>JAPJYX010000012.1:10002500-20002500 GCA_030503985.1 Himalopsyche tibetana | reverse complement strand
TTTGTTCGTTATAACTAATGCTTTTACAATGTTTTTTTGTTAAGACACAGTTTACTTCAATATTCGATTTAATTTAATATACTATAACATAGATAAATTATAGGTAGGTATGAAACAATATTTTTAAAACATGCATTATTATTGTAATTTAATGAACAAAAATATTTTCAATATTAAAAAAAAACTTCTCTTTATAGATAGAATTTTGCTAATTTTATGTTTGATTGTTGACACTTTTTTTTGTCTGTTTTTAGTCTAATGGCTTATGGCAAGTAGTTATTCTTGAGCTTCGCACTAGTCCAGAGACAATACCCTAGTCTATGCTCAGTTACTCGGCATTTTCTGACGTGAGTTGTAACTAATTGACATTCGTATTGAAAATATTGGGAAGATTGACTGAAAGAGATCAATATGGGCGGTACGGATGTGATTCAAGATGTAGAAATGAAGAATGTGGACAGCCCAGCAGCCGGTAGTGATTTAGATCCGGCTGATACTAAGCGAAATGCTGATGTATTGTGCGTACAGGAGCTCCGAGATCACGCTAGGCAGATAGACAAAGCGGTAAGCTCTAAAGAACCCAGATTCATCTTAAGAGTATTGCGATCATTGCCCAACACCAGAAGGAAGCTCAATGGAATCGTCCTTCGCGGACTCATAGTGCAGTTGTATCCCGCTGGTGCGGATAAAGATGCTTTGTTGTCATTCGTTGAAGATATTCCTACCGGTGGAACGGAAACAGAGGTACCTAGAGTACGCAGTGCTGTGAAGGCTCCTGTCCCTGAAGTAGATGCGTACGTTCATCTCCTCATTCTTTTGAGGTTGATAGATAACACCAAACTGGATGAAGCAACGCTGTGCTCTCAACAGCTAATGACTAAGATCACTGCTCAAAATCGAAGAAGTCTAGATTTAGTCGCTGCGAAGTGCTATTTCTATCATTCGAGGGTTGCTGAACTTACAAACAAGCTGGACAGTATTAGAGGTTTTCTCCATATAAGGTATCGCACATCTTCTCTTCGCAACGATTTCGAAGGGCAAGCTGTATTAATTAACTGCCTTTTGCGCAATTACCTTCATTATTCTTTGTACGATCAGGCTGATAAATTAGTTAGTAAGTCAGTTTATCCAGAAAGTGCCAGTAATAATGAATGGGCACGATTTTTGTACTATTTGGGTCGCATCAAGGCAGCTCGATTGGAATACAGTGAAGCTCATAAGCACCTTGTTCAGGCAATGAGAAAAGCTCCCCAGACTGCCGCTGTCGGTTTCAGGCAAACAGTGCAGAAGCTGGCTATCGTTGTTGAGTTGTTGTTGGGTGATATTCCAGAGCGCCAGATATTTAGGCAAGCCGCACTCCGTAGAGCTTTGGCCCCCTATTTCCAACTTACGCAAGCAGTAAGAATGGGAAATCTTCAACGGTTCGGAGAGGTTTTGGAAAACTTCGGTCCTCAATTTAGGGGAGATCATACATTCACTCTTATCCTGCGACTTCGCCACAATGTCATTAAGACTGCCATCCGATCAATTGGATTGTCTTATTCCCGCATATCGCCACAAGACATTGCTCGAAAGCTTGGGTTAGATTCAGCTGAGGATGCTGAGTTTATTGTTGCTAAAGCTATTCGAGACGGAGTAATAGAGGCTACCCTTGATCCTGAACGTGGATATATGAGTAGCAAAGAGGGCTCGGATATTTATTGTACCCGAGAACCTCAACTCGCTTTCCACCAAAGAATCTCTTTTTGCTTAGATCTTCATAAGCAAAGTGTCAAAGCCATGCGATATCCTCCGAAAGCTTACGGGAAAGACTTAGAAAGCGCTGAAGAGAGAAGAGAAAGGGAGCAACAGGATCTAGAGCTGGCGAAAGAAATGGCTGAAGAAGATGATGATGGCTTTCCTTAGACATTTGTGTAGGAGTTTTGCCCATTGATTTTATTAATTGTCTCGGTTGTAGTCTTCATCTTTTTGAATAACGAATTATAACCTTGTTTTTCACCTATGTTCATTTATGTAACTTCAACAATTTTTTATGTGAAAATTGAATAAAAAAAAAATATTGTAATTAATATAACAATGCCTTTTAATAATACCATTTTATTATTTTGATGAGCAAATTGAAAAAAGTTTTGGCAATCTTTTTTTTTATCTTCCTGCGCTAGTGGCGTAGAAAAGGTGGGAGTTTTTTGTGATGATATTTTCAATAATGAAAAGAAAATTTTGAAAATAATATAAGCAAATTAAGATTGATAGAACCAATGCAAGTTATATTTCTTTCACTAATTTTTCTTCCGCTTAATGTGTGCTTTGATAAAAGCACATTCTTGAAGGTGGCATGCATTTTTGAAAATGAATAGAAAATTTCAGAGGTAATAAACAAATAAAAAATGTTTTTTGGCTGCAAAATTAATGCAGGTTATATTTCACTTCTGACTCACTGATTAAATATTTTACTTTTGAGTAGCATTTTTGAAAATCAACACAAAAGTTTGCATGGAATGAAAAAATAGAAGTTTTTTTGTATAATGTACATTTACACAAGTTTTGTCTCTAACGACACAGGTTTCGCCTTTCGTCATCTTCAAGTGTTCAAGAGCACAGATAGACCTGAACTGACCCAAAGTAAATAAGTGTACCGTGTTGATATAAGAAATAGATGTATCACTAAGATAAAAGCTAATGATGGCGACATGCAAGGCCGGCTCAATGATTTTTGCATCTGTGTGCGTGGCGACTTCAGCACCTCGCAAAACTAAAGCTAAATGAGTGGATAATACTAAAATCTTAGTGCGGCGCCTGTGTGCACCACACACTTTGCACACACCATGAGCCGGGCCTGGTAACATGGTTTAACTTTACTAATGATTTTATTTTAATAACGTTCAATTAGCTGAGGAAATATTTACTTAAACAAATGTTATAACATGGGAATGCCTACATGTCGTTTTTCCGATATAGAAATTCGTGCAACACTTCCATTGTATTTTACTTAATTGTTGGCTAATAATATTTCTAGTGAGTTTTCACAATAAAAAGCTGGTCTAACACTATCAGCAAGCTGTTTTTTTATTTTTAAACTTTCATTACCGAAATAAATAATTTTACGCCAATACCTAGGCTTTTTTATGTGCTAAGACAAGTTACCCTTAAATAGTATTTTTTCTGCAAGTTTAGTTGGTTTTTTTGATAAAAGATTGTCTATAAGAGACATATCGTACCCATTGTTGATAGCAGTTTGTTCGATATTTAATTTAATTTTGAAGTTTACTTTATTTGAACTTACAATTATAATAAAAATAATAAAAGATTTTTAGTACTTTTTCCACATAAAATTTATTAGATCAGGACCGGTTTCGCTCATCGTGAGCATTATCAACTGACCAGTTGATAATGCTCGCGATGAGCGAAACCGGTCCTGATCTAATAAATTTTATGTGGAAAAAGTACTAAAAATCTTTTATTATTTTTATTATAATGCCTTTCCACCAAGTATTGACAGTAAACACCTTAAAAGTTACAATTATAAGTTACAGGCACAATTTCTGTATCGCCGTTAGGTACATAATATGTATTATCGCCACATTCACTTTTTTTTTTATTTTGTTGCCCTCATTGTAAATTGGTTTATTTTTTAAATGAGACTGCTGAATGAGAGCATATAATAAATGGGTATTTCGCAGTGGCGGTTCGTGACCTAAAATCTATGGTGGGCTAGAGAAAAGTTTCGCATTGTATACTATTTACGAAATTGTGAATGTTTCCACTTCACATTATACATTAATCTACAAGCAAATCAACAAATACTACGACACTACTGCAAAGCATAAATTATTATATAATGAAATCAAAGCTAATGTAAGTATGAAATAATAGAATAGTAAAAACTGGACCTCAAATTTGTCTCCTTCAAAGTGAACTACCGTGTTTTGTTTCATACAATACAACTTGTCTCTGAATACAACGAACTCTGACGTTTATTTTTTAACCAACAGAGGTTGGTACGAGTGTTTTGTATGTATGGGCTAGATTGAATTAGCCCCTGTGACGTAATGACTGCAGGCTGTATACCGAGGCGCAATCGTGTACGATTAGATGACGTTTCCGTATGGCCAATGGTTATAAAATACATACGTTTTCTAATCGAGCTTGATTGCGCCCCAGTGTAAACAGACTGTTGCAAAAAAGCATTTGTTTTAGCTCGGTCTAATTTCAATACAGTCTGAGCCTCTATTATTATTATTATTATTATTATTAATACGTAGGTATTGAGAGACTGACATCACGTTGCCTGTTCTGTGTGAAGTATGTATGGGGCCATTATTTTTTTGATGCCGGCTCGGTTGAAAATCGTAATACAAAACACAATCGATTATTGTAGGTAGACAGCATTGATATTGACAGAGGAAAATAAAAAAAAATATATTGTATAAATTTGGGAAAGGTTAGTTACGTTTAGAAATGTATTTATTTTGTTCAGCGGCCGAATTGCTGTTCATTTTTATTCAGTCATGTAATGTATTTTTCCTATACATTTTGGGTGAAAAATGCAGGTCGGGCTAAGCCCTCCTAGCCCAGTACCTAGAACCGCCACTGGTATTTCATCTAGGTATTTTTTTTTGTCACAATACTTTGTGCGTTATGTTAGCCAGGTATTTAGTTGTAAAGTGTTAAGAGAGAGTAAGGTATGTTCATAGATATACAAAAGGAATATTTCAGATGTAACTCGAGGAAGTTTCAAGTTTACACAGGCAATAAAAAAAATGTTAGACCTATTACCCAATGTCTGTGTTGTTATACGGTGGAACCTCTCATAACGAGAATAATTCATTCCTGAATCTTACTCGTTATGTGAAACATTTGTTAAGTGAAACAATTTTTCCCATACAAAACAATGTAAAATACAATGATGCGTTTCATGCCGAAAAAATAATCAATTTTTAATGTTTATTCAAATAAAATTACATACTTATCGTAACAACCTGGAATGCGATTTTAATTCGCAAGAAACAATAAAAAATCGACATAATAGTTTATTATGTATGACAAATAATTAATTCTTTTTTACTAGAAAGCTGTCAAGAGACATTTATTTTTGCCGACGTTCCAAAATTTGGTGAAAATGTGACGACATTATCATTGAATACATCTATCTGTAAAACTCATAGCCACCTCCTTATTAGGGTGATGCTTCTCAATGTACGGTGCAACAGTTTTCCATGCTTTCAGCATTTCTCTTATTGCGCCAGAATTTTTTTTCTTTGCTAGTTCCTACTCCTCCACTAACAAACTCTCCTCCATAACTTCTTGCTGTGAAAAACAATGCTACTTCATAAGCTCTTCGGTGGTCAGCTCTTGACTGTCCTCTCCCACAAGCTCATCAATGTCGTTATCCACCTCCAGTCCCATGGTATTGGCCAAAGATACAATCTTGTTGACTAGACTGCACAGGTACTGTTTCAAACCGCTCAAAATCATATTCGACAATGCTCTCTGGCCAAAGATTCTACCAAGCAGAAGTGAGTATCCTCTTGGTAATTCTTTTCCACACCTTATCAATCATCTTGAGGCAAGCAACGATGTGAAAGTGATTTTTCCAAAACTCTGCGTCACTCATGTGAAATGCCGCTCGTTAAAAGAGCATTTTTTTCACAATCTGGTTTGCTCATTATGAGAGGTTCCACTGTAAATCTCTCCAAAGAGATGGCTGTTTCCAGGGCTGGCACTAGGCAAGATTGTATTATTCCCGTAAGCCAGTGGTCGGTAAACTGCGGCTCTTTGCCTCCTTGAGTATGGCTCGTCCACAAAATACCACATACCAGTGCAGAAGTTGTTTTTCGGTCTTAAATCTTGCAGTTAGAAGGGGTGAACTCAGCGAACGTACCTCAATCAGATCGAGAACGTTTTCAGCGAAAGCCAGCTTAGGAGTACCCCAATCAAGTTATTAACAATGTACCTAGGTAGGTCTAGGTAGATAAAGTTTTAAAAAATTGGTTCTGAAAAGAAATTTTAATCGTTGTACAGTTGGTATTTGGTTCAGTTGACTAATGAGTTTACTGTCTACTGCCTTGACCACGACCACTTGTTTCTACGTTTGTTTATTCTGACAAAAACTTATATTCGTGAAATTGGATTAAATTGATTGTGTAAAATATACAGAAAGTATATTGTGTAATTTAAAGTTATAACCAGGGCTGTGGAGTCGGAGTCGTGAAAAAAGAGCAGCTTGAAACATATTTTTTTTTTAATGATGTGTATTAAAACCACAATAGTGAGGCTGACCAAAGATGATCTGATGGAATACATATATATAAGTTAAAATTTAATCATTAAAATTTCTTCAGTCGTTTTTGATTGTGAAGCTGGAGTCGGAGTCGTCTTTTTTGTATACAAAACCACAGCCCTCATTATTACAAGAACTTTTACATTTATTCGAGAGGCTACATTAATGGTAATATGCAACCTGAGTACTTAAGTTGAACACTTGAATATTTAACAAATTATGGGAAATTATAAAGTACCATTTTTTTAGGCAAAACTATAAATCATTGCCTACAGTTAAAGTTATCAATATTATCTCATCAGAAATTAATTGAATTGCAGGAAACCATCACCTGTTCAAATGCATAAAATAAGAAGGGTGGTTTCCTGATATTAAATTTATTTCTGATGTGGTTTCCTTTTCCAATCAAGCAATTCAAATGCAATTAATACTGCCGTTTTTAGTGTCTCACTCTTCTTCTTGCCAAGTAACAAATGCCACACCTCATTCCAATTCAAAAGTAGTAAATACATAATTAGGTATTTATTCTATAAAACATCGTTAACTAAACAATTAAAGATTCCATTTCACAATAAAGTTTTAATAAAGTAGAAAAATGAAGAAAAAAAATCTCAGGAGGGGGCCATGGCCCCCCCCCCCCTTGGATCCGCCAATGCCTCATTCACCCTTTGTTTACTACTTACTCAGTTCATGATTTTTAAGTATGACTTGATGGTGTATGTGTAGAATTACTTTCGAAGATTTCTCAGTATTTTTAACATAAACGCTCTCTTACTATGGTAAAATTTAATCAATGGTCAGGTTGTCTGATGTATTAAGCTACCATCACTGTGAGATTAAATCTTGAACAAGAAGGACAATGTGTGCATAAGGAAATGTTAATTGGCTTAACAATCTGTCGATAGTGTGGTGGTTGAAAAATCAAAAATTACTTTCGCTGAACGTATCGTGAACACGTCTTCTATTCAATTTGATTCAAATGAAATAAATTTACTTAATAAAGGTTTAAAATATTGCCCTAACACTAAATTAACGTCGGATAATTTAGAAAATCTTGCTATTGACGTGGAAGTTGCAATAAAATCGGATATGGCCACTAAGTATCTTTGCTCTACTATTTTGAAGAAAGAAACAACAACTAACTTAAATAATAATTTATTCGAAATGCGTGCTTTAAAATCGATTAAAGAAAAAATAAAAAACAGTAATTTGGTTATTTCTAAGGCCGATAAAGAAAACACAACGGTTATCATTGATAGATGTGATTATGTGAAAAAAATGGATGATGTATTGTCGGGACCTTCGTTCGTTATCCTTAAATGGGATCCCACTACATCAAGTTCAGAAACGGTAAAAACAGTTATCAACGATGCTAATGCATGTTTTCCTACAGAACGTATGAAAAGAGCTTATAAACAAATGAACCCACAGTGCCCTAGACTTTATGGACTACCTAAAATCCATAAAATTAATACCCCTTTAAGACCGGTAGTCTCTTTCAAATCAGCCCCTTCTTATAAATTGGCAAAAATGGCGAACCAACTTTTTAGACATAAATTAGATTTCAGTCCTAAATTTAGTATTAAAAACTCAATTGAATTAGTAAAAAAAATTAAAGACATTAAAGTGCCAGTAAATTCAAAACTTGTTTCTTTCGACATCGTTAGTTTATTTACGAGTGTCCCAATACCGGATTTAAAAAGAGCATTTTTAAATTTCATAGATAGCAAAAATCTAAATCCCTTACTAACTAGAGATATTAAATCTATAGTGAACTGTTGTATCGATCAAACTTTTTTTAATTTAACAATAAAGTATCAACAGTTGAATGGACTAGCAATGGGAAGTCCGCTGTCTCCCATTTTAGCTGATTTTTTCATGGATTTTTTAGAATCTAAAATTTGCAATTTAGATCTTTTTAGTAATGTCATCTACTGGTACAGGTACGTAGATGATATTTTAGTTCTTTGGGGTGGCACCGAGAGACAACTCTCCTAGTTTTTAAATAATATCAATAACGTTAATCAATATATCCATTTCACCATGGAGTTGGGTGTAAGTAAAATCAACTTTTTAGATTTAACAATTGAAATAGTAAATAATCGTCATACTTTCAAAATTTTTAGAAAAACGACTTACAGCGACAATATTATTAGTAGTTCTTCTAGACACCATATTTCACATAAATTAGCTACCTTCCATTGTTTTATTCATCAACTTCTAATGATTCCGATGACTAAAGCAAATTTTGATTTAGAATTAGAGACCATTAAACAAATAGCAGTTATGCTACGGATATAGTAGATCGTCTTTTATTTAATAAAACTAAAAAACTTGCACTTTTAAATGTTAGCTCTGGCCTGGTGTTGGATAAACCTGTTGTTATAAAACAGTGGGTTAAATTAAATTACTTGGGTAGAGTTACAGAAAAAATCGGTAGGAAAATTGATAGAAATAAATTTAATGTAACCGTTTATAACACACTCAACTTGAGTCGTGTTTTAGTTAATTCTAAAGATAAATTATACTTTTTAAACCAAAGCGGTATTTATTTACTCAACTGCGACTCCTGTAACGCCAAATATATTGGTCAAACAGGTAGATCGTTTAATATTAGAATCAAAGAGCATTTGAGTTGTGCTAAGAAAGGGGATGAACAGTCTTCATTTGGAAACCATCTGTTTCAAAATAAACACACTTTCGATATTGGTAGAAATTTTAAAGTTCTACATTTAAATAACAAGTCTGTCAAACTAGACAAGCAAGAAATCCTAGAAATCAATAGATTCAAATTTTTACCTGATTCAGATCTTTTGAACGATCAAATAATTTTTGCTAGTTCCCCGTTACTTTATCCATTGCATTAGCCCTTGTTAACTATTCTTTTATATAAATTAAAAAAAAAAAAAAAAATATATATAGATTTCTTTTGTTAGAATTGATATGGTCTTTGAAAAATTTATTTTTCAGAATCTTCCTGGCTGTCGATTTTGTTTAAGTTATGAACACACCAACTATTGGAAACGGGGAAAACATAAAACTATCATTCACGTTATTAATGTAGCATTTTATCACTTTGTCAAAAATATCCCAAATTTTAATTATGTTTGTAATTACTTTCAATCGCCATTCTGAATTTATTAATCTGGGATGACTTTTTAATTATATGTTAGATGTGTTGAATATTTTAATTTTGTGTTATTTTAGAATCACTTTAATGTAATTGGCAATTTCTTTTCAAAGCCAATTGTTGTGTATAACATTTCAATTTTGTATAAATAGCATTGTTAAATTATATTTCTTATCAGTTGACAATGCTCGCAATGAGCGAAACCAGTCCTGACATATTAAATAAAGTGGAATGAAGTACAAAGGATTATTGTGTTTTTATTAATATAATGCCTTTCCACCAAGTATTGACAGTGAACACCCTAAAAGAATTCTTCTTGGAGTTTGTTGTTCAGGTCTGCACTTTATGTATTTTGTCGGTACTTATGTTATAAGTGTGAGGTGAATTTTTGTGATGTGGTCTTTTGTCAGTGTCCATGAAGTAAGTAATGATAGTGGTAGAAGATAACCTAGATGTTGGGGTTGCAAGCTAATGCCAGAGATTTTTCTGAAGCATTTACTTTTGACCCTTAGCTTAGTATCGAAAGTATTGACATGCTATTGTATATTTCATTACTAAGTTTGGAGCAATCCTTTGCTGAGAAGAAAAAATATAAAAAAAATAACAATTATTGTATTTTGATCATTATATGTTCGAATCAGCTTTCTTAGAAGACATCTCATAATATGTTTGATGGTGAAGTACTCCAAACGTTGAAAAACTGTTACCAAGTGATCAGAATTACGGTACTTTTATTAAGTCCTCTTTGTCATCATTATATTTTGTTGTTTTTCACTGTTACAGAATAGGAAGGTGAAGAAATAGTCGGCTGTACAATTAACATTATTTGCTTTTATTTTCATTATACTTAGATGTATACAGCTAGATAATCACAGTTCAAATAAAAAAATACAAACATTAAAACACTAAATAAAAAGAATATGGTGAAAATCTTTTACAAGAAGCACATGTTCTCATGGAAGTAAAAATAAGTTGTATTAACTTAGCAATAAAAATTATCATCGGTGTGAATATAATTGATTGACTCTCATCATAATTTCGTTAGATTATGAACTCTTATACTGGCAAATAAATATTACGTAAAAAAATTGTAAATGTGACAATTTAGTTGTATTAATTATTTTTATAAAAAAAAGTTTGTCTTACTTTTTTCACTTAAAATGTTGGCAGTGTCAAATATAAATAATGTAATAAATTATTTAATGTTAACTACCACTTTACTTTCCTAATAAAATATTGAGGTTTTTATTCACTAAATTCAATCTCAAACAAACATCACATATATTACTATAATTTTACAGTAATAAATTTGACATTGTACAAAATCATCTGACTCGGGTGCAACAATTCACTTAGTCTAGGAGGTGTGTTCTACTACATGTAAGAATCCAAATCTTAAACGGTAATTATTATAATATATACTAGTATGTATTAAAATGTGTTGATAAAATTGTGTGGAAATCAAGTTAATACACACATCCACTTGATTATGATCAGTCATTTCTTTAAACATTCTAATGTTATCATTCACCCAAAAGGAATAAAACAATAGAAACACGTAATCTCTTTTTTAATAATTACAACTTTACATTAATTTTATTCTTACATATACAGAAATATCAATACGTAGATCATTGTTTCATAGTCTATAATAAATATTCCGAGTGCCATCTATCAGTGTATTCGATTATTCATAAATAATTGAATAGGTGCAAACACTTACAATCTACAAGTATTACCTATAATTTAACTAGAATAGTTGGCACTGGCTCTCGCAAACACAAACAAAAAATGATTATCAAATGACTGGCTTGTCAAAACATCTCGCATTCAAATATCGTCATTCATTCAAGAGAGCGAACCGCACTTGACCAGAATAAGAAGGTCTCGTGAGTGCAATACACACATTGTTAAACATCTATATACATAGCTACACGTTTACCTACAATGTTGTGATCTTACAGATAATGAGATTTTTTCTGAGAGCCTTTTAATATATTGTACTGCAATATATTAAGATATCAGCATTGAAACAATGTTTGTGTACGATGGGATATATCAAAATATTGAGGGGAAAATTAATATTATCTAGTGAAATTATTATTGAATGACAAAATGCACCCGATGTCTTGCAGTCTTAAATGCTAAGTTTTTTATACTGGCCTATCGCACAAGTACAAAGCGAAACCCATGATTTGTATTTATGCATAATAGTGGAAAACATTACCTATTATACGCAATTATATTTTTAAATCTTTATTACAATTGAAATTTTTCAATGCCCTTTGATAATACGTTGAAATGTTATATATATACAAATGGCTTGATTATAATAATAAAAGGAAGTTTAGCAGATGCTTATTTGGTTGATGAAAACTTTTACAAAAGTTTGTGAGTTCTTTACTGGTCCTCTTCGTGCTCCGGCTCTTGATGCGGACCATACATGTCGGCGAGCTTATCGAAGCGAGGACCCCAAGCGCCTAAGTAATCATATTCTTGCTGTTCATCATCTGTGCCTGTATATTGGACAATTAAATTTAGAGACACTTGAAGAAAAAAATATAAAAATGCTATTATATAAAGAATTCGTTACAAATTATTAATAAAATTATGATTTCAAGCTCCATGTGGTAAAAAAACATCTAATTCTTTAAGGTAACCTTAAATAAAGTTATATGAATATAATATTTCTGTGACAGAAGAAATCAAAATTATTTACCAGATGCAAGAGAACTTAGCGAACCAGCAGTACTTCCGCCACCTTCATAAGCGTAATTGCGCAAGTCATCAAACGGTGGAGCATTGGGGTCGCTGTCCGCTCTTTTCTTATGCTCCTCAATGAACATACCGACATTAGGTTCTTGGCCGACACCTAGCATCGGGACTGAAAAATTTATATTTTCATTGAAAAAAATAAATATCTGTTTAGTGTTGGCACTGCCACCAAACAATAAATAAGTTAATACAAAATAAAATTTGATAACTTTGTTACACCATTTGTTGTTTTCAATAGAGTCTTGACAGAACTTGCTATTCAATTCAATTAATAGAAACATTGAAAAAAGAAAATATAATCTTTTATACAGCTATACATCAAAATTAGCGATATCAAGATGATTATATTTACATGGTATCTTTGTCGGAGGATGATCAGGCAGAGGTCCTCCAATAGGTATTTGTAGCGGTGTAATGTCGAACGCAGTCATATCATCTTCGCCACCTCCTTCATCATCATAATTAATAATATTTTCGCGGACATCATCGTCAGGTCCTGGATATTTTATATGAGCTTCACGTCTTCGATTGTATACAACAAACACGAGTACCAGAACTGGAAATTATGAAAAAAAAGTAAACCACTCGTTTAATTTTTATTAAGTAAAAATATTGTTAAATATGTTATGTATTGGTGGCAAAATAAATTAGGATATTTGCTTTTTGTCATACATTAAATTCCATGTTATGTAAGTTATTCATAATCATCAGAAGAGATTCGTTCCTTTATCCACATGTACGAAACAGGTAGTTGCCAGATGCAAGGAAAATTAGCGAGAGAATATTGATTTTTTCATTACATACTTTCTAGAGGGAGAAAAAGGATTTCGCCGCAAACCGGTCCAGATAATATTCTTTAAAAATGTCGAATAAGAACTGCATATATGAGCACATTATATTTATTTCTGAAATACGCAGCAGGATTGTATAATGTTCCTATGTCTATTTTTTCTCCCTTTAGAAGTTATGTAATGAAAGAAATAGTATTCTTCCCCCAATTTTCCTTGCACCTGGCAACTACCTGTTCCGTAGATGTGGATAAAGGAGCTCGAAGCTGGGAACATTTTATATACAATGGCGATGTTTTCATAATAAAATTTATTTTGTATTTTGCATAATTTATCAGTGATCTTCATAATAATGTGTGATTTTATTGCGATTATCAAGCCTGCAAAAAAAGATTTTAAACCATGGCGTTGCTTTTTGAAATTTTTCACCGAAATAATCCGTGACACACTAAACAACATTACCTAAAATATATATTTTTCTATAATGTATATTTCTATAAAGTTTCTAAAAGTTTTTATTGATCTCGTCAGTAGTAGTAGTAGAAATTATTGTAATGAGATTCTCCTATTATTCCAATTCTACGGAGTCGAGTGTTTGATTGATATAGGTAGTAACATATTTCATATTGTGAATTTTATACTAGTTAATAGTAATCTAACATGCAAAACTAATTTTGAGAGTGCAATAGCTAAATAATTAAAGATACTTAAATTATTGATAGGTAAAAATTACAATAGTTCATTGACATTGATACATCTTAAGCAGAAAATGCAATACTAACTGTTCGGTCGATTTATTAACTGTGATAAATATTTTGTAAGTAAAGTAATTTTGGTTTGGTATGACAAATGTCAAAAAATATCAAAATTAATATTTTTGATTTGTAGAAATTCACGTATTTATCGAGCTTCTGTTGGTAATATAGTATTACCCGCTTAAATTTGGGTTTCTAAAAACAATTATTTGAAACATTTCAACAATTATTTTTGGGTGTCAATTGTTTTTAAGTTATTAATACATTTTTTCGTTTGATTGAATTTTAATGTTTTTCTATGTTACACAATAAAATATGAAGTTAAACAAAACAGAAATTTTAAAAAATTGTGATTTAAAGTAATTACCTATTTGAATTGCATGTGTAGTGTGTGCACATAGTTTTTCACCTTATAAGAGAGTTAAAGGCTACTCGCTTAACCCTCTTGGCCTCAGAGCGCACCTAGACTATGCTAAAAGCCACACAGCCGATCTATCAGCGCATACTTTGATGTATTATATATGATATAATGAGAAAGAAAACATCGTGAAACAAAAAAAGGCCACCGGAGAAATGTTTTATCATTAAAATAAATTAATTTTCGAATTATTATTTTTATATTCAGGTTTTTTGTTATTATTTTGTTTGTCCATGTTCGCTCCCTATGTGGAGCATATGGCCACCACGCGGCACCTCCATGTTTCCCTATCTCCCGCCAATAGCTTTGCTTCCTCCCATGACATCCCAGCATCCCTCAGTTCCGCCGAGTACATCCTATGGATAGTACCCGACGGACGTCCGGGATGCCGGAATCCCACCGGTCGAAAGAAGAGGCAGGCAGGATTGAGGCTTTCCGGAGGCATCCGCAGCAGTTCCAGCCACCCAGCCAGTTCCAACGTCTCTCCATAACCACTGATGTGACGGGACGCTGTCTTGTACGCTCCCTTATCTCTGAATTCCTCACAAAATCAAACCACCTCACCCCCATTATCCGACGCAAGCATCTGTTCTCGAAGCTCAGTATACGGTTTTTCTGAGTCTTCGTCAGGTGCCATGATTCGCAACCGTAAAGCATTACCGGCAGAATGCAAGCGTTGAACAAGTGGCATTTGGTTTTAGTCGAGTACAGCTGTTTGTCCCAGACAGTCCGCATTGAGTTGAATGTGGCTCCAGCCATTCCTAAACGAATGGCGAGCTCGTTTTTTGTACTACCGTCTTCGGGGATATGTACGCCGAGGTATCTGAAGCTGTCAACCCTCTTGATAATCTGTCCCGCGCTGGTAAGGGTCCTATCAGAGTCATGACAGGTTTGGTTACACATCACATTGGTCTTACTAGTATTAATTTTTAGACCAATGCGACCTGAGCTAGTTCCTAACCCATCAATAGTCTCCTGGATGCCCTCAATGGATTTATCGATTATGACAGCATCATCGGCATATTCAAGGTTACACAGCTTCAGACTGGGACCACACAGGATTTTTTTTTTTATCAGGCTAGCAGTTATATTTTGAGTTTCGTGTGTGTTGTCACGTATTTTGCTCTGGTGATCATTATCCGTTATCATTATCATATTTTGAATTATGGGATTGTATGCAGGTACCCTAATTTTTTGTTTGTAAAATTCAAATATTGATAGATAGCAAGTTGCCTTCGTTGACGAATACTATGATGGGATTCGGTCGAACGGTGCGGCGCGCTTTGACAGATTATAACTGCTGATAAACCTTTTAAAAAAACTCAGCATTCCTTGTCCAGAAAATAAAAGCATTCGAAATAGCCCAATTTATCTCAATACCTGTTATAAATTTGAAAGCATCGTAATCGTTGTATATTTTTTTTTCTTCTAGTAATTGGAAAATTAAGGATTTTTTTTTGTTTTCAGGCAGGAATATCACGTAGGCAGATGTATATGGACGTTTGACATACCTATTGTATAATTTGAGGATGGAGTTTGGCTTTGAAATATAGTTTTGGTTTTTTATTTTTATATTTTTTTGTTATAACTTTTTTTTATATTATAAGAATTATTGATTTCTTTCTCTAAAAAGATACTCTTACATCTAATAATATGTCCTAATTTTTTTCTGTTAATATTTTTTAAAACTTAAGTACCTATATACTATTTTTTCATGAAAATAGCTCTGAGGCCAAAAGGGTTTGGATGTTTTTTTGTATTGCTCTTTTTGTTTTGTGAAATTTATAATTAATATCGTAACATAAGGTATTAATGGTTTCAAAATATATATTAAATAAATGAAGTTTCTCAAAAGATCTCAATATTACTATAGTAATAAAAATTAACAAATTATAATGATAATTATACTAACCCAATAAAATGAAAAAGCAAACAATGATAGCAATGATGAAATCTCGAGAGGGTGTAATAATTCCAGATGCAAGTAATTCTAGTTCACAGTTGTGTCCTGTGTATCCTAGAGGGCAGATGCACTCATATCGGATGGGAACGTTGCGATCGACACACTTTCCTCCATTTTGACAAGGCCGCCATTCGCACTCATCTTCGTTGACGCAAGTATTTCCCGAACTTTTCAAACCGGCTGGGCATCTATTTTAGTTGAATGGAATGTCATTTATTTACTTACCTTAGCGTAAATCCTTTCCCACACTGAGTTATTGTGAAAGATGATGGCAACATACGACAGATGTCGTATACTCGCAGTTTGAATTTTTACTACTCGATCTTATAGATAAATAAATAAAAATATTCTAAATATGTAAGTATTAGTTGGTGAAGATATTATGAAAGCATTCAATATAATAATTACGCATACATACAGTATTAGTAGTAAAATGTGTTATTATACAATAATAAATTATATAATAAAATAATATGATAATGCTGAGCAGAATGAAGGTTATTTGGAGTCGAAATGTAGACGAAAGGTATGTACAGTAATTTTGAATAATTAGTGAGGGTCAAAGGGGTGTTAAAACAATGAGGATCTTGTACAATTCGTCCCAGAAATTACATGAAATGAATTCCCAATTCATTTCGACAGAAGACTTAATCAATACCAATTGATAAAATAAAGCATGGTTTAAATAAAATTACAAGGTTAAATTATATAAAAAATAATTAGATTGCTTAAGTGTTGTCTTTTTATAAAAATAGGGTACGGTAATCATAGATGATTTTTTGTAAAATTACATTATTTTGTTTGTGGATGGGTGCTTTAGAAATGATAAAATAGTCTAAAAAAGGTGCCAAAGGTGATTGCTATAGAAGATGAAATGGGGTGTAAAATGTGCAACATTCTAATACATCTAAGATGCATTTGATATCATTTTGTACGTCTAAGCATTTCAAAAGAGAATAAGTCTCTCGCTCACTGAGTATGATGAGTAGACAGACTAGAATAGCTGCCAGAGCACCCATGCTGAGTTTGAGGGTCTGGCCCTCCTGCACCAGTTCACAGTTCTCTCCCCAAAAGCCATCTGGGCAGATGCAGCGGTAGCGCAACCTAGGATCTTGGTTAATACATGTACCTCCATTCAGACATGGCAGGTCCAAGCATTCATTTTTATCTGTGCAACCTTTTCCATCCGGTGCCATTATACGACCTTCTCCGCAACTACATAAATTATTGGTTATTGTATTATTATCGTATACATGAAGCATATTATAATATTATCAATATTAATTACACACATAAAATATGAAGTAATAACATATATACAATTGTGATAAGGAAGAAAAAAATGTAATGCTTAAGATAATAAATATTTCTAGTAGGAGAGATTTGGGTAACAATAATTCAAACAATAAGTACACGTTGCTGGTTTTTGAGAACAATTGATATAAGGGGTAAAAGAATAATAACTCAGTGCGGATAACAGGGATAACAAATAAGAGAAAACAAAAAGTAAATGTATTAGTTTCTCCTTGACTATATAAGATTTTGAATAAAATCAGTATTAAAAAAAACTAATCTAAAAAAAACAATCTTTTTTATTTTTGTGGTATTGATTTTAAATGCACAAAGTGCTCATGTAATTTTAATTCTAACTATCAAAAAGCATTATCCGCACAGCTAAAAAAAATTCTATTACATAATATCTGGTAAAACATCTTATTGATAATGCAATTTTTTTGAATTTTAAAACGTACAATATGAAGTTAACTCGAAGATAAAAAAATCTCTCAAAACTTTTCTATATCACAAATTATAAATTGAATCCTAGACCTTAGAAGTCTTCAGAAGTCTATGTGAGTTTTTCGGTGGAAAAAAAGAATAAAATTTTAGCACTAACGGAATATTATTTCACCATAATTGACAAATGATTTGATGCAATAGTATTATATACTTTTTTTTGGCATTCTATAGTAGCTGTTGTCGCCACAGAATTATTGATACGGTTAGAAGACAAAAGGTTAATTTGCAAGATTATTATTTTTATTCCTTACACCAGATGTGCTGGATAATGCATAACATATTTTCACTATTTGCTTATTTACGGCAACAGTAAAATATTTGATAAAATATATTATGAAAAAATTTGATACACAAGTGTAGTAATGCCTTTTGATGGTTGATGTTATACTTAATGAAAATGAAAATTACTCTAGAATACTTACGTGCATTCATATTCATTCCAAAGATCAACACATTCAAATGGATCTGGACAAATAACATTTATACACGGACTATTGGATGCGCATCCGCGTTCCAAATTGCGAGCCATTGTCGCCTGTCCCCATTGAGTTCCATTCATTGCAGGCGGTAAAGGTAAATGCTTTCCTTCGAGCCTAATATCGTCCAAGCAGCCTTTCTGGAAATCTGCGTACACCTCAAATGTTCGTACTCCAGTATATTCTGCTTTCCCACCAGCGTAGACGCCTTCTTGCTTATCGACTAACAACCACTGATGTCCTTCAAAGCTGAAAGTTTCATTGAAACGCCTGCCTTCTCCTCCGTCCAATTCCAAAGTCGCGGCACTGCCGTGGCGGCTCACTTTAGCAACGTGCCATTGTCCGTCGTCAACACCCACTGCACTCAGCCACACATCACGTTCTTCAGTACGAAGGGAATTGAGATTATATCGGAAATGCAATCGGGCCTCTTTTACTTCCAAGATACCGTATTCTCGATTATGTTGGTCACTGACACGGAAAAGTTCACCATGCGGCTCCCTGGTTCGAAAACGGAGTTGAATTTGTGTACTAAATCTGTCAGGTTCAAAACTAAGAGCAAATTTGACGTAACTTTGAGGTCTAAATGTGGTCGGAATCGTGGGTGTGGCACAGGCCGGGCCGGTCCATCCAGGTCTACATTGGCATCGGGCCTCTGAAAAGCTTCCGACACATGTGCCATGTTCCCAACAGCGAGCGGTGTTTTCACCTTGATTGCAAACTTCTTCAGTTTGAGGACATCCGGCAACTGAGTTTCTCGATAGACCAGGATGGGCTAAATCGTACAATTTGCTGTTATGAACTAAGTTTTTTAAGCAACCATCAAATCCTTTCCCGACTGGCATATATTGCCAATGATAGTGAGTCGGGTCAAACTGTTCAACGTATAAACCGCCCAGTTGTAGGGGTGCATTTACATTAAGATATTCATTGAAAGGAGGAATGGTGCCTCGTGCTTGACAGCTGGAATCGTCAAATTCTGGAGGAGTGCCATCTTCCAGTTCTTGAATATCAGCAGATTTGCAATAGTCTACAATCATTCTGACATTTTCTGTATCCCAAAATATGTCCAAACGATGCCATTCGCCATCATCCAAACTCTTCTTTGTCTTTACTCTTAGCTCTAGTGTACCAGATCCAAAATCAATAAGCAATCTTGGATATCCTCGTTCCAATTCTACTGAAATGAAATCTGATACCATTACCTCATCTGCCTCTGGTGGAACTATTGGACCATTGTACAGCAAAATGCCTTCAGATTTTCTTGTGATAAATTCGAAACTGAGATGAGAGTTATCACACATTTCCAGTGATGGATACCAGGCCCAACCGTTTCCTCTGAAACTGCGAGAGGTTTGTTGACATCTCGGTCCACTATAGCCGGCAGGACACGAGCAAGATAAGCCATATTTACCTTCAATACAACGACCTCCATTATAACATGGATTCGTACGACATGATTCCATTTTTGTGAAATTCCTCGCACCACATGTACATTCTGCGAGGACATCTACTCGCACTCCAACCAAAGCTGTTCTATTAGCGTTCACCATATATGGAAGATTGCTTATATCTAAAACATTTGTACACGATCCTTCACACATTTGGTTTTCATAGAGGCATTCATCGATACCAACCATTGTGATATTGATTGCAACATCTCTTTCGATTTCTTCTCTATGCATAAGTACGATACCATTAAGTCTTACAGGCTTGTAATACGGAGATCCGTGCGCTGCGAATCTTATATCGGTGATGGGAGGATGTTTCCGTCTCAGTTGAACACTGAACACGTCAACATTTTCTTTATCTGTATTCAAGAGGTCAGCTAATTTATCTCTGAACCTATCTGCTTTGCTGCGAGTAAGACTACCCGTCCTGTAATTCCAAACTCTTATAAAGTCTTCATCAGTGATTCCAGCAATTCTTATTGAACCAGAATTGATAACGGCGTCGTGGGGTATTTCTCTAACAGTGACTGTAACATTGGCTGGAACATCAGTTTGAGTATGTTTTCGGTCATATACTTTGAATTTTAAGTGATATTTACCATCTTTGGTACCTTGTTTCATCTGTATCATTCCCGTTTCCTCGTTGAGCTTAAACCGAGGATGCTCAGCACCTTCCCAATAGAATTTCTTGTCAGGAAGATCCCAATCGTCCAAGTCGTACACGTACACTCTTCCAATTTCAGTATCTGGAGCTTGTCCTTGATAATTATATGCAAATATTTCTTTTGAGCCTGGTTGCATTTTATTGTCATTCACATCACCGATTACTACAGTCAAAGTACTAGTGCCTGTCATAGCAGGATTTCCATGATCTTTAATAATAATAGGAATGAGGTATTCCTTTTGTTGTTCTCTATCAAATGATCGCAGCGATGCTACTATAGCCATACCATCTCCATTAGCACCTTTCTGATCTTGCTCAACTTTAAAAGACGCTCGAATGATATCATCTGCTCCAGGATCCAAACGGAATTGGAACGGTGGCCCATTACTCTTAGACCTGTCATCGTCATCAGTTGCCAAAATTTCTACAACCTTTCGTGGTGGTACATGTTCAGGTAAGACGGGCCTATAATCTTTAAGGAATGTAGGCGCATTATCATTTATATCTTGCACAATTACAGTGAGTGTAGCGGTAGCAGTCTTTGGTGGCACTCCATCATCAATGGCTAATATTTTAACTTGATGTCGAGGAGTTTCTTCTCGGTCCAGTGAACGTTGTATACTAACAGTTCCTTCTTGATTTATTGAGAACTGACGCTTCCTATCTGAAGACCTATCGATGGCGTAAGACACTTTACTCTTACCACCTTGATCAGGATCTGTAGCTTTAAATGTTTCCAAACTCTTTCCAACTTCTGCATTTTCATAGACAGATACTTCAATATTCGGTCTTTCGAACTGGGGCTTATTATCATTGATATCTCTCAGCTTAACCACTACCCAAGAGTATGCAACATGATATTTATCATTGTCATTATCTTCTCCTTTGTCATTAACTTGTATTCTAAATCTAAATCCGTTGCTTTGAAGTTGATCTTCATAATCTAATGGTTGAACGATTTTAAGTGATCCAGTACCGTCATTATTTCGGACCATTGTAAATTTATCAGCACCATATCCGCTGTTTTCAATGACTTTATATTGGAATTTATTTGTTTCGTCTTCATCATGAACTGTTACAGTTAAAATGGGCATTTCGGGTAAATTGGTGCCATCGGTTTCATCAACTTCGGTAAACCATTCGTCTTTGGTGAACTGGGGTGGCATATCATTTATGTCTTTCACTCGTATAGAAGCTGTCCCGGTACCTTTGAGCCCCCCGCCATCCATCGCAACAACTTGTATAGAATAATCGGGAGTTCTTTCCCTATCTAAGCAACACACAGCGGTTTTTATGACTCCTGTGTCTGATTCTATTTCGAAAATTGGTGAGCCGGTTTCTTCTTCAATAACATTCTTCTCAATGGAATAAACCAGTCGAGCATTAGTTCCTTCGGAAGGATCATCATAATCAACAGCCGTCATTGTCATGACAACCATGCCAGCAGTGCCATTTTCAGTTACATTTCCGAAGTATACACCTTGAGGGAATATTGGAGCATTATCGTTGATATCTTTAAGATTAACTTGAACGTCGGCATATCCTACTAGTCCTTCTCCTCCTTCATCCTGGGCGAAAACTGTAAATCGCCATTGAGGTCGCCCATTTGGTTGATCACGATCCAAAGGCTGTAAAAAAATATTATAATAAAATTTAGGTACATATTTTGTTGGCAGTCAAGTTGCTGTATGTAAATTTCAATATCAAAATAAGAATTCAATAATTATTTTAAGACAAATTTTCCGAAATGGAATAAAATTGAAAGAATTTCATAAAAAAGAAACCGTTCATAAATTTACCTTCAGAACAAATATTTCTCCTGTAGTTCTGTTGATGTCAAATTTACTATTTGCTGGGTTGTCAGGATCAATGCCTTGACCAGTCAGGAAATATACAATATTTTGAGGCCGGTCTTTATCCCCATCAGTTGCTGTAACCTGTATTATAAATTATACGTTATTTCAAATTATTTACGAATGACAAACTTAATCAATGCTGAAAAGGGGGCAATTGTATGAAGGAAGATTCATATCTACAGACATGTCACGACCCACTATATTCACTTCTCACTCACTCCGGTGGGTGCGAGATGCGTGTATCCGTATAAAACGAGTCAGATGCACTCACAAGATAAAGTGAGTCAATAGTGAATGTGTATTTAATGATACATGTATGCAGAAGTGAAAAATTCAAGTAATAGTAATAAATTAAAATAAAATAATTAGATTTTCAATTTCTAGGAATGCAACCGCCAAGTTACCATTAATTAAAAAATCTTTATTAGGAAAAAACTCTAATAAATAAAATAAATAGACAACTAACTTCAGAAAGTTATATTTCTAGTAACATTTTATGAATTACTCTGGTTTACAATATTATCTTAAATCAAAGCATATAATATTTCTGAAATATTTTGCTTATGACTGCAGTAGAGATATTTTATGAATAAATGTGCATTGAATTTGAATAATGACAAGATAAATAAAATTAGATAAATACAATGAGAACAGTTGCTACCTAGCTTTATTTTACAAGGTTATTTGATGTAAAAAGTAAATAATAAAAGCATGCATTTTTGATAATGCTGGCAAAACTAAATGTATTTGTCTACGAGTAGAAGCTACAGGCTTAAAAGAAAAAGCTCTCGGTTGAATTTTCAAAGCAAGTACAAATACAAGTTTGTCAAAGATTACAATGATTGTTGAAAAAAAGAGATCAGAGAAAACAACATTCACAACATCGCACAAAATATGTTGTTTGGATTTATATCATGCATTTAAAAATAAATTGCAAATTAAGCAGAGGCGTAATTGTATTATAAAAACATTTAATATAAATGAACATGCAAATTTATTCTGATGGTATACATTATGATTATACAACCGAAAATCGTTTTGTATTACATTGATATTGATAGAAACATTTTCGGAACACCAATTATGCCACTACTTCGGTAATAGAAATAAAATAAAATAAATATAATATTATATTTGTTTGATGATATCAAAATATTCTCGTGAACAATACAATTAAAATCAACCCCGTGTCACAGTAGTTAATACACATGCATACGAAATAAATATTTAATTTAAAATAAGGATTTAAAAAAAGAGGATACTAAAAGTAGGTATGTTTTTTTTATAACTGTATTAAATTCGATAAAACGAGTATAAATATTTCAAAAAAACTTACCAGAAAAAATGAACTGAAGTGATACCGTTGAGATTAAAAATGATTTACCAACACATATTATATAACCAAATGATATTACAAAGAAAACTTTCGAAAGGATACTTTGAGTATGTTATTAATAAAATTTCAGTATTTAAAAAAAAATGTGTCTTAATAGATTTCGATGTTTGCAATTTGTAATTTGAATCGGTAAAAATATAGTGCAAGATTTTCTAATAGAATCATTGTCAACTAAACCACTCCGAGTCAGGGATTTTTCAATAAAAAAACTTGATTAAATACCTGCATTTGATTAAAATAAAAAGTGTGATACGGGAAGGTATTGTTGCACCAATGTGGTTAAATTATTTAAAACATATATCTCAATTTGTAAATCGTGAATGAATTTGCAAACGTTAGTTTACAGAATACGTAATTAAATAGAATGCAGTGTATTTTTGGAAAATAGTAATAAGAGAGTTTTTGAACAGTCAGTGAATAAAGTAGTCATTAAATAAATGACACCCTTTTGCCAACCCGAATATTGTGAACCTAACCACTCCAAGCTCAGGGATTTTTGAATAAAAAGCTTGAATTAAGACCTGCATAAGACTATATGGGTGCGGTCCGGGAAGTTCTTCTTGCACCAATGTAGTGTAGACGGGTCGTTCAAAGACTGGTGGCAGATCGTTGACGTCGTTGATGTGAATGATAACCTTCGTGGAATTCTCGTTCAAGCTGTCCGACGCCACAAGTGTTAGCTCGTACTGGCGTAACACAAGACAGAGGTGGCTCAATATACAATTGTTTAAAAACCAATGTTTGCAACAGTCCTCTGAACTGAGAGCAAACAGTATTACGATGCAACCGAATAGAAAAGTTTCAATCTTGTTCGATTGTGTTTACCTATTCTAGTCGTCGGGGAACAATACAGAATGGGAAAACACTACAGCAAAATAAATAAAATAGTAATGGGAGAAAAATGTAAAGGAAAATAATGTATATCGAAAACGCAGAATCAACCGGAAAAAAAACTGAAATAGGAAATGAAAACATAAAATAATATATCCGCGAATATTTACTATAATATAATACTCATACAGGTTCACACAGAGTTATGTAAAATAGTGCATGGTGCAAAAAAATTGACAAAAGGCAACATTACATTAAAAAATAATTGATGTGTTTGCATTTAATCCTTCCGCATGAAAATTTTTGTTCCGGTGACAACTTTATTTCAAGTATTGTCGAAACCATCTAATCAATCTTTGCTTTAATTTAAAACGAAACTCGTCCACTTGCGAAACATTAGGGGGCGCTTATGTTGATTAATGTTTGTTTTCATTCGAATTTATAACCATTTGATGTCGATTATAATTCATAAGGCGATGTCGCGAATACTAAACGGCGAAACAAATTATCACAGCGCGGATTTTTGGGTAATTCATCAGACGAAAGGCGAAAGCTGTAAAGCCGCTTCGGAAACATCCAGCAAAATATTATATGATTCCCAAGCAAGAACAAGTCGCATTTATCATTTCGGCGAACTTTCGGCGAATACAAATCATGCGCCCGGAGCGCCGAAGAAAGAAGTTGCCCCTTGCCCCGCGGGGCCATGCTTCAAAACAATCGGAAGCTATCTTTTCCCTCACCCCATTTTTACCGAGGTGCAAATGGGGTGAGACGCCATGTGGACACTACCAAAAAGCTCAATACAGCAGCCTCACGTTAAAAAAGTTTTCACCAGAACTAAACTTTTAACAGCATAAATATAATTAGTTTTCATGTTTCCAGAAATGTTTTATAATAATTTAATGAATTTATGTTATTATCTTCAGCGGCTAGGCGCATCGACTCTCATAATATTTAATTTAACTCTGACTATTGTGCCAGTTAAGTATTAAATAAACCTTTTATAATTTAACGAACATATCAATGAAAATGTTAGATAGGTAGATTTTGATTTCGCGAGGCAACTTTATGAGCTATTTGGTTTTACATTGATGCTTATATTTTGTGATTGTCGTATAAATAACAAAAAAATTCTCAGCATGGTTATGTATGAGCTTTAAAAATGAAATCATATATATATTAAATATAACTACAATATAATAATAATAAAACAATACGAATTGTAACAACAATGAATGCATACAATAATATTCGAAATAAAAATGTTGCAGCCTAGAAGCAAAATGAAAAAAGCTATCCAAAGTTTTTTTTTGCAGGTATCGTGTTTTGATTGACCTGAAGAACTCGCTTGGGAAGGTTTCGATCGTCCTCCTCGGTGATCTGGGTGCGGTAGGTTGGGCGCTCGAAAACAGGCGGATTGTCGTTGACATCTTTCACGTGAATTACGACCGTTGTATAATTTTCCTTCAGGTTGTCTGATGCTGCCAGCCGAAGCTCGTACTGTGAAGTACATTCACACACCCCTCAATGAATATTGCATAATAGTAAGAAGAGATTTTAATTTAAGTAGTACATTATCAACCACATGATAATTATCACAACCACATTATCAACCAAAGAGATGCATGTTTAACATACATAAATATTCCCTTCCTGAGACACTTTTATGATACATACACACATACAACTGATTACAAGAGATATAATAACAATTAAAACTAAGGAAATAGTTAATACATATTCAAGACTAATAAATTTAAATTATAATACCCATATATATTTTTATGTATTATCCGTATTATCTTACGTAAGTGGTATGACGTTTAGTTTTTTTTAATATAAGCAAAGTTAATTACCATAAAATGCCGTCCATATATGAACGTCACATGATATTGGCTATTTTTATCTCCCCCTTATCGTCACATTTCCGCCATTTAACCTTTTTACATTTTGTATCAAATCGTTACATTACGTCAGACCGCCCCCCCTCTAGAGCGTGACGTTATAAATGGATGTTCTCTAAGTATAGAAATAACTAAGTATATATTACCAGTTGAAGCATGAATTTAAATTTTCTTCAATGGGTTCTAAAAAGTTATGTTGGCATCTTTAATGTAAATTTGATTTACTAATGTCCCATATACAAAATTAGTTACATTTTTTGTACTGTCAATGGCTAGCAGGTATCGTAGAACTATGTTGAACATTGTGTAAACTTACTTAGAGAATCGAGATACTTTTTTAATTAATCAGAAAGTTGATAATCTCTTTCAATAAAAGAGCGTAATACAAAAGTAGCTTTTGTTGAAAACAAAGATCGAACAAGTGTTCTTTTCGTAATGCCGGTATTAAAACAAAGATAAGCTTAGCAAAAAACTTTATTTGATCATTTTTTGGAAAACTTTTGTGTTGACTTTTTAAATAAATTTGATTTAGCAAGGTTATAGGCTGGATATTCTTCATGTTTTTTTTTATATGAATCACCGGGGACCAATTCAAGTGGTTATCTGCGCAGGGAAATCTTTTTCCGATGTAATAATTATGCCTATATAATACTTTAACCGTCGAATATAATGAAATGAGATATTAGCTAACCATGGGCTAGCTAAAAAATGAAGTTTTCTATAGAACGAAATTTAATGTAAAAGAAAACTAAAAAGGAGCAAGGTTTAATAAATTGTATTTCATTATGTAGGTATTTTATTTCATGGACCGGAAGCTTGAAAAAAGGTAAGGTCAGCCTCAAGCTGAAAACATACGAGACAGTATTTGTTTAGGTGTTAATTTATTACAGTTTCACGGAAAATATGTTTTTTTTCTTTGCAAATTTAAACGACGAAAAAGTAGATTTATAGTTGTATTATTTGATTTATAGAGATTTTTTTTCCTTACTATGTGACAATGTGTTAAATAATGAAATAAATCCTTGTTCATATCGACTGTGGAAAGGAAAAAGGACGTAACCCACACATAATAAATTTTACAGGAGACACAAAATACGTGTTAAAATGATTTTGGAACAAAGATAAATCATGAAATATACACAGCTTGGAAAAGCACGGAGACAAAAAAAACTGGTTTTTAATTGATTTTAACTAACATAAATTTATTATTATTTAAAAAAAAAAAACCATTTTTAGGTCTTTTTTCCCGATTGCAATATTATTTACAGGCCCTTCTTTTTTCAAACATAAAAGCTAAATTTAGATACTAATTCAGCATTTTCAGCTTACATCCTTTTGATAGAATGTGTACATTGTGATTTTCAAAAAAAGTTGTTTTAAGAAAACTGTGGGTTACGTCGTTTTTCATTTCCACAGTCGATATGCAAATTTTCTGTGCATTAAATTTTGATAATTTCCCCACGCTTTGCCACTAATGAGTTGGGTTTCGTCTTTCAGCAACATTAAGCATTTTAAGTGCACCGGAAAGACGCTTATTTACATATTTAAGGAAATCAAAACTTGTGATAATTATTAAATATTTTTGAAAGACCATGCTATAAACGTTCAGATCGCCTAACGACAGTCACATGTTATTTGGAATACCTACTGACATTGTTACTTTTTATGCTACATTTTTTCAAATTGACTTTACGTTTATAGTAGAATTAATCTAGATCGATATCAAGAGCTATCATCTTGTTTAATGTAAGAATATATATTTATTTATTATATATTCACGATCCATCTATTTACCAACCGTCATCTAGAATTGGTACTAAAATATTCTTATGTTTGTTTATGATTCAGAAGAAGTAAATACAAAGATAGTAAAGAGAATTTTGAATTACTATCACACCCGTTGCATGAGTTAAGGTCAGACAGCTTCTAAAGTGCATATCCGTAAATCAAAATAAAGTGCAGTATTTCTCACAGGGGAATCCAGTATATCGAGTGGAATTATTGGCATACACATATTGACTTGGAAATTAACCGCACCGGAAGATTCTCTTTGTTCTACTGTATTGGCTTGAACTAATAAGAGTGGAAATACGTACATTGCCATATGCCCCTTCTGAAACACTGACGCCGATAAAGTACTTATTTTATGAGCTGGGAAGTAAGAAGTTTAATAAAATATCAGTTTTATTAAGATATTGATTCATCAGGTGTATAAAGAAATCTGGAGATATATAATGTTAACAGTTTCTAAAATATTAAGAAAATGAGATATGTTTTTTTTTACTTAAGGAATAATTTTGAAAAATAAGTAACGTGGTAAATTAGTTGAAAATGTTTGAAAGACTATTTTTTTGGATGGATTCTTGTTTTAGCCATTATTATCAGCTATCTCTGTTCAGGTATGTATCAACTGTCAATATGAATGTAGTGATTACAACCGGTGTTGTTCATTCACTCATCAGAAAATGCTCACGACGAGTGAAACCGGTCCTGATCATAACATTTTGTTATCATAAAATATGAAAAAGTGTTTTATTTTTTCATATAAACAAAATGACATGAAAAATTAAACATTTTTTCCTCACAAGTGTCCATATTACCACCGCTTTCGTTTATTGTGAAAAATATCAACCAAATCAATTAATAACGATGCACGTTTATTAAAAAAGAAAGAAGTTTTTTGTTAGAACAGTGTTATAAACATAATTTATAACACGGTAAAGTCATTCATTTAAAAATAAACATATAAATCCTTGAATTACTAATATTAAGAAAGGTTACAAAAATAAGTTCGTGGAACTGTTTTATTTTAATTTTGTGATTAAAAACCTTCGATATCAACAAAGAAAGTCACTAAACAGAAGATAAGTAAAATACATCAAAATTGTTAAATTTAAAATGAATATTTTATAAGATAACTTATTCAAATAAATTTAAAAATGATTATCTTGAAATATAAAAAGAATTTTGTTGGCGAAGCGACACGAAAAAAGAATCAAGTGAGAATTTTTATCAGCTTCGAAGAGATTATAAGATTATACTGACCTAAAATGAAGGTAATTACGAGTCATTAGGTTGCATTAAAAAACATCGCAGTTTCAGGAAATTCAAGCTTAATTATGCAAAAAGCTATCCGACCATATTCTTTGGAATTTTATTTCTAAATATACCATGTAGTTACTTTGAATGTTATATTTGTACATTAATTGGTTCGTATATGGTAAGTCGGAGTATTTTTTTCAATGTTTAGATGTTATTTATTTATATTTACGTTTCTTTCTAGGACTATATTATTTACATCAAATAGATAATTAATTAACACCTAGAATTATTAAATTGTAAATTGTTAACAACTCTAATTTTAAAGAAGGGGGGACAAGTTGGGCGAACTGTTAAATAAACATTAAGTTTCTAAATCCAAGACGAACTCAAACTAAAATAACTTCTTAAATAAATGAAAACTATCTCTGCTTTGCTTAAATAAATATTGGCGTGCAGTTTATGTTTGTATTTCCAACTGGTGTATTTAAAATGCCATAATACCAAATAGGCCCGTTTCTATTTTTAAGTTGATTGCCATTTTGCGTTAATAATTAAATGCTTAGTTGCTGTTGTTTAGTAGTGAAACAAATGCTGGCCACTAAAGTTTATTGGCATTGTTTAAATAAGTTTAACAATATTCAGCAAGCTGATCTTATGAGCATTCAATACCATTGGCCTAAAGCCCAAATTCAACAGTTTCATAAAATAACTATATATGAGAACGTAAAAAAGGAATAAATTGATATTGAAATACTGGCTGACCGGTTTCCAATCGAATAGAGAATGGAACATATTTAAATCACACAATCGATGTTCACTTGTTTTGAATATTTGATAGTTTTCTCAATATATCAATTAATTGATTTAGTATTTTTAAATGTGTTAAGACCCTTTTTTTTATATCCATATTGTATTTAAAAGTATTAATATCTGAAATAATCTTAAATGTAACATTTAAATGTCATATGAGTTACTAGCTTTGCGCTCAAGACGGCGATATAAACTTGAGCAGTTCCTAGGAATTATTATATGACCTAGCCCTGATAGTAAAACATAAGGACTCTCACTGAAGTATATTATCAAGCATTTGTATGTTTACAGTGGCAGTGAGTCTATTGCTCCACATCCTTGGATGAAGTTTGAATTACTGGTTGGTAGCGTGCATTATACCCAAAAATGAGTTTGTTGTGATGGTATAAATGATTGGAAATCAAAGGTTAATAAAATACAAACTGATATATCGTTCGTTATGCTAATCGTTTGAGGCTCTGACCGCTTGACTGATTATGTCACGATGATAAAATAGTTACATTTTAACAAATTATGTTCAAGCGTAAAAAATAAATGTAATTCTTAAAACTACTTACTACTCGAGTCTGTGGGCATTCCCATGAGCTTATCCTTTTCGCCAGCAATGGCTTAAAACTCAATGATACATTTATTTATTATATAAACACGAAACATTCATTTACTAAGCGTCAGTTCAAGTTCATCCGTGCACTTGAACGCCTGAAGACGCCGAAAGGCGAAACCCGGGTCGTTAGTGACAAAATCTGTGAGAATGTACATAGTTTTAACGATTCAAATTTAGATATCCAAACTTCTTCTTCAAACTTAAATCCAAAAATCGATTAAAAAAATCAATCTATGAAATTGCCCGTATTGGGATTTGAGCCTGTGAGCTCCGTAGCCGAAACGAACAACTTTGATAATTTGACCACACTCACCAAGATTGAAATATGAAACATAAATAAAAAAAAGTTCAGAATAAAGCTTTGCAAGATTCCCCTTTCGCATGTTGAAAATGGATATCCCTTTGAAATCTCAAAGGGTTCTTAATAACAACAAAACTGATTGAACTAGCTATAAAAATCTTCGCTGGAAAGATATCAATTTATGTCTTTGTAGAGAACATAAATAAGTAATTAGTAATTGAAAAATAAACCGATTTCCATGGCGCTGTTTCAAAAATAAATACCACCCACTTGTGCGGTAAAATATTCTAAGGAAAACATAATAAACATTGATTATAAAATTCAAATGAAACCCCAGGAATAAGTAGCTTAATAATTTAAATCGATGGTCGGCAGAGAGCTTTTAATTGTTAGTACGCTGCGAGAAAATTTCAGAAAGATAAAAAATAATTACACCGTTGGCTGCTTTGAAGATTCTTTTTTTATCATAGCTTCGGAAGAGACGTAGTTATGGATTGCCGGGAATATGATATTTGAAAGAGATTCCTAATTTTCATATAGGATTGTACATTTTTTTGTTGTGGGATAATTTATTCTTCAACGTATATTTGTGGGGAATTTCAATCAATATTATAATATTCACTAGACGCAATATTTTAATTTATTATTTAATATATAATTTATTTATTTATATAATATAATATAATCTTAGAAAAAATAAAAATCTTTTGTTTTTCCAAGCTGAAATGAAATGATTTTCTGAAATGAAGTATTTTCATGAAATATATAACAATTGGTTTTGATGTGGTAAGTAGTAGGGTATCCAATCCCGAAGCCTTTTTCCAATCCGGGATTGATTTATTTTGATTTTTGATTGATATTTTCTCACCGAGGAATTTGAAATCCTCAATTTGCTATACTTTTTCCCGGAATCTCACGGAAACTCGTTTTTTTTTTAGCTCACCGAGGAATTTGAAATCTCCGATTCGGTATACTTTTTCCCGGGATCTCACAGAAACTCGTTTTTTTTTTTTAGCTCACCGAGGAATTTGAAATCTCCGTTTTGGTATACTTTTTCCCAGAATCTCACAGAAACTCGTTTTTTTTTTTTTAGCTCACCGAGGAATTTGAAATCTTCAATTTGCCAATTTCGTATAAATTTCGAGAATTTGCTCAAAATTTCTCAATCCCGACATCCCGGGATCGCCGCCGTCTCAATCCCGGAATTTCGGGATCAGAAAATTGAACGGGATCCCAGGATTACGGGATTAGATGCCCTAGTAAGTAGCGCTCAATTCTAAATTATACTATTATGTTTGTATTATAAAATATATTACTTTAATGAAAATAATATAATCTGATTTAGTTTCACGTCTTGCTGTGCTCGCGATTTAATAAAATATATATATGTGATAAATTCTCATAAACATTGAATAAAAATAGGCAGTGATAAATATATATTGAGTAATTCTGAAAGCTTAAATGGAAATCTGGTAAAGGAAGTCGGTATTTCACTAATCAGAGTTCAAGGGTTTGACGATAGGCGGCGATGTCGGATTAACTGAGAAACATGCCCCGTTATAAACTCGATCCCTAGTTTGCTACCGAAACTCTCACTAAGTAAGAAGTTTTAAAATTAATTAAAATTTAGTATTTCATCTTCTTCGGTTGTGATAAGAGCCATAACATTTCTGTACGAGCAAAAGGCTCTCCTTCTTCCGGATTCCGACGACATTAAAATGAAACATTGCGTACATTAAGGAATCATGCCAAACTTTTTAAAAGCTCTATTGAACTTTTCATTTGTGTATTTTTGTTTATAATAAAATTTTTGAGAAAATTACTGGAAAAATGTGGCCTTTCTTTGTTGCATTCCTTTTGAAAAGAAAAAGCCTTTTATGGCGTAATAAAATCCAATGTGTCAAGTGTAGTATAATTCTATGTTATTAACGATAAAAAAACTTAATGGTTTCAAACAATGTATTCTTGCGAATGGATACCATAGATTCTATAAACGTCAAGAATATCGCCAGTGTCGGTGTCTTAGATGAATGGTCGAACGCTGTTGAAATTCCATTCCAAGGCATTCGAATTCCCGGATGAAAAAATGCATGGATTAATTGATTGATTACTTGGTAGAATTCCATTGTAATAAAGTGAGAAATAACAAAGTATTTAGTTCTACTGTGTACCTCGTCTAAGCCGGTATATAGCTGAGTAAATGTAGGTTAAAACATAGTTCTGATAAAGGCATACGTCGAAATAGCTATCAACTATAATATATATACAAAATTGTAGAACTAAATGCTTTGTTATTTTTTACCTTATTGCATGGATTATGCTATTTATTTATATATTTAAGGATTTCTATTCAAAGAAAATGTGTTCAATAATGTGGCATTCTTTTATACTAATAGCAGATTCTAGACAAAAGAGTGAATAAGGTTTTTTCTTAATAAATTTATTATTTTCTAACCTTATTAAAAAAAGATTGATTGAGTTGGAACCACTTTTTTCAGTATCTTTTGTTGTGCTTCAATAAGGGTTAAAACTTATAAAGTTGTATATTATAAGTCAATTATTAAAAAAAATAAAATGTAAAAATAACGGCACGTTATTTATAAGATAAATAAAAAACACTTATATTTTGATAATCAACTTTCCATATAGATAAAACAAATTATTTAATGTAGATAATTCTGACAATGCGTGATATGACAGCTGAATAGCTGTATTCCTCATTCACCAAAAATTATACGTGGGATACAAAAAAATATATAATATGACAACACGGTGTTGTTTTTGTTTTCTTTTGTTGATCTCACATAAAACACAATGAACACACGATAATAATACGAAGTATCGTATTATTAAAGTCTACGTCGAACAATGATAAAACACTCCATAAAACGAATAAAATAATAAAAACGGTTATGCGCGTAAAACAGAATTACTGCTAAACATGAGAGTGTACACAAAAACTTTTTACGGCCTGAGTCTTCCCTCATTTCCTATTTATTACTGGAAAATCTTACGTTTTCGTTTCTTCAAAAATAAAACATTCCGTGACATGTTTTATTGCAAACACTTAAATACAAATACCTCATTAATACCATCAACACGAAAGAACTTTCCGTTTTATGATCAGAATGAAAACTGTACGTCAACAGGTTTTTATCATTGTTCTGTTTTGAAGCATTGCAAAAACCGAACTCATATGATGTGAATGAGTTTATAAAAAGTATACTATATTTTGAGAAGACATTATCAAACAACATTGTGAGATTTTTCTTACTTTATTATTAGTCGATTACATATAAGAATGGCTAAATGTTTTATCTAACGAGCTTATATTACAATATATTGTATTTGCACTAGTCAGTGTTGTAGAATGTAGAGTAAAATTATCCATCGGCAACAAATCTTAACATTAATTACTTATACTAATATTTTCGATGGCTTCTGCGGTTACTTTATAGAAAATAATTAAAAATGCTAGAATTGTTTCAAGCAATGGAATAATGAAGTTCTCTTTAAATTTATGATATATGCTAAAAAGGCTTGACAAAACATCAATATGAAATTTGAACTACATAACTCCAAAATAATTATGCATTTTATAATGTATAACAACACTTTATTAAACAACAATGCTCTCTTAACTTCCTAACTATCTGGATTTTGTATAGATTATAAAATATTTTATTGTGGTATGCAATCATTTGAAATCATGCTTAATTATTTATTACTTACACAATTCAGCGAATTAGTGATATAGTAAATATATATATATATTAAAATCATTCTGTTCTCAATGTAAAATTTGATAATTACATAATTCGTAATACTAATAATGAAATAATCCTCATTCAATATTTAATCAGTTTCAGAGATTTATTAACATAATGTGTAATGTTAAATTAAATAAAGTGTGCGTATATTTCAGCAACGTATATTCTCGCTAAAATGGAAGAAGTCAGCACTTCCATATCATGCTATCGCCATTCAAATTATTAGGCAAATAAGTTCGGCAAACGGAAACTAGTAGACGAACCAAACAGTAAATGCTAAAATTACAAGACGAGGTCGCTTCTGAAGTAAACTGAATTTTCCTGACAAAATACAAGTTATGCGACGGGAAAGCTAATCAGAATTAGAGTGGCGCTATGTCATACGAGGCGGTAGACCCAGCAGTCGCAGTCATGCTAACGTGTTTGGTTAATATCGGTATGCAATTTATTAAGTCATAATACGGCGAAGAAGTATCAATAACAAAGAAATTATTTTTAAATCAAATAGACTTCATTTGAAACGTTTTAATCTTAATTGTCACTAAATATCATACATTCACATTGAAAACTTTGTTGTGTATTTATTACATTTTTAACTATTATGCAATGTAAGTATCGATTTATCCATCGAAAGATTTATGTAAATTATCCCGTAAGCGATATTAAAAATAAAATAACATGTTTTGTATTTATATATAATGTATATCATATGATGAAATTAAGGTAAAAACATGTCAACTAACAAAAATAACTGCGATTTGATCATTTCAATAACTATCGAGAAAAAATTCAAACTCTTGAATTATCTGGAGTGACTCAATTCCAGGTAAAAATAAAAAAACTGCTACATAATTATGTTTTTACAGTTTCTTATCGAGACAAAAGATATTTTGGATATCAGTTAAAGAATTTGGCAAATATAAATACCGCGAATCTCTTTCTCAGACTTTTTACACGGACAAAGCCTAAGCAAATCATATGTTGTAGCCATTTTACAGCTCTAAGAGTTAATTTACTGGAAGGAGCATACACAAGTAAGCCCAGTACATGCCAAAACTCATTTTCGGCAAAAGTGTCAGTTGACTGACGTTTTTGTATATTTAAAATATTCTTTTATTTTAAGTAATAAATGTTTGTCGTTTTAAACTGTGAAGTGTAAAAAGGTAAAATTTTTGATAAATTCATATTATTATACCAAATACGATGCTACGGGCTCTTGCAGATAGGTCAAAAGGTGGTACAAATTGTTTACTGATATACAAAATATGGGGTAAATATTAAGTTTCCGCAGCGGCAGCGTGTGGCTTGGCCTCATATATCATCACGGATGGTCTTCTGTCTGAACAGCTTTCGCCGGCAAGCTCAGGATTATCATGGTAATAATTTCAAGTTCCGCCATGTTATTGTGAACCTCGCACAGTCGTGGGGTGATTACGGTATGCTATATTCGTAAACCACACAAGGAAGGGTAGATACAAATATGTTTGCATTAAGGGTAGCTATTACAAAAATTACAAATGCTGATGATTAAAAACAATGCATTTATTATGTTCACTCAAAAAGCGATAATTTAACATTTATAGCATAATACAAATCTATAAGAAAATACTAAAACAACGTGACAATAAATTTTATTCGTTTTAATGTTCTCAGTGAAAATGATCATTGACTTCACTAAGTAAAACCATCCGCGATCATAAAATTTTTTTTAGAAGAATAAATTAGTTTGATTTAAAAAATAGTATCAAGATTTTTTCCATGAAAAAAAAATGCGCAAAGGACTATTTATTTTTATGAAATATTTCCCCTAAACTTTAAGTATCTGTCAGTTGTTATTATTGCCCGTTGAGTGCTTTCCAATTGGGTTTTCTCAATAAGATTAGGTATTTTACGATATCACAGAAACATATAACACAGTTTGTGCGTCGAAATAAATCAAAACGTAGTAGTTCATTAAATCAGGAAAAAATAGATCATACCTTGATGTTATACGGGTGAAAATTGCAGGCAAAGGTGTATAGTAAAGCCAAGCGAGAGATATGATGCCGTTTAGCTATAAACCTACCAGTTTAAGCAACAAGATTTGCAGACATTTGATGGACGGTACAGTACTAAAAATAAGAGAATATAGAATTTAATACAAAATGAACACCAAAAAGAACAAATGAAATTTTTGTTATAGGTTTAATTAATTAAATCCGTATAAATTATATAAAATTTAAAACACAAATATAATACTTACAGTTATTATTAGTGACATTTTTATATGAAGTCATTTCTCGTTGTTAGTATGTATTATTGGCATACGAGAAGAGAATTGAAAAACGTAGTCTACGATATCGATTAACCTTTATTAATTGTTTGAATTGTATGGTATTAAAATGATTGATTAATACTTACATAATTGAACTAGTCGTTTAAAGACAATATTATCGAATTGCATTTCCTTGGTTAGTCGTTATTATTTTAAAAAATATTCAATATGATTATTAATTATTTTCTTATTCTTTGATACAATAAAGAAAAGAGAAAAATCGTTGATTTACAACTGTCAAAATAATCAAAAATGATAGCATAACAATGAGTGTCAGTCAAAAACACATTTCTATAATTGATCGCTATGCTTTGTTTACATAAGAGAAATTATATAACATTTATATGAACATGCTGAAGTGATGTATGTTTGGTAGATAAAATGTGATTGCTTGAGCCGTACAAATTTCCCTATATATTACATGTAATTTTATAACTGTTGCAGAAGACTTCTGTACAATTACATATTTCACTAAGAGCCTTTAATATATTATTCTCTACACTACTATACAAAACTACACATAAGCCTCCTGTTCGTTTTATAATGGTCATTTATGTGGCAATTATTTATGTGTGTCACGAATTGCACAAAAGTTTGCCAAAGTTTTCAGATGAGAAATCATTTCCGGCGGATGAAATATCTTACAAATTAGCATAAAAAACATTCTTTATATATTTTACCAAAGTTTGGCGAACCCATATGTATAATTATTCCTAAGAAGTAAATCACAAAATATTTGGATCGTAAAAGTGTCACAGTCCAAGAACGGGATATTAAGTAGTTTGATAAGTGGCCCCATCGAAGAGCTGTAAGAACACTGTGATGTAAGAATAATAGTGGAAAATCGGGAAATTTGCCTCCAGAAAAATCCCGGCAACCTGAAATGAAAAAGCTAGAATTGTCAGAACTTTGTAGCAAGGGCGGGTCATTGTTGGCCGCGATAACTGGGCTGTGACTGAACGTGACGTATGAAGCTGAAATGTAAGAGAATTGATTAATGGTGGCGCTAAAATCATTCTTCGGTCGCGAGAACAAAGTCAAACGACATTTCGAGATTATTAATAATCTGGCGACTGAAATTTAACCTTTTTCGCACTGTCAAAAAATAGTTGCAAAGAAGTAGAAACTTTTTTATGAATGTTTTTCATAACTCAATGAATGTAATATCAATAAATTAAGTAAGATTTATTGTGTTCGGATAATTCAATGATTCGTATTTTATTACAAAATACAAAGATACAAGTTTTTAAAAGTTTTGATCTGTGCAGTATAATAAATGTAAAATATAAAATTTATTGCATATGTGTTTTATTCCAATTTTATAAAATATATCAACTGAATCACTGCCATCAATAGTGTACTATATACTTGAAAATTAATTCTATAGTATGATTAGCTTTTGAAATAAGAGTTTTTCAGTGATAAAATAATTTAAAGACTAAGAATTAGCTTTGCCTATGTCATTGTGTCGAGCTTTGTCAACTGAAAACTCAAATTGGATTTTCAAATTTTTCACAAAATATGATATAATTTATATTATAGTGGTATTAAATAGAAATTTCAATTACCTCATTCAACCATATTTCAATAAATAATTTATTGATGGTATAATTGTCTATTTTCCTGATAAATTTTCCATAAATTGAATTCTTGCAATCGATTGCAGTAGCTAAATAATATTAATACAACTTTTCTGGGTGTGAAGCTCAAAGCTGACACATAGGATTGATGTATAATGTGAAATTGACTCAGGTTCAACGTAAAAGTACCAATGCGTTAAAAATTACAAACTACAAGCATGAAATGTATTCATAAACACTCTGATGGAAGATGTTTCTTTATATTAACGCCTTTTTTAGATGATTCAGTTTTCAGTTATCAATAGAATAAGCCAAACAATGATATACGTTAAGTTCAAAATATAGTATATCGCTATCGACAGCAGTGATTCAATTGCTGATTATTTTAAAAGTAAAAACATATGAATTGAGTTCAGAATGGAGATGTCGTGACTGTAGAGATTCCAACTATTCGTTATTTTCAACTATCCGGATATCGAATAATAAAACTGAAACTATTCGGATATATCCGGATAGTTTCAGTAAGTATGAAAATAATTAAACATTACTACATATATAAATTTATGTACTAAAATAATACATTAAAAACGAGTCAAATAATACAAAAAGTCATTAACTCTGTTCTTCTGCGTACTTCTTTCGGTTTGCAAACTGTTTTCGAATTATAATCTAAAAGCATCGAATTAGATTCTAACTCGAAAACGGTTTGCAAACAGTCAGCAAACCTTCAGAAGTACGCAGAAGAACAGAGCTATTTATTCAGATTTTAAAAATTCATATTTTAAAAATAAGAAAGCATTAAATGTATTTTATTTTAAATTTGATCTTAATTTAGTTTTAGTTTGCCCTGCTGTTGAAAATACTCGTTCCGTTGCTGTTGATGTTGGTTTTATTGTTAGAAGTGCTTTAAACAACACGTCCAACTTTTCCGTACTTTTTTAAAAATTGATCTTAGTATTTAAAATCTTTTTTCAGATTATTTGTATTGTCATTTGTATTGTCGTCAGTTTCCGCGAGAGATAAAATAGACTATATTTTTTCTCATAGAATGAGTCCATACTTCCGAGCGTCTTGACATGGCTAAAATTGTAAACAAAATTATTAAAATTTTAATATGTAGACAGTGGTCTCGATTGCTTGGTTTTCAGTGATGAATTTTAGAACTCGCACGCAAATGACGATATTTCACGATCAACTTATCCGGACTAAATCCTTTCCCACTTCTGTAATGCCATAAATAGAGACAATACACATTTCAATACTGTTCCATCATATTAAAATATTGAAAATTTGCAGCTGCATTAGATTACTGCAACGACATTTCTCCAATGAATGAAATTTCGGCATTAAAGGTTTTTTTTTGCTTCGAGTCCGAGCCGATTCGTCGAACTTTTAAGTATTAAGATAACAAGATAAGATATTCATAATACCCGAGTTTGGGGAAGGTAAAAAAAACAATATTCCTAAGTAATGGTTTCTCCCAGGTAGTAAATATCCCAGTATTCGTATCATCTTTAGTCAATTTTGTAAAATATTTCATTAAAAATTATAACGAATACTATCCGGATATCGAATAGTTAAAAAGGGCCGAATATATCCGGATATCCGAGTTGGAATCCCTACTCGTGAGTAAAAGAATTTCTCATAACTTTATGTTGAAGCAATGTTCGCGACTTATCTTGAGTATAAATTACAGTTCAGGTCAATGAGATGTCACACAGAGTATGTATTTTTTATGCGAGAATTCATTAACTTACCCTCTTTCTTGTCTCATAATCGAGTGCTCCGGCGACATATATGGCGCCGGTCATGTTCTTGACGGCAAAAGCTCCCCCTATGTTACCGCTCGTGATCTCATATCGAATACGCGAGGCTGAAACAAAAAGACAGATTGTTATCGACGCTGTTTCTTATTTAACGACTGAATGATTGACAAGAATAAACAAAAACAATTACATATCCAATACGCAGTGCTCTTAAAGGTGCCCTAGCAAATGTTTTTGTTCAGGTATATTTTGAAACTTTATACAGCTTTCAACGATGCGAGTATAATGCTCTGTCATATTATGTATACATTTAGTTTCCATGTAACTCGAGCAAATGGTGGAAAGTGTCAAACTAATGATCAGAAAGGAACAAATCACTGTTTTAATTTGAGGCATCTCAACTGGAATGCATTAAAAACAGAAAATCACTCGCTTCATTTACAAAATCATTTGCAAAAAAATTACCGCAATTATGATGGCTCTTATTGAATTTAAAATCTCTCTCAATTTATTGACTTTGAATATACACAGTGACCGCCAAATTCACAGTAGAAAACATGCGCTTTGTTCAAACTTATGCTGCATACATTAATAGCATACTGGAATTTATACAAAAAAGTGTTCTATTGTTTTGTATAACACTAGCTATTTCGATTTTTTTTGCATCTCGTACTTCAGACTCCCAGATTCGAATCAATAAAAGAATTATTATTGGTGAGATTGGAATTTACTCGAATGGACGTAGCTATTAGGACGGGAAAAATTTAAGCAGTGATTGCATCAGCTTTGCGAATAATAAATAATAAATTTTCGGTCACGTAAAAGATTGTTTTTCATTGAATGTTTTTAGTCCAGTAAAAAATATATTGTAAATACTTAAATGTACATAAAAATGTTTAAAGCTGACTTCACAAAGGTTTCCACGGCAAAGTCGTATGATTAAAATATACTCGAGTCCATAAAAAGGGGTTATAGAATTTGAGACTCATAGTAAAATAAATGTTATCTGTCTGGCTAACCGAACAGCTATTTTGGAGTCAAAGTCGAGTTGATTAAGCAAAGATTTGAGGGACCAAATGCTATGAAAGCTTCTGTGAACAGTACGCACGAGAGCTCGGCTAATATCTCTCATGCTCATACCGACTTTGAAATGAGTTCACTCGGTATGTAATACAGTTCGACCGAATAATGTAATTTAGCATATGTCTGCCATTCACTAACATTATTTCATCTATTTTAGCTAGAGTGCCTATAAAATCTGCGAGTTGAATGCGAGCAATTAAAAAGGTACTAAAGATAATAAATAGACTATGAATGTAAATTAGTCTCCTAAATAATGACAGAGATTCAGAGCATTGTTGACGTATTATTTCAACTTTCGACCAACGCTGTGGATAATAAATAATAATGGATATAATTTGTACATGAATAAAAAAATAGTTACAATAATCACACGTCGAGTAATAAAAGCTATTATTTTTAATTCATCGCTGGGAAAACAAACATTTTTATTTGGATTTTTAAAAGATAAAACGTTATGACTGAGATTGTATTGAGATTCATTGCAGTGGGTAGAAAATACAAAACGAGACACAGATTAAAGACAGAATAATTTATGCTGCGATTTAAAAATAAATTAAAATTAAAAATAAAGTAACTATGCTAGACGTACGCAGCAATAAAGCTCACAACTAAATTATTCAAATAAAATGAATTAATGAACAAGTTGGTAAATTACTTTAGGTTAAATGGAGTAATTCAGTTGAGTAAGTAGTTTGTTAACTAAAATGTTTTAAGACAAATAACTGAATAATGCAATCAAAATAGCGTCATTGATTTAAACATTGTACATAAAAGTTTTAAGGGAAAAAAAATATCAGTGAACGAAAATTAAAGCTAGATTAACATTTTAAACTAACTTTTACGCAGACTGAAAAAGAATATGAAATGAAAACTATTCTCTCATATTTATATTTGTAAAGAAATATTGTTTAGTTACAACTAAGCGAAAGTAAGTACAATCATTAATGACGAGACATTTCATTCTTCAATTTACAAAAGAGTTTTAAAGAGTCTCAGTGTAGGCTTAGTGATAATTACATATTAATATTAGATATTGATTAAAATTGAAAGTATCTACTCGTATTTTATTCAATAAACGTTTTAAAAATACTTCGCTCTGCTATAAAGAATCAATATAAACTATTCATTGATTGATTTGGGAATTACTTGGTAAAACTCCAATGTAACAAAGTGAAAAAATAGCAAAGTAGTTAAGTTCTAGAAATATTATTTTATACAGATAGTTCTGATGAAGGCATACGCCGAAATAGCTATCAACTATATATAAAATAATATTTTTAGAACTAAAATATTTTGTAATTTTTTCACCTTAAAATATATTAAATTATTCACTTTAGAATCTTTATTTTCTAGTACACTACTAACTTTTTCCCTTATAAAAGTATAAAAATTACTGTTTTTATTTAAAAAACAAGCTTAATTTTTTGAAACCAATAAAAGTATCTATATGAATAATTTAACATTAAATAATGTTTTCAATAAAATGGGCGGCTTCACCACAGTAGTTTTATTAAGTTGGAATTTTCAAGCTATTTTTCTTGCGGACAGTGATTTTTTCTTCACTTATGGACACCAATAAAATTCTCTTATATATTACAATATAGTCAGTTTGTTGAATAAGAAAATAAGAGTTTTTATGCATCAAAACCTACTGTGTATATATATTTTTAACGATATAAATTTAGTAAAGACACTCGTCATACTCAGACAAAACAAGAAATAAAAAAGTTGTAAATTTAAATTCAACACTATTATTCTCTATTGAGGATTTTAAGGGTAATATTGGAATTGCTTCAATATTTTTTCACATTAGATAATTTTAAATAAATGTTTAAGAATAATTAGTATTTTCATTCGGATAAGCGACATTTTAAGCTTATATACTCCAAATGTATGTTTTTCAATTTAAGAATAACCTAATTGGTGTGTATATTTTCATTATATAGATTTTTAATATCATTAGGTCATAATAAAAATGATCTAAATCCCACCATCTCCAATGTATATAAATTATTTTCCTATATAGTATATCATGCAGAGATATATGGAAAGTGCATATTGCTTAGAGTATATAATTACTTTTATGAATTGGAATATGAATTCAGATGATTCTGGAAACGTAGGTTAATTATGTAAGTTAATAGTTCTGATTTTTTTTTAAGTAAAAAGTGAAATGAGTAATAGAAATGTTACAGGGAACTTTATATGCAAAAGCATTACAAACATTTGAATACTTAATGATTTTCTTTGAAAATAGCAAGCGTCTAGTACTACAAACATAATTTTCTACGCAAAGGTACAAAGAGCTTTCAAAGAAAGTAGGCAAACATAATAAAAATGGAGCGCTAATTAATACGACGGGCACATTCGCCAAAAGACATAAGTGGGTTAAAGAAAAAAATATTAAATAATTATAGGAAAAATGAAAAGAAAAAAATATAAAACAAGAAGTAAACGCGAAAAAAACTTATCAAACTGAAACTGTCTATATTAACAAGTATATTTAGTAAATTAAGAATATATGACAAGTGATTATAGAGAAGGTTTTGGTTTATTGTGGATTATTATCACAATGAAAGATAATATAGTTTATCATATTATTCAGTCAAAACACGAAATAAAGTTTTCGTGGAGAACATACCCAAATATGTTATGAGGGTAAACTAAATTTTATCGAAGGTTTTATCAGGGATACTTCTATAGATTAGTAATTTAAAAAATTAAATCACCACCAGTTTTGTAAAATGGATTTCGTATTTATTATTAATCGTCGCTATACTGATAGAAGGGGTTAAATGATAAATAAACAGTTGTTTTGAGTTATGAATGCAGATATCTATATTATAGATTTAAGCACGCCGTATCTTCTGAAATAAAAATTTCAGCCATATTTTGTGTATTTTTTCATAATATGAACATAACATATAATACATAAAGTAAATTCCAATTAGTGTTATTTTTGGCAACGAAAAAACTATAAATAACTGTTGAACAATATCATCATTATCGAATTTAAAAAAGTAATAGTTTAATAAAGATGTTAAAATTTTCAGTATAACGACCGACGATTTATTGATATCGTATAGTTAAATAAATCAAGTGTTAAATTTTAAAATTTTCAATAATATTAGTATTCATTTCTCATTGTTGAAGTACAGCCTAAAATAATTATTTGGTTTTATTAGCATTCATCGAAAAGAAAGTTAATTTAATAAAATACTGATATGTTGAGGATTATATTGAATAAATTGACTTAACAAGAAAAATACAAACGTTCACATAATTCAAATAATTAAGTTCACTGTAATTGTTGGATAAAATTATTACTTTACCATGCAAACTGCAATCAAATGAATGAAGTAAGATCATTTAAACATAGGTCGGTATTATTTATATGTCCGGGGTGAACAATTTTTAACAAGTTTTCAAAAGACAGTTTTTCTGTTCGGCGAATTTTTTTCTTTTACTTTTTACACAATACTTAACCACTTTTAGGGTGTTCACTGTCAATACTTAGTAGAAAGGCATTATATTAATAAAAATACAATATTCTTTTGTACTTTATTCCATTTTATTTAAAAGGTCAGGACCGGTTTCGGTCATTGCGAGCATTGTAACATTTTATATCACTTTGTTAAAATTTTTCCAAATTTTAATTATGTTTGTAATTACCAACACTCACTACTTAAAATTTATTAATCTTCGATGATTTTTCAATTATATGTTAGAGGTGTTAAACATTTTAATTTTGTGTAATTATAAAATCACTTATACTGTAATTTCTTAATTCTTTTAAATGTCAATTGTTGTTTACAAATTTTGATTTCAATTTATTTTTGTATAATTTGCACTGTTTATATATTTTTCTTATCAGTTGACAATGCTTGCAATGAGCGAAACCGGTCCTGACCTTTTAAATAATGTGAAATAAAGTACAAAGGAATATTGTGTTTTTATTAATACAATACTAAACCATAGAAAAACGTCAGATATGTCACAAAACTTTCCTAGAGATAATTTGATTTATGTAATTATTCCTCCCTTTTTTTGAGGTAAATTATTTGGTGTGTTTGTTAATGTAAATAACTTTTTTATAATTTTTTAAAATAAGAATTTTTGTGTATATATTACTAATATGTTTTACCACACACGTGAAGATTTATTATATTTACCACCGTCTACGTGTACTATTTCACGATTTTTGACAAAAACAATACATATTAAAAAGAAGTTATTTATGTATCATTTCGATAAGAGTCGAGAAATAACAGTCTTGATTGCACGCTGTAAACACTTACATCCAAAATCGTTCCCACACAAATCTATTGCCAAATAACATGATTATATATGAAAATATGATTTGTCAATAGATTAGCATGGGTTTGTTAAAAGGTCTTATCGAAGTCCTTAATTCAATAATTTTTGCCGTACATTTAACGTTCAGATTCGTAATCACTTTGTATGCAAATGCTTACATGCAATAAAGCATGGCATTTGTAATTTTGTAAGGATATTGTAAAATTTTCATTCGGATAAGCGCTTTCCGAATTAACATGCTCTCTGCTCCACCTCCGCACTGAAATGTAATTGTTTCACCGGTTAATTGCATTACGGTATAATGTGTGTGTAATTTACAGATGAATCTTGCGCTGTGCAGCAACACTTTCAGAGAAATAATTTGGCGCAGTTATACAATTTACTAAAATGTAAAAGATACGACGTGAAAATCCCGCACTTAAAAAGCGGTCAATACTGAAAGTTTGTAGAGTGGTGAATTGAAAATTAAATAAATCGAATCAAAGCTAATTAGAAACGATGCTAGTTTACAAATTGTCAATTACAAGTAAGCAACATCAAGATGAGGAATAAACTAAAAGGAACAAATATTGATTTTCAGCCGTCAATATAATGTCAATCTACAGACAAAGGTGTGTTTTCTCAACTGATTTGTTTTTTTTGGCAAGACGGTTCGAAAAATATCTTATATTGTCAGACTTGAATACTGGTTCTTAACATTTAAAGTGATCTGCAACCCACCCATTAAAATAATATTATGTTTCGCAAATTTCATGGGTTCATAGGAGGTATTGGGTTCGAGTCCCAGTATGGACAGTTTTATAAATTGATTTATGAATTTTTGTTTGAAGGCATGTGTGTATGTGATGTCTTGAATAAAACCTTCCCACCCATCCTATTCGATCCATTCGAGAGCGATTAGCTTACCGCTAGTCCTGTCCTAGCCCCTATCTTTCTATCCTTACGCTTTTTGGAAAAAGAGGGGTTAAGCAACTGAGTAACAAGCAGTACTCGTAGAAACACTTATGCTTAGATTGACTCAATTTATAGTCCGTATACTCCATATTGGGAGCGGACTTGGTAAAATAATGAAAAATAAAATTTACATATTTCTAAATTTTTAATGATTCAGTTAAAGTGCATTTAAAATAAAAATATACCAAAATAAAAACTTATCCAGCACCCCAGGCTAAGAAGCACTGGTTGAAGCCTGTAGTTTGTGTCGTCCAAACGTAATATTTTCTCATAGTTTACTAATAAACTTCCTAATATCCGTATTTGTGTGAAACAGTTTTATATACAGTATAAATGTTATTTTTTATTTTGCGTTACGAAATATTTATTTCTGAGAAAAAAGCAACAATGAAAAACGTTATTTTAAAAAATGTTCTTTTTGGTCTGAGGACATTTCCATAATGTAAAAGACAAGTTGGTTTCCCACCACCATCGATTGCGTATATGCAGCCAACGTTTTATGGCCACCTTCCACAACGCTATCGTCAGAAAAAAAGGCGTTTACCACTCACATTCATGGCCCGAGCAGAACTGCACGGGACTGATTTTGAATCATGATAGTGCATGAAAAAAAGAAAATGTTAATAATAACAAAACTGTGGCTAGCTTAGCCATTTAAATTAAGTTGATCCGTATGCTAAGAGCTTGTCAATATAGACGACTTTGTTGACGGAAGTAAGGAAATGTATGAGACTATGTTAATACGCATTAATTGGTGAATTATTTAATTGGTAGTTTTTATGTCTCGAGTATTGTTTAGATACGTCTCAGTCGAGGCTAGCGGAATACATATATTAATTTTAACTATCGATTAAAATTGTAGTTAAATTATTTTAATATTGGTAAATATGGAGTTTCATTAGTAGCATGCTAGCAGTTTTTTTATACAACCACCGAGCAATAGGAACCGTTAATTGATTTACTCAAATCTACTTGAAATCGTTATTATCCATAAAAAAATATACAACTGTCAAAATCATTAGTGCATTTTTATAATTATAGCATTTTGCTTCGTACAATATATGATAAATAAATAAAACATATACAAGTAACATCAAGTGTAATTTAGGTAAATAATATAACACATTTTTTTCATAAATAATAATTTTAATATAATGAGCCTTTTTGCAAGTTTATAACACATTTATTATTTAGTTTCATAGAAAAAATATTTCGTGTGACGGCAATACACACTGCCTATGGCTGGAAAAGTTATGTCCCACAGTCGATTTACTTTGTAGCGAAAACACCCGGCGTGTTAGCACAATGCATAGTTTTCCTTCTCGTAGGAGGCCTAGCCATTTATTTTGGGCCTCTTTTCGTGTAATGGAATATATCATACTATAATATTTATAAACCACGAGAAGAGATTATTTAACGCTACGGTTCTCAATACATTATTAAAAATACTCTTATTTATTGTTTATATTCTATACTTATAAGCGGTATTAGCTTGGATATAACGCAAAATCGAATAAAACATGAAAAATAATTTTGTTGAACAATTATTCAATTACGACTAGTCACTTTGTTAAAATCATGAGAGTGGTGCAGAAAATGATGAATTTAAATTACGAAATGACAACATATTACAATGGAATCATTAGTATTGTCAAAAACAAAAACAAAAATTGTTTCAGTCATTTTATAGGCATACTGAAAATACGACTAATTTAAAAAAATATACATATGCATATGATACCGTTTTACATATGGTTTCAATGCTCAAATTTATAATTTAAAAAAATGATCAGGTGAATACTATAATGCGATAATTTAACATTGTACTAATCGATTTATGGCTCTAAAAAAAGGAACAAAAAAAATACGAAAAAAATCGATTGATCGACAGCAGATTTAAAAAAAAAACAAAATATATACATTACGTAGTTCTAGTGCCAAAATAATTTGTTCCGAATAAAAACTATGCTTCATAGAATTTGGGCCACCATGTATGAGAAACTTTCTAAGCCAACAGAATAGAAAACGTTTATCTATTAGAGACCAGTTCGTAACGAGTAACAGAACGGATATAACAGCCGTTTCCGTTTACCATTTTCCGCCAATAGTGTAAGTCACTGCCGAGTGAACTTCGGGATAAATATATTTTCATGTAATGAATATATTGTATATCATAGAAGCAATCGATAAGCACTTTAATAATTCACGTTTCAATATGTTATGATGAACTGTGGATCCGACACAAAATTATAATAATTAAATTAAATTAAATATGGTAAATACATGTTATAAGTATTGTATTAATTAGAATACTCACTTTTGAATCGTTCAAATTTAATATTAAAATTCCACCAAGCACCTTCAGTCGAAATATTAAATTAGAATTCTCACGTTTATGGTATAACATACAAGTCATTTAACTGTTTTCTTTCACAAACTAATAAAGATGATTAAGCAAGTTTACTACTTAATGGTGTACAACCTTTATTATTATTATTATGGACAATATATACGCTACGATAAAATCTAATATGTATGTCGCAATAACAAGTAAAATTAGTACATATGTACTAGTAAAGTCTGAAAGAGAGAAACACAAGTTATATTAATTTTCATAATAAAATTTTACTCAAAGAAATGCACTCGGAAGAGGAAATTTGCTTCTTTATTACTTTTCTTAAGCTATGGAAATATTATATGCGATGCTCAAATATAATATTTTATCACTTTGTGTCAATTCTTTGTAGAAAAACATTATATTAAAAAGATATATATATCATATATGCACTAATTTCGCATTATTCATTACGATCAAGGATGGTTTCGTCCACTGCGAACATCATACTGAATATTAATTTTGTTAGAACACTTATTATTACTGACATTATAAATTATTTTTTAAACAAAAATCTAATTAATTATTTATTTATTTATTTTGAATTCGTTGATTTATTTGTAAGGGGTCCTGAATAGTTATAGATAATTAAATGTCATTCATTTATTAAATTAAGACATTCTTACTTGGCCAATGAAGTCTATATAACATATTAAAGGTTAAAAGAAAAAAAATCTGCAATAACCTTATAATTAATTTCATACACACATTCACTATTCACGTCTCCCGTATAAAAATTTATATCGATCTAAAGAAACTTAAGCAACATACTATTTTATTATAATCATATTTTAAAAAAAATAATGAAACATTCTTTCCTACTTATTCTACGACTATTTATGAGTATCAGTCATGAGCATTTTTAGCTGATAAAAGGATATATCGATACAAATTTATTTATACTTAACAAAAAATTCTAGGGTCGTTAAAAACATTGGTAATAAAAATGTGAAGTTTTAATAAAAAATATAAATAATTTACACTCAAAGTGACTGTAAAAAATAGCAGTTAATAATTATTTGTGCTAATTTTTACAAATTGTTGTGATATTATCAATTATATTGTTAAAAATCCCCTATACATTTTTTTTGCTTAAAGCTTTGAATTTAATTGCTTGTCGTAAAACGTAAAATTTATTTAATTTTAGAACGTTTGAAAAAAAACACTATAATTTATTTGTCAAAAAAATAATATTATATCTGGTTTTTTACAAAGTTGACGCAATATTATAAGGTCAAAGAACAACTGATAAAGACATTCGTTTTATCTGTGACTCATTGACAATTAGGATGGATATGTTTATGCGGGACTTGAGAAATGAACTTCCCACAAGGCTTAGCGATACTATTGATTAAAACACATACGAATTTGCAGGAAGACTCAAAATCAATAATAAAAAAATATATTAATTTACTCGATAAAAGCAATTGATAACCCTTTGGTTTGATATATCACATCGATGGCACTGTGTTGACACTAGTCTGACATGAAAACAAAAAAGATCGTGTTGGACAAATTATCCGCTATTGTTTTTTTTGCGCATTTTAACGTCCGGTGTCAGAACGTTTCCTGAATATGTTACGAGCATTATAAGGCTTTGCTGGTGTGGGAATAACGCTGCTGTCGAACCCTCATCTAATCTATATCCTGCTCCATTTTGCTACAAACTCGCCAGATGTCAGTCAAAGCTGGCCAAACTACCAACCCATATTCAGATATTAAAAATCATCAATTACGCGCCACAAAATATACGCTTGACAGGACAGGCAGTACAGTGATGTGATATCAACAAAATTGTCAAATATTTTAAATACCATACAGAATAAACTTAATAAACGGTAGGTAAATTGAAATTCTTTTGTCAAGCGACATCGTCAAATACAATATTTATTTATCGTATTTTTTTTTTGTAAATATATCAAAGCTTTATTTAATTTTACTATGATTATATCGTTATACACGTGTTCTCGTGTTAAGGGTTAGTGTAGTTATAGTCAATAGAAACATAGCAGTTGAGTTATGCATTCCTTATTACTATATTTTAATCAAATTTATGCGTGAAAATTAATAGGAAGCCAGTGGCGTGCTTAAATACTGACCTCATATTTCTTTTCAATGAAAAAAATATTAAACTCAAAATTCAATATTAACTGTAACTTTTTTAAGCTTCTGTTCGACATTCGTAGATAATTAAATATTAAAATAGTAACATTTAACTTAATGTTATTATTGATTTATTTGATTTTTTTAACGTTTAATTTTAAAAAATCTAAAATAAATAGTGCTTTTTGGTTGACGGTTGAGATACGATTATTTATTGGAAAAAATAAGAGATCACTGCACGTCACTGGCTCCCTGGTATTTTTTTAATTTTTTTATTAGAATATAATAATAAGGAATACTCAACTCAACTAGGATGTTTTGAAAATTCTATTAAGCTAGATTCTATCAATTAAACGAATGTTTGTCAATAAGCCATTTAATAATTTGTGTCAATTATAAGTGCCGCTGTAGACCGCTACACTCACAATTAAGTAATTTTCTTCCAAGTAAACTATTTTTTTGGAATCATTGATTTTATCAGTAAGTTGTGCTTATAATCCGGCTTAAGGTGAAATAGAATATAAATAATAGAAAAAAATATATTTGGTAACTTAAAACTTTCTACTAATCAATGCATCACTCTACAATATATTTTTTTCTACTAAATAACCTGATTTTGTTATTAATAATTATTCTTATAGTAAAAAAGTTTGTCGATAATTGTATATTATGATATACGTAATGCATGTGTATAAATTGCATTGCCCTGTGAAGTTGTATTTAAATACAATTTAAAAGAGAAGAAGTAGGGTCGAATCTACATAACGAGAGAAAAGTTTCGATAGAATATAAAATACATTGGTGACCAAAAAAAGCTTATATCGATTTTTGGACCAGGTAGGAAGAATAATAGATCGGGGGGCGAGCGGGGAGTGCCGGTCGCTAATGTACACACGATTTAAGAGAGATGAGGGTTAAGTAAACACGACACAACATTTAATTATTTCGAAAGTACCGGGCACATTGGCAGATAAAAGATATTTTTTTCTTTTTTCCGTAACTCTGGCGGCAAAAGTATATCGAATAAAATAATCCACTAGTATCCCTTTTAAAATTCCTTTTCAGATATTCTAAATATCGCTGGAGGGGACGCTTGTGTACAGCAATTATTCTACATTTGTAATACGGTTTGTTGTCGTAGAAACGATGTAGATTACTTTTCATTGTGAGATAAAGTCAACTGTATTTTGTTATTCAACGATTACGATAAATGTTAATAAACGACGTTGAACGACGAAAATGTTTATACGACAACTTAAACAAAGTAATCATTTTCTGTCTTAAAATTAATATTTTGCAATTATCTGTATTTTCATCCCGATTCGTCCGGCCCAAAAATGGACACGTATTTTTTATGTACCCTTTAAGATACTGCTTTTTGTTTATTTTATGACTGGACTATAACGTTTCGTTAAAATTGAGGTGGGGACTTTTTTTGTTTGTTTAATAATATAATACGGATTTTTATGAGAACTCTGTGAATGAGAGAGGTCTCGAAAGAGTTCGACTCGTATTAAATGAATAATAATACATTTAATACATACTATAATATGAAACCCTAACACTCAATTATTAATGTGATAATTTTTGTTGTAAATTTGTAGATATCTTTTGCGAAATACGGTATACTTTTCTTATTAACTATAGTCATTATAATGCTACAATGTATTGTTTTATTTACATAAATGAATAATTATCTCATATAATAAAAAATAATTTAACGATTTTATATTGTAGTTTCATATTATATGCTAAAAATAAGCACATTGGATTTGTATGGAAAAGCAATAAAAGTAAAGCTCACTTCTCCTACAAAGGCCCATGTATCCGGACTATTGAGAGCGAAAAGGGGAAATCTTAAACTTGTGGTTACGGAAACTATTGCTGATTGAGACTATTCAAGTGTTGAAAGGTGTGCTCGATTGGAAATATCTTTGTCATTGTTGACAGCTCTGGTATATATAGTAAATTTATTATGTATAACAGAAGACGTTGAATTATTTAAGTCAATTTGTATTCCGGACGTATATAGCAAATGATTAATTGATTGAGAAGAAGCATCAGTTTTATAGGATAGCATTTATTTTTGAAACAATTTATAAGTAAATATAAGCAAAATGCAGGCGTTTAAATATAAAATGACTTGTTCTATAGCCATGCGGTTATATGCTCTAAGTCTAATACTTTCATGGTATGTGGTAGATGGTTCGATCGATTTGTATCAAAATGCATGGATGTTGGTGATGAATTTATTCCACCCCAACCTTTTCCAGAGAAAGATTACTAGCCTCTAGTATTTTCTTAACCCCATCCTTGTTCGATTTACTTCCCCGAAAAGATGTTGAGTGATTGAATTACTAATAGTTGCCGTTAAAAAACTTCTTTTGAGATACTTTTTTCGACTCGGTGAGCTCAAAAGGAACCACACACATCATCAAAAAAACTATTATTAACATATTCAATAAAACTATTATAGTTTAATTAAAAAAAAAAAAATTAATGTAACATTCATGTGACCTATTACTTTATAAGCTATTTTTAGTTATTAGAGTGTAATTTAATTTTAAAGTTATGTCGTATAAATTTGTGAACTTTTATGTTCTAAGTATCTTATCGATGGTCAAACATTGGCAACTCGAATAGTATTTTTTTTCTCAGCGTGTGTTTAATATAATAAATGCAACTATAACCTTGCAACTTAGCATACTGCAATCCCTTTGAATCCATTATATTGTATAATTTTAGTGTATTGTTTGTTTTGTTTTAAAGAGCAAAGGGCCGCAATAAAAAGTCAAATGTCGGTTACGACTAACGATGTGTCAATATGAGATATTATTTATAAATTATTATCAGTATTAAAAAAATGATTCTCATCTAATTCGTCTTTGAAGGAATGTAACAAACAATAACAATAATAATACAGTATTTTTAAAAAATTGAAATATAGAATTTCGATAAACGTATATTTTTTCAAATAAAAAAACCAGTGACGTGGGCGGGCGTATGTAAGACGGAATAGCTATCAAATATATATATATATATATATAAATATTTGTAGAACTAAAACACTTTGATATATTTTTTTACTACAATATAATTTTATATTAATACTATTAGTCAACACTGTAATATAGTCTTTCTGACTGTATTACTATGATTATATTATAAACGTAAAAAGCATAGTTCATTGATGAATGAAAAAAACTGAAATTAAACCTTATTGTTTATAAATAGGTACAACACAGTCAGATAAAAGATAAAATAATAAGGGGCGTTACGCTCATTGTGTAAAATAATAATTTAGGTATATTATCATATACGAAACGTACTTTAAAGTGAACGAAAGCTACGACTCCGGAAAGGATTTTGCACCCCACCCCGGAGCTTTAGTTCGGACAATAAAATTTGAATTACCGCCTAGGGGTCGCAGGCCAAAGAAGGCGAGGCTCAAGGAAGTATAAAACATAACACGGACTTTTGGGAGGTGGGACACTCTGGAACTTGCCGCTCGAACGAGCTTATCTGCTAGAAATATTAAGCCCACTGAGTCGGAACATTAAAAATCAGCCTTAGTGAGAAATTTTCAATTATTTGCTGCTTCTACAGGTAACTTGTTATACTTACAGATTGTGACCTGAATAATATTGCGAATAGTCTTCCCATATATTTGTTACATAAAGGTTGAAATAAAAATACATTACAGCTATTTTCATTATAAAACAAATATTTACTCATTATTTATTAATACATTTTAAGCTCTTGCCCGCTGTGGAATAGTTGATTAGAGCTTGCTCTACCGATCAGGTTGAGTTCAAATCCCAGTAAATTCAATTTAATTTTTTTATTTAAAAATTTTAGACCTATGATGTGGGTGCTGGTGATGTCAATTATTCTCCTAGAGTAGGTTTCGAGTGACTTACAACACATAATCTTATCGAGTTTATCTCGTATCATCTTTCAACTTTCATATATTTGGCGCATTGGCATTAGCAGCTGTAGTGCCAAATATTTATTAAAATAAAAAGTAGGTAGAAATATATTAAAAAAATAAAACACTATTTTGTACTAATCTGTTGAAAATTCTCGTGATGATAAAAATCGGCCATGTTCCTAATAAATAAATGTGGAATTAGTAAAAGAGAGTGCTTCATTTTTTTTTAAAAATATTTATCATTTTTAGATTTAATAAGAAGTAGGAAAGACAATATATAATATATTTAATTATGTATGATTTTATTTATCTTTATCCGATTGAAAAATATGTATATGCACTTGGAAAAATAAAACAGAGTCAACTCAATTTTTAAGACAACTTTAATTGATTTATATAAATAACATATCATTATGTTCCCGTTGTTCCACCAAAACATAAATAAAGACGTGATTTTACTTAAAATTCCAAGAAAAGCGATTTACTATTTAACTAGTTGGATCACTTCACTTCTAGAGAGTCCAATTAATAGACAGCGAAAATAAGCCAGTTGGCATTACTTAGAAGAACTTTTCAGTTTTTAATTGGTTTGACCTTTTTTTCGATTACGGATGAAATAACATACCCAGAAAGAAGTTTTTATTTTAAATAAAAGAAAATATTAAATCCGATGGGTACATATTATTTAATAAGAAGTAAACCACTAAAGAATATCATATTTTTATATGCCATTTGAAGTACAAATATTTTATAAATTTAAAAATTTCATTTTTACGTAGAACGTGAAAACGAATTTCGAAGTTAAAATAAACGTGAGGTATGAAGTAGATAAACTCTTTTTGCTGTAAAAAGTATCAACTGTCATCTTCTGTGTTAAAAACGCAAATGCGAAAAGTTTTCAAAATTGCAAAACTCGGGCAAATGCGAAAACGCGCCAACGCCACACGAAATGGGTCAAAACAGGAAACAAAAACACAAAGAGATGTAGATTGCGGAATGTAAACACAAAATACATGCAACTATTTGGGACGTAATGTTTCAAAATCCATGCGAAAACAAAAGCGGCGTCTAATTGAAAAAAAAGAAAATTTCTGGCGCATGGTTCCTGGAAATATTTTAACGCTATTTAGACAGCGAAACAATTTCAAATAAACATTTTTCAAAATGCTCAAACGAAAGCGAATGTTTAAAAATAAGACAATCCAATTTAATATTCAGCTTAAATGGATGCAGAAAAAACGGTCAGATTAAATATTATATACAATTTGAGCACTAATTGTATATAATTCTTTGCTAGTAAAACAAATGCATATTATTATAAATATAATATTTAACGCGTTCACCGTATTCAGTAAGTTTGAGTTAAATTTCTGCATTTATAGATCTTTGCTCGAAGGTATAGATATATGTGATGTTTGCAATACATCAAATTCTTTTGATACTGTATAAGGAGTCCACGTGTTCTGCATTAGAATCGGATATGGCTTGGAGGGAAACTTTAAATACATATAAAGTTATGTAATTAAAATAAGCTCATTACTTTTGTATTGAAAATAAACTTAAGAGAAATACACATATTTTCACCTTCCGGTTTCGGTAATAATTAATATAATTTATGAATTTCTACTGTTTTTAAATTTGAATCATTCAAATTATGTACATTCAAACAAGCTTGTTAATAACAACCCGGGTTTCACCTTCCGGCATCTTCAGGCGTTCAAGTGCGCGGATCAACTTGAAGTGGGGCTTCGTAAATGAATTTATCGTGTTTATATAAGAAATAAATGTATCACTAAGTTAAAAGCTATTGGTGGCGACATGGACTAACATTACTAATGACGTTCAATTAGCTTGGAGAAATATTTATCTAGTCTTTAAAAAAATTGAAATTAATGTGACTATCGTTAAAATGTTATCACATGGGAATATCTACATGTTTAAATGGTGGGTAATTTATGAAAATTATATTGATTTTGATCGCTTGAAAATTTTATTATATTTACTTAAATATAGGATACAAATGTGCTGAATTTGGCAGAGTCACCTGATCATTTAAAATAAACAAACTACTAGTTAAGTAGTACTGAAATTCTACCAAGCACCTTCAGTCGAAATTTTAAATTAAATTCTACTGAAAAAGCTATCAAAATGAAATATATTAAAATAAGTCACCCTTTGTCATGACAAATATGTAATATAAATTTAATCACCCTTCGTAGATGAAATTCGTCACGTGTATACAAAACGTTTACCTTGTACAGTCTTAATGGTTTGAGTAAAAGTAACGCTTTTTATTATGTTGACATCGATGCCTGTATCATGTAAGCGCCAAGTGTTACAGGAAAACTTTATAAGGAATCAAAGAAATGCACAAGTTTCTACAGCCCATCGAAAGGTTGGAAGTAAATAATAAAAAAAGAAATGTTAACTTTTGCACTTAAGCTTGGCACACTGCTGTTATTGTTGGTTGGTTGCCATTATCTTGTTTTTTAAGCCGGACTTATAAAAATGTCTAAAAATTTTAAGAGCGCACGAATAAATTTAATCGCAAAGATCGAAGTTTTGCAATAGAACGTCACGAATGATGGCAACAATTTTTTTATGTTAAACATTAGATTTAAATACTTTCAGCAAATTGCAAAGGCCGCTTCGATTTCATAGTGCTAAAGGTAATTGAGTAATATATTAATATAGTCAAACCAAAAACACTATTAAGTAGTTTCTTATGCAACCTTATTTTTAGAATAATATGATGATCGTATTTTGAAGGTAATAGAGTCAAAATAGCAACGTACTTAGTTCTACAGTTTTCGTCATATTAGTTAAAAGCTTTTTCGGCTTTCAACCTCGCCAGAACTATGTTTAAGCTTACATTTTGCTCAGCCAGAAGCCAGTATATATGACTGTGCAAAATGTAAGTTTAAACATAGTTCTGACGATGGCGAAAGCCGAAATAGCAATTAACCAATATAATAAAAAGCGTAGAACTAAAAACGTTGCTATTTTTATCATATTATAATGGATTTCTGCCAAGTAAATTCAAATTAAATCAAAATTTTGAAGGTTTTTACGATGCCTTAAACGTAATGTAAAATAAAATTTTATTTTAAAATATCTGTTGAATGCCGCTTATTATTGGTATATTAATTAGATTATTATTCAGTAATATTAATACACTAGTATTTTGTTGGTACAGTAAAATGTGCGAGGAAAACATTTCTTTTTGGATTTTGGTGGAATTTTGGTGATTGTTTAAACTTGTTTTTCGCACGTAGGTGATTTATGTAAATCGGGACTTTTCTCATTACATCGACGATATGGTATGTTTAATTCATTTACTGTTTAAAATTTCGTAACAGGTTTACTTAATATGAACGCCTAACGTAGACAATACGTGATGTTTGTTTAACTCTTACAAGCTTTGATTAGTAGACTTGTAAATTCTATACTATGTCACTTTATATGATATCAAAATTCCCTTACACCCGATAAACCTTAAGATTTATATTGGCACGTGATTTAATTGATTAAATGGTAATAAAGGGTGGATCAAGGATCCTTTTCCAGATTATACGATCTACTGAAATCACAGTCGCTCTGCCGAGAGGCGACACATGTATGGAGGCATGCTTTATGAATAAAACAAATGGTAGCAAGATAAATTCGGCGACCGTTTTATTTTCGGCATCACCGCGACGACCCGACGTTAAAACACATCCGATGTTGAAGCTGCACCCCTGACAAAACGACCTCCGATAAACGGCTTCGGAAAAATCCTCCCCATTTTTTCCGACCGATTCGACAGAGACGACGTCACAAAGCTTCCAATAGTTCACAAATTTCAACTTTGTGAGAGCCCAGTCGATTTCGCAAGATAAACGACCTGACGAACGGGGAACATAAGTGCCAGCTTAATGATTTTTAATGCAGAAAATACTGAGAGAAATTCGGTAGGCGGTCGTCGACAAATTGAAACCATAATTTTCCATAACGAGCGCTCGACTTGTGTCGAGGACTAATTTGACAAAACGCGTTCTGGTCGTGAAATATTTTTCAATGCTCATTTATCAACTCGAAACAAACAAAGCAATTTAACCACTCTGATAGAAAAAAAACAGCATCGCCAGTCGAGTTGATGTCTTAATTACGAATATTTCAACACAGAAAATACCATCAGCAATGGAAGGATAGGTTATAAATTCAAATACATAATTGATTGCACAGAAAAGGGAGCTGTTTTTCATTCACAGTCAACGTAATGATGAAACAGAAAATATGTTTTGCTTTGCCACTTCAAAGCAATTAGTGAATTTTTCGTTATCAAAGGGGGGTCGTGCTAAATGAGTATAAATGGATACAAAGCATTTTTCGTGATAAAAGTGTGATATAAATTGAACAATATAAACTGCAGGATGTCAATGTGAAAGTAAACATAAACAACTGTAGCACTGCCGATGGGTTTGATGAATTATTTTAGAATCAAGAGGCGGTGAATACTTGTAGATTTATGGGTGTGTTGACGATAGTGCTATAATTAATTAGTATATAAACGTTTTAAGCAAGATAAAAGATGTATTTTAAACAATGGTATTTTAATTTTCAATGTAATTGCACCCTTGGTGTACCATTTAATCCCTTTTCAACTGAAAGAATCAAAATAAAAATACGAAGGTTGACTAAAGCAGCTAAAAATGTATATTTTTTCATTCACTGTTTTCCCTTTGTGCAGGTAGAAGTTTTACGTAGTAACTGCTGTAACTCATTTATACGCGTCCAGCTTTATTAATTAGGTAAACAAAATATTATCTGGCTTCGCACACAAAAGTGAAAGATGCGTTTAAATTTGTTGGCTTAGTAAAACGGGCTGAATCCAAACTGTGGGCTTCATCGTCTTACATTTCATCCCTGAGTTATGAGACAGTACGCCCCGAGCTTTTTACCGTGTTTTCCTAACAGGACACGTACGGTATAAATCTTAACCGGCGATGTCTGCCGCTGGGCGGCGGGTTAGTCCTAACTCCATCCGCTTTGGTATATCACCACCCGGTTCACCTTGGCCCCTGCCCGAGCCGGTTCACCTCACCACCCGCCTATCTGTCCGCCCTCAATTTTGGGTACCACCACTGTCGTTCGTGAAAAAACTCGCTACAGGCGAATGTAATAAAGAATATACAATAAATTACCGAACGAATGACGTTCGATTCGATACTGTTTTTGATTTATAAAACGGAAGTCGCTTCATACTCCCGCTCTGATCAAAGTCGGCCATTGGGATACAGCGCTTTGTACGCGTCGGAAATGTCGCACAGCGCAAATGTGAGCGATTAGGGGATTTTGCATTCTGATCGTATTTTAAATAAATCTTAGATACAGCAAAATATATACGTATATGATATTGTCATATCATACAGGACTGATACTAATGGTTCTCATTTACGGTTGTGGTATTTTTTAGATGTACAAGATGTCAAATTCTATATGAATATTAGTTTTCATAGAAAAAAGTGTTGGAAAAACTCTCCCTCTTTTTTATCGACGTTGCCCATTTACTAAAGTAGCTTTTTAAAAATGTCATAAGCAATCATTTTCACGAAACCATTACTTCACTATTTTAAGTGTAAAACATAATATTGAAAAATTATTTTGATGACAATATAAATATAAATTGAAAAATTATCTGTCAATAAATGTGACCTTCTTAGGCTAAAAACTGTGAGAGTAATAAATAACGTTTTGAACGCATATACTAAATAACATTTTTCTATAAACTGAAATAATCCCAACGTTAAGAATAAAATTACGGTTAATGGGTTCCAAATGATAAATGATTGTTTTAGAATTCATTGAAAATTCAGATTTGTAGACAGCTTTGTTTTAAAAGCGGGAAATAGAGTACACCAATATAAGCTTTTCAGTCTTAAACAAACCTCGAGAGCGAACAAAATGTTCTTATTCGATAAAATAATCTGCAATTGTATAAACTAAACGAAGCGGTGTTAAGTCGTTGATTACATTAATTCACTTAACCTACAAGAGAAACATTTATCACTGGTCTAGACATATCCAGACAAATAACCTTGCACTGTTCTTCGAATAGATATGTTTCCAATACAATTTAATCAACATCTTATACGTGTGAAATATAATAATTAAAGTACATGTGATACAATTTTTTTTTTTTATTACGTCCTTTACGCTGCTGTTTTAGCTAGCGACAGATTTTTATTTTGATTTATTAGGGTGTTCATCATCATTCATCATCATTCGCAATACCATCTTGAAGTAGAGTGGTTAAAGTTTTGGTTGCAGGGTCAAAACTTCGACTAGTTGAACGTATGTAGATATGTTTACATGAATAGATTTATAAAATCCTTCACACAAGTGAGGATATCTGTGATGTTGACAATTTTTTCCACTCACTTTCTATCCGATTCTAAGAACGGAATATAGAAAAAATGATAAGCTTTCTAATAGCTTTTTTAACCATACAAACAGAGAAGTTAAGTGATTGAAAACCAATTGTTTTTCCATTGATCTACCATCAATATAATTGACCCGTAATCGGCAGAACAACGTAAGCGGTAATTCATACATTTTAAAGGAATTGTCAGGTTTCACCATAAAAAAGGTTTTATTAACTTCCCCTCATAATAGGTTTGCAAACTTAATTATTTATTGGGCCAGTTAAAGTTTATTTTTACGAGCTTATTAAGAACGGAGGTTAAAAAACAGCATTCTAATAAAAATAATAAAACATTTTTAGTACTTTTTCCACATAAAATTTATTAGATCAGGACCGGTTTCGCTCATCGCGAGCATTATCAACTGATAAGGAAAATACAAAAACAGTGATATTTATACAAATTTAAATTGAAATAAAAAGGTGTAAGCAACTATTAACAATTTATAGGATTAGCAAATTACATTATAATTACACAAAATTAAAATGCTTAACACCCATAACAATTAAAAACTCATCATCAAAGAATAATAAATCTAAGTGGCAAACGATATCAATTATAAACACAATTAAAATTTGGGAAATTTTTACACAAAGTGAAACACTACATTACTAAAGTAAATATCCTAATGATGATTTGGTGTTTTTCCCGTTTCCAAGCAATGATGTACTTCAACAAAATCGGCAGTAATGAAGATTCTGAAAATTTTGTTGAAGTACATCATTGCTTGGAAACGGGAAAAACACCAAATCATCATTAGGATATTTACTTTAGTATTGTAGTGTTTCACTTTGTGTAAAAATTTCCCAAATTTTAATTGTGTTTATAATTGATATCGTTTGCCACTTAGATTTATTATTCTTTGATGATGAGTTTTTAATTGTTATGGGTGTTAAGCATTTTAATTTTGTGTAATTATAATGTAATTTGCTAATCCTTTAAATTGTTAATAGTTGCTTACACCTTTTTATTTCAATTTAAATTTGTATAAATATCACTGTTTTTGTATTTTCCTTATCAGTTGATAATGCTCGCGATGAGCGAAACCGGTCCTGATCTAATAAATTTTATGTGGAAAAAGTACTAAAAATGTTTTATTATTTTTATTATAATGCCATTCCACCAAGTATTGACAGTGAACACCTTAAAAGTAAACAGCATTCTTCTGCTAAATTTTGTAAATTGACTGATTATGGGTCGATGTTTTCTGATTTATGTCATTATGGGTCATTATGGTATGAATAAAAATAATTCTATTTAGTTTATAAGATCGTTCTCAAAATATTTAATGCTGTTTTAATCAATTGAAATTATTAATGGATAATGTGAATTCAATACAATTCAATTTTCCCTAGGGAGGTATTTCAAAGTTCCAGGTGGGGAATCGTCAAATTGCTAGATTCTTGTTTTTTTGTGAAGTGCTTTAAAATAATTATTTTTAATACAATGTGACATAGCAATTTTTTTTTCATAGAATCACTTTACATGCACATATACGACATTTTTGAATACACAGGGTATTCTACTGAAGTTAGTAAAAAAATCATCTCGATACATTTACAATATTATGTATACACACATTAAAAGAGAGTTTCAGCACTATGTACATATATGTATACTATTTAGAATTGACATTTTGTGTTCGACAATCTTGGTATGGGAGGAATTATATTCTAAAAAATAGTGAAAAGGAAACTTGAACCTCTAATATCGTAGAAAATATCATTAGTACATTTCCAACTATGCTATTGCATGGTTAAACTCTATAATATTTAGCATCATAAATGTAAAGCTATTTTATATATTAATAAAAATGAACGTGTTTTAAAAAAAAGGTTTTAAGTAATTTGAGGTATTCCCTTTCCATTGTTGGGTGCGATTTACGAATTGCAAAATGGAAGCGATTTACCGCACATTAAATGAAAACATTCCACGGCAGGGATGAGCACAGAACACACTATGTATTCCGACGGATTTTGCGCTCCAAAAATCACTAGTATAGATTGTACCCAAATATATTCCGTCATCCCTTTAATCTATGGTTGATATTTTAATTACTGAACTAGCAATTGAAAAGCTGGCCTCTGCTAAAATGTGTCAAATTGATATGCCAGCCTCAATTACGTGTTATTTAATATGCCATTATTGAAAAGCTATTTCAATTTGATTTATTTTATATGAAGTATGTTCTACTTAGAAATATTCCAACATATTCTTTCTAAACGTTTATACGAATATAATATTACGTTAAATTATATTTATCTAAATAATAAAATATTTATTTTCATTTTTTCATGACGTCAAATATGATCAGGAACAGTTTAACGAATCAAAATGGTTATGTCACTAGGTGTTGTTATTTCACAGATTGAGCAATACATTCGATGCAATAATAAAGTTTATAAATAATAAAAAAATCTACAAAGCTATATGTATTTTTTTTGAATCGTTCAAATGTTGTACATTCATTCAAGTTTGTTCACTTACGACCAACGTTCCCTCTAAGCCGAAGGTTTAGATGCGCGGAAATTTCAAAGGCTGCGCGGACCGATCAAATATCAATTGAGCAACTGTCTTGTAGTGCGCGCCAACCCGAAATGAGTGCGCGGGGACTTCTCAACTGCTGCGCGGCCGCGCATGCGCGCAGCTTACAGGGAACGTTGCTTACGACCCTTCGGATGGTTTCACTCTCCAGTATTTTCAGGCTTCAAGCGCACGGATGAACTCGAACCGACGCTCATTAAATATGTGTATCGTGTTTATATAATATAAAACACATGCTCACTAAGTTAAAAGTTATTGATAGTGACATGGATCAACTTTTATTATGATTTGATTTTAATGACGTTCAATTAGCTAGGGAAATATTTACGTAAAGAAATATTTCCCCAGCCAATTGAACGTCATTAAAAATCAAATCATTAGTAAAGTTAATCCATGTCGCCAGTCGCCACCATTGGCATTATAATTATATCTCATCTTTTCAATTAAATTTGCAGTGTTTCCGTTACGTCTATAACAAGGTATTATATGTAACTTTATTTTCAAAATTATAAATATGATCTTTTATAAAAGCTTTTCTCAAAAGAACAATTCATTCGTGTATGAGTGGACATGTTTTTTCCATTAATTATGATGAATATAAGAAAAAACGTATAGGAGCTAAAATATAGCAGAAAAAAAAACTAGGAAACGGATCCAGATGATTGATGGGTTCATATAATTTCGTGGAAGATTATTGTTCTAAAAAACATTTTTGTAATATCATAAGATGGCTCTAATGCGTTCATAAATTGTTGATTTCTCTTTCAGTGCTCGTCAATTATTTACATTGATCGTATTGGGATACTTTTATTGGTGTACATTTTGCAAGCACAAACCTTTTTTTATGTAATCTATTTTAAATCATACAACTTGATTACGAAGCTAATTTTTATAAGTGAATAAGTGTATATATTTTGTACAGTTGGTCATGTAAAATAAGCACACACGGAAAAGCATGCGATATCGCCAATCATTTATTTCTTCCAATAAAATATATACATATATCAAACGTTTGGACGAAATTTTGTCGAACAATTACACTATCATAGGTGCGTGGTCGACGTCATTGGTTTCAGTTACGGGGGTTCGAATCCCGTTACGGAGTGTTATAAATCGATTTTTCAATCGATGGATGAACCCCACACTCCCGCTTCGCCAATGTCAATTATCATAAAAAAAAACGTGGCGAAGCGGGAGCGATTAGTTAACTAGTCATGTCTTAGCCCTATCTTTTTTCCTACTCTCTTAAGAAAATAGTGGATGTTGAGCAGTTCTCGTGTAGAAACATTTATATTAAGATAAACCACATTAGAAGTCCATATGCTCCACATTGGGAGCGGACATGGTTAAAAAAATATACATATGTACATTTAGTCGCTTATTAAAATGCCTAAGATAAATAAATGCCATGTCTTAAAATCCTCTAGACCAAACAACAATTGGAACGAATTTAAAAGATTTTCATAAAATGTTACTACTATAGTAAGCAACAATATTTAAAATATTTCAGGAAAATTTTCAAAGTAATATTTATGACACCGAAATCTGACTATCATACATAAATCATACATATTTTTTTTTAAATTAAAAACAATTGATGTATTTTACTACGTACACGGCGATTCAAGCTTTTATAAAAGGCAATACAATCAAATTAGTTCCAAAGTTGCTTTTGCATTGTACAAAGGCATTATTTCTGACGTATATTATTACATGCTGCAATGCGATATTTGAGTGCAAACTGCCTTATGGAGATATTCAACATTAATTGGATAAATAATAAAATTGTAATTGCTTCATACAGCAGTATTCATTGATAAAAAGTGTGATTAAACGTGTCGTGTCTACTACGTATTACAATAATATATGATGAATTACATAAACTAGAAATTAAATATTAGAAAGTAGGTCAAAACATATTCAAAATGAAATATTATTTTTAGCATTTTTCGTTGTCGATGTGGAGTGCGTCAAATAAATCAGTCTGCGAGAAGTTACGGAATTTCCGTCGTATATATATATCCATATCCGTTCCCTATACAGAGAATATGGTTACCACATAGTTCCTCCAAGATTCTCCATCCCCATCTAGTTTATTTGCTCTTTCCAAGTCATTCTGGAGTCACCCTATGGATAGTTATCAGTGGCCGTCCACGATATATATATATCGATTAAAAACACAATATAAGAAGGTTTCTATTCAAAGGTTTGAATTCTTGCAAGAATAGAACTAAGACAGCATTGACAACTCTGTTTGTGAAATTCATAAAAAAACTAAAATTAACGGAAAAATAAATACGAAAGAAGACTTGATAAAATGTTGTTTTTTTACTTCGGGTAGTTTTTATTGCTCTTTGTCGGGTAACTTGGCAGGCAACGAAGTTCGTCACTATACTGAATGCTGTAACTGTAGAAAAATAACGTATTGCGGCAATATTGACGGACAGAAGTCAACACACGTATTCGAAATCGTTTCCAACAGCAAGCGAAGTCGGCAGCAGTTATCTGCCCAAAGCAGGAGAGTTGGCTCTTTCCGGACCCACCCGACCGAACGTCGAAACAAGATTACTTCGGAGACGAAGGAAACAATCCGAATGGAGCGATGCGATGCGAGCCCGGGCTTATCGTAAACATTTATTAGGTCGCCGTTTGATTTCTACCAAAAAACTGTATAAATAAATCTCACGCATCTGGAAATATCGAATTTTTCGGATAAAAAACTGCGGAAGAGTAAGAGCGACGGGAAAATATATCTCACGTTATATTCAATTATTTTTATGAATGACGTTGCGTGCGTGGGGTATTGAAAAGATTTACGGGTCGTTGCAAATATGAAATTTACTTCTAGTTCTGAAGTATCTTATTGAGTTACGTTTACTTCATTTTATGAGGTCTAAAATCTTTTAAAAACAACCTTGATTTATGCTTAAACAGTCATGTAGTAGAAGCTGGAATATTCTGAATAAAGCGATTTAAAAGATGTAGATATGAAAAATAAGTGACCTGTTAGTCTAGATTTAAATAGTTGAAAAAAATAAGTTCTGTTTTGCGATATAGAATAAACATTTCGTATTTAATTCAAAAAATAATAATGTTATTGTATTATCATTGAAATTTGCATAATATTTAACTTCATCAACTACAAATAAATTCGTGCTATAGAAAACGTAAAAAAAGAATAAATATATTACCTTAATAAATACTTTTATTTAAATTTGGTATGCTATTGTTTTACCTATATTAACACGATTTTACTTCGTAAAAACAGAAAGTATACATGATACATTTAACTAAATGTAACTAAATAAATTTATATTCATTAAAATGTATAAAAAGAATAAGTCACTTTTAGGGTGTTCACTGTTAATACTTGGTGGAAAGACATTATATTAATAAAAAACACAATACTCCTTTGCACTTTATTCTAATTTATTTAATAGGTCAGGACCGGTTTCGCTCATTGCGAGCATTGTCAACTAATCAGTTGACAATGCTCGCAATGGGCGAACCCGGTCCTGACCTATTAAATAAAGTGGAATAAAGTACAAAAGAATATTGTGTTTTTATTAAAAGAATAAGTGTCACAGAACTCGTTTATGAAAAACGCTTGATTACATCTGTTTTACTATATAATATTTATGCGATATATTTTAAATGTTCGTCTAGAGTGATACTCTGCTTGAAAGCGTCGCAATGCTTTTGAAATTCGTAATGAATGAATAATATTGGGTTAAAGTATGCCAAAAAGTACGTGATTTATTACACGGTATATTAAATAGGTCTTACAAAAAAGGTCACCGAAGAAACAATTCTTTTTACAAACGGTGCAATTATTTGTAGAAGGCAATGTTGACAAAAAAGAGGGCGGAGGTTCAATTAAATTTATTGTACTCATCAACGTCACCGATGCATGATTAACAAGGGTTCAAATTTCTATGTTATGCCGTTTAGAAGTATGAGATGGTTATAAATTATCATTTTGTAGTAACGTAATAATGTTGAATATATGCAGGGCTTTTTCCCCATGTAACGCGTTGCACCGGCATTCCGGTATTTTTAATTTTTCAAATCAAAATTTGAAATTTTTTATTTTGCTTTGACACCATTTTTTCTGTTTATCGCCATCTAAGCCTTAGATTCTAAGGGACCTTTTGAGTGTTATGTGATGGGTACCGTAACACTCATAAGTTAATGTCATTATACAAAACAATAATAGGCTCATTGACTTACTGTGACAAGAACCTAGGGTCAAATGCGTGATGTATTATTTTTTTAAAAAAAATAGACGTTGAGTAACAAGCAGTTCCTGTAAAAAAAACTGGGAATGGGCATAGATTACAAAAAATATTTAGTAAAAATCTTGGCAAGAAATGAGTTCCAGCACCTTTTTTTAAAAAAATAAACAAAACACTGATTATATGTGATATAACATTCAATTTAATAACTGGTAGTATGTAAATAAATATATGTCTCAATTGTGACTCGAAATAATTTGTATTTTATTATAATACAGTACAAATCTTTTTTTTAAAGCATTTTTTGGGATAAGCAGGTATCATATTTTTATGTTTTTGTCAAATTTATGGTGAACTTTAACATATTTTCCACTTGGCTTAATTTTAAATCATATTCTTAGACATTGGTTATATATTGCTGTTGTTTTTTATTTTATTAAATTCAATGTTATACGATGTGACATTTGACCCCGATATGTGTTACAACTGATTCGACATCAGTTAATTGTCACACTGGTAATGTCTCACGGGTTTCAAATTAATTAATTTAATTAATAAAAAAAAAGTATACCAAGAATATAAATGAATATCTAGATAAGCAAAAATAATAAAACATTTTTAGTACTTTTTCCACATAAAATTTTCCACATAATTTTTTTTTTTATGTGGAAAAAGTACTAAAAATGTTTTATTATTTTTATTATAATGCTATTCCACCAAGTATTGACAGTGAACACCTTAAAAGTGATCTAGATAAGCTACTATAAAAAATAATCGGTTATATTTTTAATCATTTAATTTTTTCACACTGAACTAAACAACAAACTGTTACATTGTACCTCGATCTCCTCAGTAACAAAATTTAAACTGTGGTTTGTAGTTTTTAAAATTTTAAAAATAAATTTATTTTTACGATCATCTTGCATTTTTAAGATTTCATAAATGCATTCATAATACGATTTTACGATCGTATTGCATTTTCGCCCTCAAACTTGGCTAAATATTATGCTAGCTAAAGTAGATCCAATAAAGTTGTAGTAAACGAGAAACTAGAAGTTCATAAACTCTTTTTAGAGATTAAATAATATTTATTTACGTTAAAGGTTATTGTCGGGTCCGTGGCGCAGCGGTCAACGCCATTGTCTTTCAAGACGGATCTCACTGGTTCAGTACGAACAGTGATCACGAGGCTACATTAGTTCATTTTCATAGTAAGCATTCACCGGTCGCGTACGGCACTAATTGTAGACCATCGCCTAACAGTTTTAGAAGAAAAAATCCACAGAGTTACCTCCATAAAGATGCCACATGCTCCACATTAGCAGTGGCAAAGGGTTACAATAAAGTTATGAAATGGAATTATAAAATGTTATCTCGCCGAATATTTACATTAACTTTTCCGGTTCTAAGCTCAAGAAATGCGACCCCAATACCCACATTTTCTTCAATATCTATTTTAATATGGGTGATACAATGTTTATAATTAAGGTATTCTTATATCATAGTTTTTTGGACCTTTTGTAGTTTATATAAATATGCGATAACGCGATAGCGAGATGAGACGACAAGCGCCCGCGATAAGCGATCGTTCGTAAGATAGCTGGACTAAACGCGTCAGTTGCAATTTCATATGTGTGCTGGGATGACGTCTTTTTTACGCACAACTTAAAATATGATAATTTATTAAAAAAACACAGATTTTTATAAAAAAATGTATGAGGAATGATGCAGAGAGATATTTTAAAGCCCTTAGACTATTTTTTTTTTGAAATTCATAAGAATAAGGCCAATAATGAGGAAACCACTGGGGTCTCTAAGCGACCCCCATCGGCAGAGCAGTATTTTTCTAGTCTCCGAGCCGTGAGAGTTAATATTACTAAAAACAGCTTTCAATAAAAAGTTGTGTGAAAAAGTAAGTATAATATTGTGTGTATAAATGGCAGAAATACTTCAATAATTTCTATAAAAACTAATGAAATGCGGACGCGGAGGCTAAGTCGAACCTCAAAGAGATAACATAATACACGGCAATACTTTGAGGGCGTACCGTTGGCTTAAAATCATAAACTAAAAAAGTTTGCCGATAGTCAGCAAAGTGGTATATGCAACATCAACGCCCCGCCCCGCGCCTCGCAGGGAGGTAACTTTATCGTAATGGACTTTCCACATAAAATCACTGCTGGGCACACTCACTCAATCCTTCTCTCTTGTATGCTCTCAAAACACCAGTCGTATTTTAAAGTCGGAATGCGTTGCACGGACTTTACTTGAATCGCAGAGTTTGTCCGATTTTCCGTCACACGAATTGAATTACATTAAAAGTATTTGCTTACCAAAATTAAAACAAAACAAAAAGATACTTTTAGAATTCAAAATGGAAACTATACAAGTTTTTTTATAAATAACATTATATGTATGTGGAAAAAAACAGATTTTTTACAGAGTACACAAATAATGTTGTTTGATGATTTTGGACCGAACTCATAATAAAACATGTACACAAACTTGAAGTGCACATATAGTAACTAATATTGATTAAATACATTATTTAAAAAACTTTTTTGTAAGTTCTTTTTCCTGTTCGCAATTTTCACAGCCCTTTTCGAATTTTGGCATCTGCAGCTTACATCCTTTGGATAGAACGTGTATTAAGTTTTATACATTGTGATTATCGAAAAAAAAATGTTTTGAAAAAAACTGTAGGTTACGTTCTTTTGCCTTTATACAGTCGATATCATATTTTTTCTTTAAATACTCACTGAAAACGTCGATAACTTGACGTGAACTCGATAGTTGGAAACATTCCAGTTTTTTTGTAACCAGAACTTTTCAAAGAAAATACCAGGATCTGGGACAGCTGATAACTTAAGCGAGAAGAAAATTACTGCAAAAAATAACTTGCTTTAAGATACGACGACAGGTCATACATCTGCAACATTTGAGAAAAAATATCGTCCCTAGAACTAAGCGAGTCGAGGCAGTTGCCTTTCCTGTTTTTGAGGACTATGTGGCACTAAATTTTATTCTACGTCTGAAAAACACAATCTTATAATTACAGCTAAATATTCAATATGCCTGAAAGGGTAAGCGGTAAATTCCTCGAATGCATTTTCTCGAATGCAATTCTTCGAATAACAAATTCCTCAAAGTGCAAGTTTCTCGATATGCAATTGCTCGAATATCAATTCCTCGAATTTGGTTATTTAAACGATGTTAATACGGTTTTTTGTGATATTATTAAAAAATAGTTGCTCACTCAGCATTTTTTACACCTTATGTACTCCCTAGATTATAGCTCAAGCTTTTTATCAAATTGCATATTATTGCTTTGCTATTTTTTTCATCAATATTTACATTCATTTAATTTTAATTTTGTGCGACACTTCTTCTTAAAATATTTTTCTAACGTATTTATTTCAACCATGCCCGCACCAAATACGGAGCATGTGGCCTCCGAATGGAGTTTATCTCAACGGAAGTGTTTCTACGAGAGCTACTTAGTTAATTAACCCCTCTCTCATTTGACCGTGCCTTCGAACAGAAATCCATAAATCGTTTAAGAAATGATTTATTTAACAGTGTATATACAGAGAATTAAAATTAAGCCCGTGACTTCCGTAAACGAAAACAACGACGTTGACCACACAACCAACGGCAACTTAACTAAATAGTATTTTTTAATACTGACTTTTTTCTCGATTTAGATGAACATGAACAATTTTAAAAATGTATAAATATCCTTTTTCATAAAAACTTTCGAGAAATTTGTAATTCGAGCATTTTGCATTCGAAAAAATGCCATTTGAGAAATTTACTTAGAACCGTCTGAAAAAGAGGTTTTGTAAGGTATATAGAATAAAGAAATCTATTTCTGGTGTCGTATTCGATTTATACATTTATTCTATTTAAAGTATCTCAATTTCATTCCATGGGCCTTGTATCTGAAAATGTTGATTTAACGGCGATCTACGACAAGGGCTCTCAAATCTTCAGTGGGTAATCTTTTCTTTTTTTATTGTTATTAGTTTTTCATCGGATCGTGTCGAGTGGTTTGCCACTCTGATGCTGGCGATGTTTTATCGCCGATAGATCGAATGCTACGGTGTGTAGTATTTACAAATAAACCTAGATTAAGCGAATAAAACTAAACAAACCCATAAAGCGGTTGTTTTTTTTATTACAAGTGTGTCAACAGTTAATCGGGAGATATTAAGAGAGTAAAATAGCGTATAATCCAAACCAATTATCACATACAACAAAGGTAAAGGTACTCTTGATAGTCAATATGTATTTCGTATTAATATGTATCCTTGTAATATAGTAATGTAGAATGTTGCATACTGAGCTCACAGAAATTAAAACAAATTAATGGAAGCTAGTGAGAGTATTGGACTAAATAACCTGACATTTTCAGTGGTGAACTGATGAAAATTTGAGACTTTTGCTTTGAATATGTGTATTGACTTATACGAATTGGTTGAATTAAAGAAACAAGAAAAATGTGTGGAAATACAATGCAACATAAATCATGATATAAAAAATGTTGAAAAGTTTGGTAGCATACGTTTTTATTAATTATCGTGTTCATATTATGCATATAATGCCAACAAGCATTTCATTCAGCTTGGATAAAACTTAATATAAGATTGAATTTGATTTCTTTGATACTTCACTAGTTGTGTTACAAATTGTGAAATGTGTTTCGCCTCTTTAAGATGTGTCGTCAGATGAGACAGAGAAGTTTAAGAACAAACTTAAAGTTGATTCTAATTCTTAACTAAAGCTATTATTTGTAAGCCCAGATCGTTACAAAATGGTTACATAATGGTTGAAAAATGAATCTTGAATTTCATTTTATAAAAAAATATACATTTTAAAAGTATTTTTCGTTTTACATTACTTTGGAATGATATTTTGTATAATATTTTTTCAATTCAGTTTTGAGACTGCTTTCTGAAAAAATGCTTTAAAAAAATATTTTTAGAAACTTAATTACATTCGTGGTTTATCTTTCACCAATTTTGGAACGAGCAAGGCTTGCAAATAATAGCCTCAACTTATAGATTGATATATGGAAGTTGGGGGGTTTTCTTTTCTATTCGACGCTGGGAGAAGGTCAGATACAAACATTGATAGTACTAATTACAAATTATACACTTATATTAAATAACGTAAATTCCAAATGGAAATAAATTCGACAATGGTGAGTCACATATTAAAAATGCCATTTACAAGTGAAGTAACAAAGTTTTTAAAAAATAATTTTATATTAAAATAAACTCCCCCAAAAATTTATCAAACATCACTGAGAGTTAAAATTCAAATTTACGAAAAACATTTTATTAGTTATTTGCGTTGATAACAAATAAGATATTTGGCTGTCGTTTATATCAATACAATATGACTAATTGTGCCATTATTTCAAGCGAAATTCTTTAGGTAAATATGTCAAAGACGTTCAATAGTGTTCTAAATTGCCTGAAATAAGTGATTTATAGAGGAGAACTTTAATTGAATAGTATTCACAGCCGGCTTATATTATAATATCTCATTCGAAATAGTGTTATATGATAATTAGTGGTAATATGTAGAATACTATAAATCAATGCACGTATTGTAGTTTGCGATATTTAACGAAGTCAAAATCAGAAACCATCGCTCTTTATTTGATCAGTTACGAAAGTTTATAATAGGATCAATTGGATGACTGGAAACAAGAAATAGGCATTTGTAACTTCATATACAAATAACGATGTTGATGTCGTATTTATCGATTTGGATGAAAACTATGGTTATGTCGCATTAACGGTCCCTTATATGGTCCTTATAAAACGAAATGTGGCTCACTTACATTTTTTTCAAAAATTAATTGTTTATTGCTAAGTGTTCTTTGTACAGGTTTTCTATCAGTGCGAAAAGTGGCGAAGTGATATTCTGATTATGGAAAAAGATATAACGAAACATAAAATTTGTTCTACTCTTGGTATATTCAGTAAATTATAAATAATATAAACGTAACTTGTTCACCTTTCTCGGGACAGAAAAATAAGCAATGTCAGTTTTCATTAATCATATTAAATATTGTTCAAAAACCCCAATTTAGTTTGAGGAAAAAGTCATTTGCTCACAACTCAAAATTATCATTTTGCCATTTTTCAGTTTATAGGGACAATATGTTTTATGAAATGTAAATAGTTCACGCTTATCAAAGTATAATATATAAAGATATGATCCAACCTGTATTAGGTATAAAGTGAAACAAACTTTAATGTTTTTCAAGGTTTAGTAAAGTAATGTAATTAAACTTGAATGAAAGTTAATGATAAATAAATATATTTTTTACAAAATAGCACATGGTTTGTAACAAATTTTATTAAATGCTGTATACATTATTTCGATTCATCAGTAAACTACTTTTCTTTTGATTTGCGTAGGCTTGCAAGTAAGGTAAGACCGATATCAAGTAAAATAAAAATAAGCCGAACGAAAATAAAAATGACGATAACGTAATTCGTTAAATGACACGCACAAAGACGACGTAATACACGTCGTAATTTATTTTCTTTACAAGAAAAAAATCTTTAATTAACAACACTTGCGTAGTAAACTGCAAGAAAATTTTATGTACTAAAGTCCGGTGGCTTCACAATAATATAAATTAATGATTTTCAAGCACTTCCCAGCGCCATCAGGATGTAAGCTTGTTCGAATATTCAAATGCAAGTGTCAACATAAGATTCTCGCAAAAAGGGCTGAATACAAATGTTGACTTGTATTACACGAAATGAAAATATTATCCATTTCAAATGATATTCAAATACATATTGCAAGTCGTGGTTATAAATTTTTGATGCTTTACATAGTCGACAAGAAATATTTCTACTGCCCTGGGGGTAAAAATAAATGTGTATACGTCGTCGTAGCGAAGCTTTGCAAAGCTCTCATTGCATTCTCCAGAAGGGTTAGCAAATTCATTATAATATATTATGTTACATAAACATTATTAGAGCCAGCCTTAAAAGGTTTTATAGCTCACATTATAAAACGAATTAAGTGTTTAATATATGAGATTTCCATTCTATTCTATAAAGATAACACAAATAAAAGCGTAAATTTTACACCTAGAATGTTACTCCTATACTTACTGAGAAATAAAACAACTGCGTATATTTTTCACCGCAGTGGTATGTTTTATATACAGCAGTATAAAAAAACTTTTCTTGTAGTATGCGAAGAAGAGTATGTCAACGAAACGACCCATTATGATGATTGTGATGCATCCGTATACTTGAAGAAATAATGGTGCGAGTTGTTTCTCATAAATTATGTAGCTGGACATCGGCAATGACTTAGTTGACTAAAAAATAACTCTAATTAGAAAACGCAACCATAAGAAGAAGTATATACATTTATTTTTCTTATGATGCTGGAAACATTAATAAATCTATTTGAAAAAATAGATTTTATATGCATTATTCGAAAGAACACCAAATTGTGTTAATTCCCAAGATTATTTTATTCTCCTTAATTATCCTAATAGAGAAGTTGAGCGACTGACAAAAAATCAATTTTAGCTAAACTACTACTGTAACATTAAAAATGCACCATTACGTTGCATTTTGAGAGTGCATCATCAAAAAAGTTTTTATGAATCGAATAAGTAGTTTTCTATTGCTTATTAGAGTAATGTCAATAAGTTTTCAAAAATACTGATAAAACATGTGTTTTCTTTAGTAAGGTATGGAATTTATATTTTTTAAAACCGTTTAGTATAATTATTATTTCTTAAAAAAAATACGACATCTTCAGGTAGGAGGAAGATATATATGTAATATTATTTCAGTATACTATAAAAAGAGAAATGGCTATTTTTAAAACAGTTTTATTTTCTAACAAAGAGGCGTACCAATGATGTGACAACTTAATGTATCGAAACTCTTGAAAAGGAAAATATGTTCTGTCTTCGAGAGCATACCAGATAACATTTCTACTGCTTCCGTAAAAACAAAGAGAAAATAAAGCCCTCTGATATATATATGAATAAAAATAAATGGAGCTTTCATTTTACTAAAATGGTATTCCATTTTTATTTGATTGATATACAGCTTTTGAAAATATGTTACTGTGAAAGTATTTTCAAAAACAATACTTTATTGTATAATGTTTGTCATGTATAAATAAATAATGTTTGAAATTGAAAATTTAATTTAGGTATAAATCAAAATACGTTCCTATCAATGTTACCAAATGTCTAAATAGACACAAAACAGAATATTGTACGAATATAAAAGCACCAGCATTAAATTCCTTTTAAGGTGCTTATTTCATATAATGGGAAGTCAGATGTGATATTTTCTTTCTGAGTGAAATTTATTTGCGTTAGTCGATAATAAATAATCTGAATTAAATATAAAAAGTAATTGATTGGTTAATATACGAATATTCCAATGATATAGATTGTATTTTATGCAAGTTAAATTTTCATTCAATGTTTCCATCTCCCAAAACACCAATATATGTTTAATTAGTATTGTAATAATTATTCCTGTTCGCTAAAACTGGTGATGAAAAACGAAAACTGCACTGTCATGCATTTTATTGGTAGTAGAATTTTAAATGTGAGATGAAACTAGGCCAGCAGGGCCATTCTCAAATTAATTAGGACATGATCAGAATCAGAAGGGTTTCTAAAACTCGAGATGATTTTCGTATTTAGTTTTTACTGTTTATATAAATTAAATTTTATAATTGCGGCATGTTTACTGTTATAATCGATCTCTTTCTAATAAATATTCGATAAATTCAAACAGTGCGCGAGAAAGAGGTTTTTTTGTGTTATTTAACTGAAAAAAATACCGCAAACTCATCAAGTAGCATGTTTCACAGAATATTTACCCCATTACAATCACTATACCACACATACAAAATGATTTATTCGATATGAAAAATGTGAAAGAATTCAACAAAATTTTGCTAATCGTTGTGCGTTTGTGAAGAGTGAAAATAGTTGTATTATCGTATTTAAGTTATCCTAGATATTATAAACTATATAAAAAAATCATTACGAGTATAAGAGACCTCAATAAATTAGTTTCAAGATCTCAATATTATTTAGAATAGCCCCAAAGGAGTGATACATAAAAATATGTGTGATAAACCAAGAAATGGTGTTTATGTTTATATAGATCATGCATCTGAAAATAAACGAAAACAAAATAAGCTATATCATATTTTCCAAAAGACTTGTAAGCAATGCATTCAATCACTTTCTACGTTACCAGCAACTCCATAAATAAGCAATTTCCCTCATTTTGTCCACTCGTTTCTTACAAATAGTTTTTGATATATATCTTCGTCGTATGGAAGCAGAACATTAATGATAGTAATGTATTTTAAGTTAACACTTACTTTAGGTTAATATTATTCTAATAATAATCAAGATGGATTTTTTTTAAATACTATCATCATATCATGTATGAATGTTTCTCATTTCCGAAAGCTTTGTATTTCAATTTTAACATATGAATTTAGTAGTTTTGTAGACATCTACTTCACGAAATTTACGTTATTTATTTTTACAGCGGATATGAAAGCACTTAGCGAAAAAAGCAATCCTAAAAGTCCATTCCTCGCGCTTACAGCCCAACGGGTAAAGCATCGTTTAAAAATGCAGTATTTTATTAAAACGGGTGGATTTTGACGGTGAAAGCAGAACAATAGGCACAGTTGGCGCTTTTCGGACAAAAGCTTACGAAATAATGAAGATACGCCTTTGCCACACTGAGGGGAATATTCATCAGGGTCCTACACCACTCGCCAGTAAGACGATATTAATCTTGAATGCCGTCGCGAGTGATGACATTGCGACACCGCCTACGACCTATTCACCCGGTTTGTTAATTAGAATGACGATTCGTTACTAAAAAATAATCAGAACGGATACTTATAGTTATATAATGAGCCCTACTTTAAGGTTAGCGAAATTTTAAATTATTCAAAAATCACATCAATGCACCATCTACAAGTTTATTTTACAAACCAAACACATGTATGAAGTTGGGGTTTTTATTGAATTATATATTACTGAAATGCAAAAGGAATAAAGTTAATACAGTTTTGTTGTTCAAATGAAGTAAGTCTAAGACGAGAAAAGCAAGAAAAATAATAAAGATTCAAAGTAGTTATTGTATTGTATTTAAATCTTTTACGCATACTTCATAGTATAATGTTAAAACAAAATAGCAAAGTTTGAAGATATATACAATCAAGTTATTGGTATATGTTATATTAGTTTAATTTTTTATTTTTACTGTATCGAAATAACTAGAAAAATAATTTTAGTAATTTTAATTTGAATATGGGATAAAAATGTAATAAAATGTTAGGCTCTTGCTTAAGAGCAACGGCGATACAGATTAATTAAACCATCGCGAGAATAAAGTGATGTTAGTCTAGCATAATAATTACAAACAACATAAACTTCTTCCGGTGACTTGAAAGGTAAAACAAAAACGTAATTAAATACTGAGAGCATGCTCCAGGCACCATCTCGCGTCGCCTCGATAATGGCTTGGCGTCCTCGGTATTTCGCATCGAATGAGAAGCTCCTCGCAGCGTTGCGGCGTCTGCGTCACAGGGCGTCGAACAGTGAACGAGGCGTCGCGGAAGCCAGGACGAAACCGCAGGGGCGTAACACGCGAGGATGGTTTGCAGATAATTAAATAGCATCGTGCAAACCATCGCGGGATGTTGGAAATGGCGTCAGCAACTGTGCGTACATGTGCGCGTCGACATTACTAATTCGAACACCTGCCGGATTCGTTCGCTCACGTGAAACCTATTCCGGCAAGATGGCTCATATGCGAAGAAACTTTTTGAATTAAGAGAGGCACTCAGATAGTGCCAGCTGAACTGAGCAAACATTTGATCATATGGGAAATCACCCTAATTTAATTAAATCCATGCGATATGATGAGCACCAAACGGATTCAAACTAACGATCCAATACGAGAATCAAGACTTCTGGTTTATGTTTGATGAAATGATTTTTTTGATTATTTAAGTATCTATGTGATATCACGTTTATAAATAAAACAATTTTTTAAGTACTCACTTAACTGGAATATTTCATCAATTATGTTTTCAACAAAACGAATTGAAAATCAGCAAGTCTTGATTTGAAGATTTTTTCACGGTAACAAATTCCAAAGCTATCTTAACACACTCGTATTTGTTATCATTTCCACATCGTTTATGCAAAATCATTGAACGAAATTTAGAAGCATTTTAATAATTATACTTTAAGGAATATAAAAAAAAACTTTTCCTTTGAAGTCGCAGTGAAACGTTTCAAAATGATTGTCAAATTTTTAAATATACCATTGTGCCGTCTAATAAGTTAGTTATTGAAGACTTTCGTTGGATGAGTAAATGTAAAAAGTTAATTTATCCCAAGGCAGCATATGTCTAACAAATTTACTCGTGCATAGTAAACTGATAATATAACATGACTACATTCTTTATGAATAAGTTTGCCAATAAACTTGATAAAGCGGTTGCTATAAACTTTCTCACCAGCCAAAACATTAGAGAAAGTACAACGGAAGACAAAACTAGACAAACACTATGCACCGAAAATGTTTAAATAATAACTTGAAATTGAATGGGATGGTTATTTTATAAAGTGTTATTTTTAAGCTACATTTTCCACTTGTGTGGTAGAGTGATTAACGTCGTTGGCTTCTGTTGTAGAAGCTACAGATTCAATTTCCAGTACGGACAATTTAATAAAATGATTTTTCAATCGATTTATGTTTTGAATTCCCCATTTTCACCCATCCTATCGTAAAAAATAGGGTAAGCGAGAGCGATTCGCTAAATCTTACACTTGTCCTGTCATAAATTTGAGAGAACGGTATAAACATTCATTTTAACAGTTTTGTGATAATTAGTTTACAATTCATATCGTTACATCGACGCATGTATATCACATTGTTATATGACAGGATTTACCGCTAACGGTGACAGTAATGCAAAAAAAATATATATTGAGTGGCTAGTCGAAATTATTGAGTTTTAAACAATTTGTTCGAATGGGTTTCTGTTATAAAAAATCCCAATTTCGAAAGTATGCAAATGCTCGAAGAGAAAATCGGTTCGCATTCAGTGTTTTACTACACCGAATAAAGTTGTTAGGCGACGTCCAGTCATTGCAAACGAACCGATGACCATTCGAGAGGCATGAATATTCATGCGGCACTCGGAACTCGTCGGTTACTTCGTCGCGATTCGATGAAATTGAACCGCTTCTATGTATGTGGGAATCGGGCGGCAAAATTTATACCACTCAATGTTCCGGTCACTGTGATAATTGAGTGACGACCTTTTTTGCTAATTTAATAAGAATCGCAACATTGCATTGCAAAATAGATGGCAGTTGAGATTTAAATCTTTTAATAAGGTAATAACGGATAATAAAACGATTTCAATAACTGATTAGGGTGAAAATGGTAGTTTATTATTAATCCTTATTAATTGATTCAATTGTCGTTTAATTTGTAGAACTCCATTTTAATGAGGAAAAATATCAAAGTATTTTAGTTCTACAAATTTATTTTAAATATAGTGGATAGCTATTTCTAGTTCTATTAAATATGCTTTTTTAATTTACAGCTAAAATTTTTGTTAGAAATCGGTTTTAATTTGAATTTACGAAACAATAATAGGCAACCATGTTTTACTGTCACTTTTAGTGCAAATCGAAAAAGCGATTTAAAGTTTTTACTAGATTCGAATAGCTTATGGTAGTTGGCAATAAAATAAAAACTGAACGCTTACTAATTATTATTATTTTAAAAAAACGTCCTTCTGCGGAATTTAACAAATGTAATAAGAAATATTAGTTTTTCTTACTAAAACTTTGTTTACAATATTGCTATGTATTGGCAGATACAATCTATTATGATCGATTTAATGTGCCGTTGTTTTGATTATTTTTGATAAAACTGACTGCTAAAAGTTTATCGTAGTCACTCACTCGTCACTGAAAACGAAATATTTACTCTTATATTTCCCACATTGCGCTTCGTCACTTCCTCTAACCCACTCCCGACATTCCCAAAATAATCCTCCAGGATTTGGATTGCGGAGATGAGAATACAATAATTTGTCTGTCGAATTGAGTATACGTTTTGATTGATCAGTGAGATATATTTGAATTAAGATGATTAATTTCTGTCATTATTTGTCTAAATTTATAACGAGGCAAAATATTTGACTATTATTCACAGCAATGAATACTTACTATAATGTTTCGGTTTAATACTTCATTAATGGTGCTAAAATCTTCAAAAATGTCTACACCTATCAAAACTCAAATAGTCGTGAATTATAACTAAATAACTTCAAACTTACCAAATGTTTGAAGATGTAGCATATACGATATACATATATTGGTTATATTTTTTTTCATAGATAAATAGCTTCATGATGACTTCACTAGATAACTACGTAAAAGAAGATATATGTTATTTTTATATATGTTATATTAGACGTTTTATATATCACCGCAAAAAAGCAGAAATATTATTTCATTTAAGGCAACTTTATATTTCAGAATTTTCCTATAATTATTAAATTGGTCATATAAATAATTAACTGTGTGATAGATTCAACTTGTCATATTGAAAATTTCACATCCCTGAAATCGTTTTTTATAACCAACATTCTAGTCTGAGATGAGTTTAAATTTGCTTAAATATTATATCGTTTTTACTCAGGATAATGTTAAATTCCGTATTTTGAGCTATTTATACTAAAACATTCCACTTCAAAGCTTTAACGTCTTTCCAAACTCATCTATTGTATGATAAATACAACAATGTTAAAGATCATACAATAATAATAACTAATAAAAAGAAAGAAAATTCTTAAAAAAAAGAATCATATTATAACGAAAGTCTCGTATATTCTTTGTTAACAATTATAATTTCAAGCAAACGAGAAGTTCATTGTTTGATTGTATTAAATAAACAAAAATATTTTACATTGATTTGCTGAAATAAAATTTCCGACGATAACTGTATTGAAATCATTCAATTATAAGGCATTCAGCATTTCTATTGAAATAGCTTTGTTTAAACATGAATATAGTATGCTTTTTCCTAATAAACTGAAGCATTACTAAAACAACGTTGGTACAAATGAAATAAAGTCGAGTTCAATTATATAATTGAAATGAAGTGAATCGAGAACATAAATAAATAAAAAAAATGGTCGAAGGTATTGCCATATAAACAATTATGTGTTTGCAAGCTTTGTGACAAAGCAACTGATATATATAGGAAGTGGCAACGTTGCGCGCGATTTATTTCTCATATATCAGCATAATATACGGGAAAATGCCACATTTCATATCCCCTAAGTTGATGGTGCTAAAATTGAAACTTTAGCAATATTGACTGAAACGCCACCGAAACTTTTGATGTATTTCCCGCTCCGAGTGGAATAATCTAGGCTCTTATATTGAAAAACGGATCAACGCGTGTGATGCTTAGTTTTTTTTGGAGTATTATGAAAAAAAGTTTCGAAGTAAACATCACGATACGAAACGACGTATATTTTAATAGAATGCGAATAAGAAAATAATTACTTTGCAAAAAATACTCAAGATGTTTTTTAAGGGTTTGATGTGTACTTGGCAGCAGGGCAGAAAGCTGACACATCAAGCACTTTTGTTCTATTTTTATTAATATATATGCCTTAAACCCAAATAGGGTCAGAGAAAATGTATTTTATTCATTTGATAAAATCCGAAAACATGGTCTGACCGATAGTAAAAATATCTACGTTTTTTATTTGTTCAAAAAACACAAACACAATAGCATCAGTTGATAATGCTCGTCATGAGCGAAACCGGGACTGATCAAATAAATGCTACAAATAATACACACCAAGATTTAACTTGTTGAAGTATTTATTGAATAATAGAAGTTGATGTAGTGCCACTAATTTTAAAGGACTTCGAGTTTGTTATTTAAAAAAAATCCGATTTGCTGTAAGTTCTTTGAAATGTTGTAATAGAAGCATCATCAATTACCATCTTGTTTGGATGCTGCTGAAAACAAGTTTCTAAACGAAGTTTTTTTACCGCATGAAAATAAGATTTTTTTTGAAGTGATCTTCTGTTTTTGAAGGTCCAAAGCCCTTTTACTTTCCTCAGCGCCAGCGTGGTTTTATAAGTTCCCACCAGTATCTCCTAAGAGAGGGGTGGAGAGGGGGGGGTCGATGAGCACAATTTGGAAACCTGTGGCGTAAACGTTAACAGCGGAGGAAAAACTAAATCAATGCGAAATATTATATGTATTGCGACAATACTTGAATGTTTTTTTTAAATAAACAAGTAAAAACGGCCCTCTCAAATTGATCAATAAGAATGCCGAATTAACCTTGATTGAAATGGTAAGCGTCATGAAATTTAAAAAAAAACACTTATTTTGGCTCGCCGATCAAATCATTTGCCATCCCTGCTGTAGTATGTTGTGAAATCGCATCGGTACTATGTTTATTTTGACATTGTTTAGATACCAGACTCCAATACCAGTTAGTTTTGTTAATGAACTGTAATAGTAATGACAATTTTTGTTATGATTGCATACAAAAGTACAGCCAATGCTCGTATAGTCAGCCGCGAGTCTGGCCAAGAATAAGTATTGAGATGTAAAAAATCTTTATTTTATTTGCTTTGTTTCAAGATGTAAAAAAGTGTTTTTTGTGTGAAAATATCTCTTTGTATCAGCTATAGAATGCTTTTCATAAATACATACAAATGGGCAGCGAAGAGCACAAAAACTGTAGTTACTTGTAGATCTTTTTTTGACTTAAGTAAGAATGAAAAAGTTTTTTTATGTTATTTATGGTTGAACGTAGCAAAGTTTTTAAGTCAAGATATCAAGATCTTATTGGCTCACAGAATAAACATGTTGAACAAGGACAGTCTACACTTCGTATGCTTTTGACATTTTGCCCATAAATGGCCGAAGTAATTTGCAAGTAAAGTGAGACTTTTTGTTTAAAAGGAAGAAAAAAATCTGTATCAAACTGCGGTAGAATCAAGATTTGAAATTGATTTATTAACTGAAAAAAATGTTAAATATTTCAATAAAGTGTTTTTTTTTAAATATACAATAAAACCATAAAAATCAAGATGTGCAAAATATTGAAATGAAAATTTATTGCATGGATTGTACTAAAATGCGTAAGTACTGTATGAGTAAGATAATTCAACGAAATATTGACGTAAGTAAATCAAATTATATTTACCCCAAGCAACGTATTTAATTTTAATAATATAATATTCAGAATTATCGATAGTAATAAACCAACAACGTTCAAGTGTTGTCTATTAAATCAACAGTACTACTATTCATCTTTAATTTAATAACGTTCTAAGTTACAACGAAAACACACATCCAGCGAAGAATTCAGATTTATCAATTTATACCTAAAGATAAGTTTCGTTTCAGCATCTAAGAAATTGAAACTCGTACATAAACAACTAACGATAAGGTAATTACAATATTTAAAATTATGAACAAAAGTTTAAAGTCTAAGTATTAAAGATTTAAATATTAGAAAGAAAATTTTGGAAAAACATTTCGTCGGTATACTGTCAGAAAATGTTAAGTCAAAATTTGGTGTTTTAAGTTATGAATGCAGATCGATAGATTTAAGCACGCTTAATAGTCTCAAAAAATAAGCTGACTTATATAACAATTATTTGCTTTGATATTTAAAGAAGTATACGAACAAAGTGCATTTATTACTGGCAGAAACCTCTATATAACATAACGATCTTTAGCTGTACAGATTTCTTATTTATACAACTACTCAAAGACGATTAGACGACTCAACGTTTTTGAGCTGTAATTTTTTATTTGTCTTATTGTCTACCGCCTCGCTACATTTCAGTTTGCTTCGTGATATTTAAAAAAGTCAATTATCTCAGAACAGAGTTTTTTGACTTTCTGGTAGAATACCGACGATTTGAAAGACATGTTTAAGATGTGTAGTTTAACGAATTCTAGAATTTACACATCAAATAGTTAGTAATGAAGTTGAGATTCGTAGTAATTGTGTACGGCATGACAAACAAAAACAATCTGATCGCATTTAGTTAAAATTATTATAACTAATATTTTTGAAAATTATTAAAAACTTTAGTATTTGAGAAATATTGAATTTAATAATCTTCTCTTGCAAAGCTGTCAGTAACATGATCAAAAATATAAAAAGCATATCAGCTCTCTTTCCTTAGCGATGCCACGACTTCCAGATTGATTTTTACCGCAGCTTTATACCTGAATTTATGATCGTAATTTATTATATCCACGTTCCATTAAATGCATTTTATAAAACTTCCACCTATGAAAAATCACGTTTGGCTTGACATCTGGAACAGATATTACTCTCGATCGCGATTTTACTTTTATTGACTCCGCAGAGTTATTTCTTTAGAGATATGACATTTCCTCACACATGTGGTACTTAAAAATGATTGTATTAGTTTTGAATTTACTGCTAAGTTAAGCATTTATTGACGATCTCAAGAATTGATTTAACTTTTTTGATCACAAGAATTCGATAAATTTTACATTGCTTTGGTAAAAAATCTGTTGAATATTTTATATGAAAAACAGCAATAGTCTACATACTGCCTAGTCCAGTCCACATTAAATTTCTGAATATGACTTCTATAGAAAAAAAAGTTATGGAAACACTCAAAATAACCACGATATAATTCAAAATCGTGTATTTTAACAGACGAATAATATTTTGCACTCGCTTGCAAAAAATGTGAAACATATGTTTTAATTTACGAATGTCGATTTTTTTGAAAATAATAAAGTCCAAATAAATTATCCTCCATGTTTAAATAAATGATATAATAGCGAATTGCTACGCATTAATTAACTATAGAACCCTTCACCTTGAAATAAGACTAATTAATTTCTATGCCATTGGTGGTATAAGTAACGCAAAATACTTTTTTTTAAATGGTATCAAGTTGTTCAAATTGAATGGAGAAATATTAAAACAATGAAATTTAAGATACAGAAAAAGACCAATCCATGATATCCATAACAGCTGACGACATGCGCCATTAATTTGTTAATTATGATAACTTATAATGTTTACAGTAAATGACAAAAATACATTATTGAGAAACACAGAACATACAAATTAGCTAAAAGAACGTAACAGAGAGATCTTCACTGTCTGCGTCAACCACTTTGGGCAATGAATGCATCGATAAACCGGACAAACGTCGCAAATGTGTTCTCATGTGACCGGGGCAAAGAAGAAGCTTAATAAAAATGTTATGGTTTCGGCCACGTAGATAATAGAAATACATATATTATACAAGGTGAGAGGCGATATGGTGAAGTCAAAGATGTTGGGACATGTGTGAGGAGGGATCGCAATACAACCGAAGGTGTTGACGTCAATTGTAACGAGTAGCGACCGAAAGTGACCGGATGTGAGAATATCACCCTCTCGAGAGCGGTAATCTGTTTCCGCATCGTCACGTCCGGCCGGCGCAAGGGACAAGATTGAAAAACTAGCCTGTCAGAATTTCAAGCGTAGGGATTCCCCGGGCGTGTTTCTAGGCCAAACGTATTATTATTTAATTGTGGCACTAATAAATGTTCGCTCGTAACAATGACAAACGGTGTGCCCCGAGAATATCACTTAAAACTCTTAGATTTTTACGGATTACGAATAAATTAATTTAGGGTTTTTTTGCTTTGATCATTTTAACTCAGTGTGTTATTCTGTTATTTATGAGGTAATAAAAACACACAGGAAAATTGACGGCTTAAAACAAAAAAAATATCGTATAGAGTAAATTTCGCATAAAAATATCCAGCATTTTTGTTTTTAACAAAGTCTAGTGTCAGGCCATTAAATATATATATATTAAACTTTACGAGAGCGCTAGTTTGCTCACTTCTTATAATATACATTTACTTTTTGAAGTAACCTAAGAATAATGTAATTTATATAAGTGTAAATTACTTAATGAAAAACACTTATTTTATAGCCACGAAATAATTTATGAATGTTTTGAAGTTATAAGATAATATAACTGTGTCTCAAAGCGTTCATAAGTAACACATAAAAATAAGCCAATTTTAAAGTGTTTAAAAACCAACATAAATAATTTAAGATTTAGTTGTCTCTGAAAATGAAATAATTTAAGTATGACACACAAAACTAGCTTCTTGCAAACGTATCTTTAGAGTGTAGACAATTTACGTAATGTCATTGTTATGAATAATTTGACACCAGATAATGAACACAAGCAATTTTGTATATTCTTTATAATTATTGCTTGAGAATTTCACTGAGAATGGTAATCACTGATAAAGCAGTTTGCTGACAATGGCCCTAAATGTGTAGACATTTTGAAATTATCTAATTACTTGCGCTGAGGAAATTTTGACCATTTTTCGTATTTATTGATTGATTGCAAAAAACAAATACACGAGAAACAGATAAAACCAAAAAACATAACAATGTGTTGGACATCACATAACAGAAAAGAATACAGAATTGTAAAAATAATATACAACGCTTATCGCTGAATATGTTTACCTTTTTGGTTGATTCTTTGATGAACTCATACCTTGCATTTAGTGTGTGATATAACCTACGTGAATATTAAGTTTTGTGTGTACATACATATAAATAGCTGTTTAATACATGGCGCATGCAGTGTGAAATGCAATTTGGTTACATTTTAAATAAAGGATGACAATAATACAGCTGTAATAAAACATTAAAATTTGTCTATTTATTGCTTAATAAATATATAAACAATCGGATGACAACTTATAAAATGAAAATTAACCATAAAACATGTAAAATATGCAATACTATTCTGTCAAAAGCTTATAACTATAAAGATGTAAGGCGAGTTTTTGCAACGTTAAAGACAGTATATACCTCAGTTTTATATAGTTGGTAAAGGGTCGAGTTATTACAGAAACTCACACTCCTGTGTTAGCCGATCCCCATGCGGCGGCGTTATCAAAATTTGCATTTAAATTAGTTTGATATGTGAACTAGGCCATTTACAAACCTATGAATAAACAAGTATCCGCACATTCTTGAACTTAACCATAAAATTTATTCAACTGGAGGTATCCTCCTGTATCGAAGTGATGTTTATGTTATGAATTGACTATTGCCTCAAAAGGGTCTACGATCGTAATAGAATACAACTTCCAGTACAATCGAGTGAGATACATTTACGTCTTGTTCAACAACAAAAGAGAAGAAACGTTAAGTGGTTGATCTTGTATTGTCTGCCGTGACGTTTATAACTGGATGTAAAATATCACTTCATTAAACCGGCCACATGCGACATGCCCCCTTCTACACTGTAGCGATTTGAAGGGAAAGGCTGACTATGTACATAGTGATACAAGGGATGTAGAAGTTTGTAGAATTGTTTGCAACGTAAGCCTATTACCTACGCCATTAAAGCCGACCCGCTTTGATTAATGAATTACGTAATGGAATGCAGAACCTATTTTATCTCCAGATTCAGTGCCGGCTGTCTACATTCGTATCCGTTACTTGATAAATAGGTTTAAGAAGTTTGGTATCCGAATAAATATTTTGATTTCTCATTAGTAATTAGTTATCTGCTGGCAATTGAGAAGTAGAATTTAGACAGGCGGAAAATTCACGAAGCTCAAGATCAGGTGGAGAATAGCGTATCAGATAAGAAATATAGCAAGGGAATATTATACGTAAAATAATATAATTATGTGTCTTGCAAATTTCGTAATAACTATTAATTGGGTGAGTAAACGTTTCAGCAAACAATTCAAAGGGAAGTTGTACTAACGCAAGCGTATATTAACATTCAACTGCTGGAAATAGATTATTTGGAGATTTTGCGAAAGAGTGATGAATTGTGCAATGAATAATATATGTTTCAGACAACCGCTTTGTTACAATGAATGTGTAAAAAGCTCTAATAAATTCAGTAATATTTTAATTTATATCTTACATAAAAATGGTTGTAAAATAATCATAATTAAGTAAGGCTTAGAACACTAACTTAATATACTTTATAGGCAAAGTAATTTAACGTTTAATATCTCAAGTTTAGCAGTAAAACTGTTGGCCTACCGATTAATAACTTGCAAACCACTTACTCTTTGTAAAACAGGTAAACTAATAATATTGTATGACGTCAATATTTAATTGTTGTAAAATAGATATATGAATACTGTAACGTAATCTATTATATACTAGCTGACCCAACGAACTTCGTACCGCCTCAGAATCAATAAGTGTTATGTTTACTTGATAACTTGAAACATGATGACTACCGAGCCAACCTTAAGTTGTAAATTGTGCGGTGGCAAGCCAGGCAGATCCAATGAGTTTACAAATTCAATTGGATAGTTCGTTGCTTCGTTTTCGTTTGTTACACAGTCGAAAGATTTGAAAGAATGTAGTGGACCAACGATTTGATTTTGAATTATGAAGTTTAAATGATGCAATTCACATGTTTGTCGTCATCTGAATTTTCTTCACATATCGCCACAGAGTCGATGATTTCAGGCAAGCGTTTATTTCGTGGGCAGCAGTCGATCTTGGAATGACTGGTAGTGTTTGGCGGATATCGTCAGATCGTAGAATCATTGCGACTCCAAAATATCTTGAACCATTGCGCAGATCTTTCATAGTTCGATTGAGTGCTTCCAATGCGCGTCATTGTCCATTCATCCCAGGTCATGATTTTACTTTCTACCAAAACTTTGGCCATTACTGACTGTTTGCATGTCAGTTTATCAGTGATTTGAAGGTTTAACGGCAATTTCAACGCTGAATAAGCCGTTCGGCATCTTTATATCTACGTGGCCGCTATTCCAGAAGAAGAAACTGCTACAGCAATTTTATATCTCGCATAAACAGTGGCCATAATCAATGACATGAGGAATGTCTTCCCAGCTCCACCGGACGCATCGAGGAAAAATAAGCCACCATTTCCATCATCAATTGCCTTCATTAACGTATCGTACACTTTCTTTCGTTTGGGGTTCAACAGTGTTACATTCGTTTGAACTGATTGGTTCAATGCTCGATTGAAAGCGTAGTTCATTCCACGATCTGGCGTTGGCATTCCTAACATGACTCACAAACTGCAGCGTATGAAGAAACGCATGAAACGAAATCAATTCGTTCCATTCGTCGACAAAAACACGGCCGTTACAGATAGTCAGCAATTGCTGGAAATCACCAGAGAGTAGAATCAGTGCGTTCCCAAAACATCTTGAGTCATTGCGCAAATCTTTCATAGTTCGATTGATTGCTTCCAATGCGCGTTTGTGCGCCATTTTGCATTCATCATTGGTGATGATTTTACTTGCTATTAAAACTTTGGCCATTGCTGAGTGTTTCGCAATCTTGCATGTCAGTTTTTCAGTTCTTTGGAGGCTTAACATGAGGAATGTTTTTCCAGTTCCACCAGGCGCATCGAGGAAAAAGAAGCCACCATCTCCATTATCAATTTCCTTCATTAACGTATCGTACATTTCCTTCTGTTGGGAGTTCAATAGTGGTAAATTCGTTCGAGCTGATTAGTTTAATGCATCTCGATCATATTCACGTTTACGTTCCAATTCTCGATTGTAAAACGTCGTTCATTCTACGATCTGGCGTTGGCTAACAAACTTAACTAACAAACTTGACTAAAAAACTGCCAGACATAGTAAGTTTTATTAAAAAAAAATTAATCGAAACAATTATTGCCAATGACTACTCAATCTCTTATATGAATATGCTTTATTTTTATAGCACGAATGACATGTTTTACGTTTTGTTTACAATCTTAACGAACTTAAAAAACATTTTTACTTATGGGAAAATTGATTTATTTAATAAAACAATCTTAATTTTATCAGCACTTTCTTTTACTATTTAATAAAGTATTAATATTAATAAAGATCGATTATCTACAACTTGTACATGCAAAAAAAATCACTACAGCATCTGAAGTGACCATGTTTAAAAAAATAAAAATCGATATGCTCTCCCTTTTTAGTAGAACACCATTACACTGAACTCCCCATTTACTCGGTAGATACGTTCAACGCGATACCGAGTAAAGAAAACGTGTAAACAAATATATTAAAATAAAAAAATAGATTTCCTTGCATAAAAATCAATTCAAGATATCAAAAAATAAAATTCATTATTACTTTCGATGGTTTCGGCGGTAACTATTAATATATTTTTAATTTTATGTTAAATTCATTATTGCTTATTGTATCTTAATTTTATTAAAAAAATAGTTCAAAAAAATCAGGTAACAAAAATCATTCACCATCTCTATGAGACAATAGACGAAACAGTTTACGCACATTTTGTACGACATCGCTTTGATCTTTTGAGATATCCAGAACCTGTGTAATATTTCTGTCCAAATTTTTAAATGAATCGATTTTTTTCTCTTTTTTTGCACCGTGTTATTTCGAAATCGTATAAAAAGGGAGTTCAGTGAATTTTAATCGCGAGCCAAGTTGGTGTATTCTATTCAAATCAATGAAATAATAATATTAAAAACTTTATGCGTCATAATTCATCGAGCTAACCTTCTTGCTGAGTGAAATTATTGTCATGTTGAAATGAAATTTATGATTTCGATACCCACCAATCAATGGATTTATCATCTTGATATTGAAGTGATATCCATCGTTTTCTTTCCAAAAAATCAGCGGGTATTGCAATGCATCATATGAGCAGTGGGTTTCGTATATTCGTTTCAGTTGTACAGTGTCGCGAAGTCTAATCACAATATCGTTTAAATATTATTTCACAGAAATCGCGCCACACCATAAACCAATCAAAATACACTGTTCCTACCATTATACATGAATATTGGGATAAACCATAAGGAGATAAATTGAATTCCACACCAGAATGATTAATCGGAACTAAAACTGAGTGAAAATTGATAAAAACTCAAAAAAAGTCATGATAAATTGCGGGGCACGTCAGCTAGCTGACAAATGTCATATGCGAATGCAACTAATGCCACCTAGTGGATTTATTGGAAACAGCATACAACGTCATGTTCATGACGGCGTTCGATTTGCGACGTTCAAAAAAACGAAATGTATAGAGACATTTATTTTATTCATAACTTCTTTCCCATGATATTATTCCGATGTTTTAATGCTTATTCTGCTATTCTAGGCGGAGACTAATTTAATAAATTAAAGATTATTAAAATCGGTGCTGCCATTCTGGAGATATACGTGGTGTAAATAACCCCACTTTGTTTTATATATATAGATAAGGTTGCCGACCTTTACATGCAGTTCATATCATTATTTCTTTGGACCAGTCGTATTAGATCACAAACTGTCTATAAATATTACTGATATGCTCAATTTTCCTTTGCAAAATGAGTTGAATTAATAAAGGAAACTTTTACGACTTATTGAATCGTATGACGAGTTTACTTTTGTGATGTCACCTCCAATATAGTCACGTGGTTTTATTTATTCATATTACATATTACATATCTTGAAAAGTGTACCCATGTTCCGTGAGTAAATTTTACGTGTGGTTTTTAAGGAACATACTTAAAGTAAGATGTATTTTCTGTATTTTTGCAATAAAAAGCTAACATGTCGTTGGAATGTAATGCTATGTTAAGGAATGCATTAAAGTAGAGGCTACTTGTTCCAGGCCAGGCGTCGCGGCATCCATACAGCCTCATGCATATGCGATTGCCCCAGGCCAAGCTGGGCCACTTCTGTTTATTTCCTCTAGTCTGGGACTTTATAAGAAAACTGTGGGAGCATGCAAATGAGCAAAGGAGACACTGAGACTTCGCTTGGATATAATTGAGATTAAATTGAAACAGGAAGTTTGGGTAACTTATATACACTATTGAAAGGTTGAATAATAAATCTATTTGACGCTACTAGCATATATATGTATATAATAATATAGTAGAATGCCATGGTTAAATATTGCTTAAAATCAAATATTTTATTGCTTTAGCATTATTAAAAATCACATCAATTATTAACAAAGGTAAACGACTGGCTAATGGTATTGGATTTTTACCCACTTGGTCTCTAAGTCAAGTATTAAAAAACCTGATTGAAAAACTTTCATAGATTGTTTTTTCAGTCGATTTATGGATAATCCACCCTTTTTACGCTCCTACTTTCTGATATGCTTTTTCCATTATACAGGTTGTCACAAAAATAAATTAACGATGTATATTTTTCACACGATGTGGTAAGAGTTTCAAATATAAAAAAAGTGTGGATATTTTTTTGCGATTACCTGTGTATACTATTTTAATAATTAATGGAATTAATTAATTGTTTTGGTAAGACTTTCAAATTTGTAGAGATGGCGAATTTTATTTAGAGACTAGCCAATGGAATAATAAAAAGTATATAATAATTTTTTCTATGTCCGCTTTTTATTGTAAACATTTGGCTGTCACACAGTTCCTTAAAAATTATGTCGCCCATTTATTTTTTTGCTTACTCCAAGGATGTTCCAGGTCAGATTTGACGAGTGTATCCAATGGATAGGCATCATTGGTCTTTCAAGGCGACGTATGTACGCTATGATCATCCATCTGACATTTAATTTATTAAAGGTACCAAAGTTTTGTTTTGATATTATCACAGTAACGTAAAATAATAAACAAACGGCCGATATTATTTATAAATTCTCTTTTCCAATACAAATCAGAATCAAAAAATCTTTATGTATGCGTGTGTAACTAAGTTAATTGATGTTCCATTTAAAAGTAAGTTTGTTCATAGAGTTATATATAATAAAGAACTTAAGTGAGCCGTGTACCGCAGCATGTTTCCAAGTGCCAAAATAAGTGAACAAATTGCCAATAAGGCTTAGAAAAAAACCGACTTTTGAAAGGAGTTTTCCACCACCTTCCTATAAGGTGGTGGAAACATTATACCTACCGAGTATATCCGTATTCAAGTAAAAATGTAGATCAATAATATTTTCAAAATAAATATAAATATAATATTTTTAATGCATTCATTGATGCCAACTGACCATTTAAACTACATATTTCTACTCACTTAAATTGTAACCAAAATAGTTTTAAATAAAAATCTAAAGTTTTTAATTCAATAATGATAAAACATATATTTTAATTTTAATATTTGAAACCGGGTAACTAAGTTGTAAAAACCGGCTTTTGAATATCGCAAACTTTGCTTTAAGCCCCTTTTTTATAACCGAAAATCCCTAATTGCAACCATAGTAAATTTATAGTAAATTCATCCATTATAGTAAATTTGATATCAAGCAAAGGTGGAAATAGTTTCAAAAGATCTGCCGTCGAAGCGGAGGTATAAATTAATTTGTCAATTTGCCATTACGTTAATACAGCGGCATGTAGCTGCCGCCTATTTGGTACAGTCTTTCCTACCAGCAATTATGAAACTTGGCAGCGATGCTACTTGCAAGGTAAAACATACGGCCACTGTGTCTACGGCAGAAATACCCAAACCGATTCACATCACAGCCCGCCTGCATTTTCAAAATAACAAAAAGAGAAGCTATTTATCGGGAGTTTTATTTTGGCATCCGAGATAACATATGTATTTAGTTTATTTATTTACAAAATATTATTCTTGTGCAACTTTTCTTAGTTTTAAAATTCATATAGATACTAATTTATTTCTACCCTGATTCGATCTCTCATGTAGACATTGCAATACTTATTTTCCTTTACTGTGGCCACGTTGAGACTGTAGCTGACTGGTAAACGTCGTTGCGATGGTTACGGTGTTCACGGGTTTGAATCCCGGTAAAACAAATTTTATGCATTAGTGTTTTAATCGATTTTTGTTTAAAGGTTTAGTTGTCTGTGTTGGCTAAACTTCTGAGCACTCATCCGATCTCTCGTCCTGTCCGTATCCTTTTATAAAAAGTCTCACCGAAAAAAAGAGAGGTTGTCTAACTGGATAAAAAGCAATTCTCATATGATCAACGTTGGGAGCGGACATTATTAAAAAAACTGGTTTAAATTTAACGTTTTATTCATCACAAATATTATATCAAAAAAAAAAATAATAATACCTAAAATATTTTTTAATCTTCGAGCTCAATATGCCACCGTATAAATATTTTACAATACTATCAAAAACTAAATTAAAATGTAAATTTGCCTATCAAAGTAGGTTTTATAAATATTGATAACATACATGGGAATTGTATTTGTGGTAAAAAAATGTTTAGATTACTTTTTGTACACTTAAAATATCCATACTATGTGTTTTAAATAAAATATATAAGTAATATATTCTTCAAAATGATAGCAGTTACACATCCAAATACAATATTATATCATATTCAAGTAATGAACATATATGATAAATACTCTCAATGCCTATGGACAAATTAAAACTAACAGCATTTTGAAAAATGCTGTGCTTTACGTAGCCTTGGTCTACGACAAAGTTTTTTGTATTTCATATAAAATATAAAAACTCACTAGTTTCTTAACAGGCTACGGGTAAATTTTCCAAAAAGTTAAAAAAGAACATTGTAACAATTGTACATTCAAAATAAATATTATGTTAAGTATAGTGTATATGACCGCTAACATAATGTGGGGTAACTGGTATTTCATCATTGCATTGTTTGTATCATCTTTTTGGTAAAGCTTTTAGTGATAATAAGTTGAATAATGCTCCGTATATTCCGTTGAAATAAAATGGCATGCATATGAATGCAGCTTTCTACGAAATAATATGTTGTGTTTGACCATGTATTTTGATGATCATTTGGAATGTAGATTGATGCTTCATTCTTATTTTAGTAGATTAGTTTTAAGGTACTTTTGAGTAAGTATAGAAAAGTTTTTCTCCATTTCGTTCTAAGCATTGTGATTTTGCATGCTCTCGTGTAGTAAGTAATAATATGGTGTATATAGCGATATTATTATGTGTTTACAAGTAGTATACATAAAACTTAACTTTTATCCAAATAAAAGTTTTCTCACAACACATTTGCTTATTGTTGATGCGGCGAAGAAAAGTTTTTTTTCTGATTTTCCCTCGGGTGAAATAAAGGGTCACATTATGTTAGAGATCGGCATATATCCTCATCATTGCTGCTGAAGAAAGTTCAAAGAATATGTTGTGTTATGCGTATAGAGCGATATGATTTTGGAGTTAGTATTATATAATATATTTAATTGTATGTATTCTTAATAGCTTTACTATTACTAATATATATTATATATATATAATGACACTTATTTGTAAGCTAATACGGTTTACCAGTCTTCAAAAGTGAGCTGTTCTATAGTTATTTGCAGGTAATTTATTTGAATTTTATTTTGTTTTTCAACTACTAAATGCAATACTTTTTTTCCATTGAATTTTGCCAAAACAAAGATCGTGTGCTGAAATCACAGCCAAAAGTATTCGGATGATCCGATCGCTTTTTAGTTTTTATTGAAAGGGCTTTTAAGTCGTGCCATTTTTTTTTAATTCCATGCGGTAGAATTTGTAAAGCTGAAAGTAGTGACTGCGGTAAAACATTGGGTAGTAAATAAATAGCAGGCTACGAGAAAACTTTGCGTAGCGCTACGCCAACGAGAGCATTATGGAAAGAAGCTACGAGAAAAAGTCTGACGTTTTATATTATAGTAGAGTGCGTATTGGCTATACAACCGAAAGCGCTTGACCTACCAGAATAAATTTAAGGTGCTCATACGCCAGAGCATTGTAAAGATAAAAGAAAATAACGTATAATAACGTTTATCAGAAAATAAAAACAGGATAACTGTTAATGTAACCATAATTGATATTGGCATATTTTTCCGTCACGTTGACGAGGAATAGTCATTGTTTTAGTAAGTATGCTTCACCGTGTTACGAATCACTATCGTGAAGATTTTACAACTATTGTATTCAGCATGCTGTTAAATGATTAGACAATAAGGAAGAGAAGATTATGTAAAAAATAATGCAAAACTGAACGTGCATATTTTTTCACGTGTGAATTAAAAACACAATATTCTTGTTTCACCAGAGTGTTTTTCAATGTAATATATATTCTTGTTGGATAAACATTACATAAAATTTTAGTGCTCATATAATATGGCCACGACAAGTTTAGCCAAGAGAGCCATTTTTAACTGTCCAACACTACAAAATATATTTTAGTAACCTTACCATGTTTGAAAAACTTTAAATGATTTCTCATTAGTAGAAATACAATTAAAAAAGGTGAGATAAAGAATAATAAATCAACACTTATGATAGGCAGTTTCGATACAGTAAATTTGATTACAAATATAGAAGGTGAATACGTGAAATATGTTTCAATTAAAAATCCCGTAATGTCAATTCGAGGAATTAATTAATCCGTTAGAACTTGAAAAATACGAAATGTTATTTATAATTTATAATGCTTTTCTGTTAATTTTCGATTGACTAATTCTCGATCTAATATTTCATCATTTTGTAATGTTATGATAGATTAGCTGAAAGAAAGTTATGACAAAATTATTACTAATACTATTTACAAGATTATTATAAAAAAAAATGCTCGTATGTGTTAACCAATCATTTCAAATATTACTATAAAAATATTTTTTTCTATATAAATAAAACACATAGCCGTTGTAAATATGCAAACAGCAAATGTTATGTGTTAGCAATATTAGCCATCCTAATAATGTTTCCACTCTTCAAATTCAAATCAGAAAAAACGAATCGAATACCTTTGAGTGAAGCTGTCTAAAACTTTCGGAAATTTGTAAAAAATGTACGACAACTTTGCGAAATTTGTACATTGCATGTGCCATAACAACACTGAGAATATGAATTTAAAATACGTACTCACGACTTATACAGAATTAAGACATACATTTAGGTATTTCATATTAAAGACCCGTGTGTAAAAAACAATGTGACAAAAACTGTACAGTATGCCAACGATACTTACTACACAGTATTAGTTTCACTTAAAACGGTATGCAGTCATTGAAATTTTACCGTTGGAATAAAATAAAAGAAAAAGATGGAAGGTTAGCTGTTTTATGTCCCAAAGATGCAATCATTTTTCTGCCATCTCATAAGTTTTTATTCAAAAAAGTACTTCTGCGTTGAATTGTAAAAGTAATATGAATAATTTGAATTAAAAAATCACAGGTTCCCTATAAAACATGGAAAAAACAATTCAAATAAAACATACTAAAATATTTAATGACTTTTCTTATCGATAGACTTAGTGGCAAGTGAGAGAGTTATTGTTTTTTCAAATTATTCTTTGGGCATTCCAAAGAGCAATGGAAATAATAATTTTAATTGATTATAAAGAAGTCAATTTTATATATTAGTCAAAATCGTTGGAGGCTTTGACGGTGATATGATGATTATTCCAATGAGTGGCACTTCAATGGTGTGATATAAGTTAGAGATATTCAACAAAGCGGCGAATAATTTGCGAGTGGTTAATAATTAATACGTTATATTAAGGTTCTTGGATCTGCACCTCAGGGAAAACTGAAACGACAAAGTATTTTGCTGTATTACAACGTAACAAAGACTTAACTACTAACTTCTCTCTTTAGCTTGCATGCTTTAGAGCGAAAACTAAACTTTCAAGTTAACGTTCTCAGATTTCTTACAAGCGTTCTTAAACTTGTCACAAAGATTGCTCAAGGCAAATAAGGGCCCGCTTTAAAACAAATAATTTCAAATATTTTTTTTTACATTCATAGTAAACGTGATTGCAAAAATATTTTTTATGTTGACTTTTACTGTAAAAACAAGTCGGTCGCCATCTCAAATCCAGTTGGTCGTGTTATACAACAGTTCTATGATTTTTTAAAGTACTGAAAACTTGTTCAATTTATTTCTTTGTAAGATTTCATTACACTTCAATGTTATATTATACGTGTTTGAAATGGCTTTAATAAAATTCATGGAAAAAAGAGTAGCAGTTTTGATATAAACTTGGAAAACTTTCACTTTTTATGAATTTATTGAAATAATATTAATATGTTCTTGCATGTTAAATAAACGTAAATTATATTGATTATTGATACAACATTAGTATTTGTTTATCATACTTTTTTTTAGTTTATCTGTGCCCTCCAATAACGGTAACGACAGGAATAAAACTGTGACTGTTATTTAAAAATATGTATGGTTATATAGAAAAAATGAAGGCATTTTTACGTAAATTTCAGAAACAAAATCGATTTTACTTTAGTGCTTGGAAACCAAGTAATTTGCGAAATTTGCCAGATAGTGTTTTTTTCCCATGGGACAATTAGTTTAACGAACATAATTCGATTGTAACTTTCCTGAGAACTCCTGAAAAAAAGAATTTTCGTGAACTTGGTACATCGTACTTTTACACCACAAATGAATGAATACATAAATACAAAACTTGAACGATCGTATATGTAGATTGGCCAGAGTACTGATTATTCAAAGCAGATGAACTATTGTTTAAACGAATAAGAATAGGATATATTTTATTTACTAAATTATCCAAAATATAGATTTTTATGATTATTTAAACAGTTCATTTTTAAATTGGATATATACATTTATTATAAATAGATATATGTATATATGAAAAAATCTACAATTAATTAATAAAATATAATTTAATTATTTAAATGTAATTTTATAAGTAGCATGCACATTAAAAAACATTCATACATTTGTTTACTTAGTGTATGTTAGTTATAAGCAAAACCGATTCTCATTCTAATAAATAATTATAGAAGAAGTGATTATTTATTTTTGTTTTAATACTTTTCCACCAAGTGAAAACATTAAAAGTGAAAATAGATATTGGTTAAAAAAGTTTAAATTGTATTCTAACAATAGTCAGTTACAGAAAAGGTTGAATAACAAAACGAGCTTGAATAATGCTATCGCATACATCAACGCTTTTAAAAATAATATATTATTGAGAGTGGCAGGCAGCAAGAGTGTTTAAAGAAAATGGTTTTAAGTAACGTGTGCATGTAAGACTTAGTGAATATAGCTACTTAAATTCTCCAGTACGGCATTAAACGAGTAAAAGAGGTACACTGACCACTAAAGTGGAAAAATAGGTTTTTATAATGGATCTGGATTGTCTACATGGACCGTTGGGGGATTTAAAAAGCTTTTACGCTTCTAGTGCCCTGCTTGTATCGGCCAGAGGCTTATTTTCAGATTTGATATCTTTGCAAAAACTCGTTTAGAAAAGGTAGTTCGGAAAGACATCGAAGAAAAAGAGGCAAAAATTAATCGCCAATTTATTTTGGATGAAAATTATTTATACGCAGATTAAATACATGCACAGTAAGATCGCATTAGTTTTATGTTCTAGGTATATTATGTGTTTGAAAGGAGGAATATTTGAATCACTGAATAGTGAATACTTACTTTATTTTAATTGATAAATTATATTATAGGATATATTCTCCGGCATGATACTAAACACTCCAAATACAATATATGTAATGCTAAAACGTTGAAACATTGTAGAACTAAAAATATATAAAATTCGCAATTACAATTTTTCCATTCGACTGTGACTTGTTCAAGTCATGTGTAAGGTTCAAACTTATTTGCTCTGATTTTTAGTTTGATCAATAATTTAAGATATTGGAATATTAATGATACAATTAAATTTCGACGTCTAATTGAGTATGAAGACACTTTCAAATAAGCAAAAGACGTTTCAAATTTAGTTACTTTACAGGTGGAATGATGAAAAATATTTTTTCATAGTGACAATGAATATTTTATAAGTTGATCTGAAAAAAACTATATGGCGAACTATGTTTATTGTAAAACGATTTTTTTGTTCAAATTAAGCTTGTTTTTTATGGACACATGAAAATCGTGTATCTCAAGCTAGATTAATTAAATATAGTGAAAATTGTCACCCGGAATAAATATTTCGATGAAAAAAGATAAAATATTTGTTTTAAATAGCTTGTCAACAACAAACAACTGGTAAGAAGAAAAAAGCGACATCAAATTTGTGGTACATCGTTAAAGGAAGTTTACAGTATAGGTGCGTGGTAAATATAAAAAAAATCATTAAGGCGTGTGGCAAAAATTACAAATTTTAACACCGGTTGTCCTCAGTAAAAAGCAACGAGAGAGGACCAAAATTATAGCGTCAACGAAAGCAAATCCTCATGAATAGTTAAGGCATGGTTAGGCAACGAACCATCGTCTTGCTAATAAACACGGCTCTTTGCCAACGTTACACGGAATAAAGGTAGGCAGTGAAATTCCCCAAGCCAGATTTTTAATACGGCAAAGCTATCAGCAGGGAAAATTGTTTTTTTTTTCCGTATGCAATATTCATTTGTAAAAAAATCTTGCGAAGTGTGTTCGGGCTTTAACTGAAATTAGGTGGGTCGGTACCTTAATAAAAATGTAGAAAATATTTACGTGGAAATAATTACTATTCATGAAAAATTAATAGATATTTGACTATTTCGTTACGTAACCTGAGCAGGTATAATAAGAATTTTAGAAGAAGCTATGTGATTTTATATTAAAACAAATGTTTGGATGACAGAGTCTACGTTTAATATATAAAGATACGCTAAGCCACTAATTCGAGTGAAAAAATCTCTTCCAAATTAAAACAGTTATTAAAGCATACTTTTATTTCCGTATTATCATGACAGGTTAATAAGTAACTTCATCGCTCGTGTGTGTGCAAATGTAGTGCGCAAAATGAATATAAATGTCTGAGATAATATATTTATGTATTTGATTAATATAGTTGTTGTGATTTCTTAGAAGTGTAATGAAAGCGTTTCACAGAAATATTCATTATTTTCTTCAGCTCCATGTTTTGTTTGTTCCCAAAAGAGCACGCAAGAAAGACAAGAGCACGCCATTGGGTACAATCTATACTAATCAGTTGTGTCTGATTCTGAAACACGCCTACAGCGAATAGATTGCCTTCAAGATATCTCTACTCGCACAGAATAATCACAGAAAAGATTAAAGTACCACGGTTAAAACACACTTGGTACAATGATAAATTGAGAATGTGAAAAGGAGAAAATCTCACGTATATCATAATTACATGACTTTTATGAATTGTATATTTTTTTGCCACAAAAAAATAAAACATTTATTTCAGACCGTAATAATGATAAAGTGTCAGTATTATATGATAAAATGAGGATATTTTCCAATAAACTGTTGTTTCAGGTGGTGGCTTTCATCTATTATAACTATTGACAAATCTACGCTGAAAGCGAACATTGGAAAACATTACACGAAAAAATACTCCAAGAAAAACGTGGCAAAATTATTTCTATCAACTAAAAGCAATTGCGTGGTACAAACTCTGAAGTTTAATTTTTGCGCTAAATTTTTTTTCTGTTGATTAATTGCTTAAAAGTAATAAACAGTTAGAGTTAAAATGAAATTCTTTATTGTATCTGAACCTTTCAAAATGTCTGATTCAAACTTACTTTTAATTAAAGTATAACAAAAGTGAATTATCTACGTTTGTAAAATAAAACAACTGGCTTAAACCACATTTGTTTCAACGACAAAACGAGTGACTCGTCTACGAGAAAGATCCAGCGGACGCAGCTGTTTTAGCTACAAATTTAATTTTCCTTATACATTTTTAAAGTATCTCTAAAAGAATTTCCGAACTGCCGGAGGAAGGAAAACTAAATTAAAACCTCATCATACAAACTTGCTAAGTCAAAGTGGAGACATGTCTTTAGTAACGTTCCAAATTTAGAGTGAATGTTTGTATATCTTTATTTAAACAAACGACCGCAAAACTTTTCATGGTGTCTTAAACGAGCTTTTAAAAACTGTCCGAAAGAATTTTTTTCCAGGATAACTATAACACGTCGGTGCAAGCTGCAAGCTTTTACAAACATAAATGAGAAAAACGCGAATTGCTTGATCACGATTTCACGGTTTGTACAAAGATGTCATTTCCTGTTTCAATGTTACTTAGAAACTTTACTGTTTATCTTTGGCTTTTACTGTAAGTAAAAGTTTTACTGAAAAACGTCGAGTGTGTACACTAAAATAATTAGCCTAAGAAAACTAGTTTAATTTAATAGTTTTTTACATACAATAACAGGTTAGATAAAATAAATCAGTCGTTCTTTTTTAATAAAAACGTGTTTAAACTCTCTTTTAAGACTATTGCACAATCCCATTCATTCAAGACAAGAATATTTATAAAATCTACGTATATATCGTAATTTTTCTTTAATTTTGTTTTTCGTTGTTAATAGTAATTGCGATCAAAATAATTGCAATTTTAAAACAAATTTTTCAAGCAGTCTCTAGCTAAAAAAATAATGAATAAGAAATTAAAAAGCTGGTATCAAGCAATTATTTTAAAACGAACTTGAATTTTCCAGATTTAAAAAATAACTCTTTGAATTCAAATTGATTAATTCTCCTCACATCTAACGAGTAAAAAATATTACAGACGTGTAAACGGATATGAAACGAGTTGCTATTTTAGAAATACACTAAAATCACAGGCTTCATTCTCGAAGGCTGTAATGTAATAAAACAAATAAATAATTGTTCAAACGATAGAAAATAATTTCGAAGCGTTGATTAACCGCCGACGATGTTTCAAAATAATAACCTTACAACGCAATCAATGAATGATTTGAAATTTAATAAGAAATATTTTGTTTGATGTCTGATTGAAACCTCGTGATATACCTAGTTAGATTTCATCTCCTGTAAGGACTGTCAATCTTCTTGTTGGGGTCAGAAAGGTAGAAAATTTAATACAAACATGAAAGAATATGTAAGATGTCTCAATAGTAAAAAAACAACGGAGTTTACTTATCATTAACAGAAATGATTTATTAGTAAATAGCATTTTACTAAAACAGGCGGCTCAGAATTGCTAAATTTAACGTCAATCATCCGAGTAATTGATTTTAAATAATTGCTAATTTCTACCTGCGTCCAGAACAAAAAAACCTTAAGTTATATTACATTTGAATCGTTCAAATTATGTACATTCACACAGATTTTGCCACTTAAGTTATATGTTAAGAATACGAATCAATCTTTAATTTATTCGCAAATAACCTAATGAAAATTTGTCTAAATATGGTTATCAAGTGAAACAAGTGTCACATTTTTTTACACAGCCTGTGAAATAACAAATAAATAAATAAAGTCATAAAGTTTAATTTATATCAGTAATCATCTCTTATTTGTGAACTAAAAGGATTTACGGTAACGCATAAAATGGGAATTAAATATCGTTTAATATTAATAAAATCGACCCTAATGTTGTACTAAAATAAAAAGTTTTTGATATTGGCAAAGTAAGAATGAGATTTTTTGGGTAAAAAATTCATCTCGTAAGCGTAATAACATGATAGAAGTAAAATTTTATAGTACGCGTTATGTGTAGTTTTGCTAGAAAACTTGCACGAAAGTAACTGACAGCGATATTTTTATATTGATAAGGCAAAAGGTAATAATCATTTATTGTGGGATTACTGTAATCGGACTATCCCAGGGCAATATAAGTTTGGGGGGCCATCAGCTAAATCGATAACCGTCGTGCTTCAGGTCCGCAGACGGCGTCAGCCAAGTAACCGGAAAATCTCATATTAGACGAGGTTCTGAAGAGTTGCCCCGTCTTTATATTGTCCTCTTTCAAAAGAGATCCATCAAGCGGAGAGTGCCGTGCTCAAGATTTTATTACGTGCCTTAAAGGATCGTAAAATTGTCCGATATAACATGCGATATAAAAATTCCCGCCCGCACGTGAATATTCGCCAGTGACTGATGCGCGATGCTAAACGAAATATCATTTCTACTCATGTCGGCAAAAGTTCGGCTTAAATTACTATTAATCGTTTGAAAAAAAAATGTAATAAATTGAAATACTTAAAAAATGCGATAAGCCACAGTTTCGTATATTTCCTATATCACACGCACATCGCGCACAATTATATTACAAAAAAATGTTTTAATTTCTTAAATTTAAATATTAGTATTAATAAAGAAGAGCACGGTTTACTGGTGTATCGTGGATGTTTTTTTTCGAAAAAATAAAATATTCGACCTAGAGAATTTTTTTTTTGAACAAAATTTGTCTTGCGTACACAGTTTTATACTGGTTTTGTAAAAGATTCATTGGAGATCATATCACAAAATGAATTATATTCAATTACCTATTTGCGATGATGTAAGATAATATTTGAATATTTTAGACCACCTTAATTAGTTAAACATAAAAAACAATTTTGTACGAATTATACTGTGCAATAACTTTTGAGAAAAGCTTCAAACGAGCATTTTACTTGGACATAAAAAAGTACAAAATTTGTGAGAATGTACATAGTTTGAACGATTCAAATTTAATATTGAAATTCCACCAAGCACCTTCAGTCGAAATCTTAAATTATAAAAAAAGTAAATAAAGGTTGAGAGCCTGTATTTTAGAGTTCGCTCATAAAATTTTAAACTATTATATCCGATGATAATTCAAACTGCTCGCACAATATATTATGGAAAAGAAATTAAACATATATGCTTCCTATAAACAGTATTTTCTATAGTCGGGTCGAGTACTATAGCGTAGCAGTTAGCGTTGTTCTCACGGGTTCACGAACAGCATTTTTTACATCGATTTATCGATTTCTATTCGAGAGCATGGGTGGTGTCTAAAAATTCCCTCCTACCCTTCCGATTCTACAATAACTGAGTATAGCGAGAGCAAAAAGTTAATCACTAGTCTTGTCCTAGCCTTATCCTCCTATCCCTACTACTCTATTTAGTAACAAACAGCTCTCGTAAAAAAAATCTGTTGAGATACCTGCATTAGGAGTCGACATGGGTAAAAAAAAAGAAATACGTAATTATCGGAATTATATAACGTTATCTGAATACATGATAAATTTAAATATTTGATTTTGTTGGTAGATATTTAAGCAAGGACGAGAGTATATTTTATTTAAGAATAAACTAATTAAGAAACATGATTAACTGGAAAGTTTACTTCGAGAAGTATTTTAAATGTAAAGCTACTATCATGTACCCGAGCAATACCGAGAAACACTGAAGTAAGAAGGGGATATCGAAAAATAAAGACAATATTTTTTTTTCATTCCAAAAAGAAATTGTGAAAAAAAAGAACTTGAACATCGATGTACTCAATTGGAAATGACATTGAGTGGAAAGTTTCGCAAAATGGAGAGTGAGAAACTTTTCATATTCCTGGAACGAAAAATAAATTAACAGTCACCAAAAATCCGAGACGGATATTGAGAAAATGATAAAATAACGAATGACGTTTGATTGAGTTGTCAAGAACATGAATAAGTTTACTAAGAGAATTATTAAAAGGTTACAAAAATATTGATTTATATGAAGATTCTTCGAATGGAATCTTAGCATATTAGAATGAAACGTTTAGATGCACAATAGATGAAAACATAATATTATAAATTATGATAATATTTCAATAAAATTTCTACAGCCATGATTGAAATAAGTTGAATAAAAATACCGCAGCATTATAAAAATCAGTATTGAAATAAAAATCAACATAAAATTAGACTTTATAATGTGTTTTATCTTTAAAAGTACATTGAATTGTTCGAAAATTCTTTCAATGAATTTAAGCTGTCTGTTACTATTCTGAGAATGAGAATCAATGATCGTATGTATTTCAAATGAAATTTATCACCATGAATTGGCTGGTTGAATATAAACTCGCGACATTTTTATTTGCAATCAAGATAGATTTGAACGAAAACTAGATTGACGATATTCAATCGCATTATTTTTTTGCTTTCTCAGATAAAGTCGTTTTTTTGTACTACTAAAACGGAATGCGTTCTTTGTACAATTTAGAATTATTTTAACGGCTTCAATAAAGAATGATTTACGACAATATATGACATAAACTAGATAAGTGTTTTCGTATAAAAAATCAATCTTTCGATATAATAAATAAACCATTTAATTTATAAAATGAATCGAAATCGTTTTAGAAGACCTATATTAAGGTTTTAATATAATAAAATATCGATGTACTGTATAAAAAATTGTCATTTATATTATGTGAATCAAAAAGTGGTGAAATAACCGTTTCACAAATAAAAAGTTTTGATGTACTCAGCGTACACCCACATTATAATAAGCTTTCAATAATATGAAAGATTTTACGATTTCTCTACTAAAATTGTAAAAGATTTTTGTTATCACCGGCAAATGTTTTATCTTCATCATCAAAATTATGAAAAAAACACACATAAAAAACAAAATACCCCACCAAGAATGCAAGAATGTAAGAATGAATGGTTTGTTCGTCTTTTTTTATGAATTTAAATTTGATTTTTAAGCTTTATTTGTAAGATGAGTACTATTTATAAGTAATATTCACCGACATTATCAAAAACTTTTTTTTATATTATTCATTGAAAAAAAACTTTTGTATTAACTGAATGCTACTAAGCATTATAAACTGCCTGCGACAAGCAAAACCAGTCCTTATCTAAAATAAATAATGTGGAATGAGTACAAAAGTTTTTTTTTATATATTATAGTGCCTTCCACCAAGAATTGAAGGTATACACCATAGAATAAACTATTTTGATCATTGAAAAAATAGTCGGGAGAGTTGAATTATCTCGTTGTCACTATCAATATACCGATATATAGTAAGAATCTGACAAAAATAATTATTTATATTATCTTTACTCCAATAAGATTTATAGCGGTGTTAAAAAGCTATCTTTAGAACAAAGAAATGCACTATCATTCACTCTAGATACGGAAGTAGATAAAAACGATAGTGAGTTCGGAAGTCTTTTGATATGGGTGAAAAGCTAACCCAATTACGAGTGTCCGACGCGACGCCCACCTCATCCACTATAACGCCTCTTTCGTAAGTAAGTTATTAATAACAGGATAATTACAACTATTGTCTTAGTAAAGCTAATGCTGCAGGATATTCTATTTTCGACGCTTAAGGAAAAGCTGCGAGATCAAAGTTTCCCCCTAAGAAAGTTGAAATCAAATCAGTCGCGTAATTTATTATACAAGTTGCAAAAGCATGGAAAGAGCATTGAATTAAAGTGGCGTAGTTGTGTAAGAAAAAATTCTAAAGAAAAATACGACTTTGGATTTATACCGTGCATAAATTAAGAATAAGGAACGTGAAATTTTTACCCAAAGAAACAAGAATGGAAAAAAATATTCGCATGTAATTTATCTAGAAAATGTTTAAACCATGTGAGATTACAGTGTTCAAGAGTAAAAATTATATGATTGCAACATTTTTCACGTATAAATTTACAAGATTTTTTTATTACGATAATTTCATGACATGAAAATTAAATTAGATATTTTTTTATTCCGCAAAATGTGACACGGGTGGAGTCTCTTTGAGAAGTATTTTTAGACAAACTGTCAAAAAGTTATTAAAAAACAAACGAACAATCTGTGAAATAAAACAGGTATCAAAAATTACATCTTTTTAAAATAAAAGTGAACTAACACAAACATACCGCTAAATCCATCAAAAATATATACCAGTATACTTATTATATTAGTTATTTCAAAGTAGATGTGGAAAAAGTTCACACTAGAAACACTAATTGTAATCTGTTCTTTGTTCAAATAAGATATAAAAAGGAAGAATAAAGTATATGACTATTGTTATTACTTCACTTAAGTACCAATAAATAATATTTTTCGTAGACGCTTGCAGAATAAGTCAAAATATGCTGACATTGGCATCATAGATAGTGTATGTTATGTTATATATACATAAGGGCTTTACAAAACCAGCCTACGATTACCAATTAACTAAATTTGGAGGCGAGCTCGTTTTTCCAATTAAATATAATTTGATTGAAAAATCTTCATGCAATGAAATGAGTTTATAATTAAATGATATATTGTACATATCAATACAGATGTGTGTAGCTTTAAAACTATTATTCATTTTAAAAATCTGCTTATTCCGTCTGGAAATTATATTAACAAATCAATTCGTATGAAATTAACCGAGTCCGCATGATAAAATCGGTCATATTACATCGTTTTGAAATAATGATTGTATTTTAAAGCAGCATCGATTCTATTATTTGCAACACAATCTCATTTCAAGTATTTTTTTTGAATTTTGTGATTTTTCAAACATTTCATTATGTGTCCAGAAGTTATACTAAAAATATAATAAATTTTTAACCAATTTACTAGGTGACAAACAAATTACTTTACTATGATATGATTCATAAGATAGATACCCCTGAGCAAGTGTTTGTCTATACTATTTATATTTATTCTTTACTTAAATTCATGAGCTTTTAAAACAGTTTTTTTTATACTGTAATGATTATTATTAATAACAGAACTATACTATACTGTAGGCGAATAAAATAGTTTTCGCCCTTAATAGTTGAAAAGTGCTGAAAAAAATAATTAAAAACGTAAGTCAAAACCAGGGACAATAAATATTGTACAGACCTTTGTAGATTGCAAACAAAATGAAATTCAATTCTGTCTTTCGAACAGTTTCTATGTTTGTTATTTAATATTCGCAAATAAATAAAATATTTTCGCTTCAAACGATTCAGTAGCGCGCCAGCAAGTCTCTGATGCGAGGATGAAAAAATAAAAATTGTGAATAAGCTTGCTGGATGCAATCTAGCTATATAGACAGACTTACTCGGCTGAATTGTGTGTAGAAGCAATGCAAGTGAATCAACCCACCGTTCGGTCGTATGTCATTTGTACCGGGATGGGGGAGGTTTCCGGATCCGATATATATAGGTTGTTTTACCCAAGAATTCTGCTTCCATTTTTTTTTTTGCGTCAGCAGGTAAAAAGATTTATATTGATATTACTTACTGATAAAAATAATTTCCGTAATCGATACTCATAAAGCAATGTTTTATAATTTAGTAAATGGATCATAACTGTTTAATATTAACAAGTAAAATTTCATTGATATTAAGTTTTGCATTGTGAAAAAGAATGTGAAATTATACAATTAGAGAAATGATACTCAAACTTTTTTTCGTCTGGGCCCCATGGTGGTTTTTGCTTCATTACGTTATTGAATATACCAAATATGTACTACAAATTATAGTGACATAACATAAATACAAGTACACAAAAATACAAATGTATTCAAAATACTCACTCTTTTACGTAATGTTTTGTAAAAGAAACCATACGTAACCAGAAAGCATCTGTTGACATTTATTGTTTTGGGCCTCACATAAAATCTAAATGTGCTAAAGATTGAGTATCGCTGTATAAGATTTTTAAAATTAATTTGAAAAGACAAAGATGACGTATTTATATAAACATGGCGCCCACGTTGTCGTAAAATTTGGGCAAGTTATGTTTTGAAAACATAATTTTTTTACAAGCTACACCATAACATGTGCAAACTTGAAGTCGAATACATATAGATATTTATAATCATTCAAAAATATTTCTTAAACATATTATTAAAAATTTGAAAACATATATTATTTTTTATAATAATGTATAAAACTAAAAGAAAATCGTTATTTTATTGATTTCCCGATTGTATTGGTGTTTTCCATTAAAAATGATAGTACATATTACACAAGAAAACCCCTAAATATTCTCTAATTTAGTGAATTAAAAAGATAGATATTTCGTATAATGATTATTATTCAAATATAACAATTTTATATACTGTGCTTAATTTAATAAACAAAAAAGCAATGTTTTCTTTAACACAAATTATATTTTAAAGTGTTCATTATAATGATGATAATTAAAATGATATTAAATAGGTAGAAGTACATACTTAATAATCGAATTCAGTTATTTGTAGAGAAATAATTTAAATCGTGATGTAATAACAGTATACTAAGAAATCGTCCTGTATAATGAAACTCACGGTTTATTTTTCGAATATTAAAACGTACAATACCACATAATTCCTGGCAAACAATTAAATTGCCAATAATTGATCGAACTGTACTCGGCAATGGGCGGAATAATGGAAATCCGAGGTAATCGGTTCTCTGGTTTGAAAGTGTCGAAATAAATAATCGAAAATGAAATAATAATTTTTGCCAGAACGATCAAACAGGAATTGATTACTGGAAAACAATAAACTCTTGCACTGCAGTAAATAATTGACAACTAAAAATGATTAAGTGACTCATTTATATTCACTAAAAAGTACAATAATAAACACTGTCCGCTTAACGTAGTCGAATAAATTAATGTGCCGCATTTTTAGGACACTTACTTTTGTGTATAAATTTCATTCCTTTTTGTACAAGATAAAAAATACATAAAATATCTTTCAGCCTTAAAGAATGTGTTTATTTTTTGAGCAGTAATTTATGGCTAGTAAGAAGAATATCCCTAAGCTTGTACAAAGAGAGTAATACCCTTTTTGGAAATAAGTTGATATTTTTCGTAACAAAAGTAAATGTCTTAGTACGAAACAAATTATAAATCCAACGAAAAAAACTTAAAAAAATAGGGTCCTGTCCACTCCAAAACAGCGATCAAATGAACTTGATGTTGATGAATGGCCAAACTCATTAGCGTTAACTTAAGGACCATTCAGCAGTTTGTTCTTTTGGCGGACACTTCTCTCTCTCTTCTCACGGAGAGGTGCGAGTCGTAACTTCCAGAGCCAAACTCAAGCTTAGAAATTTAAATAAATTATGTTTAGTGAAATATATGTAACAGACATTTTTTAACCACTGATATAAATACCATGATCGTGTTATTCGTAAAAAATAAAACGACTACATCGCTTTGTACAGAAAATTTAAAGAAATTTGTAAAATGTCAAAATGTGTTAATATCTTTCGCGTAAAAACAAAATAATTTCATAGTTATATTATATTTTGATAGATATGATTTGACATAGTGAGAATTCGTGATTTAATATTCTTAATTATAGCTAAGCGTGCTTGAAAAAGTAATTATTCTAATGAGACACAGCAAATACGAATAAAAAGTTATTGCTAAAACCAATTCAAGTTAAAATAAATTTCTTCATAATATTTCCATTAATACAAAAAGGAACTCATTAATTAAATGTTGATTATGGTAATTGTAGAATTATAAATTTGTTCTTGCGCAATGAGTTAGTGAGGCGAATTAAAACCATGAAATAATGAAATGAAGGATTATACTTATGTAAAATATATTTTTGGTGAGATAAAAATTGACGAAAAAAATATTTTTTAATCAAAATTACTTGGTTTTTCTTTTAGTTTATTAATTAATAAAGCTTTAAGTAGAGTTTTTTTTACTAAACATTCAACTAAGTAATTGCGTAGCATCGGTAATGTATATTTTATATGGGGACATCAAGAAGTCTTTTGCCCGACGAAATTATGTAAATTTTACCAGAATTTATTCAGTCAAAATATGAATACGTATAGTTTGGTAGCGATGTGGTTGGGTTATGAAAATATGCCACTTTTGTTAACACTTTCACACTAAAATTCCAGCCCTGTCCTGAATAGCTATTTCTCGGTCCAACGCAGGAACGCAAAGCGATTCATTATGATGAACCTTCATACGCCGTAGGAGGGGTTTATTGCCTCAATTTGCATCGCGTCACTTGTTGTTGCTTGCGTCCCCGCCATTCCTCGATTATACTGCCCAAAAAATAGACTGTATCTTGCGAGAAAATGCGACATGATGTAATCATAAAACGGGGAGGTATTTGAAAAAGGCGACATGGACAGGAAAATATTTTTGCAACATAGCGTTTCGTCATCACAAATTAAATAATATAAAGAATTTCATATTAGGGAAATAAGCAATTTTCTTCACAAAACGTCTAGCGAAAAACGTTCAACAGTCGAGTGTTATCAGAAGTTTTGACAACAATATTTAAGTCTCTGCCGGAATTTAAAAATTCTATACACGTTAAGATGACTTTAATAACATCATTATAAAATGTATCTTATGTACTTATAAATCGTAAGAATTCAAAATAAAACTCTTTGAATTAAAATCTCAACGTAAAAATGATAAATTTCAATATCTTAAAACTCACGTCAAGTAAAAATTATATCACTATCAGTATATACTTAAAAAAGTTCATGTATTAAAATGTCGATAGGCGAATTTAATGTAGAAACACCAGAATAAAAATATTACAGTAAATAATATATCCGCAATTATTGAGTTTCATTTACGTATTAGCCGCAACAGTTGAAAATAGAATTAAGCGAAAGGCATTTTTTCAAAGAAGAAGTCATATTGTATTTTTGATATTCTTAAGCTGGTATAAGATATCAAATTGAATATGGTCAGTCAATTGGTTGAGCCATTAAAATTAATGTTAACACATTGTGTCGTGAGGCATAAATCATTGAAGAGCTAGTGGCTATTTGACTGAATTATTTTTTTCATATATTTACAAAAGGTTTCCAGTTACTGATATAGAATAAATTCTTAAGCACATAAAGAAATATTTAATTAAAATAACTCCAGGAAACGGAATACACGGTTAAAAAAAATATAATATAATCTTAAATATTAAAAAAAAAACTGAAAATATAAATAGAATTTTGCTCAAATCACAGTCATTTTTCAATGCTTATTCTTATGACGTCAGTTTACTACTGAAAATTTATATGTAGTTGTATTATATACTAGTAATATCAGACAAGGGTTTATTCTGTCCTAAGTCGGTGATATTTCTGCAAAATCAACGATTTTCATAAATCATACTGAATTCAATCAATGGAGTTGTGAAATTTTACGGTACAAGAAATACAGGATACCGATAAAAAATTAATTGCTACGACAATCATAATGCCTGCGATTAAAACGGTAAGTCACGAATAAATCACCGAAATGGTTATTCCGCGTACAAAATACAAAGTCAGTATTAGGAAATTTAATAGAAACGAAATTATGTGAAAATTGATTATCGAACCCAAGATGCGAATTAACGACCCAGATCAATCAAATTATTCCGCCAATTATATTGATGTATAAAATTTTGAATTGCTGCAAAATAACCACTAAGGAAATTGGAACGTAGTAAAATATGTAAAGCCTTAAAGCGAAAGAGGAGTTGTGTCATGGAAATGATAAATTTTTCTCTATTTTATTCGACAGCCTCATTAGCATAAATATTTTTTGTTGGTACGGGCTTACGTCAACATAAAACCATTATAGGCTGTTGTGTGAAAGAATACATTTTTATAACAAAATCAATCAGTGGTTTCTTTAGTCATCTTTTCTAATAGCCCATTAACTTTACCTGTTATTTTTGTCTTTTTGATTTGAAAAAAATACCAAAAGCTTATTTAAAATAATGACTTGAAAAAAAAAAAAAATCATGAATATAAATAATTTACTGGAGTTCATTTTATTTCACAATAATCTGGAGTATCGATCTGGCATTGTGGAAATGTGTATATCACTTTATATGAGTTGAAATATACATCATCAATGTGGTTTAAATAGATAAAAAAAAATATGCTTTAAAAGATGTGTACTTGACTTCATTTTTGCATTGATTTTATTATTTAAGCTTGTTTGCTAACGATAGCAAAGAGGTAACAAACAAATATAACTATTGATTTTTTGGATATACGTTCATACATATTATGTATTGCATGAGTTAAGGATACCGCACTGATAAAATAAAAAGTTTTCTTTCTTTGAAAAGCCGATATAGTTCTACTGAATATTGCCATGTTTGGGGTTAAGCCATGTAACGAATTTGATAAGAAAGATACAGTATTTAGACCATACGTATAGCTAACGTGTTTCATAAAATACAATGGACTTTGGCAAAGAAGCAGAGCCAGCTATGGACATGACGAAGCTGTGAGGCGGTATAACAATTGCAATCTTTTTGGATTCGTTCGATTGGAACTATTTATGCCTCCGAATTCTTTGCTACACACCGAACAATTGAAGCATTTTTGAAATTTAAACCACAGACTGAAAATTGTGCCAATTGTCTGCCTTTTTCGGAATAGTATTAAATTTACACATGACGAAATATCAAATATTTTATTTTCACATCTACATACATATACTACGCTGAAATTTATATTTTTTTACTCTTTTCTTACTTCAAAGTAGTCAAATAGAATAATTATCATAGCGTGAAACATTTTTTTAAGCAGTGTAATAAATATTTAAAATTTATAAAACAATATCAGAATTTTTAAAGAACAATTCTGTTGCCAGCATTTATAATAACATAATTGAGTTAAGAAATTTAGTGAATTGTTTTCCAACATTTTTTTTTGTTAAGCTTGATTTAACAAATTTCTGTACAAACACATACATAATATACTGATAAAAAAGTGGTCATAAGAAATAAAAATAATCAGATACAAGATATATTTCTAAAAAATGAATCGAAGATACACTGATTGTGCCAAAGATTTGAGAACAAAGATGTCATTTTCCCTTTTTTAAATTAATTTGATGGCTCGCCACGTGTGACATAATTTATATTCGGTAAAATAAAGTTTAAAAATTTGACGACAATTTATATAACAAATATATTTAAATAAAATTCATAGAATATGAGTCAGTTTGACGGACAAAAATAATTGTTATAATAATACATCTGAAGCTTATACAAACAATTACCTGAGGTAAAATTAAAGCTTTTAAGCCAAGGATAATATCCTGATTGAAAATGAAATCCAAAAAGCATTCATCTGAGAAATATATTAATGAAACTCTTGACAAGCCAATCCGGATGCTTAGTATTTCGATTGAAAGTTGTCAGCAAACATCTGACATTCAGTATTAAAAGGAAAGTGATTATCACACAATTCGTCAAATTATCTTCATAATACAATGGTCGTTATTATGGGTTTGAGTCAGACCTGTGTACAATGTATTAGAAAATTTTGATTATACGTAGAAAGAATCTATTTACAGATTTAATTAATTTAAAACTTGTTATATTTATTTACTATATTTGTAATATGATCAACATCGGTAAATATCATATTTTTAAAGGATACGGCAATAACTTTGTCGAAATAGATTGTCGATATAAAATTTATTAAAATAAAATGAATTGTTTTTCCCCTGGTTGTGTTCAATGCAAGAAGACAAGAGGTTAGGTGCGCGAAAATTTCAAAGGCTGCGCGGACCGATCAAATATTAATTGAACAACTGTCTTGTAGTGCGCGCCAACCTGGAATGAGTGCGCGAAGGATTCCCAACTGTTGTGCGCAGCTTAGAGGGAACGTTAGTTGTGTTACAAAGTGCGACGCGTGCTTAGGCTCTTTAAAAGACTTATTTTGTGGAGTTATAAGTTTTAAACCTTAGGGCGATGATATTAACACATTTCGAAAATGTTTTTGTGTGTTTTTTGATAGAACATAATTATTCCATTTCAACCTTTGCTACTCGTGGTTGAATATTTCATTTTACTGGCAAGAAAGATCCAATATTCCATTAACCGACATCTTCTTTTAATTATATATGAAAATTTTAATTTTAGGAAAAGAACTCTTGTGTTGCCTTTTTGACAAAGCGGCGAAACAGGCTTGTAACACAATCAGTGGAGTACACAATTTATCAGATTTAATTTTATATAAGATCCTTTAAGCTCAGCAGTCAAAAAAATACTGTCGATCTAATAAGCGCATTAAATTTTTTACTAAGACAAAAACGAGATAAGATTTGGTTAGCTAATAAGTAATTTTAATGAACTTTTCATACCCACGAATCACGATCAATTGAAATTTATCATTAGATGAGCGACGCCGATCATTTGTAATCAATTTTAAAAATGTGGAAAATGTAATCAACGAAGTTTTTACACAGGATAGCATTGTTTAGTAGAAATAATTGTGAAAAATAGTTGGAGAAGAAAACGTTTTTTTAAACGGGTATGTAACATTGGAAGAACGGATTGATGTTGACACCGTCGCTTTAGAAGAAATTCGTTTTATTTCACGATATTCGAAGAATTTCGATTCTCCAAAAGTGACGGAAATCGTTTAATTTTGTTCAAGTATAAAAAACAATCGAAGCTTATTGGGATTTTAGAGAATAATGTAAAAATAATTTTATTACGGAAAATTTTATTATAACTTGCCTTTGTAACAGAAAAATAATTGGCTTTTAATCGAATCGAGATGTTCGCCGAGTATGTACTTCAGGCTTTTGAGCCGAAAATAACTGCTTATCTTCTTTCAAAAACATTGGTAATCTTTTTCGTGTAATCTTTTTTAAAGTGATCTTTTTCTAGAAAATATTCAAGACGAACTGTAGTAAAGCCGACTGTGATGAAAAATCGATGAAGTCAATCTTTCGCCGTCATGTAATGAATTGGAAATCTCGCGGTAACAGCAAGTTCAATTAAAGTCTTTAAAATTATTACTATCTTAAGCTAACTTGAATGAGATGTTCAATTTTGTGGAAATTTACTGAAATCTACAGATGATAATGCATTGTTCTCAAAGAAAATTATGTCGAAGAGTTCAGATAAAATTTTAGTACGTATGTTAACATTTGGCAAATAATATGGATTTTAAATTGCGAACTGTAGAAATTACCACTGGTTTTTAATATCCTTATTAACAACTGCTAGGCTATAAAAAGAAATTCGTTCAATAGTTAAAAAATCAATGTGTAATACTTTATAACATATTTCTGGTTAATAAGTCATCCAAAAAATATTCACCGTATGGTGGAATAAAAACTATAAATTTAAAATTTCGACTTAAGGTGCTGGGTGAAATTTCAATATTAAATTTGAATCGTTCAAATTATGTACATTCACACAAGTTTTGTCACTAAAGACCCGGGTTTTGCCTTTCAGCATCTTCAGGCGTCCAAACGCACAAATGAACTTGAACCAATTTTTTTCTCAATCCCAAATCCCAATTTCATAAAAAAGGATTAGGGTACCAACTTAAATTTTACAAGAAATCAATTAGGACATATTTTTTGACGGAAATACATGAAAGTATTTTCTATATCATTTATAATATCTATATGGAGAGACTGCGTATGGTACATGTTTGCATAATTCATTGGGACTAAAATGACTTCACTTACATTCATCGTGATCTTTGGCGGTGACGGTGAGTACGGTGTGCTGTATGTCTTCATTCTCGTCGACTTCCGCCTCGTAGAGCGCCTTGTCGAAGTACGGTGGGTTGTCGTTCTTATCGGCGATTCCGATGCGGATGAATTTAGTCACTGTGAAAAAAGCAAACATTCAAATAAAACATCGGCTTAAAAAGTTAGAAAGGCATTCAACAAAAGTTGTTTTGAAGAGGAACGATCGTCTGTTGTAGAATATCTTGACAGAATCTTGAGAAAATTCTAAACAGGATTTTGTCAAACATAAAAGAAACAAACAATTTGCAAGAATTTAGTTCTTACTGATTATTCATACAGATTTGAAAGAAGAAAAAACTTTACATATTGTAGTTCTAGTTTCTGTATGTTCTATATAGCAAGTTGTTAAATGAGACACATAAAAAAAAGACGCAGTGATACATTATATGTATGTAATTTTTAATTTATACTTTGATTACACAACATTATGTTAACAATACCAATTGCAGTTCAAAAATATTTCTTAATTTAACATACTCTAATATATGTAAGCACATGTCCAAGCCAAGTGCTGAAGACTCCACAAGAAAGCCTGAATTCTGCTTGTCTCTTTTACCAACCGGATGGACTCCGCCGTCGTGGAAGGCCACTGATGACCATCTATAGCAGTGCTTCCCAACCTTTTTCGTTCCACGGCCCTCTAAATCTAAAAAAAATTATCCGCGGCCCTCCTCAATTGTCTCCGTAGCTCGTTTTTTTAGCTCACCGACGAATTCGAAATCCTCGTTTTGCTATACTTTTCCCCCAGAATCCAATTTCTATCCAATCCAATCCGGCGGCTCCCTTAAGAAATTCTGCGGCCTCCAATATGGGAAACACCGATTTGATAGACTTAAGTATATAGATTTTTGTACTTTCTACTGAATTTTGCGGCCCACAGGTTGGGAAGCACTGATCTATAGGATGTACTCAGCGGAGCTACGGGACGCTGGAATGACATGAGAAGAAACAAGAAGACTGCCGGGGGACAGAGAGTCTTGGAGGGATCATGTGGTGGCCATATGTGGATATGGACAAAAATTATGTAAATAAAAACTGTCAATTAAGATTATTTTTGAAATTGTTATTAAGTTCTAGCCTTGTTTTTTAGTTATTAAGATATTGCTTTGGTAACCAGGTGAGTCTGAGTTTATTTCCTGGTAGGGTGAATGTCGAATTTGGATTTTTTTCAATTGAAATTTGAGCTTTAAGACATATCTGCTTGTGACGTCTCTTCTCCTCAAGTGGATTTCATGTGACTCATAAAAAAATTCATCAACTCTATATCGTATTATTGTCATATTTTGATCATAAAAAAGCAGTAATGCCAAAATTTATTGTTTTCTGTAACACATAAATAAAGATTATAACAAAAACATTTCAGGTAATTAATTATTCTTATGAGACAAAAAAAACAAAATATTGACGACAGCTTAAATTTAATATAGACACATTGTTTAAATAAGCGTATAGTATTAATGATTTTAAAGTAATTTGAGCATTAAGTTTAACACGAAACGTTTGTAAACGCAAAATTTTCACAATCAAAAGTATTTAAATTTGAAGGTTATCGATTAAAATCTTCAAAGCAAACATAAAAGCCTTTTGAATAACTCATCTGGTTGAGTCATATTTTAGGAACAGAAAACTACATATAGAATTCGCAACGGGACAAAACATTAAAAGTTGATAGAAATGATTTTTCATCTACAAAAAATACTAAACATTTTCATGTGTGTTTTATGGCTTCATTATTTTTGGATTTTTTAAAAATTAATTCATACTAAACATTCTTTATATTTTTTACCAACGTATTGTTTCATTAAAAAAATATTTGAGAGTATAGAATAAAATTTAACACCAGGGCGGTGTTTAAGAAATGTAACTTCTGAAATGAAATACAATACCGCAGTCAAATTTTGAGCAGGATAGAAAAAACGAATAGTTATAATTTGTACTATTTTTTGTATGAAAAATATTACTTTTTACAAATAAATTAAGGTAAATATGTTTAAAAAAGATATCAAAAATTTATAGTTCTAAATTTTTATGGTCGACCATTTACCTTAATAGCTCATTATCAAGAAAAGAAAAAGAAAATTTAAATCGAATTTTTTGTTAGTTTTCAAATTAATTAAAAACTTTAATTTACTTAAAACGTATTTTTTATTTCAAACGAAGCCGTCTATAACATATTGGCGTATTATACAACCTTATGGGGTGACTTCACCTCTGCATGAAATACATCATTCCTGTCTCGCAAGACTTAGGGATAAATCCATTATTTTTTGCTAAAATTATCCGTTTTAGAGGTTTTAACATAATTAAGCGATTTTTATAAAAAAAGCGTATATTCTCTGTCTAGCAGGCACACAAAAACTTTTGAAAAAATTACAGTTTAAATAAATTATCGTATTTCGCGAATTAATTTATACAAACTTATATTACCAACGAATAATAATATTGAAGAAAACTAAGCAATTTTCCAAAAAAATAATGAATTTGTATCTATAGAATTTTACACCCACCTACTAGTCAAGCGCGAAAACTGCGTATAGAACTAAGTATAGAAAGCGATGACCTAACTAGTCTTTTCATAAAACGTCTCGTTTTATTCATTCTGAAACGATATTAAAGCGACTGACTTACAACCAGATTTTGTCGATTATATCATTAGAAATGGATGTATTAAGAATAAGAATTAAGTATTGTCAAAGACTTCCAAAACTTTAATTGGTGGAGAAAAGAGATTCTTGGAGATACCGGGTGGTGCCCATTTGATTCAAGTAACTTGATTAAAATAAAATAAAATATACACAGAAACTGCTAAATGCATTGATAAAGCTGAAGTATGGGTGTCATTTCTAAATCTGTTAAAAAGCTGATAATATTTTTTAATATACAAAATATTTTTGGTGTAGTAAAAATGTAAATTATTTTTTAAACTTCATATATCAATGATTATAATGTGTTCTACCGTGTTAATATTAATAAAACTAAAAATACTTCGCAAAAAATTATATAAAACGCTGCAGTGTAAGCATGTGAGAAGTCTTTACTTTTTGGGAGAAAATATTTCCCAAGAACCCTTGTAGCGACGCAGCGTTTTCAACTTTTTCTTGAGACTTTGTTGCTGAAAGAGAATTACCAACAACGCTATCGGGCGAGCAGCATCATTAGTATCAAAGGTGACAACAGCTTTTGAATTCTACCAGACATATTGGTATGCACGCTATTGAATTTAGCACGTATTTCATATTGTGTAGAATCATACCTCAACAACAATAGTTAGTAATAATTGAGAAAAAAAAATGAACATATACATATGACAGACAATTTGTTCAAATCAATATTTTATAGTTAAGTTGAGAAACAATTTTAACGTAAAAAATAAAAATCTCAAGATGTTTTTCACAGAGGCAAAACATGCGTCATTAACATCAACACGACCAGTGAAATAACGAAGTTATTACTTAAATATTGAATCTTTCTAATCCAAGCGAATAGAAAGATATTTGAATCTTTTTTTTAATATTTTATTTTTAAAAAGCTTTGCACTTTTTGTAAGAGTAAAGTTAAAGTTTGAAACAACAATCTAATGGATTCTCATGCAAACCATCCGAAGAACAACAATACAAAAACAAACGTCATTAGTTTCCCACTCCAAATGAATACTGTTATAATTTCGGGTAAAATGTTTCTTATTAAATACAACCTATTTAAGAGAGATCTGCTTTATAAGAACTTTAATCATGTTTCATAACGAAATCGTAATATTAATTTATTAGCCTCCATTGAAATGAAACAGGAAAACGCCCCCAAACATCATTGAAGTACCAAAACTAACGAATTGTAAAACGGTTATCTTTGAATATAGGTTAATGCTTCCCAAGTGGTCGGCATTTATCCCTACCAACTTAAAACTGACAATGACTATGCCGGACGGTACTCCTAATCTGAAATAAATTACATCTCGTAGGCAAATTGCAAAAATATAAAAGTCCCGCGTAGCACATGTACGTACAACTAAAGTATGTGCACGTCAGGAATAAAGCCTTCTTTTTACCTCTTAAAACAACGGCTTGTCGCAGAGTTTGCGATAGTGGAGATATGATAAGGGCCTCTGCGTGTCGTATTATTTTTCGCTTGAGGACAGTGCGTGAAGTTATACACATTTTTCAGGTTTGTTAATTATTTTTTTATTTAGTTTTAATCTAAAAAAACGTTTCAAAAATTACGAGCAACGTACAAAATGTTTTATCATAGAGATACAAAAAAATCTATTTTTATTATAATACTTTGCATGTAATTGTATAGTAAATCTCTGTAAAAGTGTTTTTTCATATACTGAAAAACTTTTCAAGTACAATGTGAAAATTTATGCAATATTTTTTGATAATAGAAAAAAACGCTTTGACAAATTTATGGACAGGACGTGACCAAAGTCGTCACTGCGTAACATAAATGTTTGTTAAACTTTAAACAAAATTTTAACAGCATTTACTTTTAGAATTATACGACATTACGTGACATTGGTCACTTATGTTTTCTATCGATTACATTTACATTTATTGCTGATAAAGAAGTTCTATAGAAAAAAATCATATAATATATAGTAAGTCATTTAAATTATCAACACTTTTAGGTTCTCAGTTATGCAAAAGTAAGTTTTATTTTTAATTGATTTATTTTCTCATCTATTAAGTCTGTAATGTGTACATTTTTATGAGAAAGTTCTATCAAAATGTGTTTTTTTTTAGCCAAATGGACTTTAGTGAACAGAAAGAAAGAAATGCTTTATCGATATATACAATTAACTTTATCGCACGCTTCGTATTCAAAATGTACAATTATGTGCACGCCAGTAAGTTTTTTTTATTGTAACGTCATTCCAATATCCTTCTTATTTCAAGAGGCTTTAAAAAATAAATTTCATGTGAAACTCTGCGAGCAAATTGAAAGGGATCATTGTAATACTAGATATTTTTTTGGAAGAAAAAATGTGAACGTCCCACCTAGCGCTACCGACATGAAGAAAGCTGGGTTACTCACGTTGGATGACCGAAAACGTTACCCAAAACGATCGAGTGAGTGATGTTATAAATGATTTAAGAGAAGCGTGATTCCATCCAAGGATACATTTTATACGGAACGTTTCGATTTAGATTTTTTTACCAAGAAATTTTCGTCATTCAAATGCTTAATAAATAAAAAACATTTATCAAAAGATAAATAAACCTTTCACATAAACAAGTAACAAAACATTTTGCGAAGCTCACATGTATTTGTGAGTATTTTTTTACTGATTATAATCACATAAATGCAAGTAATATAAAACATAAACTGATTTTGAAATGTAAATATATATGCATATAAGCTTAAGAAGTTTATTAATATTTTGAATGTATACTTCTTAAATATTTTTGGGTAATCGAAATGTTTCACAGCTGGAAAGAAATCTAAAAAAAAATGAATAAAAAAACAAATGAAGATAAACTATAAAGACGATTAGTGCTCTAAAACATGTTACGATGTAATCGTAAAATATTATTTTAATTCGCAGATACAAACAAACTAAAACTCTTTGTGGATAATGTAAAAAAATATATATTATATTTTACCTTTTTCTAGATTGGTGCTTATATTAAATTAAAAAAACGAGAACCTTTTAAGAAAATGTAATTAAAAAAACAGCTAAAAAAGAAATCTTTCTCCAAGTTGTTCTATAAATACTTTTTATGTGTTCGTAAATTTCGGACAACTAAACAAACTTTCGAGGGCGCCTTATTAACAAACATCCCGGCAAGTAGAAGGGCGTAAATTTTCTTAGACGGTGTTTAAACGGTCGGTTTGTAAGAAATACATTTCTTGAGTAACGCTAAGTAGGAGGACCTAATTTGTTGGAGATAACGACGTCTGTTTTTCACAGTCGGCGGCGCCGGGCTAAAGGTTAAGGGGAGGAACGGCGTCGGATTCGAAGACGACCTGCGCCGCAATTGCTAGTGATAAATGATTCAAATTGAACCTTGCCCCTACGACATTCGATAAAATGCAGCCTGCATTATGAAAGCTTAATTTTTGTTTTTATAATTGATCTACAGAGCTTATATTTATTTTCGTAACAAAAGTTAAGTCTGAAATGATTTATTATTCAATTCGAATACATATTTGAAGCAAAAATTGTTTGATTAATGATGACTTCATAAATGCTAGTATTTTTGACTGAGGCTATTGATGAAACTTCAATTAAATATTTGAATAAAATTTTATTATACAAAATTGTTATTATTTCGGTATTACCTACCTATTATTAAAAATAATTAACATTATATAACGGCAAGTAATAAATTCAACATAAATTTTTTCTTTTAAAAAACATATGGATACAGAATAATAAAACTATACTGTCTAAAAAATGTTTCAATGTTCTAATTTGAATCATAAAATATCCATAAACACATATTGTTGAAACTTATGTTATAGGTAAATTAATCTATTTATCAAACTTTTTGTAAGCATTTAACTTCTATTTTTCGACAAAGGTGAGAAACCCAGAATCAATGTAGAAATCGTTCATGCATTCAAGTCTAGACGGTAGATTGTAAAATGTGTCCAGGGAACAGTCAGCGTGATAAAACAATTTGTTTTCTGCTTTATAACGCGTTGACAATAAAAGATACCTAGCAAAAACACGGACGTGTGATAATTTAACAATTTATTTTATTTATTGAAAAGTTAAAAATATAGTAAGAGATTTTTTCATCTTGAGGTGAAGAGATGTGCAGTTTTCTACTTGATCATGCTCAATTTCATACAGAGAGTATGCATTGGAAACTTGTGTATTTATTGTAAAGTAAAATAGTCAGTGAATACTGTCAAAACATGATGACAAACAAAACGTGACTTAATGGATACTTGCTTGGATGTATCACAATAAATTTACTTTATTTGAATGTATCACTATAAATCTGGTCAAATTAGAGCTCTTTTACTACACTTCGCTAAATTCATATGTAAATTCAGTTATAAATTACTGAATATATGCATCGAAAGTAAGATTCAAAAAGTAATTATGGGAAAAGTCTTAAATACATATTAATTACGTAGCGAGAAACCGCTTGAATTTTAATATAATTCATTGTTTCAGGTTTTTTTGTCTGAATCATAATGAGTTCGGTTATGTAACAAATAAAAATTAGGATTTTAAAAAATGTTTGGCGTTGAATGTGTTCACAATATATATATTTCAATGTGTGTTTTATGAATAAAAGTTTTTGTAAGTGGTGCCATCAATTACGTTTGTTCGAAATTTCAATAACATAAAGTTTAGTACTTAACGTTTGAAATAAATACGAGGATAATACTTTTTAATCTCGAAATAAATTGAAAAGTTATAAAACTGAAAATTTGTTAAAGTTTCTGTCTATAAGCTGAAATGTAGAAAATGTTACCTGATCGTGTTCGATAAATGTATCGGAAACGTAAGGGTGAAACCTCAAAAAGGACCAAACTAACATAAAGTTCTGATTTCACGCAATTATCCCAATACTTTTTCGATTAACCAGTTAGGTGTGGTATTAGATTCATTGATAAACGTGATACGATGCTTTCACTGTGGTTTCTCTGTGGGCGCGATAAAAGCAAAAGTTTATCGAGTTTATAGAACACTTAGAGGAAAATATGGAAACGGACTTTGTATAATATATTATGTGGGTCATTTCTACCATCCTTTCATACCGAGTTGGCGGTCGCAACAATAGAACGCAGAGTGTGGACGCAAACAATAGGCGAGCCTCGGACCCAAAGAAACTTACGCCCACTTGACGCCGGCGTCGAGTGCCGGCGAATAACGGCCCCAACGATGCCTGCTTTATACCACTCGCTTTAATAAGGGAAAACCAAACACCTGACTTTACAATCACGACCATAAAATTCTGACAGCTGACGTTGTTTTTGGCGAGCTGCACACAATTGCTATAGACTTCAGCTCTGGGTGAGGTTTTCAGCGAAATTTGTGTGATGTTAAATGTGGTTAATATATTTTGGTTGATAATATATTTTCGTTTGCTGTTAATTAATAAATATATTGAAATAATAAAACAAATCAAGCGTTTGATATATTATTCGTTTGATATATTTACTATAAAACTCACAAATAAAAATTTATCAAGAGAGCATTTACGATATCCAGATATATCATCGTCTAACTAATTATAAACTCAGAAATTAAATTTAAATAATCTTGTATGTTAATGTTATTGAAATATATTCTAATCTTATTGTTATAAAAATTAGATGAATAAAATACATTTTAAAGGTATTATAAACTGAAATTTTATAAATTTGATTAGAAATGTTTACGCATTTATTTTGAAAATGTCGTTAATATCAATAAAATTTCACTCGGGATTTTATTTGACATTTGGTAAGATTTGAATAAAAAAAGTTTTGAGTACTATAAGCCGTGATATTTTTTTCGGATATTAATAATTTCAGAGTAAAATATCTTTTTACAAGTTTGTCACAAAAAAAGCTGAAAAATTATTGAATAAAATTATCATACATTTGAAATTTTTGGTATAATTGTTTAAAAAATAAGCACGAGAGCTGTACTTTTATATAGCAAGAAATGATACTAAGCATGTTTCAATGGCGACAAAGGAAAGTAATAAATATTAATCAAACGTTTTTCATTAAAATGAAACTTAATAAAAATACACAATATGACGAATCACATAGATTTACACTCAATGAAAATGTTGTATTTAAATATAAAACAAAAATATAACGAATTTCAATAGAAGTTCAAATTTTTTTTTTATATAATTGTGATGGATTAATAAAAAGTGACAAATATTGTAAAAAACATTTACTCGTTATCAAATTATTAAAATAGAAAGTTTGAATGTTGAATTATAAATTTAAATTTTATTTGGCAAGACTGAGTCATGAGGATTGGAAAGAAAGAATGCTATGAAATATATCTTTTTAATGATAGATTTAAATATTATGGTGACATTGAACCAAATTGAAAATATATAAAGAAAAAAAATATTAAGATTTGTATTAACATAATTTTTGAGAAGTTAAATGCGTTTTTTAAATTTTAAAACAAGTAAAAAGTTAATGTTAAAGTGTCATTATAAAACTATTGAAACGAAAGATTTGTTTTATGGTATGCAAGTTTTGTGCCATGAGAGAGATGTTATGTTATTATAAAGATCTTACCTAAATATGTACTATTGGTTAAAACCCAAAAGATCTTAAGAGGGTCGACCATCACCACTGTGGTCTATGCCCATCAACTGAGCTTTCATCACAAGTAATCATTTCAATGTTTATAAACACCCACTTCTAAAAGCCTTCAAAACGTTTCACATGTATCAAACCACACACATTAATGAAATTAATTAATTAAGTAAACACTGGATCATTCCGAGTAAAAAGCAAACAGGAAAATGTATTTAATAATTCTGAAAACACAACACTCAGAAACTGTTTAATTAAATAGCGTTTTTGAGAAAATCGACAAGCAAACGTTAAATCGGAAAAGTGTCGCGATAATAAACAAGAAAGTTTACTTGACGAGATAAAATGACAAACTTGGCGAAAAAAATAAGAAACTTTTTCGGATGGATTTCCGGGACGGGAATAACACTACGATAAATCACGGCGACTTTGTACGGCGTTCGGTGGGCGGCTGAGGTGACGGGCCGCCAAGCGCCTTGTGACCGAGGGCGGCAAATAGCGGCCTGATCACGCGCAAGCGCCGCCCTCCAAGCCCTTCCACGCTTTGAATTTTCCTATGGAGGGCTGCGCGACCAGTCGGAAACCAAAATCGCTATCAATGTGAAATTTCAATTAAGATTTCGGTTGTATTTGGTAATCTGTGAGATTGTATTTGAAATCATTATTCGTTGAGAGCGGTACACAATTAGTTATTTAAATTTTAATTGCTAACAAAGCCACGATAATTTCGATACATTTAATAATACTTAAAAAAATAAATTACTGTGATAATCTAGTACGAAAAAACAACTATAAGAAAGAGCAAAGGTTTGCTAATATTGTATTTTAATGAACGTGGTGGAGTGATAAAGATCCATTTGATGCCTACTTATTACATTCTGCGGCAAACCTACTGAATAATCTCATTTATATTTAAGTTGTCAACTGTTGGTAGGAAGGCATTACCTTAGTAAAAATATTGACATTAGTAAGATATTACATAATATGTATGGAATATTATTCTACAATTTTATTAATGGATCGTGGCCGGATTCCCTGATTGCAAACCTTTTCAACTGATAGCTAATTTTCAATGAACATACACATCTTTTTGAATCGTTCAAATTATGTACATTCACACAATTGGACGGGATTCTGGGATTGGATTCCCTTATCACAACTTCCACGTTGATTATTTATCGAGTTACTTATTTATTTGAATTAATAGTGACAAAATCTGTGTGAATGATTTGAACGATTCAAATTTAATATTGTTATTCCACGAAGCACCTTCAGTTGAAATCTTAAATTCACTGTTAATTATTGGTGCAAATATAACTAAAAGAAAAACACCTTTGGTACTAATATAAAATGAAATAACATAGATTATTCCACGTATTGGGTAACAAAATGTGACACGTGTTTCGCCTCTTTCAGAGGCATCCTCAGACAACTACTTTTGCAAAAGCTTGCTTAAGTACGAATTTGTACCTTTGGTACTAATTAAACTTTATTTATTAAAATCTAAACCGGTTTCACTCATCGTGTGCAAGATTAATTGATGGAAATATTGTTGATACAAGACTATTTACACAAATAGTACATTTTGAATCAATTTCTATCTTCATCCGTTGATGACGCTTGCGATGAGCGAAACAAGTTCTGATCTTAATATAAGTAAATATGTAAATTTAAAAAATGGAGAATTAGAAGATATGATATCAAAATCCTTTGCTACCGAATTGTCGTATACAAGTGAGCAAGAATTATAAACATTAAAAAAATGAAAACAATTTATTTAAGTCGCTAAATATAATAGTGTGCTCTTTATTGACAGATTAAAATATGCGAATGCAATTTGCATCACAATATAAGAAAAGTATACATGTTTTATTATCACGTAAGAAAACTTGCACAATTCTCACACCAGGGTTCCAGAGAAACTCTGTTCTCCCCACACAATCGACACGCAAGACTTGACAAGGATTTATCGATACATATTAATTTCGTATTCATATCGACAGGCATATTTATAACGGCTTCCACAGTCCAACACATATTTTATAAAATTTCATTTCAAATACAATGTTAGGTTAGACGAGACCTAAAACTTTTGCATTAAAAAGAATCACACATGAAGAATTCTTACCTTTGTTGACTGTATTGTAAATTTATTTTTAAAATTCTATATACGTACACATCTATAAAATATTTCGATAATCGAAGAAAAAACAAGTAACAAGTGGTTATAGAAGTGTCGGGTCCTGTGGCGCAGCGGTTTGCGTTGTTGGCTTCCGTGCCGGATCTCACGGGTTTGAGTCCCAGTATAAACAGATTGTTTCGGTAAATTTATCGATTTCTGTTCCAAGATATGGGTGTTAGTGATGTGTGTTAACCCTTTGATAACTAGACGTATCAAGAGCGTTTAGTTAACCACTAGTCCTGTCGTAGCCTTATCCTTCTTTGAAAAAAGAGAGGCCGAATAACTGAGTAACGAACAGTTCTCGTAGAAAAACTACTGTTAAGATACCGCCATAAAGAGGCCATATACTTCACATTGAGAGCGTTGTTGTTTTTGTTTTACAGGCGGGAAAATGTAACTCCAATGCCTTTTTTCAACTATTAAGCATATAAAAAATAACCTTTCATATTTTACAAGAAAATTTTCTTGATTTAATTCAAATTAGTGTATAAAAATCAAAAATATAATAAGTAACAGATACTAATTTAACCGGAATAAAAAAAATACACAGTGCATTTATTTATAATATCAATTCAAATTATTACCGTTATCGAATCAATTCGTATAGACGTCATTTTATATGGAAAAAAGTATCTTCGGCTCAATATTAATGCTTCAAAATTCTTAAATTTATTGCCAATTTTGTAAGAGCCCTCTCAAATGTATTTTGAATACACACATACATATATGATGAGTTATTTCTTTGAGCTTAGAGGTTTCGCAACCGCCATATTGATGGATTCTAGATGTTGTTGGGATTTTAGACTACGTGTTTATCGTCCATGTTGACGTTTTGAATTATTAACAAGTCTACTGTTGGGAGAAGAAACTAAGACACATTCTATCCTTTAGAAAATCCGAACAGTCAACAGAGTGTTTGATAAGTAGATATAAAATACATCAACGTAGACTGCAGGTTCATATTATATTTAATATTAATCTTCAGCGACTCGTATGAAAGCAACGTTTTTAATAATGCAACAGTGCCTAACTGATTATATATACATATTTCACGTAAGATTTATGAATATGATCAAAGTTTGTGATCTCTCGCCATCTGCTCCACACTCAATCCTTTAAATGGGCCGTAGAAAAAGAGATTAACAACTCAGAGTTTCTCGTTAAAAAAGAGTACGAGCTCAAATTTTCTTCTTATAACATTACAAATATGATATTTGTTGACGTACAATATACATATATTTGAGGTAAATAATGTTTTTTTTTTAGTTCAGTGATGATTTTGCTACACGCTTAACCTCTTAAGCAATATTTTAGTGAATGTTAAAATAAATAATGATTGTATTTCTGTTTTTCATAAGCATGGGGAAATAAAAATGTCTAGTAGAATTATATTAAAAATATACAGTTATTTAATATGATCAGGACCGTAACTTTTTCCTAGCATTTTAAACTGAAATGGATGAACGTTAATAAATGGCTATTTATCCTAGTAGTATGAGTGAAACAGTCTTAATCGTATTAAATAAATGTGGAATATGTACACACATAGTGTTTTATTTTGTAGTATCAATAGTAAGCAGCATAAAGGTGAAAACAAATGAATCATTATTGTCTCTTTTAGTGAAAATAATAATACAGTTTTCACAGAAACTAAAAAAATTGAATCTGTGTTCTAAGAAAATTTTATATAAAATTAAATTATTCTTAGAATTTCAAGATACTTACAGCAGTTAAGTTGAAAAGTGTGTATTTTTGCAATCTAAAAAGAAATTATAAATGTTTTTTTACGTAAGAGTGTTAAAAAATAAAAGATAAAAAAATATTCGTTTCAGTAGACACGGGAACTAAATTGACAAATGAAAGAGAGATTAAATGAAAATCCCTGGAAAATCCCATCATATCTAGCTAAAGTTATCAGAGGCAGGTTGAAGTAGCTTCACAAAATCTTTTTAATGCGATGAACGAACTACCTCTAGGGATAAATCATTATTGTACGTACATGTATACATGAAAAATTTAGGGCAAAGGTTTTATAACGAGTTTAATAATAAGAAATGTTTTTTATTGAACTGAATTTGATATAATATTACCATCAAAATATTTTTTTTAAATTTGCTGTAATGATTTTTTTACGCCAAATTGCATTTGGATATCATCTCGATAAGCTACCATACATAATATTAATTCAGATTTTATCAATTTAATTGTGTTTAATTTCATTTACTACAAAATAGGTTTATCATATCTAAAAAAAGGACATATAAATTTTATATTTAGTCGTACTATTTATTACACGATTTAGATACTTAAAAAATATATACAAGATATATTTTTGGTATACTGGTTGCTTTTGTATTTAAATACATCCGGCGGTTACTACTATGTGAAAAATCACAAAATGTCATCAATTTTGATAGCACGTTGAAAATTAATTTGAATAAAAAAGCCATCAAATTTACCGAAAAAAATATGCTTTTCAAAAGTTAATTAATAGTTATGACGGTATTTTTAAAATAGTTTGTACATGTGCAAATTTAACGGACAATATAGTTACACAGATCGTGCTATTTAAAAGATTTTGTGTAAAAAAACCATTAAAAAAGAGAATAATTTAATTTTATTTAAGGAATATTGTCACTGTTTGATGAAATTTCTCTTCTTATAGCGAATGAATATCAAGTTAATTTTACCTGACTTTAGCGTTTAATTTCGCTCTAGAAAGCCAGTAGAATTTATCAAAGTAGTTAGTATAGAGCAGAAAATATCATTAGATATGCTACACAGAGTGGACTGTATACTAATCTAGTTGAATGATCTTCGCCAATCGCTTTGTTGTGTGCTCGAGAAGCTTCCGCGGTCGAAGGCCACTTGTCACGAGGCTTTCATGGCAGGCCTTTTCTGGAATTAGCTACCAGGGCGGGTTGGCGACAAAGCTATTTCACTTTAGACGAAAACACAAAGTTCTCAGAAGATAAATACAGCCCATCGGATAAAATGTATAGATGGTAATATTATCAAACAAAAGAATGTTCTTTGCATAGGATTAGGGAGAAACAAACTAGACCTATAAAATATTGAACGTAACTTTTTCATAGGTCGTATATTGAATTATGATTGAAAGCTCAAAGTTTGTTTTCATACATTGTTATTGAAAACATAAGTTACTGTAAGTCACGTTAATTAAAATCCTAACTAAACATAGTTTACTTAATGCAGATATAATAACAATACATAAATAAATTATTAAGATGCAAAAATATATTGATTTAATAATTTCATTGCCCATAGAATTGAGACTCGCAGCATAGTAATAAACTCTGCCATAAAAACTTGGCAGAACTGATGGGAATATTTTTCCAAGGACAAGCAATTTTATATATTTTTACCGAATAAACATAACGTGTGGAATAGAGATAACACAAGTTTTACTTTTAATTGCTGGACTAGCCTAGATTTTTCAAATTGTATGTTATAGGTGTTAAGCATTTTAATTTTGTGTATTTATAATGTAATTTGTAAATCCTTTTCATTGTTAGTAGTTGCTTACACTTTTTGTTTCAATTTAACTTGTATAAATAGCACTGTTTATATATTTTTCTTATCAGTTGATAATACTCGCGATGAGCGAAACCGGTCCTGATCAAATAAATTTTATGTGGAAAAGGTACTAAAAATCTTTTATTATTTTTGTTATAAGCTCGGTTCTATATATTACTCTCATATAAAATAATATATTTTTTTGATTCCCCAGAGAACTCAACGATATACCCAACATCACCCGCAACTGCTTTATGCTCTTCTTACATAGTGTATTCCGTACAGTATGGCGATAGACAGATTCATTATTATTAAAGATCTCGAAATCATTAAAATTCTAATATTAACCGTCGTCATAGTAAAATTTACTTTGAAAATATTACTACACCGCCGTTTGTTTTAATATGAGTAACACGTTACAGAAATATCTTCAGACTTAATGAAAAGTAAGAATAAACGACAAGAAAAAAAAGTGATGTTCACGAAGTAATCATATTTTTATGTTATATAATATATTATTACTAACGGCGTCAACTTGTTGTAGCATGAACCAAATGAAATGTATACGAAACAAGTGTTACAAGGTTGTATATTTTTTTATTTCAATTACATTAAAACATAATACATTTAGTATGTAGATGCTATATCTATCGCAAAACTAATTTATTTACGGCCTGTTTTATTACATTTCTTCATAAAAAACGTTGACACGATAATTTTTGACATATTAACAACAACGAATAAAATTCTTGAATTTTACTGACAGCTAATAGATTTTAAAATATGTAAAAAGGATGGAGTGAAAATAAAGTGTGTCTAAAACTTTCTCAAGTTCATAAAAAATGTTTTATTCTGAGCTGATTGTAATTCACGTCATAATTTATTTTAAAATTAAAATATTTCTTACTAATTGTTGAAATAAGCCGTTTCAAAAGTTAGAAATAGTGATTGAAATATATTCAGTTAAAATGGTTTGTACAATAATGACCCATGTTATCGCAAACTTCCAAGATAATTAATTTGATTCGTCAAGTAAACTTAGCCGAGAGAAAACTTAATCGAGCTGTCGTCGCAAATTACCAACCGGACGTCGGGGAATTTGACCAAAACTCTAAATGCGCAAGTGTCCGAACTATGAGGGAAGAGGGTCACAAGCTGAGATCATTGAGATGCAAATTTATCTGGCTGTATTTACAGCGCCACTACGGACGAGGTGCGCACAATGAGAAACCGGTGACATCATTGCATCGGAGCTCCATCTATGAATGTGTAATGAGACTGCAGCGGAATTACGAAGAAAGCGCGAGCGGAAAATCGACTACTCGCCAAGAATCACGCGGTGAGATCCGAAGTTAGGGAAACTTAGTCAGCATCCTGGTTTATATTCATGAAACCGCAAGGTTTACGTCGATGTTAACAAATTGACTAATTTATTCCTACACACTATTGTTTTGGTGAATTTGCCGATTGAAATAATACAAAAGTTTTGTCAGAAAATAACAAACAAAAACTAAGAAATCAATATACAATTATGATCGCGTTATTATATTTGAAGCATTTACGAAATTAAATAATATTTCAAGGTAAGATACCATAATATCCAAATGAATGTTTAAATTATGTATTTGAAGTAAACAAAACCGGTCTAAATTAGTTGAGTAAAATTTATTTATTATTTTTCAAACTCATGCAATACAAAACAACTCCGCGAATTTTAAAATGTCATCTACTAACTTACTACCAGGCTTCAAAAATTTCTGTATTTTGCAGGCACTTACTTGTGTTTTATTTTATAGAACAATTTAACTACACATAATTCACAAACCAGCTCAAAAATTTAACGAAAACAGTGTACATTTATTTTTTGATAGTCAGTGGTTAATATGCATCATAACGATACATTTGATGTTCAGGGAGCATGTGGAAACACATTCAAAACAATATATGTAAAAAAATGCACGTAAAATTACCCCTTTTTTCAGTTGAACGTGTCACGGTGGTATTAGGATTGTTTGTCAATGAACGAAGGACGTGAAATGAGATTCAGGCATTATAACAGCATCAAAATTCCGTTCGTGAAGAGTAAACAAGTGCAACGAGACTTGAATTAATATGTAACTAGTACGTATCATAAATTTTCATTTCTTTAGAGTGACATTAAATGTTTAAAGTAAATTCGTTCTTAATGTAATCAAAATAATATTCTTCATAATTTGTTATATTTTAAATCTAAATGTTATTATATATACTTTATGAATTGACTTGACACGATTTCATTAGTGGAAAAATAGATAATTATGCTCATTAATTATTAGTTTAAATTTACTGAAAAATAAAGCAATAAGATTTATATTTTGGTCGAAATAAAGAAATTGATATTTATATTTTATTATTGAGCATGTTTGTATTTAATGTTCGTCAAAAAATATACGCTGTTATTGAGTCGTAGCATTCTGACGCATTTGTCTTAATCGTATCATGTATGATAGGTATGAATCCATATTCTTACTTATAGACACCTGTGATTGTTATTTAAACTTTTCTCAAAACAGAGTCAAGTGACAGCAATGAAGTATAAGTATTTTTCATGATCCTATTATTCAATATTTTTTCAAATACTAATTAAAACATTTTTTTAATACTTCAATCGTATCATTGACATTGAAAGCGGATATAGTAAAAAAATATTTATCTATAATACATATACAAAAATTGAATCTGTAATTGACTATAATACAGTTTTTTATAACCTTTACGTCAACAATTGTTTAATGACCATGTCCACGAGATAATTAATTCAAAAAAATTACAACTCCAACAATATTCAAATATATCGTAATATGTAAATCACACAAATAGTATTGTATGAGTGATTCCCTACATCGTTATGCTAAGACAATCTCAAAACTCGAGACATCAAGGCTAGCCATGACGAAGGTACATAAATTCAACTAGGACCTATTAAAATATCTACGAAAGTGTGTATTCTCACAAGACTACGTCGGAGGACATTTTTTTTGTGAGAGGATTTTCCGCTCCCGTTGCTGCGTTGTCAATTGGTCTCCGATCCTTTGCCCAAAATGTCCGTCCGTTGTTTTCTCAACCCTAACCGGTTGACCTACATCCATCAGGTTTTTATAAGTGGTATTTTTCATATGCGGATCCCTAGCATCCGAGGCGTTTAAAAACTTTATGAAAAATGTGTGTAACAAATGAATTTATAACGAGTAATCTAAATTACCAATTAAAACCAGACCGAATAATTTATGAATAGAACACTTCGAAATTTTTAAGGAAGATATTATGAAAAGTTTTCTTAAAGAAGTTTTACCATATTTAACATAATCCTATTAACCCTCCAAGGACGAGCGTCACCATATGGTCACACAAAACACCGTTGTCTATTGATCCCACTATTCATACTTTTTCTACCTGAATATCGTTGCTTTTGCTCATATTTGGTTAAGAAGGGTACGGACTACAGTAAGTCATCAGCCGTAGGAACAGGAACGGTCTCCAAAAGCACATGTGATTTTTTGAATTTCCGTTTTTTTTAATTTACTTTTTGAAACTGTTAGATATTTTTTTATAAAAACATAAAATTATTTACAGTTATTTTGCTAATATATTTGTTTTGAAATTATGTTGATCTAAAGAGGTCAAATTGTAAATATTTTAAAAAAAATCACGTTTAGCTATATTTCAACCCCGAATGTTTGCAAGCCCATACGGTCACTTTTGTCCTTACTACTGTCCGTACTCAATATTACACGGTAATAAAAAGATGAGCATGACCATATAGTCATGCGGGGTTTCTATACAACGACTTTGCGTTTTTTTTTTTTTAAATTTTGGATAAAAGTTATCCGTGACTTCAATATGGCTTAGAAAATATTTTTTTTATCGGAAAAAAGCTCTCGTCTCTGGAGGGTTAAATTGTTTTTCTAGTAAAGGAACTACTTTATAAGTCTACATAAAGAAACTATGAATCAATAAAATTTTGATGTAGAGTCAAATATATATCTATTCAATTCACTTAATCATGTTTTAGCTTGAACGCTGCACTAGCGCTTTGCATTACACGTGTTTTAAGCTTAACATAAACATATTTGAAAAAAAACTCAGTTATATATAATACTATACTTACAAAAATATTCAATATATAAAATTAAAGAAAAACGGGATGAAATATTAAAAAAATCTAATAGAAAATAAAATAATGTTAAAGATTTCGGTAAGAAAGCTTTCTACAAACAAAGTGCAATTTGCAACACTGCGATTATAATTGATTTATTGAGTTTTTTTTATCAAACTCGTTTTGCAAGCACGCTTTATTTTTATATCACCAACATAAAGACAATGGCAAATATTTATGGCTTTTCAAGTATTGTGTGACTTGTTGTTTAAGTTTTATTATCAAGATTATCTTTTAGTAAAAAATAATCTTGCTCTTTATTGAATTAATTTGAGGTATCTTACAATCATTTTAAAAGCACAGTTAGGAAATTAAAATTACCGTAATTTATTAAATATGGCCCAAATTTGTGAATATTAGTGGCGACCTGAAATACAACATGGTTTAGTTCTATGTTTGATATAAGAAAGCCGAAGAAGATTTTTAGTATCAAACAGAGGGCGAAGACAAACTGTAAATCCCCGGAGACCAATGAAAGGTATTTTTTTTAAATCCGTTAAAATTACAAGCGGGGCACGGCCGCCATTACGGCAGGGCCGGATTAATATTTCAAAAGAATTGGCGTGCGGAAGGAGGCAGCGGGGACTCCGATGTAAGGCTCTCCCGCGATAAAACAAAAAACCATGTCGAATAAAACAGTTGTGTGGCGAAAAATTCTCATATTATACGGCCTCTACACTTTGAGTAGTTATTTTTTCGTTTTATTAATATTTTTTTTGCACAGTCTCGATTCAAATATGCTAAAATATCGTATTGTTAATTTATGGATTTATTATCGTGATAAGCAGGTGATAGCCAGTAAATGAACTCAAATATTTCACAGAACACAGTTTTACTTTGTGTTATTTGGCGAGATATTTTATTTAAAGATGTTTTGATGGCTTCGTTTCATTTTTTCTTTTTGTGGCAAAACAAGTTATCATTTGAATTAAAAATATTTCAATTTAAAAACTATTCCAAAATCTAAAGAAAAACAAAATCAACATCTACAACTAATGTGTTAAGTTAGGTTGCTTAATTCTATTATGTGTAGGTCATTAATTATACTACACCGATATATAGTGCATTGCAGTAAAGGCAATGTTTTTAAATGTCATTTTTTCATACATAAATTCAAAGTTTTATTTTGCTTACTTTTAAGTGAGTACAAGTATTTACCTGAAAAAAAATGCTCTATTCATCCGGAATGTTATTAAGCACGTTCTTCTTGTGATAACACTTAACGTGTAAGGTTGAGAGTGTCTTGGTTTAGGTCGTAAATTTAGGCCTACTTTAAATAGAGCTTTAACAGAAGACACGCCAGCTTTTTAACATGATACAATGAAAAATGATTTTCAAAGTGAAAAACTAAGCATTAATTACGAAAAAAATGCTGGAGATAAAAACAACGTTTTATTAATAAAACTAAATTAAAATTTTCAAACAACGGTTAATTGATAAATTATATTTTTTTTATTTGATAAATACTTTCGAGTACAGGTTTTAAATGGAGCTTCAATTTTAAAGTCGGTCTTCGAACTTTTAAATTGGTTTGGTAATGTTGGACCGTTGTTTTTCAGTTAAGTATCTTTAAAACTATTTTTACTATTCAAATGAACTAAATATCTTTGTAACATGTAATGAACAATGAATGCATGGAAATATAAACTATCAAAAATTGAATGAGTCAAGCGCTTTTTACCATCAATTAAATTAATTTTTAAACATATTTTAGAACATTATATTTATTTAAACTGTTTTTTGATGTTGAAGTTCACTTTTAAAATAAACTTACTGAAAAAAGAATATCGCAAGGTTAACGAATAAACTATACATTGGTTCTATGAAGTTATGATAAAGTTATTAATTACATAATGACGACTGGGTTTTTTCTTTTTATATTTGACTCATGAAGGGTTAAGGATACACAAACATTGATATAACTAATGATAAATTTATTATTTAAATAAGGAACGGTAAGTTAATTAACAAAAGAAATGGGTTCAACAATGGTGAGCCACGTGTTAGATCTAAAATGGTATTTATTAATGTTTCATTTCAATAATGAATACATTCATATTCTTGAACTCGAAAGGGTTGAATTTGAATGTTGTTCTTTATAAAATGAAATAAATAAAAAAAAAATATAACTTTCTTATTCCAAATGTGACACGTGTTTTGTCTCTTTGAGAATCATTATCAGAAATAATATCGAAAGGTGAATAAGTAAACTCGTTTTACAATTTTTAATCAAACAAAGTCACCAAATTTAGTTTTATACTAAAAAAGAACATTCACAAATTACCTCTGAAAAACCCATCAAAAATATGAATCCAATTCAGAATCTATATAGCAAAGTTGTATTTTTTTTGGACTTACGCGTACAGACAATAGTTTGAATAGCTAAACATTAAATATATAATACATAACTTGTAAAGAAAATTAATTTTTAAATGAATACGTTTGTGTCCTACAAGATTAGAAAATTACCTAATAAAGGTACGTTTATAAGCTTTATCAATGAAAATCTGGCATAAAAAATTGCAGCGTGGACAAAGGCGAGATAAAAAACGATGTAGTAATATTTTTTCCTGCACGTAAACAAGGGAAGGTCCTGTCCTGGCAATAATTTATATGAAACAAATGCTGTCAACCGCCAAATGAACATACGCACGCGTAAAATGCATAGTACGACATACTCGTAAATACCACTTATGCGAAATATGAAAAACGCTTTTACTTTTATTTCACTAAAAAAAAACCTTTGAAATAAACCAAACACAAGCGGGTGTTTGTTCAGACCAGAAAAAATAATCATACATGGTGCTATCGCAGTACTATTTTACAATCACTAATACTTATTATATGTATTCATCGAGTCAGTAGTGTAGTGCTCAACATTGCTGGCTTCCGTGGCAGATCTCACGGCTTCAAGTCCCAGTATAAACAGCATTTTTAAATTGATTTATAAATTTCACTCAGAATTCATGAATATTTGTGATGTCTTGGGAGAGAGAGATTTGTTAACCACTAGTCTCGTTCTAGCCCTATAATTTATATTCCTATACTCTTATAAAAAAAGGTTGAACAACTGAGTATTTACTCAGCAGTTCTTGTAGAAAAACTTCAATTGTGAGACCTCAAATAAAAGAAAATATGCTTCATATTGAAAGTAGACTTAAAAAATAAACATACATTTTTTATCCATTTCTGCTCCAAATGTGGGGCATATCGCCTCCTAAAAGAGGTATCTCATTTTTTTTTCTACGAGAACTATTTGTTACTCAGTCGCTCAACCTCTCTTTTTTTGAAACATATTAAACATAATTTGTATAAGTACTCTTTCTGATGGATAATAATTTAATATTAACAAAAAAAACATCCCTTAAAACAACCTTAAGCACACTTTTAGTAAACTGGAGAAATACAGATTTTCTATCGGTTCTATTGATTGGAGTCGTGTATTTTTATTTTCATTGTACTTTTGTTGTAAGAATATTTTTTAAAGCTTAAATTAAACGTGATGTTGCTTTTCCCATTACAGCGACATTTAGATACGGGGAATATTAAACATATTGACATCGTATCTGATATATTGTACTAATTAAAAATTAAGAGGGTATCGTAGTCCGTTGCGATGATCCCCTTAAAGAGGGTGTAAAGCTTTTAACTCTGAGTAATGGCACAATTTATTCATACTTGTATTACTGACTTTATTTTCGGCTCGTTTAAGTCTTTTTTTGAAATACAACCTTTTGAACTATGTGGAATATTTTTATTTGGATTCTCTATACTATCATTTTATCATGTCCCGTGAGAGTCCGAAAAATAAACACTTATGGTAATAAGAAATATTGTTTATATAGTATTTCGCCTGTGTTGGGGGTATCCAATATCGGACCGTTTTTGTAATCCCGTAATTTTCATTTTTTCTAATCGCAGGATTAAACATCCACCATTAAATCATGAACGAATTCGGGATTTCTTTTCAATTTAATTTTTGGTCGTCAATTTTGAAATCTTCGGAATATATCGATTTTCTAAAATGAAAAAACGTGTGAGCTTTTTTAGGTCTCATTGATATAGAGCGTATGACGTCATTGTGATAACATAAACGATAAATTTGAACGAAAACTGCTTATAACTCAGTTGCTTAATCTCTCTTTTTCTAACTGGGTAGACATAGAAAAATAGGGCTAGAACAGGACTAGTGGTAAACAAATCACTCTATTTTGTCCCATTGTTTTAAGATTGGAACAGTAGGAGGGATTTTTTTTTAAAAAAATATAAAAACCCATGGTTTCGAACAGAATCGATTGAAAAAAATATTATTTTCACTGGGACTTGAACCCGTGAGATCCATTATTGAAGTCAGAGACGTTGACCGCTGCACCACGGACCCGATAAATATGCAGACATAATAATTATTAAGTGGAAAAAATCTATAATGCTGAAAGTTTTTACAATATATACATCATTTTTATAGAAAATACATTATTCAAATGAATATTAATAGAACAAAACAATTTTAAAAAATATTATAAACTATTTTAGACTGTTTTAAATGTATGAAACGATATAACACATAGTTCAATATAAATTTTTATGTTAATATTTAACTATACACGACATTAGTAAGCTCGATATATTTTGATAATATAACATGATTGTTCACCTTACGTGCAAAATAAATAAGATTAATATCAATCGTAATAGTCGCATAAACTATTTGATAGTATGAATGTTTTGGTAATTGATTGACTTTATAAAAAAACGCTTTCCCGAACGAATAGCCCGACAGTGAATTTAGAAAATCAAATAAAGAACTGCCAAGGGACACTATTATTTATCTCTGTAAGTTTATTTCAAATGCTAGGGAAATTTCTTTTTCATGATGCGCGCTTGTAAAATATACAGTCCCTGAGATCATCGTTTTGCTGTTTGAGAAAGTGAAAATATATGATAGCTCTTTATATTCATAAACCACAACAATCTGTATTATATCATAATCTAACTCGTGCAAAGAAGTGTTTATTGAACTACGTCAAGTGAAATAGTTTGTTTCGTTATATTATGTATATATATACATTTTTAACGTTGTGTTATTATTGATATTAAATAATTAATGTTATTTAAATAAAACAGACATAAAGCAATACATATTTATACATTGAATTGCTGTAATGATCATTTTGCAACCATTATTCCAATTTCATGAGAAATAATGACATTACTCAATTGCAATTTGTTAATAATGTATAGAGAAACAATTAATTGTTGATAAGAATGATATTTATTTTTATGCTAGTGAATCTGCAATGGCGATTCAAATCGGAAAGCTACGCTGAGAGGATCTCAGAAAAACAAGGATACTAGTGGTAGTTATATAAAGAGTAAGAAGTTATATGCTCCGAGGGAGAAGCGGTTATATCACTGTGAAAAATAAATATAATATGATATAAAGAAATAGAGTGAATTTTTAAAATATATTTATAGTCATAGTATATTTTTGAACATACTACAGATATTAGAAAATAACAGTTGTAATAGAATTCGTTTCCCGCAAAAATAATTGATTTTCACTTCAATACGAAAATAAAACCGCACAACGATGAAAACTCGGATGATTTATTTTATTTGAGTGTCGTCGTGGCTCAAGAAAATTATCATTTCTACAAAAGGCCGCCAGAAAAGTCTGGTTATTTGTGTACGAAGGCAATTGTGCGTCATGGCGGTGCGCGTGCGCATTGCGTCTCTTCACATTCCTCGCCAGGGGTCCAAGCGACAGGATACAGTCATCTTCTGTATGTTTATTCTCTTGGCAAACAGACGAGAAAATGATAAGGCGCAATATGTACCTGTTATCCCTTGGAGAGAGAACCGGAAAGAATGTTAAATGAGGGCACACAGTGACGCGATCTGTTGGGTCTACCCCCTATTACTTTACGAGTATTATGGAAAAAAACAGACCAGCTGCATACGAAGTTAAATCATCGAAAGACATCATATCTTAATCTTAGTAAAGATGAGCATAAGCAATTTCATAAAAACGAATCATTGAAAAATAGCTACCTAAAACAATGTATCAAAAATTCAATGAAAATGTATAAAATTGTTGTTTAAAAAATCCGCATAAATGATATTGTTTACAAATTTCAATAGCTGCAAAACAGATTTAAAGTTTAAAAAAAATACAGGACTTTGTTTGATTGACGGCATTTAGTGCCTTTGATTTAAATAAAAGTAACATTATTGTAAAGCTTAATTTATACTTGAATATTATCACTAAAATTTATATAAATTTATAAAATATTTAATAATAATAATACGAATTGTATTCGATAAAATAAAATATTTTTTAAATGTCCAAATCTGCGATCACGCGATCGAATAATGCGATCCAAAGATGTATAAAATGACACAATACTGCTTAAACCTCTAGTATTTCCGCAGTTTTGAGTTGCCTCTCAGACAAATATATCGCACCAAAGTTGGCACCATAGAATGCCTGAACGCACGCCGCCAAATAAAGAACTTGCGGAAAATACGACCGACATAACCGTTTTGAAATTCTCCTACGATTTGCGTAGCAGCATTTCCACAGACAAACTACCGGAGTACTTTGAGCAAAAGGTGAAGCAAATAAATAAATTGCCTTTGAAGTATTTACTGACTTTAAATGTGCTTTAAAGTGAATAGAAATTGAAATATTTTATTGTAGCACAGAAAGACTTCATAAATGTATGCAACTATTTGAAAGTGTATGTTAAAAGAGGTTATAATATCAAGAAAATAATATTTATTGGAAAAGCTTTCAGTTTAGAGATTACACAAAAACTTCATATGAACTTTTCAAAAATGTTATTAAAGAAACCTTTCAGTTCGTGTAGCTTATGGGGGGAATGGAAAATTAAGCAAGATAATTGTATCAAAACTTTATCCATTTCATTTTTTCTATCTCCATTGTGTAAATTTAATAAATCTTTTTTCACTAGTTTATATAATGATATAAAAAAAGTTGAAAGTGTGTACATGTGTTTTTTTTTGTGGAAAGACTTATGATGCGTCTAACAAAAATAAAGTCTTTCAATTTTTAAATTATAGCATTTTATACGTGATATAAAAATGATGATAACTGTTTTCTGTCCTTTCTTATCACAACTTTGTAAATTATCATGATCGGTCAATATCAGTTGAAATTGCTTTATATACATGTAATGTTTTATAATACATGTTTGGAATTAGTGTAACAAATGTTTTATTTATGAATAAAAAAATGAATTTATATCGATAAATCGTCTAAGTTTATCAAGTATTGAAATCCCAAATTACAAAATCGACAAAAAATTATAATCTTAAGGCAAAAAAACATATCACTTATTTATTCGGATTCTTATAAAATTTCGTTAAAATGTTCATTCGTTCGTAAAACTGAGCACCTTCAATAAATAATGATTAGATCTTGATTACGTTGCGGGTTTTTTGAATGAAACTAATTGAGATGATAAAAACCACGTCTATTGCGTCCAATTCACAAAATATTTCTCTATTGTGCCTTTGTTAGGCTCTAATCTCTTAGAGAATCCTGCTATAGAGGTTAATTCTGAAGCAAAACGAAGTTATTACAACATAACATTAAGCTTATATTATTATCATTTGAATTTACAATGTTCGCACTGCCGTTTTCAGAATTCAATGCAATATATATAGATGCAAGAATGAACAAACGCTACATATATACATCTTGACATTTATTACAAGTATAAATTTGTGTTTAGTTAACAAACTATTAGCATTTTTTTCTTCGATAACCTAAAATAAAAACATCGTAAAAAGAATATGCATAATCTTTCATAGAAGCTTGTTAAACCGGCATTCGTAAATAAGCAACAAGTAAAATGACAAAATGATTTGTAAAAAGTATCTTATATAAGTAAAACAATATTTTATGACAGTTTGAAGAACTTAAAATAAAACATTATGTTGAGTGTTATGGTATATATTTGAACCTGTTATGCTTTGCATGCAAATGTAATTGAAAATTAGTTTCACATATGCAAAATTATGCCATTAGATGGTTCTGGTATGAAATTTGACTATCCTTTGCCCGTCCTGAGACTTATGCAAATTTTAGACCTACATACGTCACCACCTGCAAATAAGGTAATATCAGCATACGGAATAAATATGATTTTAATACGAATTCGCAAAATTTTAGTTATTAATCCATTTGATAAAATACGACAAAATAACTCACAACCTGCATAAATTACGAAGTCAAAGTAGTAATTAATTGTATGAAAATTTACCTTGCAAATGAGTGTTTATGATAAATCACTGTATATACAAACTTGATCAACATTTATCATTTAGTAACACATATTATATTCACTTTTAGGGTGTCTACTGTCAATACTTGGTGGAAAGGCATTGTACAAAGAAAAAAATAATATAACTTTGTACTTTGTACACACCTTTGTATTTCAATTTTGTTTTGTATAAATAACATTGTTAAATTTTATTTATTATCAGTTGATAACGCTCGTCATAAGCGAAACCGGTCCTGATCTCTGTAAGTAAAATTGGATATAAGTACAAAGGAATATTGTGTTTTCCTTAACATAATATATAAATGCAATTTTTGAATCAATGTAATGTTTTATGCGACGGAAAAAGTACGGTAATTTTTCATTATTCAAACTGTTATGTACATATAATTTGAATAGTAAACAAATACAATGGACGTTATTTATAAAACTCATTTTTTTGGACGTTCTGGATTTTCTATATATTATGCATACATATCGCACCTTTGCAATAAAAGAATCACAACTAAAAATTTGCCATTTTTATATGAATATGTAAACAATGTCATTTCTATCAGTATACTCAGCACTAAAAGAGCAAGACTGCATGTCTAATTCACGTCGCTGTGATCGTGAATAGTGTAAGTTTTTGCCAAGAGCTTTGTATACTATGACAATTACATGAAAATTTAGTTTAAAAACCGTTAAATTTTGTTTAGATATCTTTTAATTGAGTCTGCTATCGAAATCAACTAATATCTCAAAACTGAAAAAAATGTAAGTCAGTTAAAGAAGAGCTATTTTAATAACAGCTTAACGACCGCACGTTTTTTTTATAAAATTTCACCTGGCGAAATAAAATTTTGCGAAAATTGTAATTTTACTAAATTCACTATAATTTGTAAACAATTCGAGATATCTTTAAAAAATTTAATTATCTTAGCTCTCAGATACTTTGCCTACACGCATAAATTAGTCCGCCGGCCAGCAACCTTTGTTTTTCAAAGACTCAAATACGCGTCCGTGGTCGTTAAGCTGTTAAATAGTTTGTAAGAATTCGAAGTCAAATATAAATAGCCGAATAAATATGACTTCATTTTGCAATAATTATATTCTTGCAAAAACGAACTATGCTTAATATTTCAAAGTGTCCTTATTCCAATGTAGATTTTATTTTATAATTTTAAGTTGTTTGTCTAAGGATTAAAAGGAAATAATAGTTAATTTATTTTTTGTTACCTATCGATGATATAGATTAACACCGTTAAGGTATAATGTCTCATAATATGCGGAAATAATTACAGAAGATTGACGATTTGTCAATAAAACGATTAAGCGTAAAGCGTCTGTAATATATTTGTTAAACAAATAGGTGACCCTTTTTGTGTGCTCGGGGTCACCCGGAACAACAAATGAATAGGGTCATAGTGAAAATGGTGGGATGCTGTTGTGGGGAGAAGTCAAGGAGAGCATTGACAATCGGCCGATTGGTATGCGGATCACAATATTCACTGCCGCAGTAACATCCCGAGCACCTGCGGCAAGGCAGCGTGACCAACTCCCTCCAATTTGATTCAGTGGCCACCCCTAAGTTGTATAGTAGTAGGGTTGAAATAGAACGATAAGCTTAGATAAATCAACGGTATAAAATATGCATCTGTCATTATCAAGAACTAAATCCATGCCAAACAAGTCAGAATATATGATTGTATTGATAGCAAAAATCAAAACTTCAAACAAAGACTAAACCGAAAATCGTTATCTATGTCGAAACGAAAACCGGTACCGAACCAAAGGAACATAACAGTTTTCTTACGAGCTTACTCTCTACATCAGTTATCATATGTATACGCAAGACGTCCTGCGTTTTGGGTATTGGCTCTTTTAAAACATGGCTCCGGGTAAATCATAAAAGCACCGTTAAATATTCTCAATGATGGTGAAAAGATATTTTTTGAATGCAAATAAAAACTTAATCACTAAGAGCTGAGCCGAAACCCGAAAAACTATAACGAACGAAAACCGAAACGAAAAAAGTAACTGTTCGGAGACCTGTTATAAATTATATGAAAAAAATCAAAGTTAGTAAGTTTTTGTTCTACATTTTAATATATTGATTAGAAATATATTTTTATTGGAGTACTTTAAATCTTGGTTGTACCATTAATTCCCTACGAACATTCAGTTTTTTTTACAAGTATTTTCAACGATTCTAAACGTTAAGTATGGTAACAAATTGAAAAGGTAAACTACATTTTTACTCTTTCGAGCAAAATATGGTTTATGAAAGCGAAATGTTTTGTTTAATATTTTAATGCAGATTGAAATAAACATCTGGAGATATAACCATGATGTCTTTATTGGCCGCTTTTAATTCGATATAAAACATTTTAAGATTTTTTTTCTTATACAATTTTCTTAAGTCTATTATACAATCTATCGATGTATTTAAAGACGCAAACGATAGTTATTGCGAATTTATTCGAAAATAATAACAGGGAATGCACTGGATTTTTCTCGCAATCCTTGGAATAATTCCTGCAATCGGAAACGGACATGATTTTCACCTTAACCGCTTAGCGTAGAAGCGCAATATGAACATACATACATATGGATTATATTTTGTATTTTTGAAAACGTCATAACTTTATAACTATGTTATAATAGCTATTTCAGTGCGTATTGTGGACAATCCAGCACTAAGATATTAATTTTGATACTATGTATTGCATATAATTTCAGCGATTCATATTTAAAAAAAAAAGCCATAGCATTAAACGAATGAAATAAAGTACTTGCCCAGTATATCATATTGCCATTTAAAATCGGTGATATTAAAAAAAATATATGGAAAAAGCATTTTTTTGGTGATATTACAGTTTTATTAAATATAAAACATAAATTAATTTAACGGTGGAAAATAACTGTATGAATAATGATAAAACTGTTTAATTTTATGCTGTGTATAATTTGTTATTATTATAATATATCCCTTTAATAAACAGTAACCAAGTCGTTCGAATATTATAAAATAAGCGTTAATGTATAATAATTACACACGAAGATTGCTTTTTAATTATTAAAGATAAGACACACAAATGCTTCTTGTTATACGTATATAGTTATTTTTAGTTGTTTTAAAATTTAAAACACCTCAAAACGTTATTTGAAAGCAAGTAAGATTTTGTCGGAAATTGGTAAGGGGTAAGGGTTTCCGATGAACAAGGCAGATGATGTCGCGTGTGAGCTGGGAAATTTTGAACTTTCCCGCCGTCCGTAGCTCGGTAAGCATCTTTTGACATGCTCAAATTAAAACAGAGTGCTGCGGGAATGTAATTAAAAAAGAGAAGAAAGCGGATTCCAACTGGGCGATGTTATGAATTTACATTGCCGGCCATCACTGGCAGCAGAAAAAACAAAATAAAAATACTGGGGCACATTTGCATTTATAATGAGAGCTTTTAAAAAATACAGTGGTATTTTCGCGGGCGGCTAGTAAATGGAAAACGAAAAGATGTAAGCCAGCAAGAGACGGCCGGGTAGAATTATTACCTCGGGATTACGGATACTCGGTGGAAGCTCAGTCACATAAATGGTAGAGCAACACTACAATCGTGTGAATCAGTTAAACATGATACATTATTTTCATTTGTAGACAGTAAACAAATGTCTTTTTTATTGTAACATAATGGGGAGCAGACAATTGGGGATATATTGTTTGGTGTTAATGAAGTTCACACTTCGGTCATAAATTGTAATTTTACAAGGTAACTCTTTTTTTAATAATTCAAACAGAAAACATTCAAGCGAGTCAGTAATTTATCAACAATGATACGCATCGTAACTAATAGAAAAAAATCCTCGCAAATTATTTGAAGGAAATTCATTCTATGTCATTCGTAATTAATATATATATATACGGGCCATCTAATAATAGTGCTGTTTATAATATTGACTGTGGAAAGGAAAAAAGACGTAACCCACACATATCAAATTTTACAGGAGGCGCAAAAAACGTGTTTTGATGATTTTAGGCTAAAAGCAAATTGTGAAATATACACAGCCCTGAAGTGCACGGTGTCTTCTAAGCTGGTGTTTGATTGACATAATCTAATATTAATTAAAGAAATTTTCTAGGAAAAACCTTTATTTCAGTAATGTTTGTTGATTTTAATTTTTTACAAGGTCATTTTTTTCAAACTTTAAAGCAAAATTTAGATACCAATTCGGCATTTTAAAATTTGATACATTGTGATTATCGCAAAAAACCTGTTTTGAAAAAACTGTGGGTTACGTTCTTTTTCCTTTCCACAGTCGATATGTATCCTAGTTAAGTTAACAGAATTGTTAATTTTGTAGCTTTAACATAATTTTTTTAAAGTTATTTATTTATGTATTGCTAAAAATTAAAATTATGGTACATGACATAACAGCTGACGCCAATTCGCCATGTACTTGACAAATATAAAGAGACAAAATATAAAATAAAACTACAAAATACATCAAAATCAACACACAACATCATGAAATAAAATAGTATAATTTAACAAACAGTTCACAAATACTATCACTAAAAATGTTCACTGAGTTGATCAATCGAAGTTATATTTTGTTGATAGTGAGATATTAGCGGCATAGTGTCACATATAATCTACTTTGTGGTGGTTAAAAGTGCAAATGTCATTAAAAACTAAAAGTATTTTTTAAAATTTAATCACATACATTTTGAACGTCTCCGGTAAAGATCAAAATAATTGATAAAAAATATAGATGTTTTACGTTTAAAAATAATGACGAAAACACAATTCAAATTGTATCATGTATTCTGCAAATTGAATTATGACAGATTTAAAACTCGACAGCAGTTTACTTTTAAACAATGATGTAACAAAGTACATAATCAAAAAAGCGTGGATCCGGAAATTTATTATTTAAGTCAATTTATAAAAGGTTACGTTATTAATAAGAAAATGAGCATTAAAAATTCAAATAAAATTCTTATAAAGAAATAATTTTATGATAATCAATATTTAGGGCGGGTTACTTATTAATATTGTCATTTATTTGAAGAAATAAAGATGTTTTTTTTCAAATAAAATTATGGGTTTAAAAAAAACTGATAGTCTCATCGAAAATTGCAACATTTTAAACTCAAAAAAACTGATTTTAGAAAAAGTATTTTGAATTAGTTGTGAAAAAAATATCACCTTGTCACAGTAAAGTAGAAATCTCTTTTTTAAACTTTTTAATCTGATTAGTCTTAGAAGGAAAAATTAACGGGCAGTATTCTTATTTGATTCTAATTTACAAGTAAAACCGTACCCTTCATTTTTTGATGAAAAAGTAAGTATAGTGTATTTGAATTTAATACTATAATATTCTACGTGGAATAATATTTTCATATTTGTTCAGGGTTTCATTGAAAAGGTTCTAGATTGGAAAACTCTTTTACACGCGTCCCCAAAAAAGCTTCTGTAGCATTCTTAAAGCTTATATTAAAGAAATAAAGCATGTGGTCAGAGAGCGAGGAGCCTTATAAATACATAATCTGGATGTTTTTATTTTGTACACATTTGAAACATTTTCATTTGGTTATTTTTATAAATATAGCAATATCTTGATCGCGTTAATCCGAAAATATGTATAAATAACCAATGTACCATGAACAGTAAAAATTATTACTTAAGTTATAATACTTCCACTAAATACGAAGATTAAAAACAATTCAATTACTATGTCATCATATTTTTATTTAATTTTATTTAATTTTATTTTTAGTATAAAAAAAATATTTGACATTACAGCTTACGCCAATGAGTCAAATACTTTTAAGTTGAAAGATCATACGAGATATACTCGATGAGAATTTTTAAAAGTCACATGAGATAAACTCAAGGAGAATTGACTTCACAAACACCCATGTCTTAGATCTCAAATTAAAATTGAAAAAAATCCAATTTTGACATTGACCTTACCGGGATTCGAACCTAGACCCACCTGGTCGGTAAAGCAAGCTCTAACCAACTAGACCACAGCGGGCGACTAGATATGTAAAGCGAGTAGATTTAAATTATTCATAATTCAAAAAAATAATCTTTCAAGCTTACCATAAAAATCTATGTGTACTAAGTTGTTGGGCTTATGACATTCATTGCAATAAATAGGAAATTAGGGTGTGTGTGATGTACTGAACTGTCACCCTTTAGCCACTTGGGAAAAGATATACTAGTGCTTCTTATAGCCGTTTGTAGTATTGACTAAGTCAATCAATAAAAATAATATTTTCCGATAATTATCAAAACGATAAAAGTTGCTGCAAAACAATAAAAATAATTTAAACTGTCTTAAAATAGAACGAAATTACAAAAAAAAGTTTAAGTAAAAAATATATTAAGTTAGCACCATATGTAAAAGTATCATATTAAATGTACGGACTCGTGTATATGTAAAACATAAAGTGATCAATCTAGTTTGAGAGCGGGTTTTAATATGATATATTAAATTCTCTTCAAGTTTACAAAGATGTACATTGCATATCGTCGTCGACGTGTACATTGAATACTGTATAAGACGCAAGTGTCATATACAATAGTCTGGTAAGATTGCAGATGGTATTCAAGTAAACTAATATTATTTGAGAGCATTCATATATGAATAATAGCATTAAATAATACACTGAGGATACGTTATAGGTACATATAAATTTTTAGACGTTTATGATTCCATATTGAATGTAATGAGCGATTGGAAAAATGAAGTACGCAATAGCCACATGAATTGATCCCATGAGAAGTTAAGTGAGTTAAGTAGTTTTTTTAAGAAAATGTGTAATAATATTCTACATGCCTTAAAAAATAGTAAAAGTGAAGTGAGCTGCAATAGTGTTTTATTCCTAAAATAAAATACATAATCCACAAAAACATTAAATAAAGACGTGATTGTAGTTAAAATTGAAATGTAAATCTTTCAACATTTAGCTAATTGGCTCACTTCACTTATCAATGGGTCATTTTGAAAATCGGTTAACTCTACTTTGGATTTTTTTCATTCATATTCATAAGCAGTCGAAATTAAAATGATCTTATTTTTACAATCTTAATGATTTCTTCTGGATTGAGTCGCAAAACAATGGGTCTATTTTAAAACTCATTCAAAATGCTTATACATAAATGAAAAAAATGGTCATGTGTACACTATCTATGTATGTTCAAATCAAGTAATTCAGCTTACGTACACTTTCCAGTCAACTGTATAAATTGCTTGTTTTATTTCTCCCCATTGTACGAACTTAAGTAAGCTCTAACCACACCGTGACACATTACGGCCACTTTATTGTACAACCGATAAAAATCACACACTGTCAAGCGGGCAAACTTACCTAGCAAAGTGTGGCACGGTGCAATTGAGCGCATTTGGCGCCGATACCGGATTGGCCATTCATTCACCCGTCGCCGGCGTCGCAAAAAAGCTTCCCAAGTGTTGTGGACCGCACCGGCTCGGGGACTGGAAGTTGGCCTCTTTTTCGGGGAGCGCCGAGATTAACGAGTCACCCGTTGTTGACCGCAAATTAAGCGAGAACGTGCCGGCCGACGCGGAAAGGTGCTCCTCGCAACTGTCACCGATGTTTGTACACTGTCTTTTCAATTTAATTATTTTGATCTACCCTTAACACGCTGATTGGATATTTGACCAGAAGAATAAATTACGAATTTAAAATTAATTATTTTGAGGGTGTGACATCACACCCGAATACCCCGCAACGCTGGAATTGAAGTAATTTATTACGAACTTTAAAGTCTCGCGACAAATTTCTATGTTAAAACCATTACATTTACTTTTAATTGGACGACACTTGTCTACTATTTTATACGTTGCGGTAATGTAGGTGCACACGTATCTTTCAGAGCATTAAGAGAAGTACTGAATATCTGTAAGTATAGTTTTTTTTTTATTAAGACACTATTTTGTCTTAAATAAGTTGAGGAAGCCACGAATAAAACAATATAGTTTTATTTTCATTTACTTTTTCCGCTCTCAATTTAGAGTTTTTCTACGAAACTACTTGTTGCTCAGTTACAAGACGAATCTTTTCAGAGAAAGAAGGGATACAAGCTTAAGGATAGGACAGGATACATACTAAGCTAATCGCCCACACAACATACCATCTTTAGTATTAGATGGGCGGATAAGAATTTTAAATATAACAGACATCCATGCCTTCGAAGAGAAATCCATACATTGATCGATACACCAACTAATGATTATATGGGTACTTAGATTGAAAACCATAGTCAATGATGATAAAATAAAATCTTACTTAGAAAGAAGCATCAAATCAAATCAAGGCAGAAACTTTTTCATTTTTTATCCATGTCCACTCCCAATGTGGAGCATATGGCCTCCTGATGGATGTATCTCAACAGAAGTTTTTCTACGAGAACTGCTTGTCCCAAATAGAGTAGTATGGACATAAGGATAAGGCTAAGATCGTTCTCGTTACGCCCAGTTATTGAAGAATCGGAAGGGTGGGAAGGAATTTTTTAGACAACACAACACCCATGCCTTTGGACAGAAAGCGATTGAAAAAAAGAACTCGTGAGGTCCAGAACGGAAGCCCACAACGCTAACCGCTGCGCCATACGACCCGAGAAACTTTTGCAAACATATTTTTAATTTCAAATGAGTTGAATTTTCATTGATAAAGAACATATTGGAATAACATATACAAGAAATTATTTATTATGGAGTATAGGAGTTATTTATAGAATTAATGGAGTTATTTTAAATTTTAAATTAAAATCAACTTCCACAAAGTTACCGTCGAATCCATCGAAAATGACATGATTTTCTTTTTATCACATTAAAATATTTATCATATAAAATAAATATGTATAGTTAATAAAGGATATATAAATATATTATGTTGATTCAATAAAGCATACAGTGAAGGTAATATCAAACAGACAAAATTCGCCGAAAAACATAACGTTGTGAGAAAATAAATATAAATCCTTCAACAGTAGGAAAAACTCCGTATCCTCTATCCATGTGTCGGTAAGTTATGGGACAGTGTTTTCCGGGTCATTTATGATAGATTTTTGTAAGGTTCGCACATAACGTGTACTTTGCGCATGACTTCTTTATCCCTTTGATATTCTTGATTAGACAAAATGTTATACAGAAAAGGTCTGACAATTCGAATTAAACTCAATACGGACATACCAAAACATCTGATTGTTACGTTTCAATCAGTATTTCTATTTTAAATTATATGTTATTTTAGATTTTTAAAGTAAACAACTTTATGACTTAATAAAAAATCAATAAATCAGAAAAAATGTGTAAATACAATCTCTTTTCATCGAGAATTAAAAGTTTTTACCCTTTGCTGTAATAAAGTTATTTAATTTTATCAACGCTGCACGAATACACAATAAAAATGGGTAATAAACATTAACTTGTTCTAAAAAAAACATATTAAAAAATATTGCGTAGCGACAACAAAAAACAAAGATCATTTTTCTCCATGTAACCGGACTCTTTTTTTTTCTCACCGACTGCTAAAATTAATATTGTTTTGTTGTTTCTTATCGCTAAGATAATTTCTTTCGCCACTTAATCTTTATAGCCAAGATGTTTTTTACGAATAAATATTCTGATCTTACTTAAAATAAACCATTTTTTTAGTATTTGTTTGAGTAATTAAAAAGTTGGTTTCATACATATAACGTGAAAAAATACATAAATAATAACTCGGTTATGAAATTAAATTTTGACAACGTCAACTACAGAAAAGGTTGTAAGTTCAGTCAAATTTGATGAGGGTATAACTTAGGTCATGAAAAATAGCTGCTGAGCTTTATTAGAGGAGTTACCTGATATTATAATATAATAATGATAGCTTAATGTATATAACTTTCTACAAAAATGTTGAATAGGTTTATAATATACGGTCAAAAAATTGGCTTCCTGTAGTTGTGTGTAATTTAGTATTTCTATAGAAAATAATTGACAAATATATATATGATATATAGTGAGCTTAAAGTTGGAAATGAAAGGCATTACACCAATGGTGTGCCTTATGCCATTTTTTTAAAAATTGATCGCATAAAAACGTTTTCATTGAAACAAACATTTAAAAAAAAAATTGAAAGCTAGCTCAACTAATTTGAAAGACTCTTAATTTTTTGTCTTTTAGTGATAATATAATACGAATTAATTTTCAGCCTCGTCAACCACGTCTGCATAAAATTTTAGTATTGTTAATCCATTCGTGGTTATATAATTAGTAGTAAATATAATGTGTTTTATAGTTAACATATAAATTATTCTACTAATGGTTTATTCGATTGCACAATTTTTCTATTCATAATTTTGTTTTGATTTTGTACAATATGTTTTTCAATATGTCATAATTAGTCCAAATACGGACGCTCATAAGATCTTTTTCCAGGAAATTTAAAAAATGAACAGATCGCAATTGAACAGTCTTCCGATTTTAAACGATCAGCTGCACATGCCTGGCTCTCCGCTTTTATACCCTATATAAATATATCATAAAACCTTTTCCGAAAAACAAAAATAAATATAATTCTTAAAACTACTCACCATTCCCATGGGCTTATCTTTTTCGCCAGCGATGGCTTTAAAATCAATGATACATTTATTTGTTATATAAACAGGAAACATTCATTTACTAAGCGTCAGTTCAAGTTCATCCGTGCACTTGATCGCCTGAAGATGCCGAATGGCGAAACCCGGGTTGTTAGTGACAAAATCTGTGCGAATGTACATAATTTGAACGATTCAACTTTAATATTGGAATTTCACCAAGCACCTTCAGTCGAAATCTTAAATTATTTGATTTTTATTTGTTATTTTATTCATATTGTTTTGGGTCGTCAAACAGAAAACTATTACCCTAATTTGGGTCAAGGCTCAAAAAGGTTAAGAAGCACCGGTCTAATGTATTCCTTAGGGTTCACTAATGAGTGTAATCATAGGAGAATTGCACGTGCAATGCACTTAAACGCCATACACGTTTGATTGCCTGTATTAGCTTCGCTCGACAGCGCCATGATCCTCTTTTAGATGCTGTTATTATGCGCCTAACTTACAAACACAATTTTATCAATATGAACATTGTTATCAATTACGCCAGAATACAACAAACTACTTTTATTTGATACTGATCCTGAACGCTATCCGTTAGTTAAAAATATACTAAATAATAAATGAAATACGCACAGAAACGAATACGTTTTGTAAGAAGATATTTTCCAAAGAAATAAAATGGTTCATCGAGCCACGCAACAAGTAAAATAAAAGAGTGTTTTATTTAAATTGTATGTCAAATTTTAAATAACACATGTAATTTTATGGGTATGTTATCACTGTATTAAATAAATACTTTTTATCGACTATCTATTACATAATATAATGAATTGTCGAAGGCAACTTAAAGTGTTTTCACTAAGCCATGGCAATTAGAATAAAGTGATGAACGAGACCGGCATTGATTTAAGTACAGTCGAGTGTTTTATTATTTTTTAATAAATTGCCTTTCTACTAAGTATTGAAAATGAATAAAAAATATGCATAAATAACGAAAAAAGGTGGAGAAAGAAATTATAGACATTTTTTGCTTATAATTTATAATTATATATATATTAAAACTTGTCTAAAATTTAAAAGTAATAGAAATATAATTCCAAATAAATATTTTATAAATTGTCTCTTTCTACTTCCTGATAATTTTTTTATTCTACTTATTAAATATTTGGCCAAGTAAAATACCAAGAAATTACATTCCGTTTATTAAAATATCCGAGAGGACAAAATTAAATTTTAAATATTTATATCACGAATTTCAATTGGCTTATTGAATCCCAATGTTTCGCAAAAGCTTACCATATTGATTACTTCCGCAGGCTTAATATGAGAGCTTTATAACAGAAATAGGATATCATCAAATATTCATTTCCAATTGGCGAATCAATCGATGCAATAAAATATGTGTATACCTGTGTCCATTTGTAATGATTTTGTAATGAGGCTGGAAATGTCAAATAATCGATTTATACTTAAATGTAGAGTCCATATTTATACTTTGTTTTTCACTAACTGTTAGAATTTATAATGGCGAAATTGAAATACATTATGCGTCGACATAATTAATAATACCACGTATATTTAGATATTTAATCGTGTGTTTGAAATGGAAATATTCCACTATCAATTATTTTGAATACATTATGAAAACGTCGAGCAAATATCATTAATATTTCAAAGATAACTTTTGACAACGAACCGATTTTTTTTTATTTACAAATATTTAGTATTTCCCGGATAATAATATTGCGATTACTAAAATGGTTAAAAAGAAAAAAATATTTAACTCATATCGTTAACACACATTTTAAATCGATCTAAAGCCACCAACCACCGACCCGCCGAGCTATTTTGTCCGGCCCTGATTCATCTTGGCGAAGTAATAGAGAAAGAAATTGAAAAAAAAATGGTTCCAGGGAGAGATTAAATAATGGAGATGAGACGGGCGCTCGCAGTGGCTTCACCTTATTAGTTCATGATCACCACCATATAAGAAATAGCAACGTGTTTTATTTAATTTAATATTACTTTATTATGTTTAATAATTTGGTCCGGCCCTCGACTCGGAGACAGAATGATAATTTGGCCCTAGACCTAGGAAAGGTTGCCCATGCCTGATCTAAAGCATACATTTTACTCAAACGCAAGTGAGAGCACATTTGTTTAAAGCCGGCTTATGTCAAAAAATTCAATGAAATCAATTGAAGTGGGTAAAAAGTTTAAGAATTTAAGAATAAGCGGAAAAAATGTGTCGTTGAAAGAGTATTTTTATGACTGAATTAGACACTACAATTAAAAAGAACAACACAAATTCTACTATTAAAAACGAAGAATCTAAAGAGGAATAATTTAAGTATATTAATATTTTACAACAAATTAATATTGAAATTCCACCAAGCACCTTCAGTCGAAATCTTAAATTAAAAAAACATATACCCAAATAAAAATAAGTAGGTATGTCGTCACAAAACATAATGTTATGAATAACTTTTACCAAACACGACTTAGATGTGTAAGTATAAAACATTCAGGAATCACAAGAAAAGTTTTGTATGAATATTACATGAAAATAAAACGGATCAACCCATTGTAACACGGTTGTTTTTGTCGAAAAAAACCTGGCATTGCTGCCAATATAACGTGATACACATATCTGATATGTATGTGAGGTCTATATTGGCTGATAGGATTTTGGAAAGGATTCCAATAAAACACTCTTGGTATAAAGGGTTATTTATGGGGTATCGAGACTGAACAATATGCAACAAATTACGATGAGATATATGTTGCCATCTGAACGTTTGAAGGATTAAAATTGTTCAAAGTCATAATATATAGATAGATATGTCGAAAAAAAAGATTGTTACTATTAATAATACAATTTCTTTTTAGTAACGCGATTTTTTAAAAATGAGTTTCACCATGAAAAAATCTTAACTGATACAGAGCCAAAATGACATTACAGTGACGCTAAACGTCATAATTTACTTTAATATTATAGTTTAAGCAACTTAAACGAGGATACGTTTGATAATCAAAGCTACTCGTCAATTTAAATTATTGTTTGATTATTTTAAAATAAAAAAATGTAGTTTTTGCTGTACATGAGTAATGGAAAATAGCCATAAATCATTCATATGCATTTATTTAAATTAAACAACACAAGATCGGGTTTGCTCACGCATAGATCATGTTCAACTGTGTATTGGTCAATGTCGTAAAAAAAATTCTTCCCACCCTTTTCGATCCTTTAGTAACTGGGCGTAGCGAGAGCGATTAATAAACCACTAGTCCTGTACAAGCCTTATATTTCTATCCCTACTACTCTCTTTGGAAAAAAAAACAGTTTGAGCGACTGAGTAACAAACAGTTTTCGTGAAAAAACTTACGTTGAGATACCTCCATATGGAGACCATATGCTCCACATAGGGAGTGGATTTAAAAAATAAAAGTAATTAAACACAGAACATTAATTCATAATATATAACGATAATCTTTTTTTTATTTAGATAATACCCTGCGATATTTCAACATAATATTAACAACGTGATGGTTATCTGATTTCACTTATTTTATCCACATTTCCCCGAAGAACTCCCGAAGCCCAAAATACATATTGTTTACAATTATTATAGTGATGATAATAATCATTGCATGTAGATATTTCCTAGTAGGTTATCCTTTGTAAATCATTTGTACAACATTGTTTATTAGTATGTGGTATGTGGAAATCTTGGTATTGCGGTATTTCCATGAAAAGTGTGGATTGGTTAATTTTATATATTTAATGTTGTGTAAAACGTTGTTAGACGAAATGAAATTAATTATGTTGCTGATCGATGGATACAAATAAGAAATAAGAACAATATCCACTTAAGTTTGATTCCAGTACCCACAGCATGACAAATCCCTAAAATACATGAGGCAACATAGTGACTGTTGTCACTTGGGATTTTCGCCTTTCGCTTTTCACAATGGCAAAGTGTTTGTTATAAGCTATTACGTCAAGCAGGTTTGCGTTTTGAATGCGAAGCCATAAAGCCGGGATAGGCGCGGAATATACGGTCGCGGCAGGCGAATAACGCACGTCGACAAAATGGATGGGAAATACGATTGTGAAGCTTAACGTATAGACAGGTATTTGAGAGAGAAGAAAAGAAGGCATTCGAAAATGGAACTATTCCTTATTTTTCTTCGGAGGACGATTTAATAAAATTACTCGTTCGATACCGGGCTTAAAATGGTACGATGCCTTTTGTTATTGCTCCCTCAATTCAAAAGTTGAAGTGAGAGAATCTTAGAATATAGCCATAAAAAGATGATCTTTTTGCGATATTTTGTAGACGAAAAATCTTCAGCATATTGTTTTAGTATAGGACTCAACAATAGATTTATTTACGTTTGAATATTAACTGTCATTGAATCTTTATAATAAATTTCTTCAGTTTATTTATCTGTTTTATATCTTGTAAATTTTAATTGAAGTATAATAAAAAACTAATATACTGATATTTTACTAGTGTGATTGCAAAATCTTACTCGAGAAGATAATGTGTTTATATTATAAAAGTTTTTATATTTTTCCGCGGCTTTTGTACATATTTGTTTTTGAAGACGCTGTGCTTCAGTTGGTGGTAATTTGCTGTATTCATTGTTAAGAAAACAGAAAGAGTCTTACCAAAGCGATAAATATATCAATTTTTAAGCGATAAATTCCCAAAATAGTCATTTTTGAATGCTTTTAGAGTTCAAATATTAAAATACTAAAACAAAACATTAAGGACATTTCGAAGAATTGCTCGCGTAGTAAAAAGTGACGGATGATTTTCCGGTTAAATGGCACTTTTGAGGTAAAAAAAACAATTGCTTAAGCACTGACTTCAAAAAATGATACTAATAATTATATATTGCAGAGTGATGATGCTAATCAAAACAATGGAGTATCAGTTCAATTAAAAATAATACCATTAACTTAACTTAAATGTTATTAACTTGGTCTGATAAAACAATTAAACATATTCGTAAACGATAGTTGTTGTTTTTTTTTTTTTAATAAACAGTCGATTCTTAATTGCGTTTCTAAGGACTAGTATTCGACATTAAAGATGCGTACATATCCTCAAAGATGTCAATAATGAAAAGACTGCGCGTGTTTTGAGACTTTAATACGTCGCAAAGCCAAAAAGGGAAAACATTTTGCGCTTATTCACGAGAGCAATCATTCCGATCAGAGAGGGCCACCGTTGTTCCACAAGGGAAAACACAACATCCAGTCAATATGGCGGAGTATCTACACAGGACCCGGGAATGCTTTTCTCATTATGTCTACGAAAAAGGCATTTGCCTATTTCTCACGAAACGGAAACCTGAAAAAAACGGGCTAATGTTTGCAGTATTTCGTGATCAAACAATAATATTCCGTGCTTTTGAATTTGCATGTGAAAGGAAACCTCCGTTTGACAATAAAATTTTAAAGGAATAGTAATAATCTGTTTTTTTATGTATTTTACTTTATATTAAATAAAACAGACTGTTAAATTTGAAGAACCAAATTTATGGTTTAGGAATAATAATTTTAAAATCGTATATTACTTTTTTTTAAATAAAATTTCCAATACTAACAACAGTAACTTATGAATAGTAAAATAAACTCAAAAAGGCAGAATAAAATAAACTATTAATTCAAATTTATATTTTTGTTATCGCAATAAAAAAATACTCATATACCGTAGTATTGCGTTCTTGTTATATTATGTTTAGTGACAGTATTAACAGAATAAATAATGTAATATATATGGAACAGTTTGTAAATTATACTCCATTGAAGTTATATTGTGTGTTCGAAAGTCAACCTGTGTTAAGCAAAACAATCGATTAAAAAATTTGCAATTAAAATAGTTAAAACGTTTGGTAAATGGAAAACATATAAAGCGTAACAACTGTTGACACAAGTGTTGCACTCAATGAAAAATATAAACATGCTAGTGAGTGTCGTTGGGGGTCTACTTTTTATTGTTATGGCGCTCTAGAAGCCATCGGTGTTCCGAAGAAAAAGCTATTGGAGAGACAATGTAATGGCTAGTTATATTTTTACTATCTAGTTAAATTGGACGAACTGTAAAACAACATCGCTTTTATACGGCGAGCATCTGATTTCTATTGATGTAAAAATTACTCCTGCAATAAAACAAAATTCGCTTTTGTTTTATATTGTCAAAGACAAAGCAACAAAACTGACGTGTTTAGAATATATATTGAAAACAAGCGACATCTGCTTGAATTTCGTGAACGCGCTTGATTACGATGTAAACATTGTTAGCAATGATTCTCTTTATTGTTATTTATTGTTTATAAACTTGATGAAATGATATTATTATGTATTATCATTTTCCTTTTGCTGCTGTCAGTTTATTGTCAAAATAATTGTAGGACATTTCTTAACAATGAGACATTTGAAATAGATCATCATCACCGTGCAAATTGCGACACTTTTTTACAAATGCTAATTCTATCTTCTACTTTTCCTAGCCTTTATCCACAATAAGATCTTTAAAATAAACACAATTTGAATAATACATTTACTAATTTAATAATCGAATCGTTCAGAAATCGTATCACGTGAATAACGTAATATATATGAACTAATTGTCACGGTTTTCTCTGTCAAGTGGTGTGTTAAATGTGACGTTTTCATAAAACTTACGGTTTGATAGATATGATTTTTCCTATTGCTTTATATCAGGTTGTTTTATCTTATATGAGGATGAAACATATCAAAACAAGTAGTTGCGAGCCGTAAAGACAGTATCGTAACGTATTTTTGACGCATGATAATACAAATATGCCAAGGAAGTTTCATTCTTCAGAATTTTGTGACATATTCATGAAAGTACTTAGGTTTGCCGGGGGCTTGCTTCATTTTTAGAATGAAAATATCGAACGCGTAACATCCGCTGGAAAAATCTGAGAATAAACACTCCGGGATAGCGCTCTGTTACCCATTTTCTCATGGTAAAATACTAAAAGAGTAACGCAAATAGAGCTCACGCTTCTGACAAGTATTTGCAGGCTGCCATGGCGTAATCGCTTGTTAGTGTCTCGAGATGTGGATGTAATTTAATGATTCCCGCCTATATGTGAATGAATGAAAGTATTGGAAAATTCAAGGGGATCAGAGAGTGGTGTATTCAAAGCAAGATTTCTATGTTTTATATCAAGATGACAGAGCATCTCTCCGATATAGAATCGAAATGGCAAATCAGGATAAATAAATGGCGTCATACATTTTAATATTACGAATACTGTATTACGTCGATAAATATAATATATATATATATGACGGCATATGTCCTAGATGCCGAATAAAAATTGTATTTATTTAAAAAATATATTCATCTTTATATAAGATAGACTCATTTTTTTTTTGAAACCAAAACATTTAACTTTTAACAGACATATATTATTATCAAAATATATATACAACATATTTTTACCTTTGTCAGCATAGATTTTCAAAAAATAAAAAGTATAGTCATTTAATATAATAAGCTGAAACATCCTATTGATTAAATCAGTATTTACTTGATACAAATTTATTACAATAAAGTAAATAACTAGAGGACTAGAACTGAGTTTCTGTCAAGTGTTTTAAATGATGATTAATTTTTAAAAGTATTGAATACTTTGATAAAAACACTTTTAGGGTGTTCACTTTTAATACTTGCTGGAGAGGCATTAAATTTAAAGAAAACAACTATCATTTGTACCAATTCCACTTTTGTTTAATATGATCAGAACCGATTTTATTCATGTCATCATTCTATAATGCTCGTAAAAAATATTGTGGATATTGCTTTTCGTGTTGATGTTTGTCCATAATTAATTTTATGTTGTTGTTATTATTTTTAACTGAATATTAATTAATCGCAATTTTGTTATAACATTTCATAAAGTGTTAACAAAAACAAAAACCATGAATCTGCTTGTTTTATATATCGTTATTGCAATACTTAGATAGTGTATTTTATTCATTAAAGAAAAACGATAAATATGAATACAATTTATTACCATTAGGGCTAACAATAATTTATGACACTGAGCAGACAGACGGGGCGCATAAATAAATATAAGCGTGTCTCGTACCGAGCTATATTTTCAATAGAATGTTTATTAGGGTAGACTTTGCAGAGAATATATGCGAACAATAAATATGTACAAAGATTACAGGGTGATATATCGCGTAGGCTGCACTCTGTAAAATCCTAAGCTGCCTTCCGCCCGCAAGTAAATACAGCCTGATCCTGTGACACAATAAACTGGTACGCCGAGAAACGATGTGAGCCATTAGCAAACTCAAATCTGAACTTGGCGTAGATACAAGCCAACCAGTGGCGTGCATTACCATCCTTACGAGTTGCCATTTCATTGTCTCTGATATGGACTAAATGGAAGCAGATGATACTGATTACACGTAAGCATGAAGCCATAATTGAGTAGAAATGATATCTTTAGATTCTAAGATGTTAACAAAGTTTTAGCATGGTCAATGTATTATGTTTAAGGGTGTTCACTGCTAATACCTTTTACCTAAATTTCCACTTTTACGAATTAAATCAGGACCGGTTTCGCTCATGATTCGACTGATAAGAGAATACAAGCTACATTATTATTTATACAAATCAAAATAAAATTAATAAAGTGTGATAAGCAATTGAAAGTAATTAACAAATAAAAGTACAAAATATGAATCATTAAATTGACTTCTAAAATGAATTTAATACCTCTAAAATTTAATTAAAAAACTCGCTGATGACTAATTAAATCAAAGTGGAGACTAATGGTTAATTCGAACATATTTATAATCTCGGATATTTTTACAAAATAATTTATAGCGTTACATTAGTAAAATTAATAACTAAATGATGATTTAACTCCTTCCAGGTAATTCATTCAAGTCATCTACTTACTGTATGAATTTTTTAATGTATGTATGTGAGATGCGAAAAACCGTTTTATTAAATATCTGGATGCATGCAAAGCTTCTTCGTTCTTTTTTAATTCTTGGTTATAAAAAATAGAAAGGTCTGTTTTTAATTTTTTTAATAAGCTATATTAAGTATGTATAAAAAAGTGTATACATAAGATGTAAGATTCATTTTAACGAAAATGAATTATCAGTTTTGAATCGCTGTAATATACTATGCACGCCATAGATATTCTTCACTTACATTGCTTTAAAAGCTTTACTACGATGGAAAAATAGTATGAACTTTTTATTTCAAACCTTTTGCAAGCGGGCCGTTTTGGTAGCGGCTACTACGAGCTTTTGGAAACTTTACGAACAAAGAAAACTAGCGTGTTTATTTGTTTTCAGAGCTTTCTCGATTATCCTGTGTGAATTATGTATGCCAAATAGAGACTAAAAAATAAGAAGGAATAAGCTGTGAAAACTCTGAACAAATTTTAATAGTGTACGATAATGACAAATATTGATAAATGAGACTTTTCTTTTAGTTATTTTCTTTGATCGCGAATTGCATACTGTTATTGAAATGTTGTCACGTCTTTTCTTTCTTATTGTTATTTGATTGTTCTATCATCTTTGAGTTATGTTCTAATGTAATAACGTTATGAGTGTTATGTTTGAAAAATTGAGACTTACAATAAAAAAGAATAAAATGTGGAAACAATAAACAATTTATAATAATATATCCACAAATGCGACAATGATTGATAGATGGGAGTTTTCCGCGAGTTCATTTCTATGAATGCGAAATGCATGGTATTATTGTAATATCATTCAGTCCTTTATTGTAATATAAAGGTTGTCACAGTGAATATTTTTGTCAGGATTCCTTGGTAATATATCGTCGCCGGATAACTGTAATAAGACATCTAAAAAATATGTGTTTTGTTAGAAAGATTCCCTTTCCAAAGTGCTGTGGTGAGAAATTTGTCTTAAAGAGAAAAATATCTTCCTATTTTAGATAAACCACTTAAACACGTCATAAAATATAGCACGGCATTGCATAGCATCTCAATACTATATTTTCTATATGTCCCAGTACAGCTCTCAGGCGACTACATATATTAAAGCGCTGATTCAAGTTTCCTTATAAATTAATAATTAGGCTAAATGAAATATTGTATTGCACTGAAAAAAACTATTAGAGAAGATATAGTATTAAAAAAATGTTAATGGTGAATGGTAGAAAAACAAACATTTGTTTAATACTGCTCTTAGTAATAATTCAGCGTCTGGCATGTTACTTGATTAATAAATTAGAAGCGAACAAACACGTTTCGCTCAGGTTCCGAAGTGGCCGATAGAATACTGTCACGTCATAAACTTGGCATGTAATTTGCGATATTGAGTGAAGCAACTTTAACGCTGGTGCATAGCTAGAGAAGTGAACCCCATTCATAGAGAGGGTGGATTTTGCGCCATACAATAACGAAACGATAGAATTTATAATATAATAAAATGCTAATATGTATCACAAATGCTCATAATAGGTGCAGTGATATTTGTTATTTTAATTAATTTGCGATACAGTGATACAACACAATGGCACAGTATTGCAAACATTTTATTCAGCGTTGTTCGCTTTATTCGATTGCAGTGTCTCCGTACAGAAACGTTTCTTAATTGATTTCACTAAAAATTAATACATTTAGGTTTAACGGCAAGAGTATTTGTGATGTTTACATTCGATCATGAAAACGGAGCTCAGTGAACTAAAAGTACTTTCATATTAACTGCTAGATGACAAGATAATATCGTTAACGTTTGCTCCTACCGTGGCTTCTAATTGACTAAAACACTTGTTACCCAGTTGCTCGACTTCTCTTTTTCAAAGAGAGTAGAGATACAAAGACAATGACGGTAGAAGTAGTGGTTAACTAACCACTCTCGCCCCCTTTTAATTTTAAGATTGGAAGTAAGAGGGATTTTTAAGCATTACAAACACTCGTACCTTCGAACAGAAATCGATTGAAAAAAGTGTTTTTTAACTGGAAATCGAACCTATGAGATTTTTCACAGACACCAACAACGTTGTGCACTACGCCGCGAAGCTGACAATTTGATATCGTGTCTCGCAAAAGAAAATATTTAAAATAAGCATCCTAGTGATATTTTCATTTTTACATAAATTGCTGTTGTATGGCAGTAATAACGACTACCTCCCATTATACCCCACTTTACGTTTAATCGCGGTAACAAAGTTTTTTTCTTTTTCGTAAAAATCAAACAAAAAATCTGCATTTTATAAGCTGGTTTAGTTACGGTATGAAACAGTGGAAGTTTCTGCGAACGAAAAATCCATAAGTAAAGCTTTTGTGAAAAATTGATTATTGTTTAATCTTATAAATGTAATAAAACTCTAATTTGAAATATAATATACATATGAAATATAATTTTAAAAAGTTACATAGATTTTTTATGAAATTATCATGTACAGCCACAATTTTAAAGACAGTGGGATAATATTAATTATGGTTACATTATATAATGATAAATTGCTTCGGAATAAAGTAGAGAATTGTATTATAAAACACCACGTTTATAATAATAATGCGATCTTAGTACATTTAATATAAAATATGAACGTACAGTACAAGACAAAGAAATCGAAGCACATATGTTAAATATCGTAATATAAAAACGTTTATAGAAATGATAAGTTTAAGATAAGCTGTGTGAAAGCACTTATAGATATGTGAAGTAAAGAAAATTGAAACTTACAACGTTACATCTGATTTTCTAGGAAACATGAATTGCTTTCTTGTAATTTACTTAAACATGAGAAGGTTATTTATTTCATCTTCGTGAACGGTAGAAGGTACAATGTAACCAGCTTATAACAAAAACAAGATTTGTTCTAACCAAAACTCAAGAGTTGTTTTTCGAAACAACCCTTCAGAATTAATTTATGGAAGTAAAATTTCTCTTGATGAGTTGAAAACTTTCTTTGAATAGATTTTATTCAATTGCTGTATTCGAATTTGTTGATTCTTTATGATTTCCAGGTATAGAATTTAATTACTGAAAACAATTTGTAAAATTTATTTATGATTTTTGATATACAGATGAAGGCTGTAATATTTATTGTTTAAAGATATTGTAAAGTTAAATGTCAAACTTCTGAAAAACGTAGAAGTTTATAATAACAAAATGAGTGCTAGCATTGGCTAGTATTGTTACTTTGTAGCTTTTTTATAACTTAAAGTTTTTTTATCTTCTGTTATATTGCCCATATTTTTTTTAGAAATAAACATAATTCATAAATTTGTTCAATCTATAATATTTTGCCTTTTTGTAAAAAGATATTTTTTTGTTGAGTAAAATGTTTTTGCTTCGATAATTACGACTGCAGACAAACTGACGCATACAAGTTAAGAGTAAACGATTTATAAGACAGCGAGTGTCCTAAATGGTCCTTATCAAAGTGACCTGATAGTCAGAGCTAATTCAATTCGCTGACGGGGCGCTTTTGGCGTGATTCAGACAGATGGAAACGACGAGGGCTTTACTCTGACAGACTGTCAGCAGACGAATGATCGGTCAGAAAGATAATATATATATGGGAGGTAGGAGAATTTTTAATTACAGACCAGATCATCACTTTATTTAACAATTATATTTTTAGAATGTATAATATTGAAATCTGTAACAGTGTATGGTGATTCTTTATGATATTAATTTCCCTATTAAATATCAGGCCTGAATTATCTCTCATATGAAAAATCAACTTGTGTGAATGTACATTGTTTGAACGATTCAAATTATACATAAATCAGTTGCCCGGGTTATGTTTTTTCGTATATAAATGCTCTCTTACTAATCGAAATGATGTGAAATATATGGCATGTGGAATATGTTGAGCGAGACCTATCCTGATATTTATTTTAAAATATATATATATTTTTTTTATATTTAAAATAAAAACCAGTGGTTTGAGGTTGACTTATCAGTCGTTAGTTTTAGTTGTGGTTTTCGCGGGTTGAAATTCCAGGTTGAATACTTTTATAAATTGTTTTTTTGTTTTCGGCTTCTCCGTAATGTCATAAGATCACTTTCGAATATAACTATGGAGTGTATAAAGAACGATCAGCTAACCACTTATCCTGTCCTCGCTCTAATATTTTATTCGTACTATTTAAGAAAAAGTAAGTTTTAGTAACTAAGAAAAACAGTTCTAGTAGAACACACTATGTTGAAATAAGCTTCACCAGCAGTCGATATTATTCACATTTGTAACGAATATAATTGTACTTTACAAAGCTAAACTTTATTTGCTTAAAATTGTTCAGCTATTTTATTTTTGTGGTGAGATTCAACACAATTAATAAGGTACATATATTGAAAAGTGAAAAAAGATGTATAAAAACTCTTCATTAAAAGAGAAAGCTGTTGGTATACTATTCTGCATTTCATTTGCTCTGGTTTGTTCATTATAATATAAATTTGAAGAATCTACTTAAAAACACATTATCTTTTGAATTATGAGAAATTTCTCTAATTGAATTTTACATAATATAACAGGCTTTATAACATATTTCTTATATCATAATTAAAATTTATATTCCTGATGGAGATTGTAATAAATTCTGCTTGAATTTATATACACGCATAACAAAATTGATGAGGTAGAGTTTAAAAAACCTTGTATGAATTTTACATAAGATAAGAGCGAGTTCCATACACGAAGGTTGATACCCGATCGAAAATACCCCCGTAGTGATTTATTCGGAAAGTGTGACTCCCGTCATTTATCTAAATCTATCGATGCTATCTACATAAGGCTTTGGAGAGCCACGCTTGCAAAGATGGTGATCGATCGGCATGCCGAGATGCTGTTACAGATAGTACATCTGCATGTGATAGGTAATTGTCCCGTTTAACGGAAAGGTTCTTGAAGTAAATTTTCTCAGTGAGCCGGAGGCGCCCGACAGTAAAGTGCAGCTACGAAGGAAACCAACCGAAACTTGCATGGAAACTTTAGCACTTAAGAGAGTTATTTTCGATTATACCCGATGCACGGTAAGTGAATAATAATTATAGCCTGCGATGTGGAGGGGGCGTCATGGGATTCCAATGCTCAAAGCGCATCTCTGGCGGTAATTGAATGCAGTGGTGTCATCCGTACTACTTGAAATGATAAAGGACCGCACCGACAAAGTTGGGAAATTTGACTCGATATGAGTATCAGCAATAACTTTACATTTCTCGTATGAATACATTGCACACGTGACGGATTACATAAGAAAATTTCTGAAATATATAACTCGTAAAACTATCTTGAAATATGCTTCTAAAAAATGTGTTGGTATTTTACGATGGGATATTAAAAAATATAGGAAAGTCTAAAGGAATAAAAATATTGAACACTAAAAAATTTGGCAATAAAATATTTCTTTTGTCGAAGCGGAGAGTTATTGAATATACCATAAAACTGGCATTTCGTTTTAGTAAAACGTGTTAAATTTAGACTTGATTTGATATCTTTTAATACATTAATATGTAGTAAAGATTTAATACCAAAGGTATTTTGTTAATGTTTCATACATAAAAACAGTAAATACATAAAAAAACAAAGTGTGGGCTAATAGATAAAGCAGTTTTATTTGTGGGTTTCAAAAAACTACAGGGTAAGGCGCAATAAAATAGTTAAAAATACTTGTCATATAAGCTTCTTACAAGTTTGCAAATCTTAGAGTGTGTTATAATTTATTGCAACATGCTATTCGAGGTAACTTTGTTTATGCAGAAAACTACTATTGGGAAGTCAATACTCATTATTGGTGATTGCACCAGTTTTGGCTAAGACAGAAAATAAATAATATTGGTTGGACTGAATTGCAAGCAATAACCAGGTGAAATTGGATTAACAAAAAAACAAGTAGTTATGCATAAATAAAAGACGACGGGAAACCCTTGTCACAGAAAGTTCATTGCTAAGTATCGGTTAGTATTTTCTGTCTATTACGGTTCGGTATGCTCCGGACCGGGAGAAGGTATACATTTTTGAAAAAATGTTATTTATGTCAAGTTCTATAAATGCACCAATTAAGTTATTCAAATTCAAAAAAATAATGTCCAAGACTCTCAGTGTATTTAGTTCATTTATTGTGTTTTTTTACTGGAAAACTTCTGCCAGTGCGGTGACGATATTTAATAAGGTATTATCAATTTCTGTTTAATTTTATATTCGGGCGGAAAACAGTCCAATAAAATGAAAAGGAATATCTGTGTTGTTCTGTAAGCTGCTGCATCAATGAAATAAAATATCGACAGAAGCGATTTCAGCGAACTGAAAACCGATTGAAAATCTCTTAGCCGCTTGGCGTTTCTACAAAAGTTCTCCCATATAAAGCCACCACGATGGAACAAGCATAAAAGTTAACCACCAAAACGCGAGGTGACACTTTAGAACTTTGCACTACCGAGTCAAGTGCGAGATAAATTTGAATAGATGACGTTTAAGAGAAACGTTCGCTGGTGATTAAGTTATTAAAGGGAGCCCTAAAAGGGTCACCCGTCAATTCATTATTACTTCAAGTTTGCAATAACAAATTTCAGTAAATTTGTAACTATTAGTCAGAAAAATATAATTATTATGCGACTTTAAATGTATTTAATGTAATTATTACAGACCTGACATTAACATTATATTTTCATCCTTGGTGATGAGAAAATATAAGAAATAACGAAAAAAACATTTTTTTATATTTTATTTGTATGATTAAACAATGTTATAGACAAACTATAAAACAAATACTGAAACTTAGTAGCAACAAGATTTTTTTGAGCTGTCTTAATTGATATAAAAAATATAATAGAAATATTTAAAAAAATCTATATAACGAAATTTAAAAAATATTGGTTAAGAAATAGTGATGAGAGAAATTTTATCAATTGATTTTTTTAATATCAATTTGCTTGATAGATTTCAGTTACAATACAGTAAAAAAATAATTGTTTTAAGACACTTTAAAACACGGGTAACATATTAAAAGTTGAAAATAAGTTACTATCAATATTATTGAACATTCTTTTTTTATTATACAACCACACTAAAAATCTCCGCTTAAATAGTTCATTTAAGATATATCTAAGTGAGCATTTAAGCATAACATATTTGAAGCATTCTTCACTCGAGATCTCCCATTTATCAGAATACATGAAGGGTTCAAGTAACTATTCAAATGTACAAGCGCCTTTAGGGTAGAGCGAGGCACTTGAGGAAAAATCCCAAAGGATTCCCTGGGAGATGAAGAAACATGAACGAGGCATGGGCCAAATGTTAATTTTGCCATGGTTTTGGTAAGGGACGAGGCGCAAAGTTTATCTTTGTTTAGCATACAGTAAAACATTGTGGTCGAAACGTGTGAAACAACATTTGAATACGACGAGAGCCACTGTGTGCAGCTGAACATAATATAATATTTAGTTAATTTTGTAATTTATCTTGTGAAAGTAAGACTGAATAAAGGGTAGAGGCTGGTATATGGCATTTTCAATATACTAGGAGTTAGGGCCTAGTATATTGAAAATGCTATCTAATAATAGTAACTAGCTCATAGTGAAATACATATTAATAACTAGGTACTTACTAAGACATCAAGTCAATATTTAAGAATCAGCATGTTATATTATGAACCAATAGTGTTCGATGGTCTCATAGTCAAGTCAATGCGCTTGTATTTTTGTTCACCAAGGTTTCAAGTCCCAAAATGGAACTGTAATTTATACATTTTCCAATTAATTTATGGATCTGTTTACAAATACATGTGTGTTTGTCTCTACCTCTTTTACCTCTCACTTTAAATGATCACGATCACAGGGAATCGAAAGAGCAATATTGATTCATTGCTTTAACTCTCCTAACCAAATCTTTCTTTTCTAAAAATTTAAGATTTCTACTGAAGGGGCTTGGTAGAATTTCAATATTAAATTTGAATCGTTCAAACTATGTACATTCTCACAGATTTTGTCACTGACGACCCGGGTTTCGCCTTTCGGCATCTTCAGACATTCAAGTGCACGGATGAACTTGAATTGACAATTAGTAAATGAAAGTTTCGTGTTTATATAAGATATAAATGCATCACTGAGTCCAAAGCCATTGCTGACGAAAAGGATGAGCTCATGGGAATGCCAACAGATTTGAGTAGTGAGTAGTTTCAAGAATTATATAATTTGTTTGTAGGCAAAGGTTTTATGATTATATGATTTTATGATTATATAGTTCCAAGAAATTTTAGAAATCAACAAAGCACAGCTGCAAAATCTTCCGATTTTAAATGAAATATCAAACTTTCCCACATCTCCACTTCTATACCCTATATAATGAAATTTCATTTAACATGATAATTAATTTATTTGGTTACTAAGCAACACATAGTGACTATTTCAGATGACTTCATATGTCAGGTAATATGTAAAAAATCAATGTTCATCATCTGTAAGCCTCAATTGCTTCTGAAAGATAATCTTTTCATTTATATTAATATAAATATAAAAAAGTACGCATTACAAAATTAACTTATTCATAAATCTAAAGGCCTTTTTAAATCATGCTTTATATTTTTTGCTCAAAAAGAAAAATAGGTACGAGCACAAAAAAATAGAAGGCTGACAAAAAAAATGTTCAGAGAGGAGACATATAAGAAGATAAATTAGTTAAAAGAAAATTCACCAATAGTATAAAGATTCGGAAGGAAAATTTCGCTAGGAAAATAAGTAATGAACAGTATACTTTTTTACCGTATTGGCAGAAGTTGGTAAGTAACCAATTAATAAAAAATGAATTAAGTATTCAATGACGTTATTTAATATCAATTTTAATAATTTAGTAAACGCATTACTTGTACCAGTTTAGCAAAAACGCCAGTTTATTTATTAATTGATTTGGCATTTACTTGGTAGAACTCCATTTATAACAGATTAAAATAACAAAGTATTTTAGCTCTACAGTTTTTAATAATTTTATTCGTTGATAGCTATTTCGGCTTGCGCCATCGTCAGATGTTTGGGAATTACTTTCAATGCAATTTAAAAGGCAGGAATTTTTTCCTGCCCTATTTTTTCTTAAATTTATTTTTTATTTAAATTAATGATATAATTTGATATTATAATTATCCATTATATGTAGTAAAACATATCGAGACTAGATAAAAAAATCTCAAATCGTTCACTTACAATTTATTATCATTTTTTTTTTTACTTATTTCTGCCAGTTTGGAGACGATACCATATTCTAAACGTTCATCAAACCCGTTATCATATCTAGTCAAAATTTTAAGCTCAACAAGAATATCAAACAAGATGTTAAGTTTATATTTGCTACTGTTTCTTTAGCTAGTCTTGTACCCGAGTGGTGAACGCTCTTGGAGGTTCGGCTTTTTCTATTACGGTGTTCACGGGTTCAAATCTATAGACAGACATTTTCTGAATTTGTGTCCAAAGGCATACAAAATGCTAAAGTTTACATTCCATTTTGCGCAGAGCGATAATCCAAAACCTCTATTCCTTTCTAGCACGACTTTTTGAGCCAAATTCTCGACAGTGACAGAATAAATTTCTATTATAAAATTAAATTTGATAACATTGTTAGTCTAAAAATTGTGACATATTTTTGCCTCTTTGAAAATTGCATACAAAAAAAATATTATAAGGTTACTGTAAATTACAACAAAGAGGGCAAGTTTTTTTCTATTCTACTAGACGTAGAGAAGTGGTTAATAACATTCAATTAAGTATTAATAACAAATCAATTTAATATTAAAAATGTACTTCCAAAAATTATCGCCAAATACATCGAAAATTTTAAAAATAAAATCATTGTTCTCACAAAAGTCACTTGCTAATAATAAGCCAAGTAGGGAACGAATATGTTTGTTAGAATAAAATGTCTTTTAACTTAAGGGTAATAGTAGACATTATTTAGACTTTATTTTTTTGAATTTGAACACCTAAATCTGAAATTATTTACGATTAAATTATTAATTTGACATGTTGCTCACAAATATACACGATATTTACTTTTACGAGTATTTACAAATAATAATAACATTATATATGTGATATATAAAAATGCGTGAATTTACTGAAATTAGAATCGATGTTTTTAAAAAATTACCACAAAAATAACTTATCGATTGTTATATTGGGCACAATCAGTTGATTTATAGTGAATGTACACAACAATTAAAAAATACATGGTGTATAAATCACGAAAATCTGAGTATGCAATATTACTTTACCAAGGTCAACATAATTAATTGAGGGACGGGGGTATATAGACTTTGATATTTTTGAGTTTTCTGTTTGAGTATAAAGCGTGCGGGCTATAGGGCACACAGTATACTATGTAAATAGGCCGTCAGTGAATAAATAACCCTCGTGGAATAAGTACTACGTGCCTAAGAATAATATTTAGGGCAGAAAACGATTAAACATTTTGATGGTGTGTCTGCCTCACTGAGGCTTTTAAAGACAAGCGAGTAATTTTATGCATTGCTTACGATAATTAAACCGAAAAATTTAATAGTTTATAATTTTTTCAGAAAATATCCAATGTTTGATGAAAGTCTACGAATTCTGATTAACTGTTATCATTAATTAACGTCGGACTATTTTAATAAAAAAAAATGATAAATATGCGGCAGTTGACTGAGCAGTAGTCCAACGCTTATAATGGATACGGCATACCTGATGTAAGTAATTAAATTGTAATTAGTAATATCAATGTTTGTATCTAATGCTCTCCCTGTGTTCAGTAAAAAGGAAAAAAAACTCCGACATTTATTTTGTAATTAATTGTGTAAGAATTATAAAGAATGTTTAGCTTATTCATAAATTTTTCGATGTTCTGTCTAATAATGCTTCTCAATGAAGTGAAAAACGTGTCACATTTTGTAACACAGCAAAAGGAATAACAAAAATAAACTTCCATAAAGTTACAGCCGAGATCATCGATATTACTTTTAATGACGATTTTGTTTAATGAATTTTAACATCGCTGGTTGATCGAGCTTTAAACTTTTGACATCTATCTATCGATTCTGAGTTTTCTAATAACTCTCTCTAATAAATCTCTTATCTCCTTATACAGTTTTTAAAATAAATCCGTACGATATAAAGTATGTCTTATTATAAAATTACATTTTGACAAAGCATTATTGTGGTCAGAAAGTTTGTAGGTTATCTATTTAAAGCCCAAAGAGCTATAGGCAGAAAATAAATTATTAAGTTTTCGAATCAATACTACTTTTTTTGTTTGCAGAGTTTCAGTAAATAATTATTTCTGCTTAAACTGAACTTATCTCATATATAAATTGTTTTAATTTGTTTAGACTAAATCATGATGCGTAAATATTGTGGCGTGATAAGTTTGCAAAATTGATGTATTTTCAATTGAAAATATATTTACACGTAATTTTTATAAATATCCCGCTAGAAAACACTTTGGAATTTTGCTTTGGAACGTAGCAACGAGTTTTAAATGCCGAGCAACGAAAATATAAATTCGCGCACATAAACAATTGACAATGCATTCGCAAACTTCCAATAAACTCAAAACTTTTACGATGTATTTGCTAAGAAATGTCTTAGATTTAAATTATGGATAAAATATAACATCGTATCCGATATTGCATGTATTTTAAGTTCATCTGTTAAATATAAACTATACTACAAGAGGAAATGATTCATTTTATCGAATCGTATAAGTTTCACAATATCTGAAAATATAATGTGTTAAAACTAAACGAGAGAATTATTTTGTATCCGTTATCACCGATCTAGAACGACTGGTCCAGGATAGCAAAATGCACTTATTTGTTATTTGTTTTCATCTGATTTAACACGACACAAAGAGAAAAAAATATGATTTATATTGTAAAATAAAAAAATATGATTCTGCTATAAAAAATATTTAATACAAAACGATAGTGCTGTAACGAGCAGTTTTTATTTATAATTTAAAATAAAAATACTTTTTTATTCATAAGACGAAAATTTAAACGTCGTCAAGATTATTTTTTTTGCCAATGCAATTAAAAACAGTCGCCATTTAAGCTGGTTGACACACTTGAATTAAACCTCGGTCGAAGCATTAGTACGAGAAGATTTGGTCGGATAATCCTTTCCAGTTAAAGCAAAAGCGCCCTCACAAGAGAGCAGAGGTGGTTTAAAAGTAAAATTTACTGCGGCGAAAGCTCAAATGATTGGTGGTGCAATTTATCCGGTCGTAAAAACCTCTTGAATTCACAACTGCATCTGCGTTCAAAGCGATATACGGGAGAGTGTAGAATCTACGCTTTCTCAAACATATTTACGCCGTAGAGCCGCTACGCCAGCAGCAGTAGCAGGCGTCTTTTACAATTTCCAGAACGTAACACGACTCGCTTTATCATGCCAGGCATCTAGTCATTCCCTGTATACTACAATTCAACTTCTTGATAATGGTCCAAAAGATTAATATTTACAACCCATCAACATTCATACATGCAAATAAATATTTACATGCTTTTACGACGAAATGATATTCGTAAAAAATATCTCTACGACAATGGACATTTTTAGTAAAATATTTATATTTCTTATAAGGAAACTATTTCAATGGGAATCAAGTTAATATAAATGGCTTCTAAGTAACTTTAAATATATGCAAACAATATTATTTAAATAATTTATAATAAATGAATACAGTGGTATTTGCTGGTTATCCATGGAGTCATTGGTATATATTGTACAAACAACGGTGAAAATAGTTTTTAACGTTAAAATCTAGAAATAAAACCATTAACCACTTCACTTTCTACTGCCAAAGGGAAAATAGAAACCTTGGAGAGATTTTTTTACCTTATGATAAACTTCAACCAAGTAAATCCGAATTTGATAAAAAAAAGTTAAAACTGTTTTTTTTATCATCTCCGTTTCAAATGTGGAGCAGATGTTGTTTATAACTGCTTGTTAATTATTCAAATAAGCCGTCTTTTTTGGAGAAGGTAATGAAAGAAAGGTGCTAAGGAAATACTAGTAGTTTACTTATCACTTTTGATGGCCACATTTTCGGTTGGGGAGATTGAAACCATCACTCATGTCCATTCCATTTAGCACAAATTGATTAATATAAGTGTAAACAAAATTCAATATAATAAATAATGAGCCTTTTATTACACCTGGCACGATTGGCATGAGTAAATAATTTAGATTATTTACGAATATTTGAATTGAAAATAGCAGTATTTCATGACACGACCGACTTATATATCATGCTTTATTTGTAATACTTCATGCTGAAACTTACACCGATATACTTTTTTTCGATGGATTCGGCTGTAGCTTTGTAGAAATTTATTTTTATATAAACTTTAATTTGATAACTTTATATTGTAGTGAATGTTATAATAACAATACTTTGACTTAACTATTTAAAGAAACAAAAGAAGTATTTTGCAGATTGAGAAATAAAATATATTTTACTTCAGCACATACTTTATTAAATCTTTCATCAATATACATAATGGTTCGTGTTTATTGAACGTTTTTATTTTACTCTCATTAGAATCGAATGCTCTCGTAGAAAATACCTTTACGGTGTACGACCATTATTAATTTCAGAAGCAGGCTGTAACAGTACACAAAAGATGTCGTTACCTGATGTAGACGAACGAAAAAACGTGTTAAATTTGATAATAAAATACACGCGACTGTATTTTTCAACCTGAGTCTTTGAATGAGTGATCTATTATTAAAATTAATAACAATCATGACCAAGTGCTTATTCGACCCTAACAAAGAGTAAAAGGGACACGTCTAGAATTTTGTAATTTGACAAAAAAGATAAAAGTCTCTTATGGAACGAGCTCATTAAAATAAAAAAAACGCAAAAGCGACTTCTTTTGTAGTGAAAATATTTTTGACAAAACGCCAAGAATTCATCTTTGTTTCTTTGTTAGCACGTCTCTTGTTTTGTCACAAGCGCCAAACGAAATTATAATCAACATCACAATACACACAATAGCCTCAACGCTGTTGTACTTAATCGTTGCAAAAAATCGCTTCTTAAGTAGAAAGTAGTTTGTATGTTTCTTTTACATTAATTTTAAGCAAGCTATTCCAAGATAAGTACCAGCCAGGCCAAGAATTATGTGATGGTAGATTTTTCCAGTACACAGTTGTTACATTAAAAATCTTGGAATATTTTTCTATTGGCTAGGATTATCATACAGTCAACCAATTTTAGAACTTCAGCATATAAAACAGGTATACTTATATAATTTAATCGTCAGTGACAACATCTGTGAGAATGTAAATAATTTGAACGATTCAAATTTAGGTATACTGATATTAGAATTGATCAGCAGAAAACTGAACCGATTATTTTGATTTAATTTATTTTTCAGGCGGTATGTTTTAAGGCATTTAAGCGATTCGCGATTGTTTTTCTTATAAATATACCTAGTGTGACAACGACAGCTTTATCACAAAGCCAATTTTTAATTAGCGAGGGTAGCGGTTTACAGCCTAATTAACCCACAACAAGGTCGCATTAAACTAAAAATAATAAAGCTATTGAAGTAAAGATTTGTATTTTACAAAAGATGAGACTTAAAACATATATCAAATTTTTCGTAAATTGTACAATTTAAATTTTAAAGAATCAATTAGAAATAATATTAGTTTTGTATCCATTAATCTGATGAAATAAACCAAAATTCGGGTGGGAAAAACATAAACCCTAGCCTGGTTTAAGGGTTTAGACAAATTATTAAGTGACTTATTTATAAACATTCAACGTCCGTACACTTGAACGCCTGAATATGCCGAAAGGCGAAACCCGGATCGTTAGTGACAAAACTTATTTGAGTGTACATAATTTGAACGACTCAAATTTGACATTGAAATTCCACCAAGCACCTTCAGTTGAAATCTTAAATTAAATTATATACATTCGTGTAATTGATAAAATCTAGCTTAAAAGGGGTTTAAAAACATCCCATAAGTGAAGCATTCCTTATTTTTCTACTCTAATAAAATTTATATGTAAATAAAAGTTGATTTGATTTAGTTTACAAAACATAAAAAATAGTGCTTTGGTTAAGATGCGATTATTTATTGAAAAACTGCTTCTCGATTAATTTTTTACCAATACAGTTTATTGGAATAGAATAATGAGGAATTATTAACTCATGTGAGATGTTTTATAAATCTTATTAAGCTTAAATTTCTCAAATGTTACTAAAAAAGTCACTTTGTAATTTGTTTTAATTATAAGTGTTGCTGTATACCGCTACACTCAACCTTAAGAAGGTAGCGTAAATTGTCGGTTGAAAGTAGGAGTAAAGTAGTGATCGAGTATTGCATCAATTTTTGCGTGGAAACCGGAAAAGAACCACCGAAATAGGTAAATAAAATAGTTGAAACTGACATATATGGTGGAGAGATGATCATTTTTTAATCCTTTTTTAAACTTATTGTGAAGTAAAATTTCTTAATTAATTTTGAAATCTTAAATTAGTTTAAAAAAAACGACATGCTATAATAATGTCATTCGCAGTATTACTATACATAAAAAGCATGTTTGAGTATCGATGTATGCAACACGTTGGGCATCATAAAAGGTTATTAAGCCATGACAGGATTCTCTTAGAGATTGTTAGATCGTTTTAGATAAAGGACGTCGGTATTGGATGTGTAATCACTGTTGCGATTCACCGATTTCCAATTAACGGAAACACTAATGGGCAAATATCAGCGGTACACGATGAACAAGATAAAACCGGAAACATCGGGATAGGCCGGTAGTAGAGAGCCAGGGACACACTCGGCAAAGGTTAGCCGTAATATGCGATACCCGGGAGAATGAATACTATAGTAATCACGTGAAGTACGCATAGCTAAAATTGGGTCAATACATTTACTGTTTGTTACAAGAGCATTGTTTATTGCTCGCTTTGTGTGTATGACTAATCATATATGCTTAATGGGGATATTAAATGTTTACTGCAAAACTAAGCGATTTTAACATGAACGTAAAGGTTAAACATAGTAAAATACACTATTTTAAGCACACAATTGATGCCTACATTTAAATACCAAAGTACTTACCCTTGTTATCATAGCATGGCAAAGTAATTAAATCCCTTTAGTGCCCATAAATAAAGACCGATTTACTAACAAGTTTATCAACAAAATAACGCGTAGTAAAATAGAATATTTACATACGCAAGGGAAGCTATTAATGCTTGTTTACGAACTTAAATATGCATTATACATAACAACTTTCATGTGTTAAAATAAAACTACAAATTTTATTAACAATCAATTCAAAATTAATTTAATTTTTAACGACAATCATTTACTAACAAGAAATAACAAGCTTAAAAGTTTGATTAATCTTAGAAAGTTTACTTCAAAAGTTATTTGATATCACTTGACAGAAGCGCAAAGTTAGTTTTCTGAAACGTTTTAACGAAAGCCAGAAAAATCTATCTGGCACTGTTCACGGAAAGTAAAAAAAATGGTTACTCGGCGAGGAGCCGAAATATGTCACCGGGCTTATTCAATTTCGAACCGAAAAACATACCCCGCGGGTTTTTACTCGGCCAACCCAGAGGAAAACTTTATTTTTCGTTCGAGTCATAACAAAGCCCACAGATATGATTGAAACATTTTTTGCGGCTTTATTATGGGTAAATTTACAATCGACTTGTGGACGCTTTCAACATTATATCATAAATAAAGAAATAGAAAAAAGCTCTGACGTAGGTTCAGGGTTTATCAAGACACTATATTAATAATGCTTAAAAACTGAACTTACCTCAATATAAACACTACCCAAAAAGAGACCGTAAGTATTATTTTCTATATGATATTATAACCGTCTTACATATAATCAATGAAATAAGTATTAGGATCGTTGAGATAGCATAACCCTAATTATTTATAAAATAATAAACTCAATGCGATGAACCGGAATGGAAAGACATAGTTACAAAGAGAAGTAACTCTGCGAAACATTAATTGGATGACAGTTATTTATGATAAGGATATAATTGTCGTCATCTATTTTATCTAAATGTTGGTTGATATTAATGTAGAACGAGGTATGTTAAGAATTCGTTGTCTTGTCAGGGACTTAACATTAAAATAGATTTTATTTAGTGAGTGAAATTATAAAAGAATGGAATTGCGTGTGTGCACGGCTGGTGAAAATCTATATTGCGACAACATATGCAATGCTGAAAAAAAATTCGTAAAGCCCAAAACGCTTTTGCGAAAAAGCACTTTATTTCTCAAATTTCCGGAGTGCAATTTCTGTATATATTATATGAGAAAGCATTTCCCTTCACATAAGCGTAAGTTTCCATTTATTTTATTCGCCATTCATGGAAACTGAAAAGATTTGCATTTAATTTATTTCCGCGGGTCTAGAAGTTAGGCAAAGCTATATTCCTTTCTTTTCGATGTATCTATAAATAGTATTAAGTGCAACACTTAAAGATATTATATCTTTAATTATCGGAAGATACTATTTTTTACCGTTACTACTTTGTGTATTTTATAAATTTAAATCTCTCACTCATCTCAAACTTAAGTTCTGTAAGACAAAACAATCAACTATTCAATTTATATGTAAGTTGACATGATACAAATAAGAATTTAAAACAAGCAATTTGTAGACTTTGCGCATATCCTAGCACTAGCTGCACTAATTAATCCTATTCACTAATTCCGAATGCTATCTATATAAATTAGCATAGTGATCTGTGAGATTATCGATGTAATCAATTCAAATTATGCAACAGATAACATAATTATTGTTATATTATTTATCACGTAGATTTATTTGTAACTAAAAATTTATATGTATAATATATCATTTAGATATGTTATGTTCCACAAAAAACCCAGTAAAAAAGTAATAGAATTCGTAGAAAAACTGAAGATTGTTTCCTAGAATTTAAAATACCATGTTATTTGAAAAAAAAAACAACAATGTGGTATACAAAATCGTCTAAAGAAATAACAATGAAGACTAGATAAAAAATATTATTTATAATATGAATTTAATTAAGAAAAAATAGTAGAACTCATCGCTACTTGTACTCTTTTATTAGAGACTGGACATAAATTGATTTCATGCTGGAAATTTTTGAAAAGCTTAATGTGTTAAGATCTTATGAAAATGTCTGTCATTATTGTCTTGTGCTGTTGAATTTCTTGTCATTAGGAATTCCATTATCGCTTGTGTTTTTTTTTATTTCTGGGAATCGTGCTAGAAATAATATGTTGTGTACAAATAACATATAGTATTTGTTGTTTTTGGTGGACCATGCTATTTCAAAATATTGTAAAAAACCTCGTATAAAAAAGAGTTGAGTTTATATATAAATAAAATATATATTCTATAAACGTTCAACTATCAATTTATTTTTAATAATATGGCTCACCCAAGTATGGACACTGAACACCATTAAAGTGATTATTTTGTCTACGTAAATACGTACGGTAGCACAATAGAGACACAGAAAATGTATTTGAATACATACCTTATTGTAACACAATAGTAAAAACAATATGTGTTGTTTTTTTTCACCGCTCGTATAAAATTTTTAGGTAGTGTACTCTAGGTTCTACTCTAGGCTTAAAATATTACTTTACCTAAGAATTAAAGTAAAATTTGTCGTAGCTTAAGAAAAATTACTTTTTGAACAATATCTTGTTATTATCATTTTTTATATTGCATTATAAATACAATTATAATTTGTGTTTTATTTGCAATAAACATATACATAAATAAATAAAAATAAATGATATCATAAATAAGTTTAACTCGATCGATCAATATCTCTTTAAGAAACGTTTTATTCGGTTATTTATTAGTATAATGAAATCTCATGGTTTTTTCTCGTATAAAATTGCGCTGGTTGAGTATATTCAGCAGCACAGATTTAGACCGATGTGATATGAAAGGGAAGCTATTGACGTAAAAAATGTACTTACCCCAAGGGATAGAGTGAAAGAAAACTTATTTCCAGTTTCATTTGAAAGAAAACTTCCGAAATGATATTAATAAAACGGAAAATACCTTATGAAATTGCCTCATTGTTTGCTAGTATAAAAAAAAACTAACCCCAGCGGGATGCGGTAGTGAAAATTCTTGCTCTCATATCATATATAGTATGTGATATTTGTTCAGTGCCGCACTGAGCAAATAAGCAAACTGTCACAAAAACTGAGACCAAACCTGTTAAAAATGTAGACCGCCACCACCCTGGGGGGCTTTCTTGAAGCAAATGGCTCCGGGGCGCGGGCAGAGGCGCAAACCTGGAACGTCCGGTCGCACTGTGCATTGTTAACTTACCTGAAACAAAATAAAAGGATTCGTGAGTGAGGAAAATTTGTACAACGTGTTTACATCTGGCAGGAATAAAAGAGCACGTGTGGGGTGAAAAGAAAAGTGAACCTTTATACTCACAACAAAATGGAGCAGAGCTGAATGGACAAAGGTCTACTGGAATACGTACTACAAAACAGAATACACTCGTATTGTTTCAATAAATGTGTGTGCTTGTGGCATCATAAAAATCATATAATTGTACAAGAAGTTAAGACAAAGCAGTATGAAAAACAATAATTGCAATTATTCGCGAATTGTAAGCGCAACGAAATACACAAAAAATATTTTGACCCATTAAAGGTGAAGTGAGCCAAGGGGCTTAGAATTTTTTCAGAAAAAAAAGATAGATGCGTCATAATATTCTACACATATTAAAGTATCTTTAAGTGAAGTAACCTCAGTTAATACACAATATAATAGTCTCCGTAAAATAAAAGTCTCCAATCCACCAAAGCACCAAGTAAAGTCGTGATAGTACTTATGAGCCCAAGAAAAAAGTTTTAACATTTTACTAGTTGCATCACTTCACCTCTAATGGGGCCATTTTATGTATCCAATTGCAAAACAAACTACTAATTAACAATTGAGGTTATATAATATTATACGCATACAAAACCACATCGTGAGAACAACGATTTAATAATCTATTCGCGTCTTTGTAAGGTTTTGAAGAGTTTAATTATGACTAGCTTGTTTATTCTTATTGTAATTTTAATGTTCTCTGATTGAACTTGAAATTCAGATAAGTTTTAAATGGAATTATTAATTCTAATTCTTTAATTATTGCTTCAAATACTCCAATGGCTTTAAAATATTTGTACATAAAGGTAATTTGAAATTGGCAATTACAATAAATTATTCATTAATATTATATTATAATAATAATATAGATTTTTTTATAATAACGATCCCACTCAATGGCTTAATTGTTGTTACGCAAGTGTACAATCAAATCGTGGAGTCAATAATACCCATCCCAAAATTAAGGCCTCTATTGTATTTGTAAATTAATTTATTATCCGTGTATTGTTTTATCACATGAAATTTTTAAAATTTTGCTGGCTCAAATTACGAATGTTGTAATTAAATAATTAAAAAATAATACTGAGCTTAACAATATAGTGTTTATAATAATAAATGTAGCAAAGCTGTAATGCTCCGTTTATATGAATTTATGATTATACATACTGTATTTTGTTTTTTTTAAAATTAACGAGAACCGTGCAAAATTCACAATGTTGCTTAATTATATACATTTGTGAAAATATTAAATTTCAGCGACAGCTTTTTATACTTATAATTTCAAGTATTCGTGAATGAAGATAATTTATTCGAAGTAGCAAAAGATGGCGCTGAAAACTCACGTCTCCGTGTACAAGCATTAAATAACGAAAAGTTTTTATCACGTCGTTACTCTATTTCTAGCACACATTTTGTAATAATATTAAATTTATTCTTTACTTCAATTATATATTAACTATTTCTCATATCTCTTAAGACTATAAGTTTGATCTTTGAGTAAGTCAAAATTGAAATAGAAATAGTCATTGTAAGGCTAAAGCCAAAACAGAAAAAGAGATATGTATGTAAATATTGAATCAATAACATGAAATCAAGTCATCAGTAATTCACTTTTAAAAAAGATTTTTTTTCATTTTCAAACATTTCATTTTCATATACAAAATATTTATATTAATATACGGTGGGGTGATACAGATAAGGCTATGAAAATAATAAAAAAAAGTTTGTTTGCGTCTTGTATTGCGATAAAATAATTTTGTCATTATTAATAATATTAGTTACATAAATCGTAACGACGTGATCATAGAGGTTTCAACAGGGCGCTACGAAGAGCAATTTATCTATGTCACAGCGATTATTTTTACAAAACGTGACCAGAACTTTGCCAACAGAATTGAAAAAGATAACTTCCAACATTTTTGAATAATAAAGCTATTATAAATTTGAAAAAATCCATGGCTTTTAAGCTGAAAATCAGTACATAGTTGTTTAAATTAATTAAAAATTTATATTTTGAACGATAAATGCAACATGTTTAGTAAATAATTAAATATTATCAGTGACATATACGGTACATTAATTTTCTCTTGTCTCAAAGGAATATACCTAAAATGGAAAACTATTTTAACACAATTATGTTTATCGAATTGGTCTAAAGTTTTTATGCGAAAAATCTCTATATTTTATTATAACGATAAAAGTTTTCGAAAAATCATAGTTGGTTTCTAGAAAAACAAGCTGCGCCATCTCTTGATTTTGTAGTAAGGATTCAACAGAGTTTCCCGGAAAAAAGGTCGCGAACCACACTGAATTTTCAATTTCAGAGTCAAACATTGCAGCGAAGACGCAAACAAAAAGCATGTGCTTAAAATCGTCCGTAGGTTTATTTACAAGGATTAAAAGGGAATAAAACACAATTCTCACACGGGAATAATAAATATTGCTGAAAATAAAATTTGCATCACATTCATATTCATATAGGATGATGTAAATATGTTGTACAAAAATAATAATACAAAAAATATATAATACAAAAATAATTTCAGAATTTTATTATAAAATTAATAAATTCTTCCGGTCAAAAGTACACAGTGTAATACAAATGTAGTAGAGATTTTATTCGGAAGTTTTGAAGTAGAAGCTGTCATCTGCAGAATACAATTGGTAGATGGCAGTATCTAGCCACAAAGTGGTTTTGTGGTTTGGAAGCCCACCTCTAAATGTTACACTGACATCTGGCAGTGAAAGCACAAACCTCATAACATCAGCGTTATGCGATGAAAAAATAAAGTGAAAGACATCGTGAAGACAATCATCCTTTTTTTAGTAAATAATTATTCATATTTTATGTTATAATTTTTGTAATATAGTGACAACACAAATAATGAAATATATGTATTCAAAATAACGCAATGATATTAAAAGGAACCATATTGCATTATAGCAAAACAAGATAAAAGTGGTTTTGTTTTCTTTTTCTTGCACACTCGGGCATAAATAAAGAAAAGATGCGCTAGAAAACGTGAAAGGTTTTGCTGCAGTGGAAAATATTTTCGAAAATGAATTATTTGCATGCGAAGTAATTGCATTCCAGAAACACGACTAGAACGGGATCGGAGACAAAAACAAACAACGTTTGTTCGGAAACTAAAATCTGTGAGATTAAATAAACTTTTAAAAATGTTAAATTAACAGTGCAAAGTTATCTAACAAAATAAGTTTAAAAACATGTACTACTTGGTTTGATTTATTTTTCAATTTGTTTTGAAGGAATTGGCTTATTTAAATTTGGATTAATTCGATGTTCTAAGATCAGACAATCAATTTACTTTTTGCATGACAGAATGACACCAGTTAATATTCATTATTATTTCTAGCCTGGGAGCAAAAACGCGTTGCTTAAGGGGTTATTGATAAATATATTATTCATGTTGTAAATTCAATATTTTTTCTATTTTCTATATACAATAAGTTTACTACAATATTAAAAAACTAATAAGAAACAATGGAGGTAAAGTCAAACAACACTGTTTACAGCACGATCATGTATTTCTCATTGACTGTAGGTTTTTTTTTTTCAATGATCTTCGAGGAATGTAAATGTATGTATGTTGTCTGTCAATTTAATATTATTTATATATAGTTAGTTGTAGTGGAAAGAATACAATAAGAAATTATGAAAAAACAATTTATTATTAAGTTAAATCACAATGTCACATGTACCGTTTTTCATATCATAAAAACACAACTAAAATCATTAATTTCATGTTCATTGAATAAAAAATAAACAATTTATACAAAAAGTTGTCTTTGAATTTGTAGTCAAACAACGCTATGTTGAGATTAATAAAAACCCAATATTTCTTTTTACTTTATTCCACTTTATTTAAAAGGTCAGGACCGGTTATATATCGCTACAAGAAAAATATTGTTAACAAAAGTTTGTTAATGTAATATATACAATTTTATTAGATCATTCAATGAATATTTAATATAAAACGATACAAATGCAATCAATTTATCGATTTTTGTTTAAAAGGATGGGTAAATTTCCTACCACCCTTCCAATTTTAAGATAACAGGTCGTACCGAGAGCATTTAGTTAACCACTCGTCTTGTTTTAATCTTATTCTTCTAGAAGTTCTACCTCTTCGAAAAAGAGAGGTTGAGCAACTGAGTAACAAGCAGTTATTGTAGAAAAAAACTTCTACTGAGACACCTACAATAAAAAGCCATATGAACTACATTGAAAGCGGATAAGAGTTTAAAAAAAATCAAACGTAGTAGGTGTGGTGGGTCGTACTGAATGGTCGATTTAAGATTACAAAAAACCTAATTTTATTTTTTTACTTTAAATATATAATATGACAAAATGAAGTGTTATTATTCAAATCTACTGTAGGTGTTTCGAATGTATCAGTTGAAACAAACTGCGTAAATATAAGTAAGTATTAAGGTCGGAGGAAACTTATTTAAAATACAATAAGATTTTCATTATCGCTGTAAAAAATAAAAACAGAGTTATTGCGCTCGCTATATTGCTAGTACAAGTAGAAAAAGAATAAAATTCGCGGGAAAAACTCCAGATGCATGGAAAGAGCGTCGACAGCATGCAGATTTACGAGTTTTGAATAGTTTCCCCTCTCAGATTATCATATTACACGAAGTTTCCAACTTTATGAGTGGCTAAAACTCGCTAAGTTTCTCGCCTTCAAATAAGTACTTGCTGGCGAAGCCGCCCAAAACTGTTTCGGTCGTAGATAGCTCGCCAAGCGTGAACATTGCAGGAAGAAACTGTAAAATGCATCTAATTTGAAACAATAATTTACAGCTATAACGAAAAGAATATATTCAGCCGAAGTTTACGCCGATCGAAGCGCAACATCCCCTTACAATGAAAATTCAAATAATACAATGAAATCGAATACAATTGTATCTTTCCACAGTATAAAATGTAATACGTATAACATATTCCAAATATTTAGATCAATCATTTGACTTTCATGAAACCGGAAACGTAACACGTACGCGTTTGATTCAAAGAGTCAAATCCACTACTGGTACAATTTGGGTTATCATTGGAAATATATTGCATTGCTAACTGAAAAGACCGCTATTTGTTATAAAAATGGTTAATAATCAGTCAGTCAGAGAAGAGAAAAAATATGTTTTAATATTGTATTTAAAATTAGTTTTCTGTTTAAAGACTTATGATTGTGTGAAAAATAGTGTCATTATAAATTTTAACTATCAATAATAGTGACAATCACTTAAGTTTTTGATGAATAACACTTAGTTTTATGGAACCTGTTTCGCTCAGCAAGTGAAATTTTAAACATAATATATGGAGAGAGAAAATATTTTGCCAATTTTTAGCCAAAGAATATCTTACTGCGTTAGCGCTAATGAGAAATTATGATACAAAAACTTTAATTTTCTTTTGTGTATACGGATAAAAATAGATATTTTAGTATCTGCAGGTCAATAAATATAACGCTTTCAAAGCATTAATTTTAGAAAAAAAATATTTGGTATACATACATACGAATGTATTTTTTACAAAGCAACTTTAATTTTAGTGTCATATTGAAGAAGATACACTGATAATTTGTTTTATAATAAGATACTCTTTGGTACTGTTTGTTGCAAACACTTGACATACGAATACACAGTACAAAGCACACCACTTGGAATACTTGGGTTGCAATCACAGTTGGTAATTTAATAGGGATGTATCCCAAACTAAAGCATTGACAAGATTCGGATGCCACACCACTTGACCCTTAAATTCAGAATACGTGAAACTCGACAGAGGCAACGTGCAAAGAACACAAATACATCAAGACATTCAAAAGTTCTTTGAAGAGAAAAAGGGCAATAAAAAATACATATCAAGGAGACATTAAGTTGAGACAAAAACCGTTATGTAAATTTTATATAGTTCATTTAATTTAAGATGCTTTTTTCAATCAAAGAATGATAAGATCTTTAAGAATGATTAGATCATTCTTTTTGATATAATTCCGAAGAGGTGAAACACGTGTCAGAATAATTTTCTAAACGAAATTAGTGGAATAATAAATTTATCAAATATACCTAATTTCATGATTTGATAAAACTCCATTTTTGTCAGGTACAAAAAAGAGCATGTATTTTATTCCTTCAAGAATTTTTAAAAAGTTTATGTCTTAATTTTTTATGTTATGTACAGTTAGCTTATTATTCCATATTTTTATCTTACCTCATTGAAAAGTTATTTATCATAATTATGTAAAATGTTTTCTTTTTAATTGCCTGCGTAGACATTTTTATTTGTTATAATTCGTCTTAAACCTAAAAATAAAATAATTTTCATTACTGAGAGTGGTTGAATAGTATGCGCGTAATCAACGATAAAGACGGCTTGACAAAGGTTATAATAAATACTATGTGAGCAAAACTATTTTCATTTAATAACAATTCTTTGTCTATATAGAGCAATATATTTCAATGCTTGAAAATAGAATCAGCTTAATATATTATATGAAATTAGCTTACGCAACCTTATCAGAGGGTTTCAAAACAAGATGAAATCAGGCCAACAATATAGAAACTAGGCATTTACCTGAACATATTTCAATAAATATTAATTTTCAATTCTACAATCGTAAATAGGAGATGCTAAATATTTAATCTACCCTTTATTTAGAGAAATGTTTTGGGGACTTTTGTCCTTGTATTTGGTACTGAAAATAAGATTGTATATTGGAAGGAAACGCATAAATACCAGCAGCTTAAGTTGACATAGGAAAATATACGCAAGCTGTAGTGAAACATATTCCTTCAGAATTCAAATATTCCCCGCTTCCAAAAACTACTGAAGTCTCTTCAATCACGAGCTACGACGCGATTGTTTTAGCGATATGGGTATTCCCCAGGAGGCTGCAAATAGCGTGAATCAATCGCTCACGCCAAATTAAATATTGATGAAATGTTTGACAACAATCCCCGGGGATATAGATTGTAGGTTTCGTTTAGCGGCCGTTTTTCATAGGTCTTCGGACAATCCGGAGCCGAAAGTTTTCAAAAATAATCAGGAAATCCATTTGGATTTTATAAATATTCAAAGTTACATTAATATTATGATAACCAAATCATTAATAATTTATTTCCAATAACGAAACGTTTGGAAAATGCTTTAGTTTTATAATCAAATTATTTTGACGTAAAAATAAGTAAAGATAATGTTTCTTTACAAAATATATAATATTTACAATTTACGGTAAATAAAATCGTAGCTTAACTCCTAAAAGCCTTTCCAAGAAAACGAATGATAACGGAGAGAATTATTAAATATAATTGTAATATTTTAGGACTGAAGGTGCTTGGTGTAATTATACTATTAAATTTGTTTCGTTAAAATTGTGTACATTCGCACAAATTTGAGCTCGAGCACTTAAACATCTGAAGATGCAGAAAGGCGAAACTCGGGTCGCTAATGACAAAGCTTGTGCGAATGTACTAAATGTGAACGATTCAAATTTTATAGTTGTAATATTTTTGTCAGATATATTTACAACATATTATGAAACCATACTGAATAATGTTTTAATGATACGAACATAAAGTATGATAAAGATATAAAAACATAAAAAGTAATTTCAACAATAAAATATCGGTTTTTCAAGTGGGTCATATCGCAGTTTTACAAAAATATTGTATATCTACAATCGTGATATATTTTTAAAGTGTTTACTGTCGTTTCATTTTCTTAGTGTAAATTTATAAAAATTAATTAAAGAATCCAAAAAAAAAAAACTTTTATTTTTATATTTTATAAGAGTTATTTGCCGTTGGGAGTTTTTTAAGGAAACTTTAATTTTTTCAAAGTGAATAAATATTTTTCTGATGATTTACGTTTACGTTTTTGAAATAATCTGTATCAAAATATCCTTGTCGTCAAAACAAACATACGAAGAACTAATCTGATTTATCTTTTCTAAAAAAAGCAAACGGAAAATTAAATATTTTCTATTTTGAAATAGTTATTCGTGAATCGCTATAACCAAAGGGATATGTATTTAGATTATGAGTAATAGTGTTTTTACATTATTCGGTTCCGAAATAACAATAACGATGGCCCCACGGTAAATTGTCATGGGTCTGCATTGATCTGGGTAGTTTGTTCCCGGAAGCCCAGAGTAATAATGGCCACTGTAAAAACGACTAAACGGATTCACTACCAATTGTTATGCAAAAATTCGATACGCTATTACTGGCTATTACCATTTATTCATGGCGTGTATTTAGAAATTGAATGTCTACACTGAAATAATAAACTCAAAACAACACAATGCGCATGGTATAGAGACTTTGTACCCACCTAAATGAATATGTAGATTGTTTGTGGATAATAAATGTCTGATTTAATTATTCAGAACATTATCAAATTTAATATTGTGTGAATAAAATAAAGCAAAATGAATAAAATAATAACTGTTTATTTTCATTTCGAATCATTACTAACGAAGGAAGTCTCGCTGATTTAAATAAAACAATCAATTTTCTAGCAAATAAAATTAGTTAACCTCAAATTTTCTCCAGCTATTTTTCTTTCAACCCGTACAGAACGATTAGCTAAGTAAAAGTTTTTTCTTTTTTTCATACATTTTCCCAAAGAGTTGAGGGAATGACTAACAACTAATTGCTGATATATCAGTAATGCTTCGACATTGTTCGAAAAATGAAAACTTTTCGTAAATAAACCAAACACAGATTAGATTTACAGTAATTAGTATGAATAATAATTAATAAAGTATTACTGAGATAGCAATCATGAGAAGTGACGTGAGCTAAGTTATATTGAAGGAAAAGACGATTATGATGCATTATAATATTATAAATGTCTTAATGTATCGTAAAAATGCAATAAGCTTAGTAAAAATACACTGCAATAGTGTTTTATTTCTAAAATAAAAATATTCGATCTATACAAACACTTGGTAACAAAGTAGTGAAAGTACAAAACAAAAAAATTACCATTTTGCTATTAGGCTCAGTTCACTTCTCCGTGGTTCAAAAAATCTTCTATGAAAAAATGTTTCCTGACAAATAAAAAATATTTTTTAATAATTGTCAATAATAAATAATAAGGATACAATGATAATTAAATACAATACTCAATATAGATTAAGGCTTCGTATTCAATTACGGGTAGTTTCTTAAATCAGCCTTTCAATCGATATATGGATTTCTGTTCGAAGGTATGGGTGTCGGTGATGTGTAAAATTTCCTCTCGCCATCCTATTCTAAAAATAGCGTGTAGCGAATGCGATTGGCCAGCTACTATTCTTCTATCCCTACTCTCTCCGAAAAAAATAGATTTAGTTACTTAGTAACAAGCAGTTTTTGTTAAAAATAAAATGTTGAGTAAAACTCCATAAAGAATCTATATTCTCTACACTGAGAGTGGACATGGCTTAAAAAATCTTGATGTAGATGAAATTCAAGAGAGATAATTTTTAAGATAGCCAGCATAGTATAGTATTAATGGTCGCAACCAATATGCTTATAAATACGAAAAAAATCACAAGGCAATTTAAAAGAATGTTCCTTTTTACGCGTAGAAAAATATTCGAAATCCAATCATTTTTGGTTGCATAAAACTTCATGTCTCTGATAAGGTTTCAACAATGTTTGCAACATCAGCTTTTTCGCATAAGGTTAACAAGGACAACAGTTATTTTACCTGAGATGTTTTGACTACAAAATGCTGTTTGCCCAAGGCTGTTTGTTCATATATGTTTTGTGAATATCTAAATACATTTTAGTAGTAACTTTATGTAATATATTTTTTAATAAATTGTTATTTTATGCAGATTATGCGTCCGAGTCCGTATCATATATAAATATATATAATATGAAAAATGGTCATCTTCCGTTTTACAAAAATGAGATAGATACAAAAAAAATATATTAATTAATGCTTATCTCTTTTTCGACATAAAATATGTAACATTTTTAATTATTTGAATATTGCGTTAATCAGCCTACTTATTTATTTTAGGATTTTTTAAACTATTTTACTCGACTTGGCATGATATTTTACTATGCAAAGACTGACAAATGTATTCAATGACCATTTAAAAATATTTTATAATTCAAGTGTGTTAGATATTTTTGCTGACGGCATATCAAAGTTGAATAAGGAAACTCAGTTGAAAAAAGTTCAAAGTAGATTAGACTGTTTATGATATCAGACATAAAAATAATATTAAATTAGTATTTTCCATTAATATAATGATGCTTTCAAGTATATTTTGTAGATTGAATGAGTTAATATATTAACCAAGATTTACCGTTCTGAAATAATCAGCGGAGTTTACGGTTTTTTGCATTACTAGCGTATTCTATTTTTGGTTCGTCGATTTTTAATGCGCGACTAACAATGTCTCAACAAACAACTATACTAATACGATAACTTGAACGGCGATTGCCGAAAAAGATACGTAAGATAAAACATAATTTACGACACACACGATCCAAAATAAGATTCCAATGCCATTATCAACGGCAACCTCCAGGATGTTTCGATACAACTGTTCTACCATAATGCTTAGAAATAGAAAAGCACAATAAAACATCGAAGTCAATACCATGCCTTATTTTCCACTGTGCAAATATGTTATCTATACAAGCAGTTTTGCTTCTTAGTTCTTGGCTATTGTCCAAAGGATCTTTTGTTATTTTTACAATACGCTTTGTTTTAAAGACTGAAGGTGTAAGAGAGCGTAATAAAAAGGCAAGACGATGCTTGTAAACAGGTAAATAAGCTAGTATTGTAGTTCACATCACATATTATAAAAGCTTATATATTTTGTGTTAGGTTATAGCTGGGATAAATAGAAAAAAAATAATGTATCGAAGTAACTCTTAGTTTTAGAAATTCCATGTTAAAAAGAGTGGAAAAAATAATGATAATTCTGGTTAATGAAAATTAGAGTAAATGCATTGAGGAAACTTACCATATTCACTCATAACATAAATTTATCACTACGGAATAATATAATACTGATTAAAGTATTGATAAATTCTCGTTAATTGGTTGTACTGTAATTGACTGATTTTGATTTCAACGATTACGTATACAATTTTTCACTTTTGAGGTATTCATTGTCTTTTATATTTCAAAAGTTATATATATTATATATCTTGTTGAAATTGTATTTTATACTCTTTTGTAATACATAATTCCTTTTTTTTGTTAATAGTATTGGATGAATAGAATTTAAAAGGATTGAAAACGGTCCTGTTTTTAATATACTAATGTTGATTTAGTAAAAAATCGTGTTTAATTTTTGAATATATAAATTTTGTTTTAGCAAAAATATTATTTATTTTTCAATATCAGATACTATATAAACAATAAACGACTAATATAATATTTTCCAAAAGCAATAAAAAATATTACATTTTCCATAATCATAATAAGAATTGATATCTGATTTGACTGATTCTTTATAATATAAAAACTTAATGTTTTCGATCTTTATTTATAAAAAAAGTGAAACGACATTTGAGTGACACTGTGTATTTAAATAATGACTTACCGATAATAAGCCTTAGCAGGTTGGCCGCCAGGAGACTAAGGTCCGGTGAGTGCCCCATGGGTGCCACGTCACGTCCCATCCACTACCCTTGCAGCTTCATCACACGCACACACCCCCATCTTATTAAAGAGAGCTTTTTAAAAGCTTAGGCACCCGTTTCGTAACGTAAATTTCTCGTTAGTTTAAAAGAACTTGTCCGCACTTTGACGTTTTTGCTCATTCGTTAGCTTGCGTAATACGTGGTGTATAGTTGTGTATTAAAATGTGTACTTTAGTACAACGTATTAAGTAGCACTTAACATAATTGATGATGTTGTCTACGTAAAGAATGATGTACGCAAGGAAGCACTACTAAAATACATAAATAATAAAACTATTGATTTGTTTTTAAATTTCACAACAAATACTTAAAGTGATTTTTTAACACTGTAAACTTTTATTTGGCAGTCATAATAATTCCATTTAAGGTTAAAAAAAAGCACTCTCTTATAGTAATTTTACATTTATTTGGCAAATTAAATAAATGTGACATTAGTCAAAACGAGTATTTAATTTTTTTCAATATAGTGCCTTTCCGCCAAATATTGACAGTGAACACCTTAATAGTGATCATTTTAAGATGTTCAATGTTAAATCCTAACGGAAAGGCATTATATATAAAGATAAAACACTTTTTTATTAATTACAAAATATTTATTAAAGATCAGAAACGGGTTTCTCTTATGACAAGCATTATCAAATGATCATATCAGTCGCTTAATGCTCGCAAGGAGCGTTACCAGTCATGATCTATAATAAATAATTAACGTTGAATTAGCATACAAAGGGTTTTATTTTTTATGTATGGTACGATAGTTCACGTTATTATGCATAGATACTGTTACTGTTGAAAGGAAATACTTTTGCTTATTAAATTTTATTCTATATATTAATTGATTTGGCATGTTTTTCGTAGAATTCATTAAATAAAATTGAATATAATACAGTTTTATTTTGACCTTATTAAATTGTATACAATATTAAACACCGTGGAGTGGAAATTGTACACATATTATTTTCACTTAAAATCTTCTTTACCAAAAAATGTATGAATTTAAATAAAAATGCGCGTGTCAAGCAAAACTTTGTATCTTGTCAAAAAAAAGTTTTTACTTTAATTATAAAATAAATGGTGACAAAATTATTTTGTTTTTGTGTTAAACGTATATATTATGCTCTCGTATTGATCTTATCTTTTCTGTCTAAAATGTCAATGAATATAATACAAAATAGAAAAATATTTTAATAATACAAAAGTTTCCGATTTAATTTGAATGTTAAGCCGTCTAAATATAAATAAAAACTGATAAACAACTTCGAAATAGTATTGTAAATACTTAATTTCACAAGAATTATTCAATATAGTTGATAGATATGTTGGTTTCACGCAATTGTCACGTCAACTCTTTATGAAACGTAATTTTGATGATAAAAAAAACAGTAGTTACCCATCACTATATGTTATAATTTCTGTGAAACTAAATGTATTTGTATATTAGTCAGAAATTGTGGAGTTATATCCATTAAATATGAATGCAATAGAAAAATATGGCTGGATCGTCAAAGAGAACAAAAATAATAATGCAAAAAGTTATTTAGAGGCTTACTGCGTAATACTGGTGTCAAATATTATAATGCCAGTTTAACTATATGAGTGGAAATAAAGATTTCATTATAGGCCAAAGAAAATAATTTGTAACGAAAATTTTCCCAAGACAAGATTATGTTTGTAATATTTTCTGCTTGACAATTTATAGCGCAGCGACAACTAATTAATATGTAAATTTTAGTTTGCCTTGTTTATCTTTGCATAATTAAGAAAGTTCTTTTTACGCGAGCTTCCGCCCGTTAAATAAGTCAGTAAATAATATTTCCGGAAACTCAAGTTAAGAAACTCGAATTTTAATCATAATTTACCACTATAAGCAAACAAATGAGAATACCAGTATCCGATAAATCACGAAAGAGACGTTTTGGCTCAGCTACATGACTAATGAAAGATTTCCCTCGCCCTTACCAGTGTATAGTGACTTTATGAGTACGTTAACAACGCGATCGAATGCCTATATTCATTGTATGTGTTGGGCCGTGAGGAAAAGCTGACATAAGCCCGACCCGAGTCCCTGCTTGAATTTCTAAGTAGATGAAAAGTAGACTAAACTCCGAATATAAAAATGGCTTCATTAGTATCGTATGGATACAACATATTGGTATGCTGAACAGCAGTTTGTTTTCAAGTTATTTACAAGTATGGAAGACAGGAAATGTTTGTACACTTGCCATCAAGAATTTCAGTATATTTTTGAAATGTTTGGAGATATAATAAAATTATTTTCTAAAACGCATACGTGAGAAGTTTGGTTAAGTAATAAATCTTGATTATTTGTGAAAAAAAACACAACTAGATGGGTGACTATTTGCATCAATCGATTTTGAAATCGTTACATACATAATTAATATATATTTTCCTAGAAAAAGAAAAATACCTTTAATCATGTGTTGTCAAAAAAAAAGCAATTTGCTATATATATTATTGTTCTGTCAACGTCTTTTTTAATAAAATTGACATTCTAGATTCACATTTACGATGGTCTAAAAATAACAACTTGTTGTATTTAAACATTTTTTTATAATAAATAAGGCAAAATTTTGGATCATATTCCAATTCGATTATAATATAATCAAGAAACTAAAATCTGACTGAGCTTTTGAGCATATTTAACATAATACTATTTTTTTTTTTTTTTAACCATGTCCGCTCCCAATGTGGAGCATATGGACTCCTAATGGAGTTTATCTCAACAGAAGTGTTTCTACGAGAACTGCTTGTTACTCAGTTGCTCAACCTCTCTTTTTTCAAAGAGAGTAGGGATAGAAGAATAGGGCTAGGACAGGATTAGTGGTAAGCTAATCGCTCTCGGTACGCCCCGTTCATAGGATAGGATGGGTGAAAGGGGGGAATTCAAGACATCACATACATCCATGCCTTTGAACAGAAATTCATAAATCGATTGAAAAATCAATTTATAAAAACTGTCCGTACCGGGATTTGAACCCGGGCCCTCCGTAGCCAAAGCCAACAACGTTAACCACTCGACCACACAGGGTACTATTACATTTACTCAATTAAAATAGCATTGCTCCAGGAGTCAAAAAAAGTTAGAAATGTTCATTTATATACAAACTTTTGCGTTTTAGGATTCGATGGTGTATATACTTCGAATATGTTTTTATTTTTTGCGACAAAAACATGTAATGACACAAATGGTATAAAGCGTTGTTGCTTATCTTGTTTTGTGGATGTTGTTTATTTTTATATAATACTTAATTTATCTTCAATTCCGACACTCGTACAGGTTTCAAAAGCGTAAAATAATGAATTTTTCATATAATATTGTATTAATAAATCTTGTCGCCCAACATGTAACGCGAACTGGGTCAACAATAATGCTTAGATATCCTCAGAATTTATAATCACGCCATAAAATACAAATTAATTTAATAATACGAACATAAAATAACGCCAGGAGACAATTTATCGGTGCAAAATCTATAAGTTACTTGTTTTGCGCTGCCAAATATTAACATTTTTTTAATAACGCTTAGAAACAAACGAGGAAGACGGAAGACCTGAATAAATTCATGTTCCTTGTATTCTTTATCTATAAGTCGAGCAGGGTAACTGTCATCTGTTTCACCAAAACGAGAAGGAGAGCGTCCGATAAGGCAAATATATTTATCGTAGTTCCGAAAAAGGGCAGTGACTTTGTTTTTATGCTGGGAAAGCTTTTGTGTGTTGAAAATAAATTCATTGAGCTCTGCCGTATCCACTTTTAATGTCACCAAAGTTTTATAAAAAGCGGTAAAATATGGTCGTTAAGATTGACTGGAAACAATGAATAAATTATTGCAGGAAAATAGGTATTTTTACTACACACAATTTTTAGTGGATATACATATTTATGAAAGAATAAGCAATGAAACTGCTGTTTGCAAACATATCGTGTATCTTAAATTACCAAAAAAACGTTATTTTATTGAATGCAATAAAATATTGCGATCTCGGTAAATTTTTTGATTGTTTCACATACAATTAAATAATAATATTGTTTTATACATTGTCGCCGAGTAGTAAAGCCTGTTATACCCTTTGTCATATTTGATTGCGTAGTATAGGTTTTCGCGAATGAAGCTTTTAAGAACGTGATGAACATGTGAACTTAAAATGATAAATAAAGCTAGTGTAGGTCATTTTTCAAAAAATTGCTTGCGATTCGTACGTGGAAGAAGATTTATTTTACCATGAAAATGTTATTTAACAGTGAAAACGATCATGTTAATTCAAACATAAGAATTGAAAAAGCAAATCATCATTTGAATGAGTCTACAACAAAACGGATTTAAAAAAAATATTGGACACAAACAACGGTCAAATTACTATCTATCAAATTGGCCGGTAAATAATTTTAACAATCATGTTTTGTTATAAACCATTGTTAATCAAAGCGATGGCCGTTAATACACTTATTTTATTGATTGCATAAGAAAATGAATTAAAAACTAGTTAAAAAAAATATATAAGACAAATAAAACGAATAGATGATTTTTATATAAATTGTATTGATTTTATTTCAGTAGTGGAGCTATAAGTTCACAAATAATTCGTTTATTTCGTATTGTTAGAGTTTATTTATTTGTATCAAACATTACAAATAAAAATTTACATATAAATTATATGCAAAGAGTAAAGCTACCTTTGTTAGAAAGCCAAATAAAATATAGCTCAAACTTAATTTGCTGGCTAAAAGTGCACAAGTAAAATTGGAGCCAAAAGGCTTAAACCATAATTGAAAACGAACGTTTTCTTATGTACGCAGACGTGAATAATGAAACATTAGCGGGATAAAGGCACTGCACTTAATTGCAACATGGCAAATGTTTTGAGTCTTTGTTCAGCTCTAACCACCTAGACACGTAGTTACCTACTTTAAAGCTCTCATTTTTACAACGTACTTAGTGAAGACGGATGAAATCTTGAAAATCGGCACTAAGCAGGGAAATTATTCTAAATTATTCTCTCTCTGTTATTTCTATCATTTAGTCAAGGAATAAGCAACATTTTCTGCGAAGATATTGTTTTACAATATGGACAGAATTAAATTAAGACAATCTTTATAATTTGTAAGCGAATTCACATTGATTCGATTAAAGTAAAGGGATGCAAAATAAGTATATAGTTGCTATTTCAGCGTACGCCTTCATCAAAACTAGACAGTATACGCAGAAATAGCTATCAACTATATATAAAATAATATGAATATAGTGGGGTAAAAATATCAAAGTATTTAGTTGTACAAAAACTATAGGACTAAATACTTTGATATTTTTATGAAGTTCTACCAATGTCAATTCAATCAATAAAGTAATACGTGAAGAGCTAAAGTACTTTAAATTTGAATCGTTAAAACTATGTACTGACAGTCAGTTCAAGTTCATCCGTGTACTTGAACGCCTGAAGATGCCGAAAGGCGAAACCCGGGTCGTTAGTGACAAAATTTGTGAGAATGTACATAGTTTGAACGATTCAAATTTAATATTGAAATTCCACCAAGCACCTTCAGTCGAAATCTTAAACTAAAGTACTTTGTTAATTTTTCAATTTATTACAATGGAGTTCTACCAAATAAAATAAAGGGTAAAAATATCAAAGTACTAAGTAAATGCCAAATAAATCAATAGTAAAACTATATTTTTTCAAAGAATTGTTCATCCATTTATATTTGTCATCATACATCCTTTTCTCTGCAAATAATTGTTACTTTAAAATCTTAGGATTTATTCTTGCAATTTAAGGCGGGGGGGGGGGTTTATAATATTATATGCCATGAAATAAACGAAACGACAGCATTGTTCAAATAAAGTCTTATTCTTCAATTTGAAATAAGAAAATGCTGATCAAGTTTGGCGTTCATCTCAGCTGTGCTTATTTATGTATACGTATGTTATTTTAACTCGTCTAGTATAATGGATGAAGTGCATTTATTATTTCTATATCAAAACCTGTAATGTTTTTGCAGTAGCTGGTACAGGAAATAGCGTTTGATTGATGAGTGCAATGCAGAACCCGTTATCAACTCTAACGGCTTAATGTAGTGTGTGTGCTTTGGTAAGTTGAAGACGTTCAGTCTATGTTTTTTAGTATAATATTGTTTAAAGTGCTATTTGTTGAATTTTCTCACAAATATTTTTATAATGACATTAAAATAAATTATTATTTTAAACCATTTTCAGTCCCATTGTCAAATATAATTGACTATAATTGAGTTAAATGAACAAATACGTTTTTCTATGAAAATAGCTAGTAACTCAATTACTCAACCTTCATTTTTCGAAGAGAGTAGAGATATAGAAGTATAGCTAGGAGTGTTTAGCTAATCGCTCTCGCTACGCCGTATTTTAAGCATCGAATAGGTGGTAGGTGGGAGGGAATTTTTGATATTACAAATATACATTTTTCCGAAAAGAACTCCATAAATAGATTGAAAGTGTATGTTTGCACTGGCATTTGATAGCGTGAGCTCCGCAGCTTACGCTTTTTATGTCAACCTCTCGACCACGATCCAGACCAAAATGAATATCAATAGAAATTAATTAATATATATTTATTCAATAATTTTAAAAACAATTAAAAGAGGTTTAAAAAAATAATTGTAGGATAAATTAACGTGAAACAAACGACTAAAGCCTATCCTAATTAGGAAATTATTAATCAATCAAATTTTGTACAGTATTTTTATACAAACTTATATAAAAACAATGGCTATGGGCATATTTAACGGCGAATGAATTCAAACTGAAATTTAGCAAACTATTTTTATCCATAAGCCAAGGATTATTTTGATTACATTTAAAGCTATCATGACATGTTCAATAAAGTCTAGATTACTATACAATCGATTCAGTAAACAGATTGTATTTTAACGTTACGTCAATAAGAAAAAAAAAACGTTCGACCGTTATTTTGCTTTTGTGTTAAAAAAAGATTAAATTTCTTAAATTGAACGCTATTTAAAAATATTCCTACAAGATATAATATATTAAACGGTAGGTAGCTTTTGCAAAGAAACAGTTGAATCCTTAATACTATTTTCTACACACCCATTCCGTTTATACCCAAAACTAACCAATCATGAAAATGAATAATAAACGATAAATATATCGTTTATTATTCATTTTCATTTATTATCATATGAACATTTTGAGTTTTTGCTTTTAATACCCGTTGAATATATAAACCTAACGGTTACATGAATAAACAGAACATGAGAACATAGAGCATAGACAATTCAGAACACATTTAATTTTTAGTTGAATGATACCTGTTTCTTATTAACTATTTATTGGAAAAGTATTATAGATTAATTCGATATCATACAGGTAATAATTTCAGAACAGTATGGTATAACGTGCGTTTTACTTTATCAGTCAATGGTGACTGTTATAATCGTCGAATATAAGTGAATTTACGACAATTTCAGAGTTATTGATATGCACGATTGCTGTTTTATTTATTGTATCTAATACGACATAGAGATTACTAATTGATTGTAAAAAATATCAATACTAGTGTTTTCTAGAGATATATTTTACGCTTTGTGGTGTTCTGTTTTATCCGGTTACCGAACCTAACAACAATACGCCAAGAAATAATATCTCACTAGAAACCTAAGCCTAAGAAGGTCTTACAAGATACATATTTTAAATAAAAACTTGAAAGCTTGATTATTGAATAATAACAAATATGTAAATATGAACTGAATTTAATATGTAATGTATGAGCGTTGAGTGTTTGATAAATACCGCACGATATTACCGACCAAATTCATATTGTGAGCGTAATATTTGTCAAAATTTATATCAATGTTAATAGTGGATATTGATACTAGTTCAAACATCCTACAAAACAGTCAAAACGACTATTGGTATTATAAACAAACCCTGTTAAATTGCCAGATACATATATAATGGCAAACAGCAATTTGCATAATGAATTGCAAAGCGTAATGAATGTGTTCAGAATCAACTGCCAAAGCACGGACTCAAACCCCAGACAAACATAAGTTAATTGATAATTTGCAGTGAGCAGATAATATGAACCCTTTGCTGTCGTTAATTTAATTTCTCTAGATAATAAAACATTGGGTTCATTCTAAATTATAGTATGCATTCATCAATAATTATAAAATTAACTTGAAACCTGTCAATTGTTAAACCTATTTTTTCAATACATGTGAAACAGAAAAAAAGTAGCCAAACGTGTAACCTTTTAATATAGTAACATAATTAGCAATAAATTCAAATTCATAAAAAGAGTATAAATGGTGTAGTGTCACTGAATAAAAAAATGATACTCATTGTCAGAAGGCAATCTATAAGATTTTTGAATAGTTTCTGTTACCTTTTGAAATTGTTTGTATTTTTCATCAAAGTTGTCGAGTAATAATACAATAAAACTGTCGTATTTTTTTTTTAATTTTAGCATTGTCTTTCTATTCTTATTCTTTTTGAAAAAAAGAATTTGAACGACTTCACAAACAATCCAGTACTATAGAAATGCCATCCACTGGTTTAAAAAAAGGTTGAACTTGCAAACGATTTCCTAGTAAATAGGTCGTTGTCTAATAATTTCTAAGCCCAATATATAATGAAAAGTGTGGCTTTGCCTAGCTATGTAATAGAGGTTGGTATGTAAAACTTATTGAGTAAAATTTATTACCAATAAAGAAGTGTTCATAAAGTGAAATTGCACTAGGTAGTATAGTTTTTATAACCGCAAATTTTATCCATATAAATACTGAAAAGGATTTCATTCCATAAAAAAACACGTCAATTCACAAAAATGTGCTCTCACTTAAATTTATGAAAAAAGAAGTAACATAAAAATGCACGGAGTTCTAAACTGTTATCTTTTACTTCATAATGAATTCATAAAATAAGATTTTTTAGATTTTTTCAAGGAGGCTTATCACCATTGTGGAAAAAAGGAAAATTACGCTGAAGAGGTTGTTCATAAAATGTTTTTCACCTTTATTTTCATTACCTTTATAAATCACGACCCGGCCCGTACTTACGAAGAGATCATTATCGGTTTATGAAAAGTTTACGACCGGGAAAACGCAGCTAAGAAAAAAGAAGGCTTCAAATGAAAATGAAGCAACTAGTTAGCGTAGCGATGCGATTTTTTGTCTTCTTATAAAGATCTGCAGTAAAAAGCTTTTAAGACAGTATTAACGTTCGTAATGTTCTTAAGTAAATAAGTAAGAAGATGAACGTTTCTTCAGTACCATTAATACGGAAATAAAAAACACTTAATTAGGGTTTGTTTATGGCGCGGTTCTTATTAACTACAATAATAAAGAAAAAAACACTTGTTTTAACACGCATTCACAATTGAAAAAAAGAACTAAGCAAATCATGATTATTTGAAATAGATTTAAAATATATACATCAGATAGAAAGTTGGATTTGGTAAGGAAATATTGATTAATTTGATTTTTTTCACACATTTAAAAATAAAAAGATAATATTCTAGAAAACATTTCAATTGCAATATTAAGAAACTATATTTTTGGTTGAAATTACAGATTCAGAATGAAACACTCTGATAACAAATATACGTATATTTGTACCAATTCGATATTTTTAGTAAATGTCAAGATGAATTTCGCTTATCATGAGTATAATCAGCTGATCGCTGTCACGAATATTAACAGTTGATTATACTCATGATAAGAGTTTTATTTTTTAATATAATGATATTCTGCCAAGAATTGACAGTAATTGTTTTAAAAGTAAATTTATATGTAACATAACTACTTAAAAAAATATTGAAAAATTATTTGATAAAAAATATAATAAGGTCGTAAAATTTAACTACCCTATTAATATGCTTCCAAAAACGTTAGAATGTTAATTTAATTATTAAATATCATTGGATGTATAAACATATTTTTTAAAAGTAAATAAGAAATATGAAGAAAAAAACCATTAAAACATCTCTGTAAATAGGTAGGTAAATGGTACTTGGTAAATAGTAGAAATCACGTAAAATCAGAGAGTCCACTTATGTCTTGGATAACAGCTTAGCGAGAAAACTTAATATCATTATTCTGATGTAGAGCTTAAAACAAACGTTAAACTTTTTAGCCAAAAACACAATATTCATAGTACTTAAGTTTTTAGTGTTTTTTTCGTGTCTCTTTAGAAAAGAGGTTTTTATATATTAGGTAGTTCGGAAAGAAATGACCATTTTTTTTGCGTCACTTTGACGTCAGTTTATCACCGGTCGCCGTTGAGTTAGCACGTCGTAGTTGGTGTAATTTTAAAGCTCTATTAGTACTCTTTCTATTTTGTTATTTTTTTTGCCGCTGTAGAAATATGCAGAAGCCTGAAATTGAAGAAACACATTTGCGCCATATCATGCTGTTTTTGTTTGATAAAGGATTGAAATTGAAAGAAGCCATGCAGACCATTTGCGATGTTTATGGGGACACCGTGAAGCTTCAAAAGTGTTCTAGATGGTTTTACATATTTAAAAGTGGTGATAGGAAGTTAATGGACAAACAAAGAAGTGGAAGACCTCAAAAAACTTCATGATAAAAAGTTTATTAATGTGGAGCAGGTGAAAAATAACCTGGATTTGTTTTTTAACGATAAACCACCAGATTTTTTCGACAATGGTATCAAAAAACTGCCTATTTTGTGGAAAAAGATTGTAGAAAACGACGGCAATTATATAATAGAATAATAATGTATAGCTTATATGCAAATAAATTTCTTTCAATAAATAAAAAAATGGTCATTTCTTTCCGAACTACCTAATATATATATATTAATATGTATTTATTTTAACAAAAACCTCAATTAAATTGAACAAAATAATTACTCCATTATATAAAAAAACAGTTTTTTAATATCAACTAACGTTAATTACTATAAGTTTTTTTGTTCAGTCTAAATATATTTTTTTATATATGAAATCACACAATGATATTACATGACAATGAAAATAATCATTAAATGGTTTTTAATGATTAGTTTTTAACTTATTGCATTCCATGTGTTATATGCAATATATGACTTTTTTATTTGAAAAATTTGTTTACACTTGCACGCATCTTTCGAGTAGAGGATGGTTTAGTATCATAAGATGGTCGTATCTTAATTGGGAAGAAGGTTTTGGTAACGAAATAGCCCTTAACTCGTAAGAAAAAAAGATCTTAACGTACTGAAGACCCTTTGCGAAAACGATTCCGGCCACGTAACCCTTATATGTGGAATAATTAAACCGAATCTTTTCAATTTCTATGAACTACTCGAAAGCTCGCAACTAATCGTGACTTGTCTGTGAATAAATATAATTCTCAAGATATACAATATCTAAGTTCATATAAGATACATATAACTTCTGGCCAATTTTATATATTATATATGATAATTAAGAAAGATTTTTTTTTATTGTTTAATATTTGATTGATGTGATAAAATATTTAAAGTGCCGATAAAAATCATAGTAGTCAACCACTGATAAATAAATACGTTTTTTTTATATTAATAAAAACACAATATTCTTTTCTACTTTATTCCACTTTATTTATTAGGTCAGGACCGGTTTCGCTTATAGCGAGCATCAACTGATAATAAATATAATTTAACAATGCTATTTATACTTCAAATTAACATACTTTGGCACAATATGACGACGAAGACATTCACGATTAAACCAAATATGTTGAGACGCTAAAAAATGTTTCAATTTATATATGTTTTTTTATACATGACAAATACTGTAAAAAATAATGTTATCGAGATTGAGGAGGTGAATATATACAAAATGAGCGTTTCTTAATCAGTGAAATATCTATATTATATTAAATTTGAATTGTTCAAACTATGTACATTCTCACAGATTTTGTCACTAACGACCCGGGTTTCGCCCTTCGGCATCTTCAGGCGTTCAAGTGCACGGATGAACTTGAAGTGACTGAACTGACTGAACTGACTTGAATCAGTTCAAGTTCATCCGTGCACTTGAACGCCTGAAGATGCCGAAGGGCGAAACCCGGGTCGTTAGTGACAAAATCTGTGAGAATGTACATAGTTTGAACAATTCAAATTTAATATTGAAATTCCACCAAGCACCATCAGTCGAAATCTTAAACTATATTATATTATTTAAAATTTGTTTTTAGTTTCATTTCAATGGAAGAAACCAGATCTATTGACAATATGATATTTTAAAATATGTTGGTGAATTAAAATGATTTATTATAAAGAAATAATTGTAGCACCATTTATGTGCTTAATTATTCCCTTATTTATTTTTTTTGTATTTTTATGGTACAATTAAGTAATGATAAATACGAACACCTGAATAGCATGCCTAAAGAAGTAATGGAATAGAAACTGATAACTGTTGCCGACGCCGACCATTATGTTACTGTGACACTATCGTCAGGTGAATAATTGCTTTATAAGAGACAATAGAATCGGAAACTGGCAGAAGGTAGGGGCGGAGGAAATTCCAATTATTAAAGTCTAGGTGAGAAAAATTGCAAAGAAAACGCTCGAGTCGCAGGCATTCCTGCCCGACCCGACGACTTCAACAATGCCCGGTCGCATTTCTCTCCAAGAAGAGCGAGCAACTATGCCCAACTCAATAAAAGCCTTTTGGCTATTTCGTGAACAATTTCCCAATAACACCACAGTCGGTCGTGCGCGCGGTCCGGTGGATATGTTTTCAGATTTATAACAGAAAAATGACCGAATGATAGAAGAAATTGTATTAGATGGGCCGTGACGATTGCTTTTTACATGGGCCAACCGATAAAAAAATAACTTCAACGAGAAAACAATAGTCAATGTTTTATGAATGAGAAAAGTAATGAAATTATTCTGTAATATAAATAAAAATATTTATACCTAAAACAATACATTACTAAAGATGGATTCAGCGGTTAGTTATGCTTAACTTAAATATAACATGAAAATCGATAACTAATTTTAGATTGATTGATACTATCGGACTTGTAGTCAAGTGGTTCACAGTGCTTGTTTTATCAACTCGAGGATGGATACTACTTTCATCGATCGAATTATTCAAACATCAAAATCAAAATTTCGATGATACTTTCAAAGAGATAGGGATTTAACGACTGAGCTAGAACAAATCTTATTGAACATAGCTGTTAAGGAGCACATTGTATTGAGATCAGAATCGGTTTCGTTCATCGCGAGCAATGTCAGTATGATTGACAGTAAGAATTGCAATACCGGACGAATATATCAGTATCGGTATATAAAAATAATTGGGATAGCAAAACCAGACGAGTGAATTAAAATCAGTATGTAAATATTTCATATAAAATACCGCCATTATAAAATTTATCATAAACGGGTGATTTTTATAAATATATTACGGATTTTTGAAGTAGTAAGATATCATTGAAAACTCATTAATTCTAAAACCAATCAATTTCGGCAACAATCAGAAGAGATTAAAAATATTTTAATTCATCGCAAACAATTTTGTTTAAATATGTCATTCTATCTTTAAATTTTAAATTTAATTTTGGTTAATTTAGAATACCGAAATATCAGTATTTTTGTAGTTTAAATTTTGGCATTGAAAAAATACAATCAATACTAACAACCCGGTTTCAGTAATACCAGTATTTCAATGTCGAATATATGACGGTAAACACATTAAACGTCCAACATATGTTGATTTTTCCCAATAATTATTAATAATGATTTAAAAATAAGTGATCTGCTACAAGAAAACTTCGAATGAATAATGTAATAATTTAAGAACTTAAAACCTCTGACAATATTTATTTTATATATTTGAATATTTCAATACTGTATAACTGGTAAAAAAAACACTATGAAAAGCGAGGCAGATAACCACATTGTCAGAACTGATGAGAATAAATGCTTTCTTTGTAAATGAGTATAAATGGATTGTGTATTTTTTTAAATTTGAAAACATTTAAATGCCAGTATAACGCCAGACCGTAAACATTTTTTTTTATTTGAACGGATCGGTGACAGACGGCGTGAAAAAAGTGCCCCATTGTTTTCACTAACTGGAAAATAGTAGGTCAGCATCCAGGTTTGACACATTCGAATTGTTAAAGCTGGGCTGTATGATTTATTCGTTTGACATATCGCGACTAACACAGAACAACACAAAGAGGCTACAATAACAGGCGCACGTGATCGGTTTGTCACTTTTTATGCACGGCCTACAAGATATACCACATTGAAATACGAAACCGAAACAATTTCATCTAATAACACGTCAATATATAAAAAAAACTATTTTTCACTTTGAATTGACGACAAAATTGAGTAGCAAAAAAATCAATGCCTATTTAAAACTCATATTTTGTGCTCTGAACAAAACGCAAACATTTTAATTCATTAAGCTAATACAAAAAAATATTTGATAACCGCGACACAAAAATTGTTTATATTTAATGAATTACCTATGGTATTCAATGTTGTATCCAACACCACTCGCTACGGTTTCAGACATTTTTGAAGTGTAACAACATTATTCGTGTTCAAGTTTTCAAGGTTTGGTCGCATAGTGCATGAAACCAAATCTTGAGAATTATCTCGATTGCGCAGAATATAAAATAAAAGAGCTTTTCTGAATATGGTTTAATTCGTTTTTCATATATTGATGTGAGCTCATTGAATGCCTTGTAATTTGTCCAAGATGCAATTGAGTTGGCATTGGAACCTAGTTCACAAACAAAGTAAGCAATAACATAATTATTACGTTCCGTTATTTATAATCTAGTCTGATGATTTTATGAATATAGGATGCAAACTATTCCGACAGCGTTCTAACCCTTGTAGAAGAGTAATAAATTTTATGATTTTATTTGTAGGATACATAATAATAAGTTGTGATACCATTACTGTTTACGATTATGACCCTATACTGAGTCGGATTAGCCTCTAAATAAATTAATATAGTATGTGTGTCTCAAGCTCGATTAATTTCGCAGACTATGCATATTGTGGCGTGCGGGCTTTGCATAATGGGCCGAAGTTGGAGACGGGCCGATGATAGGGCGGATGCTCTAAGATTCATGGGCGGCAAAGCATGAGTAGGCGCCGTGAGGGGACATTTGTCAAGCGTCTGGGCGACCGCGATAAAGGTAAGGGCGTCCCGCCCGCCGATAGGTGCGAGAGCCTCCGGCCACTAGAATTACATCGTTGATTTATGTTGGCGATAGTGGCGAACGACGCTAAGCCCAGGGTTACCAATACACTAAGACAATAGTGGAATATTTCTACCAACACGTGTAAATTATAGCAATTATAAATTGAAGCAAATATGTCACTATTCATTTAAATAAAGCAAGGATAACATAACTTTTAATAACCTTTTCAATATATTATATAAAATCCTTATTAAAAAGACATATAAAAGAGATTTACTACCTCAAATTATCAGAACCGGCTCCATTTTAATGAGAAAAAAAATCTTTATATTATATAATTCTAGAATTACTAATCCGCAAAGCGATACAAATCAATAAATATTATTACCAAAAAATATTATCAAAATAAATATAACAGGTGATGTTTCATTTTAGAAATGTAATATATTTCTACCCTTATGACAGTGGAAAACATTCAACTAAAATTAATCACTTAAACACATTTTATTTATCAGGTGAATTTACCTAATAAAAGTTAAATTCTAAATATTAAATTTAAATTTATAATAATGTTATTTCAGCATGCCACGTGCTCCATAAAAAACCCTCAGACAAAACATTCAATAGAAACAAGATAAATACTATTTTCAATGGATTCGGCGGTAACTTTGGGGAAAGCAAATTATTTTATAAAATTAAATTTGATAACTTTGTTATATATTCCACTCGTGGTGATGATGCTTCTCGAAGATACACTAATTATTGAGTAACTAGAAAAACTGGAGAGTAGATAAGAACCGGACATTTATTTATATGCCAATAACATATATAATCTCATTGGAGTTTGTATATTTATTGCAAAATAAAAATATTTTTATAAATAATTAAAAATGGCAGTTTATATGATCGTATAGAATATGTAAATTAAAATATTATTTCATTGTTTTCTCCCCGGAAGTAGTAATTGGAAATGCTGCATGCCCTAGTAGGAAAAACGCGAAGAAATTCTAAGGCCACGGGGTGGCGTTTTTCTCCGCTGCATACCAATTGGAAGCGCGAATTGGAAACTAGATTGTATTTTATGCATTCTTTCAGTAATTTTAGTAATTTTTTGCATTTCCATCAAAAGTAAACGCGAAAATTGTTGCCAATAACATCTATAATGAGATTGTTATTTATGATTCACTTCACCCACTTCGGATATTAACAACGATGTATTCTTTTGCATATCGGTGTTAATATTTTTAAATACATTCAATTTTCGTAAATTATTTGTTAATACACTATTGTGAAGGAATAAGGTTAACTTCACTGGAAAATTCCTATTTAAAAATTATTGTCAAAACACTGTATTTAAAAAGTAAGATTTCCATTGGTTTTTATGTTGGTAAGCTAATAGAACTCTAATAAGAAATTAAATAGTAACACAAGTTTATCACACAAAGATTGGTGCCTTCCAACGTCACTAAATTACTAGTAAAATTCATTGATTTCAAAAACATAAAATGTGAGTGTTCTATATATAATGATCTGCCAGTGTGTACAAAAAGTAAGCCCAAAAATAGTATTCTTGAGTTGAAACTATTTATATTGTATGAATGTATGATCCAATAAAAAGATAAAAATGTGGCGATGCTGATATAATTTAAAAAAATCATTTAAGATTAATTATAAAAAAGCAAAGTATTACTTTAAAGTATACTGTTCATATAAATTATGATTTATTAGAAGCTCAATTATATCGATTTCTATATAAAATATATGACACATAACCAGTCAATTCATCGCGAATATTATTTGCTGATGACACAGGTTTTCGATTGTAACTCTTTATGCTTAAATAGGTATTACTGAATACATTAATATCAATACTTTTCTTCTATAACTAACTTCATTTGGGCATTTTTTCAGGAAATGAAAAAACTTCATAATTTTTTTATGTAGCGGAATTTCACATTTTAGATAAAATAGAAGTTAACCATTTTGTTAAACTTCCACAAGACATAAAGATATTGATAACATTTGTCCCAGCCTGCAAAGGTTGGCTGCATTAATACAGTGAGGTATTCGCGACGGCTGACGCATGTGAGTAATTGAACAGGCGACCGTCTGAACCGAACAAAGGAATGCAATAAGACATTTGAGCTGTCATTCGGTGGGAGTTTTTCCTAACGGAACACGGTGTCGGTAAAACTTCAAGTCAGTCTGTGACAGATGACTGAGCCGAGTGAGGGGCGGAGGAAGAGGTGTTTCGTTAGACCAAATGACATGACGTCGCAAAATCAGACATTGGGTTATTGGTAAAACTGCTTCTGCGAAATCCAATTTGTTTTCTTATTTTGTATCAGATATTTGACACAGTTTAAATTGCTTCTCTACAAGATTACTACACGTATATTGTATAAGAAGAACATTGTATGAAATTGTTTCATTTGATATTGATATTCAATATAAAATCGTACTTCAACATAAAAAGCAGTAGTACTGAAAATATATCACAAAATAAATGATTCGAAAAAAAATGAAAGTACATATTCAAATTAACTGTAAATCATGATTCAATAAATAAAATACACCTCAGTTTCAAGAATAAGCAATTTTAAGACGTTCGCACTGAAAATTATGTCATGAAAAATATAAAAGAAATTGCTTATTTTCAGAAAGTGCAGAAAATAGCACTGCCAGACTATATTGAAGACACTAAAGGCAAAAAATGCAAAGCTGCACATCCCTGGTATCACGTCAGGACGATGGACTGCTTATTGGCAGATTTATTAAGTACCTTGGAGATAGTCAAAAACTTTCTTAATGTTGTAGTGAATTAGAATTAAATAAAACAAGAAAATAATGGAAACTTATCAACCAAGGAAAACGAAAAGTAAAATAAAGTACAACCAACTGATTAATTATTATATGTTCCCGAATGATGTTCAAAAAAAATATTATCAGATATCCTTCAAGGCGTTCTCTGCCTACTCTTGGTGTAAAGGCATTATAATATACAAAAAAAATAATTTTCGTACCAAGATCAGGCCCGGTTTCATTATTTATTTATCTTGTTTTATTTTGAACTGAAAACTAGCAGTATCCACTTGTCACAGCTGCTAGACATTTTAACTAATGATGCTTTAGTGCCATTCACTTATTATTATAAATTATTTTCACATTTCTTTTAACGATTTTTAGTCAGATTCTATTGCTTGTCCTGTATCAATAACCCTGCATCGTTTTATATGTCATCTGTTGATAATGCTCATGATGAGTGAAACCGGTCTTCTGTTTGTTCTAAAAAAAGTTGGTTAATTTTTTAATTATCAAATATCTATTTTTGTTTATCAATATCATATACATTTTAGACAAATAGTAAATAATTATTCGATTGCAACATTTTAATTGAACTTTTAGTCTTTTGAGTTTTGTTAATTTGATTTCTATTATATTAAAGAAAATGTATCAAAACATCATCACGAATTTACAATTAAGAATTTGTTCACTGTTTTAATCCCAGAGTTTTTCAGATATCAAATAAACGATATTATTCATATGATTTTATCCAAGTTTAAAAATCATATTAAACGGAAATGTATAGAGATTTTTCCATTTCACTCCGCTGCGCATACAATTTGGATGAAATATTTTCAAAGAATTTTATGAAAAAGACAATTTGTATTGAAATCGAAACAGTAAAAAATGTGACATCTGCATTGGCGTATTATTTAGAAGTATTCTAGAAACAGGGATAAAAAGAATTACGATTTCTAGGTAGCAAATAAATAAAAGTTATTTTTGTCATAGCCTGAATGCTACATCATTCACTATTTTTTATAATATATTTATTTAAGCATCAGAACATATTCATTCTTACGAAATATGCAAATACTTCATTTTTAAGTAAAAATTGTCAAAAAAAAAAGTTTATATCAATACTATTTTCATACATAAAATTTAAAATGCATCATTTTTACTTTGGCTCTCTACAATTATTTATATTTTGATTTGCAGAATATGTGATTAACTATCTTTCTGTAATGTAATAAAACAAATTAAATGTAGATTGATTTCATATTTGTATAAGTGATATTAAAAATTATGATTGATGAGTGATTTTTTTAAAAGGCCATATTCCGATGTTAAATTTATTTTGCAATTATCGTAAACAAACAAACATTGTTGGAAATGAGCCGTTTTGATCGAAATTTGTATTTTTTTTTAATATAAGCGGAGCGTTTCAACCTGAAAAAGTCGATTCTATTAAAATATATTCATCACAATATTCCATCAGTGTGGAAATAAACCCTTACTAAAAATTACTACTTTAATTGAAACTATATTGATTGAAATCACATGTGAGGGTTGTTTCTCTTGTGACAAATACGTGTTCAGTGAGTGTGATTTAACGATAAATGAATTAAAATTTTGATTAATAATTTTAGTAAATTTAATTTTTAGTGATAATTTTATATCCCGGCATGATTTGACAGTGGATACTTAAGAAATATTCAAGGTAAATAATATAACAAAAAGAAAATTTAGGTGATATTTTGTATACAGCTGAACAAAGACATCCAAAGTGACTGGATAAAAAAAGGTTCATGTGCTATCGTTTGCAGTGCTTATCCAGTTCTCACAATAAAATGAGGGAAATGAAGGTCCATCGCCATTATACAAACAAGGCCGGTAAAAAGGTCTTGGATATGTAAACCTCGCAAAAATCGCCAACTTCCCACGCTTCTCGCATCTTCATTTCTACCGTGCGAACAACAGCTTCCAAATATTCGTCGTCGAAAATCCGAAAATGAGATAAATAAATAAATCTAAGCCACATTATTTGTGTTTGGTACTATATTCTGGATATGTTTATTATCTATGTAAACATTATAGCCTTTATTCAGAGCATTAAAAACGTTGTCAACGTAAATTTTGCTGAAATTGAATCCAAAACGATATTTAATGTAATTTTATTTGATAGAGTATATATATATCTTGCATATCCTAATGTATTCTTCAAAATATATATATTTTTTAATTAATTTCTTACTCATTTTAAGGTATTTTTCTGTAAATATCGAATCTTTATTTCTTAGTCTAGTTACTAGTAAAATATAATCCAGAAAGTCGTTCTGCAATATGACTTGACTTACATTATGCTTTAAAAAAATGATTTAGCCTGTCAACGTATTGTATGATTTATGCTACAGATGGCAAGGCAAATATAGAGCAGAAAAAATATAGTTTTAAACATTGTTGAGCATATTCTTAATAAGGTAATTTTGTACGGTAAATTTGGTGACGAATCACCATTAAAAACGGTTAAAAGATAAAAGAATGAAATGAAGAGAGGATTGAAACAATGGAATATTCAAGCGTTATCATTCTTAGCGACGATTGGAAGACAAATTTAAAACAGATGACGGTGTATCAATCGAAGCAAGAGTCAAGTTTGAGTCATAAAAAATGTATGTGTTTTAAACAGAGAAATGTATGCCCGAATTAAATCACCCATAGTGTTTGGTTCAGTGTAGTTTCGTTGATAACATACTAATTATAAAAAACACAAACAGGTTCTTCATGGCAGTGGAACAAAATTAACATGTGTACAGTCTTTTGTTTGCATTGGATTTATGTTTGGTATCAACATACAGGAGATAATAATATCGAAATCCTGACATCACTGACTCCTTTCACGCGAAAGGTCTATGTTATTTTATAAATTGTCGCATTTTTTACACAACAAAACGTTCGTTGGTCCGCGAGATTTTTCCTGATGACGTCGCATATTACGCACATGTACACGAGAATTCCAAGGGTTGTTTACTGAAAAGGAAAATAGGGACATAAAGCGAAGAGAAGCGAAAAAATCCACTTTATGGGCGAAATTTGAGACTTTTCTGGGTGTTTACTACGTTTGGTGTACTTTTTTCTAAAATTATGAGTTCTCTTTTATTGAAAAAAATAAATAACATTACACTTTGGCAATTCGTTTTCCATAATATTCCCAATAGAACGTATTGTTTCACAGCTTTCTATTGTTTAAAATAATAAGGCAATACGCCCTTAAGTAGTGACAGTTAAAAATCTATGTGACGGGTATTTTTTATTTTGTTAGCCAGGTATTGGCATATTTAAAACATTATAAACAGAGTAAATATTAATATAGAACGATAAATATTAATTTATTCAGATATTTGTGAGCAGATAAATCACATTAAAAAATCGCTTATTGGCTAAAATAAGAATAAGGCATTTGGCTGTCTAGTAGGAATATTACAACTCTTAGTAGGTAGCATTAAATGGAGCGTAAACAGTTTTGATAAGGAAAAATAGCTTATAACGGAAGCGTAGTTCAGTGTGACTTTTTTATGTGAATAATTTACAGTGCCAGATTTGAACTTTAATTGTTGTTAATGAATAGTTGTTAAAGAATAGATGCATAATAAAAAGACAATATTCGATTTTATGTATGCCATATTATAACTATTAAATAAAACCGAGAAATTTGTGTTTTATGAAGTCATACAATATCGAACACATGTAAACGTTTCCAAAATACAGTATTGTTTGTTTGAAATATAAAATGAAGTAATCAATAAAAACGCTATGATTTTTATATTATTCAGTTATATTTTTAAAAAACTTTAAATGATTTATGAGAGGAAAAAAAGGAAGTCTTATATTTACTAATATTACAAGCTCTTGGAATTTTATCGATCTTATTAGCGAGGAAAAAAAGCAATTCAATAAAATAACAAAAATTTTCACTAATAATAAGTTGAATAGAAGAAAATAGAAGTAACAATATTCAAAGGCTGGCTGTGAAATACGGTGAAAATGATACGGAAAATTGCATGATATAAAGTATGGAATAGCTTTCAGTTTGTGGATAAATCGGAGGTATCCATTAGCGACATATTTCAGCCGGCCCTGCAACTGACACTAAAATCTTCTTTCACATTCCACACGAGATATTTTAAGCTGCATAAAGTGAGTACTTCACTATCAAGCCACGAGCAGAATTCGAAAGTGATGCTTCGCTATTTTTATGACGTTTTGTTTGTACAAAACCATATATAGCAAATAAATTTAACAGCCAATAAAATACATAAATTCAGATTCAGAGTTAATTTGAAAGATACATTTAGATTAATATAATTATTATATGCTATGAACGTATAAATATGAAGATAAGAGAGCAGACTAACCATACTACAAATACCAAACGCTCTAAGTAAAGAGCGGATATGGATGAAAAAAAAAAAAATAGTAAAGAAAAGTTCAAAAAATTGTAAAATTTGTTGTGTTTGATAAGATTTAAATAATTATCAATTGTTAAATGTTCAATATATACAATATTTTTTAAAAAATACTGACTACTCGAAAAAAACATTCGTGGTCAAAATCAGGCTTCTTTAGTTATTTTTTGGAATATAAATTATAAGTTTAAATTCAATTTCGCTTTTAGGTATTATATTATAGTGTATAAACTTGTACCCTGCGTAGTCTTTATATGCTTGATAGAACATATAAATAGAATAAAAGAATTTTCGTCAACAAGAAAAAAACAAAACTTACTAAAAAGAAAACGTTTTGTTGCTCCCATATTCTATGCCTCCGGGGTACAGAATTATATATATACATATATACTTTAAATAAATATAACACATAATTCGTACTATTTAAAAAAATGAATGTCAGTTCAAAAGATATTCTCAAATAATATGGTACAGACCGTATATACCAAATACTGAATAAATATGCTGAAACAATCTTCATAAATATATTTTTTACATTTTCTACTGATTTTTCCTAGATACCGAATAAGTAATGAAAGATAATGTAAAAAAATAACACCGGAAAAATTCCGCGGAAGACTGTTGACATAATCAAGTCCATTCGTATTCCAATCGCGATCTGAGTTCGCTATCGCCACCTGCCCTCTTTGGATTGAAGTTGCGCCAGTGTTTTTAATAACCCAGAAAAAGCCGCGGGCGGATGGCTGGCTACGGTTACGTAGAGGCGCTACGCCACGCCGTCCGAGTTCGAGGAACGGTTATATCCGACCCGTGCCCCTGGCGGTCAGCCAGACAATTAGTGTGGCCCAGCTCTATGGATGTACTTTAGAATTTTCATTTAACCAGAGTGCTCTTTTTGACGCGTACTTTATAAACTGGACGCAGAGAGTGCGCCAAGATAATGGCGGCATTGTTCAAAAGTAAACGAAGCTCGTTTGTAACGGCCATTTGGTGGATAATCGTTTAAAAAACTAACGACTCTAACCACTCTAACATAACAAAAACAGAATTTGATTTTTTTGGTTTGGTTTTAGTGATTAGTTAGCATTTTTATGTTTTAAATTTTTTTAGTTTTAGTTTTAAATTCTTAACTCTAAAATATAATTAAATATTATCATGTAAAAGATTTGAAAGTTCATAAATAAACATGGGTTTGAATGAAATTAATAATAAGGTTAAAAATAACAAAGTATTAAGTAACATTTTTTAAAAATTAGTTGATAACTATGTCGGCGTATGCTTTCATCAGAACAATGTATTGTGCTGGTATATATAGCGGTTTATATAGCTGATAATATGTAAGTATCTTTATTTTCATCTTTATCTTATTGTAATAGAGCTCTACCAAGTAAATGCTAATTTAATCAATTACATGGAATTAATTTATAGCAATTACTTACATGCAAAAACAGACAATAGTGTGTCATGAGATAAAAATACATTGGAAAATATACAGTTCTGGTAATAGCGCAATGTTGAAATAAAAAATCAAAAATATATATTGTGAAAAAAATAACATCATATTCTTTTGTCAAGTCATTGGGACACGGGTCTTTGAAAAAAGAGTGATTAAGCAACATAATAACAAGCGATTTTCGTAGAAAACTTCCGTTAAGATACCTCTATTAGGAAGACATATGCTCTTTATTAGGAACGGACATGAAGTGACTTTGATTTTTTAAAAATGAATCATAATGATTTTCTAGTGCTAATTAAGTTAGTTAATGGCAATTCAACAATTTCAGATATATCTATTCCGGATAGCTATAATTTTTTTCATTCTTAATATTGGTACATTTGATACTTCTCCACTTATTTGGTGATATTTAAAATGTCACTGTGAGTTTTGATTATGAAGAACGCCTATCAACATGAAATATATTTTATTCAAATTAAATACAGCATTTTTTGTAATAAATTAAATAAGTCGAATCTTCCACTTATTTTTCAAAAAAAGAAATGTTTAAGAAATATTCCAGAAGTGTGTTTTGAATTTGGTGCTATTTATCATATATTATATACATATTTTATTTGCGTATTTTTCACATTTGACAAATGTCCAAAGTTGTAAAGTTTCCTATCATTTTGGATTCCAGGCTTGTTTTTACGGGTCGTAGAAAACAAAACGTCTATCCGAGATCGAAGTAAAAATTCATGAAGCGCGTATTATGGATTCAGTGTGTAAAAAAAACTCTTGTATCGAAAGTCCCAACGAAATGAAAGTGTGGTAAAGTAAAAAGCCGATTTGAAGCCGTAACTTTAAGGTAAACAAAAAAGTTTGGCGATTGAGCGAAACTTTGCCGAGCGTTTGGGTTACAAAAAAGTTATCTCGTTAGTTGCAGTGATGAATATAAACTTTGTCGGGATTCTTGGAGAACAGTTATTTTATTATTATAATTTGACTTCAGATTTGAGCAGACTTGTATTTTTATTCTTGAGTCTTTGAAGATAAATAAAGACTGAATCAGAATATACTCATTAAATTGAATCATCGAAGACATTTACTCCAACTTCTGTCAATTTTTTTTACAATAAAGTTTATTGTACGTTAAACCGTGGTTGGCCTCCATTTAAAACGTAGCACAGAGAAAACCGAAGGTCAGTTTTTAGAACTGACCTTGGATTAACGGTAGAAAATGAGGGTATCAGAGGTTTCGTTGTAGGTTTACCTTTAGTCTTAGTTTTTTTTTCAGAATTAAATTACACCAATAAAAATATCAAAGTTATTTTATTTAAAAAAATATTTTGCAAAAACGGCATTGAATAGTAAAGCGTATATGCTCGGTTACAGCATTTGTCTTAATAAGTATGTAAATGTGTGTATAATACACTACTTCACAACATTGAATTTTATTCTAAGAAATGTTGGATATAACAATAGTATTTTTTAAATTTTAGCATTGTGTAAAATTTTAGTAAAGTATTACATTATATTACTAAAATGCACTTCTATAATAATATATAATATTGAAGAGAGAAAGTTGCGTTGCTATCCAAACAGAACTGTTATTAAACGCTATTTTCTATTCAACAGCGGATAGAAACTTCTTTAAGCCACCTGCTTCCAAGAAAAACGATTACAGGAATACAATGGTCATTTTATGTTAAAATAACGATTTCTCTGTGGATCCCGGTTGCTTATTCAGATAAAATAAAGTATTCATTTTTTTAACTGCTAAAATAAAATCATTCCAAACATTTCTCTTTAAATTTATCACCTGTTAAATTCCTATCCGATGCAGCACATTTTAATTACTGTATTTTAAAAAAAGATTATTCAAAAATAGCCTCAAGGGTATGTTTAGACTGCAAAAAATGATTATTAACAATCAAATAAACTATATAAGATATTTAATTTGAAATTAGTGTACCAAATTATATATTTGTACTAATTGAAATTAATTGCAAATTAGTTTGCTGAAATATAATAAGGCTAATTTAGAACATATTAATTATAATATAGATCGTTACCGTTTGATGTATTTTATAAAGTCATTGGATTTATGGCATTTGATAATTAAAGTCGTGCACATTTACTAACTGTAGGTAATAAATATTAATTAAACAAACTCCACATGGGATGTAGCGGGAAAATCCGTTCAGCGTCGAACATTTTCTTTGCTTTAGTGATATTGCAATCACGACTAATGGTTCGGAAAATGGTCTGATTACCGTTTGCAGTTTACTCTCAGAAGTTAGATTGGCAAAATAGTGGGAGCTGTCTAGTTACCTGAAAAGATAACAGTGATCATTTAGCAGTATTTGAAACCAAGTTGGTTCACGTAAAGCCGGTTTATACTAAAACTAGCTAATTAAATATTCTATCAGTATTCGCGATTCAGCAGTATACCAATAAGAATCAAGGTACACAGTTGAAGTAAATAGTATTATTAATTGTTTTGTTTGATAATTCATACTATCGTGCAACCAAATTATAAAAAGAGAAAAATCAATAATAAATTCTCTTCTTTATATTTTAATTTCTATGAAAATCGAATTTTAATTATATGTAATAGATTAAGTGTTATGGTTATTTATTTATTCACAAAGAAAATAAATTTCACAATAACAGACTTATTTACCTAACTTCGGTGGATGGTAACTATTTACCGAGAAAATATTGTGTAAAATACATTAGTATGATTGTGTTGAAAATACGAAAGAAAACGACTTAGTTTTGACCAATTTATTTTGAGAGATAAAAACTAAAGGTTTTATTTAGCACGAATAAAAATAAGTCAAACTATTACATGAATCATAAATTATACAAAAAGATCAACAAAAATATCGCAACGTTGAGAGGGAAATATTGATACGATAACATGTTACGCCACAATCTATTTTCACAAACAACTAAATGTGAATTTGATAAAAAAAATCTTACATTTTAACATTGATATCTATTGACGCCGTCGATGACAAAAATGATCATTGAGTTAATTGAGATTTTTAAAAAATCGACATAATTATTTCTAATATAATTCTTTTGATTTTAAAAAGCAGCAGAATGTTAAAATTCATCACTTTATAAAAGGTTTTTAAATGGTTATCAATTAAATATAATAGCAACATAATTTGTGCGGTTACGACCATTGAAATAGTACGGGCATTAATAAAGTAATATAAATCTTCTATACACTTCTCAGCCAGAAACTAGTACTTAGATGTCTAGTAAGATATATTACTGCGACCGTTTAAAATAGTCAATGAATACCCATTTCACATTCAAATGTCATTAAGCACAATGCGGGAATATCAATTCGGTTTAAAACACTTTTTGTCAATTCTGTTTGGTGAATAAATTGCAGTGGGCAACATTGAAAAAGTAATTGAATAGGGCAGTAGTAGAAAACGTTTGCCATTAAGGCCGGTAATACCAATGGATTTCATTTACCTAATGCTTTTTACGTTTGCCGTGTAAACGTTATCGAGTACAGCGTGCGTGCACCTTGCACACGATTCCCCTCAAGAGCGTTTGCAAGAACGACTAGTTTGATTCGTTTATACAAAGTGCATGTTTCAGCACTGCTGCCCAACTTCATTACAGACACATGTTTTATTGCAGAACATATTATAATATTTCATATATGAAAAATTTAAATGAACGAACATAACATTGCAATTAATTTTTAATTATACCTACTAACACTTAACCAGATCGATTTGTACTGCGGAAAGAACGATTCCTACCTTATTTACTAGATCAAGTTTGTCGTCGTTCTTTCATGGTACAATGCAAATAAGGGATTCTGTGTTGAGACGTCCCGGGACAAAAGTACCAGGACTTGTCGGGTTTTTTTGCTGGCTTGAGTCCCAGGACTTTTTTTGGAAATTTTTATAATCCATATATACTTACATACATGCAAACATTTAATTTTAATAAAATTATAATTTCATTGAAGAGGAAATAAAAGTCTCGGGTCACGGGATGTCCTGGGACTTTGACTTTATCACGCCTCGAGTCCCGGGACCGCAAATATGCTAAATTGAATAACCTATAGATTTGATTTATAATAAAAAACATTTTACAGAAGAATTAGGACAAAATTTAATATTATAAAATAAAATGTTAACCATTTGGAAACACATTGGGTATCGCATTTTTCTGGTTTTAATTTACATATTATGGAGTGAAATAACAAAATGTTATTAACATTTTTATATTGACGGTATTCACGAAGTAATAATCATTTAATGTTTTGAAAAAAATGTATTATTATCACCGGCTGCGTGGTCGAATGGTCAACGTAGTTAGCTTCGGTTACAGAAGTTACGTTTTCGAATTCCAGTACGAACCGTTTCTTTAAATTGGTTTTTCAATTAAATTATGGCATTCTGTCTAAAGAAATGTATGTAATGTTTTGAATTTCCTCTCACCCATCCTATCCTAAAAACGGGCGCGGCGAGAGCTATTAGCTTACCACAATCCTTACCCTAGTCCAATACTTTTATCTCTACTCTCTTTGAAAAAAGTGAGAGGCTTAGCAATTGAGTAACAAGCAGTTCTAGTAGAATCACTTTGGTGTATATAATCTCCACTAGGAGTCCATGTGATCCACATTATATACGGAAATGACAAATAAAAAATATATTCATAAAAAAGACGATTTTATTGCGAAAACATTCTGTGGAAATGAAAAAACTTCAAATACAATCCTATAAATACATGAATAAGACGCCTTGATACATACTACGTGGAATTTGAGAAAGCCCATCCATGTAAGACTCAAAATGAGAGAGTGAAACTAATGTTAAAGACAAGACAAAATTGTTTTTCTAACATTCATACCTGTTTACATATTGTCTAATTGAAATATGTAATTCTAATAAATCCGAGTCTGAAATAATTAATTCTCGTAGAAACTGTTTCATAATTTATGCTTTTGAATGCTCAATAAACTCATACATAACGAGTTATTACTCATGGCTGTCAAAACATTACAAATTAGGTAGAAATACATAATGTTTGATAAAGTTTTGTTAATGTATTAGAATGCTTTGAACGTAATGCCATATTCAGTTGAGATTATTTCTGCTTGAGTTCATTTTTGTAAAACTTGTTTATGAGAATTAATAGAAATGAACATTTCTTAAATGAAAAGGGTATTTATAAATAAAGGCCATTACGCGCTTATTGCTGTATTAGTCGAATGAATACTGGACGACGATTTTTAGTAAAAATAAAAGTTCCTCGTTAAAATTTAAAGCAACTCAGTGGCATATTTATTAAAATATTACCATATTTTTTTTTTCTCAATACCGAAATGAAGCACACTCTTAATGGAATTTTAAGAATGAGGTGTTTATTAGTATGGTAATGATGGGGGTGGGGAAAAAAAGCAGTTAGTTAATTTGTTTGAAATCTTCATAAGAGGAAAATGTTAAAATCAGAAATATATTCATTGATGTCAATAGATCTATTTAAAAAATCAATGTGTGTTCACGTTTGATGTAATATTTTAATTGTTCCTTGAGCTTGCCCGTCTGGGTGTAGATACAAGATTTTTTTTTCTCTAGATTCTTTTCAAATAAAATTCAATTTCAATCCAACCATGATATGTATAATTTAGCGTTTAATAATAAATAAATCAAATAAATTGGCATATAATAATAAATAAATGTTTTGAAAAGTGATCGGCGTCATGTTTTTGCGTTGGGGTTTCAATACTTATGGTATGCCCAACTTCAACATCTGTTTACGACTCCAAAGTTTTCGTTTAACTAACAACTAAAAGTTGGCAGACGTTTTTGTACAAAACGGTATATAAAATACATTTATAATGTTATGCAGGGAATAACTGGTCGTATCGTAAAAAATAGTTGATAATGGATAGTGTAAATGAGAGTAAACAGTATAATAAAGACAAAAATAGTGCGCCTATTACAGTTTGGCGGGTAGTCCGGTGAAAAAATAAAACTTAACGATATGAAAACTTCGATGACCTAGCAGTCGACGCATGGTCTGATGCGATTTACCATCAAATAAAGCAGATATAAAAAAAAAGAAAATACGCAAGTATATACCTCTGCTTTCAGTCTATGGAATATATTTACTGCGATAAATGTGGGAAAGTGTATGGGAAGCAATCCAATCTGCGGCCCGGAAGGACCTTTCCAACGGCTACCGAAATTAGATGAACTTCGCTTCCGTTAACTTATACTGTAAAATATTTAATAATAGACCACTTTCTCGGGGTAAATCCCTATCTGTAATCTAGTGCCGCCTATAAGGTTAGGCTTCTTGTAAAGAGGTTGTGATGTATATTTATGAATGTATCCAGGGTGGAAGTAGTCTTTTATACGCGATGTATGTTAGAACGCTTGGAGCATAACATAAAAAGAGGAATCGATGCCAAATAGTAACGTGAAGCACACATATTTAGTGACCCGATTAAACGATAACCTACAAAAGGAAAAGTCCAAAGACACAGATATATAAATTATGCTCAAGGATAATTTAGTAATATTTTTCGTATTTCATTGTATAGTTTTTTTCGATAGTTTATAAAAATACAGCATACAGAATATTCAAATTCATTACAGATTAAAAATAAACCTGCTTTTTTAAAGATTTATTTTCGTTAAAAATATGTAAAGATTTGTGATTCGTTTTATTGATTATAATAAAAAAACAATTGTACGGAAATGGGATTCTCGATATAAAGGTATCAACCCGAGGAAAAATACAGCGCAGCGATATTTCATCGTTATGTCTCAGCGTCACTTAAACTATTTTATGTGTACCTTAAAATTGTTTAATCGATAGATGACTAGAGCTTGCTCTGTCGATCAGGTGGGTCTGGGTTTGATTCCCGGTAAGGTCAATATCAAAATGAATTTTTTAAAATTTCAATTTGAGATCTACGATATGGGTGAAGTTAATTCTCCTTGAGTTAATCTAAGGTGGTAATTGATTTGGCATGTACTTGGTAGAACTCCATTTATAACAGATTAAAAATAAAAAAGTTGTTATTTTTAATCTGTTATAATCTAAGGTGACTTACAAAAAAACAATCTCATCGAGTATATCTCGAGTGATCTTTCAACTTAAAAATATTTGACGCATTGGCGTAAGCTGTAATGTCAAATATTAAAATAATAATAAAGTATATTATTTTTGTAAATGTTTTTTTTTAATGTCTGTTTTTGTCAGAAAATATTATATAAACTATGCAGAACGTATAACGATAACGGTTACAACCCTTCGGACGAACAACGGGGATAATAATTTAATTTTTAAAAAAATATTATAATTAAAGCAATTATTGTGTTAAATATGAATATGTGTCATATTTCGGCAGATTATTTCTATGTATTGCTATACGGGTGTCTTTTATTTATGTATATTTAACTTAATAAGTACAGAAACTTGACTTGACAAGTAAATTCTAAAAATGAAACTAAAACTATTCGATTGAATAAAAGGTAAATTTCTTAGAGAATGATTAATAAAAGCATTCTATTTTCTCAGACTGTATGAATGGCATTATAGATTCCGGTCGCGAATCTCTGCCTTTCTTGGTAAGCAAACGACAAGGATCAGAGTGCGCGGTTTGCACAACAAACAACAGACGAGACTCGACCCTCAGTCGGGAGAGTGAGCGAACTCTATTTGTATCGAAAAGAACATAAAAGTTGTGAACAAACATTTTCAGAGTTCTTGCATCTCGGCTATGAAAACTAATGTCATGCGAGGGTGGGGAGGCGGATGTACAGACAATCTACAGAGTATGTATTGAACAGAAGTCAGCAGACAAGTTTGCTTTTGTTTAAAATAATATGTGTGGTACGTGTGCTACATTAAAAAGTTCTCATGCATTGCATTTATGATAATATACAATGTGTTGTTTTAATCAATGATGTTTTCTCCCGAATTAAACAAAATTCCATATTGTTTACTTTGACGAAAATTCATTAAGTGAATGCGGCGAAAACCACACCTTTTCAAGAATAGAATGTATTTTTCAGTGTGTTACTTATATACATCATTTTTAACAAGAAACTCTTTTTCTACAATTAATAAATAAATAAAACACTGAAGTAAACGCTCAGGCTATTGATTTTCACATGTGGCTCGCGGGCCAAGGTTTGGGCATGCCTGATTTAAATAAAAAACAACGTTTTAATTTAATTTTAATTCACGTTTTGAATATGATATTATAGTATATAGTGAAGGTATGATATGATAATTGGATGAAACTATTTGAATATTTTTTTAACCGTTCCCACTCGGCAACTGCTAGTCATTCTGTCGATCGACCGCTCGTTTTCGAAGACAGTAAGAATAGACAGATATGGGTAGGTCTACTGGTTGTCTTATTTAATTATGCCCAGTTTTTAAAAACAGATGAAAGAGGAGGAATTTTAGAAATCACAGACATTCGTGCTGTTGAATTTTTTTTTTAAATCGATTAAAAAACATATAAAAACGTTATCTGTACTGAGATTCGAGCTGGTGAGAAAGGCAACCAAAACCAATAACGTTTATCACTCAACCACGCACCCGACCATGTATAATAAGTGTATAAAAATCGTGCAATGGTGTCGTATTTTAAACAATCATTTATTCAGACAATTATCATGCCATTTTAAATTTAATTTGAATGTAGGGATGTAGAAAATTATTTTCGTTGAGAAAACGTGTTACCCACGGCTCAGGTAATGAAAATTGATTAAAAGCAATTCTAACTACACGTGGCATTTGTCGGCAGGTGAAATTCTACCAAACATATAGTGCGAAGAAGGGAATTTTCCAACCCAAGTCGAGTTCCTTTGCAAAGGAAAACTTTTCCATTGACAAGTCAGCATCGAGCATTACTTTGTATGTTATTAAATATTTCTTCCGTAGAATGGTACTTGGATGAAAACTTTCATTCAGTTTATCACTTTGAAAGTTTAGCACCCTCACAGTATTTACAGTTTTCAAGTTTCAGAAATAAGAAATCAGCTAGTGAAAAAAATATTTTCATTATAACAACGGTCCAGAAGCATACTTGTATTATTTCGATGGCCTTGAACTGAAATGATTTGAAACAATAGAAGTGAAAATATTAAATTTAGTAACATAAACATACCGTACATTTTTTAAATTCTAGAGAATTTCAAGAGACACAGTTATACACCAAAAATATGCTTATAATATGTAATATTTATAATAATATGTAGGAATAAAAGTAAATATCTTATGTCGTACTAATTCCATTTGATTTATTTTAGATCATGGCCAGTTTCACTCATGGAAAGCATTGTAATAATAAAAGTCAAAATAATTACCAAATTATTAATGTATTTGAAGCGTTGTTTGCGTATTCAAATATAGTAACATTATCAATAACGACTTTATTTATATTTTATAGCTATTCATGCTTATCAATTTGTATACTCATTTTATCGATAAATTCAGCAGTAACTTAATGAAAATTCAGTTTTGATTTAAATTATAGTACAATAAACAGCTTGATGTTGAATATTGAAATAAAAAGTTATCATCATTAATTTTGTATTAAAATAACTACAACTATTTTAATAAGCGAAAACGTGTTCATCGCATATCAACTGTTTTGAATAAAATTCGATTGCAAAATTACTAATTGAGTTTAGAGTGGGTATTCAATATTTATGTATCTAGATGAAAAATTAATAAAAAAATATATTTTTGGTTACATACGTTGTAAGCTCTTGGTAAAAATACATCAAAACATATACTGAAGAACTGTCACATGTTACACAATTTTCATTAAAACAATATGATTGGTTTCACTAGTAAAGATTTTCATCGGATATTTTTATATTCGTTTCCACTTACATTACATAATAAAGGCATGATAAAAAAATATATAAATAAATAGCGTGATTAATGAATGATACATTATACAATTAATTAGTTTACTGTTTCTATTGTAGATTTTAATGAGCATGACATTGAAGTATTATAATATAGAAGGATAGAAAATATAAATACAAGTATACAATAAATATATATTATTATGAGGTCGTTAATATTATCATATTTTATATAAACTTCCAAGTCAAAATTAATTAATAAAGATCAACAGCGTAAGCTCTTTAAAGTTGTATGACAAACATCCTAAATTAATTGCAAATAAAAAGCTTTTGCTCAAATATTTAATCAACTTTGTCTGACGATCTTGTTGTCTCCCTTTTAATTAAGTTAAATACAAAATACATAATTGTGTACGATTTTAAACTGTAAAATTAGCTATTCATTTAAAAAATGACCAGTTTGAATTACTTCGCAGACGATGGTTAAATTGAATGGAGCTGAAAATTTAAATTCGAGATATTAAAAAAAATCTGTGAACATTATAAGCTACAGCAAGAAAGTAATGGGACGACGGTATTTTTTGAAACGGATCATTCATTAAAAATAATACACAGACATAAGTATGTACATTTCTGCTATTTAAATGTAAAAAGATACTTCAGTAGCGTACTCAATAACGCAGATTTAAAATAAAAAATGATATGGTCAATATTATTTTATTATGTAACTATCGTTATTTTTTCTTTGCAAAAAATAAGTCCGGTAATTAGAGAAAGTTGTACTATAATAATATTTTTCTTAAACTTTGTTACTTTAATCATATATGTATAAATACAATATTTTTCATGAATCAAATAGTAGACCGTATATACTAAAAATCATTTAGATTGTAAGATAACTAATTAGTGATAAAAATGTTTTGAAATTTGATTCTCGCCATGTTGTCAAACCAATAGAGCCAATGAATCTATACTGCTCATAAATAAATGCTCATTCATATCTTGATTTCTTTCACCTTATTTACAGATGATGCAGAAAAAAATCTTGATAAACTTTTTATTGGAAATTCCACGCAAAAAAAAGAAAAAAATCATACATCCTGTGTAAAGCTGTAGTGGGTTGTAACCAAAATATTAATAAAACCTGTATCATAATATAAAACATGCGCTTTAAAAAATCTTCATCATACGAAGTTATGTTGTCATTATTAAGTACTTGCGGAATATATCAAAAATAGTATGTTCTTTAATTTTGTCTAATTTTGTAATAAAACGAATTTAAAAGTACTTCACTGCGCACCGTTCACAGGGTAAAGAGCATAACAAGGGAGGAAGGAAATCCAGTTGAATCCTCGAGGGTCTGACAAAGCAGGGCCGCGAGCCTGGCCAGCCTAATTGAGATCAATGACTCCGGTCGAGAGCACTTAATTTGCTTTGCCGCGCAACGTAGCTGGTTATATTATTATTGTACCTGAAGACCGAGTTCTTCGGTCACGAAAGAAATTTCTTCTTGATTTCGGTATTTCATGTTCAGTGGCATTTATTGGAAAAGTTTACATTGATAAACACGGGTACGCAGATATCAAATTCATTATTGCAGTGCCAGTGCAAAAAGAGCGGTGTGTATCGTAAACATCATAAATAGGCATATTTATATAATATAAGAAAATAGTTTCACATACAGGCAATAATCCTGTTCATATTAAAAACTTCGTAAGCGGTAGTGAATGGTAGTTTAGAAACTGAATTTTTTGACGCTTTGTTGCGTTTGAAATTTTATTTCTGAAGTAGACGTAGAAGAAATTTTTACATTAAAATCATTTTTTTAGTAAAAAAAAAAAAGTTTATATTTCCAGAAGTTAATGAAAACAATTTTTACTTATGTGTTACTTCAGTGTCGTATTTTTACAATCGCTATTGTTATAACAGTGGCTGACAAACTCATTGGTCAACTGAGCCGAATATCAACTATACAACGGTAAATTTTTTTTTTTTTTTTTAGACTTAAACTCTATAAACTTTGCTGTTTACTTGATAATGCTAGTCCTAAGTTGACTTTTAATTAAAAAGTGATCAATCTGATCTGAGGTACGTTCGCTGATATCGCCCTTTCCAACCGAAAACCGATTTCTACACGTGGGACACGAAGTTTCAATCGCACTGTATGCGATATTTTGCCGAAGAGCCACACTCTAGTAATCAAAGAACCACACGTGACTCGCGAGCCGCAGTTTTTCAACCACTGTCCCATAATTTTATTGTGAATATTTTTGCGTTTTACTTACTATAATTATATACTGTTTTAAAACTGTGAATTTATTTGAATTTTAATTAATTGTGTACCCCCAGTTATAAAACGAAAAATTGGCATAAATATTCAATTTGATTTCCTATGGACTTCATAAGGATGTTAAAATTTGAGCTTAGTAAGTGTATGTCACACAATTATAGGTTTCTCTGATATTGATATTTGCTGAAAATTGGTATGTAGTCTATTTTCTTCTTAGAATAAAAAAAACAAGGATAGTTCCATTTTAGCATTCTGATAGAATGCAAGGATTGGATTCAATTCCAGCTATTTACAATGGTAGCAAGTGAAAAGTACCGTGTAAATTTTTCAAGCGGAAAACTTTGGATTGAAAAACTTTACGCGCTTTGAAAAGTGAAAAAACCTGTACCAAAAATGTGACATTTAAAAAGTTCATATCCATCTCAAGACCGCTCAAGATTTTTTTTAAATATAAGTCTTCTAACTATAGGTAATCTGATTTAAGTTTAAGGTCAAGCCTAGCCTACGCAAAGTTGAAAAGATTCAATCTGAGTAAATGTTTCATTAAATTTATGATTTATATTTTTTGTTACTGTCTGGCAACGCACAGTAATTAACTTTAAATAAATTTTATATGATCTTAGCACTCGTATAAAATTAAATGGATATTAATAAAAAATGTGTATATATGTATGCATAATTGAAAGCCAATAAATAAAATAATGTTAATATATATTTAATTTGAAAATTATAAAAAAACTACTGTATCGAGCTTGTGTTCTAAGTTTGAGCCTCAAACTGTCATAAAAATTTCACGAAACCACTTCAATTCGTTCTATCGTGGAAAATCAAACCAGCAGTATCACACAGAAATAGATAAAATTGGTTTTATTTCGGTGGGAATCTACGTGCCTTTTTTCATTTCCTCCGGTAGAGAATTTAAACGAGCGATCGTTCAATTTGAAATGAGTTATTCAGTGATTTATAGACGTAAATTTTGTTTATGTATACATGGCAGAGTGGGTGAATACCTCCCCGTTTTATTCCTCTCCACAGATCCTGGCCTCCCCACACGTTAACAGGGCCCACTCGGAGATGATTGATTGCCAGTATTACCACAAGGTTGCATTAGTTGTCGTACCGATATGAGCTTGCGGAGCGCTGTTTGAGTGTTTTCCAACTTTTACTTTAAAGGTCCTCAATGTGAGAATTAAAAAGTATACATTATTGATTATAGCATCGCCACCATGAGCGGCAGTATTTTTAAAATTACTTTACTCGCAAAGCATATTTTATTTGTATCAATGATTTTTTCATACGAATATTAAATTTATTGAGTTATTGAGGTAAAACTAATTCAGCGCTTTGTTAATTTATAACAGTTATCAAAAGGACTGTTGAATAATTTTACTAGCATAATTGTTTGCCATATTAATTCAACATTATTACAATTTTTAAATTAAGGTCATAATCTGCAATAAAAATATATTATATGACCAAAAAGAGAGAGAAGCTTCATAAGAAATAAAAACAATGTCATAAATACGTTTAATAAACTATTTGCCAAGACACTTGGCCTACCTATTTTTTATACCATACCTTTAAACGAACATTGATAACTCATTAATGACACATATTTATTAATGACTGTTGACAAAAAAGATATATTAATAATTTATAAATACGTATTGGAATTTAGTTAAACGTTAAATCGTAGCACGTTCTATGTATGTATATGTATTTTGAACAAAAACAACTTGAGAATCTTTAAATTTCGCTATTTGCTAAGTGTGGAAAAACTCAACCCGTGAATCAGATCCGAAAGAGGATTGAGGTCTTTTCGCGGTGCTCTAACGCCGTAAATCGTTCTATGAGTTTAATCTAGGGTAGAAAAAAGGCATTTACCTGAGCAGACGGATTATGGAAAGGTTTTTTTTCACTTTGTGTAATTCGAATTAGATGGTATTTGCCTTTCAAATTCTACACCCAGCCGCCCGAGGCTTTGAAACAATTTCATTTTCACTGCTTAGGCCGAATCATTTTATACAGAATTTTATTAAAAAATGAAAAGAGAAATATGTTAGTAAAGTTATTTTGCATCATTGATCGAAAATATTTTTCCATTAAATCTATAATATTTTTATTGGTTATTGATCACTGGTATGCTATGTTCTTTATGTGGGCGTGCTAACTACATCTATTAAAAATATATTCATTTACTTAAATTTTTATGTTTTATTATTTCACGGTTTCTCAACCGAGGGCCACAGCATGTTCCAAAAGGTCAACAGAGAAGAAAAATAGGGAAGCCTCAGTAATAGTTATGGGGAGCCACGGGCAAATGCAGGAAGAGCTTAAAAAAAGCTGGGTTAATTCCTAGGTAAAATGTTGAAATAATTATAAATTATTTTGGAATCCTTCAATCTCCGAATCTCGAAAAACTAATTTGTACGGATATGGAGACCACGGAAAAATATGAATCTCAAAAGGAGCCACGTGTCCAAAAAGGCTGAGAAACTATGTATTTTATAAACTCAAATTTTCTGAAGATAAACAAAAAATATCATATCTAAGAAACAACAGTAATAAAAATAGTCAACTATATATTATTCATCGTATATTTTCTTAATACTATCCAAATTTACCGATCTATAAGTAACATCATGTAACTTTAATTATTTAAATAAAATAAACGACAAAATATCTTAAGCCAGCAATCGCAATTAGTGTTATTGCTGTTTGCCGAAAAAAATGAAACTTTTCTCAATACAGCCTTAACATACATATTTATAAATATTGTGTTATGGATATATTTAATATTAAAAGTGACAGCATCGAATCGATATAAATGTATTAAATAGTTTAGACCACCATTTTATATAAGAATAATTGTTAAACAAACATCCATAAAGGGATTTAAATAATAATTAAAATATGGCGATAATAAGAAAGTAACATTCTTTCTATAACATTGATAATCCAAACACTTAAAATGTTTATTTCAAATACCGTTATCATTACATTTCATTTATTCGCGTTAAGCTTTGAAATAATATTATAAACAAGAAAGAAGCATCAATCACTTTGAGTATTTGAAAAAAAACCCATCCAATCCTTCGTGTCAAGAACAAAGCAACTCGAGTAGTTAACCCATAAGCTGTCTTAATCGATTACAGCGTAATGTATACAAACTTAAATTCACGAAAGTTAATGAAGCGCCTAAAAAGTTTGAAATGTTAATTAACAAAATGTTTTGACAAATAAATTTGATTGGTAAAAATACTCAACGTTGAGAATATAATAAAAGATGAAATATTTATTTCTCAGATTAAATATATATGTTCAATAATAATATAATGAATTTTATGAAAAAAAAATATAATTAAATAGAAGGTTACTCAGGTAAACGTAAAAAACGGAATTGAATTTGAATCGTTCAAATTTTGTCACTGACCACCCAGGTTTCGCTTTTGACATCTTCAAGAATCCAAGTACACGGATGAACTTTGGCTGGCTACAAAAATTATTTGGTGAAATTCCATTCAAATATATATATGTATGTATTTTAGTTCCACAATTTATTTTAGTGATAATATAGTTGATAGTTGTTTCTGATTTACGCCCTCGTCATAACTAGAAAGTCGAAATAACTACATACTATATAGTGTCTTATAGCCCAGCGGTTAGCGTTGTGGGCTTCCATGCCGGATCTCACGGGTTCGAGCCCCAGTACGAACAGCATTTTTTCGATCGATTTATCAAATTCTGTTCGAAGAAATGAGTGTTTGTGATGTCTCAAAAATTTCCGATACTTTAACAACTGGGCGTAGCGAGATCGATTAGTTAACCATTAGTCCTGTCTAAGCCTTATCTTTCTATCTCTTCTGCTCTCTTTGAAAAAGAGAGGTTAAGTGACTGAGTAACAAACAGTTCTCGTAGAAAAATCTTCTTTTGAGGTGCCTACAGTAGCAGGCCATATGCTCCACATCGGGAACGGACATGGATACAAAAATATAAAGACAAAATATATATACATATATATATATATATATAAATGTAGAACTAAAATGCATAGATTGATATTTTTTAACCTACACATAAATGAAAGTAAAATACGATGTAATTGTTCATTAATCACTTTATCGCGATGAATAATTGATATCGTTATTCTAATTGAACTTTTAACAGGTAAATAGTTATGTTTCTATTCAAATATTTAAAATTATGCCACAATAAAACAGTATTTTATACAGGAATAATGTGTTTTTTTTCAAAGCACAATTATTTTAATAGTTTTTTTTGTACATATAGAAAAAATATGTGATTGTATAATTGGGTAATAAAGTAGAAATATTAAATTTTTTCAAATTTGGATTTATTAATTTGATTGAAATAATTAATCATCTCGAGAGCATATTAAAACGATCTGAGATATTGTTTTAATACTCTTGAGACATTAATATAGACAAAAAAAAAACTGATTGCTACATCGATTTCGCGTATTGCGATTCCATATATTTCGTCTTAAAACCGTAAGATCATATTATTTTGACTTATAGATTCAAATAATATTGCTGAAGCAGTATTATATTAAATATATTTTTTTTAAGTTTTGTTTCTTTTATTCTACATCTGATTATTGATAATGATAAATTCGAATTTAATATTATTTTATTTTGTTGTAAACTTAACCCATACTATCAGATATTTTTTTTTTTGTTTTTAATAAATAACAAATATAAATTTTTTGAAGAATTCATTGTAAAAATGCTTAACGAGTTGAAATATTTATAAACAAGCAACAGAATAGTTTAAACGTAAAGAAGCTCTTTGTATACATAATCATTATTCGAAAGCCTCTAAGATGAGCATAGAAAAGAGTGCGGAAACAATGCCATTACACGGTAAGAAGGGATGGAAAATAAACTCACTAACAAGAAAGATGTGGCTCCATTAGCCATTAACTTACTACAGCACGCCTGTTAAGGTGTAATTTCGGCACTCGGTATCAAACTCTTAAGAAATAAAATAGTACTAGAATATAGACTCGTCTTCCCATGGAAAACAAATAAAAATACTTTTGAATGAAAAGCAACATACTAAAATCAGTCATATAAGATTTTTTATAACATACTAAAATGAAGCTTATCTAGTTATTCCATGGTTAGTAGAAATTGTAAATATAATACAATAACAAAGATTTCAAGAGCCCCTTCTATTGTATATAAATTCTGCTGAAATAAGGGTGTAAAGCTTACAAGTATATATCACCCCTTTACTTATATCTTTCATGCGAAGCAATGTTGATCGGGCGAATAACAAGTTATCAAAATATTTCTACTTATAGTTGATGTACTTCATCAGAAATCCACATGATCTATTTTGGGAGCGAATACGTTTATAAAATATTATTCGATTTTTACTAGAGATGAAATTTTCTCAATCCACTTTCCATGGAAAGCAATATTTGAGGCTTAAGCGTATTATTAGACACAAAAATACTTCGCGTTATGTTACGTAAAATGGATACAAGGACATTTTGTTAGAACCTTTGACTGATCATATCAAAATAATATTTATTTTTTATATTTCCCATGGATTCGGAGGTAGCGTTGTGGAAACTGTCTTTAATATAGAATTAAACCTGATAATATGTTTACTCCACTGAATGTGACACAAATTGTGACACGTGTTTTGCCTCTGTAGAAAGTATCTGAAAACTAACTATCGCAAGATTTATTCATTCACAGGGTTAGTACTAAATAAATAAAAAACTTTTCGATACTTATTCTAAATATGCTTTCAAACAGAAAGATTCCATTAGGATTTCACATGTTCCACATCAGGAGCGGAAATGGTTAAAATAGAAAAAAAAAGTTTGATTCTCAAAAAGATTGAAAATTCTAGTCATGAGCGAAACCAGTCTTGATCATATGAGGAATTACTTTAAAATAGTGTTTTATAAAAAAATAAGTATTGACAGTGAACACCTTAAGAGTGAAAATGTATTGGTTTTTCATTTCTACATTTCTTTGGCGCTTCCCAGACGGAAGGGTTAAAAAAATCAATTTATTCTTATCTATTACGTATTACAAGATATTTTCAGATAACGAAGGTGATATACCTAATGTGTATATTTTTTTAATTTATTTTTTTATAATACATTTAAGTTGATGTAAATATTCGGTTTTTTAACAAGTACATGTAGATGGAAAAATGTTTTTTTGCTTAATGTTTCGAAGTATTTTTATGTGAATTACATTCTTAATTTTGACTGATAAACCTACATAGAGACTACCAAGTAACGACAAAGCATACAGATCTGATAGATCATTAAAAAAATATTTGATCAATAAATATTTCTTATTAAAAGTATAAATCTATGTGCCGAGAATACAGACCAGATCACAAACCACAAAAGGTTATGTAAATTGTTTTCCACTCACTGTTTAGATTGGTTACAAACTCAGTGAATCCATGAATGGAAAACTGATTCATTTGATGTCTATTTGTTGTGAATCACGTGGATTCGTTAGTTAACAAATAATTTTGTTATGTTTAATCAAAATTTTAATTATGTACCAACACGAGCTTAATAGAATTTGTTGGAGTAGTAAAGGTAAATAATATTTTTATTAGATTGTGTTTAATAGGTAAGGTTTATTAAGTCTTAAGCAAATAGCGGGAACTTCAGATAGGAAGCTTTCTTGCATTAAAGTCTGCTTAAGGCTCTCGTCTTAGACAAATACATAGGAAAGCATGACTGACGTTTGTTTGTGCTTTATATCCATTATTGTTATTGTTGTTTGTCATCTTGAGTCAGTTCTTCACTCCATGCTTACTCTTCGAATGGCTAAAGTTATTTGTACATAGGTTGTTTACCCATGTCGACTTCATTAAGCAGAAGAACAAAGTTTTGATAGCTGTGTGTTTAAACGAGCTTCTAAGTATGCAAACGTGAGAAAAGTATTTGAAATAATACTTATTTTTTATGATACTACGTTAGTTTTTATAGATATATACGTTTATTACAATTATTATTAAATAAATGCCTATATTTTCACTACTCAAATGAGACTACTTTAAGATAACTTTTATGAAATTCAATTGAATGGTAAAAGTTCGTCTTGGTAGTAAACTAACAATCTTCTCATATCATCACGGTTATGGCAGAAGTTAATACGTGACAGATTGATAGTTCTGAGTAAACAGAAAATTACAAATCTCAAAATTTAATATAAAACCTTTAGAATCGATATGCTACGATACATAGATGACTTTATTGATGATATAGATGCATTAATACGCATATGGCACAAAAAAGGGTTACAACTTAATAGAGAGGGACAACTACTTGCCTTTAAACCAGCATTAATAATAATTTCATATACAAATAAATACTTTTTTTTAAAAAACTGGTATTATTAATGCTCCATCTGAGTTATTTCAAACAAACACTTGATATCAAAGAGTCTTTTTTTACACCTTAACTCATTTTTGTTAGTTTTGTTACTTACCGATATCTGCCAGAAAGGTGAAGGTTTATAAGTGGGTCTCACTGCAAACTTATTGAGTTTTTATTTTAAGATCCTAAGTAAATAGTGCAAACGATTATTTTTTATTAAAAAATATTGCTATTTAGTATTTAAAAATGGTATTAACAAAAATAAAAATTTCTCAAATTTTTAATTAAAATATTAGTTAACTAACAAGGATATTATATTTGGCCCTGGTTTTGCATCGTAGATATCCAATTTCAAATTTATATTTTATTGTGCATACACTTTTATCATGATAAAATTATAAAATGTTCAAGTGTAACTGTGTTATATGTTTATTAAATTTGGTCATCCTTTCTATCCATCCATATTTAGTTAAGAATACACGTCACACAGTTTCAGCCAGTTCACAGTTCATGAATTAAAAATATAATAAAATTATTGCTTTTTTTAAATCCCGCTGAAGGTATTTATTTCAATTCAAAATATTTGCGAGAAAAAACATCGCATTATGATTGAAGAAGTACATGCAATATAAAACAAGAAAGATGATGTAAGATATGGAACACAAAAAGCCAAATTAGACAAGGATTGAGCGAATTGTGAAAAAAAATCATATTTTGTAGATAGCAGGAAGAACAAGAAAAGTATATCAATATAATATATAGGGTAATATAATACATACGTTTGAAACGAATGGCACGTGCAAGGAACATTATTTTAGTGATGTAATTTTTCGTTACAAATATATTTGAATCTTGTTTTTCAATGTAATATCAAAAACTTTTTCTGTTTCTCTATTTTTGTTAAATTTTGCATTTAACAATAATTATTAACGAGATTCAAGGAAGCATATAATAAAAAAAATCCGTGTATTGTCGTATACGTGAATAAAAGTCGCCATAAAGGCAGCTCGTCATTTATAATACATATAGTGAAAGTGAATCATATTTCACATATAATTTACAAATTTATATGCGCGATCATTTTCAAACATAAATAATATTAATAGCAGATTAAGGAGCCAAGTAATTGACGAGAATTCAAAGTTAAGATATGTAGCAATGCTTTTGAGACTGAGTGTTGATTTTAAGTACATTCTTTAACAAATATTAGAAGAACATTTTTTAGTTTTATTAGAAAAAACATTATTATAAACTGATTATCAAGTAAAAATATCTTCTCGCTCGTTTGAAAATTCTATATCAATTTGACTGTTTGGAGACTCTTTCACTTGTTAAAATGGTGTTTTCACACTGCATAAAAAAATAAAAAAATATTGATGACATAAATATAATACAAAAAAGTAATCAAAAAAGATTTAATTTGAATGCTTGTTTTCATAGCACATGGCCCGGAGCAGTTTTTTTTTGCTATCACGCAAAAAAAACTGATGTTAATTAATTGAGTTGTTCCTTTTTTAAGTAAATAAGCAGGTTTGTTTGTATTGCAAAAAATCAGTACAATTAATTTTTCGGTAAACATTGAATCGTTCGTATTGTATGCAAACTTAGAGAGAGATTTCATCTCTGTTTTGCTTTGTACGATTGACGGCTTCATTCATGTATTTGAATACATCTTTGCATACCAATTGAAAGTTGATAGTAGTGTAGTATTTTGAATAAACTTTTAGTGTTAATATTTCTCATAGGCTTAGAATCAAATGAACTTTTAGTTAGATAATTTGCAGTTTTAGTGTAGCTACGTAAAATTCTGTTTTTGAAATAAAATAAAATATTATATGCACGTATGGTTGAGATAAAAAAATTAAAATATACTTTAAATGTATAGTATACCAAATCAAAAATCAAGTTCACTTCTACCAGTGAAAACCATCCAAACCACAAGTAAAATTATTTTTAACGTTTTTTATATATTATGTGGATTCTCACAAACAGCAAAGCCGATAATTGCTTAAAATTGTTTTAAAGTTCTCATAATATATTAATGCAACTTTATTGCGTTTCATCTTTTGCAATCACAATAATCATAAATAATACATTTTTTATATTGCGCTTTGTGGGAATATTATATGTGCAATATAACAGTGTATGTATGTAAATTAAATAATGATAAGGCACGTTCCGCAAATGGGGTATAAAATATGAGAATGTTCATTTCGCTCAGTGACGAAGAGAAATAACGCAGAGCGACCCTGTCACATCGATACACCAAACTGTATAAATTCCATGTTCCAGTGGCACTCGCGAAATAGTTTTTATCTTCGGCAATAAGTCACATATGTGATAAATGTGGCGAGCTTGCAAAAATGCATGGTGATATTTTGCAATATAATTTAAACTCTGACTCTGCTCTCACAGAGCATTTGTCAAACGAAATGAATGGATATAACTGAATAACTAATTTTTATAAATTGATACATGAATATCGATAGTATTATTCAATATTTTGAAATATTGCTATGCAGTAGATAATACAACAGTATGAGTGTATAAAATATGTTAAAAAAATCAAATCCAATGTAACATTAGGGCCATTGAGGTGAAGTGAGCCGAGTGGAATTTTAGATTTTTTGTTATCATCATAATAAAGTAAACTCAGTTATAACATATTGTGTTATCTACGTAAAAGAAAAATATGAAATCCACCAAAACACCAAGTAGAGACGTGATTGTACTTGTCCAAGATCTTTGTTTAAAATAATTGTACTAGTTGTTACTCACTTCATTTCTTAAAGGCTCGATGAAAATTAAAAAACAAATTACAAAAAATACATTTTCGTAGAAAATGTCATAAATACTACACAGTGCTTATGTTATGAAAATAGTAATCTCACATAAAACCAATATTAAAATTTCATGTTTTTAATAAATTAAAAATTAATTTCAAGTGACTTTATAAGTCGATTACAAAAAAATGTCAAGTCCGTTAAGGAATGTCATTAAAAAAAAGACTTTTTTTCTTTTTAAAGTTTTTTATAAACATTAAATTTGCTATTACAAATATGTATTTGATAAATTTAAATTTATTTAGAAAACTCTTCTTAGTTTATTTTATTTAAATAAAAAAATGGTGTATATTATATGCATATTCTCAGCCTATTGCGTCCTTCTATTCGACAAAAAAACTAGGACTAATCTGCTATGTAAATAAAATATTAAACTTGTGTACAAAAATTGATAAAATTTATTTTTCATTCGTAATGTAACGATATGGGTAAATGTCAGAATATAAAAAAAAGTTTTTGTTTTAGACTTTGATAATCATGTTTCATTAACACTTCTCTTGAGACGTGCTGGAAAAGTTAGGCTTTTTGATTCCCGTCACAGTCTATTAAATTCTAAATGAATATTGCTATTTTATACTATACTATCACCATCTGGGTGACATCGGACAAATACGAGCTATATATCAGACGGCGTTGATCAAGTGAAACTTTTAAAACGAATCGGCGTAATATTGCTAAACCAATCTTGGTGTAAATCCAATAATTCAGTTTCAAGAGAGCGATCAGGAGCAAATGAGAAAATGGCCCAGCATTTCATTACGAGAACTAGAATGATGGCCATTGTCTAAGAGTAAATGTGAATTCATAAATATAAGTCTTCCCTTTGAGTCGGTAGAAAAAATATACGACCTTTCTTTGTGAGTTGTCCCTTCAGACATAACTCGATGCGGTGAGGAGGGAATGAAAAATGAATAGTGTCCTGGTTTATGTATACAAACATAAAAAAAATGAATAAGCCACGCGTTATATCCTGATAATAAATAAAGAGACTCATATTTTCAGATAAAAAAATACACGTCTACTTTTACCAACAGCGAGGTATTATATATAATAAAAATATTAATAATCCCGCTTGTAAATTGAAAATGAAATAAAAATGAAATTTTTACTACCGTCGTTCATTATTTATTTATCTATTGACAAAATGTTTTAGTAATGAAAGTATATTTAAGAATTTAATTCATTTGTTTGACGAAGTTAAAATTTTTCCAATTACAAAAATATCAAATGATATCTTTATAATATAATTATTTATCTACTTCTATAATCGAGTTATTTAGAATCACTTTTTGGTGGATTATTTGTCAGAAAATGCAAAAAAGTGAATTTTCAACATTTTATATCTAACAAAATATCACATTTTATTAAATAAACAATATATATTTTTCTTATATATACATATTGAGAGAAATATTATTTTTAATATAAATATTTTAAGAATTCTTGAACTGCTGTGATGTATAGCTCAAGAGATGAAATTGAGCTAGATAATATCTGTATTCTGTCAAAATATAAAGTGACAATCAATTCTTGATGTGTTTGCTCGTCAGTATCAAATCGCAAAGAAAACAGATTTTTAGGGTTTTTGATGTTTAAAGAACCTTCTGAAATTTATTCTAGCATCTGTCACAATGAATGAAAACAAAAAAACCGACCACTAACTCGACGCCTGGAAGCATTATACAGTATGCTTATCCTGTTATATTTTTTGTCGAATGGCAAGTTTGAAATTTGATGTTAGTGAAATACCAACACGCTGAAATTACTCTCCATTATTAAATAGTGCCAATGTCTGGTTGATTTATGGAATTATCTTTGCACAACAATTGTAAAATAAGCGAAAATTTCAATTAAACCATTTCGAAAACGGTTCATATATTTTTTATGAATAAAAAGTCTGATTAACGTATATTTTTTTTTGAATATGTAACTATAAAAGTTTATATATCATCTAATACGATATTAAAAATCTTTTTCGTTAATGGCACTTAGGCAATAACACTAATAAGTATTTATTTAAAACTATGACGCGTTAAGAATTCATATGAATTTAATCATCAACTTTTTATACGTTATGGTTACAAAATATTTATAACATCATAACATTATAATACTACAACATAGTCGAATTAATGTGTTTATGGTTTTAAATACAATTCAAAATAATACCAGGATAATGACCGCTTACTAAATAATATACAACTAAAATTATTTATTGAAATTCTTCTAATAGCCAAGGGTAGTTTTCACGGTAAAGATTGTACATAAAAGATTTTTTAATTTTTAAAGATTGACAAATCTTCAATTTTAAAACGCAAATGAGAAAAATAATGAAATAGTTTTATATTATGTGTTTTAGGATTAAATAGCGTTAATCGTTGTAGAATTTTTGGTCATAACCATTGAATACTATCTTTTAAATAAATGTACGACACTGCAAAACCCCTAATATGTTTAATGATAACAAAGGTATACAAAGTTTTAATTACGATTACTCCGGAAATAGCTAATCTAAGCAAATTATCATCACAACTATTATATGCTTTTGACCATTTTAATCATTTTAATTTATCGCATTATTAATGTTCCTGGTGAATTTGAATAGTTTAATTATAAAGTAATTAAATACATACAGATAGAAAAAAGACACATTATTAATTAAAAATTGGTCATCAGTTTAATGTTTGTGATTAACGAAATCAGTCTTGATGTATAATAAATAATAAAGCATTAATACAAATATGTATTTATATTTTAATATAATGACAATAAACATATCAATAGAGATCTATAAACAACATGAAACTCTATTAGTTTTTGTTAAAACAGGTTAACGTAATTTATTTAAAGCCCAGTATGAAAGAGTTCTAATTGTAATACTCTTTATATAAAAGTACTTTTTGCAATTTAAGAAATGTTGCCGAGGAATTATGTTGAACTAATGAATTTACTGTAATTTTTAAATAGTTCTGTAAAATTTCTAGTTTTACAGTTCATAGAAAATAAATATATATTATATAATCTGCTGTTCTTTGTGACGATTAAATCGTATCTTTATTTGTAACGCAATACAAAAAGAAACGATTTATTCTGTTTGTAATCATGATAAAATAAGCAAAAGTTAAATAAAAAAATGTAAATTAAAAGTTTACGTAATTTAGATAAAACTTCTTTGTTTTAAAATTGTAAATGTCTGCTGTAAAGGACTAATGAGCTTGTTTTTTTATAAACCGTGAAATAATTTGTGGTCCGTAAAGAGGAACATCAGAAATTACAACGGACGTGATATGGAGAAGCATCTCCCATTCAGAGCAGAGCGAATATATGTACGTGTATGTATATATATATAAATACAATATTATTTATTTTGTTGCCGAATGGCAGGCACGTAGATGACACATATGCAAATAAGTTATTTTTCCCCTAAATGGCAATACACGTAGCCTTCTCTCCCACGCTCTGGCTATGAATTAGAAGCGATTGTCCGCTCGAAGCACGGTTCGTGTTAGGCCGACAAGGGAATCATTTCCACAGAGTTGCTGTGTTCTAAAAATATAACCCTATCAATATGTACCTATTTCAAATCGATTTTACAACAAAAATGTCATTAAATCGAGGAAATTTACAATTTAATTTTATCGTCAACGAACCAATAACAAAAATAAAACACACACGGCTTTAACATAAAAATATAGGTCAAGCATCTTAATCTCTAATACCATTTGAATGTAAACTATGATTATTATGTAATTATTTTATTCATGGCTGCTTTTAATAAAACTTCACTGCTTGAGTTAAGTTTGAAAAAGTAAACTTTTTGAATTTGTCCAATTAACATTGAAATAAAATTTATACTGCGTTAATTCTGACATTCAAATTTTTTTTGAATGTAAGAATTCAAGTATGATAACAACTCGTATTTTTAATAACTTTGAAGAAGGGAAAATCGAAAGTCTAACTGAATTAATTAAGGTTTTAAGCGTAAGTAAGTCAAAATTATAAACGTCATTATTTTATAAAAATTCGGATATGTTCTTTAAAAACAAAGTCTACGATAAATGTTTCTCGAAAGGATTCAGACTGACTTCAGTTATTTTCTTGGTCAGAAGAAAAATAATTAAATAAGTTAAAAGTTAAGTAAAAAAAAAAAAAAAATGTTATTTATAGGAAAGAATACTATTATATTAGTTTTCAAAGAACTATTCAACCTAATTCAAAAATATTTCAGCATGACACCATCTTCAGAAATATACTAAATGAAAGTTTTGCTTACATAAAAATAGTCGTCTTATTTTATACTAAAACATATTTAACATTTTGTGAAATAGATAAATAAAATAAATTTAATCTAAACGAGCAATTAATCAATTAATTTCTGTTAAAACATTATTATACACAATTAAAATTGTAGGTAAAATTTTGTTACAAATTATAACATATATCGTCGGCTTCAATAAACGATGCAGCGAACAAGCGTTATAAATTCGTTTGGAAAATTTAGTCGAGTTCATCATTTGCCGTATTTTCTACTGTACGAAAACATTTCAGCTTTGAATTGCACACTTTATGACGCCACCATCAATCTCTCTATGCTAATTCTACCCCGAAGGCTCTGCTGGTCAGCTGTACGTGTTTGGTTATGCATAATCCACCCTTTTGGACTTGTTGTTAGCCTGCTGAGCGTGGTGGTCCTAAGAATGTTAACATGACTGAAACAGCAGGTTTTAATAAACCAAAATATACATTTAGTACGTAAAAAATTCTAATTACAACTACCGTAATGAAATCTTTAATAATTATTTAATATATCATGAAAATATTGAAATTTTGATTTGGTATAAAAATACGGTTCAATTATAGACGTGATAACCAATCACAAAAGTTTTTCAAATTAGTAATATTATATTTTACGATAAAAAAAAAATTAAACGTATCATGTTTTTAAATTGTGAATGGATACATGTATGTAGATAACTGTAAGGTTTTATAATATATTTGAAAATAAGCTGGTATTTTTGTGCGCAATTTTGAGATTTTGTGACGATACTTGTTAAATAATTGTTTGTCTATTCAGCAAAATAGCTATCATGTAAAAATTTAACCGGTGTATGTATTTCATGTTTTTGAAATAATAGTCTTAGAATTTTTATTGATAATATTTTATATCAAATATTAAATTTTATAATTTTTTCGTGCTCCGTTTTGTTCTTTTTTAAAGAGCAAATACATAATATTTATTCGTCTATTATTCGTATATTTTAAAACGTCGGTTTATGGTATATCAAAATTATATACCATACACCGAAATGGTTGGTTTAATATGTTACTCGAGTAAGCTGCAAAAAAGATATGAAGTAAGATCAATTTAAAGCATTCTACGCATTGGCGACTGGTCTCCGGAAACCATGGTTGTCAGCAGGTAGAATCTTTACAAGAAACCTCAACCACTTACGTATATATGCTTATTTGCTTTATTTTGCCTCGTGGTCACCGTTAGCCTGGTTGGTGGAGACCAGTCAACAGTGCGTAAATTACCTAAATGAGAGCAATGCATCATACAAGGTTTCAAATATGAATAGCAATGAAAAAAATATCTTTCGTTAACAATGCCATTGGGATAATAAAAAAAATATCACTGGAAGAAGCCTTTTGGATTCATGTAAAGATAGCACTACGTACGCATTATATACTGAAAAGAGGCAATTAGAATGTGAAGCTTTTAGTATAATGAATAGTGTCGGTAAAAGAACTTTTTCTATAAACAAAAAATAGCTAAGCTAAAATTTTAAGTGAAAATTTTACGCTTTACTATTTTTTGATAACAGACTTTGAAATTAAAATTATAAATAAAAAATGGATGGAAAACATATTTTTATTTATTTCTGAACCATGATTATCACGACGTTGGCGTCTATCAAGATAATAAAATAAGAATATTTTTCCATTATAATTTCTCTGTAATATAATTTTTTGGTGTGCAAAATAAATGTATTTTAAACCTAAACTTATTAATCTTTTTCAAGTTTATGAATCGAATCAAAATTTGAATGACAACGGAAATACAATTTAGAAATATTGTACATATATATTGTAGTAGAATAAATAAAACTATCGTAAATTGTATTTAAAAAATTAATACACACAGAATTCAATTGTTCGATTAAAATTAGGGCTTTAAAATTTGTCTTCGACTTTGAATCGATTTTAAAAATCATTTACGTTTGACTTACAATATATAACTATATGTATAAGTATACCATCAGATCATTCTAGTTACTAAAATGATTTTAGTACATAGTTATGTTTTAGATCGATTAATTTGAATCAAAAGTCTTTTAGTGGAACTCTTATCGGAGTAAGTCACAATGAAAATATAAATAGAGACTGCTGTTTTAATCAATGCATATTTAGAAATCTGTTCATACTTGATGAAAGATTAAATTGAATTTACTCGGAAGTAAAATTGTTTATCTCACCAAATCACTGAAAACAGTCGTTTAGAGTGGTGTTTTCCATCAAAAAGTATAATGTAAATGGAATCAATTGAAACACTGCGATTACTTAAATCAAAGCTTTTTGTCACGATCCCAATCACTCAGAATCTTCAAAAGCTACACTGAAGGCTTGAATATATATTGCATGGAAATTACAGTAGATACCTTGTTTGCTGAGTGAAATTAGAATAAGAGGTGGCAGTTGATCCAACATCTGTATGTATAATGTGGACGAACATGAAACATCTGTAATTCTACCCTAGAGAGCGATTTCTCTTACTTGATAAGGAACAATTTATCACGTGTTATGTTGAATAAACTCTCATCACAGCCATTTATGTCCCGAACTTATCAGTCATACATGTTTCAAATCAAATTTGTTTTTTTCTGATTTCGACGGGATATATATATACATACGTATGTCAGGCATTTCGAGTGCCAAAAGCCGCGTATCATGAATAATCTTATTTTTTCCCGTTTTCATATATTTCTGATATCGGTAAAAATTGATTTCATATGAAATAAATTGAAAATTTTATCATGATTTATATTGATATCATACGTATCACATACGTTCATTTCAACGTATGTTCATTTACAGACCAACAGATATAAATATTATAAAATCATAAATAGGCGCAAGTCGTAAATTTGATATAAAGTTCATTGTAAAACTACAGCTAGTAGATTTTTAATATTAAATTGGTTTGATTTTTTTTATCATTTAAATTCTCTGTGAATAGTAAAAATAAGAAGTCCGTACTACAAATTCGTAATTTATAAGTTGATAATTTGAATCAATGTTTACTTTATTTAGAGATAACCTTACGGTGGTAAGTCTGAAAATGATTTTCAAATAAGTGAAAAATATGTCAAAATTTGTTGCACAACCGGTGTAATGACAAAGTTAACTTATACTAATATAATTTAAAGCTAATGTCAACCAACAATTCTTTTTAAAAACGTTTTCATGTGGTTTAAAAATCAATAATTGAGGCTTTCTCATCAATAATGGATCTTTAATATATTTGAGCAGTTTTGGACTAAATACGCAGCAATGATCCACATGGCCCCTGTTCGGGTATATTATTTTTTATGTCAGCATTACGTCGCTTGTTTATTATCATTTATGTTGGCCTACTTACAATAAAAACCTATGCACTGTCAAAACAAAGAATGAAACGAAGTTTCTATTAGATTTGCGGATGTAAAAAAGTTTAATTAATAAGGCAGAAAACGATACAAATACACATGTATAATACAAATAATATAATTTATTTTTAGCAAAATTGTTTTATTTCATTATTTTAAAACGTTTAAATGTAACATAAATCATTATTGGTCAAGAGGATTCAATTATTGCTGTAAATAGATTAAAAATGATTCAGTTTATCATGACGAAGTAGGTGAAGCTGGTCTTTTTGAGAAAGCTTTGGATTCGGTACAAAAGCGTTTTGTTTGTTTCCTTGTGTGCCATCGTGATATAAAACATTTGGATTTTTGTATTAACAACATTTATAAAAGTTTGAATGCATTGCGTTATGAAAAAAAGAGCGTTTCGTTATTATTGCGCACGTTCAAAACATATTTTTTTTTTTTTAATATAAATGAATAATTTAAATATATTTATCATGTGCTAAATACCATTTATTTATATTTTTCTTCAAAAGTCCGAAAATAAACATGATAATTAAACATTTATTGGATTTATTATTTGTTTTATTATCGATGTTTTATTGAATTTTCATAGGTTAAAAATCTAATAAAATCACTTGCAATTACTCGGGCTTTATTGTAATAAATATAATAATTATACATTTAGAATCGACAGTAAAAACATTTTTTGGTGTGAAAAAAAACAATTATTGCTTACGTTGTCTAGTTGCATAAAAATATTGTGATATGTGAAAGGAAACCGCAGTCAAAATAATAAATATTAAAAAAACATCGAATACATTCATGAGAAATATTATAGAAAATATAAATGTCTATGGGCTATTCTTTAAACATTGATCACATGAGGCCAATGATGAAAGATATTAAATGATTTTGCCAAGCAACATTTAGTTTGAAATTGGTAAACATATTATGCAGTAACAATCCATACCATAGTTTTAAGTTACTGGAAATAGATCCATTTACTTTCAAACGGCAATTAAATAAGATTCGTCTCGATCAAAGTTTTATCACAATTTTCACAAAATCACTTATCCCTTAGGTAATAGTTAGTATGATTCACGTACTGTAGCAATTACCAAAATCACTGTAAAAGATTTTATCCGAAACGATCACAACCTATACCGCACGGGGATATGATCAAAATTGCAAGCCGTTCCAGTCGAAAAACAATTTCACCAGTTGTTACATTTTTTGAACAAAACGAAAATCGGAAGGTCTTTGGCCGACAGCTTTTTGATTGATTGATTCAAGAATTGTCTACAGCTTAGCTGTTTTTAAAGAATCCGGAATAAAATAAATGAAAATAAAAGACATTTTCGTTAGTCATACAAGTAAAAGATTGATGTACTTCTTTATAGCTATCACTGAATAAGAAAAGAATCTGGGATTTATATAAATATTTTTATCAAAGCTGATACTATTGACAGTATTTTTTGATGCTTTAATCAATAATATTACAAAAAACTTTAAAAAAATATATTAACAAAGTAATTTATATGTAAAATTATCGATATCAAAAAAGCGATTAAAAGGGTTGAATATTATATGTTATTATTCTATCTATGTATCATATTGCATTATAAATAAAAAACAAGGTAAGATAGAGGTTAAGAAGTTTGAAAAGATAAAAAAAAAGTACACCATATAAAAATACGATTTGTTTTTTAAATCAAAATATTAAGCGTCATAAATTTGAAAGAAATACAACGATATTAATCTGTTATTTATTATGACAGTCTGTAAGAACCACTTTCACTAAACGGATTGCCTACAAGTCAAAACGCAAATATAAATAAGATCGCACGTGTGTGATGGGCGTAGGATTTGTATGGGCGCGAGTCTTTGGGGGTAGAAATCTTTGCGAATAGTCGCGGCGGGCCGCGCAGGACGGAGGCTGGCGCGGCACTGATGGACGCCGAGAAACTCAACCCCGCCGCCCGTCGCTTCGACGCCGACGCCCGCATCGATGCCTTCGCGAGGCTTTCACCGTGTTTACTAAATGTGTTCATAATGTGGCTTAAATGATTTCTGATTTCGATTGAACCAATATAGTCAACGTGAACGCAAAACCACATACTGGTTAGGTCCATAATTAATTAAATATCTTTTGTTATAGAAACAATGTTGAACACGATCATTCACTGACAAAAAAACGAAATGCTTTATTTTTTAACTGTGTAACAAGTTTTTTAAATTGTTTTATTTAAAAAAAAAAAATCTAAAACTGACAGACAAATCATGTGATTACAAAATATTGGTATATTAATCTTCACGTACTCGAGAATAAAATATATGTTAAAAAAATCATTATGTTGATTACACTATTGTTTTTTCTAATGATTACATGTGTCTTAATTCGAATACGTCCGTTAAAAATGATCGCGATGAGTCAAAATGGTTCTAGCCAATAAATGAAACCGTTGAATAAATACGAAAAAGTGTATTTTTTATTAATATGAATTTATATTGAGAAAGGAAATACAAAGAAATTATAAATACCATAATTTGACACAGTATAAGTAAATAAAAATAAAACAACTTTACTAAATTTAAGATTTCGACTGAAGGTGCTTGGTGGAATTTCAATATCAAATTTGAATCGTTCAAAATTAAATTTGAATCGTTCAAACTATGTACATTCTCACACGAAACCCGGGTCGTTAGTGACAAAATCTGTGAGAATGTACATAGTTTGAACCATTCAAATTTAACTGTACTTAGTTGCGTTAATTTCAATCCAATACATGAACTACGGTTAATTTTGAATATTAATATCTAATTCTACAACATTCTAATCAAAAGACAACGAAGTGATATGATACGAACAAAGAAACTACAATTTATATTTCAAAATTTATATAAGATGATATTTTAATCATAAAAAACAAAACATGAATGTGAATCAAAAGCTATGCTACATGTCACGTTTGGTGGACTTCTTATCAGCAGCATAAAATATTTTGCTTCGCTAGTCAAAATTTTATGACGTATTGACATTTTAATACTTCGCTAGTCGCTTCATCATCACTTACATATCACGCTAAAATGAAACATGGTACGTTGACAGGTCTTTTACTTTGTTTTTAAAATATACTGCACGATTTTATTTACCTTGATTCTTAAAATAGTCTTTTTAATCTAAGAAAAAATCTTTCCGAGATCTCACAAAGAAAAAAGGCAATACTCAAAGGGAAAAAGAGAAAAAGTTTTTTTTTAAATTGGCGATCATAAATATTTTTCAAACAGGTTATTGGATTTAGAAGCCAACTTTGTTGAACATTTAACATTTAACAGAAATTTTTATTGACATGTTTTTACTTCTACTTCTCGTTTTTCTTTGTCTATATATTTGTTATTTCTTCAAACGACTAAAAATAAATAATTGAGAAATTTATGGTCAAATAATATTCGTAAATGTAACGTTACGTATATATATATATATATATACGTAACGTAGTATATATATATATATATACGTAACGTATAGTGTGCAGGAAATGAAGTTGGTTTTGTCATTAACCAAGAGAAAATAACCTTGTTGGGTTATTTATGAAAACATTATATGGCACTTATATGGAACAAAAACACGAAAGAGTTACTGCAGTATAAAATCAATGACGGGATTTGCAAAACAATAAATAAACCACATACTTTGGTTTTGGAAGCAAAGTTTCAAATTTATAAATTATTTAGAAACAAATCCGTACTTCGACTATTCTGAAATAAGATCAAAAAGGCTATAAAGATAATGACAGAAACGACTGGAATGGTGCCAAAGTTTCGAGATACGATGAATACGCAAAAAAACAATAAGATTAAATACGTTGTGTACTAAATAGTCTAAAAATAGAGCCAGATATCCCCCTTTATATTGACACGTAAAATATTATATAAAAAATACTTCAGCTAGCTTTAGATCAATTCGTGAATACGTAAACATATTGCCTGTATGTTTATTTTTGAGTGTATTGACCTTTATTATATATAGTCAGCAAATAATTTTTTACTCAAAAAACATTTTTTACTTCAATATACATCCATATCATTAATTTATAATAGTTTTTTGCAATACGATAAAGGTTAATTTGGTAATGATTTTTTCGAAAGAAATGTTAAGTAATAATATACAACCTATCTTTATTTATCTGTCTATATTTTAAAGCTGCGATTAAATATAGATAAACATTCCAATCATAATAACGATTATAAATAAGAGAATAATATGTATAAAATAAAATTCTTTTTCTCTTATATGCATTAAACATATTTAAGATAGCTAAGAGATTTTTGACAGAGATTAAACTTAAACTTTTCAAGATAGTAAATTATTTTTCGTGCTTTGGAGATCCTTTAAAGTGAGACAACAAATTTTCTGCACGAACGCGTTTGAAAATTTTGCCGTCCTTGCTCCTCGCGCCTTTCTGTTCCGGTTATCCCAACTAGCGACACCTTACCTAAACTGTTCAGGAAATTGAAAATCTTATGGAGACGCTTTCGTAATGCACAATCGTAAAACTAGCGAAACGTATAACTGGGGAATCGCAAAAATACATTATGGAAAGCGCCGCGTTATTAGTGGATGAAACCGTGTTCAGGTGTTGGTGTGAAATGCTCCGAGAATTTTGACGTTCGCCATTCTATTCCGATTCAAAACTTACATAACTCGACCTTTCTTCACTAAAGCTTACATTTTAACAACTAACGAGCGCATTCAATGAGCAGTCATTAAAAATAAACTCTAAAAAAGATTTTTTCCGCAAAAATATTTAGGACAAAATATTTTTTTGTCAGGACAGTTAATGGAAATGTGAATGAGAATAATCTGCCTATTGTATTGAATATAACGGAACACTGTAAAATATTGTTTTAAAACGAGTACTTTTTTTAAATTAATAAAATATTTATTAGGACATTTTAAGCAATCATTAAATTTGAATCGTTCAAACTATGTACATTCTCACAGATTTTGTCATTCATGTTACCGATTTTAAATGAAATATTAAACCTACCGGGACCTCCACTTCTATACCATATATAAATATAATCATAAAACCTTTGCCGACAAACAAATAAATATAATTCTTGAAACTACTTACTACTCAAATCTGTTGGCATTCCCATGAGCTTATCCTTTTCACCAGCAATGGCCTTAAACTCAATGATACATTTATTTCTTATATAAACACGAAGCTTTCATTTATTAAGCGTCAGTTCAAGTTCATACGTGCACTTGAACGCCTGAAGATGCCGAAAGGCGAATCCAGGGTCGTTAGTGACAAAATCTGTGAGAATGTACATAGTTTGAACGATTCAAATTTAATATTGAAATTCCATCAAGCACTTTCAGTCGAAATCTTAAACTATAAATTAACAATCATATTTCCTTATAAATATATTGATATGTATGTACATGGCCACAACTGCTGTACAATTATTGTACTTACTTTAAGATTTCGACTGAAGGTGCTTGGTGGAATTTCAATATTAAATTTGAATTGTTCAAACTATGTACATTCTCACACATTTTGTCACTTACGACCCGGGTTTCGCCTTTCGGCATCTTCAGGCGTTCAAGTGCACGGATGAACTTGAACTGACGTTTAGTAAATGAATGTTTCGTGTTTATATAAGAAATAAATGTATCATTGAGTCCAAAGCCATTGCTGGCTAAAACCTTTGCCGACAAACAAATAATATAATTCTTGCAACTACTTACTACTCAAATCTGTTGGCATTCCCACGAGCTTATCCTTTTCGCCAGCAATGGCTTTAGACTCAGTGATGCATTTATTTCTTATATAAACACGAAACTTTCATTTACTAAACATCAGTTCAAGTTCATCCGTGCACTTGAATGCCTGAAGATGCCGAAAGGCGAAACCCGGGTGGTTAGTGACAAAATCTGTGAGAATGTACATAGTTTGAACGATTCAAATTGTACTTACTGTTAAGTTGTATTTGAAAGTGACTTCGTAATCAATACAAAGCAAACTATTTCGATTATGCCAGATGTTCAATGTTTCTACATTATAAACATACTAAAGTTATTTTTACATTATAATTAAAATCTTCTTTACAAAAATTTTATCATAATATTCTACACGTTACAAAACCGTTACAATACGTCTCTCATAAAACACGAAATGGATCAGATTCTTATACCTTTCCATATTTTATAACCATTACAAGTATTATCAACCAGTGGGATTATAAGTTATCAATTTTATTTTTATATTGGTAAAATTACAAGTAATTTTGGAAGTAAAAAAAATATTATTTTGCGTTAATCAATTATGATGAAAATGTTGAAAACGTATACATATTCTATATAACATAGTTTCGTTTAATTATATCAGTTTGATAATTTTATTACACGATTGTACCAAGGTGCTCATAAATTTAACTTATGTACGGCTAGCAAATTTTAGGTTAATTTTACGTGTGAGATGTAAATATTAATGTAAAGATACGTTTTATCTTTAAATTTCTATGCCGAATTCCCCGAAATATTACAAAATCTGTTAACAAAATACAGCGGCTATTAGGCATCCAAACATAATTTGTCAGAGCAAACTTGACAGTGTTCCTTGGTTTAACAGATTTAGGCAACCTTAAGTGCTAGCATTATACATTTCGTAACATTCCACGTGTTGTCCCCTTAAAGTGGGTGAGATGCCCAGAAAAGGGCGATGCTGAGTTGGTACATACAAGTTAGTAGTTTCGATGTCGAATTACAGTAAACCACCTTTGTTTATCACTCTGAATTTATTTCAATAATTACGCAGACTGAACTTTGTGAAACTACAATTAATAAGTTAGTCTGTCATTTACATATAAAGTGATTTAAGCAGTAGCCTAGCAAGTCGGGAATTATTATGGAAATAGATTTATTTCAAAGGGTTACAATTACTATGATTGGTAAAGGTTAATGCTCACCTTTTCGAATATTTTAACTTACATGACTTTAGTTATTTGTTTAAATTATAAAGTGTGTAAAAATCGTAAAAAAGTATGAATGTGAAAATATCAAAAGTATAACGGTTTTATAAATAAAATGAATGAGTAAAATTTAAAACGATCTTTTATCATTTTGTACTGACTGAATTTTGAGATCTCGTTTGTAATTAAAAAAAACATTGCTCATTGAAACCTCTGAAAATCTCGCAACGCACGTATTGTGAGGTAGAATTTTTACCGTGACTGCATACATTGTACAATACAGATGACGTACAAGCAACTGAATTATAAAAAAACTCACCTGGTAGTATCAGCTCTTTTAACGCTTCCAATGTTCAAGTACTCATATTTCTTACCTGCAAAAAAAGAAAAGATATTTGATATAATATACTATTAAATTGAAATGGTTGTAAAGATGAATACGTATGAAACCTTAAAGTTAGTCGCACCATAAAATAAATTTCAATTTATAGAACAATTTTCAAAACTTGCAAAAGAGATGTTTATAACACTTTTGAAACTGCCATTTTATCACAGTAAACTGATAAAATAATCAAGGTAAAGCGCTGTTCAGTAGAAGATAAAAGTAACTTTCTTCTGATAAAAGATTCAACCAGTTGCCTTGTATTAAGACATCTCGTTATTAACAAATATGTTAATTTATCAGTATGTCAACCAGAACAGACAAGCGCTCGATGAATATTCATACTGCTAAGAAACGACTCAACTGGGCAAATTGAGACAGGATTGTTAAAAGCTAACGTAAATTATGTGGCACTTATTTTTCAGAGAAAATTTTAATGTCATAAAGGGACGAAAAGTAAATTTCATAATCTCATTATTATATTAACTCTTTAGTTGATATAAACTTCACAACAATTACTGTAAAGAAAACCTCTTCATTCTAAATTAATTGTTTGATTTGGTTAAAAACGTTATATTGTTGCAATTTTTATCCTATATTTATTTATGTTATGTGAATGAAAGTTTAATTTCGGTTTTAATACTGACTTTGCTAATTTTTTAATCGTAGATATGTCATAATCTTCTCAGAAACTATTTACATTTAACACATTTTAAATCAATATCCCTGGACAATTTTGTATGCCTCAAAATGTTATGTTATTTTATTTCAATGTATTAAAGTAATGTTAGCTTTGGATTTATGTTTATATAATATATATCTGTAAGTGCCCATTATATTGTATTGAAATTTATTTTAATTTTGCAATAAAGCTTTTAAATATATTATAACATGTTATCAATAGAGAAACTATAATTTAAATAAAACAAAGTACAGTCAACAATGAAGAAAAATCAGTTTGTGTTATTTTGGAAATAGTTTTAATTTAAAATTTCCTGTTCTTGATTCTTTGCACTTATTTTGAGGATGCGATGAGATCTTTGGAAAACATTTACTTTCTTTTAAAAATGCGCTCATTATGTGAGAGTAATGTTCTAATAGCTTTATCAATTCCGTATTCGGGAATAGATTAAATAAAGAGGAATTCTGTAAAAATCTTTATACTTCGTTGATTTATTTGCGCTTGGGCGTTCTCTATACTTAAAGCTATGCAAAGAGCTGAGTAAAAAATAAAACTTAATAGAAAACGGAAAGCTTTCTCGTAAGCTGAGAGACTAAAATATTACGTGCGATACCGTTTGCTCTAAGTACTAAATGCATATTTTGTAGTATGAATGAGTTTAAGGTATAACAGTATATGCTTAATTAAGTCGGAGAAAATTGCGCAGAAAATGATGTATCCATTTAAAAGTCGTTAATATTCCGACAGAGCAGATAGATATCTCATTATCTTAAGATACTTTACTATAATGCTATTTTTAGTTACTGTCAAATTACTTAAGAAGTAATCGATAAAAGGCAGCGATCGTAGGAAGAATCGTGAAAAATAGTTAAGGATAACTAGAATAATTAAGTTTATCTTTTGTAGTTTTTTTACGTTTTTATAATATTAATACTAAGAACCTTGAAAAAATAAATTTGCCGTCTATAATATACAAACAAATGCATTGCTTTTAAATGTATATTTTTTATATGTACGTACCTATTCAAAAAGGAAAAATACATTTAACTGAAACACCAGCCACACGAAGTGGAAATATAAAATAAAAAGGATATTATACACCCTTTATATAATAATGGTATCCTTTAAATGCTGCAAATTTTTCCTAGTGATGAAAAATAATACAGTGGTTTAATAGTATTACTGCACTTGAATTGGGTGAATACTAGTTATTTCGTTACGTATTTTTTTATGTGAAAATGTTCCTAGTTCTTTATTTTAGTCTAATGAAGTCTTAACAAGCTGAAATATTTGTATGCCTCAGATGTGATCGCGACGTTTAAATAGCTGTTTCTTTATTTTCTAACAAAACGAGCGTTTCACCCTTTGTTAGGTTTTCCAAAATTTAATCAAAATTATCGATAAATCTCAAAAAGCTTTAAGTGTAAAATAGAATTTATTCAAGGTGTGTAATACTGTGATTAACAAAATCAACCTTGCTTTCCCTTCAGTAAATGTTCCGATTCAAACTTTACTCATTACTTAGTTCAATAGAGTTGGTACGTTAGCTAAGTGAACAGGAGAGTAGGTTATGTACGAACTAATTCATTTTCCTCCATACAAGACTGAGCACACCTTGAAATAACAAGCCTATCAAGCAAAGATTGAAATCTTACAACGAAAGATATAATACCTAAACGTTTACGTATGTTTTAAGATTGAAAACGTCTTAAAATAAATATAAACTAAACGTATACCTAGTACTAAAAATGAAATAAATTATTTTCACGTGCATGGCGTAGACCAATAAAAATTCTAAGAACATACAGAAGTTTTCATATTGGTGCCCCAGTCAATAGAAAGCATGAATAGATTTTCAGCAACTGAAGCGAAAATTTCAAATAATAATGAAAACGGAACTAGTCCCTGAAATGAGATAAACTGAATAACTTTTATAGAAATAAATGTTTGGACGTGTATTGCTGTATACAAATGCTTAAAATAAAATGTGAAGTAGACTGTTAACATACGTAAAAATCAAGAATAATACAGTAATACAAGAATAACTATTTAGATTTTTAAAAATATTAATAATGGAAAAAAATATTAAAAATACAAGAATGATTTATGTGTCAATGAACAACAAGTGAAAACATGTCTCTAACATTATAAATTCAGAGATGATTTGATAATAAAAAAAAAAACAAAAAAACCTAGATAAATATAGCCTGTATGTAAACACATAGCGATATATTTGCAGTTTCAAAGCTTTTAAATCCTTGTTATTTTTGGTAAAGTATGTGAAAATTAAGCGACCGGTAGATTTTACGCCCAGTAGAGTTTTTGCAGACCAATTATTTTAAATCTTTATACGAATAGTTTGATATGGGGCAGTCTAGCCTTTTACGCTTTTTTCATAACGTAATCTCGAACGTAATCATTTAAATACAGAGTGGTGAAATTTGAGCGATAGCAAATTGTATAAATCATTTTTGGATAAAATTTTTACCGGCGCAAATTATACAAACACTCGACTAGATAAAATATTAAATTTAAGATGTAAACGACCAATCGGATTTTTTTTTTTGTAGATCAGTTAAAAATGCAGGCGATCAGATAACCCGGACATGATCATTGTGATATCTGAGAAAAACGGTGTTCTATAAACATTTTTATTTAAGCATACTTAATATAAGTAATATTAATTGTTTTTAAAAATACCAGTTGTCATATGACTGAAAAATACCAACCCAAATAATTATTATGAAAATACAATCATTTGGCAAATACTAAAAAACACTAAAAGTCTTGAACATATAAAAAATATATGTAAGACTTGTAAGAAATGGTGCACGTTTTAATATTTTTAGTGTTTTAAAAGTTTTTTTTTAGAATTAGCAATAATTTTTCCAGCAATAATCTACAGCTGACACCTGATTTGTATTTAGTGTGGTTTATCATTTCACGAATTAAACCTCTCGACCACCGTGTGCTTCGTACGTTCAGTGAATACACCGAATACAAAATTGCTATTGATTCTTTTGTTTACCACAATTTTGTTTTGAAATTTAAATCTCTGTGCAATCTGATGAATGTATGGGGATGTTCATGATTTCTGAATATTGGTTCAATAGATTTTTGTATTCTCAAAACGTGATTTGATTTATTTATTTGATCGCGTTATGTACAAGTTAAGCGGTTGAAACTATTCCAGAAACTTCATTAGTGTTCGTCTCACGTTATTGGTGAGGGGCGGAAATTGAAACCACGCATCTCAGCGTGTCGACTGCGCAAAAGCTGACCGGAAAAAAACACGGGCAACTTTTCTGTCGGCCAGTCTCTGAAAAAGAAATACGCAGACACTTCACACGACAAACTAAAAGAGTAAAATATTACGCAAAATTCAGAAAATAATCAAAATTTAAATAATAAAATAGTTATCTTGGACAACAATACATTAAAACTAATGTGTGGTAAAAGATAAAGTATTTAGATACATAAGAATGATAGTATATAATAAATAGTTATTTCAACATTATCAGGCTATATTATAAGGATGGTATGATGCCAAAATGACAAGTCTGTGCTTTATAATTAGTTATAATAACTTTTTCTTTTAGTACAAGAAAAATTGGTAACGGTTCTAGATTTTAAGAACATTTTTAAGGTATTCATTTTTAATAATCGGTGGCAATTAAAGCAGTATATTTACCATCAGTTAAAATGGTTTTGATAAGTAAAATCAGTCATAAATGTGGATATTGTACAACAAAGTGTTTAGTTTTTAATATTTAATGTCACACTTCAAATCTTAATTCTTGAAAAAATCAATCTATAAGCTTTATAATCGCAATATTATGAATTGTAAAATCATTAAACTTATACAGGTATTACTGATATTAAGTTTTGACAGGCTCAGTTACACTGCCGTTCAATAGCGATACAAGTCATATTTCTGTTACTAAACTGAGTGGTTATGCCATACGATTCTCGGTAACAATAGTGCTCTGTCGGGCATATTCAACAATGTCTTCACTCGTGGGAGGATCACAAATGCACACACAGATTAACGTCATACGGATGCAAAGAGAGTTTCGAGCGTTCATTCCATCAAACAACGGCCGAGTTTGCGGCGTTCACGTATGCAGCAATGGATGCCGGGATCATGGAGACGCAAGTGTTTTGGTGCCGCATCAAAACGTTGTTCTGCGTTCCCATAATACAACTGCTTGAAAACAATAGAACTTATGCTATTTGAAATGAGATAACTATATTAAGCATGTAATAAAAGGCCTGTTTTAATTACTCAACGAATGTATTTTAATATCTAAAGAAAATTGATAACTGAGATATTACATGAAACATTTTGGTGTTCAAGAGTTATCCATTTTAAATATATACATTTTTCAATTTATCTCTGCTCCCAACGTGGAGCATTAAATCTATTAATGCAGGTATTTCAACAAAAGTTTTCTCTACCAAAACTCCTTGTTACTCAGTAGCTTAACCTATCTTTTTCGAAAAGAGTAGTAAAGATAGGATAGGGGTCGGACAGAACTAGTGGTTAAGAAATCGCTCTAGGTAACCCATGAACAGATTGAAAAAATGATGTTCGTAATTGTACCCTAACACGTGAAATCCGTCAAAAGAGGCCAACGACGTTGAGCGCTGTGCCACAGCCGCGTCAAATATAATTTATATTGAATTAATATGCACTATTTTTTAAAAAAAATCTATTAAAAAAGTATTCAAAAAATTTTAGAATACCATGAGATTTCTCAAATTTTGTACGAAAATTTCATGTTATATTCTTTGTAAATATAAGAATATAAAATTCATACTTACTATCAGCAGTTTCATTAAATCGTTGTTTTGAATATGCCTCCTTCTTTAAATTTTATTGTTTAATTTAACTATTTTTTTATTTGATAATAGTTGCATATTTTTGACGGAAATATGATAAATTGAATGAGTAAATAATGATTAAAAGTATTGCACCTATCAAAGATTAAATATTTTGTTATCAAATTGTAAATTATTTTTTATCTAAGCCCTTGTAATTTTCGAATAAAATGACTAAATCTTGCTTAATTCACTTCGTGTGATTTCTTCGATCGAAAAGTTTATTACACAGTATACATTTATCTAATCGATGTTAGAAAAACAGCAGTTCAAAAGGTCGCCCCTCGCCACTTGTCGACTTTTCTTTTTTACTTATCACATCCATTCTAATAATATTATCGGTTTCTCCGACAGTTTGAAAAAGTAGGGTTTGCGCGAGGCCTACAGTTCAATCTCGCGTTTATCCGTACGTAAAATGAGCTCACTCGACAGAGGGTCGCAGGACAAGGCAGACTACTTTCGGCGAGAAGCTATGGGGGAGGTCAACGTAAGTGACGCTTATAGTCACCGGCCGAAACTTTGCCAAACATTGTTATAATAAGTTCGCTCGTAAGTTTGGCCAAGACGGCGAGGCCAGCATACAGCGTACGGAATACATAGCTTTGGGCCTGACTGCCCTGCAGTTGGACAACATGTCTCATCGAATTACGGATTAGTTTGCATCTAGTAATTGATTATCTTATCTTAATATTTCATTAGATATCTGATAAACTTAGATATACAGGTGTAAAATGTAATACATGTTTGACCAGGTATGTATGTAAACGTTTATTTTAGAAAACTTTTTGATAACGCAGTGATATTTTACTTGCTGGAATTTATTAAAATATGTTAAATCATTTTTCATACATTGGTCAGTATGAATTTACATTTAAATAGTACAAAATGAACGTTTAATTAAAAATAAATAAGAATGCACACCGTCAAATTTTATTTATATAAGAATGATCATATGAGCCCTCAAGAGTGACTAAGTGAGCGAAGTAGTAAAATGATATTTTTTTTCCAATGGAATGGACTTTAATACTTTCGATGGTTTCGGCGGTAGCTTTGTGGAAGTTTATTTTAATAGAAAATTTAAATTAACTTTGATTATTCCACGTATTGTGTTACTAACTGTGACACGTGTTTCGCCTCTTTCAGAAGCATCTTCAGACTTACTATCGCAAAGTTTGCTTAAGTAATAAAGCAAGATTGATTCTAACATTTTAAAATTATGAAATTACAAAATGGAGTTTTTGGGTTTTTTTTCCTTTCAAGAGGAGTAAGGAGGGGGGTGTAGACTCGAATGGACTTTACTTGGTTTTATGGTTGATTGTATATTTTAATTCTAGGGAGATAACACTTTCGCAGTGTATATTTATTAAGCTCACTTCACTTTTACGATACTTAAAGAAATTTAGAATATTACAACACACCCAATTCCTTTTATTTTTCTAAAATACTACTTGACTCACCTCTCATAAGCTAGTACATACCAAGCAACTAATCTCAGAGCCCCTTGTTTTGATAGATCAATGGTTTTAATTCTCAGTGAAATATTTAATTGAATAATACATCAATTCGGCTTCAAATATAATATTTCAACGGTTATTTTTTGAAAATCAACTTCAACATGAAATAATACTGATAACTTTGTCCAACGTATGTTTTGCTTCTTTGATATAATCGGCGGTTACTATGTGAAAGTTCATTTTTAATATAAAATTAAATTTGATAGCTTTGTTATTCCACTTATTGTGTTACAATTTGTGACACGTGCTTCGTCAAAGAGGCCAAAGCAACGCAAGAAGTGGAATAACAAAGTTATCAAATTTAATTCTCTAATATGTTTTGCTTCATTTAAAACCAATATGAATCATATGTTTTTTAATATATGAAGGAGTTGTTGCTTTTGTTTCCCGATTTGTTATTATCAAATGTATTATTTACAGATTTAGCGGAAAAATATTCTCAAAATTAAAATAACCAATTAATTTAGTAAGATAATTAAGATAATTTCTTACACGCATTTCTGTATCAGATAAAAAAACGAATAGAATAATTAAGTTATCAACTTTAGATTGTCATGGCTAAAATACTATATTTTGTTTTTTATTCGATACCGTGAAAAATATTACCGGAATCAGTTATGTTATTATATATATATATATATATATATATATCAAACACATAATAATATAAATAAAAATTTATAGAGAATCAATGTTTTAAAGCTTCATCATATAGTGGGCAAAAAACTAGCCATATATAGTTACCATTAGATAATATTATAAGCTTCATGAGCAATCCTATGGGATTACACAATCTCAAGTACACAACGTGGTCTAAATTCTGAAAACCGCACCGTTGCCGCACTATTGTACACATTAGTAAAGTTGAGATTCCGAAGTGTAGACATTAAATACATCCGCAATAAGGCCGCAAATAATGATGCGTAGAGATAAGATGTTTCACGCGCAGTAAAGAAATAAGGGTAACATGCCAATAAATTGACTTACATGCAGAGCACTATAACTATGCTATATTTTTATAGGTTTATAAAAACAGAAATACAGTAAAACACGGACAAATATCTGGAATAGACTTGTAAATAAAAAATAAATTTTAAATAGCATAACAAAACTTTAATTGTTCACGGAACGGAATTTTACATTACAAATATTCATCGATTGAATGAAGTGGCATTAACTTAGTGAGATCACATTAAAATAATATACAAATGACACTGTGTTCTGATTCCACAAATGTTTAAGAAGACTGTTTTTTTCTTCTCGTTACTGTTAGAACTATTTTAAACAAAATTTTAATATGCCATATAATATTTTGTCTTGAAAGAGATATACAATACATCATCTTATCAACTTTTATGTCCTAACCAATATCAAAAAATAAAGTTTTATAATTAATAAGTGTAATAAGTTGACCGTGTGTTATTCTAAAAAATATGATTTATGTCGTATTATTACGTAATCTTTAATGAAAATTTCTTCAAACATACATAATTACGTTAGTTTATTGTGATGCTCTAAAACTTTTTACATTTTTGTGGAACTTAATACAATTGTTTACACGGTGATATTGTGTAGCTTAATTTTTTTAATGAAGTATTGTGACTCTCAGTGATTATAAATCATTTAAATTATAAGATTTTGTTTAAAAAGTAATATACGAGATTACCCTCTTTCATGGTGCCAACGCACTTACAATATCGAAATCATATAAAAAGTCATTTTTTCAAAAACAAAAATACAAAATAAAAGCTTTATTTGATGCATCTTTAATTTGAATCAAACAACCTCCAAAATGTTTGTGAAGATAAAAAAGTACTATAGAAAAACGACGAAACGTGTGCAACGATTGGATTTTAAAATCCATTGAAGGTTGGTATTATCTATTTTAGAGTATATTGAATCATAACACACAGGCAAAACGTTATACGATAGCATTCATAATACTTAGTATAATAAAATCTTTTATTACTGTTTTGTACCCATGCTTGAAACTTGTTCCAAAAGTTCAAAAAGTATCCGAGATATTTATATGTTGAGTAATAAGAAGTTTGAAATATTTATAAGACAATGTATATCATGGTTTTTTGGCATTTTGAATGTAATACGGGAATGTTCCTCGCATATTCAATATACTTAATATCGGAGATAATAAAATATTATCAACATCCTTTTAGCTTTTCCGTGCATCTGTGTATGTGTACATACGTATAAATATAGGGTGTATGTGATGTCTACAATGTCATTAAAAGTATTCGTATTTTGTTATATATGGTCTCCTAATAAATGTATCTCAACAGACTTTTCTCTTGTTACTCAGGAGCTTAATCTATCTTTTAAAAAAAGATCAGAGCAGCCCCGTTAATTTAGGATCAAAACAATGGGAACGAAATTTTAGACATAGCCCATGCCTTCTTAGAGAAATGAGTTGATATGAAAAAAAATGTTGTTCGTATTGGAATTTGAGCTCATAGGATCCGTCACGGAAGAAAACGACACTGACTTGACTACTGCGCCACTGACGCAAAGTATATATGTATTACCGTTTGTAAAATGGTAATGCGATTATACACATGTATGATCATTTTTTTTCTGGTCTGAATAAACATCCGCATGTTTGTGGATTACCTCAAACATTTTTTTTTATTGAAATAAAAGTAAAAGCGTATTTAAGAGTATGTCGTAGTATGAATTTTACGCGTTCGTATGTTCTTTGAATGTTTAAAAAAAGTCGTTGAATGTTGATGATTATCGGTTTGTGATTAAAAAAATTCTATCGGCGAATTCTAAACTAATAAACAGTAAATAAATAACGCTTCTTTGATAGTAAAACCGGTCTTAAGTTGTTTTTAAATTATATATATTTTGAATTTTTGAAGTGAAGTTCGAAATGGAAACATTTCGAAATAATTTTGCTTAATAGTATAAAATATACGCTAAAAATTCTCAGATGAGACTATAATATAACACTTTTTTCTTCAAAATGTGGGGTTATAAAAATCAAGAAAGAGGATATGCGGACAAAGAAGAAACCGAATAATGTAAACCAGTTGGTAATAACTCTCAAATTTGCAGTTTTTTTATGTTTCATATAAAATAAAAAGAAGTCTTCTCCCTAATGAACTCCTTATTGAATTCATTTATTTACACTAAAATAAGCTGCGAGGGTTACTTAACACTCAAAATTTGGATGGAAATGAACACGTTTGAAGTTATTCTATAAAAAAATTAGCTGTCGTCATAAATAAAAAAATATCTTTAATATAGGTATATTCACAAAAAGTTTTTGTTACTTCAGCCATCACACAAATAATGAAAACCATTATATGAACCAAAGAATACTTCACGGTTTGATCAAATAAATAATAATGTACTAGGTATATGTGATTTGATGAAAAAAAAAACGTATACAGCTATTTATTATGCAAGAAAAATAATAGTACTTTTGCAGTATCTTATGACAACCTTTCAATTACTGTAAAATGTTTTAATCTATGAAAATAATTATTTTAAAACGTTTTTAGTGGCAAAGCAATTATTGTAATGAATTTATTTGTAACAGATTAAAAATAGCAAAGTATTTTAGTTCTACAGTTTTTAATAATTTTATGCGTTGATAGCTATTTCGGCTTGCGCCATCGTCAGAACTATGTTTAAACTAATATTTTGCTCAGCTATATATACTGGCTCTGAAGAGATACACAATGCATCAAGTTATTCACTCTAACATCCTAATTATAATTACAATATTACACTTATCAAATGTGATTCTAGTTTTTCAAAGAACGATTAACAATCTGGGTTTATTTCTTAAAACCCAGATTGTTAATCAATGCATAAAATTATTAAAAACTGTAGAACTAAAATACTTTGTTATTTTTAATCTGTTATTAATGGAGTTCTACCAAGTAAATGCCAAATCAATTAATGAATTTATTTGTATTCGCTGGTTTATATAAATATGATTGATAGAAAATTTGAATCGTTGACATTTTGTACAACAGTTAAAGTTTATCCGTGTAATTAAAAGTGTGAGGATGTCAGAAGTGAAGTCTGGGAAAACAAGTGACACCAAGCACCTCTGGTCGAAATCTTAAACTAAAATAATTGAGAGAGTATGTATAGACAATCGTTCAAGTTTTTTCGGCTTTTTATGTAAGAGTTTATCCTCACTATTAAATGCCATAATATTTCAGAAAAAGAAAGCAGAGCGTTTTTTAATTTATCAAACGTACACAATTTTAATGGTCATCGATAAATGAGTTATTAAATTTTATAAACATTAGTACGTAATGTAGTTTTATATGAATAATACTGAAATGGCATAATTTATTCATGTGTGAAAAATTGTTGTGGCTACTCTAAAATTATTATCCACCCTGTAATGTAATATTTAGATTTCATATTCCATATAGCGGTGGCATCTAGTATAGAGCCCGCCAGTCTCCATTATCATACATTGCGTACATAGCTGCCATATTATCCTGTCTGATAAAACAGGCGAACATTTCAATAAGACCATAAAATAAGGAATAGATCCGTATCTGCAGGAACTTACAAAGAATGCAGTGTATCATAAAATCATATATAAATTATATATATTTTTTTCAAATATTTTAAGCAGAACGCAACAAAAAAATAGCACAATTCATTAAATATATGACAAAAAAAAAATATTCATAGGTTATAAATTATTAATTTATTATTCAAATACTTATTTTTTGTTTTTTTTTCAATATTTGTAGGGCTTTAAAATAAATATTATTCAAAGAATAAAACATTTTTACTTTTTCAGTGATAACTAGATAACAATATATTAATAAGAATACTCAATTTCCTAGAAAAATAATATAACGTAAATATGATGTAAAATAAAATGCGTATTTTTTATAAATCCGTATGGACTACTAATGAGGCCTGCGAAATCGTTGTAAAAAAATGGTTGTAGGTCGATGCTGAAATTTATCTTTTTGGAGAGTGCTGGTGAAGATAAGTAAATAGATATTTCAACGTTACGTTTTTAAGGATCGGATAGTTGCTAGGTGGAGGTTAATAAAATATTTTATTACATATGTACATCCATAGGCTTTGGATTATGGGGATCGGGGCTCTTCACCACGCCGCAGCCAAGAAAAACGAAGGCTTAAGAGTTGACGACACGGATTGTATAACATTAATCTTAATCTACAATGCCTACATAAATATAATGGATTACAGCAGATAAAATTCTGAATAGGAAATCATTATTCATTAATTTTAATCAGATGTCTCGCAGAATTTAAGTAACACTGTAATCATTTCACAGATGGTTGGCGCGATACATTTTCCAATCGATTTGCACTGTATACAGTAGTTGTGTTGTGTGTGTTGTACCGGGCCATCTCTACAATTAGCACACCCATCAATATTTACGACCAATTACCCGACATAATGAGGTGACATCACAAACTACCCTGACAGGCACAGATGACCGTCTATGGCAACGTCCAGAGAGCCGGTCAACCGACACAAGAAATAGCTACCAACTTATGAATCTCTCGGTATAAAACCGCCTAGCTCGTCTTGTGTATAATAATAACCGTGGTTAGCGACTGGTTTGAGATTTATCCTTCCAAAACTTTGGTCAATCTCTATTTTGGCTGGCGTATGTTGGTAAGATAAAGCAATATGTTTATTACAATTAATGTTTCCCGACTGAAATTGTACATATTATGATACTTTAATAGTACACAAAGCCGTGAAATATTATATAGGTAGTCAGCTTTAATAAAGTTCGATACTAAGTAGAGTTTAAAGCAATTGCTTGTCAAATATTATAATATGATCTAATCATAAAAACAATCATACAATATTTGAGATATATAAACTGTGTACTGTGAATAAAACAAAATGAAACTGGAAGATCAATCCGATAATTTAAAGAAAGTTTTTGATAAACTGACTTTATAAAGTAAGAAAAATATTAACGCTAATACTCATTCCGAAAATACTGAATTTGTATGTATCCAAAGATTTCAACGAAGACTCTCTGTACCATTTAGCTTACAAAAGGTGACTTATTTTATCTGAAGAAGATACCAATAAGAAAAAAATGATCATTTTAAGCAAATATAATTGAATGATAATCTTCTCGAAAGAGACTTATGAGCATGATTGGCTTTAAAGTATAAGAGTTAAATATCCTATCGCACGTGAATTATTAAAGATTTATTGACTTAATTACTCTTCAAAAAAGTACAAATAAAATAAACATTTATTAGTTTATTTTATTTGTACTTTATTAATTTATAAGTATCTGTGTGCCAAGCTATATTATAAATGGAAAGGAATAAAAAAATATACTGTAAAATAGAACTACTAAGACATTGCGTAACATATAATTATTGTACATTTAATCGAAGCTTATAAGACAACTATAAAAATAGGTTTCTGATAATATAATTTATATTATTGCCATAAACATAAACATCCGCGAAACCCCTTATCTTCCTACTGCCACTGGAAAGTAATCCCCGCTATCGTAAACTCCAGTATAATTGACTGTCACAGCTAGCTAGACTAACTTACTGACTGCTGGTAATAACAATACAACTAAGTGACAAAATCTGATATTTATTGTACGGAGAAGGTTTTTTGAGGAATACATATTGTGTGTTTTTTTGGTAAATTTTCTCATTGTTATCAAATCGCTTAACTAGAAAAAAGGTGTTGTATATCTATCCATACATCGAAGAGTCCAATATGGATTTAAGATATACGGTTTTTGTTTCATATTTTATGATAATCAAATCAGGGATTATATTGTGTCAAAAAATACTAAATATTATTTATACATAATTCGACTGAGTAAAGGCAAAATGACATAACCCACACCGATTTTTTTTACGAGAGGCAGACAAAACCCTTTTTGATGATTTTTCATACACAACCTAAAGAGCGCGAAGACTAATAAACTGGTGTTTTACGCACCCAAGTTAATATAAATTTCAAAAGTTGTGTAAGAAAAACCTTTGTGTAAGTCTTTTTTCTGGTCTCAATATTCATAAGCTCTGCTTTTTCAAGCTTAAAAGTAAGTTTTTTAGATATTAATTCGGTAATTTTAGCTTACATCCGTTTGATATGACGTATATTATGTTGTATACATTGTGGTATTTTAAAAAGCTTTGTGGATAAAACTGTGGGTTCGTCCATTTAAACTTCCTAAAGTATATACATAAATCTTCTTTGGAGCTCAACTGAAATATTTGTATTCAATTGATTGAACATGTTTTTTTTTAATTTCGTTAATTTATTTATCTTGATTTCATGTTTTAATACTAAATGATATATTTGATTTATTTATTCATATTAATCTACAGAATCAAATATTTGTCTCATATAGATATTGTATTATATGCAAATACAAAAATCTAAAGAAATTATCTCGTTGACTGTATCATTAGCGGTTTTATTAATTTATACGCGTTGGCTTTTTTTTTTAATCAGTTGGATAATTATTTGTTCCACGCATCATATAGTTCAGATAGAAGAGCTAGAACTGTCATACTCTCCCTATTGACGTCTATCTAAGATTTCTGATATTGGGAACATGGTTGTTTTTAAAAAAAATTCAATTTTCCACTATTTTTATAATTGATGATAAATTGAAGGTTGCAAACACAACTTATTCCAAAATGTTAAAAAAATGAAACTTGAATTTCATTGTGCAAACAATATAAATTTCAGATTTCGACTGAAGGTGCTTGGTGGAATTTCAATATTAAATTTGAATCGTTCAAACTATGTACATTCTCACAAATTTTGTCACTAACGACCCGGGTTTCGCCTTTCGGCATCTTCAGGCATTCAAGTGCACGAATGAACTTGAACTCAGTCAGTTCAAGTTCATCCGTGCACTTGAATGCCTGAAGATGCCGAAAGGCGAAACCCGGGTCGTTAGTGACAAAATTTGTGAGAATGTACATAGTTTGAACGATTCAAATTTAATATAAATTTCAATTAATACAACATTGACCAAATTTCATCGATTGTATTTCAAAGTCCTGGACCACTTCTAGATTATCCAGTTCAATCGAAAACATTACTTTGATTGACTCGTTTTAATTACAGATTTCAGTATGGAAATGACCAAATTATTTATTCCATGGCATTGTGAGATTTGATAACATTAAAAAACGCAGCCATACTTGTGTTTGTAATGGAGTAAAAAAGTTCCTAATTATGATTACGGAAGAGATTTGTTGAAAAAGGGTCTAAGTGTAATTTATTAGCATCGTATCTATTTACTTTCACATGACCCTAAACGCTATCGTACCTTATATTTTGTAAACATACTGTCATACTTTGAATGCTTTTATTTGTAATAAATGACCATTATCGCACAAGGTACGAAATTTAACATTTGTAAGGTTGAGCGTTCTCCAATTAACCCAGTTGTCATTGTTTCATAATTTAATAAAAATGATTTTTTTTGTATTTTGGTACAGAATTTTACCTCGTTGATGATATAAAAGCTATTAAGAATTAAGCGAGTATTTGATAATTCAGATTTTTTCACGATAAGTTGTTCAATTTCACGTTCAATTCGTATAGTTCATTTTTTTAAATGCTTACTTTAGATATCCCGTTGCTTTTTTGTTCGCAAATGTTAATAATTAATAAAAAGTATTTTGTTATGTTTTGGTATCGGGTCCATGGCACAGTGGTCAACTTCGTTGACTTCCATGCCGAATTTCACGGGTTCGAGTCCCAGTACGAACAGCATTTTTTCTATTGATTCATCGATTAATGTTCGAAGGTAAGGATGTTTTTGATGTCAAAAAATTTCTGCCACTCTTCCAATTCTAAAAAATCGGAGCGTAGCGAGAGTAATTAGCTTACCACTAATCTCGTCCTAACCTTATCCTTTCAATCCCTACGCTTTTCGAAAAAAAGAAAATTTGAGCAACTGGGTAACAAGCAGTTCTCATAGCAAAATTCTGTTGAGATACCTCTATAAGGAGTAAGAAATCCAATCCTGGAATCTTGTACAGTTTCCGATACATTTCAATCCCGGGGTTAGAAAAAATGATCCCAAAACATTCGGGATTGTTTTAAAACAGAAACGTGTTGGTTTTCAAGTCGGCAGTTCACGCATATGCAATAAACGATGCCCAATTTTATTATTAAGACTTTACCTTTGCGATAAGAAAGAGTCGCAGCCGAAAAGGTAACTTGATGCCAATCATATTTAATTTTCTTCAACACATCATACGCACGTGTAATGCATTTGTCGACAATATTCATTGTTTGTTATTCTTAAGCTTCAAATTTAAGTATTTTTAAAATTTATTTTTCGCTTTGTAACATCAATGAATGTTACCAGATATCAACGGCAGTGTTTTTTTATTATCAAACATTAATTTTCTACCGTAATCCGAAACCTTTGACTAAATGGCGAAACAATCGATGCTCTGGTACTCTGGGAATATTTAAATTACTTATATTTACTCCAATAAAATTATTAAGAATACCAATCCAATTAAATTATTAAGAATGTCGTGTACATACATACGTATGTAGACGACAATTTAAGAAATCTTCATTCTTGCAGTCTGAAGTAGGTAATTGCTTTTTTCAGCTATCGACATTAATCATTTTAAGTTATATTTCGTATTTTTACATAATGTATGCATATTAAGTTAGTTTAATAATTATTTCGCAAATATTAAAAGACGAATATATTTAAATACGAGTAATTAAAAAATCCACTCATTCACCTCTACATCGCGAATAACTGAGATTAAGAGAGCTTTTTGGTAACGTATTGGCAGCTTACAGCTGGTTATATAATATAGGATAATTTTTGTAATTTATTTTTCACCGAATATTATCAATTTTTATTTCTTAAAAAATGTACTGATCCCGGGATCGAAAAATTCTAATCCCGAAATCAACATTTTGGCTCGGGATTGAATTCCATAATTAGGAGGCTATATGCAACACATTCTGAACGGACATGGATAAAAAAAGTATAAACGTTATTTGAGGTTTTTTTTAACAAATAAAACTAATTTCCTAATATTTATTATAATTATGTTAAAATATACTCCATGATGACTGATGACTGATGACATTTAATTTATCATTTGACTGCGGAAGTATTTGGTAGAATAAAAGAAAAGAAGTCAAATAAATTTCTCGAATACGAACTAACTTCAAATAAAATTCATGTCAATGTCCGTATTTGGTCATTAGAAAAGACATTGTAAAAAGCTGAGAGTTGGCCGTTCATTAAATCGACGAAATGAAAAGTCAGCGATTTCAGAGAAATACTGTCTGGTCCAATAAAATAATATCTGTAGAATGAATTTTCCGTTTTAAAAAATAGCGTAAAGACAATTAGGAAAATCTTGGCAGGTCTCCAGGATGTCCTGACTACTGTCACACAAATGTCTTATCGAAATTGATATTATCTAAGAATAAAACATGTTTCCAATAGCCTTACACTTTTGTTAGTGCTAATAAATAATTGGAAAAGGAATTTATATTATACTATGAAAAATTAATTATTGGTTGTCTAGTGAAACTAGTACTTAAAAAAAGATTTATTTTTAATATAATGGTAGTCAGTGTCAATAAATATCACACAAACTGGATACAAACACAACAGCCGAAAATTAATGTCGTTTTTCTAAAAATAGTTTTTTGATTAACAATTGATTTGACTATATTATTTCTTACCATTGAAAATACTTCAAATTTAACGTTTGAAAATTAATAAACATAAATGAACAGAAGCAGACTTTTAATTGGTTATTAAAATACTGAATCTTTTAATTATTGTTTTTGGGTAAACATAGTATTATTTGACGTTAGTATCGAATATTAAGATTATATACATGATTTAAGATTAGTTTTAAAAATAGTATAACGAATCTTATTTAACTGTCGTAGAAGCTTATGTTACAAATTACTCAATATATTTTTTGTATAATTATACTTCCCTTACAAAGTTAAAGAACAAACATAAACATTTACAAACAATATTAAATACGCCGAAGATTTAAATTTGTTTGTTATCTCACTTAAAATATATGCCTAAGAATTTTATTTAATCGATTTTCAATGAGTCGGTGTGGTGTAATTAATGATTAAATTTTAACAAATATTTGAACTCAACTCACTTATATCAGTATCTTTTGCTAACATTCTTCTATTAAATAAGATACGAAGCCAAAGAGACGTTTAATAGCAAAACGAGACCTTTCTCATCGAGTTCAAAATTACATTTGACGGGAGAAATGACACGGGAAATTGAAGTTCAATCAGGATATACATGTAAGGAGGTAGGAACTACGGTAGGAGCTAGGTTTCCACATGATTCACTGAAGGGGTAATAACTAAATTGACTTGTGGAGTTTCCTATCAAAATGTCTAAGAGGTGATTGGCATTAACTTTAGATTATTGTATTTTATCTGTTGTATTATAATGCTGTACTGAAATTGAAAGGTAGCTCTTATTACAATAAGATGATAGAAAAGACATTGTTCCATTGCTCTCTTATAAGAAGGAAAAATAAAATAAAGAATATTATTGTGAGACATTTTTCAACAAAGATAGACTTCCAGCATGCAATCGATTACAGAACAATGAAATAAAGCAATTCCTAAATTTTGAGACAATTCCAAAAAATAAATTGGTACTTCTAATTCTTTTGTATAATTTATGACACTGACAAATAATTTTTCTTTCATCCCATGAGTATTAAATAAAAAATCTTTTGTTACCGTCGGTACGAAAAATAGCACTTAACATAAGGATGTCTTTTTTTTATACTTCGTCAAAGAAATGGAAATTTTTTCGTAAGCAAAAATTTTACTAACCATCACTCCGTGTAATTTGATTTATTTATGCTTTGTCAGGTCGTAAATGAAGCAGGGGTTTTCGTTTGCATAAGGAATTACTTCCTCAGCTACATAAAATCAATAATACAACCGTATTTTCATATATCTAAATGAAGCATAGAAAAGATTCATTGAACATTGATTAGTGATTGTACGTAAAAGGGTGAGTATAGTTTGTTTTTAAATCTTGTATCGTTAACGGAATAGTTAACAATAGTTCGATAGGTAAACATAAAAAGAAGAGTGTTTCTCAGCAAGTGTCTATTTCTTTGAAAGGCAAGTGTAAGAAATAAACTTTTCTACATGAAGTAGAATACGAATAGTTTAGGTCAGCCAATTTACTCAAAGAAAGCCAATTTCCACCAATTACAATGCGTACGCCGCTATTGCGTCTCTTCAAAGTAGTCCTCGAGTTTAGGTTCAACTACTTCAATTACAAAGGCAATTTCTTCTCATCTTGTTACATCAGAGATGTAAGCCCAAAAGGATTTGTTTCTAATTTATAGTTCGTGTTCGAAAGAAACAAAAAAACTCGACATTAATTTAAACGAACCCTCACACTTGCTGAAAGATGTCCAACTTTCATAGTAATATTTGAACATCATAATGAAAAAATAGTGAAATAGACTTCCTCATTATTTAATGCAACTCGATAAATTAGATTTAAAAACGTAAATTAAAAGGTAATTAATTTTTCGGTGAGACCAACATAAAATTTAAAGTATAAATATTTCACAAGATAAAAACTAGTGATGCTTCCTTGATAATTGTAAATGTAACAGAAATTAATTTGAGCCCATTTTATACAATATGCTTTGATTATATATGCGTATTTCAAAGCTATTTAAAAATAGTTTAAAATCAAAACGACATTTGGAATCAATTTTAATTTTCAACTTTTTCATTTTTTCTAAAATTATTTTAGCGTCAGTGAATTTCTACGTTTTTATTTCTAAGAAATTTTTTATTTCAATGATTTTGTGTGTTTCCAGACGAACAGACAGAAAAAAAGATAGAATGATCAATACAAATGTATATGTAGCACAAATATCTCACATATTGAAAATAAGTGGGATTGTTTTTAACTGAATAAATGTTTCAGTTAAGTTATTTTATTAATAACATAAAGTGCATTTCGATGATATTTGAAAAATAGTTATTTGCCCTTTTTCATGTCATTCATTGCTAAAATATGGATCGATGTATATTTTTCAATAAAAAACGACCTGCTATCTGAGTCAATAAAAAGTAACCCCTACGGTATGTGTATACTTTATTGCAAGTTATAAATTTTTATAGTTCAAGTAAATATAAAGAAAGACCCATCAAATTCGTGAAATTCATTCTGGACTTATCCAGCGTTCCGTAATGTTCCGATTTTTAATGCGATAGTAGAGGTATATCTTGGGAATATTTGACACACATTTTGTAAGCAATATTTTTACTGCCGGCTGCTCTGCAGTGGCATTAAAAAGTTTCAGTAATATCGTTTTGTCTTGTAAATATTTCAGAAATAGTGTGAAGGTGAATATTTTGTAATATTTCATTAGTCGCAAAATAATTTAATAAATCTTCTAACCAGTTACTTGTGTGTGAAAACTGCAAACGTACATATAAAATGTGGTATATAATATTTTTTATTAAAAAACTTATACGCAAGGAAGATGATGAAGTACATTGAGGGTTACTCTGAACTTTATGAATATTAATTGACTCAAAGTTTCTTTTTATTAACAAGTTTGTTGAAACGTAGAGAAATATTAATTTGTTTAACGTAATGAATTTTGTACAGGTTATGAATCATGATTAATAAGATTGACACTAAAAGAAGATTATGCTTTATATGTAAAGAGACGATGCGTTATTTGAAACTCTAATAAGAATCTTCTATCATAAATTTTGCTGCTTTTGTAATAAATGCTTGTGAAATTTTGTTTTCTGCATTGCCTAGAGCAGCGGTCACCAAACTACGAAACGCAATTATTATCATTCGGTCCATTTTTTATGTATAAGTAACATAACATTTATAAAAAGTTATGATTTGATTATGAATTCAAGACAATGATTAATTCAGATTAATCTAATGGAAATTGGCGTAACACTTTTACATAATGGACCTAGAGTGAAGAAATCTCAAAAATTAGTTGTTTGCGACAACCGGATGCTTTTTTCACTAGCGTATACTTCTTGAATATTTTTGTTGATCCAAATTATAAAAAGTTATGCAAGAAAAATAAAAATTAAAATAATTGAGTTGTATTTCTGTTTAGTTTGTAAAGAACACATCGCACAAGAATATATTTGGTATGCCCCCATGATAGTAAAAAAAAATTCAGCCCATTTATAGAAAAGTTTGGTGACCCCTGGTCTAGAGTATAAATCGCCAAATGGTCACGTATTATTTTTAAATCCATTGTTTGTTTGCCTACAAACACATGAGTTAATGTGATATTATCATTCCTCTCCCAACGCCAACTTCGAAGAGATACCGATATATCAACAAATACCATTTTTTGGTGAATTGCTTTATTAAGCTTTCATATCGATAGCTTGGTGTCAAAATACTGTATCTACAAAAAATTGACTGTTGAGAATTCGAATATAAGAAAAACATCTTTTGAATTGCGAGAAAATTATTTTCTGTTGTTGTTTCTGATTTATCTAAATAAGAATACAAATGTCTTCAAAGATTCCTATAACATTCTAGAGAATTTAAATTTTGGCAGTTACAATATTTTTATCCTAATAATACATCGAGATGTTTTTCAGCGAGATCGGATATTGCTGTAGACCGTTTAATACATACACTGTATTCCTCTATAAATTTCAATAATTACTCGAGAGAATTTGATGATTTTCTCTCTCTCATGTTTACAAAGTATTGCTGAAAGGTTGAAAGAATAAAAAGGCCGATAATTTCAATGAAAACAATATGGGCAGGTGATTATCGTCAGATCAGATGGCTCTATTGAAGTGTAAAGAAACTGACCAAGATTAATTTGTTTCTAGATTAAATTAAAGACTTCCGGTTCGGCGTTTATTCCGGTCTGTAATGGTCAATAGAAACATTACGGGAAACCTTTGTTCTTTTGGACCGCCATTATGTGTAAAGATCTTGTGAGAACGGTTCGTTGGTTCTACAAAATCCTTTACAGGATATCTATCTAAAGTTTTTCGTTTTTGTTTTATTTAACTTTATGTTGTTATTCACGAACATAAACGAACGAAAAAAAATACGATAAAACCGTCTTTGCAGTCTTTGTTAACAATTTTAGTAAAAAATCTGAATAGTTTTCTTCAAATAATATGTCGATCATCGAATTTATTATTAATAATATGAATAAACAGACCAATAATGATTGTTGAATATAGACAATTTAAATGAAATAGACAAGCTGAATAAAATAGTCATGTTAGTCATAAAATATTATATTATGTCATATAATTTATTGTACAACTTGGAAACTCGTCTGTAAAATAAACGATATTTTAATATTGTTTAATACAGTAAAAAATAATTTTATTACAACATCATATAAAACAGCAAATACGTGATTGCGAGTAATTAAGTTTGTTTTATGCTATGCAGATTTAACTTGTTTACAAATGCTAAATTAAATGATTAACATTTGCGCAGTTTATGAAAAAATAAAATTGAAAATGAACATTTTAGTACAAAGTTAAAAGGCAAATACAAAAAAATAGCGTAAAACCTCCTGTAATTTAGATAAATCCAAAACTGGCAACGTTAAATACGGAGGCAGTTCAAAAATCTGTGGATTTACTTTGTCACGTAACTTTAATGAAAGCTCGGTGCGTGCATTTCACGTGGCGGAATGAGGTATGAGGAATGTTTCAAAGCCTGACCAAATGGGAGAGAGTTGGCGAGTGAGCGGAATAAATTAAAACTTTTAAAGCCTACGAAAATACAAGAAAAATATCCAGTTGATACAAGCGTCATAAATAAAATGATGACTTACTTGTGAATTATTCAGTGTTGTTAATGATTCTGAAGTTATACTATTTCTACGATTGGTCTTTTTACTTTTATTAAAATATTCACTATTCACGATTCAAAAACTACAATGTATGACGTTATCATTCTTTAATAAAACAAGATTTCCAATAAAAACAATGTAAAAATATGCATTAGAACAAAAATACAATATTGATATTTTCCTGCCATGCAGCAAGCATACGGAAATTGATACATGCTCTTTATTGAATTAAGTTACAACAAAATATCCGTTCACAAATGAATAATATTATCAAACAAAGAATTATTTGATAGCTGTGATTAGAGAAATCAATTTAAAATATTTATTTGCATTCTGAATAAAATCCTTAGAAACAGAGTTCATTTAGCGACAACCTATTTTCTTTTGTAGGAAAACGTTTCTTAGGCCTTGTTAAAATTCAAATTGAAGTCAGCTTTACCTCAAAGACTTATCGAGGATTAAGATGAATATCGCCGCAGGGTTACCCTTCTGTCGGTATTGCATAAAAATAACGCTAGGACCGTAATAGTTATTACCGGATACTTTAAACGAAAATACCGATTTTCTATTTAAACGACCATTTTCTATCCCTGAATAAATTAACATATGGGTTGGGCCTTACACATTGTCTATAATGGGCTTAAAACGGAAGCTCAAAATAACTGATTAGTTTTACGAATCAATAATTAATGTTGTTGTTTAATCTATAAATTAACTTACCGAGCGCCTTCTGTGTTTTCGAATTGTATTTTGTGAAAGCAACATACCTGTAAAAAAAGAAAAATATTTTATATTATGTTATGCAATAATAAAATGTCTTAAGCCGTAATTTATTGGTAAAAAGATGCATATAAAAAATCCACACACACACTCAATATTACCTATTCAATATTTTTAAATTTGATAATAACGAAACAGTCAATCGAAATTTTCTAAGATAATGAAACTATTTTAGATCATTTGATATAATTCTGGAATGAGTATTTCAAACTTAATTTTTATTTTATAAAATAAGTTATTAGGGTACAGAAAATGGGTTTTACAATTATTCATAAATGGTATGTGAGAGATAAATTTATAAATAATAATAAATGTGTATTAAACCATTGCTATTTGTAGGTATAATTTCTCTAAGTTTCTCTTAATATATTGGAATCTAAGTGATCAATCTTTCTTGGAATGGGTAAAGGCAAACATTAACGATCGTATCGCTTTAAATATATAGGTTGTATTTATTTTGGCAGTTACATTCCGATTTGGCGCTGCAAACGAACCACACAGAGTGACATCGCTCAAGGGACAACTCGAAATAGTAATGCAATAAACAAGCAGAGAAATTGAGCTCGATTGATGTCCTAGTAAACAAGCGTCGAAAGATATTGTGCTGTATATTATAAGATAGAGTCAAACATGACTTTAACAAACATCGACAAAAAAATTTAGATATTAGATTTAGTCTATAACAACACTTATATGAAAGACATGTTAGTACTTTTGGAGGATTTTTTTGGTGTGCTTTCATATATAAGTCATCATGCATGTTTTATGTAAATATGGAATTTATATTTTATAAAAAATGTTTAAACAAAACCAAAAAAAGCCAATTGGCACACCAGGCGACTAAATCAATGTAGGTTTTTTGACATTTCATATAAAATATTGTTACTATCGTAAGCGGATTTTTTTTTTTAAATTTATTTCATTTTCTTAAAATAATAATACACAGTTGAAAGCCTCATCCTTTCTGGATCCTGTTAACATTGATTCAACTCTTGACAGATTAAAAATATTCTAATTGATCGTGAACTATTTTAATAAAATACGTGAATGCTATATATTTGAAATTCGAATTTGGTTAATTTTCAATATCAATTGAAATTGAAATTAATATTTTGGTAAGATTAGTACCGAGATACCGGTTTAAGTAATAACGTTACGAAATCCTTAGTTACTATTTATTATATTGAGCTACGACGCTTGGCAACAGTATCTACATTAGTTTAAGATTTCGACTGAAGGTGCTTGGTGGAATTTCAATATTAAATTTGAATCGTTCAAACTATGTACATTCTCACAGATTTTGTCACTAACGACCCGGGTTTCGCCTTTCGGCATCTTCAGGCATTCAAGTGCACGGATGAACTTGAACTGACGTTTAGACATTTACTAAACGTCAGTTCAAGTTCATCCGTGCACTTGAATGCCTAAAGATGCCGAAAGGCGAAACCCGGGTCGTTAGTGACAAAATCTGTGAGAATGTACATAGTTTGAACGATTTAAATCTATATTAGATATCTATTTTAGCAATATATACTGAAAATCAGTAAATGGTATTTAGCATGTTCAGTAATTTTATTTAGGATTACGCTGATGCGTAAAATTACTGCTATCATATGTTTGTTGGCTTGTTTTATTTCAACTTTTGATCTTTAACTTAGTTAAGTACATAAACGTAATTTCTGACATTTTTTACAGTTATGAATTTCATTATTATTAATTAGTATTATACAATATAAGTTCGAATGATAAGAATAACGTATTACTTAAGATTCGCTAAATATCTTCTATTGAATCATATTAATACATATTTGTTATAAAATTGCTTAGCGTTAATAGTGAAATGACAGCTTTGCTAACAGTGCTAATAAAAAAATATGTGTTTGTGGTTTTAAAGCGGGACTCTGCTCGTGTTGTAGCGTCACGCCTCGCTGGACCAATTATGCTACAATTTGATTCAATTTGAAACAAAGGCCGAAAAACATATTTGGATGAAAACAAACATGCCAGCCGACAACAAGGAAGCGGAACGATGGTTTCCGGTTGAAAGGGTTGAATCAGACATCCATAGGAAATCGATAAAGGTCATCAATGCAATCGCTCCAATCAAAACATTACAAGTTTAATGAATTTTTTGAAGACGTAATAATGTTACGTAACAACGAAAAAAAAAGAATTTGTTGAAAACCATTTAGTAAGTTTATTTATTTTTAAATAGATAATTATGAACTTGATAGGTTTGTAGTGCAGTGGTGATCCCAGTATGAACAGTATTTTTTTAAAATCGAATGATAGGTTTCTGTTTGCCGATATGGATGTCTGTGATGACATAAAATTCCCTTCAACCTTTTCAATCCTAAAATAACAAGTCGTAGCGAAAGAGATTAGCTTACCACCAGTTATGTTCTAGCTCTATCCATAATATGTCTACTTACTTCGAAAAGAAGAAGTTGAGCAACTGAGTAACAAGCAGTTCTCGTAGAAGAAAACTGTCCAGATACTTCCATAACAAGGCCATACACTCTACATTAAGAGCGGATATGGATTGAAAAATGAAAATAAAATACATTTTTTATGTTAAATAAGCTTTATTGTTTATTTACTTTGAAAATCTGAAATAAAACATATACGGCATATGAACTGATCAAATATTTTCAATGGTAATTGGAAAAACGTTCATTTTTTATTGAATTAAAAATCTGCCTGAATAAAACAAAAATGATCGTACTAATTAGTATAGCTTTAAACAGAAGAGTGAATAATACGTTTATGATTATAAAACAGATTAAAAACTGATCGCGAAATTACCTAATGCAATTAAAATTTGTATATCCAAGCGTTGAAATGTGATGTGCGCTTATTCATTTTGTATTATACGCTGTGTAACCAAAATTTTGACAATTAATATACCGGATGAACGAGGACATCCGAAATAAACGACACTATTTATGTTTATGCGTGACACTGCACGACCATCCGGTGCTCTACTGCCGTTGACATGTCCATCACCCAGTCCGATTGTCCGCTAAATGATCTAATAAAAGTCCTCCCTTAATTAAGCTCCGAACAAAATTCCAGAGGAAATATTATTTTATACGAATTTTAAACACAATAGAATCGACGTGTTTTCGTTGCAGTACGTGAAATTAATATTTATTTTAGTGACATAATCTTTTTACGACAATCTTTTTAAAAGATAAGTGATTTTTTCTTTATTTTTTTATCATAAAATAAAATAAATCGTATAAATTGTGTTTTTGATTTGATTCAACAACATCTTTTATTCAAGATTTATTAGCAGTAATTTTAAGTAAAAAGGCGATAGTTATAATTTACTATATAAGGTGCATTTTATAAAACTGAGTGGTAACGCTCTAGGGCTTTCATACAATGTGGTCATAGTTTTATATTAATCGAATAATGATAATTTTTTCATGCCTTCACATCTAATTTATAATAACCTTCGGGTTGCTATGGGGTACACTCGCATTTCAAAATTTTTCTTATTTCACCCATTTGCAAAATGCTTGTAATATCGAACCTATATGTATTATAATCTACAATGATACCTCAATTAACCCTCCAAGGACGAGCGTCACCATATGGTCACACAAAACACCGCTGTCTATTGATCCCACTATTTATACCTTTTCTACTTGAATATCGTTGCTTTCGCTTATATTTGGTTAAGAAGGGTACGGACTACAGTTAGTCATCAGCCGTGGGAACAGGAACGGTCTCCAAAAGCACATGTGATTTTTTGAATTTCCGTTTTTTTTAATTTACTTTTTGAAACTGTTAGATATTTTTTTATAAAAACATAAAATTATTTACAGTTATTTTGCTTATATATTTGTTTTGAAATTATGTTGATACAAAGAGGTCAAATTGTAAATATTTTAAAAAAAATCACGTTTAGCTATATTTCAACCCCGAATGTTTGCAAGCCCATACGGTCACTTTTGTCCTTACTACTATCCGTACTCAATATTACACGGTAATAAAAGAATGAGCATGACCATATAGTCATGCGGGGTTTCTATACAACGACTTTGCGTTTTTTTTTAATTTTTTTTTGGATAGGAATAAAAGTTATCCGTGACTTCAATATGGCTTAGAAAATAATTTTTTTATCGGAAAAAAGCTCTCGTCTCTGGAGGGTTAATGCAATGCAAATATAACGGAAATTTGTCTTGAGTCACTTTGTAATCCATCGCTCCTCAATTATATTTTCAACGTTTTGGTCCTCGAGTGATAACCTAAAGATGGGGTGTCAGTGATTAGATAAGTACTTTACTTTTTACAAGATTTTTATGTTTTTATCACAGCCGATAGCTAGATGATATGAAAACCATTGTTTGGTCATTTTGGTTTACTTTTGATTAAAAAAGTTTACTTTGGATTAAATAAGATTCTGTTCGTAATGGTGCTCGAAGCCGTAAGATCCAACATAGAAGTCAACGATGTTGGCCACTGCACTACGGACCGACATTCATAGAAGGCATGGTTATCAAAATAGTTGGTGCTGTGTTTGTAATTGGCTTTCAAAACGCTATTTGCGAATCAGGCAGACATTTTATTAAACAAAGCGTGTTATAAGTTATAGCCTAATAAAATATTTTTAAAGCACACAGTTTTTTAAGGGAGGTATAGTCACATGGATAATTAAAATAATGGCATATAAGGTTTGCATTGAAAATACGACATATATTTGAATAAATTATAGTAGAAATTAATTTCCTCCAGCTAGTTTGCAAGAAATGCGGTATTCTGACAGTCAAAACAAATTTACGACTTCTAAAGAATTTATGTTATATTATGTAAGTGCCATATACGATGCATTGAATTTATGGAAATGCTTGTTATATAGTCGAGAATTGCGGCAAACAAAGGCGATGTAAAACTTAGAAAACACATATTTTGTGATAACATGTAATTGTTATGCTCAAGTTGAACTATATCTAACCATAAACTGGTAACGTATTGCCAGAAGCCTTCGCTAACAATCCTCCAGAACTGCAAAACGTTAATTGCATGGAGCAGTGATGCAAGTTGGGAGATGCGACTTGCGGTGTTCTTATTAGTACTAAGATGTCATCTACGTATCTATACCAGTAAATGACATTTCTAAAGAGATCAAAATTACTGATTTTAGATTCTAAAAAATCCATGAAAAAATCAGCTAAAAAACTTTAAAATCCTGCATGTTAACAATAAATCTTTAAAACTTGATAAACAAGAGATCTTAGAAATAAACCGACATAAATTCTTGCCGGACTCTAATTTATTAAATGAACAGCTTGTATTTGCATCATCACCCTTGTTATATCCGTTTCATTAACATAATTCTAGCCTATTACATTTCCTTTTTTGTACTGTTTTATTTCTTTAGAATTTTAATTTGAATTTTAATTTTCTCAGTTTGCTTTTATTTTGTAAGAATTGATATTGCCTTTATTCTTTTCGCAGGAATCAATTTTGCGGGATTAAACTCTACTGGATTTTCCAAACTCAATTTGGCTGACAGACATTAAGATTATTTATTATATACACTAATTGTTGGTTTTTACTTTGGTAATGATAATTCATACCTAATTGGTTTTTGTCATAATAGTTTCATTGCTAAGTGGTCTTCAACTTTTTATTTATAGTTTATTTTCCTTGTATTTTACTTCAATTCTTTTGCTAGGTTGTAATACCAATTGTTTGTCATACCTTGTTTTTATCACTTAACTTTTGTATAAATATCACTGTTTTATTGTTTTTTCTTATCAGTTGACAATGCTCATCATGAGCGAAACCGGTCCTGATCTAATAAATTTTATGTGGAAAAAGTACTAAAAATGTTTTATTATTTTTATTATATATTTACATGTTTTTAAACGAATAAGTAGCACATAAACGAACGATTATTAGGGTTTTGTCATAGTAAGTTTGCATAGAGAAGTATAGACTTAAAAAGAGTTTTTAAATTTTAATTTAATGCTATCGTATTAACTTAAACTGTCATTATGTTTAGTGACAGCTATAACTTATCGCCGAAAATATTTAGAAGTCGATGGCCATGTCGTGATTAATTGCTTCCGCCAATCATTTAGAAGAGCTTTTCGAAACAGTATAATGGAGTACGAGTGGTAACAGATTGTAAATCTGTGACAAAAACAACGTCGATGCTGAAGTTGTAATCAATGTTAAAACATTCGACATGTCTTAAAAGTGCAACATTTTTTTTTTTTGGAATACTGTTTTATTGATTAATAGTACATACTGAAGATAAACATTTTCATTCTATATTATTTTCATGTATTAATTAATTACTTTTTTCATTTATATCCTTTAGATTTTTAGATATACATCTTTAGAAATACAGTACTCCAAAATCAAAAAAGTATGCGTACTTTAAACAATCTTTAACAATCAAAATTAATAAATAGAGTACTGGTGAAAAACTGATTGACGTGAAATGTCTTAAAAATCAATAACCGATTAAGATTATTGCCTAATCAACAAAACAATCTTATTTTTGTTTTGAGTGCATTGTACAAAATAAACACAGAATAAAACATAATGAAAAAAAACTACTTAGTACATTCTTTGTAATTTTATATTCATTTATTTTCAATACATAAACCGTAATCTTTTCTGTTTTTATTAACAAAGCTTGAGATTCAAAACGCTACCAAGAAAGCATTGTTTAATGAATTGAAACGCCACGTTATTTAAAAACGTGGAAAAAAGCTTTGTCGGACCCTTAGGGATGTTTGTTATTTACCAAATGGGCGTCTGGAGCTGGGCGAAACAATTAACCGTGGGGTGGTTGGGATTTCCCTCACCTGGTGATGCCGCCCTTCGTCATGCTACTTTTCCGCCTATTCTAGCACTGAGAACATTGCAGTGAATCAAGTGGTAGGTTGTTTCGAGCCTAAATACACCCAGACATGTGTAAGTATTTAATTCTACCTGCTTAAGCATGTGCTCCGGATAAGCCTGCGCTCTTAAAAAGGCTTTGTAAATGTTATTTTATTGTGATGCTGACGAAAACAAACAAAATCGCGGGCTTGTTTTATTTAATATTCAAAGAACTATCTTGTAACATCTCTTATTTAGAATTCTTTAATTATTTAAACAGAGTTCATGCTTTTTTGTACAAGTATGTTTATCTACGAGGCAATAAAACAACATAACTAACAGCCAAAACAGTAATTAAATATATGTTGTTGTGCTTTATATAAATTCAAAATCAGCATTATTGAATCAATACTAAATATAGAAATAATTTTACTAACAAGAAAATTCTGCTTAATTTTTTGTTCTATTAGGAACAATACTGTAACGAAAACAATTATATGAGCCCTCAAAAAGTGAAATGAGCCAAGTATTAAAATGATAAAACTTTTCTGTTAGACTTAAAGTACAATCACGTCTTAACTGGGTGTTTTTGTGGATTGCATGTGTTTATTTTATGCAGAAAACAATATTGCAGTGTTTATTTTCCAAACTCACTTCACTTTTACGATACTTTAAGACATGTAAAATATTATAACAAATCTAACTCATTTTTTCCTAAAATACAACTTGGCTCACTTCACCTCTTTAGAGCTCATATTATTGTACTATGCTGTTTAATTTAATGACAAAGATGAGTGATGATAAAATAAATCTGCAGAAAATCAAGCAGCTTATAAGTATAAAAAATATACTTCGTTCCAGTAAACTAATTTAAATAAAAAACATGTATATTTCTTAAGCACTAACCGATATTTTCTGTTCCATCTGTTATAAAACTTTATTTATTTTACGTCAACCATGTATTCAAAATTTAAGATTACCTAAATGAAAAAAAAAAATCAAATCAGATCAAACGAGATGATATTCAGCATATTTCGTAAACATAAAAGTAACAAAACTTTTCAGACGATAAAACGTTGCAAAAAAAACTGTTAATATTGTAACTTGGTCTAGAAAGTTTTAATCATCTCAGAGATATAACGATAGTAATACAGTTTGTATTAACGTTTTTATAAGTTGGCATGAAATGAACGTTTTGATTTAACTTTACATACACGTTTTAAAATATTCCACAGATGTACAGATTAATTGTATTTGAATTAAGATCTGGCAGTAGCTGAAGCTTAAAGGTTTTATTAGACGAACTATAGCGCATCAAACGGAATTCCTAGGTGCATGTTTATTTTACTGCAAAATGTATACTTCTGAGACTGCTCTACGGTTACATGTTTTGTGTAGGATTCAAGCTTAAGTGTGCGAAGGTAGATTGATGCATAAGCTGTCACGGTAGATCACGTAGAAATACGGTAGAAATCCCAGCTCATTTTGCGGAATGAATGAAGTTACATGAAGTAAGGACAGAGAGAACATTTTGAAAGGAATGTTTCGTGAAATGCAAGAAGTGTTGTATCTTTTCATGCCACTCTATCATTTCGCGTAATACTCTGAGAAAGTTTGGCAGGAGTTAGATAGAATAGATAATATTTAAGTAAAATATGATTAAATCACAAAGCCAATTTTTTAGAACATGAGAACTTTTATATTTTACATATAAAATTATTAATCATAGAACATCGATCAGTAATCGCATTATTTTGCTAAATGTTATTATTAAAAAAAACTTTTATTAATAAATTTTGATAAAAATATATATTTTGCTGTTAGAAAGCTCGTTTTGCTTAGTGGGAAAGAATTTATTATTTCTTTTTCTTGTTCACTGCAGGTTGAAATTTTATATAAAAAAAATACTAACTGTACTAATTCCACATTCATTTATAAAGATCAAAACCGGTTTTGCTCATCACTAACATTTTCAGTTGGGTTATAAATATATCTTTATTTTGAATGAAAATGAATTTCAAACAATATTGAAATTGAAGAATATAATGAGCAGATGTATTAATCAATTAATGAAAATAGAACGTATTGTATTGATTTAATTGGCAAATACTCGCTAGAATTCCATTATAATAACGTCATTATAAGAAATGGTTTTACTTTTAAAATACATTGCTACTTTTTACTTTATAATACGCATTTATTACAGAATTCTTTTTAGTTGATGGAAATATTCATTAGCTAAACATTTTGTTCTTTAAAAAAATATATTCGATACATTGTTTATTATTTAATATGACACAATGAATTAAAAGCATTAAATTGAACAGAAAGTTATTCATTCTAAACACCAGATGGTATAAATTAATAAAAGTAGAGTACAATGAAATGTAATAAGAAAATATCAAATGCACATATCATTGAATAAATACTCACTTCTTTGATATAAAAATAGTCCTTGCGAGTCAATAATTTGCAGACAACGATATCAAATAAGAGTATGCGATGTAACGCGAAAAGGTAACGGTTATGTTTTGATTCGATTCCAAGAAAATTTTGTAGACAATGCGAATAGCACGACGGGTGCCTTTTCACGGGCCCTATTGTGTATCGGGAATGGAAGAGAAGTTGTTCTGGCTCTTGTGTGCACATTGTATGTATGTATCTCGTTGCAAAATTCACCATGGAAATTCTACAGCCATTGCAGCGGTGCTAAAGTTTTCTGCAAATTCACAAAATGTGCAAAATGCAGCAAAACGAGGACGTGACACAAATATTTTCATATTTTGAAACTGGCGAAAAACGGTGTTATACTCATACTCCCTTATTAAATTTAGACACATGTGTTTGGTGCTAAGATAAAGAAAATAACACGTTTATTCTCCTTTAATATAAAATTTATTTGTAAATTTTATATTATTACTGTATCAAAGAAATATATCGTTGTATATTCTGTCTCTTATAATGAAAAACAATTCAAGATTATTAATTTTACATTTGACATGTTCGAGAGACATATTTTGTTTGTAGTAAGAATAGAATCAATAGAATTAAAACACTTTTTTAAATATAAAATATGAGCCCTCAAGAGGTGAAGTCAGCCAAATAGTAAAATTTTAATACTTTTTTATTGAACTATTAAATGCAATTACGTCTATATGTAGTTTGGTGGATTGCATATTCTTATTTTAGGGAGATAACACTATTGAATTGGGTATTAACTGAGGTTTCTTCACTTTAAGACGTGTAGAAGATTATAACGCATCTAACTATTTTTTTTCTAAAATACCACTTGGCTCACTTCACCTCTCATAGACTCATTATATTTAAAAAAGAAGCAAGTGATTGATTTTTAAATAAAAATCAAAGAAATAGTCAGCGTCTATTTTCAATGATAATATACTCTGAACAAGTGTATTTTTTAATATGTTTTATTACTGTTTGAGAACAATGAGTGTAACAATAGTATATATGTACATACATTATGTTTATCGTTAAGTTCCAATGACGATTCCAAGGAAACATAAAAGATTTGAGACATTGATGAATATTGAATATAATATTCAACACCAATGGTCATTATCAACACTATTTTAGCATAACAGTTTACAATTTTATCAACATGTAAGCATGAAATCATTTTATCTCGTAGACGGTAGTACAAACGTGTTTGAGTACGGATATCTTATATGAACATGGCGCCCCGAAAAATATTAAAATTCATGCCGGCCGTCTCATTAAAATTTAATTAAATGATTATCACTTTATCTAAAAGTTTCGGTGATTTTCGTTAACTATTACAATTTTTAATTATCAATTAATAGATTTCGTTATCTTTATTTGTTATTGATTTGATGAAAGCGGTCAAAACGAAAGCTAAAACATTACAAGTATGTTAGAGTTAAATATAGCAAAGTATTTATTTAGTTTCAAAATAAATGTTTGGCTTTTCAAACACTGCACCACCGACAAAGATCCTTTATTTCAGCTATTACTAAAATATTGTTTTTTTTATTATGGTAGAAATTCGTTTGTTCTGCAAGATTCTTTGTGGACCCGTATATATTGATATATTTTATTATAATAAAATGGAATTTTATAAGGTGAATGTCAATTCTATCAACAAAGCATCCATGTTGTTTTATTCTAAAACGTTTATTTTTTATTGAATTATAATATTGATCGTAAAACCAAATAGATTAAATCTAATTATTTTATTCTATCGCATTTTTACAAATGCTAGTAAAAATAAGTTCATATGTTATGGATATATTTTTACTAAAATACTTATTTTTGATTCAATGTTGTTTCAACTTTATTCTATAACATAGTTTATACACTTTATAATAAATCACTTAAATCTTATTAAATCAAAATAATATCGATGTGAGTATTGAGGAGTTTCTACTAAGCTGTTAGGCCTTTCGATTTGAACTCTCAATTTAAACTGAAAAGAAAGAATTGGATATTGGTTTAGTTCAGGCGTGGGGAACCTGCGACTTTTTGGCTACTCTGGTGCGGCCTCCTGGCCAATTTTGTAATTCTATAAATTGATGTAAATTCGTAAATTCCTGACACATTCTGGCTGTAAATTCCTGTTTTTACTGCGGCCTTATGTCAAATCAGAAAAATTAATGCAGCCTTAAGAGAAGAAAGGGTTTCCCACCCCTGGTTTAGTCCGTTGATAGGTTTATTGTTTCAAGTTGTGTCATAGAGAATTAACATAGCACAGAGGTTGATGTTGTATATACATAACACATTAAATAAAATCCAATTTGTCGCATTTATTTAGGATGTTTTTAAAAATAATTATAGATTGAAAATACTCCTTCCCAGAACGAAATAAATAAAGATTACTTTGATAGTCGAGGAGGTATAAATTGTGTTTTTGTTTTAGAAATAAGTCTCATTTTAAACACAGTTAAAAAAAACATTTCTAATTGACATTGATTTTCTATTTAACGTGGGATGGATGTGTGCACATTAATATAATCACTTTTATTAATATTATGCCTTTCTACCAAGTATTGACAGTGAACACCCTAAAAAGAATCACTTTTGTTTAATGTATTTAATAACTATTTACAATTAAAGTAAGTAAAGTAATTCAAGAATATGTAATTACCAATGAAAAAAACTTGTGGAAGTATTCTGTGTGCTTTTGAAAACGCTGCATTTGTATGAAACAAAACGCCTGAGAAAGAAATTGTACACTTATACAGATTCTAGCAACTTGAACAAAACTAACGAGATGGTACGGCAAGATACCAAGTCGTCTTTTGCAGAGCTCTAACCTTTCACGACATCTTCAGAACCAATCTTCGAACCGTATTATTAGCGCAGCTTCGGTATTTCAACGGAATACAAATACAATATTCGTTGTATCTCACGTTACTAACTGTATATTATGAAAACACCAGGTGTTACAGATAAATTTATAAATATAAGATTCTTTAAATAAAACCGTTAGTTTTCTGAAAAAAGAAAAGTTTGTTTGGAACAAACAATTTTGAGTATTTTTTTACTTTTATTATGAAAACAATAATATTTCAGAATACCCATTGAATAAACTCTGGTATTATATATATAGATATGTTAGAATTATGCTGGTAGGAACGCGGAAGAAAAATGAATGATTTGGCTAATACAAACCGTCATTGTAATGGTATTGTAAAAGTCCACAATCTCAGTACTCGCTCGCCGACGTGACGCGATACGAGACCTGGAGAGTCAATAAAATGCACATTCGCGAATAATAATTTGAATTCCTTATACCCCAGAGTAGAAAGTAGCATAAAGGTTCTACCAGATGTGTGCGAATCGATAAAAAGCTGGAAGCTTTTTTCGGCTACAGTCGGACTCAAAGCTTTCAGATTCGAAAACTTTTACAGGAATATTTAATTAAAAATAAATTGTTCGGCGGCGTAGTGTAGATCAGGAGTTAGGGAATTGAGAAAAATACAAAGCTTTCAAAAAACGAAAGCTGTGACCTATATTAGGTTAAAAAAGTTCACTAAAAACCATTGTTTAAAGTGTTTTCATTTGTTTAGAAAAAAGAAAAAAAACTTTAAGCTATCTTAAATATGACATAAAAATAAAAGGTAATTTCTTAAAAAAAAAACTATTGGTATTATATATAATACTCCATACGAAATAAAACGTAAAAGTTTTTGTTTACAATATATAATATGTATATATGTTTTAAAAATGTATGTGTTCACATGAATTATCTTAATTTCAAGAGTACTCGGTGTAATATTTTATTTATTTTGTTCTATTTACTATTTTATTTTGTTATCAATTTATCAATTTATCAACTTTATCAATTTTATTTTGTATTTACCTAAGATAAATTGGTAAAAGCATTAACAGAATGTAAAAAAAAACCAGTATATTAATAGTTAATACTAGTTGAATTTTTATTACAACGAAGAACTTTTTTTTGTATGTGTTTATAATTTATTGACATTTAAACGCATTATTCTATGAAAATCCGTTGACTTATAAACCGGTGAATGAATTCTCTAATTGGTTCACATTAAAGGCTTGTTAGTCGACGATTAACATACATGAATTAATTAACATTAGGCAAAATCCTGTAAGCCGCGTACTGATAATAATAAATGCATTCTGGACACTATATAATATTTTATAGTTCTCTATACATAAAAGTAATTTATTATAAATACTAAAAAAATATGGATTTAACTTAGTAGCGTCTTGTGGTATTTCAAAATTATTAAAATTAAATAAATAGTAAAGTCTGTGATTATAAGAAGTTTAATATAATAAGTCACAGCACCAAAGTGATATCTTCGATGGATTCGGCGGTAACTTTGTGGAAGCTCATTTTTAATGTAAAATTTAATTTGATAACATTGTTATTTCACTTTTGAAATGCGACACGTGTTTCGCCTAATTCTGAAGCGTCGTCAGACTTAACATCGCAAGGTTTACCAGACAGGTTTTTACCAGGCCACATAGAAACCGCTTTTAATACAATTAACAACTTAGGGAAACTTTTATTAAATGATAAAAATAAGATTTTCTTAAAGCGGCATCTATCGCCAAACCTGTCAAAACTGTCAAGCTACTTTTGTTGGGCAGACAGGTAGAAACACTAATGTCAGAATTTACGAACACGTAAGATGCATAAAAACTTTTATTTTTCAGAATTTGCGAATCAATTGATAGAAAAATAATAAACAAATGTTGAAATACTCCAAAAAGTAAACATAGATTGAAATTTTTGGAATTTAATAGACATTCATAAAAAACAAAACCTAAGCAAATAGTAATTCAAATGAAAAAAAACCTCTCAAATCTTGCGTGACATAGTTGAATCGTTGATTAACTAATAAAAAATGATAGAAAAAGGAAAATTATTGTTAAATTTGAATTGTTCAAACTATGTACATTCTCACAGATTTTGTCACTAACGACCCGGGTTTCGCCTTTCGGCATCTTCAGGCGTTCAAGTGCACGGATGAACTTGAGCTGACGTTTAGTAAATTAATGTTTCGTGTTTATATAAGAAATAAATGTATCATTGAGTTCAAAGCCATTGCTGGCGAAAAGGAAGAAATTATTGTATTGATGTAACGATGCTTTTATGAATATATGGTTTTTCTAAGATAATTTTATAAAATTGCTCCCTATTTCCAAATATGTTATAACAATCGACATTACGAGCTGCATTCGACCGAGCGCTGAAGCTTTTAAATTATGGACGCATTGAATAAAGCCCGGCGAACTTAGGATTGGCGGACTGGCGTAGCAGCGTAGATCTGTAGGAGCGGGCTACGAGAATAGAAATTGATTCATGCAAGGGCACTTAGCTGGAGACGTATTTGAAATGTGCTCAGCAAGACAGTTTATACTCATGAGAGGTGTAAAAATGTAGAGAATACGATTTACATTCAACATTCTGAGCACAGTGTTGCAATTCAAATCAAAACGAACCTAGACTCCAGCTAAGACATCTCGTACTATTGTACATATTGAATCTTATTCAAATAATGAAACACTCTATTTTTAACGACATATACTTAATTGAATAAATTAAATTCACAATCGTATCAATCATAGGCGCTTAGGGGAATACAAACACAAGTCGTATTCTATTACTTAGTCGAAGACAGTATTTGTTATTTTCTTTTTAACTATTGCTTTATTGAAACATGAATACAAAATTCAAATTTCGTTTATGTTAGCTAGCTTTCACTGAAGTGTAAATAATCATAACCTAAATTTGAATTGTTCAAACTATGTACATTTTCACAGATTTTGTCACTAACGTCCCGGGTTTCGCCTTTCGGCATCTTCAGGCGTTCAAGTGCACGGATGAACTTGAACTGACGTTTAGTAAATGAATGTTTCGTGTTTATATAAGAAATAAATGTATCATTGAGTTCAAAGCCATTGCTGGCGAAAAAGATAAGCTCATGGGAATGCCCACAGATTTGAAAAGTAAGTAGTTTCAAGAACTATATTTTATTTGTTTGTCGGCAAAGGTTTTATGATTATATTTATATATGGTACAAAAGTGGAGACCCAGGTAGGTTGAGTATTTCATTTAAAATCGGAAGACTATGCAATTGTGCTCTATTAATTTCCAAAATTTCCTGGAAAAAGAGTTTATGACTGTCCGTATTTGGGTGTAAAATTTTTATCCCTTGTTCCTGATTGAACACGTGTCCTTCCGAAATTAAGTGATTAGCAAAAAAGACACGTCCACTTTTGTGGACAAAGTAATACGGACGGAATAAAATATGTATATTTAATTTGTTTGTTTACTTAATTTTAATTAATTTTCAGGTCATGGGTTTATGAAATGAATATGTACAAGAAGTGAAAACAATCAAAATTAACATATTCTTTTGTTGGTGTAAACGTAGGAGGATTTTTTTTTATTAGTTTGTCATATCGCTGACTCAAAGTGAATCTGTGCTTATTCAGCCTTCACTAAAAATGGAGATCTGTAGCTTACTTTCTAGCGTTGGTTGTGGTGTTCTCGGGATCGGGTCCAGTTCTGGTTCCGGTTCTGTGTCTAAAAATTGAGCTAAGCAAAAGCGGTTTGCTAACCATGAGATATATTTTAGCGCTATACGTATTTTCTTGGCTCTTCAGAAAAAGAAACGTTGAGCGATCGAATATTAATCACTTTTAATCTATTAATCAGTTGAGATTCTTAAAAAGTATATATGTATGCCTATCCTTCACTGGTAAATGGCATTGTTACAAAAACCCAAAAAACAAAATCTTAGAGATAAACTATTTGTTCTTTCTGAAAAAATGATGTCTGTGCCCAGACAGATTAACAATTAAATCTAGCAATATAAGATTACCTCTCCATTTTAGGTTTATTTTACATTTCAATTAAGAAAAAGAAAACATGAAGAATATAAACATCATTCCAAAGTAAAACCATAAATAAGCTTTCTTTCGAATAAATTCTAATGTTGGCATAAGGTGGATAAGCCAAGCAACATAATTACTTATTATTACTGTGAAGCCAAATTGCTCGTACGGGTTTATACAATTTCAGGGTGGGGTGGCTTAAGAGTCATCTTTTCGCAAATTCCCATTGGAATGAACGCATAACGCAAAAATAATACGCATTTAGTTTTCTATACAATAATACATTTAAATATGTATGCTGATATGTACAAAAAACAGGTAACAAGTTATTTAACAAATATATATATTTCAATAACAACTCTTGATTTTTTACAAATCTGGAATAAATGGAAAAGATACTCATAAATGTACACAGAGCAATGATTGCTTTTACATCACTCAATCATGCTTAAAACGTAAGTATAGAAAGATAAGACTGAAAAAGCACTGCATCTTTGTTAGCTAATCAATCTTTTTTATTTCGTTTTCGAGGTTATAAATGAAATCATTTGAAAATATTTTCATGTTACAATGCCAGAAAACTGATGCATTTCCTGGAATTTTAAGAAGGCATTGTTCCGGAAGCCAAAAAGTGTTATCGCTTGATCAGAGCGAAATTAAATAATATGTACGAAGTGCTTTAAAAAACTTTTATCAGTTGAAATGACTGTAATGTATCAACATTAAAGGGTATATATGATTGATTTATGACTATCAATAATACAAATTTTGGATTTCATGTAACAAAGAAACGGTTGGAAACTGATTGACAATTATCTCGAACGTTAATTTCACTTTTCTCCGAGGACAATTTCTAGAAAAGGCTTATTTTACGTGTCTAAAGGCAGGGTGGAAACAAATAATATACCAGAAGCGGGTGTTAAACGATGATTTATTGAAGACCTACCCGCTATTTAAAGGCAACCCCGAGTAATTACTCAAGGTATTATAACAAAAGCCGGATCGAAAACCTTTAGTCTACTTTATGACTACCATAGTTGGTAAGTTTAGGTAATTGACGTTATGAAAGCTTCGCGGATTTTGTCATTCGTGTGAAACAAAGAACTTTAGATTATTAGGTAATTAAATTTTAACTTTCTATTAATAAGGTCTGTTTTTCTCAATAATCGGAGTAGGCTGAAAATGGATTGACAATTAGTACGTAAATCTGTAACAATTTCAATTGTTTTATTGTTAATTGTATTATAAAAAAGAAATATATAATAGTTTTGTAATATTAAACGTAATGACTGTATAATACAAAATTTCTGTACATATTTCAAGAGCCAAAGTTTTGTTATAGTGGTATTTGTTTAATGGATTGAATACAATATTTTCTGTTTTATTATTAATTTGTGTTTTTTACATCAATAGCTTGCTCTCGAAAAATATAATAAAGTAGAAACCTTTAATGCTTAGTATTCATCGTAATTAATGATTGTTATGATTTTTAAATCGTAAGTTGAAGTGCGATCAGATTATTTCCTTCGACGTGTTTAAGTGATATTCCAATAAATTGAACGAAGCGTCGGTCGATTGAAAACCGTATCCAGCAATAAAAGAAGCCCTTGAAAATCCTTCTTTGAAGTGAATACTCTTTGAAAAACAAGGATTGACATTACGCAAGAGAAGACAAAAAAATCATTATATTGCATGCTTCTATAAGCGGAATAAGAATCGGAGAAAACAACAACCTTTGAGAAGAGTGGAAATGTGTGCTATTTTGAAAATTAGCATATTTTTCTTTTATTAGAATCTTCCCTTCTTCCTGTGATAAATCCATCCGTTTTAAGAAAAATAATAATATTTAACAGTGATATTCTTTCTTCATTTCAATTAAATATATTGTTTTATTTCTTGGCAAGGTAGTGCGCAATGAAATGAATTGCTGTCGTACGGAAAGATTTTTCTTTCGACTGTTTTAGCAAACAAAACGAAACTGATGTGTGATGATAGCATTAAGATTGTAGTCTAGCATTACTATGCCACTTAACGATTAATATATTCGGCATCATAATTTTGAAAATAAAGATTTTAAATATTGTTTATTCAATTTCACGCTTGCTATAGCATGAATGTTTGTTATTTTTTCTAGATAACTGTTGGTAACTATGTGAAAATTTATAAAGTTTTTTATATCAATTAAAATCTTAAATATTTAGCGGATTTAAAAAAATCGTAGCATAAATTTATAAATATGTATTTCGTTGCCAAAATTTTACTGTTAACTATACTTGGAAATGCACTTAATCATTTAAAATAATACCTTAACGATATTAATTTATTGATACATATTTATTGAGCCATAAAGTAAATTTACCCAAAATATGTGAAAAAATAACTTTTTAAGTCGAATTTATAAGAAAATCCGCGAATGAAACTTTCAAAAATCGCATGCAAAAACGTTTATTCAATGAGAAAGTTAAAAATAAAAAATATCCTAGTATTTTAGAAAGAATAGATGAAAAAGAGATGCGCAAAAATGCTTTGCAAGTAATTAAAACGGGAATCAAAAGAGGATGATTAAACGAACAATGGGACGCCATTTGTCTGCAACAGGACGGGTCCGTCGACGACGAGTCGACTGGGAAGTCTACACTCAGAGACCGTGGTCCGAAGCCTGAAGATTTTCCAGAGATAATGGACTTGAAACGGGAAGACGTCAAGTGGCTAAGCGTCTGATTGTCTCAGGCTGCAAAAATTGTTCCGGGAGGACAAAGGGGTCTGCCGCACTTATCGGCTACAGAAAATCTTTTTTGAAAAAAGATTTCTCTATTTTATCTGCAACATTCTGCAATAGAGTACATTTTCAAAGCCATTTTAAAAGCGTTGTAACGTCGAAAAAAATTGTAGGATTTTTGTGTATTGCTTTAATAAAATTTATGAATTACGAACATAAAATTTATAGCTGTTTGCCAATAATCACTTACTAAATAACAGGAACAATTTGGTTTTTTTAATCAATTGAAAAACCAAAGTTGGTATACTATTATACAAACAAACAGAATAATCTAATGAAATTGTAATAAATTTAATGTTTAATAAAAAGGCAAGCTTCGAAGGAACTATATATTTTTAATATATTGAATCACTCGTTTTTAGAATTTATCATCAAAAAGTTAATCAAGATCTTTTCGTTAGGTTAGATTTTATTTAACCATGTTTGCTTCTAATTTGAAGCGTATGGCCTTCTAATGGAGATCTCCACAGATTTTTTCTACGAGAACTGTTTATTACTCAGTCACTTGACCTTTCTTTCCAAAGAGAGTAGTAGGGATAGAAAAATAAGGCAAGGATAGAACAAGTGGTTAACGAATCTTTATCGCTACTTTGCAGTTATTGAAGGATCAGAAAGGTGAGAGAAAATTTTAAGACATCACAAACACACATGCCTTCGAACAAAAATCGATCGAAAACATACTGTTCGTCATGGGACTCGAACCCGTCAGATCCGGCACTGAATCCAACAACGCTAACCACTGCGCCATAGAACACCCGACAAAGAATAATTTACTATTAAATAAAAATTGACACAAAGTATCATTGAAATTATTTATATATATATATGTCGCCTGCTGTGGCCCAGTTGGTTGGATCTTGCTCTACCAATCACGCAGGTCTGCGTTCGATTCCCGGTCAGATCACAGTGAATTTGAGAATAGTTCAATTCAAAGTTGTGATCGAAGACTGGGTGTTCGTGATGTTAATTCACTTCTGATCCTTTAATAACTAGGTGTAGCAATAGCGATTGGCCAACCACTAGTCCTGTTCTAGCCTTATCCTTCTTTCCCTACTACTCACCTTGAAAAAGTGAGGTTGAGCGACTAAGTAACAAACAGTTCTTGTAGAAAAGCTCCACATTGGGAGCGGACATGGATTAAAAAAAATAAAAATATCTTAAGAGTACCACTTAGCTATATAATTATATGTGTAGAATTTGTTTTAAACATTTTATTGAAGGTACACGGAATACATTAATTGAGACAAAAACAGTTAACGTCAAATTAATGGTCGATTACAGAATCCGTGTTTAAGTGTACTACAATGATTTGCAATAAAGGTATGAAAAAGGTTAAATTTCTGTTGTGTACTAAATAAAGACGAACATGGGATATAATCCATGAACCTTTATACATATCAATAGTTCCGTAACCACTTAATTGTGTATGTTATACAACGATACACGCATTATATCGGCTTGTTTGTTTTGATATTGTTCTACGGAGCGAATAGATAGAAATATTGTGTTTTGATTAATGGCGGATACCATTGTTATTTTATGGCAACAAATTGGCGCGCAAAATTGTATACACGGATCAAATCATCCATATTAAATATACAATCTCAAAACGGGAAAATAAAATAAACATGTTAAATAACAGTGAAATTAATTTGAAAGTGATTTAAAATAAATGCGAATTTCATACATGCAATTAAATAATACGGTCGCTTGAAAATTTACAAAGTGTAATTTATATACTTAGTCTGTTTTAGAACTCAAGTTAGAAATTCTGAGGAATCTTAGAATTGAGTTGACATCAAATTTTGAATATGTTATTTATCTTTCGTTTAAAGATATGCTCATAAAGAAATTCGAATGTAATCGCTGTCAATTCTTGGTGGAAAAGTATTAAATACATACAAATTCCACTTTTATGACATGTATAAATTACATTCTACCAACGTGCTATATTTTTAATGTGTATTCTCATGAAGTTGATGGTATAGCCGTACACGGCTAGGAGTTTAATATTGAGTGTATTTTTCAACGAAGACCATCAATGGTTTTTTGGTTACACCCGCGACTTAGAGTGCAAAATAAAGAGTTAATAGATGCTAAAATACTATAAATAATTAAGATAAATAGTATAAAAAGTTGATTTGTATAATTTATTTAAGTAACTATTATTCGTAAGTATCAATTCGATTGAAATAAAACATTTAAGTAAGATAACTTTAGCTAATTTAAAATATTCCATCGTGCTGAAGACTTTTTTAACTGACTGAGTTTATTAAATAATTAATATCAAGCATATGTTTTAAATCAAATCAAGCCATTGTTTTAAATTTAAAAAACACTGTGTTATACGCAATTTAAGTTATAAAATTTTCATTATTGTACTACATACCTAACATATATTACGTAAATTTTCGATGTGGTTTTGTCACCCACTAGATGGAAAAAAAATCGAAACTGTTACGAGATTTTTTCCTTGCCGTCACGGTTTAAATTCATAAGCAAGCAATCAGTGAAGCGTGGCGAGGGGGAGGACTATCAGTTGAACAAATTGTCTTGGCGTGTCAAGCGGCGCAGGAGTGGGTACGAGAGCGGACAGAGGCGAGGGTAAGGCGCGCCGTCGTAGAGGAGGGCTGCTGCCCACCAGAGCGTGAGATGACCCGCCGGTTTACTCCCGCAACAAAACAATTCACAGAAAACATTCATTTTCTTAAAGGAAAGCCACACAATACGTGGCCGGCTTACATATACACGTATTTTGGGTGGTGCATATTGTAATCTATTAAAAAAAGTAAATTTTCTACTTGGAAGAATTCAGATGGGAATTGTTTCTTTTATATTATTCTAAGTACTTCAAAGGGTACTTTTATTTTTATTCAATTAGAATAAACAATTGTCTGTCCGACTTTTTTCAATTCTTAATATCCATTTTTAGGCGGAAATCTTTTTCAATCTTGTCTGCTCTCAGTTTAAATCATATAAACTTTTTATGGAGTATCTTAACTGAAGTTTTTTTAAAAAGTACTGATTCAGTCACCAAGTCTTTCCTTTTACAAAAAGGTGTCTGTATTAAGATTTGAGCCAGTAGGCGAACGTCCATGATCAGTAACCACTTTGGACTAAAGGAACTTAATTATATAAAATTAAGCAGGCTAAAACATATATTTTAACGTTTTGATAAAATAATAATGTTACGTCAAAATATTATTTTTTCGAATTAATATATAAGGCCAACAGAATGAAATTGGTTTATTGAGTGAACTGAATTATGGCATACATATAATTGGAAGTATGTTGTTTTTATGTGTATTGGGTACAATAAACCAATAATCTTTTAAGCGGTATACGATTCCACATAATTTACATGGTCGATGTGTGTAAGAGCTACGAGAGTGAGGCACCAAAGCGAAGCACTACGAGCTTTATGCCTCGCGTCCTTTGAGCCTACGCTTTAGCTCAAATGCGTGTGGTTTTAGAAAACTTTTCAGCGAGTTTAAGAGGCGTGATATTAAGCGGATTATTCCCATAAACAAAGCTGTGAAATAAATTATTTATTGCGCAAAAAATCTTTTGCTCAAAAGTCAAGGGGTGCGTAGTGCTTTTTTTGGGGGACACGTATAATAAAAATACGTATTATTCACATTATTGTATTTAATACTGATGGTATTTTTCATAAAAAAATATTCGGGCTTAGATTATGAATAATATTAATTTTTTCAACGAGTAATACAATTTTTGGGCAATGTTAATATTTATTAATTGATTTGGCATTTACTTGGTAGAACTCCATTTATAACTGATTAAAATAACAAAGTATTTTAGCTCTACAGTTTTTAATAATTTTATTCGTTGATAGCTATTTCGGCTTGCGTCATCGTCAGAACTATGTTTAAACATAGTTTAAACATAGTTCTGACGATGGCGCAAGCCGAAATAGCTATCAACGAATAAAATTATTAAAAACTGTAGAGCTAAAATACTTTGTTATTTTAATCTGTTATAATGTTAATATTATTATTTATATTTGTTTCGATCAAGACTAAAAATAAAATAGAGATCGCGGTTGCCTTCAAAAGTATAAAACTTATTAAATTGTAATCGTTCAAATTATGTTGATTCACACAGATTTTGTCACTAACGACGCGGGTTTCGTCTTTCGGCATCTTTAGGCGTTCAAGTGCACGGATGAACTTGAACTGACCAAGCACCTTCAGTCGAAATCTTAAATTATATAAAACTTGTCATTCAGAACTTGAGAACAACTTAAAGAAAAGTTCAATGTGCATCATTCTATTTTTGAGTAAGAAATTTAATACGCGAAGGCACATAATACACTGAGTGCATTTTATCTTTATCTTATCTACCATCAAACTCAAGCCTTTAGCTAAAAATGCAACACTTTTCTAGATTACTACCATAATATAATCAATTTATGTTTTATGCGTGATTTTGTGTTTGCTATTTAAATTTTAAATAAGAAAAAACAATATCTTGTTTCGACAATGTCCCTTACTACGTATTTTTTTTATTATATTCGTCATTTATTTTGTTTATAATAAAGCTTATCTCTAAAATTTCCTTCATATTTCATATGATAGGAATGAATTGTCACCTAAAATTCTTCCAAGTCATTTTCGCTTTATGATTCGTAGACGACAAAGCGTGCATATTGCCCTCTGAGAGATTTAATGCTTGCGGTGAACCTATGGCGTCGTCTTGGTTGACCTACTAATGTAATGCTATGCATTTCTGTTACTCGTATAAAAATAACGATGAACTACATGGCAGACATAAAAAAGTCATCTAAATCAGTAGTATATGGTAATTTATACATTTCTTACTATAAGATAATTGACCGTATAGTATAGAATTATTTTTTGTGTAAAAATAAGTATATAGTTTGTCACCATATTTACTACAAATATTAAAAATTATTTCATTTAAAATTGAGAGTTTACGTAAACGATGTTTGTTTCATAGATTGACAATCATAATATTTAACTTATTTCATTTAGACCCACGCGCTGGTAAAGGTTCCTAAATTTAAGCTAATTAAAGCTCATTTCGTAACTCACTTCCGAACGTAAGTGGTAGCAGATTTATTTGTTTATATTTATTTGAATTTCTATCCGTTTTAAATTTAACGTATTCCGACACATCTTTCTTCATTTATGAGTAAGTGTTAGTTCACTGTCCATTTAGGACAGTTGAGAAAACATATTTTTTACAGGCGTCTTTATTAGGCGAAAAAGTAGAGAATTAAAATATAGTACATTTATGTATTTCACAACTTAAAATTTCAAGTTGATTAATTTAGAATAAACCAAATATTTATACAGTTAAAATCATTATATATTAATTTAATTTGTTTAAATTTAAGTTTTTTTTTATACATTCATACATTAATTGACTTTTGACGTAAATGTATTTTCATCTTAATAAAAATAATAAAACATTTTTAGTACTTTTTCCACATAAAATTTTATGTGGAAAAAGTACTAAAAATGTTTTATTATTTTTATTATAATGCCATTCCACCAAGTATTGACAGTGAACACCTTAAAAGTGATATTTTCATCTTGTTTTATTATATTCACGTTACAAACTATTTATATATAAATAATTTTATTGGATAGATCACATGGATTCATGTGTAATTAATCACATGCTATTTGGGTCGTAAAAATTCAAATAAATGAAACAAGTTTTCTGATGATTTGTTGTTTTTAATTGAAAAGCGTTTTATAAAGAGATTTAATGAAACCAATTTTGAATATAAATTGTTATGTCAACGCTGAGCGGAATATAAAAAGCATTTCTCATTTATTTATCGCCAGTAATCAATTAGAGATTTTTTTATATTTCCAATCATGTTAAAATAAATTTCACGTACGGTTATTTTTTGGGTAATACACAAAATATATGTACACTTATTTACAAATTCAGATATCTCTGAATACATTCATATTTATTATACCTCAAAATAAAGATTTTTATCGTTTGCACTGTCAGTGGTTCAAATCTCTTCATATATTTATTTTTGAATATGTATACATTGGTTTAGTGCAGTGGTCTCCAAACTCAATAAGGATGTGACTTACTCTCAGAAATTGAAATTGTATGGTGAGCTACCTATACATATTCCTTATTTATAGTTTTTTTTTATCATCGGCCTTAATCGTACCATACATAATATTATTATATTACTTAAAATAAATTAGAACATCAGATTTTTTAATAAAACATAAAATGCGTACTTTAATTAATTATTTATAAACAAAATAATAATTGAAAAATAAGTGTGAGTAAAAGTAAAAATAATTATTGAAAAGAATGGCACTCACTTTCTTTCACAATTTTTTCCAAATCTCGGTTAGTACCTTGTCACTCCCATCCAAATGCAATTATGGGAGTGTGATGCGAGATGCACATCTGTGAGTCTGTTTCTATATTTACTCTTAACCACCTTCATAATGGAAAACGTTGATTTAAGGCGTTGAGAACAAAACAATGCCTTCATTTTGGGCGCAATTTGAACTAACATATGATACTTTTCTTTTAGCACGGAAGGGCATAAAGTTTTTTTAGTTGAAGTAATACTCTTAAGCGACAAATCACAATGAAATTCTATCAATTCCATTTCTGATAAAGGGCCATATGGAGCTGAAACAAATTGTTCAAGCAGCTCAGCTTTTTTAAAATCACTAAACCCCGGACCTAACTGTTTTTGCAAGCTTAAAAAAATCTGAACATGATTTTCTGCATTGTAGTTTTCACAATTTATTTATTTTTCCAGCTTTTCATTCAAACGGTTAAATGCTACCATCTCCACGACTTAAGTTGTGTTCCCAGAATGCAAGTTTGTTGGACAATTCCTGTACTTTTAAAATCATTTTCCCTAATTTTTTATCTTGCCCCTGAAGCTAAACATTCATTTAATTTATTTATTTTTTATTTTTGGAGTTCAATAAAAAAAAGTTATTTGCAAATTTATAAATATAATAAAATATTCTACGCGAGCTACCGAAAAAGCCTCGGTGAGCTACCAGTAGCTCGCGAGCGACCGTTCACTGGTATCACTGGTATAGTGTAATATTTCAATTAATAATCGTCTAAATTAATTTTATGGTTTCAGGGAGCAATTAATAAGCTACTAGGAATTTTCCAAGTTCGATCTGATCGTCTAAGACTTTAAATTTCCAAATAATGCCTGGGAACTTGCTGTTGCGAAAATCTTAGAAATGTTCTATTTAGGTGGATTGCGTCTTTCTGGAAGGTCACTTAATATATTCCAGTTGATGTAGTAGGCGTAGCTACGGGACGTTGTCATGACTTTGCCAGTAGGAAAGAGACAGAGACTCCTGGATACACCAAGTATTGGAGATATGCTTTTGAATTACTGGTATCAACGAGCCTTTTAAGATGTTTAAAGTATCGAATATTATCGATGAATAGAATATTCGGTTGTTTTATTACACAATAATTAGGAAATTAAGCCATGAACAGATTATAAGTATACATGACATTGACATAATTTGAAATTAAACAGTCTGATAAAAAACTGTTTTCTTTTTTTTATAAAAATGTAAAGAGATAATAAACAAAGTAATTACATCAACTTGTTAAAAATTTGATTATTTAAGTATTTGTTTTAAATTTGTGGTTGTGTTTAAAATAGAATCTAGATTTTTTTACTTATGATGAAACTTTTAAGCCTGTATAATTTTTTTATCAATATATAACATAGACGCATTCTATCTTTCATAAAAAGATTTTATTAGGTAAAATAAAGTGAAATCTTTCCGACAGAAAAATGAAGTAAAATATGATATCATATACTATTGTATTTCGTGGGGTACATCTTAGAGGAAACGAAGAAAGAACAGCCAACAGCAAAGCCGCAAAACAAAAAATAAGGCAACGGAATGTAATAAGGACATATTTCGCTTTGCTCTAGTTCTGCTTATACAAAATACTTTTATTTTTCCTTGACGTCTAGTGAAATGTAAAGTAGCTTTTAAAGAAAATTGGCAGACAAAATACACTTTGTTATTATAATTGTATCAGAACCTAGTAAAAACATAATTTTACGATATTCGATCAAATCATTGTTTCACATCTATTAGGTTTGCATTTTTAAAACATTAAAAAATATTTAAAATACAATTTTCATATAATTTAAAAATGAATTCAATTTTTGTTTTGTTACTTTATGAGTAAAATAATAAACTAACACAACTCCTTCAAAATTCAAAATGTTTTTTTAAATACTATATAATGGAGATTGTATAAACACTATTGATCAATTATGTGTATTAGATATCTCAACAGTACGTTTATTTGAAAAACTATTATTCAAATAAATAGTTTGAACAAAAATACGTTACTAGATAAACTTATTCAAGTATAACTAATCCGATTATATGAATTCGAAAGACCTTGCAGGCGATAAAAGCGTTTATATCTCCTATTCGGGATTTTCAATAGTACTATCGGATTATCAAAAGACCCTATTATTTACGCGATATATAACAATACAAGGTCTTTAGAAACAGCCCCTACGACGGTGGAATTCTAGTCAATTATTAGCACGCAGTTAGGCAGCAAAGTTTAATGCAAACTTAAGCTCACGGTCTGCGTTGACACATCCAGCTTCTACTGATATACGATTGGTTCATAAATCTCTTTCAGTTGAGAGGATTTCAAAACCTATTCCTTCTGCGGTATTCACACTCTAACCAACATCCCTTAGGAAAACGCCAATAACCCACCACACTTTAAGATTGGAAAAGAATGTTTTTATAAACACAATGAGATGAAAAATAATAACTTAAAAACAGACGAAACATTGAAAATAAAAAAAAAACATTGTAATGTAAACGATAAAAGAATTTTAAAATTCAAAACACGAATATATTTACATTCATAATATTATATATAAATAGTTCATTGAGATTCTATACTAAGCTAATAAATTACACAATTTGTAGTTAAATACAAATGTAGATATGGACAGCTTTTTTAAATATCCATGTTTCCATCCTCTCCATGTGAATCATTTGGTTTCCTAATAGAGATATCTTAATAGATATTTTTTTACGAGAACTGCTTGTTATTCAGTCACTTAACCTCTCTTTTCCAAAGAGAGTAGTAGGGATAGAAGGATAAGTAACTTGGCGGTTAACTAATCGCTTTAGCTAAGCTCAGTTATTGAAGAATCGGAATGGTGGGAGGGATTTTTTTGGAATCGATCGAAATAATACTGTTCGTACTGGGACTTTAGCCCATGAGATCCGGCGCAGAAGCCAACAACGCTAACCGCTGCGCCATAGGACCAGATAACTACAATTGTTGTCAATATTGTTTTTTGGTTAAACGACTAAAGAATAAACAGTGAAACATTGTATATCATAATAAACTTGCATCTTCAAATGAAAAAAAATAATGTAAATCAATAAATATAGCCAATTTAAATCATAAATAGTATTGTTAAAAAAATGATTCTACATTTTTATACAAAATATTATGCAAGAGTATTAATTATTTAATCGATAACGCTTTTTAACCTAAATTAAATGCATTAAGCTAATCGTAAATAAATTTTTCACGTGTAGATACTATAAACATATTTCAGTCGATTATACGAGTATAGTATTTCCCATAATAAGATCCGGCGTGGTTTAATAAAAGGTAAAGTTAAACAATAAGTTTACGGAATATAATAAAATATTTTAAGGGTAATACCATTTTGTAAATAAAGTAATATGTATTTAGATTTGCTCTGAGCAAAGCAATCAAAACAGAATTCATCTAAATCACCGAAATAATAATAAATCTTCTGTATTTATTATATATTATAAAATATCAAGATATTCAGAGAAAGTCAACATAATTAACGTTATTTTATCATTGGAAAGAAAACATAAATTATGATATACGTTTAAAAACAAGACATTAATTTACTTAATAAATTACGGCATCGTAAGATGACAAGGCGCTGACAAAAAATGTAATAGAAGCTTTTTCATATTGGTGCCATACATATCATAATAAATTTTAATGAAAAGTTTTCCCATAAACATGAAATGCTTGAAAAAAGTTATGCTATTAGAAATTTATGAAACGAAAATTAAAATTTACGATTTATTTGCGTACTCAAAAGAAACGATCCGACTTTAATAAAAAAAAATAATAGAATTTTTAAAAGATCGCTGTTCAGCTCTTTGAATATTGACTCTTACAATTACAATATTAAACACTTTTTATTTAACAAAGACTTAATATTGTACTAATATCATGAACGATATGGATTTGTGTGTAGAAGTTTAAAAAAAAATCGACCATAAAAAAACCAGTAAAAAGAATTAAATCGATTTAGTAATAATGTTATGCACGTTGTCAATAAAATAATGTGATATATGATTATTTTTACTGAAAATTGTGAGAAGATACGAATGATATTAAAACTCTTAACACGTTCAGCCATTTATCGGAACGAGTTTCTTCAGCCGTGTATTTTATTGTGGTTTTTTTATGGTCGCAATGCTTGACCGGTAAGGTATTATTGATATATGAAAACTGTTACTAGCGATAAGGTAGTGTTAATAAATGGCGTACGCCCGCATTTCCGCATCCTGTCGGACGTTGGCCCAGCACAAAAAGAACAGTCGCGGTTCGTGGGAAAGCATTTGCGGACTCGGCTTACAAATAAAACCTCCAACACCAAGTGATACAATGAAAACAGCGCTTATCCCTTTAGCAGTGGTGTAATATATAGTCTTAAATAAGACGCTAAAAAAATATTCCAGCCATAACAAAAAATATTCTTTTTTGTAATTTCTTTGATAAAACGTGTATTATTATACTAACATTAAACATTGTTTTATTGTTAACAAAGTAGAATATCATCTTTGAATGAAAAATATGTGACTAAATATTGAACTATTATTATTATTCTGATAAATTAAATTAATAGCTTAACTTTAATAATTTATTTAATTTAATAAATTGAAGAACAAATCCTTCGCTGTTAATATAATATTAAATGGATATTATACAAAGTATAAAATCGACAAAGGTTGAATTTTATTTTTGCTTTAAATAAGCGTTACATGTATTTCTTTGATATCATTAATAATAAAATATCCTTTGCCAGAAATATTTGAGTTGTGTAAATCTATGGACATTTTTTAAAGTCTTAAATTATATTTGGTCATTTAATTATTCAAATTGTTTAGAAACAAGTAATAAAATTTAGTTTTATATAAAAATGAATTTCCAAAACGTTAATGTGCGCATTTTTATAAAACACACAATAAAGCAATACGCGAGATAATACTTTTTGTATTATAGCAATAATAAAATCAAATCAACAGAAACATCTTTATGGCGAGGCACGTAAAAAGATTAGTTATTCAGAAAAAAAGCTTAATTGTAACTTGTAACTAAAGATGTCGGTACCTTATAATTATTATCGAAACCACGCCCCACTTATACAGAACTTTTAGAAAATGTACAAAGTTATCTCTTCAGATTGTCAAGATTTCTGAATTGCGAGTTAGTATCGTTTTGATTTATCAAACTTATGGTTACGTACATATTCAATATTTTGTTTAACTAAATACAATATGTTTTCATTGGTATAATTTAATATGTATATGTGTAATTTTGAGCCGTAAATTTATGTCTATCAATACATTTATTTCAGTAACGAAGTTGAAACGATACTTTTAGCAATCGCTATGCGGAGGAAAATATCTGGCATGTGGCATGTAAATTTCTAGCGAAAATATGTTATTACGTTCGGGACATGTGAGGAAATAAAACAAAGACATCTTTGTTACGTATCGGGGACAGGTACGGACTACATAAAAAAGGACGTTTATTTGAAAGCAGATGTGAGCACGACGTCCGCTACGACAGATAGAATGGCCTACCATTATTTTATGAACAGACTTGCCTCCCTAAAAAATAACACAGTCAAAGAAAGTACGAATATTCAGAGTTTTTATGAATACTTATTTCGAACCAGATTGAACATATTTTTAAACGCACCGTATAAAAGTGAAGAGTTTTAATGATAGGTATAAAAACACGATAGTATGTGTGTTTTTATTAACGTTAAAAATCTTTAAAACATCGATTTGTAAAATTAAAATTTTAAAATTTTTCTTATTACTTGATACAAACAAGTATCCAAACGTGGGTAGTCGAGTTTTTAAACATTATTATAGTTTGTATCACAAAGCCCAGAAATTCACGTTTTCCTACCAGTATAAGTGTAGTTCTTACAGTCTAATTCCACAAGCTTTATTTGAAATTTTTTTGGAAAATAAATAAAGAATATTTAATTGCGCGTAAGATTATGATCAGTATTAACTATAAAAATCAAGTTTTTGAAAGCAAAGTATTTTGGGTAAGCTTATTTGAATGACCTAAACAAAAAAAACATTTTATTAATTTAATTAAAAAAGAAACTGCTTGGCTATTGTGATAATGCAACAAATTCATTTCAAAGAAAACATTCCAACAAAAATTCCATGTAAAATTCATAGTTATATTAAACGAAGATGCCAATCGATAAAATATCTGATTCAAGAAGAAAACCGTACAAGAAAGAAACGTAAATTGAAATAGAAGTACATATTCACATGAAAAATTATTCAACGATATTTTAAATAAAAAATATAATTTTTAATACTTTTAAAGCAGATAAAATCATGAAAATAAAAGAATTATTTTACGTGCTATCCATTCAAACTGGTTTTCTAAGCCTTTTTAAATCCACATAATGCTGGTCGAAAATTAAGGAACCTATTCTCCGGGTAGTCCACAATACCTAGCCGTAAAGATTTTGTCGGACATTTACATAGAACGGGAGTTTCAAGTGCAGGCGGCAGGCAAAATGCGACCATCAGCAAAGCGGCTTGCTATGCGCCTTTACTAAGGGAAGTACGGATAGTCTGCATCGAGAAATCCAATGAATTATTCAATTAGGAGAATGAACCATTTCGATGGACCATCTGACGCTATCTTGCATCTATCTGTTCAATTGTAAGGGAAGTTCCCTTTAAAACGTTTAATGGGAGGTTTCTAGGTACGTAATGGTTGTAATCAAATGTATAAGCTACCTTCCAATAGTGGGTGCATTGTTTGCTTTGTATCACATATTCTATCATCTTATCTTATATTTTTAATGAATGTATTTTTATCTTTAAATTAATGTTATATTTGATAAATATAAAAATTTACACATTATGGATAAACTCAAATTAAAATCATTACTATGATTTGTTTCACCATGTTTCTAATAGCATCACAAAATTGTAAAGTTCAATTTAATTTTAAAAAACATACTCCAACGATATTGAAAAAAAATGAATATTGGTAAATTTATACAAATAATTTAATAAATCTTTTTAATGTAAATAAGATTGGTAGTATATTTATACATTTGCAATATATAATAAAGGTTTATTGATTGTGGGGCGTTTTTACAAAGTGCACTTATTCCACTTTTTTGTAATAATGGTAATTGTCAAAAAACTGTGTTACTATGATGATATCGAATATTTGTGTATTATTTCTATTGCAAATTTTACTAAAACCGATGAGTTATTTTAAATAAATTGACTGTTTGACAGGACGTAATTATAAATGCACTTTATTTATTGGTTGGCTTGGAATAAATTTGTCTTATAAACTAACACTGATTTTCTAGTGGGTTGAAAGCTTTGAGGTTCTTGTATACAAAAAATACTTGACATTCATAGCTCATTTTTGTCAAGTAGTGTAATAACTTAAATTTAGAAACACCTCTCTCACTTACCGTTTCAAATTAATCTTTGAGACAGTACAGTTGGATATTTCTTACTGAGTATTCACATTTTAACTAACCTGGTATATCCCGCAAATATAGAAAGTTATATATTAAGAGTACAAGACACAAAAAATCTTCCACGGGCATTTAAAAACGTGTAATGTTTTACACATTAAAACATAAAAAACGTTTTCAACAAAGTAAGTAGAAGCTATGTCTATCTTAACGAAATTATCACATTTAATATGAGTCCTTAAAAACTACGTTTGTGTGTAAAAGCCAAATGACCATGAAATACTGTCGGAAACATCGTTTTACCCCCAATATCGTCGGACTTATATCGTAAAGAATAAGTATACGCTATGATTCCACAAACACATACGAGTACGCAGAGAAATAAAGCGGGTCTCTGTTTGAATGAACGTAAAAACTAAGAGTTAGTACTTTTCTTACATCAAGGAAGCAGGAAATTAATTTAAAACGCGAACTTCGTATTTCATCGCACGGAAATTACTGACGACAGACCACACCGAGGAAATTTTATAACTATTGTAAATTTTATTCGAAATAATGGTGTTAAAAAATGTTTGCAGATCAAAAAAAATTGGTAATTTAGAAAATTTACGATGAAGACGACGGTTATTTTATAACTTAAATACATTCATGGTGTATCTAAAATGTTATAAATGAAACAATTTCAATTGTTTTTTATGTGTTTGGTTCAGATTTAGATTCTTGAATAACATTAGGTAGCGTTTTTTTTGTGCTCTTGTAATCTTGATAATGATTTATGATTTTATGTAGTAAATAACTCATTTAAGAAAAAATGGAGGCACATCGAGTTTGACAAGTACGTCCTTGCTCAATTAGAAATATCAACTGTTACTACGTTAAATGTGATGAAAATACATATACTTTTTTGATTGTGCGTATGTATCAATGCGCATTTTTGAAGCAGTTGATAGTTTCATTTGAGTAAAAATCTATTTTATACAGTTTGGTTTACTTCTTCCAATACATAAATTTATTTATATTTGAGCACTTGTTTTCGTGCAAAATAGATAGCTTTTGACTGTTCGAAATAAATCGGTTTCGTGTAGTCTAATTGTTATATTTAAAACTAATATCACGTGTTTGTTATAAAAAAATCCACAATCTCATCACGGATATCGGGAGGAATGTAATGGTATGAAGTAGGGGTGTTTATTTAAATAATAAACAATCTAAGTAGCTTAAATTTAAATTCATGAAATAAATATATGTTGCTTAAAAACAAACTTTTTTTAAAAATAGAGATAAATGTTTGAAGGTAAAACTGTTAATAAACTGGTTCACAAAAACGACCGTTTACTCTTTCCGTTTACTGGTAGTGAACCAAAACATTAGCGAGTCGAGATAAGTGAGTAAGTTATATTGCAACCTAAATAAAAAAGACAAGGCAAACTGAGCTGAAAATAATGTTTATTAAGCACAAAACTTTCAGAATATATAAATAATTCTTTCGTCTGCACCAAGAGAGATTGTTATCTTGCCGTTGGAAAACAGTAGAAAAAAGAATAGTAGACGCTCGTACCACCAATAACCTTATTTGTATTTTTCTCCCAAACTTTTAGAATGAAGAACTTCCAACTTTCTTGCCAGAGTTGTCGATCTTTTTTTATTCACAAATATAAAAATATGACTCGTCTTCAATGTATAGTTAGTAAAGATTTATTTTTCGCTTTTGGGGTTCTAGATTTGTATTAAAGGACGTGTTTATTATCTAATCAGGGCAGAAAATCACAGATGTTGTAAAAATTATACTAAAACGTGATTGGCTTATAAAGAAGAGAAAGCAATTTATTTAGCCGTGTAAAACTTTTTGACTTGCTTTTACAAATCATTACTCTTATAATAAATGAACGCTGTAATATTCCATTATATTATATGACGTTTATATTATGAAAATGAAAGAACAAATATTAAATAGAATTATAAATGTTTCATTTCATTTTATTTATGTTAATAGGAAAGTTTTTTGTATTATCAAACATTTATTGTCATGATTTGTTTTGTGTTAGACAGTAATTTAGAATTTACAAAAGACATAGTATCCTACAATGTGGACAGTGGCTTAAACTTCTCTACACTTGCAAATTGAGAGTGGCTATACACTGTTAAATGCATCATATTTCTAAAACTAATATTTCCGAACTAAATTCTATTCAAACCATACTTCATAAAAGCTGTAAACTATGATGCTCATAATATAGGGGTCATAATTACGGAATCCTGCTTATATTTAAAATTAAAATTACTCAGGGTCAACAGAAAAATGAAAATTCATAAATTTAGCGATGTAACAAATGGTAAAATGCATAATATATTAAGGATGCTTTTTGTGCTTGGCAAGAAATAAACTCAACCAATTCATTCATGTCAAAATGTTAAATGATGAAGTCTACTGCTTTTTTTTTAATAGCATCCATTATTTTAAGAGTTCTAATATCTACCATAAGAGTCTATGCACAAAAAAGAGGTTTAATTTTCGAGGCAAATAATCAAGAAACTATGTAGCATAAAAGTATGACAAAAATAAATCAGTCTAAACTTGTAACAGTATGCTAAATTTATTTTTATTATAATATTTACTTTTTTAAATTCAAATCGTTCAAATTTAATATTGAAATTACAAGATAAAAAAACAATGTAGATGTAAAAGGAAACATTCTACAATAATATTAACATAAGTATATAAGATACACATATGTTTTTATCCACGAAAGTAATAGATCTTAGCAAAGCACTTCTTATAAAACTTAAATAAAAAGTCTTTTTCCTGGATAAATATTCAATTTAAATAAAACTGCTATTGGCACCTTTTTCGGGGATACAAAAAAGGTCAGGGATTCGCCTTTGTCAAAGACGTTTATAAAAAAAGCGTTGTGTCCCTAGGGACGCGACCTCAGACACGATGGAAGGCGGATAATATATCCACAGTCCACCTAGCGATCGGGGATAACAAATGTGGGGCAGTACGCAAGACACGGTCCTCTTAACATAAATCATCACGCATACGAGACAAACTTAAGCCATTGCTACATCACTACGCGGCAGGACAACGTTTCTACAACTGAGAGACAAAAACATTATGTGTATAATATGATTTAGATGAAATTTAATTAAAAGAGTCTATACAGTAAAATTTCGATATAACGTAATAATATGAGCAAATTTCCATAAAATAAAAAAGTCCAGTATGTAACAAAGAAGGTATAAAAAGTTTTTTTCCGTCAAACATAATGTTCCTGATGACTGTGGACTCACGGAGACTTTTTTCTTCTCTCTAAATGTGGAGACAACCAGTCTCGAAAATACTCTCAAAATTTTCTCGGTAGAAATGCTAGTTTGTGTTTTAAATAAACAAGCTCACATATCGCCGGTAATTTTCTACAAATATTTTTAAAATAAGTTTTCAGGAGACACATAAATGTGATTTATTTTACTGATATCGCTATCGATTTCTATCGCTATAGAACACTACTGGAATGGTTTTGTGCAAAATTCTTTCAAGGAAGTTAATAAAGGAGAAACCAAAGACGTTTTTATCCTTGTCACCTTCTACTTCATGCTAAACTTAGCATATGACCATATAATTTTTTTACCAACGATACTGTATTAATTTAAGTAAATCCGAGTTTAAGGAATATGTGTGCATTGAAATTCTAGATTCATAACATTAAGAAACTCAAAACTGACAAAAGTTGAGATACTTGCTTATTAACGACGATAAACTTTTATGTGACATCCAATTTATTAATGAACTTTTCGTTCATTTTTTTTCGACGATTACGAATATGCGTTGTTGTACGGAACTTCACGCGTGTGAAATCATCTGCCAACACGTGTTAAATTTGATCTATCTGTATGACCAGGTGCTAAAAATGTGCATGGATCACGAGCGGTAACTGAAGAAGCTCAACATGCATAACATTAACGTGATTGTTCACATTTCAATCGAAGTTTTTTCCGTCAATCTGAAGTTCGATTAAATTGAGATAAAACTGTATTAAAAAAATGAAAATCGTCAAAACCAAAATGATTTAGCTACTATACAAACCCGGATTAAATAAGATTCAAGTATTCGTACAGTAATCATAACATTTGACAAGTTTAATTAATTGTTTCCTAGTATCTAAATAAATACGCTACCCAAAATATTATCCATTAATAATAATAATGGTTGCTGACTCAGAATTAAGTCTTGTCAGAGACAGCTGAACAAATACAGTCATTTTTAAAAATAAAAGAACAAGGATTGACATTTTCGTTTTCCTGACAAATTAAAAGAAATTTAAGATTTAAAAATATTTAACTTAAGTCGTTTGAAGAAGACAATAGCTCTTTCGCTACGCAATTCAAATGGGAAAATGTCAAGTATATACTATTACAACAATCGACGATAAATCTTAGTAATCAGAACTACTAATTATAAATTTGTTAAATTTAAATCGTTCAAACTATGTACATTCTCACAGATTTTGTCACTAACGACCCGGGTTTCGCTTTTCGGCATCTTCAGGCATTCAAGTGCACGGATGAACTTGAACTGACGTTTAGTAAATGAAAGTTTCGTGTTTATATAAGATATAAATGCATCACTGAGTCCAAAGCCATTGCTGGCGAAAAGGATGAGCTCATGGGAATGCCAACAGATTTGAGTAGTGAGTAGTTTCAAGAATTATATAATTTGTTTGTCGGCAAAGGTTTTATGATTATATGATTTTATGATTATGGTGATGCATTTATATCCTAGTGGGGACAGATTTTTCGATTTCTGTGAGAATGCATGAATGTTTGTGCATCTAAAAAGTCCCTCCAACATTTCCAATTATAAAGTAACAAGGCGTAGCGAGAGAGATAATTTAACCACTAAGTATCCTTTCTTGTTCAACTCTCTTATAATAATAGACGTTTACACACAGTCGTTGTAGAAAAACTTCTGTTGAGATACCTCCATTAGGACGCTACACGCTCCATATTAGGAGCAGACTTGGTATTAAAAAATATTTGTGACACATTCAATGGAATATGTTTAAGATAATTAACATTTAAATTGTCAATGGTCTTATAAAATGAAGCGACGACATTTCGTTGATTAATCACAATATATTACTGTACTATGTGAACGTCACTTGGGAAGTAGAATCGAGTGATTGGAAAATATAATACCCAGATGGTTTACTTACAGGAATAGAAAATTACAATTTTACATAACTGTTGTCAAAAATGTATTTTTTCTGTCAAATTCATAAATTATATAATTATTACCGATATTCTTGTGTCAGTGACAGCTCGTTAGACATAGGTTTGTAAGATGATGTCGACGGGATACATTCAACCTGCATTTGATCGATTGCGGTCGCTTAGTGTAGTAAATAAACAAGAATTTAGATATTGCTAATCAAAACAAAACAAACGATTACGCCATGGAATGTATACACAATCGTGACTGTTTGTGTCCTATCAATGATATACACAAATATAAGACATAAGCCAAAGTGTACTGAATGGGCGATATTTATCATAGTTTATCTCAAATGAGATGTATCACATGCACGGATAAGAATTTTAAATTGGAGTATTTTATATTGGAAAATATATTATATGATCTTCTTCCTATATAAATAATTATTACTTAGAACTTCTCACGTTTCAATTTGCTTGCAAGTATCGATTGAAAAACAAAATTCGCTTAAAAAAGGGAACTGGTTATATTTTATGTCTCAGTAAAAACGGTTTAGATGCATATCCAATGTATGACGGCGTCAGTCAAACATAAGCACGGGAACATAAGAAAAAAATATTGTGGAAAAATGATATCTGTAAAGGCTTTGACGGGAAGTAATACGATTTTCGTATCATCGTACAAAGAGCAGGAGAGCCTTTTCATAACGGGGGCTTTGAATGATTTCACGTAGTCCACCGCTACCGGATGTTCTAAAATATCGCAAGCCACAAAAAATACAAATTCGTGACAATAAAACTTTTTTTATATTATACACTATCTATCACCTACGTTACCATACAAATACATTTTATAATGTATGTATAATAAAAAAAATTACGAATGAAATATTTTAACACTTGTACAAATAATTTTCATTACAGTGTATGCCAGGGGTTATCAACCCATTGCCCGCGGGCTCCATAGAGCCCGCTGAGAGATTTCGATGCGCCCGCCAACTAATTTATCAAATCGTTAAATTCCTAGGATTTTGGATTTCAAATTCATCGGTGAGCTAAAAAAAACGAGTTTCGGAGATATTTTGGGGAAATCGGTAAATTCCTGGGTTTTGAGATTTTGAAAAAATGTGGTGCTCGCAGCCCTACCAATATTTTAGATTGCGCTCTAGGGTCCAAAAAGATTGGTAACTCCTGGTGTATGCCAATCCACCCGATAAGTACTTGATTTTTCTTATATTTCTTGCAATGCACAGAATAACGATCGTTCTTTATCAAAACGACTTTTCTAAACTATAGCAAATTTTATTCTAAAGGGTTACTTGATATCATTTTTTTATATTTAAAATTCTCAGTAAAAAATCTACGGTCATGTATGTGGATCAAAAAATTAGGGGTAAAACATTAATTTAAAAAATCATTTTTAGTGTACCTATCAACACAAATATGTAAGCAATATGTCTAAAAATATTTAAACATAGTGTATTATCACACTTTCTTAAATGTAGATACGATAATTGTGCTTACTAAGACAGTATTGTTCAATTGGTAATTTTGAAACCCACTGTATCAACAGACCAATAATCTGTCCGTACTAATACTTATGCGAGGTGCTTGCCTTCTCATCGTATCGATTTATAAGTTTTCAATACGTCGGAATTTGCCATTAGGCAAGCAGATACATACTTCGGCACATCTTGATTTGCGAACGAAAAGCTCTCCTTTATAAGTTGGTTGGAAGGCTGATTTGGTATATTGTTCCAAATTGACTGAGTCTCAGTCATAGACTTTCAAAATTCTTTGATGCTGTTATCAAAGCCAACAAACAAAAATACGAGTACCTATGCAAGAAAAATGCTCCATACCAATTTAGCTGACAAAAACACGCTTTCAGTTTGGTAATATAATATTATTTTAATGACTTCTTGACAAGTCTTCAACTCCTACAAAGCTTAAAATAGAAAGCTTTATTTCTAGTAAAGTTTTATACTAACATCTATTATATTATATTATATTAAGCTTTGTATGAATAAAGTTCCACAGTATACATTTTTAAAAAATGTCGAATGTCAAGTAAATGTACATTAATTAGAGAATTTCAATAGACTACCATAAATAAAAACTGATAGTAAGCCAGCCGCTCAACCTCCTTGCTTAGTGGCGGTAAACATGGAAGAATGGGGTTAGAAAAAGATTAGTAGTACAATGTATTGATATATTTGTCGGTAACTTTGTCCATTTTTAATATAAAATCAAATTTCGTAACTTTGTTATTCCACTTTTTGAACTCGACTTATTCCAATAATTCCAGCAAAAGTGGAATAATACAAATAACAAATATATGTATCGATGCTCAAAATAAAAAAATGTATATCATATGAGGTTAATATGCACTGTAAAACATAAAATAACTTTTTGTTCATCCAAAAAGAAACAGAAGAATGTTTTAAGAACTATTTGATATTCTAAATAACGGTATTGCGTATTGCCGCATAGAATATTAATATTTCTATAGAATGCAATATGTACAGCTTATACTATAGTTTCGCATCTAATTTTGTTGCTCCAACGTGAGGTTGAATTTCTATGCCACTTGCCAGTATACGTTATTGTGGATGTCTAGAATGAAAGAGAGCTTAAATATAATAAAAACATTAGCTTCATTTGGTATTCATTCACTTCCAATGCTAATCACGTCACCGTGAAACAAAACAACAATATTAAGTGGAATGGATGTCTTCTTTCTCGCAGTTTTGACTCAACAATGGACGAATTATGTTGATGGCAGATCTACGAGAATTTAACCTGACAAGGCGAAACAGAAAACAAGTGGAAACTAGAGGAACTTGAATCAAACTCGGATTTGCAGTGTTTGTTTGCTTCTCAGAGGGTTTGAGGTTCGTGTCTTTGAATAAAGTTTTTGTTTTACGCAACTGCGGGTGGGTATCTCTAATTCCGCAAAATTACGAGTTAACGAAAGTCATCTTGATTAGAACAAGGCGAATACTTATTATTGCTAAGTTCAAAAAGTTAACGCTCAACCAATATGGTAATTGAGCCAGTCAGTTGCGTCAGACAGAATAATAATTACTCAGGTTTTATCAAATATTTTGTTAGAAAGCATACAATTCAACGCGCAAAAAAATAAAGAAATATTAAAATCGCATTTAATATATACTTATTTTGTAACGAACAGCATAAAAAACTTACTTAAAATAAACAATCATAAAAAAATATAATACATACAACGAAATCATAAAAACATTCTATATTTTTTTATCTTTCTAAACCTTTCACCGGTGTACAAAGTTCTTTGGAATATTACAAAAAACACTTTTATTTAACGAACATAAATCGTCCGCCTTTGTGTAATGTTGAAAATATTCACTCACCTATTTGACTAAATATAAAACTTAAGAGGTAAAACACAGAAAAATACGAATCTTTGCAGCTGACATCAATGTGATATGAATTGGAAAATAACCAACATTTATCTAAAGGCCACATTTACGTGGTAATATACAATGTTAATTGTAATGTTCGTCCAAATTCAACACATATCATAAAAACAAAAGACGGCTTAAGCGGATTTGAAAAACTACTTAGGTAATTATTGATCAAACTAGAAAACATACTCCTGTATAACAAACAATAGTAACACATTTTCGAAATATAAATAAAACTAAGATTCTTAATAGGTTTAAGATAAACCATCTCATAAACAGGTCTGATTTCCGCCCACTTTACACCGCCTTCACGTTCTCCGCCCTGTGTTTTCCTAATGCCTCCAAATCTGCCGCCAGAGCACCAATAAATAAGCCTAAGCCTACAGAGTAGGGCGGTAGAGCAAACAGCCCTGGTATGAGTTTTTACTTGCTACTCGTTATATCAATAAAGCGTGATATACCTTATGTTTCAAAAACTATTCGATACGCACAGTAGAAATAATATGTCAGTGTATTTATCAGATAGGGAAAGTTTGTTTCCAATAATAATTGATCAACTGAACACAAATAAAACTATCGTTAAATTTTAAACAAGTTTTGAGCAATAGTATTTGCTGACTGAAAAATAGACGAGATTAAAATAATATTTTACAAATTGACAACTGAAATAGTATTTAAGATTTTTTTAACAAATTGACTGAGTGCTATTTTGAGGGTTGTTATTTTCAGTTTCAGTTAAAAATTTATGACTTTATTAACCCACGCGACCGGTGACCTATCGATTGGTCATCCACCGATCAACGTTCTACTTAAAATGATTTTTAATCAATATTTTTTTTAAGCAAGTAGTATTAATATATGATTCGGAGTATTTATAAAATTTAATTTAACTAGCACATCATTTATAAAAGGTTAGAAACTGTTTTAAGAACAATACGGTAGCGGAGCTATGAATATTATATTTAAGATGTTTTAAGAAGATAAGGTATTTATTTATATGCTGTTTATTCTTAAGTCTTTCTGGTTTGAATATTTTTTCCTCCTACTTTCATCGTGTACATTAAATTGCCTTAAATATACATATTCAAGAAATAATAGAACTGGTTGCGCTCATGGCGATCATAACTGATGTTACGATGAGAATACGATGTTATAGTGTTAATTAGGCTAAAGAGAGTAATTTCACTTTGATGAGTTTTGTAATTACATTTTAGATGTATTAAACATTTTAATTTTAGTCAATTTAGTTCACTTACTCATATTTTGTACATTCATTTGTAAACTCCTTTCAATACTAATAGTTTATTACAACTTATTAATTTGATTTTGGTTTATATAAATAACACTGTTTCAACATTGTTTCTTTTATCAGTTTAGAACGATCGTCATGGGCAACTGGTCTTGACCTTATTAAATAAAAGTGGGAATTACTACAAATGAGTATTAAACTTTTTAATATATCGACTGTGGAAAGGAAAAAGGACGTAACCCACCCCACAGTTTTTTTTCGATAATCACAATGTATCAAACTTGATACACATTATATCAAAAGGATGCAAGCTGCAAATGCAGAATTAGTATCTAAACTTAGCTTTTAAGTTTGAGAAAGATGACCTTGTAAAAAATTAAAACCAAGAAAAAAGACTGAATTAAAGGCCTTTCTTAGACAAATTCTTTAAGTAATACTAGATTATGTAAATTTAACACCAGTTTAGAAGTCTCCATGCACTTCAAGGTTGTGTATAATTCATAATTTGCAAATGGCCCGAAATCATCAAAACACGTTTTTTGCGCCTCCTGTAAAATTTGATACGTGTGGATTACGTCCTTTTTCCTTTCCACAGTCGATATGTAATACCTTTCTACCTAGTTTTGATAGTGAACACAGTAAAAAGTGGTTTAATATATATATATATATATATATTTAAGTCAGATTAAATTTTCTGGTGTAGTAAGCCCTGAAGATTGTATCTTGAAGCAGTGCATTAAACAATAGAGTATGGGAGATCGTTCTTGATACACAACAATGCGTACGGCACACAGTCTATAGGACGATACGCCTTGATTCTGTGCGCAGATCATGCCATCAAGATTACAGAGATCTGCGTGATACATTAAGCTACCTGAAGGACGCTGATGGCAACTGATACAATTCCGAGAGCCTGTTAATGTACTAAGCTAATTATAATTTCGCCTAACTGTCTAATCCTGCTAGCAGTGTATACGTGATGAATTTTATCTTCAATTATTCATCAGCTAACAAAATAATAAATAAAATATTTAATTATGTTGAATAAACATAGCTAAAACGTGCTTTTCGAAGGCTTGATAAGAGCCACCGTACTATTTGAAAACTAGTTTAAATTGATTTCGTTGAAAACTTTTACTCGACATAATTTTAATAACGAACAGTGTTTTCTTTTTTTCAATAAATTGCCGTATCTTTTCATATTTTTAATGGCTTCAAAATATACTGTAACGGTTGCGTAACATCTAATTATTTTATCGATGCAATAGGTCAGACATTTTTTTCAGAATGAAATGACACCTTGATAACTATATATATTATGTCAATTGCTGATTTGATTATGTAATACTTTTTCTTAACTACATAAAAAGGTTAAATAATAGTATTTTTTTCTGCCTAATGATGTAAGTATTATTATATTGGAAAAGAAGTGGTGTGATTTCGTGAGTAATTCAGAGATTAAGTAATGTATAAGAGAGTGCTCTGTTACGTCAGTGGTCATGGAAAGACGTTAAAGCTGGCTGGTTCATGTGCTGCGGATGCCATCAAAGCGCCTCGGTCTTGTTTGCTTCTTCTTCCGACTAGTGATTCCGAACTGTCTATAGCAGCGATACTCAATCTTTGGCACACGGACCGCATGCGGTTCATTCACATTTTATGTGAGGACTAAAAAAATCTTAGTCACCAGATAAATGCTGTTTCAAACATTAAGTATTATTTGCAAAACTTCACGTAAACGAATGAGTATTAATGATGCATTTATATTTTTGTGTATTTAAATTTATGTTATGTAGTGATATTACTCATTATCATTAATATCGTGCGGCCCACGTTATGTAGCAAAAACCGGCATGCGGCCCACACAAAAAAAAGGTTGAGTATCGCTAATTTATAGGATGAACTTAGCGGCACTGAGGAATGCTGACTTGTCATGGAAATAAGTAAAGCAATATGAGAAAGACGAATTCACTGATTTGAAGCGTAACTGCCATATGCTCTGTATGGGGAGCGAATATTTTTTTAAAAGATTAAATGTTTTATTCTCCATTAAAACTCTTAATTTGAAAGGATATATATTTTTAATAAAACACAAATTCAATTTTATCAATATCGTGAAAAAAGTGATAACTCAGTAGGTCAATACGTATTGGCACTGCAATATGAACGTATGATACGATAATAATGGATACTCGTGATTGGCCAAAAGAAATATATTCTGAAAATGTATTGATGAAATAATTTAAAACAAAACTCAGTATTTATTCATACTAAGCGAAAGGTTTACATACCTAAAAGAATTATTTACGCAGATCCGAATAGAACAGAAACAGTTTCGATGTTGGGCAAATCTCTTATTTATTGCACCGTTTTTATTGACTTTGATGATACAGGTCCGGTTTCAAGTAAATCCGGGGCCGCTAAGCTACTGTGTTGGCCATTCATAAAAAGTCAATCGCAAAGTGATTCCAATGGACGTGTGTAGTGCACCTAGGGATTGCGTACCGGTATTATCAAAACCGGGATTTACATATGTTGGCCGTTTTTTCAATACCAAAATAACGGGTTTGAAAAAGTAAAATATCGACTTATAGTTCATTTACATATATAACAGTTCAATTATCTAATAATTGGTTTTTCAACAAGCGAATATAAGAAAAGAAAATCCTGCAACCCGACTTATTTTACAAAGATTAGATCAAAAAACCCTCAAATTGATTTTCTACTGTCAATTTTTTTTTAAAACATGTAAAAGTATGTTTTTTTAAGCCCAGTATTCTTACTAAAATACAGATTGAGTGGTTCAGTATCGAGATCCCAATTGGCATATTCTTTTTGATCGTTATCTTTCTTTGTAATTCCGGTATTGATATTTGTAAAACAGGTAGTTAATATTAAATCCCGAATAACCTGCATTGATTTATTCCTCCAGTATAACAATCCTTAAGCAAACTCTCCGTTGACTGTAAGTCAGCGTTTCCAAACATTTTAATGGAGAGTGAAATTATAAAAATAACCAATACCATTGCTCAAAGTCTATGATTTCGTATAATTTCGACTGCGAAATAAAATAAGGTAGCACAATTTTGATGAGATTTAACCACTGAAATAGCAAAGTTATCAAATTAAATTAGAGATAATAATTCGAAAACAATACTTTTGAAAAAACTTTGCTTTTAAATATTGTTTAGTCAAGTTTAAGTGCCACCAGTAAGTATCTTTGAGCACTGACAAAAATAGTAAATTGAAGGATACAATAAATTTAACAGCTCATTATAGAATAAAATAACATGAAAATATTCTTAATAAATCTTATTTTAGTATTATATCTCTTGTATACAATTTTAACAAATAGTCAATCATCGCTAATATTAATAAACACATAGGATATAATTTATTAAGCCACTTTAATAAGGTTTGATTACACTAGACGTATTTAGTATATAATTTAAGCAGCATAATTTATCTTGCATTTATTTGAAGCTAAAAAAGTATTTGATTACGGTTGACTCCCGTTTATCCGGACTAATCGTAAGGTTGGCGGTTCTCACGGATATTCCAAATCATTCTGTTTCTAGGTAAATGTCTTAAGTATATCATAAATTTTCCTTGTTTAATAATTATTATTTATGAATATCTGTGATTTAATTTTGCTTACAGGAGTGTTTAAGCGATTTATTTATCTCGGTACGACAAATTTTACAGGAGACACAAGAAACGATTTTAGGTTTGTTTTAGGCGAAAGGTAAATTATAAAATATTAGCGTTGAAATGCACAGTGAACGATTTTTGGTGGTTAGAACTGGTTTTTTATCGACTTAGCCTAATATTAATTTAGTACATTTTTCAAGAAAAACGTTTTTTTTGTCCTTTTTTCTGGTCGCAATTTTCAAAAGCCTTCTTTTTTCAAACATAAAAGGTAAATTTAGATACTTATTTGGCATTTTCAACTTATACATTTTAATAGAACATGTATTAAGTTGTATACATTGTGATTATCGAAAAAAGTTGTTTTGGAAAAACTGTGACGGTCACGTCTTTTTTCCTTTCCACAGTCGATATATTATATCGTTTTATTCGAGTTATTTATACATTTTTTTTTTTATTTTTATATTTATTTATACAAGTTATTTTTTGTTTTATAGAAAGTACGTTTTTCTTGCAATTGTAACATTGAAATTTTTAGTTTTAATAATTTTTTATATTACCTTTTTATTACAAATTTCTGTTAAAGTATAAATTAATCAATCAATGCACCAAATAAATCAAGTATTTTTTTGATATATGTTAAAATTCATGCACGGATATCCGAATCGGAGTACCAATACACGGATTATCGGGTGTTAACAGTAATAATATATTTAATTAAAATGACCCACCGATTGAGTGTGGTTTTGTAATAATACAAAATCGTACTGGTCCCCGTGGAAATTCACGGGGAATTAAACACATTTTTTGTTTAGGTATATATGTATACAAATACAGAGCTCCCACAACGCGCCCGTTCGTGGAGCTCGTGTTTAAATACACTTTTCGTTTTGCCGCATTTTTAATTAATCAATAAAATGTTCCGTGTTTTGCCTTTGAGAGCACGCCATTGGAAATGAGTTTGTTTTTTTTTCGCGAAAATACTGCGATGGTTTTTAAGTATTTTTCCCTACGAAAATAGTTCAATTAAACATTTACTTAAATTTTACAAGGAAACGTAAACAGCAAAATAATTTTGTAATTATTGGTTTTTAAGTACTTAAAAAATGTTATACTTTTATTATCCTTTGAGAGTAACATTTCAAAACGAGAGAATTATGATGGTCAATAAACACATTTTATATATATAAATTCTACGTATGAGGGTATTACTTGCAATTTGCAAACCCGGCTCATTCAAAAGTTGTTGAAACATGAACCATGAATGTAATTTAGTAGACAAAAATAAATTTAGAGAGTATTTTTAGAAATCAGTCTCAAAAATGGCTCGACACCATCCAAAATAATATTCCAATGTAATTGTAATTGTCAGACTAAAAATACTTTTAAAATGTAGATTGTTTTTCAAAATGAAATTCAAGTTTCATTTTATAACCATTTTGGAATAATCCGTGTTTGCAAGTAATAATGTATCCGTTTTATTTGGCAACGTAAAAAAAATGTACAAAAAATGATGTGGACAAAATTGAGTCCTTTCTTTATTTAACCGTATCTTTTGAGTTCATAATTATGTAAATTGTTTACTTAACACTTATAACAGTTTACTTCCATTTTTATAATAATGTCTTCAATTCCATGAATATTGCATTATCATTTGTTAATACCGGTATCGAGTAAATTTTAACTATTTTGGAAAAAAACATATTGTATTATTATTCTAGACACAGTTCATAAAAAATGCTATCGAGAAGAATATGATAAATTCCTTACATTTTTATAGTAAATTAATTTCAGTGTTCCGAAGAAACGCGTTCAGGGAATAGGAAAATTGGCGATGAACTTTTTTCTAGAGTATTTTTCTTTTGCGTTAATCTATTGTGAATTTAAATTGAAATTTATAATTTAAATGAAAAATCATGTTGGAGTGAGTAATAAAGTAAAATAATAAATCAACGATTTATATAAGCGTTCACTATTTAATGAATCACAGTGATATAGTGTATTATTTAAATTTAATTTGACTGATTTATTTAACTAAATATTTATTTAGAATAAAAGGATTTTGTGTCGAAATTTCAACTAGACATTTTTTGAATAATCGAGATTATGCTTTAATAGCTATTAAAGTATTTATTGAAGAATTAACATTACTAATACTTATATATGGAATAAGTACGCTAAATTTTTCTCAGAAATTCTGAAGTATTGTCTCGAATAATTATATGATTTAATTTTCATTTGCAAATCTAAAAATATAAAATCAATTTTTCCGTGGTAACGATAACATAAGTGTTTTTTTCTCAAACTGTTCTTAAAAGTATTGACTCATTTCCTTTAGTAAGTAATTTGAATCGTTCAAATTATGTACATTGACACAAGTTTTGTTACTAACGACCTGTGTTTTGCCTTTCGGTATCTTCAGGCGTTCAAGAGCACGGATGAACTTGAACTGACATTTAGTAAATGAATGTATCGTGTTTATATAAGAAATACATGTATTACTAAGTTTAAGGACATTTCTGGCGAAATGGATTAACCCATGGAAATGCCTACAGATTTTAATGGTGAGTAATTTCAAGAATTATATTTATTTTGTTTGCTGGAAAAAAATATGATTTCATTTACTTACATATAAAAGTGGGGGAGTTATTTACTTGTTGAGTTTACTATAAAAGAAATTGTCGTTAAATTTAGAAAAAAAAAGTTTTTTTTATCATACTTTGCATAGTACGGTTATGAGTCATAAAATGTGCTTAACATATAAATGTTGAAATACGTATCGAGTTGACATATATGTGCATCAGAATTATGTTTCCGAATGGTGGAAGTGCACTATCTTATAAATATTCATACGGAAAGTTGTATTATTAAGAACTTGTAAAGCAAAGTGCATTCTGGTTATTAGCAAATTCTAATGAAAATTTATTTATTCGGAGCTTTGGCACGTAATGTTCCTACGTCCGGCAAGTGCAAACATCAGCGCATGCGTATTCCCACGAGGAGAGCTTTATCAAAGAAATTTACATAATATTTATAATCGTCCATTGCGTTGTGATGGGTTATCTCAACTTTCATATTTAACTTGTAATTTTAATTAAATTACTCGCACGAAAGCTCACAATGCAAAACAAACAGGCAAACATTTACACAAGAGCTTAATGTTTATCAAAATAACGTACCTCCGTACTAAAGATATTTATTTGATATACGATTATGTACATAAGTAATAATCAATTTTCCCTTACCAAGGAGAATGCAAAGTTTACTTCTACGTCTATAAAATCACGCAAAACATCGCTTGACATAGTATATAAACTTCTATAGGAAAAAATGTATTTCATGATTTTCTTACCTTATTCGCTCCGTTACTTACGTTCGCCACTGTTAAGAATATAATTCTTCCTATACCCAAGGTAGTCTATCTCAAAAGGTATATATAAAATAATATACATATACGTAGTGTTGAAAAACTTTTTAATACGTAGATATTAATGTACATAATATTATAAATTTATTGAGATGATTTTTACTAACTAATTACTGAAATTACTGAAGCATGTTTCAATGAACGAAAACTTTAGTATATTATAAACAGGATATTCAAAAATGTCGTCCATGTGCATATGAAGTGATTTTATGTATAGTAACTGATGAACATGTAATGATATATTTAACTTTACAAAAAACAAGAATCTATCGATTCAACGATTCCCCCTCCATGTAACATGAAATTTCTCACCGGTTAGGAGCCCCTGGTGTGGTGTATTAGATAATTTTTGCATTATCAGAATTTTAATTTTGATAACGTATTTCAAAACAAATAATGATCGTATGTGTAGGAATCCTTTATTGATTTTATTTATTATCCAGTTGTCTTATATTCATAAGATATCTGATAATTTTTCCAATGGGTTACATTGTATACGTGTCAAAATAAATAAGTAAATTGAATTTTTTACACATCGATAACGGAATGATCTTATCGTTTAGCATAAAAAGAATATCATGATATAAAAAATATCCGAATTTACAACGTCCTTAAATTTATAGCAATTTGAGAAAAAAAAGCATTTTATCCCAAATATTATATAAAGCGAAGAGATAATTAGATTGTACTGAAATATATTATAGTCTTCGCTGTAAGGTACTGTTATTGGACAAGTTTCGTTGGGTTCTAATTATTTTTTGACGTAAAAATCGTTAGACCGAATAGGGTTTTATCGGATTAACCAGAAAAAGTAGCTTTATAATAATTACTCTGTAAGTTCATTCGATAAAAGTTTTTCAAGGTAGACAAATGGACATTTTAAGATCTTATTATTTTAATAATATTTTTAGAAATTTTAGATTAAAAAGAAAACATGGAAAATTAATTACATTTATTTCAATGATTGTAATGTTTCGTTTCAGAATTGATTTGATATTATTATATAATTTCACCAAATTTTACGTAAAACCTTTTCTTGGCATATTTCAATTATATTTTATAAATAAAGAACAGAACAAAGACAGAGGCCATAAAATTATTTTATAATCAGAAAAGTATAGCTTTACTCGCCACGTAACATTAAAACGTAAATATCAAAAACGAGCTTTATTTAATATTTCATTGAAACAACTATATTTTTGAATCAACAAGTCGTTTTTTAAGTATTATATAAAGGGAGATATTGAAATGTTGAGTTTTAATTAGCTCTTCTGCCAAATTTCAGTTAACTTAACTTGTTGAAAAAATATTGTAATAGATGGGACAAAGCTTACAAAAATGTATAATAGAAATATGATATCTTTAAATTAGAATACATGTTGCGTTCTTTTAGTACTATTGTTTTTTTAATATTTAACTGACATAAAGTAATAGAAAATTTAAATTAACTTTGATTATTCCACGTATTGTGTAACTAACTGTGACACGTGTTTCGCCTCTTTCAGAGGCATCTTCAGACTTACTATCGCAAAGTTTGCTTAAGTAATGAAGCAAGATTGATTCTAACATTTTAAAATTATAAAATTACAAAATGGATTGGGTTTTTTTTCCTTTTAAGAGGAGCAAGGAGGGGGGTGTAGAATCGAAATAAAGCAAACAGATAATGATACTAATTTTACTAATGAGTTGTAAACAATCAGAATGGGATTTTTCCTTTTTAATGGAAGCAAAGAGGGGATTATAAAATGCAAACAAATTTAATCATACTACTAATGACGTTAAACATTACAAACTATTAAAACTAATGAGCTACAATCAATCATCTAGGTTTGTGATTATTCTATTAATTGGAAACAATTTTAGTAACGGGGAACCGCCTGTGCTATTAAGAATATTATTTAATAATATTTCTTTTTTGTTAAGAGTTTTATTAATTTCTAAAAATTCTAAGCTATTCATCTTTAAACCCTTTTTATTTACTCGGTGGAGTATTTCTAAATTACAAATCTGATTAAAATTATGATTATTTTCTATTAAATGATTGGCAAACTCAGAGAAATTGTTACTTTTTAGACATCTTATATGTTCTTTGATTCTTATATTGAGAGTTTTCTTATCTTATTAGAGAATCTTATATTGAGAGTTTGCCAATCATTTAATAGAAAATAATCATAATTTTAATCAGATTTAATTTTATAATTTTAAAATGTTAGAATCAATCTTGCTTCATTACTTAAGCAAACTTTGCGATAGTAAGTCTGAAGATGCCTCTGAAAGAGGCGAAACACGTGTCACAGTTAGTTACACAATACGTGGAATAATCAAAGTTAATTTAAATTTTCTATTAAAATGAACTTCCACAAAGTTACCGCCGAAACCATCGAAAGTATGACATAAAGTAAATTGTATTTGTAGCATACATATTCAAAAGTCACTATCGCATGTTGTGGTTGTATACATGTTTCTCGGTATTCAACTGTATTTTAAAAAACACATAAAATATACAGCGTATCCACTACAAACAACCTAACGCATAAAAGCACTGCAGTAGTCATGAATCTCCCATGTGAATAAATACAAATACTCGACAAGAAAGGACATTCCTATACGGAAAGCTATTTCAGCTCAGTGTTCTGTTCAGCGGCATAACCGGGTTATGTAGTTCTCACTTTGCATGGAGTGCGTTCCAGAGAAAATGCTTTAGCCGACCCAGCAGCCTCTCAAGATTCTCAGGGAAAACCTTCTCACTCTACGATACTGTAGAGGAGAAATTAATGATGCTTTAAAACTAATGCAAAGTAATACTTTGTTTATTTGGTAATGAAATCGGAAACGTTCCGCATATTGAGAATATTACAAATCACATGGAAGGCATATAATTAAATAATATAACACACATGTCTACGCCGTAGCTATGGAGCTCTGAAATGTAATAAAAAAGTCCATATTTATACAGCGTTCAAAAGTTTTTTTCTATCACTATTTTTGATAGTGATGCGAGTGCTTAGGGATAGCAATTTTAAAACAAACAATAATATTAATCAATAATGTTATTATATACTACATTGATGAGAACATATCGCACCCTAAAATCAACGTCTTCACTATTCCAAATATTATATATCTAAATAGACCAAACCTAAATGGATCAAACCGTCTGGATAAAGAATACATAAATAAAATAATATTTTTTTTTATCTAACATATCTCCGCTCACGATGTGGAGTATGTGCCCTTCTAATGGAGGTATCTTAACAACAACAAAATCTGGAGCTTGTTATCAGTTGTTGGAGCTCTCTTTTTCCGAAAAAATTGGGGATAGAAAGATTGGGTTAGAACATTACTAATGGTAATCTAATCGTAGTGATATTTAAGAATGTCGATCATCTCAGTTAAACGTTTTCTGGTAGTATACCAAAGATATGATACTTCAATTCGCACTATATTTCAGGTATAATATAATGACTTTGTTATGAATAATTAAATCATATAAAAATAAACCATTGCTTTATTTTGTCATGTATAACGTGCGGCAAAACAACATTGTTTTATTGAATCCACTTTAATTCTACTGAAATCCACATAAAACCTTTAAGTCGAAACAGAAAGCTCTGAAACCAAACGCAATACTACACTCGAGTAGCCATCAAAGAATACAAAGATAAAATTATAATTATTAATAATAGTCTCAAATAATTTTAAAAAATTAAAAACCATCACGGAAATTAAAACTTGTAAAACGAAAATGTTGAGTAACTTGTCACGAGCTAAAGTAAAAAATTCACGTGTAAAAGAGAAATTTCTAAATCCCTTTGTTATTTGAATAAGCCCTATGTTGAAAAGTGAATATTCAATGACGTGGTCACAAAGCGCAACATACTGGAACTTAGCAGAAGTGCATGTATTTTTAAAATATACATAGTATGACAGTATAAAAGTTTATAATATCAAGATATGTATTTTAATATCTTTTGAGTTTGTTCATATCTAACAATATTGTTTTCCTTCTTATGTTCACATGATTTTTTTTAGGTGTTATATTATATGATTGATGAATTTTTCGTATTCGGACATAAATCACAAATAATAATGTTTCCTGTTATATGATATATCGATTGTCCAGTTCATTAGCTAGACAGCTCTTAATAACATCCTTCGAGATAACGAGAAAAGCAATATTCAAATGGTCACAATAAATCAAGTATTATTCATCTGTGGCCGAGATTAATACATTAAATCAACACGTGCTTACAGACTAAGCACTAATGATCAGGTTCGGCAGTAGGAAGTGAGATATAAGATGTAATGTCGCAGACAATACAAACATTGTTTTATTCATTAAAACTTTTTTGTGTCGCTTTTTAATTACCAGGCTTATTAGAGCGCGAAATTGTAAACGTAGCAGCACATTTAACTCTTTTTAAGATTTTTTCGAGTTGTCTGAATAATGAACTGGCCAATTTATATTATATGATTCATGGTTATACGAAAACAAATATTGAATGTATTTATAAAAAAATCATCAGTTCCTTGGTGATAAATTATTTAATTTTGCGATACAAATAAAAGCATTGATTACCCAAACGTCAAATGTTGTAAAATATTTTTGATGGAATCATATATATTATGTTCAATCATATTTTTTTATAAAAGATGTTTTGACCTAATAATATTCGAGATTTAGCCTAATATTTTTCATTGCTGAGTTTATATTTATAATATGATCGTTTACCATCCGCAAAAGATATATCATTGGAAAGCAGAAACTTTTCAGGTGTAGATTTTTTGCGCGGTATACAATAGAGGAGTGGTGCACAAGCCACGGTCCGAAATGACATTTGTTGCGGCTCAAAATAACAAGTACTTCATTACCAACTTTTTCATTGAATATGATAAAAATCTGTGTTTGATATGTGAAAAAATTATGCAGTTGCAAAGGTATATATTCTGAATCATCACTGATAGAAAACTAAATGCTCTTTTTTATTATTTAATAAGATTATATTTTCACGAGTATAGATTTACGCTCGAAATTCTTATTTTTACACTGAGCCACACCGGTGGTGGTGCAAGTTAAGACTTTTTTTTAGTTTATTGTTTTCAAAACACACTGTGTTAGTTGCTTAAAATATTTTCCAACCTTTCCTTAGCATCCATCAACAAGGCTGATTCATCATTGCATTGATCGATTTGCAGAAAAACGATCAATTGTGATCAAAATATTAGGAAGGCAATCTGCAGAATTTTTACAAATGTCTCCCTTAAGAGCAGTTTCCACCCTACTTAAGAAGGCTGTTCTTTGTGAAAGTCTTTTTGGAAACACCTTCATTTGCGAACAATTGTTTTCCTTGATAAAACTAAGCAAGTGTCAACATAGAAACCGCTCGAGCAATGATAACTTCAGTGCTGTACTGAGGATAGCAACCCTAAACATTGAACCCGACATCAAAATGCTTGCTGCCAGTATGCAGTTTCAGAAATCTTACTACTAAGTTCCACCGTGCAAATATGTACGTGCGAGTGATTGAAGTAGCTGATAAAATTATGTAACTATTAAAACAACACATAAAATGTGTATCCCGTCTAGTATTAATACATCACTGAATAAGTTCGCAGGAAGCGAAGCATCACGTAAAATGAAAGGATAAAATTGATAAATCGGCCCTTTTTTTCAAAAAGCTTGTGCACCACTGTAATAGAGGAATAGAATAAGTCTTGCGAGATTATTCTTCCCATTCCTTAGTCAGTACCGCGCTGAAAGTGAGATTAATAAAATGCTAGTAGAGTACCGATTCGATTATCTACAGTACTCCGTCTGAGTGACGGTATGCTAATATTTAATACTGAGCAGGTAAGTACCGGTATCGGCACTGGAAACGCACAGACAATACCATCGGTACGGTTTACGTTGAGATAATTGCATTTTACTGAACTTGCATTGTCTGTCAGTGAATATAATTGAGAGGATTTTAAACTATTTACAATTTTATTTCCATATCGTCAGAGACTATCCGTTGCTGTATTGATATAGTTTCTATTGAAATTAAATTACACTGCAGTTTGTGATTTGCATATGATGTCAATCGATCAGAGAGAGTTCAACGTGTCATAGATTGATTTTAATTGGATACTTAAGTTAAGTTTTGTGCTTAGAAGTAGTAAGAAACAATTTAAAAACCACTATACAAATTGCCAGTTTTTATCAATTGATTTGTAGATTGCAAGAAATTCAGTGTAAAATTTGTTTGTTAGCTTTTTAACTAAAACTTTTCTTTCAGTAGAGTGGTAAGAGAAAAAAGTATTCGACAACGGAAATATTGCTACCTAAATAAATAATAGTCTCCTTTAAGGTATTCAAAGTCAATACTTGGCAGAAAAGCATTGTATTAAAAAAAAAAAACACTTTTAGTATATTAATTTGGTTTTGATGCTAATTAAGTTATATTGTAACGATTCCCAGTTTTAGACATACATTTGAATTTATTTTTAGTTGGCCTCTCTAATTTAATTGTTTTTTGATGCGATGATTACAGATTATTATCATTTATTAGACGATTTAAACATATTTATTACATTTAAATGTCAGATATTTTTCATCTTTAAATTCCTTGCATATTTCTATAAAAAAATGTTTGTTACAGCCTTAATAGTTAAACTTGGATTGGTATAAATAGCTCTGTAATAAAGTTTGTTTTTTATTAATTGAAAATGCTCGTAATGAGAGATCAGTCCTGATCATATTAAATAAATGTGAAATTATCACAGTGTAAAACGAGTGTTTTATTTTTTGATAACAATATGATTGCAAAATGATAATTTATCACTATTTTATTCGAACAAGTCACAATATTATTATGTGTGATATTAACAGAGTGTACTGTATTATAAGGAAACTTTCCATCCGGTGTACATGACGTCACGCAAACTCCTGTTGCTTGAACTTAGTTTCCTTATTAAAATTAACAAACCGCTTGTGAGGGGTCAACTGAGATTGCCATGACAAAGGGGTTGCTTTGGCAAACGTACGAAGAGCAAGCAAGCCGTGCGAATATATTCCGACGAGCAGTGGATATTATTACTGCTAGGCATATTTGAACGGCACAACGAAGCGGTTCCATTAATATTGTAATTATTATTATCATCGTGGGTGGAAGTTTTCCCCGCGGCCGCCAGACGCGAGACTAACTTTACTTTCGTAAAAGTTCCGCTGCGTTCTCTTTGCATGAAAATTTGCAACTTTGGAAATTTCAACGCGGTTATCAAAAGTTGATGTATTATGTAACACATATTGTTTTTTTTTCAACTTGAATTCATAGAAATGAAGTTCGTTGTTGCCTGTATGTTGTTAGCATTTTTGTTGTCAAATTTTAAATGAGACTATAAATGTAAGAAAAACAAAACGTTGGTTCAAGATTTCTTTCTTTATCTTAACATACAAGAAGAGAAGAGTAATAAATGCACCATTCTCTTGGATAAACAATGCTTCTTGATATGTAAATAACAATGTACTACTGAAAAATTTAAAGATAAAAAAAAATGTAATAAAAATTCTAAGGTCTTAAAGAGAATAGAGTTTATTTATAACAATAATTAGATACGTAAGTAGATTCATTGACGATGAGATATATTCTATTACTCGAGGTTTGTATAATATAATAACAAAAATCTCCATTTCGCTTCATTCCCTTTGTTCTAGAAACTCAAGTATTTCAACAGATAAGTTAATAAATTTTACGAATGTTCACTGAAAATATTGGCAGAATGGTATTTGTTCAAAAAAACACTATTTTGTTCTTATTCTATTTTTAAAATAAAGATTATGAATGGTTACATGTGAAACAAAAAATTAAAGATTCAATATTAGACAGGCCTTTCAGTTTGAATTAATAGGAAAAAGATTAATTCTAGCCATAATAAACTACATTTTTTTTTAATATTTCAGAAATTTGAGTAAAATATATGTTCATTAATGATAGTTAAAACAGCAATAAAATAATCATACCATCAAAATCAATATGTATGATCGAAAACCGGTAGATCATTTGTTTTTATTAAATTTAAAAAAAGGATTATACTAATACTTTCGATGGTTTTGGCGGTAACTTTGTGGAAGTTCATTTTAATAGAAAATTTAAATTAACTTTGATTATTCCACGTATTGTGTTACTAACTGTGACACGTGTTTCGCCTCTTTCAGAGACATCTTTAGACTTACTATCGCAAAGTTTGCTTAAGTAATTACTTAAGTCATTACTTAAGTAAGTCTGAAGATGTCTCTGAAAGAGGCGAAACACGTGTCACAGTTAGTAACACAATACGTCGAATAATCAAAGTTAATTTAAATTTTCTATTAGGATTATACTATTTTTGTCGTATCTGTATTATTATTAGAATTAACATTTACTTGGCGTATTTTTTATAATTTTATGAAATGAATATTTTGTATTGGTAGCTTAATATTTAAATAGTGAATATAAAACTTATATTGATGAAAATTAATTAAAAGTTAATTAATTTATGAACAGCATTGAATATTAGATATTTAAAATTAATATTGAATGGTCAGTATTTAGTATTTATAAACTTCAAGGCCTGTTTTTTGACAGCGAAACCCAATCTAACGTCATTTTTATAATCACGGTTATCGACGAGTCAACGAATATCGACGAATAATTTCTTTAATAAAATACTGACGACTGAACAACTTGAATATAGGTTAATGAAATATAAGTCAAATTAAGCATCGTTTATTAATAGTGAAAGCATTATTGTTCGGGCTGTTAAAAGCGAGATATTTCCGCGGGACAGCGTGCGAAGTAAGTACGTGAAGGAATATTCATAGATTACCCGGGTTAATGAAGTGTAAATGAGCTTGACAGGCCGTTAAAGGCTTTACCCCATGTCTAATTAAATATAACATAGGCAACTTGAAACTTCAATAATAATATGTAACTAAACTTTATCAACGGACATCTTCGTTTGATTTACTACAATGATTTCCAGCAAGCTAGTTATACCTTGATACATACCTGACGTAATTCATATTTGTTCGTTTTAGATTGCAAACAGTTTAAATCTATCACTTTTAAGTTGTTTACTGTCAATACTTGGTGGAAAGGCATTATAATAAAAATAATAAAAGATTTTTAGTACCTTTTCTACATAAGGAGTTGATAATGCTCGCGATGAGCGAAACCGGTCCTGATCTAATAAATTTTATGTGAAAAAAGTACTAAAAATCTGTTATTATTTTTATTAGTTTAAATCTACATATGTAAAGTAATGTTGCCGCTTGCGTGGTCGAGTGGTCAACTTCGCTAGCTTCGGTTCCGTAGGTCATGGATTCGAATCTTAGTACGGAAAAAAATATTATTTGATTTTTATTCATGTGTGTAGATTAAATTTCTTCCTATTAATTGATTTGGCATTTACTTGGTAGAACTCCATTTATAACAGATTAAAATAACAAAGTATTTTAGCTCTACAGTTTTTAATAATTTTATTCGTTGATAGCTATTTCGGCTTGCGCCATCGTCAGAACTATAGTTCTGACGATGGCGCAAGCCGAAATAGCTATCAACGAATAAAATTATTAAAAACTGTAGAGCTAAAATACTTTGTTATTTTAATCTGTTATAAATTTCTTCCTCCCACCCATCCAATCCTAAAAACGCGTATCAAGGGCGATTAGCTAACCTATCATTATATTCCAACTCTCATTGTAAAAAAAAAGGTTGAAAAACTGAGTAACAAGCAGTTCTCTATAATCCAAATACTCTACACTGGGAGCGGACATGGTAAAAAATGGTTAACAATTAAAAATATCCTGTTCTACACAAAGAATTCAGTTTTTATAAATACATTTACATGGAATGTGAAATCAAATCACTCGACACGAAAAACGTACATATATTATATTAGAAGCATAAAGAACTATACAACATTGTTGTCAATATTTATTTTGAAATAAATGCAATATAAATCATAAAAAAACATTCATGATTTAATGTCGAACGAAACTGTAATTAAAATTAATAAGTATACAAACTCAAAATATTGTTATTTATATTATACAATATAAGAAAATCGAATGAAATTATCGTCAAAATAATATTCAGTTTGTAAAACCAGTATGCAGACGATTTCTTACAACGGCAAAACTAATAAAAACAGTTATTCACAGAGCACGTATGTCGCATATAATAAAACAGTATTGTGCGACCCGGGAGAAAAGTAAAAGCTCGCTATAAATTCACGTACAAGTTGATTGCAGTAGAATTATTGCATTCCATCTTTTGTGACTTGCATAAACAATTGCTTAGATACTGTACAAGTGTAAAGTGTAGACACATGAATTTTGGCGTCTACTTTTTGCGTTGAAATTATTTTGAGTCTATTTCCATTGAATTAAAACCGTAAAGATTGTCTAATTTTGTTAAGTAATAAAAATCTTCTTTAAAAATTTATATAAATATTTGCTTACTTACACACGTTATTACTATAATGTTAGAAGTGCAAATTAAATCTTTATTGTTGAAGTCATTCCTAAATAAACAAAGACGGTTGAATAAAAATTGAATTCGCATTCCAAATGCGCTCTAATTTTAATAAAATCATTTGAAATATATCAGCATACTTTTGTAAAGGTTGTTTGTATTGTTTGTTTCATATGACTAGTCTTAAAACATCTTGGTCGTAGAATTCGTATGTGTAAAATAATTTAACCTCTTCTACGAATTGCACGTTGGTAAATGAATTGGGCAAGGTCAGTTCGTATCTTGAAAAGGTTCGAAGATATCAAATTACCAAAATTTTGCTTGAAGTTTTAATGAACAAATTTAGAATTTCTACACATATCCAAGAGAATACAAAAAAAAACATTACTCAGCATGAATATATTAAATATTATAGTGAAAGTTTAAAATCATTTTCTGTACGTTTTTTTCGTATTATTTGCTGACTGCGAATTTCTATTGATCTTTAATGTAATTTGTAAAAAAAATACAGTCTCTAAATTTAAATTAAAGGCGTAAATATTCACGTCATAATTTTTAATTTTATTTAAGCAGTAGAATGATAATGTTATAGCCGGTAATTTTTTTATTTAAATTAATGTTTACAGAGCTGAAACAAAATTAAAAATCTTTTACAAAAAACTCGTTGTATTTAAAAGAAAATTTCAAACAAAGAGCTGCATGAACGTGTTTCTTTCATCGTTATATAAGATTAAATAGAGGCTGAAGGTTCGTCATGATTTTTCTCTTATAAATCCGTTTATAAAATAGCCTGAAAACATGCCGCTTGTCTAAAGCTAAACTTCTCGTTGAAGCGCTTTATGAGCGTCTGACAAATTGTAAAGACCGAAAAATCAACGACTTGCCGCCTGCAATGGAGCAGTTGCGATTGAATTAAATTGTATGAGAGTTGTAAAATAAATCAACGAAAATGCAGGGTGTTGCTGCACGTCCAACGTTGGTGCAAACTGCCAGCATAAAAACCTGTTTGCCGTTTTTCACAACCCGGTAAAGGATTATTTTTATTTTCAAAAAAACGACACTGTTAAATGTGGTTCTAAGTTGCAGAATGTATTTTGAAAAGATGATTAAAAACAACACACTTTTTCAAATATTGATATTTCATTGCAACAGTGATGGATTTAATACTTTTTTATTGCAACCTAATAATAATCGATTCATATTTTTTTATTAGTTAGGATAGATTCAGTATCAATGAATTACCTGATATATTGTAAAGCCTTGTGATATTAATGTTACTATTTTATTAATTAAAATATTATATTAAAATCAAAACACAAAATTTTCATTATGTCCCTTAATAGTGGGATAATCAATTGATAAAAACAACATTTTATCGAAGACCAATTGAAGATGGTCATCAAAAGCTTTTAACTTGGTTTTATTCTTATAAATAAATTAAACGATTTCGATTGAATTGAAGACTTTTTTAATTTAAGAAAAAATTGAATTACAGCTTATTTTTATTTTGTCGACTATTTTGAATCATTAAAAATAATCGATGGAAGAAGTGACGTCATAAAAATCATGCACAAGATCTTTAATGTAAATCTAAACAAAATTACATCGACCTTCATTGGACAGTTAACCGGTAGATAAGTGGGGCCGACGCCCAAGAAATCGGTGTTGATGTCTGTATTAAAAGTGAAATAAGTTACATTTTGATAATTTCATATATAGTATACAATCAATTTATTTAAATACAAAAACATTTTGTTGACACGTACCAGAATGTACTTTAAAATTTGAATATTCATAAGTCTCCGCATAAATTTAAGATAGAAATTGAAATGTCAGATGAGCGCTTAACCTTTTCAAATAATTTGCTACGTATTCATTAACTATTATCTGTTCAAAATATTAAAGTATTCGTAAAATTAACTAGATGTTTATCCTACGTGTTTTAATTCCAAAAAGATTAAAGTTATTTAATGAACTGAATAATCAGATAATTTGATAACTTCTCTAGATTGTTGTTGTAAAAGAAAAACAATGCTGTTTTTAATTATCTTGATTTAACGTGGTTTTTGAACATTACGTTGAACATTTGTTAGTTTTCTTTTAACGTCATGAGGGCAATCTGACGTATAAATAGATACTTGTGTACGTGCTGTTTTATGGATTTAAATGCTTGCTATCATGAGTCTCTTAGTCACGTAAATTTACTCCTATCCCAGGGGCGGTGATACGTGAGAGGATTTTCCCTGACCACACTGAAAACGGGGGTTTTCAAAAACATTAGCCGTTTTAACAGTTAACCCGCATAGCATGCATACTAGGGTGTAGTGAAAGCATTAATTAAAATTTCATATTACTTCCACCTATGACAATAACCCATCTAATAAAATATAGATTTTTCATACATATTATTCCAAAATAAAGTACGCGTATATGGTCCATCTAGAGGTGAAGTGTGCCCTTTTTCTTGGACTTTCAAGTATAATAACGTATTTATTTTATGTTTTAGTGGATTGGATATTTTTATTTTACGGAGATAACACTATTGCAATGTGTAATTAACTGACGTATCTTCACTTTTACGATACTTTTAGAGTGCAGAATATTACAACGCATCTAATTTTTTTGAAATATAAAATACCACATTGCTCACTTAACATCTATGGGCCCATATATAGTAAATGAAATCCGTATAATAATTCAACGTAAAATTAATATTCTGATATATTCGTTCATTGAAGTATTGAATATTGCGATTATTTAGAAAGTCGTTGATTGCATTAATTAAATTGAAATTGTTTATTAGTAGAACTCTAAAAAACACAATATAGTTGATAGCTATTTCGAGAATACAACATTGTCAGAAATATCTGTTGATATTTATTATGAAATGATAGAAGAGTTTCAAAATAAACATTTCCCGTGAAATATCATCAAAAAGACTGGCCGGAAATATGCTGTTATTTGATGATATCATAGTGATGAAAAATAACCGTAACGCAATTTGAATAACTGTCGTATAAATGAAATAATTAAATTAGCTAGAATTGAAACAAGCAAACATGGATTCAACATTATAACATGCATGTAAGTACATTAGAGATTTTTTTAAAACATTTTTTTCAGTCAGTTTCTCATTGGTTAACACTATGCGGTTACTTTGAAATAAACATTGTGAAGTATCTTCAGTACAAGTGTTTTAAAACTACAAATCAAATTTGAATGGTATGTATCGTTGGCTTTTCAAAATATCTTTAGCTAGATTAAACAAGCTTTTGTTAATTGAGTGTTTAACGGTATTTATAATAAACAATAATAAGTTGACGTACTGAGAATATACAACATACACAACTTTCCACAACTTAGAAACATGGCTTAACCCTAATGCATAGTGCACACGTTTATTTCGCCCGACATCTCTTTTTCCTCACACCATTTCCCGCCAAATGCTTATTGCTTTCATAATAATAATATCATGTATGTGCAATGTGTGAGCGCCTGGCAACCTTTTTTGTTCGTACGTGATAAAAACCGCTAGAGCTTTGAATTTTTGAAAAATTTTACACGCCGCCCTAGAGCTGGTATTAAATTTATTTGTTGAGGAAATGCAATGCGGCTAGCGGTGATAATATTAAGAAAATTCAATGCTGCAATCTGGTAACACTGTGCATGAAACATGTGTGTACACTCTGAGAAATAAACGGCGGAATAAACTCAATGAATGATATATTTTGGTGAACAGTAATTGTATGCCATAACTTAGTGTACTTTCAAAAATATTATTATTGAAAGTGTTCTGAAACAGCAGACAAATGTGGTGCTCTATTATTGCAGTATACTGAACTCATTTTTTTCGGGGTGTCATAGAATGTAACAAAACGATCATGATGATTTATTGGCTGATAAGACGAAGTAACAAGGCATAACAAATGTGACATCATTGTGAATTGACCTAGGAATACTTTTATCTAGAAGAATTTATTTTCTACACACATAACTGCAAGCCATCAAGTCAAAGGCAATTGCTTCCGATACACTCCCGGTATACGGGAAAAAATGTAGATATGATTTACGTTTGCTACGAAAATGTATACTGCTATATACAATTAATGCACGGGAAAGCTGTGATCGGTGGATAAGAGCCAGTGGAGGTTTGTATCGAAAAATAATAAAAAAAATCGTGTCTCTTTGATCTAAAGCTACAACAGATATCTGCAGATTTAGATTTGTGATATTAATAGCTGTGACGACGAAAAACAGTCTCACCAGAACTGAATTAAGGACGAAAATAAACGTTCTTGGCTAAATTAATTACTAAATTTGTTTCCAAACAATTGGATGAATGATAAATAAAATGACTGCAGTACTACATTTCTTAAAGGAATTGAAAAACTACAGTTAATAACATTTACATGTAAAAGTATAATTAAGAAAAGTCATGGAATTTATTTTCTAACGTTTGAGAGAATACGGTATCAAGTGACAAAGATTAAGCGGTTATTGAGCGGGAGTGAGGTCAAAGTTATTTTTTTAAATATATTACGTAACATATATGTTTATTAATATAACTATTTTATCTGGATTATGGCGTATTGTATAATACTCTTGACTCATACATTATTCATGACGTGTCATTTCAATTCTTTCTGTTTCCTAGTCGATTGAAAATGAGATACATACCACGTACATATTCAGTTTTTTCAATACCCACGTATGGAACATACATCAATTTTTCACAGAATTTTCAGCTCATGCGAGTATCAATTGAAATAAAAAAATGAATATTTTCGATTTGAACTCATAAAATACATGTGTATAATATATAAAGTAACAAAAAATCGATAAATAAAATTGTGTTCGTCATTCATAATTAAGCCCTCATCATTATATGATAACATTTTGTTCATTAAAAGTAAATAGATACACTCAATTTTATGTTAAACTTATATTTTATTTTAAATGAAAAATATACCTTATTTGTAAACCAATATCCAACTGTTTTATTATAAAATTATTTTATCAAAACAAAAGAGAGGAATTGGATGATAATTTATTTTAAGCGGCCATGATTAAATACAACGTTATCGAGCCGTTGACAAAGCAGAACGTAAAATTTAATGTTTTTCTTTATTAATTTAGGGAATTCAATTAAATATGATATTGGTTAATTAACAGAAACATTTTCTGATCTGTTTTATTGAAATATTAATATTTTAGGTGGACACCATGATAGTGATAATCATAATCATGGTGTTTTACAACTGTTACATACATTAGAAAAAACAAAATATTCCTTTGTACTTATTTCGTATTTTATTTACCAATAGTGAAACTAGTCCTGATCTTGGTAAATAAAAGTGGAAACAACTACAAAGGAATATTTTGATTTTCTTAATATAATGCCTTTCCACCAAATATTGATAGTGGAAACCCTAAAATTAGTTACATACATAATGGATAAAATAATATTCAATAAATGATATTAATTTATCATTAACATTTTACTAATTGACGTGATTGAAATATCTAATCGTTGTTGAGTAATTATATCTTTCCGCTTAGTATCTATTTTTAATGACTTTTCGCATATAGGGTTAAACATACTTCGATATTGAGTTATGTTATAAATTACCTCAAACTGACCCAAAGAAAATTCGGTATACCAAATATTTTGTACGTAACTGCGTGACTATAACTTTAGCACTTCAATGAATCAAGTACATATTTCGATACTGTAAGTATCGGGATCGTTCGGCAAATTAATACCGAATTGTGTTTTGGGATTACGCAAAACTTATTTGGAATGTTTCTAAGGCATGTTGCAGGGTGAATGTCGCCAAAATGGGGAATGTTCCGTGTACAATATAGGGATACCGTGACCAAATTAGCTTTGCGGCTAAACTTATCCCATCACTTGCGGCTGTGATGTCCTTCGTCAGCTGTCCGAATTTAATAAGGATCTAGCGTGGAAGGAACTACAAAATTCACGAACCTTTAGTGGGCTGAAATATCTTCACACTGAATTATTTATGGTTTATTTCTCAATGAAATAAAACACCGGAAACCACTTTTCCGATATCAGCTCGTCAAGGGTAGGAAGAGAAAAAGCAGGAAACTATTTCGAGCCTTTTAAATGAACTTCCTTTTCCTTTTTGCGGCAAAAAAATAAATAATAATAAGAAAAGAAATCTCGTTAAGACTTAGATTCGGTGATACATACTTAACCTATAATATGTGAATCTCTAAGAATTTATTGAATAAATCTTAAGTTTTCCTGAAATGCACGAAATGTATTCAGATTGAGATTTATAAACATAAATTATTATTTAAAATTATCTCGTCTGTATTTAATTTTGTAAAAACATGATTATCTACCCTTATTAAAATCTGTTGGAATAAATTAATAAGTTTCAGTAAACAATTTTGATAAACTTAAAATATAATCAAATTTTGAGATGGATGGAAAATTTAATTACGTATTGTACAGATTAATTATAATGAAATCCATTTTGATACTTGGATTACATAAATAAATATGTTTGAATTCAAGCAATTCTGTTTGGATTTAATACATGAAATGAAAATATTCTCAAATATTAAAATTTCATTTTCTGTTATTACAACTAAGTTTCTGTTAAAAGTATCACCAGTACCAAACTAGTTTTCTGCAACTGAAAACAAATAGGGTAGCGTAATGCTGTCCTCTACGGCTGCAACTGGTGTTAGCGGTGTAATTTGACTAAATACAATTTGCATTTAACATTTTGAGATACACATCGTATTAAATTTAATATTTTGTAAATGGTTTTCGCGCAAAAATGCTTACTGGGTTACGTCTTTTCAAATAGAGGTAATGGGTAGCATCGTGCTAGATAGAAGAGTTTTATGTAATAACTTTTAAGTCCCGTGGATTTTGCTGTTTTATAAGTCGTAAACATTTTGGTTGTATACCGTAACCTTCCCTCTCAAATGTTTTTTTACGGCCTAATGCATTCAGCCTGATACAAAATTTGTGAATGCCCATTGATTTAATCAATTTACGAGCCAGGCTTATCCTTTCTTTATATTTTAACAAAGTGGGTATTTAAATTGATTGCTAAGTTCCACTGAATTTTACACACACACACAGCCGATAATATTATGTATGTATTGGTAGTGAGTGAGTTCTTTTGACTGGTTCAAATGAGACATACAATTACAATTTCTCGAGAGCGGATATAATTTTATAAACTGTTTTGTTTTTATAATTAATATCTTTTCAAAAAGAATTAACAGTGAACAATATACGAGAAACAATTTCAAGTTTTATAACCATTTCCATATTCGATTTGGATTTATAATAATACATCTCAGCGGAACTTTTGTCCTTACGGGAACCCGTTTTGAGTCAGCCGCTCGACGTTTCGTCGGAGTGGGTAATGGAGTAAGGTAAAATTTATACAAATAATCACTGACATATGAAAGAGGAATACATAATATAGTTTACGATAACTCGATTTTCTTAAGCTGTATTAAAGGTGTCATAACATATTATCTTGAAACGGAATCGATTCGAATTTAATTGTATGTATGTATACATTTTTATACTACAATATATTTTATTTTATAGTCAATAGTACCTACAGTTTTTAAAATAACGTAAACATCAGTTTGTGAGAAAGGTTTAAAAGGACATGTAAAAAGAAATAGAAAAAAAACTTATTCGGGTTATTCCTTCGATAGTTCTTTGGTTCAATATGCATGTCGGTGGGTAAGCTAAGCTAGCCCTCTGGGAAGGTAAAGGAGACCTCACATTTTAAACGTCAACACGAGCTAGCCGCCATGGGCTTTTCCGCCTAAACGAAAATGTAAATTCGATTGCGGCCATATTCATTGTATTATCCAGTGGAGTATCAAATAAAAAACAAACAGAGGAGCTTTCTATTCATCAATCGCATAAAAGAACATTCCAAAATATGCAAAATTGAAACGTGAACACTAACTAAATTTGTACTGTATTCGATTTTACAAATAGTACGAAACGTATTTTTAAACGGGTTTTAAAATCATTATTGGTTGTTGAAATTTTATTGGATACTTTTCTGATATTTCGATATTGCCACAATTATAATTGACACATTATGTGAAGAGTAATTTATTAAATTACGCTATCGAATATTTCAATAAAAACACACGATCTAAATAGGTTTTAACTTTGATTTGGTTTCGGTTGTGATTTTCTCTGATACAGATAATGAAAAGTAGCATTTCGATAATGTTAATTGCATATATTCTACAGATTTTTTTATTGTGTTCACATTTCCAGAGTTAATTTCTGAAAAGAGGTTTACTTTTCGGTAATATGTCGTAAAATAAACAATGAATCAGTTAATGATTTTACGGTAGTTATACCAATTCTTAAATAACTGTTTCTGATGTATATTTAATATCATATTTCAATCTAAAATTACGGCGGCTAAAACATAAAAAATTGTCAATTAAAAGTTTTTGTCTAAGCTCCGCGTTTTTATTTACCACTACTCATAATTGGTTCTTATTGTTACGCAACGACCTTGTGTGCTTAGAAACTTGATCCCACCACTGCAATCAGCCTCAAGGTAGACAAGACAATAAGCATCCTATTCAAATAAATTTGATTACGAGCGATGTTTCAAGATGATTGGATACATTGTTTATGGTAACACTGTTATCTGTTGAGCTAGCGTTTTATTTATATTTGATGGAACACTGTTCTGTCTAGAATAAGCTTATCGTTGAATTGAAATTCAAAGGTCACGGCATAGTTCATTAATTATTATTATATTTTATGGATAGTGTTAATGATAAATTCAGGAATATTGGTCTTTTTGAGATCATTTTTTAATAAGCTTATTGTTTTTTGCGCCATTTTGATTTTTTAGTGCAAACATATTAGATGTTCAGTTTTTATTGAATGTGAGATAGGTATCACAAAACGTTTGCTAAGTCCTAAATCATATTTTTATGCTGCCAAAATTTTAATGTCAACCAGGGTATTACAGCGGATATTGGGACATTCAAATACTTTATATATATATATATATATATATGTATGTAGGTATTTTTTTCATGGCAAAACATTGAGTGCCAGCTTAAAAAATTATCTCCAAATAAAATACTTTTTAGGAATAATAAATTTTCGAAGACATCATATATTCCTTTAGATAAGGAGACAACTAAATTTAAACATTTCATAACATACATTCAATTTCCTCGAAACATAAAATACCTTTGCTCTTAGCCATCAAATTAGCCTGTTATATTATCATTTTCATTACTTTGTAGTTACAGCTTCTTCTAAATATTTGAATTATTTCATGACAACACAATAATATTTATTTATAGCCGAAATGGAGGCAAATTTTTTTTTGGTATCATTAAAAAACTTGATTAGATACTTTTTAATATATTTAGCTCTATATGTAAAAAAATAGTACAGTTAAGTACTACTGCCACATTTTTAAATAAAGATCAGGACGGGTTTTATTCATCACGAGCATCATCAACTAATGAAAATATAAATCGATACAGGGGTTTCGATACAAAATTTAGTAAGCTGCTCTTTGGTTGTGTTAACACTTAAGTACCAAATCGACGAATATATGATCGAGGAGCGACGGGGTACAAATTGACCCCAGGCAAATTTGTAATATTTGCATTGTATTTATTGGGGTATCATTAAAGATTACAATAAATGTCAGCTAGAAATTATTGGTATTTAGCGAATGGTTAACATAAGAAGAATTCTACAGTGTGAATGTAAGCCGCTAGGATCTAAAACTTTATGTAATATTTTTCACAAAATGAAAACAAATAAAAACTAATAATTATCACACCTATTATGGTTTATTAATTAAAATAAGAAGTATAAAGTATCCTAAAATACATATCCCTTCCTTAGTAGTTAAGCTTGTATAATAATTTTAAAGTTTAAAAAATGGGTTTGCAAAATTTGTAAATGGCCAATATAACAAAACAATACCAGTAGTTCGAAAAAAATATATATCATAAACTGCATACTGCGTATGATATTGGGATGAATTTTTGGGTATGACAAAATCTTAAATGTTTTATTTTTTACTTAAATTTTTAAATTGAGCTTTTCCACTTTTAACCCTTTCTTAACTAAGATGTGTAAATAGTACACATACCTTTTAATCATTAACATTTCTCTGTATATATAATAAATACTCGGCCTAAAATTCAGGTATTCTTCCCTTATACATTTACGCATTGAGTAATGCAATAATAGAAATATTGTAGTAGTGTTATATAATTGTCATGATTCACTCTCGTTTGCCTGATGTGTAACGGATACACAGCTCAGGAGCGCGTGCTTTTTTTGCATAGTAAGATTTGAAATTACTTTGCTCGTCTACAGTTGCGTGTGCATGCATGTTCCTCGTTTGTGCTCGGTTTTAGACAGTGAACATGGGAACCTATATCGGGTCACGTAAAATGTTCCACGATACAGCTCGACACAAATTTTGTGTTCGAAGACATGTTCTGGAACCAGTGGCGGTTCCTTACAACACTACTGCAAAGCATAAATTACTATATAATAAAATCAATGCTAATGTAAGTAAGAAATAATAAGATAATAATACGGGACCTGAATTTCGTCTCTTTCAAAGTGAAATAACAAGTACAAAAAGCAATACAGAGCTGTCACTGAGAGTCAATACATGTCACTTTCATACAATACAACGATATTGGTATTTGTGTTTGAATGTATGGGGCATGGGCAGATTCAATTTACCCCCAACGAATGACAGAAGCTTGATAATTTGAAGCACAGTCGTGTGAGTTTGATGACGTTTCCGTACATACAAATACAAAAAAAATCTAATTGTGCTTGATTGCGCCCCAGTGTAAAGAAAGAACTCGGGCTTGAAAAATCTAGCCCCTGAGTCGTTAATACGTAGGTGTTGCCAGACTGACGTCACGTTGCCTGTTCTCTATGAAGTATTTATAGGGTTATTGTTTTTTTTATGCCGGCTCGGCTTAAAATTGTAATACAAAACACAATCGAGAATATTATTGTAGGTAGACATAGCATTGTCTTATATTGACAGAGGAAAATCAAAACAAAGATATTGTATTAATTTGTGAAAGGTTAGTTACGCTTATAAATGTATTTATTTTGTTCTTTAGATTTGGGTGAAAAATGCAGGTTGGGCTTAGCCCACCTAGCCCAGTACCTAGAACCGCCACTGTCTGGAACCATTTGTTCCTTAATGTATGGCTGACATTACTACAACAACAAAAACGTCTCGCATAGTCGCATATAAGATTAATATTTCTATGAAAATTATTATTTGATTCGTCCTCGTACCGTCATCTCCACATGATTGTCGAATACAATATTTTAACATACTCCGGTAAACTTTTACTGTCCATATTTTTTACTAAATTCATATATTGCAATTTTTTTTTTGTAATTAATTTAAATATTTTAAGACTGCTAAGAGTAACATCAATATGGACAAGTTTCATAATTTATGACGCTTTTGATGTATTATTATTTTAAGCAACCGTAAGGTGTTTATGAAAATCACCCATTTATTAGTATTCATATCTTTTAATGATATTTTATATGAAATATCGAAATACCGATTTTAATTAACTACCTTGCCTGGTATTGAGATTCCAATTGGTCATATTTATTGCTTCATTTAAACTTTTTTTGCAATACCAGTATTTAATATGAAATACCGTTATTGACATGTTCATCCAATATTGCAATTCCTACTTATGACAGCAGCATACAACTTGCTCAAAGTTTTGAAACTATCTGGCAAGTCAATGAATATTTTAAAGTTGACATCAGTTTTTTACTTAGCTATGAAGTAAAGAAACCTGATCATGAATGCATATTTATAATTTTCTGTCATCGTGTATACAATCACTCACCTGAATTTGGCTGCGAGTTAGAATTAGGCCGGGCCGATGGTGCTCCGTCTCTGGCTTCCACCTCCAACGCGTACGCTCCTTGCTTTTCTCTGTCAAACACTATCTTCGTAAACACTTCTCCGGTCTGCAGGTTGATCTCGAAGAAATCTTTGCCTTCGTTTCGAGGCGAATCCACAACGTAGTAGTATACCTTTGTAAAATAATATTTGTATTACATATCAGGAAAAAGTAAAAAAAATACGTTCTTATTTTAATGCTGAAATTTCGTACTCAAGCCATACCAAGCTATGAAATGTAGTCGTATAAAATAAAAGTAAATGCTTTGATGACAGACCTTCATCTAATATATTTTGTTGTTGTTCTAAGATGCGGTCTTTTGTTTTGTTTCTGATTAATGTTGAAAGAAATAAATAGTAAAGCATGTTAAACATATTCTTTTCTTTACGAGGAAAAGAATATTCATGTATGAATGTCTTGAGTTAGAATATTATATCTCTGATATTGGTTGAAAATTACCTGAAACATACTGAAATGGACTAAAAGTAGCCTATACTTGAATGCGCTATAATATTGCATCTCCTAACCCAGTGGTCGGCGAACTCATTAGTCAACTGACCCAAATATCAACTGCATAACAATTGAAAATTCTTTTTGAAATTTCTGAGAGCCAATTTTTTAAAACGTAAACATATAGTTAGTTATAGGTAGGCAGTTTGCCGACCAACTATCCTAACCTACTATTTCAAAGATTTATATACATATTCTAATATATTATAAATCCCCCAGTTTCTAGGCGAATATATATCTTTATGGTTAACGAAAGACCAATGCCAAAATATTGTATTCACAACAGATACAATGTTTTTTCTTCAGCCGTGATACAAAAATAAATAGATTTATCTTTTGGCTTAAATGAGATGTGCAAACTTTCATATTCAGTTTTCTCAATATTATGATTTATGAAGATGTAATATTTTATCTTTAAGCAACCGATTTACTAATCGATTTTTAACACATCAAGGAATCAATTTAATATAATTTATGGAAAATATTATGAAAAAGTATTAATAACCATGTGAAAAAAAGAATGTTGCTGCTTAGATTTATATAATTATAAAAATGTTCACTGGCAATGTGAAGAAAGTATATGGATTCCTAATGAAGCTTATCTCAACAGCAGTTGTTCTACGAAAGCTGCCTAAAACTGAGTCACTCAACCTCTTTTTTTAGGAAAGAGTATGGATATTAAAAAATGAACAAGAGTAAACTAGTGGTAAGTAAATAGCTCGCCATATGCCACATTTTTAGAATCGTATTTATGGGAAGGAATTCAAACATTACAGATACGCATGACCTTCCATAAATTGATTGATAAGTAAATTTAATTTAAAACTGTCTTTACTAAGATTCGATCCCGTGGACATTGCAACTGAGGCCAAGGATGTTGTAGATTCGGCTTAAGGCCTGGCTTATATCGAGTAAACATAAATTTTCAATGTTCAAATTTTATGAATTGAATTTACAATGAATTGAATTTAAAAGTAAAATATACAAAATAACGGGTCCATGACACAGTCGTCAACATCGTTGGCTTTCATGCTGTACCTCACTGGTTTGAATCTCAGTACGAACATAATTTTTTCAATCAATTTATCGATTTCTGTTCGAAGCCATGGATATCTGTTTTGTCTAAAAAAAATCCCCCACCCACCATTCCAATCCTAAAATAATGGGTGCAGGGAGAGTGATTAGACAACCACAAGTCTTGTCCTAGCCTTATCCTTTCTAGTCTCACTCTCTTCACCGAAAAGAGAAGTTGAGTAACCGAGTGACACAGTTCTCGTACAAAAACTTCTGTTGAGATAACTCTATTAAGAGGCCATATGCTCCACACTGGGGGCAGACATGGATAAAGTAAAAATAAAACACAATTAAAGGATAATTATTGATACACATAGACAAAATTCATTTTCAAACAGATAGGTATAATAAAACTGGGCAAAAAGTTGTACACCTTTCTTCCAAAATTAAGCATGTTTATTCTTGATAACGAGTTGGCATATGATAGAGTAGTTAGTAATGAGAAAAAAATGAAAGAGTGTAAAGATTTGTTTGACAGATTGAGAAACTGTCGCTTTCGAGCTGCAATTAAATTTAAAAAAGTATTTTTTTAAATTGTATGAAACAGAAAAAATGAACTCTTTTGTTAAACAGCTAGACAAGTTTTACCGTGCAAACTTGCTGACAACATTATTCCTTTGTGCGGTTCTTTTCAATGTGCACTAGCAGGTTTATTTACTATGGGGATATAATTTGTGAAATAAAAATAATTAACTACAAAGGCCGGGTTTATACAAGAAGTCTATTTATGTTTTCTAACAAATCTTTCTTTATAAATTTGTATGAAGAGTATACAGTTTTAATTATATTTTGTAACCTAGTTATGTTCATATAATATACAGTGTTGTCTAAACTGGCACATATATTAGAAAAAACGACATTTTACATATTTGAATCAATCCTAGAAAAGGCGTAGCAAAAAGCTAACTACTAGTTATGTGCTATATATATGCCCATCCTACCTTACTATCTCAGAAAAAATGAATTGGAATAATAAGAAATACTGATAAAATAGCTTCATTTGAGATAAGTCCTATTAACAGTAACTTTCCATAAATGGATAATAAAAATTCAGCCAATAATCTTTTGAAATCATCTGTTGTCTTATTACGAAAAGATATTTTGGATGGAATATACTTTCTTTTGTTTCATATATTTTTTCTAATCCATGTACACTCCCAATGTGGAGCATATGGCCTCCTAATCGAGGTATCTCAATAGAATTTTTCTATAAGAACTGTTTGTTACTCAACCGCTCAACCTCTCTTTTTTCATAGAGAGTAGTAGCGATTGAAAGGATAAGGAACAGGACTAGCGGTTGGCTAATAACTCTCGCTACATCCATTATTTTAGAATCGGAATGGTGGGGGGGAATTTTTATACATCGCAAACATCCATGACTTCGAACAGAAATTGATAAATCAATTGAAAAAATGCTATTCGTACTGGGATTCAAGCCCGGTGTAGTATATCTCCAAATGGCACTAGAAAAGCTTTATTATATTTATTGTAAATTACGGAATGAGAAGAAAAGAGGAATGGAATGTTATTTGTTCTTACTTGATTGTTTGGGAATGTGCCATCTTTGTCGATCGCGTTGACCTGTGTCACTTTTGTTCCAATGGGTTCACCTTCAAGCACTGTCTCCTGCTCTCGTTCAGTAAACAGTGGGATTTCATCGTTGACATCCTCCAACATAATGTAGACTGTGGCTTCAGAAGCAAGCTGCTGGGCTCCGTTGTTCTGCAAATAATTAATATATTGTACTATTGAACTAATGATAGTAACTAATAGTAGAGAACAAAGGATGCCATTTCCTATATGATTCGTACAAAATAATCATCATGATTAATAGTGTTATTTATTTTGACAAAAACCACTGCCAACACTTTTTATATGATTAAAATTTTCGAATTAATAAAAATATATTCTTTTAAATATTTCTCAAAGTAATCCACACAGTTTTCAATGTCATGAAACTGAATGAAGCTGATGGAGAAGTTTAAACAAAATTTTTGATTGGCTAAGAAAGTTTATAACAAAGCCTAAAAGCAATCAACTTTTTTTATCATTTTTACATGTTCTAAACGTGTTTTTTCAACTGTGAAAAAATATATTCAAATTTAAATTAAAATTACAGTCGTAATTTACTATTCGTATGAATTGTAACAAAACAATGAATTCAATTATTTATCTAATTCAAAAAGATTACCTCCACTCGAATAGTCAAGTTATATTCCTTAATACTTTCATAATCCAGCGGATGATTAACTTTTATATCAGCCCACGTAAACCCATTGTCCGCTCTTTGTTGTAAATAGAAAGTATGAAACTTGTTTGTTTGTGCCGTTGATCCAGGCATTAACCGATAAAATACGGTTGGGTTATTTTCTATTCCAGAGCTGTGAAAAGTTCAGAAGGTATTAGAAATCTTCATAAAGAGTATAAGACAATTAAAGCATTTCTACGAGTTACACATTACAACATTGAATATATCATTGTAGTTAAGCCTACGATTTATCGTCTGCAAAAAATATACGAGGCATTGGTGTTATGCTTTGAGATTAAAGGATGCTGTACAATCCAACGATAACGAAAAGCATCACAAAGATGGGATCATAGTATTTTAAACAGATGATACACTTGCATTAAGTCAATGCAAATCTGGATTTCCAAGAAAGAAATGGCATTGAGAAGTCGACAAGATGACCAATGTGTCTTTCTGTTTTGAAAAAGCTTTAGTAATCAAATTGTATAAATTTTTTAAATATATCAAATACAGACGCATATAAGATAAATTTTATTGTATTAAACTGATTAGGTTTTGAAAATTAAATACATACTGCATAATAAATAGGCTTTTTTGAAATTTCCTTTTATTTCATTGAAAGAATACTATAATATTACTTTCACAGTTAACGTTATCTGATTAAGATTATTTTCTTCTTAAATACAAGATTTACTTAATTAAACAATAAAAATCTATATGATTTTCATCAAGAACTTTTCGAGCAATAATGTTTTTAGTTTTGAATTTTTTGTTTTTCTTTAATGAATTTTCCCCTCCAAATACAGGTAATTTATATTGCAATAAAAAAGGATTTATTTTAACTTAAGGTAAAGTGCTGATTGATGTCACACATCTCCATTGAAGTATTGTTTGTAATATATAATTATAATAACATTTCAATACGAAAATAATACCTGTTTTTAATCAATTAACTTTCTTTGTATGATTTCAAAATGGAAAAAACAATATGGAATCCAAAAAACATTTCCTTTAAGTGTTCTTTGCAGGCCTATGACTGTATAGTATAATGATTTAAAACAATTTTAAATTCAGCTTTCGTCTGCTACAACTGTTTTCAATATGAAATGTAACCACAACCATAATTATGTTGAGAACCGTCGAAGAGAAGATCATGAACCGCAATACAGAAAAATCCCATTACAGATAGACCAGGAATGTTAAATGGCCCAGTGAATATGAATAATTTAAATCTGTATGTACACACATACATTTTGTTCTGTTTTTTATTTACTATTCAATTTATTGTCAATTACAATAATCTTGGGTGCAAATGACTATAAAACAGAGTTTAAAAACACATCAATGTTGCATAATGATGTTTGGAAGTTTTTAAATGTGGGCCACTTTCTTATCGACATTTTACCCTAACGATATTTATTGTTCTTTTTTTAAATTTTTGTGCTCGTTTTCAAAATGTGTGTTGAAATTTTTTAAGAAATTAATGACATTTTTAAACAGAAATGTTCTTTGGTAATGCATATGATAATAGCATACCATATGATGGATTGTTTCTTGGTTTTGTTGACGTTATCGTAGGATGATGCAGCTACCTTAGATCGTTGTGAAAAGTTTGCTACCACATTCCTACCCCGTACATTTTTCCTTTTCAAAAGCTGAATTATGATTTAGTCTATGCTGCATGGAAAATAAAATTCTCTTTATGCCTAATCAATTTATCATTTTAGCAGCTTATTAATTTAATAATTCAATAGTGACAATACAACATTAAATAAATATTATATAAAATTACTTATATGAGGATGGAATGTTAGAATGTTAAGTGTTTAAAATAAATAAAAATATCAGTCCATACGTAGCATATGAAACAAAAATCCGATGGAAGTAAAGGTAATAATTAATTAACTCTGATGTTGAATTTAGCTGCAAGTAAAAACAAGCTGAAGTCACATTGAATAGTATTTTGTACCATCACTGTGATTTAATAAAAGATATTACATCATTTTAGGTACTGAAAAAAAGGAACGCTTCTATGAAAAAAAAATCTATGACAGCTATATTAAAGTCGATTTTTCAAAACTGCATGCGTTTCCCGTTGTTGCCGAAAAAACACAAACATTTGCTTATCCTTCTGCCTACATGCGCTGATTTTTCGCGAACGTGATGTAACATATATTACGAAATTCACAAAACAGAAAAAAATCATAAAAGTTATTGGTTTTTTATTTTGAATGAAATATTTTTTTCCAGTTTATAAAACTTTGTTGAATCCATTGAGATTACTCTAACTAAATATTTTATTGATTTCCATTAGAATAATGGAGTTCTTTGTGAATTCCGCAAAAATGCATGCTACCTCTTTCATTTCCACTGTCTTTAATGAAGCGGTGCGCCCTTGCCGGTGTCGCTGTGAGATACACGTATTATTCATTAATATAGTGTTTTTGCAAAATATGGGTATTAAATGAAAACAATACCGAGATGCACGATCACCGAATGAAATGCAAATGAAACATCGATGGAATATTGAAAATGCGATGCGGCGAAACGTCAGGGGAGAGGGAAGCTCTAGCAGAACTCTGTCTTGAAACATCGACCCGACCTTTCCCGTGCGCGAAGAGTGCTACATTATTCTGCGAGCCAGGAGCTTGGTGAGGAGCGGGAGAGGGTGGAACGGTCGCCCGCGTGTCGCACGACAGACCGGGCTAACATTCAACGACACTACGAGTCGAGTAAGTTACAGAATACAGAAATACGAATATCGAATGAAGGGCGGGATCGATACGCCACACACCACACTGCGTGCACAAGTGAGGGGCAGCGTGCGGTGCCCGTGCGGCAAACACTGACGCCACAGACCTGGCTTTGACCGACACGACCTTCGCCCCGACGGGCAGGTTCTCTCTGATGTAGATGGGGCCGTACACCACGTGGTCCCACACGGGCGGGTTGTTCGCGCGGTCCACTACATCTATCTGAACCTCCACGGTTCTGGACAAGGGAGGGAAGCCCTTGTCTTGGGCCATGGCCTCCAGCTTGTAAGTTTCTCGCTATCGGGAAAACGGTAAACGGAAACAGAGAAAACCACGTCGTTAGTAGTGTTAGGGAGCGGAGGGGGACGGGGCGGCGGACGGCAGAGGCTGCGGCCCGCCGCCCCGCGCGATACCAACCTTGCCTTTACGCAGGTCACTACGGTACCCACTGTGACATTCTCTTTGATGTGAACGGGGCCGTACGAGGTCTCATCCCAGAGAGGAGGCTTATTGTTCCTGTCTACGACGTCTAACTCAACGTCCACGTCCGCGTGGGAGGGCGGCTCTCCCCGGTCCGCGGCGCGCACTCGCAGCCGGTACCTGTCTCGCTATTGCGAACATAGCCAACACGGGTCAGAGGTCAGCGGGGGGCAAACAAAATAATAACCCAGACAAAATAAATTCGATCGCTAAGTAACTCAACAAAATCATAATGGTAAATCAAACGGGATCGATCGATGTCGCACAACCGATCCTTAAACAATAATAGAATACCAATGATCTGCATAAATCGATTTGTGAGAAAACAAGACATATCAAGTCGAAACACAAATTAACAAATTAACTACTGCTCTGTGCCTCGACACATCAGGCATGACGACAATCACACACTTCACCGTTCACTTGCTCAAAGCTAGAAATTGAAATCATAAATAAATCATAATATAAATATCTCACTACTTTAATACTACTGTACAGAACGATCATTCCTCGAATGGGATATTCAAAGTATATCCTCTCGCTATCATCGATATGTATATCATATACCTACTTACTGGAAAACATCCCTGGATGCGGCCAATGCCGAAGAAAACAATTGTGCGGTTGAAAAGAATAAAAAAAATAATGATGATGATAATTACAAGTTTTCAAATATACACGAGAAATATATGCAAATATTACTTAAAAATGTACGAATACAGAACTAAACTAAGAACTTAAAATTTGAAAGCAGGCATGGCATGCGGAGCTTTGCATTCTCATAAAATGGCGGGAGAAGGTCAGGATGTCATAAAATATAGTTATCTCGACCTCATGTTTACTAATTTACAATGGAACGACACTCATTGAAATTATAAAAAAACGATGGACGTTTAAGATTGCTCGGATTATATTACAGTACGTCGCCCCTTTCACAGAAGGAATATGTCACAACATGCGGGATGGCAGTCAGGGTACCTTTTTTTTTCTTTTTACAATTTTTCGCTACCCTGACTGCCCCCGTTAAACATATATTTTATTTATATATATATATAATATATAATACCACATCTCCTTCTTCCCTGAAAACAAACCACCAAATATTCATTCATGAATTATTATACAGTATGTATGAGTCTGATTATGTATGAGATGTCGTCTGATGTTGTGAAAATAAAATACAAGAGATATGAAAGAAAGGCCATCGCTCACTGTGACCCGTGGCCATCGTCTGCGGCTAGAAAATCTGAAGTGGCGGCGCCCCTACGGCCGACAGCGCTGCGCTTGTTAGACGCAGAGCCTCCGGCGACAAAATAAACAAAATCATCACACGTTAGTAACAAAACATGTACGTACAAAAGTATATCCAAAAGCTGAAAGCCTTTCAAATTATGTCAAAAAAATAACCAATAATTACTATGTGTGCGCAGGATATACAGAAGTGCAGTTATACGTAAACTGTACATGTTTTACAACTAAACATAAAAAGTCGACAGTGAAATATTTACAGCAGTTGTTGTTTTTTTTTTATTTATAGTACAATTTTTTAATAGAACGACAAGAGTTATGCAAGAGGTGCCGTAGAAATAAACTCATCGTAATAATAATATGTACTGAGTGTTGCCTGGCCTGTTGCGGCCAGACTGCAACTGAAACAAACGGTGCTGAAAGGAAGGAATAAGCTACCTAACGAGTCGGCGTCTGCGCGCTGCTGCTTCTTCCATCAGGCTTACGGAGTTATATCTCCGTATTTGATGGACGATTGCTCTTAAGAAGAACCAGGATCCAATTTAGATAATAGCAAAGAAAGCGAGTCTTAAATATTAACACGAATTTGTACATAATTTACAATAACCACAGCCAATCTCACAATCCCAGGTCTTCGAGGCATTCATCCATCAAACACAGATCATCACTTAAGAACTAGACTTTTCATTCACGCTTCAGCACACATTTCCTAAATATATCACTTAACCTAAATTTTAAATACATCAGCATTATAGATACTTACGTCGAGCGGTTTTTTAAGAACAATCCAACCAGATTCTGGTTGGATTTCAAAATATTCTATGTCTCCCGGATTGTAAGGCGCACTCAGCGTGTAAACAATCGCACCATTGTTATCTGCATCCTCATCTGATGCTGATACTCTTAAAATATTTGTACCAATGCTTGCGTCCTGTTTTACATTTTCGACATATTTCTGTAAAGAGAGGGTTTAATTTTACAAAATAATATTCTACAAAAATAATCTACTTAAACATTAACTCTAAGAGTAGTTGTGATGCATTACCTGTCTATCAAAGAGTGGCGGATTGTCATTCACATCAGTTATCTCCACAGTAAATGAGCAGACGCCTTCCAAGGATGGTTCACCTTGATCAGTAGCCTTAACAGTAACAGATACGAATTTTCCGTCATCACCTTCTCTGTCAAAGACTTTGTTTGTTGAGACATCTCCAGTTTCTTCATCAACAGTGAATTTAGTTCCTTTCTGGTTCGGTTGCTGTACAATAGAATACTTAACCTGACCGTTTACTCCTTTATCTTCATCGGTGGCATGAACTTTAATGACTGGACTGCCATTGGGTGCTCCTTCTTCAACTTTTGGGTAGTAACTTCCACATTCTTTGAAGATCGGCTTATTGTCATTGACATCAGTTATAAAAACCACAACTACAGCTGTGGATGTATGTATTGTAGTGTCTCCGTTGACACAGCAAGCTCCATCATCTAAAGCTGTAACGTTCAGCTCATACTTATCCCTGTCTAGAGAAATAGCTTTTCCATGAAGACGAATTACTCCAGTTATTTCTTCAATGACGAATTGGCCAGAATGTGTGCCTCCGCCGACAAATCCAAAACGAACATTATCACCATCTTTATCTGAAGCTACAACAGTTGTGACGAGAGTGTTGGGGCCAGCATTCTCATCAACATTGGGAGTGTATACTTGTTGAGAAAACTTAGGTTCTTCATCGTTTTTATTCTTTGTGTATACTCTTACAGTAGCTGTTCCAGTCTTGGCAGGTTCACCTTTATCTTTTGCAGTCACAACAAACTCGTAATAAGCATTGTTATTATCAGCATCTAATTGTTTGTTGTTTGTTATAATCCCACTTGAATCAACACTAAAATGATCATCTGGAAAAGAAAATTTTAACTGTAGAGCATGTAACTTTTGTATTATCATTTACTAAAGTTTACAATGTATATCTCCATTTGTCCGTACCTAGTGACGTAGGGGAGAGTTTATAAGAGTATATGCAGTAAACCTTCTACTATGTATATTGGAATAGCATATACCTACAGGTAAAATTCAAAAAATCGACGAGATAAAAAAATAATCTTTTATTACGATAAGATATTGCATTCAAGTATCAGTTTTTTTAGTTATATCTTAAGTGTTGTTTAGTGTTCTTTCTTTCAAAACATAAATATTTTTTAAATTTGAATTGTTCAAACTATGTACATTCTCACAGATTTTGTCAGTTCAAGTTCATCCGTGCACTTGAATGCCTGAAGATGCCGAAAGCCGAAACCCGGGTCGTTAGTGACAAAATCTGTGAGAATGTACATAGTTTGAACGATTCAAATTTAATATTGAAGTTCCACCAAGCACCTTCAGTCGAAATCTTAAATTATAAATATTTTTTGTTGATCATTATTTGCCAACCTAAAGCCTAAAATGCCAATGCAACACCAATTATACAATATGAACCAGGGCTGTGGAGTCGGAGTCGGAGTCGGAGTCGTGAAAAACGAGCGACTCCGACTACTTTTAAAAAAAAATGCATTTTTTTTAATTACGAAATTTATGAAATTTAAATTACGTGCGACTTCTTGAACTGAAATTTTACCTCGAGGATATGGCCAATCCAAACGTGACTATGACTGAAATTCAATGGAAAGAAGTAGAGGAACCTGAAGTCTTGCTTCGCCATCCTTATATTGCTACAAAGATGTTGCAAGCCAATGACTTGACTCCTGGTGCATTTTTCAAGGAGTGGAAAAACATTATTTTCCGTTTATCAAAAATTCCGAATAATGCTATTGCTGATGGAATTAAAAACGCCATGATTAGTAGAGAAAAAAAAATACTGGACAATTACCGGACAATGATATTCTGTTGGCTGGGATCTATGTTGACCCCATGGTTCGATCCATATTGACAGAAGAAGAAATAAATAGAGCTAAGAACGCTCTATTTGAATTAACCGTTCGTTTGAAAGGCCTTCGAGTGGAAAACGAGACGACAGCAGGCAGCTGTATTAATCAATCAATACATGAATTATCATCAGATTCATCCGACACCGCTGAATCTGAAGATGATTTTGAAAAATATCTTGACGAACAAGAGAAAATAAAACGACCTCGTTTGAGTCCCAATGTAGTAGACGAAGGAGACTCTATTTCAAAATTTAGAAATGAATTTTACGACTCATTGAAAATAGTAGAAAAAATTGACCGATCGTGTAATTTAAATGTGAAAATGGCAATACAGCGGTTTCCAGAAATTATAAAAGATTCAGCATTGACCGTTACAGCATTGCCGCCAACCCAAGTATCAGTAGAGCGGTTATTTTCTGCTCTTAAAATACTTAAAACTGATTTAAGAGCTTCTACAAATGCAGATTTGATAGAAGCGATGTTATTTTTAAGAATAAATTCAAACCAATAAAGTTTAAACTTATATTTATTATGTTTTATTTATGCCTATAACATGTATAATATGAAAAATTAGGCTATTTTCCGGATTAACTAGTTGATCTGTAATTTAATACACATAAATAGGAAAGGTAGGAAAAAAACTTGACAAAATTAAACTTTTTTTAGTCAAGTCATAGTCGGAGTCGGAGTCGGAGTCGTGTTGTTGGTAAATGTCATAGTCGGAGTCGGAGTCGGAGTCGTGTTTTTTTTCAACGACTCCACAGCCCTGATATGAACCGAGGAAATATGCTCGATTATGGCCGATAAAACATTAATCATTAACTAACACGAGGCTGAGATTATGTAAAAAATAACTGATGTCATGGCGCAGATATTTGAAATGTTTGAAATGTTTTTATACAATAACAAAATAATATTGTGCTATTAAAGATTACATTTTGACCAATTATTTTTTTTTCAAAATTCCCTAAAATTAATAAAATTGTTTCAATATGTATCCATTATTTTTATTCCACTTTATTTACCATTTCCTAATCTACAGAACAGAACACTAAATATGTATTTTGGTATAATAATTAATATGAATGTTAGCATTGGGTATACGATAAATTATCTTACTAAAGAGTTGATTGTGAAATTCAGCGTACAATGCGTACAGGCGTAGATGCCATCTGTACACAAAATAAAACGGCTAATTTGAGCAGGTTTCTGCTTCAATTTTAAAGCTTTTTAAATTACTCAATAGGTGCCACTGTATGATATTTTTTCAGGTGTTATTATAAAAAGGATAATTGGGCCCTTTAGAGGTGAAGTGAGCCAACTAGTAATATGGCAAAACTTTTTCTTAGATTTTTAACTGCAATCATGTCTATACTTGGTGTTATGGTGGATTGCAAATTTTTATTTTACGGAGATAACACTATTGCAATGTGTTTTAACTGAGGTTACTTCACTTTTACGATACTTAAAGACGTGAAGAATATTACAACGCATCTAACTTATTTTTTCTAAAATACCACTTGGCTCACTTCAACTGAAATAATGTCCATACCTGATACCAAATATTCAATCTCTGCATTTTTTCCAGAATCTGAATCCATTGCTTTCACTTTCAGAATACTTGTTCCTAGTGGTATGTCTTCATCTACATTATGGGCTTGGTAATCCGGTAACTCAAATTTAGGAGCGTTGTCGTTCACGTCGGTCACTCGAATAGTTAACTGAAAATAATATTATTTCTTTTGGATAAATAACATCAATAATAATACTTATCTACTCACAAAGTATAGTATCTTACTTAAGCTAATAGTAGAAGTGAACTCAGTACCTCATTAATGATTTCAACCTGATTTCTATTAAGGACAAGTCAAACATTGTAGTGTTTTCAAACGGTAAACTTTCTATAATATGTATTCACTAATTTTCTTAAGAGATAGTAAGTATGTATATTATACTTAATGTTTTCTTCTAAAAATATTAGTAGTTACGCTACAGTTAAAATGCTTTAAGTAAAGTTAGAATCTGAAGTCTTGGTAAGTGCTATAACTTGTTATTAAAAGATATGCCAACGGACAGTTTGCAGCTCTTCGGTAAATTCTTAGAAGAACTTACCGAATAATAATTTGTATTACTAGCGGAGTCAGAGATAAATGATATTGACGAACACTCTATAAATGATTATTAGAACTTTTAGATATGACATACATTGAATAAAATATGGTTAATAGGAAAGAATTAATGTATTATATTCAAATAAAATACCTCAACTGAAGTTGAAAACCCTCCTGAGTCTTCAGTGGCGGTAACAACAAGGGAATAAACATGCGGTTGCCTGAGATCCTCAAAATCAAGCTCCTTTGCTAATTTGACAATACCAGAAGTAGGCCCAATGTTGAAGGTTCCAGCACCTTGGCCTTGAGCTTTAAGTGTGTATCTTATTTCACGATCGGCAAATGACTTGGCTTTCACAGAAATTATACTGAAATAAAATAAACATAACATTGAAACACTGTCTTATTAAATCAATAATAAATTAAGCCTCAGGACCACAGCAGACTTGAATGGGGAGCTTTGTTTCAAGGTACAATCTGTAACAATTTTTTTATGGTACAATATCAATCGAGTTGATAAATATCTTATGCAACTAAGTCCACTATAAACTTTTCTTGAGATTATGATGCCAACCAATTCTTTGTAAACAGGGGCATATTTTGAGTCCAAAATAATCAAACCAAAGTCCATTTTTTTGGTTGAAAAATTAGGTTGCATATTAACGTCTATTTCATAAGTGCTAAAGCTTAAGCCATAATGTAAATCATACCTGCTTATGACCGTTTAAGCCAGGGATGGCGAGCCAGGGACCCGCGGGTCACACAGTGACCAAATTTGACCCACTTGCGAAAAAGGTTTGCCATCCCTGGTTTAAGCCAATCACAATGCAGCAGCAGCCTGGTCAGGCAGCAATTGTTTGTTTGACAATGTGCTTTGAAATCTTTAACTTTTTAGCTGCCGTAGATAATTAATAGTAATTACCTAGCACGCCGGCTGTAATTTACAACTATTAATTAATAAGTTATGGACAAGACAACTTGTCTCTGGCGTGTTGAACACAAAAAAAATATGAGGTATCTTGTCTGTGGCTGCCATCGAGTTTAGGTGTGATTTTTATGTTACAATGGAAGATAAAATAGGAATTGTCCAGCCACATTTGACTTAAAAGAAGCAAAGATCAAAGGATATTGAAAAAAAAGTCCACATTCTCTAGCAAAACTGACCAAGTCCATATTAAAAACCGGTTTTATTTTATAAATATTGAAAATACAGCCCAAAATGTCTTTTGTTATTGTTAAAATAGTTATTTAAAATTCTATTTTAACATATTATTTTATAAGCTAAAGAAAAATCGTCACTAACTAAAAATATTTGTTGTCCAAAATTTTGTTGTGTTACTTAGGCGCGTATGCTATTCATTGACTCAATTACTCTCATTATCAAAAAGTGTTCAAATTGGTGTATTTCCATTGTTGATTTATATGAACAAAATTTTCTTATGGTCAATTAAAAATATGTTTCAAAACTCCATAATAATTGCACACATAAAAAGGATACATAGTGTTTGAAGAGCATAATTGAAAAATGTTACATATTCATTTTGAAATGATGCTACAATTTAAAATGATTATAAGATTACCCATCAATAATTTTACATGATTATGTACACACAATAAAAGCATTATTAAGTACAATTTATTTACAAGAGCCAATAGGTTTTCACTATTAAAATCCTTTTTAAAGTAAATGTTAAGCAAATGATCTTACTCTGAATCCTTTTTCTGATTTTCAGGTATTTCGGCCTCGTAGCTCGGCATGTAGAATTGTGGGGCTCGCTTGCCTCCAACAATTGAAAGGCGCTCTTCAGGTGTTGATTGAAATCTACGCTCGTCTACTCGTCCACTCTGAAAACACGATTGGATGCCATTTGAACATTTTTTAAATATTAATATATGTTGGTCAACGAAAACATAAATTAAATCAAGAATCATTACTTTTGCCTTTTTTGTTTGGTATCTCAAAATTTATATTATTCGTGTAGCAAAAACTGTTTTATTTTTTTTAAAAAAGCTATAACTTTACACTTTTATAAACATATATCTTAATATAATGATTGTGGGTCAGTAAAGAAAGATAACAATACTAAGCCATCAATTTTAGATGCTTCCTTATTCTCTTACAAGATATTTGGTACGAACATTTGAATTCAAATCTTATGATAACTTGAAATATACCTGATCTTCAGCTTTAACGTAGAGAACATATTCCATGTCCAGTTGGAAAACGTCTGTTCCTCTGGTGCGTACAACTCCTGATCTTTCATCAACTTCAAAACGTCCTCCAGTCCTGTCACGAACAATGAAGTAATGGATGTTGTGATCTGTGTCTGGATCTCGTGCTTGGAGAGTAAATACGGGTGTATTTGGAGGAGCGTTAAGTTGAACCACAGCTTGCATCGGCAAAGGTCGGTTGATGAAGTATGGAGGTTCGTCGTTGATATCTTTTACGTGAATTATGACGCGTTGGTTGTCAGTATCTGGAAAGATATACAATTAATGTTAGATAATAATATAATTGGAAGGATTTTTCATACATATAATACATTATAATATATCTGCAGGGACATATAGCAGATATTTCCACCTATCACTAAAAACAGCACCAAACAAATCGTGTAAACTATGATACTTTATAGTCGTTTCATTAATCAATCAATAATTGAGTCGTCTGGTATCAATAGCAGAATTGTTCCATCATGTATGGAACAGCTCTGCTTTTGATACCAGACGACTCAACTAATGTTAATGATTTTTCTTCTGTTAAAACAGTGAATCTTTCACAAAACAATTTGTTTGGTTTAGGCTATTAGCCCCAGAAATTATCTATTATAGTTGTTTTGTTAAATTTTAAATTCATTTAGACATATTTTGGTCAAGACGTTCATAATAAACTAATTTAATTATTCATCTAAAACAATTTGTTCATGTTAGGAATGAATATTATTAAAAAATATTGATTGTCTCAGAGAGCTTTTCTTATTTGAATTTGATATTTGTTTTTATATCTGTAAATGTTTGATTCAGAGCAAATTGTTTTTATATCATCAAAGAGATTAATTATTTTATGAATTAGGCCTGGTTCCAAAATATGTTGTTCTTGTATCACCTGACAAAGAGGTTTGTTATATTGTCTGTGATTGTTTGTAATTGGAACAAAGTATGTGAAACAAATGAGTAAAATGATACTCTATTGTTCTCTGACAGCATTTTTGTATTAGATTACTAAGTACCTAGTTAAAGTCAAAGAATTTATATTACAGTGAGTGTATTTAAATTAAATAAACATCACATAATTATTTTAACATCTCTTTATGCAGAGAAAGTTACTTGAATAATTATACTTACATTTTAGTCCAGCTGGAGGAAAGCATGAAGAAAATAAATCATGTTACAAATTAATGTTTTCAAATGTTAGGTGGTATAATTATGGTACATAATTTATTACTAATAGAGGTTGGCTTGGTAAGAGCTAGTACACATTTTGTATAAATGGAATTATCATTTCAGGTTGACATCATTTTTCGTTATGATACCAGTAGATAATTCAATATTATTTATTAAATCCTGTATGCTTCCATTATAGTAAACTCTAATGGAGATTATCTCAACAGATTCTTTATAAAATAACTGATATTTCATTCCAGGTTTTCCGGTTTACAGGAATAAACCTCTATGCACATAGTACTGAGTAGTAAATGTATGAAACCATGTAAAAAGGAAGTCCGGTGTATACTTATGTTTTGTCATGAAAGGTAATCATCGTTAATCATAGTGAGAAATAAATGACTCCAAGAGAACTCGAAAAGGATTGAAACCCTCAATAATTTGTTTATTATGCTTAGTGTTATGGATCAAATGAACATATTCGAGATGGTAATTTGAATCTATGCGTTCAACACTTCACCTAAGTGAATCATTTTCTGTTGATAAAATATGATTTAGTTATTGTACACCTTGAATATGAAACTTGCGATAGTTTCAGAATACGAACCACTAGTCATATCACTGTGTCTTCCCAAAATAATAATTTTTATCTACACATTTTGTTAATATATGAATAAATACTTCTTAAACACATTTTTTTAATCATGTTTGCTCCCAATGTTGGGCATATAGACTCCTATTTGGGGTTTATCACAATCTAATTGTAACTGCTGTTACTCATTTGCATGCCATATCTTTTTTCATAAGGAAAATTATGTTAGATATAGCAGTGTGTTAAAAACGAAAAAGTTGGTATTGAAACAAAACAGGTAATTATTTGAAAGTTTGTTAACAATATTCTTATAGAACTAACAAAAGTTCCAACAGAATGTAACAAAATATACATTTTATTTAACGTTTTTATATAACTGATGTTTTCCTTTAAATATAATTATTAAAACCATCTACCAGTGACACATATTTTGTCTAGTCTGATGCCAAATTGTACAAGATGGAGTCATCGTCTATTTTTGTAGTCTAATTAATGTACCTACTAGGAAAGCAAAGCAGCTGTAAGTACTAAAATATTTAGAGTGGTATATTTTATAGCTTTTTTTATTATACGAGTACAATTTTATTTTCAAGATGGATGCTTATTGAAAGATTCATTTGAATTACTTCGTTGACATTATAGCTATTTTTATATTAGGTATCAATCACTGGTTACATAAAGAGCATATGTAATATTATTAAGATGATTGATATTTATTTAGGCAAAAAGACTTGAAACACGGTGTTTAGCTATTATTGATATTTTTAATAGAAATATAGATAATGATAACATATAGTTGACAGTTATTTTGGCTTCAAGCAATCGTCGCAACTAAGATGAATGGATAGTTCACGGTGGCCTACATATATCCGGAATAACCATCAACCATAATGTATAATACTCTTAGAACTAAATTCTTAGGGAATAAAATTATAAAATTATGTTCTTTAAAATAAATAGCCGCAAAATATTTGATTATATGTTGATTCATCAAATAAGATTACGAGGAAAAAGATCAAGTGACACTTGAATATTTTTATAAAACGGTAGGGTATTTAGTAGGTATGCAGTTTATAATAAGGGGTAAGGAAAGGTAAGATTCAGGGGCGTATATTCAGGGTGTACAAGGTGTGCGCCGCACATCCTGAATATACGCCTGCAAAATCATCAAATACTGTTTATATTATTTATTACTAATATTTATATTTCATTTTTTTATTTTAACCTTATAATCAGTGGTGTAGTGGTAAATAAATAGGTACCAGGTCGGTCATTGATTTCTTCCCTATTTTTTTTTATATCCGTCCGAAGTTAAAAAATCACATGTTTTATCACGTTATATGTGTTCATTTATTTTTTTCATTTGTGTAAAATCTGTCGGGTAGATCCATTTTTATATAAGTCTTGAAAATTTAATTATAAGTCAAAAAGATGGCAGGGCGGCGCCTTGGCTCATTTTCAGGTACCAGGTCGCCGACCTAGCCCGATCTGGCCCCACTACACCACTGCTTATAATTACTAATAGTTTTCAAGACATTTTGATACATATTTTTTAAATCCATGTCTGCTCCCAGTGTGGAGTATATGTCCTCCTAAAAGAGGTATTTCGATGCAAGTTTTTCGACGAGAACTGTCAACTTTTTTTTCATATACCCAATTGTTTTTTTTAAGTTTTTTTATTATTTTTACACACAGCACACCCAACGCTAACACTCACTATACGCCACTGGTAAGAGGTCAAAAAAGGATTGTCTTAAATGTCAAAAAAGTCCCGAAATTGCAAAGAAGTTAATTATTTAAGGGTAGGCTGAGTTGTGCCTACTTATCCACAACCATAAACAATACATTGTTTACTTTAAAACATCATACTAAACCGAAAATTATTCCCGCCGAGGAACCCGTGTCAAATACGAGCCAACGAAATGGAAATTATTCATACATGCGATGGAGAAGAGATTTCTGGGAAAATGCAAACATCAGAAATAAAAGCGGCGCCAACCGAGGAAAATGCTAACAATGTGGTATGAGAAAGTCTTCAAAGAATAATACCAGATGACTCAACGAAAAGTCCCTTTCGATAACAGATTATTATATAGGTAAGTGGGTTATTAATCGGAAGAAGATATATGTATATTGTTTGTAATTCTAGTTCAGAGGTCGTCAAATCGTGGCGTACCATCGTGCGGCTTTTCAATGATTTTAAACGATGAAATAAAATTAACATGTACGTGATAATCATTTTGAAACATGCATCATCTGAAGAGTACACTAGGAAGCCAAATAACCGATTATAAGTTTGAGCTTTTCCTACTTATATAACAAGTTTTTACATTACACGAAGATACATTTTCAAGTCGAGTTGATTTCGTTTCATATTTTTATTTTCTTATATAAATATAAGAGGAAATTAATTATTATGCAATTGTAAAATATTTGTAGTTTGCTGTAAAGCCGAATAAATATTTTTTTCATTCGTTGAAATTTGAAAAAAAACCATTGCTAAGATTTGTGCAAGCTTTGAGTATCACACAATATTGAAATACAAAATTAAATTAAAACTTTAAATGTACTAGAAATGTGTATAAACATAGACTCTCTACAATCTACATTATAAGAATTACAATCATTATTTCGATGGATTTAGCTGTAACTTTAGGGATATTCATTTTTAATTTATAATTAAAATTGAAATTTTGTTATTCCGCTAGTTGTGCTACCGGTTGTGACGCGTGTTTTGTCGTTTTAAGAAACATCTTTATATTTGCGTTATTTCTTCGTTACGAATAAAAATCTAACGATAAACTTAGTCTGAAGATATCCCTCAAAGAGGCTCAACACGTGTAGTAACTATTGGAATAAGAAATACTTCTATATTATAATTTAAATTTTAGTTAAACGCGTCTAAATTTTTAAACCATTAAAACACATACATCAAAAAGTCTTGTAAAATGAAACAATAATTATCGTAGAAGACTTTAAATATGGATGCTTGTCATAAAAGTATTGATCCAATATATGTGGTTAGTTATAATTTGACTACGCCGGAACCCTGTTTCTAAGAAAAACGTTTTTTTGCCCACACTTTTTAGCTAAGTGTTTTCATTTCCTCGGAAGCCATTTTTTAAATCAAAACAAATCGCGGAACAAAAGAAGAAATTAAATACTCCACTTTCCGACGAAATAATAAAAAGCTTTCACGTATTCAAAATGTTGTTGTTGTGACTAAGTTTGATAAAAAAAATATTATTGCGTATTTAATTTACCCACAGGTTGTTTCAAAAGATTAGTGTCGAGTTTAAGAAACCGGAAATGGAACGAAAAGCATTATTTTATTTTAAGTTTCCTTCGGGGAGAAACGATTAAAAATAATTTCTAGGAAATCCGCGCTATATTTATGATTGAAAATTTTTAAAGTCACCAAAACGGGAAAAAATCTAAACTATCTGTCATGATACATTAGTATAATTTAAATACTATTATAATTCCGACGTTTAAACCAAATTATACAATCATACAAGTTTTTCATTAAACAACAGCAATAGTTTATGTATATTTAAGCTTTTAGATCTGCTAAATTTATTAAATGAAAAAGTCTGCAATTGGCATGATACTATTAATTAGATAGGTACTGAAATCGCTGATGGAAATTAATTTGAAAACTGGTTATAACACAACTAAAATAGTTCACATAATTTCTGACTCAAATTCTGTCGGAAACAGGTATTATGAACCAGCAAAATAACAAATTATTGAGGAGGCATATAATGTGTATAAGAATGACGTCGGTTTTTCCATCAGACCTTGCCCTTAGTTGTTGCGAAATTTTCGTTTAAACGGCAGAATAGTGGTGAAAGATTGATAGTGTTACACAATTTACAAGTTACACTCAGGAAAAACACGATTCATGAAATAATTATAATAAAAGTAGCCAAAGTAAGTGGGAGAGCATAAGTTTATTCACCCACGTCATCAGTGAATATAGTCGAACGATAATTAATTTGATTTTACCACATCCCCAATAGATATTTTGTAACAGTTATTTATCTAGTTTTACATAATACATTGATGACCTAGCGCACACATGATTGTCAACTGTTTATTTAATGTATAAATGAGTTCAGTAAATTTCTAATATATTCCAAGACCCTTTATGTTACACAGATGTTTTAAGTGATATTTCACTTACTGCGGTCATAATTTCCAATAAATATTAATGTTTTAGGAACATACATGTGTTTTTTTCTTTTAAAAAGCATATATACAAAAGTAAACTCAGACGTTTTCCATTTTATATATGTTCATACACTACAAAGTACGATAATCGATATTAGTAGGGATACAAATGTTTTGATCAATGAATACCATTTTTAAGTAAAATTTAAAATTAAATTTACTCTAATCGAGCCATCTTGCACTTCACAAGTTTTTTCGTTAGGCCATCGATATTAGACAGATATTATTGACAAGACGACGACCCCAAGATAAAAATATTATGTTTTCACACGCATACGTTGGCTAGAATATAATATAATGTAATATTAAGTTCGAAACCCATATTGTATATGTCTTTTATTTCTTGGCTTGACAGTTAGAATATTATTTTTATAATAAAATAAATAATCCGTCGTAAAATGACAGCCAACTTTTGTATGTGTTACATAAATAAGACAGCGAGTTTACTCTGATCCGGCCTTTCTGGCGAAAAATCCTAGATACGCCTACATCGAACGGCCACGGCTTGCCTGCTTATTTTTCTACGTATAAGAGGATTGTACAACAGTGGCGTGTTTGTACATTTCTAGTAGGAAGACGACTACCATTATTATATTTACTCTAATGTAATACAACAGCTAGAATATATATCTTAAGAGTGTAACGACGGTCTTATGTTAACAATAACACGAAAGAATGGAACGGAACACAAATTTACTGATTATTATCTTATCTATGATAATATGCTTGTTATAAAGAATGTTTTTTAGAGATATATAAAAATTGAAATGGTACAAAACACACAAAAATCTTCAAATAAAGGTATTAGCTTTATTAGAAAGATAATTTTGTGGCATTAGTATTTAAATATAAATTCAGGCATATGGCTGCCGCGAAAAAAGCACAATCTGTCCAATTTTCGACCGCATTTTGGAGCAGTTGGGGCCATATCATTGGCGGATCCAGTTTTTTTTTCTGAGGAGGGGGCCATTCAATTTGAAAATAAACATCATACAAAAATAATACATTGAAAAATAGATGATTCATAAATAATATATCTATATAAAAGTAGTCAATACATAATTAAGTATGTGTTCTATAAAACGTGGTAAACTAAACAATTAAAAATCCCATTTCAACATAAAGTTTTAATAAAGTAGAAAAATGAAGAAAAAAAATCTCCTCGGGGGGGGGGGGGGGCATGACCCCCCCCCCTTGGATCCGCCAATGGTCCGTATGTTGGTAATAACGCGGCGAATGTTGGCACCCAAGCAGTTTATCGTTTGTGGTTTATCGGCATACACTAGCAACTTGACATACCCTTACAGAAAATAATCCAAAGGTGTTAAATCACACTATCTTGGAGGTTAATTCACAGGTCCACTACGAAAAATTATGCACTCATCGAAAGTTACCCTTAATAAATTGATTGTGGCGCCCGCTGTATGTCATGGTGCGTCGTCTCGTTAAAAACCACAACTTTTCCATATAAATGCAATTGAATTTTGGAACGAAAATGTCAGTAATCTATAGCGCTGACTGTATTTTCTGATTGGCAAAATTTTTGAAGAAAAGTTGACTAATGATTCCACCAGCACATAAAGCACACCAAACAGTGACTTTTTGTGGATGTTACGACTTCTCGATAGTAGCTTACGGGTTTTTTTTCACTCCATTTGCTTATTAGTGAAGCCATTCAACCAAAAATGAGCCTCAGAATTTTGTGGTGTTAAAAAATAAGTTAACATGAAGTTGCACGAACTGAACCACGATATTTCAAATATTTTGTTCTAGTGTTGTTCTAGCGTAAGACAGCAAATCAGTTACCAGCTGTCGATTTGAATTCACAACACTTAAAATCTCGATATAATTTGTTATACTTATGTATTTCAACTGAAGGTGCTTGATAGACTTCCTATATAAAGTTTGCATCGTTTAAATTAACATCGGTCGTAAGCGACAAAACTTAAAGAAATGTACAAAATTTTAACGGTTCAAATTTGATAATTTAGTATTTTGATGATACAGAATTATTTATAGTTATTTATATAATGCCTCTACCCCAAGAATTGACAGTGGACACTTTAAAGGGATTTTTTTTGATGTGGTCACCAAAAAAAGTATTATAATATATTAATATTTACATATTATTTTAACAGGTTATGATAAATAGAGATTATCGTGCTCAAATATCGTTTACGATTTGAAAAAATAAGGCACTAGCGTTACACATACGAATTACGTAGTGTATTTTACCACGCATCTGTATGCCATGCCAGCCAAGGCAGAGACAAATAAATCTCAATTCCATAATAAAGTCAGCGGCGTCTCTCTCGTGGCCAACAAAAACAAAAGAAATTCTGCCACCGACTTATCTAGGATTGCACTACAAAGTCCTGTCCTGGCTCTCGCAAAACGGCCATTTTATATTCATTACGAAAATTCTAACACAATTTTTCGTGCTAACAGAATAATTTTGTAAAAATAATATATTTCGGTAGATAAAAAAATCATTAACATTTTTTCGAAATACAAAAATGTTTTCTAGCATCGCTTCTTGCGAAAATGTTAGTTATATAATATTATACCGTTCATAATGTTCATATGATGATCGAATTTCGCATAATATGATATAATTTAAAATCTCGTGTTCGTAAACGTGTATTTCAATGTGTTGTAAAAAGTGCTTTATAAAAATGAAAACAAAACACATTTTCATAAATTTAGTAAAAAAGAGGTATTTAATTCTTAAATGTATAATTTTCTACATTTTAAAAGAATGTATGGTTTTCACCAAAAGTAGAAACATAAATTGCAACAATTTGTGTAATAAAAGTTTTTTTTATCATAAATAATCAATGTATTTGTAGAATGCAATTATATTTTTTTCCGGCGAAAATCTAGTTTCTTAACAGCTAAAAGTGAATTTTAATATTGTCTAAAATCAAGATTTCCAAAAACTTCGGCTTCCTTCATTTACCACTACAATATCTATTATAAAATTTTTAAAAATGGATTGTATTTTACAACAAGGTTATAGAAATCTATGTTAAAATCGACTTCAGTTTCAAAAATAAAAATAAACAGTATTTGCACAGTCCGTAGTCAGTATGCATTTAAGGGTTAATTCTAACCGAATAGGTCATGCATATGATAATATTAGGCGTCCTCACTTTATTGCAAAGCATTAGTTTTAATTCAGTGCTCAAATATGTACATCTTTGTAGTGAAGAGTCTTAACTTAATACACTAGAACTACTAGAAATTAATCATAATCCAGCCAATGACAAAACAAATATTAATCTGATCCCGAATAGAGATAATCCGGGGAAAAATTGTATACGAATTGAGGATTTCAAATTCCTCGGTGAGCAAATCCCAATCCCGAGATTGGAAAAAGGCTCCGGGATTGGATACCCTAATCACCGTTACTCAAACGGCTTAGACGGTTACAAGAAGCTTAGAAATAATCATTTATATTTAAACTAATTTGCTTTGAAGACTACTTAATAATCCAATATAAGTTATCGTTCCGGCAAACACATAAAGTCAATTTATTTCATTTAATATAGTATATTTCAATATAAGATAAGATGTTAGAATATATGCGAAGATGTATTGTTTATCTCTTCTTAGCCAGCATATATATTTAGCTAAGTTAATGTATGTTTAAATATAGTTGTGATGAGTGCGTAAGCCTAAGAAAGTAAGAAGTAGCTATCAACTGTATATAAACTGATATTTGTTAAAGTAAATTAATTTGATATTTTTTCGCCTTATTATATCAGAGCCTCTACCAAGTATATGACAATTTTATCAATTTTCATATTAGGCAATCAATGACGAATATGGGAGTAAGATATTACATCCAAATACCGAAGCTCATAAACTATTTTTCCACAAAATTTTAGAGATAATCAGAGCACAATTGAAAAGCGCAACAATTTTGAATGACTAGGTAAATCTGCCAAATTCCCCACTCTTATACCCTATATGTGAGTAAATATAATCATAAAATTTCTCCAAAAAAAAAAAAATGATTCTCAAAATGATCTACCATTCAATTCTGCAGACATTCCCATGGGTTAATCCTTTTTGCCAGCAATGGCTTTAAACTTAGTAATACGTTTATTGCTTATTCAAACACGATACATTAATTTACTAAGCGTCAGTTCAAGTTCATCCGTGCACTTGAACGCCTGAAGATGCCGAAAAGCGAATCCCGGGTCGTTAGTGACAAAACTTGTGTGAATGTAAATAATTTTGAACGGTTAAAATTCATATTATAATACTGATAAAACTGTCATTGAATAATTACTTTAAGCACTGTTTTTGCTTTTCCACGGCCTTCTGCGGTTGGAGTACAGAACAGTATATTTGATAATTCGTATTGCAAAAAGCTGTCCAATTAGTAAGGTGTTCTATTGTTCCTATTTACTTTAGTAATTATGTTTATGTATATTGATTATATGAATAAAATGTGAAAGAACGATAAATAAATCATATGTGATGATATATATACTATGGTTATATAATGTGATAAAGATGTTTAATTAACTATTTATTGTTGCCTTAAATTGAATTTCCTCCCCCATAAACTTTTGATTAACAAAAATAATCAAGGAAAAAAATATTATGTTACACAAAAATTTAATCTTTATCTCCGGATCGCGTAGTTTGTTTTCCACCCTCGCAATTTTAAATTTTAGGCGAACTTGTATTATTCGTTTTTTAGCAAGCAACTCCGAATTTAAATCTTATTTACTGCTTTCTTGAGTTCTAGCGCAATTTTCTCCTCCAAATCTCTCATCAAAAAGTTTTCAATCAAAAGTGTAAATCGTATCGTAGTTAAATTATCTCCGGCCAGGCCAGAGGAGAAATAAGGTCAGTGGAGGTCAACAGGGCATGTTAATATTTTTATTGTTTTTCAAAACGAATACTTGTGCTATAAGGATTTTTTGAAGTCTGCTTCCAGTGTGGAACATATGGAATCCTAATGGAGGTTATCTCAACAAAAGTTTTCCTACAAACACTGCTTGTTACTAAGATGTTCAGCCTCTTTTTTTTAAAGAGAGTAGGGACAGAAGATAAGAATTAGACTGGACTTGTCATCAGTTATCAATCAAAATGGTTCAGAAGGATTTTTTGCTTTGGTACAGAAATCGATAAATCAATTGAAAATAATTTATTAAAATATCCCTACTGGGCTTCAAAACGGTGACCACCGTAACCAAAGCCAACGACGTTAACCACTCGAGATATGATATAGTATTATAACGTCTTACTTACGAAGACTGGTAGCTAACAAACACTTTTTTTTTATCCGATACAAGAATCTTAAGAGATTTTTTTGTTACTAAATAAAACTTAATCAGTTGTGTGTACCAAATAATTGTCTCGCTAATTTATGAAAAAAATAAGAAATAGTCGTATAATTTTCAAGTAATACATCTTTTAATATTCAGAATTCCCTGTTTTAGTTAACCCTTCCCTTACTATGCAAAAAAAAGCACAAGCTCTTGAGCTGTCTATCTGCTACACATCAGGCAAACGGGTGTAAATCATGACAATTATATAACACTACTACAGCAGTACTACATATAAATGTCATGATTCACTCCCATTTGCCTGATGTGTAGCAGATACACAGCTTAGGAGCTTGTGCTTTTTTTGCATAGTAGGGAAAGGGTTAATATTATTATATTTTTTATTCCTATATAGCAATATATTGTTATTTTGTGCAATATATTATATATTGAAATTTATTAAACAAGTAAATAATATTAATTGATTTGGCATTTACTTGGTAGAACTCCATTTATAACAGATTAAAAATAACAAAGTATTTTAGTTTTACAGTTTTTAATAATTTTATGCGTTGATAGCTATTTCGGCTTGCGCCATCTTCAGAACTATGTTTAAACTAATATTTTGCTCATCTATATATACTGGCTCTGAAGAGATACACAATGCATCAAATTATTCACTCTAACACTCTAAAACAATATTTTATTTGAAAAGCAATAAGAAACGTCTTCTTACATTTTAAGAGAAAGTTTTCTTGAACAGATTATAATATATTGGACGATGGAAAGTGTTCGTAAAGTCTATACAATCTAAAACAATATAAATGATTTAATAATATTTATAAGTATTTTTTTGAAATTTCAATATCTTAAATCTACTATTTTAACATTATTATATATTTTTTGAAATAGTAATTATAGTAATATCCACACCAATAAATGTATTGACTAGCTAAATGCCATCAAAGGTTACTTCTTTGTTGAAATCTCATTTTAAATATTTATCATACTTGAAAACTTTTTCACAAAATGTAAATCCGGAGCGGGGCTAAATGATAAATCGGTCGCTTTTTTAGTAAAAACAGCGACGGGGTAGAGCACCATTACTAATACAACTACTGAGTTTTTGAAACAGAGGCCACGAAAACAGGGCAACGATTAATAAAAGAAAATGGCGCCTATCGAAGTTAACGTCATTTAAAAGTAGTTTTGTAATATAAAGAAATAATTTTGTGTTTTGTGAATATGCAAGCATTTCCCAACAAATTTTTGAATACATGAGCCGATTTCTGACCACCAAGCAAGTCAAATTAAATAATCGTAAGTTTGTGTAATGTAAAAAATACTCCTGTAGCCATGACGTAATAAAAGTGATGAATTTTTGTATTAATCCCAACACTATTTCTGTTCAAATATAGCACTGTAATTAGAGCGTTATGAATTTATAGAATATAATAGGTGATTATTACTATGAATACTTTTCGTTACTTTAACCAATTATTATAAACGAAATTACCAAGGTTAACAAGCTTAGACAGTATTATTCAACAATAAATTTAGATTCTTTACGTACAATGTAAATATTTAAAAAAGAAGAAACTTTTTTAATACAGTGCTTTCCTGCTAATAATTGTCAGTGAAATTCAAAACAGACCGTAATAATATTTTTTAACGAAAGAATAATAAATACTCTTGTTTGTATATTATACTACAAGCATCGCAATATTATCAGAAACAAATGCGTCTCAAATTGTTTATACATGTATGTACATATGTGTTCATTTCGCTTTCTGTCCCTTACTTAAACAAAAAGAAGCTTAGCAATTTATAGGTAGAGAGGTCCTACTCGAATAGCTGATATTTTCAATTCTTCATAAAAACCTTTCCACTCACATACCTAAACAACAAAGACGCTATATTTTCCACAAGCACCACATGTGTTCATTATTCCGTGTGTACGAAAAAGTATTATCTTAAATTCCTAAACGGCTGAAAACGTAAAAGCTATCAAAACATAAGCCTACGCTAAAATTCGTTTACGCGGAAATCCACGAAAGCTCAATAAAAATACTACTCCACACAAAACATGAACTATAAATCATTTCTTTATTTTTCTACGTATTCTGCTCAACTGGCAAGAAAGTGGAGTGGAGGTTTTTGACAATTTATAATAACAGAACGTTCTTGACAAAGTTCGAAAGAAAAAACAATAATCATCAATTTTGTAATTTGGTGAAATATTGCATTCTTGCAAACGTTTCAATACCGGGTTTCTTCCATTTTTAAAATTGCTTAATTTAGTTATTCAAAATAGTGTTGAAAGCAATATATTGAAATCGTTTAAGCTAACGTTGCAACAGACGTCTCTATACATTAAAATATTATGTATACTCTAAAAGTTTCATTTTTTGCGAGTTGTTTGGAAAACGCACGAGTGCATGGTGCACTGAACAAACGTTAAACATATATTTCAATGTGGATTCAGGTAATGGAAAAGCGTCTACAAATAGTTTTCACGGTCCATATAATTCTCGGTGAGCTTAAATGATAAATTACTCTAGCCGCGCTTTTCGTACTAAAATATTTACGATATGTCTACGATCCTGAATGTTAACGAAAAAATACAATTATCCATTCTCGACATATAATGTCGGTTTATTATGAAGTGAAACGCATCTATAATTCTACGACTCTATAATTCTGTCATTTTAATATTATGATTTTAAGGTTATGTAATCTCTCATTTTTTGGTTTCTGAAAGTAAATTCACTAACCTTATGAATACTGTCGTTTGTACTGGTTTTTTTGATACATTTTATAAATTATGAGAATTTAATAAACCTACATAATTGAAAATGGAAAGGTTTAGTCGTCAAACGATTTACCACTAGGAATATGAATTAGCTTTTATACATAAGTTTATATAGAATAATGATATTATCAAACGTTGTTAATCCTCGTGACATTTTTGAAGCAGCTAAATTATCACATTCAGATGTGCGTGATCGCGCACATTTTGACCTTATTCGTAAGAAGCCTGAATAGAGACATTATGCTGCAACTGAACCTTCTCGAAGGTTGCCCCTCTATCAGTACCTTGTCAACCCTTTATAAATTCCCTTTGAATGATCAGTTGCAGCCTTTGATACTTGCCACAACTCGTAACGTGCTCGAATTCATTAAATGTAAACTCCATGAGATTCACATTATTAAAAGCTTTGACAAGTAAATATGAATTCAAATATAATATAATTTATAAGCCAATTTATATCGGTAAGCGAGAAAAAAATACGAATGGTTTTGACTGTATATATTTATATTGATATATATGACTAATGCCTTTGATTATTTTATGGTTCATATTTTTTTTTCTCTTTAGCACTTTTTTAAAACCATATTCGCACAAATGCTTGAAAGCGGTTAATTTGTTTCTCTGGTTTGTAAAAGTTACGATGGAAATGAAATGGGTCCAGTAGAGGTGAAGTGAGCCAACAAGTAAAATGGTAAAACTTTTTCCTCAGACTTTTAAGTACTATCACGTCTTCACTTGGTTATTTGGTGGATTGCATATTTATTTTATGGAGGTAACACTATTGCAATGTGTATTGACTGAGGTGATTTCACTTTTGCGATATTTTAAGACGTGTAGAATAATATTACCACACATCAAACTTTTTTTTTTTCTTAAATACCACTTGGCTCACTTCACCTATAATGGGCTCAAATGTAAAATTTCGTACTGACCTATTGCCCATTTATTTCAATAAGTGTTTGTGCATCAATATGGCCATCTCGAGTAAATAGTTTAGGAGCTTTCATTTAAATTAATGCAAAGCGTCGATATCTCACATACAACGGTGGTTACCCCCCTTTAGTCGGCGCGCTCATAAAAAATTCAATCATCCCCGTCTCAGGTGAATAGACACATGCGGTGGTGGGCACACACAATTTATGTACTGCCTGCTCCGCCTCTGGGGATATTCTGAGTACGGACCTTGCCCGAATATTTGCGTCGGTGAGAATCGGACGGTTTTCTATCTCAATATTATTTTAGACTTGAAAGGATATCGTTTCAGAAGCCGCTTTCTCCAATTATAATATATCTGTGTTGACAGAAAACTGGGACATGTTAAGTCTACGATACAAATTAAGATGTTTCAATGGGATCGCATGACTTGAGAAAACAGAAAATCTTTTAACAGAGAAAGCATATCAATAATACTTAAAATACGTTAAAAAATACAATCAATGATATGATTACGACACCAAATTAGGGACTAGACTTATTTATAAACACTGTTCAAGATCTCTATCACATTACGAAAATCATGGAAACAATTGAACACTTTTGTTAACTGTGTGAAGTAGTTTTCCCCATTCAAAGCTTTTTGCTGATATAATTTTTATGATCACAACACAGCTAGAAGTCTTAAGCTCTGTTCTTCTGCGTACTTCTGACGGTTTACTGACGGCTTGCAAACCGTCAGAAGTACGCAGAAGAACAGAGCTTTAGTTTGTATACAAATCATCATGAAATGAGTTCTCGCTACACAGGCTCCATATAGTTTCAATGGGTAAATATAAGTAGAAAAAATGTTACGCAAAAGATAAAGACGTAAGTGCCTTATATGATATTGATAATTGTTGTCAAGGCAATTGCAGACAATTATAAATTGATTGATAATAAAAAAAAAACAAAAATATCCTAAAAGGTCCTAACAAATATGTAGAAGAATTTAGAGAAAAATGTATGTGGTCATATTTACGGCAGATAAAAACAAATGCAGAAAAATTTACACTGGTACGTTTTTCAGAAGTCACAAAAAACAGTTAAGCTTGTGAAAAGTTTTCTGAATATGTTACTGACATGATTTAAAATTAATAATAATATTTTAATGTATTTTCTGTTGTTAAAGGCTGTTTTAAATGCCAAATCATTCAATTCGTGTACCACAGACAACATCCATATTGCTTATATGCCTCATTTGTCTTAGTAATGAGACATATATCACATTCAAATAAAGCTTGTTCAACAAGATTATAAGTAATCAAGAGACATTCATTTAAAATTAATTTCATCAAAAAATGGGAAATAAACGACAAAAATAGTCATTATACAATATTTAAATTACGAAATTTTTAACACTGAGTTCATTATTATTTTAAAATGTCCATCAGTTCATCATGTACTTCGTGCTTCGTCACATAAAGTAATTTTAATACAAATGTGTGATGGCTGGTTGGGAATATGGAGGTCGAAAATTGAGAGTGACCTTATTGGGAATCAAGATTTTTGAGCGAGCTTCATTTTAGCGTAGCAATGATTTTCCCAGAGTAAATAAACCACTTTTTACAGTCAGCAAACGAAATAACAACATTGAATGGAAAATTTATGTATTGAAAAGGGATTTTGTTGGGAAAATATAATTTCAAAACGTGTATGGACAAATTAGTATGCTTATACCCAATTATTATAAATTATCACCTACCAACTATTTGTTTTTGCTTTTTTATGATTAAATTTCAACATTTATTTTCGAGCACTTAACAAATATTTTAAAAATAAAACAGTCATTTGTACTAATTCCACGTTTATTTTATATGAGCGAATTCGGTACCGATCATATTGGAATTACTAAAAACGATTGTTTCATTTTTTGAATATACTGTCATTCCACTGTATTAACGGTAAACATCTTAAATTTGAACATTAAAAAAAGCTATATTTGTTGAAAAGATGCAATAATATATATATTTTTAGAATGTACCTAATTTAACTCTTCGCCACTTCAAGTGCAAGAATATTGGTACTGGAAAATATTTACACTGTCGTTTCATGTTTTATATATTATTTATTCACTTTTAATGTTTTCACTATTAACTCAAGAGAGCCAAAACAAGATTTGGTATTATAAGAACCTAAATGTCAAATATTGTGATGTTTCAACGTGAAATTGACTAATTCGGCAACGTCAATTTGATTGGTTCTCTTACATAAGTATATATGAATTGAAGTTTTTATGGAAAATTCAACTAATTTTTCAAGTTGTAAGACTAAACGCCCTTTTCCTTTCGCACACAGATTTGTTTTGTGAAGAATGCCATTGTTGTAAAAATATATTACTAAAGCATATTATATGCCAACTTATGACTGAAAGTTGCTAATTACAATGACGTTATTATCGCCTCTCCTTATAATTCAACGTTAGTCTTAACTTAACGAATAAACAAAAAAATAGTTTACAAACATTACCCTTTTAAAACCAAATAAGTTGCTACTTAAGACTTTATTAAAATTGCATAAAGCAATTAAATGCCAACTCAATAAATTGTATTGTATTGCTGAGATAGCTATCAATACAAAGCTCTGTTCATTGTTTTCATTTTATAGAAGGTCTCCGCAAAATCTAAAGAAATACGTTTAGTATTTCAGGCATCTTATAGAAAATGCCAACATTCTTTTCAGTTCAACATTATTAAATTCCTATCACGTTTCGACCACGCTAAACTCGCGAGGAAAACGATTAAGAGAAGGATGAAACTGTCAGTCTTGCTGACCATATATCGTTTCTTCGTTGTACTTTTCAACTATTATGTAATTTGAAAAATAATTAAATATTCACATTGAATACGTCACATTTAGTAACCGGGATTTAAGATTGTTTACTCGAGTCAAATATTGATGATTTTGTTCACTGTTCCATAAGTAGTATATCAGCCATTATACATAATGTTATTGGTTACGCAAGAAAAATTGGTTACTGTAGCCGAGTGGGATCGCTCAAAGCTTCTACGCTTAATTATACCAATTGCATTTGATGTAAATATAAAATTTAATTTAATACCTTTGTTATTCAACTTTTTGTTTAGTTTATTCGTAAACGTTGCGAAAGTCTGTCTGATAATGCTTCACAAAAAGAAAAAACGCGTGTGACAAGTTGAAGCAAAAAAAATAGTGGAATAAAAAATTATCAAATTGAATTTTATAATTTAAGATTTCGACTGAAGGTGCTTGAATTTTATATTAAAAATAAGCTTGTACAAAGTAACCGTCGAATCCATTAGTAATATGCATTTGATTTTTTTTACCACTTGTTTTTTTGGCCTATCCTGAAATCAACAATTCATGGATGGACTAACAAACACGACCTCTTTAAAATTATATAAAAATTATCTCATGAAATTTGCGAAAAAGCACTAAATAATTGCCTGTTTTACATCTGCTCTCTTCCGGAGATTTATGGGCACATGATGCAGCATTTTAACAAAAAAGTGTTTATCAACAACTCGTCAGTCGCTCAACTTCTCATTTCAGATAGAGTAAGAAATAAGGCTGTTTAAGAAAAGATTATAGATTTACAACATTTAATATGATAATCGAAAGGGTTAAAAACAGTTTTCATGCCTTCGAACACATGTTTACAAATAAACGAAAGAAATAAAACAACTATGAAAATGTCCATACGAGACTTTGAAATTCAATATGGCTTTGGAGAATTAATGATATTTCTAAAAGAAATAGCATTTTTAATATTGTCAATGACCTAAAATATGTATTATTTTACTCAGATATTTCGCTTTCTTTGTCAGTTGTTGGTACGAAATATTTTTTTATCGCGTAAGAAATGTGGAAAATTTGTGAACAGCAGAAAATAAATATACGATAGTAATGTCTCATTTCCGGTGATATATCTACTTTGAGACATTGTAAAATACCCAAAATGTTTATCTATTTTCGTTATGAATCAAAATATGTTTTTAAACAAATAGATATATTAAGTAGTTGTTAGAAATATGCTACAATATTTTATCAGTATAATGAGTTAGAACCTAGAATATTATGAGAAAATTGCGACTGAATACCTCACAATTTTACATCTTTTCGTGCACTTTGCTTCATTGTTAGTTTCTACGGTACTACGTTAAAGCTATTTTGTTTCCACGTTGTGCTTTTAAGTACAAAACTATTATGAATTTTCTTTCTAAATGAATGGGTTTTCATATCCATGCAAACACGCAAGAGCCGCTGTAAAATGAACCATAAATATGCAAAAAAGAATGCATATTTAAAAATATGAAAACCACCGGAAAGCTTCTATTGCTGCATAATTCTAGACTCTAGAGCCGTAAAATCTCGAGCGTGCATTGAATTTAATCGCCTTTTTAATTGTTTTTAAATATATAAAGTAAACATTTTAAATTGATTAAACTATTCCCGTTACCTTCTCCGCAGATAAAATGATAATATTTAATAATGAAAAAATCTTACTATTTGAATGGTATTTGTACTTTGAGTGTCAGTATACATTGTAAAATTGACAGGTGCAGTAATCAAAATCTTAATTATCAAGAATTATCGAACTTAAATTCACCTTGTAACTGAGTTGATTGTACCACTACCGTCCATAACGCAATACTCAATAATGAATGTACTCATATTTTGACCTGATACATAGCTGCACGGGACATATATTTTAACTAGTAACTATTTAAAAAAATGTATTTAAATGTAAAAATACCATCTACAAATTCTGTTGATGATGTCGAGACAATTTTTTTTCAGAATAAATTCAAAACTCTTATATTCTGTGGTATATGTATTTTTTACTTTAAATAAAAATTTAGAGCTCACACTGTCTAGTCCTACGACGGATCGTAAATGGAGAATATTATTTTTTCTAAGAAAAACTGTCAAAGCACGAATATGGGCTCCAGAGTGTTGAAAAAGATGGAGGACAGGTGCGTGTCGGCGACAGGGGAGCGTCGCTTTGCTTTTTGATGGTTCACTGCTTGGTACGAGTTGACTACCAAATCGTTTGGGACTACTCACGCATTGAGCTGCAAATTAGTATTTCGCTCAAGATTATAGATCTAGTCTGGAGGATTAAAAAAAAATATCACACACGCGGACAATCTTAGAATAAATTGCCTAGGGATTATGTTATCAGATATTAAATAATTGTCACTGTATTAGAAAAGCATAGAAACGTATTTCGTAACGACGGCATTAGTCATTGTTTTATATCTAAATTCAATGATTTTTAGTCGGAAATTATCATTGATATGTTGTCGGGTCCGTAATGCAGTGGCCAATGACGTATGTTTCCGTGACATCATTTTTTCAGTCACATGATATTTTCGATGCCTAAAATTACCACCCATCCTTTTAATCCTAAAAATAATGAGGCGCAGCGAGAGCGATTAGCTTACCGCTCGCTTACTCTCTCATAAAAAAGAGAGATTGCGTAACTGATTAACAAGCAGTACTCATATTAAAAATCAGTATTAATAATAATATATCATGTACTCTTATTCAGCAATTAAATCTGTTATTCAACCCAAAAATCATATCAAAACAGTTGTTTTATTATTTTTTACGACTGTAAACAATTGATAATTAAAAAATTAAAACATTTTGTTAATGTTTTGGGTGGCAAAATATGTTGTACATTTTTTATCTTATATGACATAATACATACATATAAATAAAAATTTATACCACATCATTGCATGATTTATACAATTTATAGATTGATGATAATAAACTGACTGTAAATCTGAATAGTGCAAATATAATATAACTGATCAATTATAGTGTTCCAGATATTTTGAAAGTATTTGAGATTAAAAAAAAAAGAAACAATTCGTAGTACTTACAAAAATAGACACGAGTTAGAAATAAATCAGTCTTACATTAACAAGAATACTGACCAGACAGTTGGTTTGGCATACACAGCTTACAAACGGCATTTTTCGGTTTGCAGCAGTGTTGTCCAAGGAGTACGGATATTAACATATACATACATACGTGTATTATATAACTTGAAAAATGAATTTCCTACAATATTTGAAACTCCTGGTTATGATAATAATCAGTTATTTATCGTTCAAACAATAATTACGTACGGAACATAGTTCGATATTTTTCAATCAAGATACGTAGGCACGTTAATTATTTCCTAAACAGTGGCACGATGTATGTTTATCGTAAATGAAAAAACATATTATTATAAGTATTGCTTAGACGTGGTTTGTCAATTTTGTACAGCGCATACAAAGATACTTAACGCTGTTGTTTTAACAAAAGCATGTCTGACAGTCAAAATGATTGATAGATATTTGTTAAAATTCATTTCGTCATTTACGTAAAATATTAAATATATGATTCTTATTTTTTACCTTACTTGTTTAAAATGATTAAACCTATAATTACATAGATAACACAAGTAGATAAGTTGATTTCACACAACTGACAAAATCAAAGTGGCTGAGATTCTAATTCCGTTTCTCTTCTATAATTGTATCTGTAATTCACCGATATTACTTTGTTTCCAATGAAGGCAAATTATTAAAACAGATTAAAATAACAAAGTATTTTAGCTCTACAGTTTTTAATAATTTTATTCGTTGATAGCTATTTCGGCTTACGCCATCGTCAGAATAGTTCTGACGATGGCGTAAGCCGAAATAGCTATCAACGAATAAAATTATTAAAAACTGTAGAGCTAAAATACTTTGTTATTTTAATCTGTTATAAATGGAGTTCTACCAAGTAAATGCCAAATCAATTAGCAAATTATTAATTTATAGTGCGTATATTTAAGTCAATATTTTTAATATGTTACGTAAAAGATAATATTTTCCTAATTAATTAAGATATCAAAATAAAACAAAAGTTGTGCCACACCTGGTTACAGTCACAACTCGAATATACTTTTAATTTTTTTTATGATAAATAAAAAAACCTTTTTAATACATTCACGAAATTATTCTAATCCAGGGGTTACGAATAAGTGTGGGATTCCCCCTGTGTGGAATCATTGGTTGCTAGATTCTTTTTTATTAACTGAAATTTCAATACAAATTCTTCTCAAATGTTTTTTCATTGAAGTTTGCTTCGAATATTTTATTATGTTGGTAATAAGTTAGTTAAAATCATTTAAATATAAATATAATATTATGTACATACATACCTACATATAAAAAAATAAATGATTTCAACACCACGCAGATTATCTTCGGTAGGGGGTAATTGTATTCTGAAGAAAAGGAAAGGGGGAATGTACATAATAAGGTTGGAAGCTCCTGTTATAATCCTTTTGACACGTTTTCACTTATCTTTTATTCTGGCTTTTAACATCATTTAAGCATATGCATCGCTAAAAGCTTTTGAACGGTTACAAAATTCAACTTTGACTATTTTGCGTGAAAATTTTGGACATTAGATTTTCGCCAAATTACGACGATATCATTTCAGTAATCAACGATACTATTAACAAGCTAAATGATGTTCTAACGGTTTGTTTTAGTATCGATGGTCAAACTTTCGTTAAGCTACAAGGGGTAATAGGGTATGTGTAAGCACTAAGCAAACCTCCCTTTGACCAACTCCCCTAAACAAACACAATCATGTTTAACGGCATTAACTTTCACTTCATTATTATTAATCAAGGAGAAAGTTCCTCGGAATAGACATCGTGTGATTAGTTCCTTTATCAAGATTAAGGATAAAATAGTAGGTACCACAGAAAGAAACGAAGGTAGGCACACATTTGTTTTTTTCGGAATAGGAAAAGAAAAGCGACGTGAAATGGTTTCTTTTATTCCATAGTGAATAAATTCAGTTTTTTTTTGTATATCCTGAATCTAAACGAGCCTGATTTATTGCGATTTAAACGCCCTCTATAACATGAATGTGCCAATAATTTCACTTTACGAAAGTGTTTATTCAAGGCGTGGAATAAATAATTGTTAATGTTGACCCATATTTGCCGAACTATAAACTTCATAAAAGTGTGTTTTAAATAACAATACATTGTCATTATAAAATATGGAATACAAAGCAACTATTTAATAAAAATCTAACTTTAAAAAAAGTGTATTGCTTAGTTTTTATCATAACAGTATTGTTATTGCAATGTAGTTATATTTTAAAATTAAGGAAATGACATATGACATGAAAATCGTATGATGTAAATCTTCTAAAATAAAAAAAAGATTTTTCATTAATTTTAATTTTCGTATCTACACCGCTTTGCAACATCAAAAGTTATTTTTTAATAAAGCTTTAAAACTTTTGTTAATAATCTGTTTCATGAAAATAGTTAGAAATTTAAAGGTAGTTGAAAGTACCCTTGCTTAAGGCGCATCTAGAGAGACATTTAACAAAATTTACTGCACCCCATGGAAAATCAATCTTCCCTCCGCAGGTATTTGGGAGAAAGTTACAAGTAGAGTCTTAAGCTGGAGGTGGTAATAATTATTAAAAACTTATTCAAACTGACATTAAATTTTCTGTTTTAAAATGAAGGGCTTTACGAAAAAATGATATACAGCCCTTTTTCGTAAAATATGTTATTAATATGAATTTTACGTTATAGTTTTAACGAGAATATTGTTTTAAATGGAATCTAAATTAGAGAGTAAAGAATATTCATAATGCTTATTTTATCATTTTAAATTTAGAAAAACACACTGAAGTAAATATATTTTTTAAAACTCTGAAATTAAACTTAAGAAATATCAATAATTAATTTATGGTATTTACTTGGTAGAAATCAATTGTAATACGGTAAAAATGTCAAAGTAGTTCTACATTTTTTATAAATATATCAATAATCAATATAATAGAAAATTTAAATTAAATTAAGTCTGAAGATGCCTCTGAAAGAGGCGAAACACGTGTCACAGTTAGTAACACAATACGTGGAATAATCAAAGTTAATATAAATTTTCTATTAAAATGAACTTCCACAAAGTTACCGCCGAAGCCATCGAAAGTATTGATAATCAATATATTTATATATACATATATAAATAATCAATGTTTACTTAACGTGTACATCATCTATGGATAATATTTTACGAACAATGTTACTATTTCCCATTTTAAAAATCTTCTTAATTGCAGGATGATCAATTATTTTTTTAGGATCATTGGAATGAGATTATTTTTACGATGCTTTTAATTTAAAAATACTTATCAAAGAAACAAAACACATGTCACACAACAAATGGAATAAGAAAGGATATACCACTATTAGTTTAAATTTGGACATAAATATGTTAAGAAAATTCATTTTCATTAATAATTGATCTTTATTAATAAGATAAGGAATAAAGCATTTTTAACCTTCATTGCGAATAACTTGTAACCTCATTTGTTTCTTTTAGTGAAAAAAAAGGTGGCAATATTTTTCTTGTAAAATACATTATGGTAAAAAATATCAATATAAAATTTTATACCACCTTAAATTTTACGGCTAAAGTAGACGAACACAAAACCGTTGAAAAAATATTACAGTGATTTCATAGGGGTAAATAGGCGTATAATGTTAAATAAGATAATAAAATTCTTTCATTAGATATAAGTTCTTTTAAATCCGCGATAAGGCTCGATTTAACGCCGTCTTTTATTCACAGTGAGCTATAAAATTGCAGAGCTGCTTAACCGTGTAGGCCCTAAAGCCTTCAGTATATAAAACTCGCGACCCTAGCACAGTGTGGTATTACAAAGTGTTGTCGGTCCAAGGGAAAGACATGAAGTTTTCTGTATTAATATCCGTCCGCCAACCAAAATCCACAGTACGTGCTTCTCATAATAAAGAAAAGGCTTCCAAAAACAGCAAGGGCGGATTTTCTCATCTCAAGTGAGAGAAAGAACTATAACAGTAAGAAAAATTCAGCGTGGGGCATCGACCTGACCCTTTATATTATTATGTCTTATTAAAACATTATCAAGCATTTCGAAGATAGGATAAATTTGTTATATCAGTTAAATTATAAATTTCAAAGGAACATTTACACGTATAGAAAAATTAATTTTATGGGAAAATTAAGTTGGAAATTATATGTCACCTTTTTTTAAATGTAGGTACAATCATACTTAATTCAGATTTATATTATATAACATTAGTTGATTATTTATAATAAAAAAATTTGACATAATAAAATATGCACTACATACTGAAATAAATAGCATATAATTAAGATAGAATATGTATCAGTAAGCTAATTTTGAGTACCTTAATTGTTATTTGCAAAAAAAATAATAATCTTGCTGTGTAATAATCATAAACAATAATAAAAATATTGTTAAAACATAATGATTCAATTTTTGAAGCCAGAATAACTAAATGTGGCAAATAAGTGTTCTTTTTACAATATATATATATATTATATGAAAACAAGAAATAAAAAAGGCACTTAGTACAAAAAAAAATGAAATAAATGAGTATGCAGAAATGTTGGCATGTGTCGTATACTATAGAAAATTTTGGTAATCTCACTTTTTATCATATTTTTTTGGTACTCAGTATCTTTTTTATTTCCTGTATATTGTGCGTATAGGTATTTGGCAAAGATGAAATTTAAAACATTATCGTTTATATAAAAACGTAGTTCATATTAAATTTACATAAAGTTAATCGATAAAAAGAAAGAACAAATTCAAAGCATGTTTGGCTTTAAATTAACTATGGAATAAAATCGATAAAGATACTATTTACTTACGCAAGACGTTTCCAAACAGTTTGAAAAACAATTCAGTGATGTTTTTACTTGTGATCATGTTATCTCAGCACTTCAAAGCAGCTTTTGATACAATAAAAAACGTTTTTATTGTTTTACAACGAAACTTTCGGAACATTGATTGATGTTATTTGAATAAAAAAACTTGAATAATAATTAGAGTACGAAATTATGTACTTGGTAATGACGTCAATAAAAGTTCGATTTGAAGGCGGCTTTGTTTGTCATTGGTAAAGTATGAATATTAAAGCTAAAAACAAACTTGTCAATTCTTCAAATTTGCTGTCAATTTACATAGCACATCTACATATTGTGTTATTTAGTAAAACGGGAAGTTTTTGAAGCACATTTTGATGGGAAAACAAATCTCGTTTTATAAAAATTCATAAAAATCAATCATTACATTTTACTTAAGAATTGAAAGACGGCTATCATACAGAAGTACAAAATACAAAACATTTGTTTTTATTATAATATTTTAAAAAAAATTACGAATAGAATTGTAAAATAATTTACGTGAAATATGTTCAGCCAATTAATAATTGTTGTCAATAAATTGATACTTTATAATACTGCTCAACAGCGGATCCGGCCCATCAAAGATTTCAATCCGGCCACTGATTTTTATTATATAAATATTTTAGATATAAGAAATATTGACTTTTTGAAAAAGATGAAAGTATATTTTTATTTGATTGAATTTATTAGGTTCTTAACCTCTTAAGTGATCTGAAACCCATTTAATCTAAAAATATAGTCTCGTGTACCCCCCATGGAAAATGTATTTAGATTTAGGAAATTACGTTTATAGTAAAATACTTTATCAATTGGAAATATATATAAGTAATAAAAAAAAATCTCAATTTTTATATTAATCAAACAATGTATACATAGTATAAAAATATGAGGCGTCGTAATAAATATTACATGTATATACTAAGATCAATTATGTACATAAGAAAGTTGAAATCTTCAAAAAATAAAATATACATTTGTACTAGTTCCCAGTTTTTATTTAATAATATCAGGAACGGTTTCGCTCATGACTAGCATTAGCAACTGATCCTGGTCTTATTAAATAAAAGTGGGAATGAGTAAAAATGTAAGATATGATTTTTTTTTAATATAATGCCTTTCCACCAAGTATTGACAATGAACACCCTAAAAGTGGTACATATAATCAGTATAACAATTAGAAAATGGAAATATTTTACAATTCAGTATTATGATGAAAACAATTTTATATTCTGGCTTCATTCGTCACCTCTAAAAAAATTGTCGAAATTATTTCTAAGAAAACGAACAATAGGTATGTTTTATGTCATATTAATCTATTAAATCACTATGGAAAACATGGCTGTCACAGAAAAGTACTAAGATTTATTTGAACGATGGAGTATAATAACTATTTATCAACCCCAAGAAAAATTACTACCCTAATATTATTTGCTTCGCGGATTGTAATATTCATCAAAAGTTTTTTTGACAATATCTCATTGCCAGCCACGTTTCATAATTTGCATCGGACCCATAAAATTTGAAATATTTCTTCGGCTTGGTGTTTTGATAACTTTTATCATTTTGTCCAATTTAAAATAGCGTTTTGGTTTATATGAAAACCATTTATTATCATTGTCAATAAAAATTCAGATTGTGGGTTGGCTGGCTTTAAGGTATTTCTTCATAAAGGTACAATGAACATTGATTGAACGAATATCTCTTTTTTTAATCCGTAACGCGTATTTGAGTGTATTTTGACTGGCGTTCGTTTGATATAAGTGGATTAATTTAACGAAAGCCTCGTACAGGCGGACAGAAAGACAACACAACACACATCATTAAGCTGTAATGCAGTGGTTACCAATAGAACTATCATAAAACATTTCGATAATAATGAAATCTACTTCAACCGAACGCCGCGCGTCAACTATTTCATTCTAGATTTTGTGTTTTGAATGCGAATTGTTTTCTACCAGTACAGTAGAACTTCGATTATCCGGACCTCAATCATCCAGATTTAAGATTATCCGGATTGTTAAAAACTAACACAGATTTTTCTAATTTCCTGCAATACGTGTTTAAGATTTTTTTAAATCTAGCACGCTACCAAGGGAAATATTTTTCCTACATCTTTTGAAGCTTTTTACTGTTTAGATGTAACCATAAAGTGGTCCAAGATCTAAGAAGAATGTGATTCAAGACAACGACTGTGTTTTAAGGTTTTCGCGAATATGCAGCTTGCTAGCAAAGATCAATATTTTTTTTTAATAAAGAAAAAAGTATACATATTGTTTGTACTTGTTTTTAACCGTCAATTATGATTTTTTGCTATCGGTAATATCTTTTTCACCAATATATGAAGTTCTTCTTAATTGGGAAGATGCGGCGCAAACAAAGCATCAATCAAATATATTTGTTATGTCAATTCCCTATTATAATCAGGATCGCTGATCAGGAAATAAAATGCGACCTTACTGAGCGAAATTATCAGAATAGTAAATAATAGATAAGTACTGAAAGGGGATGTTTATTTACTTTTTATAAATATAAGCGTAATGAAGTTTTCCTTAAAACTTACTAGTAAATACATTGAGATAATTAAAATACAAAGATGATTGATTGATTATCCAAAGGTCCACGAAATTCATAAAAAATGCAATATTTTAAATGTTTTCAATAATTAAATTTAATAGTCCAAAAGTAATTCAATGTTAAATGAAGATTTGTCGTGTAAAATCAAGCGTAACATTTTCACATTCAAAATTACAGAGTGTAAATAATTGTAGCACAATAGCATTTTATTGACGCCATAATCGAGGAAACTGTTATTACATATTTTATAATATTTCTTAGAGTTTTTTTATTGTAGAAAAAAGGTCTAACTCGTCTAGCCAGTTCACGACTGGTCACAGTTTCACGTCACGCAAAGTCAAAGTCAAATACACCCAAGCGACTAAAATATTTTTAGCACACTGGCATGATTGCGTGTAAAACATTTAAAAATAATAATAGATGTTTCGAAAAAATAAATATTTGCTGAATAGTTTTTCAAAATAATTTTAACTGTATAAAACTTTTAACGATTACTCGGTGAAATGCATTCGTTAAAATTTATCATTTGAAGTGGTTATAATAGATAGACGTATGAGCTTAGAAAAGGGTTGGTGATAAACTGATTTATTTTGATTGATATCTATACATCAAACTCTGGGGCCAAACTCTATTCATCTGGTGTATTTTGATGCTGCTTTTCCCGCGTAGCGTCCTGAACTTAATTTTTAGGCGGGTTCGTAGTCTATGTTTTGTAGCTTGCTTTTTACAGCAAGTTTACTCTTGTGGCCAATCATCGGATATAGTCGACAGTGATTCGCGATAGCTTGCGTTTTTTCTCAGTAATATGTTTGCAGAAAGTTAAAGCCCACTAAAATTGGATGGGGAGATATGGTTAACAGCATTTATCACTCGACTACGGAGTTAGCCTTTAAAACGAATGCTTGTACAAGTAAACTAAAAAATACGCCGTAAAAAAACTATACAATAAAATTATATGAAATGTACCTGTAATATGAAAAAACGTAGGCGGTATATTTGGTTATGATCGGTTTAATACCATGCTAACGTTACGACGAACATTTTCTTTTACTATTGTTGAAGTGTCAACGGTGTCCAAATTACATTCCTATTTGAATCAATGTTATTAGTTACTCATTTGCTCGTTGAGAAGCTTACAATGAAATAGGCCGAGAAATTTGCCTTAGTTGCCTCTTAAGGAGGGCCCACGGCCTGGAGCAGAAAGCACCCCGCAGGTCGCGCCGCGAGCCATCCCGTGGCCGGCCAAAATAACTCTTATCTTTTGTATTGCCTCCCATTGTTCTAACAGCGGGACGTTACGTATTCATTTTGACTGTTACACAATATAATATCATGTTTTATTGTTCTTTCTTCCGATTCACGGCTGTAATTATCGCCATGAGGCCTGGTTAACACGCTCTAATGGGATGGGATATAATTTCTTCAAACGAATCGTACAAATTGTTTCAGTTTGCAATTTGCTTTATCAATAGTACCAAACTAATGTGCATTACTCATTCGGTCAAATTAATTTAGGTCACCTTGATATTACAATAAAATAATTATCCACAGCAATAACTACATATCTAGTTAACTGTATATCTTTTATCAAAACGACTTGTCGAACAAAACAATTTCTTGAAATGCATGACGTGATCGCGCAGTCTCGATAATTCATTAAGACTACATAGAAAATTGATTTTTCATATCATTTTTACAATGTTTTGATATTAATAAAAATAATAAAACATTTTAGTATTTTTTCCACATAAAATTTATTAGATCAAGACCGGTTTCGCTCATTGCAAGCATTATCAACTGATTAGAAAAATATATAAACAGTGCTATTTATGCAGATTTAAATTGGAATAAAAGGTGTAAGCAACTATTAACAATGAAAAGGATTTACAAACTACATTATAATTACACAAAATTAAAGTTAAGCAAGTATTGGTAGTGAACACCTTAAAAATGTTTTGATATATAGTAAAATAAAAAAAATACAATACATACTTCATAACATAGATATAATATAGAATAATTTTAGGTTATATTAGTTTGTTGTCGATTGATCCACTATCACACGCTCTGTGTATGCAGCTGCTGTTTCACGGCGGCCTTTCCGAAAAAATCACTCGAGAAAAACTCAATGAGAATTTATTGTGAGTCACTCGAGATCAACTAGAGGTAAATTGACATCACAAACATCCACGTCTTAGGTCTTAAATTTAAACTGAAAAATCTTAATTTGACATTGACCCTACCGGGAATCGAACCCAGACCCACCTGGTCGGTAGAGAAAGCTCTTACCAACATGACCACAGCGGGTGATATATATCCCGATACATAGCTGCATGGGACATATCGAATATCTCACTCCTCTAACTCTTATTTAATTTGTATACAAAATTAATAATAATAATACTATAACATAGGATGGGTTACACAAATGGGTAGCAGACATGGATTTTGGTTTTTGTTTTGTTTTAAAAAACATCAATTTCCTTTAAATTTAGGAATGGTCATCACATTTTTCGCTCGCTCGTATTATTCAAATCATTACGTAAACCGTTTTTATGACTAAAATAGATAATCGGAACTTTTCATTGAAACGAAAGGTCATAGGGTCAATAAAGTAAATAATTATCTGTAAGTCTGCACCAGTGATAATTAAAAGTTATTTATTGCACAGATAGTAACGTTAATGTTTACAGAAGGTGAATAAGTGTAAAAAGGTGAGCGCATAACCGTGATAACAGCAACACATCCACTGTAAATGTTGGCCGTCCTCCCAAGAACCATCGCGTGATGGGGTAAACAAATTTACCTTCGCAGGCATTTTGCTTACAACCCCCGTGGGGTAAGCCACTTAATTCAATGACGGGAAAGCTATTTCGAAAGCCTAACATATTGGCCAGTTGTTGAATACGACTTAAAAATAAGTAGAGTGTAAAATATATACATTACACAGCATTTCTTCGGCGGATTTGCATTAATTTTGTAATCCACCTACGCCGAAATTTACGGGGTACGCTGTTCATATATTTAATATGTAGAAAAAGTTCAATAGAATTTTTAAATCAACATTACATGTTATTTTGAAATTTAAAGCTTTTTCTCTTTCGAATCACATTTGAGTCGTATCTAAAAAAAATTAAAAAGGTCGTCGCAGAATAATAAACCTCTAGTAAAGAAATATGACTATTTTAACCTTAAAACGCCAGCCATTTTCAGAATAATATTTCGATTAATACTTGATACTATTTAAATGCTAATGGTTATGTTGGCTAGAACCACTAATAAGATTAAATCATTTCGACGGAGCAGCTTTGTGGTTACGAGGAATGTTGCCTCTAAGTTGCGCGCGCGCGCGGCCGCGCAGCAGTTTGAAAGCCCCTGCGCACTCATTCCGGGTTAGCGCGCACCCCAAGACAACTATTCAATTATCATTTGATAGAGCAGCCTTTGAAATTCCCGCGCAGCTAACCTTTTGTCTTAAAGGGAGAATTGGACTTACGAGCCATAACACTTCACAATAGTTGAAGCTTATGAGTAATTAGTTGGTAATCTTCGCGATGAACGAAACCAAGAATTATGAATAGTAAAAAATGTAAAATTAGTAAACAAACCTGTTTTTTATGATAATGCCTTTAAAAGTGATTAGCAAGTAACTGTGTAGTAAGTTTCAAAAACAAGTGGTTACATCAGAACGGTGGTTTGATTTTTCTTAAAGTTCAGAGGTAAGAGAGCGAACCAACCAATATCTCCCAGTAACGTCAACAATGTGCTAAAGCAGCGGTGGGTACATGCATGGTTCTTAGTTCTGTGATAAAACACTGTAACCTGAATCAAACATATCTTATTCTTTTCTTCCAACTGGATAGATTTCGCTCCCCAGAAAGATGTTGATGATTATCAACAAGAAAGACTATTTTTATACGACGGATGAAAGTAATAAGACAGAAGGAAGAAACAGAATGATGAAGGCACTAATATTCGTGGATTTTTTTTATACATTCTCTACCTTCAGACGTTCAATAATACTGATGAACTATCGAAATTATGAATCAATTCCAAAACAACCTTTTATTCACCCAGTATATATTTACACTAGCATTGGTAGTTAGCATCCATATGGATTATAGTCGAACAATTGCTTTAATAATACAGCCCTAATCCCTAACCAAGTAATCTCAATCACGAAACCCAATGTTTAAAACACACGCTCATTATTTAGTCATAAACGAAAAGTTTTTTTGGGTTAAGCTTAAGAATAGTAATTTTATACGTTTGTTTTCGTAAGTTGATATTCCAGTCGCTACAATACATCGATTATAAGCATACACTTATAGAAGCAAGGCAGCTTGATAACGTCAATTTTAATATTTAAAACAGATCGTAATTCCATTTTTAAATGTAAAAACAATCGCCAACTACGGGCTTCACTTAGCAAGGAAGCATTTTCAACTAGTGAAAGAATAAAAATGAACTGGGCTATAAACATTTATTATTTACGGTTACTTACATACTCAGGAAGCATATGAGTTAATCGGTTGCTGATGAATTTTAAAATTATTAAACGTTATTTCAATGTAAAAAATATATACTTATGTTAATAAAAACACAATATTCCTTTGTACTTTATTCCACTTTATTTAGAAGATCAGGACCGGTTTCGCTCATTGCGAGCATTATCAACTGAGCTCATCATAATGCCTTCCCACCAAGTATTGGCAGTGAACACCCTGAAAGTGATATACATACATGTCAAAGATTTTTTCAAATTAGTTAATGAATATGTTTTTAAAATATAACTAATGATGAGCAAAGTTTAGATTTCCTATATGTGTAGAGAATTCCTAATTGTACTGCATTATAATTATTAAGAAAAGTCGAGTAATAATAAATGTTGTATCAATATTACATAAGCCCCACTTTTGATTGCATAAAACATATTTGATTATTAACATCTTATAAAATATTATCTCGTTTAGCACCATTTGTTGGTAGTATATATTTACTGTTCTTATGCTTCACATTGGATTCATTGGAAGCACAGATGGTTTGGTATATTTTATGCACATGTACATATATATCAACTGCGGAAAGGAAAAAGGACGTAACCCACAGTTTTTTTAAAACAGGTTTTTTTCGATAATCACAATACATCAAACTTGATACACGTTCTATCAAAAGGATGCAAGCTGCAAATGCCAAATAAGTATCTAAATTTAGCTTTTAAGTTTGAAAAAGATGACCTTGTAAAAAATTAAAACCAAGAAAAAATACTGAAATAAAGGTTTTTTCTAGACAACTTCTTTAATTAATATGAGATTATGTCAATTAAACACCAGTTTAGAAGTCTCCGTGCACTTCAAGATTGTGTATAATTCATAATTTGCATATGTCACAAAATCATCAAAACATGTTTTTAGCGCCTCCTGTAAAATATCATATCTGTGGGTTACGTCCTTTTTCCTTTCCACAGTCGATATGTAAATTTTCTCCTAATGTGCCATTGTATGGCTAAATGTAAATTACGAGTACGATAAAAATTTCCCAATAACGTAGTGTTTACTTGCAAGATTAGGGAAATGTAGCAATATATTTATGTGTGGCCCAACGCCAAACGTATAATTACTAAAAAGTTTTCGTGATGATTGAGATCTGATAACAGTGCAGCCAGCCCCCCAGTTTTTATAAAAGTACAACTACTGTATAAAATCATATTTTGAAAATCTTTTGATGAAATGTTTTTGAATTTTCCAACTAGCTACACAGATCAAATTTACATTATTCCATGACAAAACCATTACATTTTGTATTACATTAGTTTGCAAGATAATGTCAAAAGTAGGACCGTAGACTTTTATATCAAATTGTATTGCGATGCATGTTTTGAACTAGAATTTCGGAAACATATGTTCATTCTTACGATGCAATAGATCAGGGGTTGTGAAATTTTTGTTACTTGATTTGTTAAAATTTAAAAAAAAAATGACAATTACGACTCGATTTTGGCTATTTGCATCTTCAGGCAGTGCATGGGTGAACTTGAAAATTGAATATTTTTATTAGTCGTATTTTGTATATGAGAATGAGTTAAGAAAATAATTGTAAATACCACTAGGAACTATAATATTTCCGACGAGCTGATTTTCAACTAAGAACTAATTAAGCTTAAGCCTTAAAATACGCTGATTTAACTAATTATAAATAATCACTTTAATTTAAAGTTATTTGATTTGAAAAATCCTATATTGGTCAAAAAGAAAACAACCGTCAGTTCTAAAATTAATTTTATATATTATTTTGTTTTGAAAAATTGTTAATTTAAAATGGCTCCGTGATCGATCGGTTGGTCGGCCCTTCTTTATACGAATGCATTCAATAATAATAATTCGTTTCACTCCAGTGATTTTATTCATTTTGTATACAAACCAGATACATAGAGTAAATCATGCAATTTGAGCAGATTTCATACGTCTACGGAAAACCGATCATATGAAATTGACCCATGCGGAAAACCAGTCGCGGGTAAAGCTTATCACAAGAAAACGCGACGCAATGAAAATGAATCAAGCGGAGTACTGCTGATGATGATTGATTTTGTCAAATTGTATTGTTATTTTGAAGTATATATAAATGAAAAAGAAATACACAATTGCTCACCGAATGTGTTCAATAATGCTTTCGATTCGAACATATAATTTATGGCGATAAACAATATTACGAAAATCGTTCGGACTTCGGGATGACTGTGAATATTCAGCTTGTAATTACTAAGTTTATGGGAAGGGTTAATTAATGGCTTCTATATTAAATTTCATAACTATGTAACTACTTATCGCTTGTAAGTTATTCACAAACTGAATATGATGCCTATGAAAGTTAACTACGTATGTATTTTCTCGCCACATAACACATTAAGAGAAGATTATAAATTATTATGGCATATCTCAAAAAGTTATGTAGATATTAAAACAAATACGAAATTTCGTTTCACTTGAGTACCAGAATAAGCTACTCGCTTTACAAGATGGTGTGTTAGTTTCTTCTGGTGACTAGACTCTTGTCTAACTACCAAAGTATAATTAAGAATACATTAATGCACGTAGACAAATACAAGAGCACATTAATTATTTATGTAGCATAGAGTGGAATCGTCTACTCTACGATAAGCAAACCATGTCAAATTTTATCGCATATTTGCATGTTAGAAAACCATCGACTCAGGTATACCAGACATGAATATAATTTTACTTAAATTTATTAGGGATTTATATGCATTTGATTGTTGTACTTTTAAGATAAATAAAAATGTTAATCAAATTTATGTATGTACATACATATGTATGTAGGCTCTTTTTCGGAGTATGCGAAGCAATTGGCGCTTCGTTTACTTGGTTGTGAAGTTATGGATTCGAACCATGAATCGATTGAGTCATGTATTTCTCGAATGCTTTTCTACCTTTCAGATATTGATTAATTAACTACTAGTTTTCGTTTACTTTATCCATCTTTACTTAATAATTCTAACACGACAGTTTTAGCAATTGACTAGTAGATACTTTCGGTGGATTTGGCGGTAACTCTGTGAAAGTTCATTTTAATATAAAATAACTTAGATTATTCCGAGTATTTCTCGTATCCTCAAGACAATCTTAAGATTGTCTGAGGATGCCTTTGAAAGAGACGAAACACGTGTCACGGTTTGTAGCACAATACGTGGAATATTCTTAGTGATTTTATATTTTAGACTGGTAGATAGTTTAAGTAGCAGATATGAGAAAAAAAATGATTAACAAAGAAGATATTTTTTTTATGTAAGAAAATTACTTTGAACAGTTTTGAATGGCTCATTAGAGGTTTTTCACATTTAAACTGGAAGTTTTATGGCGGTATCTTATTTTATGTCAATGTAACTAAAAGCTCGCTTTGTTTCAGCGAAACATTATTTTACGTCATGAAAAGACAGCAAATTAAATTTAGTTTTCCCATTAAGCGTAAGCTGTCGTCCCGAATCGCTACCAAAGAGAGCGTGTACAGCCTTTGAAAGCTTCCAAAGTTTTTCCTGGAGTTTTTCACGCGCTCTAGCGGCTGAAATGTGAAACATCCGCGTCTAGAAATTCCTAAGCTCTAAATTTTCAAACACGTAATGCAGAATTTTAGAAACAATAGCGGCAAAATAAATTGTTTTTATTGCCTCAGCGAGAATATAAAACTGAATCTTAGAATCTTGACTAGTAAATGGCCCTTATGAGTATCAAACTAAGACTTAAATATTAAACTAATTTTTGAGACATGGAAATATTGTTTTTAATGTGGTAAATACAACCAGTTTAGTGAGATTAGCAAACGAACTAAGTAAAAAGTATAACTGAGCTTAAAGATAAGCACGCTTTGCTAATTTATAATGTTATTAGAGGAATATGTGTTTTTTTGAAGAAAGCATAAATGAAAACTCTGAATGAGTTGGTATATTAATCAAATCATAACATAAGTTGGAGAAAACTGAAGAACCGTAATCAAGTAAGTCGATAATCCTCTGTAATTGCTATTGAGGAATATTTTACTGAATCAAAAGAATATTTTTTATAAAATCAACCGTTAAAGCTTCAGGTATTATAAATGTATAGAGAATAGAAATTATTCGTTATCAAATACGTGTGCACAAGTTTTGAGGCTTCTGCGATTTTTTAATCATTATTTTGGAAAATGTGTATGAACATAAATATATTAGCCTTGCGGCAACGATAGTTGACAATTGAAAATAGCCCCGAAAAGACCCATGAATAAATTACCTACTAAAATAATTCGTTCAAGTATAAAGAAACCTATCAAGATATTTTAATCTAAATGAGGTGTCGGTTTTAATAGCAAAGGGTGAGGGTAATTTCGGAAAGCGAGGGTATTTTATTATGTAGGCAATAATCCCCGACGCCCTTCTGTTTATTCTGGAAAATGGAAAGCTTCAGGTCGATTCGTGGCGTAAAACACCGCTGCGATAAAGTAGATTTTAAAAGAATATCGAACATCTTCAATGTATAACTGGAGTCAGTAAAAACGATTATAGATTACTGAACGATTTGCTTCGATATGTATTTGTTTAAGTTGGTAAAATGGTTACCAAAGTGGAGATAATATCAAATTTTAAAAATGTCGGCAGCCAATCCATTAATATTTTCCAGAGAAAATAATTGCCTCCATGATACAATGGAAACCAAGGAAATGTAATATAAATGTATACGGAACCATTTGTAGATATAATTTATGTCTTTGCTGTTTGTTTTAACGTACATCGTCACGCAAACTATTTCGAATTTCGTTAGAGTTTTAGAATTAATACAAACATTAAATTACTACTTACATATTTACCTTGTTGATCTTTTTCATGAATTGTTTTTTAAAACATTCAAATTAAACAAGATTTATAAATATTTTTTTTTTCATTATTTTACGTAACAACTTTGTTAAAAACTATCATCAGTATATTAGGTAAAATGTTGATTATACGGCTAATCAATTTAGGGTGTATTGCACTACTGTGAAGTGAATATAGGCTATCGACTAAGTTGTTGAATTATCGTTTTCTTTATATGAAGTTTTCAGTATTTGATAGTGTATTAAAGTATCATGTTTATTGGGTGCAATTCAACGGATCGATCAAAAAAATAATGTATGGTAATGGCAACTCAAGGATGCAAACCCTTGACTACGCAACCGAGTAACATTAAAGCTACGAAATCGGATATTAAATGTGAAAGTTTTAAAATAAAGATATGAGCATATTAAGGAAGTTATGCTCAACATGGTCGATGTGAACAGCAATTTTCCGCCTTGTAAAATGGATATATTTACGGAATATGCCGTTATACAGTTAAAGCACGTTTTGCATCAAAAAGATATGCACGTTTTAATGGTCTCTTAGGACTCCATAAAAGTCGAGACTGCGACCGCAATAGTTTCTTTGTTGATGTCATTCTTTTAAAATTGTATATGACAGAGAAAATAGAACCAAAATAAAACGGGAAGCAACGAGTTTTGTTTTCAAAATTATTTATCAGGCTATAAAACGGTAAAAGTCGTTATAATAATCGTATCGTTTAATTCTCTTTCTCCGCCTATAAGCCAAATTTATTGATGACAAAAATCCTTTTTATTGAGTTCTCCTTTTACGTAGTGAGCATTTTTTCTTCCTAGAATACTCCAATGAATTGAAGATTCAGAACTTCGACTGAAGGTGCTTGATGGAATTCCAATATAAAATTTGAATTGTTTGAATTTTGTACTTTTCCATGAGTTTCGTCACTAATGACCCGGGTTTCGCCTTACGGTATGTTCAGGCAGTTCAAGTGCACGAATGTACTTGAACTGACACATTCACACAAGTTTTGTAACTAACGACCTAGGTTTCAACTTTTACCAACCACTTGATGTCGGAGATCCATTCGTTCTTATTTTTCCGGGAAATTTTAGAAATAAATAGGGCACAGTTAAATAGTTTAAACCAATTTTTAATGAGTAGGTAAATCTGCCAAATTCCCCACTTTTGTATCCTATGTGTAAGTAAATATAATTATACATTTTCCAGCAAAGAAAATAAATATAATTCTTGAAATAACTCACCATTCAAGTATGTAGGCATTTCCATGGGTTAATCCATTTCGCCAGCAATGGCCTTAAACGTATTGATACATTTATTTATTAGTTAAACACGATATGTTTATTTACTAAACGTGAGTGTTCATCCGTGCACTTGAACGCCTGAAGATGCCGAAAGGCGATACCCCGGTCTTTAGTAAAAAAACTTAATTTGAACGTTTCAAATTTATTTTATGCACTTTCAGTCGAAATCTTAAATTAAAAAAAAAAACAATCGACAATGTTTCTCTTTCGAAATTGTATTAGGTACAAGACGCTGCAAATCCCTGAATGAATATGAATTTCAGGTAATAACTTTCCGACTACAGAGTAAGCTTCAACATTTAGAGAGAACGTAAATACGAAAGAGCAGCAGTGATTTTTCATGCGGAACCTGCATTTAATCTACGTCCTCAACATAGTTAAGATAAATAACCTTGCACGTCTCCTGACATTTTCAACAGTTTTCAGTAGTTTTTATGTACCAAACGGTATCCAAAGTGTAAAGAGGGATGTATTAGTTATTTTTTTGGTACCGACAGAAACTGTATGAGCTTTTTTCGAAACATTTTTGGTTATATATCCATCTGACGTATTTATAATTTAGCAGACATTATATCCTAGTATGATGTGAATATATTGATATTTAGAGATACATTAATATCATTCATTGTTTTATACAAAATTGATGTAGAGTTGTTTAAATATTTATAGAGGTAATGCTGGAAAATTTTTATCGATATGTAAAAAGCTCTCTCTCTCTTGAAGTTCGAAGATCGTTTTCAAGTTTAAAGCATTTTTCTCTTGTCCTTCAGGGCCGAGTTAATAATCCTGCTCCCAATTTATTCTTACGTGGGCGAATCTATGAGCAAAATCTTTCATTTCTAAAAACTTATACCTCACTTAGGAGGTATGAGTCACCAGTTCCAAGGGCCGTTCGATTGATCAACTCATTGCCTAGAGAAGTGGACATTTTTAGTGATAGTATTTGTGAACTTTACTATTAAATTACTTAAATTTTACTATTTTATTTCTTGATTTTGTATGTTGATTTTTGTGTATTATGTAGTTTTATTTTATATTATGTCTCATTATATTTGTCATGTACATGGCAAATTGGCGTCAGCTGTTATGTCATGTACTGTACTTTTAATTTTTAACAGTAAATAAATAAATAAATATGTGTATTCAATTATTTTTTGGGTGTATAATGAATTTATGCCACAGTAAAAACTATTTGTAAACATGTGCTATATTGAGTCGAGAATATATTTATTTACGTAGTGTATGAATATTTTTGATGGATTCGGTGATAGCTTTGCGGGGTTTATTTTTATATAAAATAATATTTGATAACTTTGATATTTTACGAACTGACTAAACCTGAACAGAATAAGTCGAAATATGCTTTTTTAAATGACGATAAACGAATCACAAATTGAAAAATATTCGATTTATTTAAATTGATTTTTTAATCAATTCAGCGGTTTCATTAAAATATTTGTAGTCTGCTTTCAAATACTTAAAATGGAAAATTAATCGAATTTTTCAGACTTACAAATGATAGAAATAGATGTCTGCTAATATAATCATGTCTAGATAAAAATATACAAATTCATGAAAACTTTTATAGTAACAATGCGACCAATTTAACAGGATTAAATAATATTACGTAATACAAATACAACATGGGAAAGGTGGACTTAGCCGAATAAATGCCTCCTTGATTATATTTGGAACAACGTATATGTGGAGCAAATGGAAAACGCTGAGCAATGGTCACGGAATATACGTATAAATCATTTAAAACGTCACTGAATGTATTATTAGGGTTGTGCTCACAGGATATGTTTGACTATGCAAGGCATACAATATATTAATGAAAACGTTTACAATACCCTGTAAGTGAAAATCCAAGAAAATATTTTCAATGTAAATATTTGAACAAGCAGAATGATTAGTGTCGAAATTATACGTTTGTAAAAATATATAATAATACCACCTACTATCAACTATAAAATAAAGTTTTCTTCTTTTCTAGAATATAGCATCATCACCTTTGTTATATCCGTTTCATTAATCTAATTCTAACCTATGTTAACTGCTCTTCTATATTATTTATATGTTTTTAAAATTGATTTCTTTTGTAAGAATTGATATGGTTTTTAAAAATGTCTTTTTCAGAATCTTCATTACTGCTGATTTTGTTGAAGTACATCATTGCTTGGAAACGGGAAAAACACCAAATCATCATTAGGATATTTACTTTAGTAATGTGGTGTTTCACTTTGTTTAAAAATTTCCCAAATTTGAATTGTGTTTATAATTGATATCGTTTGCCACTTAGATTTATTATTCTTTGATGATGATTTTTTAATTGTTATGGGTGTTAAGCATTTTAATTTTGTGTAATCATAATGTAATTTTTAAATCATTTAAATTGTTAATAGTTGCTTACACCTTTTTATTTCAATTTAAACTTGTATAAATATCACTGTTTATAGATTTTTCTTATCAGTTGATAATGCTCGCGATGAGCGTAACCGGTCCTGATCTAATAAATTTTATGTGGAAAAAGTACTAAAAATCTTTTATTATTTTTATTATAATACCTTTCCACCAAGTGTTGACAGTAAACACCTTAAAAGTGATAGTTTTCTTCGTTCTTTTGTTATAAGATTTGCATTTGTTCTTAAAATCTTAAATGTCGCAGCTTAACTGGTGTAAAAAGAAATTATAATGATTTAATTGATTACGTTAAATTTGAATCGTTTTGAACTGTCAGTTTAAGTTCATTCGTGGACTTGAACGCATGAAGATACCGAAAGTCGAAACCCAGGTCATTAGTAACAAAACTAGTGTGAATGTACATAATTTGAAATTGCACTAAGCACCTTCAGTCGAAATCTTAGATTAAGTTCACATTATATAAAACAAAACGATACTTTTATCGTGTCGACCGTCAAATATTGATGAGTATGCATTATATTTGTAAAAAATAAAAATACATTATTTGTACGATTTGCACAATTTTATTAAATGAGCGAAGTCGATTCTGAGCATTTGAAAAAAATATGGAAATCGAATAAAATGCGTTTTACTTTTATAAAAACAGTGACATACGTTCCTCGCTGATGCACTGATTTTTTCTCACATGTTTGCTGAAAGATAATTTCATTTAACATCTCTAAATGTTGGTGCATATATTTTATTTTTTAACATTTAATAGCTAGCATTTCATCAACCCTACGAAAAGGTACTTTGGTAAAGAAAATTATTATAAAATTTACAATACATTATTTCAAACGTAATGCATTTATAAATAGATTTGTGGAAAAATGTTCCTTTTTTAAATTGAATATACGACAATAAGGATAAAAAATTCATATTCAAACTACTACGTGATGTATTTATAATTAATTATTCAGTCACGCACGTTTGTTGAATTCAAAAGTTGACATTTTCATTACAAATTTTCTATCGGGTAATTTTATAGATATAACTGTCATTTATAAAGTGGGATGCAGTTTATTTATTTCACTTTACAAGAATTGCCGATTTATTGGCTGATGTTATTACTAACAAGTTACAACATCTAATGTGTTTTGACGATGCGGTTTATGTGTTCCTTTATTATCACGTTTGCAAAAATTTTATATTTGCCAAGTGTGATTTAACCGATTATTACAAATTGATCAACAAATAAAAAAAACGGGAAGGCGCCAGGCATGGATGGTATACATCCAGAGTTCCTAAAGTACAACCTGGAGGCGCTTCTGCACCAACTTATTAGTATGGTGTGGGCGCAAGAGCGCTGTCCGAGGGACTGGGTTAATGGCGAGGTAGTCACAATCCACAAAAAAGGTGACTCACTGTGCTGTAACAACTACCGTGGCATATCGCTGCTCAGCGTGCCTGGCAAGGTCCTGGCGCAGATAGTATTGGCGAGAATAAGGATTCCAATTATGAGTATCCTCAGGGAAAATCAGGCCGGGTTCTCACCTGGCTGATCCTGCGCGGACCAAATACACAATCTTAGGTGCTTTCTTCAGCAAAGCAACGAATTTAACAGCTCGCTTGCATGTTGCATTGTAGAATACGAGAAAGCCGATAGTCCGCACCGGTCTTCTCTATGGAACATATTAAAATTGTACGGAATCCCAACCAAGATTGTTGCCATTATAAAATGCTTGTACGAGGAGAGCGAATGCTGCATAAGAATCGGTGATATAACCACTGAATGGTTTGAGGTCTCAACAGGGGTCAGACAGGGCTGCGTCTTAGCTGCGTTCCTTTTCATTACAATCTTCGACTTCATTCTGAGGAAGTCAATTCCATCTGACCGAGGTGTGACCGTTGCCCCCAATCTAAAGCTATGCGACCTCGAGTATGCAGACGACGCTGTTATATTTGATAAATCTGTCGAAGGTATTCAAGAGACGATGGATAGACTGCAGAGAAACTCATATCGCATCGGTCTTAAAATCAATGCAAGTAAAACCAATGTCCTCTGCAACAGTGCCTGTCCAGACCCACACTACACCTTGACGAGCGCCGTTCAAAAAATCGAAAGGGCGACGGTTTCAGGTACCTGGGGGTACACATCACGGGAGATGGCAATCCGTGTAAAGAGCTCGCGATCCGATTAGGGATAGCTGGAGCAACCTTTAAATCAATGAGGAAAGTCTGGGACTCACGGCTGTACTCGGTCAGAACCAAGTGCTTCCTGTTCAACGCATGTATTTTGACAGTGCTGCTTTACGGTTGCGAATCGTGGCACATTACGAAAAAGCAGAGTAACCGTATACTGTGCTTCGAAAACAGATGCCTGCGGCGAATGCTAGGAGTGAAATGGTCTGACTTTGTCAGGATCATGGATATTAGAGAGCGGACTAACCAGCCTCTTATTACGTCCAAAATAAAGAAGCGGCGGTGGACCTGGCTTGGACACGTGCTAAGGATGCCTCAAGAGAGCCTGAACCCTGCCTGTCTCTTATTCCAACCGGATGGATCCCGGCGTCGTGGAAGGCCACTGATGACCATCCATAGGGTGTACTCAGCAGAGTTACGGGACGCTGGGATGACCTGGGAGGAAGCAAGGAGACTGTCTGGGGATAGAGAATCATGGAGGAACTTTATGGTGACCATATGCTCCGTATAGGGAGCGGATATGGACTAAAAAAAAACAACTCAACAAAAAACTAATTCGATCGACACTAAATTAAGATTCATCGACGAAACGAAAGAATTGTGTTGCCTCTTATAAGATTATTCGCTAGCTATAAAAAAATAAGATTTTATTTATTCGATGTAAGCTTTTGGTTCGGGGTGAATGCAACTTTTATATGTATGAGGTTAGATGACGAATAGCATACTTACAGAACACTGTGTCAGACACTTGTCAAGACTTGTACAAATGGGGTGCTTGATCGACTTTCGTGACGTCAATAAAAGCTCCCGGGGCTCGAAGCTCTCTAACGAGTGGGGCTGTCTGTATGTCTGGCATTATCCAAAGGTCAAAAGGGTTTAATTAATCTGATGCACCAACAGTTCAAAAGCCCAGATGAAATATCCCGCGCGCTGGTTGGCTGTATTAATGCAATATGTAAATTAGTTTGAATGCTCGCAAACTCAGCTAAGTCGACAATTCCACTGAAATACAGCTTCCAATAATCTTCCTTTGAATGTCTGGGTATTGTTAGGAGATTACTGCAGTTTTAGCAAGAATCTTGACAACGAATAACATGAACGGATAATTATGTTTCTCATAGTATTATATTACATGATTATCACGTTGAAAATTTAAATTTGATTAGCCTTAAATGATTAATCTTATACGAGTAACGAGTCCAGTTTGTATTAAGATACTAAAGTACATATTACTTTTGTAAAATATTTTCGATGGATTTGGCGGTAAGTTTGGAAAAGTTTATTTTGAAGATAAAATTAAATTGTATTACTTTTTTATTCCACAAGTTATAAGAAGATTCTGAAACGTGTTTCGTTTAGAAATCATCTTGAGACAAAATACCGTATGGGTCAACTACGACTTAACTTAATATTTAACATAAATCTTAATTTTTTAACTACAAAGCGGAGGTTAAAGTTTTTTGCTTTATTCTATACACAAGAGTAGGTACAAATAATAATAGTAATAAAAAAAATACTCGTATGAGAAAATAATAGAATAATGGTAGGCAGCCTGTCTTATTTCAAATAAATATCTGATCATTTTGTTTTATTATGAAGTGTTGTCTTAAGTCAGTGGTTTTCAACCTTTATGGTACTGCGTACTTTTCATATAGTATAAAGACACGTTTTAAAGGGTAAATAAATATTTTGGACTGTTCTTTTTTGGACTTTGTAATAGTCCACGACTCCCCAGGGAGGCGCGCCTCCCAGGTTGGAAATCGCTGTCTTAAGTCAATTACGCCAAATATTTTTCAGAATGGAAACAAGCAAAATATTTAATTATAATTTACATGAACAGTTTATCATTAAATACGTAATTTTGCTTATGATTTTTTTTTAAAATGTGCTGTATTGTAATAAATAGGGCCCATATCTTTGATTATATTGAAAAGAAACATCATTCATATAGGGATTTAATATTGAAAATTCACATACCCAGTATTTGTATTCGTGTTCAGAAGAATCCGTTCACCACTTTTTACTTGGTTATCTTTATGTTTTCAGTACACTTTTATGCATTTTATTATACACTTCACAGTCGATTACTACTTGGACACTAGTCGAAGCAGGATCAAATTTTCTTGGTGACACACAAAATGATTTTTTTCTTGTATCAATCTAAATATTATATTAAAAAATATCATTAACGCTTCAAATTTACTCCATATTAAAAAAAAAATCTGAAGGGTTTTATGTCCATAATTTAAAAGCCATTATTAAATATTAACCATTTCCGCAATGCCTAGATTATCATAAGTTATGGCATTGTGGGGAGAAAATTCCTTTTCTTTATTCTAAGTAGCGAAGAAAATGCGGAGCCTTTAATGGTGCAAAGTTGAACCTATACAGCGAAGCTCGTTTTGCAGAATAAGACATCATCAATGCAGCCTGGTAAAAGTGTATATAGTTTTATCTTAGCTCCAGTTCAAATCACGGATAATATAACATTTTAAGTTTTAACAAAGCTTTGGAAATAATGCGGAAAACTAAGAATATATTGTTTTATATTTAAAACTAATACAACGTAAATATTTCCTTTGATTTCTTATTGAACTTTTATGGGAAATGAGATATAAAGCGTATCATTAAAATTAAAACTTTGCTTTTTATTCGAAGCTATTCATTTTTAAACTATATTTTTTAGATGATGAACTGCAAATACTCGATAATTAATTGATGACAATAAAATGAAAAAATTAATCACTTTGTTATATTATAGTCTCAGTATAATCGATCATAATTCATCCTGATTGAATCGTTGAGCATTGCGCGACCCGAGTACTACAAAGTTCTATGTGAAAAAGTAACAATGCGGCAGTCTTCCAAGTACCGTTATCGGTATACATGGTTATTTTTGTTTCGTCAAAAATTTTCACATAGAACCTTATAGTACTTGGGTCGCGATTGGTTACAAAACTTTTTGAAAAACGTTTCGGATATTTTTTCAACAATGTTTGAGTGTGGACGAAAAACATTATTGGTGGAATTCTGTTGGAATTTTCAAAAAAATATATTTTGAATGTGTAAAATATCTTTGAAATTCGAAATCTTTGGTGTGCTGGATCTAACTCGTGTGCCATATTTTGGTGACCGCTGGGCTAAAGGATCATGTAAATTATTTTATTTCGCCTACCTATGAGGAAAATTGCGTCATTCCCGTTATCACTTAATCTTTTAATATTTATTTTGTAAAATCGTGACAGTTTATAGAATCTTCACCATTATCCGAAAAGCAGAACTAGTAGAACATTGAATAAAACCAAAAAAAAAAAATGTTCTATTTTTTTCGTGCATTATATGTACATATATACATGCACCTTTCATAGATTTTCATAACTGCGCAAGGGCACAGGCCTCGCTTATAAATAAGGTAAAATGATGCATAAAGGGTTCACGTAATAAGGAAATGACGATAAAACCGTCGCATTATGTTTATAAAATAAGATTGATGATTTTCCTGCCTCAAAGCTGTGAAAATGTTCCAGCCTGATGTGACATTTCTATGGGGAACTTTTTATATTACCTGTTGTCACTCAGGATTAGGATACGAGTAGAACAAACACAAAACGGTTACTAAATATTCTTTTTAAATAATTATAAACGGATCTTTAAATTTGTACAAAATTCTATTTGAAGAAAAATACGTCCGACCCATTTTGAAACCCTTTTCCGACCGCTCCTCATAATTTTCTACCATTTTTATTGTCATTGTTATGTCACCACCACTGAGAGTAATGCTTTATAACGCGATATATTATAAATACAAATCGTGAGAACCAATTAAACTTATTCTTTCAAAAATCGAAATAATTACAAAAAACTGTGATATAGCAAAATAAAAATGGATTAAATATCAAAAAAGTTTATTCATAGTAAACATATTAGCTGTAGTTTGAAAAAAATGTTTTTTTGGCATATTATTGTATGGAAAGTGATTGAAAATCTTTCAAGAATTATTGTAATTTTCAGGTATTAGTGACAAGAAAACCACTTCGTTGGAAAGTGTCACTATAAGATTAAATTTCTTCGAGACGAAACTATTTTTAACGCATAATATACCACATGTCCCGTATTTTAAAGTTTAGATTAAGTCATTTTAAATATAACACGCAGCTAGATGATTTAAGTTTTAATGCAGTTTATAAGCCGGAAAAATAAAAATAGAACTATCTAAGAAGTATTGATTTTTTTTTTCTTCAATTGACAAACAATCTAATGCTATCACATTATATTGCGATACAAATGATACCATGATGATAAATTTAACCACTAAGTTTACCAATAAAAATGAATAATTTATTGTCAAGCAGTAAACTATGAAAGCATATTAGATCATTATAGACGGCTTAAAGCAATATAATAATTAATAAATGTAATAATAAACTCCCAATCATATATATACCCATATGGATATATAATTTTAAATATCATTTTTTTGCAACTATCAAATACTGTCAGTAGCGTGACAATATGAACATAATAGTAAAGTATTTTAATAGGTCTTACATTATTTTATCATGGATTATGAAGAATCTAGAAACATTTAGACTGAAAATAATATGATCAAAAATAATACAATTTACGATTGTTTACAGTTCATATTACTCGGAATATTTTTATGGCGTTACCAATATTTTATACATGACTAAGTATTAAAGAATACTGCAAACCATTAGAGATAAAATATAATTTATTTGTTTGATAAAGTATCTGTTTAATATTGCTTTCTTATTTATGATGCAATTCTAGCAAACTGACCCCGAATCAATAAATTTCATTCTGAGAAAGCCTCCGCCTATTTCTGTTCTAGCTTTCGATATTTATATTGCATAATGTATCCGGCGTCTGTTTTTCGAAAACTCTGTTGCCGGAAATGTTTTGAGCGTCTCCCCAAATGTTGCCATTGACTTTCCCTTCACGTATGCAACATTTAGATGCAATATGTATTTGCAGCACGTCATTGTCATAATATCGAAGGCTCCCTGTTTTTCGAGGGAATGTCTACGCTACATATTTTTCGGCAAACATATCCCAATCTAACAATAATATCCAATCTTTTCCATACTCTTAAAATTCTGATACGCACATCTTTCACAGGTAAAGAATCATGAAAAGAGATCGAGGACACCATATAAGATTTTTTGGAATGGACGCTGTTTCAAATCATTCACTCACGGAACTGTAATTGTCCACGCCATATCCAACAAAATATGGATATAATTTAGGGTTTTAACTAAAGTTTCTTGATGAAATTTCAATATCAAATTTAAATCGTTCAATTTTGTATATCTCCATATTTTGCCTCTAAGGACTCAAGTTACGCCATTCTGCACAAACTCAATAACAAAAATAGTCCAGATAGTCATCGATAGCTTTTAAGCTTAGTGTTTATATTCGTATAAATCACTATAAAAACTATTTACTAAACTTGGGTTCAAGTTTATCCGTGCACCTGAATGCACGAAGATGCCGAATAGCGAAATAGATACCTCGTGTTCCAAGACGGGGAAAAGTACAATAGTGGTATCTGGCAGGAAAGTTACTATATAAGGGAGTATGGTGAGGCAATCTAGTGTATGGTTTTAAAGTTTATTAAGCTTAAACATTGGTCAGGTGCCATTATATACATCCGTACAGGAGCATTAGCAGAACACAAAAATGGATTATAGTACAAAATGTGTGTAAAGGAAAACGGGGCATCAGGCCCCGTTTACGGTAGTTCTTGATCATAGAAAATATTTACGTGTAAATGAAATATACGTTACCAACTTATCTAAAATGTGGTAATTTTATTTTAAGAAGTATGTTTATTTTATGAAAATAAATTCAGTTATATAAAACAAACAAATAACAATGATTTTATACTAGTACGTTAAGTTCACTATATTTTAACGTCAAATTATTTGAGTAATTCGATTACAACATCCAATGCAAAAAGTCGTAAAATAACTCAGCTAACATGAATTGTCTGAATATATTTGAATTCCTGATGAGACGAAGAAAACTCGTCGACCAAAAAGGCTTGAAATTTTCTCGTTACAAAGTTCAAACAAGGAGCTAAGCTCAACGAGTTCACATCTACCTATGTGTCAAACTCTTGCATAAAAATTCTCGCAACGTAGTAGGGAGAAATGGACCACATAAATGTACGATGTGAGAATTGAATGACACTTTTTTGATAATTATGTTTCAGGTATGTTTCTTAAATATTTTGGTAAACGTAAAAATAAAAATGAATTAAAAATGTTTACATATTTACTTTTAAAAAATACTTAAAAAATATGGTATACATATTTAAATATAAGGGTAAAAGGGTTCTGTATATTTGTGTATTGTACAGATAGTATTTATGTTTACTACATAAGATTATTTAATGTGATTTATAAGTAACATAGTATGTATGTTATTTTAGGAATAAAATACCATTTAACCTATTTTATTTTTAGTCAAGAAATATTATATAAATTTAAAGGTAGACAAATCCAGTGCCCTGATTGGTGATCTTTTTATGTGAGTTAAAAAATGGCAACGCCCTATTTTCAGGTAAACGTCTCATAACGGGTAGTAAAATAATAAGTAAGCGTCTTTAGATACCTGCGTGTTAACTTTTTGCAGTCCAAATATATTGCCAATACTACGAGAAGAATAAATAACCAGATATACGCAACAGTGTTGTATGATTCTTTATATGTCAAATAATAGCTATTGGCAAAGCCGCCCTGGTTAATAAAAAACGCAGAAATAAATTCACTCTCATGTGTATTCAGTAAAAATATTGCATTTTGCTTTCAATGATAAGCTGATAGTGTTTCGGTAATGAAAATAGTCATTCGAACGTCGAGATTTTATCTAAGCTAATATGGAATTCCAATTTGATGCAACATTGATAAATTTACCGCAAAATTTAAAATGGTTTTTATTTAAATTTAATTCTGCATTTGAGAATAAAGTTTTTTATTTAAATATAACTAAGTGCTGACAAACGGAGTGTGTATTGATTAATATGAAGTAATAATGGTAATTCGAAAATTTTACAAGGATTTAACGAATAATATTTTTAATATAACTATACAAAGAAATAGCTTATGTTACTTTGTGTTATCCATTTGTTTTGTTTGGAGATTTTTTAAGTAATGCGAAACGATACAAGTGCCATTTTCTTAACTGACTATGAAATATTAATTTAGTGGAGAGGGCTCTCAGATTATCTGTATGTTTTATTGCTAGAGTGAGTACAGTAATAATTTCAGATTATAATACACGCATATGTAACTAAAGATTTTGACATCTGAACTGCAAACAAATATTGACCGCAAACTTTTAATACAATAAATGAAAGTTTTCAGCTGTCCATAGTGTTTGTTTTATATCAAGCCATGTTTTATATGTTATTTATCTTTTGTTTTATATCAAGCCATCGAGTAAAAATTTAATTTAAGCATACTTTTGATGTATATATTTTTATCAATTTTATCACAAAATTAAATATCTCAATTAGGTAAAACGTAACAATTGTTTTTAAATTAAGGATCCGTAAAGCTTCTGCGACACAAGACCTGTAACATGTGTTTTTGAATTTTTTTATACTTTAGGTTTTTAAATATTGTATTTTTTCATAAACAAATCTCAGTTAGACAGAAGTATGATTCACTTTTAGAAGTAAGTATTTATTTGGAATATAAAGTCTCCCCTTATTCTTCTATCCCCACGTGCCATATGCACATGGCACAAGTGATAGGATTAGATGAATCTGAAAATGACTGGCAATATCAACCGTCGAGAGAAATTATTATTGGATTTAAAAGCCATGACAAGGAACATTCAATATTTTCTTTGACGGGAGAATTGAAACTTAAGCTTCTGCTTAAATAAACAATGTATAAAAAGAACTATCTTGTATTTTTTTCTCACTAATCATTAAATATTAGCATTAATTTCATGACGTAGAATAAAACATGGGACATAGTACCGTGTTTAAAATTGTTCTTACTCATTATTTCATTAGAATGGTATCACTGTGTTACGATACCAAATGAGTCGCTGCTCAGTTCTAATCGGATTATCTGCCAGTCATTTGCTTTCTCAATCTACATACTATTGACACAGCAGCGTTTAGTGTGAAAAAAAGAAATGATCCATTGATAAATTATAGTTGCTTTATCCTGATGATACATTAGTCACAGTAAACCAGAATAACTTCATAAATTTTTTCATCACCTTATTTCAAACGAAAAGTGTTATTTTTTATTATTATTCGTAATTACATGCGCAATGAATGGTGGTATGAGTATTGATTAGAATAGAACAATGTATATCTCCTTATGTAATTTACAGCATCTGCATCATCATTATAATATTCATACAGGTAGAACTTTGAGACAGGAGTTTGAGTGATTCATGATATCGCTGTAAACTTAGATTGCGAGAAAACTACATTAACGGAGATATTATTGAATTTGCAATAGCCGTGAGGGTTTCCATGGCGACTAACATCCTCCCTGACAATTACTATATTTCGTTCAATTATTCTGAAGAGAGTGAGTCATTTCCGAAAGTTTGCTCCCACACAGTGTACGGCACGTACTTATGTAGAACAAAAGTCCTATCTATTCAATAAATAGATCGATAGAAAAAGTAAGTTATAGTAACATTGGGGTTGTATCCCCAGACTGTAATCTTTCATGTTAGATTGCGTAAGGGGGAGTATAATAATCTATTGAAATAACAGTAATCAATCTTTTGGAATACACTTTTGCGGTATCTGAGCCAGGGAAAGCCATTGTTATTTTGCAATATAATATATTACAAATATGAATTTATTAAAATATGTATGTAAATCAATGTGGTGATGATTTTATGATAATTGGATCGAGGTAACAAAAAGGAACTGTAATTTACATATTGAGCATCAAAGTTTTGGACATGTGTTTAGATACCTTTTGTAAATGTTGTGAATGTACATAGTTATAGTAAAATGTTATCGCTTTTTATATTACTTGTTAAGCATAACAGATACATTGGACTTTCCCTTTTTCACAAAAAATACAACTAAATGAAAATTCCCGCCGAGAAAAAAGGAAATAAAACATAATCTAAGCCAAAATTTAGTTTGAGCTTACACTCTTATTAATACTAAATTCCAGTTTTATTTTCTATGATCTGTACTGGTTTTTTGTGATTATAATCAGTTAGTAATGGTTGCCATAAGCGAAAACGGTCCATAAAATAAAAGTAGATTTTTTTAATATAATGCTTTTCCGCCAAGTATTGACAGTAACGCCTTATTGTGTTTTATCTATTAATAAAATTGAAATTAAGGATGAATGAATATTTAGGACAAGTTCCTATTCATAAATTAAAATAGGTACATAAAAACATCAGTTGGTTCCTTTTTGTTTAGCTCAACCCAATTGTCATAAATGAATTAAAAAAAACACATTTCTCATGAATTTACAAATTCTTGAAAATTAAATTTAAAGTTTTATGAAAAAAATCTTTAAAAAAAATCAGTTAGATAATATACGTTAGATAAAATGTTTTCTTATAATATTATTTAAAGGATATTAAAAAAAGTGAAAAACAGCGTTATTTTTATATAAAAAAATGCAATGCAAAGCTATGTGTTTTTGCACCACGCTATCATCTAATCAAATAGTATTTTACACAAACTAACTGTAGTAGATTAGAGTATTGATTTTTTATTGCTTCATAATTATTTTTTTTGGGAATATATTTGTAACTGTAGAGGAATTATTATTTTTAAATAAAATGTGTTTCTTATTTTGACGATTTTGCATACTGAACAGAAGTTTGTGAAGCGTAAAACTTTTTAAAGATGTTGAAAATACAGATAAAGAAAGATACGTCAATTTTCCCGAATGAGTGAAAATTTTAAATTTAATAGAAAGTACGGAATAAACCTACATTATAGATAAATTTATGTATTCCGCATATATGAAAGGATTGGCAGTAAAACTTTGAATATTTTATATCGCACCCATAAATTCAAAAGTTTGAGGTTATGACATTCACTTTGAAAATACCAAGATATCTAGGCGACCGTAAAAGACGATATTACACTTCGATAGACGCAAGGACTTAAAAGGGCGTTTTGAAGGATATGAAAGTTTTTATGGTACATTTATGTAATGTCCATTGAAAACGTAAAAATGTCATTTTATAGGCAAACCCACACAGCTGCACATTAATAAATCTGTCATAGAAGAATTCAATGAGATAAATTTTACACAGCGCAATTTTGATTTTTAAAAAAATTCGAGAAAGTTAGTAGGGGTGCTAAATAAACAATCTTTCATGGTGTAGATTTAATTTAAAAATAGATAAAACACCACCAACAATATCATAAATAACAAAAAAATCATTGTGACAATCAATAGTATGTTTTTTTTTCAAAAATAGCTTTAAAGAATGATTAATGAATATTCTCACTTTTAATGTGTTTACTGTTCACAAAAACACTCATTTGTACTAACTTTTATTTTATATGATCAGGACACGTTTCGTTTATGACGTGCGATATGAACTAGTGAGAATATGCATTATAACAGTGCTATTTCTATAGATGCTATTAATTTTTACTTTGTTCCATATATTTTTATTCAACGTTCGTGATTAGAGAAATTGCACAAAAATGGCATACGAGTATTTCAAAGAAGATGTGTCCTCAGATATACTTTAAATGAATAAACTCAATTTTACGGATATCGAAGAATTTCTCTGAATGTCCATTATTTTAAATAGCCGTTGTAACTAAAACATATTATTGCAAATTTTAAACACGGTTATTTTGTGTTAAGTTAAGTCGTAGAGCTTAAAGCCAAAAGACAAACTTTAAGAGGAACTTTCAGAGTTATATTCAAAACCCTTGTTAAAATCCCATTACGCTTGAAATTTTTCGGATTCTGAGCATTAAAAATAAATCAAGAGACCTGCAGATTATTTTTCAGATACGGCGGCGAGCGACTCATTTATTGCCAACTTGAGTCATACGTTACGCAAAGTTAGTTGGACGCAAGCTGCTCAATTATATTGACCAATGCGACACAAGGGTCACGGCCCTTTAGACTCTTAAATATTAATTAAAACTGTAACTAGCATATCAGCTGTTGAACTTTACTTACACGTAACATAAAACTTCCATTAGTTAATTCAGTGGGACTGTTTCGACGAAGAACGGTCAGGGGATAGTTTCAAGAATTTATATTTTATTTTTAGTAGCATATGAAGAGTTTAACCTCAAAACACAATACATTTAATGCTAAATATCAGTTTCTCTGCCATATCCGATTCCAATTAAGAGCATGTTGTCACCACACGGTTTCTACAAAATTTTCTATCCCTCGCCAATCTGTTTGTTTTCGCCCAGGACATCCCAGCGTCCCATAGTTCCACCGAATACATCTCATGACTGGTTATCAGTGGCCTTTCGCAATGACAGGATCCATCCGGGTGGTAAAAGAGACATGCAGGGTTCAGGTTTTCTTGGGGGATCCGTAGCACATGTCCATGCCACGTTCGGCATTCGAGCAAATTTTATTGATCAAATCGACTCTAGCTGGATAAAACTTTGTTTAATATAACTTTAATGTATCTTCACTTTTTACTGCTTCTGTAAAAAGAATATATTGAAGAAGTCTTGGTTGCTATACCCATTTAATATTAGAAATCAAACTATACCTGTATCGCATTTATTGTTAATATTACGAGATAAAATAACTGTATAGTTACTTATATTTTATGTATGAATTGTCACCAAAATTTTCTAGAAACGAGCCGGATGATTTTTGCCGGAAGGCATAGTGTGTCGGACGAAAAATATTATTTTTGAAATCCTACTTGAACATTTATTTACAAGTTTATTTATTAACGTAGTTACGTTATGTTGATAGTTTAAATGTCAAAAAATGATAACATTTTTTAATACTTTTTTTTTTGTTTGGGGTACTCGAACTCCTCTAATTTATCATCAAATGATATTAAGATCTTATAGGTATTATAATGAAGATCGATTTATTCTGATTAAATATATAAATCGGAAACTTAATAAAAATAATTCTTGTCAAGTTTTGAATCCGGTCCATCGGCTATAGTTTGTTAATCTAGCTAATCTAGCTGATTCAAATAAAAAACATTTACTGAATCGTACTACTATTATTTAAACAAAGAAATACATAGTGTTCGTATTTAAAATAATTAGTTTTGAGATCAATCTGAATATAGCTAACTGTTATTATTTTCAGGCGAGTCTTTTTAAAAAAATATGATATACAATTTAAAATCAGCAAAGAGCGTCTTTGTGAGGAGACTTTTTTTTTAAATTGAGACGTCTAGAAAGTCACAACAAAGAAATTTAATGCCACGTTGGATAATATATTTAGTTAAATAAGTATGTGTATGGTTCGCTGAATTTTGCAAATGACATTTTGTTATAATATTATATTAAGTAGCAAAGCAGTTATACTGGTACTTTGCTGAAAACGAAGTTCATAATTACAAGAATAACGAAAGCATGAAGCAGAAAATCGATATACCTAAACCAGCAAGGAAACTCTCAACCAACAAACTTTGTGTCACAACGTTTTTGGTAGCACTGAACACTGTTGCTGGAAAAACTTTGTTTTTAATTTAATAAATAATTTCTTTTGAAATTGGAAAATTGTTTCAGAGCAGTTGTAATGCTTTGAATTCATTTTATAACGATAATGTATTTAACATTATTGTATGAAACACGTATCATTTGTGTGATACTAATTTCATTATACGATAAGATTGTTTGAATATTTCAATTAATATTTAACTAATAGCCAAAGTATCAGATATTTTTATAAGTCTAAATATACCTCAGTGAAATTTTCGAATATATAGCCATTTTAGTCCGGCCCTAGACCTTACCTACTATCCTTACTGAAATGAAAAAAAACGTTTAGCAGCTTGTAAACCAAGCTGTTCTTGTATAAAAAAAATCGTTGATATAACCCTTATAAAGAGTCCATGTATCCAAATTGGAAGTGGAGAAAGTAAAAAAAAGTGCAGTGACTCAAGGTAAATTTAGAAGAAACAATTATATTTTTCTTGTGGGATTAATTCTATAATATAATATATATTTATCTGTCTCATTTGTAGAAAAATATTTATTGCGCATCATTGAGTGAGTAGGAAAAAGAAAAAAATAACCAAAAGAAATACAATCTAGATATTTTCAAAAGTTTTACAAGAAATTAATAAATTATTTGCGATGCGTACCAAATACCAACACGTTTCGAATTAATTTCACAGTTAGAAAATATTTCGAAAAGTTCTTCTTACAATGAAATTAGCTATGTTTGACAAGTCTCGACAATAACGGTTATTTCTGATATTGAGTATGAAAGGTATTCAAGAAATAGCGAGAGTTATTTCTGATTCGGGTTCAGTCACACGAGAAGCAAACGACATCTTGCAGTTGGTAGACCTGGCATGGACCGAGACGATAAATTAACGGCAGTTTAATGATTCACGGAGAAGACGGTAATTAAATCAATAATAACTTGATGACAGGTATTGGAAAACTTAATAATTCGACTGGAAGCATTCATTCAGTTAACATTACTCGAATTCGAACATAATTGTAAATTAAATTCTTAGTGTGCATTCATGTTGAAAGGGAAAAAATGCCTTTAGTATTATAACAATAAGCCTTGAAAATAAATAGTAACGACTACTCTATGTAAACATTTTGGTATTTTACTTTTATATTTAGTAGAAACGTGTGTCTCTGTGTGTATGAAACACATGAAGTATACTCATTGATATTTTGAATTAAAGCTCTTTCTACAGTAACTGTTCAATGACACTGGTATTCGTTTCGAATGGATTATAAGCAGTTTTCTTATGACCAGTCAAAATTTAATTACAATTATGGATAAGACTACAAATAAAATATTACTCGTTTTAGTATAAATATTGGTAATAAAATAAATATACGTAAATTTTCAGATAGCTATACGAAATCACTGGCAGTGTTCCCTCCAAGCTGTGCGCGTGTGTGCACGAACACATCTCACTGATCGCGCGCACATCCTTCAGAAAAGAGCGCACAAAAGTTACACCAGCTATACCACCACCAGAATAAATTAATTTTCATTATATAGTTTTGTTAATTGTCATGATAAAAAAATAACCATTTCGTTAAGTAGGTCTAAATACCGTTATGTGGAGCACACAAATTTTAATTTCCTTTAAGTTGCACAGCCAAAGTATTTTGCGCATATAACCTTCAGAAAATTAGAGGGAACATTGTTCACTGGTATAATATATAGAACACGTTCTTGAAAATATCTAATTAAAACTCGATTTTTATAAGTAGGGCACAGAAATTTCGCTGTAGATTTTAAAATACAAATTTATAGGAAACGTTGGTATAAGTATTATATTTCTAAAGTAAAATTAGGTTATCACTTGTTCAGCAACGTTTTATGCAAATAAGGGTTGGTACCTACATTTCACCGTCCTAACAATTGCCATAATTAATTACAAGCACGTTTTATGCTGCCACTTTAAAGTGAAGTCATTTGTTTATTCATATTTTATGATTTCAATAATGTTTAAGGATGTCGACCATATCGTGTATAGAAAATGTATATTTACAGACACAAAATTAATATACTGTAAAATGAAAGAAACAATAATTATTGTATATAAAATGTTTTGACTATTTTTTCCGAAATATTAATATATCACTGATAAAGTTATTAATTTAAAAATAAATAGTTATTATAATCATATAATGTAATGAAAACACTAAGAATTGCCGTAGAACATATTTTGTATTATGCCAGAAAGAAATCACATTTATTTATAATACAATCGTTTGTTTTATCATTTTCATCATCACAAGCTAAGTATAACTACTTGTTGTTTAAGTAAAAACTATTTGCTGTGTTAAAATTTCATTTAGTTAAGGATTCATAGTAAATGACATCCAGATTAATAAGCTGATCGTATTTTTTTTCCATTTAGGTTTTATTAATACCCATATTACGATATATTCATAAAGAAATGATAACATAAACAAATAATATATGTATGTCAACATTGTACGTTGAAAATACTTTGGCAAACACGTTTTATGTAAGGTGCAAGCTGAACTGATTTGTTTTTATGAAAATTATTCATGCCAAGATGTTTTTATGCTCTTTGAAAGATTTTCTAACAGGCAATATTGCGTGCTTGCTATAAAAGAATAATATAATATAACATCTCACATGCGGCTGCTTTCAAAGCCAAGCTTTCTTGCGAGGGGCTATAATCAATAATTTCGTCTCGGTAAGCTCGGCCCTCCAAAGCGCTCCTGACAACTTCCAGAAAGAAGCTTCACTTAGACTGTCTCGTGTTATATCAATCAATACAGATTCATGTGTCTTATTTTGCCACTTCCACTGATTATATTTGAGTTTATGAAACTCTTAACCTAGTAGCTCTTTAGTATCTTGTCAGTGTTAAATTATTTTTGATAGAATCACGATACTCATGGATCGTTTTTTAACTCTAGCACACTATAACCTTCATACCGGTGACTACAATTTAGAAAAACACTAGTAAAGCGTTTATTTTATCACACAAAGATTATTTGACATGACTCAGTAGGTTGATTTATTATCTAAAAAATATAAAAAAAGATGTTTAAGATATATTAACAAAATCAATTGCTGCGATTGTTCGTTCATTGCTAAGTTACATTATAACTCCATAATCAGTTAAGTGTGATTGAAATTGTCTTTATAATAAATATATATATACTATGTAATTACATATAAGTATTTAAAATATCTGCGCTCCCAATATGCAGCATATGGACTACTATTAGAGTTTATGAGAGTAGGGAAAGAATGCTAATACTAAGACAGAACCAGTGATTGGCTTATAACTCTCGTTACGCTCTGTTTTAAGATAAGAAGGGTGGGACAGAATTTTTCAGCATCATAGACACGCATGTCTTCTAATAGAAAACTAAACACCGATTGAAAAATCAAAATTTTAAAAACTGTCCGTTCTGAAATTCAAACCCGTGACCTCAGTGTTCTAAGCCAACAACGATGACCATTCGACCACGTAATAATATTAAACAAAATATTATTCGGTCAGATTTGCTTATTTAAAGAATTTTACAATTAATTATTATACCGGAATTTTTGACGTGATAATTAAAATAAGTTAGGATAAATAGCTCACTTCCAGTAATAAGAATTAACATTTAATCAAAACTGGTATAAAAAAGAAAGATTTTACAACGAGCCATTGTTGGAATTATATAAATCGTGATTTTGACGGATTAAATCTCTCAGTTTAAATAAAAAAATCAGCAAACGTAAATAATAGAAGAGAAAATTTGAAAGCTTTCAAAGACTTTAAATAAAACTTTTCATTATTGAATGTACGTTTATTCCCAGGGACGAAGAATTTATTCAAGATATATAAGTTTGTCCAGAATAAGTACGTACCTTCGGAGTTACGTGGAAAACTTTACTTACAGTAATTTTCTCAAATATTCTTAACGACGTTTACTAACGTTTGAATAATTCAGTATTTTGTCAGAGATTGACATTAAACAACGAATTGAAAATAAGTATCGACCTCAAATTCGCTAATGTATTTTTTTAACGTTACCGAAAATTTCCGTCCAATATTTACATAATATAATTCTAAATTTTCTAAATTTACATAATACTTTCACTTTACACGTTTTCTCAAGCGTTCGAGGTTCATAAATTTTATTACAATGTAAATTACTTTATCATTCAGTTACACGATTTAAAAGGGTGATCGAATATTGCCATCATCGAATAAAATTATATATCGAATAAAGTATTTTATATTCGGATAATTTCTGTTATCATATTTATTAATGAACTACACCGAACTATGTTTAGTAAGATTCGTTCACAACTTGTATTTATGATATCCCTTTGAATCCCTTTTTTGTAGAAAGATTTCTTATATGAAAACAAAAACACTGTTTTATATAAAGAAATATATCTAATTTTAGTATGGAACATTTCTTAGAAATAGATTGTTTCAAAACACTGTTTTTACTTAGCAATGTAGTAAGTATTGGGGGCAATGAGAGCATCTACTCCCTTCGTTACGATGCCAGATAATAACCCCTTTTGCCTATATTTTAATTTATCAAATAATTAAATGTTTTCAATGATGATATATTGTTATAGGACAATTTATAAAAAAAATGACTTATATGTATGTGAATTACTAATAAAGAAGCAAACCCAGTGTCACACTAAAAATGTTGTTAATTTTATATTGTCAATATAAATGTTAGCTTTACTAGCGGGCAATAAACTATTTTTACTCTCTAATTTCACACAGTACGTTCTACGGCAAGGAACTTGTTGATTAGATATACTCTTCAAAAGGAAGCAGGTTTTATAAAAGTCATTATTACATATATAAGAATCAAATTCATCAGTAAGGAATTGTGGCTGTATAAGTATTAAAGTGCTTTTTGATCGATTTTTTGATGTAAATAAATTCGTGATTAAATTTTCTTTAGTTCGTTTTTATTTAATGAATGCAGCTTTCCACTATGAAAAGTTTACCCAACTCATACTTTATTTTGGTTTATTAATTTAAATAACAATAAATAATATATAAAGAATCAAAATATATAATAAAGTAGTAAATAAGAGTTATAGGTGCGTTTAAATAAGCATAATTTTAACCTGTGCTACGGGATATACCTAACGATAAAAAAACAGAATTCGTAATACGAATCCCTCGTGTGACATTATACTCGGTCACAATGTGACGTGCTTTATGCCTCGTTCACAATGTTGGGGAGCAAGTGATATACAACGCACGCCGTGTTAGGTTACAGAGTTTTCAAAGGGACAAGGAACATTGAGAGTTGTTTCTGAACAAGTCTAGTAAAAAATACTGTTTTTAATAATAAATTGAGCGAAAACTATCCAGAAATGCTGTTAAAGCACATTCAATGTAATGTCCATCAAATTGGACATGTTTTATTTCAAAAGTTTCACAGTTTTATAATTCTCCGCGCTCTGTGACACGTGTTTCGCTTTAAGAAGCATCTTCGGAGAAGACAATACAATACATGTCAAAATTCTTTCATCTTTCATTATTGACACATTATAATCAATATCTTCGCAATTATGTATTACGATAATGTAAATCTGTACACTGAAGGCACACGTCATCATGTTCATATTTATCAATATTACCAACATTATAGTTATTGGTGTATACATTATACGATTATTTGTATTTCTTATCATCTTCATACGCATAATTTAGAATATAAATCAAATAAAAGTTACAGAGATGAGATTTATTATAAAAATATCACAAAAATTCACTAGTAGACAACGTAGTTTTGCTTTACTAAATCGTTGTCTAGTCCTAGTGGACATAATATCTTCTGCCTTCGGAATACATTAATATGCTTTCCAAAGAAGCGAAATAAGTATCACATATTATTTATCTGTAAGTGGAATAACCGAATTGAAAACTTCCTTTCTTGAATGTTATAGAGAAAAAATGTGCGTGAATTTTCAATGAATTCAGAAAAAATAAACTGAATCATAAAAGTACTTAATAATTGAAGTTTCGATAACAGTATAATAAGTTTTATAGTTATTAGAAGAAAATAGTTGGCAATGTAAAAAAGTAAAACCAACTATGTACGTTAGAATTTATTTTGATAAAAGCTTGAGAACGCTATTTCCTGATTCCCTGGCATGTATTTTATTTTTGCGAAGAAAGAAACATGACACGCGCCGAGGGTTGGCGTGCAGTTGTTCTAGGGTTCGAAAACTTATAACGGAGGGGCAAAAGTATATACGTACAGCGATTGTAAACTCTAAGCTCGGCAGAGTGGGAACGTTCATTGCGTGCGAACATAAAATATTTTAAAAAACTGTTACGACACCGATTCGGTACTAAAATTTTATAATATTTTTTAAATTATTTGGGACTGATACGCCTTATCGTGTTAGAATACCCATAAGCCGAAAAAAATCAAAATTCTTGTAAAAAACTTTGGCTTATAATTTAAATGAAAAACATATTTAATTGCTTCGTTATAATATTTTTTTCATTTAGATTTGAATTGTTTTTTAAGAAAGCATCTATGCAGATATTTTAAAAGAACCATTTTTTTTTGTTATATTATAACTAGATTTTCTCAAAAGTTATATTTTAAGTATATGTTTATATTTGAACAACCAACATTTTGTAATATATGATGATTGATGAGTACATACATACAATTATTCAATATTAATTATATAATTTGTATTTCCAACGTCACGGTTTTTGTCTGAAACAATACAAAAAAGTAGTCCAGGACGCATCTACTCTAGGCAAAAACGGTACTGATCTGTAAAGAAAGTGTGAAATGTTATATAATTAAGGTATCTAGTATAAGAGGTAAAAACAAAAATAAACTATTTTTGTTGTTTTTCTTCCCTACATTGTCCTTACAGTATCGCACTTCCGGCAGTCACCATCAATTTAGCAGGAAAAAATAAATGGTGACATCTGATTTTTAGACGACGATAGTTCACTCCGTGTCTAAGGGGGAAATAGAAGAGGAGGGATGGCGCTGTCGAGCGGAAACCGCCCTGGGGTGAAGGCTAGACAAAACAACCCCTCGCCGGCAGCTACCCCACGGGGTGAAATAAACGCAATTCATCAATATTTTCGACAATTCAGAAACTATTCCAGCAAGCATTGTTGACGCTTTCTAACGAATTACTAGTTGTATTGATTTTATTGGAATTATGACACGCGCGGTTCAAATAAAATTAAAGAAGATAATCTTATCTGTTATTATTTTTGTATATATATATCTGATCAAATACATAATAAATATTTATTTTTTTCACAAACTATATTTTATGCAATTTTATACAAAAAATGAAATAAAAAATATCACGTTGAATACTAGTTATTTTATTTTTAATAAAAAAACTAGTATTCAACGCAAAATCAAAAAGAAACTTTAATTTCATAATGATGTCCATTTTGTAAAATAAATCTTGATTGCTCAATAGTGGTGGACTATGCCTATGGTGTCTATGTTTGAATTTATTCGACTTATAATTCATATAATAGTATGTTTCTTTTACTTGTTTCATTAGTAAAGTGACTTATTCCAGATGGCCCTATTAACAACGAATAACTGCTTTCGGGAAAAGAAACTGCAGATTGGGATCAAAGAAAAAGTTAAAAGGAGGCATCAGAGGATAAATGCAGTACACATGTTCTGAAACAGGAATCTATAAAATTCTATTACAAAGATCATATTATTACATGATGATATTAAAATAATCATCGGTTATGGTGCTTACGGATTCAGTTGTTATAAATTATTTTTTCAATCGTTTTATAGATTTCTGTTCAAATGCATGGATGTCTTTGGTGCTTAAAATGTACTCACACCTTTCTGATCCTAAAACAAAGGTTACTGAGAGCGATTGGCTTACTACTAGTTTTGTTCTATACCTATCCTTCCATCTCTAATATCATCGAAAAATTGTGGTTGAGTAACTGAGTAAAACGCAGTTCTCGGAGGAAGTTTCTGTTGTGATAAACTCCATTACGAGTCAATAAATCTATAAATTGGGAGCGGATATGATTTTTAAAAAATCATTATTATTACTTCATGGTTTAATATATTTGACGTGAAACCGTTATCGTGTGTGGCTAGATGGAAATAATCATACTGTTAAGCATTTATCTATACTAGCAGAACACAATTGTTTTACAAGAAAAGTCCGTAGCGGTCTAATAACCTTAAAACAATAGTGCAATTCCTTTGAGAGTTTTGAACCCATTAAAGCCACTGTAATGAATATTGTTGGCAATACGTACGATTGGAGATTAGCCAAAAAAAACTTCAACTACCCAAAAATTTACAACATTCTCGATGATATTATTTCCCTATAATTGTTGATAAATATTTTATGTTAGGTGCTCACTGGATCTATTTTTTTTCATTTTATCGATCCTGTTAAGGTTAAGTGTGAATCTTCGGCGTAGAAGGTTTGTAACTCGAATATCTCGAGGGTTTGTAAATGGCGGCCTCTACATAAGTTGTGAATTTTTTAAACAACTAAAATTTTCTTTCTTATATTATTAAAACTAAATAAGATTGAAGATACTTCTACTTATATAGTTTTTTTTTTAATATGTTTAATATGTACACGACACGGAAATGACGTAAGAAGTATTTATTTATAATGACTGTATTTTTATATGATAACCTCAAAAGATCTGTTCACTCTTACCAACTCTGCCAAAATTATCGAAAACGCATGAATATCTTACCTGAAAAAAGAAAACAAAAACATTTGAAACATGTATTTTTGCCAATGTTAAAATTTATTAATAATAATAAGAATGTATATGGTAGCCGACTGCTATGCGTAATCGAACATGGATGTGTGTAATTCGATGTTCTAATCTTGACCGAGATAAAAAAAATGACAGAATAGACATCTATGTTTTTGTTTAAAATAAACTGATAAAATTACATGTATACAAAATATACAGCAATACGGTAAAAACTAGTTAGCTTGATTATCATTTTCTGGGTAATTGTATGTTAAAAATGAGATAAGAAAATAAAAAAATATTATTCCAAATTTAAAACGTTGAATTCAAATAATTGAATTATAATGTTGAAAAAGTCTAACGAATTGATTTAACTACTTTTTAAAATTTAAAATACAATTGGATTAAGTTAATCAAACAATGATGGCTACAGGACAAGGTTTCAATCTAAAACCAAAAATTTGTAATTGCTTTATCCAATATTGTGATATATACAATTAACAATCAAACAACCTTGGTAATATTTTAAAAGTATTTTTCTGGAAATATTTGATTCTTTATGTTCAATTTAAGTGAAGAATACTAATGTCTTTACCAGCGATAATGGATGTAAAAAAAACCCATAGGTAACGAATAACGACCAAATGCATTATCGCTTGATCGCCCTATTGAAGCAGTTCCGCAGGAAGAATAAGATGTCTAGGTAATGTATCACGTACAAAAACGGCCAAAGTACTTACCTGTATACTACGGTAACGTATATATACGTTCAAAGTGTTTCGAAGGTATTCGCGTGCACACCCGAAAACAGTCTAGACAGAGGTTGCTGACCTTTGTTTTTTTTTCATCAATCTTAAGCAAATTTTATTCAAATAAATCCTTATAAACTTAAGCTTAACTAGTAACTAAGTGTAGAAATTTATATAAAGTATTATTATACAAAACAAACAAATGTAAGTCAGCACACGCATTCCATAAGAAATATTAACATAAGTTTCATTTTGTATTGTCAACCTAACTTATTTGGAACTAACTAAATGATTGCAAATACATAAAATACTTATTGTTTTCATTGTAATAAAGATTTAAATATCAAATGCAGTACATTTTAATTGAGTAACATACACAAGTACAGTGGAACCCCGATCTACCGTTCTCGCATTGTTCGTTTTCCCGCATGGATCGATTATTTTTCATAGTCTCGGCCAAGCACCCATAAGAACAATGTAAAAGAATCCCGCATTAATCGTTCCCCGATTTACCGTTTTCCTCGATCTATCGTAAATACACATAATTTAATTACTAATTCATGTGGTTATAGATAATACATGTATTTCAATCAATATTAAATTTGGAAACTTGTATAAGATAATGTGCAAAAATTCAGAATTTCATAAAATAAAATAATATACATTAAAGGAAAATTTGAAAATCCTGTCAGTGCATCACTTTTTTCTTATTTTTGTGAAATGATTCAGATGCAATAGTGAAATATTTTTTTTGAAAAAGATTTATTTATTTTATTTCAAGAAATAAAAAAAATGATTTATTTACATTTTATTATGTAATAATTATAATAAAATATCAGACTGGGATTAAAATTTCATTTTCAGTATTAAGTGAGATAATTTGCATACAGTGTGTATTTAATATCTTAACATATAAAATTTACAAAAAATAAAATTTTATTCATTTCAGAGTAATTGTTTTAGAAATACCAATTTCTTAAGCTTTTTTCCGTGAGTAGTAAAATTGATACACTCACATTTGTTGATTTGAAATTAAGCCCGACTTCTTATTACACAGAAATACATTTTTCTTAAAAATGTGCTGCACTAAGTCAAACACCATTTTGCAAGATTTCTTTCTGTCTACCATTGCAAGTTTGGCGAGGAACGATAAGGGTCTTATCGAAAACCTCTGAAACATTGCCAATAAACACGAACTGCAATGTCCGACTGGTCAAATAAAGTACGAGGCCAAGGCTCGGTGGATCCAACATCTATTAAACATAGTGACAGAACAGACCGAATCTTTTTTAAAATTTTAATTGAGTTTTTTTCATTATTTAATTAGGTCTGAAAACATACTTTAGGATGGAACATATTTCTATACTGTTATTAGCTACGTATGTATTATAATTAATATCTTTGAGACAGAGCTAATCAAACCTCTAATGCCTAAACCTCAGTAGAATTGTGTTATGGATATTTTCTGGAATTAAATACAATTAACTATCAAAAATCTAAAATCCCAGGAATTTACGGATTTCCCCAAACGAACAGCGCGACACCATTTTTTAAAGCTTTTCCATGTTTCATTTTTTCAATCCCGAAATTCTTACTGTCGCAATCCCGGGATTTCGCGATGCGGGATCCCGAGATTGGATACCCTAGTACTGATGTATCAAAAATACGTTAACGCAAAAAACTATTCAAGTAATCAGATATAATCTAATATAAAGATTAACTACGCCAAATACATTATCAGTGTGATTTTTCTGAATATAAACACACATTTACCGATCTCAGTTCTAAATTCGGAACGAATTATACGTTTGGAAAAGTTGAAATGCCTTGGGCTTACCGTTATGTCAAGCACTAACTTATCGCAAAATTTTCCAATAACCAAGATAGTGCTATTCTCGTGTGAACTCTATTTGGAGTAAATTCTCAATATGATAGGATAATATCTTGGAATTGAAGAAAATACATGATATACTGCCAACATATGGTTAGAAGTTTAAATGTGGCCGTGACAGAAATTTTATGTAAAGTAAGAATTGGCACCAGTGTATATGGCAATTTTATTGCTTGGACGTAAAAAAGGACCGGGCGTTACTATCTTTGGCACTAAAATTTATTATGTAAACGTTCCAATAAACTGATATGATGAAAATATATTTTTTTCAATTACGAAAAAAACTTACGACGTTTCATAAATCCAATGAATTGGTACTAAACGGAAGAATTCGTTTAGAAATCAGAATATTTTTTCAATGATATATCAACCTGATTTTAAGGTAAGTATGCTTTCATAATCGAAACAATTTATTCCGCTTTTTTCAGAATTACCAAAAGAGAGTTTAATAACTTGAATATTTATGTGTTTAATAATACTAATTAAACCCTTAAATGCATAGATGCCTACGAAAAGTACAAAGTATTTTTTGTGTATTCTGTAGTTGATTGTGTACTCTAAGTGTTGCCTTTTTATATAACTGTATGAAAGTCATGTTAAATGCCTAGGTGCGTTTTAAAAAGTGTTTTTAAATAAAAATATTAAAAAAAAAACTATCAAAAAAAATAAAATCCTGCAATCACACCAAACTATTGTATGTCAAAATATGTTTTTATTTGAAACAAGAAAATCATGCATTTAAAGGATAACTTGCAATCAAATTGGAAAAGACAGTGATTTATTTAAAACTTAACTGTGTTTTGATCAACATCCGTATTTTCACAATGAAATTTTAACGTAATTATGTTAACTTTTCCCTCTCAAATTGAATACTTATGACTTTAGGATTGTAAGCACTCAAAAAGGAATTTAAATCGAAAAATTTAAATCCTGACACGTTGTTCACATAAATAAAATCTCACAACCTAGGCCAGGTGACCATTTAACATTCAAATCCCCTCTTAAGGATACATATTTATTTTGAAGACCATTGTTGTTGAAATCGAAATAAGGTCTCGAGAATTTCTTTCACAAGTTAAATGCCATGAATACATTAAAAAAACTGTTAATAGGTTGTGTAATACTAGCATATGAATAATGCCCGACCGTAGGCTGAAAGGTTTGGCAAGCTCGATGTATTTTTATTTGATTCTATAATGTTTGCATTGACCTACGCTTTTCTGCAATGATGAAAACGAAAGGAAAATAAACATTTTATACAATCAGTATAATCGATTTTTAAACAAAAGATCCCTGTTTAAACATTATTTTTAATAAGCACATATTGAAGAAAAATACTTTAATGTATATAGTTGTGTAAGTCTTGTCTTGTAAGTAATTTTTACCATTCATATAATGGTCGTAGCACTCGTAACATAATATATTATATTTATAACCTTAACAGTCAATTCTGACACTAAGTTTTCCTATTTCTACAACTTTTATTATGGTAATGACCGGTTTTACATATAACTGCTAAAAATATATTTAAATAGTGTCCGTCTCCAATGTGAAGCATATGAACTACAAATAGAGATTATCTCAACAAAAGTTTTCGTATAAATATTGCCTATTACCCGGATTCTCAACCTAATTTTTTTCAAAAGAAAGTATGGATATAAGGATTCGATGAGAGCTGGACTAGTGCTTAAATAATCACTTTCATTTAAATTTATAGTGAATTATAAATTTTTAAATTAAATTGAAATATCGACAAATTAGTTTTAATGTTTTTATAATTAAATGACTTCAGTTACAGAACTGTGCCATGTCTAAAAATTATGCCAGGTAGCACTAATGGCTCGTTGAAAATATTATATTTATACACATGTACAATGCAAAACTATATTCAATGTAAATTATTTTATTTTATCATAGTTAAAACGTTAAAAGTCTTAAATTAAAGTTATTGTCGCATTTTGCAAATGTAAAATCATGAAAATAGTATGTATACTTTATAATCTGTTGCGAATTTTAATTTTTATTAATTTCATCATTCTATTAAATGGTAAATTAAGTTTCTTCAAAATGACATCACCAATATTCAACACGGTATTGTGTCTCTTAGATCGATTTGACAGTTGGTTTCCAGAATTTTTTTATCATTCAGTAAGTGAACGATTTAAAAAAAAAAGTTTTCCAAATACTTATGCTACTTTTTTGTCGAGTTAGATCAGTTTTTGTAAAAATACCATAAACAGTTATTAGATATTTTAAAATCAACTAGAAATGAAAATATTATAGTATTCTACTGGATCTTATATATCAATTAACCTTACAATCATATGAAATGCTTCTACATACTAAAATCATCAGTAGACGTAAATAATTAAAGAATGTCTTTATGGGCTTATTACCCCAAATAAATAAAGTTTGATTAACCCTTGATGGTATTCGAGAAATGAAAATGCAATTAATAATTGTTTGTTTATATAAACCACAAAACGAACAATCGAATGACGTGGTTACCTCGCTCATTGTTCTGGCAGTATATTATATTTTATCAGTGCATTTGTTTGCTACGCCAGGTCAATTTATCGTAGTGTCGTAGAAGACAATTACTGCAACTATCTTTCAGGAGATTTCTCATAAGAAAATGAATTTTATTTTTTCATTTAAGGTTGCTTTGTTTTGAAAAAAATATTTAATATATTTACAAAGATGCTTTGAAATGGTCGTACGCCGTTTCGTTAATTTACGTATATTAAGGTTATTGTTAGGCACTGTCTTATGATCGATATGTTACAGAATAAGTATGAAATCTAGTTAATCTACACGCTACATAATAGATTTAATTAACACATACATCTTTACAACTCACTTTAAGATGACATAAATTTATGAAAAAAATAGTAAGTGTATAAACTAAACAACATACGTCTATAAAGTTGAAATGACATTACGGTTTAGGTTAGGTTAAGTTGTAGATTATCAATAAAATATAGCGGATTTATATAAAATAATAAATTTTCATTACATACAATGGATAACCGAATTCCTAAATATGTATATGAGTGACAACATTAAGAGACGTGTGGATATTTTTTAAGTTTGTGAACACCTTAACTACGTCTGTGTAGTAATGTACTAGTTACTTGTTAGTGTTTATTATTTCTGCTATGTATACACTTAACTGTTACAGATATACGGCATGTACCGGATTTGTCATTTTTTAAATCTAATTTAAAAAAATGATAATAGTCGATATTAATCATTTTATTATACAGTTAATTGCTTAAGTAACTCATTGTTTCACCATTTATCTAATATTTGTTTATGGCCTATTGTAGTCTCTGAATCTAAATTATTCAGTCCAACAGTTGACACGTAACAAGAAACAACGCTTTATTTAAAAAGCTATGAATTCGATGCTTCATTACATAAACAACAATTTACCTTTACTTGATAAAGGATAATTCATATTGAACTACTGAACCAACCACCATAATAGTTGTAGCACTTCTGGATACATGAAATGTTGCTAAAGCTTTTGCTCATTTGTCTCGAGGAGCTTTGTAAAGGCTTTCTATTTATTTCGTCGCTGTTCGAAAACAACAAAAGGGTGCAAACAGTGTGACTGCTTACTATATAGGGTCGCAAACTCGCAATGCTTTATCTAGACGGGATAGCACAACCATTTGTTTCTAATTTACAGTTTTATTAATAAAATATGGAATACATATTCAAATTTCAAATAGTAAACATCCGTCCTCTAGAGTGGAATTATTTTTTATTAAATAAATACCTTTGCCTCTTTTACGTAGGATTTCACGGCATTCAAAAATATTGTTTATTTAAGTTTTTTTTATAACTGATTATATATTTATATGGATATGAAGTTTTATCCCAGTTTATTCTTTCCACTCTCAAAATAGAATAAATCTTTACTCTGAAGTAATTTTTTAATAAAATATTTAAAGAATTAAAAAAAATACTATATCTCGTATATGGTGTGTAAAACTACTTTTGTAGTGCTGAATATGTAAGAGATTTATTACTTTTTAATAACCTGGTGAGATAATTGGGTTAAATAAATCATAAATGAATTAACGAGTACCCACTGTAGGGATTCTGAAGTCTCGGGTTTTTCAAAGTCCCGGGACTCGAGACGTGATAAAGTCAAAGTCCCGGGACTTCCTGGGACTTGGGACTTTTATTTCCCCTTCAATAATATTATTAATTTAATAAAATTGAATATTTTTATGTATGTACTAAAAAGGGATGATAACGGTACATGTATTGAAAAAAATATCAATGAATTGGGTAAAATTATGACCGTTACTTCACAAAACACAATACAGCTTTTATACCTTTTTTTGTCCTATTGAGACATTGGTAACTTTGTGCAATAGTGAAAAACATTTGTAAATAAAACAACATCAGGTATGAACATTTAATTATATTTTGTAATTTCTTTTTGCAACAGTTATATTTTTATACGATTATTAATCGTTTTAAACAAATTTCTAATAATATAAATGGAGATATCTTTCTCCCAATTTTTTAAACTGTTTTCTTTCAATTAAACTATTTGTTTGCGCAGCTTAAGCCTGTAAAATTTTTCGTGGCGCCGAAAGTATGTGTTCATTTTAAAAAATACATTTTTGAACACATTTATTTATTAATTATGAAATTATAAAATCAATTCAATAATGTGATGAACTCTTTCAAGATGCCTCGATAATCCAGTTGTATTTGACCATTTGCATGTGATTTGTTTTGGACAACGGGTGCTTTTTTAGTGTTTTTTTTTTGTAATCTTTTCATACTTCAGATTGATTTATTTCCATTATGGGCTACAATAATAATATATAATAAAACGATACCACTTATTTATTTCGAGATATGTGAAATTAATAACAGCCTTTGAGAAATTTACTGGAAATGTTGATATGTACATTCTTTTAGCCACACGTCAGAGACCGGATACAAAAAATAAGTACGATCTTGCTCAAAGTCAGGAAACAAACTGACCCTTCGTGTATTCCTTTCGATTTTTTCAACGAATCTATTAGCCCCAGCTGAACCGTTGTTAATAAAAACATTTACAATCGCTATGATATATGGCACTATTTTCCAGAAATAGCTGTGCGTTCCATTATTTCTTAGAATTATGTGCGGTTATCTCATGCTATAACAATAGTTGTGTGAACACGTGACTAACTGTTTTTTTTATATCTGCATGTCTGTACCCATCATAAAAATCATTCGTTTTTCTTGGACCTACCCTCTTATACCTGCTTTCATTCAATACACATCAGTCCTTTTGAGGGCTTCTTAACCAGAATTGTTTTTTCAAAATTAAAATGTACAATTTATTAGCAAATTTTAAATCACAGTCTTAGTTGCCGGGACATTAGACAACAAAGTCCCGGGACTTAAGACAGCGAAAAACCACAAAAGTCCCGTGACTTTTGTCCCGGGATGTCTCAACACAGAATCCCTAACTACCCACGTCATTTTCCAATTATAATATACTCAAAATATAATTTATATTTTTTCGACGTCTAAACTATTTCTAAGCTTATCTGTACGTATTGCGGCTGATATTAACATTTTCTCTTCCGAATACTTTCATTTTGAATTCTAGTGAGTTTTTCTCAGTTGGCGTAGTAGGGCAAAAACTTATGCTCATTTTGAAAGCAAGTCGCCTGAAAGTTGGCCATTATGAAAGACGTGTCAGATGTCCAAGACACTTAGCGATGCCTGCATAATTTACAATTCCTAAGTGGAAACTGCTCACGGGGTAGCACCATGCCGTCCCACCGCACGCTATTCCAAGTTTTAATTGAATTTAAAAGTTGTAAAACTACCCAACTTACCTTGGTTTGGCAATGCTTCTTACTATCGTTGAAAGTTTTCGAATAAGATATTTCACAGTACATATTTCGATTATGAGTTAATTTATCAAGTCACTTACGAAGCTCGTAAATTTTCCAGTAATTTGACAGATCGCATTATTAACTGTAGCAAGTGTAGCGAACAGTTATATTTTGTTATATTTCATACAAACAGTTAAAAATTGCTTCAGATATTTTTGTTAAATCCAAATGTGATAGTAGACGCAATTAATATGTCAAATTATTATCAAATACAATAAAAACAACCGGTTTTTTAAATAACGGAAACTATTGTCTTCTTCGTTTTTCATAATAACTAATAATTAATTTTAAGTCTGTTAAGTGTTCCCAGGTTCCCACCACCCGTTCAAAAATGAGTAGTGAGAGCGATTAACTAACCACTAGTTCTGTCAGGGTCTTATCCTTTTATCCCTACGGTTGAGCGAGTGAGCGAGTGAGTACCAAACAGTTCTCGTAGATAAAAACCTGTTGAGATAGCTCCATCAGGAGGTTATATGCTCCACATTGGGAACGGACATGGAAAAAAAGTTAATAGTGGTAACTTTTACACGAATGTTTGAAACCTTAACATGAAAATTATAATCGTTCAAATTATGTACATTCACACAAATTTTGTCACTTACGACCCGGGATTCGGCTATCGGCATCTTCAGGCGTTCGAGTGCACGGATGAACTTGAACTGACGCTTAGTTAATAAATTTTTAGTGTTTATATAAGAAATAAATGTACCATTGAGTTAAAAGCCATTGCTGGCGAAAAGGATTAGCCTAACATGAAAGTAAATGTATAAATTTTATTCCATGTCCGTGTAGCAGCTGGATTCCACTTGGCTATTAGTATATTTCATCCTTGGTAAGGTCGAAAATCTCTAAAGAAAAAACGTTAATTTAATGATGAGATTTTAATTTAGACAAAATAGTGGGACGTAAGATTATAATATCGGTAATATTGCGTTCTGAAGGTGAGTAAAGGATTTCCTTTCCTTCAAGTCACGTAATATATATATTGTGATAGACAACACTAAGAGTGAGAGAGATAGTGTTGCGGCGAAATCGATTCTCGATTTTTATCCCAAACTGAGAAGACGTGCCGTGATATTGGAGGAGTATAATCCATTTACATTTTGTCTCCTCCGCAGCGTCTCCATAATCGGATTTCAGATTTCAAATGCAAAAGTACGAAAATAAATTCCAAACGCAAATGCGAACTGTCTGTCGGTTAATTGACGCAGCCTTCGTCTTCGTCACTCTGCAGGTAGACCTCCAAGTCAATATAGATTTACGGCGAATTTTTATTTGATTATTTGGTTTCTGAAAAACTAGATTTAAAAAATCTCGAAGCTTTCATGTATAATATTTTTAGCAGTGTCGGCATTTTAAATTTACCAAAATTAAAACGAATATAGGAGCACTGATATTCATACAAAATAAAACACTATGAATTAATTCCATAGTTTTCATCGGCCCAAAATATATTATTTTTAAAAAATATTTTGAATATTCAAGAGTTTAAGTAAATGAAATGATAATTAGCGTCTACACCTTAAGAGTAAACCAGTATGAATATTCAGTTCAAGTTCACCCGAGCACTTGAATGACTGAAGGTACGGAAGAGCTATCCGGGCTGATGGCAAAAAAAAAATTAACGATTCAAATTCGATATATAGATAAACTTAAATAAACATAGTTCCGATGATGGCATGAAGCCGAAATAACTATTAACCGAATTTCTATAATTCTTGTAGAACTAAATAATGTATACCTTATTACAACACAGTTGTAGGTACTTAGTAAATGGCAATTATAACTATAATCCTGACGACGGCGTGAGACATGATTCCTGTGGTACTTATATAATCAATAAATAAACACCCAGCTTCATTATAAGGATTCGCATACAATCCCTTTCCGGTTGGTTTCGGTTCTACCCATTTTGATATTTTAAGTTTTTGGGATGATTTTCAATTTCTTTAACGTGAAAAATATTATTTATTGCTCATGAATATAGAATAAATTACTCAAACAAAGCAGTGTTAATTATTTTAATTTGTGTTAGTTTAGAGTCACTTATTCATATTTTCTACTGTAATTTGTAAATTCTTTTCAATGCCAATATCGCCAACGGTGTATTACACTTTTTTATTTCAATTTGTTTTTGTACAAATAGCACTGTCAAATTCTATTTCTTATCAATTGACAATGCTCGCCATGGACGCCATGAGCAAAACCGTTCCTGATATTGGTAAATAAAATTGGAAATAAGTGCAAATGAATATTATGCAAATGAAGTTTTCTTAATATTATGCCTTTCCACCAAGTATTGACAGTGAACACCCTAAAAGTGGCTAATGAATCTCATAACAGTAAAAAACTTTTTCAGAACGCCAAACATTTATTTTAACAAGGTCAAATTAAATTTGTATTTATTATGAGTTCAGTAATAGTCTAATAAAGTATTCTGATAAAATAATCTAAGCACACACGTGTTTATTATTGAATTTATTTTTAATTCACAATGGGCACAACTAGACAAATAGGTTCAGATACTCGGAGGAAGTGGTCCAGACAGACGATCGGGATAATATATTGATACAAGCTATGGGTTTATGGAGGTGAAATTCAATTATTGTGTGCCCAGGAGGTAAGGGTAGCAAAATATTTACGGTAGATTCGTTATTCAAGTTATATATCATAGTAGATAATCAACTTGTGTAATTTTAAGCTAAGCTTTTTTCTGAATAATCGTTATTTTAAACAATTGGGGTGGATTTACAAGTGCCTTTTATATTTCTTACACTTTTATTCTGACCATACGATATTTCGTGAGAAAATTTATATTTTTTATGTTGTATTAAAAAAAAATCAGTGGTGACAGAAATGTGTCAAGACATAGACAAATATTTTTAGTATATTTAAAGAGTTTTCATTAAAAATATACTAAGTCACCGAAAAATATTACGCCATGTGCGTGGTCGAGCGATCAATTTGTTGGATTAGGTGACGATGTCACTAATCGAAGAAGCGGCAGCTTTGAAAAAATATTTTTCAATCAATTTATGGATTTCCGTTCGGCAGCATGATTGCCTGTAATGTCGAAAATTCTCTCCTCAGCTATCCAATCCTCAAAACAATCTTCCATGTCCTACATACACATTGAGAAGAGATATAGTCAGAAAAATATTAATTTATTATTACATTATATCAATCCTTTAACTAACTATCTTATTATATATCTCTATAATTTAATACAATTCGATATCAAATTTAACGGTTTTTTGGTTGCAGATCATTAAAATAATAATATACATTTGTTAAGTGTTTATCAACAGCTGCATATAATTCTGCTAGATATTTGTAATATAAATATGTATCTACACCTTTGTCTTCCAGTTACTTTAGGTGGACTATTGAAATCTTGGGACTTATCACAGATCAAGTAGAAAATACACTAGCCAAGAGTAGATTTAGTCTATAATTGAATTGAATATGATATTATGTAGAAGATGACGAGTAGTTTTAAAATAAGCAATATACGCATTGTTGTATTGTTGACATGCATCTCTCATAGTTCATAAAAGGACCGTGTTTATATTGTGATATTTTATTCATAGATTCGATTTCAATAGCGTGGTTAAGTTTGTTTACGCGAGGTTTATCTCTGATCACTGAGGAATAATCAACAAATTATACAAAGCATATTCCCTCTAATAATATGTACGGAGGAACTACCTGGCAGAAGGCTATGTGTGAGCCGGCATAAGAAATGTATTCTCCACGGGATATTAAAGCTTTTATCACAAAAGTATTAATGTACAAATTATACGAACCTTATTCTGTTATAACGAATAGACTCGCAGTGCTTTACTTAACAATAAAGCATTGATAATAATTTTGAGATGAAGCTTTAAAGCCGCAAATGAAAGACCTGAGATAAATTATGCGGTGTTAATAAATTTATTTTTTTAATGAATACAAATCACATCGTATTATAGTTAGGCAGATAGATAAATGAAGAAAATATTATATACTAAAAACATCAATGATGAAATTTTTTGATTAGAAGTAAACTTGAGCACAGAATACTTGGTGGAATGGTAATATATTATTAAAAACTCTTTTTTACTAATTTCACATTTATTTATTGAGATACTGGCTGATTTTTCTTATAATGGAGATATTTTCAACTGATAAAAATATAGATTTACGACTTATTTGTACAAAACCAATTAGGACCAACAATGGTGCTACAAACAATTTGCAATTGAAATATGATAATTATTAATAAAACAAATTTTCCGGCTGCGAGGTCTAGTGTCAATGTCGTTAGCTTGGAATACGGAGGTCACGCGTTCCAATTCCAGTACGTTAATAGTTTTAATAGATTGATTTTTCAATAAATTTATGGATTTTTGCTCGAATGCATGGATGTGTGTGATTTCTTTAATTCTCTTTCCCATCCATAATAACCTAAAAAAACGTGGCGTAGTGAGATCATCTATTAATCTAACCCTACTCTTAAAAAGAGTTTGGGCAACTGCGTAACAAGCTTTCCTCGTATAAATTCTTCTGTTGAGATAAACTTCATGAGAAGTCCATATGCTCTGCATCGGAAGCGGATATGGTAAAACAATAATGCGTGGTACTAAGCTGACTGACTGTAAACGTGTAAGAACAAATAACCACAACTAATTTGGAATCAAATTAAAATTAAAAAACAAATAATGTAATTAATGTCACTTCCAATGATATATGTATGTATCTAATATTAGCAGATGGGGAAGTTTTATTCTATGATTTATATTAAAATTCAGGTTTGATAAATACATAAACGTTTTAGCAGTTTTAATTGGAGGCTTAAAAATCATAATAATCGAGCCATAAATAAAATTAAAAAACTTCAAATATTTGTAAAAGCTATTAAAAAAGCTGTTAAGGTATGGACGGTGTGGTATGTAATATTTAGTTAAACTGTTTGTGTGGTTCTATAAGTACAGAGTGGTCTAGCTAAAAAATTAACCTTCACAGACTTTGATTGATTACTTCAGAAGAAAAGTTGAAAGTAATCAAACGAAAACACTGTCAATTTAAATTTCAAAATTAATATGACAATTTCTGACTAATGGGATACAATTTCCATTTCAGTTTAGAATTACTTGAGTAATATGCGCATGCCCGACTTTCTTCGCAAGTCCAATTCGTATACATATTACGCAAAAATGGTCTAATCGTTAACACTTTTTATTCCTTGGTTATTTTAACTCGTACTGTATAAGCCCAACTGTAATGCGATAGTTATATAAAATATTTATTTTTGGAAAAACCACTCACGTTATAAATTATACAGTGTATGTAAAGATAAAAGAATAATAGGGTAGAAATTTATGTATAAACTGTATTTCAACATATCGTGTTTTTGCTACATCAAGGCATGTCTGGCGCGTTCGGACAAAGTGACGGCACACAGTTTCTTCAATGTCGTCATTTGGATTGATCGCATTTTTGTGCCTGTACTTAAATCATTAAATTAAATTTTTTGATTTTATCATTGCTTAGAATTAATAGGTCGCATTATATTTGTACGTATGTGGTATTTATTGTTTGGTAAAGTACGGTGTTTACAAAAAAAGTAGATGAGAAGTTTGACAGATCAAAATTTGATATGTAAACATTAATTGCATTTGATAACTTTGTTACTCCGTATATTGTGTTCTAGCATTCTCAGTCATAAAATCGCAAGATTAACGAATAAGAAATTGAGTTCAAAATTCAGAATAAACTGAATTTACTATTCATAAACCTTGCGATATTCTGCCTGAGAATGCTTCTTAAAGGGGCGAACCACATGTCATATTTTCTAGCACAGCATGTGGAATAAAAAAGTTATACATTATAATTTATATTAAAAGTTTACTTCTACAAGGTATTCAGAAATATTCGTGAAGTGAACCAGACAATACTAATATATCGTTTAATTCTTGAGAAGTTTATCGTCATGAACATTGTTGGTGTCATTTTCTTAGTATCTGATTACTGGGCCACATAGAGCGTAAAACTTTTAAACAAAACTTATTTTATGCATATTAAACATCAATTTAATTTTGTTCAGAGTTTTATCTAAGCTAAACTATTAAATAGTAACATTGTTTAAGTATTGATATTAATAATTTAGACGATGTGTCATATTTTAAAATACATCTCGCTACATTTATTCCAGCGTATGTAAAATTAGGCTTGCAGCCTGCATACTGCATATTTATATGGCTTCAACTTTATAAAGGGGAAACAGCGTGAAGTCGTGTACTATCAAAGTGTCATGAACTCGATTAAAAATATTCGTGAATATTTAATGACGCGGAAAATGTATGTACATGTAGGAACACGACGAGTCGTTCAACACTTTGAGATATCCTTATCTAGGAAAATATGAAATTTAATATTTTTTAAATTTTTTAAATGAACTCTCTTACACTGTGGATACGTTCCTCGCAATACAGTGTGAAAAAGTTTAGTTAATTTAAGATTTCGACTGAAGGTGTTTGGTGAAATTTCAATATTAAATTTGAATCGTTCAAATTATTTACAAATGTGTGTACTTGTGTGAATGTACATAAATTGAACGATTCAAATTTAATGTTTACTTAAATAAAAAATAGCAATGGATAGGTTTCTTTATATAAATATCAATTCAGGAAATCAAAAAAAAACAATCTCGTTTATTGTAGCTTAATTTTATTTAAAAAAAATGTTTTTTACTTAATGCTCTTTCCCAATATACTAACGATATATTGTTTTTAAATTTATACTTTTTTTAGTTTAATATTTGCGTTTTAATAAAATAAACGTTCACTTTCTTAATTCCTTTGTGCACAAGGTCATTGATTTGCTCAGACAAGGTTGAAAGAAAGTGTTTTACTCCATTCGTTTAAAGGACATTCTGTATCTGGATAAAATCTGCAGACCATCACTTTCCCACATTCACAGGCATCAAACTGAAATGGGATAATAAAAAAGCGAGATAACGATAGAATAGATTGATCCAATCGGCTTCAATTCAGAATCGCAAATATTTGCATTTGAGATTTTGCTGATAAGTACCAGCAAAGCGAATGAAAGAGCGAAGATCGGTCGACTGAGAATAGCGCAGAGGATTATACTTATACAGTAACGTTTTGGTATATCTATCTTCTCGCAAACTGTGGCACATCTCTATAAAATTCGGTTTATAACAATGCATCTCCTACAATTCGACTTAATTAAGATAAAAAAAATATTTCGTAAGTAAATATGCATAATAACATGCATTACCTGAAAATATTCATTTGACTTGCAGATATTTAAATAATTCATTGTAGCAAAATTGCTTATGTTTTACAAATTACTAAATATACACAAATGTTATCACCAAGAAAAACATCATTTAAGATTTCACAACATTATTTGAATATTCATTAGATTTGCAAAAGATTCGTGCAAAATGTTCTTTTAGACTTGCAGTTTGATTAACAATTAAATAAACCTAAAAGATTGACAGACTTAAGAGTATATTATAAAATATTCTGTGCTTAATTCAGAAACTTGTTCCAATAACCTTACTATATATATTAAAATTAAAATATGTGTTAAATACTGTGCTTTGCGCTAAATGAACGACCCTTGTCCGGCATAATTCCTAAAAATTTAAACCAATTTTTAGATGATAACTGTCAATATGTATAAAAAAAACACATTTGTTTAAGCAACCATGATCGGTTTCCATCATTGTGAGCATTTTCAACTAAAAAGTTGAAAACTATTAAGAGTAAGTAGAAAATTTGAAAGATAGAAAAAGAGCGTTCACTGTCGTGAACACTGTGGAATTAGTACATATAAATTGTTTTTTTTATTTTTATATGTATAAATTTAGTTTTTTGACGTAAATTATTATCAAAATAGTTTATGTAATTCGTTCTTATTATTTAAAATATACCGTGAATTTGTAGCTTTTATTGTAATAAATTGTTGCTTCATAAGTAATCATTCTCCCTAATAGAAATATTACGCATGCATTTAATTAGACTGTTAATTGTTATTGTTAAAAATACTATCGTGACAAGAATTGTCTGAGTACGAACAGTAGTCTGATTCGCTTGAAATTCAACCAACAGAGAAGTGATCTTTCCCTCAAATGGGTAGTTTATTTATATATTTTTCCCGACAACGGAAACTGTACATGTTTCACAATAAAATACTGCTTAGGGAATGTTCTTTAAAATGTCTGACTTTCCTTGGTCACAGTACTATTTTAAAGTCATTTTAACACGAAAGAGGAGGGTGTAATGTAACGAAAGGTATGAATATTAGTATAATTTTCTGTATTATAGGATTAATTGATATACAATTAAATTATACCAAATAACAATACTACAAACATATTAAGTTTTGTTTTATTTCATAAACACAAAAAATACACAAGTTAGTTATTGTATACCTACAATTCGCTGCTTTGTAATGTGTCATACACAAAACAGTGGTATTTATAAATAAATTTGTTTTCATAATATGCGTGCCGAGTGTGAACAACTAGATAACTTCAGTACTATCCTTATAGTAAATAACATTTTAAATAGGCCAAACAGATCAACATTATTTAATTAATTTCCTTTGGATTTACCCTTTCTCATAAACGTAATTAATTTGTAATTAGTAATATAATTGTTTATGTATACTATATCTGACACTCCCTGCGTCCAGTATAAAAAAAACTCTATCCACGATTTTGTTATTTATATATTACGAATGAGAATCAATTTTAAGTTTATTCGAAAATAACCTTACGATAGTTTTGTCAAATAGTGTTTCTCATAGAGATTAAACGCGTGTCACAATTTATTTACAGAACCTATGGAGTATTGAAGTTCTTAAATTGAATTTAAACTAAAAAAATAACATTACTATAAGTAATACATAATAGACATAAAATATAATAAGGCTAAGAAAATATTTATTTTATCATATCAATGAATAATAAATTTGATAATGGTATTGTAATAATTTATGTGAATTCGACGATTTCTTTGTAAAAAGCACTTTTCTATAAAATCAAAATACGTATATAGCATTGAAATTTTATAAATATATCATTTTTAGGGTGTTTAATGTCAATACTTGATGGAAAGACATTACAATAAAAACAACAAAGTACTCCTTTGTCCTAATTTTTACTTTTATGTTGTAAGATCAGGACCGGTTTCGCTCACAACAAGCTTAATAATGCTCGTTTGCATCAGTTGATAGTGCTCGTCATAAACGAAAGGTGAAAATGAATACAAAGGAATATTGTGTTTTTTAAGATATTTTTCTAGTTGTGTTACTAGGTATATCGTCCGATTAATAATAATTATATGGATTTTTTTACAGCGTTCGCGAAGGATTATGTAATAATCAATACTAATTACACACCCAGCAACAACATACAGTGGAAAAGCAAAGATATCAATTGTATATAATACTATTATATTATAGTTTTGTGAGATTCCTTATATAATTTTTGTTTTGTTTTATTTTATTAATCATAAATATACCGGACATAATATCAATCAATATAATTGCTTAGTCAAACAATGGAATAATGGTTAATAATTTTTATCCAGCGAACAGTTTTTCGCATTTATTTTAGCTATAAATATCATGCAGCGCATCACTGTTGAGCGAGTGTGCGCCATTAAAATCGGCGTACTGCCAAGTTATTATTACTCAAAAATGAATGAAATAAAAGCGACAGAGAGTATTACGCCAACACACAATGTGCTGAGTTTTTCGTTTCAAATCGTATTTTTTTTCACGTTAAATTCATTCAACACTGTCGATTGATAACAATACGAAAGAAGAATAAACTTTGTAAGCTCCGCAACGGCAGCAACCAGGGCTTACACAAAAACTGGTTTTCGAATTTAAATATTTATTAAAGCCCTGTTTAACCCGGTTTCCCGAGAAAAAATAATGATTCAATTAAAATAGCCAAAAAATTGTTGAAAAACAATTTAATTAAATTTCGTTTATCCGTTGTTATTTAAAAACTTGCTACATTTTTAAATATTGCGTACCAATAAAATTTCACTTGTAATTTCATCACGTGACTTCATACAATTATATGTGAGTGTGAGTACTGTGTAGTGTTAGGGAGCCGGTAAATTGCTCGAATTACAAATTATTCGAATTACTTGGTTATTTAAACGATTTTCCACGACTTTTTATACGAATTTTATTTTTTATCTTGTGCGATACTTGTTTAGAGAGTGAAATATAAAAATACCGTGGTAAATTTTAACCGTGTTCGCTCCAAATGCGGAACATATGATCTTTTAATGGAGTTTATCTCAACAGAAGTGTTTCTACGAGAACTGCTTATTAATCGGTTACTCAAATTGTTTCTATATATTTCCAGAAAACATAAAAGACTAGGGCTAAGACAGAACAAACGGACAGAACAAACGGAAACAAATTGATTATCTTGTTATTCGAGCAATTTCCATTCGAGCAATTTACCGGGAACCGTAGTGTTATGCCCTGCTCGAACAGTTATCCGACTAAGCAGACGAAGAGGATACTGATTGAGTGCTTGTTAGCAAATTGTAAGCATCATACCAGTTAAGGTTGATTGTCAAATTAGCTTGCATTTTTATTTTTTGTTTCATTGTCGGAAGAAGATGTTGTCATGCGAATTTATTTCGTGAAACGAATCAATGAACTGAATAATAAATAAAAATAAAACACACAATGAGGAAAAGTTGTGCTGATCATTAACTATTTGCGTATTTGTATATACACTCAACTCTTTTTTCGTGTAGATTTGGAAATGGCACGGTCCACGAAAAGGATCAAATACTATATTTTTGCGCGAATTATTTGTTATAGCACGATTTCTATACACAACGTGTTACGTTAGACATTTCTAGCTATCGTATTTAATCAAGAAGCGAAGAATATAAATATTTTGTCTTATGTAATTCAATAAAATATTGAACAATATTTTGTGTAATTTACGTATTGGCTATCTACATTTTTCCAACCAATATTCAAATTTTCTACGAATTCTTATTTTATTAAAAAAATGTTAACTTGGCTTTTTAGTATCGGAAGTAATGGAATGTTATTTTCTTTACTCCATTAATTAATACAATAATATAAACTGGACAAAGGGTTTGAGAATAATTGTTACATTATCTCATTACAGTGACGGTATTATGCTCCATGACCCGATACTAGTGTTGCCACAGATTTACTGCATACAGTGGCAAATGTACAGCTAGACGGCACTATATCTCTGAGCACAGCAATAATAAAACAGAAATGTCAGGCGACTAGTTACTAAAGGCAATCCATTACTCTTAGAGCAAAGTTAATCCGTCACCCAAGCCAAAAAAATACATGACCAAATTCACATTACTTCATTAATTCTCAGATTATAAATCAACGTCTAATGGACGTATCTTTTACAACTTGATCCGTCTCCATTTTGTTATAGATTGATATAAATTGAATAAATTGAATAAATTGATATAAGTTAAATATAATAAATATATTACGTTTTAACATTATGATGTGTTTATGAAAGCTAACACGATGTATAAAATCTAACATTAACGGTATGACTTAGCTCATCACAAAAAACCTCACAGTATTTGTTCATATATATATAATGTGATATTATGAATTAAAGATACATTAGAAAAATCTTTACTAGTAACATTTTGATTACCCTTATATAGCGGATCGCGATGAATTTTGGCGAATGTACGCACATATGTCGATGGATTAATTTATATTGATTGTCTTTAAAGAATTCCCATTTCAAACTAGCAACAAATCTTTACATACATATTACAATGAAACCATGATTCGTAAAACAAAGTCGCGATAGATTTTCAGCTTAATACATTTTGCCACCCTTGAGCAGGAAGAGTAAAGGCATTTTTTTGATGAAAAGAACTATTATTGAAGATGCATATTTTTTTAAACATATCCAAACTCTACGCAAATTATGTGGTCACCATAGGGTACCTGCAAGATTCCCCGACTCCCACTTTCAATACAAGTGACATTTATTTGGTGTTTTAATTTTAAATTTACTAAATAGTATTTTTAGAATTAGCAACAATTTTTCCAGCGACATTTAACTTAACAGCATGCAGCTGATTTTTACTCAGCTTAGTTTGCCATTTCAATAATTTAAGCCACTCGGCCATTTTGTGCGTCGTATGTTCAGTGAATGTGTCGAAAACAAGATTGCTATTGATCTTTATTTTTAAACATAATTTTTTTTTCAGAAATGAGGCTCATTTTTTTATTGAATGGTTACGTCAATAAGCTAATAGCATATCCATACTTTCAATTGTCAAATCAACGTGGACAGATTTCGCTAAATAAAGCATTGCATGCTTCGTTATTAAATCGTTTAAAAACAATAAAAACAAATTATTCATCAGCTTCCTGCTCCTTAATATCTACTTATTCAAAGAACCACTTACTAAGAGAATCAGTATGGGAAGTAGGGGTCAATAATGTAAGCATATAAATCTGTGTATTTGTTTCACTTAGTGATGAACGGATGCGAGCAACAATAGCAGACTTATAGCCAATAATATTACCATACATACAACCTTCTTAGTGAATTGCGTTTCTATTGATAGAAATAGTAAAAGAAATTCATTAGGTTCAATTGTATTTTCTTAATAAACTTCTGTTGACAGTTATAGCTTGTGATTTTACTTTTCACAAAGCTTATCATTAAACACTTTAGAATGAACATTTACATATAAATATAACTTTTAGGATGTTCAGTGTCAAGACTTGGAAAAAAGGCATTATAGCATAACTCAAAAAATATAATGCCTTTCTTATTTATAAAGGTCTCGCACATCGCGAGCATTATCAATTTGATAAGAAATAAAAAAAATATACATTAGTGCTAATTCCCAATTTTATTTAATAATATCAGGACTTTTTTCGCTTGTGAACATCAGTTGATTATGCTCATCATGAACGAAACCGATTCTGATTTTATTAAATAAAAGTTGGAATAAGTACATTTTTTTCAATATATAAATATATTTGAAGTTGTAATGCAAAAGTTTTTCTGCCAAAAAATTATCAATTAAACAAGTTGCATTTCATTGATAATAATTTGCCAGGTATAATTTCAAAAAATGAAACACTCTTTTGTACTAATTTCACACTTCCATAAATCGTCAGTTGATAATGCTCGCTATGAGTGAAACCGGTCCTGATTATATCAAATAAATGTGGAATTAGTAGAAGTGTTTTATTTTTTTAATATATTGCGTTACTACTAAGTATTGATAGTGAATACCTCAAAAGTTAAAAATGCGTAATGTTTGTAGATTCCGTAAATAAAGTGTGAAATTGGCCTGTACTTGGGTAATGTGTCGATCGTATCCTTCTCTCTTTACACACGCTCGGTCCAATTATGCAAATTCGAAGCACCTAAAATAAGAGCGATTGTTTAAATCTGTCGGCACAGGAACAGCGTAATTCGTAATCGGACGGCGGATGGTCAATGGACGACGTGGAACCCCAGCTAACAAACAAGGATGTCTTCATATACGGTGTTGATGACAATTTACTGGATGCGAAACAATCAAAGGCCAGTAAACCAAAAAACTGACTACTCACCGACATGTACTGATGAAATTTATCTTTGAAATTGAATGCACCGTTATTTTTATTTATTGTAGTAGCCTAGCCTTTGATAGTGCGGTAAAACAAAATGACATATACAGACCCCCTGTGATCGTGGTGTGGTCTTGTGTTTTGCACCACATTTAAGAATATTGGATCTACCCCCTTGCGCATTGTTTTCTCAATGGAATTGACAGCTTGAGAAACATTTTGATATTTCTTGGAAATATTTATATTGGAAAGGTTTCTTTCATTTGATAATGCAACAATTGCATTTTTTCTCGCTTGTGAGATTAGTGATTGGCGCCATTGTGAAAAAAAAATATTTATCGAAAAATATAAAAACAATATTAGTGATTTAATTAATTAAGATTAAATCATGAATACTAATAAAGTTATAATTAATTGACAATTTCTTTCTTTTAAAAACTGCTAAAACTTGTCAGCGCAATGCAGCAATAAGATCTCGAGCAACTTTTGACAATTCGAAAGTCGGGAAAAAACTGAATTGTTTCGTTATGTCAACCCCTACTCTTTTGTAAAATCAGATATTTAAGAAAATGAAACTTATTTTACTAAATTTGAATTATTTTGATTCTGTACACTTCCATAAATTTTGTCGATACGACCCGGGTTTCGCCTTTCGACATCTTCAAATTTGATATTTAAGTTCCATCAAGCACTTTCAGTCGAAGTTCTAAACTTATTTTACTATTTGATAAGGGTTTCTTTCGGATGGAAAAATCACTGATTACATTTAAATATTAGAAATTAAATATAACGGATTGAATACATACACAATTTTGATAAATATTTCACACATAACGATATTTACAATATTTTCCTACGGTTAAAATACACAATAGCTGAATTTGAGTAGTTGAGATTGTTAGACATCGACGGAATCTGTTTTTTTTACATTAAAACATTTTTTAATATATCGTTATCATATTTAAAGCTCTGTTCAAAGCGAATGGTTATACTATGACTTACTTGCGTTACCTTATCATACCTGAAAAGGAAGTTGAGCAACTTGTTAAAAACTTTTATAATACCATCATCGCAGAACAAAGACAGGCGTAATTTAAAAGAAGAAAAAACATGAAAGACTTTCAACATACAACACATAATTTTCATTTTGTGTGTTTGTGTATTGACTGGGATTGCTATTTTCCAAGTTAATGTGTACACGGCGAACTCGCATTCAGAATAAGAAATGTTCAATGCCTATCGCAAATATGTTACCCAGTTAGCAAATAAACTACAATTAAGATATAAATGTATAAGTATGAATCAAATAAAAACCATTGAATGAATTTGAAATGGTGCCGAGCGGAATAAAAATCGATGTTTGCCAGACGGGAAACGCTCTATAACGAAAGTACACATGAATTCTCTTGCATGAAACATTTTCCGACGACTGGTCCCGATTGTTGTGTATTTCAATAGACTTCCGATACCGTACGAGGCACGACTATGTGACGAATAGATTTTCATAAATATACCATTTGACGTTTTTATTTTAGCACTAGTTGATGCTTACAATATGAGAATCGAATTTGATGGATGAACATGTCAGTCATGAATACATGTATATTTTTGGCATTGCTAAAACTAATTGGTATAATCACTAATAGTTTACCTTCTGCAACATGACGGTTAATATTTGAAATTCATTCAGTAAGAATATGGAAAAGACATTTACATTACACGTAATATTTTCTTGTAAATTATTAAAATAATTATTGTATAGTCTTGCTCTCTTTTTGTAAATTTAACGTGTCGTGTTCTCTTTTTTAAATTTAAATATGTTATACGTTATGGTTCAAGTCGAGTTCAAGTGGTATGAGCGAAAGCATTCAGTATACAAATATTATATAGTAAAATTTGATACTTTATTATTCCGCTTGATGTTCTACAAAATGTGACACGTGTTTCACGTCTTTGATAGGCATCACCATACTTAACATCGCAAAGCTTAAGAATAAGCTTTGGAATAACAAAGTTGTTAAATTTCAATTCATATCCAAAATCATACTTCCACAGAGTTACCGCCGATTCCATCGAAGATATATATTGTTATATTACTGCAAAAACGTATATTTTACTGAAACAGATTATAAGCCTAAAACCCAATTATTAAATTATTAGAAATAACAATACAAAATTAGTTCTTCCTTAATTTTTTTTTTGATTGCCAATATTGCCAAAATAAATGACTCGTGATACAAGACGAAAGTACATACTATGGAGTATTTATTCACAAAATAATATAGTGAAAAAGAAAAACAATACTTAGCAGGTATTGTTTCATTTGTAATGTTGGTGTGGTAGTTTCAATATAAATTTATTGATTGAGTTGGCAGAACTCCATTTTAATAGGGTAAAAAATATCAACGTATTTAGTTCTACAACTTTTTATAATTTTTTATACTAATAATAAATACCAGTTTAATTTAAACCAATAAACTTTGAATAACCACCCAAACTTGTCGTTCTTAGAAACACTAAAGCGATGTTTAGTAAATGTAATAGTTGTAATATAAATTAGGATGTTAAAGCCAATAACAAGATATATTTTGTATCTCGTCTAAGGCAGTATATATAGCTGAGTATATGCAAGTTAAATCATAGTTCTGATGATGGCGCACGCCAAAATAGCTATAAACTCATTTTATAAAAAAAAAAATGTAGAATTAAATACGTTGATATTTTATATGTTATTTATTTTTTATGTTCGGTTGAAACCTTTGATACATTAACAAAGTTTAGATTAATGATGTTGCATATTCATCGCTTACGATACATTGGCTGTACGTCTTAATATTTATGAAAACAACGTCGTTTGCTCTCTTGAGACTGGAGACGATGCTTATAGCTAACGACACCACCGCGGCGTCCAATAGCGTCACGTCGTTGCAGCCTCAGGTGCAACGAGCATGCGGGTTATATCAAGTCGAAAAACGCCAACCATAATTCCCAGGAAAACCACGCAACTATGTAATTATCGGAAAGCTTAGCATACGTCCCATCTCAGAGATGGGATTTTTTTTTTAAATTACTAGATAAATATAATATCTTTAAGTAATGCAATTTTCAGAAAAAATATTATACAACTAACGGGAATATTTTATCCTCTCGAGGTGATTAAGCTAATAGTATTTTAATAAATGTATCACATCCATATTGTTGCATGTGATACATTTATTTATACATGCATGTTCATAAATATAATAAATTTCAGGTAAAGTTAGAGTAAAGTAGTATTCAATTTTTTACCTGAATTTTACTTTTCGTGACACGTGGTTCGCTTCTTTGATAAGCATCTGCGCCTCTGCTCTTCATTTTACAAAATTATGTTGAATTGTGTGCGATATACTCGTTCTGAAAATGGTATTCAAAACGAAAGAAATAGACCCCATCTTACAAATAAGTAAGTATGGAATTATTTTATATTTTAAGTAGGGTTTTCTATTGGTGGACGTCTGTAACCTAGCGGTTTTTCTTATCTGATAGTCAATGTTCAATTCCTGACTAGATCACAAAAAAAAATCTCAATTAATAAGACTTGTTGAATGATGACGTATTGAGTTGCTTTTAAGATTAATTCAAACGATTATTAAGTGGCAATACTTCATAAATTTACTAACCCAAGTGGCATATCTCCCCCGTCTAGTAGTCAGGATACTTGGTTTTCATCCAGGAATTTAGATTTTTAATCAGGTCCGTAGTCGAGTGCTCGACGATGCTGGCTCACAGCTCACAGGTTAATCCAACTACTAATGGGGTTTTTCAATCGATTTATGAATTTCTAAAATTTATTCCCAACCATCCGTTCCTTAAAAATACAGCGCTGCGAGTTACTATGCTAGTCACTAGACGTGTTCTTACCATATCCGTCTACCACTCCTCTCTTGAAGAAAAGAGATTTTAAGCAATTGAGTAACAATCTATTCAAAAATGTTGTCATAAAGTCCAAATGCTCCAAAGTAGCACTAAGTTATTTTTTATTTCAATATAAAGTTCATTAATGATTAACTGACAGTATTGTATTGATACCATACGTTTTATTTTCGTTTTAATAACGTTAAATTATGTCAACATACTAGTGCCGAATTTACAAAGATAATTTATCAATTAACGTTTTTCAGGGGTATTGTTCTGAACTTGGCTTTTTAATAGAAATATGTTTGTTTGAAAAATGATATAATTATATATCGAATGTCCATTCCAATATACAAATGTCTATTCCATGCAGTCTGATTGGTGTCGTAGACGTTATTTTTCAATTAATTTGAGTTATATTCTAGCGTAGCAGTTGATTGGGACACATCGCGATATAAATATGGTTGCACACTCTTGATTTCATGCCGGAAAAGTAAAATCAATTTTCCTTTGCACGTCGCATCGATTATTTAGCAAACTATCGAACACGCGAAATCAAAACAAGTTGAATGTATAAGTAATTCTGAACTGCAAGTTCACAAATATTCCGTACGAATTTTCTTCTTTATACTTAAATTAATTCTTTCATTATGGTATATTTAATCGCGTCGACCAATACATTTACTCACATATTTATAAGCTATATATTCAACCGATACATGCATTATTTTATCACATCGAAATGTGGTCAGAATCATCTGTTGTATGAGAATATGATGCATATTGAAAGGTTAACAAATTCTTCCGAACACAAATTCTCCCCACAAGAAAAAATACGTACATCAATTTTTCCGAACAAGATTATTCCGTATCTTTCGTATAAAGAAAACTCCGGAAAAAAGATATTCCGAATATAAAAAAATAATATTATAATAAATGTTGCTATATTTTAATGATGCCTAAAGTCAAAGCTGTCAAATATTTTTTAGGTTGGGAACAAGCAAAGTATTTAATATTATGTATGTATATTTTTCATATGCTTAAATAATATGTACCGTCTTGGTGTCAAATCTAAAATATTTGAAATATTAAACTGGACGGAAGTGTGTTCAGAAAAAGAAACGTCCGGAGTTTTCTTGGACGGAGTATTCGTGTACGGAGTATACTGTAATCACGAAAGAATCACGAAATCATATTGACCTCTTTATATTATTTTATCTTTATTAAAATAAACTTATATGTACAAAGGAAATCGTTTTAACATTCGTTGTATGTATTTCCATGACATAAATCTTAAGTGTACATCTAAAGGTTTGGTTGATTTGAAAACGTTAACCATTACAAGCGATTTCATTATAGATTGTCCTTCTCTTTCGTTTGTATTTGATAACAGTTACCACCAGAGCTGTGGAATCGGGTAAGAAAAAGACGACTCTGACTCCGAATTGATTGTTTTTAAATTTTAAATGTCTGTCTAATAAACATATCTGTATCAGATCACTCTAGTTACTAGAATAGATTCAAGAAGATTTTACCAATCAATATGATGAATAGAATAATATTTTTTCAATATCTTTTAACTATTTTCACCACCGATTTTTTTTGACTCCAAATCCGACGTTATAGCCCTGGTTAGCACATTATACCATAGTGTTTTGAAGTTTATACTAGGATTAACCGCATTTTATTTCTGATGATAAATAAGAAAAAAACACCCTGGATGTTGATCACTGATTATTATCTCAGTACAAATTCCATTCAACTATTTGGACTGAAACAAGTTGTATTAGTAATTAAGTATTTCGACTGAGGGTGCTTGATGGAATTTCAATATCAAATTTGAATTGTTTGAATTTTGTATTAGGAAGTTTGATTTTGAAGTTGTATTACGCTTAAAATGAATCAAAAATATACTAACGCGAAATATTGCACACGAGTTCTCGTCAGTATGCAAACATCATTCCATAGACTCTGAAGTATTATATTTGATATTCGCCCCCTTTCAAGGGCAGATGACACGATTTAATGGATGGAAATTCAGTGGTGTGCCATAAAGATAACTTTTAAAAAATGAATTAGGTACCTATGCATAAATAAATAATCGAATGTTAAAATGATTTACACAATTATATTATATCACCCTAGTGAAATAGTCTTTCTACGTATCAACAACCACTATAATTTGTATAATGAAATATTGATAATACAGTAAAAATATCAAAGTATTTAGTTCTATAAGAATCACATCAATTGGTTTATAGCTATTTCGTCTTTACCCCATCTTCAGAGCTAGGCTTACGTTTTCTTTTTAAAAAAATCCGCACTTGGAGCATATTGCCACCACACGGTACCTCCAAAATTGTCTGCACGCTATTATACTTACTTCTTTCTATATCATCCTAGCGCTCCGTAGTTCCACTATACCTTTTGAATGGTTGTACGCGGTTTTCCAAAGCGGCGTGATCTAACCGTTTAATAAAAGGATTTGTCATGAATAAAGTTTCCTTGGAGCATTCACAGCGATGTCCTTTTTTAAACTAGTTTAAATGAATTTAGTGAAATATAATATATAAATGAACTATGTAATATTTGCTTTAAAATAGTTCTGACGACGACATGTAGCCGAAAAAACCATCATTAATTTGTATTATTCTTGTAGAACTCAAATATAATATAGTTCCACTAAGTAAGTGTCGTTTATATTAATAATAATGATAATTTTTGCCGGATTATTTTTACAAAAATGGCAATGCAACTAGTGTAACATTGGTCTGAATAAAAACACATTGTTTATTAAATTTGATATATAATTTTGCATTTGCTTCATCGACACCACTGCGTCTGGCCAAATATAGAACACGTGCATGAATTATTATGCAGTCGGCCAGTTGCAGTAGCAGCTCAGTGCCCGTACGGGCTTATACATCGTTCACGTCTCAGCTCAACTGGAGTATAGGAGATCAATAATATTTTAACCTCGAGATAAAAATAATTCGTAGAGATTATTAAACATAGGGTACATATCAGTAATAGATAGATAATATTATGTATAAAAGCAAAAAAAATATTTAATGAAATTTATTTCTCAGGATATTGATTTCATATTGGGACTATTTTACCACCCACATACTTTCAAATTAAATTAAATATTGCAAACTTTTATATCTTTTGTAAATAAAAACGAACTGAAGCACTTTCATATAAAATTAAATTTGATAACTTTATTATTTCACTAGTTGTGTTAACAAATGTGACACATGTTTCTCCTATTTAAGAAACATCATCAGACAAAACATCGCATGGTTTACATACAAAATAAAAATTGATTCTTTTTATGTTATAAATTACAAAATAAAAGTCGGTATTTTGTTTTTTTCTACTGGACAAAGGTAGGGGATAAGATACAAACATTAATAGTACTAATTACAAATTAATTACAGTAATACATGGAATGGTAAATCCCAATGGAAATTAATTCAGCCATGGTGATACGATTACTTTAAGTAAAAATGTTATTTACTGTTTCTTTTTGTATTGATGACTTTATTTATTTCTAAAAACTCCAAGCTATTCATTCCTAGGCTATTAATATTTACTGGTTAGAGAATTTAAACATTTTTATTTTTGTTAAAATTTTGATAATTTTTTAACAAAAATAATTTTGCCAATCATACCATCGAATACGGCGAAAATAGTTTATACTTAAGCAAGACAGCGGAAGGCTAGAACCTAAAATCTAAATCATAATGAATATGGAGAATTATGATATTTGAACGTTTTTAATGTGATACTTAAGTTACATCAAGTAACATCAATCTTTGCAATAACAACATTATAATAATTAAATTACTGCAAACTTGTCTGAGCTGATTTTAAGTGATTAAACTATGATTTTTATTTTCAAATTTGAACCATTAATAGTAATTGAATTCAGATATCATACTTAAAGGAAATATAATGATTATTACGACAAGGTAAGTTAAATGACTAAAGTCAAAAAAAAATAGAGAGATTTTTTGTGTCTAGGAAATATAATATAAGTATTTGAGCAATATGCTCGTACGCCAATTTCAACAGCGCGGTAAGTAAATAGAAGTTTTATTAGCAAAGTAATGTATACATGTGATTATGTTAGAAAAGCTAAATGAGTCAATTTAAATCAATCATACTACGTTTGACATAAACATTGATGTTTAATTAGATACACGGCGAAACTCGATACATCCGATATCCGACCGAAAGATTGAACGACCATGTTTGTCGGAGAGGATCAGCTGTCGCCGGTCGTTGTGGTCAACGCGAGAAGCAATTTGAGTCGGCGGTCAAGGATTCGGACTAAATTACTAACAATTCGCTCTCGCACAGTTTTATTAAATACTGTCGAGCTCGGTTATTACGATCACGGAAATAGCGAGATCTCGGATGTTATAAGAAACATTCGTTGACATTTTAGTTTATGGTTTTCTCCATACATTTATTAACTTTTATAACGAGCTACTTCTCAGGCATCCAGAGTAAAAATATCGTCAAAAATTTTCACCAGAGCTCATGATATATTTGACGAGCTAGCCGGTGTTTTGCAAAGAGCACTGAGACTACACTAGATTCTTTTAATGGGTTGAGTGCTTTGAGGGGAAATTTAAGAACAATGAGAGCAATGTTCCCTCTAAGGTTAGCTGCGCCGAAATTTCAAAGGATGCGCGGAGAACGCGCGGGGGGTGCGCGGACCGATCAAATATTAATTGACTAACTGTCTTGTAGTACGCGCCAACCCGGAATGAGTGCGCGGGGGCTTCCCAACTGCTGCGCGGCCGCGCACGCGCGCAGCTCAGAGGGAACGTTGAATGAGAGTGAAAACAATGAAACAAGCATCAATTTTAAATTTTATAAGAAAAGTGGATTGACAGAAAAATGTAATATGTGTGAAAATAAGTTCTTATTGTGTATTTTTGTTTGAATTGCGACTTTTTGTATTATGTGACCGGTCCAGATACTGTGATGGGTATGTTTGTAACATATTCTTTGTCAGTAATTCGTATCCGAGTATTGCTTATAGCGAGCAAATTCAGTCGGTCCTATCGTCTTCGTAATATCGACTGTATAACTTCACAACAAAGGTGTTATCCAGTTAACTCAATAAATGCATATATTTCAGCTGCCAGGGTCAGGGTACATTAGGGTACATAAAAGTACAAGAATCAGAATATTTTTCACCTCACTCTCAGATTCACAATTCTTTTAATAACAATTATGAAAGTAAAAGTTTAATTTTTCTTGATTTTATTACATCACATTTTTTTTAATTTCTTCGAGCCTTTCGTCATAAATTCTAACATTATTTCAAGCTCACTTATAATATAAAAACTGTCTCAAACATGATAGTTTTAAATTCATAAAATAATCAAGGCAAGATTGGCAAATTTTTTATGATATGAAATATATGCAATTGTGATAATGCAAAGTAGAGTATTTTTAAATAGTAAATATTAAATATAGACTCATTACAACAATTGTTTACATTCAAAAAAGGTAAAGAAGCGCAGAATGGATTTACGAGAACTAGTTGTATAACATTCGTCGAAGGTATATTATTCATGCTAAGCATAGTTTAATTAACATAGTTCTCTATGATGGCTAGGGGTAAATGGTGAAGGAGAGTTTGCCCATATTAAATACATTCATGTCCTGGAAACAATTCTGTAGCATGGCATACTTTATTCAACAATACGGAAATAATGTATAATAGAAGATGTAGTTTATTAGGCATATAAAAAATAGAAGAAAATTTATATCATTATACCTAATGTAATGTAAATGTTTCAGGAAGTTTACATGCATTTCAGCAGAAATGAGGGTAACTATTTCCATACTATCTGAAATCAAAATTACATAGTTGACGTATAGTTAGGGTATTTAGATGAATGAGTAAGCAGAATCATTCAAAAAAACTTGTAATTTTTACATACATCGTGGAACTTGTCCCCAAGCATTAGGGCCTGAAAAAATAAAACAATTACAAAATTAATAAAACAGGTGATGTACAGGAAAGTATAAAAAAATAAACATAAATATATAAGTACTTTGTTTTTAAGTATTATATAATAGTTAGTATTATAAAAATAAAATACAATTATAGGAACCATATTCTTCAAAATGAATACTGTATAAAACATATTATGTATGTCAGATAAATACATATGTTTTTTTTATTGTAATATTTTTGGTTGAGTGCGTAGTTTTCTCAAAGCTTGTTCTGCGAGTCAAACCGACGAAAGGTCTAACGCCAAATATTTTGTAAATTAAAAATAAAAACTAAAACACGTTAGAATAAATTAATACGTCATTTTGTTATACAGGCCATACGCTTTGTGGAATCTTATCTCATACTAAAGTCATCTTTTATTCAAATCCCCTAATCTTCTGTTTTATTACTGCGGTACTGTTCTAATAGGATTAGTGAGTGAGCACGCAAATAGGTACATGCTCCGAAGTCATTAATTTTCATTTGTGTACCTTAGTCAAGAGTTACAAATATGCTCCCTAATGACAAATCGTATGCGCATGTTTATGACTTCTATGGGGAATGGAATGATGTGTCTTATAAGTTTTGGTGTTGAAAGTTCTCCCAACAAATGACTGGAAAGTTATTGATAATCGATTAACTACCAAAGCTATTCTTTTAAAATGATCGCAGTACAGTCTGTACTGGTATCTAAGTTGTATGTGAAATTTTGAAGAGTTAATTTACTCTTCACAATATTTCGTATTCACGACATTAAATGTCATTATCAGTAGCTCTGTTCTTCTGCGTACTTCTTACGTTTTGCTGACGGTTTGCAAACTGTTTTCGAATTAGAATCGAATTGAAAGCTTTTAGACTCTAATTCAAAGTTTGCAAATCTGGTGTGTTCTATCACAAATTTTTGTGAATGTGATGACAAAATAGTATTTAAAATCACTTACATACGTTAGCGTTGTTTACTTTTTCAGTTAAGATTTGAATGATATTGATTATATTTAAGGTAAAATTACTTTTCCGAAGAAGTTTCATTTGCATATAAACGCTATAAATCTTTATGAAGAAAGCAATTGCATAAACCATGTATGTATATAGTTTTAGCGAAATAAATTTTGTGCTATAATTCCAGATAACCTGATTCATACCGAAACGTTGGCTTTATACAAAGCTTTCATCCTTATCAATAATGCAATCAAATATTCTAAACGCAAAGCGTCATTCGGTCGCCCCTTACAAACGCAGGTTGAAAATATCCATCAAAGAGAAAACTTGATCACAATCCATTTGCGTTGTGGGGGAGTGAAACAACACACATCTGTCCACAGCGAATACCAGCCTCGAATTAATTATCTACAGAAACCAAGGTCGTCATGACTGGATCTCCCTTACAAATTTAAACATCCCTTATTCAGCGCAGTAACGTTCCGTATAACGTTTATATGATATTTTATTAAAACTTATGAAATTTTATATTTCAGCTGTGTTTTTTTGAAATAACAGACATTAATTTGAAGAATGTATTCACAATGAAATCATGAAGAAATTGTATAGTATTTATCTAAGATCATTATTTTTTTCATATACCGACATAAAGCGCTTTATATTTATTAACAGTCGAGATTTTTAAAAACAGATTATTCATCAATCAAAATCACCAACTTTCTTTCGACGTGGTTTTGTAATGTGATAATTTTAAAGCTTCAATTTTATATTATAGTTAACACTAAAATGAATATATTTGATTATAATATTTTTTATTTTAATAACGAATTAAAATGAGGAATATAAATTTAAAGGATAATGTACATAGTTAACTTCTAAGCAATGTTCCCGCTAAGGTGTGCGCATGTGCGCGCGCACACCTCCTTAAATGTGCCCGCACACATTTGTTCATCCCCGCACAAGGCTGCACATAGAAATATTGTGCAAATAAGTTTGTTTCGCCAAATTTTGAAATTTGCGCAAATTTTTTATTTTGCTGAAAATTTACTAATCGCAGAAGATGGTCCGCACACATAATAGAAAAATTAGAGGAAACGTTGCTTGTAAGTTGTTATTAGCAACGCCACTGAAGCGCGCATGCAGTGTGACTTGTTCAATTGTTGCAATTTTAGAAATATACATTAAATTTGCCTTTATGTATAATAATGGAGGGGCTAACCCTCACTTAAGCAAATAAATAAAACCCTGAATTATGGGGTAAATCCACCCTACTTTTAACAGTTATTAAAAAGGTGGTTTCAGTTCATGGTACTGATAATGAATTATTAAATCCTCTATTTGCGTTTGCATTGTAGAAACATTTTCATAAATGCGTGTCAAAATAAAAAGAATCAGCTTGTAATATTTTAGAATAATATGATCTATATTTCTATGCCTGCTGTTTTTTTTTTTTAATTTATGATAAACAATTTTGTTAGGTTTTAAAAATATTGGGAAATGTTTGGAAAGTTTATATTTATAATTCCATACTATGGATAACTTAAGAGTGAAAAGCGATTCGTTTATTTTTAAAATCTTCATGTATGTTTGTGGGGTAAAATCATTTATACACAAAGTTGAAGAAATTTAGGACGGAGGGTTAATTTTAGTTAGAAGACTTACCAACTGAAATTAATGAATATTTGGTTTGGTGTCTCACATGTTATACATTATCATTTACTGTGCGTTGGAAGAAGTAAAATAAATAACATAATCTCGATCCTAATAAGACGAAGAATTTAATGCGAAAAATATTATTATTAAATATAATTAGTATTTGTTTTTATTATTTATTCACTATTGTGATAAGTAAACACGAATTATACCGGTTTTATTTGGTTAATAAGTTTTAATCATATTGTCAACTGCTCCATTAAAAAGGGGGCATAAGCCAATATCCGGTATGACGTTAAAAAACAAAGCCGGGTGCTCACATTCAGATATATGCATGTGTATACAAAAGTTTGTTTTTTCAACATCCGTTTATGTTCTTTTATTCTCTGATTTGACTGGATCCGCTATGCGTTTACATTAGGGAGACTGCGCATGTGTCTGCCTACAATTGCATTATTATTTGTTTATAATGGCAGTAGAAATAATCGAGTCAGGGCTCGCCGTGCCACACGGACACGATACAAAAATGGTTTACCCTGATAGGGCAACGAACTAGCTCCCCATTATATCGATTTATTTTTAGCTATTTACGAATCGGTAAGAAATCTGACACATTCTCTTGTTGGACACGTTTGAAGGGAATGAAGGCAACTAAGTATGAAATCATAAGATAATTGCATACATAACTATCAAGTAACTTTATAAATAATGTCAGTTACTAGTGTTAAGTTATAAAATAATTACTTATTATAGCTCAGTGTTTAAGTGTATAAGATAAAATCAACGATAATTAATACCTGATCAAGTTTTTTAGAAAAATATGTTTCATCGAAAACCTACATGAATTATGAATGCATTCTATTAATATTTATCTTTTAGTTTGGTAGCAACATGAAAATTTGTTTGGAAAAGGTTTTAAGTTTGCAGTATGAACTGTTTTAAATGCTAAGTAAAATTTTTGACTGAAGTTTATCAAAAGACAAAACAAAATTTTAAAAATTGTCCGCAAATCGTCAACAAACCGTTAGAAGAACAAAGCAATTAATATAAAATACATATGTTCATTTAATTTCCATAACCGACATCTGCATGCCTCATCAAGAAAATTAATCATTGTAATAGTCGCGATAGACAGGAGTTAATAGGTAAGACAAGTAAAAACGACTGTAAACCAAGATAGGGTCGTTGAACTGACTCGTACAGATCCAGTTAATAAAAGTTTAGAGTGATTAGTGACAATATGCTCTGATGAACATTCCTAGCAATTAAAAAAGATGAGCAGATGTGTATCGTCTCCAGTAAAGCCATATTAGCCGATTAAACGTCATGCTCTCCTTGCAATGATATCTATCACTCTCAAGTTCAATGCAAGTGTTCTTATATACCTGATTTTAATTAGTTTAACTTTTACAATTAGAAGTGTCATTGTTAATAATGGGTACAAAAACGCCGGGAATTAATTTATTATTGCTGAAACAGGAATGAAATGAGTCACACATTTATAGCACTGACAACATTTGTACTTTTTAAGTCTTGTCCGTTATCAACATCGCTTTTTTTTTAAAATAAGTTAAGTACAGGAGTAGGAAAGGTATCAAGCGAATTGCTTTTTATAGGGCTGATTATTTTTTTCAATTTCTTATGTTTAATCTAACATTCTTTCAATACTAATGTAACCAATAAAAAATAATTGAAGCGTATTATATATTGTTTTGTACAAGAGCCACGAGGGGGGTTTTGAGCTCACTGCCTAATTCTCATATCTTCCATCAGCATTCGTAATACATCGTTTAGATAATTACTAAGAAACATATTTAAGTCAACTTTAATAATTAATGCTTAATTATTTCTTATGTTTCATATCAGCGTTTTGTAGGGCGAGCAAATTGAGACTTTAGAATTCAGCCATGTATGTTTATACACTAAGAATGAAAATATTTGAAATTATTTTTTTAGTGAACCATTTAGACCTAATAGTTAAGCTACTATAATAATTATTAGTAAAGAATATTAGTACTATGTGCAGTTTTAACTTTTAGGGTTTTCACTGTCAATACTTTGTGGAAAAGCATTATTTTCAAAAAATAAAATATACATTTGTATTAATTTAACATGCGTTTTCCCCAGTTGATAATGCTCGTCATGAGCGAAACAGGCCCTGATATTTTAAAATAAAAGTGTAATTAGTACAAATGTATATTTTATTTTTTGACTTTATTTTTATTTCTTATGTGATGTACGAGACCTAAATTAGAAAGGCGTTATATTTTTTTAAGTTATGGTATTCAACCAAGAATTTATATTTAAAACCTTAAACGTGGAAAAAAATATCAATGTTTCATGGATAGATTACTATCGATAATCAACTTTACGTTCTAACTTTACAAACTAAAACATAATCAACACAAGCATACGTGACTATTTTGGTATATTACGAACAGTTGTCTCAAAATATGTTATAGATAATTTTTAATTAAATGCATTATAATTATCAGAATTATCTATCGTATTTCCAAAACTCAAATTAGGCTGTATCTGTGAAGCAGCGGTTGCACACAAAACATGGCAGCCAATTAAAATCCAGTCGCTTTCATCATAATACAAAATGTAGTTTTAAGTAAATTTTGCCAGATCAAATATAACAAGGAGTGAACATATTGACGTAAAAGCTTCAATATATGATGTTGTTTTATTTTCTTTTATCGTAAAGAGTTACTCAGTGATTCGATAATGGCGAAAACTTTTTAAATAATTTAATTAGTTGTTACAAAGTGTTGTTATTTGTGAATATATAGCGTATAATATAATTTCAAACGATGTTTAGCTACATGTATTTTATCCTTGCTATTTAAACTATTGAACACAGCATGAAAAATTCGATTCTACGGTAAGTTACACTAGCACAATTATTTTACGTCGTCATGTTAGGACTTATATAACGATAATTACATTCAGCTATAGAGAATAGCTGAGTTACATAAAACATATACTGAGGAAGACAGATCGATGAAATTAGTATGCCACATTAAATGTTACAGCAAGGTATCAAAGGAATTGCGCATTTTAAGCGGTACAAAGTTAGATAAGGGTAGAGTGGCCATTTTTCTGGGTTTCCTCGGACAAGTTTTCTTTATTTTAATCATCGAAAACTCCCAGAACAACTTTTTTGAGCCCGGGGCTATAGAGCATAACATATAAAATACATTCCATGGCAAATCTATTCAGAGTAAAAATGATTGTTGTCAGTAATCTTAAATATCATATTCCGTATTTTTAAATTGATATTATGTATGTTTAACACATTATTTTTTCATAATCTCAGTCATAATAACATAAAAACAGGTGACATATTTTAAGAAATGAATTACACTGTAAGGAATGTAAGTTGTAAGTGACCAAACATATAAAACTAATCGAAATTGGTTACAGATATATTAACGACAAACGTGTTAATGTCTTTAAAATTTGGTTATATTTTATAAATTTTCATATTTGTGTTCCATTTCTACTAACAGTATGAGGCATTGTATGTTTCTCATTGGCAAGTATCTTTCAAGTATTGAATCACCATATATATTTCCCTGCGTCTTATTTCCAAATATGGTTACACTAAGGAAGAATCTTAATAATTCTAGCAAGAATTACGCATATTATCTACACATTAGCATAGCATTATCCTTACGTAAAGTTTAGTACAGACATGGTGTTTAATTTCCATTTCCAAGATTAAATCGATACAAGCCTGAAACGTTGAATGAATCACTAATTTCGCGCTCTAGGGAGTTCGCACTTTGTTAATCAGCGAATAATCTAGAGTTAAGATTGTTTGGAACGGCAAAAACGACTGTGACTTATGATTCGTAAATAAGTTCTGTTTACAGTACAAACTACGGTATGTTGGCAATGTAATAATGACCCGACCAAATTGAAGATTAGTTGATTTCCTCTTCGCATCGTCAGTCATAATTATTTTGACAGATTTAAAGCTATTTCTTCAGTAAAGGTCACTGCAAAGATAATAAAACTATATTATATGAATATTGTTCGCTACAAAAACCAGAAACTTAAGATGTATTATTATATTATCATCAATCAAATATTTATATCTCAATCGGTGAATGTTAAATAATTCAAAATCAGTTCATTTTAAATCGTCACGTTGTACTCCTGATAAAGAAGTTCAAATTAAATATCTCGCTTAAATACTATGGGAAACAGATTAAAATCATCAATTCAGTTTATGGTATTTTCAAATAGTTCAGATTTCTTTGAAATCTATGTAAATTTTAATTCTTGAATATTATATAAGCAATTTCAATTTAACATCTTTTATATTCAACATTTTTTAAAATCTTGATATGAAAACTAAAGTGAAATATAATATTTTGAACTTTTTATCTTTATATAATTTAAAACTTATTCAATTTGGACTAACGTTATTGTTAAGTGTCAGAATGAAAGGATTGCTGTCATAGCCAAGAAAAGATTAAATTCAGTTTACAACAAAGGTAGGAAAAGAGAACATTCTATGTAGAGTGAAGCATGTCTGTCAAGTAGATCATTATTACATCGTAAGTTTCTGAGGAACGCCGCTAGATGACGGGCGGCACAAATTCATAATCAAGATATAACTGAAAATTCAGTGGCAAGTCTAATTCTCTGGGTTAGGAGGGTCAAAAAATTTTAACCAAGTAACATGGGATACAATATTTTTGGATAAAACTAGTGTACAAAAATAATTGGGAGTAATAATATTAAGTATTATAAATTACACGTGAATGTTATAAAAATGTCAATTTTGTATTCATTCAAAAAATATTGACTTTTCCTATGACAGTTTAAGTTTTATGGAATGAGATGGTGAGTTTTTTGTGAATACAAATTACTTAAATCGAAATAAAAAAAATATTTGATAACTTTACAGTTTCACTGATAGTAATTCTAATAGTAAAACATAGAAAGAAAAAAAAACAAAACCTACAGTTTTCAGCATAATGTTGTACATAGTGAATTCAATGATGTTTGCTACTGATACTCTAATATAATATTTAAAACAATGTGAGTTTTATATCGGAATTTTAAAATCCGTAACCGATTTTTCTTAAATATATACGCAGTACGCACAGGTATAATATTTTGCATTAACCTGACATAAGAAGAGTATACAACTATTTTTCAAATTCACATTTATATAAAATTAAATTTGATAACTTTGCTATTTTACTCGTTGTGCTACAGCTTGTGACACGTGTTTTAACTCTTTGAAAAGCATCACCGGACTATCGCAACGTTTACAAATAAATTAAAAATTGATTCAAATCTACAGATTACAAATTACAAAATAAAAGTCGGAGTCATTTTTTACTGGACACAGGGAGAGGTAAGATTCAAACTTTGATGGTATAATAAAAAAACTAATAACGTTCATTATGTTTGGCAAACACAATGGTGATCTACCAATCTTATTTGAAATGTTATTTACTAAAACTTTCTTTCTATTAATGACTTTATGTATTTCCAAAAACTTCTTAATAATTTAGTATTTACTTTATTCTAATAATTTTTCAGAGTTTGCGAATCATTTGATAACAATAACCATTATTAATAAATAAAAATAGGTTCGTTCTTACAGTAATTTTAATACAAATAAGAATCCTCTAGCAAAATTATCACAGGTACGCAACTGCTTGCCGCTGATCGAAACACCTTTGTCGGCAGTGGTCGAAGCATATCAAATAAGATATTGCACCCTAATGTTCAAACAGGTAATTTTATTAAATAAGGAAGTACCTACCAAGTACTTTAATCCTAAAACTATTTTTTTAAGCTACGCTCCTGATGACTTAATGACAATGAGCTTAGACCCTTGATGAGAATATAAAAGGTTTAGAAAAAGCCAGTGACCTAGATTACGTAATCGCTTTTATGATATGAATGTTTGTTCCAGTATTTTATTTTACAGATTTCTTGTGTTTCATTTGTTTTCGATCATTTGGTTTGATGTTAAATTATACAAGTACTAAATACTACCGCTTTTTTTTCCCTTTTTTTTACTTTTTACAGTTTACAGCAATTTTATTAGCGGTAGTAAAAGTGCTTTAATTGATTACATCAGATAATAAGTGCGCATTGACTTTAACTAAAAAGTAATATCTACAAAAACTTTATCTTTGAAGAGTTTTAATTAGTACTTGCAATACTAAAACAGACGAAAGTTGAACAAAGCGTCGTAAATTCATTGATTTAATTAACAGTTGTGTCAGTCGAGCGCGTTCAAAAGTGTGGGTTGCGTCTATTCTTATGAAAATTAGTTAAAATTTAGAACAGCCAAAAGAGCCGACGTTTACTGTTCATTGTAAATCCAATAAAAAGTTAATTTTAGGTTTAAAAGAAAAACGTATGTACGTATGAATTCTGTTTTCAAAGAGAATATAACTTTACACAGGATTACAGTCCCGGGATCCCAGTTTTTAATTTTTAGTTCGGTGATTCTTTCGTACACGAATTCTTCGCAAACCGACTGTTCCTGTTTATATTCAAATGTACATTTAAATATATATATTGTATCATATATCGTGCTTTCATTTTTTTAGCAGTAAACCATATTTTTGATAATACCTAAAAAATAGGAATAATTGGTTTGCGGAGAATTCTTGTCTGTTAAAATCCATTAACCGGTATTTTTGTTTTAAAAACAATAAATCACGGGATTCTTAGGACGTGGTATGACATATTTTCAAAAACGGTAATATAAATTCATTTTTTGACACACAACCTAATTCGCAAATCAATTTCAATGCATCATCACCTCTAAAATCATGCGCTATACTAAAGTCACGAAAGTATTGCACGATTAATAATTTTGTGTTAATTAAATATATATTTAATGTATTTTTTATAACAGTTAGAAATGAAATAACCACATTCAATAAATTACATTTTAATACAAAAAGGTGTGTTGATATGGTAATGTTACTATACTGTATATTTAAAAAAAAACATACATAAATAGGTGAAAAAAAATCTCTAAAAGAAAATATTAAAAGATGGTGTGATGTAAATATAACATATGCTAGATATCGACTAAATTACAGTTTAATCCGTTTATAACGACTTAAGCGATGTAAATGCAAAACCTTATGTTTCGGTTTCGTACAAATTACTATAAAAATAAATCCGTTTATTGCGATATCCGGTTAATAAAATAATTATAAGTAATGTCGCCGGTCCTTTGGCCGTCGTTCTACCTATACGGATCAATAACGATAGGGACACTACCGCCTCCATTTGCAAATTATTATTGTAGAAAATAAATTCATTATAAAATTCATGTAATAATATATTTACATAAGTACCTGTAATAAAATTATTTATTTGGGACAGTTCTACCTGATGATAATGAAAATATTTCGTCCATTTCAATTAACTATTTGCGAATGAAGAACATTGTATAACACAACGTGCGTGCTAATTGACGACTTGGGTATTGATGTAGACTAATTACATTAGCTGTATAATAAGTTTATTTACATACATATGAATACTGGTTGACTAATATTATTACAAAGAAACAATATTGTATTGAGAACAATTAGGATTATGTAGTTTTAATCAGTTAGATTAAAATATGTAGGACTTTTCAACATTTTGAAACTTTCTTTTGGACTGGTCGTTCGGAACTACAAAAAATGTGCAAAGATGGTTCGCATGGATATTAATACACTTTTACTAACATCGCGGTGATTATTTTTGATTGGATCAATAATTGGATTGGATAATAATAACTATCATTTAAATTTTTGATTGGATCAATAATTCAACATTTCGTAAGACTATAGTAAATCGATTTTGAACTGTTCAACACGTATTTTGTCTCATTGAAATTACTTTATATACATATGAAATAATTTAATATTATCATTGTTTTATCAATGAAAGCATTTGGAGAAAATATGTAATTCATTTTTTAAATATTTACACCGGTTCCTGGCTAATTCAACCGATATGAATAAATGTTTAACTGAGTCAATTGCAAAATAGACAGCGCTTGGCCGTTATGGAAGCCTTCACAATTCTGAGTGGAATTTTATTGGCACTTCCTTCCGGCTTGGCCCATGTCGCTAATTTGCATCGCATGCAGTCACGATAGAATTACTTTGCCGACGATTTTGTTCGCTTTTACCAATTGCTACTTAATTAAAGAGGGATTTTCATCGGCTTTCAATGCAAAACAAAGTGTTAATCCAACCTAAAAATGTTAAGTCTCATTTAACCGCTGACAAAATATTTGAATGCCTACCTTTTGTCACTTTTTAACAGTGCTTTTTTTAATTACAAAGGTTTTGCTGTAGTTTTTTTTACTAGCTGAAAATGTTTTATCATTGAGCAAAACAAAACATACATTACAAATTATAATACTAAAAATACGTTTAAGCATCAGCAGTCAGCACTCTTTCAAGTGTATATTGTAAGTGTAGGCATAAACAACATTTTTTCACACAACTCAGTTACTATTATAATAGTAAAAATAATAAAACATTTTTAGTACTTTTTCCACATAAAATTTATTAGATCAGGACCGGTTTCGCTCATGATGAGCATTGTCAACAAAAAAAAAATTTATGTGGAAAAAGTACTAAAAATGTTTTATTATTTTTATTATAATGCCATTCCACCAAGTATTGACAGTGAACACCTTAAAAGTGATATTATAATAGTATAATGTGTTGTGTAAATATTATTAACTCATTACATTTTGTCATGGTTTAACATTCGATTCAAATGATTTAAGTTTATGTAACTATAACATGTTATTAACTGGGATTTCAGCCAGAAGTGGGCTGCCAATATTGGCTGACAATATAACAAGGGGCTCGGCAAAGGGCAACAACCGTTGATATTTCAAAACAAACAAAGTTCAATATTTCATAATAAAATTACTACTGATTTGAATCGAGAATATTGCTTTTTATTAACTTAACAAGGGGCTCGCCGGTCGCAGTCAAATTCAACAAGGGGATCGCGCGAGCCCCTCCGAGCCCCCTCTAGCCCACCCCACAGTTCAGCCTGTGAATACCAAAAACGATGCCAATTACACTCACCGTTCGGCTTCTGTTTTTTATTCTAATCGTCAATAAATAGTGTAGTATAAATAAATGTTAGTAATATATATTTAATATATATTTAATATACATAAGTACGTTATATATTTTTCTACGTAGAAGATGAAACATTCTACAGATATAAAATATTATAGAAGTTAAGACAGATGGATTTCTTAGTAAATCTCAGTAGAATAATAGACACTCATCATAAAACTGATATTTCACCATACAAGAATTATTGTTTACTGCCATGCATTCTGAGAACTAAAATAAGTTCAAACATGTGGCGAAAACATGTTGATTTTGGGTTTGTCCGACGACATTCCGGCTATGCACATGTCTGTCATTTTGAATTTAGCAGGATATGTTATTTGTCCATTTATAGAGCAACTGAATACAAGTGAGTGATGAGTTAACTGAAATATTGTGGCTATATTCGTTTCTCACGGCAATCCGGATTAAAGCACACATACACCAGTTTTTTATGCTTGGATTAAAGTTAATTAAAAAGCGGAATTCACGCTCGCTCATGTCATATTGATGTTGCGCCTATGCAAGTGTTAGTGGATTGGTAAAAAAACAGAAAGCTTCTTTTACATAATATGATTGTTGTCATTATCTTTTTTGATTATGAAAATAGTTTCACTTTAGTTTAAAAGCGTGTTTGTGAATTAATTTTCAATACAATCGATAAATACGGCAGAAAATTTTCAATTAAATTATCTCTTATGAGACTTATCCGTAATTAATTAATTAATTATTTTATCCGTCCAATTTTTAAATTGACGAAATTTAATAAAGTTGCACGAGAGCTAAAAAAAGGTATTGCGTCTCTTCATATTCGAAATTCCGTAACTTTCTGGGTTTTTGACTATTTTATGTTCAAAAATCCCAAGATTTCAAAATCGTCGAGAAAAAAATTCTCAATCCTGAATTTATACACGGTTGAATGTTCAATCTCGGGATCACAAAACGGGTCCGGAATTGGATGTCCTTGGCGCAACGTGGTGGCAAAATACGTAACTTGAGGAGCGGAAATGAATAAAGAAGAAGAGTATAATGAAAGTATGTGGTTATAGCTACTCAAAAAACTTTTATAGTTGTATTTCCGCTTTAGTATCTCTTTTTGATGCGTTATTTTAAGTAAGAATGTGTTGTAGAATGGTAAATGAGGCAGTAAACAGGATGTAAAAGCTATGCGCGCTGCAGGAACAACAAAGATTGAGGAAAAACTAGAAAGTTTCGGCGTTTCGAAAACGGGATGCAAAATAATATTAGCACATGCTGGAGAGAATAATAAGGGGCGACAGAGATTCGTAAACTTTTACGATCGACGCATCTGTTACGGTTTTAACAATATTTTTCATTACCCTTTTTTAACGAATTGTCGACCATTAAAAAATATTTGTTTACTGAAAGAAAGAATGGTAAATTTATTATTATTTTTTAATTTAAACCGACTTTCTCAATTATTTTCTTATTGAAGAGAATATTTTATTTGTTTTTTTATGTAAGACATCTAAAATAAAACTTCAACTGTTTTGTTTCGTCACTTACGTAAAACGTTAATTTATTTTTCTCAAAAATTCATAATTTAGGCATATTTTTCATTCAACTATCGACATAAATGGTACTTTTTTTAGAGATTTGTTTTTTGAACTAGCAACACTTTTTTTAGCGACAGTCAATTTTACAACTTATCCGTACTCAGTTTGGTTTGCCATTTCACCATGAATAGACTTACATTAGAACAACGCTTGCAGATTGTGCAAATTTATTTTTAAAATCGTGGTTTAGTTCGCAAAACTTACCGTCCATTTTATGATCGGCAAAATCCTTCATCTGAGGAAGTAATTCTAATAACCACGGATCGTTTTTCCACCACGTATACTTTAATTGATAATACGCATCCACAGAGACGTGGTACAGAGCGCACAGAAAAAACTGTTGCTGTTGATCGCAGTATTGAGGAGGACCCGAATGAGTCGATTCGCTATCGTTCATAGCAATTGGAGTTGTATCCACTCCATGAAATATTTTGCGCAAAATTATTGGTTAACGAGCTCTAGCTAAATCTATCTCGTGCAAGAATTGAAGTCGCTTTACCATCGTGCTAGTCGTACTTTGGTGAATGGGCCGAAAACAAGATAATTCTTGATTCTCATTTTAACAAAAAAAAAATTAGCGATAAGAATAATTTTTGGTGTAATGGCTACGCATTTGTTGTGAAAACCCCTAAATAATTAAAGCTTATACCAGGAAGCAACGATACTGCATAAAACGAGTGAACCCACTCAATTCCAATTATGTTTTCCTTCATCGAATACACTGGTGACGTATTGAGAGTGTTTTAGCTGCGAACCACAGTTTTAGCTGCAAGATTTACGGTTTGAAAACCGAAAAACATTGCGAGATGTGTAGGTACTGCAAAACTCATAGCCGTGCGTTGTTTTTTTTTATTTCCGTTTGCATTCAAATTGCTCACTCAGATGGCAAAACGCGTTTTATTGTTTATGAACTGTAAAAAATATTGTTTCAAATTTCAACCAAGAGGAACAAACGGATGTTATTGCAAATACTTTTTTTGTCACGTCTAACACTTATTCAAAGATGTCTATAACATTAATGTAGGTACTTATCTGATATTTAAGTTATGGTGTAATATATCTACATACATATGTGATTCAACTATTCTAAAACTTGAAAAACGTTACACGGTTTCGCTCTAAAAAACAACATGGAAGTTTTATGTTTTTGCTTACGACATGAGATAATCGTTTGTAAGAATGATAATTTACTAGTGCATCAAGTTACGCGAATATAATTTTTAAATTTATTGGAATTGGGATTGGAAAATTTTTCCGGGATTGGATCCCCTGTAAGAATCACGTAACTCGAATTCGCATAAGCGGATAACTTAGCTGTGAAAAAGTTCTGGCTCACTACGAATTATTTGTTTAAATAAAATTGTTTCAATTTCTAAATATTATAATAAGGTTAACATTTATAGTCAATGATACTATTTTCACGGTAATGGTGAAATGTGTATGTATTACTTAATTATGCAATAGGTATAATATGCGTAACTATTTGGGATGATTGAAAACGAATATGGTCAAAGCTTTATATGGACTTCCTAGGAATAGTAATGAATGCCCTAGGCGTGCATGCCACATGTCCATTTCATTGTTTTGATAAAACGGTATAATACGTAGGGAGAACGTCTATCATGGCTAGTGAACGCCACCAGAACCGACAAACCCCAGACAATAGCTCGCGACCCAGTTTCCACGAACATCTTTCACCCACTGCGCTAAACTATTCCACTCGTGATGGTTTATTCAGCTCGTATTGGGATAATTGCTGCTAAATGAAACTATGCGCGTATACGCGTCGACTTATTTGCGCAAAGCCGCTCGAACGCAACGTATTAGAAACGATGAGATTATCGGATTAGTATTGCGAATAATTATCGTCTAGTAATATATCGCAAAACCCGTGACAGGTTATTCTTGCGTATACGAACGAGCGTGCTCATCTGTCAACATTAAAATCCCACTAAGTCACATCTTCTGAGCTCATGTTTGGGTAAATCACCAATGTCGGAATTGTTCTACTAAACTGTAAATTTAAATATATACTAAACTTTACATATAAGAGTGGCTGAGCATTTAGCCGCTTTTCGCTTAAAAAGGGATATCTCCACCTTTGCCAACCATTCAATTCTTGAAAACCATACGTTTAATTTTGACTCAGGTATTGATTTGTTACACACTAACAGGGGCGAGTTTAAATTATAATCGAGCTCAGCTTAACAGTTTGCCAATTTTAAACGAGCAACTTTATTTACCAAATTCGCAATTGTTGTACCCCTTTTAAATAATTGTCATTTATTAATAATTTAAGCACTTACTATCATTAAATATTAATTCAAAGGCTTAAAATCAATCAACTCATTAATAATAGGTCGGATAAAACCCTAGATTTATTTTAAACATTCCTATGTTATTATCTGGTCATTAATATTTTCAAAAAATCCCCATAGTTATAACAAACCCACTTAATTCATTGAAACTTGTATACATTAAATTTTCGCTAATTTACATTTAAATATCCTTTTAACTTAGTGATCTACTTATATTTTTGTATATAAACGATACAAACTGTTTAATACGCGTCAGTTCAAGTACATCATTGTCATATGCCTGAAAATGCCGAAAGGCGAAACCCGGGTCGTTAGCGACAAAACTCATGGAAAAGTACAAAGTTTTTTTATTTGAAAACAACGAATCATAGAGTAAGATATGCAATGATTCTTTAATATCCCATAGTGTTTTCTCAGGGCTGTTGAGGGTTGATAAAAACCGCAACTTTAACTTCGGTATTTACAAATGGGTCGACTACGACTCCAATTAAAAAATATATACAAATTTTCATGTATATGTATTTTTTAAATATCTATTACAATATATAATTTGATGTAAATTAATCCGTTTCCTCCACAGTTTTTTCTTCATGTCTATATTTATTAAGATTGCAGTGATATACCATACAGCTTAACGACCGTGGACGCGTATTTAAGTCTTTGAAATCCAACGGTTGCGGACCGTGGACGCATATACGCGTCCTACGTCATACATTCTATTCTATTGAAAAATCAATTGGTTAGGATCGAGTTTGATTTTAAATGTTAACGAGAGATGGTAGCATACACATTGACGCAATATTTAACAAAAAAAAAATCAATATTATACTAAAATATTTCGTAAAAATACCCCTAAGATGGTAGACGTTTATTTTTTTCAGGTGTCATTTTTCATAGTATTATTTTACGTTCTGGTAAAAGATTTTATGTTTAAATCGTTTCTGGTTTGTTTCTCTGATTAGCGACGACATACATCCGTAATATTAGCAGGGTAACATGATTCCCAGATGCTCTTGTAGGGCCTTTTAGAGATACACACACACGTATTGTAGTATTTGTTTACATCGAATTGCCTTGTGATTTATTGCTTGGGCAGGAGGCGGGCCATGCTGCAGTTTTATGGAGCAAGTGTCATTGTGGCGGTCGAAAACTATTTTTGAAATTGAATCGGGTGGTTGATAATATTGCGACCTATTCAAACTCAGTGGCAGGGGTTCTCAATTCTTAAATAATACATATTTGTATTGAATATGTTATTATCCATAAAACGTACTTTTTTACGATTTTTTGATCATACCTTGTTAATAGTATATCTAATTTTTTTTTTTATATATTTGAACATAAAAACAAAGAAAACAATATGAAAAAGTAGATTTTACATATTCAAAAGAAAACCTTTCAGTAGATTTAAGTTATTTTGACTACACCACATAAGTATGCAACCCACAGATATAGAACCATTGCTCAAGTGGCATTGATTTATGCGCCAAAGTATCTGGAAGCTATCAAATAAAATTTTGTGAAGATATCTTAATTGGTTTACAAATTATGGTGAATTTAGTAGAATGGCAGTTTTTTGCGAATTTTTTGCAAAATCGTCCGGCCGCCAGGTAAAATTCAATAGAAAACACGCGGGCGGTAAGCTGTTAAGTATACTGTTCTGAAATCGTAACCGCATATAATTAAGTACTTCAACTATCAACTAAGTCAATTACTTACAATAAATTCTGCCTCTTTAGCCATCTTTATTAAGCAGGACTAATTATATTTGGAAATAATTAGAATTAGCATCTTATACACACATTTGTATATATTAAAAACAAAATATCTGTGTTTTGAAATATTAACATAATTTAATTACAAAAATAAAATAAAATATTATATCGCCAATTATTTGTTGTATACATTTCAGATGGAACTCCTACGATTTCTCATCATTAAGATTTGTCAGAAATAAATGAAAAATATATTTTGTTGTTCAATTAGAGCTTGTTTACCATGCTGAAAACAAAACAAGTCGTTCGAATTTACTTTCCCACAGCTAAGATGCGGAGACAAGACAAGACGAAATAAATTCGCTTTCATTGTCACGCTTCGAGCTTATGATTTATGACGTTATTCAAAATAAATACGGATTTCACTTTTATTGAACCGAGTTTTCTTGCCGCCTAAATAATTCCATGAGAAAATTTTGAGCCTTCGTAGATTTTACGTATTTGCCTTTCAATATGTTTATTACTTTCTGGAGAAAACTTATCAGCTCGTCATAAATTTAATATCACTCGTTGACAGGCGATTGATATATTCCAAAGTTTTATAGGTGACACTTTTTTATTTATATCAAATAAAGAACGTTCAACTAACAATAAAATATAACACAACAGCAAAAATACAAAAAAATATATTAATATATATATGTATGTATAATATTTTGTAAAATAATAAAGGCATTTCAATAAAACACGCTTCTTTTTCAACAAATACTATGCATTTGCACTGCTGAGGTAAATATTAAATCAACATAGTTTTCGACATACTAGTCAGCTATTTATTTGGTATGAAAAAAATGAAAAATACTATAGGTAATATTTTAAAACGAAAGAATCAAGATTCATTCAAGATCAGCTCGAGGAACAGATAACACAAACAACAATTATCCGGGGGTTAGGGCCAACGTTCCCTCTAAGCTGCGCGCGTGCGCGGCCGCACAGCAGTTGGGAAGCCCCCGCGCACTCATTCCGGGTTGGCGCGCACTACAATACAGTTGCTCAATTAATATTTGATCGTTCCGCGCAGCCTCCACACAGCCTCCGCGCAGCCTTTGAAATTTCCGCGCAGCTAACCCTTCGGCTTAGAGGGAACATTGGTTAGGGCCCAGACTCGCCAGATTGCGGTCTGGTTTTAATATCTCGACTACAGAAGACGGCAAAGCAATCTAGGGCCAAGGAAGTTCAAAGACAACTTTTAAATATTATGTATGGCTATTCCGACATCTCACCATCTTCAGAAGTAAAACATCGTTAGATTAACAGGTATCCTTCGAGACAAGTTTTTTTTTTAAATTTCATGTCCGCTTCCAGTGTGGAGCATATGGCAGCCTAATAGAGGTACCTCAACAGAAGTTTTTTTACAAGAACTGTTTGTTACTGATATTCAAAGAGTTGTAAGGATAAGGCTAGGACAGGACTATTGGTTAGCTAATCTCTCTCGCGACGCCCATTTATTGAAGGATCGGAAAGGGGTGGGAGGAAATTTTAATACATCACAAACACCCATGCCTTCGAACAGAAATCGATCGAAAAAATGCTTTCCGTACAGGTACAGGGAATTGAACCCGTGAAGTCTGGCACGGTAGCTCACAACACTAACCGCTGCGCCATAAGACCCGAAAATTTAATTTGAAGAAATATTATTAACTTTATGATTTTTACTGTCAATACTCATTTTTACTACATAATTCCACTTTTATTTAATATTATTAAGACTGGTTTCGTTGTCATGAACTTCGAATGAAACCTGTCCTGATCATAATAAATAAAAGTGTAAATAGTAAAAATGAGTATTTTATTTTTAAAATATGAAATATATGATAATGTTGTACCGCGTATACCCTATAACAGGCGTAGGGAACCTGCGGCCTTTTGGCTATTCTGGTGCGGCCTTCTGGCCAATTCTCTAATTCTGTAAATTGTTCTAATTTCGTTAATTCTTGGGATTTTCGGTGTCAAAATCTTTGAAAGACCTGAAAAAGAGGTCCCACGCTGGTAATTTGGGAAACCCGCAAATTTCTGGGCTTTAGAAATTGGCATGAAAATGTTTCCGCCCAAAAATTCCCATGTAAATGTTTACTGCGGCTTTCATGTTGAATCAGAAAAATGAATGCGGCCTTTAGAGAAGAAAAGGTTCCCCACCCGGCCCTATAACAACATTAAATGACGTGTTCGTTGTCACCAACAGAAGTACGTACTTCCGCCATTGCTCGATTGGGCTTACAAAAACACATTCAAACAAACTCACATTATAATATGAAAAAAACGCATTAAAGTGTGTGCAGGTATCATTGGAACCCATCTGCCCCTTAACCCACGGATCAAAATAAGTAGATTCCTTTCCATTCAAACGAATTCCATGGCAGTGTCTCTTTTGTCATCTGAGAGCATACCTTGAGCTTTTGGTTATTCTTTGCAGGTTATTCAATACTGAAGTGAAACATGATAATTGAATCTTTAATTCGAAGATTTCAACGAATCATTCAGAGAATTATCAAAGGGGTCTTTAAAATAACATTAAATTGATTGCGCAATTGTCCAAATTTAACTAAGGTGATATGAACAAATGGCAGTGACCCCCGTTACTGACTGCACAGTAAACGAGTAAAATATCGAAATAATAAAACTTTTTGTATACGAACCACTTTTATTTAATAATATTAAGAGTGAAACCTTATTAAATAAAAGAGGAATTAGTGGAAATGATATATTTATTTCACCAAGTAACATATTGATTAAAAATGATATACAAACCTAGATAAAAGTCAATTAATTTCTTTTGCGAGTTTGTGCTCTCAGTGGTGTAGTGGGGCCAGGTCGGCGACAAGGTACCTGAAATTGAAGAAGGCGCCCTGCCACCTTTTTGACTTGTAACTTAGTTTTCAAGTGCTTACATATATTAAAAATTGTTTTTTTATTGATTTAATTGTTAAAACTTGTGGTTTTTTTTAACTTCGGACGGATATAAAAAAAAATAGGTAAGAAATCAATGACCGACCTGGTACCTATTTATTTTCCACCACACCACTGCGTGCCCTAGTGAATATAATTAATATTCAACATTTGATGAAAGTTAAGCAATAAATTCCACTGTGTTTTGTTCAAAATTGTTACACGTATTTTGCGTCCTTGAGAATCATCTTCAAACTAACTATCGTAATGTTTTAATTAATAAAGTAAAACATTATGATAATTCTTAGTTTATAAATTACAAATATTTTTTTCTTTTTACTTGCAAATACAAACAAATAACGAATGAATTTTGTTTGGAAGGACAGGTCCCCAAGAAACAAATTTATATTATTCTTGTTTTGTTTTTTAGTGTTTCACTTGTTTTTGGACAATGATACTTTTAAGAGTATAAGATGAATATTAATTTTACTTTTTGTAGTAATTCTACTTATTATAAAAGATTAGGACCTGTTAAGCTCAATATTTGTAGATGGTCGTGTTAATTGAATATAATGCCTTTGTAATAAGGATTTGCAGCGAACAACACTTATTTATTTCGGAGTGAGGACGTTGTTTGACGACAATATAAACAACATTAAAAAGGAATTTCTACTACGTAAATAATGCAAATTTTGGCAGAGAAAGGAAATTTGGTATTTATTTTACCCATACCTCCTGAAATATTGGTTACCTTTATACAAGAGTAATATCATTGTATAACATATTACAATGAATGCACTCTAACAATAGATCACAATGGTTTGGCACAAGTTGTTTTGTAAAGAATCGTTTGTCATCCATTGTCATGTTTACAGTCTTGCATGAAATGGAAAACGTAATTTAATTTATCACGGAGTATTAAAGTAATCTAAAACAATTTGCCAACTGAATATGAAAATGTTTATTGTTATTATTTTCTGATTTAGCAATGCTGATACTAAACAAACATTTTACACACCCGTGACGATAAATAAGATTTCAAGTTAAAAAAAGTCTATTATATTTATAAATTGATTTGCAATTAGAATAAGAAAAACTAATTTAAAAAAATATATTTCATTACAAGAGTTACTATAAATTTTAAAAGTTAATATAATTCGACTGTAAACATTTTATTTAGGTTATTGACATAATTAAATGAGAATAATCAAAGTTAATTTAAATTTTCTATTAAAATGAACTTCCACAAAGTTACCGCCGAAACCATCGAAAGTAAGAGAAAAATTATGTTTATAAATTGACAGGCTAATTGAAAATGTAAATTCAAGTTCGCTTAGATTTTGAAAACGTCTCAGGTGATTTAAGTTGCTTTTATTAAAGTCATACATAACTGCAATATTAGACATGAAAACAGTGACTTAATTACTTGTCGGTATTACTCAAAAATTACCATAAATACTTTACTTGGAAAACAAGTACTAATAGAAAAATATGTTTTTCTGAAGGATTTAATCAACATTACCGTGACACAAATATATATACTTTTTTAAATAGTTCATCGTCATCGAAGTTTAAGCCAAAAATACAGCTATTATTTGAATAAAACTGTTACTTAAAATTAAAACTGTTGTTAAAATTACTGAGTTAAATAAAAAATATATTTACCGTTATACTAAAAACAACTGGATTTAATTAAACATAGAAAATACCAACGGTGCTATAAAAATCATTTAGTTCCGTATAAACATAAACAAACTTCTCTGAAAGTACATACTTCCTTACAAAATGATTTATTTCATTATTCAGTCTTATACTTCTTACAGAAAAGTTTGTGCCTACACGGGGATTACATCAACGCATTAATCATAATACAAAAAAAAAATTGAAGCCAACAAATCAGTAAATGCCATACGAATATAAATAGGTTAACATATTATCATAATAATTTAATTAAATAAGCCGCCTGTGTGGTCGAGTGGTCAACGTTGTTGGCTTCGGCTACGGAGGGCCCGGGTTCAAATCCCGGTACGGACAGTTTTATAAATTGATTTTTTAATTGATTTATGAATTTCTGTACAAAGGCATGGATGTTTGTGATGTCTTGAATTCCCCCTTCTCACCCATCCTAGCGATTAGCTTACCACTAATCCTGTCCTAGCCTTATCCTTCTATCCCTACTCTCTTTGGAAAAAGAGAGGTTGAGCAAGTGAGTAACAAGCAGTTCTCGTAGAAACACTTCTGTTGAGATAAACTCCATTAGGAGTCCATATGCTCCACATTGGGAGCGGACATGGTTAAAAAAAAAAAAAAAACATATTATCAAAAGAATTAGCATCATATTAAAAATAATCGAAATATTTGACTTCAATGACTACGTGACTGTAAAAAACGTAATTGTTCAGGAGACATTAAAAAATGATTTTTGAGAGTTAAGCAGTTGAATCTTTCGACAATGCCATATTTAACTAATTTTCGTAAAATCGATCATATGTGAGATGTTTTAGCGTTGACAACGATATAAAGAAAATTATTATATTACATAAAACAAGTTAACGGAATGTAACAAGGCTTCTACGATTCATGAGAATGATGCTTGGAAATACGCAGGAAATTCAATTATATTTTTAGTAAGTAACTTAAGCCATATAAGTGACCAATGAAACTAGTAGCATTCAATTGAGTACTCGGTAGTTTAATTAATGGGCAACTCATGATAATTAAACGAAACTCGCCTTATTTATCGCAAAAGTCTTCAATAAAATTCAGCAATGTTATTGTGGAGTCAATTATTGTATTAAAAAATTTTTTGTTACTAACAGATGGCTGACGGTGCATCGAGTGGAATGATTTTGACTATCGAAAACAAAAGGTAATATTAGTCCTCGAGGGGTGAAGTGAACCAACTAGTAAATAGTAATACTTTTAAGTACAATCATGTTTTTACTTGGTGTTTCGGTGGATTGCATATTTTAAATTTAATATTTTTACGAAGATAGCACTATTGCAATGTGTATTATTGACTGAGAAAACTTTTACTATACATTAAGAATTGCAAAATATTACAACGCATTTCTTTTTCTAAAATACCACTTATCTCACTTCGCTTCTAATGGGCCCGTATGATAGTATTAGTTGTACACAGATTTCTTGATAAGATTGGTATTTGCATAATTAACCAATGAATATATTCACAAAAATTTGTGTTGAAATACCCATTCTTACAAAATATGTATATGTTTATATAATATATAACATAAAATAATTATTAAATACATAATTGGTATAAAAATATACGATTGAAATTCTCAAATCTATTTGAGTCAAGATAAAGTCGCTCTTAAGAATGTGTAAAATATGTAAAGTAATTTTTTTATTATGTTTTTAATTTACGTAGTCAATTTAGAATACCGGTTAAATAGTATCAATTTTTTCGAAATAATAATGAAAGCTATATACATATATAACATAAGCACTCAGCCTTTTAAATGCTTGCGCCTTTTTCATACTAAAACTACAAACTAAATTCAACTAATTGAAAGTTACGTGTATTACCAGTTATGTTTTTAACCTCAAATATAATTGCAATAGTTGTATATTTGTATTGACCGTAATTAATCATAATTAGCTGGTGTGAGTTAATGCTTCAAATAATACATAAGTCATTGTCAGGTTTGAGAGAATTGAGAAGGTTAATAGGTATAACAATGACACCTATAATTAACACAACGACTATAATTAATCATTTTATAATTGATGCATGTGTCTGTTTTTATTACATCGTGCCTGATTTTATTTACAAATTGAAATTAATCCATAAATAAGCTAAAACTATAATAATGGTCAGTCTTACCTAAGCTGCTTACAGTTAAATTATTCAGTAAATGGCTCCAATGACGACTTACCTGCAAAAAAAACGAAATACATTTTGAGAATAATGTTTTACAAACACGTAGCAGATATAAACATGGAGTGGATAGAAATGCGAAAAAGATCATAAAATGATGTTTGATGGCGTATATAATAAAATTCTTAAGGCTATTCGAATCTATGACTCCCTCAATAAAGCACGAGTTTTTTTCGATATTAAATTATTGATGATTTGTGTCTTCGGGGTTAATTTTAGCATGTATGTCATGTGCGCCATTCTATTTCTGGTTTATTGCTTATTTAATACAGAAAGGTATTTTTTTTCATTAATGTTTATTTTTCAATATAACGAAAAATACTCAATTTCGAAGACTAGAATAATTATTGCCATCAATATATTTATTTTGATTGATATGAATGATAAAAAACGTGAAGGTTAATACAAATTTCAAAAATTGATTCAATAAAAATGTATAAAGACAATTAATTTATATTTTAAGTATTGTTTAGTGTAATATGATAAATACTGTTGTTGGTAAAAAAATAGTACGAAGTTTTGTTCATTGCAATCCGAAATTCGGTTTAGTATTATTGTATCAATACAAAAGATACCGCTATTTCAACTTAAATGTAAGTCAATAAACTTATTGGTAAAGCTTTTTAGAAGGGAAAAGCTGTTGGTACACAATTTAAACTTTTCAAGTGTGTTGAAGTACCACTCCCAGCCTCGTTAAACTTGGTCTTATCGTAAAGGTTACCCATAAATTCGAGATCTCATAAAAGAGAACTTAGTTTCATATATAATTTGATGATATTTATTGCCTTACGCCTCCTATAAAGGTATCTGGCTTTGACCATCCAAGCGCGTTGTGAACGTACCCACCGTATCCTCATGTAAATTACTAGCTTTAATGACAGTTGCTTGAACAATTTTAATAATTGCATGTATTTAATTCTACTGCATTCGATTATACGATAAGATCTTGATCGTATAGAGCAGTATCATTTGGGGGTGTTAAAACCAAAAAGAAGTGTGTATCCAAATAAAATGCAGGATATTGATTCATCTAATCCCACCAGAAAATACACACTCAATCATAAATAAAATATCCCAGTGATGAGCTGCAGAGATAGTACATGTATTACAATTTTAACCAGCAAATGTATTGAAAATGAGAAGTTATCATCAGTGGGGATTAAGCACCTGAGTGGTCCCTGAAACAATGTAATTAGAAGGCCCTGCTATCGAATAGCAAAAAAGCTTCGCAAAATTTAATAGACAATGCCATATTACGTTAAAATTCTTTTATATTTTTAATTTCTTCTGGTCATAGATATAACATTATTACCTAATGTCAAATGCGTTCGAATTTAAGAACATCGTATTAATTATATATTTAAAAAAAACAGTCGATATTTAATGAATACTATTTAAGATAAAAGTGAATTAAAATGTGTGAGTAGGTAATAAAATTTATTTTTGAGGTCACTAATATTCGAAGACCCCAAAACGTGCGCCCCATATGCTTACAGAGCAATTCACCACTGGCTAAGTACTTTTGGTAGAGAGTGAGAATTATTTTATTGAATCTTTAAATCAGAAAATATGTCTACGATAATGGTAAATACAGCAAACCAGACACTAACTAGCCTAGTTAACATCATAGTTCCATGTGCCTAATAACACTTTTGGGATGCATCAATTCATAATTAAGCATTTGAAATATGATCTCAGGAGCCGTTCACACATGCTTCTTATTTACGGGTTAATATAGTCCACGTTCGAGATGATACCGGATAATGGCACTTTGGAAATAGCTTTTTTAAGGGATGAAAGATAAATAGCTGCACGTTTTTTTTGTAATGGTTTTGACACCATATAAAAACACTCATCTCGTAAGAATAACTGCCTACTGTAAACACGCATCCGAATGAAAACAAAAACACAGCAGAATTTAAAATAAAGATGGAGGGTACTTCGAGATTATAAAAACTGCCAGTAAAATGTGTTGAACTTGTCATCTATTTTAACATAAATGAATGCAATGGTTTTATGAAATTTATTTTAGTTTTTTTTTAACATATACTAAATATAATATTTTAGCTAAAGGTGGCCGATTTTGTATGTAACATTAATAAGCGTGTTAAATAAAATATTAGTAAGAAAGAACAAGAAGAATATATAAATGTACTAGCTGACCCGGCATGCGCTGCAATGCCACTCAAAGAAAGAAAGTGTTTGTGTTTTAATTATGTTTATTGAAGTGCTTTTGGATATATTTTGTTTTTTTGTCTGGTGCGTATATGAATAGATCTTAAGGTTTTTCAACGTGTGAGCAGGCCAGATACAGCTGTCCATGTGTGAAGCATGGATTTTTAAAATTTAGTCCACACACAGCGATTGTCCAAATGCGAGTCGCACCGGAAACTGCAAACATTTTAATTCTAATGGCCTATCTGTCGGAATTATTGGAATTCTTGGCAACAGTACACCGTTTCCTTTAAATTTTCCATTTAAAATTGAAGCTTAGATGATACTGTTTATTAATTTTTCACTGAAAGCCTGGTACCGTTGCAAAGTTGTGGTGGATTTATATTTCGGAGAAGAATAATAGGTACGCCAATTTTCAGTGTTAAAACGTGCGGTAGCATGAGTGGCATATCAAGTGAGTTTAAGAATTCAGTTGGATAATTGACAACTTCGTCTTGATCAATTTATAGTATCGATGGACTTATACGTTGTTTCTTTGCCTGGTATTTCGTTTGGAATCCTGAAGTTGATGGCATTACCATCGTTGTTTTTGACTGCTAATATAACACATTCACTAAGCCACTGATGATTTTTGTAATTCTGTGCGATATTTGAGAAAACTTTGTGCATCAATTCGCTAACGGTTCCTGTAATTTTACAGAAGCTTGGTGGTAATGTGTGGATTCATCGATTTCTATTTTTCATTACCAATATCTAACAATTGTTTTTTGAAACGTTCAGCGGATGCATCGTATTGTAATTCTACACGCATAGACCTAGTAATTTACTTTAGTTTTGGAATAATGTTTTAGTTTGCTAACAATCATTTTTCGTAGTAGCAGAAATAAACCACGTAAATTATTTAATTTTTGGAATGATGTTTAAGTTTGCTAACAACCATTTTTCGTAGTAGCAGAAATTTCGTAAATTATTAAATCTTTGGAATAATGTTCAAGTTTGCTAAGAATCATTTTTCATAGTAGCATAAATCGACCTCGGCGCATATATCGACAGCCCTGCAGTTTTTAAATTGTAAATTATTGAATTTTTGGAATAATGTTTAAGTTTGCTAACAACTATTTTTCGTAGTGGCAGAAATAGACCTAGTAATTTACTTTAGTTTTGGAATAATGTTTTAGTTTGCTAACAACCATTTTTCATAGTAGCAGAAATTTCGTAAATTATTGAATTTTTGGAATAATGTTTAAGTTTGCTAACAATTATTCTTCGTAGTAGAAGATTTTAAAATAAAAGTCTAAATATAGTTTTATAAAATATCCATACCGTCATTAGAATATTCCTAATGCATGTGAGAAATTAAAAAGATTTTCAACCCCGAATGCAAAATAAACCTATACCTTCCAATAATCGAATCAATGTCACTGATCAAAATCTGTCAAATCAGCTCCAAAAAATCTTGAAATTGTAAATTATTTAATTTTTAGAATAATGTTTAAGATTGCTAACAATCATTTTTCCTAGTAGAAGATTTTAAAATAAAAGTCGAAATACAGTTCTATAAAATATCCATACTGTCATCAGAATATTCCTAATGCAAGTAAGAAATTAAAAATATTTTCAAGGCCAGATGCAAAATATAACCATACCTCCAATAATCGACTCAATGACGTCACTGATCAAAATCTGTCGTCCATTTCAATTGTTTGAAATTGGAACGACGAATTGTCAGAAATATTGAAAAAAAATTCTAGATCGGGACACCTTTCACCTAGCGGGATGAAATATAGTTTACATTTGATTCTCATATCTAGCAAATATACATAAAAAAAATCATAAAAATCGGTCAAGCCGTTTCGGAGGAGTTTGGAGACAAACACCGTGACACGAGATTTTTATATATATAGATATATATTTAATTAACAAATAATTATAGTATTCATTTTGCTTTACTCCAAATCTTGTTTTTAGAATTGCTATTAAGCTCGGTTTTATTTTAATTAAGAATAAAGATTTGCAATACGATAGAGGTCGCCAACAAACGGTTTTGTGACTATTCTATTGGCCGTTCTGGGTATAAAGAATCATTGTTCAACTATAATACCGCTAACAAGCCGAATTCCGTGATTAACGAACGGAAAGCTTTCCGATTCTACGATTACTACGATATATGGATATTCATTCTCTGTAAGTTCTTCAGATATCGATTATATGTCTTCTGCCTTCTTTGAAAACGCTGAAGGAAAAATAGTTGTCGACAATATCATGAAATGAATAAAAAGGTTTCTTAAAGCAATGAATTAATTCAGTAGACGATCATGATTTAGATAGTATTATTTATACATAGATTATAAAAAAAAAACTTTTTTATAATAAAAAATGCTTTCGAAAAGGAAAACTCGTCTCAATTCTCATTTCTTTACCAAAATGTGAAAATATGTTGCATTGTGTTTCGTTCCTTCTCCGTAAGTCAATAACCGCTGCTAATATTATACTTCGATATATAGAACTAGGTTTAATTATTAGCAATTGTGTCAATTGGAATCATCAAAAGAAATTATGAGTGTAATTTTTTTGATAAATGAATTATGACTGTTTTATAGGTTGTTCAAATGTATTCAAAACAAAACAATATTCATTGAGTCATTGCTCTATATCAGGGGCGGCACATATTTAAGCTGTAGGGCCGCATTAAAAAACCGAAAAAATAAGTATTGTTTATTTAAATTAAGAAGGCTGTGTCATGCTCTCACAGTACTTCTTCGAATCAAAGATTAAACCTCCGAGTAGTCATTCAATTTTTTTAAAATTAAATAATTTTAAAATACTCTACTACCCAGGCCTGCTCGATTACAACAGCAATAATATTGTCAATATGTAGTAAAGAAAACGAGTTTTTTAAAATGATATATTACTATTTAATAAATAAGACAATTTTAGATGAAATAAAATGGGTGGAAAAATAAATATATTACACTGATGAATGCTTATAATTTTTCACAATACATATAATAAAACAGTATCTTGTTTCCGATATTAACGAATCTTGTAGATTTACACGAACCAACCATAAAGTCAATCAACGTAGGTCTGTCTTGTGTGTGATTTACTGAAGCGATTTATCACGATAAAAGTCAGGCGAAATTATCCATAAATTCTATGACTGATTCTCCCACGTTTGCTTAGTTTAACATAGACAATAAATAAGAGAATCACAACAACGACGGTTTCCAATATCTATAATATACATATATGTAAATGTATTAAAGTTTATTGAATTAGGATACATGGAAAACTAGCTGCAAGAAACACTTCAAAGAAGCTGTTTCACGAAAGAAAGCGATTGATAACAAATCATCAAGTGATGTATTTATTATATATAATATATAGTGCTTTTCTTTGAAAAAAAGGTGCCTGAACTCAATTCTAGTCAAGCTTTTATTTTCTTATTCATATCCGTTCTCAATTTGAACTATGTCTGTTCTGCATGGGTGTTTGTAATGAGTAAATATTCCTTCCCACCCTTCAAATTCTAAAATAACCGGGTGCAGCGAGAGTGATTAGTAGACCACTAGTCCCTTCCTCAAGCAGTCTACTAGAACAAACAGTTATCATAGAAAAAAACGTCGGTTGTCACACCTTCATTGGAAAGCCATATGCTCAACACTGGAGGCGCACGTAGATTTTTACAAAAATACATACAAATTTGTACGTGATTTTAATTTAGAAAAAAAGTCGCCCAATTGTTTTACGACTTTCACTCCACAACGTTGATTTTGATGAAAATTGTTTTCAATAAACTTTTTTTGTAAGTAATTAAAATTGTGAAACGTCAAGTAGTCCTTTGCAAATATCATCATATATATTATATACATATGTATATTACATTTGTAAGACGGCGATATAGTGAATCATAGATATCTTGACGATTACTGAGGATGAATTTTATACTTTTTTAACAAGCTTTATTTAAAATGTTAAGGTATATAATTAAATTTTAATGGATAGCCAATGATCACTCCTTATCGAAGTTATCACTAAAATAACGAGAAATGCACGCTGAATAAACTGTTACAAATCCTAAAATCAATATTGAAAGCGCATTTAGTACCGTGAATCGTGACACAGACATTATAAGACGAGACATAAGAACTATTGCGAGAGAAAACTGCTCAGTACAACTATGGAGACGAATACACGTAGAATCGATTTCACACTGGAAAAAAACAGACGTTACAAACTTTTGTTTTTTATCAGAATTAAATTGTTATATGAGCTCAACGGGATGTTTTTTTTGAAATATCACAAATTTACTAGCGTGATCATAAATGCATATGTACATGTACATATTGAATCAACCAGTAGTCTAAGCTCAATTTATTCTTCAAATAGTTTTTTTTAGCAAAATAAGAACCCTCGAGATGGGAAGTAAGCCACGTAGTAAAATAGTAAAACTTTTATATTGGACTATAAGTACAATCACTTCTTTACTTTGTATATTTTTATTTAAGAGAGATTTACACTGTTGCGGTATGTATTAACGGTCACTTGAATTTTACGATTCTTTAAAACATGTATAATATTATAACGTATCTAACACATTTCAACTTAGATATCATAAATGATTACAATTCGTAAACAAAAACATAATTTATAGACAATGTTATCCTGAATTGTACACCTTGAATATTTAAATAAACAATTATGATAAAACGATAATTAAAAATAGTTCAAAAATACTTTGAAGCGTATTCTAATTATAATTATGAACACAATCAAAAAATTTTTCGAAAACATTTGAAAAACTAATTACTGTTTTTTTTTATTATATGGTTCTACTAAATAAAAATATACATACTATACTAGCGAAATTTTGACCGTATCTTCTTAACCAGAGAGCGTGTCGGCAGTGGTGTAGTGGGGCCAGGTCGGGCCAAGTCGGTGACCTGGCACCAGAAAATGAGTAAGGCACCCTGCCACCTTTTTGACTTGTAACTTAATTTTCAAGTACATACATATATTGAAATAGTTTTTTTTTATTGATTTAATTGTTAAAACTTGTGTTATTTTTTACTTCGGACAGATATTAAAGAAAAAATAAATGACCGACCTGGTACCTATTTATTTACCACTTCACCGTACGTCCGACGACTCGCTATATTTTAATAATATTATAAACAACTAATCAAGTTTGAGTGAAAAATAGACAAAAAAGGAATTTTGCTGTCAAATTGATCATCCGTGAGTCAAAACTACTAAATAGTATGTACAAAAAATAAAGTCAAATTAATTTAATTGAATTTCTACTTACAATTAATCTGTATAATATACTTCTCATGAATTTAAGTATTATTATATTTGCAACCCGGCTCATTCCAAAATTGTTGAAACATAAGCCATGAATGTAATTTAGTAAATAAAAGTAAATTTTCAAAGTATTTTTAGAAATCAGTCTCATACATGGCTTGATAAGATAAATACTATCATTCCAAAGTAATGTAAAACTAAAAATACTTTTAAATGTTTAGTCATTTTTTTTCAAAATGAAATTCAAGTTTATTTTTTTAACCATATTTAAATATAAAATTATCATGCGTACACATTACAGTAGATTGAAACAAATACCATTTGTTTATAATAGTTTTCCAAATAATAATTTCAAAACTTGTATTAATCAATAGGGTAACGCGAGTTGGTAGCCACTGGAATAGTAAACTGAAAATCTGCCGGTGAAGTAACACCGTGGGAAAACCCCTTCCATTCGCGCATGCGCATAATACTATACAACTTTGCCTGCGATGGCTCTACTAGCTACGTAGGTACATTCATGCACAGGTAAATTACGATAGGTAGGTATTTGATAGGCGGGCGGGCGGCGCATACCTTGCCGGCTCAAGCGCTTGAGCAATATTTTATACCCATAAAGCTTCTCCAATAATCTCTTGTTGCAAATTGAATATTTTTTTAGTCCGTGGTCATGTAAAACGGCATGAATAATTTTGTATTTGTAGAATGCTTGGTCAGTAAATAGCCAATCATATTTTTAAAAAAAACTTGTACTATTTGAATAAAGAATTTGCTCAGGAAAACGTTTGTTTCGAAATCACTACTATGCATATTTTTTAATCGTTTATAGAATTTTAACTTTTTTATAGCTATTTTCGTTTCCAATGAAAGGACACTTAGGCAGTGTTTGGTATACGTGAACTGGTTGCTAAATATTTTGTTAATTTGTTTTTTTATTTACTGAAATGATATAAGCATCGGGATTAAGTACGATTAATTGATAAATTTAAGTAATTTGGTTGATACTACACGAATTATATTGAATATATCAAACTGGGATTGGAATTTACTAAATTTAATTAGTTAACGTGTCAACCACCTTAAACAATCTTTTGCCCTCTTTCCATATTAATTTTATACGATCAGGGTCACAATAAGCAATTGATAATACTTGTCATAATGCACAGTTGTTAATCCTCAGTTAATAATGCTCGAAATGAGCAAAACCGGTCCTGATCATACAAGTGGAATTATTAAAAAGAGTGTTTTTTTTAAATATAATGTCTATTATAGTAAGGACAGTGAACACATTCAAAGTGTTTAAATGACTTTTATCCTTTGAGTTCCTATGAGGTGCATTCATGTTGCAAAATTCTTATTTCAACCACTATATTTATTGTAATCTACAATGATACCCTCAATAAATGTGATGCAAATATTACCAAAATTTGTCTGGGGTCACTTTGTACCCCATCGCTTCTCGATCCTATTTTCGAGGTTTCGGTACTCAAGTGTTAAGGTATGCTTTGTCAATTATTGGTGGAAAGGCATTGTTAAGTCAAACCGTTTGCGATTTTTGTGATAAAAATGTGGAATTGGTATAAAAAATGCAATGTTTTATTATTTAATATAACGTGTAAGCCTCATCAAGCTTTTTTTTACAAATTCAGATTTTTTTATAGAATCTATCGTATATCTTTTCAACGAAGTATTTTGTAAGTTATTCTGACGAAATTTTACTTGTGAATAGATATGGTTGTATAAAATAAGCGTCGCCTACCGTTTCGTCACAGTCCTACCAATTTAAATTGTGTGTCTGATTTAAAAACATAATGAGTTTAAAGATGACAGCGTTTGTATATTTATGTATCATAAATATCGTCTGCATCTAGACACTATAAAAATATTATATATCGCATAGCGTTTCTCATATGAAAATGTTATATTGAGCGGCAAAGTTATGTCAAAGGTGTACGAGAATTTAAATGGCTTCACACAATACAATTATTTTCTACGGTCGTCCTTCGATAATGAAAGTGACAGAATAACTTGAAATTTATTTAAATTAAAATTGAAATAAAACCCATGTAGTAGATAGAGAGCGTTGGTTTTGTTGGCTACACTCAGTATTGACCTTTTTCGACCGGGTACCCCGAAATAAATACAATGAAGTGAAAAATGACTGAGGAATTTTAAATCTGATGGAAAAAAAAACCTGTCCTCATATAATGCAAAGAGCCAGTTGTCACGTTCTCAACTTTTAAAATTAGGTACTCACCCGAAACGCATCGATAGGTCATAAAAAGATAGGCAGTACTTCGAAAAAGAATTCTTTGAAAGCTTTTTGTTAGCACAAATTCTGTACGAAAAGGACCAAAGCTCTTTCGTGAATAAAAACGTGTTTAATTGCCGAAACCAAGGATTATAGCCATATAGCATTTTTGGTATGCATTTTACTGATAGTTAGGGTCCTTGCCGCGTATTGAAAAGATGGGCTGTAATAAAATAATACTCAGGTCTCTTTCAGAACGAAAAATGTACAATGTACGCGCGTGTATTATAGAGTTACTTAGAATATTTACGATGCTATATAAAAATCAACATTTTAATCAAACACATCAAAAGGTAGGTGTCAGAAATTCTTTTTTATTTTGTCACTTACGACGGAAAAAAATAAATATTAAGTGTGTTTTATTTATAAATATATGTACATACAATTGATTGTTTGAGTTGCTTAGTGAATAAAATTGAGTGCAAGTAATTATCTGTGTGGGAAAGAAAAAAGGGGTTAAGTTTATATCGGTACTTTTCGGGCGAGCAATAAAAAAACATTTTCATTTATATGAACAAAGATGTTCGATGTGATGTTTCAACGTGAAATTTACTATCTTCGATGGAAGCTCATTTTTAATTAAAATTGAATTTGATAACTTTGTTATTCCACTTGTTGTTACACAATGTGTCACGTATTTCACCTCTTTGAAAAGCATCATCAGACGTTACTTTGTCCTTTTCTATTGGACGCAAGGTGATACAATCTTTAAGAGTACTAATTATAAACTAATAACTTACAGAAGGTGTGGTAAATCTCAACGGACATACATCCAACGATGACGATCCTCCTGTCTTATTTACGCATGCCGCTTTTCAACGAATGGCATTATTAATTTCCAAAAACTCCAAGCTATTTATTCTTTACCCTTTACTATTTACTTTATGGAGTAATTCAAGATTTTTATCAAATGATTCGCAAACTTTGAAAAATTAGTGCTTTTTAGACATCTTGTGTTTTTTTTAAATTATTACATTAAAGTTTATAACCGTCTGCCCAACATAAGTAGGTTGACAGTCTTGACAGATAAGGCGATAGATACCGCTCTGAGAAAATGACATTAACTTATTCAGCAACGCTGATTTGAGAGGTCCTCTTACTTCTTTCTATACGCATACATGTTTTTTAGTGTTATTATGGCATATTTAACATATTTATTTTTTGAAACTAAGCCGCTTTTCTTTTTGCAAACATTTATATTATACTTAGGGGCGTTGGAAAAAGTTTTGTTTTAAAATTAACAATCAATAAAGTTTTTACAAACTAAAATGAGAAATTTTATTTTATTTGAGATTTAAAATGTGAATCATATTTTGAATAGGGTAAGTTTTATTGTAATATTTAAAAAAAAACTGACTGATTATTACTGTTTAAAATTGATAAATTGTTTCTCATAATAATATCACACAATTTGTTCTTTTACCACAAAATTGAATCCTTTCGCAGGCGCAATAATTCATATTTACAAAAAATAGGCGAGTATGCCACGCCTAATTTAATATAATAAAAACACTAGCCGTGAACTAATTTAAAGTTGTTTTTTTTGCTACAAGTTCTCGCCTTAGTGGTAATAAAAGCAAAATGTCACTACAAAACTTAAAAAACGGTGTGTGACCGAACTGCCAGCGGTGTGAATAATATTTATAACATTCCATCAGATGAAACGTCTTAATAGAGAACCACAAGATTGAATTCGTCGATAAAGTCAAGTTTACCAGTTCCAGGATATGTAATAACCCCTTTACAACTATCCAGTAGCCTCAAGTCAAGTCAAGTCAAGTGTATAAAAAGATTTCCGCTGTGAAAAAATCACGAGTGCTTTACTATAAAGGAGAGGTTTTAATCGTTCAAGCTACTCTACCAGTTAAATCAGTTGCTTAAAAAAACTTCCAAGAGGTGGTATGCGTAAATTTAACCCCAGCATCTCTAGAATGGACATAAAGTAACATTATACGGGGTAAAAAAAACACAGTGCCGTGCTCAATATCTTTATTTTGGTAAACCTGATCTGAAAAAATAATTATAATTGATGAGCTTGGGCTCAAAAAATACCAAATCCACATTTTCCTGAACAGAATATAACACACTTTTCTTAAAAAAAAATATCTGTTCTTTTGAATCAGTATTCCAATATTACAGCGATATCTTATTAATGAACTGAAACACAGTGATATGTATGTCGGGGTGTAAATTAAAATGACGACATAGCGAGGAGGGAAAAATCTGTAGTCGTAAAATACGTCAGAATTACACAGATATACCAAGTTATTATTTTATATTTTAATCACATAAATCAAAAATCTTTGTGCAGTATTTAGAGATGTAATTTTTTTCGGTTAAGTTATACGTTCAGCCGAAAGCTATGATTTTTTCACAATAAAAGTAAAATAAAACGACCTATTATTAGTACGTCTTGAATAAGATTTGTATTCGACTTTCATTGATATCATCATGTGTAAAAAGGATAAAACTAAGCATGACATATTTTAAATATATTATTATTTTATAATACAGCACTTTCTATAATATGCAAAATGGTCAGTATTTATGGCAACCAGATTTACAAATTCTACAATACTATTTTCAAATTATTATGTCAGTATTTATTGAGTAACAAAACACTCAAACATCATTATATTAATTCACTGCTAAAAATCAATGTTTCTGATATATTTTTTCAACTAACGCGCGTCACTGATTTTTGGGATATGGTCCACACGCAGCTTGTTATCGTGATACCGGTGAACGTCGGTTGAGTTGAACGTGGTATGAAATCAAGCCAGTATAAGCGTATCAAAATGACCCATCTCCATGTCTTCACTTTTCACTCTTCGGCTTACTTCTCAAGCTGGACACTAAATAATATGATTGCATCATATAGCATGTCGCTTTGAGAGCTAGTGAGATTTATATCATAAATAAAAGCCTTGTAATTATTCCTTTGTTGACGTTATAAATGTAGGTGTAACAGATATAATACATGTACATTATAACTTCTGTCACAACTTTAATGACGCGATAAAAGAGTAACAAAAATATCAAACTTAAGATGAGAAGAATGGTTTCACACAAAATTTAATTTAATATAATTTCATAAGAAGTCTTCTACACTTAATAATTTGCAAAGGTGATAACTGGTAACAACTCTCAAAATAAAATAGCTCCTACTTTTATAGGTAGTGTAGGACTGTAAGTGTTATATCTAGCATACCAAATCAATTTAGATACATCAAGGAAAATTTTAAGTTACTAGATATCAACTATATCAGAAAAGACACCACACACACCCTAAACTGCTTTTTTCAAAATATTGAAATAAAGTTTTATAGTTACTGTCGAATTTTAATCCTAATCTAGTTAAGTTTTTTTTCCGATTTTTAGCTATAGACGAGGGGCGTAATATATTTAATGAAAAAAAACTAGGCATATATCTTACATATTATTATATTTAATATATTCGAAAAATTACCGGTTTCACATAGCAAGAGAGCATTCTCAACTGATAACTTGATATTAAATACGTATAATTTTTACTTAATTAAAGTATAGAAAATGAAAACGTTTAATATAGTGATATGTTTATAAACTCTTAAAAATATTCATAAAATTAACGTCTTAAAAATGAAGCCCTATTAAGATTGATCAAAACGGTATAACCAGTATAGCTGTACCCTGTCTATTTAGTGTCTCAATAAAGAAGAATCCAAAATGGGAACTATTTGGGTCAAAGAGACTACCAACCGGGAATTCGATATAATACCGCTATGCCTAACAGTAATATAATATTAACGATAAAAGACAATTAGGTTAATCAACGGAAAACGTTTTGTTTTGTGTATATCAAAATTAGTATGAGACGAAAGTGACAGAATTTTTGTAAATTAAAAGAATTGCCTCGTCGTATCAAAAATTATTGAATAATTTATTTTTTACTATCACAAAATCGCAAAGCGTGAATAAACAGTACTTATTTGATTTCTGTGGTTTTATTTAATAAAATGAATAATGGTATTTTTTGTGATTGTATGCAGTAATATTATATAACAGTTAAGTGTCTTATTTAGAATTTAAGGCAATGATGTGCTGCTATAGCTTTGCACCGGCTCTGTCGAGTCTAAAATTGCAAAAATTGATCGCTAAAATAATTTTGGTTCGGAGAGCTGGTTCTTAAAATACGGTTTTTTTAATTATCGCAATTGTGAGATCGAATTTCTACAATGATATAACATAACAATACTTGACCCGATATAGATAAGTAAAACTTACGGCCGTTTTATGTACTATTTTGTTTGCATATAAACATAATATTAACACAATAGCAATAAGTTCAACAGAGGCGGAACGAGGATGTTCGTTAAATGTTTATATAAAACAATTTATCAATGATTGTAATTATAATGAAGATCCATTTTATCATTTTTAATAAATACATTATAGTAAAAAGTCAATCGATATCGTATTTGATGTGTAAATAAGATTTTATAGATATTCAAGGTGAAGAATGAGTTATACTTACGAAATTTAAATGAATTTGTCACGATATCCTTTCATAATATGGAGTATATTCCTAATGGAGTTTATCAATTTTAGAACTGTGTTAACCCTATCGCTCAAATTATCTTTTTCAGAGAGTAAGGATATAACAACTAGTGGGTTGCTAATTGATCCAAATACGTCATATTTACAGGATTGAATGGGCTGGACTCGGAAGGGAATTTAGACATTTAGATTTTTCAACTAACCTCCATAAATATATTGAAAAGTCAATTTACTCGTTTAAATTACAACGAAATTTACATGCAACAAGTAATTCGATATTATGTTGATCCGCTGGGATCCCGCCTGGCTTTCAACTTGTCGAACAAGAGGTAAGAGGTCCCGTAAGTCGTGCTGACTTGCGTCGTGAAATATTCCAAATGTCACGAGAAATTACTCGCACGAGTAGTGCTATTAACTTCACGATGAGCACAGCTGAATGCCAACTACAGTGGAGTCCATAGCTCTTGCGAAAGTATTATATTTTGACGTATAAATAATTATCAGTTCTTAGGGATATATTATATTAAATAGAAGAACAATACATATGAACTACAGTTGGCAAGTCGGGATAAGGACCATTCATTCAACAAATCAATGCTAGGGTGACCGGGTACAAAATATTATTCAACGTCCTAAAAGTTGCAAAACGCAAAATTCTGCTCGATTATATCAATTTTAACATCGATTTTTTATAGCTTAATGCATGTGTAGCATTAACATCTATGTAAGTATTTTACAGTGTTTATAATTCAGCCTGTTTATAAACAATGCTTAAAAATCGATGTACTGAAAATACTTGATCCATTATTTTTTTTCAAAATCTCTAAAAACAATCAACGGGCAGTAAATTATCGCTTATCTCTGTTACATATCAGTTTCATCTTTAATTCGTTATATTGCTTATAAATTAAATTGATAAAACAAACCCATCTTATTAACCCAACGAGTTGGCAGTTTTATTAGCACTGAAGTATCGTATATCGTCCCTGTAAGGCGAAAAGTAGCTCGGTACTTTATTTTTTGCAAAAAATATTTAGTTATTAAAAAGTGTTCTTTTATGAGGTTTTTTTTGGCGTGAAAAGTGACAAGTGATATTATGGATTATGAAAAAATCACATAGAAAGTAAAAATATATTGACTCTGTATATTAGGAGAAAATGGAAAATTGCACTTGTCTAGTTGTCATACACATTGTCCCATACTTACAAAATGTAAATGATTCAAAATTTATATTGAAATATCAGAATAAGTCTTAAATCATAAAAAACTTTTCTATACATCATTTTTTGCTGGTGTTTTTATTCAAACTTTTGTCTATTAAAAAAACAATATTTTTCATTTGTCAGTTGTAAGAAGGAAAATATTATTTGTTATATCATTAGTTTTATCATTTTGTCACATTTTACATTACAGGAAAAATATCAAAGCTAGCTTTGACTGACTCAAATAACTCGTTCATTATATTTGTTTTAAAGTTAGTAAGTTACAACTTAGTTCCTCCAGCTGTGTGTACCATGTCATGTCACTGATCAGAACAAATACCGCCGTCCGTAAAGTTGGGTAAGGTCGGGACAAAGTATTGTAAATAATGGCTTCAAACGGGTGAGGATGAGGTGGGCGAGCGACGATTAGCCATTCTGATTTCTCATGCATGAGGTTTATGGCTGAGGATATATATAAAATACGATGCTACAATATTCGTGAGGCAGTAATAATAATGGTATGACCTGGCCAAAGCTCTTGAGACTAACGCGCGTGTCGACCTTTCTTTGCGAATCCCTTAGAAAGGTAAGCGAGTCACAGGGCAGTATATTTCTGTTGGCTTTTGCAAAAATGTTAAGTGTGCATTTTATTTATATGTCGCGTTGAAGAACACTCGCCATTTCCATGTGTATAAATAATTTATAAAGCCACTTCGAAAGTCGGTTTGAATAGTACATGGAGTCACAAGTTGGATCTTATTAGAAGCTGTACTTAAGAGGATATAGTACCTTTACGCCTGAAAACAGAGTAAATCAATCGTTTGCCATCGACGAAATCTCGTGAACCGTTCACTTAAAAAAATTTTTTTTTCAATAATTACATTTTCCAAACGCTTTTTTACACTATTGCATTTTTTTTTTTATGAAAATAGTAAAAATGTCAAGATTACACGGTAAAACATTGACTTGGATTTTTTTCAACTACTTTACGCGAAGATCGTTTTAATGTTTATTATAAGATACCGAAGTTTGAAGTCTTAGAAAGAAATACAGATAAAGATTGGTTTAAGAAAGTGATTTGAGCATAATTTCTAATTTATCGAATATAATGATTATACAGCCATTTGAAATGTACCATTTTTCCCACTTTTTCTGACTGATTTTTAAAGCATAATTGTATCATATATAATTCTAAAAAAAATTGAAATAAAAAACCATTTTATTGTTTACATTTAAAAGCAAAAAAAAAATAAAATAATGATAATACCAATAAATGGTAACCATTTTTCGGAGATGCCTTTTCTTACCTACAATGCATCAGTTTGAGCTTCAGTCTGAGATCGTACGTGGTATGGAGTGGACGTATCAAATGTTTTATTAAAAAATATTAAATCACTGGTCAACGAATATTAGAGGTAATCAAAGCAATGTTTTTTTATTCTGCCAAAAAAACGCGTTGGGGTTAGGGTTGCCCAAAGCGCTGACAAATAATATTATTATTTATAATACAATAATGTATTTTTCAATAGCGACGCTTGTAAAGACCAGTATTACTTTAGCTCATGGATGTTCAACTGGTAGATCGCGATCGACCGGTCGACTCCAAAGCATAATTTGTTTGATCCCGAAAGCTTCCGTGAATTTGGAAAAAATATACAATTTAAATATAAAATATACAAAAATTGAATTATTTGTAAGCATATACCTATCTAATTGTATGTATTTCGCATTTAAAATAAACATTTCTAAGATTGAAGAAGGGAAAACCCCTACTAAATAAAAATTGTTACAAGAATCATGGTAGAAGTCGATCGCGAGAAAACTTAAGATTGAAAAGTCGATCTTAAGAAAAAAAAAAGGTTGGACACCCTTGCTTTAATTTAATGCAGCGATTTCCAACCTTGGAAGCGTGGACTATTGTAAAAAGAAGCGCGAACAGTCCAAAATATTTATTTAACGTGTCTTTGTTACTATATGAAAATAAAGGATGGGGAGGCGCGAAGATATTTTTTTTCAAATGGAAGCGCATTAACACAAAAGTTGGAAACTACTGGCTTAATGGATAAGTATTTTAAAATAATTATTTGGCAATGCTTTTAAACAGAGATTCTATCTATAGATATTTGTATCTAATAGTAATAATAGATGAATAAAAGCATTTTTACATTAGTATTTATGAATCATTTCTATGTTTCAAAAGTTTTATGCCGCTTACAGATGGGGAAGATTTTCGCTAAAAAAACAAAGTCGTTTAAACGTAAAAAAAAAACATTATTATTAGAAACAAAAAAATATTGGAAAAGATGTTAATATGGCACAACCCTGCATGTCATCGAACATGCAAATTGCCAGTAAAGAAAGTTCTCAAACATTATATAAAGAAATACAAATATATCTATGCATTCAATATAAATTATTTGAATGACTACTTTTGATCTGGTCTAATATTCATTTAGTTTCTTCCTTATTGAGTTAGACTATAGAATATTGAAGTAAATCTATTTGCATTCAGTAAAATATACACCCAATACTTTTTTTACTCGATTATTTTGGATAAACCGTTACGTTTTTTCATACATTTTTGGTACTTTTTTTACACGGATTTGAAACCGATTTATCAAATTATATGAAATGAGCTTTTTTTACGCGCCACTTTCTGGAACCAATGTGTCATCCTGAGATTTTGGATCTTAGATTCAAAAGGTCAATAGAAATATATAATAGAATCCGCAATACATTTTAGATGCTATTAATAAAAAATGTAAAGAAGTCACTGTGCGACATGTTCAATCGATTTGTTAAGAACGATTACTTAACATACAATGATTTAAAAATATTGAAGTTTTTTGTCTCACACGATAAGACATAGTTAAGATAATTTTCGGATTAAATTCATGGTCAACTATAGCGCGAACCAGAAATAACTATCAATTGCAGCTTATAATTCTTTTAGAACTCAATACTTTTCTATTTTAATCTTGTGATGTCAATATTATTATGTTTTAAACTTTTTTATGCAACAAAATTATTTTTCAAAACTGTATTCATCAATATCATAACAAATCATATCAAATCAATATCATAAAAAATAGGTTATAAAAAATTAAAAATAAAAACTAATTCAATATATTAGAGAAAGTTTGAGAAATTTGTATTGTATGGTTTGTTTAGCGTCTCTTGTTACCTTTGGCAAAAGCCGTCTCATGATTTAATTTATTAGTACGATAGCTTACTGTTGCTTACATGTAGCAACACCTCATATGAAGCATTTTCAAGGAATATATAATTAACGTATAGTTTCAGTTACATATAATTGTTGCAACAGATATTTGGGGAAGTAAATTAGGTTGTCAGTCTTTGCTATGAAGATAAATAAATACTTATTGATTTTCGTCGATATCTAATATTAATACAAATTGTTTTATATGAAAAACCTTTATAACTGTCTAAATACCCATTCGTGTGTTAGGTGGTATTGTTATTTTTGTAATGAAATAGAAAAATGTTTTGCTTGTTTTGATACTGTAAAAATACGTATTGTGGTGGTTACTTATTTAAGTCAGTGCAATATTTATGCTGTAGGTCAAATTTAAGTTTTGCATTCCTACTGAGTCGCCTTAAGAAATGATTGTAATTTTTCACTTAACCCAGCTACTCAAATACTGGTCCGTGGGCTGGTGAAAACTGGTCCGTGCTCAACAATGTAAATATATAGTTCTTTATGTAAATATTATTTTTTTTACAAAACGAAACCGATCCCCAGGTAACACTGAAAAATATACTAATAAAAACACAATAATCCTTTGTACTTCATTCCACTTTATTTAATATATCAGGACCAACGTTCCCTCTAAGCTGCGCGCGTGCGCGGCCGCGCAGCAGTTGAGAAGTCCCCGCGCACTCATTCCGGGTTGGCGCGCACTACAAGACAGTTGCTCAATTGATATTTGATCGGTCCGCGCAGCCTCCACGCAGCCTCCGCGTAGCCTTAGAAATTTCCGCGGATCTAAAACTTCGGCTTAGAGGGAACGTTGGTCAGGACCGGTTTCGCTCATTGCGAGCATTGTCAACTGATAAGAAATATAATTTAACAATGCTATTTATACAAAATTGAAAAGTTATACACAACAGTTGGCATTGAAAATAAATTGCCAATAACATTAAAGTGATTCTAAAATAACACAAAATTAAAATGTTCAACACATCTAACATAAAATTTAAAAATCATCGCAGATTCATAAATTCAGAATGCGATTGAAAGTAATTACAAACATAATTAAAATTTGGGAAATTTTTGACAAAGTGATAAAATGCTACATTAATAAAGTGATTATGCTTAATTCAATTTATTCACTTTATTCACTTAATTCACTTTATTCACTTTATTAATGTAGCATTTTATCACTTTGTCAAAAATTTCCCAAATTTTAATTATGTATGTAATTACTTTCAATCGCATTCTGAATTTATGAATCTGGGACGACATTTTAATTATATGTTAGATGTGTTGAACATTTTAATTTTGTGTTATTTTAGAATCACTTTAATGTAATTGGCAATTTCTTTTCAATGCCAACTGTTGTGTATAACTTTTCAATTTTGTATAAATAGCATTGTTAAATTATATTTCTTATCAGTTGACAATGCTCGCAATGAGCGAAACCGGTCCTGACATATTAAATAAAGTGGAATGAAGTACAAAGGATTATTGTGTTTTTATTAATATAATGCCTTTCCACCAAGTATTGACAGTGAACACCCTAAAAGTGATGAAAAATATACAATAGTCCGAACCCCGAAAAGATTGCGCAGCACCGCCTTAACCAGCATTTCATAATTTTCGCTGCCAATGTAAGATAGACGTATAACAAGATACATATAAAATAAGATTTAGAAAAAAATGTACATCTCCATTTTGAAGACAAAAAGGAATCAGTGGAAAGCCATACAAAACACGACAGCCATCTATAGCAGCGATGGTAAATAAGTAGTTCGCAAAAAAAAATTACGGCACGCCAAAAAATACATTTGATTATTACTTTTTAAATTATAAAACAAACGTGAAATCATGACGATGTATGTATTGTGACAACACTGGCTAGTTGGATTTACGGTAAGCCACCAGTATCCTGCACTCGTCAGAGAGGGAACTCCCAAACGACCAATGACGCGTGATCGTCGTTTATATTCAGTTATTTTGTAATAATAAGTATAATAATACCTACGATTATTGTGTACCGAAAAAATGCCTATTTCGGCACGGTGGTCAAACTCTATTTGCTATATATACACAACACTTTAAAATCGATTGAAAAATCAAGACATACATTTATTCATTTGGGTAATTTATTACCCGTTCTTGCTTTATATAAGGTAAATGCTTAAAATATATCTTTATCTCCGGTATCTTTATTTCATGTTTTAATTATTCTCATTTACATTCCAAAGATAGGATTAAGTTGACTGGACTCTAGTTCATTCAGACCTAACAGTTATATATAAATAAATTATGAATGATAGTGAATGACTGCATAGCTTCTCAATGAACACTGCAAGAACATTATAGTATGCTTAGTTTGGAGTCTAGACCTTTATAATTAGTTAAACTGTCATATTACTTTATGAATTATTAAAGCTTCTTAGCTGATAAGTAGACACTAAATTTAAGTAAATCTTAAAACGTGGCGATACATACGCATTACTGCTTAATTTAGTTTTAGTTCTGATATATGTATATTTAAGAGTGGTCAAAAATAGTAGACAAGATTATACAAGTAATATAAATTCTTATAATCGTATTATATTTAAAAAATATATACAACCTTTTGAAGAATTGTAGATAAAATATATATTTACATATATTATAAATAAATACATGAAATCATTGAATGAATCACTGTGATTAAGCTGCACTTAAAAAAGGTACTGGGGCTTAGTTATGTCGAATTTAAATTCTATTAGTTGAATTTTCGGAAGTGCATGACACGTGTAACTGATTTAAAGAACTTCCGGAATAAAAGTAGAATAATGAAGCGGTGTTTTATGTATAGGTTTGCGATTCGTTAAACTTAATTTTTAAAATAGGTAGCCGTTTGTGGTGACTGTTATAGTGGTAAACAATTGTATATAATAAAAACAATATGCTCCTTAGTCTTTACAAATTATATAGGAAAATTTTATTTGCATGAGGGTATTATAATTATAGATATGGAGAAATTCAATCTTATGTTGTGCGTTAAAAGCGTCTTATGTTGGACAGACAGGTAGAAACTTTAATATTAGAATTAAAGAACATATAAGATGTCTAAAAAGTAACAATTTCTCTGAGTTTGTCAATCATTTAATAGAAAATAATCATAATTTTAATCAGATTTGTAATTTAGAAATACTCCACCGAGTAAATAAAAAGGGTTTAAAGATGAATAGCTTAGAATTTTTAGAAATTAATAAAACTCTTAACAAAAAAGAAATATTATTAAATAATATTCTTAATAGCACAGGCGGTTCCCCGTTACTCAAATTGTTTCCAATTAATAGAGTAATCACAAACCTAGATGATTGACTGTAGCTCATTAGTTTTAATAGTTTGTAATGTTTAACGTCATTAGTAGTATGATTAAATTTGTTTGCATTTTATAATCCCCTCTTTGCTTCCATTAAAAAGGAAAAATCCCATTCTGATTGTTTACAACTCATTAGTAAAATTAGTATCATTATCTGTTTGCTTTATTTCGATTCTACACCCCCCTCCTTGCTCCTCTTAAAAGGAAAAAAAAACCAATCCATTTTGTAATTTTATAATTTTAAAATGTTAGAATCAATCTTGCTTCATTACTTAAGCAAACTTTGCGATAGTAAGTCTGAAGATGCCTCTGAAAGAGGCGAAACACGTGTCACAGTTAGTTACACAATACGTGGAATAATCAAAGTTAATTTAAATTTTCTATTGAAATTCAATCCAATTATTATAGGTATCTACACTAAGGTTTTTATAAGGTGTATAACAGAGTTACTCTTTTTAATCGGTGATAATATGATAATTTATATATTTTATATTAGGTAGTACGAACATAAACTTGACTCGTAGAAATAATAAATTTATTATACGTATACAAGATACTATCTCAAAGTGAGTATCATACTCATTTCAATAATCGACAATTGTCATAATTTTGTATTAACGTTTCATATAAAATAATAATTTAGAATCGCTTTTATAATGACGAAGTTACCCTAAAAAAAAATCTATAAATAACACCGTAATATTCTATTCTCTCATCAGTTGATAATGCTCGTCATGAATAAACTGATTCTGATCATATTAAATAAAAGTGGAATACGTACAAATTTGTATTTTATTTTTTTAAGTGACGAAGGTTTTATAGAGCCTATGGCAAAGTGGTCAACATCATTGGCTTCAACAACAGCCATTTTTCAATCGACTTATTCGTTTCTGTTTGAAGACATGGATGTTTGTGATGTTACTCCCCCCTACTATTTCAATCCTAAAAATAGCGAGGTGTAGCGAAAGTGATCAACCAACCACTAGTCTTTTTCTACCCATATTCTTTCTATACCCTATACTGTCTTCCAAGAAATAAGAGGCAAAGCAGCTGTATAAAAAGCAGGTCTCGTAAAAAAGAAAACCATACTCTATGATTACTATGAAATTTGGGAAATACAGATTTTTGATACTGACGAATTAAAAGAAAAAAATATTGGGTTAATCAAATGAAAGTTATTAATATTTAGAAGTTGTTTACGATCGTTTTTAAATCGTTTTTTAAAATTCGTTTAGTACCTCTATAATTTCATAATAGATATAGACAAAATTTAACGTTTATATTTTCGAATAAAAAAATATTCGAATATCATTGCCTATCAATATATTATTAGTATATGATCATAAAATACGGAATGTTTATAAAAAAACGAGATATTATAAACGACTTCGATCTTATTGGTTTTAAAACGGATATGGTATTTTTTGTTGTAGGAAATCGATAAACCTGTTTGCATTTGAATCGTACCTAAGATTTTAGTGGACAACGGCTGTGTACTGGAATGAATTCAGCAACATATAAATAACAACTATCATCATCGAAGAATAGTTACCTAATATGTACGTGTAGTCACGACTGAAGCGTGTGAAAGTAAAAGAAGGGCATCCAGTAATGCGATATTTGCCAAAGAGATCCGAGTTATTAGTAGGTATATTGAAAACACATTTTACATTATTCCATTCTAAAATGTTGTATCTCAGTATAAGTAAAATTTTTTACTTGCAAACTCACTGAGCAAAACCTTATATGTATGAGAAGCTTAATATACAAAACTAAATATATACAGAATTAGCAAAATTTAATACGTGTAGTAAAACAATGTATCAAATTTTAAAAATAATGATTATTAATATCAAATATCTTCGCTACGTTTTTCTTTCAGAATAATTACATTCTTGGAAATGCGCAGAACAAATATATTCCGAGATGAAAATGTTTTACTACCTATATTTATAGTTGTGTATATTAATATTTCACGCTTATTTTAAGCACATGATATTAAAAGAAGTCTTGCATTAAAAAAAAAATCAGTTCCTTATGCTTACACATTGATAATGCTAGTATCTATAATTAAACTAGTATCAATAAAATAAGATCACTTAATATAAGAATAAAGACATTAAGATATGTTATGAAGAATCAAATAAATGCCTTATATATTTTTACATTGCTGACAGCGTGGTCAAGTGTCAATGTCGTTGTTAGAACACAGAGGTCACAGGATCGAATCCCAGTACGGACAGTTTTTAAAGATTGATTTTCCAATCGATTTATAGATTTCTGTCCGAAGGTATAGATGTATGTGATGTCTTGAATTCCCTCCCACTTATCCTAAGCTAAAACGGGCGTAGTGAGAGCGATCAACTGACCACTAGTCGTGTCCTTCTTTCCTACTCTCTTTAAAAAAGAAAGGTTGTGTAACAAACAGTTCTCGTAGAAAAAAATTAAATCAGGCCATATGCTCAAAATTGGGAGCGGACATGGATTTTTTTTAAATTTTTAATAAGAAGTCTTAAATAATAAATGCTAGTCTATGATTAATGATACATTTTTTCATATTACAATGATAATACTTTTTACTATAATAACCGTGTAAATATTAAATATTAAATCGATTCCTATTAATGTGTAAATAACCACAAAATCTGAGCAAGTAAAATAATCTAAAACAATAAATCAAACAATCAATACAAAATAATTACTGGGTACCTCCATAGACGATGAACGAACATGACTTCACATTCGTCAATTAATTAACAGGAAGCAATGAATAATAATTTACACGCGAGTATTTATCTATGAAGGCGATGACTGTCAGGTGTAATTTAATTAAGCCGATATGTAAAACAAAAACCGTTATCTATATAAACGGTATTATTCATAATATATGCATTGCTCTAATAAAACAGGACCATGGTTTATTAGTATTGACAGGCCATATCTTGTTTCATAACTGTGAGATAGATTCCTAAAGATGGCAGTAATCCGATAATTTATTACGGCATCAAATTCATGCGAAAAAGCAATACTTCGAGTGCGAATACGCAAGCTAACAAAAAAAAGTTAGTGTGTTCATACAAATTGTATTTCTTATTGACAAAACAAATTTGATTTGATATACTAAAACATATTTTTGAAAACTCGAAATAAAATGTATGGACACTTAGTATGTCCCGGTAAGTTCAATGTAATAGCAAGATTTTTAAAATTCAACTATGTCCAAGACATGTGTGTCTGTAGTGCAGGGTTTCCCAAACTATGTTCTGCGGAACACTGGTGTTCCACAGAAAAACACTATTTTTCATTATTTTCCGAAAACTAGCAATTATGAGTCCTTAGTTTAGAATCCACATTCGGTGACAGCAAAACCAGCATGCTTACTTAATTCAGTTAAGTCAGTTGACAGTTGAGTCAGTTCAAGTTCATCCGTGCACTTGAACGCCTGAAGATGCCAAAAGGCGAAACCCGGGTCGTTAGTGACAAAATCTGTGAGAATGTACATAGTTTGAACGATTCAAATTTAATATTGAAATTCCACAAAGCACCTTCAGTCGAAATCTTAAATTATGAAAATGTTATGTTTATTTTATTAAAAAAATATCAATTTCTATATATTTTTAGCACAGCCCTTTCTTCCTATTTTTTATGCTTGTCTTACATTGAAAAAGTACTTTACCTAATAAAAAAAAAATCGAATGTTGGCATGAGTTTATTCGTAGACACGCTTAAAACCACAAACACGTATATGATTGAAAAAATAAATTATTTTTATTTAAACTATTTATTTAAACTATTCTCCCAATAATTGCAACTTAAACAATAATGGCGACCGTAATGCAACTCAGTATTATGCAGTCACGAAGAATGTATTACGATAAGGCAATAAATTACATTTACCGAATGCATCTTTGCGTGGGAAAATTACTTACTACTACGATGCGTTTCGTCACAATGTATTGAATTGGGTTCTATGTGTATTATTGAAATGCTAGAGTATTAGATAATTCCATATTAATCTTTTATATCAATTGATTAAAGATACATTCTTATAAATATCAACAAAACAAAATAACAATTTACAATTAATAATGAATGGATTGTCAGGAGTTGTGGTCTTATGGTAAACGTTTCTTCCTATCAATCAGGTGGGCGTGTGTTCCATGTAAATGTAAAAGTCATATTTCTTTGGTTTATTTTTTTAATCTTGTACATGCGTGTTTTATTATGCTTCTTCTCTTCGAGTTTATCTAGAGTGACTTTGAAAACAAAATCATTTGATGTTAACTATTTAAAAAATATATCTGCCACCTTGGCTGACAGCTGAATGAAAATTTTCAAGTGGCCCACTTGAGTTCTGCAAATAAAGTATAATATATACTATGAAAATGAATGGTAGCACTGCATTTCACGGGACCCGCATAAAACGGAGGATAATCATCGTCTCGATATATGGTGTTACTGCGAAATTTAACTTTGAAAAAAAATGGTTTTACTATTTTCTCCTCGTTCGATTTAACTTGTACATGTGAACAAATATTTTCACACGTTTGACTAAATTGACGTAACAAATTCAGCAGCAGGTTAGCTAGCTATTGACAATGAATCAAACGCTTATAAATACATGTATATCATTTTTTTTTTACTAAGATACTGTTTTAAAATGAAAATTTCCACTGAACTGAAGTCTTCTTAACAGTCACATTTTATTGTTTGCTTAGTCAATCTCGATTACAGATTGATATAATTGTTTTTAAGAGTTTCATGACTTTGACCTACATCAAATTTTGACTATCATTTGAATTGTAGTAGCTGTCAATAATGGTGAAAAAAATGCGAATACGTCATAAGGAAATGACAAATTATAAAAAATTGGCAATGAATTTAGAAGAGAAAGTTAATATTATACTCAAAACAATGATCATCTTAAATTTTCCGAGTATATGAATAACGGTCTTGAAGAGACATAATATATCTTTATAATAAATAATATTTATTTTTCCATCGGTAATTCATGGCCCCACATAATAGTAGATGGAGTAGGAGTAATAAAAATAATATTCAAGCAATTAAATATTTAACTACCAACAATTATTATCATTGGTGACGTTCAATTTGAAGTAAAATATTTTCAAAGTAGCGAATGAAATTGAGCGGTCACTATGGCGATAAAATTTTATGAAATTTCTCACATGCTGTTATTTTCGTAATTCCGTTTAATTTAAAAGCCATTCCGGTAAATGGTATTTCATTAAACCTGATCATAAATATCTCTTTCAAAATCATCGTAGCTGTCACAGTTGCTAACAAATTGGTTGTATTGAGAATCCCTCTTTTGAACCAAACAGTTTCCCTCGTCAATATACAAGGGGAGAAATTCAGATAGATTATATTGTTTTGTATTTTGAGAGAGTTTCAATCAACCACGAGAAGAAATAAATTATTTTGATATTATGTGATATTAAAAGAAAATAGAATCGAAGAAATCACGTCTTAGAAAGGTAATACAATTTAAAATATGTACACATAATAAAAAAGTTCTCACAATAAATGCCGACAATTCTTTAAAATAAATGATTTTTGACAGCAGTATTTCCTTTAGTAAACAAAGTTTATATAACATACATAACTGCAATGATATAGCTATTAAAATATCTAATTATAGCTTTATTCGGTTGGTGAAAAGGTAAATTATTTTTGCGAACGTTAACTCATTTTCTTTTCCTGTCCTGGTCATCAGAGAAATCCTTCTATAAGTTTCATTTACTTGCAGGTTTAATAATTAAGGTCTTAAAAGTACGATAAATTTAATTTTACTTACTGTTAACCATTGGTGAAAAGACAATAAAAGAATTATGAAAAAAATGTTGGTTGTTTTTATTTTTAAACAGGGCCAGTTTACTCAGATAGTGAACATCATTATTTTTGCACTGTTTCCATGTATGATAATAATATAAATCGATCGTCCAGTTCAAAGTTCAAATAGATATTAATAATATAAAAGTTTTGAACCAGTAAATCAAATATAATTTATCTTTGTCCGAGAGTTGTGTATTTTACCAACATGCTTAAAGATTTGGTACTTAGGTCGGGTTCAACATTATGGCATTAAGCAATATTTAAGAAAAATACATTAGCATATTTTGCGTGTCATTTTTTCATAATGTGATTGCTGGACAGCATAAACATTTTTCTCATTTACAATAGTTACACAGCAAACTAAGTTTAAAACCAATAAATTGCTTTTAAATAAGCATCAAAACATCTAGGTTAAGTTTGTTTACTCTATATTTTCGCTAATATAAATAAATTTTAATAGCCTCTCGGAAGGTTAACAATGTTTGTGTTATTAATGTCTAATATAAACAGTCTCATTTGAAAACATTACGTAAGTAAATAACTTTTTTGATAGTTTTCAATTATTATTGCATTTCCAACGTAGTTAAAGGAAATTACCTGCCAAGCTCTTTCCAAATATGTTAACGAGAATTTTTCATTAGTTGGAATTGTTTTCTGAGCAAAAATAAAAGGTGCACTTTCCTCCCTTTTAGAATAATAGTTGTACATGCCATAGACACAACATCGTTTCTCTTGATGTACCATTACTTCTTTGACAGTAATGAGAAATGCAATACATAATTATTTTACTACCCTTAGTAATTCTATCTGGCTTTCAGAAAAAAAATAATAACATATTTTACAATTTATAGCATGACGATTTACCTATACTGTTTATGATATGGAGAATTATTTTTACTTTAATGAGCTGCTAACACACCAATACAATCAATATATCATTAATTTGATAGTGGCATGGGAAAACTATCATATTTTTATTTTCGGCTATTATGACTGGTGAACACGAATCGAGTTGCTGAGTAAATTGAGTTGGCTTAACAAATTTCAGACGGACGTTTATGGTAGTTGCCAATATTTAATCCAGTTATAAGAGTGCAACGTCGTTCAACATATTGTATTATCAGTATGCATCGTTTGACTAGTTTCGTGTTAATGCTATATTAGGTATTTTAATCCATTACAGATCTATATGTGATATATTTGATGACGTTAAAATGTGAATGTCATACAGGGACAAATATTATGGTATTTAAAAAAATTACATATTATTATTTGAATAACTACTGAATAGTAACAACTTGTAAATGTTTTTTCACCCTTCTGATGTTTGTATTAATAATTGAAACTTTATACTTAAATTAAATGTACGCTTTAATATAATTTCAATAACGAATTTTCAAATTTGAATCGTTCAAACTATGTACATTCTCACAAATTTTGTCACTAACGACCCGGGTTTCGCCTTTCGGCATCTTCAGGCATTCAAGTGCACGGATGAACTTGAACTGACGCTTAGCAAATAAAAGTTTCGTGCTTATATAAGATACAAATGCATCACCGAGTCCAAAGCCATTGCTGGCGAAAAGGATGAGCTCATGGGAATTCCAACAGATTTGTGTAGTGAGCAGTTTCAAGAATTATATAATCTGTTTGTCGGCAAAGGTTTTATGATTATATGATTTTATGGTTATATAGGGTATAGAAGAGGAGATGTGGGAAAATTTGTTATTTCGTTTAAAATCGGAAAAGACTTTGCAACTGTGCTTTATTGATTTCTAAAATTTCTTGGAAAAAGAGCTTATGACTGTCCGTATTTGGGTGTAACATTTTTATCCCTTGTTCCTGATTGAACACGTGTCCTTCCGAAATTAAGTGATTAGCAAAAGTAGACGTGTCTTTTTTCAATCTAAAGGCTGCCATATGTTCTAAAACTCGGATATTCAATGTTCTTTCTGTTTTGCCGATATAAAACTTTGTACAACAAGAACATTGCAATCTATAAATCCCGGATTTATTTAAGTAATGTATTTTATCTTTATTATTAATTAATAATTTGCCTAAAGAGTTTTTACAGTAAAAAGCAGGTCTAACACTATCAGCTAGCTGTTTTTTAATTTTGAGACTTGTATTTCCTAAAAAAATGATTCTACGCCAATACCTAGTAATTTTCGTTCATAAATTCAATTGGTAGCGGAAGGATTAAATTATGGATTCACAATGGTACAATAAAAAACTTTTTATGTGGGCAAATATAAAACAAATTAATATACTGCTTCACGATAAAGTAAAACTACGAAGGGATAAGCCCTCATTTAATACATCAAAAAAAAAGTTGGCTTTGTGGGATGTTTCTATGAAAAGTTATGCGGTCGTAAATATCTATATTTGTGAAAATAATACACTATTTACATCGGTTGTAATTTTTGACACTTTTATTAGTATAAAGCTAGAAAATTTAAATCATGAATATTTTTCGGAGCTAAGTTATCAAATAAACGACTATTCTTTGAAGTTATTACAACAGTCTCTTGTTAATTTCTTTTTTATGTCTATTTTATTTTAATAACGATAGAGTAAAAAACAGATGAAAGCATTTCAATTGCTACGGTGACGGCTTACATTTTTATATTTTCAGAGTTGTAGAATAAAGCCGCTTCTGTTAAGAGGTTTACAATCAACGGCATTGTAAAAAATCATTGACTCGACCACCGTTTCAATAATTCAATTAAATTGATTCAGCCTAGGTAAAAAATATTTTCTTTTCTTTATTATCTGTAATTTCAATCAACAGTCTGAAAAGCAATTCGTTCTAATGACAAATTTATAAATTGGAATGCACACACAAAAGTATTATTTATTGGCTCGTATTTAACCGTTCTGAATTTTCATACAGTTCGGTCATAATTTTTATCACATTGGTCAGAATTTATATAAAATTGTCATAATATATCGGTCAGTATATAGGGTAGAATAAATAATTAATGGTCAGAATTTATATAAAATAGTCATAATTTTAATGAAATTAAAAAAAACTAACCTAACCTTACCAAAATGGGTATAAAATCTGACCGTATAATATTTTTATTCTGACCAAAAATTGATTTTTATTCGGACCGAAAGTTTATTTGAATTCTGACCAAAAATTAATTTAAACTGACCATTTATTTTTTTCGTTCATTTATTTTGCATTTGGAATACCCAAAAAATTGCCTGAAAAAATTAAACGTGTTTGATTTATTATTTTTTGAATTTAAACATTTTTATTCATCACATATTCTTGACTGGTCATGATTTGAAAATAATGATAATAAAATAAACGGATAAAATATGATTTTGAATTATATATGTATATCTGTATATATTTGCTTCCATAATGAATAGTACCAAAAACTGCTTGGTGGAAATGTAATATAAAAATCGAAGTCCACGATATTTCTTTGTTTTCGGTTAGGTTGTCTTTCGAAGTTCTCAAATTGGTTGCCAGCAAATGATTTACATCGGCGAAATTACGAAAGATGAATGTTGTTGTTGTAAAAATGAACAAAAAGCTTTTTATTAAGCTATGAAATTTAGTCTGTTGTAAATGTATTGATATCAAAGCTTTAAGTAACAATTTAAGATATATGATAAGGTTTACCCAACAAACTTGAGCATCTAATTACAGATTTCACTGTGAAAAATATTTTTATAACTAACCATAATCAAAATATCCGATATGCCTAATTAAATTCTAAAACAATTAGAGTGAACAAATACATCAATAAAATCATTAGCAAGACATTGTGCACTATTTAAGAAATAGTTTCGGCCTTAGAAAACAATACAAGTAAAAATAGCGACCGCATTCCAAATAGCAATAATTACAGTTGAATGCATTTTAACAAAACAAATAAACAATAGAAGGAAATAAATTAAAATTGCAAGAAACTTCTAAAGCAACAGTTAAAATGTAAAGTTGTTTTCAATGAAATAGCTTAATCGTTGTAAGCTATACAACCTCGGGGAAAATTAAACGATTCTATTAATAGCTGTTTTCCGTTCGATTAAAATAATCAGAAAGTAGGCAGCAAGTGGAGGCATTTTGACAGGCACGCAAGGGAAACTGCCTCTCATGTGTAATTGATTACACATTTAATTGAAAAAACGTGTAAATTTACAACAAATCTATGATAAAATCGGGGAAAAATTCACGGGAGATTTTATAAACGCGTTTCGGGGAAATACACAAGCGTCAGCTGAACGTTTACGGACGAGTTTTTTTGTTATCAGATCACTGAACAATATTATTTACTCGAATTGGATATATTTAATTTGAATAGAAGTTCGCCGAAAACATCAAATAAAACTCGATTAACTTAAATAGTATAACGACCAAGAAGATGCATATCGTCACATTGAAATTTAAAGCTGACATCTACCAAAATTCTGGGTAGTAATTATATGTAAAGTCTTCGTCTTGAACGACTTCGACTGTTCTGGGTTAACAAAATAATTATAAATGAAATATCAGCTAAGTAAACATTAAAACGTTTCTAATAATAGTTCATCTATTTACAAAGATACGGAAGAGTTTAAGATAATCTAATCTTAATAATAGTAATTTCATGAATTCTATAATAATAAAATATGGACTCAATATTGAGTAGGCAAATACCATTCCCACGCATTAAGTTGGCCGTAAAACAATTAAAACTCCACAACAATTTTCATATCCGAATTAACGCCCCGTGGTAGAATTGGTATCAAAGTAACGTTTTATATGCAAATATCATATACATTTTACTTGTTGAGTTAATTTAATTTGTTTCAATACATTGACGAGTTTAAAAAAACTTAAATTTTATAACTAAATAATTGACAGAAAGAAATTATAAGCTGTAACGATTTAACAGTCAAACAAAAGACGCATTTATTATAACAAAATTTGAGCATGCTTACGCTGAATTTAAAGTACTTGGCCAATAATTAATTACACTGTTTATTTGATAAATCATATCATTTCTTTATTGGATAATAACTTTTGATCGATTTTTTGTTAAAAATGTTTTTTTAACTAGCGATTAAGGTTTAAGCGATTAAAAAAATCGTGAACACTGGCTTGAGTTATCTTGCTAATTAACTAATTACCGCTGAGCAGATAAAAAGTATTCCTGCTGAGATGAAAGATAGTATGGAGAAGAGAACAGGCCGGGTACCAACTAATGAATAATGCCTGATAGATGCTATTACTTAACGACCATCCGATTAACAGGGAAGCCATAAATATCGGCTCATAAAATTCCACTCATTTCGGATGGAGCGGTCGGTACCTTATGCCATACATTTTGATTTTTAATTGAGATAAAAGTATCAGGTTTATATAATTGCTATGAATGATATAAATATGGGCATTATAAGAGCATACTAAGACAATTAACACATTTTAAATATTTCGTTTCATTTTATCATAGAAAATTCATTACTTCATAGAATAACAAATGGATTCCATTAATTATCAATAATTAAATTGACATAATTTAAGATTTCGACTGAAGGTGCTTGGTGGAATTTCAATATTAAATTTGAATTGTTCAAACTATGTACATTCTCACAGATTTTGTCACTAACGACCCGGGTTTCGCCTTTCCGAAGATGCCGAAGATGCCGAAAGGCGAAACCCGGGTCGTTAGTGACAAAATCTGTGAGAATGTACATAGTTTGAACAATTCAAATTTAATTAAATTGACGTTTAAGATTTTTTCTACATAATAAGACCACTGATATAAATAATAAGCACATCAATTATTTCATCGAAGATCAATGCTTCCGAATGATTAAAATAATGATAATAATAAACGCGTAATAAACATTTTTTTGGGGTGAGTTTGTAGGACAATATTTGAATGCGACCCAAGACGCGGAATTGAGTGTTATTGACTGAAATCAGATTTCCTGCTGTAAGGATTTAAAAAAATACAGACACAAGAGATTGACAAGAAAAGGATTGTTTTATTCGACGAAATTTCTACGTTGAATACCCTGCGTAAATTACACAGTGATAACATATACCTTTTAATATAATATTCATTTTCCCTTCGTGGTACAGTATATTACAATAATATAATAAATGTTATAATATCGACATTCGAAAGAGAAAAGTACGTAACACGTAGTCTTTACAAAACAGCCTTCACGATGATATTATAAGCTGCAAATGCCAAATTGGTATCTGGTGGCTTTTAAGTTTGAAAAAAAGGACTTGTGAAAATTCCGATCAGGAAAAAAGGCTTACAAAAAGGTTTTTCTTAAATATTTTTAAAAATTAATATCAGATTGAGTTAACAGAGCACTAATTTATTTATCTTCGTGCACTTCAAGATTGTGTATATTTCATATTTTGACTTTGCGTCCTGTAACATTTGTAATGTGTAGGTTACGTTCTTTTTCCTTTCCAAAGTTGATAGTAAAAGTAATAACCGCATAAACTCTGCCTTTAGTATGACTATAGCACTAGTTAAGAGTTAGTCTAACTATCCAACATTTTTGAACACTAAAAACCTTTGTTTTTCCAGGGTTGTGGAGTCGGAGTCATAAAAAACGAACAACTCACTCATTTAAAAAAAATATGATGTGTATTCAAACCACAATAGTCCACAGTGTTGACATTTCATGCTTGGCTGACTAAAGTTGATCTGATGGAATACACATATAAGGATTAAACGATTAAAAAATTTCTTCCGAGTCGTCCTTTTTTACACGACTCCACAGCCCTGATTTTTTTCTGTTGCTGTATTTTAATTTCAATACACATAATACAGCTTCGTTGTCAACAGTTTAATCGTTTTGTCAAGCTATCGGCTGTTGTTTATCGGTGAATAAAAATATTTGGCGAATCGAAAAGGAAAATTAAAAATACTTTCTCTATTATACGAAACGGCGCGGATAATTTATTGCTTGGCAGAAGAACGAATGATCTATATCTCGATAAGTTTATTAATCTTGTCGAAACAAAAACTAGTTTGTATTGTCTGTGGCTCATTTGTTTCACGGAGCTTTTACGTACACGACAAGGCACGATCACGACATTTCCAGGCAGAACAAAAATAAAAACAATCACTGAATGACCCTTTATGTAGACAGGTGTGATATTATTTGAACGTTTGCCGCGGTGAGATATGATCTGGTATTATTAAGACGGAACAAAGGCGATGAAATGGATGCTGGTACGCTCTGAAATGTCCGTTGAGTCTTCAAGATCACAGATATCCCATTTGTTCCGAGCGAAGAGCTCGTACAAATGGGTCGCAAATCACAGAGTATGGTTTCTTGGTTCCCAGGAAACGGCCACTTGAGAATCATCTCTCGCTTGTTGAAATCGGCTTTCTGTTATACCCAATAGAAGGAATCTAAAGCATATGTAATCGCTTTAGAAACTTTGTACGTGATTCAGTATACATTACTTAATGAATATGGATGAGTTAATTAATATATTATTATACTAGTATCTGTGATATAAACGATAACTATCTCTGTTATACTTAGGTTCATATTGAATGGCATAATTATTGCAATGGTGAACATTTTGTAGTTTCAATTTTCATATATGTAGTTCAACAAAATATTCCACAATTTAGAAGGAGAAATGAAGTTTCAAAACGCAGTACATTTATTTCATAATAATTTCGGTGTATATAAAGAATTTTTTAACTTAATGAAAAATTAAAAACGAGGCATGTATACCCATTCGACAGCAGATTAAAGTTAACGTTGTTTGATATTTTATTCTGTGAATTAAATTCCACATAAAATAAAAGGATTTCAACTACTCGAAAGATAAGAAACAAAATAAATATAAGAAAAATGATTGTCAATTTTAAGTAATTATGTAATATTTAACTCTTTACACGAGTAAAAGAGTAAATATTTATGATTAAATTTATACACAAGAATCTGGTTTATCGATAAGTATTCCCATCTGAATTATTTTTAAGAAACGATTGTTTTTCAATCTGAATCACCTACATGAATGTTCAACAAAATCAAGCAAAAAAAAATATAAACAGGTGCCAACAAATAAATGTATATTAATTATCAAAAAGTGTTAAGACATCAATGTACAAGTGCAGCGATGAAGCAAACAAAACAAAGGCTAATAAATTTTGCCCCTGAAAAAATCCCTCCCGCTCAATGTGATGTGATGATAACTCATTTGCATACTACACGAATTCCATAGTAAAAATGATCGCGTGGGCAACTCCCTCGGACGTTTGCATGTACATATAACGTATATCCACTCTCTTCTGGTCTGTTCTGACGCCACACGTCGTAAACTGTGAGAACCGTTCCGAGCCATTTCGACCCATCTTCACGGGAAGACATTGTTTTATCAGGCAGGGGTAGGGAAGATTTTTTAACATTCTTTTTATATACCAAAATAGACGCATGGATGTTGGGTTGACCATCTTATAATGAATGCAATCATATCAGTTAGCTGTGGAATTATAATTGTATTATTTTATCCTAATTATAAATATAGGTTAATTATAATTTCATTGATATTTGAAAATCTGTTTCGAACCATGATTTAATTTATATTTGGTTTATCTCAATATTTCACCCGATGCAAAACTTCTCTAGATATTTCTGATCTTTGCCACCGAGTAGTGATGCTCTAAGCCAGCGATGAGCAACATGCGGCACACTAACTCCCTAATGTGGCACGCAAGCTTATCACGGTTAAATTGATAAAAAAGATTATTTTTCAAAATCCTTATGCAATTAAGGCAGAGAAGTATTATTATTGGAGGTGTTTTTATTTTGGTTAAATATACATACACTAAGCGTATTTCGCCTTTATTTGTATGCGTCAACTTATACAAGATTCCTTCATCAAGGTTACATGCACGTTTATTTTGCCTGGTTGTTGCAACCCATTGTTGAAAGCCCTCTGCCTATTTACATATCACTATGTCTAGTAAAAGAAAACAGGCAATGACTGAGCAAAGTTAATCCAAGTAATCGAAAAAAAACTTTCGTGTATTTTCAATATTCTTGCAGTAACACAGCGAAGATTTATCTTACTATAAAATTTAAATATTTATTGAAATAACAAGCAATGTAATATTAGCACTTTAAAGTAATTGCTTGTGATGATTTAACTTGTTACCTGATACTATGAGCTGAAATATTTAATGATTGTAAATTTCATTGCATACCTTATTTATTTTACTGCAATGTTCAATATCACTTACAGATGTATTTATTATAAATACGAGAGAATGAAAGGAAAGGTCAATTCAACAAGAGGTACTTCGTTTTATAAAACAGGTATCATGATATACACCCAGAGAGCACCTTACATCTTAGTTGGAGTGAGATAGTCGAGCTTGTCTTTGGGTCAAACTAGCAATCCCGCGTACAATCAAATCAAGCGCGAGTTAATTCGACCGAAGATGGATTCCGCGTTTGACGAACAACGAAATATTTTAACAAACTTTTCGTGAAGTCAAAGAACCGTTAGTATAAATGCATTACCAAAAACAGTTACGCAGTCTATGTAATTATTTGTAAGATTCAATGGAAATTGCTGCGTAGTTATTATTAAATAACACTGAATACCTTGATAAAATTTACAGCCTACCTAAACAATTTTAATCATATTACGTGTTATCTTAGCTTTTAAATAAATTTTACGTACAGTAACTTATGTACAATATAGCTAGCTATAAATGTAAAATATGTTCTATTGATAAAATAGATTTTACAAACTACATACGTGTTTATTAAATGGAAAGTATTTTTAAAAAATATATGATGTCAATTAAAAATAATTTACATTTCCGATACTGCGTGACAAGGGGAGAATGATAATTTTATGTACATATATGAAAATAAAATTAAAGCCATTTGAATCAAATGAAATGTGGACCACTGGCAAAAAAACTGATACTTTATCAAACTGCGATTGCAATAATTTCTTTTCTTACACGAATTTACATTATTAATTATCTATCAATTTAAAAATATATTATTAAGCATGAACTCTTTTCTATATGATTTAAAAAAATGTAATACGCAGAAATTTACTAATTTAGATAAGAAAGTTTAAGCGTGGCACGATAAGATTATTTTAATGAGTCAATGACAAATGTAGGCATTTTAATTAATGTAAATTGAATATAGCTTGATGCATATTTTAGTTCAAATTCATTACATAGTGAAATATAATTTAATATAAATTTTTATAGTAGGAGCAATTTGACTGTTTTTTTTATTATAATAAGCTTATCAAACCCTGGCCCCTTAGCCCTAATTTATTATAATTGACTAGTGCTACGGAAACAGGGATATGTATCTGAGAAAAACGGCATAAAATAACATTCCGTATTTTATTTAAGAGACGATTTGATTTGTAATTATTTAAATAATATTAGAACTATAGTAAATGAGGTGCAAACTCATATAATAATATAGCATAGCTTATTCTTCAAAATAATATAGAAAAAAATCCTAGAAGATTTTCTATATCGATAATAGTTTTGATGTAATATAATAATGATACCTTTTTTTATATCAATGCATCTTTAATTAGATTGTATTCTTGGGTGCATTTATTTAAAACGATCTCTTTTCATTGCCATTAATCAGATAAGATAAGTAAATTTTCTAGTAGGTAACAAAATGATCATACCCTTATAAATGTGGATTTTGTAAGACGTGTCTAACGTTAGTTCAATTTTATCATATTGTGTACTTCAATCAATGAAATGTGGCATTATATATCCTATAGGAGATTGTAAATAATCTAACTTAATATATAAACTGATTAATATATAAACTGATTAATATATGACCTGTAAATAATGAAGTCTGAATATGTCTGGTAACCGATATGTACTCGTGGTGTTGTTTTCTAATTATAAAATATTTACAGGTCAGTCGCTGTTTTTACGTTTGGATGGAGAAATTTATTGATAACAAGGTTATGTGAATCGACCTGAGCAAATTGATCGCCATAGGCTTAATTTTTCAGATGAAAAAATATCTTTGCTCTTATATAAAAAAATATCATTTAAAATAATAAAGACGCAAAGGCAAAAATATATGTAAAAAAAATATTATGTTTTATCATTTGAAAAGTGGAATGAAACGATAGAGGGTTTCGCTTTTTAATGATATTGCTTCTGGACGTGACATTAAAGTATTAAAGTAGTGATTCAATTACTTCATTTATTAAAAAAATTTAACTCTCCATTTATTGCAAACGGTACATTTTTGATAACAAATACACATTTTGACATTTAAAATATTTACAAATTAATTGCTTGAATAATGACTTTTATTGCGAATTGAACCATCTGAACCGACAAAAATAACACCTACTATTTTCAACGTCGTTCTGATAACAACGGTGGGCTGCCAATGCATTAATAAGGGGCTCGCTGAATCTCAACGCTTTCCTTGGTATTCCGAAAAAGAGGTGATTTTTACCTCCTTACACAATTGTAATTAATAATTATTTAAGCTATCGAAAGTTATTACATATACTAATAGTATGTAACAATCATATATAATATGTTTTAGCTTTTGATATTAATTATATATGATTGTTACATATATATTTACCTACACAAGATTGTAAGAGTGAAGAGTTCCAAGGTTAACATAGAAATAAGTTATATAATTTTCCCTCCAATTGCATGTTTTATATATGTTAGAAACACTAAATGTACATAGATTCATTCTAAAAGTTATTTATAATACATATTTAAGCATTATATAACGCATCGATCTGAAAATCTTGTCTTTTTAAATTTAACAAGGGTCTCGCGCGAGCCTCCTCTAGCCCACCCCTGATAACTCAATGTCATGGCCACGAGCATAATTTAATTCTATTTTATTTTGTTTCTGATATTTTTAACTGGCAAAATTTCTAAGTCAAATCATAAAATAACATTTTTTACAAGCTTTATTTTGCTTAAATTCACATTGCTAAAAATTTATGTCAAGTTTTCTTCTTGATCTCTGACATTCAGTATTCGTAAGGAGTGTGACTTGTGTACCTCGACCAAAGTTTGCCAGCATATTATCTTATATTTTAGATATGAATTAATCGGAAATCACCCTAGCAAACGAAAGCCTACACAGATTGCATATATGTAGTTTTTTTTATACATGATTTTTTATAATTCATTTGTTTCAATGATATACATACATATTTACAAAGATTGGCAAAAATGACTTTTTTATACCATTAGCTTATTTATGAGGTTAACGTATTTATAATTAAGTATCGCTGTATACCTTGACTAGTCGAGTAGAGTATATTGCCTGGGGTCAGTATAGGCAGGTGAGTAAGTGGGTACTAGGCAGTCGCGCGGAGGGTCCGTACAGTGACGGGATGTAGGACCCGATATAAAATAATTAAAACGTCACGCTTCCTTGACCCGACTTTACAGGTAGGTTACCTTTACTCCGTTATGCCATAGTAACACACAATCATATTGTTATTATGAGGTCTGTGGCGCCCGCTGCGGCGGTTTCCGCAAAGCAACAATGGTGTTACACATATTGACAGGCAGCTATTAAAGATAGCCGATAAAAGGAGACATTATATATAATTGATGTGTTTTGAGAAGAGGACAAAATATAATATGAACATCTTTTTGTTTAAAAAGCGTATTACAAATTGTCTCTTAATTTAAGGGATTCTAACTAAATCTGAAACATTATTTGTCTTAAAACAGCTTAACGACCGCAGACGCGTATGTGAGTCTTTAAAAAACAAAGGTTGCTGGACGGCGGACTCATATATGCGTATAGGCGAAGTATCTGGAAGCTAAGAAAATTAAATTTCGTAAAGATATCTCAATTTGCTTACAAATTATAGTGAATTTAGAAAAATTACAATTTATGAACATTTTTCGCAAAATTTTATTTCACTAGGTGAAATTTAAAAAAAAAAAAAACGTGCGGTCGTTAAGCTGTTAAGGGAGTATTCTAGTGTAGAGGAGCGAATTTCGAGTGTTTTTTCGAGCTCTGTAAAAAATAAACAAAGAAATTTTTACGGACCATTTTTTTACCATTCGTTTATTTATATTTTAAAAATATATAAAAAAATTAAAAAAATAAATAAATTCAAAACTTGAAAAGTTATCGGCTGGTAAAGGGAGGGGGTCCAAAAAAAAGATAGTGTCCTCACGTACACGATTCCAACCTTTCTGGTTATTTGAAAAAAAAAATAACGAATTCTTAATCAATAAAAATGTCGCTTGAGTCCCTTCCTCGAAGAATTAAAAGATTTTTTTTTCAGAAAATGGCAGCCATTTGAAAAAAAATGGAATTTTTACGTTTTTTTTAAACAGTTTTAAATTTTTAAAAAAAAGTAAAAATTAAAATTTTGATTTAAATCTGCTACGGGCTCTAGAACAATGTATATAGAAGGTTCACACAAAATTTCGAATAAATCGGTTTGATAGAACTTGAGATATTATGTACGTCAGCTTGAAAAAAGTAGTTTCAAGAAAAACGCGTTTAAAGTTTTGAGTTTCGATATATTTCGGTCGGACCAGCTTAATTGCTGCGTCACCAAAATCGTTGTAACTCAATAAATAAATGAAATTTTCAAAAATCCCTTTGAGGACATACTCTCAAATGTCTAAGCATTAGAAACATATAAAAAAAAAGAATCGACTTTTTCAAATTTCTACACTAGAATACTTACTACCTTAATTCAGATGTGTAGGCTTGTGGTATAAACTAACTTTTTGGCAATTCTTTTATAATTAGATGGATCAGTTCCATAGTGCTACAACTAGAAATTATTATTTTTGAGAAATGGCTTATCAAAGTTTTGACGCATCTAAGCTGAGTTGTAAAAACGTGATAAAAATAATTTGTCTCATCTTTTTATTTTATCATTTAAACATGTTTCTCAATTCAAGTCAAAATTATTACAACGCTGACAGAGCCATAAAAAGAAATTTCGAATTGTATTTATACGAAATTGAGTGATTGTTTATGTTTCTTTTTTCTAGTATTCTTTGAATATAATACTAGAACTCAAAGCATCAATTTTTTGACTTATCGTTCTAATAACGTTTTTTGCGTTTCTCCGCTACCTATAGTAATATAATATATTGATATATGTATATAAATAATATCATTGTTGTCTTATTTGTAAAACTATGTGAAGGTAAGAATGTACGAAAAGCATAATCTAGAATAAATCATTTTTACCACGAAAAATGATGAGCTAGAATTCTCCGTAACTATGACAACGTCAACTGTAATCAATTAAGTATGGCTGCTGGCATACGCTCTCATGTCAGTGGTAACGAGCCTTTTTGAATGCGCTTGCCGAAAAAATCGAAGCATTACTTGCCGGTCGCCGAGTGCCAAATAAAAAAAAAATACTGTGTTATATACAGTTGAATATAAATGAAATAATAATATATTAAACATATAACGTAATTTGAAAGTTCAATCATATTTAAAATACAATAGGATTTGGTACAAATTGATATATATGTACATATATATAAAATATTTATCATAATATATATTTTTTTCTAAAATATGTTATGATAAATATTTTACACTACATGAAACAAATAATTCTCTTCGCACGAAAGAGTGTTTTAGTAAATTTTTTGACAAAAAAATCTGGTAGATCAATGTCGATCAAACAAATAATACATTATAAGTTATAACACTGAGAAAATGAGTGCTAAACCTTTTGGTAACAAAGAAATAGAATGATCAAATGTCGACAAATGTCGACGAATGTATGTTATCGAATAGCGTAGGTATTATTTTAGTCAATGCGACGAATATAATAAATATTGTCAAACCGGCAAAAACTATGAAGTTATTTGAAACATACATAATATATTACTTAATAAAAATGTTATATTTATACGCTGTTGTACCAAAATAAGATTATTTTTGTATGCATTTTTAAGCAATATTTTTTTTTCAAAGATACTAAAAAACAAAGATAATCACACATTTTGTCATTGGCTGTCTGCTGTCTTACCCATATATTATACTTACATAATATGAACATATTTTACAAAACAGATTGTTAGCGAACTGTACCTTGCACACATGAAAGCAAAAAAGCCAAACCAGCCTATACAACTAATTTCTTGAACTAATTCAGGGGTGAGCATACGTAAAGTCAACGAGAGCCACATTCTGATTTTGAGCCACACCATAGTCACGTTCTAAAGTAGCATTAGATACACAAATTTAAGTTTAATGACATTTCTACACAAATCTTAACTGCTATATAAAAAATAATACATATTTTTATGAATATATTTGATTATATCCGCTATTTGCAGTCCCGGTGTATTTTAGTCCTTTAAGAGAATTGGGTTTATTCCTAAAAGAAATCGTTTAGAGAATTAATTACGTTTAGATTTTCTGGCTTATTCAATAAATAGGTTTGTAATTTATTTTTCACGCCAGTAAATTTTCTGACTACTTAAAAATGCAACAAAATTCCCCCCGTTGAAGTCAACGGGCTTACAGCTAGTAAATAAATAAATAGTGACAGCCGTATACAATATGTCGTTCAAAACCATCATTTGTTCGATACACATGTCTGGCAAAAATAATAATATTATGAAAATCACTTTTTTTCAGTGAGCGATAGTTGGAAGCAATAAAACTGTTAACAATGTTGAACATATAAACACTTGGAGTATATAAATAAATAGGATAGGACGTTATTTTGTTTGTTTTGTTATATAGGCTGTTTTGTCTCTTTGCCACTCATATGTCTCATATGTCTCTTTACCACTCATGATAATAATAAAATACTTCATTATCTGCGTAAGAATGTGTGAAAAAATATTTCTGGCCTAGCAGTGAAGATGATTTTCATTCCAAATGTGTATTGATCGCGAATTGAACTATGAAACGGACGTTTTTTAACATTCAAACTGGTTCACCTTGACAGACAAACCAAAAAAAAACGAAATAATCGTAACGTCCATTGTTATATGACTTCACAATGACTAAAAAACTAAAGCGGAAATAGAGGGGAGCGCTAGTACTCGCGGTATACAATACGCTACACACTAAGTATACGGTGTTTAAAAATTGTAATCGTCGTTAAAACTAGTTTATCAAGAATGATTACTTTAAGTTTATGATAAGACATTTTTGTGAAAATCCTTTAGTTTTGCCCTTATGGTTACGAAAAGACTTTTTACTTTGCGGAATCTCTGAAAAAACGATCCGAATTTTCGAAACAATTCGGATCGTTTTTTGATATCCAGGTGATCGAATATTTCATATATTATTCGATCATAGTATTATTGAATATTTAGTCACTGGGCTGACAGGAAATGGCATTTGGCGTCACATTGTATCTTGATATAATCTAATAATTCAATAATTAAATAAATTTGGCAAAAAAGAGAAATAATTATAAAAAAGCGATTTTTATTCAAAGCGACAATCCAATCAAACGCTATAACACTCGCCTCGTATGTTTAAAATACACCTCGCTAGAATTATGAAAACAAAACAATACATATTCAAGATGAAATTTATACATTACATTTTCTTAGCTTCCAGATACTTTGCCTATACGCATATATGTGTCCGCCGGTCAGCAACCTTTGTTTTTCAAAGACTCAAATACGCGTCCACGGTCGTTAAGCTGTTAAGAGAATATTCGAACAATATAAGGTTTTAATATTCGATATTCGAATTTAAACGAATATTTGGAATGTCGAACTATTATGCTGATTATTCATCCAGTATTTATGCTACCAGAAGCTAGTAATATTGACCTCAAGAATGTATAAAAATTTACATGTAGTCGAAGAAGTGTACCCACGGTCTGGATGATTTCTATATTATTTAACGTTTTGCTCACAGAGAGAGTCTGCACTCTAAAATTTTGACTTATATTGCGAATATTCCGCATGATGTCTTTATTTTTGGAAAAGAAAATAATAAATTGATACCTCAAATAATGCTAGTTCTAGATTTTTATAAGCTTTTTCTTAACTTGCTCTGTTAGTCGCCAAGACGTGACCATGCTGTCGGGATTTTTGAAATGTCAAAATTTAACACAAACGTCAGTAGTTTTGAAATGATCTCACGCCTTTACGAAAGCATTAATCGGTCTCAATACAATTTAATATTATAGCGCTATATTTCTATTATAAGATTATGATTTAAAACGATAAGGTGTTATGGAATGTAAATTTTCGGAATTTGCTCAAAATTTCTCAATCCCGAAATCCCGGGATCGCGGCCATCTCAAGCCCGGAATTTCGGGATCAGAAAATTGAACGGGATCCCGGGATTGGATGCCCTAGTCAGGATGTTGCTCAGACGAGGGAATATTTTTTAGGGAATAGATATCGGAATTATTTTTATCTTTTTAGTACACTTAAATAAAAGCTTATTTTTAAAAATATTTTTATTATAATTTATTTTAATGTACTCTTTACTAAGACTCTCGTTAATTTTCGTTAGATTCAATTTTAAAAAAAATTAAATGTATAATTTGGTTTAATTTTTTTTATCATAGTTATTCCTGAAAGAAAATTATTGATTGCAGTTATCATTAAAAAAAAATAGCTTAAAAAATATTTTCTTTTATAGTTCTTGCTTTAATTATTAATTTCACAATTTGTATTAAACTTGAGGGTGATGTTAAGAGTAATGAATTTTATAAATAAAAACATTTGTTGTTACTGTTCAGTTTATTTTCCACACAAGGAGTAGGTTATCTATTTTAGTAAAAAACGTGTCAAATTTCAACCTACATCGATTGTATGAAGAAACGACGATCATGCTGTATTTAGTACCAACCACTAGTTACCTGCACAACGTAACGTTTTTATAATCTAAGATCAGAGCTAAGATACGCACACTACTCAGGTGTCTGTTTGTTTTAAATAATGTCTGCGGTGGTACATCGAGACCTATTGGGATTATCGTACACATTCCGATAGGCATAGTTCAAGGGACTCTCTGGTACCCCATGATATTCAAAGTCTCGAGTCAATCGATAGGCCCGAGCGTGTTTCGAGGCGCGTATATAACCAAAAAACCTGTTTTTAATTTGATGATCATTGAAGGAAGATCGACCCAACTTATCTTTCTACTATTGATGGGTCCCGCACCAAAAAAGGAATGAGACAACAACGATGATTTTCTACTTCTCCTAAAACAATATTACACATTAAATTTGAATCGTTCAAACTATGTTAATTCTCACAGATTTTGTCACTAACGACCCGGGTTTTGCCTTTCGGCATCTTCAGGCATTCAAGTGCACAGATGAACTTGAACTGACGTTTAGTAAATGAAAGTATCGTTTTTATATAAGAAATAAATGCATTACTGAGTCCAAAGCCATTGCTGGCGAAAAGGATAAGCTCATGGGAATGCCAAAAGATTTGAGTAGTAAGTAGTTTCAAGAATCATATTATTTGTTTGTCGGCAAAGGTTTTATGGTTATATGACTTTATGATTATATAGGTTATAGAAGTGGAGATGCCGGAAGGTATTTTGTCATTAGAATTTTCACCTAGGCATAAATATAATAATAAATGAACCCTTAAAATATTCTACATAAACTTCGTATGAACTTTATATTCTACATAAACTCTTAAAATATTGTACATGTTTTGCTAATTTTACTATAAGGTAATGCTGTTCATTTAGTTATAATAAATAATTGGTTTATACAGTGAAATATTCTACCAAAAGACTCGTTTCGAAAGAAAATTATTTTCTTTGAGTGGAAAATCATATTCTTTCGATCCATTTAAAATTCTCATGTAAAAACTATGTTTTGTTGTTCTAACTAAATAAATACATGACACTATAAATTATAGTTAAATTATACCGGTTTTATTAAAAATTCTTAGCCTCCGTAAATCCTTCTTAAAGAAATTCATTAAGTGACAATGTTTATATTTCAAATATGTACAAAAAGCAAGCTCTGTCATTTTATAAAAAAAACTCATGTTGAAATTGTACTACAGAAAGTGTTGCAACATAATGTTTATCTGTTACTTTTAAACGATTCGATGTAACATTACGTATTCAAATTTGATACATACATTCAAATGTCTTGCGTCTGTTTAATGAATGTGTAAGCATCGAATATCAAGTTAATAATCAATCAAATTTAAATTCTTATTGATAAGTAACGATATACTAGTATATTCATATGAATGTAGGAATGTTAATATTATTTTTTATTCACACAAAGATTTAAAAAAACAATTACGTGATATATGATATTATCTCGAATGGGAAATGCATTTGACTATCCGCCTTGCTCAGTTGCAAAGTTAATAATTCAAATAAACAAATGAAAACGGTCATTTATAAATTATTCAATCGAATTTTGAAATTGTATCCAATGACATCCATCGTTTCATTCCTCCCCACTCATCCCACCCGATCCCGAAATTGAGACGTAAAAATGCGTTAGCTAGTCCTTTTCTCATAATATATGTAATGTAATTTTTTCCTTACCTTATACGATGAAGATTGAGTGATTGACTTATGCCAGTTCTCTTCAAAACACGTCTGCTAAGCACTCCATTAGGGTAAGATGCGATAAAAATTTGAAAAAAAAAGATATTTCTTTATTACACTGGTTGTGTAACTATATGTGATGCAACTACTGTAATAATATTATCGAGTATTTTATTAAACAATTTTTATGTTTCAATCAGAGCTGTAGAGTCGGGCTAGTATAAATGGACACCTTTATTTATATTTAAATAAAGATACGACTATGGAAAAAGACTACATAATATTTTTGACATATTTTTAAATCGGATTCGTTGATCCACGGTCCTGATTTTGACGAAGTTACCATCGAAACATAAATATTGGATGATATGGTTTCAAAAAATATTTATGAATCAAATAACATTAATGGTCTCAACGCCTAGAAAATAATAAATGACGAATAAGGTATTTATATTTAATCACATAATATTGTGACATTTTCATCATTAGTTTATGTGATACGTTTATCTCGAAACAATGCTAGCGACAGATGGGAAGGAGTAAATCGAATGAGCCCGAAAGGATAAAAGGCTCCCGGTTTTCGGTCCATTAATCATATCTCCTGCGACAAATGTATCACATTCTCCTCCAAGGAGGTAAGCCACATTAAAACGTCAACATTGGAATACACTCCCACGTTAGATCTTCATAATACCTTCTAACAGATGTTGCCAACCAACGGTACTGGGAAACATTCACACAATTAAAGTAAGTGATTGATTATAAGGTGAAAAAATATCAGTTCTACAAATATTTGTTGAACTAAAGTACTTTGATATTTTTTCATATTGTTTCAATGGAATTCTACCAAGTAAATTCAAATTCAATCAATATAATATGATATAATATAATATACGTAGAAACATCAAATACCAATGAAAACGTTAATATTATTCCATGTTATATCTTTCATCTGTTTTTGACGTTTCAGAAGGAATTAATGATGTTTTTTTTCTGTTTGATAAGAAAAATTGTTGATTTATCTACCGAATGAAAAAAAGGTTATCCCGCTTTTTAATACTGCTTACACAAAACTGTGTAGATAGTTCAAGAAAAACAAAATGGTTTTAAGATTAGCTAAGGTTTTTAAGAGGTTTTATTTGAAGCAATTATATTTTAAGATTGATTCTGAGTTAAATTGAAGGAGCCAAGGATAAGATAGTTTTTCATTGAATATATAAATTGTTTAGTAATATAAAGCTTCGGAACACTATCGCGCATCGTTTTTTACATGTATTTTTAATATCTATATATATATTTTGCTAATATTTTAAATGCTTTTTTATTATATATTCTTCTTTTTATAATTTAAAACTCTATTATCACCTTTAACAACCAATACAACAAAAGTAAAGCCAAATAACGAAAGATATATTCATTCATAAATCTATAAAAATCATTCAGTGAAAGAAGTTTTTTACGCGTAGAATTCAGTGTACATTTAATAGTGCTAATTTACATACCTAGTGGATAACTATTTCATGCATTTCTACAATTAATCCTCATTCATGGTTGCCAATGCCCTTCATAAGACTTTTAAGCGACCATTCCAGTCGAACGTCAGTTAGATGCGTTTGTTTTTTTTCTTTTCTCGTAAAATTACATTCAAGGATAAGCCAAGTGGACGCCGTTCGGACTGCGTGATCGCTCAATGAAGATAAGATGCATCTCTCTATGTGTTTGGTGGGTGATTCTGCTTCGCACGAAATATCCGCACAGTAACACTTCTTGTTTTACCAGGGCTGTGGAGTCAGGTAAAAAAAAAGACGACTCCGACTCCGAACTGATTTTTAAAAATATTTCCGTTTAACTAATATATCTGTTTATCATCAGATCATTCTAGTAACTAGAATAATTCTAGTACATTTCATATGACTTCATAATAATTTTTCAATATCTTTAAATTATTTTTCTCTGGTTTTTCCGACTCCGCATACAGAAAAACACCCAACTCCACAATCCTGGCTTATATTTATATTGCAAATAAGTACAAAGTATTTTATCTTATATTGTGCTTTATCATTTCGGTAATAAAGTATATTTCAATAATACTGTGTGTTGAATTTATACAAGAATAATCAATATGCGGAAAGGATAATTCGCGTACAGAATAATCAGTTCACCTTCTATATGTCGCCTAAAGGTATAACAAATATTTCCTCTTTAATTTAAACAGTGTTCAATTAATCTAGTGCTTGGATCAAATGTAAGCATTGCGAAAGTATAGTTGTAATTAAAATTTATGTTTGACCTTTACATACGTATATACAAAACCATATTTCACTTTACTCAATAAAACAATACACCCAGAGCTAGAGCCAGTAAGTTGCATATACCAATAAGACAGAATGTCACTTAAAGTTTAATTTTTTAAATAAATACATAAAGCACGAAGATTTTTATTTCATACATAAATGTATAATCACAAAAATTATTCTCAATTGGTACTAAAATAAATAATAAACGGATTTTAATCCAGCAGTTATGATACTGATAATGTTTCTATTTTATTTAAAGATATTCGAGATTCGTATATAATTATTATATTGATTGCGTGCATGTGTTTAATCTGTGCACTGTATCTGATTATAGCGTTTGGGGCGTTTATGCATGTCAACTGACATTAATGAAAAGTTCTATAACAATAAATTTTCCGACCGAGAGTAATATTTTAGTGCAAACATTTCAAAACAGCGCAAAACCAATGTGCAGAAAACATATGCGGTACACTGAGAAGTCGTAAAACTGACAAGAGTTGGGAACGAGTTGAAACTTCCGGTTAAAATTTCAACTACCAATGTGTGATAACGCCTAACTTTAGAATCAATGTATGTTCCTAAATTTCTATAATACCAACGAAGACTTAATCTCGCATTTACTCGTTACCTTGTATCTTGATAAGCGAAAGGCGGCTAAATACAAATTGTAATTATTCGACTGTGAAATAACATGAATAATGTGCTTTCTTTTCTTATAATAAACTGGAAGATAAATACATTTCATGTTTAAGGACTGTTAGGATGAAAATGAGTCGACTAATTTCTTTGAACCTCTTTGAAAAGATTTATCCTGATTCACCGTTCTTGCAAAGCAGTGACAAAGCAACATAAAGGCTGCATATACAATGAGTTTTCGTGATGTTTTTACCATTTGATAATTCTATTAGGCTTCGTATCAACGTGGAAACGAAAAGAAATGAATTTAAGAGTTTGAGAAAAAAAATCTCATTCACAACATACAAAACAATAAAAAATTAGACTGCAAAATTTATCATGGCGTTTGGTAGCATTTTACTATCAGATTATTTAAAGTTTTAGTAAATATTATTTTTTTATTATTGTCAATTGCAATGCGTTTTAGCAACATTTAATATACATAGTACACAATAATATTAAATTGTTCACATGTTGTTCGTATACAATTTACAAATAATAAAACATCTTGGAAAATACAGATACAAAGGCATATAATTAAAAATGTATTTTTATCAATCTATGCACAGAATATATTTTTACAATTAATGTTTTTTTTCAGATTTGAGCGACGACATGTTACAATTTAATTATATTTAATCGAGAATCCATTTCATATTTAATCGGACACCAAGTTGATTGAAGAGCAGCACAACCAAACTCACGAGACAATTTTGATTTCAACAAAATAAGTTCTGTTGAAAATAACTAAATAAAATCTTTTATTATATATTTGAAAATAGTAACTCATTAATTTCTTATTTTAGCTTATATTCAAAAAAATTCCGTTTATTGTGAATTTAAGTATGTATCACAACATGCTAAAGATACGGGTATCTATACATACATTAGAACCACTCAAAGGGTAAAATGTATGAGAAAAATTACGAAAAATTCTATAGTATTTCAATGCAAATGTTAACGTTTGGTTTTAGTATGCAGCTCAGTAAAAAGTGTTTTGTAAGGCAAGAGTAAGAAATATTTGAAGTATCAATTCATAAAAAAATACAGCAAAGAGGGATAGAATAATCGTTAGTGCCCAGTGGGGTCCACGTCAAAAGAATAAATTATTATAATAGACCGGAACGGACTCTTCAATAAAAAATATTTGAAATGGTAAGTGGTTCACGTAAAGGGAACTATTTATTTCATTCTCTTGTGCGGAATTTGAATACACGCCGTAGTTTAATTAAGTATTCTAAGCCGATTTAGTTTTATAATTTTAAGGCTAAAATGCTGAATAACTACACAAGAATTTGTGAGAATGTTAATATTGTTATATAGTTTATGAATAAATTAAATTATTAATTTATTTGGTCACGTTTAAATTAATAGCATTTGTATGAGACCACTCTTGTTAAATTTTGAATAATTTTACTTATTAAGAAAATAATGTCAAATACTTAAAGTAGCAAAAATCATTTGTCAATCAACACGAAACTATACTATTTAAATGCAGTGCTTCTTTAATGTTGTCTCTACAAGCAAAGGCTGGGAAGTCCAGATTTCAGTCTCACAAAAATACTTGTACATACTATTGTATTACTAAATCATTACAAATATTTACACTGTGATATTATAGCGTAACATACTCAATGAAGACTTTATACACGTAACAGAATAATATCGATGCTCTCGTATATAATAATCTTCATAACTCTGACCAAATTTTTGTTCGTGCTTGGCGGTAGGTATGCATCCTCAGATGTGAGGACCATCAAGAGGAATCAGCACCAAGAACCGTCGTGACGGCAGATGCGCCTTCTCGTCACGATCTGAGACAGGCACGGTCTTATATAATGTGCGGATATTCAAATAAGTTTCGAAGTTTGGATCGGTTTAATAAGAATGCTTGGAACGTGAGACATAACATAACATTGATGCGCATCAAATGGGAAAATATTAGATAGAAATATTTTTACTGAGCTATTGGTATTTTAAATTGCAATATTTATATTTTTCAATATTTCGGTGATTTTTATATTCCACACATCGGATTTTGAAGTAAGTAAGTAATAAATGTGAATTATTGAATACAACATATATCATAGAAGAATTTTCAGAAACAGATAAAAGTATTTACAATAAAGAAATATTATTAAATAATATCTTGAATAAAACAGGTGGTTCGAAACTGTTAAATTTATTTTCCAACGGTTTCACCCGTCCTTATTGATGCAAATCATTGGTTAATCATTAGTTGTCATTTGTATTACCTTTGAATCGTTCAAACTATGTACATTCTCACAGATTTTGTCACTAACGACCCGGGTTTCGCCTTTCGGCATCTTCAGGCATTCAAGTGCACGGATGAACTTGAAAAATTCTTAAATTTGTATTACCATTATTGTTTTTTTGTTTTTCTATCATCCCCTCCTTGCATGCCATTTTTATCTGATTTTTATTATAATATATCAGAATAGTAAAATTAAAATCTTTCTTACTTAAGCAAGAATTTGTGAAAGTAGTCTGCCTTAGAATGCCTCTAAAAGAAGCAAAACACGTGTCACAGTTTGTAGCACAATATGTGGAATAATCTAAGTTATTTTATATATCATAGATATTTTAATTACACCACTCATTGTGTACCAAATAGTGACATGTGTTTTGACTTTTTAAGAAGCATCATCAGACAGAATTTCGAAAGTTTGATGAATAAACTAAAACTAAAAATTGATTATGTTTTTTAATTTATAAAATACAAAATAAGTCAGGCGTTTTTCCTTTTGTACTGGACTCAGGTAGAAGGTGAGATACAGATACTAATAGTACTATTTAAGAAGTAATTACTCTTATTAGGTACAGTAAATCCCAATAGAAATAAACTCAACAATGATGAGCTGCCTATGTTTTATTTCTGTTGATGACTTTATTAATTTACAAAGATTTTAAGCTATTCGATATTATGCCCTAATTATGAACTAGTTGGAGTATGTATATCAATTCGGAAACTCTATATATATAATATTGCAAGAATTACCGATTTCGTTCAGCCAGTGAACATTTTCGGTTCACATGTAAATAATTAAACATTTGGCTTTACAGTAAAATTAGTAGTTATGGGATTCGAACAGAGTTAAGACAAAATTCAAAGCATTTGTGATAAATTCAAGCAGTCACCTAAATCGCATCTAAAAACAAATGATAATGTAACAATAAACATTTGATATTTGAACTTGCTAGAAATCGATCCTGAAAATTTCTGTTAGTTTAAGTATATTAAGACTAAACAAATAATCGTGCCTGCGTATAATTGATGAGCCGGCTTACAACCAAATATTGTTAAAATGAGCCCTTTGGAAGTGGATTAGGTTAATAAAAATGTACGCTTTATAGTAAATGTACGTTTTATAATGGAATTAAATAATTATATAACAAAATTAAGTAACCGTCGAACACTGTGTACGGTAACGTGTGAATCGGGCTGTATAATTCAACAGCACTCAGCACAGGAAGTTGGCCAGTACCGGGTATGTTATTAAATTACAAGGCCGTGAAAAAGAGGATCCACAATATAAATAGTTCGTCGCCGGGCTCCGGCACGACTTCGTGACGAGCAAGCCTTACGGTACCGCGCAGCGTTCGACACAACATTCACCTACAATCCGACCAATTTCGACCGACATAATTTACATGCACTGTAATATTGTAATCCGTGACACAACATCTAGCCATACAACTCAAAAATGAGGGAATTTGGTCGTAAACTACACTTGTACAACTTTGTTTGTCCACTTGAATAATTTATTTCACATAAATCTTAAAGTATCTTTCTCACCTAATTCAACAAAAATAATATACAGCAGTATGTTCATATATTTCTTAAAACTGAAAATGGTAATTTTGAAATCAATTATTTAGCATGATTTGAAAAACAATAACAAAAAAATACATGAAAAATACGGAGAAGAGTTATTTTTTAAATTACGCAACTCAATATATATGTAATTATATACTTAATATTCTAATATTATTATCTTATATGTGTATACATGGAGGCTCTGGAAACAAAGACGGCAGTCTTCATGTTTTTTCTAATATTAGTTAGATACGTTGTTGTGTACAGCTGCAATTCCAAATAATAAAATAGTAAGTTAAATTTATAAAAAATAGTCCTAGCATGTATATTTTTGAAAAATTTAAGTCAAGTTTGTAGCAAAAGCGGCATTCTCCATAGTCCTGTTAAGTAAACACGGCAGCTATTAAACGGATTTCAGATTATACTAAAAAATATACTAATAAAAATATTTAACATTACCTTTATCAGGTGATTTATCTGTAAGAAAAAAAAAACCTTTTAATTGATTTCATAGAATTTTGGGATTATGAAAACTGCCGCCGGGTCTTCATATAAACTCTATGTATCTTGTGTATATAAAATGTTATATAAACGGTTAATGTCAGCTGAAATAATTAACAAGTAAAATCCTTTAATTCTAATCTTCATAGTTTATCTATCATTAATGATAGGCTGAATATATATTTACTGAAAACTTTTAAATAAAAATGCTACTTGCATTCATACGAAAAACAAAAGCAAGCTTTTCTGTGTATGCCTTTATTTTTATTACATAACGATGTAGGTATATAAAAGCTCGAGAGAAGACTCCGCAAAAGATATTTATTATTTCTATGCCATTTGTCTTGGCTCGAGTGTTTCAATAACCTGGATATTTATGCCGCAAGGCAGTTAGTTATGTTGAAACAAATAAACGTAACAATATTATTACGACACACTAATAAACATTTCTATAATTTGAATATGAAGATAATTATTTATAACATAACTGTTCTTTGTTAGGTAATTTAAAAAAAATGATTGCCATATTTAAGTAATTATCAGGACCGTTCTCGTTATTTGTTGATATTTTAAAGAATACAATAGAAAAATTGCCTTTTTAACGTTATTTATTTTATATAACCGTTTTGGGCGATTGGTTAATTAATTGTTTTTAAAAAACTCTTTGTTATTTCAATAGCTGTTATTCAACCAGTGGAGTAGAAAATTAAAAAAAAAAAATCTTACGTATAAGATATAACAAAAAATACAATTCAAATTATGAAAATATTTTAATTAATATCAGTTTTTAAGCAGCATTGAATCATTATTCTATTCTTAGATGTACGAAATGAAAAAGGCGTTATGTTTTAAATTGGAACATTTCAGGAGAGCGAAAACAATGTTTGCATTTATAATTGACATTTACTTTTTTTTTGAATTTTCATGTTTCAACATGAAAATTACTAATTCAACTAAGCTGATTTGACTGATCCTTTTACTCCTTTACTCATATATATATATATAAATTGTAGTTTTTTCGCATATATTATATACTTGTTATTCTATAATGCATAATAGTCAGTAACATAAATGAACTCAGAATAGATTTGCGTATTTTTAATTCCACCCCTCATCTCATTTGCCATTTCGTAACAAAATATCACCTTTTATTAAATATTAACATCAAATTTTTAGCCTTTATAAAAAAAACATCACACTGTTTAAAAACTAAAATCTTGACGTCATAAAACACGGATATGCTAGGGCTTAGAAAAAAAATGCCACGCGGGAATCACCGTTGGGCACCAACGTTCCCTCTAAGCTGCGCGCGTGCGCGGCCGCGCAGCAGTTGAGAAGTCCCCGCGCACTCATTCCGGGTTGGCGCGCACTACAAGACAGTTGCTCAATTGATATTTGATCGGTCCGCGCAGCCTCCACGCAGCCTCCGCACAGCCTTAGAAATTTCCGCGCATCTAAAACTTCGGCTTAGAGGGAACGTTGTTGGGCACTATCCAATATTTCAAATCGAAACTAAAACTCCCAACTCAAAACGAACGTGCTACAGAGTTGACATTATTATCATAAAGCTCTGAATGAAAGATCACTTAAACTTGACTGATTTGTCACAGGTGTCTTTGAACGTGGGCACGCCCCCAATCCCTTTGTCTCTCACCAGGTGATAAAAAGACAAATGTCACACCCTGCCGCGGTGTTTTGTCCATATGGGCACCACAATACGACTCGATGGACACGTTCTGGATCACCACAAATCACTTTTGATTGCCGCGGCATTTAATTTATGGAAGCATGATATTTTGTGCGTTAAACAGCGGGACTTAAGACATTTTGATATCTTGAATATTATTAACTCAGTTATTATGGGTATCAAACGTGGAATAGTTCTGTATATTTTATAAATTTATTAGAGTAGCTACATGTTTTTATTTCAGCCCATTTGCATATAAATACGTCCGGTCTATGTTACTAATATTCTTTTTGAATGATTTAATCTATTGGTTTATAATGAAAGTGACAGAAAACGATAAAATAAAATATGTATTCTGACAAATATTTTAACAACCGTGAAATGAAAAAGCTTACATTAGTAAATTAAAGGTCAATAATCATTAATAAATTTACTACAATTTATCAATTTTGCAGTACATTAAAAATATATTGTATGTATAAAAAAAGATTTTTTTATGAGTAAATTATCAATATATAATTAAATTTAAAAAATAAGATTACATTTGATAACTTTGTTACTTCACATGTTATGAAAAAAATTGTGTCATGTGTATCAAGTAAGAAGCATCTTCAGACAGAATATCGCATGTGGATTGGGGCAACAACATGTAGCGTAACAAAGTAATCAAATTTGAATTATATTAAAAAAGAAATTTACATTAAATTACCGCCATGAATCCATGAAAAATTAAAATATAAGAACTGTTTATGCCACAAAGCCTGTCAAACAGCTAGTTCTTTTTATTTTCATAACTTATTTTGCTTGACAAATATCGACGAAGTTATCAATTTGCAATTCGCTACGTTCTTTCCCTATCGAGATATGATTTGAGGTGGGTAATTACTTTATAAAACTCGATACATAAAAAGAGGTTTAAACTTTGGTTTTATATTACTTGAATTCATGATTCATTTTATGTTCCAGCATTCGCAATTTTAAGGCCATAAAATTTATAATGTACTTTTAAATCATGAAAAATGAACGATTTTACCATTTATAATCGCTGCCAAATCAATGTATATATACAATTTTATCACTAGATTTGAAATTGAACGCGCATGGCATTAATTTTCTTCGTAAATCGTGTTATTGAATAAAGATTTGAGTAAAAAAAAGTATCATTGATCAATTTAAAAAAATCTTCGTAACAGCATCATCATTGGCAGGTTGATTTTACACTTTGAAAGAACAACTATGTATATCTTAGTGTTAACCTTTTATGGGTCACCCGACATCTCTATATAAGCATGCATTTATCTGATAGGCAGGTCCCGAGAAAGTTTTAAACGTGAATAGACGAATATCTAATATCCCATAAAACACTGGAGCTTGCTCGTGCTTGCATCTGACTGTCTTACTTGAAACATTCTCAAATTAAATGACGCGCGAGAGATGAAACGTGAGACACTGTAAAACATATGTATATACAATACATGCGACTTAAATTTTATTAATTTATCATATATGTAAACGAGTACCTACATAAAACTTAAAAAATATTTTCCTTTTTTTGACAGGGTACTGATATTTTTTTTGAAAATTTAATAAATGTTTATATTCGTACTTTCGATGGATTCGGCGGTAACTTTGTGGAAGCTCATTTTAATACAAAATAAAATAATTTTGATTATTCCACGTATTGTGTAACAAAATGTGACACGTGTTTCGCCTCTTTGAGAGGCTTCCTCAGACAACTACTTTCGCAAATGCTTGCTTAAGTACTTAAGTATGTTTATATTCGTAATTGTACATTTTTATACAATGCACAGGAACGGTTTGGTTCATCAAGAGCATTATCAACAGAAAATTCTTGCGATGGCCGGATTTCACCATAACGATGTTTTAGGGATAAAATATTGTATATCCGATTTGTGTCGAAAATGAGTTGAGTAATGAAATATACATGCCTATATTTTTGCTTGTTAAAATATTTCATCTCCAAACCTACTGTTCCAAAGATTGTGTAAATTTTAAAATATAGTATTGTAGATCCTCCAGGTAGTATTTTTATGAGTAAATTTATTTTATTTGCTTATATTTACAATACATTTATATTTAAGTGGCAATATGCATAACAATATACAGTGTGGAAAAAAACTTAATTTTATAAAAGTTGTAAATAGGGATTTCAACTCGGATATCCTGATATATCCGGCCCTTTTTAACTATTCGGTATCCGGATATTTGGGGAAATATCCGGATAGTATTCGTTATAATTTTTAATCAAATATTTTACAAAATCGACGAAAGTTGTTAAGAATACTGGGGTATTTACTACATGTGAGAAACCATTACTTAGTAGTGTTTTTTATTACCTTCCTCAAACTCGGGTATTATGAATATCTTATCTTATCTTAATACTTAAAAAATCGACAAATCGGCTCGGACTCGAGGCAAAAAAAAACTTTAAATGCCGAAATTTCATTCATTGAAGAAATGCCGTTGCAGTAATCTAATTGCAGCTGCAAATTTTCAATATTTTAATATGATGGAATAGTATTGAAATGTGTATTGTCTCTATCTAAGGCATTACAGAAGTGGGAAAGGATTTAGTCAGGATCAGTTGATCGTGAAACTTTGATCGTGAAACATCGTCATTTGCGTTCGAGTTCTACAATTCATCACTGAAAACCAAGCAATCGAGACCACCTACATATTAAAATTTTAATAATTTTCTATAAAATTTTAGCCATGTCAAGACGCTCGGAAGTTTGGACTCATTTTATGAGAAAAGATAATAAATGCAACCTGCAACATGAAATGCGTAATTTTATTTTATCTCTCACGGAAACTGACGACAATACAAATGACAATACAAATAATCTGAAAAAAGATTTTAAATACTTAGATCAATTTTAAAAAAGGACGGAAAAGTTGGACGTGTTGTTTAAAACACTTCTAATAGTAAAACCAACATCAACAGTAACGGAACGAGTATTTTCAACAGAAGGACAAATTAAAACTAAATTAAGATCAAATTTAAAATATGATACACTTGATGCTCTCTTATTTTTAAAATATGAATTGTTAAAATCTGAATAAATGACTTATATCACAAATGAACTCGTTTTTAATGTATTATTTGAGTACATAAATTTATATATGTAGTAATGTTTTGTTATTTTCATACTTATTTTTATAAATATGAATTTTATTAGGTACCAAGGATTTGCAATAAAAATATTATAATTTAATTTGTTTCTACATTGACTATTTTAGTGCTCATTTTAATTTTAAACGCGTCAAAAATATTCGCGAAAGCTTTTTACGACTTATGTATGTCAGAACATTTTGCTTTACTGCTAAAGCAGAAATACTGCAACTAAATAATATGATTTTGTCAAGCATGCTTATGACTTCTTTTGATGCTTTAACTTTAAACCCTTTTATTATGAATAGTCTACTTCCAGACCTGCACTGCTTTTTTTATAAAGAGTAATGAAAAAATTGGTATAGTTTTTTTTCTGTAGCTGTCTAATCATGATTAAGTTTTCAAAAATCCATAAAAGCATTTATAACTCCTAAAGTATTCATAAAGGTTTGTTACGTTAAAAATTTCCATCCCTTTTTTCTAATGTAATTTACACAATTAACGGCAGCTGAAATACACTTTACTCAGCAAGTATCGATAAAACAAAAAAATGTACTGAAATTATTAAGTCGACATTCCAAATCTATTTCCCATGTTAGCAATCAAATTATAAAAAAACCGCTTTTTTCGGTAAACACAATTTGCGCAGAAACAATTAAAAGCACGCCACGTACATTTTAACGGGGAAACGGTAATAATTCACTGTTGTCAAAAACTAATACAATTACTTAACCTTAGGTCGCATAAATAGATTTTTTTATAACGTGCTAGTAATAATGCTTATTTAATAAGAATATTATAAAAAAATACCTGTATAATAATAGCGAGCAATACTTGGCTTTTATATGCCCAGGGCGAGATTTCGTCTAAACATGCACATAATTTGACCGAGAATGTTGAGGTCAGAGCAAAAAATATTTCCTTAGTGTAATTATGGTACAATAATTAGTGTTAATGTAACCTAATAGTGTATACGTTTGTAAGCTTAGTAATTATCAGTCCTAATAAAAAAAACATTTCCAAGTTATTTATGGAGATTTAATGATCTTGTTTTTTTTATTTTTAAAAACAATTTTACACAAAAATTTTGTAAGCGCTTTTTAAAAAACAGCAAAATATTAAGTATAAACCAGGGCTGCAGGCGAAAAAAAATGCCGACTTTTTAAAAACTTTATTTGAAACTTTTAAATTTAAAAACTACTCCGACTCTAAAATCGGTTTCAAAAATACTTAAAATTATTTGTTTTCTCCCTTGAAGTGGTCTTAATTTTTTTCAATCATTGAGATTTCTAATACTGTTTGTATTTACGGTACCTAGTTAAACGTGCTGTGAATTCTTCAAAAATGTTACAAAATAGTATTTTTCTATTTGATAGTTTAATTGTTTTTAATGGGTTCGGATCTCGAATATTTTCTTAGGCTTAGTAGCACGCAGTGACGCCACATTTGACTCTAGCAGTTTGTATATACAAAAAATTCCTTCTCCGAGTTGACTCCGACTCATGTAAAAACATTCCGACTCCACAGCCTTGGTATTAACCGTTTTGTTAATTAACAAATGTTTGCATTGGATGTACGAAAATTCGGAACTGTCAAAATATATTTTTAAAATTTGAAAACGAATTATTAAAGCTTTCAGCACAGTATTATGACTACAAATACAAATTGAAAAGCTCAACAAATTAAAAGCTGACATTTACGAAAGTTCTTAATATGACCGATATTTTGACGGTTTCCTATTACAAACACACAAGCCGTTGAACAAAGGGATAAAAGAACCCCACCAAACAGATGCTTATATGATATAAAATGCACGTGTAACGCGTTAAATCTAAAAATATAATCTAAGCTTAAACACAAAGAAATAAAGCGGAAATGAATCGTTTTTAAATACACAGAATGACTGACCGCTTATTTTGACAACTAAAAAAATAACGTAGCATTTGATAATTTATGATAGACGTTATATTTTATCATTTTATTAAGATAATAGAGATTTACATTCTCACGGAAATTCCAGTAACGTACATAGCGTATAATTATCCTTAAATATTTTTAATACGCTGCCTATAATACCCGACGGTATTGCATGTTCTTAGTAAAAAAAAAACTACACCTAAAGAAAAACAAGATTGATTGCGCAAAAGGGTGAAGTAAAGTGGATAATTGCAGGCGATCAAAATGGCTGAAGAGGGGCGAATACCAAAATGACAGCTCATAGTAAATTCATGCTAGTAAATTTATTAAAATAATTGAGGTTACCGATCAAGCTATCGCTTTAATCGGGGGCTTGCGAAAAACCGCAAGAGTTCAAAACTATTAAGAGTTGATAGTATCAAATTGTATAACAATAAAAATAATAAAACATTTTTAGTACTTTTTCCACATAAAATTTATTAGATCAGGACCGGTTTCGCTCATCGCGAGCATTATCAACTGATAAGAAAAATACATAAACAGTGATATTTATACAAATTTAAATTGAAATAAAAAGGTGTAAGCAACTATTAACAATTTAAAGGATTAGCAAATTACATTATAATTACAATTTTTTAATTGTTATGGGTGTTAAGCATTTTAATTTTGTGTAATTATAATGTAATTTGCTAATCCTTTAAATTGTTAATAGTTGCTTACACCTTTTTATTTCAATTTAAATTTGTATAAATATCACTGTTTATGTATTTTTCTTATCAGTTGATAATGCTCGCGATGAGCGAAACCGGTCCTGATCTAATAAATTTTATGTGGAAAAAGTACTAAAAATGTTTTATTATTTTTATTATAATGCCATTCCACCAAGTATTGACAGTGAACACCTTAAAAGTGATAAATTGTATAACGATTATAAAGGAATATATTGTAGTTTAATCAAAGTATTTTAGTATATATTTGTATTGTCTTGTATGATTGAATTTTGTTTTCATAGGTAAAATCATAAACAATATAATCATTATATATATGCCTTATAAACTTTCTGTCTTTTTCATACCATCTGTACAGTGAGTGTTTATAACGTTGATTCATAAAATTTGTTCGTAGAAATTGTGAGTCCTATATTATCGTGTTTGATAGAACACCTATTAAAAATCCATGTATCATTTCTCGTCTGCCGCTTGACCCCCGGTCGTATCGTTTGGCGTATAATAGTTTAATTTGATGTTACTCGAAACACATAAATTAAGGATGGGCCAATACTAGAAGTCTACTCGAGTCCGGACTGACAGTAATAAATGTGCTGTTTTTGAAATAGGCATTTAAAAAATATTTGTTGTAGATACATTTCTTCTTTTGTGGCTTACTAGATTTTATTAACGATGATTGGCAAATTTTATTGATCCGAGGGCTTCGTGTCTGATTTTTTTTATATTAATGTAGAATCAACCAAGTCGGTAACTTGGTTTATAATTTGAGTCATAGACTCAAAACTGTGTTTTAAAGATTTTTAATCGATATATGGATTTGAATCTAAATGTGTTTTATGTTTTCATCTCTTCCTATTATCTTTCTATGAAGTGCAAAAAATACGACGTAAGGGGAGCGATACAGGTATTGTTTACTAGCTATTTTATCACTTTTAGGGTATTAACTGACAATATTTGGTGGAAAGGCATTTTATTAAGAAAAAACACAATATTCCATTGCACTTATTTATCAAGATCAGGACTGGTTTCGCTCATAGCAAGCATTGTCAGTTGATAATAAATAAAATTTAGCAGTGCTATTTATACAAAAACAAATTTAAATAAAAAGGTGTAAATCTTTTCAATGCCAATTGTTTATTAGACCGTTAAATTTTATTTCTTATCAGTTGACAATGCTCGCCATGAGTGAAACCGGTCCTGATTTTGATAAATAAAAGTGGAAATTAAGTACAAAGGAGTATTATTTTTTTCTTTATAGCTATTTTATACCATATTCTTTCTTTTGATACATCTCTGAAGTAGCATGATAAAGTTACATTTATAAATTTATTCCAACCGATTTAAATAAGCTCCATATTGTCAGGTGTGGCTTAAAATAAGAGAAAATTTAGAAAAATAGCCGAATAATTTTCGTAATAAGTAAAAATATATTTATGATCGATAAAACCTCTATTGTTAAGTTACTCTATTTTTAAAAGAAGTGATACAAAAGTAAATTATACAGCGACTAAACGCTGGTTGGAAATAATTCTAAGCTTCCATGACAGACATGTTATTAACGCAAATATGAAAAATTTACTTCATGTTTTTGACCGACGATTAACTCAATTGTCGGGCCACTAATTAAGGATACAAAGTCGAATTCGTTGGTCAACGCATTAATTACATTTTTTTACCCGAAATCGTTCTCGGCATGTTGATGATGCTCGTAAAAATACAATAATTGTTATTGTCTAGAGAAAAGGTCGGATTATTTTATATAATTATCAGTGTTTTAAATGGTGAGCAAGGAGCAATAATTTTCATGCGGAGCAGGAATCTTTTATTTATAGTTCCGGTTGCTTTGACTGGGGTCCCTAAATTCCACGGTTATGTTCAAGGGGTATGTCTGCCCTGTACGAAATTGTTATTATTTAAGAAGTTTTTGTGTACGGTTCACAATACTCCCTAGCACGTGTTTAGTAGAGTTTTGAAATTATTTGACAATGGTCGTATTGAAATCACAAAGGGCTCTTAGCATAACTATTATTTTTTGGTATCGAATAATTTTGTTATCGATTGACATTACCGAGGCATACTTAGTTTTTTTTATGAAAGTAGTGTAAAAATTTACATACATTCAGAATTAAAGTGTAGCCCAAGACAATCACAGTTAACAGATGCTTTTTCAAACATGTGATGCTTAAGATTTCGACTGAAGGTGCTTGGTGAAATTTCAATATTAAATTTGAATTGTTCAAATTATATACATTCACACAAGTTTTGTCATACATATATATTTATGTTATGTCACTATATTTTGTATAGCAGGCATGGGCAACCTTTACTAGGTATGGGGCCAAATTATCATTCTGTCTCCGAGTCAAGGGCCGGAACAAATTATTAAACAAGAACAATGAAGCAGTATTAAATTAAATAAAACACGATGCTACTTCTTATATATTTTTTTATTTATATAATGAACGATATTATATTAATATTATATACTGATTACAAAAATTTAGTGTGAAGATTGGCCTTGTAGTTGAATTACGCGACTTCGCCGAGATGAATCAGGGCCGGACAAAATAGCTCAGCGGGCCGGTGGTTACCCATATGTGATGTATAGTATGTATAGTACATTTCACTTAAAATATGCTGCGGCCAACGTAATGTAGTAAAAATCAGCATGCTGTCCAAATGAAAAAAAGATTAAGTATCGCTGGTATACGGTCACGCTACATTTCAGTTCGCTTCGTTATATACAAAAAAAGTCGAATAACTCGAAACAAGGTTTATTGACGTTTTCTGGCAGCATACCGACGAAATATCATTCAAGCTTTTGTGATCACTTGTTATGAAAGCATATCATATGTAACGAAAGTAGAGCTTTGACTGCGCGCGCATTTGAAGTTCAATGCGCGGGCCTTTCATAATGTAAACCTTAGTCACGTTACCGCGACAATTCATCGCACAGAACAAAAATAAATTGACAAAATGTATTTCACTATAATCAAGATGGACTCGATAGATAAAAAAAAATTATTCACATATTATGAATCTACCAAACTTAGTATAAACCCAAGATACCTATACTATTATATTGTTTAGGTTTAGATTATAAACGAAAACTCCTGTTTTTTAAACATAATGCCACATTTAAAATATTGGAAGATTATTTTATTTAACATTACGATTTTTTAAATATCAACGTCAGTTTAATAACATAAATAAAACTCTTTCACACCATTTTTTCTCTATTTTATTATGCCGAAGCTTATGCATTAGATTTATAATAAAACTGTATTTTGAATTGTTTTCTATTCACACCTGTAAAACTGTAAACAATTCATACTAGTACTTCAATGTATCGATTGCTTCGCCGCAAAAATTCAATACTAATCTTAATCGACCTCACGAAACGGACTAGTCCACATGTTAATTATATATAAATATACTGACCAATTAATAACATAGATCAAATATTTAGATGATATAATTCTTTGTTAACATTATAGTCTGTTTGAACAAATATTCCCATACTCCGGCGACGAATTACAGGCATTCGTTAGGTTATTACGCGGTATATTGCGTATAGATCACAGGAAGCTGGACTATAAACATAACCAATTCGTCGGAAATGTCTGTGTAAAATAAAAATATGTTTGTAGGAATATTAGAATTGATGATGGAAAGTATTTAAACTGAACCGAATTCTATTGCCATAATAGAATTTAGCTGTTAAGAAATTTTGGCTATCGAATACTCGGATTGTCAACTTATTTGGAGAGGTGTCAGTAATTTTGAAAATAAAAAAAACCTGTCGTGATATAGTGTTTCCTGACAAAAGTATGACGATAATTAAGTTAAATGTGTTTTGAATAATTTAATCTCACATGCGTTTTTTTCTTTATACTCATAGATTTTTTAGTGTATAATGGAGAATTGTATATACATTGAATATAACTCTTTTATTTGTTTAAACAATGGTAATCAGAAAAAAGAATAGAAAATTTAAATTAACTTTGATTATTCCACGTATTGTGTTACTAACTGTGACACGTGTTTCGCCTCTTTCAGAGGCATCTTCAGACTTACTATCGCAAAGTTTGCTTAAGTAATGAAGCAAGATTGATTCTAACATTTAAAATTATAAAATTACAAAATGGAGGTTTGGGTTTTTTCCCTTTAAGAGGAGCAAGGAGGGGGGTGTAGAATCGAAATAAAACAAACAGATAATGATACTAATTATACTAATGAGTTGTAATCAATCAGATTGGGATTTTTATATTTAAGGGAAGCAAAGAGGGGATTATAAAATCTAAACAGTTACACAGTCACAGTTAGTAACACAATACGTGGAATAATCAAAGTTAATTTAAATTTTCTATTAAAATGAACTTCCACAAAATTACCGCCGAAACCATCGAAAGTAGAAAAAAGAATCATTATTTTTAGAACCGCTTCAAATAAGTCATTTTTTTATCACACCTTTATTTCTATGAGTTGATTCTATTCGAAAAACACATACAGCAGTGTTTGATTTCAAATATTGTTAATTATACGGAATTATTGACACTTACTTGGTAGACGTCAAGTAAATTACAATACATACCGCAAAAAGTGTCTAGTTATGACAATTGTGTTATTCCAAAAGATCATTAAAACATAATAAGGTAAACAAAGTATTTACAGTCGAATTTGGTCGGTATGCACTAGAAGTAGCTCGTTATAAAAGGAGAAAACGATAAACTAAAATGTCGCCGAATTTTTCCTCATTACATCCGAGATCTCTCTATTTTCGTGAGCATAATAACCGAAATCAACTGCAGTTACCATTTTTAAAACTAAATATTTCGCTATTTTGTACCTTATTACAATGGAGTTCTACCAAGTTAATGCAAATTCAATCAAAGGCATTAAATCATTTTATAGTTATTGTATATTTTACAATTAAAACATATTTATACGTAGTAAAAATCTTGGGCTGTATTGACAACCATTACTTTCAAATAAGAAAATTAGTAACATAAATACATTGGTACATTACGTGGCATAATTAAATTAGACACTTTTGTATCATGATAAGACTTTGCAAAGTCACTGTCAGTCAAAAATCTACGGAGGGAAGTAGTAGGAAAAAAAATGAAAATACGCTTCATAAAGTGAAGTCATTATTCCCTTTCAAGTGTGGTTTGGGGTTCAATTAACACAGTTTAAGTGGTCATCGCACGCAACCCTCGTATCTGACGGCCTCTGACCGTTTCACACGATGGGAAATAAACAATTCAATGTTGAATTGATTTTTGGACTTATGGAATCCCATTTTATGACAAAGCCTCGAACCCTCGCGTACGAAGGGACTCCGTATTGACGCATTGCCAGCCGACGAGCCGAAGTCGAGTGAGGAATAAAACACAACCCCTGATTACGACCTGAATTTTAAATAAGTAGGTTGACGTTTGACCACCCGCATCACGCAATATATGGTTCAAGTATATGCCTATATATACACAAAACAAAGCAGGGTAAATAAAAGCAACACAATTGGAACGCATGTAAGCAGGGTGCTATCGTATATTTATAATAAAATTGTTTTTTTTTTACAAGAGTATTTGAAAAAGTCGGGTCCTAGGGCACAGCGGTTAGCGTTGTTGGCTTCCGTGCCAGATCTCACGGGTTCGAGTGCCAGTACGAACAACATTTTTTCGATTTATGTTTGAAGACATGTGTTGTCTTAATTTCCATTCCACCCTTCCCATCTTTCAATAACTAGACGTAACGATTTCGATTAGTTAACCAATAGTCCTACCTTAGCCTTATCTTTCTATCACTACAACTTTCTTTGAAAAAGAAAGGTTGAGCGAGTAACAACCAGTTTCGTAGAAAAACTTCTGTTTAGATACCTTCATTAGAAGGCCATATGCTCTACATTGGAAGGGGAAATGGATAAAAAATATATAATTACAGTTTTTAAATAAAAATTGAAACTTAAAAAATATAATATTTATTTGAACACCGATTTTTATTTGTAGAAATCTATGTAGTGGTATTATACACATTCCTACTAAAAAAATTAATAAGCCTAACGAATTGATTGAGATATTTTTTTTATAAATAACCTACATGTATCGTGCAAATAAATCAATTGTTTCTAATTGATGTGTTTTCTACTTAATCTATATTCATAATAATTCGAACAAACTTCTTCTATGTTTAAGTTCCCACGCATAATTTTCTACCTATACAGTCAAGTGATAATGTGGATACAATACTATTAAAAAGATATACATTTTTAATTGTCTTAGAAAAATGTCTACCGACTCGTATTGTGTATAAAATTAGTGTGTACACATTCACCTTGTACACTACCCAGTTATTACTATAATTGATTAATTGAAGTAGTGTGCACCAAAAACAACTGACATACGTGTTCAGAATTTACAATTCATTGGTCTGGGATACGATGAAACCAATCTAGCATTATATAGGTATCACAATGCTGAAGACAAAATGTTTTGTTGGAAGTGTATAATAATGTATGCAAATGATTAATATTCTTAATGATTAATATCACTAAATATTTAGATGAAAATCCCTTAAGTTTTGTGATTTAATATCATAACAATGTGTCGGGAAAAATTACAGTTTATATTTATATATAATAATTAACACCATAATGATAATAATTTATAATACACATACTTGCCACCTGTGTGGTCGAATGGTCAGCGTTGTTGACTTAGGCTACGGAGGGCACGGATTCAAATCCCGGTACGGACAGTTTTATAAATTGATTTTTCAATCGATTTATGAATTTCTGTTCAAAGGCATGGATGTATGTGATGTCTTGAATTCCCCCCTCTCATCCATCCTATCCTATGCACGGGGCGTATCGAGAGCGATTAGCTTACCACTAGTCCTGTCCTAGCCCTATCCTTCTTTCCCTACTCTCTTTGGAAAAAAGAGAGGTTGAGCAACTGAGTAACAAGTACTTCTCGTAGAAACACTTCTGTTGAGATAAACTCCATTAGGAGCCCATATACTCCACATTGGGAGCGGACATGGTTTTAAAAAAAATACACATACGAGATACTACTTTTTGCACTTACTACTAAAATGAAATCAGACAAAATTCTGTTGGTCAGTCATAAATGATATTAATGTTTACAAGTTTATAGTCCTCGTCATGAGCAAACCCGGTCCTGATATTACTATATAAATAGGGAATTAGTATTTTTTTTTGAATAGTCATTCAAGGTTTTTTTTTGTCTCATAAATGAATGTTACATGGCGAATGAAGAGCTGAAAAAGATTGTAATTTTAATCTTGGTTTTTTTATAATTATTATACGACAGACAAACGATTATTATTTACGTATAATAACGGTTATGTCGAAATGTATGTAGAAAAATCTTTTTGAGCTCATGTTAAAATCGTTATTATCAACAGGGTAACGATAACGCTGTATATGTGTAAAAAAAAAACAAATTTACTGATGATATTTCCAATGATTACAAAATCATTCGATAATTATTTACAAGACTAACATAAATGAGGAGCAAACATTCAAAAAGTGTTTTGTCACAAATTTTGAAAAATGGCGTTTTATATCAATTCTGATAGCCCATAATAAAACCTATGAATGGAAATCAAAATTAGTGTTCAAAAAGGTTTTTTTTCATAATAAAATGAAATCATAAAGTTGACACATTCATACAAACCGTCACTTTTGCAACACTTAAATCATCATTTTCCAAGCTTTGTATTTGTGTGACAAAACACTTTTTGAATGTTTGCTCCTCAAATGTATTTGTATGTATTCACCAACTACTGATTGCATTGATTCTTTATAATATATCGCACCCTTAGTTTTAGTAAGTCAAAATAAGTATTGTTAATGATTGTACTCAAAGATTCATACCGTCTTAACTAAATGTGGTTCTTTTTTTAATTGCATGATATTGATTTCTTGCCATGTTACTTTAGTACTTTCGGTATGACTAAATAACATAGTGTATTTTTATTTGACCCAGTACAATTTATTATCTGACCAAAAATACACATTTTTATTAAGACATTCTTTTTTAAAGTAATTTCATAGAAACTACCAATTTTATTAAAACTTCTTTTCGCAGCCATTAATTTATTTAGAATTTAAACCTAAAAATCTTTGGAAAGACAAAAACATAATAATGTATTTTTTTTAACTTTGCAATTAGAAGTTCTATATGATCCTTTATTGCGATCGAACTAATAAAAAAAAACTACTTAAATCTACTTCTATTTTATATTAAGGGAGCATTTTATGAGATAAACTTCAATTTCGACTGTCATTGATAATATAGTAAAACTTTGTGTAGGAATCTCGGCATTCATTAGTAATTTTTTTTTTTTAATATAATATAATATATTTAAATTGGTGTCCAGTGGAGCGGAGCTTACCACAACGTCCTGTCGTGCACTATTTATATTCCACCTTGCGGTGAGTTCGGATCTGCATTGTTAAAATCATGCGTAAAAAATATATATCATTTTCTTTATAAGAAGTTACACCACCATATTAAATTAAACAATAAAACAGCTACGAATTGAATCTCACTTGAAATATTTAATTTAATATCTAACAAAAATATAAAACTATTAAATTCATCCATAAAATAAAATATACATTTGTCATAATTCCACGTTTATTCAAAAATATCAGGACTAGTTTCGCACATGACGAGAATTATCAACTGATGGAAGAATACAATTTTACAGTTTTATTTATACAAATCAAAATTGATTAAGTGTAATGAACAATTAGTATTGAAAAGATAGTACAAACTATGAATAAGTGACACCAAATTGGCTAAAATTAAAATGTTTAATATCTCTAAAATGTAATTGCATTACTTGTCACAGTGTTATCAGTCTAAATTGGAGAATAAAATGGAAATACTGTTTTTTTTTACGTCTAGCCTTTCTATCACGTATTGTTAGTGAACACCCTTAAAGTGATTATTCAATTATATACAGCAGAAGTAATTATATTCATATTGTAAAATTTACGTAAATCGCAAAAACAGTTAAATCTCAAAATTTGTGTCGTTTTCAATCATTAATACCCCATTTTTGTTTAAAACTATGTCCGCTCCCATTGCGGAGAGCATATGGACTCATAATGGAGTTTATCTCAACAGAAATGTTTTTACGAGAACTGCTTGTTAGTCAGTTGCTCAACCTCTCTTTTTCCAAAGAGAGTAGGGATAGAAGGATAGGGCTAGGACAGGATTAGTGGTAAGCTAATCGCTCTCGATACGCCCCGTTCATAGGATAGGATGGGTGAGAGGGGGGAATTCAAGACATCACATATACGACGATATTTTTTAATGCATATTAATAAGCATAACGCATTTGTAAGATTAACTTATTCGTATAATATTATATTACACTTCAATTCAGAACTAACGAATTAAACATACAAGAAAATGGATAAATAAAACATGAAATAAATCTAGAAATAGACTACGAAGGCGGATAAAAACAGCTGACATTGACTCTTCGAAAAAAGAAATTGCCTAATATTAGACTTTATTAAGAAAAAAGCCTGTCACAACGAAAAGATAAAAGCCTCAGATGAGAAACATGGCTGCCGGAAAAATATTTCCAAACAATGATACCTACTATCGTATGTAGGTAACGATCTTCGAAGCGAGGCCGTTTCCTTCCGGTGGATATCTTCCTGTTTCCACCCTAACCGAAATCTTATATGAGACTCGACTGTAATATTACACTATATACCACTATATTATTCTTGAACTGAGAAATACATACATATACGCATAATATATAAATTACTGTTTACTTTGTACTGTAATATTTCTTTCAGTTGAAAAGGAGAGATGTATTTCTAAATTGAAAAAAAAACACATAATTATCCACTCCAAACAAATATGAAAAAAATAAATTTGAATCGTTCAAACTATGTACATTCTCACAAATTTTGTCATTAACGACCCGGGTTTCGCCTTTCGGCATCTTCAGGCATTCAAGTGCACGGATGAACTTGAACTGACGCTTAGCAAATAAAAGTTTCGTGCTTATATAAGATACAAATGCATCACTGAGTCCAAAGCCATTGCTGGCGAAAAGGATGAGCTCATGGGAATGCTAACAGATTTGTGTAGTGAGCAGTTTCAAGAATTATATAATCTGTTTGTCGGCAAAGGTTTTATGATTATATGATTTTATGGTTATATAGGGTATAGAAGAGGAGATGTGGGATGTTCAATGTTCTTTCGTTTTGCCGGCAAAACAGAAAGAACATTGAACATCCGAGTTTTAGAACATATGGCAGCCTTTAGATTGAAAAAAGACACGTCTACTTTTGCTAATCACTTAATTTCGGAAGGACACGTGTTCAATCAGGAACAAGGGATAAAAATGTTACACCCAAATACGGACAGTCATAAGCTCTTTTTCCAAGAAATTTTAGAAATCAATAAAGCACAGTTGCAAAGTCTTCCGATTTTAAACGAAATAACAAATTTTCCCACATCTCCTCTTCTATACCCTATATAACCATAAAATCATATAATCATAAAACCTTTGCCGACAAACAGATTATATAATTCTTGAAACTGCTCACTACACAAATCTGTTAGCATTCCCATGAGCTCATCCTTTTCGCCAGCAATGGCTTTGGACTCAGTGATGCATTTGTATCTTATATAAGCACGAAACTTTTATTTGCTAAGCGTCAGTTCAAGTTCATCCGTGCACTTGAATGCCTGAAGATGCCGAAAGGCGAAACCCGGGTCGTTAATGACAAAATTTGTGAGAATGTACATAGTTTGAACGATTCAAATTTAATATTGAAATTCCACCAAGCACCTTCAGTCGAAATCTTAAATTATTAAATGAAAAAAATATATTTTTTTTGCTTGTAATAACATCGTAAGTAATGCCTCGATTTTACTTGTAATATAATATATAATACCGAAATTGCGATACACTACCTTGAACTTTGATTTAAGACACAGAATATTCGAAATAAATTAAAATCAAGACGAAGTATATTTTGTCGTTGTAAATTAAAAAAGTATTTTAATGTTATAGTTAAAGTCAGTATATTTTGAAAGCAGTGTTTTTAAATCTCAAAAATAAAGATACAAAAAGGCATCTTATATACACATGCTATCAAAACATTTGATTGGTTGAATTTGTATTAGATTATAAACGCTAGGTTGCAGAAGATTATTGAAACGTTTATGTTTTTTTGCGTATAACGTGAGCTTGTGTGAAAACAATCTATTTTGTTCTTATCAAATAGTTACGAATGGTACAATGACAAACAGCGAATCCCAACAGCTTAATTTCAAGTCTCTCGCTTTTATTTGTGTACCACGCAGCCGCCCGCCTTCCCATGGCAACGAGCATCCCCCTGTAGACTTTCGCTCTGCCCTTCAGGAGTTGCCTCTCGAAAATCGTTCTCTCTCTCCCATCCGCAACATTTGATGTAAGCGCCATCCCTGTCTCACCAACTTCCCGTGACAAAACAGCCAAAGTGCGGGTAATAGGGAACAAGTACGAAAACTGCTGGTTACTAGTGTTATTCCATACGACCGCCTATTTTTTGTGTTAGGCAACATTCATTGCTGAGGGTGAAAGGGTACAACGACCTTTGCCACGTTTTTTTTGTGCTATCGATAAAAGCATTTGTATAGATCTGTCAAAATGATAAACAACTGTTAATAACCATATTGTGTTTTCTACTTATTGTATATTTCATTGAAAGACCGCCATCAATACAAATCAAATAAGTACACAAAGATGATGAAATTCATGTAATAAAAAACATAAATTATAACAAATATCATATTTGCAAGCGGATACCTTCCATAAGGATTTACTTCGTATAATGATAGAAATATCGTTTTCCGTTACGCCACTGTCACATTTTTCATTTGTTATTGTCGTATCACGTGATATTTTTCCAACAAAATTCGTAGATTTTCCAAGCTGAAAAAATTCAGCATTATTATATGAGGAGTCATGGATTTATATAACGTGATAAAATGTTCAATATTTAAACAAAAAAGTAATAGAATAAATATGGCGGTAATATATTTGGGTTGTTTTTATGATCTTAAGCAGAAAAGTAATATGTTTTTTATATCTATAAAGTACTCTTTTTTTGGAAAAAGGGTAGAACTATCTGATGCTACAAATATGATGTGATGTACTTATTATACTAACGATGCCATCAAATTTGTATCAGAAATAATATAAGCATTATTATACACAATCGCAAGACCGATGAAACATTTTATATATAAAAAATAAACATTTATAAATACGATAGATGAAATAAAATCACTCGAGTTCTCAAAAATATCGCTATAACAAATCATACTTTTTCCCATTCAGGCAACATTATTTGAGATTTTTTAAAACAGTTTTGCTATTAGGTATTATATGTAATAGTCCAGGGAATAAATAGGTGTCTGTTACAGCCTCCTACATTCTCCTTCCATCTCTGTCGTCTCCTGGTTACGGTAGTAAAACCCCAGACAGAAAATGTAAATTTTCCGACATTTAAAAATCAAAACGAGATATTCACAACCTTCAATAAGTTAACATGACATTTTCGAGATAAATGTAGATAATTTGAATCATTAGAATATTTTACTTTTTGACATGTTCAATTTTCACATCTTTACTAATTCGTTTGCCACTTACGCTATAAATTGTGAAGTAGACTTAAATCAAAACAAGCCTAAAAATGTATGCAATACATTATAACGTCACCATGTAAATCGGAATGTAGTTGATTTAAACAATAAGATGAACAGATGGTATTAAATAGCAATAAACTTGTTTGAGGTGACATTTACGTGGTCATATTTAATTATCCAAGAGTTAATAGCTTTTTCGTTTTTTCGCCATCGCCAAGTAAGTTGTCACTTTTAATATAACTGTCAATTTTTGTTTGCAATTAATAATACCAATATTTGATAACGAGCGACGAGTGAAAAGTTATTACTTTAACAGATAGCTGTCGTTCCAATACATAAACTTAATTCCTAAGTTTTTTGAATTGTACCAACGATAGATACATGTCAATGGTATTGCAAAATTATTGTAGAATTAAATTTGTGCTTTATTTTTATTTTAAATTTGAAAGTAGATAATATCATTGTTTCGGCAAACATATATTTTACTAGAAACTATGTTTCAAAATAAATTAAATTATGTGGAAAAATATTTTTATCGTAATATTATATAGATAATGGGACGACGCATAGCTCGTTTTTGAACTAAACTATTCAAATTATAAAATTCATTGGTTTCCTGTGAATACTTTGTAAAGTGAGAAGACCGCTTATTAAAAAGATTTAAGCAAATGAAAAGTTTACTTGCGTGATCCTTCTCGAGATAGAACACAAATGACAAAAGTCTTTGAGCAAATACCCGGAGATTTCCGTCGAGGATATGTACTTACGCCACCGCCTCGTTGTCTGGCCGATCCACACTCAATAGGTACATAAAAGAGTCCAACCTCAAATAATAGAACAAAAGTCTAATCCCCTCTGTGATTGAATCCGCCAAAGTTTATCCTTAGCCTTGTCTAAGTCCAAATTGCTATACGTACACGACTTGCAATATTGGCCATACGTATAATAAAACTTATGTGATAGTACCGTACATTTTAAAGCTTAAATAGGTATGAAGACTAAATGAACGTTTTCATTTATTTCAACGTGATTCAGGGACCAATATATACTTCATTCGAAAATCGAATTTCAATCTTTCAATACTATACCAATCAAAATTATTATCAATACAAGTAACATTGAATAAGTCTATCTGTACAATTATTTTCTGGAATCTTCTTACAATATAAACTAGCTTTCCAATTATTCAAACAGAAAAATCTTCAGTTTTCACCTTATCAAATTGTATGTGACCCTAGCGCAGCCTTATTGCAATATTTCAAAAGAACACCTCGCACAATATTTCGCAGTTTGGCTAAGGTGTGGGGATTTCGAAGGAAAATTTCCCCTGCACATACAAATACATAATTCCTTCCAGACCGGTGCGGGAGTTTCGGAAACTTTCCTTTTGGGTTTTCCTCCAAGTTTTCTTATTTGACCCGCGCAACCCACCGCCCACCCTCTCCCGCCCTCGTCTCAGCCGCCCTAACCGGCTGTAGCTATTGATTTTCCGCCACGCCCGTCCGTACCCCGCTAAAGTTCCCTGCAAAACTAGGTACGTAGGCGGCAGCGCTAGTAGGTTCTATGGAAAGTGACCATGTTTTCCAACGGCGATGTTCGCGCATATTTACCTGCTGTTATCATTCCGCGAAAAAAAGGTTTCTATCAACAATCAAATTAACATAATATATTTGCGCAGTTTTACATATTTGATTATGAACATATCTATTTTACTTAAAAAATATATTATTTTGCAAAAAAACGATTCGCTTAAAGAAAATTCAACTTATCTATCGCCAGTTCTTAAAAATTACAATGTATAAACAAAGTTGTCTTACAATAAAAATGAAGCATTAGTATTTGAACACTTCGAACGTAAGGTTAAAAAAAATTGATGGATTCAGCGGGAACTTGGTGGAATTTTCATATATTTAATATTTGATTTAAAATGTTGTATTTACATTGGTTGTTTTAAGATTTAAGCAGACCACGTGTCACACTTAGTAACACAACCAATGGCTTAAAGACGCCATTAATTTTAATTTTATATTAAAAAGTTTGTAGAGATTAAAACAGTCATTTAATATTGAAAAATTAACTACGCTTTTCGTTGTTTATGCGTATTGTTAGTAGCGAAGTGTGGTCACTTCATAGGCGCTATTCTGTAGTAACGTAAAGGGGGTTTAACAATCGCGTGTCGTCGACGCCGACGACGCCGCGCTGTGGACGGGGGAGGGTTTCTTAGTAACCAAATACATGTGTGATTATCCCTTCACTCGCGAGTCTACCCGTACCATTAACGCCTAGTTCATGCTTTATTGTACACATTTTATGACTATATCATGAATGTGTTTCGACACTTAGAACGTTAATAATTCAATATAATTGTACATAAATGTATTGGTCACCGTTTCCGGGACCTTATATTAAATTTAATCTGACATATATTATTCAACACATACATACCGAATTTTAGCCTAATTGTAACCACGTACGAATTCATTTTTGAAAAATCATTTATATTTTGATATCAACACAAGTAAGTATACTAAATAATTAGAAATATCTAAGGTAATACTCATTTAAAATGATTTTTATGGTGGTAAGTGACGTACGAGTCAAATGTTTCTTTAGACTTAGGAAAGCTTTTATCAAGTTGATATTTTCAATTTTAGTATAACGCCGTTATCGCATTAATTTATAAAATAAAACACCACTACTGTAAATCTATTGTTTTTAAATAAAAATAATTACTTAATACACAAAAAAAGATATTTTTCTTATTCCCCTGTCTGTGTTACAAATACAAGTTAACCCTCCAAGGACGAGCGTCACCACATGGTCACACAAAACACCGTTGTCTATTGATCCCACTATTCATACTTTTTCTACCTGAATATCGTTGCTTTTGCTCATATTTGGTTAAGAAGGGTACGGACTACAGTAAGTCATCAGCCGTAGGAACAGGAACGGTCTCCAAAAGCACATGTGATTTTTTGAATTTCCGTTTTTTTTAATTTACTTTTTGAAACTGTTAGATATTTTTTTATAAAAACATAAAATTATTTACAGTTATTTTGCTAATATATTTGTTTTGAAATTATGTTGATCTAAAGAGGTCAAATTGTAAATATTTTGAAAAAAATCACGTTTAGCTATATTTCAACCCCGAATGTTTGCAAGCCCATACGGTCACTTTTGTCCTTACTACTGTCCGTACTCAATATTACACGGTAAAAAAATGATGAGCATGACCATATAGTCATGCGGGGTTTCTATACAACGACTTTCCGTTTTTTTTTTTTTTAATTTTGGATAGGAATAAAAGTTATCCGTGACTTCAATATGGCTTAGAAAATATTTTTTTTATCGGAAAAAAGCTCTCGTCTCTGGAGGGTTAATACCGAATTTATCGAAAATATACAATTAATTAATACTCATGAACAATTAAGATACCGTCAAAGGCAGGAACATTATGAGGATCATACACGTTTTCAAAGCGCCTATTTTTACATATACATATGTATACAACAGATAATGGTGAACAGTTTATATTTGAAATCGTCACTGTATTTATTAGGTACGCGATTTCAAAGAAAAACAACAGAATTCTATTTGGGAGGTATTTTATAGCTTGTACGTGTCTTGTAAACTTTACGAAGATACAGTGGTTGACTGTTTGTTATTTAGTACTTCGTAAATAATAACTTTAGATATGGCGGTACTTAGATATACAGTCTAAAAAAAGTTTTATTGAGTTCTTTTTTAAATGGAGATGTTTAATTATATTTAAATATCATGACATTTTCTTCATCGAGTTTTTTTCTTCCCCTAATAAAGTATGTAAAATTTTATACTTAATAGTAATTATTAATGTCATTAATCTACATTGTTTTATTTTCGTAAAATGAATGGAGTATCAGCGTCAAAACAATATAAATAAAAGAATCTTCCATCAATATATAGTACATAGTTTTGGCAGTAATGTGGCGTAAATTTATTTTCAATATGTAGTAAAAATTGAGAATACTGTTAGTAAGTAAGGTGGATCCAAAATAAATTATTCATTAGATAGAAGATTTTTTAATAAATGGAGTTATTTGATACACTAACTCAATTTACTAAAAAATGTTATGTCTCTATATACTTAATATATAATATTCAATTTGTGGCGATTCATAAAACGGCTAGACTATATTATCTTCGTTGATGTATACTTTACTCCAACAATAGGTAAATTTATGAACAATCCAAAACTTCAATAATAATTTTCGTACTCTGAAACCGTAAACCACTGTCTAACAAGTTTGATATTGAATTAAAGAATTAACGTTCGTTTATAAGACGATTCAAATTATTAACTTAAGATTATCACACTCTGTATCATACAAGTAATAATAAATGTAGCCAAGTAGACAACAATCTTGGGCGATCCATCCAGTGTCTACTGGCTCGAATCAAAGCACGAACTTACAGTTCTCGTAAAATCCATATGCTTCACATTGCGAGTCAACATGGTTAAAAAATATTGATTTACAGTTATGATACTAATTGTTATTAGTTATACTAGGAGAGTCGTAAAAAAAACCCGCGACTGCGACTCCGGCATTTACAAATGGCTAGACTTCGATTAAAAAAAAACCATTCAAAATTTTATAAATAGCCTTTGCGTATTGATACATATTATTGTATTTTTATTTTATTAACAAATAAGACGGAGTTTCCCTATTTTTTACGACTCCGACTCCACCTAAGCCATCGCGATCCGACTTCAAAAATCAACAGAGAACTTGTGGTTGATATTTACAAAATAAAGATATCACTACAAAACTTGACTAACAAGGTAACAACAGTGTTATGATAAAGTTTCTGTATTTTCGAAATGAAAATAGAAAATTCCTTCCACACTTCGAACAGCCAATGGTAGTTTTCTCAAGACTTTATTGGCACTTTGTATGAGGCCACAGCATATGCACGCTATACTATGGAAATACTTAAATTGCTTTTCGACCGACAAGTCCTACATATTGTTTTTCTAATGGCTTTTTGTTTTCGTCTTAGGGTAGTAATATTGAAAACCAAAATGCTTTATTGAGAAACTTCAAATCTTTTGAAGCAAGAATACATACTTTCTAAGGTCGCAAAAAACAAAAAATATTGTTTTGAATTATTATACTAGATTATTATCACATGAAAGCTCGTTAATAATATTATTATTGATCATGATGCTTTAATTAACATTTGAATACAATTAATTATATTATCAAACTAATTTATATTATCCATTTTTTTACACAAACCTACATTATATATAATACAAGTAATATCATTTTTTTACGAGAATGGTCAGCGAGAGTTGAAAGAAAGCTTTTTTACTCACCACCAACACCAGCGTTTGTGATCGTCACCCAGAAGTCGATGGTCTTCTCAGGTCCTAGCTCTTCAAAGTCCCACTTCTTTTTAACTTTAACAACACCACTTGACTCAACTGTAACCCACACGTTCTCATCGCGAATTTTAAAGGTCTCCCTATCGGTTTCCTTTTCTAGTTGGAACACACTACGACCTTCTGTTTCACCGTCAGCCTCTGTGAATTCAATCCTTTTCGTTGGACGCACGGCTCTCGTCACTCGGCGCTTCTCTCTGTGGTGCGGGCTATCGTCTATTTTATTGTCTAAATCGATTTGTTCATCCACAATCTTTTCCGGGGCGACAAAATCTATGATTACTTTAGCAGATTCTTTTGATTTTAGGGAAGGAGTTGTTACATCGTGAGCTTCTATTCTGATCTCTACTTCTGGCCCTGTTGGTTCTCCAGTTAACATTATATCTCCGGTTTGTGGTACAATGACAAACAAATTACTTGGAGTTGCCAAACAGTAGGCTACTTTGTCTCCATCTGCGTCGCTGGCTGACACTTTTCCTATAGCTGCGAAACGTTTCCAACTGATTGTTTCATTTCCATTGTTGTCCACACCACGTGTACCATTGATTGAATAGTGATAAACTTTTCTGTCAAAGACTGGAGCGTTGTCATTTTCGTTTGTCACTTCTACAGTTATTTTTGCAAATGCCTTTTTGATTCCATGTTCATCGCTCGCTTGCAGTTTTAAAACGTATTTATGTTTTCGTTCCCGGTCCAAAGGTTTTCCTGTGACTAGCCAAATACCTCTGTTAGGATATTCCATTGATATATTTGGTTGCACTTTTAAACTGACACTGTCTTGGAGAGCAAACGCACCTTCTTCGTTTCCAGAAATAAATTTGTAAAATATTGGGACTGTGTCAAATATAGACGTAGCCAGTAAAATAGGTACGTTCTCAACCTTCGTTCCAACGGGAGCGTTTTCTAACACCCTTCCGTGAGCCTGTAGGACGTCGGCCTTAAACCGCAACATGTCCCTTCGGTCGAGAACAAAAAGCGGAAGCATGTGCGTCGCTGTACTGTTAGGTGTTTGTTCCAATATGAGAAGGTTGACGGGCCGATTTATTAGAGGGGTGAGATCCGAGGTAGTCATGACCAAACCGTCACCTAGTACTGTAAAAAATTTAGAGTATTCTTTGTCTAGTATTCTAAAGTTTAGATTGTTTAGTGAATCGTTAGTCGCGAACTTTTTCACACTGAATCCAGGATGCACATCGTGCGGCAGGACGGAGAGCGGACTGGCCGGCCGCGGTGCTAACGTCACCACCGCGACTATCGCCATAGCGGCCACCCTCCACAGAGGAGAGGACTCCATCACACGACACATCTCACACTGCACTACGCCGCCCGTTGCGAGAGTCTCATCTTTATCTGAAACTAAAACAAAGCACATCAATTTTTATCAATTAATATTATGATCAGTATAGCTTTTTTGTATGGTTCATTCAGACAATGCAGCCATACTTAGAACTAAACTTTTTTTATTATTTCATATCCGCTTTCAATGTGGAGCATATGGCCTTGCAATGGAAGCATCTCAACATAAGTTTTTCTACGAAGACTGTTTGTTACTCAGGCGCTCAACCTATCTTGTTTTTTTTAAATAGAGTAGTAGGGATAGAAGGATAAGGCTAGGACAGGACTAGTGGTAAGCTAATCGCTCTCGCTATGCCCAGTTGTTAGAGAATTGGAAATGGTAGGAGGGACATCAGCAGATCGAGCCTTGGAACAGAAATCGATTAAATCGATCGAAAAAATGCTTTTCGTACTGGGACCCGAGCCCGTGAGGAGGCCTGGCACGGAAGCCCACAACGCTAACCGCTTCGCCATATGACCCGGCGAAAATACTGCCTTTAAATGTTTTTTATTTTAGAAAATCATTTCACACAAAAACAATACAAATAAACAGGTCGTTACTGACACACCAAAATCAATGCCACTTCAATGATCTAAACTGCTAGCTCTTTGCGTTTGTCACAATAAAGCAGAATTTGAATAGTTATTTTTAAATTTACAACATTATTAAAACGGTTTTCTCTCACTTATTTTGTTTTTCAAATAAAAAGAATATCTCGTTATTATAAATATAATCAATGTTGTTTAAACTAATTTTCCTCAGAAATTCTTAGTTACCGGTGTGTTAATAATGAAAAAATAACGATGACTGACGTTGAAAAAATAATACTTCAGAAGACAAGTAAGTAATTTATTTTGAGGGCAATGCATCAATACCAAGCGAAATCTATGAATAAAAAATCCAAGTTTATTTACTTTAGAAAGATTGAGAAAGCTTCTCGCCACCCTGGTAAGTTTTCTATTTGTTTATCCCACCCGTTTTTTGAAAGATGGATCGGCCGCCGCAGGCAAGCGGAGCAGAGTGGTTGGGGAGCATTATTATACAAGGTGCTCAAGCGCTGCGATTGGTGCAAAAGTTATACAAAGGGAAATTTAATTCGAATATCCCCAATTTAATTCAACTCAACTCAACAGAACCAATATCGATTACTATGAACTCAGCAAATTATGCAAGGAGAAAAAATAGTGTTGTTTTACCTTGTAAAAAAGGGTCGCACATTATATGGACGTTTGATTTTTTTTATAGGGCATGCGTATTTAAACTACTCCATAGATTGAGAGAAGTTGATTTTGCAAAATAGTTAAGTATTGTGAGGCACAGAACGATCAACGGGTTGGTGTGTTTTTAAACAAACAAAACTTCACAGATGAAATGTCAGGTAATTTCATAAAGTATTACAATAACATTTCATTCCAACACTTGACACGACATCACAGGATCAAAAGATGTCGGTTTCCAGTTAACTTCAAGTTCAACTTATTGTTAAATTAATAAATTCCCATAACATATTTAAATGAAATTATTTTACCCCATAATAATATACATTATTATATAATGGAAAATTTGAGCTCAGAATTAAACCAGTTTTTTAAACTTATAAAAGTGTGCCCTGGATTATAATCGATTAAAAATGAAATATTTTCGCATCACAGAGGTAGTAGTATTGCAAATTGGTCATAACTCAGGGTACGCCTTTGCTTTAAATGTATCAGAATATTTATAACGGTATTATGAGTAGAGAAGTTATATTTTCTATTTTGTTCAGTGATTTCTACTTAACATTAAATGTTAATAAAAACCTAATCTATGACATTTTTAAAATGTGTACAACCAATTATTTTGAAGCATCATGTAGTTACATCCAATCCACACAGGCGAGCTTTTTGAATCCAAAGCTCGCCCATTTACTTTTATGGCGAATCATAAAAGTGTATGCTACTCATTCTAATGTCGCTCAATAACTTATTGGAGATATGTTATCGTTTCTAAAGATGCTGGACTCACAAACGGAATTGTTTGCTGTTCAGCGTAATAAAATATTTTTGATTTAAAGAAATTTATGTTCATGTAACATGATTGCAGAAAAGCGTAAAATTTATCAATCGAAAAAAACAAATTTCAAGATGATTTAGTAGTGATAAGAATTTATTGGTAAGACACCTTTTCATTACATAAATGCGTGTTGGGTCATACGCAATAACATATCTTTGGTTTTTTTTTTAAATACAGTTAGTTGTGGAAAAAAAACACATCGAAATTACCATTTTATTGATTTGTACGATTTTAAGGTTTTACAATACAATGTTTTAGGATTATGAAATATTTAAATATATTGCGTAGACATCATGCTTAGAGACAGTAGATCTGTAATAATATAATATATTAATTAAATATAATATTAATATAATATATACATTCAACGAAATCATTTTATAAAGCTTACATTACGGAATACACTTAGTTTTGTTTGGACTGTTTATAATACCGTAGCAGTCGGTGGGGGGTAAACAATTTTAAATTGGTAGTGGATAAGAAATAAATTGTATAGTAAAAAACAGTTAAAAGACAAAGTTACCGCCATCCATTTTTTCCATCAAAAGTATTTATACATTTTAATAAATAAAAAAGAGAGAATTAAAAGAAACGATTATTGTATCCAATGATTCGTAAAGAATATCATTAAATTTGTAAATAATTGTAAAGAACTGCTTCACAGTTCAATAAATTTAATATCTTATACTTTTGTTTCTAAATACAAGTGTATGGCGCAGTATGGTAAACGTTCCGTTATAAGCTAGTGAAAAAAGTCGTTTTATGAGTGTGCCGGACTTCAAATATACATTTTCGCTATAAATAAATAGTTACACTTATTCATCTTTTAATGTACATAATTTTACTTATTGATCTTTTATGAAAAATACCATTACAGTATGGGCTAAGCAGCTATTTAAAGAGGCAAAGATTTTTATCTCAGATATTTTTTTTATGTCAAAGAAACACGAAAAAAGTACTTAAACTAGAAATATTACTGCTCAAATACACCCACAATAAATACGGTACATTTTCTTCACTTTGACTTGCGTTCACATAAAAAAACATAGAAAGTGATGATTAAGAATATCTCTCGATTTGACACGGTTATAAAAAAATATTCCACGGAAAAACTTGAGAAAAGAGGAAAAGAAATTTATGAAAATATAATAGTCACATGACATAATATTAACTAGTATAAAGCATTCAAATTCTGATCTGAGGATACTTTAAGTTTAAGATATGTAGAACAGTGTTTTTCAACTTGTGCTCCGCGAACCACAAGAGTATATTGGCGTTTCGCGGAAAAAATCATGTTACCAAAAAAATTTCCACTCGAATTTCTTCGAAGTAAATTTTGAGCTGAAAATCAGAAAAAATGTAAACTTTGATCGGCCTTGGTACTATTATCCAGTTTCTGACTGGACTTATTTGAAACGGGAGATTTTTTTACTAATTTATACTCTTGTCATTTTTCTAAATATACGTAAGTTTATAACTGACAGTATGTAAATATGTGTATCTGGTTGACGCCGGTCCGCGGATGTAAAAAGGTTGAACAACACTGGTGTAGAATATTAGAACGCATCTAAATTATTTTGTTCTAAAATACCACTTGGCTCAATTCACCTCTAATGGGCCCATATTATAATAAAAATAAAGCATGTTAAAAGCGAGAAGTCAATTTAACATTATTACAAACAATTTTATAAATATTACTCTATCGTATATATTCATGAGATTCGTTGAGAGAAAAGGTTTATGTTTCTAAATATCGCTTGTCATATTGGGATTATGATAATGATAAATGGTAACACACAAAAGCGCGCCCTTAGCCCACGCAAATTCTCATCCTATTGTGTATTGATAGAGCAACCATAAAACTGAATTGCATTTACGGCCCACAGAGCATGCGTTTCAATGGTAATCTAATCATGATAAATCTTCCCTTTTTATCATAACTCTATTACAAAAAAACCTTTACTGCTGCTTGAGATTGAATTACACGTTTCAGTTTTAGTAGCGACCTAACCAAAACGTATTGTTATTTCTGTGGTATGTTTTGAATTTTGCCGGGCTTTTATCCGAGTGGTTAATGTCTTTGGTATCGGTGACGATTCTCACGGGCTTCATACAGACAAATCCGTAAATTGAGAAGTCATTTTCAATTGATGTATTTCCATGATGAAAATGGGTTCAATAAATAATAGCAAAAAAGCCGTTTTTATATTTTCGATGTATTCGACTGTATCTTTGTGGAAGTTCATATAAAATAAAATTTGATAACTTTATTACTTTACTTGATGTGCTTCTAATTGTGGCTACGAATTTCGAATCAGCAGACAGAACATTTTTGTTAAAATAGCAAAACGCGTGCCACAATTTGTAGCACAAAAAGTGTAGTAACAATCTTTTCAAACTAAATTATTTATTGAAAAAATTAAAGACAAATGAATGTAAATGTAAACTGTTATAAATGTATTTTTTATTAAACTGAATTTTTAATAGAATAACAATGCAATTTTCACTCTAGTTGGTATTTTTAATGTCAAATATTATAAAAAGTCGCTACTAAATCTATCACTACAGCAGATGAAACACGTTAAGTGACAATAAACTTGTCAATATTTATATTGAAATATATCAATAGGGGAATCTGTTTAGTCTCGTATATGGTATCAATAATATTTATAATAGGCGTACTATTCATTTAGTAAGGTCAAATGTACAATTTCACTGCTTTGACATTTTTTTAAAATATCCTACTGAATTTATTTGTATAAGTAATAATAAGATGTAAAATAAAAATTAATACATACGTATATTTTTTCAGTTTTCCAGTGAATAAACATATTTAAATATATCGTGACTAATTTTATATCTAAACTATATAATAATCTTTCATTTAATATTGCGATAAATTAATAATATTATATAAATTATAACATAAATTAATTCTCCTGTTATAAGATTGTGCCAAGCGAGAGATATCTTTTACTATAATATCGTTCATAATATTTTACTATAAAATCGTATAATATATCGTATAATAACCTATGTTAATATATAAAATACACATGCAGTTAAAAATATAGTTTTAGTTATATTGATATGATCGCAAAAGTTATGCGTATGATAGATTTTGAATGCACACGTGATGACTGATTTTTAAAAATTAAAACGAGTTAATCTAATATTAATTTTAAATCGATAACTTTGCTGTTTCACTTGTTTTGTACCTATGTTTGACACACCTTTTTAATAAGCGTACTTTTGCTGTAGATTTTAATTCAATGCAATAATTATTCATTGTAAAAAAATGTAATATCAAATTAAAATGGCAGGTTGAAACCCATGATCTGAGACGATCAAATAAAAACTTTTGTTTATTTTACTTTTCATGGTGTTTTGAAAATTAAACCGAATAATTACACCGCCATAGTGTGAACGTACTAAAAAAAGATAACTGCAATTGAATGTAGCTAAGCAGAAGCCAACCCCAATACTGTCAAACTGAGAAAAACCCGCTTACAAGAAAAAGGAGACAGTTAAACAAATTTCAACACAACATTCAATCCTCTTTTTTTGTATAACTATTAATTCAAGGTGAAAAATATTTAAAAATGCTTATACAACTTGGATAATAAAGCTGTTTTTTTCTCTAAAGATCTTTATAGTGGTTGTTTTAGAAAAACAATTACGATAATAGTTTTGTAACTGTCATTGGGGTTGAATGTTTTCAACAGATTGAAATTTTGGTGTCAGCTATCTTGAATAATATGTAAATATCTTAATTATGCTAAAATTAAGGTTGGGTGATTTCTGCTTAACTACGTCCAATTAAAACACAAAGTTTTAGTCATATATTCTATGCTTCTGTGTGGACACGTTTGACACAGATACAATATATGTATGTCCAACGGCAGCGATTTTAATTAAGATGCTCTTAACACAATATGGCCTCTCGGCGCAGACTCTATTGACACTTTTATATTGCAGAACATGCCTAAATTAAAATTAATTATGTATTATTTGTCAAGATTCAATTTGAATGAGCTTTTCCCTATGTTTTAATTTATTATTATACGAGTATTCTGCCCGACAGCTTCACAGCGTTGCTTCAATTATTAAGTGCACGCAATGCAGCTTTCGACGGGCATGCCTGCACCAGAAGCCCAAAATAGAATGCATGGAGGGTTGGGCAGAATTTAAACCAACATATTTACACAGCATCAAAACATTCTACTACTCAATGTAGATACTTAGCCCGCGTGTTAAATGAAATACGTTTAGTTTATAAGCGAAAATGTAATATGTACATTCAACTGTTTTCAACATGTTTATATCTACAGACATCAAAAATAAATGATATGATAACTAATAGATGTATTTTTAAAATATTAATGTTTTTCTTTTAAACCGTTTTAACGAAATAATACAAAGCAAGTTGCTCGTAAAACGGCAAACCATTTGCAGCAAAATATTTAATCAGTATTAAATTAAATTAATCAGGATCTAAGAAAGAAATATTATAATACACTAGAACAAGTATTACGCATTACATTGATTACATCAATAATGCACAATTATTCAATTTTAAGGTCTCCACTGCAACTACTTGGTGGAAAGGCATTATATTTAAAAAAAAAAACTATTTTATATTGATTGAATCGGCATATACTTGGTAGATAACTATTGTTATACGTTAAATATATCAAAGTATTTAGTTCTACAATTTTATGTATAAAAAAATGTAGAACAAAATACTTTGATATTTTTTAACGTATTACAGTAAATATCAACATATTTAGTTCTACAATTTTATGTATAAAAAAATGTAGAACAAAATAATTTGATTTATTTTATATGCTGAGGACCAGTTTCACTCGTGACGAGCATTATCAACTGATAAGAAAATACAGTGTTTTATTTATTGAATCTACAATTATTATTAGCTTTATCTACGAACACATGTTATTATGATTGAAGATGCTAATATATTTGCATTAATACATATATATAACTATAATGGAAAAAAATACCGTCAACTAACACATTTGACATGACGTACAGTGATTAATTGTGTTGTGTCGAATCAAGAGTCATTAGTCATTTCCGCTTGGACGCTGTATTCGAAATGACAATTGTACAAAGTTGATTGCATTGGATACAAATAGGTAATATCTCACTGTAATACATATTATTAAAAAATATATTAACAATCTTTCGAATGATCACTGAGATGAAACAATAAGATATCGTCGTATTTCTTTATCCAGAACATCCATTAACAGCCGCTTTAAGTTGCAGTAGAGATAACCCGTCGATATGATCTGTGTTATTTGGGGTTTTATCAATCGGATCCGATCTATGTTCAGTGTGGCTTAAAAATACGGACGTGACAGGGCGAAATTTCACGTCGGTTATATTACCTAAGATTTGTTTATTCTCGTAACTGTATGTTTTAATTTGTATTGATTTAGTTTAAGTTATTGGTACTCCAAATTAGAATCACATGGGGTGTGAGGAAACATGACGTACCTAAAAATGTTATTTTAAATAAATTTTAAGCGTGTCTTCCATTTACACTTTAAATTTTAATAGTGTCATAGAAGCTTTAATAGTGTCATAGGAGTCCTCGCAGTTTTATAATCTAACCTAAAATTTTACAACGGAGAGTGTCTATGAATAATTAAAAAGTAAACTTAATTGAAAAAAATAAACAAATATATTTTTACGAAGGCTTACGAAGACATGAAAGTAAAAAATAAATCGTTCAGAATTAGAGTACAGAAGTTGAACATAAAAATAATCTTCTACAAAGATACATGCAAGTATGATCAAAATAGGTCGTTTGACTAGACACAAAAATTTAATCTTAACATATTACTGCAGTATAATTAATACATACATGGTAATTAATAATTATGTTTATCATCACAAAAGCACTATAAATGATATCTAACTCATACGCGTAATATAAATCGTATTTCATGGCGAGTATAAATATATTGATATTTGTACACTAAACATCTTCTCCGATCATGTATTATTTTATCCGATTAGCTTGGAAAGTCTTACATGGTAAATTCGTAAGTAATAATAGTTAACCACATAACGACTGAAATGAACTTTAAAATATACCATCTTCAAACATAACGTAGTAAAAAAGAAAGTAAACAATCTTCAACGTAATGAGTTACACTATTGACATTTTTCAACATTAAATTAGTCCATTTGCCGTGTAGCTTAGCGTAACAAGTGAAATAAAAAAATCTTTTTTTTTTATTGATACCGACACCTGCAATTTATGACCTTTAGACATGTTTAAGTTAAATATGTAAATGAATCAAATAAAAATGTTTGCACGAGTCTGCTAAATGGAGTTTGGATAGCCAATGTGAGGAGGTTATTCCACGTGGCTAGCCAAGCGGACAGGCCACTGCCACTGCTGAAGATAAGTCGCTTTAGTAAGGAATACGAAACTTCACCAACGGGTTTGCTGACGGTACCAAGGTCTCTTGTCTAGGTTTTTCAAATACTGATTCAGTTACGAATATTCGATGCATCTCATTAAAAATTAATTGTTATTTTTATACGAGCTTCTTTTTACCACGAAAAGAGTTTGAGCTTACTTTAATTGGCATAGGTTTATATCATGTTAATGTATTATTGAAAATATTCGACTTAATAAAAATAAAAGCGATTTTTGTGAATAGCTTAACGTGTGATCTTATTGAACGTTTGAAGTTGAATATGTTTAGACACAAATAAGTCGTTTATTATTCATTAAGGCCCTAGAAGTTTATCATTCCAGAATCTAGATGATACACTATTATATAATTGATCAAGCAAGCAAGTATTTGAAAGAATTATAATCCTTCAAGTCCGAAAACAAACATATATAGGCATTGCATCGTTCCCTACATCCCACTAGCATGAAAACGTAAAATATTTAAAACCAACGGTGGAAAATGGTAGTATTCTAAGAGTGATTGATTCTTCATAATACTTATTTTATATAGTTATTACCGTACTAGCTTGAAACAAAATAATAGTTTATTTTATTCAAAGACAATGTCGGATCTTCTACGAATACCTTTATTAAGTTGAATGCAATTTTGAACCTTTCTTTTCCACGTGATCAACTTTTTCTATAACATATTCTTTTTATATGTGTTTTACTCATTTCGATACCATTGCGAGACAAGTTCATAAAAAGAAGACAGATTACTTAAGCACGCCAGTTAGATTTTGTTTTAAATGTAATACAACAATTAAGAGGAAAGAAATACTCTACACACATTTCTATACAAGTTATTTTTTTCTCGAATTCGAATATATTATTTTTTTTTAAATTAAAAGTAATATATTGTTATTTATATTTGGGTTAATACGGTACTTCGTAGACAAAGAAGGAAGGTGTCCTGGACAGAACACGGTAAAGAATGCCCGCTGAAGAGGCCAAGACTCATACTGAGCTTTAGCACCAAGGAGAAGAATGAGTAACAAAACCTCTAGCTATTGTATCAGTCTGCACGTGCGTGTTGATATAACAGGCTGCATAAAAAGAAAAAAAAAGACCCAATCGAACGGCATTGCATCGCTAATGCAATCAATTCTAGTAGAAGATATTATATACAAATAAGTTGGCCAATGTTATTATTAATTATACTAAAAAAAACACTATTTTCTTATAAAGAATAAATAATTACAAATATTTCAATGTTGATTGAGAAAGATGCATTAAGTTTTATTTTGATGAATAGCATAGATTTTAAAATGGTATTGCACCTCTGTATGGACGTCATGGATATAGGAGCCCAACGGCATGACAAGTTTTAATCCCTGTCTCAGTTACAAGTTACAATGGTTTACATTAACGGTTTTCATCACAGTAAAGCCATAGTAATATTATGACACTGAGGAAATAGCTAACAACCCATGCACCAAATTGACTAATTAATATATTCGTGTTTTAGCAACATCCGCCATATAATTAATTGTTCGCATCATTTTCAGCGTGAGTATGCTTCCTCAATTTTGTACGCAGATCATATTACGTCCAAATGAAAAATGCAAATTAATAAAACACATTTGAATAACATGTAGAGATAAATAAATGAGTATATATAATTATATTACGTAGAAGTGGTTACGGAATATCAAGTCAACAAGAATAGACTTATATTAGAGACCAAAGCGCACATATGCACTTTAAAAAGTCCGCATCAATATTATGGTTAAACACTACAATTTAAATTGCAGACAATCGGTATTTTGAGACCGAAAAATTAGAAGGCATTGATTAGTTTTTACAGAAAAACAACTTAAGACTATTTTATTTTTCACTATATCACTAAAAGTAACATAAATGAAAATGATGATACAAAACGTGTAACAGGCCTCAAATTACTCAATTCCAAGCTCACGTTTTAGTTAATTTTCAATTCGTTATGCAAAATATATTTATATACGTATTATTTATACGTGTATAGTATGGGGGATGTTGCTCATTAAGAATTATGTACGCAATGTATGGGTTTGTACTTTGTATCTATCATTTTTTTAAAGCCATATTTGAATTACCTGGAATTATTTAACATTCAAGAGTTATATGTTATACGTATGGTGATTAGTATTTTTTATTTAGTAAAAAGCAATTCTCATAGTAAGTACACACTATTGAAAGTCGAATACAAAATAATGTACTCTACAAAGAGCCCAATTAGACATCGTTTTCTTAGCAACCTAAATGATATTTATTAAGCATAAATTTTGATATTATATAAATAGGTTTTAATTAAAACTAAAAAGCAAAGATTTTTTATAATAATGGTATAAAATTTAATTTGGAAAAATATAGGATTTTACGTTTGACAGATTTTTTTTGATTGAATTTAAGTACAATCGTCTGCTTGAGGTAAAGCTAAAAACTTTAGTAAGTTATGTAATTTAAATGTTAATCCATAGGTTACTCGTTACTCATACTATTCTGTAAAATATATAAAAGACGTTATTTTGACTGTGAAATAATAAACTAAATAATATAAAGCTATCTATTTTATAAAAAAACTTATTTAAAGTTATAATGTAGTAATTTATGATAAAGTAGTTTGGTAAGGTATATGACAGATGCCTTACATAAGTTAATAATAAAATACTATTATTGCATCAAGTGCTAATAATCTTCCAGTTATATAAAAAAAATATCAAGTTAAAATATTTTTTTAGTTTCCACAAAATTTACTGTCTACCAACACATATCAATGATTGCAGTTAATTTAAATGTAAAATATATACAGCTGCTTGACAAATTACGAGTCGTTAACAGATTTTCAACTATAATCATTATAATATATCGACTGTGGAAAAGAAAAAGGAAGTAACCCACACATAGCAAATTTTAAAGCAGACGTTTTTTGATGATTTTCGGCCAAAAGCAAATTATGAAACATACCCAACCTTGAAGTGCCCGGAGACTGATAAACTGGTTTTCAGTCTTTTTTCGTGATCGCAATTTTCGCAAGCTTTTATTTTTGCATACTTAAAAGCTATATTAAGATATTTATTTGGCATTTTCAGCAAACATCCTTTTGATAGAACGTGTATCAAGTTGTAAACATTGTGATTAACAAAAAAAAGTTGTTTTGAAAAAACTGTGGGTTACGTCCTTTTTCCTTTTCACAGTCGATATGATTCAAGTGTTTATGCTTTAGAACGCGATAATAGGTTTTACGTAATACATTTTTATCACGAGACTCGTATTCATTACCCACATAAAACTTCTTGCAAGGTGCACTCGACATTATTGTTTAAAATTTAATGTACTTCTTGAGGCACATCACCGAGATTAGTGAAGGTAACGTCTATGTAGTTACGCCTCTCGAAATGCCACTTGAGATCTCTACAAATTACACCCAACGGCTTAATAGATGGTGATACCAATTAAACGTTTCACAAGACATGAAATTTATGTTTTGAATTGTAATAAATGGGTAAAAATGACAGAAAACATTTGTTATACTTACCGAGGTGGTATTTCAACAAGATTTACATTCTAGTAACTGAGGTTTTTCGTATGTATTATATCGTAAAATTGTACGAGTCAATAATAATACAAGGATACCAGATTTAAAGCAGTTGTTTCTTGATTTTTTTTATAAACATACATTCGGTTGATAGTTTTATTTCGAACTTTTTTTACTGAACGATATATTTACGAGTTGATTATAAATCTCTACATATATTTTGGGTTTAATTGAATGGTTTTCACATAAGTAAGAAAACCGTATTTTTGCGTAGGATGGTTATGGCTTATTTTAAAGTCTCGACATTAACATTAACCAAATTTATCCACACCGTACATTTTTAAGAGATTTTATATTTAAATACAAATGTAACCATGTACAAATGTTTCTTTAAATGAGAATGTGTTTATGTACATTATTTATGACTTGATAATGGATATATAGGGAGATAAATCGAAAAAAAAATACTATACTTACGGATCACATAACTTGGACAACTAACACAGCATTAGATGGGGTTGAGTAAAAAACAATTATGTTTTGTATACGTTTTAAATATTGCACATGAGAAGCTATTTAGAATTAATGTTAATCGAATGTATTGTATTTATCACTACGATACAACGTCACGTGAATGAAAATTTTCGTTAAGGGTAGGTTGCTATCGGCAGCACACTACCGACACCTGCTGGGAAATTTTCAATTCATTTATCAAGGGTGAACCGGATGGCAAATGACGCGATGATGGATCTATGGTCAAGAAATTTCAAATCGCGCAACAGATCTGTTGAATGCGATAAAATGGCCGTTGGAATTCATAAAAATGTGAATGTTTCAGTTATTTATAATATTGAAATGCGGCGGCGGTATTAATAGTAGCGCGGCGGGCGTCGCGACGGATCAATACGGACGGCGCGCGACGCTTTCTTCACCCCGCGCTCTCCCCCTAACCGACGCAGAACAACCCCGTTAACCGAATAAAAAAGATCATCGAATAAAACAAACGCCACATTTAATGAATTAAACATTGATCTACAAACTCATGCGGCTGAGCTTTAATTATCGGAAGTATCGAGATTGTTCAGCGTTCCACCAAACTTCGATTAGTGAAAATCACAAAACACAACAAACATGGCAACCAATGGACACCGAAAGCTGCAAGAAATCCTTTTTCATGTGAAGAAAATTCTTCAGAAACCGAGCTTCAGAGACCTCAGTTTCAAAAATCAGAAAAAAACAAACCAACACGTGAAATATAAACAAACACATTTTCACTGGATCGATTTTAACGGGGCGGCTAATTATAAGCCTAAGTAGTAGACAAATTAAAAGACACTGTATTAAAAAATGTTCAAAACATCGTAAAGTAATCACTGACACAAGAACGGTAAAATTTCGCGGGTTTTTCGTGTGATACTTACATTTTAAAAAGATCGATGTTGGCGTACCGTCGGCTTTGACAGCCGAAAACGTTCACTAATGACACAACTACCTCTCGGCGCGACTGCCGGCAGCGGACTGAGCTGATTGGTCGAGTTTTGGATATCGAGCGAAGGGCCCGAGCTCCGCGTGTGTGGGCCGCGGTCGAAGTTGACTTCACTTTTTGAGCTTTCGATCTTCTCGTTTTGTAAAGATGGATTATTTATTTGGTATGCTTAGTTGATGTTACGGATTAAAATGAGAAAGAAATTCAATCATGTTAAATTTAATTGAAATTATTTATTCATTTCATAATATTATACATCATTGTAAACATTATTGCTTTCTATTTTATAGAATAAGAGATTTCTTTTGTCACTTTTAGTGTTTTCACTGTCAATATTTTGTGGAAAGGCAGTTTACTAAAAAAAAACACAATATTCATTTGTATTTATTTCCACTTTTATTTACCATGATCAGGAACGGCTTGGTGAGCATTTTTTTTATATATTCGGGAACCTTAAGAATATCAAGCGATTTATATAAAATTGTAATAAAATTATAGTTCGCACAAGTAAATCCTTAACATTTTTTTCAATAGAAAATTTCCTTGTTCTTTTATGGTATAACATTTTTTTTGCTGATGGTCTTATTGTCTAGTGCAGTGGAGGGTAGCCTGCGGCCTTTTGGCTACTATGATGCGGCCTTTAGTCTTGATCAAAATAATCACTTTGATCAAAAAAATATACGAAAGCATTTAGAAAAAGAGCGTAATCAACCCATTATATGTTCGACAGTCGAAAAAAAAGGGGGGGGGGGTGTCAACGTTTTCTTTACCGCAGCCTTATTTTGAATCAGATCAATTAATGTGGCCTTCAGAAAATGAAAAGGTTACCCACCCATGGTCTAGTGCGTATTTAACAAAAAATAATCTAAGACAAAAGATTCATTCATAAGAAAAGTAATGTAATCAGTAAACATTGGTATACAACAGTGAATATTTTGGCACAAAACCAAATCTCAAAAGGGCTTTCGTGATGAAATTAAATTGTATCCATACCTTATCGTCAATTCCTGACCACGATCGCTAATACTTATCAAAGATTTTTTTGTTATATTTGAAATTATTGCTAAAACTATTATTTTAAAAGCCACGTATAAGCCATGCTGAGCCACTGTGGTCCAATTATAAAATCTGAAATTGTTCTTTTAGAGAGCGAAATTCATGAAACTAATTTAAAGTCATTGAAAATAAACTTTATATTTTCGAGAAATTGATGCATATTATCATGATATTATGCTGGTAATGTATGGAAGTCTAAAGGTCCAACATTTTGTCATGTGTAATGTAATCTATTAATTGGTATAGAATTGTTTTAATATATTTTTAGTAAGCTATAACTTCACATACCGACTGTGTAATTTGCAAACAGGCTAACCCCTCATTTTTTTAGAACATTGCATAAGCCTAATAATTATGCTATTAAAGAGAGCTCAAAGATTCCGAAGTGTATTTTAGAATTGGTAAATTCTGCATGAAAAATCAGTGGTGGATTACTCTATAAACGCACAAAGCGCGCGCATTGTGCCCAACGTTCCCTCTATTTTTTCTATTGTGTGTGCGGACCATCAACTTCTGTGAGTAGTAAATTTTCAGCAAAATAAAAAATGTGCGCAAAAATAAAAATTTGGTGAAAAGAACTGATTTTTACAATATTTTTATGTGCAGCCTTGTGCGGGGATGGAAAAATGTGTGCGGGCACATTTTGGGATGTTTGCGCGCGCACACGCGCACACCTTAGCGGGAACATTGATTGTGCCTTTGAATCTTAGGAGCCTTAAAATAACTTTAGTTTTAAATATTTACTTATACATATTTTACATGGAATTTTGCGACGCTTTTACTCAAAATACAGGGCCTACAATTTCTTTGGTCACGAGGCCTCCGAAGTGTCCACCATTGTTGTTGGCTAATTATAAATTAGAAGGTTTTTCTTTTTCTATAAAAAATCACCTATTAACCTTTTTTAAAGTAAATGTCGATATGTTAAAACATTACTTATGAAATTTAAATCCATATGGAATGTTTGAATTTGTCATGATTTCGTAAAAAAATATATCCATTGAGAAAATAAAAAAAGAAAGTCTCGATATTTTTTTTTTCAGGAATTGGTCGCCTTTAGAAGTTAAAGATTTTTTAAAAAAAATAGATATACATGATACTCGGGTGCAAATGATGAAATCAAAAAGCTAGTAGATCAGTGAGCTTATTTAGAAATAATCATGCGAATATTGAAAAGAATATATAGGTACATTGAACGTACCATACATAACTTACCTTTATACTAAATTTATAAAAAAATATAGTATGGGCGTAGTTGACACGGTGCGGTGATTCTTGCTAAAAAAAATGACACTTAAATATGTATGCAAAAATGACAATACGTTTTTTTTACCATATTTTCCGATCCATGCATAAATATGTTATAGGGAACAGAATGGGCAAAATAATAAATCATTATTCAACAATACACACGGCTCACTCAATTCGTATTAGAATGCTGAACGTTTTTATATGAGCTTTTAAATGACTTGAACACCAAGAATTTTTACTAGAAATAGCATGGTTAACTTCTAGTAAGAACCTTACAAGTATGTTTGTGTTACCATTTTCCTTTTATGTATCACCAAAAAACGATCGCTTACGTTGTCAATATTAAAACAATTAATTGCAAAACCATTGTCTTCGGATTTGTTAACCGAAAACTGCCAATCGTATCAAGGATCAACCAAAGTTTGCTTCGAGTTCAACCAGTTGGGAACTTTTGTATAAAATGACAATTTAATTTGTTTGGAAGACTGGAAAAACAATATGGTTGTTTATCAAAATGGAATTCGCAAATTAACTGTGTAAAAAAGAAAGTATAATATTTATAAATGGAAGTAGGGTGTTTTCTTTCATTGGTCATTATTGATCAGACTTATTTTAATGCGTGGGTTTTTTTTTACAGATTTGAGATCACGCCATGACAGCGGTGGGCTGCCAATACGTTAACAAGGTGGTTTGCTTAATCACAAATTCGTGGTGTTCGGAGAAGAGGTGAATTTTTTTATCTCTCTTATGCAGGAATTATAAAATCAATGAAATTTTACAACGTATGAGTCGTCTGATATCAAAAGCAGAACTTTTTCATACACCATGTATGAAACAGTTCTGCTTTTGATACCAGACGACTCTTATATACATTTATTATTTAAAAACGCAAAGCGTAATTTAATTAATATCAACATGTTTCAAACGTCAGAAACACTAAATGTAAATCATTGCATTCTTAAATTGTATTACTGTATGATATTATTACATTCTATAGCGTAAAGCTTAAAATGTTATTTATATTAATTCAACAAAGGGCTCGCACGTGTCCCCGTCCAGCCCACCCCTGCGCAAAGATATTTTAAATCTATTATGTATGACGGTAAGTTGATAAAATCCATTGTATTATGAATAAAACCATTATACAAATTACTATTATTATTAATATTAACAAAATACTTGTTACACAAATAAATTGATATTCAATGTTTTGTATCTCGTTAGAGCAAAAAAATATACCAGACGCCATTCTCCAACAAACTTCCAACCTTTAATGTCTTTATTTAGTACTGAACTAAATTAACTTTTACTTTTTATTTTGACGATTCTAAGCAAATAGCGATTTTTTACCAACAAAAAGGTATATTTCTGTACACACGATTATCGTCGCGTTTATCCAACAACCGGTTGAATTATCAGTACCATGTAATGACATTATTATTTCAAGCAGATTATTTTCAATATACTTGGCAGCAATTTTAGTGATATTTGGGTAAATTTTATTGTTTTGAGCCTTTGATGCTTACCCTAGTCTCTCTCTTTGTAATTTTCTCAATAATTTTATTATATAAAGACATACATTGCCCTATACTTACCGTTATTTTAAGATAAACTTAAAGTTTATAAAATATAAATGTTCGGGGTAGTTTCTTTATATTTTCGAATAAAAATTGCGTTATTTTACAAGCTCTTTTTTTATTTCAAAACTAAACTAAATTAAGTGATACTTAAATCATCTTTCTAAGCATATATTTCACTAAGCACGCAGAAATCCAAAACAAATCGTGTAAAGTAAAATGAAAAAAAGAGATTTTTTTTTGATTTTCGAACACAACAATGTCTTAATTAATGTGTGTGATTTGGAAACCCAGATTTACTTAAAGTATTTCCTTATTTTTTGGGAAAAAAAATTACACTTTCCTGTAACTCTTATTTAACTTTTTTGAGTTTGAGAGATTTTTAAAATTTTAATGAGTAATGGTGATCGACTTGTAATAAGAATCTTTAGAGCTTTTATATTAATTTAAAAATACTCATTTCAAAATGCGAAATATCGTTAAATAATTATTTATTATAAATATTTTTTATTGTATGATTAAGGAAGGAAGGATCAACTTTCTTCATGTCGTTTTCCATAAATTCAAGCAATCGTAATTACGAACCAAATTTTTCTCCGAGATCAACCGATTACGATTACCCTTGCTTTTACTTGACGAGTTAGTGCTTTTTGCTTAATTCTTTCTTTATTATCATTAGAATTATGGTATAAGTATTTTATTGTACATTTATCTTTAATTGCGGATTAAGCACACGAGAGGCCCCAGGCGCTATAAAATTTGGAGGTCCTGTTTTTCGGATAACATAAAAATGTCAGAAAATTCCATGTCAAATAATAAAAATATTAAAATCTGAACAAAAAGTGTATGAGTTATATAATGTAAGCTATTTTTTAGGCCCCTAGAATTCAAAGGCCCCAAGCGCGCGCCTCATTCACTTATAGGGCAATCCGTCACTGCTTATCTTACAAAATTCTTATAATCGTTTGATTGACCAAATTCGATAATTATGCCTAAGACAGATTATTATAGAATCGTATTACACGAATAAATGTAGAAGTGGATTAATGCGAGCTTAGAGTTTGAAACACTCACAAAAGTGAACATCTTGTTTTGAGATCTCCAAATCGTTGACCTAATAAACTTTTCCAACAAAACAAAAGGCAAATATACTTGTGGGGTCAGAGGTATATAATTTTCACAATATCGTGGAGTCATTTTTCAGGTCGACTTACCTGAGATTATACCAGCGAGGGTCAACTCTGGTCCCTGCTAACGAGCAATAAATATGCACCGAGTTCAGTGTCGCCGCAACGAAAGTTTTCCCCAGGGGGAGGAATAAGAAGTTGTTTGAAATTTGTGAATTTAAATTAAAAATTTCGTTCTGAATCATCCAATTTACTAAAATAATTGCTTATGACGATTTGCTATAGATCTCAAAGCGTCAATGCAGTACTTACTACTTATGTCAGTTATATTATATGGCAGTACGTATAAGTTTGTTTCTTAAATCAATATAATTAACAATTGGACGGATTTCGTTAGTATTGTTAAAAATAAAAATAATCACTCAAATTATTGATCTCTATCTTTTTTCAAGAAAGTAGCAGGGATATATGAATAAGGCTAGTATAGGAATAGTGGCTAACTTATCGCTCTCACTAAACCAAGTTATTCAAGGATCGGAAGCAGTAAGAGGGAAATTTTTAGACATCACAAACATCCATGCCTTCGAACAGTAATCAATAAATCGATTGAAAAATGCTGTTCGTACTGGGATCCGAACCCGTGAAGCATTGGCGGATCCAGAAATTTTCCAAGGAGGGGGCCATTAAATTTGAAAATAAACAGCATACAAAAATAATACATTAAAAAAAAGATGATTTAAAAATAATATATCTATATAAAAGTAGTCAATACATAATTAAGTATGTAGTCTATAAAACATCGTAAACTAAACAATTTAAGATCCCATTTCACAATAAAGTTTTAATAAAGTAGAAAAATGAAGAAAAAAAATCTCCTCAGGGGGGGGGCATGGCTCCCATGCCCCCCCCCCTTGGATCCGCCAATGCCGTGAAGTCCGGTAAGGTAGCCCATAACGCTAACCGCTGCGCCATAAGATCCGACAAATCTTTTAAATAATGGATGAAAAAAAAAATTGCGTATTTATATGATTGTGACAATATTTAAAAAATAAATAATAAACCACGATGACTTGCGTTGTCAGCTGAATTGAAGTTTGAATTTAATAGCGAAACATTGATACAAAGCGATATTCTCAAAAAATCACTAGTGATGAAAATGTGATTAAATAAAACTTAACACGATGATATTTAGTTGAATAAATATTTTGTTTATTAATCAACAAATCAATTTACAAAATACAATTACTTAGTGTGAATGAAAATTATTTAATACTAAAAAAATAAGCTTTGTATTAATATTTGTATCAATTATTGCAATTGAAAACTTGATTGTATCAAGTCATGTTTAAAAGTGCTTGTAATGGAGTTATGTCGGCCTATGTTTCAGTTCCCCTTTTCGGATAACTCTGCATATGGAGAAAATATGGCTAAGAGAATTTTAGAGCGCCAATTAAAATTAAATTAATGCACAAGGGTTGAAACGACTGTGAAACAAAGTTCAAATTGTTTACGCATATGTAGGTATTTCAAATATTCGTTGAAAACCATTATTCGAATATTAGATTATTACATCGCCTTATGTGGTGTGGTCTAGTTGGTAAGCGCATTGTATAGCAATCAGGCTGGCTGGGTTCAATTCCCAGTTAGCTCAATATAAAATTTCGACTTTTTCTCATTAAAATTAAAATCTTAACATTTGTGTTTTTGATATCTTTACTCATTGGGTTGATCTCGAGTGACATAATATAATAATCGATGTGCCGAAAAATGGTCGAAAGATGAATAATGTTTACGACAAAATGTCTGCAAAAGAAAATGTTTACTATTTAAATTTTCCAATAGGATTCCAAGGCAAAAATGATTATTTATTTATAAATTACTTTCACATTTATTGTTTTAATAATTCTGCATATAAAGCATTTGATATAAACAGAATGATTAAAACAATAAATCTGAAAGTAATCAATAACTAAATATTTATTTTTGTATTGGAAACTTATCAGAAAATTTTAATAATAATTTTGTTGTATAACTATTTTTCTGTTAACCATTTTTCTTTAGAGTCTTTAGACCACGGTTTCTCAACCGGGGTCCACATCATGTTCCAAGAAGGCCACAGAGATTTTAAGGGATCCACAGCACAGCTTGTCGAGGCCACGGAAAAAACCATAACTCCCAGGTATTTATAATCGGGCAGCGACATCGAAATGTTTGAATTCCGCGAGAGAGCTAAAAAAGGTCTCACATTTTTTCATTTAGGTAATTCCGGGATTTTCAAATTGGCCAGAGACAAAATATTTTGAAATTCCGAGAGAGCTAAAAAAATAGCTCTCGCGTCTTTTCATTTTGGGAATTCCAGGTTTTTGAAATCGACCAGCATGTAAATTTTTTTGAAATCCGTGATAGAGCTCGAAATTGCCAAAAATGTTGTAAAAAAATAACCTTTTTTACTCTTGCAGGGTTCAATTTTTTTGCCGTTGGCTGATTTTTAAATCCTGTGGGTTTATGACCCGTGGCCCCCCAGAGCTGTGCTGTGGCTCCCATATTTTTTTTTCTCTGTGGCCCCCTTGGAACATGCTGTGGCCACCTGGCCCCCGATTGAGAAACCGTGCTTTATACCATTCGTTGCGGATCCAAAATATACTCATAGATTTTATGTCATCTATATGATTAATGATTATCCAAATACAAAATGTTTTTGCGCTTTGGCATTTTTTTTATTACTTTAAGCTCATTAAATTCCACATTTTAACATACTTCATTTTGTGTTACCTAGTTGTGTATATTTTTGAACTTAAACTATGTTTAATACTTTCCCTACGATGCTAAAAATACTTCCGATATGTTGCTGGCCCTTAAAGAACCAAGTGAAAAAACATATTTTATCACTAACCTTTGATGGACGGTAAAAACCCAGGACGTATATTTTCAAAAAATACATTTTTCACTTGGTCCCTAAAGAGCCAGCAATATATCAGAAGTATTTTAGCACCCTAGGGGAAGTGTTAAGGAAAGTAAACTCTAAAATGTCCCAGTACTAAAGCATTCACCCTTTCGGGAATTTTTAGTGTTCAAAATTTATCAAACCAATATATCGTTAGGTAACATTTTTTAAATATAAGGCATATCATAAACATATTATGTACCTACTAAAAATATCGATTAATTTCAAAAAGAGCGGCATACATTTGGGAGGCCAACCAAACTTCTTGACGCCAGTTCAGAATTTATATCTAGATTGTTTTTATGTTTCGATCATTGAATTAATATAAACATCTCTAATAATAGAAATGGTAAAGTTTTGTAGCTAATAAATTTAGCTACAAACTTCTTACCTAACTCATTGATGAAACTAGAAAAATGTGAAATATTATTAAAATCTAAAAATGATATATACTGCCATCTAGCGACTATTATTCCATACATGAAAAAAGGGAAGGACTATTGTATCTAAAATGTTGTAATAAGCTTAAAAAACTCTTAAATGAAGCAAACATTTTTGCAGCTCTTAAGAAAAAGATTACCTGAATCATACATTTTTTTCTGAATACATTAATCATATAAAATTATTACTCCTGTGTGATAGTAAATTGTATTATAGATGTCACTATTATTAAGTCTGATTGGTGATTTACGTTTTCATAAATATAAATTGACTAAAATTTGAAAAATGTGTCAATTTCTTTGTGAATTTATTACAGTACAAGCTAACTTCTGAATAAAATATTGCGATTTTGTGAAAATTTTGTTAATTCAAAAAAAGTAAAAGGCAATCGTTTCTGGGATATCGTCGACTAGATGCCATCACTAGTGACACCACTTAAGCATTAAAATCATATCCATTTAAAGTGTACCCAAAAACTAATAAACATTAAAAAAAAAATCTAGCAAGCTGCACTATATAAATAACAAATTCAATTATATTTTAAAAGTTGTTATTAAAAAAATATAGATGTCATTGTCTCAATATCAAAATAAAATTGAAAAATAAATATATATTTTCCTCATAATTTTTTTTTATTCAATTTATTATTAGAAAATATTGTAGAACAGAAGTTGGAAAATAACAAAGTTGGCAAAAATTGACTTAGTGCACAATGAGATCCTTGAATATCAATGTAATATTCTTTGTCTGAAATAATGTATTATACCGGCACAAAGTATAAGCAGCAATTTATTTCATCAGTTATTATTATTATTGCAGATTTATAAAATTTTTTCTTAACATTATCCATTTATATGTTGATAATTGAATTATAAATGTACCATTTAAATATCAAAGCTAGTAGTGTCTTTATCCTAAGAGCTATAATTTTAATTTGTTTTTCACACAAATCTATATTTTTTTTACTAACCAAATTTTGTTTAAATGATGACGTTTTATAGGTGACAATTGATTTTCTCATTCATTTATGCAATTCATTAAACGATGGACGTAGTTGAAGAAAGTATATAACTACCCAGGTAAAAATATGAAACGATACTAGATATATTTCACTTAATGCAGTATTTTTTGCCTTAAAATGTACATTTTAAGTCAACTGTGCACAAGCCAGGAAAACGTTTTTTTTGTGTATGGATTCACTCTGTGGAAAGCTTTATCATATTATGAAAATTTTACAGTAAAAGTAAATCATTGTAGACAATATACTATTTGATGAATGACGATGAGCGATGAGAGGGAGGGATGAAAATGTGAATTTGAAATTGTAAGGTAATTTTCCATTTATTTTAGCATATTTCATAATTTTCTTTTCTATACATTTCTTTAATACAAACATTATAATACAACACAAAAGAACATTAAAAAATCTTACATTTTTAAAATAATAACAAAAACTTAACCAGAAACAATATGTGGTAATATTTCAATAAAATATATAAAACATTTCATGTACAAAATTCTTTGAAAAAAGGGATATTAAAAACATTTTAATATTTACATTTAATTATTAACATTTTGATATTTATCTAAATACGGTATAACTATTATCACATTACTTTTTAATATTAAAATAATCACATATTCAGTATGCCACTAAATATTGATTGCTTAATAATTTTAGAAAACTTAGAGTATGATTTATTGTGTTTTATTCATTACAATCGATGTTGCTAACATAAAAAAAAGAATATTGAATGTTAGAAGATTTAACTTTTTACAAAACACAGTGATTTTAAAGATAGTTCAATATATACAAAAATATTCAATGTATGTACAATAATGATAATTATTATTCGATGTTGTTATTTTTAATTTCAATTTAAAAAAAACTGCATTTTTAAGAAATTACTGTTTTTACAATTGATATGAGCAGATAGTTATTTCGGTTGTGCAGTTGCAATCATTATTAAATATAGATATTTGGATACATAAAAAATTGAATTGGACATCACTGCGTCAATACTTTTAATGCCTGCTTAAAATGTCATTGACTTACAAGGTTATGATGATTGATTTTATGCAACACAGCAATTTTACCGGATACATAATGGATGATTATAATACATAAATTTGATTGTTCTCATATATTTTCTTTTCGCTAAATTTATTTTCAATAGAAATTAATATTATAAAAATAAAATTTGATAATACATTAATTATCATAATTCAAGATCATATAAATGTTGAAGAACAATGTTGAAATAATTTTGTTTTCAGTAAAATAAATAGATTTAAGTACAATTCACTAGCGTCATTGGATTTAGTGACATCTTATCTGAAACAGAAAACAAAAAACAACTATTAACAACAATCAATGGATTTTTTTTGAAAGGTATGTATTTTGGGATATCTTAAATTTCCTTTCGCCCTTACAATCCAAAAACAGAGTAGCTAGTGCAATTAGCTAACTAAAAGTCCTGTTTTAGCCCTCTTCTTCACCTATTATCTTCGAAAGAGAAAGGTCGAGCCACTAAGTAACAAGCTGTTGTCAAAGAAAAACTATTAGTAATCCATATACTGCAATTCCAGAGTGGACATGGCTTAAAAAAATTCTTCCGTTGCCCAATAATAGAAAAGAATTTTTGTTTGTTGATAATAGATATATTATGCTTATACTGTGGAATTCAGTCATTGCGAGTTAAAACTTGCTTACTATCCGCACATAAATATGCCTGAAGAATCTGCCTATTTAACTTTTAAAATCAATTAAATTAAAAAAAATAGGAAACTCACCAATATTTATTACTAATAACAAATAGTTCCCTATGTTATTTATCATCTTCGAGATCATTATCATTTGTTTGACTATACATTTCCGCTAATTTTATGAAATTTGGCCCCCAACCTCCAAGATACCTGTAATCTTGTCTATCATCATCAGTACCTAGAAATGAATATTGATTATGGTTTTGTATATTTATATATTTCTTATTACACTGCTACTGTATTCTTTGACTGTTTATTTTGAAAGCTGCCATATATGTAGATGATAAAAATGCCATAATTACAGAATAATTTTTATCCCTGAGTAGTCAAATATTTAGTATGAACACAATTGTAATTTGACAAATATCTGTTCAGTAGGTCCTTTACTTATGCGGTTTTATAGTTATGCGGATGAGAATATAAAAAAAAACAATTATGTCAGTTTGTTTCATATATCGATTTCTATGGATTTTGTAACTGAATTTGTATCTTAAGAATTGGAAGATTGCTTTTATATGTTAGATATAAGAATGTTTAACCTAATATCACAGGATCCTGATACTGATCGATTAACGAAAGTGTACAGCAGTGCAGGCTGCAATTGCCTGGTATAAACTTATATATTATAAGAAATAGAGCTGTTCTACAAACATCACTGTATGAATATTTCAATGAATTAAAATATAAATACATTAATAATTCAACCCACAATCGGCAAAAGAGCATAAGCGACACAATTTGGTAAATTGCATATTGAACCAATAATTACTTAATATCTCCTAAGGCAGGGGTCGGCAGACTTTCAAGTGAGAAGAGCTAAGTTCACAAAGAAACAGGATAGCAAAGTTGTCAGAGCGCCTTGTATATATATATGTATGAACTTATAGGGTAACAAACGTGATTAGTTCAAGAGTAGATGTCTGAAGAGCCACATGCGGATTGCGAGCTGCGATTTGCTGACCTCTGGCCTAGAGCATCAGTGGAAAAAATATTGTTATCTCGTTCGCCTAGCATTTTTAGGGCTTGTACATTATGGCGTTTTGACTTGTTATCCTTTTATAGAGTGGAGCCAAACAAAATAACCAATGTTATTTGATAATGTAAGTGATAATATTATAGTTTTTGGTAGGTAGTGTGTGTTGGGGGCATCGCTTTTAATAGTTTTGTGAGTAATAGAAATCTATTATTATAATTATTATGCTGATTTTATTACTATGGTAACAAATAAAATATTATTATTTCTGCAGATGGCTCAACTTGCTCGAACTCATAAACTGGTGAAAATAGCATTAAATTTGATAGCCAATACCTCTTCTCATCTGCAGAGCCCAATGTTCCCGCTAAGGTGTGCGCCTGTGCACGCGCACACCTCCCAAAATGTGCCCGCACACATTTTTCCATCCCCGCACAAGGCCACACGCAGAAATATTGTAAAAATAAGTTTTTATTTTTGGGCATATTTTTATTTTGCTGAAAATTTACTACTCACAGAAGTTGGTAATTCGCACACACAATAGAAAAATTAGAGGGAACGTTGGTAGAGCCTGAGGATATTACAACTGAATAGTATGTACAGACGTGTGTAGAGTTAGTTACATTCATTGTTGGCCTCATATGTAATGAAAAATAATTATGTAGGAAAATTTATTCTCTGAAAACCAAATAAATAAAATATTCTTCTATGGAGATATTATAATATACCTATTCTTATTTACATTAATGTTTTGTTATATCCTATGGTATGAAACTGTGAATACAATGTACAGTAATACCCCGCTTAGCGCGACCCCGTTAAGCGCGGTTTCACTATAACGCGAATTTCAAATTTCGCGCTCAAATGCCTCGCATTACGCGAAAGAGTGCGTATAAACATATTTAGTCATTAACTTCTCTATGGTCGCGGGATCCCCGCTTTCTCTGAATATTCTCTTTGAAGAATTGGGAATTCCCCGTCCTTCGACTTTGTTCTATGGGGATTTCCTCGTTCGTTTCGTGTGTTCATTTGTTCCGTAATGTTAGTTCGGTCGGCTGGCAGTTTTGTTTTAACATTTATTGGAGATACATACATAATTTAACCCTACGGTTTGGACATATTGCAGAGTATAGACAATAATGATGACCGTGTCTTGACCGTGTGTCAAACAATTAAAAACAGTGTTGGGTGTTATGAACGTATTTTACAAGAACATAAACAAAATGCTACCCAAAAGACAATAGATGTATTTTTCCGTAAAAAATAAGAGTATGTATTGCAGAAAGTGTTCTTAGAATTAAAGTGATTGATTAAAATGATTTGTATTTTTTTGTATTAAATTTTGACTATGTTTAATCATAAACCTCGATATACGCGAATTTCAGTTAACGCGATTTTTTTCGGAACGTATCCCTCGCGTAAAGCGGGGTATTACTGTACACATTAAATGAATCCCTTGGAACCAGTGGCGGATTATCCCGTAAGCGCAAGAGGCTTAGGGCCTCCAAATTTAAGTGGCCTCAAAAATAGCATATATGTATTATATAAATCCTTAAATTTTGATTTTAATTTTCAATATAAACTATTATTCTTCGAAGAGCTTTTTTTAGTTTTTTTTCAAATTTTTAGCGCCTGGGGCCTCCAAAGTGCTTATTCCGCTCCTGCTTGAAACGCATTAACCACTTAAGTAGAGGACCTACTATATTTATATCTTTAATTGCGTGTGAAAAAAAAATACTTCATATTACTCACCTGAGGCTAGTGAACTTAAAGATCCTGCTATGCTGCCTCCTCCTTCAAATGCGTAATTTCTTAAATCATCAAACGGAGGAGCATTTGGATCAATATCGGCTTGTCTTTTATAGTCTTCTAAATACATTTTAACATTTGGCTCCTGGCCACTTGACAAGACAGCAACTGTGAAAAATAATAATTAATTTATTATATAACAATCAATGTTATAAAACGTTTAAGAATTACTTACCAGTAGACCTAATGCTAATGTGTAAAATTTATTATATTTATAGAAAAAGAAATCATGCGGTTAGTGCGATAATTTATCCCAATCTTAAAAAAAAATATAATTTTATTAAAACAAAAAGACTTATTTCAATCTCGAACATGGAATGAGTCTATGGATGATTTTTGGTATAGTAATCGAAACATAGATGTCTCAAGAGTTTCAACATATGATACCAAATATCTTGTATAGATGTCATTATAATTTGGCCCAATATAAAATATATTCTTGATAATTTTTATCAAAAATTTCCAATTTTGTGTTAAAGGTGCACTGAAGAATATACAAAGATACTAGGAAGTTACATGGGATCTTCATAGGTTGCTGTGGAGGAGTGGGTTCTCCGACCGGTATTTGAATTGTTTTTATATCAAAAGCAGTCATATCATCCTCACCCCCCCCTTCGTCATCGTAACTAATGATGTTCTCCCGAACGTCTTCATCTGGACATGGATATTTCACATTGGTCTGCTTTCTGCGATTGTACAGGATGATTATAAACACAAGAACTGGAAGAAAAAGTAGAATTACTGTACAAGCCATTTTAAAAATAGCTCTTCTGAATTGTCTCATTTGATAGTATAGTGTCATAATATTATATTACAATAAAAATGATAGAATTTAATAGAAATCGGGATATGGTCATGTCAGTACAATATTATGTTGTATGTATTTCATAGTTTATCAATTTTCTTCTGAATATATAACCAGAAACTAGGTATAAAAAGAGACAATAAGACCAAAAAAAAATACATCTGTGCTGGCTGAAGTGATAGTTGTGTCTCATAATCACATTTTGATCAGTGTGATAAATGAGTTTAATTAGAATTTTTTGATTAAATTCAAAGCTATTCTATGTATATTTTTTCCAAAATGTACTGTAGTAATTCACATTTAAAAAAAATATATACCTTCATGTATAGATAAATATTTTTTTGATTAATTGAAATCCATGTGCTGGGAACTACACCATTTTGTTGCCAATCTGTGTTTCCATCAGAAGATATTGCTATGACTTTGTGGCTATTTTAAAGTTTATTTTCTATGGCTTGAAATATTGTATAGACATGTATAAATTATCGACTCAGGCTATTTTTTTTAAAAATGTGAATTTTGTCACTATGATTCGAGTGTCAACCTGGTCGTATCAGTAAAAAACATTATGCAAAAAACATCAAACAATAGATGAAATATTTTGTATTTTTTTAAAATAAAGCAACAATTCTCACTTGAAGTAACAGCCAGACAAATGATAATTGCTGCAAATGCTCCAACACTCAATTTGAGGGTTTGTTCCTCTTGCATGAGTTCACAGTTTTCTCCCCAAAATCCATCAGGGCATATGCAGCGATACCTCAATTTTGGTTCTTGATTAATGCATTTACCACCATTTAGACATGGTTGATCCAAGCATTCATTTTTGTCAGTGCAGCCCTTTCCGTCAGGGGACATTATTCTACCAGCTCCACAACTGCAAGGTATGAATAAAGATATATATAAAAAATTGCCTTCCATATAGTGTGTGGCAAACCTAATAATTTTTATTTCCTTTTCAGTGTATCATAATTTTTGTTTTTATTGAACATGCGCATCTAAACTAGAACAATATTATTTAAGCAGTTTATATTGTTTAGAAATATAATGAATGTTCAATATTTGGCAAACTAACTGATCATGAATGATATCCCACAATGTGATTGAAAATGCTTGCGCACAAGACAAAATTAGTTTTCTAATCTGAATAATGAATTGTGAAACGCTTGATACTTATATGTTTTGATAAGATCTTATATTTATTTTTAAAATAAAGTCAATTTAATGATAAAGCAATATAACGTGATTATATTCAGAAATTATTGACATGAATCATTATTGGAAATGATATTGAATTCAATTATGTGTAGGTATTGCTTAAGAAATCACTTTTAACATTAAACTAACTTTATACTAATTTATAAAATTGGATTTTACTGACGTCACGTTTCAAAATTGATAAAAACCCTTATGTCTGTTTTTGCCAAAGAGGCATGAAGTTTATTTAAGATTAAACAGTGAATCTATCATAAAAAGCAGTTGTGATTAGATTGAATAAAATTTTGAATTTCATACTAACGTGCATTCATATTCATTCCATAAATCGATACACTCAAATGGATCCGGACAGCTTACACTGATACATGGACTGTGTGACGTGCATCCCTTTTCTAAATTCCGGGCCATAGTAGCTTGTCCCCACTGAGATCCATTGATGGCTGGAGGTAATGGAAGGTGCTTCCCTTCGAATCGAATATCATCTATGCATCCTTTTTGAAAATCGGTGTTCACTTCAAAAGTTCTAACTCCAGTATATTCAGCTTTTCCACCAGCATAAACACCCTCTTGCTTATCAACCAACAACCATTGATGTCCTTCAAATATAAATGTTTCATTGAAATGGCGACCTTCTCCACCATCTAATTCCAAAGTTGCAGCACTTCCGTATCTGCTTACTTTGGCCACGTGCCATTGACCATCATCTACTGGCACTGATATTAACCAAACATCTCTTTCTTCATTTTTTTGAGAGTTTAAGTTGTATCTAAACCTCAAGCGTGCGTCTCTCACTTCCAAAATACCATATTCGCGATTGTGTTGATCACTTACTCGGAATAATTCTCCCAAAGGCTCTCGTGTACGAAAACGTAATTGAATTTGGGTATTAAATTTATCAGGTTCAAAGCTCAAAGCAAATTTGACATAGCTTTGTGGCCTAAAACTAGTTGGTATAGTCGGCATAATGCAGGATGGTCCTGTCCATCCTGGCTTACAATCACAACGTGCCTCAAAAAAACTTCCCACACATATTCCGTGTTCCCAACATCTCGCTGTATTTTCACTCTGATTGCAAATTTCTTCAGTTTGTGGGCATCCCGCAACCGAATAACGTGTCAATGCTGGATGAGCCAAATCATACAATTTACTATTGTGCACTAGATTTTTTATACATCCATCGAAACCTCTTCCAACAGGCATATACTTCCAATGATAATTTGCTGGATCAAACTGTTCTACAAACAGACCACCAATTTGGAGTGGAGTATTTAAATTCAAATATTCATTGAATGGAGGAATATTTCCCTTTGCTTGACAGCTACTGTCATTAAATTCTGGTAAGGCTCCGTCTTCTAATTCCTCTACACTTGCAGATTTGCAGTAATCAACTATCAATCTGACAGTTTCAGTATTCCAAAATATATCTAACCTATGCCATTCTCCATCGTCGAGTGTTGTTTTTGTTTTGACAGTTAACTCCAATGTTCCAGAACCAAAATCAATGAGCAGTCTTGGGTAACCCTTTTCCAACTCTATTGATATAAAATCTGATACTATAGTTTCGTCTAGCTTAGGAGGTACAATCGGACCATTGTATATAAATATTCCCTCAGGCTTTCGTGTGGCAAATTCAAAGCTCAGATGAGAGTTATCGCACATTTCCAGAGATGGATACCATGCCCATCCGTTACCTCTAAAGCTGCGAGTTGTTTGCTGGCACCGCGGTCCAGTATACCCAGGTGGGCACGAGCATGATATACTGTATCTTCCTTCTATGCACCGTCCGCCATTGAAACATGGATTTGACCGACATGTTTCAACTTTGGTAAAATTTCGTGCCCCACAATAGCACCTGGCTTGCACATTTACTCTAACACCCCCAAAAGCTGTTTTGTTAGCATTAATCATATATGGAATATTACTTACATCTAATACGTTGGTGCATGAGCCTTTACATTTTTCCCCTTCGTGGTGACATTCATCAATACCGACCATTGTTATATTAATCCCAATATCCGATTCTATTTCACTTCGATGCATGAGTAACATCCCATTCAGTCTTTCTGGTTTATATTTAGGGGAACCGTTGATCCCGAATCTAACATCAGTTATGGGAGGGTATTTTCTTTGTAATTGAACACTAAATATATTGATATAACTTTGTTCTAAATTTAATATAGTAGCTACCTTACTTTTAAATTTATCGTATTTGCTATGTACTAGACTTTTTGTTTTATAATTCCAAATTTTGATAAAATCTTCATCGGTTATACCGGAGAGTCTTAACGACCCTGCATTAATAACGGCATCATTGTTTATTTCACGAACGATTACAGTCACATTAGCCGAAATGTCAGTTTGACCATGTTTCCTATCATACACTTTAAATCTAAGATTATAATAACCATTTCTGGTTCCCTGTTTCATTTGCAACATTCCAGTTTCTTCGTTAAGCCTAAATCTTTGATGCTCGGAGCCATCCCAATAAAACTTCTTATCTGGCAAATCCCAATCATCTATATCATTAACAAATATGCTTCCGATATCAGTATCTGGGGCTTGCCCTTGATAATTATATACAAAAATCTGTTTTGTACCCGAATCCATTTTGTTATCATTGATATCACCAATGATTACAGTGAGGGTACTTGTTCCAGTCATTGGCGGCGTCCCATGATCCTTAATTATAATCGGTATCAGGTATTCCTTTTGTTCCTCTCTATCAAATGATCTTATTGATGAAACGATTGCCATTCCATCAGTATTGTTCTTATTCTGACCTTGATCAACTTTGAAGGAAGCTCTTATGACATCACTCGCTGCGGGATCCAGTCTGAACTGAAAAGGTGGCCCGTTTCCTTTTGTCTTATCGTCTTTATCTGTTGCCTGTACTTCGATGATTTTTTGTGGCAAAACATGTTCTGTCACCACTGGTCTGTAGTCTTTGAAAAAAATTGGAGCATTATCGTTTATATCTAAAACTAAAACAGCTAATGTTGCAGTCGCAGTTTTGGGCGGAGATCCATCATCGATGGCGAGCACTTTCAATTCATGACGAATAGTTTCTTCACGATCTAACAACCTCTGTATACTTACTACGCCGTCTTGACTGATGTAAAACTGTCTTTTATCATCGGAAGCTCTATCGATTGAGTAACGTATTTTACTTCTACCACTTTGATCAGCGTCAGCTGCTTTAAATTTCTCTAAAATTTTACCAACGTCGGCATTTTCTTCTACCGATACATTCATACTTTCTCTTTCAAATTGTGGCTTATTATCATTGATGTCTTTAAGCTTGATAGCTACCCATGAAAAAGCATTGTGATTCTTATCTTTGTCATTAATATCGCCTCTGTCATTCACTTGTATTCTGAATCGAAAACCGTTACTTTGTAAGTTATCTTCGAAATCGAGGGGCTTAACTATTAACAGTGAACCAGATCCATCACTGTTTCTGATCATGGAAAACTTATCAGCTCCAAATCCACTGTTCTCTACGACTTTGTACTGAAAGTCATTAGTTTCATCTTCATCTTGAACTGTGACAATCAAGATCGGCGCCAGTGGCAAAATTTTGTCATCTGTTTCATCAACTTCTGTAATCCACTCATCTTTAGTAAAATGAGGTGGCATATCATTGATATCTCTTACTTTTATTGAAGCCGTGCCAGTTCCTTTTAGACCTCCCCCGTCCATAGCCACAACCTGTATTGAATAATCCGGCGTTTTTTCTCTATCAAGGCAACACACTGATGTTCTAATAACACCTGTGCTTGATTCAATTTCAAATATTGGCGATCCTGATTCTTCTTCTATGACATTTTTTTCAATTGAATAAATAAGTTTGGCATTATTGGCTTCTGATGGGTCATCGTAATCCACTGCGCTCATAGTCATGACAATGGTACCGGCCGTGCCATTCTCTGTGATATTTCCAATATGTATGCCGTGAGTGAACACCGGAGCGTTGTCATTGACATCTTTCAGGTTAACTTGGACATCGGCGTATCCCACTAATCCTTCTCCGTCTTCGTCTTGGGCAAAAACTGTGAATCTCCATTGTGGGCGTCCGTGAGGCTGATCTCTATCCAAGGGCTGAAATGTTAAGTAAAATATATAAAAAATGTTGACTTGGTGTAGTATTAAAGTTATTAATGTATTTTTTTCAGGCATCATGAAGTGGTAGAAGATTTGACATCACAAAACCGACGAAATATAAATAGTATTTTCTTAGAGTAAAATTCATTGGTAACGATTAGGGCATCCAATCCCGGACACTTTTTGTGATCGCGGGATTTCAGGATTCACATTTTTTCGATCTCGGGTTTGATCATTCATCTTAAAATCATGCCACAATTGCTTGAGAATCTTTGGAGAATTTCGGGATTTACAATTATTTAAGGATTTGGGTTTTCGAGATCCCGGGATTGATCACTGGGGAAAAAAGTCAAAAATTGAGAGATTCTAAAATAATCTGGAAAATAAGGTCGAACACATTTTATTTTTATGTCGATGACTTAAAAAACTTGGGAATTAACAGATTTCACAATTATTAAAAAATGCGAGAGTTTTTTTAGCTCGTTGGCTGATTTCAAAAAATTTCGCTCGCTTTTAAAAAATTACGACTGCCAGTGACTCAAATCGGATTTAACGGATTTTTCACTTGTTATCCTGAATCCAGATATTCCGGGATTAGGGGTATATTAAGATTACTGGATCACAAAATTGGTCGGGATCCTGGGATTGGAGTAACGGCTTCGACGATGGTTTCGGTAATTATTTTTAAAAGAAGGGAAGTAGGAGAGTTACAAATAGTATCACAATTTAAACAGGATATAACTGTTTTTATAAAGAAATCCGAAATTATGGGATGGGGGATGGGGATGAAAACCTGAATTTGTCATTTATTGATAAAAATAATACACGAGTCTACACAAATGAACACAAATGAGTCAAAAGAATATTATTAAAAGTGTTTGCTAGTGTGGTTTTGTATACTCGATTTTAATTCACAGTATTATTCATCACTCGAGATTAATCTGAGGAGAAAATATCAATACCGATGCCCTATATCTAAAATATAATGAATGCTCAGCATATAAATTATTCATTTGATAATTTTCCCGGTGATCTATCACCAATGAACAAATCAAATACATTTTACGTAATTAGTAATCATGAATTTAAATTAAAAATAGCTGTAGTATGTTTTTGAATTATGTATATTTAATATCCTGATATTGATAATGTTATTGAATCGTATTTCTACTAGTAGTTACAAAGTAATACTCACTCGGAGAACGAATATTTCACCGGTGGTCCGATTCACTTCAAATTTACTATTGGCTATATTATCAGCGTCAATTCCTTGGCCTGTAGGGAAGTAAACGATCCTCTGCGGCCTGTCTTTATCCCCGTCAATGGCTGTGACCTGCAATTAAACATCTTCCGTTTTACATAATTGAATTGGAACATGTAAAGAGAATGAGGTAGACTAGAGACCCACGACCAGTGCTTTAAATCACTCGATCGCTTTACTCTGAAATAAGCGTTGTTAAATGGGGTATTCCTATGTTTCTGTCAGAAATATTTCGGCAAATTAATGACAGTGTAGGTGTAAGTGCTTTTGGGATTCCGTTCAAAATTAGATTCTAATGATTAACGAAGTACCTTCCTAAATATCTCATAGTTACTTGGCAATTATTAGCAGCTATATTGTTTTACAAATAATTAAGTAGTGAGCAGATCCTACTGTAAAAGGAATAAAGAAAATTCCTCGAGAAATCGGAGATCATTAAATAGCAGGAATGAGTATTCATTACACGGAAATGAAATCTAGAACGAAGATTATACTGACCTGTTGTTCGTTATTTAATATTATTCACACAAACTTTATCGATAGTTTAGGTAAACTATATAAATATAAAATTTTATCGGATTTTTGCATGTTAAATTTTTAATTAAGTTATCAAAGAATTGTTAAGACTAATTTAAGATTTACATGTATTATTTATTAAATTAGTTTTTAGTTAACATTATGAAATAAAATTATAAAAACGTTTGCAGGCAAAGGAACAATTACTATTTCAAATAATACCCTACAGATTATTGACATATACGAGAATAAAATGTATCGTACATAACAATTAAGTTAAGTAGTAATACCTAATATATATTCGGTAAAAATACGAATTTAGTGAGTGCTTTTCTAATATAACAACGAATAATCGATTTCTGCTGAAATAAAAAATACCGTTTGCTATTATATTTTTACTGTACGTTTAAGAATACAAAAACAATACATAATTAATTTTACCCAGCTATCAGTTTATATTCCCATTAACAAAGATTAATCGGTAGGGATTTTTTAAAAATAAATACAGTAAATAAACTAGATTATTCATTATAATATTATCATATAGTGATGTAATCTTAAAATTAAGACGTCAATTTGTTTTCATGATTACTTTGATTAAAGTTTTGTGAAGTATGTACCCAATCCTCTCCGATAATTTCTGTAAAAATAAAGTGAAAACAAGTCTCTGATGAAAAGTGAGTACGCGGAATATAATTTGTCATTTTATCTTCGGATTTCAAATTCAAGTGAAATTGTAATTAATTGTATTAAAAAATTATTCAAGTCTGTCGTCTGTCAAAAGTTAATTTCATTAGCACAGAAGCGTTTCTAAAATGCATACCTATTAAAAAAGTCTTCAGATGTTTCTCAGAGATACGATATTGATAATTCACTCAGAATATTTAAAGCGCTTTGTTCAAACGAAATAAAAAAAAAGTATTTCTACCGATAGACAGAAAATTATTGACGAAAAGTTCTTTCAAAAAATCACCAATCATCAAAAATGTTGTTTTAACCAATTCCCTTTCTAATGTAGAGAATAATTTGGAATTTTATTGTATTTTCAGCAAAAATAGAATATAACAACATAATAACACGATGATATGGAAATTTGATAAATTATGCGCGATAACCTCTTAAATGTGTTAAGTTTATTATTATTTTGATATCCTCATATTAATAATATTACTCACCCAAGAGCTTGGCTTGATCGTAAAAAATGCATACACAATTATCTTCATCGAGTATTACATTATTTTATGTTTTAGGCTATGTCTACTCCCAATGCGGAATACAATTATATTTGTTAACTGAAAATTTAAGCATTAAGTGTCTAGGAGAACTGGATATAGCTCGATTATATTTTTTTTCAGAGTAGATCAGGGTAGAAGAACGATTGAAGGATAAAGCAAAGAAATTGGTGAGAGGCAAGGAATCATGGAGGTACGAAAATTATATTTTTCGATTATTGTGAGTGATTGAGTATGCAAGTATTTGAATACATACATCAATTGTCTCAAAAAACGAATAATACAATTAAACGTAACGTACGCACGAGTTGGGGCATTCAATCCAGGACCCTTTTTGTGATCCCGGGATTTCGAAATTCACAATTAAGCTCGGTGGCCATTTTCATTTTTTTTGCTCACTGGCTGTCAAAAACCTAGGAATTTACAGATTGCAAAAAATATGAGAGCTTTTTTTAGCTCCATCCTTTCAAAAAGTTTCGACTGCCAGTGACTACAGCGCGAAATATTTTTTTTACCGGACATTCCCCTTGTTATCCTGAATCCCAAACTCCCAGGACTGGTACAAGGGTATTCAATCCCACAGCATTTTTCCGATCCCGGGATTTCCGGGATTGGAGCCCCTAATACAAGTAAACGTATTGTTCTCTTTGCCTCTATTACATTCTTTTTCCCGTAACCTCTATTCTTTTTTTTCTTAAATATTGTTTTGTACACAAAAAATAAATAAAAACATTTTCTTAATTTGATTAGTTTTGAGCGATTTGGGTAATTGTCAAAAACTAAAAAAAATAGATTGTGGGTTGGTCGAAAATGTTCCAGCACTTCAGGGTCCCAATGATTGTTTCTGTGGGAGCTTAGAGTTGAAATGGTTATGATAATAGGACAAATAACACAGTCACATCGTGAAGACTCATAACCTGTAGATTAATTAAATTACTTAAAATTTGTTACGTAAGAAAGAGGATTTGTTAAATAAATACATTCACAATGCTGAGAACCAAATTGTTAGGTAATCGGGTTCATAAATCGATTTAGTTTTCATATAATCATATTTACAATAGTTCACTGAAATGTAAAGCAATACATTTTTGTAACGATAGTTTGTCAATTTAAATCTTTTAACTTGATTAATTTTACGATTAAATGTTAAACTGTATTTGATTGAGTGCAAACATATTCACTATCGATTGAATCATAACTAGTGTATTCGACCAAACGTTTTTTGTCGAATCACGACGTGGTATAAAGTATGTGGGTCAAAATAAATATGTAGCGAATAATATCAAAAAAAAAACAACACTCAATTTTTCGTATCATATTTTCAATAAATAAAAATGACAAGTCGATTTTCTAACACTATTTACCAAGCTGATTGATTGGATAAGATACATGCAATATACAAATATACATTTTAAGACGCGATATTGAAGTAAATAAAATAAGGCTTTTTATGATGCATCATAATATATTATATTATTAGATGTTGATAGAAAAATATATTTTATGTAATACTCTTGTTATTCAAAAAAAGCGAAGGGATATAAGAGTAAAACGGTTTTGTGACATACATAAGTATTATTATAAATATTGATCTTTGGTACATATATGATATAAACTCTGTTGTTATTAGACGAAGATTTCGAATGCAACAATTGAAGCGATACGATTTTCAGGAAAAACATGTTTTTATACATGTATTCAATGCCCCAAAAAAGGATATGAGTGATGACAAACAATTTTTAATATTTACATCCATAATTATTCAGTTATTATAGGAATATGTTAATTTTAAAAATAAATTATTGAAATGTGAGTAATTAAGAATGACGTCCGTTGAATGCGTAGCAAAGAGTTTTGTTTTCCCTCAACTAATTGAATTGAAGAAAATAATTGAATTATCTTAAAAAAATATTTTAATCTATAATTTGGAATATCTTTATTTTTAACGAAGAGATTGAATCGACAATGGACCTTTTGTGTTTTGGCCTACGTTTTTATTTTTTCGTACTTGTGCTTTATGTTAAATAATTATCAGCTTCATTCTTTTCAACAAGTTCAAGTAAAGTACCGACAGAATGCGACATAGTTATGCCTATTTTCTACGTTCAAAGTGAGGTAAAAGACTTTTTTACATATTGGCTAATCTTAAAACCTCCCCTTTCGTGACGTGAAATTATGTACACTGATACAAACTGAACTATGGGAATTAACATAGGTTAGCTTAAGTCAATAGTCAGACAGGTGTTGGTTGAAAAAATGACAACAAGTATGGATAATGAAGCCTCACTTCATTGTTTTTAGGGCTCTTTAAAAAAATGATAAATGCTTATCAGGGGTTGAAGTTTCTTTGAAAAGGGCTTGAAAAATACTGTGGAAAATCGATTTATTAGAAAGCAAAAATATGAAGGTAACCACTGAAGCGTCCCTTAAAGGTATACAGCGACATTTAATAATAAGAAAAATTGTTAGTGGCTTATTGGAAACATTAATGTAATTAATAAAATCGAGTTGAATACAAATTTAAAAACTTCCCAGCTGATGAAAGTATTTATTATTATACCATCTCACCAATAGTTTATTGTATGTCATGAACTGAGAACCAGTGGCGTCCATAAACAGCATACTCTTTTTTTATCATAATGAATTGATCCATCTCAATGAAAACAACTAATTATTTCTTTATTTTCAGCTTTTATTAGACATTTATAGCTAATTAAATGTTCAAATAGTAAATGTAAAATAAAGAATTGTTAAATGATAAAAATAGAAGTGTCATATTAATATTCTATAACTAATCGTTAGTGCTGACTTTATTTGAAAAATATAAATTGTGCGTTTTGGTTGAGATGCAATTATTTATTGAAAAATAATAAGAGCTCACTGCTTAATCACACCACTCGCTCATTGCTATTTTTTAGGAATAAAACAATAAGGAATGTTTTATTCAACTGGCATACTTTAAAAACCTTATTAAGCTAGATTTTAGTAATAAATATGTTTCAAAACATTAATTTTTAAATTATAGATGCCACCGATTGCCCAGGCTTAGGTCTAAATTATAAAAGAAATGTTTCATCCAAAAGAAGGTAATTGTTGTATTTTTTTTGATTATCTGATAACTGGACCCGATTTAACATACAACTGCAAATTTAAATCCAATTTTAATGGTTTGCAGTTGTCTGACTAATAAACTAAACAATCGATATCTTGAATTGATTTCATGATAATTCCAATGACATTTGCCGTGTAGTAAGATATTCTTTTGAATATGCGATTATTTTCAGTACAGATGAACTAGCACATTATTTATCATTGTGACATTATCTTTGTTTTAGTCTTGAGATATTTAAAGCAAAGAAAGTCTTTGTTTGAATTTCATATTTTATAGAATGAAATATCAAAAGACAAGTAAACAAGTAAAGTAAGTTGAATATTTTAAGCATTGAAAACAGCAAAGAAACAGCATACCTGATATTAAAATAAAGGATTTATAGTAACTAGTTACTAAATTGTACTAAGAAAGCTTTAATAGAAGTGTCATATTCAGTGTGAAGAAAGTTTCTGAACATAAAATATTCCAGCTATTTGTATCAGCAAGAAGTCAAAATACTGTAGCTTTTGTAAATATTCTGAGAAAAATTAATGTTTGAGAGTCTCTCATTTCGACTTCTATTCACTAATTTTATTACTTTTTACTATTTGTGAATTCGAATAAAATTGCTAGGTATTATTTTATATCTCTTTCAACATCGAACGAACAAAAAGGTATGTGTCCGATATTGTACAGTGCGTGCTGCTCTTAAAATAATTAGTAAACTGACAATGAACTAAATTGTTTTTGATATTTAAAATAAATGAACAACCGATAGACCGTAATAGTAATGACCGTAAAAAATACTTGAATGCATTTGAAAGTTGGCATAATCGTAAAAATCGTTCTAAAAGAACAGCTATATAATATTGCACAAAATGGTAGTTTCAGTAGAGAGATTTATTTCAAGAGCTTTGTATTCTTAGGAATTTTGAATATTTGTGAAATTAATTATCAGAATATCGAATACTTGAATTTTAAAATATTCGAATTTCGTAATCAGAAAGATAAAAAATAATAAAAATACAGATGTAAAAGAGAAAAAGACCATACTGTTTTCATATTTAAAAAAACATGGCAAAGCTTTACAAATTATTTTATATCCATAGATTTTTGGATCAGATTACGTATTACTCGACACATGTTAATAAACTTTTCCCCAAAGAAATTTGTTCCCAAAGTGTATCATATTTTAAATATTTATTAGAAACGGTGATGTTGTAATTTTTATATTTGAATTTTGAGTAGATTAATTTTCGTACGTTAGGTTTTAAATCGTCATGTTTATGTTACTGTTTTCTTCGACAAACTATTTTTTATACAAACTAATTGCCAATGTTTGAATGCTTTAAGTAGCTTTTTGAAAAATAATCTAAATATAATTCAGCAAATTTCTGTTAAGAGTTTGTATTACAAATATCTGAATATCAAAAAGGAGCCAAATGTATTCGAATATCAAATATTTGATTGGAACCCCAGTTGTAACGTACATGGAAAAAAAGAGATTTAAAATTATTGTGAATCAATTTCACGGCATCTTTATCAATAAAGCTTGATAAAAACGATGATGATGATTATGGTATTAGGAACGCAATAAAGATTTATCGAAATACGAACTGACGTCTCCAAGATACGAATCGTAAGGAGAAAAGAAATGTGACACAATTGGTCGATTTAGGGGCGCCCTTCAGTTTGACAGGCGTCTCGCAGTTTGGCGAAGATGAACTCAATCAAAAAGGTCTTTGTGAGCAGGTAGTCGTGGGTTTTGCCGGCTTTTCTCGCCAGGCCGATGTTTTTCGTCTTTACATCGAGATGCTTGATTTAATTAGTACCCCTTCCTTCGGTGACCCGGACCCCGGGACGATCGGGCCGGGGGACATTAATGAAAGTCTCAACACACGGAGGATCGGTGTATTTTGTCACTTGAAAGCCTATAAAAAGTATGTTTTCAGAACACCCATTTCTATTACGTAGTCTAGGTTAAGACTATTTCAGCTTTCACGTATAACATCGTTATCTTCATTGAAACACTTTTGTATTAAATACATCAGGCTTACTACAGAAGAAATAAACGTTAACCCGTTCTTGTCCATCAAGATATATTGTTGTATAAGTGCCAATGAAATTGAATTCTAGACGAGAAACGAATTACCAAAGACTTATAATAGCAAAATATTTAATATGTATCTTGGTAATTTTACTCAATAAAGTATCGCTACATTGCTACATATTATTTAATTTGTTGAATATTCAGCAGCATAACAGCATAATAGCAGAATAACAGCAGATTTTCCTTTGAATTTAATGTTTAATAACTAAAAATTACCAGACCTGTAGAGTTGGAAGTCGTGGAGTGGGATTTTGTCTGAAGTCAGAGTCGGAGTCGGAAAAATCGATATACGACCATTTTTTTAAAAATCATTTTTTAAAAAAAACATTCTGATCGAGTCCATGGTGTTGTCACCGCACGCTAGGCTGACAAAAGATGATCTGATGGTAAAAATATATGTAAGTAAAATATCAAAGATTAAAAAAATCAGTTAGTAGTCGAAGTCGGAATCGGTTTTTTTTCTACCTGACTCCACAGCCCTGAAAATTACCAGATGTCTGTACCATCTGTCAAAATTCGCTCAATCCACTCGTTGCGCACATAGTGTGTGTGTGCTGTGTTATAAACAGACGTATCCGATGGCTTAGTACCATAGTGCTACAACTAGACATTGGTAGTTTAGAGTTATGGCTAACCAAAGTTTCGACGCATCTAAACTGAATTTTAAAAAAGTTATAATTATTATATGTCTCATTTTTTAGTGAATAAATAAGTCATTTATCTCAATTCAATTCAAATTGTATTTGTATGGAACAGAGAGATTGTTTGTGTGTTCTTTATTTCCATTATTTAAACATCTGCGTACCAAGAGAAATCTAGTTGTACTTTTGTGGAGCTATAGAAGAGAGGAATTCAACTATAACAGGCGATATAACTAATCACATCAAATCTTTTACCTATTGAAACTCACATCATTTTATTTTGTAATTATTGTTCTTTTGAATTTTAAATACTTGGAGTAATTGAAAAACTGTCTGAAAATGACGATATATGAGTAAAATGTATTCCAATATTAATCACTCTTTGTGTGGATCATATGAATAGATTTCTCAAACGCATTAGCTTTTGTAAATTAACAGGATATGATAATAGAATGTATGCAAATTGACATCCATTCTATGACTTTGACGGAAGCAAATGACGCATGCCAAATTCAATGCATCAAGTAAATTTGTCTTTGACATAGTGAAATTGCATTTACATCGCAGTAAAGATTAATCAGCGGTACAATAATGCGATTGTAAATTATTGGAAAATCCACTACATAATAAAATGAAATATTATTGGTGTTTTTTGTTCGAAAACAAAATCTGTGAGGTCATATTATTTTTTTATGAAAAATATAAGCCAAATAAATCTGAATTAGAAGTAGCACGCTATGTTCGATCTTGTAAAAACAGAAACTAGAAAAAATCCAATCTGTTGACACAAAGTTTCTTCTCATAAAGATGTCGATATAAAAAAACGTACGACGTTTCCGTGTAAACATATAAATTTCGTTTTTATAAATACATTTTGGATAGGTAGGTATTATTTGCGTTTTAGCTTGTGCCATTATTTCTAGAATCGGAAAAGTGTAGGAATAATCTATACACTACATAAATATCCAACGAAAGCTTGAGAATTGTTGAAATATAATATAATACTGAAAAAATATCAAAGACAAGAAAACTTTTAACTGCTATTCGATATTTTATTCTATTAATCGATTTATCAACATATATCTCTCAATGTTCTTTCTGACTTGTGATGTGTTGTCACATAGGATATTTTGAGATGCACAGTTATGATTGTCGACACACAGGATTTACTGGGTAACCGTTTAAAGAATCGTTGACAAATTACTGATTTCATCCATGTGATTTATATTCAAAAAGATAAAACTGATAAAAAATAAATTTGATAACTTTGTTATTCCACTTGTGCTGTAAACAGCGACACATGTTTTGCCTCGACACAAAAAGCTATATCAGACATAACATCGAAAGGCTTACGAATAATAATAAAAATATATAAGTAACTGAAGACTAAATTTGATCACGTTTCCATATAAAAGCTGTAATCTGTCGGAATAAAAAGGGTAAAATAATATTAAAATATATAATGTTTTGAGTTATTTGTTTATTTTGTAACATTTTATGTCCATGTACATATGTGTTTTTTGGTTCAAATTTTAAATCATAAATTACATAAGCAATTATCATTGTTACTGTGAGATGTGGTACATAGCAATTTGATGCAAGTTTGTTGGAAGAAATGTTTATAACTGAACACAAATGAACATCGATTATGTGTTAAAAACACAATATTTTTATTTTACTACTCCCACATTTATTTAAAAAGATCAAGATCCGTTTCGCTCATGACGAGCATTATTAACTGATAAGAAAATAAAATTTTACATTGTTATGTATACAAAACAAAATGAAATTAAAAAGGCGTAATAAAAAAATGGCATTGAAAAGAATTTACACATTATAGTACAAAATATGAATAAGTCACATTAAATTAACTCAAATTAAAATGTTGAATACCTCTTAAATGTAATTGCCAAAGTCATCAGAGTATCTTTGATACATCGATAAATATTATTAATCGTAAACATTGAAAAATCTTCAAAGATATTCTTTGATGGTTTATGTAATTAATGATTAAAAAAATAATTCGTAAAAGTATATAATTTTTACCCCCGAAGTTCTTTTAAGCTTTCGAATGAAACTTTTGCCTTAACTAGATATCGCGGGCACATTTTAAGGTGGTCCTCAGAGGCTTAAGTAGGTTTACACGTCGCACCGAAAACTTGATTAAAAATCTTCGCTTATTCATTATCCAATCTATTGCGTCGGATTTTTGCATCAAGCGAGATTAATACAGGTCACTGTTGTCGGCCTCCTCTGCCAACCAACCTGATAAAACCTCACGTTTTCCAAGAGAATAATTATTTTGGGGAAATTTATTACATGACAAAATGTTATGTGACGCTTTTTGGAAACATGAATTAATATCTTTGATGTGTATATTATGTAAATATTTTTATGGCTGCGGTCCCGGAATCGTGACGTCATATGCATAATACAGTATGGAAATTTATTTCGAAATCACAAATGAAGACTTTTACCTATGTACACAATTCTAATTTTAGAGCAGTTTCTGTTGATTTGAATGAAGGCTTGTTTGCATATTATAAGAAGCTATGTATAAATAGCAAAAGGGTCAAAAAAATCAAGCAATTAATATGCGTATGCGTTATCGCGCTTTTAGTATAATATTGTATACCCTATAAACCAGGGATGGTGCGTGCGTTGATCGTGAAGGTATTTTTGCTGATTGCAGATATATAAAATGGGTTTAATTATTGTCTCAAGTTACAATTACAAGCGATATCAGTCGATCTCCATTAATAATTTTAGCAATTAGTCGCTTCTAGAAACGAAAACGAAGCCACATCTGTTATAAACAGATATATCTGTGGCCCAGAAGTAAACCGTCGCATGTCTAAAAATGAATACAGGAAATAAAAAAGGCAATATGATACAAAAAAATAATTTAAAAAGTGTGTATGCATTAGTGTACTAAATGTCACATAAAATTCTAAATCAGCGTATTAAATTCTTCATAACGGTAAGCTGTGGTATGTCGATCATCCATAGAAAAGAACACATGTTTTTAGATTATATGGCAATCGTCTGGTTATATGGCGTAGCGGTTAGCGTTGTTGGCATCCGTGCCGGACCTTACGGGTTAGAGTCCCAGTACGCACAGCATTTTTCGGTCGAGTGTTTCGAGTGTTTGTGAATTTGTGATGTCTGAAAATTCTCTCCCACCCTTCCGATCCTTCAATAACTGGGCGTAGCAAGATCAATTAGTTAGTCACTAATCCTATCCTAGCCTTTTCCTTCTATATCTACTGCTCTTTTTGGAAAAGAGAGGTGGAGCGACTGAGTAACAAACAGTTCCCGTAGAAAAGATTCTGTTGAGTTACCTCCATTAAGAAGCCATATGCTTCACATTGGAAGCAGTCATGGATAAAAAAATATATGGCAAGTCCACTTTTAGTTTAGAAAATAAGCAAATGTAAGTCCCACATACAATCATAACTAATCTCTGATGATGGCGGTAGACCAGTGTCTGCCAAACTTTTTTACTTCGCGCCACACTGGTGAGTGGGATTTGTTCCGCGGCATACCAAATAAAAATGCTTTAAAAAACGAAAATGTGGAAAATGTGTCGAGTCGACTACTACATATATATGCGAACGTGACAAATATTTATATGAATACGTAGAAGTTGAATTAATTTAAAATTGAAGGAAATTTAAATGAAAAGGTATTATACAAAATGAAAATTTTATATAATACTCCGCGGCACACCTGAGACTTCTTGCCAGTTTGGCAGAAACTGCGCTAGACCCTCAGAGAACCCAACCCTACTCTACACCAGATAGTATGAAAGTAATACATATCGTTTGACTTGCGATGTTAAAATTTGAATTCAATAAAAAATATTCACACATTATTACATCAGTCTTAATACAACTATTATTCTTAAAAAGATAAAAGCCTCATTAAACTCACGAAACAGTATTTTAATTCAGAGGATAATTTGTTTCATTGTAATAATGTAAACCGAGGGAAAAAAATGTTTTCGTTCTCCTGAAAAATTTTTCAAATGTGTCATGCGATGTTTAGTTTTGGGATACAGATATATTTGCGAAAGATTCGTTGAATTTGACTATCAAACTAATATTTATAACTTTGTTATTCCTCTAGTTATGTAAACAAAAGACGTATTTAGCCTGTTTGAAAAGCAACATTTTACTACATATAATATATCATTAAATGAGACCTAGATATATAAAAAGGGACCGAGACAATATAAAAATATAATTGAATTTGAAGTTTATATAAGAACAGAAAAACTAATTTAAGTATCGTAATTTACAACAGCACTTTCTATTAAACGTTTGGAATTATTTTTTGCGATTCAGTCATGCTAAAGATTCTCCTCAAATGGATATAAATACGTGTCTATTTTACGACGTTGTATAAATAATATTATTTGAAAAGTGATATTTTTTTATGTTATTTAAAAAGTTGGACTTACAGATATAGGAACCAAAAAGTCATGATAATATTGGTCGCTGCCACCCAGCTGGTTGCAGACAACCTCTGTAATCTTGTTTCGAAAGATTTTCAATTTCAAAATAATTAAATGTAGCTTCATATCATATTCAATTTTCATTTTCAAAATTTGTTTTGTTACAAAGTTCACATTATTCATTTAAAAATCTATTTTAATATACCTACTATAATAAAATTTAAGTAAATTTAAAAAAGAACACTAACGAAAGATAGTATTAAGTGAAAAACACTAGTTTTTAACCAAACCGTTTTGAATATTTGCGTGAAAATCAAATCATAAATTTATATTATATTATCAAATAATTTTGGTGACCGTTTCCAATTAAAAAATGCTTTTTTTTTTTTTTGATTTTTAAATAGAGTATTAATTTATTTTGGTATAACACATTACACGATGCTTTTTAATACAGTGTATTTTTGCGTAGATAAAACCATTAAATACACAGTATGGAAAAACGTTTATCTATAATAATGTTTATATAATAATATTTAAAAATAAATACTAAGAATAAAATTATTAGATCATAATGACAATCTTCGATTTGGATTATATTGGTCGGCTGAATGTAGCATGGAAAGAAAATGTGTAAATATAAATTCAAAATAAGATTTGATGTGCGCTAAAAAAGATTTTTATTATAAATGAATGCCATTAAATAAATTCCCTGTTTCCTTTGCACTTCATTTACATTCGCATATTTCGAAAAGGGTGAAGGCAATTTATTGTTATGAGTTTAAATCGTACAATTTCACATGAAAAATTACACCATAAACATTTAAATTACTGCATTTAAATATTCAAATTTATTTAAAATAACTTTCTGTGCATAAGGAAAACACATATTAAATGAAAATAAATAATGCAGATTGTACGCATTTTCGATTAAACGTGACCCTTCCCTACCCAACAAAAAAGTTCATCCAATTATTGCCTTCGAACCCTCAATGTAGAAATATTATATACATATAAGACTAAATTATTTAATCTGTATAATTATATGAATTTCACAAATAAAATATAGATACGTACCTAGTAAAAAAATCATTTTGTGGAGAATTTTTTTTTATACAATATGTTCATTTATGTTATACAGTTATATGAACGTGTTTCCGTAACTTGCTATTAGTAAATATATGGATGAATAAAAGCGTAATCAACTCCTATTCTTCTATTACAGGAAGGTTTGGACTGTTAGCATTGAGAGGTATTATATTAATATATAAATATAGGCCAAAGGGAAAACATCTTTTTGAAATGGTATAACATAATTAGGCCAAGAAAGAGGAGGACATAATACAACAACGTTACTGTTTTACTACTTTATATCATTCTTATTTCGTAGAATTTGAAAGCTGATATACAAAAAATAGCCAAAGAACAAGATTTCGTATTGTCTAAGGAACCTTTGAACTGCCTTTGGAGTTTACATAGGATATGAAAAAATATGTTATTAACTGATGAAATATAAAACGATACAGGGTTACTAATACAAAATTAAGTGAGACTTATTAATAAATGTGACGAACAAATGGTAAATTTATATGTTTGAAAAAATTTATTAATAACGAAACAAATAAATAAATTCAGTGAAACAGTTAACAGAGGAGAAACATAAAAAATATGCGCACATTCAATTAATTTGAATTAGACAAGAATTCGTGTATATTAATATTATAAACGCTATTAGGCATATATCTATAATGTATACTATAAAAGTAACTCCCGCTTTAGATAAATAAATACATTTAAATCTTAAAGATTTCTTGCAATACGAAGCTTTCAAAAAAAAAAAAAAATTCTCGCCCTTATGTGTTTTGACTTGTACATACAATATATCATTTAATAATCATATTATTCAGTTGCGAGATATCATGGTTATTACATTATGAATAATAAATCTTTTATTGGGCTACTATTTTTATTAATTACTATTTTTTAAATGTAATAATACCCATTAGTTTTGACAGTTGTTATTAAGTTGAGTGGTCTTATACTGTATTTAACAAACGTCAGTGGTGATAAGAATCAACATTTAGTAAAATCGATATTCAATATTTAAATATAATGTGGTAAATACAGTGCTTTTATTGAAAAGATTTTTCAAGATTTTTCAAGATTTTTTTTCTAATCCATGTCTGATCTTTATGTGAAGCATATGGGTTCCTAATAGAGGTATTTCAGCAGTAGTTTTTTTTACGAAAACTACTTTTTATTCAGTTGCTCAAACTATCTTTTTGTGTCCTGACTTGTAACTAGGGTATCAAATCCCGGAGCCTTTTTCTAATCCCGAGATTGGGATTTGCTCACCGAGGAATTTGAAATCCTCAATTCGCTATACTTTTCCCCCGGTTTATCTCCAAACCTTGTTTTTTTTTTTGCTCACCGAGTAATTTGAAATTCTCGATTTGGTATACTTTTTCCCAGATTGTCACAGAACCTCGTTTTTTTTTTTAGCTCACCGAGGAATTTGAATACCTCGATTGTCACAGAACCTTGTTTTTTTTCTTTTTTAGCTCACCGAGAAATCTGAAAATCTCGATTTGCCAATTTCGTGTCAATTTTCGGGATTTGCTCAAAATTTCTCTATCCCGAAATCCCGGGATCGCAGCCGTATCAATCCCGGGATTTCGAGATCAGAAAATCGAACGGGATCCCGGAATTGGATGCCCTACTTGTAATTCCACAACAACCAGATCGCCTACAGCAGTTGCAGCACATTTCTAAAACGTTCTTTTCCTCTCTTCGTAAACTTGAATTATTGCATTTATTTTTTTATTTGGTAATATAAATGTTCAAATTCACATTAAAGTTCAGATCTTTTAAGCTTACCCACAATTCTGAAAATTCTCGGAAAGCGTTACACATCAAGACAAGATCCGAAAATCGAAAGTTTTCAAAGCAGAATAAAATTGTTTTTTTTTTGAAACATTAAAAATACTGAGGAAAAGAGTGCCGTTTCATCGCGTTACATGGGGAAAAAAGCACTGGGTAAATATAAATAAAATATTAAACTTTTTTTATACAATATACTACACTTTTCTGGAAGTTTACATATTTAGTTATAGAAAAACACATTTTGAAAGTATACTGCAATAAAGTAAAAATACCAAAAAGATAATTGCTGTGTAAAGCACATGATGTCAATTGAATATCATTTTTGTAAACTACAGTAAGGAGATAAAATAGGCTAAATATTGCTGTAAAAATGGTAGTTATGTAAATGTACTACCATTGACTTGATTTGAGTGCTCTCAAAATCCACCTTTCGGTGGTTGTAGTTCATCGTAGCTCGTAACCTTGATTTAAACTAGTAGTTTATCTCTCTTAGAATATATTTGGGAGTTTACCTGTATGCTTACACAGATAGGAGTTTAAAAATTACCTGGGAACAAAAAGGTTCTAAAAAATTGTGTTTGAATGTTTTTTTATAACCTGCTATGTAAATATTTTCTCTTAATATTCAGTTTTCGCTTCACTAATTTTTGTAAATGATATCTGTAAAATGTGATATACGTGCAGTATTGACGTCGTACACTATGTACAGAGTAACAAAGTTTTTATGCAATATACTGTATAATTATTTGAATTTGTTTGATAGTAATAACGCTGGTTAGTAAATAAATTATTAATAAATAAATTTCTCAGCTTAGGTGGTACATATTTATAAGAATTTAAAAAAAAGTGCGTACAATCAAAATCCTGGTGGAAGAATCTAGATGAGTAAATGTGGGCGTGAAGAGATTCAAAGCATTATGGATGTATTGATTGTAAAGATATTAATAATTGTAACCAAGATACAGAAATATTTTACGAGTATTCACTTATTTTTAACTACATTACAGAGCAAAAAGTGTCTGAATGGAAAACTGGGGATGTGTCAATGGAAAGTCGTTGGGTAAATTTGTTCAAACACTTTCGCGCCAATAATTTGAGTTAGAAGAATTTTTGTATAATTATTAAATATATATTTTATGTCTGCCCTGCAATAATGTACCATTATAAATGGACTTGAATATATTGTGGAATATATTCAAGTCCATTGTTCAAGTTGTTGATATCATTAAAGCAATGTTAATTATAAAAAAAAATTCGAACAAATCCTGTCAAGAATTTTATTCGTTTTTTAAATCACCACCAGATATTATATACTTGAAAAAATCATCTTCAGAAAAATATAACACTAAATATTTTTTCATGTTTTATTCATTCATTTTTCTATGTACTTTTCATAAAATAATATGTACTATGAAAACATATGTGGGACCTCATTTGTTTTATACACCTATAGAAACATACCAATAATCTTCAAATAAATAAATAGAATAAGTAACCTTATATGAAAAAAAATAAATAATATCTAGTATATTGAATGAAAGTGTGAGGCGCTTAAAAATACCATTTTTTTAGGTATTCCAGTTTGGGGTGAAAAATAAATGGTCACGTTAGCTACGCCTGACGTAGAGCGTATGCTTTCCACAATTTAACTATTTACATTTGAATACTACAAAAAAAATATTTAACGTATGACAATATGGAGTCAAATTTCTACCCTGTCTTTGAATGAATGCAATGTAAGTTTAAATAAACACTTCACTACTAAACTAAACTAAAAACAAATCGAAAAAAAAGTTTTTTTTCCCTGTTTGAATAGTTTTTCATATTTGTAATTCTAGGCAAGCAGTTATTATCATCAATTATCAAAAGAAAAAAATAATTTGAAATGATGTGTAAGGTTAGTAGTTTTTTCAGTCAGTTCAAGTACATCCGTGCACTTGGAATGCCTGAAGATGCCGAAAGGCGAAACCCGGGTCGTTAGCGACAAAACTCATGGAAAAGTACAAAATTCAAACAATTCAAATTTGATATTGAAATTCCATCAAGCACCCTCAGTCGAAATACTTAATTAGTTTTTTTTTTATTAAATGTTCAAAATAATCTAATGCAATTTGTGTAAAATAATCTATTCTTTGGTGGTTCAAAAACGTAATCTAAAATAGATTAACTTTTTATAACGTTTATAATTAAGATTTCTTAGAGTAAATTTAAAACATTCTTGTTCATTAAAACGTACATGAACTTTGTAATTACAAAAAGTTTCAAACGATTTTCGTAAGGTAAATGATTTTTTTATGAAGATGATATAATAACTACACATCGATGAGAAAAAAATGTAGTCTTTAAGCTATCTACCCAAAAAAATTACTATTTTAATAATTTTATGAAACAGAATAGTACCTACCATAAACAATATTATTAACTTTATTAATTGATTTGGCATTTACTTGGTTTCTAGAAGTCCATTATAATAGGGTAAAAATATTATTAACGATTTTTTCTTTGAAAACATCTATCAATTATGGTTCGTTCAAAGAGCAACAATATTTTTCTCGTGGAAAATAATGTTACTTAATAACTTTGTAGAAAATAGTTTTTTTTATAATAATTTCATTGAACTTTTTATAAATCAAGCGAAAAAAATAATAATCGACCTTCATAAATTTTATTATAATAGAAACTCTTGGATAAAACTTGGTAAGGAGTTTATTCTTTTATTATAGAATATTGGAAAACTATTACTCGTCGACGGAGTAATCTTCAGTTCTATACGAAGTAAACACTTTTAGCAGACGGTACTAAGGACAAAACTGAGACTCCTCGTAAAATAGATCGAAGCGATCTCGCGCTGTTCAATACAGTGGCATTCCGATACTCAAGTTTGAAGCTGCGATTATTCAGCACACCAAAATTCTTTGATTGTTTCATTTTTGGAATGGCCGATTGACACTAAAAAAAATCTTGTTGATTTGAATTAAAGTTCAAATAACGTTTTGAAAAATCATAAATTTATGAAGAATTCTTGGTGAACGTGTTGTCATTACAAGCAATATAAAAGTGTCTAGCGCTATGGTAATTATGAAAGCCCTAATTCAATGACTATATTTATAACAGTTAAGTATAAACAAACAACGCTTTCGGATCAAATAAAAAAACTATTTACATTACTTCTATACTATATTGCCGTCCTCAGCTGTAATGTGGTATGTGGTTTACTTCTGTAATTAGGTAGATCTGGGACTAGGCAGAGTCGATATCAAATAACAATATTTGAAATGTCGAGTATGAGTGTTTGTGATGTCTTATCTGTGTTAGTTAATCTCGACTGACAATCAAAGTTTCATCGAGTTAATTCATTTCAATGAAAATAAAAACAACATTCTAAGATTTTTCGATGTTAGTGCACAAAAGTCACATTCGAAATATTTTTCGGTGAGTCTGTGAGTCTTGTTAGTCGGACGGCAAAGCTTTGTTTTTTTAAAAAACTACGCTTGCAATGTGGAGCATATGAACTCCAAATCGAGGTATCACAACAGAATTTTTCTACGAGAACTGCTTGTAAATCAGTTGTTCAACCTCTCTTTTTTTTCGAGTAGGGATATAAAGGATAGTGTTAAGACAGAACTATTGGTGGACTAATTACTCTCGCTACGCCCCTTTATTTTAGGGTTGGAACGGTGGGGTTTCCATTGACTTATTAAAATAAGTGTATAAATAGTACGTAGTATTATAAATGTATCTGAGTGAGTGAGGTCGTATTTTTCCGTTTTGTTGTCCACTGTTTCAAATATAAGTCCTGACACTGCAACAGATTCATTTTTGGTCGGACTAAAAATCAAAAATGCTTGTGATGTTTACAAACTCGTCAATCCATTCATAAAAACAGTATATATCGAGACAAATTAGATATCTACGAGTCCTGTATTAGTCTATTCCTTTTTTAGATGCTGAGCGAATGAATAGCAACTAGTTGTCGTAGAAACAATTTCTGTCGGGATACTTTGTTAAGAATGTACGCGGACAAGATTTAAATAAAGAGAAAAAAGGGAAAGAAAACGTAGAATAATATAATAAAAAAGCGCTTAGCTTAAGATGCAATAAGTAAAAAGATCTTATCAAGATCTGTAACTTAAATTGCTTTACCAATATAAAAGCTCTATTTAAAATAAAGTATCGATAAAGTATAATGAATAGAATTTGCGTGATAATAATCTTAACGCCACTGATTTCGAGTAAGATGCGTTATCACTTTCGATGGTTATTTTTGTCAGAATTGTTTACTTTCTTTGCTTCCATAATCCTTGGAGACTCCCAACAAACTTGTTTCACAACGAACCACGCTTTTGAATGGGATCTTTCGGATATTAACAAGATAGCGGTCGTTATGTTAAATGAAGAAACGTTACATATACTCTTAAAATAATAACTCGAAAGCTAGGTATAACTTTTAGGATGCTTCCAAACTTACTTACGGAAAGGGTGTGAACATAATGCTTAATATTAATATTTTCTTTGTACTACTGACTAGAATGTACGAATATAATGGCAGACGAAAGAAAGTTTTTCGTTGTATAAGTTTCATTACAAGGCTAGATTCATTTATATAGAAAATCTGTAATTAATCGAAAACAATAATAGAAAATCATTGTTTGAATGATGTTAACAAAATTTGTTGACTTTTAATTTTAGTTTAATATTAGGATAAATAAAAGCTTTTTATAGTAGTATGATAATTATATTTTTCTATGTAATCATAACTTTTGAAAATAGTTATTTCAAAATCTGAATGATAAAAATATATTAAGTAGAGATTAGGAAATTGCGATGATAATACAATAAAAGCGAGCTAGGAATTCTATGCTCAGTGCTTAGTTTTTCAGACAATAAGCCAAGTTTAAGTCTAAATTATCGCGCTTAGCTTCTTGAAAGTTGGGGTATGGTAAGTTTCCAAGCGTCTAAATAACTGTATAGAATAATTTGTTGCATGTGTTGTATATAGCTTTTCTTTTCAAGGAATCTTATTAAAGTCTGGAAAGTTGCAAAGCTTTGAGAAAACTTTATTTAAACTTTTGGCTTAATTTTCAAATTCACATATATATTTTTTAATCTCAAAAAATTTTATCTGTTTGAAAACTAAAAAAAAACAATGTAATTCTAATGATAATATCTTGTTTTAAAACTTTTATGTTTTCTTTTATAAAAAGTTATTGTATGTACAAATAAAACGATAAAAGCTTTTGAAAATATATACATAAGTAACTAAACTTTTGTTTTTAAGCACAGAATAAGCTCAGCGATGATAGTGATGTTGATAAAAATAATTGATTTCATATACATCATCAACTATGAAAAAACATAATGAATATAATAGGTTTCTAATACATGTATTTTAATAGAGAAAAATTCTTGATGAATAAATGAAATGTGAAAAAGGATTTAATTACAATTTACATTTTGTGTATTAGTTAAAAAATAAAAACTGTTCCATTGCCTAAAACATTAAATTTTATAAGTGACTGTACAAATGAATCAATGAAAAAACTAATTTCAAATACTTAACAAGGCTTCAAGCAAGAAACCAAAAGTAAATCCTGAGATAAGTGAAGGAAAGTACAAGGGTCATTTAAAATGTTGAACACTGCGTTATTGAATTGAGGGCACAGTTCTTGGACATAATATTCAGATAACTACCTTGATGAAATAAATAAAATAATAACGAGGTCGTTTGAAAGATTAATCAAAATAAATAGGATCGAGATAGGCGCACAGAAAGAGCTCTTCAACAAGAACAATTAACCGTCCCACAATATAAAGATTAGTTTCTCATACACAATTTACCTCGTGTGACTTCTTCTTGTTGAGAATTTTAAGAATTAGAGTGCCATTTTCAAAGAATATTTGTAATGTTTTAATAAAATCTTTTTCTTCCTTAAGAATAATTAAATGGAAAATTTCTGAGCTTATACGGTATGGAAAGAACGTTGACTAAAATGTTAAAAAAAAAACTTAATTATTTCCGCGACTAATATAACACTGAATGTTGAAAATAAGAATGTTTCATAAAAATGTATTTATAATACTAGGTGTGTATATTCATGAAAAATTTAAAGCTTAAAATCGCAATTAGATGTATAGTATTTCAACTTGAGTTTACCAAGTTCGTTAAAATGTATGTAATATTGTATTTCAAATATTTTACAAGGCAGTCATAGAGAATACTCTTCCATTTAAATTTCCAAGCTTATCATTATTAAGTATTCAAATATTTCATTTCGGTGAAATGAGGCAAGGAATCAGTAAGTCAAACAATATTTGATAATATTTCAACACCACGAAAATATTACCGTTTCATATGAAAATAAATGAACGGATTTGGCGAAATGCGTCATTCGTATTTATAATGGTTTTATATCAAAGACTATGTATATGCAAATATTAAGCTGCCGTCAAATTTAATTATCCCTGTAAATACGGCTTTGTTTATTCATTAATGAACCACTGTTGCCTCTTTTTAATTACACGACAAGGATTTTTTTTATTATTACACTTTTTGCTAGGATGTCAAAAAATGAAAAAGCTTGTTATTTTTTTGTTTCAAGAGTTTCTTCTTTTGATAAAATTTTGTTATTTCAATACTCGAAAAAAGTAGCCCAGTTATTAATTTTCTGGAGTTTTACGTTCAATTAAATAATCCTCTTTAAATTCGGATTAGAATTAGGAAACCAAAAATTAAGACGAAATGAATTATTTATATTTGTTTATTTTTCAATTTAATTAATTTTGTAGTTAAAACATAGACTATTTTTCAATTCCTAAATGTTGTTTATATAATTTCAAATTAATTATGTTTGTTCATATAAAAAAATATCTTGAAATTGGATTCAATAGATTTTTCCTTTATCGAATATTTTAATAAAAAAAAACATTTTACAGTGAACATAATTACAGGAAGTTTACAAACTTTGGGTATTGTTGGAGATTTACGATCATAAGATTAAGTTGAAAATAACTGTTGAAAATAACTCGGCATTAAAAAGAAAATGTACTGACAAATATTGTCCTATTACTTTTTGTTTTATGTTTCATACATAAATAATGATTAATTAAAAACAGTCTGATTATTCGATAAGATAAGGCTCTGCGTCATTATGACCAGTAAAAAGTAAGTGCCTTAAAAGGTTTTGTTTGTTTTATTATCTATTGCGGTGGTATATTATCAAACATTAATAACATACTTCGGCCGAGAAGAAGTCACATTTATTATTCGAGAAAACTTTTGCAGAATACAAATCATCAGTTTGGACTGGTATAGAAGAAACGGCGAACCGTTAACGGCGACCTTTCTCCAAAACAAGTGAATGCTTTCACAGGAGGAAGTACTTAGTAAGCAAAAGCTCCTTACACAAAAAGAACACATTATACAATTGGGCCGAAATGGCTACGTGATTATACCATAAAAGACTTAAGTGCAGCCATTTTGAATGCTTTCGAAATGTCCTATCTACATATATATTACCGGAAAACAATAAGGTGTACTTTATGTCAAGTGTCAAACCAAATATTGCAAGCACTGTTGGGAACATGTTTTTCTACAATAACCGAAAACAAATATTGACGATTGTGCTAACAAACTATCTCGACAAAAATCTATGCTCGAGAGTCGAGACTATTTCTAAACTTTATAGGTATATATTGCTATAAGAAGTACTGTATGATTTATATTTGGCATGATATTTTTCTAATTATAAAATAAACCATTTTTTCTTTCATCTTAATTCTTGGCATATTTTAGTATATACACAATTAGATGTGAAATGATTTAAGGGATTGAAATATTCTTATATATTATTTAAAATAAGCAATATTTTTTTTTTTTATATAAATATTATATTAAGAATTTCTGCTATTTTACCGTGAACTATGGTAAGTTAAATGACTATTATGTGCGTTATACTCAATGAACGATTCATTAATTATTATTGAATCATTAATCGACTAACTGTTTGGTAGTCAAACTCTACTGAAAATATATTTTATTTACAATAGAAGGTGTTGAAGAAGTAGCCACGGTTGATTGTGTTCTTAATGCTGAACCGTAAATAACGAAGTTTTCTAAGTAACAAAGTACCTGCAAGATTTTCTTTGGGAGGTTCCGGTCATCCTCCTCGGTGATTTGTGTTCTGTAGGTCGGCCGCTCGAACACCGGTGGGTTGTCGTTCACGTCTCGCACGTGGATGATCACGGTTGTATAGTTTTCTTTGAGATTTTCTGAAGCAGCTAGTTGGAGCTCATACTGAAAAATATTAAATAAACTAGAATAAATAAAAATGCAATACACACTCGTAATATCATAAGCGACCAAATTTTATACAAATAACGAATACATTCATGTTGATATGTTTTCAAATTATAGCAATGCCTTCATAAAAAAAACATGGGCATAATAAACATAACGTTGAATAATAATGTTGGGATAAATTCATTTGGAGGCAATATGCTACACTTTAGGAGAGGCAATGAATTAAAAAAATAAATACTATCTAAGTATATGACTAACATTAGTAGAAATTTACCAAAATATATAAGCCTTTTCAACTACATATTTATGATATATATACAATATAAATTGTATTTATTTTATTTTCCTTATTGACTCCTGATAAGCTTGGATTAATGATTTAATTAAAAATCACACATGATAAAAATAAATATGGGTAAATAATTTGAAAGTCCATTGACAAATAGTAAAGACAATTAATGCTACGACAAATTATTTAATTTTCAGAAAAATGAGATCCCCTTGTAGTTCAAAACATCTACATACAATTTAAAATTGCAAAAAGGTAAAAAGTATTCATTTTGGTTTTTCGCCCTTAACCAGGCCGCGAGAAACTGGAAATAGCAAAGTGATTCCAATTACTGATTTGTGCTTATGAAAGGATTATAAATGAAACATAGAACAAGTTTTTCTAAAATTATATCATTTTTACTGAAAAAATGTGTGGAAAATATATTCCCTATGCCCAAATAGGAACTTTTTCTTGTAGGAAACAATTATCCCTATGCCCATTTAGAAAAAAACCATGAACTATAACTAAAATTTTTAAAAATAAATTGAAAATTGGTTGGAACTCAAAGATTGTAGAAATTTTTCCAACATAGATATAAGCAGATAGGTGCATTGCAAATTTCGCAAACAAATTTCGCTATTTTTTTCAGCCTCTCTTGTCCTGCAAAATCGGCATCTTTTATAATTTGACAAAGCTGGCACATGATTCCCAACGTTTACAAGTCGAACTTCATCAGGAACCCAAACCCATATATATTTTTCTTGAAGATCGCAGCAGGTTTTTGGCCGTAGGAAAAAATATTAATAAGACCACGACCTAATCGCAGTCGGAAATTTCGATGGGCGCTATTTCAGGAACAGTGATTTTGAATAAATAAAATGTATAAATTGATAACGGCCGCTTCAAAATGAAACCAGAATAGCTGGAACCATTTTTTCTTCTTAGATTTTCTCCCAGTCGAATATGAAGACCAAATTTATCGACATCTCCCACATTTTATGTGTACTCGTATATGGCTAGTAGAGTAAACATTTCTAAAGATCACTTTGAATTCTGTAAGACATGAAATAATAATAACATATGAAAATAAAAAAAAAATACTGCTAATATACGCCAACAGGTACAGGGAATATAGCATCCCACAAGTCAATAACATCGTGTTCTTGTCAGGCAAGGGGTTATATATTACCCACATATTTCGAATAAACTTCGAAACATAGCACACGTATGTATTAATTTAAAAATAAAGGTAAAAGAAAATTCAAGTTCTACACATAAGATGCAAAATATTCCACTCACTGGATTTTTTGAAGACATTATTAGCAATTTGATGTAGCCGATGCACGAAAACAGTTTGCGCGAAAACTTGCTAACTTTTAAAATGTGTTAAAAAAAATAAAAATCTTTTGGTGAGTAGCGCCAGTTGTGAGAACAAACGATTGACAATATATCTGCTTGTCAAAATGGCATTTAATGGTAATTTTAAAACCGATGGCTTATTAGATATCAAAAAAAAAGTCGCCTGGGAAGTGTATATCCCCCCACCTGGTTAAGGGTTAAAACGTGCCGTATGACTATGATTTTATAACAACGCTATTTGTTTAAAAATTAAATTTGTTTTAAAATTATTATTTTTTTGAACTACGCTAAGTACCTTTTTTTCATAGTTTCCGAAAACAATATTTGCAAATCATTGTACATACTATCAAAATTCTAAGCTTACAGTCCATAATATGCTCCAAATTGATTTAGAAAATCAATCTTTACACAAACGTTTTATAGTGATGGTAACACAAAAGAATCGTTTAATTCTGTATATATATTACATTTCAAAAAAATATCGGAAAAAGCTAAAATAATAGTAGATTTATAATATATAAACTCGTTATCATATTTTAATTTAAGATTTCGACTGAAGGTGCTTGGTGGAATTTCAATATTAAATTTGAATCGTTCAAATTTGTAATAATATATTTGTATTATTGATTTATCAAAACTCAAATTAAATATGATGTACAGTAATCAAATCCATAACATTACATAATATTTCATTAACATATTAATATATAGGAAACGACAGCAGCTTAGCCAAAGCCTTTGTCGAAAAAATGTAATATAATGTTCATAATTTGTATTTAATAAATATAAAATAAAAGCATAAACAATAAAAGAAATACGCAATAAAAATATGTTATAACCCAGAAACGAATATACGAAACAATTAATACTAGTATGAAATTCGCAATTTCAATGAAAGATCCAGAGTCCATGCCGTCTCCCCCTTTGTTACGCCACTGAGTAACGATTTAAATTTTTTATGGTATATAATAAATATTAGTAAAGTTATTTATTTCATAAACTTAAGGTGCTTGACGTATTGAGTTGATGTGTATCTATGTGCTCAAATGACTGAAGATACCAAAAGGCAAAACAGTGAAAGACCTTTTATAAAGAAGTATAACATTTTAAATATTGACAATCTGTTTTCATTATAAATATTTTAGCTACACGACTTAAGATTAACAATATTAAATATAACTGATACTAATACAAGAAGTATTTTTTATGAATATAAATATTTTATGTAAAGTTTTCCTATTCTTTAAGCAAGTCAATTTCCAACGATACCGTCCTGACGCTTAAATATTCATAAACCCGCATAATGGCAGTAGTTTTTAAGCTTTTACGAGATTGAATATTATTTTTTCAATTTTTTACGGTATTCTAGGACGGATTATTAATGCTTATCATAACTTTTTCTTTAGACATGCCCCCTGAATGATAGGTATAAAAATAATTTAAAAAAAGAATCGAAAAAAACCAGAATCAACGTGTTAGATTAAACATTTTTGACGGTATAGTTTTATGATGTAAAATATCGAATATCTATCGAAAATATTATCTCCTGAACTGCAAAACGTCATATATTAAATTGAAATTTTATTTCATAGCCATTGTTAAATTTTTTTGCTAAAATTCTGTGACACAAAAAAAAATACATTACAAGTTTTTTTTAATGAAATATGTCAAAGACATTTCATCAAATAATATAAATGTTTTAAAATCAAATTTGAATAAATCAATCTACATAATTTTAAATAGTGAACTAGTTGAAATGATCGTGTTTTCTTTTCGTTTTGTGGTTGAATTTCTGGTCCTATGGCGTCGCGGTAAGCGTTGTGGGCTTCCGTGCCGAATCTTACTAGTTTGAGTCCCAGTACGAACAGCATTCCTTTTGATAGATTTCTGTTCGAAGTCATGGGTGTTTATGATGTCTAAAAATTACCTCCCACCCTTTCCGATCCTTTAATCACTAGTCCTGTCCATGCCTTATTCCTCTATCTCTACTACTCTATTTTAAAAAAGAAAAGTTTAAGGACTGAGTAACAAACAAATTTCGTAGAAAAACTTCTGTTGAGATACCTCCATTAGAAGGCCATATGCTCCACAGTATGAGCGGACATGAATAAAAAATCAAAGTAAAGAAGTCAAGATTATTGTCTTTGTGAAAAAGATATAGCTAAATGGTCACTCGGATGAGCATCTATTTTAATAAAAAGCTCAGTACTTCTTGTAAGGTAGATAAATGGTTCTTACTAGTAAGATTGTATGAGTTTACCATACAGTATATTAACTTTGATAGAGAAGAAAGTTTTTCACTACTGTTCGAAAGCTCAACTTTGATTAAGAAAGAAAAACACTGATTTTGAAAACGGAAAGTATCATTTATTTTGTCAATACCTTCACTTTTTGTATAATTTTTAAGAATACCTATAATGACAAATCATTTGGGTTTTTATTTCATAAAGATTAGCAATGTTTACTCCAGCTGATTCTATATTTGATGAGAAAACAATGAAAAATTATACGTTGATTTAATTTAAAATCCTACTTAAATTCTTCGCACATATCTGAAATGCGCTTTAAAATAGTATTATTGGAAATATGACAGATATTCGTCGCGTCAATTTAATATCTACTGCAGGAATATTTTTTATATATTTTCAACGCTCAATGTTTGATAAGAGTGTAAGTAATCCCTGTTAAATATCAGATAGAGTTTGTTTAACATATTTAATAATTACATTTTTAGCCTTTTTAATACAGCTTTAATATAAATTTTTGAAAAAGGCAAAAGAAGAACTCAAAGACATTGTTGTAGATTTCTTAGTGATACATTGGTTTTGTGACAAATATTTATCACATTTAATGTTGCACTGTATGTGATTGGATTTAAACATTAAAAAGTAAATAATATAAATTTTCAGCAGGAAACTCCATCACTAAATTGAAAAACAAAGGTACTAAGCGAAAGCCAATTCAAAAAAATGTAAATATGTATTAAACACCAGAAAACGACAGGAAATCGAGTAAAATTAAAGTCTTATATTACCAACTAAAAATGGTCCCACAAAGAGATTTAATAAATTTATGGTTGCCTGTTTCTTGTTGAAAAATCTGAAAAAATTTAATATGAAATTTCTCATCATGTACATCGTTTCTTGTACGTGTTAAGAATTTAACGGAGATTCCACTCATTATTTTTATGAGAGTTAAAAGAAGAAAGGCCGACAACAAATAAAGGGTCACACAGAGGTTCTGCTCCAAATAAACGCCAGTCATAATTATTGTTGAAAGATTTTTTGTTTGCTTCACAAAAATCAATGCACAAAGTAATGTTCAAAAACTTTCCGCTCACACTTTTGAAAAATTCATTTATTTGGATAAAAATTAGAGTGTTTTTTTGGTGACGTAGACGTTAATAAATTCGTTCTTAAATGTATCGAAATGTGATTGGATCAAAAAAACGTTTTATTTAATAAATTACCCCTTTAATACCTCTACGCCAGAGACTTGGGACATTAATATTAAATATATTTAGTTTAATGAAGGGCTTATGTAGAACTGGAATTCAAAAAAGGCATTGGCATCAAAGCAGACTACAGCACACGTCAAAAGTAAATTTATATTCTTATATTAAATACAACATTTAATACGATTCCTTATCATTATTCTTTTTTTTATTAAGCCAGATTGCTTTAAAACATATTTGCTATGGTTTCACAATTCACAGCATATGGCCTCCTAATGGAGGTATCTCAACAGAAGTTTTTGAAATTTACATGAATATATGATGTGTGTCTGCGTATATGATGCAAATAAATGTCAATAAACGACTAAATGATCATAGTTTAATTAAACCAAATATAAAAAAAACATTTATGTGATATTTATCTGCATAAATAAATCTTTTCCTTTTCTAAACTTTAATTTATTCTTTATTAAATAACTATATTCATTTATTACAATACCCTGATTTGATATAAAAACGATATATGGTTTCGGATTGAAGATGGCTAATTGGAACCTTAGTGCGGCGGGATGGGGCTTGTAAGGCTATGTGAAATTGTTTGTAATCTCTTTCACTCGTTTCTCCGCAAGATGGAACTTAAAAAGTGCTTTCGACGGGCGTTCTTTATTGAGAAGAACGTTTGAAATTCACGTGCACGCTCCTCGCGTCCATTGTTGACGAAGATTTCGTGCATCAGGTGCAAATGAGATAAAAATTTGTAAGTATCTGTACCCCCGCGTAGGCTATTAAAGCTCTTCTCCGAATAGAATTTCAAGCAGGGTAACTATCAACATTGGAATTTTTCAGTTGGCAAACTATGCATTTCGTGCTGCATTAACGGTGAACAACCAATTCAAATATGTAAAAAGCTTCACGGTTATACGAAAATCAATTGCAACATGAAGTGAAGACATTTATAGAATAACTATGCATTTGTATGTTAATATTTAACAAGCTAACTCGATTAAATACATATATGTTTAAGAACACTGTTCAATTTCCAATGTAAATAATAATTTGGGTTCTAAATAGGGATTATTAAATAAAGTTGTTTCTAAAAGACTCACCTATTATTCAGTCTCTTAACGTATTTTGCCATACAGGAAAAATGATAAAACACACACAAAACAAAAAGAGATTTTAGAAAATTTGTGTCAAGCAGGCAACTAGAGGTTTATTGTTTGGTATCATTTCGTTAAGCAATACAAAGTTGTATTCCAAAGTTGTATTCCAAATTAATAAAAATTAAGCAACTTGGTGACGTACTGACATTTGGTATATGTTTATGTTATAATTATTTTTTTTCAAACGTAGTGACTTATTGCAAAAAATTCTACTGCCACAAATGCCATCGTTCTCTCTAAGTAGATTTCAAACTATTTATCTTTACAGGAATACGTTTCAATAATTACTATTTTAAAAAGTACTGATGTGTATTGTTTTGCTTGGAAAAATAGATAAATAATATAAATATTAAATAATCGATACAAATCTGTTATTGTAATTATTAAATGACTCGTAAGTCGCAGTAAAGAGTGGTGGGGAATTCCACGTCAATAACAAGTAAAAAAATATAGTCATAATAGTGAATTTTGTGATATTTATCACAGGTATTTTGTTTTTTGTCACCTATCAATTATCTGTAACGCATCAAATGTGTTATTATTTATTAGAGTAATATGAATATCAAAAAGAGTCAATTTTTAATAACAATAAAAGTTCGTATTTATACTCCTGAGAATATTACTATCTATTTCCATACAATATAAGTCTATATTAATACATTAAAAAGGACTGGATTTGTAATAGTAATTTAATGAAACGACTGAAGTAAACATAATATGTGTTGACCCTGTAGCTCACAGGTTAATGCTGTAACGATTTCGTTAATTTGTTTGAGGCGTAAGAGGCTTGAATTCCAGACTTATTAATATATGAATTTTCTATGGATTTATGAACTTCAATTACAAAAACGCTTACTTGATTCTGATAAAAGTACTAAAGAGAGGGATTTGTCAGTTGATAACCTCCTTATTAGCATCTCGGGAACAAAAAATTGAGCGGTTGAGACAGTTATTGTATAGACACTGATGTATGTCATTAAACGGAATATACTTTTCGCCATGAACTATATTTTTTAAAAAATACAAACCGGAAATGTATGAAATACTTCTCAATTAAAAATTCTTCTTTATTTATTATTTATCTTGAAGATTGCTCTGGGAATCTTCGTCCAATATTTGATTGAGAGTTCGGTAGCAAACAATCAGATTTATATTGTTTGAGAACGTTAACCGTTTTGATATTCGGAGAAGTATCCGCTCTTGGTAAACAGCCAAAATTATGAATTATTGCATCGCCGTACCTAGTAAATTAAGCGCACACTCATAACGATAAATTTCCAACGTAGACGGTGACTGTCCAAATTTTACGATAGCTTGCACAATATTGACTTTGAAATTAGTTGCCATAGCAAGGCTAGTGCCATCGATTTGTCAGACGGGAGTAGCAACTGGTCCGCCGCCTAAAAGCAGTAATGAGACAAAAAAATGGATGCAACTAAATGTGACGCCTCGTGAACAGAATACAGTTTGAATTATGAAATGTGATTTACTTGCTTTATTGAAAAAATTTGTGACTCTTAACTCATCTTTAAAAGGATAAGTTAAGAGTCACAGAGCGACATCGTATAATGATAATAAATTAAGAAATGTTAAGTAACTTATTTACAAGCATTGATAAAATGCAGTTCAATAGAATTTTGAAAATAACTCGAACGGTAACGGTATTTCATATTACTATTCCACTAAAAGTGTACTGCATTTTATTAAAAATTGTTAATGACTTAAAACAGGAATAGGTCGAGATAAATTAAATTGATTTAACTCGATCCATTAATGTTTTAAGTGATTGGTGTTCATTTTTTAATGCACAATAATAACATATTAAAATGTACATATTTTGTTTTTGCCACTTATACAATATTTAATATAGAAAATGAATAAACTATTATTGTATAAACATATGTAAAACAGATTCATATGCTTACAAATTTATTTAAAATAGAGCACACACGAAACTAGTATAATATTTTTCTCGATTAGGTAAAATGAGCCAAAAAAAATGGTAGGTTTTGGTAGTGAGTGAGATACCTTCTTTAGACAGTATAAGTGAATTGGTGAATAAGTTTTGCACGGGAATTATAAAATTGAATAAATTACTTTTGTTGATTTAGATGAAATTGTACCACTATCTTCAAAAATATAGAAGACATTGCTTTTACTTTTTTTTATCAATACTATAGAAATGATCATTAACAAAAATTACTTCGAATTATCAGATGATTTAACTGGTCTTAAAATGCCCATAAAGACATGTACCTATTTATAAAACAATAATAAATTGCAGTCATATAAAATTTTTTCTATTTTATTTGCAAAAATATTTTCGTTTTGCATGCCATCAGTTTTTCAAAATATCGTAGATACTTAAATGCAAGATGTCTGAATCGAACTATTTAACATAAAATAATTAAATAAAATTAATAAATGTTAAACTAAAATGAAACCATTCTACTAAGTTGGTAACGATTATTTTTACAACCAGTGTAATAAAAAAATTGTAAATTTGACTAAAATTTACCTCTGAATATATCAAAAAAAGCAAATTTTTTTATTAGAAATCATCTCCGGCATTCATGGTTTGAATTTTAAATTTCATTGTATAAACATAATTTATCGCAACAATGTAGCTGGAATTAACACGCAAAACATATCCAGTGAGTTGATACCATGATATTAAGGATTTTGAATTTACTGAATACTGATAGTCGCCTATGGTTAAAAGGTTAAAACCATTACTGTTTACCGGATGTTTGGAGTGCAAAACTATTCTCAACATCCAAAACATCGTACATATTCAGTAATAATTTAATTTATTATATTTATCTCTCAGCATAAATAATATGTGTTTTGCTATTTCTAGTAATCTGAAATTCATAACCGTAAATATGCAAGGACTCAGGAAAGAAAGGCGACAGTTTTTATAACGATTGACAAATCAATTAGAACTTTTTTTTTTAAATATGTTAAAACATCTGAAAAAGTAATGTGAAATATTCTTACTAGTGTTGTTATCTTGCTATTTCCGAAATTTTTAAATCCTCTAAATGATTGCTGTGTTTACTCTACGGAAATATGTAAACTGACGATTTTGCAACAAATTTGATTTTAATTTATCAAAAATGTACATGTTATACCAACTGGCTAAAATAATGTATGGCTGTGATAAAGCCATCTTTCAAAATAACTTATAACTATATGTATGCGGAATTTTCAGCTATATACGATGACTTATCGACTATAACTCATTTTCAACCAAACATAGAGACTGCCGTCATTGTTTCTAGAGCCCTATATATTTTTAGTCATTTTATACGATTCTGTTATGAAATTATAAACAAAAAAAAAGGATAGAGATGATTGCTTTTTATATTCATATGGCTTAACACAAAAGCTTGAACGTTATACAATGGAACACACAATTAATGGAATCTTTGAGTCTGGTTGCGGTTGCATATTGTAGGATTTATCTTGAAACCAAAATAAATAACTATCAGAAGAAGACTATGCTTGTAATATATTATATCAGATAATTCAATTCTTTTGGCACACGATAATTGGCAATGTTTCAGGTAAACGAAGTGAAATGTGTGAGACGAATCTGGAATATTTCTTAGAATTGTAAACTGATTCACAGTTTCTATGGTGGTTAGTGTAACTGTCTTCAACTGCGAGAGTATGAATAAGAAATGAAATTATTAAACCGTCGAAGTGTGTTTTACTAGAGAATTGAACTTGTATTGTGCGGATTGTATATATTTGACTGTTTTACGGTCGTGCTCAAGTTTTGGTTAATTTAAAAAGAAAAATATTTTTAACTTCGTTTAGCTGCCACTGCTGCATTTAATTTCACCACCATCTTTGACTAATTGAAAAAATATTTTAAATGTTTGATTTAAACCTTCTTTTGTCCTTCGACTTTCAACAATATGAATTTGTTCTTTTTTTGTCTTCATGCATAGAAATATAATTCTAGTTATGACACCCTTGATAAATATTATTCTGAGGATTTTTTTAAAATTAAGAGATAGCATTAAAATTGTAATTAAAGGAACCGATTATTTTTAATAGCTCCATTCTAATTGATAAGGCTTTAGTCGAAACCTTTTCCGTGGCAACACTTGGTCGTAATTGAAACTGTTTGAAAAATCGACTCATACCAACGAGAAAGAACTTGCAGGACAATAATTGTACCATTTGTTGTTTGTTAATAGGTTCTGCGTCTAGTTCATTCACTTAATTTTATCTAGGAAATGTGGTTTTTGTAACATTCAATAAAATACAGCGAATTTTATTTTATTTGCAATAGCCGTTATACCTACACAATATCATCGAATTGTATGAGTAATCACTGCTTATGAATATTTTATGACACATGTTCCGACCCATCCTTGAGTGCGGAATCACCTCTAATTACGTATTTACAAACTATAAAATATTAAATCACACAAGGCAAGTTATAATTGATGGCATAGTAAAATGATGAGATATAAAATACAAGTTTTCAGCTGCACATATTACACAACTAACACAACATAGTCAAATAAAATAAAACATTGTCTCAAATCAGTGAAATAATTTATATAAATAATTATTAAAATGTCATGAATTCAGTAAGTTTAGGTAAAAAATCTGTGTTATTAATAATTCCACATGAAAGGGGTTTTTCATTTGCTACGTCTTATGAAAGTGCAAATATTTTTTTTGTATATAAGATTCTGACACTAGTCATAATTATTAATAAACAACATTATTGCTTATTATGCAAACGCTTTATCTAAAATAGTCATATTGTGGGTCATCGTTGTAATGAGTAACATATCAACAGACTGTATCAAATTAATAGTAGTGGAAGTGTAAAACGTAGGCATGTTTTGTAATTGCGATATTAAGCATGTCTACGATATCAAAGCTATTAATTTTTAAAGTGTAAAAAACAACGAGAGTATGACAAAAGTAAAAGTCACTTTATAAGATATTTTCTAGGATAAGTAAAAAGCGATGTTAAAATATTATGTGTTTTGTATTAGACATCATTGTATGTAATGTTATTACTTTCGACACAGCACGGAAAATTTAATATATACGTAATTCTAAAAAACATGTATTTTTTACATAAAAGCACTCTCTTTATTAAACACATCACCCTTGGCTTTTTATCTTATTCATCAAGTATAAAAAAAATGCTACTACATTTTGAGTAATGAATAAAGACAAAATAATGTTACAAGTTTTATAAAATTTATGTGATCTTAAACGAAATAGGAGATGATTTCGAACCAGCGATAAAATTGTTATATAGAAACAAAATAAGCTTACTATTGAGCTTTTATACATAATTAAAATTTTCTCCAAATAACTGTAAAATGTAAATGCATTAAAGTAGATTTTTTTTTCTAGGAACAGTTTTACTTAACAAAATTATAAAAACTTTATTTGTTGTTGTGTCGATTAAAACAATCAACACAAATTTGATTGATTAAAACAAATAGAATACATTTTTAAAAAATGGTATTCTGCAGAAAATCGTTCGTAAGAGTACTCTTTCTATGGAATGGTGCCATAAAATCTAATAAGTGAATACTTATTTTGTAGTCTGAAGTGAACGTACTATTTTACTTTTCCACATTTTTTAAATAAAATTTAGGGTTGTTTGTACTACCATTATAGTATATGACACAAGATAATTTTTATTTTAATAAAAACTGAATTAATTACAGATCATCACGACGGTGTGCTCCATAATAATACAAATATTTATCTACAGATTTTTTGAGTGTGCTCAAAATCAGAAATGCAGTATTTGTGACGATCCCTGGAAATAGGAAATGACTGAAAATATGTCAGCTTCTTAAAAGAAAATCTCACACGAAACAGTAGATAGTTCTTAAAGAAACACGCATTATGTATGTCATTAATGACAGGGGAGACGATATATTAAAATAGACACAAAAAAGTGTTGATTACAGATTATACTACACTGAATATTAAAAAGTTTAATGTGTGCATTGTGACACAACAAATGCAATAACAATGTAATCAAATTAAATTTTATATTTAGAAGAAATTAATTTATTATATTATATTTTATTGAATTACTTTCAGTAGAACAATTATTTAGTATCAACGATAAAATTAAGTATTTTACAAAATATACGTGGTGAGTAAATCTTCTACTTCTATCGATTTATTTATAAAGTAAGGAGTCAAGGAAGACCAAGCTTAGAGTGATTTAGTGTTTGGCATTTTAACTTAAACTAGTAGTTACACGTTGGAATTGTAAATTAAGAAGATGCATGTGGCGTTATTTAATTGTAATTGGAACATAGCCAAGAAACAAAGTATGTTGGAATTAAAAATAATTCACATTTGAATTTATTTACAAAATTTATGTCATTATAAAAAAGAAAATTTTCTCCGAAGTATACATAATATAATAAGTGCATTATTCGTCATTAATGTAGAATTTTTGTGAGCAAATCAAATAATATGTATCACTTTTAAGATGTTCACTGTAAATACTTGATAGAATGGCGTTACAGTAAAAAACATAACACTCTTTTGTGCTAATTTTAATTTTATTTTATATGATCAGGAGTCAGGACTGGTTTCCGACTCAGTTAACGAATGGAATCGTTTATAATCATACAAAACAAAACTGGAATTAGTACAAATGAGTGCTTAATTTTTAAACAAATAGTGCATTGTAAAACTTGTAACATTTTTATCAGTTAAAATTTATTTTTTATGTTCAAATTTAAATACAGAGTTTTTTTATATTATGCAAGACAAAAAAGATTAAATTACGTTATTTTATATTGAAGATAGTTAGTTGTCTCAGAACATGTCGTCTTTTTTCGAAAACAATACAGATGCAATATCAATAATATTAGATAATCTTTCTATAAAGAGCTTTATTTGCAGTCTGATATAACGATTCATGCTATACTAGTAAGGTTCAATAGTTTCCAGCTTATGGCCGTTAAAAGAAAATATAGTTGCTTATTTTTATTTTTGATATATTCACTGTTTATTTCGATGGCGTTTTTAGAATGGAAAGTTTAAAATTTTATATCACATTAAAATAATCTTAATTTGATAATATTTGAACAGAAGAATATTGGACCCTATTATGTAAGTGGTGAACGGATTCTTTCATACAAGATTTTTCCAAACACAAATTCTCTGAAAAAGAAAACTTTGTACAAGAAAAAAAGATAAATGTAATGTCATAAAACCAAGGTCAATGAGACAAATATTTTTCAAGTTGCGAACAAGCAATAGATGAAATATTTGTTTTGTCTGTTTTCCATAATTTTAAATAGCATGTATAATCGAATATTCTGTGTAAGGAAGAATCGATGTACATCGTGAATTCTGTACGGAAACAATGTAAGTACATATAGGGATTACACATATTCGAGATACGTCATTAAATTACTAACTTTAATAAAGGACACAGCGCTCAGACAAGTCAGACAGCTTTATTAATTTAATATTGGGTAAATGAAGATTTATAATTATTCAAAAGTTACTATATTATGTGTTAATATTATCGTCAAAACAAGTTATTATTCAATAGACATAAAAATAATTTTATTGAATACTTTTTTTGAAAAAGTAAATATTTATTTCACTAAACTCTAACATTAACGGGCAAATCAGTTAAATGATAACACTATAATACAATCATACAGAATTACCTTTTCAAACATTATTTTGTTATTTGGAAATTGCCAGCTGTGTGATCGAGTGGTAACCTGTAACATTACTGTTCAATATTACAAAATTGCTGTTAATGATTTTAATCGATATCAGGTGTTTTGGTTGTGTTTTTTAGCGAACGTAGACAATGCAGCAAAACAATCTTATACAAGCCGTAAAGCATATGCGTTTGTTGCCGCTGACTGAAAATTGCACATCTAATTCCAAATTATTGCAGAAAGCTTTTTGGAAAATTAGATTAATGTATGACCGGATAACCTTCAAATGTATATTATTCACAAAACAAATATTGATTTTAGTAACCTTTTGACTGTGTTTCCACGTAAAGCAAGGTACTTAACTATTATGTACATGTTTTAGTACAAAAGGTTTATTCAAATCCCTCCTAAAAAGGTTTCGACACTCAAATAAAACATGGCATAACGCGTTTTACTGAGATTGAAGGTTGTAAGGTGCAAGAATTAATAACTTATGAAAAGTAGTAAAAATAAGGAAATTTCACGACTGTATTATAATATTTATATGCGTGATAAACTTTATTTGACATATAAAATTAGTGATTAATAAAAACATGTAATAAATAAACAAAATTAAAATAATTTTAAACATTTATATAAAAAGTTTAGTAGTTGTAGTAATTGGATGATGCCAAAATAGTCTGCTAATAAAATTAATCAACCATATTATTTATTCATTATTTATTCATTTTCAAAAATAAATAAAAAAATATTAAGCCTTTTTTATATCACTTATAATAAAGTCAAATAGTATCAACCAGCTTATGGCCAATTTAATCTGTATAATTACTGCAATATATTTGATTCTGAAAATATTTAAGATAAAAATATACTGTGTATATTCCAAAATTATTTATCATGTGGTAATTTAATGCGCACACTGTATTTATTACCATGGGATATTATCAACTATCAAAGTAATACTAAGTTAACATATTTAAACAATACGTTAGCTTGTTGCCGTCATAACGTAGAGCTTAATAAATCCATTGATTTTTAATAACACTTTCAAATGTCTTGACATTTAGAGTCATTTAACAACAATGATTGAATTTAAATATTGCTAATTATTAGTAACATTTATTACAACTCAAGTCGTCTTCTATAATTTGATTTGTTTTGTAACAAATGTAGCCTTGGAAGGGATCGATGCTGTTTAGTTTGCTAACACGCAATCTTTTAGGAAATCCTTTTAAAAATCGAGGGTTGTTAAATCAAGCGAACGAGCCAGCCAATTAATGCCCTCGAAGCGTGAGATTAGGCAGTTTGGGAAAAAGGTCTTTTAAAATCCGCATTGATTCTATATGTTAGCCGTTGCCCTATCTGTTGAAACCATATGCTCTCTTGGAAAATAAATCGCAAGTAAGGTATCGAATAATCACGAACCATTGTTCTTTCACGATCGCATTACAATACTACAAACAGACTCATTTTTATTTCACTCCATTTCGACATTTTGAAAATTGTTTTGCTTTCTTTCACACTCCATTTAGTTATAATGAAAATATTAAGTAAAATAACGAAAAAGGTGATGATTTTAAACCCGATTTTTATAATGTGTATTTTGTAAGAAAATTAATTTTATTTTTTAATATAATAAAATGCCTTGCCACCAAAAGTTGACAATGAACAGCTTAAAGGGTATTCGTAACTAACCGTTTTTTAATCAACATAATGTTAGTCAACTACTGTGACTAAGTGGTAACGCTCCGAACCTTCCATATCCATGCTCAATCACGATCAATGGGTAATACTAACTTATGTTTATTTTATGACAAGATATAAGATTTTTTATTTGCTACCAATCAAAAAAATGGTAGCGAGTTTTAGTAAAAGTCTTTTAAATTAAAGAAAAAAAACTACCAGTTTATATAGCGTCTCAAGAGTTCTGTTATAAAACTGATAAGTACTTCAATGACAAAATGTCACAACTAATAAACTTCACATAACATTTTATAAATGGGCTCATTAGAGGGGAAGTAAGCCGAGTGGTATTTTAGAAAAAAAAAGTGAAGTCACCACAGTCAATACACAATATGCAATTCACCAAAACACCAAGTAAAGACGTGATTATACTTAAAAGTCAAAGAAAAAGTTTTACTATTTTACTAGTTCCCTTCACCTCTCGATGGCTCAAATTTAACAGGTTATTATTTTAACTATTTTTTATAGTAAAAGGGAATTTATATATTGTAGTTTCATTTTTATTTAAAAATAATAATAAAAAAAATATCGATGATTTTGATAAAGATATACATAAATAACTAAATTATTTATCACTTTAAGTCGAACAACGTTATAATATTGAACTACTATAAAATATACTCACATAGTCCTTTGTTTATTCGAAGAGTTTTATCGTAAGTATATACACCCGAATAATTTAAAGAATTTAAAGGTAACCGACCTCAGAGCTGGAAGGCCTTGGGAGAGAAAGGAAAAGCATATTTATTCATTAAGCAACCGGTGACCATTGTCCCGTGATACATATCAATGACCATCCTTCATTATTAAATTTCTCCTAGGCCGTGAGGAAATTTGTAATATTCGCGTCGAAGACCCGAGTTGTATGAGTAATTCAAAATAGAGTATTATTATGACTCTGGAGTTTAAAAAAATATGTGTCTGAATTTAGGTTCAAGCATTAAAAAATACTTTTTAAATTGTGGATAGTTTCTGGTTAATTTTTGACAGTTTTTTTGTGTTTGTTTCTAGTACTGTGGTTTTTTTTGCATCTTTGATACATTAAGATATATAATGCTCGAAAATTAAAGGGATGCACAGAAGCTATGATTATAATTGTAAGGTTCTGGTAATGTGTACTGAGACAATAACCAATAATACATGTTTAGACGCTGGCGACGAGAAAAATATGACTTGATGAATGCACATGATGTGTTTCTAATCAGTTTGAGTGGCCTCTACCATCCTGCAATCAATTGTTCAATGAAAACATCACATAAAGAGAAAGGAACTGAAGAGTTGATATGTTAAATTGCAGGACAATATAATTTGGAATTCCAAATATGTTAATATCACTGAAGATGAGACTGATGCTGAGGATGCTATAGCCATATGTAAATTTGATTCGCTATCATTGTTGATTTTTTTCTTCTTTTCGTGTTTATGCAAGTGTGTACCTAATTGTTGCATTGGGCGTAGTATTTTATTTTAGTGAATATTTTTTGCAAGACATTTTGAATTTTATTTTTCATAATATTAACGTGGTAAAGGGATTTTTTTTCTTCAAGTAGCAGATTTAAGAATATGGGTCACTTTATACTGAGTGTAGGCCTGTAGTCTGGCCAATACGATGGTAAGTAAATTAATCCCTTGACGCTTCACTTCATAGTCGCAGAGGCGGTGCTTGGTAAGTTTAAAACATCACAGAATCCACGGCTCTGGAGGGAAACCAATATATCAATTAAAAAGCAACTTATAGCTTCCGTACGCGGATACGAACTCTTGATGATGCAATTCGGTAAAACAGAAGCAAATAGCGCTCATTTGCCATTCGGTTACTGGTAAAATTACAAAAAACCGTTAAACAATAACAAACAACGGTTGCATATCTGTGCCATATATTTTAAGATAGCTTTGTCAAATTTAAGCAAAGTTAATTCATATTGCGATTAATTTAAATTAGAAACTTCACATCCCTTGCGAAGATTTCTAATTTGATATGGGTGTAGAATGGTTTTGTCATAATAGATTGAAGGTATGTGCACATATGCCTAATCTAATCGCCATAAACTGTGACAATACTAAATACCTTGTATTATTGTACCACAATATGAACCCATATATTTCTTGAGAATGTAATTAGATAAATAGACTGTCACACTGAGCACAGTCATCTTATCTACAGTTTAGACAAGTAAGAGGAATAGGCTGACATATTATTTGCACACGTGACACGCCTTTCGACAATTTACTATTTTAATAGTCTATTATACTTGGATTCACTGTAAAATTTACGAAAATTATCCAGCCGTTTTTGATCATTTTTCATTTTTATCTTTTAATCTTAGATCTGTGGCATCCCAATTTATCGTATACCGCATTCATTGTTTATTTTATCCGATCATTTAAAAAATAATGGTTCGAGAATCTACTGTTATTAACTATCAAATCAGAATACAGTTTTATTATGATTTCTTAAATAACTGCTTCTTAACAAGGCAACTACAAATTTTATAATAAGATTTAACTATTCATTTGAATAACAACCTTTTTTCAATTTATTTTATAAAACAGAAATTGATAACATAGTTATTACACACGTTGTGTAACAAATTGTGTCGTGTGTTTCTCCTCTTAGAGAAGCATCTTTAGATCAACTATCGTATAGTTGTCTACGATTAAATTAAAAAGTATACAATAAACTATTCTGTTATACTTTAATATTATAGAAAGTCTTCAAATATTTTCTCGGCGTCGCATAAGGTTGAAATTTTAATTTTTCATCTTTTAAATTAATATTGTCAACATTAAATATTTTATTGTTTATAAAAGTAAACTCTTTCGTTAATATATCTCATGGGTACTTTTTTATTTAACTCAATAAATTTTGTATAAAGGGGTTTTATGATAATTCCAAGTGCCATTAAGAAACACTTTCATGCCAAGTTGCATAATATTTGCTAGCCATACACGATCACTTTTTTGTTCTTTCACAAGACGTTCATTCTTGTAAGCGGCATATTACAATTTTATTTGCATCAAACGTTGAAAGTTTATTCTCAAGATTTCACTATTTTATTTATTGTCAATTAAGTGAGACAGAAGAATAATTACGTTTTAATAAAAAACGAAAAGTGGTTTTTTTGATTATAACAAATTTAAAACGATGCCAATGGCCAAGATTTCTTTATTCTCTATTCTAGTATTGAACATATTTATTTCACAAAATTTAACGATTCGAGTATTCAACGTTCTTGTGTGTTCGTCAAATTTGGTTATGTTGATCACTTGTCCAAAGAGACACTGATTGATTTTTCAACCGACTAATAGATTTTTGCATAAAGATGTGGACGTCTTTATGTCTACGACGTATATAATTCTTACCACTCGTCCCAGCAAAAGAGTACAAAAGACTGCAAAAGTACTGGAGAAGCGAATAACTAACAACCTACTTGTCAATAAAAAATACATTTGATAACTTTGTTACTCCACTTGTTGTTACAAACTGTGACACGTGCTTCGTCTCTTTAAGAGGCAACACCCGGCAGAACATAGCAAGGTTTACATAATAATTTAAAATAATATATACGGCTAACAATTGTTGAATTTACTTTCATTTAGATTTACCATACTTAATTTGGCAACAATTTTTAATTAATATTTGTATCTAACCCCTTTGATGTGTCCAGTAGAGAAAGAAAAATCACAGACTTTTATTTTTTAATTTATAACATTAGAATTAGAATCAATTGTTGGTTTATTCGTAACCCTCGCGATATTTTGTCTAATGATACATTTAGAGCAGAAACAAGTGTCACAGTTTGTAACACAATATGTGGAGTAACAGTTTTATCAAATTTTATTTTATCTTAAAAATGTGTTTACACAAATTTACCGCCACATTGATTGAAACTATTACATACTTGCTCTTATGTATTTATGTTCTCAGAAATTTTTTGATTAAATAACTATCAGTTCCCTTCAAACAACTCCTCTTAATATACTAATTTTGAAGTATCTTAACAATAATACTGAAAAGACATGCTTGAAAATTAAATACAGTCAGAATATAATGATTTAATACCGATGTTTGTAACTACAACTGTACATCAGTTTTCATTGATTATAGCTTCATTGTTATATCAGATAATTATTTAATGCGGGTATTTGTTTTCTCTTAAGTAATCCGCTTTAGCTGGCTTAAAATTAATAAGTGATACCCTCATATGAGTGCACGTCACTTTCTTGTTAACCTGTGTGATTTGACGTAGGTAACGGTTGACTGACATTTATCTCAAAGTCCGTGAAATGATCGATGAAGGGTCATCAATATATTTTAAAAACACGCCACGTTCTTTTTTCCGATTCCATTGGAATCGATCTTTTACCAGCTAGCCACTATTTATTCTCTTAAAATTTATATTTCCGCACTGAAAGAGCGATCGTGTATGGTTATTCATTATTTTAAAGAAACCACAAAATACTCTGCGAATGCGCTAGTAAAAACTCCGAAATGAGATAATAACTAAAACGAATGGAAATTTGAAGCCCAGCCTCCTGCCAAGAAAATGTAAATTATTTTCAACATGCAACTGTTTCGCACAATATTAAGAAAAATATTGCTTATAAACGAGACAATTTTAAATCTGAGCATCATGTAGCTTACCCGCTTTGCGATACATCGAACAATACACCGACCTGAATCGTTGTGTATTATAATATGAATGCAAAATATTTTTCTTGCATGTCAAAATGGGCTCACCCTCATCACAGTGAGTCCGGTTTGCCATTTCGTTGGATAACTTTTCAAGATAATAAAAGGTAAAAGCGCCACCAATATCTTATAATGTAAGCCTGTCCGCAAAATATGTTTCATAATAAACATATCTAATAGTATGTTAAAATAAATATATTGAACAGAATCGTTTAAATCGGTTTTCATTATAAATTAACGTAGTGTAACACGTTAGTGAAGTTTATCTATTTAAGGAACCCATCAACCAAATCAATTATGCTTTCTATGCATTTAACTTTATGAGTGGACGAATACTTTGATCCCTAGTGATTTTTCCATTTCTTAATAAACGATGTAAGAATATCAACTAAAGGCTGTGGATATTGAATTTTTAAACGACTTAGTTTTCATATTGGAAACGGATGTATATGTTATTTATTTTACGAAACTTGGCTGTCTACAATTTATATATGAGATTCTGGATTCAAATTTCAAAAGCGATATTAGGATAAATATATATATATGTATATATAATTTATATTAACTTCGATTCTGTTATAAAAAATCTTTTAATTATTATATCTTTATTGTTATCCGATTCAAGAATTGACATTAGACTTATTGCTTAAAAACCAGTACAATAAGATAAATTCCTAAATCCATGTCCGCTTACAATGTGGCGCATATCTACATTTAACGGAGGGATTTCAACAGAAGTTTTTCTACGAGAACTGCCTGTTACTCAGTTGCTAAACCTATTTTTTTAAAAAGAGAGTTGGGATAAAAAGTACGAAGCTAGGACAAGAACAGTGGTTAGCCAATCGCTCACGTTACGCCGCGCTATTTTAGGATTGGAAGTGTGGGATGGGATTTTTAGACATCACAAAAATCTATGCCTTTGGACAGAAATCAGTTTGAAAAAATTCTGTTCATAATGGAACTTGAACCCGTGAATCCAACGTAACTGATTGTGACAACACAGACCCGACGAAATATTGATTGTGCTTAATATTTTCGATAAGACGTAAGTAAACTGAAAAATGCTTGAAAAAATAACCAGAATTTTAATGGATTTTTTTTATAATAAATATCTTAAATATCTGTAAAAGATTTTCTTTACACACTGTAAGTAAAATAAATGTTATGGATTTATAAAATGAAATGAATTATAACTAAATTTGCGTCTAAATTGAATTGTATTCATTGTTTGTTTCATTTAAATACTATTAGATAAAGCAATACAGCGAAGTGGTGATTCAATAAAAAGCAACGGAAATGGAAGTAAATCTCCAATCTAACTCTTTACAAATCGTGTAGTGTATTTGTCCGGAAGTACAAAGAATATTTAAGCTTTTACGCAATTCTTAAAGCAATTTCTGTAGAGTCTTAAAAGCTTTCGTTATATCCACATTATATAAAGGTATATATCCTCTATACCACAACGATTTGGGTTGCGGTGCCAAGTTTAGATTATAGGCAATAAATTTTACAAATTTGTCAAAACTAGCACAGACTATTTGAAAATCTCCACATTTCTGAGTGATTAAGTTTTCATTTTAAGTTTAGCGAAGAGCGAAGACATAAGATTTTCACTAGAAAGTTTATTTGTTTAAAACAAAATTTGATATTTTTAAATTATGGTGAATCATTTATAATTCTGAGAATTTCGCACTATGTCTGATTCTATTGTAAAGCGTTTGGACATTTTAATGGATCATTTGAAAAGAAGATGCTTAGTGAAAAATATTTTTCGCTTAACCTCTCTATCCAGAAAGGTGCGCCTAAGAAATGGCTAGAAATTTTCAGATACGTTTCGCACTTAGGGATGGGTGATGTGATAGGATATGATAATATCAAAGATAGCCATCTACATATTGATAGAAAACGAATGATTTTCAGTATCTATTCTTTCACTAGAATACTTGAACGTGTTATAGCGTAAGAAAAAAAAAACAGAATTATTTGAATGCAATCCAGTGCAGATATTTTTATAAAAAAAACACTTGACTACATTATTGCTAACTAACTTACATTATTGCTAATACGATGAGAAAAAATATATTTGATTTTAATTTATCTACTTTAAAACGTAACAAAAAAACATCAATACCACAAGATAATTCATATGAGATTTAATCTGCACTTAACTGACACAAAGAACTACCTTTACCATAATATAATATATTCACATCAATGCCGGCAAATTTCCCCTCAGTATTTCGCAAGGCGATAACATGCAGTATTCCCGGACATTAAGGTCGCGCCTCGGTGGTAATGTGAAGGGTAGGTATTCTAAGAGGTACTGAATGTTCATATATCCACCCTTAATGTGGTCGTGGTATATAAACGCATGTATTCACTTAGCAGAGTTTCTCTGTTTACCGCATTTCCATTCATCACCGACATATATTAAGCCTTAATAGGTCAACATGAGCCCCATTGGTTAGTGTTAATTTCACTTTCCGGCTGATTTCAGAACTTCTCACACCAGAACACTCGCTCCACAATAAGACGTTAAACATAAATTTCAATTTGATGCCCTCTTAATTTCAATTTGATGACACTGTGTCATGAAATTGGCGATGCTATCAATTTGAATTATAGTGACGTTTGATGCAAATCCAAAAAAAAATCACTTTAAAGAAAGTAATTAGTAACAGCTAAACATTAGAGATATAAAGTAAAAAATATCAAGTCGTGTTATATAAATGAAAAATCAATAGATATGCTTTCGATGGATTCGGCGGTATCTTTGTGGAAGTTCATTTTAATATAAAATAAAATATCTTAGATTATTCCACTTAATGATCTACAAACTGTGACACGTGTTTCGCCTCTTTCAGAGGCATCTTCAGACCACTACTTTCGCAAATGCTTGCTTGCTTAAAGACGAATATAGATATGTATTATAATGTTACATTTAAGTTTGTTATACGGTGTGTATGCTAGTTACGTATACAATTGTTTCATTTACCATGTTCTAAAATAAAAAAATACAAATATTTTTAACAAAATAATCTAAAAAAAGATATGATTGCTGCCGCTTTTATTGTGTTACATAAAAACCAAACTTTAGTTTAATATAAGTCATATATTGGAAATCACATTTATGCGACAAGAATACGTATACATGATAACAGATTAATATAATGAATGACGACGATGTGTAGTTGCATTGCCGGATCTACACAGAGTGAGAAGTTGCTCTCAATGTTTAAGGCGCCATTCAAATGCAATGCAATGGAAATTCAATCCCATAGGAAGAGATTTCTCTCGCTCCAAAACATTAGTGAGCTCTATTTCAGATATCTTTCAGCGTAATTTGGTGTGCAGGAGTCCTTGATAAACCTGTTGGTACGTGCGTCTGTTGCATCTCAATGCATAATTAACTTTTAAGGTGTTCACTGTCAATACTTGGTGGAATGGCATTATAATAAAAATAATAAAACATTTTTAGTACTTTTTCCACATAAAATTTATTAGATCAGGACCGGTTTCGCTCATCGCGAGCATTATCAACTGATAAGAAAAATACATAAACAGTGATATTTATATAAATTTAAAAATAAATGTACATGGATCAAACTGGAAATGAAGAAATGGTACAACGTAAGAGATTCGGTGAGTGTTTACTTGTTCCATATACATTCTTTATTATCCAGTAAACTCCATCCTTTAGAATTTGATTATTTAGACCATAATATTAGATATGATGTTAACTTCCTTGTACATAAAACTTTTTTGAATCAGAAACAAAAATTAACTCGGTTAGTTTACGTTGAAAATTCTAAATGTGTTAAAACTACTGTTGCTGATGTTGATAAAATTACTTTTGCTAAACGCGTTGTGAACACTTCGTCTATTAATTTTGATTCTAACGAAATGAATTTATTAAATAAAGGTTTAAAATATTGTCCTAATATTAAATTAACTACGAAAAATTTAGAAAATCTTGCGATTGATGTAGATATTGCCATTAGGTCAGATATGGCGGCCAAATATTTATGCTCAACTATTCTGAAGAAGGAAACTTGTTCTAACTTAAATAATAACTTAGTTGAAATGCGTGCACTTAAATCGATTCAATCGAAATCAAGAATTAATAATTTAGTAATTTCTAAAGCTGATAAAGGAAACACGACTGTTATTATGAATAGAAGTGATTATGTAACAAAAATGAATGATGTTTTGTCAGGCCCTTCTTTCGTTATCTTAAAACGTGATCCCACTGCATCAAGTGCTGAGAAGGTTAAAACTGTTATCGATGAAGCCAATGCGTGTTTCCCGACAGAACGTATGAAAAAAATGTACAAACTTATGAACCCCCAGTGTCCTAGACTTTATGGTTTGCCTAAAATTCACAAAATTAATACTCCCTTAAGGCCAGTAGTTTCATTCAATTCAGCACCTTCCTATAAACTAGCTAAAAATGCGAACCTACTTTTTAAATATAAATTAAATTTCAGTCCTAAATTTAGTATTAAAAATTCGATTGAGTTAGTAAATAAAATTAAAGATATCTCAGTTCCTTTAAATTCTAAGCTTGTTTCTTTTGATGTAGTAAGTTTATTTACGAGTGTCCCTATACCTGAGTTAAAGTTAGCTTTTTTAGACTTTATAGATAGTAAAAATCTTAATCCCTTGTTAGTTAATGATATTAAATCTATTGTCAATTGTTGTATTGACCAAAACTTCTTTAAATTCAATGATAAAATTTACCAACAGTTGAATGGGTTGGCAATGGGTAGCCCTTTGTCTCCTATTTTAGCTGATTTTTTCATGGATTTTTTAGAATCTAAAATCAGTAATTTTGATCTCTTTAGAAATGTCATTTACTGGTATAGATACGTAGATGACATCTTAGTACTTTGGGGAGGTACAGAGAGACAACTTAACCAATTCTTAAAACTTATAAATAACGTTAACCCGCATATTCAATTTACAATGGAGTTGGGGTTGAATAAAATAAACTTTTTGGATTTAACGATCGAGATTATTAATAATCGGCATTGTTTCAGTATATTTAGAAAAGATTCATACAGCGATAACATCATTAACAATTCTTCCAGACATCATATCTCGCATAAATTAGCAACCTTTCATTGCTTTATTCATCGTCTCTTGTTGATTCCGATGACTAAAGCTAGTTATGATCTTGAGTTAAATACGATAAAACAAATTGCAATGAATAATGGTTATGATTCGGATTTAATAGATCGTCTTTTATTTAAAAAACACAAAAAACTAGCTTTGATAAATGTAAGCTCTAGTTTGGTGATTAATGCACCAGTTGTTGAGAAACAATGGGTGAAATTGAGCTACTTGGGTAGTGTTTCAGAAAAGATTTCAAGGAAATTCAACAAAAACCTTTTTAATGTCACTTTTTATAATTCTTTTAACTTACAACGCATTTTAGTAAATTCTAAAGATAAACTCAACATTCTTAACCAAAGTGGCATATATTTAATTGATTGTGATTCTTGTGGAGCCAGGTATATTGGTCAAACGGGAAGAGCTTTTAATATCAGATTTAAAGAACATTTAGCCTGCTCACGTAAAGGGAATGAATTATCTTCATTTGGGAACCATTTGTTCCTAAATAAGCATACATTTGATATCTCTAAAAACTTTAAAATCCTGCATGTTAACAATAAATCTTTAAAACTTGATAAACAAGAGATCTTAGAAATCAATAGACATAAATTCTTGCCGAACTCTAATTTATTAAACGAACAGCTTGTATTTGCATCATCACCTTTGTTATATCCGTTTCATTAACCTAATTCTAGCCTATTATATTTTCATTTTTGTACTGTTTTATTTCTTTAGAATTTTAATTTTCTTAGTTTGTTTTTATTTTGTAAGAATTGATATTGCCTTTATTCTTTTCGCAGGATTCAATTTTGCTGGATTGAGCTCTACTGGTTTTTCCAAACTCAATTTTGAATCTTCATTACTGCTGATTTTGTTGCTTGTACATCATTGATTGGAAGCGGGAAAAACACCAAATCATCATTAGGATATTTACTTTGCTTAAATATTTCCCAAATTTTAATTGTGTTCATAATTGACATCGTTTGCCACTTAGATTTATTATTCTTTGATGATGATTTTTTAATTGTTATGGTTGTTAAGCATTTTAATCTTGTGTAATTATAATGTAATTTGTTAATCCTTTAAATTGTTAATAGTTGCTTACACCTTTTTATTTCAATTTAAATTTATATAAATATCACTGTTTATGTATTTTTCTTATCAGTTGATAATGCTCGCGATGAGCGAAACCGGTCCTGATCTAATAAATTTTATGTGGAAAAAGTACTAAAAATGTTTTATTATTTTTATTTTTAGCATAATTAACTATTTACTGAAAGCGCATGACGCTGCTTCAACTGTGACCAAGGGATGGATTTATATTACTTGATTTAATCGGAAGGAAGTATTATTTTATCAAATAAATATTGTTTGATAATTTAGATTCCGTGTAGTGAAGATCTAACAGAATTTTGTTTAAATACATATAAGAACATATGCGTCGCCCATTTCCAATATTCAACTTGTCCATTTTAAATTTTTTAATCATACCTACAAAATAACGTATAGGGAACCGTTATATTGAAATAATAACCAAATTTTCTTTAATCAAACTAAATAATATAATATCTACTTCGATTCACTAAAATATGGTTATTTTTTAAATGTAGATAGTTTCCAAAAAAATGAAAATAGACGATGCGAATTTTGAAAATGGGTGACTCAAATGTTGATATATAAAAAACGAATAAAAAAAATTCTTAATAAAAGGTTTTGTTTGACATTTATACAAGGTGGCAGAGATACAAAATTAACGGTTAACGTGTAAATTACGTTATCAATTATTTATTTTTTAATATTATATTGAATTCAATATTGTGAAGTTTTGAATATATGACGATAAAAAACAATTTTAAAAACATATTTACGATAAATATATAACGAAATTCATTATACAATATAATCATGTTGTTGTTATATTTCAGTTAAAAATTCTTACTAAACAAGCGTAACCATTTTTGTGTAAATAAACATTATCAGACGTGGTCTTTAAATGATTTTTCTAATATATATTTTTGATAAAATTAACACCAGACAATAGCAATTTTCTTCATAAATAATTAAATTACTCTAAAATTAAATGAAATTGATTATGACCGGTAACCCTAAGGCATGGGGTTATTAATATTGGTATTCAGCAAATAAAACAGTTTCCCGAATACGTACTAAGATTATGTTTATTGAATTCCCCACAATTTACTTCGAAATCAAATAGCAGTTGTATACATTCAAATAATTATTTGTACATAACCTTGTATTAAAGTATTTGACGATAATTTACTTAGAATATTTTATCATAATTTTGTAACATATATTTTAACAAGACAAAACATTTATTCGTCCGATTAGAATCCATTTTTTAAAAACTGATTCATAAATATAAAATTCATTATTTTTCACGTCAGTATGCCGAATTTTACCGTCTTCGGATATGTACACAAAAAAGAAAAATGAGCGTTTCATTCAAATTTCACTGAAAAAAATTAAGATGTAGTGCAACCAAGAGGTAAAAACGACCCGCCAAATATTTTTGTGCAGACTATTGCTCGTAAAAAATGACTTAAACAAAGTTAGAAAATCCTGATAAAATAAGTTGAAATTTCAACTGCCAAATGTAGAAAAGAAGTTATTATAAATGTAAAACAGCTCCATCCGTATTCAAACAATAATATATTTTTTAATAAAGATCAATATACTTCTTTATGTGCATTTATAATCTTAATTTTATAACATGATTTTGACGTGTGTGTAAATAATATTACTCAGCTGTGTAATGGCACTACTAACTTGTAAATGGCATAATTAATAATTTTACTGTCCGTCTATTCAAACATTTACTAAACATACAGTAAGTACGCTTAAAATACAATAGTTTTCAAGCGTTAACGAGCGATTTGATGTTAAAACAAATTAATATATTCAAATTAAATTTAAACATAAATCTTAGTTTGATCCTTAATTTCTCCCTGACGTATTAAATAATTGTTCTGAATTCTGTTTTTAGAAAAATATTTGATTTTTCTTAAATTATTTAATTATTAAAAAAAAACTATTTCACTTAGCGGTCTAATGTTGATATCAGATTTTTAACATTGCCTAGGCCTAGTGTAGTGTAGTCCATTAAGTATGATGAATTGCTATTTATTTAATTAAGTGTGCTAAAAACGGCGTTGAATTTTATTATATAAAAAGCTTGCATACGTGTGGCAATGAAAAATATATGAGATATCAATCTCACGTGTATATTAAAAAAAAGTGAAATACGTACCAAATAAAATGAATATATAAATGTTTACTTATTTAAAATGTTTGACGGGAAATAAATGTTTTTTCTTTACAGAGAAAGTGAAGTTTCAAACTATCAGTCATTCACCATTTTTGGAACACGTCCCTTCCGCAGTCCTTTACTCAGTTGATAAATGGATTTTTTTACTTGTTTTGTTGAATTTGGGGTTTTATCTGTTACTTTCAGCGTACCCGGTTTTTGTTGTTGTAGAAAAAATCTGAATATAGTCACCCCCCTTATAGTGCCCCCCATATGTCACCAGTGACATTCTCATATAATATGGTCATCTATAGCTTTTTTACATCTCATATAACACAAAAACATTTATATAATGATCAGAAATTCTTTTATTCTATGCATGAATACAGGAAATAAAATAAGCTCTAAGGGCCAAAAAAAAAATGAGTTTGCGTAAATGTTATATGTGACACATACTGCATAAAAATAAAATTGGTCCTTTTAAACAATTTTAATTCTTATATTGATATATGCACAGCGATGGGCAAACTATTTGAAAACCCAACTGTGTTTCGCACGCTTTATGTTTCTTTGGTCTTAAGTACGTTTGAATATGAATCCATCATTTGGAGCCCATATGAAAATTCATACAAGCTGCAATTGGAGAGAGTCCATAAGAAATTTCTAAGATATTATTGTTTCAAAAAAATTAAATTCTTCCTCTTTGATAATTTCTTAATAGAATACTACCCCACCAAATTTCTTTAAGGAATGTTATCATTTCACTCTCTTGAAGCCCAAACATCGTTTTCAAGCTTAAAGCATTTTTCTCTTCTCCTTTGGGGCCGAGTTAATAATCTTGAAATTCTCATGACTATTAATTTACATGCCCCCAATTTATTCTTACGTGGGCGAAACTATTAGCAAAAACTTTTATTTCTAAAAACTTATACCTCGCTTAGTAGGTATGAGTCACCAGTTCCAAGGGCCGTTCGATTGATACACGCATTGCCCAGAGAAGTGGACATTTTTAGTGATAGTATTTGTGAACTGTTTGTTAAATTTTACTATTCTTGATTTTTTATGTTGATTTTGATGTATAATGTACTTTTATTTTATATTTTGTCTTATTGTATTTTTCAAGTACATGACGAATTGGCGTCAGCTGTTATGTCATGTACTGTAATTTTAATTTTTAACAATCTATATAATAATAGTCGATAAAATAATCACTTTTCACTTTTCACTTTTTACTTTTTACTTTTCACTTTTTACTTTTCACAATGTGTGCGTACTGATGTCCTCGAGTCTTTTTCTTCTTCTACGAAATGTATTTGTTTGCGTACTTGAAAATTAATAGTTAATGAAATAAAATGAAATAAAATTAAATTAAATAAAATAAAATAAAATAATATAAAATTAAATTAAATTAAATGAAATGAAATGAAATTAAATAAAATAAAATAGAATAAAATAAATTAAAAAAAAAAAAAATTAAATTAAATAAAATAAAATAAAATAAAATAAAATAATAAAAATTTTTTTTTAAAAAAAATAATATAAAATAAAATAAAATCAACAAAAATAAACTAAATAAAATTAAACACAATGCAACAAAAATCTCACGTTGCTGGGCAACGGGCTTACAGCTAGTAAATAAATAAATATGTTAAGAAGTGGCGTGCTTAATCTCAAAGCTATTTAAGGTGTTTCGAGAAAGAGGAGATTTTTTCATCATTCTTATACAATTTTACACAATCATTACTAAGGCTTTCGAATGTTTCTGTAATTTATACTAATATGGTGTTTTTTAATTAACCTTAATTTAATTAATATCATTATCTGAAAAATATATTTATCTACAATAGATTGCCAGAGTAAAGAGTTCCAAGATTAACACAAACAGATTCTATTATTTTCGCGTTAATTCCATAATTAAGCCGCCGTAGATAATATATGTCAGAAATACCAAACGTACTGTGTTTTTAATTAAATTATAAATTTTATAACGCATAAATCTGAGAATTTAGTTTTCCTTAATTAAACAAGGGGCTCGCACGAGTCCTTGCGATCCCCCTCCAGCCCAGCCCTGAATATATTGACAAAGCTTGAAGCAAATTTTAGAATTTCAGTTCATCTTGAACAATTTTATTAAATGTTGTCATGTTTGGATCAAAAATCCCATTTTGATCAATTTTCAGTACCGGTATCTTTGTTTTTTAAAAACTGGTATATCGGTATTGAAAAAACATCATAACGGGATCCCGCTTTCGATAATACCGGTAATACAATCCTTACTCGAAACGTCTCAGTTTTATCCGAATGTATGTTGTGTAAATATTGCGGTAACCAAGTTACTACTTTGAATTTAGAGCTTAAAAACATTATAACTGTTACCTCAATTGTGAACAAGTAGTCAACTTCGATGCAAGTTCATTTTTAGAAGCCAATTTGTCAAAAAAATAGTAAAAAAAAAGCTGAGCGGTAAACAGACAATGAAGTACTTAATCGTACGTAAACTAAAGAGACAGGATCATCGATAACGTACTACACTGTGAAGAGTTCAGTCACGTAACAAAGGCGGTATTTTTTCATCATCCGAACGAGATCTAATACTGAGCATCCTGTCAAGTAATGTAGTTGGTATGCAAATTATGCGAAACACAAAAACTGACATACCTTGTTACGGGTCTCATAGTCGAGTGAGCCAGCGACGAATATGGCGCCTGTGGTATTTGTTACCCCAAAAGCCCCGCCTATGTTCCCTCCCGTAATCTCGTATCGAACACGCGATGCTGAAACAAAAAAGAAAATACACGTTAATCAAATAATCATTATGGATTGCATGGATGAAAATACACTTACACTACACCCGAGATAAGTAAGTTTTAAGCTCCCTGTGGTGATTATCTACATTCGCCATAAAATTGCAATACAATATTATAGAAATTTAAGGCATAAATGAGGGCTGGAGAAGCAAAAGAGACAGTTTTTATAATCCTAAAATGCAGGTTAATAAATTAAACGCATTTTTTCTTTCATTATCACAATTTCTGAAAAAAGAAATTTTAAATATTTTTACAAGTAATATCTAGCTATTTTTAAATAATTAACATTGTAAAATCCGTTTAATAACTGCCGTGTTTACTTTATATGTTAAATCCTTATTTAAAAATAAAAATTAAATACTTTTTTATGCGAAATTACTAGCTCTACAAAATGACATATCTACCTCATTTTTGAATTAACATGGAGATAGCTGTTTTTATTTGCAGAGTCTACTAATAATTGAATAATACGTACTTAAAGTGAATTTATAAAATAAGATAATCAATAAATTATGAAGTTGCGCGAATCTCTTCAAACTTAAACTAAATCTAAATATTAAATAATGGTTTGTTTTACAAAAAATAATATAATTAATAAATCGCTAGAATTTTTAATTCTTAGTTGACAGAAGTATTGCTTATAATAGTATTCTAGTAACAGTTTATTTTGTAGAGCGGTTGGAGTACAATAGTAGCGTGTTTTATCAGTGACCTCTTTTTAAAACAGTTTATTTCATTTCTAATTAAAAGCATTTTTTTTTAAATTTGAACGTTAGCACTGACATATGAAAAGTAATATTTTAACCAGGGCTGTAGAATCGGAGACAGGAGACGTGAAGTCGGGTGTTTTGTCTGGAGTCGGAAAAATCTTAAAATTTCGAACCATTTTTTTATCCACAAGAGTCTATAGCAGCAGTGGTCGGCAAAGTGGTGGTCTGCAAGAGAATTTTAGTGGTCCGCAGAGGAAATTGAAATCATCTTTAATTTTTCTTTTTTAAAATTTTTCGTACTTTTAATTGAGCCTTAATAATAAATTCGATTGCAATGATTGGTTTTATTTTATGAACTAGGTGCATTATATGTGTTCTTTAGTAACTTTTTTCCATACATCCTTATAAAAGAATCTTAAAAATTGTCCACGGAATTTTAAATTATGTATTTGGTGGTCAGTCAGTATGCTCTATTGCATAGGTTCCCAACCTTTTTCGGGTGGCGACCACTTTTTATAAAAGCCATGTGACTAGGGACCCCCGAGGAATTTGAAATCCTTGATTTGCTACACTTTTCCCCCGGATTGTCTCCGAAACTCCTTTTTTTTTAGCTCACCGAGAAATTTGAAATCCTCGATTTGCTATACTTTTTCCCCGGATTGTATCCGAAACTTCTTTTGTTGTTTAAATCCAAAATCGAAAAAAGCTGGCGACCCCCCAGAAGACCCTTCGCGACCCCCAGGTTGGGAACCCGTGCTCTATAGTGTTGGCACTGCATGTTAAGTTGATTAAAGATAATCTAATGGTATACATATATGTAACTTAATAAATAATTAAAAAAAATCGATTCGAAGTCGGAGTCGTTTTTTTATAACCGACTCCACAGCCCTTTTTTAATACCACGGAATATATTTTAATGTTTTTACCTTTTTAAGACACTCTTAAATAATTTTGAGTCATAATAGGAACTTTTAAATATGGATATATACCGCCTAGAAAAGCAACTGATTGAATGTCAATATTCCGTTTAAAAGCCAGATCAACTAATTTTGAAACTTTGACACTCCGTCAAAAATATTAGCACGTCAAATTTAGCTATATTTGTTCACAATCGGATAGAAACGGTTTCATAAAAAAAATGATTAAAAAATGAACTGATGTATCGTTTAAATTAGAGTAAAAAGTTGTTGAAGTATGTTGAATCTAGAATTTCTATTATGTATATATCTAACAAAGAATCGATGTCCATTTAATCAAAGAGAATCGATTATAGTTTAAAATTTATTGAACTATATAGGTAATAACATAAATACATGTTTTTCATGGGAAAATAATTTTAGCCAGATAGAAAAAATATCACAAAAATGAATTAATAAATTTTGACTTACAAACGAAAATGTGTCTTTGAAATTATTTTGTGAAAAAATAATTTAACTTGAAGAAGAAAATATTTTTTAGAATCTATAAAAGCTTCATTTATTATTAAATAAAAATGAGCAGTTAGATCAGCGTTCACTCAACCTTTTTTTCGTTTGCTGGTTTTTGCTACATTATGTGAGCCTCAGAATATTAATAGTAATGCGTAAATATATCACATAATATACATAATTTACTGACATAACATAAATGAAATTGCACTTATATATTAATGAATCCCAAATACTTAGATGTTTGAAAAAGCATCAGGTAAATATGATTATTTTGGGCCTCACATAAAATCTAAATGAGTCGCTTATCGATGAGTAAGGTTAGAAGCTTAAATAAAAATGCCAAATATTTATTTATATTATACAATATTGTTTTCATTTAATTTGAGGAAAGTAATTCTTAATATTATAAAAATTGTAATAATATCATAAAATACTTATATTGTAATTTAATTAATTCTTACAAAATGTTTTTAATAAAAAAACGCGTATTTTAAAAAGAAAATGGAAAATCAGGTTTCGATTTGCATTGAAATCAGGTACTTATATGTTTATAATTTACTTGGAATCTATCTCATGCACATATTATATTATATACGGCAACCCTTTCAGCTTTACCGGATTTACTCGGATCATGGATATTTCATGACATAATCGGATATCGCCATTGACAAGACTGTGAAATAGGTAGGGAATTTATCACTTAATGATTAATTACTAGGGTCAAACCCGATATCTCTGTGAATATAATACATTGGACTCTTAAAATAACTTAAAAAGATAACTGTTGGTTTCATAACAGCATTAAACAGTTATTGCAAGTACTTCTGCTATACAAAAAATGTTTATATAATAATCATCGCTACGGTTAAGAATATTAAATGAATTTTACAAAAGAATATTCTTGTGGAAAAATAAAAACACACAAAAAAACAATAGTATCATGGAAAATGATTTATTTTTCATAAACACTGTAAATTTGGTTGAATCGATACCCCATTGTAGAATGATAAATAGAAAACATCGTTTAACAATTCCCAAAAAAACATTATTAATAGTATCTACATTTCCTTATGCAATGTTTGCTAATATTAATTACTGTTGATAGTTTGAGGATATGTTATTTGGTTCACATAAATAAATAAATATTATAATTTTAGAATTATGAATTCTCGCTATTTTAGTGTTTTATATTATTTGAATTGAAATATGTTTGATTTTAAGTCGTTTCGTATGTCAAATATATTACACTTAATTCCCCATTTGCACTGTTTTTTTTCACACGGTTTTAAAACTGCACGATCCAATGTAATGGAATGTCTCGTTAATTTATCTATGAACACTTCATTTTTTCAACGATTTTTTTTTGTACGGCTATATTAAATGTGTATTAAAATATATACAAAAATATGTCGTTTTTAAGAAATATTTTCAGTAGAATAATTATTTTGTTGCGAAAAAAATGGAATTTCGGTTACTGGTAATTTTTTTTATCGTTTACTTTCAGTTTACTAGTTGGGTAAAATAAGATAGTTGAAACCTAAAACAAATTTCTTGAAGATCAATACAATTTAATGATATTTCCGGTCTGAAATTTGAGCTCTGAACCGCACCATGTTAGCATATTATATAAAGTTTTCTATAAGCTATGCTGAGAGTTTATTTACATCATTTATCACAATGTTTTCATGCTTTCATGGTTTATATTCATCAGAATGTTATGTTGGATGTTATAACTGATGGCAGTTTCCCGACATTTATAAAACTATTCCAGGTTACATTATAAATGATTGTAGTTAAACGATCGAGACCAGACCAAATATTAAATTTCTCGAAATGTGCTTAAAGCCGTGAAGTATAATGTATTAATTTCTGTACTTCCCTTTACCAGCCGAAATTATAAACAGAGCAAAGCAATATTTTCTAGCAGCAAAAGTAATACACACAAATAACATTTTCCAATATTCATATGCCTAATTGTTAATTATTTTTTTTGACAATGACAATGAAACTTGCTAATGTTGTTAAAACCAATAATGGTACGGTGTTACAATATAATTAATTTAAAAAAATACTTGTTGATTTTCTAATATAATATATTGATTGGCAATTTCTTGGTTAACATCGACGTAAAAAGGTACTAAGCAAATAAAAAGATTTTGACTGAAGGTGGTTGGTGGAGTTTCAATATTAAATTTTAATGGTTGAAGTTACGTATATTCACACAAGTTTTGTTACTAACGACTTAGGATTCGCCTTTCGGCATCTTTAGGCGTTCAAGTGTACGGACAAAATTTAGCTGAGTTCATCCGTGTCAGTTCAAGTACCCCCTGTACTTGAACGCCTGAAGATGCTAAAAGGCGAAACCCGAGTCGTTAGTGAAAAAACTTGTGTAAATATAGTTAATTCGAACGGTACTTAATACATTGAGACATTCATCATTGAGAAGCATCTATGCTTGCGTATTTAATGATAATTGAACGATTGGATTTCACAATTGATGCTGAATTCTACTAAATCCACAAAATATATCGAACCGTTCATGTTTTTTGAATCCAAATATCAATTTTTCAAAATTGGTTTTAGCGACAGGTTCGTAAACAATATTTGTAAAAAATTAACAAACAATTTTTTATTTTTCAACGAGATATCAAACACAAAATAACTACATACTTTTTGTGTAGTAAAGTAATTTAATAGATTTACGTTGATATACAATGGTAAGTAACTTCATAATTCTCTTTAGATCCTTAGTTACATATTATGAAAACAATAAAAGGACCAAGAAACATATATTAAAATATAGAGCAGTCAAACAGCAGTGATAATGTTGCTCTTTCTTGTTTGACTAAATTAAATTGGATGAAATTTTGTGACATGGAAGAGAATAAACCGGAAAAGGTCCAAATAACTGAGCAAATATGTAACTTTGCTTTGAAACCAATTAAGAAAGACAAACAGGGTTGCATTTAAATTCTTGAAACTTTGAAAGCGGTGTCTTATCAAAAGAAGCGCGTCTGTATCTTGACAAATTATTCAGCAAGGCCACAGTGTTTGAATTACGTACAAATATTTTTTCAAGATTTATATTTTACGAAGATATTCAGTATTTGGTCTCTCCGACAAGAGTAATATTAAATATTTTCGAGAAAAATAGAACGCAAGAAAGACGTTTGAGAATAAAAGCTGAAATTTCTGTAACCAAATGTCACCACAAAAAATTTATGTACTTCGAAAAAATGTGATTTTTTGCCGTCGGTAAATCCATATTTTATTGGAAAATCAGTCTATAGCAGATTTTTGTGTAACAGACATACATCATTCAGAAATGTTTTTTTCTTCTCATAAAGCATTGTTATACAACAAGCCAACAAAAAACGAACAGTATGTAGGCATACATATTTATTTCATTTCAGACAAATTTTTAGAAAATGTTTTATTTAAAACAAATCATTTTGTAAGTTGTTCATTACAATATAATATAATAGTATTTTTGAATACGATATCTTTCTTAGAAAAATTTGTGGGTATTAATAAAAGTATCTAGGTATGTTAATTAGAATAAAAATGAATAAAATAAATATACTACAATCGTAAATTTATTAAGAATTTTCGAAATCTCAACTCAAAAGTACAGATTTTTATTTATTGTTTGAATAAAACTAAAAACCAACAATAACAATAACCTCAAAGAGATAAAACATAAGTGTCGAGTATATATATTACTTGAAGTTAATACCCTTTACAATTTTAATAGTTATAATTATTTTAAAACAAAACACTCATTTATACTAATTCCACTTTTATTTTACACGATTATGACTGGTTTTACTCGAGACGAGAATTACTAACTGATAAGGGTATAAAATATTACAGTACTATTAATACATATCCAAAGCTCACACTGGACTGACGTGTTCGTTTCAATTTACCTTAATTTTATTTTAATTAGTACTACTGGGGCCAGTAACTTTTAATTAGTCGCTATTCTTACCAAATTAATTGTAAACATAATTATCTGTATTCATTATCGCTATTAAGCCGTGTCATATAAGTGAATTAATAGTAATATAACATAAAATATAATACATATTTGTAACAAAATGGACATTCATAGTGAATTTAATAATATTATCAAAAGTATTCACGCTCTCGTTGAGCGTATTGAAGTGGTGAAGAAATACGTTAAGACTGGTGAATGCCATCAATGTAAGTTGACATCGAAGAATTCTATGGTGGATGTGCCAGCATTAACAGAGGCACCCCAGACGAACAAAACCAATAAAAGAATCACTCGATCAACATTTTCTAAGGCTAAACTCATTGCCGACGCATCCACATCTAAGCCAAATGTGCTACCTGTCGCCACTCCTGTCACTGAGATTATTGACCTCGATACTAATTTAAGATTTCGACTGAAGGTGCTTGGTGGAATTTCAATATTAAATTTGAATCGTTCAAACTATGTACATTCTCACAAATTTTGTCACTAACGACCCGGGTTTCGCCTTTCGGCATCTTCAGGCATTCAAGTGCACGGATGAACTTGAACTGACGCTTAGCAAATAAAAGTTTCGTGCTTATATAAGATACAAATGCATCACCGAGTCCAAAGCCATTGCTGGCGAAAAGGATGAGCTCATGGGAATTCCAACAGATTTGTGTAGTGAGCAGTTTCAAGAATTATATAATCTGTTTGTCGGCAAAGGTTTTATGATTATATGATTTTATGGTTATATAGGGTATAGAAGAGGAGATGTGGGAAAATTTGTTATTTCGTTTAAAATCGGAAGACTTTGCAACTGTGCTTTATTGATTTCTAAAATTTCTTGGAAAAAGAGCTTATGACTGTCCGTATTTGGGTGTAACATTTTTATCCCTTGTTCCTGATTGAACACGTGTCCTTCCGAAATTAAGTGATTAGCAAAAGTAGACGTGTCTTTTTTCAATCTAAAGGCTGCCATATGTTCTAAAACTCGGATGTTCAATGTTCTTTCTGTTTTGCCGATATAAAACTTTGTACAACAAGAGCATTGCAATCTATAAATCCCGGATTTATTTAAGTAATGTATTTTATCTTTATTATTAATTAATAATTTGCCTAAAGAGTTTTTACAGTAAAAAGCAGGTCTAACACTATCAGCTAGCTGTTTTTTAAGTTTAAGTACCTTCACTTTTACAAAATGCTGGAGCTTGACTCGCATAAGACCAGTCTATAAAAAAGGTTCTCGGTCTGAGTTTACAAATTTTCGGCCTGTAGCAATTTTATCAGCACCAGCTAAACTTTTTAGGTCTATTTTACATAGGTATATTTATTTGCATGTTGATTGTCAATTAAGGGATTCTCAACACGGATTTAGGTCAGCACGTTCAACCATGACCAATCTAATGGTGTATACTGATTATATTTCGCAATCTTTGGATTCTCACTGTCAGGTTGATGCTATTTATACGGATATTTTTAAAGCATTTGATCGTGTAGACCATGATATTCTCTTGGTTAAATTGAGTGATGTATGAAGCTCAAACAAAATGATTAGTTTTTTTGTTTCCTAATTGTCAAATCAACGCCAACATGTTGAATACGCTGGGTGTGTATCGAATGTTTTCCCAACATATTTCGGCGTACCTCAAGGATCTAATCTTCGGCTATTTTTTTTTTTCTTATTTTCATTAATGATATCGTAGAAAGTATAAATGGAATTAATTATTTGCTCTTTGCTGATGATTTAAAACTGTTTTTAAGTATCATTAAAGAGTCTGACTGTACTATTCTGCAGCAGAATATGAATGCGATTTTGAATTGGTCTATAAAAAACAAGCTCGACTTCAACATATCGAAGTGTTTTTGTATTTCCTTCTCTCGCTCAAAATTTCCCATCATATATAACTATGCAATATCTAATGATGCTTTAAAACGTTTATCGGAGGTTGTTGATCTTGGTATAAGATTTGACTCTTCTTTTACCTTTCATTCGCATATCACTTCTATTGCACTGCGTGCAAGCAAACTCCTTGGATTTATTGTTCGACAAAGCAAACCATTTGAAAACCCAACTGTGTTTCGCACGCTTTATGTTTGGTCTTAAGTACGCTTGAATATGGATCCATCATTTGGAGCCCATATGAAAGTTCATACAAGCTGCAATTAGAGAGAGTCCATAAGAAATTTCTAAGATATTATTGTTTCAAAAAATTTAAATTCTTCCCCTTTGATAATACCTTAATGGAATACTACCCCACCAAATTTCTTTTAGGAATTTTATCGTTTCACTCTCTTGAAGCTCAAAGATTTTTTGCAAGCTTAAAGCATTTTTCTCTTCTTCTTCGGGCCGAGTTAATAATCCTGAAAATCTCATGACTATTAATTTACATGCTCCCAATTTATTCTTACGTGGGCGAAACTATGAGCAAAAACTTTTATTTCTAAAAACTTATACCTCGATTAGGAGGTATGAGTCACCAGTTCCAAGGGCCGTTCGATTGATCAACGCATTGCCTAGAGAAGTGGACATTTTTAGTGATGGTATTTGTGAACTGTTTGATAAATTTTTCTATCATATTTCTTGATTTTTATGTTGAATTTGATGTACTGTGTATTTTTATTTTATATTTTGTCTTATCATAGTTTTCAAGTGCAAGGCAAATTGGCGTGAGCTGTTATGTCATGTACTGTAATTTTAATTTTTAACAATAAACAACAATACGAAACAAAATAAAACTATAAGGTGTAACAAACAATTGGTAATTGCTCTTTTAATTACCTATCAATTGTTTGTGACATCCTTATGATTTTATTTTGGTTTGTAAAAATAGCTCTATAATATTGTATTCCTATATCGGTTTATAATGCTTCTCACGCGCGAAAACGGTCCTGATCGTATAAAATAGAAGTGTTATTAGTGCAAATGAATGTTTTTTTTTTTTAAATTATAATGCCTTTCCACTAAGTATTGACAGTGAACACTTTAAGAGTGATATATTATCATGGTATTAAATTATGATCGAGTGTATCAGCGTATAATATTCTAAATCTCGAAACAAAGCATCACCGAGCATCACAATTGCCAACCATCGACCGGCCACGTATTGCACAGTGGGTAATTGTTTCAAAACATAATTTCATTACTTACCGTGAAATGCAAATTTTACAAAGCACCCTTAGCGGAATGTTTGATAATTTTGGGAAATTCAACAAACGCTACATGTAATTGGTGATGGAACCGGAGACCGTGGCATTTATCGTGAAATATTTGACACTGTATACTAATAGAGATGTATTTTTTGATTCAATTTTTCAGAAATTTAAATATTTCGCGTCAATCAAAGGACAATGTATTTTTCATTCCATAATTACTGAACATAATTTCCCACAGTTTTGCATAGAAAAATTAGAAGTAAAAAGTAATTAAAAACATACGATACAAAAAAAAATGAGTTTCACATTGTGGATTATTAAATAAATTTTATATGCGATTGTGGAAACTGCCTTAGTAATGGAATGAAAAGATTGATTTAACATTGCTAGTGTAACTGAGTGTGAAACTATTATATATGTATTTTGAAACATTGAGAAAATAGTTAACTTTATTGTATAATAATTATACTATCATATATCATAGAACGTGATTCTTAATATTTCTTATTTTATATGTGAGAAATCAAGAATGGGAGTGACGATGTTTTTTCTTCTACCGAGCGGGGATACTAGGATTCACCATAATTCTGTTAAAAACTAGAAAATACGTCAAAACTGGTATATTTTTATCAAGTAAACAATTGAAAAATCAATGTATTAGTGGTATTTTATCTATGGCTTTGTAAAAATTTCTTAACGTTTTTTAAAATGATTATTGCTAGTTTAATATTTTTATTTTGATAATAACGAATTTTTAATAACAGTTTGTATAAATTCATTTGTTATATATATCGTTATAACGGCTCTAACAAATAACGAGTCAGTCTCTCAAGTGAATCATTTGACTCATTCACGTGTTTGTACTTTATTATTATCATTTAAATAATATATAAAACGATGTAGCCATATATGTAACACTAGGTATTCTAAATATATTTAAATTATTTTGTTTACTAATATAGAAATCATATTATCATAGAAACGAGTATACGAATATTATTCCAAAATTTTATCTGCAATTAATATTCAATTACACAAAATTGCTCTTGCTGGAATATGTATATTATTAAGCACTTTATAATAAAATTTATGGCTTTAGGGGAAAAAGTGATTTTAAGCAGAAAAAACTATTAATTAAATTCATAAAAAGATGCTAATTGTACAAGGGAGGCATTATAAATCGTCAAGGGCTTGATTTATAGGGTACTAATTCTTTCAACCGCAAAAACAAAAGGCGGCTAGTAGAAAAATATTTCAATACAACAAAAATGATATTTATCACTCGGCAAGGTGAGCTTTTGCTGTGTGGTATGAATTTCTATGCAAAAAAAAATAATCGAGATAGGTTGACACAAAATGTGATATTTTTGACCTTTTAAATGTGAAAGATTATTGAAGCAACCAAAAGCCGTAAATATAGAGAGACTGAATAGTACGCCTTGATAATTCAGCAAAAGGACTTAAGGAAATGATATTCATGAATTGTTTACAGATTTGGAAGGTTGTATCTGTAGCATATTTAAAATTTATTTTGAATGAATACAAATTTAAAAATTCCTCTATATTCTACTCAATGCCATCATTTCATAACAATGCCATTGTTACATAAATATTACATTTCTCGATTTCAATTATCATTAAATATTGTGAAAAAACGCAATCGAATGCTTATTATATAAAAAGCCTTAAGCTGTTCTTTTCTGACAAATAAATAAATATACTTCAATTATTTTTTTAGTGTTCTTAGTGAAATAAAACTCTTTTCAAATTGAAAGAAAATAATGATCATTTTTGGATTGTAAAATAGGAATGTTCCATTATAAGTCAATTATAAGTTTATAGTATTGAGATAACAAATTGCTGACAAATTAAGGGTTGAGCGAAACTCGATTGTTAAATCGTAAAAAAAGTGTCTCGTTTCAAATCATATAGTAGCCTATATGGAGTGAAACAGACAAGCGACAATTTATTGTTTTGTTTTAAACATGGGTAACACAAAATCTACATAAAAACACTCAGTTATTTTATTTATTCCATTAACAGAATTTTAAAGTATTCAAAAAACATAAAATTTACTTTAATGTTCCATTTGCCCTTTTCTTAACATTTATACATCTTTTTAAGACCTTTTTCTTAGTATGTATATTTTAATAATCTATTTAAAGCGTCCAAGGCAGTCGTAAGTATCAATAAAACTCGAGTAATATAATTTACATCCCTTTTCGAAAATCGTGTACCATGTTTCACTTTTACGAGAAAACTTTTCCGTAGAGTGAAGTTCATAGCATTGCAATCCAGTGACATTTTATTTGCCACGAAATACTTCATAATATTACCATGATCAAAAGCGGAGTATACGATGTGAAAATTACGAAGAATTTGTGGCGGCTCTTGCACAAAGAATGATGATTTTATTTTAGAAAGCTTTTTACGCTTACTAATCTTTTTATCCGTATCAAGTGTTAAAAAATATGCAAAATAAAGGGTCCCGTTTTTTATTTGGTGTAATAAGCACTTTTTTCTGCTAAAAAATCTTTATTAAAAATTATGAGTATTTTGCTGGCACTTTAATATTATGAAAGTATAAAATAATACAATCATAATAGGAAATTGTGAATAATTTTAGAGAATATGATTTAAAATTGTAAGCCCTTTTTTTGACAGGTGAGAAATATAAATATAAACATTTTTTAGAAAGATATAAATTGAAAAAAAAAGATGAAACGCGAATATAGTTAATAAGTATGATAAAATATTAAAAATTGATCATTGATCTGATTTTGTGAGTACGAATTAGAAAATTACATCGAATTGGTTTTAAAACTATTTCACTTAATGATTTTCTGTATAAGGTAACAACAAATCTAAACTTTAATCGGCCAACCATTTTTTCTCAATTATTATAAAATTACGTCGTATTTAATTTTTGAAACTATTTTAATGAACATATTAAACAATATATTTTTTTAAAATTAAAGAAATGCTTCATTTAAAAGTAGCCCCTTTGATAATTTCTATTTATGAAAGTCTAATAAAATCATACAAATAAATCACAAACATTGTTGTTTTGTAAATGAAGTCCACAAATTGATTGTATCATAATTTTATTTACAAAAATACTTATTCGGAGATTTGAACACGTATCCGAAAAGTAAGTGAACGATAAAGAAATTCATTGCATTTCATTTCAGTTTCAAATCACAATTTAAATTTACTAAAATATTCGATGTTTAAGTATTGAAATATCTATAATCATAAAAAAATCGTTGTCTGTCTTTAAACTTCCGCCAGTAGCTAAAGTTCTATAAGTAACCCGCGGGGCACCACTGTGGTTGTTATAATTTGAAATATGAGAAAATTTAGATTTCTACGTCGCTTAACAGATTTCTATTTGGTCCATTATAAGATGGAAAAAATCTTCATAATGAAAAAGGCCATAAAAATATTTTCGAACCATTTATGACACTTTCAAAGTATTCAGTCTTCAATAGCGCTCTTAATCGGTCAGTAATTTGTTTCGGTTCTTCGAGTTAACCCGGTTGGCATTGGTGATAATGGAAAGAGTAATAAAAACTTTATAAATCATTTTAAGGTGTTAACTGTATGTCAATAATATTGATAAAGATATTTTTTGTACTGCTAACGCAATTTGATATAGAATTAGGCCTGATTTTTTCATCACGAACAGTTTCAACATACTAAAAATAAATTTAAGCGAATCTCTTGCATAATTTATGTTAATTAATCAATAAAACCGCATTTTTAGCCATTCAATTTAATCTTTATCTCAGTAATACCGCTTCTAAGGTCATTACAAAAATGTGGTAAACGTAATTTACGAACATATTTTCTATATATATTTATACAATTGGTATGAGGAATATTGAATAAATTATAGATAGTCACAGAAATGAGAAATACATATTTTCAAAAAAAAAATCTATAGTCAAAATTTAAACGATTACTTAGAAATAAATAACTACCATATCTGAAAAAATACGAAAATCTTCATTTTCACTTTATATACGTGCTATTTAAAATCATTTTTATTACAAATTTGATATTTTTACACTATCTCATATGTCAATAAATATTTAAGTGGCTTTTATTTTCATTGAAAAAATTACATTCGTAAATTTGTTATTGTTTATTTAAAACATATTTTTGAGGCTTATATTTTTCGTACCTAATTGAAAGTGGATAATGTTTTTTTATAAAAAGTTTTATAGTTGTGTTGTTTTTTATATAAAGTAAGACAATTCTTTTTCCGGAAACACTAGAATAGAAATGTATGAAGGTCCTTTTTCCACAGTTGATACTATTACATAACTCCATTTGAAAGGGTACTGCTCAAAATGTCTTGTCTAATACTATGACAACTTTCATATAAACATACATGAGTTGTTATTCCAAACAACTTTACTTCAAATGCAGCAGAATAAGCAAATTGAATAAATAAACCTTTTCTGCGTTTTCATAAGAGATACATATTTCTGCTAGACAGTGTCTAAAAAAGTTAAGTGTTTTATTGAGAGTGAATAAAGAGTTAAGTATATTATTTTATTGAATAAAACTTTCTATTTCTTATTTCTAGTCCATGTTTTCATATATTTTTGGAGCCTATAGCTATCATCAGCATTTTTTAAAATAAAAAATCTAGATTCTAATAAAACACATTAAATCAATTAAAATTTAGCTTTGCAATCATATGTAAATGTAACTGTCATAATAACACAATATGTCATGAAGTTAATTTATACCAATTTATAATTAAAAATCAAAGCAATAAAACAATCTCCTCTGACGTCTATCATTTTTTTTATTTGCGATATAAGTAGATTAACTATTTTTTAATACTTTCGATGGATTCGGCGGTAACTTTGTGGAAGTTCATTTTGATATTAAACATAAAATAACTTAGATTATTCCACTTATTCTGCTACAAACTATGACACGTGTTTCACCTCTTTCAGAGGCATCCTCAGACAATCTTACTTTCACAAATGCTAGTTTAAGTACGAATGAACTTTTGTTATGATCATTTTGCCATACAGTGCTGGTGGCGAAAGCAAAGTGTATTTTTGAGGAAAAATACTCAGAGTGGTATTTAGAATGATATTTAGATTGAAGTCAATCTAGAAAAATGTGTCAGAATTTATATTGCAATATAAATTTTAAAAAAAAATGTGCCCATTTTTCCTTATTAAAATTATGTACGTACTTTTGTAAACACAATTTAGTTACATTTATTGTTTTAAATTTTTGTAGTAACATAAAGTATAATACATCTTCTTTGACAAATAGTCAACACAGACAGCTTCAGAGTTTTACAACTCTCTGTCATATTTTTTTAAAAAACTTTTTATAGATGTGGGTGTTTTATAGTATATTTTTAGTATTTATTTAATTACTGAAATAAAATTTACGGCAAAAACACTACACATAAATCGCTTTTAACTGGAAAACTTATGACAACTGTTTATTGGGATATAATAATTTGTCATGAGTCTTAAACTTTTTGTGAAAAACATTTCACTGCGGATTTATCTACATTACAAGTTTCATTTACTTTGTGGGCTTCAACGGGAAGTTTTTGTTTAACATATCAAAACGTGTATATAAAAACCGCCAAATCTTTTTCTTCATTTCGAGCAATATATTTTTACTACATGGCTTACTTTAGAAATGTAAATCGTGCTTCACGCTGGTCTGTCTCGAGGGAAGTTATTTTCGCAGAAATAAGGCTTTAGGGGTGACGGTGCAAAAAAACAATGTGGTAAAAAATGTTGTGCCTTATATCGTTTTCAGTCGAATTTAGCTGCAACGTAATTTATTATTAATGGGTAATGTCCATAAATTCCTGAAATAATACTGCTTTCTACATATTTTTGCCAAAATAATATTTTTAAACTAATTTTGTTTATCCCATCGGTTATAAAATACACCAAAATATTCATTATTTTGTATTTCCGGGAAAATCTATTATTAATGTAAAAATAACGACTCACGGAAGCAGAAATGCTATAACATTATATGGATGTTTCTTTTGAGGAGATAATGGTATTACCATATTATAATTTTCGTGTATTTTATACTGGGAAATAAAAGTAAAAAATTGTTATAAAAAAGAAGACACATCGCCAATATATAAATCGATAAATGTCATAAAAAAAAATCTTTTATTTTTACAGAATCAATAAATTAAATGTTTTTTACTGTTTTTTACCGCCATTTTTTACTATGGAAACATTAGAAAACTATTTCTACTATTGTAAAATCTTTTATATTTATAAAATTACTGGAAAATTACTTAATAACTCATACTTGCTTTTATTTAATTTTAGGTGGAGAAAATAAAATTTGTTAGAATAAGATATATCAGAAAATTACATTTACCACATTATTATTATGTACATTATACTGATATACCCAGTAAGTTTTACAATTGTTTAATATGTGGTGTCATCAATACATTCATAAACAAATGTATATTACTTTTGCTTTTTTGTGATTGATATCTGCCAGCTACTGATTTTTTTGTATCTGAAGTTTCACCTTATTAGCTGCTGCTTTTTCTACTTGGATTATTGGTTAAGAATGTGCTTCAAGATATCAAGAATTTATGGTCTTCAACAATCAATATATTTAAAAATTTGTCAAAGTGTTTTTTTGATTTTTAAAAATCTTAATTATATGTTTATTAATTTGAACATACATGCTTTATAAGTGTAGTATATATTTAGTAACATGAAAGAGTATTTTTACAGTAACTAGCTATAAAATATTGAAAGTTTTTTTTTTTTCAACGAGTTATTTATTATACAGTAAGTTTACAAAGTTGATATTGAATGTCATAATATTGTACATGCTGTTTGAAGGAAATGAAAAGAAAAATTGAAAACAATAAACATCAAAACCCTTATAACTTACTTTTACATGTTATAAGTAGAAGCCTTGAAAGCATACGTAGAATAACAACAAACGTTATTTGCCTATCCTTAATATTGAAAGGTTTTTACAAATAATCCGACTTAAGTCACAGAAATGAAAGTCATTTTTTTTAAATATTGTCTTGTCTGCAACCTATACCTACAAATGCTATGCTATTAAAAAGTTTGAGTTATGATTTTTTCAGCGATTCTAATTTAAATCTTTGTATCTCAAAATGAGTATTGTGAGACTTAGAATAAGTTTAGAACTTTTTTGCATTTGAAATAATTATATTTTAATATCAACCTTTTGAAAACAGAAGAAAACTATATGATATAATATTAATATATATTAGTGAATATGGATAAATTCTACGAAATAAATTTATGTTGTACATTCTAGTCGCGTAGAATTCTATATAATATACATATAAAGAGCTTGCTTTACCGACCATGTGGGTCTAGGTTCGATTCCCGGTAAGGTCAATGTCAAAATTGGATTTTTTTCAATTTTAATTTGAGATCTAAGACATGGGTGTTTGTGAAGTCAATTCTCCTTGAGTTTATCTCATGTGACTTTTAAAAATTCTCATCGAGTATATCTCGTATGATCTTTCAAGTTAAAAGTATTTGACGCATTGGCGTAAGCTGTAATGTCAAATATTTTTTCTTTTTTTAAAACTTTTTAAAAAATATAAAAAATATAAAATTAAAACGGTAGGTCTAAAAGTGTTGAAAGTCAATAATTATAACAAAGCCCTATGTCTTCTACTTTTGCCTATCTTTTCTGACACACTACCAAAGCTGTGGAGTCTGACTGTTTTTACCGGAGTTGGAGTCAGAGTAGAGAAAAACTAATAACTTCAACTGCTTTTTAAATTTATTATGTATTAAAATCAAAAATGCCAAATTTGGCTCCACCGTTTTCTTCGAAGCCTAAAAAATATAAGATGCTCGAACACATCAATAACAATTAAACTATTTAATAAATACATAGTATTTTGCAACATTACAAGAAATCAAAGGAAAATGTACAATTCTTTATAGTGATATTGAGATAAAAAACAGATATGAAGAATTCACACCCCCACTCAGGTTCTAGAGGTGCGTACATTAGGCCGAAAAAACACTATACATGAGATATTTAACGTTACCAAATTACATTTTTAACTTTTTTTCAGCCGAGTTTGTGCAAGTATGGAGCAGGATTGAGATGTTGTAATCCGTAAGCACATACAGTAATATTAGGCCAAATATTTTTTTAAAATAGCCTATATGTCCATTCCAAAGAAGATTTTTTTAACCGAATTCAGAATGGTGGTCAAAATTAGAGTCGTCCTTTAATTTAATGTTGGAGTAGGATTCGTTTTATTTTTTAACCGCTCCACAGCCCTGCAATATACAAAAAGCGTGTCAACCACTCTTCTACCAGCCACTCTTCGTTAAGAAATAACAACCATTGAATAAATTCTTGTTTTGGTCAATATGTTCTAAATATCGGCATACGTGTTGTGGCTTACAATTTAATAAATATATATACTATAGAAAACGTTTAGTTTGCATTTTTTCCTAATAGATGACGTGTTTGTTTGCAGTTCCTTTACTCAAATTCGTTCTCTTGATTTTGTGATATTGGTTGCAAAGTGGTCATTTTAATACGTCATTAACATTCTTGACAAAATCCACAAACGCTTATTTGACATATCGCGCATAAATTTCATTTATTATACGTGATTAAGACAGTGTTGGCAATTTATCAAAACGTGACGTATGCACTAATCCATCAAAATCACAACACGTATTGTAGGTTTAATCTGTGATAATTGAAAAAATATACACACCCTCACGTAGCCGTTAGAGATTATATCAGCTTTCATTTTATACTGGGCGTAAAATCAACACGAAAAAACAATATTTCCGCATTCTTTAAAACAGCGAGAAAATTTATTCTACACCATAATTTATGGCCTTTTAACTAAGCTTTAATTTAATCATTTAAATCACCCTATGAATCATTTTTGAACGTTTTTTTTAAATAAATATGTGGGATCTATAATTACCTTATTAACGTTTCACTAAATTTCTCTAATATATGTGGCATATGTAACGATAGGCTCAAATGAAAAACGAACGAAGCCCAAAAGCAGAGTTGTAAGTAAATTTCATTTTAAATAAGCATTTTTTACCAACTCCAATTAATTAAACAACATTTTCTTTTAATACAAAAAGCTATATATATATATATATATTGAGGGTTTTTAGTCATAACGGTTTTGAGAGATCTGTCATGCTTTTCTATTACAAATGACCAACGCCACGAAGGTGATTTAATAAGCAACAGAAAAGCGGGCTTGTATAACACATTATAGAAAGTTGACTTAGGTTATGTTTCCTTTTATGAAATGGTTATTGAAAAATTGAATTTAAAAAAGTGAAAAATGTGGGTTGTGCCTTTTGTCTAGGGTATCCAATCCCGAAGCCTTTTCTAATCCCGCAATTTCGGGATTGATTAAATTTCAATCCCGAAATTGCGGGATCCCAGGATTGGGATTTTCTCACCGAGGAATTCGAAATCCTCAATTCGCTTTACTTTTTTCCCGATTATCACAGAACTTCGTTTTTTTTTAGCTCACCAAGGAATTTGAAAACCTCGATTTGGTATACTTTTTCCCGGATTATTACAAAACCTCGTTTTTTTAGCCCCCCGAGGAATATGAAATTCTCGATTTGCAAATTTCGTGTCAATTTTCGGGATTTGCTCAATCCCGAAATCCCGGGATCGTAGCCGTATCAATCCTGAAATTTTGGGATCAGAAAATTGAACGGGATCCCGGGTTTACGGGATCTCGAATCCCGGGATTGGATGCTCTACTTTTGTCCATTGAGCTTCTCAAATATATCCATAAACTAAATATGATATTTGCAGATATATCAATCCGCAATACAGTTGCCCCTAATCCACGGTAGTTAAAAAAATGTGTTTTAAGTTCTATGAATACCAAAATACTAATAACTTGATTGAAGCCTTTTCATCGAGCCGCAATAAAAATTAAAAAAAATCTTGAAACAGACACAGATTACGAGAATTCAATTTTGATGGTAATAAATATTATACATATGACCTCTATATTATTTTTAATATCATTTTGAATAATAATACAAAATACAAGATTAAAGTGTACGCAAACTATCCCAACCGTTTTTATAAAACCGTGCTTTCTATTAAGAAAGGAGTTAAATTATTACATAAAACATAGTCGAAATTAGATGAATCTAAAAAACAAAGAAAGAAACATTCAATCCTGAATTAAAACGACGTATTTTTTTGCTAGAATAAAACAATTATAATTATTACATCGCTCATTTTACTATTATATTAAAAAAACTTACATATCTTGTTGGCAGTGCTTAACCTAAGCAAAATATAACAATTTGATTTTATTGAACTATTTCATCAAAGTTTTCTGGTATTTTTTTACTCACACAAACGTCTTTTTATGAAAATTGGTATGCTTGACATGACGGGCCAGAATGTTGAATTCTTTTTTTAAATATTCATTACAGCGACGAAGCAGCCTTTCCTGATACTTTCACTAATTATTAATGGTCTTCTGTTTTTTAGCGACTGATGATATTTCAAATTAATTGATCAATATATAAAATTTTGGACGCATGTCAATCGAGTAATTTTTTAAGTTAACTCAATTTTGGAACTTGATCAAGCACTTACGAAGGATCGTTTCTTTTTTATCCGGTCTTGTTTGTGACTATAAATTTACATTTAAAGGTAACATTTAAAGGTAAATTTACTGTTACACGATTCTTTTTAAGTATCAGTTTCTATTTAGCACAAAATCTTCTATCTAAGCTTTCCTGGTGACAGCGAAAATTTTTCCCATTGTTTTAATATAAATTTACTATTTTGATACAAATACTAACCAATAAACGAACAACAAACATAGATAAACTATTTTCAATATACCTAGTATAGTAAGGTTAAGTGTAATTGGTATATACGACTAGTTAATAAATTGTTAAATAACAGTACAGTTTCATGTTGAAATACAAGACATAAAATACGTACTATGTACCAATTATTTAAAAAAGTGAGTATGCAGAGATGTTTTATGTGTGACATAGACCATTTCTGCATACTCACTTTTTTAATTTGTCTTTATTTTGAATACCTATTTTATTTCTTGTATTAATTTTCTTAACGAAATTTCTCTTGGTCCGAATAATAAACCGAGGATTAAAATTGTCTCTAATAAATGAATTACGAGTAAAACTTTCGATTGCCAATAATAGCTACAAATTTATCCGTTATTTGAAGCGAATGTGGGTATTTCATATATTATAAAATAAAGCCGTAGGTATATTATTTCTGATCTGTTTTTGAGATTAAATTTAGTACTTAGCAAAACCTTCCTTGTTTTACAATAATTGACTTAGCTTAATAGCCTCTATAGACACACTACTTGAACTCAATTGCAACCAAAACCCATTTTCCTAACCTGCCCCGTAATAATTGGTTTTCACAATATATACCCCTTCACGGCACATTTTGATGTGGGTGGGTATGCAAAAAGGTAGCCTACCTGAGAGTCTCTTTTGAAACTTGTTAAGCCTCGCCGTACCCATAACTAATGTGGTGTACGAGTTGAAAGTCTTATTATACTCTATCTACTCGGTACACATATACTTGAGGTCTTTTCTGTATGTCAAAGCAGTTGTTTTGTTAATTTGCTCTTCTCTTTCATTGAAGTTACGCTAAACACCAGCTTACACGTTTCTGCCAAACGCCAGGCAATTTACACCAGCAAATATTATTATACTTTGTAATTTATGCAAAAGAAGCCTACTTGTGTCGGCGCACGAAAATTTATAATGGATTTTTGAGAAGCTTTCATTCGATATGAAATGTTTAAGCTAAGACATGAAATGAAAATGACTATAAAAAATAAGCTTATAAAGGTTATCAAAGTTTTTTTATTCGAAGATCGTTTAGCCTAGCTTAGAATATATTATTTATTATGAACAACATAGATTATAAATCTGTATCCTAATTTTATTAAAGCTATTTCCCCGCCACATACAACACGATAAAAAATTTAGAAGTAACGATCCGGTATTTTTTATTTATATCATTTGGAATCTTAAAATAATTCTACTACTAAACTAAGATGGTGAAATGTATAGATATCGTGCACAGATAAATAATACTAGATGTATGGTGACTACTACAATATTTATTTTTGCACCATCTCAAAACAGAGTTTTCTGGAGCAAACTGAGTTAAAAACTGGACGACCATTTTTGAAAAAGAAAAAAATCCAGCCCGCTTCTTGAAAAGATTGGTGACCCCTGTGATAATGTATAGAAAATAATTAGTAAAAAATATTAATTGCTATACCTATCAAATAAATAAAAACTAAATTGGCCCAAACATCAACCATATATATATATAATATAATAATATAAGTAAAACTACAATATTTTATTATTCTTATTTTTTCACCTTATAACAATAGGATTCTACCAAGTAAATGCCAATTCAACGATAATCATTATCTCAGCTTGACAATTTAATGGATTGAATACATATTGCATACATTAAATACAATTTAAATAAGGCTACGATTCGTGTAGTTGACACCTGAATTAAAATTTGAAATAAGCTAATATGCAGTACGTGTTAGAATTTTAAATAAAAAAAGATTTTTGCAGGTTTCCATCGACGTAAAGAAGACATCGTTTAAGACAGTGCTATGCCTTGAAAAACTTCAGGCACCATGAACCGGTAAATTTAAGTACATTTTATACGGCTCAAATTTAAAATATAGCATCTAATATATAATAAAATCTTGCAACCGCTAAACGCTTTATAAGTAGGCCATTTTATTATTAAATTTGAATTCTTCTTTTCTATTCGAAAGTGATTAAAAATCTTTTAAGCTATAAAATACATCGTGTGAAATGTACTGAGATAAAAAAAATATATTTGTATGTAAACTGATTTCATGGAAATCGTTCAACTTTGTTATAAAAGAGGGCGAGGTTGAAAATGTGATTAAAAGAATCCTTTGATAGTGACGATGAATCGACGGTAAATTTGTGGAATTTATTTTAAATTTGATCGCACTTTTATTCAAATTGTTGCGTTGCCAGATGGGACAAAATAAGTAGATTAACAAAGAAATCAGTTCTATTTTTTGTATAAATCCAGATAATCCTTAACACTAAGGCTGAAATAAATTGGTAAATAATTTGTAACAAAAAAAATCTCCAACCGGATCAATGAAATGTATAAATAAAACATTATTTGAGATTTTTTCTAAATAGGATTATTGAAGAAAATGTGACATAATTATTAAACATTATATGTATTCATTCATGTCTGTCATAAAATATCCTACAAGCATATATGTTTCAAGTTTTTTAGAATTCTGTGTATATTTATATTTTGTAATAAATATTTTTAAAATGTGTTTATTTTTTTATGATTGAAAGTACGCCGTGGTGGGAATACCTATATCAAGATAATAATTCTATACATAACATCATAAATATTCTTCGATTATGTCATAAAATAAAATTTCCTGCTTTATCGACTTAAATGCGAAATATTCCCCAAGTCTCAGGCAGTTCTTGCATAATAATTGACATGTGTCATAAGGAATTGACGTCTGATATTTTCTTGCATCTCGAAACCCATTATAAGCACTTTAAAACGAAACCATCTCTTGTTTCAAAATATTAATCGAATTTTCTTTCTTTTTTTTACTTCCATTTCTCTTCTATTTTAAAACGGGGTAGAGTAATAAAATTATACTACTTAATTTTAAATACGTAACTCTATTATAATTATTTTATACCCGAAAGGCAGAGTAAATCGTTTTGACCACGTTGAAAATTATTTGTGTTTACTTACTTAATAATTTAGCTTTGAGTAGAATACTTCGAAAACGGTCATGGCCTATAACTTATTACTTATTTAAACTATTCCTACCTTGTTGATCTTCTTGCCAAAGACTAATCTTTCGTTATGGTTAGCGTTTGTTTGTTATTAAAAATCATAAGATAAAACTTAATAGCTTCTCAGCCGTTAATCACTCATTTGCTTTATGTTGGTGAGAGAATAATAATTATATTATTAATGTACCTACATTCATTCGCTGTTATTTTTCTTCAGATAAAACAACTAAAATTATAATCCAAAAATTAACATTATTTGATCATCGTGGCTTAGTACCTTTCTTCTTTTATTTATGCAACGGTAGGTAACATCACCAAAATACTGTACACTAGGGATTCTGAAGTCTCGGGGTTTATAAAGTCCCGGGACTCGAGGCGTGATAAAATCAAAGCCCCGGGACATCCCGGGACTCAAGACTTATTTCCCCTTCAATAAAATTATAATTTTTTATTAAAATTAAATATTTTCATGTATATTTTACATACACTCGGGGCCTTTTGAAAGTACGCACTAGTAAAAATCGCGTTTTTTTAATACAATGTTTAATATTTTTTTTATGTAATGGATGTGTGCAATGTTAACGGTTAAATTTTACTAAGAAAGGATGATAACGGTACATGTAATGAAACAATATCAATAAAGCCGCCGTCAGGAGTAAATTTATGACCGCAACTTCACAATACAGCTTTTAGACCTATTTTGTCCTATTGAGACTTTGGTACCTTTGTGAAATAGTGAAAAAAATTTGTTACATAAAACAACGTCAGGTATGAAAATTTAATTTTAATATTTTGTAATTAGCTTTTGCTACAGTTATATTACAATATATAAACACATGATATTTGAAACGTTGACGAAATCATAAGTCCATCTGAAACATCTGTTTTTCTATCAGATCCCATTTATATATGCATACTAAATTTTGTTAAAACCCAGGGTAAGTGTCACGTCCTGACCATGTCGTGTCCGTTTTTTCTTGGAGCTCTTTTCTTTTACCTGCTTTCATCCAGTCCTTTTGAGGGTTTCTTAACCACAAGAATTGTTTTTTTCAAAATTAAAATTTACATGTTATTAGCACATTATAAATCAGTCACAATTCACAACTTTTTTGGAAAATGTCCCGGGACTTAAGACAGCAAAAAACCCGACAAGTCCCGGGACGTCTCAACAAAGAATTCTTACTGTACACTATTTTTTGAATTATTTAACGAACTTGTATCAAAATATATTTATGATTTTTTCATCTGTTATTGAAAAAAATATTATAAACTTATCTTAGTACAGGTTTAAGGATACGGTGTTACTTTGAACGTTCGTCCGCTTGAAAAAAAATGGTTTATCTCTTTTGAAAAAAAAATGATTTGAGGCGTTTGTAATACATACAAAGTGATATATATAGGGCATCCAATTCCAGGATCCGAAATCCCGTTCAATTTTCTGATCCCGAAATCCCGGGATTGATACGGCTGCGATACCGGGATTTTGGGATTGAGAAATTTTGAGCAAATCGCGAAAATTTACACGAAATTGGCAAATCGAGAATTTCATATTCCTCGGTGAGCTAAAAAAAAACGAGGTTTTGTGACAATCGGGAAAAAAGTATACCAAATCGAGGTTTTCAAATTCCTCGGTAAGCTATAAAGAAAAAACGAGGTTCTGTGATAATCCGGAAAAAAAGTATACCAAATCGAGGTATTTAAATTCCTCGGTGAGCTAAAAAAAAACGAGGTTCTGAGACAATACGGGAAAAAGTATACCAAATCGAGGTTTTCAAATTCCTCGGTGAGCTAAAAAAAAAAACGAGGTTTGGAGATAATCCGGGGGAAAAGTATAGCAAATCCCAATCCTGGGATTGGATACCCTAGATACATACACATTTTGACAAGATCGAGAAAATTATGAGTGTATTCTACGCTCGATTTTATACAAAATCAAAAAAAAATACATGTTTCAAAACTCAATATAAGCCTATTTATCTTAATCAGTAATATATTTATGGATCTAAATATTTAAAATCTCGTTAATTCTGGTATGTATAATTTTATTTTGCTAATATTTAGATAATATTATGATTCATCGACTACAAAATTCTGCTTTATTTTTAATTAAATATATATAATAATACAATGCGAATAATAATTTTATAATAAGTTTATTAAAAAACAAACAATTTTTGCTTGAATCACTAAAACATTTTTTGCCGCAAATATTGAAATGTGTACATATCGTTTTTTGTAACTAACTAGACGTGTTTCTTTTGATGCATGTTATAAATATAAGCTTTTATCAATTTGCCAATTGAAATAAAATATATATTTTAATTTAAAAAGTTTATACAGTTTATACTAGCTTATTAGGTAAACAAACGAAATCAAATATAGTTGATTTTTTTGTATGTGATAAACAATGAAAAATAAAATTGTGAAAACAAGAGCCTCATTCGAGACTATTTGAAGTTTTGTGTCTGATATATGCATTTTTTTAGACTTTCAGAACGGTTCAAACTCAATTTTATTTCACGGACGGCCTTTCGATCAATTTACACAGATGGTCGGGTGAGTGTATTTCGGTTTTTCAGATTCGGCAAAACCTAACGATATATATTAAAGAATCAGAACGGCTTAACGCGAGTCGCATGTGTCGACAGGATTCATCATAAATAAAAGATGTCATATCGTCGAAAGAAATAACTTTTAGATTTCATTTTCAGCGTAAAGATCCATCTGGAAATACTCAGTCATACGTCTATGATGCCAAGTAAGTACCGAGCATAATAATATCATCCATGTATAGAAACGTAATGCTTTTTTTTATATTTAAGTTTCACTTAGAATACAATGTAAATATCTGTTTATGAAACGTAAAATAAACTTATTTTCTCAACACTGCGTAATTGTTTTTTTTTTACTAAAAATACCCCTCTGGTATTTTTTATAAATTCGGTAGTAACGTTGAGGAAATTTGTTGATTACATAAACGTAAGATTCAAATTTCGAAGTACAATTAGTGGAATATATTTTATTTAATAAAATCTCTCAATATTCTAAAACTGTGAGCCTTAGTGTGCTGATTACAGAAAATATAATAATAAATTATTATAACAATTAAAATATTAATTTTGGCCGGTAAGAGCCCGCGTTAGAAAAGAGGGTATGACTTGTAAAAAATAATTTTCACAGATTTCTTAACATTATAGACGTAGTATAAACACAAAGTTATTAGAATGTTATTTTAACTGGCATAATTTAATGTACATTAGAATTGGATTGTTACACTCTTTATACAATCAAGAAAAAAAAATATTGATTTCATTCTGATGGTAGTTATATAATATATGTGTATATAAATCTTTGAAAAATATACAAGCCAGCCAATCAAAATACTATTAAACTCTCAAAATGTTGATAATCGATTTTCCGTGAAGGCAACGTACATTTCGTTGCCAAAACTCAAGAAAACATGACGGTTCGTGTAGGTTTCAAAAAAGTCGTTACGTGTATGAACTTCTGATATCTGAAGCAAAAGCGACAAGAAGAACAGACCCCATGAGAGGTCAAGACTCCGATGGTGCTTCTGCAAAATGGCTTCGATGTAATGTTTTATTCATTGCTTTGCTCGGATGTGTGAGCGATTTTTGTGTAGTTTGTTTGCTCCAGACGGAATAATGTATATGTATTTACAGTCTAAAAAATCTGATACGGCTAATACTGTTAGCTAATGTTTATCATCACAAAAATGCATAACATATAGTCTTTCAGCCACGTAACACATATACTAACTTGCATTACAATTTTATTTCTATTTGAAAGTACAGTCACGAGATTTAATCGTTGTAGTAAAATATAATATATATTTAACCATATTTAGCGGCTAAGAGTGGTTTTACTTATTTAAAAATTGCAGTATAAAATCAGCTGGAATTAGCTTTGGATATTGTTTATTAAATACTTCATATTGTTCATGGTGGATGTTTCTTAATCTGGCCGAAAATATATTTTGAAATCAACGTTTTATTGAATGAGTAGATTAATTATTTGAGTCAAAAGGTTTTAACAGTTATTAAATATTCCTTAATACAAAAGAGTGAGTTACATATCATATGTTAAAAAAATGTTCGATTGAAATTTTTTAAATGATTACAAAAACATTTTGTAGGTCATATATTAAGTTGTGGTAGATTTCCGTTTTAACAGTAGACAAAACAGCTGTAATATAATACGTTTATGTGTATGAAATATACTTATTATAATTAGGGTTGTGGATTCGGGTAAAAACAACCATTCCGATTCCGACTACGGATTGATTTTTTTCAATCATTTCCGATTAACTAACAAAACTGTAAAACATCAGAAAAATCTATTTACATGCTTGAATAAATATTTAAGTATATTTCATCAATCAATTTGATGAATAGAATTATAATTTTTCAATATCCTTAAATTATTTTTCTTCAGTTTTTCCGACTCTGACTTCTGTTTATAACTATAAATTGGTTTATTTATACGGCTGTATAATATTAAAAAATGGAAATGTATTACAAAGCATCGCATGATAATCTCTATATTAATCTCACCAATCGTGTGATTTGCTTATGTATAATTCACGAACCTTGCGGAGTCTTTCATCAATATTTTGTGTTAAATAATTCCAGGCATCGGTTCAAAGAATATTAATCTATTACACGTAATTTTTTTTTTCAATATATCCAAGCAGTTTTCTCTATTATTTGTGACCCGACAGATCAGGAATGTTTGTATTAGCAAGTATACCGTAATTTTGAAAAGTTATTTGATAATTATAATAAATTTGTTACCTCTAATTAATTCTTTTATAAATATACTGTAAACGTCCAACTCTTTTATATACAAACATTCCAGCCCCTCATTCAACCTTTGACCTTTCTTTGGGCCGAGCTTTATAGATAAATTTAATTTAAAAACAGACTGGATTAACACTTTCGTATACAACGTTGCATAATAATTGCAAAAAAACTTTAACAATTTTCTCAACTAATTTCCAGACAATTAATTAACCGAAAATTATGTGGAACGAGTAATGATATTTTATATTATTATAATATAAACAAGATTTTCTTTATAGTTTGTAATGATCAGAATTTATAATGTCTAACTTTATGGTGAACAGATTCTTCCGAGCACGTATTCTCTTCCGTAAACAGATACTTTCAAACATAATATTCGGACATAGATATTTAATTTATATATAATTTCATATTAATTTCGGACATAGAATATTCTGAAAATTTCAATCTTTTTCATATTAAAATAATTGTTTTATTTCATATTTATTATCTTATATCACGGGTGCCAATTTAGGAATATATTTTAAGTGTGTTTAAGTGAACGGAAGATTCTTTTTTTGAAGAATCCGTGTACGGAGTATTCTTGTTAAAAGAATTCGTGTGCGAAGTATTCTATGCGGACAATTTATATTAGAAAGAACCTTGTCCAAAAGATTCACCAAACCTTTTTAATAATTTTATTTAAACGTACAAATTTTTAATAATAATAATTGTCATAATTAATAACAGTGAAGAAAAACTACCGCACTTATTATTATAATATATAAAGCGGTGTCACAACAGTTATCAATATTTTAAAGTATTACAAAATACGACACGCTGTTTATTTTTGTTTTTAATTATTACATGAAGTATGTCATTAAAATTTAATTAAACAAAATAATAAAATTGTAGCATTATATTTGTATTTAAAACCATATCATGTTCTTTGGTAAACCAGTTATTCAACATAGCTTTACGATTCTTGATTGAGTCAGCTTTGAATCTGTTGAAAATGTTTAGGTACCAAACAAGCAAAACTAATTTTGATACAACTTAATAAAATAATTATTTACTACGGATGTGTATACGGAATATTAATGACCAACTATTTTCACGTTTGTAATTGTTTTAAACTAGAATAATTATGCTTCTAACAGAACATAGCATATTCATGTATCCACATTAATTATTCTTGTTTAAAACAATTACAAACGTGAAAATAGTTTACGTTGAAATAACTTTCATCAGTTCCAAAAGACGCGAGAAAAATAATTTCATTGATTGAATTGGAATTTATTTTAAAGAAACTTAGTAAGCTTGGTTAGTGAAAAAAACTTGTGTGAATGTACATAATTTTAACGATTCAGACTGTAATTATCTTTTTTTTTAACTTTTGACATACTATTCGGAATCAGGAGTCATGGAATTAGGTGTTTTCTCCGGATTCAGAGTCAAAGAAATTGGAGAAAAGTTAAATCAAAGATATTGAAAAATATTAGTCTAATCAATGCATTGATGGGTGAAATGAAGTAGAATTATTCTACTAACTATAATGATCAGATTGTATACATCAGTGGATCTTAACCTTTCTAGTGATCTGCACCTCTTTGAATCTGAAAATATGTTCTCGCACTACCTTTAAAATTTATTCCGATTTTTTAATTTTGGAAATTAAATTTATTGCAATATATTCGTTTCATTGAAAAATATAATTTGTATATAAATACAGAAAAAATCTTAAATTTTAATGACTAGGTTGTTTTATAATACATTTAATATACATTTATATGTCAAAATATAAATTTCTCCCGCACAATTTCAAATGCTTCCTCGCTCCCCATTTTAGGAACCACTGGTATGCATGTAATTAAGATAAACGAAAATGATATACAAATCAATTCAGAGTAGTTTTTTTAACGCCTATACGTGCTTTTACATCTACTCCATATCTAGTCATGTAAAAGAGGTGCAGAAAAAGCAATTAGCCAGCTACGTGTGATTTGCCTACATCAGTGATTTCTAAAGTGGTTCGTACGGACCCCCGAAGAGGTCCGTGACAAATTAAAAGTCATTTAGGGGTGCGTTGTCAACGTCTGGGGTCCGCGGAAGAATACATATAACAAATATTCCTGGCACCTTGTTTATAATTTATAATAAATAAAATGGTAACAATTTTTTACGTCCTGAGTAAAATATAATTATAGTGCATAATATTACAAGTAATGTCAATCACCCACCGTGCAATCAAGTTGATAGCGGCCGTAATTGCAATTATGTTCTGATTTGTACGTCATGTAAAGTGCATTCAATAAATGTTCCTTGTTAAAAATATATAATTTAAACCGAGGTCAATTCATATCGTTCTCTCTATTAAAATTAGCGTAGCCAAGGAGATCAACAATTTCTTTTTTAGCGCATGCGCAGTGTGTTATAAATTTTAGTATAAACCCCCCTCGCCAACGAAATTCAATTATTGTTCATCCACACTGCTAACAGTTAGGATGGTGTTTATTTCTGGTGATTTTCCTTGATAATGAAAAAAAATATCATATTGACGGAGCAGTTTATAGTTTTTCCCTGTGATGCTTTTCATTCACAACCTGTCCAAGACAGTAAATGCCAAATCAATTAACCCTCCAAGGACGAGCGTCACCATATGGTCACAGTAAACACCGTTGTGTATCGATCCCACTATTCATCCTTTTTCTACCTGAATATCGTTGCTTTCGCTTTTTTATTATCCGTGACTTCAATATGGCATAGAAAATATTTTTTTTATCGTGAAAAAGCTCTCGTCTCTGGAGGGTTAATACAATGATTTTGACAGAGTAACGAAAACTTGTTGTTAGTCTACGCCTCTGAAGGCTTTTATGAGATACAAATATTTATTGGTACAGTTGTTTATTTGTTTTAGTAAAAAGTTATTTTTTTTTATAATTTTATTGAAGACTAGCTGTCAGTCAATATCAAGGTTGGCTTTTTAAGAGAATGCAAGATGTCATTATTTGGTTTATATTATCTTATCACTTTTTTTGGAAGATACACTTTTGATATAGTAAAAAAGACTTTCACAGAGCAACAAGGACTTGTTGTTAGTCTATTCCTCTCAGACTTTTCTATGATGTATTATAAATGAGAAGTTGTTGAGGATAATCGCTTTAAATTGTTGAATAAAAAAATGGTTTTATGAGGGCTACCTGTCAGTCAATCACATGGTTGGTTTTTATAAATATGCAAAATATTGTAACACTTGCTCTACACAAAAAAGGTTTTCACAAAACAACGAGGACTTGTTGTTAGTCTATCCCTTTCAGAACTTTCTATGATATACTATAAATGAGAAGTTATGTACAATCGTTTAAAATTGTTGAATAAAAAAATGGTTTTATGAGGACTACCTGTCAGTCAATCACATGGTTGGTTTTTATGAATATGAAAGACATCGTAACACTTGCTCTACACAAAAAAAGGTTTCACAAAACAACGAGGACTTTTTGTTAGTCTATCACATGGTTGGCTTTTTAAGAGTATGCAGGAAAGACTTATTTGGTTAATTTAATATCTTATCACTTGTTCAACCTCATAAATAGATTTTGACGGAGCAACGAGGACTCATTGATAGCCTATCCTTGTGAAGGTTTTACTAAGGCCGTACTGTTCAAGGAGTTGTAAACTAGAATTGTTTATAAGAGTTGAATGTAAAATTCATAGTTTAATGTAAAAACATTGTCAGCTTTTTAACAATATGCAAGAAAGAATTATTTGGTTTATATAAATTGTCACTTGTTAGACATTGTTAACAGATTCAGACGGAGCCACGAGAACTCGTAGTAAGTGTTTCCCTCTAAGGGCCTTACTAAAGATGGAAAGATACTGAAAGTGGCAGGATGCTCCACTATGGACTGGTATTACCGTATGTTTTTTCTCCGAGAACTATTTGAAGTCCATTTGCTTAACCTCTTATTTTCGAAGAGAGTAGGGATATAAGGAAAGAGTGAGAATAGAAATAGTGGTTAACACATCATAGATTTACTGAATTTAATCTGTTTATTTCCTATAAATATTAAATAATATGTTTTATAAACTTTTTGTGAATGTTAGCTCACAATATGGAGCATATGGCCGTCTGATTTTTCATAAATGCATTAGGCGCCTCTTAAGGCTAGAACTAAATGAGTTGATAGAGCTAAAATCTAAGTGCGTCGCCCGTGAACTTGTGGGCGCAGCATACTTCTCACACGCTACAAGCCGGCCGTTCACACAAGTCTTTTTCCGTCTTGCCTGGTAGTACCGATGTTCCGCATAACATGGCTTGGGAAGGCATGTCTATACTTATTCTCTTCGCCAGATATTCAATATACAGCGAATCAATCCGTTTGAGGCCAATCAAACCACAGCAAAAGAAAAAAAAAAATATATTTGCAAAAAAGTGATCAAATAAGCGTGAGGTCAATAGGTCGCCATAAGATTTAATATTTGTTAATAATCATGTCCTAGCATTATTCTTCTATCCAAACTCTCGTTGACAAAAAAGGGTTGAGCAACTGAGTGAGAAACAGTTCTCGAGGAAAAACTTCTGTTGACATATAACGGACCATATGCTCCACATTAGAAACGGGCATGAATAAAAATATCACCCTTCAAGGCATTAAAACTAAATATTTCACTTGGGGGTCCATGGTCCGGCTTTTGCTTTGGAAGGGGTCCATGAGCATAATAAGTTTGGGAACCACTGGCCTACATCATTTTTCCTTGAGATAATAAATGAAGAGAAAACAACCTATCTTCCACAACGATATCGTCTCCATATTGTAAGAATATATGGTGAAAAAGATGTAAACTTGAATATTTTTTCGCTGCTGCAAACTTATGCGCTGTTTTAAAATTAAATAACGACCGTGGTATTTATTTAAAACATTTGCATTCACGCCATCATGACAGCAATTATGTAAGCCGGGCTCTCGTTTTCGCCAGGGGTATATGTTTAGGTATTTGTAAGAAATATTTTTCCTTTCCTGCTCCACATACAGCAGCCTGCAGCTATCCCGGTTTTTACGTTTCCGTATACGCCATACGGTATATAAAACGACTTCAATGGCTATAGCTGGGATAAGCAAAGCAAGTGAAGTTCAATGAAGTACGGCTCAGCCAGTAGTATGTGAAAATCCAGTATTTTTTAGAGCTTCGTTACTAAACTCTGTTTCTTTATATGTATCTATTTATGGCTAAAGATACAAAATAATACGATTTGATTTTATATTAATTCAATATATAACAAATTTTACATTATAATTTATAGGAGATTGCATTTCTCTTACTATTTTATTATTGATTTCTTCTGTAATGCTTTTTATATTTAAAAAAATATAAATTCATTGCATTATTCGGTAAAAAATTATACATTTTTTGCCAACGGTTGACTGACAATACATTAAAAAGAGGCTTAGTTTATTTTAAAACTGTTCTCAGTGAATCGAGAAGAAACTCATATACAATTATGTTATATATTTTTACAATACGCAATGTAGCGTAGTATTATACAATAATCTATATCAATATCTGAAATAATTTATATCAATATCCAATTCTTTATATATACATAATATCACTTCTTTAATTTAATAATAATGCATATATCGACTGTAAAAAAGGAAAAGGACATAACCCACAGTTTTTCAAAACAGCTTTTTTTTCGATAATCACAATGTTCACAATTTTATACACGTTCTATCAAAAGAGTGTAAGCTGCAAATGCCGAATTAGTATCTAAATTTAACTTTTAAGCTTGAAAAAAGTTAAGCTTGTCAAAATTGCAAACAGTAAAGTAGACTTCTTATTTAAAAAGATACTTATAAAAAAGGTTATTCTATAAAAACTTATTAAATTATTATTAGATTATGTCGATTAAACACCAGTTTACAAGATGTTGTGCATTTCAAGTTTGTGTATATTACATAATTCGCCTATGGCCCAAAAACATCATAACAGGTTTTTTGCGCCTCCTGTAAAATTTGGTATGTGTAGGTGACGTCGTTTTTACTTTACTAACTGAGTGTTAAAACCAGGGCTGTGGAGTCGGAGTCGCAGTCGCGGAGTTGCGGTATTTTGGCCGGAGTCATGAAAAATGAGTGGCTCGTTTTTTTTTGAAAAATATAGTTAATGATGTGTATTTAAACAAAATAATCAAAAGTGTTAACATTTCATGCTTAGTTGACTAAAAATGATCTGATGGTATACATATATATATAAGTTAAAATGAAATTATTGAAAAAAATCCTCGGAGTCGGAGTTGGAGGCGTCAATTCTTTTAAAGCTGGAGTCGGAGTCGGAATTGTCTTTTTTTTGACGTGACTCCACAGCCCTGGTTAAAACAGATAAAGTGTAAAGATAGTTTATATCATTTGATCCATAAAGAACGAAATGAATTTATTTTCGGAAAATGTATTACTTTTGAGCTTATACTTCTCGACGCATTTTCACCCAATTATCAGTTCACGCAAACAATTCATTTAACCTTATAACAATATCAGGACGGAAGTTACACTACTAATTTAAAGGATGGAAGAAATAAAAAATATCCCGACATGTTTTTTTGCTGTAAAATTAACAGCACACACACAAGGGCGAGCATTTTCTGTTGTGGTTTTTGCTGTTGCGAACGCCCAGATAAAATTATATTCTTTGTAATTTGACACGGGTTGCTTTATTCATTAAGCCTTATGACGCCAAAAGATAAAATCGTCATTGTTTTATTTTAACGGGGGTAATTTAATGAAATTAAATTTTGTTGGCTCACTAATTTCTCTGAACTAACGTCGTTAATTTTCTTGAAGGATGTATACCAGGGTGTTAGATAATGGCCATGCGTTACTAAATATGAGGTTTATTACCAACAAGTCAAGTTTTATTCGAACAGTAGCGTCAGGTAAAATACGTTTTATAAGATGGTAATAATATCACCACGACAAAAAAAATAACATTGGTGTACAGATTTTGTGACGTCATTTAATAAATGACAAATGTCATATTATATAGTAAGATCGAAAAGATGTATCTCTTGAAAAAAAGCACTGAGTCGTAATTTGCGTTGGTGTATTGATTTTCTGTCGAGCGATAAAGTTAATATAAAGAACTAATAAATACTTCTAAAATGTAAATGTCAATTACTTCTTGACGCAGAATACTGAGTCAAGCAAGTTTGTAACATATTTTCTTAGTCAACGTATGTATGTTAATGTCAGTCTTTATATCTTAACGAAAATAGATCCATTTAGAAATCGGATGTGTGCGGGTTCAATTTGCAACAAGGTCGAACATTAAACGTGAAAATGTTTCAATTAACGTTTGGTGTAACATCTTGAACGTGTTTGTTTGTACTATATTTTCTCGTTGAATGACATTGTTTTAATTCTCATCAATTAATTTAATGATATAAACATATTATCTGTATCAACAAACATTTTTTTAACGTAATGAAACACAAAATATAATACACTTTTCAATCGATAATTGTGTGTCATTTGTATATTTTAACGATAAAATAATATTCTTTTTTTAAGCCGTGGTTTAACCAAAAATACTCACACTTCGTCTATCTTGATATTTTCATAAAATTGAAAAGTTCTTAAAAAAATGTCTTGACTTCGACTTGTTTCAATCATTTTTGTTTAATTTACATACATGTTTAAAATTTGATTATCCAGTTACTAGGCTAATTCTAGTACATAGTCACCGTTTTACCATTCAACATGATAAATAGAATATTATAATTGAACAACCAATATTGATTTATCCAACTCTGACTCCACAACACTGTTAATTAATATAATATCTTTCTACTAGAAATTAATAGTAAACATATGAAAAGTTATATTCTAACATGTTGCTTTATAACATAAAATCAGTATAACATCAAAGTTACATTGAAAATAATATATTTACAATGTTAGGCTGTAACAAGGTATCTAATATATTTTCGAATAACCCATCCACTGAAAAATAAAAAATCTTTTTCCGGAAACATGGATAACTTACTTTACAAAATGTTGAAATCATAGTGCTCCTCAAATTTAAGTGCCACTTAAAAATGACGTTTTGAAACGTCATTGAATTTTTCAGGTAGGACTTGTCAGAAAGAGTTTTTGCCGCAACCTACTGACGTCATATAATAATATTATTTAAACCTTGGGAAAAATTCCAATTTTATAAATGTATGAGAAACTGTTGTTTGTTCTGCGAGACAGCGCATTTTTTTACGGTATAATGAATTTGAATCGTACCGTTACTCCGATGATCGATTTCCCATCATATCCACATCCTCGCGACTAAAGCGGATTTTAAAAGCTTGATTTTTATTGTTCATGGAACAATATATATAAATTCTTCTTTTAAGCTTATGAAGAAAACTTTTTTTCAATTTCTTTTCAGGCTTAACTTGTTGTTATCAAGGCTCGGCAGGGTGGCAGAGCAGGCCGCCTTTCTCCCGAGTTATCCAGGCAAACACCAAACAAGATTATTTCAAGTTGGGAAAGAATTCACCTAACTCGATTTGATGTCAGTTGATCCTTTCAAGCTTCCATATTCGATATCTCATGACGCTGTGAAAATTACTCGCTAACTTTTACGTATAAAACATATCGTTTCGGGCTCGAGTTTTTTTATCTGCGAGAACGCTTCTCTTATTGTTGAAAATGTCTAACGTGACATGAGTATTGACGTTAATCGAGAGTTTATCCAATGTTTTATGTTAAAAAAAGCGCCACTATGAAATAACTTCTCTGCAACACTATACACTAAAAGTAAAAACCTATTTTCTAATCAGATTTCAAAACATATTTTGTTTTTCTCCGCACCATATCGATACGGTTTTTCCTTTTTTATTTGAGCAACGATAATTAAAAGGTTAACATTTGCGTTAGAAATATTTTAAAGGATTTATAGTAATAATATTTTTATAAATCATAATAAGGAGAAAACTAAATTCGAAAGTTTGCAAATAGGATTTTGTGATATAAAAATAAATGTTTGGATTAATATTATAATTGATTTACTTAATTTTCATATTTATTAGAAAACAGTATTTTTCCACATTGGATGTTGTTGAATAAGTGAACTTTTTGAACTGAAATAAAAAAAAAATAGTTTTGTAGAAAAAAAAATATATATGTATGCATATAATAAAAAATAACCTGGAGGATTTACAATACTATACTTGAATATGTACATATATAATCTTTGAAAGAGTAGGTGAGCCTTTTTTAAACATTTTTTACCAAAAAAGACTTGTTATGGAGTGATTGACATTTAAAAGTAAACACCATTGATGGAATTGAGTATAATTTTTTTACTTTTTATTTTGGCTGAAGTATGCTGTTCCTTTAATTTATTTTTCAATGATTATTGGACTAAAAGTCAATAAATAGTTAAATTACTTACTGTATAAAATTAAACGTATGTTTTCAGTGTCGAATGTGAGCCAAATTTTACCTTATTAAGTTTATAGCTTCACCACAATTTAGTTTGAAACTTTTGGCAGCAACCCGGCGATCTGCATTAACATTTCCTATGTATTTTAAATGCTTTTCTTTGAATCCTAAACGGTATACGCGCTCGTAAATTGACTATGCTGATAACATAGAAGGCTGGAGCACGCATGTAATGATGTGGGTAATCATCTTAGTATTTTATGCTTTGTCACATCCAATTTCTTTCATTTATTTTAAATCTTTAAAATAGGCGTTTAGCTGAATTTTATCACATAAAATTACCTTTGGTATGATACATATTATACGTTTCAATGATTATACGAATGATATTTTAGAACGCTTTTACAGCAAATAAAACAATTCTTTGCACGGTAATCACATCTAAAAGACATTTGTTAGATTGGCTGTGTTTTTTTAAAATAAAATACAAAATTTACATCCAGTTTGTACACAATAAAATATGACATGTGGGTTTTTGATTAAAAATAAGCAATGTGAAAAAGTACTGTGAAACTATGAAATTAATTTTATGAACGGAACAGAATTTTGAGTCTTTTAAGGTTTTCACTGTCAATACTTGGTGGAATGGCATTATAATAAAAATAAAAAAACATTTTTAGTACTTTTTCCACATAAAATTTATTAGATCAGGACCGGTTTCGCTCATGATGAGCATTGTCAACTGATAAAAAATACATGTTTATGATACTTAATTCATACTTAATTTTGTTTTTGTTGTAATAGTTTTCATTGCTAAGCGGTCTTCAAATTTTTATTTATAGTTTATTTTCCTTGTATTTTGCTTCAATTCTTTTGCTAGGTTGTAATACCAATTGTTCGTCATACCTTGTTTTTCTCACTTAACTTTTGTATAAATATCACTGTTTCATTGTATTTTTTATCAGTTTACAATGCTCATCATGAGCGAAACCGGTCCTAATCTAATAAATTTTATGTGGAAAAAGTACTAAAAATGTATTATTATTTTTATTAGAATTTTGAGTATTGTACTGCAACTTCAAGAGTTAATTACTTTTCCCATTTGTTGATGTGTTTATTTATTGATTAAGCATTTACTTGGTAGAACTCCATTTATAACAGATTTAAAATAACAAAGTATTTTAGCTCTACAGTTTTTAATAATTTTATTCGTTGATAGCTATTTCGGCTTGCGCCATCGTCAGAACTATGTTTAAACTTATATTTTGCTCAGCTATATATACTGGCTCTGAAGAGATACACAATGCCTACACAAGTATATATAGCTGAGCAAAATATTAGTTTAAACATAGTTCTGACGATGGCGCAAGCCGAAATAACTATCAACGAATAAAATTATTAAAAACTGTAGAGCTAAAATACTTTGTTATTTTAAATCTGTTATTGATGTGTTTATCTTATTCTGATGTATTTAGTCCATTCGTCTGTTGATAAGTAATATAATATAACAACGTAGTACATCGATAAAGTATAAAATATGATTTACGAGATTTAAAATAGTAAAAATTCATCGTCTACAAGAAAAACTTTATTTAAAAAATATTTGAATTCATAAAAAAGCTTATGGAAATCTTTGAAGTCAAGTCTTGTAAATAAAACATTACTACTTAAAACTGCAAGTCGTTTTTTTGTTTACAAAGTGCGCAAGCTTTTACTTACATAGGAATGGAAGTGGGTTTATGCTGCGTTACTTAAAAGCTCTTTCGCAGAATGAGAGCCTCTACTCCACAGGTTAAAAAGTGCTTCCGGTGAACCACGTCCGGTGCCTGATTCCAATGGTCTTAACACATAAAACTCGAATGACGTCACAGTATCATTTTAAGTAGGATTTTTTTTCTCATGACAATACCACGGATACATACTTCAGATGTCTTATACATATTACAAAAAATATAAAATATAACGCGTATATATGATGTAATTTCAGATATCGGCTGAGAGTGCTTGACGAATTTTCAATATTAAATCGATATTTCAGAAAAAAATTGTCTTACACGACCCAGGTTTTATCTTTTTAGGCATTTTAAAGCATTGTAGTGTACACAAACTGTTATATATAAATTCAAAACTCTGATCGTCATCGACGAATCTTGTTAAGTTAGAGATCAAGGATACAAATTTAAAATAGGATTTGTCAGAATGTATGAACGAAAAATGTTAAAAATTTCGTCAGTTATCATAGCATCAGCATTGACTAACAATCAATCTCTTCAAATAGCTGCTGTCTAATATAATAAATAAAAATATAATGCTATATGCTGGAAACAGACAAAATCATAGTGAACAATTTTTTTAGTCATGATGGTATAAATAATAAAAGAAGCGCCACTATTATTTCGATTTAAATTTTAATTCCTGTCTTCCTTATAACTTATTTAGATTTTTAAATTATTATTTGTCGTGTTCTAAAATATTTTCGGAAACCCACCAAAATTGCGTCTTCTTATAATGATGCTTTTTTCCGTGTCTCCGAAATTTCTTTTTGTCGCAGTTTAGTTTGATATAATTTTCAGTTGTATAATAATCAGTTCAAAGCAAGGCACTTCCCTGCCAGCATATTTATTTTAGCACAATAAAACTTCTCTCAAATTTTTTTTCAAAAATACAAAATTTAATTTAACTTTAGCACTCATAACATGAAGATTCCGCAAAGTACTCTGGTATACATACATTGTGATATATTATATTTGTATATCACACAATTTTACAAGCACGCCGCAACACTTAGTATAACACTCTGAGCTTATTTCCTCTCGGAGGGTGACTACCTAGCGGTACAAAAGGTGTTCAGAGCACGATTATAATTAAATCTTTTGTAGCGAAAAGTTGTAAATTAATATTCCTGAAAGAGGCTGTCTTGAAATGATTTTTCCTATCACATGACGATCCCGTATTAAAAAATGTTTTTTTCGCAACATTTTTCCTGAAATATATTGAATTACCCAAAATAATATTATTTCATAATTTCAACGTAATATATAAAGCTTTATACAATTAAATTGGTGAGGCTCGAACAAAACATTGAAATAAATGAATTAGTGGTTTTTTTGTGAGATATAGTTAGAAGGTTTCTTATGAGATGTATTTCAATGAGACAGATATTTTTGTCAGGTAATCTCGAAAAGGTTTAGTCCAATATTATTTAAGTGGTATCTCACGTCATCCCTTCTCTGTAGCACTTCACTCTTTATTTCATTCAATTCTATCATTCCCATATTTCTGGAACCTTTTTATCCTTATGAATTCTTTTTAATAACTTGTGTTAATTTTTTTCCTTTCAACTATTTTAGTATCATTGTTTCAGATGAATTATTTTATTTAATTTGTATCCCCTTTTTGATCTAATTGTATATTTGTCAGTCTTGTGGCCGAGTAGTTAAAAGTCACGGGTTTTAATATTGAAATGTATCTAATTGCATAAATTAAATTTAAAAACGTTCATCAACTGCAAGTACTTGTCCAACTTTATCCTTCATTTCTAACATTTCTTTATGAGAAAGATTGGCCGAGAAACAAAGAGCAAGTTCTCATAAAAACAAGATATTTTAAAATCCCCTATCACGTGTCCATGCTGTCAACATTGGAAGTATTCGTAGTGTTAACACTATAATATTTCTTTCTCTGTGTAATTAATGTTTTATCTATGCCACCTTTAATGTTTTTTACGTTTTCCTTGTATGATACAGTCAAACTAGGTAATTAAGAAGAATATATGACCAACTTATTTTGCTCTTTATAAGCATTTCTCGTGATATCAAAGAATATGTATTTGTAAATGCTTACAAACATACTCATCACATGAAGACATGAAGTATCTAGAGCGGTCACATAACACAAAAAGTCGCAATTCAAACAAAAATACACAATTAAAATTTATTTACGTCTCTAGTGATCGTCGTTACTGGTTTTGATTTCTCAATTAGTCATTCACTGGCCACATCATCATCATCACTGTCATCGTCTTTGATGAGCACAACTTCCACAAATGTAAGAAGTGAATACATGTAAGGAGAAAACGATAAACTAAAATGTTAACGAATGTTTCCCCACAACATCGGAGATATCGCTATTTCCATGATCGTAATAACCGAGTTCGACTGTAAATTACGTGAAAAAATTATCAGCACTAAATACAAAAAAACTTGACTAAAAAAAGTGTTTTTATTATCAATTTGAACGTATGCACCTTAAATGAAATGTTTTACAAATACTTTTAATAATTTTCCTGTAATTATAATTATAATATGTATAAGTATGTCAGGATAATAAATTAAAAATCAAGTTCATCAATATAAATCCTGAGACCTATAGTTACTTTAGACTTACATATATAATTGTCGATTTAATATTCAGATTGTTGATTAAAGCTTTGTGCTAAGAATACCACTAGAAACACTTAAATTTTCTTCCAAACTAATTTTAAGCCATCAATTTAGCAAACGAATATTTTTTTAAACGACTAAATGACGTGTCAAAATATATGCGATTTACCATTATTATAAAGGATCTAAAAAATTGAGATCCAATCAAAATACCAGTTTTGTCATACATGCAGAAAATTGTAGAGCTACAATTTACACACCATTATAAAATGTTTTATTTACTCACATAAATCAAAATCTCACGTATAATAAAATGTGGACTCGAATTATTATTATTCTGGCAGACCCATATTATCTTTGAAAATATCGATACTACTAACCGACTTCTCCAATTATTTGAATTATATTCTATAGGTGTATTATTTACAATAAAGTTGGACCAGGTGTTAACCCAATTAGTGAGAAACTAACCCATGGGACATAAAAGGTAACATTTAAGCTTATTAGGCTGACCTTAAAAGACGCACATTTATTATAATATGTTGATAATAAATATCGAAAAATATTAAGAAGCAGGTGATTTATATAAGGTATAACATGTTGATTTACAAAATTTAAAAATTTATTTATTTAAGATAAAACGTTATAGTTTTTTTTAAGAAATCACGTTTATTGTATTGAAGGATGTGATTTTGGGAAGACGTTGTGTAGCTGATCATCCGATGTTAGTTAGTAGAGAATTCCAAATATTCGAACATCGAATAATAAAACCTCATAGAATTCGAATAATAACAATTGTATGAATTTCATCGTATATATTAATTACTTTTTTTTCATAATAAAATTTGAAAGATTTATTAATTTTTACACATACTAGTTGCCACCATATGTATGTATGTCAATTTCCGGGAAAACACACTTTTTGCCAGACTCCGTTCCCGGGATATTTGAATTAAGCAAATCGAGACAAAGACTGAGAAGGTTTTATTCATTCAACACAAATATAGCTTGAGAATCTTTATACATTGAGAATTGTTCTTACATTTTGGATGACAATAAAAAAGGGTAACACGTTGACACGTGTTTTGTCCATTAAAAAAATCAGACAAACTATCCTAAGGTTATTAACCATTACTAAACAACCTACTATTACCACAAATTAATTATTCGTAACCAATATTTATAATAAGACAGAGGGCTCATCATTTTTTTTTCATTTAGGATTTACTCTTTACTCATACAAGTAATTATTTTGTAATTAGTTCTATAAGTGTACGATTAGAGCCTTTTCTATTGGTCACTGATTACTATCAAATTTTACTTTAAACGTCAATAGTTTGACGATAGTTTGTCAGAAGATGTTTTTAAAAGAAAGGAAATACGTGTTTTTACGTTAACGTTACAATTTCTTACTTTACCTGTGAAATAACAAAGTTGTGAAATAAAAATTGTGTTTTAAATTAACTTTTAAAAATTTGCCACCAAACATCTCAAAAATTAGTAATTGCTGCTACAGGCTGTTTTTTGCAGTGAAAAAAGTGTGGACATTTGTTTTTAAGTATTAAAAAAATATTTTTTAAAGCCATATAAAAAGAGTTAGATAGAAAAATACTGCGGTATTATATACAAGTTTTGTTGACTTAAACATGCTATTGAACGTTTGATAACATTTGAATGAAATTTTATGACTGGTTCACATTTTGGCTTCCTTTGTATACCTGTTATGATTGTACTGATTGTTTGTTTGAAGTTTTCCTTTTACAACATCTAAAATATTTATAAATACGTAAAGAAGCTTATACGAAGAAAAAACGTTTTGAGCCCCTTTGCGCAAGACTAAAAAAAGGTCTGAGTGATCGTCTAAAGCCTCTGCATTAGATGCTTTAAATACAGTATGTTAGATTGAACAAATTATTTTTTTAGCTTATTTATTTTTTAGACTGTACTATTAAGTGGGTACGTATTTTAATTGGACGCAAAAAATATTTCGACGATGACGGTACATTCGACTGTTGAAAAAAGAGGTTATTCCATAGGAAGCGATTTTTATAATGTAAGCTCTCTGGAGGCATCCACAGCACAAAACCCAGAAAGTTTCAACGTCTCTTCACGACCACTGACGTAACAGGGCGCTGTCTTGTACGATCCCCTATCCCAAGTCGTTCAAAAATCAAACCTAATCCCCAACATTCATGCATTTATTCTCAAAGCCCAGTATCTGGTTTTGAGTATTCGACATGAAACATGATTCGCTACCGTAAAGCAGCACCAGTAGAATGCAAACGTTTGGTGTAAGTCGTGTTCAGCCACACTAACATATAAAGCAATTTAATTACAAGTAAAATAGTTAATTGTTTGTACTTTTTACTTTAGCGACCATTTGACAGATAACTTTCAAAATGAAAATATATACACAAAATTGTTTTAAAATTTATTGAATAATTCAGTATCTTTAGCGAAAACTTTATTTGACCGTATAGATATCGTAATATTAATATTTCTACTTACTATTTTTATTTTCAGTAGTTTTATTTCCTGTATAAAATTGCAAGCAGATTGTAGAAAGAATGGTATCTTCTAATAATGCAAGCAATTGTATTTTTTTTTGGATCAAGCTTTAACATTTGTTTTAAAAAAATCCGCTCGAATGATCTGAATATTTTGTAAAATAAAATATCTGAAAAGCTTAAATTTAGTACATCATCAGATTTTATTCAAATACGGTACGTGAAAACCTTTGCAAAGGTTAGTAAAAGGATCTTCTGTTTTGATCATTTTGGTCAAATACACCAATGCAAATGAAGCATATTTGTGTGGTTCCAAAGAAAAACTGTGAGTCATGATTGATTGACGTATGTTCATTTTTCTTTTCAAACTTTAAGTAAGTAAAAGACATTGCATAGTATAAGCAACTGAAATTGAGGAGTAACTTTGAGGGGTTAATTAATGTGTTGGAGGATGTCGACATAACATATCCAAATTTCAATTGTATTTTTATCACCAACATTCGAAATTTTCAAGGACAAAAAATCAATAGAATGTTCAATAAAAATATAAACACAATATTTGCTCACGTAAAAATTATATTGTGACGTTGATTTTCATAAAGAAAAAAACTCTTGTTTATTTACATTGGATAGATGCTGCGAAGAACGGAATGAATCTCTAACTTAAACAGTACTACAGTTACACAGAGTGATAAATGTCTCTCTCAGGTATTAAAAACCTCAAAATATTTATAGGCTACCCGAAATTACACCTCACTTACAGTTAAGGGTTACGTTAAACTATTATTCCGTGAAATAATCTCAGTTATCCGATAATATCTTTCAGCGTAAACCTGTGTAATTGTAAACACAAGGGTTTTTCGGACGTTCAAACAAAAGATCACGTAAAGTTTTTGCGGCTGAATAAAAACGGCTTGAACATTTAACCCCACATGTAACAATTAAGTCGGGGCGTGTGCGTCGGCCACTCGGGGCAAACGGACGCGAAATGGGGATGTGAAAGTGCTCGCAGACGTTCCCGCAAGTGGTTCTGGCTGTCGCGTCCAATTAATTCAAATGGGAATGAATGAGACCATGATCCGGGCTCTTGCGCCATCCCTAATGGGTTGACGCGCTCTCGCTATAGTTTTGTTATCACTAGAGGCATATTAAAGTGGGCCACTTTGACACCACGGAAACTGGACCATTCAATCAATTTTTCCTTGTCTGTAACAGAAATACGTATCCGGACACACTCCGTTTTATCAAGTGTGCAACTTTAATGCCATCGTATGCTCGTAGCAAACTTATTAAAGCTTACTATAAAAGCATATGAATGAAAAAAAAACCTTATGTATGTAAAACTATAATTGTTACTGACAATAATTGTTAAATTCTAGTCAGATTACTCTGGAACGCTAGAATAACATACGGTTTTTTTTTGAATAAGGAACGTTGTGTTATTGAATAAATCAATGTAATGAATCTTCCGATGATGGCATTTTGAAAATGTTTCAGTTGACAAAACTAATGAATAAAGAAAGGTCAAATTTTACCACATGGTCGATCATGACAAATCATCACTTCCGTCAAATCATACAATTGCAGCTAGGGCATCCAACCCCGGGATTCGGGTTCCCGTTCAATTTTATGATCCCGAAATTCCGGGATTGATACGGCTGCGATCCCGGGATTTCGCGATTGAGAAATTTTGAGCAAATCCTAAATATTGGCAAATCGAGAATTTCATATTCCTCGGTCATTGAGCTAAACAAAAAAAACGAGGTTTTGTGATAATCCGGGAAAAAGTATACCAAATCGAGGTTTTCAAATTCCTCAGTGAGCTAAAAAAAATACCAAATCGAGGATTTCAAATTCCTCAGTGAATTAAAAAAAAAAACGAGTTTTCGAGAGAATTCGGGGAAAAAGTATAGCGAATTGAGGATTTCAAATTCCTCGGTGAGAAAATTCTAATCCCGGGATTGGATACGCAATTTGCAGCGTGCAACTTTAAAAAACGTACGTTATCTTTTTTACCGATTAAAACAGTAGGTTTTGAATGAGAATTTTAAGCTTGTGGCTCTCAGTAATCAATTATAACGATCATTGATTGCTAAAGCCTTTCTAGACAATTTATTTACATTGATATACTAGAAGTAATCACTTTAATCAATCGATAATTTTTTATTAGTAGTTTTACTTATATATATACACACTGAACTCCCCATTTACACGTTCCACGCGATACCGTGTAAAAAATATGGTAGATAAGTTTCCTTGTATAAAAATCAATTCAGGATAACAAAAAATAAAATTAATTGTTGCTTATTGCATCTTAATTTTATTTGAAAATACTTTTAAAAAGTCAATTACTATGAGACAATTCCTTTTATAGACGAACCCGTTGTGCGTAAACGGGTTCGTTTGGTACGACATCGCTTTCATCACTTGAGATATCCAGAGCCTGTTTAATATTTCTGTTAACTATTGTGTAATAAATTTTTGGTTAACTGGATTTAAACAAAAATACGGTTATCGATCTTTGTGACTGTTTTTTGTGAGTTATTCAATGAATTTTCGTTTTTTTTTCTCTTTTTTTTGAACCGTTTTGTACAAATAAACCGTGTTAAAAAAGAGTTTATTGTATAATCCGAAAAAGAATAAAGATTAAGCTAATGTTTTGACTAACGAAGTATAGATTAAAATATAAAATAAAATGTGACCAATTCAAGCATAACTAATAAATTAAATTGAATGACAGTATTGGAGTAAATTTTATGGGTTCAAGAAATATTATTTATCAAAAATTCAGTGAAAACAACCGTTAGCATTGTGTAACATAACGTTATTTTTATTTTTACAAATAAAATTTGTAGTAAAGTATTGAAGCTACGAAAAAAAACTACAATGAATCTTTTTATACCTATATTATACATTTTAAGAACATTAAGAATTCCACTCGAAACGGATGATGTATAAAACACATTTGTATACATTTTATGGAATATGCTACAATGAATATGATCAAAATACTATCCCTTTGTAAAGAAGGCTAGCAATTTATAGCCTAGAAACACGATTATGTAATTTTCATTGTAAAAGTAAACAACAGTTTTTTTTCTTTTAAGGTTCACAATACATATTTTATGGATAGATTGTACGAAGTTTCTCAAATGATTTTTATAAACGAATTTTTACCTATACAAGAGGAGTATTTATTTATGTTTTTTTTTTGTTAAACAAACATTTTTTTTACATTTAATTTTACGCCAGATTGATAACGCTTATATTTATATTTTACATACTTACCACCAGTAAAAACAATTTAGAAACATAATAAATACCAAAGTGTAATTAATTAAGTTAATTAAACGTATCTTTAAGTATAAAACATTTCTTAAGTGCTTAGATCAATACTTTTTTTAAATGAAATAAATGAGAAAAAAGTCGTGTCCAAATAGTTATAAGACTGGCAAGGAAAGTTTAATGTAATATATATTAGCTTATGCCACAATTTAACGTCGCGTTTTCTCGCACTGTGGTGCTAAGTACAACGTATCTCAATTTTGGATATGTGGTAAACGTTAAATTAGTCCTACAACTGCAAAGTTTGCCTGCCTTAAATGCAATTTTACTTGTGAACATTATCAAATACAACAATTTCCCTGAGTAAGTACTTCAAGTAGTTAAAGCTTACATATGAAATGTTTACTATCTTTTAAAGAAAGGAATATCAAATCAACAGGAGTTATTGTATGTAAGGCAAATGACAAATTCGTTAACAATATTTTTGGACAGTCCATGTAACAGATATTAAATCTTTCGTTAACATATACTGCCATGTTAAGCGGTTTGTTTCTGATAGCAATACATTATTCTTTTGTACTTGTTTGATTGATTCATTTTTTTGTTTGCTTATTTCATCACCTTTGGTGAATATTATTATACAAATAATTATATTTTTTTATTTAATATTATACTAATCAGCTATGTAAATATTTTTAAATAATATTTTTTACTCTGCTGTTAAAAAGGGTTGGTTTAAAAAAACTGATTTTTAGCAAAGTTTGCGAAATTCGAAAGCCAGTTTTTTCAACATGGTAACCTGGAATTAATATATTTTTATTATTTAATTAAAAACGATAATGTTTTATTTAAACATAAAGTCATGTTTATTATGTTGAATAAAACGAGAAGAGTTATGTAGTTTAATAGTCAATATGGATCAATAAATGCGTTGATACTTTTATTTAGGTTGATTTAAAAAATATTCATGTTTTGTATTGTTACTCGGATACTCTTTTAACCAAAAAGAATCAATGAATTATATTTTATCAATTTTGAGTAAGTATTTAAGCCACCTGTGTGGTCGAGTGGTCAACGGTGTTGGCTTCGGCTACAGAGGGCCCGGGTTCAAATCCCGGTACGGACAGTTTTATAAATTGATTTTTCAATCAATTTATGAATTTCTGTTCAAAGGCATGGATATATGTGATGTCTTGAATTTCCCCCTCTCACCCATCCTATCCTATGAACGGGGCGTATCGAGAGCGATTAGCTTACCACTAATCCTGTTCTAGCCCTATCCTTCTATCCCTACTCTCTTTGTAAAAAGAGAGGTTGAGCAACTGAGTAACGAACAGTTCTCGTAGAAAACACTTCTGTTGAGATAAACTCCATTAGGAGTCCATATGCTCCACATTGGGAGCGGACATGGTTAAAAAAAAAAAAATTTGTTGTTATAGCAATTTTTATAGTAAATCAACGAAATGTAAAAGATTTTTTTTGGCTATTTTATGAAATTATTATTCTTTTTTGTGAAACTTCGAAAACTAGGATAAACTGAATATTAGAATATTAGAATTCAAAAACCAATTTTTCAAAATTCCTACTGTTAGTCACTAGTGAGTATTTACAATAAATGCTGAACTACCGATGTATTGGAAATGCAAAATAACTGAGCGAAACCAATTCTGTTTTAAATAAAAATAAAAAATATGTTAAAACCACGGCATATTATTAAATTTGGTTTTATCCTAAGAATTTACATTCGCTATGTTAATATTATATTTTTTTCGTTATATTACGACTTAACATATTTTTTACACACCAAATGCAAAGGGTATTTATGTTTATTAACAAATTCCACCCTAACAACAAATTAACCAAATGTGAATACATTACTTGGAAAATTTTATTAGTTTGATCTTTTGGAATAATCTCAATTGAAACACTGGCCATAGAAATAATGTTTATGTAACACAGTTGATTGCTTAGGGAAAACAAGCTTATGAAAATATATACATATATCTCTCTTTACTGCCGCCCCACATAGAAAATAACCGACGGAGAATCTACAAATAGTAAAATCTGAGATGTTTTATAACAGTTAATTTATTTTAACTTCGAAACTGGGAATATAAACAAAACATGTTTATTTATACAGTGTTGTTTTTGTATATGATTTTTAAGGTGTGTTTTTGGGGAAACAATGTTGACCTCATCAAGTTTTCCATAGTAAAAAAACATCATTTGCTTTAAAGGTATGTTGATAAGCCGAATTAGTTGATGATAAAAAAAACTCATTTTTCAAGCTTTGAATGGTTAATTTAACTATATTCCATGAAATATATTGTAAACATAATACTAAGAAAATAAAAAAAATACTCATTTATTCCATTAAAATGATTTTAATGGGATTTACTTTAAAAAGTATGAATACTCTTAGCATGGGAGTTTTTAGCGAAGCAATCTATTTTGGTAAGCAATGTTTACAGAGACTTTATTGGAACCGCTTTGATAATTTTTATCGGATTAAAATTTATCTTTTGATCAAAAATTGAATATACCCTGTCAAATTTCTTCGGGTTTACAATGAAGTTGAAATATAATCTTTCAATAATTTTTGTAACCAAATAATAAATAGTAAACTTTTTGATACCAGATACTTATACTGTACACTGAATTTCTTTTGTGAAATGTATGTAATAAACCAATATTATATCACTTTTAAGGTGTATGTATGTGGTTCTCCTGCGCCACATATTTTATCATAAAATATTTGAACGAAACTGGAAAACTTGGTGGAATAGCATTAAAGTAAAAAAATAAAACACTCATTTGTATTAATTAGATATTTATTTAATATGATCTGAACCGGTCTGATGAGCATCAGTTGATAATGCTTGTTTTGAGAAAAACTGGTCCTGATTATATATAATTAAAGTGGGATTAGTACATATGGGTGTTTTACTTTTTGAATCCAATATTATATATACGATAACAAAATATAATGCTTTCCTATTTCGTAAAACCAGCTTCTCTTCACAATGAGTTAAGAATATTTTGTAATACTCTGTTTAAGAGTTGGGTAAGAAATATTTTTAATTTAACGAACACCTGTCAGTAAAAATTCTAAATGATGCAACAAAAAATAACAACGAAAAACACCCAAAGGGAAGACAATTAGTCAAAGTAACTCAAAATGTAACCCTTATATTTTTGTTGAACGGATGTTGATATAATACAATTTTTAATGAAAAAAAGTACTTAGTCTTAACAGAAAGAAAATATGTTTGTTCTACACAAGTCTTCTTCAACCTTTTTACATTCGCGGACCGGTAAAAAATGTAAAAATATTTCGCGGACCGGATACACATATTTACACACAGCCAGTTTTCGAATAACGACTATTTGGACTAACAATGGAGTAAAAATTAGTGAAAAATATTTTTTTCTCCAGTTCCTTTAAAATATTTTATAAAATAATATTTGGCCGCGGGTGAACCATATGTAAATTTCATAATTAGGCGTATTTATGGATAAATATATTTAATTTTAACACCATCTATTGGATTTTACTTTTTAAGGTTTTAACTATTTTTAGTACAAAATAAATATTTGAGTCGAAAAAATTTCGAAACACAAAAGTTATCGCAGACTGGCAATACTGTTCAATTTACAATTTAATTTTATAGTAAAATTTCAAAGATGATCGATTTCTGTTGGCAACCTCCCGGTACTCATGCGCAAGTTACAACATAATTAATTAAGCTACAATGGCTAGTGTTGCACTAGTTAACCAAATAATGAAAATCACTTAGTCATGGTCGACTAATTTAGTTGATTAAATCGTAGTATATTAGTCTAAATTAACAGACTATTTCGCATAATAATACAATACAATTAACGAACGCTGATTAATTTGGGAAATTGGCCATCATGTTGAAGAAGCTTCAGAATAAATTGTTATTCAAAGATATCGTTTGACAAACAGCATTAAATCTTAACTAAGGAGTCCAAATGCTTACTCCTTTTACGATTTTTAAATTTTGGATTCCCATGATGTTATATTTAAAAAAATATGTTTCATTATTCGAATTATAAATTAATTCATGCATTTTATGGACACTGGAATGATTTTCAATTTTTAAATAAAGAACAAATTACAAAAACAAAAATGTATATTATGGTGATTACTGAATTACAACAAATTGTTATTTCAAATGTTATATTATGATCTTGTTCTGAATAATATTATCAAAGTGCTGAAACAATGAAATTCAAATCTTCCGTTATTTCATCCATCGTTTTTCACGATATGAAGTGCCAAATACAAATACTTAAATTGATTTATAAACCAATGTATGGCAGTTTTCATTCGCATTAAGTTTTCATTCATTTCATGGCGGGGATTTGATCTCTTAAATTCTAAAGACATTTAAGCTCTCGGTATAAAGGATCTTCGATACATATATGTGTAGTAAAAAGTAATTTCAATAAAAATAATTAATAGTTTTTCGCCTAACTCAACTAATAGTACCACTCAAAAATTCTGACTATTATAAAAACACTTTTATATTAAAATTACTAGAATATGAGGGTTAAAAAATTGTTTTAAATAACATTATAAAGTATTTTCTACTATGGATTACCAAGTTTTTAACCAAGTTCTAACTCTGTTATATATATATATATATTTTCTTATTATACTTAAGATACTTATTATTTGTGTTGCGTACTATAAATAAAAATATAATTGATAACAAATAAACTGATTGAATGTGACCAGATTTTTTAAACTTAAACTTTGTATTTGTCTATAAGGTAAATTTGCTCCCACGATTTTTAGGCAGGAAATATTAAAGGAGAAATATAATCACAAGGAAATGCGGAGAATTCGGTCCAATATCGTATTATTTTATAATTAGATGAAGAATGCTACGAGATTGGAATACCAATTTGGCCGATACTAGAAAGGTTCCAAAAATGATGATTAGATATTGATGAAAACATTGGGTACCTATAAGAGACCTTTATCCAAAGGTGTTTATATCCATAAAATCTACTGTGTTCCGGAATAGCTCTCACGTCTCAAATAATAATGATATGTCGTAATGTATACGTGAAATACACGAGTCGTTTCGATGGCGTGAAAGTTGTATATGAAATGAATACATAAACCTAGTTGTTTATAGGAGGAACATCGATAACGTGCATTGTCATTTTTCAAGACGGATAGACATTTTGCAACTTCGCATCCGGGAAAAACTCACCGGTCTGCCGATAAACTCTCATAATGCATTGACAACGGTATATTAACAAAGAGTTTCTTCAAAAATAACAAATGAATCTGTGACACAGATCTCTTGAACCCATTTTCACACTACGTTGAAATGATATAGATGTTTATGTATATTAAACAACAGCTATTTACAGATATTTTGGAAAATCTGTAGTGGATATTAATCGTGTAAAATTGTATTGAATCGATATTTAAATAGGTTTTGAGATTAAACTGAAAGCAGAGTGGTAACGCTGTTGTTTTACTAGATTGCAGTGCTATGATTTAGATTAGGGCTTATACACAAACATGAATGCTAAAAAAGGATCCTAAGTACATTTTTTTTTACCTAGTGTTTCTATTTGGTGATAGATTAATCGAAGTGTATTAAAATGTAAAACAAACATATTTTTAAATAAACTTGAATATAATATTTTCAACGCATTTAATGATGTGTCAGTATAATGAGACTACATATTTCATGTTTTTCTATTTTTAGCAAGGCAGTTTCGAGTGAAAATATTGATGTTTTTTTATATAAAAAAATAATAAAAATTCAAATATTTATAACCAGGTTGAGAAATTTTAGTGTAGTACGGCAGATTACACACCGTAAGGTAAGCTGAATGGCTTTTAATAGGAAAATGATCGCAATAATGAGGTCGACCAAAGAAGTCTTACTCTCCGATACTAGAGGCTTTTTTTAATCAGAAATTTTCAGACAGCTTAATGGTGTAGGTACTAGTTTTAGGCCTTAGTTAGATGAAAATGCCAAATTCTCACATCTGACTTCGATTTTAGATCTGAAACGATAGGTTCCAGAGTTTTAAACCTGAAAGCTCCACTAAAGGCTCACGTATGGTATGGTTGGGCAAAAGTTGTGAATTTTTTCAACAGACTTCTATAAAGCCACACAAGTTGAACAGGTAAAAACAAGATCAGATGAAAAGGAAAATTGTAGGATGTTTTTCATAATATGATTATTCACTGTCAATAAATACTTGGTGAAAAAGCATAATATTCAAAAAATAAAATACTCAACTAATACAAAAAAATGTAGAATTAGTACAAATGAGTATTTTACTTTTTAAATATGATTGTTGTTGATGAAATATAAAAACTAAACGCTTGCATTAATTAATATAAAAAGTAAAAAAAACAAAAACTTCAAATTAAATTTAGCGAAATATTCTACAGACATGGAAGTTACATTAGAAATATTTCATACTACAAGAATCATATAAATCACTTAAGTATGAGTTTTTTTGAAAGTTAGAAAACTAGAAATGTGCTAAATCATCGCACCACACTGGATAAGCTATTAAAAAAATAATGAATCAGTAGCGGGGTGGGTAGACAACTTAGGCAGCTTATAGTGATTATGTAAGTATGTAAATTTTATTCTACACAAGTCCTTGAGAATAAAATATTTTATTTTATACGATATAGAATATTATCATTTTGCGACGCAACGTAATGTTGTTAAAATTATGAGAAATAATAAAAATCGTCACCCAGATATGATGAAAAGTCTGAAAATGGTACAAAAATATAAAAAAGCGCTCCCGTTGCCACAAGTATCTCAGCTCGTATTACTTTTTTTTAGTTCGCATTGGACGAGGACAATACTTTATTAATCTGTGCCGAGGCAGCTCCTAAAGCTCCTTCTTCGTAAAACGACTCATAAAAGTACTGCGAAGTTGAGAGTAATCGAAAAAATCTGTAGTTTTGTAGCAAGCAATATGATATCTCTGGATTTGCATGATTAACTTTATTATGCAGCGCATATTTTAAACAGAATATTTACCATTAATCTTATTTTTTTTAATCCATATCCGCATATTAATATTAAAACACATGGTCTCCTAATAAAATTATTTCTTTAAGTAATTTTGATTGTCTATGTAATTACCTTAAAAATTAAAGTTTATCGTCATTTATAACGATTAAATAGCAAATTTAATCAAGATCGATATATAAATAATCGTTTAGCTTAATAATGATATTTTTTATTCGTTCACTTGAATACCTGAACATGCTAATAAGGAAGCTCAGATTTTTAGTGACAAAACGTATGGAAATATTCAAAACTAATTCATAGAGACTATTGTAGGCAGTTTTTAAATATTGAGTAGACACAATTAAAAAGGAACCATGTTTAAATTAAAATTATCATTATGTTTAAATATTTTCATTATATTATTTAAATCTACATTTTTAAATAATATATTAGAACCCGAACACGTTTTGTTAATTTTGTATAAAAATATAAAGCGTGTTTTGTTAAGTGTAAAAAATCACTACAAAAGATTAATAAATTAGTAAGGATTATATATTATAATACCATTTAGCAACAAAATTGTAATAAAATGTGCGAGAAACAATATAAGGACATAAACCAATAACTAAAGTTATAGTTTTCTTTTGTATGGCTTCAGATCTTGTAACTTAGATTAAATTTAATGTAGCGGGGTATATTTTCAAAGACGCCAAAAACTATTTCAGTTGCTTTGTAGTCAAGATCGAGATATAAATTCTTACCTTTCTAGTTGGTTGGTGACCATTGTTTACAAAACAATCCGGTGAAATATTTGAGTACTAAGATTCGCCTATGCCACAGTTTTACGACACGGCTGGTGGTTAAGTATTCGATGAATTTGGACAATTACGAAAAATGAATTAAAATTTATCGATGAATTATTGATCAGAAACTTTCAGAGAAAATGTAAAGCTTTGGGTTTGATGTTCTTATGAAAGGGGGAATGGACTTCCATTAAAATATAAAAAAATATCAAACTAATAGTAAATTTTATGATTTATAATACTTTTTCTTAAACGATAGATATAATTTATTATTCATATATTAAAATTGAAAATACAAGAAAATATATTAAAAGAGAAAAGCTTATGTTGACCATAAAAGCTGCCCTACTACACCCTAGCTGTATAGCTCATGATAGTATATATTTCAAGAGGCCTTGTTAGAAGATGGAAAAAATGAGTTGTTTAAAAACTGCCCGTTATTTACAATATATTACCAATATTTTTTATTTTATTTGTATTTTATAGCACCTACTGAGTATATAAAAACTAAAAAATATTATTTTATAAAATTTAGCCCTTTTTTGTACTAATTTCTCATTATTTATTATGATCAGTAACAGTTTTGCTTAGCGCAAACATTTTGACCAGCTGAAAACGGTGTTGATCTTAGTTAATAAATAATGTGGAATCAGTTAACAAGTGTTTTTTTGATATTCACCATTTTCACCATTTTCACCAAGAAATGACAGTCAACACCTTAGAAGTGTAAAGTAAGTATTACAAGAGATAAGAAATCTTTACCCTCACAGCACACTCGCCTAAAAAGAAAATTCGGTAAGTATATGAATAGGTAGTCTTTTTGTTACAAACAATGTTGCCAACGCAAAGACAGTTTATCTCAATCCTATTTTTGAGACAAGCAAGCGGAAAACTTGTTCGCGGCGGCTATTCAATTTATAATCCACTGAATCAACGGCTTGAGCAGTAAACCGATGGCATTTCCGCGATTCCATTTTGTTTTGTGTTCGGAAGCCTTCTGTAAAGATATTAAATACATTTTAAAGAAGCGCTAGTTTCGGAGCGCCTTTTCGGGTTGATCCTTTGTGATCAAAGACGATGGTAAGTTCAACGACTACCAAAGTCTGGGACACACTCTTCGCTAATAAGATAACTTGGGTGCTTCATTATTCAAGATTTGCATCACGCGGGACAATGACGCTGTTAGGGCTTCATCACAAAGGCATGAAGAGCAGCGTTAATTAAAAAGCAGAATGTTGTGCGGAGAATATACAACGTGGAAAAGGACACTCTGTCTATAGTGTGGATTATGATAATCATAAAAATATGAATGGAATCAGAAGGGGCCTTATTCTAGTGTAAATTAAATTATTTGTATTCGCAAAGTTTACAGCATACTCAAAATTTGATGTCCACTTCAAAAATTTAACGGTTGATGACACAGTAAGAGGACAAAGGATTGTATAAATTTTGAATTCTCTATAAGGCAACGAAGCCCAAATATAACGCTTTATTGTGTAAATTGGAAAACTCAAAACACATTGCTTCTAATTAGATTATTTATAATCAATCAAATATAGTGAAAATATAAATATCTGGGAAACAAAATTTGTAAAAAGTATCTTAGCTATTTTGAAAAATAGTGTGACTGTTTCTAATAGTTATCTTATGTCACATTACTGTGAAATATAAATTATTTGGATTTGCTAATAACTATTTTAAATAATGTAAACCTGCCCTAAATATAATATGATTTCATTATAAATAATAATGGGATATCGTTCATCTTAAAACATTTTTTATATGTTATAACAAGACCAATTATTGTTTCATAATACCTACGTGACAATGAAGTTTGACAAATTTTAAAATTATTTGGTAGGATCCCACCAAAATTGGATTTGAAAATAACAATGAATTTATGACAGTTTTTTTAGCAACATTATTCCATTTTCAATATAAAAAATAACGGTATATCTTTATCCAAAATATGGCGTAATGCCATAATAGCTATAAACAATAATTTTCTCGGCGCGTTTTTGATAAGTTATCTTTAATATCCAAGCTATTTGCCTCCAATATATTTTCAAGATTTTATTTTTCTTCTGGTGTGAACATATATCCATACAGATAGGAAGAGAGGGGGAAGAGATGGTTGGCACAATCTTTTGTAGGTTTACTTTTTCCTTATATTTTTAATATCAATGAATTGAATTGTTTTTTTAGTGTGACATTTTTTTTGTTATTATTTTGAAAAATTCTCTGCCTTGTTTTCTCTGGATGACTGTTTTCACAATGCTTTATATTACTTCTGTATGTATATTTTGTAACCACTATGAATTACGCGCAACATAACATAGCGGCGGCAAAGTACTCTGACCACATTCGGATATTGACGGAATTTATTCCGGTGAATAGGTATCGGGGGAGAATTGAAAAATACCCCATTGCGAATGCCTGATGCGAAGAGTGAACCGACACGGTCGCATGTTAATTGCGTTTTCAAATGTCCCGCCGAGTAAAGGCTGCCGCCCGCTCGCATGAATATGCATAGACCCGGCTGGCCGTGCAAGACCGGCAGATAATATTATCGACGCTCTATACCCGAGGACCTCAAAGGGTATTTAATAGGGACACCTCGCGAAAAGCAAACTCGAACCTTTCTTTAATTTACATGCTGTTTTACGCTACCGGATATGCGGACAGCATTTTAAATGCTTTGTTTGTTTCACTGTGACTACAAAATCTGGACGAATTCGAACAGATTGAGACTGATTACAATTTTATTGTTTTCTGCTTGCTTGTGTCCTATTAACGTATTAAAAATATAGAATCTCAGGTATTAAAATTATAGAGAAATTCTTCTTTGGAACTTGCATACTTCCCGAAGTCACGGCTTAATCTGTTGTAATTTTTTGCGTAATCATCACATGCAATCGAATAATCTATAGTTTAACGTTCGCAAAAAAACATGACTGCTGAGCAAAATCTATGTGCATCTAGTTGTTTGATTTCAATAAAAAAAAAATATAGCTTCGGCACGAATTTCGACACCAATTGAAAAAAGAAACTTTTTGTATAAACGATTAAAAATATAACTTCACAAAATATCTGAAATCCAGAACACCATTATAATATTAATAATAGATAGCTTTCAATTATGGTACAATAATCGGCAACGATCGGTCGCCCGCTGTGGTCTAGTTGGCTAGAGCTTACTCTATCGATCAAGTGGGTCTGGGTTCGATTCCCGGTAAGGTCAATGTCAAATTGGGTTTTTTCAATTTTAATTTGAGATCCTAAGACATGGGTGTTTGTGAAGTTAACTCTCCTTGAGTTAATCTCATGTGACTTTCAAATTTCTCATCGAGTATATCTCGTATGATCTTTCAACTTCAAAAATATTTGACGCATTGGCGTAAGCTGTAATGTCAAATATATTTTTCTGTATGAAAAAAAAATCTTATGATACGTGTCTGTTTATAAAATAAAAAATAGGAAATATTTATATAAGACGATAAATTAAAATATTCGCACCAACGTACGTACATTTATAATAGTAAATCAATATCATGAGTGAGATTGAAAATATTTTTTCATCACTTTGTTATTGTTTGCGAAAATAGCATGGTTGAAGTCTACATTCAAATAATTAATAGTTTAACAATTTTGCTTTATCAATAAACTTAGATAATTCCTTCAAATGCGTTTTTTTAATCCATGTTCGCTCCCAAAGTGAAACATATGGCCTTCTAGTGGAGGCACCTAAACAGATTTTTTTTCAAATAAAGTAAGTGTGTATATATGGAACGATAGATCTAGAGGATATGACTAATGGTTAGCTAATAGCTCTCACTTAGCCTTGTTTTTTGAATAGTATGAGTGGGTGGGAGTGAGAAATTCAAGATATCACATAAATCCATACCTTCGAACAAAAGTCTATAAATCGATTGAAAATTCAATCTTTAAAAACTGTTCGTATTGGGATTCGATCTTCTGTGGTCTAAGCCAACGATGTTGAACAATCGACCATGTAGCCAGAATTATTTACTGATTTTTTAATTAATTAAAACTACTTCGATGAAATATTGTCATACTTTCCATTGCATTCTCGACAGCAATATTTAGGATTAGAAAACTAAAATATGAACCCCAATGTTATATTGATGAAGTTCTCACTACAATTTTTTTCATTAAATATGTATTTTTTCAAAGTAAAGAGTATTGCATATATAAGTATTCAATCAATTGTGTGTAGTGAATACGTTAATGAATTCAAGTTCATACATACACATGCCAAATCGTTATGAGAGTCGACTATGCACTCGTAATTATTTCATTTTATGTTTGAGTGTAATTCGATACCACGTGTGTCACGTGAAAGCTGAGCTCTAAGAGAAGGGTAAAAACTCGTCAACGTAGTAATCCATCAAACTATTTTAATCTTTTATACGAAAATTCGTATTGAATGTGCTAGGCGCCCGAAATGCTAATGAATCCTGTACTACTTCTAACTAAGTTTTACTTAAAACTAGATAACACAGTTTCTACCGCATTTTTTACAGCCCTACGTGGCAAAGAAAAACAGCTTGTAAGTATTTTAATGTTTAAATAAAATTCTAGCAGCTATTCAATTTTGAATATGTATTCGAAATATTAAGAGATAAAAATATTATTGCGGTCTTTACGTTTCTATACTAGATCAATAGCGTACTTCTTTTGAGGTATTTCTTTTCATTCAAAAGATTCAGAACGTTTTACATTTTAACGAAAATAGCTCGCCACTCGTCCTTGAATTTGACATATTAAGGTCGGCCGTGTTGAAATCATCTCTTCCTTTTAAAAAAATGATGAAAATATAATATGCTAATAATAACACATGCTACTTTTTTGTCCCTATTTATGACGCCATTAATGTTTTGAAAAAAATACATCCCTTCATAAGAAGACTATTTTAACGAAATGTAAAATGATTTTTAAAGTTTAATAATTGTTTGATTCAGATGATGTATCACGAGTGCGGAAATATTTAAATGAGTCGCAATAGACCTGCCATTTTGTTCGTATCTGTTTAGCGTTGAAATTTTCTCATGAGGCAGTTAAATATTCGAAATGAAATTTTCTTCAGTTAAGACGTTTTAATACCATAATCACATTCCTTATTTAAACTTAAGTGCCTACATTGTATCTGAAAAGGTGTACGGCTGACGGACGCTCGGAATGTTTTTGTATTAAGCCTTCAAAGGCAGTACGATAAATAGACTTCAACATTTTAGAAAGTTGTTTTGGGAAACTCAATCTAACAAACCCTCCCTAAGCTCTTCTCCTATCATGGTTAATTTAAACTTATTGAAGAGTGAATCGCTAAAATTAAATGAAGAGACTTTGGGGTGGAAATTTGGTCATTGGAATACGTCCAATAAAAGGTTAAATTTGTTACAGTATTTGATTTTAAATGTCTGTCAATAAAAAAAATATGTACCCTCGTTAGTAAAAAAAACTCTTATTTTAAATCCGTATCCACTGGCAGGTAGTGAGCACATAAACGTGATTTGTAGAGCCATACTTAAAGTCGTGGTGTTTTAAAAAGTTGGCATCTTTTTTAAAAATAAAATAAAATAATGTAAGCGTTGCATTTAAACAGATATTTAAAAAAATCCTTTTTAAATCGGAGTCGGACCATTTGTATATCCATTTTTATTCAAAATTGTTGGTTTTTACTTTGTCAATGATAATTCATACCTAATTGGTTTTTGCTGTAATAGTTTTCATTGCTAAGTGGTCTTCAACTTTTTATTTATAGTTTATTTTCCTTGTATTTTGCTTCAATTCTTCTACTAGGTTGTGATACCAATTGTTTGTCATACCTTGTTTTTATCACTTAACTTTTGTATAAATATCACTGTTTTATTGTTTTTCTTATCAGTTGACAATGCTCATAATGAGCGAAACCAGTCCTGATCTAATAAATTTTATGTGGAAAAAGTACTAAAAATGTTTTATTATTTTTATTATAATGCCATTCCACCAAGTATTGACAGTGAACACCTTAAAAGTGACCTTCAATAATAAATAAAATATAACCACAGCGCCGCTTGAAATCTTCAAAAACATCCCATAGGGTCAGTACTATTAAGAAATCTGTAAGGTTAGATCGTTTCGAGCGAGTTAGTGTGTAACGGTTTATATTGATATACAAGTATAACATTATATATCATAATTTATTAGCGTGGCGACAATTTTGACGTATTCTAATGATCAGTGAACATGTAGAAAATTAACTGAACTGTTTCTACAGCTTCATTTGGTAAAAATCTTTGTTAAAACCGTAAAAAAAAGTTAGCACGTGTTTTCGAAGTCTTTAATTTTCAATGTAAATAACTTAATCAAAAAAATATAATGAGATTAATGCTAACGCTAAATATATATAAATAGTTAATTCAAGATTAACTGATACCACGAGAACACATGTACATGATCTAAAAAAAAGAAAACTTCGCCCGGACTATGACTGAATATAAATCTTTTACCAATAATCAACAGAGGTAGATTTTTAAATTTAACTGAATCTAAAGTATTGTTTAAAAAAAAAACAAATCAATTCTTCTGATGTTTACTTATGTAAAGTATTAATAAGGGTTTTAGCCCAAAAAATATTGAGAATGTCTGGCTTAGGTTAAATATATCAAGTATTGTTATATTTATGTCATTGGTTAAATTTGTGTTTAAATAGGTAAATTAAAGGAACTTTTTGTAAGACTTCCATATATAATATGAATTTGTAATCATTTCAAGTATTTGGTATGTAAGCGAGTTTCTAGAATATTTAAGGAAGTGAATCGAAAGGAATGGCTGGTAATAGCCTTGGAAACGGCGAAAATACGTGAAAATGATAAATTCATCCCTGAGACGGAGGGAAATGCTTAAGATTCGCAAGACGGCGAAGGCGGTGGGTGCGGAAAATTAAATCTTATCTCTCGATACATTGTAGGCAGGTGTTGAGATTTCAGATTTGCCACATTTTCATTTCGGCTTTCCAGGGAACTTTGCCGTACAGAACCGCGGATGATGTGGTGTTTACCAAGCTAAGTGATAACATACTTATATATTTTAATTTGTTTGCTTTATTCATCTGAAAACGAGCTCAAATAAATTATGTCGAGTCAACAATGTAGGCATATTTGATTTATATTCAATTTGTTAACATACTCGCGAACAAACACTGTTCAAAATGTTTCGTTTTTATGCACGGTTCGCTATATTTAAATTACAGGATTTGTACTAATAATTGTAACGTTCTTGCTAAAATAATGAAAAGTTAAATTTTATATAAGTATATTATTATTTTATGATTACAATTTATATAAATAAACAAATATAAAAGCATGAATATCAATTTTAAATGAAATATATTTAACCGTTAATGTACGTTTTATTTGATTTGGCCAAATATTTCATAAGGGTAAAAAATTAAATTTATTAGAATAACTTGAAATTAATAGGCATAAACAAAGCATCTTAAATGAGCAAACGATTATTAATCCGTCACCGTTGTTAAAACCCTTAATGTAATTAATAATATATATTAGTATAATTTATCCTAATTTACTTTGAAAATCCCATATTGCTTATTGTTTTTCGAAACAATAAAGCCATAGTTAATAAATTTTATGTAATATAATTAATAATAAATATAAGTTTAATTTTATCCTAATTAATGTTTTAAGAAATAAACCCAGATTGTTAATCGTTCTTTGAAACACTAGAATCACATTTAATAAGTGTAATATTGTAATTATAATTATGATTTTAGAGTGAATAACGTGATGCATTGTGTATCTCTTTAGAGCCAGTATATATAGCTGAGAAAAATATAAGTTTAAACATAGTTCTGACGATAGCAAAAGCCGAAATAGCAATCAACGCATACAAAATATTAAAAACTGTAGAACTAAAATACTTTGATATTTTTAATCTGTATTTAATGTACGTGTGTATTTAGTGGTTGTTTTATCATTAAGTCTTCCAAAATAAAATAAACATAAGCAATAGTTTTTAAAAAATAAAATAAGCCATTCAATTCTCACAAAAACTTTTTTGTCTTTCAATATTTAGAACAAATGATGCTCAGAAGTAAACCACCAAGGTATAAAAAAAACTTCAATTTTACTCGCTCTATACAAGTGCACCTTCTACGATACCTTCTAAAGTTAAGTAATGATATCCTAGGACTACAATTAAGCATTCCATGTTAAGTATCTCTATACCTGGTCCTTTCTTAAAGCCAATTGATCAAAATTGGAGGTTTATAATTTTTGGTTGTAGAGCCATATTTATAAACACCGAACGGACCATTATTTCCACATTATTAATGGAACCGTTAGAGGTAAAGTGAGCCAATTGGCATTTTATATAAAAAAAAAATAGATTCGTTGTAATATTCTACACGTCTTAAAGTATCGTAAAAGTGAAGTTATCTCAGTTAATACACATTGAAATTGTGTTATCTCAGAACAATAAAAATATGCAATCCACCAAAGCAACAGTACGTCATAGTACTTAAAATTCAAAGATTTTTTACCATTTTACTAGTTGTCTCACTTCACCTCTAATGAGCCCATTTACAGCTTTTTAAAAATCCAAGTGCTCAAATCTCTTTTATATGATCAATTGTTTTTTATCTTTCTCCGTCCTACTCGAAAAAACGGAAATAGAGTTTTAACAGTTTATTATTTTTCCTCACTTTCTCAGATTATTGGTGTATATATTTTAATATTTCGCCACTTTATATAAAAATAAAGGTTCCTCCAGGTTGTAAAATAGATTTCGTCGAGATCCTTCTCGCGACCATGTAATCGATGCGACCATATCCAATACTTTGTATACAAAAATACCAAATTATATTCCGGGAAAATCTAAACTTACGTAAATATAAGCAAAAACCATTGAAATATTCGTTTCAATTATTTTCGTGGTGCAAAACAATTTTCATTTACGCCATTGTCTTGAAGTTTCGATCCTCGTTTGTACTCTTCCACAGTCCCACGATAGTTTTGTTGTGCCCAATTTTAACAGACAGAATAATATGTATAAAGTAGACTTCCAAGGAAGTGCTGGCAAAGATAGAGCTTCAGTTATAATTCCTATGGTTGTGTTCAGTTGGATCTCAATACTGCTACCACGATCCCTTAGGGATGAGATTGAAGCGCAGTATTCAACCACAAAACAAGCCGGAGTAAGTGTAGCTGTACGGAGCGTGTGTGAATCACAATAATTTAAGCTTATTTCTGTTACTTTGTGAATAAATGTAACATTCATTTTGTTTATAATTACAATTAAAAAACTTTGGTCGTCATGTAATGGTGCAATATAGTTCACTATTGACTTGATGACTACCACAGACGAGATACCTCGTCAAATTTTTCGTGCTCAATACGCCAGAGACGACTTATCTCGTCGATAACTAATTCAAATAATAATTGAAAATTAAAGCCGGAGTGCTAGGTAAACACGAACTTTTTTCACGGCAGCCAAAAGGTTCAACAAAGATACTGAAAATTACCGCCTTTAGTCACTTCAATGTTTGACTTGGTTAAGATTTGAGTATTTATCCAAAAGATAAAAAAATATAACAGCAGCTCTTACTGTACGTCTTACGTGGACGAAATCAAAGCGAATACAAAGCGACTCGGTGCGGCACAAAAATATCAAATGGTCTCCGCCGCTCTACATTTCCACGTGATAAAACGCACGCCACGATCAGTTTGTTTGATATGTTGATTCACTTTAAGCCGTATTCCAATCACGTTCGCAGTGACTGCCCAGGAAAGACGTTGTGTTAGAAATTATTGAGGGATCCAGTCCTTAGACTATCTTAAAATCTTCTTCTTCTGCCACTATAATCCAAAGTGAACGCAATCCCTTTCACCCTCCTACGCCAGTCACTTACCACCACTACTTGCAAGCTCCTGTTACTCACCATCCATTCAGCCAAGTCCAAGACTTTTTCTTCCCTCGGGGGTAGTAAATTTTAGACATTTTGTTAGTTTACATACATCCATGCGAGATATATGTCCGGCCCAGCGTAGGCGTTGAGCTTTAACAAATCTGACAATGTCTGATTCTCCGATAACGTTATTAAGCTCATTGTTGTGTCAACGTCGCCAAATGCCTTCCTTGCAAACAGCACCGAAAATATTTTCCAGTATCTCTCGCTCAGTCTAAGAAATCAGAAAAATTTTACCTGACACTAGAAAATTTACAAAATAAAATATATAATTTCAGTATAAATTTATAGCCAAGAAAATTCAGTTTATTGGTAGTTCTTAAACCAGATTGTACGAAGTTAACCATTTATAAAAGCTATATTTTTTTATTTAAATTTTGCACCATTAAACGTATGCAATATCACACAAAAATAAAATACGCTCAAATCATACATATTGAAATTTCAAGCAGAATTTTAATATCTCTGCCTACAAGAACGACAAAAAAATAATACTTTATTCATACAGAAAAAAACATGTCCCACATCTAAATAAACGTGACTTATCGTTATTTTTCAGCCATACAAAATAATTGGAACACGTATTCCTATAAAAATGACGCAGTCTCGTACAAACACATACGGTTTGAAATAAACAATACATTTTAATGGAAAAATGAAAGTGAAAACATGACAAATCGCATTAATTGCAAATTTTTCGAGACAAAAAAGTTCAATGGAAATGAACGCGATTATGCTCTAGTTACTGGGTACTGAAATAATAAATTTATTTTGACGTGTTGCCTTCCTCAATTTTGTCTTGGATTTTTTTTTGTCGAATTGTACCATCTGAAAGGTTTGTCTCGATTCTTACTTGTCGTTTATTAAATGCGAATTATAAAAAGACAGTATCATTAAAGAAAAATATGTATATGTTGTCAATTTTACATCCCACGATTTGTAATATATGTACGTATATGAGTTATTTACCATCTTGACATAAATTGTTTGATGAGAACTGATTGTAAATGAGTAGCAAGACCTCTCTTGTCAAATACGATGAGGAAATGAGGTAAGCTATAAGCCTTTTCTCTCTTTTATATATTTTTTATGGATTTAAACGGAATGAAAAACATTACAGATATTCGTTTCTTTATATATATTATAATCGATGTATCATTAACGAGGCGAGGTACCCATTATCAAACACAGTGAGTTTCACTTTATTTTCCAGGAGAGCCGAAAGTTTATTTGACTAATTTTAAACGAAATTTAATTGCGAATCAACTGTAATACAAGTCAGTTGTTGATTATTGCACCACTAGACGTTATGTGTATGCAGCCGATGTTTCACGGCCGCCTTCCATAACGCAATATGAACAAGAAAAATAATCAGACAATAATCGTCAACTTATTAAACGTTAAGTGTTTACATTCCATACAAAACACTAAATGGCATTCAGTCAGCTGATTCAAATCCAGCGATCTGACTAGTTCTCACTATGGCATTCATTTATCCATACAAAAATACTACAGGTAATTAGGTGTATTAGGTTTAATAAGAGCTGTACTACAACACTTCGTTTCATTCTCATAGATATTATGAGAATACTTTCTTATTGAAAGATCATAGATGTCCATGATTTCGACTATTTATTATTATAACAATACAAACATAAGACGATTGGACAACACGATTTTGAAACTAATAAATAACGTTGGCTTAATTTTAACATAACGTAAACCATTTTTTCTTAGAATTTCATGTTTTGGTGATTTTGGTTAAAAGCATCTATTTCATTCAAGTGGAAGGGAGCCGAAAGGCAAATAAACACAATTTAACGTAAATTATCTACATTAAGTATTTATAGAAAATTAATGATTGTTTCTTTGAAAGCATAATTAAGAATAATAAAATAGTCTACTACAAAAAATAATTGAAAAAGAATTTGTTTCTCTAAGTTAAAAATCTCCTGAACACTACTAACTAAACTGTAAACTAAGGCGGTAAACTGACTTACGTGATATTAGAATTAAGCCGACGATATATTGAATTGGATTTGTTAAAATACCCTCATCGAGTTGATAGAATGTGTACATCGGTATATGACTTGGCCGTGTTTCATACTAGGCACTTCATTTGAAAAATATATTAATTTCCTACGAGCAAATAAAATATCAATAAATATTTTGTCAATGAAAACGCTGAATCCATTATTATGGCCAGTAAGAAAATGTGAATAAATAAGACTTTTGAAAGATTAATTGAATACGTTGCTTTCTACGAGGAAATTAATCTTTCGCGTTTAATAAACGTTTACATTGAACAGTCGTCCTCCAAGTACATCGCAACATTAAATGGTTTAGAAACGACAGTAGCTATTTTGGTTTTTAAGAATGGGAACTTAAAACGGGATGAGCGTAATGCGGAAAGCTTTTAAATTTCCTTTTATTCGTTGAATTCTGTTTCACTTGTCAAAAGGCGGATTTATAGAAAGTCACGTAGGTAATTTTAACACTTAATACAGAATCTTATCCGACGCAGTGATTTGAAACAATTGGAGGACGAAATGGGAGAAGTCAGAGAATGCCGTTCATGCTTCAAAATTTTGAGTGGAATTTAATGACCCATTACATTATGAAGCATAAAGGTATTTGAAGAACTTGAGATCAATGGGTTCAAGCAATAATGGGATATTAACCGTTCGCTTTTAAGCGACACCTTCCCTTATTTGAATGAAGTCATTGGATATTACTTACCACGAGGATTTTCTTTATCAGCACAAATTCCTAGCAATAAATCGATCGAACATTTTTCGACTAATTCGATATAAACTCATCATTTTGAATCAAAGACTATTCCGTAGAATTACTAATTTATCTTAGAAAAGACCACTATATTTCGTCTGTTTTAGTAGATAGTAATAATAAAAATATATCAAGATAATGTTGATATTCTTGCAAACTTAAAAACACAATTGATTTAGTTTGAAAACAGATTAAATAATATTCTTGACAATTAATACACATAATTATTTTTTCCCCTTTTCAAAATTTCTCACTTTTATAAGATAGATAGAGTGTAAAAAATATTGAGCAATCTTGAAATGAATTAAATCGTTATTTCACTACATAATAAAACGTTGATTTTTTTCTATCAAATTAAACATTTAATTAAATAAAATAGGAAAAATATGGTTGACACTTACGTAAATTTACATAAGTAAAAAAATATTGTTTTTGACAATACATAAAATGTAGATAAGTATAATTTATATTGAGTAGTACCTAATTTAAAGTAGCTTTTTGCTTGTATTAGTTTTGTTGGTATTAGATACTGCTTTTAACATTCTTTTATTAGTAAATTTAAGATTTGGAGCTGACTGGAAAAAGCTTTTGGGCATATATATTTATTGCTGTGTTCATTGTCTATTGACTCGAATTCTAGTACGATTTTTTTTTTGTAAATATTTTTTTTAATCGGGTGCTTAAATTGTCTTTCAAGACTTATATGTATGTATTGCTTGTGTCTCCACCCACCCATACGATTCCTAAAACAGTGCGTAGCAAGAGGTTATTTAGAGGTTACTAGTCCTTTTCTATCCCCATTCTCTAAGCCGACCTTCAAGGAAAAATGTACCCTCATTGGACGTCCAGTTCTCGCAAAATAAAACAAATTCTATTCCTTCATATAAAAAAATAAACATAATTTTGCTCCAGATAGTTTCGGTCTAGATTATTATAAAAAAATGTTATTAGTAAAAAATGTGTTACATTTTATAAATTATAAAATTAAGGCACCTAGTTAATAATTCTAGATATAATCGAATTGTACTAAAATCGAGAAAAAAAATGTGCGTATCACACACGAAATTTTACACTAATTGAGAAACTTTGTTCATTCAAAAACTCAATATAACTTAGTTCCGTTTCATTTAAAGATGTAATAAAATATAAAAAAAACAATTTTAACTTAAAACAAATATGAAACACAAAAACATTGTTTGCCGCATGTAATGAAATGTGTACATATCCCTTTTTGTAACAATTCGTTTCAATAATGTCCCCCCACTTAGAATTGACAGTTGATAAAGAGAAAAAAAAGTTTATTGATATTGAGAATGAGCATGGTTAATAATTAATAAACATAGCTTTAATCGCGTGCGTAGTATGATGATTTATAATGTTGTGTTAAAGTCATCAAATATTATACTTTTCGATAAACTATGAAAATGTGCTCTATAATATTATTTTACAAAGTCTTGAAAATTTTCCCCCCATCGGGTAAAATTTATAAAATAAGACGACATATAAATTGTGTAGAAGAATTCAAGCGATACAAACTAAACGTCGGTGGTGGTAAAGTTTAGAGCGAACGCCACTATATAACGAAACAAATGAACCAGATCATCCCATGGTAAAGATCCTACAAGTATAAGTAATAGCTAGCTTTGTACTACACTGACAGAGTTTCTCCATACAATATATCAATGTATGTTGAATGAAATATTTTATTTAAAAATAAAATAGCTTTTTGCAGTCGTTGCCCACACGCCTGCAAATAATTTATGGATTTGTTATTCTTATATTCGATTTTTTTGTGAAATTTATGCGAATCCGTTTGATATAAAAACCAATTCCCACAAAATATTTTCGATATTAATAACTTAAAATATGTGTTGAGATATACTTAAAATACGGAATTCATGATACAACATTTAAAATTACATATAAAATTGATACTAGGCACCAAAATTACGCAAAAGTTTTAAAGATTTTAAGGACTTTTTTCAAATATCTTTTGAAAAATAAATAAATAATCAAAACACCCTTATTGAAACTCAACCATTCAATTGTAGTATTTTTTTAGGAGGTTAGCCTCAAAATTCAGTTGATTTCTTGAATTTTCTTAATTGTTTAACAAAGCACCGCGTAACTATATTATACTGAAGAAATAAAGTAGTTAATAACTATCACTGCATAAATCTTAGTCTTTCAAGTTCTAATTTAAAAATACATAAATTAAAAATCATGTGTATGTTAACAATTTATATGAACAATAAATTGATATTAACATATAAATTTTCATTCGATTAAAAATAGTTATTTATAATGATAGATTAAAAAATCATTACATAGAAACAGATTCGTAATGTTTTCATGCCAAAAGTAAACATTATTGAATTATAAACTTACCGATAAAGCTTAAAAGCCTCATATTGTTCACTTGAAAGGAAGTATTTTAACAAGGAGAAAGAGAAAATAATTTCATGTAAAAACTCTCAGCGAAACGTGCGTTGAAGTCTAAAGTTTTCATATTTATTTTATGCTTGAATTTCTCCATTATCCATCGTCATAATGAAAAATAAGGAATTCCATCGCTAATTAGGCCGCAAAGTTAAAGTTGCTGGCGCCTTAATGGTCAAAACCAAACATCGAAAAGCGTAGGTTGGCAGAACGATCTTTCCCCGGAGGCCGGTAATCTGCTTCCGAATCCGCACTTCCGGTAAGATTAAAAATGTCTCCCCCTAATGCAGAATACAAATTGAGTCGCATTAAAGTTTACGATTGGTGAATTAATTGAAGATGCGCCGTTTGACACGCGTTTCAAAATTCAGTAACGGAAATTTCGTCGATCTATTTTAAATTTACGAACAAATTAAACGTTCCGCATCCTTTTAAAAATTTTCAAATGAATGAAGCTCGAGAAACAGATTTTATTTTGTTTCAAATTTAACAAAAATAACTGGGTCAAATTAAAATTTTCTTAGCTTTCATGTCCGTTTATTATTTTTTATAACAGACCTACTCGAGTAAATTAAGAGACATTTTCTGTATCTTTTAATTTCTACATTATCCCTAACTTCATTAATTTAATCATCTCTATGATACTGAACGTATATTTATTTAAAATTATACCCTCAAAGATATTTTTATCTTCTTAAAGATTATATAAATGTTTAAATTAAAAACTTTTGGGAATCCTTTTACAAACGAAGACCTTTTCCAGACCCCTTGGTATTTTAACCTTAGTATATATAGCTGAACCACTAGGTAATACAAAGATGTATGAATTATATCTCTTTGGGTTTTCATCCTTAAACCGCTGGCGCTTAAGAGGTAGGTTGGTATCCTTGATAATATCGCTACTAATTTCTTCCTCTCGAATATTTCTACGTAAGTGCTAGTCGACTGAAATAACCCTTACCTATTTCCTGTTAACTGTTACTGCATTTTGTCCTTCAGTACTTTAGATCTTAAATGATACGCGGTTTTAGATTAGCCTTACCACAGCTCTCAAATAATCGCTAAATAAGACTAGTAAAACCTTACTTACGTGATTTAAATATTTATTTTATAACCGATGCAAGCATCTTTAAATAATTTATGCAAAGGTGGATATTCATAAAATCAAACTTTATTTTTTCTTTATATTATATTAATACTATATATTATATTATTTAAAAAAATCTGGTATTTTCAGCACCACAAAATGAAATTATTGATAAGATTGCGACACGTAACTTTATCAGTCTTATAGTCTGGCAAGATAAAAAAGCAACAAAATTTTTGAGGTATGATTTGCTTTGATTTGATAAAAACACATCTCATTTACGAAGAAATCTTAAAATAATAAGTGTTTGTTAAATAAAAAAAGCATTTTGTTATCTTCTTCTGAAAAAATATGTGTACCCATGTGTGAAATGAAATTGGGTAAAACATAGCTAGAAAACAGGGATTCAGTTTCAATGGAAAAAGATTTGGCAATCCAATAAATACATATAATATTAAACTGGGCGAGCCCAAGTAACAATGAACTTTGGAAGAAAGTTTTATATTGCGATGACATGATTTATAACTGCGGATAAAAGTATATTATAGAATCTGACGATGGTTGAAATTAACATTAAAATTATGTATGAAATAAAAAAGGTACTTAAAATATATGCATATCCCAAAAAAAAACATCATCAGTATTTCAAACGATGTTGTAGACAGAAAACGACTTTGTCATTTTATTTAACTCCAAGGAAAATTAATAGAAAATTCATATTTATTTTTTATGGAATATTATAAGGTGTTAGTATTGAACAGTTTAATTATGTAAAACATCAATACTTTAATACTTTTGTGGGTCAGAGAATAAGACAAACGTTTTTTTTTTATATACATAATAGAGTACAGTGGAACCTCGATTCTACGTTTTTCAAGGGACCGTAATAAATGAACGAATAATACGGAAAATCGATAATGCGGGAAATCTTCAAATAACACCAAAAAAATGTTTAATTTTCAAAAAACTTATTTATTTATTACATTGTTTTTATTAAGGAACCAATAAATATATTTTTATCTTGTTTAATACAATCTTAGTAGCTTATTTGTAGTTTGGCACTTAAATTTTAACAAACACTCTTCAAAATCGCGTACATTTCTAAGTCAACTCCTTTTTGCTATGTCAACTCGTTTTTCTCCTGATTTTTTTCCAATATCTTTAATTATTTTCAGTTTTTCAACAAGAGTTCTAGCTGTCTTCATTTAAGTATTTTAGTTTTGACTTATGAATGAATGTAAGACTATTTATGAGCGAAAAAAATATTCTACAAAAATGGTCAATCGGGATAGATAGTAACTGGGACGGGACGATAATATTTAGATGATAGATCGAAGAAATCGGGAAATGAATGAATCGTGGAATTACTAAACATTGTTATTACGGAGTCTTGGTCGAGTAAAAAATAAACGATCCATGCAAAAAAAAATGAAGATAGTGAGAACGGAAGATCAGGGTTTCACTGAAAGAAACGCGAAACGAATTGCGAGGTAAGACTATATATGAGAAATATTCAACGAAAACGGTCAATCGGGATAATATTTTTGACGGGACCAAAATATTTGAACGATAGATCGAGGAAAACGGTAAATCGGGGAACGATTAATGCGGGATTACTTTACATTGTTCTTATGGGTGTTTGGCCGGGACTATGAAAAATAAACGAACCATGCGGGAAAACGAACAATGCAGATCGGGGCTCCACTGTACTTGATCGCCGAGTTGCAAACACTCTTTGGCTTTTACTCTTCTCGGTTGCACGGTCAAGGGTTAAAACCCCCAATAAAAACATTTACAATAATGTTATTTATTTTCATTTTTTTTATCTAAGCACACGAACTTCCTTCATTTTTTGTTGACGACTTCTCCAAATACAGTGCGCAAATTCATACTACACGTGGCGCTGCAAAATTTTGAATGGCATGTTTAGAGCACGGGTCAAGCCAGTTCCAATGTACATATTTTCATAATCATATTTGTAACAAAGAGTTACCTAAGCGTTATTTTCTCCCAAATCATTCTAAGACATTCTATTGCACCTATAGTATAACCATAAATTTGTAAAGATCAATTTGCGGTATTTTGCGGCATACATCAGTATCATGATGGAATCACATCATAAAATTTCCGAATGGGTATTGTTTGGTTTAAGCCGAATACATCAAGGTTTTATTTACATTTATTGCTCTATTCTTTGAAAAATACGTAATCTAGATGTTTATGATATTTCTGCTAAAGCTTTATCATAAAAATAGCTTTCATAGCTTAGACTGCTTAGAGCGAAATATGGAAAACAAACGAATATGATGTATCGATTTTTATTTCGTATCAATAAAAATCAGGACAACCAGAAAAAATGTAAATAAAAGTTTCATGAAAAAAAGATTTTTTAAATGGGTGGGATGGGGTGGGTATCCATTCAAAATTCTAATTTGGTTCAATACCAAAATACTGGTATCTTCAAAACCATGAATATCGGGATTCCGGTTTTGGTAATATCGGCTTAGCAATTAGGGTTTAACAGTAATTTATAACCTTTCAAAGCTATTTCAACTACCTTTATGAAATTAATAACATTTTTAAGTCATGGAAATATAATATCAGTCATCCACTTTGGTCTAGTTGGTTGGAGCTTCCTCTACCGATGAGGTGGGTTTGGGTTCGATTCCCGGTAAAGTAAATGGTTTTCAATTTAAATTTGAGACCTCAGACGTGGGTTGTCAATTATTCTAATTGAGTAGATCTCGAGTAACTACAACAAATACTATCATCGAATAAAACTCGTATGATCTTTCTACTTGGCTTGGGACATTGGCATTGGAATATTTTAATTAAATTATTTTTTAAAAAAATATATCTTAACATATCATTTAAAGCTTTTGTCAACGATGCAATAAATTTTAATTGAATCAAGATAAACGACTAAATGATTTGCGTTAAAGATGAGACAGATAATAATTATCAAAAACACAGTTGACATATGCCAAAAATTTGTAACAAATGTTTATTTATTTCTTTTTAATAAATAGCAGCCAACTTTTCTATCAATGAAAGTTTTTATATCTACATCATCATTGTTTAAAATCACATATTTTTAATGTATTTTTGGAAAATATATGTTTTGACATTTGTTTTATATATGAAAAAAACACATTCAGAAGATTTACTTTTATATGACAAACTTTTAGCATTAACGGACACTCCGTCACCAAAATAATTGCGTTATATCAAGGCACTACTGTACTTCATTTATTTACTTCGAAGAGATTTTTGTATCTTTTCTTTACAATAAAATCATTGCTGTATTTGTTGAGTTGTAGATGTGTGGATAATTTACGAATCATACGAAAGTTCGGCTGTAATTTAATTATCAGATCATAAAATAAAATACCACGTTTAATGTGTAACTTGTGGAAATGTCACGGCTAGGTAGCCCATGAGTCGGCAAGTTGGTGCTCGAGTAGACAAGAGGGGTGCGGAAGTTGTAGGAGTTGTTTGTAACGTAAGCCCATTACCTTCGCCATTAAAGTCGCCCGCTTTCATTACTGAAATACGTAATGGAATGAAGAGCCCAATTTATCTTCCGATTCAGCGCCTGGGGCGCCATCCGGTTATGTTTGTCCCCCGCGTGATAAATCGGTTTCAGAACTTTCAAGTACCCGCGGGAGGGGACACTTTGATTCGGCGGTAATTAATTTTTCGCTGAAAACTTTCACCTGTACATTTCGTGTATATATTTTTTGATTTATTATGATAAATTTACGCCGCTTATTAAGCTTTTTTGCCTATCGCATTTTTACTGTTAAATTGATCGTTGCCATCAACGCTTCCTCGTTATCGGCCAAAGTGACTCTTGAATTTCTCAATATATTATATATACCTATAAAGAGCTGTTTTAAATTGGAAAATAAGAGATATTTTTATATTTTTTTATTAACACTTTTGTTACCAATTACCATAAGGTTTTAAAGGGTGGTTTAGAAAAGTATTTTTTTTCGAAAATGGCACACATCAACAAAAAATTGTGTCACGAATCCTAGTTATTATTCAATCACTTTTTTCGGAGAGGGGCAGGGCTGTAAGATGTGATTAGAAAAAGACAAGTAGTTACCTATTCGTTGTTGCTACGCTCCATTTTAAGGGTCTAATTTAAACGTTTTTTTTATTATTTATTTAAGCACTGGTTATTTAAATGAAGTTATCGACAATGTGACTAAATTCATGTTCACTCCAACAAAAAATAGCATCCGTGGTCAAAGTTTACTACTGTGTATGAAGTTTTTTAAAATCTGTCCTATAAAACACTTTTTTTATATTGATCAGTACTGTTATCGCTAATTGCAAGCGTTATCAACTGATCGTCACAAACATTATTTTCCACTTCACAACTAATCGAATTAGGTATCGCGTCATTTAATGATTATTTTTTTATTGTCAAATTTGCCTCTTGTGGGTTTATATAGTATAGTTGGAATAAAAGTTTTCATACTGATAATAGAGCATCAAATCTCGGACTTTTTTTTTGATCTCTGAATTTCGGAATGAGCACTACTTCAATCTTGGAGTTGATCATTAAATCAGTATATATATTTTAAATTGCATACACTTTCTTATATACGCACCGCTATGAGCCATGCAAATTAAGCCCGCGTAAAAAATGTGACGTTAATATTTTTTTAAAAAATATTTTAAATTGTTTAAATATATATTTAGCATTACAACTAATGTCAATGCGCCAACATTTTGAAAATTAAAAATCATCCGAAATAAGCTTGTTAACCATTTTTGTAAGTTACTCAAAACCAACTCAAGGAAAAAATACATCAATATTACCATGAGTAGTTTATTTCGACTGATTTTTGTACAAAAGTATGCAAAATAAAAAGAACATTGTGTGAAAAGTTTCATTTCATGTTTTACTTATTGCACAGTATAATCACGAGGAAAACAGTTATACGTACATATATTAATTGCGTTCAAAGGCTGGACATACTTAAATAAAAAAAGTAGCGACAGCAAAAGCGCTTTACATTTGTATAGCTCGTTCGTCAAAATATATTTTAAATAGTTTTTTTTTATTCCTGTTTTTTGACGTGGGAAAAATGTAGAGAGCCGCATGCGGCGCTTTATCGGATTAAGTGCAGCTCCCAATATTACTTGATAAAAATATTTTTTATGGTTTATATAGCAATTAAGATTTGTGCAGAAATATTATACAATTTGAATGTGTATATTTAATACAACATGATAAAGTGATTATGGCGTGGCTCTTTATATATAAGAAAATTCAGAATGTGACCCTTGTTGACTTTATGTATGCCCATTACTGGTATAGTTCATCGAGTTTTCGTTTTAAATATAAATATTTTAAAGCTAAATTCCAAAATTCCGGTATTGATAGTAAGATGATCACAGGATTGCGGGATTGAATAATTGCTTGGGATCCCTGATCCCGGGATTCAAGGCCCTAACTGACGTGTGACACAACTGTTGAAATAGAAAAGTTTTTTTTTTAATTATATACGAGTAAAGCTACCACTTAATCATAAAGTTACTAGTAAATCAATCAAAATTAAATGGATGATTTTTTTTTCAACATAAATTAAACCTACAAAATCTCAGTTTATTCTGAATATACGTTACAGTACTCATTAATCAATTGGTTTATTTACGTTTCATAAACTTTCGTAATGTTTTCGCATATTATCACAAAATAAAAGCAAATTTTACTCTAAAGTAAACACATACTATTCATATTATTTGTACAATTAAATTAAAAAAATGAATTGATATAATATTCCTTTTGTTTTGTTTTGTAATTAAAAATGTTACGCCAACGCATTTTTTTTGATGATCTATGTAATTTAAATTAATAAATCATGAAATAACTTGTAAGCCCATCATATAAATTACATTTTCAGTTTAGAATAACATCGAGTTAACTTTAATTATGAAAACAAACTTCCGGTCTGCTCATTTCAAGTTGAATATATCTCACACTTCAACCCTGAATTCGTAGAAGTAAATATTTTATATAACGTTTATTATCATCCAAGTTATGAGGCATGAGAAATATTTAAAATTTCTTTTTATCTAGTTGAATATATTTTGCGAAGAACATTAGATAGGCTTCGTGAATTTCGTATTATCTTTTTTGTACCGCAGCGCTCCATTTTAGCTCCACGTATGTGTTTGAGTGAATAAATTGACTGTCGCTTCAAATAAAATCAATAATTTCTTAGTAAAGAGTAATAAAAACGGCACTTCAGCGTCTTTGAATATTTCTTTTCGTCTTGATCTATCTCCAGAGACACGGAGTTGAAATGTATGGGTATCGTTATATATATATTTTTTTCAATATACTCGTATTATTGATGCATATGTTACTAGATGATTTTGGAAATTGACTAAGTATGGCATGCCAACGAAATCTTTCATTTATATAAAAAAAATATCGGTCATGTATAAAATTGAGCCAAAAAACCTATTTCAATTAACCATTTAGAAAGAAAAAAATGAGTCATTGCGTAGTAAGATAATAGTAACATTGCAAGTTTATTGAGACATCTACTGTTTAATACTCTTTTTCTACAAATAAGAAGTGAATATTATGCTTAAAAGAACAATGAAAAGTGAATAGCATCAGCATAAAAAGTCATTTCTAGTTTTCAGCCTCAAAACAATAATAATACGTTTAAAAAATTCATTAATTCCTCTAATTATTGGTTTTCTCGATGACAAAAAATCTATCACGAGGTCAAACAATAATTTAAAATTTGATTGTAGAATCTATTACTTTTTTGATAAAATGAAGAATCATAATACACCATTGATTTAACCAAACTCAGACTACTCTTCAGAAATGCAGAAAGTTGTTTTAATATCGCTTTTCGTTTCAACTATTTTTTTTACCATCTGTTGTAAACGAATGCTACGAAAATTGCAGTTTAATGTAAAAATTCTATCCGTATATAAGGTGAAATGCTACGTGAATGATTATTTCACACCTTAAAGGCTACAAAAAAACCAAATTCTCTACATTATACATCACTATTAAATAAACAATTTTTCTTACAGTTAATAAACAGTAATATATTAAAATCTACAGATAAAAGTGGTTTTTAAAGATCAAATATGTTCGACCATGAAGTCCCTCCAATATATTTTACTTGAATTTTCTGTGTGACACAAATAATAAGTAAATGATGGACAACATTAACAGTGTAGTACAAATTTTACATATTTTAAAATTAGTCAACAAAGTGACATTCACATATTCAAACTTTTTAGCAGAATATTTAGTGATTACTACTGTTATAGAAAAGCGGTAATTCATTTATGGAACACAATAATTATAGTATATAATTCAAGCTTTGGACAAAGTTGCGCCACCAGTTTGATTTCAAATATGATTCTTAGATCGAAGTCTCAATAGCATATTCTCACACGTATAATATGTCCGTCTTATATCACGCTGATAATCGAACTTGATAAACTGATTGGTGGCAACACTTAAGATATCCGTATAGACTAAAAGCTTTGTGCTTTAGATGTTTTGCTTTCAATCTCTGGTCTGGAGTCTGGATAGTAGCAAAACAAGTAATATTATACCTACATACATACTAAATATATGTTTGTTCGGATACAAAGATGTTATGCAGCTTTTATCTGGTTGGTGGGGTTATACTAAGTATAAAAATATATAGCTTTTAATAATGGATTGTAATTAATATACATTGAAGTCCAAAAAATAGTTTTCATTGTGTATTCCTGTAAATTACGTTTACATAAAATATTCATAATTATCAGTATTATAAAGTTATTTGTGGCTATTGTTTGTCTTTCATACGGCTAGTAATATGGAGTGGTTTTATCAGTTGAAGATACACTTTATTATTGATTTAAAATATGTGAACAAACATTGGCCAAATTTGTTAGATTACTGAAAGAAATACTTAAGAGTTTGTGAGTAGGATTAGCGCATTTTAAATAACTGACTATAATTCATTAATTTTCATACATATTCATAAGTAATACGGTATTTTGAAAGCCTGTCCAAAGTGTTATAAAAAGTACAAACTAAAAATTATTTGCTTAAATTTTATAAAATAGATCGGAAAGTACCCGACAAGAAAAGTAACAAATTATATTCAATTCAAATAATGTTGCTGATATAATAACAATATATTGTATTACTAACGCAAATAAAAAATATTCTCCGCCAAAAAAATATGTTAACAATGCGCTTATTATTTTGTTAAATTTAAAAACACTTAGACCAATTATATGATAATTATTTTCTTTTACCATTCCCACTCTCTATGTAGAACATATGGGGTCTTAATAGAATTTATCTCAACAGAAGCTTTTCTACGAGAACTATATGTTACTCAGTTGCTTTTTGTTTCAAAGATAGTAGAGATATAAGATAGAAAGATAAGGATAGTATAGAACCAGTGACCTCTGTAATCTCCTCGATCTACGGCTAATTTCAAGTCAATAAATATAATTTTAGGTGATCGCTGACACACATACCAAAGACTACAAAAGGCATATTCAAATTTTATGTTATAGTATTATATTATAAAAAAAAAATCATTTGGAAATTTTTTATAGAATATTTTCAAAAAAATTGATAAAGCACAATTTATAATTTGTACTTTTCTAACTTTTAATTAAAAAAAGACAACAATATATTTAAAAAAAAACTTAAAAAAACCGCCTTAGTGGCCGAGTGGTCAACGTTGTTGGCTTCGGTTACGGAGGGCATGGGTTCAAATCCCGGTACGGACAGTTTTATAAATTATTTTTTCAATCGATTTATGAATTTCTGTTCGAAGGCATGGATGTATGTGATGTCTTGAGTTCCCCATCCCACCCATCCTATTCTCTGAACGGGGCGTATCGAGAGCGATTAGCTTACCACTAGTCCTGTCCTAGCTCTATCCTTCTATCCCTACTCTCTTTGGAAAAAGAGAGGTTGAGCAACTGAGTAACAAGTAGTTCTCGTAGAAACACTTATGTTGAGATAAACTCCATTAGGAGTCCATATGCTCCACATTGGGAGCGGACATAGTTAAAAAATAAATAAAATAATATAACATGATATTGACCATTTACTAATATGTAAGGTTTACTTTTAATGTCATTATACTTTTCATAGCTAATTGAATTTTAGTTTGGTTTAATATTTTAATAAACAACTAGTAGTATTTATTTGTAGGAGGCCATTAACATTTCTAATTTATTTTCGTTCATTCAAATTTTTTATCATATTTTTATATACATATCTCCTTTACAGAATTTATATATAAAACCTTGCAATTATTCAATCTTTATTATGTTAAGATAGCTCTGGAATCGATCAATATTTTTAATGGAAGATAATATTTATATAGAGAAAAACCAACCTGATCTCTATTAATAATTGTTGAATTAGTACATAAAATGCTTTGTTTTAAATATAATGCCGTTCCAACAAATAAAAATTTGATTTATATATTTTAAGAGCCTTTCCATTTTAGGCCGGTATAAATATCATATAAAATAAAATTAATAAACTTGTTTTAAAAACTATAGTATGTTTGCTCCCAATGTTTAGAATATAGAATTATAATGGAAGTATCTCAACAGAATTTTTTTTATACGAAAACTGTTTGTTATTCAGTTGGTCAACCTATCTTTTTCAAAGAGACTATTAAGGATATAAGTATAGGTATAATACTGAAATAGACCCATTGGCCAACTAATCGCTCTCGCTGCGCCCCGTTACTTAAGGATGGGAAGGGTGAAAAGGAATACTAAGACATCAAAAACACCCATGCCTTCGAACAAATGCTGTTCATACTGAGACTTGAACCCATAAGATCTATTACAGTAACCAACAACGTTAACCGCTGCCCACAGACCCGACTAAACTTAAGTAAAATCACCTTCTTATATTTTTTGAGTTATATTTATATAAATAATACTGCTATTAGATTTATTTTACTTATCAAAGCTGTTTTTTATACCACGCAACGACCATAACGGTGAAAGAATATGGTGCTGCAATAATAAATGCAATTTCTTCGCTGCCTAAATCATTTTACTTGAAAAAACAACTGATGTTAAGCCATTAATTACTTCTAGGTCATTGAACAACCGATCTAAAAGACAAAGTTTAGTTATTGGAAGCTTGTTCTCGAAAACAGTAGAATTTTCACATTATATCACAAGAAAAACAATGAATAAATCGTCAGAAAATAAATGATAATATTTTACTTTATGATCACACTAGTCTACTGAATAAAAAACTAACAAATTTCCTTTATGTTTATGCCCATTTTCCACATTATTAGTTCTTCAGAACATACATTTCACAACATTAATATCGTATAATATGGCAGTAAAATGTAATTGAATTGATTAAACAACAATATATTGCATCGCTATCAAATTCAACCAAAATATCTACATACCCATCAATCGAATAATATATTTATTACAAATCAAATAATACATGACTCATATTAACATTAAAATTAATGTTTCCAAGAAAAACTATAGTGAAATTAAATAAATGCAATACATTTGTCAATAAACAATATATTGGCTTGATATTAAATTGTATTAACTATTAAAAAAAATCACACGCATAGCAAAACAGTCTCGTAAAATGGTTTAGTAAATATTGTTTTATTTTTAAAAATGTATTGTAGTCACATCAAAAAACACCAGCCAAACAGCCCATTTAAATAAATAAAAATATTTTATATGTACTTAATCGATTTTACTACAGTTGTAATAAGCCCCATTTAAAATAAATAATCAAAGAGATGGCGAAGATGTCGCAGAAAATGTGGCACGAAATTTGCTTTTACTCAATTTGCCATTCAGTTAAAGTATGTTTTAGGATCAGATTTAGATGTTTCGGCTTATGGATAAAAATATATTACTGAATTGGGCAATAAAATATTTACACAAACATTTTAGTACATTTTTTGCATACTTTTTTTGCTCATATGATACTTTTAAGGCTTCGTTTATCTACCAGATGGTTTATTGTGCACATTCTCGTAAATCTTTATTGTTTTTCGGATGTGTAGATTTTTATCCACAAATGAAAATGGAGCAAAACATAAGTTCAATTGATTTGACAACTTCTCTATTAACTATAACTAAGGGCATATTTGCATTCATAAGACATTACAAAACATATTTTTAGTTTACATATGTAGCGGCAAGAAAACTTAAAAAACGTGGTCGATTATGTCAATATATACATATATTTTTACGCAAATTCATTTGATACTGCGCATTTTAGTGACCTTTGTCGTAAAAAATGACGATGAAAAAGGGGATGAGAATATTGAAGATTTATTTAATGAAAATGATTAAATTTGAATCGTTCAAATTATGTACATTCACACAGATTTTGCCACACGACCCGGGTTTCAAGTCAGTTCAAGTTAATCCGTGAACTTGAACGACTGAAGACGCCAAATTGCGATAATTTGAAAGATTCAAATTTAATATTGAAATTCCACTAAGCACCTTCAGTCGAAATCTTAAATTAGAAAATGATTAAGAGTTTTAGACCATAGAAAACAAAACTATTACTGACTATTGCAACAAAATACTTTCATTATCTCATCAGCTATTTTTTTGCACACCAAAAATGAACTAAAGTTATGTTTTTTTTAAATAAAAACCTTTCACTGGACGGGTAATCCATCATTCAAAGTCAAAGTAAGGTAGTGTTTAGTCTTAGAATGTTATATTATATCCACTGTTTTGCTCAAGATATAATCAGTAAAATTCCAGGATTGGAAAATCGGATCGGGATTAAAATTCCTAATCGCAGCAAAGATTTAAACACTAATTAAAGCTTCAAAGTTAATCAGGTATAATAAAATGAAGGCGGAAACATAAATAACGCAAAGTATATCGATAGCATTAGCTGGAGGCCATGAATGAATAGTAGAGTTTATATTTCGACACCGAGTGTTACTGCACCCTGTATTAAATAGCTTATAAACATTTTCGTACCATAAAAGTAGATATACGATAAACACTGGTGTGTAAAAAAAGCATAACAGTCGTTAAAGTCAGCCTTGCAAAGACGTAGATAACGATGTTACACCATGGATTTTGGTGAAAACAATTACACTTTATGGCCCGGTATAAATTTTGATAATTATTTTTATGGCTAAAGCCTTGCCTGCACTTTTGACATAATGTTTTTTAAATGTTAATATACAACGAAACGTAACACACCTTGTTTTAGCGTTCTAGCAGATTACCGGTGGCAAATAGTTATTACAAAATATATAAGCATTTCATGCAATATTACAATACAACCATAATATGATATTTTTTTCATAGCTTTTGTCATCAAATTACAATGGTTAAACTGTACAAAACGACTGTCTTTTATTGCGGTTTTTAATAATAAAAAAAAATATAATTTGTCAGCACAAGAATAAATTTGAAATAAAATCGAAAACGAATTACAAGCTGAAAAAGATTTTTTTTTTAGGTTTCATAATAAGTATCAATAATCGATATTTTCACAATAAAATCTGTCATTCAAAACATAGAATACTCGTTTGTACTTATTCAACATTTTAATATGATAAGGACCCTCAGCTTAAAATGTTCGTGATTAGAGAAACCGGTCATAGTAATATTAAATAAATATAGAGTTAGTAAAACAGAGAGTTTTATTTTTTTAATATAACGCATATCCATCAAGTATTGACATTGAACACTTTAAAAGTGAAAAATTGTCATACCATCCCATCAATGACCCAACACTTAAAATCAGTAACTATTTATATTAAATTTGAATCGCTCAAATTGTATGTACATTCACACAAGTTTTGTCACTAATGACCTGGGTTTTGCCAATCAGCATCTTCAGGCTTTCAAATCCACGGATGAACTTGAATTTAACACTTGTGTGAATGTACATAATTTGAACGATTCAAATTTAATATTGAAATTCCATCAATCACTTTCAGTTGAAATCTTAAACTATTTATATGTTATGATTTTACTCAATTACCTATTGATGATTCATGCCATGATAATTTATAATTACTTATGCATGTGAGTTTAATTGTAATTTTACTTATTAAGCATTTACGTCACGAATATGAAATTAGTATTAAAAGAAAGTTTAATCACCATCAATATAGGTAATACCTAGACATATTTATATAATACTATAGCTCTAAAAAGTGACCTATATATATTTGTATTTACATCCAAATAATATATATATTTTTAAATAAATGATATGTATTTTAAATGATCATATAAAGTCTATGTAAAAAGAGCTTCATGCTGACCAGGGTGACTCGTCGGTTTGCGAAATTATTTTTTTGTTTCAAGTTTGCGTGTATTCATCATATACATATCCAGAGAGAGAATTTTTATTTAATTTCATATTCCTCTTAATGCTCATTCCTTTGCATGAATTTTTAATTTCTTTTGATCATGTTTAGTTAGCTGCATTTTATTTTACTGACAGTACCCTATATTTTATTAAATAATCCTGTTTTAAAAATGTTTTTATCATATAATTAATATATACGAATAAGAAAAGATTTCAGTACATTTTATCTTAATTTTTTTGAAATATGTTTATAAATATATTAATCCTAAATTATTTCAATATCATTAAGACAAAATATTATATAAACATATATTCTGCCTTATAAGAATTATCTTTAGTAAATATGTTTTTAAATTCTGAGTCTCAATAAAAATACTGAAAGTATCATTTTTATAATATCAATTAAAATCTTGTATTACTTATTATTTTTGGATTATCACTGTGATTTCTCATCTCTGAAGCGATCACGCCTTTTCTATCAGCAACGTTATAAAAGGAGAGCAAATAACCAATAATATCAGTGTTAGAAGAAATTCGAATAAATTGGACTCTTATGTGGCCCTAGAGCGAAGAGCTTCGTTAATTAGATATAAAAAGGAGAAAATTTATTACTTATTTAAAAAAAAAACTTATAGAATATTTTAATTTTTAAATAATTTAATCTGAAAGGAAAAGAAAATCTTAATTACCCGCGAATTAAAAATATTGTAAGGCATTTAAATTTTAATATAAAATTAAAGTAAAACTCAGATATACTCTCACTTGGTACATATACACAAAAGGATGTTAACAGTGTGTGTGGCAGAAGGTTTCCGCTCTAAAAATATTTGTATTATCCTTAAATCAACATAAAGCTGGGCTTAATCGTGTTTTCAGTAAACAGAGATTATGCAAAGTGAAACCTATATAGTGTTTTACGAAAGCCTATCGTTAATAGTGCATTAAATTGAGCTTTTTCTCAGGTGCGCCCAATCACAAGGTTCCGAGGAAATCTCACAAACGCAAATCTAGGTAAAGCTCGTGTGATTCATTAATCTCGAATTTCATCTGCCCTGTTTAAATGTAAACGGAAAACAAAATCGAGGTAATTTTCAGTGAAAGATTAATTTGGTTCCTTGCTTTTGCTCACTTTGACATATTCTCGTATAAAAATGACTTTAAGAAGTTTCTTCCTAGTTATTGTTAATAACTGAAAATCTTTCTCAAAGAGACAACAAAGAGTCACAATTTGCAGCACAATCAGTGAGATTAGAAATAACAGAATTTATTTATTTTAAAAAATATGTTAGGTTTTTGACATTATCGTGTACAGAAAATAAATTTATTAATAGATAATTTATTTTTAGGTTTCATAAATATCTGCAATTGTCTTTTTAAAAACTGTCAATTTAAAGAAAAATCTATTTATATTATTTCTTTAAATTAATATAATTAAGTAATTTTACACATTATCGTTATTAGAATTTTCATGGTAATGAGCTGTAGGTATTATGTTCCTATTAAGTATGTTATTTTTTCTCTTGGCAGCAATATCCAATTTTACAATTATACATTTACAATTTATACATAATCTGTTAAAAAAAACAGAGACTAATGTCACCTACAGAGTAAATTATTAAAACACATACGATACCGTTTTTATGGAGATACATTTCTATAAAACAGGATTTATAAACATTATTTTAAAAGGTAAATCTGTCCAAATTTATTGTTGAAGAAGGATAAATTTGTCCAATTCCATTGCATAACGAATTTAATGTTTTTCGGATATTTTCGTTTGTTATTTATGAGACATAAAAGTCCTGCGGCGTTTCTACACGACGGTTCGTATTAACGTTCATTAGCGGGAGATCCTGGCAATGATTGGTATCCATACAAAGGATTTGGCGAATACAAAGGCGTGGATTAGAAAAGGCTTTTCACTTCAATAATACAAATTTCATTTTAGATAATAATAATTGAGAATGAAAACTAAATTTTCACAGGAAAACGAAAGCACGATTACGTCGAAAGAAGAGAGTTTTAATCTAAAAATAGTTTATTATCTAGAACTTTTCCGCTTAACCTGAAAAATAATGAATATAAGGTTATGAAAGAAGCTATTTTTAAAAGACCTTTTCGTAGATATGAAAAAATATTTAATTTTCATTAAAACAAAATATTAAATTATAATTTTACTTTTAAACAAACGTTTTTCGCATATTATGCATGTCTTATTATTACAAATATTTTTTTATTCTATAACTCTATTCTATATAAAAATATATATTTTTCAAGACGTTAAACAGTTTTATAATATGATTGAATATTACACATCATCAGAAACACGATATAAACAAAATTACTAATTAAATTAAGCCATTATCTTTTTGCAATAGAAAATGAAGTTTTGTATGATTCTAAGCTGATAAGTGATGATGTAATAACTAAAGTTGGATAGTTATGAATCCAAACAAGTAAAATCTTACTTCGATGAATAGTTTAATGAACATTAAAAAAAATCATCTATCTACTTTTTTTCTTTTTTATCTATATCCAAATGTGGAACAAAGCTTACTAATGGAGGTATCTAAACAGAAGTTTTTCTACGAGAACTGCTTATTACGCAGTTGCTCAATCTCTCTTTCTTTCGAAGAGAGTAGGGATTGAAAATATGGGGCAAGGACAGGACAAGTAATTGGTTGATCACTTGCTACACCACATTATTTGAGGATTGGAATGGTGGGAAAAGTGGGGATTTTTTTTTACTATTTACAAACATCTATGCGTTCGAACAGAATTGATTGAAAAAATGCTTTTCGTACTGAAATTTGAAACTGTGAAGTCCAGCATGGAAGTTAACGACGTTGACCACTGTGCCATGGACCCTACCTAATAGTTTTTATAATAGGAATTTACGCAAAAAAAAATGACACAGATAACGGTTAAAATTTACATAAGCTTGATTGTTTTATTTTTTTCAGAAACTTTTCGTAAATTGAAAACAATTTAAAAACAAAACGTTACGTAACGATGGAAGAAATACAATTTCTGTTATAACTACAGCTAGAAATTTTTCTCTGTTAAGTGAATAATGCACCAAACGCAAAATATCAGTGTTAAAAAAAATATACACAGTAATGTGGATTAATATTTCAATGACATTCAAATTTTATTACAGTTACTTTAAACTGCTAGTTAGCTAGTCGGTTACCATCAAAGTGATTTCGTATAGTTCATGGTTTGATGCTGTTTTTACAGTGTTGGTAAACTTTTGCATATATTTTTCATAATACTATAATATATACATACATACATACAAACAAATGAATAATAAATACATGTGATTTTTTTGTTTTAAAATACCATTTTGGTTAAAACACTTACTTCGTATTGAATGCATTCAAGTTGTGCAAAATTACCATGGGTTTTATAAATCTCTCTTTAAAAATAGAGGTATTGCATTTATGTTTCACAAAATAATGACAGCACGTACTTGGTATTCATAATGCGGAAGAGATTTTTGAATCTTGTTTTTCATTAATTAAAATACTAATATGAATAAAATATCCCATATTACATGTCAGTTTTTAAATTATTGCCTTTAAGGCATACCACTCAAAATTTGAAGTTATTGTATTATAACATTCCACAAAGGTTTACACGTGTGAATCATATTTCACCCATTTCCATGAATTCAGAAGCTCAATACAGAATATTGATGAGAAAAATTCCCACTGATGTAAAGCAAAACTGGACTCAAATAATAAATTAGTTTGATTAAAGTATGAAGTGTTCTCTATTTCCTGCTCAAAGTCTTGTTTTTTTAATTTTAAATGCTCGTTGCATCTTAATGATTTCTGTACCGATGATTCACACTGAGCCAGATGTAAAAAAGCCTTTTTATTTAGGTAATACAATATAGATATGCACAATCGACTTACCTGTTGGATTACTGTTGACGAGCACGTGTAACTAAGTAGCCAAACATTTTTTAATGATGCAATTTTAATGACCCGTCTCAAACACAAATAAACACAATTCTGAGATTTTCGATACAAATATGATACTTTTATTTTAAGCTTCGGAATAATAGACAACCAATCGCAGAAAATTTTTCTTTTAGCATTGAAAATAATAAAAAAAAATATTTTGAAAAGTATTTGCTGAAAAAAATGTGGTTTTACCGATAAAACCTGGTATAAAAAATACACGAGACAGGTTTTGGTTCAAAGATGATCTATTAACTGAATATTTTATTTCAAATCACGAACTCAATATTTTGTCCTAGACGTGATTGCATGTCACTTTGTTGTGATTAGGGTATCCAATCCCGAAGCCTTTTTCCAATCGGGAATTCAGGATTGAATTATTTTGAATCCCGGGATCCCGGGATCCCGGGATTGAGATTTTCTCACCGAGGAATTTGAAATCCTCAATTTGCTATACTTTTTTCCAGAATCTCACAGAAACTTGTTTTTTTTTTTTAGCTCACCGAGGAATTTGAAATCTCCGATTTGGTATACTTTTTCCCAGAATCTCACAGAAACTTGTTTTTTTTTTTTTAGCTCACCGAGGAATTTGAAATCTCCGATTTGGTATACTTTTTCCCAGAATCTCACAGAAACTCGTTTTTTTTTTTTTTTAGCTCACCGAAGAATTTGAAATCCCCGATTTGCCAATTTCGTGTAAATTTCGAGAATTTGCTAGAAATTTCTCAATCCCGAAATCCCGGGATCGCGGCCATCTCAATCCCGAAATTTCGGGATCAGAAAATTGAACGGGATCCCGGATCCCGGGATTGGATGCCCTAGTTGTGATTGTATCAAATTTTTATAAAATCATATTTATATAATTTACTTTAATGTCTATATTTGTATTTATTTTGTGTAAAAATAATATTCTTAACGACACAAGTATAAATCAATTAAATTTCTATTACCTACACGTTTACTCTGTAACGGTTAACAGTTAAAAGGTCTAGGATTTTATTCGTTTTTCGTTAAAAAAGTAATACCACACGGTGGTCAAAAAAGAAATGGAAATCAAACAGATTTGTTTCATTATATATTCATATACAATGTGAAAGTGTGGAAGTGCTGTGTGCATTTGTTAGATAATGGATTTTTTCAGACAGCTGCCAGAGTTTGGAATGCTCAGCAATTTAATCAATAGAAGTTTAGTTTCCTAGACAACCTGGCGCGACGGTCTTCAATATTAAAGTCTTGTCATGTGGGAGGGTTTTTGGACTTTTTATTGGCTTAAGCCAAGACCATTAAACTGTTTCAATATTGGCCGATCACTTCAAAAGGGGATGATTTACCGCTTCTGGAAACACCTCGTAATATATGATCCAATAATGAAAATAATAGTTTACACTAGACCGTGTACCTCAGTATCAAAGCACTATACATTTTATCAGATTGATTATTTATTTCAACAAATATATAACATTTAATAAATATATGAGAGTATAATGGATTGTTTTGCAGTATATGTTGTGTATCTTTTTATTTATTCAAAAAGTTTTCTCAGTTAGGTTAAGTCGTATTCATTTTTTAAAATAAACTTCATTTTATGCTGTCTCACACACTCTTAAGAATTGTAAATTATGAAATATGTTGTTATAAAAGAGTTCTGTACAATATTTAAAATATTATACCTATGTAACCAGAAAATTTTCTTTACAACTGAAAACTGGGCAGTTAGTAATGCTTAAAATAAATAAATAGTTAAGTACTTACATGGTATATATTTAAATAAACTAAGGCACAACATCTCCCATTTTTATCAGATCTTAAAAGAAACTTTTGATTCAATCCTCTAAATATCTGCATATCTACCTATAAATATAAAATTAATGATCAAACCGCTCAAGATTTTCATTGAATTTTGATTCTACTTTTTTTTGATTTTATTACAATTTCACTTCTCTATATCATACAAACAAAGTCTTTGGTGAAAAATAAACTAACAGCTAGTAAAATCCTTATGACTTATTTATCCTCACCTCACTTGAAAACGAACATTAAATAATTACAGAGCAAAAGTTTCTTAATAAATTCAGTCTTTTCGTAAAAAAAATATGCAGCTATATTAGATTAAACGTTTGCACGTTTTGAATGTACATAATTTGAACGATTAAAATTTAGATTAAACGTATTGAGAATAAATATGTTGAAAACGAAATCTTAATTCAATGAAATTTAAATTCAGTTTTGCGAAAACTAGTAATCATCTTACCCCATTATTAAAAAAATATTGATTTTATAAGAAATTTTAAGGGCTTATAACATTTATCTACATTCTTAAACAAATTTAATTAAATACTTAGTAACAGTTTGTTACTCAACCGAATTGCTTGAAGCAAGAATCAAAATAGAATATTTCCTTACATTTAATAACATACCATTATTTATGAGGTATCCCATAGAAATCCACGTTTTATTCAAATACTGTGAATTATTTAAAATATGACTTGCATACCGAGACAGAAATGGTAAAAATTGTAAATCAAAAGTGTTGGCCAGTGTCTTGTATAACACAAATGAAGTAAAAACAAAAAATCAAAAGTAATTTATTTGCAATAGTTTATATTTAAAATTATAAAAGTAATTTATCTTGACTTAATTTAAAATGTAAGATAATAAAGCTTTTAAGAAACAAAGATTCCTTGTAAACACAACTTACCAGAATTAATTCTACAAGTCTATGAATACATCTTTGTGGTCAGTATTTTATACAAAATAATGTGTTTTACACGAATTGATTACCGTTTATTAGTACAAGTCTGAATATCAACCACTTTCAGGAAGAACATTAAATCCCAAAGGCTTTAGGTCGTCGAAGACTTATCCTTGTCAGTAGTCTCCTTATAAATCAATCGTAATCTCAGTAATTAATAAAGATTTAACCAGCTCCCTTTACACATTAAAATGTTCGCAGTATCCTTAAATCCTTTAATTTTACGTATTAATCATGATTCATGAAAATAATGAAGAATTAATGCATTGAGCAATCATTGTTTTATATATATATCATAAATACCAATGATGTGTTTTAGAAAAACGTATTTATACGATATTTTGAATCGTTGAAAGAAGATGCCTTTTGCCTACTATAAAACTTATTTTTAATTAAGGGTTTTTGGATCTAAAAAAACCCTTAATTAAAAAAAGTAAACAACAAAAACTTAAAAATATGAAAATAAACAATAGAGTTTATGTTAATTGAAAAATTATGTAAGACTTTTGAGAGTAATTTAGGAGAATTTTAAGATATTATTGAATTTAGTGAAAACGTACAAAAAAAATTAAGACATTTACCCTTTTCCTAATATTTACTACGCTATACGCTATACGTATACGATATTTTTATTTATTAAACACATTGTCATGGCTGGTATACTGCTCTGCTGTGTAAAAACACAGTATTGCTGGTTTAAGTGCAGTGGCTGTAGGAGAATTTTAGTTTTTAGCTACCTTTTCTGTTATCGTGTGTAGAATTAATATATTTATACTCCATCTGGTGAGAGTTAAATTATATCTTTACATTTAAACAAATTTATATAATATATGAAATAACGGTTATATTGTAAAATTTTGAAAACAAAAAATACTTTTACGGTGCTAAAAATACTTTCGATATGTTGCTGGCCCTTTAGGAGCCAAGTGAAAAACATGTTTATGTATGTTTATACATAATATATTTGAATTTATTGAAGTGCATTTCTTCATACTCTCAATTTTTATATTTTAATTTGTTTTCTGAAGGCAATTTTATTTCCAACTACTCTTTTATTGAAATCGATCCGCATAAAAAGGTATTTTTGCTACATATGTATAATATAAACTGTAAGAAAACCATATAACATGAATCAAAGTATTCTTGCTTTATAAAATGTAAATATAAACATAACTAGATGAGAAAATTTAAAATTTTATTAATTTCAAAATTCAACTTTCATTCAAAAATTAAATAAGCAATATTATAATGAAACCTGGTAAGTTTTATGAAACACTCGCATTCGAAGTTTATTTGTTTACGGTTAATATTATGTTTCTCTCAGAATATTTTGTTTATAAATAAAAAAAAACCTTTTTGACTTATCTGATATCAAAAACATTTTTCCCTTGGCAATACTATGTTTTTAGTTTTCCGAAAAAAAACTTAACAAGCAATAAAATGTGATAACCAATTTTTGTACCATACATCAAGTATACATAAAGTAAAGCGAGAAGTCAGAAACAGGTCAGTTTCGTAATGAACAAAGACATTAAAGATTATGATCATATAAAAAGGTGACATAATATATTATATGGCAAGGCATTTGTTACGGAAAAAAAGATAATGTAAGTTGACGTGAACATCCTTTTTAGTAATGAGAAATACTTTCCGTATTGTCGGAAGAACGGAGGAAATTTTAAAATACATGAAGACCGAAAAATATTAAAGTTTCATCCTTTCAGCATGATTTCCGCCAAATGATATTTATGATATTCACATTTTAAGTATGCTAAAGTTTTCTTTTATATGCTAATATATTTATCAAACGGATAGAATAGAGAAAAAACAAAAACAAATAAATATGGAAAGGGTAAATTTAGTTTTATCGTTTTTTGACTGCTGTACTTAAAATTTACATCATATGATAAATAAATATAAGTAGTTTTTGTACTACTAATAGGAATTAGACAATGAAAAATTATAGTCAATTTATATGCCAGTGAATTGGGACTAAAATATCGAGAATAGACTGATTATTAATTTTGTATTTATAATAGCTGAAAGAAAAAGTGTGAAATTTTAACAATGTTAACGTTAATTAACTATTTTAGTTGAAATGCAATCATTGCTACATCATTGTAATTTACATTCACTTTGACTATTCAGTGTATGAATTAACTGTTATTAACACAATAATGAGCGCTAGACAGAGTAGAAATGACATTACGTTTTCGATCAGGTTATGTTAGATATGTTAAATAGAAAGAGGACAAAAATGACCACAAAACGTTAAAATTTTTGAGGTTATCTATTATGTTAGATACCAGTAAAACACAAAGTTGTGTAATTGTGAGCGTACGACAGTGTATAGTGGTTGGCACCACTGTGAGTTAAAGTGTGTTTTTAAGTTTATGAAAAATGTAACTACATCTCTTTAGTAAATATACGTATTAGGTGGTTAATGTGTGTGTAATTTTCTTTCGCATATACTACAATAAACTAAAATGGATAATGTTCAGATTGACTAAGTACATACCATAACTGTAACATGTATCAATATTTTGAGATTTATGCTTGCGATGAAGTGTCCAAAAATATATGTTTTTGAGAAGCTCCATCTCAAGGGCTGTGACATAAATAAACAATACAAATTATGAATGCCTTTGCACATAAAACTTATAAATGTGTGATGAAAATAACCTTACAACGAGTATATCAAAATTAATTGTCGAAACTTAATTTAAAACCATTTTTTATAAATATATCAACAAATGAAGGATCATTCGAAGCTTTAACGACGAAAAAGTATTGATTGGGTGATTTTTAATAAAATTACTATTTGTTAATGAATAATACTTGCGTACTTCACAATAAGTAAGAAGAGGGTTTGAATAATAAATCATTTTTTTTGCTATATTACATATTTTCTCACTGATCTAATGTTATGTATTGAATAAATGAAAAATACCAAATCGGTTTATCCCACTTAAGAATTTTGTTGAGAGTATACTTAACGGATTCAAAAAAGATTAGTTCTCTAAGCAAAGCTTAAAATAATTAAATATGTCGACTAATTAAATCATTTAAAGCATTTAGCACTTCGGTTGATTAAATGTTGTTATGAATAAATTGAAAAATATACAAGATTACATATTTTAAAGTAGATATTTTAACACTATAAAACTGATTGCCTGATCAATCGCTACTTTGTGTGTGAAATATCCGATGCTTTCAAAAATAATATACTGTTTACAAGGGTTATATTTTATAGACAATCTACTCGGCCAACCATATGGAGCCATCTGGTGTATTTTCATATGAATTATCGTGCCAGGTGGTAATTTAAGTCCACCTACATTTTTTATTACTATTCTCTATGGGAAATGAGGTTCCGCTTATTTAGCAACTACTTTACTTCATAATATATAGTTAAATGGACACATAGTCAATTTCCAAGAGCTTTCTCGCATTATGTTAATGGTGTTTTTGAATTTTTTTGAATACAGATGTTTTTCAGATGCCACACTCGAACAGCGTTTTTTTATTTTGTAAAACATATCAGTAAAAATTATGAAACAGGAAAGATTTTTTTTTACTAATGAAATACTTCTGACGAAATTGTTTCGACTCTTGTCTTGATTCTTATCATATTATTAATTCTGAACAGTATTGTCTTACACAAGAAATTTCTTTGTATTGAATTTTAAATAAGACAATACAAATAAATTACCTGTTATATTTTCTTTATTGAAAATTAAATGGCGTATCTAGAATTTTACAAGTAAAAAAATATTTTAGCATCAGTTTTCAAGCTGACTACAAACTTAAAGGTCGTGATCCCCATAGGAAATTAAAATTTTCTCCGTAAAACATAATCGTATTACTTTAGGATTTCGACTGAAGGTGCTTTTCTCCCACACGTTTGGTCACTAATGACCCTGAAGATCCTAAAAGACAAAACCCGGGTCATTAGTTACAAAACGTGTGGGAGTGTATACAATTTGAGCGTTTCAAGTTTAATTGAATTACAAAAATCCATTGTGACGACGTTCAATAACATATTGTTTGCTATTATGAAATTTAGGTTAATAATACAATACCTGCAGCATTCATTTAAATTGGTTGAGGAACGGTGTATATTCTCTTTAAAATATTTGTTTTTTTTTAGTAAAATATTAATTGCAAACGTCTTATACCGACTTAAAGACTAAAAAAAGAAGAAGAAGATTTCAACTGTTTTATGCCAGTTTGTATTTATTTTATGCTATTCAAAATTGAATAAGCACTCGTTATAATAAAATTTAATTGAAAAGTTGCCCAGCATAACTTCCAATGTGTTCACACCGAATATACATTTTTCCATTTCTTAGCACAGCGGATGACTGTCATCTCTGTGCTTGCTTTACTGTTATTGCATATCAAAGTGAAAACTAAATTTTATGTAGGTAGATTCGTCTAAAAAACATTGACACACAGATCATCTGTATCATCCACGCAGATTTTTTTATTTTAATTTGAAGATGTTTACAAGGATTGTCCAGCAATATTCTCTTTTTTACCCTTCCGCTGTCTATGTATGTTTGTTGTATACATATATGTATATGTATTTTCAGAATATAATGTAAACATTTTTAGCATGTCAAATAAATTGTGGATTATTTTATTTAGTTGACATCGATCGAAAGGTGACCTTTTTAAATTCATTTGGACTCCTGTCAATAGTCAATATTATCAAATTGTTAATAATTACTCTTGGTAAATATGACAATGTCAATCCTCTTTAAATTCACGCCAACGTCAAAAAACATGTAGCACAATTAAAAATAAATACTTTATAAAAATGATTACAATGAAAAATAGTTACAAAGAAAATCTGTTTGAAAATATTGAATTCATACAATAGCTTAAAAATAAAGATGTAATTATTAATTAGTGCTTCTTAAGACTAAAAATGAACAGTTAGTTAAGAGTTTCATTAAAATATTGAAATATTTTATTCAGTTGTGTAGCATTAATTAAATAAACGAACAAATGAAATTGTATTAAAAATAATAATAATCCGGTATTTGTCTGAAACGAAGCATCCCGTTGGGATGATTTCGAATTAATTATTTTGATTTTGATTCCCGCAACAGAATAATATTATCATTAATTCTGTCGGCTGGTCAAATTTCCTGAGTCACTTTGAATATGATGAGCCGGTCACATCCCACAATCTGTTTATTTATTCATGTAATCTTGTAAAGCATTTCATTATAACGCGCCTTCATGCAGTGTCAGAAAACTTTATTACTCCAATTTAAATTACGTCAGACTTTTGCGTTTCCGTCTTTGTCTTGAAGTTTTTTTTTCAGAAAAATGTGCAAATTATATGCAAGAAATGTTGGAGCAAGTTGGCTAAGAAAAGGCAATTTAGCCTTGCTGGCGTCATTAGTCACATAAAAATAATACAATCGTACGTCTAATGAAAATGTGTTTACTTTTTTTTTGTAATTATGTGTCAAGGAGAGTTGTGATAATCCGAATAAGGTAAAGCTTGGGATTTATTTGGTTTTCAAGCGATTTCCGCCCTATTAAACTTGCTTGACAACGTATTCATCTCAAGAATATTGCGCTTCCGAGGATTGTGTCTTTAGTAGGAAAATTGATATTTTGCGACAAAATGTTTATGATTTAATAATACGCGAATAATATTCAACTTCAATGAGTTGGTGTGTCAATATTTGGTCTGGTCGCTTGTAAAAGCTTTTATAGTCAACTACGAACGTAAGTATTAAAATAAATTAATTAATAAAGTCATTAATAGAATTCGGTACTATCAATGTTTATATCTTACCCCTAAAAACAAAGTTACCGTCAAATCCATCTAAAATATAGTAAATTGTTGTTTATTCATTTGCCTTATTGTTTACGGCCACGATGCATTAAAGATCACTTCATGATCTAAGAAATAGTCGATTATCTAAAGCCAAAGTTTTCTGGCAGAATACTGACGATATATTAAATGCAAAACGCAAAAATGTATCGCAAGCCAATTTTTCATATGAATAGTATAATAGAATAGGATTCAATATAATATACATATTTTAAATTTGATTATTTTTACCCTTTTTTTTAGCTGCTGTTATTTTTTTAATAACACCACCGTAATTATGTAGTTTTGATTGCAAGTACTTAAAAACTAAGTCATAAATGACAAATGCGTCTCACCTAGGGCCTCCAATCTCGGGATCCCGTCCAATTTTGTGATTTTGATACTATTAGAATCCCGGGATTTCGGGATTGAGAAAAATTTATAAAGTTGCGCAAGAGCTAAAAGAAAAGTCTTAAATTCATGGGTTTTTGAAATTGGAAATCTTGGAAGTGCTAAAGAAATGTCTCTCATCGTTTCGTTTTAGGAAATCCAGGATTTCGAAATAGCCGTGCAAAAAAAATCAATCCCGAATTTATACACGGTTTTATGTTGAATGTTCAATTCCATGATCCCGGGATCCTGGGGTTGGAAAAAATGTCAATCCCGAAATCCCAGGATGACAAAAAAGGTCCGGGAATGTCGTAGTCACGCCCGTATATCAATCAAAAGACTTATAATAACCAAATAATGAATCATACTATTTTGACAAGTATAAATAAACACAAAATATATCTTTGCATGCTATCAGAACTATAAATATTTTAATTGCGCAAAATAGTTGTATGTAAACTGTGATTGATGTGTTACTTAGTAAATTTGATGTTAAAATAAATCATTGTTCACTGTCAAAATGCTCACTATCAAACATAGTCACAGTAGTACAAGATTATCCATTAATGAAGAAATTAATCAGTGGGTTATATTTATGGTTTTAGTTTATATCTATAAAACGAGAAATAAGACATCTAGCCAAAATAAAATAATATGTTAACCCAACAAAGCTTTATGGCATATTTCTTTATATTTATTTATATAACAACATATTTATCTGTAGGGGTCATTTTTTTAATAAAATATTTTCCATACTTAGCTGATATTGTGTAATCAGTGTCACGCGGAGCTGATTGATAACTCCTTAATCGAAAAGCATTGATTAAAAGCCCTCATTCAATCCACATGGACAGCGTGATTTACTTATTTCTATTCCGTACTGTGAGAAGGATACTTAAATAGTATTTAATCAAGAAGCAGATTGATCGTGGCGGAGTGACAGGGGTATCCTTCTTCAATTATCTTTTAAGAAACAGATCTTGTAACATAATTATTTTTATTGTAAATAATAACACATAAACCGTAAATATACAAATTCTTCGATTGAAAAAACAATCATAGGTCCAACAAGATCTATTAAAGGGAAACGTTGACAAATAAGGTGTAGGGTAGTATTAAATGCTTTGTTTTACAAAAACCTTTTACTCCAAATGTTGAGAATATGGATTTATAATGAAGAATAAACTGATAATCTTTTAATGACAGATGGTACTTTAAATGTCATGGTGTGGTATGTATTATAAGAGATACCAAAATCAACTGAGAATATGTAAAATAAAGAAGAAACATACAATGAAAATAATAGCTGCACTCTTCGTGCACTTTTTCCAGTATTTTTGAAATTTTTCGATCAAGGTACATAATATTTTCATACAGTAACAATTAAAAAGGGTTATTCAAAGAAATGTTTCAAATCTCCATAGTGTAATAAATTATTGTATGAGACGGAAGAAACTAAAGCTATTATTGATTTACTTAAATATGTTTTTTATTAACATAAATAAATATAATACCTTCCCATCAAAAAAATAACAGTAAACACCTTAAAATTGTTGTATAAATATTGATTAAGAGTTAACATTTTATTATTGTTGAAATAATAATACAATTTTTTATACAGAAAATATATATATAATATTTTCCGTGTTTGATGAAAAGGCGTTATGTCATTATTTTAACACAAACAATTCCACTTTAGTTCATTGTTTAAATTATCGAGATAACCACGTCAAAAGTTTGAGTTAAACTAACTTTAAAGCACTACAGATTTGTAAAATAACTTTGTAAAGCAAATTTGAATAACCAATAACAGCGACATATAGTTGAAATGCCTAATTTGAAAGTTTCCCCGGAGTTATTCAAGAATGTCAAAGTGTTACTAGGATATCTAGCAAATAATATAGCAGTCAAGATGGAACTCTCTAGTTCATTAGTGAATAAAGTCAAACACAAGACAGCAAAAACACCGTATGTTTATTAATATGTTGCCAGTAAAACTAACTCTGGTGTCAAATATTTTGAAGAAGTTGTTGAACGTACAAGCTCTGCGCTTGGCAAATACTAAAAACTTATCAGAAACTTTAAAAGTTGAAATGGATTACCGATGAAAACTTTTGACATAATTATTTTTGCATTTGAAGAGCACACTACTTGAATGCAGGCTTCCGCAGTAAATTTTATTTTTGCGTTCTGAATCGAATAATTTATAATATTACAGGAATTTCCATTTGATTCATTTTATTATAAGATTCAATCGTTTTTATCCGTGTTATTATTTGAACAATTTATTCTTTTTTTTCTTTCATGTGCTTTTAAGGCATGCGTGTATAACATGATTCAAAATTTTAACTTTATTAATACTGTCTAAATATACTGAAAAATTAAAATAAATATTTTTTCTTCAAATATATCGTTGTGATTTAACAGTGGTGGCGAAACTTTTTACGCGCGCATGCCAAATATTAGTTACAAACGTTTCAACGTGCTGGATACAAAATAAACTTAACATAATTAATACAGTTTAATAGTATATATGTATGTATATAAGCAATTTCATGGATGTAAAAATTGTAAATTGTTTTTATCTCGAAGAAAGCTTGCTATTTATGTATGTGAAGATTTATAATTATAATTTTTTTTTCTGCAAAACATAAAATTTGGGAATTGCTCACGTGATGAAAGTGCCGAATTGGGCACGCTTACTTAAGGTTTCAAACTCTGTCATATAATTTTAACCATATATTTCCTTTTTGATATCATGTCTTTTTGTTCAGTTAATTTTCAAAAAATTATAGATGTGAGTTGTATATTGTCTAGATCAGGGGTGGGGAACCTTTCATTTCTAAGGGCCACAATCATTTATCTGATTTAACATAAGGCCGCAGTAAAGAAAACGTTGTCACCACCCCCTTTTTTTCGACTGTCGAACATGTATTGGATTCATTACGCTCTTCTTCCAAACGCATATTTTCAAATTCAAAAGGCCGCATTAGAGTAGCCAAGAGGCCGCAGGTTCCCCTCCACTGGTCTAGATAATAATAAGTAATTTATTATAAATTCTTACTTTGATTATGATTGTTGGCGTTGACGGTGAGAACCGTGTGATGGATATCCTCATTCTCGTCGACTTCCGCCTCGTAGAGCGCCTTGTCGAAGTACGGCGGGTTGTCGTTCTTATCGGCGATTCCCGTCCGAATAAACTTTGTAACTGCAATAAAATAACAATATAGTCAAACATATATCGCGAAATGACCCCCCTTTCTGTTTCTTTGTTATATCAAGCGCTTAAATTATTCGCACGCTTGTATCGACCATTTTTAAGAAATTTCCGACGAAAGACTGCTGCGCCTTAGGCGTGCAAAGTGAAGACGAGTCGCAATAAAACGTCATCTAACTAAGTGGATTAAGTTTTAAAGGAGGATCGTAAAAAAAAAAAAAAACAAGATCACATTCCCTATGGACAATATGAATAAAACAATATACAAACAGCGCGATTTACCTACATAGCTAACGAAGTATATGTTACATTCAAAAAATCCTTTCTCAACCACATTTTTTCTTTTAAGATATATTTTTTTATACAAATTTAGCTGTTTTTTCTGTAGTACGTGCTAAAATGAGATTTATAGACGTGAAGCAGACCGAGTGAAAGCAAAGTTATAAATCATTACAACGAAAATAAAAATTTACTTTAGATATAAAATACTGATGACAACAGCTATTTTTGGTCGTTAGTAAATACTCATTAGCCGCAAAACTCAGTTTCCATTTTATTAAAAGCATTATGCCATAAAAACAAAGCTGTAAATCACCAATTAAATTATTACAGTTAAGCATTTAAAAGATAAGAATTCCCTTTTCGGAGATAATATTATTTTTTAATAAATTATATACATTTATAGCATCGCTTAATATACAATAGAATATGTATATGTTCCGTCAAATATACAATAATTAATTTAGGATATTATTTTAAACTACGTCTTGTCTCAATGTGGCCCATATATTTTTAATCTCTGTCTGCACTCGTGGAGAAGATAGCCTCCTAACAGAGGTATCTCCACAATTTTTTTATACATTAGTTAGACATTTGCAGTGAGTGGTAGAGATAGAGGAATAAGACTAGGGCAGAACTAGTGTTTAACTAATTGCTCTCACTATACCCGTTATGTTTCGATTGAAAAGGTGAAAGGGAATATTTTAGATATCACAAACACCCATGTTTTCGAACAGAAATCAATAAATCAACTGAAAAAATACGGTTTTTACTCGATCTCTAAGCGGTGAGATCCGTCACGGCAGCCAACGATGTTAACCGCTGCGCGACGACCCCATTTTTGAAAAATAGTTTAGTCTTTTTATTTATTTCATAACATCTTGATAGAAGTTACAAAAAAAGGACTTGTTGTAAATCAAACGCTCAAACTATATCTAGAAAGAGTGTTGTTCTTTTTGCGTCATATGTTTTAGGATTGGTTAGGCGGTGAATGAGGTAGAAATGAAACTTGAAACAAACAACAAATCTTTAGATAAAATAAATATGCATGAAGGAGGATATGAGGATTACTAGACAAACAAAAAAGCCGAAAGACCGAGTGCGTTTACCACTCGCCGACGGTAGCGTGTTAGAAGTTACATCAAGTGATGTATGTATACAGTTTACTTTTATACGAACATTTAACAATATCATAAAAACAAGCTGTTTTTTTATGTTGAGAAATAAAACAACAGTATTGTACGATTTTGATATTAATGGTGCGTTGTAGCAACAAGCCGATGAAGAACGAAATTAATGTTTATCGAATAAAACAATGGAAATGATCAAATTTCATTCTTTTGATATACGTACTTAGGTACTCATTTGTCTAGATTTTCAACGAACATATATAACCGTATTCTTTTATCAGTTTCTTAGATCAAATTGAGTTTAGAAATGAAAAAAGAAAAACATCGTCTTCTCATATCACTTGTTAGATGTCTCCCTACGGCGATGATTATTTTTCGGAGAAAAATATTTATAAAGATGTTATAAATAGAATTTTTATTCACATGTAAATGAATATGCTAAAAACATCCGTATCGTAGAGCTTTTGTGAAATCTCGTAAATATAGCCGCCAAGTTAAAATGGAAGAATATTTTGATATTTACCCTCATATCTCAATACATTTTACGTGTTCTTGTATAAAGTTCCGCTATCACGTACAACTTTGCTATTATTTAGCCGGGACCTTTATATTTATTTATCTGCTTGTGCGGGTTGCGCCCAATTTAGGAATACATTTCCGCCCCAAATAAGATGCAAAAAATATATGAAAACAAAGCTATAAACGATATGAATACATCTATATGCAATACGTAGCTGCTTCAAACAACATTTTTACGCACTTTCATAGAAAAGGGTTATTTTACATTGTTTCTTACAATTTTATCAGATAAGGTTTTACGGAAATGTTTATATGATTAAAAAAGTCTAGTATGAATAATCATATCGATTAGAATAAATTAAATTTGATAACTTAGTAACCTCACTCTATGTTTAACAAATAAAGTAATCAGCTTAAAAATAAAAGTCGGATTTTTTATTTTTCTATTGGACGCAACGAGAGCGTAAGATACAGACATTTATAGAATTTATTTAAAATTAATTGCTTATATAAGGTACATTAAATTCCAACGGATATAAACTACAATTCTTTTCTATTTGATGCTACTTAACCTGATCTGTGCCGTGCGGTATTAATATGGCCGTACACGGAGGGCCGTGGTTTTCTTTCAAAAAATAAATCCTAATAAATATATATTTTTGGACATATCCTAATAGTATATCATATAGACTTACCATAAAAATACACGATGCGCCATTTCCGCTGACATTTATCCAAAAATGTCCGAAATAAATGATCCACAAAACCTCAGGGTTGTCACAAAATTCACACGGAAAATCGTATCACGGTCGTATATCAAAAGTAATTCTATCATATCAAAATTGTATCTTAAATATATATATAAAATATAAATATAAATATAAACAGTTTAAAACAAATTAATAGTCTTCTAACGTGTGGTATGCCTCAAAACAAGGTTCTATGCAGAGAGCCACTTTACATTGTTTGCACTTATACCTAGATGTACTTTGTTGTCCTTCCATTCTCAGGCGTTAAAATAGTATATGTAAAAAATCAAATATCCAGGAAACGTAAGTTGAAAAAGATATATAAACAATCGTCAAAAAAGTTACGACACAGGAAAATCTTATAAAATAAACAGACACTCACAAACAACGCAGGTTATAAAGTTTTAAAACACAAAAAATCATTTGGTAAATAACGAAAAAAGACGTAAATTTAAAAATAAACTGTTAATGTATCTAGTTATAAAACTGTTGTAAATGAAATACTTAACAAAAACGATATTCTGGCCCACAAAACAAACTAAGATGTGTCAATCATGAAAACACACACATAACTGACAATTTTTCCAGGATCATTGTTACTTGCAGTGAGTATTCAGAATAGAAATAATTCCCCGTTTATAAATATAATACTGGACAAACATACCGTAAGAATAAATGGGAAGTCCCGGTATTTCATTAGTCACTAATAATATGTATGGCGTAACCCTATATAGTAGCGCCGCATAACAACAACACACGAAAACTTTTGTCGATGTCAAAAAATCGATGTATTACAGATTAAAATTCAATATCCTTCGAGTTCAAGTATTACAACACAATCTCAAAAGATGTCACTATATGCGAGTTAAATTTAATTATTTAAGAGAGGTACTGGTGACTTGTAAACTAAGTACAAAGGAGAGCGTAATATTACGCGCATTTTGTATGGACGGCCCCTTGAACACGGACTTGTAGCGCGTAAATATACGCTCTGGGCAGAGATCAGGTTAAAGAAACAAAGCACGTGTGAACATTCGTAACACAACAAGTAAAATAACAACGTTATTAAATTTTCTTTTAAAAATTAGTTTATATACTCCACATAGTTACTATCGAATCAATCGAAAATGTTGAAATTATTAGTTTATTTAATTTAATAGTCATTAATACTCATTTATTTAGTATATTTATTTGTTAAATGATAATTGAACTTAAGCCCAAAAAGAAAGCTTTTCTGAGAAGAAAAGCAGTCCATGTAAGACTACTCACTGTACACTAGAGGACTGCACGGGTCGAAATTTTACAAAATTACCCGGTCCGAGCCCGAAAGACTCAGACCCGACCCGGCCCGGGCCCGAGTCTAATACCAAAATTGTTACCCCAACCCGACCCAAAGCCCGGATTTATACTCAACAGACCGAAAAAAACCCGTTTTTTATAAATTTACAACAATTTACGATTCTCTATAGAACTAGTTATAATTAAAATCATCATGACTGACTTATGACACAAACATAGTCTGAAATATTTTTCTGAAGAATAAATTTCTTACCCTGGCCCGGCCCGAGCCCGAATCTCAATTGCGCTTACCCGCCTGAACCCGGCCCGCGGGCCAGGTACTGTACACGTAGGTAGACGGATTATATAAAGTTTAAGAAAGATAATATTTTGAGTTACCTTTATGTCAGCATAATCAGTAATTTATTTTTGAGATTGTATTGGCCTATTCAGAACTTTTACTGTTTTAACCACCAAAACTTGCTTATTTTATAAAAATGCCAAAAATGGACTTTTACTCTCAATGTCTCATTCCATTTTTTACACCGATATTAAAAAAATATAAACAAATGTACTATATAATCATTACGGAAACGTTATGAAAACTTTAAGAAAACCATTTCTTTTATGAGCAACTTTTGTGTTTTTTTAGTTAATATTTAAAATGTAAAGAATTTACGAAGCTTTCACTAAAGAAATTATGGTTTGTGTTAAAGTCCGTTTGAAAAATACAAACTATGCGCGTCTACATTACACAAAAGAATTCCTGTGGGAATATTTAAAGATAACGAAAAATGTGTAGATTAACTTATAGATAGTTTTATTATATTCATATTTTCAAAGGAGAGTCTTAAATTATTCTAAAAAATATTTTTCAGACAGTCCTCTAGCTCATAGTTTCTCAACCTTTTTAAGCCCGTGGCCCCCTTTTGAGTCCCATACTTTTCTGTGGCCCCCCTACTCTTAGTAAAAAAAATCTCGGGGCTCGGAAAAATTAAAAAAAAAATGTAGGTACATTTATTTTTAAAAAATATAATATCAAAAAATTGTTTGTTAATTTAAAAAAAAAATGTTTACAAAATAGTTTATAATATTACATTTTTTTGTAAATCCCTAGGGTACCCAACGTTGTACCCATCACAGCCCGCTATGGTTCTCACTATTCTTACGGGGGCGTATTCTGCACCGTTATTCGTGTTAATTTTTTTCCGTAAATTTCTTAAAACTAGTTTGCATGCACTGCAGGGTGCAGAATGCCAAATTAAATAAAATAACGATATCAAAAGAGTTTTTATGAAATGAATTCAATTCGTTTTTCATAAGACGCCGTGAGCTTTTAGAATGCTTTGTAATTTTCCCTAGATGCAACTAAGTCGGTATGACTAACAGGACCACCATATGCGACTGTGGTCGTATAATCTTGAGCAGTTCTTCCCGTTCGTTGTTCACGTTTTGACATTCTCAAAAATGCGATCAGCATCCTGAAGCTATTTACTAATCACCCGACCTGAAAGAGCTTGGCAGTGAAGTGCTCATGGCTAGGCATTGGCCTATCCGAAAATTTGGAGTCGAAGCGTTGGTTTCCATTCGCATTTTAAAATTTTGAAAGAATTTATATGATTGCCTGTCTTTAGAATAATTTCCCATCAATTTTACCAAATTCGCATAGCAGCGTCTGTATCAATACTGTGCACCACAGTTATATTGGCCTTAAGAATGAAGGGTCTGGTCGAGAAGAAGGCAGTCAAAGAATTCTCCTCACCTGGGACTTGACACCCATTATGTAGCATTGCTGTTGCGCCTTGAACTTTAACTCTCGCGGCTCGGAGACTAGAAAAATACTTAGCAGGCGATGGGGGTCTTTTTTGACCCCAGTGGTTTCCTCATTATTGGCCTTATTCTTATGAATTTCAAAAAAAAAAATAGTCTACGGGCTTTAAAATATCTCTCTGCATCTTTCCTCATATTTTTTTTTATAAAAATCTGTGGTTTTTTTAATAAATAATCATATTTTAAGTTGCGCGTAAAAAAGACGTCATGTCAGCACACATATGAATTGACTACTGAAGAGTGTCTCAGCGTTCCAAATTATCATACGAACAATCGTTATCGCGGGCGCTAATCAGCTGATAAGCGTTATCGCGTATTTATATAAACTACAAAAGGTCCAAAAAACTATGATATAAGAATACCTTAATTATAAACATTGTATCACCCATATTAAAATAGATATTTATGAAAATGTTGGTATTGGGGTCGCATTTCTTGAGCTTAGAAACGGAAAAGTTAATGTAAAGACTATCAATGCACTGTATTATTCGGTAGGAAGAATTTTCTGTAAGAGAATAAGGTTACAAAGCTTGTATCACGTATTTTACCAGCCACTCCCATGGATTGGGTGTTAGGCTTCAATTACTTAATAGCTGCTACGCAAGAAGTTTTGGCATGATATGCAGTGGTGTAGGAAGAGGTCCTGCCGCCCGGGGCGGTACTTGAATTTGCAGCCCCATGGAGGACCCTAAGGACACTAGCCACTAAGCGAAGGGACAAAGCTTTGCCAATGATCAGTTTTCATCAGATCAGATCAGATCAGTGCATCGAGCTGATTAAAAAAAGTGATTTCGAAAAAGACATTCTTGAAGTCAATGGGATTTTATGAATTTTACTGTTTATTACAATATTAAGGGTTTTACACAAATGTCCCATTTTTAACAACCTAATGTTGACGATGAATCGCGCAGGGAATTCAAAAAAAATAGTACATGATTATTTATCAAAGTAAAACTTCAATACTTTCAACAATTGAAGCGTTATATATTTAATTCATAAAAAATCTTAATTCCTTGTTCAATCGTTACACCTTTAGTGTCTTAAGATTTTTGGTAAAGAGCATTAAATTATCTTAACTTATTATTTCGTTATCAAAAATCTGACACATCGTTTTAGATTAGTCAATTTGCAAGGCAAAATGTTCAATTAGTTGTTTTTTTTATCATCTGCTATCTCATAAATACGTCTTGATACTGAACGGAATTGCTCAAAGGAATCACCTGAATTATTGCATTTTCACTCTGATTCATAACTCTTGAAATTGAAAATTCAAAGATTTGGAAATATAATGCGTTTTTCTAGCTTTTGCAATTAATTTGGAAATTTCGTTAGAAACTATTAATTAAACCAGTGTCTAATTTTTCACTGAATACTACAAATCCTATTTTTTTTTGCTGCGGAAACTTCTTAAAGCTTTTTGAATTGTTAAAATGGCTTTTCTTTCGTGTCTATTTGTTTTGTATAAAATGGATAGTAGCATTAGTGAAGCAAAATATATTTAACGCCCACGAGTTTCATAATATAATGGGGTCTGTTTTTGGAAGCAGTTATTATGGTATCCTTAAATATCATTGAAAAAATAGTAAAGAGTAAGTATAATAAATACATTATTTCTGCTACAATGTATTATTGTCCTCCTGTATTATATTTAATTTTAATATAAATTTTAGTTCATTATATTTTGAGTGGCCGTGGCCCCCCTAAAGTCTGCTGTGGCTCCCCAAAACTGATATTTTCTTCTGTGGCCCCCTTGGAGCATGTTGTGGCCCCCAAGGGGGCCACATGGCCCCCGGTTGAGAAACGCTGCTCTAGCTTTTGGCAAATTAGGTTGATACGGTTTCAATTTAAGTTCTTCGAATTTATGTTGTTTGTTGGTGTCTTACACTTGGTTGTAGGGCCTTATGGATTACTCCAATTTCCCTTTCGTCTGATGTTGGGGTTTCCCCTCTTTTTAGTGTTGGTTCCTGTCTCTTTTTATTTTTTATATATATTTTTTTTGTTTTTATTCGTTTTTTTGGGATACAGGTGATACAGTTTACAAAAATAACGAAGAAGAGGATAGTACAATGAGCAAAAGTAGTAAGAAAAAAAGAGAAAAAGAGCACAGTGAGAAAAGAGTACAGTAAAAATATAAAAACAAAAATACAATGATAAAAGATAAAAGAAAGAAAGAAAAAGCGTGGGGGTCGTGGTTGTTGAAAAGTCGACGTTTTTTTGACGTTGGTTGACACTGTAGGGTGATTCATTAACCTCGAGCAGCATTGTTATTTTTTTTTGTGGGGAAATGCTTGTCTGTTTAGTTTTTTAATTTTAATTTTAATTTTGGGAATTTATTTATTTTTTTATAAATTCCGTGTGGTCCCTCTTTTTTTTGTTTTTTACCCTCGAGAGGAGGTCGAGCCTACAGTGTCGGCGTGTTTCATATGCCGAGGGTGGTTTTTGAAGACACCCCAGTGTATGCGCCCATTTTGTGGCGTATCAGCATGTTGATGAAGGGTCGGGGAAGAGCTAGGGGGGTTTGAGGAGGAGAATCTTCCTAGGCCGCGCTATGTCTGTGTGTGGGTATTTTATGTAATCGTTTAGTAGCGATTTGATAGTGTCGTTTGGGTGGTTTGCCATGTCGCTGTAGAATTTCTTCGAAAGCTTCATGACGTATTCGAGTATGGTGTCAGTTTTGGTGTCTCTATGGAGAGTGGTATCTCGAACGAACCAGGGTGCGCCTGTTATCATTCGAAGTGATTTGTTTTGTATAGTCTGGAGCGTCTGGATGTGTTTCATGCTTGCGTATGCTCATATCGGGCATGCGTAAGTCATGATTGGACGAGTAATCGTGGTTTACAAGAGTAGTTTGCTGTTTATTGCAAGTTTACTTTTGTGCCCAATCATCAGGTAGAGTTGGCCTGTGACTTCGGATGCCTGTTTTTTTTTTACAGATATATGTCTGCTGAAATTTAGTCGCGAATCAAGAGTGAGGCCGAGGTATTTTACCGTTAGTGCCCACGGGATGTCTGTGTTTCGCATCTGGATGCATTTGATATTCTTATCGTGTCTATTTAGCCTGCGACTAAAGGTTATTGCAGTGCTTTTTTCTGGGTGTATTTGAATGCGCCAGTTGGCGCACTAGGCTTGAATGTCCGCACTTGCCTTTTGTACAAGTGCGGTGGCTCTATTTCTGTTTAGCGATCGTGCTAGAATTGCTGTGTCGTCTGCGTACTGCGCGACGATTGTTTCGTTTACCCCCGGTATGAAAGCGGGTAGTGGGGTGTCATGAGTGTAAAGATTGTACAGCAGGGGCGATAAGTCGGACCCCTGTGGCACACCGGCTGTCGGCGTACGCTTCGCCGATAGTTCGCCGTTGACTTTAGTGCGGAAATTTCTGTTGGTCATGAATGAGTTTATGATTTTTAACATTGGACTTTCGAGGCCGGCTTCGGAGAGTTTGACTATCATACCTTCTATCCAAACCTTATCGAAGGCTTTGGCTATGTCGAGAAATAGACCAGTGGTGAAACATCGGCGGTTGAAACCTTCGCTGATGAATTCAACAACTCTGAGTAATTGGTGGTTGGTGGAGTGCGGGATGATTTTTTTTTCCGTCACAAACTCTTCCAGGGATTTGATTACACGTTCCAGTAGCTTTCTCATTGTCGGGAGTAGGCTAATGGGTCTGTGATTTTCTGGAATCTCGCGAGGTTTGCCCGGTTTCGGAATTAAGATGATGTCTGCGGCTTTCCAGGCGGGTAGAAAGTGTTGGACGGCTAGGCATGCGTTTATGATCGTTGTTAGTGCATTGACACCGTTCTCAGGAAGGTGTTTTAGCGCATTGTGCTTTATTTCATTGTTGCCAGGGGCTTTACGATTGGATAAGAATTTGATTCTGCATTCGATCTCGCCCGTGGTTGCGGGTGGGATGGCAGTCGCGGTCGGAGATGTTGTGATCTCTTCAGTGATTTTAATATATTTGGCGGTTACTGATTCTATACGTGTTTTGAGCACGAGGTCGTTTTGGTTGAATTCATTCGGAGAGAATTGTTTCTCGAGCGATTCCGCGAAAGTTTCTGCTTTTTCCGAGGCTGTGAAGACTGGGCCGTTTGGACCGTTGAGCGGTTGAATGGGGCATTTTTTGTGTCTGACTGCTTTGCTGAGAATCCAGAAGGGATTGCTTCCTTTGGTCATACCCTGTAGGTATTTGCCATAGGAGGAGTCTCTGTGCTCCCGAAGTTCAATTTTAATCTCCGCGGTGAGACGGTTTTTGAGCGTTCTTGCTGTGGGATTGGCGTGCCGGCGCCATTCCTTAGCCGCTCTGTTTTTTTCCTGAATTAGGTTTTTAATTCTTATTGAGATATCTGGTCTGTGGTCTTCCACGGGGACTTCGGTTGTGGCGGATTCTTTCGCGGCGCGTATGGAATCCGTCAGACCGGCAATTGCTCTGTCTATGTCTGCCGGATTGGCGAGACTGGCAGGGCTGTGAAAATTTTCTGAGAAGTGAGTGCTGAAATCTTCCCAGGAGACTTTGTCTCTGGTTTTTTTCGACACGATAGCAAGAGGGTCAGCTAAGAATAAAAAGACCAGCTGGTGGTCTGAGTTAAGTTCATGAACGACTCTGATATGCGGTGTGTGCGACATCGCTACTAATAGTGCGAAATCGAGCACATCTTGTGTATTCGATGCAGGGTGGTATATGGTTGGCTCATTTGGAGCGGCGATGACGGCGTTGTTATCTAGTGCAAATTTGTAGACGGCTCAGCCACGGTAGGTGGTCCGGCGGCTATTCCAGGCTGAGTGTTTTGCGTTGAAGTACCCGGCAATAACGGTGGCGGGGATATCATTCAACAGCAGATCGTTTAAGTCTGATGCTGCCAATGTTGATCGGTGTGTCGGAGGGCAGTATACAGATATTAACTGTATTTTGCCTGCATTTTCCGTGTTAATGCATATCGCGGTTGATTCTAAATTGCAAGAGTTTAGACGTGGTTTCTGAATAATAGCAAAATGGTCTATGTGTGATTTTATTACGATGGCGGTTCCTCCGCCTTTCGCGTGCGTCCAGTTGGTCAGGTGCGTACTGTAATTTGGGAAGTTAATCGGTGTTGCGGGTTTCAAAAACGTTTCATTGACGAGTAATGCGTCAATGTCGTGTGTTCTAAGGAAATTTTTCACTTCGATTTTATCGTTGCGTAAAGTACCGTTTGCGTTCCAGAACGCTATCTGTAGTGATGTAAGTCTAGTTTTAATGTTGGCCATGGTTGATTAAGGAGCTGGTCTGATAATAGAAGTCGCATATGTGAGCAATGGTTGCTTGGCTGCGCGCGATTGAGTCCTGAAGTTCTCTTACGAGTTCTTCCAGGGCCCTGTCACGCGCGGCTTCGCGTGAGACGGAGGGAGTAAAATGCTTGGCACTCACTCGAATTTATGTTGATAAGTTAGTTAAGATTACGTTTATATTCCCCCTACCAATCAGATTCATAAATGAGGCGTAATGCTATCAATATTTTATCATTAACTTCTTTCAAATATAAATATAAGAAAAACAACCGATTCTCAAAGCAGACATGGTGGATTTTATCGGCTTCATTTCATTGTGACTAACGTTTGACATTTTGTATTTATAATTGATTTATATTAATAAGTTCATTTATGCACATTGTATTTCTTCAAAAACTTGTATCACCAAGTGTATGCTGTATGTTTATGGTTTATGAGCATTATCAGCAGAATATATCTTCCTTCCAATTACTACGCTGAAACATGGAAATGTGTATCGCCATGCAATTTCGAGAATCTTTCACAAGAAGGATGTACAAGGAAACAGATTGGCTGCACTGAAGTTTACTGCACTATAAACCTTTTTTAAAAAATCACATGAAAAGTGAATGCTTTCTGTTGAATAAAGTCCCCCGTGAAGTTATATAGGTTAAAGAAGAGAATAAAGACGGCGAAGGACTTGAGGAATACACGTAGGCACATACAAATTCTGTGAGTAAGCCAAAGAAACTGTGAATATAAAACCACCGTGCCCTTTGAGATGTAGTTAAGTCACAAAGGTTCGCTGTATGGTGAAAAATTCTCAGAAACTATATTATCTCTAGGGAATTTAGTTAAAAGTGAGTGACTTACAAATAAACCTTATTTAAAACAAAACTGAGACATATTTTTTTATTATTTATTGAAACACTCATTGGCGTCAAAACCAGTCGCAAAATAAATAAAAATGTTTTTTTATAAAATAATTTTTAAGGTTTTTTAACCGATTTTATAAATATTATTTTTCGAATGACACATTAGTCATATCGGCGGTGGTCAAACTGTCATTCGTGAACTACCGATAGTAAATTTAAAAAGCATAAAAAAGTATTTTTTTCAAAATAATTATATAAGAAAAATCTTCGGGTCAAATATTTCGTTTCATTTTATCTCTTTATTTTTGAATTTATTCGAATCGCAGGTATTAAATATGTGTGGCTCCGCAAGTCATTTATATATTAAAAAAAGGTTGGTAAACATCGGTTTGTAAATGTATTATATCATCTTGATCTCTACAAAAATACGTATATATGTACATATATTAAATAACTGACATCAACCTAGATAAGTCTAAAATTAAAAATGGTAAAAATGATGATTCGACAGGTTGTGCAGTGAAGTTATCACTTCTCATTTATGATAGAATGAGACCTTAAAACAGATAAATAAAGAAGGTAAATTTAAAAATATATTTTAATTTACCACCAACGCATTGTAATGTCTGATATATGACTTAAATGAGGCAGATAAAAAATCATAAAAAAAAAATCAGCAAAGTAAATAAAGATTTATTAATATTTTGTGGACAAATGGAATTACTTCCAAATTGGAACATATACAAAATTCTTTTCATTCAAAATCAGCATGCACGTTTGTAATGACGTCTAAATCATTTGAATTTCAAAAAATATATACATATGATTGTGGCTTAAATCAAATATGATAAAATTTATGATATCTAAAATGTCGGATCTGTCGTCCAATGGTCAACGTCGTTGGCTACGATTACTTTGCTCACGGATTCGAGTCCCAGTACGGACAGTTTTTTTAAAATACATTTTTTAATCGATTTATGGGATTCTGTTCGTACGCGTGGATTTCTGTAATGTGTGAAATTACCTCCCACCTATTCAATTCCAAGAACGGTGCATAGTGGTAGTGATTAACTCATTATTAACTGTCCTAGTCCTATCTGTCTATGCCCTATTCACTTAACGTTTGAGTAATAAAACGTCGAAAATAAAAACAAGGAGCGAAGGGATACAAAGTGACTCTAGACAATTTTTCGTATTATTTATGTTGTATTTATTGAAGTATCATTGAAGATTACAATAAATATCAGCTAGATATTATTGGTATTTACCAAATAATTCAAATAAAGAGAGTTTTTCATTGTGAATGCACCCCGTTAGAAACTCAAAAATTAAAAAATAGAGGTTAAGCAACTGACCATTACTCGTAGAAAAAACACACAATTGAGATAACCTCCCTTATAACTTGGTTTTAAAAAATATGCGGTAAACACAAAGAAGCGTCAAGATTAAATTACAAATTCGATTAATCCATCAAAATAATAACATATATTGATATTACAGTCGACATAAAGAAAGAAAAAAGTATGCGTTGCTTAAATAAAACTTGTTTCTAAACGTTTCAGTAAGTTTTTGTTTCACCGGCATAGAAAAAAAATGGTTTTAATCATTTGTTTTAACCACATTTTCGTTTTTATTTTTGCGTATTGTAAGAAATATTCAAACACTTTAAGCACCCATTTTTTTGGTTTAAAATGTTTAGTTTATTTTAGTCGTGGATCGCATCATGGTAGCGCTCATTAACTTTACACTACATAACAATACTGCCGTCATAATGAATACAGAACAAAAGTTAGGCAAGTGGAATATTCTGTGCGATGAAACATGAACTGTGACTTTAACCTTAGTAGCTATAACATTAATTTATTAATGCTATGTAAAATCAGAACAAACAGCGCAATGTTGTGTCTCGTAATTTATTTATTTCCTTTCACACATCTTCACCCTCTTATAATATAATAATATATGCTACTTAGCACAATGTTATATTCATTAACCTATTATTAATAATTAATAACTTCTTCATTCCACTGGCTGTTTTACTTTGTGTAGCACTTATCTAGTCTCTATGAAAAGTATTAAAAATTAAGTTTTAAGTAGCATCATTATAAATTAAAAAAAGAGCAGATTTAATAATTCCAATTATCTCTTTTGAAAAAAAAATACGCATAAATAAAACATAGATTATATTACATACATTTGAACGTGTACTTTATAAATTGTACAATAATGGATTTGGATGTAATTAATGTTGTTATTTTTTGTATTTTTTCTTTTCTACGTTATATTCTTGATATCTCATTTTGTGGATGATTTGAATATGAAACATATAAAAACAAATACATCAAACTCCAGTATACATGTTTCGAAATTTAACTAGCAATGAAGATGTCTACATGTACATGAATCAAATTATTTAGCGTTTGAAACAGTTTATAACTAGAAAATAAACCCTTTTAAATGATTGTCAGAGCCATATTGTCGTTAATTTTCTACAAACACGTTTCTCAACTTTTGTTAGTTTTCAGTTTTTTGATATAATAAATTAAAATTACAATACACACATATTCCTTGTCTCTTCTATAAAAATGTAGATACTTTATTTTACCCAATAAAAAAACGTTGGCAAATAATATGGTCGTGCGCCATGTTAAACGCGAAGTAGATGGTGGCATGGATGGAAAAGTCTTTGCTTCCTCTCTCACTAAATTCCTTAGAGATATTGAGGAAAAAACCATTCCAGTGGTGTTGTTTAGTGATATAAATCGATAGCGGAAGAATAAAATACATTTATGGGTGTATACAAATTATGCTTTTTGAGATACGAGTTTGTTAAAAAAAATCCGGCGATATGCAAAAATCTATTTGTGCTGTTTTTGTGTGATGCTTGAATTACATACTTGCAAAGGCTTCATACATACATATATGTATGTAAAAAAATAAAATCTGTACCTATAAACTTTCGTTACATTTGTTATTCTTAAGACAGTTCTTAAAGAACTGAAACACGTGTCAAATCTAGTAGCGCAACCAATTAATAAAAACGTTATCAATTATAATTTTGCATTATTGATAAGCCAATTTCATAAATCAGTTGATCTCATCTCTTTAAGGAAAGTTATACAATACACAAAATAAATTAAGAAAAAAAACTCTTCAGATTTTGGTAAAAAACTTCTTTCATACATTAAAATAAGCGAACCTGTCAAAACATTTCTCCTGCTTAAAATAAAATAACGTTACATGATTACAGAACTTATTATTCATAACGTTTCCATTTACCGAATGAAGAAATGTCTTATTTAGAAAAGTCACAATATCTTTGAACATCTTAGTGTTATTCAATGTAAAAAAAAATATTATTTCCTCATTTCTGTCATTGTTGAATACACATTTTTTATTATTTATGTTTTATTATGATGTCAAATTACATACTTGAAATTGTTTGTTTTATTTAAAAGTATCATTTTTTTATATCAATTTTGATACAATATTACGAATATTGTAAACGGTAAACGTTAAATATTTTTAGATTAGTTCCATAAAACATAATTTCTAAAAAAAATAAAAAATAAGCCGTTACTGCCCGTGAAACATTTTTTATGATCTATAAAGTAAGTAGTTTCTACGGCACAAATAAGCGAAAAATATATTTGCTGAGCAAATACGCATTTTTTTATATTATAAAATAAATCTATTATTGCGACAAAGTTTCGCGGTTATTAAAAATTGTTTTTCCATTTTTTTGTGTGAAATGCGACGATAAATCTTTTCATATATAAACACTACGGTGTATGTATGTTAAAAGAAAAGTAACTGTTATTTTTATGGTATGAGTAAGTTTTTCAGAAGTCAAACAAAATATAAAGTCACGTAGCGAAACACTTTTACCCTTTGCTCCAAGGAATTTTCCTTCCGTACGGAAATTTATCAAAGAAGGCAAGCCTATGATTTTTGAACACAAAGAAAAATAAAATTCGAATGCAAAATGAATTTGTAGTCATCTAAGAGAATATTTTGACCAGTCATTATTTTTTTACTTTTGTTCTTTTTGGCAGACATATTTCTACAAAACATTTTTGAGATACTTTATTGATGTTTATAACCAACTTGAGAATAAACTAAAACAGAGAAAATAGAATGTTATATGATTCAGTATGAAGAGAAAAATAATTATCTGAGTAAAGCATTAGACGTTCTTCTCAGTTGTATGGTCAAGGGTTCCAATTTCCGGACATGCACTCTCATATATTGATTTTCGATTGATGTAAATATAATATTTGAATACAAATACGTAAGATATACCCAGTGAAAGCAATAAACTTAAGTGTCGTATTTTAAAAACACTATATTTAATTCAATAAAACACTAATTAAAAGACTGGCACACGGCCAAGCAACTTTTAAAATCGTTTGTCAAGAATTCATGTCCAAATTGATAGCTGATAAAAAAACATTACATTTTATTCGGTAGGTTAACACAGATCCAATTAAATGAATCAATACTAAGAAACCGTTTAATTTGCAGCCTTCGTAAATAAAAGATTAAAATTTTGTTAGAGAAATACTACTATAGATTTTTTAAATTTTATGGGTTGCTTCGATTTTTGGCAATTTTCCAAACCAAAGCATTTTTTTTTTAAATATTCATATTAAATTCACAGCTAACGGTTCATTGTTCATATTATATTCTTTCTAAAAGTCGTTTTTTTTTATTGAAAATAAATTCAATTTCATCTTTATTTTAGATCGAAGTATCTGGTTTCTTTTCATATATATTTTTTAAAAGTTTTTAACTATTTTCGCTAACAATTAAAGTATGAGTAATTATATATAGCTGAGGCATAGGCAAACTAAGACCTGACACGTAGTTTTGTGCGAATTAAAATAATATGTTGACGTAGTCAGTACTAGGGAATTCAATCCCGGGATCCGGGATCCAGTGCAGTTTTCGATACATTTCAATCCTGGGATTAGAAGGCATGATCCTGAATCTTTCGGGATTGTGTTTTTAAAACAGAAACGTGTTGGTTTTCAAGTCGGCAGTTCAAGCATATGCAATAAGCGATGCCCAATTTTATTGTTAAGATTTTATCTTTGCGATAAGACTTTGCAATAAGAGAGAGTCGCAGCCGAAAAGGTAACTTGATGCCAATCATATTAAATTTATTCAATGTATTATACGCACGTGTACTGTATTTGAATGCATTTGTCGACAATATTTATTGTTTGTTATTAAGCTTATATATATTAAGCTTCACATTTCAATATTTATCGCATTGTTCTCTACATCAATGACTGTTACCAGATATCAATGGCAGTGTTTATTTTATTGTTCATAAACATTAATTTTGTACCGTAAACCGAAACCTTTGACTAAAAGGCGAAACAATCGATGCTCTGGTTCTCTGGGAATATTTTAATATTTAAATTACTTCTATTTACTCCAATAAAATTATTAATAATGTATGTAAATAGACGAAAATTTTTGAAACCTTCATTCTTGCAGTCTGAAGTAGGTAATTCCTTTTTTCAGCTATCAAAATTAATCATTTTAAGTTATTTTTCGTATTTTTACATAATGTATGCTTAATAAGTTAGTTTAATAGTTATTTCGCATATTTTTTTTACGAGTAATTAAAAAATACTCTCATTCACCTCTACATCACGAATAACTGAGATTAAGAGAGCTTTTTGGTAACGTATCGGCAGTTTACAGCTGGTTATATAATATAGAATATTTTTTTAAATTTATTTCTCACCAATATTATCAATTTTTATTTCTTAAAAAATGTACTGATCCCGGGATCGAAAAATTCTTATCCCGAAGTCCCGGGATCAACATTTTGGCTCGGGATTGGATTCCCTAGTCAGTACTGTGCATCAAGGATCTTTGCGGAGATTTGGTGACTTGCGAAAAATTATGAAAAGTTTGACAATATAACTTAATCCATAGATCTGTTATGTGTGTGTTTGTGTGAGTTGACAGAACTGTAAGTTATAGAACGCGTCAGCATATTTTTTTGAGTCTTTGATTCTGTTCGTCGCTGATAATGAAAAAGTATGCTAAGTCATATAGATTGAAGTTAATTACACCGTCGAAAAGTTTTTTTTACAAAACTATTAATTCGAGTAGCCTTAAAGCTAGAGTATCAAATCTCGGACCCTTTTTGTAATCTGGGGATTTCGGGATTCAAAAACTTTCAATCTCAGGATTTTGGGGCTTATTATTTAGCATAATTTGGTATATAGTTTCATAGTTTTGGTTTTTTATAAATCACTAATTTTAATACAAAAATAGTTTGCATTACAGGTAACGACCAACGCGAAATATATTATTTTTCGAAGCCACAGTTGCTTGAAATCAATTATAACAGAAGACATATCACAAAAACCTGTATCAAAGTCCTCAAATTAAAATTGAAAAAAATCTTATACCCCCCAAAAATATAAATGATTGCAACTGAATTTTTTTATTAGAAATTACGAAAAAAAACTGTTTGTTTATGTCAACGATTTCTAAAAAATATAAGAAGAGGTAAAACCACAATCCATTTATTTTATATGTAGGTATTATACAAAAATATGCATATTAGTAAACTGAGTTCTCATATTATAGTTATAACAATATATATAGCAGTTTTAAACAAACCATTTAAAAATATTGAACTGTCAAAAAAAAATCATTCGCCTCATTAAATTATTGTATATCTTTTTTTTATTTTGAAATTCCATTTTTCATAACAATAAAAAAACGAGTACTAAAAAATATTTTTTACACGTCGCCCGCCAATTATTTTAAATTACTAATATGACCCTCTAGTAAATTGCTTGCACAGATTTGCTATAGTAAATAATAAGTAGATACCAACCATTTAGAAATATGTATAATTAAATTACTAATTGCGTGATTACTTACCGCTGCAAAACATTTAACATTTTTTAAAAAACTTTTATTTCACGATTAGTGCTGCGCCTTTATTTATTTGTATATGTTACAGAAGTAAGTGTTTAACTTAACTTTAAGTACCTACGTGATTTATAGAAAAGACATAAAACTTTTTGTTGCCTACCCAATAAAATATATTGCCCTGAAAAATCTTGATAAAAAGCAAACGATACAGTTTAGTGTTCTGTCCGAACGTCTTGTAAAATTTATTCTCATTAATTTATGCATTTTTATAAGACTTTATAGTAATAATTGCTACGTAAAACCATCCAACATGAACTAGTAATAGTATAGGATCAATAAATTTTCATTTAAACATAATTTCATACTACACAATCACATCACGCGCCAACATATTGTTGTATAAATCTAAGACAACGCTTTTTTTCAGAGATGCGTTTGATAAAGAAATAACCATTAAAGTTCTTTAGGGTAAATATTTATTTTTATTTTATACCGTAGGCAAACTGTTATTCTTTTAATGTTCTTGACCAATCTGATTTCCTTCCAATATAAAACGGATAAAAGACTAAAACCAGCCAAAAATACCACAACTTTTCACTTTAAATTTGATAAATAAACATTTGCGGATAAGTTATTTTGGTTGATTCAATGTTTACTACTTATTCTAAGAACATCTTTCACTAAGCTTATAAACTATATTCGATTTTCAATATTTATGCTAAAGTTCTTTTAGTACGTGATGCCATTGTTTCACAAGTCACAACCGACTCCTACTCAATGATAAAAACGAATCATAGAGTGAGCAATTAGTTTATTGTATTTTTTTGTTAAAGACCTCCTTATTTTTTTAGCCACACTTGCTTAAACTACAACCAGTTTTCGAAAAAGATGTTAGATTAAGAGGTCATATATTATACTCTGTGAGCGGTCACTGTACCCAAAAATATTTACAAAGCTATTTATTATACGTCTCGTATTAAAATGTGTTATTCTTATTTACAATGAAATTAATTGTAAAAATTAACAATATGTTTATATATCATTTTTTTTGGTTTTCCATGATAATATCTTATTATAATCTAAATAAATCCAATTATCCTACTTTAATATTGCATTCATAGCTCACTTCTTGTCAGCAGTAAAATTAATAGTAACAATTTTTAAAATAAACATTATTATGAACATAAGCAGTTAGATTACGTCTAAGAAAAGTAATTTTCGCAACTTGAGAATGATTTCTTAAATTTCCTTGAAGACTAGATATCTTATTTACTTAACATGAATAAGTTATCCGACAGGTTATTCGAGACTTGCGAAGGTACTGAAATACTTCTCCGGTGATAAATGACTTCGACGAACCAAAGCACCCTATTTGCGTTATCAAACGTATCAACAACAATTCAACTTCGAAAAATTTAATTTATATTCATGAGAATAAAAAAATAGTAGTGTAAAAATTTAAAAATGAAAATATATTTTACAGAGAGGCTTTTAAAGCATACACACACATATACAATATTAACTATTTAAAATGTGTATATAATATATATATTTGACGGAAAATAAATCACAACATGCGTCAGGAAAGTTGTTGAAAGTAAAAAAAGTAATACCAGTTGAATGAAAGTGAAATAAAATTTGAAAATATTTCAAAATACTGCAACTCATAGAAAACTTTAATTGAAATTTAATATTTGTAAATACGAACATTTCTAGATAATTCATATCATTTTTATACCAACTGCGTTTTATCAAGGTACAATACAATGTGTTAAATGATATACGTGATTTTCGTATCAAAACCATTAAACATTTGTAAAAATCGAGATAATTTTTAGTAAACTTTAGCACTTTTTCAAGTTACAAGGCTTTGGTTAAATTATGACAAATCTATGATGCCGTATAGCAGAAAACAAATTGAATGGATTTAGAAGACTGTCAACATTAAAAAAAACAAGCGTCGGCTATAGTGTAAAAAAAATGTTATATTCGATTAAAATGAGATGAACCTGATATGGATTTATTATTAAGAAATTATTTTTACGTTAAAACTTCTCTTGTGCGCTATTTTCACGGCGATTTAAAAATAAATTCATTTCTTTTATGATGCGTGGCCACTGGGTCTCCACAAGGCAATGCTAACTGAATGGTAAAATGTAAAAGAATTTATGTAATATAAATTTATTTCGCGAAAACTACAATTGAGTATATTATCTTGTTCGTCGGTAAAACAAACTACGGTAATGACAAAATATTTTAGTTGTGAAAAATTTTGACAATATATTTATTGGTTGGATTACAATTTTTTGTGTAGTGTATGGACAGTTGCTCGAACTATCTTTTTTGAAGAGACTAGTTATAGTAGGATAGGACTAAAAGATATTTAATTCAAACATCCATGTTTTCGAATATAAAACTCCAAATACAACCATCTGTACTGGGATTCGATTTTTTAATCAAAACTAAAAAGGTTTTTTTACGCTGACCACTTGACTAAAGTCCCGACGTTACCTGCATAATTTTATTCTCCGCAAACATCGTTAAGTAAAAGGAAATAATATAATGTATAATATACACTCAGTCAACTGATTGACATTTCATAATATTATATTGAACCGATAATTGTCTGTTTTGTTTACCATTTAATTAACCTACGTCAAATTATGTAATTTTCAAAATTAAAAATGTTTTATAAAACATTTTTTCCGAAAGTTGTTTGAACCTGAATAGCCCATCACACGTATTAAGCGGCCACGTCAACGCATTGTATAAGTCTATTAGAATCAAGAGATTTGGTGGAAGTAAAGCACTTTACAGGTATATTGAAAAGCCTTTGTATATTTATCTTCGTGCAAGGTGATTTTGGGATAGACATGTGACTCAATATGACTTTGTATCGCCTTATAAAGTGATAAAATATTATGTCATATAGGAGAGAAGAAAACAATTCTTCAGAAAAACATATACAGTGCTCACAAAATGAAGTACTTGAGGGCAGCTTTTAACAGAGCATATTGGATTAAGCATTCCTGGGCAAGGTTTCTTTAAATTTTAAAACCACTATTGTATGTCCAATCAAAGTTTTATAACGTTAACTATAATTTAAATAAATAGATTTACTTTCGCCAAGCGTTGTTTTTTTCAAACTTCATCGAAAATACAAATGTATTCAAAATGTCCAAGAACGAAAAATACATTTTATATTTTAGGGGACAAACCATTTTTTTATTCAAACCTTACCCAGGCCCAACTATGATAATTATCATCGAGTAACGTAAAACCATAGTACATAATAACATAAAAGACATATTAGTCAACAATTAATACAAAACAAGAATTTCCAAAATACAGTTTTTCCCAAAACCAAAATAATTTCCTACACTTAGCACGGCATAGCTGGTTTGCCTGGAAGATTAGCTCATACTTTTCCTAAAATTTGATTGTATTTTATGTAATAGATATTATTTTTTAACTCTCCAAACTGATAAAAGAGACCAATATATATTTCAACAAATTAATAAAAATAACAAATCCTTGGATTGGAATATTCCCTTTCAATAAATATGACTTTAATGAAACAAAAACTAATATTAGAAATTCCAGCGTGATATAATATTTTGTTATACGCTCAATAAATCGAATAATTAATATTTTTGAAAATGTTTTTTCTCAGAATTCTCATAATTAAGTATTATTAATTGTATGTTGTCAAATTAAATCTGAGAAAATCTGAGAAAATATTTACTCGTTATATTTTATAATAATAATAATTTAATATTTTACGTAGGTATATAATATTTATTTACTTTTATTAAATGAGGTTATTTTCACATATTTATTTGAATATTATCTATTATAGTATTCTCTTAAATATATTTTTATAAGTTCTTCTTACAATCTTTGCTTTGATAGCATATCATATGAACTTAAATTAGAAAATATTTAAATTAATTGTGTAACAGTATAATTAAGACATAAAAGTATGGTCAACCGATCACTAATGTAACATTCGAAATTTTAATTTTTCAGATACATTTTTGATTTAAAAAAAAACGATGAATTTCTCTCTTCCAATAGTTGAATCATTTTCCGCGAAATCGAGCATGGCAAAAGCATCGGAGCATTTATTACTAAACTTGGCTACAGGATCGGTAATAAAAGACCAAAATATAAAAGTACTTAGGAAAAACACATTTGACTTCAATTATAGTTTATATTATTTTTCATTTTAAAGCTCACAAGGTTGCATAAAAATGCATAACGTAGAGTGCTTGAAATAGTATTTTTTATCTTACTCTAACACTCTTATTATTTTAAGCCACCACAGAAAAGTCTGTAATCCCAACCTTTTCATGCATTTTTTTCATCTTAATGAAAATCTGAAAAAGTTGTGATAAGTTGAAAATAGGACACGGGGACTAGTTATAATATAATATCATCTGGCGTTGCAGCCACAACTAAAAGTGTGAGCAAAGCAACCTCGTGCTCAGAAATGCAACTTTTGAAAGCTGTGATAAACGTGCTTTAGAGAGATGCAGCGGTAGAAATAGAGAGACCGCTGCTGTAGTTTCCAACTATTCCTTCTAAACAAGCCGGAAGAAAAATAGTCTAAATTATACACAAATATTTCACCAAATAGCTTCAAAGTATTTTTCGGTCCATTGCGTATTATCAAAATAAAATTGTGGACAAAATAATAGTCTTCCTATAAAACTGTTCGTCCGATTTATTTATGCAATATAGTCATTTTGAGGTATGATAAAAGCTATTTTGAAATAAAAAGCGCTGCTCAGATGATAAAGTTGATCCCATAATTGAAGTGAAAAAACATTCACTTCATATTGAACAGAATGAGATTTTTCATATAATTATATTTTTTGACTGTAAAGTCTACAGCGAGTAAAAACCGCTTATATGTATAATTGAGATTTAATACCTTTATTCAATTGTATAATCAATTATAATAATTAACTAAGTATATTTTTTATTAAAATATATCCTCACTTATAATGTCAAACATTTATTTCGTAAATTGTTTTCGTGATATTATTATCACTCTACCATACAGTGTGTTAAGTGGTTTGTAACTAAGCCATAAGTTATATTTTTTAATAAATACGAATATTTTAAGTGTAGCATGACAAAAATATTATCGCAGATATGTAATGAAACAAAATAATAAACGATAGATAAATTGTATTTTAAACTTTATACGTTGGTATAATTCAATTAGATTGTGAACATAAAAGCTCTTTTGTATATTACCAGCAAAACATAAAATATAATTTACAATGAATCAAACAAACAATATTTACCGTAAGTAGCTAAAGTGATAAAATTAAATATTTGAATTCAGCACAAATTTTCCGCACGAAAACTAACAAATCACGGATTGGGAAACGCCAAACTAGTGAAACTTGTTATGGTTTTGTGACCAGGAAACGACCACAGATGTAGAGCGGTTTCGTGTAATCAGGCAGCGTTTGAAAATTGTGACGCCCCAATAAACTAGAACGTACACACACATTTAAACACAGAATACTGGTAAAAAGTTATAACGGCATTTAGAGTAATTTAAACTTTAACATAGACATTGAATTAACTTTTGCTACGGATCTTTGAAGCCGACTAAATGAAACTAAAACGAAATGTTATTTATTGCGGTTGTTTTTGAAAATATCTTTTAGATGAAAATTTAATTAGTTTGTTAGAAAATTAATTTTGTAGTCATTGTTTTCTTTTACTTTAAATTTAAACTACATATTTATAAATATATGAAGTTTGTAAATCTAAGTAACTGATAAGTAAGATTGAAATCTGGAAAAAATGCAGATTCATTTTTTTTTATTCATCTTCTTCAGACATATTCGATTTTATTATTAGATTCAAGTAGAATTTTATGTTCCCTTATATTTTTCTTACTATAACTAGACATATTATTAATCTAAAAACCAATAATATTTAATAAATACCGAATCTTACAGTAAGATTGAAACTAAAAATAATATATCTTTTTTTTAATGAAATATTTATGAACCACACCACATATGTTTTTTTTAAAAATCCATGTCCGCCCCCAATCTGGAGCATATGGCCTCCTAATGGAGGTATCTCAACAGAAGTTTTTCTACGAGAACTGTTTGTTACTCAGTTGCTCAACCTCACTTTTTTCAAAGTGAGTAGTAGGGAAATTAGGATAAGGCTAGAACAGGAATAGTGGTTGGCTAATCGCTATTGCTACTCCCAGTTATTAAAATATCAGAAAGATGGGAGGAGAGGTAATTATGTGAATCGACATCACAAACACCCAGTCTTCGATCACAACTTTGAATTGAATAATTCTCAACTTGACTGTGATCTGACCGGGAATCGAACCTAGACCTGCGTGATCGGTAGAGCAAGCTCTAACCAACTGGGCGACATAATATGTGGCTTAAAATATTTAGATGTTTTTATTCACTTTGAGAGAGCAGATAAAATGTCATATAACAAAAAAGCAAAAAATACACACATAGTTAAAACAGTTTTGGAAACCATTTTGATATTTTAAATTTCACAAATTTAGTAAAATTTACGTATTTTAAAATAGAAGATTTATTCTATACAACATTGAAATATTTGAATACGATTATAAAAAAACGACGATTGTGATCCTTATATAAAATTAATTATTTGTGTTTCGTTAGGTGTGAATAATCTTAAATTATTTAAAAAGAATAGTCGGCTTTGAAATTGTTTTCATCGGGTCATGAGATTTTATTTTTTTAAGAATGCTTATTCTGGCAACAGGGAAAATATTATGATATCCCAAGTCTTAAGTGAGCTTATAACTATGAGCTCTGCGAAAAGTCCATATAAACCTTCTTGAGACATGGATAATAAAGATAGTTCCCTTGGAGACTGCGGAATGAAAGCAATCAATCGTTACGATCTACCCACGCTGGCAATTCCAGCTATACCTGTAAGACAAAAATTTATCTGTTGTACATTTACCCTTCTCAGACGTACGGGAGATGATTATCTGACATTTTTACTAACTCGCGTAATCGATAAGTAAAAATAAAACGAGAAAGCTCGGAAGAAAGAAAATTCTTGTTTAAAATATTTTATACTTGACCGTCAATAGGATGCGATAGCAGCAAAATGATTCTAAAGATTATGCCGAATTCAGAATATGTTTAAGCGACCTTGCTAAGGATTCGGATTCAAACCGGGTCAATAATTTACTCTGGGGATTCGTATAATACTTTGCTTTAGATCAGGCACAGGTAACCTTTTTTGTCTGGGGGTTAAAACCAAACAAAATGTGACTATTAAGAAAACGTTTCCGCTTAACAAACAGTCTTTTGGCAAATAATACGATCATTTATGAACTTTATGTATAAAAATTCGACATTTAACTTTAGTTATGTATTTTATTTTTTAAAACAATATTTGGTCTTACAGCTAATGACAATTTACCAAATATTCTGAACATATCGAGACTTGAATTTAGACCCGCCTGATTGGTATGCAAAGGTCTTACTAACTAGGCGTTGAATATGTGTATGTAGGCATATATATGTAAATATATATAATATATACGAGCGCAGTAAAGTTAAGTGCTATTATTTATATTTTAATATAACTATTAAACTTGATTTGCGAAACTTAAGTGGGTCACTTTAGTAAACAAATGAGTTACTTGGTGAAATGCGAATCATATGTTGCCGACGCCTGCTTTAGGCTATAAATATACTTCTATAAAGCAATCGTTTAGTTACCCACATAAACTTTTTGGTATTTAATACAATTAACTGAGGTACTAAGTATACATTTTGTATAAAGATATTAAAAAGTATACAATTTATCTGAATTTTCGTAAAACATATAAATGTATTTTGGGAGTGGAGTGCAATGACATAATTTTTATCAACTTAACCTTAATTTTACTTTCATTCAAAATTATTATAATGTTGTTTCATATTATTTTTACTAGATACCTAGATCATCAATATAAACGGCAGCGTCTAAATGTTTATAGTTTTAAAATGTGTATGGAGAAAAGAAAAACTAAGTGAAATAAATTTGATCAACTGCATTTTTTTAATGTGCCACTAAAACAAGGATAAAACACATTACGTACAATCAACCATTACCTTATTTTTTTACTCCTGTAAACATTACATTATATAAAGTCTGCAATAGTCAAACATTATCTATCACTGAGGGATTTTTTTAAATGTGTAGTTAAGTGCTCAGAGTTATTATATTTGAAAGGTGTTTCAGATTTATTATTTACTTGGTTGTTTCTTATATAAAATATTATAAAATATGATTCTCTGAATACAAAAAAGCTGTGATTTAGGTTACCAAGGCTTCACCAAACAGTAATACAAATCTTGAGATTTATTCAAAATAAGTTATAGAAATCCATATCAAAACGCAAAAAAAGCTTATGTGATTATGTATGTTTTTTAGTGATTTTATGTTGTCTTCGGAGGCAAGAATCTGTGATGTTTTTATTTCTTATCAACTAGTCTCTATTTAAACCTGTCAATGAAACAAAATGAGAGGAACCATGAAACCACTATTTATTTCGTGTCCAAAACTAACTACAAGAAACATCATACATGAAAGACTGATCTACACCAGACCCCGTTAAATGACTCTTTTTGATATGAATAATTATTATACGAATGCTTTTTTTTGTTAATTGATTACCACTTTTAAAATATAATAATAAAATAAAACATGCAAAAAACTTAAAACAAATAAACGTTAATTATATACTATATTGCAAAAAATATCAAACAAAATGGTTTTACATCAAAATATTTCAACGATGTCGATTGATTTTATCAAATTTTTTGATGTATATTTCATATTCACGTAAAATTGATAAATTGACAACATTTACGCATAATTTCATTATTTTTTAAAAGCTTTTGCACAATGGTTTTTATTTAATTCAATAAAGGCATATTAATATTGACCCATCAAATCCGAGAGTGAATAATTAAACAATAAAGAGAATTTGATTTACGTTCAAATATATTTGCATTTGTTGAATAAAATACAGCGTGTGTAAATTTGTTACCATGTTTCCATCAGTAGCGAATATATTTACACATTTACAATACACACGTGCAGTATTTATATTTAAAAAGCTTTATACCACAGTCTCGCTATTCACCGTAAAACTATTATAGAAATGGAAACCGCAGAATGGCGTATTAACACTATTTACTAGATTTCCATTTAACGCCAGGTTTCAAACTGTATACCAATACAGGCATTTTAATTTGCGGTGAAATCAACTACAAGAGAGATGAAAATTTATTTGACCGTTTTAAGTGATTTTGATCAGTTATTTTTGACCTAACCGCAAATATGTTCATTTTTGAAATTTAAGCTAACGTAGCATTTCGACACAATATCTCGTAAGCGATTTCTTTGTATTGATAATTATTATAATCATTTTAATAACAAAAAACATCATCAACAATTTAGTTTTAATAAATTATCATCCGTCAGTCGTCATAATCTGCATATAAGAGCCATTATAAAAAGCTCACTTTCTAAATAAAAATATATAAAACTTTACATTTTTATTTAATTTAAAAAAATAATATTTGGCATTGCAGCTAATATGCCAAATATTTTGACGTTGAAAAAAAGATCATTTGAGATCAACTCAAGGTGAATAGACATCAGAAACACCCATGTCTTAGATCTCAAAATTAATCTGAAAAAAAATCAAATTTGACATTATCTTACCGGGAGTTGAAACTAAAAGTACCTGATTGGGAGAAATAAATAAAATTGTGTTTTAATTTCAAAACAATGCAACGTTATATTTTATAGGAATTCGCAGCTCCTCATTTTATATTAAGTTAGTTTGAATTGAATCCGAGATGTTTACATCATTATTTCACCATTACATAACATTATTTTTTTTGATTATTAGTTTTTACGGAAATGGGGAAACAAGCGCTAACTGTAAGAATATCGTCATCAATACATGATTTATTCATGCATTTAAATTTAGTTTAAATAAAAACTTTCTAATCAATTAAATCTTAGCACTCTTTTATCTATAAGTATTCGCGAATAAAATTATACGCTCTGCAAATGATGACGAAGACGATCTTATTTCGAGAGTTAAGATGATGAATTTCAAAATGGTTATTAAATGTCCCAAGGCGTCTTATTCCCATAAGCTGGAGAATAATAGACTGGGCTTGAAAATTGAGTGAAACAGTTTGGCGAAATTTAAAGGATTATCTTAACCGAAGAAAACAATTAGTAGGTAGCTAAAGATTTTGGAAACATCTTCATCTAGTCAGATGAAAAATAGGTACCGAGACATTTTCAATTTATATTTTATGCAAATTAGAAATGCTCATTTTAATCTAAAAAAACGTTTAAAATAACATTCGATAAAAGTGATAAAATAATTTGTAAGACTTTTTTAAAATTTTGTGGAAAAATTTCAATCAAATTAAAAAATATCTTTCGTTCTTAATATCATTTGATACTATTTAATAAATATTACTTGGTATACTCACGCCACGTTTTCTTAAAAACGTTTACTTTTTACAAAAAAATTTTAAATAAATATTTCGATAATATCGAAAATTTCACTTGAAGGGCCTTAACAAATTTTAAAAATAATCATTTAAATCGTTATGTATTTATTATAAACTAAATACGTTAGTAGCTAAAAGTGTTAAATGTACTTTTACTGTTATAAATAATCATATGTATTATTTCCGTTTAATTTGTATTATAATTCGTAAATTTTTAAAATCAAATCGATTCTATGAAAAAAATAAAATTTTGTATTGAAGAAAGATTACATATTGTTTTCAACTCAAATTAACAATTTTTTTTGGAAACTAATGAATCTAAAAAAATATTCCTTTGTTTACCGGATGGCTTAAAACGATTTGGTTTCAATCAGCACCTGGTTTTTGCAGTGAAATTCGGAAACAAAAAAACCTGCGTTTTCCGATATTTCTTGTTCGGTGTTTTTACCGGAGAGTATTTTTATATTACTCCATTTACCAGGCAATCGGTGCATTTTAATGAACAAAGCTCATCGTTCAGTAATTTTTACAGTTTTACAAAATGTAATCTAATTATTCTACGGCGATCTAATTGCTTTTTTATCATAGCGGTGGTAAAACTTAACCAATAACTTTTAATCACTTCGTTATTTCAGTAACGGGTAACCAAAGACTGTATACTAAAAACAAAGTCTTGTAATCAAAATTTTTTTTTTAGATTGTTTGAGGCAACGTTGTTTTTATTATTTTTTGATGCTGTTTCCGTATTACAATTCATCAATCTTTGAGAGAAGTTTAAAGTTATTTTATTTTGATTGTCACTAAATTCATCTGCATTGAAAATCATTTTAATGTAAATTGACCTTAATTTTAACCGGTCAATGAAATAGAGCGTCGTATTTTGACTCTTTTTTTGTTTGATGATATTTCGTATTAAAAGTATATTTAACAGTTTGATTTTAACGGCATTACGAAGCAGAGAAAGACTTTATGATATTATTTAATGTGTTAGTTTATTTTGTGTAAGTCACTTTACGAAATTAAAAGAACATACGAGGTATGTGTTAACTTGGGAGACATAACATAATTTTAAAGTGAAAAAAGAGATTGCTTCGATAACATTAAAAAAGACTACATACAAATATTTAGCTTAAAACGGATACTATAAAGGTTATTTTGTTTTTTTATCATGGAGTGACTTTTGTTGTTGTAAAATCTTCGAGAGTTCTTCAGATGATGACGGTAATAAAGGAAAATTGTTACGTCAGGATTCAAAGGTGAAGCGTTTGTACGGAGATTGAGTGTAGTGGAGTGTGCATAATTTATGTTCAGTTTAATGAAAAGTGTAGGTGGGTTGTAAAAACCCAATTTTTCAAAATAGCTGGCAATAAATTTAACTTTAACGGAGTTTAAATGTTACAAAAGTGGAAAACGTAGTTGTTTTTGAAGCAAGAAATGCTACAGACTGTAGAGGCATCCATGCGCGGGAATCTTGCTGCTAGCATGTGCCTAGATGATTGACGGTTTCACGAGGGAGACTTTTAGTAGTAAAATTACTATAGGACTACCTTCTAAATTACATTCTTTGAAACTTTATTTTTCAAGAGGAAAAAAGTATTTTTCGTATTTCGCAAACTTTGCTGTTTTTGGCATGAGGTGTAAATTTTGTGGATGCTTAAATAACGCAAGCATCAAAAAGAGTTTAATTTTATTATGAATTGTATTTTTCTTCATGTATTCGGTGGTTACATAATGTAAATTCATGTTCGATTTAAAAAAATGGTAACATTATTATTACGTCCTATTTTTCACAAGCTGTAAAATAATATTTTTCACAAGCTGTAAAATACTATTTTTAACTTAATTTAAAATCATCTTAAGAATAAACATCCGTAAAATTAAAATAATATATAAATATTTTTTAATAATAATAGTTTTATTTAATTTAGAAAGGGTGTTGTATTTTAGTAAACATATGAAACAGAAAACACTTATTCGATTTTGACATTAAATCTAAATATAAACGATTCTTAACACATGTCTGTATTATCTATACCATTTAGGTCTGTAAATTTTTTAAATTATTTTATCTTCCTGACACTTTTTCTTGTTGAAATTCTTTTGTTCGAAAATCTGATCAAATTATTCTTTCACCTGTTTTCAATTTACATTCTAAAACGTGTAAATATCAACGGAACTTAACAACATTTTGCTCGTCAAATCTAACAATTGCATTTTAGAAGTTCCTTCTTATCAAATGGAGTAAGCTTTTACTCGAATGCATGCGGTTTGACAGGAATTTTAGGAAAAGCTACGTTCGTTTTATATTTTTCGGAATGTCTGCCACTTTAACCTGACAGGAAATAAAGACTTTTAATCTTTTGGTAAAGCAAAGAACCATTTGACCTGTCACCGAACATTCATTTCTTTTTTTGAATAAACTAACAAAAATATCTTTTAACTCGATGGCTACCACAGACGAGATATCTCGTAGAAATTTTCGTGCTCAACACGCCAGAGACGAGTTATCTAGTCGATATCTAATCAAATTAATAGTTGCAAATTATAGCCGGCGTGCTAGGTAATTACTATTAATTATATACGGCAGCTAAAAGGTTACAGGAGATAAAATAAATAATCCTACAAATGTACAAATTTAATTCGAAGATTTTATTAACATCTAGAAAATCTATTTAAAATTTTACGATTAGTATTTTATAAAGGCAATCTTGTAACTTCCCCAGTTTTTAACTATCTCCGCTCCTAGTGTGCTTCCTAATGAAGGTACCTCAACAAAAGCTTTTTAACGGCAACTGTAAGTTATTCAGTTTCTCAGCCTCTATTTTTAGCGGAGATTATGGACAGAATAATACGGATATGAGAAGACTTTTTTTTTTTTTATAACCATGTCCGCTCCCAATGTGGAGCATATGGACTCCTAATGGAGTTTATCTCAACAGAGGTGTTTCTACGAGAACTGCTTGTTACTCAGTTGCTCAACCTCTCTTTTTCTAAAGAGAGTAGGGATAGAAGGATAGAGCTAGGACAGGATTAGTGGTAAGCTAATCGCTCTCGATACGCCCCGATGAGAAGACTAGTGATTGACCAATCGCTCTCGCTACGCCCTGTTATTAAAGGATTTGATGAGTTGATCAATAATTTTCAGAAAAAAAACTATGACCCATGGCTTCGAATAGAAAACAATAAATTGATTTAAAAAATATGTTTGTACTGGGACTCGAATGCGAGAGATCTTTCACGGAGGCCAACGAAATTGACCGCTTCGCCACGGACCTAACATTTTAGAGCTCTAGTATATTTATAGTATATAAAAATGTATAAGTAAAAGCGGGCTTTCACAGAAAAATGAAAAAAGTATAGCCGATAAAACCATCAGTAACGATTCGATATATTTTATACGAAAAAAGTAACGTGCTGAAGAATTATTCTGTGAATCCAAGAAAACGCTGGCTAAATTCAGGGAAGTAGAGAATGAGTATCGATTCAAAACACCGTTTTCTTTCGTTAGCTTAAACAACTACCATTGGAATGTACCCACCTATCTTTTCTTTAAGACTAATTTTCAGTTAACACTAGACCAGGAGTTCTCACGTAAACTTTTACTGTGGCCGCATTATAAAAATTCTGTGGCCGTACCAAAATTTTTGTTTAGTGATGTGACAAAAATGGCAGTTGCATTTACTAAAAATTGGATGAACTTATAAGTTTAGATTAAATAAAAGACTTTATTTAAAATATAAATATTTACTATGAAGCTGTTGGTAGCCGCACATGAAAACCACTGCCCTAGACTCTCTTGTCAAATAATTTATTTTATGTCATATATTTCTTAAATTTCTTGTTTCATTAAACTCTCGAGAGATAAATAAAACGTATATTTCACATAAAAGTAGAGTGTTTTTTGTTTTATATTAAGTGGCAGTTGGCAAAATTTCACAATTTAGCATTTTTTAGAATATAATATGTTAAAAAGTAGTATATCTTATTGTTGTAAAATAAACGGTAAAAGAAAACTTCGTTTTCTAAATATAGTTAACAATGTGTAAGGCATTGAACGGGCCCGTAGATGGAGTGGTTAATATCGTTGGCTTCCGTAACGGATCTCATGGGTTGAAATCCCAGTACAAACAGCATTTTCCAAACGTATAGGTAGTTTGTATTTTCTTAAAACTCCTTTTCACTTTTCAATACTAAAATAAAGGAAAGTAGCGATAGCTATTAGTTAATTAGAAGTCAACTAGTTAACTAATAACTAATAGCATTAGTTAACTAGTAGTCCGGTCTTAGTTCTATCCATTATGTCCATACTCTTTTCGGAAGACAGAAAAGTTGAGCAACTTAGTAATATTTAATTCTCGTAGAAAATGTCTGTTGATATTTCACCATAAGTAAGCTATATGCTCAACGTTGAAAGTGGATATGGATAAAAAATAAGATAACCATGCACGAAAAAATATTTTATAATACATAATAAATAGTATAGTGGTTAGATCTCATGTTAAAAATCTTTAAAATCATCCTCGAGTTCCCGAGTAAACGTGGTCTACAACCCAATGCTTGTTGACCACTAGTTCAGTAAGAGTTTAAAGCAGTGCTTAGAAGTCCTAGATCCAATTTTCAGCTAGTTTATGTAGCAAGCATAAGTTTTTATAATCGCCATAAAAAATTGTGTTCTCTTCTTGACTGTGAAGATTAAAATTCCTCAAAATCTGACGCTGATGACATAAACTAAGCTTTGTATCGTGTAAATCTAATTGAATACATTATAATATCCGATTTTGGAGCATTCGCCAAACGACTTGTGTATAATCCGCTATTTAGTAATTACCTCAACAAATAAGATTAGAAAGAAATTATGAAATTATTTCTCAGAAAACTAGCAGAAAACTAATTTCAACTGCATTAGACGAAGGGATAATGATAGTTGCGTGCTGAGCGAATCTGTTATGTGTATAGTTATTTTAGCACCAATTTTATGTTGGGTTAACCAACGTTAATATATTAAATATATGTTAAAAGTTTATCGTGAAACTAAAATTTATTTCTATATTTCCTTCAATCTTTATAACTTCTGTATTATTATAATCAAATAGGATAATACAAATTATAAAAAAAATAAAAATTAAACGTTTCTTTGATGTTGAGTTTTTAATTTACTTATCACTTAACTGCAATAGCTAACGAGTATTTATTTACTAATAAAAAGCTTTTTGTGAGATAATTTCATTTAAAAATCTAACTATCTAATTGAAATCTGTAAAGCATTAATGTATTTAAGTGTAATAATAAAAACAATATATTTGAACGTCTAGGATAATAATAAATACTTGATATATATTTTCGATCCTGTGGCCAAGCAATGAAAACTTTCTCCCTTAAACGTGCGGTGTCTACGTGACTTAATTTACGTATGAAAACTTTCATTAATTGATTTTTAATTGAACTATGGATTTGTATAAAAGGCAGAAATGTCTGTTATGTTAACATTTCTATTTTCTACTGATGGAATGGGTGACTGAATAACAAACATTTACTTAAAAATCTCTGAAACATCTCACGTGGGAAGAGGATGTTTTTGAAAAACAAAAACTTTTTTATTCCGATAAGGATAAAAATTCTTGAATAGTGTTTAATATAACCTGTGTTTAAATACAATAAAAAAAAACATGGGGTTTTTAAGACCCATCTCAATGAACGAAAAGGAATTACAAGAGTTTCATTTCGGACTATTTCCTTTGTTCCTTCGTACAAAAACGATACTTCTTGATCTAGAACACGGCTTCGACATACGGATTAAGAAAAAAAATGTTTCATTATTGGGAAAGTTCTTTTGACAAAAAAAAATCGCTTAAATATTGAATGAATATAAAAAGGTAATGCCACTGATAACAATTAAACCAAAACACATACAAAATATTTTATATTAAAAACAAAAAGTGAGGTTTCGCATTGTCTTGTTCATTAGGTTTTTTAGGGTTAAAAAAGTTTAAATTAAAAAATGAATTACAAAATTGCTGAGCTCCTTAAAAGTTAATTTATAAAGGTTTATGCGATAAAGTAGGCAATCGCTTAAATGGCTATGTGTCTAATATTTGTATTCCAAAAAGTTGTACATTTCCAGTGATGAAAACCTACAATTATGTAGTAATAAAAAACGTCAAACAAATATAATTGGAACTAAGAATTGAGAATGATCGAGAGTTTTTAAGTATTTTGAATACAATGTGTCTGTGGTACTATTTGATTGACAAAAGAGTGTCAATAGTTTTTTTACAAAAACTGTATTTTTTGTAAACCTTAAAAAAAGGATTAAACATTACGTGCGTTTTTTTTGGAAGCTTTGCCGATACCGTAAGAAAGGCGTAAAAATTGAACTAATTTATTTTCTGTGACAAAATATTTGTCGCCTTTACCATTGCAAGCTGGTTTGACGAATATTTTTACTATTTAATTAACGTTCTTATAAATCTCAATTTGACTATAGATTATGATAGATTGAAAGTTTCGGCTAAATGCGCGTAACGGAATTCAAACATCAAATTTGAATCGTTAAAATTTTTCACATTTCTTGAACTCACGAGCTATTCAATCAGCTTAAGTTCGTCCGTTTACTTTAAAGCTCGAAGATGCCAAATAGTGAAACTCGGGTCGCAACTGACAACGCAAAAAAGCGTATACAAGTTGAATGATTTTAATTTCATAAAACGTGAATTTATATTTATTTATCGAAATAAATCTGAATTCATGGCCATTGGTTGTGAATCAATGATGCAAATTATGAAATATTTGTGTGTGTTGTCTGGATTATATAATACCTACTAAACAAATATTCAAGCAGTTATTAGAGAATAACACATTTCTATGATTAGTTAATATTTTGAATAACTTATTAAATTTGGTTTGGTTACCGAGCTATTTTACCTTTCATGGTAATTGGCTAGCAATTAGGTGGCCGTTATTTGGTATATGTGTGTGTTTTGCTAACAAAATAATTTGTCAAGCGCCAAATAAGGTTTTCTATTGTTTATGAAGTGGCAATTAATATGGAAACATGTCACACAACGGTGTTACATGTAGGTTTCATTACACAATGTACTATACCGTGTTATGTCTTATAAAGCTTAATTAATAACGGCTTGATTTATGGTGAAAGTAGCCTAATACTCGAATGACAAACTAAGCACTCAGTAAAATGTTCTAATGGACAATAATAAATTAAGCAAACAAGAATTAATCAATTGTACATCCGTCAGAAGATTTTCTTTTTCAAATAAATTGAATATTGAAAACAACTTTTTTTTATACAACTGCCGAATTAAAAAAAAATGTTACGTAACTACTTTTTCGTAACTTATTTCAGTACGAGAAAGTCTATGCATATTTATTTAATAATCAACAATAAAAATGTGTCCAACATTGTCAACCAGACAAAAATTTTAATAACAAATGATAATTTTTTATCTGATAATAATCAAAAGGTAAGAAAATAAATTAAAGTCAGAACAAAAGCGTAATGGGTAATGTAAAAACAGTCTCAAACATTTCCTTATGATACTTGTTAAATTCAATAATTTTCTAGTGTATCTTAATGTAATGAAGTTTAACCAAGCAAATGCGAATTCATTGAACGATTTTCGTTATAAGCACAGCAATGAAAACATATTATAAGGTATTCGAAGTTTGTGGCGTAACAAATAACAAATATTTGTACACTTTCGTATTTTATTTGTCAATTTGAATACAAAAAAAAGAATTAAAAAAAGAATTTCCAAGCATATTGTCTTTAAAGTATGGACTATTTAACAACCGATTGTATGCAAGCACATCATCCATTTGTGTACAAAAGAACGTGGATACAATAATGCAAACCTAGCGTTTGATAATCGCTCTCTTAGTGGTCCGTTTTCATAAATTGACCGAGGTAAGAATGAATTTGAAAGAATTTATCAGTGATGAATGCTTTTACAAGAAAATAAGTAAATATATTAAAACGATCCAACCAAGGAAGAATTACTGTGAAAGCTTTAATGTGTTGCCGATCGGCTGAGGTGATTGGCAATTATAAATAACTACTTACTATATGTTAACCATCTTCTTTCGTTTATCAGCAACTTAAGTAAAATTAAAAAATCCCTTAACTTAGACTAACTAGAATAGATATTTCGAGTATGATCAATATGATAGGGTAAAAATAGCAACGTATTTATTTCTTCAGTTTTTATATTTATTGGTTGATAGCTATTTCGGTTTTCGCCATCGTCAGAACTCGTCAGATGTCACAAAGTCAGAACGTCAGATAGTTCTGACGATGGCGAAAGCCGAAATAGCTATCAACTCATAAATATAAAAACTGTAGAACTAAATACGTTGCTATTTTTACCCTATTATAATGGAGTTCTACCAAGTAAATGCCAAGTCAATAAATAAAATGATCAATATGTATCTCTTGTTAGTCGCTGTCTAGGTTTTTTTAAAAACAATTAGTTTTAAAACAATTTTACTAAGATGCTGTTAATAAAATACAACCAAAATAAATGCAATGAAATATTGATATGCAATGTCTACAAATATACCAAAAGTAACTTAAAATCAATGATTTAAAAATAATTATATGTAATTTGATATAGAACAATAATAAAAATAGTACAATGTACTCGTAGTTTGACGATTGAATATATATTAGTAGTTCGATACAATAAATGATTTTAAAACATGATGGAAATTGCTTATTATTTATTTATATCGTTTGGCGACACTAAGAAGTATCAAAGTCTCTCCAAGAAATATTTATAATAAAATTTTAAAGGCCCATAAAAAAATATTTACTCCTATTTCTATCTGCAAATAGGAAATATTTTATGACCTACGGCCTGCTTAATGTATTGGGACACATACGATGGTAGGGAACTATTTAAAGATGTATTGGTTTCAGTGTGACAAGAGGGATTTTCAAGCTACTTCAAAACGCCGTATTTTTGTTGAATATTTATAACAATTTTGAAAATAATTTAAACATTATAATATACAAATTAAGATAGGCATTTTATAAATTGTACAAAAATGCATTTATAAATTATGTGACGAATTGAATTAGGTGGAAAAAACTTTCTGTATATAAAATTGATCCAGAGTACAATAAACTTTGATGCTATGAAACTGATTTATATTGAAAAGAACGCTTTGTTTATCTGTCCAAATGCACAAAAATATTGTGTATGAATATAGGCTGTATAGTTATCATTATAATTAAATGTAAAAAAAAGAGAAAAATTCATTCAACTAAACAAAAACGTTTTAAAAAGACTAGAAACTATTTTAAAGCCCACAATATAATATTTAAACTAGTAGAAAAAAATAGATTTTTTTTTTAATTTCTACATATCGTTTATTTGATTAACAAAATTATTTTTTCATAGTTTTGTAAGATAAGAAATATTGATGGAAGACATTCAAAATCATATCAAAATTATAAATATCTTAGATAAAGTTTCATACCTAAATATGTACTGTTGGTGAGGACCCAGAATATTTTAAGTGGATCCACCATTACCCCGGCAATGTGTCACAAGAAAAACTTTCATTACACTGTACAATCTCATTTAGTCTTTGACTTTGATGATGAGAACAAAGCGGCAATTAACTAGTTCAGCAAAGCATGTTTTTTCACTAAGCAACTTCACGGAAAAGCTCAAAGCTTACATTAATAAAACTTAATTTTCTTTTTATAATAATAAATTTGTTAAATCAGCTGTGAAACCATAATTTTAAAGATAATCAAAATAAAAATTTAAATATATTAAAAAACATATCTGAACAAAAAAAAGTTGAAAACAATTCATAAGTTATGAGTAACTTTTAAAAGCATATTTTATAAATTTATTAAACTATTTTCTTTGAAACTTTCTAATACGTGATTGCTAGTATCAGGAGCGTTGTATTTGGTAAGAGATGTGCGTTCTGCTGGAGTGCACGGTTAGTAACTGGCGGTATAAGGGATGTATTTCTGGACGCATGCGCCTCTTAGCGGCCCCTGGACCTTACAACTAACACTCTGGTGTAATTTGTCAGATTTCACATGCGAAAAATACTTTTTATATCATTTATACGTGATTCTAATGTATAAGGAGCGACTTATCTCTCTGCAATAGCTGTAGGCATTAAATGTGTGTCACATACTTTTGATTTTTTATTGCCGTATTCACATTAACCAAAAGCGTAAAAAAATCTCAGAAAACTTTTTTCTTTCATCTTTAAATAGTTTCATATTTCAGGTTATAACTTTTAAGACTATACTCATGTGGAAGAATATAAATTATAATGTTATATGTTTTTTTTTTATTTATTTTTGATTGCTTATTTCCGTTTGACGCGATGACACAAAATGTCTCTAAAAATCGTCTCTTTAAATTATATATTTTAACCAATGACCAATATATTGTAAAAAATGTTAACACACGTGTTAAAAATTATGTATGAGATTTAAATTTAGTGATTAACAACGTTTGAAACATTTCCACAAGAGATTGTTTTGTCACAAATTTAAGCTTTTCAAATTGGACCATTTTAATTTTTTTAATACTGATTCCACAGGTAAAATCAAATATTTGGAAAGATTTTAAATCACTTGTTGCACCTGAAATGGAACCTTCTTCACAATGTCACGATTTTTTTTAATTTTCAAACCATTTTTTTCCTTTTTTTTAAATACCCATTCATCGTACTAGAAATCTGAACATTTAATTATAATTTGTATCAAATGATAAGTAAACATAAATATAAATTCTCAAGGAAATATTAAAATAAGGATTGAAGATATGTTAAGCTAAGCTATACATAATAATTAAGATATAATCTACGAAGTAAATGTTAATTAAAATTATTGCACGCTTAGTTAGACTAAAGTAAATGACGATGTTTACGTCTATCACTCGATAATCATCACTTTTTTGCGTATAATATAACAAATACATGTGACAAACTGTAAAAATAAGTATTGATTAACGTTAAAATAAGCCTAAAAATCTCAGTGAAAATGTTCCACGATATACCCACACGTATGTTATTTCAATCTTATTAAAATCTCACAGAAATTCCATGACTACCATGTGTCATGTAAAAAATACATGTGACATTTCTCTTTACTCTAACAAAAAGTATTAATTAACTTTTAGTTAAGCTAAAAAAATCACAGTGAAAATACGCCACGATATAGCCACGCGAATGTTATTTCAATCACATTAAAAACTCAGAAACTCCCCTTTGTCAGGATTATCGAGAAAATTCTGTGTCCTTTAATGTTGAAATATTAATAAAACATCCGAGTTATTTAAAAATCTTTTAATTAAATTCCTCAAAGATTTTAAAATGAAATTTGCTTTATACTGTATACTCGTGGAATAAATTTAGTAGAGGGCAAAATCGAATAACATTACCTTAACTTTCAAATCACCTTCCATTACGGTTGAAAAATGATCCAAAACCTATTGCGCCGAAAAGTATTTGTTCAGTCACTGGCAATTTATTTTAGTTGGTATATAATATATTGATAATAGTATCAAAAACAAATTGTAATAAAAATGTTTTAAAATAGACATTATTTGACATAAAAAATTGTAAAAAAGTATGTTTTAAGCTTCTATGTACATTTTAAATAAAACACATTGTTTCCTTATACAATTGATAAAGAAACAATATAGTATTTTTAAAAAGGAAAAACTTTCTACGTATTTATCATAATTTCTTATCAGAAATAGAAACTCTTGTAAGAAAGTAAATGTGTATCTAAATCGTTTAATAAAATTGAATTATTAACTTTATAGTTCCAATAAAACGATTATGGTAAAATGTTCTAGACGTAAACTATTGACAATGAAAATTGGCCGCCGGGAAAATTTACACAGGGAATACACCAATTATTTGAATGAAAGTTTCACTTTTCAATACACATACAATGTAAAAAAAATGTCTACTCACAATTATTGGAACACTAATAATTTGAATCGTGTTTTTGTAAAACATTTATTTTGTTTATTTCGTATTTTTTTTCTGGCTTACGATTGTTTGGTAAAATTTGTTGAAATCGCCGTATTTTTAAAACACTAACTTTTAAAAAATAATTATGTATTTTTAAGACCACCTTTGAATCACTTAAAAATGTTTTCACACTCAATAATTGCTGGAAAATCATTTAAAATATACTAAAAAAACACTTTTTGTCATATCTTTACATTATTTATGACCAAGACTGGTTTCACGAATCACTCTTCGCGAGAATTAAATCATACCCTTTTTTTTAAAAAATCTTGTATGATAATGTTATATAAATATTGTCATGGTGGTTAAGATTAATCTTATTAGCGGTTTCCTTGATTTATAAAGTGAATATATTTAGTTATGATTTCGATTTTCGACAAGAAAACTCCGTAAATTGATTCTTCCGAACTAGACTCTCTTACACAGATACTTCCGTACATATAAAACTCTGGACACAGAATATTTCGTTTAATATTTTTAATATTCAACGAAATATTCTGTTATATTTAATTATTTTAATATTTTTAATATTCAAGATTTGAAATCAATACGTTACATATTATTTATGCATACGAAAAGTTTACAAAACGTGCAATATTATTTAATCTGTTGCTCATTCTGAAAAATATTTGGCATCTTTGACAAAGCAATGAAATTAAACTTTAAAATTCGTTTTCTTCCTTAGATAATCCGTTTCTCTGGAGAAGTTTTTTTTGCCATAACTTATTGTTATACAGTTTTTAAATTTGTCGGAGAGACATCTTAAAAAGTACAACAAAAACAATAATTATAATTGTTTTCACCAACATTAAAGAACTGTCAAATGGATACTCTAATTAGAAAAAGCATTAATGACCCTGTGAATTAGAAGAACGCAATGAAAAATTAATATGAAGCGTAAATTATTTCAATAGCACTGTGAGCTAAATATTTTTTTTTGTGCTGGCATAATTTCGAGCTGTCTGTCATCCTCATTTAGCAATGATAAAGACAACAATGACCAGCTAAAAATCATATGGTATTCCGCTCGTAAAAATTTTAACAAACCAAAGTTTTCTATCACGCCGCAGCGGAGTTTCCTTTGATTTAAAAACGTATGAAAATTTTGCGCCGGAAAGCCAAAGTTAAATTGACCGGGAGCCGACTCAATGGCTCGGTGGAATGAGTGGAGGAGCGTATAGCGCTAAATAAAAGGTTCGAGAGTAAAAACTAGGAGGGGCTAGCAATGTTACAGCACTATTTTTACTACACGAAATCAAAGCCTTTTTGTTTTTCAAGTTTTATTTTTGTTGCCGTTTAACAAATTTAGCACACATGTTTGTATTGAGCAATCGCGATAGTTAGTTTCAACACAAAAAACATCTCTCCTGGGAAGTTATAAAGAATACACAACATGATTCAGATAACAGATACCAAAACGAAAATCACCAAAAATGATTATAAAATACATTTTTGACTAAAGTAGAAAACAATGTTAGCGAATTTATAATAGGGATTTGGGTATATTTTTTGTTGTTGGGATTTTATAATAAATAATACGGACTATTAGCCACAAGGTTGCAGTACCGAAAATAGATTTTAAAAATATTACGGTCAATAAATTAACTAAAGGAATCTTATTGATTTCCAACGAATAAATCAGTAGGGATAATTTGATATTGATTTCATAGTTAAAAATATCAGAAATTGAAATATCTTTTAACTGTATAAGCAACCAGTTTCGAGTTTTACAAAACCTTCAATTTATTGTTTCTCTGAATAAAAATATAATTTCAAGGGCTTGCTCTGCTATGACGAAATCTAAATTGTGTTTCGCCAACAGTAAGTCTGTTGGCAAAAAAGCTCTGAGATTCAAAATATTAATTAACTAAGTTTACCATTGAGCCCATTAGAGGTGAAGTGAGCGTAGTGGTGTTTAAGAAAAAAAAATATATGCGTTGTAATATTCTACACATCTTAAAGTATCGTAAAAGTGAAGTAAATACACTTTTCAATAGTGATATCTCCGTAAAAAAAAATATGCAATCCACCAAAACACCAAGTAAAGGTACTTAAAAGTCCAAGAAAAAAGTTTTACCATTTCACTAGTTGGCGTACTTCACATCTAGAGGACTCAATTAATCATATAAAGTTCAAAAACCGGTATTTCGGTGTTGTAAAAAATACCAAAATTAATGTTTTGGTAATATTAATGGTACAATTCTTATTCAAATAAAATGAAATTGTCATCATATTATTATAGATTGACTCCATTATTACGAGGGAAAAACTCCAACAGCGTTAACGTTTTAGCTTCACGATCACATGGCTTTTGGATGTCTGAAGATAGTACATGATTCTGAAGTATTCATTCTCACACGTCTCATTTAGACCAACTGAGTTCTCGGCAGAGAGGGTGAACTCGGCCGAATAAAAAACAATTTAAACACGACGCACGGGGTTTGGCCGAAAAATCCGATGAGAGATTCGAACGGGCGAGTCAATAGAAATCATTTTTATTTCCTCTGAAAGCATACCCTCACTAGTCACTACCTATAACACGCCCTTGAAAATGTTTTATGTCAGTAGGTCAATCGCTTTAATAATTTATTAATTGTTATTACTACATGAAACAACCAACAAATACACAATGGTACGTAACTTCAATTTTGTGTATTTTTCTTAATTATGTGTTTAAAATGCGGACAGGCATTCAACTAATTATTGATCAAAGCAGAAAAACACAATGTTGATTTTTTTGTTGATTTTATGGAAGATTTTTTTGTAATTTTTGAAATATGTAGCTAAATTTGGTTTTTAATAATATTAATTTTTAATTTTTAATTAATTAATAAATTTTTACATTTTTAAATTTATGGGACGTGTTTCTGCATTGACAAAAAAAAATTATACCGACCAACAAGAAACTTCTCCATCACACACTTCTCAACACATTTTATGTGTATTGAAAGCAATCTAGTCTGGGATATTATTTGAGTGTTGATACATTCTTGGCAAACATTTAAAAGCACGGTGACTGGTGATAAATAAGACCTTGACTAATCTTTGGATGATTAGAATTCAGTAGATTATATATATCTCAACAAAAAATGATTTTTTAAAACCAAAAACATGTTTGAATAGATTTGAATGAAAGACGCATTTTCGACTACGTGTCTTGAGATCAAATAATGTATATCGATAGAAAATAAGTGGATTTACCTGCTAAACTCAAACAATACATCCTAAAAATTAAATATATGAATCTATTTATATGTAATGATACGATGATGTGTTATGTTTATAAGTTTTACTAAAACACTTTTATGTGTTGGTTCAATTTTATTCTGATAACAATAATAATATTACACTTTATAAAATCAATCTTAATAAATCAAGAAGAAAAATAGTGAGATGACAGGTTGCAGTTGTTTTCTTTAAACTACTGTTTCATACTTAAATTGTTTCATTCTACAATGAAACAATTTGAAAATAGAATAAACATTGTATGATATGGTGTTGAGTATACATAACAGATGTAATGATAAATAAAAAAGATTTCAGACAATTGTAAAGAAACTTCATAATAAAATATTGTTGTGTCGACAGATTCTTACATAAAAAATCGAAAAAAAGCCAAATTATGCTTTGAAAATTAGTTTTAATTAGATTTCATTTGATTACTTTAACGATATATGTATAAAGAATTGAAATGCGACGGACAGGAGTAGTGATTCATATCAGTACCAACCTGAAAACATTTTGATATGATAATATTTTTTCGGAACTCAACATGTCTCCATGTAGCTATAGTATAATGATAACCATACAGGAGACCGGTATGGTTGAGTGATCGATTCTTAGAACCAATAGTCTATTTATGTGGATTCTAGAACACGTGACAACTAAGTTTTAGCAAAATAATTTCTAAGAATTCAGAGGCTGATTGACAACCACGTTCCTCTGATTTTAGCACGTCAGTTTTGTCCCTTCTAAAAAAAAAGGTAATATATATAATATTAAGCCAGCAACTAAAGTAGTTTATTCTAATTACAACCCAAATAAAGTGATGAAAGCCGTAACATAACTAATTTATATATGTGAGGTCATTCACACAACATCATTAAAAATAAATTTGAAAAGTAAAATTTGCTTTAAATATTTACTAAACTAAAGTCGGGTCCTATGGTGCATCGGTTAGCGTTGTGGGCTTCCGTGCCGTATCTCATGGGTTCGAGCCCCAGTACGAATAGCATTTTTTCAATCATTGTTCGAAGGCATGGGTGTTTGTGATATCTAAAAATTCTCTTTCACCATTTCCGTTCCTTAATAACTGGACGTAGCGAGAACGATTAGTTAACTACTAATCCTGCCCTAGCCTTATCCTTCTATTCCAACTACTCTTTTGAAAATGGGAGGTTGAGCGACTGAGTTAAAAACAGTTCTCGGAGAAAATTTTATGTTAAAATATCTCCATTAGGAGTCCATATGCTCCACATTGGGAGCGTACATGGATAAAATCGGATTTCTGATGTTTAAGAATCATTTTGGTAATCAAACTGCTGCACGGTCTTATGTTCCACTCTGTAGTGTCGGTTCAAAACTTTGTTAAGATTATATCTTGTACGTAACGAACACCCATAATAATGAAGGATCTGCGATATAGTTTGCCTTTTGTTAATTGTTTGATTTTATACTAGGTAATTTATCGACTTAAGCAAAGTTTTAACTATACACGCTTAAGAAGAGATATTACAATGCATCGGGTAGCTTGGTTGTATAAATCAGTTATCCGTTGTCACAATTTAATTTTATATAAAACGGGAACATCACAACACGAAAATCACAAGCAAAATTGTGAATTTACTTGACATGAAACTGAAAATTACAACATTATTATTGTTATCGAAATATGATAAGCAATAATAAAATTGCTAGTACATAACAGGTACTAAATAATATCAGTAGTTGCTTACGATATCTGTGTCGAGACAACCCAAGAATAAATTCCTGGAAAATCGACGAGTTATGTCAGTCTCGGTTCCCGGGAAATTTGAATTAAGCCACTGAGACTTGAAACTAACGTATATCTATATATGTTCACATCTTATTTACACTGAGAATCTTTCTAACTTAAGAACCTTTGTACTTTTAGGATGTAATAAAAATTATAAGAAACTTCTAATACCATTAATTTATTTAATAGCATAAAAATGGCCACTGAAGGTGCGTGTGTGACAGACGCTAGTTTGCAATAAAAACCATACAATTAAGAAGCCAATATATTTGTCGAAAGAAAATTTTTCATCCGCCAAATAAAATGAATCGCTCGAATGATGTGTAAGAAAAAGCAATATAAATATTTCCAATACAATTTTTTCATCTGTTTCAATAATTAATCAAATAGATAAGTATGCATGCGTTTTGAATTACCCACAGTGTTACTGTATGAAAATATTTTTTCATAAAAAAATGCCACAGTATTGGGACATGAAAATTTACTGGAACACGACAGTTTTATGTTTCTTGTCCTAGCACATGAAAACAGCCGAGACTTCAGAATCTCTAGTAGTAACAAACGTTATATATAATATTCTATTCGATATTCATACTATTATTGCTTCCTTTACACTTTGATATTTATTTACAAGAAATATTTTAGTCTAGTAAACAAACGTAAAAGGTTTGTTGAACCATTGTGAAAATTTAATTGTGGTTCATGTGTAATAATCAGCGTAGATTGTACCTTAAAACGTTTGATACGTTTTCAATAGAGCGTTACTAAATTATTTCAATTCTAAATCTAATAATGTGCTATTACTCTTGATATTCATAGAGATTACTCGAATACTGTACAAAATCGCTTAAATGGAACACAATAATAATACACAATTGAATTAATGACTAAGTAAATTTATAACATTCAAACTAAAACAGGTATTTATTATTGCTAATCTTTAACGGCACATTTACTGTATACGTAATTTAATGTAGTTTTTACAAATAAGGAAAGTACAACATTTAGGGCTATGTTTAGCAAAAAATGATCAATATAATTGTGATGTTGAAAAAAAATCAGTAATTTTTCTATTAAAGCTATTTTTAATTAAGTTTTTTTCAGGAGCGTAAGAATTTATGGAAATATATTTTTTTCCATTATTAATTTCCGTGTAAAAAAAGATTTGAATGTACTTCCCTTACTTCAATATTTTCCGTAGTTCTTCTTCTTAAAAATACTAAATAATTAAAAAAAAAATGTTGGGTTATATTCTGGACCAGAACACGACTATTTTTTAATACTCTACTTCAAAACCCGACCTAAATATGTTCATAGGTACTCAATCTGTAAATATTTTTTAATGAAATGAATAAATCTTGAGCACAGATGAATAATATTTGATTTATGGTGACCCTTTGAATATTAATCTCAAAACAGGTTATTTGGAACTGTCACTGAATCACTGCGGTAAAAGACATAAATTTGTGAATGCTTATTTTAATTTAAAAAATAAAAATATGTGAATACTGCTTTGAGTTATAGCAGGAAGGAAATGATTTCAAAATGGCGGCAAAAAATCTTAAAAAGAGTAATGCAATCAACAGATGCATAAAACGGTCGTAAAATAATTACAAAATAAATGGATCCCCATCTGTAGGTCATTAAGACAATGAAATCGTTGCATAAAATGTTCCCCTTCTGTAAAAAAAAATTAGTTTCATTATACGTATCAAGGGTATTTATTTAAATTTTATCTTTGGAATATTTAAATCTTGACTTGAACAAAAAAATCTGTTTTTTATATTTTACTTCACAAAATAAAATGATTCAAAATATTAAATAAAATATATCTATCATGAGTTGATAACACTTGATAGGCAACCAAATATTTTATTCTTAACAAATTTGAACAAAATCTCTCGCGGAAACGATAGATAGAACAGTGGCGCAACGGTTAGCGTTGTCTTCCGTGCCGGATCTCACGGGTTCGAGTTCCAGTATGAACAACATTTTTTTCTGTTCGAAGGCAAAGGTATCTGTGATGTCTAAACATTCCTTACCGCCCTTCCGATTCTTCAATAACTGGGCGTAGCGAGAGTGATTAATTAACCACTAGTCCTGTCCCAGCCTTATTCTTCTATCCCAACTTCTCTCTTTGAAAAAGAAAGATTGAGCGACTGAGTAACAGTTTTCGTCGAAAGAAATTCTGTTAAGATACCTCCATTAAGAGGCCACATGCTCCACATAAAGAGCGGGAGGGACATGGATTAAAAAAATGTATGTAAGTTCAATATTACTGAGTAACTACAGCACTATTTTTTTTTAACATAGATATATTAGTTTGACAGCTGCTTCAATTATTTCTTGACAATGCTTCTTCGTTTGACGATAAAAACTCTATGTATACAATTTTTGTCATTTTAACCAATAAATTTTGAACCATGGTAATTATAATCGTTTTAAATATACTAGTTTTAAATATATTTATTTTTGTAAAAAAAGAAATGTATAATGAAGAATCATATCTAGATTATAGAGTATGTTAAGCCACTGACTATATTTATATTTAAATATATTTAAAGAAAAACAAGATAAAATTTGTTTATCTAAATTAATCATATTTATTTAAAAAATGATGTGGTAGTGTAAGTATCTCATAACTGTATATTCTAGCTAGTGTTTATTATTTATTTTTTTTAGTTTATAATGGAACTAAGACAACCTTTAAATTGCTCGAATAACAAGATAATTAATTTTTTTCCGTTTGTTCTGTCCGTTTGTTCTGTCTTAGCCCAAGTCTTCTATGTTTTCTGGAAATATATAGAAACAGTTTGAGTAACTAATTAATAAGCAGTTCTCGTAGAAACACTTCTGTTGAGATAAATTCCATTAAACGATCATATGTTCCGCATTTGGAGCGAACACGGTTAAAATAAATACTAACGAAAATTATTTTTATATTTTACTCTCTGAACAACTGTCGCACAATATAAAAATGAAATTCATAGAAAAAGTCGTGAAAAATCGTTCAAATAACCAAGCAATTCGAATAATTTGTAATTCGAGCAATTTCCATTCGAGCAATTTACTGGCTCCCCTTTTTCACTTCGTCAACCCTCAATATCACATATCTTCTTTTAATAGAGTGCATTTTTTTCTCTTTTCTCTAGCATACGTGTTTTCACGACAGGTGCTTATTAATCAGTTGCTTAACCTCACTACTTCAAAGAGAGTAAGAATAAATAATATGAAATAACGAAAGATAACTAAAAATCCTTGAATAGAAATATATTCTGTATTTTTTATTTATTATTATATAAAAGCTGATTCAAATTAAAACTAAATGTCTTAACTTAACCTATATTTGAGTAAATTTCAAAACTCAGTAATATTACATCAAACGTTAAATATAGACACTAATTTAAAGGTCAAGCAATATAAGATGGAAGAAATATAAAATAATGCACAATTCTTTTTGAGTTCTAAGACTCTGATTAGTAATTGCTGGATTTAATGCAGTTTAAGCTGTACTGTGAATTTGTGCGTGTGTTGATGTACGAAAGATTTTCCCTCTTTATTTTTAGCTTTTAACGAATGTTAAAGCTACATTTGAGACATGTAAAATTTACGGCAACACAAATATTTCTTTTTAAATGCCTCATTTAAATTTCAAGTAAAATGGGTCAAATATATAGTTGTTTAATTAAAAATCTATTTTTTTATCCATGTCCACTCCCAATGTGGAGTCTATGGCCTCATATGGAACAGAAGTTTTTCTGCAAGAACTGTTTGTTAATCAACCGCTCAACCTCTTTTTTTTTAAAGAGAATAGTAGTGAAAGAAGGACAGGACTAGTGGTTAACTTATCGCTCTCGCTACGCCCAGTTATTAAAAGATTGGAACGGTGGGAGGGGAGGAAATTTTAGACATCGCTATCACCCATATCTTCGAACATAAATCGATAAATCAATCAAAAAAATGCTATTCATACTCGGACTTGAGCCCGTGTGATACGGAAATCAACAACGCTACCCACCGTAGGAACCGACATTTTACATGTTTTATTTAAAATATGATAATTATTTTATTTATTTTCTGAAACTAGTTTATAAAACATAACAATTTATCCAATAATTATTTAGTTTTTTTTATATTTCATTTCATAACTATTTTTTAGATCAATTCATATATAATTAAAATTACATGTCACTTTATATATAAATTTTGATTTCGTCATCGTGATTTTATAATTACACATTTAAGCTGTACGGCGAAGGCAATTTTATGCTGATTTTTTTTAAATATTGAAATCTTACTTTATGGCTTGATGGGATAATCACTTTTATTAAGAGTGTACGTGAACTTGAGATCGATAAAAAATATTAGAGAATGTTTAAAGCCCATACAATGAATGCTCTCAAATGCAATTATGAAGCCTGTAAAATGTATACTTAAAGGTCTAATCGGCCCAATGAGTGATCAATGATTCGCGTAATTTCAAGAAATTACTCAATTCAAGAAAAGACTATAGCTAAGTAATATATCTAAATTTTACACACGGTGGCTAGGAAAAAAACTTAATAGTAAAAATAATGAAATTATGTTGGAAAAATATCAAAAAATACTATATAGAAACTTTATATTGTCTTTGAAATTGAAAAAGATTTTTTAGAAAAGTCACGATATTGGCATATGAATGGCTTTTTCTTTTTGAAATTGGGTTGAATAGAAAAAAATATTAAAGTTACTCGAGCTTTATTAAAAAACTTTAAGCACGTTTATAAAAATTTACAATAGTCTACCGATAACATTTTACAATATTCATGTATCTGTAATGTTTAAAGAGAAACTAAAAAGTTTTTTTGCATATTATTATTTCGCTTAATATTTTTTATGAATATTCGAATTATATTTGTTTTATTCTGTTCAAGTCATAAAGGATAGTAATATTTTCTGATTTATAATGTGTTCGCTGTCGATTTTTGGTGAAAATGCATTCTATTAAAAAATGAAACACTGTTCTGTACCTAGTAATTCCATATTAAATATTTTATAAATAGACATGACTGGTTTGCGGTTACGGATATACGTATCAAGTACTGTTGACTGCTATGAAAAATGAATACATTTTCAGATGTTTTAAAAAACTGTCAAAAAAGCTTATATTGGGCCTGTTTATAATTTTCTGGATAAAATTAAAGATACCCCATTTAATATTTGAGCAGTGGTATATCTACTCAAAATTAACCCACTTCAGATGATTCCAGCTTGAGTTTGTCATACTTGATTTCTCTTTACTCTGTGGGCGAATTCCGCGACGTAACGAGGCATTCTCGCGAGACCTTCTGCAACTCTACTCTTTCCACCACCTACTGTTTTTCACTGTAGATTAAAGAGGCCAAAAACATTTTATCTATTTCTTCATTGTGTTTTAAATATCGCAAGTCTTCTATACACACGATTTTTCAGTCATGAGTACTTCCAATATAGATCATAATATAATATGCTTCTAATAGAGCATCTCTACAGAAACTGCGCGAACTAGAGGTATTTGATATTCAGTTGTTACTCTCATAGTTTTATAGTGTGTAGGAAGTGTAATGTAGCTTTGAATGTTCTAGTACTTCGTATCACTCTTTTTGCGTACCACTTAATGATTGTATTGATAAGAGGGGAGACACAAACACAGACATATATGTTTTTAATACAAATTCATAAATATATAACAAATTGATATTTTATGAGGAATGTTCCCGCTAAGGTGTGCGCGTGTGCGCGCGCTCACCTCCCAAAATGTAGCCGCACACATTTTTCCATGCCCGCACAAGGCCACACACAGAAATATTGTAAAAAAAAGTTTGTTTCACCAAATTTTTTATTTTGCTGAAAATGTACTGCTCACAGAATTTGGTGGTCCAAGCACACAATAGAAAAATAGAGGGAACGTTGTTTATGAGTCTATTTTTGTATAATTAAATCAGAAAGAAAACAAAGTTTTTGATCTTCATATAATTGCTCACTAAAATAGAAAATACTTAATGTATTACATAGTCTTAAGAAAAAACATAATATTCCTTTTGACTTAATTTCTGCATTAATTTATCAAGATCAGGACTGGTTTCGCTCATGGCGAGTATTGTCAACTGATAAGGAATAAAATTTAGCAGTACTATTTATACAAAAACAAATTGAAATGAAAAGGTGTAACAAACAATTGACAGACAAAAGAATTTAAAAATTACAGTAGAAATCATCAAAAAATTACTTTAAAATAACACAATTAAAATTGTTTAACACCACTAACATGTGATTAAAAAATCAAAATAGTCAAAGTACATAGTGAATACAAAGTCAAAGAAAAGTTATTATTTTAAGATACAAAAAATTGTTACCAAAGATTTCAAATGGCCTTAAAGTTTTACTGTAACTGAAAAACCATGTTTATCGAAAAAAAATTGTAAACCAACCATCCATAAATGTTTGAAATAAGTATTAATTCACAAAAAGTGATTTTAACCAATGATAAAAAATGATGAGAAACGCGTGAACTTATTATGTTTTATTTTCAGATTTGCATTGCATTTGATTTCATAACATATGAAATGAGAAGCCATTTATTAAATTACATTTTGTCATATGTGCTCTTAAAAAAAAATGAAATAAAAGCTCTGAGAGCGGACATGATTGAGAACAGAATAATTTTAAAACATGTGTTGATCATAACAAGCTAATTTTGTCGACGTATATAATTTTATATATGATATAATATGAACTCATGAATTATTTATGTTGAGTCACTAAAACCTCTGGTTGTCATTGGCTAAGGAGGGCAATGCTACACGCACCCCGCGGCGGATTTTAAAATCATTATACAAAACAATGGGGGATAATAATGCCACCGATAATGGCCTTTCTGCGTTATGCGGGAAAAATCATAATACACAAAATATTATTTCATTTTACGGTGTATTTATAATTTTTAATTGTTCACCGACCGCTTTACGTAATATGTTTCTGATTTTTTTGTCCGTAAACCTTTTACGTATTTTGAATGCTTAAAATGTTTTGTTTGTGTGGATCAATTATGCAAATAAATGAAACTGTGTCGAAAGCATTTTTTAATCATATTTTTTAGCGATTAACATCAATTTAGCTATTCAGTCCAATATAAACGGATTTTAAAATGCAATAAGGATAGATGTTATTTTTTTTATCTATGTCCGCTTCTAATGGCCACCTAATGGAGTTATTTCAATAGAAGTTTTTCTACGACAACTCAAGTCACTCAACCTCTCTTTTTCAAATAGAGTAGTAAGAATAGAAGGATAAGGCTAGAACAGGACCAGTGGTTAACTAACCGATCTCGCTATGCCTTGTTATTGGTGGGAGGGAGTTTTTAGACATCACAGACGCCCATGCCTTCGAACAAAAATCGATAAATTTATCAGAAAAAACTCTGTTCGTACTGGGACTTAAGCCCGTGAGATTCGGCACAGAAGCTCATAACGCTAACCACTGCGTTATAGCACCCGACCTATGATTACGTGATACATATAAAAGAAAGAAAAAATAAGAAATAAATGTCTAAGGCTGTAAGCATTGAAATTAGATAACAGCAAACAGTATATTAAAACGGGAATTAACCAGAGCAGTTCCTACCAAACTTGGGGTCCGCAGGCTTTCTGCGGGGATCCGCGAAACTTTTCAGTAAATTTGCTTGAAACAGAATTTAATGTAAAAATATTTTAGAATTAAAGAATAAGGCGACAGCAAGAATATCCGTATATTGATTTTTTTTCATTATTTTTACTAAAAAATAAGCACAAATACCTTTTCACAGGTAAGATTTCTTGCGAGTAAGTATTTTTCACATTGAACCAGATATTGATTTGGTATGTTAAAACATGCAACAGTGGATATTTCATTTTTTTGTGTGAGCTTCATAACATATGTATGTATATATGTATTTTTTTAAAAATTTTATTTAAAAAATCTTAGTTATTTCATATTAATTGCTGTAAAATATAAACTTGTATGTATGTATTAATAGTAAAATTTTGACAAATAAAATATCTTTGGGGGGATCTGAGGACTATTTTTTCAGATAAAGGGCTCCATATCATTTAAAAGTTTGGAAAGCACTGAAATAGAGGTAAAGATAAACATTTCCTAGTTAAAGTAACGTTTTCTATTAATTATTGTAATTTTGAAGGTTTTTTTATATAAATAGAAGGTGTATCAACTGCTTAGCACAAATTCAAAATTAAACAAATAATCAACATTTCATCATTTAGATTTAAAAATGTAAACGGAATAATTTTTCATCAGTATGAAATGCTTTCAGACATTTTTTTTGCCTGCAAGCGTTTTATTGTACAATTTCAAAATATGTATAATATTATGTAGTGTAAAATAAAATCAAATTCAAACAATTCAAATTTGATATTGAAATTCCATCAAGCACCCTCAGTCGAAATACTTAATTATGTTGTGTAATTACAGTCCACTAAACTCAGATACATATGTCATTTTATTGTAAAATATATGTTGAGTTTATTTATTATGTATGTACAAAAATAATGGCGGCTAATTTAAGGTAAAGGTGTGTACTAAAAATAAAACCATATTTTTAGAAATAATATTTTATTTACAATGTTTTTTTAAATAAAATTTATAAAAAAAACACTTTATTTCAGTAAGATTATAATATATAGAAAACGATAATTTTAAATTGATCGAATAGACATAAACGCCTTATTGATTAGTCATTAAAATAAAATTTTACGACTTAAAAACTTAAAGATATTCTACGAGTCAAAGTAAGATCCGAATAATGTAAAATTAGTATGTTTCTCTCGTTCGGATAATGGCCGTTATTATTCGGGACATTTATTTGTTCTAACCCTACGCTACAGCGCTCGTGTAATGGGGTTTATAGTGAATTTAATAAAAGCTGAGCAATATACACTTTTGACGAGGGATTTTGTTTATTAAAATTTTGATTACTAATAATCGTATTTTTTAAATTATCTCTACTATATTTACAAAAAACTAATCTGGAGATTCCGGAAATTTTAAAATTAACTCAAAGGATGTTATTTTTTCCTTTAATATTTATAATTGATCAATAACACTGAGTAATGAATAGAATTCGGAAAAAAATATGTTTAAGCAAAACTCAAAATACTAATATTATACAAAAGTATTTTAAAATAACAACTTTTTTCTTAGAAGGAAAAATAATCTTCTTTATGTTGAGTATTTTTTTTGATTCGAAAGAAATACTGATCGTAGACCTTCTCTTCTTCGGCTTGAATCAAGATTAAACATTTTAGACTATTCTTGATAAGATTATGTTTAAATATCGTAGCCTGGTTCTAAGAATTTTCATAAAACGTTATAAAAACCTTCCGATTTTTCGATTGGAATGGTGCGGGGAATTTTTGGACGTTACAATTCCCCCCCACCGTTCCAATCCGAAAATAACAGGATGTAACAATAGTGTTAAACCTACCACTAGTTCTGTTCTAGCCATATCTTGCTACCTCTACCCTCTTCGAAAAAAAGAGTGGTAAACAACTTAGTAACAAGTGGTTATCGTAGATAAAAACTTCTCTTTAGATACCTCCATTGGGAAATCATATTATTTACATTGAGAGCGAACAAGGATATATAAAAAAACAGAATAAATTTGTCCACTTCAAATCTTAAAGCCTATAACTTTAATTTCTTAGCTTAAGATAAGAAATACAGTCGGGATATGATAATATCAATCCCAACTCATCTCGTACGTGAGTTTTACTGCATCAAAATATAGTTGTTATCAGTTAGCGTTAATTTGATGCGGCACATGTTACACGTTTTTAATAATCATTTTATGCTTTACATAACACGATGAAAAACAATTTCAGAAAATATTTATAAACCTACTTGAGTTTTAATCGGCCCAATCATTTATGATAAGGAAAAGTAAAAGTAACACCCATACAATAGCATATTATATATTTTTTAACTCAAGTATTGATGTTCTTTTTGTATCTACTAGATAGATAATAATGACAAAATGGCAGGTTTACTACATTTAACTATCGTTTTCTATAACGAGATATCAAGAAGCAATTTTTAAACGCCACAAAACTTTTCAAAGTTGATTAAAATAGAACAGATCTTACGGCATTCATAGTTTAATTTAAACGAAGATATTGTATTAAAATAGAAAACAATACTACCAATTAGTAATAAAACTTTATGCATATTTAAAAAAATATATATATATTATACCTGTAGAACGAATAATGGTTTACTATTAATCTAAATATAAATAATAAACATGTAGTTTTATAATCATTAAATGAAGCATCGAATTGCAAAAATCATTCCGGGCGATTTTTTTTTATGAAAATGATCTATAAACGCTATATTTTTCTTTAACTGAAACTATCAAGTAAAGCGGGCTGTTGAAAAAATCATTTCGGTCGTTTGCAAAAAAACCACAGTTTGATAACTGAGTATCATTTTTCTAAAAAAACATTTGATGGACGTTATCTGCATACAATTTATATGATTTTATTAAATTTGATAACACATATAGTCATATACAAGACAATGCAATATATATACATATGTTTAGTTTGTATGTATATCAGTTTTTCATCACTTAATCAAAACTTTAAAAATCTTCCAGGGTGCTTTTTGGAATTAAGTGATATAAATATTTTCTTATCAATTATTAATATTGAAAGTATTTTTTTAATATACAGTAGTATGAGAGCATTAAAGGGAGCTTGTGTTACAAATACTGATGTTTTTTTTTTAATTTTTCACTTTTCTTATGATTGCTAGACTGTGCCAAATATTGGGTCGAACAAACCTAGAAAGAATAATTTTATATTGAAATGCTCTGCTTGAATTGAAATGTCACGTGCACAAGCACTTTAATTTTATAAAGTGCACAATAGCATTATGTTCCATTCGACATCAACGTAGATCCAAATGTGAGACGAAAATGAATCGAATAATATATTTAAGTCATTGTATAGGTGATTTCAAACGCATTTTTTTCCGTTCAATTTTTGTTTAACGGGTTATAGGTTTGTCAGTAGAATTTAAGTGATGTTAAGGTATTTTTTATACCTACTTTTTAAAATTAACGATCATAAGAGACAACACGGTTACAAATTAACAGGCTTGCAAATAAAGGTGGGTCTAGATTTTACATAAAACGAGTAGTGTACGAGTCACGTCTTGCTAATTTCCCTATGCTACCCGTGTACTACCTTCATAATCTCTACAACGTCGGGTACTCGTACGCTTCGCAAGAAACCAAACAGATTTTCGATTACTGTAGTACAATAATTTTCCGGGAATTGGTTTACCTGTTCTCAACACGCATAGAAAATAATGTTTTTCTGCAACAATATGGGAGTTTGTTCTATTAAACTGCTGGGTTCCATATTATTGTAAAAAATAACTCAACCAAGGCTGCAAACCAAAATACGCCTCGTAGCTAAATTGAACATTGTTATATATTATGATTTTATAATACAATATGCACACGTAAAAGTTTTGGTTAATTTAATCCTACATAGGTTATCAGTGAGTCGAAAAGCTATTTTCAAGATATTGTAACGCTTAAAAGCATTCTGCCAAAAAAATTATCGAATGTCGATAATTGTAATACAATTTTATGGAATTGACGAAATAAGAGCAGTAAATTCTACCACAATTTTCAATTTAAATTTCAAATACACTCATTATTTGCAGTGGCGGATTAAATTTTAAGCGAATGAGGCGCGCGATTGGGGCTAATGAATTTTAGGGGTCTCAAAAATAACTTATGTTAACTAATAATCCATATGATTTTTGCTCAAATTTGTATATATTTTTATTATTGTATATGAAATTTTCTGACGTTTTTATGTTATCCGAAAAACAGGGCCTCCAAATTTTATTGCGCCTGAGGCCTTTCTTGTGCTTAATCCACCACTGATTATTTGTCATATCGGTGTTATGCTACCATCAAATAATATTTAATGAGTGCTTATTTTTTCAACAAATTTCGTAAATATTTATTCATTATTTCAGTAGAATACGTACATAACTGATCTAGATATATTTTGAAAATAAGATTACCATTGAAAATTTTTAACCTTACTGCATTTCAATTATGAATGATGATTGGTTACAATTTTATAAAAAATGGAAGAAAAACATCACAATCGTTTAAAAAAAATGCCCTATTGAAAAATATGTTCTCGAGTCTTCAAGTGGAAAATGGTTGACTTGGATCCATTTATGGCTCACAAAGATTATTTTTTAGTAGTAGACTATATACCAGTGATGGCGAACTTTTTTAAGGAGTGTGTTAAATTTTGCTCATTATTTTTTTTGATACCAGAAAGTGGAGGAGAGGAAGCCTTCGTGGTTCAGTGTCTGCCCCTTGGGTCATAAGTTTGCCAGCACTGCTATATACAATAGATTATTTTTATTATTCACTTATTATAATTTCCCAGAAAAGCTGTCTGTAAGTAAGACAGGTTGTATTAAGTTAAATTGTATTACTTTTTTATTCCATTAAAAAAACTATAAATAATAATTTTATAGTATCAATAATTTTTTTAAAAGATACCGCCTAATCCATTAAAAATAAGTCACGTAATGCTGTTTACATAGAACATGACGCGTTGCACAATATATCCGAGAAAATTAAATACCGCCAAATCATCCAAGTTTCACTTGACTTGTTTACACACGCTCCAAGCTGTGCAAAATATCTCAACCGTCTGTGCTGCACTGTAAATTTAAGATGCATTTGCACTGTCAATCTGACGAAAAAGCAACTGCGGAGTCAAAATGAAATACAACCAATATTTGTTGGTAAGATAGAAACATCACAACACGCTTGGAAACACGTAAAGCTACCAGCTTGTTGCAGTAACAAAGGAGAAACAAACTCACTTTGGTACGATACATCAGCTCTACTTTGGTACGATATTTACGTTGTACGACACCATGTTAACATTTCTTTGAGTTTTTTTTTGCAATTACCTACTGAAGCAAAATAAACATTGACAACAAAAGAACTCCGCAAAACATCTCAATAACATTTAAACGTAAAATTCTGTAAATGATACGCAGCTGTCACAAAAAATATAAACACATGACAAATATTTATAAAAAGTAGTTTTAGAAATTGCTTAAATTGTCAAGGGTATATTTATTAAAACGTCGAGGCGTACCCAAGGGAAGCAAGTGGGTACAAAGCTTTGTCCCAAAATATTTGCCGAAATAGGATGTCTTCCGAAAAAACTTCACAACTAAATTTTAAATGAAAGGGTACTCTTAACAATATTTTAATAAAACAATAAATATTATAGGAGTGCTTACAGTATACATTGGTAACTGAGTTATTTATTTTGACAAGTCCGCTGAATTTCTTGCTACGAATATGAAAGTTGTAAATTTTCATAGCATACCCATAAAGTATAGTTTTTTTTGTATTACAGATTTGTGAATGAGCTCATATTGGTTTCTTTTTTCGATACGGATTTTTTGTTTACATCCCAATCCTGATGTTATACGCAATCGATTAAAGTGATACAAACGTGATAAGTGAACCAACAGTTTTTTTGAACAGCGTTTTTCTCAAGTGGTACGAATACAGCTCTTGCGTAAATATTTATTGAGTTTTCCGTGTTGTACTAGATAAAAAGTTTCCCAATATTGTGACGAAAATAGAAATAGATTTTTTTCTATCTGTGAGAAAGAAATCTTCTACATTTTATTTTATGAGTATTCAATTTACAGAATATCAGTAGGCTTAATAAAAAAAATGTTTGTTTTTTACAGTTGCTAAGGAAAGGTTTGCTAAAAAATGTCATATACAGATGGTTCATTAAATTTTGAATAACTGTTTAAATATCGATTTTTTGTTTGTTTTTTAAATCACGTTAAACTTGCCGTACTATAGAACCAACGATAACTTGTAATATATTATATATAAGCACACGAATAATGTAGAAAGTGAATTATACCTCAGCAAATTAATTTCAATTTATTTTTAAATTGATATATTAATTTATACCTATTTTAATATTTTTGACCTGAAATTTCGACCTCATCACTCAACCCTGAAGTACAATATGCTGCCGTATTTTTATCTTTACTGTTCAAGAATTATTTCATTACGGATAAAAAAAAATATCTCAACGATTTGCACACCTTAAATAGCCATTTTTTTAGAGAAATTTAATAAAATATTTTGGCCACATTCTTTTATTGATATTTTTACTTTCATAATATTTCGAGTAAATTTTGTATTCCGTCATTACAGATAACACAGCATGAATACAGCCATCAACACTAAATTAATTTCCAGAACACATTCGAATGTAAAAGAATTATTCTTATTTATCTAATACCGATAATTTAAAATCTTTATAGTCACAAAAATATTCTTTTTTATATACCTACTTACAACTTGACTGACAAAAAGTCTGTATTTACACGCACTATAATCTGACAGGCTTATGTTTGTTTCATATTTTTTGCTAACTTTATCCCTATTCAAATAATGTTTACCATATCTCATGAATGTTTAATTATAGTTTATTGAGGACATTCTGTTGGCTTAATATTGTAAATTCCAATGCCATCTAGAATTTTGCTACACGGTATGAACAAGTGTTTGTTATGGCTTCATAGTCGAGTCTTTGAAAAATAGAAGGCGCAAACTCCGTGGTAAGTAAAGCCTTGGTCACAATCTTTGCGCAGTTAAGCGTAAGCGTTAGTTAGTGGCCTTTGTTGAGGGAAGTTTGATAGCGGAAGTTGCTGCTTTGTTACTGTCTTTCAGAAACGAATTGAACCTACCGCGTAGGCTAGCGTGCTCCCTAAACTTTATATTGTACTGGTTGTTATATTAACAAAGTTCCGGAAGTTCTTCCTATATTTTATACCGTTTCGTATGCTACCAATTTCTGCGTTGTCTGAATAATAATGCTTTATCAAGCGTAATATTACAGTGTGACGTTACAAGAGCAAGATCACCTTTTTTCTGTAAATTAAGTACTACATGCTACCTCTGTTATTCGGGTCTTACAAAATATCTCAAAGATAAATAGTTTAAAAACTGAAACATACTTATGTCAAACACTTTATTTATTATTTTTTATGTGAATTGTATTCATTACAAACAGTAGGTAAAGTTATAAGCGTATTGGGGGCTTTTTAAATCACACTATTGATCAATGTGGCCTCTTTAAATTTTCTCTTATCTCTTAACCGTGTCATGTTTGAAATCCCAAAGAAGAAACATTCATAGATTATTTTTTCAGTTAGTTTATAGATTAGAAACTAAAGATCATATATTCTTTTCTTTTTCCGTCACGTTTTTTGAGAATATTATTCTCATTCATAAATCTTATGAGATCGATGAGAAACGCTTGACAAATATCATTTTTGTTCATTATATTATAATTTTTTATAATATTATATATTCATAATATAAAATAAATTTTTGATTAATAACAAGTAAAACATAGTTTTAAATTTATATAAGAACATGAAAATAAGCATTAATTTAATTTCAATTTTTCATTAACTGTTTTTATGTTCTTAATAAATTATGATGAAATTATGATGAAATAAAATTGTTACGAATTTATCACAGCAGTCTTTTCGATTTTTACTAAAGAATATTTTTTCATTTAAATGTGATTTATGTTAAATATGACACATTGATAATCTTTATTTACGTGGCCGTAAAAAAGTTCTGAATGAAATGAAAAGTCTTCTTATTTATAAAAATAAAAAAAATATATAAGAACATTTTCAAAATATTTTCTTTGAAAGCGCCAACTTAACAAAAACACAAACATAATATACCTATCTCATAAATAAACGTGCCTACGCAACGGAAGCTTTTGTCCTCTAATTCTTCAACTGTACAGTTACTTGTAATATAATAAAGCGCCACAATAAAAATACTCGTGGACTGTACCTAGTGTATTTTATAGTACAAAGAATAAAAGACATCGTGTGCCAGCTATTGCGGCAATTTAATCTTTAGTTCACGTGTAGCGGACAGTTGCTCCTGCCGCAATCCACAGGGGTGGTATAAACTCTCAACTCTCTCGCTTGGCATATTTTTTCTCATTATTAATTTAAAAATTGAAACCGTTATTTCTGGTTACAAAAAAAAATGAAATAAGCTTTGCTGGAATAAAAAGTTTGGCAATTCAGTTTTTAATGAACGTTAATTCGTCAAAAAAAAACTTTGATGATAAAGTTTTTGAAAAATAAAATGTTTTATATTTTAGTGTTAAAGTACAGAATATGGGCAAAAACAGCTTATAACACAAACAGGAATTGGTTGGGTAAAATGATATCATTTGTTACGTATCGTTACAATAGAAAATATCCAAAAAATACGAATATTTTTTCCAATGTTCGGATCCTATGGCGCAGCAGTTAGTGTTGTCGACTTCCGTGCCGGATCTCACGGGTTCGAATCCCATAACGAAACAGCGTTATTTCGATCGATGTATTGATTTTTGTTCGAAGGCATGAGTGCTTGTGATTTCTAAAAAAAATCTTCCACCCAATTCCAATAATTAAGCGTTGCGGGTGTGATTAGTTAACCACGTCTAGCCCTGTCATAGCTTTATCCTTCTATTCCTTCTACTCTCTTTAGATGAGATAGGTTGAGCGACTAAGTAATATACGGTTCTTGTAAAAAACTTCTGTTGGGATTCTTCCATTAGGAGGCCATATACTCCACATTGGGAGCGTACATGTAATAATTAGGATATTTCTATTGATCAAATATGCCAAATACACTATTAAACTTGATAATACTTATTCGGCTCTTAAGAAATAAAAAAATTGGGCAGTATAAAAACACATCACAGAGCCGTTGCAAAAGATAATGTCGCCCATGCGCTATAAACACATCGATTTATATATTCAGTAGTACGTTTCATGTTTAATGCATACAAAACGTATTTCGCACATCAGATTCTAGTTTTTACCAGAACTAATTGTATTAAATGCTTAACATACGAAATGAATAAAGGAAATATCAAAACGATTTAAAATACCGCGGTTATTTTTGACATACGTTTATTTATAATCAATATGTAGTATACAGTTTATTCAAGCCGCTGTGAACTTCAATATATCAAGTTTATTTATATTGCTCTTAGTGTACATCAGTGGTGGATTAAGCACATGAGATTACTCAGGTGCATTAAAATTTGGATGCCCTTTTTTTCGGATAACATAATAAAAACATGAAAAAAAAGTAGGTATATCGGTTATATAATATAAGTTATATAATATGAGAACGCAAGCACTCTCTTCATTCACTTGTAATCCGCCACTGGTGAGCATACAAACTAACATTATTTTACTTCCATATTGGCAGAAGTGTGTAAGTAACAAATTGACAGTTCTGAATAAACGGCAAATGGAAATTTCAACCTTTTATGATAAAACACCGACCCTTGATATTTTATGTATTTTGTAAAATTGAGACAGATTTACAAATAAAGTAATAACTTATTAGGCATGTAGATTTTTTATCCATGTCCTCTCCCAATGCGGAGTATGTGGCCTCTTAATGAAGGTATCTCATTATAAGTTTTTCTACGAGAACTGTTTACTACTCAGTCATTCAACCTCTCTTTACCAAAGAGAGTAGTAGGGATAAAAGGATAATGACTAGGACAGGATTAATGGTTACTACGTCCAGTTATTGAAGGATCTTACGGGTGAGGAATAAGAAATTTTAGATATCACAAACGCCCATGCCTACGAACAGAAATCAATAAATCGATCGAAAAAAATAAATATCGTTAAAGTAATTACCGATAAAAAATACTGGTTTTCCTAAACTAGTAAAATAAATGCACAAACTGAGTTATTTCAGAAAAATAATTCTTATTCAAGAATGGGTATACCTTTTTTTTTATTACATACCAAGTTTTGCCAGTACGGTGACGACAATATATATTCGCTGTTCTCAAGAATCTCACCAGAAAGCCAGTGGTTACATAAGAGACTACACTCCTGTTTATTTTTTTTTATCTCTAAACAAAATTTATCAAATACACTTTTATGCGAAAAAGAACTTGTTTTTCTCAAATAAAAAAAAAAAAAATAAACTGACCAACGCACCAAGTGGTTGATACCTAACCTACGCTGAAATAAAGGTTCGACGCGCATGTGGGCTGTACACATTTGCTATATGCCTACTGGCGTTGCTCCTCTGTCTTAGGTCCTAAGTATTTCCAAAATGTTGATAAGCTGCACAAATAAAATACATTTAGTGATAATCCCACAGTTTTTTTTCAATAAACCTTATTATTTGGGTAAACTTTGTATAACAACACATATTTTTAAAAATATTGATATAACCGATTTTTTTATCCATTCCGTTTTCAAGTAAGCTCATTTATAATAAGTTCACAGGCAAGATAGTAACACTCTTTGATAATGATCGATACAATTCATTGCTTGTAATCTTAATAAGATCCTATATTGAAAGCTTTCCGAGCCGACCAAATTAGACTTCTACCATGAGAGATCATTTATAGGTGCTAAAAAAAACACAACAGCAAACTGAGATACCTTTTTTTATGTATGACCAAACTCAACAGTGTGTTAGCAAGTTATTGATTTGATGTCGAGAAGATTTTTCAACTTGTTTCTGGTCCATGTAATACTGTCATACGAGATAAAATCTAAAATTGCGATCACGAACTATTAAGGATGTGTACATAAGTGACATAAAATATGGAGGATTGGAGCGTCAACTGGAACCAAAAAAAAAAGATGCAATATAGCAAGGTTACGCTTTATTTGAGATGATGATTTAATTCAGAAAACATGAATTCTATAAAACGTATCATGTTATCATGACTGTACGGTACCATAATTTAAAAATATGTTATCTGCATTTAAGTTTTACAAATAATCATATAAGCCTTCCATTAGCTTTCAAAAAAATATTCATAGTAGGTAGCCATGTTTTGAAATGCTCTTAATGAATTCTAAGTGTACGCTGGATAAAAATTGGCTGGAATGAAAACATAAAAGAATAAACTCTACAGATTCGCTAAGTTTTACGATTTGAAGACGGAAGAATTTGGCCTGACCACATTCTGCAGATACTTCAGGGTTGTATGGTTGTCATCTGTGTCTCTTATTTAAACTGAACTCTGTCACTATAGGATACTGTTGATGATTAGTTTTATGTGAAAAACTGATAGCTTTTAAAATAACTTAACTTAACATCCGTGCACTTGAACGCCTGAAGATGCCGAAAGGTGAAACCTGGGTCGTAAGTGACAAAATTTGTGTGAATACACATAATTTGAAAAATTCAAATTTAACTTAACTGAAATAAATTTTTCACATGCCATTTTTTAGGTATAATTTATTTTAGCTCTACTCAGAAATTTTACATTTTAGAAAGCTTTCATTTGAACAATTAATACGTGAGAGATTCTAAAAACATCTTGAAAATGTAAAGCAAAAATTTGATTGATTGATAATTAATTATAATTAAATTTTCACTTATAAAAATTGTTGATAATAAATAATAAATGGAGAGAAACATATTTACCCTCACTATTTTACAACTTGTTTTTATATTTTCTAAAACAAAAAGGCGAGGGGCCATTTTTAAAGCACCTTCATAACATAACATAAAAAATACACTTCGCTCCCTTACACGTTTCCATTTACGGTTACGACTATATTGAAATACTATACATTTTGTGATATTTATGACAGATTTGACCTTTTTTCATATATTTTACGAAACTAGACGTTAGCTGGAGACTTAAGCTTCGTTTTTTATTCCCTGTTACTTTTAAAACTTTATTATTTTGTTTAATATTGCATTTAATAAAAAAAAAAAATGTTTAATATGTATATGCTTTGAGATAAGAATGTTATTTATTTTATTGATATTTTATTAGAAATATTATTATATCTTATATAAAAAGGATAACCTCGGCAGACACATGTACTTATTAAGGAAAAATGAAGACAATATAATACGTCATCTGATTGTGTCGCGAAAAGATAAATCTGATGTTATATATTTCTTAAGAGATGTTATTGAAGAGTTTTTTTAATATAAGCATATTATATTGGTAAGTAAAATATTTTTTTATGGTGCAGGATTTTCATGATCGACAAAATTTGTTTATTTTACATACGCAACCCATTTGTTTTGTTTGATCGGTTGGTTTTATCTCGGGAAACGGTAAAGCTCTGGTCGTAAAGTTAACAAGATCCAGCTAAGCGCAGCTTGTATGTTATGCTACCTGCCTCATAAAACTGTATGACATCCACATTCAATCTACGGAAACGTTACAATACCGATCGGCAGGGGATGCTACCCCGCTATTTGTGGGGCGCGCGTGTCCGGACAGCAAGTGGTTATTGCGATTTCCCAGAGATAAAAAAGAAATCATTCCTTTGAAGAGCGGAAACGTGTAAGGGAAATCATAATCGTGATATAATCCTTGAACTCTTTTAAACTTTCTTCGTGGAGAAAATATTAGCTTTTGCCTGGGATGAAAGAAACGAAAGATTATACAAATATTTACGTTTGGTTTTCGGGGGAGCGTTGTTTGGTTGCATTCAATGCTTTTTGAATATATATTAAATATTACAATACAAATTTTCTGAAGGAAGAATAAGCGTAGACGCAACTCAAAATATAATGGCGATAAAATGTGGGCATTTAAAAAATATGGAAGATAATCTATAACGACCTGAAAATTCAGCCATTGTGACGAAATATAATCAGCATTTTGAAGACATTTTGTAACATATTACAAGTAGATAGTATGTACGTTTTTGACTACACTAATAAAGTGAAGGTATTTTTATCACGTTCGCAGAGTTTGCTTGTCAGCAAAAACACAACTTTTATGATTAGACAGGTTTTACCTTAAAATGTTCACATTAAAAATATTTCTGAGTAGAATGGTTGTAAGAAAAGAGCAAGATGGAAAGTATAAGTAATCAAACTGTATTTGCTATTTGCAGAACTTTAAATAAAATGATTTTAGTGACATATTTAAAAACAAGCTTTACATATATACAAGGTAGAAAAAAATACGGTAACCTTCATGTTTTCTCAAAAAATACTTAGCTTAAAATTCCGCATATATAAGTTTTACATGAGGGTATTGCTTGCAAGCCCGGCTCATTCCAAAGCTGTTGAAACACGCATGAATGTTATTTAGTAGTTAAAAATAATTAAAACTAAAAATAATTTTAAAATTTGTTGTTTTTCAAAATGAAACTCAAGATTCATTTTATAACCATTTTGGAATAAGCCGTGTTTGCAAGTAATACCCACACATGTACATTTTTGAAGAATTAAAATCGATTTTATAACGAAATCAGAAGATTACATACATAGTCTTGTATAGTAAACACAAGGGATATTTAACGGATTTCACAAAAAGAAATATAAAACTCAGTATTAGTAAGGGTATTTTACATTTATTTATTCAAACGTCTTATCGGTAAAAATATATATATAATATAATATAAACATGTGTTTGTTCTACTGTTAAGTATACAGTTACAACACATTTTATCGATACTTTCGTCTGTTGTCCATTTCTTAAAACAATAAATAAATTGACCAAGTTTTCAATGAAAATGTGTCAAACACATATAAAAAGTAAGGTTTATTTTATTTAAATAAAGGTCAAGACCAGTTTTTGTCATCTCGCACATTATCAACTAATGAAAAAAAGTCCAGTTAGAGATATATATGTATGTGAAATTGAGTATGACTTATAACAGTATATATGAACGAATTATAACATGAAATATGAAAAGCATTTACACAATAATTAATAAATTAAAATTAGGCCAGTAAAAATATGACATTTAAAATATATGTATTATGGATTTTCACTATGAACTAGTTAACATCACAAAAGTGATTATGAAAAGTTACTCTAGGTTTTAAACGACCACATAACCTTAAAATATTACTTTTGAACAATCACAAATCCAACCCATATAAAAGCATTTCTTTTGATGAGCACACTTTCCCGGGAAAGTTTTGTAGTGACTACAAAAGTATCTTAACTGTTTATTGAGATGGCACCGAAATGTGACTGTAAAATAAAAGAATGAAATATATTACTTTGATCGCTACTTCAGAACTCCCATTTCATTTACATAGTGCTAACTCTACAATTCTTGCCAAATTCTTACGATTCTATGGCTTTTTTAATAGACTATTTTTCCGTCGTTTACGGATTTTCAAATAAAACTTTAAAGTTGCATAACATCTTAAAAGGTACCCGTCGAATATTTCCATTTCAAAGAATATTTACAAAAATATGAATATTATATGTAGTGAAAATTATATTTTATTTAGTTATTTATTTATAATTTAATTATTATTTTTATTATTAATTATTATTATTTTTATTTATTATTATTTTTTATTATTTATTTTATCTTCTTAGATGAAGAGCCGTCTCGGTAGCTGAGCGGTAGTGTTTTCTGACTTTTCCCACTCATTTATGCACTCAAAGCTCAATTTTTTAATGTTCAAAAATCCATATCTGCTCCCAATGTGGATCATAATATGGCCTCCTAATGGAAGTATCTCAACAGAACACTTTTTCTACTGCTTGTCACGCAGTTGCTCAACCTTTCATTTTTCGAAGAGAGTAGAGATATAGAATAGAGCCATTTTATGATTAAAATGGTGGGACGAATTTTAAGACATCACAAAAATCCATGCCTTCGAGCAGAAAATCGTCACATTTATTGAAAAATACTGTTCGTACTGTGATTCGAGCCCAACCCGAATGCAATTGAGTAAATTGATTTTTATCTTAAAGAAAGAAGAGGGGTAAAGATTGATCTAGTAGTCATTCCTTTTATCCATTTTTATGTACATATAATAAAATATGAAAGCTATATTAAGCCAAGTCTCGTCTAGCAGCATATTATGTTAAAATAGCCTAGTCTTGCACAACTCTCGGATTAATTATTGTATACGTACCACATTTCCAAAAAATTCGACTGTTTAGTGTAGAATGCGCTCAGTCGCACAAATCGCATACAGTACATCAGGGTTTCCTTAATTTTTTTCTACAATGGAACACTTCACGAATCCAAAAATTTTAACGGAACGTCTAGCTTATTTTTTAAGATGGATAATTTATAACAAAATATACATATATATATATTTAGAAACACGTATTATTAATTTAAAAAATAATTTGAAGCCATCACATATCATATCAACCATTACTCGCCTTTCAATATGAAGATAATTTTTTGAATGAGCCAAGTTTTTGAAATGTGTTACAGCATTAAAAATCATACCAAATTTTCGCGGAACACCTATGCGCGTTCTGTGAAACACCAGTATTCCGCGGAACATAGTTTGGGAAACCCTGCAGTACATCAATGAGGGACACACATGCGAGCGGGTCGATTGTTTGTACTAAAAATACATATCTATAACGTCTCTGTGGTCTAGCGGTATGAGTATTATCTTCATGACCAGATAAGCTACAGTTCGAATTCCAACAAGACAAACATCAAATTTAGATTTTCTTAATTCAAGTTTGAAATCTTGCTTCTGATTTATTTTCTTCGTGGCTTATGGTGCTTGCGTGACCTATTTTTCAATAAATTGAGTTTATGTTTGATGATTAAAAAAAATAGAAATATCGGGCGCTTAGCTGTAATATTGGATATATTTATATAAAATCTTAAAAAATAAAGGTTTACTGGACCTAATTTTTGAGCGTTTCAAGCTCATTCGACTGAGCTTATATTTTCTTCGAAGAAGATCAAAATGTCTTTTTTTCTAATTCTGAGAATGTTAAACATGATGTCTTTGATGATCATAAAGCTTGGGTTAAATAAATATGTCAACGTAAAGAACTTAACCATTCGTCAACGATTTGATATCACGTTTCAAAAGTTTATTATTTTTTAAGCTTGAGTTCCAAGAAAGCCAAATGCATCAAAAGAACCGAGTTTCTAAAATAATTTTACGTATATATAAAGTTTCCAAAAATGTTGCCTAAGGCGTCAGTGACAAAATTTTTAGAGCGTTATCTCATTCGCCTGATTTTTTTTAAAGGAACAGTGCGTTTTAGTGATTCCACTTGTAATCGTTTGTTTGACGTGGACCCAGGTTGAGAAACGCTGATCTAGAGAACTGAAAGTAGTCAGACAATTTTATTGTAATATCAGGATAGGCATTTACCATATGTTTATATTTACTAACCGCACTTAAGTAATTCCTTTTTCGGACTTAATTAAAAAAAAAACCTTATCCTGTAAAATTTATAAATTGTCGGTTACGATTTTATGCTTATAACGGGTCGATATGCTACGAAGTTTAACTTCTTTTATTTTTTGAAGAATAAAACAAAGAACAACGGAAGATTAAAACTAAATAGTCACATGGAAAGTGTTTTGGTCAAAAGACATCACAGTATAAAAATAAGATGTATTTTTATACTTTCGATGGTTTCGGCGGTAATTTTGTTGGAATTTTTACATTATTTGAATCTCATAATCTAAAATTCTCCCTTGCTTAGAAAATTCGATAATTAACACAATAAACAATTGAGAAATAAATATGAGGTTTCTATAAAATTTTATTGGTATGATTTTATAAACTGAGAAAAACATTATTTTATTTAAGTTCTAAACACAATTAAACTACAAATACTACAAATATTTTTTTGTATGATAGTTATGTTCATATTTATGATTATTACATAATTTTCAAAGAAAATATAGTATTTATTAATATTCAATGATAAACGTAAAGATTCGTTCGATTAAATAACAGCATTTCCGAATCCCACATGAGCTTTCTGCAATCCTATTAAAAGTTTAGCAATTTGAAACTCTTGTATTACTCTTAGTTGCAGTAAATGAACATACATTTTTCACCGAGCAATATTCATTTTGAGCATAAGAAATATAAAATTCAATTTCATGCATTCTATTATTTAATATAAAACTATGCAATGTTTGATAATAACAAAGTTTATAATTTTTTTGAATGCTTATTTCCATATAATATTATTTCAATGACAAAAAATATTGCAACTTAAAACTACAAATTACTTCCCACAAATAAAGACAGTAGTGTTATTTGTCATTAACTTAATTTTTTAATTGTTTAAATTTATTATAGTCAATAAAATCGCTGATAATAATGATGATATGTATTTATTTAAAAAAAAAAGAGATCATATTTTTTGGGCAATTTTTGACACCTTATTTCTTAAAAGTTATTCTTGCCTCCAAAAAGCAGCAAAAATATGATTGAAAAGACTTTGTTTTTTGTAACCTTTCACGTCGTAAGAAACTTGAGATTGGAATTTCAATAAGATTTTTTATCAGAAATATATTTCAAACTATTTTTGACGACGCGAAAATGAATTTAGCCAATTTAACTTAAATGTATAACAAAATGTGTCAGAACTATTCAAATTTGAGGTGCGCATTGTGAAGTTTTGTAAATGATTCAACAATAATCTAACAGACGCCTGTTTTTTTTTGAAGGACAGAATAACTTGAAAAGAATATTCGTTTTATTTTGACGCCATAATTCAACTTAAATAATCAAAAAAACTTTGGCGACACAGTTCAGTAAATTGCGTTTTAATCCAATAATTGTTTAATATTGCCTAAGGCGTCATTGACAAAAAATTTTAGAGCATTATCTCATTCGCCTGATCTTATTTAGGGCCTGTGCATTTTAGTATTTTGACTTGTTATAGTTTGTTTCATGTGGTGCCCCATTAAAAACTCTGATTTTAAGAAATGAAAGTAGTCGGACCATATTATTTTAATATTAGGATAGAATATACCATATATTACTATTTACAAACCGCACTTATGCTCCTTTTTCGAACTTAATTCTAAAAAACATTCTCCGAGAAAATTATTGGTTACGACTTGCTGCCTAATTCGGGTTGTTATTAGGGTATTCAATCCCGGGATTTTGGGATTGATTTATTTTGAATTCCGGGATCTCGGGATCGAGATTTCCTCAATTTGCTATAATTTTTCCCGGAATCTCACAGAAACTCGTTTTTTTTTTAGCTCACCGAGGAATTTGAAATCCTCAATTTGCTACACTTTTTCCCAGAATCTCACAGAAACTCGTTTTTTTTTTAGCTCACCGAGGAATTTGAAATCTCTCGTCTCAATCCTGGAATTTCGGGATCAGAAAATTGAACGGGATCCCGGGATTGGATGCCCTAGTTGTTATGTTACTCAAAAAATAAAACACTCATTTGTACTAATTTCACTTTTGCTTTACATAATCAAGACTGATTTCACACATTACGAGCGTTATCAACTGATATTAAAATACATTAATACAGTGCTATGTATACAGAACAAAAAAATTGTGTATTACATAAACTCCATTGTATTAATGCATTGTCTCATCACAAATATAATAATGATCGCCGTGAGTAAAAGTGATCATGATCATATGAAATAAAAGTGGAATGAGGACAAATGAGTATTTTGTTTTTTTAATACAATGAATTCCACAAATTGACAGTATACACCTTAAAAGTGAACTTATGTTATATTATTTATTTAAATAATAATATATTTCTGAAAATTACCAAGCAACTACTGAGCGTGTTAATTTCTTCCTCTTATTGACGCTTAATCTCGGTATATGATAGTTAACTCAACTGTTAAGTTTACACAAAGCTTAATAATTAAAAGAGACCAACCATGCCGTACAACTGCTTAACATGGTGTGTCAGCATTTCTGTCACAACTTGCACTAAAGGTCAAAAGTAAATGCTTCCAAATAATCCCTGATGTGGGCATGCTACAAAAACCCGTACATCTGGAAGACTCTCAGTATCTACCGAATTCCGTTTCATTGAGAGACTAGGCAATAGGACGATGACCAAATCAAATTAATGTTTGCTTGTCTGATTCCTTACACAAAGATCACAAAGGATATTTCTGGTTGCTTTTGCATCTCGTCACTTCCCTTTTTGTCTAACATATGTTTTTATTTTATTTTTTGTGTTCGGAAAACAAGTTTTCGGTAAACAGTTAATTCGAAAATATATTTTATTTTTTATGAAAATGAATTTCATACAAATAAAGTAAAATATTTATTGCCCGACATAGAAACAATTTAAAATCTTCAATAATTTTTGATTTTTTTTTCGAATTATAATTTTACAAATAAGAAGCATTAACTTTCTATTTGCATATTATTTTATTATAAATTATTAATTGCCAGCTGCTTGGTCAATTAGTTAACATTGCTGACTTATAAAATGAAGGCCGCGGATTCTAGCCCAAGTACGGACAGTTTTTTTAAATTTATTTTTCAATCGATTTATGGATTTCTGTTCGAAAGTATGATTTCTTGAATTCTTCCCACTCATTTTATCCAAAAAAAAAAACAGGGAGTAGCGAGAGCGATTAGCTAACCACTAGTTATGTCTTAGCCTAATCCTTCTGAGTAACCAAGTAGCAAGCAGTTCTCCACATTGGGACATAAGTTAGGGTATACATATTCATGCGTTTGGATAAAAAATAATTTTACTTAAAAAACTGTTTGTTCAGGTTACTTAAGAAGATCATCACAACGTATAACTTTGAACGTTACCAATCGTCAAAGATGACCTGCAGATGAAGGCGACGTTGTTATTAGGATTTTTTTTAAGCACAATGATTTTAGCTATAATACTTTTTTAATTAACCTAATAAACTTTTTTTTGACAGTATCGTTAAAAATATTATTCTACTCACCATAAATTAATTAAATGACAATTATAATGACTACGATTTTATAGGATATGATGTTCTTTTTGTTATTTTCAAATAATTGCTGTACCCCATTTGTTTACATATACTCTAAGGCAAACATCTTATTTTTCTGCACAAAAATTGGTTAAAGTATAGCCCTAAGCTAATGAAGCTACGCCATGAATCGATATAGCCAACTTATTTATACCCTAGAGAAATAAATGCAAAAGGACTAACAAAAACAAACTGAAAATATGTTTGTTTTCCGAGTCAGCCGATATTGCTAAGGGTGAATAACTTCAATATACCTACCATTATTTCAAAGAAGTGTACATTAGAATTTTATATGTACATATACGTTATTTATGTTATTTGTAATATCTAGTAAAACACAATATGTACAACTAGTAAACAGCTACTCCAAATCCTTACTACTCACTATGTACTTCTTAGCAGGTATTTGATTAATAAGTGTAATTTATATGGTTGATCGGAGGTGGGCTTAATATACCTTTCTAAAAATAGGTCACTCTACGGGTGTAAATCAACATGACGTATTTTTATGGTATTGTTGTTGGAGAACTTGATGGGTTATAAATAAAGTTCTTTGGCAGAAAGTTTCTTATGAACAGCTTAATTATTTCATATCAAATTATCGTTATGTCGACTATCATTAACAAATATTTTTAAAAGATGATAGATGCTTTTACTTTTAAAAATAATTTTTAATTTTGGAAACATTTTCAAACCATTAATTTCATAATTTATATATACAACCATCCTTCGACTTAAGAAGATAGTGACTTTGAACCATTAATTTTATTGCCATGAAGAGAAAAACAATTTGCCTTAGATGACAGCGGCGTAAATTCCGAATGAAATAATTTATTTCCTATCAATATAAACATATTCACCGAAACCTATCTCTTGAGTTTGTATAAACTTTGTATCATTTTTTATTTGGTTTTCATTTACGTGGTTTTTTATTGAACGTATCTAATGCTCGGTGGATGGAATGCTTCGTGCTACAAAATTTATTTCTATTGTGAACAGAATGTCATTTTCTGATAAATTATTTTTTCGTGGGTCTTATTAAATAAACAAGTAATGTCGTTTAATTAAACGACGACGCTAGTATTTAAAAAAATATTATCTAGCCGATGATAACTATATAACATAAATTTATTAAAAAAAAAATGTTTGAAAATGACAATTATCACAAAAATGACTATGTTAATAGTTTTTAAATTCAATAAACTGAAACTGGTAAAACAGTTTATTGTGAATAAATAAAGTTGAAAATGCAATTAATATTCAACGAAAAATTACGATTATTCACCTAAAATAGTTATTGCTTAATGGGAATAATTATGATTCAAACGTAAATGTATTTGACAAACAGTAAATTATTTAATGATGCGGATTCTGAATAGGAATCTTATAATCTTATTGTAATTTCACAAATTTAAGCTAACTGAACATCGATAAAATCCCTCTAACTTTACTTTAATGCTTTTACCAAACACACTTAATTCCACGAAGCAATATACGCTAATAGCGGTTTTACAACATCGGAAAATTTTATGTATTCAGCAATAAAGATATGCAGGTGAGTATGGGGGACTGTACAAGTTTCATATTTTAGTACATCTAGAGCTGATGTAAATTTTGAATTTTCCAATACGTCAAAGAAAAAATATTTCTTTTAGCCTACAAAATATTCAATCACCCTTAAAAGGTAAAAAACGTATTCAATATATTCGGCTAAAAAGAGTTTATGAATCGCTTTGAATAAAAACTGTTACTACCCATTTTATGATCAACGATTAAAATATATTAAATACAAAATGTGATTGGTATACATGAAAATAAGCAACAACATTTTAATATAACTATCGCGTCTAGCATGCAATTGAATGATTATAATATTAAAATTATCAAAGAGTCTTTTACGATACGTATATAAAATATACTTAAGCAGTTGGCCGTAAAAAAATAACGAGCATTTGAATGTGGTTTATGTTGGTAATGTTTTTATAAAAACAATTTTTCTTTTTTTTGAAGTGTATACCGTTTTTTTTTATTAAAACTATTTCATAAAGCTGATAATGCTTTGTTGATTTGAGTTATAAAAGTTTTAGAAAAGGAAATTAAAAACTAAAATATATGACTTTGATTTGAGATGTAATAGCGTAAAATGAAGTTTTCTAATAAAAATGTGAGAGCTTTTAATTCACAATTTTATACGTATTCAATGAGGAAAGTAAAATACTTTGCACGACATTTATACTACAAACAAATTCATATTTATGGCATAATTTACTGTAAACATGTCAATATATTTACTGTAATATCTTATGTTTACCACAAAAATGAAGTTGTTTTTCTACTAGAACTAACAAACATGCAACACCTCAAAAGAGGTAGACAGTTTCTGCGTTTGAAGAATGGAAACATTTCCTCAGCTTTGACATATTGAATTTGTTATTCATAAAAATTTTGAAATATGAATAACAACTTTTATACGACATATCGTAATATATGTTGTTTATTTAATATAAAGTCATAAAAACGTTATATATCAATTCAATTTCAGTTGGATGTTATATTGGAATAATGAATATCTTAACGAGTAATGAATATACAATATTAATTTGACTAATGAAAGGTGGCTATATTTTGTAAAAAATATTGTTCTACTCCTCCCAAATAAAAGATTAGTTATGAATGCTACTGTACATCCTTCTCCTCTTCACGTCCAATGAAATGGAATTATGTCTAAAAAGCAGTTATCAATATTATATATTTAATAAGTGATTATTCATTTTATATTGAAATGTATACTTATGAATTTATGATAGACAACGAAATATAATTAAATATATATTTATCCAACCAAAATATGATTTAATATTATTATAATACAATAGTAATTGTGATAAGGAGAATTGAATTTCTATGAAACATTATCGGATATAAATTTTATCCTACTAAAATCATACAACCCAAGGCAAAATATTATGTATAAAGGCTTTATTTTCATGCAGAGAACAATACAAACATTCTGAATAATCAACAGCTGTTGATAAATGAAAAAGTCAGTGACTATGTTTGTCAAATATTTTATTGATCCAAGGAAATGAAATCTCAGAATATTTTGTTTTTGTGAGGCACAAAGAATAATATGATATACAACACAGCTATTTTTCGGTATTGAAGAAGCGAATTTATTATAAATGACAAGTTTTTTATACGATCTGAAAATTGTAGATATCATCTTGCGATAGCATGACTATTGAAAATAAACGGCACCCAGTTACATTATGACTATACTCTATTCATATGAAATACCACTTTAACATTTATGTGGAGATAGGGAGAAAAAAATCAGGTCATAAATATGCTACGTGATATCAATTTAACTTGCACGATTGAGAAACAGGCCTAGTTTTCTACACCATTTATCATAAATTTTCTTACAGAATACTTTTTATATTACCCTCTCAGAAATAGCTTTTAGATTCGAGATATAACAATGATAGGTAAAAGCCTCTGGGGAAAGCGAAGAAATATTTTTTGCAACATTATTTTGTATTTTTGACTTTGATTGCTGACCTTTGAAAAACAGATTAATACATCACTTAAATATAAATGTTTTAAGCCCGGCATAAATCATAACCATTTAATTTCCATTTCAAACCGATAAAGCAATCAAAAAGTGACTTTGTTAATTATTAAAATAATCTTAAAGCCATTATCTATTTAAAACTCTAGTTTTAAAAATTTCTGCGTCACTTGAAAAAGTATTTATCTGTGATCTACTGTGGCTTATGTTTTGGACATTTTTAATCAAAACAAATAATGAATGACTCGCGACCATTATAATGAGCTTAATATAAAACGTTGTCTTTAAATTTTCAATCATTTTCCTAAGCATGACTAGTCCCTATGCAAGCATATGAACTTCTAAAAGGGATTTTCAACAGAAGCTTTTTTTTTTCGAACCTTAAAAAACCTTTCAGTTTCTCAACCCGTGTGTTGAAATTGATAGTCAACAATAACATAGAAATTAAAAGACTACAATTATTGTTTTTGTTTTAATCTTGGAAATGACTTGGTACTTTTTACCTTAATGTTAATGAATTTTAAATCGTTTCACATTATTCACACATCAGAGTTCAAAGATAAAGCTTTTTTTCTAAGTAAAAAATATTTGTTTTGAAAAAATTTATAGTGGAAATAAATTCAAGCTGTAATATTATTTTAAATCAATTACTAAGTCACTTTTGAGATGTTTACTGTCAATTATTGGTAGAAAGGATTTGCATTATTAATTATAGATCACGGATAAACTTATCGTGAGTATTATCAACCGATCACATCAGATCTGTACAACTTAGTGAAAAATAATTACATAAAGTGTTTTGTTTTTAATATAATATAATATACTAGGTTCTCGTTAAGTTTAACAATTGAACATTTATATTGTTTTTTTTTATCGTGAATAAATAAAATTATTTTGAAAAGAAAATAACGATTGGCAGTATTGGCATTTGACACAAAAGTTTAAAAAAAACAAGGTTACGAAAAAAAAGACAAATAAGCTGCCAATTTAAAGTTGTTTTGCTCCCAATTTACATAGCCCTTCGTCAGAATACACAAACAAGCAGGTTGTCCAAACTAGCATCATTTGTATTCATCATCTATATTGAGTAAAAATTTCATTAACAGTTGCTCTTGCAGTAATAGACGTGTTTACGCTGAAGGAATTTCCCATTTATATTCCAAATTCCCAATGCTACAGAGCCTCGTGTGAAAGTAAAACACCACGGTGTACGTGCGGTGGCTCACAATTTTTTTGCATTTCGCTTTTTACAATGCCAAAGTGTTTGTTGTAGGACATTACATCAGACAGGTTTGAGTTTTAAAAGCCATAAAGGTAGAATGGGCGCACACAGCAAGAGTATCGACCAAATAAGAGGTGGCGCCGGGGAAACGCTCGGAAAACGATTGTCAGTCTCACGTCGTTATATTGAATTAAACGTTCGCTGATTTAGATTTGGGAACACGCAAAGTGGTATTTAAAAGTTTATGCATTTTGACGGCAGAATAAATGTGGTAATGTGATGCTATCAACTCGGTAACAATAAGGAATTTCAAATATTAAGCAAAAGTAAATATTTGAAATATATATTTATTGTCAGAATTTTGTCATGAAAAGTGAAACTCCGTACTTAAATACATTGCCGTTTCATTTCAGTTCACTTAAACCCCCTTCTAAGTTTTTCCAGCCACAATTTTCAAATTAAATATTTAAAGTTATTTACATTGTAAGGTAAGCTCAAGGCTTATAAAGCTATATTACAAACTTTGAAAAGGTACACAACGAAACCTTCAAAAAAATTATTGAATCGAAAGTTTTTCACATGAATAACAATGAAATGATTTAAAATAAATGCCATAAATCTACGTTTTCCATGAATAATATTTTTGATGTTTCATTGAAATACATACAACTGGGTATTTTAAAATATGCATTGTTTTATCAAATTACTAAGTAGAAGTATTAATTGCTAACACACTAGTTTCTAGCAGGCGTCTAACATTAGATTTATGGCGGAGCTTACATTAATAAAATGTCAAGATATGACGATGAAAAACATTCTTTTACCCATTAGTTCAATATACATGACATCTGTGAAAAAACAATATTCAAATATTTTATTAAAATTCGAACATCCGAATATGAAAAAAGAAATAAGAGTATCCGAATATTTAAGTGGGATCGAAAGAAAACGTAATGTGTACATACAATGAAATGTAATATACATTCTTCAAAAAGTGAATAATAACTAAAACGTAATTAAATTATAACAATCGTATATTTTGTCTGATTATAAAAATATATATGTTTTTAATTTTATGTTATACAGCAAAGAAAATATTATTGATACAAATTATACTAATGTAAGAATACTATTTGAAACCATAATTATATACAGGAAATGGATGGATTTTTTTTAGATTTAATAGATTGTCTATATAAACTTAACTTATAAATTTTTTTTTACTTACACATTACTCATTGTAAGTTCTAATTGGAAAGAAATAGACAATTTATTTATTTTTTACACTTAGATTATATATTTTGATTTAAATGAAATGTGTAGTGAGTGATTGGGTAAAATTTCGTTTGACAAAGGTTACTTAAAACATAAATTATTATATTTTTTATACGTAATGAATGAATTTGACATGAGGATTCTAACACGAGGTGTAGTCAGTCTGTTAGTATATGTTCTTTTTTAAATAAGATAATACGCAATTTATTTAGACGTAAAAAAAGTTCTAGTACCTAGTTGTGAACCGTTCTATTTACGATAGGTTTTTTATAATTGGAAAGAGCAGTTTGAAATAGATAAAAAAATATTTTTTCCTTGTAACTAGATTGGACGAATGTTGACTCTGCTGCGACGACTCAAAATATTTTATTAGAAAGTATCCGTATATATCCGAATAAGTAATCAACTATATTGGCACTATCTTTGAAAAAACTAATTAAAGAAACAAAGAGAATAGTGTTAATATTTGCGTAATAAGCAGTACTCTAGTAGCAATTTTCTTTTTCATGTAAATAAAATAATATTTGCATTATTCTGTCATAAATATTCATTTTGTAAAGCGCAGTTGTAAACATTTATATGAGACACGGCTTATGGTAGTCACTCGCAAATCCTTGGTGATAAAAGTTCTGGAAACATCTAAATAAGACAAGTGTACAAAACATGGCATCTTGTAGCATTTTACCAACAAACGTCAAATATGAAATATCTCTCTTAAAGAAATTTTATCTTCACAATATTAAAAAAATGCATTCAATATATGTATTTTTTTTCAATTCCAAATATGAGATTTCTGACTTACGAGTTTGCGATTTCTTTTCTCCTCGAATTGATATCGATTGATTTAAAAATTTCATTACATATTTTTCAAATTTTTATTTCTTTATATTTAATTGATGTAATTTCAATACTGTGAACACAAATAGTCTTTTTACATTTTCAGTTACATGGAAAAGAATATTTACACATTTTAGTTCATTTAATAAGTTTAAAAATCATACATTTAACAAATGTTCATTGTCAATACAAAAATCCTTTTTTTAATAATAAGTACAAAAGAGTGATATATTTTACGTGTAACAAATGTCACCAATTGTTATTTGAGTCTTTATAAGTACATTGAAACCTCGATTTATGAACCCGGAACTCATATTCTCGCTGCCTACTTATTAGCCACTTTTCAAAACTATTTGACTAACTTTGATGACGTAGTAGACCAAACCTTCTAATAAATTCATGGAGTCAAAAGATATTATATGAGATATAGGCCAAATAAATTTGTTACAAATATTCATGAAAACTAAAAAGTGTTATAATTAAGTGCAAATTTATATAAAGTGTACCGTAAAAAAAAAATTAAAATAATAATAGTTAATCAATTATAAATACATTTTGAGGAAACGTAACTTAGCTATGACCTTTTAAAATATAAAACAAAATATTTGTATCCCTCCATTCCGAAGAATAGATCTGAATAGAAATATAAGCACCGTGCTTTATGCCAGCATTTATAAATTATCACAAATTGTTGCTAAGAGTGAGAAAAACGGTCTACAGTGACATCTATTGATGAGAAAAAAATACTTATTTACAAAAACTGACTTCTTAATTTTTTGTAATAAAATGATTTATCTCGCTCAAAACACTTTATAAAAATTTACTGAACATAAAAATTAACAATATGAAAATTTAAAGTTAATGTGAACACATTTCTTATTTTTTTCAGCTTTTGTGATATTCGTAGTTGAAATAATAACTGTCAAGTGGAGAATGGTTAAATAAAAAAGAGTGGTAAATATGTATAATCTATCAATTGAGGAATCTATCAATAAGCACTGACTATATATAAAAAAATAATAGTACTTTTTTGGTTGAGATATATTATTTAATTGACAAAAACACGGTCACTGCTTAAGCACGCCTTTAGTTCTTGTCCATTTTATACAAAAAAACTGTTGAATAATAAGGAATGATTTAATTATCTATTTAGCTAGATTATATGAATTAGACGTATATTGTAAATAAACTAAAAAAGGTCTTAATTAAAGTGTTTGTAGAAGATCGTTTTACTCACCCCTAATGTAAACAACGTTAATGTTCATAACCACTAGGGAAACATGAAACACTATTCGTGGGGAAAATCACAAATGACAAATGTAACTTTGGATCATCAATTCACTGACGTATTTTATAATAAAACTTCCTGACAGAGATAACAAACATTATACAAGCATAAATTAAGAACTGCCTGCCATTATTTGTGATGGATACAGGCTGGTACAACATAAAATGTTTCTATCCAGCTTGACTGAGGGTAAGTACAGCTTTAAATATACTTCCAACACAGAATGTTTTCTGAATCGCCCCCTCGCAACTGTCACTAATACACATACAAAAATAATTTTTGTATAAACGTGAAAATGAAACAAATAAAAAAAATATTCGAAAAGGTTACTCGCATTTGCCGGAATTAATATTTTTTCTTTAAATTACAAACGAAATTCAGCATAAATAAGAATCGTATTTTTGTGGGGTCTTTTTTAAAGTTCTAGTGCATGCCATTCTCAGAATATTAATACCTGAGAGTGGAAAGTATTGTGCCAACAAAAATAAATAAGCCTTATTTATGGTGAAAGGTCTGGGTTTACTAAGCCCAGAATGTTTTGTTGTTCTGGTTAAAATTAATAAATTCATTCTAAGAATTACTTTTTCACAGCCTGGATGTTTGAGACAAATGAATACATTTAAACTAACCTTTTGAACATGAAATTCTCAAAAAAACACTTTGAGAATTCAAATATTTGCTATGCGTTTTGTAATTCTAAATTATTATATAATATAAAATTCGCTAACATTCAATTGGCAGTGAAACGTGTTCATTAAATTTTCTTGATTTAAATTTGGGTAACTAACAATATTCCATCGTTAATCTTATGTATTCCCCACACCATAAATTCATTAGTAAAGCTTTTGTGGAGTATAACTTTGTTATCTTGAAATTTAATATGATAATCGTACACATATTAGCAACTTGCCTGCTAGATTGTAACTGACAAATTCATTTCATGTAAATTATAAATGAATAGCAATCATTAAGGAGCACGATTCATTAGTATGATACCAGTCACATTGCATAAAACAATTTTTGATTATATTAGCTATGCAAGAAAATTATTAACTCGCAGCAAAAGAAGCCGCTGAGCACGTTTAAAGGGCAATATTGTATACGGAAATATAAGATAGACATAAAAATGTTTATTAAGAAAATAATAATATATTTGCATACGAATTTATGTACACGTCAATATTTTTTATTAGCGATTATACAGGCTTTTAAAATTCATCAATCGTATAGTTGTTATAAAGGTTTACACTTGTGGGTCAAAATTTTAATTAATTGCGTTAGAGTGTCAGCAAAACTTTCCACCAAAAAAAGCTTGTATTCCTATCTGATTTAACTTTCTGGACGCAACTTACCAATCACATCATAAAACTAGTTTATTATTTGCCATATCGAGTTAGCGAACTTTGATGTCGCCGTTCACAGTGATCTTCTTCGTCAGATGTTTTCATTTACTTATAAAATGTATTATTTGAAGAATTTTACAAAAATGATATAATTACAATTAATGCATCACCCGTTATTATTGGCAAGTTTATTAAGATAAATATTTTTTTATTGGAAAAATATATAGTTTTAAAAAAAGAAAAACTCTAATTAAGCCATGATTTTCATTCTGAAATAAATTATAGAACGTACGCAACGTTTAATGTGCTAAAGTTTTAAATATGTTATAATCTCGAGGCGAAGTTATATTAACTTAACCTATGTATATTCTTCTCACAGAAACATAGGAATAGAAATTTACACCAAAATGTTTTCCTGCAGATTTTAAAATTGATATAAACTGCTTTTCTGTCACCAAACCGATATTTTGTTATTGTACCAAGCTTGATAATACTATAGATTAATGTAAATTTAAGAAATTTCACCTTCACTTATATATTTTCAACCAGCTTGCATTTATTTATTGCATTGTATTAAACTGAGATAACTTTTTTTGAACCAAAACAAGTTCTCTGTAAGTAGTGTTGAAGAGATAGGTAAGTAAAAAAAATATGTTTTTTTTTTAAATAGTTCTTGCAATCTAGCTAATCTAAATGTGTTGACTCCACGTTAAAATTAACCATTTAAAGTGCAAAGTAGTCAAAATAAAATTGGGTTAACCGAATCAATACTTACTACCTTATCGAAATGGTGTTTATGTATTTAACATAAACTAATAGCGTAGTCATCATGCAGTAAAACCGTTATGCATTTTGATGCGAGCATATCAATTTATCTAATGCACGATAAGTCAATGAAATAATAAAACCGGTTAGGTAGTTTATTGTTTTTGAAAAAGGGATAATTAACGTTTTCTTAAAAACATGAGGTGTTGAAAAATGTAAGAAATTGAAAACGACTGAACATGTGAGCAAAAAAAGGTTTGAAAATGAGGAGTCCATAACACAAGGCAGATATCTGTTCAAGACACCGCTAATGCCTCTATTGGTTCAGCTAAGCTCCACCGAGAGATCATTTGCTCGCATCTTTAATCGATCCTTTTTTCTGTATTATACGAAAAAGCATCTCAAATATTGCTTAAGTTTTCAACATATACTACGTATGGTGTTCCATTTCTCTCACTGTAATCCACATTCCGTTTCTATAATAACACAAAATATAAATTAATATGTTACATTCTTATAAGCTAGATGGAAATATCATAGTAGTATATTTACTTTTAAAAGTATAATATTAGTTAGATCATTAGCTGTTTTGCACTTTCTGTCAAGTCTTAGTTCTCTTTTAGTCAGAAAATTCAGGTAAAGCTGAAATAACTATAAACTTACCAATATAGTTCCAGAACACTTTGATATTTTTACCTAATTAAAATAAAGGTTAAAACATAAATGCAAACTTATTTAACACGTTTTCCATTGTTAAAATTTGAATTTAATGTTGTAATAAATATAATAAATTGTGAAACAAATGATTTATGTATTCTAGTATTTATTCATTTATACAAATAGAATTGTTTGATCATACAGAACAAAGCTAAGTCATTTATGCTACATATATTTTCATTAATTAAAACTTACTAGCTTAAATTAAAATTTAAACTAAGCAAAAAGGTTTTACCGTTTGAAAAAAATTACGATTTTCGTTGTTAAATGGTAGCCTTTCAAACATCTATATTTCGTTCTCGTTATCAGAAATGAACATTTACTTTAATTTGTTTTCAATCTTTAAAAATGTTTAGTTAAAACCTTCTATATGTCCGGTATTTTCTTAATTATATTCATTTTTACCGGATCTAATTACGAAACAGGGTGACAACAGGAGCAACCTAAGCAAAACAGAATACGTTAACCTGGTCTTCCTATTTTTAAGCAATCAGGAAAAATCTGAATTACAGCTTGATTCCATTCAATAAAATTTCAGAAAAGAAGTGAAGAAGGAAAAAAAATGTTGTGTATTTAAGTAAATTTAAGAATATAAGCTTATAACTAATAAAATAAAATAAGAGTAAAGAAAACAATTTTTGCATTCGATTAATTTTTTCCAGTGTTGGGCAAACTTTATTTTTTGCCCGAATGATAAATATTTTCGAAATTTTATCTATCCAACTGTGTTTATTTTTTTGTCATGAAGTTGACTAACTTGACAAAATACTAAACTCCAGACAAGAAAATTGTTTCATAGTTATTGCAAGTGAAGATAGTTTCAAGACATTGTTAGTTGGTTGCAAGTTGCAAGGGTAGCAACTAGCAACAATCTAGAACGTCAGGGACATACAGGAAAATTGACATGTTAGACATGAACAAGACAGATTAGAGTCTAATACTCTCTCGAGTGATGACTTGGCAATAATTTAAGTGACGTGTTAACTTTATATAATGTTACTGAAAGGATGTTACATGCATTGGATGTTTTATTACAACAAGAAATCAACTATCATACAGTTTATGCATATACATGATCATTAAATACAAGTAAATTAATACATTTTACTTTTGCGATGCCACAAATAACAATTGTAACTTTTTATCACTAACCGAATGAAGAAAAAAAAATTGATTATTCTCAATAATTAAAAATCAATTTGGTCTCTAGTTTTTATATTATATATCAAAGCAATGAAAGTCTACTTTAATTTTCCATCGTTGCCGATAAAAGTTGTGAGGCAAGAAATCTTGTTGAAGCCAGGTAAAGTAGACGCCATATGCATTTTATTTATTATAATATACATATATCACCTCATAAACCCACTATATCCATATATTAAAATGTAATATACACATGCGCATTCATAGATAGGTATATACGATACATAAATAAGTAAACGTAAGAGTCAGTTTCGTGATGTTAAGATCGTTTTTGCAGTTTTTTTTCAATTTCCAAACTAACATTAAAAACTTGTAAATGAAAAATCATGCTTATTTAAAAGATTGTTCAATCTTTTTGTGACTTCATTTTATTTTCGTAAATGATAAACTAAAACATTATGGGCAATAATAACTGTTTTTTTTTGTTCAATAGTGAACATGATTGATAAATAAATAAAGGAAATAGTTTTTTTCTATAAAAAAGTAAATTCGGTGAAAAGGCATTCCACAATCTTTTTCTTTTTGAAACAATTTGAATTTAATACGGTCTGCTGGAAAAAAATATATTAAATATATAAATGTAACTAAGATAAAAAACATGGGACTTATTCTTCATAAATATGAAGATTTTTTCATTGGAAGCCTAAACAATTCCAGCTTCCGATAAATTTGTTTGCTAGTTATATTCGTTAGTTTCAACAGACTGTTTAAAATTTCGTAGCATTACTTGCAAAAATTGACTGAGATAAAACTCTTGGATTTAATTTCCGTGATACCGCATGACCCGAAATTCTCGGAACTCCATTAATGAACCTTTAGTGTATATCTGTATAAATACACTCACAATTTTGGTCGAAAATACTATCTAACTCTCATTAAGAAAACTGTAGGGAAGAACTTTGCTAAGAAGTTAAATGAAAGTGAGCGTTTTTAATTAAGAAGTTTCTTTTATAAAAGAAAATCATTTGATTGTTGCCACACAGTGACCTGGAAGGCCATATATACCTTTTCCTATTACAGAACTGACTCGAAATGTTCCCTCCTCCAATGAAAACATCAGATGTTTGTTTTTATTACCCCGCAAAAGGATGTAAACAAAATCAAATCGCTCCAAAAGAAGGATGTGCGTTGAAATAATGCATCAAACGGCTCTTCACTTCTTCTGGGACATACTTTCAGATTTATAAATTACAATCAATTTTTTTAACGGTAGATACGTTTCACAAAAACCGTCTTATTTGAAAAAAGGATAATATTTTGGTACAAGAAATCATGAAAAAAAAAGGTAAAAATAAAAAAACCCAAAATAGTATGTATAATATGTACTTGATTAAATACATAGACTTTTATGAAGGACTGGACATAAATCACTTTCATCGCTAGAAATGTCTGACACGGCTAATGTAATAAGGCTTTTTGTTTGTTATTGCAATCATGTATTAAAATTGAGTTATTGATTTTTTTGTTATTATCGCATCCGTTATTCACTTATGTGTTTTTTTTTTGGAATCGTGTTAGTTCAAATAATTAATCTAAATTATAGTTTTTATTCTTTTTAGCAGAGAGTACTGTTTCAAAATCATCTACAAATTGTTGAGTGTATCATACTATTATATTTTTTTTATACTATTATATTTTATTGAACACTATTTTTTAACAAAATTTATATTTAATTTTATGTTGAGGGAATTTATCCGTAAAAAAAGCAGCCCTGATCTTTAAAATAGTAAAACCAAATTTATGATATTTTTACATGAAGCATATGTAAAAAGGTAACCAGTTGCGTTTATTCGTTTTATCTTTTATTTCGAATAAGCCAAGTAAAAAATAATGAAGTAAGAAATGTAAAAAATACAAATTGCTCGCTATGCATGTCATTTTTTAAGATTTGGTATGTTTAGAAAAGATTACAGACTAGTTGATTCTTTAAAAACCAATTCATACATGAATCGAACTAATAAATATTAAAAACACTTTTTTACAATTGATTCTCTCAACATTTATTTATAATTTAAGAGCAGTATCAATTGTAATTCTGTCGATCTTGCTTAGAATAAGTTTTATACATTTATATAATTCGAATTTGTAACTCCGTCCATATCTCCACATCGGTAGTAAATATATTGCGTATTTCTGCAGATCAAATATTCATGAAACTAAACAACCTGTTTAGTATAAAAACTAAGTTCGTATTCATCTACCGGTTCGCAATGTTTTATGCGAGTATCTTATGGAGCACCTCTGTAACGGAGAAAGCGAGTTTTGTGTCCCCTACCGTTCGGTTTCCTTTGCAATGATTAGGAGCTTTTTCTTTTTTTCGTTACACGTTATGTGCTCATTGCCCGAGGAAGCAATTTATCGATCAATCACGCCGCGAGCTTTTATAAACTTTGCAGTAAATAACTTCGACGTGTATTAATTGAGGAACAATTACTTAGCAAAAAAAAAAATGTCAATTTTAAAAGTCAATCATTGCATATTAAAATTTTTCATCATTGACTGTAGAATCCTGTTAGATTCAGCTTATTGCTAATGATTAAATAATACCTCGTATCCCACAGCTTTGATTGTAATGAATTTTAATAGACGTACCGCTACCCTAAAGATAGACAAACAGTAGGATAAGTCGAAAATACTAGTTTCGAGATAATTGAATTTTAAGTGTGTTGTACGTTTTAAATAGCGAATTATGGTTTTATTAAGTTTCTTTTACGATTTATGATAAAAGATAAAAGTAGGTTTTTTTTATTATTATCTGTATCTAGTTATTTTACGATTTTTCTTTTAAAGGGAGCATTTAAAAAAAAATATCAGTGTTTCATTATAAAGGATTACCTTTCACCAATCGATTGGCATACTTATCTTAAACTGGAGTTTTTTTCCCTTTATCTCATTGTTTCTATATGGTAGTGATATTTAAATACACGATAAAAAACAGTCTTGCAAAATTTTGAATTGTAATAATGATTTTAGCCACTTATCAAGATCGATATCTTTATTTGTAAATGCCATACTATTTAACATACATATTATAAAAACACCACTATATTCACAAAGCGAAAAAAAATCTGTGAAAAAAATGTTTTCTTTCTCCGGGTTATTTCTATAAAACAAAATCAATTTAAGAATCCATGCATCTAATTCTTATGATGATTGTCGAAGATACCAACGTTATGCAGTCAAAATTTAATAACAAACTTATTATGTATTTTGTTAACAAATAAATCTAATTTTAAAAGTTTGAAATACATTTAGTTGACTGATAAAATATCAGAACCTTAAGTCGTTTTCAATTATGGCCCAAATAACATAAAAACTTTGAGGAAATGAGTACAACTAAACAATTGTTTAATTTTGGAATCCAGCCAAGTTTTCGTGAACGAGTTGACGCTATCGTGACGGTTGCTTTTTGAAGTTGTAATCATTTGATTACAAATTACTGCCATGACAGTGTCATAATGAATTCTACAGAATGGTTAAAATTATTTTTGTTTACAAAAACTCTATAAGAATTTATTACATAGTGAAGAAAAATTAATCTTATTCAAATTGATATAATTACATGGCGCATTATTTCAAACAAAAAGTGTCATCGTCATTTACGACGAACAATAAACAATCATGATTTACAATCCCTTTTATAAATCAATTTTTCAGTTCTAGTGAGCGACAAGAGAACTAAACTAAATCGACTTAAATGTTTAATATTCAATGTATAAGGCATAAAATAAAATAATAAAAGCGATAGCTTTGAAAGAAACGCTTTGCGAATCGAATGTCGCGTTTTTTACTTTTAAATTCCTCTCTTTGTTTTATTATCTTTAACTTCCGCACCTAGATTAATGTATTGATCTAAGCACTTCGAAGCCCTTAATAATTTAACAGAAAATTTATTCAGATCTTGTTCCAAGCGTCATTGTCTTATCGACACTTTGTATCCAACTCGTGAATTTTACATGAATTCTAGTGAGGCTCATAATAACATTTCGTTCGTGAATTAATTCTAGTCACACTTCAAAAATACGTAAATCCGTTTCAGTTCCTGCAATAAGATTATCCTTATGATACATCATTATAATATTGATTTTTTTTCAGACACTAAATAACAGTGCAGTGCAGTGGAAAACATCGTTAGCTTTAGAGTTAAACATGGTCTTAAAATAAATACTCTTGAAGTACATAACTACGTCATTTTAAAATTTCGGGCTTGTAGCTGAGTGGCTAACGTTGTAAACTTTGATTGCAGTGTTCACGGTACTGTATGCTAATACAGACAGCTCCTTAAATAGATTTTTCAATATTGGTTTATGATTTTGTTTATTAAAGGATATTATATGCCTGGTATATCTAAATTACCTTCTGAAAATATTTAATGTCGTCTGAATTTGATGATCATGTTTAGTAAGTAATAGATGGAAGACTTGGAATTACTTTGGAGTCTTCGGATGGTAACCACTGATCCGGATATATAAAGAACAAACAAAAGTACTTTTATGGTAGGCTTTGTAATTTAAAAATATTTACAAATCTTGAATATAAAGTTGAAGGGATATTCCCATCAAATAATATTTATTTACAGAACACATAATAAATATTAATATCGTAAAAAGATTATAAAAGATCATTGTATATAACACCTATAGATACTTATTGTTTGAAACCCGACACGGAAACGAAGAAAATAATAAATACAAAGCACAACTTTCCTGATTGGACAGCATCCTGTTCACAAATTCTTTTCTTTTTTGTTGAAAAAAAAAAAGAAAACTTTAAATCACGCCTCGGTAACTTCGTTTGAAACACACCTTTACAGATAGGTACTTAATTGAATATCTTATAACAGAATTTCCCTTCTTTTCCTTCCGCGGATAATTTATTTTAAGTAATTAAAAATTTGCTAGTCTCACCAAACCTTGCATTTTAAGTAAATTTTTTAAAGCTTTTACCGTATGACAAACTTTTCTTGAAAGTATTTTTTTTTAAATAATTAAAAAAAACACGCACATACTATTATATATGAAAGTTAACAAGGAAAAATATATAGAAAAAAACTTATTCGTAAATGATGAACATTAATTATACGCAATAATAAAATACATTAAAGGCGTTAACTATAATCTGTTGGTGACAAAGCACTTATTTAAAAGGTATTTATAAATATTGTAAAATGCCACAATTTTTTAAATGATCACGACCGGTTTCTCTCATCATCGTAGCAATTTTTCATTGAGGTATATTTAAAAAAATGTTCCATTAAGACATCAGGAGGTTTTCAATCACGGCTTATCCAAATTAATTCATAAATAAATTTTAAATAAATTTCAGATCAACAATATTAGTTTATTTATATCAATTCTCTTTGAGTTGGTCTATGAGTTTTGAAATATATGCACTATATTTATTTATTATTCTTAATCAATTAAAAGGTAAAATATGCTATGAAACCGGTATGGAAATAATAATTTCCCAAAGGATATCGCTATAAAATCATTATGAAGCTTAAATACTTAACGGAAAAAGAATTACAAATTTTCCGTAGATTGAAATGTAAGATGAAAAAAAAACTAAATAGTTTGAAAGTCTTCGTTTTCCTAAAGGTCGATTTATAATGACGGTTTGGTAATGATGTTTTGTCTTCAAATAAAAATACGAAATAATACTCTTGGCATCCCGAAAAAGTTTCTTCAATAACGTATTAATACCAAATAATGTTTAATTGAATACATAAGAAAGTCTCTATTATTTCTTGGAACGTATTGTGCCAATAATATTTTCGGATTCGGAGATTCATTATTTATTTGATAGCGGTAAGCTGTTATCAAAGGACCTACTCCAGAAGTGCTGTAATCTGCTACTCTCTCCCAAGAGCTTCTTATACCATTCGGGAAGCAAAACCAGAGCTACTGAAGTGGCAAAAAGACCTTCCAGTGATACTATGTTTAACTAGCACTACAAAAAAGAAAAGTGTATAGAAATCGTTATATAATCGTGGTCACCCTTCCGCGCGCGATTTCTTAGCCAATATACCGTAAAATATTCGAAAAGTCTTCAGGCGTTTTATTTTTATTTGAGCCTCGTATCCAGCAACCCTTTTGATTTTTTTCTGGTGCTAGCATTTTTGTCTCGAAGAAATCGAGTGCATATAGCGGGAAATTGGTAAAAGTAGTCAGGCGTGCAACTTGTTTATACATCCTACGTTGGCAGGATAGAGATAATGTAACGAGGTGAAATCTCAAAGAGTCTGCCGAAGTATAAATTACTGTGATCAATCATTGGCTTGTTGTTTGTGAATGGAAATAAATCGAGAGAACAAAAAAGAAATGAAAAGGGACCGGATTCAATGAAAAGTGATTCCATGATAACCGGAAGCGCAAGAAAAAATATAAAATATCACCGATTCCAAATTTTTAATTTAAAGAGAAGCGAGATTTAAAAAATACTCGTTTATCGAGGTCACGCTATAATTAAACCCACAACTGGAAAAATATAACAATGTCTTATTTATACTTTTTAAAATAATGTTTGTTCAATTAAATCAAACAAATTTGATTTTTTTGTTTTAAAAAATAGCTGTTTGTAGAATTAATTCCATTTATAAAACAACAAATATATTGTGCTTTTACTTGAATAAAAAATAATATAATCGATACAAAAAGTTTTCAAAAAATCAGTACATGTTGATTAGCTTTATATTGATCTAAAGAAACATATTTTTAAATCTAGAAAGCTCAAAAATGAAATAGAAAATACACAGCAATAAATGGATGCGTCTAAACTTTATTTTTGCTTAACGACTTTCATAAGTTATTTACTTTAATATTACCATCAGAATTTTATTCTACAATTGAGTTTTGAGGATTAAAAACTTATTAATTCTTTATTAAATATTAAAGAAAAGCATAAAATCACGACTAGTAATACACATGAAAAATATCTTGAAATAAAATAGAATCAGTTTATTTTAAAATGTGCTGAATACTGTCAATTCCTGTAAAAAGGAACTGAATCATACTAAATTTAATAATTGTGACTATAACAATACGAATATCTTTTGTTATTGTATTTTTACCTTTTAATATTTCTCTTCCAAATTATCTTTCAATATCTGTTTTATAACTACGAAGAAAAGTAAAATTGACGATTTAAATGCAAACTTTAAATAAATTGTTTCAATTTTCTGAGCCAAAGTTGGTTGTTATAATATTCCATTGCAATAGAATACTGAATATCATTAAAGTCAAATAAACCTATAGTAACATAATACGGAAACTGTTTCAAATTGCAATCGACAACAGCCTTTAGGCTAGGAAACTTTGTCAAATATTCAGTGCATGTATACAAAATTGAATGTCCAATAAAATTTGCAGAAAACCAAAAATTTCTATTGAAATATCGAATAAACGAAATGCATACATTAAAAATGCATATAGAAGTTTTTGAGAGTGAGAGGTTGTCTTTAATTATATTAGTTTGCTTACAGTTCATATAATAATTATATTAAAATTTCATATATCATTTATTATATTGATTGGAGCTAAATATAAAATACATTCAGTAAAGAATTGTCTTTGTAATTAAAACTTTCAAGTGTGGTTTTTCCAAAACGTTTCAAATCATCTTTGGAAATAATAAACGTTGTTTTATTAAGTAAAAGTAGTTGAAGTTTCTCAGATGCGGCTGTATTTGGTTAGACACTCGTGGACCCCGGTCTCTCGGATAGAGAGAGGTGATATCTTCGAAGTATTAAAAAAATATAATTTAACCACGGTAAAAGTCACACAAAGTATATTATGAATGTGGTTGTCTTCTGAACATGTGTTTTAAATAAACAACCCTCCAGAGACGACAGCTTTTTTCCGATAAAAAAAATATTTTCTAAGCCATATAGAAGTCACGGATAACTTTTATTCCTATCCAAAAAAAAAAAAAACGCAAAGTCGTTGTATAGAAACTCCGCATGGCCATGCTCATCCTTTTATTACCGTGTTATATTGAGTACGGACAGTAGTAAGGACAAAAGTGACCGTATGGGCTCGCAAACATTCGGGGTTGAAATATAGCTAAACGTGTTTTTTTTTGAAATATTTACAATTTGACATCTTTAGATCAACATAATTTCAATACAAATATATTAGCAAAAGAACTGTAAATAATTTGATGTTTTTATAAAAAAATAACTAACAGTTTCAAAAAGTAAATTTAAAAAAACGGAAATTCAATAAATCACATGTGCTTTTGGAGGCCGTTCCTGTCCCCACGGCTGATGACTTACTGTAGTCCGTACCCTTCTTAACCAAATATGAGCAAAAGTAACGATATTCAGTTAGAAAAAGTATGAATAGTGGGATCAATAGACAACGATATTTTGTGTGACCATATGGTGACGCTCGTCCTTGGAAAGTGTACATAGGCTTACAATTTCTAATGCAAACTTAAAAAAAAAAAGTCTATGAACTGATATAAATTTATTTTGGATGAGGAAACCAAGGTGGTTGGTATCTTGAACAATATGTTTACAAAAATAATGAGAAATTTTGAAATTAATTCTGATAAATTCGGTGGCAGTGATTTAATTTAAAAAAATGCATTACATCTATATTTTTCATCCGCAAAATGAAATGTATTCGGAACAATAATATTGCGGTTAATAAATCAGAACACCTTACAATTATATCATATGCACATATATATGTGTGTCTTAATATATTTATGTATAGATTAGGGCACGAGTTCCCAACCTATGGGTCGCCAACTTTTAACTAAAATGACAGCCAATTAAAATTACCTTATTGAAAAAAAAATGCCTTTTTCAATTGCATCGGGGCCGCGGGTCACATTGCTTTTATAAAAATAGGTCGCCATCCGAAAAAGGTTGGGAACTTATGGATTAGGGTATCGAATCCCGGGATTCCGGGATTGAACAATCAACATAAAATCGTGTATATGTTGGGATTTGAGATTGAGAAAATTTTTGCCATTTTGAAATCCTGGGATTTTTCAAATACTTTCATGTCGATTTCAAAAACCCAAGAAAAACAGTGTGACACTTTTTTTTGCTTTTCTAGTATTCGCTACCCAAGTAAACCCAAGAATTTACGGAATTATCAAAAAATACCTAAATTTGGAACGTTCTTTTTTAGACCTTTACACTTTCTGTATTTTTCTCAATCCCAAAATCCCGGGATTAGTACTGTCACAATCGGGGATTTCGGGATCCGGGATTCCGGGATTCAGAGATTGGAGACTTTAGTCATAATCAGCAATACTGAAATCTAATTTAAAAAATCAAAATTAAATTAATTACATAGTGTCACTTCTAAATAACGAGACTTTTCCTCGTTGAATGGTCATGGCCAAAGAATGTGATATCTATTGGTTGATGATAAAGCAGCCAATAAAAAAACTGAGAAACATTTTAAAATATACAATGGTATTTAAGTTAGACCACTTTTAATGAATAGCGTATAGACTAGGGATTCTGAAGTCTCTGGGTTTTAAAAGTCCCGGGACTCGAGGCGTGATAAAGTCAAAGTCCCGGGAAGTCTCGACACAGAATCCCTAGTATAGACTGGTGGATAATTTTTAAATAATTAGTTGTAAAAGAGATGATAGCGAGTCAATCAGTATGCGTTGTTAACCCACATGGTTACAGTTTTTATTTATTTGCAAACAATAAATAAAAAAAACATATTGAAAACATTCTTGTATAAATTATTATCAAGATCGTAAAAAATGTTAACTTAAGGCTATTAGTTCATTCATATATTAGAATACCGGATTGCAAAAAAACTTTTCCCGATCGTGTGAAAACCTCATTTTTACTTTTATAATAAAGTTTCACTATGTATTGCGTTTTATTGCGATGTTTTTAATACAGTGGCAGTAAAAAGAAATTGTTTGCGGGGAAAACGCTCCCAAACGTGTATTTCTAGAGATATACAGAAAAAGTGGACTCGAAAACAACACATTCTATTAAATCACTTGTGCTGCCAATAAAAATAACTAAAATTGATTTATACAAATTGTGAGTTTTATTTGAACACCATCGTAGTCTTGTTATTGAATGCGTAACAAACGCATTTTACAGGGAAATCTGTGATAAGTGATGCGTTATATATATCGACTGTGGAAAGGAAAAAAGACGCAACCCACACATACCAAATTTTAAAGGAGGCACGAAAAACGTGTTTTGATGATTTAGGGCCATATGAAAATTATGAAATATACACAACCTTAAAGTGCACGGAGACTTCTAAGCTGTTGTTTAATTGACATAATCTAATATTAATTTAAGAAATTGTCTGGGAAAAACCGTTTTTAAAGTCTTTTTTCTTGGTTTCAATTTGTAAACGCTCATCTTTTTTCAAACTTAAAAGCTAAATTGAAAGACTAATTCGGCATTTGTAGCTTACATCATTTTGATAGAACGTGTATCAAGTTGGATACATTGTGATTATCGAAAAAAATCTGTTTTGAATAACTGTAGGTTACGTTCTTTTTTTTTCCACAGTCGATATGCTATATGATTCGTATAGTTTGAAAAATAAATCAAATTTTAGATTATCAAACATTAATTTAGAAATTAATTAACTTTAGAAATAATTCGGTTTCATTTAATAATGCTTTATATAATAAAGTTTTTAATAGTGTATAAAGGGATGTTCTATTTCAAAAAAAAAAAACATAACATTTAAAAATAGCACTATTATTTTCTTCCTTACATACTTTTTACGCAATGCCATCTCTTAAATATCGTAGAAAGCATCAGTGAAGCTTTGAAACAAAACATTCCACCTACGTTAAATTAAATTTACAGCGCAGACACAAACCATTTTTGCAATGTAAATGTCTTTACTGTCAAAAGATGGCAGTAATTTGAGTTTTACGTTTAACACCAGTTTACAGAAATGCCTAATAAATAATTGTAGAATATTATCAAAGGATAAATTATAATATATTAAATTATACATATATCTATGTATATTAAAAAAATCGTTTCATACAAAAACGGATCTAAATTGTATTTTTAATTAAAATGTTAAAAATATTGGATGTGAAAGTTATGTTTTTTTCCTATTAAATAACAAAAATTGGGGTTGAAAAATGAAAACAATAAATAACAATATTCTATACTATAGATTCACTTTAAATTTGTGAGACAATCTATCATAACAAGGGCATGAGAATATAAGGCACGCTCTGACGAGATTATCGAGTCACTTGGTAATAAGTTTTCCTCATGGAAAGTGCGAAAAGCGGATTTATGTTCATCGTGATAAAAAAGCGATCCTCGTAAATTTGTAACAGAGAATACACATAAGTAGTTCCACTTCAGTTTCATATTAAATATGCTTCCTCAGAAAATTTAATAAAAAAAGAAAATTAATCAACCGTAAGATATATCGTATCCAAAAAAAAACAAACAATGGATCAATATTATTAAACTCTTTCAAAACAATAGTTTTATTAAGGTTCAACCATTTTTCCTGATTGATTTAAAATATTAACGAATTTTTAATTTGCGTATAGATCACAACTCACATATATCATAATTTTAGTTTGTAAACAAAAATAATTAAAAAAAAAACTCTTTAAAGAAAAGATATAAAGATATCGACGATCTAAAGTCAGATGCAGGGATGAACAAGCCGCTGCCCGCTTGATTTATTTTGTGATCCTCGAATTTTTCATGTTAAATAATTAAAATATAGTTATACTATCGAATATTCGTTGATAAAGCGGGATAAATCGGTTCATAAAAATAAGCTTACTGTAGAAAATTTGGATTCGATTTTGTAGCTACAAATATTATGTCAAATTCGAAATAATTCAAGACAAATATTAATTATGGACCCACGAGACGTGAAGTGAGACAACAAGTGAAATGGTAAAACTTTAACTTGGACCTTTAAGTACAATCACGTTTTTATTTGGTGTTTTGGTGGATTGCGTATTTTTATTTTACGAAGATAACAATATTGCAATGTGACATGTGCAGAATATTACAATGCGTCTAATTTTTTTTTTAAAGTACTACTTGGCTCAATTCACCTATAATGGTCCCATATTAGCTTTTGAATCATAAATACAACATATAAACGTAAATATTTCATAATAAAAACATTTTTTGAAAATAAGTACTCTTATTCATCTTTTTGCACGGCTTAGAAATAACACGGCAAAATGTATTGGAACCTTTATTTCATGTAATAGAAACTTTGCACTGCTAATTTACGTATATCGCGTCCCCGTGTAAAAAGAAGATGGAGCGTGTTTTTAAAAACAAATTTTCGATACTGCCCAAAACCATGATCATTGATTTATATTCGGCCCGTTATAAGTAAAAGATTATACATGTCTGCTATAAGGCCACGGTAAAAATCGCAACTTATTTGCACAGTAAATTAGTATCTATAAACTTTGATTGCTTTCGTACATATTTTATCAACTTGGGCTAAATTTTTAAAAGCGTTTATTTCATTACGAAGGCATAATGTTTTTGTTTTCACTTTAACAATACTTCGAATTTTAAATCAATAACGCCTTGTGCCGGTCCAAAAATACATTTCTATTGATAAAAGCAAAACTCATAATTTAAATCAAAGTCGTTATTTTAATAAATATTATATCGGTGTTTTATTTGTTAATTTTATAATAAAAATATTATATTTTAATCTTTTAATCTGAAATAAGATTCAATGTTGGTACAATAATTAAAAATCAATTGGAAACTTTATATGTGTATCTTTAATCTAATTCAAATATCCAATTCTTCTTCCCTTGACGATATTTTTCCTTTTGTGTTTCACTGACAAGACGGCATCACTCAGTACCGCCGAGTTCAACCTGGATAGTATCGGGATAGGAATCCCACTGGTCGAAAGAAGAGGCAGGCAACACTAAATCTCTCTGGAAACATTCGCAACACGTGATCCAGCCAGTTCCAACGTCTCCATGACATTGACGTGGCAGGGCATTCGTTCGTTCTCTACAAATCTTCAGGTTCCGCACGGGATACGAGTCTTTGACAGGTGCCATGATTCGCTACCGTTTAGAAAAAATCTATGCTAAAACATATTTTCTTTAAGCTATTTCGGTTTTGTAATCGAGTTGTATTTAGAAATTTTAACCTGTTTTTTCGTCATTGAAAATTTATATATTTAAAAAAAATTTGGTTGTATTGTTTTAAAAAATTTTGACACGTAAAGATATGTGCATGTATCGGAAACTCTTTAAAAATTGTCCAAAGGTTTTTAAAAAGGATGTTATGATAAATGAGAAATTTTATGAGACATGATTGATACTATACGACGCCAAAATAAAAAACAATGAAAATCCTTTTGAACCTCAATAAAAAAATATGAAATGAAGCTTTTCAACAAATATCATCACCGATCGTAAAAAATATTTTACTGTTTCCGTGTTAAAAATTCAATTAAACTGAAACAATGATAAATCATTGATTCCCAACAGCATGAATAAAAATATTAAATCCCCATACCAAAAAAATCTACATCTTAAGATTTCCTAATTCCAAAAAATTCTCAAGTGTTTATCATGTAATAGATTTAATATTATGTTCTTACCATCAATTTTATAAACATCCCTGAATCGTTATATCGAACATTACAAAATGTGGAATTTGCGAATCAAAGTAAATGCAATCCCAATATCGTCTGCCAATTTTGGAGTAAATAAAAATTAAAAGTAATCGCTTTACTTGAAAATGAACGCAATGTAATTGATTTTTTTATTTACGCAAGAAAACTCATTTGATTGTGAATTTGGTAATCCAAATTACATATTATTTCTAGTAGTATTTTGATAAAGAGAGCATATAAGAATGATATGACGGATTTAAACTTTCTGTTTTGACTATAAAATGAAAAGTTATTCTAACATATACGATTGAAACTCGTGAACACTGAAGTTTTGGCAAATTGTCAAGTTGGAGTGTCAAAACCTTGACAGCGTAAGATTTAAGTAATCTCTGATATATTTTTCAAAATTTTCGTGTCAAAATTATTAAAATATTGGATTCAAATGAATAACAGTTTTATTTTCTAAAATTTCGTGTTTCGGATATTTATTTATTAAATGATCGTATACAGATGGTAAAAGAGTATTAAAAATTAAATGTCAAAAAACATATGTTAAAATTTAATACTTATAAAAAAACTATGTTCACAAAAAACTGTGCTTGATAATATTAAAATATTTACTATAATCAAATATATAGTCTGTAAGTTTTTTTTAAAACAAAATTTTAAGTTACAAAAATTAATTTATTATCAACTTATTTCGTGTTGTTATATGATTATAATGTATTTTCGTCTGAACTAAGTTAAGCGAGGCTGTTTTCCAGCAAAATGATTTTCTTATGTAGGTTCCGTTCTTAAAACAGAGTACATGAAAAATATAAATTAGTCGAATAGTTCCAACCATACCAAACAAATAAAGACAGTTTAATTTAAGATTTCCACTGAAGGTGCTTGGTGGAATTTCAATATCAAATTTGGATCGTTCAGATTATGTACATTTACACAAGTTTTTGGCACGAACGAACTGGGTTTCGCCTTTAGGCATCTTCAGGCGTTCAAGTGCACGGATTAACTTGAACTGACGATAAGTAAATAAATGTATCACTACGTTAAAAGCTATCGATGGCGATATGGATTAAATTAGCAAAATATTTGATTTTAATGACGTTCAATTAGCTGGGGAAATATTTAGTTAATTTAAATCATCTTCATAACGTAAATAATTTTGTTTTATATTGCTTAGTAAAAAGGGAACCATTTCATTTCTAAAGGCCACATTCATTTATCTGATTCAACATAAGGCCGCTGTAAAGAAAACTTTGACATCCCCCCCCCCTTTTTTTCGACTGTCGAACATATGGGTTGATTACGCTCTTTTTCCAAACTCTTGCGTATAATTTGTTGATGAAAGTGAATATAGTGCATTATAAAATTGTATATTTTTAAAAAAAAATATCAGGATCCATTTTAAAAAAAATGGAAAAAGTCCCCATCAGAGTAGCCAAGAGGCCGCAGGCTCCCCACCACTGGTCTAGTCATATAATTATGTGTAAAGACTGACTCAAGCCTAGTCAATTTTGCCTTATAAAAAAACCTCTCGAGCTTGATTAAGTAACATTAAACATTAAAAGTTACCGATGGCAAAATAAGTAAATACATATAAACAATAGGCCTATTATATCACCGAATGAACTTTTAAAACGTAGACGTTCGCAAAAATGAATATACCTAGTTTCAAGCTCTACCAGAATTATCCAAAGGCTTATTAAAGAACTATTTAGTTTTTTTTTTACTTAAAATAAAAAAAAGCACAAAAGCAATTTATAATAATAAAAAAAAACCAATGCCCTTATAATTGAACGATATATATGATTCTACAGCATATTTTTTTAGAGCCTATGAATATCTTATCGCTTGTCATCTGTTCTGTATACGGCCCTGATTATTATAGTTCATTCATTAATAAGCTTTCTGAATATTTATATTAAGTGTATGCAATTATTTCGACAACAATTAAAACATATTTAGGAGAATAACCGTTTGACTTCGGGCAGTTTGTATAAATCAAATATTGTATAACTCTGTTAATTGCTACTTTAAAGTGATTATGTATTCGCGCATAACCTTTGCGACTTTATTCGCGCAGACAAAGTTATATTTATGAGGATTTACGAAGAACAATGGTTTCCAACTTAGGGAATTCTAATATCAGATAAGATAAAAGTTTAACAAGCGGTAACACTGTAAGTTTCACGCTTTCTGGGAGCTTAGACGATAACGGCTCGGCAAAATTTGCGAACCTTGCATATTTATGACTACAACAACTAGAAAAACTTTCCTTGCTAACGAGGTGGTTCTAGGATAGGGGCCGAACATATATTTTTATTTTATTTTATTTTATTCGAAAAAGAGAAACGTAATGGGGTGCTAAACTCTGCGACGTAATATATTTCAGTGACTATTCTTGGTATAGCACGCAACATGTCTATATTATATTATACTGTATTAAATACGACTTATTCTCTTTTTGCACTGGAGTTTTTTACACGGTCCAATGTATTGTAACGTACCTTGAATTTCCCTATGAACACTTTTTTTTTACACGGCTTTTTATCATGAAACGTATCCCCCATGCAAAAAGAGAATTGAGTGTACATCTTATAGATGTTTGGCTACCAAATTATAGTATCATATAAGTTTTATTGGAACTATTTTTTTTCTCTCTTACCTCCTTTCTTTCCAGTACCATTGCCTTTTTGTTGATCCGACTCCAGTTCGTTTAAAACTACGTCTGTCTTAAGTACCGAACTTTATTTCAAAGATTTAATTTATTTGCAGCCTCAATCCATAAATGATGAAGTTGCCATACGCCACCGCTGATGTTTATCGGCTTCCCTGTCAAGGTCCGTAGTGTTCTCTGTAAATAAGGCCAACTCGAATAAGATGTGGCAGTTAACCACATAGTACGGTCTACGGCAAGCGAGGAGTTAGGAGCCCTATGGTTTGTCCTGTGATTTGATGATGTCCTGTGCTCAGTCGGTATATACAAATTTACCTCCAATTTCAAACCTCACATAAATATCTTTTTTTTACAATTTATCTAATTTCTATAAGAATCAGAAAATGTTACATAATATATTTTCACACAATGCTTAAGTTTTCGTTTAAATAAATATCACATACAAATAATAATTAAATAACGACAAAACATTTGTACATAATTACATTAAAACGAACTTAATAAACTTAATTAACTAAAGTTTTTAAAATTATAATTATGCTGCTGCTTATTTCCAGGATACGAGAAATTTTCACGGTTTTAGTATTTGCATGTACAGAAAGACTATTTTTTACACTGTGTTGTTATTAAATTTTATTAGTGTGAAATATAAATCATAACAGACTTTAAATAAAAAACATAAATTGAGAAGATATATAATTTATTAGTTAAGTAACAAACAAAATGTTATGAAATATATAAATTATTTGATACAATATTTTTTGTAGAATTTTTCCATAACATTTTATTGTTAGGGCATTTTTACAAAAGGTAAACATAAACGTTAAGTTATCCAAAGGATTATTTAAAAAGGGCATTTTTTAATCGTAATCCGAACGAATTATTTCTAACGAATGGGGTTTATTTCAATACAATATTACCCTTGCAAAATAACCCAAAAGGTTGCTGGTTTAAACGTATACATACATATATACTCCTACACGCAATAAAGCTCCTAACTTACTTTGGAGGGTCCTGCTACGGTGTCAGCTGTTAATAATGGTTGAAATAATATGCAGTTATTTCAAATTCCTTCGTAGTTACTCGTAGACTCCAAAAATTTAAATATTAAAATTTGTATTCGCGTTTCGTATTAAATAATCCAGTCCAAGAATCAATACAGCTCATTGGCAAGTGACTGAGGTACAATTTTGTGTAGAAATAATTAACTTTAAGAAAACAGATTTTATTGAATGATAATATATAAAAATATATAAAGTTGTCATACAGGAAAAGTTTAAAAACATAGTGTTCATGAAAACCGTTTAAATATTTTAATAATTTAAGATTTCGACTGAAGGTGCTTGGTGGAATTTCAATATTAAATTTGAATCGTTCAAACTATGTACATTCTCACAGATTTTGTCACTAACGAGCCGGGTTTCGCCTTTCGGCATCTTCAAATTTGGCATCTTCGCCAATAGTAACAAAAGAGTTATTAAATATATTAGACGTTTGCGTTGACCAGAACTATTTCCAATTCAACAATACAATTTATAAACAAACAGAAGGCCTTGCAATGGGAAACTGCCTATCACCGTTTTTAGCTGAGTTTTATATGAACTATTTAGAAGATAAAAATTTTAGAAACAAAACAGAAGCCAAACCTACAGTCTATTGGTTCCGATATGTAGACGATATTCTTTGCCTGTTTAATGGAATATATTGACAAATAACTAACTTTCGTAACTTTATAAATTCATTACATAAAAATATTAAATTCACTTTAGAAGTTGGAGGCAAAAATATTAACTTTCTTGACCTAAATATTAACATTGAAAATCATTCTCACGAGTTTAAAATATTTCGGAAGCCGACATTTTCGGGTGCTGTGATCCATGAAAATTCAATGCACGCATTTTCTTATAAAATAGCCGCTTTTCGTTCAGAAATACATAGACTTGTGATTGATCCTTTAAACGAAATAAACTTTAATATCGAATTGAAAATCACCAAACAAATAACCATAAACAATGGATACGATATGTCTCTTATAGACAATATTTTATCAAAAAAACAAACTAAACTTGGAGAAAAAATGTTATTTAAAGGTATTGGCGTAGAATAATTTATTTAAGAAATACAAGTCTCAAAATTAAAAAACAGCTAGCTAATAGTGTTAGACCAGCTTTTTACTGTAAAAACTCTTTAGGCAAATTATTAGTTAACAATAAAGATAAAATACATTACTTAAATAAATCCGGGATTTATAGATTGCAATTCTCTTGTTGTACAAAGCTTTATATCGGCAAAACAGAAAGGACACTGAACATCCGAGTTTTAGAACATATGGCAGCCTTTAGATTGAAAAAAAACACGTCTACTTTTGCTAATCACTTAATTTTGGAAAGACACGTGTTCAATCAGGAACAAGGGATAAAAATGTTACACCCAAATACAAACAGTCATAAGCTCTTTTTCCAGGAAATTTTGGAAATAAATAGAGCACAACTGCATAGTCTTCCAATTTTAAATGAAATATTAATCCTACCGGGATCTCCACTTATATACTCTATATAAATATAATCATAAAACCTTTGCCGACAAACAAATACATATGATTCTTGAAACTACTTACTACTCAAATCTGTTGGCATTCCCATGAGCTTATCCTTTTCGCCAGCAATGTCTTTGAACTCAGTGATGCATTTATTTCTTATATAAACACGAAACTTTAATTTACTAAGCGTTCGTTCAAGTTCATCCGTGTACCTAAACGCCTGAAGATGCCGAAAAGCGAAACCCGGGTCGTTAGTGACAAAATCTGTGAGAATGTACATAGTTTGAACGATTCGTTTTAATATTGTTCGTCAATTTAAAAACACCTCTTATAACATTTACATTTTGTATTATGTATACATTATATTCGTGAACATATGTACGTATGTGTGAGACTTCAAATAGTTAAAACTTGTTCATTTTGTTTTGTATGCAAACTATAAAGTCATCATCATTAATTAATTTTATTGAACATGCTGTGACAAACGAAAATGGATTTTATAATTATGCACACTTATAATTATAATAATTAACGATACTATTATTACTTACAGTATTGATTTTTCTGATTTTCAATAGTGGCTGATTGACAACTTTACAATTTTACCTCTCATACAAAGTACCGGATTGTTGTACATAACTTTTTTTCTTTTGTTCTTCTTAAGCTACAACTAATAATTATTTATTAAGTTTCTCTGATATCGTCGTGTAAGGCGTTGAGCTCGGTATTGTATCGTTATATATATATGTCTTTCCGTGAAATACATGTCCATACAATTACTAACAATAGTAGTGTTATAGATATATCTGTATTTTTGCGTCGGTATATAAAGATACCAACATTATACTTTATTGCTAGTAAAATTCATTTGCATTGCGCAATTACTGTCTTTTTGCCTGAAAAAATCTGCTATCTGCATAATTATCGAAAATTCGCAAAGGTAGAGAAATTTCACTTCTCATATATTTATTTAATCTTCGTTTCTCACCATTTAATCCAGAATATTAACATATAGTATCATCAGTATACTTTTTAATAATAAATGACTTTTTGTGTTATTAAAATATGGTTAGTCAAATGGTAAAGCGAGCACTCGAGAGGTGAAATGATCTAAGTAGTAAAGTGGTAAAACTTTTACATTGGCATTTTAAGTACATACAACTACGTCTTTACTTGGTTTTTTGGTAAATTGATTTTTTTTTTATTTTAGAGAGATTACCCTATGTCAGTGTGTATTTATTAAGTTCACTTCACTTTTATGATACTTTAAGACATGTAGAATAGTATAACCCATCCAACTCATTTTTTCCCTAAAATACCACCTGGATATCTTCACCGCTCAAATATCATTTAAAAAACAGTTTTTATACATCAGAATCATAAGAAAGTATATATTTTTAATATAAAATAAATTTATTTAATAAAAAAATATATGTATTGAATTAAAAAATAAAATGTTGATTTATGAAACAATGCTATTTTGATTGAAAAAAACTGTGCACCAGGCAATAATCGTTGAAAAGCTTTTCATTGTTTTTCAAATAGAATTATTCATATGAGAATGTTTTTTATTTTATTTAATACATTCGTAATGCGTATTTATTTAAAGTAATTTTATTAATCGCCATAAATTACATGCAAATTACTCGTTGAATTTTTCCATTTTATTATGCTTTTTTAACACTGAGATTTATTCACGTTTAAAAAATCTCAGCGAAGAATATGAAAAGAAAAAGAGAGTTAAAACTAGTCCATTTATATAATGCGTAAACGACCAAAACTTTTTGCTAAGAAGTCGCATAAAACAAATAGCATTTTTTTAATAGTATACAAAAAGTTGACTTCATATTTTTAAAACGGTTGAGTTTCGACCAAACTGATAACAATGGTGGCTTCTTTTTATTTATCGTCTGCGAATGAAAAACATTCGAAAACAAATAATGAGTATTTATTCGTTGGCAGAATATAATATAATACTATACTTGAATTTAGCTTATATAAATACTTTCATTATTTATATTGAAATACCATGTAAAAACATTCGTCGTTTTTTTTAAAAAGACGTCTTTTTAAATATACGAAAGTTGTTTGTTAAGCACTGCTATCAGTGATGCAATAAAACATTATACTGTCACAAAGCGTAAGCTTTTGCAATTATTTTTAATTTATCTAGTTGCAAGACGCTAGTCAGGTTGCATAAAAAGCGCTCATGGTTTAAAGCGTACCGATTGTGCCTTGCTTGCATTAAAAACTAATTAGTCTTGAGTGCTCATGTTTTTTTAAAAGAAAAAATACAATATTTTGTCGCAAAGCCAACAGAGCTGTTGTATTTCAAAGCGGAAGAATTAAAGTTGATACCTAATATCTTATTTTTTATTTTTTTACGCCCAAAGCTCGAACATTTTTTGTCAAAGCAATCTAAAATCATTGTCGTCTGTCGTAGTTTCCTTGAGATTTGAAATAAAATTGATTAAACGTGATAAATCTTGTTTTTTAATATATTTATCATTCATAAAACAATTAAAATGTCGCTGAATAGAGTTAGTAATTCGACTTTATCGATTTAAAAGCATTATTTTGTTGTGTATATTTTAGTATAAAAAACAAGAGTTTTCAAGACAAAATGTAAATTAAAATTACAATGGATAATAAAAGAAGTTCAACACAACTTTTAAAACAATAGCTCACGGATGAATTCATTTCTTAAGTGTAGTCGTATTTGTATGTTTACAGAAAAATATGAGTCTTAATTACGACGAGAAATTCTTTTATGTTTTACGAGATGACTAAGGCCATTATGAAAGAGTGGTTTTTTTCGTTCAATTTGGTGGCTATATTATTTTTTTGGGAAAGCATTATTTTGGACACAAAACGGAGACAAATACAAAGCGATGTTTTCTCTTTTTTGCACCGCGTATAAGGCCATATAAATAAATAACGATAAGACATAGTAATGAGCGTCGAACAAATGCCCTTCTAGTGGCGTTGGCGAAGCCTTTTCAGGGGCTCGCTCTGTTCCTTTACGTGGCACATCAATCTGCCTGAAATGTGTTGTGTTGGCAAACGCCGACTGGAACATCCGGCCAAAGACGCGGAAAAATTGTACAATTTATCTCTAGATAAGCATTCGCTAACACAAACGAATGATCTTGCCATGTTGCGAGTGACTGTCTGTCTATTCTAAGCGAATGTGCAAAATGATAAAATGTATGTACATTTCCGCACGTCCTCCGTGAAACGGAAAACATCGTTTTTGATTTAATACACCGTATTCGAGCAAATAATCGTTATCAATTTATTCAATCGTTTTTTAAATGTTTTGTGTTAAAAATGTCTCATCTAAATGTTTTCCAATTTATTCATTTTTCAAAATGAAAATTAAATATTTTTATATTAAAAAAGTACTACGTTAAAAAAACGTTTTAATTTTCTTACTTTGAATATATTTCAAAGTTATTACGAAAAAACCTATTAATAAATCCCAATTCTCCATGACGTAACTGATTGTTCTTCATATTATATGAGTGCTTAATTTACTCGCCTGTTTTATTTATTATATTATAAAAAAAAACTTTTAAAACGACATATACGTAGATATCTGAGTCGTAGATGCATTTATTGTCAAAGGTTTTTCTTACTTTTACGTTTTATAAAGAACACATATTTTGATTGCCAAGAAAATTGATGGAAAATTTCATATTCATTTGATAAACAAAATGATTTTCGGAATACAGTTTTTTTATTTATTTTGATAATATAGTTTCAAGTATACTTTTAACAAAACAGATGATTGTCAAGTAAATATTCAATATTTATTTGATAAAAAAAACTTATTTCACTATAACTTTTTTTGATTTTGATAATATAGTTTGAAGAACCCTTTTAAATCTAGAGTACCAATCAAAACAACATATATTTATTAAACTAAAAATATTATTTTCAAAACGTTTCAAAGAATATGTGCATAAAAGAAGAATATTTTCAACCTTTTTCTAAGCTAGTGTTCTACACTTTCTTAATACCAATGCCGATGTCACGTAGCAAAATGTCGACTCCCTTAAGACCAGAATTATCTTTGATGTAATCAATACAAGGGTTATTGCAAAGTAGTAAGATTTTAAGACCTGTTCAAACAGGTCTAATGATATTATAGAAACGCCTCCATCGGCTCTATAGATCTGACATTTCTGACCAAAATAAAAGCAAAATCATCAACTCAGTATATTGTATGAATGATATACAATTTAACGTAATTTAATAGCTGCTGATTGCAGACTAGTTAAAAAAATCGTATTCTTTTTAAACACAATTTCTTATAACTCTGCGATAGATATTTATATGTATATGAATTCGGTTATTATAATTGTCATCTCAATTATATTAACATACAATCGCATTTCTTTCTTTGTCGTGTTGTATAATACTCTAGAAAAACTACAATGTCACATTGCGACCCCTATCTGCTGGTCATACTTGAAGTTTAACTACTATGTTTTGTATGCAAACATTGTCCGTGGAAATATACATTCCTCAAATAGTTTCTGCATCACGAAGAATTTGAGTAAGCGGAACAATTTCATCTAAATTAAAATCCCAGTTTAGTTTTTTTTTCTTCGAATATGACTTATTATGGAAACATTAGTTTTAGAAAGCATAGTGAGCATAAGATATGAAATAATCTGAACCAAACAAACTATCTAATTTCAAAGCTATTTTTAGTTCGAAATATTATGTTTTTCTGATCTTATCATAAAGCTATCGAAGCAGTTAAAATAGTGATAAGAAAAAATGAAGAGTTTTTTAATCATATCTTTTACCTAAGTTGAGCATATGCTTACCTTGTGGGGTTTCCAATTCCTGTTACCCGACAATCACTTTGCTTTCTCTCACGACATTTCAGATTTAGAATTTTTCATTTCATTACAAATATTCTTTTGAGAAAAATTATTAAAATGTAATTATTCTTTTTTATAAAGCAGTTATTGTATAAGTTATCAAAGTGTGTCAAGAAATTCGATAAATACTAAGCATTTTTCAATTTTGGATTCTTAAGGAACGAATTGTATTAATTCCCAAAATTTAATCAAATGGAAAATGGGGGAATTTTCAGGATTTCGATATTTTGATTGCAATCTCTAAATCGATATATTACTTTTATTTAATTAACTTTTAAGTATTTTTATTCATAATAAAAACGCATAATATTTTATAACGATTTAATATTATCCAAATAAATTTAGACTTTAAATATTTAAGTGTAAATTTAAGAGAAGATTTTTCAGATCGAAAATCGTTAGCAATTTCAAAATCACTCATTTTAATTAACTAAAAAAACATGATTCTGGGGTTGTTATTTATCAATAATAATTTTATTTTATTTGGCGGGGATGTAAACATTATTTTTTAATTTTAATTTATCATCTAAAAAGATTATATTGCTGCATCCAAAATTGTATTACAATAAAAGTATTGAAAGCTTTACGAAAATTGTACTTTGGTAAAGTTTTAAAAAATATAGTTTTGTTCAATACTCATAAACATTTATTGTTTCAAAAAACTATTTAAGCTTTTTGGTTCATATACACAGCGTAAAGTGACGTTTTTATAGTTATTGTATAAATTTAACCTTTTTTCTCCGTTTATAACATAAGCAGTTCTGTATTCTTTTACTAAAAAAATCACCTGACAGCTTAAATTTTCCGATATCGGCTTCAGCCCATTTGTTGTAATGCTCTGCCTATTTTATACTATTTGGGCATACCTGATATAACAAGAATTGAGAACAGTCAACCTCTAGGGTTGGAACTGAATAATGTTATGGCTTTTCGGAATACCAGACAATTTCGCAATACGGGTCAAACAATTTCATAGAAATATGGATTACATTATAAACAAGATTAGATTTGAATTATTGGATGGGTCTTAGATATTTGAGTACTAACAAAAATACTCAAATGGGATATGGAATACACAACTTCTTTCATTTTCATAATTGGTTAAATGCAAATAAATTCTATTCAATCAACGAATTCGTTATGATTCGTTGATATAAATGACTTTACAGTATATTTTATAATACTAGAAATATAATAAAAGCTTTGTATGTTTTGTATTGCATTTACTTAGCAGTGGCACGAAAATAGTTGAACATATAATATTCAAAATAAAAACTTAGTTTCTAAAAATGTTGTTAGTAAAGAATGATTACACACAAAGTTGTTTGTTGATTGTCTCACCACCACCTGTTATTTGTATAAATCTGCTATTTTAACGTCACCTTCCATAACGCATATAACTTTCCAGAAAAGTAACATTATTGGCGCATACAGAGTTGCACAAGATCTATATTTAAACTCAATAAATTTGCAACATTTTCATTGGAGGGTCACAAGCCATCCACTGGGCTGAACCAGTCATTTAAGGCAGCACAGAAAGACACAGACGGTATCAATATAATGTGTGACTGATGTTCTGTGATATATTATCGTAATAAAAATTGATGTCACGAACACAGACCCAAAAATTGATAAGTGTATGAAAGTGTTCGTCCAGTGATTCGAGTCCGTAACTTGAGCGAATTGAAAGAACGCGTAAGAGTGTTGATCATTTAGCTACAGGACAGGCAATTCTTTAATCATAATATCAGATATCACACCAATATAAAAATATTTTCAGTTAATCAAATACGTTTAAAAAAAAATTAAAACTTTCTGTATTTACAAGTTCGTTTTTGTGTTTGACTAAATTTAGACGGTTCCTTAAAATGTTTAAAAAGTTTATTTAAAAAAAACATTTTAAAATTATTTTGCTTAAAAATCTCGTAAAAAATCCGTTCATTTCTGCCAGTCTCGTAATGTTAAGGCTTTTTCGAAGATTGTACTATTTGAAAACATGGATGGGGAAACATTTTGAGGCTAGAAGGAATGGCAAATGGGATAAAGGTTTTGTCGGACAATCGACATTGTGGGTGTTCGTTTGTTTGTGTAAGTAATTTGAGGAGAATAATTTATCGCCATTCGCAAAACGAGTGTTCATTTAAAACTTCACTATTACTTTTGCAATATTCATCCAATTTTTGGCGAAAATATTATTTAAAAATTTCTACGGGCATAAAACAATTAGATTTTAAAGTACATATTGAAAATGAAACATTTAATTTTTGATCTAGAAGTCAATGTTTGATCAAGTATGTTAAGTGTGTTATTTTATTTTTTTCTAATTAAATAAAAATTTTAAAGGTGGAAACTTCACGTGGTTTTTCTTTCTAAAATATGCGTTTACGTTTTTACTAAATTAACCGAGATCTTCTTTTTACAATCTCAGCTTAAAATGTTGTAATCAAATATATGGAAATATTTTATTATGTATGACCAAAATGTTAAATTTGAAACAATTTAATGACTTGAATAATAAGAATCTCTTTGAAATGTAATGTGCGAGAAACAAGCGAACTTTAATTTCACCTGTTTTTTCTTCCAACCGGATGTATTCAACAAAATGAGTATCCATGGTGGGTAGTTGGCGGAGTTACAAAACTCTGTAACGCCGGGAGGAAGCAAAAAGACTGGAAGAGGATTCGGAATGTTAAAGGTATCATGCAGCATCTATTTGTTTCTTATAGATAGACGATCGCAAAAGAAGACGTATGTGACTTAAAAACTTAAAATTTTACGAACCATAATTTTCATATGTATTGACCGAAATAATAATATCAATAAGAATTTTAATGTATAATAATTATTATAAAATCTAAATATTTCAATAAGAGCAATAAAATCGAGCATTAAAAAGATAGTCCAAAAACACAAGCCAAAAAAGAGATCTAACTAAAACTTTTTTTTCGATAGTTTGGTTACAATAGGTGACCTATTCGATTCGGTCTACAGCATATTCCCACTTAAAAACATCTCAAAATAACAATCCAAGCGATTTTATTACAGCTCTTTTCCTGTTTATAGGAATTTTAAAGACCTTGACAAAGAATTCATATAAAATACTGGCTCTGAATCATCTTCGAGAAAAGTGGTTTCACCTTTAAAGAAATTGTATAATATAATTAATAATAAATATCATCTGCAGGCTTTCATAGCATTTCAATTATTTGGATCTCAAGACTTCAAGTAAAAATATCGCATTTTCAGTAACGTAATTCAAATATTAAAAAATATATTTTTTTTAAAATCGACTTAATAATATATCTTGGCGCAGAGGTCAATGAATATATTTTATATCCATTCATACAAAACGTTTCTTAGGCCTATGAAAAATGAACACAATTTTCACTTGCATAATTTATTCAATGAATCTTCTAAAGACACACATCACTTATATTATTAATGTCCGTCATGTCAGAAATAACACAGTAGAGCTCATTCAAACCTATGCACACATTTCCTAACCCATTTGGAGGATTTTCTTCTCAGGTTAAAAGTCTCGAGGCTAGGATAGCTTAAGGTGAAATAAAGGTAAAGATGAGTCAGGGTTGCGTGCTTAGGACAGAGGATGTGATAAGGGTTTAAGGGAAGTAATTTTACCGCTAGAACTGAAGGCATTTATACTACAGTGACACCGTATCGTCGATGGTTCGTAGCGCCGCTTACGTTTTATAGATGCCAATGGAATTGGTTGGTTAAAAGGTAAATTTTATACAATCTACCTACTTATATATAGATTGCATAGCTAAAGATTTATACGAGAAACGTAAATTGAATAAGATCAAGGTATTTAAATTTTCACTAGAGGATATAGAAGGTCGTAAATGGTTTAATTTCATAACTATTTAGTAAGAAATTTATCTTTATTGTTAAAAATAGTACAAACTTAAAGAATATTGATTTTTCATTATAATCTCATATTAAAATTGTTTGTCATTTTAAAAAATGAAACTCCTGTACAACTTTCTACTATCAAACTTGAAGAATATTTATTTTATCAAAATGTAAAAACAAAAAAAAACCGTCCCACCCTTTCAATAGATATCAATCGAGAGCGATTAGGTAACCACTAGTCATATACTACCCTATCCTTATATCCCAGCTACTTTCTTCAAAAAATAAAAAAATGAAGAATTGAGTAGCAAAGTTTTTGTGGAAAAAAACTTTTTACTATGAAACCATATGTTTCACATTGAGAAAGGATATGGATTACAAAAAATAATTTTAGCAAATGATTCACAAAAGTTTATAAAATAAAACTTTTCTACGAAAATCAAGTTTCACGTTTTGAAACTAAAAAAAAACACACCGAACAACTTAATACCGTGGTCAAACACGGTACTTTTGAAATCAACAATTTCACGGTTCAGTAAAATACAAACAAAGTCGATTGAGTTTAGTAAACGAAAAATCACGCTCTCTTATATTAAGTTATTGTGCACAACATGTATGATATAACATCTTCGTGCAAACAGCTGGTGTTTTTTTTTATAAAAAGTATGGATATTACTTTTTCTGAATAAAAAGTGCTAAAAACTTATTTTAAGCAAATTTTGACACAAATATATTTCAATCCATCATGTTCACACGGCTTATCTGTAAGCAATGTCACCTTAAATTCTTCACGCTATCAACAAGTTTTTTTATCGCTATGCTTTTTCACATTTAAGTAGCTCGCAAAAACCATTCAATAATTTATTTTCCATATGAAAAACATGCCAGTAAGAAGAGAAAAAGCTCACATTATAGTTTTTTTTGGGATGAAAATAAAAAAGCTCATGCCAGTTAAATCTGTAAAATATTGTACTGTATTGTAAAGTATTGTACGAAGCTGATGAAGTTGGAAAAAGTTTTTTTTCCATCTTGCAAATTTTCAATATTGCAGTAATTTAGACAAAGAACATACCATCAATCCAATAACAATGAATTACTCCATTTTTTGTAATAATTTTTATACGGAACAAAAATAAAATAATGATTGATTGTTGAATAAATAAGAAATGCGTTTTAAATCAAAAGAACATCATTGTTTTTGAAAAAAGTGCCACTATTTCTTTAAATATATTTGTTTAAGATGTCATCTATATCCAGAAGGTTTTTTTTTAATTAAAAACGCTCGCTATTTGAGTAAAACTTGTCCGGATTATAAGTCATCAAGACATTCAATACTCTTTACGTGTGCATGTCTATGAAAATGTTATTGTATTTATAATATTTTACAATCGCGAGGAAACTAACCACATTGATATTTTTATTTCGCTATTCATTTTAATTGAAAAATATGTTACTCCCTAATCGATATTTGTAAACACAAATAAATAATTGATAAGTGTGTTTTATTTCGGTTTTTTAAGGAGAAATTTATGTTTTTCATTGTTTTTTTCTTAAATTTTGGTAGCCTTATAATGAAGTGAAACATTTAATGATGATACCGACTGTGATGCTATACGATGTTCAAGATGTTGACAAACATTAAGCGGGAACAACGATTTCTCAACATAAAGGAATGTTGAATAAATGTTAGAAGTGAAAAGGTCTTTTAATTAGAAAAAGTCACAAATCAAATATCGCAATAAGTATTCTTATATATACAGAGCAAACTCTCCCTAAACAATTTGTGAAGGCAATCGCAGAGTAGCAGTCCAGCGAAACAAAGCCCGGACGGGACACCCACATTTCTCGTAAGGAATGAGCAACTTTCTTAAACTTAATAAACGCCACAATGGTATTCGTGAAAATACTTCCAATGCGACCGAACATAATGGACCTGTGTTATTGAGAAAAAGTCTCTCAAGAAATATTAGGCGATGGAAACAATACTTGGAAAAAGTTTCCCATCGCCTACGTTTCGTCATTTATTTTCTATGAAATTGAATTAACCGTCTCTTTTTCATTGGCCGGCCTTAATGTACACAGATATTGGAGAAATTTATTCTGAAGAAAGAAATGCCAAATTTATTGAGTTTAAATATGTATCTTTGATTCTTAAACACAAAAAATTTGAATAGCAATCAGTGACCTTTCGTAATTATTTAAAAGTATTTCGCTGAAAAGTACAAAAAGAATTGAAAAAATGTTTCAAATTTATGCAAGAAAATAAAAAAATATTATTAAAAAAAACATTTTACTTTAACGTCTACCCACTTCTTTAATATCTGCGGGTTATGGGGAAAGAATAGGTATATAACAAATATTTATAGCTTGATAGCTGAATCTTTTTACATTCCAAAGCAAACACAGCTGACTTAAGCTTGGTACTTGAAATACTCATGTTCTCCGTTATAAATTCATAGTCATGGCCTTATTAAATAAATCTTATAACATGTAACAAATACAATTTGATTATTCTGTCATAACTAAACTTTACGAAAGTTGTCATGATGTTTCTTCTAAAATAAATATTATCATATTTATGGTGTATATTACGGAATCATGTTGGTCCAAATTTTAATAAAAAACTTTGTAATACGGTTTGCATAAAGCCGTGAAAAAATTCTCACCGTGCTTACCTCGACGGCCAACTTTGTACAAGTTATCAAGAGTATTGATCCCGTAGGCAATAAAAGGTGAGAAAAACTTTAAAATTTTCGTGACGGGAAAAACCCCTGTTGGCCAAGGGGCTTAATAATATTTCGGCGCCACTTATCTCGTGAAATGCGACGCAGTTGTTGATGCACTCGCCGACTAATGTTGTTTGATGAGGGTTCAAATTCCATCAGGCAAGCAAAGAGCGAGGCAGGAATGTTAGAAAGACGGATAAAAACAGGAATTCCCTGGCAGCGTCAATCTAATTTGTTGTATCAACAGATTTCACCGAAAATGGTTCAATCGAGAAGAAAAATTCTCTTAGAATTATACAACTCTACTCGGGCGGCGTGAATAAAATACTCAAAATATCTCATTTTATCGGCAGTAAGCTTTTTCGAAAACATTTTTTTATATCGAGTCGAAGATGGATTTAATTTAAAAAAACAAATTTTACAATATGCCGTCACATTTTTTCAATAGTATACATTTTCATCAATATTTGTGTGGGATATATTATATAAATTCTTAATACATTCAAGGATGATTGCTTGCTTTATTTTGTTGTAACACTTGTTCGTTAAATATATATTATCAATTCCATCAGTCACTTAATTGGGTTGTCTGTCATCATAAATTGTATATTGTATCTAAATGAACAGTAATAAAATATTTTTAATTGTTAAATTACTCAGATCGTCAAAAGTAGTTAGTCACTAAATTTAGCACCCAATAACCTCTACCACAATAAAATTCTAACAAAGAAATGTCATCTTTTTCATAGTTACTAATTAAATATTTCATTATAAATTAAATCTATTTGTGTTCCAGAGATAAAATTAGTTTATCTTTTTGTTTTTTAGGACATATATAAAAGAATATTTGTTAAATACATTTTTAAAGAAGCAAACGTATTTTAATGTTTTTTTTAAATCTAAATTTGCTCAATTAGCAACATTAAATCAACCCCTGGCAACGGAAGCTTATTTGTTTAATAATACGTCAATATTCAATTGAAATGGTTTCAGTGTAGAACATATTATGTTTCATTTAACGATGAATTTATACAAACATAAACTATTTAAGTGACTGACATATTATTTGAAATAATAAATCATTATTTAAACATCAACATTGTTACATTCACGGCACGTTGCAAAGCAAATCGTGTTTTGAAAATGAATTTGAAGAAGACCTGTGGGGTGTGCAAAGCTATCACAAATCAGAATTTGACTTGACCAGCTTGAATTCGATCATATGGAAGGTTAAAAGTGTCACATACTTTGAAGTACACATCTCCAATGTTGTTAGTACAAATTTGGGCTCGTTACGTTTAATAACATGAAGTCTCATTTATCGTAGACTATCACTCTAAGATAAAAAAAAAAAGTATTAATGTTCTACGAATACATTCCAACGTTACTTATTTTCAGTAGCAAAACTTAAGCTTGATGAACATGAGACGGTTGACAGCTTTGGCTTTATTTAATTGACTAGTTTTGGATAAGTCGGTAACTAAACAGTTTTGAAAAAAAAAGTTTTTCTTTGATATGAATGATTTCAAATAAAAATATTTTCAATGCTTAGAACAATTTTCCATAGATTTTTCTTTCTATGAAATGTTAACATGTTGTCAATGTTAATAGCATTTATCTTGGGTCTAATAATAAGTTATTTACCCAAAAAACACTGAACACAAACTTATGTAGTGGACACCAAAACCCGAATACTTTCCCATCCTAATATGGAAATTTACGCCTGCTGTTTTCAGAAGGGTAAGTTTCCAACAACTTCTGATTACACGGTACATCGTTGGCCAAATATATGTCCAAGGTTTAGTGTATTTTGAAACATAAAAAAACAAAAAAGTAAACCTATTTCTCTAAGAAAAGCACGATATTTGCAGCTTATCGCATTCAAATATTATCAAGTTAAAAGTAAAACCAAACATGAAAATTATTTATAAAGAAATATAAACAGGCGCAACCAATAAAATATACGTATGTACATTATTAAATAAATTTATACAAAGATCGGAAGATTTATAAAAATGCTTTAAATATTTACATCTATCATTTAACGCATTGGCTGATTGTTATGATCAATATATCATTTTAATAGATATCACCTATCTTTTGGTATGAAATAAATAATTCATTTTGTGTACATTTTCTATGGTCATAAAATATTGGGCTCTTAGAAAAAAGCTAAGAATGAGATTTTTTCAGAAAGCAACCGCAGTTTTAAGATATTTATTATAAATTAAGCAAACCCTGAGCGATATTTTGATAAATTATTGATTTGGTTGATACATTGACATACATACCACATGAATGAAACTTACTGTAAATTCGTGGTCATTAGACAGAAAGTCGTTAAATTTATGATCAAAATGTATTGAGTCTATATCGATTCATATAAAGCAAAAAGATCATAATCTTTTAAGTGATCTCTATGAGTTAAAATCTGAAAATATTTTCTTGCACCTAAAGATTGCAATACCGATATTACCCGGTATTAGCCAGTATTAATGGTGTTTTTAAATACCGAAAAACCGGTTTCAAATGTAAAAATACTGGTATTAAAAATCAACCAACATCGAATTTTAAATGTATAAAAATCATCTATATACAATAATTGTTACGAAGGATTAAATTATTTTGAATATGAAAAGAATTGTATCAAATAGTGATAGTTTCCGAATTTATGGAGCCTATCGATGATTATTAAAAATTATTTTAAGATTCGTGAAAATCAACTGTATAAGATTGTGATATATTTTTATGAAATATGATAGATTATTATTGCTCCCATAGTATTGCGATCCTAGCTAGCCATATTTTTTTTTGCTTTAGTTTTTTTTTTGCAATACCGGTAGTAGTATTTAATATGAATTATCAAAATATTGGTATTGATTTGTCCGTTTACTCGGCATTCGCACCCCTTGAAAATTGTTTTTTTTTGTTGATATTACTAATATTGAAAGGTATTTTATTCAAGAAAAATATTAATTTACATTTACATATAAAATACACAAAAATATGTACATTTTAATACTTCCGCAAAAAATCCGCAGTTCAATTCCAAAGGTTTGTAAACATCAAAGCACTTTTTAGTGCACTTAACCCTCCAGAGACAAGAGCTTTTATTCGATATTTTTTTTTTAAGCCATATTGAAATCACGGATAACTTTTATTTCTAACAAAAACTTTTAAAAAAACGCAAAGTCGTTGTAAAGAAACCCCGGATGACTATATGGTCATGCTCATCTTTTTATTACAGTGTAATATTGTGTACGGACAGTAATAAGGACAAACATGACCGTATGGGCATGCAAACATTCGGGGTTGAAATATAGCTACACGTGAAATTTTGAAAAATATTTACAATTTGACCTCTTTAGATCAACATAATTTAAATACAAATATATTAGCGAAATAACTGTAAATCATTTGATGTTTTGATAAAAAAAAAAACTAACAGCTTCAAAAAGGCCATTTAAAAAAAACGGAAATTCAAAAATCTCATGTGCTGAGTTATAAAACCGAGTTATAGTTTGAGATTTGTTTGTGTCGATTACGATCTTCTACATAAATATTGATCACTTCAACTTAGTTTTGGAATTCATGCGAAAATTTGAAATTGAATAGTGTTGTTTGAACCGAGGGAAATGATTTTTAAATCATTGGCTGTCTAGCTCTTTCCGTCAAAATGACGATTGAATAATTTACAGGTTGTGAGTGACATACGTATACATATGAACTAACCCTCGTTGTCCGTATATAAAGGAAACCTAATAAGACACTTCTCTTGTCAGGGGTTGAAGGCAGGCAAAATTCACCAGAGGTATCAAACAAGATATTTATTATTTATATACATAAAAATGTCTTAGAATCTTAGATCATTTAAGTTTGTTTTCAATAAAAGTCGAATACAGTCGAAAAGTCGTATATACTATTGATATTTTTAATTCATAACTTTGCTTGATAAGCTAACTAGTTCAGAATCAAAATATGCACTATTTTTTACTAAAGATTGCAACATAGATACCAGTGCTAGAAAAAAAGCTTAAATTACAAAAACAAATCCTGCCAATGTGGATTGTAATACCGGGCAAGAAAATCATAATACTTCATATAATAAACCGTCATTAAAATATTTACTTAATCATAAATAGATCATTTTTTTATAACAATTACAGTTTTTCATAAAAAATAATACATTTTAACCCTTAACCAGGCGGGGGGATATATACTTCTCAATCGATTTTTTCTTGATTTCTTATAAGCCATTGGTTTTAAAATTTCCACTAAATATCATTTCGACAAGCAGATATATTGTCTATCGTTTGTGCCCACAGCACTACTCACCAAACGACTTTTATTTGACACATTTCAAAAATTAGCAAGCTTTTGCGCCAACTGTTTTTATGCATCGGGTACATAACATTGCTAATAATGTCTTCAAAAAATCCGGTAAGTGGAATATTTTGCATCATATGTGTAGATTTTGAGTTTTTATTTTACTTTTATTATAAAATGAAAACATATGTAGCTTTGTTTCGTAAAAAAAATATTTGAAATATGTGGGTAATATATAACCCCTTGCCCAACAAGAACACGATGTTATTGAATTGTGGGATGTTATATTCCCCGTGCCTGTTAGCGTATTTTACCATTGAATTCTTTATTTTTATATGTTATTACTATTTCATGTCTTACAGAATTTAAAGTGACATTTAGAAATGTTTACTCTACTGGCCATATAAGAGTACACTTAAAGTATGGGAGGTGTGGATAAATTTTGTCTTCATATTAGATTGGTAGAAAATTTAAGAAGACAAATTGGTTCCGGTTATTCTGGTTTCTTTTTGAAGCAGCCGTTTTCAATTTCTACATTTTATATATTCAAAATCACTGTTCCTGAAACAGCGCCCATCAAAATTGCGATTAGCTCGAGGTCTTATAAATATTTTTTCATCTGCGCAAAGACCTGCTGCGATCTTCAAGAAAAATAAATGTGGTTTTGGGTTCCTGATGAAGTTCGACTTGTAATCGTCGGGGATCATGTGCCAGCGTTGTCAAATTATAAAAGATACCGATTTTACAGTAAAATAGAGGCTGAAAAAAATATTGTTTGCAAAACTTGCAAAATCACCGTTCCTGAAACAGCGCCCATCAAAATTGCGATTAGCTCGAGGTCTTATAAATATTTTTTCATCTGCACAAAGACCTGCTGCGATCTTCAAGAAAAATAAATGTGGTTTTTGGTTCCTGATGAAGTTCGACTTGTAAACGTCGGGGATCATGTGCCAGCGTTGTCAAATTATAAAAGATACCGATTTTACAGTAAAATAGAGGCCGAAAAAAATATTGTTTGCAAAACTTGCAATGTACCTATCTGCTTTTATCCATGTTGGGGAAATTTCCACAAACCACAACTTTCGAGTTCTAACCGAGTTTCAAATTATTTTTAAAGTTATTTATTTTTATATTTATATTAGTTCATGCTTTTGTTTCTAAGCAGGCATAGAGATAATTGTTTCCCACAAGAAAATGTCCCTATGTCGGCATAGGGAATATATTTCCCACACATTTTTAGCAACAAAAACGATATAATTTTAGAAAAACTTGTTCTATGATTCATTTATAATCCTTTCATAAGTACAAATCGCTAATTAGAATCACTTCACTACTTCCAGTTTCTCGCGGCCTAGTTAAGGGTTAAACGGTAACAAATTCTTCAGCCTTCGATATTGATATGCCTCGGAGGAGATTTAATTTGTTCAATAAATCTCGAACATATTTTTTTAAATCCGACGGTTTACATACACTCAACATTTTGTTTTGACTAATTTTAAATACCGAAACACCATTTTCTTTTCATTTAAAAAACTGGTATTTTGGTATTAAAAAACACCTTAATGGTAATACTAGTATTGCAATCACTACCTGTGGCAGCGGTAAAGAAGTTAATCTTTAAAACACAATAGGAATATAGTATATTATACATTTTGGTTATGACGAGCTGATTCGATTGACAGGGATTAACTTACATATTTTGGTACATACATAGATACCCATTAAATATATTTTAATCGAAGTCCGATTCTATTTCCATTAATGTATAAAACCTTCAATAGATTTGTTGAACACTGGCTGTAAGTCAGTCACTCAAATTTTCTCTTAAGAAAAAGCAAAGACAGCAGTATGGCTTAGCTCAGTGGTCGGCAACCTTTTGAGAGACTAAGTTAAAAAACAAAAAAAACAATTCAGAAAAATTGATTTGCTTAGTGAGTGAGCGTTGTTAGTTAAAAACAAATTAAAACTACACCAACTGGTTACAAATCCATGCATAAATGATTAGATAAATAAGGTGAAAAACAAAATCTTGAAAAAAATTGAGTATTCAAACTATTGACCAGCCAAGCTGTTTTTTTTAATATCTGGCCAATGCTAATGCGCCAAATACTTTAAAGTTAAAACATTTTTGTAAATAGCTCGAAGTCACTTGACAGATAATTGACATTACAAATACGCACGTCTTAAATCTCAAATTTAAATTGAATTTGAATTTAGACCCTATAAATCGATAAAATCAAGCTCTAATCTACAAGACAATAACGTCTGACAAAATGGTAATCTATACTATATAATAAAGATTGGTTGTTTGAAATGACTGTTTGTTACCAAGCCGGTTTCTTGTATCACATTTTCAGGATCAGATAGACAAGACGGCGATAAATAACATATTATAAGAAAAAGATTAGTTTAGTGTTAATCTGATTCACATTTGGGGAACAAATAGTTTTAAAAAAATATTTATTATAGAATGTTACCATAAAGTACAGTTATGTAGTTCACTGTCTAGTTATAAAGTTTAATGTTTAATCTTACTTATATAAATCATAAAAGATACATAATTATTTATCATAATGGAATAACGATAGTAAAAATATTTTTTTCAACTGTAAATAATAATTATGTAACATTGTATTAAATATATATATATAAAAATGTGATATACAAAAATATGGACGGAAAAGTTTTAAAAGATAGTCTTGCAAAAAGCTACTACAGCTTTTTTCTATGGCTCAAAAAGATATGATAGCATTGCTATCGACTTGGTTTTTCAATAACCGTCCCTAACCCCGGAAGTTCCTTTGCACAATTTGTACCGAAACCTATCGGATCTGACTACTTTTTGATGGCATAAAAAAGTAATGTTCTGGTTTTTGTGAAACGCTTCGCCATATTTGTAGAAGAAGCTCATTCCATACTACTCACACCCAGACATATATTGCTTCTGCGCTGAGTATTTCTAATACTACATACATTGAAAGAATAGATTAATACATTCAAATAAACCACAATTTTGAGTTGTTAGTTGTGTTTTTTATTGGATGTTTTTTTTTTGTTAAGATTAAGATTTGGTATCACGTCAACTCAAAACTATGTGATTATTATTTTTTAAATTATTTTTTTCGGGTTACAGCCATGGCACAGCGGTCAACGGCATTAGTTTCCATGCCATACCTCATGGGTTTGAATCTTAGCACGAAGGGCATTATCTAAATTTCTATGCAAAGGCATGGATATTTGTGAAAAATTCCTTCACACCATTCCAATTATTAAATAACGGTGTGTAGCTTAAGTAATTAGCTAACCACTAGTCCTTTTGGCCCTATCTTTTCTATTCATTGCTCTCTTGAGATTGAACAAATAAATAAGACGCAGTTATATTATTAAAACTTTTAGTAACGATTTTTCAAATGTTGATAATTTTTTAATGTTAAACATAGTTGTTAGATTTGATTTAAACGAAAATAAAAACACTACGCATTTTAATGCTCTTAATCACCAATTTTCAGAATACGAGTAAAACGAAAAGAGTTCTTTTAATAATATTTTATTTTATTTTGTGTACTCGTATAACAATAATGAACCACATCAATGAAGCAGTAAATCGTCAAGGAACTCCAAATTTATAAAAAAAATGATCATAACTGATTTTTTAAACTTTGAAACTGATCAGTCAATACCTTACTCTTTTTAGTAGGATTTTAATGGCTATTTTCCTTAAATAAAAATCACAGATTTATTTGTTGAATGAAACTGAATAATAATAATGGACCCAGTAAGTTCTGACTAATCCATTATATTTAACTAAATCGTAAAAAAAATATTTTTGGACAGTCAACTCTTCCATATGGAGTGACAGAATCTAAAAAATCAGTCATAATCAACTTTTTTCCCTCTGGACGACAAATAAAATTTTGCTGCGATACGTAGGGTAAAATAATTACAAAATTATGACTTAAATATACTACATACTGTACATAATATTGTGATGTCAAATAAAAAATAACTATTTTTTATGGCAGGTTATATTGTATTTCTTAAAATCTTAAAATAAATATTTGACATTTGGGCTAATACTAATGTGCTTAATATTTTTAAGTTGATAGATCATTCGAAATAAGCTCTATAAAAAAAAAGTTACTCGAGATCAACGCAAGAAGAATTGGCATCACAAACTCCCACGCCTTAAGGTCTAAAAATCTAAATGTTACATTGACCTTAACGGGGACTAAGCCCAGACCCATTTGATCGGTAAAGCAAGCTTTAACACTCTAGACTACAACGGACGAGATAATTTATCAAAACATTTACATACGCATGTACAATTTTAGATAAAACTGCTACAGTGTAAATAGTAAATACATGAAATTCAAATGAATGTAAAATATTTATTTTTATGTTTAAAAACCACCATATGCTGAAATAAAGAATCGAGTGACTATGCTTATTTTAGGCCTCATATAAAAACTTAACGGGCCAGGCCGTAAGTTGAGTATAGCTGCTTTTTATGTTAGCTTTTTTCTGTTATCCCTTTAAGCTTAGCACGTGCTAGAAGTTCAATAATTTTCAATCATATGTACAAATAATCGAAGTTCACTACATATTTATAATTCTGTATATTAGTAAAGTTGTCAAAAAAATATCATTTATGATTTTTCTATTCCAAACCTTACTGTGTTTTTTTAAACGTGATATTGTTTACTATTTTATTTGTGTGTCACTTACTACTCTTATAATGCTAAAAACGTGCTGTAAAAATGTTATATGAATTCGTATTATTAATGTTTTTACTGTAATATATTTAATTTATATGCAAACAACTTAGTGTTACTAGCTTCTTGACTATATTTCGTTGTTTTATACGTTTTTTTCAAGTAGAGTGGATACTATGAAGTTCTTTTGGAAGCCTTAACAAGACCGGTTGACAGATGAGCATGGAGGCCAGGGTTAGTGTAGCATTAAGACACGCTTCACGCGACCGCCCCGACACTCTGTTTTCTTCAGCTATCTCATATTGTATTTTCTTGTCATGTCACGCCTAATGACTCCTGTGATGTGGTGTTTTTCTCACTGAACCCCTACCCAATTACGGATTCCATGCAATGGTTCTCGACAATAACGCCAACTGAATTGAAAACCGTGACTCTTGCTACATTTTTTAACACAGTTAATTTTCCGCCTATTTTCATATACTAATATTTTCGACGTTACAACAAAGGAGGAATAAATATTTTAATTTTGGCTGAGTTTAAAAATGTTTAAGGAATGCAGGATAATAATAAAACAATATTTGTTTTGTAAAATTGATTCCATTATTGAAAATATTAAATGAATTTACTTTATTTTTTATGTTCAAAATGTTATTAACTAAATAAAAATAATGATTCGAAGAATAAAATATGTTTTGCTGTTTAAAACATGCAAATAGTTAAAACCAAGGAATGTTTACAAAGTCGGTGGTTTACAATCATCACGATAAAATAAAATTAATCTATGTAAAAAAAATAGAAATAATAATAAATATATCCAAAGTTATGCTTTGTACTTTTTTTTGTTCAGATATTAAAGATATTCTAATAATATCATTAGAACATCTTTATATATGAAAAAAATAAATATTGTCGGGTCATATGGTGCAGCGGTTATTGTTGCTGGTTTCCGTGCTGGATCTCACGGGTTCGAAACCCAGTACAAATAGCATTTTTTGATCGATATATTGATTTCTGTTAAAAATCACGGGTGTATGTGAAGTCTTAAATTCCACCCTTTCCATCCTTCAATAACTGAGTGAAGCGAGAGCGATAAGTTAACTATTAGTCCTGTCGTAGCCTTATCCTCATATCCCTATTTCTCTACTTCAAAAGATAGGTCGAGTAATTGACTAACAAACAGTTTTCGTAAAAAACATATGTTGATATATCTACATTATGACGCCGTATGCGCCAGATTGGGAGTGGACATGGATTTAAAAAAATATATTACATCATTACACGGTTAATAAAAAAAAAACTATCATAATGAATTTTGATACAATCTACAGAAGTTATGTATTCTAAGAAACGCAAACATGTTATTTATAAAACACTGTTATTGTTATTAAATAACTTGACAGTATTTATTTAAATACAAATATAAAAAGAATGGTGGTTATACTCAATGAAATACTGACAGTTAATGTCCTAAAATAAGGAAGGGTTATTAAAACACATATTTTATTCAAAACTAGTATTTTTAAATCGTACATTTATAAATTCTTTCCGATAATTGAACAACAAATAATTGCGCAGGGCGCCGCATTTCCACGAAAAGCGAAAATATGTCAACAATAACAATAAAACTCGGATAATTTGATAGAAAGCATTTCATAATATCATGAATTTTTGATATGCCTAGTTTTCCCTGAGATAAAAAAGGTTTTTTGGTTTATAACTTATACAAAATAATAAAGAGGTATCCTTTTTTTTCTCTTCGAAGTAATATTTTATTGATAGTCGCATTCGTATTATTTTTTTCTTTCGCAGAATCCGCAAGATTAAATTTTGATGACATCACTTTTCAACATCTTTTTCTTGAAGCGTTTTTAATGGATAAAGTTTTTATGGCCATTTAAAATGAGGTATAAGTTTTTAAAATATTTTAAAATTAAATTATTTACCAGCGTCATTAAAATTTAACCGAAAATCTATTATCATGACTGAATTAGTCGCGAGTAGTTGTGAGTAGAAAGCTTAATTAATATGTATTTTTGCTTAAAACACACACTGACAGAATTTTTTTATAATATTTTATACATATATTGGTAACACTAACTAAACCAAACACAATTATGACGTATCTTTGTAAGAAATAAGTAAGCATGAAAATTGAAGCCTGTTCGTTAAGTGGAGTTATACGTATAATATCATTAGCAATCATAAACAGCTGATAATATAATTAAAGTAATTTCAGGATAAAATTGTCTTTTTTTAATTTTCTCACATTTATAACGTGGTTTACCTAGAAAAATAGTCCTGTAATGCTACTGAAACATTGAGTGATAATCATAAATCATAAAAATATGTCTTTTCGAAACCATTAATTTATCAAAGAAAGACTTAAAATTTATACAATAAGAAAAACATTGTTCATTTAAAGATATAATTGCTCAACTATTTACTTTTAAAGTTGTAATGTAAAGGAGTAGATAAATAGATAATAAATTATTAAGTGGACTTTTTTTGGAACTGTATATCAAACATATCTTTCAGCATAGTATAGCATATTTTCCTTCTTAAACATATATGTACAAATATTAAATATAATTTGAGTAATTAATGCTCTACAAGAAAAAAATACTTATCAAACAACCTTTTGGTATCACTGTTGAAAACCATTTTAAGAATGTACAAGTTCAAAAAAACTTTTAATGTTAAAAATCACATCATTGAAAAGAACTAAAGATTCATAAGAATTTAACATCCTACATCAGTTTTTGTAAGGGGTTTTCTCAATTATTTTTCTTGTTCAAAGACTTCAGCTGACAGAATTTTTCGACTTACAATGCATCCAGAAAATGAATATGAAAACTATTAGAAATAAAAATAGTCAGGAAACAGAGATTGCTTCACAGGCTCTTTATAGTTTCAGTAGGTCAATACAGGTAGATAAAAAAATCATTACTTTTTTAACATCATAAAAAATATTTGTTTATACAAATTGAATAAAATCTCCCCGTGAATTCAAATCATCTTGTCAACTACAATTTGTGTGATCTTAAAAGCAATTGAATTATAATCTAATACCGTTATAAAGCTTTAAGCTTTAGGGTAATTTGTCAATGACCTTAAACAAAACAAATGCCAGTCTCAGGTAATAAATTAATCACCACGATTTAATTTATTTTCGGTGATTCTATTGGTATAGAATTGGGAATTCAATGAGACCATTTAGTTGTCAGGTGTACTGAAATTTATTATGAATAAATTAATGAACTTTTCGGTTTCTTAGATTTGATAATTTTAAACTTTTGGCTATATTTTCGTTTTCCACGCTTGAGATACGTTCCTCCAGTTTTGGTAGTGAATTATTTGCAGGCTATCTTTTTCACTTCTTAGAAGAACTAAGATTTAGTAACTCCGGGTAAATTGGCTAAAACTATTTTGAATATTTAGAGTATGATTCATACAAAAGGACTTAGTCAATATCTATAAATTTTGTATAATTCTGCATCAAAACGTTATTAATATTTATTTTTCATATAAAAATATTTTTTGACTACAGTTTACTCATTTTTAAGTCTCGCTTTTTGCTTTGTATGTTATGCAAATAATTAAATAATAAACAATATTTTTACCTAATAAAAGTAAACTGCAAAAATTTTATCGTTGAAAGGATGTTTGATGAATTTATTTTTTCTTTTTTTACAATAAATTCCAGAGTTCAAGTAAATATTATTAGATGATCAAAAATTCACATAAATTTGGCCACAGCGTGATATCGTTGACTGAATTATTATTTTAATTTTTTAACAAAAAAAAACCATACATATTAAGTACAGATAAAAGAAAAACATCGTTCATGTAAAATATATTATATCATCTTCCTTGAATGTTCAAGGATGAAATCATGTACATAATATTCCAAAGGCACCCGTGATATGGAAATACTGGCATATTAAATCAGCCAGGTACTAAAGATGGGTCTCACCGACTAGACATACCTTCAAATTGAAAATTACACCCTACAAATGTGTCAATCAGAATTCCGCAGATTGGATAGTGTGGTCACGAAAATAGTTATGTTTTATTATGAAGGTTGTGGTATAATTCGAAGAATAAATAATAATAACTAAGCCAGAATATAATATTACTACAAAATAACTTATCTATGTGATTTATATAAAGCTTATTCAATTCTGCAAAATTTCACAACAACTAATTGAAAATTAGCAACAAATTTAAAGAACGAATTCATTTAATCTGAATGTTGTAAAATACAATATGAAAACAGCTTTCAAAAAAAAACATTTAGTTTTCCCTATCTCATCTTCTGATTTTAAATCAATATTATTACTAAATCTCGTTACAACATTTATAAAATTAAATTAAATAGCATCTGAAATCGGTAAATATTTTTTAAAGGATCGCCGAAAAAAACCAAGCAGTTTATTAAGCTCTAAGCTAATTCAAATATAATTAAATTACTGCGGTATCAATTGTGCGTAAATTCTAATGTATTGAAATAAAAAAAATATGATGGTATCTTGTATGAGAAAATAATATCTTTTATTTAGCTTACAAAATATTTTTCTACATTTTCACAAAAATACTTCAATACTCATGTACGTAATTTTTTTACAAGAAACAACACATATAAAGATGCTTCTCATAGGGAAAAACACAATTGGCACAATTTGAGTAACAATAAACTATGAATTGAAATCGTATATTAATCAACAATAAATCCATTAAAAATTGACAAAAATTTCAACAGCTGACAATATTTGTCATGTTATTAATAATAAAATCAGTACAAATAATACAATGAGTACTTTTTTCTTCAACAAACCTCTCAATGGTCTTGAAAAACGGGGTGTAAAGAATATCATTAGCTATTTGCCAGTTACTTCATAGCCCTGTAATTGCTTACATAACCCAGATGGAAAAAGGAGTCACCACAGAACAAGTTCTTGCTAAAAAGCTTCATAATAAGTCCACATGTTTTACATTACGGATAAGTTCTGAAAAATCAATTTGTAAACACGTTTTCTATAATATTATGTTTTGAATGATATTTTATGCCAAAGTACTCACAACATTTTAAAAAGTTTTTTATTGGTACTTATTAACAGGTGCCCGATAACGACGAGAAAGACGCACTACAAATGATGCGTTATTAAAAAACGATTAGCCGATAGCGGAGGAACAAGAACAGGGAGTAATAAAAAATGACTCCAGCGTGTTAACAAAAAGACTCGGCCGGCGATCTTGTACATCGATAAAGTAAAACCAATAAAGTGTAAGAAATGTGACTTGGCATTAGGCTGAAACTTGAGTCGTTAGGAAAAGCCGTTAGCACGGTAGTTAAGTCATTAGTCAGTTAAGTCATTGAGGGACCGGTAGAACTGGCAAGCCTACTTTCTAATTAGGAAGGTTTACGTATCGGCAAAGGTTCGGGGAACTAATTACTTTACCTTTACACCCTTCCTATCATGCCATCAGTGACACGGGCAATCTATAAGTGCATTGTTTCTCATTTTCTGATTCAATTCAAATTGAAAATGTGCCGTTAAGTTGGAAAATCTTTCAAATAAAATACGAAAGAAAATTTTGCGTCATTAAGGTTGTATTTCATTTAACAAAATACCTGTATTTCTTAGAAACTTTAGCAAAAGGTTGGACTGTTTTTCGTATTTCAAAATAAAGACATCTCAAAACATCGTTACTGAAATGCAATTCTAGAGTTTCGTTACTTTGACACAATTGTTGATGCTTTAGTGAAATGTAGGAGAACCTTTATTATTTTAAAGTTGTAATAATTTAAGGAAAACAAATGTAGCGGTATAAAAAATTGAATAATATTTTAAAAAGATGTTTAATTTTTCACTGTGACATAAATTTTGGATTTTGATTTTGAAAGTCAAGTTTTTTAAAAAATAATATGATACGTGATAGATTGAAAAAGTGTGTGCTGACAACAAACCTTTGATTAAAAAAGAAATAAATGAAACTTGTAAATAGCAGCGTATTTTTTTCATATTTTATCTGGATATAACTGGAATCTCTTTTTACATAGTTTTGAAATAACACTGTGTTACATCCTTTGCACGTACATACTTCGCGGTACTACGCGCAGAAAGATTTATTTCGGTAAACCCGAAAATTAGTAAAGAAATATTATATAGGTCCTGGATAGCTATGTGATTAAAGCGATGCCGTATCAATTGTGAGTAAACGGGTTTTCATATTGTTTGATAGTGATATTGAAAAATCTTTTTTTAGGGTGTCCACTGTCAAAAGCATTCTATTAAGAAAAACACAATATTTTTTTGTACTTATTTCCACTTTTTATTTATCAAGATCAAAACCGGTTTCGCTCATGGAGCTCAACATTGTAAACTGATAAGAAATATAATTTAACAGTGCTATTTATACAAAAACAACTAAGAAACTTTTTATTTAAATTTGTTAGAGAAACCGGTGTTGATCTTGGTAAATTAAATTGAACATAAGTAAAAAGAATATTGTGTTTTTCTTAATGAAAAATCTTTTTGTTACGGTTTATTTTTAATAAAATTAAATTACAATAAGCAATAATGAATTATATTTTTTATATCCTGAATTAGTTTTTATACAAGGAAACTTATCTACAATTATTTTTATTATTTTAGTATACTCTTTTTACACGGTCAAAAGTGTTCGGGTCTAGTGTATAAAGAATGCGTTAACATAAAATAACACGTAAACGTTATTTAAAAACATTGATGATGGAAAAATAGTCCTAAAATGCAAATTTACAAAGAATGCAAATTAGCTTTTTTTAATATCCTATACAATATATTTGTCACCTGCTGTGGCCCAGTTGGTTAGAGCTTGCTTTATCGATCACGCAGGTCTTGGTTCAATTGCCGGTAAGATCACAGTGAATTTGAGAATTATTCAATTTAGTTGTGATCGAAGACTGGGTGTTCGTGATATCAATTCACATCATGTCCTCCCATCCTTCTGATCCTTTAATAGCTGGTGTAGCAATAGCGATTAGTCAACCACTAATCCTGTTGTAGCCTTATCCTTCTTTCCCTACTACTCACTTTGAAAAAAAAAGCGAGACTGAACGACTGAGTAACAAACAGTTCTCGTAGAAAAAACTTCTGTTGAGACACCTCATTGGTAGGCCATATGCTTCACATTGAGAGTGGAAATGGATAAAACAAATGAAAACAAAATATTAAAGTTTTTGTAGAAGAAGCTAGGTAATGTTCATAATAAAGTATTAACACTGGTATACATAACAAATATAACGTCAAACACTCATTCCATTCTCACTCACAAATTCGTCAGAGCCAATCTTTTGCAAGTTAGTGAAAGCTAGGGATATATAACGTTAGATATTTGTATAAAGTATGTGTAACTTTACAATTATATTCTTTAAATAAAAAAGTTATATTTTTTGACAACTATCAATGATCCTGCAAAACGCGACTATGAAAAGATATACTAAAAAATATTTTTGCTTTTTTCTAAAATCGCTAAATTTATTTCGATAATGTAGCGACATTTCATTCACCGATTATATATTATTTTCTTCACCAGCCAAGTATTTGTATGCCAGGATTTCTAAAATATTGTATAATATTTTTACGCTCAAATTTTATTTTATTCTCACATATATTTTCGACAAGTCCAGTTTTTATACTAGAAATGGCGCAGAGAAAAGTCAGACGGTTACCACTGGGGATATATTTCAAGAGACTCTGTTGCTGACACTGCTCGATTTCTGGCTCCACGCTTAAGAGTATCTTTGAATACAAAAGTGCACTTCTATTATATCAATAGTAGAGCCGAACTTATCCTTTCGAATATTAAAAACGAAACGGCTCTGCTTGTCGCTGAAGATGGTATATTTTTATGAATAGAATATGAAAAAATAACTCGTCGGCATTTTAATATTTATAAGGATCATTTTCGAATTACGTCACCAACCCAAAAGCATATTCGTCATACTTGAAGCGTTCGTAACCTTTCAAATTATATTTAATATTCCAGTATTCATGCAAAATTTCTTTTTTTGTGGTAATTTTTATTTACCGTATTTTAACTAAGAAATCGACGCTGTACGAGCTTTTCGGATGAAGAATTAATGTATTCATTCAGATTTTTTTTCAAATACACACAAATAATTATGTAAAATCAAAATATGTAGTCTGACATTCCTTCCTTCCACTCCTTTGATAGAACGGAGCTTTACTGCATCCATCAAATTGACCTCAACGTGTTAGACAACGTTGACAGCTTTAACATAGTTTTAAAAATTAACAAATTCTCAAAACCAAATAAAGTCATATTTTAAGTTCAAAAGAGTCTATGATGAGTAACACAACACACATAAATTTGACGAGTGCATTTGATTGACTTGAAAACACGTATTTATTATAATATACTATTTTCTATCATAAATCCAAGTGCTGAAAATGTCTTCACTGTAACAACACAACATATGTTTTTAAATATATATCAATTAAGTTCCTATGCTAAAATTATAAAATGCAATTGTTTTAGAGAAAGCAAAACACAAATATTGCCTGAGCGTTACATAATATTCAAAAAACGCAAGTCTTTCCATGGATATTTCATTTCTCAATATAACCTTTTGCAAAAATGATGTTAAACATAAATATCTCTACATGGTATAGAAATATTACACGTGTATTACATTCACTTTACTTTTTGATATTAGAAATTCCCCGTTGGACGACCTCTCACCTCTCACCTAAGCCAATCGCCCGTACAAAAGGATTAAAAACATTTAATTTTAGAACAGTTCACAGAGTTTTATTTTTCAAAAAATAATAAAGCATGAAAGAACCATTATTCATTAATAATTAATTCTCTTTTGCTCTGTTAAGGATAACGTATATGGTATATATAAACTTTTAAAAGTTTATAACACATGGTGTCTGTCAGCGGTGGCTTACACTTTTTTTTATATATTTATTAAATGCTTATTTTTATTTCTGTTATACGTAATCTATTTATTAAATTTCATATGGGATATTTTTTAAATACTACACAATTTAATGATTATTATTCCGGGTCGTTAATGACAAAACTTGTGTGAATCCCTAATATTTGGACGATTCAAATGTAATATTGAAATTCTACCTAAATTTAAAATCACCTTCAGTTGAAATCTTAAATTATATGTACACTTCCAAAAGTACTGTCACTGACTGATCTCGAGCTGAACTGGTTGACTGTCAGTATGAGTTCATCCGTGCATTTGAATGCACGATGATGCTAAAAGTTAAAACTCAGGTTGTAGGTGATAAAATTTGATATTGAAGCTCCCTCATTCGACATTTTAAATAAAGCACTGCGCATTTCAACAAATCTTCGTCACTCTTCTCTTTTGTATCGCACGAAGTTCCAACGTTCTACGGCATACTTCATTAGTAACTATTTTATTTAAGAACGTTTATTACTTTTAATTTCAAAATGTTTATTGTGTCGCAGCGTTATACATATGTACTTATTTTCATCTGTATCATTAAATTTTCTTCGAAAGCAAAACACCTTTTGTTTTAATTATACTTTTATTTTATATGATCATGACTGGTTTTGCTCATAATGAGCATTGTCAACTGAATTTTATCAACGCTTTTAAAATCATACACTTCAATCAATTATTGACAGTACCTTATAACAATATTTTCGTAAAACGATCTTAAAATAAACGAAATATTATCATGAATTCATTTTAATGGTCTCTTGAACTTATTTTATATTGTTAAAGTATTTTTTAAACACTATACACTTTTTAAAATAAATGGAGACCCTACTCACTCAGAAATTATTTTTAAGTAATCAAATCTTCGTTGGTGAAAATTTTATCATGAAATAAATGAATCCAAAAATTTGAAAAAGTTGTAAATATTTATTAATATAATTGTTATCACTTCAAGATAGATTTTTAAATTTAATTCGTTATTTTTTTTATTGAAATAATGATCATGTGCTCTTGGTTTAATATTTCTGAACTTCAGTACCTCAAGCAACATAGATGAAATCATAAATAAGAATAATGCAAGGGCTTTAAGTAAAAATCTATTAATTTTATTCACGATGGAGATTTTCCAAAAAAAGTTTTCCCATTCGACAAGACTTTTCCACAAAATGTCGCGTGCCGCTGTCGACCCATCACTTGCCGTCAACTTATATTAATTACGATGGGAGATGAAGTTGTGATTAATTAACTTTACAGGAGCCATCGAGAGAGGGTATTATACACGGGACAAGAGCGATTTTAAGGTACTGCCAGGGATACGTGGCGTCATTAAGTGAATTGTGAAAATATTCAAACAAGAATTAATTTATACAATGCAAACATCTTAATAATTCGGGCAAAATTTCTTATGAGTATGATTCTTTATTCATATATTTTTTTATTAATAACTAATTTGAATGTTCTATGGACAACACTAAAAAGTCTAAATTAAGTTTTATGGTAATAACGTTGGTCTGAAAATACAAAAGGGTGTCGGAATTTTCAATCGACTTTAATCAATTAAAAAGACACATGAATAAAAATATTTTTTAACACATCAATCAATGTTTACGTTTTAAATTATCAACCGGAAAAATTCAAAATATGGCGCTGCTTACTACGCAATTGCAAAAAATCACCTTGAACAGTCATAGACATATATGTTTTGCTAATCACAGTCAACTAGGAACTATTAATTACAGAACTGGTCTTTGAGTTCTTACTGTCAGATAACTGGATGAAGATTTGTAAATCTATAGCCGTATTCTAGTTTTATATACATGCCTTACCTATCAATAGTGAAATCTGTTATGTTTTCATTGCATCTCAAAGAGTTTTAAAGACTCTTAGCAACCGAAAATATTATAATATTAATGTAAAGGATGTTAAAACTTGATTCTAAAATTGTTGATTGTGTTACAATTTATGCATCGAATTTGTACCTCCATTGACTCAAAAGATAGCACAAAACAGAACTTAACATATTTACACTCAACTCTTTTTTTTACACGAGAGATACGTTCTACAAAAAGCCGTGTATAAAAAAGTAGACAAAAAAGAGATAGATTTCATTGAAAATTGTTTTCCTCAACTCAAAAAGCTGTGTTATTTGGAAAAAAGAACAACAATTTTTTTTATCAATGTCCGCTCTCAATGTGGAGCATATATTTTCCTAACGGAGATATCTTAACAGAACTTTTTTTTACGAGAACTGTCAGTCGCTCAACCTCTCTTTCCTGAAGAGAGTAGTAGGGATAAAAGGATAAAGCTAGGACAGCACTAGTGGCTAACTAATCGCTCTCGCCACGCCGAGTTATTATAGGATCGGAAATGGTAGGAGGGAACTTTTGGACATCACAAACACCCATGCGTTAGAAACAGAAAAAAATCTGTTCGTACAGGTACTCGCGCCCGTGAGGTCCACTACGAAAGCCAACAACGCTTACCGCTGAGCCATAGGACCCGATAGAATATATTTGTTTTTCAAATCAACATCACGCATTTATCAATATGAATGATAATTATCATTGAATAATTATATTTATAGAAAGCATTGCGAATACCATGTCTGTTTTGCTTAAAAAATGTTACGTCTAAAAATACATTTGTTCAGCTATTTATACCGTTATGTTTTATAGACTAGAAAAACATACAATGTTATTGAAATTCTCTGAAAAAACATGCAAAAATAATACATTGAAGGTTGAATGAAAAACATTTTAAATTTTAATCTTATACCGAAATTGGCGAATTCGTAGTTTTAAGACAATTAAAAATTGAAAAAAAACAGATACATAGTCTATTTTCGATTTAAAATTCTCGGTTATTTACACGAGCTGTTGACATTTAAAAAAATCCTTTTAATTCACGTACTTCTACAACCTACAAATTATTTTTTTCAATTTATTACGTTATTTTATGTTATAAACATTTTGTAAACTCACTGAAATATAAAACAAATTATACTATTTCGAAATATATAAATGTGCAAAACTCTTCAGAAAAAATTAGCCACGTAAGTGAGGGACTAACTGTACTGTAACAAGTGAATTTACCACTGAAAAAAAACAAGTTTACGCTATACTTATAATTAATTTATAATAATTATTTTATTTGATTGAAACACAAACCATATACGTGGGTTGAGTCAAAATAAGTATTTATTTCCGTCGCTTCATGATAAACGACTACTATATTATAATATTACTGGTGACCGACTATTGATGAACTATTTTATCATTTATTGAAGTTAACAAACGGGTAAGTGGTGTAGGATTTCATTAAAAATATTTTACTTAATAGATGACGACTTAACCGTATAACGAAGCGTTTTATTTTATCAAAAACTATGGTATATAAAACCATTTCATTCAACGGTACGATTCTGCAAGCGATCTTCTCCATTCAAATAAGGGAAATGAAATATTCCCATTGACTCCTCAGTTATGGATATTTGCAGGTAATAAAATATTTTATGAGACGTACATTCGCGCCGTGTAAAGGTAAAACCGTAAATTTTCCCGCTTGAGAAATGATGCATTCCACCCAACGCACACAGCAGCTTCTTGCTCTATTTCAGGCATGTCTAACTCACTTAACTGTATGGGCTACATTAGTTATAAAATTAAATTAATGAACAAACCACAATACGTAAAACAGCGCTATTATACGAGATAAATTTGGACCTTTCGCCTTAGTTAAATTAGTTTATTCACTTGAATGGTGTTAACTGTCAATTCTCGGTGCAAATACATTGTATCATTAAATTAGATTTATATCATATCAAAATAAAACGCGATTTGTAAAACTTAAACCAAGATTATATTGTATTACCAGTAGAAGTTCAGCGATTGAGTACCAGTTGAAAATGCTCACTTTAATTGTGTTGGTGACCAATAATTATGATATCAATTGAAACGAAAAAAAATATTATTTGCAAACGAAAAACAAATTTCAGGAGTTCATTTTTTTATCAAAAAACTTTCCTATAATTCATGCTTTGCTGCTTAATTCATAATCGGATGATACTTACATGAACTACTAAAACTTAAATTGATTTATTTCTACCATACAAAAATTTAACGATTTTCTATAATGGCAAAATTAATTATTTATGACAATTTGCAACTTATCCTTCGCGGATTAAAATTCAATTTTACGGTGGAATATAATGAATTTAGTTTTAATATTTAGCCAAGGGCAAATAAAAATCAGAACGCTTAAATTTTTTAGCTACCCACTATCAAGTTATTATTTGGCAATGATATGTTACATATTTCTATAGACCAAAAAAAACGATGTAAATCCACGTATTTTATCGTACATTTCTTAAATTTGTTTAGGTGTATCGAACTATTATTATTAAAAGGTAAATGTAGAAAAACATTTCACTGGTTTCCCGAAGTTTACTCAATTTTACGCATGATTCCATTTCCAGCCCACATTTTAGTTGGTATCCTTTTGTACGAGGTCATCCTTTTGGTTAATTCAATATATTTATATTATATCTCCCTATAGGTTTTCGTTAGTTGATGGCTATTTCTGGTAATTTCAGCATGATTTACAACGCAACTCCGTTAATATTTGTGATGTTAAATGAGTATTTATTTATATTAGGTAATATGTAAGTATTTAAATTGGTCCATGGACATCAATAAGAATTTATTTGTCTTGAAAAATAAAAGCGACAGAGAAAATGAAATAACCTTGTTCAAGTTACCTAAACAAATATAGTAATTTATTACCCACCTAATCTATAATATGAAGCATGATGAGTTGTGATGAATCATTTAAAGGTTATGATCTTTAATTTTTTTTATAGATTAATGTGTCAAGAGAATAAAAAATAGTTTAAAAATTGTTAGTTTACCAGAAAACAGTGATTGGAAACCTTATTTATGAATTATGATAATGATCAAAGTGGGAATATGTCTGTTTAGATATCCGGACCTTTAACCGCTTTATTGGGTAGGAGTGAAGCCAGGGAGCGATGCCATTTGAAAACGGGATCGTCGATACAATACTTATTAAATATCAAAACACGACTTAGTACTGTATAATGAAAACTATACAAAATTCGAAACAGTCGATATTATTATCAAGGATGTATTAAAGGTATTTGTATATCTAATATAACGTGTGTATAAAAATAAAATAAATTACATCGAATCGTTCGTTTTTGTTCATATCAAAACAATATTTTAACTTTATATTGGTAACGAACAAAAAGTTTATTTCATCTGCTGTGCGAGAATATTAGTATGATATACTCGTAAGTGCAGTCAAAGCACTAAGTTTTGAGTGAGTGGCTTTGCACAAAACACCTCAAGATTACTTAAACATAGTGTACTAGAGACAATAAACGTGTCGCATTCTTTGTGTCGTAAAACAAAGTCATAAATTTCACACGACTAACATTCGTGTAATACAAAAGCGCCTTTGAAATTATATGCATAACACAAAGGAATTTCGTTAAAGCAATATTCAGTTAGATAAGAGCAAAATATCCACGACGTATATTTTAAAAAACTTTCTGTACAATTTTTCTTTTTTTCAGTATTTTCTATTTCATCGGAGACTTATCATCATCATCACAAAATGGGTGTATGCTTTATTATTCAATAGCATTTTAAGCAAACTTTTTTTATATTGCAGAGTCAATAACTTTGACTAACGAATTTCTCAGACTGAGAATTCTCAAATATTTTTAGTAAAAAATGGCAAGTCTGGTTTTTTTTTTCAGCCAAAGCTACGTACATTCTTATATTATGCCAACCAGCTAGTTTTACTGTTATTATCTTATTAAAGACTCCTTTCACTGCTTTAGAAAAAAAAACACATTAAGTAAATAAATTTATCAATAAAGTCAATTAGTTGTATTACAAATCGTTTTTGTATTGCTATTAATCTATCTTAACAAAAAGAAAAACGTTACTGTGTATTAATCGGTATCAAAAAAATATGTTAAGAGGTTATTTTTTGAATAAAAAACAATGCTTTGTAATTTGTAACGTGCATATGATTACACAAATTAAAGTATAACAATTAGATGTTCTGTGTTTTAATAAGCAGAAAATCCTGACTGCTGATAATGATATATATTTTACAAGGGGAGATAACGAAAGAAGGTTTATAAAAAAAACACTTTGAACTTTTTAAAGTCATTACGGCAATCCAAAGATTGCTTTGATTTGATCGGAAAATAAATTATTAAGAAGAGTTAATATTTCTTTTCAAAGAAACTCATTAAAATATAGGATACACTTAAAAGATATCATTCATGGTAATATTATTGAAGTGATAGCTTAATTCAAATAAAATGTTTGAATTTTTGGAGAAAAATATATAAATAATAATAAAATACCGATTCAAAATACTGATTATCTATTTTACTTCGTCATGAATTATTTCCACATTAGTTACTTGACAAAAAATATGATAAGAATAACTAAAGCCAACACACAAGAAACTAATCATCGATATTTGAAATGAAAAAAACACCAAAATAAAGGATTTCGTAGTAAATTAATGTTTGCAGTTTCTTATATTGGATTTAATATCTTGATCGGGAAATAAGTAAGGATGGAAAAAAGTGGACAGAAAGATCATTATCAATACAAAAAAAATTAGAAATGTCAATTTATTAACAACTGACATTTTACAAAAACAATATTTATAAATTGAAAAACTTCTAAGCGTTTTTAGTCTTTTAACCGCATATTTCAGAGTTTTCAATAAAAGCTATGTCGAAGTGACCGAGCTTTAGGCAGCCTTCTTGAAATGATTTTCCAGGTTTATATATCAAGTGAATAAAACTCTGAACATAAATAAGAAAAGCGTTAATATTTCCTTTAAAGGGTAAGGGTGTAGTGTAACTGTGACTACTTAACAATATTGTTGTGAGTGAAATGTATTTGATATCTTCAAGATAAAGTGCTAGACAGAAATTAAAGAACACATTTCGTTCATCATAACTGAGTCTAAGAATAAATAAGTAAACTTTATGGTTACGTTTTTCAAGTTATTGGTTTCTATTTATAAATGAATGAGTAATATTATTACAGTAGAAACTTTATGATTCTATTTATATACAATCAATTTCAGGGTTCTCAAAAAGTGTTACTTATAATTACTTTGAGCAACTGTATCTAGGCGTCACACATTGCGGTGCTTTTGATCAATGATGAAGGTGTGGTCCTTGAAAGTTTGATACGCTGACAAATTATTTCAAATGATGCCACATGTGTTTTGTGAGCATAGTCAGATAAATTGGATGTCCAAATATGAGAGAAAATATTGCTAGAAGTTTGTTTGACTGTCTATCCAAATGCTAACTTTACACATAGTGTGAAGTATATTCATGTATAATCTATGTATAATATACATACAATGTATTTAATGAAAAGAGTCTACTATTTCAATGAAAATTTTATTCATGTATTTTAATAACTAACTATCATGAATTTTATTATCTATATATTATATATATATATAAATGTATGTTTGTTTGTCTCGAATGCGTTCCTATACCGTTCATCTGATTTCAATAAAACTTTGGTGAGTTGTTGTGCGGACGTCCGCAAAATTTAAAAAAATAATACAGCTAGCGGTGGGCTGCCAATACGTTGACAATGAGGTTCGTTTTATATCAAAGCAATTCTCGGTATTCTGGGGAAGCAGTGAGTGTTTTTATCACTCCTATGCAATTATATGCAATAATATACTGTGTATCCAAAGCACTTTAATAAAGACAATTAAAACTCAAACACTTTTTTCTTTGAGTGGCATTGCAATGTATGCCGGATACTCGCTAGTTATATCTAAAAACACTTTAACAAACGGTTAAGTCACATTTTATTATTGTTAAAACGTTGTGTTAAAATGACTTAAATATTTTAATAATAACATACATATACAATGAAAATATAATGTGTAGATTACAAAATATGAATAATTTTAAAGAAATCTAGCAGCAATTAATTTTTAAGTTTGATTATCTTTCACTGGTGAATTATATATAGTTTTTAATTTAAAAAAATCTTGGCAGCATTACCATTTTACATAAACGTCTTAATATCGTGAAAGACAAAAGGTTCAATGACAATAGGTCATAGAGTGTCTCTTTTTTACAGATGTAAAAACGTTTTATTTATATTTGAAACAATAATAAAACGAATACGATACAAATAATAGTTGCATATTTGTTCTGATCTTAAATTAAAAATAATACTAAGTATAATTAATTAATCATATTTAATTTGCACTTTATAATTTTTGATCACTTATTTTCTCTTTCAAAACTTAAATAAGAGGGTTCCCGGTAAATTGCTCAAATGCAATTGCTCGAATAACAAGATCTTCGAATAACCAATTCCTCGAACGTCAAATACTCGAATTTTTTAAAAAAAGTCGGGAAATAAAAACCATAAATCAAAAAAGTCATAGTAAAAATATATTTTTTATTTGAGTTGCCAGTGGTCGAGTGGAAGAGGTCGTTGGTTTTGTTTTCGGAGGTCACAGGCTTGAATCTTAATACGTACACTTTGTAATCAATTATTTATGGATTTCTGTTTAAAGGCACACATACATGTAATTTCTTGAAACCCTCTCAGCTATTCTTACTAAAAGTTGGGCGTAGCGATAGTGATAAGCTAACCGTTTGTTCTATCTTAGCCTTAGTCTTCTATGTGTTCTGGAAAAATATAGAAGCAGTTTGAGTAATTAATTAACAAACAGTTCTCGTAGAAACACTTCTGTTGAGATAAACTCCATTAAGAGGTCATATGATCCGCATTTGGAGCGAATACGGTTAAAATAAATACTTATTTCAATTCGAGCAATTTGTAATTCGAGCATTTGACGTTCGAGGAATCGGTTATTTGAGGATCTTGTTATTCGAGCAATTTCCATTTGAGCAATTGCATTCGAGCAATTTACCGGCTCCCGAATAAGAGGGCTTAAACTATAGTTATTTTAATGAAACCTGTTATGAGACGTGACGACAGCTGGTACATGGCTTATTGCTCTTACCCACGCTAGGAGTGGGTATTATAGACATAACAGAAAATATCTCATAAAATCGTTTAAATTTAAAAATTCAAACCTTAGATCACAAAGAACGTAGCCTACAAAGCACTATCACTCAGCCACAGAGATTTTGTTATCCATTTTATATATTTATTTGCTTTCAACAATAACAAACACATTTAATTGTATTAAATTTATCTCAATCTATTACTTTTAAATAATAGACCTATTAATACTAAAAAAATATTCGACTGTTATGGGTATTTTTCCTAAAATACCGTTTTAGTATTTTTTTTATTAACGTCTATAAAAAGTATGCTATAATGTAAGGCTGCGCTTGAATTCATGTAATTTTTCGGGGAACCAATTATTAGTTTCTGAAAAGAAAATAAAAAACTGCTAAGCGAGAATTACAAACTTTTTTGGTCGGTTACTTCTTTGATAAATTCACGGAAAGAAAAATACTTGATTATTACTTCAGGAAAGTCAAAACAGCGTTCTTCATACAAATGAACCAATATATATATACCTAGATAAATGAACTTAAACGTATCATAAATCCCAAACAAGTGTGTGTTGATTTTGTCCGTATTGAAGGAGAGATAAGGAAAACGTATTAAAAAGTTTTTCTTTTTGTATCCATACATGAATGCTCCGTTCCCGAAAACTTCCGATAGAAAAACTGAAGGTGAAAAAGTTTGAAAGCTTCTATTAATATGGGTAATAAATAAACTATACGAGAGAAACTTTTTGCAACATTATACCAAAATATAAATCAAAAGTTCAGTCTATCAGTATGATCGTAAGTTCAACAAAACTTAATTTATTACATTTTAAACACAGGAAACGAAAATTATGTACCGTGTGCTTTTACTCCTTTACCATAAATATTAAAAGTTGTTTCATAAACTGCGGAAAATACACGAGAAAATAATTTTCGTTTTTCATTCATCAACTGTTGAATGCTTAACTTATTATTTTTTAACCTCGGAAAATTAAATATGAATACTTGTTGCAAGTTAAAAATTATTATTAAGACATAAAAAAATGATGTGATTATGAAAAAATAGTCTTATACGCTCTTGTTTGATTGAAGTAAATCTTTTTTTCTTTAAATGCTGTTGTGATTGTTTTGTGATGTAAAAATATGTTTTAAAGAGAATTATTTACAAGGTTTATAACGTAAAATATGAAAAAAGGATTTAAACGTTCGTTAAAATGTACCTTCATGTATTTAAAAGTGAAAGTATATAATTACTTATATTATTAATTTGACACTCAATTAAATAAAGATATTATATCTTTGAAATAAATAGCTTTTGCGCGTGAACATATATAATGTGAAATCGTCTGCTAAAAATCTTTTCTCGTTACGATATCACCACAATAATTCATAAAGAGGTTTTATTTTATTTCCTTGAATATGTAAAAAAACATAATGTGATATTTTATTACTGAAATCCTTCACAAGATATGTTTTCCTTAATCACCACAAAACGGGGTAATACTAAAGTGGATAACATGAAAAATGAGTATGTGAACGACTGTTTTTAAGTCTATTTTTTATGAAAAACCAGTGCTTTCCCGCGGTTCACGGGTGGGAAATTTATATTAGAGTGCGCGGTACCGGAAAAACGTTTAGCAGTTAAACATAATTGTGACTTAAGGTCTGAGCTCAAAAATAATAACGTTAAAATTAATGGTGCATTCAATTACGGAGGGCAACATTTTTTAATTATGTCATTGATATAACCAAAAATGAGCTTTTCAATTATAAAAATACTTAAGTTGAAAATAAAAATAAACAAGGTACTTAGTTAAAAAATATTTAACTTTTCTATTAGAAAATTGCTTTTGACATTGAAAATAATTGCATATAATTTTTTTTTTTACTATTTTATACTCAGGTCGTGGTATTTTTTATTGATTTTTGTTTAAAAGCAAGTGCATTTTTAATTTTGTTCATATATTTTACCAATTTATAAGGAATTCATATTTTATTACAACCAAGTGACAAAGATAGTTCAAAGCTCTATTCCACTCAAGAAAACCAGTATAATAGCTTTTTTTAACTGAGCTTCAACAATAGATACTTGCGTCACTTGGATTGGATGTGACGTGGCTTGATTACGTGAGAATTCGGAAATTAAAAAACGACTAGTTGTAAGCCCGTTGCCCAGCAACGTGAGATTTTTGTTGCATTGTGTTTAATTTTATTTAGTTTAATTTAATTTAATTTAATTTAATTTTATTTTATTTTATTTTATTTAAAAAAGTGGAGACTGGAAGGTCGAGGACACTTTACACTCACTCAAACAAACGGACCTTATCGGCTATTAATTAAAAGATGCAGACAGACCTTTCTTCTACAGCGGCTGTAAAAATATATTAAAGTTCGTGTCCAACACGTTCTGTTTACACTTTTTGGATCCCTAAATCACGCTTGTATTTGCACTGCAAGACGAGTAGATATTTTTTTCTGTATCCGCTCCATATATGAAGCATATGCTCACCACAGAGTTCTCCAAGAGTCCAAAATTCTCTATCCCTCGCCAGACTCTTTGCTTCCTCACAGGTCATCCCAGCGTCCCGTAGCTCCGTTGAGTACATCTTGTGGATAGTCATCAGTGGCCTTCTAAGACATTGGAATACATCTGGTTGGTAAAAGAGTCAGGCAGAGTTCAGACTCTCTTAAGGCATCCACAGCACATGACCACGTCAGTTTCATTGTTGCTTTTTCTTTTGGATGTAGTATGAGGCTGGTTAGCCCGCTCTCTTATCTCAGTGTTCCTGACAAAGTCAGACCAACGTACTTCTAGTATTCAACGCAAGCATCCGTTTTCAAAGCACAGTATACGGTTACTCTGCGTTTTCGTACGGTGCCATGACTCGAAACCGTAAAACAGCTCTGTCAAGATGCATGCGTTGAACAAGAGGAACTCGGTTCTGACCGAGTACAACCGTGAGTTCCAGACGTTCCGCATTGAGTTTAAGGTTCCTTTAGCCATTCTTAATTGGATCGCGAGCTCTTAACATGGATATAACCGATATAGCCCTACTAGTTTTCATGTCTCTTTGTTTTTGTATTGAAAATTGACAATCGTTTTACAATAACTATTTTTTATTATTAAACAGGTTCTCATCATTAAATTTAACAATGCTTATGTACTGTAAATCATTGATAATTTTTTTTTTAAATATGACAAAATATAACCGTTATTTATTTTTTGCTTTAAGTGAGTACCGATTCGTTCAGGTACATTTTTGATCTTTTTTTACGAAACACTTTTTCATAAATTAAATACTCTTCCAAATAATACGGACACTACAGGATAACTTATTAATATTCCTGTTTAATAAATTATGTGAATAAATCACAAGGAAGACTTTCTTTGTTTGCTTAAATCATATTGCGTGAGCAGATATTATTATTATTGATAAACAAGTCGAGTAACACTGTGCGCCAGTATATTTTATCTAAAAATATTATGATGTATTATCTTATACCAACCTTTTTATGAAAGATTGACGCTGCGGGCTATTGACTATTGATTACTACTAACGTCGATGGATAATGTATTCAGGATGAAACAAATTCATAGAGAGATCGAAAGAAGGTTTCAAATTTATATTTTGATGTACACATATATTTTTTAACTCGAAATGATGTTTGGGTTTCATTTCATATAAGATATTTTAAAACAAACGTCGAAGATTATATTTCTTTTTATCACATCTTATGTTATTTATATTTTTATACCATGCCGTGCCAAAAAAATACGATAATTGGTCGCTTTTCTCTCGATTAGCCAATGTATTCGTAGAAGGAAAAAATGAAATGATAAGTCTCTAAAAGAATTAGTAATAAGCTTATCAATTACGAGTTTTTATGACCAAATAGAAGGTGATTAAGAAAATGTTACCATTTTGAAGATCGAAAAGTCAATATTTAAAATTTAAAATTTTTACTTAGTGGCTTTCTAACCGAATAGTATAAGCGTACTAAAGCGTTGACCACTCGGCAAAAAAAACTGACTTGATATTACCTTTTATAAAAGATATTATAATTTAATTTTTCTCAAAAGAACATTGTTTATATTTACCATTTTATTTAATTAGAAAATCCAAGCGGTTTAAGCGATGTCTTATTCCAAATCTCTGTTGTACTCCAGAAACTCCTTCAGAATTTCGCAATTTCATCCAGTGCACTAATACGTATTTCTGCCGAACAAATTTATTTCCTGACCGTGCCTCGGAGGCGACACTTGGTCGTACAGCAAGCAACCGTTTAATGACTTTCTCCAATAAGTTTTTTTCAATCATATCCGTAAGGAGTAGAAGCAGAAGTATCGCGTATAAAAAATATTATTAGTCTATTTATTTATTGTTTTGACAATACACATTGAATAGGGCTAGTAAAAGATATATTTTTATCTGTATTATCTTTTTGCCGAGATTTTTAAATTACAAATTGTATTGTGTAGCTTAAATAATTCTTTTACACACAATTATTTATAGAATAATTTTGTCTGTAAAATTCACCTTATTCATAAATTTACGATAACAGTGTAAAAAAATAAGCTCCAGAAAAAAGCATTAAATTCAATTTCAAATTCAATTTCTTTAGTTAACTAGAACAGTGCTTCCCAACCTGTGGGCCGCGAAATTCAGTAGAAAGTACAAAAATCTATATATTTAAGTCTATCAAATCGGTGTTTTCCATATTGGGGGCCGCGGTATTGTTTAAGGGGGCCGCCGGATTGGATTGGATAGAAATTGGATTCTGGGGGAAAAGTATAGCAAATCGAGGATTTCGAATTCGTCGGTGAGCTAAAAAAAAAAGAGTTTCTGTGACAATCTGAGGAGGGCCGTGGATTATTCTTTTAGATTCAGGGGGCCGTGGAAAGAAAAAGGTTGGGAATCACTGAACTAGAAGATTCAACAATACTTTGGAGAGTTTTTTTTTTACAGAAAAAAATTATAGAATTTTACATTTCTACGTGCTTAAAATTGAATCGTTCAATTTTTTTTCACTTCTACAACTTTTGTCTGTTATTCAACAACAATCTGGGATTTGCTTGTCCAGACACTTAATGGTACAGATGAACTCGAACTTAGATTTATTAAATTTAATGGTTCGTATGGCAAAAGATAAATTTTATAAACATTCAATGGTAATCTAAGCTGATTTTTATTGTTATTTGGTATAATGACTTTTAATCTTACTCGCTTATTTTATTGCAAAAATTTTAGGTTCTCACCCATACAATTCTAAAAACAGAACGTAGCGAGAGTAGTGAGCGTACCGTAAGTCTTGTCCTAGCCCTGATCTTGATGAAATCTTTAAAAAAATCAAGATTGAGTAACTGAGTAAAAACAGCTCTTGTAGAATTTATTTTTTTAATTCATTGATAGATTAAATAAAATGGCTTTATCCGATTTAGTTTTTGGAGCTTCTTTTTCCATAAAATAAAATGTCTCTATGTTAAGCGTTAGCATTGAATTTCTGTTATTTCTAAAGCAGCAAGATCCCAGAACCGTCTGATAAGAGTATTATCAATATAATAAAGGGACCCGGAGTTTTTCTTTTTTTGAACGATAGAATATTTTTTCTGGTTTCCCGCTCAGAAAGCAGTGGCAAGTGGGCAGTGTCAATTGGAAGATTGGCCAAAGAGCGTGTTTGTGTAAGTTGGTCATCATCTAATAATGCACTATCTTTGGGAATAAGCGCATTCAGCAGCACCTCAGCTGTTTCTGATTGGTAAAACCATTTACAAGAGGCCGTTCAATGCCACAAATAATATTATTTGGTCTTCAATTATTTATTTTCCGATATGGAGGACCCCAAGAATAAGAATCATCCAGTGAAAGAAAAAAAGCTCGACAATGGTCAGCTTTAGCTTGAAGCATCCTGATCGATGTTTAACTGCCAATAGATTAATGGTGGCGGGTGGTTTTGCAGAACGACGAGCATTTTGGAGTGATCTCGTAGCTCTTTTAAGAAAAGTCCTTAGGTTATATATATGATTAATATTTAATTTTGATTGGAAACAACACGACAGATAATTTAAGTGATTTTGTAATACATGTTAAATAAAATCATATCCTATTACAATTAACCATTTTGTTAGATAGAAATAATTATTATGTTTGCTTTTTGTGACCCCCTGAAAATGAAAAAAAATATCGAAACAAAATCCAGGTTGTTGAAATGATTTAATTTTTGAATTAAATTAATTTTGATTTATTTATTTTTTGTTGATTTTGAAAAATGAAATGCTTTGTTATAATAGGAGTGTTGTGTTTGAATTATTATAAATGTCACATTACGTGTCATTTATTTTAATTTATTTTCATACAATCATCAGTAAAGCCGAGCGCTTGAATTGGAAAGTCCTCAAAATAATAGCCTCCGGCAAAAATAAATAAACTACCACTTCGATGAAGTGGCGTTTTATTACGCCGAGCTTTTAGAATCAAAATTGAAAAGCTCCGTATGAGCTTCGAATAAAATTTCTATCTGTGATTTTATTCGCTGCACATGTTCTATTGTCGATAAAACAAGTCGATTGTATAAATATTTATTCTCAATAAACTTTTATGAGTGGACGCCCGGGATATTTTAAAGTTTGATTTTATCACGGACAAAAATTGAATTATCAAATTTAATAAACAATTTCTACACAAATGTGCAATTATATTATATAAAGAAGTGCTATACGCTTATTGATTCAGTTAAATTTTATAAATATAAAAAAACCTTATCCACTACATTCATATGTCACTTATACCATTTTTGTGTTATTGTTACAGTAATATTACATAACACTATTTTTCATTTAATATTAATATGATTTGATATAACTAATTATTTATTGTTGTCAGGTAATACCTGTCTAGCATAACCATAACTACGATGATATGTTTTTTTTATCCGAAGAATTGCGAAATTGTATTTTGATTGCAGAGAATTATCTAATGTTATATTGAGTGGTTTTAAATTTTAAAATATTTCACACATTTGACAGCGTACTCAAAATGTAAACAAAGCTTTCGTTTAATTGTATTTTTTAAAACATTTGTGGAAATGGTAGTTGATTGATTCCATTCCGATTCCATTAAAAAAATTCACGAATCCACAGCCTTGGTTGCCATAATTTATTTAAAATCTATTAACTACAAACTATCTACTAAAAAAACGTGTTTAAAAAAATAAATATTGAGTTTCAAGCGTAATTTAAGGCGTTTCAATTAATTTGATTCGTTCCCAAAACCGTATTTATTTTTGAAGGTTGAATTATCAAATCTATAAATATCGGCTATTGCCAGACGGTCGTCAATTGTATGCGTTATGAAAACATCAGATTTATGATTTAAAATAAGCTGCAAAATAATTATCATTTTTTAAATCATATAATATTTATCCGTCGAGCCTTCTAAGCATTTATAATGAATGATGAAAATACTTGCTTCTAATGCTGCTACCGATATTTATCATTTTTTCACATACCGAGATTTTTTTTGAGAAAAAGGTGCCGGAACTCATTTCTAGCCTAGCTTTATCCTCATAATCCTTATCTTCCTACCACTCTCTTTGAAAAAGAGAAGTTGAGTGACTGAGTAACATTCAGTTCTTGTAGAAAAAGTTCTGCTGAGATACCTTCATTGGGGGACCATACGTTCCACATTGTGAGCGGACATGAGAAAAAATGCAAATATCAATTCGAAACATTAAACAGGTCGAGAAAAGGGTGCCGGAACGCCGTTTCACAGCGTTACATCGGGAAAAAAAACTGTGACTCTATCATGTAAAAAGTAAGTATTTACCGATTTGGTGATAAAGTATAAATTTATAATGATATTGGCACCGTTTCGTGAGACTGTGAAATCGTAGTTAATTTCCAACTTCCGTCGTGTTGAGCCTCGCAGTTGAAGTTTTGGAGTGAAATCAATATTTATTTTGATTTATTGGCGAACATCGTAATGATACGAAGTGTTTGAATATCAGATTAAAGAAAAGTTACTCCACTTGAAGACGAGAAAAACAAACCCAAATGTAGAGAGTTCTTACTGTCTGACAACATTAGGCTTTTACACATTTTGTGAAACTTGCATATTTATGAGAGTAACACCAAGAGAAAACGTGTTTACTAGACAGCGGCGATAATGTCGGTTTATCTGTTTACTTAGTTTTAAAGTGTGTTTTGCAAAAACCTACATGTTCAGACAGTGATATATTAGGTCCATGTAAGCAAAGATGAACAATTCTTTGTGGAAATATTTTTTATCATAATCATCTAAACATACCCCATTATTTGATAGTTATAGTTCATTTAAAAATATAGTTTTCGTATAAATAAAGAATTTTAAGCTATATGTCATCTGCTATAAATATTTTTATTGGCTCTTAACTGGCGCTTGATTTAGCAATTTTTAGTCTTCTTTAAAATAAAACCAGTGTTTTGCATTTTTTTGCTTATTTGAAACTACGAAAAATTTGAAGTTTTGCGTACCCCCTGTAAAAATGCAATTATTTTGCTTGAGTTATTATTAAACCAACACTTTTTTAAAAAAATATTTTAGGTTTGGCAACAGATATTGATATTTGGCCAGGTCTTATGGCGTAGCGGTCAACGTTGTAGGCTTCCGTGCCACACCTCACGTGCTCAAGTCCCAGTACAAACAGTATCGATTTGTCAATTTCTGTTCGAAGTCATGGGTGATTGTGATGTCCCTTCCACCATTTCCGATCCTTCAATCCGGCGTAGCAAGAGCGATAAGTTTACCACTAGTTCTGTTCTAGCCTTATCCTTTTATCCCTACTACTATATTTGAAGAAAAGACAGGTTGAGCAACTGAGTAACAAGCAGTTCTCGTGAAAAATTCTATTGATATGCCACCATTAGGAGGCCAAATGCTCCACATTGGGAGCGGACATGGATAAAAAATATTCATACGATATTACGTAAAAAGAATTTCACGCAAAATATATATTTTTACTCTATTCTAATAAGCATTGTGCTTAGAATATATATATATGCGATTTGACTATGCACATTGCCGATCTTTTTGACAGAGCCCGCGACCGCCAAGGTGTCTGTAAACCTCCATTTGCGAAACAATGTTATAAGTCACAATCGATTTTCCCTAAAAAATACGTACTTAAAATCAGTTCTTTACCATTTTTTGAGAGGATATAAATGCAAAATGAATTCACGTAAACTTATTACTGTAAGACAAAGTGTGAGATATGAAAAAACACACACACTTTACCGTTTGAAAGCATGACCCACAACTGGACACAAGGTATTAATCTAAGTAACATGAAAAAAAACCTAAGAGTAAGTCGTTTAGTAAGAGTTGTCAAATTCAATTAGCTATTTAATTAAAACTGTTACTTATTAATAATTTGAATTTAAAATTGATATTTTCATATACTGAGATAAAAATATGCTTTTAAGACCCTTAAAATGTAAAATATAAATTCTCTAAATATTTTTTGAGCAGCAAAATTTCCCACCTACTCTTATACTAAAAAAACTGCACTTCACCAATTAATGTCGATCTCAATTTAATAATAACATAACTTGCTTGAACAGTTCATTTATTTGTAAATATAATTTTAATTAATTAATTTCATACGTTAACTTCGTAAATAATAGTAATACAATTAAAACTTTTGTTATTTGTAGTTTATAGTCAATTTTATACCAATAATTATTGTATACCGAATGATCATCGCCTTCATTGGACGAGGTACGATTTTAAGAATTTACGTTGGGCATTTTTAAAATATTTTTTCGGTATTCCGGCATGCATACGTTATTTATTTTGACGATTAAGAATATTTCATAGAAAAAACCAAAGAGCTTTTTAAAATACCTTACCCGTTGACAATTATTTTTAAAAATATAATATAATGCCTTTCCACCAAATATAATATTTACATTTAACACCATTAATTTTAACTGTTACATAACCTACGTCTTATTAAAACGAAATAATTTATTTATTCGACAGCAATATGAGGATGGCAGGTTTTTTATAAATGTACTTTCCCACGGTTCTAAATATTTTACCCGTCCGTTATATTTTCCTTGTATTCCATTACACTAAAGGTGAACGTATTTTCATATAGTTTTGACGAGTTTTTGATTGTAACGACATTATTAAGTAGCTTAGAAACATATCATTGTATAATAGAAATTCTTCAAGGTCAGAACTGTTTGTCTTCTATATACTACTGTAATGTGATAAATTCAATGTAATAAGCTTTTGTAGACATCACGTTACCGTTGGTTGACCTAACCTTAACAATTATTTAGACATTTACCGAAAATGTGATGAGTATTCTATAATTAATAGCCACATTTACGATTTATATACCGACCACTCTGAAATTGTCTGCAGTGAAGCCAACGGAAGCAACGAAAGCAACTACCCAGTCATGAACTTGCAAATATTTGTTTTATGATAACCTAACGTCAGATTACATAATGATATAAATCAAATTTAAATGTTTTATATCGATTACTAAGAACGACACCTTCATTTTAAAAAATCTAAAATTAAAAAATTATATACATAACATATGTATACTTGTACCTTATTGATTTTCAATTTAACTGCTTATTAATTATAAAAAAATATAAATAGTAGATGAAAGTAAAATAAAACTGTTTTGTATTATTTTTGGTGTATATTTATTGCTCAACAAAATAAAAATGTATTGGTTAACTCTATGAAAAAATGTTTTTTTTTTGCTTAGAAGTTTAGTCAATATCATCAGCCGTTCTTACAGTATTACGTCAATTTGTGTAGGTAAAATCACTTCCTATAAAAGCTTATTCAACTTTAGACAATTAACTTTATACAGACTGCAATGAAAAGCTGTGTCTTTACAAAGTCCTCACTTTGACTAAACATAATTAAAAGGTAGCGGCAAGCGACATGACTTTGTACTTTGCTTTATATTTAAGAACGTTTTTCCTTCCGTTCTACGTTTCGGCTACCCTACATTATTTATGGCTGATTTTTTTTACAATTCATTACAAAGGTATCCAAAAAATCAAAGAATTTGTTTGCTTCAGCTTAAGAAATATACACACACACTCGCTCAGAGATAAGTACGGGTTTATTTGAAGAAGCTTCAAATAGATTTTCGACTGCCTTGGATAAAGATTTTGAAAGAGTTTTCATTTGTTAATTTATCTTTTGTTGTTTTATGACACTCCCTAACATTTCTTGGTACAAATCGTTTAAGTGGAAAAAAATGTACGTTAAGAGACTTTCAAATTTAAATTCAAAAAATTGAGTATTCGTAAATTTATATGTATCTTGATATACATAAAACTCTATCCACTAAGAATAATATATAATTCTTTTTAGACTATCCAATTGAATGTTATATTAAAGCATCATCATTCTTATTGTAGGTTAGTTGTCAGTGGAATTTATTGTAAAGTATATTGCTCATTGATAACATTAATATAACAAAGCTCTATTTGAAAAATGCTATTCTAAAACTTAAAAATCTATTAATCGTTAATGAAATCTTAAATAATATATGTTTTTAACACAAAATTTTAGATTAAATGAATTAAATTTGTTAAATAATGGTCACTATTCACAAAATATAGAAAATGGTTTGTGGAATCATTTTATTTGAAGTGATCTATGAACTGTCGCGTTTTTACATAATATTCAGTGAGATTTTATCGACTACATGAATCGCTGTTAAGGTGTTCACAGCCAAAAATTAGAAGTAAAAAGACATTTCATTATGAAATGAAGTAATTAAAAAGTATTTCTATCTTTCAATATTAAAAACTTGGTAGTTATGACACCTATCAGAATTCGCTAAACATTCTCACATACATACTGTCTCTGTATGCGAATCGTATGCAAGTTAAATAAATAATTGTACGTTATAAACAGCCAGAAGAATCCACACAAATACATATATGTATAAGCAGTGAAGCTTCATGATCAAGTACAGTTTGTACAGAAAAGTAAATTTGATGACCTTGAAACAGTGAATGATAAAACAGATCGTAAAAAAAAATCCATTTTTCACTGGTTTGAAAATGTGAACGACTGACGAACACTTTTCATTAAAATTATCCCGTCAAAATATTACTTTAAAATCTTATGAGGTTCTTTAAAAAAATCTTTTGGCATGAATATAGTGTGGTATGTAAAATACGTTTTTGGATATACTTCACGAATCTGATGATAATTTTTGTTTACTTCTTTTAGAACTTACGTTTTATTTGGTAAAGTCACGCTTCTCTATTCACCACTCTGATTTTATTAACATATACATACACATACATAAATCAATTTACCATAGAGTAATTAATCATTTTCAATATATCATGAGCAAGCATATTATAAATCGTGCCATAATATGGCCAGCCCATAGTGAATATTTAAGATAAATTTATCTTATACTGTGGCTATGGTAATCTTGTAATTGAAATACCATGCAGAATGGTTTATAATTTTATGAGCTTTGAATACTATTTTTTTTAGAAAATTCATTTCTAAAATAATGCATAAAAAGTAGATACATTCAATTAATTAATAGTGTTTAAAATGGTGCATGAAGTAAGAACAAACGACAAACGAAAATAAATCTAAAATTTTGAATAAACAAAGTCTGCTACATGATTTAGCTATGTTTTTTTTTATATGAAGACATAAATTACGTTATATTCTGATTCTCTTTAACTCACTATTTACTTAAAATACGATGGTAATGGAGTTCGGATAACAAACAGTCTTCTCAATTTTATTGCGGACCGTTTTCAAAAAGGTGATATTTTCAAAAACAAGAATGGTGATATTTTCTGTTTTTTTTTTAAAGTTGCTACACATTATCAATATCTTGTAATAATTTTTCAATAATCTTGGACACTCTTTCATATCGGCAGGTTGTTGTTGTATTGAATAAAATACTCGTTAATTTATTTATCCATCCATTAATCGTAAAAGATATGGGAAAGAAATTCGGTCATTCAGAACAAACGAGATAAGGCTAGGTCCAATATAGCGCGAGGTAGGAAAATAAACTAAAATGTAGGGCACTTTTCCTGGAACAGCGCACGAAACACCGGAGCCAAGCTGGAGAGGTTTTGGGCCGTTCTCTGGGAGGAGAATTTCCGGACTGGGACGGAGACAAATGGCCCTATTATCCCAATTTATATATACAAACAATTTTTCAAGAAATTTATAAGCACTGATGGGTACTGGAATGAATAAATTAATTCACGGTACTCGGTGTACTTAAGCGTTATTGATTTTTTAATCTGCATTACGGGGGATTGTTTTTGTTATCTGTTTACTTCCATATATTTTTATTAGTGACATTATCACCTAACGAAAAAAGATCGCAAAAACTTTCATTTGTAAGATTCACGAAGTTGCCAGTAAAAAAAACTTTTAGGATAACATCCTTAAAATAGGTCTTTAATAAAATTATCTTGAAGAGTAATGACGCGTACATTGAACAGAAACGATGTGCGCTTATTTCTTTGCGCAGTATATTACCACAATGGCATGGCTGATTACGTGATTGATTACGGAATCCTACTGTCAACCTACATCGATACTAATAGCTATTGTCTGAAATACTACCAAATAAAATACAAAAGATCATGACGTTAATCCCTTCCACCAAAAGAAACAATAAAATGACGAACAGATAAACATTTTGCGATTTCATTCCGAACTATCTTATTGACAAATATTCGGTTTTTAAGTTTTTTTTAGATATATCTTTTTTAATCAAATTAAACTATCAAGACAATGTTTATACAAAAATTTGATACTCACCGATGATAAGTCTAAAAAGACTAACCGCTAACAGGTTGAGATCTGGATAGTGGTGCCCCATGAGTGCCGCGTCAGGTTCGTCTTGAAAACTTCCACTGATAAATCTTCGATATCAATTTTTGCATATCTTATAAAAATGTCCCAGAGTCAGACGGTGAATAGCTTTGTTTGTAGTAATAATTTTACTAAGAAAACAGGCGGATCTGAAATGAAAAAAAAGTTGGGTAAAAACATCTTTGAGAGTAAAAATGCATAGTTATTATTTTCAAAAGTTTCTGCAGTAACTTTATAGATCTTCATTTATAAAATACAATTATTAATTTTACTACACTATTGATTGTAAAAAAACGTTTAACTAACTATTCATTAGATAAATAATATATAAATAACATATTAAAACTTTGTTACTACACTTTCTGATTCAACGAGTGGAGTAACAAAGTTATCATTTTTTTTATTATTTTAAAAATGAACTTCCTCAAGGTTAACACTGCATCCATCGAAAATGGGTAAATATATGTTTTTTTATTATAGTAAACACACTTTAATATCCATGTAATATTGTTTAATTAAAGGTGCCTGAGTTGTATGACATTTCATCCAGTGGTATACGGTTCATCGGCGGTCCGTAGAAATTCTCTGCAGTCCGCAAATAATTTACTCCTATTTTGCCATAGGCGTTTAATTTGTAATTGGTTTTAAAAAGGATAAACGTTTTACATATAGAAGTCAAACAAACGTAGATATAAATAGTATGTCGTATTCATGTATGGGTGTTCTTCAGAATATTTCTTTTATTTGCATGATTCGTAGATGTGAAAAGTTGAGATGCGCTGCTCGAGTGCACTAAAAACTTTAATCGCGAATTGGTTTGTATTGAATTTTTGTTATGATACGAAATGCGGCAGCTATTAGATTGGCGCCTCTATACACTATCAAGTCAAGCGACTAACCAAACAACTTTGATCAAAACTACAAGAAGATATAACAACATGGGTAAAGTAATGAATATTTGTATGTTACTTAATTATAAAATAATTTAAAAATATTCATATATTATCATTTTTTTTAAATATAATATACATAAATACATGAATTTCAATATACATTTTCCCAAAATTCACGTATTACCGATATTTACGTTAAATTTTTACAGTCCTGTTTTATTGAGGGACATTGAATACTTGCACCCAGGTATTTTTCCGTAATTTTGGGTCAGAAATATTTTGAATTCAATTAATTGTATGCACATTTTTAGTTAACTGAATGAATTTAAAGCTATTTTATAAATTTTATGACGTACACCAGTGTCTCAGACTCTTTGTCAATATTTTTTTGTTTGTTTAACTGTAAAAAGTGGTGTTTTTTAAAATAATGATAGGAACGATAATAGTTTTAAAAAAGATTTACACATCAGCATGTATTACTTTTTTGTTAAGCCTCGCTTGTATGGTTTTTGAAAGTGCTATCTATGCATGCTTCAAGACTTTGTTGAAGTAGATTTTTTGACCGCTTTGTTTTAAAATAAGGTACGTGAAGGATATTCAATTTGAATATTTAAATGAATTGATCCTTCATTGTTAAAAAAATACAAAAAGATTCATAATCAGGATTGATAATTCTAGAATTTGACACCGAACTTGGTGAAAAATTATCCGTAGAAACCGTTGTTTTGAGTCGAAAGATTTCCTCTATCTACTCATTGTTTTTGGGCTACTACTTATATAAGTACACATTAGATTAAATAATTTTTAATTTCATCTATATTCACTTAATAAATAAAAAAATGCCTTGCTAAAAATAATCGATTTGATTATAATTATTCTTCAAATTAAACTACAATTTGTTTTAATCTCATGAAAAAACTTCTTATCCCAAAGTTTTATCGAATGTTTCAAGTAAATAAAAACATCCCAAATACAGATAACCTAAAGCCTCACATTTTGAGTAATAAAATATTTTTAATTTTTTCACAGCTCCATTTGCATTGAAATATACAAATTCCTCTTAGGGCAGAGATATCCTGATGATTAAAAAATGTATTTAGCCTAAATAGCAGCAAAAGAATTTAATATGAAATAAAAGAATTCCATGAAAACATATTCTTTTTTTGATCAGGTTTGATGTTTTAATACAATATTTAAAATTTAAATAAGCAACTCACAAACCTACATGGTAGAACTGGCATATAAATACAACCCTCTCTGAACCCTATGTTCGAAACACTGAATGACGTACACTTTAGTGAAATTAGTTATGATGTTCAAAAAAAAGGTGAATTAGTACAAAAAAGTGTTTTAATTTTTAATAAAATCAATGTATTTAACTTATTTTTATAATGAAAAATATAATGCAGGCATTTTACATGGAAAACATTAAATCTCTCAAACTTTGATAAATTGTTTTTTCAAATGTCAAACCAAAGATTCATACGGCATACTTTCTTCAAAAAAATGAATAAATTTGATACTAGAAACAACAAGTTTTGTGCTACACCGAAAACCAATATTTTCACAATATATTAAAAATTATAAGCATAATTTTAATTCCATGTAACGCAAATGAATGACGTTATCTCTAAAATCGTTGTGAATATTCTTTTTTTCTTTTTTAGCACTTTGCTGGTCAGTGTAATTTATCAAGGAGAATTTTTTGATTAAACCCATAAAATAAAGGTAAGTAAGAGCGGTGTATAAGCACTAAACTTTTCAATGCAGAGATGAATAGAATAGCAAGAACGGATTCTTCCAAAAGTAAATGACTGCAAGTTCATATATTATTAGAGGAAACGACTATGATATAGCTTTCTTTCAACAAAGTAAGTTTACCTTCCTCATTTAATTAGCTTATGCACACACTTTATTAAAAACTAAAGACGTAAAGCAAGGTATATTTTTATGAAATCATTAATCAGCATCTCCGGTTAATTATAAAATATATTAAAAATGTGATTTAGGACTACTACTATTAGCACATAAACTAATCTGCTTATTAAACCCAAACAGTTGGCTTACTCTAAGCTTTATAATTAGTATGCTATCAACTTAATACAATATTTTACCATCCCAAAGTAGAAGGCAGTATCTGACTCTTTTACTTTCAACAAACTTTAAACAAAATACACAATTTGGTTTATAAAGTAAAGTATTGCATGAATATACTTAAATGCAATTATTTTGAAATAAACAAAAGATACAATAAGCAGATGCACTGGCTGACATTTTTCTAGTAAAAACTTAACAATTACTGTCATTTTGCTTAATAATCTCTATAATTTTAACAGGTCACCATTTTTTTACGCAGGGTTTGAACAGTATTTATCTGATTATCCAAATTCTTAGTTAACAACGTGCATACTATTAAATCTTTTAAAATTATCTTTCAGATCCAGTGGCGGACTAAGCTCCTGAGAAGCCCTAAGCGAAATTTAATTTGGAAGCCCACTTTTTATGATAATATAAAGACATCCTAAAACTCCTTGTAAAACAATAAAATATATATCAAAATCTGAAAAAAAGTATGTGGGTAATATACTATAAGCCATTTTTGATACCCTTAAAATTTGCTTTTGCTTTTGGGTTTTCGCTACTGATCAGATTATATTCATAACTCAATTTCAAAAACTTTGCGCGTTTTTGTTTCTTTTATGAATGTGCAGTAAAACAGAAAACTTTACATTATATTGTTTTGAAGGTTAAGTTTTAATTGATTGGCTAGAAAATTTAGAAGACATGCTGTGTCGATGTAGGCTATTAATCAAAATCAAAGAAATGTGTTGTTAAATATTTCGTTTTATATAACTCGATTTTCGATTATCGTTTTTATTTATTGTTTAGTTTTTAGGAGAACATCATTAATAATGACCGCACAATGTGAGTGCTACGCTGAAAATGTCAGGTATTGTAGAAATGTTTCTAACAAAGTTTTATTTTGTAAGCAATGGTAGGCTTATGTTATCACACTTTTAATCCTTCAGGCCTTCTGTTCAACGGTGAAAGAATCTTGAAACTTTTATATCCGTTGACACGATCTACGGGGAGGCAGAATTAGGTGACAATGCTTTGTTTTTAGGGTATATTCCTCTTTTGTTGTTTGCCTCCGATCGTGAGGCTTAATGTCGGGTAACGGTCTGTGATAAAACCTATTTGTTTATCACTCCAAAGTTAACAGACAGCAACCGACCTCCCATTTTAGCTGATAAAAGTAATATATGGGCCCCGACACAAATAAACATTTTTACACTTGCTTCGTATAATCTCGATCAGGAAAAGGTCATCATGATATCAAAACTTTCGATCATTGTTTAATTAATACAGATATTAATTTAATAACAAAGCTTAAAACATAATTACAAAAATAAAAAATATTATTTATTGGCGCTTAAACGATATCACCCAAAATAAACATCATACATGAAAACATTTTACTTTAGCAATTAAAACAATGAAACACACCAGACAGTACCATTTTAAGCCAATTGTTATGATAAGACAGTTTAACTTGCTTGTATACTTCAGAAATTATCCACGGGGAGCCTTAAGCTCATTTGCCTTTTCTTTCAATCAGTAAAGTTTTGTCATCTTCGAGAACAAAAAAAGAGTTATACTCAATAAAACTTAATGATCATATAGTGTCACAGATTGAAGTCAATAAATTGGTGGGGAATCCTGGAGGTGCTGACTGGTTGTTATATTAACTATATAAAGAACTGCAATGTTCAACGAAGACAATACAATATATATTTTACTTTATGTTTGTAACTAATATTTAAAAATAAAATAGTACAACCATTTTATATTTAAATTCTACATGTATGTATATATATATAAATATATTATCTATGTATTTCGACTCCCGAGTGTTAAGCTTAACGATTGGCGTAGAGTAGCGGTTGAATGAGTGGAGAAAACTGTAGCGCCAGAAATGAAGAGAATTATAATATAATTATTACTGATTAAGCCATGTCTGCTCTCAATGCGACCACTCTAAAAGTCTGACTTATTATCTCAATAGAAGTTCTTCAGAATGAAATTATTTTAAGTTAACTATCGATTAACTATCTTGGACAGAGTAGAGGAAAAAAATGAAATTAGTAAACGTCATAATATTATATCTTATCATCCCTCGCTTGAAGAATCAGATGAAGGGAAGTTATGTTTGATGAATACAACATACAGATTAAATTAACGATACACAATAAAAAATAATTAAATAAACAAAGTTTGCAGTATTTTATTTATTTAAGGATTCGAACTGGTAACGTTGGGAACGGAGTAACACAAAAGACTAACCACTTTGCTAAGAGACTGGTTTAATTGTATTTTGTGTTAATAATATAAAGTCTTCCAATTTGAATACAATGTATTGTAGTACGTACTTGCGTAACTCGATAGCACGTTTTAAAATGCTGCTAAATTGGACTAAAATATCCTTTTGTCAATACTCGACAGAAAAAGCTTTCAGGCGCACTTTTCATGAGTTTGAAGCCTTGGGCTCTACGCTTGTTTACTTCTCATATACCCCCCAACAAAAGAAAATAAAGTTTTAATGAGAAAACTCTTACAATAGCTTATTTGTCGCTTACTCACTATTGTTACATAAATATCTTATCATTCATGATACCGCTTCATATTAATATACTAAAGACTTACACAAAGTTTCGAAAGAGAGATAAAATATCATACCGCAAGTTAGAAGGTCATTTAATACGATTTAAAAAAATATATAAATTATGTAAGGCAGTTTTTTTTCTTTATATAAATTGAAAACTTATAGAAGAACTATTATGGAAAAAATAAAACAAAGATTGCTAATAAATAAAATAAAAATTGAAAACATGGTTTTAGGTTTGGAAACTTCTTACATAATTTTATTACTGTTTGACAAAACTAAACATTGAAAACCACTGATGTAGAGTTCCTTCCATGAGCTTTATTCAGGGCTTTTGTTTCAAAACTTGTTATAAGACAATCGAGGACTTCGCGCAACTATCTGACTAACTGCCGTTTATAAATTTTGTTCTAAATCCTTATTGCAACATTGCCTATTGTGAATAGAACCGCAAGGGTGAAAATGGTGCTCGTCGTCATACTTAAAGAGAAAATTCAAATTAATTATTTGATTACTTTTGAAGATTTGGGTAGAGTTTTTAAATACATTTATTTTATGTAGAATTATTTGGTATGCAATAACTGGATATAAAAAATAAAAGAATTAATTTATTTATTTACAAATAAACCGTTATTTGAAAAAAAAGCTTTTTCCAATCAATATAAACAAAAATGCAATTTATTACTTTTACATAGGTACTTCAAACAGATATTTTAGATATTTTAGAAGATTTTTGCAACCATTTAAATCATTAAAAGTTTCTTCTCGTATAAAAACAAGCCATGTAGTTTTTAAAAGTAATGCTGGTAATTTTTATCCTGATTTAAGAATGGATCAACGATTAATGGAAGATGGTTTTATTATTCAATGTTCAAATGAAATTACCATAAATATAAATTTATAAACAATGTATTCTGTCTTATATATTAAAAAATATTACCGCCCAGAATTGCCACTTGCTATTTAAATCTCGAAGATTATGAAAGTATATTATTATTTTTTATTATTGAAAACTCTTAGGGGTAACACATCAAAACTTATTGAAACACATACCTGATATGATAGTGTAATGTTGAATTCAGATATTCAATTCAATGCGTTTCCTTATCGTTTTTTTTTTAATTGAAGTGAATATTCCATTCGTTATTTTTTATCCAATTATAGATTTACATTCGAAAGTATGGATGTTTGTGAAGTATAAAATTCTTTCCCCCGATCGAGACAGTAAGGGTGTAGTTAAAGCGATTAGCTTAACAATTGGCCTGTTATATCATTGTATTTTTATACTTACTCTCTTTGAAAAATAAATGCAGAGCAACTGAGTAACAAGCATTTCTCATATAAAAACTTCTGCTTAGATAAAATTTGTTAGGAGTTTATATTTATCACAAGAGCGGACATGCTTAAAAAGGAGAATATTAATTAAATAGCAACGTTAAATACTGTTGTTCATTTACGCCTAGAGTATTTATTGAGCAAGATCATGACATAAACATTAGTTGATAATGCTCGTCATGAGCGAAACCGTGAAATAAAAGTGGAAATAAGTATAAAAATATGGTGTTTTGTTTAATATAATGCCTTTTCACCAAGTATTGACAGTTAACACCCTAAAAGTTATAGATTATAAAGCTGAGCTTCAATTTAAAAAAAAATGTTAATGTTTGTATTTTAGAACAATGTTCAAAATGTAACATTGATTTATGTATAAACATTTTTAAAGCAAAAACCAAGATTACACTGTTACGAATTCAAAATTTTATTCAAAGTATTAAAAATGTATAGCTTTATCGACGACCCCTGCGGTAATTTAATGACGTGTTTATACATATTTTGATAGAAATTTTTTGAAAATTTAAACGTTGAGGGCATAACAAATTTTTATGATACGATATCGTTTATATTTTATATGTAACAGTTGTAGGCGCAGCATAAAAAAACGAAAAACGAATGTGTCACCGAAGTGACACTTTTATTTTCATTGCCTATATAAATCATGCAAAGGCCACGACTATGAAAATACCACTCCGAAAAACTTTACGACCGCGTAAACGTCTAGTGTCAAAAAGAAAATGGACAAATTTGACGGTGATAAAATTACAAGAATACGCGCTATAGTGTAATGTTTAGTTATTGGAGAAATTTGCAAGCGATAAATAATCGTATCAGCCAGAATAACTTGCAAAATGTTTATAATAGCACGGAGACAGGGTAGTTTATGAATGCCGCTTTCCGCGCTTTCTTCAGTAAATAGAGAAAATATTAATTAAAGCTTGCAGCTTCTCAGAAGGTGCAGTTACCATAATGTTAAATCAAATGAAACGCTTTGAGATTTAATTTACAAATTAGACATGAAAATATGTTACTTTGAATCCTGAGATAATTTTAATTAATTATATAATTAAATGTTATTTCAATTAAATTAACGGCACGCAGCTACATTTTTACTTTGGCAATTCTAACTAGGTATTATCTTGTATTTGAAAAGAGCTTTAGAGCTTTTTTAGTTGTTCTCATGGGTGGAATATCTGAGTCATTATTTTATAATACTTGTGTAGCTTCACCCGTATAAATATTTTTTATTCTTTTACGCACATGGCATGATTGTATGATTTTTTTTAAAAGCTTTTTTGACTCTAAAGTATACTTGTACAGCTCATAAGCTTTTGTTTTATTTATCACAGAAACATCTCGTGTTTAAATGAATTCATTTTTTAAATGTGCTTATTATGGTACAATAGCTTTTTATGAAAATTTAAGTTGTCTGAATTCAAACAAAAAATACAATATTTTTAGATAAAATTCTTTTATTACCCAGCAAGGTAAACATTTATCATTTTTTTTAAAATGGTTTATTCATTTTATTTATAAATTTATTTATTTATTCATTTTATTCATGAAAAATGGACGATCACATATTGATGTCACAATACATACGTTTATTTAACATTAGTTCTGCAATCAACGATCACCTAGCAAATAGGTACAACATAATATTATCAAATAATTTATTCTAATTGCTCGATTATTAAAACAACTTGCAAGTGATGAAGGATAAAGTGCACGATTAAGGTATATGGATAATCTATTCACAATAAATATATATAATTAGCCTTTTATTATATATATATATAAGGCATTATATTTAAGCAAAAGTGTTTTTGAATAAATTTTACATAATAATTCTAATGTCATCAGAATAGTTTTGTAATGAAAAATATATTTTCCTGTAATCAAAAAGATTTATTTCAACAGCTTCCACACTGAAAAAAAAATATAATATTTAAATATCGATATTCCATTACGAAGTTTGAAACTATGAATAATACATACCACATTTGCGGAGAATTGTAGCAAAATTGAGAAAGAAAATTACGCCTCAAATCACAATGTTTTTCCTTTGGTTCTCACACATCATTTGTAAACAAAAAACTTTTGTTATGTAATCACAGTTCTACAGTACTAAAATCTGAATAAAAATGCCTCTTTGGTATGATCATTTCCAGTTAGCTTTTTTTATATTTCCTTTTCCATCATTGTGTATTTTTTGGTGATAAATTACAAATCGGTATGAACTATGGCAAATTGTTGATGGATCAAAGAATCGGCCAAATATTTCATCTCATTTTGAAAACAGTTTTTATTGCATAAAAAAATATAGTATATTAACAAACCTTACAATTTTACTTAAAAATATTATGAATAAACTAATTTCCTCCTTTGAGTTTGACACTTTCAAGCTTCCAAAAAACAACAAACTCTCAGAGTAGAAGTATTTATAAACTTTTTTTTTCAACAATTTATGTGAAAGAAGTAGAGATTAAAAATTCACTTAATGTATATTTCAACATTTTTCTTCAACAACAAGACATAAATTCAATTAATATCTTAACACTTGAATAAAAACAAACGTTATAAGTTAAATGTATTTATTCAATATGTCTTTCTTACGATAACAATTGTCTAGTTAATCTAACAATAAGAATATAAAATCAATTGCAATAAATAAAAAGTACATACTCGCGTTGTATATTTTGTTCTAGATAGATGATTTACTTTAAATTTGAATCGTTCAAACTATGTACATTCTCACAAATTTTGTCATTAACGACCCGGGTTTCGCCTTTCGGCATCTTCAGGCATTCAAGTGCACGGATGAACTTGAACTGACGCTTAGCAAATGAAAGTTTCGTGTTATATATAAGATATAAATGCATCACTGAGTCCAAAGCCACTGCTGGCGAAAAGAATGAGCCCATGGGAATTCCAACAGATTTGACTAGTGAGCAGTTTCAAGAATTATATAATTTGTTTGTCGGCAAAGGTTTTATGATTATATGATTTTATGGTTATATAGGGTATAGAAGTGGAGATGTGGGAAAATTTGATATTTCGTTTAAAATCGGAAGATTTTGCAGCTGTGCTTTGTTGATTTCTAAAATTTCTTGGAAAAAGAGCTTATGACTGTCCGTATTTGGGTGTAACATTTTTATCCCTTGTTCCTGATTGAACACGTGTCCTTCCAATATTAAGTGATTAGCAAAAGTAGACGTGTCTTTTTTCAATCTAAAGGCTGCCATATGTTCTAAAACCCGGATGTTCAGTGTTCTTTCTGTTTTGCCGATATAAAACTTTGTACAACAAGAGCATTGCAATCTATAAATCCCGGATTTATTTAAGTAATGTATTTTATCTTTATTATTAACTAATAATTTGCCTAAAGAGTTTTTACAGTAAAAAGCAGGTCTAACACTATCAGCTAGTTGTTTTTTAATTTTAAGACTTGTATTTCCTAAAAAAATGATTCTACGCCAATACCTAGTATGATCTATGTCCTTTGACACTATACCTTTAAATAACATTTTTTCTGCAAGTTTAGTTTGTTTTTTTGATAAAAGATTGTCTATAAGAGACATATCGTATCCATTGTTTATGGCGATTTGTTTGATGATTTTCAATTCAATATTAAAGTTTATTTCGTTTAAAGGAACACTCACAAGTCTATGTATTTCTGAATGAAAAGCGGCTAGTTTATAAGAAAATGGGTGCATTGAATTTTTATAGATTACAGTGTCAGAGAATGTTGGCTTCCGAAATATTTTAAACTCGTGAGAATGATTTTCAATGTTAATATTTAAGTCAAGAAAGTTAATATTTTTGCCTCCAAATTCTAGAGTGAATTTAATATTTTTATCTAATGAATTTATAAAGTTATGAAAGTTAGTTATTTGTCTATCTGTTCCATTAAACAGGCAAAGAATATCGTCTACATATCGGAACCAATAGACTATAGGTTTGGCTTCTGTTTTGTTTCTTTACTTTATAATTGAATCATATATCGTTGCCAATTAGATATTAAAAGAGAGAAATAATTTCATTCAATCTAAAATTATATAAAGAGGTAACAATTTCATGAAATAAGAAATTAACTATCCTAATTAAATATTTTAATAATTGAAATACTTATTTCATAACTAAATAGTGTTAAGTTTTTTCTAATAAATCATCCAACAAAAATTATATTTCATCTCAATCATCGAAATATGAAGAAAAATACAAAAAAAAATGAACGCGGAAGAAGCTTTAAAATCAGAAGTTTAAGTAGACATATAGAGCAGCTTCAAAAATCTCAACGCCTTTCGGGATTGTGATTTTCATGGAGAAATTCACTTCCAGCTATTTCTACAAACGCGTCCTGAATTCAATTAGCGATGGTTTAATTGGGTCAAGTATTAGTCTTAGTCTGGATTAAAATACCGTACTTCTGAAAATTTTCATAAAAGCATTTTGCCAGTGCTTGCTTGCTCAGTGACAGATGGTCAATAATACACACACATATAAACATAACACACAGTGTTTTTTTTCAACAGTATCTGTGATTCTCTAAAAATATCAGGTCCATTTTCTTATTGGCAGTTTATCCAAATCAAGACTAATGAATTTCTTTATTTATTTAGGGTGACTGTCTAATGAATTAATAGTAGCATTAAAATTAATAATGAACACAAAATGTTTATTGTTCGTTTGGAACAGTGATGTCTGACACGCGGCCCGCGGGCCGCATGTGGCCCAATTGAAGATTTTCGGCGGCTCTATTGGAGTTTACAGCCTTCCACAAATATATTTTGCATTTTTTTATTCATAAATTGAACAAAACAAAGCAGTGACGTGAATTTGCCAAATTTATATCAGTATATTGTGTATGATATCCAATTGTTTTCATGACAGCTGGGTCACAAATGGAGTTAATATACCTCCAATCAAGCATCGAGTTAAAATGTATGTTTGAAGAAATTAAACGTGAGTTTTATCAAAAATATATCCTCGATGATAAATTTCCAAAATAAGAAAAACTGGCAATGTGCATTACAAATATCGCTGCGAGTCGTTCTTTTCAAAATTGGAAATAGTAAAAACAAAATGTCGCAACAGGATGACCGATGAAAACTTAAGCAAACAACTGCGGTGTGCATCGAATAAATTAACAGTCGATATAAAAAAAACAAATAGTATGAAAAAACAAATGTCACATTAATTATTAAGTAAATAAAATGTTTTGATGATAGTTTGGCTGTTTTTAAAATAAAGAAAGTATCATGGAAATTATTAACTAATAAATTGTTTTTTTTTGCGGCCCACTATATACCGGTAATATTTTATTTGGCCTATCAAACGATTTCTGTTGGACAACGCTGGTTTAGTATCTCCTTATTATGAATGTATTTAATCGTGAGACGATACCGATTTTAATCTATAGCTAATGAGTAAAGTATACATAACAGTAAAACTGGAAGTATGTATAATTTATTTCTACGATAATTCTTGCTAAACTAAATACTATACATTTGTTTCTTCATTCCATATTTTATTCTATCATCAGAATCAGTTTCTTTTAATGTGTCTCAATACTGTCGAGGCGTAACCAAAATTATGATTGATATTTTTTTTGGTGGAATTAGAACGGTCATAAGCCGTTCGGATTTTTCTTTTTTGTGTAAGTTACTGGAAATACTCAACAGTCGGGCTTCCAGCCCAGGTTAAACCAAAACTGGTTAGCTGGTTATTGCCTGTATAAAAAAACCGAAATCTGGAGCTTATTCGAAATTCTCTTTCCGTCTTAAATACAATGGGCTTCTATACAACTATTCATATACCGGGTCAATTGTGCAGTGGTCAACGTTGTTGGCTTTTGTAACATATCCCACATGTTTAAGTCCCTGAAATAACAATGTTTTTTCATTCAAAGGCGTGTGATGTCTAAAAATCTATTCTACCTGTCCAGTCCAAAACTAGTGTGTTGTAGCGGGAGCGAATGATCAACCACTCGTCCTGTCTTAGACTTATCCTTCTATATCTATTCTCTTTAAAAAAGAGATTGAGCAACTTAGTAACAATCAGTTCTCGTAGAAAAACTTTGCTTATACAAAGCGGACATGGTTGAAAAAAAGTTAATCTACGTATGCACCTATTAAATAATATTTAAGCAAACAAAATGCTCCATATTTTTTTCACGATTTGGTTTGTGTGGTACTGAAATTAGTATTTTAGGTTAAAATCTGGTTTTGACCGGTTAACCTTTTTTTAAATTAAAAAAACCGGTTAGATAATTTCTACGGTTATTTTGATATCCTACTCAAAAGTGAGTCTATGTGATGTCGGGATACTATTGTATTATATAAATTCACGCATAAGAAAAAAAAAGTCAAACATCTATAAATTGTTAAAATTGAAGTTGAAGTCGGAGTCAGAAATGGAAAGGTGTAGTATATTCAAAAATATATTTCTAATCAATTCACGCTCTCGCTTTACGCATACGAAGTTATAATATTCGAGCAGTATTTATTACATGATATAGTTTTTTAATATATTGCTGAAATTGAGTGCTTGAATGCACGCTTAGCACACGCACTCGCATAAAGGTAAAGTATGTTAAAAAGCACTGGCTTTAAGCCAAACCACTTTTGAGAAAAAAGTTTTCCGAAACATTTTTTTTAAGTACTAAACTAAACATTTACATATTTTTTATTTAACCTGTTTTGTGATATTTAATAATATTCATTTAGCCAGAATGAATAAAAGTAATAAAACAATGACAAAATTACTACGTTTAGATTGTTTATAAAAAAATGTCAATAATTATTTTTAATTGCAATACATTATTGTGTGTGTATTGTGAAAATTTAATCGAGAAAATAAGATCAGTAATGCATGGTTGTCGAGTAAATAATAAAGTAGAGCTTAGTGTGACATCGCCGTCTCGAGGAGACAAAGGGCGATAAAATCAAAGGACTAAAGATGTGTGCTTAGTGTCCCGGGATTCCATTTGCCGCAATAAATGGGAGGAAGTGGCTCCAGAAGCAATCCTATCGTCAACTAAGTCGCCAGTACCGGATTCACCTAAGTCATGATCGATTTGCAGTTATATTGGTTAATATCAAACAACACCGTATCATTTTTTACTTTGTTGAGTCACTTAGATAACCGTCGTATAAAACTAATCAGTTTGGAAAACATTTCAAATCTATTGAAAAATGCGTTGTATTTAGAGCTTATTTAATATTTGAATAAAAAAAATATTTTTATTTTAAAATAAAAAGGGTTTATTTTAAAAACAAACATGGTCAATCATTTACACCTCGAACCTCAGTAAGTATTAATTTATGTGTATGTAATTGTTTGTAAATGAATAACTTCTTGAAAGCGAAGCTCTGTCATAAAAAAAAAAACTAACTCACAAATTTAAAATACTGGTTTAAACTCAAAACTTCAGCCATCAAGTTTACGTCAGGCTGCATTATATTAACAAAGAAAATTGTTGGTATGGCATATTAAAAAGATAAGAAGCAGATTAATAAAAATTTTAATATTTAAATAAAATGGATTTGTACGATGTAACATATCAATTTTGGCTGATTAGAAATTATTTTTATTTTCAACAAAAAATTAATCTCGATTCAAAATGGTTAAAAAATATATTCATTCATTTCAATAAAATATATACGGAGTAAAGGCTTTCAGTTCGCATTTTCGATCAAAGCATACGTAAGAATCTGAGTTTTTAGATGCTGTTTTGCTAAATCTCATTTTTGTTTATAAATTATTTTAAAACGTAAAATTGGTTTTAACATGCATATTGCGCCTTGCGTGGTATGTGATTTAAGTAAAATATATTTTTTTATTAGCTAGGTACCTATGTTGAACTGTCTTCAAGTAATGTTATTATCCTCGAGTGTTCCTGTGCACATGAACATTAATAAAAAAAAATGCTAGTAAGTTAGTATTTAAAAGTTTTACTTTTTGCGAACAGTAATTTTATATAGCATATCATAGTTAATAGTTAAAATTACGTTAAATTCAAATATTCATTCATTAATAGGATAATTAAAAATGAATAACAAAGAATGTAAATTTCACAAGAAATATTTTTCCCGTTATATCTTATATTTTTAAATATTCACATTTTAAAAAGTGTGGTTGTAAAATTCAATCTGCCATCTGAAAGCAAAAAATACATCAACAGAGATTAATTTGATACAATCATTGAACAAATAAAATCCTAAGGTTAGCATCTTTTATTTTTTAAGAGGATATTATTATTTTTTCAGCCAAGCTTTACCGTACTCAATAGTATTCTTCGTGACAGTGAGTTTTCTGTACCCTATTATTTTATGAAGCGTCTGAAAAAATATTTGGACTTTCTATTATCTTATCATACTTTAAGCTCTTTATCCGTCAAAATATTAAAATAATAAAGGCCATACTGTTTTAATTATGTGTGAAGCTTTATCGAATCAAATAAATATAATATTTAAATATCGTGACCCTATGCTAAGCTTTTTTTTTTTAAAATAATCGTTCAAAATAGCCAACGGTGGAATGTTTCTATTTTTAATGTTTGGGAGTATGATTAATTACTTTTCAGCTTTTTCACACATCAGTTTTTAATTACTTGTCTAGAAATCACATTCTACGCTCGAACTTACTTAAAACTCTTTTCAACTAAAATCAGATATATGATGCTTAATAAGTTGATTAATGATATAATAAAATCATTCAAATATTTATAATCTGCAGAATATAATATAAAATCAATCAAAATACCTTCTTAAAACAATGAACAAGTTGGTTAGGTTTTGTACTTTTCTTTATTCATAGCACAATGACATACATTTATTTAGATATATATATATAATATATTTGTACAATATCATGTAAGAAATTCTCTATGGCCTTAAAAATAGTGCAAACCGGGAATATAACAAATCTTTTCTTCGCCTTAAACCTACTGAAACATAAAGAATAATCGATTAGTGTCAATTATTCATACTTAAATAATAAAGAGGACAAGTAGAAACGCAAATAGTTATTTCTTTATGAAGTATAATTATAAAAATTCGATCAAATCACATTAGTTTAATTCAATACAGTTATATGTATGTATCATAAACCAATAATTTTAGTATAGTATTTTTTTTCAGTCTTTAAATCTACCTACCAATAATATTCCATCATCACTAACCCTCGGTTTACAAAAAATATATATACTACGCTTTTCATATAGCACGCTTAATTAATAAAACATCACCGTCGAGATATTGAATACGGCGCTTGTGAAATATATTTAAATTGGCATGATATCAAAAATTCAACAAAAAAACATCAATTACATAAAAACGATTAACTATGAATAAAAAACTAGGCGATTCGTTTTGTAAGTTGAAGGTATCAATCAAATAGAACCATTCATTAATAAAAAAAACTAGCTGTCGTGTCTACTAATTAATAATTTAGTTATATAACTGCGTGTTTGTTTGTGTATATAAAATAAAAGTATCTGAGAGATGGAACATTTTATACAGTGATAAATCTACGTATTATTTATTATCAAATCCATCTCTGGTCGTATAAATGAGAGTGCGAACTATCGGCATAGACAATGCACTTGCCTAGGCCAACAATCAATCATGCTAGATACAGATGTTCATTGAAACGGATTAGAATTAAGCGATAGCTCTTTCTCAAGATGGAATTTACCTTTTAAATGAGACCCTATTGGCGATATCTTATAGATTATAACGGTTAAATGATTTTTTTGACGATTGATTACGATATACATATAATAGATTACTGACTGATGAATATTTAATATCTACTAACATTTTTAATTGATCGATGAAATCGATCATTAAATGTTCTATGATTATTCGCATGTATATCTTTTTGATCAAAGGTTATTATTTCATATTAATGTCTTAAGCTGTCAGTTTTTGATTGATCAATTGTTTTGCTTAGTTAATCATTATTCAAACAAACAAACAATTTCTTCAATAAGAACTAAAAAGAGTTTATAAAACTATTTTTATAGACGTTAAATCTAAAATTATATCGGTAGATAAATTAACTAATAATGCGTAAAGTATTAAATCATCTTGTATTGTAATAATCGTGTTTTTTTAAAGGAAAATGGTTAAGAATTGAATAACGATACATACTTGAAAAATATAATAGCCCATTTTCAGTCAGTTTAGTTTGATTTAAGGTTAATTAGTTGGCAAAAGAATCAAATCCACGTTGAAATTATGAAGAAAGAAGAGAAGAGAAGAAAAGTTATCAAAAATATGATGGTATAGTTCAATTAAGAAATCGCGGAAATTGAACACTCAACCTGTACACAATTCTTCAAAAGAGTTAATAACTCACGAAAAGTCTTTCCACCAATACGGTGTGAAATGACAAGCTCGGCAATATTTTGTGAGATAAAGAAGCGAAACTTCAAATAATAATAATAAAAAAATTGATTGGCTCAACGATAACATTATTGTATTACATAATATTAAAATGTTGTTTTATTCTAGTTAAATTTTAATCGTTTAAATTACATACATTCACAATTTTAAAATTCTAACAAGCACCTTCAGTCGAAATCTTAAATTATTTTAGTTTAATGTGCTCAAAAAATGACAAATAACTAGAGCCGGAATATATCCCTACAAAACTTTCCAAAAAATATTGGTAAAAATTTACGTAGGAAAACATAATATTTCATGAATATTGACAGAATATTTTTCTTTGACGAAATGCGTGCTTCATCAATTTTTTTTATTTAAAATATAACATCTAAATCTATAAATAGATAAAGCTTTATGTGACAAAGAAAAATATTTTAGGATCATTTTAATACGAAGAATTGATTGAGCTCTTTGATAGTTTAAATTTATTTTTTTGTTCTTGGAAAAACAATTAATTTTCCATTCGAAAATAATATTTTACATTAAAAAGCCATAAAGAGTTCGGTTTTATTATTTTTTTCATAAAAATATGAAGTCGACGAGTAATAAACAATGAATTCTCTTAAGGTGGATAATATGGATCTAGTAAAAATAGATTTTATTGATGTGTAACTAAAACTTGTATTGTTCCTTATTTACAAATACTTTCTGAAGTATTATCATCGCAGATGAGTAAATATTTTTCCAAATCAAACAGAGAATAATAAATAATAACTTAGTTCTTTAAGTATACTTGCTCTTTGATATTGCAAATGATACTTTTATTGTTAGTTGATATAAATTGATTTGTATTGAAACTGAATTTTTGCTTTAAAAATAAAATGTCGAATTCGTTACACACTTTACGTAATCATAAGTATTATTGTACTGAATTGTACATTATCTAAATTTTATTAGCAAAATTTCACACAATGTCAAGAAATTTAAATGCATTTCACAATTATAATAAATAATCATTGCTTTTTGGATTTTCTTGTAGATACTTCTAGCACAAAAATGGTAAATTGACAAAATATTGGAGAATATTTTGTGTTTTGACTACTAAATATTCGCTAAACGTGAAAATAGTGTTGGAATAAACAACTACGATGGTATATATGTGAAATATTTAATAGCAAACTTAAACATTATTCCAAAAATTAAGTAATTTACGAGGTCTATTTCTGCTACTACGAAAAATGGTTGTTAGCAAACCTAAACATTATTCCAAAAATTAAGTAATTTACGAGGTCGATTTCTGCTACTACGAAATACATTTGTTAGCAAACTTAAATATTTTAATTATTATAAAAGTTATATTATATACAATTTAAATACTGCAGGGCAGGGCTGTCGATATATGCCCCGAAATATATTTCTTTTACTATCAGAATTCCTGGCTTATTCAATAAATAGGTTTGTAATTTATTTTTCAGGCCAGTAAATTTTCTGACAACTTAAAAATGCAGAACCCCCTCCCCGTTGAGATCAACGGGCTTACAGATAGTGTGTAATTAATTCCAACCAAAAAAATTACTTTGGTTTTATTCTATATGACGGTGTTTATTAATCTATTATCAAAGTACAAAATGAAATTTTTCTAATGTTTTTCTAATAATTTGTTAAGTCAAATACATATTAAGATGTTTCTATAAATTTTTAGAAGCATACAATTCTTATCTAAATATGCAAATAGAATATTGGGACATAATTTTTGTTTTAGATTTTGATTATATTTTGATTTAAGCTGTCAGAGTAGTCTTATTGGAGTATTAAATTGTGCTTATTCAGTACTTTAAGGACAAATATTAACTATAGCGTGCATTTTCAAATATCATTTACTTTGTAATGTAAAACAAACGAAATCGAAGTCTATTCATTGCGATACTAAACGATTTGAAGACATGATCTTTTTTTGTAAACCACACCTCTGTAACCAAAAAAACAATATGGCGTCTATAGAGCATTTAAATAATATTTATTTAACGTAACTGTTACACAGTGTCCCAGCCTCTTGTTCTAGAGTGGGTAGAGATAAAAGACAGAGGTAAAGAAAAATCCAGTAGAAAGTCAATCAATTTCTTTTAGTATCAGTTACAGTCGGTGAAAAAAATTAACACACTAAGACATAAACAAATAATTAAGAAACTCCTTGATAAGTACTATGCTTCGAAGTGAGATAAACTCTATATATGTGTTTAATCCATGTCCGACTTCAATGTCGAGCATATTTCATACTTATGGAGGTTTCTATTTTCTACGATAACTGCTTGTTTAACAGTTACTTAATGTATATTTTTTGAACAGACAGAAAGGTTAGCCTTGGGCAAGACTGGTGATTAGCTCATCACTCTCGCTGCACCGCAATTCAAGGGTTGGAGGGTGGTAAGAAATCAGACATCGGCTATCAGAAACACGCATGGCTTCGAACAGAAAACGGTAAATCAATTAAAAAGAAATTCTATTTGTTCTGGGACTTGAACCCGTGAGATCCGTCACTGATGCCAACTGTATAGACCATTTCACCACAAAACCAAATTGTTATAATATTAACATATTATAATTATATATATTTTTTACCATTTCCGCTCCCAAATTGGAGCATATGGACTCCTAATGGAGTTTATCTTAACAGAAGTGTTTCTACGAGAACTGCTTGTTACTCAGTTGCTCAACCTCTAGAGAGTAGGAATAGAAGGAAAGGGTTAGGACAGGACTAGTGGTTAGCTAATCGCTCTCGATACGCCTCGTAGGATAAGATGGGTGGGAGGGGGGAATTCAAGACATCACATACATCCATGCCTTTGAATAGAAATTCATAAATCGATTGAAAAATCAATTTATTAAACTTCCCGTACTGGGATTCGAACCCGTGACCTCCGTAGCGGTAGCCAACGACGTTGACCACTCGACCACACAGGCGGCAATATATTTATATATAATTATTATAACATATCACATATATCTAGAAAAAGAAAACGACTTTTTTATATAATAAAAATAATTGTTAAATAGAAAAATATATTTTCCTTTCTAATATTAGTACAAAATATGCATCGGCTTTGAATTTATTATAAATCATGTTGTTGATAATAAATAATAGCACTCAACTATTGTTAAGTATTACTTAGATTAAAATCTATATTAATTATCGTGCTAATGGAAATCATCACGTGCAGATGAACAAAATTCAATTGTGATCACGGCTACAGTTACTCCGTCATTAATAAATCGTACGTAGCGTACATTCAATCGCTGACAACCTGCCAGAATGTATTCACGGGCATGATTAATGATTATATTCCTATGTATTTGACAACATAGAAAAAAAGTCTACAAAAAATGGAAATAAAATTTTACGCGATGAAATTATCGTGCTACATTGTGTATTTCGAGATACCTAACTCAGGGTAAAGTTCAAGCAAATAGTATTTGTAGTTTTTACATATAATTTGTAAAGATGATATTTCAAACATGGTCAAGTCATCTTTTTGCCGATGTACACTTTTTTTATCAATTCTGGAAGTGAATTTTTAATACCAACAATTCACTGAATGTTTTAATTTTTAAATTGCTCCAAAAGTGTATGAAAATTATCTTTGAAATGAAGCGCTTAAATACTTGCGGCAAACATTTTTTTAAGTTTCAAACAAAATTTAAACTATGATTATTATTTTTATTGTATTTTATATTTAAATAAAAATAAAGTAGCAGATTATTTGCCGATAAACCAAACAATTAAACAAATATGAGCAATTTAAGATTTCCACTGAAGGTGCTTGGTGGAATTTCAATATTAAATTTGAATCGTTCAAACTATGTACATTCTCACAGATTTTGTCACTAACGGCCGAAAGTCGAAACCCGGGTCGTTAGTGACAAAATCTGTGAGAATATACATAGTTTGAACGATTCAAATTAAAATATGAGCAAAACAGATTTGAAATATTCCGATCAATAAATATATCGATAGTTAAGATTTGAAATGTATTTCTTTATAAGCTTATTTTTTGTTGAAAACTGTAAACTTTTTCATTAAGTGCTAAATTTTGCCTAAAATACGTATATATTTTTTTCTCGATTTTAGGCAAGCCGAAGAGATCTTGTACATTAAACCGAACAAGTCATTAAGAGTAGTTTAAACTTTAGCAAGATTTGAATCAGCTGACTGAATGTCGTTCAGTATTTTATATGAAATGTAAACGCTTAACGTTTAGTATCTGGGTTTTTCGTAGTAAAAATTTGTTAAAAAGTAGTCAAACAAACTTTCGGCTTTTCTGAAAAATAAAGTGAAACTGAATTGGCCTTGTTTGACACTGCTCCCCTCAATTATATTTTAGTATGACGCTTTCCGATTTTTTTTTTTATGAAATATATATTATTTTTTGACGCTTCATATTATCCGCAACGACACATACAATAGAAATTGTTGACGATAAATTCCCAAAATCAATCACATTTACATGTCTACTTTTGCCAACATGGAAATATATTAAACATGGAACAATTGTTCTTCTTAATATTTTTTTATTCATTTCTATCAACAAAAATTATATGCTGAAAAACGAATCGAAACGGAAAAAATATTTATTTCTCGAAATAAGCAATATTTTACTTTATATTTCAAGTCAACACAAAAAAAAAAGTTTTTATTTTGCCTTATTTGTTGTTAATACCATACCTAAAATTGGCTCATTTGAAAATTTGCCAGAAGACAAATAACAAAATAAAAGTAATGGTTTTTTACTGTTCAATTTGTAATTTATGATTTATTATTTCAATTAATTTTTAGTTTATTTGCAAACCTTACAATTTACTGTCTGATGAAGTTTCTTAAAGAGTCAGAACACGTGTCAAGTTTATTTTATATTGACAATGAATGAACTCCTAAAAGTTATCACCGAATCCATCGAAAATATAAAAATTTCTCTGTTATTTATGTAGCCCTTTCATAAAAAAATCAATAATAAATGTTTAAAAAATCTAGCCATAAGTTGGTTTGAATAGTTTAGTCATTTCAACAAACCAAATATATTGATCCAAAATATCAGGCATCACCAAATGACAATAATTGTGTTTACCATATGATTTAAAGAGGTTTGGTTTTTGCTGAAAAATATGAATTAATAACATTTGTATAATTTATCAAATATTCAAGTATTCGAATATCAAAAAATAGCTGCATGAATTCGAATATTTGACTTAAATCTCTAATTTGACAGTATGTATAGCTCAAAAATAATTTTAATTTATTAAATAAGACTTAAACGACATGTTCACTTTAAAAACATAACTTCACACTTATTTTATCGGTTGCTTATCGTTACGTGTCAAATCACGTATCCAATTTTACTTTGGTAACTTGTATCCATTTTATCACAATAACTCATATGTTTACCTTTTTTCTGAAAACACATTCTAACTTTAAACATAATCGCTGTTGCCAGGCCAACAAGGGTTCCGAAATACCTAAAGCCAAGTAAAATATTTTCCCACTATACGTTCAATTTGAACGGATTTTTCTCGTAATACAGGGTTCAAATAATTGAAAACAATTGGGGTCACTTTATATGAAATGGAAAGTCAGTACAGTGTCGGTATATTTTTTGTGGACCTTTCTTTTACTGGGTGACATGTATTTTTGAGTGCTCTGACCTTTACATTTATTACATGAAATGAGTTGCCTTTCTCATGTGACCCTCTTTTCTCTTTGGCTATTTCATACAAATGTGCTGCAAAACCCCTCTATATTCTTTTATTTATATAAACCGATGATTTTGGTACAAAGACATAAAACATCAGTGGAAATCTGACTGATATGTAAAACTATTTGACTTCAAGCGTACTTAATATGCTTATGATGCAAAAAAAAAAACAAATATGCGGTGAAGTGATTTGTTTGTTTACATAAAAAAACTAAAGATAACATGTATCCCTAATTTTTCATTTGTGCTTTATTTATTTTATTGCGTAGATAAATTCTTTTTTATTAGCAGGCTTACGAAACAATTTTGAAAAAGGTTTTTTTATGTTACATATTTTTTTAAGTGAGAGATAAATTTAAATCGTTCAAATTTTGAACATCTTCATACATTTTGTCTATTACAACTCAAGTTTCACTTTTCTGCATTTTCATGTATTAAAGTGCGCAAGTAAACTTTTTCTAACGCTTGTAAAATAAGTGCATTGTGCATATGAGTAACCCATTTCCAAAATTTACCTTTTTTAATATACCTCCAAACGAACGTGTATAGAACCTCTATATTGAAATAATAACCATTTATTCTTGAATCAAGTTAAAGCATATAATATCTTTACTATTTTTATTTATAAAAATATGGTGACTTTCTAAATGAAGTGGGTTTCCTAAAGATTTTTTCGTAATCATTTCCAAAAAAATGAAAATGGACAAGGTGAATTTTGGAATTTCGAATTGAATTTGAATGTCGTAGATTGTTTTTAAAATTTGTTTCATTCAATTTCCTAATGCTTTCGTTTAACTGTTGAAAAAAATAAATATAAGTTTTAAATCACCGTTAAAAAAATGTTTTGATTAAATAATCAAAGTATCATTATGGTAAATTGATATCAATCATTTAAAATGACAAATTTCCAAATGGTTAGTGACGTAATGGGGATTTTCCCCATACATTGAAACCATTTGGTTTTTATAATGTATTTTCGAAAGGGTTTACCGAGCATTGGAAAAATATTCCAATTTATTTGAAATTCAAGAGTTTGATTGAGGGAGGAAATGAAAAATTGCGGTAACGTTACACGATCATTATTAATTCTGTCCTCTACTGTACGCTTTATTTATGGAATGGTCACAAAGGACCCGAAAAGTTGCGGTGTACGCTTATAGCCATATAACAAATCTCCGTCGACAGGCCGGAAAAATCCTTGGATAAATAGCTTCGTTGAAAATACACAAAAAAACTTTCTAGACTTTTACGAAACCCTAAATGAACGTGTAAGATTTTTGTGATGAGGCAAAAAAATGCAAATCACCTCTTTATAATCATTCAAAATATTATCCATCGTTAACCTTTTTTTTATAAAGAATTCCGTTTTCTCTTCTTATTTTAAAAGAAAAACTTGAATATTGAAACTCATTAATTGTTTTTTATACTTATATAATTATTTTCAAAGGCTTGGAAAATAAAACTTTTTTATTAACAACCTTAAGATATTAGGGTAAAAATAACAACGTATTTAGTTCTACAGTTTTTTTTATATTTATGAGTTGATTGATAGCTATCAACTCATAAATATAAAAAAAACTGTAGAACTAAATACGTTGTTATTTTTACCCTATTATAATGGAGTGCTACCAAGTAAATGTCAAATCAATAACAATTTTAGTATTCTTCGGTGACGCCTTAGGTTATCGAAAAAATATATTTTTTAATAATACCAAAAAATCCAGAATATTTAAAAGAAGCTTAATTCCAACTTGATATAGGCCCTCGAGAGGTTAAGTGAGCTAACTAGTAAAATGGTAAAACTTTTTTTTTTTACTTTTAAGTACTATCACGTCTTTATTTGGTGTTTTGGTGGATTGAATATTTTTATTTTAGGGAGATAACACTATTGCGATGTGTTTTAAATAAGGTTGGTTCACTTTTACGATACTTTAAGACGTGTAGAATATTACAACGCATCTATTTTTTTTATATAATACCACTTGGCTCATTTTACCTCTAATGGGCCTATAAAATAGTTTATATAAAACTGTTGATATAAAAATATATATATTGTATTCAATTTCATTGTTTTCACAAAATCACGCCTTAAAAAGTTTATTTCGAATACAACGGATCGATACTTGACGCAATCAACCAAATTTAATACGTCAACAGTCCAGATCATAAGTAAGATAGTTCCAGATAACCTATATAAGGATAATGGAGAAAGCAATATTCAACCGTTAACTATAAATCAACTATTATTTTATCGAAAGGTGTTCATCAACAGATTAGGTAATTAGGTCGACATCACCAGTAGGAAACTAAGAAATATTCGAGTTACGAACAGAAAATACGAATATTTGATTTTATTTTGTATAAGAATATGATTATAGGGAATAGAATTTTTACGTTGTTATTTTTTAATTATTTGAATACTAGACTCAATAGATAACAAAGTTTTACTCCAATTTTGATAATACGGAGTTGTTATGGAGGATCTATGTATGAATGAATTGTTGTTCACCATGTTTTTCAATGTATAACACTCAAAACAATATCGAGAAAAATAAACTTACTTAAACTGCGTTAATTTAATTTAATTTATTTATTTAATTAACATTGTACAAGGTTGACAAATTATAAATTCAAAACTTTTACAATGGAGAAAAAAAAAATAGTATAATTTAATATTAAACGCAGTAAAAAAAAAAAAGTGGCAAGGAAGTCAACTGAGTAAGCTCCGACGAACTCTACTTTAATACATAAAAAATAGTATTCGTCGGAACTCACCCACGTCTACGTGGAATATGTCGACATCCGAAGCAATATTGTTGAACACCGTTAAAGCTCTCCCCAGTAGCATCCCCATTGGCAGGCTGGTTCTACACCTTGGGAGAACAAACAATTCATGTCCACGATTTTTCAAAAAATAATCAGGAACATTTAGATTCACATTCTCAAGAATGGTGGAATTCTCATTTTGGCCTCGTATAAGTCGAAAGAAATATATGGCCAGATACATTTCTCTTCGAACGTTCAAGCTATTAAAGTTAAGCATGCCTAAGAGAAAGTCAGTTGGATAAAGCCATGGGTAATATCCATATACCCTCATATAGAGAAGTCTCAAAAATTTCTTCTGAATCTTCTCCACCATAAGGGTATATTTCGAGCATCTTGGGGCCCAAACAATTGACCCACTCTCAAGCCTGCTTCGAACCAAAGCGTTGTACATTAATATTAGAATGCTAACTCCCGAAAAGGCTCTGGTGGTACGGATGATAAAGCCCAACATTTGCAATGTTTTTTTGCAAGTAATCTTAATGTGATTATTGAATGTTAGTTTGCTCTCAAATTGTACGCCAAGATCATTGACTGATGAAATTCGCGAGAGAATTCGGCCATTCATTGAATAACGGAAAAATAACACTCGCGACCTTCTTGTAAAGGATAAAAGATTGCATTTATCAATATTGAAATCGAGTTTGTTACACCGCCCCCAATCTATTATATTGTCTATATCAGACTGAAGACGATGACAATCATCTAAGGTGACAACCTTCAAAAAAATTTTCAAATCATCAGCGAATAACAAGAACATAGAATTTTTAATAACGTTTGCTATATCATTTATGAAAATAGTGAACAGCAATGGCCCCAGGTTTGAACCCTGCGGAACACCAGAGTACGTGCAAAACGGCATTGATTCGAAAAGCCCATACGATACGTATTGTTTTCTGTTCCTAAAATAACTACCAAAAAGCCTAACAAAACCATCAGACAAACCGATCAATTGGAGTTTTTCCAAAAGAATGTCATGATCGACCCTGTCAAATGCCTTCGAGAAATCACCGCATAATGGTATGAGAAAAGATCAACAAGCATGTATAATGTAACTATTTGTGCTTTCAAATGTTGACAACTTATTGAACGTTTGTTTAACCATGTCCACTCCCAATGTGGATAATATGAACTCCTAATGTAGTTTTTTCAAGCTATTTTACTTTGAAGAGAGTGAGATTGACATAAGAATGAATCTAGGTCAGAACTATGAGTAAGCTAATCGTTTTCAATATACCTAGCTTTTAGGATTGGATCGATGAAAGGGTATTTTGTAACTGTTATTTTTTTAATTAAAAAATATTTGTCATTACAGTTAATTCCAATGCGACAAATATTTTAAAGGTGAAAGATCACTCTAGAAAAAGTCGATGAGAAGTCACTCGAGATAAACTCGAGGAAAATTGACGTCACAAATAGGGCATCCAATCTCGGGATCCCGTTCAATTTTCTGACACGAATTTGGCACGAAACTTGACACGAAATCGGCAAATCGAAAATTTCGAAGAAAAAAACGAAGTTCTGTGACAAACGGGAAAAAAGTATACCAAACCGAGGATTTCAAATTCCTCGGTGAGCTAAAAACGTTTGGAGATAATCCGGGGAAAAAGTATAGCGAATTGAGAATTTTAAATTCCTCGGTGAGCAAATCCCAATCTCGGGATCCCGGGATTGAAAATGAATCAATCCCGAATTCCCGGGATTGGAAAAAGGCTTCGGGATTGGATACCCTAGTCACAAACACCCATGTCATATGTCTCAAATTTAAATTGGAAAATGTAAATTTGATATTGACCTTACTGGGAATCGAACTGAGACCCGCCTGGTCGGTAGAGCAAGCTGTAATCAACTGAACCACAGCAGACGAAAATATATTATTATATAGTTGGTTATATATAATTTATGTCTCAATATTTAAGGGCTAAATACTTTTTACCTAAACAAACATCTAAGTAAATTTAGGATGCAGCGATAAACATAAGTTTTGTTCTCTTAATTAAAAGTAAATGTGAACTTATAAAATGATATCATCAGCAATAATATAAGCATTTTGAATAGGCTATCGTTTTTTTTAAATAAACCATTTAAACCAACAGATATAAATATTATACATTGTTATAAATAATGTTTTTACATCAAAAATAGTGAGACAACTATCTGTGCAAGCAAAAATATTGTCAAATAAAATTGAAACAGAGGTGGTAACTGAGGAAACAAAAAAGGGCTCTCGATTGTATGAAATAACAGTGGTACTACTAAATAATCAATTAAAATGCAGAACACCGTTTCCAATGATAGTTAAGGATAAAAGAAAAGTTGGTACATCTCACGATACTAAGTGACAAGACTGTCAAGTATTGAATGTCAGGTAATCAAATCGAATGATGGATCTTGTTGATGAACGGCCCAGATCTAATTGTCTTTTTAATTATATCTAACCGAAAGCCTTTTCACTTTATGAATCCGAGTTTATTTATCTGTTATCAAATAAAGTCACATTCAAAAAACTTCGAATGTTAATAACAATTTGAATGAGAGAAACAGGCCAATTCAGGTTCACCATCACTGAAATGTTGTCTTAACTGCATATATTATTGCCACCACAGATACGAAAACATTTCAAGAAAAGGGTATGTCCGAGATACATCACTATGGTTACAATTAACACAGTATAAAAAGTATATTATTGTCCTGATGTATTTGAAAAATTTCAAGTCATATGTATTGGATTGATACAGTCGTATTAAAGTGGTTTAACACCCTGTCGTTGCTTATATTACATTTCCATGTTACTATCAGAATCTTGTAACTAACACAATTTAGACAATGAATATTTTGGATATCAGATGTTTGTCTGGAATATCTCAGTTTTTCTCTTGGTATAATAAATATGGTAACATATCAGTTGATAAAAAGCACCATTATTTATGTTTATGCAGATTTTAAAGGCAAGCAGTCTTCCATGCCTTTTTATTCTTATTATTTGTGTAAGATTGGAATAAATTCATCTATATGTTCATATTATAATTAGGGCTTAACGCTTTATCAAAAAAGCTCATATTTTTTAATAGCTGTTTACTCAGAATTGTTTATAGCTTACCAACTTTTACCAGTACGACGACAACATGTAAAGTTGTATTCAGCTATTTTGAGTGTGTGTAGAAGCACTGTGTTTATTTATTTTCATAAGAAGTCACTAGCAATTGAAAGTTAACACAATCAAAATGAGAAGCTATACATTTACATAATCAATACTTTAGAAAGCATCTATCTGACTGTACTTTCACTAGAATCGCTTAAATTTTCCAAGTTACCATAAATTTAATCAATTAAGTTTGCCAGTCGAATCAGACAGCATCCGTATTCTTGAAGGCCAAAAGGTGTTGGCGGAAGGTAAGCCCCGTACCGTTTTCAACAAAATAGCAATGGAGAATTTGATTTATTGAACCCTACACAATTTAAATTCTTCAGGTACTAGGGTTCATAGTGTAGATAATTCCAAAACTTTAATAATATAATATATTTTTGAGATTTTGATTAGGTTAAAATATAATTAATTCATGTTTTAATTTAATGTCGTGTTTTTATTGAATACATATTTAAAGAATCATGTTATTTACCAAACAAACATTTCAATCATATTTTTTTATAATATTCTTCCGCGTCTTAAGCTCTTTACGTATAAAAATAATAATAAAACTAAAAATCTCATTATTCCTGTTCCTTGTTATCTTTTTTCATAATAAATTAAACTTCTTAAGTGTTCGTTTGTATTTTTAAGCTTAATGAATACTGCAAGCCCTGGCATCATAATCAGATCTTGTTTCGTATAACCAATTTAAAACAGCGGTTCTTCCTTTAAAAGAAAATTTATTGCGAATAAAGGTAACAGCTTTAGAGTAACAACTGTTGGCAATTTTCTTAATTGTTTGAAATGTACTCTGATTGCGCTCTAACCAAGCGGTAAAGGAAAGATTTTGGGCCATGACAAAAGAAGCAACGTATATACATATTATTGTACATAAAATATTTGCTAACAGTTTGTGGGTCCGCTTTGAATGCCTAGTAGAATTACAAAAATACAAAGAATGGTTCGTCTCGCGAGTAACATGGAACCCAAGAATATTTTCATTTGGATGTTTTTTTAGTCGGTCTACGCTTGGTTCATACAATAAAAGTGATTTAATGCGTTGTGAATCACTTGAATTGCTCCTTTGCAAACGAACCTCAATATGGTTTAGTAATTCCAAGGATAAACTTGTGCATTGAGAGAGGTAAAAGTGCCATTATTTTTCCATGTATCTGTTTTCTAACTCTAAAAAGTAAATGTGTTGTTTTATTTTCACTTAAAAAACTCACTGGATAAGCATTTTTTGAAAATTCAAACACAATTTGAAAATTTAAATATCAATATTTTATACCTGAAAAGGAATTTCAAATGATAGTATGAATGTTTATTGAATTGATTCGGCGTAGAATATAGAACAAAAGTAAATGATCCATTTAAATGCAACTCCTAAAATCTCGATGATTGTAATTAAACATTTATCAGTTATTCTTTCATAAAAATATTCGAACCGAATTGATCAATTCTAGCAGTATAATATCATTTAACATAAAGCTAATGATAAATTGCAATGCATTTCGGATTTTATACTATTCATGGAACGACGACTTTTCAAAAAAAGGAAATATTATGCTATTGTTGCAGTAACCGAAGGTTCAATGGATTTTAGTTTTAATTATAAATGATCATTTTGTATCCAGTAATTTTCTAGTCAATTTGAATTGATTTAATTACATATGTGTCTGTCATATTAGTGCAGGCGCAATTCCATTCTTTACGGTCTAGTAAACGAAGGAAAAAACGAGAGTGCTGTGCAAACTACTCTTCGTTTCCTGACCTAGTGATTGTTTGTCTAAACTGTCTAAAAAAGAAGGTTGGACGCTTGACTAACAATCGGTTCTCGTGAAATGATTGCTTTGATATACTTTATTCGATGTCCGTATGATTTACATGCAAAGCAGGTATAGAAAAAAATCATTTCATTTTATTATAAATGAAGAGAATTTTTCACACAATACGCCGAACAATTCACTATTTTTCAAGTAAATTCTAATCAAATCAAATTTGTTTACTAAATTTATAGTAGTTTCAATTGAAACAGACTATGAAATTTATCAGTCGATAGGTAGGTAGTATTTTAGTATTAATTTAAATTAATACTCAATATTGCAGGTACGATGACAACCATAAATTTCATAATTCACCGTATTTGTCATATGTGGATAACGATATAAATTATGACGAATACCCATACTGTTTATTGTGGCTTTTAGTATATTATACGTATTCCAACTTATTGAAGGAGTGTTTTAGAATTAATAGTTAAAAAAAAGTTACGTGTGTGAGCTCCCAAGAGTAACTTTACAGAGACAATTACAGTTCCGTGTCGTTTACTGGATCTGAAAACAATTGGATCCTTTGAATATATATAAACATATACAAAACTTTTATTTTCAATCAAATACACGTTACTCACACAAAAAAATAGTACTATCACATCTATGAATAATAATGCATTTAAAGTTTTAATCTTTTCTACAAATTATAATAACTCATAAAAATATTTTAAAACATGTATATTTTATAATTATTGTTTTGTTTATCTTTCATGAGTATCTTCTAAGTAATTACTAAGAGCTCGCGGATTTCCAGGCACTATACCAATCATAAAAATGTGCACTTATTATTGTAAAATATAAACAAATTATTTACTTTTAGTGTGTTTACTGTTAAAATTTGTTGGAAAAGCATTGTATTCATTTATACTAATTCCGCATTTATTTAATATGGACTGGTTTCGCTCATGACGAGCATTATCAGCAAATAAAGGGAATATAATATTACAGCTTCATTTATAAATATACAAAACAAATAATATAAATAATTATTAATTTTTTCTTCCAATAAACTTCTACAGATAAATTTAGTTTTATTTAAGTATTTACAAATGAAACAAAAATCAATAAAAATCGATGTACGATAGCAATATTATTTTTTTTTCAATTCTTATCCGCGTAAGTAGAGGATAGATTGTGCATATACTACAAACAGAAACATTTATTAATAATTATAAAAAAACCCATGTCGGCTAATTTTTAATTACTTTGTAAATTAAAAATACCTAAATATCCTTGTTACAAAATAATAGAGCCGAAATATTTCCAAAATTTTCTGCTCCAACAAAATGAAATTTAAATTTAAAACAATTTCACATGTTAAAAAAAAAGATTTGGAGAGTCTTCGGAAACTGCGCATTTTTTATTTTATGATTTAATTTTACTATATCAAATGCTTAGAGAAATTCTAATTGTATTATTACGTATAACGTCTTTTAATCGCGAGTTGACAGATAGTGAAAGCTTAACATAGAAAACCAATAACAAAAGAAACAATACGATAATGGTTCTAACAATACAATTTTACAATTTGCCATAACTTTAGTGAAACCAATGTTATATATTGTGCGGCTACTGAATGAAATCAATTTTCTGTTACATTCGACATCCTGCGATCAATTCAAGTAATCGGATCGAGTATATTGTAACGTGGTATAAAAGAGTTCTGCGATATTTATTAAAGTTTCTAATATACAGCCGATACGATCAATTCAATTCAGCTTTGCACGCTACATACCATCGTCTAATCGCTCCCCCGCGGACGAGATGCATTTTTCACATGAAAGGAATATTGGACAAAACATATCGCTGGGAAATATTTTCCGCCCGCCAGACGAGAATGCTTAAGTAGACCACGCGCCCATCCCGACCGTGCAAACATTTTGCTGCACTTTTCATGAAATATTGACAATGATGAAGCAATGAAAAACTAAAAAGACTTTGATTGTAAAACGTGATGACCTCATTTATAAATTGTCGGAAATTCACTCCACTAGATAACTACTTAAATTGAATATGTACATACTATTTTTATTTATTTACTGTATCAAACATTAATAAATAGTAAGATTTAAAATTGTAATAAAAATAGAAAATAAACGGCAAAATACCTTTACAGTAAGATTTATTTATATATTTTTTAATCCATGTCCGCTCTCAATGTGGAGCATATGGCCTCTTAATGAAGGTATTATAACATAAGTTTTTCTACGAGAACATTTTGTACCTCGGTCGCTCAACCTCTCTTTTGCCCAAGAAAGTAGTAGGGATAGAAGGATAAAGCTAGGACAAGACAAGTGGTTAACTAGTCGCTCTTGCTACGTCCAGCTATTGAAGGATCGGAAGAGTGGGAGGGAATTTTTAGGCATTACAAACACCCATGCCTTCTAACAGAAATCGATAAAATGCCGTTCGTACTGGGACTCGAACCCGTGAGATCCGACAAGGAAGCCAACACCGCTTACCGCTGCGCCGTATGATCCGGTAAGTCGATTAGTTTTTTTTAAATTTGGACAAATAATTATAAAAATATAAAATAATCTTATGATTCAGATGTAATTTATTCTCAACTATGTTAGTAATAATTTAAGATTTCGACTGAAGGTGCTTGGTGGAATTTCAATATTAAATTTGAATCGTTCAAACTATGTACATTCTCACAGATTTTGTCACTAACGACCTGGGTTTCTCCTTTCGGCATCTTCAGGCGTTCAAGTGCACGGATGAACTTGAACTGTCAGGAAGCTTTGAACTACAGAAACAATATTGTTACTAATGAAAACCGTTATATGTATATATACGTTATTATAAACATAATTTATCGAAAAATACCCTTTCATGCTTAAGAACATTCTAAGTGTTGTGAAGACCTGTCCTGTTTAGGAAAATTAGTAAAATTTAGAACGTGACGTGTTCGGTGATTTAATTTAAATCGGACACTCATTCTCTTCAATATCGAAATAAATACCACAAAACGTGAAAACTATATTATCTTTAAGCTTTTTATTTTATCACAGAATATTTTTTTATGAAACAATAAAAATATTTTAGGCTTCATTCAATTTGATACGGCTGATTTTCTTATATAAAATTAGTAATCAAAAGTTTTTCTCACAGAAAATATATTTACATGTGATTACCTATACATGCGAGAAAAAGACTTTTTATCTCTCTTTTAATCCATGATTTGGCTTCGTCTGAGCCTGAGATATACATTAAAATAAATAGGATTTTTATCGCTGTAATAACGAAAATTAAAGTCAAAAATTTTTTATGTACAAACGACAAAACTATTCTTGGTAATTCGGCTAACTGCATGCGATCATAATTTATTTATAGTAAAATTTTATTCAAAATGACTCTTTACTTTTTATTGTTCATCAATTTGTTGTTGATAAACTAAGTAGTTAGTTTAAAAATGATTTTATTTTACTTTGGACTATTCAGATCAATGGAGGGGAACCTGCGGTCTTTTGACTTGATCAAAATATTCACTTTGATCAAAAAATTATACGCAAGCGTTTGGGAAAAGAGCGTAGTCAACCCATCATATTTTCGACAGTCGAAAAAAAAGGGAGAGTGTGTCGACGTTTTCTTTACTGCGGCCTTATATTGAATCAGATAAATGAATGTAGCCTTCAGAAATGAAAAGTTTCCCCACCCTTGGCTTAGATGAACATAAGTATTATCCTTTTCTAGTTTTGAAAATATTTTTACAGCATTTCAGCTACCTAGAGTATACAACTCAACTAAAAATAATTGGAGACACATTTGTCTCGATATAAAATTTAGATATGCTTTTTATTATCTTTTTTTGCACTTTTGCAAGTAATTTCAGCTAGAGGTCATAAATGAAAAATAAAATTAGGGTCAACGCCTTACGAATACTGACCAAGAAAGTGCTGAAAAACAATAAAAAATCATTTTATTTTTAATTAGGTAAGTTTTAAATATTGGTAAATCGATTAATAAAATAAACACCAAATACGAACATAATTAAATAAAAGCGAAAATTAACCGAGAAAAACGTACGCATAAGCATATAACTAGAAAAGGTACTTCTGTGTGTGAAACTTTTGCACTGATCGTATGGTAAATTTTCGATTGAGATACCTTGACTATCAGTATAAGTTTACGTCTATAGTTGAAAGCGTTTTTCTCCGTAAATAGCAAGAAAGCTCAGAGAGATGGTCCACCGGAAGTCATAAAAGAAGAGAGAGAATCCGCGCCCTTGGACGTGCGAGGCACCCCTCAATTCGGGAGCTTTGCATGTGACGCGAGTTTCTCCATAAAACTACGTCGCTCGATTGACGAACCTCGTGTTTGTTTTAACTTTCAACCCTTAAACTTTATTTGCATGATCTCTATAAAACGAAACGTGTGGAAAGTTTATTTATACAAAAATGCGTCCCGCTTTGTTCGCGTTATGGCGAAGCCGTAAAACTGATGACTTACTCTGAATAAACTTTTTTTTGGTATGAAAATTCCATGAAACTTTTGACACATACTCTAAATGATTGTTAAAATTTGAACAAAAGCACATAATGCGCAGTTTCTACAAACCGGAGTGGGAATTTTGTCAAAACGGGAGTTTGTAAATTTATGGTAATTTTTAAAATGTTCGCGGTTTCAACACATGCCTAATTATTTACCAACTTATGCCTGTAATACTCACACAATGGTAAAAGTCCCATGTCGGTAATTGTTTTTGTGATTAATATGCATCAGGTTTTATGGACATTAAATTATTTAAATAGGCTTTTCGCTTTAAATCATTTCCAGCTTAAATTGTATTTTTTTATTGAATTAAAAAAAACTTCACCACTTATCCTATGGCCTTGTATTCAAAAAATAAATATATATATATGTAATTAAAAATTGACAAATAATTTATATTTTCAAACTCTCAATTGCCAGATTGATGTATCGCAAATATGTAAGGGTATGTAAGTAAACATACCAAATTTTTATTTATTTATAAGATTAAGATAATGGTACATAAATGTACTATTGCACAGAAGACGTTACGTATCTCAGGAGTTCAAGTCTCAGTACGAATAGATTTCTCTGTATATTCCTGATGTGAACAATCTCTCTCATTCTTCCAATCCCTAAATAACGATGCGTGATGAGAGCGAGTTTCATAGAAAACGAGAGGTTGAGCAACTAAGTAACGAGTAATTCTCGTAGAAAGCAATCAGTTGAGATACCTTCGTATTGAAACCATTTTTACTAGATTGGGAGTGGACTTGAGTTAATATATACTTCGGCAATAACTTCGTGGAAATTATTTAAAATTAAAATTGTCATTTTGTAAAATCATTGGTTACTAACTTTGACGCATGAATTCTCTGTTTAATAAGGAATAAGAAAGTTATAGATTTTTGTTAATTATTTGAATTAAAATTATACTTACTAAAAGTTGTAACGTTGGGGTTGATTTTGATAAAACTAAAGCGAAGATAGTGCTTAGAATTATTCTATATACTGTATTTCAATAATACCATCAACATAAAAAACATACTCTTTCCGTTATATTTCAATATCATATTAAATAAAAATGTTCAGATAGCAATTCTTTTATTTTGGTGATGCGTACATATATTTACGAAGGCAGCAATTAGTATTAAAATATATTTTACGTAAAATAAGCCGGCCTCAAATAAAAAAATCGTAAAGTTATTCGCTTGAAATGTAATGAATTCTCTTAGACAGGAATTGCATAGCATCCCATGCAGCAAAAGACGTCGGTTTTATGGGTGACGTCGCTTGAGACGGGATCGCCAAGGAATATTAAAAGAATCGCCCAACATCTCGTGCTCTGAGAGCGGGCGACATTGCTGACGTGTTTAATACCACAACTATTGTATGAGACACATACAAATAAGGTTAACGCGGAATTTTACGGCGAAATTACAACAGTTTATTGTTTGGGTGGTTTTACAGCAACTTTATGTCTATTCTCGCAATGTTAATGCTTGAACGTAATGCCTCTTCTGACAGATTTGCAAAAATATATTAACAAATAAAATGAAATGTACGGCTGTTTTATTGTAAGATATAACAAACAAACTTAATTGCAAAAAACTAAAGTACAAGTTACGTGATCAAAATCAGCTCACTTATTCAAATATATTAATTAATTGCACATTTATTTTATATATTCACTATGATCGACATAAAAACCACTTAAAATATACGCATCACTGACCTTTACAATTTAGTTGGATAAGTACCATATTCTTACGTAATTTATTTAGCTTTTTTTACCATGTCCACTCCTAATGTGGATCAAATGGAATCTTTGTACAGTTTATTTCAGCAAAATTGTTTCTACGATAACTGCAATTACTCAGTTGCTCAAACAATTTTTTTTCCGAAGAAAATAGGAATATAGGAACAGGACTAGAACTAAACTAGTGGTTAGCTTAATAACTAATTGCGTTCGCTTCGCTCTATTTTTAGGATAAGGTTTTTCAAGACATCACTAACATTCATGACTTTGAACAAAAATTTCATAAATCATTTTAAAAATTATTTTATTAAACTGTGGGTACTGATACTTCAATCCGTGACCTCCATAACTGAATCCAACGGTTTTGACCACTTGACTGCGCAGCTGACATTAACTCTTTTAGTTAAATTTTAATGAAATTAAGACACATGCCTTTTTTTAAATTTGTGATATTTATTTAGAAAATTTTTAGAAAATTTATACGTTTTTGATTCAGAATACATTATAAAAAAAATACTCGACAAAACGGTTAAATACACTATTTATTTATAAATACATTTTCGTCTTTTTAAAATCAAGCAAGTATTAATTCTAGCCCAAAGGCCACGAAACGTCGCGCTCTAAGCAAATTCGTTAGACCCAGCGAACTTCCATACTATTTTTGTATGGAAGTTCGCAGCGCTCAACAAAATTGCTTAGAGTGCAACGTTTTGTGGCCCTCCAGTAAGTCATTGTAATAGTTTACTAATTGCACTTACTATGTCATGTTTTCAGGATCATTTAAGACAGGGATGGCTGTTATAGTTTGAAATGTATTACGGCACATTGATAATTATACTTTTATTGACAAATACGATACACACAGCTTTTTCACATTTTGAAATTCAAGCTTTATTATATTTTGAGACATGGCAGTGAATAAAGCAACACTAATTATTGTTGAATTGAAAATTATTGAGCAAGGAAGTTGTATATCAAGGTACGTAACATGAAAGGAATTATGCTTTCGAGCAATTGTATTCGAAGAATTTACCGGATACCTGAACTATTTGATGTACTCTTGAACTTCCAATATTTTTCTGATGGATGGTTTTAATAATGATAATATAAACAGGCGTATGAAAGAAATTTATCAAGTGCTCATGTTACAATTATGTATTCAAATGAGGTCAAACCCTGGTCGCACAAAGTGTAAAATAAATAATTGATACTAACCATTAATTCAATTCGGCTCATATGTATACGGTGCCTATTTTTACAAAAAACCTTTTAACAACACGTTGCAAACATATTCCCAGTCCATAATGCTTTACTCTCTAAATATTAACGAGGTTTTTCCTCCATACTTACATGAAGTGGTTCACTTTGAATTTTTCACAATTAACATAAAATACATTTAATTTGTGTTAGTTTAGAGTAATTAATACATAACTTCTACTGTAATTTGTAATTTATTTTCAATGCCAATGCCTTATTACACCTTTTTAAATTTTTTCCCCTATTAATAGCGCAGTTAAATTTTATTGTTGACAATTCATCAGTTGACAATTCTCGGCATGAGCAAAACCGGTCCTGACCTTGATAAATAAAATAAGTACAAAAGAATATTATGTTTTTTTTTTAATATAATGCCTTTTCACCAAGTATTGACAGTGAAAACCCTAAAAGTGATAAAATACATACTTAAAAAACAAAATATTACTTTGAATTACTTCTACTTTGTATTCAAAAGATCAAGAGCGGTTTCGCTCATGGCTATAATTATGAACTGGTCCCGATCTTTCAAATAAAAGTAAAAGTAGTGCAAAGGAATATTGTGTTTTTTTTAATATACTGCCTTTCCACCAAGTAGTGACAGTTTTTAAATTTTTTCCCCTATTAATAGCGCAGTTAAATTTTATTGTTGACAATTCATCAGTTGACAATTCTCGGCATGAGCAAAACCGGTCCTGACCTTGATAAATAAAATAAGTACAAAAGAATATTATGTTTTTTTTTTAATATAATGCCTTTTCACCAAGTATTGACAGTGAAAACCCTAAAAGTGATAAAATACATACTTAAAAAACAAAATATTACTTTGAATTACTTCTACTTTGTATTCAAAAGATCAAGACCGGTTTCGCTCATGGCTATAATTATGAACTGGTCCCGATCTTTCAAATAAAAGTAAAAGTAGTGCAAAGGAATATTGTGTTTTTTTTTAATATACTGCCTTTCCACCAAGTATTGACAGTGAGCAAAATACATACACATGAAAGTAAATAACTTATCTAAAAACGCCGGTCAATTCTTGGCGGAACAACATAAGATAAAACAAAAATTATTGTATGTACTTCACGAAGTCAATATAATCAGAAGCGCTTTTGAAATGTAATTCAATGTTTTTAACTTCTGCTAGTCAAACAAAAATGGTAAACATCGACTGCTAGTGATATCATGAAATAAAATCTTTTGATCTACACGTTCATAATAAAACAATATTTCATTTATTATCGTAATTGTTTAAATGTTCATACATATCATAGGAATAATCTGTAATTACTTTTATAATAGAAAATTTACTTTGGTACTATTAATTATTTGAAAAGATTTTTTTTCAGTATTTTAACAATAATTGCGAGTTTGTATAAAAAAAAATCGGAATAAAGAGTTTAACAAACGAGAATTCTTACAAAAATACATGATTCACTTATGCACAATAATAAGATCGCCTAAGTATGTTCTTCATTTACCACATTGAAGAGAATTCAAAACAAATAATAACAAAATGTTTCGATAGTAAAATTGAATATTATTATTTCCACAAATTCATGAAAATTCCAGATTAACAATGCATTGTTTTGCGTGGTAGACGAACGATAGCAGAAAGCGGTTTTGATGATTATTAAACTCCGTTGTATGAATATTATGCAATTATTATAATGCAACAACGAGAAATGCATTAATATAATAAGCATGGATAATACTATGTTTTATCCACTCACAACCACAAACAGCAATTACATAATTGGTACCGAAGAAACCGGGATTCCGGTTATTCGGCTATTTTTTCAATTAATTAATACTAGATTTGAAAATGCAACACAATTTTATTTTGGTTTTGATTTTTGTATCCATATCCACTCCCAATGTGGAGCATATGGCCTCCAAATAGGGTTTCTCAACAAAAAAAAAATATACGATAACTGTTTGTTACTCAGTCACTCAATCTCTCTTTTCTGAAGAGAGTAGTAGGAATATAAGGATTAAGCTATGACAGGACTAGTGGTTGACTAATCGCTCTCGTTACGCCCATTTATTGAAGGATCAGAAGGGTGGAAGGTAATTTTTAAACACCACAAACAACCATGCCTTCGAACAGAAATCGTTTGAAAAAGTGCTGTTTGTACTGGGACTTGAACTCGTGAGATCTGGCACGGAGATCAGCTAACAACGCTAAACACTGCCACCCGACAGAATTATTATTACTTATTAAATCGTATTTTAAATTTATTTTTGATTTCATTTCAAGTCAAAGTGAATGGTAAAATGTGCTGAGAAGCAATTAACATATTTTAAATTTTAAAAAGTCGTAAAGAGTATGTTTTATTATTTAATAATCGACAAAAGTTGAATAAGGGATTCTTCCAATTAAAATTGACAGGTTTCAGCAATTCCAACCAAACTTTTTTAAGCTAATAAATTATTTCAAATTAACTCTTAGCTTTTTTCAAATATAAGTATTTTATAGTTGTAATTGAAGATGCTTTTTTAAATACCGGTATTGATATTTACCCCACTGGTATTCATAATGGAATGTCGTCATACCGGTATATATATGTTTGAACGGTATTGCAACCCTTAACCATGACCCAACGATCATAAAAGTGTATTATACACGCAAAAAGCACTATGAGAAAGCACTTTGAAGATTACCACATTAATTTTCACTGTGTATTATAATAATATTGGAATAATTGCATCAAGCCGTTGTTTAACAACTATTATCATAATCTTTTCCCAGAATTACTATATCAACCTACTTGTGATGTTTTTATAAAGCATATTGCCATGCACATACTTTTATCTTTTGAGTTGTTTATTATTCGAATACCTGCCGATAGACGATATTTTAAATGGGAAACAAAAAGTTTCTGAATTCAAATATGATATGAACTTACGCGACATTTTCTTCTGAAATACGTTACATTATTGTATTGGAATAAATTGCATTCCATACAAAAAATGACATTGGATTGATAGAATGAAATACGTATTTCAAACAAAAATGTAGAAAACATCATCTGGAAACGTTTATCTGAAAATATTATTATAGTAAAGAATAAATCAATGTTATTACTTGCTACGATCGTTATTTTATTCGTTTGTGAAAGAAGTTTTTTTAACACACGACAGAAATAAAAACAAAACTAAACATCATTAATATAATCATTTGAAACATGAATTTTTCGACTTCATACTTTATGCGTTGATACTGAAGTAATTAAAACAACAGTATATTGTGTAGCGTAAAAAACAATAGGGCATAATATTTTTATCTTCTTTTTAATTTGTATTAAGGTAATGAAGAAATATTTAATAATTACATTATTTACTTGAAACTAAGTGGCCAACGGCTTTGTCATTCGTCTTTTGGTCACACTGTCTACTGCAGGGTTTCCCAAACTTATTCTGGGATGGAACACTTCGCTTAATTTTTGAGATGGGTAATTCGTAATAGTTTTTTTATTATTAAAATATCACATACGAATTAGAGTTAATAAATCTCTTAGGGGGGATACTAGTGCAGAAATTTAAAAAAAATGGATTCATTCTATTTTATATTTTTCTAAAGTTTAGACATTTGAGAGTATGCTCTCAAAGTGAATTTTTCAAAATTTTAATTATTTACCGAGTTACAGCGATTTTGGTGATGCAGCAACTAATCTGGTACGACCGGTACAAATCGAAATTCAAAACTTTAAACACGTTTTTCTCGAAACTACTTTTTTCAAGCTGGCGTGCATAATATCTCAAGTTTTACTAAGCCGATTTATTTGAAATTTTGTGTAAACTTTCTCTACACATCCTTCTATGTATTTTTTTTTCAAACGGTTTTTTTTTATTTCTCTGAGGTACGGGCGATAGCGACATTTTTATTGATTAAGAATCCGTTAAATTTTTGGTTGGAACCATGTACGCCAGGGCACCCCTTTTTTAGACCCCTCCCATTACCAGCCGATAACTTTTCGAGTTTTGAATTTATCTACTTTTTTAAATTTATCATGTATTTTTAAAATATAAATAAACGAATGTTAAAAAAATGAATGGTAAAAATTTTCTTTGTTTGTTTTTTACAAAGCTCGAAAAAACACCGGAAATTGGTTTACACTTGTTATCAAACTTCATCGATCATTTTGCCTAAATCTCTTTTTTAGTGATTGCATTTTCACAGTTTTTTACACTATGGCATATATTTTTTCATGGAAATAGTAATAGTTTCAAGCCTGCATAGCAGAATGTTAACATTTTCTTTAAAACTGCTTTATTAACAATTGATTGTATGCCTACTGAGATTTGATGTCTTAGAAAGGATTGCAGAAAAAAATTCGCAAAATAAGGTCTTGTAGAATTTTTAATCAATTGAATATAATGATCGTAGAGCCATTGTTTATTTGTTATTTGGTAATACTATTTATGTGATGAAATATGCTTAGCCATTTTTTCTTGTTTTGTACAGTATTGCGTTTAGAAATCTATTTCAGTTCACTTCAATATTTGTTTTGAAGGTTCAAAGAAAACTCTATAACGTACTGTTGGCTTTTAATGATTTTGGGTGTGATAAAATAATCCTTCACCCTCGGCGATAGAAATTTGCCACAATTTTTTTTGTCGTATTCAATTTATATCCAAAACCTCCTCTTTTACTTATATATTTAACATTATAACATATGTGGAGATAGACCATCATTCACTTGTCAATATGAAGTAGAAAATGTTTAAATGTATTGCAGCGTATAAAACCATTCCAAATGTTTGTGGAAAATCCACTTTGGCCCGCGGAACACCTACTATGGCTCCAGTTTTCCGCGGAACATAGATTGGAAAACCCTGATCTACTGGCTCAAATATTTGCACAAAGAATTTCATCAACTTTTATATTGATATATTGATAAGTAATAAAACGCAGTGATTTTTACATCTTCTTCAAACCATTATATCATTAAAACCGTGAATAGAAGAGGGATTAGATAGTGACTTGTCATTTTCTATAAGTTTTTACTTTAATAGAGAAAAAGAGGTAGATCAATATCAACCATTTATAGTAACGAGTGACTAACGATTCAAAAATAATAATACTCAGTAAACAGTTTGAATTAATGTAAATGATAAATTATCTTACATAGTAAAAAGTAGATCTCACTCGCGCAATCGCACAGTGTTTCCATCGCCACCTGATATTTACTAAGCAAAAATCGAGCCCGTATTTTAAATGTTCCACATTGAACAAAGCCTTAAATCAAAGATAATACATTTAATCTAACTGAAAGATAGAGTATCCATTCATTGCTGCGAAATAAAAGAACAATAATTACGTCTGAGGTAAAGAAATACGGGTACATTAAGGAAATCGGAAAATGTGTTCTCTTTGAAAAGCGGGGGTGGTTTTTGGTTGGTAGGTAGCGTTTTAACAGTTGCTAAGTACATGCTTCTATATATCTCAAGTCTTTTCATGCTTTTTTTTTATTTACTGCCCCCGCCATTGTGGGCCTCCCAATAAATCACGCGGCCCAATTTGATTCGAGTTAAGAAAGATTCAGGGTCGGAGCATGACTTGAATCAACAAGCATCTCACGTATGCATGGTTTGCTGAAGAAGTCCAACGGTTTCGTTCGTATTTTTTCTTCCCAGAACTCTCATAATATACTGCAAAAAGTGCTTCGTTCGTTATTTCTCATATCGAAGCTATTGAGTCATATACTGTCCTTTCTTATCTAAATGCTTTCTTGCATTAAGCTAAAGATATGTCTTTATTGATTTTATCTGTATGAATCTACTATACATATTGTCATTTTTTGCTTTGTTTTATATATGATAGTTTTTTATTACGTATTTAATTTGGGTGTTTTGTTTCCAAGCACCTTAGTTAGATATTGTTGACTAGCAATTTTGAAATTTCACTCTTTTTTGACAAAAAAGTCCAATTATTTCCAATAATTAATAATTGTTCAATTTCACATTTATGTTTGAAAGTGAAATTTAGTTTTTCAATATTTCAATAAGATGTCAGAATTCAGTGACGGTTTTTGTTTTCTTGTGTTATAAAGTAAGATTTATTGAAGATTAACACTCTTTTTATAATGTTTAAAAATCTGTTTTATTTGAGTAAATAAAAAGTAAATAAAATTACAATAATATGATTTTTCATCCTGAATTTTAAGGAATGTATTATATAAAGAATTTTATCTAATTTCTGTTTCTAGACAGTTTTACAACACATAAGTTTTATATTGAAAAAAATAACGAGACATTAGACACAGAAATAAAGAATCTAAAATATGTGATATTGTGTAATATTAAACAATACTCATATATAATCATTCGTATTGAATAGGCAAGCTCAAAAAATGTGACTTTTATGAAGCGTTCATTTTCAGCGATTGATTTTTCCTATCGAATTTTGTTTTTTATATATATTTCTAAGACACCATAATCTATTTGTTTATATTTGATAAACTATTTATAAAAATAAGGTTTGCTGTGACAGTATTAAAAGAATAACCTTTTAAAACAAAACTTTCACGTTCCTCTATCCAGAGAATCCTCTCGAGAGCTCATCAAGTTCTGTCTAGTTTTACGTCCACTGACATTGTATTTCCCATTTGATATGCAGTGAATTACATTTATATGTTTGTAAACACCCAAATAATATCATTAAAACTCACAATAAGCATTTTTTCTTATAGAAATATGATATAGAAAGCTTCATAAAGTTTATTTTCTATTAAATTTAGTAATATTAATATTTTTTTATGTTTGGATTCACATATCTTAAAAATATTCTATTATACAAAAAATAAAATAAATAGCTAAAAAGTTTCCATGCGCAACTTTTTCAATTCTAATACAACTGTACAAGACTCCGAATTTAAATACGAACTAGATTTTGATACAAAAGATGCAAAGAAAATAAATGATTATCTTATAAGCCTTTGACAAAAGCGGAAAATGTATTTTATTGTTCTGTAAATAGAACATAATTACATATATGACAAATGATTATTTATCTATTGCGGTATTAATATTATATAACCTACCAAATATAACACCACAAATTGTTTCACGATCCCATTAAAACTGCATGACAATTTAAATCACCTGTCACCGGTCATTGCACAAACACAAATTTGCTATAAAAGGTATTTTAAATTAACTAATAATAAACTACTTATTTAAGCTTACCACTAATTAAATTGAATGAACTGTTTCGACAAAGCAATTCCTTAAAATTCTAAATAAATAATAATTCTGTCAAATAATTTTCTAAATGCTCCGCATCACATAATCTTCATCCAAATAAGATATGTCTTGACTCAAAAGATGAAAATAACTATTTTCTATCATAAAAAAACAATAAAACAGAGGAATGAGGTTTAAACATAAAACAAGGTTTACCCTTTATGATGTTCGCGTGTATATATGAATATATAATTTTACATTTGTGTGTATTGTTATGGTAGTGGTATTAGAAAGGAAAGTATTTCTCCACGAAAGGCAATAAATTTGGCGAACAGAAACATCTAAAATCAGTTAACAATTACGAGACTAACAACGTTCCATATTCAACAGAGACAGAAGTGGAACGAGGCCACTTTCAAGAACTACTTTTATGCAAATTACTCAAGTTCGATTCAAAAGTTTGGACGAGTCTAACGCGTCTCGAGGGGCTATCGCACAATATCGAGAGGGTATCAGTAGCGCTATATTATAGGTTAATGTCCTTTTCAAGATTTGTTTGTTCACCTTCTTGTATAAACAAAAAATAACGAGTATTTTTTCAGCCTTTGGCAATCTTTAACCACAATTTATTTTCCTACTTCTATTACTGTATTCTTTTGTTAGACAATGCTAAATTTGTTTTTTCGAGGCAAGTGGAAAATTTTCGCATTCGGAATTAAAAACATCACAATAGAAAAAGGTTTAAATATTAATGGGATGTATTTTAAATGTTAAGTAAGTGTTTTCTATAAAGGATTATGTACGTGTTTTGAAATTCTTATATAGAAAAAATAAATATGCCATAATGAAAACGTAGCACAAAAAGTAATTTATGTATTCAAACACACAATCTGACATGTTTCACCATAATCGAGTATATTACAATACTCTGGTAACATTCGTGATAATGCACAATTATCTTTCAAGATGACGTTGTTTCTGCAGTTTTCTTATATATTTTAAACGCATTAATCAACTCTAAATACTACCTAGAAAGCGTGTTATATTAACGAAAATCTAAATAAGTAATAATAATATAAAAATACTTGCTCTTTTATTTCATTATTACTATTGCTAAGTCCAATGCAATAGTATGCATGAATAATATTCATAAATCACATTATGATTTTGAGTGGCTTGTCGATAATTCATTTTCGTGTTATATCACCTTACATCACCGAAAAATTCTAGAAAATGTGATCAGAACCATGTCGTTATTACCAATTTTACAATAGATTAACAAGATTGATGTATTGAAGACTAGATGTGAAAAATAATAAAACGAACTTTTCAAAATGGTCGATGAAACAAGCCAAAAAATTCTCGTCATCTAAAATTGGCTTTTTTAAGCAAATATATTATATCATAATGGCAGTGTTGTTTTATAAGTAGTTTCAATGGAAAAGCTGTGCAGTTTACGATTTTTATCTAGAATCATGAATCAAAGAGGTATTTATTTTATTTTAGAGTTACAAAGAGTTATATATAAGCTATCTGATATTCTTGTCATAACCACATCATTTAATTAATATATGTTTGAAAAAAAATCTTAAAAGGTTTATTGACAATCGATTGTTTTAAAACAACATATTTTAGAATACAGCTTTAGAAGTCTATGTTAAGTGAGAACATCAAAAAAAAAATAGAGACTTTTTTGATTAAAATTGTGGAACTGATTTAAAATGTTGATTTTTCTCAGTCCATTGGACGCGCCATCTACGAATGCTAGACGTTTTCCTAATTGAGATCAATGACGACTTGCTACAACGTGAAGTAGCAAAAAGACTGCGCGTCTCCATGGAAACTGGCCGTGCCGCCTCACTTTTGAATAAATATAATGCGGGACGTCTCTGCGAATGAATATATGTTTTTCAATAAGTGGACTTGGGAACTTCTGCGGACGTGTTATGTAATTGGAAAACATGGCATTTTTTTAGTCGAGCTAGAAGTGACAACGACCATTTTTAGCACTATTCGAGACAAGAAAATTTACAAACGCTTTATTTGACAGCGCCATGTGCCGACATTTCCATATTTATTACATAAATAAACAACAAAGCCAAATGCTAATAAGCATCACACTTACTTTCAATTCAATACCTACTATGAAACAACACTTATATAGAATATGTTATATAATATATTTAATGTTCATAGCTCTTAAGCCTCGAAAGTATGGGATGATAGTTATAATGAGAGTACACACATTAACATATATCAGTTTTCCTTTACTCGTTACTTCTAAGCGTTTCAACTAATAATTTAACAATAAATAATGATTAATAATGAGACATTATTAAGATTTCAGTGAGCTAGATTCTAGCGATAATTGAGGTAATATTCATCTAAATTTCAACTGCGTATATGATATTCTTGACATGGTGACGTAAAATTTTTCATTCCTAGAACAACACATTTGTAACTCATAACGGAAAAAAACATATAAAACATTAAAAAAAAACTTTTATCGCTGATAATTATTAAAATGTATATTATTTGTCCATTCACAAGCATCAGCGTATTAACTTTAGAGCTATAGATGGGATATAGTTTCCGTTAGAAAATCACTTTTTTTTCTTTACAGTGTTTTAAAAATGTGTGACCCTGATTTGTGAATCTTTTTTCGGTTATTTCGGTCATCCGGACACTTAAAGAACTAATTTTTCTTACAGGATCTCTAAAGAAACTATCAATTATGTATTTGCAAATAAAGAGTCCATTCCGTTGGTAACGGTTTATTTTTATGACATCTGGATAAGCATATATAATTTCAATTCGTGGATATTTGTTTTTATATTGTCCCCACACAAAAAAAATAATACTTTATTACTTGATAAAGAAAAAAGATTTATTGCGGTATGTTATTTGAATATTAAATACTTAATCAGTTGGGTCCTATGGCACAACAGTTAGCGTTATTTGCTTCCGTACTATGTCTCACGGGTTCTAGTCCCAGTACAAGCGTTTTTTCCAATCGATTTATCGATTCATGTTCGAATGCAATGGGTGTTTTTGATGTCTAAAAATTCCCTATCAACTTTCCGATCATTCAATAACCGTGCGTTGCGAGAGGTTTAACTTTCTATCCTGACTACTCTCTTCATAAGTGAAAGGTAGAGCGGCTGAGTAACAAACAGTTCTCGTAGAAAGAAGAGGTTCTGTTGAGATACCTTCATTAAGAGACCATATGCTCTACATTGGGAGCGGACATGGATAAAAAAAATACTTAATGGAATGTAAGAATTTTAATTAAGCTTGACAAAAAATTTCAAAAGATATGTATATTACAGAGAAAAATGTTTGTTTTAATAAAAGAAAAAGTTTCCACTGTACAAACTTTTTATGCATACAATATTTAATTTTGATGTCTGTAGTAATGATTATTCTGTCTGAGTTTTTTTTTACTATGGGAGCGATTTAAAGATGTGGGATGATAAATAGCTGATATAAAAATATATATCAATCACATGGTAGATAAAAAGTAAACATATAATTTTCTACAAGACTTGAGCCAAATCCCATATATCAACATTAATCCTTTTTTCTAAAAAATAGAATTGTGCGAATATATTGCTTTCTTTGGTAGGTAGTTTGTTTCTCTTATTTTTTGTCCAAAATATATGGCGATATTACTTCAAGCTTTAGTCGTTTGATTACCTAGCCAAAGCAGAGGCAATGATTGATTACTTGTGTTTGTACAGATTGATAAAGTGGTCTTGTTTTTGTACGTTATCGTTGGAAAACATTTACACAAAAACCTTTTCATACTGTTACGAAACAAATACCGAATATGTAAATGCTTCGCTGACAAATTTGTGAGCATTATTTTTAACAACCGTTTGTTTTATCAAAATTCTGGTTTTAAAATCTTTTTATGAAATCTGCGGGGACATTCGCTAACCGCTAATGTTTTTTTACCATTACAATAATGAGAACCCTTTTTGGTTTGTTTTGCTCATTGTTATTATGTGCCTGTCCTACCTCACATTGACTGCAAGGCTTAAGGGTAAATATTTAACCCTGTTTTTTCCAACTTATATTTAAATGAGTTTTATCAATTAATCATAAGATATTTTTATTCGAAAGATACTTAATTTCAAAAGAATAAACCGTAGATTGTAAAATTATATTTTTTTATGATGGATTTATGAAATATTTTTTTTTACCCATATTGGTTAAAATTAATAATAGAATGCAATACAATGCAGTACTATAAGCAATACCGTATTTTCTATTCTGATTGATCATATGTACAAGAGATTACTCAGCGTATGTGATTTTTTTAAAGGAAATTGTTTAATAATTTAGTAATAGATTTAGTACGGCGTCCACAATCAAATTTTGAATAATTATACATCTTTGTGCAAATGTGGTAATTAACCATCATCAGAAATACGTTTATGGAGTTTTTTTGCGTAAACATTTATTTATAAACAATTAGTATTCAAACATTACTAAAAAAAGGATTTTGATATAAAATTGTTTTGCATTTACTCGAGCGATGATTTAGAAAAGTTTGAATAATAAACACAATTTATTGGGACATATCACCTTACATCTTGACATTTGTCATATAAAATATAATGCCTTTTCACGAATCCTTTGATATATTTTCTTTATAATGCAAACAGACTTGAACTTGACTGCCGGATGCCATCTTTCTTCTCAAAACTAAGAATATTTTCTCTGTTTTATGTTCAATTTTGTCACATATTTCACCATTTTGGGCCATTTGTCATTGACATAAACCAACCGCCCAGTAATAATAATGTCGAGGTTTACAAAAGAAAATTTGTTTTGACTCTATAAAAGCCAGATATCCAGTATTAAAGAAACCATAAATTTTAATTTGGAAATATTTATAGCCAATTTGAAAATATGAAGAATAGCTGTTGTTTTTAATTAGCATACCAATTTTCTAACAAACAATAGCGCACTTATAAAATAAGTCAATTGAACTTCAAAACATTTCAAAGATAAATTAGTATCCATCTAGCGACTAGCTTTAGGTCACATTTTTATTTGTATTTAATTTATTCTGTAATAAAAATATTATCTTATTCACAATATAAATACACATATCTATAATAATTTATTAACGTTATGTACATCCCATATAGTTTGTTATGAAAAATATGTTTTATTTTAATCATTAACTTAAATCATTTTAAGGATATGTATCTAAAAATATGAGCTTTTTGGATTTTTTTTTACGAAACTCAAATTGCTACTCACTTTGAAAAGATCAATCCGAAAGATTATATTTTAGCAGGCTGAATAAAAATTCAAGTGGAAAGCCAACTGTGTATGAACCTTTTTTAACAGTCAAACATACTTTGACAACCTTTATTACTTTTGAAAAATTGTGGAATTATTTTGATAAAAAATAGTAGTTATATTTATTTGAATTCAAAGAAAATAAATTCAATTGATTACTATTTCACAAAGTCAAATTTTTCAAAAATCACTTATTCTTAATAATAATTTTCCGCTACAAAGTTGTTATATTCCGAGAATATGTAAGTATTTAACATTTAATATCTTAAAGGGTTTTATTCAACAAAAATCGTTTTGCAAAACTTGCGAAAATTGAAGACTTGAATAATATATTTGCCATAAATTTATTCAAAAGATCAAACAGAAAATAATTCCATTCTTTGTACACTTGCAAAATACATATTTTTAAAGTATATGTGTTAATATGTTCATTATCATTTGTTAGCTTATTTAATCTCCCTTTGTGTCTACAATGGAAATTACTCGATCAATTAAGACTTGTACGTCATGATTTTATAATGATTTAGGTATATAACTGAAGGAACACAGTTATTAATTTTTCACAATGTCTACTCCTTACGTAAAGAAAAATTCTGCAAAAACTGCTTTATACACAGTTGCTCAACCTGTCTTTTCGTAAGCTTTAGAATGATTACAGGACTATCAATTTGCTAATCGTTTTTGTACACTCTATTTTAAGAATAGGTGATGGGAGAGAATCCGAAACATTGCAAACGGGATCCGGAAAATATATCACTCGAAATTCACCGCCAGAAATTTACCACGAGCAATTCATTTCCCGAAGTTTACCACCAAGTCAATTAATCGCATAAACAACTTAAAGCATTTTATTGATTCCTACAATATTTTACCGTCTAAAAGCAATGAAACGTGTTAAATCATATCATAAAAAGTTGTTTTTTATTTTAGTTTTTGTCTTAACTTTCAAAAAACGAGTGTAATCATATGGCATAGGTAAACACTGTTGACTATCGATTGCACTATTTATCATTTTCGTATATCGTTGCTTTCACTCAATTTCGGTTAAAAGAAATACTAACTTCAGCTATTCATTGGCCGCGGGGACAGACACAACTACTAAAAGCACATGCCATTTTTTTTATTTTCGTTATTTTTTTATTCTAAAAAAGTTATTATTTTAATAAAGCTTTAAATTATTAACACTAATTTTACTAATATTTATGTGTATATATAATATTTATTATATATAATATTTAATTTAATGTTGAAATTATGTTAATCTAAAGATGTCAAATTGAAAATATTTTTTATTATTTCACTTATAGTTATTTTTCAACCTCGAATGTGTGTGTCCTTACATAAAATAACACGTGGCCTATAAGAACGAATGTGACCATATTTTAGCCACGCAGCTTTTATATGCAACATCTTTATAAAAAAGAAATAAAAGTAATATTTAAATTCATTATGGCTAAAAATTATTTTTTTATTTAAAAAAAGTTCTCGTCACTGGAGAGTACCTTTTTGGAATTTTATGAACTATTAAATGAACTACAAAAATAGATAGATAAAAATATGTAGATTATGTATTTTTACATGAACCAGCGCAAAAGTAAAAAATCTATTATTGAAATAATACGTAAATATAAAATAATTCAGTATATAAAATACACTATCACGCAAACTGTTCCCTTCTATACTATTAAATCATGACATAGTTACAATAAATTGAATTTTTCATCCCAATAAATATTTATAATTTTTACAATAGTTTTCTCGCCACATCGCAATGACTAATATCGAAATGATTTATTTTAAAAAATGCTTTAAGTGAAAAAACTTTTTTCTAAAAATATCAACTAAATTTAACGACTACAGCTAGTTTGTATTGACGTCTTAATTGGCACATGTCAGATTAAATTATATAATATACATTATTTTAATGTTACATATTCTGTGTCAAATACATTTAATGATAATATTATGAAAACAACTAATTAAATCATTACACTCCAGTTTATCCGCTAATTATTCAAAATGACTCGTGAATCAAAGCTTAAAACAGTTTTACGCTACGTTGTATAACGGGTAGTTAGTACAAATGAAAACTTAATAATGGCAAAATCGGATAGTTAAAATAACACAGACAATTTAAACCAGCTGGGAGAATGCATTATGCATGAGTCACGTTAAAACGGAAAGCTTTCGAGTTAAAAAAAAACTAAAAAGAAAGCTAGTTATGATTCACATATGGAATCGTTAGAACCAGAGTCCACCGACATTAAATACGTCAGCGTTCGTACAGATGGCGTTGAATCCGGCTTTCATAAAGAAAACTTTGAAGAGAAACGGCCCCGGTACGATTTCCCAGCGAAAAGTTCGTGATTAATGGTAGGGAATGCTGAAAAAACACAACAAAAACAAAACATCAGATGGAATAACTACTAATATAATGACAAAGTCAGCCGTCGAAAACCGGCAGCAAAATTATTAAAATTAATGTGTGATGTTGTTCAAAGGAAAAGTGCTGTGACACAGAAAAATCAAATTCGCAGAAAAAACACACCAAAGAAGCATGCATTGACAATGTTTTAACATTTGTATATACAAGAATAGAATAAATGTGTTAGAACCTACACATTTTGAGAATTATATTACTATTCATTCAATTAGAAAAAATGATTATGTATTTCTCATTATAACTTTAACTTTGAGTATTTCATATTCCGGAATAGTTTTTATTAGAATTATTATTAAGTGAATGTAAACAAACAGGGCATCAATTATTATAAAACAATAATCGTGAAAAATATACAGAATGCTTAATTTGAATCGATCGATACCGACAAAGTCAAAATAATTAACAGGTTATATTTCAATGTAAAAATTACATTAATTAACTTTGTGATTCCACTTGTTGTGATACGAATTGTGGCACGTATTTCACCTTTTTAATAGGAATCATCAGACAGAATACCGCAAGGTTTACGAAAAGACACGATCTTTAACATAACAAGTATAGTAACAAACATAGTTACTAGTTACCACCGAATCCATCGAAAATATAACGTTATATTTCAGTTTCTCAGTCATTATTTTCAGTAAAAAACTGGCTGAAAAAAAGATATTATCAAATAACTCTGTTTCTAAGAATAATAAGTTGATATTAATGTTGACGGATACGAATTAAAAACTCAATTAAAAAATCAATGCAAAAATAACTTGGCTGTGAGGCTGGAAATTGCTAACAGGCTTCATTTGATAACATCATTCACTCTTCAAACAACCTTATATGCATATTTAAAAAGGTTATGTTTTCAAAGAGGCAATGAGTATGAACCCCTGATTGCAGCACCAAAACTCCGAGTGTTAGCCACTACTAGACCAATGCGGTTGGCAAACAATCCTTTACCCTACCCTCTTTTTAAATAAAGGTTTAGAAAGTGTTTTACCACTTGCTTTCAAAAAATACCCGATTTTTAAATTTTCCGCAACGCTTTTCACTTGCGAAGTTTTGTGACCCTTTTTTTATATTACGCAATGAATGTAGTGGCAAAAACATGTTTAAGTACCGTTAAATCAATAATTTATTTTTCACTAGAAGTTATACAACATATAATAATGATATGAAATACATTTTTTGTTAATATTATTATTTTTATAGTTATGGTGATAAACAAGAATACACGGAAATAGATTAGTCATAAAAAACAATGACACTAACTGATATAATACTAAATTCAAAAGGGAACCGGTCAGTTCGGTGGATGGTATGATATCTTCTTAAGAAACGAAATGTCCTGCAGTAATTCACAAAACGACTGGTCGTCTTTAATTTCTGAATTAATTTGTTAATGTTGTGACCTTTTGGGCGCTTCTTATATAATACAGTATGTATTAGTATCGGTTGTGTCCACGACCAATACAGTTAGATATGTATCAATGGGTAAGTGCAAAGATTTTGTTTGTCCAGTTTTTGTCGAAATTAAGTTAACATATACATAATGATTGCCTGCATTGCTTGTTTGCTTGCGTTTAAATATGGTATTTTAGAAGATATTGTATCGTTCAAATACATAATAAGTTCGTTTCATCAATATTTATCATGCAAAAAAGTGCGGACATACAACACCTTTGTACTAAACCATCGAAATGTATATATATTATTAAAGGTGAAAAATATACCATCATATTTTATCACTATTGAATGAAAGTATCACTTTTTATAACGCAATAAAACTAAAGGGTTTAATATTTAATATGAAGCGTGACATATATGTTTTTGCTCCCTGATACAGTTGAGCCCATAAATAAATAATCAATGTCCATCTATCGATAAAAGCGATAAAAAGGATATAGATTTTTTCGAAAACGCTAGAAATTTCCCATTTTTCATTTCAGTTTCATCATAGTCGCATTAAATACGTATGAACATTGAACACGTAGTGACTATTATCTTTTTCCTTCCACGTCAAACAAAGCCGAAAAGTTTTATGATTTTTAGAGAATGGGTAATGGCCTGGAAATTTTTACTCCGAAGAAATGAAAGATTGATCAAATTGTCAAGGTGCTTCATCAAATTCTCATACAATGTGTTCTTTGATGAAAGTGTGGGAAGAATTCTTTCGAGAACTTTTTGAGGAGATTTTAAGAAATATTAGTATTTTATCGAGTGATAACCTTACAACAGAAAAAGCACAGTATTTTTTTTGTTGAAAGCCATCGAATATAAAAGGAGCCCAAATAATCACCAAATGATTTATTATACATATACTAAGTGTTGTAAAAGTTAAAACTTATAAATACCATGACGACATTTTTAAAAATATATTAATGGATAATTCGACAAATAATTTGTTGAAATTCCAGCATATTATTGTATATTCCAGCAAATTGTATTATTTTCAAAGAAATTTATTATGTCCAGGTACCACTACACTTTTTAACACATTTTATAATATAAGGACTGGAGTGCACGTGTTGGTGCCAATTGTCTCAACTTTCTATCACATACATATTTATAAACATGAAATTTAAAAAAATAAGTACCCGTATATTTTAGATTTTTTTAACCTTTTGAATGAAAATAGTATTTAAAACACGGTTTATAGAAATTAAGAGATATATATTTCTGCATATAATACGGAAATGTATGTTTTGTATGTAAGAAAAAGCAGCGCATTTATAATAAAAAACTCATTTTTTAATATTTACTGGTTATGTTCGAGGGCTTATCACTGGGTTCTAGTTCTTGCTACAATTTTATTTTTTTTAGTTTTGTTCGATTTTGACAATGCCATAATAATATTAACTTATTGGTGACAAAAGCTCATCTCGTATATATAGCCGTTTACGACACACGGTTGAGTATATACCTTTATAAATCATATTGTAATGTTAGAACTAAAGTTTTTCGGGATTTCTGGATTCATATTTCTTTAAATCCCGGGATTGATTATTCCCCACAAATTTGGTATGTCGATTTTTGTGATCGTGGGATCGATCACTATTTAAAAGTCAGAAATTGAGAGGCTTAAAAATAATGTAAAAAATATTCCCTGTTTTCGAAAACTTTTCGAGAATTTTTCACTCTTTAACCTGAAATACCGGTATTAGTACTATCTCAATCCCGATTTGGATTTTGGAACCACAAAATTAGACGGGATCCCGGGGTTGGAGACCCTAGTTAGAATCACAAAGGTAAATAACCTGCTATAAATGAAATGAAAATTATGTTTTTGTAAATAGATTACTTTGATCCTAAACCCCCATGTAATAATATAATACTTATCACAACACATAACTTGCAAATAGGCATAGCAAGCATAATGAAAAGTGTAGTTTGTTACATGAAAAAAACCTACAGTAACGCCTATAGTACAAATATAAATATTTTATAAAAAAGAATCATATTCAAAAGAGACCAAAAACAATTGAGAACGGTCATAACAAGCACATCAAAACAAATATTTATCTATTCATCATCCCTTATTTGATATTCTAACCAAATCTTTCATCCTTATCTCCTTCACGTTTTCCCATGAAATTAGATTTTAGTACACTTGAAAATAATGTACGTATATTAAATGAGTTGAACCTCAAGGGGATTATATGGTAAGCACTGTGATTTTATATCTCATTATTAAATTTTCGTGAAATAACTGGAAAATTATAAATGCTTTATTGCTCGGATTCAACGATGAAACAAGAATAATGCTGATTGCGACTTCGGTCCGATATTTTCAAATTATACAGCTATTTTCTGCACATGCGTAAATAATCTCGTAGCGTATTTCGAAATTTAGTACCTAATATAATACCGTAATATTAGAAAATACAATTTTCAATATAATGTATTGCCAAAGGTACCGCTTAACATAAAACAATAATAAATAAATTTTACTGTTATTCAATTCATTTTTTTTTGTGATAAGAATAATTACTATTAAAGGGTTAAGGTTAAGCAGTTATTATTGACAAACCATCCTACTGTCATAATTTAAAATATGGTTTTTAATATAAACTAAAATTTGATAACTCTGTTACTCCACATGTTGTCCTACGACTAATAATTGCGACACATTTTTCACCTCTTTAAGAACCATTCTCAAACATAATATTTCAAGGTAAACTGAGTACGAGTTTATATTTAAAATGAACATCCGACAAGTGACCGCCGAATTTATTGAAAATATACACATTTTTGTTTTTAGTTTCTGATTTTGTGTTTTATTATTTTCTTTATAAAAACCATTGAATCTAATATTAAGTATTTAAAACATGTTTTTAGTAGTTACTCATATGATTTCCAATCCCAAGACCAAGGATTCCAAAACCCTGGAATATCGAGAAGTTATTCGTACTACCAATACCAGGATTTCGGGACTAGCTTAAAAGTATTAAAAATTCACTTATATTTAAAATGAAGATACTTACTCGATGAACTATACATACTTTTAAGGTGTTCACTGTCAATACTTGGTGGAATGGCATTATAGTAAAAATGTTTTTTTATTTTTATTTTTAAGTATACATACAACAACGGGAATTAATTACTATTAAAATCCGTTGAAATCGATTATATTTCTATTTTTCAAGGTGTACAGAATTAGTATTATTTATTGTAACAATATAATATTCGGATCTATGTAAATTAAAACAGCATTAAAATCTTAGTAAGCTAAATATAAAATCTGCATTTTTTCGTTTTAAATTTAGGACTTGGATGCGGGCGTTCGTGATGTATCTTTTCCTCGATTTGATCTTGAGTGACTTACAAATGTACTTAACGAGCTTATCTTGTATGATTTTTCAATTCTCTAAATATTAGACATTAACATAAGCTGTATTTTAATATTTTAAAAGACTTAACGTATCCCGATACTTTGTATTAACTGCAAATTTCTTCTACATGTTTTTAAATTGAACAGATTACATGATCACATCGTTTTAACGCGGGATTCATTTTCAAGGTTTATAGCAGTGCTTATATTTAAAAATATAAAATTCAACTCATATACACTGGTAAAATGATCAATTTCAGAATCCCGGGATTAAAAAAATCGTCAATCCCGAAATCTCGGGATCATGAAAACGGTTCAGGATTGGATGCCCTCGTAACTGAACGGTTCATAGACTTGATTGAGACTTGATTCAAAGACTTGAGTGGGTCAAAGTCATTTTTTCTTTCAATCACAACGTCCAAAAATGATGTCGCGCCGCGTGCAAGTTTTTAATACTATTCAAACAAATAATATTTGCCAATGAAGGTATTCCCAGTAACCCAACTACATATTTGATATATGATTTGAAGGCCAACAAAATATACATATATCTAAAAGTTACTAATGTATAAATAAAAAATATATTTGGTGTTTTAATCAAGCTTTTAACAATAAGCACTGGACCGTAAGATTACTTATATTTAATAACACCTTTCTTACAAATTTAATAATAGTGATGTTTATTACTTTTCAATAATTTCAGAATAAGTACGTTGTTTGTTTGAAAAAAAGTCATGCGTGGGAAATTTTATCCTCAACAATAACTTTTTATGCCATAACAGATTCGAAAATATATTTTTGAAAAAGAAAATAATAAATTTTACTTAGAAGTCAGTAGAAAAATTCACGACGAAAAAATCTTTTAATAAACAATAGGCTTTATATGGTTATATGGTATAAAAAACAAAATACATATTCGTATACTTTAATAAAACAGTCTCTTCGAAATTGAATTACATGATCTTTGCTGTGAGAAAAAACTTTAGGCTGGAAATGATTGCTTTGTATACATCATGTTTCAATAACTAAAATATCGTTAAAAAATATATGATTCTGTGATGAATGTCTATAAATATATTTTTTATTTCTATCAATAACATATGTCAATTACACAAAACGTTAAAATTTATGCACGTAACAGGAATTGTGATTTATTTAAAAATAAAGATTTTTATTTTTTTTTAAATTTTATGCAACAAATTTTTCAGTTCTGTTCATTTATAGTTAATTTTTCTGTTTGAAAATATCTTGATAAATATATTTAAGCAGATGAACATAAATATAACCAAATTCTGATTTTGTTTCATATCACAGTGGGGGCAATTTAATTACATTTTTTACATTTATTTGTATATCTGTAACACGTGAACACACACACAAACTCTCTACCTCTGCCACCGTTTTTATCAATATTGTTGAGCAAATACTGACCGATGTTATAAAAAATATGACGGGAGATCGAAAACATTTTCAACATACCGTTTCCTCAGGAGTAACGGAACATTATGTATGTAAGAAAATAGGCACAAACTATTTTTTTATAACCGCTTATTCATGAGAACTTGCATATAAACAATATTTGTACTGCTTATAGTACATTTTTTGGTAACCAATCGTATAAAGAGTTTATATTTAACAATTGTTAGTGCAATGGATAAGAAAATTATACGGGCTTTTGTATGGTTAATCTTCAGAGTCATCACTTTTAATTACAGCTGCCTCCTTTCACTGTTCTCTTGCTGACTATGAAAGTTAGTAGTAAGCCCTATGAAGTCACGGCACTCAATGTGCACATATCATCAAAAAAACTTCGGCATCCTTCTATTGTTTTCTATGCAGCTAAACTTACTCGGCGAAATATTAATATACCCACAACCCGTATCAAGTTTCCAGGATAAAGGAGAGAAGTTTTGATTGTCAGTCGGGCACTACACCACACAATGCCAGTCTATACTACAATAATGCGACCGACTGTATTATTATGCATGCGACCGGAAAATTAAATAACCAATATGCAAATAAACAGTGGGGTGTATCTACAGCTCAATTTTGAAACCCACTTTGAACTATAAATGCGGTATGGAATAAATTTCAAATAATCGTTGGCCAAGTTTTTTTTCCCCGGAAAGACTTGTGATTTATGGAAAATAAATGCATCGAGTAGTTTGAAATTGAAGCGGTATTTATTTACGACCGCAAGGCTTTTAGTATTTTTTTATTGATGGAATTTCAAGTTTACTAAAAAACATGTTAACAAAGCAAAAATTAATGTAGTAAAATTTATTAAAAAATTGTTAATTTATAATTAACTTTAAAGAAAATTGATTTACTCTCAAACTTTATTTAAACACAGTCGTTATTCATTTTTTTTTTGAATAAGTTTTAATTCAATATACTGTCAATAAACTCAATAATTTAAACACATTTAAATAAACATGCAAAAGATAAATGATGTATCTATTTGGTTCCCGGTTGAAAAAGCTAGCGACGAATTAAGCCGTTCATTATAATTTTATGAAATTGTGGAATAGGTACAAAAAATAAATGCCCTTTCACCAATACTTAGGTTTCAAAAGCATAAAAAGGACTAATGATTGTACCGTTCAACTGTTTAAAAAAACTGCAAAGATAATACATCAAATTCAAGCAACTTCTTAGCTTAATTGTGATTATAAACATATTTATTCTTTGTAGCACCCGCAATTAAATCTATGTTAGTTTATTATTTTTGCCTTTACTGCTCAATTCAATGAAGACGGTAATGAAAAAAAATATGCATTCATGTATACAAAATAATTAAAGTATGACATAGTAATAAAAATAATAAAACATTTTTAGTACTTTTTCCACATAAAATTTATTAGATCAGGACCGGTTTCGCTCATCGCGAGCATTATCAACTGATCAGTTGATAATGCTCGCGATGAGCGAAACCGGTCCTGATCTAATAAATTTTATGTGGAAAAAGTACTAAAAATGTTTTATTATTTTTATTATAATGCCATTCCACCAAGTATTGACAGTGAACACCTTAAAAGTGATCTATGACATAGTACTTGCGTCAATGTTGCCACTTTTTTATATGCTAATATCAGTTTAAAATTATTCGTTTGACCATGTACATTACAGTTGTCTCAATAATAATTGGCCACCAAACCGATTTCCGTTTACCACGCTCAACTTCATCCCCATTGCATACATTTGTCGAATTATAGTTATTTCAAAAAATTTACCAGATTCGTACAGTTAAAATTATAGTATATGGTGATTCATCCCACTTTTTCGTGTAGATCCTTATGTTTCTTTTTATTACCTGAAAAGATTTTAATTTAGCTTATATCAATGTGTATGGCACGATTAAAATGAAGAGAAAAAATGTTTTAATATAAATAAAGTTCATATAATAGTGTTTAATAAGTATTTTTAGGCATACACTTTTACTTCTTAGTAATTAATGCTTGAAAGGTAGTGATAATTTTACAATAAACTGAGTCTCTTGAGATCAAATTAAAAACACCTAAATTTGATTTTGACCTTGTCAGGACATAGACCGGGAATTACCTGATTGCAAAGGTATAAACTAACTAGTGTAACTTTTATTCTAAAACTCATTTCAGCTGAGTGAAACTGTTATTACAAATTGATAAAAGATTGTGAAATAAATATCAGTAGAGTTTCAATTAGAATGTATTATCCTTTAAGAAGTGTAGTTTGTCTTTTTTATTTTTTTGGAATAATATCAAACCTATATTCTATAGAAGTTTTGGCGGGAAAAACTCAATTATTGAAGGTTTTGAACAATCCAGGATCATTTTATGAGGAGTAACATTTAGCTTGAATTGACGATCGAAAATTATCTTATGATTTTCTACTACATAAATAATATTTTTTTCAGCAAAATGGTGTGAAAATTAAAAACGGTAATAAAAACATATTTAGGCAAGCGATACAGTTTTAATTAAGAGAATATATATTTAGAAAAATAATAGGATTCTAAACCAATTATTTTTCATTTGATATGGCGAAAATCCCGAGGTATAAAATATCAACATTTCTGAATACCTTCAGGCTGAAAATATCACGACCTACTACTTGTACAATCTTCCATGTATCATATTTTTTTGACAACGGAAGAGATTTTGCCACTCAAGAAAAAGAACGTTTCCCTTGTGACTTTCATATTTCTAAAAAGTATTCAGTCTCTTAACAAAAAAATGTTACCCGAAAATCATTTTTCCTAGAAAAACACTTCTTGTTAACCATTTTGTCCCAAATATTTTTTTTTCACCAGCAATAAAAGCAATATAGTATTGAGATAAGTATTTTATTAATAAATGAATACCACATAAAATAAAAAAAAGGTTTATTTGTAATTCAATAAAAAACGTTTCCGATGTAATTGATCCTAGCTATTTAATATTACCATTATCATCAATTGCTTTTGATGAAAAGTTTCATTTAGACCATTAAGAATGAAAAAATAATTCAACAGTTACTGTTGGTATTTTGTTTGTTTTACTTGGAAACATACATACGAACTTAATTAAATATTTTATAATTCAATATTATTCATTTTTTTATTGAAAGACTTTACTCATAATTCAGACAAAAAATACACGGCATAGATTTTAAAAAAATGCATTATAAAACAAAATAAAATCATCTGAATTCAAAATAGATGACCAGAAACTAATGCCCAGTAAAAACGTTCACGTAACAACTGTATCTTTTATAAACTGCAGACACCTCGAAAGTATCATTCGATTTGTTGATAATGTTTTAACCAACAGAAATACCGAATAATATTAAATAGCAATGTAAAATACAATCTTTAAAATGAACAAGAAAATTAGTATGCGATTCTTGGAGGAAGCATGTGGCTTCTTTAATATGTTCTGCTTACAAAATAGACATCAAAGAGTATTCATATAAGTCCATTTTAAAAAAAATGAAGACAAACATTGTTGCAAGCTTAAGAAAATGATTGAATAAGGATAATATTGCTAATAAAAAAGATTTAAATTCTTTTATCCATGCACGATATACGAAACAAAATCAATGTTGACTTTTAGGTAGCGATTAAAATTCCAGCTTGGAATATTCTGCTTTGGATGGAATTCATATAAATTTTTGAATCGAAGCGCGTTCGTGACAAATTATTTCTTTTGATCGCAAAATAATACTATTATTGCACTGGGATTTTATTTTACACGGACACGCACGTTCATATTTTTATTCCTCGTGGTATTAGAGATCGCTTTTTTTTTTGAAATAACAAAAAAGTATTTTTTTCAAACTTTCACAATTTGTAAAATTATTATTTGTGGTGATATCACCCAATGCTTTCTAACTTTGATAAATTTCACTTTTAATTTATATAATAAAAGTAAAACGTTATATAAAGCTAAAATGTAATTTTTTTCAGAACACAAATTCTGTTTCGTGAAAAATGCTGTTAGACAAATATTTAGACTGTCTCTTAAGAAATCATAATGCTGATTTTTTGAAGATTTTTAAAAACATTGATAACACAAAATCGTCCAAACTATGGGTCGAAAATGTTTTGACCGAATATTTAAGCGTCAAAAACGAAAAAATATAGTGTTTATTTGTTCGAAAAACTATAAAATCATATTTTGTTTCAACCCTTAGACAATCTGATACTATTATTATTGTTCAAATAAAATTAGCCATAAACACTTAAATTTCGTTTTCTTCGAATACAAAATAATTATATTATTTTTTTTGAGAATTTTTCTTTAAGAACTATAATATTACAGAAGTAAAACCATTATGAGAACCCGTTAAACTTTGAAGCACTCGCGTAACACATAATTTGGATTTGTTTTTACTGCGAAGCTGATAATGCGACTTGAAATTGAGATTATGTAGTCGATAGAAGAATTTTGTATACAGTTCTGGAGGAAACTTTTCCTTCTAAAAGAGCTGCGGAAAAACATAATGGCATACGATATAAATTATCTTGGGAAGACTCATACTGGGAGCCACGGTAACATCATGTTTCTTTCAACTCCGCCTTTCTCTTATTCTATTACCAAGAACATGATCGTAGTCGTAGAAGGATTTTTGGATTCTTCGAACTGGTTAGTCGTATGTTTAAAAAATAGAGGGTCATTTACAGAAAAGATCAAAATATAGAAATTTAAAAAAAAAATTACAGATATTTTACACATTCTAAGAACATTCCACAAAAAATGTTTTTCAAAATAATAGTGGAAAACAATTTGTATTACTAATTTTATATTTTTAAACTTGATCTTGTTCGGTTACGCGGAAAGAGTGGGCATATATACGAGTTTTATTTTATTTTGTTGTGTAAGCAGTCTTATCCATTCTACATGATTATTCATTTTCCATTTGCTTCATAAAAAATACATTATTTGAATTTCTGGTGAAATTAATATTTTATCTGGTGAAATAAGTATTTCAAGAAAGGTTTTTTTTCACAATTATATTATATATTGTTCGACGGTGTAAAAGATTTTTAGTATAATAATTCAATAAAGCCAATGTTTGCTTTCTATAATGTATTCAAAGTCATTAAACAAAAATGTTTAAAGAAACTGATCGTAATTATACTAAAAAATGTATAACTTCAACATATTTATAAATTTCATGTCTTCTTTTTATTAATAATTGATATTTTCTCAGTAGAATGTATAATATGTTAAATATTATTTCTTTATTTTTAGACATGTCATTTTATAACACCGAAACTTGAAATGGGGAATTAAATAAGCAATTATTTAACTAGGCCTTGGAATTGAACTGTTTTAACCAGAGTCGGACTCAAAAAAATTTAATAACTTTGAGTCCTTTTCAAAAAAAAAAAATTATTAAAATCGCTAGGGTCAAAAGTGAAACCACTGCATGTTAATAAGTACATATTAAAGTCGTGTTTTTAGCTAGGGTCGGAGTCATCTTATTTTTTGAAAACTTCCCAGGCCTTATATTTAATAAGAACGGAGTAACCTAGTTAGTCACTTAATTATTGATTTAACATAGAAAAAAAATCGATAGATTGGCGAGGTTGGTAAAAGATGTGTTGTAAGCTAACTTAATTCTCTATTTTCGAAGCTGTTATTAAAATATTTATAAATGAGAAATCCATAACTAAGTAGAGTTTTATATATTTTGATGGTGTATATTAAGCATAATAATTATTCGGAGATGGTATAGAAGTGTAAGCCGAATTCTTTTTTTGTCAAGAAAAAGTGATGTATATAATATAGGATAAGCCAATAGTAGAGTGATACATTATTATTTTCTGAACGTGTTTGAGGTATACAATGTTTTCTTTTACATAAATTTGGAGTTACAACGCTATTATTATACGATACACAATTTGTTACGTCAATCTATTTTAGGTTTTCTGTTCGAAGGCATGGATATCTTTGATGTCTAAAATTGCCAATTCTAAAAAACTGGCCAAGTAAGAGCAATTTATCCAACCACTAGTCATGTTCTAGCCTTATCCTTATGTCAATAATTTCTTCGAGAAAAGAAATGTTGAGATATTGAGAAATATGCAGTTTTTTTAAAAAAACTTCTGCTGAGATAAACTTTATTTGAAATCCATATGCCTTACAGTGAGAGCAGACATGGCTAAAAAAACATATACATTACGAATCAAATCAAATCAAAATGATTTTAAAAGGTTGAACAGATGCACGATGGTAAATTTTCATTATGATAACAAATAATCTTTAAAATAATACTTTTCATACAAATTGGACATCTTATACCATTTATACTTTTATGTATAGCAAAATAACCTAAAGGTAGAATTAAAAAAAAATGATAAACAAACTACAATATCATAATATTAACATTTTAAACCATGTCCGCTTCTAATGTGTTTATCTCAACAGATTTTTTTTACGAGAATTTCTTGTCACTCAGTTGATCAACTTCTATTTTGTAGAAACGAAAAAGAATAGAATTAGCCTTTAAGAAGTGAAGTGACCCAAGTAGCATAGTGGTAAACTTTTCTATTGGTGTTTTGAGTCTCTTATTTACCTAATGTTTTTACAGATCGCATACACTGTGTATTTATTAGGTTCATTTCATTTTTACGGTACTATCTTTAATATTATAACGCAAGTAATTATCTTTTTCCTAAGATACCACTTAGCTAACTTCTCTTCTCAGGGGCTCATATTATGTAAGGATATGATAAGGACAGGAATAATGGTAAGAAATCCATGTATTCGAAAGTGTATCCAAAAATTTATTGTATCGGAGCTAAAGCCATGATGTCCTTTACTGATATCAACTACGTTTGAAACTCGACTACGGAGCCGAATTTTTATTGAACGATTAATTATTCAAAAAAAGTGGCGGAAATTCCAACCTTTCATCAAATTCTATTGTTCATAAGTTGTGTTTTGTCATTAGCTCTCTTTTAGCTATGCCGTTGAGACACAACGTGTAAGGCTAAGGCCAATACTTTATACTAAATAATAAAGAAGTAAAGATACGCAAAAATGTGTGGCCACAAAGTTACGTAAATTTATACGAGCATAGTTTTTGCTCTGAGTATGATACCAAGCCTGAAATGTAATGCGAAATATTTTGGGATTTGCTTTTTTTCTTCTTTTACAAAAATTCTAAGCAAGACTATGAATATACAATGCCATATAAAATCCAAAGAGTTTTCGCTGTCAAACCTTTATTCTTACTGTTAGTACTTTGTATACCCGAGTAAAAACGTCTAACAAGATGGTAAGCTATGCTTTTTTCACATACATATAAGCTTATTGTAAATTCTTTCGATATTTATTATTTCGATAAAAGCTTGCGATTGCTAAATACAACAATATTTGCTTTATTTTTATTTTCAATTGTCAGAAATTAAAGACTGTATTATTATTGATATTGAGGTATTGATTGTATTTTAATTGTTTTTTTTTCTACAAAAATACGAAAAACACGATATAAGAGTAATATTTTATTTTAAAATATAATATCGATGTGTCAATGTAATAAATGTTGATTAAAAATGTAAAATTAATTTGTCAAATATCCAGCTCACAAAACCTCAAAAATATCAACATTTAATCAGATAATAAAAACTTGTTATAGTTCAGGGATGGGGAACCTGCGGCTCGTATGGTCGTCATGTGTGATTTTTTGTCCGAATCGAAAAATTTTATTCGACTGCTTTTATTAATTTACTGAATAATGTACACAAACTCAAGAAAATACTTAACTTAGGACAAGTTAATGATACCATATTAGTTTTAAAGTAAATAAAGTGGCTTTCTGACATGAAAAGTTTCCTCACCCCTGTTCTAGTCTTATCTACGGACAGCAACCTGTGTGGACAAAATATACGAATTAAGGAATCTAGGAAAACTTTTTACAGCGGAAACTAATGCTACTTATCTGTTTGACAACTATAAAAATACTCCACTGACCTAAATCCAGTCTAAAAATGAAAATAACAGCATATAAGTTTCTCCCAAGATATTTTGAACCTTGAGAATAACCCTGAGTTCGTCTCACGATTATCAGACAAATTTCCGCCAGAATACAAAGAATTGGCAGGAAGTTTTTTGTTAGTATTTGTCTGTATAAAAAAATATAGATATAATTGTGATACGATGCGATGGCATGGTCTTCCAAACAGTCTAAAAATGAAAATAACAGCATATAAGTTTCTCCCAAGATATTTTGAACCTTGAGAATAACCCTGAGTTCGTCTCACGATTATCAGACAAATTTCCGCCAGAATACAAAGAATCGGCAGGAAGTTTTTTGTTAGTATTTGTCTGTATAAAAAAATATAGATATAATTGTGATACGATGCGATGGCATGGTCTTCCAAACGCTTGGAACTCTTTGTTAACGAGGTTGATAGTTCCAAAACCTTAAAAAGTACATTCATTTTTCATGCAAAGCAAGTGCGTGATATTTGGTTTCTTTAAATCGTACTCCATCCCTACAAGCCTTAGTGGCTATCTAAAAACCAGCTATTTCCAACATATTTTCATCCTCCACAGTCCACAGTATGAATGAATTATACTAAAAAAATATTATGTAAAACGTCATTTTTTTAAGCTGTACATTTGGTAAAAATTATGCAGATAATAAAAGACGTAAATTTAATAATTTTCTATAAATATATATATATATATTGGTTTCGGTTGCAAAAGTCACGGGTTCGAATGTCAGTACGGACAGTTTTATGAATTGGTTTTATAATGTATTTTTAAATTTCTGTTGAAAGGCATGTATTTGATGTCTTGAATTCTATTCCACACCCATCCATCCAATCCTAAAAACGGGGCTTCTTAGCAAGACCGATTAGCGAACCACTAGTCCTGTCTTAACCTTATCCTCCAATTTCAACACTATTTGAAAAAAGATAGTTCGAGCAACTGAGTAAGAAGTAGTTATAGTCGAAGAAACACTCATGTTGAGATTAAATTTATTATGCGTATATATGCTCCAAATTGGTATATGGTATAAAAAAATCAAAATGTAAATTTCATTAAGTTTGCCGGCTGCGAGGTCGACTATCAACGTTGTTGACTTAACGTTAGCAACAAGGAGGTCACGGGCTAGTATGGACATATTCTATAGATCTATTTTTCAATAAATTAACAGATTTCTGTCCAAAGACATGAGTGTATGTGGATTACCTCCCACTCATCCCATCCTAAGACGGGCGTAGCGAGAGCGATTATCTAACCACTAGCCTTATCCATCTATTATTACTCTCTTTGAAAAATAGAAGTTGATCAACCGAGTCACAAACAGTTCTCGTAGAAAAATAATCTTTTGAGATACATCAATTAGGAGGCCATATTCTCCACATTGGGAGCGGAGAAAGATTAAAAAGAAAAGTTTTTTACTTTTATAAAGAGAATCTATAATATTTCATCGTGTTTCAAATTTAGTTTGAAGGAAACTTTGAAATTAATTTTGCGTTTCGATGTTATATACACGAATGTAAAGATATATAATATGTACGTACAGATTTTCTCAATTCAATATGCTTCAAGTATGTATTGATATTCTAAAACGCCTTTCTGGTGGTAAAAGTTCTTACTAAATACTGAAAAGAAAACGATGCCAGCGTAGTGAATTCTCCCAGAATGAATTTCATTAAATAACTCCATATGAGCGAATGTTTCTGGTTAGTTTAGCCCTCCAGCCATAAAATGATTGAAATTAAATTATGTTCTACGGTAAATTGAGACGCTTTTTTATTTTTGTTCATTTTTTCGAATTATTAACGCAACTCTTTATAACAAGACTGTGTTGAAATTTGAAACACTTCGCTTCAATACATTTTATATATACGAACAAAAATATCGTTTGAAATTTCCACATTATTTTTTTTAAAAAAGAAGATTTTGAATCTTTTAAAATCATTGAAATAAAACTACTGCACAAGCCGCTGGGCCAAAAATATTGAATCTTTTATTCATTATACTGAAATCTTTTAATATGCAACATTGCATTATGTGAACTCTTGGGATTACAATACCGGAAACCCTGTATTCGTGATATTTTTCAATACCAAAATATATTTCCGTTTTGAAAATGAACCAAAATTGAATTTTTAGTCCACAGATACTATCACATATTTTAATAAAACTTTGATTAATTGAAATAATTTAAATGTGCTAAGAATTGTATTAATATTGTAAGGTTCCTGAGTTAGTGAGTCTTTCAATAATTCATTATTATTTTAGGTGACACTTATTGACTAATGTATTATGATTATGATAATGACAGTTTTTTATATGAAATTAATAAATGTTGAAATATCCTATATCATTTCTTCGGCCGGTATTGCGATCCCGATAGGCCGTATTTTTTGTTTGGTTTTTACTTTTTTTCGTAATTCCAGTGCTATTTTTATGTCAGTATTTTTTACTGGTATTGCAATCTCTAGTTAGTTCAACAAAACTGAGGAAGAGTAAATTGTATTGCCTCTTTAATAAGCATCATCAGAAAGAACATTGTTAAAAATTGATTCTAATTCTTAATTTATAGTTCGGAGTTCGGTTCTTAATTATGGAGGAGGTGAGATACAAAAATTTAAAGTGCTAATTGAAAATTAATGATTAATAGGTTTTAGGTACGGTGAATACCAAATGGCAATAAATTAAACAATGGTGAGCAGTCTATAATATTTATAAAGTTATTTTATATTTTTTAAATACTAATATAAACTTTGATTATTACCGAAAACTTCAAACGATTCATTCTAAGCCTTTTGTTATTCACGAAGTGTATTTTAAAAATTTTATTTTTATTAAAATTGCTATCATTAAATGATTCGCAAAGTCTAAAAAAGAATTTCTTCTTCTTAGAACGTCAAGATAGAACGTGTTTTTTTAATTCCTTTATTAAAGTTTTAATTTGTCTGTGCTACATAAGCAGTTAAGGCGATAAATACCGCTCTGAGAAAATGATTTTAACTTATCTGTACTATTTATTAATAAAAGCGGGTAAATTTTACAAAGAGCGGGTTGCAAGTGATCTAGTAACAACTTCTCACATGATTCAAAGGGCTGTGTATCATTCTGATTGGATACAATTTGTTGCTCTTTATACATATGTATAATACATTAAAACAATTGGCAGACTATTTCTTTTGGTGTGTTTTTGTATTCAAAATTCTTTTTACACAATAGTAGATATAACTACTGAAATGACTCGCATTATTCAAAGCCATTAAGTAAACTGCGTTTCTGACTTACGTATATTATGACAACACAAGAAAACAAAATATTATTTCTATGTATCGCAATCAAAATAATGGTGACATTATGGCTTCTACGTGTTGATATTAATGCAGAAACTTGTATGGAGTAGATCATAATGACTGTTTTCTTACATCACAAGTATGAAAATTATAGGCTATATATACTTTACTTTCGGTTGTTTTGAATAGAAATTACACACGATTTGAGCACATTAAAATTTTTGGGATCTATTTTTAATTTGGTATATTAAATGATCAAAAAAAACTTTGCAAGTAATCTTTTAGAATATTAATGTTGTGCAATATTTAAATAAGATATGAGATAAGAATAAAATTAATACCAATAATAACCGATCTTATGTGGAGTTTTAAAAATATGTTTACGTTTTTTCGGTATCACGGGATTCATGACATAGATGAATATCCGTTTGAAAGGTTTTTGATGTATTAGTTGATTTTTATTGTTACTTTTTTAAAACAACCATGTCATCATCTCATAATGAGCATTTAAACTAGTTATTAGTTTTCATTATAAATCTTTTGATAAGTAGATTGCTCAGTTTAGAAAAGGTAAGACAAAAAGTATGGATTAAAGATTTTCGATTTAACGATTGCATAGACATTTAGAATTGAGAATTTAAAATTTTACAAATATACATGTCAACGAAGGCATACATAGTTCAGAAAGAAGATTTTTCGGAAACGTTAACTATTTTACTCTTATCCACTAGTAAAATAGTGTATTCGGGAAATTTAAAGAATTACCGCGTGAATATAATGTAATATTTTCGATTCATTCAGCAGTTACTTCGTGGAAATTCATTTTTGATATGAAATTAAATTTAAATATTTTTTTACTTTACTCGGTATGCAACAAATTGTGATATGTGTTCCATCTCTTTAAGAAGCATCGTCGGACAAAAATAAAGAAAAAACTTCTCAGTAACAAAATTTTAGTGATTCATTGAATTTTATTTTATTTAAAAAATGAACTTCCACAAGGCTCCAGCCAAATAAATCGAAAATATTAAATATGTCAGTTTTTAAATCAATGTATAAAAGTAATCAATTGATTCCTTAACGACTTGCTTTGAGACGTTGATCGCACAACTACGTAAGTTGTTAGACCAAGAGTGTTGTTAATTTGTGAATAATATTTGTCTATTCAAGCAAAGCAATTGGATTTTTTAAAAAGTATTAACTGATTTATATTATTTAAGATTTCGACTGATGGTGCTTGGTAGAATTTAAATATTAAATTTGAATTTTAAATGACAGTTCAAGTTCATCCGTGTACTTGAACGCCTGGAGATGCCGAAACGCGAAGCCCGGGTTGCTAGTGACAAAATTTGTGTGAATGTACATAATGTGAACGATTTAAATTTGACTAGTATTGTATTTTTTTAAAGTAAGATATTGGATGAAACTCTTTTATTTAAAGCAGAACTGTGGAGTCACAATCGTCATCATAAAATAATCGAGTGACTTCGAATCTTCTTTTTTTAACATAATATAAAAATACATTAATAATATATTACAAAATTAACTATAGCTACATATTTTGCATTTTTAGAAATCGTAGTTGAATTCGAATATTTTTTCACGACTCTGCAGTCCTGACTTAAAAGTCAAATTAGTTATTTTAAAAGTTTAAATTTAACAAAATATTTTCTGTTGTATAAATAAAAATATGTATGCCCATGTCGTGCTTTGAATACAACTAAGCCTACTCACTTTTTGGACTTAAACTGAATAATAAACATAGAAACATTAAATAACATGTGTAATAAAATACCAAAGTTACTTATCTTTACTTATATTATTTCTTTTATCTTTCACACGTACGGACCACGCCCCTGCGGTTTTTATTTGAATTCCCTGATTACGGAACGCACTGGACTTATTTGATTTATTTTAATGGCAGTTTTACATACGCTGTACTTGATATAACTGACACGGTGAAGTTTATTATACCCATTTTTCCAAAAACTCAAAACATTAAAAATATTTTTTTAATATTTCACAAAATGAGCATTATACCGTTTCAATTATAAAGTTTAAACGTTGGTGAGTAGTCATTTTTTTTTGCAATTGTTTCCAGCAGATTTATGAGTCTTGCTTTATACGAATTGAATGACAATATATTGTTTTCGGTAATGAAGTAGATTTTTCCAAATCAATAGAAAGTATTGGATACAAACCAAATATTATGATATATTTTTTTAAAGAAAATAATTATCTTATGTTATATAAGCGAGAAAAATAAATCAGCCATCTTTTATCAAATATATAAAAATCAAATCTATAAAATAGAAACATTCGAAATTCGAATAAGTGCGGTATTAACTTACCATAGAATAAAATATTATTATAAAGAAATATTTACGACCGCTTTCAGTTATTGTAAAGATTATTTAAAAATTAACATTTTTCTTACTAATTAAACATTATTTATTAAAAACAGGGCCGGTTTTGCTGATTGCGAGCATTATCAACGATTAATATTAGTTTTTAAATTACTACCAGAACTACATTCTCCAACCAATGAGGTGGTATAAATATTATCGGAGGAATATTCACGATTCTGAAATAACGATGTTTTTCGAATAGGACATTTTTTTTGAATCATGCCCGCTCCCATTGGACTCTCAGACAATAGCATGTTATTTTCAGGAGAACTTCTTGTTACACAGTTGCTCAACTTCACGTTTTAAAAAATAGTAAGAAAAGGAGAACAAGACTAGTGGTTCTCACTAAGCCGATTTTCAAGATCGTATTGGTAGTAAAAATGAAAAGACACAAAATTTATAATTTATTTAAATAATATTAGATAAGGTCAAATAAAGCATAAAACATTATTTCAAAGCGTTTCACATTCATTTAACAATAATACTTATTCATATTTTTTATCTCTTAACAAGAATAATTGTATTTTTACAAATTTTGGAAAGAAGTCTTTTTTTTTATTTTTCTTTGTAAACTTTTTTGTTTCTTTTCTGAAAGGCCATAAAATGATAACCCTTATTAGAATTAACTCAATTTAAAATACATTTTACGCGAAAAGAGAAAAGAGATAAATGTATAAAAGCAATAAATCTAAAAAAACCGTTTAGGTCAGAAGGGCGTTCATTATTAACATAAAAGTATCCTTTTCGTAAATTATTTTACATTTAAATCTAATACAATTCACGTTTGTGAATTGTGAATTGTGAAAACACCATAAATAAGCTTTAGAGTAATATTTTAGGTGTATTTCTAAGGTGAAACGAAACTAGTTCTTTTATCGGGTGTCTTATTTATCACCTATTACCAAAAAAATATTTGTTTGTTATTTCACTACGTAAATTATTATTTAAAATATTAAAATTTATTCACTTACAAACATTTGATCTTTCTTATCAGATATTACATTTCTTGTGAAAAAAAATATTAATTTAAATATACATTATAATTTCTTCTTTCAGATCAAGTGATCATTAACACAATATACTTTTAGTCAAATAATTCTCAAAGTATTCTCAGAGTCTCTTTTTTCTTTAACTACCCTTCAACCTTAAGTACCATTTATACTGTCGTCAGTAGTGAGTGCAAAGCTCACAGCTCCATAAACTACCGCCTTTTAAAGAAGTTTGTGGTAAACCAAATCATTGATTTTTTTGTCTCACTGTATAAATCAGTGTCTGCCAAACTGTGTGCCGAAAGAAGTCCCAGGTGTGCCGCGGTGGAAGAAGCCTTAAAAATGTCAATTTTAAATGTTGCCTATTCGGTACAAAATCGGAAATTTTAAATTCCTCGGTGAACTAAAAAAAAAGGAGTTTCGGAGATAATCTGCGGCATCTCGGTGTGCCGCGGTACTAGTTCCATTCATCACTGTGCCGTAAAGGAAATAAGTTTGGCAGACACTGGTATAAATAATAAAACTGTAGATAATTGTAATGTCTTAAACATTTGCTTACGTTGGAAAGCACTATTAAAATTTAAAAAAATATCAAAATGAAATATTAAAATAAATCGGATAACCATAAAATATGCATAATATATATTTTATATAAAACAAAATCTAACGTATTAATGTATAACACATAGCTGTTGTTACAGAGTAAGAAAAAAAATATAATCAAAACCACGAAACAATAAAAAAAAATACCAGTCCCTTACTCAATTCCTTTGTACGCATAAACAATATACAACTTGAATGAATATAAATTAGAGAGGTTTTCCTCTAAATATCTGATTTATAGTACAAGCGTAATCTCTATTTCGCTGAAAAATGTCATTCGTCTTTGAAATATGCAGCTTACCTTTTTCCGCGTGTTCAAAAAACTCTACCCGAAGGATAAGCATTTTATATTAACATCGCAATTGAAAATTCTTTTATGTGTCCCTCTAGTAACATTATTGGGTGCATGCGGGGCTCACATGTCACTGGTTGAGCACTACTTCAAAGGCTTACAAACAGCCAACCTTTGCATGAAGTAATGGAAACAGTACGATATCTGTTCAGGAGAGATTTATTTTTTAAATATTCTAGTGTGCCTCTGTCATCACAAACGTGTAGATCTTTTCGCGTTTTTATGGCTTTATTGTTTAGCATTTTTTGTGAAAGCGTTTTATTTCTGGGTCTCTTTCTAACTGGCAATTTTTTTTATTTTCATACCACAGTCATACTTAAAAAAACACTATTTAAAGTAAAAAATCATTTTTATATAGCTTATCGCAAGTCTGATCTTAAATATATTTGAATAATATAATTATTTAGAATGGAGACTATATTAATGTTATCAATTGTTTAACCTTCAGGTGTTTCAATTAATTTTATTTTTTTTTAATAATTCAATTAAGCACCTGAGAAAATTTTCGTTCATGAAGAAAAAAAACTACATTCATTTTTTACATGAATAAAATACAGGAAAGTAGTTATAATTTATCTTCAACATTAACTGCGGTAAAAAAAATCTAGCAGATAAAATGCTTAAACGTCTCTTTTTTAATTCTGATCAATTAAAATGTGTTTACTCCCACACGTTAATATTGAAATTCTGCCAAGCACATTCGGCCGAAACATAAATTTAAAAAAATTCTACCGAATTCAACAATTATATTTAATTCGATTTAAGAAATGCCACCCCTTTATTTCATATAAAACGAATATTTGTTTTTTATAAAATGACTTACATGCCTTAGGTGTATCCAGAAAGTCACTTATGATTAAATTATAAACAATTTGTTTTTTGTATTAACAGGAAAATTTAACACTTTATATTTTTTAACGGTCTCAATTTATAATTATTTTATTAAATAGTTTGTTCTTCGTAAAATACACATTTTTATATCACTCGAAATTGAAAAAATGTTCTAGTCTTTTCAAAAATTAAATAGTCTTATCGTAAGATTTTATCAATCTTTGTCAATTGTCATCATTATAAACATGAACTTTGACCAATACAAGCAAACATTAAAATACGTGCACAAACATGCAGAATACTTTGAGGGATGATATCGGTTTCAGCGTGCGCAGTCTTGAAAATCAAGCACGTTCGGCGAAAGCTGCCGCGATACTGACTGGCGTAGCAGCGGATGTCTAGTAGCGACTACTGAAACGAAATAAAAGCTCTTTACGCGCCTGAAAAGTATTCAAAGCCATCATCATCGATGCTAAACAGTACTTCCGGTTCACGGTTCAAAATATTTTTTCTTATTTTTCACAAAGAAAATTAGCATTTCTATACAAACAAATTTTTTAATAAATCATCTTTTTTATTTGATTTTTTCCTTCAAAAATATTTACCTCAGCCTTGTAACGCTGAATGTTTTTATATTGTCAACAATGCAGATTTTTTTTTCATTTTCTTACGAATATTCCAAATACAATAATTATTATACACGATTTGTTATCTCATTCAACAGTTTCTATCTAAGATTAAAAATATTTATTTTTAGATTAATTTGTTGTGATACTTTCGTGAATAACAAAAAAAAATGTTTCTACTGCAAAAAAGAATTTATTGAGTTTTCGTACCATTTATTGTTAACGTAAAGGTCATAAAAGATACCATTATAATCAAACACAAATCCAGCTAAGCAATTCATTGTCTAGGAACGTTGATATATCCAGCAATGATCTTTGTGAACAGTTGTTTTCATTCGTGGTTAGATGAGAGATTTATTTAAGAAAAAAACTTCTAACTTCTATGTAATTTTAATATTATTTCTAATAATAATGTCATCATTTTTTTTTCTATTTGGATATCTTTGGCGTAAGCTGCCATGCTACCTATACAATGATTTGAATCTATACTTTATTGGCAAAATATATTATTAAACTGTTTTCGTCAGTTTCAACAATATAAAAACGCTACAGATCATTTTTAATCTTTAATATTTATGCATTAACGTAGTTAAAAGTCTATTAAAAATTATATATTTAAGACAGAATTAATTATTTGTAGAGTAATAAGAAGTTAAGCTGGTATTTTGTTCGCTTTCAGTAACGGTGGAGAATTAAGTATAATTTGTAAGTTAATCATGTTATTCTTAGTAATTAATTAAGGTATTACTGACTATAGCTAAGCATGTATAAAAATACTTCAAACGATACACAACATATTATAAATGTTCACAAATTATGTTTATGGTAGTAACTACTTATTTTTACAATAAGCGAAACAAATATTGATCGATACAATTCTGCAATGGGTGAAAAAAAAATGTTTTGAATAGATAAAACATATAACATAATACTTAAACTGATTTTTCCATACGTCAATCTATCACATTTACACTGAGTTTTGTTAAAAATCATTCTATCATATATTAACAATGAATTCAAAGTAAGACTTCCCACCATCAACTTTTTTTGTTAATGCATACCAAAACGCTGTCCACATTAGCTGCAGGAATCTAATTTTGAACCAAAGGTTAGAGTTGAAGTCGATGTCGTGGAGTCGAACTGTTTTGACAGTAGTCGGAGTCTAAGCAAAACTAACGACCTAAAACCTTTTTTTCTATACAAAACGCTACAGTCAAACTTTCACCACTGCATGGTACTAAGCCTAAAAAAATCTTGGAGATAATAATTATTAAAAAAATATTATTGTGTAAGATTACAAATAGTCGGGGAAGATTTTTTTAATTCTTTATCAAAGTGATGAAACAAAATAAGTGAATAATTCACACATCTATAAGCCTAAGAAGATGTAAATTGTAATTCTTGAATAAGCCCATGCATCGAATTTATTGGTGACATAATGACTATATAAAATTGAAGAAAGTGGAATAATTAAAAAATTGGAGACCACTTCAAAAGAGATTTTTAAGCCAAATTCAGAATCAGAGACGGACTCGTTTCATTTCAGACTCTAAAAGCCTGTAAAAATTAAATTAAAATAGTAGGTAGTCATTATGTATTTTATTGTAATTTTAATTTGCCTCTTCAAGGGTTCGACTTATTTACGCATGTATGTATATTTCATTAAATTTGTGAATTTGTATTTAAATCATTGGTGTCAATAATGCTCATTTATATCCTATCCAATTATAATCATTTCTTGGTAGGGATACCTAACCAAGAAATGATTCGGATAAAAATTGATAATCTGATTACTATTCATTTATTTGACCCATTCTCATATGCCTTATTATTCTCACTGAAGAAAGAAAGGCATCTAATTCACAAGAAGTTTTCATAACAGCTTCTATTGAGAAACTTTATTGAGGCTCCATACTAAACGAATATGGTTTGCATACTGAAAGCCTGCTTATAAAGGAGAGTTTTATGACTGTAGCGATAACATACATGTATGGTGATATAAACAATACATAATATTAATTAATGAATTATAAAAACTTGTTTTCCATTAATGGTAATAGTATAAAACTAATTATATTTGGCTGAGAATAGATACTTTCTCGGCAATTGTATGTGTTTGAATCAAGTTTTATTTTTTAGAATTCAAAAAATAATACAGGTGAATATCCAAAACATTTATTTATTCAAAATACATTTCATTGAATTCGATTATTTTAACTGAAATATAAAGAAAGTTAAACAGCATTTAAGTAAATTGATTAATTTATTACATTGCTGATAAAATTTCAGATGAACTTAATAAAACAAAGGGTAGCAAAATAACAGTGACTACTTTCGTAGACTTATTTCAAAGTTCTCAAAACGTTATTGTGTTACTTGCTTTTCGAAGTGACAATAAAGTATTAAATACAGGTACCATTTTCCAATACTTTCTTGGAATCTGACAACTGTCAAACTGAATGAAAGCGTTAAATGACTCGTTAACGCGATAAAAGATAATTCAATTTGTTGAATTTGTTCTATTATTGGGCCATATAATTATAAAGTTTACATTTTCAATATCAATACTTTAAGCTGCTAAATATCATTAAGAAATCGAAAAGTATACAAAACATCCTTCATAATATTATCATTGATAATTTATTGAAATATCTTAAATATATTTTATAATGTAGTTACGTGTCAACACAATATGTCTAGTAATTTTGACATTGTTTTTTATGTTCGTGAAAATTCATTAATGATTATTTTTATTCGACAATATCACTAATAATTATGTTAATTGGAGAAGCTTTCACAGTGTTATATATATATTACAATATTTCTTTGAATGTTGACATATTCCACGTGGACGTGAGTGAATTCAGACGAATGCTATTTTTTATATATTAAAGTGGACTTTGTAGACTCGCCGATTACTTAGATAACTTCTTCACCAAATTTAAAATGATTAAATTGTTTTCCTACATTTTTTTTTGTAAAATATTCTGTTCCATCTTACTTACTTACTGTAACATATTAATAATTTGTAATGTACATGTGAATAAATGTTAACATAATTAAATGTTGTTAACGTAATATTATTTATGAATTTTTATCTGAATCCCTCATGTTTTTCTTTAAAGGCTTGTCAAGTTTATCCGATTTTTAAAACTAAGGTGTAAAATTTTATAAAAACTAGTACTTGTATATTTTTATAAGAATAATAATGGATATGTGATGCTAATGTCGGGTCCGCAGCGCAGTGGTCAACGTCAGTGGCTTCCGTGATGGATACTTACGAGCTCGAATCCAAATCCGAACAGCATTTTATCAATCGATTTCTGTTCGAAGGTATAGATCTTTATAATTTCTAAAAAATCCCTCTCACCTTTCCAATACTTAAATAAAGGAGCGTAACAAGAGCGACTAGCCAACCGTTAGTTCTAGAAATAGCAAGCAGTTCTTGTAGAAAAACTCTGTTGCAAATCTTCCATTAAGAGGCCATATACTCCACGTTGAGAACAATCATGGACTAAAAATGTATGCGAAATTGTAAATTTTCTGAAAAAATTGGCTAGGTATGATATCAATTAATTTATGTATTTAACAACAAAAAAAAATATTTCCAGAGTTTTTTTTATATTTTTTTTATAGAGCTTTACTGTTAAATAAAAACCACACAGTTAAGGAAATAAAATTTAGGGTTAAGAATATCATTATTGAATATTAAAACTAAGCTACTTGTAAAAATAGTAGGAAATATAAATATTATTCAATTGTAATTGTACCATATTATTTTCAAATATTGTAAATCTTAGAAAACGATTGGCTAAAACTTTATGTTTGGCGTCTATTAAATGGGAAAATGAGGGGAGTTTTCGTTTACATAACGCAGTCAGTAGCATTGAATGACAACAGAGGGTGAAACTTTAGTGAAGATACGTTCATTCAAAACTGAATAAGAAGAAAATAATGATGATTATATCGAGAATTGAAATGAAATTGAATACAAGTAGACATTTTGTTTTCTTCCAAAATTTAAGGTTTCAGTTGTCGTTCTTTAAAAATAAATCCATCAAAAACGGCCAATAAGTAATCTCAATTAGAAATAAATATTGAATTAAAACACAATTTCATTTAAAATCAGTTATACAACAAATGTAAGACTGGGCAAACAAAGCAACGGCGATTATGACTACCACCTTTGGAGAGCTGCCAAATACTCTAGATAAATGGAAAACAAAATAGCCTCTAGATTATTTATAATTGAAAACACACAGCTCTGCAGTAATATTTCCCTCGCTTGTATTAATAAACAACAACGTTGTGTGTTTCCTCGTCTAAGTGATTCATAAGTTTTATATAAATGAAGCATTACCGTAATACAGTTGTTAATGTACATTTCGCTTACGTGCAGACAATGCAGTTAGATAACGGTATCTTTCTCAGCAATATAATAAATCTGATACATGTTTTTGTTCATTTTTTTTAATCATTTTACCAGTGTTAAACTGCCTTATCCTCATTTAAGTAGTATAGAAAATGAAATGTTATAAATTAATACAATTAACAACATTTCAATACTACTTACTTATTATAAATTAATACAGTTTTATTAGTTTTAATCAGTCGCACTTTTACACTACACGAAATTTTGCGCTTTTGACATTTGGATGCCAAATTTTCAAGGTGACTTTACTGTATTCGAAACGAAATAACCACAAACTCTTGAAATTTTCTCCTAGTGGCATCGTATATATTACTATTCTCATATCTGTCATACACATATTTAATAAGCCTACAGTGACTTATTCTACTTTGCAACGTTTGTGTACAAAATTTTGGGGTGGATAAATAATATTGCTTTAAATATTAACATACAAAAATACATTATATCAATATTTTTTTTAATTTGCTATGGCGTAATTTGGTTCCCGGTAAATTACTCGAATAACAAGATCGTCTTCTATGTTTTCTGGAAATATATAGAAACAGTTTGAGTAACTTATTAATAAGCAGTTCTCGTAGAAACACTTCTGTTGAGATAAACTCCATTCATATGTTCCGCATTTGGAGCAAACACGGTTAAAATAAATACTTACGAAAATTATTTTTTTATTTCATTCTCTAAACAAGTGTTGCACAAAATAAAAATGAAATTCGTAGAAAAAGTCGTGAAATATCGTTTAAATAACCAAGCAATTCGAATAATTTGTAATTCGAGTAATTTCCATTCGAGCAATTTACCGGCTCCCGCGTTACATGCGTTTTTCATGCATTTATTGATTCCTAAAATATTGGCTTTAAGAACCTTTCTTAAAATAATACGTCTGATTTCATATTCCTGCAGATTTTCGTGGTCACTGAAAATTATTGACAGTCTTATACGTACATGTCTCAAACATTATTTTAATAAAACTTACTGTTTACAGATTGTATATAATCTATAAAACTTATCGTTTAACATGTTTCTCATATCAAAAGCGCTGAAATGAACAAAAAGAAAACAAGACAATCTGACAATTCAGTAGACGTAAGTCAAGAAATATTTTTGACGCACAATACCATTTTCGCGAAAATTGATCAAAATCGAATTGCGAAATGACGAGTTTGCTGAATATTTTATTTCAATGAATGGATTTCTGCTGAATTGCTTCGGCTGAATCCGTATTCTATAAAATATTTCTCAGCCAATTTAACGGAAGTATTTGAAACAAGATTTTTAAACGAATGAAATAAAATTATACATTGCATGAAAATTGATGTATTTAGTAAATTAAATTCAAAACACTTTGTGTTTTACAAAATTGTACCTAACTGGATACAGTAAACACATTTTTCAATTGTGTAAGTAAACACCATTTAACTATCAATTTGATATTCATGAAATAATAATGACTTTTTTGTTGTTGATGAAAACAACACGAAAATTTTAACACTGTTTATTGGCTCTTTTTTGTATTTAACATAATAAATTATGAAATAAAATGGTATAACAGTTGCATTTTTTTTAGGTGTTGAGATAGATCAATGAAATTTTTCATAATATCAACTCGAGGAGAAAAAACATTTGAAATCAAAAAAACCAAAGATGTATTCTCCTTTTAATTTGATGTCACAGTCCGGGTGGTTATTACTTTATCGTTACTATTTTTTTTTAATTTTCAATTTAAAATAATGTATATTATGAACGAATCATCAGTTTGCAAATTTTCTTTGACCGAATATGTTTCAAATTTAATCAGGGCTGTGGAGTCGCGTGAAAAAAAGACGACTTCGACTCCAGTTTTAAAATAATTAACGACTCCGACTCCGAGGAAATTTTTCAATAATTTCATTTTATCTTATATACATGTATACCATCAGATCATCTTTAGTCAGCCAAGCATAGTTAACAGTTTTGACTATTTTGTTTAAATACACATCATTAAATATATTTTTTTTAAAAAAATGAGCCGCTCATGTATCACGACTCCGACTCCGGCCAAAATACCGCGACTCCGTGACTGCAACTCCCACTCCGACTTCACAGCCATGAATTTAAAAGTTCATGTACACGTTTATCATAAAAATGATTAATAAATATGCATTCATTTAAATTTTCTTTTACTATCATACTCGACAGCTTCGTGGATTAATAAGTTGAAAAAATATAATGTATTTATGGTGTAGACTAGGCGTGGGGAGCCTGTGGCCTGAAGATCGCATGCGGCCTTTTGGCTACTTTCTTGTGGCCTTCTGGCTAATTCTGTAATTCTATAAATTTATGTAAATTCGTAAATTCCTGACATATTCTGACAGTAAAGTCCTGTTTCCGGCCAAAGATTTCCTAGTCAATGTTAATGTGGCCTTATGTCGAATCAGAAAAATGAATGCGGCCTTTAGATAATAAAAGGTTCCCCACCCCTGATGTAGACCATAAATACATTTATATTTTTTTAATTATTTTTAATATTAAAAATAATAATTGTAGAATTAATATTTGTAACTATCTTTTAACAAACATTAACTCAGTAGTATAAACTGGCTTTGAAAAGATACACAACGCATCTTATATCTTAAAACATACCAACTTTTATTGAAAAAAGTATTATTAAATGTAATAAATTAATTTAACGTTTTTCTGGAACTGATCTCCTATAGTTTTATGTAAATTAGATTTATTTTCTTTCTATAAAGATTCAAACATAAATGTATCCCAAAAAGTCGAAACACGTGTCACAATTTGTAAGATAACCTGTGGAATAATGATTTTCTGATATTTAATGTAATTTATATTACAAATAGCTTTATAATGAGTATTGGTACACATATGTATAATAATAATATATAAATCTTAAATCTTTAAAATTTTATATTGAAACAATTGTAATTGCTCCTTGCTTCGTTTTTCAAAAAACTGCTACGTTACATGCAAAATACTAATAGTGATTTATGTAAATATTATGAAAAATAAATAAAAGGTAGTCTATGCTGGCTTAAAGGGATTGGCTTCATGTTTACGCATGAATATGCAAATAGACTGACTAAGGTGAAAATGTACATAAGTCTGGTCACCCAATAATAGAAGGAACAGCACGTTTACAGATGCACGAACAGGTTCAGTTGAAGTCTTAATTTGATTTCCATTAGTTAAGTTTACAACACCTTGGAAAGTTGTGTATGCTCCGAATTGACGATCTGGAACAAACATACCTTCGTCAAATAAAACAACCATCATCTACCAATGGTAAATAGACGAGACCTTAGCGGTAATAAATACAACCGCAATTTGTATTGAACGCACACCACGTGAATACCTCCATAGAACTTTTGTTAAGTCTTTTGAAAGTATATTATTTCCTAATGTTTAAGTCTATTTTTTTGTGAACTAAAGTAAAATTTCGGGTCGTATTGTATTGTTTAATGTTGTTTGAATTCGTATCCCAGTACGAACATATTTTTTTCAATAAATTTATCGGTTTCAGTTCAAAGACATGGGTGTATATTATTATGTTTAAAAACTCCCTCTCACCCTTCATATCCTTAAATAACAGAGCGTTGCAAAAGGGATTAGTTAACCACTTGTCACGTCCTGGTCAATTTTTCTACCCTTACTACTCTCTTCGAAATATAAACTTCAATTGACTAAGTAACAATCAGTTTTCGTATAAAAACTTCTCTTGAGATATTTTCATTATGAGGCCATATACAAGATTTATGAAATTCTCTAAATTCCTTTTCTCACCAATCTTATTTTAAAAATTGGGACGTAGCGAGAGCGATGAGCTAGCTACTAGTCCTCTCTTATACCCATCCTTCTATCCTTACTCTCTAAGAGAGGTTGATCAACTCAGTAATTATCAGTTCTTGTAGGAATTTTCCTGCCAAAATAAAATCCGATAGGCGTCCATATGCTCCACATTGAGAGCGCACGTGGTTAAAATATATGTATATTTATTACATTTACGTTATTTTTATACCGTTATGATTTTATAATAAAACTGTCCACTATTAAAATATTTCAACGTTAATGAAAAAAAATCGATTCATCTTAACATACATAGTTATCTTAATACTTGTTTTTAAATGTTTGGTTTGAAATTTTACACGTCACGGATTAAACCAAATGAAGCACTCGGGTCACACATTACTAATCGTATGGAAACTTAAAAAGATGTTAAAGTACCGAAGTTTCACCAAAAGTAAACCTTGCAGAAGTTTACAGCTTACTTTAAGTAATTATTATCAACACATGTGTTTTATGAGTTTGGTAAAACTAAGCATTTTTTATAAATTATTGTAATATTTCATCTTAAAATGTATTTTTTATTATTTTATTGTAGCAAAAAGTATATATCTGGGCATACAAACACAAAAATATTTTTTAAATTTGCTTTACTTAATACCTGTGCCATCAAACCAATCTCTTTTCTTCACTTTTCTTCAGAAAAGCATGTACAAGAGTTGTTCCATCCAAAAGAAAGGCACTTTGGCAGTGCCAGGGTAAATGAAAAACAAACATACCTTTTGCAGAAATTTCCAAGAAAGTCACGATTACCCACTCCGTTTTTAGTTTGCTTTGCGGGTTTTTAAAAAATCACCAATAACCACATTCAATAAATAGGAATAAGCGTTTTTATAATAATGCAAATTATTTGTAATATAAATCTGGAGGCAGTATTTATATTTTTAAGAATTTAACAAACGCTGCACTCTGAAGTTTAATTGAAGTCGAGCCTTAATTTTCATGTCATGACACGGAATAAAAATTGCCAGACTTTAAGGTTTCTTAACCATTTCACTCGTGAGTTTACTAAGCTTGATATTGCTTACCTATTTTCTTATCTTTATTTCCCCCCCTACAGGTACAAATTTAACGCAATCTTCTTTAATTAATGAGTTTATTTAAGAAAATTTAATTTATTCAAAAATTGAAAAGATCTCAGCGTTTAGATCAGAATGAAATTTGATTTGATTTGATGAAACAACATAATGATTTACAACATAATGATGAAACAACACAACAATTTGATTTGACGAAACAACATAATGATATGATTTTTTTTATTTAGTTGAAACTAATTATTTAACATAATATATATGACTGTATTGACAAAAAATAAATTTAAAGCTAGACAAAATATCACTTATATCGTTTAAAAATAGAAACTCTCCTGCTGATGTATACTCCATTACAAGTCTATATGCTTCACATTGCGAGCGGCCATGGTATAAAAAAACGAATTTTATAAGTCACTGAAATCATAATTGTTTCATTTATTACGCGTGATTTTCATATCAATAATATTATTTCGGAACAAATATTCTTCCTAATTTTATATTAAAACTATATTATATTATACTAAAAACATAATATCAACATTTTTACATTATTACATAACTGTATTATTTTTTTAAGAAAAACTATTAGGTTTATACAATACTTGGCACAGCGTCAGGTTTTTGAATTGAAAATTACTGAAAAACTCAACCTAATAATATCACTGGCTTAAGGTTAGAATAAAATAACAGGATGTAAAATAATAGATACCAAATGCTCTGTTTTGTATTGAACTTGTCAAGAACTGTCGTTATGTCCCAGTTATTAAAAAAAAGGTATGTATGATTTCAAGTATAAATCAAGTAATAAAAATAATAAAACATTTTTAGTACTTTTTCCACATAAAATTTATTAGATCAGGACCGGTTTCGCTCATGATGAGCATTGTCAAAAAATGCTCATCATGAGCGAAACCGGTCCTGATCTAATAAATTTTATGTGGAAAAAGTACTAAAAATGTTTTATTATTTTTATTATAATGCCATTCCACCAAGTATTGACAGTGAACACCTTAAAAAAAATAAATAAATCAAGTTATATTTAAAATTAATACGTAAACATTAATTTATTCAATTATAATTTATTACTTTTTGAACCAAGTATTTGCTTTCGTTTAAGTGCTATTGTTGTTTGTGTGTTCTCCTTAATTCCATAACCTTAGTATATTTTGCATAGATAAATCTTTTAAAATTTATACCAACGCGAACTGTAGCAGAACTTGTAATGGATGGCTTATTCGTACAATATACGCTCACTTACCACTGTATGAAACTGGGAGAATTGAGCATTTAAAGCGCGACAAAATGGTTAGATGTTTATACTTACCCATTTGAAGCCATATCCGTACTTGCATACAAACAATTTACGAATTAATCTTATCAGGGACATTGCTACAAAGGTAAAACAGGAAAATATTAGATACCATACATATTGTATATTTTAACTACACATATTTCATCATTTCACTATAGTCAGAATAATATTATTATGACACTATAAAACGTAGAACTATTCCCGGACTGCAATCGACCGTATCAACTTAACTCGATCATTCGACGTCCTACACCAGTCGATGACCTTTAGAACTCAAAGTTTCTATAACTCCCATCCATCCAGTAAATTCACAGTCATCCAACGCTGCGTCTTTCCTCAGGAGTAACAATTGTGACACATTTTTTTGTTTACATTCATTCATTCGTACGTAATATATATCCAGCCTAGCACAGACATTGAATTTTAACAAATTTAATAATGTGTGGTTGTATTTGCAAATATGATAATGCAGATACTTATAATTTTTTATTAAAATTTAATTTAGCATTAAAATTTAAAACGGCCAAATAAATTGTACAGGTAAATAGCGAAAATATTTTTTAATTAGATTTAATAATTGATATACTAGGGTAGTACAAAAACATTGTATTTAACTTAATTCGTGCCTTATATCATACTAAAAATAATTCCATATTTGAATTTAGCACCTTTTTTTGAATTTTCAAAGTATTTTTTTTAAATTTTCTCACTTAAAAAAACGTTTAGCTGACTATGATAAATTTCTTCAGTAAGACAGTATTTAGCTAATTGCATGCAATTGCATGCAATTTAATGACGTTGTTTTTACGAATACATAAAACAATAAATTATCCGATGAGAATAAGCTTACCAGGATCCACATTCCACATTGATTCAATGGAAATATGTGGATGCGAAAGAATGTTTTACAAAATTTCATCACAGATCACAAAAAAAAGAAAACTAGTTTGAGTAAACTTTATCTTTGCTTAAATAAGCCATACGAACGGTATAACATCATTTACAAATTTTTAATTTGCGAAATTTACTTAAAATAAATAATAGTATACAAATTACATGCTATAATAAAATTGTCTAATATATTTTACTGAAGTGATATTAAATGAAAGTTTAATGAATACTACAGTTTTTAATAAAGTTATAGAAAAATATATTAAGTCAATTAGAAATGAGATATCTACTATTTTTTATGATAATTAAAAAATCGTAGATTTTTTTACTTCGGCATGACCCTGCACTGCACACAATGCGATGGTGGCGGTAAACAAACAACAAAATACACTTAACTAATTTATCCCCTACGTTTTACTCATTCATACAAATACTAGTTCTAAATCCAAAAATCATTGTTGACTAGACTAGTTGTAGTACGTAGTACACAAACATTGAAGAGATTAGTGAGTATTCACCATTATAATTCCAAAATTTTACAATCACGATAATTGAGTTCTATTTTATCTAACGTAAGCGTGATAGCGTTCAAAAATACAAGCATGCTGATAAAAATCTCTCATTAAATACCATTATCAAAATTCTACAAAATTTATTATATAATGTTTACTTTAGAGGCTTTATTGCACAATAAACATAGCAACAAAAAAATGTTCAATCCCACATTTTTTCTGTTTTATTTAAATTTATATTCTATATGAGGAAAAAACTAACAATGCCATGTAGCCTATAAAATTTCCGATGCGATGTGGTCGTTCTTATCCACTGTTGTACGTCAAATAAAACAAACTTAATAGTAATACAATGTTGCGTAGTAGATTTTTATATATAAACTATCTTTTGACAGCGGCTTAAATTATTAATACTTACATATTTTACGTATTTTTTTTACTGTTGGGGATTTTTATAATTGATTGAATTGAAGTATTTTTCTTAATCGATGTATGTTATTATTCATTTTTATATAATGCTCACATCTTCACAGCTTCCTTACCCATATCTATAAAGTCAAATAAACTAAAGCCTCGGGGATATAAGAAACGTTTATTTTTGCCAAGATTTTCTAACGTGGATGTGTTTCTGTACATAACCGTTTATCGTCTAAAATATCTTCGAAATGTCTATATATACATCCACCACTGCATCCGACATATTTAAATTTTTAACGCTATTTCATTATCTTGATCTCTTTCATATACAAGATAGTTATAATTCTTTCAGTAGTTTTTTAACCGTATTCATTATTTATATAGTGCTTGCCGCCTCAATTTAAACTTAGCTTCTTTAAGAAATAAAGTATAGAAGCAATAATATTACAGTTAGTGTAATTCATCGTTTATATAAACTCATCTTACGTGGAACTGCCGTTAATGATTTGGTTCCGATTGTTTTCAGTTGAATTACTTCTCAAAAAAAAATTGAAAAGCTCAACATCATGTTTTGGAAAACTAAGCATGTTGAGTAGGTACTGAAAATGACGATTGGACTAGAAAACATAAAATTCCTTTTGAATTAGTAACATCACTGCATAGCCATTACCAATTCCCAAAATAATACACAATAGTGTATATATGAATTTTAAATAGTTAACAATATATTTGATAAAGACAGAAGCCTTCAGCTATTGTCGCTCGATTTTCAATTTGTCATTTTTTATAAATAGTATAATGTACATATCATAAATTATATTTCATTTCGCAATTACTCGCCGATTTCAACGTTTTTATGATTATGTTTTTACATGGCAGTTAAGAGTCCTTTAATGTATTTTATACATTCTGGGCCGTGAGTGACAAGATTTATAAAACCGTACAAACTCTTGTTGTGATAGTTTGACATTTGCGTGTCGCACTGCCTCCATAACAATACCAACGAAGATTCTTAATTTACATATAATATCGAATATTTCTGGCAGTATTGGCAATGAAGATGAAATAATATTCTTTACAACCAACAATACCACCAATTATTTCAAATGTACAATAATAACATATGTAGTTATCTTTTTGATAAAAAGGAATAACTTTGTAAGCATCGATAATAAATAAACCCCAGTCCCTTTGAAAAACATGGTAAACCAGTGAGTGACACGGGTGTCACACTACAGGAGTTCATAAATTGTGAGTGAGCAGATATGTTATTTTCAGCACACATTTTTCAATATCGCAGCTTATTTCATAAAAGAAATTTTTTGCCTTTTTAGTGCAATCGTTCACGATCTTTCGGAAGCATCTGATAAAAAATGTGCGACCGAAAGATTCTCAAATAATCTATATCCTTTTTAAATTTATAAAATAGCTTCGTTCACCGTAACTGAATGGGTGATGCTTTTACTCGCGCGGTCAATGGTTTAAATTCATAGATAGATATTTTTATAAAATATTATACATTGATTCTTAAATTTATTTTAATTGAATTGTGTATGGAATGTTTCTGACAAAAGATTCTATCGTATCCTAAAAACGGACCATAGAAAAAGTGATCAACTTACAACAAGTACTTGTGCAACTGTTTAACAACCAGATTTTCTGTTCACTCATGTCTCATACATTATTCTTCACACTGGGAGTAAGTGAGTTGACAATCATAAAATATCCTAAATCTTATTATAGGATTATGTTTTTTTTACTAAAATTTAAGCTATATCACCCGCAATCAGAAAAAAACTTACTTAAAATTAAGTTATAGCCTATTTACGACTATTATTTATATGATTCTTAAAATGGAAAGACACCGTTGTCTTTTTGGTGCTAGTCACCTGAAGATTCAAAACCGACATGCTTGTCATCTTCAGGGATCTAACTAAGGAATCGGGTGATTAACATCAAACACAGCATGGTTTTGTTGGTAGAGTTTTGTCAATATACTGTAATTCAGAAATAATACTTATAGATGAATGATGATAAAATAGACTTTTTTTGTAAATCGTTTTCCAAGCAAAGAATTGTACGTGGTACAAATGAAAAAAAACATTCATGTCAAAAAAGTTAATTAAATAGATGCAAAAAAAAAACATTTGGAGATTTCAGCCCTCGATTACCAAGAACAACGTCGTCAGAGCGCTTATTTTTATCTTTATAAGACAGAATCTCATGTCATTATAAAGTATAATAACTTGAATTTTGCTGTATTTGTGTGTCATATAACATCCAGATACAATACGGCTGAAGGAAAACAGTTCTTAGTCTCAAGAAACAGTTGCGTAGACATAAGTAAAATATTTAATGCCAACTGCAGACGCCTTGAACTACACGTCAATGTTAAGAAGGTCAAAATCAGGAGCTTTTTCTCATGATTGAACTTAGAAGCCGTTTGCTTGTGACTGGTTCTGCCCTTTATTTACTTGTATTGGTATAGAATTTGTCTCTATAGCGTCTTAGAGAGAAACGTTGTCTTTTTAATAGATGTTTGACGTTTGACTAAGAAACAAGTGATGCGCTACGTTAGTCTTGAAATATCGATGCACACAGTAAATAATCGGTTTGCGCTATTGTGATCAAACGTGAAATGAAGCAAACGCTGCAGTCGTTAGTGACTACCAATATAATATAACGTTATAAGATAAAGGGTGGTATTTCTTCGTTTTGAAAATTTCATCTTGGATTGTCGTTTCCTTATGTTATAACCTCCTAAACAGTACCGTCGAGTTTGTTCCTTACTCATCCATCGCTGTTACACCAACGACTTGCCCTACGTTCAAATTTCCTCAGATATTACACCAGTATAGTGGTGAGCTTTTAAAGAACCTATGTAGTGCAATACATCATAAAATGACTTCATACAAATATTTTAAGTGATTTTTTAATTGGACAGACAAAAAATATTTGCTCATTAATGTTCAAATACTCAGTCCAGTGAATATGTTATACTAAATTTCTATCAAAATCATGTGACTCTTTTATAAATCAGAAAAATAAAGAATACTAAATTTCCAATACACTTTTTTTTTAAAGTAAAATAATTCTTATGACGTCTCCACTTGAATTGAAACATCAAGTAATTATATAATTTCAACTGGTTCAAAACTATTTTGATTTTTAAAAACTGAAAAAAATATATATTTAAATAAATGAATCTTTTTTTCTCCTTTTTTGCATTTCTTCAGAGTACTGTTAAATATGCTTGACAGGAAACCTTAAATCGCAGATTTTAATTCCAGCCAATACTGATTTTATTACGTTTATTGACATATTTTATTACACAACATAAATTAGGCACCCTAATAATGATCTGAGATCAATAAAACTCAGTAATAATAGTCATTCTAGTGAATAGACTTTTATGTTCCGAATAATATCTGGCAGTATATCATTCATAAACTTGTACAAGCAAATCTAATTTTTTATAAAAGTTCCTTATTATAAAAAACTTTCTGATGGTAAAGAGTTATTTTAATACTAGCTTAACTCTGGGTTATTTATTATACAGCCAAATTTTATTGTATTTATATTTTTATATATCTATTTTGAAAGAGCAGAGTTTTAGTTAGACACTCTATCGCACTATGATACAAAAACAAATTCACAAAGAAGATGAAAATATACGCAAAAAAAATATTGACAATTGAGGAAAGGATTTACTGCCTCTCTCATGAACTGAGATTTGCGTGAATCGTTCACAGTACATTTTTAAAAATATTAAAACGATATAAATTTGATTTTATATCTTTGTTTTTGGATGTGAATTCATTAATTGAGGTTGGTAAAAAACACTGAATAATAATATTCAGCCAAATAAAACGAAACCAAGTAGTGGTTTTGGCAAACTCTGATTTTTTAAAAGTCATACAAACCTTTATTTCTCATAAAAATTTAATTAATCTGTTGTTTATTATATGCATAAACCAAAATGATATCATTTCATATTACGCAGTGTAATTTATTGTTTGTTATCATAAAAAATCTGACTTTAATCGTTATCGTAGAAAGCCAGACACCGCTCACAATACGAAACTATCATACGAAAGCTCACAAGAGTCATAAATGAAATTGAATAAAATACTCATTCCCATGATCAGGAAAGCATCTCAGAGGCTGAGGACATAAAAGCCTCTGATATTTTTGGCATAACAATTTTCCTACTCATTTCAAGTGCTTTCCGCGACACATCGAAAGTCACTGTCATGAATCATAAAACAGCATTGATGGGCCGTAAAAGCGAAAACGCTTTTTTTCACGAACGGCCAGTTTTTATTGGTATAGCTGTACGCGACTCGCGTACCAACATTGCCACCGCAAAACTCCGATACAATTCCATTACAACGGCGTAGCGATTTATGACTAACCCTTGATTTATGATTGACGCGCCACGTCACCACTGACGCTAACGAGTCCAGAAATACGCCCGCGGATGCGTGACAAAATTCCCCTTTAAACCCGGTTCACTGCTCCCTTACGTAAATTGCGTCGGAAATTGAAAAATTTCAGGAACCGTTTCAATAATGCCTGAAACTCGTAAAAATAGCGAAACGTACGGGCGGAAAATCGTAAAAATATATTATGGAAAGTACTCGGTTATTTGATATTGCCGGCTGCGCCATGGTGCCAGAAAAGCGAGAGCAATTCATATCTCTTAAGAACAATGAATTTGATAATTCCAATACGGCGCGTAGAAGCGCAATCGATTCCCATCGATTGCTTTAAAATGCTTTACTTTCTTTGACGCAAACATTTTCAACAAATTTTGTAGATGACCAAACTATAATTTAATTAAATAATAAAATAATATAGAGTAAACAATTATTTTTTTTCTACAAGGTGTAGGTAGATACATTGAAAAATGATTCTTTTACTTTACCTTACTACGAACTCGCATAAACACTAGAGCATCCAATCCCGGGATCCCGAAATTCCAGGATTGAGTTGGCCGCGATCCCGGGATTTCGGGATTGGGAAATTTTGAGGAAAACCCGATAATTTACTCGAAATTGGTAAATCGGTTAGCTAAAAATTTCTCGGTAAGAAAATCACAATCCCGGGATCCCGAAACCCCAGTCCCGGGATCCCGAAAAAAGGAGATCAATCCCAAAATCCCGGGATTGGAAAAAGGCTCTGGGATTGGATACCCTAATCAACACTACCTCAGACCATGTGGTAAACGCTATTATCCTTTTGTTTCACTAGGTTGCTTGGTTGAATATTTGTATGGACATGTATGTAATCAAATCATGATTTTTCAAACGATGAATGACTTATTTTTCATTCTTTGTGGTGCAGCAACTATCTAGCTTAAAATCTGTCAATATTTTAACTACAAAAATTACTTGCTTTATATTAGGAGCTGACATGGTTAGTTTATATGATAACTACGTTTGAATTTGAATCGTACTAATTAATCACTTTGAAACAAGAGCAATTGCATGCTCTAACCCAGTGGTCGACAATATTTGCGAATATATATCAATAAATATTTCCAAAATAATGAAAAACTCTCAAAAATAATTCAAAACTAATTAAAACCATCATAGAAAGCAAATTTACAAATTATAACATATTTTATTTTTTTTAAATAAAAAATATTTTAGATAGTTTTTTTTTACTTTTACACATTAACAAATTGTTTGTTATTTGAATTGTTTTTTTAGCCAGTTTCTCAAAAGGTTTCCGACCACTGCTCTAACCTTGAAGATATTCGATGCTTAAAATATCTAATTATTTTACATTTCATACATAATAATAGCTTTTAATTTATCAAATTTAAATATTATATTATTTAGTAGATAGGTAATTTGTTCTTTTTTCTAACCATGCCCGCTACCGATGTGAAATTCTTATAAAGCATATCTCAAAGTTTTTCTAAGAAAACTGCTTGTTTTTTCTATCCTTTTTACAAAGAGAGTGTGTAGATGAGTATAAGGCTAGAGCAATAATTTAGGTTAGCTAATCGCTTTGGCAACGCTTTGTTCCTAGAATTGCTTGGTTAAGAAGAGAATTTTCGACACAAAAAACAACCATCCATACATCAACCGAAAATCCATAAATCAATTGATAAAACTATCTGTCCTAAGATTTGAGCTCGTTATCACCGGTATCGAAGCCAACGACGTTGGCCGCTCGGTCACAAACCTGAGTCTTTTTTGTATCATTGAATGTCTCAACATCAAAATAAAATATTTTTATAAAATAGAATAAACATAAATTTTCTTTCGTTTTTATTGACGTTTACCGTACTCAATGCTAAAAATTTTCATCTTTTGAAAAAAAAGCAATTTAAATATTAAATTATCATTTTGGATTTATTCGTGTTTTCTCTAATGACTAAAGACGTTGAAAAGCAAAAAAATATGTTTAAAAATTTCAATGTTTAGTCTATTCAAATGTATACGCAGTATTTAAATTATAATTCACTTACTTCCATGTAATACTAATATCACTCTTCTTACATAAGTATAAGAGACGGATAGTCGGTTTGAATATGAAACGAAAACATTTTCTTGAAATCATGAAAATGCCGAAAAGCAAACCCAGGTATAATTGGCAAACTATATGGAAATATAATCAGTTCTTAAAAGCCACTCAGCTCAGAGTAATCTACAGCATTCGTGGAATATAGAAGTAAAAATACTTAATTTCTACTTATACACTAAACTCGTATTCGAGTAAAATGTAGAGAGGTGATACATAATAACTTTTGGCTCACAAACACTTCGTCTGAAATATTTTGCGGAGATATTAAAACGTTCGTTAAAGATAGTGAGCAATGAAACACTACCCATATTTTTCTCAGCACGTCTACCATTTACTACCCACATAACTTCGTCTTAAGGTAGGAATTTACGCGGGGAAGGTTTGTCCTTGGCATTTCTTACAGTCTTTATTAATCGCAAAATATTTGTGTATAGCACGTGAAATTTTTTGTGACTAACATTTGCCAAATTATTTTTATTAACGTAGCATCGAATGTATATTTTAAAGGAACTTGACATTTTTATGTGTAAATTTAATTATCGTCATAATTACTTTTCACAGAATATATATATTGTGCTTAAATAGTTCGCGACCCGAGAATACAAGGTTCTGAATGCAGTTTTTTTTTGCGAAAAAAGTAACAATGAGGTAGTCTTTTCATATTGTGCATAGTTACTTTTTTTTCGCTAAAATTTTACACTTATAGTTTAATAGTTCCTGGTTTATGTTAAAATTTGTGCAACTGAAGACGGCGTGTATCGACAAATTCACAATATTAATAACTGATAAAGAGGGCTCAAGCTTAGCACGACAATGAATTTTAACAATAATATTTCTAGAAAAATAAGTTTTAATATTTTTTAATCTAAACTGTAATATGGGGATACAATTTGAGTAAGGAATCATGGACTGAAAAGCGTGGGAGGAACAATAAGAGACTTTTATCAAACAGTGAATCGAAAAACAAGAAAATTAAATTTGATAATTAAGGAAGCATCTATTGTCTGAAACTGTTTCCCTGTGAAGCAAAGCACAAGTGATAATTTTCAATACAATCAGTGGAATAAACAAGTCATGAAAATAAAATTAAAATTAAAATAGTAAGTAAGTATTCATAATTAAATGAATAAACTTAAGCTTAAGTATTTTTTCAGTAACCAAAACGAGTATTTTGATAAAGAAATGGTTTTAAATCAAAAATCATTGATAATTAATCTATACTATTGATGTCAACATTTAAACTAAATGACATTTATTTTAAAGATGAAAGTACATCGAAATTAAAATAAAAAATCTTTTTATCTAAAATATAATTGTTCAAGCGATGTGCTAAAGGAATTTACTATTTATAAAATATATATTATCACATGAAAATCTATATATTTTTGATTGTATTGTTGATCAGTTTAAGTATAAATTAAAAAGCAAGTCTGCCATTTTTAGGCGAAAAGAAAACTGTTGGGAATACAGCTTCCATAAGAGTAAATGTAATAAATTGGCGGGTATCACTGTCATATGTTATCTTATAAATTTTTGCTGAATACCACTGAAACACTTAAAGTATCCATTATAATTATTTATGAAAACAACTTAAAGTAGAACGAAAAATATTTACGGTTACGCCACGCTGTTAGTTATGCAATGCCTTCTTGAAGCGTTAAGCGAAAATGAATTGCCTTCTATTCCAGTCAACACTATTTCGATGAATAAAATATAAGTATGATAGTTGAACTATGCTTTCAAAATACGGACAGCATATCATTGAATATTTAAAAAAAATATTACTTTAACTTATAGATAAGAATCATAAACAATCTTTGAAATGAGTGATATAATCACTTAATATTTTTATAGCGTCACAAAATAGTTTTCAAAACAGAAATAAGAAATATTTTTCCGATTAGATATTACTATTTATAAGTAAACCGTAATCGTTATATCACAATAGTTGAGGTGCTTGAGATCAAAAACCGATTAGTTCACTTTACTTACATTTATAATATTACAATTACAGATTCTGTGTCGAGACATCCCGGGACTTTTTAAGTTTTTTGCTGTCTTAAGTTCCGGGACTTTGTTGTCAAATGTCCCAGGAATCGTGACTGTGATTTAAAATGTGCTCATAAATTGTACATTTAAATTTTGAAAAAACCATTCTAACGAAATAAAATTGCATGCAAGCAATTGCTAGTTAAAATCTAATCTAAATAGTTAATTTTGATTTCAAATAAATTTACATTGGTGTCTATCCTCGGGATCAGTTGTGAAAAAAATGCATTATATTCAGGCTAAAGGATTAATAGCCGAAATTTTAGCACAATTAAGTATGCATATATAAAAGGGATATTATAAAAGAAACAGCTGCTTGGATTTATAATTGTTGAAGTTTCAAATAACATCTATTTATATATTGTAATACGAAACAACAATTTTTGATGGGTACAGAAATAAAAAAAACACTTAGACACGAGTTCGCTTAAATATTGTTGTAGCATGGGATAATCGCACAGAAATCCAAGAAATAATGAAAACGATGTTTAATTATAGAAAATTATGTTATAAATCAAGGCGGCTATAAATATTTGTATTATAAACGGTTCAGCTGGGATTAATTGATTTTTAAAAGGAATGCACGAAGATCAATGCTCCAAAACAATATATTTGAAATACGGAGATAATTGACAACAACGTTTTTTCTCCGTGGAAAAAGATATCGAGGTATCTGAAGAAAACATCGATGATGATCAGATAAATATTGCAGAACTGTCACTAAAAGAAGAATTAAATAAGCAGATTACTAAAAACAAAAGATTTCTCCATTAAAAGCGAAAAAACTTAACGAATTTGAGATTTTAAAATCAACTGCAGAACGGACACAAAGATTTTTTTTATATATAAAGCTTTGCTAACCATTTAACCAACATCGATTTAAAATGAAAGAGTTTTTTCGACAGCAACAACGTTTATTACTAAAATAAGAAATCAGCTGTCTGATTAGTCACTAAATTCATTATTATTTTTAAAAGTATATTTTGATAAGCAAAAATAAAATATTTTCTTTTGTGTAAATAATACATACTATGTATGAGTTGAGGTTGTGATTTTTAATTGAATTAATTATATATTTTCATTATTAATAAATAAATGTGTTCAAAAAATGTATTTTTTTTCATTAAGGCATACTTTCGGCGCCCTTTGAAAGTACGCACAGAAAAAAATATAGGTTTAACTGCGTAAAACACGCTTAAAAAAAATTGAAACAAAATATTAGAAAACGTTTGGGAAAAGATCATTTCAGATCCATTTTAGTATTCAAAATTTGTTTAATTTATAATCGTATAAAAAATATAACTGTAGCAAAAACAAATTACAAAACATTATAATTAAATGTTTATACCTGATGTTGTTTTAGTACATGCATACAAATGTTTGATTTTAATAAATTTATAATTTTATTGAAGGGGAAATAAAAATCCCGGGAAGTCTCGGGACTTTGACTTTTTCCCGCCTCGAGTCCCGGGACTTTGAAAACCCCGAGACTTCAGAATCCCTAATTACAATACATGAAGCCATTTCACGCAATACGATGACAACACGACATAAGCAACATTAGCACATAGCAAAAAATATCCGCATGTAACGAAAATTGCACGCAAAACCCGATAAATTCAATTTCAAATCAAACATTTTTCTCAAAGCTTAATTTTTATTTATTGTATTTATGACATAGTTTTGCATGTATATAGAATGTTTTAAAAGGTTTTTAGTAAAAATTAATCTCGATTAAAAAAAAAAAAAAACTATAGAGGTTCTGATGGAAAATGGTAATAAAAAATATATTTATTTGTATAAGATATTATTAAGCCATTTATTTAATTTTAAAAATTATGTGGCTGAAATCGTTGGATTTTTTTTGAAAATTTTATATCAATCTTGTTTTCATATATTGGATAATTAAATAAATATTAGGAATCACTTGTGTTTATGATTTGATCAAATATTTAGAATGTGAAAAAAGTGTTTTATGTGACACATTTTGTGTTTGTATTTGTAATTATTTTTTTATTTTAAATGACACATTATGTGTAATTCTGCATTTTTTTGGTATTTATGGCCTATTTTATTTCCTGTACTCAAGTAAGCAAAATTAGCTATTATTTATTATATTTTTTTGATTTATGAGATTGTAATATTAATTAAATTAAGAAGCTTGCAATTTGAAAGCACACATAAACATAGTTTACCTAAATTTGTTACAGTTTTTTTGACCATGTCTGCTCAAAATGTCTAGCAAATGGACTTATAATGGAGTTTATCTCAACATAATGGTTTCTACAGGAACTACATGTTACAAAATTGATCAACCTCTCTATTTTCAAAGAGATAAAGGATATGATATGACTAAAATAGTACTAGTGGTGAGCTAACCGCTGTTAATACACCCGTTTTTTAGGATAGTATGGGTGGGCGAGAATTCAAGACATCACATAGAGCTATGCAATTGGACAGAAACCTTTAATAAAGTTTATAAAAAAACTGTCCATGCTGTGATTCAAAACCATAACCTCCGTATCCAATGTCAATATCGTTGAACACTCGACCATGTAGCTGGCTTATGACTATATATAGTCTAAATTCAGTAAAGAAATAAGTGGTGCAAGCTCTTATAGAACATTTTCTCGACTGTTTCCAAGTATTCACATCATAAAATAGACTTCTCAAGAGCAAACAATACTCCAATAATATAAGAAACACGCTCGAACTAGTCCAGGAAGTGCAACTGCATGTTGTGCAGGAGCAGTTAAATTGCCAGAAATAAAGAATGACTGTTGAGTGTGGTTTGAAAATCTTCCACCACTAAAATCACGAAACTTTTAATCCAATAACTTCTCATGTACCACAAAAACATTACACAACAATAATTCTTACAAGTCTCACAATAACATAATTTCACTTTAAAACTTCACTTATCTCACCAACATTCTTGAGTGATACAAAATACTCTTTGCAAACATTTTTGCTTAGCATCAAACATGCGAAACTGTTACATCTTATATCTCTTTTTGCGGATTAAATGCAAATATTTTACCACACTATTTAAAAAAAACTCGTCTATAATAAATAAAAAATACTCTAAAAACATAAATAATATCATTAAATATATCCAGGCATAAAAATTTCAAACCAATTAAGTGATCAGCCGAATGCTCATGTAACTAGTGTCTCATATAAACAATGCAAATAACAAGTGATAAGTTATGTATAGTTTGCTGAATAATCTTTAAATGTCTTTTTTTTACAATAATATCTGTACATGGGAAATAAACTACACTACAAAAATGGAAATTTTCGCCAAAGCTTTCCTTCAATGTTTATGTTATAGAATCACTAATTTTCCTATATTATTTGTTAAACCTATTGATCAGATTATACTTGTAGTGTTTTCCAACAATATTACAAGAAAAAACATCGGGGAAAAAGGGTTTACTACACTTTATTGATATCTTACTTTTGGCTTAGTTAGTTTACTTCTCGTGCACAGTTATAAACATGATAAAATTATGTAAGTTACATAGTTAATTATGCTCAAAACATGATGATGCTTTTAAAAATAATATTTTGAGATTCATAGATTTTGTTGTTTTTAAGCGGTATAATATTTACAAAATAAAAATATCAAAAAATACAGCTATTTTTTTTTACAGATAAACTAAAAGTTTATAAAACTAATGTTTTGCACTTTACAAAAACCGCTCGAGAAAAAGTCGAGAAGAAAACACACTACAAATATGCATACGTAATATCTTAAAAATTAAAGTAGAGACACTTTATCTAAATGACTTCAATAATAATAATAATAAGATTTTTTTTCTTTCGATAATATTTTTTTTTTCTTTCTTTTCGAGTTTATTTCTTCAGCACAATTGTTGCTAAAAAACTGTTATTTATCTTGTTGCTTTTTTATATTGGTAAACGTTAACTGACGATTTCAAAAACATGATGCAAAACAAATATAAAAAAGGTAATTTAGAATAGTCAATAAAATTGCTACAATATATCACATTTTTTAGATAAAGACTTCAATAGGCACCGTCGTGTCTCGTGGACCTTATTATTGAGACGCGTAATATTTCAGAACACATGTGACATCTTTTGAAAAATACTTCAAAATATATTATGTCCATGAATAGAGCCCGCGGGAGATATTTGTTTGAAAAATGAATTCGTAAAAATGCTATTGGTGCGCAAAGGTGTGTTCTTAAGTTCGAGAATTTGTCTTTCGAAATGAAAAAAGATGAGGAGCACGAGGTGACTGGAAATTCTCCGAGCCACCGTGGAAAATTCCCGGTATTTTCGTTTGACGTGGGTTGTGTGTCCATCGAGTACGCACTCAATCTTTATGCATAACTGCCGATTTATTATACATACAGAAGCGATAAAACTGAAACTACCTGCGAGGAAACCATTACTCACTTTCCAGAGACAAATTTATTTGTTAAGTAATCGTTTATTATAGGATCTACGAAAAAAAACATTACAATAATATGATAAAAAATATATTTTTTAGCATATTTTTTACTGTCAAGTTTTATCAAAATTACAAAATACGGTCTTAAAAAATATATATTTGTCATACGTTCTCGCTGAGTTTGCAATATCAGATACATTTACAAAAGAATAAAAAGAAAATAGCCATGCTGCAAGATTCTTTAAAATGTTATAATGACAAGTAAAAGATAATCTTGAGAATAAAATACAATAAAAAACCCATGCCGTGTGATCACTAAAATCCAGCTCTTATTACTAACCTACAAAGAATTGAATGTAAAATAGTTTCGTTTTATTTAGATATATTTTTATCAATGAAAAAATATTTTTTTAACTGTACCATACAAAGATTTAATACGTACATACTATAATATACGTAACAGATTCATCTACAAATTACAATTATATATACCCTTAAAGCTAAAACAAATTGACATAATATAATAATAATAATTGATGATTTCTTAGAGCGAATGTAAAAACCTCACAAGTATTGACAGTTTGGCATACACGCCTGTTATGTTTCTACGAAATAAAACAGCGTTTAATTTTTTTCAAATATTTTCTTTTGTCAGAATCCAAACTGACTTTCACTTTCCCTCGCCATACAATACGCCATTTTGTTTATTTAGGTAAACTTTTTCTGATACTTTTATAACCGCTGTTGTTACGCAATTGATGAGATTTGATATTCGCATGACACAATAAAAGTTTATCGAATAAAATAAAAAGTAAAAGAGATTCGATTTTATTCGTGTTAAAGCTCGCGTATTTAAAAAAAGTTGCAATTGAAAAATAAATATGATTCAAGTAAAATTTCTACTTGATTTTTTCATTAAAAAAATAAAAACCCTCTTACAAAATAAATAATAAAAACCTACTGACAGATTATATGATTTGTAGAAAAAACTGATAAGTGGAATATTAAAGACTTGATATTTAAATTTGAAATTCCACCAAGCAACTTCAGTCGAAATCTTAAATTAAAAAAAACTTGATATTTGATGAAAATCGTTAACTTTTTTGTAGTACTCGAATATCTTTAACTTAAACATTTTATTTTTTTGAAACCAATTCACCTTCTATCTAGATTCTAGAAGCTAGAATTAAATAAAGAGTCGACTTTCAAGAATTTCTTTTACTCTTGGCTTTTCTTCGATTAATGAAAGTTGGGAGACAACATAATCGGTCCCTTGAAATCTTATTGAGCCGCGCGTATCAAGTTGGACGTTAAAAATATAATAAATCTACTAGTTTGTCTATACTAAGACATTCTTCTTTTCTAAGAAGTATTAAGATAAATATTTGATTAAACAATACTTGGAATATATCCATATCACTGAAACAACGTCAGACATGCCAATTTCGATCGATTTTTTAATTTAAGGGCCATCAATATTTCTTTCCTATTTCCAATATTTACACGAAGCATACATAATGGAACTTGTCTGAAAAAACGTTTTTCCACGAGAAATGCTTATTTCACAGTTGCAAAACTCTCTTTTTCTCGAAGTGGTAGCTAAGATTAGGACAAGGGATTCGTTAATCGCTTCCACTACGCACCGTTTTTAGAATCAGATGAGCGAAAAGAAATTATAAACACGGAAATCCATACATTAAAATAGAAATCGACTAAAAATAGTAATTTATAAAACTCTCCTTATTGAAATTTGATCTTGACAGCACCATATCTGAAGTTAACCACGCTGAACACTCGTTTTAAGACCCAACATAAATGATGAAGAGCGTGAAATGTTATACACCAATTCAGTTTGATTGAGTTTATCGTCAAATTAATAGCAATTTTACAATAATTTTTCCAACATTATTAGTTTTTTTTCATTACCAAGCGGTGAGGTTAAATATCGTTCAGTTTTATATTTGATCAGGGTTGAAATAGTATAATTTTTTATTTTGATCTTTTGACAGTTCGATTCATTATAACTAAAAAATGTCGTTTTAATTTTGTCGACACAGTAAATACTTTTTAATATTTAAAAAAATGGACTTTTTAGAAGTTGAAAATGTTTTTTATTATAATAAAATATGAAATATTTAATCTTTACAGTTTATATATATTAAAGCTACAATGCTTAAATGTTCAATTTCTCTTATGTAGATTGTACACTTCAAATACACAATTAACAATATTAGTCGTTTAATGTTGTGTTTTAATTCCACAACTATCACTACTAAAGTCTAAGTGTCGCCCATGCAAGAATATGCAGTCGCGTGAAGTTAACTTCTCTAATAACATTGCTGTTTCTCTTGCTTTGGTCCTTGGTGACCTGACTTCAAGCGTTTTAACACTTGCAAAACAATCTTAATAACAAATTCTCAAGCCAAACACCAAAAGCTTGTATGAACTTAATAAAGTACGATTATACTGTAATTTAGATATTGATAACTTTTAGATTTAAATAGCATCTTTAATAACTGTATGTTATTAATTAACTATGCAACATTTCACAGCATAGTTGTGCTACAAATAAGCAGATATAATATAAATAAATTAAGATAGAATATTAATAAAATGACGAAACCAGTCGGCAAACTGTATACGAAAAAGAATACTCAGATACACATAAAGACACTCTCCCCTAGTCGTTAAAATGTCATAAGTGGCCAAATTAATTAGCTGACCTCTTTTTATTGGTTGATAAATTATGTTTGGTTTTTTAATTGCATTTGTATAAGTTAATTAATTTGATATAACCAAAATAATAGTTTTTTGATTTCACCTGTTGTTTTCATCTACCTGATTAATAATTATCAATCAACTACAAGCTGCTATTCTCCAAGTGGTTTAAAATTTAGTTATAATTTTCTTTACTTTCGATGGTTTCGGCGGTAACTTTGTGGAAGTTCATTTTAATAGAAAATTTAAATTAACTTTGATTATTCCACGTATTGTGTAACTAACTGTGACACGTGTTTCGCCTCTTTCAGAGGCATCTTCAGACTTACTATCGCAAAGTTTGCTTAAGTAATGAAGCAAGATTGATTCTAACATTTTAAAATTATAAAATTACAAAATGGATTGGGTTTTTTTTCCTTTTAAGAGGAGCAAGGAGGGGGGTGTAGAATCGAAATAAAGCAAACAGATAATGATACTAATTTTACTAATGAGTTGTAAACAATCAGAATGGGATTTTTCCTTTTTAATGGAAGCAAAGAGGGGATTATAAAATGCAAACAAATTTAATCATACTACTAATGACGTTAAACATTACAAACTATTAAAACTAATGAGCTACAATCAATCATCTAGGTTTGTGATTACTCTATTAATTGGAAACAATTTGAGTAACGGGGAACCACCTGTGCTATTAAGAATATTATTTAATAATATTTCTTTTTTGTTAAGAGTTTTATAATCCCCTCTTTGCTTCCATTAAAAAGGAAAAATCCCATTCTGATTGTTTACAACTCATTAGTAAAATTAGTATCATTATCTGTTTGCTTTATTTCGATTCTACACCCCCCTCCTTGCTCCTCTTAAAAGGAAAAAAAACCCAATCCATTTTGTAATTTTATAATTTTAAAATGTTAGAATCAATCTTGCTTCATTACTTAAGCAAACTTTGCGATAGTAAGTCTGAAGATGCCTCTGAAAGAGGCGAAACACGTGTCACAGTTAGTTACACAATACGTGGAATAATCAAAGTTAATTTAAATTTTCTATTATAATTTTCTTTATTGACTAACGAAAAAAGAAAACTCCATTCGAAGATTTTTTCAAATAAAAAAATATTTTAATGTATGAATTAACGCCTGTCACACTAAATGAATTGAAAATTTGTAAAATATAAATAAGAATTCATCATATGTTAGGTAATCAACTTTGTGCTTGAATATTTTTAGAAAAATTTACCTCTCAGTTTATAAAATATATGGATTTTTACAAATAATATTAGTATAAGCCGAACACAGTTTGTGATTTTTTCATCACTTAAAGTTAAACGGTATAAAATTTGTATATTATATACGAAATATAAATAGAAACGTGAATCATTTCACCGGGAAAAGCCGTCAGCTGCATTTGACATAGGAACAAGAAAAACTTTCATCGTAACCTACATATGCTTATATAAAAAAGATAAATTTGTACGATGGCTATATTTGCTTTTTAAATATTCTTCTCCATTCAATTACTGCTAACGGTAAAATGATAGCCGTAAAAAGTTTTAAATTTTAATTAATCCGCCGATAAACTTCGTAACGGTTTACAAAAACCTGAGTGAAAAGTTATTTTTTGTAATGATGAAATTATTCAAAATACCTCTAAAACTAAATGCACACATTTTCTTTTGAAGAATAGTAATTAAATTCTTTTGTACAACTTATTTCCACATTATTTTAAGCCATCTTTTAATATGACGCTTTTCCACCAAAAATTGACAGTGAACACCTAAAAAAAATCTATTTTGATAAAAAAAAAACAATTTTGTATCGTTGATGGTGAATTACTTTATTCAATTCAGTGATTAATCAGTACTTCTCTCTCAACAATTTGTATGGCTGTCTACAGCAATTTTTTTTAAAACTTTTCACTCAAAAACTCTTTGGGCTTGCTTGGAAAATTTTTGTACCCTGTTAGCAAATATTTTGGACTCTGTAAATTTAAAACTTAACAAATTTTCTAGCATCCTCAGTAATTTTTCGACTCTTCTAACAGAATTTTAGACCCTTGTTAGCAAAGTTCAAGACCTCTCTTCAAACGTATTATATGTAACATCTCAAAAAAGTTTTAAAGTAGACATCATTTTAAAGTAGAAAGCTACCTTGGCTGATCGTAGAAATTGTGTTTATTTTAATCACAGTATTCCGTCAGAATATGTATACGCAAAAAACTAAAGTGCCAGACTGAGAAACAGATATAAAAAAATACGTTTGTTGACGCCTTTTTACCGTTCGGAATCTATATAATTACGGGCTACAATAAAGAAGCTGCACTTTAATAGCAAATTAAAAGCTTTCCATTTAAATGGCATGTAATTTGCTGCCATAATATTGAGACATATTACATTTAATATGAAAAAAAAAAATTGTTTGGAAGAGAGACTATGCCAGACGCAACACGCAGAAAAATTAAGATACTAAATTATAGAAATTATAACAATGACAAAAGTCACTTTTACGGTGTTCACTGTCAATACTTGATGGAATGTATATTCAAAAAATAAAATACTCATTTGTACTAATTCAAATTATGTTTCAAATGATCAGAACCGGTTTTTCTCGTGACTATCATGATCAACTGATTAAAATTAAAAATGCTCGTCATAAGTGAAATTGGTCTTGATCATTTAAAATAAAAGTGGAATTAGAAAAATATAATATTTTATTTTTTGAATGACAATAAGATTTAATACGACCGGAAAGAAATAATTTAAAAATAAGAAGTAAATCCGATCACAGTTAGCTTAAATCTACATATAAGTTCACAAAAAATACATTGACTAAATTATATATGACCTATTGAATGAAGACATTGGTATGTTACATTCGTTGAATATATTAAAGAAAACTACATACTTTAAGAATTGATTGAATATTATATAAATCTACTTAGTATAAATAATATATCTAAAATATATTTTGCCTTTGATATAACTCAAAAATTCATAAATATCAACTTTCTGGAGGAAGGAAACCATTAAAAAGAGTTTTGTGTGGATTTTTAATTCAATAACATAAATACTGGCTATGTGCATTTTAATGTCTTTTAAATGTATGTAATATATTACTTGAGATGTAATCTTGGATCTTGAAGGAATGTATGTACAAATTTTTTTTGCGAACTGTGACGATTCTCCGAAAACGGTATATTTATCATGATTTTTAAATAAAAATAAAATAATATTTTTCGACATTTCTTTATGTAGGTATGTGAATCTAATAAGAACGATATACCGTTTATTATTTGTCAATACGTGTGAGTTGCTAATTTTAAGCGACCAAGCGTAGTATAATAATTATATGGGCACATTAGAAGTGAAGTCAGCCAAGTGGTATTTTAAGTAAAAAAAATAATTGCGTTTTAATATTCTACACGTCTTAAAGTATAGTAAAAGTGAAGTAACTTCATTTAATAGACATCGTAATAGTGTTATATCCGTAAAATAAAATAATAATCCACCAAAACACCAATTAAAATCGTGATTTTAAGTCCAAGAAAAAAGTTTTACCATTTTACAAATTGACTCACTTCACCTCTAGAGGCCCAATATTATTTAACCACAAAGCGACAATGTGTTTAGTTAAAAAAGTATTATTTAACATGATTTATAGTAATTTCAGCATAATGCCATCATCATAAATATCAGTGTGTTTTTGGTAATGGAGAAATGCCTAGATAATTTGAAACTATACAATCAAATATTTTATGTGGTATTTAAAGCATTGCGTTCCACAAATTGATAAAAAATCAATAGTTAGATGAATAAGTTAACAAAAAATTACACGAAAAATATAATCGATTCTGAAATTAGCCAAAAATGTATTCAATTTGTTAAATTTGATTAGTCTAGATAAATAATTCAAGTCTTCTTAGGTATATTCAATTCAATGAAATAGCTACATTCGTTCAGATTTAGAATTTGGGATGCTAGTGCGTACCCACCTCAGATACTCATTCATGATTTGATTACAATGACGGGTAAATTTTCATTATCTCTTATCTTTTACCTACCGACAAATATCATGGCGAAGCTCTCGGAGCTAGGTTAAGATTCAACATTTTCACAAAGGAGATTGTCTTAAGCCGGATATTGATTCGACGACTGGCGTAAATGCCTTAAGCTAAATATTAGACGTGACGTAACAGCAATTTACTTTGCTATGCTAAAAGAATTATCGAGAAACAAAGGAATTTTCATTTCGTAATGTGATATCCGTTTACTTAATATTTAATGAACCGTGTAAGAATACTCTTAGACAGGTTATTAGGCATTTTATAATACAATTTAATTTCAGCTAAGAACCAATATAATTTCAAGAGTAAACACACAGCAATGTTTACTGAAGTACCGAAATTTCTGTTGACTCGCAAGATTTTACAAACATTAACGTGCCCGCTCAGTGTATATTTTAATGCGGACATAAATTTGATGCTTTTCTATACGGCAAAAGTTTATCCTTAACCTTTAGATCGAGTATATGATATTAATTTTATGGCTTTTATAAGAAATGTCAAAGCAAGTATGTATAGGTGTCAGTGATATAACAGCATGCGTGGTTTTTACTTACTAAAAGAAGTGTCAAAGTAATAAATAAACACATATAACATACGTTATAAGGTTACTCGTATATTTTCACTTAGAATCATCGTCTCGTAAGAACGATAATGAATATCGTGACAAAAAATAAGTTTCCGATATTATTTGATACCAGAATTCTTCACGTTCACAGCACCGGTCGGCATCTTCAAATGATTTGATATGAATGAAGTCTCAGTTGTTTTTACTCATATTTTTTTGTTAAACGTTGAAATTTTAAGCGTTGTTCTTAAAAATATATAAATTATGATAAATCGTAAATATTTTATTACGGTATTTAAATACGATCATTTATTTTTTATATTTATTCATGCACCAAAAGCATTTTTACGCCTCATGAATTGCAGCTACCTCCAAGGGTATCCATCCCCAGAATTCCATTCAGTTTGGTGATCTCGTAATTACGGGATAATTTTAATACTGACTCTGGGATTTTAAGATTCACTATAGTGAATATCACTATAGTTATAACATGCAAAAAAATCAAATTTAAAATCAAAACTCTACCTGATTTACTAAAATATACTAAATAGTAGGTTTTTTGCATACTATTATTTGTATCTAATTATTTTACTAATCTCGCTGATGCTTTAAAGTTACCAATCAATAATTGCTAATTTAAGATTTACCTTTTAAATGGAGTATTTTCTAATTAAGTATTTCAACTGAGGGTGCTTGATGGAATTTCAATATCAAATTTGAATTCTTTGAATTTTGTACTTTTCCATGAGTTTTGTCGCTAACGACCCGGGTTTCGCCGTTCGGCATCTTCAGGCATTCCAAGTGCACGGATGTAAGTTCAAGTACATCCGTGCACTTGGAATGCCTGAAGATGCCGAAAGGCGAAACCCGGGTCGTTAGCGACAAAACTCATGGAAAAGTACAAAATTCAAACAATTCAAATTTGGAGTATTTTCTTTTTAAATTAAGATATTTCAGTGTTTCATTATAAAGGTTTACCTTTCAGCATTCGAATAGCATACTCATCTTAAAATAAACTTTTTTTTACTGTATCTCACTGTTGCTTTATTATGATAGCGATATAAAATATGCGTGTGTACAATTCAACTAAATCTTATCAATTTATAGAAAAACGAAAAAAAAGCGACACATATTTTAATGTAATATTCTCGTATTAAAGTATTCTATAAGCAGAAAGGTAAAATTTTCAGAATGTGTCAATCAAAGTAACATCTTCTGAAAAGGTTTAATCTAAATGCATGCGATGATACACCATGGCTTTTCTCGAGTGGAAAATTCGAGAACTAATTATGACAGCTGACATAATAAGACAAGTAACACCCTTACACAAAACCAATTTATTATTTATAGATATCTTCCCTTGTATTGAATTCAGTATTGAACTTGAAATTTGATTAGTTGGAAATTTATCTATTTTTCCGTATACATTATACGTAATATAATTTTGAGGCATTAGCTACCAGTATTTGTCATTGGCTTATGTTTTTTTTATTTTTTTAAACAGTGCAAACTTACAACATAAGAAAACTGTGAAAACGCATAATGTCAAATGAGGCTCTGGAACGTATCTTCAAATCAGATAAGCATAACGAATAACATGGATATCTTGAAACGATAAAACCTAACGCAGTTATTGATTATTATTTTTTAAATTAAGCTAAATTTAACTTTAAACATTTAATTATTTACCATTCATATTATATTTTTCTTATTTCAATTGATTTTCTTTTCATTATTTAAAACTCTGGCAGTTAAATTTGGAGCTCAGTTATATCAGAGAATATAACAATCGAACAGTCTCTAAAAATAAAAGACGATTAAATATGTTATAATTCGACGTTATGCTATAAACAATTAGCATAAAAAAAGCGACAAGCTAAAATAATTATGTTCCAAAATCGACACCTCGCAACAAACATTAGACTAAAAAAGTAATTATGATTGAAATTTATATGTGATATGACTATACATATAATAAATATGTATTTTATAGTACATGAAATAGCGCCACCCTCGTATTCGAGAAGTCAACGTCGATGGTTTCAGTTATGGAGGTCACTGTTTCGAATCCCAATACGGACAGTTTAAAAAAATGATTTTTCAGTCGATTTATGAATTTCGGTTAGAAGGCATGGATGTATGTGATGTACTGAATTCCCCCCTCCAATCCAAATTATATTAAAAACGGGGCGTAGCGAGAGAAATTAGCCAATAACTAGTCTTGCCTTAGCCCTATCCTTCTAAAAAATACTCTCTTTGGAAAAAAGCGAAGTTGATCAACTGCGTAAGAAGCAGCTTTCTTACAAACACTTATGTTGAGATAAACTCCATTAGAAGTTCATATGCTCTACATTCGGAGAGGACATGGTGAAAAAAATGACAAGACTATTCAATAGTAAACCATTAATAGTTTTGTTCTGAAAATATATTATTACAGCTGCTATTTTTTAACAGCCACACCCGAGTTGCGAATAAAATAATAATTATTTTTAACGGCATATTTTATTCAATTGGTAACCAAGCCCTTCACGCATACGCTATCGCAGTTGGGCAAAATAGTTATTGAAATTACTATTGGAATGCCCCCAAAGAGATACCCAAGTCTACACTCGCTGACCTTGCACCTACGCTTCACATTGATAACATTATATGTCTCCAAAAACAATGTGACCCTTCAAACGTACACTTATCCTCTTTAATAGCATCCCGGGCTTTCCTGCCAGTCATCCTAACCGTAGTCCGGAAACCATTACAGCTATCGCCTGCCATTCAAATACTGCGATTTAGGAAACTTGAAGCACAGATTTTGGAAATTGATTCAGTAAATATCTGATAAGAAAAATAAACATTAAATATAATCTGGCGCCTTGTGTGAAGTTTTTGAAGTGTTTAATCCGAAAGGTGTAAATTTCTTTCGACATTACTTTTTTCGAAATGTCAATTTTAAATCTCTTAAGGTTTTCACTGGCAATAATTGGTAGAAAACCATCATATTAAAGAATAAAACACTCTTTTGCACTAATTTCACGTTTAATTAATATGATCAGTATAGGTTTCGCTCATCACGAGAATTTTCAACTGATAAGAATAATTATTATTACAAGACTGTTCATACCAAGCCAAGTAAAAATAATAAGTGTGCAACAAAAAATGAATTAGTAACGCTTATGTAATTTAAAAATATACGATACTAATTTCCAATTTGCAATAAAAAAATAATTAAGTTAGAGAGGTTACTAACAATACATTAAAAAGTATTTCTAAAATTGGAAATTTTTAGTTTATTGTCACTTATTCATATTTTTTACTGTTATCTTTATATAAATGTTATATTTATATTACCAATTTATTATTTGTTGCATACATTATATATTCTTACATGTTGAAAATGCTTGTGATAAGCAAAAGTGATCTAATAAAATAAAAATGGAATAAGTATACAAGTATGTTTTATATTTTGAATAAATTTTAAATGTTTTATAAAATTTAACCAACACATATTTGTATTATTACCATATATGCTCAAATAAAGCACCGTATGATTCGTACCTAAATCGAGTATGTTAAAAGTTAATTCGACTTGTTTTTACGTAAGCTCGATTATTTAGCTGGTGTGATAGCAGAGCTTTGGTGTCTTAAAAGGTACTATGAAACAGTAAACTTTTCTATTTGCCTAGTTTAACCAATTCTCCCTTATATTAACTTGGCCGATAAGTACTATAATCTGACATTGTGATAAGTTTTCGAAGTTTTTCCCTGTTAAGAATAGTTCCACTTCAGAAAAGGTAGCTTATTAAAATAAGAAGTTTTGGCTATAAGCCAATCAATTTACTCTACGTGTGTAAGTGAACATCGTAGATATAATAAATGTATCCAGTTTTTTACAATGCCATATAATATTATAAGAAAAATAAATTTATGAATTAAAAAAAAGAAAACAAACTCGATACATAAACTTTTTACTCAATAGAAACATTAAAAAATATTTTTTACATTAATGTAGAAATTGAATTCTTTGCTCAGTAACTGAAAGCATTTCGATATCAGAATTTATTCGTAACCCATAATACATTGACAGCAATATAGCGGAAGATGATTTTAAAATAATGAGTTATTATACATGCGTACCATTTTTCTTCCATCTCTGTTTTTCAAGCCTTTTTTCTGTGTTTCAACAAGTTAAAACTTACAGGTGAAATTTAAAAAAATAGTACACACCTACAAACGGTAACAAATTCCCATGAACGTTTAAATTTTCAGTTTGTGTAAACAGACAAAAAAGTATTAGTCAGCCAATGGAGTTTTTAAGAATCAACTTGCAGTTACTCGGGAAATAAATAAAAAATAAATTCAGGATAAAAACTCTCATGGAACAAATTATACAAAAATATTTGCCGTTTTTATATATATTTTGAGCTCATGCACTGAAACTCGTACTATGTTCTACCCTTAAGCAATGTCTTGCTCATTTCAGTTGCTATTTCGCGAAATCTGATATAACAGTATCGTCATATTAACCGAAATATGTTTTTAGAAATGTACCTTAATGGTGACGTTTGAAAATTTTTAAGGTGTTTCGGTGAATATAATATATTGTAAATGAGAATTCTACAAAAGAAGTCATTGTTGCTTTTGGCTGAGTATTTCAAAACTTTTTTTTCTAACCAATTTAGAAAATGGAGTTTTCCTCGCCAAACCAATTTGAAAAACTCTTAAGCTCGTTTTTGTAACGTTTCTAAAAAATCAGCAAACCAGACTATTATTTATTTTCAAGTTAGTTTCCTCAATGTGATATATATTGTGTTGTAGCCGTAAGTTTCGAAAACATATTTAATATTACGACTCTCCGAATTATCGACATTTGCTATTATGTAAGATTATACGGTGCTCAATTTAGATACAACTAACTATTAATTAATCAGAAAATTTCATTCTTTCTTAATTTGGGATTCAAAATCCAAAATTCTCTACTAATTATAAATATTTGAAGAATTGGTAAAATTGATAGAATGCTTTGTCCAAGGGTAGGCAAACTCACAATTTCTTTCAACATACATTGTGGCGAATTAAGCTTACCGTGAGTGGATGTTTTTACTCCTGATTTATGAACTAACCAACCAGCCAATTCATAGCTGACTAGGTTACTAAGCTGAAAAGCTCTTACAGCTTGTCTAATTAGTAGATAAAATGTAGATGTTGTAACACGATTTAGAATCCTTATTGCAACCATTGTGAATATTTGGGTATGGAAAATTATGTCAGCCTCGTTGAAAATGCGTACTGTTATATCAAACACATTAAAAAGCGTGCAAAGAGTTCAAGGCGTCTATTGAAACCAAATAGAACATCACTTCTGAAATCTATTTCATTTTCTTATTTTACTTTCTGCATACTACTGTGCATGCAAAAGTCTATAAGAACATTCAGTGAACTTAAGTGGTAAAAATGGAATCACGAATAAAGTAGTTTACGATGTGAAATACACGTGTATGAAGGATTTAAATAAGTAGCAAGCTGAGTACTTTAAATAATATTTTAAAACATTGAGATATCATTTAATGTACGTTATGAATACAAAAAGTAAATATCTCTATCAAATTGATTCGTAAATTGCTTTTTCGAAATGTAGATTTACACATAACGACAATCAATCGTCTGTATTATGAAATATGGTTTTCTAGTGTTGAATATTTATGATTTATAAAGTAACAAATTTTATGATCAATTTAAAATAAATTCTTGTATGTGTCTACACTTTGGCTAACGTTGTACTGCTAACATAACGTAGATATTAACAGTATTACATAAGGATACTTGAAAATACAATACATACAAATTATTATTTTTAAACACCGTCGTCATTCCATTAGATTTTAATTGACACTCCAATTTGTTTTCTATAATGGTTTGTTTCTGTTCTTATATTTTACTATAATTTCTAAGATGAATCCAGAGAAGAAGTCATTTTTTACTTATATAGACAGAATATAAATAGATTTTTTTTTAAATGATCTGATTTTGTTCAACAATTGTTCGATTTTAATGTGAAGTATACAGACTCTTCGAAGAGCTCACACTGTCAGAGAAATTAGGGATAAACGATGCTAGAAGAGAACTAGTGGTAGGCGAATTGGTCTTGGTATATTCCGTGTGTTCCAATATTTTTAAAATCCATGTCCACTTCCAATGTGGAGCATATGGCCTCGTAATGGAGGTATCTCACCAGAATTGTTTGTTACTCAGTCACTCAATCTCTCTTTTTCCAAGATAAAAAGATAAGACTAGGTTAGGATTTGTGGGTAATTAATCCTTCTCGCTAAGCCCAATTATTAAAAGGTCAGAAGAATGGTAAGGAATTTTTAAACATCACAAACATACATGCTTTTAAACAGAAATTGATCGAAAAATTCTGTTCGTACTGGTACTAATCCAACAACACTAACCACTGCGCCAAGGTACCGTCAATGATTTTTTTTTTAAATATTAAATTCTACGACATATATAATGATTTTAAATTACTATAGAAATTTATATAGCTTTCGTTTTGTTTTCACTGTATGACAACAAATTTTTACCCATAAACAAATGGGGAAAAGCATTTATTCCAGCAGTAGTATTTAATCCTAATGCCATCTTGTTTGACCTAAATACATAAATGTTAATTCATTTGCTTTGTTCGTATTTTCCAAATGGTATCAATGTTCATTATAATATTATCTAAAACATCTTTAATCACCGAATGAGTATTGTTCGTTTGATTCGCGTTAATTTGGAACGGAACTGATAAATAAATATTTGCATCCACTACGGCTAATTTAGTAACGGACATAATAATATTTGTATGCCCAATGGGAATCAAAATATCGAGAAACATAAAAATACTCTCATTCGTACAAATGTTGTATAATTTACACATGCATAAATTCAAATCTGTCAACAAATAAACAATAATTTTAAAAATTGAAAAAAAGATTACAACCAGTACCAGCTTTACTACACAATACTTTTTTTCAACGAATTATAACTCTTTATAAAATTATAAAAAGGTCAGGTTGAGGTAGAATAAAAATAGTTGAACTAATCATTCATTTTCGCCAAAAAGTACAATCTCTCAATCAATTTAGATATTTTTACGTGACTTGATATACATTTTATCATATTTTTGATGAATTAAATATTTCTTAGTCAAGTAAACAATGTAAAAAATAACTATATTTTTTAGCCATTGCTGACATATTATTAAACTTATTTACTGATAAACTTTTGACGATCTCCTCAATGGAATTTATTGTCTTTACCGATTGCTTTGAATATAATACTTGTTCGCGATATTAAAAATACTGAATACTTACTTTATTCAATCCATACTTTACACAGTATTAAAATAAACTCACTATCGATTTTTTTCAGTCTCGAATAATTTCGGGGAATCGACGAGATTGCTCGGTAAGGCTTTTTGACCATTAATTTGTTCCGCGAACCCTCTTTTGCAATTACTCATTCATAAATCACGGCAAGCACTTGAAGTCAAAGCGCTCATACCTCATACGTAAGCTGGAAGGTTGAGGTACACTCATCATATTTGCGCAAGCTACCTGGATGTGTACACAGCAACCAATTAGTCCGTAGGTCGACCAAAGCTCATTTTAACAAGCATAGATTCTTGATTAGCGAGAGTGACAATACAACCCAAAACAGCCCTCTGGGCTCACGGTATTTTTATAACTATTTATTTATTATTTGATAATATTTTTAAAAATAGATTGGCTTAATAAGTAGTTTTTAATTACTTTAAATAATTTTGAAAATAACATTCATTACATTACGGCGGTGTTCTTATACTACATAAAGAACCTTAGTAGAAATTGTTGTAAAGGGAACTGGTTGCAGCTAAATCAGTTTTTTCAGAAAGATAGAAGAATAAATTTTTGTAAATATATAATATAATGTATCGTTTTCACAAGCACACGTTTTTAGGATCAGACTTTAAATAAAAACGAATGTTTAAATCCTTGACCAAACAGATAAGAAAAATGTAAATTTAAGCGTTTAATTTTGAATTTCGGTTCACGCATCTACAAATATATTATTGTAAATTTTGAAAAAGTGCCTGAATGTGCAATAAAAAAATATTCCAACATAATTTTTCAGTAGTAAGTTGTTTTATATTATGTATTCTTTTTGTAATAACTGATACAATGTTAGGCGTAAGCAATCATGTCTCATAAAAAATATCTGACATTTAATAAAGTATGGCTTATTACTAAAGAAATTGAATGGAAGAAGTTAAATATAATATTTTCTCCGTCTTCTTATTGATATCTCTTTCAATCGGTTTTAACTAAAAAATCAGTAATAAAAAATATCTATTGCTATCTATATTGGGTATGAAATTGTAATATTCGTAGGCAATTGAGCTATAGACGATAAATCACAACATTCGGGGTATGTTCCATTGGAAATCCATTCACAAGGGTGAGATGAATGAATCTGGTAACGGCATCTGAAACGTCGACGGTGGGATTTTACATCCGCTACCCGTTGGAAATCCCCAATTTAACCAACCGTGAAAACGTACGATCTCGTATTAAAGCGACCTTTATTTTTATGAATACTTGAAGTGCCTCAAATGCAATCAGGAACTCGGCACCAATTTTTTTTACGGAAATGCAGTCATTTATAATTGCTTGTTTGTTAGGCTTTTTGTATGACACAAATATAAAACCTATCAATCCAAGCTTATTTTTTCGCGTAAAATTTAAATCGTAATATTGATAGCAAATTAGCTTTTATTTATAAATGCTTAGAAGCTATGATTTTTAAATTCTAATGTAACTTAAGTTTTTGGAAGATATCAAACTGTTTTGTATAACAATTTATAGCCTACTTAGTATTTCAATCGTAGATTTTTAATATTTTACTTTCATGTTAAAACGTATTGAGTGTTTTCTAGTAAAAAATTTTTTTTTTGCGAGCTATGAAATTTTCTTATTAATTGTTAAAATTGAAAAATTATGACCAGAGCAATAAAATAATCATTGAATTATAATATATTCAATTTAACGTGAATAAAAAAAATAATAAAATGAAAAAGAAATAATTACGGTACTGGCAGATATATTGCCAAGGAAAGAAATTTATAAAAGAGACGTAGTTACAGAATGAAAATTTGGATAGTATTAAATTTTTCAGGAATAAATCATTTGGTACAATTATTGTACCAGTTACCAAAAACACTATCAGTAAATATTTTTAATAAAAATATGAAAGCAGGACATTGTCTTTATTTATAAATTTGTAACTTTACTTGTTTAGATATTATAGTTATTCATCTAAAATAAAATACTGAAGCTAGATTTTCTGTTCGCTAAGAATTTTTCTCACATTAATTTGTGACGCAAAAACTTTTTTCTGCGGGTACGATGTAACATTATAATGTATGTTATAAAATGAATTTTTTTTTAACATACTAAAACAATCAAAAAACCATTTACGCTTTAATGTATTTCTACTGTAATTCTAAAAAAAAATATATTCAGAAGAGAAGAAAATCAAAACGGGTTTATTATTTTTTCTATTTGTGGACACAGAAAATTTGCATCTTTTTCTCTAAAATAATAATGATCAGATAAAAGAAAAACACATTCCGATAAAATGGGAGCTTTTTCAGTGAAATTTCAACAATTTCACGAATACCGGGCTTGAGAGATTCCAATAGCAGGTGATTATTCTGGCATTAGTTCTCTCGTTTCTCTTTGTAGTATATATTATTTCAACTGAACAATTTTCGTCTTTCCAAATCAACATAAAAATCGGCCAGGCGTTACTTTTATTCATATAATTATTGATTTGTATTTCCATTAAATATTTTTTTCAGACTTCAAATATAGCACAATTATAATAATTGCGTCACGTCTCTTTTGAATCCAGAAAAGGATATTTTAAAATGAACTTTATTGAGTTCTTAAGGCATTTTTTTAGATATATATTGAGAATAAATACGTTTAATATAATATAAGTACGGTTAAAAAGGGAATTTATTTCACTTACTTTATCTAAGCACAACATTGAGCATATCAAAAAACAGTAACAATAATTAAACGTGAACTGGTTTAAAGTAATTCATTTAGTTTAAATATTATAACAACAAGAAAAGGAATGTATGCGAGGATGGATAAGGATATAACTTGTGTAATAGAATCGTTTTCACTACACAAATTTTTCGAAATACGATACAATATTTGAAAATCAGTTTCTTTGAATACATATATCGACTGAAAGATGTATACGTTAATAGTTATTGGATAAGTAATCACAAATCGATATTGGAACGGCAGCCAAAAACTTGAGCATTCGTCAATGGTGATATAAATTCAATAAAATTCTAAAAGTTATGGTATAATTGATTTGAAAAAATTAAGCGATACAAATTTGATATTGAAAATCCATTCAGCATCTTTAATCAAATCCTGAATTAAATGTGTTCTATTTGATTTTAAGAAGTATCTTTTTTCAAATATTGAGAGCTTAATATTTGTGAATATTTACTAGCATGTTATATTGAACAAACTATTGTTTTATTGTTTCTTTCTCAAATATAATAATTTATTTTGTCAACGTGTTATATACTTGCTTTAAGGATAAGTACTAGCATTAATAAATATAAATAAAGCGTTTGATCTTTTCTTTGAAAGGATAATACTCTATTTTATCGGTTGTGCGGAAAAATAATCCCCAAAACATTGTGCTCCTGATATAATGTCCTCCTTATAGCCGCCTATGCATACTACATATATTCAACTTTATCTATCCGAACTTTCTTTTGTTACAAATAAAAATACATACACATTATAAGGTTTTTAGTAAGTAATAAATTGAATACAAAATATACTAATAGAAAATTAAAATTAACTTTGATTATTCCACGTATTGTGTTACTAACTGTGACACGTGTTTCGCCTCTTTCAGAGGCATCTTCAGACTTACTAGCGCAAAGTTTGCTTAAGTAATGAAGCAAGATTGATTCTAACATTTTAAAATTCTTCTTCATTCGTATTCATTTTAAGATTCTACACCCCCCTCCTTACTCCTCTTAAAAGGAAAAAAAACCCAAAAACTCCATTTTGTAATTTCATAATTTTAAAATGTTAGAATCAATCTTGCTTCATTACTTAAGCAAACTTTGCGATAGTAAGTCTGAAGATGCCTCTGAAAGAGGCGAAGCACGTGTCACAGTTAGTAACACAATACGTGGAATAATCAAAGTTAATTTAAATTTTCTATTAAAATGAACTTCCACAAAGTTACCGCCGAAACCATCGAAAGTAACAAAATATACTATTCATTTAAATGTTATTGCAAGTTTTGACTTAAAATTTGATTCACTGAATTAAAAACATAATAAAATTTTCTCAAAAAACACACCATCGATTTGTATCTATATCCATGATAATTATAATTATTATAACATAATTCCGTTGTTCTTTTTATGTTTATCGGTCTCATTCTTTAACAAAAAAAACTTGACGGATAAAGGATAGGCAAGAAAGAATGCTTTAAAACAAAGGTTGGATATGAATAGAAAATAGGAATGCTGTTATTTGAAAATCGATTAAAACCCATTTTTATACAGGGATCAATGTTCAATGTACCTTGCATCACATAACGGAAGCTTTTCAATATGAGACTTGGTCATGAAAGTTTACATATTGTCTTCCAGATTCCTTAAGTGTAAATTTCACAGCTTGAGCTTTATACATGGTCTTTCTAATATGTTATATGTGTAATAATTATATAGAAATATTATTTAGTATCCAAAAAAATATTTTCGAATATAGTTTGATATCACTTAAATATTTTCATTGTGATATTGAAGTTCATATTTTTAATTATTATTTTCTTATATTAAAAAATCTTTTTATTTTGTATTCATAAACACAATAATATTTATGCAATATAATGATTTAAGCCACCACATGTTGTAAGTGAAGTACTCAAAAGTAATATTACTCATTATTCATTATTGGTTTCATACAGACTTGGGAAAGTGCGGCTTTACATTGGCTAAAGTGCAGCTCCCAATATCCATGGTAAATATTTTTTTATAATTCATCTATCAATTAAGATTTGTGTAGAAATATATTTTTATTTGAATTTAGGTATTCAATACTACGTGAGATCGTGACTAGAGTGTAACTACTTGTATATATATTGAATCGGAATGTGACTCGTTAAACTCATGTATGCCCATCCTTAGAATATGATTTATATTTGCAGACCAACATTTATTGTGTTCCTTAAACAAATAAAAGCGCTTAATGTTTCTGAAAATGTCTGGCTGATAGTCTATATGAAGTATTATAAATCATTATAATCACAACACAAAAGCTAATGTTTTAGATTGTGTTAAATGTCGTGAATAAAACAGAATGCTATTTTTTGCAATAAAGAAATGATTTAACCTTAGAGGTATTAAATACAATCCAAATTTACTCGATCTAACCAAAAATTTATTATGCGCTACACTAATAATACGTATGGCTTAAAATGTATGAGCTATAATTATTTCGTCGTATCTAGTTATATTTCAATTTATTGTAAAAAATAGGATTTTTCTTTTTTATTATTTATAAAAATGAAATTTAAGTCCGAAATGCTTCCACAATGTAGGTAATCAAGTTTATTCGCTATCCGTTTAAGTTCATCCAAAAGCTGGTTGCCATTCTCTACTATTCGATGCTATTTTAGTATGTGTCACTTACAAACTATCCATCAAATGAGAGTAAAAGAAACGAATGACATTTCATTGACAAAGAATCTTTTAAATTACCAAAATAAGTGAAATTTTGATACACAAAAAATCAATATGTAGTTTGTACTCAAACCTAGTGCCATAATTCTGACTTCAGGCAGTTTCTTCACAATAAAATGTCAGTTAAAAGCCAAACGCTTACTTTTTTTATTACATTAATTTTCTTTTTGCTTGAAATAGCCCATTGTTTTTTTACTTCATATTTAGATTTTTTTTTGCCAACAATTAAAATTTCATACGTAAATATCGAACGTAAAATTATTTATACCCACCAAAACATGGCTTCTCACCCCAGGTCCGAGTGGCTCCCTCGGAGTCCATATCATTTTCTAAGGCGGCCACGGAGAAAATATAATTCGAAGCTAACCACAGCACGGTTTTGGGGGCCACGTGCCCTCTAGGCAAATAATCTAAACAAAAAAAGTCCTATATTTTTAATTTTGAGAAATCCGTAAATTCCCAGGTTTTGAAAATCCGCTAGCGACCAAAAAATTTTCAAATCCGCAATTGAGTTTCAAAAAATCCGCCAGCGAGCAATTTTTTTCCAGAGTCTCGAAAAACTAATAACTACGGGAATGGGGAGCACAGAAAAATACGAGTCTTAAAAAGGGCCACGCGCTCAAAAAGGTTGAGAAAATATGCACTCAAATATCTATTGCCATAGATCACTTCGGGTTAAATATAATCATATTTTTGAGGATATAGATGTCATAGATAGCCAATAAAACAATCATATTTAACTCCCTAAAATTGATAATTATGTTTAAATTTGACAAATCAGTTGTATGTTGAAATATTGCATATTACTTTGTATTCTGTAGAGAATAAACCACAATTGCATTTTAATTTAAATTTGGAAACAGACGTCATTAGCTATGCGAACCGATTGGTTCGACTAGATGCAGGACCCATTTGCCGGCAGCTTTGATAATTTATTGCACGGAAATTAGTGCAACGCTTGCATACTAATCATCAACGCGGACAACGTTTATACCACGAAAATACTCTTTAATAAAAAAGGATAAACCTAGTGTGGGCAAGGGATCGATTAAGTTAAGCTTTTTATGGCAAGAAAAGTTTTTCAGCGTCTGAAAGCTTACCCGCCAACAATCTTTAAAACGATTCTAGTTCATTACAGCGAGAGAAGTTTGTGAATGATAATTTTTAAATTCTTAGGAGAACCGCGAGGGTATATAATATAATAAATATATATCGTCAGCAAAGAGTAAAATAAGTAGCATCATTTTTTTATTATTACTGTACAATTATTTTATACACATACTTTTCCAAATTATAATTATTACCTTGCAGACTCTGAAGTGTATTTTTTTTAAATGTAAAAATGGAGATCTACATATTTCCTCATTTTTGTTCACATATAGTATAATAATACTCCGGTCATTTGGCAAACCGACATAACCGGTTCTTATCATGATAGAAATTGTAAAGCTCAACAAAAAAATAAAAGACATACAGTTGTCAATAGATTTTATATCATGGCGTTATATTATGTATGGTGTAGCTTCAACGCTTAAAACCTATCCTTCGTCGTTATTTCTTCGATACTATTATAAAAATTCCTGCAATAATTTTACAAATAAGTGTCACAGATTTTGTAAATAAAATATCCTTTAAAATTTCACTTCGAAGTGGGCGGTTAGCAGTCTGAGCAAACGACAAACTAAATTATCTGTTATATTATTTTCCTCTCGTCATGTCAATTCTAGAGTTTTCAATATATTTCGTTCACACATACTTCTTACTGTCATAGTTCCTTTATGTTATATTTGTATACAAACATATCGTTGACGTTTTAAAAAATACTGATATATTAATTGTGTCTAACTTAAATAATGATATTTACTCTTTCCGCCTGCGTGACTGAGTGGTCAACATTGTTGGCTTCAGTTACGGGGGTCATGAGCTCAAATCTCAGTACGGACAGTCATATAAAATGATATTTCATTTGATTTGTCAATTTTCGTTCGAAGACATGGATGTTTCTGATGTCTTGAATTCCTCTTCTTCCCATCATATCCTAAAAACGGAGCGTAGCGAAAAAAAAATAGCTAATCACTATTCCTGTCATAGCTCTATCTTTTTATTCCTGCTCTCTTTAGAAAAAAAGGAAGAGGTTCAGCAACAGAGTAACAATCAGCTCTCGTAAAAACAATTATATTCAGATAAACTCTATAAGAGGTCCATATTCTCTACATTGGGAGCGGACACGCTAAAAAAACTTCATACTAGACACTTTACATGTAAATTCATTACGTTTGTATATTTTTATTAATTTTTTCTCAACTTATGCACTCCTAAAACATAAAATCAGACAAAATCTTAAATTATAAAAACAAAACTTTGCCAATCGACCTGATAAATTAACAAATCATGGCTTAAAAAACATTTTCAATCTGTGTTGTTTAATCAGCGTCAACAATTTTGCTCAATTCCAATTGCAATAAAAAACGATGTTCCAAAAAAAACATTTGAGTTCACATTTTTTGTCAACAAACAAAATCCTACCAAAATTTAGCTCAATTGATTTTAATCACTTATAAATAAATAACGAGAGTACTTGGATTTTGAAGGAAGTCAACGTTCCGGAGCAAAATAATTATTATGTTATTTTGATGTAAAAAAAAACAAATTATTTTGTTATAAATTTAATTGACTAAAATATCATTAGTGAATCAAAAGATCTTTATACGAAAATCTTTTTTAGTTTAAGCCACCATTTCCTTACCGGAACATGATTTTAAAATCATTGAATGAATATACTATGTTCCTACACTAGTTTAATTTTTTTTCAAACTGGGATGAATCAATGCTTGAAACATTGTTTTGAAGTTCACTAGAATTTATAATTTATTTGCACTCAAATACATCATCATACATAGCGGCTATCTTGTATATTTCTGAACAGTTTTTTACGTACACCTTCTACCGTTTCCCTTCATATTTTTCCATTGTTTTCACGATTCATTTTTCATAGTATATTCCTTCCCTTTTTTCATGCGTGTCGATACATGTTTATTCTACACTTTATCTAACCGGAAAAAGTATTTAAGGTGTGTTTGCAGCCATACGATTTGAAAAACTTTATCCGTTTTTTATTTTTCTCATTTAAAGTATTATATGAAGTGAAAATAGTGTAGAATATATGTTATACGCGCACGCATTTTAATTTTAAAAAGTTTTTCTATAAACAATGTCGCGATCTTGAAGAAGCAGTTTTGTGGCATTTCAACTCCGAGTTTAATCTCTTGGGGCTAATTTCAGTAATCATTCACCCAGAAAAGTTTTTACACTAAACTTTATTACACTTTTCGGATTTTAATCAATAAAAGACACTATATAAGAGAGGGTATACTGCACCTGAACTTCTATTAAAAGTATATTTACTTTTTTGCCTATCGTATTCGTCTAACGGTTTTATTGTCAAGATTCTACTTTAATTTACACAAAGATGTATTTTATTTAAAATATGTATTTTGCTATTTAAAATATGGTACAGTCGGTTTTGCTAATCAAAAATATGCTATCTTCATCAGACGAAGTCGGTTGAGAAAAACTGAAAAAGTATGTAACCGATACAGTTAATATGATTTCTTTTTACAATGAACACTATTCAAGTCATTTATATCACAGAAGGAAACGATATGTTATTTATCGATCAATAAAAGTCGCATTAAGTTTGTAATATATGTGTATTTCATGATTAAGTGTTGCCACACAAATTCAACGAACCAGATTACTTCATTTATCCGGACTATATCTATAAGACAACGCTTGTTGTTGTTGATGCTTTATTTTATTTATTTTATTTTTAGAATGCTCAAGACCAATATTTGGCAATACCGTTAATTCCAGCATTTTTTTCTTACGGTGATCAAACGGTTACATTATCTTATGTTTATCATTGAAAAAACTTGTCAAAGTAGATAAATTTCTAAAGAATTAATTTAAGAATTCAATAAATACATAATTTTTTAGACATTGATGATGATAGTGTATAATATGACGATTTATTTCCTTAACAATCGCGAAAAAAGTTTCCCACTGCCTTTTCTATTGAAATGTTTGTATTCTCAATAATCGGAGCTTCAACCTATTCATAATAAGTATGTCATATTCTTTTTTTCGTTTTGAAATATTACATTTAGCTGATAAAGTATTCTCGCTGAAAACCGTCTCGTTGAAAGCGTCGTAATATATTGGATTTACGATATAAAATCCTTGTCATTGGTAACATATTGTCACTGTAAAAGTTAAATTATTTATTATTCTATTTTAACAAATTCTATGACGCTATATTTTTTTTTATATCACAGATAATTTTTTACATACATTTTTTTTGAAAACCGTGATTTGAATTCTTTTTATATTTGATTTTATCATTTTGATTTCAACATTAGACAAAAATAAGCATACCGTAAAATTAGCTTTTTAGTACGGTAACTTATTTTAAATATTATAAATTGATAGAAACTTTTTCAGACTTATTTAAGTTTGTATTGGCTGTAAAATTCAGGCATCTATCATTCACTCAAATCCTTATATATTTCTTAAAAATATTATTAAAATTATTGCTTGATACCGTATAATCACAGTGACAAACATTAAGTCTGAAATTTTAATTTTAAAAAACAATATGTAGCCCCAAATTAACTTCCTACAAAAAATGACCAATAAGATTGATTTTTTACAAATAAATAAATCAACACAAGTGTATTATCATTATAAAAATGCATTTTAAATTGAAAAAATAACAATATTTGATATTTTTTTTATTTCAATCAAATAATTTTGTATTTAAATATAAAATGCTTAAATTTTATAACATGAATTTGGAAAACACATTTTATACAACTACTACAACATTCCGTACAACGGCAGTAGAGTACGCTTTTTTACTAATGGTCATATTTTACAAAAGTTTTTAAAAATTATGTGAAAACTGTTTGAGCGTGTGGCTATTTAAGTTATATAACCCTTGTGTTTTTGGCAAACGTTAAGAATAGTCCCCGGAAAGTGAATAATTATTATTGAAACAAAATATTCCCACCAGGTTAACACTAAAAGCTTAAAAAGCTGAGGGTATTCCTCCCAAACTCACCGAGAGGGATGAATAAATAAATGTTTATTTTTCCGTCCGCGGTATTTTTACTTCAAATTCCAGTGTTATCTCATAGTACTTCTTATTTTTATTTCTAAGTGTATTACTTTTCCTAAGACTATGTCCGCTCACAAATGGATTCAATATCAACAGATCTTTTTATACGAGAACTGCTCGTAGCTCAATTGCTATTACGCTCCGTATTTTTTACAAAAAAGTATTGAATAGAAGAATATAACTAGGACAGAAGAAGCGTAGAGCATCCAATAGAAATCGTTATTTTTTTAATCACGTGATCCATTTATACTATATGTGGACATGGTTGAGATGAATATGAGATATTATTTAAAAGTGATCAAAGACTATCTAGTGTTAATTTTTCGCAGTTTGATTTCATTGGCACCTTACATGTTTTTGAACAAATATTGGACAATGTTACTGGCAACCAAACTTCTTTTTAATTTAATGAAAACCCCATACTTTAAAATGCACTCTCAGCCAACAAGACACATACCGTCTAATTATGTACTTTGGTAAATTTTGTTTGTTCGTTGACTTTATTTTTTTGTGAACCAAAAATATTTTATTGAAAAATCAAAAAAAATGTTTTAAATTACCCTCATTTAACTGATTTTAAGTTTTAAATGACTTGTAATATCGATTTATTACTAATTAAATAAAAAACGGTGGAAAAATATTATATATCCCTGAAAACATATTATGCAGAAAGTACTTTTTTTAAAGGATGACTTTGGTTGACTAAACAGTAAAATATCTTGCTCAATAGATCCAACATCCATAAACTGTTTCTCGAAATTCGTGATGATATCTTGAATATATGTACTTTACATGTCATGAAAATGAAATTCCCTCAAAATAAAATATTTCTTCACCGGACCTCAATTTGAACAGTCACGTTCTAAGCTGAAATTTTTTCGTAAATCTGTAAATCGGTTTGAAGTATGTGCTTAGTCGATACAAGTAAAATAGACCAATACGATATAAAACAATCGAAAGAATTTTACATCAGACATAAAATACGATCAATGCGATTTTCCCTACAGAGAAGCAGTCTCCACAAAAGTTATTATCATTATTTAGAGTTCAAAATGACATATCTATGTGGGACGTAAGGGCAAACGAGCTCAATGACTCATTTTATGTCCAGGCTTGTATTGGGTTGTGATGATATACAGTAATTTATTACGCTGGATACCGACTTTTTGGATTAATCACGTATAATTTCTCTGTTTTCAGCTGCTGTTTGTTAAAACAGCTTTTATTTAAAATGAGTAGAGTTTCGCAAAATGATTGTTTTTAAAACACATTTGCTGAAACAATCTCTGTTAACGTTCGTTTCAATAACACAAACAATTCCAATTGAGGCGACTATCACCGCTAGCCTAGCACGAACAAATAGACCGCAATTAATTTGTTTTGGGATCAAAATAAAAAGACTTTTTTTATCTCGCTCGGACGTTACAAGAGAATTTTTGTGACCGCGACGAAAATGCACAAAACAAGTTTGTTGTTGTTTGTTGTTTTCAGAAACTAAAAATTGATGACATTTTTCTTAGCTGAGTCATGTCAATGATTTATTTCTTTACTCAAAATTTACTGAATTAGGTATTATTACTTTATTTTTAATAATGTATTATCGTAAATATTTTTTAATTTAAGCATTCTTATAAGTTGTTATCAAAATTGATCACATACATACGTTTTAAGACCTTAAATAAAAAGCGTCGACAAGATTTATATCCTTTCCGGGGAACAAAAAGTTTCATCTTAAATAGATTAATACTTCACTTATAGGGTGTTCACTGTCAATACTTGGTGGAAAAGCATTATGTTAAAAAAACACAATATTCCAATATTCTTCTTTCACTTTTATTAAGCAAGATCAGAACCGGTTTCGCTCATGACGAGCATTATCAACGGATAAGAAATAAAATTTAACAGTTTTATGTATACATAATAAAATGAAATAAAAAGGTGTTGTAAACAATTGTTATTGAAAAAAATTTACAAATTCCAGTACAAATCTCAAAAAAGTCAGTATCTTATCAATGAATTCTGATAGTAAAAGAAATATATCTCGGGACATATATCGACAGCCCTGCCCTGCAGTATTTAAATTGTAAATTATTAAATCTTTGGAATGTTGTTCAAGTTTGCTAACAATCACTTTTCATAGTAGCATAAATCGACTTCGGCGCATATATCGACAGCCCTGCAGTTTTAAATTGTAAATTATTTAATTTTTGGAATAATGTTCAAGTTTGCTTAAAACCATGTTTCGTAGTATTATATATATATTTTATTCAACTAATTTTCAAGTACGCTACCAAAAATATTTCGTAGAAGAAGAAAAAGACCCGAGGACATCAGTACGGACACATTTGTGAATTGTGATTATTTGTGAATTGTGATTTGTGAATAGTGATTATTTTATCGACTATTAATTAATATAAAGATAATTGTACAATTTCTTTTTTATGTTTTTCCAACAATTATATTAACTGTGGAAAGGAAGAAGGGCGTTACCCACACATATCAAATTTTACAGGATGCTCAAAAAACGTGTTTTGATGATTTTGGGCCATATGCAAATTATGAATTATACAAAACCTTGAAGTGTACGTAGACGTGTAAACTGGTGTTTAATTTACGTAATTTAATATAAATTAAAGAAATTGACTAAGAAAAACCATTGTTTCAGTCTTTTTTCTTGGTTTTATTTTTAACAAGGTCATCTTTATCAAAATTAAAAGGTAAATTTAGATACTAATTCGGCATTTGTAGCTTGCATCCCTTTGATAGAACGTGTACCAAGTATGGTACATTGTGATTACCAAAAAAAGCTGTTTTGGAAAAACTGTGGGTTACGTTCTTTTTCCTTTCCACAGTCAATATGTAATTTCTAAGAGTTCTTTGATGCTTATAAATGCATTGAGTATGTACGTTTTAGGTTTTAAAGTCTTTTTGAATGTGGTAATGATCTATAAGCTGTGTCAAGACATATAAGAATAGGTGAAAAAATATACATCTTATATTCTAGAATTCATATTTTTAAGGTTCCCATATACTACAGATTATTAATAGTAAGAACACAATAACATTAACTTATGATTAATTTATGTTTTTCACTATTTATATTTGTTTTAGACAGGTTTGTAGTGAGGCACATCTTTCTAGAAACGGTAATCATAGAACAATAATTTCGAATACGAAAAAAGACTGAACGTATGAAATAAAAGTCACACAATCATGATCAGAGTGAAATGAATTTTTGTTTGTTCGTACTTTATGCGTTGCCACATCGCTTTTACAAAATTTTTGCTTGCACTTCCGGGAAGGCTATAAATCTTATATATAAAAATCAATGTTTGTATGTCTTCATTTTGACAATGTATGCTTGCACTTGCGCGAAGGTTATAGTACAACTAAATCACAGTAGGTGACGCATGTGTTGTACTATAGACAATCGGCAGCAAACGTCAAACAGGCAGAAAAAGAAAGCATGCACTTCAATAAACACAATTAAAACACAAACACTTTCTTTCTTCGAGTGGCATTGCAACGCTTGTAGGGTACGGGCTAGTATATATAAAATAATAAAAGACATTATTAATAAGGTAGCCATTTATTTTATTTATATAGTATGTACAATAGATAATATATGTTAACATTTGAGTACTGCATCGTTTATTTTAAACCTTAATTTTAAATATTCTGCAAAGTGTTTAATTATTGCAAGTGAGAACGATAATTTAAAAAAATACTGTTGATCAATTGGAGAAAAGAAGACAAATCAAGGTCTCAAACTTTTGCATGAATGAAATCAGGAACCATCTAATCACTTGGGTAGATGTCACTGCGCCAAGTTTCAAAGGCTGATAACTGTTAATAAGTATCAAATATGTAACTGGATAAAAGCATTAGCATCAAAGTCAATACTTTTCTTAATCCAATATAATGAAAAAGCATACCTTAAACTTATGTTTTGATTTTTTAGATAGTTAAATACACACTTTGATTTATTATGATCCTAGAGCAAGAGAAATAATATTATTTTCATAATATTTCGATCTTTATTAATTTGTAACTTTAGTAAAATTAATCTTTCTTTGATGAGTGTAAATTTTTGTGATTTTTTCCCATATTTATACTAATGAATCAGAGTTAAAGAAATAAATTATTTTATTTTGTAATACAATTCTCACCTCGTGTGAAATAATATAATTATTTTCCGTTTTGTGACAATTCTCATCATTAACTCAATTTATTGAATACTTCTGCTATGTTACAAATAAAGAAAACGCCACATTAATAACAATTTCGTCGAAAATTTTCCCGATAATAATGAAGACGGTAATGATGAAATCGAGCACCGTCATTGGTAAATGTGTAGGCTTTCGCGTTGGTCTATAGCGAACTTCAATTAAAATCGTTTGTATAACAGATGTTTCGCACAGACAGAGATTATCTGGAAAATAATAAATTGTTTTATATTTTAATTTGGTTTGCCTTTCGAAGCAATTGTTATCTTCAAAGATTTTTCATGTTTTTGTTTGCGAAATTAATTTTCTGATAAACGTTCATTATCGTTTTAATATATAAATTAACTTGGTTTTCATATTAATTGGGAAAATCCTTTCTTATGATTCTACATAAAGACTATTCTAATAATATACAACATAACCAATTTTCTAACGAAAATGACTGGTAGTTTAGTGCCGCAGCCTTCAGCTGTTATTGATATATTCTTCGTAAATTAAAATTGACGATAAACATTGTTCAGAACTATGTATATACTATTTGATACTTATCTTTTTGTACCGAAAGTGCTAAATAAAATATGTAAAACACTGTTCCTTTTATCTAATATAATTCAAACACGTTTTAGAGAATGTCACTAACCACATACAAGAGTTAACTCAACAAAAAAAATACAAAAAGAATATTCATATACCTGGATTTAGAGTATCATCAAAATAATTATTTTTTAAACACATAAATATGTTTAATTAAGCTTTTGTGGACAATAAGATACGAAAACAGAATAATATCGGACAGTAAAAAGACATCACAATGAAACAGAGATTTAGAAGCTTTTATTGTATTTTATCAAACTGCATTAATTGCATTCAGTAGGGTTATTGTCTGGTCGCCTAGCCAGCATTTATCTACGACCACAAAGTTAATCTACACTTTGTCACCCGTAAGCAATTTGTATCAAATTCAAAAGCAGTTGCTGTTTATACTCAAACGTTTGATTTTATTTTAAGCGCCGAAAAAAACAAAATCTTACAACAGCTGTCGGCTTAATAACGCAATTTGTTGATTTAATGTGGTAACTCTTTGAAACTAAATGTTTTTTTTGTGTATGGTTCTAACGCATTTATATACAAGGTAATATGAGTCAAACAAGAATATTCTATAGTATTACGATATTAAGCATCGATTTTTCATATTGAAAACAGTTGATTGATTTATAACCCAAATTATCACCCAACCAAAATGGATTTTCAAAATCCATTAAAACCATGACCACAGAGATGATAAATGAAAACAAACAGAGCACAAATAAGCATAGGTAAGAGTTTTTTTCTACGCTATAAACATATGAAAAGATCAACAACAATTTCAAAACAAAGCCGTAAACCACCTTCGGCTTATCTCATGGGAAAGTTTACGGAGCTCATGCTATAACTGTTTATATTTTTGCTTACTTTCAAAGCAATACGTTTAATAAAAACTTAATAAATCTTCTAAAACCAATTATTCTTTGTTTGAAATAAAAACAATTTTTATTTTATCGTTTTTGTCCGCAAATATGTTTCAATCAATTTCCTCGCAATCGGTCGCCGTGCTCACACATTATCAAACAATACAACGTTATAAGACCTTTTATATTATTTTGGAAACATTAAAAAGGTTCCGTTGAATTATATTACAATTCAATTATTGAGATAAAAGAAGGAAACTGTGAACGTTTTATGTCAATCGATCCATCTAACTGTTCAGATAATTATAAAATCCCAGGCGGCTTGTCAATTTCTCTTCACCTTAAATAAAATGGCGGATAACGGTTGATTGGATTGAACAAAGATTAGTGATTAGTCAATATGTAATATTTTAACAACATACATCAAAGTATGAGGGCTCTGTCAACAATGACAACAGTCTCCATGTTTTGTCGAAACTGAATTAGATATGTCATATAAGATTTTTTCTATCACTCCATACTTTTACGAAATCATCAAGGTTAGGGTAAACGCATCGTGAATTTATATTCAGTGTATCTATATATTGAGAAAATGAGCATTTTTATATGAAGAAACCTTTCATTGTTTATAATTTATCTGGATAATAATTCCTTCAAATATATTTAGATGATTTTCGATGTTTACCCAATACTTCCGCTCGATTCTGCTTGAAGGCTGAATGTTACGCCGGGTTTTCCGTTGATGTGGAATATCTGCATCGCTTGTGGCTCTATTAAATGCCTGCATCCTGTATTAGACGCACGCCCGGTGTCGTCTATCTACGCTGTGATGAATTGCGCTTCGGTACGAACGGAAGAGACGTGATCGTGGTGTGCAATCAGCGGCTGCTTGCCTCTCCACCAAAATAACTCCAATTTCGTACCTAGTTATAAACTTTGTCACTGCCTGTTTTCCAGCACATTTATTTGCGATGCTTACAGGAACGTAGATCGGCTTAATTGATATTATAAAACGTGAGAATTATGAACAAAAAGCTGTTTTATTTAACATATTACTATGGATAACGCTGGGTGAAATATTTTATTTTCGTGAAAAAATTCTCTTTACCAACCTCACCTCACCATATTTGCATAATTCATATTAAAATTAATAAATTTCAACAATCACATACAAAAAAAAGATCTGAATGATTAACATTGCAGCACAATTAATTTAACACGATAAAGCATTTGATAGTCCGCACTGACATTCGTTATGAGGGATACTGGATGCATACGAAATCCCACCAAAGATTTTGACCATTATCAATTCTTTGCATGGGAATATTGCATGCTGTGTGAGAATCGGTGACTCAAATACCGAATGGTTCGGGGTCACAACTAGAGTGAGACAGGGGTGCACAGTTTGTGCAGTTTATGCACAGTTTATTTTTATTTATTTTAAGCTGTTGCTTTAAATCTGAGGCTGTGAGACTGAATATGCCGATGACTACACCATATTTAACAAATTTGTAAAGGGCACCCAGAAAATTATTATCGGGTTAGGAATGAGCTCAGGTCACATTGGTCTTGAAATAAATACATTTAAGACTAATGTGATGTCTAACCAAACCTGTCATGACTCTGATAGTACCCTCACCAGCAAGGAAAAAATTGTTGAGAGGATCGACAGCTTCAGATAATAGAAAATTGAAATTAACTTTGATTATTCCACGTATTGTGTTACTAACTGTGACACGTGTTTTGCCTCTTTCAGAGGCATCTTCAGACTTACTATCGCAAAGTTTGCTTAAGTAATGAAGCAAGATTGATACCTTCAAGCTTCAGATACCTTGGCGCACATATCGCGAATGACGATAGCACAAAGAAAGAGCTCGCCAAAATCACAATTCACACTTTTTACAATAAAGTATCAAAATTTACAATTGGTATGTGTACTTTTATTATATTATACGACGATGTTATCTCTAGATTTACTATTTCTCCGTGATGCTTCTGTGAGGCTATTGAACTAATAAAGAAAAGTTGATGTAATACTAGAACATTTATTATGATTCTGTGTCCCGTCAACTCGACAGGTTGATATTAGATTTTCTAATCGGTTTTACATAGAACTACGTGAATATTAATCGCACACAGTTACCAAGTAAGTAACCGCATTATATTTGTGTAGTGGTGAATGCTTGTAAAGCTTTAGTTTTATCGGGCCCATTAGAGATGAAGTGAGATTAGAAAAAATATGTTAGGTACGTTGAATAATCACAATAGTGTTATCTCTGTAAAATAAAAATATGCAATCTACCAAAACACAAAATAAAAACCTGATTGTACTTAAAAATCCAAGATTATTTTTTACCATTTTACTAGTTGGCTGACTTCACCTCTCGAGAGCCCACATAATACGTTTGTTTACTTTATATCTTTTTGGAATGCAACAAATATAACTAGCGCAAAATATCTCTAAATAACTTAAGTATATTTAAATATCAGAAGATATTTTGATACGATTATTAATCAGTTTATAATGCTGAAATTATGAAAACCGGTCATGATCAAACAATGTGGAGTTAAATGTTTATTTTAATATACAATGCGTTTTGCCAACAATTATCAGTGGAAATTTTTTTTTAGTGGCATAATATGATTCTTAAAATATACATTTTATATTTAAAATTTGTTTAAAGTTTCATTCTTAATAATTATTTAAATAAATCTAATTTGACTCGAAAAAATCCGTTGTCCGACTCATATTTGACTTATTTATTTCGAGAGTTTAGCGAACTCTGGTCTAGGCTGTACACGTGTAACACGTGATAGAAGGTACAACGTTGAGTATAAAGAATTTATTATCTGTTTGATTTATTGAGACAACTTTACTAAATGAGATATTGCTGTTATTTTGCAAATTATATTGCTTATACATTATTATACTTCATGACAAATTGTTGTCTATTAGCCAAATAAAGACCATTTACTGTTACATTATAAAAAGGGACTGCCTATAACTCATAGTGCTGAGCGCCAATACACACGGACAAATACTAACCATCGATTTATCCACTTCGACGGTGAACCGGTCGACAAAAGAGTAAATCCCCTTTATCCAAGAGGAGGAAAAGTGGGGAACACCGAATCCAGTAGTCTCAACCGTGACACTGTAACGCTCCACTCGCCGGCGGGGAATCAATCTTTCGACACAATAAACGGTCGGGAACCGTTATGCGCCACCACCGTCGACGCGTCGCCGTCGCCACTTTCCAATACGACGCCGGAGACGCGTAGGCAAAAATTTTATGGATAATGTGAGCTTTTTTCCGCGATTTAGCACCAGGTCCCGGTGATATATTGCGGCCGGAAAGATTAACTCGGCTTTAGGATTTCAGATTTATGCCGTATTATTAATGACATGAAGAAGCTTCAGAGTGCGTGACGGAAAATTAAATACTAGCATTATATCGGAAATTTTCTAATCACCTTTTTTAAATTTCTATTTAAAATATTAGCTACAATACAAAAGCATTGATAGACTACTTTTCGCACTGTGATATTCAGTTTTATACATATAATTTTTATTTTGTATATATATTATGTGCAGAAAAACAGCAATTGGTACATTTTGTGTTAAATAAAAAATATTCTTTGTTAGTTCAAATTTTGCTAGTAGATTTAAAAAAATACACATAATCCATCCAATATAGGGACATTTTAAACTTTTTCAAAATAAATATTAAATTTTGTAATTGCTTAACCGTTGGTTTAACACTACAATTGATATACACAATTCGAGATTAATATTAGTACCTTTAGTACCTTATAGTACCCTAAAAGTACCTTGTTTCTTCCGTAATTATGAACATAAAATAAAATATGGTTACCGATATTAATTATAATATCAATTAAGGAATGAAAATTTAATTTGTCCGGTAAACACTAACGGTCTCTTGAGTACTCTAACTTTTATTTTGATAACTATCTCCACGATGCTATATAAATTAAAGTTGGCTAAGTCCATTGCAATCAGAGAGCACACAATTATCTTTAATTATTCGATTGAAATAGCCCCGTTTGATTTGCATCAATAAATATGCACATGCCCCGTGTGGTATTGAACATCACTTGTGCTTGACAAAACACTGAAGGTAAATATTTCGATGGGTACCAAGAAAACACAGTACCTAATATTACTGTATTTATGAAGGTAAAATGTATTGCAGATGCTTTATAACCAAAGACAACAATTAAATATGATGTGCATCTGTCGGTCCTATAAACGAGTGATCAACGTTTTTGTGCGTTTGTTATATTTGATGACGATCACCATGCATTTGGATCTTCAAAAGGAGGCATTGCTTAAAGATTCTCTGTCAAGACCCGAGAAAAAAAATCTGGAAAATCAACGCTCTTTGCCAATCTCGGTTACCGTGGTATTTAAATAAAACAACCCGAAAAATGAAACTTTATAAATTTTCAATAACATTTGTTGAAGTAAATATTTTTTTATTCAAAACTTAAATACAGCGAACTCTTAACTTCTGAAGCAGAAAGCAATTAAAAAGAAATAAACATTTTAAATCGTTTTTTTGTTTCGTACAACAAAATATGACGATTTTATGTAGGTTCGACAAACTCTGGTTTGAAAAATAAACATAAAATTACTAACCCAACGTATTATTTTTGGAAGGACGGCGCTTCATCGGCAAAATCAAACGAATCCCTGTAGAAATGCATTTAAAATACAATATTTTTACATTTTGTAATATTTCATAAAACTTACTACAGTCTCACGGTATCGGCACGTGAGAATTTCCCAATACATTAATATTTTACGTCCCGTGTCTCAAGTCTTGAAAAAGCCAAAAATTCAGAATCCCTATCATTGTCTGATTTTTAAAACAGGGCATAAAGATAACGATTACAAAATACTGCTTTTTTCGTAGCTTTAACTTTTTATATCTACCCTATTCAAAACACAGTTTTTTTTACTAAAATTGAGCCTGAGATATACACTGAGATTTACAATATGTAAGCCATAGAATTTTAAAGTACTGTGCGCTCTTAACAGACACTAATAATTGACGGAATAAAAATATAAATTGAGCCACATTTGTTAATAAATTGTATGTAACGCTTTGCTGTGATCAACAAATTTAATTAAAATTATGCGCATATTTAAAATCTTTGTAATATTATCTGCTCATTTTATTTCGAAATTTCTGTGAAACGAGTTCACAACTCAAGACATTTTGAGTATTTATCGTTTTGCTTTTCAACTCGAAACTCGAGAGAATTAATGAAATGATCTAATTATATTTTGCTGGTAAAACTTTACATTTGTATTAATAGTTGATTCAATTATATTACTAAATATTAATTTCCTGTAGATTGTTTTTTGCAAATATAATGCAAACTTAATTAATTTGAGCTACTTAATATTTATCGTAAAAATAATATAAATACAATATTGTTATACATGAAATAATCTCTCATGATTTTAATAATCCCATTTGTTTATAAAATTTTTGTAAGTGAGTAGCTTAATAATGATAACCTGATCTGATAAAAGCTCTTTTGAGATTTATGTTAAGAAGGTAAAATCTATGTAAAACATATGAAATTAAAATTCTTTATTTTCAACAATCTACCGAGAAGTAAACATAATTTATTCTCTTGTATAATAATTTAATGGTGAGTTTTGTATGTATCAAACATTTACCCATATTATATAACAGTAGAATAAACATGCAACCCGAAAACTTAATGTTTCAAAACAATCACGTATTGTTTTGAGTTATATACATACTGAAATATCACAGATTAAATTTATTATTATGGTTGTTTTGGATAAATATTTTCCGGATAGATCAAAATTGAAACTCTGTTAATGATTCAATGATTTAAAATATTATGTATAGGCGCATTTTTGACTTTTTCCAATCCAATTTAGGAAAAAGTGATAAACTTAATTAAAGATGTGAGTCCGGTAGTTTAACGCTGGACCTTTTCTTTGAAAGCTTCAGTCGTTACTCAGGAAGCTTTCCTTTAGGTCTGTTTGTGAGAATCTACTTCCCTTCCTGATATAGCGTCCACTAACTGAAAAATAGAGCCTCGCAAGATTGGTGCGGATTAGAGTGTTACTGGGAACAAATGAATCGACGAGTCACCCTCACAATATGGACCATTTCTTTCGTTTTATATTAAATATATAAGTAGACAAATGATACAAAGCATTTATCTTTATTTGATGACGATAAGTTGGCGATAGAAGTGTTTGGTGAAATAAAAACATCATATTCAACTAATAACGTCTCTATATTATCTGTTAAGTCATTGCAGTAGTCTTTTTATGCTATAATAAAAGATCTTCAACATTTTTACAAGTCATATGTAGTTATTACTTAATTAATAAAAACTTAAAAATAATTTTATAAACAACTGGTGCATACTTTTGATCAATTAATTTTTGCTGCTATCAATAAACAAGATTCTATAAAAATGAGAATTTCTGAATCAATAATTAATAAAGTTACCACGCAAAAGTCAGTAGTATATAAAATTTATATATTTTATCAACCGAAATTGATTCAGATTTTTTATAAAGCAGGGCAATTGCATTCTGTTTGGAAGCGATTTTAAAATAATATAAAAATCATAGTGCCTATTTAACATTTATTTTTTGAAAGTGATTTGTTAGCTTAAAATGTTTTCATATATAATACCATAAATGCGTAACAGTTAAATAATTGTTAGTAACTACATATTGTTTTCGTTAAAATCAACAAAATTTGCGTAACTTTTTATAATCGGGAATTCTGGTCTCGGTGTAAAAATATTTTTTCATTAAGAAAATTACTATGATATCACCCTACTGGAAAAACTTATTCCATCTACTCTAAACGAATAATCCAATATAGCATATTAAACGATTAATGGTTGTCATGGAATCCTTTTTGCTACCCTCGAAAAATCTGTAATAAATAGTGTTCTATCAACTCATCCACTTTATAAATTTTATCTAATTACTTACATTGTGTAATTTTAAATACTTTTTAAATCTTATTTTATAAGTATTTTTTAGTTTAAATGCACGAAATTTCAAATAGAAATTACAATAACAAGCACATGTTAGGTAATAAACATTATCGGATCCGTGGTCAAATGTTCAACACTGTTGGCTTCAGTTCTAACAGTTTCATAATATGATTTTTCGATAAACTTATGAATTTCTGTTCGAAGACATGGTAGACAAAATATGATGGCTAAAATTCTTTCCCACTAATCCATACCACTCCATTAACTATATCCTGTCCAAATTGGGAAGCGAATATAGTAATAAAGTCACTGTAATAAATACATCCATACCATTGTTTAACATATAATTTTTAATTAACCCGTTTCTTTCCATGCTAAAAAATTAAAAAAAATTATCAATCTACCACCAAAATATTGTGAGTTAAAAAACCAGTTTCTTATCATATCCATGCGCAGCTTTTCAGCCTTTATTTTCACGTCCTTTAAAATTTGAATAAAAAGTGAAAAAATCGTTCATTTCCTAAATTATCATATGAATTTTACAATATACTATTCAAAGATTTACCGATTAACACTTTGATTAACTCTGTATAATTAGTCGTATTTTATGAAATCATTATCTTAGTCAAAACAATGCCTGTTTAAAATAATGGCATGTGTGTTGATATTGCATAAATTTGTTGGCCATTGTTTTACACAATTATCTCCAATCAGTTAAACAGATTTTCCCTGCATATTTACAAAAAATTTAACAGCAAATTCTCAATGTCTCTTTATTTATGTAGGCAAACATGGCATGTTTTACTCGATATCTCTTATTTTATATAATATTCAAAATAACATTTTTTTTAATTTATGATTACCTGACGACTCAATGACTTTCTCTTGAATCAATCTGCTTATAGTTATGTTAAATACATATGTTATAGGTATATATATTATTTTTTAAAAATCAACATATATTATAAGGTGTATTTATTTTAAAGATATTTGTTTCGTTTACTTCTTAAAGGATATATTTATTTTCTATTTAAAATAACTTAACACTCGTTCATAACATCTAAGAGTAAAGTTAATCATTTTCGACTAATAAAATAATGTGTAAGTATTTGAAGCACGCATACACAGACCCTTTAGTGGGCTACATAAAACAAATTATAATGAATTTGGGCAGCAAGAAAAAAATAAAATTTAAAGGACCTGATTTTTCTATTAATTGACTTATTCTGCTTTATCAACATTAGTCTTCGTCAGAAATACATGTGCTGCCAAAACGCTTTTCAAATATTGCTGCATTCTACACTAAATTTGTAGAGATATCTTTCGAAAGACATGTATTAAACACAAATAATATTTTTTTACTGACAGCTATTTTAATATCACGTAATCGTTAAAAGTGAAATCAAGCGGATATTTATTTATTCCCATATATTGAATTTATAGGAAGATAATGACAAAATGTAAATTCCCTTAACTTGCTTACCATGTGTTTTAACTTGTTTGATAACACAATTTCATGTTAATATAAAAAAATAATTTCAACAAAACTAACGCCGAATCCATCAAAATATTTTTTTAAGTTGTAATATAAATTTTAAAAAGACTTTTTTTTTAACACGTGATAACTATTTGGAAAAAAACAGAGATGTAATATAATGACAAAAGAGATGTGATTTATTCACAGTATTTCAGAAACTTACAACTGGTCGGATATTAAAACGAAATGTTATGATCCTCACTATATATGTATATATAAATATGTATTTTAGTATATGTATAACTAGGTAAATGTTAGAGTGGAATATTAGACAAACGCATACTTTGGTATATACTCTACCAAATTACATCTAGACACATGGCACTAATAAATACCACACGAATTCAAACACTGCATTATAGTTCCAACTGAACCCTCATATTCACGGCAGTAACATAATACCCACATGTGTTTACGATTGCTGTACGATTTTACCTGGCCGTTTGTACGTGTCCACGCTTAACATCTGTTTATGATTTTTACAAAATTTTCTCCACTCGTATCTCTTTACGGCATTCTTACTGTAAATTTTAAAGTTACGAGGTTTAATGTCAGGTTGAGCATTTCACAATTTACGTACGTGCCTTTTTAAAGAGTTTCCACGAGTCGCTTACACACATAAAATATTTAGAAAAGTATGATTTTTTTTTTTCCATTATATACTTCTTGTTATCACACATTATTTATAATGTATAATTACTGTAAACTATTTTTATAAATATATAAGTCTTAGATACGTTCCACGAAAGACGTGTAAAAAGTTATAGAATTCATACAAAAATTGAATATTTGTCGCCAGATTTGAAAAAACCGTGTTATTTGAAAAAATAACAATATTTTTTTAGAGAAAAACGGGTTACAAAGAATTGCAATGAAGACTTGATAATTAATTAAACAAAATTGTATTTTTAACATTATACATATTTTAATTAAGAAAAAAAATATTTTTCGTTGCTGCTATATTATATACGAAGAACTTTATGAGGGACTGGAGATAAATAGCTTCCATTGCTAGAAATATCTTGACATGTCTAATGTGGTTAGATCTAATAAACCACTTTTTCGTTATAACTGTCATGCGTTTTTGAATTTATTGTTATTAAGAAATTCGTTTCTGTGTTTTTTTGTTTATATCAATCATGTTAAAACAAAAAATTCGTGTAAAAATATATTGTATTCGTTTAAAACCCTATAAAAAGGAGTTGAGTGTATTCACCTAAATTGTGAATATTATTAAATCGTTCGAATTTTATATAAAAGTTTTATCAACCACCCTCAGTTAAATTATTTTATAACGATATTTTATAATTTAGTTTCTTAAATCCATCTTTAAAAATATGTTTGTTCGAATTGATTTCAAAAGCATAGAAAAAAAACATACCGAGACACATATTGCGTCTTTTTGATAGATTCGGCGATAACTTTTTAGATTTTTTTAAATAGAAAAATTGAGTTTCCGTTTTTGTTATTACACTGGTTTCACTATTAACTAATGTTGCAACCCCCGTTTTAGTCAGATTACTTATAATTAATATTTTTTTGTAGTTTATAATTCAATCAAAAATAATTAAAACTTTATTTATTTATAAAATTAATACTGTACCTATATATACAATCCAGTAAAAAATGAAAATTATAAAAAGGAACTAAGACTTTTAGAAAATAACTAAAGACAATTATTAACAAATTGCATATAAATAAGACAGGTAGTTTGCCACTATGACATTTATTTTCTTCAGAATTTTGTACCGCCTAATACAAGTATTTGATTTTGTAAGTAATAATTTTATTGTTTGTGTCTAGTTCCTTAGTACAATAAAATTACCCATTTTGTATGTTTTTTAATTATGTAATTTAGCGATATAGTCATTTTAAAAATGTTTGCCATAGACGCGAAACACGTATCAGAATTTTTAACAAATCCGATGGACTTACTAATAGTGATAATAAAAAATGATGTTATATCATCTAAAGAAAAAAAAATTGTTAGCAAATTGATATTTCAAAACAGAAGATGATGGATTACCTCAAAAAAAAAACATCCACGCCATGAATCAAATAAATTATGCAATTGATTGAAAAATTGGACAAAAAGATTTGTAGACTTCAAATTTTATTTATCTTTACTGTGAACTTGATAACAAACATGTTATAATGATAAGCTCTTGGTAATTCGTTAACCTAAAGTTAACCCTGTCGAAGTAATTACACACGTATCGATCAAATCATTTACTACTTAAACCAAGTTTCTGATCAATATCGGTTTATGTATTTGGTTCAGGGCACAATTGTTTGCAAAGTTGTTTTTTTGAGGACTACTTCCAGTTGCTTTCAAAAACCGAGTATTTGGGTACTGTTACATTATTCAACCGGAGCTTTCATCCTAGCCCCGGAAGCGTGACGCAGCGGCGTGACGTTCCGTTATAATTTCCTTGCACTGGAAACATGCTGTTGAATAACTTTTTCAAATATTAAATAAAAATTATTAAGCATAATTATTTACCAATATTGAATCCTAATTTTACAGCTCAGAGGTTGCGCGCCAGCGAAAACGCGCAGGACGTTAGAGCAGTGCTTCCCAGATTGGGGGGCGCAGAATTTCTCCGGGTGCCTCCGCAGAACATGTTTTGTACTGAGGAAGGCCGCGGATTATTTTTTTTCAGATTTCGAGGGCCGTGGAATGAGAAAGGTTGGGAAGCACTGCGTTAGAGTGCATTCGTCATCATCAGCGCGCCGACACAAGCGCGCAATATAAGATTATTTTGTATGTTGGACTGCTCATTTAAAGAAGTTTACTTAGGTATCGTATTTTAAATAAATTGGTACTTGAATAAACATTGTACAAAAACCGGATATTCCGCTGCTGTTTTTTTTTTGTGTTAAAGATTTTGAAAATATATTTTTTTTTTTATCTAAAAATATTAGTTATGCGTGCTAAAGTCACCGCACTGTTTTTGTATATTAGGTTAAAAAATCACTGTATATTTTGTTAGTTTTAACATTACGTTTATTATAACAATTCTATGACAGTTCTAAAAAATGTACATATTTGTATTTCTTGTTAATTTAGAAAATCATGATTTTACGAAAACAAAACTTCTTCATAAAAAGCTCAAAGAGACTCAAAACAGTAACAGTTACCCGAAAATTTATAATATAATTATCAGACGTTTAAACATTGTTTACCTCAATCATATTATTATCTTAAAGCAGTGAAAAAACAAAAGCGGGCTTGCTTCTAATATGCGATTTCTTGAAAACGTAAATTTTACTTGACTATTTTTTTTGAATTCTATATCAAAAGCTCAATATATTTCTCAGAGAAAACAAAACACTTTAATGAGGAAGAAAACATTGTTTGGCAATTATAAATAACGAACAAATTAGATTTTCATTTTGGCTGCGCAGCGTTCCCATCAAAATCGTGAAAAATTAAGAATGCTTAAGGAATTTAACGACATCCTTTTTGTTTGGTTTTTTTTTAAACAATGTAATTATTATTAACCTGTAATAAATCAAAAAAAAGAATAAAAATCTTCAAAATAAACTGTATTTTTTAAAGATATTTCGTTGATCTCGTTTGCCAAAGTTTAGCAAAGAAAGCCACTTTTTGGTACAATGTTTGTTTGTTCGTAGTCTATGGACCACTAAGCTACTGATCCAATTGCAATAAATCTTCGACAAACTTGTTTCTTGCACTTCCGGAAGGTTTTAGGCATATTAAAATTAACTTACAGTAGGTCTTATATAATATATAAAAAGCAATGTTTGTATGTCTGCTATACCATCGACTGACGATCAAACAGCATTCAGATAATTCAAATTTGACGCTTGATTGTTTGTATCAAAAAATTAAAGATGAAATATTTCAAATCTGTCAAATCGTGTGGTCTACATTTTGAAATTCCGTTCAAATGTGTTTCGTGCATTAGGTGTGATTTTTTGTTCGTATTTCATGCGTAGTACAATTAAATTACAGTAGGTGGCGCGTATGTCGTACCATAGACAATCGGTAGCAAACGTCAAAGAGATAGAAAAAGAAAACATGCACTTCAATATACGCAATTAAAACACAAACATTTTCTTTCTTTCAGTGACATTACAACACTTGCTAGTGTGCATTGCAACAGTGTTATATAAAATGAGATTTGTTGTCTTAAACGAAAGAATTAAAAAGACGATATTTTACAATCACACTTCATTAGATTTTCGCAAAATATAATTTCATTTCACATTCATTACACAAGAAAACTACGAAATTGAGTTATTGCTTAGATTTTATTAGATTCAGATTTCGACTGAAGGTGCTTAGTTGAATTTCAATATTAAATTTAAATCGTTCGAATTTTATACATTCCCACATGATTTATCACTAACGACCCGGGTTTTGATTTCGGCATCTTCAAGCATTCAAGTGCATGGATGAACTTGAATTGACAATCAAGTTCATCCGTAAAAATCAAGTCAGTTCATGTTTATCCGTGCACTTGAACGCCTGAAAATGCCAAAACGTAACACCTGTGTCATTGTTTCAACACAATGTGAGATGAGATTGTATAAAATTTGAAAGACCTAAATTAAATAGTATAAAAACAAAAATATTTTTTTTTTTTTATTCTACAATTACTATTTTTTTCTATTTATAGTTGATAGCTATTTCGGCTACATAATTGTAAAACTAAAATACACTGATATTGGTGGTTGATCCGAGTTCACCAAGCATATAATAAATAAATGAATAAACTGAAAAGTAAATTAAGCAAATACTTTCACATACACATTTCAAAAAATGGTTTTAATTTGACGGTTGGTGACTACATTTATGTTTAAAAGGATAGCTAACATAAGTGTTATTATTATGATTATACTAATAAAGAATTACAGAAAGAAAAATCAATTTACTTTTTATTAAAAGTATACAGTAGACACCCTCAATGCAAATCACATTTGGACTTCTTATAGAAAATCTCAACATAAATTGTTGTATGTTAATATGTCAACTGGCTTAGTAGCTCAACATTTTTCTTGGAATGGATACAGATAGAAGAATCTTGATGGTAAAGAAATAGTTTCTAGATTTTTGATTTTTTGTAATCCAATTTTTTAGAAAACAAAAACTATGCTTATGTAAATGATAGCTCGCAAAACAAAAGCGAAAGTTTTCATAATTCTAAAATATTGGTAAATATTTTAAAACGTTTGAAAAGAGTAATTTTTCATATTTTTACTTTACTAATTTTATTCTGCTGTTTTAATAATATACTTTACATTGTTTTGTGAAATCCGTTTGATAACTGCCATGTTTGCTTGAAGGTCAATGTAAGCTTCCGCTTTTGTAACAAACTCATTTTTAATTCTTTAAAATTGTATTAACTGTATTCTTATTTTTTAAAAAAACTTTATACTATAAGCAAAATTTTCAGCTCTGCACGATGTCATCTTACTCATTTTTGACAAAACAAAGATATTGCCGCCATTGTTTCAAAACCACTCAAATTAATGCATTACATAAATATATTTCATTACTTTATACAAATAGAATTAAATAAAGATAAAGTCAAAAACATGAAATTCGACCACACAGATATGGATATTACCGACAAATATTGTTTTGTTTTGTATCCTTGAACGAAAAAGTTTTAATTACCATTATTTCTAAGCTTTATACTTTAAAATATTATATAACTTTCTCAATTGATAAAAATACTCGGCTGTATTGTCTTTATAAATTATTTAGGTCTGAACTTATGGCGATTTTTTCCATTATTTTATAAAACCCGAACCTGTTTGTGGCAGTTTTTTTTATTTATTTAACACCACTTAGACATCGGTGCCATTATACTTATGCATATTAAATAAGAGATAAAGAAAGCAGGAAACGTAAAACCATTGCCTCAAGAGAATACCTTTAAAATTTTCTCTAGTACCCACAACATGCAAAGGTTTACGACAAAAGAAATTCATATTATGTACCAAAAAGCTTTTGCATGATACCTATATATTTATTAAAAGTTCTCTGCACAAATGAATGCGAAACAAATGGGATAATTTAAGGCCGTTCCATTTCCGAGTATTTAAATTATGCGCCTAAAATTACGACCAGAATAATAAGTAGGAATTTTAATACATAACGTAGATATCAGCTTGTAGCAATATAGTCATAGAATTACAGCATATTCTCATTCAAAAATTATAATAATTTTACGAATATTCTCACTTGTTGTTTAAATAAAATTACAAGTCATTAAAAAACTTTTCATTTACATAAACGAGTATGAATCTACTGTGAAAAGTAAATTATTGGAACCACTGTCTTTAAATACTGGTGTGGCATTTGAAAAAAAAAACAACTTTTTATATATATATAAAAAAAAAGTTTTACGAATTTATTAGTTATTGAAAAAAATGCAAAACAATTTTAAAGCAAAACGGTTTTCAAATGAAAAAGCATAAAATATTTTCAATAAAATTTATAAATGTTTGCTTTGTGGATAGAATGAGGTTTTATGGATTGCAATATCGGACGAATGTATAAATATTTTGTTATTTAATGTAAATAACGAGATTACAAAAAAATTAAGCAAACTAAAACAGTCACGGTTATTGACATGGCAATTGCGGAAAAATCAGTCGAAACCGATATTTCTATAGAAATATCGTTTTTAAAACTATATCATAACAGTAAATGGGTTATTTTCATAAATATCTTACGGTATTTTAAAATCAAAATGCATCTTTAAAAAAAGCATCATTTTTTTTTCGCTTACTCAGTAAGTAATACATCAATATTACAAATCATTTATTAGTTAAAATGAGCTCAGAGAGGAAAATTTTCGTGCGTATCAATAAGATTATACAAATCAAAACATAAAATGATACAAAGTGATCAATCTTGGGATCCCAGGATTGAAAAAATACCAACTCTGAAATCTTGGTACTAGACCAGTGTCTGCCAAACTGTGTGCCGCCAAAAGTCTCAGGTGTGCCGCGGTGGAAGAAACCTTAAAAATGTCAATTTTACATAATGCCTATTCAAGAACAAATATTTGCCACGTAGGATTTTGGAAGCAAAACGGTAGCAAATCGAGGATTTAAAATTCTTCGGTAAGCTAAAAAAAAGGAGTTTTGGAGATAATCTGCGGGAAAAGTATACCAAATCGAGGATTTGTGATTCCTCGATGGGCTAAAAAAAAGGACGATAATCTGCGGCATCTTGGTGTGCCACGGTACTAGTTCTATTCATCAGTGTGCTGTAAAGTAAAAAAGTTTGCCAGACACTGTACTAGACAAACGCTCCGGGATTAGGTGCCCTATTTTTTTGGCTCAAAAACTCAACAGAAAAAAAAACGTTAACACTGTATTTTTCGAATAATAATAAACGAATTAATTTACTTTTAGCTGCATTCATATAGGCTTTTAATGCAAGTCAGCTACTATTAACAAATAGTTACGTATCGTTAGAATTACTTGTCGGAAATATTACCTTATAAATTCGCATATAGCAATGTAACAAGGTTTGTAAAGTGAATTGAGATTGCAATACGAGTAGTAATTGCATCTCACCTGGATGTGGTATCCCTAGTATTATTTGTTTCTATGAAAACCAACAGCAATTTATTGTACTTCAAACGACCTCGGCTACATCAAGTTGTCTAATGTGTAATATTATTTGTCGTATAACAACTCCTACATAAGTGTCGTGCGTACATTTTTAATTCATCCGTCACGGCACGGATTTAAAATTTATTCATAATTAAACAATTAAAATGGCTTCTACATTGTGTTAAGAGATTGGACAATAGAATTTTTAGTTGTAGAACTTGTTTCAATTAACTTTTATATGATTTATAGCATAGCGTTTATAGTCTCCAAAATGAAGAATATCATGTTGCTTCTCATACAGACGCATGACAAAAATACAATTTTAATACAATTAAATAGCTTTAAAGGTTTGACCAGGAGCTAGTTGTAAAAACAAGCATCACAGAGTTTTATTTAACTTAAAATTATCAGAACTATTTGGTTAACGAAAAGATTTTTATTTGCAAAGCGTATAATAAAATTGTGCGTAAAATATCATAATTCACTTTTATGCAATGAATGCATCAATTTATAAACATACTTCTGTTGAAAGTTTTTCTATTATTTTTTTAATATTTTTGATATTTAAAAAATCACGACCGTCGACCACAAACAGATATTTGAACAAACCTTTAAACAAATATTGTTGTAGTTGTAAAAAATATGCGAAATTCAATTTTGATTTTTTTTTGATAGATGTTTTATTAAAAGTTCCTTTTATTCCAATCCATATTTATGGATTCTAAACAAAGCATCTCAACAGAAGATTTTATCGAGTGCGTATACGTCATTCTTTTAAGAAAATTAGGATAAGGTAAGTGAATTACCCGTTTATAGGATTGGACGAGGCTTAAGTAGAGGCATTGAAAAATCACATTTTGATGGCTATTTGTATGGATAATATATGTTGCGGTAATTTTGTCAATAGTTTCAATCATTTAAGTTCGTAAGGAAACTTAGAAAGCATACAATTTTTAATTTTAAATATTTATGATATTTGTAAGTTAATGAGTACTTCAAAATATTTTACTACTCATTACTTTATTATAATATGAAATACGTTTATTAATACATCAAGTTAGTGCGCAAACTTTTGAAGAAAATGGCTTAATAAGTTTTGGATATTTATAATTCAAACAAAATTTTATTCCTACATTTTTCATCTACAGAATGATAATGCTCGATGCTTAGTTTCCATAGGAGAGCAGAATAATTTATGTGATTTAATTTATTTAAAGTCAATTTTAAGATTCTCCTTATTTACTTGTTATTAAATAACCCACTGTTTTCGAAATAAGTATCTAAGATGGTGAAAGATTATATAAGTTTTCTTTTTGTAGTCTCAATAAACAATCAACATTTTAAAATTAACAAGTTTTAGTTTATCGTTCTTTTGTTTAGAATCGAATCATTGCGTACTCGACTTTACGTAAAAGTGTATAAATTTGAAAAAATCTTGATATCAAAAAACATTTTCCATTAAAGTAACCATTCTATCATAAAACGCACTTTTCAAATTTTCTGCCATATTGTTAAAAAAATCCGAGAAGTCTACAGGGTAGTCATTACTGCTTTTGTTGCAGAAAGAAGTTCCGAGAGCGATAGCATCAAGAAAGCTACTGAAATCTCACCGTGTAAAGCAAGAGGCATATGGCAAGTTTGCTTGACATGTAATGAGATTGTTTGCTCACCATTAGTTGTCAATTACTTATTCACTCATGAAAATAACGAACAATACAATAGCATCAGTAAATTTATTTCAATACAATTGGAAAATTAATTCAATTGTATTGTTGAAACACACTATTTTGTTTATTCATTGACATTTTTGTATTTTAGATAATGAAATGTTTCATCACTTGCCCTTTTTTGCTAACGAACATTTTGTTTTTCTCAAACATTTATTACGCGTATTTTTACTGTTCGTTTTCTGATTGATCAGCAACATTCGTTTTTAATGCTTTGCTAACCGTAAATCCATTCATATAACAATGTTTAAAACTAATTTTTACATCTCCTCAATTGACTAACGACTAACATTCAAAATGCAATCGTTAGAATCATCATATTAGTATTTTATATCGTTGGTATGTTAGTTTGATATATATATATATATATATGTAAATATGTCGTAATATCGTAACAGGTGCTGGTTTGAATCACGATCCCTTCAATTGGCACTTTTTTCGAAAGAATATGTTATAATATGTTTTTTATTTATGGCCTTCTAATGGAAGTACCTCAACAGTTTTTTACGAGAACTTTTTTTAGTCGGTCGCTCAACCTCTCTTTTCCAAAGAGAGTAGTAGAGATAGAAGTATAAGGCTAGAACAGGACTAATGGATACAAATCGCTTTCGCTACGCTCAGTTATTAAAAGATGGGATGGGCGGGAGGGAAAATAAGATATCACGAACACCCATACGTTCGACCGAAAATTGATAAATCGATCGAAAAAATGCTGTTCGTACTGAAACTCGATCCCGTAAAATCTGGCGCGGAAGCCAGCAACGCTAACCGCTGCGCCAATGAACCTGATATATACATACATTAAATTAACCTAAATAATATAAAAACAGGTAAGACCTGTTTCAATTGCGCAATACACTATAGTTATACTATTGAAAAAGTATAAAAAAAATAAATTGAAATTATAAAATAATAAGTCTTATGAAGCATCATATAATATTTCTATTTTTAAAGAACAATATTGTGTAAAAATCGATTTACAAAACGCATGTCATTAAATAAATAAATGTAAATAAAACAATATGTTATAGTAAGTGCAAAAACAAATTAAGTAGAAGCATTTTAGCTTTATCAGTTTGCTCTTTGACTACTGTCACCGATAAGGCATGTTGTATGTTTGCAGATTACCATTCCACGTATGTCTCGCAACTTAGAGTTGTCATTAGTTTTCTCAGCTGGGAATCTTATATGACAGTTCAGTACAATGGCAGATTTCTCAAATGTGCTTTGTATATTTTTGTATTTAAACTTTGATCCTGTAAAATAATACTACAATTTATCTTTATTGCGAATACTATTATCACATTAAACGTTATAAGAAAAATATATGCTATACACAAATTATATAATATGAGCATATTCACACCAACAATGAAAAATACTCCAAAAAAATAGATAATAATTTAATTTCACTTTTTTAAAAGTATACAAAAAATTATCAATAGTCACTTTGATTTTTTACAGTAATTCTTGATGAAAAACTATTATTATATGTGTTTATACATATATCATTTGTAAAATCTTTTTATTGTGATTAATAATGTCGTTTATGCAAAGAAAAACTTAGCTTAGTACGTAACAGTAAATTTTCTTTCATTGTTCTAAAGAAATCATATTCATAAATTGTAACAATTAAAATAAATAAAAATGGATCATTTCATTTTATATGTATCATGTTTTTATCATTCAGTTGACGTAAAGACTTGTTAACTCAATGGCTAACTTCACAGCCGTCCTATATATTATGTACCCGTGTCCTGAATCCCTCACATTCTCTCCAATCGTTGATGAGCGGTTTCTGATTTTTTTTTAAAGTGTCTAATGGGTTTCTAATCAAAATTTCTCTAATCTAACTACACCAAATGGTCATTAAATAATTTAATTTTGTATCTTAATTTTTATTGTTTTAAGATTACATTTTCTTGCTGGGTTGTCAGAATCTAGTCTCAAGTACAAAAATTTTAGAATTATTATGAGTCAAATGACTATTTAAGGCGTATGTAAAAAACGAGCCATTAAATGAGTCATATAAATATGCGATCATATCAGACTTTCTACAAACCAACTAGGTTGGTTTACCTACAAAAATTATCCGTTTTTAATATGAGCACATAATATTTGAAGTGGTATTTAGGAATAAATATAGTTGAATGTGTTATAATATTATACGTTCCTAAAGTTTCATAAAAGTGATTCAATAATGCTATCTCCCAGTGGTGGCCGGTCAATGTGGCATTCGATCAATGCACCCTTTTTATATGCAGGGGCGGTTATATTTTATGAAAAAATATTTTAACATAACATTTATACCATTCACTCATTTTAAATTCTTCATTTATTTACTGTCTATAATAAATATTTTAGAAAAAAATATTTTATTTTATTTAAAATTGTATTGAATTTAAAATGAGTAGATGGTATGAATGTTATTTTTCAGTATTATTTCATGAAATATAGCCGCCCCTGCATATACAAGGGGTGCATTGATCAAATGCCACATTGACCGGCCGCTACTGCTATCTCACTAAAATAAAAATATACAATCTAGCAAAACACCAAGCGAAGTCGTGGTTTGAATTTTTTTATTATTTGAGTGCTTTACGACTTGCCTTACTTCAGCTCTGGAGGGCTCAATAATGATAATATTTTGTATATGTCACTCTCAAACAATTGGTGAATACACTAAAATATATTTTTCTATGTTTTCCGATGCCAATGATCTAAATACTAGGTAGTTATATCTTACGCTTTGTCTTATTTCCATATAGTATCTAAAAAGTGATGCTTAATGACTCCTTGACAACTAAATCTCTTCTAAGAATCTGTTGAGGCTTTCATAAAAAATCTATTTATCTCGATCAACATTAAAAGCGGTGACGGTTATAAAAAATCATTCCTGTTATAAATTATAATTTAACTTTCCCATATTTTATTTTTTAAAAACGTGCACAGCCATTCAGCTGATTATGGTTATATCTATTTCTGAATTCTACATAGCCTGGATTCGCGGGAAGATAAAGATAACGCTTCGTAGAGTCGTCGTCAGTACGCAATTATCATTTCATCTTCAACCGTAACTAAATGTGTAATTAAAAATAATATCTATCATAATTTTAACTGATAACTTACCAGAATGTTGATTGAGTTTTCCATTTAAAATAAATCATTCACTTCATAAGCGGTATAAACTAATAAAGGAGCCAAAAGCTCTCAGAACATGACCACGCTGAATAAAGCTCCGATAACTTCTTATAAGTAAAGTAGCTTAAACAAAAGGAAAAAAATCTTCAAATAACCTCGGGGTGAATATAAAAATCGACTCGTCAAATGTTTTTCGAAAAGTTTTTTAAGTTGTGATATTCAAATTAATTTACGTGTTTTTTGTGTCGAAAGTTACGCGAAGAAAATGTGCGTATATTTTTTATTTCTTAATTGGATAAATTTCCTCCACCTGTTTTGGTTGTATTAATTTTCAGTATCTGTAAACATTGCTGTTTATTAAAATGCAGATTTTTTAAGCCAACCCACATAGTTTCTTACTGAATTCATAAGAAAATTACCAGAACTGTTTTAATGAATAAATAGGAATTGTTTAGGCTTCTATTTTTGTTTTCAATAAAATCCAATGTGAAATAAATATATGCAAATTCTACATATTATTGAAAATACCTTACGGTTTATCGATGGCATACATTAAAACATCACATATATTATGTTCATAGATTTACAATCGAATATATCAATCAAATCATTGAAAGCGGGTGGCAACAATAGTTATCTATTTAATTAATTATAGCTATTCATCCTCCAAAGTCTTGTGTTTATCTATTGTTTTACAAAATAATAATAGAGCAGTAGTCAGTTGCAGTATAAACTTCGTTTTTACAGAAGTGAAAGTTTGACACATGCAGTTTTTTTAAAGTGTCGCTATACCAATACATATTATATAATATAAAATAATATGTTTTTCATGTTTCGTTAAGTTGGGCATTGTGGACAACACTCAAACTTTTTTATATTCTTAAATGATTTAAGAAATCAATGTGTTAAAATATTTACTGTCAATAGATGATGGAAACGCATTGAATTAAAAAAACACTCTTTTGTGTTCATTCCACATTATGTACAAGTATCAGAGCAGGTTTGCTCATCATAAGCATTTTTACAAAGTACAATACAAACCCAAATAAGACTAATAAGAATGTAACAAACAATTGGTGATAGAAATTTACTAACATTAAATAAGCCTTTGAATTCATTGTTAGTTGCGCTTCTCTCTAAGTTGTTTTTATAATTTTTTAGACGTTTTTTAAATTTTAATTTAAGCCAGTTTTGTATACATAATGTTTTGTATTCTTAATTTCATATTTTTATTATCAATTTTGTGTTACACCATTACTAATCACACTTAGTTTTGCACAAATAGCCCAGTATCGATATATATATATTTATCAGGTAAAAATGCTTGTAGTAAGAAAACCGATCCTGATGCTAACAAATATTTTTTTAAATGAAAATATTTTAATAACTTTTTATTGTTCATTTACGTCATATTTTATTTGGTAAGTTTTAAATATGATAAATTATATTATACACCTTTTACAATCCTTTTCGAGTACTTTAAATGCTTTCTATTATTCTTAATGGATATCAAGTGAAAATTTCATTAAGAAACAAAAATGAAAATGGAACAGCGATGAGGGTCGTACAGGTAAAATTGCCTTTCTGTTGTAAGGAGACCGCAAGATGTAAGAGATATCTTACTAAAGTTAAGGTGCTCATTTATTTAAGTTTCTCGTTAGCGGCTGTAACGAGTCATTGATTTTCGATGATCAGTCCTGAACTAATGTTTGAATAATGTAACACCCCTAGTAAGATTGGGCCCGAGCTGAAATTAACTGGGCGCTGATGTTACAGGTAAACCCATTTTGCGTATAAAGTGGGGAAAGTGCCTTCGATATGCGTACAAAGAGCTTATATCATCCCAATATAAACGGCAAAGCAGTTTTGGCAGATAAATGTCCCTTAGGGACGCAATACGAAGGGTCTGCTTGATTTTGAAGGTGTACGTGGGTGCACATACATACATACATTTTGCTGATCTTAAACGATTACAAACTTTGCTTTCTCATTCACAAATCGATGTACATAAAATGGCTGCTATAGACGTAACTTGTATACATATAAGAATAAAGGGGTATACTCAGTTGGCAAGTCTAAGCTTTCCAATAAATAAATTATTGAAAGGTTTCGTAATTAAATTTAGTTATCTTGGAATATATCGTACTTTGTCGCTGTGGAATTGATTGGTCAAATTACCGATTTAATGAAATCAGTATTTACATGCAGTTTAATAAATTGTTATTAATTAAACCGGCTGCGTGGCCAAGTGGCCAACATCGTTGACTTAGAACACGGAAGTCGCGGGCTCGTAAAATAGTTGAAAAATCACGAAAATATTTATTTTGTATTATTGAGAAACAAGAAAATAAGTGTGTGTGTTTTATGATAATTTATATTACCACCGATTCAAATAATTAAGTAACAATGAATATTATATATAATTTTATTTTTTATTTGCTGAACAGTTTGCCGCGATTTTTCGAATCATTTTGATATGAAAGAGTTTTCTTCTTCTCTCGGTACCACCTTTGATGAAGTGGACACAAGCTACTCCATCTCTTTATCGTGGCTCAGTTGTGTGAAATCACTAAAAATGTCTTCAATATTGAGATTTGAAAGTAGCATAGCCTAGAGAATAAAATTATACCTACACCTCTGCCTCATGATTTACTTGACATTATAAGTTGAAAACTGAAGTAGTTTGTAGAAACGTTTGAAGACTTGCTGGTTTAACCAAGCTGTCTCATGGAAACAATTCCAGTGTAGATATTTTTCTAAGCTGATTTACGATTTTTCGTTCGAAGTCATGGTTGTCTACGATATCCAAAATAATTTCCCATCCATTCATTTTTTAAAACAGGGCGCAGAGATAACGATAAAATAACCACTACTCTAGTCTAGACCTATCTTTCTATCCCTATCTAATCTATTCAAAAAAATGAGCTATAAAGTAACATGCAGTTTCTGTAGAAACATGTAAGTCAACTTCCTCACAACATCAAAAATATCAAATAACATACTGCAAATCTTTCATCGAAAAACCTCTTCAAATATACTTACTATCCAATACTTGTTTAATGTATTAAAATTGTATTGAGATGCTTTATTTAAATAGTTTTTTTCAATCATTTCACGATACATTATATTTAAATTGAACTTATACTGGAATAAATTAAATATATATTATACTTTTTTTATCTTTCCATTATCAACTGATTTTTATACAAGTATTTGCTAAGATCCAAGATTTTTTAAACGTGAATGTAGTCGAAGAGGCGTAGAACATAATTTATTTTAATGTTTAATGAAAACTATAATGCGGAGGGAAATTTTCTGGAATTTTAATGAAAAAAATAACCAACTGACTTCTTCTATTTTGAATTTCTATAACTAAGGAAGATTATCATTCTATCCAATTTAGTTTCCCAAGGAGTTCTGTGAAGCCTCGTGACTTAAGAATAATATCTCGTAGCGCTAATCTCCGGCTTCTATATTTTATTCTAATTGTATCATTTTGTATTGCTCGTTTCAAATGTTTAGTTATTTGATTTCTGTAATTAGTAATTCAAAAAGAAAATATGTATATTATCATATAATTATATACCTAATTTAAGTAACTAAATGATAAAACGATGGTGCAATTCTTTTTTTTAGCGATTACTTCAATGTTTATTAAAAAATATTAAAAACTGATTCCAAAAGAAAGCAGCAAGAGTTACTATCGAAACTTATAATCTCTTATTTCGTATTCGTTCATCACTATCATTTCAATTAATAAGATCCAGGCCGTTCATGTAAAACATTTTCTGTTGATATAATTTATCGAAACTTCATAATACCTTAGAATTGGAGTAAAATGGAAAAAATATTTGAAATTTATTAGAAAATGAAGCCAATTTTGCTGTAAAGATATTAATATTCATACGTATGTGTGTTTCAATTGCTAGAATAAAATCATATAATAGATATTTCAAAAGATTTAAATACTTTTATCAAATAGTTAAGGAGTTTGTGCTATTTTAATAATATTTCTTTTGTGTGTTATGTGATTCTAAACACAGGAACTATATATGTAAATAGATCAATTAGGTTACTCTAAGACTTTCTGCAAATACAAAGTTGTTTTATCAGGGATTCATGTGCTTAAACTTTGCAGTGTGTGTAGTATTAAAATGCGCCAAATCATTGTTTCAACAGAAATTTTTAGAACAAATTCGTTTCGATAATGTTCTTCGGTGAATGTTCTGCGAAAACAGAAATAAATCAATGTTTTTCTATCAAAATTTCATAGTCCAAAAATACGCTAAAGCAATAATAATTTATGTTTAAAACAATAATCATTTAAGTTTAGAAACAATATAAGTTTATACATATATGTACATATATATTTATATATATAGTTAATATAGGAATGGATATAATTGACCTACAACGCGCAAATGGTTTAAACATGCTATTCAATATACAATTTGAAACTTCCCAACGAAAGTAATATAAAACGCCCCTTTTTGATAGAGAATTTATTTGAGTGTTTTTCCAGTCGCATTGCAGGCGTACAATTATGTGTAACCTTTGAGTGAAAGCTAAACATGAATTTCTGTAAACATCTGTAAAAAAACCGCGCGCTGTTTTGAAGGCTTTCCGTTAAACGAATGTGACGGTTTTTTATAGTGCCTTAAAAACGTCGAGAATTTATTTATTCGAATCAATGGCTTCTGAAACTCGCGTACGATTGATTCAATATCACTCTTTCCTAATCTTTGGCAGAAGTAGTTATTTAATATATTTAATCAATCTTGGTGTATTGCATCAGACAGTATTCATTGCAATATCGGTCAAATATATCAACATTTTTTCTTAAATATTTTATAACTGTAACCAGCATTGTTATTACCAACATTGGTTAATCAATATTAAATAAAGTAATAAAAACGGTGCATTGTAATAACAATGGTGCGTCGACGTTAGCGCGCAATTTATTATTTTTTTATATACATATATGAATGTATTATATCACTTTACTTCCGTCGCTAATAGATTCTCAGTTCCAAGTAATTTTAATTGATAAATATTCAATTGATTCAAATGTTCATGGATAGGTTTGTAAAAGTACCAATTAATTTTAAATAAGATGTAATTTTGGATGAAAAGTTATCTGAGGTAGGTAAATTTCTTTAAATGAGCACTCAAGAATACAAAATAATATTATTTTGCGCGCGCGAATCTCGGAGCGTCAATCCCGGAGCGCCAATGCCGGCGCGTTAACATTGGCGCGCTTTAGTCTCGCGGGCAAAAGTCGGGGTGCCAATAATGGTGCCGGACGAATAAAAAAAGCATTTACGTTCTTATATAAACAGTTTATACACCATAAAGTTGAATTCATTTTTTCTTTTGAAACGCTACTATGATAGCATTTTTCGTGTATTTTGTTTACCGGAATGGTCATTATACAAAATTAAAAGTCAGGCATAATGTAGAAATCTGATAGTGGCATGTTTCGATAGTAAGGTTGGTTGGCAATCATTTGAATTTTAGTGACATGTAATTTGCAGACAGTTATCCTGCTGAAAATATCATGTTGCCTTTTTACACAAACTCGAGTATAACTTTTTTCGCTGCAATGGCCTATATTTTCTTTTTTCAAGAAGATAATCGTGATAGAGTTCAAAAAATCTATGATAGTCACCATTTAAATTAACAAAAATGAATCGGTCGTTTTAAAACACGCTGAACTGTAATGAAAACATTTAAGAAAGCAGCATAATCTTTTATAGTATCGGTGTATTTAAGTCTCATCGAAATCCATACAACGTAATATATAATATATCAATATTAAATAGATTTTTTCGAATTTTCTCTTAAAAAAACTGTGCGTAAAAACGTTACTATTCAATAACGAAGTGCAACTGAATATTATCCATGTTAACACAATTGCACACATCAATGTTTAAAAAGAGTATTTGCAATAAACAAGTAATAGGTAAATCCCAATCGGTAGCACAGTGGTCAACATCGTTGGCATCCGTAACAGATATCATGGCTTTGAGTCCCAGTACGAAAAGCAATTTTAAATCGGTTTATCGATTTCTATTCAAATGTGGGTGTTTACAAAGAGTTCTCGGAGAAAAAATCTGTTGAGATACTTCCGTTAAGAGGCCATATACTCCGTGTTGGGAGCGGATATGGATTTCAAAAAAATAAAAATGATTTTTTCATTTTTCATTTTATTATTCGACAGGTTATTAAATTAAATTTTATGTTAGAAATGATCTTTCAGAAAGTTACCGCCGAATAAATCAATACTAAACATAATTATTTTGGAAAAAATTAAGCGAACATACGTTTTAGTAATATTTTTCCAGCGTATTTAAATCAAAATTTTTTTTTTTAAAATACCAATATATTTTATAAAAATCGCAAAACTTACTACAAATTCATACTTCAAAATTAAAATAATATGGCTATTTTAAACATTCAATGCTTTCAAGCATTTTTTAAAAATTTTAGCTGTGATTGACGGAACATGTATAATCATTTAGCCTCTAGGATCAGAACGTTTCCAACAAAAACACATTAGACATGACAAACATTTTCAATGCTGTTGCTTTTTTTTTCATAAATATATCATTTTATATTATATCGTAATATATGTGTATGTATTCCGTTTTTAAAAAATCCATTTGAATTGTGCTTTTTACATGACTAGTAATGATATCAAAGCATAAATCTGTCATAAAATTTGTTTTAATTACTTACGATCATTTATAAAAAATAGTATGTTTTACTCGCTTGTCTATCTTTGGAAATTTCTGCTTAAGAGATGAAGGCGTTTGTTTCAGTAAAGCCAAACTCTCAGTAAAAAAGCAACTTCAAAATAACATCCCGGAAACGGCCTTTAAGATACCAGCTTTTTGCTTTTTAAGCGATAAATTTTGTTGGAGTGTATAAAACATTTGAAAACACATAGAAAAACTGTTAGGGTCTAGTATGTGCTACAAATTCCGGAGTGAGTTTTCCTGACTTGGTAGGATTTCATTGCGATTAACTTTTATAAGTATAAAGAATTTTATTTTCTTCTCACTTTTATCACAGACTCATTACTTCTACCAAAGAGCTCCATTCACTCAATTAAACATGGTGTATAAAAACTAAAACATATGCTTACAATTAATGGACATTTTGGTTCAGTACACCAATTTGAAAAAAATAATGTTACGAGATAGTAATTTAAATTAAAATATGTTTACTTCGGTTAAAAAACATAACGCACCTACCAAATGTAATTCTATTTTGTGTTATTGAATGAAAACGACATAACATTTAGGCTTCACAAATGTTTACGAAAAAAATTCTTATATACATAACTCACCCACAAAAATATCTCCAAACTACAAAATTCATTTGAACTTTCTCCACTAGAGCTTGTTTAAGCCTAATCTTATGCTTTTTATGAAATTTCATTTCATGCATGGACTTCCGCGTAAACATTTTTTTTTATCTAGTGTATTTTCTTATAAACATGGACTTAGAATAAAAGCTTCTGTTTGATACAACGGTATCTTTGAAATGTTGAGAATTTGACTAAAATTTTGACATTTATTTGTAATATGTAATTATTATTCTCCCAAAGCATCACACACAAAATATTATAATATGATTAAAAGGTCTTTGTATATTATTTTTTTTAAATATTAATAAAATATTTTCTACAATGATACGACTTTTCAATTTGTTAAATTTGTTTAACGAACACTTTCAATAATGTTTTCACTGTCAATAGTTAGTGGAAAGGCATTATATTTAAAAACAAAAAAACACTGTTTTGAATACGATCATTACCGGTTTCACTATTAACAAACTCAGTTCAAAGTGCTCGTCGTGAGTGAAACTGGTCCTGATAATATTAAATAAAAGTGAAATTATAACAAAACAGTATAATTTCTTTGAATTGTGGAATAAAATTAACGAACCCAATATTTATCACTCATGTTGTATAATAAACTACAGTTTTCCATTTTACTGTGTTTTCTCATATATCAGGTATTTATTGTAAAAGTAGGTTGTTGATTATCATAAATGAAATAATGAAAAGAATATGAATTTCAAAATAGATGTCACAAGTGTAGTCTATTAATGTTATATTACAATATAATCGTTTTATTGGAAAACATTTTTTGTAATGTTTCATGTCTTTTTTTGAATAAAGTAAAATTCAATAGATGAAGACTCCGTTTATTATTAAATCAATATGAAAATGACGTTATCGTTTTTAATGGCATTGCGTACCCAATGCTTCTTACTAATGTATTGTAATTAATGCACAAATACTGTAAGAAATGTATTTAAGCGGAATATTTAATTTATTTTCTTCGGCTGAAAATTCGCATTCGTTTCACATAAATAAGACAATACATTTTACTCCTCTTTTGAAATTGTATACAAGGAGAATTATCATTACAAATGGTATACTAAGCATAAATTACTCTTTACCAAATACTTCCCTTTAAAAACCTCCCGTTAGGTAAAAACTTCCGTTTAAAATGTCGATTTTCAGAAATGTTAATTAGTTTACAGAAAGCTACAATTTCAAAAAACTAATTCTCTCGAAATTTAATTTATATTCATCAGTATATTTTCAACGCTAAAAGAAAACGAAGAAAGAAACACATTTCCAACGCTGGATTTAGATATCCGCAATTTCTCCAGTAACTTTAATTACTTGATAGCTTGACATGCGCTACGATATTTATTATCATTTGATTTTGGATTATAAGTCACATAGCCGAGTAGTAAAAACTTTAATTCAAACATTGTACTTGGCAGCAAGTTTGAAAGATCATTTTCATGAATGGAAAAATTTTTCCATAACTTTTTTGGTCATTGCATCAAAACAAAATATCTTCAAGGTTTTCATGTTTCCAATCCTCTCCATATCCAATTTTGAAAGCGAGCGATAAACTAATTCCTAATCAAACTCTCGTACCTTTACCGTATCTGACGAAATATATTGATCAACTCTGAATTACAACCCGTTCTCAATACAGAGTCATTTAATTTAACATGTTTCATTAGAAGCCCATATACCTGAATTTTGAGTGGACATGATTAAAAATCTGTCTGTATGTGACTATTCGATTAATATTTTGTATTATCTTAGCTTGATTCTATGCACTAACGTACACTGTTTTTTTTACTGTAAGTATATGTATATTTTTCTTTTATATGGGCTATTTAAAAAAAATCTTTTCATACAATATTTATCAATAAAATGACTACCAAGTTGTCTCAATGATATAAAATATAGCCATACTGTTGTAATGGAATAAATTGATATTAATAATAGTTTTGTTCTTGAGATTTTTGTAGAATTTCTTGCGTGAGGTGAGGTTTTTGTCATATAAGATGACAGAGGTGTCTTTCTAGAGGGAAAAACAAACTGACACATGTCAACTCATGAAGATAGCATAATATGTCTAGTTTGATACTATTCCCTCAAGACATAGGGTGTTAAGAGACGTTCCATCCAACTATTCAAAGATAAAAAAAATCTACCACGGTATTATATGTTTTCTTTTACCCCTACACGTTCATTTAATAATAATAATAAACTAATTAACGTAATTTATTAAGACAAATACAATATTCTTTTGTACTTATTTCTAATTTTATTTATCAAGATCAAAACCGGCTATTCTCATGGCAAGCATTATCAACCGATAAGAAATAGAATTTAACAGTGTTATCTATACAAAACAAATTGAAATAAAGCTTACACAAATTAAAATGTTTAACAACTCCAATATAATTACAAAGATCATCAAAGAGTGGTAATTTTAAGCATATCGGAAATTTTAACAAAGTTATCTTTAATGATACATAAGTAAAATTGAAAACTTTAAGCTAATTTAACTGCTTCCATGTAGTTAAATTTTATTTTTTACCAGTTGATAATGCTCGCCATGATCGAAACCGGTTCATATCTTTGTAAATAAAAGTGGAAATAAGTACAAAAGAATATTGTGTTTTTCTTAATGTAATGCCTATCCACCAAGTATTGACAGTGAACACCTTAAAAGTAATTAACATTAACCTAATGAGTCTTTAATTCTAAAACCATCCACATCTCAGCAATCACATAGTAGAACAAACACATTTTTTAAATGATAATGGATATTTTTATAAATTATATCAGTGTACATATATGGCCACCAAGAGGTAGCTCTTAGATGACCTATTACGATCTGGCCACTTTTCTTCTTCTCATGCTATGGAAACATTTACCCGACAGTTTTCTTGGATGTCAAAATCTCATAGGTCTGAATAAGACAAACAGGGTTGAGGATTAACGTTGATGTCCCATGACCACTAACGTAACGGAAATCAGTCCTGTTTGTTCCTAATCTTATGATCGCATCCATTTATGAATATTTCGCTTTGAACTAATATCTCGTTTCTATTATTATGATTGTCGTATTACTATGTATACGTTTACGTACTACGTATATGAATTTATGTATTTATATTTATAAGGTCATCTTATTTTAGAATATTTTCATTAGTGTTCAATTATTTTATAGAAATCCCCTATATTTTAATAGATGCTTTCTATTTTTGACTTTAAAAAGCTTGTTACTTCCAATAAATTCATTTGATGTGTTAATGTACGTTTATTTTGGTTGAATACATCAGTCTACGCTAAGCAACAACATTTAAAAACAAACATTTATTTTTAGCAAAGAAATATCTTATGAAATAGAAAAATAGTTTCATTTAATGACCATGGTCAAACATGCCGATTCCATGGCCGAGTTATCATCGTCGATGGTTTTGGTTGAGACTCTTCAACGCGATCAAGTCTTAATACGGAAATTTTAGATTGATTTTTGTTTGAAAGCATGAATGTTTCTGATGGGACATCTCAAACATGTCTCGCCCATTCAATTTTAGCAATAGGGCGTATCGATAAGATTAATTAACCACTATTTTTGTCTTTACCCAATCCTCCTACCCTTACTATTCTCAAAAAGCAATTAAACAACTGAATAACGAGCAGTTTTTGTAGAAAAAATGTTTGATAAAATTAGCTACACGTGGAGTGGTAGAAAATGGTTAATTATAACATTTATCGAATATCGAAAGATACCATACCTTTCCATCAAATTTTTAAACAAAAAAATATTTTTAATACTTCTGTAATTTCGTAAGCGCCGTTCAAATTTCGTGATACTCGGTTGTGCGCAGCGGTGGGCTGCCAATAATTTAACAAGATGCTCGCTAAATCTCAAAACTCTAAGTGGTGTTCCAGAAAACGGGTTTTTTTTTATTACTTCTATACAGTTATACGTACATATATTACCTACAGCTAACGAATGTTACTAGATATACTAATATTATGTAATAATCATATTTAATTAATATCAAAACTTAAAAAATATATTAACCTACACTAGATCGCAAGAGTGAAGAGTTTCGAGGTTGACACAGAAATATGTTCGTTCTTAAAGTTAATTTTAATACATATTTAAACATTATATAACGCATCAATCTAGCAACCTTGTCTTTTTTAATTTAACAAGAGGCTCGTGCGAGCCCCTGCGAGCCCTCTCTAGCCCACCCCTGATTGTGCGTCTAGAGAGGATTAACTTAATGGAAGTATATGATTATTTCATTATTTCCAAATCACTATTTCACAATTTGATCCTAAGAATGAGACAAAGTGATATTCTACCATCATAAGCACAAATAAAGGACTGAATAGAAAAATTAATTCAACTTTGTTATTAACTTTTATTAGTTATTTGTTTTATTACTTCTGATAGCAGTGTGTTTAGCTTTATATTGTTTTTTTTCGAATTCCACCCTCTTCAAAAAAATGGTTCACAAAATAATTATAATGAAAAATGAAAGTTATTATCTTATTACTTTTAGTGTGTTCACTGTCAATTCTTGGTAGAACAGCATTATATTAAAAAACTTAAATACTCATTTAAATTAATTTCAATTTTATTAAATAATATCAATATTATGAAATAAACGTGGAATTAATACAAATGAGTACTTTATTTTTTTGAATTACTCAACTTTATTCTATACCAAATATAAAAATAGAAGACAAATCACAGTTCACAATTCGACCACAAAATAATAGCACATACGTAATTTAAAATACCGAACATTCTGTTAAACCATAAAAAGAGTTTCTCACAGTGCTCTCACTCAGCGATGTTTTTGTATCGCTCACTTTTAAACATGTCACGGGTAGGAAGCAGTTTCCCTGGCAAAAATAAAAATCTCAAAAATGTGCGCGTCGCTTTATACGTTTTGAATAAATACCACCATCATTCCAATGTTATTACAAATGTACCCAGCACGTGAGAGTTAATAAAAAACATATTACAAAACTGCCAGGGGCTTAAGCGACACGGCTAATATATTCCCAGTAGGCATGGGTTCAGAGAAGGGAAGGTAAATAGCATGCGCAGATGTCTCTTCGCACGCATACAAGAACCGTGTTAACATAAATCACAGCCAATGCGACACTAGAGGTAAGGCTGCACTGAGCAGCGGAATAAGCACCATGCGGCCCGCGGGCCATTTCCTGATTACAAATGAGAACAGTAGTAGATTACACCGATGCACACTGTCTGACAGAATATCCTCATGTTGTATTCTGTCTTTGAAATTCGGAATTGACTTGATTCGTTTTAATTTATTTCTAAATGTCAAGAACAGCTTAAATGTTTGTATTAAATCAGCATTAAATAAAAAACGATTCTATGTTTATAAACTTGATTTTATTTTATATTAATTTAGAAATACATGAAAAACATTTATCTTGGTAGTATTTTATTAACTGTTTATAGTGTGGATTTTTTACTAGCTTCATCGAACTCTAGTAATCATTTAAATATTTCGGTCTATTGTTTACGCAAAAATGTATGTGTGGCCTGTCAATTGAAACAATGACCACAGACTACGCCCACTTGGTAACTACTAGAGCAAACTACCTAGCATTCAATTTGCGGCGTCATAAGGGAAAGAGTAGATATATACTAATAATGCCTCCGGACATTTTTATTGTAGAGAAACTTTTCGCACACTTAAGTGCAAGCCGTCAAATCGTAATCAATTATTCTCGGGAAGATTATAGCACAAAACTGAACAACACATAACATTCGTTAAGCAACACGAAACGTCTTTTGGACACAAATATATGGCTGTGGCAGGTGGTGGAAGGAATTGTGCAGTCAAATTAAACAAATATATATCATAACTAAAAATATATATGTATATTTAGACCTTTGGTCCATGGTTAATGGCGATCCCTTGACGATTCAACATCACAATCGTATTACTAAGGGTAGAATGTTTACTTTAATCTTATAAAATGAAAGGTTTCGGATGGTCGACTGATGTGCAATTTATGCATTTCCAAATAAACAATAACTTTTTCACAGGCAAGCGTGTGATAACTGTGTTTTTTGGTAGAAATATAACAAACTTCACTGAAAAAAGTAATAACATTAAAAATATGATCGGTTGTAGTATTATGTAAGGTCAAACCTACTATTATTGGCCATCTTCAATTACTGGCCATTTGCAGATAAAATCTAGTTTTATAAGATATGAAACTAACATTACCACTTGTTGAATAAATAAGGAAGTTCATTAAGTATTCCTCCGTTGATATAGCAGATAGCTGTCACTTAAAGCATTGTCAAATAACCTAAAATTTGATTTAAAACGTACTGTTGGCGCGTTGCCGTGAACCAAGTGAGATTTGTTGTAAAAATCACAAGGATTTGACTTTTGTGTAAAGGTACGTTAAACATTTATATGTTCATTAAATGAACTGAAAATCATTTTGAGTAGTTTGTCTTTAGTGTATTTTTAAATCATTCACTGATTGAATTGGATATATTTTTATGAAAAGTTATAATGGTGGTGGCCAATAATTAATTCCAATTTTTTGCAGAATTTCTATTATTTTCTTGGCTGAACAATAATACGATATGTGACTTATAAGTAAAATATTTAATTTTATTTCAAAAATAGTATTTTGAGAATATTATTAATCACTTATGTATTTATCAGATTTTTCCGACAATCCTATATAAATGTTGGCCACCTGGCCCATAATTGTGGTTTTGATGGCCAATAATTAAAACTTTTTTAACGCAATATAGTAAACATCATTAAAAGAAAACACCAAAAGGCTGGTGTCAAATTTACAGTCATTTTAGTTTTAGATGGTCACATATCCCATATTACATATAAAATAAGCAAGTTATGTTCTGATCTAAAAATTCATATATTTGCTCTATACCTAGCTATATACAGTTATTCAGACTCATCATTAGATGAATTGATTAAACACTTCAAAGATAATGACGAACTTGGATTATTAAATTTTGATAATATAGGTATTTCTAATTTTGAAATTTATGTCCATTCAGCTCGATTTCATGAAAAAATATGATTCTTACATAAAAATGACATTAAATTTGCGTTAATCACTGAACTTTACATTTTATATTGATGTGGGAACATAACATTACATCATTAGTTATTATTTTATTTTTTAATATTTTTTTACTGCAATTTTTGGTACGGCCAATAGTTGTATCTTTTGGTGGCCGATAATTGAAAAAAGTGACCAATAATTGTAGATTTCTGCCTTTTTTTTGTTTATTTTTTTTCAAGAGTGAAATATATATTTTTACATGTTTCGGTAATTGATTATCATAAATAAATAAGCAATTTAACACATGATATTTTGTTATTTCACCTTTCTAAGGATACGTGTCTACAAATCAAGAACATAGTTGAAAAAATCCTTAAGTGGCCAATAATTGTATGTTTTACCCTATATATTTTTTATTCAATTGATAATATTCATTCAAAGAGCTTAACGCTGAATAGACAAATGGCTATGTCGAAATTTCATTGATATTATTTATCAAAATAATAATTCTACATAATATATCAATCAAAATGATTAAAGTTTATTTTCATGTAATTCATTATTCAAGTTTGTTTTTAATATTATCGCTTCACTGAGAACCAGTTCATGTGTGGTTTGGCATGCTATTCTGACTATTCTGGTTTGATATTGGATTTGATTGATTACTCAAAGTTTGTTGATCCCGTCTTTAGTTTTAAGATTTAGCGATTGATAAATAATAAACAGAAAAAATATACAATTATGAAAAAACAATATAAGCGTCGGTTCCGTTACTATTTCTTACAAGATTATTCCCAACATGAATGATGCATAAAAAATACTACGTACACGAATTATCCGCACGAGAAAACCGATTCTTCCGTACATATAAAACTCGGGACACGGAAAACTTTGTACCTTTGAATATTTTCAATATTGAAGAATCGACATCGACACTATATATTTTAATTAATTTTACAGAAAAAGGCATTTCAATATGATTTAAAATTTTGCTTGGTTCTAAAATTCAAATGAAACAAAAATTTTGATATTATTTTTTTTCATTTTTTTGAAAATTCTGTGGCTGGTTTTTTTTATGTGCGAAAATTTATATGTACGGAAAAATCTTGTTCAGTTGAATCGGTGAACGGTGTTTTTTGTATTAAGAATTATTGTACGGAACATTCTCTACGTAACTGAACAATTCCAATAGTTATTTCTTTGGTGGATTGTGCCTTTTTATAAAATACGTTAAACCTCTTTCACTTGTTACACCCTTGATGTGTGTTATCAATTTTTGGTGAAATTAAAATACACTTTTTATACTTATTACAAGATATTTTTTCTATCAGCTGAAAATCCTGCTTATGAGCAGAACTGGTCTTGATATTCAATACAATATGTAATTAGTTATTCTGAAAAAAAAACCGTTATTTTAGACAAATACTGTTCATACGAACATATTTTATTTCCAACACCATTTTTCGCAACTTCTATTGATTAACCATCGTGAATGAAATTTATTATATCGTTATGGTTCTTGTTTAAATTTTCACGATAATGTCCTATTCCACCAATAATGGTGTAAAAAAGAGAAAATTCCGTACGTACTTAAATTTTAATGCATACAGTTAAATGGAAAAGTTCATTATACACATCAATAACAGTATCGAAAATTATTTACCGAAAGAAAATTATCATATTCCAGCGTAAAAAATATTTTTTCTCATTCTCTCATCTAATTTGAAAATGTTTATATTACCTTATATTAAAACATTTTTTTCAATTAATATAACCAATTTAGGTGTAGAAATATTTGGCTGTTGCCAACTGGAATTTTTTCAAATATATTTGCCATTTTATATTTTACAATGTCACAAAGATTTACTAAAAAAAAACACGCTGCCAATTCATTATGAATTTACTTACATTAAACTAAATATAATACAATATATATTTCAAACGAAAAAAAAATCAACATATTTCACTCATAAGTAATTAAAACGTGGCTTTATACTTATAACACGAAAATACAACAATCTTTCATCTTAAGAAACCGGCTTTGATAAATTATTTTTTGTTTTATATTAGACGTTTATTTATTATGGCATATAAATATTACATCAATGAATTCTGTTTTCCCTGAGAATCTATGTTTTCATGATTTTAATGAAAGGATTCACAAAATATTAAATGTTAATTAAATCCTTTGATAAAGTTTTTGCTAACATTTTGGTGTGCCTCTTAATGGTAGATTTCAATCAGCACAAACTACGTTAATAATACATTATCTTATTTTGATTCAGTCTACAAGTATATGTATAATGACAATCCTCTTAAACGAAAAATATTTCCCACTCCTGAAGCAGTAATAGTTACTAGTCGCCGGTTAATGTCTCGCATCGCATTGTCTGATCTTATCTTCTATTTCCGAAAGAAATTGGCTCATTAACATCATCTGTATAACTCATAGAACGTAGTTAAATGCTTCTATTATTTCATCGGGCTTTGTTGAATAAAAGCTTTTTTTCACATATTGCCTCGAAAGCTTTGCCAATTGTTTTCATTTACACTCACGTACTTTTATATGTAAAGTATGGAATTTATTACTTCTTTGAATGAATGCGTTCTTTGATTATAAATTATAATATAATTTAGATCGCTTTAATGCTAACGATGAACAAAACATTTTGTAAATTTTAAACTAATGTGTCGTTAATCATTTTTCATTTAAAGTTAAAAATGACAATTGATGACAGTTTTATCGTTAGTTTACTGGATGGTTAATGGATGTGTTGTATTTTATTTTTATTTCACTAAAGATTATCATAATTTAGAATTATTATTGAATTTCCATCAAGCACCTTCAGTCAAAATTTTAAATTATAAAGATTATCAGTTTAGGAAAATTGAAATTCCGTACACCGTAAGTTTAACTGTATACTATGTTCCAAGAAACCTATTCTTTATTTTTATGATTTCATTTTTTTAATGCAATAAATGGTATCAAAATACTTCCTTATTTTAGAATTACTGAATTCCAACGGGAAAAAAATAACAACAAGTTAATGAGGTTAGTTGACGATTTTTCTTCAATAATGGTTAATTTACATGAGCCCAGAGCTGAAAATAAAATATTAGGTGGTTACAGAAACTATCTTAATATGCCAAGCCAGGAAATCTTGTTGCGAAAATGATACGCTAGTTATTTTAACCCCGTACTGATGACTTGAACGCTTTGGCTACTGCTCTGTATTTGTCTTAGTTACTATTGCCTTGTACGCGGAGCTTAATTACTATAAATGATGGCCTTTCATAAAATCGTAAGTGATGATAAAACTTATTTCACCGAATTGTAGTATTTACTCAGATGAGCAAGAGACCGTAAATGTACCGATTATGATGAAAGAATATAAAATTTCAACAAAAAATTCTCATTCATTATAATAAAAAAAAACATTATAATCATTCGCTTATTGAAATGAAAATGTAGTAAAAATGAATGAAGTAATACACACATATAAGAAAAATGATAATTTTAATAACCTGTAAAATTATCTTAGAATTTTTTCATTCAATACTTTTTTAATTAAATTGAAGCTTCTTTAAAGCTGGCAAAATTAAAATTAAATTAACCGCCAAAAATATTTATCCTTCAACATTTTAATGACGAAATGTTAACTGAAAAAGTTATTTATTTTTTCCTTGAAACTTACGGTACAAATTATGTTTGGGGGTATCAAATGGTAATCTTTAAATGACACTAATTGTCTCATTCATAATAAGTACATTATAAACATTATCAACGATAAAAACTATTTGGGAACGCTCTTGTCTGCTTTATTTTGATTCTCCGGGGTATTAAGGTTGGAAGTCAAAGGTTGTGTTTGCTGTTATAGCTATTATAAAATAAACTTTTTGGGTAATAAATTGTGAACAAATTACTTTACTTTCTAATTTGGGTGCCGTAATACATATTTAATGAGAAAAATGTTAACTCCTGACTCGTGTTTTATTTTGTCAACATTTTTTAAAAATACGTCTTAACACAAGGCTTTCCACTCAAAATTTATTTAATAATTGGCACTTGATTCAAAAATGAAGCATATGTTTTTTTGTAAAATATTTATATGGAACGAATTTTGAATATATATTTTTCATATAATTGATTTCTAAATTCCCAAAGAAATAGGTTATATATTAATTTAAAAAAGGAAAACTACAAATAGAAAAACAAAAAAAGACATGCATAAAAGATACCTTTGGCATTATTTATGAAAGATGGCTGAAAACTTGAAACAACTTCAACAATAATAATATAAAACAAAATACAGAAATATGAAGATAATAAAAATTGGAAAGTATCTTCATAAAAAAATAGGTATATTTTGCTTTCAACTGTTCAGCAAAAGATAAAGTGCCCTCACTAGTTTTTATGATTATATTAGAAAAAAGTAACTTTTATTGGATATTTTTTTGCTTTGAATAAAGCTTAATTGAGTTTATTTTAGACAAAAGATACGAATTTTCAACATCCGATTTTTCAAAGTCTTTTTGGTAATGTAGTTTATTTATAGATTTATTGAAAAACTTACGTAGGGATACGTTAATTTATGATCATCTACGCCAGGGTTTCCCAAACTTATTGTGCTGCGGAACACTTCGCAAATCTGGAAATGTTACCGGAACACAACTTATTTTTTAGATCGGGTTATTCATAATATTAAAAATATGCTTAAAAAAATATGCTATCAAATCATTTATTATTTATTAATTAGTTATTTTTAAAATATGTTAATAAATTGAGTAAACAAAGCTCTTAGCGATTAAAAATTTCCGTCTTTACCAAGATATTTGACGTTTTAAACATCAGTGGCGATTTATCATCACTCAATTTTTATTATGAATTAGAAGATGTTTAAATGTGTTGCAGCGTATATAACCATTCCAATTTTTTGCGTAACACCTATTAATGTTTCACGGAATATAGTTTGGGAAGCTCCGATCTATGCCATCAGTTATATTCATTTGATTACGGAACATGGCAAAGGATCACGTAGAAAAATTCTGCTAGATGATATTCAAATATTTTTTTATTATATTTGCTCTTTGATATTCATTTTTATTAAATTCCACGTTTTTGTCTTTTATTAGCGTTATTGAAATAACAATGAAGCATTATTTATTTTCATATTTAAAAAAAATAATCATTTTCTCATTATCTATGACTTTTGAAAATTTAAATCTTTCTTTGGTCTAGACCTAGTCAAAAAAGTTTTGTTATTCATAAAATTACAGTACTGCTTTCCAAGTTCAATTAGGATGACTACAATATTTATTTACATATTCTTATTTTTGTACACACAACGAAAACGTTGGCAAACATTTATTTTTAAAAGTTTTTTAAGTGTTTTATATAATTTTTTTATGATTTACAAGTAAATAAATACAATCTAGTAATAAGAACAATGAAAGGTAGATATGTATTTGAAGCTGCAAATATGTTTTTCGCCTAGAAAATATTTTTCTTAGGTCCTAAAAATCATTTTTTTCTATTTACAATATAAATTGGTGTATTATTCAAAGTCGACTTCCAAAAATATATAGTATTAACACTGATAAAAAAAAATATTTCTTTAAATATAATTTAAATTATCTAATAACGTTTATCCGGTTTCTCTTTGACTATGCTATGGGTAATGACGTATCTTTTCAATTCTTCCCACTTTCATCAATTCTTTGAAATTGTTAAAAAAGTTACTTGCCATTTATTTTATTTTTCTAACCGAAAATACAAGGGTAAAAATACACACTATTGAAATACTAAAATTATGTCATGTGCTTCTTTTCGCGAGCTATTATAGTGATTAAAAATGAATGTCTGTATAAAAATAATTCTTAATTGTATCAAAATTTATTTTGTAGTACTGAATGAATTTTTTCATTAAATCAATCCTTGGTGTAAAGGTTCTAGTAGTTTTATATTTCTATGTGCATTAAAATTACATTCAATCAGGTCTTTACTTTATTTTTATTTTTATTCCACCATATGAAGTATGAGTCATGTAATACGATTCAGTATATAAAATAATTTTCTTCTCTGCAAACTCCAAAAACGGTTCTAATTTATGGGTATAAGTTATAATGTTAAATGTTATGCCAGGTATGTTGGTTTACGACTTCATTTTATTTACCTTTACACCTCATTAACAAATGATTATAAACTGTTTTATGTTATGATCTTTTACATTCATGTTTTATAGGGGGAAATGTAGTTAAAATAATTATTATGATCTTTAGGTGCCGTTATGGTTAACGTCTTAATGACGATTGTTCTTAGACAAGTATTCAAGAGCTTGTAATAATAATAAGGAAAATCTCAATTGACGGTACTGTTGGCGAGCGGTCTACCCTCACTGAAATTCAGCCCATTTTGTTGCTGTGTCGGACAAAGAAAATGTTATCAATAGATTTATCAAAAGATTTATTATCAAAGATAGTTATGCCTGTGGTATTCACAATACTTATTATAACATTTTATATTTTTTTCTTATTAACAGGAACGTAGCAAAAATTATTACCCAAGTATTTGTTTTTTCCGACCAGCTTTATCCTCTCCGAGTAAGAACAGGTTGTGCGACGGAATCCAGCTATAGTTAAATCCAGTATATATATAAAACATAAAAACAATAAGAAGTTTTTCCTTGTTTGTAAATTAAAATATGTATAAGATTTTATTTATTCTTTTATTGTATCAGAATATACCATATCAAAATTTGTTTGAAAAGCACACAATATGGGACATATCATATTTTTCTAAGCCTTTAAGATTTTTATCGTAAATTTAACGGTTAACGTGAATGATATTATCATTAGGCGATGACATAAGAGAAAATATTATAAAAAAACAACTGTATATAAATAAAATTTAGATTTGCTGAAAGACGACATCAAAAAATGTGTATAATAGAAAAAAATATCAAGAATTTTTATACTCTGTTGGGTAGAGAAAAATTGCAATGAGTTTGATATATTTCGGATACTTTTTAATAAACGCTCAGATTTTTTTTCTTTTTTGCTATTTCAATTGTATTTTGTAAAAAACACAAGTTTTTGTCATATTACTTTACAAAAGTTCTTTATTTTAGACGTTAACATTGGCCAAATTAGATTGATTTGTAGCTGAAAACAAAATATTTTTGTCAAAATCTGAATTGGTTTTGCTTAAAAAGGTATATTTTCATACATAAATGAATCTTTTGTTCCTTTTCATTGTTTAAAACAGCGCAATTTTTGTAAAAGTATAAATATATCGTTTTTATATTACAATGAATTTCAATTTTATTATTTGCATCGGAATATCGGAATCGTATAACAACAAAATTTCTTTCCTATTTTTTTCTGTTTGCTTGCGACTTATTAAAGTGTATGAACTAACTTTTATTGAAATATCGCCAACACCAACAATTTTAGCGAGATCTCACAGCAAGCCGTTTTTTTTTGTTGCGCAAGTTTGACATTAAGGATGTCAGTTGCAGAAATAATAATATAATCGAGCTGTGGATTTTTATTTTTATTCATACAGGAATTTGTTTTTACGCAGGGAAAACTGTTATTGATCAAAAAAATGTTCGATGATTCTACTTAATATAGGTAAATACGTTTTTTTCCAAAAATAAGTGTCAGCCTGTACCGAATTTTGAATTGTTTACGGAGCTTAACAGGCTCACTGCTTTAAGCCAATCGATTGATTGTTTATAAAAATGTGTGATGCTTTATTTCAATAACTGAGTATTCAATTTTACCCACACGAGAAGGACATCAATTTTCAAGTCATTTTAATGTTGTAATTAACTCTAACAAAAATAATCAAACAAATTTTTTTCGTTTATGAGTGTTTGAAATAAAATCGATTATAAAAAAATAAGGTCTGCAATAATAATAGAAATTGAATATACATTTTTATAAACCTACGTACGCTTTATAAATTATTAATGGTTTGTTTATGCCATTCATTCCAAGTTCCCATGTCTTTTTTTAGTAATAGGCTTTTATCAAACATATCAAAGCGCTTTTGTTTGATTTATTTATAGTGCTATTTATTTTCAAAATAGTCGACTAAATTTGTATCTTTGTACAAATGTATAATAAATGTTTTACTCGTATAACGATGAAAAATAATTCAAAATTACTATCTATATTATTAAAATGAAAGCAATCGTAATATAACTACATCTTATATATTATAAATCAACATTATTATTATTGAACTTCATAACAATATCAGATTACTAATGGTTATTTCAGATTAGATACTAATAAATTATTAAGCAGAAGTTAATTTTATTTCTTATATAGATTTACTAAAACGTTAAATTTATTTTACGGTTCAGAAATAAATTCAAATATTTTGTATGTATGTATATAAATCCAATTACCACTATAAATGTGTTGCTTGTACCCATCAGTTGGCAGCTCCAATCTGGAATCGGGAAATTAGAATATTTTGGCATAGCATTTTTCAAAAGATTTCGTAAAATAATGGATTTAGTAGTATTTTTTTCTAGCGTAATTTGTACTATTTAAAGATTCCCAATACGAATTTGTATTAAATATGTATACGTTGTGTGTTTTCTCATTGTCATATTTCACTTAAAATATGATACATATCCATCGAGTCATCACATTTTTACAACTCAGTTTAGATGATTCAAAACTTTGGTCAGACATATCTCAAAACTACCAATTTTCCAGTTTTAGCACTAGACCATATATATGTACGCCCAGTTTTCCTCCTTTAAGTTCTCATGAGATAGGCTCCTCTGAAAAACGCATAGTTATTTATGGTTGTCAATCTTGAGAAAAATGTATCATTATTTTTCAGTGATTCCTGAATTTTTTCGACATGAGCTGATGTTCAGTTATTTTCCACGTCTTTTTTAAATTCACATCGTATTTTACATTTTAATATAACTACAAGTATCATGAAAACAGTGATAGCTCTACACTCTATACTCTAGATACTATTTTTAGTGTACTGTATACTTTTATCCAAAATACGTGAATCTCCAGAATAAAAAATTATCTAAATACTTTTCACTCATAAAATATTTTCTTTAGCACGGTAAATAAATACTTATATGTATGTACATTAAATATCAACACAAAGTTTCTCATAAATTTGCTGTGTACAGGGGCTGTTAGTCATTTAACTATTAAAAACAAAAAGTTGATTCTTATTTTACTACTAATAAACTCTTTAGGCTCTTCAGTTTATATCAATAAACTTTGTGTAATTTTATAAATAAATCATAATTTCAATCTGTTAAAATTTACTGGTGATTTTTTTTAATATGTTGAACTTTTAAGCATATTTCTATTTCGACAATCCAACTTATGTTGACAGTATCACGATCTGTTATCTGTTAAAACAAATAATGATGATATTTGTTATTCTAAAAGATGTGGAATATGTTCAATAAATAAAGCAATTTGAGTGAATAATCGGAATAGTCATTTGAAAATTTGAGAAAAATGTTGGAGTTTTATCGAGTCGTATAGAAATAATCATTTAAATTTTACTGTTAGAATGATTGCTCTGGAAATGGGCGAGAAGCACAGCTGTAATAAAAATTGGTGCGTCGTAAAAATATAAATGGGTTGATATCTAATATGCATGTTAAATCTCGCGACGGGAATATACTTTTGTGTTTTATGTAACGGTACGAAGGGACTTTATTGCTTTTACGTGAACATTGTGAAATCCAGGACGTGTTATAATAGTAATGACTAACTTAATTGACATCCATTATACGAAGTTTTTTACATGACCCATTTACATAACAAATACGGTATTTTTTAAAAAAAATACTACGCTCGAGCAATACTTGCGCCGGTTCAGCAAATGTTGTCAGGTGTTCAATCAGGAACAAGGGATAAAAATGTTACACCCAAATACGGACAGTCATAAGCTCTTTTTCCAAGAAATTTTAGAAATCAACAAAGCACAGCTGCAAAGTCTTCCGATTTTAAATGAAATATCAAACTTTCCCACATCTCCACTTCTATACCCTATATAATCATAAAATCATATAATCATAAAACCTTTGCCGACAAACAAATTATATAATTCTTGAAACTGCTCACTACTCAAACTGTTGGCATTCCCATGAGCTCATCCTTTTCGCCAGCAATGGCTTTGTACTCAGTGATGCATTTATATCTTATATAAACACGAAACTTTCATTTGCTAAGCGTCAGTTCAAGTCCATCCGTGCACTTGAATGCCTGAAGATGCCGAAAGGCAAAACCCGGGTCGTTAGTGACAAAATCTGTGAGAATGTACATAGTTTGAACGATTCAAATTTAATATTGAAATTCCACCAAGCACCTTCAGTCGAAATCTTAAAGACATAAAAATATTCAAAATCAATTGATTCAATACTTATTATAATATAATACCGACTTATTTTTTTTGAGAGCAACAATAATACAATGTTACTTCATGAATAGGGTGAAAATATATTTCTGACGAAGGTGTAAAGTGTAAATAGCTATCAACAGTATCAACTCAATGAAAAAAAACTAAAAAACAGTATTATATTGACTTATTAATGTTATGAGATATTGAGACATTATCTTTTATACTGCAAAATGAAATAGCTTATTATCAAAGTGGTAGTTAATATACATACCATGCATGAAATGAACTACATGAATATTCCACTTATTACCCATAGCTCCATGCAATCATAATTATATTACTGCAATGCAAAATATTAAACACCCCGTGCGAATAAGGATACTGAAGACTAAGTGAAGATTAAATTTATTCATGTCATAATGAGAACATTATTTATTAAAATTTAATTATTTAAGCACTACTCATAACCTTTGCCGATTCATATTCATATTTGCGATTTACGTAGTAGGTTTTCTTGTAAGTCTGCGTATCTTTAATACACGCGCTCATTCTGCCCAGCTTTCATCCATGTCTCTCGATGGTAGTGTATTGAATGGTCACCTGGCTATTGCTGAGGGTTTTGCTATGTATTTTAAATCAGTTTACTCTAAAACTCCACCAAAATACATCCCTTTCCAATCGGAGTCAGTACATTCTTTTTGGCCTACTCTTGATATCAATAATCTTAATGTGTCCGATATGCGGTATGCCTTCTCTCGTCTTTACCCAAAAGCTTCAGTGGGTCCTGATGGTATTCCTCCATGGTTGCTCAAAGGCTGCAAATCTATTTTAAGTACACCTCTATTGTATCTTTTCAATTTAAGTTTAAGTACCTTCACTTTTTCAAAATGCTGGAGCTTGACTCGCATAAGACCAGTCCACAAAAAAGGCTCTCTTTCTGAAATCACAAATTTTCGTCCAGTAGCAATTTTATCAGCACCGGCTAAACTTTTTGAATCTATTATACATAGGTATATTTATATGCATGTTGATTGTCAATTAACTGATTCTCAACATGGTTTTAGATCAGCACGTTCAACTTCAACCAATCTAATTGTGTATACTGATTATATTTCGCAATCTTTGGATTCTAACTGTCAGGTTGATGCTATTTATACGGATATTTCTAAAGCATTTGACCGTGTAGACCATGATATTCTCTTGGATAAATTGAGTGCTGTAGGATGCTCAAACAGGATGATTAGTTTTTTTGTTTCCTATTTGTCAAATCGACGCCAATATGTTGATTACGCTGGGTGCATATCAAACATCTTTCCAACATATTCCGGGGTTCCTCAAGGATCTAATCTTGGCCCAATTTTATTTCTTATTTTTATTAACGATATTATAGAATGTATACGTGAAATAAAGTATATGCTCTTTGCTGATGATTTAAAACTGTTTTCACGTATCAGTAATGAATCTGACTGTACTATTCTGCAACAAAATATGAATAATATTTTAAATTAGTCTATAAAAAACAAACTCGACTTCAACATTTCAAAATGTTTTTGTATTTCCTTCTCTCGCTCAAGATTACCCATCACATATAACTATGTGATATTTAATGATGCTTTAAAGCGTTTTTCTGAAGTTGTTGATCTTGGTATAAGATTTGACTCCTCTTTCACATTTCATTCACATATAACTTCTATTGCACTGCGTGCAAGCAAACTTCTTGGGTTTATTGTTAGACAAAGCAAACCATTTGAAAACCCAACTGTGTTTCGGACGCTTTATGTTTCTTTGGTCTTAAGTAAGCTTGAATATGGATCCATCATTTGGAGTCCATATGAAAGTTCATACAAGCTGAAATTGGAGAGAATCCATAAGAAATTTCTAAGATATTATTATTTCAAAAAAATTAAATTCTTCCCCTTTGATAATTCCTTAAAGGAATACTACCCCACCAAATTTCTTTTAGGAATGTTATCATTTCACTCACTTGAAGCTCGAAGATCGTTTTCAAGCTTAAAGCATTTTTCTCTTCTTCTTCGGGGCCGAGTTAATAATCCTGAAATTCTCATGACTATTAATTTACATGCTCCCGATTTATTCTTACGTGGGCGAAACAATGAGCAAAAACTTTTATTTCTAAAAACTTATACCTCGCTTAGGAGGTATGAGTCACCAGTTCCAAGGGCCGTTCGACTAATCAACGCATTGCCTAGAGAAGTGGACATTTTTGGTGATGGTATTTGTGAACTGTTTGATAAATTTTTCTTTTGTATTTCTTGATTTTTCATGTTGAATTTGATGTACTGTGTATTTTTATTTTATATTTTGTCTTATTATATTTTACAAGTGCATGGCGAATTGGCGTCAGCTGTTATGTCATGTACTGTAATTTTGATTTTTTACAATAAATAAATATTATATGTTTTTTTCTTTTAAAATTTTAGTTACTTTTCCTTTTTTGATACAATACAAACAATGACCCGGTGCGGTGCCGTGAATTATTAGATTTTTATTAATTGCAACAATCCAATTTCGTGAAAATATGCACAGCGCAATGACGAAATAAAAAACTGAAATACCGGTTGATGGTATATTGACATGTTCGTCTGGTATTGCAATCCTCATTTGGCAGTGGCATAATGTATCACATGACTGAATAGCTCAATAGAAGTAATAAGTTATATTTCTTACTGGAACACAAACGGTGATTGTTAATCGAGTAAAGTGAGCTGAAGGCAGTGGTGTAGTGGGACCAGGTCAGACCAGGTCGGTGATCTGGCACCTGAAAATGAGCCAAGGCGCCGACCTGCCAACTTTTTGACTTGTTTCTTAATTTTCAGGTACATACATATATTAAAATAAAATACATATTATTTTATTGATAAAATTGTGAAAACGTGTGTTTTTATAACCTCTGACTGATATTTAAAAAAAATAGGGAAGAAATCAATCACCGATCTGGTAGCTATTTATTTACCACTACATCACTGGATGAAGGTCACAACTTGTGAAAGAAGATATTGCTAATAATAACTTAGCTAAAAAATAATTCGTAAAAAACTTGTTCATTTTTGCAACTGACAAAAAATAAGAACATATGTATTCTGTGCATATTTAATTTTTTCAATCACAGTATATTTTTTTATACGACCACAATTGAGGTTAAAAGTTGAAATTGTATGCTTGTACGATAATATTTTCATGGGCTTAATTTACCAAATTTGTATTCAATAAATGCGTTTATAAAAGCTGGTTACAGACATTTTCATGGCACAGGTGCATTCTGAGAGCGCAATATGGTATGAAAGCATGAAAATACAGTACGCGATCGAGCCAAACCATGATAGCTAGTGTTTTTTTCGTTTTCAGCTAAACTGTACATGTCTTATAGCAATTTCGAACGTTGAATATTTAATTTTGATAATACAACACGTTTACCTCATCAAATTGTACGAGTATGTAAGTTTATTTTTCTTTTATTCCAGAGATCGTCATGCGTGAGATCATAGAGGGCTATATTCTGTACTTTTATATATAAAGAACCACACCAGCTATGTTTCACCGTAGTTTAAATACACAAAATAAAATTTAATAATGTTTCTACACAAATCTTAATTGCTATATACTTAAATTTTGAAAAATATTTTTAACAAGAAGTATTGGGAGTCGCACCCAACCCTATATGAAGCCGCATTTTCCTGCGTCTGTTATAATGTATTGTGCCATTTCAGTTTTCAAATAACTATTTAAATAAAATTAATTTAAATAATGAAAAATATTTTCGTGAACTTGGAAACAAGTTATTTAATTAAATAAAAAAACAATTTCAAATCATTTTAAATTTTACAGTATTTGTTGATCTAGTAGTTCTGAGCACATATTTAATTACAGTAGAATTAACGTATGGGCGCTTCTTGTAAATGAGATAAAATGAAATATATTAATTTTAATTACTTTTTCTCCCTCATTACAGGAAGTGTAAATATTAGAACTGTTTATTCGCGACGCAATTTATTGTTGATGGCATTGCGCGGTCTCCCAAAGTAAAATGTTTTTGGCTCACAAATAGCAATAAGAGAAATTTTGTTCCCAAGGCAACTTCAAATTTCATTTATTTTAACCTTCTCATGGCAAATAAAAATTAAATTAAAAGATTCTGGCGATTCTCAAGCCCACCGCCACAATAAATTTACTTTATGACTTAAGTTATATTACCTCACTATCCAAGTGGGTGAGACTGTCACAAATATTTTTTTCTTCGCCTAAATGAAAAACGGCTTAAAAAAACTTATAGTCTCCCAGAGGTAGTATTTTTATTACGATAGTTTTCAAAAAGGAATAATATTTCACGAAAAGTGCCAGGTAATTCATTTTCTATGGTTACTTTAAGAATAGATTTCTTTCCTAATACAAACGAAAGTAACATTATTGCCATATGTTATTTCGTTTACAATACTATTTAAACTTTTTTTATTTGCTATTTTTTTTTTCTGGGATTTGCCTATTATACTTATATTCTACAGTAGCTTGATACATGATGTTCAAAAAAATAGTGCATTAGAAAAAGTGCGATAATTCTATATTTCGAACCACTTTATGTGCCAAGCACAAGCTATCTAATACTACTTGTCCGTGCGTGAAATGTCTCTTACCGACTTAGTGGTTGGATATTGCAGAAAAATGTGATGATAGATTCAATTTTATCTTTTTAAATGGCGGAATTCGTGCATACCTTTTTTCCTACATTGAGTTTTGATTCTGACCATTTATACATTTAAAAAAAAACTCTAGTTTCGACAGTTGCGTTAAAGCTGATGCAATTATTTCCATTGCAATAGTGCGTCGGATATATTTTGGTTGTTTGAAAAAAAATACAATTTAGCAGCAAAAAAAATAAAAAATATAATAATATAAATTTGTGGCAACCCTGAACTAAAACAAAAAAAAAGAATTTAATTTTTTTTTTCACAAATCTTTCTGTAATCAACACTTTTATAATCTTACTCTTAAAAGCTTAAAATCTTAGCTTAAAAGTTATAATTCAAGTTTTTATGATTTGTCATAAAACTGTACAAAATATATTATGCATGCTGATTCTTTTTAAAATTTTGTATGCCACCTGATATATGCATCAAACATCTGCAGCACAAAAAGGTTAATTTTGACAAAATTATTGTTTTAGATGGTTTTTAACCAGGTTTTTTCTGGGATGAAAATAAGCTTACTTGTTCTGCTCTTAGAATTTTTCCAAGCAGTTTCCAACATTAAAAAAACAACAACATAATGCAATATGAACAACACTTTGGCTGTTAAAAGTTTTAATACTCGGAACAGCTTGGCTTTATTTGAAGTGCATCACCAAATAAGTATATGCTAGAACAACTTTAAGCGCCTATTTTCTAATAGTGTTGTTGCCATATAACAAACAATATGTTGTATTTTGGAGATTATTTATTGCCTTTATAGTTTTAAATTTAGACTTGGTTGTTTTATTTCACAATAAAGTAGTTTGTGATACTACGAAATCTTAAGCCAATGAACATGGTTTTTTATACATGTAAAAGTTAATTGAATAGAAATTTATTTAAATATTTCATATTGTAAATTTAAAAAAATATCCCGTAAGTAAATAATTCGAATATGTTAAATATATGTAATATAAAAAATAGCTTTTTTTATTATACCACCCATCAACCAAGAATCCATCCAATGGCCCCATCAAACATATCTGAACACTGGCTGGTCAAAAAAAAATGTTTGATTTTAATGCTAAAAATATTCTTGGTCTCCTGTTTCTCATTGGAGTATAGAGCAGCAGCTAACATGCCATCGTCTGAGCTTTCGTTCGTAGAATAAAACCTCTTTTGTGGTTTCTTTGATTGGGCTCTATCAAAGTCCTTTTATTATGCCAGTTATAAATTTGTACGCCACTACTGCCTGCAATATAGAAATACGAATCATTTCCTTATTTAATAATAAGAGATTACATTAATTAAAATTAGCTCTCATTCCATCTCATATATTGAATACAAATAATCTTCTTATATTTTCACCGACAAAGTAAAATTTCCTCAATTTATTTTAAAGGATAGCGGTACAGTTTGCTTGTATAATGCTGACACACTCATTGGGGAGAGACTCATAACGATTCATTAAGCTCAATACATTTACTGATTCTAATTCGAAAACCGTTTCAAAACTCAGTATAACAGGTTCGAATTTTCAGGAAAGCTCGTGGAATAAAGTCAAAAGGTTTATCCTTTCAGATAATCTCGACGGATTATCCTAGGATTAAGGAGCGAATACTCAGTGTAATAATTGAAATTGAATTCGTATGACATTATCCATTGGATTATAAGGCTTAATATTTTCCCCATACTTTTACCGCGAAATTAAATTATAATATAATTGTTTGATTAGATTTGGTTTAGAAACTATTCAAAAAGTTTCCGTTATAACAAATAATAGTGTAATTCAATTATTTTGAACCGAGTAGTAATTTTATGCTGTCTTTATTTAGTGAGTACATAGCTTAGATTAAATTAATATTTGTCAGTATAAAGTCAATGTAAAGAAGATGACTTGTAAAAAAGTAAATACATATCGCTTTTATGTATATTGTAATGTATGAAATATAATTAATATTTCTATTCATTTAGATAAAAAAAACACAGCAGCTTACAAATTTTATTATATTGAACAAATCAAACTTTAAATTAACAATTAAAATAATTTTAAAACATTTTTAATTCCTTTTTACGGCCCACTTAGGTAGGCTATATGGCCAACTTTGCTGATTAGCGCTGTGGTCAAAAGTTTGATTTTTATTTATTGGATAATAGATACATCTATTAATGATTTTTCAATGTAACATGTGTATCATTATTTCTGTTTCAACTCTATTGACTTCCTGGAAACAACATGGCCAAAAATTAAAGCAATTAGATCTTCGCCCGAATCGGGAGTAATTGCTTCAAAATGATTATTTAAAAGTCATATTGAATTCCTTAATAATCCAAGCTTTTTAAATATTTACTTCTGTTATAAAAAAAAATCTTTATAGATTAACCCAAAACCAAATAAATATGTTTTTGTATGTGGTAAATAGTAAAAAAAAATAATATGCGAAAAAACCTAATTTATAAGCTCTGTTTGGAGTTAATAGGCTGCACTTCGATAGTCCACGATATTACAAAATTAATTAAATATTCGTAAATTATAAATAAAAATATTTTTCAAATATCTACAGTTTTTTTTACATTTTATTAATATGCTATTTGCATGAAATATTCATTTAATTGTGTTGTATTTGCACATGGTATTATTATATTAACAAATGGAAATATCCATAAAACTAGGTTAATTTTTTTGAGATCTAACTGAAAGGGAAAAATAAGTTCTATGAAAAATATAGGTCAAGCGCTTACAAAGTTTGGTCATAACTCAGCGATTCTACTTATTCATAGGTACATTTAAGGACGTAAAATGTTATCCTCGTTATATCTCATAATATCGTACTGTCATCATCTCCCTACTTTTAATTATTTTGAGGAATATTATAAGGGTATTTGCTTCCCTTTCAGAGACGAAAATATAATCTTATTCACCAATTTAAATATGCTCAAGATTATGTTTGAGTCTAGGATTGCGACAGAAAATTTAACATTTTCGCATAAATAGCTTCAAAACCTTCTTAATTATATTCAATGATATAAAAATCGACATGGGAAATAATTTCATTTCACATTTCTCGTAGTATTTTCAATTAGATTATATTTCATTCGGTAAAATAATTTTCATGTTAAAAGGATCTACTTTATATATTACTCGATTTTTTTGAAACGCATTATTTTTCTAAATAATGTTTACATACGTTTAAACCATAAAAATTATTGCCTTCCTATTCCTGTGGTAAAAATGGTTTGACTTTTGGGTTCTCTCGATATGACAGTATAGGATTTATATTCTTAAATATATATTTTGAATTGTTTGAATTTTGTACTTTTCCATGAGTTTTGTCGCTAACGACCCGGGTTTCGGCTTTCGGCATCTTCAGGCATTCCAAGTGCACGGATGTTCTTGAACTGACGCGTAGTAAACAGTTTGTATCGTTTATATACAAAAATATAAGTAAATCACTAAGTTAAAAGGCTATTAAAATATAATTAATATTGAAATTTCACCAAGCACCCTCAGTTGAAATACTTAATTATACTTAACTTAAATATATACCTTCTCGTATTGAGAATATTAATATTAAAATTATTAATTTGTTTTGAAAGTCATGGGTGTCTGTGATTTTTTTTCTACCCCCACTTTTCCTTCAATCAATCCTTAAAGTATAGAAAAAAAATTCTAGCTACCAATATTTTTCTAATACTACCATCCTTATGAGATTACTTTCTTTATAAAGAGAGGTTGCGCCACTGGCCCTAGAAGTAATAACACGGAATAGTCGGTTACCAAAACCGGGTTTTCGTGAAATCTACTATATTCTACATTCAGTTTTTTCAAACTCGGCTTGAAGTATTAGAATTATTATTTAATTAAAACATTTATATTTTGACTTCAACTCGGTATGATTGGTTACAAATAATACTAGATGGAATAATATAAGATACATATTATTTAGCTTAAAAGTCAGATACATTAATGAATACGTTAAAATATTATATTTATGTTTATAATAGAATTATGAATTGATTGAATTTTGTGGTCGTGTTTCTTAATTAGTCCTTCGCCGAATAAGAACACTCAATAATAATTTAGTACATTTTAGTATTTTCTGTAACAGTCAATGAATGAAGTATATAAAAAAAATTGATTGCTATTAATATGATAGCGATATTTTAATAAGTTTATTTTCGACACAATTAAAACACCACTTCTTTCCCGTAAAACTAAATCTCTAAAGTTTTTTTGACGTTGATTTTATATTGGACTAATCGGTTCCCGGCAAGCGTTGCAATGCCACTCAAAGAAAGAAAGTGTTTGTGTTTGCTGCCGATGGTACAAAAAACGCGCCACCTTCTGTTAATTTTACTATTACCTTCGCGCAAGTGCAAGCATACGTTGTCAAAATTAAATGTATGGCAGACAAACAAACATTGATTTTTATATATATAATGTAAGACCTACTATAAGTAAATTTGACTATGTCTATAGCCTTTCCAGAAGTGCAAGCAAAAATTTTGTTAAAGTTTTATTGCAATCGGATGAGCGGTGTGGCAACGCATAAAGTACGAACAAACAAACATTTTTTTTTATATATTAGATAGATTTAACTTGACTGGTAATCTTGGTAAATATTCAAAATTTTAATTTCGTCAATAATCAATACAGATGAATGCGTCCAAAGCTTGGAACTGACCGGTTCATAGAAATCGCACAGCAATAAACAATACGGGCGAGTTGTTTATCAATGTTGTGATGAATATTACTTTTTGCAGTAAATTTCGAATTTAGATTAGACGTCCAAATATCGTTTGGGCACGTTTCACCACGCGGCGCCTGCCTATCATTCTCTCGAGCCTATAAAGCAAAAGCATATGGCACGTCGTTACAAACCTAGGCACGGAAAATTCATAAAGATATGGTAAATCCACAAAAAGAATTCAAAGTCCCAGGGTTTCGGGCGGATGGGATGAGTCGACGTAAACGTTTATGTTATTTTATTTTATCCCGTTGTATTGCTACTTTCTTCAGACATTCAGAATATTAAACTTGACGAGACTATGAACTGTAGCGCATAAATTGGGGCAGAATGCTTGCAACGTATCCAAAATAATCAAAAATTGTTAGACATGTAAATATAACCATCAAATAAATTGCATATAATTTTTGAAGTCCATATTGGATTTGCATACATTAACTATTTATATAAATTTTATAAGTGTTATAAATAAATGGATAATCTATATGATCTGTTTATTTATCAATATGTTTTCTTACGTTTTATTCGTCAACGCATAGTTTTAGTACCCACAGCTGGAGAAACACTTTGCTGATTGTCCGATTTATATCAGAACTAGGGCTTCTAATCCTGAGATCAAGGATCCCGACCAATTTGGCTATCCCGTAGTCCCGGGATTGTTAAAACACCAATTTCGAGATTCAATATGGCACGTAAAAATCATTAAAGAAAGCTAAAATAAAAAGTCTCCGAGTTCAAAATAATTCTGGAATTTGTCATTTCGACACTTTTTCTTCAGAACTTTCAAAAATTATCAATCCCCGGACCCCAAAAGACTGAATCCTGAAAAAAATGTTAATCCGAAATTCCGGGATAAAAAAAAAGATGCAGGATTGGATACCCTAATCAGTTAAGCTTATGCATTTTTTAATAGACTTAAAATATATAACATAACAATTAATCTTCTAGGTGTAATATTTTAAAATAATTAACAAACGGTCAATTTTTTATTAGTTGTAGATTATATATTAACTCATGCATAAAGAGTACAACAGTTTACCATAAATAAAACACTCAATTAATTAATGTGTGTCTAAGTGCCGTATTCTCTCATGAACCGTTTCTTTAAAAGGAAATTTCCAATGAACTCAATATTTTATCACAACTTGGGTAAAGAACGATTTGTTCTCATATAAAAAAAATACTATTATATGAAGACGGAACAAATAAATATAAAAGACAAAAGACACTAACTGTATATAGAGGTACATCAAACAACGATCTTAATGGACAGCACAGGTTGATGTCTCTGATATTTTTATAGCATCAAAAGCCATCTTTTATATTGTTGAATGCTTTGTGGCAATACCTTTTCTTTTTTGTTTCTTTTAACGATTAATCCACCTTTCATTGTTGAAACACTGACACATTTACTCTTATGAGTGGACTAAATATAAAAATCGTTCTTTATTAACTCAAGTGATATTTCATTCAAATTAACGATAAATATTATTTTTTTACTATAAGTATATTTTAGTATAGAAAAAGCTTGTATTTTTCCGGTTCGCGTTTCAATTATTTTTGAACAGTATTTAATGTCAAATATTCAGTATTGTATTATATATTAAATAATCAGTATTTATAAATAAAATCCAGTATGTATATTATTGATCCATATTTTAATCTCAAGGCTAGATTTATGTTAAAAACCAAACCTAACCTAACTCAACCACGGATTTTTAACAAATTTAAAATATATATATCTACATATCGACTGTGGAAAGGAAAAAGGACGTAACTCTCAATTTTTTAAAACGGCTTTTTTTCGATACTCACAATGTATACAACTTGACACACATTCTATCAAAAGGATGGAAGCTGAAAATGCCGAATAAGTATCTAAAGTTAGCTTTTAAGTTTGAAAAAGATGACCTTGTAATAAATTAAAACCAAGAAAAAATACTGAAATAATGGTTTTTCCGAGACAATTTCTTTAATTAATATTAGATTATGTCAATTAAACACCAGTTTAGAAGTATCTGTGCACTTCCAGGTTGTGTATAATTCATAATTTGCTTATGTCACAAAATCATCAAAGCTAAGGGTCTCCTGTAAAATTTGATATGTGTGGGTTACGTCCTTTTTCCTTTCCACAGTCGATATATATCGTTGGCGTACTGGCAAAAGGCATTTACTCAAAAACCAACCGTTTTGAGCTGTGAATGCAGATAAATAGGTTTTAATGCTCCGTATTTTCTGAAAAAACAAGTTCATTAATATTCTGTTTATTTTAACGTAAGTTGTACATAATATTTATACATCGAGACAATTCCGTTCAAAGTTATTATTGGCAAAAAAACAATCAATAACTTAACGTTTTAGAATTTGTGGAATGAATTCGTTATCATTATCAAATTTCTTAAAGTGGTTAGAATGATAAGTAATCTTTATAGTTAATAAATAGTGATAAATTTTCATAACAGATTAAAATAACAAAGTATTTTAGCTCTATAGTTTTTAATAATTTTATTCGTTGATAGCTATTTCGGCTTGCGCCATCGTCAGAACTAAATGCCAAATCAATTAATAAATTTTCATGATTATCGTAAATGACGATTATCTGAAAACAAGGTTTTTTAACATATCGTCTTCTACCAATATACCGTCAATGTTATGTTGATACCGAACAAACATATTATTTATACTGACTCAATATTAGATTTATAATGGCCTAGTAATGTACTGAACAATTCAATATACGTCTATTCAAAATAGCTTTAAGTGATTTTTTGTTCAAACTAAAATTTAAGTATGTAAAACATAGCACCAAATAATCGACAACTATTTTCTTTGCCAACGTTTTTCAATTCAACAAAAGAGATACATGTCTGAAATCATTTAAAACTTTTTTACTTTTAAAACTATTATGAACATCAAATGATTAAATATCGAACGAAAATTCTTTTTGAAAAGTCTAGACAGAAATATTGCGATATCTACAAATATAATTTTCTCTCCTATTAAATGAACAAGGTTGTTAATTAGACCCAATTCCCACAGATTACAGTAGCGAGTTGAAGGGTCTTAAGTATTACGTCTCGATGAAAATTATTATTGTTTTGATTTTGCTTCATCGCACATAAAACATTATTTCTATCAAAATTAAATCACATCGATATACAGTTTTTATATGTGCGACAAACAAAGAAAATTCGCTCTGGGGCCGCAACCCACTGTCAACAATATTATTTCATTGCGGCTTTGATTTAGGTAGGCACCAGTTTGACGTCTTATTATTTCCAATTCTGTAAAGCAAATAAAGCGATATTGATTCCCACATAACCTACACCAGGAGTCTATAAGCTTTTAGTCCAAAAGATCAAAATACGATATGGTGTAGGCGAATATCTTTTTTAAATCACACATATATTTTTACAAACCTAATATTGGTACATACAATAAACACTAATGTAAATTTTCAATAAATGTAATACTATAATTTGTTGTATAAATTAGTATGTTAGAGTTAATAACAGGATGTATTGTATATCTCTTCTAAGCCAGTATATAAAGCTTAGTAAATGTAGGTTTAAACATAGTTCACATGAAGCCATACGCCGAAATAGCTAAAGACTGATTTAAAAAAAAATGTAGAACTAAATACTTTACTTTTTTACCTTATTGAAATGAATTAATTACAAAACTACATGGTCTATCTATAAATTAAAGAAGATACGCGAATACCATTAAATAAATTACATTTATTTGTCAAGCAATTAACAATTTTGTTTAAATCAAAGTGAACAATGAGTGACATGACATTTCTCCGGTTGTTCAGCTTAGTTTAGTATTAAGTAGGTCTATAAAATTTAATATGTTTTGGGCATTCGGTAACCAAAGATTAAAAAATCTTTGCTACGGACATGGTTTCAAAAGCTACTTCATATTTCGTTAACTATCAAAATGAGGACAAAGCCAAAATTACATATGAATATGAATAACCAGGGAATTATTATCCTAAGAATCGTTCTATTTTTTCATTAGTTGTGAAAATATCCCAAAATATTTGCTGGCCTTTCGTTTTTTGTCGGTCAATATTTTCCCAAAATGAATTTGAGAATGTGGTCTTTTTCGTTTTTATTAATTCTTGTTAAAGTAAAAAAACAGTTTCCATCTAATTGTAATGTCTTATTAACGTGAAGCATAAATAAAAAATGATTTGCATTCGTATTGCCTCTCAAGATCACTATAGATTTTGAATTCAAAAACGTGTGAAAACATTGCGAACATTACTTAGCTTTGTTTGCATATGTACGGCTCTAAAGGAAGTGAGTGAATGCCCGGAACTGAACCGGATTTTCCGGTGTTGTTAGTTGCGTCATTGTCCTCGCAACTGTTGCCTTGCTGAAACATTGCAGCGTAAATGAAATATTAGCATTATATGATTCACGAGCATAAGTTCGTGAATGCATTTCAAGTTTTCCAGAATAACGAATTAAGTAACGGAAGATATCTTTACGAAGTATCGGACATTGTGAAAAATCATTTTTCATATAAAATCATATTGAATTGATTTACTGGTTGTGTTAATATTTTTGACTCTTGTTGCGCCCTTTCGGGAAGCATTTTTAGAATTAGTAACACAACAAATAAAACACTCTTTTGTTATAATTTAACATTCATATATGATGATGACCTATCAGTTGAAAATGCTCGTGATAAGCGAAACCGTGCGAAATGTTGATTATTGCAAAATAGTGCTTTATTTTCTTATATAATGATTTCCTTCCAATAAGTAGTGAACATACTAAAAGTGACAATTAATAGAGTCAAAAAGTTATCATTTTTTAATATCATTGATGATAAAATGCTTATCGCGTTTAGATTCAAATCATTCAGATGAGTCAATTAAAAAATTATGCGATGAGAAGAATCAGGCCTGATTATTTGATATTGTTGTATTTATTTGTATAAGCCAGCGATTTCCCACCTTTATGTTACTGCGCCTCCCTTTGAAGGAAAAAATATCTTCGCGCCTCCCCATACTTTATTTCATATAGTAATAAAGACACGTTTTATAGGGTAAATAAATATTTTGGACTGTTCGCGCCTCCCTTTGCAATGGCCATCGCCTCCCCAGAGAGGCGCGCCTCCCAGGTTGGAAATCACTGGTATAAGCACAACTCTTGTTCACAACGATTGGCAGCTAGTACAATAAAGTAGCATCAACTTATTTTATCTCCGCAAGAATTGAAAAATAGTAATTTTGGACACAGCGACACCGTGACAACTATTTTTAATTAATTCTTACTGTTAAAAAACTTAATTAAAATATTTATAATCCTGATAGATGCGAAAAAATTTTAGAATACGAGTACCGAAATATATTTTCTTTTGTATGATTATTATTCTTATATTAATTCTTCACTATAAATTGAAATCGAGATATTATCTGAAAAACGATTATTCTGTATAAAATAAGTAATTTTCGTTAATATTTCATTATATTTCAATTAATTTATAAATATGATTGAAATTTAATTTAAATGATTTTATAATTTATACTATAACTATAATTTTACTTTAACAGAGTCTATTGTAATTAAAAAAACAGTTTAGAGCTGTAAGATTAAAATCATACTTACTAGATGTTATAGAAAGCTTATCACCTTGGAAGTTCTTTAAAAAATAGTTACTTTTAATACAAAGAAAATTAGATTGACAAAATTATTCTACTTATAAGAATAAAGCACTGTGTAGGGTGTGGGACGAACGTTGTATCTCACCATTATATGAGACTTAATCAACGACATCTGAACGCATAACCCTGGAGTTTGGGAAACGCAAACACCTGAGACATGGTTCTCTAATAAATGATCGTATGCAGGCGGTAAACTAAACAACACTGTGTTTGTTCAGGGGTCATCAACCCGCACACTGTCGCTGTCAAATGATTTATTGGATTATTTGATCAGTGCTTTAATACCAGCTTAATTGAACCGAGGTTGTTAGTTTATTCAATACAGCTTGATACCCACATACACCATATATAATAGTAACAAACTTTTAATTACTTAATAAATTAATTTCAAACATTTATGTCAACATACCATATTTTCTTTTTAATCAGTGATAAAAGTTCCTGACATGTTTAATGTCTATCCAACACTCGAGTCAAAATGAATTTTTTAAACGAAAAAAACAATCATATGTTATAACTTACCAATTAAAGCTGATTGGTTACGACAATTTGCTATTTTCGGACGATATGCTAAACTATAGAAGCGGACTAGGTAACATCTCCTTAGCCTCTATGTCTTTGAATTGTTCTATAACGTAAAGGTTATACATTTGCATATAACCACTTTTTTTTTCATTAAATTTCAAGATTTGTATCCGTATACATGGATCAATCAATCTACGAGAAAACTAAGAGAGATTAGCTCACTTACTACCAGATTTTTAAAACTTTTTCTGATTTTCTCCTTTGTGGAGTATAATATAAGCTTTGTATAAGGAGCAGACATAGCTTAAAAATAATTGTTGAGAAACATTATTCGAGAGACTTCACATATAATATTTTGCATTTTTTATAAACAAATGCAATGGACTTAACTTCTGGATATTACATTATTCATAAATTTTTCATTACCGTAATTATTTATAATGGACTTTTTGGAATAACATTACAAAATAATGTTTTGTGTTGCCTCAGACTAATTATGAAAACGACCATCATTTTTTTTCTAGCAATTAGTTTTATGCTCTACAGGTACGATTTAATCATTTCCCTTTTTAGGCAAATATGTTTTCATTTGTTTTATTTCGTGTAAAACTTTCAAAGATACTTACAATAATTGGCAGACGTTAAGAGTGGAAAAGGTCGTTAGGGCACCATTTTACCATTAACTGAGAATATTTATTATAGTAGTGGTGTTGACGTGGCGTACCTTTCCGCCGAGTACTTAAGAGATTTGTTTAAATTTTCATTAAATAATAAAAAAGAGCTTTTGTATTGGATTAAATAAATCAATATTAAAGTGACTGTTGATTTAAAAAAATAGAGTGTGGAAATATTGTAATGCTCAATTTTTTACATACATACGGATCCGTAGCGCAGTCGTCAACGTCGTTGGCTTCCGTAACAAATCTTGCGTGCTCGATTATCAGTACAAACAGCAATTTTTCAATCGATTTATCACATTCTGTTCGAAGGTATGGGCGTTTGTTAAATCTGAGAATTTCCTCTTAATCTTCAAAATCTATAATGACGGGGCACAGCTGGAGCGATTAACTAACCACAAGCTCTGTCCTAAGCCTATCCTTCGTATTACTACTCTCTTCGAAAAAAACAGAAGTTGAGCAACTGAATACAAGCAGTTCTCGTAGAAAACTGTGAAGACATCTCCAATAGGAGCCATATGTCTCAAATTGAGAGCGGGCATTGTTCTTGAATTCCATTCACTCGCCAAATACTCAAAGTGAGTCAATATTTTTTCCGTTTTTTTAATTTACAAACAGTATTTTTTTTTGTTGTTTACATACATCTTTTTTTCTCCTCTTGCTTTATAATAAACCTTCATTAAAGTTTTATCAATTGAAATTATATAAGAACATTTAAATTATTTATATTGAAATTAAATGTTGGTGTGAGTTCTGTGTATATTTTTTTAAGCTTAAATAGCAAGACTTGTGATCTAATTGACAACCGCTATATAAGAGTATTATGTTTTTTATCGATAAATTAAATATTTTCGAAATTCAGAGATTTATGCAACTTTATCATTTCTCAGCGTACCCAACTTCATAAAAAGAGAGATCAATTTGTAAAGAATCAAATTCACTGATTACCTTAAAAAAAACAGAATATTGAACATTTAAAATAAAGTCAAATGTTTCGTACAATTCAAAATTTAAAAGTAAAGTTGTTTTTCATCTCATTGTCTGTGAAAATATTTTTGTTTATTTTTACGAATTCGAGATTTGATGGTGTGTTTACATATAAACAAACATTCAACATAGATGTCTCGAATTAAGGCACATAATGAGCAAATTAATTTGCGATAGAGTATAGCAACTAATAAAATGCTCTTATTCTTTACGAAATAGCCGATCCGAGAAATTGTAAGAGCATTCTTTTCTCTACCTATCAACCTATTGAAACGTGCTTTTATCCTTTGAGATGAATTACTTCATCCATTCAAACCAGGGATGAATTTCCGCGTAAGAGGTTTTCAAGAATTAAACGTGTTATAACATGAATATTATTCTGCAAACATTGCTTTTGATCTATCTTAGAATACTTGCTAAGAATACTTCGTTTTTTGTTGCTGAATCATATTAAAGAGCTATTTTTATTTTAAAACCATTTTCTATTAACTATTTTATTCTAGTATAATGAAATAAAATTATAGTTAAATAAATATGTACAGAAAAGATATTTCCTTATTTTATTGCTAAGTTCTGTTTCAAAGATCTTCTAGAAATACCTTTAAAAAGTAGCTCAATCAGATCCTATAATACAAACAGTTTTAGAGGGTGCAGAAAGTTATACGTGTATAAAAACAAATACATCCAATATCATCATACACCCGTCGCCATTATTTATTTTTTTAACATGAGTGCGGATATTAAAATATATAGAGAATATTATTTTTAAATAAGAAATTAATACCACAGCGAAAATATGAAAATAAACGCTGCCATCTGAGAATTTTCAATTGAAGACTTTTCTACGCCATATATTTTCCGTAGAGCTTTATTTTATTTTCATAGGTGGCAGTACAGGAGACATACTGAAAACATGGCTATTATACTTAGTAGCTTCTTAAAAAATTAACAGAATTTTTTTTTATATAAATATATACGTACATCTAAAAACAACTGAGGAAAGGCAGTATTAAAAAATACATTAACAATGAAGTCCATAATTTATTTCCCTTTACATAATATGTATTAACATTTTTATGAGAATAAAAAATCAGATGAGATCTTTTTAGGCTTTATATTAATTTATTCTTAAATATAAGATCGATAAATATATTTCATTATTATATGCAAATACTATTTTCAACATTTTTATAAATCTTTAAAACAAAAATATTAAAATAATGTAAAATAAAACAAAAGCTTTGATAAATCAACTTGTTTTCATCATCAATAATATACATATAACATTTTTAAATATTTCACATTTATGCAATTTTTAATGTCATCAAATGTTATGAGGAAATAAAAAATAATTAGAAGAAAACATTAATGTTACAACCAAGAATGGTACATGTTATATTTGAAAAAAAAAACATTACATTAGTATGACTCTAAGATATTTATTTTATATAAAATATGTGTTTATATACAGACAGTATAAAAAAATCTAGATTTTATATACAAAATAATGTTTTAAATCAAGACCATTATTTGTATTTTTTTATATTATATTAGCAACATTGCCTCAGTAATACAATCAAAATATTTGAACATGTATATTAATATTATTCTTTCAATTTTGACATATGTTAATTCACCTAAATACATCATTTTTCATCTAATTAATATCCACTTAATCGTATTTGTTTTTTTTATGAGTCACATATCATTTTACAGTTCATAATATTAAAATCGTTTTTGCTGTCTTTGTTATGTACATATTTTGTTTTTCCATTAAGAATTATTGTATTTACATTTGTTTATTCGATGCGTTTCTCCTTTATACGAGAAACATATAAATATATATTTACAAAAAAATATATAAATGATAGATTTGAAACTGACACTCATAGTTTATTTTGTTATGATAAAATTCAAAAATCAATTAAACTAAACACATGATTTAGTTGAAAATTGTGATAAAATTATGAATAATACATGCTATTTTACATTTTTACATGTATCTTCTTATAAGTTACTAAATAATTATTATAATGTTCAGCATTAATACTTAAAGGTGTTATTTAACTTATTTTAGTGTTAGTATTTTCTCGATCACAACCACTATGGTCATATATATTATACACATTTGATAGTTTATCAAAACAAGATCCACTTAATTCTATATGGCCACCAGGCAAATGCTCTTCGTCACTGTCTGGAAGAAAAATAAGAGTGTTACTGACATAATAATGCAAGGAAGTCATATAATTGTATCTGAGATGATTTTTTTAATACTAGACAGACATAATAGCACTCATATATTTTTTGATAGACAATCAGTATAGAAGGGGTGAGTTTCTTTTTTTTAAATATTTATGAGTTGTATTTTTGAGGAGAATCTCAAGACTGACATTATTATGACTTACTGAAGAAGTGTTAAGGATTCCAATTTAAAAATCTACTAGTGTATTTTTTTGTTATTCATGTCCGCTCCAAATGTGTAGCATATGGCCTCCTAATAGAGGTATTTCAACAGATTTTTTCTACGAGAACTGTTTGTTACTCAGCCGCTCAACCTCTCTTTTTTAAAGAAAGTAATAGGGGTGGAAGGATTAGGCTAGGACAGGACTAGTGGTTAACTAATCGCTCTCGCTACGCCTGGTTGTTATATGATCGGAAATGGTGAGAGGGACACCACAAATACCCATATTTTTGAAGATAAATCGAAAAAATGCTGTTAGTACTGTGACTCCAACCCGTGAGGTCTGGCACGGTAGCCCGCAACGCTAGCCGATTCGCCATAGGAACCGACATAGTGTATAATGTGTTAAAAAATCTTTTTTTCATAAAATTTTTGGTTTTCGCCTTTTAGCTGCCGTAGATAAATTATAGTAATTATCTAGCACGCCGGCTATAATTTGCAACTATTTAAATTTAATTGACTAGATAACTCGTCTCTGGCGTGTTGAGCACGAGAAATTTTACGAGATATCTCGTATGTGGCAGCCATCGAGATAAAACACACACTTATAATATAGTAAATATAAAACAACAAAACAATGTTTTTTTTGACTTTCAAATGTAAAGATTAATTGTTGAACATATCAAGTGAATATATTTATTTATTTTAGAAATAATAAGTACCTCATGCCTTGTTAAATATTTACATTATACTATTGTCAATTTATTGAACTATTTACCTGGGGCAACAGTGCTTAATGACCCTGATAAACTACAGGCACCTTCATACGCATAATTCCGAAGATCATCAAACGGTGGGCAATTGATGTCATTATCTGCACATTTTTTATATTTAGCTAACATTTGCTTTTTACAAAATTTTAATTTAATATCGCTTTTTTCTATCGTATCTGAAACATGTGGAAAATATTAATCAACACATGAAACTAAAATAACATAATGGCAACTATATTTGACAAATTTCATATATACGGCTTTTTAAATATTTATTTTATCTTAATTGGTACTGGTAGTCACTGAACAAAAAAAAATACAATTATAATTTTCCTGTAATAAATCTAAGCAAGAAATCCTTATCAGTATTTAAACAGGTATCTAAAAATGATGTTTAAGTTTATATTTGTTCGCAATTTTTAAAACAAACTCACATGCTATATGACTTGGAGAACCGCTTTTTTGCGATTCTTCAATAGGTATTTGAAGTGTTGTTATATCAAAAGCTGTCATATCGTCTTCACCACCTCCTTCATCATCATAATTGATTACATTCTCTCTGACATCTTTGTCCAACGTTGTTCCTTTTGTATTTTTATCACGCTTTCGATTGCATGTCAAAAATACTGGGACTAAAACTGTAATAAATAAATATTTTATCGACTCTTTAAAAATAAAAACGAGAGAAAAGTAATAAATAATTATAAAAAACTTACCAAAAATTATAAGCAGACATATGAATATCGCAGTCACTGCTCCCATACTCAGTTTAAAACTGTGTTTTTCTTGTATTAGCTCACAATTCTGTCCCCATAAGCCTTCTGGACAAATGCACCGATATCGATTTTTGGGGTCTTGATTAACACATCTTCCTCCATTTTGACACGGAAGATCCAAGCACTCATTTTTGTCGATACAACCTCTGCCGTCATGTGTAAGTATTTGACCTTCTCCGCATCTAAAAGATGACATGTACATATAAGTGTGTGAGACCCCTGTGAAAGTTAAAGATACATATCAGTTAGTCTAACGCTTTTTATTTTGTTAATACTAAATAAGAAACTTTACCTGCATTCATTTTTGTTCCACAAATCAATGCAGACGAACGGTTCAGAACATCCTACATTTGTACATGGCGTGCTAGAAGTACAACCTCTCGCTAAGTTTCTTGCCATTGTAGCTTGTCCCCACTGAGTCCCATTCATTCCGGGTGGTAACGGTAGTTGCTTTCCGTCCAGTCGGATGTCATCCAAACAACCTTTTTGAAAATCTGATATCACTTCAAAAGTTTGTACTCCAGTATATTCAGCTTTTCCACCTGCGTATACTCCTTCTTGTTTGTCAATAAAAAGCCACTGGTGTCCTTGGAATATAAAACTTTCGTTATAGTATAACCCTTCCCCTCCGTCCATTTCTAATATAACAGCACTGCCATAACGAATAACACTAGCCACGTGCCACCTTCCGTCATCTACAGAAATTTTGCTTAACCATATATCGTTTTCTTCTGATTTCATTGAATTCAGATTATAGCGAAAGTGTAAATGCGAATGCTTAATTTCCAATATACAGTATTCTCTATTGTGTTGATCACTCACTCGAAAAAGTTCCCCGTAAGTTTCTCTTGTTCGGAATCTCAATTGTATTCGTGTACTAAATCTATCTGGCTCAAAGCTCAAAGCGAATTTCACATAGCTTTGAGGCTTAAATGTTATCGGCATCGTTGGCGTTGTGCAAGTGGGGCCCGTCCAACCTGCCTTACACTGGCATCTGGCACCACTGAAACTTGCAACACACGCACCACCGTACCAGCATCTGGCAGTGTTTTCATCCTGGTTGCATAATTCTTCTATTTGAGGACATCCGGCAACTGAGTTTTTTGAAAGACCTGGATAAGCCAAGTCGTATAATTTGCTATTAAATACTAAATTTTTAAGACAACCGTCAAAACCTACACCATTTGGGGTGTGCTGCCATAAATAATACATAGCATCTAATTGATCAAACAATCCACCAATCTGTAATGGCGTATTTACATTTAAATATTCATTAAACGGGGGAATTATTCCTTCTGCTTGGCAATTAGTGTAATCCAAAAGTGGAGCACTTCCATCATCTAACTCTTGAATATCGGCTGACTTACAAAAATCAACTACCATTTTGACATTTTCACTATCCCAAAACACATCCAACCTGTGCCACTCGCCATCGTCAAGAGTAATTTTCGTTATTATTTTCAACTCCAAAGTTCCAGATCCAAAGTCTAAAAGTAGTCTAGGGAATCCATTTTCCAATTCGACAGCTATAAAATCAGACATCACTGCTTCGCTTGCCTTTGCAGAAACAATAGGGCCATTATACAAAAACATGCCTTCCGATTTTTGAGTAACAAATTCAAAGCTTAAATGTGAAACTTCGCACATTTCAAACGCAGGGTACCATGCCCATCCGTTTCCGTTAAAACTACGGAACGTTTGTTGGCATCGTGGACCGTTATATCCGACTGGACAGGAACATGTTATCCCTAATTTACTATCCACACATAATCCACCGTTAAAGCATGGATTATTTCGGCATGATTCCATTTTTGCATTTCTTGCTTCACATTGACAATGTGGAATATTTCTTATTTTTACTCCTGCCAAAGCTGTGGTATTAGCGTCGACGAGATATGGACTTTTTCTGATTTCTAAAATATTTGTACAAGACCCTTCACATTTTTGATTCTCATACAGACATTCGTCGATGCCTACCATTGTTATATTAATACTCAAATCTTTCTCAATCTCACTTTTATGAATCAAAACAATACCATTCAGTTTGACTGATTTAAAATTAGACCCATGGACGGAATAGCGGATATCGGTAAAAACGGGATGTCTTTGATTCGTTTGAATGCTAAATATTTCTATATTGTGTTTTTCTGTTTTAAATAGTTGAGACAACTTGCCTCTCAACAGCTCGACTTTACTCTCGGATTTACTTTGCTTGTGATAATCCCAAACTCTGATAAAACTTTCGTCACTCATACCAGCAACTCTTATAGAGCCTGAATTAACAACGAGTTCATGTGATATTTCTTGGACGTATATAGTCACGCCTGCTGAAACATTGTATTGATTGTGTCTATGGTCAGATACTTTGAATTGCAATTTATATGAACCGTCTTTTGTGCCTTGTTTCATTTGAATCATACCAGTTTTCTCATTTAATCGAAACCTGGAATGCTCATTCCGCTCCCATTTAACTGTTTTATCAAGATAATCCCAATCATCGGCGTCGTAGACAAAGACCCTACCTATATCTGCCTCGGGCGATTGTCCTTGATAATTGTACACGTGTATTTCTTTGGTTCCCGATTGCATTTTATTATCGTTAATATCTCCAATCGTGACCGTAAGTGTGCTCGTCCCGAACATAGCCGGGATGCCCCGATCTTTTATAATGATAGGAATCATGTACTCTTTCTGGTATTCCCTATCGAAAGATCGAAGGGATGTCACAATAGCCATGCTATCGCCATTGATATCAAATTGACTTTGCTCAACCTTAAACGAAGTTCTTATCGTCTCATCGGCGAGGGGGTCGAGTCGAAATTGAAATGGCGGTCCATTGTTTTTAGATTTATCGTCGCGGTCGACAGCATAAATTTCTGCGACTATTTGTGATGGGACGTGTTCAGGCAGTATAGGTCTGTAATCGTGAAGAAAAACTGGCGCATTATCGTTTACATCTTGTACTAAAATAACCAATTCAGCAGTTGACGTTTTGGGGGGCACGCCATCATCGATCGCCAATATTTTTAAACTATGACGTGAGAGTTTCTCTCTGTCTAGCGGACGTTGAATAACAACCGAGCCTCTCTCGTTTATTGAAAAATGACGGTGACGATCGGACGATCTTTCGATCGCATAAGATACTTTGCTTTTCCCACCGTGATCAATATCTAATGCTTTGAATGTTTGTATAACCTTTCCGACTTTTTCGCTTTCATTTACGTAAACTTCCGAATAAGTTTTTTCAAACTTAGGGAAGTTATCATTTACATCCCTTAGTTTGACCATCACCCACGAAGTATCAATGTGATATCTATCAACTGTTTTGTTATCATCATTGACTTGTATTCTGAACCTGAATCCATTTCTTTGCATTGGATCTTCGTAGTCCAATGGTTCAATAATTTTAAGCGATCCAGTGCCGTCGGGATTTCTGTACATCTCAAATTTATTCGCACCGTATCCGCTATTTTCGATAATTTTATATTTAAAATTGTTAATTTCGTCTTCATCGTGTACGGTTACTGTGAGAATCGACTGGGAAGGGATAATTGTGTTATCCGTCTCATCCACTTCAGTAAACCATTCGTCTTTAACGAAACGGGGCGGCATATCATTTATATCTTTGACTCTTATAGACGCTGTTCCTGTCCCTTTCAAACCTCCACCGTCCATCGCTACAACTTGAATAGAATAGTCAGGTGTCTTTTCTCTATCCAGACAACAAACTGCAGTTTTGATTATTCCAGTATTGGGCTCAATTTCGAAAATCGGCAGCCCCGTATCTTCTTCGATTACATTTTTCTCAATTGAGTATACAAGCTTAGAATTTCCTCCTTCTTGCGGATCATCATAGTCGACGGCAGTCATTTTCATAACAGTCAAACCGACTGTGCTATTTTCGGTCACGTTAGCAAAATATATTCCAGTAGGGAAAATGGGAGAGTTGTCATTTATATCTTTAAGATTAACTTGGACCTCAGAGTATCCAACAAGACCTTCACCACCTTCATCTTGCGCAAAGATCGTGAAACGCCACTGCGGTCGACCGTTTGGTTGATCTCTATCCAAAGGCTGAAAATTAAAAATAAACAACTTGAAACATTTTGAACTGACGTATCAAAATTAAATTTTAAGCTCGACTAAAATTGAAATTTACTACCTAAATAACTTCGCCCGTCTGTAAAATTAGTATTCAATATAAGCAAAATGAATAAAGTTTTTCTTTACTTAATTGTAAAAAGTTGATAAAGGTAAAATATTGTTGCTTATTTTTATTTATGTAAACTATATTTTTAAAAAATAATTAAAAAAATATTTTTTACGTACTCTTTATCAACTAAACAAAACTTTTATGAAATGAATACATCAATATAACATAAAGTGTATTTATATTCTCACGCGGATCTTAAAGGCACAAAATATGGGTATTTAGCGAAGACTAGCTGTATACACTTATAATCTATATATATAAAACAAGGTGGGTTTTTTTACACCACGTATAACTCAAGAAGGGCTGGGTTTATTTGAATGTTTTTTGATTTATTAAATTTGTCTCCACCTAGAATAGCAGAATAACCATTAAAACATCGGAAAAATATCACGGGAAAGAAATTATTAAGAAAATAAATGTCCCCATACATTTTGTTTTCTTTTTAAGTTGCAAATGGAACGTGAACATTGTATGCCACGTTGTATGCTGTTTCCAGTAAATCCACTAGATGGCGTTGATTACATTATACTTTGACAGTTGACTGCTAGCTATGTATACATGCGCCGCGATTTTGAGTTTTCATCGATTTTTATAAAGTTTTAATTCCGATAAATCATTCTGATGTGAAAATTCATTTATCCAATTATGGTCAAACACGGTATTCATGGCTCATAGTGGGAACAGTGTATTTTGATTGGTTTATAATATGGCGTGACTTCTGTAAAATAGTATTTAAACGATATTGTATACGAAGCACACCGTTCATACGATGCATTGCAATACCCGCTGATGTTTTGGCAAAGAGACGATGGATATAAATTCAATATCAAGATGATAAGCCCATTGAGCGGTGGGTATCAAAATCATAATTTTCAGCAAACTCAGCAAGAAGGTTAACTAGATGAATTATTACGCATAACGTTTTTGACAATATTATTTCATTGATTCGAATAGAATACACCAACTTGGCTCACGATTAAAATACACTGAACTCCGTTTTTACACGATTTCGAAATAACACGGTACAAAAAAAGATAAATAAATCGACCATTCATTTAAAAATTTGGACAGAAATATTACACAGGTTCTGGATATCTCAAGAGATGAAAGTGATGTCGTACAAAAAGTTCGTAAACGGCTTCGTATATTGTCTCATAGTAAATAAGTTGTGTTACCTTTGATTTTTTTAAGTATTTTTAAAAAAAAATTAAGATATAATAAGCAATAATGATTTTTATGCAAGGAAACCTATCTATCACAAATTTTAATATATTTGTTTACACATTTTCTTTACTTGGTATCGCGTTGAGCGTATCTACCGTGTAAATGGGAATTTCAGTGTAAAGATGTTCTAGTGAAAAGGTAGAACAAATCGATTTTTATTTTTTTAACCATGCTCGCTTCAGATGCTGTTAGTGTATTTTTTTGTAAATACAAGTTGTAGATAATCGATTTTTATTAATATGAATACTTTCTTGAATAGTAAAGGGAAGTGCTGATAAAATTAAGATTGTTTAATTAAATGAATCATTTATTCCATAGATAAAATTGTTTAAATATTTAATAGATGGCGATTATAAAAAAAAGTAAAACATTTTATCATTCGTGCTATAAAAATAAAGCATATTCATATAAGAGATTGAGTGGAGTGATTGGCAATAATTGTTTTGACTAACAACTTATTATGTCTGGCAGTTTGTTAGTCAAGTTAGGAATTCCAACGCCAGGTCGAGGAATGAACGACGATTTCCATCTAAAATTGGAACGTGAACGTGAATATGATCGAGATGCATTGAACCAATCAGTTCGAACGAATGTACCACTGTTGAACCCTCAACATAAGGATATGTACGATATGTTTATGAAGGCAATTGATGATGGAAATGGTGGCTTATTTTTCTTTGATGTGCCCGGTGGAACTGGGAGGACATTCATCATGTCATTGATTTTGACCACTGTTTGTGCGAGATCCGAAATTGCTGTAGCAGTACCTTCTACTGAGATAGCGGCTACGTTGATGGAAGCATGCCGAACGGCTCATTTAGTGTTGAAATTGTCGTTAAACCTCCACACGACTGAAAAATTGACATGCAATATTGCGTAACACTCAGCAATGGCCGAAATTTTGGTAGCGAGTAAAATCATCAATTGGGATGAATGCACAATGGCGCACAAACGCGCATTGGAAGCACTCAATCGAACTATGAAAGATCTACGCAGTGACTCAAGATGTTTTGGAGGCACAATGATTCTACTATCTGTCGATTTCTGCCAAACACTACCAGTCATTCCAAGATTGACCACTGCCGATAAAATAAACGCTTGCCTCAAACCATCGACTCTGTGGCGCTATGTGAAGAAATTTAAGCTGACGACAAACAAGCGAGTTGTATTGCTAAACGATCCATCTGCCGAAGATTTCTCCAAGCAATTGCTGATTATCGGTAACGGCCATGTTCCTGTCGACGAATCGAACGGATTGATTTCGTTTCCGCCGAATTTTAGCAATTTCGTCTCAACAAAGGACGGATTCATCAACAAAATGTTCCCAAACATCTAATCACAAAAATCACAATTGGTTGAGTGAACGAGCAATTCTCGCGGCGAAGAACAAAGATGTGGATCATTTAAACTTCACAATTCAAAATCAAATTGTTGTTCCACTACATTCCTTCAAATCTATCGACCGTGTAACAAACGAAGACGAAGCAACCAGCTATCCAACTGAATTTTCAAACTCATTGGATCTGCCTGGCTTGCCACCGCACAATTTACAACTAAAGGTTGGCTCGGTAGTCATCATGCTTCAAGTTATCAAGTTAACACAACATTTATTGATTCTGAGGCGGTACGAAGTTCGTAGGGTCAGCTAGTTAAGAATATAATGACTTAAAGAAAGAAGAAAGAAAGATGTAGTTAATTTATGTCTTTGAATTAATGTAAGATTCAAGTGACAAGAACAAGATGAAATGTTTTTGATTTCATTGTATAAATGGGTTCTCAAGAAATCCATGTACACATCTAAGTCAGAAGAAAGTCTTCAAACCTACAGCATTATCACTTGACTAAACAAATAGCGGTTAACATGTGTATGAATTATTTTACCCAAATATTTTTTTTAATAATAAATAAGCACCATTTTATAATTTTGTTTGTATATGTATGGGAATCTAAATTTAGGTACTTGAACCAGCTTTACATTATTTGTTGAAAAACTGAACTATAAGGCCACGGCAATATTTATATTATTTATTCCGGTCGAAATAAAGAAACATTACATTTTTTGATAAGGATCTAAAGCGTCTTATATTTTTTTTCCTCGAGATGTTTCTTTTTTTAACCAAAACTTTCTGAAAATGTCAGTGTCACACATTTAAGAAGTAGCCCGAAACATTTTAATAAAATATAGCATGAAATTTTTCATCGTCTACAAAACTGAATAAACAAAAGCAAACGCTGGGTTGAACAAAGCGAAAGCATCTGCAGATTATTTAGCTGTTTAGAAAACTCTCACAAAATATGAGCACATAACATCTCGAGGGTTTAAACTTGAATTACGTTACTAGCCCCTGGTGAATGTAACCCGCTCTATATTAAATTGCGCGACTTAAAATATTTTTGAGAAGCTGACGTACATTCTGAAAACCTCTGAGCTTCAAAAAGCTTCTTATAATCGCCGTCTACTTATTAATGTTGTATTATATTTTCCTTTGAGCAGTCAAAAGCGATTTTGTCAATTTCAGTAGTAAAAACTTGTCGAAGCACAAGTCTCTTAAGAGAGAAAAGAAAAAATAAAAACATTTTTTTGTATAGTTACGATGGAAACAATATTGTACAGTGACATCAAAAAATTAAATTTAATGTGTATTTATTTTTTTCATCTAATGGCATCCACCCGTATAAATACAACTGTGTGTGCTAGATGGTACTTCAATTTTACGTGTAAAGGTATTTATTTTGAATTATTTTTTTTATTTTATGGAAAGCAAAAGCATTTCATTCACCATGGAGTGACACTATGAGTGACTATCGTTTATTCGAGAGTCTTAGTTGGCCCACGTTTATCTTTATTGATTTTAAGATCTTAACTTTTTATTGATCACATATTATTATGAATTTCAAGTAGATAAACGGGAAGTTCAGCGCTATGCCACGTAGCACTATAAAAACCACTATTTTCAAAAATTATTTTCAACTGAAAAAACAATCAAGCTATTAACATTAAAACAATATATTGAAATGTAAAACTTGTTTACCCATAAAATTGTTGCAGTGACTTTAACTGTAATACCTTTTTGCCGACCCTCTATGAAATATTATTTCATCTAAAAGTTTGACGGCAGAACTATGAATTTCATCTGATAAATACTATAATTAATCCTGTGACCAAATTAAAGGCTACCATAAGAACATTGTTTGTTTCTCGTTTGACAGTGTGAGAGATATATTTTCACCGCACATATTAAAGTTATATTACAACGCTAACCCTTCTTGCACTACTCCAATCCGACAGACCGTTGTTTATTACATTTTATTATAAGAATTGAAAACTGTCGCACTACGGGAATATAAGATTTGAACTGTTTCCATTACTACAGACAGATGAAAGACGGTGTAAAATATTAAAAAAATGTATTAAGAACATTATTTACTATTTTCATTATAACTATGTATATGCATATATAGGTATGTCACGTTCATAGAAACAACATTATTTCTAATACTTTCGATGGTTTCGGCGGTAACTTTGTGGAAGTTCATTTTAATAGAAAATTTAAATTAACTTTGATTATTCCACGTATTGTGTTACTAATTGTGACACGTGTTTCGCCTCTTTCAGAGGCATCTTCAGACTTGCTATCGCAAAGTTTATTTTTTTCAAAGATTAAATTTGTTTGCACTGTTTCGATTTTATAATCCCCTCTTTGCTTCCCTTAAAAAGGAAAAATCCCAATCTGATTGATTACAAGTCATTAGTACCATTAGTATCATTATCTGTTTGTTTTATTTCGATTCTACACCCCCCTCCTTGCTCCTCTTAAAAGGAAAAAAACCCGAACCTCCATTTTGTAATTTTATAATTTTAAAATGTTAGAATCAATCTTGCTTCATTACTTAAGCAAACTTTGCGATAGTAAGTTAATTTAAATTTTCTATTAACAGTATTTTTCTTCATCGTAAAGTCAAATATGTATATATTGATTTATTACTGTGGAAAAGATAAAAGACGTAACTCACAGTTTTTTTCGATAATCACAATATATACAGCTTGATACATGTTCTATCAAAAATATGTAAGCAAAAAATGCCGAATGAATATCTAAATTTAACTTTTAAGTTTAGAAAAGAAGGGCTTGTGAAAATTGCGACCAGGAAAAAGGGCTTAAAAAATATTTTTCTTGAACCATTTATTAAATTGATATTAGACTAAGTCAAAAAAAAACATTTTCTCAGTCACCGTGCATTTCAAGGTTGTGTTTGTTTATTTCGTTATTTTTATTTTAGCCCAAAATCACCAAAACTTTTTTTGTCTCCTGTAAAATGTGTGGGCTACTTTCTTTTTCCTTTCCTTAGTCAATATGTATGTAGTATTTATACAAAAAAATGTGGCGAATTCTCAACGCTGTTCGAAATGTGTCCTACTGCGAGTTCTCAACTTCTCTACATAGTTTTTTAATCGGTGTATTGATGGATGTCTGAAATGTGCTTGTCAACTCCCATTTGACTCACCGAAAGATATTTTTTAAGAACTCTTGTAAAGTATAAATCTACATTAGAAAAACAAACAGCAGTAGATCTTTATGAAGACTTGACACGCTTAAATAATCTTAAAGCTTAAATGCTTTTTAAGTAAATTGGGTGTAAAAAAATAATGAGTTCTTTATAATTAATCATTGAATAAAATGCCAGTATCACTAGTGAGTGGTAACTGACTCACCTTAAGTACGAAAATTTCACCAGAAGTTCTGTTGATGTCAAATTTGCTGTTGGCAGGATTATCGATATCAATCCCCTGGCCAGTTGGAAAGTAAACAACATTTTGCGGCCGGTCCTTGTCGCCGTCAATCGCTGTCACCTGAAAAGGTTATATCAAATCGGTTAGGCAACTTCAATGAAATTATTTGATTTAAACAAATTTACATGGATCCAACTCTTTCATTTATCTATGTAACATTTTGGTGTCGTCAATCATATTGCAAAATAAATATTCTTTTTAATTCAATTGTATACTTTTAGTTCACTATTACATTCCTAATGTTACTTAACTATGTATATCTGTTTCAGCGTCACACTTTTCTCATATGATTATTCTTGTTTCAATTTTTTTACACGAAATTCCGAAAAAATCAGACTTAGCAACTAGTATAAATTAAAACAATTACAATAATGTAAAAACTTGTATGGGTTGGACGACACTCGCTTGCCAAATGAAGCCGCGAAACTATTTAATGCCAAATTAGTTTTACAATAAATGAAACCATTTTGATTTATCTGACGTGGTTATATCATATATTTGGTATTTGTAGAGGATGCGACCAAAATTTTGAATCATTTAGCCGCATTTGAAAGTTTTACAACTTACTACTTAAATAGGCTTAAACAGGCTGGTGAGAAAATGATGACTACCAGTTCTGTTACGTATTGACCGTTCCAAAAATCAGCAAAACACAGTCACAGCTTTACCTTTGATTACTTGTTTAGTGATAAATTTCTACCCGGCTATTTAAAAAATATTATTTTTAAATGATCAGTACTACTTCATTGAGTCTTAAGTAAGAAATGGCTTGGCGATAAATAATTGAGTGTCTGTTTGGAAAACTTTCACACTCTGTCTTTTCTTTCCACCGTTCAATTAAGAGTTAACCATTTTTCCACATGTACTTTTTTCATACATATCAAATACAATACAAATCTTAGACAATTAAAGTTTCTATAAAACTTCTACAGACACTTATAAAATAGATATAATTTAAAGTCAGTTAGGATCAAAAGAGCATGCTGATTAAATGCATTAAGTTATTATTACGGAATTTATTATATGAAAATAATTTATTATGTTTTATATACATATTCTAAATTATCCTACTGTCTCAACTGTTCGCGAATAAAGATATAATAACAAAGATTATATTTTGATTATATCATTCCTTACTGTATATTATAATATTGTGTACGTCAATTTCCATACTTTTTTTATCATTTTAATATATGTACCTATAAATTTTCTCCTGATATCACGAACTTATAAATTAACGATTTATTTATTTTTTTTATGCTTTTTGTGCTGAACACTATTTTTAAAATGATTAAATATGTATGTTTAAGCTGTTAAATGTTACATTTAAATGATGCGATATATGTATAATAATTGAGCCCTCAAGAAGTGAAGTGACTCAAGTAGTTAAATTGTATAACTCTTCTTTTGGACTTATAAGTACAATCACTTAATCTCTTCACTCTTTACTAGGTGTTTTGGAGGATTGAATATTTTTATTTTAGCACGATAACACTGCTGCAGTGTGTATTTACTCAGCTCACTTTACTAATACGGTACTTTAAAACATGTAGAATATTATTACTCATCTTACTCATGTTTCTCTAAAATATCACTTGGCTCAATTCACCTCTCAGGAGCTCAATAATGAACAGTGATATTTATTCCGGTCATTTATTCGCAGTAACCTTAATTAAACATAATACAGGCATATGCGTAACATTAAGAAGCATTAATTCCTAAAGTTTTCTAATAAAAAAATAAGAAGAGTCATGTCTACCGTTTCATAGAAAAATATCTTTCAACATTAAAATATTCTGGAACAAGGGTACATAAATAATCATATAATGTACTGACTTGACATATTTTGTTGATAAATTGCGAATATGTTGACGTACCTCATAAGGATTTTTTTCAGACATTTTTTGTCTGAGAAGAAAAATATTTTTACTCGTTAATGGAGCTGTATCTAAGAATATAAGCTAAATAGCTAACTTTTAGCGGGCGACTCCATTTTTGATAAATGCCTCGACAGAAGAAAGTTTTATACTATTTTCAAAAAGTTTTTATGTCTGGTTAGCTTCCTGCTTCACGAAAAAGTAAATATGTCAGTTTTCTCTCTAATGGAGTTTTCGTTGAAATCGTTGATAAATATCACAAAACAAATGTATACACATACTATAATTCAATTCCAAAGTAAAAAAAAAACCTACTATAAATAACAATTTTGGAATCAGGACTGCAATACCGAACGAATATATAAATACCAGTATAACATAAAAAGTTGAAATAAGTAGAGCAAAAAAATACGTCCAATTGAGATCTCAATACAGGGCGAGTTATTAAAAATCGGCATTTTGATATTCCATTAAAGAATATATCATAATCATAAATGGTTGATTTTAGACATTTAAAAAGCGTCATCAATTCTCGAACTTGTCAATACTGATACAGCTCTTACCAGATTTAAAATATTTTAATTCATCGCTAGCAATTTTATTAAAGTATGTGATGATTTTTTTACATTCAATATTCGGTTTTTGGTTAACTTTCAATACCGAAATAACGGTATGTTTTTACTGTAAAAACATCGCGAATACCAGGATTAGGGTTTCAGTTATACTGGAATTGTGATACTTAGTTGGAATAATCCTGCAATAAGACCTTACAACAAAACTATTCCCAGTATGTCACTTGTTTAATAAAATTTTAGGTACCGGTGCTTATAATGCAAAAATACCAAATTTACAAAATAAATTATATCAATTCTTTTATATAACATAATGAATTCACCTAATTTTTAATTTTGTTTTGCAATGAATTAACACTTTTAAAAAATACGTATATGTGTGTCAATATTGAGAGTTGCCAGAATTGGGAAGCAATCTGTTTTACCATGTTAGAGAAAAAAAAGAAAGCTATTTACAATCATATTTAATAACAGTACTTTACATAAAATATTGGTATCGATTGTCCCCAATTGCGATACTTATTGGCTGTTTTTTTATTTGTTTGTACATATCTATTTTTTTAATACTGTCATTGATATATTTGTTTCATATTTCAATGGTCACTGACAATATAAATAATAAATCACATTTTGTCTCTGCGTGTATGAAAACTCGAGGATATTAAATTGAACCGTGTATATCATTAAACCAAATAAAACGTATTTAATTTTGAATTCACGACAAATACTTAATTTATAAGTATGTATGTTGATTATTTTGTTTTTTTTCTACCCATGTTTATATATATATATATGATGTTCTTATGAATAAATATCAACCGAGGAAAATAAGAAGGACGTAATCCACACAAAAAAAATACAAGAGACATAAAAAACGTTTTTTAATGATTTTGGGCCAAAGGCAAATTATGCAATATACACAAACTTTAAGTGCATGGAGACTGATAAACTGGTTTTGAATTGACTTTATCTGATATCTTTTTTTTTTTTTTTTAAAAACCTTTTTTTCAGTCTTTTATCTTGATCGCAGTTTCCACATGCTCTTCTTTTTTTAACTTTAAAGCTAAATTTAGATACTAATTTGGCATTTTCAGCTTACATCCTTTTGACAGAATGTGTATTCGGTTGTTTAGATTGTGACTATCGAATAAAAGCTGTTTTGAAAAAACTGTCGGTTACGTCCTTTTTCCTTTCCAAAGTCGATATGTCTATAAAATTATAAATAAAAATCATATGAATTTAACAGTTTTGTTTATTGTTTGAAATGTTTATTAATATAATACAAACTGAATAAAAAATATATATTTGTTATATAGCACTGTATTTTTAGTAACGAACTGTTAAAGGATTGAATAATATTATTTTATCTCATTGGATGACAACTCTATGTTGGTAATGAAATGAAAACAGATTCATTGCTTCAATAAATAGTAGAGTTTATAAACTATCTCCGCCCCGGAACGAATCGATCAACATCGTGTTAGTATTATAATTGAAACACATCATGTACAGAAGTTCCCTTGTTGTTTTGATAAAATATTAATATTTCTAAATATGATCTCAAAATATATTTGCTCTGTGAAATTATATTGATATTATTGAATGTGTTTATCATATACACAACTGCTTAAAAATAATATTTTAAATGTAAACTATCCACCTAGATATAAACAGACTACAAATTCCATGAAAACAATATCAATAACATGCAATGCAAATATTTTAAAAGAAAACTTCAATTCTACGTTGTATGCATTATGTTTGTATACATTAAATATTTTCATTCACTTATTTACAAGAGTTTAAATGCATCTAAATATTATTATATTGTCGATACTACAAACTATTTGTTTTTTTTTATTTTTAATTATAAACATTGTATACGGATATTTAGCCCAGTAGTTAGTTTCAACATTCAAATCCAAATCAACTTTGGTTAAAACAAAAAAAGTTCTTCGGACTTTTGCGATATATTTTAGAGTTTTATTGAATTTTTGAGAACAACTTGTCAAATCTAATTGGTTAAGTATTTCGACTGAGGGTGCTTGATGGAATTTCAATATCAAATTTGAATTGTTTTAATTTTGTACTTTTCCATGAATTTTGTCGCTAACGACCCGGGTTTCGCCTTTCGGCATCTTCAGGCATTCCAAGTGCACGGATGTACTTGAGTCAGTTCAAGTACATCCGTGCACTTGGAACGCCTGAAGATGCCGAAAGGCGAATCCCGGGTCGTTAGCGACAAAACTCATGGAAAAGTACAAAATTAAAACAATTCAAATTTAAATCTAATTGGGTTGAAGTCAGTGTTCCCTCTAAGCTGTGCGCGTGTGCGCGCGCACATACATTACAACAGAGCGCACAAAAATTACATCAGCTATATCATCACCAGAATAAATTAATTGACATTAAATAGTGTTTTTAATTATTATCATTATTAAAAATCAATCTTTTCGTTTAGTAGATCTAAATACCGTTATGTGGCACACAAATCTTTCTATTTCTTGTCAAAGTTGCACAGCCAATAATTTTTGCGCACAAAACCTTCCGAAAATTAGAGGGAACATTGGTTGAAGTATAATAATAATAAATGCTACCGCTTTATTTTAGAAAATTTTGTTACGGATTTGATTTTTGACAATGAATCACACATTTTTATAAAGAATATTAATAAATAAATTATGTGACCAAAAAAAAAAATTCACGAAAATATCGCCAAACTTCAAAAATTATTGTTATGTATAATAGTTCTTTTAATCAAAGATCAAAAAATAACATAATATTTATAGATTTAAAAATAATTAAAATTTAGTTCCAAATAATATTCTAGTTTTCTTGCCGCTGGTTGCCTTAAAAAAAATCTGTCTCGGATGCCTAGAACAGCTAGAACAAAGCCACGGAAAATTTGACACACGATGGCGATATTTTCATACTAAAATTACATTTCGAATAATTTATCAGTTTTCCTTATTACAAAAATCACATCCGAAATATATTTTTCAAAATAATAGCATTGTTTTTAAAAGCACTAAGTCATTTTATACTGACCCCGGAAAAGCATATTTACAAAAATAATTAAAGTGTAAAAAATTAACAATTACTTTAGAATGTTTATTCGAGAAACCAATAACAAAGCAAAGATAAAGCGTTATTTTGTCACATATTATGTAATTATATCGGTGTGTGAAACTGACTTATTAGTGATTACTTGGTGTCACACTAGATATGTTTACACGAGAGACCACAAAATGTAATTACTTTAGGTGCTAAATTATCGCTTTACAAAATAACAACAGCACTACTCTTTATAAATATAAGCAAATAAATACATTGATAGCAAGCAAATACAACAATGATACACATGCGTGTATTTTTTTTTACTTGAAATTAAATAATAGAAAAAAACGAAATAGCAAGCAAAATAAACACATGACAATCAATAAAAACTGACGTGCAAAAACCGTTCGGCGATTGACCTGAAGTATTCGTTTCGGGAGATTCCGGTCGTCCTCTTCGGTAATCTGAGTACGGTAAGTTGGTCGCTCGAACACTGGGGGGTTGTCATTCATGTCCTTTACGTGAATAACTACTGTGGTGTGGTTGATCTTTGTGTTGGCTGTGGCGGTCAGGCGTAGCTCGTACTGCAAAGTTCATTCCATAATAAAGATATCTATATATAACGATTTATTTGCGTAAATAAATAATTTTTCGTATAAAAACTAATATTTCTACATACACCTATCATCGTATACACTATTTAATCTGCTTCGATACATGTGATACGTCCTTTTACGCTATACATATTATATTGATGTTATTTGTATATGTACGTCTCACAAGTCAATGTATCTTTAGTTCGTTTCCATAGTGATGATTTCATATCAGTTATCATACTCAGTTTCATTAAGTTTCAAATAAATTACGAAATATTGATAATAACTTCGCTGCTTAAAAAACTTTATAACCAGTTAATATATGGCGATCAGCAGACTATGCTATCTTTTCATTGATGCAACAGTAGAACGATCGACATTTTTAAGCTGATAATACTATTATAGTCAATAATTCAGAATCAAATGTTTTGGATACACTGTAATTTTAAAGTATGATGATGGATATCATCTAACAGTAGCATTACAATAATGTCGATATATCATGTATTCAAGAGCAACAAAAAACATTACAACTATTCGATACATAAATATTATATTGTTTTTAATTCAATACAAATATCACGTTGTCTCGGTGTAGCACAACAATACATATATGTATAAATGTAAATACTAGTTAGCAATTAATAGTACTCTTCCTAAGCTGTATATTACAAAACATGTTTCAGATTTTGCGTAAATACTAAAGTGTCATTATCTCGAAACTAAGATTTTCAGATCACCCTACTGTTGCATTTATGTTGCGTTATGTTATACTAAATACCATGAGAATCATTCTTAATTTTTTAATATAAAACCAGGCCTAAAAAAATCACTACGCTTATTTGGTACTTTAGGATAACAAAATTCATTACTAAAATGTTGTTTCTATGAAATCTGGATGAAACTATTTTTTTATCTATCTGCATAAAATAAAATTTATAGAATTTTATCATTTGTATCATTCAAATGTATAAACTTTACCATCTTTCTTATTAGAAATATGATTAAAAATAACAATAAATTTCAAAACAATTCATATTATTGACGTGACAACAAATATGACAATAACTATAAAATTATGAATGAAAAAAAGCCAATGGATTTTTTTTTGACCAACGACTTGTTTTAGTTGGCCACAATTAGTTACGATTATGGAATCCAATCCCGGGATCTCGGGATCTCGTACAGTTTTCGATACATTTCAATCCCGGGATTAGAAGGCATGATCCAGATTTTTTCGGAATTGGTTTTAATACAGAAACGTGCTGGTTTTCAAGTCGGCAGTTCACGCATATGCAATAAACGATGCCCAATTGAAATTCTTTGCGATTAGATTTACTACAAGAGTTATCGCAAAAGATAAGGAAATTTGATGTCTATTGAATTTCTTCAACGTATTTTAGTGAACTGCATTTTAACGCATTTGACAACAATGATTACTTTTTTTATTGTTCGTTATTTTAAAGCTTCACATTTCAATATTTCAGTGTTTTGAATTTCATGAATGTTATCAGATAGATATCAATTGCACGTGTTTGTTTTGCGAGATTTATTTTTCTATTGTTCATAAATATCGATTTTCAACTGTAAACTGAATCTTTAGACTAAATTGCAAAACAATTGATGCTTTGGTACTTCGGGTATATTTAAAAATAATATTTAAATTACATCTATTTACTCCAATAAAATTATTAAGAATGTATGTACACGACAATTTTAGAACTCTTCACTCTTGCATTCTAAAGTAGGTAGGTACTTTTTTCATTTATTAAAATTATTTTTTTAAGTTATATTGCGTATTTTTACATAAGGTATGCGTATTAATTAATTAATATTAATTATGGTGCATATTTTTTTAACGAGTAATTAAAAAGTCCACACTTTCACCTGTTCATCGCGAATAGCTGAGATTAAGAGAGCCTCTTGGTAACGCGTTGGCAGCCGGTTATATAATATAATAAAGAATAAATTTATTAATTTTTTTTTGGCCAATATCATCAATTTTTATTTCTGAAAAAAACGTATTTCAATGAAAATTATTTCGGGACCAGTCCCGGGATCCCGGGATTGAAAAATTCTTATCCCGAAATCCTGGGATCAACATTTTGGCTTGGGATTGGATTCTCTAGTTACGATAATACTCTCCATTATTGCTTTTGATTTTTCCTAAGACGCTAATATTGACTGTATTACAGCATATTTAAACATTGCAGTCGTTAATAATTGCAGTATCTCAGGCATAAAATAACTTTTTACTAGTAAGCTAAAAAAGACTCTAATGATATTATATTATGAATTGTAGGTATTTTGTCAACATTTATGGTACCCGTGAAATATTATTGATTCTTAACGGACGGAAAAGTAAAAAAAGGCAAAGGACGTTTTGCTTTTGAGATGAACCGATTTGTTGAAAGAAATCACAAAAATATAACTAACAACCGCCTTAAGGCTGGCAAAAGATATAGGAAAACAGAGACAGCTGATCCAGATTGCTTTTCCTTTCGATTCCAGAACCGAAAAAACATATCTCTTCATTTGATTTTGTGAAGTGACATTTTATCTCACAGTCGCTTAGTAAGTTGATATCACGATATATGAGAACCCATTTCCATATAAAAGCAGTTAAAAATAAAAATGCAAACACAGATTATGCTCTTTGTACGAATGATTTGAGTTTGCGGTTATGGTAGAGGCTAAACATTTTGTTAATAATAATACAAAAACTTTTCCGCAAACAATGGTATAAAATTGCGTTTTTATTGACATTTTCGATAAAATCTAAAAACTGTAATATCATACATTTTCATAAAACCCCACAATATGTCCAAAGTTTGGTCGTTATTCCCAAAAGTTTTACCAATGTGGAAATGCTGCTGTAATAGTTTTTCAATGCTATGCTATGGACGCAACAACATGTAAAGCAATACACAACTTCAATTAACTCTTAAAAAATACTACATGGAGAACCTAATGCCTTTTTACAAAATTAAATTTCATTGCGTTAACCAATACTCGATGATTTTTTTTAAGGATAATATTTGTTCGATAAACGAATGTTATCACTAATCAAACACATAAATTTATTGATATTTGCGCAAGTTGTTTATTAATAACCTTTTATCAAATAAAAATATTATAAGAAAAGACTTTGTTGAATGGGCTACACAAATGGATTAAGCGAATTCAATAAATCATTTTTTTTTTAAATATTTATTTTTTAAGCTATATTTGGATAATATACAAAATACTTCAATTTCCTGCAATCCGTAAAATATTTTTGATTTTAATAAATCTTTGCTTAAGTAGTTAAGATTTTATAATAATATAATATTTAAGTACTTTTTTCGGGTGTGATTTATAAATATTGTTATTTATGTAAGAATCTATTTAATATCACATTTTTTTTCTAAAATTATAAAATTTAAGCGTCGTTATATTTTATTGAAAAGCTTTCCCGTTTGCCAATTTCGCTAATGAAAAAATATCTATTTTTATGATCATTATATTTTTCGCACTGAAACAACTTTTAATATGTTTTATATTTTGATTATGGAAAAATAATATTTATTTGCAAGATGTCATGGACATTTTATTAAGAATTGACATGGTATCTTTTATGTCATATTTATTATATCAATTGCTTTATATACATTATCTTAAGTCATGCTCTAATATTATATGAATAACTCTGATAAGACTTTCATTAGTTGATAATTGCTCGCGATTTTCGAAACCATAAAAACTATAATCGTTATCATAATTTAAAATGTATAAGCATTACAAAATTTTATATCGGGCTTCTTTTCAATACAATGGTGGAAAGCACCAAGAATAGATAGTTTACATCTCAAAAGTGACTCTAGTTTAAATCATGTTAAATATTGTATGTCTTTTACTTGCATGTACATATGTAGACTGTGGAAAGGCAAAAGAACGTCACCCACAGTTTTTTGTCAAAATAGCTTTTATTCGATAATTGACATACAATGTATACAACTTAATGCACGTTCCATCAAAAGGATGTTAGCTGAAAATGCCGAGTTGGTATCACAATTTAAAGTTTTTTTATGTTTGAAAAAAAAAGGGTTCAAGCGTTTTTCATTTTTAACTGTATCATATGTAATAAGCTTTCTAAATTTTTAGATTTTAAAGTAACATTCATACAAAAACAGTAAGTAGCTTTAATGGCTCAGAACCTTATTCATTCAAGTCAAGAGTCAAGCGGTATTATCCACATTAAAAATCAATTTATTGTGTAATATGCTCCTGTTTTATACAAATACATTTAAATAGATCTCATAAAACATAAATGTCTTTATAATATTTTTACTTAAGTAAATCTTTCAACGACTAAATGTATAGACTAGAAAAAATATTTTTCATATTTAAACATAATATTGATAATATTCAAAGATTTTATATAAATTTCAACATTTATATAATGCCCCGATATCCATCGAGTTTTCAATACTATTAAAAATGAGTTACTAAAAAGAAATGCAAATTTCTCGTACTATGCTATTCAACCATGAATAAAACATTTCGAATTATTGAAGAGAGAGCTGTCAGTTTTTATCTTTTGACATGGGTACTCAAAATATTATAAATTCTAGAAATAATATTGAAACAAATACAACTTCCCCCAGCTAAACATGTAAAGCTTTACCCCGCGTTGTTTGAAAAATAAACAATATTTCGAATATTTCTCATAGACCACTTTTGACCAAAGCTAACAGGTTCAACATAAACAGTTAAACTTTTTGAGATTTCAATATTCAATAATTTCATTTTTAGTTAATAACGCATCGTGGGCAGCCAGTTTTGTTTAGTTTAAGAGAAAAAAACACTCATAATCTACACTGACTTTTTTTCATACTTGTTTATCAATACTATACAACACTGTGAAATATTTCAATGAAAGATATTTTTGAGATTGTAAGCGAGTCAATTACGCAACCTCCGTCAAAAAAAGTTGAATAGGTGAAAGGCTAAGAGCACTTACTTTGTCCATTTCACCCTTGCTTTTAAAATAATTCAAATTGTAGAGACGGCCAAAAAATTTACATCACTAATTTTGACCATTTATATGTAAATCCAATTGCCACACTTGGATAGATAAAAAAATTACAAATAAATTTTCGTCATCAGAGAAAAATAATTTTTACAGTCAGTTTTTTTAAGACATGCTTACAAACAGAAGCTTCAGATAGTATTCACAAAATAACTGTAAGATTATATAATATATTTATTTGTCGTTTATTACTCCATTTCACCCGAGATAGATTCAAACTCATAATTGTACTAAGCTATAAACAATATGTTTTGTGCCTAGCAGATATTTATAGTTTAAGGCAATGTAGGGATTTTTGCGATGCAAGATATTCAAAATGTTTTTAGACATGGAGTCTTAAGTAGTCCAAATGCCACGACGTGTTCAACCCCATCGACAGTGATTTTTAAAGCTCATTGGATTTTTAACTTCATGTAGCAACAATTTTGTGTAGTGTAGAAACGGCCAAGAGCACCGCCATATCAGATTTCGTCGTGTCTATCAACAATTGCAACATTCTTGTTTGGCGTACTCTTTTTTTATTTCTGCGATACATACAATTTTAGAACATCGAAAAACAATAATTTATTTGCAAAGCTGTTGACATTTGACGATATTTTATAAACCTGAGCTACCACAACCCCTTTTTTGATGACAACTGGCAGACATTTGAAAATTTCATCGTGTATAAAAATTAAATATTTCTCACAATAAATGATATATTTCTCAGAATAAATGACGAGTAATGTTACTGTCATTTTTGTAGTGCATAAAGAAACCTGTCAATAGCGTGTATGGTGGATAGGCCAGACGATCTTGTAAATTGACTTCTTTAAAATAAACACTTCAATGTTAACCTTAAATACACATCTGTTGGATGTAGGTTGTGAATGGAAAAACCCAAAATCAAGTCCCGTCACTTCAATGCAGAAATTTCACCTATACCATTTTTACTGGATCCCCGTCGAAGTACTTGAGAATGAAATCAATAGATTTTATTTATTTGAATCCAATCAAGGTTAACATGGGCCTCAAAAATATTTAGAATCAAAGGATTGAAGTAGTTGCTTTTTTTTCCACAATCTTCTGACCTACTTTGTCAGTACAACAGATGTATGTTGCAAATTACTTTTTCTTGATAGATTAACACGGATACACTTTTTAAGATGTTCGATCTTTAGTGCATTGTAACAACCGATTAAAAACGCCGCACAGGTCATGCACCGTATTTTTAATGGCGATTTCATAAAGCTTTTTGTCTACATAATGTGTGTTAATTTCTGGAAAAAAAATATCATCAATCTGGTCGGGCTTTAATCTTTTTGTAAGTTAAAGCAAAATATTTGAAAGGAAAGTCTTCCATTTGATTTAGGTATGTCTTATTTGTGACATTTATGTTGTTATCTTTTTGGTTGCTAAATTACTTCAACACAACTTGAGCTGTAAAGACAACCTTTTAATGGGATATCTCGTAATATCGTAGGAATTGTATCAGAAAGATGAATTGAAAGTTATAAATTAAAAACTGTGTGCTTAAAATAGTACAAATGACAGCCAGAGTGACGTCTGTAAATTTCAAGCCCGTACCTTGAGAGGAGTTCTTGTGATGAACCGACAGATGTACTTTATGTTTTATATTAGATATGAATATTTAAATTTTATGACAGAACTTTAGCTTTTGTCCTTCACAGTAACCTGTATTCACATGAAATATTTCAACTGCTTGATATGAATACCTGCTAACTTTACCTGTGGAATTCTTTTTCATGACACTAATACTAAACTATTTATCGACAAAGCGGGATTTAAAATGCAATAGATATATTTTATTATTGTTCTACGTGTTAAGTTTTTTATTCACACTATTACAACTTCATCTGCTGGTTTCTAAGTTAAGAAGTGTAATTTCACTTCATCTACTTATTTGTGAATTGCAATAAATTGCATATGTAATGTGCTCATTTCTCCCTTACACTCATTGTCTGATCTCAAAAATAGAAAGAACCGACTGGTCAATTTTTTATTATTTTTTCCACTGCATTCTTTAAACCGTATCCTTAATGAAACGTGTGTTTAAGCGACATATTTTTATTTAGTTTTCGTTAAAAAAAATGACTTACTATAAAAAATAGTCTATTGAATAAATCTTAACGATATAAATAAAATACAAGAACATTCAATACAACAAACAATATTACTTTATCGAAGGAAATGTTACAAATCCAGTCTTTTGATAAATCATATTATATAGTGATCGCATGACAGGTTTATCAATAAATCCGGTTTTCCTTTCATTAATACTACACCATTATTAATATAAATACCATATGTATTATGTATTAAGTGAAATCGATACGTGTTTGAAAGAAAATTGTATTTGTTAGTTGCGTTATCGAAACACTATGCAAAACAAAGCTGTTCGCTGATTAAACATCATCTTATAAAGCAATTATTTCAACATGCCATAAAATGAATCATTCCTGTGAAGTAGAACAAATTGATTAAGATTTGAATTATTCAAAACTAGGCATATGTCGCCGGCGAAACAATAATGCCGAGTCAAAGCATTACTTACTAGGTTACTTGTATTCAAAGTATAGAAACTTCCAAAGTTGTAACAAGATTTGTCTTTGACACTTTTGTCTTCGATGATAAAATTAATATCATTAATTCACAATTTACAGAATTAGTGTCGCTAATATATATTCAGGCCGCATAATATTCAGTGGCTGTCTAAAATTTTGTCAACATTTTATTTATAAATGTCATCATTATTTTTTAGAAAAAACAGTAAGAAATGTGGCATTTTTAGCGGAATAATACAAACTGATTTCTTGTCAACTGAAATCGTTTACTATACATTGCATTAATTTTTTAAAGAAAGAAATTTTGTTTTATATTTACTAAGATATGGTAACCGACACGGTTTGAGAAATCGAATAAAAAAATATATATACACCATTTTCCCTCTTTTCATTTTTAATTGTGCGTAAACTATATTATGCGAAATATACACTATTCGAGAATGATAAAAACAATAACATATCATCTTATTGTGTAGGTATTGTTTATAAAATATATAAAACATTATGGGTATCTTCTGCATTCAATGTCTACGGTTCCAATGATAAATCAAAACAAGCAATACATTTGATGAGTTTCCGTGGCCGACGCCCACGTTGGGGCGCGTTGTGAAAACGTAATTACGAGTTGACAGGTATATAATTTGTTCATGATGTTTACTCGACAGCCGCGACAGCATTTCAGGGCTAAGGTAGTGACTCTTGAATAAAAATAAAGAGCTTTCTACTTACTGGACAGCGTATAGTGCTAATTGCCTACAAAGCTACGACAACATGTTCTATTTCAGTTTTGGCTAAAGATTTTCCATCGGATTTGCACATAAAAGTACGTGATGTGATAAATTTTCTCTTGGGAGAATTAAAACTGGTATTAAAGGCTTCTTTCGCGATGAATTATGTCCCAGTCTAAAACCTACTGCTTTTCAATGAGTGCTGCTAGTCAACATATTAGTTCTGGGAACACGACAAACAAGATGGTACACATCATCAGAAAGGTGTCAAATGAATAATTTCAACCACGTGTAGATATTTATTATAATCCGTCGGTAAGCGGGACATAAATAAAAGAACAGAAAAACTTATCTCACAACATTATTTAGACAGATTATAGCATAATTAGGCTTCCTTTTACTCAAAATGGCATGCATCTGATAAAAGCATTATATAACTACATTTTCTAAGATTTTGTGAGCATAAAATAAACTCTGATGATGCGTCTCAAAGAGGCAGTGGAAAAAGAGGAGTGGGAAAATAACACAACAAGTGGAATAACAAAGTTATCAAATTTAATTTTATATTAAAAACTAGCTGACCCAACGAACTTCGTAACGCCTCAGAATCAATAAGTGTTGTGTTTACTTGATAACTTGAAGCATGATGACTACTAAGCCAACCTTTAATTGTAAATTGTGCATTGGCAAGCCAGGCAGATCCAATGCGTTTAAAAATTCAGTTGGATAGTTGGTTGCTTCGTCTTCGTTTGTTACACGGTCGATAGATTTGAAGGAATGTAGTGGAACAACAATTTGATTTTGAATTGTGAAGTTTAAATGATCCACATCTTTGTTCTTCGCCGCGAGAATTGCTCGTTCACTCAACCAATTGTGATTTTTGTGATTAGATGTTTGGGAACATTTTGTTGATGAAGCCGTCCTTCGTTAAGACGAAATTGCTAAAATTCGGCGGAAACGAAATCAATCTGTTCGATTCGTCAACAGGAACACGGTCGTTACCAACGATAGTCAGCAATTGTTTGGAGAAATCTTCGGCTGATGGATCGTTTAGAAATACAACTCGCATGTTTGTCGTCAGCTGAAGTTTCTTTACATAGCGCTAGAGTCAATGATTTGAGGCAAGCGTTTATTTCATCGGCAGCGGTCGATCTTGGAATGACTGTTAGTGTTAGGCGGACATTGCCAGATAATAGAATCATTGCGCCTCCAAAAAATCTTGATTCATTGCGCAGATCTTTCATAGTTCAATTGAGTGCTTTCAATGCTCATTTGTGCGCCATTGTCCATTAATCCCATGTGATGATTGTATTTGCTACCAAAAATTTGGCCATTGCTGAGTGTTTCGCAATGCATTTCGGTTTTTCAGTGCCCTGAAGGTTTAACGGCAATTTCAACGCTGGATAAGCCGTTTGACATCCTTCTATCTACGTGGCTGCTATTCCAGAAGAAGAAACTGCTACAGTAATTTTATATCTCGCACGAACAGTGGCTATAATCAATGACATGAGGAATGTCTACCCAGCTCCACCGAGCGCATTGAAGAAAAATAAGTCACCATTTCCATCATCAATTGCCTTCATTATCGTAACGTACATTTCCTTCTGTCGAGAGTTCAACAGTGGTACATTCGTTCAAACTGGTTTGTTCAATGCATCTCGATCATATTAACGTTTACGTTCTGATTTTCGATTGAAAGCGTCGTTCATTCCTCGACCTGGCGTTGGCACTCCTAATTTGACTAACAAACTGCCGCTCAAAAGGTAACACATGTCTTCGATCAAAAGCAAAGCCTGGTTATAATTCCCTGAACTGACACGAATTCGATGTAAAATGTATTCGGACATGTCATCCTTGTACTTGTTCCACAGTTTACGGGAATTCGATGGGAAGCATGTCAAAATAATGATAGAAAATAATGTGCGTATCTGACTTGGAGATTCAGAAACTATTTCTTCAGCGATTGTCATGTCCTAATGAGTATCATTTTCAAGCAAATTTACCTGTTGACATGCAAGAAGAAGCATTCGTCATTTTTCGGATGAACTGTGTAAATGCGACCAAGTGCATCAGTAGTCATTCGGGTGATCAGGAACCGAATCGCCTTGCGTTTGACGTTAAAATTTCTTCGATGTAGCGTTCCAAGTGTAATAACGTGGCATCTCAGAGTAATATTGTTGTCAAAATAATTATCATACCTAATTATCAACATAACCTTATTTCAATATTATCCAATTATCTTTCATTTTCATTTCGTATCATCGATTTTTTTTATTCTGATCCATACTCTTAATTTAAAATCATTTAAAAGTCAATCGTACGCAAAAGAAGCAGAAACAAATGAATATAGGAAAAATTGCCATCTAGTGGATGAAATCAGCATACAACGACATTTTCATTATTTCAAGCTGTTCGTCATTTGAAAACTGTATGAGAATATTAATTTTCTTCAAAAATTTCTTCTCCGTGATATTTTTCCGATGTTTTAATGCTTATTCTGTTATTCTAGGCGGAGACGAATTTAATAAATCAAAGATCATTAAAATCAGCCAAGCCCTTCTTGACTTACACGTGGTGTAAATAACCCGACTTTGTTATATACATATTAATGAACTTCCACCAAGTTACCGCCGAACCTCTCGAAGATATTATTGTGCCTATTAAAAAAAAGATACTTTTACAGAATTTAATAAACCAAACAATTATTTGTGTGTATATTTCCATACGTAAATATTTAAAAAATAAGTATTTGTTTTTCATAATCTAAAAAGGCAGGTTTTTTCTAATTTTCTGTTTTTTATGCTCAATCACATCACTACGAGTATATTTTTGAGCACATTCTTTTAATGGTGGATTTATTTTTTTATTAGCAAAACTTAAACATTTCTTAGCGATTTAATAAAGCTTAAAAATTAAAAACGTGTGGTCAAATCATACTTTGTTTTATAAATTAAATTGTTGGTAGAGTAATTAAAGAATATATCGAAAAAAAATGCATTATTGAAAAATTTGATATATTATATTTGCGTTGTTTGATGTTTCGCGAGCACTTCGATACCAGCAAGAGCCGGATTGCCGACCTCTGTTTTAAAGGTTAAAAAATATGTTTTGATAACTTCTAAAATATTTTATTAACTCCGTTTTCAATTGAAAGAAGGTTTGGTTAGAATCATAGGAACAATCTAAAAAACACTTTTGGCTTAGTATAGATATAAAAACCCATGATTATAAATTAAATGATGGTGCCTGTGTCACTTGATGGTTTTAATACTGCATGATTTTTATTTTGTAACCCTCGGAATGAAGAGTACTGTCATTTTATGAGCTACCACTGTTTAAGAATCTTCATTTATTGATGTTCAAATATTTTGAACCCTAAATTGTATCCAATAGTATATATGTTTAAATTTTCCACTACAATATTAAACTACACCGCGCCTATTTGTTTTTCTTGTCCAATCAAAAGCTTTAAAAGGATACGGGTATAATATCAAATGACTGTTGCTATCAATTCACTATACACATACGTTAGAAAAACTGTACATATTACGGGCTTCGAATTCATTACTTTTGACCTTTACCGCCGTTTCAATTTTCTCTAATATTTAAGCAGTTTTATTAAGTATAAAAATTAAATACGTTTTTGCAGAATATATTTTCTTAAGATGTCGGGAAGCTTGTTTTAAGTTTTTTTTCATCTAACGTAATTATCATTAGCAATAATCTGTGTCAGTAAAATACTGTGCCTAAAAAATCTCAAAAATTATTCCGCGTAATAAAAAAAATGCTATCGCTGTTTTAACTTGTTTGTACACTTAAAATTAGTTTTTATATGAAAGAAAAACAATTCTCTCTTTCAGTGATAAATATTTTAGAAGATGTCTCTTCTGGGAACACTTTTGATACAAATTTTCTTCAACCGCGGCATTTTGGCAATTCGTTGAATTACTTTATTTATATTTTTATTCCTTATAGATTTTTATTGTTATAACCGTATTCTGATCTGAAAAGATAGAGATAATCCTTTTTACTTTTATTACATAATATCACGCTGTGTATCAAAACTCAATCCTCAATAAGAAAGCCTGTTTTCATAATCAGGTAGGATTTTGTTTTCACTGATATATATTGCTCATTTGATTTACAATAATGACTGTATCAATACTTTCGATGGTTTCAGTGAAAGAGGCGAAACACGTGTCACAGTTAGTAACACAATACGTGGAATAATCAAAGTTAATTTAAATTTTCTATGACTGTATCACTTCATAATATTTGATCTCTCTTTCATGCATTACAACTGACAGATATTTACCACCTGCCTACAAAATTAGCAGAACTAAATCTATAAAGAGAATAAACTAATTTTGAGTTTTATCTTGATTAAAAGTCCGAGGATTATAGACAATACAATTATGCAAGTGTGTTATTACATAATTTACCCATAACTTATATGTGCATAATAATATTCATACTAATTTGAAAATAATATAAAATTGGATAAAGATAGCTTTTGGTCTTAGATTAAATTTGTAACATATATCTTGCCTAGCTGCACTCGCCAGTAAACATTATATAAAAATATTCAAAAGCAAACATTTTTATTTTGTTTTTCATCAGGTTTTAAAAGAGAGAGATAAAACATTTTATTATGTTATATAAAATGCAATAAAGTTTAAGTAACGCAGACTTTTACTTGAAAATTTAAAGAATCTCTGCGCAACATTTACATTTACATCAAATATGCAACCATTAAACTGTATAATATGAAATAATTAAAAAAGTAACCATACCTTCTTGCGGGTTTCATAATCGATAGGACCTGCTACGAATATGGCTCCTGAAGCATTCTTCACTCCAAATGCATCTCCTATATTTCCACTTGTTATCTCGTAACGAATCCTCGACGCTGAAAATGTTAAAAAAACTTATTTATTTTATATCATAAGAGTATAAGTTTATATTTTATTTCCGAATATAAGATATGTATTTATATATCGCTCATGTATTATATATGCATGTAAATTATTATTGTATCGTAAATATTACGCTTAATATCGAGTCTATGGCGCAGCGGTTAGTGTTGTTGGTTTCCGTGCCGGATCTTACGGATTCGAACCCCAGTATGGACAGCATTTTTGTTTAAATTCATAAGTGTTTGTGATGTAAAAATTCCCTCCCACCTTTCCTATTCTTCAATAACTGGACGTGGCGAGAGCGATTAGTTATCGAATGGCCCTGTTCTAGCCTTATCCTTCTATCCCTACCACCCTCTTCAAAAAAAGAAAGGTTGAGCGACTAAGTAACAAAATTTTTTTGTATAAAAAATTCTCTTGAGATACCGCTATTAGGAGGCCACATTGGGAATGGAAATTTATTAAAATATATATTACGCCTTGTCCTCTTGCTGAGTGATTAAAGTCGTTTGCGGTTGCAGTGCTCATGGGCTTAGTACTTAGAATGAATATTGATTCAACAAGATAAACATCTTTATTTTATTATCTGATCCTAAAAACGAGGAGTTGAGAGAGTGACTAGCTAATGACTAGCCATGCAGTAGTAAAACATGTGTATGTGTGCTATGATAGACATTCATTTTAATTAGTTTGCTATCTTTAAGCCATGATCTTTTTTAGTAAAAAAATCTTTGCCAGATTAATTATTTTTAATTGATCATAATTACTTTCACAAAAACGTTAGCAATTGACTAATGGATGGCGGCTGTGATTAACGTAGTTTTTAACTATGTAACTATCACGATAATATCTTTAGCACTGTAAAATTGTTTAGTGGCTAGCTGATTTTCAATAAAAAAAGTTTTCAATATGTATACCAAAATTAATAAATGTAGATAATGTAAAAGATTATAATATTTTTCTGGTTTAAAATACTGTTTACAATAACAACAATCTTATATTAACTTATTGCGTATTAGCGTATCTATCTTGCTTGACTGATTATATCAAATGCGATTATTATCCGATACATGTGGTAGATATGAATAAATGATAAAACAAACAAAAAATAGCTTCCAGAGATACAATATCAAATTTCTGCTGAAGATCATATTATTTTATATTATTGATGTCGGAGAATATGAAAACATTTTTTTGGGCTATGTATATTGTTGATCAACTTATTAATTCCAAAAATATATTCTTCATATCAAAAGATTCCACAGTAATCGAAAGAAGTACAGCAATTTGAATATATAATATTGATGCCGTGAATTTCGATGAGTCACGTGGTACGATTCTATATTTCTTTTTCTTATTTGTTCTTTAAAATAAACCGTATACACTCTTTATCGAACGCTATTTTAATAACCATATTCTTGACACCGTACCTAACTATTTGTTGAATATATATTGCTTATTTTTCAGTACTTTATCATTCGATCTTTTTTTTAAAACATTCAATTTGATTAATTTTCACTTAAAATGTTCAAAGTAAATCTAGTTCATTTTTTATTAAATATCTATACCAGGGGTGGGAAACTTTTTCTTCTCTAAAGGCCTCATTCATTTTTCCGATTCCACATAAGGCCGCAGTAAACATTGACTAGGGAATCTTTGGCCGGAAACAGAACTTTACGGTCAGAATATCAGTCAGGAATTTACGAATTTACAGAAATTTACAGAATTAAAAAATTGGCCAGAAGGCCGCACCAGAGTAGCCAAAAGGCCGTAGGGTCCCCACGCCTGATCTAGACTATTTAAAAATAAACATCCAATGTTCTTAATAATTGTGAATACAAGTAAAATATTTTCTAAGGAAACAAAAAATATTATTAATTGATTTAGCATTTACTTGGTAGAACTCCATTATCAGAGGGTAAAAATAAAATATCAAAGTATTTAAGTTCTACAGTTTTTAATGATTTTTATGCGTTGATAGCTATTTCGGCTTTCGCCATCGTCAGAACTATGTTTAAACTTATGTTTTGCTCAGTATAGTATATATAGCTGAGCAAAATATAAGTTTAAACATAGTTCTGACGATGGCGAAAGCCGAAATAGCTATCAACGCATAAAAATTATTAAAAACTGTAGAACTAAAATACTTTGATATTTTTACCCTCCAAACAAAAAATATATTATGAAAATGATTTAATTGTTAGTTTTACTGTTTTAGCATGCCATGCAATATATATTTATATTGTATAATTAATTGGGTCCAATATTTTTTGAACAGAACAGAAAATGTTAATTATTTTAAACACTGCTTAGAATTCTGTATTTTGAGAAAAAGAATCGAAAATAACGAACATCAAAAATGTTAATAAAACGTGTCGTATGTAAAAATATAAATAAAATAAACCAGAAAAATTGCAAAGATATATTATACTTATTATATTTATCGTAAAAGAAAAATAAATATCATGTATTGAAACTTATTAATGGAATTTGTTGAAAAAATGTTTTTACTTTATTTAATAAATAAAATAAACAGTTAAAACGTAATTCAACATGGCCTGTCAGTGTTCTTACTCTACTAAAAACTTAAATATTTGATTCCCCGAGTCAAAGCATTCTGTCATTTTTTTCTCACACATATTGTATTTTATTCTCAAAAACAGCTTACCAGTTTCCTATCATTATCTTAAAAGTGGTCGGGTAGCCGATTACCATCATTTTATTTAAACTGTCTTTGGTGGTTGATACCTTTTACTGATAGTGTTACAATACTGAAAATATTTTTAAAAAAAATGACAAACAACAAAAAACATATTTTTCTGTGTAATAAAATACCAATAAAAAATGCCACCATGAAGTCTAAAGTTGCGACATTTTACTGGCATAGCTTACTGAGTGGAATGAACAAATAACACGACACTTGAAGCAGACAAAATTACAAACTTAATTGAATTGTATAAGTCAATTGGTAAGTTGTCCCCAAAAGAGAGTGTTTGTGCCGAAACATCAGTAGCGTCCCAAAACATTTATACCATTTATTTATGACATTTTTACCTCATTTTTACTACTAGATAATGAATATAAAAAATATATACATTCATTCGTTCAAGTTTTAAAATTTACATATCAACAGCAGTATAACAACATATAAGTGTACAACAACAACTCCTACTATATTCTCACTACATAATCTCTATATATATTCTCGTGTCACGGTGTTTGTCGCCAAACTTCTCCGAAACGGCTTGACCGATTTTTTTTACGTATATTTGCTAGATATGAGAATCAAATGTAAACTATATTTCATCCCGCTAGGTGAAGGGTGTCCCGATCCAGATTTTTTTTCAATATTCCTGACAATTCATCGTTCCAATTTAAAACAATTGAAATGGACGTCTTTAAATTCAAATTTCCTGGCTTAGAACTGAAGCATCGTAATAATATTGAGAGAACTTTATTTGAAAGTTTGCATCGCTACGACGTTTTTTAAATAATCGAATATACTGAGTCGATTTTTTGAAGCTATAATTATAGGGCAGGGAAAAGATTTTTTGGAGCTGATTTGACAGATTTTGATCAGTGACGTCATTGATTCGATTATTGGAAGGTATGGGTTTATTTTGCATCCGGCGTTGAAAATCTTTTTAATTTTTTACATGCATTCTAATGACGGTATGGATATTTTATAGAACTATATTTAAATTTTTATTTTAAAATCTTCTACTACGAAGAATAATTGTTAGCAAACATAAACATTATTCCAAAACTAAAGTAAATTACGAGGTCTATTTCTGCTACTACGAAAAATAGTTGTTAGCAAACTTAAACATTATTCCAAAAATTCAATAATTTACGAAATTTCTGCTACTACGAAAAATGGTTGTTAGCAAACTTAAACATTATTCCAAAAATAAAAATAATTTACAATTTAAATACTGCAGGGCTGTCGATATATGCCACGAGGTCTATTTCTACTACTACGAAAAATGATTGTTAGCAAACCTAAACAGTATTCCAAAAAATTTAAAAAAAATACAAGGTCTATTTCTGCTACTACGAAAAATGATTGTTAGCAAACTTAAACATTATTTCAAAAAATAAATAATTTAAGAGGTCTATTTCTGCTACTACGAAAAATGATTGTTAGCAAACCTAAACATTATTCCAAAAATTAAATAATTTTTTAGGTTTCTCGATTTTTTGAAGCTATAACTATATGGCTGGGTAAAGATTTTTTGGAGCTGATTTGACAGATTTTGATCAGTGTCATTGATTCGATTATTGGAGGTATGGTTATATTTTGCATCCTGCCTTGAAAATCTATTTATTTCTTACATGCATTAGGAATTTTCTAATGACAGTATGGATATTATATTGAACTATATTTCGACTTTTATTTTTAAATCTTCTACTACGAAAAATAATTGTTTGTTGTTGTAAACATTATTCCAAAAATTAAATAATTTACAATTTAAATACTGTAGGGCTGTCAATATATGCCCCGAAGTCTATTTCTGCTTCTACGAAAAATGATTGTTAGCAAACTTAAACCTTATTTCAAAAAATAAATAATTTACAATTTAAATACTGCAGGGTAGTCGATATATGCCCCGAGGTCTATTTTTTTACTACAAAATATATTTGTAGACTTTTTGATTAATCTAAAAATTATATTATTTACAATTTAAATACTGCAAGGCTGTCACTATAGTATGTCCCGAGATCTACTTCTTCTTCTACGAAATATATTTGTTAGCAAACTTAAAACATTTCAAATATTCTAAAAAATATATTATTTACAATTCAAATACTGAAGGACTGTCGTTATATGTACCGAGATCTTTTTCTTTTTCTACAAAATATATTTGTAAGCAAACTTAAACATTTCAATTATTCTAAAAATTATCTCTATCATTATATAGGCATAACCGATTTTTATGATTTTTTTAATGTATATTTTTTAGATAGTAGATAAGGTTTTAAAGTATATTTCATCCCGCTAGGTGAAGGATGTCCCTATCCCGATTTTTTTTTCAATATTTTTGACGTCCGTCGTTCGTATTTCAAACAGAACGAAATTATTAGAGTTGTTGAATGACAGATGGCGCTAAGTGCGCAGCAACTTAAGTATTTTTAAGTTTGATACGTGCCATGGTTACGTCGAACAATCAAAGGGTATTGTAAACAATTATCAAGTGAATTTGTAACAGTCGTCACAAAGCATTTCTTTCGCTGTCAAACAATTATGCCACCTAAAAGACTTGCTATTAGTTGATCTAGGCCTCAAGCACGAAAGAAAACGGCATCACGAGCTTCAGACACAGACGAGCAAGTTTGCAAACCGTTTGAGCTCTCACTGCTTAAGCCCGATCGTCTGATACAATGATATGCAAACAACCCTTTTGACCGTGATTAGGAACAAGAAACACAATTTGATGTCAACAAATTGGGTACATTCGTTCAAACAAATCTTCTGAAATTGGTTCCAGAACAACGCATAGCGTATGACAGAATTATGCATGCAATCAATCACAAGCCAAAACGTTGGATCACAAAACAGTATTGCATTGGCAATCGCTTCATCTGCAATTGCAGCGACTCTTTTGGATGGTGGTCAAACAGCGCATTCAGCAAAGAAATTGCCTTTGAACACCAACACGCAATATCAAAAAAAAATCATGATTGATGAAGTACTTTAATGATATCAACTCATTAAATGGGACGAATTTACTATGGCGCACAAAAGGGCATTGGGAAATCTTCACTATATGTACACTAAAAGATTTGAGAGGAAATGAACAGGTATTTGGTGGCGCACCTTTTTTATTGTCTGGTAATTTTCCACAAACTCTACCAGTTATACCACGTTTAACAGCTCCTGATGAATCAAGCGCATGTCTCAAATCATCAGTTTTATGGTGACATGTGCAGAAATTGACTTTGAAAGCTAATACGCGTGTAGAATTACAATATGATGCATCCGCTGAACGTTTCAAAAAACAACTGTCAGATATTGGTAATGAAAAATAGAAATTGATGAATCCACACATTACCACCAAGCTTCTGTCAAATTACAGGAACCGTAAGCGAATTGATGCACAAAGTTTTCCCAAATATCGCACAGAATTACAAAAATCATCAGTGGCTTAGTGAATGTGTTATATTAGCAGTCAAAAACAACGATGATAATGCCATCAACTTCAGGATGCCAAACGAAATACCAGGCAAAGAAACAACGTATAAGTCTATCGATACTTTAAATTGATCAAGACGAAGTTTTCAATTATCCAACTGAATTCTTAAACTCACTTGATTTTCCAGGCATGCTACCGCACGTTTTAACACTGAAAATTGGCGTACCTATCATTCTTCTCCGAAATATAAATCCACCACTACTTTGCAACGGTACCAGGCTTTCAGTGAAAAATTAATGAACAGTATCATCTAAGCTTAAATTTTAAATGGAAAATTTGAAGGAAACGATGTACTGTTGCCAAGCATTTCAATAATTCCGACAGATAGGCCATTAGAATTAAAAAGTTTGCAGTTTCCGGTGCGACTCGCATTTGGACAATCGCTACAAGTGTGTGGACTAAATTTTAAAAATCCATGCTTCACACATGGACAGCTGTATCTGGCCTGCTCACGCGTTGGAAAATCTTAAGATCTATTCATATACGCACCAGACAAAAAAACAAAATATATCCAAAAGCACTTCAATAAACATAATTAAAACACAAACACTTTCTTTCTTTTAGTGGCATTGCAACGCATGCCGGGTCAGCTAGTAGTTATATAACAGAACACAGTTGTTGTTATTTTTTATAAAACAGCACTATTTTAATATCGAATTACACTTGATAATTTTATTAACCTACAGGTTGGCTTACTCTGCGTAACAATTGTCACACTAAGTTATCTATTTCAATATTATGCTACGAAAAAAATTCCAACAAGATGTTGCCTTGATAAATCGTGCAAATTAGTTATCGCATTACAGCCTCTACACTTGGATCAAAATAAATATATAAGACATAGTTATTTTATATAAATACGATAAAACATATTTCAGTATGTATGTACATATTTTTGACAAACGACTTAGTTTACAATGCTATTTTGTAACATATCTATATGTTAATACAAATATGTTAGAAATAGACTACTACCTTGTAAAAATGCCGTTGGTAAAAATAGTAATTTCAGTAATACAAATAAAATAAGATGAAAAAATATCCCAAGTATTTAAGTTCTACAAACATGTATTTAACTTATTACAGTGGAGTTCTAAAGAGTAAGTTCCAATTAATAAATCAAATTCAAATACAAGAAAATTAAAATATTAACTCAAATAAAAACCAGGATTTAAATCAGAATCATGTGACTTGGCATTTAGTTATCAAGTTACCCATTCGTAAACCAAAAATTCGTCAACGTTTAAATAAACGTATTCTTTGAAGACTCTCTTCAGTACGCTACTGTGTATTCACACGTTGATTAGGCTAACAGTGAGCGAACTATTGATGAAAACGAGCTCTTCTTCCGTATATTCGTATGCAACTACCTTTACGGGGCTTCCGCTAGTTTTGACTGATTGTGTGTCAAATGAAGTATCTCTGCAAGATTCTAGCTTGAAACAAAACGTGATTGAACGCAATCCAATAGAGTGCTATTTACAGTGAAACAAAGCCTTTAATCTTACTAAAAACATTTAGAGTTCCGTTTGTTTTTTATTTAGAAAAAAAAGAATACTTGTTTTACAAAAAAAAAATCAATACAAACCATTTTACGTGAAAAAACAGTAGTTTTTGTACATTTATGATATTTTTAAAACATTTTTTTTTTTTCAACAATACATATAATATATATTTTTTTCTGTAGAACGATTTTTTTCTAAAAAAATGTATAATATACCACATAAAACCTACCATTATTTATACTAAAGCTGATAATATAAGTCAACTTAATCATTTATATTAGATATAATAAATGTTATACACCTAATTGTAAAAGATGATTTCTTAAATATTTAGTATGTCGCTTTTATATGAATAATATGTGTTTAACATAGAAAGAAAGGTTTTTATAATTAAATCTTTCTAAAATATTAGATATCGATATTTAAAGTTTTCGGCTGTTGAAATACGTTTATTTGCGTTATTTGCGTTTATCGTGAAATATACGACGAAAAAATAGAAACTGTATTCCAAAAATATAAAACGAACTTAAGTATTAGATATTTTATCCTTTCTCGAGAGGAGGATATATATATTTGTTTTCTTAAGTAAACCACCAAAATGGATAACAGAAGAAAGCATTTTCTTGCCGATGTCTTAAAAGCTGTAGCTTCTATAATTTTGGATTTAAAATAAATAATGAAAAAACTTCAGCCATTTTCCATACTTTACGTTCGACTGCGAGGTAAAGTTACCTTTCTCACTCGGACTTTTTCTGCTACTGACAATGTAAACAAAAAATACTTAATCCCGCACAATAAAGTATTCAAAGACAGCATATGAAACGCGAATGGATAACATGAAAGTTTCGTTTTTATTGTCATCTATAAAAAAATAACATTGCTCCAAATTTGCCGCGGCGAATACTTTTATAACTTGAAATACGGCCTCCCTGGCTTCTAGGGGTTCGTTTTTCGTGTGTGTACTTTGCGGTAGGCCTTATAGAAAACAGGAACGCGATACCGCTTCAGGTTAAGACCGGTTCCTGTTCTGAGTTCATATCCGGCATCCGCATTGCAGGATACTGCTTTTTGCTTTAAATCTCAGAAATAAAATATTACCTTCAAGACGAGAGTTGAAAACATTATGTTTGCATATATAATATTGGAGAAAAAAATCATTCGGCTTCTGTATTAAGTATAGATGAAACTTTTTGTTATTTTTGAACATAAAAATCGTATTATATGTATTTGTTAATGAGTAAAGTATGTCGTATTTTTTGATTACTCTTCTTAAATTTTTATCACTAAGTAGTCTTGGCAATACTCCATTATTCATTATAATTCATTATATTCATTGGTTGAACACGTGTCATTGACGCTTTTACATTCATTATTCTAAATAACCAAACCACATTTTTGGTTTCGGTGTATTGAATTTAATAATCAAATATGACACAGCAAAATGTTTTACTTTGAATTTTAATAATTTCTATTAAAACACTTCGTAAAGTTATATTATATTGTATATATGTCATTTGATGTAAATATTTTTATATTTTGTCACTTAATATTTTTTTGAGAATATGTTAAATTATAATAGAAAGGTCAAAATGAATAAATTATGACTCGTAACCGTATTATTTATAAAAAAATTTTGAATTAACTATTTTTACTGTTTTTAGACAGTTTGAACTTTAACTTTACAGTAGATTAAAGCATTAAGTCACGATAAGCGTTTCAAAAAATCTCAAAATATTATAAATTATAACAGGTATCAAAAATGAACAATACATTATCTTCTTATATAATTCAACAAACTATTTAATACTTTCCTGCTTGGAAACTTGTTTTATTCGATTTCTTTATGTAATTATTTAATAAATAATATTTTTCTGTAAGAGTACTTGTCGTATCTTTACGGCAAGTTAGCCAGTAATGTGAATTAATTATTAATCCTCACTGTTTTGAGATATTATTGGTGTGCATCAGTTTAACCTTTTTGCCTTTTAGTTGATTGCTTGGCTTTTGCACACCTGTATCCAAAAACATGCGCTGTTTTTTTAAAGCGTCCTTTCTGTGAAGTTTTATGATAATTGAAGCGATAAATTTAATATTTGCTGGTGTCATTATTGGTCTTTTCTTTTTATGACCGCTCACATAGCGTTTCATTATGAAACCAAATAAAATATGTATTTAAGATGTGATAACTCTGATGCGTTTAATCATAAACACTTAATTAAAAAAGGCATCTGCTAACGACGCTCTAAATTATCAAGCAACGTTGAATTCAATTTATTTATGAAAACAATGACTTACAGACTACTTAAAATATAAAATCATTAAATACAAAATTAATTCTAAAAGTACATAAGTACATATCAGTTGACTATTTTTTTCTAATAAACATGTGGCCACTTACAGATTATTTCAATTAAAAAAATAAGTTATCAGACGACGCTTTTTTCGACCACGAAAAAATTCAATAAAATATATATTTTTTTGAAAAAACAGTATGTTTTAATTAAAAAGTCTAGTTACTTAGAAAACACAAAATTTATAATTTAATATAATATATTTTTTTATGTAATATAAATCCACGTTAAGGGTAATAACAATGACAGAATAATAAAAAAAAATCTCATGTCATATCATCAGTCAGTATCGTTGTTTGAAAATGACAATATTTGTTTAATTCATTCTTTCAAAGTGAATCAATTACTCAAATACAAAATATATAATATCGCATTATCATAAAACTTTTTCAATTTACCACTCGATAAGCCCTCCTCATCCTGTTTGCAATAAGTTATTGTAAATCACAACGAGAATAATTTTCACATAAATATGTTGATTAAAGTTTTGAAATAATGGTAAAATAGGATTTTTAATTTTCTTTATTCCTAAGATTAAACGAAAAATTCTAATACCTAAGTCACTTGGGTATTTTAAAATGTACATTTTTTAGTTTTATCCTGCTTATGATAAGTGATTTTTCTTTGTTGATTTATTTACATAGATAAACAAAATATTCGAATCAAAATTTATTCAATATTTAGTCTATCCACCAAAGAATAACGGCATTAATTAGAACATACTACGATTATTCGAAGAAAATATATGTTCACTGATACTGGTGGGTGAAAATGGCTGGTAGCAAAAGTGTTTTTGTTACTGTAAATTTCATAAAATACTTTTTTTTTGTTGAATTAAATCACAATGAGTTATTAGTGAATACATGTAAAGAAGTCTCACCCATTTACAAATTTCTCGACACTCCTTTCGTATACAGAATTAGATAATATATTATAAAGACTAGCAGTCACAATAATACTTAACCTAAAAATACATCATTTGTCATGTCCACTGTTGTGAACCTAGTTTCTCAGAACAAAATAGTTAAGCCGTACGACTATATATTCTATATCCTACATACCCACCTATCTTATGTCTACTTCTAGATTCTAGAATAAGGGAACGCAATTTGACAAACTCCCGTCTAATTAATTAATGCCACCAAAAATGGTTCTTTCTTTCTATAACAGAAATAAAAACTTTGTCTACGAACTTATGACTTTATATTCAGTTAATTATATTTATTTATTTTTTACGTATGTAGGTAAGCTACCTGCGTCTTTTTCATGAAATACTATGTTCAAAAGAATATTATTTATTAAGTATGTACCTATACATTTATTTTTTTATTTATATCCGTAAATAAAAGAAGTTATTTACAGTAAAAAAATGGTCAATAGGTATTTTATTATTATCTATTGACCAATTGGCAAAAGATGATAAGTGACACAATCAGGAGAATTGCCTTTTATACCAATAATTGTTAAATATTTCTTTATAGAAAAAATGTTTAAAACGTTATATCTCAGTCACTGATAGTTTTAAGGCCTGCGCATTTTAGCGTTTTGTTTGTTCCACATGGACTCCGGTTGAGAAACGCTGATCCGAAGAACTGAAATTATTCAGTATAATCTTAGGACAGGCATTGACCATTTATTACTCTATACTAACCACATTTGAATTCCTTAATCGAACCTATTACGAGAGTTTTTTTAAAAAAACCTTCACCTGTAAAATTAGTAGGATCTCTTGTTGGATCTGGCAGTAAATTATTTATAGTAATCAGAAATTTAAACAAATATTTTGCATTTATTTTCACAGCCTGTGTTTTTTCATTACTTGATGGAATTACTTAGTGACCACTTAAATATTTTCATATATGTAAGTGACTAAATAATTAGTTTCCAATGCACAACATGTTCTATGAGGAATTTGCGTGTGAAGCTATAATTTATCTACTAACCGTACCTAGCACAAAAAACTTTTTGAATACATAAAAAAAATATTTCTATTTTTAATCTTTTATAGAAATAAATTTATTTTCGTTGTTTTGTAAAAAGCCGTTAAACTTTTCATACGTTTTTGCTGATATAATATTTTTTTTTATTAATAAAACCAAATACAAAAATAAGCACCACGAAATGAAATTGTTTTTTTAATTGTATTACATACTAAATTTTCTCGAAATCATTGGTAAATAGTTATTATTTTTGAAATATATTAAAAATATATATTTGTTATGACTGGACAGAAAAATATTCGACGTTGATTTTTTCCAACCATTTGTAATGTAGAAAATTTTACGTATTATAAACGTTTTGCTTAAAAATTCTTTCTTTACAAATACTTCCTTTTCGATTACATTTAATCTTTCCACTAACAGGTCAAAAACAAACTATTTCTGTATGTGCAAGCACTATCAACTGGAATTTCTTGTTACGAGGGTGATCCCGGCAAGGTCGATTTATGCTCTCTAATTTTACTCAAATGTCCAGTTTGTAGCCTGTACACTTTTCCAAAATTGGAATAGGACATTTCTAAGAGGGAGAGGGCCATATACAAACACCCTTTTCTTTCCATTCCGACAATTTTGTTAAGAATATATCTCTGAGGTCAAATTTCTAGAAAGCGACAATTTTTTTACAGCTAGCCATTTCCTGCCTTTTATGGAGATAACGTTGACACGTTACATTGCCGTGTTATGTTTTATCAGATGATTATTTTACGCATTTCGTTTTGTCACCGCTAATTTTAGGATGCCCAAGGGCTACCTTTGTTGTAACGACTGCAGAGAATATTTAATTTATTGAGATGTTCAAAGTAAATAAGAGATAAAAACTATAAAGTATCAAATAGTGTAAACTTATTTACAAAATATGCATATACCTTGAGAGTGTTTTAATTGATTAAGAGGTTTTAATGTTAAACATACCGCATTTCAGCTTTTAAGTATTTAATATATTCTTTAACATAACTAACATGTACATATGTAAAACAAACAGAAAATATTTAAATTCGACCACAACAGATCAAAAAGCAACTAATATAATACTACAATATTTATATGTAAATCAAATACCTCAATACTATGCAGCAAGCAGCTCACAATAAAACTAATAAAGATAAAATATGTACCTGGTATTCCCCGAAGCAACATTATAGCACATCTCATATTTATTACATCCGAATTTACCGGAAATCTAATTATGAACACGGTAAAATGTTTAGCCAATAACGAAATCTATAGGGCTTTAATGGTACGATTTCATATTTTGTTTCGTATTAATTTACATTCTAATGTTTTTGGTTTGGAACACAACAAATAACAACATTTAAAAAAATGTATTTTACCTCCACTTAGTTTATCTAAACATTGGAAACAAGCCTTCTTCGGTGATATTGTTCTGTACTTAAAATTACAGACAACCTCTATTATTAAAAAAGTATTTATATTGACCGCTTTTCAATTTATGACTTAGTGATAGAATTTGACACATAATAATAGCGAAAAATCTTTTCTCACAACATAATAAAATACGAAAGAATAGAATAATATCTGGACCGATAAACACAAAACTACTTCAGACATTAGTGCTCCAGATTTTCAGAGCTTCCACTCAAAGGATGATTGACGCATTCAGTAAAACGTTATTTCGAGTACAAAATACAAACATTGGGCACCTTATAATGACCGTTTTTCAAAGGTTTTCAGACTTGGTCTTTATAAATTATGATGAATAATGTATAGCACACGTAAACGCAATTACCGTCTACAAATTATTTTTCTTATTTTTCCATATTCGTAACATGTTAATTATGTTTTCTTCTTATTTATCATATAATATCGTTTACGTAACTCTCAACGAAGTTATAATGAATACTATGCGCTGTCTTATAGAGACACGAAATCTCATCAGCCGAAAAAGAGCGAAAACAGATGTATGCTTATCAAGCACTCCCCCGCCAGCAAACGTCTAGCCTTGAAAAATATAGCACTATTTTTTGAACAACATATGAGCCCTCGAGAGGTGAAGTGAGCACACTAGGAAAATGGTAAAACTTCTGTCTTGGAATTTTATTTTAAGTACAATCACGTATTTACTTAGTGTTTTGATAGATTGCATATTTTTATTTTATGGATATAAAATTATTGCAACGTGTATTAGATGAGGTAACTTCACTTTTAAGATAGGTTAAGACATCAGTTTTTTTCTTAACCTTCCAGCGGGCGCGCTGAGTAGTTTCCCTTGAGCGGGCGCTTGTCGTAAATTTTACGCCATCAAGTTTTTTCCATTTAAATGCTGTTTTCTTTACATAAATGTTAAGGAATTGCTGTAAGGTTATGATGAATGACAGTACTTTATAAAACATGTATTTGACTTTCTTAAACAAAAAACGAAACAACCTTCTAAATATTTAAAAAAAATATATTTTATCGACCTGTTAATCAGAATCAATATTCTCATCCTTACAATTGTTGCAAATCACCTCAACTGATGAATGGCTCTTGCATGTAAAGGAATGGCAACGGCAACACTTCATTAATTATGAGGATCTTTTTTTCTCCAGTGCACATGACCGACAAGCACGCGTTTTGGAAGGCTTCTTTTTTCTTCTTCTGTTATCAGTTCAACTTCCCGACCGTAATTCACTTTGAGAAAAGCATTTAAATCTTACGGTAAATGTTTGATATTTGATCTGAAGATAAGATGCTCTTTCATCATGGTCAATGCCACTTTTTTAGGAAAATTTTTCGATGCTTTGGAGCCTTTCCTGGATAGGCAAATTTGTTCTTTCTTCGGCTTGTTGCTCGATTTCTTCTTTCTAAAACTCACTGTCACTCGAAGGAATGTAAGTCTCATCATCTTGCATCTCCATAATAGAACACGTCTCAAACAACAAAATACATTTAGTTATAAAAGAAATAATATAAATGAGAAATAAATAGAAAAAAGTAGTTTATTTAATATACTTACACTTTAAGGCGCGTGTCGTAAAATTTACGCTTTAACAGAAATTTCCAAATATCATTGAATAACAAAAACTTCTAAGCATCATTAGTACGTATGTAAGTTAAAGAGACACTGACCATCGAATAGCTCGGAACTCGATGCTTGCAATTAATTTTTAAAAGTGGGGGAAGCGATGAGGCGCATTTGTCGTAAATTTTGCGACAGCGCGCCCGCTGGAAGGTTAAATACCTCTTGGCTTGTTATTAAACAAATAACTAAGCATTGTACTTTTTTGGAAAATAAAAACCTGTTAATCGTCAAAACGAATGGGCACAACTGAAAGTGTTTATGGCATCAAAATTAAAATGATTGATCAATTAGAAAAAAAATATTATAACGTCAACGATTGGTCAAACAAAAATAATATTCCAATAGTCTTTTAATAGTTTTATAACAATTTCAATTCAATTGCCGCCAAAACGATGCACTATTCACAGTTACAAAAAAGCACTGTTGATTGAACCGGTATTATGTACTTTTGATCTGATATGTAACCATATTATCTTCTGGGATCGACACTAGCTGGCTTGTTTACTACATCATAAATATTTTAAACAACTCTGATTAAGAAAATTCCCACTTCCTAATACAATTAATGACAAATGTTTTCTCTATTTTTTATATTTCACAGTTTTTTTTTATGTAAATACAAAATATAATATAAATCATAGTTTTTCATAAATAATCATTCTCTGGGAAAATTCTTTGTTAATATTTTGTTCCGTATGACTTCATTTATATATATTCGAATTCGAAAGATTCAAATCAATTTTACCACTACCATATTTTATAAAAGTAACTTTTTTTATAAAACTCAGTTTACAAACTGATATACATATTTTGTAATTTGACAGAAAACACACCCATAAACTATCATTCATGTTCTCATGTATTTCTACGACTACTTATGTACGTACGCAGTGTAACTTTTTTTCTATCGTTATTAGTAAATGTAGTCAATAGACTAAAAAAGTTTTGAAAAATAAAGACTATCAAATAATAAAGATTGTTCTATATAAAGCACAATAAATTACTCAACTTTCATTTTCCCTGATAGCTAGTCTCAACATACACCGACAAGTTTGTTAGCTAGCTAGAAACAAATAGGCTAAGTTATATTACTTGAACCTTTTTCTTTCAGTTGTATTATTATTTATTTGGTCCAATCTAGTAATATTGTAATATAATTCTGTTACAAATAAAATATTATATATGAAATACGTTACACCAAATACAGTAAAATATTGATTTTTTTATTAATATAAAACATGTGTTTATTGTTTGTGATTCACTGAACTTAAAAACATACATTTGAGCTAGGGCGCTTTTATTCCTAAAATAGCTCACAAAACATTTCAACGAAGCACAGAAAGTGAGTTTTTGTGGCTTAACGGTTTTCAACGGAACTGATTGTACGTAATAAAAAGTACGGCAACCAGGCATGACAACATTTTCATATGAAAAGGGATGATTTATGCGTTTCACTCCTTTCGTGATAGATCGCTGTACATTTATCGCTTTGGTTGAATCTTTTCAATTCAATAAATACCATTCAGATAGTAAAACATTATGAAATATTACAATACACGACTAAAAAAAACGCAACTCATAGATAACCTTTTTAATTTTAATTGCACACACACATGTAATTGCACAATATCTAAATTATGTTTAGAGAAACCCAAAAAATATTTGAGAAAAATGTCTTTTAAGAAATATGTTTTTTTCATAAATATAGTTACATATAAGTATGTCGGTTCTCAATGTAGAGCACGTGGACTCTTCCTACAGATATTTTCTACAACTGTTTGTTACATAGCTTCTCAAGCTCTTTTTTCGAAGAAAATAGGGATAGAAGGATAGAGAGAAGACAAAACTAGTAGCGAACTAATCGCTCTCACTAAGCCTTGTTTTTAGTCGTCGATAGATGAGAGGGAATACAGAACATATTCCCTTTCACAGACAGACATGTATGCCTCCAAACGAAAATCGAAAAATCATTTTATGAAATTTTTCGTAATGGGATTCGAGCTCAGCACTACAACTGAAGCCAATATATTTGACAACTCGAACCCAGGCCTGACAATTATTACTAGGTACAACGAAAAAAATCATACTCTCACTACCTTAATATCCATGATAATACTATTCATGATAATACATAATAATATTTATCTATAAATAAATAAAAACTGTTAGACGATTGAAATTTCAACTTCCTGAGATACGAACCAGGTAGTTTAAGATTGTTATATTGACCTCTATCATTATTTTGACATCTGTAGCCTAGGGTTAGTATTTCGCTCAAAATAACTTACCAAAGGTTTTTTTTCGACATCTTTTCTACTCAAGTTGATAAATCTTTTTTAAATTTCTTCTTAAGTTTTTCTCGAGTGATTTGAAATTTTAAATACCTGGTGTCGGTTGGTAATATTTTGAAATGCTTAATTATTTTTCTGCTCAGTTAGTTGACAATATTTTTTTCGCACATTTTCTGACACCATTTATTTACATGTATACAAATAGTAAACATAATCATTAAACTATTTCGAACATTGTTTTATATTCTTGAACATGATATAGATTCTACGGTTTTGAAAGAAACAATATTTCTTTTATTTGCGGATATAAATTTTAACAATGTCTTATTATTCAACTTGACATTATACGCCATTGCGAATATGATATGCTATTGAAATACCTTTTCAATGTGTATATGATATTTTTCAAACATATTTCAACAACAACAATTGAATACCAGACTTTTTAAAGATTATTCTCGTTGGCTGAAGAAAATGTTAGACTTGATAATCCTCTTTATTTTTACGAACTTTATAAACGAGATTTTTCTGTTTGTATATTGTAGATTTAAATTTTATTCTTTCCTTTTTTCATTAGTTTAGCTTACATTTTAATTATATTTAAATTCTATAAGTACTTTATAAACGGAAATTAAATTTATAATCTTAAATTTGTTATATTTACTTTAGCTTAATTATAGTTTGTAAAAAAATAGTCGCTTTGTACATTTATCCACAGTAAATTTCTCTTTCTTTCCCATTTCACGCACTGTTTGAATTTTGGAACGGTACATTACATTATTTAAACTTAACTATCGATTAATAGATTTTAATCACGACTATCTAAATTGACTTTAATTAAAATGTTACCTCTTATAAAAAAAAATAAAAAAGTAAAACTCATCAATGAGTAAATAAGTTAAAGTAGCGACTAACGATAAATTCTAATGTAATTATGATTTAAGTAGTTATAACAAAATAATTTATAATGTAGTATGAATAAAATTAAATAAGAACTAAACGATGACTTAACTACTTCTGGATAACGCAGGAAAGTAGTAGACGTTTCATTTTAATTATAGTCTTAAGTATAGTGTCTCTGATTCATATTTTTTATGTTTATCTGTAAATTCATTTCATTATCAATTGCTTGTTTTACCCTAATTGAGTCGTATAGTATCAAAAGTAGGACTATCCATTTTTTGAAGTTGCGAGAAAAACAAGAAAAACGTATTGTTGGCATTTTGAGTGTTATCAATTTAAACTCAATTTTAAGCATAGCTCATCAACGAGTGCAACTTAAAATTTGTATGGGACATAACTTAAAGTAACACTTAAAGTCGAAATTCTGATTTACTAAATTGTTCTACTTTTGTTTCCAACGTCGTGGACAGTTCTGCTTTTGATAGCAAGCATAATTTTCTTTTGGGTTTTTGTACCACATTTATTAGATTTTTAAACATTTTTTTAAATTTCTAGCCATACACTATAACCAGCTAACCAGCAGAATAATGTGACAGCATTAGTTTAATTTTGACATATATGGGATAGTTCTGCTTTTGATACTAGACGAGTCAATTATATTATTTTGTTTTGCATGAATAGCGCTATAATATTTTTTTATCTCATTAGTTGATAAAATTGTCATAAGAGATACCAGTCCTGATCGTGTAAAATAAAATAATAATTAGTACAAATGAGTGTTTTACTTTTTGAAAATAACGAGAGTGAACAGATCAACGAAAATATTTCATCTTTGATATGGTATAGAACAATTATTCCTAATGTATAAAGTTGTAGACATCTTCTACTCAGACAGCTTTCCGTCATTTATAATATTTTTTAGGCAAAAGGTATATGTAAGAATAGTTATCATGGATACTATTTGCTTTTGTCAGTGAAAATAATGATTGGCCTTAATGTGTAGTCTAGTCGCATGCTATGTATATGAAATATATAACATTGAATATTATTTTTTTATAGTTTTTTTTGAAGCTATTGTCTCTTTGTTGGCCGCACCAAGCATTTTTTTTGTCACGCGACTTTTTATTTCTAGTTGAGTTCATAAAAATATAAGTTACGGAGTCAAAGGAAAATAAAATTAATTAATCTTGTTACTTAAATGAAGCCATTAAGCTGGATAATCCACCTCTCTTCAGGAATAACCAATGCCGAATTTTATTTCACACTTGACTAATAAAAGATCGTCTTACTACGTAACTGTTTGCTTGTATTATATTTTCGAAATAAAATGTAAGAAATTTAATATCGTACTGTCCGTGAGACGATTAATCTTTTCGACTGTTCTTACACCTCAGCAATAATTAAATTGTACTTCAATTTTTAAGGCAGTTGTTGACTTATTCGTGCTTTGTCTAGTTTAAAATTCTTCAATATTGCTAAAACGTTCATGTTTCAGTAACTTTGAGTGGTTTAAGTCTCTTAAAATTATTATATTCTAAAGATTACATACATTTCTGTCCAGGTTGCATTAGTTTCTTATCGAGTAAGTAGAAATCAATATATAAGGCTGTTATTTGCAAACCCGGCTCATTTCAAAACTGTTGAAACATGAACCATGAATGTAATTAGATAGACAAAAATATAATTTAAAATTATTTTTAGAAATCAGTCTCAAACATGGATGGCTTGGTTATGTACAAAATATCATTTCAAAGTAATGTAAAACAGAAAACACTTTTGAAATGTATATTGTTTTTTAAAATGAATTTCAGGTTTTATTTTTAACCATTTTGGAATGAGCCGTGTTTGCAAATAATACCGTCATCATATGTATGTTATATATATATATATATTTAAACTCTTATTAAGTGAAATTTTATAAAATATCGACATGTAAAAATATACCTAGCTTCTTAACCTAAAAATTTAAACAATGTATTTTTGAAATGGCTATACCAAATGAGCTTAACTCGCTTGCGTTTTGTATCACCGAAAATATACAATTATGATGCTTAAAAAATGTAATTCTAATCATTTTTTGTATGTTGCCTAAGCATTTAAGCTGTTTTCGTTTCAGACACTGAATAATGAAAAGTAAGATCTATTCTATGAAACGGTTTTAAAAAAATATATGAATTATCAGAATAGCATTAACTGCTGTGTCGGAGAAGTACATTTGCCACACATATTTCATTTACAAACTAGAAATTCATTTTTAGCCTTTTGACCGCATATAGAGTACAAGGTCCGTACGCGACACCTTTTTGGCAAATATGTTGATACCGTTTTCGACCATAAGTATAAGTTGTTATACATGTATTTCGAGTTTTCGAATGTTGCAAATTTCGCTTAAATACTGAAAAGTTCTACCGGTGAACGATGGTTTTCGATGAGTGGAGACAGATTTGACACTGTAAAATTTTGTAGACGAGGCCAGGGCTGATATTAAACTATTACTCAATTTATATATCATATTCAACCAAATAACACCATTTATACACATATGTAGTTTTAAAGATAACAATGAAGTATTTATAATGTAATAATGCAATTCATGCTCAAAAGCACTTATATATAGCACTCGGTAGATACCTCGAGGATCTCAGAGATTTTTTTTTTCAGTATTCTACGGTTCGTAACTAACTCTCAACTCTGGACGTCTCTACACCTTTGGTAGTATATGTGTTATAGACCACACGGATGCATCATCCGCCTGTATCGACTATGTCAACACCATATGTGGTTACGATATACGATGTGTTACCGGCCAATTCCGGGAAAATTCGCCATCCGGATCCGAAAACAGATATAAGTTCTCGAACAAACACACGAGATTCTTGAAGTCAGTTATATTAGGAATCAATAGTAATAAATTTACTTTGACATTAATGTAAATAAATTTAGATATCAAGGCTAATTATTGTGGGTTTTATGTATGCCTGTTGTTCATTACGCTTTGCTCAACTTTACGATTTTCATTAAAAAACTGCATTTTATACAATATATTGACATTACTCGTAATTTATTTTAGAGCGAGTTTCATTTATTGTGAGAAATCTCTCTTATTGTTCACGATGTTAAGCCCCAAGAATAAATCCTTACTAATAAAATTCCTTAAGACCAATACAGTTGGTATAAACTCGAGGTAAAACAAGTAGGTGGAATTAAATGAAATCATCGCTCGAGTGTTACGAAAACGTTTATTTAAGAATTTAAAATCACCGAAGTTAATTGCATACAATATTTAACAGACAAAATTTTGAATTAACACAATACACAATAACTATTATACAACCTAGCTTGCTTACACGATTTTATAAATGTTAAGAAAATTGATGTTAAGCTCTGCGCAGAGAACAAAATGGATTTTAATTTTCGTAAAAATGGAAAAATATCAGCTCTTTCATCTCGGACGAAAAAAAACCACAAAAGAAAAAGAACTGCAAGTTAATTTACAATTAAAAGTCTTTGGAACCAAGCTCAGTACCGGAAAGTGTCCCCCACACGTTGTGTTAGGTTCGTGTCCCAAAGAGCAAGAAAGGAAGAAATAATGATCACATCGGGTATCGAAAAACAATATTGCCATTTAAGTCTATTAACAATAAAATAATTGATATTACGGGTTACCTGATAACAAATTCAAACACAATTAATTTAGCTACACATTTTAAATTTCTGCCAGTTTTATCACAAAATTGGTAGTGGGAGCGGGCGACTATAGACCATACCGTATCAATATAATTGTATTAATTAAATATTAGTTCAAACTTGAATTGTCTGAATGCTGTACTCTTTTATTAATCTTATCGTTAATGACCCGGGTTTCTCTTTTCGGCATCTTCAGGATTTTTCAAGTGCACGAATGTACTAGATCTGACAAGATTAATGGAAGAGTACAGTATTCAGACAGTTCAAATTTGAAATTTATATTTCATCGAGCACCTTCAGTCGAAATTATAAAATATTAGTTATATCATACAAATACCAAGACAAATGGTAATCATAATATTATTGTATTGGTATTATAAAAAAATATTTGGTGGTCTATTACTTAACTTACGCATATAAAGATATTTTATATTTGCTTTAGAACATAAGCTAAATACTGTATGAAAAGATTCATATGTGTTCACTTATATGACTGGATTAAACTTTTATTCACCAACCGTTCAAATTTTTAAGAAAAGCGTTTTGAAAACTTCTCGCAAATAACATTTACTTATACTGAAAAAAAATCTGTTTGGTATTAAAAATAGGGACTTACTTTAGATATTTTTATATTAAACTAAAAGCCATCGGATGACTAGAGAATAGCTCTTACCACTGCACTACATAAACCATCAATTATATTAAATTTATTAAATTGCAAGTTTGTGAATACCGTAGTGAAAAAGTATAATAAAATGTATGTAACACAATCTTTCCGTGATATTGATACTAAATTTAAGAACCTCGACAATTTTTTCATTTATTTGTTCATGTTTCATTCTCGCAAAAACATAATTGCGTACGATATATAAGGATGTGTTTATCGATCAGAATATCGCTTTTTGTAATATTCGTACGAATATCAATTTCGTTGAGATAAAAATGACAATTTACTAAAGCATTGAGGTGTATAAATAAAATTCTTTCATTTCCTGTCATGGCCAACGTTTTCATATAAATTCTTATGTGTAAAATACACTCAAAGCCACCTCGTATAAGGGGCTCTTCGCGTTCTTATCGTTTCAGGTGAAGAGACTTCTCTCAAAAATAAACGATAAAATTAAAATTCAAGAATCTTAGCGGAAAAAAGGTAACCTTAAATTTTTGAAAGTTCTTGAATTAACATCGCCAGTGGAGCATTTTAATGATATTTTGTCGTGAAATTAGTTACTTCGCCTGCTTGAAAAATACATCAAACGCTTCGCAAAGTAAATAATTTGATCAACGAACCTTTGCGTTAGGTCTGTTTTGACTTTAAAAACACAGTTATTTTCAAATATAAATAGCTATTTAAGATTTAGGGCCTACAGTTTAAATCATAATAAATATATTAAAAAAGTATCAATTCTATCAAAACTAACCTAAACAATATGAGACGCTTAAAAGCAAACCCCGATTAATCCACATATGTAAACTCAAATTTTAATAAAAAATATTTCAATTTTTTTTTTATCAATGCCCGCTCCCAATGTGAAGCATATGGCCTTCTAATGGAGGTATCTGTACAGATTTTTCTACGATAACTGTTTGTAAGGCAGTCGCTCAACCTTTCTTTTACAAGGAGATATAGAAGGATAAGGCTAGGACAGGGCTATTGGTTAACTAATCGCTCTCGCCATGCCCAGTTATTGAAGGATGAAAAGAGTGGTAGGGAAATAACGCCATCACAAACACCCATGCCTTCAAGCCGAAATCGATAAATTGATCAAAAAGATGCTGTTTTTTCTGAAACTCGATCCCGTGAGATTTAGCATGGAATCCAAAAACACTAACCACTACACCATAGGACCCAACGTATTTTATAGATCATTTCACACGAAGCTTAGTGGTATCTACATATATAACTTTCAAACTCCGACCAAAGTACACGAAAAAAATATTTTAATTCTTCTACGTGTCACGAAAACCCACAAAGAAACCGATAAATTGAAATAGGATAAATTTTAACTCACTTATTTTAAGCGCATTCACGGGTTGACCCACTAATAAATTATAGCATAGTTTCCTCGAGCAGAAAAACAATGCGATGTAAAAAATAAAATTTTGATAAAACTAGTTATATAACAGAATAACGTCAGTTACTAATAACATTGAAAAGTGGACGCATCGGTTTTTGCTTTTTGACCATTTCTTTCTCCGATGATTATTGTACTTACTCACACAAAATCGTACAAAACCCTATTTTTTTACGTATCTTATGACCTATTTTTCAATTTTATCAAAGTTACAAAGCCATATTACCCACATCATTTTAAAAATAAACTTTCTTATGGTTTATTTAATGTATACTAAAATATCTTAGATTTTTTCCAATTAAACTGACGATCACTTGAATTCCCAATCTGTACGTAAAAAACACTACAAAAACTTGTTATGTATTCGTTATAATGTTTTTTATGATTTAATTCTTTTGACCGTATACGTCTTTTTACATGCATCACGTTGACTTCTAATGGGACGTATCTAAACAGAACCTTACTACAAGAACTGATTGTTACTCAATTTACCTACCTCTCTTTTTTTAATTGATTTAACATAGGGCTATGGCAGGAATATTGTGAAGCTAATAGCTCTTGCTTAGTCTCATTTTTGAAAATCGGGTACGTGAAAAAAAATTATATAAATCCATGAAAAAACTGAATAATCCATCAATGAATCTGTTGTTAACTGGATGGCTGCCACATACGAGAAGTCTCGTAAAATTAATAAATGCAAATTATTGCCAGTGTGCTAGGTACAAACGTACTTTTTTCTACAGCAGCCAAAAGGTTCAAAATTCCCTTGAGCACTGTAACCGACGCAGATAGTAATGACTAATTAGTTTAAAGCCAAGCGTTATTTAGTTCAATCAATTGTTCAAATACTACTTTAAAATTCATGTCCAAATGACAGCTAGAAGTAAGTCTTAATGTTTCTTGTTTATCGAACATTATACTCTTTTAATCAAAACGAAAATAATTTCATTTAAAAACAAAAAATATGATCAACAATTTGCGGCCGTATATAAAAAGCTTTTCGCAGTCGATACAACGCAAATATACCGCGAATGCATTTCTCGCGCGACTATGTAGAAATAAAAGAAAAGTTGCATGAATTCACCACTTTGGGAATCGGTAAAAAAATATTGCTATTTTTTTTTATTGCCGGCCAAGTTAAATATGCTCATAAAGGTAAAATTTTATACAATATCCACACATAGTGGTAAAATATTAGCAACATAGCAACATATAACATCAAGTCAATCATCATGATACCGAAAAACTAATAATTCATAAAATCCACTTGATCTTGCTTATTTTTTGTTGCAAAACGGAAAACAATAAACTTCATTTTTTCAAAAAAACAACAAAAGGTTTTGCGGATAGCTTGAGAAATATATTCTGTCCTCGATAAATATAAATATTTCACATGTTATATTGGTTTTTGAATATACACTCAACTCTTTTTTACATGGTAGATGCGTTGCAAAATTAACAGTCCAAAAATGTGATAGAATTCGTAGAAACATTAAAGATTGGTTTCTTGAATTTAAAAGATCACGTTACTCAAAAAAATATAACGTTGTTTTACAGAAAATTATAAATCATCAAAAAGTAATTATGAATACTAAATAAGTAAATTACGCAAAATATTATTCATTTTATTTATTTTAATTAAGAAACAATAATACAATTCATCGCTACTCGATTATGTACAGGGACTTTTATGAGGAACTGGACATAAATCTCGTTCACCGTTTGAAATATCTGACACGTCTAATGTGTTATAATAAAGTATTTTGTTTGTTATCCGTTATCGTCTTATGTTGTTGAAATCCATTATCCAAATATGTATTTTTTGAGTCTGAGAATTGAGTTGGAACAAATAATCCGTGTAGAAACATGGTTTTTGTGAAGCGTGTTATTTCAAAATTGTGTATAAAAAAGTTTTCAATTTAAATGAATTTTATATTGTACCATATAATTCAATAGTAGTATAACCAAAATATGGTTTATCGTAGTAACCTTGCTAAATAAAATGTTGATGCGCAAGTTTGCGATATATATCCGATTTTATTAGGATAAGCTTATATTGTTTGTAAGAATAAACCATGTTTAGTTAAGAAGCACGTAATGTTGCCGTTCGTACAACTTTGACGTTAAGAGGACATCCGGAGGTCGAACATTAATTATTTCCACCCCATTGCGCTGAATGTGTACGCTAAAGTTCGGTTATTAGGGGTTTGAATATTGGTTCATAAGAGAATCTGGGAAGTAAAAGATTAAATAAAAGTAACGTGTTCAGTGAAATAAAAAATTCTAGCGCAGGAAACAAATTGACTTTTCACTAAAAAGATGGTCTTTTTAAGCAACTGAGTGATTGTTGAAACTATAATTTTATAAAATGAATATGTTTTTTGCTTCTTCTGTTCGTCAAAAATGTACTTGTATCGATTTATCAAAAAAAAAACTTCAATTCCCGTATACTGGGCTACAGAATGTATATTTTTTTCGATTCTGTTACAACTGTCTTTTAAAATTTAATTATTATTTTAATGCTGTTAAAGTAAGGTTACACTTTGCTATGTTTAGGTTGCAGTCATTTTCATTTTTAATATTGTCAGTTTTCTTTGTCGATTCATTCTGAAAATGAATAACAATCGGTAGATTTGCGTTTATAACTCCTGATTGATTTGATAAATATATACACATTTAATAGTTCCCGCTAGTCGTTTTGTTGAAGGTTAAATATTTAAAGCTAGTAACTATATTAAAAGCCTGGATAGTAATAAAATACGACAATTAATATCGTTAATGTTTATTCCGTACTCTTAATACGTGTATCGATTTCTAGTCTAAATTCATTTTTTTATCTACACCAGTTAATGAGGTATTTTTATTGTAACAGCACATATCTACAAATAGCTTTACGATACACTTAAGACACTTTGGCTTAAAATTCATTAAACTAGTTTATCTATATGAAATATTGCCGAATTTGAATTAATATGATTTTAAACAGTAACGGTTTAAAGCCGCTTAATATTTAGGAAGCATATCGACTGTGGAAAGGAAAAAAGACGTAACCCACACATATCAAATTTTACAGGAGGCGCAAAAAACGTGTTTTGATGATTTTGGGCCAAATGCAAATTATGAATTATACACAACCTTAAAGTGCACGGAGACTTCTAAGCTGGTGTTTAATTGACATAATCTAATATTAATCAAATAAATTGTCTAGGAATAACCTTTATTTCAGAGTTTTTTCTTGGTTTTAATATTTTACAAGGTCATCTTTTTCAAACTTAAAAGCTAAATTTAGATACAAATTTGGCATTTGCAGCTTGCATCCTTTTGATAGAAGGTGTATCAAGTTGAATACATTGTGATTATCGAAAAAAACTGTTTTGAATAAACTGTGGGTTAAGTCTTTTTTCCTTTCTACAGTCGATATATTTATATGATATTTTGAATTTTACTATATCCATAAAAACGAATCATGTCCAACAAAAGTCAAAGTGAAAAACCATTCCGTCATAAATATGAAGCTAAAGAAATGATCCAAGCGTAGCATACATTTTATAAAGCTTATTTTTGAAAGGACAGCCAAGATTTTGTTTGATAAGTTCCAAGATAGTATGATGAAAGAACTTGCTGATAAGATACTATAATGGTGTTGGTTTAAAGGTACTTACTTACGAGAAACTGAAAACTTACAAAGACGCTTAGTTGACGATGCGAAGAAACGAGAAAACAGCTTCAGCTCTTTATAAACAAACTTTTCGGTCACTTTATCATACAAACTTAAGGCTTCCAATCATACATCATTCATTCATAACATTTTTTAGACAGTTTTATTTTATTATGTAGACAAAATAAACAAATGAATTAAATTGAAATCGTGTATAGTAAATATTGAATTCAACACCACTACTCACAACGAATACGCAGGTCAAACACATATCAACGAGTTTACTTATTTATATCAGGATGTGGTAAGAACATTGTAATATATGCAAGGAATGTCTCGGACACCACTTTTTAAAATGATATGAAATTTTATAATTTATATATATACTGAATTATTGATAAAGAAAATGAACTTGTTTTTTTTTATTTGGAAAGACAAGACAAATCAAATATGCTAAAAAACATTTTTTTTAAAATGCCATATAATGCTCTTTTGTTGCCGGATTTATCGTCAGCTATTAATGATTGATTTCAAAAACATCGCGAATTAACACAGAAAGCCAAAAAATAGCTAATGACAGCTAATTAAAATATGTTGATGGGTTTACAGAATTTAATTTTCATTGTGCTTGTAAAAATAATTACAGAAATTTTGGAGGGAAATTTCAAATAATTACCTTGCTTTATGATTCAATTAAAAGAAAATAAATGAATCTTGTAAAATATTTATCCAAACAATGTCTTCGGTTATCATTAATCATCTGTACAAGACAGCTTAGTTTTGGCAAACTTTTGTAAGGGAATCTTTTATTGTTTAGAAAGAAAGGATTTTGACTTTGCTGTCTAAGTAAACTGAAACAGATTAGAAAAGTGATTTCGTTGACACGGAATTTGATTCATTCTTTAAGGTCGCAACTTTATTTTTCATTAGACATTATATCACAGATTTTTTCTCCCACAATGACATCATATTGTACAGTTTATGTATGGAAAACTTTTAACTATTTTATAATGATTATAATATGAGTAAAAAGTTAAATTTAAATTTAAGTTTTATTTTTTAGCTTTTTGTCATCACTTCTAGCTTGGAGACTAGGATCATACCTATCTATAAAATATTTGTCAAGGATTCGTTGTAAGTTTCAGAAAGGGCAATTAATGAAAAAATGAGTGATTGATAAGCTAAAGGGCTCTCTCTCTAGATAAAATAAGATAGGTTGACAGCTTTCAAAAAATCTCAAGCATTCGTGAATTAAGATTTTTAAAAATACGTTAGTTGAAATCGACGAATGAAAAACAAATAGAATTTCTCATCTCCACTGTGCAGCTCTGAATGACGTTAATTATATATATCCAACATGCCAACAGTGTTATTATTCGTCTATAGGAGGTATTGCTTAAAGGTATTTTTGACTGTCCTAAATTGATTATTACCAACCATCAAAAATGCATTACGACCAATTTTATCCTTAAATTATTCGTAAACAAATCGTCTAAAAATCTCTTCAAATATATATGAATTATTTTAATTATAACGATGCTTTAATTTTATAAAGATAAAGCTTATTATATAATTTTGTCTAATGGAAAATAATAATCCATTTAAGATTGTTAAATAGGCATTAGGCCGACGCATTAAATTCAAAAACTTTTCATTTTAACATCGATGTCTTTTAATGGATTAGGGCCGTAAGCATTCATAAGTATAAACATAATTTCACTCATGCATGTTGACGAGTAAACAGAAAATTTAATAACATATGAAAATATGGCGCTTTACTAAACAAAATCCACGGAAACATATGCCGCTATTTGCGCTGAAAACTTTTCTTTTACCAAAGGAAAATTAAAGAGAAAAATTAGTTCATAATTTTTTATCCTTCAAAAGTTTTACTCATTTATTCAAATTACTTGGTTATTAAATACGCTGAAAATTGTGTTTTTTACTTATTCGGGATAAGTACCACATTTATCACACAAAACATAATTAAGTAATTATCGTTCCTGTAATAAGTGACAAAACAATACGTTAGAATTATAAGTAAATCATGGTTTTATTAATTTACTACAGCATTTTTCGACGACTAATATAATATGACAAGTGCGAAGACTTGTTTTATTTGAATAGTCAAAAATTCTTTATACAAAGACTTCATATATGGACATTTTTCAATAAATAGTTAGCCGATATAAACATTACAAGGATTAAATATAGCTAGTAAATAGTTAGCTTACGGAAGTACGTATGCTTTGGCGATAGTTATCGTGTTTGAACTCTTTGCTGGGAAATCGGTTATTTAAGAGTCACCGTTGTATTTTTTTAAATATTTGGCATTACAGTGAATTTAAAGGTAAAAGATCATACGAGATAAACTAGATAAACTAGATGAAAATGTTTTTTTGTAAGTCACTTAAGTTTGACCCAAGGAGAATTGACATCACAAACATACACGCATTAGATCTCAAATTTAAATTTAAAATATTCATATTTGACATTGAACTTACCGAGAATCGAACCCAGACCCGCTTGATCGGTATAACAAGTTTAAACCAACATTACCAAAGCGGGCGACTTTCACACTGATTATGACTTTTTTTTAAATATTATATAGGGTTAGTTTAAGTAAACTGTGATATTGTATTCGATTATTTCAAAACAAGGTTTTTCGACGTAACGTTTTCTGGCAGATCTATCAAATAAAAAATGTCAAAAACACGATACTGTTTAGTTTGCTTATAAATATTGACTATTTAAAATAACTTTATAGGGGGTGGGTGCCTGTAATTTAGTATATAGTTTTTGAAATATGTACGTGAAGTAACATACAAATTAAACTAGCCTTTGTAAGAGTGTCTACATCTGAAAAGAAACTTTAGAGATTGATTCTACGATTGTTAAAATGCTCCTATAGAATTTGATTAGCACTTTTTAAACATTCATTTAACGAACTTGAACTGTAATTGAAGTCATTAATTGTAGCAGATTAGTTTCATGTTTTTAAAAGCAACAAAACTTAATATAAAATCAAAAAAATATATAAATATACACATGAGACTTAATAAATAATTTGGTGTTAATTATAAATTTCATTAAATGCATATTTTTCAAGACATAAAAACAATATATTATGCACCAAGACATTTTTCGAAAATATAATGATGTATTTATGAGGCTTAATAAATGAAATATGATGGACAAAAAAAGCAAATAAGCCGATATTAAACCTAAAAAATTTCATTAATATATTTTTTTTAAGAAAATAAAACGATGGTTAGGAGCATTTCGACTCGCTGAATTATCAAATGAAAATTATATTAGGTCTCCTTCTTTTCATATATTATAGAAGTATTTTCTAAAACACCAAAATGCTGCATTATTCTATTCGTTATATTTGTAGTAAAATTTATTTAAAATATGCATGTTAGGTGTGTAATATAAAAAAAAATGACTAATTATACGAAAGTAATATACTAAAATAAAAATAGTCCTCAATAAAAATTATTGAATTCGAACATTCATTTGTTATTGTTTGTTTTTTCATTATTTTGCGTTTGATTCTATCATTAATCTTATGTTTAAAACATCTTTTTCGATTATATACGTAGACCAGAAACAACGCATTAGAGCTCTCCAAAGCATAGCCAAAAATTTATATTTAGTATGTATAATGATCAGATATATTTAAGTAAATGTTACATGTTATATTTTATACCTGCCCTCCGTACCTAAAAATTACTTCGCACATGTGCAAATTATGTTACTGCGACACCGGTGAGTAGAAAGTAAATTTGGCCATCAACCGAGGTAAAATATAAAAAAGTAGCATAAAAAATACTTTGAAATTTTTTTGAACGAAGAGATAATGTCAATGCCAATAAATGTCAAAAAGCAAACATAATTTATTTTACAAATCTATCTATTTTCTCCGTTTAAAAACTTACAAAATGACTAGTAACTGGTGTAAAAAAATCATCGAGCCTTCATTGCAGATGTTGTTTCATTTTATAACGATAACTTGATAATTTTACCGTTGGCTGATAACGAAATAATCAAGCACAAAAATAACAAAATCATGGAAAAATAAAATTTTCAATTCGAACCTAAATTAAATATTGAGTGCTACATTTATACAAAGATCAAAACTTGTGACATGTATTTGACGTGGTATACAAAAAAATATTTTTACTGCCAGAAAAAAAACTCATCACTCACAATTGTCATGTGTGTTGGCTGTGACGGTGAGAACAGTATGTTGAATGTCTTCATTCTCGTCGACTTCCGCCTCGTACAGTGCCTTGTCGAAGTACGGCGGGTTGTCGTTTTTGTCCGCAATTCCCGTCCGAATGAATTTGGTCACTGAAACACAAAAAAAGACATTTATTTTATCACATCAAAGAAAAGCTTTCATTTTCTAAAATTATTATTAACGTAGAAGAATACTGTGCCTATATATCAACTTTCTGGTTTCTTTTATTTTTGTCATAGGAATGTGTTTATTTTTTAAAATATAATACAGTCGAGCTCGGTTATTACGATCACGAAAATAGCGGGATCTCGGATGTTATGAGGAAACATTCGTTGACATTTTAGTTTATGTTTTTCTCAATACATTTTTCACTTTTATAACGAGCTACTTCACGTGACTTCATGTCTTCACGTGATAGATTTGCAAGCATTTAAAAAAACTTATTGTCTGATATAACGAGTAACGCTTATACGAGCAAATTCAGTTGCTCCCAACCTTTTCGTAATAACCAAGTTCGACTGTATTTTATTCATTATAAAACATTTTTTTTATTTGGATTAAATTTGAAGTCTTATGAGAATTGATATGAGCTTTAACCAAAATAATATCTTCATTAGCTTAGAACTTCGACTGAAGGTGCTTGATGGATCTTTAGTATCAAATTTGAAATATTTTGATTCTTTTGATGTGTACAGAATCAAGATAATTTAAATTTAATATATTCATTATTATTTGTGATCAGCATTTATGCTGAAATTATATTTTAGAATGAAATCAACTAATTGTAGTTAGCTCAATCGCTTCTTTTATTGCAAACGTGTTCATAAGCACAGTCATACGCCATACTACGACACTGGCTTTTACGACAATATCCAATTACCACCACATCCCTTGAGAATGTTAGTGATGCGCAGACTTCTCTCATTTTTTTAAATTAGTCAAACATAGTGTGACGTTTATTATCCATAATTTGAATTATTAAATAATTCAACGCATTTAAAATAATAAGATTAGAAAATAATTGTTTTGATTTTTACAATTAAATAAGCGTATGAACTACAACCTAATAACGTTTTATGAGGGTTATTCTAAAAGAAAACTCCAACATCTAAACATGTTCACCGAAATAAGACAGTTCGATAGAAGATATTGCGTTTATTTAATATCGTGGAGTATAAACAGAAATAATCGGTGTTTGGAAGTTTTTTGTGAGACAAATTTGTGTACGGAAGAATCACCAAACCTTTATGTGTGTACTAACTTGCCTACATACTAACAATAGGATTTTTTTAGAATCAATAATACTTACAATAAGTAAAATTGTATTGGCATATACTTGGCAGCACTTTTGTATCTGGGCTTAGAAGTATTCTCGAGTTTTGATAGAAATACGCCGTGTCATTGTTTGATTTTCTTCGTAAGAATATAATAAATGTCAAACCAAGAATAACGAAAAAATCAACAACTTGTTTAAAATTCTTCTCTTTAAACTTAACTAACATTATGAATACAAAAAAAAATGTTATTATTATTTGAACAGTCAGGTTGTATTTGATAGAGATTTTATATCGCAAGCATTGGTGGGGCAGGAAGAGTACATCAAATAATAGGCGCTACAGTAAGAGGCGAACCTTGGACACCTCAAATGGCCTCAAATGGCACAAATGGCCAAGCCATGGCTGACATGGCTTGGACACCATCAAAACATGTTCTCCAATCTGCTTGAGTCTCTACTTCCAACAATATTTGCTAACCTAGTAAGTCTCGTAAAGCTTCGTCTTCTATTATAAGTTGAAAATTGTGAGACGTTCTAGATGCTAATACAAATCTATGTTTTATATGTTTCTGATCCAGTGTAAGCGTTTAATTAACAAATGTGATCATGTTTGGCTTACAATCGAGGTTTTTAGGCCCATGGCTGTACCGACGCCACTAAATGCCATCCTGGCAAACAGAACCAACAAATTTTTCACAGGATTCGAATGCTTTAACATTTTAAGTTTCTGGAAGTCCTTGGAGCTAAGCATCTGGAAGACTGACCCATAGGTTAGAGTTGGCTTAAAATAGGTTTTATAGGAATGATCTTCCGTGTTACGTGACAAGTGGAAGGATTCTACTAGTATATGTTTATAGAAACATATATTAATGTTAACAATTAATTGTCTTTTAAACATCTTTACTTACACCAACGAATACAAATTGGCTTCGCTTCTTATAAGGTGTATTCGAATTTTCTTGTTTAATTGTCTTTTATCAATAAATATTCTTACGAAAAAAAAACAAAATTAAAATTCATGAATGTAAATTTAAAACACTCATCAAAACGAATCTTACCTCCATGCAACATAATACGAAAAAGGTTCAATTTACTACCCGTTGAAATTTTAAAATATATTATAACAGGATATTTAAAACATTATTCAAGATTATAAGTACATAATACTCTCTCAAGTAATATGAGCTTCGAAATTGTACATACGTGTAAAATAATAACTTTCCATGACTTAGCATAACATTAGCTTTACTGTATATTCATGTAATCTTTATTGTTTCAAAGTTTACTTGCAAACTATTGTAAACTGTATTCCTGACCTGTAAAATTAAGTAAGTATTATCCACCAAGAAGGTGGTTAAACGGCATAAGACCTGTTCGTGCTATTTTAAATAACTCTAATAAAAATTAGAGATGAATAATTACTGCTATTATTATTCCCCCTTGTCAGTATTATGAAGAGAGAAAATACAAGATAAATAAATTAGCAAAAACTCTTCTCGCCTAATCTAGACTGTAAATTGTAGCATTACAAAAATGAAATATTCTTGAAATAACATAAATTTTGCTCAAGGTAAATAATAATTTTCACAGTAATTTTTAAAAAAACCTTTTATACATTCAATCAATTTAAGCAATATTGTTTTTATATTCACTTACAATGTCTTATAAATTAATGTGGAGGCGTCAGTGCTAGATGCTTAGAAAAAAATATTAATAAAAAATAACTATTTTAACTTTTAACTTTTCAATTATAATATTTTGTAGATATTATTAAATACTTGTTTGCACTTTAGATCCGAGTATTTTAGGAAAAAATTTCTTTTGGGAGGCCCATATGCTTTATATTTAGTGCAAAAATTTATGATAAACAAATTTTATACAAATTTATTAAAATTATGTATTTGCAGCTGAAAATTACTCTTCGCTTAAATAATTGGACAAAAAATACATAAATAAATATAAAAACATTTCCCATTATTGACGGTATGCTTTTACTTAATAATGTCAATAAATCAATGCAACTCTTTTTGCAAATGAAATAAATAAAGACTCTTTGGTCGAGTTGTTTTTTGCGTCAAATTTCTAAATAAATAACAGGTTAAATCAGCATTCTGAAAACGGATCATGAATATGATAAGATTATTTTACATCAAATTTCGCGCAAAAATTTTATTCTTAAGAAAGCTTTGTTGAAAAATAAATTTAAAGTTATCTACCTCAGTGACAGATGAAAAACAATGTAGCGGAAAATATATCTATCCTGCCGGGCATTCTTTCGTTTCTTAAATAAAATATTTTATACTTCAAAGCATGTATACATTATTTATTGAAATCTCCATTCTAAAGTTTGGCGGAAGGTATGAAGACTCAAACATCTCATAAATAAAACATATTTTTCTATCTTTTTGTTTCTTTCAAAACATGCGTCAACGTCTCTTTTCGTATTTAAAAAGAGCTTTTAAATATCGGAAAGGATCACGGCTTTTCTATGAAAAATTACTTGGACCTAAAAAGTAACTGGCCTCTGATCATATCCATTCATCTTCCTTCATCCAAAGTCCTTACTTTAAATAATAAAATATTCAATGTTAGTCTCATATTATTTTACAGCTGTGAGTAATTTTTAAGCAAATAAATATAATGCGATAAAATTTATCACTGTTTTTGTATTCGTTTGTTTTAATTAAACAAGCTAGACAATTTTAATAACCCTATTTTTCAAGACTATTAAGCTTCTATACTACTGCTTTGAGTTAACACTCATAATTTGAATCTGAATACAAATTCAACATCCCATTTCCTATTCATGTAGTTCTCTATAATTAGATATCAATGACGCTGTTCCATTTTGCCTTGCGACTATCCCCACAAATTGTATACCAAAGTTTACCAAGTCTCTTAAGTACTTTGTTTTCTTTGTATTCTGTAGAAATATCTTTTTGTAAAGATTATTCAAAGCAGAGAAACAAATTCTCGAATAACTTAGTCTCACAAAAGCCATCGTAAAACTGAAAAACAATAATATTTTCCGATTATGATTTTTTCTTGAAAATATTTTCCTAACTTACAAAAAAAACTCTCAAGCCATAAACTAAACCACACTTAAATTATCTGCGCATTTTTGTCGTATTGTTTCTTTTCTTCTCCAGTTTTCAAATTTTTAAGAGGATTTAGACGTCAATTTTCATACACGATAGCGCTTAGAATAAAGACTTGCATATAATATCTCTCTTAATGGGAGGAGAAACATAAACAAGGTTTGAAATAGTGTAAAACTGGATTATCCAAATAATTTAAATTGCAAGCATGAATATTCTTAAATTTAAAATACTTTACCTCAGTAACGTGCTGACATAATTTTAGTTTCGTTTTGTGAATAACCAGAATAATATATTGTTTCCTTATTTGAATCTTTGCTTGGTTGACTGTAAATATAATAAATTATAATAAAAATAAGCTTTTATTTAAGTGTACCAAAAAGATAAAAATAATTCCGATATCTATTCCCCCAAAATTATTCCCTCGTCTGAGCAACATCCTGACCACATGACACTCTTCAGCACATTAAGTCGGATCGTTGACTTTCCAGAGAATTGGGAAACAAACCATCTCTCACATTCTACTATCGCTAGTAGTCGACGGTAGATTAGATTCATTAATTTCGGAATAATTGTCTCATATGACTAAAAGCAAAAGCGCGCGCGAAAACATTTATCTAAAACTTATTGTACAATATAATATCAAATAAATTAAAGGCGAACGAAAATATTTATCAAACACTTAATGTACAATATTATATCAAATAAGTATAAAACGGGTGAAAATATGTATCTAAAACTTAATCTACAATATAATATCAAGTAAATTTAAGACGGGTGAAAATATTTATCTACTATTAACTGAAAATTACATAATCTATTAATTTTGGTATGAACCTCGGCTTTACGTGGTGCTTTTCACTTAATTTAATACAATCTAAACTTAAGATTCGCAATCCGTCGAGTGACTTCTGAGGGCGACACAGACTTGAATAACAGGAAAAAGTTTTAATTCTATATATACGATCGCATGATCGTATACTGTACTGTAACTGTACTGTCCTGCATCTTATCTACAGTAGAAAATAAGCCATGCAAAAAAGAATTGAGTATTTGCTTATTAAAAATCGTTTTATTGTGAAATGTTTATGTTTCATTTATATTTAATTCAAAGGTTAATGCGATCTTGGTCTTTGTTCATTTTTTAACTATTTTTTATTTGACATAATATTTGTAGTATTAAGCAGCACAGTCAAATCCAAATTTTCACCAGTAAGCCTGTTTTTATGAACCGATTTATTCTTCTTCATTGAAGAAAAAGCTTGCTTACATTGATTAAATAAATGTTTTACGTGAAAAAAATATGTTTCAGTAAAATATTTAAGGGCCGCCTCAAAAATTAAAAAGGGCCGCATGTGGCCCGCGGGCCGCAGTTTATGCATCACAGGTTTAAATGTTAGCAAAGATGGTGCAACCTTGTTGTCTCATGTTTTTCGTTCATTCAACTAACGTGAGCTTCCACCATATATGAATTGCGGTCACTAATCTATCTGTTTGCTGGAATACTTGATTATCCCTTACCGGTGGTAATTGCATTTAATCGCCAAATAGTAATATGTTGATACCACCAAAAAATTCATCGCTGTTCTTCAATTGTCTAAATCGGGAGTCGATTATGCACAACATTTCATAAGGAACCAACCATGAAAATCTCATCGATGAACAAAAACTAAACAGTTTTCCATTATTGGTTTCTGTTCTTAAATACTTACCAATCTGCATCGATATTACATGTATACCGTTTATCCTAAAGTCGAATTTGCCCTCGTCTCAAATTCGGTCAAACTATTTCAGTGATTAGAATTTTTTGAATTTTGTAATGTTCCATTGGCAAAACAGATAACTGTTTTATCGACACATGTCACCGAATTTTTGATGTTCAATCGACAGTTAATGATTCGATATCCTGCACTTATATTCCATAAAACCTTATCGTTTTAAAGCATAATCTTATAAAAGAAATATAGCGCTATAATATTAAATTGTATCGAGACCGATTAATGCTTTCGTAAAGGCGTGAGATCATTTCAAAACTACTGACTTTTGCGTTAAATTTTGACATTTCAAAAATCCCGACAGGGTGGTCGCGTCTTGGCGACTAACAGATCAAGTTAAGAAAAAGATTATTCGTGCATTCATGCAATATTCGTTAAATAAAGGTAAGTTTGTTACATATCTTATGTTTTTCAAGGTTTTTAAAATCCAAATAATATATCCTACTTAAAATTTGTTCATCGGATGTAACATTTTATACACAGATGAGTAAATTTACTGCATCTGTTTCCTTAACTCTTCCCTTACTATGCAAATTATATGTAGTACTGCTCTAGTAGTGTTATATTATTGTCATGATTCACTTCCGTTTGCCTGATGTGTAACGAATACACAGCTCAGGAGCTTGTGATTTTTTTGCATATTAAAGGAAGGGTTAATCAAAATTTAAAAAAACTTACATGGCCCAGTTAAATATAAAAGGATAATAATGCACAATTCAACACCAATATTTATTATTGTGTACCAGTATAAAATTTTTAATCAATTTGAAAGTGTCTACTGCTGGAAAGGCATTATGTATAATTAAAAAATAAAACACTCTTTTGTATAAATTCTACATTTTTTTTAAAAATAAAGACCGTTTTCGCTTATCACATTTTTTTTTATCAAAAAGCTTTCAAAAACAGTTGAAAACGCTCATGATGAAATAAGTAAAAAGAGGGCTTTTTTAAATAAACTATTTCAGTGGAAAAAAGATACACTTATTTTTTTTAAACCCTGTCTGCTCCCAGTGTGGATCATATGGGCTCCTAATGTAGTTTATCTCAACAGAAGTGTTTCTACGAGAACCGCTTGTTACTCAGTTGCTCAACCTCTCTTTTTCCAAAGAGAGTAGGGATAGAAGGATAGGGCTAGGACAGGATTAGTGGTAAGCTAATCGCTCTCGATACGCCCCGTTCATAGGATAGGATGGGTGAGAGGGGGGAATTCAAGACATCACATACATCCATACCTTTCAGAAATTCATAAATCAATTTATAAAACTGTCCGTACCGGGATTTGAACCCGGGCCCTCCGTAGCCAAAGCCAACAACGTTGACCACTCGACCACACAGGCGGCACTATACATTATTTTATTTTTTGATATATTATTTGAGTTTTTACTACACACTGCATAAATCAAATATTTATTTTTGTCTGATTTTTGGCCACGCACCGGTTCCCAATGTATCAGAAAAAGATTTTTTTGTTACATTATACTTCATTGACCATTTTATTTTCAATTTTATTCTAACGTTTTAAAATTTGTCCATTCTTTTTTTATAGATTTATTGAATAATTTAACAAAAATATTTAACAAAAATACAGTCCTTTATTTATTTTTAATACACGTATTAATCGCATGATTCTTATATTCCATGAGAATTAACGATCCAAATGATCCAATCTTTGACATGGCAATGCGCAATTGTCAGTTTCTCAAAAAATGCATGTTTCGGATAATTTTAGCAAAAATTTTGTATACTATTGTACAATATATCGTCATCAAGAAGACATTCATTTCAACAATTTTGTATTGAATGGTATCGAATTAGCAACTAAGAAAAAGATATTCAAAATGTTGGCAAATTTGACTAATATTACATTATTAAACGATAACCACTTACACTAATATCAATGCTTTCACAAAGTGTTTTACATCCAATGATCCAATCATAAATGATTTTATAAATCGTTCTTCACAGCTTCAGAGATGAAAAATTTCCTTAAGCCAACTTCGAATAATATTATATTTTTTGATGATTTAGCGTTTCCACGTTTACTCTTAATTTAATAGTATGCTTTTCAAAGTAATCATTTTTTTTTTAATATTAATGTCACTTCATAAAGGCGAAATAGGTTTTAACGTACCTACCTACTTTTGTTTTTCTTAAAACGGAAATTCAAAAAAAGTATCATTATATTTCAAAGGCTATAATAAATTCACTCGAAAAATATATTTTGAAAATAGAATAATGTGTTACATATGGATGTTATTATGACACTATAAAATAAAAACGTTTCGTTCAATTTTCTTTTACTTCTTCACTTTATTACCCTAATGTTGAATGTAACGTTGCTTCACTTTTCTTTTCTCACTGCGAAGGTCAGCCAATCATCTAACTAGATTAAAAAAAACTGACAAATCATTGATATAGCAACGTTGGACAGTAAAATAGTGATAATAACGGCTGTGGCTTTTAGGGGCTTGCCTAGAAGAAACGATTTTCCACACGTCGTGCGGCATTCTTGAGGCGTGCATAAGTCACGTAATTTGTTTGTCTAATGTAAGATTTTCAACGTGATCATACCAATCTTCTTCCAGAGTTTGTCATGTACGTCGAATACCAAAGTTTAGACTCCGAGATACAAATTATATGAGGTGTCATATTGTGTATAAGAAATGAAAGTATACATTTTAATTAAAGATTTTATGTTTTTTTTTTGCATCACACAGGTTAATTAATATTTAAGCTCTGCTACGCTCTACCAATGATGTCCTGAAATAACATTGATCGACACAACTTCATAAATAAAACATTAATACAGCTTTTGATCCCTTGGCGGATATTTTCCATTTTTCTCTTCTGATGAGAAATTGCGAAAGTTATTTGTTATTTATAGGAGTTTTAACTACCACATGAATCAAATATTTATTTTGTGTCTGATTTTTGGCCACGCAACGGTTTGCAATGTTATAGCAGGTATGATAAAATACGGTTTTATATAAATATTATTTTTTCATTACATTTTGCGTCATTAACCACTTTATTTTTAATATTATTCAAACATATGGCAATACCAATATGTGTGTAAAAAAATGTGTGTATTCAACTTTTATATTTGTACGTATAGAATAGTTAAGACTGCAATCGTTTTTAACTGACGAATGTTTGCGGTGATCACAATCGGTCCTAAATCCGGATCAATAAATTAACTTGTAGAATAAATAAATAAAATAATGCTTTAATATAACAAGTTCAAAGTTATACAAAAGAAGAAGTAGAAAAAGTTTGTTGATAACATTTATTATTCTATACGATTTATCAATCGTCCAAATCTACTGAACTGAATAAAGCTAGGCGAACAAAACGTATTATAGTTGTAAAATAAACGTTTTGTTATTCAAATATTGTCAGTTTGTCAATCAAATACATTTGACCCGTAAGCTGGGTATGTTTTGGTATTTATACCATTCAACGATTTAACAGATGTTAGCAGTATTACTTGAGCTTACATTTGTGATAAGACCGAAAACACGTGTGGTGTATGTCCACAAGTTGCTTTGTTTAGTCTATTCACGTACAGGTGGGAGATACTTGATACTAAAACCATGTGCTTTAGCACAGAGCCACTATAATCTATCGTAAGAGCTATGACGTGCTTCACTAGATACAATACTCTCTAGATGTTCAAATTTAACAACAAAGTCATGTATTTATCAAGTAAAAACCATTCTCATTAATCCTTTTATACAACTAAAAAAAACAAAACAATCCAGTCAGTCAGTCTTAATTTTTTTTATCTGACACTGTTGAAGGACATTTTAAAAACACTTGGCAGATGTTCTTAACTTCAAAAGTAAAGTAGGCAATACGTCAAAAATTTGGAAGTACCTATCTTGTTTTTTGCCGTGAACAGCCACTAACTGAAAATACAAAAAGATAAGAAAGATTATTTTGCTTCAGTAAGAATTATATGAGAAATAAGAGTTATGGAGTAAAGTTTTAATTTTCATTTAAAAAAAATATTTCAAAAATCAGCCATGCCATTTTGTCATTATTAGCAACCGTCTTTTTATTATTTAATGCAAGACAAACCCAAGTTCTATTTAATTGATTATTTAAGCTTTTGAAAAAGTAAACTAATAATATATACCACTGAATCAATAAAACATTTTAGGTTCTAAAACAATAAACATTTATTTTGTTATATGTTGACGTGAATACGTCTTTAAAATTGCTTACATAGGGAGGCAATCCAAAAAAAACGAATAATTACAAAATCGGGGGATACAGTTTGGTGTTGCAGCTTTATATTTATCATCGCTATCCAAAATTCAATTGCACCACTGAATAGCTAAAAAAACAAAAAATTTATTGCGCTATGTAAGGACTGTGATACATCGCGCGAGGCGGAGGAGGAAGCTCCGCCATTTAGAGGTCATTTTGCTGCGTATCGAGATTTCTATTTACTATAACTTTTGATTTGGAGAAGTTACGATGTTTGTTCAAGTTTCAATCGTTAGCTCTCGGCAAAATCTATCGATTATAGATAAAACATAAGTGTAAAATTGCGACTGTGACTATAATTCGGTGTTAAAATATAAAAAAAATATATCAAAAATATATAATGTCGGGCTATACGCGTCAAAAAGCCAAATCGAAATACAGAGATCGTATACGATTGGAAAGGGCTTCTCAAGAGCAATCGAATAATACCATTAAAACACCATATGACCGAGTCAAGCAGTGCCAAGAACGTAAAAATGGAGAGTAATATCACCTAGTACGAGACATATTCACGTACAACACACGGCCGTGTCCATGACACAGCCACATCCCATTTTTTTTAAAATGCTTTTCTTTTTTTAAATAAAATATTTCAACACTTTTATTCCTCACACTTTGATTTTTACGTTGTAAATTTTTGTGGTAGTAAAATAACTTAATACATATCTTATAAATTAAAAATAAAACAACATTATGTAGAAAACATACAAATTAAATTTAGGTAAAATTTTCTTTTGAATTTTTGGTAAAGTAAACAAAGTATAATGTAAGTTATTCAGATTGTATAGCACAACACAAAGAGGTTATTATGACCACAAAACTTGCAGCCTCAAATATTCAAGAAACATGATCTCATGAGCAAACTTAACATCGGAAAACAAGGCAAGGTGGAAAATTATATCTGAAAATCAAATATTTTCAACGATACCTTCATTTGCTTTCAAGATAAATAAATATAAACAGTAAAACAACAATAATCATAATATACAGGCTTGAAGCAAACGACATGTAAATTTTCAAGATTCAATTAATGATATTATGAAAGTTATCTTATTTTTATATACATACAGATATTCTTTGGTATATGTAAAGTAGAAAAATGTTTTGTTTTCTATTGTGTTTTTTTTATAAAATTACAAGAAAGAAAAAAAGGGTTTTATTGATAAAACATGACTAACGTTTACTTCTTTGTGGGAAAAGAACTGAATCAAAATGTAACCGTGGGTCCTTTAATAAATTAGATGTACATTCAATGATGGAATATGAAAATCTCTTGTTAATCGCCAAATGAAAAAACTCGTGAACCGAAAAGCCAGTATTTATTCGGGATAGAATTAATATACCTACCGTGTACTACGCTTGACTGGCCAATATTATAATAATATACATTGGATTAAGAATTCATAAACCAAATTTCTTATACAATTACTTATCAAAGTTTATACCTGTATATTATTTTGTTTAAATGTATTATCAAATTTTTGTCAGGAGAGATGAAAAGTATATTAATGTATGTATTGAAAAAATCACAGCTGTATACGACTGAAACCAAGTGTCACTTTTTTTAACGCTAGCATTTTACTAGTGTTGCTTAACGGTAGAAAATCATGCCACCTAACAAAGACTCCGGGAGAAAAACCGTACACTGATATTCAAGAATAGATGATTGATTGCATAGGATAATGGGGGTAAAGAGGTTTGATTTTGCAAAGATCTTAGAGATAAAGGCACATACGAGACAGCGCCTCATCACGTTATTAGTTATAGAAAGACGTTGAAACTGGCTGGTTAACGTGCCTCCGGAAAGCATTATTCTAGTCTGCCTCTTCTTCTGACCGCTGGGATTCCAGCGTCCTGGACAACCGTCCCATAGGTTGATCTCAGAGGAACTAAGGGATCCTGGGATGTCATGGGAGGAAGTAAAGCAATTCACCGGAGACAGGGAAACATGGAGATGCATGGTGGCCATATACTTCACATAGAAAGGTTAAAAAAGAAGAGATTTAATTAATATATTGCATGATATATATGTATACATAATTATCTGCGACTTTTTATACCGTTTCTTTTGGTCAGGATTATTTCATCTGCTTAGAATGTTTCTATTATAAACAATACAAAATACTTGATGAAATTAAATAGTGTTTGTATCAAGTGGCAGTATCGAAAAAATAAGAAAGTATTTTATAATCACTAAACCACTATATTGTAGAAGTAAACGTCATTTATTCGTTAATTTTAAGTACATAAAAAAAACTCAAAACTGACAAAAGTTGAGTTATGAGCTTGTATAAAATTAACGAATAATTATTCTGTATTAGATAAACACACTTAGCAAAACAAGAACGCACAATAATATATACATTTTTGTTTGAGGAAACCTTAACTTTTTATACCTACGACTTTATTGTAGCTTTTTTTAACATAAACAACTTATTAATGATATGGTCGCAAGACTTTTAATCTTGTCACTCGATACAATATGTATGAAATGTTACGAAACTCTAAGTGACGTTCTGCCTGACAAATTTTGAATCCAAATAATCAAATTTGATGGTCGGATTATGTAAAGGAGAATAATTTAACTATGATCCGATTACCTGCAACAATCGACAGAACTAGGTTTACTGGAACTGGTTCAAATTGATATCATCATACATTTTAATTACTTGAACCTAAGCTCCATACAATATAATGAATTAATATAGTATTTAGATCAGTGATGTACAACATTTTTTTAAACTAAATTATTTTGATAAATGTTTACTTTTTTTAAGAGTCAGAAATAATTGTTACTACGCCAATAGCGTGAAATAACTGACGAGAAAGATTTTTAGTATTTAATTGTCATGTATTTGAGGAGCTTAAAAGATACATCGCTCGTTATCAAAATTAGAGTTTTGGATAAATTCAATGTTAAGTAAAGTTTTTATAACTGCCATAAAAAAATCAATTTCTCTGATCACACAAAGTTTTATACTAAAGACTTTATTTATAGATAGATTGTATTCTTCCGAGTCACAAGGTTTTGAGAGATGTATCAGTTCCGTCAATCATTCACAAATGACTGAAGCCACGAAGGTTATTCATTAAACAATAGACTAACGGCTCTACGGCATATGGGTTAAACAACACGTGATAGAAGATAAAAGTTGGCTCGAGCTTTTTTATTCTTATGAAATGATTATTGGAGAATACAAACTGCCATATATACACAGTTTATTTAAAAAAGCAAAACATTTGTGTTTGGCCGATGGTCTTTTTAGTTCTTCATTTAATATTGGGGCTAAAAACGATACACATATTGAAATTCCAATCAATACTTAAGCAAGTCTTACACTGGCATACAACAAATTGAAAGCCTTAATTGTGACACTTCAGATGTTGTGATAGTCAAAATTTATCTTGACGAAATTCGAATAATTGACAATTTTGAAACAATTTATAAATTGAGTATTCAGCGATACGCTCTCTCAAAACTTTTCCAAGAAAACTCAATCGCAGTAAAATATATTAAACGAATTTTAATTTGTTCAAAATTCGTATTTGAAGTTGGCTTAGCAAGACTCAAGTCAATTCTATTACTTATTTAATTGCTTATGAACGAAGTAAGTACAACTTTTTGTAACTGCGAAATAAATATAAATATAATAATATATCGAATTCAATACGTAGCCGTACATTCCCGTTTTCAGAAAACCTCTATTGGATACTACACTATTAGTAAGTATAAAACTCTTCTATGAGTACTGAATTAATTTTCGATTGCTATACATACTAAATTTGCCTTCAAAAATCTTGATAGTTAAAGTTTCTGTTTCAAATACCTCGTATCGAGGCGTATCTTAAAAATATCAAATATGACACTTATTTCACCAAAAAGATAGCAACTTGATACATATTTTAAAATAAATTTACACTTTGATTCACTTTATATACAAATGTTATTTTAATTGACAGTTCCATTAAAGAAATGTATTATTTTATTTCGATACTAACTACTAAGGAAATCGTTGCGGATTAATTAAAACAAGTATATTTAATTAGTTTTCCATAAAAAAATCATATGACTACATAAGTCAATCGATTGCTCAAACCTAAGCCCACAATATGAAACACTAAGATATCTAAAAAATGTTGTTGTCTCACTTAAAAGTAAAATTTATAAATAGTAACATTTATTGGTATTGCCTTACAATTTGAAGGTGTGTGTTTAGTGATTTATCCAGATTCATTTTTCTTTTAGGTATTCCTTATTTCATATCGCAAATAAATCTTAGTAATACTGTAGTCAAATTATTTTAAAAGATGAAACCTAAAAATCAGTTATCTTATTATTGTATAATTGTTATGCATATTTAATAGGAACACAGTAAGTTTCAGTAATACCTTAGTTTCCGTAGATATTAAATTACGTTAATTGAAAACTAGGTTGTATTTGCATATAATGATAATAACCTCGAGCAATTTGGTTAAGTTCTGATAACTGATAGGAATTTACTATTACACCCTGCGTTATAAAACAAGGCGTTAAGTACGTATGAAACGTTTCACAATGGCAGCTCGAAGATTAAACGGTATTATTGATTCATTGTTGAAAAGTAACATTGCCAAATAATAATACGTACGCAAGCTTTACCGAAGATTATTCCGATATTATCTCATATACAGAGGTCCGCGAAATAGAATTAACGAAACACAAAGCGACTATGCGTAGATTTGGGTTAATGTGGCATTAAATGGAGAGCATTTGTTCCGAGCAAGTTGGTGCCGACAATGCCTGCGCTGGACATTACTCGTAATCCGAAATAAATTACAAGTTTCTTTGTTTAATAATAATTGAAAGAGAGGAAAAAGCACTATGGTTTCAGCTTTTATAGTTTAATTTGAGTATATTTGACAAATTTTTCATTTTCACAGTCTAACAAAAACGCTAGTTTCAAACAAAAAAAGTATGGTAAATTTCAATAAAATCTTGCCATACAACACTTTTTAGTAAATTACTTATTTTTTAATACTATGTTAAATTAAATAGTATCTTTAACAGAGATTTAAAGTAAAATATTACTGAAATGTTTTTAAAGAAATATGCAAATATCGTAACCAAAAGTCTTTGAATTTGAAAAAAAAAATATTCACAAACAAACAAACTCACTTAAGATTCACATAACAAATCCTCGTTCTGTAAATTTAAAATTTCAATTGGAAAAAACTTACTGACATTGGCAGTATCGAGATAAGTATGAAGTGTTTCAGAATACATACATCTATCATTCCCAAAGAACAACCAAGACCCAGGAGCGATACTGCCAAATTCATACTTTGTGCACTCTGGAACTAGTGTATTGACATTGATCTTGCTAGTACTTGAATCCGAATACTCGCTAAGCTGTGAGCAGACCAAATATTCTTCAATAGCAGATTTTTATTCAGTCATTGTTTAAACGCATTATTTAATTACCTTACATAAATACTATCCGTGTTTTTTCAAATAAAAAAATAGATCTTAGTTTTCATAAGATTTAATTTATTTTCTTTTTTATGTAAAAAATATTCGGTTTATTTCACCTGCGTTGTCATTTAATACTTAGGAAAGTAAAACTGAGTCAACACAAATAAATAAAATATTGCTTTCTGTAGTTACATACAAACAAAATTAGAAAGAAGGTCACATAGGTTAAATCGTTGTACAGCTTAAATAAAACGTCATGAACGTTTTATCCAGATAATGCTTTAAGCTTTAGATTTATTCGTAGAAAATTTAGTTTATTATATTTGAAAATATTACACTTTATCAAATTGCAAAAAAAAAACACTATGGTGGAAGTGGATGTGTGAGTAGAGGTAATTTTGAAGTTTACTTCGAGTAAAAAAGAAATATTATAGTAAAACTGATATGCTCAAGCTTTTACATACTTATATGAAAGAAATGAAATAATATGTTAAGCGTGAATTCTCGGAATGTAAGTTTTTTAATAAAAAAAAGTAGATGATTCATTATTTAATATCGAAAATGTATACATTTCGCGGAACATTGTATTAATCTTTTATATGTATACTGACTACGGCTAAAATGTAAAGTAAAATATAACCAAAAAATACTTTCACTTCATTTTATCGAAGGGGTTACGCCCACATTAAGTTTGTAACGATCTAAAACCAATATTTTTCGTGGACCAATTCAACCGTGTGGTTTTAACAAGCTCCATATTTATTCTTTTATACCTTTGCAATGGTTTTTTCCCGCACCTTGCTTCTTATCCAATATTTTACCAAAATTGGTATTCAGGCAAGCATTTTCCGAACTCATTATGACCACACTGTCGCATTTACTTTGAAACATGTTTTCGCTTTTTTTGTTTCGAATTTCTACGAAAAATGTTTTTTCTGCATCCATCTTCATAATATAATATTTTAGAATGGTATTTTGCTTTGTTTTTCCTTCATTTATATTATTTTTACAAAATTTAGAAAAAAAACTATATTAAAAATAATAAAACATTTTTAGTACTTTTCCCACATAAAATTTATTAGATCAGGACCGGTTTCGCTCATGATGAGCATTGTCAACTGATCAACTCAGTTGACAATGCTCATCATGAGCGAAACCGGTCCTGATCTAATAAATTTTATGTGGGAAAAGTACTAAAAATGTTTTATTATTTTTATTATAATGCCATTCCACCAAGTATTGACAGTGAACACCTTAAAAGTGAAAAAACTATATGCTCTCATTCCACAAATAATAGTTTGTTTTGATTTTCATGAAAGTTTTTACAATTTATTCAGTATTTCAATAGGAAATTTGTGGATTCAGACAAATAATTTTAAAAAATGCATCAAATTTATCTAAAAAACAAAATTTGTCGTAAAAGTTCGAAAAAAATTAAAAGCCATTCATGATTTTACAAAATATTGTGTTGACAACTAAGTTATCCATGATTTTTTTTAAAAAATAAACGAAACGAAAACTTTTCATTTAATATTAAATTTTTAAACTTTTCTTATCTCTTTCAGACAGCATCAAAATTTTACGTGTATATTTTTTTTAGTTTTTATTAGAAAAAAAACTGAACTGGGTGCGATTTGATATAACTTTTGTTTTTTTTATCTTTGAATAAATGCTGTCCATAACGAAAAATATGATTATCTAATGTTAAGTGGTCAGGAATATATGGTTGATAAGCAGGGCCGTGGAGTCATATAAATAAAAAACTACTCCGACTCTGAAGATTATTTTTAATCATTTCATTTTTACTTATATATGTATGTATATGTATTCCATCAGATTATCTTTAGCCAGCCAATTTGGCAATATCAACAGAACTATGGACTATTGTGGTTTGAATACACATCATTATATTTTAATTTTTTTAAATGGTCCGAGTTGCTCCTTTTCACGACTCCGACTCCAACTCCACAGCTCTGTTGATAAGGCAACACAAGCTCCAATAATTGTTGTTGGGTGATTAAATATGTGTGTGGTCTTGCATTGTCAAAGTGGAATACGATCCATTAACGATCTTCCAATTGAATCATAGAGTTGCAAAAAGCACTCTAGAAGCTTTACTTAAGTTTTGAGAAAATAATGAAAAACTGCTATACTTACGTACAGCAGTCAACCTAACCAACGTTAAATGTTATTTTTTTGGAACTGTTCTTATATGTAACAGCAAATGTAATATAATTATTTAATTTTAGCAACTCGATTATTCAATTATGATTATTGCTCATGAACTAAATTGTTTATTTTGGTAAGTTTCTATTGATCGATATGCTGCGTGATCAAATTTTAATGTTGAAAATTCTATATAATCTATCTAAACTATATAATAATTACCTTATATTTATGTATATAAAGCTTAGACTTTGTCTGTGCCTCTTTGCAACAAGCTTTTGCGTTTGAAACTGGTTTAAATAAAATACCTAGTTCATTAATCGTCACAATTTAAAAAAAACTGGACTATTTTCATTACGTTTTATTTTCAAATTTCTGATTTTAATACTTTTAAGTAAATTTCTTTAAATGTATGAGAAACCCATTAAGAACTAAATTAAACGATTCTTTCTTGAAACGAAATCTTCAAAGATTATTTGATTTAAATTTACCTGTGTGATAGAAAAAATCTCTGCCATTGCACTTGAAAGATGTTAAAAGGCGAAACTTGGGTCGTTAGTAAGAAAACTTGTGTGAATGTACATAATTTAAACGATTCAAATTTAATATTGAAATTTCACCAAGCACCTTCGAAATCTTAAATTATATAAAATAGCGTTGTTTATCTCTGAACGGAAAATCACCAGAACAAAATTCATCAAACCAATTTTTACACTGCTGTTATCATAGAACAGCTTCATAAAACGCTGTGTGAGCTTGTGATTAAGTTTTCTAGGATAATGACAAAAATACAAATGGAAAATAAAAATTATCCAACCGAAGGATATTTTTTTTAGTGGATGACAATCAAACTCACAAAGCACTAACTATTGAATAACAATATGGATTTGACATTTCGAATATGTAAACATACCTTAAGTGTAACTGAATATACATATATTTTGATGAAATCCGCAATTACTTAGTAGCCAATCTAATCACTGTTAACGTTAACGTTTGAATTGACAATGGTACTAATAAAAGCCGCTACTTACTTTTATTTCCATAAAACAATTTATTTCTATCAACTTTCTTGTCTATCTTGATATTTGATTTATTGACGCTATAAAATGGAATGAAGCTGAGAAATAGACTTCACAACATCTTTTATTAGTACATGTATATACCACTGTGTTGGGCATGATTTGAGTTTTTACAATTAAACATATTAACAATAAGCTATAATAAATAATTATTTCGTTTTTTCGTTATTAAAAACATCTATGTTACATCCATCATAATATGAAATTCGTAATGAATTTCGTAATGAAATGAGTGGAGTCGTTGACAACTGACTTTGTACAATTTGAACAAGTAATGATTATAATATTCTTAACCTGCAAACAATAATATTATTAAATGAGTCTTTCGCATTTCTTTTATATAATTATACACAAACGATCATTATTTTAAGCAAATTTTTGCTTGATTCACTTCTAACTATAAGCAATCAATTGTTAAGTATGTTAAAAACAGTTGACAAAAAAAAACAATAATCTTAAGATTAACTCTACGACAAAATTCCATCACCAAAACAAAACATATGTACCATAATATCATTACATCAAATAGTAAAAAATACCGCACAAAGAATGGCAATTATAAGAATAACATCTCATGTATATATTTTCTCGGATGATAGGCCGTGTAAAAGAATGGTGTCTCAAATAAAATTTTCGCATAACATGAAAGAGATATATGATAATATCCAGTATACTACATTTCAAGACAACACATGGGAAATTATGTACGTAAAAAAAATGAATAATTTATAAGGCACAACAAAGATCGGTGAATCAGTTTGTTAGAAAAGTTCGCTGCAAAAAGAAATTAAGGAATGGTTCCTCTGATCATGGTGCTTATTACCCAAAACTGTGTTTTGTGAGAATGTGACTATTTACTCACTGACAGTTAAGATGTTTTGGCAGGTTTTTTATCTGTTTAGTTTGAGAGTAAAAGCTTTAATTCTGTGTATTGACTTCTGGATTATTTAAATAATGAATGAAAAACCAAAAGAAACCAAACGATTTGATTCTTCACCGCCCGCCTGTATGTATATAGACATTGGATAGGAAAAATGACGTAACCCACAGTTTTCCGATAACCAAATGTATACAACTTGATACACTTGAAAGGATGTATACTGCAAATACCGAAATATTATCTAAATATAGATTTTAAGTATGAAACAAGAAGAGCTTGCGAAAATTGCGACCGGGAAAATGGAATTAAAAACAGTTTTTTTATTAATCAATTTATTACATTAATGCTAAATTAAGTCAATTGAACATCAATTTATCAGTCTTCGTACACTTCAAGGAGGAGTATATTTCATAATTTACCTTTGCCCCCAAAATCATCCAAAAACTTTTTTTTGTATTTTCTGTAAATTTGTTGTATGGGCTACTAGTGCATTCAACCCCAGACCCTTTTTTGATCTCGGGATGTTGGGATTCACAAACATTTCGGGATCTGGGCATTCGTGATACTTTTGAAAAAAGTGGGGAATTTATAAATTCCAAAATTTTTGTGAAATGGAAAACATTTTTTTTTAGCTCGTTGATTTCAAAAAGTTGCAAATTGACAGATTCTCCAATTAATCAAAAGTGAATCCAGAAATCCCATAATTAGTACTAGAACGATCCCGGGATTACAGAATTGCAAAAATTAGTCGAGAACATTGATCCCGCGATTGGAAGGCCTATGGGTTACGTCCTTTTGCCTTTCCACATTAGATATTTATAATACTTAAATTATAATAAAAATCACGTAAATTGAATTTATTACTGGCACTCTTGCCCTGATGCATAACTGCATAAATTGAATAATTTAATCATGCAATATAAAGGGGTTAAAAGTAATAGAAACAAAAGAAATAGTTCACATAGTTAATAAAATGACACATTTATCATCAACAGTAGCCGCCTATCAATGTTTACAATTGTATGTATGGAGTTATTTTGTATTTTTTTGTTTATTATAGGCGCAAGCGGAGATAAAATTATATTTAAAATATCGATTAAAACACGCACATATAAAACCAAAACTATCCCAGTTCTAAAGATGCTTATAAATTCCGGAAAACTAATTTGTATGCAGATCGTCAAGGTCTATTGAACCTAACGATCTGCGTTGCGGTGCTGCGGTCAAAAGTTCGAATACCCAGCATAATGTTTTCTTTTATTAATGCTATAATTAATATGCAAATATTGATCCAACACCATTTTAAAAATATGGTATGAAACGTTACTCACCAGTAAAATCTTGTTTATTGTTTGATAAAAATGCAATTTAATCTTTTTTTCGGTATATTTTATTAATTAAAAATATGTTTAAAGCAATCCAAATTGTTTCAAGTAGTTGTTGAATAACGTTAGTTAAACATCCATTCACAGGAAACCAAAATAAAATAAATTGTCAAGTGAGGTCGTGGAAGCATGTTATGGAAAGGAAAACATTTTCACAGTCGTCGCCTTTGTAACAAAGTTTTAAATTATGTTTGATGACCTAACATCACTAAAATAATGGCCAGGTTTACGCAAGCTGCGACGATATTTCATTGCCATTGAATATTTTTCGAATAAGTAAGAGAAAAAGTCACCTTGTAGCCTTACAAAGTATGTTTTTATTCATCTATAAAAGTGACTTTTGCGAAAGTTTTTAAAAACACTATCCTTTATTGTGCAAGCAATATTTTCTATTGGTAACACTTACAGTAGTCTCAAGCAAAAAGTTTACAATTTTCAAAAAACAAACACCAAAATCTAAAATTATATAATAACAATTTTATGCTTCTTTTTGTTATGAAAAATATTTTTTTTTATATTTTTACATAACACGCCAAAAAATCGCAGAAAACATGTATCCAAATAACTTATAATAAATAACGTAATTATATAATTACGTACAAGCAATAGTGGCCATTTTGTCATTTTTATTTAAATTGTAAATTATTTTTGATCATATGTTCGAAATATTCCGCGTAGACGTGGGTGAGTTCCGACGAATACTATTTTTTGTGTATTAAAGTTGGAGCTCACTCATTTGACTCCGTTGCCATTTTTTTCAACTGTTTTTAATATTAAATTGTACCATATTTTTTTCTTCATTATAAAAGTTTTAAATTTATAGTTTGTCGACCTTGTGCAATGTTAATTAAATAAATAAATGGTTGTAAACGTTACGTACCATGATCTATGTATAAAGATTCTTTATTTTTAGCCGAATGATTAATTTTAATTTAGTACAGTGATTGTATAATACTGAAGTAGCCGATCGATTAAAAAATATCTGGAAAATAATTATTAATGTTAATTTATTGCTTCATAATTACAAAAAGGTTACTCGTGTTTTATCTGCATGGACTTTTTGCATTTGTTAAATCTGATGATTTTTTAAAAAATAAAAACAGCTTTGTAATATCAAAAGAAAGTATTTATTGAGACATATGCCAAAAACTATTTATATTAATGCAAAATATACATAGATGTCATTGTCTGAATATAAAATGTTTATTAATTGTATAAAATAACAGTTTTGACAGCCGATTTTGTTAATGTTTACATTTATTATGTTCATAAAAATCAGACTCGACGTAGATTAATGGGTTCCCAAAAATTTCGACCATAATTTTTGCTGAAACACCAGCCAACCATCCTCCTAGGGAATCTGCAGGCATTAAACTAACTAGGCTTTTTACATGGTAAAACAACAATATTCTGTAAAATATTTACAAATTATTCACAACCCAAGCACCGCAACATGGAACAAATTACATGAAACAACCCAAAGCTCCGAAGCGGAAAACCAGAAGAATTCCAACGGCTCAAGATTGAGCAACAGTTACATAAGGAGCAATCGTCTTCTCACCGAAACAAAGCTTTGGCCACGATCTTCTATTTATATGGGAAATTTTATAACAGAGGCGTTCATCTTCATTGTTCTATTTCAATCGCTTTTTTAGTATGTTAATTGACGATTTTACCGAAAAAAACCACTTTTAATACCTAATTACTAATTTTAGTACCCTTATTTTAATTTAGTGATTCAAAATTACAGAAGAGTATAGTATAGGAAAAGTTTCGTTACGGGTAACTCGTAAAACGGGTAATTCGTAAAAAAATCGACATTTTATTGTGTTTTTTTTGTCGTCAATTGGTTTGGTGGCATTTTTAGATTGAATATGCTTTTTGATTTTAAATTTATTGAGTACAGAATAAACCGTAAGATTTTTTTTTAGTTTTATTTATATTAGCCAAACCTTGTGCAACGTTTTTCAATTATACTTTTAGCAATATTTTGAAACGATTTTGTGCTGCTATCTTACGAGATATGCTCAGAAGGGGCTGTTAATCCGTAGCGGTTGGCGGCGGATACAACGTTATATTACCGAAAGAAAATTTGTAAATATAAATTGTTTCTTTTTTATAAATAAAAAAATTAAAATTCTGTCTTCGTTTAAAATGAAATAAACTTAATTATAATATTCACTTCATCCCAACAGATATATTATTTGGAAACCAAAATTAAAATAAATATTTGTAAATAAATCAAAATGCTCAGTTTGTTAAAACAACACAAAAGTTATATTTTTCGAGAAGTAAAATAATTAAAGAAGTATTCGTTAGATTTAGTATGCTATTAATAAATAATTTGGATTAAAAACAAAACAGGGAGTGAAGAGAGTATACCTACAGGTTTGGCATTTAATAAATAATCAACATGATAAATTTTATTGTAAGTCAAACATTACGCTTTTAATTAAAAACAATTGCTGTGATTTTATAAATATTCAACCGGAAGTCATTGAATGTTCAATACAAAAACACGAGCCTTATGAATAACAATTATTATTTAACCATTTTAGTTACACTCATAAAAAAATAAAATACTTTCTTTACCAACAGTAATAAAAAATGTTTTATTTGTGACGGCTGGATTTTATTTAGCCTTACTTGCTTGAAATCGAAAAATAGTAAAATTGAATTAATGATTCTTATAATGCAGTTAAATAGCAAAGCATTTAATTTTACTAAAACATGTGGTCATTTCAGCTTCACATCAATTTTAGAATTTGTAAACAGAATATATGTAATTAATAGATATGTTCTTGTGTTGCTCATTTTGACAAAATTTACTTAACGAGAACTGTTTATAAGTCATTAAATTGAAAAAAAATGATAAATGTTTCTATTCCAAAATTTAGCAAGCGATTAAAACGAAAGCCCACAAGCATTGGGCCCATGGCTAGGGTATCCAATCCCGGGATTTATTAATTTTCAATCCCGGGATTGGGATTAGCTCACCGAGGAATTTGAAATCCTCAATTCGCTATACTTTTTCCCCGGATTATCTCCAAACCTTGTTTTTATTTTAGCTCACCGTGGAATTTGAAATTCTCGATTTGGTATACTTTTTCCTCAGATTTTTACAGAACCTCTTTTTTTTAACTCACCGTGGAATTTGAAATCTTCAATTTGCCAATTTCGTGTCAATTTTCGGGAAAATTTCTCAATCCCGAAATCTCAGGATCGCGGCCGTGTCAATCCCGAGATTTCGGGATCAGAAAATTGAACGGGATCCCGGGATTACGGGATTGGATACCCTACACATGGCTAAAGAACCAGTAAATAAAAATAATGAACCTAAAAAATATTTTGAAAATAAAATGCCAAGGCATACTTTTATGGTACAGGTGCGTCACTGGATAGTATCAAGACATAAAACAGCTAAGCCGAGAGCTAAGAGAACTGCAAATCATAACTTCAAAATTTTAAGCCTGCTAAGAAGGGACCAAAGCCCAGGAGGTATTAAATTTATTATACTTCAACAAATACTGCCGTTTAAATAAATTATCTAGTTTCTCATTCAATTTAGGTAAAAAATTGTCAAATTATACAATATATTGGCAATAGCTACACCAAAGTATTCGTAGTTTTAGGCCGCTGTGACTAATGCTTTTCCAACTTTTAGTTCAATAAATCACGAAGACTTTCAGGCTCTGACAGCGATACACTAGCCGCCTCACAGATTTTTAAGTCTTGAAATATATGTCTGTAGGTATGTGTGACTAGGAAGACATTAGGTAAACAAATTCGTTTTTCACGTAAATTTTATACAATTTGTGACAAAGCAAAGTTGAAATTTGAAAGTATTAACAAACTATCATTAATCATAAGTACATAATGAAAATATTTGTAGTTTTGTCATCAAAATATCGATTTATTCAAAATTACAATACTCTTTTATTATGAGCAATCTATTTAATTATTTTTCTTTTGAAAAAATATCATGGTTATTATTTTAATTATCATAATTTGTAGATCCAGTACCCGAGTGGTGAATGTTTTTAATAGTTTATGCTCACGGTTTTGGGAGTTTGGAGTTAAGATAAAAACACTAAAACTCTTCAATCGATTTATAGATTTAATATTAACTCACCGACTTTCAAAACAGTGAATAAAGACCGACTACCTTATCAACATTCATAAAGTATATTTTATTTCTCAACTAATCGAAAGACAAAATTCCAGCGATTCTTTGATAACCTTATTTGAAAGACATGAGAGACATAACAATCACCCATTCCAAGATATCAAATTCAAACTAAAATAAATCAAAATTTGTATTGACCGTTCTGAGAATTAGGCCCAGACCTCTCAACAAAACTACAGAGAGAAATATTTACTGACTAAATTTAAATATTGGAAAATTGTGGACAGTTCATTATATTTATTTCCAGTTTCTATGTTTTTCAATAAGATTCAAAATGAAAATGTATACGCAGATAAATAATTTTATATTTTTGTTTGATGTTTCTTCCATAAAGGAAATATTACATTTTCGAAAAGAATTTCGAAATGTTACAAGAATTTTTTCAATATGACAGATCCCAAAAGGATGAAATTCTGTCGCTATCTGCTAATGCTATAAATTTAAATATATTTTAGACGTATTGAAGTACCATTACGGGCTTAAATTTCCCAGCTTGACGTCTGAAAAGCAAGCCGTATTTTCGCCGTAAAATTCGTACGTCAGGTAACCTTAGCTGGTATGAAGAAGCAGCCTACCCGACACTCAGGCCGCCAGAGCTGAAAGCCGCGGGGTGGTTTTCATACCACAGAGACCACTAGGTAATATTGCGGCCTCTTTGTAAAGCAAAACAAAACTTGCTCTAACAAAACACATCACTTGCCAGCCCACCACATTTCTCACAATGCGCGGATAAGGGAATTAATTCAAATTAGGGAATATCCCGGAACACAGCAGTCCGATATTTGCTGCTGCTCGCATAATTAGTTTCAACATTCAATTCTATTATGAATGTATCCGCATTGGTAAAGTATTTACGCTGCTTGTGGCAAACGCTCGTGATATATTATTATGTACAGCAGCAGCGCCCTCTTAGAGACATTGGCGCAATTAAAGGGTTGATGAACGAATTTTAATTGTTGTCATATTTGTTTATTAGCCAAAACTTTACGCAGATAAAAATATATTTGTTATACAGTTTTTAATTTTTTATAGCGAAAAGATAAGTTCTAAACTAATTTTAATAAGCACATAAAAAAATGTTAAATATATTAAAAAAATATATTAAAGTGAAATACAAAGCATTCCACAAATAAGTGTTTTTTTAACATATAAATGTTGATATTAACAATATAAAAGAAATAGTAAAACATAGTATAACCGAGAAAGGTATGTATAGTTTTGACATGCAAAAATCACTGGGCTTTATTACTTTCGTTTGTTTGCATTAGCACATGAATATTTTTTTCATAAATATGATATCAACGATCGTCAAACATGAACGAGGGTTTTTTCAATCCCCATTTCATAAAGTTCTCTTTCATGAGACGTGATTGAATTTCTCAACTATCGAATCGATCAAAGTCTATAAAAAACTCTTTCAGATTCATAAATAAGATGTAAAACGATTGAAAATGAAAAAAAAATGATATATTAAGTTAGAGAAAAAAGCACGTAGTGGAAAATGCGTTCTTGCTTATCGGAAGTCCCTTTGGTGGGAAGACAAATGTCTGCATCGTTCTAACATCCGTATTTTTTTCACTCCTAAGGCAAAGTCAGAAAAATCCAATATTCCTTCGATACTCGCCACCCACAATGCTATTCTGAGATTTTTACTGAAGTAATAAAGAAATTCTTTGAAAAAGCTCGCTCTCACTTGACGTGAGTTGAATAATTGCGGAATGAGTTTCAAGTACCTAGCACTGCAAAGGCTCTTTTTTTAACTATGCGACGAATAGGCGAGAATGCATTCCAACTTACAATAGGAACATTTTTAGCATAATCACTGTCGAATAATGGACCCTTCCAAAAAAAACATTTAACTCTCTCATTGACACATTGTCCAAATAAATGTTATAATATGTAATTAAAATTAAAACAAAATTAAATTCAATATAATTCTGCATGTTTGTATAAACGATATTAGTAGTCCACGTATTTGGAAATCATCTTTAGAGCAAAAGTTTATCTAATGCTGCTGTTGATTCTTATACTATCATTTTTGATCGTAGTTTGAATTTAGATTTAGGGTGATGTGGGATGTTACCCTTGGCTTACTGGGAAAGAATAAAGACTTAATATTAGCATGACAAATAACTTGTGTGAAGGAGAAACCTAAGTGAATCGACTCAACTGTGATATACTTAATTTCACACTAAGAATTTTCTTAGAACTTTGCCTATTTACGTAATTGGAATTGTGTATGTAATAAAAGAATTTGAGTCTATATTATAACGACGAAATAGATATTTGAACTTTACGTTCAGTATGTATTTTTTTATAAAGGAAGCAAACTTCGTGTATGCTACACGTAAATTAAAAATGAAATTTTTCAATCAACCCGCTGAATCTATCTTATTATATTATATAATATATGTTACCTGTATATGATTATAAGTGATTTTTTCAACATTTGTAAAACACAAGATTGATTGATATGAAACATAGCTTATTATTATATTTATGAATACCCATGAAAGTAATATTTCTATATAATATTCAATTTCTTGTTACAAATGATAAATGATTGTTGGGCATGATTCTAGACATAAATAATACAGATGAACTGCTTCGGACACGCTACACTAAAAAATAATAATATTAAATGTTGCCTATATTTTTAAAAAAAATTACCATTCGTTACTGCGTTTGATTTTTTCGAAGTAAAATTATTATACAGTCTCCTAACGGAAAAATACTTTAATTTCTAAGTAACTATGTGAAAGTCTAAATTTAATATATGTATAATTAAACTTGATAACTTTGTTATTCCATTCATTTGTTATTTTAAGTTTATTCGTAAACCTTGTGATGTTAAGTCCGATGATGCTTCTCAAATAAGGGAAACACGTGTCCCATTTTTATCATTTGGTTATTATTATTTGGGTGACTGCGTGGTTGAGTGGCCAACGTCGTTGTCTTCGGTATCGGAGGTTACGGGTTCGACTCCTTGCACGTACAGTTTTAATAAACTTGATTTTACAATCGATTTGATGTCTTTAATTCTACCCTCATCCATTTTATCCTAAAAACAGGGCGTAGCGCGAGTAGTCCTTGGCCTTATCCTTTTATCAATTTTATGTATATTATCATCGAAAAAAAGATAGGTGACGCAAGAACAACAAACATGCTTCTTATAAACATATATTGATATACACTTCACAACCAATCAACATTGGGAGCGGGCATGATTAAAAGAAAAGACAAAAAGATTATATTATTATCTTAAAAAATTCTTGGTGTAGGAAAAACCACCTGGCAATCAATTATCCACTGCATTGCATTGTCTCTCAATAGTTTCATGTTTTGTAAATTAATAATAAAATACTAACAATAAAGATTTTGATAAATATTATCTCATACTTCTTATTTTAAATTAATAGGTTGATATTACTATCATCAACATTTGTAGGTAAGTCATATGCATACATATATCCGATAAGAAAGTATATCAAAAGGTTAAAGGATTCTTTCGCACACTGATTTTTTGTGAAAAAAAAAATTCTGTACATTGAAATTTCCGTACATAGAAAACTCTTGACACAGAATATTCCGAATATTAAAAAAGGGCATCATTCCGGTTATTCGAAGAGATTTTTTATTTGTGGTAACATTTAAATATATTTTTTATCTCAATGTTTAAATTCCTAGTTCAAGGATATCAAATATGTTTCAGGTTGCATACAACCAAAAGAATACACAATATTTATTTCTCTATTTTTCGTTAGCTGAAATAATATGTTGAGTCTCGATGTCGTTACTCGAATATGTTTTTTGAAATATGCGGAATATTCTGTCCTGAAATATGTACCGAAGATTCTTTGTACGGAAGAGTCTTGTTCAGAAGAATCGATATACGGAGTTTTCTTGTATTTGGAATAATCTTGTACGGACAAATCACGGGACCTTATTTATTTATTTAATAAACATTGCATTAGGTTGACAAATTATAAATTTAAAATTTTTACAATAAAGAAAAAAAATAGTACAATTTAATATTAAAAGCAGTAGAAAAAAAATAGCAAGGAAGTCAACTGAGTAAGCTCCAACGAACTCTACTTTAATAATTAAGTATTTCGACTGAGGGTGCTTGATGGAATTTCAATATCAAATTTGAATTGTTTGAATTTTGTACTTTTCCATGAGTTTTGTCGCTAACGACCCGGGTTTCGCCTTTCGGCATCTTTAGGGCAAACCCGGGTCGTTAGCGACAAAACTCATGGAATAGTACAAAATTCAAACAATTCAAATCTACTTTAATACATAAAAAAAATAGTATTCGTCGGAACTCACCCACGTTTAGTGTATGTGTTACGATCGCTGAAATAAACATCGAAAATACATTCCAATTCTTTTAATATTACTAAACATATTGCTTAAATTTATTCTAATATAATGTTTTTATATCAATAAGATGCCAATTAGATCAAATTACTTTAGTTGGTATTAAGGTGATTATTTTTATTAAAATATAGTTTTTTGTCTAATCATATTGTTCATATTGTATATGTTATGTAATCGATGTGTGCGTGTTAGGCTGGCGTGAAGGCTTCCTTCCGTAACGTGAATTAATTTACCCCCGCAAGCTTTTGGCTAATAAAGAAGTTGACTAGAAATATTTTCTTGTCATGCACGCGGTTGTTCAAAACAATATATTACGGAAAAAAACAGATCATTTACCTTAAGAGCAAAACTTGTAACATCATAAGCATTTTACTTGATAGTGTTCCTAGGTAAAATATATTTCTTCGAACTTCGAGCTTCGCACTCTATCGTTATCATCCTAAATGTTTCACTTGAATGCATTGATGATTTGATACGACTGGTCTGGATAGAGAAACGTTAATCTTTGTTAGCAGATATAATCAATGAAAAGAAAAGAATTTAAGTAGTATATTTGTATAAATATTAAAAAGTATTATTACTTCCTAAGATTCATATCATTTTAATTGTAATTTTAAAAAGTTAGCCGAAAACGGTCTTGATCATTACTTTTTTAAAAAACTGTGAAATGGGTACCACACATTATCTTTTATTTAAATAAAAAGTCTTCTTTTTTATTTTTTAAAGATAGGATACTTTATGGGAATAATTCGTATTCAAAATACGAGTGAAATAAATTACGCAATTATTGGGAAATACAATACACGGTAAGCATGCATGTTACATCGCATGTGATAAAAAACAAAGCAATAAATGGCACTTGGCTCAACTACGAAAGGCTTTATATGAGTGTCATTCATACTTTTTTCTGTAATAAAACGTCAAATTCTTGTCGTAAACAATGTTAGTGTCTCTGTGTGATATGTTTCAATAAATATGAGAGTATATTGGCTGGACGATTTCTCAAACTTTCTATGAGTTATTACTATTTTTTTATACACGTAACTCACACCAATCTCAATTGTATACATTTAATAGAAGCAGTACCACAAAAAACAGTACTGAAAACACGTAATAAACCGCTCAGGAAAGTAATAAATACCAAAAAAATATTTAATGGCTCTTTGAAGCGTGAAGAAATTTACCTTAAATTACAGTTGTTGTAAAATCGTAAATAAAATTTTATTGTGCATTTCGCATCTATGTTGATTATCGGCAATAATTCTTCGTTTTATTTTGAAAGAAAATTGCACCATCTTACCAATTTACGTTTCAGAGAAAAAAAGTATTATTTTATTTAAAAAAAATAACTTTGTATTATTAAGCTAGTAAGCGTAGTTTAATTTCTCATGTATTGAGTAAAAAAGATGTAAATTATACATATGTATGATATATTCTGTGGAGTTGGTAAAAAAAATGGATATTATTTTTATTAATAAAACAAATGCCATCACAGTGTTAGTGAAAATAAAGAAATCATTAACGTTGCCTACGTGTCATATTATTTTACAGCAAAGGCATGAAAGAATAATTTACTTACAGACGTATTCTATAATTACTCTTTACTCATTAATATTCTACGCTCATTCATTTCATTACGAATAAATAATTACATCTCCTCGGGAATTAGGGACAGAATAAGAACATACTTCGAAAATCAACAGAAATAAAAACTACTTGACAATGTAAATGCACAAATCGAAGATTTTTTTTCATACCAATGAGTTTTAAATTTCAGTCGTTTCACCACATAAATCAAACCGAATTTTTTCGGCGTCGATAAAATAGATTGCTTATTTTCAACGATTTTTTGCAGACAAACTGGATGGAAAAGTATTCATACGTTTTTAATGTATATCAAATGCTATAAAAACATTAACTTTGTTTATGTTTTATGGTTCAATATGTGGAATGTAATGATAAATTGATTTGCTATATTTTACTATTTCGCATAAAACTTAATTGAGTTAAAGTGCAAGAATAGTACCCAAACCATTTTTTTCTTATAAAAATTTCATTCAAGCTGGAATATTAATAATAATACGGCGAATAGCAATATATTCAATTGAATTTGTCGTTTGCCTGTGCTGCAAACGGCTTTTAAAATGGCTGAACTATTAAAGACTCGAATTAAAATTTAAGACCATGAATAAGAAGCATTTGATTTCACAGTGCTAATATTAAAATTACAGTTTTTTTCTTAATATCAGAATAAAATATGACCCTTAAGCTCCCTAGCTCAAAAGTAAATTATTTATGTACACCTTTTTAGTTTTAAAAATAATAAAATATAATTCATAATCTACTGACTTAACACGCATTTCATAGTATTTACTTTATATTGAACAATTTTACTAATTTAGATCATAAAAATAATTTGACTATACAAGCGATACAATATAAAAATTCAAAACATACCCCACCCCGACATGTGTATAGCAAGTAAATATTATATGTGTATTCATTATCATTGTATATTTTTCTTTTCTAACTAATCATATATTTTTTTTATTCAAACTGGTTTCACATTTCATAAATAAAAATTAACAGCTATTCGTTGGCAAAAAAACTTACCCAAATATGTGCTATTGGTGAGCACCCAAAATATCTTCAAAGGGTCAACCATTACGATATTTTAAGAAAAACATACACATCACGTTTTATCCGACAAGCGAAAAGTAGTACGCATATACGTCAATAGTTAATAAACTTATTTTTTTATTCAGTAAAGTTCGTAAACTTTTTTAATCACGCATTCGGACAATAAAGATTGAAGAATTAACAAATTGAATTTTTGAATGAAACTCTTCATACAAATTCAATTGAAACTAAACTGTTTTTTTTATATTGAAAAACTTTTACACGACAACAGTCACCCCGGCAAAACTTAACAAGAAAGCGCGATCAAAAGTTATCAGCGAGGAATGAAACGCTAGGAATCAAGTACGAGATGCTACTGGATCGAGGGCGGCTGTCTCAGGGCGGGTGAAAGCGGAAACGGAAGGTGTGGGCGGAGGTTAAATGCCAGGCCTAGGCTTTGGATCTGCGCATGAGCACGCTGGCACCTACTTTTCGGACACACAACAACAACTTCAGGAGCTTACACTTTGTAGAACTTGTCAATTAGTCGTTTCACAACACTCAGGTTATTGCTAATGCTGTGAAAATATTTTGCTATCGGATAAACGATATGTCTTTGTTAAACTTTTCCCCGATTCTTCGAAACTCTTTTGATTTAACAAACGGGCGGCTAAATGATGAAACGTTTCATTCAAATTGTTAATTAGTAAAGATTTGTGTCTAATTTAGCCAGCCATTTAGAACGAAAATATAACATTTGCCATCGCAAACAAATTAAAATAAAGATCGAAAACCAACGGTAGTCACAAAATATTTGCCAATAAATTCACAAAATTATTATTTTACTTGAGTTTAACTTTTTCAAGTTTGAATTTGAGTCCGGCCAACGTTATCAATATATATTTTTTTATCTTTAATATTGTTTAAGTTTCAACAGAATGAAATGACTTAAGTTATGTATATTTATATTGTGACCGACTATAGAAAAAAGTTAGGTCTTATGTGTTGCTTCGCGGGCAACAGTAAGGTGTTTGTCAATCCGAATTGACCTTCATTATAGAAGGTACTGGATGCAAATGGAATCCCACCAAAAATGGTGACTATTTATTATCAAATCCGCGCACGAGAATAGTGCATGCTGTATATGAATTGATAACTCAACCAACAAATGGTAAAAGGTCACAGCTGGATTGAGACAGGGTTGCTCACTTGGTCCGTTCCTGTTCAATACTATGTTCTTGTTTAATACTATTTAATACTTCATATTTTGAAAGGAAATGACAATGGTTTTTTCATATTCAATAAATTATTTTGCGATATTAAATCTGATATTCTTCTCAAACACGTGTCGAATTTTGTAACACAAGCAGAATTATAAAGTTATTCAATTTATTTTTCAATTAAAAATAAACTTCCAAAAAAGCTACCGTCGAATCAATTGAAGATAAGTTAGGAACTTATGAAGGTGAAATTGGTCAAAAAATAAATGCAAATAAAATCAATGTGATGTTAAACCAAATCTATCCTCACTCTGATGGGACCCCGAAAAGGGCAGGATAGATCATCTGGACTAATAAGTGTCAAAAGCTTCTGATGCTTCGGTCTTTACATCCCGCATAATAGAAACACCAACCAAAATAGCTGTAGCCATAATTTGCGTAATGTGGATTGTGGATTGTGGACTGTCGGAGAGACGTAGCTGTGCACGGTTTAAATCAAATGGCGTTTATTCAACGCTTGCATTGTAACAGGTCTGTTTTGTCAGTAAATCATGACACCTAACAAAACTGTGAACTGAGCTTTGAGTATTGATTCTTGTGTCGGATATTGGGGATTAGTTTTTTTAATTAGGGGAGGATTTTTTTGAAAAAAGAATGTACCAAGCAGCGCCCTGTATCGTCAATGGGCACGAAGAGAAACAGTTTAATCACGTGCTACGATTCTTCAAATAGCGTAGAGCCTCAATCATTCCTCTTTCAGGAGACATCCCAGCGTTTTAGACCTCACTGGTACTTAGTAAAATTAACGGATAACAGATGACATTGAAAGAAACAAGGCATTTAGTGGTTGACTGAAAATCCTACTGTTATCTTAGGCACCGTAAGATAGCAATTTTTTCTAAATAGATATCTAAATATACGGTCCAAAAAATAAGGATTTTTTAAATTACATGGTTATAAAAATAATCAATTAAAACTATCTAATATTAATGTCATGTCCACTCCCAATGTGAAGCGTATGAAATCTTAATGCAGCCTTAAAAAATAAACTCTTGTACGAGAACTGTTTGTGGAGAACTCAGTTGCTGAATTTTTAATTTTTGTAAAGAGTGAAAATAAAGCAATCGGACATACGGAATTTTAATATTACAGCTTTCGAATAAAAATCAATTTATAAACAACAACCGTAACTGATGGTATTACTATTCAGATACAGGCCCATCAGAATTATTTCAATTAACCTGTACATATTCATTTAATGACGATTTTTTCTTTAAAAAACATCAAAATTTAAAAAAAATGGGAACACAAAAGTTTTATTTAACTATTTATTATCTTTGTCGTATCAACTTCAGGATTTATAATTGATCTGGTTTACTCAACCTGATTAGGTATATGTAAGGGTCTGCTTGAACGTATAGTTTTTTGTATTGAAAATTATATTAAAAAAATATTCGCATCTTAAATTGATACTATCATTCAAATGCCGTTTTGTGAGTCGGGTATATTAGATGAAATCATCGAAATCACAAAAAAATCTTATTTACACTTTATGATTATTTATAGTTTTGTTTTGAGATTTCCATTATCCATTTATCATATCAACTTTTTTACGATGAAAGTGCATCTTTCTTATGTTTACTACAGTTTAAATGACTATAATTTTAGCTTTTGATTATCAAATAACTTGAATGCCTGATTGGTTTCTTTTTTTTATCTTTCTCCTCCATATCTCGTCTTTTTTCAAGTCTTTTCTTAAAATTTAGGATATAAAGAGCGTCCTTTTCTATCTCTATCATTCATTTCTTTCTTTCTTCGAATAGAGGAGGAGATTATACGTCAGTAATCTATATTTGGCACATTAGAAGCGGACAATATTTTAACAGGCTTTTTTGATTCATTTTAAATTTCAAGTGAATTATGAGTTATAACAAAAAAAAAAAAAATATATATATATATATCGTCTAATCGGCCGTTAGGAAGTTTCACAAATATTTACAAAAATACGAAATCAACTCATTTGAATTTCAGTTACGTATGAAACATATTTTTTATTAGATAAACGTGTGCAAAACTATTCCTCGCTTAAACTAAGCGCTCAGTCCACCTGTGCAACGCTTTTTGTGTTGTGTATTTATTTATGGTTACATATTAGCTTATTGGAATATTAATACATTTGATGTAAACAAAATCGCTATTTCATCAAACAAATTTTCATCTTGTTATTTTCCAATAAAGTCTTATCAAGATAAGCAACATAAACAAAATAACCAAAGGATAATGAAGAAAGTTCGGTGATGTTGTGTCTCGAAAAAAGTGTTTCATGATCCCAACAAGACGTGAGCTATTGAAGTCTTAAATGAAAATCCTTTTATTTTGTCAGGCACAATCTCCTTAATCCTAAGGAGGTAAAACAAATGCGAAACTCGTGTTAAGTATACGGCGATTGTCACCAGTGGATAGGCGTCAATTTCAGACGGAGAAAAGAGAACTAAAATAGTTTTTACTACGGCTTGGACACAGAATCAATCGAAGTACTGCAAATAGAAACTGTTCTATATCTGACGAAGCGATAAAATAAATCAAAATGTAATATGAAGAACGAATACGAATACTTTTTCATTGTGACGTATTCACTATTTATAATATAAAATAGTTGTGTCTTGCGTATTTTTGTATTTCATTTCAATTATATGGAATGGAATATTGGAGAAAAGTTATTTGAAAAATATACTTTCAATCGCCTTCCAATCTATTCTTCTGAATTGAAGGTAGATTAAATGATAGAAAGATGAAGATTTAAAGTATGGGCTTATAAGCTGATCGCTTTTTCAAAGTTCATTTTCAAAGTCAGCTGGGTAGTAGATACATCTGTGTCTACTCAGTCTACATCTGTTCGTGCATTTTAACACAAATAAATAATCACTTTTAATGTGTTCGCTAATAATAATTTGTAAAAAGGCATTGTAAGAAACACTATTGTTTTAACTTCGCATCGTTTATATTTATTCAGGACCTGTTTCGCTCATGGTGGGGACTATCAAATAATGTTGAACTGACTGCGATTGATAATGGTTGTCGTTATCAAAATTTCTAGATCTAAATTAAATAATTTAGAATAAGTTCTTAGATTTTTTTGTCTTAACATACAAATACATAAATTGATTGAGAAATCTATGTAGTGAACCTGAGACATCTGTACCAAAGGTCAGAATGCTAAATGCCAAATATATGATTGATATATTAATTAACATTATTGTGGTTTTATTAATTTTATCAGTTATTTTAAACGATACTGGTAGAGAATCCACTAACGTACCGTTTGACTACGGTGATCAGTTTCAATAATTCAGTTGATAAATAAATAATATAAAATCATTGTTAACAAAGACTTGCACGATATACCTCAATTAAATCTCAGTTAGAAAATGTAGAGATGAATTGACGTCGAAGTGCCGTGTACATTGTTTACCAAATCAAAATGATGTATAAAATAATAATAGAGATCTAATATTCATAGAGATAACTTCATATTGACACAAATAATGTCCGTAAGAAATTACACAAAATTAGCGTTATATTATTTAATCTAAATATAGAAAGTTATGACAGCTAACAAACACTGAAAAGGTAATAAGTTTTATGATATATCACCAATGTTGTCGTCGTATGGGAACTAATAATCCACACCGAAATAATCTTTACTGAAAATATAATCAACAATATTACATACCACAGAAGTGTTATTTTTATTACTACTTTCTGCGATTGACCGATTAAATGGTTAATTTGTTTCTCATTCGTCCCCAGATGAAAGTATCTTGTGATCACATATTATTTATTTCTTTCGAGTACATGTATGACTTACTCGTTTTATTTATTCGACCCTTACCAAAGACCTGAAATAAAGCATAAGCTTTAGTAAGTTTTATTATACGTGTGTTTTTCTATCATTTCAGTTGACGAGTACAAAAAGCAGACAAAGAAAAAACAATTCAATAGAATGTATTTATAAAAGCCTCCGTCTTTGTTGAAGAAAATTAATCTATTGGACCAGCGGCTCCCATCAGATGGTCCGAAAACTCCCGGTAGCCCGCAGAGATTCCAGAAGAAACGTCTGTAACAACGTCTACCTCAATTCAAAAACACAGCCATATCTTAACTTTCGTTTGAAACTTTAAGCATTATTCAAGAGTGAAACTCTGATACAATTTTATCTCTCGTTAGAGACGTATTTTCTTGCGGCTTGTCAGTTAAACGAAATTATGCAACAATTTTTCAGTTTAACAATCTAAGACACGATTTTAGAATACATGAGATAAAATACGTTAGTTATTTTAAAAGGAAACCTTTGGTTTTATTGATGATTTAAAAATATCTGATAATTGTTGCCGCTAAAAATCGGTTTCATTGTAATTAATTCTCTACGACCAAATGACATTTATATTAATAAAAAACACAATACTCTTTTTTACTTTATTTGCACTTTATTTAAAAAAAAGTTCAGGACCGGTTTTGTTCATGGCGAACACTTTATTAATATAATGTCTTTCCACAAAGTATTGAATTTTACTTTTAGGGTACTAAAAGTAAATTTTTATACTTAAATAAACAATATTTCTGTGATACAACATTGAAATGATCAAACATTTAAGAAAAAAAAAAACTATTTTCGTAGTAACTTTTGGGTATAGACCAGAGGTGGGGAACCTTTTCTTCTCTAAAGGCCACATTAATTTTTCTGATTCGACATAAGGTCACAGTAAACATTGAGTAGGACGGGATTGATTAATTTTCAATCCCTTACCCTTCTTTTTCCCCAGATTATCTCCAAGCCTCGTTTTTTTTTTTAGCTCACCGCGGAATTTTAAATCCGCAATTTGCTATATTACTTCGTTTTCCGAATTTACGAATTTAAATAAAGGTACAGAATTGCAGGATTGGTCAAAAGGCCGCAGGTTCCCCAAGTCTGGTATATACGGTATAAAAAAGTACCCAACATTAAACTAAGACGAGTAAATGTACAAAAATACTGTTTTTTTTATTCCATTTTCTATATACCGACAACGCTATTGATTTCTTATGCATGATTTCTGTTTGACATACATCATTTATCTGTCTACAGATACATCGCCTAGTATCTTTCCATATACAAAATATTCTGTCCTCTAGGAAATAGTGAGCCCACAAAACCGATAAAGGCTTATTTTGATGCCCATCTACAGTATCAAATCATTGATATATTCAATAGTTTTACAATAAATACCACGTTCTGCCCAGATTATGGTTTTCAACACTGGATATATGCAGGTACTCGGTATTTCGATATTTAATATATATAACTCGTATTCATTTTAAATATTAATACCAATTTTATACAAAAAATAAAAACGAGCAGAAAAAATACAAACAATATAGAACGTATAAATCATCGACATTTCATTTCTGCGCCGATAAAAAAATATGACATTAGCATAAAAAGTTGATCTTGATAAAAAGCTTAAATCTATCGTTTCTTTGTAGTTTGCCATTGCTAGAATCTGTCAATCTTAATCGGATCTCCGTGAAAATAAGTCCGGTTATAGAAAGAAGCCTATCGGATTCAGAGCTCTTTCAACAAAATAACATTAAATAAGTCAACCATAATGTATTGAAACACCACAATATCAGTATTTTGCAGATTAAGTCCAGTATTTTGGTAATAAAAAAATAACCAAACAATTCGGATCCAGGTTTCAGTAATAACGGTATTGCAATACTCAATCCAAATAGATGTCAGACGGGACATTGACTTTTAGACCGACATTATTCTGTGTTTTGCGCTTGATTTATTTCCCACATACAATCGAGTCTAGATACATCTAACCTTCCTAGTTTCTTTGTTTTTTAAAAACGAGTTCTCTTATTTGCCGCTGTATTGAAAAAATATATTTTTTAATCAATATTAACAAACATTTTGCTGGTTCACTCTCAGTGAGGTTGATTTATTAATTACAAAAATATTATATATAATTTTAATAACTATTTAAAATAAAAATATCATTTTTTCCAGAGGGTCGTTGTTCCAATCTGAATTCTTAAGATAAAACTTTATATAACTTACATAAATACAAATAAAGTTCGAATTTTTTTACTCAACTCAATTAACAAAATCGACACATTCTTTTATTATTTTATTAATTGATTAAAAAACATTCATTTTTTTCACTTTAATATATAAGATCTTAAAAATGAAACGTAAAACAAATCATCAGTCACATTGTAATCCTAACCTCCAATAGTTTATTATTACATTTCATGAAACGAAGAGGTTGAGCTTAAAATGGTTTATTTTAACTAAAACTAAAATTATTGAAATAATGTATATTCTATATTGAGACAAGACATGAAAGAAAGATTTGAAGCGGTAAAAAGTGAACAAATGTTTTTAAACCTTTTTAATTTTATATTCGCTCATATTTTTTGAGTACGTTGTAAAATTACTATTATTAGGTAATTCTTTTAATAAACGCAAACTAAACATGTTTAATGCTTGTCAAAATGATAGGTTGACGGCCACTGAACTGACGATACAGCATCAAGAGAAAAATGTACGAGAACTTACGAAATTCACAAAAGTTTCATTTCTAAACCTTACGTTATCAGTTAGTAACTTGAGAAAGAATTGTCAATTGTTTGGTCGCTTTGAATCTTTCAAGAGGATTTGTGTTAAGTTACAATACATCACACATATCAAAAAATACAAGAATATTACATTTCTTAATGTCACTTTTGTTCAGTTTTCAGTAGTGTCTACTAACACAATTTGCCAAACTCATGTTTTTTACATTGAATTGTTGTAAAAATATGGCTGACTTTAATAAGGGTTAAAAATAATTTTGCGAAGTGGCCGTTTCGTGAAAAAACCTGTTAAAGCACTCGCCAAAATATTGCACAATTATTCAGATGACACTTGTCAGCTGTCAAATATTTTTTTTGTGAAATTATTTGCTTCATCGTTTTAATGTTTGAAATAAAAAAAATACGCGACTAATGTTTCACTGAAAACACTCTAAAACACAGACGAACATATAAGGTTTATGTTTTATTTTTGATACCAATTTTTTAATAATTGATTAAACAAATACGTTTTTATTTGAGTTCTAGCTAAATTATATCGACAATATATTTATAACGCTTATCAAAAATTACTTATGAATGAATCTAAGACGCAATAAAACAAAAAAAAATAGTAAATTATTATCAGGTTTACGATAGAAAATATCACAAGCTCTTAACGTAAAAATACAGTATTATAAAGTTATGTGTAACCTATTGTATCTTCTTTCGTTTGTAATTAGAAGTCTTTGTTTTCGAGAAATGACATCTCAACAAGAAGTTTTTTCTCATACATTCTTGGACAATATAAGTTGTCTTGACCTGTAAAGGTCCGAACTTTATTAAATCAGTCCAGCGTGTTGTGGTCTGTTCTTTTCATAATTTACGTTCACTTTACTGATTACAATCAGTTTATTTTGGCTTTTATCATGTGTTCAAAACATATTGCCAAATAATTGACGATTCTGTCACACGCAGTGAAAAATCTCTATTTGGTTCGATTGGCAATCTATAAAGTCCGGAAATGGGTGCACAGGGAATCCTTAGCCATACGTCATAAATAAATTTATAATAATTCAATCTCAAATTTTATAAAACTATTGAAACTGCTTTCCCACTGTACAATGACGAAAATTTTAAAAGACTCGGTAATTCATTGTCATGGACACTCTAAAACCTGTTTATATTTTTAGAAATTCTCGGCAAAAATTTTACAAATAAATTGCCAATATTCTTATCAAATATTGAGCGGAATTTTAAATACTGATTTTTGAACATTGACAAAATCATAACGAAGATTTACTTTTTTGCAAACTTCAACTATAAATTCAGCTGGCCGCATGGAATATTTATATTAAAATACCTGAAAATCACAACCATTGTGGGTTTCCACATTAATATTTCAAAAGAATGGAGTATCCGGTACGGGAGCCTGTGCGTGACATCCTGTTACGTTCGAGGGACATATGTACCCACATTTCTCCCATATATCTATCTGTGTATGTTTAATATATACGCATGTATGTTTAACATATACGCACTGGTTCTTTGAGATACAGGATAAGGAAATATGCCACGTCGTGCTGCATACTACACAACAGTCGTGTTTTTTTTTATTAAACGAAGCGAATTTTACATTCTCTTTATTTATTAATCACTTTTAATTATTTTTATATTTGTTCAATGTAAGTACAAAAATATTCCACCTTTTGTTTATATTATAAAATACTGTTCTTTCAATTCAATATTCGTTTAATCAATATTTTTAAGATTCCATTTATCAATGCATATAATAAGGATGTTTGAAAGAATAAAATGCCAAGAAAATATTTATGTTTATTTTCTTTACGTAATAAACAAAAGCTGGTAACAATAATATAAAGTAATAATCACTTAGTAAGAAATACATTTTATCTTCATAATATTATATAAAACTCTTTTTGTATGTATTATAATTTAGAGACTTCAAACCCATTTTTCAAGAAATAAAAACATCTTTTATCGATTCGTCTATTGACTGATTGAATTTAACAGAAATTTTCCGTTTTTTTATTTTTTAATAGCTTATATACATGTAGATATTTTTTACTATATTTACTTTAAACCCAAAAAAACATTTATTAAGCCCAAATAGCTTTAAATATATTGCAAACTGTCATATTTCTCAGTAATTTTACTCACCATCCACAAATTTGTTTTCTCGAGTGAAAATAATGATAATGCCATTAGTTAAACTTATAAATAACACCAGACAATGCAATTGAGCCAAAGAACAGCAATTTAGTAAATTTATTATCGAAACAGTAGCAGAATAGTATTATTGTCTCAAGTTAATTCAGTCGTTCAGATACTATCACAGTAAAGAAGTCGAAGACCAAAGAAGTTCTTGCTTGCAAAACTTATAAGTTAGTACAATAGGATACGAAAAACTTTTCTGCCATCAATTGTTTAGTAATATTTTTTTTGGGAAACTCGTACCGAACATGCTATAATTTTTCCTATCGGATCGTTTAAGTTTAAGACGACCTTTTCCAATTTTCTCCATAAAGCTCTATAAAGAAGGAGTACGCACGTGAATAAGAGAGTAAATAACTTTTAATACGTGGCACGAGTATGATGGCGCTCAGAAAAACTTTTGAGGAAAATCGTTTATTTTCTTTTCGAGGAATATAAGTAATAAATGGTGTGTTTATATTTTTGATTCTCTCATTTTGTATATCTAATTAAAACAATTTCCACGTCATCCGTGCTTTTCAAACTTTTTCATGCAATGCCCCTCAAATCTAAAAAAAATTCGCGGCTCCTTGAACAAAAACATGTTCTGCGGTGGCCCCTGGAGAAAATCTGCGTCCCCCAGCTTAAGAAGCACTACACTTCATCATTTTCACATGTTCTTTTAGTTGTGTTCAAATAAAAAATAAAAGATTAATTGTCGACGAAAATTGTGAAAATCATTTTTTTATATAATTGTGGTAAAAAAACAAAAATATACACATTTCATCAATTTGAATGAAAAAACAATTTACTTATAAAAATGGTTGTTAGCTCAACAGCTAACAGCCAGCAGGTTTACATTTATTATTATTGACAATAATCAATTATCAATATTAATATAATAAAGATAATTATTTTTTACATCATAATTAATATGAAAAAATTTTTGATCTTACTCTGAAAGACAATTTATAAAAACCAGGGCTGTGGAGTCTAACTCGGAGTTGTGAAAAATGAGCTGCTCGATTTTTTTTTTTGAAAAATATATTTAATGATGTGTATTTAACAAAATAGTCAAAACTGTTAACATTTTATGCTTGGCTGACTAAAGATGATCTGATGGTACACATATATATAAGTTAAAATTAAATTATTTGAAAAAATCCTTGGAGTTGGAGTCGTTATTTTTTTTAAAGCTGGAGTCGGAGTCGACTTTTTTTCACGCGACTCCACAGCCCTGATAAAAACTTTATACAACGTCCAAATTTTTTGTTAAAAACCGAAATAGGCCAAACTTTACAAAGGTTTCCTTGAAATTCATCGTTTTCAAAAACCTTGTTTTTGGATATTGACAGGTCATTCTAAGAAGAAAGATTCACACTAACACAGAAAGAAAATGATTGATTTTTTTGCCTCTGGTCCTTTTTTGCTGGCCACCGGTCATCAAAACAAATCGTTTGTGAAAAAAGATTCATTCACAAATTTTCGATAAACCCATATTTTTTCCGTCCACTGTCTTATTTTTTCAACAAACGACTGGTTAAAAACTTGCCGATGTCAAATGAAATCGAATTATTAAATCATTTAAACAACTCATTTTTTGTATTTTTTTTAACTACAGTGAATGCACGTGAAACACTTTATGACTTTTGTTTTGTATCGATAAAAATATAATAGTTAAGAATTTGTTTTACAATGTGTGTTTTTATAATAAAAATTATCTTATTCTCTACAGATGATATAGACATATAGCTTATCAAATCATATATTTTAAAAAAAAATCCGATTTCAAAAATTGGATACAAATGTAATGATATCATAAAAAAATATCGACTGTGGAAAAGTAAAAGGATGTAAGTTTTTTCAAAACAGTTTTTTTTCGATAATCACAATGTATCAAACCTGATATACGTTATATCAAAAGGATTTAAGCTGCAAATGCCAAAGTGTCTAATTTTAGCTTTAAAGTTTGAAAAAATATGAGCTTGTGAAAATAGAACCCAAGAAAAAATAATGAAAAAAAGGTTTATTCTAGTAAATTTCTTCGATTAATATTATATTATGACAATTAAACACCAATTTAGAAGTCCCCGTGCACTTCAATGTTGTGTATATTTCATGACTTGCCTATGGCCCAAAATCATCAAAACACGTATTTTGTGCCTCCTGTAAAATTTTCTGTGTGAGTTACGTCCTTTTTTCTTTCCACAGTTGATATGTTTATAAGAAATGGCTATTTTGTTGTGTTATTTACAGATATAATACAAATGTATTATGTGAGTCAACTGTTCACCAATATGAGTACATCATTTTTTTACGTTGCGGTTAATGCATTTTTATATGTCTTTAAAAAAGTGCACATATGTAAGACTAAGAAAAAAACAAGGAAATTTATAAGATAAATGTCGTCAGCCTTTTCCGGAAAAGACGTTGACCTTAGATTACACAGAGAAACATGGCCATTATAATGTAGAGACATGCCACCATAAACAGAAAAAAACGGAAATGAGTTCCATAAATTAATCTATATTACCACATCATACACCCACATGTAAGACATGGATCTTTTTGCTTGTGGAATAGTAAATATTCACCCTATTAATCTTATAAAACATGAGACTTCGTGAAAGTTTAATATATTATTTGTGGGCCAAGTCAAATAATACGAATTGTAAAGTAGTTTGAAAATGCTTTATATGTGTGGTTAAATTTACTGGATACGTATACATCTTAATTAATGTCTTTATTCAGTATGTACATGAATATGACCTACATGGGTAAGAAAGATGATTTCAAAATAGAGAAACATAACAAACCGTATCTTTATAGTTATAAAATTGTATAGATCTTACCATAAAAATAAGTTTATCAAATTTCAGATGTGAACATTGAATAAATGTTTTGCCTTACTAAAACAATATTTCATGACAAATGGAATTAGTCTGAAGAAACATTTACACAAACAATATTTTGGGGATTCGTAGTAATATTCAATCAACATTTAGCGTTATATATCCGACCCTAATTTAACAGTGGTGCTTTACGTTAGCAAAGACTCAAATAACATTTTTTTTAATCTATCCAGTCTAACTCTATCCCATTTGAGGTTAAAAATGACTTTTGTACATTTTTTGGCACAGCAATATTTTAAAGTATTCATAATAAACGTGCAGTATTTCCGTAATGCTATTATACTCTTTCATCATTTCAGCATTGAATGCTCGACTTTACACGAATCTCTTGGATTTGTACTCAACTCGTATCATTTGGTTTCAGAATAAAAATCATAACTTTTGATAAAATTCCATGAAATGTCACGTACAGAAAAAGTAAAGGTGAAAGTTTCATTGAACTTTTCTTCACTGTGAGTGACAGATTAGAGAGACTACAAAGCTTAGCTGTGCATCGTCAAATGGCATTAAATCCGATATGTTTGTTGAAAATTATTATTTTTAATATTCTTTGATGTTTCATGTACCACACAAAATTTTTATCAGGCCAGTTTTATTTAAAATATATTTTTTGTGATTTCTTTTATTTAAACTTAATACAAAATGTGCTGTACGTTTTTACTATTTTTGTCATACGGTAAATATGCTTTATTTTTCCGATTTATATCAGGTGGTATCAAAACAGTTTATCGAAATTTCCGTAGCGGAAAATAATTATGCTTTACAACTCTATCTGTTCAGCGCTTTATTCTCGTCGCTATTGAGTGAATCTGAAGTTTTCATTGTTGAAAATAATTTACGGAACATATTTCCTAAGCAAATACAACGCAAAGCTGTCATAAACCAGCAAAAACGATATGAACTTTTTGAGAGATATTTAAAAAAACCTATTACCATATTCATGAACTTAATGTGTGGGATTTTAGTATATAGATAAGGAAAATTGGATGTGGTTATTATTCAAATATAACTTATTCATCTAACACAAAAACATCAAATATCAATCATTTGTATTTATATTCATTATATGAATGAATATTCAGTAGATATTTGTTTATATTATTTACATGAAAGAACTTTTATGTGCCAGTAGTTTTATGTACAGTATAAATAACTCTACAAATTGTAAATATAATACTTCTAATAGTGTTAAAAATATTTAAGTAGAGTTTAGATTCACAAGAGTTATGTAACGATTTTAGAAGGTGAACACCTACCAACTAATTTAAACACCACAAATAGAAAAAGTTTAATTTTTGCTTCATTATACAGTTATATTTAATAAATAGAAATTTAATCAACAACATGATTTTATTTTCGTATCCTATATTTTATATTTAGTCTGTCACGGTGATAATTTTTAGTTAAATTACTGTATGGCTTTGTTCATAGTTGATATAATTGTTACAACGCAATTGTCTACCATCTATTCAAATTTCATCAAAGTATGTAATTCATCATTTCAATTATCCCATCTCAAACTTTTATTCAAAGCCAATTAAAATGTATCGCTGTTATACTTATATACGTATCATTAAAAAGATACATTATATTGCATATTATAACATGCGTGTTTTAAATTCAATGTTTTCGATTGTCTGAATTGAAAAATGCGGGTTTCGTTCTATAGCTGAATTCTTTTAACAATTGGATTGTTTTGATCGTTGGTTTTTTTTTTTTTTAATTATATAGATGTATAATGTATTTAAATATAGTTTATATAATAATGCACACTTTTTCAATCTGGCGTTTCCATTTTATGTCCTTTAAAATATCTTGTAATGATAATCACAAAGAATTTCAAAAACAAACCGAAATTTTAATTGTTTTTGTGTATCTACGTCCAATAGATTGAACGTTAAAAAATAAAACCAATAGTAATATTAATCTTGATTGCCACCAATAGCATTTAACTTAGTGTTAATAAATTTTATTCTTACATAAACATGATACAATTATTTATCAAGCGACAGTTTAAGTTCACTCGTGATCTTGAATGGCTGAAGACGACAAAGGGAAAAATCCGGTTCTTTATTAACAAAACGAGGAAAATGTTTTAATGATTTAAATATAAAACAAACAAAGTAATTGTAAGTGTAACATTTACGTATACATAAATCATTTTCTTAGAACTGTCAACTCTTTTTATATATTTTAACAACAATAGATATTCGAAGAGGGCTTGTAAACAATCAAATCAATCTCAAGCAATATCATGAGGAAGCTTGTTGGTAGACAATTGCTAACTTACGAAGGTTTACAATACGGCAGAGTAGATGGTGAAAGGAATGTCAAATGTAATTCAGTAAACATCGAATAATTATAATACAATTTCTTGTATTTGAGATGACAGAATATATTTGGATCATAAATATCAACGTAGAACCTTTCTCATTTAAACATTTTCACATCAAACATTCGATGTCGATCTTGTTTTAAATTCAACGACATGTGCTAAAAATATTTACGTTTAGGTGAGACCGGATCTTGGAACAATCTGTGGACATGTGTTCTCGTGATTTATCTAATAAAAAACTTACCAACAAAAAAGGAAATTCAAAAGTTGCGCAAATTACATTTACTAGAATTGTGCGATACATTGTATTTTTTTAAATTATACATAGCTTAAAGTTGTTATTCTACAAAATTACATTCTTAATAAACGATTTGGCTTCTGATTGACCGAAGCTGTTTTTAATGATAAAGTTGGTAAATAAATAAACTGACAACACTTTATCGAGTAAAACTGATTTAAGAGTAAGAGTAAGAGTATAATTGTAAGAATATGATTTTGTCATTTTTTATGCAATCAGTAAATAATTTAGCTGTTTTAAATTCTGTGGTACACAAAGTTGAGATAAAAAAAACTCTCCCAAATTTTAAATACTTTTTGTCACTTTTATTGCGAAATAAAATTTATGTAACAAATGAAATAGAATTTATATAATATTATGTAAAATAATTTACACAAATTTTCAGTGTCTTTTATCTTTAAACAAACGCAAATTTCAACTCATCCAAAATTTGTTAATCCTGATTTGCATTTTTGCCACATCGTAAGATTTCAGTGCAGTCAAAAGTTTGTCAACGTTTTGGTAACTGTATCGAAAAGTTGTAATAAGAGTTGGCACATCGTCCGAAATTCCCGAGAACCGTTTTCTCCAAAAGCAACTAACTAGGTATTGTGTTATCATTGAAATCAACTCTGTCACGTATTTGCAGCGGCCAAACCTGCAAAGTCAAATGGAATATTGAGTTAACAAACTTTCACTTTGCCTATTAGTGTATGTGAGTTTATGTTTCCGCCGGATCGGATAAATTTCTGTGAAAGTATCACGTTTTGAGCCAGAGTTATATCGGAAGAAATATTTTTATTACGGCAGTAATACATTTGGTCGTGTTTCCGTTTTGGCGTGTTTTTATTTTTATATATTATCTATTTTTATACGCCAACAGAAGTGCACTCGTATTACTTCAACTTCATTAAAATTAATAGCATTACACATAGATATAATATATGAATTGTGATTACTTACATAATTTAAAAATGAGAGATTGAGCAAGTGAGCAAACATTCAGTTTTTTTTACAAAAACGTTTGTTGAAATGACCTCTATTAAGAAGACATTAAAAGCGGATAAAGCTTGAGAAAAATGATGCTTAGTTTTCATTTTTGCTTAAAATCTTGATATACAAATTTAAAAAAACAATTTCAATTGTAAATTTTAAATTTTAAGCTGTCATTAATGTGTATTGTTTTAATTATATATTCTAAGTGACAGTTTTTTTATTGTAATTTTTTGATCCCACTTTTTTTCTGTTTTGATTTTATTTATTAATAAATCAATGCTTATCAAAATATATTGTTTTGTGAATTTCTTTTCATATTCATATGGATATTCTAGTCAGGGAATTATATTTTTTCTATCCTAGTTGTAAAAAATGTTATTTTTGTGTAATAAAACCTTTGTTTAATTTTAAAAACCTTATTATCTTAAAAAAAACCTTTCAGGGTAATAGTGGAATGCAATCATTTTGCAGTCGTTTTTTTAAAATGTTTTCAATTCGTTTCTTAAAAAAAATGCTGATTATCACTATACTATCTCATTATAAATAAAATATCAGAAAACAATTATTTTAACATTTGGTGAATGAATGTTTATTTCAGCACAAAGATAACTATTGAATCAGTCGCTGATATAATTTCCTTGCAGTATTTGAAAAAAAACTGTCTATAGTTTCGAGGCTAGAGTACGTAAGTCTCGATTTGTACTTAATCTTTTGAAATATATTTTCCGATTTCGAATGTTTATTTCCTCGTTGCAAAGGAAAATAATTAGGGAGAGGTAGTTTTTCACATTGATGTGAAGAACCATCAGCGCGAAGGAATCGTCACCAATAAATTTAAATCAGATAAATCCCATTACTTCCGATTGGGCGACAAGAAATTCATCACGTGATTCCCAAGCACTTCTTGCGCACATTTCTAACTTAACCCTTTCACGGTAATAGGTGATAATCTCACAACAATTTTAAAAATAAATAAGATGCTGTTTGCTAGAATATATCATAAAACATTTTTTAGCACAATATTTAAAAATATATAAATGATAAGTTGGAAAAAAAAATTAAGCTGATTCTGTTCTTTTATTTAAGTACCTGTTTGGGTACAGGTAATCGTTTGTTTTTTTTGTAATCTGAAAACATATCTAACATGTAATTATTGATATTGAAAAAAGTTTCAATCAAAGATTTGAGTGATTTTTCTCGCTAGTTCTAATATGAAGCTGAAAAATTGTGTGTTTCTTTCTTTTGTTTTAAAACAAATTTTATATAAATTTATTATAACTGCACAAATATTTATTGAAAAAAATTATGACATAATTGAATTCATTTTTATTTACTTACACTTTAATAATTATAATTTACATAAACTTTTATAATAATAATTTATAAAAAGATAATTTTAAATATTTGTATTTTTATATATACTTTTAAAGATAACTATAAAAATATGAATAACTTATTTATAAGATCTATTCGTACTTTAGAACATAAGCCTATCAATAGTATTTTTTTCAATAAAAAAATATTTTTTATCACTCATTATTTTTAGGTTCAATTAAAAAACAAAAATTATAACTAAATACTCGAACATACATCAATAGCGTAAAATTTTAACGAATTTGTGAACATTGTATTGCTTTTTTCTTCATACATACTATTTTTCATCATTTTCTGTACAAAAAGATGTCGGTTTTTGAGACTGGGTAAATAAGTTCGAAAAATTGGAATAAACATTAAATGAAAAACCAAGGATTATTCATTATAAACTCTGATAAATGATTGTACCTTTTTATACTATTATAAAACTTATTATTCAGGTTAGTTTGTCAAAAGACTTTACTAAATATGGAGTCAATTGAAAAGGTATCTTTACTTCAAGCTACAATAGTCATTTACGTCTATCATCGATTCTGAATAGATATAAAGCCTCCCAACGACCCAATAAGAACATTATATACTCGAGTACATTATTTTTTCTATTACTACGTATTTTTCCAAACTACTATTTATGCTATCAAGTAGTTTATACGACTGTCAATTGGACAACCTTTGTCGTCTAGGTACTTTTTTAGAAGAAACTTTACCAATTTATTAAGTTTGTTGTCTTTTTGATTTAAAAAGTATTTTATGTCGTCCATCATACACAAACGTATGTATGTTTAATAAATTTACTTTCTGATTGTCTTATACTAATTTCTGTTTAATAAACATACGTTATTTATATCATTTTTCATTTAATTTCAATTCAAAATAGTTTTGACTTTTAACGATACTGAATTTGTATATGCACAAAAATTAAGAACACGCTCGAAAAAATAAACCTCAGCTGTTCGAGTCGTTGTTTTAAGAATGGCATCAAAAATTTAAACATGATGTAAACGAGCCATTAAAACGTCACCGTGTTTTTTGCAAGGCTTATTTGTAAAACAAAATACTAAAATATTACAAAAAAGGGTAAAGATAGGAAAAATGATGTGATATAAAAACTTCGAAACAAATGGATGCAGTATAAATTTTTAAAATTGTGAATTTAATATGGTCAAAAAAAATCTTTAGCTTCAACTATTTTATTATTTATTGGTTTTTTGACACAAAAATTACGACACAGCACACGACTGCGCTCACTTTCTATACCTGCGTATTCTGCGTATCGTGCGCAGTAAGCGCATTTGGAACATTTTGACAGGTAGCACTACCATCTGGTAATGTGTGATTACATTGAAAATCATAAAATTCAATCAAATATTTAAACGCCATAAAAAACAGATTTGTTACATGTTTGCATAATTGATGTCCACGACAATTTATAAGATATTTAAAGCTAACGACAAAGTTTTTTTAATATTCAAATAAATTTGTTTTTCACCATAATATGATATAATTCTAGGCCCCGGACACATCGCGCTTTCACAGTCTTTCTACAATAACGAGACTTTATCATCCACAAAGTTGATTTGTTATATTTTGTTTTTACTCATTTGATAATTATTTTATTTACTCTGCATTGAAAAAAGATTTAAAATCTACTTTACGCTAAAAATATCTCTCCAGAGCTTGAATTATATTGAGACATTATTATATAAAAGGCAAGTAATTTTACAAATAAAAAATAATACTGTGCACGACACATATAAAATGTATAATTCAACAAGTACTGGAATAATTTTTTAGGGTTTTTTTTAATGAGGAATATTTTAAATCAAGTTGAACGTGATTTTTCATTAGTAGTACGAAAAAAGGGTTAATATAAATAATACCAGGCGATATGCCTTCAGGCCGTCAACTCGGCGTTTTACAGATAGTGATCGATTATCTCCTCAAACACGAGTTGTACGAAGCAAGTCTGTGAGTGATGGCTTATAACTAAATCATTCCATTAAGCAAAATCATTTTTTCAAACACAAAATTCAAATATCGGGAGCTATAATATATAATTTGAAATCTCAATGATATATTACGTTGTCCGTCAAAGAAAATAAATTTAGTCACAAGAATGACTGTCGAATGTATCATATTGTTTTCCATTTTATTATTTCAATATTTGTTGTTTAATTAAAATAGAGTTCATTTATGTATTTCATTACTGAATTATAAATATGTTTCAGTAGTTTTATACAAAATGAAACTTTATTAAAAAAATACTCGGTGAATGTAAAATGACATTGTCTCATCGAGTATTGAGAAATACATTATGAAAATAGGATAAAAACGAATTATTACAAAATGTCTACATTATAACTAAAAAATAAAATACATTATAACGTGTTAATATTAAGGGAGTGGCCTCTCAGTTTTTGTTAAAATTTTCTTTTATGAGAAACTTATTTGTTTGGAATAAAAATGTTATAAGTAAATTCAGATATATTTACATAACAATGTATTTCGATTATTTAATCTGAATCATTTAATCAATTTCCATAGCCAAAAATGAACAAATGCGTATGGAAAATAAATATTTTAGTCTTTAAATATCTATTATTTTACTTACACACAAAAAGTAAAAACATTTGCATCATAAGTTTTAAAGTTTATATAGTACAATAGTATTATTCCGATGGTAATTATGAATATGGAAAAACTTAAATTTAAAACTAGATTTATTGTAGATATTAATTAAAATAGTCAGTACCTGTGGAATTATCAGATTTTATTTTACATTATACTGTATTTGGATAATTAACATAGTCAATATAGCTTTGCGCTATTAAGTATATTTATTGGAAACTAGACTGTGTTTTCATAAACTTCAATTAATATTATCGTAGTAAATTAATCATAAGGCAAAAATTTGTATAGAAAGGGGTTGTTTGATTAATTTAAACTGTTAAGTGTTTTTGTTTATGCGTATCAGTTGAGACTATCAATTATGGGCTTCAAATAATACGACAAAGCTGCATTATGAAAATATTTCAAGGTCATATTATTCCTTTGATACAACATATTAAATCATATAGATCGACCCATATCAATCATCGGCTTCAGAATCAAGCAGTCGATTTTACATAATGGAAATTCTGCCTGAAAGCGTGTTCAAATGCCCAGACGAATTAGAGATTAATCGGTTAACAGTGCATTCAAGTAAAATTTGAAGGTTACAAAACAAATAAATGTGCTTCAAAATTATAAAAATACGTACATGTGTGTAATCTTGTGTGTACATTCATTTCGTCAGACTGCGCTAATTATCGTAAAACACGCCCATTCAAAAACGAATCTTCAAATAAATGTAGTATAAACAATCACTTTAAAATAATGTGAAAACATATCAACGTATTTTTGTTTTACAATTTATATTATTTTACATATGTTTGATAGCTATTTCGGCTTAAACCCTCATCATAACTATGCTTAAACTTGTAAACAAAATAAATAGGGTTTTGTTATATCTAAATATAATACTACATTTTTTATCATAAATTAGGATTTACGAAATAATAAAACGGCGTATTACATATTTCTCATAAACAAGTATATATAGTTGAGTTATTATAAGTTTCATCAAAATTCTGGTAAAAACTTATGCTGAAATAAGCTATCAACCAAAACGTACAGAAAGTATTTTTAGTACTAAAATTCTGTGATATTTTACCACCTTATTACAATGAAGTTCAACCAAGTGAATGTTTACACCAATCCTAAAAAGGCTATAGAATTATATGTAGAACCAACATCATCACAATTATTTATCTTAATACAACGCAGTTCCAACAAATGAATAACAATGTCCAACAAAAGAGCCGAAGTGTTTTACAAATTTTAAAAACAATTTTCTTCTAATAGAAAAAAAACTTTATTAAAGGTAAGCAACTAAAAAATGTGTTTGGTTACTAAAAATGTGTTCGGCAAAAAAAGTTGTGGTACATATTGGTTTTATTATAATGGTATCTAGCTTTCTTATGTAATTGCAACAATTTAACAACGTTTTATTATCGATTCAGCTCCGTGAGCATAAAAATAGCCTAATTTTCAGACAGTATAGCTTATTTATGACCTCAAACTAATGCTTATAATGGCCATAACCAAGGATATGTATATGTTATGTGTGAAATAGTCTATTCGGATCTGGCAATTCAACCTCGTACTATTTCTGATTCTGTAAGGTGAGAAACTCACATATCTTTTGTTAACTTATAATTGGCACACTTTATTCTATGAATTGGTCTTGTGAAATCAAATATTTAGTCAGAGTTTCTCCAATCTTTTTTTCCAGAATTTTTATCTTTATTGCAGTAGCAATGGAAAGAAGCTATAATTATTATGAGATTAATCACAGCCATGAGGTTATATTAGAAAAAATAACAAATTTCCTAAATAAATGTGTTTTTATAACATTATTATATTTTATTTTATTTTATTCTTTTAAAAAAGATGTTTTTTTTTGTGAATAAATATGAAACAATCTCCATGTTCAGTTATTAACAATGATTGTATATCGTAAAATAAACTATAAAAACTATGTTGGCATTCCAAACACACCATGCAAGTAAATTTTATACATGAGTGATAAATCTTGTTTTTGGAGAAAACATTTACCATCTACTGCATTTGTGTATTCACTTCCCACCCAAAATGCCTACATGCCAAGAATTCGCAGATTTTATTCACGTTACTTTAACCCTACGAAATATAATTAGTAGCGTATAGCCATTGCCTGAAAAAATCTATATTTAAATCACTTAATAAGTTCAAAAACTAGCAAAAACTCTTAGCTTAAATCTGGATTGTTCATTAAAAAATATGTGTTGCCAAGTCTTGAACTTTTAGTTAATATAATCGCTATGCAGAAAACAAACCAATAGATTACAGAAATTTAAACGTAAATTTCAACTTTTTTTAATGATAGACAAGAGTCATTTAAGAGACAGTACCGCATGCTAAATTTACTTTTAAGCAAAAATGACGTTGGTGAGCTGTAAACGAACATCCAATTATTTAACTATTATTTCGAACTTTCAAACAATAGTTGGTTTATTATCAGCGTGTTTATTCGTATTAAGCATGTTTTAATTAAACTACAATTTATTTTAATAAAAAAAATAATGTAATGTTTAAAACGATATATTTTAACTCTTAAAACTGGTCTCTGCTACCATTGTTTCGTTCGTATACAAGAGCTTTGATTAACTACAACATTGACGAAATATAAAATAAATTATATTAGTTGAAAAGTATTTAACAAAAACAAATTTGATAAGATACTTCAATGACAGTGATATCCAGCTACAATTCAAATCGTTATTAGGGCGGTATTCTCCAAAGTTATGTCATACGATTGAAAATACAGAGACAACTTGCTTAAAACTTTCGCTGTGTAACTTTGACACGCTCAGACAGGTAGAAACTTACTTACGCAGCAGTCCGCTGACTTGCTTCTCATCATAAAACTCTGATATTACTTGAAACTACATATATACATACTAACTAGACTATAGATAAGAATAAATTAAGATGGATAATACGTTACTGAAATATGTTTTGCTTAAGCTTTGAAACTTTCCTGAGCTCTGAGGTTAGGAAAGACAATCACACTGTAAGAATTTAGTTTGACCGTTACCGTTAAAAATAACGGCTTCCCTTTGGAAAGTTGTTAAAGCTTAATTCTTAAATTTCAGCGTTTCGTCGCATATTTTAAGCAATTATCCGAAGAAACTTTTAATAAAATTTTAGCACTCCTTAGCATATTCATAAAATTGAATATTTCAAGGCGTTCTTTATAAATCCCTTGATTAACAGCTGTTTTCTACAAATATTTCAATTTAATTATATTTCTAATAATGTTCAATTGAATTAATGTTCTTCGAGCACATTTTTGTGTATAATGTAAGAAAATAGATATTTTGTAAGCTTAAAGGTAAAACCATGCATTTAGAATCTAAGATGAACTTATTAATATAAATTTTTCTATAGTAACGTGTATTTTTGTTATCAAAATATATCCAAGAAATAACATACTCATTTATAGTAATTCCTACTTTTATTTAATAAGACCAGTAACGTTTTTTTTCATGGCGACTATTATCATTATTATGATATTATTTAATAAAAGTGAGAATTATCGCAAATGAGTATTTTATCTTTTTAATATAATGCCTTTTCACCAGGTATTGACAGTGAACACCTTAAAAATATATCCGGCTAATAATTTCTTACGCGCTAGATGTAAATGACATCAACTAGATATTAATGTCACTATAACATGTCAAATTTTTAGTTGAAAAATAATAATTTGAAATTGGCTTCGCTGTATGTAATAATATAACTTACGCTCGTGGCACACGCAGAGATGCACGAGACTGATTTCAAAGCATGCAGTAGCGTGTTTTAAAAGAAAAGAAATCATGTTATAAAAAATACTATGTTAAACACTAACTAACGTCTGGTTGATATTAGGTATCCTGTACATACTGTGTATACTGAGAGCTTGTCCTATAGAGGAATTAATTGTATTTTTTGGCGTTCACTGTCAATTCTGGTTGATAAAGCCTTAAATAAAAAATCTTTTTCGTTGATGCTTTTAAAATCAAAAATCGATTTTTAAATGTTTATTCAATAGCGTCTCAGGTTTGGTTTTACTTATCTTTTTTTATGATCGACAAAAATCTATCCTGACGATATCACTTGGCTATTCACTCGTTTCTTTCTTAGAACTGTTTCATAAACAGCATTTATTATCATAAAAATAACGTGCATATCTTTACCACGATATTAAATTGAAGCAATGTTTGTATTGAAATGTGGAAATATCTTTATACATAAATGTGTTGTAAAGAATTCATGTTTAAATCTATGTTTCAATCATATTTTCTATAACAATAATTAATTCTGTAGTAAGTTTCTATCAACTGCGTTAAAAGGCATGTTGTTTATTTAACTATTGCTGACCATTTATATGATTTATTTTCCCATCTATTGCTCATTCAGAGTTTCCGATGTGTTCGATATTCCAGTCATTTTTCCATTTAGTTTTATTTTCACTTGATTATCACATATATCTTTGTCGATCCATCATCTCCCCTTTACTCAAACTACCTCGCCATATTTCTTTTGTTCGAGAAAATGAAATAAAATTGAATTATGCTCTGCACGGTTATATGCGGAATGGGGAATACTCCATTAAAAGCAAGATGAATTTTTTCACATTTTTGGTTGTTGTTAATCGCACCGCCTTTAAAAAAATAACAAATAAAATATTTAAAAATGTATCCGTTTAAATACGAAATAATAGTTCTTACTTAACTTGCACAAGACAACATTATTCCAAGCTAATTAATACAAAATAATGACCTTTACGGAACACCTTCATTTAGTGGAGTTGATACTGAAACAACAATTAGACATTTCTGTTTCCTTTTGTACTGTAAATTTATTTATTCAAGGAAAATTTCAGTTTGTTCTGAATACCATTTACTTTGAACAATAAAAGCACCATTTCTTAATAGCCTTCGCTCCCAATAAAAAGCATATTGGCTTTCATTGAAGAGTCTCAACATATGTTTAACCAAAACCTGTTGTTAGTAAGGTTTTTCATTTTCCGGTTTTGTTATTCCCGGGATAGCGAAAAAAATACAGCAATTCTGGGGTGCTGGGTTTTTTCCCGGGAAACATAGAGATGCGGAAACGGACAAGAAAACAAATTAAACAGAAAACTAATTTCGTATGAGATATCTATATAAATGTAATTATATATAAACAATATAGCATACTTTTAATAACATATTACAAATAAAATTGACGTGCTTTATAACATTTATTTAATGCTCCAATAGACCACTTTAAGGAAGATTTTTTTTATATTAATATTTCTTTGCGGCCCGAAACTATCATAACTTGTTTTAATATGGCCCGCTGGAAGGAAACGGTTGTGCATGACTGGTTTATATCATTTTTATTTTCATTTCAAGTTTCCGTCAATTCCATCGTTATAACAAAAGGTTTTGGTCAGTTTTTAAGCCTCTTGATTCTATGGATGTGCGGCAGATCTTCCACAAATAAATATTTGATGAACAGATTATAACAGTGATAGTAATAAACTTTAGAAAATCTCTTCACAAATCGACAGTTGTCAGCGGAAATAATTTGTCGCCAATCATTAAACCATAAAGTACTGTTATTGATTCAGATTTTCTTTATTGGTGCAATAAGCTCGTAAAAGCATTACGGGGGAATAATTCGGCTCCGTATAAGTCCCTGTACTTTTTCTTCAGAAAGGCATGGAAAGAAAGCTTTGTATAGAATACAGAAAGAAGGATAATATATAAAAGGATAATATATAAAAAGAAAGGTAAATATTATTAATTTAAGGATCAGGTATGGGAGTAGAGATTCCAATTATTCGTCATTATCAACTAGTCGAATATCGAATAGTAAAACTGAAACTATCCGGATATATTCTGATATATCCGGATAGTTTTTAGTATAGACATTATGTGTATACTAAAATATTACATTAAATAGTACATTAAAAACGAGCTCGCTTTTAATAAAAAAAAATCACACGCCTATAGAGATGTTGTACGATCAACGTATTCTTGTTTACTGGTATACATTTTATAATAATTAAGAAAAAATATTTTTCCACTTCTGTAAAATCTTAGATAGAGAAAATACATTTAAATACACATTTCAACATCGCTCCACTGTATTAAAATATTTAAAATTTGCAGCTACATCGGATTACTCCAATGGTTTTTCTTTAATGAATTACGGCATTAAAGGTTTTTTTAGCCCCGAGTCCGATTCGATTTTCAAACTCAAGTATTATGATAAGATATTGATACCACCCAAGTTGGGTGTAGGCAAAAAAAACACTACCTGGGGTATTCATAATTATTCTTTAAATTTGGAGAAATTGTGATGTTTTGCTTTTGTGCTTTGGTAATTTTTGTAAAACATTTCATTAAAAATTATGGAGAATACTATTCGGATATTTCCCCAAATATTCGAATGTCGAATAGTTAAAAAAGAGCCGAATATATCCGGATATCGAATATTCGAATATCCGAATTGGAATCCATAGTAGGGGGAGGTATAAATACATCACAGATTCGAACCAGTTTCTTCTCTACCATCTATGATGAAAATACAAGAATATTGATCACTTGACTGTAGAACAATAATATAAACAATAAAAAGTAGAATGCAACGTCATTGTACCGGTTGTAATCAAAACTGTGAAGTCGAGTAAAAAAATGACTCTGACTCCAGCTTTAAATTAAAAACCGACACCGACACCAAATTGTTTTTTTCAATATTTTCCGTTTAACTTACATATATTCATACCACTAGATGAGAGGTCTGCACGACCCGGGCCTAGCCCTAGGGCCCTTACCCGGCCCGTTCCGCTGGCCGAGTTCGAGCGGGTAAGGGTTATTGAGATTCGGGCTCGGGCCCGGATCGAAAAGGAAAAGACGGATAAGGAAATTATTTCTTCAGAAAAATATTTCAGGCTATGTTCGTGTCATAAGTCAGCCATGATAATTTAAACTATTACCAGTTCTATAGAGAATCCTAAATTGTTGTAAATTTGCAAATAACGTATTTTTTTGTTACTGAGAAATATAAATCTGGGCTTCGGGTCGGGTTCGGATAACAAGTGTGGTATTAAATTCGGGCCTGGGCTGGATCGGGCCTGAGTTTTTCGGTCTCGGACCGGGTAATTTTGTGAAATTTCGGCCCGTGCGGACCTCTACACTAGATCAATCTAGTTACTAGAATAAATATCTATATAGTTGTAATTATTATTTATTGTTGCCTTTAAAATTGTACCTAATGTATCTTAACTCTGTAATGTATCTTAACTGCATCATTGAGGAGATATCATCTTCGGTGTGATGCAGAAAAGAATAGAAAAAGTTTATCGAATAAAAAAAAAAAAAAAAAAAGTTACTAGAATAATTCAAGTACATCGTCATCATTTCACCAATAAATATGAGTTATAGACTTAAAAAATGAACCGTAGTCGTAAGATTTTTCTGACTCCGACTTCGAAAAAATACTTGACTCCACGAATCCCGACTCCGACTCTACAACTTTAGTTATAATAAATCGCTATAATCATAGCAAAGAGCTCCCTTTTCCATCATGGGAAATACTGGATCATACCGGCAGCACACGCTGCTAATAAACTCTGTTTACGTGATGGCTATAATTGAATTTTACAGGATACATAATTAATACAAAACTGCCTAAAATTTATTAAATATTTAGCTGTTGTTCACGCTCTTAAATTAACGTAATTTTGTTATATTTGGTATTCAGTGTACGTATTTTGGGTTACATATCAAAAAATATATTTTTAATATTCAACGTTTCTTGATAAGAGAAGGCTTTGAAATAAGATATGGCTTATATTAAAGACAGGTATAATAATCTGCCAACCTCACTCTCATTGCTTTACAAAGTTCTGCCCATGCCCCATTAGAGTCTTTGACTTGCTGAAATTTTCACCTAAATTAATAATTTCATCAGACAGTTCTCAAGGACAACTTCATGGTCTTTTTGAACCCTTTGATTACGAAAGCCACTATATTACTAAGATTATCAAGCAAATAACTCTTAGGCGTTGTTGCACACCACTGACTTGCTAACCGATAATCAAATAGTATACAAAATAAAATTCATTTCAACTTTACGTCGATTAAATTCTTTAACCTTCATAAGATAATTACACATTTGTGAATTTTCTTCATAACTTCATAATTCATTTATCTATATATATATATATATATATAAAAAAAAAACAAAGTGGGGTTGTCTCGTATATCTCGTATATCTCGTATATAAAACGTATATCTCGAGAATGAGAGATTTATTAAATTCGTCTTCGCCTAGAATAGCAGAATAAGCATTAAAACATCGAAAAAATATCACGGGAAAGAAATTATGAAGAAAATTAATATTCTCATACAGTTTTCAAATGACAAACAGCTTGAAGTAATGAAAATGTCATTGTATGCAGATTTCATCCGCTAGATGGCAATGTTTCCAAATTTCATTTGTTTCTGCTTCTTTTGCATACGATTGACTTCTAAATAATTTTCAATTTAGAGTATGTATTAGAATAAAAAAAATCGATATGAAGTGAAAACGAAAGAAAATCGGATAATATTGAAATAAGGTTATGTTTATAATAAGGTATGATAACTGTTTGCTCTACTCTGAGATGTCACGTTATTACACTTGGAAAGCTACATCGAAGAAATTTTAACGCTGAAAGCAAGGCGATGCGATTTCTGATCATCCGAATGACTACTGATACTCCTGGTTGCATTTACACAGTTCATCCGAAAAATGACAAATGCTTCTACTTGCATGTCAATAGCTCAATTTTCTTGAAAATGATACTCATTGGGACATGACAATTGCTGAAGAAATTGTTTCTGAATCTCCATGTCAGATACGCAAATTATTTTCTATCGTTATTTTGAAATGCTTTCCATCGAATCCCCGTGAACTGTGGAACAAGTACAAGGATGACATGTCCGAAAACATTTTACATCGAATTCGTGTCAGTTCAGAGAATCCCGATCTCGAGATGAATGAAGAGATACATAACCAGGCTTTGATTTTGATCGAAGACATGTGTTACCTTATGTGCGGCAGTTTGTTAGTCATGTTAGGAATGCCAACGCCAGATCGTGGAATGAACGACGCTTTCAATCGAGAATTGGACGTGAACGTGAATATGATCGAGATGCATTGAACCAATCAGTTTGAACGAATGTACCACTGTTGAACCCTCGACAGAAGGAAATGTACGATACGTTAATGAATGCAATTGATGATGGAAATGGTGGCTTATTTTTTTTTGATGCGCCCGGTGGAGCTGGGAAGACATTCCTCATGTCATTGATTATGGCCACTGTTCGTGCGAGATAAAAAAAAATACTGTAGCAGTTTCTTCTTCTGGAATAGCGGCCACGTAGATAGAAGGATGCCAAACGGCCTATTCAGCGTTGAAATTTCCGTTAAACCACTGAAAAACCGACATGCAAGATTGCTTAACACTCAGCAATGGCAAATTTTTTGGTAGCAAATACAATCATCACCTGGGATGAATGGACAATGGCGCACAAATGAAAACTATGAAAGATATGTGCAATGACTCAAGATCTTTTGGAGGCGCAATTATTGTACTATCTGGCGATTTCTACCAAACACTACCAGTTATTCCAAGATCGACCGCTGCCGATGAAATAAACGCTTGCCTCAAATCATTGACTCTGGCGCTATGTGAAGAAACTTCAGCTGACAACAAACATGCGAGTTGCATTGCCAAACGATCCATCTGCCGAAGATTTCTCCAAGCAATTGCTGACTATTTATTTATTTATTTATTGTTAAAAATTAAAATTACAGTACATGACATAACAGCTGACGCCAATTCGCCATGTACTAAGAATATAATAAGATAAATATGATAAGATAAAATATAAAATAAAACTACATAATACATCAAAATCAACATAAAAAATCAAGAAATAAAATTTTACAAACAGTTCACAAATATTATCACTAAAAATGTCCACTTCTCTAGGCAATGCGTTGATCAATTTAACTTGGAACTGGTGACTCATACCTCTAAAGCGAGGTATAAGTTTTAAGAAATAAAAGTTTTTGCTCATAGTTTTTCCCACGTTAGAATAAATTGGGAGCATTTAAATTAATAGTCATGAGAATTTGAGGATTATTAACTCGGCCCCGAAGGAGAAAAGAAAAATGCTTTCAGCTAGAAAACGATCTTCGACTATTGTCGGTAACAACCGTGCTCTCCTGTTGAAGAATCGAACGGATTGATTTCGTTTCCGCCGAATTTTAGTAATTTCGTCTCAACGAAGGACGGCTTCATCAACAAAATGTTCCCAAACATCTAATCACAAAAATCACAATTGGTTGAGTGAACGAGCAATTCTTGCGGCGAAGAACAAAGATGTGGATCATTTAAACTTTACAATTCAAAATCAAATCGTTGGTCCACTACATTCTTTCAAATCTATTGACCGTGTAACAAACGAAGACGAAGCAACCAACTATCCAAATGAATTTTTAAACTCATTGGATCTGCCTGGCTTGCGACCGCACAATTTATAACTAAAAGTTGGCACGGTAGTCATCATGATTCAAGTTATCAAGTTAACACAAAACTTATTGATTCTGAGGCGGTATGAAGTTCGTCGGGCCAGCTAGTTTTTAAATAAATAAAAGATATAAAAGATACAGCAAGTAAATGATATGTTGAAATGGCTGTTGTGTTGTCTCATTCAGAAACCGTATTTTTTTACTGTGCAATATTTATCGTTTAGAAGTAAATCCATATTTTTTGCCCAGTTTTTTAGACACACACTCTCTGTAAGGACTAAATAAAACTATAAAAGCGAAAGAATCAAGTTGTCTCGCTATTCACCCGATCGTAAAAAGCAAATAAATTGGGACAGTCTTCGGTTGACCTATTCAAACCTTACACAAACGTGTTCAATTGCATATGTAGATGCTTCGTTTAAATTTCATGACAAAAATACTGTATTGCTCAATTCGGATAAAATAAAAGAACACTTCAATGTCAATTTCATTATAAAAACCAGTTGCTTTATACTTCAGCCAGAAATTTCAATACTTTTTTATAAGGGTATTAAACTTACATTTTATAATACTGACCCCAGCGGAATCGGTTTTTTTCAATATTGAAAACCGTATTAAAGATTAATCGATTTCATACTTTTTGAATAAATACTTCAATAAAATGAAAAACCTCTATTGAATTAACAATTATTTTCTACGCCTAAATTATACTAATAAAAACTTTCAAATTAAAACCATGATTTTTCAAAGATCTTTAAAAATGCCATCATGTATTTTTTTAAAAATGTACATATCATAAGTCTTATATTTTATTATCTTAGAACAGATGTCTACCTATTTTCCAAGCCAGATGTTTAACGATTTTCCACCACTACCGTTGAGGACATATTTTCATCAACTGAAATAACACTTTTTAATAATCATAATCATTTTAAGGAATGAAGATATTTTTTTTTCAATTCAATCGCAATCAACTGTTGTAAAGCTTCGAGTATAAACCATTTTTATTTTTTAGTACAAAATAAAAATTGTTTATTTTATTTGAAATATTCATCGTCATTTTAGTGCAAGAGTTTTCTTCGATAAATGAAGAAGGTTCAATTATATTATTTTTAATAAAAAAAAATGTATTAAAACAGTATAAAATTTGAATTTGCAAAACATCTTTTTACTGGGTTGACTTGTTCATTTTTGCTACTTTACTCTACTTTTCCTAGATTGGTAGATTCAAAAAACAAGTTGTCTTTGGGATAAAACAGGACACTACAAACCACTCAGCTCGATAAATTTCAGGAGTGTCCTACCTCCATACCACTGTATAAATCGAGCGTCGCCTCTTCGCCCTGGCAAGAGTTTATATCGGTCTGCACATTTTTTTTTCCTTTTTAATTGTGTAAACACAAGATTTATATCATACACTGAACGATGATTTATGGTTTATTGACCCACTCTTTTCATTTTACTATAAAAGTACACCGAAAAATATTTTCGCTTTGAAAAAATCTCGCACGGATGACTAATATTCACATGACTGGGTACATTCAATAAACAAAACCCAACCACAAAAGGAACTAAAAGTTATAAATAAGTTGTTATAAGTTGGCAAGTGCTCGTTTAATATATTTTAAAACTCTTAAACTCAAAGAAATTTTTAATATTAACAAAATGTCAAGGACTTAAATTTAAATATTTAATTGTTTTGATATTGCATATGTTATTATATCATGTAAATGTAATATCATGTGTCACAAACTATTTTTAATGACTTCATCGATTGCTATACACAATATGGCATCAGTGACGTTACTATAAAAAATGAGAGATTAAAGTTTGTGTTAACCTCTAATTTTATTATGGTATGCTTAATTGCGTCCGATTAATTTATCAGTAGATTGAAATTATATTTTAAAAAAAATCACACATTTTATTACAGAATATGGACTATCAATAGAGATTTTTTAACAAAACAAAAACACAAAAAACCCAATCCATTTTGTAATTTTATAATTGTAAAATGTTAGAATCAATCTTGCTTCATTACTTAAGCAAACTTTGCGATAGTAAGTCTGAAGATGCCTCTGAAAGAGGCGAAACACGTGTCACAGTTAGTTACACAATACGTGGAATAATCAAAGTTAATTTAAATTTTCTATGAAATAATTGTTTTTTGTGAAATAGTTGTCAGTTACTCATTTTTTCTTTTTTTGACAGAGTAAAGATAAAAAATAACGACTTTAAAGGATACAGTACTAAAACGTATTGTTAACGAAGTACTCTCGACAAACGCTGTTGTTTTCAATTGAAAGGGGGTGACATTTTAAAAGATTTTTAGGCGACGAAGAAGGTATTTGTGCCTTCGATAGCAAATCAATTATTTGATTCAAAGATTAAACAAAACCTCGCATCCGTAAAACACGATGATTGACCACTCGGCTACATGCCGAGACTTATTTTCAGAAACGTCAAAATTTATATTTTCCCGAACCTTGGGGTACAAAACAAGCAAATTTTGTAAACTGTCTATATTGTAATTTTTGAAGTTTGGTTATTTGAAGCTTTTGAAAGCGTAAGACAAAAACTTTCTTTATCTACCAACTTGTTACTTTGCTTAATTTAACTTATAATTAAAATGTATTTCCATAAAGGTATGGCTGACTAAATTATTACAAATTTAAATTTCTCTCGTCTCTGATCCTTCTTTTGCCGTTTAATATTACAGAAATGTTTCAGTTGACATTTCAAAAGATTTTAAAGAGATAAAGATCGATGAATAATAAATTTAAATTATCCTGTCGTTTCAAAGCATGATGAAATAATTTTAAATATATTTTGTGAAATTTGTTCCACAGTTAAAGTGTTGTCATCTGATGAATCTTAATCAGTTCGTGACTCACGAAAATTACCTAATTATTTAGTTTTATCGAAATCGTTTACTATTTTTTAAAGAAACTGAACAATATAACCTTGTAAAATCAAATAGCAATATACTTTTTTTTTAATTATCATTTTTTTATTATTATTTGATAATAATCGAGTATAAACTTTTACGATTAAGAACACTATAATTCAAAAGTTATTTATGTATAGTATTATGTAACATTATTTACAGTTCAACTAGTATTTTTTTATACAGAGACATCTATTGATATAAACTTAAGTCGCTTTCTAATTCTGTTCTCAGCTGGGCCAGCAAAAATTGGTATGAATCTTTGCTAAAATTTTTTAGATACATCGTAGATCTAAACCTGGTCTACGCCAAAATGGTTTCAGTGTCTACGCCGTAGCGGCGCAAATAAAAATATTATACATATTTTTACAAACATGAATATGGAAATATTTTTATGCTCTATGCTTTATGATTATTTTTAAATACTAAAATTCGGTATTTTTTTCTCTTACATATTGTTTATGCTTAGAACAAGTATTTAATGTGATAAAAATGTGTGTATTTATTTTTTGTTGTAAACATTATATAACATCCGTATCAATTGACTTCTGAGAAAAAGAATTATTTGGAATCAAATGCTTTTTTTAAATTTTACACTGTACTTGGTACACTGGTTTACTTGAAATATAGATATTGAACACTTAAAAGATTTCCAGTGTCATTTTTTTAATGAAAATTCGAACAAGCATTCTTTATACTACAAAAATAAGCTCTTTAATATGGAAAAATTAAAGCACAGGTTTATAAATATTTATTTTACATTACTGCAAGTAAATCGTATAATATTCAACAAAATGTACAATAAATCCCTATAAAGTTTGTATAAAGACATTGTGATTCAAATAATTAATGGTTTCTAAAAAGTATTCCTTAGTTTTTTCAATATAATGAATTTCTGATAAATTTATCCTGCCATCAAAATAATTCCACAACAATCACAATGATAACTTACAGATCATAATTTCAAACAAATATAAGTTAATGGTAGCAAATAGATAGGTGTTTTTGTTTAAACAGAAATAATACATGTATGTACATTGTTCATATTTTCATGATTCAACAAATTTAATATTGTTGAGAATGAAAACTAAACTGCTGAGTCGATGGTAAAATAGGTTTTGTTGAAACAGCAGCAATTAATAATAAACTTCCAACAATTTACACACGATATAAATTCTACTTGATCATACATCGAGCTTAAATATTTATAATCTTAATATTATGTGATACACTCTCCCAAACTTTAAGATTGTAGGAAAGTTCCAAATATAATACAATATATATTTTAATGACTTCAGAAAATGCAATACAACGATATTCATAAACTTTGATTATTTTTATAATATTTTATTTTGTAGTTTGATTATAATATTTTATAGTATATTTTCGGGTCTTATGGTGCAGCAGTTAGCGTTGTTGGCATTCTTGCCGGATGTCACGGGTTCGAGTCCCAGATTCTATCGATTTATTGATGTGTGTGTTATATTGTGTCTTTAATCCCTAGGACCCTCCCACCATTCCGATTTTCCAATAACTGAGCGTAGCGAGAACGATTAGTTAACCACTACTTCTGTCCTAGCTTTATCATTCTACCCCTACTACTCTCGTTGGAAAATAGAGGATGAGCGACTGAGTAATAAGCAGTTCTCATAGAAAAACTTCTGTTGAGACACCTTCATTTGCAGGCTATATGCTCCACATTGGGAGCAGACAATATATTTTACATATTTACAAAAAAATATATTTTAAATTGCATACAATACTTTTCAACGACATTGACATTATTTCATTTCAACACATTTTGACTTGAGTATAATGCAACGTTAAACGATTTTAAAAATAAAAGTATGATGTTCATTTGTTTATATTAAAAATTGAACAATCAATGGAGTTGTAATGATAAAAAATTGTGTCCGTTATCAATTCTAGATTTGTAAAACTAGTGCATATTTATCTAGAAAAAAATATTTCTAGAAAAGATAAAAGTAATAGTGTAAGTAAAGGCTGTACGTTACTGGAATGAGAGTGTTATAAACCTCTTAAGAAAACTGTTACTTTACATGAATTAGGGCTCATATCATTAAGAAAGAAAAGATACAGATATCCCAAAAATTTCAGTTACTTACTATTGGATTGATTGTTGTCGTTTATATGTATAACACAGCAGGGAAAAAAACGTTTTTTTTTATTTTTAAAGCAACGATGAACAATCTGAAATCTTTAATATAATCAACATCGACAAGCAATGCTTTCTTTTTCTACGCACATTAATGCTTTCTTTAGTCGTAACTTTCTTTAAATCGTCCAATTCCAGTTCCTTCCGGAACTTTCAGTCCACTTTGAATTACGCATATAGAGAACACTAATTAGTTAATTAACATTCATGCTTAATGTTTTAGGTTTGCAATAATAAAACATTAACATTTTTTACAGGTTAGGTTCAATTACATGATATATTCCAGCCATTTTAAAAATTCCCCTACGAATTTGAAGACAATTATTAAGTGTAATAGTATAATAAACTTCAATATATTGCAATTTTCGCACAGGAGACAACCAATCTAATTAGGTAATAAATACGTTGATATTTTGTACCTAATTAAAATGGAGTGCTACCAAGTAAATGCCAATTCAATCAACCAATCCTAATTCGATACTTGCATTAGAACTAGGGTATCCAGTCCTGGAGCCTTTTTGTGATCCCGGGATCTCGGGATTAATCAATTTTCAATCCCGGGATTTAGCACTCAACATGAAATCCTGTATAATTTGAGAAAAGTTTTCAATTCTTAAAAAAAAAAAAATATTGCAATCTCTAGCACCTGGCTAAAAATTTGTTTCGCTTACATAAAATAATTTGATCAAGCCGTCAAATGATCAAGCTCATCTTCGGCGGTTGTGGTGTACACTGTTTCGTATCTCAGTACAAAGCCTGATAGATTGACGTTCGAATGTATGGATGTCTGCTATAAAGAAGCAAATGATGACCAACTAACTTACTAGGTATTTGCTTTTTTTCTTTATCCTTAGTATCTTTCCAAAAAAAACGTCGAGTGACTCCAAAACAACCAACTCTCACTAAACAAATTATGTCTTGATGCTTTAATAGAATCTATTAGTTAATAAAAACACAATAATGCTTTGTCCTTCATTCCACTTTATTTGGAATGAAGTACAAAGTAATATATTGTTTTTATTAATAAAATGCCTTTCCACCAAGTTTTGACAGTGAACACCCTAAATGTGAAGAATTTATTAGAATAAGACTTAATTATAAAAACAAAAACAAGAGTAATTGTCAAAATTAATTGTTATGTATTCTGCTTTTTTATAGACGCTGCGTTGGTACAACAATCAATGTGAACATATTATACATACAAATAGGGGTTTGGCTCAAAATCCGTAACCCATGTTGATTTAAGATGCATGGATAAACATCTAGGCCAATAAATAGCTACCCACACTTAATTTAAAACTCGCCAGATAATTTATATAGCTATTGGCAGCCTGACCCATTTCCGGTCATTCGTGTTGACTTCTTCCAATCAATTATACTCAAGCAATAAAGCTTTGACTGAACCCATTGGGATTTTAAAAGCTTTTGGTAATTTCAACAATCGTTTGTTACCATTTTATTAATGTTTGTTTTGATAGCTTTGCGTCTTGTAAACAACATATTATTTGGTAAAAATAGCTTAAATGTTTTCGCTTAATCTTTCAGATTATTCAGATGCATTAATTTCAATTTGTTACCGTTGGAATGACATTTGTTAAAATAACTGAGTTTCTATAGGTCTTTAAAACAGTATCTTCCATAATTAAGTTCCATAAATATTTTCTTATATCAAACATGTCATTGAAATTCTTAGAAAGTTGTTAGCCATCAACAAAATCTGTCTCAGAAACAAAAAATAAATCTATATTTTTACACGATTAAGTTTCTTTTTATAATATGTCTTATAGTAAGTTCGCTCTTAATTATACTTTTTAAGCGTAACACTAGATTAAATAATTCAAATAATTATTGCTGATTGTGTTGATGTGATTGATGTTTAAAAACATGTAAGTAACATATACTACTAATTTCGTATTTTTTTTTCAAGCGTAAAGAAAACCCTGAGAGAAATGGTCAAAAAGGTAAATACTTACCAAATTCGTTTTGAATAAACTTTTTTATCCAATTAAAGTATTGAGAGTTTACAACGAGAGTTTGCTTTCAGGAAGACGGTTTTATAAACGTAATTTTAAACTTTAGAAAGTGATCCGATTTTCTTCATATACCGTCATACTCTATATTATAGAGGACTTTTTTTACTGTATAAAATAATTTTGTTTACTTTATTTTTCGAAAGTTGTATTAAAAGCCTTAAATATATATAAAAAATAAAGATACTAGCTGCTAAATAATGAAACTACATCATGCGACACGAAAAAGCATTTCTATTTTTATTGATTTCTTAATGTTAATGTTTTTATTATTTACCTCGCAATTAGGGAATCCAATCGGGATTAGAATTTTTCGATCCCGGGATCAGTACATTTTTTTAAAATAAAAATTGATAATATTGGTGAAAAATAATTTTAAAAAAATATTGTATATTATATAACCAGATGTTAGCTGATAATACGTTACCAAAAAGCTATCTTAATCTAACTAACTTAATATGCATACATTATGTAAAAATTCGAAATTTAACTTAAAATGATAAATTTCGATAGCTGAAAAAACAATTACCTACTTCAGACTGCAAGAATGAATATTTCTAATTTTTTTGTCTAAATACATACATTCTTAATAATTTTATTGAAGTAAATAGAAGTAATTTAAATATTAAAATATTCCCAGAGTACCAAAGCATCGATTGTTTTGCTTTTTAGTCAAAGGTTTCGGTTCACGGTACAAAATTAATGTTTATGAACAATAAATTACGCAAAACAAACACCGCCATTGATATCTGGTAACATACATTGGTGTAGAGAACAAAGCGAACAATAAATTTAAAAAATATTGAAATATGAAGCTTTATAATAATAACAAACAATAAATATTGTCGACAAATGCATTCACATACAGTACGCGTGCGTATAATGCATTGAAGAAATTTAATGATTGGCATCAAGTTACCTTTTTGGCGGCGACTCGCTCTTATCGTAAACTCTTATCGGAAAGATAAAGTCTTAATAATAAAATTGGGCATTGTTTATTGCATATGCTTGAACTACCGACTTGAAAACCAACACGTTTCTGTTTTAAAATCAAACCCGAAAGATTCGGGATCGTGTCTTCTAATCCCGGGATTGAAATGTATCTAAAACTGTATGGGATCCCGGGATTGGATTCCCTACTCGCCATGTATAACACATAAAGTACATCGTTTTATAATTTTCAAACTAATACAATTGAAATCATTATTTATGTATATTCAGCCTTATGCATTTTTTAAAAATATTTTTTGTTTTATTTAACGAAAAAGTAGTATTTTCTCATATTTATTTATCTAGTGACTAAAATGTACAATAAGTATACTATAAACTAATTAGGTACTTTTTTCCACACAGAGATTAGAGGAAAAGGCTTCGTTGACCCTTTTCCCTCTTCTAAACATCACCATTAAAGGTTAATTTTTAATGGAACCCTTTGTTAATATATGATGGCACAACAAATATTGTAGGTATACACCTTAACAATGTGTGTCCATTCATACAATGTGGTTGAACTCAATGTAGATGAATACATTATTGAGCAACATAAAATCTTCTGAATAATTTAATTTAATTACAACATTACAAGATAGTTACTAACAGTATCAACATTTTAACGTTTTGTTGAAATAGACAAGTAACAGTATACTTTGTTTTGTTGTTATTTAAATTGAGCAATAATTTTCAGAAATATTCTTATTTTACTCAGATGAGATCACAATAACAAATAGTCTACATATATATGTACATATGTATATGGATTAGCTTGATAGTAAATATCGAAATTCTCTAATGTTTTTCTAGTAAATTAAACAAAAAACTGTGGTAACGAAAATAAAAACACATTGATATTATGTATTGATTGATTTTTATTATATAGCTTATGGGATCTTATAGCGCAGTGGTTAGCGTTTTTTATCAATTTCTGTTCGAAGATATGGGTGTTTGTGATGTCTGGAAATTCTCTTCCACCCTTTCCAATCCTTTTATAACTAAACGTAGCGAGAGCGATTAGTTAAACACTAGTCCTGCCTTAGCCTCTCTTTGGAAAAGAGGGTTGAGCGACTGAGTAACAAACAGTTCTCGTAGAAAAATTTATGTTGAGATACTTCCATTAGGAGTCCATATGCTCCGCATTGCGAGCGAACATAGATAGCGTAATATATGAACTATATCGTTTGATGTTCAGTTATATTGCTTAAACAAATTTCTTTTAAATATTGAAGTTGTTACAAATACCAGTTATGGAAGAAAGGTTTAAGTACATTTTTTTGCAAAATCATTCATTAAAAAAAGTTAATAACGTGTTCCAAGTGTGAAACGACGTGTTTAAGCCCAATCAATGGCATATATGTTCTTACATATAACATTCACTATGGTCCAGTTGGTTAGAACATACTCTTTCAACCAGGTGGGTCGGAATTCGATTCCCGGTAAGTTCAATGTAATGTTTAAATTTCAGTCCTATGACGTGGGTGTTTGTGATCAATTTTCCACGACTTGATCTAGAGTAACTTACAAAATATTCTTCCAGTTTTTCTTGTACGATTTTTCAACTTTAAAATATTTGAGGCATTAGCATTAGCTGTAATGCCAAATATTTCTTTTCAATTTAATAATATTCTCATGTCAATACTACGAAAAATGTTAAAATGTAGTAACAAAACTGTTACAGAAATGTGATTATATATTTTAAAATAAAATTGCGTTATCGAATATTCAAAGAAAATTACAGGAAATTAATTGGATTTGGTTACTTTCAGACATAATTGGCATGGTTTTGAAGACCGATTTTTATATTTACGAAATAATCTAAATCTAAAATGTGCGTAAAGTATATTTGAACTTTCTATTGTGTAATTACTTGCTATATTTGTAATTTTTATGTTTATGCTGATAATCTTCTTTCAATTGAGTGTTTTTTTCAGGTATAGATTGATCAAGGGAATAGTCAAGACGAAGCGTTGAAAGACGGCGACATCGCTGGATGGATGGGACGCCACACAACCTGCGAGTACCGGAGGTTAACGACTGCCGTAAGAGAGCAAAGGATTGAGTGAAGTGGAGGAAATTGATTCAGGCGGCCAAAGTTTACTCAAGACTTAAGCGCCAAAAAGAAAAAGAAGATAGATGATCAAATCATTTGTTTAGTCTGTAATCCTTCTTTTTAAATATATTTAAAATATATAATACAAACAATCGCAAGGAATTCATACACATTTAAAATCCTTTTATTTTTTTGAATTGGGAACAGCAATAAGAAAAATATAAAATGAGCTTCTGGAAGAGCAAAGAAAGCTATATTTCATTTTAATTATTCATTAAAAACCACTCAAAACTTTTTGTTCTGTTTAAGTATATGCAGGTGTTTTAAAAAGTAAATTTTCTTTTCTCACTGACTACTTTCCATTTAAACATAAATATTGTACTTACCGTAACTCCAGATCTTCCTAAAAAAGGATTTTAAATAAGTGCCGCTTACAGAAAACCTACTTAGTTGAACCGTATGAAAAAGCCTTCGTGAAAATACGAGGTAGATTCTTCTAAAATATTAACCTGGTGTTTGCTTTGCTTTTTGAATCGCTTTTACACAGAGTTCGTCAATGCGACATTTTTTTGAAAATAAATATAAAAAAACAGATTGATGAATTTATAAACGCGAAATATTAGCCGTAAAAATGAAGGTCGTAGCGCAGGTTAAGCCGAAGCACTGCAGCAATATTTTCAACGTTTTTCGGCACCCTTTTATATACCGAACAGTATTACGAAACAGAAATATGTTGAAATTTATTTTTTAGTTAGGTTTTTGTATTCAAATTTATAGTGTGTAAATAATGGTTATGCGTTAAATTCACGTCGGTACAATAATTCCATATTTTATATAAAACCTTTGGCTCGTGACGTCACTTGTGCGTACCGATACCAGGATCAAATATACAGCCTGTTTATCAATGTACAAGAAACTATAGGTTAATAATAAGTTCTAAGAAAGTGTATTTTATTTTTAAAAAATATGTTAAAAATTTTCATGCTGTTTATTATTGATAAATTTAAAACTTTATACTATATAAAAAAATATTATCTATTTATAATTACAAAAACTTTTTCAACGCTCATAAAATAAAACATTTATAACTTACCAATCAACCTATGATTGTTCTTTAGTGCTTATTAACATATAACTATAAATATTAACGTAATTCATCAATTTGGACGAGTTTTGTTATTAGCAGACAAATGTGCAAAAAGTCTCAAAGACTTCTTTGAACTTATGAGTAAGATACTATATTCTGTTTTTCAATCATTCATGCTATGAAGACTATTATTGCTTTTCCAGCACCAATTATTTTAGCAGTTGAAGTTTTTTATAATAACATTGTCCATGAAATCTAAAAAAAACTTAAAATTGCTCAGATATTCTTCAAAATATAATGAATGTGTGGATGTATTAAACGTTAAAAAATCTGTAGTTTTTTAGCCATGTAAATAAACATCTTTTCTCTTAACTCCAACAGGCTTTCAAAAGTCCTTTTACAGGTGTATGTTTCACCTCAGTGGCACTCAAATATTTATGCCAGCATAATACGCTAGATTCAGTAAATCAATAATATCACGGAACCTTTTTTCACTTGATGAATAATTTAACAACATAAAAAGGATGTGATTTATTACTAAACAAAATATCTATTATTAGGTTTATCGTATACTAGGAAAAAAGACTGAATAAAATATTTACGGTAAAATATTCTTATGTGATCTTTTGAATTCTATAAATGAAATTGAAATTTTGAATAAATTATTCTTTCTGAATGAAAAGATTTTGTCACAAAATCTTAATAAACATTAAGTTTTAGTAATAGCGTGGTGAAGATAACTTGATAATATAACCATTTTATTTAAAAAAAAAACCAAAACTTATTTATATAAAACAATGTTTGAAACTGATTTTAATAAAAGGATTAGAGGATTTCAAAAGTATTGGTTTTTTCTAATTGGTGATGAATATTTACCTTCCTAAGTCCAAGGGCAGACTATAGAGAATGAGACTTAAAAAACAGTTTGTTGAATGCAAAAGGAAGAGTTAACCTTTACATTTGTTATTTTGTATTAATATGAGTTTATGCAACTCTTAAAATCATGTTACTATTACTGACACAAATATGTTTATCAAAAATACATTGACACCTTACTGTCATATTACTATATACACCTTATCCCCTAAATCTTTTTGGGAATAAAAACACAGGCAATTTAACATAATCAATGAATCTACCAACATTAGTTGGGGCATACAAGACTTAATTTCCATCTTTTAAACCAAGAAATCAACGAACTTGTTTTAATTTTTCAATATCAATATCAACATCATAATAGTCTCGAATATTGAAGTTATAGTACATTTCAATCTTTGTATTTGTTTATATTTTATAAAAAAAACTTAATTTTACCAAAAATCTGACAAATTAGGTTTTAATAATATTGTGTCGATATTATAAGAAACTAGTGCACTTTTTGTTTCCCTAGATATCTTTATAATATTTTAACACAATTGTCTAATTTATCAATTTATTTGAAATTATAAAATTTAGTATGCTATTCACGTCACTTGTAAATAACATTTTGTTTACTTAATAAATATAGAATAGAAACAAAATTGCTCGTGACATGTGCAAAGGTACTTCATTTTTCTTTCATGTTGGAGGGTTCAGGTTTGACCTTCCATTATCTCTGAGGCGTAGAGTGTTTAGCCAATTTATACTTCCTGTACTGTAACATGTGGGCGCATAGCGTTCGAATTCGCTTAAAAACTCAGGGTTTCACCGTGCAGTATGAAATATGTATGCATGATGGACATAAGACGCAAGAATGCAAGGAACGAAATAAGTAAACAAGGGAGCAAATAGGAAAGTCAAAATAAATTACACGAAACCTTTAATAAAAGAAATACTGTGATTGATTCGATTATTTCAAAGAAATTTTACTACATGAGGAACTAGAGGATTAGTTATAACATCAAAATAAAATCTTTTTTTAATTTTTATAATAGTTATTTAAGGTTGAAAACATCAAATTTATATAAACTTTTCCGGTTCTAAGCTCAAGAAATGCGACCCCAATACCCACATTTCCTTAAATATCTATTTTAATATGGGTGATACAATGTTTATAATTAACGTATTCTTATATCATAGTTTATATAAATACGCGATAACGCGATGAGGCGATAAACGCCCGCGATAAGCGATCGTTCGTAAGATAGATAAACTCGTCAGTTGCAGTTTCATGTGTGCTGGGATGACGTCTTTTTTACGCTCAACTTAAAATATGATTATTTATTAAAAAAAACACGGATTTTTATTTAAAAAATGTATGAGGAATGATGCAGAGAGTTATTTTAAAGCCTTTAGACCAGCGTTTCTCAACCGGGGGCCACAGCATACTCCGAGGGGGGCACAGAAGAAAATATCAGTTTTGGGGAGCCACAGCAGACTTTAGGGGGGCCACGGCCACTCAAAATATAATGAACTAAAATTTATATTGAAATCATATATAATATAGTAGGACAATAATACATTGCAGCAGAAATAATGTATTTATTAAACATACTCTTTCTTATTTTTCCAATGATATTTAAAGATACCATAATAACTGCATCCAAAAGTTAGTGTCGACAATATTGTATTGACTATCTTGTCCACGGATTTCTTTCATCACCCCATGATATTATGAAACTCGTGTGCGTTAAATATGTTTTGCTTCACTACTGCTACTATCCATTTTATACAAAACACATAGACATGAAAGAAAAGCCATTTTAATAATTCAAAAAGCTTTAAGAAGTTTCCGCAGCAAAAAAATAAGATTTATAGTATTCAGTGAAAAATTAGACACTGGTTTAATTAATAGTTTCTTATGAAATTTCCAAATTAATTGCAAACGCTAGAAAAAAGCATTATATTTCCAAATCTTTGATTTTGCAATTTCAAGAGTTATGAATCAGAGTGAAAATGCAGATATTCAGGTGATTCCTTTGAGCAATTCCGTTCAGTATCAAGACGTATGTATGAGATAGCAGATGATGAAAAAACAACTAATTGAACATTTTGCCTTGCAAATTGACTAACCTAAAACGATTTGTAAGATTTTTGATGACGACAAAATTAGTTAAGATAATTTAATGCTCTTTGCCAAAAATCTTAAGAAACTAAAGGTGTAACGATTGAACAAGGAATTAAGATTTTTTATGAATAAAAGATATAACGCTTCAATTGTTGAAAGTATTGAAGTTTTACTTTGATAAATAATCATGCACTATTTTTTTTTAATTCCCTTGGCGATTCATCGTCTACAATTAATATTGTGATAAACAGTAAATTTCATAAAATTCCTTAAACTTCAAGAATGTCTTTTTCGATTTTTTTTTAATCAGCTTGATGCAAATAACAAAACGCCAATACTAAAGACCAAAACTAATCATTGGCAAAGATTTGTCCCTTCGCTTAGTGGCTAGTGTCCTTAGGGCCCACCATGGCAAATTTAAGTACCGCCCCGGGCGGCTGGACCCCTTCCTACACCACTGCATATCATGCCAAAACTTCTTGCGTAGAAGGTATTAAGTAATTGAAGCCTAACACCCAATCGATGGGAGTGGCTGGTAAAGTACGTGATACAAGGTTTGTAACCTTATTGTCTTACAGAAATTCTTCTTACCGAATAATAAAGTGCATTGATAACCTTTACATCAAAGTTCAAGGCGCAACAGCAATGCTACTTAATGGGTGTAAAGTGTCAGGTGAGGAGAATTCTTTGACTACCTTGTTCTCCACCAGACCCTTCATTCTAAAGGCCCATAGAACTGTGGTGCACAGTATTGCTACAGACGCTGCTATGCGAATTTGGTAAAATTGATGGGAAATTATTATATAAAAGGACAGGCAATCTTATAAATTCTTTCAAAATTTAAAAATGCTAATGTAGCCCAATGCTTCGACTCCAAATTTTCGGATAAGCCAATTTATAACTAGCCATGAGCACTTCACTGCCAAGCTCTTTCAGGTCGGGTGATTAGTAAATAGCTTCAGGATGCTGATCGCATTTTTTGAGAATGTCCAAAAATGAACAACGAACAGGGAGAACTGCTCAAGATTATACGACCACAGTCGCATCTGGTGGTCCTGTTGGTCATGCCGACTTAGTTGCACCTAGGAAAAATTACAAAGCATTCAAAGAGTTCACGGCGTCTTATGAAAAACGAATTGAATTTATTTCATAAAAACTCTTTTGATAACGTTATTTTATTTTATTTCGCATTCTGCACATTTAAGAAATTTATGGATAAAAAATTAACACGAATAACACTGCAGAATACGCCCCCGTAAGAATAGTGTGAACCACAGTGAGCTGTGATGGGTGAAACGTTGGGTACCCTAGGGCTTTTCAAAAAAAGTAATTTTAAAAATTATTTTGTAAACATATTTTTTTTTAACAAACAATTTTATTGTATTTTTTTAAAAAAAAATAATGTACCTACATTTTTTTTAACTTTTCTGAGCCCCGAGAATTTTATTACTAGGGGTAGGGGGGCCACAGTAAAATATGAGACTCAAAAGGGGGCCACGGGCTTAAAAAGGTTGAGAAACTATGCTTAAGACTATTTTTTTTTTAAATTCATAAGAATAAGGCTAATAATGAGGAAACTACTGGGGTCCCTAAACGACCCCCATCGGCAGAGAAGTATTTTTCTAGTCTCCGAGCCGCGAGAGTTAACTAGAAATATAGCACAGTCAGCATAAAATGAACAATGATTTTTAGGAAAGTTTATATTCGCCCCGAACAAAATAATATATTCTATGCAAACGTTCATATACATTTTATGAAAGGTAAAATGCGTTTCACTGAACGTAATACAATTTGTAAATCTGAAATCATCCGTGTATGATGGATTGATAGGGTCAAAGCACGGTGAAAGTTCACAGCTTTTCCTTCAATAAAAAATATTAAGGAAGGAAGAATACATCATTTATAATGTCAAATAATGATGATGAAAAATATCTAGTAAATATTTTTGCAAATAATGATAATACGGATTGGTGATGATTTATTCAGTCGATATTTTTTCTAACTTGGTTATACTACCGTATTAAAAACATATTTTAACTTAAAAAATTCTTAATTCACCGCACTATTTTCATTATTAATTTAATAACGAATTCATTTGCATGCAAACATATTTCTCAAATTTTCGAAATTTGAAAATAAATCGTAAATTTTTAATCTATCGTTTTACTCACTGTAACACTAGTAGTTTTTGTTCTTATTGATTAATAAATTCATTGGTCGTCATTTAATGTCTAAAAAAAATATTCGCGAAAATTTAAGTATCAAAAACGAAGTGGAACTTTTGTAATAATTTGCCAAACAGTGAAGTTCTTTATTAATTTTTTAATGTTTTGCAATACGTTTTATGAATGCAAAGTGACGATGAAGCCTAAAGTTTTATTCAAAATTAATTAATTTCAAATATAATTAATATTTATTACGTATAATAATTTTTATTGGTTCTGTTTGCTTACTGTTCATTATTAATGAAGAAATCAAGCCCACTTCGACAGAGAACCTCGTTAAGTATATTTCTGGCTAAATTTAATACCCGAACCACAGTTTGAAAGTCCATTATTTTAGAAGGCTTATTTGCATAAGGCGCTTTCTGTTGTTTCAGTTAATAAAAAGTTATTAGAATCCGAGTAGCCTTTGGATGGCGTTAAAATAACTGAACCGTTATATAAAGAAAGAAATTAACATACAAAAAGCCTTCGTTGTTCTTCCTTTGTAGATCCAGTGCTCCTATCTTAGTTAGAACAGTAATTTAATCACACATAGCCAGGAATAAAAAAATCCGTGCTTTTTCAGTATCACTTTTAAGGTGTTAACTGTCAATTTTTGTTAAAAAGACATTATTAAAAATAAAAACCTCTACGTACATATGTTTAAGAATAATTGATACATCTAATGCGTTGCTTAAATCTTTATATTTGTTCATTGATAGAAGCACAGAATTATAAGTAATCAAATATGTAAACATAAATTATCGGCTTACTGCCAGAATTCATAAAGTGGCTTGTCAAACAAAACTCAGTTAGATGTCACAATATATGTATTTTGTCATGCTTTACCCAGTAAATTATTCATTATGTCAAAAAATAGTTTTTTTAAGCTTAATTGAATACTCTTTTAGTCACTCAGTGCATTTGTTGTTACATAATTTTTGGAATAGGTCACTAAGTGCGGAAACGTATTATTGAAAACTTCTCTGGAATCGAGAGAATAAGTATTTGTGAGGCTTTTTGGAAACTTTCAGATTATGCAAGCCAAAAGATTTTGTTATTATTTAAGTTTGGATACAACTGATGAAATTTAATTGAAATTTTAAATTCGGTTATTTCAGAATCAAAATTTCGTCACTAAATGGCTTCTGACAGTAAGTCGACAACATACCGGTTTTGCATAGCGACAAAACATTTTTAATTATTTTTAGTTAAAACATATAAACATACAAACGATACAAAACCAGATGAATTTATCAGCTTGACTTAAAACTATCCAATTAAATGATGTCAATAAAGCAAACTACAAGACAATAGAGGTTAATAAGCACTCTTATTTTTTATTTTGTTAATTATTCAACTTATTTAATATTTATTTATTGACAACCCCAATTTTGTTTTAAACCTTATCAATATAATAACTGTATGATTATCTTTAATTAGATTTTTATGAATTGTTGATAAACCAATCTTGATATAATAAATCAAATAAAGGATTTATATGCTCCATTTGTCTCATCACTCATCTCCGACAGGTTTATTAATGAACTGTCGGGGTATTCAATTATTCTTCATATTTTGTTTATAAAACACGTTTCTTTACTAATGGAAAAGTTTTTCCCATTACTATTTAGCTAGCCATGTATAAATATATATATATATATATATATCATTCAGATAAAGCTAATTCATATTGAAATATAATAGCAATCAACCTAATAATACTTTGATGTTAAGATAAACATGGTAAATGAAACTACATATAATATAAGTGTATTTTCTTAATGAAGCTTGGGCAAATAGTAGAAAAGAAAATATCAGAACCTAAGTCTTTCTAAAATTCTTATACTATTACTAGGCCAAGAGTACCTAAACTTTTTGAGGTTGGAAACTACTATGAAATGATTTAAACGTTTAAAAGAGATCGACTTCTTATATAAATCTTTTGTCGATTTTTATTTAGTTTTTTTTTAATTGAAAATATTAATTTTTAATATAAGGCACTATCACTTTTAAGGTGTTTACTGTCAATACATGGTGGAAAGGCATTATAATAAAAATCTTTTATTATTTTTATTATAAGGCACTATATTTACTGTTTATAGGTTCTAAAAATCTCAATAGGCTCATATTGTCACTTCATTGGTGTCTTTCTTAGATTATTCAGTATGGCGGATGAATACCACAACTAATAAAAAAAATATGTGTACAATATTAAAATACGAGCATGTGATTCCGTTAACCATTAAGAGTTTAACGTTAAACAAGTTTTTTTATATTTGAAAAAAACTACAAATCATCATTTTTATTTCAAAAAAATTGTATTACAATTTTAATGATATGGTTTTTCTCACTGGCAAATTTTCTATACATATTTTTTAAGACCAAATACAAAAAGGGAAAAAACATATTCTCTTAAATGACTTGAATAAAATTTTCCACAAACCTGATTTTAAAAACAGGGTCTCGAGGGAAATATGTGAATTAATAAATGTTTCGTTCATATTTTAGAAAAGATTATTATTCCTGTCAAATGCAGTACTTACTAGGGCATCCAATCCCGGACAATTTTTCCAATCCCGGGATTGAAAATTCACCATAAAATTGTGTATAAATTCAGGAATCGAGATTGAGAAATTTTTGCCTACCGATTTTGAAATCCTGGGATTTTCCAACAAAATTTTAGTCGATTTCAAAAAAAATTGAATCCAAAAACCCATGAATGTGCGGAATTCCCAAAATTATCAATTCCCAAATCCCGGTATTAGCGCTATCACAATCTCGGGTTTTCGGGATGGCCAAATTTTGTGAGATCTGGAATCCCGGAATTGAAGGCCCTAGACTACTAACTGTTACTATTTTTTTGTTAATATAATTGAATTTGTAGAATACGTAGATTCAAAAAAGATATATTAAATATAAGATTCGAATAAATTCTATGAAGTTAAAGGTGTTGGTAGTTTATTCAATTTAAACTTTCTTACTTCAAAATTCGTAAAATTTAAATGTTATAAATAGATAATATTATAATAAATAATCATTAAGGCACCGTTTAAGTTGTTAGCAATGTTTTACTAGTTTTACTGCTGTTTTCAGTTTACGTACTAAAAACTAGTCTTTTGACGTATACAAAATTTAACGCTGTTAATGTTTTTTTAAAAACATTGCTGTATTCTCAAAATATGTTAAAATACAGTATAATTTCAATGTGTGTCCTTGAAAAAACCAACATACTTGTAAAGCAATTTTAGAGCGCCCTATGTCATAATCGACTCTGGAAAGGAAAAAGGACGTAACCCACCCATAACATTTTTTTCAGGAGACACAGAAAACGGTTTTTTGTGATTTTAGGCTAACGGCAAATTATGAAATATACACAACCGTGAAGTCCACGAAGTCTAGTCCAATAAATTGGTTTTTAATGGAGTTTATCTAATATTAATTAAATAAACTTTTTTTGAGACTTTTTACCTGATCTAAATTTTCACGGGCCCTTCTTTTTTCAAACTTTATACCTGAATACTAATTTGGTATTTTCAGTTTACATCCTTTTGATAGAACGTGTATCAAGTTGTATATATTGTGATTATCAAAAAATCGGTTTTGAGGAAACTGAAAGTTACATCCTTTTTCCTTTCCACGGTCGATAAGTTTGTGTTTATTTTAAAATTAAAAGATTTTCAACTGGATATTAAACTACTTAATACAATTATTCTTAGAAATATTTTATTACACAGATGTTTTTAATCTTCGTAAGTTTATTTGAACATCGCTTAAAATAGTTTGAAAAAGCCAATTGTCAAAAGGAACTGTTTTCTCAAAGCATAAACTTCGTAAATTTGTACCTTTTTTTTTTATAGATAAATCAACTAACAACATTGTTGAGCTTTAATTACATCGTTGGGAATGTGTTCCGAAAAAGATTTTTTCTTTTTTTTTACCGGATAGGTATTTAGTGTTATAATGTGGAATGTTTCTTGAAAAATTTCTCTTTTTTGTGAAAATTCGACAAAAAATATACCAGATAGTATTATCGCTGACATTTTCAATTTCTTTTTCTATATGGCTTACATTCCTCCGTTGGCTTTTGTCGCACCCTATGTCTCTACTATTTTAGCCCGTTTTGCCACAGCCTTGGCGCTTAGATCTTGAAAAAGATTTTTTCTGCAAAAGTGTATAAATAGGACTAAAGTTGAATATTCCGACACTTTCCATACACTCAATTTCGTGAACACATGAAAAGTCAATATTTTTTTACATTTGAATCTTGTTTGTATTTATAGGTCAAAGATGTCTCTATTGTGCGTTTGTTTGTGCTGCGAAACTTTCTATGAATAAAATTTAACTGCGATGTAAAAATATATATTCGTCGAATAAAAAGAGCATTTGGTTATTTTATATATTATTTTTGTTTTCGCCTTGAACTTTCTGGTACTCTTGATATACATATGTCAGATATATTAAATAAATTCATCAAAATTTTCAAATTATATTAGATTGAAACATTAACTTTTTTTATTTTCTTATTTCTTTGTGAAACCCAATCGTTCAAGGCATGTAACAATTTGAATCTAAAAATAAATCACTTAAAAAATAAAATATTTTATACATAATTACATAATAGGTATTTGGCATTGACAGAAGGTGTCAGATCATTTTTTTTAATCAAATAATAAAACTAGATAACAGTGTTTTAATGATAACAATTAATAATGTAATATTTTTTTGATTAAAACTGATTGTCACTTTTAATCGCCAGAGAAAAGGCTCTAACAACTAAACCAGATAAGTTGAATATGATCCAAATGCTCCATTTTTGTGAGAGTTATTTCAATTCATCGTTCGCAGAAAAACAGAAGGCAAATCAAAATTAATAGAAAACTCATTTGTAAATGGCTCAATTGCTGCTGCGTAGACCAGCGTTTCTCAACCGGGAGCCATGTGAGAAATAGAGATGTGCCATGTCAGAAATTCTTCACAGAAGAAAAATTCAGTTTTGGGGAGCCACAGCAGACTTTAGGGGGGCCACGGCCACCCAACATATAATGAACTAAAATTTATATTAAAATCAAATAGAATACAGTAGGACAATTATACATTGCAGCAGAAATAATGTATGTATTATACATACCTTTTCTATTATTTTCCAATGATATTTAGGGATACTATAATAACTGCATCTAAAAGTAAGTGTCGACAATATTGTATTGACTATCTTGTCCACGGATTTCTTTAATCACCCCGTGATAATATGAAACTCATGTGCTTAATATGTTTTGCTTCACTAATACGAATATCCATTTTATACAAAAAACACATGGAAATGGAAGAAAACCCATTTGAATAATTTAAAAAGCTTTAAGAATTTTCCATAGCAAATAAAGTAGGACATATAGTATCCAGGCATTTCTTATATAAACACGAAACATTCATTTACTAAGAGTCAGTTCAAGTTCATCCGTACACTTGAAAGCCTGAAGATGCCAAAAGGCGAAACCCGGGTCGTTATTGACAAAATCTGTGTGAATTTACATAATTTGAACGATTCAAATTTATTGAAATTCCACCAAGCACCTTCAGTTGAAATCTTAAATTATACATAATTTATTTTTTAACAAATAATTTGTGTACAAAATTTGATTGTGTTTTATTTTTAAAAATAAATGTATATTTTTTCATTTTTCCCGAGCCCCGAGAATTTTATTACTATGAGTAGGGGGGCCACGGAAAATTTGAGGCTCGAAAGGGGGCCACGGGCTTAAAAAGGTTGGGAAACTATGGCGTAGACTATCACATATTGATGACTCTGAACAGAGACAAATTGAAGCTTTTATTTAAAATACTAGTAATGTCATCGGAGTCAAATTTTACAGGAAGGACTAAAAACCGTTGAGTGAGAGTAAAACAATCAATGTAGGATTTAAAAAATATGTTTTTTCTAGAGAATATAAGTATGTATGAGTAAAACATTTGAATATCAGATATACGTACAAAACCCACTGGAAGCCATGAGAAATGAAAGGAGGGGGAGTTGGATCTTGGGTTGAAATTACTAGTGTTGTTTTTGTGTTATGATATGTTTTGTTTTTTGTAGAACTATATAAAAAAATTACGCCAATATAATTAGACATGCTCAGTTTTTTGTACAATTTAAATAAAGAAATATGTTACTTTATCTATTAACAGATGGCATTCATTAGTCATCTCACAACTTAATTTCTAATCTGAATTTATTTTTTTATTTTTTGGTCCTTGGTCATTGAATAATGACAACATGGTTATCCAATTAAATAATTAAAATCTTGCTCAGGTTTTCGTTTCAATGGAAGCCTAGCGAAAAAAAATAAGTATTTCAATAAACATTGTGTCGAGTCAGTCGAATACATTTTTCTTAAAGTATGCATATTACTTCGAAGAGCACATCCTACATGAAATGTTAGCTTTGAGTCACATATCAGAATATTACAACCGAGAACTTAAAATGGTTTAAACATCATTTACGATTATTCACATCAAGTTCTCGCTAGATCCATTCCATACTGCTGTAAATATGATGTCATATAAAATAAAATATAACATAATTTTTCAACTCATTTCAATGTTGATGAAGTAAATATGGGCTATAGAAATACAAATAAATGATTACCAGTTGTTTTTTATTATTATTTTTAATATAATTAATCGTTTTCAAGTATATTTTGTATGAATAGTTCTCTTTTTAAGAATTTTTTATTAGTTCATTTAAATATACTGTTGAAATTTATCGTTTGCGCTTTTCGCCACTTAAAATAAAAGGCTTGAGTTTGAAAAAAATGGAGATAAATTTACCAGGACATTAATTTGACATCATTGCTGTAACAGCAACGATTTTAAATCTGAAAAACAAACGCGAAAACTCTACTAAGCATCTTTAATTAATAGTATTGTCCTACAAAAAAGCTTTCCCTTTCAAACGGAAAGCTATTTTTATTTCTCCTGAAGGATGGGAAAGTATTAAAGAATTCTAGTGTAAATTCACAAAAAAATCTTACGCCGTCCTTTAGAACATCGTGTTTAAATAAAATTATTCATTCTCTGCCTTTCCACGACAAGGGTTTGTTGCCTCACCTTTTACAAGACGGAAAAAGATGTAACCGTATTTTCTTTCACGGGAAGAGTCCCGTAAAAGTAGACTTGGATTCTAGAAAACACATTTTCTTTAAACCTCAACAGGATTAACCTAAAACTCGAGGCAAAATGGTAGAAACTGAAAGGAAAAAGCACTCTTATTTTTATTAATTAATACTGTTTTCAGAGAAAGCATTGGAAAGAAAGACTTCAGTTGGTCACAAAATTTTGAAAGAAAACTTTTCAAAAACATCTGTTAACTTTGATCAAATACCCTATATTCATTTGAAATTTAACTTTCGATTCGATTGCTTAATACTTACTATAAATATAATAAATACTCAGCAAAAAATAGTGTAGAATATATGTTATAATGAGTATGCAAATCTATTAAATATATCATTTGAATGACGTACCTATATATATTTATTTACTCATTACATCATATTCTTATTTAAATTTTTATAATCAAATGTGAAGAACTGTAAAAAATAAATATTCACTTCGTATGTAAATTGGTTAGCTATTGATAAACTAGTTTATATTTAACACTATACTTACTAAAAAATGTATTATTATTACGAAAAAAAAAATTAAACTTAAAAGCAATGAATATAAGTAGATTCTTGATTAGATCAAGACAAACTTTGTTTATGACGCAAAATGGAAGATTGAAAACATGTTTATATAATTTATTTCGAAAAAGTATTGTTAGTTGACATCATACAATAAAATATGATAAAAGTTACACGTAAAAAGCATATTGTCATGCGAATTAAATAAAACAGTACACTTTTTTTTAAATACAACACTTTAACAAATAACAACTATTATATGAGACAAATAATTCTAAAATTTTCTTAGTCTTTATCATATACTTCATATCCATCATATAATACATACATAAGAGAATTTAAGCTTCGACGTAAAAAGAATATCTGCCTAATGGTTTCCGTAAAATCTTCCCCTAAGACGATAAAATCTAAAAGCATCATGATTTCATCACTGTATTGTTCTTTGCCATTATGAATTGAGTGTACTTGCTCTTAGTTTTATTGACATGCTGAGTGAAAATATTTTCAAATAAATTTCTTCAATGCCGATCAATATTTGTTTACTACTAAGTTTTTCCAAATAATCTCTACGTATTAAGTGCTTTAGCAATAATTCTGTAACAAACATTTTGTACAAAATATTATAATGCGACTAACTAGCATCCAAAAAACCTACTCCTAATGGAAGATGTATATATTTTTCACGGTTCCTCTTACGTTATTTACATATATACATATAGACATAACCATATTTCAAACTATTAAATATGAATCTTTTTCCATCAAATTGTCTCTTTCTAGCATTTTCAGGCAGTAATCTTTTGGACCTTACTAATTACTTTTCGAATATACTACATGTTCCACACTTTATTTTGTCTCTGAGAACGAGTCCAATTATTTCAAATCTTTATAAAAATAGAAGTTTGTTTAACGAAAATTGTAACGAAATAGTGAGATATATTTCTTCAGATGCGTTACGGATAAAAGGTTAGATAAGATTAGGAAAAAACCAACAAGTAGTTAATCACATTTGCTTTGTCGCGTTTTAGTATTAGATAAAAAAATCTAGGAAATTAATGAAAATCTCACAGATATCCATGTTTGACCCAAATCTTTCAAAAAATCAATTAATACTTTTTATTATTTAGCTTGTAAAATAACGTTAAGATAAGAAACGTATCTATTAGAAAATAACAACAATATTTTACATTGACAATGCTTAACTCGTTTGCGTAAGGTTAACTGCCAAATTGAAATACGTCTAATTATCCCGGGCAATTTGTTTCAGATCTCTATCGCTTTGGACATTAAGCCACTTACAGGGGTTGCTTATCCAAGTGATACTTCTTCTCCCGACTGCCCTTGCTTTCGTGATGAGTTGAAATATGATATATCTCTGGGTTAATGCGGCGTAGTGCAATTTATATTTCATCATCATATTCGTATTATTTACGTTGGCTCATTGTTTTATAACACAAATCAAAAATTAAAAACCATAATAAAGACGTAGGTCTTCGAATTTGGACGACTGTTTTTTGATCATTTGCTCAATTTCTTTTTGTGATGTTCACTAAAACGAAACCAATAATAAGTTAAGTGTATTATTTCTTAAATAAAATATTATGAATCGTGTTCAGTGGTCGACGTCGTTGGCTTCCATACGGACCCTTGTGGGTTCGAATCTTAGTACAAACAGCATTTTTTCAACCGATTTCTTTTCGAAGGCATGGATGTTTGTGATTTTTAAAAATTCCCTTCACCATTCCAATCCTAAAATAACAGGGCTCAGTGAGAGTGGTTAGCCAACCTCTATTCCCGACTAGCACTATTCTTTATATCCCTACTCTCTTTGAAACAAGAAAGATTGACCAACTTAGTAACAAGCAGTTCTCATAGAAAAATTTCTGTTGAAATACCTCTATTAGAAAGCCATATTCTCCACATTGGGAGTGGACATGGATTTACAAAAATACATATTGCGACAATTGTTTCGCTTATTTTTACATTATCATATAAATTTTAAATAAAAAACGCTATAATTTTCTTTAAGCATATGACCAATTTATGAATATACGCTTTTTTGTGTGAATTTATAAAAAAAATACGATACATTCGAGGTTAGACATCGATCGTTCTTTCCTTTTAATTTGCAGCATACAATGCACTAAAAACAAAACCAAGGTGGAAATATAGCGAAAGTTCTATAACTGTTTTTTTCTTAATTTGGAAACTTTTATCAAAGCCACGCTATTGTGTGTTGGAGAGAGGATAATCATATTTCATCGATCAAGTATGAGAACATACCATCGCAAATAGTTTGAAGTAAGTAGTTTACATCTTCCTTTTTATTATAAATTGTTTTCGGAGAAAAAACTAATTTGTTAAAACCACGTTTAGTCAGTAACTGGTTTGTCCAAAATTAAATTGTAAGTTTACTTCATTCATTCGGAAAATTGTTTTGTTGTCTTTCGAGTTTTAACGGCATTCCATTGTTCTTGTCAAATTTTAGGAGCTACGTCGCTCCTTTTGTAGATACAAGATAAAATAACCAGATACTCATTTTAATTTCGCTTACAGTATTCAATTCTGCTGTAAAGGACAGACATATTGATTGTTGGGTATTTATCATGGTGCGATCCTTTTGTTGTAGCAAGACAAATCGCGATAAGATTGAATGGGAGTGAAAAGAAGTACAAACAAACAATTGTTGGTTTATACCTCAAAGCTGTTGTCTCGAAATCGGTTAGCGTTAGAGAGCTTTTATTTGTTCTAGAGGTTACATTCCAAAGCTTCCGTAAGACACGCAACCGGGAAAACTTGCACGTGATTTCCACAAATAAAATTTCTTCCGGCAAAAATAACACCACTTAACACCAGAGTATATTCTCACAGTTTTGCTAGATGTCTGAAAATTATTTATAATAACTCTGAAGTTAGTTACACTTCTTCTTTAGTTTTCAAATGAAAGATTAGTTGATAACGGTATTAATCTACACAATTTAAATAACTTTCGTGAAATTTAATTATTTTCTTCGATTCTTATAGAAGAAATTTTGTTCAACTTATTAAAACTAAACAAACTTGAGTAACTTCATACTAAATAATTACAATACGGATTATATGAAAACGCTTATTCCCGCCTGTTTTACCAAAATTATTTATACTTGCATTTTTGTAATTTAAGTTGACACAGTTAAAAATATTAAATGAATGCTTTTTATATTCGAGCAAAAGATAAATTTTTAATCAATAATCTTATTTTAATAAAAAATTAACGCGTAATTGATTGTTTGTAAATAAACTATATTATTATTAACATCACACCAAATGTGAGCAAATTTAAATATAAATCTAAAAAATAAATTTACTTTTTTATCAAGTCAATCTGAATACTTTCTGCTACAGCCCCCTGACTTTATATCACGGAGTATTATGGCAGTTTACATAAGAAACACGCCATGACTGGAGGCACGTGACATACAATGCTTGAAGTCTGGGACTAACACTTGTTTTCGGTCAGAACCTTGTATGTATCATAAAATGAATACATACAATACATGTCCATAGCTCTTTTTCCGTTTGAGAGTCTTGGTGTCTCAACAAATCACAGGATAGATGATTCTTTATATTTGTAATTACTTTAGATTTTTCAAAACATAGTTGTCGTTGATAAAATAGATGTGTGTAGATTTAAAGATGACGACGGATCTGGACTCGTTCTGTGAATACCTTACAAAATTGACTCACCTGCATATTCCAGATAATCTTGCAGGCACTGTACAGTGGCTTCATGATTAGAATAGACAACAAACATGCTCAAAGAGAAGATGGTCATTATAGTGTTTCATTGATTTTAAAAATAAAACTCTTGTTCATTAAACATTTATTTTGATAATAGAGAAATCATAAAAATCTACGTACTTTTGTCTATTAGCGCTTGTTAAATCAATGAAACTGTTACATGTAACATCACAAATAAATCTTTGGTAGTCAATACATATAATTGCGTTTTGTTATTATTAATTAGTAAATTTTTAGTGAAAAAGATTTAACTATTCATACAAAGCACCACCAAAATTCACCTGCTTAGCTTACGAAATGTTGCATTGGAAATAAAACTAAATCTTTCTTACCTATAATGAGCCTTAGTAAGCTTGCCACGAGCAAGTTGAGGTCCACAGAATGACCCATTGCGACAGTATCACGTGCTCGCTAATGTTGTTTCCTTGCCAGCACTCCTCTCTTGCATTTCATATTTACGTAAACAAGATAAAAACTCAACGTGACTTTTTTTAACTGCAAATATTTGTAAGTCCTCTTGTATCACAATAAAATTCGTAGAAAGTTTCAGTCACTTTAGACTTAATTCAATTACTTCATTTTCAAAAGTGCATCACCACTTCAAGCCAAAATCATAATTGTTTTTTTTTTCACTGCGAAGTCTCTTTATATTAAAATTTTCGCCTTTAGCACTCTTTCAAACCTGTAAAAATAAAACAAATATTTTAGTAAACAAGATAAAAAAAAAGGAGGAAAATTGTGATTTTATATAGTGGTACGAACCACTTCCAACATAAAACATATGAACCTCAATCAAAACAAAATGGAATGTTTTACAAATAACTACTCTTTTTTTGGATATGGTTAAAAATTATAATTCAAAGATGGCCTATCAAACGACAAATATTTTGGCAATCTGTCTCCATCTCTCAATAAACGTATGCTTTTTAGGATTGGGTGAGTAAGATAGATTTTTTAAGACAAAAATCCATCGATTGACATCAATTTATAAAAGTTTCTGCTCAGGTACTCGAATCCGAAGCCAATGTTCATGTTTTTTTTATAAAATACTAGCCGGTACCCGGCAAGCGTTGCAATGCCATTCGAAGAAAGAAAGTGATTGTATTTTAATTCTGTTTATTAAAGTGCTTTTAGATATCTTTTTTTCCGTCTGGTGCGTATACGAATAGATCTGAAGGTTTTCCAACGGGTGAGCAGGCCACATACAGCTGTCCATGTGAGAAGCATAGATTTTCTAAATTTAGTCCTCACCCTTGTAGCGATTGTCCTTGTGCTTTGTTGATGGTTATTGCAAATGCGAGTCGCACCGGAAACTGCAAACATTTTAATTCGAATGGCATATTTGTTGGAATCATTAAGATGCTTGGCAACAGTACATTGTGCCCCTTATATTTTCCCTTTAATTTGTTTAGCTTCAATGATATTGTGCATTATCTTTTTCAATGAATGTCTGGTACCGTTGCAAAGTGGTGGATTTATATTTCGGAGAAGAATGATAGGTACGCCAATTTTCAATGTAAAAACGTGTGACAGCATGGCTGGCAAATCAAGTGAGTTTAAGAATTCAGAAGAATTTATTGCGATATTTTTGGGAAAACTTTTTGAATCAATTCTCTTATTGTTTTTGTAATTTTACAGAAGTTTGTTGGCAATGTAATACATTGTGTGGATTCATCTATTTCCAATTTTCCATTCCCAATATTCGACAATTTTTTTGCGAAACGTTCAGCGGATGTGTCATATTGTAGTTCTACACGCATGCTGGCCTTGAAAGCCAATTTCTGAACGTGTCGCCATAAAACTGATGATTTGAGACATGTATTTAATAAGTTGAACGTGGTATAACTGGTAGGGTTTGTAGAAAATCACCAGACAATAAAATAAGTGCGCCACCAAAGTCATTTCCTCTCAAATCTTTTAGTGGATAGTATACAGCTTACAATGCTTTTTTGTACGCCATAGTACATTCGCCTCATATTATGAGTTGGCATGATTGAAGTACTGCACCCATTCCGATTTTTTTTGATATTTCATGTTAGTGTCTCAGTGATTTGCATTAAAATGCAATTTCAGTGCTGAATGCGCTGTTCGACCACCATCCAAAAATGTTCACACCAAAGACACACTAAACTTTATGAAACACACACATTTGCTAAATTGAGAAAAGTCACCAGAAAAGGCAATAATTATTAGAAAATTCGCCACAGAGAATTCTAAAAATAGCCAATCAACGGGTCTAAATTTCACTTTTTGCGACCTATGATTTGCCATGCAACTGATAGCCATGGCACGCAGATCGCTTTATTCGGCGAAATTTCTCATTGTAAAATTTCTGCACTCTGGGGTGGGCTGGAGGAAGCTCAGAGGGGCTCGCGCAAGCCCTTTGTGAAATTTTGCTAAGGTCGGCCAGCTCCTTGTTAATTTAAGAGAAAACAATATTCTCAAATCAAATGAGTGCATAGCTGCAATTTCTGACTTACATACATTATCTATGACAGCATCAGTATACACAGTAGTACAATTTCGGCCACTTACATTGATGAGTTTACAGTAAATTGCATATTGTTACATATTGTAAATGTATTAAGTAAAAATCGATTGCTTATTTAAGTAGTCCATCAGGGTGATAAAAAAACTCACTGCTTTCCGGAATACCGAGAATTGCGTTGATATAAAGCGAGCCCCTTGTACACGCATTGGCAGCCTACTGCTATCTGTACTAATTTAGAAAACTTTGAGGGCGTCCGCACAACAAATCATAAAAGTTTTATTGCAATTGGATGAACGGTATAGAAACAGGAATACATTAAAGAAAAACTCCCAAATTACCGTATGGGCAGCCCATCGTTGTATGTTTTGATTCAAAAACCTTTGCTGGTGTCCGCAAAACAACTCACCAAAGCTTTATCGCAATCAGATGAACGGTATAGGAACGAATAAGGAACAAACAAAAAAATTAACGTATTGGAAGCCCAACGCTGGCTGAATTTATTCAGATACCGTTGCGGGTGCTTGCACAACAACTCACCAAAGTTTTATCGCAAACGGATGAACGGTATAGGAACAGGAACGCATAAAAGACAAACTAACAAATTAACATATTGGCAGCCCACCGCTGATTTATATACATTCAAGGGCGTCCGCACAACAACTCAGCAAAATTTTATCGCAGTTGGATGAACGGTATAGGAACGAATATGGAAAAAACGAACAAATTAACGCATTGGCAGCCCACCACTGATTTATATACATTCAAGGGCGTTTGCACAACAACTCACCAAAATTTTATTGCAATTGGATGAACGGTATAGGAACGCATACCAGACAAACAAACAAATTAACGCATTAGCAGCCCACCGCTGATTCATAAACCTATTCTGGCGTCCGCATAACAACTCCCCAAAAAAATTATCGCAATCGGATGAGCGGTATAGGAGCGCATAGGTAACAAACATACAAACATTCATTTTTATATATATAGATATTAACTGTTTGAATTCCGGTTTTCATTTTTACTACCAAACGGTGATAGAACTCATTATAACTATATTTAAACGTTTCAAATTTCATCAAACACCTTCAGTCAAAACTTAATTTTTAATATTTCTCAAATTAGTGAGTTAGGTGTGCGTGTGCATGGGTCAAAAGGGGTTTTAAATATTTATTAGATAAAATTGATTGTACTGTATATTGATCCAAATACAAAACATACAAACGGCCCATTATGCATACAATTTTATGAACCAACAATAAAGGTAAAATGTTCTCCATTATTTTGGATATTTACAAAAAAATTAATATTCCAAGCAGCGTTCCTAATTTATGTGCTACCCTATTCATGAAAATAAGGAGAAGAATAAGTTTAATAATCTATACTAACGTAAATTTTTCACAAAACAGTGTCCAATTTATAAAAAACAGAATAAATATTCAGAAAAAATATAAGACGCTAGATTTCACACAAAAAAGCAATGTCACCTTTTCCTTGTTTAGACAGAAATTTTTGGAATTTGATCCGCTTTTAATAATCTAACGCTGAAAGGAAAATGTTTGAGACGGCGTTTGTTGCTTGAAACTGAAAAAGAAATTTTGTATAATACGCAGCGACATCTTTTAAAAGATTGAATAACAATTCGTTATATTGCCTTCTTTTATATTTAATATTATGTATTTTAAAAAAATGGTATTTTATATTTATTTCTATAGACTCTCACAATTATTTAAAGTGCATTTAAATATTTCACAGATTGTTGTTAATGGTATTTTGAATATATTTTTTCTAACACATCATTATTTTCATTTTAAGACCAGATTGCTTAAAAATATATATTTTTTAAGATTATTTATAAATATTTTCTCAATATTAATAACTCAAAATCAATGTTGATGTAAAACATAAAAATAGTAAATCACAAAGTCTCTTTAAATGTGACATTATAAAGTAAAATTACTCGTTATTATAAAAATAGGTTTTATTATAAAAAGGGTAATATTATTCAAATATATCACGTTTTTGCTGTGCTTTATTATTGAAGTTAACAGTAAGAAAGAATATAATATATTTTTTTAGGCATAAATGCACAAGTCCACACATAATACAACCCGAGAAAACGACATGTTTAAAAATTCATTTTCTTTATAAATAGTGACTCAGCGATTTGTCGCCTAACTATCTGCAACAACATTAGACAGCCTTGGCTTAAGTTTTATCGATGTCTGTTTAATTCGTTTGACACATTAGTAATTTTTTACTGTACATATGTATAACGGGGTGCGTGATGAAATGGTCGACGTTTTTGGGTTCGGTTGTGGCGCTCACTGGTTCACGGACAGTTTCACAAATTGATCTTTGATGGCATGGATGACTGTGATTTTTAAAATTTTCTCTCACCTGTTCAATCTTAAAAATAGAGCAAATCAGCTTATTGTTTGTCATGTTTTAGTCTTATTTTGTCTCTGTAAAAAAGATAGGTATACTGAGTAGCAAGCAGTTTTCATATTTAAAAAAATCTGCAGATCTAAATTTTATTAGAGTCAATGTACTTTTACATAGTGTACGTTATCTTTAAATTAACAAGGCGGTCAAATACATAAAATACTAAATTATTCGTAATATTCAAATTCGTAATAGTCAAAAGACAGTTACATGGACATTTGTTTGTAAACATGTTTCAACTCTTTTTTTTACTTACTGTCAAGCTCTTAGCTCTTCACTCTTAGATTTTATTAGGCTCTTAGCCATCTTTGCTTAGTTTATTTAGTCTAGTGATAAAAGCTTTACGTTAGCGATAACTCTCTTTCAATTCAACATTTAAAATTTTGAACACGAGTAATTTTGGTGTATTTTATAATGTTGTCCATCTAGAGCAGTGGAGGGGAACCTGCGGCCTTTTGACTACTCTAAAGTGGCTTTTGAATTGATAAAAATATACAATTTGTTCAAAAAAAAATACGGAAAAAGAGCACAATCAACCCATTATATGTTCGACAGTCGAAAAAAAAGGGGGGTGTAAACGTTTTCTTTACTGCGGCCTTATGTTGAATCAGATAAATGAATGTGACCTTTAGAAATGAAAAAGTCCTCCACCCCTGATCTAGAGTGACATTTCAAATTTTCTGAGATTAAAATTTTATATTATATACATATACGACTAGAAATGCCGAATTTTACAAACTCGTTTTCATAAATAATCAAAAGGGTATTTCTTTGTTAGTATCCATATATTTGAAAACCGTAGCTATATATTTAGATTGGCTAACTGGATCCAAATAAAATCGAAGTCTTTTATAGATAACCATTTACATTTAGTAATACAATGCAATATACTGCTTTTATCAATACTTTAACAAAACGTCGTCTGGGCTAGAGCTATCGGACGTTGAAGAGTTTATACTGAAGCAGCGATTTAGCATCGGACTGTCGGCATTCAAAATAACGAGTCGCAAAAAGAAAACTACGAAAGCCCAGTAAGCGCTCCCGAGGGTGGCATCTGTGATAGCGTTTGACAGGCTTCTCAACATGGGGGCTGTGCTTTCCATTGCTATTGTTACAAAAAAAAAACATTTTCTCATTTACAATGTAAACATAGGCTTTTGTTAAAAATCAGTGAGTTTTTGCATTGTTCCGATATTCTAAGGGCAAAGATTTCGAATGATGCCTTAGTATAAAAACACACATGTAAAATTACTTCAGTGGTCGCTCAGTTCTTACCGAAGTTTTTAATAAATATGAAATGTCCTCCTATCATTTTTTAGACCTACTGGATACACGAATGAAGAAAGCTCAAGTTTCATTGATTGATTAATGTTGCTACGTTTGGACAAGACATTGCATTATTTTTACTATGTACTTTTATTTATAATTGACACATTTTTTTTCTATTTTTACTTTGACACACGCAATGAATTATGTTATTATTATTCTGAGATTAATTATATAACGATAACTGGTTTCGATTTTCTGCCAATACTCACTTACGGAACGAAAGCAGTCACGCTTATATCGTCAAATTGTTAAATAGTTTCAACCAATTGCATGTTATTTTTATGAACATACTGTCTCTCTACAAAAAAATACAATTTGTACAATTCGGGTGACTTTTAAGTTGCATAAATCTTTCAAAAAAAGTCGAAGTCAGTTTTATATTAAAAAAACGCCAAACATATCATTTAATTTTAATACGAATGGCCTTGATACAAAAAATATCGGATCAATACTTTAAAATTATGGGAATATAACACATGCAAAATTTACTGAAGAATTATGTTAAACTAATCGTTTACATGTCTTCATCCCTGAGAATATGGCTATAACTTAAAAATTATGTTTGCGACGTTCCGTTTAGAAAAAACTAAGGTAACGAACAACGATTTATATGTATATCATGCTGGAGTATTGAAGTAATTTTGAAAATAAAATCTTACGAAACGTTCATTTTTTTTATTGATTGATAATGGAATATTTAAATCATACTGACTGATTTTATAAATTAAAACCAATGCATTTTCGTTGTTAAATCAACGGTTCAATAAATAAATATAAAACAGTTTAAAAAATATTCGTATTTTAAATAAATATTTTATCCATGTCCGCTCCCAATTTGGAGCATATGGCTTCCTACTAGAGGTATCTCAAAAGAACATTTTCTACTAGAAATGTTTGTTACTCAGTCGCTCAACCTCTCTTTTCCAAAGAAAATAGTAGGGATAGAAGAATCAGGCTAGGACAGGACTAGCCGTTAACTAGTCGCTTTCGCTACGCCTAGTTATTGGATCAAAAGAGTGGGAGGGAATTTTCAGACATCATAAACACCCATGCTTTCAAACAGAAATCGATAAATCGATCGAACAAAAATGCTGCTCGTACTGAGACTCGAGCCCGTGAGATCCGTTATGGAAGCCAACAACACTAACCGCTGCGCCATAGGACCCCCATAGTAACTTGATTTCAATATAAAACAATAAAATTGTTACTGTTCATTATTTTTTGGACTCCTGATTTGGAACATAATATGGCATCTTAATAGACAAAATTCTAATCGATTATTTTTTGAGAAAGACGATCCACGGATACGGCTAGTATAGAACTAGTGATATGCTATTCGATTTCGCTCTGCCCCATGTTTTAGTATCGAATAGAATTTATAAACGTAATGATTACTCATGACTTTGAATACAGTAATTAAAAAATCAATCAATGAAAGTCTCCATACAAGCGTTCAAATCCGTGGAGACTACAACCAAAAATCACGATGTCAACTATATCCGAGATATATCTCAGGCGATATCCCCAGTATAATTTAAATCATTTATTATATTAAAGTGTACTGAAAATTTACTTGATGTTATACTCATCACCAATTTACAATGCAGAGATTATGTATTTAAAATACTATGTTTTATTGTTAAAACAATTTGGAAGTCACGGAAGCCATTTTAAAATGTCCTTTTAAAGGTGTACTAAAAGTTTTTTCAATTGAATACCGCTGCTGTTTGTCGTGTCACCCTGTGAGCATGACTCTGTTGAATTCCAGGGTCTCACTATTGAAAACCTGAATCAAAGACTACGTATGACGTAGAGTATTTGCGACGGCTTAAGCCATGGCTACCGGCCACCAGCCAAAATGTCGCTTTGAGAATACAAATCCCTTCCCGAGAACAATAACCCAGTTCGTAAAATCATATATCGTGGGATTTCTTTTTTTCTATGTCAAGAGACCTTACCCTTTTCTCGTGCTACTAAAATGTTTCAACACGCACTTTTCTTATGTACTATAAACGCTCTTCAAGGACACTTTTTATCTCTGAAATGATATTTCCTTTTGAAATAGTAGACGAATAATTCATATGGAAACATTATCTAGTGTATTTTTTAAAAGAAAAAGACATATAAATACTACAACATCACTCTTACAATGAACGACACTGCGTAAAAGCGAAGTAACATATGTAGTTGTTAAAGTTAAACAGAAATATATTTAAAACATAATTCGTTATATTAAACATTTCATTCAACAAAAATATACTTTGTCTAGATACGTCAACGTTTACCTTTCGTAATATCAAAGGAATATACATAATTTATATGCGTGTTGGTGATTTGTTTTAGAAACGTACTACGATATTGATTACGGTAAGTTATGGACGATGTACTAATGTTCTAATGCTTTATTTTGAAATCGTTAAGCGATTTTGCATCATCATTTTATGTACTTACTTATAACACTGAAACAAGTATCAAATATATCAAATTTTGTAATTTAATTACTCATTTTAAATAAAATACAAAGATATTGCATCAATCGCCAGAACATTGTTTATTGAAACTATAATTCAATAGAGTTATTAAAGTTTTTAATTGAAATTTTAAAGTATGATAATTTATTTGACTGTTTTTCATGTATATACAATATGTGATTTATGTGCATGCATACTAATGTAAATAAAAAAAACTTTATAATAAATGTTTATGTAACATTCTTCTTTGTCATAATCTCCTCAAGTCCTGTTCGTTGGTCGATTGAATGCTTTGAAAAATTATTTTTATAATAAAAAAAATTATCGTATTGGAGCTAATTAAGCATTTCGACTGAGGGTGCTTGATGGAATTTTAATATCGAATTTGAATTTTTTACTTTTCCATGAGTTTTGTCGCCAACGACCCGGGTTTCGCCTTTTGGCATTTTCAGGCATTCCAAGTGCACGGATGTATTTGAACTGTCAGTTCAAATTCAAATTCGTATTGGAGCTGTTACCAGGGCTGTGGAGTTAGGGAAAAAGACGACTACAAGTATTTAAACAAAAAACCGACTCCAAATTACATTTTTCAAATATTTATGTTTAACTTACACATCTGTACACCATAAGATCACTTTAGTGACAAAAAAAACTATATTAAACTTCACCCACTAATATAGTGAATAGACTAATAGTTTTTCAATATTTATATTTTTTCTATTCTATTTTTCTAACTCCAACTCCACAGTATTGGTCGTTACATATTATGAGGTTTTTTGATTGTTATAATTTCTTTTTTAGACAAGTGCGTTACATTGGTCTCCGAAAACAATCTAATTGTAATAGCTCACCTCCTTTATTCTGGCAGGACATTATTATCTTTCACTTGAATCAATCTTATACATTCAATCATAATTATTTATATATATCTATATATATAAAAGAAAGTGGGGTTTGTTACACCACGTATATCTTGAGAATTGCAGCTCGGATTTTAATGATCTTTGTCTTATTAAATTCGTATCCGCCTAGAATAGCAGAATAAGCATTAAAACATCGGAAAAATATCACGGGAAAGAAATTATGAATAAAATAAATGTTTTCATACATTTTGTTTATTTGAAATTTCCAAATCGAACGCGGAACATACGTTGTATGCTGTTTACGGTTGACGTTGTATCCACTAGGTGGCGTTGATTGCATTATACCATAGACTGATAAAACTTTGACAGTTGACTTGACGTGAATCGCTATGTAATTTAAAACAATTGAAATGGACGTCTTTAAATAATATTGAGAGAACTTTATTTTAAAGTATGCATCGCTACGACGTTTTTTAAATAATCGAATAAGCTGATTCGATTTTTTGAAGCTATAATTATAGGGCTGGGAGCTGATTTGACAGATTTTGTTCAGTGACGTCATTGATTCGATTATTGGAGGTATGGTTATATTTTGCATCTGGCCTTGAAAATATTTTTAATTTCTTACATGCATTAGGAATATTCTAATGAAAGTATGGATATTTTATAGAACTGTATTTCGACTTTTATTTTAAAATCTTCTACTAGGAAAAATGATTGTTAGCAAACTTAGAACATTATTTTAAAAATTAAATAATTTACAATTTCAAGATTTTTTGGAGCTAATTTGACAGATTTTGATCAGTGTCATTGATTCGATTATTTATGGTTATATTTTGCACCCTGCCTTGAAAATCTTTTTTATTTCTTACATGCATTAGGAATATTCTAATGACAGTATGGAAATTATATTGAACTATATTTCGACTTTTATTTATAAATCTTCTACTACGAAAAATAATTGTTAGCAAACTTAAACATTATTCCGAAAATTCAATAATTTACGAAATTTCTGCTACTATGAAAAATGGTTGTTAGCAAACTTAAACATCATTCCAAAAATTAAATAATTTACGTGGTCTATTTCTGCTACTACGAAAAACGATTGTTAGCAAACTAAAACATTATTCCAAAACTAAAGTAAATTACGAGGTTTATTTCTGCTACTACGAAAAATAGTTGTTAGCAAACTTAAACATTATTCCAAAAATTCAATAATTTACGAAATTTCTGCTACTACGAAAAATGATTGTTAGCAAACTTAAACATTATTCCAAAAATTAAATGATTTACAATTTAAATACTGCAGGGCTGTCGATATATCCCACGAGGTCTATTTCTGCTTCTACGAAAAATGGTTGTTAGCAAACTTAAACATTATTCCAAAAATTAAATAATTTACAATTTAAATACTGCAGGGCTGTCGATATATGCCCTGAGCTCTATTTCTACTACTACGAAAAATTATTGTTAGCAAACTTAAACATTTTTCCAAAAATTAAATAATTTAAATACTGCAGGGCAGTCGATATATGCCACGTGGTCTATTTCTGCTTCTACTAAAAATGATTGTTAGCAAACTTAAAGATTATTCCAAAAATTAAATGATTTACAATTTAAATACTGCAGGGCTGTCGATATATCCCACGAGGTATATTTCTGCTACTACGAAAAATGGTTGTTAGCAAACTTAAACATTATTCCAAAAATTAAATAATTTACAATTTAAATACTGCAGGGCTGTCGATATATGCCCTGAGGTCTATTTCTGCTACTACGAAAAATTATTGTTAGCAAACTTAAACATTTTTCCAAAAAGTATATTATTTACAATTTAAATACTGCAAGGCTGTCAATATATTATGTCCCGAGATCTACTTCTTCTTCTACGAAATATATTTGTTAGCAAACTTAAAACATTTCAAATATTCTAAAAAATATATTATTTACAATTTAAATATTGAAGGACTATCGTTATATATCCCGAGATCTTTTTCTTTTTCTACGAAATAAATTTGTTAGCAAACTTAAACATTTCAATTATTCTAAAAATTATCTCTATCTCTATATAGGCTTGACCGATTTTTTAAATGTATATTTGTTAGATAGTAGAATAGGTTTTAAAGTATATTTCATCCCGCTAGGTGAAGGATGTCCTTATCCCGATTTTTTTTTCAATATTTTTGACGTCCGTCGTTCGTATTTCAAACAGAGCGAAATTATTTATGTTGTTGAATGACAGATGGCACTAAGTGCGCAGCAACTTAAGTCTTTTAAAGTTTGATACGTGCCACGGTTACGTCAAACAATCAAAGGGTATTATAGTAAACAATTATCAAGTGAATTTTTAATAGTCGTCACAAAAGATTTCTTTCACTGTCAAAAAATTATGCCACCTAAAAGACTTGCTATTAGTTGATCTAGACCTCAAGCACCAAAGAAAACGGCATTACGAGCTTCAGAAACAGACGAGCAAGTTTGGAAACCGTTCGAGTTTTCACTGCTCAAGCCCGATCGTCTGATACAATGATATGCAAACAACCCTTTTGACCGTGATTATGAACGAGAAACACAATTTGATGTCGACAAATTGGGTACATTCGTTCAAACAAATCTTCCGAAATTGGTCCCAGAACAACGCATAGCGTAAGACAGAATTATGCATGCAATCAAACACAAGCCAAAACATTGGATCACGAAACAATATTGTTGGCAATCGCTTCATCTGCAATTGCAGCAAATATTTTGAAAGGTGGTCAAACAGCGCATTCAGCAAAGAAATTGCATTTGAACACCAACATGCAATATCAAAAAAAAATCATGATTGATGAAGTACTTTAATCATATCAACTCATTAAATGGGACGAATTTACTATGGCGCACAAAAAAGCATTAGAAAATCTTCACTATATGTACACCAAAAGATTTGAGAGGAAATGAACTGGTCTTTGGTGGCAAACCTTTTTTATCGTCTGGTATTTTTCGACAAACTCTACCAGTCATACCACGTTCAACAGCTGCTGATGAATCAAGTGCATGTCTCAAATCATCAGTTTTATGGTGACATGTGCAGAAATTGACTTTGTAAGCTAATATGCGTGTAGAATTACAATATGATCCATCCACTGAACGTTTCAAAAAACATTTGTCAGATATTGGTAATGAAAAATAGAAATCGATGAATCCACTCATTACCACCAAGCTTCTGTAAAATTACAGGAACCGTAAGCGAATTGATGCACAAAGTTTTCCCAAATATCGCACAGAATTACAAAAATCATCAGTGCCTTAGTGAATGTGTTATATTAGCAGTCAAAAACAACGGTAATGCCATCAACTTCAGGATTCCAAACGAAATACCAGGCAAAGAAACAACCTATAAGTCCATCGATACTATAAATTGATCAAGACGAAGTTGTCAATTATCCAACTGAATTCTTAAACTCACTTGATTTGCCAGGCATGCTACCGCACGTTTTAACACTGAAAATTGGCGTACCTATCATTCTTCTCCGAAATATAAATCCACCACGACTTTGCAACGGTACCAGGCTTTCAGTGAAAAATTAATGAACATTATCATCTAAGCTTCAATTTTAAATGGAAAATTTAAAGGAAACAATGTACTGGTGCCAAGCATTCCAATAATTCCGACAGATAGGCCATTAAAATTTAAATGTTTGCAGTTTCCGGTGCGACTAGCATTTGGACAATCGCTACAAGTGTGTGGACTAAAGTTTAAAAATCCATGCTTCTCACATGGACAGCTGTATCTGGCCTGATCACGCGTTGAAAAACCTTAAGATCTATTCATATACGTACCAGACAAAAAAACAAAATATATCCATAAGCACTTCAATAAACATAATTAAAATACGAACACTTTCTTTCTTTGAGTGGCATTGCAACGCATGCCGGGTCAGCTAGTGGTTAAATAAATATAAGAAAGTTGGTTGGTAAGAATTTGAAACTTACTTTAAGAACATTTCAATTCTTTGACCATCTACTTGTATTGTTAAAAAAGAAAACTGTGCTTTTTTCTAAGGGATGGGCTCAAATCAATTTGATTTATATGTGAGCGAATTTATTAAGCCGTGAGTGAGCCTTGAATAAAATCATCAGTTAGGGGAAGGTCGTGTAATAGTTTCTTTTTTCAGCTCGCACAGCTATTTCAAAGGGGGAAGGACATCCTTTTTGATGAGTTTCACGTTTTCAAGTAGATAGGTGAAAGCCTCTTGACAAACGCCCGACATTTAAAATCTGATCAGCTTTTCCCAACGTAAGCATAGCAATTTTCCACTTTTACTTTTTATTTTATGTGATACGTGAGAGACATGCATTCATACGAATAACGTTTTTATTGTTTTCAATACAACTAGAGATTCGGTATGTGTGCTTTGATTGATAAAAATATTTTATTTCAATGCTTTGAAACATACTATAAAAATGTCCAGTTTGAACTAAAAACAAACCATTTTTGTCAATGTATTCTCCCATTGTGAAGCATATTGACTCTGAATGGAGCATCTTTACAGTCACCAGTCATTTAACATAATGTATATTATATGAATTTAACTTTCGGGTGAGTGACACACTCGTCAACGTCGTTGGCTTCCGTGGCAGATCTCACGGGCTCGAATCCTAGCATTACAAAGCGACTACGTGATAACATTTTTTTTTAAATCGATTTCCATTTGAAGACATGGATGTTTGTGATCTCTAAAAATTTCCTTCCACAATTTCAATTCTAAAACAACGAATTTTACCGAAAGTGATTAGCCAATGATGAATCCTGTTCTAGCCCCATTTTTTCTATTCCTACTCTGAAAATAAAGAGAGATTAAGCAACTGAGAAAAAAACAGTTGTCGTGTAAAAATTTATGTTGAGATACCTTCAATAGGAGGTCATATGCTCCACATTGGAAGCGTATATAACAAATTGTTGATAAATTGCTTTTTTTCCCCATTTTCCAGTAACGATTGTTTTGGATATCAAATTAATAGAGATTTCAGTCTTAGGACGTTTTAGCGTCAAAATTCTTCGAGTATGATCGCTGATTTTTTGATTATTTACATTCTCTCTATATCGTTGTCGAGTGATCTTAAGTGAAGCCAGTTCACGTAGACACCATATTGATATATAAATTATATTATAAATACTAGACGGTGAGTGGGGATCAATCATTATTTTAAGAATGCTTAACAAATGTTTTCATTCGGGATCCGAACCATTGACTGCGGGACCAAGTTGAATGAAGGCTTTATAGCAATTACCAACACAACCAGTAGACAGGCTTTATAAAACTAAGTGTCACAGAAAAAAAAAATCCTGTTTACAATTGACTGTACTAAATTTCTTGCAATATTTGTACTGTTGTTTCTTTGTAATTTCCTGTTTAAGGTATAAAACCTTTCTTATTACAATACAAAGCAGTGTTTGTTTTAATTTCTATATAATACCCTGTTACTACCCAATATTAATGGTGGGTAATCAGTGATACTATATCTTTCCATTTTGACTTTTATCTTACGAGTTCGACTTTTAAATGGTAGATTACTCTGAAATTATCGTTTACCCAAATCCAATTTTGCTTACTCTCTTCTTTATAAAGAGTTTTATAGACCAGAACTATCAAACGTTATTTTTCTACCGAGTTCAAGAATCTAAGGCATCTTACATTTTATTATATGTATTTGTAAAAAAAACGCAGGTATTGATTATAATTGATATTCCATAAATTGAATCCGAAGATGTCATTTTTTGTTAAAGGATTTGTTTTGAAATAATAATTAAATATAAGCTGACTACGTTTTAACTGAACATAAAATGGGTTACTCTTAAATTATATTACTTTTTTATTTTTCAAAACACCAGTGCATAGTAAACATGTATTTTTCACGTGAAATTTCTACCTCACACCCCCTTTTTTCTCGCACGGAAAATAAAAGTTGCAAGAATTCCATACAAATTTACGAACGATTTTCCTTGGCTTATTTGGTAGGCCAGGAATGTTTCCGCTTTCGTTGCTCTAATACATGCTTGCAGCGTTACGAGTAAATCATTTCAGCGCTAATAAACGGCATCTTTATTATTTTCAATACACACGCGTATTTTACATTTATGTATCTGAATTGCCAATGCGGTAATTCATTTTTCACATTTCAAGCTTTTTTTATCACTGAATTCATTTAGTAATTGTATTGAATTGCAGTCAAGTCATCAGTGTCATTGGAATTACTTAATATGGCACGGTAAATATGTTTTATCGATCGATTTAGGAAACCTTGTCTTTATGAAATTATTTCTATTAACAACTACCGTCTTTTCGATCCTCAAGGCGAACATAGGGATTAGCTTATCAAAAGAACTTTTCTGAAATTTGATGATGTCATCTCTCACAGAAAAGTGATGTTAGTGGAAGTATGACAGCTCATTTTTACAAAAAGACTGTTAGCAGTTCTAATGTTAGTTTCCATTGATAGCAGACGAAATATTTACGATTTTTTCAATTGTTTCTTGATATTTATTATTCGCGTCTTTCGAAAAGTTACATTTTTAGTAGAATTTTCTAACCAATTCTTTCAAAATCAGAAACTTTTGTTTCGAAAATATTACACAAGACTATTTTTTTTTTGTGTATCCTTATGAAATTTGTGTCGTGACGTTCATGGGAAACTTACTTTATTGGTCTGATATCGTGTATATTTTTGAGAAAAATAAAAATTCAATTTACATTTTATGGATATACACTTTGGTACTTTTTAAGTGCGCAGGCACGGTCTAGTGGTTAGTTTGTATGAAGTACTTCGACAGTTTATTGCTGCCATAGTCAGCCCCCGACCGACTTCATAAGCAAGGCCTGTCGCCTGTTCTGCGGTTGAACAACGTGGCACATGTTCGGTTACACGACTGAGTGAAGACTGCCACTTTGAGTGATTAACTCTCGCAGAGTGTATGCTAAAATTGAAAGCTGCCGTGAAGCTCTTTAGAGATATTTTGACTTGATCGATTTCTCTGAGACGGAGTGACAATAATTAAGGTCTTATGTTACTTCGCAGAAATGATAATTTTAGTATACTTAAATTATACAAATATTTCGACCACAAATTTGCTTGTCAACATCCCAGTCATCTAATAATAACATAAAACTAGTAATTTCAATAATAACTGACTTGCGATAGTTTTATTAGACATAAAAGTATTTCGACACTCGGCAGTAGCGTACATATTTTTATTCTGCAGCTTCCCTTTTATATGTTAAAAAATGATTTTTATAATATTGAAATGCCAATTCATCCCATAAAACCCTGGTCCCAACATCTGTTTTTCTATTACCAAATAATCATTATTTTTTATTTCTCGTCGTATGAAAAAATATTTACCATAATCTTTGGCGCTGATTTGACTCCTATTCTCCCTTCAAAAAAATGTGTCGATGTTTTTGTTAACTATATTAATTTATATTTCAAAATAATTCTTGAAATAAACAAATATTTTTTTCTTATGATAATATTTGTTAGTGTAATAAATAAAGCTACTAATATTTTAATTTGTACATAACTGTATATTTTCTGACATGGTACATAAATTTTCAAAAATAAAGTTTATCATATAAACATAAGGATTTTGTAACAAATAATTCAAAATATTTGATGGAAGAGTATACGATTTTTTTTACAGATTATCTATTCCGCTTCAGAAAAACATAATTTTAAGCAAAAAAGGCAAATAGTTATTCTGAAAACTAAATAAACATTTTTCAATAATAATAATGTATATTTTTTATTATTTCGCTTTATAAATAACTTTGTTTTTCAATTTACTAACATTTACGCTCCTGACAGTAACTTTTGACGTATGGTAAAAACATGAGCTGTTTTACCATATTTAACAAAACCAATAAAAGAAATCCTAAAATAACGGAGTCATGGTTGAAGCCAGCCTCTTTTGCGGAGTAAAAATATTTTATGCATTCAAAAAATGGAAAAGATTGAAAAAACAAAAAGAATATATTTCCCGGGCTGTCTGCACGCGAGAGATAATTGCGTTAGGCTGTGATTCGGATGAGTGCCTCTATAAAATGAAATATGACCACAGATATTAAGGGTGAGAAAAGCATGCTTTTATTTAAGCAGTGGAGTTTTCTTTTAACCGAAAAGCGACAGCCAGACGACATGTGCAATTATCACCCCCGTGGAAGGAAAACTTTAAAACTTTTTTCGTATCCGAAGCTGAACCCTAATTATTTAAACAATGAATATTTTAAAAATAATTGAACTTTCAATTTTATTTTCACGATACAAAATATTATTATTCGATAAACGTTACTAATCTTATGTGAACTTAATATTTAATTTCATTATTTTTAGTAATTATGTAAGTCACATTTTTTGAAGATAGTTTTGAATAAAATAGTAGAAATGCCGTTTACATGATGCACTCTCACGCACTATGATGAAAATTTTATGTTGTTAACAAATCTATGTAAATATGTTATACCTTTTCAATTATAGTGTAGAACGGGTTAACTCATTCCAGAAAAAAAAGCTCATTTTAAATATTAGTAGATAGCAGAGTAGTTTAATCGTTTAGTAGGAGTATTATGCCCATTTTCCTTAACTCAAAATACATTTCGGCTTTTTGACGGTGACATTTTTAATAAAGTGAAGACTTTGATGAAATAACTCCATTCTAACTACATTGAAGAAATACGTTTGTACTATGAAATGTTTATTTTGATAAAATATGTTGGACGATTACTCAACCTTACTACTGCGGTTATACATTGCTTATTGCATGTCTCAGTACAGCGTAATATTTCACGATGATAAATGAACTACACCGTTTGTTCACGATTCGTTATCTTGTGAATTAAGTTCCCTGCATATGTCCGAGAAAATGGGTTAAGATGCTTTAACAGTGTCGTGAACATGACAGATTGTTTTTTCTCCATTTACTGTACGACGACTTTCTTGATAAAGATATTTTTGGAAAATAAATAAATAGCTAGTTTGTGCGAGAGGCGAAGACTTATATCATCAGATTACTATAATTGCCTTGTAATAGGTTTCCTATTCTCTATTTTTTTCCTGATGCGTATAAAATGAACTGAAGCCTCTGGCCCAAAAAAACAAATGTGTGTTTTGGTTTATTTTTATGTATCACCGTCTGACTGTAACTATCGTTACGTTCAGTAATAAAAACGATGCTATATAAATCATCAAATTTGAAATAAACACTCTTTGTATAGCGCCATAATATTTCACAAATTAAACAATAAATGTCACCGTTTTGAAAATGGTAAATGATATATAAAATGGGTATTTATTACATTTTAAATGAAAAAACATGCTTTAAGACAATAAACATGTATGAAGCATTTAAATTAATATGTTTTGTTTACTTAAAAATATTTCTTGTTTTATTAAAATTAAAAATAATGATCCATATTTGAAGTAGTGCTTTATACGTGGATTCAAATCAGTAAAATTTCTATCAAAACTATTTTCGATTTGATTTTGAACATAGATTACTTTTATAGTATTTTTTGTAGATAATGGCAATATAATTTCTGTCTTTATAGTTATCAAAATTAAAATTAAAATCATCGCATTATAGAGAGACCAAAAAAGTACTAAGATAAAATACTACTTCAAATAATAGGATTGAATGAAACTTTGCTTACTGGCTTAATCTGGTTTTCGTTGGCTTGAGTAAATTTGTGTTTATTTATTTTTAACATTAAGCTTAAATTGAAAACTTCGTTACTCGACCAGTAGAATAAACAAGTTAAGAGTTTTTCTTTTAAGTACCATTAACAGAGTTTTTTTTTTTAAATTTTCATTAAAAGATAACTCGGCCCTTTTTTTACCCTTTAAGTCCTACACTTTTCTAAGGATGAGAGGTTTAGAACCTGAGTGACAAGCAGATCTTGTAGAAAATCTTATGTTCAAATACCCTCATAAGAAAGCCATATGCTTCACATTGTGAGCGAACTTGTATTACAAGAGTGAAATATTTAATTTATTGAATATTGTTATATTCGTAATATTATTTGTTGACGCAATGAATAAAATTTCCAATTGAGTATAATTATGTTTTTATTTAGTATAATTTAGTTTATTTTAGTATAATTACTTTTTAATATATTGATGAATAATGTTTTATATTCGTACGATACGATGTCCGACAAGCACAGACCCTAAGCTCATAAAACATCGTGAAGATCTTGTTAAGAAACGAAAAACTCGTCAAAAGTCTCATCATAAAAACTTATTAAGTGCATAATGCGTGTACGATAAGAATCATGATTTTTATGACAAAGAAATGATCTTGGAAACACATTCATAAAAACATGTATTTGTGCTTTTGACTCGTGGGGCAAGACTGTTTTTTATTTGTGTATGGAAGATATTTTCAACACGTTTATTCGAAAGAAAGAGGAAGGTGCAAAATATAAAAACGTCTCTGCTAAGTACTTGAAATGTGTACATAAGAATTTATTCATTAGGGTAATGGCGCACTCAAGATATTTGTTCGCGGGTTATGACACAAGATTTGTGTCACTAAATAGGCACTCAGAAAAAAAGGCTTCACGAAGGGGTGGAAGATTGCCACGAAAGTGTAATTTTGTTCGTAGAGAAAAATCAACAAGAAATACAAAAACGTTTGGATGTCAACGGAGACTGTTATTTGCACCACACTTTGCGGAATGTTGTAATATACGTGACACACGTATTTTTCTAGAGTTTTCGCGCACTTGTCTGAGCGGAAGGATAAAAGTGTAGTCGTAAAGAAGCCTATCCTCTTTCGTGACAAATGACTGAATTGTTGTAAGTGGGTGCTGTATTGAGACACTTCGTGTCCTACAGTAATATATTTCATACTTTCACACGGCTCGATTTATATCTCTTGGTCTGATCAATTTGTTTTCTGAAAAACTCAATTTACACGAACAGATCCGAATAACACCCGGCTTTTTTCGTTTCAAGGTAGTTCGAAGCATAAATGCTTGACACATTTTATTAATGGCTTATAGTTGTTTAATCGAAATACGGTATAACTTTTTATCAAGAAACCATACTTTAAAAACATCTTAGCATTTAGAGAAACTGCCAAACATGTACAGGCCTAATTTAAGACTTAGAGTCAATGTGCTTAATACGATTTGAATATAAAATTTCCGTAAAATTGGAACTGACAACCCGGGATTCACTTTTTGACGTTTTCATATATTCAATTGCTCGAATAAATTACGAGATTTAAATGGTTTTGTCACACATGAATTCTTTCAGAAAACTCCGCACACAAATTACCCCTGTTTATATTCAACAATAATAATTAAATATAGTAATTTTTTTTTATCATTATATTCAAATATGTTTTTTTTTAATTATCTATATATTAATATCTATATATTAATAGCCGATAAAATAAGTTTTCACTTTTCACTTTTCACTTTTTACTTTTCACAAATGTGTGCGTACTGATGTCCACTTCGCCCAATGATAGCGATTTATTTTGAACATATTTTGAACATCACATTTTTCGGCCAATTGGAATAGACGTCTTTTTATATTCAAAATTCAAATTTCCTGGCTTAGAACTAAAGCATCGTAATTAATATTGAGAGAACTTTATTTCAAAATTTGCATGGCTACGAAGTTTTTTAAATAATCAAATGAACTGATTCGATTTTTTAAAGCTATAATTATAGGGCTAGGAGCTGATTTGACAGATTTTGTTCAGTGTCATCCATCTTCTATATGATTGTCACTGATTTCCCCTCCCCCTCCTCATTCATCCCCAGCCCGACTGTCGACATTTTTTTTATTCATACTAGAAGTATTTTTTCATTACGCTGAAGAAGCACATAGTTTTAAATGTGAAAAAACGCTAAACTTTATTTCACATTTTATTTCTGCCGCGGGTCGGATTCGAAACGTGGAACTTTGTAATATGAACGGAACGTCTTACCGCTGAGGTAAAGGGCAAACTTTCAGGTGCGACAAAATTAGATTATATATATTAAGCATTCGAAAAAAGAACTATTTCAAACTTGACTTTGATTGTTTGTTTGTATTGAGAATTCAAAAATAGAATATGTCAAATACTTAGTGTGGCCAATTCAAAAAAAATGATTCCAAGATATTTTTCTTTTTCTACGAAACATATTTGTTTGCACACTTGAAACCTTTGCAGGGCTGTCGATATATGCGCCGAGGTCGATTTATGGTACTACGAAAAATGATTGTTAGCAAACTTGAACATTATTCCAAAGATTTAATAATTTACGAAAAATGGTTGTTAGCAAACTTAAACATTATTCCAAGATATAATAATTTACGAAATTTCTGCTACCACGAAAAATGGTTGTTAGCAAACTTCAACATTATTCCAAAGATTTAATAATTTACGAAATTTCTGCTACTACGAAAAATGGTTGTTAGCAAACTTAAACATTATTCCAAAATATAATAATTTACGATATTTCTGCTACTACGAAAAATGATTGTTAGCAAACTTGAACATTATTCCAAATATTAAATAATTTACGAAATTTCTGCTACTACGAAAAATGATTGTTAGCAAACTTGGACATTATTCCAAATATTAAATAATTTACGAAATTTCTGCTCCTACGAAAAATGGTTGTTAGCAAACTTGAACATTATTTCAAAAATTAAATAATTTACGAAATTTCTGCTCCTACGAAAAATGGTTGTTAGCAAACTTGAACATTATTCCAAATATTAAATCATTTACGAAATTTCTGCTCCTACGAAAAATGGTTGTTAGCAAACTTGAACATTATTCCAAATATTAAATAATTTACGAAATTTCTGCTCCTACGAAAAATGGTTGTTAGCAAACTTGAACATTATTCCAAATATTAAATAATTTACGAAATTTCTGCTCCTACGAAAAATGGTTGTTAGCAAACTTGAACATTATTTCAAAAATTAAATAATTTACGAAATTTCTGCTCCTACGAAAAATGGTTGTTAGCAAACTTGAACATTATTCCAAATATTAAATCATTTACGAAATTTCTGCTCCTACGAAAAATGGTTGTTAGCAAACTTGAACATTATTCCAAATATTAAATAATTTACGAAATTTCTGCTCCTACGAAAAATGGTTGTTAGCAAACTTGAACATTATTTCAAAAATTAAATAATTTAAAACATTTCGGCTACTACGAAAAATGGTTGTTAGCAAACTTAAACATTATTTCAAAAATTAAATAATTTACGAAATTTCTGCTACTTCGAAAAATGGTTGTTAGCAAACTTGAACATTATTCTAAATATTAAATAATTTACGAAATTTCTGCTCCTACGAAAAATGGTTGTTAGCAAACTTGAACATTATTCCAAAAATTAAATATAAACGAAATTTCGGCTACTACGAAAAATGGTTGTTAGCAAACTTAAACATTATTCCAAAAATTAAATAATTTACGAAATTTCTAATAAAAATAAAATAAATAAAAATAAAATACAATAAAATAAAATAAAATAAATTAAAATTAAATTAAATAAAATTAAATAAAATTAAATAAAATTAAATAAAATAAAATAAAATAAAATAAAATAAAATAAAATAAAATAAAATAAAATAAAATAAAATAAAATAAAATAAAATAAAATAAAATAAAATAAAATAAAATAAAATAACATAAAATAATATTAAATTAAATTAAATTAAATACTTTGCAACAAAAATCTCACGTTGCTGGGCAACGGGCTTACAGCTAGTATTATTTATTAGTTGAATACTAGCAAGAATAATCGGTTTGTTAAATTGTATTGAACAACTAATTTTCGTAACAAAGAATTCTTTCACCGATTAAAATATTAACAGATCCATAAAAAATAATTTGTTATAATTTGGATATTAGGTTATGCTATTTAAAAAAGTTAAAACGAATTATCATTAAAACAAACCGCTACAAATCGATTTTCAAACTAGTTTCCAACATTAAATCTTAAATAACATATTAAGAGAAAACTAAATCAGACACATAATATGGCATACTTGTATTCATCAGAAATAGATATAGTCTATAAAGTTAATGGAGTTAGAAACGGTTTTCTAAAATGATGAATCCTTTTAGCCGTTGAGTGCAACCGGACTAGTAAATTGATCGGATAACCAGTCAACTAATAAAACGCATAGGCATTAAAGTAATTTTGGTAAAATTGGTTTAGTTTCCAGTAGTAAGCAAGGTTACAATACTGATGTTGAAATACTTTGATGATAATGTTTAAGTGATACACACAAAAAACGATTTGAAGTGTATGATCGATATAAATTTACCACCAAAGTCAATGATAGTGATATTACGTATAAATTATATAGTATAGTACCAGTAAAAGCAGCTGTTACGTAACATTTAAGTCGTAAATATATAAGCCTTTCCACTAATGTTACAGAGTATAAGTAAAATATTTCAATTTCTCTTTTAAGTATTTGATACTTCGTCTAGTGTCAAATAACAAATCACATGAAAAAAATCAAAACACGTCTCATAGATAAAGGAAGGTAAGGTAGGTAATATGTACATTTCTCAAATTATTATTAATGTGAAAAATCAAAAGCATTCATTTTTCTTCCCATTTTTTTAAATTAACACACGTGCCAAATTTAAAATTATTTTTATTTAATAAAGTAATTCTATTATTTTATAATAAAATTTAATATTTCATTAGTAATATTACCACATTAAACTCAAACGAAAAAGTAAATTTTAATCATTAGCCTTGATTAGAAATATGATAACTTTTAACATAATTATTCCTTGGTAAAGCATTACTAACCTTGTTTCCAAATCAAAAATTTAATATTTACTTAATAATTTGATTGTAATTCAGTAGAAAAAAATTAAAAACAAGGGTGAAACAAATTAAAATTCACATTTGAATATTTCAAACTCCGCTGTATACACAGTTTTACATAATCTATTTTTGTTTCCTGTCAACGATTATACTAATATAAATAAAAGTATGTTTTAACAAAATTACTCATTCAGCATAAAAATATGTTTTTTTCGATCAATTAACCAATACAGCTTCTCATTAAGACTTTTCTAAAAGAAATTACTCTTTTATGTATTTGCTTACAGTAATAACAATATTATTTCGTTTAATCTTTAAAAGGCCTCAAGATTAAAATAATCGTGAAACCTTTAATTCCCTTTTGAAGTTAGCTTTGATATGTTTTTGAGTATAATGATTTAAAAGAAAATTTACTCATTAACCAACCACGAAAATTTCTTTAGAATTTCTCCGAAAACCCGGTAAGCCACGAGAAATTCTATTTTTGAATTCTTTATAAATCCGTTTAATAGGGGTGATTTTTTTATGAAATTCCCTAAACGAAAACTTTAATAAATGATTAATGTTCAGCGTTAATTACTTGAAATGCAAAACTCTGTCCATTAAATATAGCAACCTATTGAATTCGCGATAAAAGCGCCGACAGGGTCGCGGAGCTTTGTTATGGTGAGGAAATAAGGCGACTTGTTGTCATTAGTCTCAAATCAATGAATAGCAAAGACTATAAAATGCTTTACGGAATATTTAATACGACACAATAGCCTTGAGCGGAGTATTAACAATACGATAGTTTGCAGAGAATGTTTAAGTGTGAGCTTATTATTCTTAAAGCCTTTTTTTATGATCACTTTTTCTATTGTTGTTGTCTTGAAGAGTAAAAATATTTTTGCCGTATCAGTGGTGTAGCAATTAATCTCAAAATTTTAATTTCTTTTAAAATATAATTATGTAAAATATACTTTTGTTTTATACGCTTATAGGCTAATATACTCTTTTCGGTGTAGTACAATGTAAGTAGGTGCCGAATTTTTGTTTTATGAACGGAAGTGTACTAATTTTCTGAAAATGAAGCTAAAATTTATATATCGCTACCATAAAGCAACAGTGACATAAAGTAAAAAAAGTCGATTTTAAGATAAATATGTCAATCGATTGCTGATAAAACACCGAATTATTATTTTTTAAATGCCCGGTTTAAAAAAAAATTACATTTACAATTATTGACATTGCCTTGTAACTTGAATGCATTAGCGAGGTTAGTAAAACAACTAGATACAGATAATAATAAGTATACAAAAAAACCTTCTATTATTTTTTGTCAAAATACGTAAAATAATCTAAATAAAAACATAATTCGCTATTTAAAAAATACAACACAAACCTTAAAGTTTAATAATTTCGAAACTTTTATTTTCGACTTATCTCACTGTTGTTTTATGGTAGCAATATGTAACCTGCAGTAAAAACAACTTACAACGTAAGTATTCTATTAAAACAGATTTAGTTTATTCAAACCGATGAAAAAGTGGATGAAAAATCAATGGATTCATAATAAATATTTATTGTAAGATATCAGTTAGTTAGATAGGTGTCTTTATTTTAAGATTTTTTTCCGTACAAGACCCACACAATTGAATAGATGCTTTGTTCGTGCGGGAGATAAATTCTGATCTTAAACTCCAAACTTATTTCATAATATTATACTGTCTTAACATAAAAAATACATCACAAAAATCACCCCATGTAAGATGGACCTCTTATTCTGACGACATGATCTTGATTGAGTATCTTGTTCTCGCGATTTTTGTGTCGTGGTTATAATAAACAAAATGTGAATAGATGTCTTACATTTTCTTAAAAAATTGTATCGTTTGTGCACATAATTTGACTTTTTCCACGAACAAAAAGTGCCTAACCAGAGATGCTGAATTTACTATTTATAATGATTATATAAGATAGTTTATAATGAATCAACATATAAATTTTTAGCCTTAATACTATACAATTCAAATGTTTTTAATTTAAAGAGAGTTAGTAACATTCATGATACATTTGCCATCGTCTAGTTCAGGAGTGGGGAATCATTTTTGTACTCGAGGGCTGCATTCATATTTTTTAATCCTACTTAGACTACACTAAAGAAGCTTTATTAAATACACTTTAAAATATTGTTTGATTTTGTAAATTTGCTAAAAAAATGATTTTTTCTATTTTTTGAGTGTGTTAAAATTGAATATTTATTTCAACCCAAAAAGAAGCGCCTTAACATTTTCGAAATATTAAATCATTCAAATATACCGAGAACATTGTTGGGCAAACGATCTTTCGCGGCTTGGTTTTAATTCTTCAACTAGTTTGAATCTTTTCTAATAAATCCTTGAGAGAGTAATAAATATTTTTTATTGCCTTTTCTTCATTTACACACAATTTGATATCTATCGAAGTTACAGCTGAGACTGCCAAAAAGATTCAACTTCCGCAAGCGCTCTCAAATGAAAATAACAAGCCAAGATATATAATTGAAACTTTCAGTCAAGATAATTATTTTTCAAAAAGCACTAGTGGATGCGTCGCTCATTCGAGTGCGCCATTAAAACTAGTATCTGCCATAACTCGATTTTCTTCTGTTTCTTATCGCAATTTTTAACAAGTTTTAAATATCTTTGATTTAAAGGAAATAACATTATCATTTTTACATTGTTAGACTTGAACTGATTAAAAGTTTTATAAATCTGATCGTAAAAAAAGTTTTTCTTGTTCTGTCAAAATAGAATTATTCTGTATCGGATAATAATTTTAAATTTTGAGAGCAAAAACGAGATAATACCAATGACATCACTAAGGAAAGATTGTTTTAAATGACAAACAATTGAATTTTAATCGTTCAAATTATGTACATTCACACAAGTTGTGTCACTAACGACCCTGGTTTCGTCTTATGGCATCTTCAGTTCATGTTTATACGTGCATTTGAACGCCTGAAGAAGCTGAAAGGCGAATCCCAGATCTTTTGTGACAAAACTTGTGTGAATGTTCATAGTTTGAACAGTTCAAATTTAATAATGAAATTCCACCAAGCGCCCTCAGTCGAAATCTTAAATTAAAAACTATTATATTAAAAACCACATTTGTACTAATTCAAGATTATTTATTCTAGATAAACACTCTTTCTGCATTTTTTTAATCCATGTCCACTCCCAATGTGGAGCAAATGGACTCCTAATGGAGTTTGTCTCAACAGAAGAGTTTCTACGAGAACTGCTTGTTACTCAGTTGCTCAACCTCTCTTTTTCCAAAGAGAGTAGGGATAGAAGAATAGTACTAAGACAGGATTAGTGATAAGCTAATCGCTCTCGATGCGCTCCGTTCATAGGATAGGATGGGTGAGAGGGGGGAATTCAAGACATCATATACATCCATGCCTTTGAACAGAAATTCATAAATTGATTGAAAAATCAATTTATAAGACTGTCCGTACCGGGATTTAAGCCCGGACCCTCCGTAGCCGAAGCCAACAACGTTGACCACTCGACCAAACAGGCGGCCTTTGACGAGCATAAATGAAATTAATCCTGATCTTTAATAAAACTTGTTGAATTAGTACAAAAGTGTTTATTTTTTAATATATTACTTTTCTGCCAATAATTGACGGTGAAAACGTTAAAAGCATTGTTTTGTATTTAAATTGTGTATGTTTTAAATTGCTTTGTTATTTAAAACGATATTGGGGTGATGAAACATTCTATCTTGTATGTAATACGTATAAAAAAATATTGATACAGCTGATAATTTCTGAAGTGCTAATTATATTTTTTTGAAAATGTTATATTACATGAGATAACTTCGATAACTAATTTCAAAGTGTTTCGCGATCAATTCGAGGAGAAAATAATTACAAACACCGCGTCTATAACTTAAATATAAGATTTAAAAATGATTAATTATATTATTTATTATTGGCCATCCATCAAATGACTCTCGTACAGCTTAGACCATTAGACCAAGAAGGACAAAATAATTATAATAAAACATTCGTATTCTTTATATTTAAAAAACATTAGATTTTATTCCGAGTTTCAGAAAAAAAATTTGTCGCCAACCATTTTTATTTTCAATTAATTGACTGTAAGAAGTAGCCCTTGAAATCTCCAATTTTGTCTTCAAAAAGGCTCGAAAGCTCAAAAATTTCGATAAAACACACTTTATGAGATTAAATTTTCGTGGAAATTTTTAAATTGTTTCAAGAACCTGTTATTATAAATGCTCAAATTCAGAAGCCAACGCTCGTTTCAAATGTTTTGCGCCCGATAAGCATTTCCTAACTGCGACAGAAAGCCGGCCGTTGATTTGACGTCAAACCATTTCTAGACATGCATTTACACTTTACGTTAATATATCTTCTGTAATTTTTTTCTTTACGTTTAATTTAAAAATACATGACTTACAAATGTTACATTTAGATGAATGTCTTGTAATTATTGAATGCTTCTTCTATGGTGCTAAAAAATCCTTTAAATATGTTGCTGCTCTTTTAGGGAGCAAGTGAAAAATATATTTTTTTTAATATACGTCCTGGGTTTTTACCGTCCATCAAAGGGCAGTAAGTGTTAAAACTTGTTTTTTCACTTAGATCTTTAAGAGCTAACAACATACCGGAAATATTTTTTGAACCGTAGGGGATGTATTAATTGTTTTATTTACCTTACTTTTATTCTTATCAGTAGTAGAGTAACATAATGTCTCGTTAATTACTCTTTATTCTAAATAAACGTTTCATAGTTACATTAAATTTACAATTTTAAAAAATAAAAAATGTATATGGCATAATATTTAATGCCGTTAAGTTATCAATGATTTAATAACGACTACAGAAGCATTAAATAATTCTAAAATAAATATAGATTAAGCTAAACATTGTTTATTTTTATAGTAAACCGAAACATTCACTTTGTAAACTAGGTCAAAACAATGCCATTCACTTATTTTTACTATTTTGCGTGGCAAAATTTATGGGGTTTTTCATTAAAAGCTCATTTCACATTTGGATGGTTGTAATTGTTAAAATACGATATAGTTATTGCGACCACGCTTGTGGTTTTCATAAGCGGGTTGTTTGGTAATACTAAAGCTAGAAGGGAATCAGACTAACGAGTGTGGAATGTGTTTCCATACACTGATATTGCACAACTGAACAAATAATGGTTTGCATAATAAAATTAAACTTACAAACATGTTCTTCCAACATGCAGTAGAATTGTTTAATTCACTGAAAATATTTACCACCATGTAAATGTTAACTTTATGAATTTTTACAAACAGTGCATGTATTAACTTTATGAATAAATATCTTAATTTTGAAGTTTATATAATTTTTCTACAATAAACTTTATTCCATAAAATAATTTTAAGATCATTATTGATTATTATATAATAGCCTATTTTTGAATACGTCGTATAAATGAGGCTATTATTTGCAAACCCGGCTCATTCCAAAATTGTTGAAACATGAACCATGAATGTTATTTAGTATTTGAAAGTATTTTTCAAAATCAGTCTCATGCACGATGGCTTGATAGCATACAAATTATCATTCCAAAGTTATGTTAAACTAAAAATACTTTCATAATGAAATTCAAGTTACATTTTTGTAATCATTTTTAAATGAGCCGTGTTTGCAAATAATGCTCTCAAATAATACATTTATTAAGAATACGCTATATTTGTTGTGGAAGTAGAACGTAGCTATATTTGATAATGTACGTAAAAGTAGCCAAGACACAAAATATTTTGAGTTTTATATGTCACATTCGAAATCAAATCAAAGAGTATAAACAATACAATATTTTTTGCAGATTGCTTCTTTTATTTTAAATACTTACTGTAATCATCTATGTATGGTAAAAATAAACTTTACATTATGTTAAAATATTCACCGTGATCTAAAATCGTCATGTGTGACTTAATATGGATTCCTAACAAACCATCACAAAAAAATGGTTGTCCTGCGTTCTTTTTTTGAAATTATAAGGTTACAGTATGGTTTTGGTAAAAAATATTAATCGCACTTGCTACATCCGTTTTCAGGATGGGTAAAATGGATATAAGGGGATAAGCATGCATCGATTAGGTTAAAAATTAATAAATAAATAGTAAAGGCATTACTTATTTTGTAGTAAAATTTAACCTTTTGCGGTATCAGTTTTATGAAAATCAAAAAAAATGGTATCTTTGATATTTAATTGAAATATTTATTCTAATTGAGTCCTTTTGATAGGAATATCAATGACATATTTATTTGAGTAATACTTCTAATTTCACAGCACAGATCAAAAATAAAAAAATTAACTGTAAATATTTTATCTTTTGCAAGTTCGTGTGAAAAAAAAATACTTCATTCAAATACCTTCGTATATTTTCAATATAAACAGTTTCTCTAGCGATGTTATCTATTTCTTTGAAGCATATCTTGTTCTCTAAGCTTAATCAGAGATAATCTGAGAACCAAAGGATATCTCTTACTCATTTAGTATGTGATAAATCTATAGATATTGAAAACACCACAAAGTTTCTCGTGTATCTATTCTGGGTTGTCCGATTAAATATGTATTTAGACTGTAGTAAAAATATTTCAATCAACTTAATTTTAATTAAGTTTTTGGTATTCATTTCGTTTTGCACGTTGCGACTACCCGGACAGTTTCCAAATTCGTTTAAAAGTACTGGAATCCGAAATTAGCGAGACCCGCTTAAAAAATGACGATTCTCTCTCGTGAAACGAAAAAAAATCAACACAATTCTGCTGCTGGCTGTTTCAGTAGCAACAAAACAGACTGCGATTAAATAAATCTGCAAGTTTTCTCTTTACCGCCGACTGACATGATTCATTTGAAAAGGAAACTCTCTCCAGCTGGAAACGGAATATTTTTATGTCGACACTTAAAACTGATTTGTTTTAATGTCAGTCCTAAATTTACTGCCAACGTAATGGATATATAAATAGCGTTGTTTTATAAGTCGATATTAAAGAATTTTATATTTTTTTTGGCATATATCCAGATAACTACTTGAAACTTAGTTTAATACCTTAACGGATGAAATTGCTTTCAACGTGCATTATTTCATGATGTCACAAGCCGGTTATCGCCGGGTATTTTATAAATCTATGAAAAATGGAACGGACCGCGCTCAACAGAACAAATGAAACAGAAAGTATTTTTTTAATGTTTTACCAAAAACAATCTTACTTAAAAATGTTATAAAAATGTCTTATTATATGGAAGCGATTATTGAATTATAATATAAATAACTCATCATCTTATCTAGTAAGAACTAGTCTAGAATCTAGTCATTTGAACAGATATGGATTCTGATTATACTTGAGAAAACAATTTTCTTTTCTCAATGACTATTTTTAAGCCAAATTGCAAATATGACTTATTGGCGTATTAACATTTAAAATTTTAATCATAATATACTTGACTTTCGACAACTGCAGTTTATCAATAAATAGTAGTATTTTAAGCCTAAATTAATCAAAGATCCGGCCGTTAAATCCATATAAGGCAAATAAACTCGCAAGAAAATATTTTTCATAATGCTCCTAGATAATATTCCATCCAGTAGATATAAAATATACTTATGGCAATTTGAACATAATATATTAGGAAAAGGGAAAAGTGGGAGGAATTCTTTTGCGGCTTTGGCCACTCTATTGGAATAAAGCGTCAAATTTATGTATTTTTGAAAACATCCAGAACTGTTATGAATAGACTGCATACAAGAAAAAAAACTTTCCTTTCATCTTAAGAGCTTATTTTTACGGAAAAATTTCGCGGTTATTAAAAAAAAGATAAAAATATGCTCTAAATAAAAAAATATTAAAAATGGCTTCTTATTTTTTATATAAAAGCTAAAAAGTTGTAAAATGATTTTTTTATTTAATTTCATTTTTTTTTAATATTTGACATTACAGCTAATGCCAATGCGCCAAATATTTTTTCAAAGTTGAAAAATCACACGAGAAAACTCGATGAGAATTTATTGTAAGTCACTCGAGGTAAATTTGAAGTAAATTGACATCACAAACACCCACGTCTTATGACTCAAATTTGAATTGAAAAATCTTTATTCGACATTGACCATAGCAGGAATCAAACCCTGATCCACCTGGTTGGTAGAGCAAGCTCTAACGAACTAGGCCACAGCGGGCGGCAAAATTTTTGTTCTCACATTAAATATACGCATCAAAAAATATTAAAATCCACAAATTTATATATTTGTTTTGACAAGTCCGTGCTCAATGTTATAATGTTCCGAAATAAATCAAGTGATGAAGCAAGTCAAGTATTAAAGGGCTCGTAATTATTTTAGCGCTCTCTCATCGCTCTATCTACAAAATCGAATTGAATTTGGGTTTAAATGAATGTAAACTTTACCCAAGCCTTTGCAAACAAATCCATAAATCAATAAAATTGAAACTCAATTGATCAAAATATCCGTTACTGGTGACACCTGACCCACACAAATAGGTTCATTCTAGGGTATGCAATCCTGGATTTCTTTTCGATTCCGGGATTTCGAGATCCACAATTTTTCAATTTTAGATTGCAAAATTATCAGTAAAAATATTATTTTTTTTTATAAAAAATATTTGGCTTTATCTCATCAAATATATGATAATATTAATTTTAATATTAATTTATTTCTAATATTAGTTTCTTGAAATTTATTCAAGGAGAGGAGACATCACATACACCCATGTTCATAATCTCAAATTAAATTAGAATAATAATGTAAATGCTTTCAATTTGTTTCCATTATTGACTGCGATTGGAATTAATTTAATATATTGTTTTTGGAAATTGAAATCCATTTATTTGTATTGAATCAAGAAGCATATAACCATTTACAAATAAATAAAAAAACACGAACATATTTAAAATATATTATGAAACGTATTTTATTTATTGAATCTCTTTAAAGGAAAATTTGGATTTTTGAATATTAAATACAGTTGTCATTTCAATGACAGAAGTTTCACTGCCAGAATAGTGTTTATAGTTTATTACCATTGAATTTTCTATTATCCAAATGCATTTCATTTATTTATGTAAAAAGTATTTAGACAAACAAATTGAGGCACGCCGGTGGATTCTTTTTTATGGAAGTAAATCGAGAAGTATTAACATTTAAATTTTTGTTTTATTTTACATTTTACAGTGAATCCTAAAATCCTGATATTGGCATTTAGACAATCCTTCGATTAAGGGATCGCCAATTGCCCGGAAGAAGGCTCTAGTCTGTATTATACACTCATATTTTTTTGAAGATGCTAATATAAATAAATTATGCGCAACAAATTATATCAGTAAAACATAAATATACATAGGTTGTATCTTTTCATAAATTTGTCAATTTTAATTTTCTACAATGGATGATTACCATCAAAATAGTATAGTTTCTTAAACTACTAAACAATTATTAGAGTAATAGATTAAAAATATCAAAGTATATTAGTTCTACAGTTAAAAACTGTAGAACTAAAATACTTTGATATTTTTAATCTGTTATAATGAAGTTCTATCAAGTAAATGCCAAATCAATTAATAACTATTAGAGTGTTATGTAATGTAATAATCAAGATGACACTTTGCTTACTAGAAGAACCTTGGAAAACCCAGGATCTGATGGTTAAAACTACTAAGATAATTCGGCTGTCTCATCTCCACGCATTATAAACATTCTGCCGCTGGAAACTAATAAAAATTAAATGACATCAAAAAGTGTACAAATAAGACCAGGGTTGTTTCTTTGGTAAAATATTATTACGAAAAATATCGACGACATCTGTAGCCAAGTGGTGACGCTTAAGATTTGGTTACAAGAATGGGTATTCCAATCCCTGTGTAGGTGTCTTTAGTCAACGATTTATCAATCAAATAATATGTCGGAATTTAAAAGCATTGGTATTAAAATGTTTGATGTCTTGACCATTTCAAAGCAATTCAATCTAAAAATAGAACTTTGAGCGATTATTTAACAACTTGTGAGTAAATACTCACTGTATAAGACTGATACTAATTCGTATAACAATGTAAGTCTCTTAATTAGTTTACCAAAACACTAATCGAGAATTACATATCATTTACAAAAAAAAAATATAATGTAAGTATAGCTCAAAAGTGAAAAATCCATAAAGTATACATACTTGTATATAGTCAAACGTACATACATAATATTGTAATATCAATATATAAATTCAACGTACCAAACATCTATATATATGATTATCTTTATTCAAGTTTCACTTGAATTTCAAAGATTCGTGATGCCTATAATGACAAACTTTCATAAATTCTATAATATATCAATATTTTCGGTAACTAAAGATGTTTTCAGAAAAAAATATTTTCTATACGTCTAAGTTTCTTAAAAACTTCTGACGGAATAGATTTACTGTCATTTGTGTAACATTTACGTAAAAGAAAAAACATATCAGTTATTGATTACAAAGTTGGTCGCTGGAAACTTTACCATATATATTACATTTCACATATGGTGAAGGATTTACTTCCAGTTTCAGAAATTTATTACCAATGAATTACAACTTACACGAGACAGTTGTTCACCACCAAAATATATTTTGATCTTATTGGCTCGTAGTACACATTTTTCCATAATGTGAATTTATTGTTTCCATTCTTAAGTCGTAGGAATTATCAACATATTATTACTTCTTATTTTACTAATAAAAACTGCTAATTCAAATAATAATTATTAAAGGGATTATTTGAAATTACTTAATAATAAAAATCGAATTGTACAACAAAATAAAAATTACCGACAATTCAATATAAAATCGAAGATCAAAAAACTAATTTACCTAAAGATTTAATTTTACGAGAAAGGAATGACGTTTTAATTTATTTTAAAATACAGCAATCACATTTTATCTTATTGAGATGTTTTAAAAAAAAGTTTGTCTTACACACATAATAGCACAAATACGGCGCTGTATAAATAGATGAAAATTTTTATCTTATAAATATTTTAAATAAGCCGCTTCTATTATATTTTTACTGGAATAAAAAATATTTGATGTCATTTAACGATAAATTCAATATATATATAAATTTTATGACAAAATGTATACGATATTTTGTTTTTGCACTAATTTGTTTTTATGTGAAAGCATTCAAGTTATAATTGTTTAATATCCCAATATTGATGTCACATTAGACATTCATGAGTATTAAATTTCACTGTTAATTCGCATGTGAAAACACTTGCATAACATCAACATAAATAGTCTTTTAGATTTTATATCTATTTATTTAAATAATATTGCTCGTAACTATGGTGATATGTAAGAACGCATTGTGGAAAGGTATACAATCTTTATTGTTCCAGTTAAAATGAAAACATTTTAGTTTTAAATTGAAATTAAAAGGATTTCGAGTCGTGAATTGAAATGTTTTTTTTATCAGAAATCACAGAAATAAAATTAGTGCGGCATGAGTACTTAAGCACTTATTTGAGCACCAATTTGATATTTCAATTATACCACGAGCATTCGATATCCTTCTGCTCTTACATTTAATTTAATGGTACTGCCGGCTATACGATAACGTACGATTAATTTGAACTGTCAGATTTAGTTTATGTGTACAGAAAGATAGCTAGCTATACGATTTCGTGGTAGCGTTTCAGAAGAACGTAATTGAATTTTCCAGAAACATCATTTGGCAAGCGTGGTGAGCGTTGCAAAACAAATATTTTATAGTTATAACAGTTTTGATGACTCACTCTATAATAATTAATAATTATTATTAACGAGAGATGTAGCTTCGAAAACGGATATCAAAAAAGCAATATACCTTATACCCATACTTATTTAATAATAAAACACTCTAGACACCAACGAAACAAAAATGTTTATCGACATTTTTTTTTACGTGAAACATCATTTATTTACTGATTGAGTTTTTGATTAATTATTGTTCACCGCGTATTAGGTGCTAAGTTGTAATTTATTGACAAAGTAAATATACTTATTACTAAAAAAACATTCCAGGGCTTTAGATATAAATCTTCTAAGTACATTGTACACCAGAGGTTGCCAAACTATAGTTAGCAAACAAAAAATAGCTCTAGTTTTATTCACAAAATTTCGTAATTGAATTAATTTGAAATTCAAAAAAAAATAGAACAGCATTTTAAAAGTTTATAGATGGATCATATAAGATTGTTAGACATATTATTAATGATATTTTACATCTTGAGCATAAATAGGACAGTGACCATCATTTTCAATATGAATGAGCTTAATTTCTTTTGGAGTAATGTTGTTATCACAAATACAATAACAGTTAATGAAAAAAGACATATCTTTGAATTTGAAACATAATTTTTATTAATTTTAAAATGACCATTGCTTATTCTTTCTGTCAATTGATTTCTGTGGTCAGAGCATTGTTAATAAATATACCATTGGATTGATATATTTGTTTACAATTCGTTGTTCTAAATATGTAATATACCGTTCACTGCGTTTTAGGTTATGTCAGTTATGTGTACAGATTATATTTAAGTCGCTTATTTAATTTTTCAATAACATTTTCCGTGTCAATTTTCAGATTTGAAGCTACTGATAGGCACCACCTCATGCTAATATATTGTTATTCACAAAAATATTTGCTGCTTAAACTTACAAAGCAGCTATTTTTATACAATTACAAAAGAAAATTATTCGTACACTTATATTATAGCTTGTTCAAACACATTTCTATATTTCTTTAATGTAAACAAATCTAGCTCCATACTGTATCTTGGAAAACAAACATGGAAACATCTGTGCTTACATTATTATATAAATGGGAAAAAAATACATTTTTCTTGTGTGCTGGCTTTATATAAATTTAACCAAATGATAAACGTTATTTCAAAAAAGAGTCACAAAATACTCTGAACTACAATCCTTCATGATAACCTTAACAGTTTTGTGACAAAAGACGTTATCCGTACTAGTATATTTTCATTATTAATATTTCTGTTCTTCCATGTCCACTCTCAATATGGAGCACATGGCCTTCAAGTTGTTCAACCCCATAAAGGTCATTTTTATTTTGAATGTCATTTAGTCCTCAACCTCTTTTTCGGCAAGCTTTTAAAAAAATAAGGATAAGGCTAGGTGAGGAATTTTAGTAAGCTAGTCGCTACTACGCCTTGGTCTTTGGAATCGGAGATTGGATAGATGGAGGAGAATCACATTTTTTCGAACACAAATCGACTTAAAAAGCAATGTATACGATAAGTGTTTATTTGGGTTATCGAACTTGTAAACAACAAAGCTGAAAATGACAAGCGCCAAAGAGTGGTAAACATAATATATTTTTATAATAAATCACCTAATTACAAATTGTTGGTATAATTGCAATGTTTAGCATTATTACTGTATCTGATAATTTTACATGGTATTTACAGGTATTTACCCGGCTTCGTCCGAGATAGATTCTAGCTCATTTTTATTAATCCTGTTATTACAGATTGATTTCAATTCAAATACAAACTATTATCAGTTTCTTATTGGTCTTCGACAATGCTTAACAATTTAGATAAATTTTTCACACTTGACAATTCCGCTTATAGGTGTCGATATGAGAAGCACTCATCAGCCAACCCCAAGCCTAATACTTTGAGAAATGATCATTGCGCTTCTTGAGTGTGATTGAAAATGCAATCACTTGAATGAAAACAGTAAATCAATTGGAATGAGTGGATTTCTTGGAATCAGGACGTATTTGCTTTCAAATGTCAAAGTGAAATCGTTTACTTCGATGATATAATCGCGTAAAGGTTTTACTATCAGTCTGGACCAAATTGCGTATTAATATACACAAAACTTTCAGCACTTATTTATGCGGAGGAATGTCACTGATATTAAATGTTTTCAAAAAAAATACAAACTCTCCTTTGGCATTATCGTAATTTCAACTGTTTTCATTTATTTTGGCTCCTTCCGGTCTATCGATAATAATTACCTTACTTTCACTCTTAGTGTGGTGCCGTAGAACTTTCAAATATATAGTTTTCTTATTTGCATTCAACATAATCTCCTGTGCCACGAAATAGAACATTAAATTACAGTAATACGACAATTTTTGCAGCATTTTCTGACGTATGCACGCTTTCGTGAAGAATTTATCACGCCAATCACCGACAAAGATTTTTCGATCATCTTAGTCATCAAACTTTATGGGTGTCTCTTTGAAGATGTCATCGGTTTAATACGTGGCAATTTAAGAATGCTCTCGACGCAAGATATTTAAAATATCTCCTTATTAATCTCCCGAAGCGCTTTTAGGTGTGCAGGTTCAGAAAATCAGAGTACTATTACAAAAAGCATTCAATAAATCGATCGTGAATTCGAATATGCATTTTTCTAGATTAGATTCATTGGTTGTCATTCTCAAGAAGTGCCAGTGCCAGGACCGCTTTACAATGCGTCTTGTTAAAAAAAGTTAATAGTAATAATAATCAAAGATTCTGAAATGCACAGTGCAGTCACGGCAGATCGAGTGCCATCATTCCCGTCAACAATTGCACATAGCATACGTCAGCTAAACTTTTTTTTACTCGTGTTCAATTTTTAAAAATTGCAATATAATAATGCCTTCGCAAAGCTAGCATTTTTGTATAGCTTTCAGAATCTTGTCAGTGTCTTGTTTGATGGATTGGCCAGACGATTTTGCTTATTGTCTTTGCTAAAACAAATACGCAAAGAAACATCAAAATCTAAAACTATAAAATAAAAATATTGGATAATTTTCCGCTTTATCTTTTTATTTTACGATGGAGCTTGAAACTTTGCTATCAGTCACATTCATATTATAATATTGTTGGTTGTTACGCGATGTCAAGATGGTTTCATTTTTTAACGACATCAGGTTTGTGGCGATGTCCCGTAATTTACATCGAAAAGTTAAATTAAAAGATGAAAATAGTATAGTTGACCTGATAATTGCAGTAAGAATAATATAAAATCGCTACTGCTTACCGCTTGTGAGGAATTCTCGTGACAGATAGACAAACATATTTTCTGTGTTATATCATGAAATATCAGATTTACAGTACCATGACAAATTACACATAAGAGTGCTATTATTATTATTAAAATAACTGTCGATGACGCTCTTGCAGATTCATATATTGGATAGTTTATCTCTTTGTTCTGTTGATTACGAACAAAATCTTAGGTTATTATAGATACTTTTTTTCTTGTATTGATATCTTTAGAGTTTTTATTAGATATTTAAATAACTACCAAGCAATCAAGCTTATTTTTTCTAGCTAAATTTTGTTTTGAGTTGCTTATATGCTTATTATTTAAGCTTCATATCGATCAATCATAAAATTAACTGAAAAAAAAATACTTTTTATAATAAGTATACCGTTTTAATAAAAACCATGATTGGTTTCGCTCACCATAAGCACTGTCTACTAATGATCATGCTCGTGAAGCACTTAACTGGAACTGATATATTTTAAAAATTTGGAATTAGTACAAAAAAAATATTATTTTTCATACAATGTCTTTTTTAATGAATTGACAGTGACAACACATAAATATGTATAAAATAAATGTTTTCATTTAAGTTTTTATATTCCTTTGTACCAAATATAGAAACAAAATGATGTTCAAAAAATCCTCTTTATTTCTTCGTTTTTTTCTTTTTACGTAGAAATACGCGTAATATAAAAAACGATTGCTAAATAAGTAGGTACTGTTAGTTAACGGTTAAATGATTTTATTAAATCATGCATAAAAAAGAATCATGAATGCTGGAGATTTGGACCTTTTCATTTCATTTCATTTTTGCCACATTTATATATTTTACATTATTTTATTTTAATGTTTTTATACGCACTTACTCGAATTTATTACTGCCGCTTAACTCAAATATACAAGTTTAATTAATATTCACGATGGATCCGACGTTTATTTTGCGAAAATTCATTTTCAATATAATATGACAACTTTGTTTTTGCCCTGTTGTGTAACTAAGTGTGACAAAACAAATGAAGTAACAAAGTTATGAATTTTAGTTATAGGTAGATTGAACTTAAATTAAATGCTCAGATATTTGTGATATTTCAATATATTATCCTTTCCTATAATAAGTGTGACATTAAGAACGTTCCTGAATAATAGTTGACTATGATCATACTACTTGTAAAAAATATCATAATTGAAACCGAAAAGAGTAATAAAAAATATCTTTGCAATCAAGTCGTCGGAAATCAAATGCTAAATCATGCCCGTATTTGTTAATGCAGTCGAAATGCTTAATGTATGGTTCATCAAGAAATTGGATGATTCCAATATTTGTCTTTATCGGCATATGATAAAGCTTTCCTGAGACACGTGATAGTAAAAAAAGATTTTTAAAGACAACCCAGTGAAATAAAATATCTAACAGCAGCCATTAAACGCAGAAATGTTGGATACTTTGGTCACATTTTCTGCAATAAGAATAGTTTCGATCATACAACAACATAAAAGGCAGCATAGGCTCAGGTCAAAGTAAATTTTATTGTGTACACATTTGACAGTGGGTAATTTTGCAAGCTGTTCATGATTTTATGCGTCTAGGCTTGAGACACCTGCTTCAATTTCATCAATAATTGTCAGCTTTTAATAGAATATGGCACCAAAATAAAAAAGGAAAAAATAATACGTAATAAAGAACAATTATAGTCGAAAAATTGTTTCTTATTTTTCCATTTAAATGAAATTAATACGTTAATAAATAAATAACGTCTACAATTCTGTATAGATGAAAAAAAACATTGTTTACTTTTCTAGTAACATATAAAAGTCTTATAAGAAGTTTTTGTAAATAGTAATAATTGAAAAATGTTGACTTGCGATAAAAAAAGAGACTCATTCCGATATTGAAAACAAAACTTAAATATCCATCAATGTCGCATTCCAATCATAGTTTTGGTATAATGGCGTTATAATATAAAACTAATCGTGATTACTGCTTTCTGTTTCATTCACAATAAATATATTGTCAGTACACTTTATGCGAATATGATGAAAACCTTTTTGGTAATCATAACTATTTTTTTCCGTGTTTGTTCAAAAGCATGTACGGGTAATTAATCTTCTTCTTGTATGTTTTAAGCATGGGTGATTCACTTTTGTCTATTTTCAGAAAGAAAGGATTTCTTGTTTATTGTAGCAAACAGATTCCCATACTACAGCAATAACAAATAAAGTGTCTGGCCACACTTTGACATTAAGCTATCAGGCACGCTCTTCTCACGTACACAATTTATAAGACCCATCAATCTATCAACCCTTGTTTCGACAGCACACATCTCACTCTTTTATTTCACTTCACAGTGCGGAGTATTCGTTAGAGGCGCATTATTTATGTATACGGGTTATTCATATTTGTTCTTTTTGGCTTTCCACCCAAGCAAATATGTATTCGCCTCCATAATATTTATACTATAAGCCTTTTCATTATGTTTTATGGATGTTTATCCATTTCACGATGAAATAAGCCATTACATAATTGGTAAACAAGTTTTTAGTACATATACGGCAGATAATTAATATGAAGGATTACGTATCCCTAAACCTATTAATAGACGATTCGCATAGAGTGACCGTTTTTCAAAAATAATACGATATATTTTTAATTACAACAGAAAACATTCTGGTTTCAAATTTCATGGTTAGAAAAAAAAATCTCGGGTATTCAAAAATGTAAATTGAATACATCTGAGTCTAAGTCTAAGTATGCTTTTTTGCTGAAGGATTTAAAAATAATATCTAATAATAAAGTTTAGATGGTTTTATTAACTTCATACGACTAAATACATTTTTATTTTTTTTATGAAAGGAAACAATATTTAAAAGACTAAAACGTAATTTATACAAAACTTTCGCGTTAAGCAAGTTATCTACACCGATTCATTATTCAATACTTCATTTTGGAAAACATTAACCATCCACCGTGTTGGCTGGGAGCGTTTTTTTAAGCGGCACTTTAAAATGAAAACATAAAAGCTTGCTTTCATCATAAAAAATACAGATATTGAATACAATTACTGTAATAAATGAATTTATTGTTTTTGTAATTCAATATTAAATATTTCGGATAATTTATTGAAATTTCGTGTGAGTTTTGACAAAAAAAATATATTTTAATATTTTTTGTTCTACTGATATCTAGATGTAGGTATTATATTAAAATGCATTTTTCTATATCACTGCTTTTCCTTGCTAAATAATGCTGCTAAGCATACGTCTTCTTGGACACGTCTTAGGAATAGGAATACTTCAATATAGGTACAATTGAATGATAATATTTGACCAATTGTAATCCATTTTTTAAGGAGCGACTTTATCTCTGCTTTAATGATTTGAAATAATTTATTAAATTTGATACTCATATTCAAGAAATATAAAACTCTTTTGTTCTAACTCCACATTTATTCAATAATATTTGAACTGGTTTTGCTTGTTACGGGCGTTTTCAACTGAATAAGTTAAAAATAATTTTGATGAGCAAAACTGGTTCAGGTTATATTAAAGAAATATAAAAGAGTGTATTTTTGTTTAATATATAATCTTTCTTACAAGGAAGTATTAACAGCCAACACCTTAAAAGTGATCTGCTACTAAATTTTCACTCCTGTACTTGATTATTACTGTTGACTTTTACTTTGTGATTAGATTCAAGCTATAATATTTTGTGCGAGAAATAATGTTTCTCGTCCGTAATATCGCAAGTATGCATTTTTTTTTAAATATGATATGCATTAAAAATCATACTCAGTTTGGTTTTGTTGAGTTTTATAACTATAAAAGTTTTCCCAATTAAAAAATTTCAGCTGACTTCCTAATGCCAGATGCTATTTTAACTTCTCAGTTTCCTTCAAAGAAATTCAAAGAGCTTAAATTTTACTTTTAACAATAAAACACTTTCTCTCGGAAAGAGCCACTGAATAGTGATTTAAGAGAAGTTATTACAGTTTCAACTTAGCAAAAAATTCTGTAAAGCAGTTCTAGTGATTCTCCACTGGATCAAAAAATCCTGTAATTAAGCTTCACTGGATAATTTTCTTAAACTAAAACAAGTTCAAGTTAATCAATTAAGCTCCGATTATACTTAGTCTCTAAGTTATACGAGAAAATTTTATCCTTGAACGTATATTTATTTGAATCTTAGAAATATTTTATTAAATTCACCAAAAAAAATCTAAAACTAGTTGCTAAGCGATAATTTTGATGATGACAGTAAAACACTTTTTTTTCTTTTTATATCCATTCCTTTAATGTTCCTACAATAATTGAAATATCAGATTTGATAACATGTTTGTCAACTTTTTTCTTCTGGTCATATCGGCTTCCCAATTGCCACATATCACCAACACTTTCAATTCAAGCCCGTCCTAGTTATTCCAGCATCTTTCAGTCTTCCAAATTGAATATATTCTACAGATTTAAAATACAACATTTTATATTTCATATAAATAGACAAGCAGAGTTGTAGAGTTAATGCGTCTTTTTTGACACAATTATTCTCTAGTCACATGATTGACTACACGCCTAGTAAAACTGAAAAGATTTATGTTTATTCAAGAAGCATTAACTTCCTGAGTATTAAATAACATCAACGTGGGGGGGCTTTTTTTAAAATTTCGATAGCCTGATTCGAAATAAAAAATAAATAAACAATTGCACCAATGTTCAGAACCATCATGGCTTCTCAAATCTCTACACATGTATGTCGGTGAATAATGAAAAAAATATATTTCGGGAAAAAAAGAAAAACAAAATGGCGACCGCGGTGGACTATCATTTTACACAATACTGACATTATCCGCTTTTAATAAATAGATTGCTATAGTTTTGAATACATAAATATAATATAAATGCATTAAGATGGGTGACTATTTTCATATATTTAAATCTTAGAGATTTAACGTTCTCTTTGATGTTATTCAAGTATCACACATTTTCGTGAATAATACGCTTTTTACGAATGTTCAAAGTAATAGTTCCGTCCCTCTAGAGTACGCGTACGTATATAACCATTTATTTTCTAATAATGGTGTGAGAACCTTCCTATTCTCAGTAGATTTATATATTAAATATCTATGAACCTCTTGTTTGGAGGGAAATATTACAAGGATAGCATCTGATAAGCCGGACTAAGCCAGATAAGCTGGGCAAAACCTACGTATCTAGCAGAAAAAATATGCATTTTTTTCAGATATGTCCGATTTCTTTCTTTGAAAGAAATGCTCATGAATGAATAAAATGTTTATAAATAGTTTCCTTTGTATATGCATAAATGAAAAATATTAAAACGTTATTTATTTTCAGAAAAAATATAAAACTAGCTTTGTTATTCCACTGATATTATTAAAAATTGTTACACGTGTGTGATCTTTTTGAGAAGCATCTTCAGAGTGATTTTTCATGCTTCAAACATTAAAAGCGGTTAGGAAATTTGTCTGTACTTTCAACTAAATCGAAGTCAGTAGGAATTTAAATATAAGAACTAATTGTAAACTGAACGCTCTATATTTGTTTTAACTGGCAAGCGTTTGGGTGCTGGTAGGAAATCATCACGTATAGGTACATATATGCAAATGTATGGATACAAATCTATAAGTCGATTGAGAAATCTGTTTTTGTAGTAATTAAAATTATTGCTTGCGGCACAGCATTGGTGTGGAGTTGAGAAAAATATAATCGATATTAATATAATACTTTCGATGGTTTCGGTGGTAACTTTGTGGAAGTTCATTTTAATAGAAAATTTCAAATAACTTTGATTATTCCACGTATTGTGTTACTAACTGTGACACGTGTTTCGCCTCTTTCAGAAGCATCTTCAGACTTACTATCGCAAAGTTTGCTTAAGTAATGAAGCAAGATTGATTATAACATTTTTAAATTATGAAATTACAAAATGGAGTTTGGGTTTTTTTTCCTTTTAAGGGAAGCAATGAGGGGGTGATAGAATCGAAATAAAGCAAACGAATAAAAATACTAATGAGCTGCAATCAATCAGATTGGAATTTTTCCCTTTTAATGGAAGCAAGGAGGGGGTTATAGAATCGAAACAAATCGTTATTTGAAATTTTCTTTTGATATTAATATATTTTCTCGATCAAAAGCGTATTGTTTATTGTTCTATTTAATCTGCAACAAAGTAGTCAATCATTTTTGTGTTCAATAAATTTACACATTTTCTAACAGTAATTAATAATAAAATACGTTTTTAAATTTGAATCGTTCAAACTATGTACATTCTCACAAATTTTGTCACTAACGACCCGGGTTTCGCCTTTCGGCATCTTCAGGCATTCAAGTGCACGGATGAACTTGAACTGACGCTTAGCAAATAAAAGTTTCGTGCTTATATAAGATACAAATGCATCAAACAAATCACATCAAACAAATCGCCATAAACAATGGATACGATATGTCTCTTATAGACAATCTTTTATCAAAAAAACAAGCTAAACTTGCAGAAAAAATGTTATTTAAAGGTATAGTGTCAAAGGACATAGATCATACTAGGTATTGGCGTAGAATCATTTTTTTAGGAAATACAAGTCTCAAAATTAAAAAACAGCTAGCTGATAGTGTTAGACCTGCTTTTTACTGTAAAAACTCTTTAGGCAAATTATTAATTAATAATAAAGATAAAATACATTACTTAAATAAATCCGGGATTTATAGATTGCAATGCTCTTGTTGTACAAAGTTTTATATCGGCAAAACAGAAAGAACATTGAACATCCGAGTTTTAGAACATATGGCAGCCTTTAGATTGAAAAAAGACACGTCTACTTTTGCTAATCACTTAATTTCGGAAGGACACGTGTGCAATCAGGAACAAGGGATAAAAATGTTACACCCAAATACGGACAGTCATAAGCTCTTTTTCCAAGAAATTTTAGAAATCAATAAAGCACAGTTGCAAAGTCTTCCGATTTTAAACGAAATAACAAATTTTCCCACATCTCCTCTTCTATACCCTATATAACCATAAAATCATATAATCATAAAACCTTTGCCGACAAACAGATTATATAATTCTTGAAACTGCTTACTACACAAATCTGTTGGCATTCCCATGAGCTCATCCTTTTCGCCAGCAATGGCTTTGGACTCAGTGATGCATTTGTATCTTATATAAGCACGAAACTTTTATTTGCTAAGCGTCAGTTCAAGTTCATCCGTGCACTTGAATGCCTGAAGATGCCGAAAGGCGAAACCCGGGTCGTTAGTGACAAAATTTGTGAGAATGTACATAGTTTGAACGATTCAAATTTAATATTGAAATTCCACCAAGCACCTTCAGTCGAAATCTTAAATTAAAAAATACGTTTTTGTTTGTTTTTTATATCTGTTTACAGTAAAATTTGTCGTGTTTTCAACATTTTATTCAAATAACAGTAACTTGAGTACTCGTTGTTTGTATAAAATTTCAAAGAGTTCGTTCGGCTTTCTTTGCTCAGAATAATGCAGTGGCACAGTATCATATATCTAAAAGTAACTGGCTTAGAGCAATCGGTTACTCTATTGAGACTCGATCCATAAAATTGGTCTAGTGCTTCGAATTCACAGTACGCTGGTAAAAAACACTCCTTTTATTTTGTCAATTGTGATATGGGAAATCTAGTTCGGCAGTAATAACATTAAGCCTCTTTACATAATCTATCCATTCGGCTTCTGTAATAACTATTTTAAAGTGATATTTAAAAACTAACACAAGTCTCTACTACCATGAAATGAATTTGAAAAACAGTTTTTTTGGTTATTTGTCAATACAATTACATGATTTAAATTAACGAGTTTTTTTCAAATTCTGCTCACACTTCACAGTAGTAAAACTGATTTTAGAAAAATTGAAGAAAATCATAAATTCAGGAATATTACTAAAATTGTTTCTTTTTTCCCTTGAGGCTAATAAGCACGAACAGAAATCGAACAGAAATTGATAAATTTACTGAAAAAATTATGCTCATACTGAAATACAAACTACTGAGATCCGTCATGGAAGCCAACGTCATTAACTGTCATGGAACCGCTGCTCCACGAACATGACAAAACATTAACTGTATAATACATTGATACTGATATTTTACCTGGTGTGGGGTTAGACATTAATTGTACACATCTTTGATACGACGATTATTTTACGATACGTCTCTGTCTATGTAAGAGAGAGAGAGAGAGATAGAAAGAGCGTGACTGTTCTGATGTCAAAATATATAGCTATAATTGTTTTTAATACAATAAATTGTTCATTTTATATAAATATACCAACTAAAATTTTGGTACATTAAGTGATTATTTAGGCGTAATTGTTTGAAAATAATTTAAAAAATATGAACAAACAAATTGTAACTTTTTTCAATCTTTATGAAGATTATTTGAGAAGACCAAAATACAATCGACCTAACCCACATTTTCCACTTTTTTTTAATTCTCTAATATTTGAAGTCTCCGATAACCATTTCATAAAAGGGAAAATAACCTCTTAATTTTTCTATTACATCACGTGTTATACAAGCCCACGTGCCATTGGGTCGTTTTTCTTTAAAAAAAATGACCTTCGTAACTTACGTAGTCATGTTTGTATGATTGACAAGCTTGACAGATCTCTCAAAACTTTCATTTTGCCGTGCAGAAAAAAATGTCGTTACGTTCGGAAATAAATTTGTATGTATATTTTGTATTGAATTAATTAAATATATTTATAAGATTCGATGCCATAAGCAAATTGGATGTAAAACGTTTTATTTCATATTTCAAAGAATCGCGGTTGTTCTCCGCTTTCTGGTATAATATATTTCTCTACTTATTCTATATTGTCATTTCTTATTCGTAAAAAATAGCATCAAATTAATTTTGGATTCATCTAAGCGGATTTTACAATCGCATATACTCAAGACCGCATTTAAGCAGGGATTACTGCACGACAAAGCAATATTATATTAATAAAATTAATCATTATGGGATTGTGGACAAATTAGACGTTATTTGAAATCATCTCTAGAACGCAGCTGCGTGCGAAATGTATATTAGATATGTTATATTTATGTACAATCAATGCCCATATATCACTTATTTTAGTAAAGGAAACACGGCTGTATATCAGATAATCCTTTGTGAAACCACATGATTTAAACTCAAAGTGTAAAGGTACTCGTATGTAGTAAGATATTAACATACAAGTACAAGCACGACAGCTTTTAGCCACTTTTACTTTACTATTTATACTGTCACCTTCCTTTTGAAATGCTAATACCGTACAATATAATATATTACAGTAAATAATGTATCAGGTCTCATTTGCTCCTTTTGCTGAATGCTTTAATATGATACAAAACATACGTCTCTTTGTTTGCTTGCTCCGGTAAATATAACGAAATTATCTCTATCAAAGAGATTTTAAAAGTAATCTCTTTTATCTGATTTACATTTATTTGTTTCTATCGTTTTTTTACATATCTCTTAGAAAATTTTAGCATAATTATTATAAGCAAACTTCATTAGGTTTCTAGCAGTAAAGTAAAAAGGTTTTAAATGTGCGTATTACGTTAAAAAAATCGGTTTCATATATTTTCAACAATGATAACGACAGAAATAAATGAGTTAAACTATGTATAATTTATTACTCAGTGTTAATATCTTTTGTTATTTTTAAATATTGTTGCAGCTTTTTCATTCTATTTATGTATCTTAGGATGAGCGGTCAATAATAATGCTTAATATATATTTTTAATGTGTGCCTTTACTGTATGATATAAATATGATATTTTATTTTATTTCATGTAATACAAACTTCTACAGTACAATAACTTTTACAATAAATATCATATTACTTCATAACAAACTTAACAGAAGCTTATTTTTCACCGTACATTAATTTGATAATTTTTAAAAAATAGGTAGATACTGCTACTAAAATAGTAGACCATCTGAAGAAGAGTAAAACTGTCTGTTACTTAAAATAACCTCGATAAAATTAATGATTTTTTTAAGAATATTTTCATAACAAAACTGAAATCATATTATATTGGATGTAATAAGAATACCGTGCGAAACCAATTACTCACAAAAAAACGTAAATGCGTTAATTAAATAACGTTATTAATTACCTGTCATATACACGTGTATTTAATCAGCTCTGTTATATGAACGATATGTTCAGTCACAGAATATTTCTTTAAATAGAATCTACATTCCGAGAGGTTTTCCTTTAAATAATGCTTATGAAATATTTATTACAGCATTTCTCCGTCATAAGTTATGTGTTGAGTAGGTAAGTACATACACCATCCGTTTGTTTTATTCATGTGCATAGTGGGAGGTATGTGTATGAGTGAGCGAATTTTCGAGATATTAAAAGCACATATCTTTTTATGACGAAAAACGTAAAAAACTTACTTCCAGTTTATGAAGAGTATAAAGGTGAATTTTATTTTATGTCAAAGTTCAGTCTAAATATTCAAAAAATAAAACATTTTTTTCAAAATAACTATACTTTTGATGTCAGTAAAAAATTTGCAATAAAATAACTAATCGATAAAATTAGATTAACAAGAAATGTTGTTCTAATTCAAATTTATTGAATTAATATTTTTTTCTTGCCGTTGCATAACTTATTTCATTAACCTACGTCAACTATTCATTTTTTTATAATTTTTTGTCAAAGAATTGATATGATTTGTTAAATTCGTTTTCAGAAGCCTCATGCTGATAGGTTTCCCTGCGTTACACGGAAGTAGTTTAATCGTTATTTTTTATAAATTATATTATTTTGACTTTAATAAATAAAAGTGGAATTAGTACAAATAAGTTTTTTATTATTTTAATATAATGCCTTTCCACCAAGAGTTGACAGTAAACACATTAAAAGTTTTCATTCTAAATAATACATCATCATAAATGTTCTAGCAAGAGCATGGTCTTAAAACATTCCGCGTCAATTAAAGAACACATGTGTTCATGTTTATTAAATTAACATTGATACAACAGTTAGTTCTTAACTCCACAAAATAATCGAATTTCATGGAAAAATATATTAATTTAAAATTATAGACAGATACGTCAAAGTAAATTAAGTGAAACCCTTTATTTTTTAAATTTCTTTAACATAAATATATATATATATCAGTTACTAACAAATTCATATCAGATTATTTTTTATATCTGTGCTACTAATATACTTCATTTGATTTTATGTACATACATGTATTTCTTATCATCGTGCCCATGTTAATTTGTACAGTGTGTTGTTTATTCATTCTCTTTATGTCTGCTTTTACTCTATTCTTGCTTGGGCAAAAGTGGTTTTCAAATAATGCATTTTGAAATAAGTAATGCTCTCTTGATCATTCGGTTGAAGAATATTTTTTTGTGTTGGAAGATTACTAAACAATTTTCATCGTTGGATGTAATTGTAATCTGAAGATTACTTGAAACAATTTCAAAAATCAATAATTTTTTATGAGCTTTATTTTTTATCTGTATACAGATATCAATTTGGTCTTGAAAAATGCATTAATGTCTGCTCTACAACAAAAAAATATAGAGGTAAATAAGTCTTCGACATTTTTGAAAACAAACAAACAAATATGATTGTTGTATATCGAGCATTGGTTGTTTAAGTTTCACTTTCAATATTATGTATTAACATTTAAAATAAATTACGCCATTTTATGTTTCAAATGATAAATTATTGCACGTTATTAAGAACTGAAAACTGTATGCTCCATGGAAATATAATATAGTGAAATCACAAAACTGTAAAACCATTGATGAAATTTGATATTGAAGATAATATTATGTTCATACTGAAACTTTAAAATGCCCACGAGAAGATCCTTAAAGCTTTGAACAGAATCGAAACATGGACTTTCAGAAAGAATTATTGAAAGGCGATAAATTATTTTAAAGATATGGACATGGAGAAGAATGTTAATAATGTTAAGATGGAGCATCATACAAATTTTAATCGTAAAATAAAAATAAAATACGTAATAATAAAAAATTCTGACGAATGATTTAATCGTTTTTCGGTATATTAATAGAAAGAAAGACGATTGTTATGTAAAGTAATTGTTTGCTGGTTTTTGTATTTGTGTATTAATAAAAATCAAAAGATATGTTTAAGGATTTTTACAATGTTTTGTTTTGGAAGGTTTTATACAATGACAACATACATACACAGTGTCAAAAGCTGTGGACCTACAATAAGTGGTCTGCTTAGTGCAGAATGGTACTAATTCACCCCCTGTAAAGACTTAATAACGATCTTTTCAATATAACGTTATAAAATTCTTGAACATGGATTATTTTACTGTCTTTACTACTTGAGTAAACTCCGAATAACTTTAATCATTTTAATATTGAATGATTTAATATTGTGGTTAAGTAATCACCTTGTTTGCATCATTTGAAATTTTATTAAAAATTCTAGTAATTTCTGTAAGTAAAAAGAATAACCAAAAACAAAACATAAAAATACCGTACTTTTTTTCTGTCTTACTGTATACCCTTGACTAATAATGCTTTTGACAATGACCTGTTTTACTGTTAACTGAGAGAGATAGAAAAGAATAAAGTGTACTCAAGGTGTATCCGGTAATAATTTAATTTCATTAGGCTTACGGAAAACCCGGACACTAAGGAATAAATAAATTATTATTGCGGACGAAATTAAATTTTTAACATACTATACGCGGATTAAAATGAAGATTTCGCCTCGATTTATTTTTTATAATGATTTGTAAACATTTTTTTATGCAGTAACTTTCACAGCAAAATTATGGTATTAATTTTAGATAATTTGAACACAAAAAAGAGACGGTGCTATTGTTGTGTTACCCGATAGCTTAAATATTGTTATTCTGTAAAATTGTTATCTTGACAGAAGTTTTCCTACGAGAACTCTTTGTTACTCTATCGTTCAATCTCGCTTATTCGAAGAGAGTAGTAGGAATAAAAATGATAAAGCAAGACAGAACAAGTGGTTGGCTAATCAATCTCGATACATTCCGTTATTTAGAATTGAAATGGTAGGGAGAATTTTCAGACATCACAAACATCTATGCTTTCAAACAGAAATCGATAGATGCTGTTCGTACTATGGTAAGTATAAGAACCGGACGTTGACCACTATGCTATGGACTCGACAAACTGAGAGTGTAATTGATTTCTGCAGTATGAATTGCCGTCCATTCGACCTTCTTTAGTCAACTAAGCGTAACAAATATGTTCTGATTTATATCACATAAACTGTGATCTTAAACATAGGATTATGAAGTTTGCAAATTATTTTAATTGATATTAGCATGAAACAAAATTTGTAATACTATAGTAATTTTGTTTATGGTGTTAGCTGTATTTTAATTCTAGATTTTTATCTTTAACCGTTTCTTATATAGAATCGGCATATCAAATGTAAAAAAACTCACATTATTTTGTAATATTATATTTTCATTTAACATGGACAAAAGAAATTTAATATTAGCTCTTCACCGTCAATAATTGCTGGAAAGGCATTATATTAAAATATAAAACACTCATTTGTACTTATGTACTTAAAAGTGTTTATTTATTTTTAATAAAAAGAAAAGATTAATATCGCCGAATGTTTTTATATTATATTTAAACTTTTGACAGACTTCTTGACACAGCAACTCATAAATAAAATATATTTAAATTTTTATTTGGTGATGTTGATATTTTAATTTCATGAGTGTTCAATATAATTTCCAACATTTAATAAATCATTTTTGGTGAGAAGAATAAATTTACTGAAGGTATAGGGCACATCTTAAGCATACTACTGGCACATTATTCGTGCTATACATTCAGCTGAAAGTGGAACAATATAACAAGGTATGCAAGTAAGAAAACTTTATTTTTCTATAGATGTCGTTTTATCGGAATTTTAACGTATTCACTCACTGTTTACTCGTAAACTATATTGAGTACATGCTTTTTGCATATGAAATCAATAATTCCATAAATTTGTTTGACATTTACTATTCCATTGACATTTAAGACAATATTTTTTTGAGTATCTTCGTCAAAAAATATATTATTAATAATTAAAAACTCAAACTACCTGATTATCTTATACAGCGATGTGTTGTTACGTTTTTAATCAGTGATTTTGATAAAAATCTAAATAAATTTTTTCTATAAAATAACGTACGCGCAAAATGGATTACATAAACTCAATAACAAAAATAATCGCTTTAGTCCAATATTTACTTTAGACATAATTTTTGTCTGGCGACATGTTTATTAGTTCCCGTTTGTATTGCGGGTTTATGAGAATCCGCGCAAAAAAGGTGTCATATATTTTTTAATCTTAATCAAAACAGCAATCTGCAATAAAGAGTAATATTATTCTCCAAGCCTTAGACCATTTTGTTTTGGACGGCTTTTATGTTTCAGTAGGAACATGACAAACAAGGCTGTAAACTGAGATTCAAAATAAACTTACTTTTGATGAAAACATACCGCAAGTTTGCAAATATAGTAGGATCATAAATATGGTTCTAAAAGAATATTTATAAAATAAGCAAATTTCATACGCTGTAATTATTTTCGTATTAGTTATCCATAAATAAATGAATTCTCTATTTCCAGAATGTTGCTGTTTCGAACTTTTGAACGGATACTCAAATGCATTGATTCTTCAATAATTTAATAGATAAGTATTCAAATGCGCTTCAACATTTAATCTTTATCCATACCAGGGTTACAAATAATCATTTTCTAACCCTATACATAAACTCTTGATATTGGCAACTAATAATTGTGTACAAATTCAAAAATGAACAAAAAATAGATAAAAATTTAAACTATAGATTGTAAACTGTTCATTTATCGTGTTTGCACCAACTCAAAAATTAGGAGTTTATATTTTTTTATTGCTCATTTTGCATATTTTTATTTGAATACTTTTCAAAACAATTAATAGGATTTTAGCATCAAGTTCATAACTCTACATAATTGATTTATAATTATCCATAAAATTTTCTTTTTATTAAATAAACAGTCCACAGAATCGCATTTCAAAAACAATCCCAAACTTTGGAAACGTTTTCGCATGACTAAATGACCTATTTAAAAAATAATTAACAAGAATCGGAACACCAGTTAATTCTATGAGTCACAGGCTTTTCATATTCCGTATGGAATACAAATTAATTTTGTGATGAAATTCAATTTACCAATTTTTTTATTTGAATTTAAACATATTTTTTTTTAGATCTTGAGCTAATTAAAACTCTCCATAATTATTTTTTCACGTAATTTTTGGCGTCTCATACAACACGAGAAATGAATGAAAACTTTATATCATTGGCCAGTAAATAAATTATTTATTTTAACACTACAATATTTTTTTATTGAATGAACGTAAAATTGAATCCTGTTTTTCTTCCAGACTAAAATCAACCAGGTAAAAATCGAAAGCAATATTGTAGGTTTTTAAAATAGAACAGTGTTTTCGAAATCTGATTTTTATTTATCTAAACATAACGCATAATAGTATTTTATTTAACCAAATACAAAATAAATAGTACCCATCACTGTTCTATACTATTTTTTGAATGTGAAACGTTTATTTTGTGTATACACCAAAGCATATCAAAATATGTTTTATGTATCATAACTTTCCCAAAAAAGCAATTACCTTGATAAATAGACTTCCAGTTGTGCTATTTTCATAATATTTGCGCAGTATATATACAGTCAAATAATACAAAATAAACACTTTAAAACGATATTATTCTTTTATACTAATATAGTAATAATAGTAGATAAATGTAAAATTAATAGTTAGTTTTTTACCTACATCAAATCCATAAAATCTGAAATTAAATTAAGTTTTTAACTAGTGCCAAGATTTAATTTAAATATTTTTTCAGATCTTCTTTGTGAATTCATATTTTCCGAGACAGAAAATAAATGTTTCGTATAAGAAATATGATATTCTGTAAGCATATAAAGTTCAAACTCAGTTCATTGATTTTAAATATGAAGTGGAATAAATTTGCCGATTCATTCAATTTACTCACTGAGAAATGTGCTCTAATGAAATAAATTATATCATATATTGAAATTCATGCTAAGTACATCAATCATATATAGGAAAAGCAAAAACTTTTGACGGAAGACTAATAATTTACTCAAATCAAGTCGAGCATTCGTTTTAATAATATTTCACAACAAAAAAAAAATAAAAAAAGCACGGGAAATACGCTTTTCCTGCTATGATAACTTTTTTCTTATTTAGATCAATATCTTTGTTTATTTTTAAAAGTTTTTTACTTTTTCTGAAGATTCTGATCTTTTGTTTAGCGTAACTTTCATTAACCAAAGTCTTTTGGTGCGCACAAAATTTTCTTCCCATTTTATTTTATAAAACAATATTAAAAACATCTTTTTCCCTGTATACATGAAAAGTTTTCCTGCTCGGTAATTTATGGCATAAATTTGGACGAAAATGTTAAACAGAATCAAACACGAGTAAAACTGCTCTGTCTAATATTATCTGATAACAGGATATTTGATCGTGTCACCGAGATTTACAAATATGTAACGAAGACTTAACGTTTTTAAGTTAACTAAAATATAGTAATAAAAATTGTAGTTGTCATCATTGATGTAATAACATGTCTTTTTTTGCACAAAATATATTAAATATAAGTCTGTCATCTTTCTTTGTTAATCGTCTTGAATATGAAAAATGGGAAAAATTCACACAGGCAAAATATATATTTAGATACATACATGAAAGATGATTTCGCTAACCTGTGACATTTCTTTTTTCCGCATTCATAACTTTCGACGCGTCCATTAAAATATGTATTTCAATTGTTGATTCAGCACCGTATAACATTTTTTCGTCTTAAGTATTTTGTTGAACGCTAAAGGCCGAAAGCGCTTACGTAATAATTTAAATACGCTCGTATAAAATCGTGCAGTTATTAATAAAACTCAAAAAATAAAAGTCAACAATAAATTTAATATAACCTTAAAGTTTCTTAATACCAAAGGAAAAATAAATTTCAAAAAAATAATAGACATTTCAACAAACAAAGGCATCAAACTCAGATACATTAAAAATGTATTCCTAGTGGAATAATCATTTTAGGAATTTGAATTCCAAATTTCAATATTAAAAATTTGAATAAAAAGATTTTTTAATGCAAAGTTATTGCCAAATTTAAGTTTTAGTAGTAACGTAGTCTAGACAAGGCGCTGATAAACATTCGTTTTTATGATTTATTAATTTATCTGTAACCAAATAAAGACATAAAAAAACATTTTAACTTCAAACTTTATTTATCAAGCAATTAAATTTCAATTATCGACATTAAAGAGAATAATTCTTTTCGTCATTATTCTGACATAAAACAAATAAATGATAAATCTTTTTTTACAATTTTAAAGTAAGTTAACCTTTATTCAAAAGGCCGTACTTAATAGCTTACAGTGTCACAGAATCTTATCTCGAATTTAGATTAAAAGGAACTGTCAATTTTAACTATGGCATTTGATAAACTGTCAGATGGTTCTGTTTACATAGAGATTTGTGATTCAAAGAGTAAGTCATTGAAATTGACAATCAGCCAAGCGAATGTTTGATTCGTTTTAAATACCGTTCTAGATAAAATTAATAATCTAGCTGACAAACAAAATACATCTTATTTAAATTCGATTATGTACGTTTTTTCGACATTATTAATATTGATAGTAAGCTTACAATTCAAAAAATATATAGAGTTGTTTCATTTATCAATTTATAACTATCAAAAGCTTATTATTTCTATGTTAGTTAATCACATTTTGTGGATACAAAACAACACAATAAGCCAGTCAACGTCAGCAATAAATGATCCAAAAATACGTTAAAAAGCCGATATAATCAAAAGAAGTAAAATAAATCATTGCAAAGCTTTTTAATGGTTTTTCGCATTTATTAGGCTACAGAATTTGTGCAGACATATTTTTTACTTACAATCACTAAAAAAATGTTTTCTTTAAACCATTTTTGTTTTTTGTATAATGTAATATGTAATACACAGAACGTTTAAATATTCATATGTATAGATAGGATCATACGTGCCAGTCTCATGATATCAATTTAAAAATAGTTAAACTGTCAGTTATCGTCTTTATAAACAAACGCAGTTTTATTTTAGTCTCGTCCTTTGCCATCCAATTTCATTGAATAGCTTTAGAAAATTTTACAGTTACTTTACATACTTATTCTCAATCAATAAACCAGTTTTAAAATAAAATAAACTTTCAAGAAAAAGAAAGCGATTTTATTAGTATAATTATGAAAATTTATTAAATTATCAAAATAGCTTGCATGAATGAGTGACATAGCAATAGAAGCTACCGTTAGTACTGTTTTTGTGCGCTTGGCACTATGCTCGAATCTAGCCTGAACCATTTTTATTTTTTAATAAAATGTTCAATTGAATCGAAGTTCAAGGACATTTATTAAAATGATTAAAAAAATGTTCGCTCATTGCTTCTTATTGTGTAAACTGACGATGAATTTTCTTCATTCTCTTTCATTCTTATTCAAAAAAAAAAAAAATGGCGGCAGGTCAAGCGGCATTTTCAATTATCTCAAAAATGTATACAGTTGCTTAGCAAAATACCTAATTTCAATTGATTCTTCGATAGCTTTTAATCTAATTAAATAACATGTTTATTTTTTAAGCATAAAAAAATAAAGTAATACCAACAGCAGTAAGAATTTTGCTTAAGTATAAAATGATTCCTGATTCAAGTTCTGGCAAGGCTTATTACGTATTGTTAATATTTTATTAGCATTTAAAGTTTTAAATATTAGTTCATGAGTTGTATTATTGATTTTTTCATTGAAAGACACGTTAGTTCTCTTTGAATTTGCCTCAAGTAATTACAAAAAATATATATTTAGCTTAATGTGAATTTTCCAATCACCTATTCACAAATATAAAAGATTTCCACTAATGAGTTTGACTGTACATTTTTTCCTTTTATAAATACAGAGTTTTGTAGTTAATCATATGGTTTATTACGGTATATTTAGCAAACGATATTTGTGAAATATTCAATTTTCATATCCGTTTTTGAGTATCTGCAGTTATTGATTTAAGTAGGAATATCCATTTTTTTTTAAATATTCAATTTTTGAAACATACAACTCTGCAGTCTAAAATAAGCAATAATCGTGTAATGTGTAAAAAAGCTTTGATTTGAAAGAAATATAAATTTATTGCGTATGATTTTTCCTATATTTATTGAAAAATAATGTGCCTAACTTCGTCATAAAGTTTTGTTTTTCTTTAGCACTGCTTGCAGTGATCGAGTCAATACTTTTATTGATTCATAAATAATTAACTCCAAAGTTTTTGTAGAAGCGAAAAATTATAAACAATATTTACGTCTTTTTAAAAATAACACATATTTTTTAAGTATTTTTGAATTATTAGCATAAAGATTATTTTCTCATAAGATGTTGAATTTATACTTTATAGCTTTTTTTTTACTGGCAGAAAGTTAAACCTGCAATTAATTTATAACAACATAAATGTATTACGTATTGACAAGCGCTCTGCAAAAACTGAGCTGTCAAGCGATTCTAGAGTGCCGCAGTGCAAAGCTTTGTCGCAAAAATTAAATTGTTTTTCTCAGCATATTTAATCTACCAGCACCTACAACTGTTTTGGTATATTTGTCTGACAAACAAAGAACATAATTTCTGAGTATAACTTATATTTTTTACAAGTGTGTTCCGCGACAAACTGGATTTTTTTTAAAAAAATCTATGAGAAGAATGGTTGCGGAGCACTGGTATTGACTAATGACGCTTACGACGGAGAGTTACGCAACGTTTTGCTATTTACTTATTTGTATTTTATTGAATTATTAAAATCATGAAATAAAATCAAAATTATTCTTTCAACATTGTTTCAGATTATTTTTATTCGGATATTTGTATTTATCTTTTAAATTACTTACTGCTTTGTTAATACAGTATACCTAATTATAATCGAAAAAATATTTATTTATTCATCTTTTTTTTCACAAATTCGTAATATTTAAACAACTTAATATAAATCACACTCGCGCGAAAGAAATAACATGGTATACATATTAAATAAGATATGTTTTTCATTTGTATTTTTAAATCGAGTGATTGATTTTTTCATTTTAAGATGCGAAATATGTAAAGTCAAATTATTTAATTTTCAAATTATAATAAAGTATGTACATTAAACCATTTATTTCTTCTTCAAGTCGATATTGTTCAATTAATAAAGGCTTTTAAGCTTAATATAATATAATTACTGTAAAAACTTTATATGAAAAAGTTTAGTAACTGTAAAAAACGACATAATTAAACATAGCTAAGACAAAATTATAAAATAGCTCAGTAATTCGAATAATTTATATTCTTTACAGTATCTATATAAATAATAGTGATAAATTTATCAATAAGTCTTTGATAGAATATTTCATTCAATAGCAATTTAAACATTTTTTAATGGTACAAAATACTTTCATATTAAATAATATAATGCTTCCAAGTCAAACTATTTAGTAAAATTTAATAGTTGTATGACAACGGCTTTGTTAATTATTGTTTTCGAATAATAATAATTGCCATGAAAGCTTTCCTCTCTAAAACACACATTATACGCTGTTGGATGATTGGTTTGGCTTGAAACTAATAAAACATTCCAAGATTGCTTGACGTCATATAATATTTATTATGTCTGAACAAATTATTTTATTACGAAAATATTTTACGGTCAAAAATTAAATACAAACATTTGTATTACTTCTCATTTTTGCTGTTTTAATAAATTATTTCTTTGGATAAATACGTCATACAAACAGTTATTGAAAATCATTGAAACTGTTTAATTATTTAGTACAGGACATTAAAAGATTATCTCTTTTTCTAGAAATTATCCAAAAATAATTTAATTTAAATTATGAGATTCTTTATTTTAAAAGTATAACCACAGTACTTTTATCTTTAAATTAAAATTAAAATAGCACTAAACACTTCAAAAAAATGCATAACTAAAAATATACTCATAAACATACCGAGATATTTTAAATAACTCTAAAAAGTTTCTTAAAAATATATCAATACAATCCTGTTAAATAGAGAAATAAAAAAAATCCGATAAAAATTCATGTTCTTGCTAAAATTTTAGTTATTCTCGTTTTATGTAACGGAAAATTATTTCACTAGAAAATTTTATATTTTGAAATACAATGAATTAATTTAAAAATAAAAATATTTTTTCGAGTGAAATGTTGCTGTAAATTAAATTTAAATTTACTTTGACATAATAATTAACAAATAACGTGTTTACGGATGGCTGATTTCATGAATTTATTCCAGTTTAATATCCGCGGAAATAATTTCAAATCGAAATTTTCGATTCGGAATTCATCAATTGAGTGTTGTTTATTCAAACATATTTCCTCTATACTAATTTACAAGCTTCCTTAAGCTATCCAATCAACAAAACGTCACTCACATCGACTCTTCTGTCCGCCTTCTCGGGCACGTGTCAAAACAACGCCATTAGGCTAAAACTTTTTAGAGCTCGGCGCAGAGCTTTCGCATCGGAGGGTATTCGCGACGGAGGCTGTGGCCCCACTGACGAGAGGGTCGCACGACTCTCCGCGGGGAGCCGAAAATCTCCCCCGCCTCGCTAGATCCACCTCAAAGAGACGCCGGGGTAAAGAAGGCACCGGAAAGCGTCGAAATACTCCGATTCTAAAACTCAAATGTGATAAACAACTACCTGCTTTGTACAAACCACCCAGGAGGCTTTATTTTCCAGCCAGGCTTGGATTTTTAAAAGCTTTACAAGCAATAGCGCGGTGAAGTGTACAATCCACGAATTTGTCTGGTGGAGTATGAGTAATTGATATACCTCACTTTTGATTTTGTAGATAATATATTTCACCTTATGGTTATATAAAATGTTTTTATCTTATTTATAAAAGTTTGAGATAAACTTTGTACGGTACAAATTCATAAAATAGTTTAAATTACTTTATAACTTGATTTTTTGTGACTTGATGATGCACCGACCGCTGAAAATAAATAAATATATAATAAATACAATGTAATTAAAAAAAAAACTATGATAATAAACGTCATGAATATTTTTTTCTGTAATTCGTTTCAATAGTAACACTGTGTACATAAAATCTATTTCTATTTTGTATAACTATCAAACTGCATTGTTAATTATGCAAATTCACAACAGTTAACTTTGCATAATCACGATGTTTTTAATCGGGTTTCAAAATGAACATTAGTTTAACTGTCAATTTAAATTATTTTTGTGATATCGTATGCATACATTATCTCCCAATTATCAGCACATTTCTGTTAGTCAAAAACCAGTGTTTTTCTATGATGAAAACATCAGGTATTTGGAAAAAATGATATTTTTATATTAAAACTATGTAGATAAAATTACAAAAACTGTTGATATTATATAACTGATATTTCTGTTTCGATATTACGCCATCGTACGAAAAACTCTCAAGTAAATTCACTTAAGCTTAATCAAGAAAACAAAAAAAAACTTTTACTTTTTATAGACCAAATAAAATAATAGTTCGATAAATCTTTTATGTTGTTTTTTCTTAAATGATGTTGAATTGATTATAAGTTTGAAGGAGCGTTTATTATTAATTATGTTTTCAGTTATTCAACTGTTTTTATTATTTTTAATAAATTAATACTCACTTAGTTATCCGTCATTAAAATAACAGTGAGTTCAAAAATTCTGTTTTGTTTTTTTTCTTCAATACATAATTAAAAATGTAGGTACAATACTGTCAAAACATTTCCATTTATTTCGAAAAAATATTTAGCTTAATCTTGATATAAATAATGCGTATTCCCTATTTGGTTGCAATAAAGGAAAACGCGAAAATAAAAGGTGTTCAAATAAGTGACAAAAATATATGTAAGGATTGTAAAAAACATTTTACATGGCTTTTTCTGTCGCTTTGTTTAGTATCTACAATACACGCCTGCTTAAATTAACATGAATAAATTGTTTTCACAGGAGAATTCTTGTCTGAAAAGTATTCTCGAGGCTTGCAAATCCGATTTGAAAAATTCCGCGAATTTCTAGAATATTTCCTAGCGCCAAGTAAAACAATCTCATTTAATGAAATGTTGAACAAAAGTTAAATCACATTAAAAAATCAAAAAAAGTGCATCATTTCTCTGCTTTAAGCATTATCTATTCTCTTTTGTTTTTTCTACATTAATACAAATAATAGATTGTGCGACCGAAATAATAAATTATTTTTTATTTATATGAAACTTATAACTTATATGAGACCGTGCAAAAAAAGTAAACGATAAAATAACTATGGTTATTAAAAAAAATAATGTATTCATATGTTTTTTTCATCACCTAAATGACTTCATTACTCTGGCGATCTTAATTTTTCTTTGTACGAAAATACCGTAATATACTGATAGTATCATATTATGTATATTTTACAATGAAATATGTTTGATGAATTAAAAAATATTGGAATATCACCAGTACGACTTATTTCAAGTGTAATCACAGCACTCACTCATATATCATTTACACGTACATTTATTTGAATAATAAAAAAATGAACATCATTTGCTCGTACTTTTTTCCTATTTTAATCATATTTTTTCTGACGTTTAGCTGATTTTTCATGCATATATTTTGTTCTTTAGCTGAATGTGAATTTTTATTATATTGATATACAATATTGGTTCAAGTTTTTGTTTCATAAAACATATAACTGTATTTTATAGTACCTTAGAGCAGAAAAAATGAATTTTCAAAAAAAATATTTACAAATTAACCTTTGTTTGGAATATTCAAAGTTGTCATTTTATTCGTTGTAATGGTGTCAATTCTCAACTCTTCTATGAGTTTCCAATATTGTGCGTACTTATTTTTCCAAACAAGTGAACTTAAGCTTAAAATGCGTCTTCGTTAATTTAAACTAATCCTGAATCAATTTTAAAATTCTATTTGCCAAAATATCGATGTATTATATTCATAAAATAATAATACAATTCGTTCAACTTTTGACGTAAGACATCACTTTACTTTGTGTGCAACATGGTGACCATTTTAGCGAAAAACACGTTTACCAGTCATATTTTGAAACCATTTGGTTTGTTTTAGGTTATGTTATAATTATTAAACATCGTTCAAAATCTCTAATAAAGCACGTATCAAAATTAAGACAAACTTTGTGCTTAAGCTGCTCCAATCACACTTTACGCTTTAATTATTGCACATGTGTGTAGTTTGAAACTAAGTTTAGATAAACTGAAATGAGAAGTTGAGGGATAGATCAAGAAAGTTTGAAGAGTGCAAACTAACCACTTTTCAAATAAAATCAACTAAACTCATTTCTGCATAAAGTTTCATATATCTTTGATTTCCTCGCGACAGCAAGTGTAACTTCAATAGTCGTTTGCTGATTGAAAGTGCTTTAAAATATCAAGTTTTCACGACTTCGGTGCTCTTCATTAGAGTTTTTGAGAATTTAAATATTTTCATACCTGCAAACATGTCGTGTTCATAAACATTCACGACAAGGAAGCTACAATAATTAACCCTTTTCAATCGGGACAATAAAACCAATAAACTATTGTATTCGTTTTCAAACCTTTTAATAATCGTTAGAAATAATCTCACTCATCACGAGAATTGACAGTTAACACATTCATAGTGAGCCAGTATTAGTTTTATTTATAAAAATAAAACACTTTATGTTTACATATTTTGATTTCAAAATTTATTAAGTAATCATGAACAGTTTCAATCATTTTGAGCATTTTCAATTGCTTCCTTTTTGCGATTAGCAGAACATTATAAGTTTGTTTATAACCAAGTGGTGCAATATTTCTATAATATTATTTTGTATATTTTTTAAGCAAATGGTCCATAACCAGACTTTGGAATATCTAATACTGAATTCTTATAATAATTTAACGTACCACTTTGGTTTTATTTTTTTCTGATACATTATTTTATACAATATATCAAAAACTACGTGAGCTTATAAGTTTTTTTAAAAACAAGAAAAAATCTAACGAGCTGCTTTATACAACCAAATTTAATAAATTAAATTAAAACAAAAGTTTGTAAAGTGAACGATATCTGGAAAATAATTTATCTTCGTAAATTTTAAATTCCAGGACCTTTAATAGCATTTTCAAAATCCAATTCAATTTTCTGGGATATTTAAAACAAAAAAACTTTTGTCATATTGTATGAAAACAAATACGTGCTAATGGTGGCGCTCTTTTTTGTTTTGCTAAAACTTGAAATTGCGGCGTTTACTGTTAGAAATGCGGTAAAATATTTTCTCCGGCAATATTCCTTACAACTAAATACCAAAAACACTGCCCGAAGATCCTGTAATCTCACGGCCAAGGAAGACTCTAAATAATGAACTTTGTTTCTCATAATTACGTTTATTTCCGCCACCAAGCGCTTGAATGAACTAACTTTACTATTTGTGGGAATTCTTTTGTTTTATATTCGAATTTTTAAATACAAAAACAATTAGTCCTAACTTGGTTCACAAATATTTTGTTAAATATGATACGGCAATTTTTTTATATTTCACCCTTTAATAATTAATTTTTAAGCACATTTAATTTTCAAAACCTTGAATCGTTGAAAGCAAAATATTCTTCAATCAAACTTCGAAATACTTAAGTTTTAAAAAATCTATATAAATATATTTTTTTATGTTAAAAATTGAACAAGCATATCTTGCAAATTATTTCGTCAGACAGTTGGATCAACCCCTCTAACTTACGAATAAATATTTTCATAAATGAAATATAAACATTGATACAATAGTTGATATTTTTTACTGATATTCTGCGTTTAAAAAAATATCATTCAAATATTCAATATATTCAAAATTGCTATAGATTATACGATGATCACGTTATACGTCAAACTATGTCAAGTTATTTATAATTAATAAATAGTTTCATAAGTTTTAAACATTTCAAAAAAGAGCGTTTCAATATAACAAACTTAATTAAAAATACTAACAACGTCATATGAATTTTCTTTACTGATGTGCTGTGTATGAGTGAGGCAATGTACGAAAGTCTGTACAAAGATTCTTGTGAGTATTAGGAAAACACAACTTCGTTGACTTACTACTAGATCGGGGATGCCAATAAGTTATTTCTACACATACACACGATCAAGTAGGGCCAATATTATAGCAAATACTTGAGGAGATTATTACTGCAACAAAAACAATTTATTTGTGTTAGTATATTCATTTTAAGCAAAATATTGCAATAATTACCACTGGCACGCTTATTGGCATTAAAAATTATAATCTGAAAACTATTATTACACGAGCATTATTATTTAAAATGTATTGACATAATTAATTAGATTTTAAAAAAATAAGCGATTCCACTTTTAGTGTTTACAAAATAAGTTCTTCATAAATGTAAAAATAATGCAGTATTTTAGTGTGTAGGTAATCAGCATCATTTTATACATCGTTATTATGCAGAAAACTGTGTATAGATACTTGGGTTTAAAATACTTCATAACTAAGGTTACGTACAGTTACAGTTAACGTATACACTTAGTCAACGTATCATTTTCCATTGTAGACAATTACAGTGTACACAAAAGTACAAATCAACGCTTTTGTTAGTCAACGTGTATGCTCACTTCACATACGAAGTTATTTTTTTCACAAACATTAAAATAACGCACCCATAGAGTGCCAACCAACAAGCTGTTGTTGTGTTTACCTGTCATCTGACATTTTGCATAACCTCAAAAAATCAACATCTTGTTGTCATACTGACAATCTATCTATTTAACATATTTTGCCTAATTTCACTTAACCTAAGCCGTAACTTCAATTTTTTTTTGATAGCGTTTGTCAGAATTACTAACATTACCTAAGCCAAATCTTATTTCTACTTTATCTGGCGCTGTTCAGTGAGTTTAGAGTGTAGACTTACTTAGTTAATTCAAACGTTGACTAGTCAAAGTAGATGGGACTTTTTATGATAGTGTCTTTAACGTAAACTACTAGTATGCATATGTATAAGCTGACTAACGAATGTATACATGAACGAGGTGTCTATATATATTATATAATTTAAAAAGAAAAAAAACTCATTGGGCATTACGGCTTTGTGCTGAGAGCTTATTAGAAAATAATATGTTAAAGTATTCATACCCAATATCTTAAATTTAAATTGATTTAGATTAAAAGTCATTTGACGGGGACTCGAATCAAGACCAAAATTGTTCGCTAGAGAAAATTTCTTACCGAATAGAACACATATGACTACAATGTGTTTATATAATTATATTTGTGTTACATCACAAAGACGAGCGGCTACGTTATTATTGTTATCAATTATAATCATAGTCAAGTTTATTTTGAATTGTATGCATGACTAAAAACAATAAATAAACTATTGGCAGACGAGGCTTAGCCAATATTCTAATTCAGACCGCAGATATTTGAATAGAACAATTGCGGTATGCGGTATTTTGCATCTCTCAGATAGAAACTACCCAATGACAACTGTCAATGTCACGTTATTTACTTTATCTTGCGTTTCCTTGTTTACTACATCCCCGTTGCCCAACGCAAATTGTGTAGTAGAGCACCGTCTACGATATATCGTAGCATTCGTAGCTTCGGCAAAGGACTCCTACGGTTCGATAAATTTTCTTTAATGACAGATTTGTAGGCTGGGATTTCGTAGAAACATTTTTAATAAACTAAAAAATGTTCTTACTTTGCCTATTTTTTCATATTTATTTAACAAGCAATTTTTTTTTTCTGGCGTTATGACATGAAATGATTTTTATGATATTCATTTAACTCTCACAATGTATTTTTTTTTTAAATGACTGACTGAAGCCGTAATTTTTAAAAAAAATGTTATTAGCTATAAGGAGACGTGAGTAACGAGTAAAAATACATGTTTTTAGAATAATGTTGAAATAAACAAAAAATCTTCGTAGGACATAATATAACTCAGCTCAAGTAGTAAAAGAGAAAAAAGTCGACCGATGTGGTGTAGTTGGTTAGAGAATGCTCTACCAATCAGGCGGGTCTGGGGTCAATTCCAGGTAAGATCAATGTCAAATTGAGATTTTTTCAATTTTAATTAAGACCTAAGGCATGGTTGTGAGTGATGACAATTCTCAGTGAGTTAATGTCAATTGACTTTAATCGAGTATATTTCTTATGATTTTTCAATTAAAATGGAATGAACAGTAATGTCAAATATTGTTTTAAAATAAATCAATATACAAAAATAAACGATGCTTTTATTTCAGAACACTAATGATCGGTTGATAATTCTCGTGTTGAGAGAAACTAGTCTTTATTTTATTAATAATGATGTGAAATAAGTACAAAAAATGTTTCATTTTTTAAATTGTTTTATCCGTTAAAATTGAAATTAGTTGGTTTTTTTTTCAAAGCTACATAAGTAAATTAAATTAATTATACAGATGTAGTAGAAATATAGCGTCAGGATTATGAAAGAAAGAGAAAAGGCTCTCACAATATTTATTTTACTGTGTAAACTCAAGTTCTAAATACGACAACTTGGCAATTTAAGTAAGATAAAACAGAGATCTGTCTTTCGTTATTTAATTAATATACTTTCTTGTTATAATGCTTACCAAAGCACGTGATTTATTCCTTCAGAACTCTTCCGCACACTTCTTTGTCGGCTGTTTATGATTTATTATAATTGAAAATTAAATGCATTGTGGCCAATTTGCTGAACCAAGTCATTAATAATAATTTTAGCTGTAAAATGTACTAGAAATAAAATGTATACCTTATTTGTTTTGAATTATTTACAACAACAAAAAACTGATTTCTAGTGAAATGCGAAACATGTTCTTCGTTGTAGAAAACTTGCTTCCCAAGTTGATGCTAATTTACCCACGTCTGCATTGAAAAACGAAAAAGTTTCTTATCATAATATGCATATTCCGGTTTTGTTGGAATGCTCGCAAGCACGCTTTCTTTCAGAAAAAATGAATGCAACTTGGTTTGGTGACAAGTGAGAAAATTAACAAAAGTTAAATAATAGAAAAATAATTATTGCGGTTAACTTCTACACATTTTTTTTATTTTGGCTCCTACTAAAAACATTTTTTTTTCTTATCTTGTAGTATGATTTTTTTTTACTTAGCAATTTTTTTAATTTTAAGAGACAAATATTCTCTTTGAAATTGTTATGTATTATCACTTATGTTAGGTTAATTAAGCTTATTTACGACTGCCTTTATTTCGCGTAAAAAACAAACATATTTACTTCACACGCTTTTCGTCCAATTTAACTAGTTTATTTATTGTATAAAAAGAAAAAGTAGATTTTTAGTCAATTGTCTTTTATTCGTATTGATTTTTCTGCGTACACTGAGTATCAATCGTGGTGGTCAGGTATTCTCTATTATATATCAAATTCAACGAGGAAACAAGGATACCCCGTTCTTCGTATGATCACGTAAAATAATCGAATACCTTTTTGGTGTTCTAGCGTTTAGCAATTAACGTAATTATTTTGATTAATATTTTGTATAAAAAAAGTTACAATTAAGCAGTGCTGAATTTGAATTAGTCAAAATTCAAAATGCCTCAAACCTTCAGATAACAAAACGGATAACAAATGTTAAAAAAATCATTATAGACAGAATAAGATATATTAATTTGACATAAGCATACAAAATGACAGTCTTGAAAATTACTTAAAAAACCGGATAAATTCAATGTCGATATGACGAATTTTATTTTCCATATATGCATTGTAATAAGCGGTTAACTGCCCATAAAAAATATTTTACTGTTTTCGATTGAAAATACAGAAAATATGTATTACCAATTAAACTTTAAATTTAAATATAAAACACGAAACATGTCGTTATGGTACAAACATTTTAAAGTGAATCTATTGGTTTTTACTTTTTGATGCTTTAACCCATTTTTGCCCGAATTTTTTTTTCTCAAAATTTATAATAATTTCAATAGATCATAACAATATATAATACAAAACATTTTTTTCTTATTATTTTTTTTTGCATTCGTAGAGTTTTTTGAGATGTTTCAAATATAGAACTCTGGGAATACAATGAGGAAGACGTTATAAAACTAAAATAATAAATAAAGTTTATTTCAACACAAGCAACCTTATAATATAGTGTACATAGATAAGTAAAGTTATGTTTATATAATATATAAACATGAATTAACAAAAACATTTTGTGTTTTTTTTTTACAAAGTGCACATCGATTTTTTTTATTAGCTGGAATCATCCAATGATCTACCCGATCATATTGAATATTGACAGGCTTCCTGATAAATAATTCTTTTAAATAATTTGGCCTTCCTTCCCGCTTCATGGGATTTCCATTAATTTTTCTTCTAAATTTCAAGTAATTTAACTTTTGATGGATATTCGATAGTTATCTATATTTTCATCCATTCGATCTACTCCGCCCATATACTTGTTTTATTTTGACATGATATTTGGTCGGTTGATTGGTAGATTGGTAGATATTTTTTGCGCACGTCATTGGTTCTACTTGATCGCAGGAGCTAACAGGGAGAGCAACTTGGTTGTCATTCCAAGCTGTAATAGTAATACCAGTTTTGGTGTCGGTACAAAATTCATATGTTAACATCTCCATTTTCATCACCGCCGTCCTCTTCAGTCTCAACGTCGTCTTCGGGAGATTTTATAACCACATCTACACATTTAACATCTTTCCAAGAATTGTTGTCATCAATTTCTTCCATCTCGTATGATGTTTAAATTCTGAAGGAAAAAAAATTCACAGGTTGTTAGAATCCCAGTGTTCCAATTAAGGAACATGTATACTATTGTGAATAAAAAGTTACATATGGAAAAATTAAAGAAAGTACTTCATATAACGAACCTAGAACAATAAGAGATTATAATAAATATGGTCAATATGTAATAAGATGTGTATACTTACTTGTCAGATGACATTTTCTGTTGAACGTAATTGGTGCAAATAAAAAAACACTGCTTACTCTGACAGGTTCAAATCTAAAAAAATACTATCTAAAACGATACTCACGCTTGTTAGCTGTAGACTGATGAAACTTCAACTTTATTGCGTCATGAGTGGGGGTAAAAATACTAAATGTTCCAATATTGGAACACTGGGCAAAAATGGGTTAATTGTAATGAACTAGTTCCATATTGCCTATTTACAATGAAATGCTTGAATAAGAACACAATCTCAGAATAAGAAGAAAAGACATGTTAAAAGTAATGGTGAGTTTTTCTTCTGTATTTATTTATTTTTAATTATCATTTTACGACTATTCAATCTAAATTTATATCGTTATTGTAAAGAAATGTATTATTTTAATATAAAAAAATAATATTTATTATATTATGTATCAAAAAAGTTGTGATAGTATTATATACCATAATATTTCATATTTTTTGCTGACCAAACTTATTTTTTGCCATTTCACAGTATTTGTAAACTTATCTGCGAGCATTCAGTGTGTTAAAATTACTACAATCTCGTGATAAGATTATCCATATAACCGAAAATAATGATATTGAGGTTAAATCTTGCACATAACCTCCGGGAAAACAGCTCCAAGAATCGTCGGAACTGTAATCGAATGTATTAAACGGGGATCGCAACCCACACGCTCGCGGTATGCAAAATTTCCCACCGGCATACTAGCTCAACGGTGAGGTGACTTGCTCAGGATGGGTTCTAACAAAGTTATCCAAACCCAATCACCCCACGGCTACCTGGGGTAAGTTTGCCCCATTGTGCCGGTGCGGTCAGCCGGCTAATTAGCGACAGGACCTATTCAAATGAGAGGCGATTCACGTAAGCGGCCGGTGACCATCTTTTCTGAGAGCGGGGCAAACATTTTACCTCAAGACGGAAAGACGTCTTTACACGCTGCAGTTTATCTTTTCATAAATTTTATTTATTTTTCTTTTTTCTTTGCACAATTCTTTACACATCGTAAAAATTGTTTCGTGCACTATTATATTGAGACAAAAAGTGATTTTTTTTTTCGTCTTGATTATAAATGTCTGCTGTAAAATCAGCGATTGTTTACTAAGCACAGTGGAAGTGGTGGTACAAACTAAGTACATATCTGAGAAATTATAAGATTTTTTAGAACAATACTTTATGATTAAAAATATGGGTTTTGCATGTCTGCATCGGTTCAAAAGCGTGTGGTATAAATTATTGTATTGTTACTGTGTTGTGAAAACTCACTGTAAACTTTCTGGTCACATTATTCATAACATGAAATGAGCTGAGATATCTGTATTTTTCATTTAGATCGCAAATAGAATGAAACTCTGCTGCCTTGTCGGGTTCTCTGTATAATTAATATTAGCACAATCAATGAATGGGTGAGCAATTAACAAAATTTGATTGTTTTTTTTTTTATTTTTTTTTGAAACACAATGTTCACTCAAAAAGCAGCTTCTTGCAGCTTTCTACCGGACCAAGAGAGTGAGACGAGAATTTGTTTTTCTTGGTCGCAATTTTCGAATTATTTAATGCCTAATGAAATATTTTCCATTACATAATAAACAGCCAAACTTAGATACAAAATAATAAACTATTTTATGATACTACCATATACCTATAATACACCACTAGAAAATATACTATGAACAACTAATAAATCTTACTTAAAGTATCATAATTGCTTGCATAAGCTATTTTATACCATATCAGTATATAAAACAGTATGTTTGTCATCAAATATGTTTATAAAATATATGTTTTCATTCAATATAAAATATTATTTTTGATTCAATTGTTTGGGTCTATATATTTAGTTGAGATTTTTGTTTTGTAGCACTTACTATCAGTTATTGATGAAAGTACATAAAAAATGTTTAATTCCATATTAAATAATGTTATTTAAATAAGTTATAGTGTAAAAAAAAATACAACTAGAAGCATGAATTGAAAATGTTTAAAAATATTTTTCCACGACTGCTGGGTGAGAGCTAATATGCAATTTTTTGTATCATAATGTTATGATTACCTAGATTTGCTTAATGAACGTTTTGTCAATACAAATATTCAAAGCTTTAAATGTAATAAAACAATTGATATATAGTATAATTAAGTAAATCTAAAGATTTTTCCCATATACATTTTTAATATACATAATAATAGGCAGTACACAATAATTCACGTTACTGAGTTTGTTTTAAATTAAGATATAAATTACTACCATCGTTGTATAACACCTCTTTGAAGCTGGAATAAATGTTAATGACAATCTTTTTTGTAAATTTAAAATATTAATTTTACAAAATGTGAATTCTACATTGTACAAGTCGGCTTCAAAATGTAATATTATATGAATGAAACAATCATTTTGAATTTCGATGCTTCATTCTTGAGTTTCGCATTGTGTATTCCATTACCAAAAGATTTAACAACAGCAATCTATTATTAACAATGTAAATTGAATGGTAATACGATGCCACTTTATAAGGATTATTCATGGTAATAATATCCGACTGATTTTGCTTATCCATTTTATCCATCTCAGATTCTTTTTTTCTTGTAATACGTGGTTCTTTAGACAAACCTTTAAAGTTTTCTAGGCGAAGGTAAAGCAAAAAGAAAAAGGTCTCGTTTTGCGGTCGAAAAATTCTTCTTAATACCGTTTTAGTTGTAAACGAATTTTTCTTTGAAATTTATTTCAATTTGTGTAGTTTTTTAACTGAAAGATGCATATTTGCTTTACCAATTAAAATAATCTTTTAGTGCATATTTTTTTGTCAAATTCATACGTAAGTTATGAACGTGTTTATAAACTGATTTTTCATGAACAAATAAGCAATATCACTTCATACTAAGAAAAATGACTTTCATATACAGTGATAGATTCGTATTTGCTGATTTCTAATTTTTATCAAATTAAGATTTGATTGATGAAAAATTATCAAAAGGTTCTTTAGCTCATTCAACGTTTATTTTTAGCAGTATCTTTTTATTTGAATTTCAAAATTAAAATTTTCATTAAGTCGAATAACGTCTTGTTCATTTTACCAGCAAAAATTACACTTTTTTACACTAAATTACAATTACACAAAAATTTAAAACGAAACATTTTTGTTTTATTTTCAAACTTTACCAAATAGCTAACTTTTTAATGTGGATTAAATTAAATTTCTTTTAAAAACAGATTGTATAATAATGAAACATACAAAAACTCAAAACTACAACAAAATGAATGGCAAGCATTCATTTCTCAATTTTAATTATTTTTATCTTATTTATAAAGCATTTTTAGGTGCAATATATATAACTCACACAAATTTTAAAATCACTTTTCTATTTTTTTATTTTTGTACAATTAAGTGACTAATATAGTAGTGACGTTATGGTATCTATGTACACTCTTCAGTACCACTTTCAAATAGTAGTAAAATAAAACTTTAGTACTTATATTACATTTTTACCATACAGATTTAGAAAGCAGGTAAAAAGCAATTTACAAGATTCATTTGAAGTTTCAAAAACACATTGTATTTAATTTTTAGATTCACCCCTCTTCAATTCTCTTGAATCTGCTTTCTCTCTTCACAAAAAGTTAGTCCCTTTTAAATGAATGGCAACACTTAACGTAATTTATAAAAATGTGACTGGAAACTTAAAGCCAAATCGTGCCTGGCGATTAACGCATTACTATGACAATTGGTAAAGAGAAGCTTCTATTTACCTGAAAGATAAATCTGAGCAGCTCCCTGATGATTCCATTAAATATTTAACGGTCCATATTTTGGTAATTGCTCTATTTGCAGAATAATACCTACAGGTATTTACGGCATAAAAGTTAAGAATCTTAACCGTAACCTTATCTGAAATTTTTATAACACCAAAATGGGGTTCGTAGTAAAAAGTAATGCCTTTATGGCAGTAAACGTTAAAGGGCTGTATAATTTTCGACTACAAACTGTGCAAAATTTTATTATGTCTAAACATTTGGAAAATATATTTAATAATAAAAAAAGCGATCAATTACTATCGCTACATTCTATTTGACATTTTGAAACATGTTACTGGTCATAGGTTTCTTTGTAATTTTAACATTTTTTTTATTTTAAACCATTTTCGCTCCTAATATAGAGCATATGGCTTCCTAATGGTGGAATCGCAACAGAAGTTTTCTAAGAAAACTGTTAATTACTTGCTTTGAAAAAGATTAAGGATAGAAAATGTAGACCTAGTCAGCTAGGTCAGGACTAGTGGCTTATAACCAAACTCTATAACCAGTCTGAAGTGGGAAGAGCTCTAACATCGTTAAAAGCTACTGCCTTTAATCTTAACATAGATGTGAATGAGTTCAGACAAGTACTATTTTTTGTATTTTAATGTGTATTTTATCAGAATTTATTTAATGGATTATCTTGCCAATTGATATTTCTTTTCAACATTCTTGTATGCTTTGTCACAAAAGAAAAGCAATTTATTAATATATCGTTTTCATATCGACGGTGGAAAGGAAAAAGGACCTAATCCACACATATCAAATTTTACAGGAGGCGCTAAAAACGTGTTTTGATGATTTTGTGACATATGCAAATTATGAATTATACACAACCTTAAAGTGCACGGATACTTCTAAACTGGTGTTTAATTAACATAATCTAATAATAATTAAATAAATTGTCTCGGAAAACCGTTATTTCGGTGTTTTTTCTTGGTTTTAATTTTTTACAGTGTCATCTTTTTTAAACTTAAAAGCTAAATTTAGATACTAATTCGGCATTTTCAGCTCCATCCTTTTGATAGAATGTGTGTCAAGTTGTATACATTGTGATTATCGAAAAAAAGCTGTTTTGGAAATTTCCACAGTCGATATAAATAAGTTAAAATTAATCCTATAAAATCTTACATTGCACAAAACTGTTTCTTTCTATAAGATTAACTTCATCATCTACGACCCAACAAAACTTGCTGACATGAATAATTTTTATGTCTTTGCCAATACCATTTGACACTCTATTGTTTTATTAGTTCATTCCATTTTGCAAAGTGTACTGATATTTTAGAAAGATGTTTTTTTTTAATTTTGATTCCAAATAAAATATATATTATTTATATGCTTTATTGTAAATCTTTTCTGATTTTTCGAAAAACAAAAATAAGGAATGTCCAAAGATTGCAATCTCTACATGGCATATAAATCATATAAAACTGCTCATAAATCTATGTCATTAGCGATAAAATTACTAATGGTTTATATATAGACTTTCCATCAGCATTAATCCGTTGTCGCAATTAATACATTCATAATCCGTATTGACTAATAAGTACACGATAGCTGCCTATATGTATTTGATTTTGCTGCGCGATTTCGCCTGATGGAACTAATTACCGAGCTTTCGATAAATGCACGGAAAGATTCAAACCGCCCCCTGGCTATATTTGACTTAATCGTTTATAATTATTTTATATTTGTCAATTAAATCTATTTTTATAACATATGTTTTTTTTTGTCACGCATAATTATATACAATAAAAAATAAAATCCCGACATTTATCTTGTTTTTTATTTGGATGCTTTTGATTGAGGAGGTAATGAATAATTTATTAACAACGTACATTGTATATTTATTTTATTATGTATCTTAACATTAATAGCCGATAAAATATATCCGTACTACTGTCCATTTCGCCCAATGATTCAATTCCAATTCGAACAGCACGTTTTTCGGCCAATGCTAGCGGCTTATTTTGAATCGCATATTTCGTTCGTCCAATTGGAATGGACGTCTTTTTATATTCAAAATTCAAATTTCCTGGCTTAGAACTGAAGCATCGTAATAATATTAAGAGAACTTTATTTGAAAGTTTGCATCGCTACGAAGTTTTTTAAATAATCAAATATACTGATTCGATTTTTGAGGGGATCCCTCCGTTGAGGACAACGGGCTGACAGCTAGTTATTATGATTTCTCTTAAATAACTTGTTTATCTAGAATGAATAAAAAGTTACAAAGCGTGATCAATCCATCGTTGAATATATTCTAACACATTTAAATAAATGTATAGACATACTTAAAAGAGGAAAAGTAATGAACACTTTAAATAATAACCTTAGCATTTCAAATAACACATTATCGTCAAAATTATAGTTTTAATTGTATATGTTTTAAATATTTTGGTAGATCTTAATTCATTTCTATTATATGATATATTGTATTCTGACGCACTCAGGTATAGTATTTATATTACTCTTCGTAATATTGTATTTCGAAAACTTTCACGCAACTTTATTGATGTCTTGAAAATCGTTTCTAGTTGTATTGATAAAATGTTATTCATCATTTAAGAATTTTAATGGTAATTTTTTGAATTAGTCCTTAGAATGTAATTCATAAGATTCAAAAGGCGATTTAATATCGTTAAACGGTGTTTCTCATTCGTTCATTTAAACGAATACAAAGTACAAACATGATTTAATTAATAGTGTAGATACAAGCACTCTCAGGCGTCTAGCGTTTATGTGTAATCTCTAGTGATTCGTTTTAGTCCGCTATTAAAAACAAGTACACTCCAATCGTAAATGACATTTTAACATTTTACAACCCAACTTCAAGTCAAAACTGTTTGAAGTCTAGCCTTAAACATAAATAACTATTTGAATGACTTAAGCACTACGTTGAACAACAACTTACACGCATATGTACAAAATGGGATAGTGGGGTAAATAAGTCCAACATAAAAAATACATCAAAATGAATAATGTATCCTAATACCATTGCTGTAGCAGTCTTTAGTATGTTACTAATGTTTCTATGCTTGTGTTTCTTCATAGAACATTAAGAATTAATATTTTAGGGATTTATAACCTCTTATTATTATTTTGTTTTTGCTTATAGCGAAAATATGTATATGGCAGTTATATAAATTATAAATATTAATATTTTTCGAAATGTATCTAAAACGACGTTTGCTTTTTTTATAATAAGGTGACCAATAAAAAACAAAATCTTTGCAATTAAAATTAAATAAATTTAAAAGCCTTGCAATAAGCAACATCGTTGAATACATTATTATTAGGGTTGCCAGCACATATTGTTATTTTGACCCAGATACTCCAAACTTAGTGAGCATTCTTCGACCTTCCGGGCTTACAAAAAATCTTTGAGAAAGTGTCGCTGACAGCGGCCGTGAAATCAGTATTTCTATAAAGAAAGCAGAGAGTAGAAAACTAACTTAAATTGTCATTCGGACTAACTGAAAATTTTAACCGTTTTTCAACAAACGGTTTAAAGTTCAAAGTGGTTGAAAAATTTCATAACATACTTTTATCGATTGATCATGTTGAGAGAGGACAATTTCTTTCTGCGCTACACTTTCAAGAAGCATACAATATTTTTTCTGGAATTCGATATTTTCATTGCGGAACTGTTTAACAAAAAAAAACCATGAACGATACTACAAAACTTTGATAATCGATTTTTTAAGTAATAATATTTTAAGTACTCGTAATTAATTATTCATGTTTAATTCAAAGCAAAATTTTGCAAAAAGCTTTCTGCTTGTTGACATTCCATCATCGTTCCGAAGTTTTAATTCATTCAGTGCAGGCTGATGCTATTTTTAAACCGTAACATCATATACCAATTTCATTTCAAAACGTTTGCACAATTGCCAAAAGCTTTAAAGGCTAATCCAAACATTTATTTACTCTTTTTTCTGGTCAACATGAAATGACAATGTTTGCATAAAAGCCGAGTCAAATATATCAACATATATTCAGAGATAAAATCTTTGTTTTAAATAAATGTTTTGAAAATTATTTTTTTTTAATTTCACATAATTTTAAAGTTAATATAAATTTCATTTACGTACACTGTCAGCAACAATCAGTGGACTACAGATATGATATGAGATATTTCCTACATACGTTCATAGTTGTAGTAGATTTTTTTTATTATTTCAATCACACGTAGCATAACTACTTGTACTGTGCCATTTGTTTTTTTTCGTGATTGAAAGACACTGTAACAATAAACCACAATTTATCAAGATCAATCACTTTCTCAGCGTACATTTGTTTTCCTATTAAATTCATCATTTTCTGTACAAAATTGTTAATTGTGCTTCATTTTACCAATACTTTCCATTAATCAAATTGTTAAATCATAACGTAACTGTTACTATTTTAGAAATCTCTTGCGTGTATTGTCTTTTTTCTATCTACTGAAACTAGATCACAAAATTTTTCGAATATTATTTGGAAGAGTCTGTAGTGTGATGTTAAGCTCGACAAGTTGATTTTACTTGCCAGTACATAACTGGCTTTCAAACTTCTCTATTTATTTTTAAATTTTTCAAAGATTTTTAAAATTGTCAATATGCAAATTTTATAGTGAAAAGTGGACGGTGAGTCGGGGAAGACCACAACAATGGCATCTAAAAAGACGCCACCAACGAAACGATGTGTTGTTGTCTTAGACAGCACCTTTTAGAAATTTTTCATGCCATCTCCTGAATCATTTCACAATGATTATCAGTTGCTGATGGGTATTTTTTATTAACAATTCAAACCTTATAACGTATTAGTTTTCTCAAGTTGATATAATTTCATATAAACCAAATAAATATTACTCAAATATATCTGTGTTTAATGATATTTTTAACATTTAACTAATAATATTCGAATATCAAAAACGATCCTCGTATATTTGAATACCGATTTTTTGGTTGGAATACCTACTCTCAACAATAAACCAAAGTTTCTTTATATGCTATTTTTATTAAAAATGTAAATATCCAGTCTATAGAATACATTGTCTACTAAAATTTGTAGCTTTTTGCCTCTTAGAATTTTAAGCGAGTTTTTCAGTATTCCATTTGAATTTGAATATATTTTCAGTCGAATATCTTTAATGCCGTAATGTGACGACGGTATATTACCCACGTCTCGCATCCATCTATGCCAGGCTATAAAGAGGCTTTTTATGTATGGACCGCGTAGCAAAATATATCAAACATAACGATTCTTGGCCATTATCTGTGTTATCTATCGCTGGTAAATAAACAATCCAGCTGTAATTAACAGATCATAACACATTTGTCTCATATATCCATTAGGATTTTATAGAGGTATTGTTTTGACTATTCACAAAAAGGTAATACAATAATTCAATAACAATGCTTAGAAATTCAATATTTAAAAACGACTCTGGTTTTTTTTTTTTAAATGTCTGATAATAAAAACAGCAATAAATGTGTGTCACATAATTTACCGTGCAGCGGTCTTTGAAAATCAAATTAATGACTCCATAATTTTTTTCATCAAATAATTTGTTTAAAAACAAAATTCTAGTCACACATATTTTTTTTTTTTTTTTTATATCGATAAATTATTTTTTCTGTAAAAGTTCTTCGATAATTTTATATAATATACATCATACTCGATTCGAAGTATCTGTAGGTCTTATATGGATTCTGTAAAACAAACAAGCTATAGCAAAATAGTTGACAACGCCACGAGCGGACGTATCCGGGTTTAAAATTCATGTTAATTGAAAAAGTTTTTGGTATATTTACCCAACTACATACGTAAATTTATTTTATTATACATGTTATTTGCAATCAAGACATGCTGCTATTTAATATTTTTCTGTTAAGTTAATTTAAATGCTATGAGACATATAACAAAATACAGATGTACTTAATCAAAACAATTTTTCAATAAATGATTGATGTAATATTCATACGGCTGGTATATGAGTACGTCTATACAATTTTACTTATATAGACGTAATGTGTAAGAGTTTTATCCATGAACGTATATCATGATTATTTCAATATCAAATGCTGGAAATTTCAATTACTCTTAAGGGGTAAAAGAGATTTTTTACAACAAAGGCAAAACAAAAACGTTGCTCTCGATCCATCAGTCAAAAGTTAAATATGTCTAGAATATGAAACTATTCAGTGTGTAATAATTTCAAAGTAAATGTTGCGTACTTTTTCAATATAAATTGCGAATTTTTATCTCCCCCTCATTTCATATAGATACAAAAAAAACTCAAATTTAACGGCACTAATAAATCATTTTGTCGAATTACGTTAGTCATACTGTTAATTAAAAATTTGATGGCGGATACTTCGTACCGTTACCTCAAATTAGTAATTCTCTGATCATTATTCAACTGATATATATACATACATATTGAAATTGGATCAAGCTTTATCATTTTTTTTTCAAGATAACATTTTTTTAATAAACCTGAAATTAGTACCGACTAGTGCGTAAATAAAATAATACCACAAATGGTATGTTATTTTTCTTAATGGATTTTCTTATCAACGATATTTGAGAGTTGGCACCATTATAGTGATTAACGATATGTTAACCTAAATAAAAACAATCGAATCAAAAACTTAAGACGTTTTCTAATGTTTTTGTCTTGTATATATATAACATGTGACATATTGTTTTTTAAGTGGTGATTGAAGGCGAACTCAAAAGACTGTTTGTAACTTTTTTTTTTTAAATGGATGGTAACTTGATAATACCATATCGAATGTGGAAAGGAAAAATGAGGTAACCCACACATAACAAACTTTACACGAGACACATAAAACGTATTTGATGATTTTGAGCCAAAGTAAATCATGAAATATACACAACTTTGAAGTGCACGGTGACTGATAAACTGTTTTTTTAACGACTGAGCCTAATAATAATTAATAAATTGATCAAGAAACATCTTTTTAGGCCATTTTTCCTGGTTGCAATTTTCACAAGCCTTTCTTTTTTCAAAAATTAAAGCTAAATTCAGAGACTAATTTGCCATTTTCAGCTTACATCGTTTTGATAGAACGTGTATCAAGTTGTGATTGAACATTGTGATTATCGAATCGGTTGATATTCAATTTATATATATACATGATATATCATTTACACATAATTAACACACATATTTCAAGCAAGCAGGGATGATTATGCAGAAATTGTTAATTATTTACTTACCTAAATATAGGTACTTGAAAGCTATCAAGACGTGTACTTTTAAAATCAATAAATTATTTTAGGTAAGTATAAAAACATATTTATAATGATAGGTTTGGTAAAGCTTCATTATTTTTCTGGTATTATTTCAATTGATATTATGAATTTGAAAGAGAACGATAGAATCAATACAAATTAAATAAAATTTCATTTCTTTAGTTCAGTCTAAAATGATTTTGGCCGAGAGCTGTTCCACTTGACGACCCTTCATAGATTTGATTTTTAGTCTCAAAATTAACAAAAACTTATTAACAAGACACTTAGCATAATGAGAATGTAATTTTTTGGTTTATATATTTTTTTTTTATGTATGGATATTGTAAATGGGGAAGTATACATAATCATTTAATTTTAATTTGAATGCATTTGGTTTTCGCGTAAACTACTTTCACTATGAATTTCTCACCTCTGAAACGATTACGTCCTTCTGTCGGCAACGAAGGAAAAGGAATGCTAATAACCAAACCATCAGCGATGAAGGAGACTCAAAGAACTTTGACGCATACACGCCCTTGAACTTAAAGCTCTATTAATTTAATATATAAAAAATATGGTTGTAGCAACATTATATAAACTTAGTTTATCTGAAGATATAATTTATAAACAGTCGAACATAAAAGTTAGCAGAATAAACAGTAATATATTTATACACAATAAGCTCTGTAGCACTTTTGTCGTATTTTATTGTAGCTTTACGGCCCTTATTAATAAATTCTATTGCTAACTGTCAGACGCTAGTCCAAGAGCAGATACATCAGAATGTAAGCTTTTTAGGGTCACGTTGACTGATGGCTCAAATGCGTCTAGCAGTTACATACAATGCTCTATGACACATGAAAAATGTTGTGTTTTTTTTTCGGAACAACATCCCGCCCTAAAATACCAAACTTATATTTATCTTGCTATATTCCCTTGAAGATAAATTCTCAACTTAAAACGTTTGCATTCATAAATACATTATTTTTTAAGCTAATTTTTCTCTGTTAAATTATTTGATATTGTATTTAAGTCTTCATGTACTATAAATCACTAAGCCAATTGTCGAGTTTGATACGTTCTAGTAATTAACAACGCCAACCTTACTGTACTTTGAAACACATATCACTTGTATAGCAAAAGTACCATTAAAGATGTTTATTCATTGTTAATAAGTTACCGCGAAGTATAAATCAAGACTGATTAAAAATAATAAGCTATTCCCGGAAGATAAAACATATTTTCTAACCCAAAAGAAAAGCTTTTCGTGGAATACTAGTTTGAATTATCCATCTGTTTAGATTAGTATTAGGGTATATGGCTTATAATTCGATAATATTGTAGAAGTAATAATTACAAAGAGTAAGGATTATTTTAAGAGTAAAATTTAATAAAACGAATTCATAGTACGACTAAAATAAAACAATCAATCTTTTAATTTTGAATTAGGATCAACATAAGCTTTATCGTTTTAATATGTTTTGAATGCGCACTTTGTTATTTTGATTGCTTAATTCCGTGGCTCAGCTTTTTTACAGAATTCAAAAAAGACATTATTCCGATCGCAACAAACCGTACAAGTATTTAATAACCGGAATAAGTCGGCCATCATAAAAAAATAGTATTTATGATAGTTTTTTCGAAACTTTTTTTAATGGCAAACTGATAATAAAACCGTCGAATAGTGGTACGTATTCCTTATACGGCTGTAAATAATTTGATGATACCGTGCCATTTTATAGTAATTGACTAGACTTAGGCGCCTTATTACGAGGCAAGAAGAGGGACTTCAATAAAAGATATTTATGTATCGTTCGGGTAACCTAAATCTCGGATATGTGAGATTAATACTCATTGAAGGCGTTCTCCTAGAACACGGCAAATACGTAAATTACCATATTACATTATGTGACTGTAAACCCCGACACACAAGTGGCGCAATTTTCATCAATAGGCTATTAGGTTCACCACTTCAGTCATGACGCACATAATTGCCTCGCTCCGGTAAACACATTTTGATGAAATTCGATATGAAAGCCCCTTTCATTTCCCCCCACTCGATGATATTTTCGGAACCAAGTCGAGTTTTTACTATTCAAAATTATTATTGGCCTAACGGATTGGGTCTCTCATTTATTTTAATTCAATAAAAAAATGGTAGCTTCGAATTCATGAAATCGAATTACAATTGTACACCTGGTTTATTTTCTGCACGGATTTTTTACATGGTTTTGAAATATCGCGGTCTAAGAAGGCGGACTATTGTTATTAGGGCTTTTATCAATTTAATCAAACTGTTTGTTTTTAAAAAATATTTTTGATTGTCTACCCGCTGTCAAAATTTATTATTTTTATATTTACCTATCCAAGCACTAATTATAAATATTTCAATTAGTATTGTATATTTTTATATATTTCCCACCTTCTTTGTATCCAGAAATAAGAATCAATTTTCAGAAGAGTAAGTCTAAAGATGCTTTACAGGTAAAACACGTAGCAAGCCTAGATACACTACCAGAATAACTTAGCTACAATTTTAATTACATATATACAGTGAATAACCTTAAAATTACCACCGATTTTATCACAACAATATTATATTCCATTTAAACCATTAATATCAAGTTCTCAAAACTCAAACAGTTTTTCATGTTTAACAAAACAAATGGTTTTTTTTCACGATGATCTGTGGAACGTATTTCCAGTGAAAAAAATAAATATTAAACGAGAAATGGTCATTAGTTAATCCACTGTGTTTTTTTTCAAATATATTCATAGTGGAAGGAATATCTTTCAGGATAACTGGAATTAACCAATTTTTCTCTCGGCACTCGTGAGGCTGTACTTTTTGGAGTCGAAAGTATCTTATACTCATAAATAATAATTACATCCTTATATAAAAAAAAATGCTTTCAAGAATTAAAGGACCATACATCAAATTCCAAGCAAGTACGAGTGCACATAACTGTAAGTTTTAAATAGCTTATTTTTAATATTAGTAGTAAAACAATCTTAACTAACTAACTAATGGTCAATTTAGTAATTTACGAAAAATATTTTTTCATTCGACATTTTTATTTGAAAACGTTTAATACTACTATGTTACAGGAGTTATATTGGTCTTTTATTCTGTAGCAGGTGTTGGCAATACAACAATGACCGCCTTGGAAGATTAACATTCGAGCTAGTGCAGTGTAAAATCTTTGAAATACAGATGTTAATAAATATGAGACCGGAAATGTTCTAGAGTCAGAGCGTACTGTATTTTTTAAATAAAATTATTTTCTGAACTAGTATTTATACATTTGATAGGTTTCAATAAACGAGTTTTATTAATCACGTCAAAAAATGTGTCAAGTAAAATTTTCAAAAAAAAAAAATTCACTTTCTGTCTATAAAATTCAAATAAAACTCGGCTCAATCATTTCAATGTATCGACAACCAGACGCGCGGATATTTTAAAAATGTGTTTGAGTTATTATTAAATGACGAGTAGTATATACAAAAGAGTATTTTTTCTGTTGAATTGAACCAATAATTTGTTTTCCATTCGACAGCAAACTTCACACAGAAGAATTCTGTGTGAAAATTCCTTCAAATTGTATAAAATTTTATTAATTGAACCCGTTGAAGCTATTGTAATAGTGAAAACTTTTTTTAGTAATAACTATTTCTTAAAATTTATATAAATTCAGTTCTGTTAAAAGAATCATGTTGATGAGAATAATACCAAAGTCTCAGTATATTTAAGCAATATCAATATTTTTCAACAGGTGGTTATGTTTTTTTAACATTTATTTTACACAATCCATCAAAATTGTGTTTTTTTTTGTCTTTCGTTTGTATTAATAATCCTTTTATGGAAACCGTTATTGATTGAGACGTTACCAATATTAAAGTAGGCTTAATTATAGAAACCATACAAATATTATTGTAGATTTCAACAACTTCATATATTAATAAAAACAATAGTCCTTTGTACTTCATTCCACTTTATTTAATATGTCAGGACCGGTTTCGCTCATTGCGAGCATTGTCAACTGCTCGCAATGAGCGAAACCGGTCCTGACATATTAAATAAAGTGGAATGAAGTACAAAGGACTATTGTTTTTATTAATATAATGCCTTTCCACCAAGTATTGACAGTGAACACCCTAAAAACTTCATATATTCATCGATAGATGTTGCCATTACTACAATTGGCGATAATCTTTTCTCTCAAAGATAAATTGTTTGTCACCATAAGATCAGATTTTTTTTTAAAGCTTAAATTACAACATAATTTTTGTCCTTTCTTAATTTGTTTTATCTTAATGAATATAACACATCTTTTGAAACAAGAAGACTTTATATTAAAGGTAAAATCAATTTGTCTTAATATGTCACTAAAACCTCATAAAGCTGAAATGTTATTACCAGGCCAAAATAAGTATTTTATCTTTATAACTATTTGTCATATTTAATGCAAATATAATTTATATCAAATGAGATATTTTCATTGAGTTTCGTAGTTATATTATGCTAATTCCATAATATTCCATTGCCTTTGTCATTCCAGCTTACGTCTAGGCGTACGTCTGGCCTAAGACAATTTATCATTATCAAATTGTGTCGTAGACTTTTATTTAAATTTCCCAAACGAATATATTCGTAGATTTATAATAAATTCAATTGGTATAAATTTCGAAGGGTTTCATGTCAAGTATGTCGCCAGATACGGGAGAAGTGAGTCTTGGTGACTTCCACCCGACTCGAGGGTATTCCCCACGAGGGAGAACAATGCATTCAGATCACGCAGGTTCTCATCTCGTCAGCAAATGAACGGCTAAGAGTAAGCCGCTCGTAGTCTTTGGTTACTGCTCCTTGATTGAGGTACTATTAACGTCAAAACGTGACACCGTGTCGCTGTGTGACAAACGTTTATCATTTGCTGTATGTCAATGAGAATCATTAAACGTTAATATAACAAGAAAAAAATACAGAATATTTTTACAGTGAAGCATTATTATATATTTCGAACAAAAAAATATTAAATTATTTTTCCAGTAAACAACTTCATATTATACTTGAAAATGATAAAAACTCATCGTAATAACTAGTACTTTACTACAAATAGCTAAAAATTTTGTTAGGTCAACCAAAACTATTTATAAAATCTCAATTAATTTATACTGTAATTGTGTTTTGACAATAACTAGCAGTAACAAGAGTTTTTTTACTATTAAGCGAAGTGTTTCTTGTATAAAATATAAATTAATAAATATCAAAATCGTAGAAATTGGTGCTTGCTGCTAATTATTAAAACTTAGTGGAATTAGAATTATTTCACCATTTTCCTGGAAAGGCAGGTTAAAGAATCATAAAATGATTTACAGTTTCAGAAAAATTGTTCTAACATCTTATACGCATAGGCTCATTTTGTCGTTTAGTTGGTTAGCGCTTGCTCTTCCGATCAAGTGGGTCTGGGTTCGATTCTCGGTAAGGTTAAATTTGAGAATTTAGACGTTGGTATTCGTGGTGTTAATTTACCTCGAGTGACTTACAAAAAATTCTCATCGACTTTTTCTAGTATGATCTTTCTCATTTATCATAATATTTTATCAGCCAGCTGTATTTATTTGATTGAGGTATTTTGATGCGAGGTTGATTACGAACATGTTTTTATTAATAATTTATTAATGACTTTTGACTATTAATTATCATCTTTTTATTTATATCCAAATTTCCACAAATTAGCTACCAAATTAATTGAATATTTAAACACATTTAAAGCTTTGCAACAGACCATTTGTTTAATATAAAAAAAATAAAGCTATTTCAAATTATCGAACACAATAAGTTTTTTAATGTTCAATATTTTTTTAGAGAATAAAAAAGTTTAGAAAAATGTACCTTTATGTCTTTTAACTATTTGAATCAGAATGTATTTCATTTCGTCGAAATAAATATTTTCTTAGGTATAATAAAATATAAGTTTACTCGTATCTTTCAACTGATACCGTATTAGATATTTATTTGAATATTTAATAAACATTTGTATTTTTTATGTTTCATTTTTTAAATAAATGTTCGTATAAAGCTCTCGTTTGTATATTAAAAATAATGTATTATGTAAATTATTACCTCTAAAACTTTACACTATCCTATTTGAGCTTTATGTTGTTATGTCGCCAAAAATAGTTTAATGATCCTATCATCCCTTTCCTGCGGGACTTTTGTGTGGATGCGTATAATTTTCCGTATTCATATAAGTTTTTTTTATTATCATCTGGATTATAAATGGGTCATATTTCTCTGCAAAAATCGCACATTATTTTAACATTTTCGCGCTATAGTTTCAGCAAGAAATGTTATTATTTTGTATTCATGCGCTTAGTCCAGCGGTTGAAAACTAACGTTTTTTTTAGTATAAAGACTTGCATATTCCATTTCTATTATGTGCACAATAAATTAAATTATTCGAGTACAGAACAAAAAAGAACCCACGACCGAAATATTGTGTTGATTCTACGTATGCATATAAAATAACGGAAATTATTAATACTCCCAATATGGAATACACGTCGTCTCTGTTGTGATTTATTGCGTTATTGGTGTTAGTCTGGGTGAAATATAGATGTGAGGATGTGAGGATAAATTATACGTGATAATTTATTGGTATTTCTTGACTTGGTTCTTCGCTCTAAAAAGATTTCCAATTCCTGTTCGGATTCAGGGAATTTCATGCGCAACGTGTACACTTACAACTTACTCATAATAATATTGGAAGCAGTAGCGCAAGAGGGTATTAAAAGTCTACATTATTATTTATGGAATCTATGGGAGTAATTATCCTTCTATACTTACCTACCTGAAAGCTTTAAAATCTTACTCTATTCCTGTACTGCATTGTTTTAATTTTGCATACACTACTAACGTAGCCATCATTATGAAAATTGTCTTGCTAATTGATAACGTAACAACAAAAAGTGAATTATGAATAAAAATCTGGAATTTATTAAAGAACTTATAATTGTTAGTTACACGATACGTTAATGCATAAACATGTACTTTTTGATAAATTGTGAACTTCATATCGTTATCTATAAATTCAATAAACTGTAGAATAAATTTCTTTATAACTAATTTCGGGACAATTTAAAAACATTAATTGTTTAGTAGTTCAACATTATAACTGTAGTAAAAAATGACAAATTTGTGTTGATTTTCTTTTGGAAGATTTTAAGTCTGAAGATGCTTCTCAAACCGAAGAAGCACGTTTCACAATGTATAACACAATCAGTTGAATAATAAACTTAAATTTACACAAAATTACCGCCGAACTTATGGAAACTATTATATCGTTTTGCTTAAATGGTTTCGTGTGATATATTTGGTTTCGTGTGATATATATTAGTGAGCCTGAAAATATATTTTTTCCATACAACTAGACCATTTTAGCTTAGTGAAAGATACGCACTGCGGGGAGATTCGGCCAATATATTGTAGTATAGATAAGTAGTTTCTTATTATAAACTTCACATATATGTTTTTTATCTTCAACTTTTAATATCATTAAAAGATTTTTTCTTTCGTGTTTTATTCATAATGCTGCTGAAGTACTGTTTAAAATGTTAAAAAAACAAATAAACTATAGTTTTTATGTAAATAAATTTGTATGTTTATTCCGTACGAGACTTCTTTCACAGAATGTGAGCTTACAAATACGAGTGATATTAACATATGTGTGAGTGAAAAATCTATTGTAAGAATACTTTGCAGCTATATTCTTTCGTCGCACTATTATCAAAGTTGCGGGAAATTTCAACAGATTTTTTCCATACAATTTTTCGGAATGTAAATCCACTCTTTATAATTATTTGCCTTTTCACAGATATCACAAACCACCGATGTCCATCCCAAAAAAATGTTAACAATTTTAGTAAGAAGCGGTGTGTATTTTTCTATGCTACGTCCGGAATAGCACAGTTAATGAATTCCGAATTAGAACAGGCATAATAGCAGTTTTCTTATAGCGTCCAAAGTTGGGCAGTGCATATTTAATCTTGTATACGCAATATACAATTAAGTTTCTTCGAAATTTGCTGCATCTATGAATAGACTTTGAAAAAAATCCTGCGAGAGTTACGATGAGCATGCCTCTCAACGAGGCAAAGCACTTGCCACACAAAATGAAATAACACATATAACAATATTATTTTATATTTAAATTGATTTTTGAACACCATTACCGCTAATTCCATTATTTTTTTATGGTTAGGGATATCCAGTAACTACTTTGTTCGCTGTTACGTATTTTTTAATAAGCTTATTTTTTTTGGTTCAATCATTTATCACACCTTCGTCCTACATCTCCCGTTCGCACTTCTTAATTAGTTAACAACAACTTTTCACAAAATTAATTGAGTAATTTCTTAATAAGACATCTGAAGCAATCAATTCTGACGGAAATGCGCCAGTATTATACTTTGCTGCCAGTCTGCGTGCTGCAGCAAATAGCGGACAATGTTAATAAAGAAAAAATATAATCAATACAAAAACAAAAGTTTGTATTGCTTTGTTATGTATACATGACGGTTTAATTATTATTCTTGTTTCGTATTAAAAAACAAAAAATATTAATGAAGATTATATGTATAATATGTTTAGCTGAGCCTGTTGCCGGGTATTCAACACACTTAAGCAATCGTCATTTTTAGTTTGCGGTGGCCAGTGGTATGTGTCTTCGATCAGATGAATGTCTGCAATGCTTAAATTCCCTTCCAACAATCAGCTTCTTAAAATGGGGCATTGTGAAAATCATTAACTAACTGCAACCATTTATATCTGTTTCTCCGTAAAAAGTATAACTCACTGAATAACAAGCATTTCTAGTAAAAAAATACCTTTGTTGAGATGATCAATTAAGTATTAACATATCGACTGTGGAAAGGAAAAAGGACGTAACCCACACATATAAAATTTTACAGGAGGCGCCAAAAAACGTGTTTTGATGATTTTGGGCCATATGCAAATCATGAATTATACACAACCTTGAAGTGCACAAAAACTCCTAAACTGGTGTTTAATTGACATAATCTAATATTAGTTAAAGATATTGTCTAGGAAAAACCTTTATTTCAGTCTTTTTTCTTGGTTTTAATTTTTTACAAGGTCATCTTTTTCAAACTTAAAAATTAAATTTAGACACTAATTCGGCATTTGCAGCTTGCATCCTTTTGATAAAACGTGTATCAAGTTTGATACATCGTGATTATCGATAAAAACTTGTTTTGAAAAAACTGTGGGTTAAGTATTTTTTCCTTTCCACAGTCGATATGTTAATGTTACAAGTGAAGAGCGAACAAAAAAAAAAAAAAGACTAAATTCTAAAGCAGTTCAACATAGTTTATTTCAGTCGGTTAATTTTATTCGCTTTATAAGTGTATCCGTTTCTTAGCCTAATTGTAAAGCTTAAAACTTTTCGTGATACTTAGTGGCTAAGTCAAAGGTTCACATCTCTAAGCGTTTGTTTTCAGAGGCTATTTTTCAATTGATTTATGGATTTGTATCCGGAGTAAATTATGAATATGATGTTTTCGTTACCCCTACTTTCTTCATATTTAATGCTGAAAGCCACTTCTATGAAATTATTTTTATTTACCTTTTTTTTCACCCTCTCTAAGAATGGGAGTTGATCAACCGACGTTCAATCAGTAATCTCTAAAAACACTAATTTTGTGTTTTTAGAGATTGCTGATTGTACTTCGGTTCTGTTTTTATTGCAGTGATAATACTCAACATTGAGAGCAGTTTTAAATATTCTAAAAGGATTCCACTTAATAAAATATCTCTCATATATATTTATTTAATAATATAGTAAAATTGTCAAATTATTATCAACCCTAATTATTTTGTTTTAATAACATCTGTTCACTATTTGTAAAAGTTTTATAAAACAAAAGTAAATGTTTATGAAGTACTTAAAACGCTAAAAAATAAAAAATCATTGTGATAATTAACACTGTCCGTAATATAGAGTATAAAAAAATATTTTTAGAATTACTCTCACCCTCCGGATACGCAATTAAATTAATGAGGTAACCCTATAATAAAATCTACAGACAAAAAAAAACATAAACATAACTGGGTCGGAAATTCGTAAAGAAACAGCCCTTTTAGAATAGATCGGTACATTGTGGGCTGAGATAATTGAACTAATGTTTTTCAGGAAATACAAGAGGAATGATAATTTCAAACAAGTATTATTTTCTTTTTATAAATCTTTGTGTTTATATTTCACAGGTTACAAAAATATTTTTTATTTATTTAACATAGTTAAACCAATACCAACTGGAATATTTTTCGCAAAAATTTTGTATATTTGACATTTGATGATACATGATTTTTTGCGAATTGATTCTTAATATACAAACTATAAGTACACAGTTTATTTGAACTTGGTTTTTAAAAAATATAAATAGAATACAAAATATACAGTTTAAGCAAAATAACAAACACTGTCTTAAAAATCCATTATTAAATGAAAATTTTGCAGATTGACAGTTTTGGCACCCATTTTCGGTTACCTTAAAATTATCATCATGTGTTTAACGTCCAAATCTACTTTTTTAGATCTCAGTCATTCGGTTCTAGTCTAATTTTCTTAATATCGATTATTGGTCGATCCATTACCGAGTTTACCAAGTGATTGTCGCTTTACTGAAAATTTACCTAACATATTAAAAAGTCAGTTTCTTGTTGAAGTTTATAATATTGTGTGTGCTCTCTGACACAAAGAATATTATTTTTTTATCCTTTCGCGTTATGCACAAAATGAATAAAAATACTAGTCACAAATATCAAGCACAACCAACTTCTTGTCAAATATTTGTGCTCTTTATTTTACCATCAACCGGTTTCCATATACAGTATAATGAAGTATTTTTATATTTAAGTTGGAGTAACTAAAACTTCCACTTAGTAATCAGAAGTGCCCGGAAGTTCCGACTAGCCATACGTTTTTAATTGACTATTTTATTTCATTTTTCTACTGGTAAAGCTTGATTTTCGAGTGATTTTAATGAACATCTATGGTATTAGAAATCAGATACAGAGTCAGTGTACAATTATAGTTTTTATTAAAATAGTAAGCATTGTAAGGATGTTATTTTTAAGAAATTCAGTAACTGTTTTATTTTGTCTTAAGCAACAAAAAAACATGTACGCATAAAAACTTGTTCATTCGCTGTTTTAAAAAAACACAGTTTTTAATGTAAACACAGGTTCTCTTTTCTAATCGTATTAAAATTCAACTTAATCTGTTGTTATATCGATTCAATGGAATTCCTATGTTGAAAGGTTTTACATTGTTAAATCAGCGTGTACGAACATGATCACCAGCCAAAGCTTTAGCCAGGGAGAGAGAAAAAGAAATGACCGCTATGAAACTCGATATTTGGGCTAATGAAAATGAAATGCAACTGTGGGGGAAAAACAGTTTTCCATTATAGCGGACTTGATTCCAAAAGACGAATTACACTGATGCTATGCGAGACGCCCGTTGATTGGATTCATATTGCTAATTTATAGGCAGTCATCAACATTCCTAGATATTAAAATCTATTTGCATCGTCTGTCCGCAAATATTTTTTTACTTTAGAAAGTTACCTAATCAAGTTCAAAAACTTTCAATATTCTTTATTGCATTACAATTTTTTAGAGTAAGAAATAGTTTTTTTGTAAAAGAGTTGTTAATTCATTATTAAAAAATACATAAAAACATCAGCAGGAAGGTTTTAAAACATTTTTTTTATATAATTTAAGTATTTTTAGTTTTCTAATACCAGAATGGAACTTTCATACATTGGTTTTTAAATATCTGCTATCTTTGTTTTTTTTCAATCCGTGATTTTTTTCAAAATAGTAATTAGCTAACAATTAATCCTTTTTTAATCTGAAGATTACAACTAGTATATCTAAAAAAAATGTGTTTTACGCCCTTTGGTGTATGCAGACTACATAATCTTTCAGGCTTCTAGGGCAGTTCATATAGTGAGATTTCACTTATTAAAGAAAATTTACCCGTTAGACTTTTGCTCAAATTTATTTTTGGCATCATGTAAGATTGATACCAACTCGTGATTTTTATGACAAAAAATATTGAAGTATAACATAAAGATTCTTTCTAAGAAATATTTTTTAAGAGCCCTTCACGATTTTACAATAAAAATGTCAAGTTGATAATCAGATTGTTTTGTGTTTTCTTAAAAAAGCATTGGTTATATTTCTTTTAAAATTGTAAACATATATAAATTAAGCAGTAAGGTTAATTAATCTTCGTAAAAGATTTCTTTAAAGTGCTAAATAAAAGGTCGGGCAAACTAGAAATAATAATTTAAAAACCGTGAAACGTACACGGTGTCAAATGTAGGGAATGTTTATGTACGTCACAAATGAAAAGGTTTTTTTTTTCAAATGGTACTCGCAGGACTAAACAAAAGCTTGGAAACGAGGATCCGCACGCGACCCGACTATGCGGTAAACGCTCAACAGCCTTTCAAAGAATTCCGTACCTTGCTCTACTCTCTACACCTTACCGACGATTTATACGAGTACAGCCTAAGTGTTTACATTTTTCAAGCGAGAATTTGTTACGCTTGGTCAACGGCTTTGAAATAAAGGTACAGCGGCTCTTAATTAATATTTAATTTAAACCAGGAAATGCCCTCTTATGTTTCTTTTCGAATTTATCACATTTCAACATGTTTGCAAATAAATTTGTCTTCTTTCTTCGAGTCAAATCAGAACATAATCATATAAAACCACTTTTTGACCACATTATACCTACGGTTTTTGATAAATAGATTAATAGTTTCGAAATAATGCAAATCAGCAGAAAAGGACTGTTGCAAACATTAAAACATGGCTATTTTGGCATCACGCCATTTTTGACTATCCGTCTCTACACGTGATGTCAGAAGAAGTGCTATAACATTATTACCAAAATGTGGAGCAATTTAAAAAAGTGGTTTGTCACACAAATACAGAGCTTAGGAAATGATGATTTTAGTATTGGAAAAATCACGGTTTGCTTGTTTCAACCGTCTACGTTGAATTGACGTTGACACTTTGAATGTGTCAACTTTATGAATTAATTTATATGTGAAAAATTTTTTTTGAACGCTAACATTGATTTCCAATCAGAAATTTTATTATGTACTGTCAGAACTGATATTAAACGGCATTTTTCAAAATTTGTAACAAATCACTTTTTGAATATTTGCTCCTATATATGTTATATTTTAGAGGAACGCTTCATAGCTAAAAATGTATTGAACTGTTTCTTCGTGTATCTTCGAAATTATACGATAACTTTGGATTACATGACAATACATTTATTATGTTTGCACTTTTTTCGGTATTTATTTTCTTAAAGATAAAAAAAAAACTGTCAGTCAACTTTCCAAAAACTTTTTTGGAATATTTTGTAAATAATTATCTGTTTTTCTCGGATCGCTTAATAATCTGTTAGAAACGTCATTATTTTGGTTTTTAAATCCATACGTGTTATAAAGACATTTTTTAAATTGTCGTAAGATATTTCCACCCCAAAACAGAGACTAAAGGCGAAGATTTATTGTGAGTTATTCTCTCAATCTTCCTTTTAATAGAGGGTAAGATGTAGGATACAAGATAAGGTTAGAGAATTGGTGATATAAACCAATAACTCTGCGCTCCTATTCCAAGGAGTGGGTAAGGAAAAAGGTATAAACCGTTAGACATGTATTTGAATAAAAAATTCTGAATAAAAATAAAAAAAGTCTGAATAAAAATGAATATTTTCCAGGTTGGAATTTGAGCTCCGAACAACATAGAGGAAAAACACGTCCATTATCACTGATTTGTGATATTCAGCAATGGTTTTACTTTCCTTTAAATTTACAAATACAATTTTAAGCAAGTTTATACACTTCGACAGTATTTACTTTGTATCAAATCGAATTTCAATGTGATGAATTTTTTTTTTTACGGGTATCTGTTTAATATGTGCAATTTCTTTGTGTACATATGGGTCTCAATGAGAAAAGGTCTCTTTTACTGTCTGGCAAAATGCTTTTTTTACGACAATGACCTCACATTTGTCAACTATCAAATAAGAATTACTATGACTCAGACACGTTTAATAAATTACATTATAAAGCACAAAAAATGATTTCATACTAAAATATGCTCGTTGTGAATTAGGAGCGAGTGTAGCAGTCTACAGCGACATCTATAATTAAAATAAATTATTAAGTGACTTATTTACAAAAATTCGTGTTGTTATTTACAAATATTTCAAAAAAACTACTTTTACTATTTCAACATTTAATTATCTATGAATATCCAATAAAAGCTAAAAAAAAGTTATATCTATTTATTTGATTTTGCCAACGTTAAAACTATTTTTTTAAATAAAAAGTGCGTTTTGGTTAGATGCAATTTTTTATTGAAAAAAAAATACGAAGGCTAGTATTTTTTCTAGTTGCACTTGTGTGAAGCAATAGAAGAGAGGTACTCGAATGTAGAGGAAAATATAGCTCAACACATTTTTTTATTTATCTTTATATGAAATTAGGCAATCGATAGTATGTGTAAGAAATTATTTTATAAGTTAGGCAAAGCGCAGCGCAGATATTTTTATTCGAATAATAATTAAAATTAACAAAATAAACGTTATATTACGAATACTTAGTTATACACACTTAGTTATACACAATTGACATCAGTTACGTAAGATCTCTGAGGTTTTAAAAATTTAAATAATCACCTTTAAGAGGAATAAAAAACGGTGGCAAGGTAAAGTCCGCGAATTGAATAAGAACCGCTAAACCTTCGAAAAATATAATCCCGACCCCAACAATGCCCCGAATATTTAATAGCACACGTGAGCTTAGTGAAAAACGCTATTCATCTTGGGCTTTTGTCTAAAATGTAAAGTGGGTACGGACCCTTCAGAATACAAGTCCAAGAGGTTTACCTATGGATGAATACTATATCGATATAGCAATTGGAGCGTTTATAATATTGGTTTTTGTACCGCAAATATATATTGGTATATTACAATCGATACGCCGTCCAACCAGATAAGCTCATTCAAATGGCCGTAAACAATTAAACCGTTTATTTTGGATGGTTTTATTTTGTAATGATCTTTTATAACAACAACAAAAAATGTTGAATACTGGAAATAAACATTGAAAGAAAAATATTCCACCGTAAATAAGATAAAAATCGGTTTCAACCAACAAAGTATTAATCAAAATAATTTTCGTCAAAAATTTGGATTATTTGTGAAAACATGATCTATTTGACAATTTATGGTTGGTTTTGAATTAAAAAAAGTGATTTATGTTATTTTATTACTGATTTAATTATGACTTGAGTTTACTTTACAGTAATTTACAGCACTACCAGTAGTTAAACCATTACATGATAAATTTACCCAATAAGAAAAGTGTTAGAACAATAGTACTGTGTCAAGTAGAATTGATTGAACTTCTTTGCGAAAATTGTAGTTTACCTGAAATATGACCAAAGTGATAATTAAACTTTGTAAGAAAACATAACGACATAATATAAAGAACAGCCTTTAAAGTCTAACAACACAAAGTTTTTTAAGCCATTCCGTAGATTGCATACATGGCATAGTTATGTTACAATTTATGTTCGTTTCTCTTTGTAGAGTTTCTTCTTCTTGTAAATACTACTTCCTTTCGTAGAAATTGTCGTTGAGTTCTCTTTGTTTTTAACATGTTAAAGAATAATTAAGACCGACGAAAATTGACAAAAGTTCTAAGCAGTGAAAAGATTCTTTTTATTCTATTTATAATATCCAATTTGCATTTTGTAGTAGTATAGCATATTATTAGGTACAACTTATTTTTTAAATAATTATTTTCTGAAATAAATGATACACAAAACCGGTTCTGATCTACAAAAAAATGCATACATTTATTATTGTAATAATTCATTTATTATCTTTACCAAAAGACCTGGTCACTTGTATTTTTCCTTAATTGATAATGCTTACTCATTAAAAGAGGGCAGTTCTTTAACAAATTTCATTTATAAATAAAATATTTTATCGTAAACCCCTGTCATTTAACACTATTATAATGAGGTTTAATTATGAATTAAAAATGTAGCGTGAATAATCAAAATTGTATGTTTAATATACGTTTCCAAAAAATTAGGTATCCCTTATAATTTCAGAGATGGATTTAAAATCTTTAGCAAGTATTCGAAAGGCTTGAACTGCTAGAAAATAAAGACATTATGACCAAGATTTCTTGAATAAATTAAGCTCGCATTCTATAATAATATAATTTAAATTCCTTTACATATATTCCCGGTTGACTAGACGGACTTTGAAGCTTTTAAGCTTTTACGTGCTTCGATTACAAAGTGCAAAGCCTCAGCCTGAGGCAGCTTTCACGGAGAACATTTAATTAAAAAGAAATTGGTCAACAAGTGACACCCCCGCGAAAAGTTACCAGGAAAAAAACGTAAAGACTTCTAAAGGGAAGATTAATAATTAAGAACGTAGCCTCACCTTTTACCGTTTTATGAAAATTTATTATTTTTTCACGAGTGAGACATAATTTTATTCGATGAAATATTAAAAACTTTTAACGAGGTTTTTCTCTGTCCTACAAAGAAATTTATTTTTTTCCGTTTATTTATATCTTCAAGTAATTTTTTCGGTGGTGAAAATCTTTCACCAATTAATAAATGTTACCATTTATGATTTTAAAAGAATTTATAACAAAAATAAAATAATTTTTCTGTAATAGTTGTCACGAAATATTTTATCACCCTTTTCTGTATTTAAAGGTAAAAAATATATTTTTCGTTTAAAAAATAGTCCTTCAACTGACTGCTTAACGCTTCTGGACGTTCGATCTGTTCGGTAGCTCAAAAGCATAGATAGTCTCCTTCCCATTTGTCCGGTTCAAAAAATTGGCGCATGACAGAGGTATTTTTACTTTACCTGGAAATAAATTGAGCGAGGGTTTTCATTTTTTGTAAAACCACATTTGTTGAAATGTTCGTATAAGTTTCTACATTAGGAGTGAATATGGTTGAAAATTCTTTTTTGCAGAATAATAAAAAAAATCTGATGTGAGTATAATCTCATACTGATTGTATTATATGTATACTTTGTAAATTTCACCAAACTATCTGAGCACAATGTATTCTAGTAATGACGCATGATATAGCTAATACAACGGATTTCCTTCTTTGAAAGCTTTGTTATGTAATTTCCCCAAGTGATCAAACAGCGCATCGCTAGTCATAAATTCTTCTCTGGAATATGTTTTGGAAAATATTATTACATTTATTATTGGGTTTATTTTTAAAATAAGTTTGACTTATTTAAATGGTTAGTAATAAAAATTCGTTTTGCTTCGTCACAAAGACTTTATTTTATTTAATGATTCTTTTAATAAATAATGCAATTAACTTGAAATGTGGCGACTTATAAAAATCGATGAATTTTATATTAACATTTATACATCCATGTCACAAAATACGACTATGAATTTAGTCATCGGAGACCCCCCAGTGAAGTGCATTCAATCTTATTCACTCAACAGGGCATTTTGTTATAAAGTTTACGAGCAGTTATAGAGATCTGGTTCCAAGCTGTCCACTACTTTGGTATTGAATTCACGCTCGATAAAATACAGCGACCCATTTTCATTTATCAAATAAAAAATGTCGGTGGGCGCTCAATATGCAGACTGCATTTTATTTATGTGAGGGGATATTTTTTTGGATGCTCCAATAAATGACTTCGTAGAATTAAACAATAATCAAATTTTATATTTTATTAACTCGAATGTTAGAAGAAATAATTGAACACCTTTTCACATAGAATGGAGACGTTAGTACGTTAAATTTAAATTTTACTGGTTTTGACAAAATATTTATTTTTATCTCTTCTTAGGTCATGTGAATTACTTTTGGATTTTTTAAAAATATAAATAAATTTTGGTTTCTATCTGATTAACTCTTTTCATTTGAAAAATAGTCAATTTAGTGAACCTGGTCTTCATTTTCAGACACATGCTGTATTAGTTAGATATAATATAACAATATACATTCATTATTTGATATATATTTCAAGCTAGTAATTTTCTTTATATTCATAATTCTGTGATGGAAAAACAATTAATTTAATCGTTTTCCCACGGCCAAGATTTTATTTTGATCTTCCGAGAAAATGAAATAGATAGATATTTACTTAGAAGTGAAAACAAAACATCTGACGAACAATAGCATTCAAATAAATATTGACGTATTTTCGATCTATACTTATTTGAAATAACTATGAATTAAATATTATGCTTAATAAATCTAAAATATTTGCCACTCTGCTAAATTCTATGAATCAATTAAACATGTTATTTTTTAATGTAAAATGAAACAGTGAGATGAGATAGTGGCCTGGAAAAAGTTTTTGCTTGAAGTATTGACAAGTTGAAATCCAACATATTTATTGGCCTGAGTTGAACAGTATTGCCACTTCAGTACTTTCCAGCCTTGTCGTAAATAAATAATATTTTGTCCTGTATTCTGAGAACAACTATTGTTTATCTTTTTTAAGAGGTTTTTACGAGTTTTGTGATGATATTATAATGAAATGAAAGAAAAATTCTTTTTTTTATACTGCTCTATAGAAAAGTGTAGATTTTCTTTGACGAATAAATAACTACTAAAGTGATTTCAGCTATTTTTTTCGTTCGTATTACCTTGGATTCAGATGTTAACAAGAACTCATCAATAATTAAACAAAACATTATTTAGTAACGATTTGTTTTTTTTTTTTTTAAATATTTATATTAATTCTGTGATATATGTAATCATATTTATCAGACATACGATAAACTATAAAATTGTATGTTTTGACTTCGTCAAATTGTTATTTAGTAAAATTCTAACTTTGGCGATTTCGTGTAACTAATAATTATCAGCAATATTGTATTTAAAAAAAGCAGGAATATTTAAATATCTCTATTTTTCACCATAGCAGCCTTATATAATAATTTTCTGAAGCAGTAATCTTTTTCATATGTCTGATGATCTGGTAATTTTAAATTTGGGATAAAATACTCACTAAAACGTGTTTATTTAATATTTAATTTAATGAACTAGCTAAATCGTGTATCTTTTTTTATAGAAATAAAAATACATGGAATATTCTTTTTCAATATTTTTTTTTGTTTTCCGATTTATTACGATAAATGAAGTACATAAAAAGTATATTATTTCAATTATGTGTTTGCCAATATATTGTTGTGGTTATAATTTTTTTTCTTGCTTTAAGCGTATTGTACAAACAGCAGTCATAAATACGCTGAACAAAAAATATTTTTTTAGCCAAAGCATAAAGCAAAACATACTTTTCTCGCACTTTCCAGATTGCTAGAATTTTTGCGAGGGTAAGGAACCCTGGTCAATATCATATTATATTTATTCATTGCCACCATACATTTTTCTAATAAAAAATCGTGCTGGCATCCGACACCTGCCCGAAATATAAAAAGCTCGAGATCTCTTAAAAAGGGAACTTCTTCGGGGATGTAACGTTGCCAGGAATAGAAAAACAGTCGAATATATTTCTAAAGTCCTTTTCCTTTTATATGAAATCCATTGTAAATCTTTGAATGCCTACAACTTTCAATGCGAAAATGTTTCTTGGTGAAAAATGCGTTAATTAGCTTTTTCATTAGTTATGCTAAAATGCCTACATCGGAATGGTAAAGGCACAATCCTTTTGAGAGCCTCCTTGCTTTGTTATGTTATTGTTCATTGGCTTACTTTTAACAAATTTCTGTAAATTATTTAGCACGCTTTAATCATTCACTTGTGTTTATAAAGATAAAATTTGTCTGACTTTTACCTACAAAATTAATATTGGATTCAAACGATTACAATACAAATGTACGAAACAATCTATGAAGCGATATCTAAAAAAGGATTACACTGAATATTCCAAAAACCTTTTTCAAATTACTTTGTTTGTGTAATTCTGTATTAAATAATTTAGAGTATACAAAACATTTAACATGTAATTCTAAAATGGTATACTTGTGATAAAAAAATTACGTTTCTTCGATTGTGTTTATAGAACATTCAGTAGCATTGTTTAATTTATCAATGTATTTTTGAACGAGATTTTTTCACTCAGACACTTACTAGCTAATATTTTAGACATATCATTGATATGTTTTAGAAATCTTGTAGAAAAAACGATCGTCGAAGTTGCTAATAGTTAATAATGTTGAAAATTGTTAAAAACATATATATTGAGATTTTTTCTTTATGATAAGTTTTACTAAACGTGAGTTTCAATAAGACAACTAAATATCAGGCATACAATACAGAGATCTTTCTGGTATGGCAATGTCAATACGTGCATATAAACAATATATAGTAAAAATAATATCTTTTGTAATTTAATATTACGACTTTTTAACGATGATTACATTTAATTTCAAATGCCTGAAGAGATTGTATTTGTTTGTGTGATTTTTTTTAAACCATGTCCGCTCCTAATATGGAGCATATGGACTCCTAATGGAGTTTATCTCAAAAGAAGTGTTTCTACGAGAACTGCTTGTTACTCAGTTGCTCAACCTCTCTTTTTCCAAAGAGAGTAGGGATAGAAGGATAGGGCTAAGACAGGATTAGTGGTAAGTTAATCGCTCTCGATACGCCCCGTTCATAGGGTAGGATGGGTCAGAGGGGGGAATTCAAGACATCACATACATCCATGCCTTTGAACAGAAATTCATAAATCGATTGAAAAATCAATTTATAACAACGTTGACCACTCGACCACACAGGCGGCTTTGATTACTTAAATGTTGATTACTAGATAATAAATACGAACCGAAATTGGAAATATTATTTTTTGTGTGATTATTATATCCGTAACTAATTGATCGTCATTAAAATCAAATCATTAGCAAAATAACCAATATCACCATAAATTTCTTAGTGACTTAGTGACTTAGTGATAATTAATGATAATTTTTTTTATATAAACACGATACATTTATTTGCCAAGCTTCAGTTCGAGTTCATCAGTGCACTTGAACGCCTGAAGATGGCGAAAGACGAAACCTAGGTCGTTAGTAACAAAACAAGTGGGAACATACAAAATTTTGACGAGTCAAATTTAATGTATTTGTGTGTGTTACACGTTGTAGTTAACACGTATTCACTCAAAATAAGCTATATTTATTTTAATACATATTCATGTATCTATTTATTTTGTGATGTACTGATGTTTCTTTTTCCACATATTCACCTCGGTATATGATATCCTAATAAAATACCGCATTGCATTTTTTCTATCGTATTTTGTATTCTCGGGACATCGCTCATAATAATGTCGCCAAATCACAATGACAAAAATTTTCGACACACAACTTCCTTGGAAACTCGCAATGTAGGTGCGCGAACTTCCTTCAGTTAAGTACATATGATACAAAGTTCCGGGCTAGAAAATATACAAAAAGGAACGGGGTAGAATCGATTCATACAGAAGCACTTGGGGAGAGACTTGTTGAAACGTGTTCAGAAAGGAGGACGACGCTACTCCAGCGTCGGGATGGAACGAAGAAAGCACTGCTAGTTTTCAATACGAGCTTTTTCATACGGTTTCATTACGAAAGTTCTTGTTTTACCTATTGAAAGTCGCTTCACCGTTGTCTGTGTACATATTAAAAGCAACGGTTTTGAATGAATCTTTTTCGCAAGCTTTTTTACACAAACCTTTCTTTAGATCAAAGTAACCGAGCATCGGCGTCAATCTGTATTCTACGGAATTGAAACCCCCCATAAATACTGTGGTTCGCTGTATAATATCTTTGTCATAGAGACTCTAGATGTTAAATTATTGTACGATGACAACTGGGGATTGGTATTTTAGATTACAATTGCACCAAAGTAATTAAACGGAAATCACGACTTAGTTAACAATAATTTGAACTAGCAGCCCCGTTTCACTGCTTATGGAAGCAGCTGTGACTTAGTACAATATTTGGTAAAATGTATTATCTAAACATGTAACTATCAATCTGTCGCCTATTTTGATTGAACAAAACATATTTGAATCTCATTGTCGATTTTCATTTTATTTTTAGATGAGAATCGATTATCCCAAAAACGTATCTTGATATATACCATTTATAATTGCACAAAAAAATTACGACTTGTTTTTTTTATAAGCAAGTTTTAAAAAAAGTCTAAAAAGAGTAAAATTTTGATTTTTTAAACAGAACAATTGAAGAAAGAACTTATTTAAGTTTCAAATATTCTTTAGGTTTTTTGTATGCAATATAACCACTATCATTCAGCTAGACCTAAGCAAACAGCAATTTTACAATAGTATATTCATAACAATTTTATTTTCAATCGAAGAAAATATTATATATAGCATCGCAGGATTTGCACGGATATTAATTAAAAAGTGTTGTGACTACGGCTTCCAGTCCCGAAACGTTTTTGTGATCCCGGGATCTTGGGGTTCACATTCTTTCGATCTCGGAAACCATATCACTAATTTTGATTCACAAAAATAACTGGTGCTACAGTTAACGGGCAATGCAACATATTTTTTCTTCATAAATCATAGGTGCTTTAGATCAATTTGAGTAGAAGAGATATCACAAACACCAGTGTCCAAGATTTCAAATATAAATTGAAAAAAAAATTCTACCACCCCAAAAATAATGATTGCAACTGAATTGTGTATAAAATTATTAACAAAAAAAACTTTTCTGGCTGTTTCTGTCTACGACTGCTATAAAATATGAATGGTAGTAAGGCCACAATTATATTTTTTTATGTAGGTGCTATACAAAAATATGTTTATAAACAAACTAAAGTACACCGTCACAAATAGTTTTATTATTAAAATATGGTCGTCAATGGAGAAGAATTTAGATTTAACACTTGATTTTTTACATGTAATACACTTCAATAAATTGACCGAAAATCTGATTTTACGGAAATTCTAATCCCGGGATTGGTTGCCTTAGTTGAGATGTCATGGATAGAACCACCAGGCAGTGAGTAGAACTATTGGCCGTTGATAGTATTGACTTAATGCAAATGTACATTTTTTTTATGATTTGTTACAACGAAAAACTACCCTTACAGTTTGGACTACATATTTTCTAAGGATTTACGTATTGAAATGAATATGGCCAACTATTAATTAGTTGGCCCTGAAATCAAAAGTCAAAACAATATGTTATATCAAGTAGCCACTTTATTACGCAATTATTATTTAGAGCACAAAATTAATAATCTTGGTATACATGTCAATAATACAATATATGTTAACCATTCAACCACTAACGGCACACCGGTGGGTCGCTTGCTTATTCTCTACGTACGCTTTTGACCCACCAGTGGTCTACGGTGTTTCCTTTATCAAGTCATTTTATAATTCAAAAACCAAGTATTGTTAACCATATAAGTATACTCAAGGTTTTGTGTTTATAAATTTGCTTATAGGACGTTTTAATATATATTACTAAAAGCTGTTAAAGGGGTGAAAAACCATGTAAAATATTTGCTGTCAAAGTTAATAGCTATTTAAAAAAAAACGAATCTGTTTATACACCCTCACATTTCCGTCGTAGAAGTTTAAAAACAGCCATTCGTATTAATGCCGGAAGAGAAATAAATAAAACACCGAGTAAATATTTTCAGACAAAAAATTCATGTCATCAAAAGTTAAATTTAATCCACGCGCTTAAGAATGTCAATCAAAAAAACAATTAATTTTCTCGTTAGTCTTTGTTTCAGAAAAAGTGGCAGGGGCTTGATGGGAAGAAAAATATGAATAACCTTTAATGAGCCTACGTTGTATACGGGTTCGAAATAAAATTTGCTTTGAAAAAAAATTAAATCTCAAAGACTGCGCACATACTCCTTGGGGGAAACGTTTTCGATATCACTGGGGATTCTATTTGATACCAACTTACCATTACTGGTAACAAAAAACAAATCGTCTTGAATATGAACCATCAGGAAGAAAGAAATCTTTGATACTATTTTGATTTAAGGTGTGTTTTATTCAAATACATAAATAAGGAAAATATGTTTAGACTGTTTAAATATTTTTTTTCTGTTTACGCAGTACTGACTACTGACCCATCCCTAAACTTTTTTGTGTATTTTTTATATTACCGTTTTCTTTCATTCAATATTGTTTTAAATAAATAAAATAAAGTAACAACGATGTTTTTTTGCTAGTGTATTTTTTTTTATTCAATTACATCTATTAAATACCAGTTTCGTTGACTTTCATATACCCTATAAAAACTTTCCCCAAATTCAGAAACATTTTTAGAACTAGTTTACATTTATTATTTGAGTTGTAATGTTTTAATGATTGTCTATTACAATGTGCGTTATCATTATTAAAGTTGTAATACAAATAAAGCGATCATTTATTATAATCGCTAGAAAACTTTGTCTTTTTGAAAAACTCGTCTGGCAAATTAAATCACCGACAATAGTTAAACTAAAGAGAAAAACAAGATGGACGATGTGCCTTCAAGTTACATCTGACTAACTTACTGACAAGTTTCTCGAGAGCCAGCAATTTAATTATCATAAAGCCTCCAACATAATCTTAGGGAACATTTGTATTACAGTTTTTTTTGCGGTCCCTCGAGTAACTTCTTTCAGAGTTTTTAATCAAAGTATGGAAATTCTTTCAAATGCCACCGTAACATAGATCTACATCTGACGAAGTATTTTTATTTGGTACAATAAATATTTCATACCTTCGCTAGCTTTTTTTATGTTTCATAAAATTAAAACTTTTTTGTTTGTTGACCGTTGGTTCTCAATAGAGGTTTGGAATATACAAAGTTTCAATACGCTTGATTTCATACAATATCCGCTGTCAATGTAATGTGGAGGTCATGGACTGCTAATGGAGTTCAGCTCAACAGAACTTCTTCTGTGAGGGCTGCCTATTACTAAGATTCTCAACCATTATTTTTTCTACGACGGAAAAGATAAAATAATATGGCTAGTAGAGGAGTAGTGGTTAGCTAATTGCTCTTGCTACGCATTGTTTTTTGACTCAAATCGACTACGCAGACGTCCATGTTTTTTAACTCAAATTTTAAAATCCAAAATTATTTAATAAAACATATTATAACAAAAGTTGATTGTAGACATTCATGCAAAATTAGGAGCTTCATTTTTTCGACTCTGGTAACATTAAAACACAGATCGTACTGGTCATACTGGTGTCAACTGTCATCACCATCGTAGTGACCGCTTGAACTTTGCAGCTGATCCTACATACTTTTTTTAGGACTGACGACGAAGTATATTTTAAAAACAGGTGTATTTAGGTACATATTCTTCATTGTTAACATATATTGTATTCTTGTTTATTTGCAAAAACAAATTTGTAAATATTGATTTTATATAAAAAAAATCATAAACTCAATAAAACCATTCAATTGTAATAGTATTGTATTTAATTTTAATTATTAACTTATATTAGGTGTATACAAAGTACATACATTAATACGTTAGTGGATAAACTAATGAGTTAATAGTATTGACTTCTCACAGAGAGATAAACCGAATACTTCACAGTCGTATTTCAAATTAATCAAGCTCGATGTGGCATAAACATAAGTGATTATTTGACGTCCCATTACCATATCTCAGTAAAAACAAAAAGGACATGAAAATACATGAATGGATTTATATGACATTCTTCATCTGAAACGTATTTGAAATTGTTCAGGTTCCAATCTAGGATACCGTTTTTAGTTAAGTATGGCTATTGGCTACATACAGTTACACTTTAATCATCTAATCTACACACATTTATTTTTTCTATTTACCGGTAAATAACCGGTAAGCCGGTAATGGGAAAAACTATTTATCGTTTACCGGTAATTGCAAATTTACGGTAAATTGCAAGCCCTACTGTTCACATTGGGATTTGAACCTGTAAACACCGCAACCGAAACTAACAGCGTTGACATCACAAAAAACACAAGTTATTATAAATTATGATTATATTATCGTTTTTTTTATAAATAGAGACACAAAAATAATTATTATCATAAAATTAAATACCTTATTTTTGATGGGTAGTCGTAAAATTGTTTTTTTGTAGTTGCTGACAAAATAAGTTATGATTGGAAGTACACCAATAGTTAAAAATATATTGCATTAAAGTATGTTTGTAACGTGATCAGTGTCAAAAAAGTCGAAAGCCATTACTTTAGACTTTTTATTCTATTCAATCATATAGTTTGGAAAAACAATTTATTACAGTTCATTAATATTTTAATGTGATTTTTTTCGTCATACATGAGACGCTTTATGAATTTGTATCTAACATTTTATAACGTCATTTCTAGGTACTAAAAAAAAGCGATCAGTTTTTAGAATATATTACTTTACTCACAGTATACTAAAACAAAAATAAAATTTAAAATTCTGATTTAATCCCGATGTGTCATTTGACAACACAGAATCTAATCTTTCAAACACAATAACATAGTGGAATGAAACTGTATGACATTCTTACATTATATTATAATCAATTGGTTTTAAAAATTTATGACAAATCATAAAGTATTATTACACTGATTGTTGACAAAAATATAGGGCTTTAACGTTAAAATGTATCGAATCAAATTATTGAATATACATTTAAGTAGATATTAAAAAATCCGCAATGACTGTTAATAAAATTTTGAATTTTATTTTAGTAGGAGTCGGGCCATTTGTAAATATCGGAATCGATTCGACAGCCCTGCAAAAAAAATATGACGTCCTTGTCTACTTTCATAACGGAAAATATTATTATTTTGAAAAGCACTTTATTTTAACTTGTATGTTAAAACTATCTCATAAAATATTTTGTATTGGTATTAAAATCCCAAGATCATCAAAAACTTTTGATTAAAGAGATTTGTAAACTTTTAAAACTCTTGATCAAATCAATTATAATGAATAGTGTTTGAATATACTTATTTTTATTTATTTTCAATCAAACTTCAAATAATACTATATCACTTTTGTATACATGGTATTTTATGAAAACCTCCACTTTTTCAGATACGTTAACCTCCTTTGTCTGATACTATGATGGGTTTAATAGCGATGCTTTCAATAGTGAAATATAATAGTATAATTGTATATATTTACGTCGTTTCTGATAATAACGAGAGAAGCATTGTATATTGGTATCCATTCGGTATTATTTTCTATTGTTACTTTATTTTCCAATTCTCTTTGAAAATCGACGACATGGACTACGCAAACTTATCAATACAACTGCAATAAAATTCAGTTACATATTTGTGTCTTGATTCTGTTACGTCGTTTCATTTTGAATAATTTATTTATTTTAGCATGTTAATAAATAATGCCGGCTGCGTGGTTGAGTGTCAACGTCGTTGAATCATAACACGAAGTGTACGGGTTCGAGTCCCAGTACGGACAGTTTTTATAGATTGAGATTTTAATAGACTTATGGAATTTTGAATTCACCCAACCAATCCTAAAAACGGGTGTAACAAGAACGATTATTTAACCACTAGTCTTTCCCTAATCATATTCTTCTATCTTTACTCTCTTTACGGTGTAGGAACTGATAAACAAACAGTTTTCGTAGCAAACAAAATGTTAAGATTCATCTATTAGGATGCCATATGCTTTATACTGAGAGCGGACATGGATTAAAAAAAAACATTTTACCGATGATTATCAAATTATAAAGCACGGGTTATCATAAACAAGATATAAACGTTATCCCATCGGTACATTGACAGAAAGCGTTAAGTCAGAAAGTTGTTTTGAGATAATGGTCATTTTCAATAATCATGAAATTTTAACATCTCTATTTGTATACTATAACTATTACTTATCGTTTCAACCGCTTAATGAAATTCGATAATTATTAACGAATTGAAGCCACATATTCAAACGCGTTAAGTTATTTTAATATTTTTTTGTCAAACACAACTTTGAACAAAATTATGAACGTATTTGAACCCTTTCAATGAAATGTAGCTCAACAGTAAATTTCACTTTTAAAGTAGGTGTTATCTGTAAACTCTTGGTAGCAGGATCCGTTTCCCTCATCCTGAGCATGATCAACATGCTCGTGATGAGCGAAACCGGTCCTGACTTTCAATAAAAATGCAGTATAAGAAAATAATATTTTGTCAATTCATTAAGAAGACTACCTGTAATTCATCATCACTACACCTTTTTTCGACAAATTTTATAGAAAGATTGTGTTTTACAAACTGCTCGCTAAGCCTTTGCCGTATATTTTAAAAAGTACCTACATATTTAACACTGATCTGAAAATGATACCCAATAAAAAACCGCGCGTTGTGTATGAAATACACAAATAATTTAAAAGGATCGCAAATATAATGTTGATATATTTTTTTAAATATTTACTTAAGGCCACAAAAAACTAAAGACTTAAAAATACTAAACAACAAAATATGGAGACATATGCTAAAAAATCGCTTTTAAATTTTGAAAGTTTGTGCAATAGATTATCCACTGTCAAGTCTTTTCGTGAAGAGACAACGCCTTACTGAACGGCCAAATACATATATAAATATTTTTTATTATTTCATAAGATCTGAAAGTCATTATCCATTTTGCACAGAAGGCTACGTGCTAGTATATACATTTTAAACGTAACAGAAGTATCTTGTCCTTTCTCATTCCAGATTGCGGAAACATTTTACATGCGGTCTACACAATATTACCAAAAACTTTCTAAATACCAAAATAAAACCAAAAGCTTGTTAATGATTCAATATTCTTTAATTTTGTAATTATTCAAAGCTTCTTTGCTATCCCAAATTGAATTTATAAATGTTAAACTGTATTTTTCTCTCCATGTTTACTTAAAGTTATATAAGATTTATTGAATTTTTAAATATTTGTTATTTCACAGCTTCTATAAAAATTAAATCATATGTATATGAGAAACATAAAAGTAGATGTATAAAATATATTTTTTTCAGAAACACGTCAATGAAATCCCTAAAGATTGAATAAACGCAATGCATTTATTACGTATTTATACTAGCGAAGCTAACAAATTGCTTTATAATCTCTTAGGGTTTTCAAATAGTTAAAGCTTTGAAGACTAATTAATGTCTGTATATTTATCTTAATCGTGGTGATGCACATCTGGCAAATCCATCTGACTTAATTCATAAATATTTTAAATAATATATTCAAGGTTTTCGATGAGATTATTTTATTTTTACTTTTTTAATTGTCAACCAAGTCTATTCACATAAAGTGTGCAAATAGTTTTTAAATATATAAAATTCTAATTGTATACTTATTATGTAGTATGTACACTCTCTCATCCCTTACTCTCTCATCTCCATTTTTTAGTACCTATGTGCAAGAAAAAAGTCTTAATATAAATGTAAGAAGAATGAATAATACTAAAGTCTAAAATCAATTCATCGAACAAAAAGCTAGCGATGAATCCTAATGACAATTTCAAAGACAATATTCATTAGATGCATTTTTTCATTTCCATATAGAAAAACAATATAAAAGCAATAAAAATATATTGACTACCATAGGGTGCAGGGATTTTTTTTGTCTATACGAAAAGAAGTAATATAAATCAGACAAATGCAGAAAAAAATTAATAAGCGGTCAGCCTTTATTTTACTTCCTTGAATATTCTCCCGTCTACTAAGAATAATAAATATTTATGAATATTTTCCGTAACATTTTTATGTTCTCCATTATTTTCATACATAAATTACGCGGAAGATTTTTTCTCTAAAGAATTATTATTTGCACGCAAAGATTCCATTCGGAATAGGAAAAGTTTTTTTTCCAACGACATGAAAATCATAGATAACCAAAATGATGCTTATAATCTTCTTTTACAACTTTTATGACAACCTACGAGATTCAGAATAAAAAATCTTTTGTATGTGCTGCAAATAAATCATAATCACAGATTTCCATTTTTTATTAAGATTGATATCTTAACTTCATATTTTATTTATTGCTAACGTTCTGACAACCTGAAAATATTTTTTAATCTCATTTCATTACAGAAAATTTTACATTAAATACATATGCATAATAAATCACTGAATAAAATCAATAAAAAAATTAATAAAGCGTCGACATTTACTCACCATTAAGATTAAGACCAAATATATCAAATGCTATTGACAATTTGAACCTGAAACCTACCGATCATACACCACTGCAGATTCCTGTTTTATTTGCAGGTTTGACCTCGATGTATGAAAGAGCTTCCAATTCAACTTGATGGATGTCTGAAATATTTTCATGAACGTCTAACTGGCCGTATTTTACAATGTGCTCCGTCGTTTTAGGAAAGCTGAGACATATGAAAGCCCTTAATAGGGTTTGTTTTTTAAATTTCGTTTTTCTATTTTCCAAAATATTATTCATTCCAACTTTATTTTAAATTTCATTTATTCATTCATCAGAAAAGTCAATAAACCTAATTGCATATTTGATAGCAAGAACAGAAAACTTGTAACGGTTTTTTTTAAATCCATGTTCGCTCTCAATGTGGAACATATGGCTTCCTAGTGAAGGTATTTCAGCAGAAGTTTTTTTACAAAAACTGTTTGTTACTCAGCCGCTCAATCTCTCTTTTTCAAAGAGAGTAGTAGGAATAAAAGAATAAGGCTAGGACAGGACTAGTGGTTAACTAATCGCTCTCGCTACGCCCAGTTATTAAAGGGTTAGAAAGGATGGGAGAGATTATTTTAGACATCACAACATGGGTGACATGAGTGCCTTCGAAATTGATAAATCGATCGAAAAAGTGCTGTTCGTACTGGGACTTAACCCGTGAGACCCGCCACGGAAGCCCACAACACTAACCGCTGCACTTAGATAAAAAAAAAAATCAGATAACTTGAAAACTCTTCAAATAAAATGAAGCTCTCAGACAAGGAAAAAATTACGGGATTAATTTTAGATTTTGTTAAATTATTCTCTTGAGTTATGAATCTGCTACGCTTTTAAATACATGCATACAACCCTAAGAACGGCTCAAACATTCATTAATTATAATGCGAGTTGTTCTTTTTAAAAGGCCTAATTTTAACCAGAAGCGCTGGCCATAATAATAATAACATCAACACAATTCTCTGCAGACGTTCGTTAGGTATGACGCTAGAAATGTATTTGCAAAAAGCGAAAAGGGATTCAAATCTCTGTTTTTAATTGTAGACTTAATTAAATCCGATGGGAGGCAAAAGGCTGCCCAGAGAAATTATAGGTACCGTCTGCGCCTCGGTGGCATTATGAGCCGCAAGATTTACGACTAGTTAATAATAGTTCTTGCAAATTTAAAACTTATCTAATTACAAAGCAATATAAATGCTTTTGAACTCCACCAACATCTTTTAATCGGGACACTGTACCATAAAAAAATAGTATCCTTTTAATTTTGAATAATTTTCACATTACAGAAAAATAATCTAACTAGTAGAACATCGAAATAGTTTTGGATATGCTAAAATTTTTATCATTACTGAAGTCTTCTTGTAAAACTGAAATCGAATCATTGTTGAAGTATTTATATTTTATAATTAAATATTTAAGATTATTACACTATGTAACGATTTCAACAGTACTTTCCCACAGTCTTCGCTCGCTTTTTTCTTTATTTGAGTTATTTGATGAAATAAACATAGTTAAAAAATAATTCTGAAAAATTTCATAATTTTGATGAAGGCATAAGGTGAAATAACTATATATATATATAAAAATATTTTTTTTGCTATTTTTTTCATCTTATCTTATATAATAGTTATCTTTATTTTAAGTGAATACGGTCAGCTTTATTTTTTTTTAAATGTCCGCTTTACGAGAGGTTAAGAAAAAATATACGGGACTAAATAGGCACAAATAGTTGGCTTATCACCGTCCAAACACCTCGTATACGAGTGGGATTTAGTGTAAACATCATAGACGCTTGCACCATATCACAAAAATTCATTAATAAATTCAAATATAAATAAAACATTATATATGGGTATTCAAGCCTTGACACACTGCAACCAAAGATGCCGCAGATTCGGCCACTGTGGTCTAAGAGCTTTTCCCTTGCGATCAATTAGGTCTGGGCTTAATGTCCCATCTAGGGATTCTGTGCCGAGACAACCCGAGAATAAATTCCCGGGAAATCGACGCTTTTTGCCTGTCTCGATTCCCGGAAAATTTGTATTGGTAAAATTTTAATCTATCGATAAAAAAAATAAAGTCTGAGAATCTTTATACTCTGAGAACGTTTGTGCATTTTTAAAATCAATAAAAAAATGAATAATCTTTTATTATTTTTTTTAACCCTTCCTTTACTATCCAAAAAAAGCACAAGCTCCTGAGCTGTGCATCCTTTACACATCAGGCAAACGGGGGAGAATCATGACAATAATATAACACTACTACAGCAGTACTACATATAATTGTCATGATTCACTCCCGTTTGCCTGATATGTAACGACTACACAGCTCAGGAGCTTGTGCTTTTTTTGCATAGTAAGGGAAGGGTTAATAAAATAAAATATGACCATTGTACGTAAGTGTGACAGATGTTGTGTTGCATTAATAAAGAATAAAATTACTGACTACTTATGTATTATTTTTCGAAGAAATCACCTTTGTAGTGATCACACTCTTCCGTCGGCAACGATAGTAAGGAAATACAAACTATCAAGATATTAACGATGAAGGAGATACGAAGAACTTTGACGCTAACGCGCCCTAGTACTTAAAGCTCCATAAATTATATTAAAAAAAATGTTTTTGAAGGAAATGGTTTAACAGAAAAATCAAACGAATCCCTTGTTATAAAAGCCAATAAAATATTTACAACACAATATTGACATCTTTTGAAATATTTAACTTTTAAAAAAGTTTGAATGAGTTTTGAGTTACCGCCAGAGTTTTTACAATTTATGGTCAAACGAAAAAAAAATATTATATCTGATCGGTTTGTCATTTGAGAGATAAACTCCATAATTTAGACCCATCACTTATTAATGAAATTATCAATAGGATATTATTTACTTAATTTTCATTCTTCGTGGTTTGCTTTAATTATTTATAACGACTTATAATGGATAAAAATCAACCTTAAGTAATAAAATTAATTTATAATTACATAAATATACTAAAAACAATGCATTTGTTTTAGATGTAAATTATTATTATGTGACTGTAATTGAAATAACATTTCAAAAAACATTACAATAATTTGTTAATATTTTTCACAAAAAGTACTACAGAATTTCTCGAAATATGAAATGTTCATGTCTCGTGTCCCGGGACTTAATCCCAACAAAGCCAATATCAATATTTTTAAAAAATCAATTTAGATTATAGATTTCGGACATAGACGAGTGTGATTTCATTTTTCTTGGGCTTATTTCGACGAACTGACTTAATCTTAATCGAGTTGATCTCATATGATTTTCTATTTTTTTAATATTTGGCAAATTGGTTTAGCTGTAACGCTAAATATAAAGTGTTAAATTTCACTAATAAGCATCACTCACTCGTCTAAGAGATAAGTAAATATACTTACTCGAATAGTTTGCATTCGCACTTTTCAGTACTCAAGTAAAGTCACACAATTTTAGGTCTAGATGAAAAATCACCAGATATATTCATTTAAATATAAGACCTAAAATTCCAGACGATTGACCAAATACGTGACACCAACAACGTCACACTTAATTGGAAAATCGTACCAAGTAATGTTATTTGACACATTGGATCTTTCATTTTGGTAATATTTGTTTTAGCATAGGTTTTAAATAAAATACAATTCAATAATTTAATTTATCTAAGACGCATTCGTGTATCATAAGCTTCAAATAAAAATAACACACTTAACAATAAATTCATTTTAATTTGCAACAATTTTATTCTTGTTTAAACAAATATGTTTAAATTAAATCTGTATAATTATAAAATTCAATAATTAGCTGTTTTTTCATTTGTCAAGTGGTAATAATATTGCGATAATATTTATAATACAGCTAGGTTTTGCTTTTCAGCCGATATTTTTCCAATAATAAATGGAACGGTCAAAAGCCAACGAAAATTCTGTAAAATAACATACACTTTCCCAGATTTTAAAGCTTCCACACTAAACACATCATGTTTACACACACGTCGGGTGGTATGAATACAAATTATTATTTAATTTTAACTTTGACTTACGCTTGGTAAAAGTTTATAACTCAACTTGAGAGTCTTGATATCGCAAATTAAATCTGGTTTCGTAACACAATTATAATCAATTATATACTATTTTTGTTTTGTGTTTTTTACTATCCACTCCACAAAAAAACTTCCGACTTATTTTTAAGGATGGTATGGTTTATTTTGTAGCATGTACGCTAATTATAAAAATTATGTATTATACAACTATTACAAACAAACTTGGTATGTTTAAAAAAATACAACAAAAAATACAGCTAATAATTATATGAGATAAACTTCTTTAAGATCTTCTGTAAATAACACAGATTCCAAAAATCTTCAAAGTTTAATTTAAAAAATACTAAATTTGACACTGACAATTCTGAAACCTGAACACAAATTCATCTGATCGCTAAAGCTATTACCACTAAGCCAAAACGGTCGACGATACTTCTAACCGGCCAACTTCCTTACTAAGAAGGTACATTTATTTTTTTATAAATATGTTTTGTTTTTATTTTTTTTTGCATAATTAATTATATTTAAAAAAAAAAAAAGAGAAATGGTTACTTATGCTTTAGCTGTAGTCTATTTATTAACACAATAACATTGCTAATGTTCGTGAATTCATGCTCACAAAATTGTATAGTTAGTAAAGCATCTCTCATCAGTAGAAGAATTTTTAATATTCATAGGTATGTAAACACAGCCTAAGTTGTGTTAAGCCCGAAGGCTGAAAAGGGACTGGTAGACCAAGGGACTCAACAGCTTTATGCAGCGGAAGGAGGACATATTAGGGTCATGTGGTCTCCACCTTGAAGGTAGGCAATTGCTGCTGTGTGTTAAAAAGCTTTTGAGAGAGAGCTTTAGCAGCCTCCAGCAGCTAGAGGAAGTAGGCCGCCAAAGGTTGTTACGTTAGAAATACGATTCGAAGAATTAATGGTTCTTGAAATTATTTTCCTCGTTAAATTTATTTTCGTAGATAAGAATTCTAATTGAAACTTTAAAGAAAATCCCCGCAAAATAAGCATTGAAGAAAATTTTCTATATTAAATACCTTTTTACCCGCTCTGATAAATTTCTACGAGAAGTAAAATCTTCCCAAAGAAACATTAATTATATTTCCTTTTGATAATCAATCTCTAAGTATTTTCATAAGTTACCTTTGTAACAAATATCTCCGTCAATAGTTTTTTTACTTAATAATTAATACGAAAAATAACTTGAAAGTTTACTATATTTCTAGTTGTATTCTCAAAGTTAACGAAAAGTAGTTATTGTACTACTGATCTATGAACGAATAGAATTATGAATTTATAAAAAATAAATTAAGAAATCAGTTTCACTCATTACTGAATTTTTGATAGAAAAATAATTCCAAGTCACGAAATTTAAATTCAATCATTTATTTTATTTTATTATCTGAGTTGTCTGCAATAAATTCTAATTTAATTATTTCACGTTAACTGACCGGTATTTTTTAATATCAGAAAATTTTTACTTAAATTCGAAAATTTTATCCTATTGATTTATTTTTTAACTAATGATTGATATTTTTAAATCTCTAAATGAATTATAGCAATGCAGCAAAATAATTCGCTAATATTTCATTGCTTGCATCTAAATACTTAGAAACGAATTCATTTAATGGGGCAAGGCCAAAATGTTTAGTTTTTTTATCAACTATTTCAACTATAAAAAATTGGTGAGCTACCGTTAGAAACTTTTTTTTTTCAATACGAAAAAGTGGAATAAATCGAAGCTCAATTGCAAAAGAACGAAATAATTTTGTAATAATGTTTATATCCGTACACATCGATACTCGTAAAATTCCATGAATATAAAATAAAGAAAGAAATACTGAATTAGTTCATTCATGTACACTTTTTACTAGCTATATAAAAAAAATACTTACTACTTGAAATAATAAGATATATATTTTTCCTTGATTTACCAATCACATAAATAGATGTTTTGATGTAGCAAAAAATAATAAACAATTACGAATAAACTTAAGATTATAAAAATGTAGCTCATGTTTTCTTGTTCAAAATAATATTTTGTATAATACAGTCTTGATATAATTATGGACAATTTAATGTTTCTTATGTGATGAATATTTTGTTATGGTGTATGTGTAGGATTTCAAAAATTAATCAAAAGTATTTTAAATACATTTATACCCACAATTTCAAATTATAATGTTAATTTAATTACATTACATTTTGGGTATTCTTCTTTTATCGCATATAAAAACCAAAACATGAAAGCTTCTCGTTATATACGCACGATTATAGCCAATTACCAATTACTTTGTGTATACAATGTGTAAGGTAAAGCTTTTGATCCCAGCTGTTATTTTACCGTAACTATATATCAAATTATAGACTTGTAATCCTCTGTTATTGGATTATATGTCAACTTAATGGGTAATTCAATCAAATCTTTGTGTTCCAGATCAAATAGATATTTGAATTAGATAAGTGTCATATATAAGGCATTATCTGTAAAATTATTTCGTTGACACAAATAGATCTGACATGTGATAAATAAACTACGTATATAATTGTGTCTATTAAAAATTCTAATCTCTATTATTCTGTGCATAAAATTCAGTTTACTTAGTATTGTACATACGTACAATACTACTTTTTTTTGCCACGGGACAACAGCTTTAGTACGTCTAGATTATTCTTATCCGAGTTTTAAATTGTTTGGTTTTGTAAACAAGAAAGAAAGTCAATAAAATTTGTTCACTTAAGTTCAGTGAAGAATTTCATTAAAAATAATTTTTGCAACCAAGTAAAACTACTTTCCTTTGATACAAAACTTCCATAAAATGGTATTGCTTTTTATTAAAAAAACCTTAAAACAATACTATTCTTCTTTTGTATTGATTTTTTTTTCAATTTACTTGATATAAAATATCAATCTATATTCCAAACAACAAATAGTGTTCTATGAATAAACATTTAATCATTGAAAGTTGTTGAAATGTTTTTTCATTAAAAATGGTTCAATTTCAATTGATATTTCATCAATCTCAGTGGAATTTTGTAAACAATTTTTTTTTAACACTATTGACATTCATTCGATTTCATAAGAATGATACAATTTTGTAAAAAATCATATTTTGGAATACAAAATTGACTCGTTTATCTATCAATTTGTTTTTTTCCTTCATTAATTTTCATTTTTGAAGTATGTAGTAATATTTTAGCCGCTTGTGTGGTCAAGTTGTCAACGTCGTTGGCTTCGGTTACAGAGGTCACGGGTTCGAATCCCAGAACGGACAGTTTTATAAATTGATTTTTCAATCGATTTATGAATTTCTTTTCGAAGGCATAGATGTATGTGATGTTTTCAATTCCCTCCTCTCACCCATTAAATCCTATAAACGGGGCGTATCGAGAGCAATTAGTCAACCACTAGTCTTGTCTTAGTTCTATCCTTATATTCTTACTCTCTTTGGAAAAAGAGAGGTTGAGCATCTGGGTAACAAGCAGTTATCGTAGAAACACTTCTGTTCCACTCTATTATGAGTCCATATGGTCCACATTGGGAGCATAAAAAAATTTAAACTGACAATAATGTTTGAATACTTGAAAAGTATTTTTTCAGAGCTTTTGGAACAAAAAATCTAATTATAAAGTAGAATCGATGAATTTCTGTAAAGATCCTTCAACCAAATATCAAATCTCAAGGGGCATTCGTCGAGAAGTTAACTTCATTGTTTTCAGTGAGGGAGGAATACAATTGACTGTTTCCGAACGAATTAGGCACAACTTCGCCCACGGGTACTTCACTTCGTCATAATGTTACTGAAAACTGACTACGTGAATAACTTTTGTTAGAATCTATAGGTGGTGTCAATATTTACGTTTAAAATGTACGTGGTGTAAACTTTTTTGTGTTTGTTATCATAATAAAAACACAACAGAACCCATCACTTTCAACAGCAAGGTCATATCATGTATGATAATCAGGAGGCAATACAGACATTTCAATATAAGTTGATAAAGCCTAAAAAGTACTATTGTTTCAATTTTTAAAATATATGATTGTTTTAATGTCCGGGGACGATGTGAACATCCTTGTCTGCTACATTCCTTTTTCACGATTGTTTATAACACAATTCTTCTCTTTAGAAGAAATTTTAATTCTTACTCAAAATGTGTACTTCAAATAATATACGTACATTGAATATTAAAATTCTGCAATATATTGTTTTGCGTGGTGTAGGTATCTTTAAGTGGATATTTAGTACAATAGATTGTTTTTTTATATAGTTCAGGCTGGTCGAGTAAATTTTTTCAATAAATATTTCACCGTAGTTTAGTGTGTGAATCGAATATGAAAATAGCACTTTATTTAACCTAGAACAAACGATATTTTAAAACTTTTTTCATAAGATGAAAATTCCTTTTTGTTACCCCGTTGTTAGTAGGGTGGGTGACAGTGTTGCTACAGATTTATGATGATAATGAGCGACGCTTTAAAAATTTAGCTCGGAAGTGAAAATTATAAATTCCGGTTACTTGTTCTTCTTTCGGAAAGTAACAGTGAAGGATTATTACTCTTAGTTATACTCGTGCGGCTATGTTTAATTAATATTAACAATTCAATTTTTTTGACCAATTATTTTGATTTATGGTAGCACTGACAATAGAAAAAATATTGCTCATATATAGTCTTTTAAAGACTTTTAGTAGACTGTTTAGATTAATGTCTCTCGAACGTTTACACTGAAACCAAGAGACATATTTCTCAGAACCAGTAACAGTAATTACAAAATATTATTATTTTTTGGTTTTCCATCTTTTATAACCTTAGAAGCGTCAGATTTTTGCTGCTGCATCTGTGCTAGTGATAATTGCGGTTTCATTTTTGTTTCAGAAAGACGAAACGCTGCATTGAAATTTCTTTGGTATTGTTAAGTACTTCGTTTTTATGACTGACGTTGCAAAAACACAATATTACATAAACTCCTGTGATACCCAAAACTGAGACATTGTATTTTATGTCAGGATACATGAGTGAAATCAAAAAATATTTTTATAATGTTTCTGCTTATCATATATAATGAATTGTCTATGAATTAACTTATTCGATGAAGAGGTTATTTATTAATCTTTTATTCAATTTAAATATTTGACAATTATTATTACCGGGACGGCACTGGTTCGGTATTTAGTAGTTTTGGGAATGCCGTGATTTCCACAACAACAACAAAATGTAAAAAATACTTACCAGTTTTTTTATATATTAATGTCCGTTCGACTGCGTTTAGCCAAAAAGCAGCCATTGCTGAAAATGAATTACTTTGTCTGGTAAATATTTTTAAAAAATAGTCACAATCGCTTGCCAACTGCCATTGAATAATTTCAGTTAACGCTAATACGATGTAGATCCCGTTATAAGTCAGAATTGTATCTTAGCACTTCTGTAGTCTTTTTTTTTCAAAAAATGTTACAAAAGTTTTTAACATATTTATATCCTATCTTGCCTTACATTATTTTTAAAATTTGTTCGTAGAGCAAAGCAATTTTTCTATGCTCTTTTTTTCCCCTAGACAATTAGGTTAATTAATTTACTCTCAACCAAAACATATATAAGAATATTCCATTAGCAGTCCCAAACATTTCACTTAGGGGTGTTACGCTTGGTATACAGTGGCGTAAACTCACATTATACCACCGAAAGCTTAAAAAATATGTTTATGGTAATTTTTATTTTATATAGTAGAAAAAAAATCAAAGTTGAAAATGGTATAGATAGAACAATGTAAACAGTACAGTACTAAGACTTTTAGGACTAGGTGCATGCAATGAAATATAGGAAAGCAACATATCCCACAAAAATTCATACATTCGAAAAAAAACTATTAATCAAAAATGTATCAATAAGTATTCTGTCTTGGTATTTGGACCCATATACAACGTTACCATATACTATGACGTTGGTCACTCGCCTACAGATGCGGTTTTTTTTTGTATCGTAAAAACATCTTTAACGATGACTGCATTCTCTTGATACTCAATGTTCAATGTTTAACGCATGTTCATTCCAATCCAACGTCCATTAGGTTTCTGAAAAAGATTTATCGAAACCATTTTACCTGTTCTTACAAGCAAAAGAACCGGTCCTTATCGCAATACATAAATGGGAATTAATACAAGAGTGATTTATTTTTTAATCTAATGCCTTTTTACCAAGCAACGACAGTGAACACACTAGAAGTGACATAATAAAAACTTTTATCTGTCTATTTTTAAATGTATTGACGTAGCAACAATGATTTTACTTGAAAATGTCATAAAGTTGATTTTTTGAGCATTTTAACATGCCGAGTAGGCCCACTTACCCCATTTTCGGGTAGGCTCTTTTCGTATGCCAATTTTTTCGTATACAGCCGATGTTTAATAATTGAGTACCTTGTCAAAATAAGTTTTTTTCTCCGAATGAGATGATTTTTCGTTGATATATGAATTTGACAGGTTGAAGTGAAAGTACCATTTGAATTTCAATACAGATTTTTTATACGGGTAAGTGCCAACTTGCTTCTTAGCAAGACATTATATTATATTTGTAAAATACAACATTTTTTGTACATGTTCCGCAATTTTAATGGAATGACATAATTTGTAAAATTATCATAATCACCGAAACCATTCGTAATTATTTCATATTATGGAATAAATAATAAGGGGTGTGTGGTATTATTTTAAAAATAAGATGCTTGTTGATAAACAATTGATAGTTAACATCTCAAAAGTGAAGAATTGAACAAGTGGAAATGTTTAAAAGAATAAAAGAATTGTTTTCATTCCTGTCCGCTCTCAGTGTCGATCTTATGGCGTCTTATTGAAGGTATCTCAGCAGAATTTTTTCTACGAGAACTTTTTGCTACTCAGTTGCTAAAACTTTTATTTTTCGAAGAGATTGGGGATAGAAGAATTGCGCTAGGACAGGAGTATTGGTTGGCTAATTCTTCTTGCTACGCCATGCCACTAATTCTAGGATTGGAGTGGTAAACAATTTCAAACATTATGTAGCAATACATATTATACATCAGCAAGCTTGACAGTCAATAGGTTTGCATGTCATGGCATGTATGCTCGTTTCTCATCAGAAACGAGTTGAAGGAGTAAAAAATGATCTTAATATCAAAAAAACACAAAGCAAGTATCTAATATTTTTTTATATTTGGTAGGTTTTAAGTCGTTTTATTCTGTGCAATTATGTTAAACAATTCTAGTTGTGTCAAATATAAAACATGGAGTTATGTAAGAAGTACAAAATACTATGACTTGCATGAAACAAAAAAAATCTAGTTTTCTCTTTACATATTTTAGTTGATTGTATGTAATAAATTAACAAAAAAAAATTGATCTATTCTGTGAAATGTCACGCTTTGTTAATATATAATATTTTGTTGATCATTATATACCACAAATTACATGTTACATTTTTATGTCATAAAGTTAGGGGAAAATATTTCCCACATATTTTTTCGGTAGTTTTCTTTTATCTTCTGAAATTTGAATTCTTATAATTCACATATAAATATAATATATAAAATTAGGTTTTTTTCATTGAAATTCTAATTATCTCTGTAATGATTTTTTTGGTATGGTTGAGGGTTTTACAAGAAGTAAATAAACAATTAATATACAAATGTATTTTCATTTAAAGATAACTTTTTAACAATGCATTTACTCGGAGAATATTTTTCGACGAAGCAAAATACATGTCACACTTAGTTTAGCAACAAATTGAATAAAAGTTTGTAAATTAAATTTTATGTATTACATTTTTTCATTGTTCCGAATACCAACTTCTACGAAACTTGAAAGAAAATGTGCTAAATATTCAGTTGGACTTTGCTTCTCTTCTTTTGTATTCGTAAAAAGTAACCTAAACTTGGGCAATATCATTTCTATGTAAATCTTTTCCATCTCAAATAGTTTTCCCACTGTTCAATCCGTCATAATAGATATACGATACTTCGAAATAATATTCAATGCTGACCTCTAAATGTTCAGCGAATAAGTTACAAGATATTACAAAAAAAACTTTTACGTTATTCCGTTCCATACTTCACAACACATAAGTAGTTTATATACATTTGCTTTGGCAGGCCTTATCATTACATCGATTTCAAATTCCACCATTATTCAAATTTTATTTATGCTAACACATAATTACTATACGATAAATTCACACCGATAATTTGATTTCATAGTTGACAGCTTCGATGATCTACTGTTACACGGATATTTTGTGTTTTACTCATCATTTATTATTTGTATCGATTGTGAATCTACTATGTCGATTATATGCCATGAGCAAACTGTGTACAAAATTTATTCCGTATGATGTAAAAAAAGATACGACGTTAAAAATGATTATTGGCCTTGCGTTTCATTTTAAAGAAATGATTATAATAAAAAGACTTGAAAATACAACACAATAAGATACAGATCTATATACTAAGTTTTAAATAATATTTGAACATTTTCCACAAACAAAATCAAGCCCCGAGCATTTAACATGGCCTGAAAAGCGGACTCCAACAAGCAAGCCAAGACTAGTACTGTTGAAATATACGCAATAACGCGACCAACATAATTGATTGAAAGCTTTCTTACTCTGTTGTCAAAAACATGTATTAAATAAATAAGTTAGATAATATAAATTCTCGAGAGGTGAAGTTTTCTATTGTGCGTTTAAGTAAAATCACGTCTTTATTTAATGTTTTGCAGGATTTAAAAATTTATATTTTTGGAAGATAACACTATTGCAGCGTGTATTTACTGAGCTCACTTCACTTGAACAACACCTAACGACATTTTAAATATCATAACGCATGTAATTCATTTTTTCTTTAAAAAAAACCACTTGGCTCACTTCACCTCTCGGGGGCTCATATTATGATATTTCATGACTACGTTTTATGAGTCTAATTGAATATATACATCAGAAATTGTTTATTTTGCGTTGGATATATAATATAGGTATATTATGTAACAATTTATTTTTTTAAATGACTTCAATCACTTCAATATATGACGAAAATAAACTACATCATTTTTTCAAAAATTGATAGATTTATTTTTAGAAAAAGTCGTGTTTACTTCCAAAAAATAATGAATCAAATGAAAACGCCTAGAAAGCTTTGGAATATTAAAAACAAATCAAAATTTATTATGTGATTAAAGTGTATATTATATATGATCAAAGTATGTGACAATTGACAGAATAAAAAACAATAGTGTCACATTTTCTACCACAGGGAACCAAACTAGGTAGCCTATATCGTGTTATTTTCTTATAATAAAATTAAAAGAGCTAATCTTCACCGCTCTGCTTATTGGACCTTTTTATTATTGTAAGTCACTTTTGATTATTACGAACAAGCAAATTTGTATGTCAACAAAGCAGTGATTTATATGGATAATTATCATTTTTAGCTAGTTACGAAAATATTGAATTATAGATATCGCTTCCACAAACATTGTTGAATTTTCCGAAATTAATAATCTATGCAGTATAAATATATCGGGAGAACCGCTATGAATGTTTCCATCCCCTCCCCCATCGGGGCAAATAAAGCGTGACATGAATACAAATGTATTTTTCGCCCCATGAGAGTACATATGTGCCTATTTCCAAAGGTTTTCTGCATCAGATGTATCACAACACAAAACAAATGAATCTGATACAAAAAAATATTTTTTCCCGAAAAGCTATCATCAAACCACCGTAAATATTAGGAATAAAGCTACCAATAAAAATAGATAAGCCACATTCAAATAATAATATGTATCACGTATTTAACCCGTGTATCGGGTTATCCAGAAATAAAAATGTCAGTGCCTTTTGACATTCGACCGTTTCAGGTTTATCTAATACTATTTTCTCAGAAGTATTACATCCACCGAGATTTAAATATTGTGTAATTTTTATTCAATTTTGTCAGCATATGGTACAGTCTTTTGTTCTATTTAAATTTGAAAGATCCATTTTTTTTTAAATATCGTCTTGTATTTAATAAATTATAATAATATATTTTATTGTTAGCACCATATTTAATAGTACTATATATATATTTGTTTTCTTGATCTTTTAATTACTTGATTTCAAGTGATGCCCAGTAGAGAGTTCTTTCGCATAAAAATATGCGTATAAATTGATGTTGAAGTACTGTAGCCGAGTGATTGATGCGATTTAATGTTCAAACCTTTGAATCGGGGAACATGTCACTAATTAATTACCTTTACTTTCCTTTTAGAGAAATTAATTTACTGTAGATTTACAAACACGTCTTTTTAATATTCTATGAATCACATATCGTCATTCATTTTCTACAAACTCGTATTTAAAAAGTATTCAGGAATATAAATGTACTGTATTCTACCACTATCGCTTTCTATCGCTTATAACCACAGGAATGGTTTCTTTTCTCAACATTTTCGAGAAAGCTGATAAAGAAGAAAGCAAAGACGTTTCAATCCATACCACCTTTCAATATGCCAAATTATTTTTTTCCCAACGTTTTTAAATTTGGTAAATTAAAGCACAACATATTTTTTTTTTTTTTGGGATAAGAGTTAAAGGAATGTGTGTGGATTGAAATTCTGAATTCATAACATCAAAAAACTCAAAATTGACAAATATTTAAATATGCGTTTGTAGAAATTTCATGACGATATGCTACACTTGAAAAATCCTGGTGTGAAATGTGTGATCATATAAATATGTATTGAATAAAACGAAAGGGTATTTTAAAAGAAAACACCAAAACGTTATCTGCACCTTGTTTGACAATTTGTAAAAGAAGACACAAGCCGGATCTGTCTAAAATGTGAAAACATTAATTAGTATCAAGTTCGTTAACGTATGTCATACAAATGTCGATGTCTTGAACTACTATAAAAACCTGTTCATCTCACCCATTATGTGTCAATGACTTCAGAAAATATGTGGGTTGGGCCCTAAAATAACCTTATGCATTGTCAGTTTATTAGGGTGTATAACCCAAACGTCCTTTTTTTAAGCTCGGCGGACCGGCTTTTTGTGAGAGCTGTTAATTTATTCATCAATTCAAAATGACCTTTCTTTATGACGGCGTATGTATATTATGAGGTGCTATTTTTTTAGTATCAGGCAACCATATACGTACAGAACATGGAAGAAAAATGATGAAGTATTGTTCCGTTATTATTTTTTGTTCAAAATATTCCCAGATTAAAGAACCCTTGAGCGATAGCTTTTTTTAGGGCTCAATTTAAATTGAGTGCTTTCTCGTCATTACATTTTCGACTTCATTGATAAATTTTCATTACTCATAAAAATAAACATTCTGATCTCTCACCACATCTGAAGTATTAAATGAAAACTGTTTTCAACCACCTTAGTTTTATGTAAATAAGAAATTACGTAAAGGTTATGGAAAAAATATCAATTGTTATTATAGTTTCTTTTAAATTTAAAATAACATTCATGAATTATTTGACAAGGTGCTTTATTGCCTAATATTGACATTTGTTTTCTTGAATTTGTGACGAGAAGTGGTTAGTTAACATTTTTACGTACATGGCATGTTCGGAATTTCTACAATGCATATTATTTTAACTTAAACTTGTTTTTTAATCACTGAATCTTGTTATTTTCGAAAAGTTTTCATGCGTCTCTTAGTTTTTCCCTGGAAGTGTTTTTTTACTATTTTGACCACTTACCATCACCTATCTAAAGTTGTCTTTGTTCAAATAAATTATGTTGATACTAAAAAAATCAAGAATATAATTACTAAAATGAATTACAGTTTTTTTTTGTGTTTTGTTTTATTGACGGGGAATATTTCCTAAAAGTCAGAATATAACGTAGGTATTCCCATTTGTACCTACTCGCAAATATCGATATTGTTTTTTCTTGTCATTTGGGAAAATTCATCTTTTTCTTACTCTGATATTCGTCTTATGATTTATTTATCTATTTCTGTCATCATTTTTCTTATTTTCTGCCAGTAAAAACTTATCCGTATAATTGGAACTTTTGGTAAAATACGACGTTAAACTTAAGATTAGTTAATGTACAAATATACAATATTGAACGGATTTATCTTATCGGACCGGTATCTGATATTTTATATAAGTTATTACTATTATCAGTGGTTCATTTCAATATTAATTTTGTGAACTAGTTTTTTTTTATGATCCTCATTTACTATAAAACTTTTTTTTTATAAATGTAACTTTTTGTAAAGAATAAATGCAGATATTACATTAAACTTTTTTGCGCATTGTTGCTCAATTTTTTTATGTTTTCCTTGAGAAATTTCGTCACAATAGTTGCGATTGATGGCAAGTTTTTAAATATCTCAAAATTTAATTACCAGTTTTTTTGTCACGTGCTGGATAAACCTCAAAAACCGTTTTTACACTATGTAACTGATTTTATCAAATAATAATACAGATTGAAAATATGAAATGTAAGAATATGTTTTTATAAAACGAAAGACTTACGGGGTTATTCTAGTTTAATTCGTTTATTTATATTTTAAAAATACATAAAAAATGTCAAAAAATAAATAAATTCAAAACTCAAAAAGTTATCGGGGTCCAAAAAAAATGTGGCGTCCTGGCGTACATGATTCCAACCCTTCTAGTCATTTGAAAAAAACATCTAACGAATTCTTAATAAATAAAATTGTCGCTATCACCCCTACCTCGGAGAAGTAGATTTTTTTTTCACAAAATGGTAGTTTGAAAAAAAACAATTTTCACGTTTTTTTAACAGTTTCAATTTTTTTAAATTAGTAAAAATTAAAATTTTGACTTAAATCTGCTACGGGCTATAGAAAAATGTATAAAAAAAATTCGCACGAAATTTCAAAGAAATCGATTCAGCAAAAATTGACATATTATGTACGCCAGCTTGAAAAAAGTAGTTTCGAGAAAAACGCGTTTAAAGTTTTGAGTTTCGATTTTTTCCGGTTGGATCAGCTAAGTTGCTACATCACCAAAATCGCTGTAATTCGGTAAATAATTAAAATGTTGAAAAATCCCTCTGAGGGCTCAAATACTCTCAAATTTTTAAACTTTATAAAAATATAAAAAATAAAGAATATATTTTTAAAATTTCTAGACTAGAATACCCCCTTAATGCTTGAAGAAAAACTACAATCACAATAAAAAATACAATGAAATATGCCATGTGTTTAAATTGCACTGTGTTCCATCTTTATCCGTAAGGTGCCGAAAGCCGAAATCCGATTTGTTAGGGACAAAACATTTGAAAGTGTAACAAATTTTAACGATTGAAAAAGACTTTTTTTGTATTGTAAGATAATCCGTATTGTATTATTTTGAATGCATAAAGAACGATTTGAAAAATACCGAAATATCGAGGTGTGCACAATAAATATCGTAAATGCTTGAAATTATGTTTTGTTTATTATAAATGATAACCTTATTAAAATAGTTTTAGATTTAGTAACGATTTAAAAAAAAAATACGTTTTCAATGTGATCGCTGACTCAAATGCATTCAGTCAACTCTTGGTATACTACTATTTAAAGAAATACTAATATAATATTAAATTTGATAACTCATATTAAAAATGAACTTCCACAAAGTCACCGACGAATTAATCGAAACTATAGAAATACTAACCATCTAATTTCATCACGTTTATTTATTCGTTAATTAATAATCTTTTTTAGGTGTCATTTGTAGTTTTTTTTATTGAATAACATTATCTTTGTGAAAATAAAATCATTTCTGTACTAATCCTACAACTTAATGTCATGACCGTTTTCGTCTACCGCTCAGTTGAAAATGCTCTTGGTGTAGAACTTCCTATAGAATTATGCATTAGAAAAAAAATATTTTTTTATTTTAAATTAAATGTATGTATTTTTAACATCTCTCTTCACTGGTGTTATTAAAAATACAAATGGTAACATATGCAGTATTTTTTCGTTGGGAGTTTTTAAAAGCCTGTTGTGCGCTTAACTGACATTATATTTTTTCAAATTATAATCTTTCCTAACCTTCTTGGAAAAAGCTACAACGATCCCTTTTGTAAATCGCGTTTTTAGTTTACTCACCGTGAACATTTTCTAAATAGGATTTAGTGTTTTCCACCGTGAAGGGGTGTGCTATGGTGTACGTGTTATTTCCTATGATACACGACAGATGACACACGACACACGTAACGACCTTCCGTGTCGAATGGTTAAAGAGCGGAACACGAAATGTTTCTATTTTTAACAATCTTTTATCGTCTTGCCAATAGTCGAAACAGTTCTTTCCAACAAAAGTATTGGACAAAGAGAAAATAAATGTTTCGCTACTGCGTAATTTTTTCCAATTTTGAATGCATATTTATTTGAAGAAATTTTCTTTCAACAGGATAATTTTCACTATATTAAAAATCATGGCATCCATTTACAGCACGGTAAAAGTTACAGATTAAAAAAAAACTACCATTTAAATATACCACGTACAATAATAAATTTAAATCATTAAGTTTCTAGAGAATTTTCGCTAGAGATGCAATATATCAGATATTCATTCCCGGACGGAAATTAGAGTTACATCATTGGTAGAATCACGTAAAACAAAAAATAAATATGCACATACAATTGAAATATAAAACGAAATACGGTTAAAGAAAAAAGAGGAAGAATTGCAGTAAAAATTCACCATGCCACTTTAAATCCAAGCGAACGGATTTTAGCTAATATAATGTTCTTGTTACAAACTGGTGTTTATAACATTGTTGCTTGAGCATCACTCGATCAAATGTACTTAAATATTACATGTAAAATGTTTATATAGAATTAATTAAATTTATGTATTTATTTTACTCCCAGTTGTCCTCGTAAAAGGGGCTCGAGGCACTTCGGTCACTGTGCAAAATATAAGTGTAACAATAGGCATACAAAGAAATATGTACAATCGCAATTTTTTTTGATGTTTCAATCAATTCCTTTTTACGTTTTTTTTATCTTTGAACATGTATTCATCGCGTAATCGAAGGATGGGTGTATTACTGTCTTTGATAGCCACACGACGGATACAAACCCATTTTTGATTGCATTGTAATTTCATGCGGAATATATTTAACCAACGGAATGAAGTTCCGTAACTGTACTTCTGGACAGATCCCTGTAAATGAACCAACCGTATCAGGGAAATAAAATGAATTATTCAATTAGGATCCTGTCGTATTTCTCTAGGGTTCAATTCCAGTAGAATTTTTTCTCGCTCTATTCCAACTGTATAACTATAACACTTCGTTCAATAATGGACCAGCTATGATTACTGTTATAAACCGTATAATTTACTTTACTTATATATTTATATGTTTAATTCATAAAACATTGAACATATTTCACTTTTAAACGTATTTATTTCTGAAGAGGTATTATCTAATGACAGTACTATGAATTATCTAGGCTTACCTGTGGTGTCCCCAAACTATTAAGATATTTGCTACAGATGTTTGGTATATAATATATTATATATTTACATATATGTGCAATATTGGATATATTGTAAGCCCGAATGGACTAGTGTAACTCACTTTAATTTGCATTCATACGCTATTATACTAAATGAACTTTAAAGTTTTTAATCGATTAATAATTACAAATATATATCGTTATCACATACTTTTATTCCTGAAGTCTTCAAATCACTTTCCTACGTTTCTTGTAGCTAAATTATATACATACTTGTATTGATTTTGTCAGCTGAAAGTCTTTAATTGAGAAAATGATCAATACAGACAGTTTGTAGGTGTTTATTATTTTTGAGTTTTTTAGGATTTGTTCGTAGTATTACATTAAACTTGAAGAGTTTACTATTACTTGACTTGTCTTTTTTTGTGAGTAGAACTATGAAATTTTTATCAGGACATTGTGTGTACAATCTATTCTATACTTGCTTTTAAAGAATTACCTCAAAACATTGGCTTTTTCGTCAAAATTATAGTTTTTGATCAGATTTCATAATGAAATATTGTTTATCAAGACTGTTTAGCTATGCTATTGCTAGGAAACTTATGCTACGCATCCCACTGGGTGATACGCCTTGAAAATGACGATTTATTAAAATTTTGAAATGAACCAAGTATTGAGGTGTTAGCTTCTAAAGTTGAACCTCAAGGGAGTCATTTATGTTTAAATATTGTATTTTTATGATACTTTTATGTACCATATATTATTTTTATCAATCAAATTTTGTTGATATACGATATATTTAATAGTTTTATTTCAGTGGCACGCTAAGGATCCAGTATTTTTAATTACTTGTTTTGTGGCACGCCATTGCATTTGAGTTGCCGACCCCTAATATATGTTATATACAGACCAAGCAGTGAAAGGGTTCATGTACAAATAAATGAAACCTTTATTTTTTGCATCATTTTCACTCACGATATAGTGTAGGTAGGCCTTAATGAAGCATCTCAACAGGAGTTGTAAAAAAGGTACTGATTATCAATCAGTCGCTCAACCTCTCTCATTTGAAAGGGTAAAGAAAGGGATAGGGTAACAAAAGAAAAAGGAGTTAGCTAATCGCTTTACGCCTCATTTTTCAGTATTGTATCCAAGGCTAGGGTAGAGATGGTTTAAAACATCAAAGGCATTTGTTCTTTTGAATAAAAATCCATAAATCGATTAAAAAATAAGCGAGCAAAAGTTTCATTTCGTGGATTTGAGCCCCATACCCGAGAATCAAGACGCGACGTGCTAAAAAATAAACATAGTATTAAAACTTCATTCTTAATAAAATGTTATAATAGTTAAACTGGTTTTAACTTTTTTACCATATTTTATATTTTTTTTTTGACTATTTTAATCATATTACGTTATTTTATGATATAATACTCATAAAATTACTAACACAATATTAGCGGATGATTTGATCTATGTAAAACCTTTGATGTTTTCAGTTAACACATAAAAAAAGTCTTTATTCAAATAATTGGCCTTTAGCCTATTGAAAAACTTTCCTTTAGATAAGTTATGAAAATGTATATCCATTATTCAATATAAAACCGTCGTCTATATTCTCGGAAAACTTTTTGTGAATTGAAAATTATATTTGAAAGAAATCAGAACTGTAAGGAATAACCAGGGAAAATTCCAAACATAATTTTTACATAGAATTTAAGAATTTTTCGAATCAGCAGTTACTCATTCGCTGCGTTTAAATTGAATTATTGCCTGTATGTGAGTGAGGCCTTTTTCACGTACATTTCATTTTTTTGCTTTATTCGTAAATGTAACTGTTTTTTGTCAATTCGCACAACACACAAATTCAGTTTCAAATATACTAATTCACATTTTGAAATCATTGTGAAAACAGTGGTTTCTAGCATGTGCCATTCTCTTGTGGCAAAGATTTTTTTATATGTTGCCGTGCTACGAGATTTTCATAGAATTGTATTTGGTCTTCCGTTTTAATTTACTTAGTTCGTGTAATTACATCCCATCTTATATTTTAGACGTAAGGATATGTGAAAAACAGTACGCTTACGTCGTTTAAACTATTCAACAGAGATTCATTAACTATTTTCAGATCAATAGTGAATGCTTGTTTGCTTTATAATCAAATTATACAGAACAACACCTTTGTTTTTACTTAAGTATTCAACGCTCTCTTGCATATGTATTTTAAGCTATTTTTGAATCCCTTAGCTAAGCTGCTTATACGACTATTTTTTAATAAATTTATTGTACTGTCTTAATATATGCTTGACGTTTTTTTTATTTTTCTCCATACACCATATATTCAATCTTTGTGAAAAATGGGAGTTTACTTACTGTACTGACATTTTCTGTTAAGGTGCTTCATTGGTAATATATTTGTTTTACATCAGGTGTAAATCATGAAACAACCTGTAATACGCAGGTCACCAAGTAAACCATTCATTAATTTCAGGTAAACCACTTGAGTTCAGCAAACAAAGTATTATATAATATATCAAAATAAATGATAGCACTGCACTACGCTGCTCGCATAAACGGAAGATATGTGATTGTCTTCTCGTGATATCAATCTGAAAACTTTTTTTTTTTTTAATTGGCTTTTGCATTTTGTCAGAAATTAATTAAATGTAATAAAATTAAATAAATTAATGTAAGAAAATAATTTTAGACTTGAAAATTATTTTAAGTTAGATCAGAAGCAGATTAATTAGCGAAAACTCGGACGTTTGTTCTGCCTTAATGTGACTAAGTATAAGCCAGACTTGACTTCATTGTAGTCAAAGAATTTACTATCACTGTTACCATTTATAATGAAAAGAACATTTAAAATAAAGTTCATAAATTAATGAACTAGATCTTGACCGTATTTTTTTAATATACAAAATAGAATTATAATTTCGTTTTATATCCTTAAGGCTTAAAATCATTTTTAAATTATTTTTTCAATGTAATGTATTGAATTATTTATTTAAAGACTGTTTTAAAATTAATATACCCACTAACCCGAAACGTTTTCTTAAAAGTCACATATTGGTTGATTTTAACACGCAGCTGAAGAAGGTTGCCGATGCCTGGTTTTCAGACACTAAGTACGAATTTAGTAAATAATATAAATGAAATGGAAGTTTTAATAAGAGCAATGAATTTCTTTTTTATTACAATAAAACAGTTGAACGATGTATTATTTAAGAATGAAAAATAATTGTTTTTCTATTATATTAGAATACTGTTGTTGATTTTGTATTTGTATTCATTTTTATTAGACAAAAAGTGTTTTATAAATTTAATGCCAAGCAAAAATTTCTTTAGTCTCTTTTTATTTCTTAGTAATTCATCTGCACTTTAATATGTATTCACTGAAAATGTTTTGAAAACCCAGTAAAGCATTCACTTCTTGCAAATTTTGTAAAGAATTAAATTCTTTAGTCATATTTATTACTCCTTTAAATACTGTTAAATATTTATTCTTAGCTGAGTATTTAATACTTTTTTTATGAATTATGATACTTTCACGAAATATTTCAACTCACCTATTTTAAAGAGAACCTAAAAATAGTAAGAACGATTAGATTTTCACTTAAATTCTATTTCGATCTTTCAAATCGGTTTCCACAAAATTTTGTCTATTTTATACAAATATTCGTTAAAATGTGTAAGCTTTAAATAATGCATAGAAAATTCGTCAGGCTGCAAGACATTATGGCAAATGTAATATTGTTTTGAAGTGACGTATTCTCAATAGCTTTAGCGCTATGCAATCTCATCCCCTTCGTCGAATAACGCTAACAACTATTTTATATATTGTCTTTCAATCGAAATTCCAAAGCACAGTTAGGTATATTAGGGACTCGCGAAGTGTGAAATCCCATTATATCGTATTTCCTAAAATGCGTATTATAAGTGAATTGCTCCTTTCGGAAACTGTATTGCGGGATTCACGCACTCTAGTTTAAGAGGCTATACCCTGGGGATGTGTGGTTCTCGACAACAACTAGTCGAGTGGTTCTGCTTCCTACACAATAAATCCACACAGCCTCACAGAACTAACACATAAAACTTACCATAAAAAGCAAAAGTTACAATAAAAACGGCAGATAAAAGAAAAAATATTTACATTTACTTTTCTACTCGTCTCAGTTGAGATTGCTTAGACTTCTTTTTCTGATTTAATAACAAAAGTGATGCCTTTGGTACGGCCCACTTTTAAACGTTCGTTTTGTAATCAAACATCATGTTATATAATACATTTAACGTTTATGTAAAATTTTATTTTCGAAATCATAAAGTCTTTAAATCAAAACTTTCATCTTGCAGCAGGTGTCTGTTCGAAAAAAATCAGTGTATTGGTGTTTTTACGAGTCAAGACGATCGTAAAAATATTAAGATAAAAACTGCGCCATTTCACTGAAATTTAAATTTCAAAAATATAGTATGTGAAGTCACCGTGATCTCTTAGAAATTTTGAAGAATCACTCATACAAAATAGAGCTACGACTGTTTGCAGGTTATTTACACGTAAGAGTAAGTATTATACATAATTTTAATAATATCTAAGGCTCGTTTCTTGCAACATATTTGAAAAAGGTTTATAATACTGTTTCAAATTATTATAATCAGCTATAAAACTTGTTAAATAAAACTTTATCTAAAGGAATAAAACACCATTTCTTAATCATTTTTTATATAACAGAACATTATAAAACCTTTATTTTAGCATATAAAAAAAGAAGGTTTTATTTGACTTCATGAAATAGTTCAATTCGACGCGTTTCTATAAAAGTATAATTCTTTGGATTTTTATCTATACGGTGTTCCTGATATTGGAAAGACATTTATAAAATTTAACGAGATGAATTGTAGTTATTCTACATTTTAACAATTTTACTCAGAGATTGTAAACTTTCAAGCGCTTAAATTATTCTTGTTCCCAATACAGAATTTAAAAATAATTTTAAAAAATCGTCATCATTCAAATCAACATCGTTCAAATTCGGACAAAAACTGCTTTTGAGATATTTATAGCAGGTTTATTTCCTCCTCTAACATTTGGCTGAACATATTATATCAGACACAATAACATTTAAATTCTTTTTCAAAAATCGTACAATCATATTTTTTCATAACTTAAACTTATTATTTTGAAGATATTCGAGCAAAACATTGTTTAATTTGATGTAAATAAAAAAATACAACATCTTTCTATTGAAAATCAGTTTAACGAGCTAGATAAATAATGAAATAGAAAAAATCTATTTAACAGAGCCATTTAATAAACATTATTTCTCGAAATTAGTGGTTATTCCTGGAATTATTTTTTTCATTGTGTCAAGGAAATCATCGCTCCTTTAATAAGACGTCTTCCCGAGATCAAAGAACAATATTTCTGTTGCTGTAAACACTTTTCATAATTAACACAAATACCAACACAGAATTCTGTGTATAATATTAATATAATACAAGCTAACACAACACACATCCAATGCATACCAATTAGCTGTTTGTTCACGATTTAGAGCAAAGATTCAAGTGTGGCAATATAACATGAGAAATATTTGTTTAATATTAATTTATACTGACATTAAAATATAATTACTCGAGAATCTTGTGAATTTATTCTCCATTAAAAAGATAATGAGATTTTAATTTTTTTAAACAGTCTCGATATTTATTCCAAAAATATTTTATCATCTATTATGCTTTTTCGCCGTCTTATATCGGAAAACAATGAACAGATTTTATTACTTTTTAAATGATTAACTGCGTATCGACAGTCATAATATAAATGAAAGAAATGTACATATACATAGTTTTACTAGAATTTTGTTAGTTGGTTTATAGCATTTGATAGAAAAAACAAAATTTCAACTCTATGCTGGTATTTATATTTATTTCATACAATAGACTGGAATAAGTAAATACAATTAAGGGGAAAAACTCAGATGCATTCACTACTCACAGGCTTGACAGAGATTGTTCTATCATAAGAACCAACGGTGCAATCCTCTAATCATATCTTATAAATTAACGTTAAAAAAATATAAAACCCCTTCATTAAGAAACACATGTTTTAAAGATATTTAGGCATTGGTATTATAGAACATTTCAAATTAGCAATACTACAAACAATTATTTAGTCTTAGGCAATTATTATAATGAAGCTCTGTAAAATAAATGTCATTCAATCAATAAATATCATTGATCCAGAATTCTGTCAGCTATCACTAGAGATGTTCGTCGACTTCTCATAAACTCCGAAACTGCAAAAAATGCGACAAAAGAGAACGTCTGTGCGTTATTAATGAGTTATTTATTACATGCGATTTTTACTCACAGCACACATATACAATATTTCGGTACATCTTTCTTATCAAACTTTTTAAGAGAATGATTACCAATGGCTTTGCTATCTGGTAAGAAATACTTAATATAAATATACTGTAATTTTCTTGATTTATCTTTCAGTATATTTGTAACGCACAGCTTTACACTACAATTGAGCACATAGCACGATGCGCATACAGAAAGTAATTATAGTACATGGCCACCTGGTGTATAATATTTTAAGTGTATTTGTAATTTTTATATTAATAAATGTAGTTATTTTATAAACACTTAATTCACATTTCAATTATTTTTGATTGTTTTAATATTATTTAACACTAATTTACAATCAACTACTTTTAATTAAAACTTTTAATTAAAATTATAAAAATTTCTACAATTATTCGATAAAATAGGGTATAAATTTGCAATGCATTAAAAAAAGTCATGTTTATCTATATTTTAAACAATTTAACGTTTAATATTTGTGAACGTTACTCTTATTTGGATAAGAATACAATGTAAGATTCGTATTCTAAAAATATGAGATTTCGTACAGTAAAATTATTTTGCTACGTAACTATATTCAAATACAAAAAAAAATACAAGAAAGAATGAGTATGTATTATATTGATCAATAATTTCCAGACTTTTCGTACTTCTTTTCTAGTTTATACAGGTTCATTGCTTATAATCAAATTTGAGTGTTTTTATGGAGTACACTTATAGCTGCCGTGAATTCAACGGTTACTTTGTGGTATTGATTTTCAATATAAAATATTAAAAAAACATAATTTTGTTTGAAGCTTTCTTTCGTGCTTTATAGAACATCGACACATTTTTCGTTATCAAAAGTATAAAACAACGTTTTCAGACTAACTTAAATACCAAACAAAATATTCACATTATTTATCTCAGCTGTCGTATTTTGGAGAAAAGATTTATTATTATAAAAAAATATATTATTCAACTAATTTATGATATTCGGCACTGGGTTTGCTGATATAATGAACATTGGTAATTAGTGAGTCTCGACTAAGATTTTGTGGGTCTTGTTCCCAATAGCAATCGTTCATATTGAGAGTCAATAACTACTGCATATTTATAAATAGTCATCATACTCGGCAGCTATGCACTCCTCTCTGCCCTACTTTCGTATAGCTAATTATATATGCATGGCCATCAAAGATATTATTACGTATTCATGCGTTTGGCCTTTCATTAGTTTCTGTGTCTCTCTGTATTATCACAAAATCGATGAAATCGCAATATAGTCCTTCAATTTGTAGAGAAATTATTTCATAATACATATAATATAAAATAAGACAGAATAATAATTGATTACCACATAATTTATCAGTTACAAATATTTTGCATATTAAAAGAAATTATAAACAGGATAATCATACTAGGAATAAGTTTTCTCTTATTTCCGATATCTCTATCGAAGAATAATAGCCACGAAATATTCAATCAACGATATTTTTTAGACTCAAAATAAATGATATGCTATAAATATACATAAATTTCAATTATAAATAGTTTTGTTTATACTAAACATTTTAAGCGTACAACGTAGCTTGAATCTTCTTCCATAGCAAATTTAAGCGAGTTTCGTTTAAAAGCCAGGCAAACGCTTGGTATCAAATGTTAGCTTACTACGTTATACCTTATAAAGAATAAATCCAGAATATTTTTTTACCGATAAATCGACACCGAACTAGCAGAAGTTGGTAAACACCAAATTGATAGTTCTGAGTAAACAGCAAATGAAAAATGTTACCTTTTAGATTAAAGTCTAGATTTTCAATGTTACATATTATAAAATTACAATGTTATTTTATAAATTAATATATGCCAATAAATAAGCAGATATAATAATTGCCATTCAATTATGTACAAATAATAACTAAATAAATCACTGAGACAGATATGTAACTTGAAAATACATACCATACGCAAGTTCGTTCGTGAAATATCTCAAACGTTTCACAGCGAGGTAGGAAAACTTTATAGCCCAACGATCTCTAATCTTCATAATTATTACGAGACAATGCCTGAGAATCGTTTAAGATCGAGAGCAGTTCTGCTCGACGACCCACCATTTCATGTTTCATCTAAACTTAATAAACTATTTAAGAACGAACATGGCATCATGAAAATGACTATCTTTGGTTGCCTTCCTTGTGTACGGTATGTGTACATGTATTTATATAGTATGAGGGGAAGCATATAGAATGTGATTTGCAAATTAATGCATATGAAGTCCCCGTGAACTGGCTTCACTGAGGATTTCTTAATTATGTAGCAATTACACCTTTCCGTCAGCAACGATGGTAAGGGAATTTAATTTTTCAAAATATTAGTGATAAAGTAGACTCGAATAACTTTAACGCAAACGCGCCCTGGTACTTAGCCGTTTGGCTGCCGTAGAAAAAATGACGTTTGTATTTAGCACACCGGCTATAATTTGCAATTATTAATTTAATTAGTTAATGACTAGGTCACTCGTAACTGGCGTGTTGAGCACGAACATTTAGACGAGATATCTCGTCTTTGGCAGCCATCCAGTTAAAGGTCCATAAATTTGATATAAAAAAAAACAATTTAAATAAATCAAAAAATGCTAGTTTTACCAAACTGGTACAATAAATGCATCAACTGAGTTATTCTAGACAAAGAATTTTATTCAAGAATCTTATTGTGCACTTTCCTCATTTTTATCATTTATTTTACTTAACAATATCTTCCAGTACGCTGACAAAATGGTTTAATAAATTCTTTCATAAAATAATCATTTTGGCCAATAATCTGTGTAATAGTAGGAATCATTTGCAATAGAGATTTTAATTATGAAAATGATCAACACATATGATATTTAGGTGTATTATGATACGTTTATAAATCATTTATTTTCTTAATGTTATCAAATCAACAGTTTTCGTTAATGTTTATGATATTATAATATGTTCTGAACGCATCGATGAAAAAAAAAATTTGGTGCGATATCTTAAAAGTATTTCAAATAAAAAGTTCCAGTAGACGTTTAATAATCACTTAGTACTCAGTCTTCCACACTAGTTTATTCCGACGTACACAACAAACCCTAGGCGATTACATATTTAATCACTTAGCTTTTTGCATTAGCGAAATTAGATATATTGCATAATCGCTTTAGGGGATGAAATTAGAATTGTTAATATGATGATAATAATAGATTGTTTATGTTTTTTACATCGCATGTTTTGAATTATGAATTACTGGTTTTACTTTATTTTATTATGTAGCAAATGGAATAGAATGGATCTTGACGTTTCTTCAAGCAAGCCACTGGTGTTATTAAAATATATTCTGATACTTCACTTAAATAAAGTATAATAATTTAGGTAAAAACTAGCATACTGTCAAAACCTATAATAGTGGTGACCTTGGCGTTGGTACTTAAATATAATTAAAAATATAGTCGTGTCCTATGGCGTAACGGTTAGCGTTGTTGGCTTCCGTGCCGGATCTCACGGGTTCGAGTGCTAGTATGAACAGCATTTTTTGGTCGATTTATCGATTTCTGTTCAAAAACATGGGTGTATGTGATGTCTAAAAATTTCTCCCCTCCCACTTTTCCAATCCTCTTATAACTTAGCGTGGCGAGAACGATTGGTTAGCCACTAGTCCTTCCTTAGCCTTATTCTTCTTTCCCTACTACTTTCTTTGAAAAAGAGCGGTTAAGCGACTGAGTAACAAACAGTTCTCGTAGAATCTTCGTAGAAAGAACTTCCGTTGAAAACATGTTTGGAGAAAATAAAATTTGATTGACATTGTATAAAAAGTTACACGTAATAGCTGGTAAATAAAATTTCTGTCGCGGGAATTCAATGTGATTTTTCTGAATTTGTTATCAATTTTATAATGATAATATATGGCGTGGCGTTCACCACGATAAAAAATATTTTTCGAATTATTTTCAGATAACGAAATAAACCTTTAGATAGATGACAGCATCAATCAAAGGGATACATTTATAAATAATACTATTATTCGGAACAAAATATCATTTCTGAGGTGTCAGTTCGCTCGTACCTCTGAAACAATCGATAGCGATCAGTCAAAGTTAGATATATTACTGACAAGATAACACCAAATAATCTCCGCATATACATATCTGAGAGAAAATGTTATTCTTTGTAATATTTACGCATTTTATGACTCATGTGGATACCAGCCAAACACCTCGGAAAAAAGGGAAAATTTATTCAATATGCAACCCCATCCAGTAGCACTCGTACATTATTTCTAAGGGAAAATACCCGTTCTTCTGCTTGTTGGGTGATATGCGGTTTTTCATATTGGAAACTCATATTATAGTGAGACAACAGATGTTGCTTTGTATACACAAGAATTTTTTCTCTAACCAAAAACCGACCAACTTGATACACATGGAATAATTATGATATCCATAAAAATTCTAAAGTTTTTTTATATTCATCAATATTCTTCGTTTTTTTTTTACTTATTATTACAGTGAAAAACATTGTAAATTATGTAATATCCTTTTTTAAAACATTTTTTGACTCATTTTAACTTCTTTTCCGTTTTCGTACACGAGGAGAAAAATATGAAACACCGAGTTCTACTTGTTGTACGATGATTCCAACATAATTCAACCAACCGTTTTAGACTGTCATAAGTTTTATAAAAAATATATATAAAAATTACCTGGGTAATTCAGTATGTCCTGCAATTTAGTATGACATAAGAGAAGAGCCAATTCAATACATCGTTGGCTGTGTGACTTTTGTATACGCACCTGTGAACCTGATAGAGAACCGCTACGTTGGTTGTTAATAAATGGAGAGCGTTGTTACTGGGTGCCAAAATGAATTGTTTCATTATCATACTTAACATAAATTCAATCATAATGTGTATTATGAAACAATTAGAGCTTATGGATTATTAAACAAGTGTAAATCGTATATTCTATAACACATAAATGATACGCAATGGCTTGATTGGTATTAATTGACAATTTATTCTTAGTGAAAAGGCATTTTATTTATAAACAAATATATCAATGAAAAGTATGATTAGCATAATTTAAAGAACACTCAGTACTGGTTCAGATCACTTATACATTTGTGATGTTATGTTTTATTTTTACAAATAAAATTTATAAAGTATGTTAAATCATGATATAAAAAATAACGTAACAAAAAAAATATATTTTCATTTAATATGTATAAAAATAATTTTGGATTCAAAGAATATTTTGTAACAGTCATTGTTGATACAGGTAAAATTGATTTTCGTTTAGCGTTAGATATTCTCAAATGTATACCCCATGTCACTTCCACTCTTAACACAAAATATTCATGACATTTGCCTTTAAATGGCGTCGATCACTCTAAAACTCTGGTTATGTGCCTATTTTGAACCCATTCATTTTTAGATAGTTCAATATTAAGAAAGTTAAATATATTTAATGCAACCACGATAAAATTCTGATTATTGATTTGACAAATTAAGAGCAAACAGGTACAGTTAAAATTGTACTGAAATAAATACAAGAAATTCTATATGTATCCACAAAATGGAATGGTTTTGACCAGTGAAGCCCTACTTAAATCACTTGATGGGCCACACATAAATATTTAATCCTTAATAATAATATGATATGTTTTACATTAATAATAAACAGCTCACAGTAAAAATCATTTTATTATTTTTAAAAATCCTGTATATTTTTTATAATGTATTTTTTTGTCTACAGGTAATTTGAACGTCGCGCATTGTAGGAGATTAAATAAATCAACCAGTCAACCTGTTTCAACATTTCGATTTTACAATGTTAACTTTGAGAAAATGACTAACAGCGATATATGGTGCCAAATGCAACTAACATATAATGCAAAATGTTAATTGCTTTAATGTCGGAAATTTATATCCACGAATATATTTTTAATAAAATTCTTGTATTTTATTTTTTTCGAACATGGCTTTCATTGCAATATTTGATTGCAAGTATATAAGCTCCATTTGTAAATCTGGAGATGCAGTATTCATTAGAAATTAGCATTACTATAAATAAATGTCTGGCGGCGGAATGCGACAACCTGTAAAAATGTTCAAAAAATCGTCAAAAAAATATTAATACATTTTTTTAGATGTATTTTACCAGTAACAACATGCAAAACGCATTAAAAGCTGAAAACTCGAAAGGGCTACAAAAAAACTTTAAATAGGGCCACATGTGACTCGCGGGCCAAGGTTTGGGCATGTTTGGTATAGTACACTGTTTTGACTCATACAAAAAAAAATCTCGTCATCAATAAAGCTAGTACATTACCAGATAGATTACAAGAAATCCTTGACTCAAGTTTTTGGATCTTTTTCCATAAATGGATTATTGTAACCGGTTGTCTTATTATCAAGATATTGGTAGTATTAGTACAAACAGAATGTAGGGAGAGTAATTATCTAACCACAAAAAAAATCACTCACTCACTTCTAAAAGGGTCGACGATATTTTGTATATATGTTATATTATATAATATTAGAAAGAAAATTCATAATATTCAGTACTTGTAAGGGTTTACGATTTTTTCTAGATAATATAATATTCGAAATAAAATTCATGTAACTCACGACTCAAAGGGTTAACGATGTCGAAAATGATAAAAAAACAAATGCCGGCAAGCGCAGCGCGACTTAAAATTTGCCGGTACCGTTACGCGAATTATCATTCTACTCACTTTCTACCTAAAAAACTATCAAATACAAACATTACCCGCTAATAATATAAGGATAACTATTTACAATTATAATTACATTCATCAAACATCACTACAAACAAAAATATATATTAATAAAATTAATGAGCCAATTATTCAAAGTAAAACTATCACATCCATTTTAGAAAAACTAACATGATATCTTGTAAATTAGTTATTAAAAAAAATGATTCTTCTCATTAAACGACCATATTATTATTATTTTTATATCATTCATGGTATGAATTCATACATTACTTCAAATGAACGTTGTGTAAGAAAACCGGTAATATAATCGTTAAAAGGATATTCCAGTATTTTTTTGTTTGTTATCGGTCCATCTCTTTTCACCGCTTGACGTACGTCTCTCCTATTTCGACTTCCTTCGCTCATGTGCCTGCCAACGGTATGAAATTTTTTGATTTTCCCTGTAAAATAAAAAAGGTTTTATAATGCATTTAAGATAAAAGCTTTTTGATTGAAAAGCATAGTTACGCAGATGTAACATTTTTTTTCAATTAATACTGTAATATAACGAAGCTAATAGCAATTTAACAGTACAACTGGATATGGGTTTTTTTTTAATGATTTCGTATTCAAATTGAAAAATTTTACGCCAAAAAATTATAAAAATACAAACAGAATTGACAAACATTTTAGGGTGCTATTTTTTGTTTTAAATGGGTACTCATGATGAGTGATTGATATTAAATCACCAACTGGTTTTACGTTTGCGCGACGGAAGAAAAAAAATAATTCCACCCTCGAAATAAACAAATCGCGAGGTTATTTCAATAGGTCGTCAAACTCAATTCGTCACCCGTTGGCTTCCACCTAGCTTTCAAATTTGTTACCACCCCAACAAACACCCCCACCCGCTGCCCAGTCAGTTCTCTTTTTATTGAGATTTCCAATTTCTCATCTTTTGAAAAACTCCGAGCGCACAAAAATTTCACCGAATGCCTACTTGTCGCTCGGGAAATCTGCAAACGCGTATTTTAGGCACCATAATAAGGCACAAATTGGGCCCCTTTAGTCGAAGGCTAGCTTTTAAGGTCGCCGAAAATCCTTCATCACATACTACATACAAATTTTTATTCAAATCACTATTTAAAAAAAAACGGAAGGAGGACTGAATAGCATTTTGACTACTTTATAAGTATATCCGACGTCTATGATTTACATTTACTCTTTGATATAATATCATGATATTTGACCTTCTATACCTTTTCCGGGGCGGTGATTCACTGAATTTTACCCTTCCTATATTTAACGTAGACGTAACTTTATTTCTGAGAGAAAAAATGAAATCCAAAAGTATAGTTTGTCTAATCTATCTATACGTAAAATTTATTTAATACGTCTTAAGTATTTAGATTTCTAACTTAAACTGAATTATTTTTTATGCTGTGCAAATAACTGAAATACATAGTTCTTATTAGAGTCATATATATATTTTATTTCATACTTTTCTCTTTTTTTTTCATTTTTAGACCAAACGAGTACGCGCCCTATAGAGTGAACTCGGCCGAATACAAAATAGTTTTAATGAATCGTACGGGATTTGGTCGAGCGATCCGACGAGTAATTTTAAGTGAGCGAATCAATAGAAACCGTTTCTTTTTCCTCGGCTGAGAGGATATGTATCAGAACAGGCGTTTGACAAGTGTTGTTGAATCAAACGAAACATATGTAAAAATGAACTGAATTGTTAAAAAAACGTATGCGTGTAGTGTACACTCTATACTCTTACTCGTTCAATATTTTTGCTCGGCCAAGGATGCTGAGTCGCTTACTTGTTTAACGCAACTTAGCAGATTGGCCACTGTTTTTATTCGTTCTTATATATCATCTATTTTCCCGTTATAGAACATATGGATTATAATTGAAGACTTTAATAACTACGTTTATACGAGTGAGTACTCCACTCATCACATGTGATAATGAAAGATCAATCAATAGTAAGTAATCCAACCGTATTTTTGGGCGTGAATGAGGTCATATAAAAACATAACAGAAATTCACACGAAAAAGCAGATGTACTTCTAACACAGCGTTGACCACTTAGCTGGATTAAAATCCGATCTATCTTTTAGTCTTGTAAGAAGATCTTGAGGAGTCATGTTAGTTGAAAAGTTGACTCAAGACGGCTTAGAAGAGAAGAAATGCTTTCTTACAGTTAAATCAATACTATTTCTACGGCAATGTACCCCAAAAATATTATAGTGTCTATAAAAAATTCTCCCATTTATATTCTGAAAAAAACAGGAAGCAACAATGTAATGTTGTGTAATAGTCTACTGAATACAATATTATTGCGAGGAAGCTGTTGCTTCTGTAAAAAAACAACAATAACTTTGGTGTAATAAATCGTGTTATTTTTAACGATATATAATATATATATATTTAAAGATACATAATATTATATACATCTCAACTTTATAACGAAAATATTTTTGTAAAAATGTAAAAGTCTTATTTTCCAATATTGCGTACAAATCTATCAGTATAAACTATGTATGTTTTTGAGAGTGACTAGATTTTTCATTTACTAAAAAAATATTTGCCGAAAACACAAATTTTACATTTGAATCAATGATGAGAAACAGAAAATAATTAATTTAAATAAGGTTTATTTATGTAATCAATTTTTTTATATATAAAATTCAATCGCTAGCAATTTTTTGATTTTCATTTTACTCCAAGTACTGTTTTTCAGCGATAAATTTTCAGTTTAAGCCGACGATTCAAATATTTCTAAACATGTTGTTACATTTACAAAATACTATGGAATATTTCAATGAAATACCAAATTCTTAATAAAATATATGTTTTATTATAAAAACCGGTCGATTTTTATGAATAGCAGTTTTGCAAGCTTTATGACTGAAGTATAAAAACGTGACTTCTTTTTGGTCCACGAGTAAATTTGTATCACGAAGAGCAAAAGTTGAAATTGCGTTTCAGCCATAAAACGTATAATCAAAATATTGAGTGAAAAAATATCATAAACTCTCGTGTAATTCATCTCTGTTTATTTTTTAAAAAAATTCACGCGAAGTGCCTAAATCATGATTGATATTGTCTCACTCAGAATGTTTTTTTGCTTAACTTTTTTTGTTGTTTGAATCCGGATTAGAAAATATCTTGCATACATATTTATAATGAAAATTGGCTACGCATTTATTAATCAATGATATTTTTAAACTTTTATCATCGATGGAATAAAACTTTTTGATAAATGATTATTTTTTTTTAATTTTTACTGTTTTTTACAAAATACTGGAAACTGTTTTATTTGTGTAAAAATAAATTGTTATTGAGATTATATAACGAGAACTTGTTGGTATTAAGTAGCTTCATCTCTTTTTTGGAGAAGCTATGTGTAAAAGAATCTGGATATAAAAAAAAATACTTCATTCGTAGAAGACAATACAAGCATCACAGACATTTACGTTATTTAATATTATTTATAAATCGGTTTAAACGTTAATTTATGAGCTGTCTGCACGGGTATTTGAACTCTAGGACACGACAACCACATAGGGCGAGTAATAACTCACGTACTATTTTGATGATTTATAAAAAAAAGTCTTAAGTTCATTTTAAAATGTATATATTGTAAACTTATCCATTATCAATCATACGTTTTTATATTTGGAACAGGCATGTGGACAAATACGAAAATTTAAAATGAAAATAATAAAATATTCTCTGAAAAATGTCAGAAATTACTTTTCTTCAAGAGTTCCATAAAATATAAAACTGTGCCAAGTGTTTAAGATTAAGTAAGCATTAAAAATGTTGTTTATTTTCCAAAAAAAGATGCTCGTTTCTTCAAATATTAAAAATATACATGCTATTGTTCTCAGATTAATATTATTAATTCACTGCTTTCTACGTAGAACCGATTTTGTACTTAAAAAATAAGCTGTATCTCTCTCTTTCACACAGAATTATGACGTGAACCTATACGTTTGTAGACAATGGATATTTTTTACTTATAAAATAATACATCAAAAATCAGAATCATACTAATAAATTCATACTTCTTTGTTGTGGATAAATACTAAATATGATGTGGGTGTAGTCCTCCAGCAACAACCTCACTGTCAACAACATTCTACAAGATTTTGTCTTCCGTTTTATATAAAGTTCTTCGTTGCTTACATTTTAAGGTAGTTTTAGCAGTCGAGGTTTTTTAACTTAAAAAAAATATATATTCTTCATTCAATTAAAAGTTGTACACTTATTACTACTGTCAAAATGATTATATCTGTTAATTTTTCACTAAAAATATATCTTGTTGGGTTTGTGGTGCAATGGTAAACGTCGCTTCCGTGCCGAATCTCACGGGTTCAGATACACGTATGAACAGTATTTTTTCAATCGACTTATTGATTTCTGTTCGAAGGCATGTATGTGAGTGTCGAGAGCGATTGGCAAACAACTAGTCACTTTCTTGTTCCTATCCTTTCTATCTCTGCACTCTTTGGAATAAAACGAAGTTGAGTAGTAATAATTATTAAATAGAGGAGTGAGACTTATGAAAGAGATGGAAGAGAATTTATAAAAGATATAGTATGACATATAAATATATAAATTTATTTCGTTTAACAAAACAAATACGACATCACCCAAAAAAATCAGTCAGGCATCATCGACAACTCTGCTTAGCTAGAAAAGTTTTTACCTTTGTCAAAATTCTCTTTAACGGACTGCAGAATAACTCTTTCTTAGCTGTTTCTATTCACTGCACATGTCCCTTACAATAAAGTCTATCATCCTTGATTGATTGAACTCAACTGACATCCTTATACATCCCTTTTGATTTCAGCGTTGTGTCTTTGCCTTCACATATTGTCACCTAGAATGGCCAGGCGAATACGGTGAAGAATTTCAATGTGATGAAGGAAATGCTTTAAGATAAAAATATTACATATGTTTATTGCAAATAAAAGATATAAAAATGTTATTCTAGAAATATGATTTCATTAACAGCTTATTTGCTATTATGCATACATTGAAATTACTATTAAAATGTTCATATATCTTCCATTTAAATGCTCCAAATTGTACGAAGGCATTATCTTCTCATCTAAAATTGCGTTAACTGTCAAGTGTATAGACATAATTTCTCACCCTTATCACTTACTTTTGCCCTTAGGGATTAGACAATACCAGACTAGTTGGCTTTGTGCTCTATGACTTAACCAACGCTAAATTTTCCATCTCGTATAACTATTTTAATTTTAATTGTAACATATGATGTCAAAAAGACTTTTTATGACCGCTTCATATTATTAATTATTACTGCCTAAGGTATGCAGTAGAATTTAACCTATTAGATAACGGAATTCTCTGGCGGATATATTACAACAAACCATTATGAAAAAGTAATGGACTATTTTTGCTGTTCATTTTGAAATTAATAAGCACTTCTTATTATTCTTTAATAGATCTTCTAGTGGATTTGAGCCTCTGTCAACTGTCGGCATATCTTTATTTTATTATCGACGTCTATCACTATCACCAAATATCTTGCACACCAGGTACTTTTTTGTAAATTTGAATCGTTCAAATTATGTACATTCGCACAGATTTTGTCACTAACGACCCGAGTTTTGCCTTTCAGCATCTTCAGGCGTTCAAGTCCATGGATGAACTTGAACTGACCCGGGTCGTTAGTGACAAAATCTGTGTGAATGTACATAATTTGAGCGATTCAAATTTAATATTGAAATTACACCAAGCACCTTCAGTCGAAATCTTAAATTATACTTTTTTGCAGTCACAAATTGTTTCAACACCAATTTGACTCAAGAGTTTCATTTTTGAATAGTGAAACTTTGTATTTAAACAATACAAAACTCATTTGTACTGATTTCCACTTTCATTTAATAAGATTTTCTTCATGAGCATTATCAATTGATTAGAAAATACAATGTTACAGTGTTATTCATACAAATCAAAATAAAATTGTAAGGTATAATAAACAATTGGTATTAAAAATAATTTACAAATAAAAGTACAAAATATGAATAAGTGACACTAAATTGACTAAAATTAACATTTGAATCGTTCAAATTATGTACATTAACACAAGTTTTATCACCAACGACCCGGGTTTTGCCTTTCAGGATTTTCAGGCATTCACGTGCACGGATGAACATGAACTGAATTATGTAAAATTAAAATGTTTAATACTTCTAAAATGTAATTACAAAGTTATTCAAAGAGTATTTAATCGACGGTGAAGATCAATGGTTAATTCAAACAAAATTTGTCAAAAAAAAAAAACTTTTATTATTTTCATTTTCCATATGAGCAATAAGACGATAGCTGAAAATCGCGTTCGCTTTCAAATTATATTTTCCTATATTTATACTTCTTTTGCTCGTTGTTGATTTAATATGATCCATTACATGATTCAAACAAAACACAATTTCTGAGAATATTAATTAATTATTTTGTATTATTATTCATGCAAAACAAGTTATTAATATTCATGAGTTTTACATAGCGAACGAATATATTCGAAAAATATATATATAAAATACAATAAATTGGCAAGGTTGATCAATTGACTTAGTGCTTAGCTTTCTGACGCTTATTGACGTACGTTGTACGATAACACATACTTTTTGTATATACAGTGAGTTTTAAATAGTTTTCTTAATATTCTGTTATTTTGATTCTAATAAAAAAACAACAGAATAATTGATGTTCATCCACAATCTTATACTATGAAATCAATAGGTCTGTACAGCAAGTGAAAATTCTCAAGCAATTGTATATTTATTTTTTTCCACATTAGTTTCACACTTTTTCTTTGGATACGTACATATTTGACCAATCTTTTATGTATTAAGTTTAATAGTACGTATACAACAAATCGTAAATTTACGTAGATATTTAGCATTTCGAAAGGTGTGTTCTTTTTTATTTTACCTGTCTCGTGTGACGAACGAGATTTACCAGGAATATTTTTTGTTTTTCAAAAATCCGGTTACATCTCTCTAGGTGCTAAAATTATATAATAGGGTTGAGCAAGAATCTCGTCCCTTTTTTACGTCAAAGTAGTTTTTGTTTTCACTTTTTGGTCACCGCCAATTTATTGCTGAAGAGGATCTACAAAAACATTTATTTACGAAATCAAAAAAGAAAATCTTGTTTGCAGGTGATTTTTCTCTACATCTATTATACACACTAGTACTGTTCATTTTACTTTCATGACATTAACCGTTATTAGTTTCGCAGTACTTTATTTTCTTATGTGTTTTAGTATTATTTACTTAATAGTATTACAATATATTTTATTCAGCCGTCTGAGGAAAGACACTAATGGAAAAAAAAAACTGATACCAATACGCTTTGGAAAGCTACAATCATATTAATTTAATCACACAAAACAATACAACAGCATGCTTACAGTTATGCCATTTGATTCAATTTAAAAAAGATACATCAAGTTTCCAATAAAATTTATATTTAGTTTACTCTGCAAATAATTTTGATTTTCTTGATACAATTCAGAATAGTAATCTAGGCTTATTTTTTAGTTGCATTTGTTTTATTTATTAATCTGTTTGTCGTATAGTAAACGCTGCGCAGAGAAAAGATGTAAGAGAGAGAGTATGTAAATGACAGAGAGAGTATGTAAATTTGAGTGTCAAATTGGAGCTAACAGGTGACACTATCACTTGGTCTGTAATAATATTTTTAATATTAATACTTAAATATTTTTATGCTCAAACTCAATGAAATATAACAATTATTCTATTTTTTTAATTTTTATTAATTAAGGTAGAACTGAAATTTTATTTCAGTTTGAGGGGTATTTTTCTGCTTACCTACACGTGTCAGTGATGTATAAAAATTGTGATCGTAACACGTGACATACATAGTTGTAGAAAAGTTCAGTGAAAAGCTTTTTAAAGAATCACTTGTTGTAGCACTTGGCACCTACGAGGAATCATAAAAGCTCCGTAGAATGTGTGGCGCCCTCAGCTATCCAGCGGATTGATTTATGAACCTCTCTTCCTTTATACGTACAGGAACTTAAGCGCTTCTGAGTGGGGTAAAAGAGTATTTGCATAGTTACGAAATTGTAGCGTCAACGTTTTATTTTGTAAATATTTGCCAGTTAAATTTTCTATCCGTATTCGCTCTCAATTCGCTGAATGTTTACGACATAAACAAAAAAAACTCCTTGCATTTTAGGTATACAAAAAAAAACCGAGAGTAGCAGTGTTACCTCGAGCATCGAAATACCCGCCCGAATGCATTACCCGGTTTTCGGGTACTTTTCATATTCTAACTGGGTATACGGTTCGGTTCCGGTATTTTTGTCAACTATTGTAGATTAAATTTATACTTCATCAGCATATGTATAATTTATGATTTACATTTGATTGCAGTATTTTGCTTCAACAGTATACAATTAAAATAGTGATATAATTACTGAAAAAAATTTGAATTAAGAATAAAAACAGAAATATTTATATAAACTCTCATATTTTTGAAATAAAGAAAGAATAGTGATGCTGATACATAGATATAGAAAACAAAAATATTATCCATTTATATGTTTATATGTTTATTACATTCATAGATTTACATTCATTTTATAACAGACAGAGATTGCAATACCGTTATTACCGAAACTGGGATGACGGTATTCATGACGTTTTTCAGAACCGAAATACTGGTATTAAAAATGCAGAATTATCGGTATTTGGGTATAAAAATCATTACATACATAATTTAATAGAATTTACATATTTTTTATTTTAAACCGACAAATTGAAATATTTTAAATCTACCAAGAATTGTATCAACATTGACAGGTTTCAGAATTGATGACCCTTTTTAATAGTGTATTATTATTTTAAGGAACCGTAAGTTACTTATTATTATGATACATTTTTTTACGGTATTTTATATGAAATATCGAAATACCGATTTTGATTTTTTCACTCGGTATTGGGATCTCAATTGGTCATAATGTTTTTTGCTTTATTTAAACATATTGTAAAAACTGTATTTCAAATGTCAACACCGGTATCTAATATGGAATACCGAAACACTAGGATTTATATGTGCATCTGGTATTTCAATCTCCACATACACACGACTATAGGAGCTTAAATATTTCAGAATGAATCTGTGAATTTAGCGGAATTCTTGAAAGCGCCGAATATCGCAGCGGGGAAGATTTCATCCAATTTCTAAATGCATTTTGCGAAAACCGGAGAATTTTGCATCTTAAAAATAAATATATATAATATGGAGCAATCAAATATTATATTGAAATAAAATTGAACCGGTGCACGTTAAAAATAACCCGGTATTAGGTCCTTTTAAAAACAGCCCAATACCCGGGTACCCGGCTCTAGTAATACCGGGTAGGCAGCCCTAATGGTACCGTTTAAATAACACGTGCTAGCTGCCATTTCAATACTTTATATTACATGCAAATAATTCAAGCCAATGAATATCAAGTTGTTTACAATCAAATGTTGTTGTCAATTCTTAATGAAATTTCCATATGAAAAATTTTAATCATAGCAAATCTGACAAATAGCGCTGCGATAATAACGATTAATTCTGCAAAACAATTTTCAAACAAAATTTTAAATAACATTTTCACCATTTTTTGGAATGGCTTTGTAAAACTTAAAAATGTAGATAGAATTGTATATCATACGAAATAAAATCATTTAATTCGTTGCTCAAATTTGTATACGTGCATCTATCATTATTTTTTTTCAATAGGCCTCTTACTCAAATATACAATAACAACAAAAACATAATCAATAAAACATTTAAAAAACCAAGGTTACGCTGAGAAAATATCTGAACACCGGTGACACCTGTTTATTTTGAATATAGTATAGCTTTCTTCCATACTTAAATAATCACTTTAACAGAAAATAGCACATCAATCTTGGAATCAAAATTTTATACCTCACGAAAGTATATTCAACTTAAATTATGTTACAAAACTTTTAAATTTGGATAATAAATAAATATACTTTCAAAGTGAATACAATAGAAGATTTTCACAGATGCTCGATGTCACACGGAAACAAACGTAAATAAACTAATAAAATAAATATTTACAGCGAAAAACACACACTTCATTGTTTCTCACCGTGTTTTAACGGAAAAATCTTTGTGTCGTTATTCTTTCCTAAATATAAGATAGCGCTTCATTTATTTTGTCATAGTAGAATATCGTAATAACAAGTGCACAGAAGTGTAACGTGTGCGCAAAATTATTGCCTTTAATATATGATTTTGTTTTGGTTAGTAAATTTTTGTTTTATGTATACAAATTATGTTATGTTATTGCAAGCTCGTAACGCAAATTTCCACAAACACGTCTTTTTGTACTAACAAAATATGGGACGTGCATAATATGAAGCAAATATATTCAAAAGTTGTCGACTAAGAACTTTCATAAAGTTTGGGTGATAGTGTTGTCATGATTATCCAGCAAAACTTTGAAAAAGAAATAAATACATGCGACGGAAAACAAAATAGTTTTAAAAAGAATATTACCTCTTAATATAAAAGGATATTCTGAGTTATACCCATCTTTGTTTTGTTTTTTCTACCAAATTTTTACAATCCATAAATCTTATTTTTTTATATTTCGGTCGGTATTTTTTATAAATGATGGATTATGTGATAGATTTTTTTATTATGGCAAACCGGCGATTGGACAAAATGATGTGAACAAAGCGTTCAAGCAACTGGATTCAAAATTTAAAAATTATCGTTGTATATAATATTAAACTAATATTTTTTTCCTCACGTTCATAACTATAAACACATTCGAATTTGAAAAGTTTTACAAACTTGTGTTAAAATTATATATAAAATAATATATACAAACAGGATTACTACTGAAAATTTGAATTAATTCAAATTCATTAAAAATTTACATGAATATTTTTAAAAATATTACTAAAATATTTAGTTTTCAATATATAATATATGAAAAATCACATATCGAGATAAAATTAATGATTATTAAAATTTTAGTTAAATGGTTGTTTGTCACATAGTTGTTTTCTCTCAAAACGAAATTAGCTGACGGTCAAATATATTAAATATCCAATTACAATTTACAATTTTTATTCATAAAAAGGGAGTTTCCTAAGCATGTTACTTAATAAATATCGATACTTTTTTCGCATGTCTCTTATTATAATATAAAAGAAAAGTTAGGCTGTATAAGAGTGTTTCTTGTATGGTGGCGTGTAGTTTAACCGATTCCAATATTTGTACAGAAATAATGTTGTCACACTTTTATTTAAATGCCGTTACAAAATTAATTTCTGGTGAATACTTACTGCAGAATTATTGATAAATTAAAATATTTATATGCAAAAATCTTGGTTCAATATATTTGTCTTTGAAGTTGAGAGATAGATTTATTTTTATATTTATAGCACCTTAAACTACACATAATCCTTTGTTTTTTTTCTTTATTATATTTAATATTAGTATTAAACGATTGACACAAAAGATGCTTTATAATTCAAAATATTCTCTCGAACCCATCCGAACAAATGAAACTTTCCCAGATACGAACGACTGATATTCACTCAATATTTGCTTTCTTTTTGCTTACTCTTCAAAGTATAATTTCATACTTGAGTTTTATTACTTTCATTTCTTTTAGAAATACTATTAAACTTTCAATTGTTTTGAAATTTCAAAGAAAGTGAATTGCAAAGAAAATATTCAAAAAAACTAGTTAGAAGCAATGCGCGCAGGTGTAATCAAAGCTCTGAAAAGCTACCTTAAGCCAGCGGTTAGCTAATTGAAGCTTCCATCAATTCAATACAAACGAAGGGCTTGTCAGGTGTTCAGAAGCATCTCAGACATTGACTGAGTCATTATAACGCCTGAATACGCATTACCTATTTTATCAATAATGTCTTGCATTCTTTCAATTTCAAATCTTTTCGTTTGACTCAATGCCTATTATTTATGAGAACTTAATAAACTTTACACAGTGTACTTAGTCATTCGAAATAAGTAGTTGGACAAAGTATTAGTTTTGAAAACAATTTAGTTTTAATTTAGTTTTATCTGAGTAAGTTTATTAAGTAGTCATTTGAAAAAAGTCAACTTTAAGCAGTGACGTGTTTTTGCAGTAAACTGAGAACATTTTGGACAAATAAAAATAAATTTCTTTTCTTATATAAGCTATTTTTTTATTTTTAAAACATTTTCGTTTGATTTTTTAAAAAATCGATTACTTTGTTATTAATGTATGACATATTTTTCACATATTGTTGGCGCAAACTAAATGTTGGTAAATAAATTGCCTTCTTGTTGATTTCATGGTTTTCAGTTACGCTTTCATTATAAAAAGTAGAGTGTTTTTGTTCATCTCACAAATACCTGCAAAATGTTTTTAATGAGTTCAACTTATGTCATTTATCTTCGGCCTTGGACATGATAAACAGTGTTTTATTTCTACAACCAACTTAATTGATATAATATATATGTGGATAAAGACCGAAATAAACAACACCTGTGATTTATTTTTAGTTGAAAAAAATCAGATTTAAATTTACATGCAGTTAAAAATCAAACCCAGCGTTGAGCAAATTTAAAATCATTTAGACACACCGATAGAATAATATTGATTTTCTTATTAGCTTTCCATCACTTTAAAATACTCGTGATGATCGAAACCAGCTTTAATCATAATAAATAAAGGTATAATAAAACTAAAGAGTATTTTTTTTAAAACTTTATATTACACTTAATTTATCATTATATTTATTATTTTACACGAACATTTTTCTGATATTTGAAATAAATGACGTTTAAAAAATGAGCAATGGTTAATTAAAAATACCTGTAAACTATAATGTATATAGCCATTTTGCATTTGCTATTCATTGTATCAAACTGTGTCTTATTGGTTAGTGAGTATCGATTGCACAATATGCTTAAGTTACCAGTTTCCATATCCCATTAACTCACTTAGGCTGTATTAGTTGTAATATATTACAACTTTGCTAATATTCCATGCTTGTATGCTATTAAACCTAATTTGTAAAGTTGTATTTAGTGCACGCACACCAGAGACCCGTAAAATAATATTCATGAGTAATTTGTTACGGTGTTATGGTGCGCGCACTCGTGTGAAAATACCACACAGATATGATGTCATTAACAAGATACATTAATCTGGTACTCTGTTTCTCGAATCACTTAGGCCTGGAAGATGGATAATTTGATAACTCGGCGGTCAGGTCCGTACCTTGACCTTCTCGAGCCCCTAAGCGACATGATGTTTAATGGTGCTTGACCGTAATTCTGAAAGCTTTCTCTCCACTTGAAGAGATACGTGAAAAAAGTGCACATGTCAGACGCAGAGCACGTGGCTTTGGTATGACGATAATATTTTCACAGCATCGTGTAAGGGCATTTTTTTAACTTCGTCTACTCCCAATATATATAGTATATAGACATGTAATGAAACTTATCTTATCGTGTTCACTCTCAGCGCGTTGTATATTATGGATTCCTAACAATATGAATACAAGCTGTTTTGATAGATTGTTCATATTCAATCGCTAATTTTTTCATATTTGGAAAGGATAGAATAGTAAGAATAGTAAGGCCATCGTTCACTCGCACCCCATTTTTACGAAAATCGCAGTAATTCATGCATTTAAATACAAATCCATAAATTGATTTAAAAATCAACTTATTATATTGTCCTTATGGCGCAGCGGTTAGCTTGCTGGCTTCCGTGCTGAATCTCACGGGTTCGAGTCATAGTACGAACAGCATTTCTTCGATCGATTTAGCGACTTCTGTTCGAAAGCTCGATGGGTGTTTGTGATATTTTAATTACCCTCCCACCTTCCCCATCTTTTAATAACTGGGTGTGGCGAGAACGATTAGTTAATCACTAGTCTTGTCATGGCCTTATTCTTCTATCCCTACTACTCTATTTGAAAAAGAGGGATTGAGTTTTGTCACTAACGACCCGGGTTAGTGACGAAACTTGTGTGAATTTACATAATTTGAACGATTCAAAAAAAAATATGACAGTTTATTTCAATGTGAAAATTATCCCAATTTATGTTGGATGTACGACATTTTTTATGCATGAAATTGCACAAACATTATAATATTGAAAAAAACGTTTTTTTTTCGAAAACAACATTTTATTTTAAGTCACTAGAAAAAATCTAATTTACCTGATTCTATAATTTGATTTTGAATATAGCTTTGTTGATACTACATGTTTTTGGCACACAAAAACCATTGTATTATAGAATCAAAGACGCAGATCTCTATTGCCGAATAATATCGTTGTGAGACTTCTATTCCAATACTGTTTACCGATAAAACCGTGAACCGAATGTACATTTGAATACGTTTATTTTTCTATCGATTTATGAATTGTAATACAGTTTCAACTTACCACCAAAGTTTCCAAAGAGTATCATAAAGAGCTCAATTAGAGCCAGCAACTACTCACCTCGTCCTCCTACATTACTTTCTCTGCGCTCTCAGTGTTTGAACTGATGACTTCCTATAGCTATACCATTCTTTGTTAAAGTGCTACACTTTAAGCCCATTGGCTCTGTGCTGGGATAGGACTTTTTTAACGACAAAATATTTTCTAAAAATATTATAAAAAACTTCCTTCTTGATCAAAAAAAGATTACTTTCACGAAATCACAACTGTTTAAATATTTCACGCTGGGGCAAACGTTTTTTCAATAGTATTGTACGTTTGACATCAACAATATATTTGATCGCTTTATAATAAAAATAAATAATAGTAAATCTCTGACTTTAAATTACTACTTTGTCTCTCATTTTCACCCGATAAAAAATTATCAATAAACACATAAAAAACGTCATACGTGGCAGAAAACTTTTCCCAAAAAAAACATTTTATTCCTCGCACAGTGACTCCGAAATGTCTGAAGATAACCAAAGCTTTTAAAATCTACAAAAAGAATTAATTTTACTTCATTTAGCTGCCAAGTAAGAAATTAGAAGTTTTGTAGATACATGCACGTGTTTTAGTATAATATATTATAGAAGCCTACAACTGACCGTTATTGGCTGGCAGCCAAGAACTTTGCGACCCACGAAAGTCAGGTCCAGAATTCGAATTCATAATTATGATTCAATACTTTTATGAACATGATCTACAATTGAAATTTTCAGCGTGAAGCTTTTATATGATAATTTTCTACGCGGGGGAGATTTTACCGCGTTCTTCTGGTGAATAGACTCTTAAATTGAGAAATAACTTAAGGAAATAACGTGGAGAAAATTTAAACTTTTTTTAAAACGGGCTCGATCAGCGTCTTTTCCGATAAACTTTCTCATTCCAAAAACTTTACAGCGACGTTTAAAAAAGTGTGAGCTTCGGGGTTTAACACTCTCCTTTGAGAAACTTTTTTTTTCAGAAAAAAGTACTTTTCTGTATTTTATCTTTTGTTAAATAATTCCATAGTTACTTTTTTTGCAGGCAACGCTTACTGTTTCGTAGAAAATATTTAACACTAAATAAAAATTGCGCATTTTATATGGCTAAACTTTCTTAAACTTTGAATGGTAACACTAAAAAAAATATTTTTATGAGCAGGTTGCGTGGCACTTTTAAAAATCAAACTATGTTAAATATCCAAATCAAACCATTTTAATTAATCTGCAATCATACTGCAAATAATTTCGTGTTAAGCTTTATAAATTCCGTTTAAGATTAAAAAATAAAATTGATTACCTAAGTTTCATACTCGAAGGGATAATGTTTCATTCAATTGTTTTATATTTTCTCATTCTCTTATTACAAGAGTAAGTAGTACTAATTATTCCCTATCTACATGTCAGGACAACAGCTAAATTTCACCTTTGGAGGTAAAACATCACTTTTAAGGTCTTCACTGTCAATGCTTGATGGAAAGGCATTTTATTGAGAGAAAAAAATACTCATTTGTACTAATTTTACTTTTATTTAATATGATCAGGACTCGTTTCGCTCATGACGATAATTATCATCAGTTGATCAAGCTTGTCGCGAAAGACTCCGGTACTGATCCTATTAAATAAAATTCAAATAAGTTTGAATGGTATTTTATTTTTAAAATTTAAGATACATAATAAAAATTCTTTTATAAAAAAAGTTTTGTCAGGATTTTTTTGTAAAACATGCTTAACATAACTTTACTTTACATATACTAAAAAATGGTTTAACATAAATAAGGAATAATAAATTTATCAATTTTTTCGAAAAAAATATGCTACAGGCTTTACTAGAATGACTTTAGCTTGTTTTCGAAATAATTCTTTCGCGTAAATCATCAATGCCATAAATAACAGCAAGAAAGTCCGGTAAACACGTTTCCTTTACAAGTAATAAATTTCTGAGACAAAATACACATTTTATGCAACGATTGGGTCTAGTAACATGAACTGCTGATTCTTTGCATGAAACTCATATTTTGCTTCAGCGTGATCATCTTGCAGTTCTTATATTTCCCCATTTCTCTCCAAATCGTTTAATTAAAATTTTAATAAGATACTACAACGAGACTTCCCCGTAACAATATATAATAATAAATTTGTTAAAATTCACACTGCATATTTAATTTAATGTAATCAAACACTTTCACTATTGTATATGGAAAATAATGAATTAATTCACACATTTTTCATCTCTCAGTGCTGATTTCTATCAAAATGTGGCTTCCAACAGTACGTCTTTGGGTCGTAAATCAATTTAGTTTACATGGAAATGTGATGTAATCTTCGTAAACATAATATTTACTTCGAATAGGATGTGTTAATTGTATGAAGGAATGTCGGCCATTTATAGTCATTTACAAGACGATAAAAATCTTTTAATATAATACATACTCATAAATTTAATATAAACCACTTTTAAGGTCATACTTGTCAATACTTGGTGGAATGGCATTATAATAAAAATAATAAAACATTTTTACTACTTTTTCCACATAAAATTCATTGGATCAGGACTGGTTTCGCTCATGGTTAGCATTGTCAACTGATAAGAAATACAATGAAACAGTTATATTTATACAAAAGATAAGTAAGAAAAACAAGGTCTGACAAACAATTGGTATTGCAACTAAGCAAATAAATTGGGTAGAGTTTCAGAAAAGATTTCAAGGAAAATCAACATAAACTTTTGTAATGTCACTTTTTATAATTCTTTTGACTTGCAACGCATTGTAGTAAATTCTAAAGATAAACTCAATATTCTTAACCAAAGTGGCATCTTAAGCAAGTTCTTAACTTTTGTATAAATATCACTGTTTCATTGTATTTCGTATCAGTTGACAATGCTAACCATGAGCGAAACCGGTCCTGATCCAATAAATTTTATATGGAAAAAGTACTAAAAATGTTTTATTATTTTTATTATAATATAAAAAATTTGATGTGATTCTGATCATAGGTACTTAAATATAATTTTAAAAGCATAAAATCGATAACACAACCCTTATCTTGTTTTAAAAATCTATATAGTGACCAAGTGAAAAAGTGACCAAGAGCATTTTTAACGTCTTATGAAAACCATAATTGTCTGAAAAGTTATCCAACATAGCATACCTATATGTACCAAAAAATGCAAAAAGTTAATTCAGACCTGTTAATTCAATATGAAGGGTTCTTAGAGTAAAATATTAGTAAACCTTGCCATGTGATGATCCTTTGTATTCAATTGCTCATCCGGCCAGATCAATTGTACTGCTTTCCGTAAGTCATACTCAGTCTTTGTTAACTATTAACAATTTGTATTCAGATACAATTTCATTACAACGTACCCACAAACTGATTTATACACTGTGTACTCGGGACATAGTTAGATAATTTTTATTTTGTTTTAAAATCCACAAGTAAGCACGAATAAGGTCATCCACTGGTATTAACAAAAAATATTCGGAAACTTTATCCGCAGGCAACGTGATTTATTTTACAATAACAATGTTTAACAATTCACAAAATCAATTTTTCTAATTTTCACGTAAGGCCTCCTTGCAAGATACGGAGGGTTATCAAAATATACACGTATTTTTGATTTATTAGGCGGCTGTTTTTTTGTGGAAATTCACATTTAATATCAATTAAATTTAATAACTTTTTGTTTTGTTTCATTTGTGTAACTTAATGTGGCACTTGTTTTGCTTCTTTTATAAGAAATTTGAGGAATTACACAAAAAAGATATTTCAACTTTCTAAGAGCCTTGGAAAATTTGTTAAAAAACGATATTGTTTCAGTTTCATTTAATTAAAGCGAATTTATACAGCATCAGTGGAATTAATGTCATACGTTTAATTTAATACTCGTATATGATGTATATTATATATCGGGATCGGGTAATTGTGTAGTTTTAAACCGCTACTACCTTATCCACTCCTCGAAAATTAGGCGTAAATCGATTGTATAAATAACAGTCTTCATCATCCAAAATCACTATGAATCAGAAGACATTGATTCGTTAGTCGAAGTCTAGAATAAATGCTCTATACCGCACGTAATTCGTAAATAAATGTTTTTTTTAGTATTTGTTGTGTTGCTTAATTTAAGGTGAAGAAATACAGAAAAAATATTAATAAGAATTAACAATTGATTACCTAATAATATTTTGGAGAGAATAAGTCTCATAAAACAATGTCCATTAAAAATTATCTCACTAATGCAACCTGAGTTAGTTCCTAACCCGTCAATAACCTCCTGGATTCCTTTAACCGATTTGTCGAATATGACATGACAGCATCATCAGCATATTTAAGGTCGCACAGCCTCAAACCGAGAGCAACAGATATACCTCGATCAGGTGAAATTGACGCGCAAAGTATGAAGTCGAAGATAATAATAAAAAGAAACGGTGCATTCTTAGCCCTGTCTTACTCCAGTTGTGATCCCACACCATTTGGTATTTGAGTCACCGATTCTCATACGGAATGCATTATTTTCATGCTGGGATTTAATAATTTCCACAATCTTTGATGTGATCTCATATACATACATCCAATAACCTCCATAAGGAAGATCGGTGCGGACTGTCAAATGCATTATCATAGTCGACAAAAAAACAATCAAGAGCGCTGTTAAATTCATTGCTCTGCTGAAGGAGATCAGGAAAATAAATACAAGTACGAACAATTTTATAAGTAATCAAACTAGGCATGACTCTAATAAGACTCAGACCAGCGCGGGACAGATTATCGAGAAGATCGACAGCTTCAGATACCTCGCCGCACATATCCTGGAAGACAGTAGCACACTGAGACGAAGACTGAGAAAACCCATATACTCAGTTTCGAGAATAGATGCTTGCGTCGGATAATAGGGGTGAGGTGATTTGATTTCGTGAGAAACTCGGAGATTGGGGGACATCCAAGACAACGTCCGTCACATGCATTGCATGATTCTGCTGAGGTGGATAAGCTGCTGCATATTGACTACTAAGTTAACTCAATGGCTGCCACAGTCGAGATATCTCGTAAAAATGTTCGTGCTCAAAACGCCAATAACTAATTAAATTAATAATTGCAAATTATAGCCGGCGTGCTAGGTAATAATGTACTCTTTTCTACGGCAGCTAAAACGTTAGGCAGCTTGCCGATTAGCAAAGATATCGTATACGGTTTTATATTGAGCTTGAAAGCATTGTATGAATATATTTTTAAAATAGCGTATAAATAAAATTTTAAATTATAAGAAAATCTAATATTATATTACATACATTATACATATCATGGATATTTTAATCAACCATAAATAGTTTTATATAATATGATCTCATCCGAAATTTTATATCATATCATTTTCGAATTCATTGGTTAAAGCCGCTAAAGCAGTCATTTTTACCGAGAAATAATTTTATTGTAAAAATTAAATATTGTAAGCCGCAAAAAGCGACTCTCAATCATACCGTTCTTAGACTGTTGCCGTTACTCGTTATTAGCCCCGAGATACCATTCTTAAAATTAATTTTGGTTAGGAAGCATGTAGAAGTCTTTTATTCATTGGGTTACTGTAGAATAACTTCAGTTATAATTAAAAATACTAAATTGATACAAAATTCTTTATAACTATGCGTAGACTATCATTCACATTAGACCTCACAACAAAGTGTTACATAGGTGTATATATTGTTATATACGCACAGCAACAGTTCAAATGCCTGAAAAGACACTTGTACGTATACATTGTTTTTTTCATTTAAAATCACAGATTTCTGTCATCAGTTCTGTTCGCAGATCACTTAAAATCCACTTTTTATACCATTAACAACTATGGTAAACTTGTATTAAACAATAAAAGATAATTTAAAATCATTTTCTCGCAGCGGTGTCTATCGCCTGACCTGTCAAGACTGTCAAGCTGCTTATATCATAAAAGTTTGATGTAAGAATTAAATTACACGTAAGATGTCTAAATATAAATTATTTTTCAGTATTTGCAAATCATTCGATAGAAAATGATCACCATTTTAACAAAAATGTTTGAATAATCAATTTAGTACGGCGATTTCCAACCTGGGAGGCGTGGACTATTGCAAAGGGAGGCGCGAACAGTCCAAAATATTTATTTACCCTTGAAAAAAAATCTTTATTACATTAAGAAATAAAATATGGGGAGGCGCAAAGATATGTTTTTTTCAAAGGGAAGCGCAGCAACATAAAGGTTGGAAACCACTGATCTAGTACATAATGAAGTGGTAAGAATGAATAGTTGAGATTTTTTGTGAATTATTAATCTCATTAATATAAATGAAGTATAAGTAAATATCATTTTAAACGGCAGGCAATTAATTTATTACCACGGGAATTTTCCGTACCTAATATAAGTAATTCATTTATAATTAGTACTATCAATGTTTGTAATTTACCTCCCCCTCTGCTTCCAGTAGAAAAAGAAGAAACCCACCTTTTATTATGTAATTTATAAATTAATAATTTTAATCATTTTTTAGTGTATTCGTATATCTTGCGATGTTCTGTCTGATGATGCTTATTAGAGAGTTGGAACACGTGTCACAATTTGTAGCACAACAAGTGGAATAATAAAGTTATAAAAATTAATTGTGTATATATTTTAATTTACTTATAATAATAATCGTATCATCATCTCTTCTTCTGTCTATTGATAATGAAATGTAATTTAAAAATTTCGACTGAAGGTGCTTGATGGAAATTTAATAATAATTTAGAATTATTTTTATTTTGTACACTTCCTTGAACACGAACCGGGTTTCGCCTCTCGGCATCTTCCGGTGTTGATCAGTGCGCGAATGCACTCGAACTTACTTGCAACTAGCGTGCATTCGCGCACTGATCAACACCGGAAGATGTCGAGAGGCGAAACCCGGGTCGTGTTCAACCAAAAATTAAATGGAAGTGTACAAAATAAAAATAATTCTAAATTAGATAATGAAGGAATAATTCTAAATTAGATAATAAGGAATTTATTTTTCAGACTATGTTCGTGTCATAAGTCAACCATAATGATTTTAATTATTACCAGTTCTATAGAAAATCGTAAATTGTTTTAAATTTGTAAAAAAAAAGAGTTTTTTTCGGGCTGTAGAATATAAATCCGGGCTTCGGGTCGGTTTCGGGTATCAAGTGTGGTATTGCATTCGGGCCCGGGCCGGGTCGGGCTTGAGTTTTTCGGGCTCGGACCGGGTAATTTTGTAAAATTTTGGCCCGTGCAGACCTCTATTGTATACTGCTCTTGATAATCTCTAATAATAGTTCAACTGATAAGCCTCACTGGCCTTAATAATGCAACACGTGAAGCGTAAACTAACAACACGGCCGAATGTAAATATTAAATTTTTATTAACATATTCTGAGCAAACGTAAAGTGCTGTTTCCATACTACATATATTATAATACGCGAAAAAGTGTAAACAAATATTCGTGAACCAATAGGCTTTCAAACATAAATGGAATTGATGTTGATAGCACAGCTGGGAAAAATTCCAGCAAAATTCAAATAAGGGTTTACTGCATCGTTATCAATTTGAGTCAGAAAACAACCTACACCAACACGGAACACCTATCTTATGATGAAGTTTTATATGACGAGATACGTAATAATAGCATTACATTTCCCATCTGTTAATCTGGAACATAAGCATGTTATGAAAATTAATTATTATTTTCAGAAATTCAACTGTTGAAATTATATTGTTGTAACACGAAGAGAAGGCTGAAGCGTTAATGGACGGATGTTGAGTATTTATAAATGGATGGATTTAACTCGTGGCGGATATAGTATTGTATTGTATAATAACTATTATTTGGGTGAGATATCTTTTTTAACTTTTGAATAACAACCAAATATATATTATTGTTTCAGCAAATTATGAATTTCATTTTATTTTATTGGCCGAACATTGATTGTTGATTGGTTTCCTTTTAAAACATTTTAGCAGCAAATATTTCTTTAATTAATATTTACAGCATATGAAGTTTAATATGCAAAAAAAACAGTTAAACTTTTACTTTCTTTTGTAAAGTAACTTACTTTTGTAAAGTAACTTACTTTTGTAAAAAAAAATCTACAATACTAGAAACTCTTTCTAATAATATATTATACGTATATTTATAAATCCCCTAGGGGAGTGATCCGCATATGACGGTCCGCGGACCCCTTGTGGTCTGCATGTTTTGTCAATTGTCCGCCAGTTGCCTGGTCAAATCGTACATACATATATTTCAAATTCAAGATTGTGAAACTCAAAACGAATTTAATTAGCCAAAGAATGAGGCATTTCATGCTTTTTACATTTTCGTTAATCGAACGAAAATTTCCGAACCTTTATTTTATTATAATGTTTCAAACAAAAATGGTTCAATTAAAAAAAAACTATTTTAACATGGGCTCTGTAAAACTTTAAAAACTTTTTAGAGGCTACACCAGGGGTTCTTAACCTATTGCGGTGACGGGCACACTTGAAATTTTGGAGAAAAGTGGCAGGCGCAGGCCGGATTTTTAAACAACTAGATTTGCATACATATTAAAAAGGAGTATATATTTATGTATTAATTTTATTATGGTTCCCTTAGCTGCTTTAAAATAACATGGATATGGTTATATTTTTGCAAATTCAATAAATCTATTAAAAAATATAATTTCTTTTTGAAATTTTATCTGATACTTTGCCGGGCACACAAAAAAGGCTCCCTAGGCTATGCATATATACTGGCTATATATATATATATGTATACTAAAGCATGTTCTTATAAATACACAAATTTTAATACAATTGTTATCTGTCATGAGAATATAATATAGAAAGTCAGTACAGAATAATGTCGAGTTTCTTTAAGTTGAAAATGCTCACGATGGCCAAAAGTTATAAATTAAGCTATCTTTATTACAAATAATTTACAAATGACACCTTAAAAGTAATTAGCAAAAAGTATTATATTTTGCAATGAGGTACAACATTATATTAACTAAACTATTTTGTACTTATTCAGTATTCATTTATATATTTCTTTTACTACTTTTAAGTCTGTTGCCATAAAACTACTCAAAATTGTGGCCAACAAAATATTATTTATTTATTATAATACTCATTTGTTTTATTTCATTTTGTTTACATAAAATTTACTCAAGTTTACCGAGATTTTGTCATAAATCAATTTTAAGTCTGCGTTAAGCTTTAACAAATGTAAGTTGTTAAGTATCCAAATAAAATTATTTAATGATTCAATACTTAAATATAAATTAGATATAAATATTCAAAATTATATGGAAGTTATAAATTGCCGTTTCCAATGACTAAAATAGGCATTACGAAAAGGTAGGAAAATTTCATAGGTGTCAAATGAACAATAACGCTGAGCATAATAACGTAAAGTAAAACGGTCCCCGAATTGAATTAGCTGGATGCCGCAGGCTTTTTGTGGGGATTTTAATGAAAACTTCAATTCTATACTGCCATTGTGTAATCCCCTTGGGAAAATGTGAGGTAGGGTTATGGATTGAATTATTTGAGAAACATTACAGAATTATCGAAAATGTTATTTTTGGTAAAACTACCGAACGGTCTCGGCTTTATTTGAGCAATGAGAGAGGTTGATTTATTTCTTTCCGGGCCGAAGGACTCCCCTCTATCCGACGGAAGATAAATTTGATATATCTCCAAAACATGACAAAATTTTGAATAGATAATTTAGATACATTGCCAATATATCTGCATATTATATTAATAAGTATAAATTTCAAATCGAACCGATTTAAAGTATGTACCGCTCCGTTAAATTAACCGAAACGTTTAATCAGGGACCCAGACATTTTCTGAATTCTTCAAATAAATTTATTACTTTTATAATGTTTACATAAACAAACGATCATGGCATTTGACAGCATTTCATAGCAACAAGTAAGCGATATAACATATCACAATAAGATATGATTCGTATTGAATTAAAAATCATAAATAGTGTTTAAATGTATTAGGTATGCAACGACGTAACTACAAAAGTTCAGAGTTTGACAGTAAATTACAATAATAAAGTGCGAATTATTTATTAAATGGTCTACTTTGTTATAGCAAATATATTGCGGATTTCGAATAAATGTATATTGAATTTGATCGGAAAAATATGCATACTGTAGCCGCAACGCGAAACCTTTGCGATCTCATTTAGTTTTACTCGATAATTTATAAGCTTATTGTATTGTTTAGCTTTTTTAAAATGATTAAATGAGTATTAAAATTAAGCTGCGTCAGCGGATCGTTTTCGTGTCGAGAAAATGTGATTGCGCCACTGCACACTATCAACGGCTAAATAAAATAAATGAGACCTCAATAAATAGATATGCTACATAAACCGTTATTGTTTACGGTCAATTTACGGACAACGGCTTATTTTGTTCCGTTGTTAAATCAACTTCACCGATTTTGATTAAGAGTTTATAGGTGGCATTTGTTTCGATAAAATGTTCGAATTTGCCACTAGACGGTAAAATAATACAAAATATTTCGCGTCAATATACCTACCATTAAATTAGAAAAAAACGTCCTTATTAATTTGTCGAGGGGGAATTTTTGTCCACAAATAAAATGTATAACGATATTGTATTTTCGCCAGGAAATTAGTGACAAAAAAACATTTTCCGGGACGGGAATAAAGGGACACCCTCATTCAATACAACTACGACTGAAATTGTATATCAGTTGAATTAAAATCTATTTATTGGCGAATTTTCAATTTTTCTGTTGTTTTAAGGAAAATACAAGACATCTGGCTTTTAATTATTTCAAACTGTATTCTTTTTTGCCCGGCTATACAAAGTCAAATTTAAAGGTAATGTCATTTATACATGTTAATTATCGATTTTTTACGCGGTTTCTTTTTGTACGGATGTTCTGCGTGGAACATATCCCACGTGTAAAAAGAAAATTGATTGAAGGTATATTAATATCAATGTATTAAGAGTTAGTTTATTTTTTCATTTTTGTCACGGCTTGACATAACAAACAATAATTGTTTACGTCCTTGGTTGATTTTTAACCATACAGTTTTCCTAAAAAAATTAAAAAAAGAAAATTCGACACGGTCAGTTAAAATAATATTAACTATTAAAATAATATTAAGTATCCTGTTTATCCGAATACTGATAATCTGCCATTTAGATTTCTCAAAAAATATATTTAAAATTAAACAGCCGTACGAAATTGCTAGTACAAAAAAAGCGTTACCATAAAGCTGATATAAATATTTAGAATTATTTAATCCATTTCAATACAAATTCCGATTGAATTTATTTTGTTATACAATTATAATCTGAACTTTCCCCTACCTAGGTGGTGTTATTAAAACCACAACAATTCTCTCTTCCCTAAGTAGGACTGCCCACCCCTATCCGCTTAGGTGAAAGCCTTATAATTAATAGTTATTCCAAATAACTAATGCCAGGTGGCAACCTTTATTACTCCTTGCAGCATATTATAATATTTTAACGTATTTTAATAATAAACACAGAATATTTCATAAATGTATGAACTTTCAAACAATATTTTTAGTAATATGAATTTTAAAAAAGTTTACAAGACTGTTTCCCTTAAATCAGTGGTTCACAAACTTTTTCATTAAAAGAACAGTTTTGAAGTTTAAAATATTTAGCAAGCCAGCATGATTTTTTTGCAAATATTTTCTGTTTTTATAAAACATAAAGCAAAAAAATATATCATTGTGAATATTTATATTTTTAACTAAATATTTATTTTTATAACTCTTTTGTCAAAACATTCATTCTTGCCAGTGGATATTTTATTTAAAAAAAAAAATATTCTTAAAAAATAATTGACCCATGAGTCACATTTGTGAACCCCTGCTTGAAATTTAGCTCTAAGATAACATAAAGACAGAGGCCAGTCATTTAGCCGAATTGTCAATACTCGTGGGTATTGGCCCTACTCAATTCTTGTTCTACAACCAAGTCATCAAAAGCATTATTTTTTTAAATAAATGTCTACAAGCATCACCACTGCGTTCCCAGAAATTGTTCTGTTATTTCATTCCATTGGGAAGAAAATTTATATATATTTTGTTTATTTTGTTTACCATGTCCACTCCCAGTGTGGAGTATATGGACTCCAAATGGAGTTTATCTCAACAGATGTTTATCTATGAGAGCTGCTAATTACTCAGTTGCTCAACCTCACTTTTTTGAAAGAGTAAGTAAGGCAGGATAGAGCTAGGATAGGAGAAGTGATTAGATAATCACTCTTTCTATGTCCCATTTTTAGGATCAGATAGGTGAGGGAGGGAAGCCAGTGATGTTGACTACTCGAACACAAACCCAACAGATCTAGATCTAGACAGATTTAGAAGAAAAAAATCTTGACATGATCTACTAGTATCTTCCGAGAGACAGTTTGGTTATCAAAGGGTTAATCCAAAGAATGCGCCGACGTCTATAGATATGCGCTCCTGAGAAGCGATTTGAGCCGATTAGTATTTTAGCAAAAAAATATTGAGATGCATTATAATATTCTATGTCTTAAAGTATCATAAAAGTGAAGTAGCCTTATTAAATACACACTGCAATAGTGTTATCTCCCTAAAATAAAAAAATGCAATCCACTAAATCACCAAGTAAAGACGTGATTGTCCTTAAAAATTCAACAGAAAAGTTTTACTATATTACTACTTGGCTCACTTCATTTCGAGGGCTCATATCTGAGTGTACACATCAAGGAAAATGGCAATATGCAGAAATAATCTACTATTTGACTAGGTGTAACTGGATCCACGATTTAAAATGTTTGATACTAAAGATTATAATCTACTTAAGTGTTTACTGGCATTTGTTCCATGGGTGCTCTCTGATAATGTTGCTTTATCAATTAACCCTTAGACCGCAGTTGACTGCTATAGCAGCCCAATCTGAACCGATCTGGATCCGAGCCGCGGTCAAAAGGTTAATAAAATAATAATTAGTAAATAAATCTGGAATTACAGTTGACAGGCAAGGTGTCAGATATTTTGATTTTTTTAAATTACATCCTCGAGATCAACTCGAAGAGAAAAGTCTTTACAAACACCCATGCCCACAACCTCAAATTCAAATTGAATGTTTCTTAATTTGATATTGACCTTGTTAGGACTTGAACCTAAACCCACTATCACTAGAGTAAAGCTCATACTACTAGTTCATAGATGTCAACATAAGTAACATACCGTCTTTTTCCGAAAATAAGACATCCTCCGAAAATAAGCCCTAGCACGATTTTCAGGATTTTTTGGAATATAAGCCCTCCCCGAAAAATGAGTGCAAAAAGAAAGAGCTATTCCATCGAGTACAAAAAGGGAATCGTAGAGGACTCCCGGGACGTTAATCTTGTAGCCTTATGTAAAGAGAAGATGTTGGATCTCCGTATGGTTCGAAAATGGCGAGCAGACTACGATAACCTGTGTCAATTGGTGGTCCAGGGAAATGTGAAGAAACGCAAGGTTGGATCAGGCCAGCAACCGTTATTTTCTGAGCTGGAAGAAAACATCTGGGAATGGATTGCTGATAGGAGAGCAATGGCTATGGTTGTGCGGAGGGCTGATATCCAAAAATTTTCCCTCGAAATGGCAATAGAATTTGATATATCCACAGAAGAATTTAGAGCGTTATCACACTGGCTGGATAACTTCCTTCGACGACATGAACTGTCCCTAAGAAGATCAACAACAATTTTCAGACTGGAAGACAATGAAGTTGTTAAACGTGCACTTGCATTTAAGCTTTTTGTTGATGGTATCGACTTTTCTAAATACCAACTCTCCAACATGATTGCTATGGATGAAACTGCAGTATTTCTAGGCCAAGAATCTCAAACAACGGTTCACCACAAGGGTTTCTCGTCAATATACGTTCCTTCTACTGGTTACGAAAGTGCATGTGTTACCTGTATTTTGGCGATTCGTCTGGATGGCAAGAAAGTCTCACCGTTAATCATCACTAAGGGCAAGAAAGACAAGATTGGATGCGTTTCAGGAATTTATGTCATTGAATGTGAAAAAGCCTGGAGCACCCAAGCAGTTATAAGAAAGTGGGTTGATTTTATGCTGCCACTTCTCGTAGCTCGTTAGCTCGTATTTCGGACCAAAAAATAAAGTAAAACAGTGTCTTATTTTCGGAAAAAGACAGTAGTAACCGTCTGAAAAATTAAAACACAAAGAACTCAAAACTTCACAATTAAAATCAAGCTTGGATATATTCTGTAATTTTCTCACTGTTGCCTCAACATTTTTTATCTCCTTTGCCATGCTTATATTTCAAATAAAACAACCATTTCTCTTTTTAAAAAAATTTCCTACATTATCATCAATTGATACTTCGCGTCTCAGTTGCTTAGACGTTCGCAGTCAACAGGTCAAAAGTCCTTTTCTATATGAGAATTTGCTCAAGTCTACCAATATCTCTCAATAAAAATTTTTGTAACAATTGAATTCCCCATTTTAAACGCAAAATGAATTGCAGCTTTGGCAAAACCAGATCTAAAAAAAATTTTTTCATACAATGTAAAATGTCAGTCATTGTTTTTCAACAAATTTATTACGAATTTGTATTTAAAACAGTTGTGTAGTCAGAACAGTCGGAGCCATAAAGAAATGGGTGACATCAACTTGTTTTCCAATTACATACTTAAATTACAAAAAGTCATGCATTTAAATAGATATTACAAAATATACAAAGACAATATATAATTTTGTTGGCAGTCAGTCTTTGTTTTTTTTTCCCTCCACAGCCTTGATTGAAAAGCAAGGATGCCTGTAATTTTACATCATATTTTACTTAGTCACTAAGTTACTTAACCTCTTCCTGGTCTCGCCCGGATATAACCGCGTATACTTTCAATACCCGAGTATACACTCGGGTATTGAAAGTCGTCAAAATGTACACCACAAGAAAACTCAGACAAATTCCACAAAAAAAAACAATGAATTCTTTCACTAAATATGCATGTTTTATAAATATAATACATGTGTTTGGTGTTAAGCATAATAAGAAATATGTGATCTTTTTAGAACATCTGTTTAAATCAATTGGACCGGCAAGAGATTAACTAAACTAAACATGCAAAATCATTAAAAACATTATTTTGGAGCCAATATTTTTTATTAATTGAATTTGAAAGGCAAAATATAAAACATATATTTAGGTTATCATTATATTTCTCAAAAATATTCATTCCCATAAAACATTAGCAAAAAAAAGTAACTAATATAGACATACAAAGTTATTTAAATATCAAATGTGATTACGGAATTGGTCAGTGAAACTATTTATGGAAATGCATAATTTACTATCTAGGTATTAATTATATTAATTTGTTGACTTAGGAAATAATTTTCAATGAACCATTATATTTCTCTATATACTTTGATACAGCATCACTGTTTATTTCATTCCCAGATAAAATCAAAGTATGCAATTTAGGTAAATGCGGAAATCCTTTTAAAGTCTTCAATGAATTGTTACTCACATTCAAGACCTGAAATTTATGAAAACAATTGAATAATTATAAAAAAATAAGACACAACAAGAATTTCATTCAATATATCATAAGAACATTGCAGAACAATTGTTGAATAAAGCTTATTAGAGTAGTTGTCTGCTTAAATTCATTATGTTTATTATTAAATTTGAATCATTCAAATTATGTACATTCAGACAAGTTTTGTCACTAACGATCCGGGTTTCGCCTTTCGTTATCTTCACGCGTTCAAGTAGACGGATGAACTTGAACTGACTATCAGTTTGATAATTTTAACGATTCAAATTTAATATTGAAATTCCACCAAGCACCTTCAGTCGAAATCTTAAATTATATTTATTATAAACATTCAAAAAAATGCACGCGATTCGGTACTACAAACAAGGTGCATCACGCTATCACTACACTCATACCGATTGTTTAATCGATTGGTAAAAGATAGTCTCAAAAATCTTGGAAATACTAAAATAATAAATTAAAATACAGGTATTTATCTAATGTCAGTTTTGAGACAGAAATAAACAATACAGAGAATCAATTTAAATCTCAGTGACATTTTTGTATCAATTTATATAGAAATAATAACCAGTGGCAAGAAGCGTCAACTTCCACGAGCTTAAAAAACTTAGGGGTCGAAATGTCTGAAGTGTATTGAAGTTTTTAAGAGGTGTAAATGGTATATTTATCCCAAAATTTACTGAAGCACATATACAAATTACCTGACAATTTTGTAACATTCGTAGCATTGGTAAACAATTTGAAGTGAGTTCCTGCCCGCTGAGATCGATATCAGAGCAAGCACTCCAATACTGGAGGTTATAGAGCCTCGAAATCTTGAATTCAGCTGAACCTTGATTTTGGCTGTAGAATTTTCCTTGCTTAATAATCTCCATATCGCTCTGGAGACAAAATTCAATATGCCATCTTGATGACAAATCTTTGTAGTAATTTATACGCTTTGGATCCAACAAAAACAATTTGGGGATAATATTGATGTAACTTTTGTAATACTTTACGGGATCAATTGAGTGTTCGATGACCGCCAGAGTCAATAGGGTCCCTGTAAATTGAAATCAAAATAAGAGTTACATTGAAATGATAAAGATGAGTTTAAAAAAATTGTATCCATTTACACTTCCAAAGTGAAGCATATAGACTTCTACCATTCTACCAGGCTTATCTCTATACTCTTGCTATGCCCTTTGAGTGGGAGAGAATTTTTAGATACCGCATACATTCCTTAGAAAAATCTATACATTTATTGAAAAATGAATGTGCTTTTTACGGAGATCCAAATAGAACGACACTGACCACTCGGCCACAGATCTAGCATTTAAAATTTAGTTTTCATACCGGGATCTGAATACGTGGAAATAGATTACTATTATTTAGATTTTATAAGATTTATAGTACTAATGATTTTTTCTGTACATAATTAAATACGATTTATCTTAGAAATTGGAATACATCTTTCTTACATACTATTGTAAAAATGTGAAATAATTAATTGCTTATCTTACATTTACTATCAGGTTCTAGTTCAAGCAGCTGTTCGCACGACTCGTGTTGATTGTTTAACTCTTCAATAACAGATTTGCCAAAATAATTTCCAAAATGAGCAGGAACACATCCAATGTATTCATTACCAGGTGAATGATTGCAAATGACAGTCTCCTCTGTGTCATTGTCAGATTTTAAAATAACCTAATGTTTAAAAAATATGCAAATTAAAATGGATGGATGAACAAAAAAATATTTCTTTATACTTCAAATGTAACCTAGGTTATGTGGTCATGGCATTTATTTTTTATCCTAGAATAGTCCTATATATCCTAGAGTTGTCTCTATATATAAACAATATAATTATGTAAACTTAGTTTTTTATTGATGTAGCATAAATTTATTGAAATTTCAAAGCTAATTATTACATAAATTGATGGCATATGAGCATCTACAATAGGACCATTTTCGATAAAACTTATTTTTATGTGAGCTGCGTACACAACCCCATCCAGAGAAGGGGGGACAGAAGGGGCAGCTGCCATGGACCTCACGTTTTAAATATTCTACATGATACAGCGATTGCAGTTATTTTTTTATTAACTACGCTATTATTTCTTGAATATTTTAATGTTGAGACTAAAATGAAATTTTATTTATTAAATTGAAATCACAGAAAAACGTCTTGTGAAGCTGCGCAAAAAAAAACTATGTAAATTAAACTGTGTAAGTCGCCTGCTGTTGCCCAGTTGGTTAGAGCTTGATCTACCGATCACGCAGGTCTGGGTTCGATTCCCGGTCAGATCACAGTGAATTTGAGAATTATTCAATTCAAAGTTGTGATCGAAGACTGGGTGTTTGTGACGTCAATTTACATTATTTCCTCTCCTCCCATCCTTCTGATTCTTTAATAACTGGGTGTAGCAATAGCGATTAACCAAGTCCTTAAATTAAATTAGTTCTGTTCTAGCCTTATCCTTCTTTTCCTACTACTCACTTTGAAAAAAGTGAGGTTGAGCGACTGAGTAACAAACAGTTCTCGTAGAAAAAACTTCTGTTGAGATACCTGCATTAGGAGGCCATATGCTCCACATTGGGAGCGTCCGCTTATGGATTTAAAAAAAAACAAGGGATGGATGTATATCATATCGACTGTGGAAAGGAAAAAGGACGTAACCCACACATATCAAATTTTACAGGAGGCGCTAAAAACGCGTTTTGATGATTTTGTGACATATGCAAATTATGAATTATACACAACCCTGAAGTGCACGGAGACTTCTTAACTGATGTTTTATTGACATAATCTAATATAAATTCAATAAATTGTCTAGGAAAATCCTTTAATTCAATCTTTTTTCGTGGTCTTAATTTTTTACAAGGTCATTTTTTCAATCTTAAAAGCTAAATTTAGATACAAATTCGGCATTTGCAGCTTGCATCCTTTTGATAGAACGTGTATCAAGTTTGATACATTGTGATTATCGAAAAAAAGCTGTTTTGGAGAAACTGTGGGTTAAGTCCTTTTTCCTTTCCACAGTCGATATATAAAGTGAGCTGTACGCAAAGAAAATTTTATTCAATCAAATAATGTGAAGAGACAGTTTTAAACGTTTACCTGTATTTTAGAAGATTCACTCATTTTCTGTGGTGTATCATGTTCCAACACCCAGAGCACATCATTCTTTAAGGCAAATATGGACACCCAATCACCAGAGATTTTACTGCCATCAATTTCAATGCTCAGATTATTCTTAAGTGTTGTACAAGGCACGCTTTTATTAAATGATATGTATGATTTGGCAGACGTGATCCTGCATACTGCCAGATTAAGAGGCGGAGGAATCGCACCTTGAAAACATATTGTAAGTTCCCATGTGAAAATTTTTAGTGTATATTTAGGATATTTAACACACACATGAAGTTACCAAGGCTGTGAATATGTCAAAAAAACTGCGACTCCACCTATGGCATTCACTAACGGTCTTACTCTAACGACGATATAAAGAAAAAATAATAAAGATATCTGCTATAATCTATAAACTATCTATAAACAAGTCTGCCTATTGTTTAATCACAGTTAAAATGCACAACTTTTTTTATTTTAATTTAGTTAAACAAAAGGAGACGGAGTCGCCCGTTGTTTACAACTCTGACTTCATCTAAAACACCATGACTCCAACTCCACAGCCCTGGTTACTCAAATATGACTCAGTTTTCTTCCCATAACAGAAAAATCGACAGATGTCTTAATTAGGGAATCCAATCCCGGGATCCCGTACAGTTTTCGATACATTTCAATCCCGGGATTAGAAGAAATGATCCCGAAACATTCGGGATTGGTTTTAAAGCAGAAAAGTGTTGGTTTTAAAGTCGGCAGTTCACGCATATGCAATAAACGATACCCAATTTTATTATTTAGACTTTATCTTTGCGATAAGAAAGAGTCGCAGCCGAAAAGGTAATTTGATGCCAATCATATTTAATTTTCTTCAACAAATTATACGCACCACGTGTACTGTATTTGAATGCATTTGTTGACAATATTCATTGTTTGTTATTATTAAGCTTCAAATTTCAATATTTTTTAAATTTATTTTTTGCTTTGTTCTCTACATCAATGAATGTTACCAGATATCAACGGCAGTGTTTTTTTCGTAATTTATTGTTCATAAACATTAATTTTGTACCGTAATCTGAAACCTTTGACTAAATAACGAAACAACCGATGCTCTGGTACTCTGGGAATATTTTAATATTTAAATTACTTCTATTTACTCTAATAAAATTATTAAGAATGTATGTATGTAGACGACAATTTAAGAAATCTTCATTCTTGCAGTCTGAAGTAGGTAATTGCTTTTTTCAGCTATCAACATTAATCATTTTAAGTTATATTTCGTATTTTTATATAATGTATGCATATTAAGTTAGTTTAATAATTATTTCGCATATTTTTTTACGAGAAATGAAAAAATCCACTCATTCACCTCTACATCGCGAATAGCTGAGATTTAGAGAGCTTTTTGGTAACGTATTGGCAGCTTACAGCTGATCATATAATATAGGATAATTTTTGTAATTTATTTTTCACCAAATATTATCAATTTTTATTTCTTAAAAAATGTACTGATCCCGAGATCGAAAAATTCTAATCTCGAAATACTACATATTTATAAATAGGCAAGCTCGGATTGGAAGACTATGCAATAACAATAATTTAATATGTAACAATTTGTATGTATAATCTAAAATACATATGGATTACTTTTTTAATGAAGGTATTAATATATTTACTGAATATTTATTTCCAACAAGATAAAAATTTGGATAAAAATACAATTGAGGGTGCTGATTGATAGACAATCTCTCTTTTACCAAATAAAGAGTGAGTAGAGATGGAAGATTTAGAACATCATACATACATACATACATACCAGTGTTGCTTAACCTTATTGAAACAATTTACAAAAATTAAAACTATTTAACAAGAAAAAAAAATATAAGAAAATATTGTTGCCGATTAATATGCAGAAGAACAACGATACACTGACACAATAAAATAAAAGCATCCATGTCGAAAAAATTGACAAAAATGACTTATTCAGACATCCTCACAATGTTCATGAAGTATTCGCCCATTCGAATTTCAGCAGCTAATGCTCAAAATATAAAGACGCTTCTGTCGGTAAATACTGATATACACTCATTCTTATGATAAGTTATCAAATGAGGATACAGAAAGTAATAAAAAAACTTTCTGAATATGGTAATTGAAAATCAATCAAAGGCAACCACTATCAATATCTTACTTACCCAACAACCATCTCTGATAAAACCATGCGCTTGTATCATAGGGATCAGTAAATGCTGCATTTATTACCAGCTCCAATTCACTTCTATGCGATTTTTCTTCAATTGATCGTAATCCTATAAAATAAAAATATTATTAACATTAAAAAAAACATTGATTGCAACAACTTTTCCCTATCACAAATAAAAAAATAGTATGAATCAAATTGATTAACCATATTATACTGTATATGCAATGATACTCCAAAACTACTTCCCTGCAATTTGTATTTTCACGTCATTTATGTATGATTTTCGAAGTACAGTAAATATTCCGATAACGCTGAACTTAACTCCAACATACAACATAATACATGGAAATCATACAAAAATTAGGGTTACGTTAAAAACCTAGGTTTTGATTATAAGGTCATATTTCGACCCTTAATTGCATGGAAAACACAAGGTTTTTAGTGACATTAAAAATTTGTCTGTTTTCTCAAAACTGAATTTGGGCATGTTTGATCCCAAGCTCTTTAACTATGTTAACTTCAAAAATTTGTATTATATTAGGTTATATTTTCCTTATTTTCTTTCTATAAAAATTCTTTGTTGAACCCCTTATTTTTTATAGAACCCCAAATAAGAAACAGTGTTCTAATTTATGATACACTTTTAAAAAACAAATAATTACCTTCAGTATCAGGAAATAGATGCGTCAGCAATTTACTACGATAATGCCAGGCAGAGTAATTTGAAAAGTTCTCTTTTATTTTTTCAGTACTGTAATCGAATTCTTTTTCTAAAGCAGTCTTTGATTTCGCCACTATGTGACGTCGATAGTCCCAGCAGTGAACTTTAAAAGTATACCATTATTTAATGAAGACATAAAAATCATTAAAGTAAAGTAAATTTTGAAATATAGAAATCAAATAAGGTTGTTTTTATAATATATATATCATCATATAATGTAGTAGAGAATGCAGAATTGACAGATCCACGATTATTGAAGTAATAGCCTAAATATTGTCATCGTCCTGGCAAAAGTTTGTAAGTAATAAATTGAATAAATTGTAAGTAAACAAAAAATTTAAAAAAAATAGATTTCAAGATAAAGCCTCTAGCCATGTTAGAATGAAATGTTACATTGATAATTTTAATATAAAAATATAGATGGATTAATACCGATATGACACAAAAAAGTAAGGGATAATTGACTGCCCTTAAATCTGCATTAATAATTACAGATAAAAAAATTACTACCTAAGAATTTTATCGTGTAATGAACTGATTTAAAAAAAAATACCAAATTTTGAGAGTACGATGATGATATATAAGATTTTCTGTTAAAGTTTTCTTTAATGTAGAGGATATGTGATTTTTAGAAAAATGAGACTATTTATTTACATACACATTCAAACATTGATTGATCAAACTATATATCAGAAAGACAGCTAAGAATCAACAGAGCACAAAATCAGAGTGCTAATAAGTAAGGCTCTTATATAGATTTTATGTGCCACTGTTAAATCAATGCAGAGTACAGGTAGTCCCCGACTTACGACGGGTCGACTTACGATGATTCGCACTTACAACCGAAAAAAAGATCATTTTTTTTATTTGAATTACATCACGGGGAACCACAGCAGATGCATGGGTAAAGTAAGATAACTTAACAAAAATGATGCAATACATATTTGCTCATATATAAAAAAATAACAATACAAAAATAATATAAAAATGATTTGTTTTAATACATCATGCACATCAAATGTGATCTATGTAACTCTGGGTACATTCTGAGGTTATCTTTAAGAACGACGTCATGAAGCATTTGACGTTTAATCTAAAATGGTCATCGTGTCAGTGCTGCCAACACAGACATGAAAAAAAACAGAAATTGTTTGTGAATTAATTTTTTATACAAATCTAAGAAACGTAATGATCTCTAATTAGTGTCATAATAAATGAAAAAAAACAAATGTATATTCAATCTTATAAGATGTGTAAGTAGTATATTTACAGTTTCTTTCATCCAAATTTAAATATACATTGCACAACTTCAATTCTTTACTCCAATCCGGATGTGTCCTGGTATCTAAGATCCAAATCCGTTGGTGCCATGCACTGTATGATTTCGGATTCACTTTCAAACAATATTCGGTTAATTGTAATTCAGCATCAAACAGAGTGGCAGCACTGTCCGAAGGTCTGTGATGAATGAAATAAAAAAATATATCCCAACTGTTAATAGAAATTATAAATTGGATTTAACTGTGCAAACATGACAAATTATTCTTCTATTAGTTTACATTCAAATACAATCTATATAAAAATTGTCAAATATTAACATGGCCCTTAGCTGGTAGACGGAAGAACCACACATTTCTTTGATGTAGTGTATTTCATAAATTTTAAACATACACCCGAAGAAGTGGGTCAGTAAATAAAAATATATGTAATTTTTAATTTTAACTAACAAATTTTGAATAATCAACAACATATAGACCATTAGACTATTTTTTTTTGACAAATGAGGATATAATTTTAGAAATAAACACCTTTTCAGTTATGAGGCGATGAAAAATTATAGAGATAATAAAAACTTACTCAGTCGTCATAAACAAAAGGATTTCTCTTCGGTAATTCCACAATGTCGAAATATCAGGATTCGCAATTAGCATCTCAGAAGTAATTTTTAAAGCTTCCTCATCATACTCCTTTGCAGCTCTCTAAAAAAGATAATCAACTTTATGGATTAAATATTAAATTTCAAAATATTTTACACTTTAATTAAAATTTAACAGTGCGGCCAGATATAAACTAATACAGCAAAAACAATTTACAGATGCTCAGGGCTGCGCCATGCTTGGGGTTTGCTACATCAGATCACCATGAACTACCAGCCTGTGTAAAATTAAATCAAAAAATATTTTGTTTGAGTATAAAAAAATTTGATTGAAAAGAAGAGAAAATTCAATTGATTTCTGTTCAAGGCATAGGTGTTTGTGTTGTCTAAATATTCCCTCCCACCCTTCCAATCCTTAAATAACAGGGCATAGAGAGAGCGATTAGATAACATTAGTTGCATATCAAGTTACGATGGAGCTATTGTTTGGGGGCGGCACCATGATGTCACCCCTTCCGGGCACGGACTCTATGGTGGGGCACTGCCGACACTCTGTGGCACACGAATGCACCATGAAAACAGTTTTAATTTTTTTAGTCTTCGGTTATATAGTTTCTCCTACTTTACACACGTTGACAGATACAGTGAGCACCGATACAATATTTGCGACAGCCACTTGTATGATGATTGTGCATTTAATATTTTCCGACTACGGTATTTCAGCAGCGATCGTTTCCAACTCTTTATCAATAAACGCTGCAATATTTGCATCCATTTGCTTATCTTCTAGACTTTCAAACGCATTCCACGCTTTTGTTTTAATATCGGTGGCCGTTCAATGTTTTGTTTTGTCGCCGATATTAATTAAAATGATTCTTCACACTCATTTTGCAATTTACATTATATGTATCTGTTTCTCATTTTTTTTATAATCAAAAGAAATTTAATTTTATATGTAAAAAAATATTTTTGCGCAAATTTGGAGAACAATTTTTTTTTCATACATTTTTCATACTTACGCGATATTTTGATTTTTGGAACCGATTTATCAAATTATTTTAAAGTGAGGTTTTAATAAATTAGAAAAATGGAAAATAAATTCTCCAAAGGGGGGGGCAGCTATTAGCTTATTATACAGAATACGAAAATTAGCTACAGTTTTTCTATTTTTTTTCTCAGCTTTCTCACTTGAACTTTCATACTTATGAACCATGAAACAATACAACATAATAAATGAGATAGAAAACAAACGTGCCATCAACAAAAAAAACAAAATGTGCCATCATTTAAAAAAATAAATATATATGAAGCATGTGATCATAATGCACATGGACCTGGTTGTATGTATATGGTTCATATTTTACAGCTATGATTTTACTTAAAGTAGTCGAAATGTGCAAAAGTATTTTAAAGTTGAACCTCTCACGAGAAAAATTCGATGAGAATTTTATTGTAAGTCACTCGAGATAAACTCGAGGTAAATTGACATCACAAGCACCCACGTCAGGCAAAGTCTATGGTTATAAGATTTTTATACAAATTAAAAGTGATGCATACAAATTCTTCATGTAGTCAGAAAATAACAAAAGAGAATCTCCTGCACATATTTCACAGTTTTTGGAAGGCCAAATCTTGGTCGGAGAAAACATCATATTTCCTAGGCTTTGTAGCAACATCTGCCATCAGACATTATCTCCGGGAAAGCACGACAATCTTGAAGAAGAATCAAGGTCATGATTTATATTTTTTTAGTAAGTCAGCTGTGTGCAATGGTGCCCTGTGATCCAATTCGAAAATTGCTATTTTTTTTTCGGTCGTAAGTGCGGATCGTCTTATGTCGAACCGTCGTAGGTCGGGGACTACCTGTATACATAATAATATGTGATAAATTTAAATAAATTCTTCTTCACAATCCTAATCCTATTTCCCAAAATCTCATAAATAAAAACATTATATTGTGCTATTTTAATATTTCAGAACAAATTGTGTACATATGTGGTACAATTCAAGAAATAAAATGTTTTGTGAATTAAAAAAATAATTGCAAGAGTTCACATATATTATTTGAGTGTGAAAGATTAATTTGTTAAAAATCTGATTAACAGAATCGAAAGTAATATCCAATGAATCAACAACAAAAATAATAAAATTTAATCCAGATTAAGATAACAGATACAACTATGAACTCAACTGTCCAAACAGAGTGGGCGAGGGCGGTAAACCAAATGGCAGCCATTAAATGAGTACATAACTAAAAATGTCAATTAAAAAATAATGAGTTCCTCCTGCTCTGCTAACCCAAATCTGGCACATCTTTTCTTCACTTAGCAATGTATTCGGCGTTAGAGATAATTAATCTATAATGGTAGTAATCAAATAGACACCATGTAATTGAAGACGTACGGATAAAAACAACAAATATTTATTTTCCCATTTTCATTTTATTGCATTTCTCTATTGCCTGTCTATGATTCCTTACACATGTGCGAAGTTTATGTATTTTTTAATCTATGTTTATATAAAAAGAATATCATATATACCTACCAAGACTTTTACTTTAGGGCAGCGATCTCCAACCTGGGAGGCGCGAACAGTCCAAAATATTTATTTACCCTTTAAAACGTGTCTTTATTACTATATGAAATAAAGGATGGGGAGGCGCGAAGATATTTTTTTCTTCAAAGGGAGGCGCAGTAACATAAAGGTTGTAAACCACTGCTTTATGGTGTTATATCGTATACATACCTTTTTAAAAACTTGCTCAAGTGCCGCCCGGTAAAATATTACTTTTTTTTCGCGTTCTTTCGATTTTTTTAGTTTTTCTTCCTCTGAAGTACGAACTTTTAACCTTCCGTGCTGAAAATTCATAGCCATTTAATTACAAAAAAGCATTCAAATAATATTTACAAGGGATTCATTTATAAATTACCACTATCCTAATGCACCGGAACTTACCATAATGGGAAACAAAAATATAAATAACTATGGGTAGTATTAAAAAATCGAATCAGACAGATAGCGATAAGCGATGGCTCGATAATTCAATTCACGATTTACAATTTATCTAACTGTCAGTGTCAAACTTTAGTCTATGGTAAACTGTAGTAAACATAATTAATATAGACAATATGCTGAAAACATAGACACTATACATAGCCAAAGACCATAAGATTCACGGGCTGTAGCTAGGGTATCCAATCCCGGAGCCTTTTTCCAATCTCGGGATTTCGGGATTGATTAATTTTGAATCTTCTGGGAGATTTACTCACCGAGGAATTCGAAATCCTCAATTCGTTATACTTTTTCCCAGATTTTCACACAAACTCGTTTTTTTTTTTTTTACCTCACCGAGGAATTTGAAATCCTCGATTTGGTATACTTTTTCCCAGATTCTCACGCAAACTCGTTTTTTTCGTGTAAATTTTCGAGTTTTGCTCAAAATTTCTCAATCCCGAAATTCCGGGATCGCGGCCATCTCAATCCCGGAATTTCGGGATCAGAAAACTGAACGGGATCCCGGATCCGGGATTAGATGCCCTAGCTGTAGCGAGTGATGTGCTACTATTGGTTCACACCGGCTCTGTCAAGCTGGTTGCTAAAATATTTTTTCTTCGGAGTGCTGGTTCTTGAAATACGGTTTTTTTTAAATTATCATGATTCCGAGATCAAATTTTTACACGATCGCAATACTTGATCCGATATGGATAAAGTAAAAACTTGCGACCGTTTTTGCATATGCATATCTATGTAGGTAATCGTATGTGAATATTTGACATATATCACACTGAATGACCATTAATTTGCAACTGACTTCCACACCATTCGCTAAATCATGGCTCAGAAGTTACCATCACACAGCAGATGATAGACGAATAAGACCCGTCACGGTTAAAGTTTCTGATGAAAATCAAAGCACTATTTGGAATGAATTTATGTAATGTATAAATTATGTAATTTAAATAAATAATTTTGTAATGTTTTATATATCTTTTTTTATTTGATTTTTTTATACAAAAATTGGGGGTTAGTGTTCACAGTGCGAGCCGGTTGATAGAATTTCAGCAGCACATCCCATGCGAATAATTACAGTGATACATAACCTGCGGCCCTTAGTAACATTTCACAAGGGCCATGTACATCGTCGTAAAAATAAATGTCAGATATGTCAACAAATTATTTGCAACAGCAAAAATATCCAATCTGAATCTCCACTGACAGAAAACATTTATTTTTACCTGCTTCGAGGCATTCTTCAAATCATGACAAACATGAATGTAGATTTATTGTTTATTGAAACTTACTAGTAAATATAACGAAAGATTGAACTCTGGCACAAACCATAATTATGTATGAGCTTGGCCACGAAAACACACTTATTAAATACCCTTCAACAAAATCTGGTGGGTAAAGATTTGAGGTTTGAAAATATTATGGCCACTGTAGTGCACAAAAGAAACTTCATAATTTTAACGCATTTTATCATTGGCAGTTAAAACCCTTTGTTATTAATTAGAAGCTGAATTGATTGTTGTTGATTGAATTGACGAGTGCATTGCTCTTAAAGTCAATGTACTTTGTATCAGTGCCTGTCAGGACTCGGACTACCTTCTGACAAGCGCGGGGCAAAACATCGAGTGTCGACGGCGTCAAGTACTTGGGGGCACACATTACAGGAGATAGTAAGTAACCAGCGTAAAAATCTCGCAATTTGATTAGGGATAGTTAGAGCAACTTTCATGTCAATATGAAGAGTCTGGAGTCATGGTTGTACACGGTTGGAACCAAGTGCCACTCATTCGAAGAATACATTTTGACAGTGCTGTTTTACGGTTTCTCACGACATAAAATAGATGAGCGACGATCTATCTGGTTTTGACATTAGTTGCGGATGTCCCAAGAGATTCTGAATCCTGCCCGTCTTCTGCCAAACAGATGGATTCCGTCGCCGTGATAAAACGCTGATGACCTTCCATAAGATGTATTCGGCGGAGCTACAAGATGCTGGGATGATTAGGAAAGGAATAAGGAAACTGGTGAGACATAAGATCTTGTATCTCCCCTGTTGCCGCCACTGGAATCCTCCCCTAACAATATGTTCTGTGGATATTTTTGGATAGCATTCGACAACACTTCTTAGCTACTTATTATGTGCTTAGACTGAGATCAATACTTGGTAATATATATGCTTTAATCCAAACCTACTTCAATGGCAGATAATTTTTTAATGAAAATGGACTATTTTTTAAAAATGAAACACCGCTATGGCCTCTTGATGGGGCTCCATTCTTAATCCTTTGCTGATATATATGACATATTATTTAATAATTTTCTGTCTCTTTCTCTCTTCTGTCTAACTGTAATATTCTTGCCTACGCAGTTGGGTGTGAATAGTCGTGTAGGTATAGAAAATCAGCAACAGATGAACATTCAATAAACTGCTGTTCGCTCTCAAAAAACTGACACTATTTTTCTCAAGAGTAGCGTCGGTCTTAACAGATTTAGACTTCCTACTATACGCATAAGAACCACCGCGGTTACAGTTTCTGAAAATTAAAACTATTCCGAACGACACACTTTCCTTTTCATCCCATACCAAAACAGTAAACAACGCTAAATCTGCTTTCTATGGGATCATTTGCAATTACAGATAGCAATTGGGGCCTAAGAGCCAGAGGGATTGCTGGCTACCCCGCTAGTATGTGGTACAAGCGATATAACTTTCTCTTTAGTCAGAAAAAAATCTTAGTGGACAATGCAGTGCAATGATAGCCCTAACTATAGCATATCGAACTTCTTATACAGATGAATTGCCGGTCTTGGCTGGTATTTTTCCGTTAGATATGCATATTCAAGTAAGAGGCACAACAGTAATGCTCCATAAAGGTATTGAGTCACAGGTGGGAGGAATTCATTCACTGCCTATACCTCAATGTTTTGCTTGCTGAAAGATGTGTGAAAAGTTTAAGTTTTTAATTCCTCATTCTTCTGCATATAAAATTTGCGACACACTACTGTGGCGCGCAGAATTTTTTTCTATGTATGGAGTGTAATAACATAGTTTGGAAACCACTAAGAAGTTCCACAACTGATTTAAAACTAAACACTGTTGTACACCTATTGAAATGATTCACACGGATCAAAATTATTACGCATAATCTTACTAGGGGAGTTATATAATAATAATAAATGCTTTTTTGTAAAAATATTTGTATTTCCCCATGGTTTGAATAAGTATTCTTTATTTGATTCAATCAGTAAGTTTTAAAGCTGTAACCTTCTTCAGCTGATCAGTAATGATGGAACCAAAGTACAATTCAATAATAATTAATAGCAGAAGCCAAACATTTCGGTCAGTTCATTATTATTTAAGCAATGAAAAAAGAAGAGCCAGTATTATTTATCATTAAATTAATACAAATAAACATTTAATTTATTTTACCTGCAACAGTTTTTATCACAGTCTGTACGGTATCTGGTAAGCAACAACCTTTCCAAAAACATTTACCACACATTTGACAAATTGAAAATTTGCTATTTTCATCAATCACAGTATCAGAAACATTCTCTACATCAATAAGAGCACCAAATCGAGTTAAACATTTTTCTATAACTATATTTTCTTGCGGAACACAACGGGAAGCCACACATGGACCAGGTATCGAGTCTTTTTCAACATCACTAAAGAAGCCATCTTCATCTAAATTATTATCACTGATCCTCAGATTTCCTCGGTTCAAATTCGTCAATTGTAAATGGTCACTTTTATTTTTTAAAAGAAAATTCTTTTTGCTCAGTTTAATTTGACGGATGGCTTCCTGGGAAACTTCATCGAAATCGTTACTGTTACAATTATAACATCTGCCATAAATGTCAGTAATGTTAATATGAATATTGAAATAAGCACATACTTCTTTTAACTGTTCATATAAATCGCTATGGTATAAAAGATAAATGTAATTTGAAGGTTTTATTTTATTGAAAGTTTTATTTTTTTTGACATTCTTCACTATTATGTGCCTATTTTGATCATTAGCTATTTTAACACAATTCTCCAATAATTTACTGTCGTCACATACAATGGTATCAATATTGCAAGTCCTCAGGCATTCTGCCAAATTTTCCAGATTATTGTCTAGTACAAATTTTAATTCTTTTGCTGATACCGGATTCGGGTTCGGTCCGAGTCTTTTAGGAAAAGGTTTCTCTTTCGGTTTTCTTCTCGATCTTTTAACTTTAGATTGCGCAGAATCGGACATCACTTGATAACATATATCGTCAAAGTTAATTGAATATTTTGAACTACATTTTTCAATGACATCATATATTTCTAAGAGGACAAAGGCATCTAGTGCAGCATACTCCAATTGCGATGGGCGAAGTGGTCGATTTTCCCAATTGGAACACTGCTCATGTTTTTTCAATGCCAATCCGAAACACTGTTCAGCTACGGAGCTCAATCCTTCTCTTTCACTTTGCTTTTTGTATGGCATCTGAACACCGGCGTTTATCAAAGCTTTCCACAGCGTTGAAAGTTCAAGGTAGCTCAAACTCTTACATTTAACAGAGTTAAGTCCTTGGACTGATGATCTAATTTCTCTCATGTCATTTTCAAGACCGAATCCCATTTTGATAATGTCAGTGTTTTCAAAAATATTTACAGCAAGGCAAGACCACAGGCTGGCGTATTTTATGTCATTTAATGCTATAACATCGAAGAGGAAAACTTTAGTGCGTGTGGCAATTTGAATCAGAGAAACACTGGAAGGCTTGGCGCCAAATGATGGTTTCCATTCGGAATCTAAGCCAATCAATCTTTCTCCTGCTAATTCTTTCGTTAAAACTTCTCTAAAAACATCAACAGTATCAACAAATATAATATTTGATGACGGCAAAGACAGCTCATGATATCCAATATTTTGCGAAGTACTCGGAGCCGCATCCCAGTTTTCAATCACTTGACTTTCAGATTGGATAACTTCTCTCGATTCAAAATAGGATTTTACATTAGAAGGATACAAGTGTTTGGGGAGATCGAAGTATTGTGCCCATTTCAGAGCTTCTTTCGTGTTGTAATCATTAACCAAATGCACAAGCTCTTCTGCCAATTCAGGAGTCGCTGAAACTGTGTCAATTACCAAATCATCCCATGCGCTATCGCTGATAACAAATTCCCGATACTTTTGCTGTAAAAGAAAACGAATGCCACCAATAGCTCTATGGCGATTTAAGTTTGTACATGAGCTTAACTGTATGTTATATGTGACACATAATCTTGCTACCAATTTACCAATAGGCTTATAATACAATTTTCCCCACTTTATGTCAGGGATTTTTCGATGGAAAATAAATTGGTCAATTTTATTTTTAATACTTTCATTTCTCGCAAGCAACTTATCCAAATACTGAACCAACGTCAAAGCTTGTTCTGTACAAGTCGATAAGTAATCGTCAACTAAATTCAGTTTATCTTGTAATATCAATGGTACAAGAAGGTCTTCCACCGAAAGCATACTTTGAAGATTTAAAGCTATAACACTTTGTTGAGCAGCTTTATACTTATATCCATCGAGCATAGTCATTATATCAGGAAGGAATTTCTCTTTTTCATCAGTTATGTGGTATGTACTTACAATCAACTTGATAAACGAAAAGTTTTTCTGTTCTTTAGCTATATTGAAAGCCGTAAACCTTAAATTAGTCGTGAGTAGATGCTGCAGTTTCGTCATTCGCGGATGGGACCATATGTTAAGTTCACTAACGATTTGATAAGTGAGTGTATTCGGTTTACAGTCTGCAATTGCTAAGCCGTTTAAGACCAATCGTAATGTTGCAGTGAATGGATCGTCTACGGCTTCAAAATATTCGTATAATGAATGACAGATACAATCACTCTTCTTCCATATTGCCCATTTTTTCTTTAAATGCTCGAGCCACAATCTCGTATCATTATCAAGAAACGCATCGAACTCTACGCCATTATTTCTGACTATTTCTTCAACAGATGGAATAATTTTTATGGACTGGTTTTCAGAGACCAAACTCTTCAAATCAATAGTTCCATGAGGAGGGAATACGCTAGGAACACTTGTGTCAGTTGACATTCCATACTTTACATATCCATGGGGCGACGAATGTCCTTCATTCGACACAAAATAGCCTCTGCCACGAGAGCCACTCGGAAGGGAACGATCATTCATTTTTAAAGTAAATAGATAAATTTGATGATTTTAATTAACGTCATAATTAAATACAGCTGAAGCTGACAAGTCAAGAGTTTGGTTTCGTCGTTCCATAGACTAATTATAAGAATACTCGTTCATAGTGTAGATGTGTTATAGTTATAGATGGTGACAGATCTTGCTTATGGTTATACAAAATAAAATAATGTATCTACCTACTTAAATATAGTTATTTACTTTGCATTTTATTCTGCCTAGGGTTTTTACAATTAAGTGGGACTATTTATCAATTCTTACAACAATCAACTTTAAATGAAAAAATCTTTTCTTTCCATTTATGTTTTATAAGATCACGGTATATTTTAACTGCATGTAGATGTGCGTGCTTACCTTAATTTAAGTGGTTGTTCTATCATATTTACATCTTAATTTTAATATGTAGGTTATTTTATTAGTGGGCCAAGTATTCGTCATACTTTAAGTTATATTATAAATTATTATATTGGTGTCTATTTTTTTATGATAACAATAATAATCTGTTTCTGTGAGAGTGGAGACGGCTGTCAAATTATATGTTGTCAATTTATTATATTATATCAATGATAGTTTAAGTAGTGTGATACCATTTATTGTTAAATGTCGATAAGTATTAATTTTATTTGTCTTAATTCACGACTGACAAATTTCAGTAAATGTCACTTTAATGCTCAAAACATGTCATATCCTTCTATCAGGACACATGACCGTCTTCAAAGTTATTAGCCTTGATTAAAGTTCAAAAACAGGTTTGTTTTTTTTACATATTGCTTACATTATCAATTTATTAATATTTAATATTGATATTTGTAATCATTATTTCTATAATGTTTTTATAGAATGATTCATCCGAGGGTTAAAAAAAGAAGTGCCAGCCTAATTGCTGGAACTTGGATGTGTCTAATTGCCGTAATATGTGCAGCTGTTACAACAGCACCGTGCGACAAGTCCCGGAGGATTTTCACGGAATCGTCAGGAATAATCACCGATGGACCATCCGGATATAATTACACTCAGGTTAGCTTGTATCGAACACTCAATATGAGGAATAATCATAGCAGCATTATTTTGTTCTATCGACATTAATTTTTATCAATAAATAAGGGAATTTTATGGTACCTTTTCTTCTGATTATTATTTTGTAGGATGCAAATTTGTAAATATGCAATAATTTACATACGTGCAATCAATGAGAAATTGATCTGCTTTTACCGCAATGTTTTGTTAGTAAAATATTCAATAAAATTTTACTATTTTGAAATATTTATTATTTTATTAATTTTTTTTTACTAATCATCAAAACTTAGATATTTCAGAAAAATTCGATGAAATAAATCAATGATATTTTATCATGTAATCTCCATGTCTATGTTTATGTTTCTTTTATTTTTATGACCTAAAAACATTCTTAATCATTTGACCCCAACAGATTCAAGTTTTTATAAATAGACAATCGTAAAAAAAAAGAATCAGAAAGCTAAAATAAAACAAAAAATATCTATCCTGAATGGATCAATATTAATAAAATCAAATAACATATCTTATTATGCATTGCTAGATGCTGATTATTACTACTATTGTTAAATGCTAATTCATGCAAAAATCTTAAGTTGCATACGGTTAATACTACTAAAAAACAATAAATTAGTCTTTTTAGGCAAGTTACCGAGTAATTTTGTCATATTTTTTTATGGTACAAAAAATGTATAACACTATTAGTGCAGTATATCAGTGTTTAATTGTACCATTCTGTACCTTCTTGAAAATACGATATTTATATCCAAAATAAATTATAATTTATTGAATTTGAATTTTTGTTGCATTCTATTGTTAATTGTGAAATAAACCAGGTCCGTGGAGTCGGGTAAAAAAAGAACAACTCTGAATTGATTTTTTCAATTACTTCAGTTGTACTTGCATAATATTATATTGTCGGCTCACTGGCAGAAGGCTATGATTCAAAAACCGGCTGTTTTGAGTTATGAATGAAGATAGATAGATTTTAACACGCTATATCTTCTGAAAAATCATGTTCAGCCAAATTTGTTTATTTTTTTATAATTTGAACATAATATAAATAAAGTCAATTTTGAATAATGCTATTTTTGGCAACAAAAAACCTATTGAATGTGTGAATCCAATTCATTATCATTATCATTATCGAATTTCTAAGTTTATAGAACGATAAGTCATAATGCATAAATAGAGATGGTAAAATTTTATAATCATCGAACATGACGATTAAAAAAAGGTTTTTTTGACTATCACAAAAATTCTACCAGATACAACGATAGAGACACCATCAGATCATTCTAGTTACTAGAATTATTCTATTGCATAGTCATCACTTCAATCAATATGATGAATAGACTAATAATTTGTAAAAAAGGGCCAGAATCAATGTTGCGCAGCAGTTTGAAAACCCCTGCGCACTCCAATACAACTGTTAAAATAATATATTTTTTAATTGGAATATCCCTAATTGACCGAAATAACATTTAGAAAATTTAACAAGAATTAAATTCTTTTTTATTATCAGATTAAAAAAAAATATATAAATATTTTAATAATTTAATAAGAGACTGATTACTTGATTCATTCTGCTTATTTTCTTGATTTGTACTTCATTTTATTTTATGTAGAGTGAGTTCTGTTATACACTTAACAGCTTAACGACCGTGGACGCGTATTTGAGTCTTTGAAAAACAAAGGTTGCTGGCCGGCGTACACATATATGCGTATAGGTGAAGTATCTGGAAGCTAAGAAAATTAAATTTTGTAAAGATATCTCAATTTGCTTACAAATTATAGTGAATTTAGTAAAATTATAATTTTTGCGAATTTATCGCAAAATTTTATTTCACCAGGTGAAATTTTATAAAAAAAAATGTGCGGTCGTTAAGCTGTTAATAGTAAAAATATATTTATAAATTATCAAATGATATTAATTTTTATTATGCAAATAAAAAAAAACACCATTTTTATTATCAATTATGTCAAATTATGCTGCGCATTCGTTGAATTGGTCTGCGCAGCCTTAAAATTTTCTGCACAGCTAACCTGTTGTCTTAGAGGAAATATTGGTCAGAGTTGTAAGATTTTTCTGACTCCGGAAAAAAACAAGCACTGAAATAAATTCCCACTTATTTTCTGATATAAGTAAGTAGCCGAAATATCTTTAAAAATTCATTTGTTTCAAATAATTCTCTTAAGTATGGAACTTTTTTCCAAAAAAATCCAACTCAATTACCATATTTTCCTCTGTTATACGAAAAGTAAAATTGACCAGATAGCGCAACTAGTTGATGAAAAATGTTTTACTGTTTTTAAAAGTACAGTAAAACGCCCATTTACACTTGTCGGGACCGTGTAATTGGGGGAGTGAATCTCATACAAAATTAGGGAATTGGTTTTTTCTGCGAAAAATGCAAAACTAATATTTCCCTTAGTTTTGCAAAAAAAAAATATGGACGAAATATTTAGTTACTAAGTGATAAAATGCAAAGCGCGCCAAAATTCAACACATGGACAGTCGCCCGGCTATGCGTGTATAGCCTGGCACGTGTTGAATACACAGGCACTAGCCAACATTTGACTATATGCACCGCACAGATGACCGTCCCGTAGCAACGACAATATAATGCGACCGTTCAATTGGGGGATTTGCGGCGAATATTTCAAGCCAGCGTGTTATTCGGGGTAGTGTAATTGGGTTTCCACTGTATTTATCATTCAAATAAAAACATGTCACTATTTAAATGAATTTCAACAGAATTATTACACATTGTGTTACTGTACATCAACAATTAATCCAATTAGGAATAATATTCTCGAAATTTTGATAGCCTTCCTCTGTTTGTTTTTTTATTAGTGTGAATATGATAATTATGTTAGTAGACATTTTATTTCATTGATATAAATAGTATGTAGTAAAGATGCATTGTTAGTATGTGTGATATAAATAAAATAAACTATTTTGTTTTAGGATTCACACTGTGAATGGCTGATTAAAGCTCAAAATAACAGTCAATTTATCACATTAAAATTTCGGAGCATGGGAACTGAATGTTCATATGACTATGTTTTTGTCTATGACGGATATTCATTTCTCTCTCCTCTTTTGGGAAGCTTCAGTGGCAAAACTGAACCTCAACAAATAACCGCTACAAGTGGATATGTAAGTGTGGCTTTTTTTTAATGTAGGTATTTTTTTAAAGCAAATAGATTGATTCTCTATTCAAAAAGTGTAATAAGTTGTCTTGTGTAAGCTGTTGCATTATTGAGCCACGTATGTTGATGTGATAGTTGACTGAGCAATGAAATGTTAATTAAGGAATTCAAAATCTTAATCTCTTGTAAGAATTTTAGAGCTTTACAATTCGACCACTGCTTCCTACAATCATAATATAATTGAAATATATAACTTTTCATGAAGGTTTCTTAATGTATTGTTTTTTTTTTCAGATGCTCATATTATTATATAGTGATACTAATTACGTACTAGATGGATTCAAAGCTGAATTTTCCGTTGATAACTGTCCAAATAACTGTTCAGACAGAGGAGCATGCGCATCACATACATGTGTGTGCGAGGGAGATTGGGGAGGGAATGATTGCAGTGTGGAACTGTGTCCACAATCCTGCTCTGGCCATGGTATATGCCGTGGTGGCAGATGTCAGTGCCATAAAGGGTAATAAAATTTGTTGATTTCTTCGTAATAGTTTCTCTCATTAAAATTTCGGAAATCATTATTTTATTTGATTCCTAGTTTTGTTTATTTAGCTGTTGACACATTCTCTTAAAAAATCATTATTTTCGTCTTTTATGTATTGTAAAATGTCGGATATTGTGGCAAAGAGTCGCCCAATGTGGTGTAGTTGGTTAGGTCTTGGTCTATCGATCTGGCGGGCTGGGTTAGATTCTCGGTAAGGTCAATGTCGAATTGAGATTTTTTCAATTTAAATTTGAGATCTAAGACATAGGTGATTGTAATGCCAATTCTTGAGTTAATCTCTGTAATAAGTAACTTTTTCAAAAATTCACAAGTATATCTCGAATGATCTTTCAACTTTAAAATATTTGGTGAATTCTGTAATACCACATATTTAAAAAAAAAAAAAAAATCTGGACGTGTTAGTAATCTTATACGAAAGATAAAATATTGCTTTTAGCCAATACGAAATAGGGGGAGTTGAAACTAATTCCCTCAGTGTAAATTTGAATTAATTGATTTATTTTTCAACTTCAAGGTTCTCTGGAGTGGCATGCTCACTTGACGCCTTGGATTTTGTCGGTAACAAATGGCATTGGTTATCTCACACACGAGGCGGTTTGTCACCGAGAGCTGCACACTCCGCAATATATATTAACCACACAGACTCTCTCTATGTTTTTGGAGGCTACGACCTGAACAAAGTTTTGGGATCTTTGCAAATTTACAGGTATTCATTGAAGAAGAATAAAATAGTATTAATATCAATGTTTAATAAATCAGTTTACAGAGTTCACAATCTGTCATATCTCCAAAACAAAATTCTAAAAACAGTAATCATACATGAAAAAGTATTCTAGAAATAGTATTTTCAAATCATATCTAAAACAGATGCTAATGTCAGCGTGTCAACCTATCAAAACCTATGATTTTGTAATGATAGTAATGGTGAGTTCGCTCTCTCTTTGATTTATTGTTCTACCAGCAAGTTTGCAAAAATGTGTATGTTAGAGATTCAAAGTGACATCTCACCAATATTAAAAATCATACAATGTTGTATTAAAAAATAAAACACTGGTGTACTAATTCCACATTTATCTTATAAGATCAGGCTTTGCTCATTACGAGCAACAGTTGGAAAGCCCCCGCGCACTACATGACAGTTGTTCAATTAATATTTGATCGGTCCGCGCAGCTAATTTTTTGTCACGAACATCAATCAGTAGATCAGTTGAAAAGGTTAATAAAATGAAGAAGTAGTGCAAAAGAGTTTTATTTTTTTAATTTAATGCCTTTCCACCAAGAATGTGGACAAGAGAGTGAAAACTTTAAAACTGTTATAAGATTATCTTTATGAATCATTGAAAGAATAATATGCTTAATGCTTGTAATTTTCCTGACGCATTTATTTGTTTATATTCAAGTTGTTTTATGTTCGTGATTAATACAGATGTGGTAGTTTGATTTTGACCTACTCATACATGCAAACATTATTTTGTCTGACTTATCATATAAATATAAATTTGCGTAAATGATTATAGATATACACTGGTTAAAGAACTGTACTGGGAATCTAAAGTTGATCTACTGCATACATTTGCTAAAACAACAATGGTATCGTTATCTAAGAAATAAAGGACTATATCTAAGAATTTACAAATATAAAGTTAAACAATCCAGTTTAAACACACTGCAAAAACCGCAGAGAACAAAATAAATATTCACAGGATTAGATTTCTTTGCTTAGCAATAATTTGATTTAAATTTGGTTTGTTTTTGCAGGTTTTCAAGCAGTCAGTGGGAGGACGATGCTGGAAATATTATTCAAGGTTTTCCGACCAACGAACTTGATGAGTCAATTTTGAGAGAAGTTCTAAAATCGGTATGTCAAAAATGCATGTATTCTTCTTCTATATTAATTATAAAGCATTTTTTTTCATCTCAAGTAAAATTCAAAACATACAATGTTTTATTTGCTATGGCTCATAGAAAATGTAAAAAAATATTTGTTATTTGTCGCTATATTTAATAAAGTAATTAGTAAACAGTTATATTTAATAGGGATCAGTGGCGGTTCTAGGTACTGGGCTAGGTGGGCTAAGCCCGACCTGCATTTTTCGCTCAAAACTTTAGATGGCTGAATAAAAATGAACAGCAATTAGGCCACTGAACAAAATAAATACATTTATAAGCGTAACTAACCTTTCCCAAATGAATACAATATCTTTGTTTTGATTTTGCTCTGTCAATGTAAGACAATGCTATGTCTACCTACAATAATATTCTCGATTGTGTTTTGTATTACAATTTTAAACTGAGCCAGCATAAAAAAAACAATAACCCTATAAATACTTCATAGAGAACAGGCAACGTGACGTCAGTCTGGCAACACCTACGTATCAACAAGTCAGGGGCTGGAAAGATCTAGCCCGTGTTTTTTCTCTTACACTAGGGCACAATCAAGCACGATTAGATTTTTTTGTATTTGTATGTACAGAAACGTCATCAAACTCACGATTGTGCGTCAAATTATCAAACTTATTTCATTCGTTGGGGGCTAAATTTTGCCCATGACCACCAATTCAAACACAATTCAAACACAAATACCAATATCGTTGTATTGTATGAAAGTGACAGATATTGACTTTCAGTGACAGCTCTGTATTGCTTTTTGTAATTGTTATTTCACTTTGAAAGAGACGAATTTAAGGTTATTATTTTATTATTTCTTACTTACATTAGCATTGATTTTATTATATAGTAATTTATGCTTTGCAGTAGTGTCGTAGCATTTGCTTATTTGCTTGTAGATTAATGTATAAGGTGAAATGGAAAAATACACAATTTCGTAAATAGTATACAATGCTAAACTTTCCTCTAGCCCACCCAAGATTTTAGTTCAGGAACCACCACTGATAGGGATACATAATTATAGTGTTTATTTAATTTTCCAAAATTATACATGTATTCAAATAAAAACAAATATCATTTTCTTCTTAATAGGACGTCAGAGACAGGTGGGGTCTCAATAAAACCACATTTTTTAATCAACTCTTGTCCTCCTATGTTCGCCGTGGACGATCTCCCGAGATAAATTATGATGTGTTGAAAGAGATCTCTAATCCATATCCAATTATGTTGACTCCTGATAATTTAGACAGTTTTGTAAAACCTCGAAATGCGACAAGAAGGAATAAGCCATCTCCAAGATACGGACATTCTGCATGTCAAATCGGAGAAACGTTCGCTCTTTACGGAGGAAAGTTAGATAATGGAAGCTTATCATCTGAACTTTGGGTTTACAATGTCATCACAAAAAAATGGTCTCTGCGGGCTGAAAACTCTGAAGTCACTCCTCCAGCATTGACGCGTCACACACTGACTGCTGTCAATGATGAGATATATCTATTTGGAGGCAGCACGCGAGATGGGGAGTTTTCTTCAAGGTATGCTCGAGTTATTTTTTCAAATGAAACGAGGCACAACAAAATATTTAGATTTAAGTATTTGATATTTGGCACCCTAGGCAGCGTTTATTGCCGCGCCTCCTTAGAAATAATTCCACACTAATCCAGTCTGGAATGTTTCAATGAATGTCCAATAGTTGTCCAATATTAATTGCTATCTTAGGTAGTTGTATTTTATTTTTTTCAATAATACTCCACATGTTTGAGCATCCTGATTGATTCGCCCGGCATAAGTGTTCTATCGTGTTCAATATAAACATACCGTTTCGGTGCGTTTTGTTATCAGTTGTGTTTGGGGCTAAGCCATAAAATATCATAATAGTTAAATGGCTTTAATTCATATTTCCGGCATAGTCAACGATATAGAAATTAGTATATCATTAACTCGATGGCTGCTACAGGCGAGATATCTCGTAATTTTTTTTGTGCCCAACACCAGTTATGAGTTAACTAGTCGATAAATAATTAAATAAATAATTGCAAATTATAGCCAGCGTGCTAGGTAAAGACGTACTTTTTCTATGGCAGCTAAAAGGCTAAGGCATTTCTTGTGAACAATTAGTAATAAGAAAATAAAATGTAAAAATATATTCATACAAACAAAAAGATTTGTTAAGAAAGTCTCGAGGTTGCAAGGGGCTGCCTAACTTTTTTGAAGAATAAGCTATCAATACATAATAACTAACAGATACAAACACCAAATTAAAATAAAATGTATTATTGAATATTATTAAAGTATACAAAATAATTTTAGTACTCAATTTATGCGCCCGCTTATGGTTTTCGCCCTGAGTGGTTGCTTATTTCACCTGTATGGCGGCGCCGGCCCTGCTGGTTTGATTGTGTACAGTGAAATCACCTGTGTTTCATCACATCATGGTCTCTCAGTACAATTGCTGCAGTGATTGAAAGTGTTGCTGATAGTCCAAAAACATTATTAAATTCACAAAAAATTACATTTTAATAAGAATCTCAAACCAAATTCTCTTAAATGATTGCATATGCATAAATACAAGATTCAACTAGTGCAAGAAAGCACAACAACAAAATATTGAATCAGTATTAGAACTCCTTTTGTGACAGTTTTATATAAGCGAGTTGCCCATTTCTTTTTTTTTGAATACTTGTTTAAAACCTCTGCATTGAAAGCCATGTTTTCTTGAGCCAAATTGAAAGATATAATATTTATTCGATTTTGGGAAATGGTTTCAATAACAACTCCAATTATTAACATCTGGTAGCTGCTTTTTTATAAACTAAAAAATAACAATTTGATTTCAATTTATATGAAAAATATAGATACAACATTTATATTTTATTATAAATCTATTTGTCTTTCCAGAATGTTCCGCATAAAGCTGAATTCATCTGAAACAGAAAGTTGGCAAGAAGTCGTGGTGAGAGGAGGCAAAGAATTAGATGTAAGAGTGGTAGCTCATAGTGCTGTTTATCATTCCTTTTCACATTCCATTATTGTTTATGGTGGTGTTGTTGCTGGTGTAGCCAGGTAATTTTGAATGGTTTTTTTGACAAATTTTTCAACACAAAAATAACTATTTAATAACTTTGTACTATACTAGTTTGTATCTAGCCCCCCTCCCTGCGTTCACTGTAAGAAAAAATCCCCAACCTACATTTTGTAACTTGTAAATTAAGAATATGAATGAATGTTTACTTTATTAATAAATAAGCATACAATAGTTTTTCTGAAGGTGCTTCTCAAAGAAACGAAACATATATCGCATGCTTTTTAATTATCAAATTAAATTTTATATTAAAAAATAATTTCTACAAAGTTACCGCGAAATCCACTGAAAATATAAACAATAACTGTTTTGTTTTCTATTTTGAAACTCTTATCTTATTGCAGATTTTCCAAGCTCTCGGATAGAATGTTTGCATTTGATTTAGACAGCAAACATTGGAGTGAATTGCATTATCCCCGCGCGCATTTAAGAGATACATATGTACCTAGAGAGAGAGCATTCCATACTGCTACTATTATTGGTAAAATATTGTTTCAAAATTAAATATCCTAACAATGTTAAATAAATATATTTTCATTCATAACTAATCTTAAGGCTTCTGCATTCAATTGGTGATATTTAATCGTACAATTTAATTAACGATGATATTCTTTTTCTATGCATATTTTTAATTACCTTCTGAAACTTTTTTTAAAACTGTCCATATAAGTGAAGTATATGGACTCCTAATGGAGTTTATCTTGTTAGTTATGAAAAATGTTTATTACTCAGTTGCTCAACCTCTCTTTTAAACGACTAGGAAAAATTGATAGAAGCTAAAAAACGGGCTGTCAGGTTCCTGGCTATTTTTATTGCTTTGGTTGTTAAGTTTTTATATCAAATACTGCATTACTTAAGATCCTGTCATTTGAAGGGCTTGACGGGGTCTTTCATTGTGTAGTCATTCCACTGTCAAATGTTGAATGTTTTATCAATGTTTATAAATATAATCGTATTGTATTGCTCTCGTCATTCCTTTTTATTTTGTGATTTCAGGCAACTACTTAGTGATATTTGGTGGATATTCCCATCGCCATAATAAAGACGAAATCTGTTATGATAACCAGATGTACATGTATCATCTGGGATGTCATGCGTGGACCAGCGGAGAAGTGTTGGGCGGAACGGCCGGCGGCTTAGGATATCCCAAAGCGCAAGGCGTCTTCGCTCATGCGGCAGCACTGAGACCTCCGTCTACTCTCTTGCTTGCTGGTGGATATCATGGAAACGTTAACGGTGGGTGCAGCTTACAGTTCAAGAAATTATTGCTAATATCATTAGATTTTTGAACCCTATCTAGAATAACAAATACAGCATGCTTTATTCATTAGCTTATTAATATTTTCTTCGCAGGTGATCTCTTGGCCTTTGTTATTCCCGGCTGGTTAGGTGGAATCCGCGGCGCTGATCCAGAAGCCGCATGCCCTCGTCACAAAACTCACGCGGAATGTCTCGCAGATCCCGAATGCGGATGGTGTTCCGCTGATGAAGTAAAAATGCCGCTTTCTTTCTCTTGCTATTAATTAACTTCTTCTACAGATTTAATCAAGTAGTAAATATCTTAGTCGTAGATACTGAAATTCCAAATTAACATCCCTTGTTGTAAAAATGTATTATAGCAACTCATTTTAAAATTGATGGCGTATTTTACATTATTTAGGTTTGCTATGGACGAACAGTTGGCTCAAACTGTACTACTAATTTGCAATCTGTGCGATGCGGTGGCATTTGTCCAGTTCTGGGAGACTGTCACGCGTGTCTTACGCACGGTGCACCTGAAGGAACACTCGATCGCACCGAACGCCCACCTCTACCGTCAGTTAGTACTAAACTCGGCCTTCATCATTGCACATGGTGTGTGCAGAATGCCAGATGTCATCATAAAGATGGTATGTGTCAATATCCTGGTGGATTACCATTTATAAAGAACTTTAGTACAGCGGCAGCCGCCATCACTAAAATTATACTTTACTGAGATTCCTATTTGAGCAATGTAAATGTATTACATCGATTTAAATTTTACGACAGTGGTAATGATGCTTTTCTCTCATCCTTTTTACATTTTTGTGATGTAGTAGGAATTATTTTAACAATTAAATTAAAACTTATTGATCTGTGAATTATTTATGATATTGAACCTATCTTTGTATTCTGTGTGATTTTTTCAAAACATACTCTATTATTTTATTGCATGCAGATAACTACGGTGTTTGTGGAGAGGACACTCCTTCACAATCACCCGGATGGTGGGGAGCCACAGGGACTGAAGTGACTCGTCCAGAACAATGTCGCTCTCAAGACAAAAGACCCGGTCTAACTTTCATAAAATACCAACATCCCGCTAACTGGAGTCATCCAGATCATGTGACCATAATCAATGCTACCACTGTCGATTTTACTGCGACCAGCGGGACAGGCAGAGCCGATCAAGTAGAAGGAGAGATGGTGGCCAGGCTGAGAGGGTTCTTACACACTCCTGCTAGTTGGGCCGGTGGAGGTGAACTGCTAAGAGTCTGTGCCGGACATTCCAGAGCCGAACTCGTTTTGGGGGAGAACCGCCTTGCGGCCAATCTGTCTGCGGACTTGTCACAATGTACAGCTGCTGATTGGCCACAGCTGGTGCCTGGTCGGCTGGCAGTAGATTTCCATGCTCATAAAACTATATCATCTGGTACATTTAGTAGTCACCAGCAGAGCAAAATGGAATTACAGCACAACAAGACCAATGAAAACGCAAAGGTAAATTCCAACTACAGTGGAATCATAACGAGTTAAATCGTTCCAGAATCTCACTCGTTATGTGAAACACTCATTAAGCAAAACAATTTTTCCCATATAAAAAACATACAATAATGCATTGGTAACCTTGGTAACCCCTTCCCATGCCTTGTCAATCATCTTGAGTCAAGCAACGATGTGACAGTGATCTTTCCAAAACTCTGTGTCACTCGCTATGCGAAAAGTCGCTCGTTAAGGGAGCATTTTTTCACAATCTGTTTTACTCGTTATGCGAACTACTCGTTATAAGAGGTGCTCGTTATGAGAGGTTCCACTGTACTTCATTTCTTTTTTACTTTTGACAGAAAATCTTATATCTCTCATAAATGAGTTTCTAGTATTCTGCTAAAAATTAAAATTACTTTACTTACAAATGATATCTTTTTTAATTAACAGGTATTCACTTTTGAATTTTTGGAACCTTACTCTAACGGATCTTGTGGTCAGTATGACAACTGTCTCCACTGCCTAACTGACTCTGAATGCGGATGGTGTGAGCTTAAGGAGTCCTGCATGTCGAGATCTGAGAATGAGACGCAGAACTGTTCCTTGAACGGACACTGGAGATATTTAACTCTTCAACCGTCATCATGCCCCAACTGTTCCAACTACATAAGTTGCTCTGGATGCGTAGCAAGTGATGGATGCGAGTGGTGGGCAGAAGACGCCCGCTGCGGCCGCCGCGGTCGAGTCGTTGGCGCCGTGAGACAATTCGAAGAGTGTCCGGAGCCATGTCACACCAGAAGCGACTGTTCCACGTGTCTCGACGAACGAGGGCGATGCGTCTGGTGCGAAGCCACCAGGCAGTGCTTCAGTTTTAGCGTATACACAAGTGAATATCAGTTCGGCCTCTGTCGGGAATGGTTGGACCGGACAGTGACACCCAGCGCTCCCGTTGATTCTCCGGATGCTCCGCCTCGTCGGGCAGACCAGTGCAAGTCCTGCAGTCAGCACGCCAACTGCAGCTCTTGCCTCAAGTCGCTCAGCTGCGGCTGGTGCTATTCGGGCGAGAATCCCATTAAAGGCGCCTGCATGGAAGGAGACTTTGGAAATCCGCACTCTAACTGTGGTCAATTGTTGAATATTTCATCTGAGGAGTCTAAGTGGGCATACGCCCAGTGTCCTGATGTCGACGAATGTGGTCTGGGACTGCACGATTGCCACAAAGAGGCTGACTGTACTAACACCCATGGATCATATAGCTGCAATTGTCGACGAGGATTTATTGGTGACGGACGAACGGCTTGCACTCAGACCTGTTTCAACAATTGCGTCCATGGGTATTGTCTCGGTGCTCCGGAGTACATTTGCCAGTGTGATTTAGGCTGGACGGGGGCCGATTGTGCAAACAACTGCGGTTGTAATAATCATTCCACCTGCCATGTCGGCGTTGGAAACTGTGATGCATGTCAGGACTGGACTGAAGGTGAATTCTGTGATAGATGCAAAGTGGGAAGCTATGGCAATGCCACTAGCAGTAAAGGATGTCGGAGATGTGATTGCAACGGTCACGGGGATGAATCTTTGGGAGTCTGCGATTTGACTGTGGGAGAATGTTTCTGCAGGGATAATACTGAAGGGTCAAACTGCGAAAAGTGCAGTGGAGACTATTATGGAGACCCTCGACACGGTGGCCGATGTTATTATCAGTGTGAAGCACGTGGGATGCTAACTGATGAAATTGAACAAGGATTGGGCTCACACGAAGCTCATTCTGCCCCTTGGGGAGGACCTCCTGTCAAAGAATGTCTTTGGATCATCTCTCCTGGTAATACGACAGAAGACGGTCTAATACAGCTGACTATCAATTCAACCAGGCTAAATGTTTCATGCGGAGATAATGCTGTGTATGTTTATGATGGCTTACCAGACTTGGGTGGCGCTCAGCAAAGTCAACTGATAGGGGTATTTTGCAGCGATGCCTCACCAGTAACCGTAGAAGCACGTTCCGGACATTTGACAGTACACTATAAGCAAGGTCCTGTAGGTCAAGGATTTGAGGCAGTGTACAAAATTCTCAGTTGTTCGGAAGATTGTGAGTTACCCCGGGTCTGTAAAAATAATCATTGCGTTTGTGCTGATGGCTTTTCAGGAATCAGTTGTGAAAGAGAATTGTGCCCTAAGAATTGCAGTGCAGCTTTTAAGCAAGGAACTTGCGATAAAGGTTATGGCAGGTGTTTATGCAGTAACGGTTGGGGAGGACACGATTGCTCTGATAAATTGCTTCCTCATCAGCTTGTCTTTACGGAATTATTTAACTCCCAGCACCTAGCTGATACTTTGGATCACCTAAGGAAAACCCTTCCTCGTTTCGGACATTCTTTGGTTGCCGACAAGAGGGGATCGCTATGGATGTTTGGAGGTTATTCTCTCTCGCATGGACCTCTGAACGATATCAGATTATTCGATACTAAAAACAGTACATGGATGCAAGTCACAGTGGAAGCCACTCCCGATGCTAAAATGCCCGAGGGCAGATATTTTCATGCCGCTGAGATAATGCATGTTAGACAACTGATCTACATATACGGTGGACTGAGCGTTCAAGGCAAGGATGTACAAAATAAAACACTCGGCGATTTTTGGCAGTTTGGAGTTAAAGATCAACGATGGAGCAATATTTTAGGAGACGAACCCCAACCACCCTCGTTGGCTGGCCACACTTTAACTCTTCAAAAACACCAAGATTCTGAGAGCCTCGTGTTGATTGGAGGATTTTCATTAGAATATGGCTTTTTACAAGACATATGGGAATTCGACCTCGAGAAAAATAAATGGGAAAAACTGAACACAAAAGGTACAAAACCAATAGGAATTTGCGGACACACTACTGTTTACCATGCTCCAACTCAAAGCCTTTATGTATTTGGAGGATACTTATATTCATCAAATGGAACAGAAGTCTCCAACAAACTCTTTGCCCTCCATTATCCAACATTGCAATGGAGTGAACTTCCCACATTCGCAGAGCTTAACAATCCGGCAGATAATTTACCACGTGCGAGATTCCTTCACTCTGCAATAACTACGGATGATTATATGATTGTTTTCGGTGGCCGCACATACCCACACAATGCCACAGATTCCCTATCAGCTTACGTTTACAACTGTAATCAGTGGATTCGACTTATCAAAGGTTATTTTGCTTTTTTCTTATTCCTCTTTGTAAAATTCTGCATTTGAGTAATTAACTAATTAAAAGTTCTACTGCAAAGCTTCGCTCACATAAATTACTAATAATATACAATTTGATGATCACCATCATAAATAAAAATACACTAAACTCTTTTTTTTAAAGATTTTGAAATAACACGGTCCACTAAATGAACAAATACTATATTTTCAAATTGTTTTATTCTAACATGATCCCCAGACACAAAAAACACAGAAGCGAGTAACAGATTTTCTAATAAGACAGTAATAACAAACAAAAGTCTTCATTAGATCCTAACAGATTAGTGTCAGACATTTCTACCGGCGAAGGCGATTTATGTCCAGTCCCTCTTGAAAGTCTTTATATAATCAAGCAGTGATGAATAGTATAATTTTTTTCTTAATTAAAATACATATGAATAATATTTTGAGTGATTCCCTTATTGGTACATCATTAATACCTTTTTTTACATGATTTTCTGTTCACTACCAATACTTAGTGGAAAGACATTCATTATATTAAAAAAATAAAATACTCATTTCTACTAATTCAAAATTTTATTTAATAAGAACATGACTTATTTTTACACAGTTTTTTGTGGAGCGTATTCTACCGTGTAAAAAAAGTGCACGGTAAACCCAAAAGGAATATTCTGTTCATGTTTTAATTTAAAATAACATGATTTGAAGTAATAGTAATATAAAATATGACAGAAATATTTCTTTGGGATAAAACCCGTTAATTGGTCTACAACACATTTCCAGGAGTGGATTAAGTGAAAAAAAAAAAAAAAAACATCCGATGTTTTCTTACTTTTGTTTGTAAAATCATTTGATATAAAATGTTGCTCAAATTAATGTTTATTTTAGATGTCGTAGTTATTGGTGAACTTCCACCCCCAACATATGCCCATGCAATGACATTAGATGCTGAAAGCGGAGCATTATATGTAGTGGGCGGATGGGACGGCGGCGCACATTGTCAGGTGACACGGATAACATTACCTTCAGATTTGTGTCGGCTGTGGAGTGGAGGAAAACATGCCTGCCGTCATCACATGGGCTGCAGTTTCTGCGCTGTGTATCCTCTAGGGGGATATAACTCAACCCACTGTCACTCCATTGGAAAATCAGATTTATGCAATAGTCATAATGGAACTCTTATTACAAACAATGGAGCGTCGTGCGACGACGCGCTGATCGCTGGAAGATCTTGCTCCAATTTCACATCATGCAGTACTTGCTTAGCCTCCTGGCCAGCTCATCCTGAAGAATCATCTATTTGTCAATGGTGCTCTACCTGCGGGAAAGGTAGATATCTAGGAATTTTGTATTCTTAATCTCTCAAGTACATATAACGTGCACATCAAGCTTGTACTCTACATGCAAAACAATTCCTTGTAATTAATTATCTTAAATTGATATAAGATAAAAAACCGAGTGCTCGACTTAACAATCATTATACGAGGCCAAGTATTCTATAATTTATGCTATACTACTACTAGTAACTATACTAAAGTCAACATTTTTTTAAAATATTTAACACTAGCTGACCCAACGAACTTCGTACCGCCTCAAAATCGATAAATGTTGTGTTAACTTGATAACTTGAAACATGATGACTACCGAGCCAACCTTTAGTTGTAAATTGTGCGGTGGCAAGCCAGGCAGATCCAATGAGTTTAAAAATTCAATTGGATAGTTGGTTGCTTCGTCTTCGTTTGTTACACGGTCGATAGATTTGAAGGAATGTAGTGGACCAACGATTTGATTTTGAATTGTGAAGATTAAATGATCCTTATCTTTGTTCTTCGCCGCAAGAATTGCTCGTTCACTCAACCAATTGTGATTTTTGTGATTAGATGTTCGGAAACATTTTGTTGATGAAACCGTTCTTCGTTGAGACGGAATTGCTAAAATTTGGTGGGAACGAAATTTATTTATTAAATTAACCCTCCAGAGACGAGAGCTTTTTTCCGATAAAAAAAATATTTTCTAAGCCATATTGAAGTCACGGATAACTTTTATTCCTATCCAAAATTTAAAAAAAAAGCCAAGTCGTTGTATAGAAACTCCGCATGACTATATGGTCATGTTCATCCTTTTATTACCGTGTAATATTGAGTACGGACAGTAGTAAGGACAAATGTGACCGTATGGGCTCGCAAACATTCGGGGTTGAAATATAGCTAAACGTAATTTTTTTAAAAATATTTACAATTTGACCTCTTTAGATCAACATAATTTCAATACAAATATATTAGCAAAATAACTGTAAATAATTTGATGTTTTTATAAAAAAATAACTTAACAGTTTCAAAAAGTAAATAAAAAAAAACGGAAATTCAAAAAATCACATGTGCTTTTGGAGGCCGTTTCTGTCCCCACGGCTAATGACTAACTGTAGTCTGTACCCTTCTTAACCAAATATGAGCGAAAGCAACGATATTTAGGTAGAAAAAGGATGAATAGTGGGATCAATAGACAACGATGTTTACTGTGACCATATGGTGACGCTCGTCCTTGGAGGGTTAACATTGCACAAGGTTGACAAATTATTAATTCAAAACTTTTACAATGGAGAAAAAAAAATAGTACAATTTAATATTAAAAGCAGTAGAAAAAAAAAATGGCAAGGAATTCAACTGAGTTAGCTCCGACGAACTCTACTTTAATACATAAAAAATAGTATTCGTCGGAACTCACCCACGTCTACGTGGAATATGTCTACATCCGAAGCAATATTGTTGAACACCGTTAAATCGTTGAAATCAATCCGTTTGATTCGTCAACAGGAACACGGTCGTTACCGACGATAGTCAGCGATTGCTTGGAGAAATCTTCGGCAGATGGATCGTTTAGCAATGCAACTCGCATGTTTGTCGTCATCTGAAGTTTCTTCACATAGTGCCAGAGTCAATGATTTGAGGCAAGCGTTTATTTCATCGGCAGCGATCGATCTTGGAATGACTGGTATTGTTTGGCAGAAATCGCCAGATAGTAGAATCATTGCACAGATCTTTCATAGTTCGATTGAGTGCTTCCAATGCGCATTTATGCACCATTGTCCATTCATCCCAGGTGATGATTGTATTTGCTACCAAAATTTTGGCCATTGCTGAGTGTTTCGCAATCTTGCATGTCGGTTTTTCAGTGGTTTGGAGGTTTAACAGCAATTTCAACGCTGAATAAGCCGTTCGGAATCCTTCTATCTACGTGGCCGCCATTCCAGAAGAAGAAACTGCTACAGTAATTTTATATCTCGCACAAACAGTGGCCATAATCAATGACATGAGGAATGTCTTCCCAGCTCCACCGGGCGCATCGAGGAAAAATAAGCCACCATTTCCATCATCAATTGCATTCATTAACGTATCGTACATTTCCTTCTGTTGAGGGTGAAACAGTGGTACATTCGTTCAAACTGATTGGTTCAATGCATCTCGATCATATTCACGTTCACGTTCCGATTCTCAATTGAAAGCGCCGTTCATTCCACGATCTGGTGTTGGCATTCCTAACTTGACTAACAAACTGCCGCACAAAAGATAACACTTGTCTTCGATCAAAAGCAAAACCTGGTTATGTATTTTTTCATTTATCTCGAGATCGGGATTCCCTGAACTAACACGAATTCGATGTAAAATGTAGTCGGACATGTCATCCTTGTACTTGTTCCACAGTTCACGGGGATTCGATGGGAAGCATGTCAAAATAATGATAGAAAATAATGAGCGTATCTGACTTGGAGATTCAGAAACAATTTCTTCAGTGATTGTCGTGTCCCAATGAATATCATTTTCAAGCAAATTGAGCTGTCGACATGCAAGTAGAAGCATTCATCATTTTTCGGATGAACTGTGTAAATGCGACCAAGAGCATCAGTAGTCATTCGGGTGATCAGGAACCGCATTGCCTTGCTTTTGACGTTAAAATTTCTTCGATGTAGCTTTCCAAGTGTAATAACGTGGCATCTCAGAGTAGAGCAACGTTCGTGCAAACAGCGTAATATTGTTGTCAAAAAAATTATCATACCTAATTATAAACATAACCTTATTTCAATATTATCCGATTTTCTTTCGTTTTCATTTCATATCACCGATTTTTTTATTCTAATCCATACTCTAATTTTAAAATTATTTAAAAGTCAATCGTATGCAAAAGAAGCAGAATCAAATGAATTTTGGAAACAACTTGCCATCTAGTGGATGAAATCGGCATACAACGACATTTTCATTATTTCAAGCTGTTCGTCATTTGAAAACTGTATGAGAATATTAATTTTCTTCATAATTTCTTCTCCGTGATATTTTTCTGATGTTTTAATGCTTATTCTGCTATTCTAGGCGGAGACGAATTTAATAAATCAAAGATCATTAAAATCAGCCAAGCCCTTCTGACTTATACGTGGTGTAAATAACCCGACTTGGTTTTATATATATATAGATAACATTAAAAAGGATCTAGTCATTTTTGAGAAATGTAATATGTACATATCCCGTTTTTAATTCACACACTATATAATCCCTATGTAATATATAGGGATTATATCTATATATTAATAGCCGATAATGTCCGTTTGTCCGAATGAGTGTACGTAGGGTGTCCTCGACCTCCCAGTCTCCACTTTTTTAAATAAAATAAAATAATATAAAATTAAATTAAATTAAATAAAATAAAATGAAATAAAATAAATTAAAATTAAATTAAATAAAATTAAATTAAATTAAACTAAATAAAATTAAACACAATGCAACAAAAATCTCCCGTTGCTGGGCAACGGGCTTACAGCTAGTTATACATTATACTTACATGGTATATTATAAATCCCTTCATCAAGTGAAAAGTTGTTTTATGGTACTTTTATTTAAATTGATTTAAAAAGAATCATTAACGTCTTGCACTTTTATAAGACTATTTGAGTTTTAAAAATGATTGGAATCATAACGTTCTCTATGTGTTTGTCTTTCCAAAAATTGTCATTTCAATCATTAGAATATTAATTTATACCTAGTGAATGTATCTTTGCCATACCCATTATTGTTACATTTAATTTTAATACAATTGATGCGTCTGAATAACTCGTGTATCAAATTAAAAAAATACTATGTAAACAGGTATTTACATACTTTTGATGGTTTCGGCGGTAACTTTGTGGAAGTTCATTTTAATAGAAAATTTAAATTAACTTTGATTGCAACTCATTAGTATCATTATTTGTTTGCTTTATTTCGATTCTACACCCCCCTCCTTGCTCCTCTTAAAAAGAAAAAAACCCAAAACTCCATTTTGTAATTCCATAATTTTAAAATGTTAGAATCAATCTTGCTTCATTACTTAAGCAAACTTTGCGATAGTAAGTCTGAAGATGCCTCTGAAAGAGGCGAAACACGTGTCACAGTTAGTAACACAATACGTGGAATAATCAAAGTTAATTTAAATTTTCTATTAGGTATTTACATTATGCATTTTTCTAAGAAATGTTATTGTAACTTTAATGGATCAAGATAATGGATATTTGCAAACCATCAATGTTGCACAGTATGTCGTTGAGTCATAAATATCTGCAGGGTAAGTGTTTTTTATATTTTGACTATAATTCTTAATTGCAAACTTTTGTTTTTATCTTTCGCAGGAGTTTGCATTCCTAGTGGACATAATTGCTCAAATAGTATTACTGCAAAATGCGATACCCCTCAAACTGTCATATCCAACGTGGATTCTTGTTTTGAGAATAAGTGTGCCGCTTCCGATTGTGATCGATGCCCTCGTGAACATTGTCTTTGGACTAGACAAGTTCTTCTTTCAAGTGAGATTATGTGATTTTAAAATAGTTTTTACTTACAAACTAGATAGTTTCATTATTCTTTAAATGTAATGTATGCCTATTTTTTCTAGATGATTATAAACCGAGAGTATCAGTAGAATCTATATATGACTGGACGTGTGTGTCCAAAGTTGGATTTTTAGGCCGGGGCGGTTTAAAAATAACAGAATCTAACACTTGTCCCATCAGATGTCACAACCACTCAGACTGTCGTACTTGTCTGCAAGCCGAAGGGGCCGAGGGAGGGTCCAAAGAGTGTCGCTGGGCAACTCATTTGAATCAATGTGTTGCGCCGTCTTACCAACCTTTGTATTGTGCCGGAGGCGTCTGCGGCTTAGTGCTCAGATCGGAAGAAGTAGAACAGTGTCCGTCACCCTGCTTCAGTTTTACACAATGTGCAGAATGTCTCCGACACGCTCACTGTGGCTGGTGCGGTAGAGAAGGAGGCCAAGGAGATGGCATATGCACTGAAGGATCGCTAGACAGTCCGGCGGAGCATCCACTGCATTCCACTTGCACAGCCCTCTACGCTGAACACCATCAGTTGGATGTCGATTTCAATGATACAATCTCTTGGCACTATGTGCGTTGTCCGCCGGAAAATGAATGCGAGAACGGTCACCACAGTTGCGATGCAGTGTCGGAGCGATGCGAGGATCTGCCGCTGGGTTACGAATGTGTGTGCGGTCCGGGACATCGGGCTGCCGGCGGGTCCTGTGTTCCTGTGTGCACGCAAGGATGTGTCCGTGGTGCTTGCATTAGACCTGACATTTGCGATTGTGATTTTGGATATGTAGGAGCCAACTGTAGTATTCAATGTCAGTGTAATGGGCACGCCAAATGTGAAGGACCTGATAAACTGAATCAATGTCTTGAATGTCACAATAATACCATGGTGGGTATCATAGGATTTTCATGAATTTGGAATATTTAAAAACATGAAAACTGATTAATTTGACTTAATATTATTAAACTATAACAATTACTTAAACTGTTATGATTGTATCATGTTCCCTTAATGTTCTAGGGTGCCCAATGTGAAAAATGTAAACCCCTGTTTGTTGGTGACCCAACAGATAACGGTCAATGTGTCCCTTGTATTTCGTATTGTAATGGACACAGCAGCATATGCCTGAGCGATGCCGCTGAAATCCCCATGATTACTGCTGAAATGTCATCATCGCAGATAGAAAGCTATTTAGGGGAAGGCCCTACTTCTAAAGCCAAATGTTTACGATGTGCCAATAACACAGATGGCCTCAGATGTGACAAATGTATTGACGGGAATTTCCGTGGATCAGAAGATTTTCGCGACGCGTGCCGACCGTAAGTTGTAATTATTTTTTATTCATTGATACAGAGGTTTATAATATTCATGGACAGTCGGCACCAAAATAAAAAAAATATTGTTTCTTTCATATAGTTTTGTTTTCATCCACAATCGGTGATTTACTTTTTATTATTGTATTTTAATTTTATTTAAAAAAATTGTTTTCTAGTTTTACAAATAAATTTATTAATTGTATATAATTTCAGGTGTGAATGTCACGGGCATGGCGATATTTGTGATCCTGTCACAGGTGAAAAGTGCAATTGTGGAAATAATACTGAAAGTGATGCCACTTGTCAAACCTCTAGCTCGAGCAAAAACTCTGCCCAAGAATGTTGGCGATCTCAGTGTGTCAAGTGTAAGGATTCATACATGGGCGAACCTAAAAATGGTCACCAATGTTACAAAATGATGACAGCTGACAACAAAATGTGCTTTGATGCAAAATTGATCGGTATATATTAATTTAGTATTATTTTGAAATTATTTAACCCATTTGCATAGCTAGCTATCAACGTCTGTGGCTGCGTGAAACCCCTTGGCCCATATCACAATACACGCTACATACAATACAAGTTATTAGAATAAGGGAAATATATGTTTGAAGAGACTACGCTTCTTGTTACTCCATTTGCATCTCCTGGTAAAATTCAAAATTACATTATTGACTAAAAAATATTCCTCTTATCAATTTACAGATGAATGCAAAGTGAAGCCACGTTTACTAAATCCTGGTCAAACAGTTTTCTTCGTAGTGATTCCTAGATTTATGAATGTGGACATACGGGTCATAATAGACGTGACTGAAGGAGAACTGGACATCTTTATGAGTCCCAATGACAGCGCATTCGTGGTGTCCGTCAACAGCAGCACCGGAGCGCATCATGTGGACGTCGATCCTTCGTTGAAAAGTGACAATTCCCTCAAAGAAGATATTCATTCATTTTTTGGAAACGATGACGCAGAGGACATCCATAACAGCTATAATTTAAATTTAGTTGATGGTGGTACTCAATACAATCTCATCAAATATCTCGCTGATAATCTGAGTACTTTCATAACCGTCAATAAAAAAAATACACTACTGAGAGTGAGAGGGCTGAAAAATCGCCTCGTGCTAACTTTGCCTCAAGTAGTACATGATCTCGGATACACAAAGTTTTATCTGCTCTTAAGAGCCGTCCATAATGATGACGGACCACCGAGGCCGAGCAAAGGAATGGTGTTCTTCAGACAAGACCAGCTTCACATAGATCTGTTTGTGTTCTTTTCCGTTTTCTTCTCATGTTTTTTCTTGTTTTTGGCTGCTTGCGTGGTAGCTTGGAAAGCAAAGCAAGCGGCCGACGTCAGGCGGGCGAGACGGCGTCACGTCGTGGAGATGCTTCATATGGCCAAGAGACCTTTCGCATCTGTCACTTTACTGCTCGGACCCCAATCGCCGCCAGCCCAGAGACGGAGAGCTCGCACCAAGCAGTGCGTAGCCTCCGCCGAGGTCTGTCCAGTGGCGATCGAGCCTACAGAAGACGGCCTAGCTGCCGTCACATCAGTCTTTGTAAGATTACCGGGCGGGCGGTCGGCACCCGCTCGCCTGGCGCTGGCTTCGTCTCTCGTTCTCTTGGCGAGACAGTTACCGTCCTCTGGAAGGACATTCTTGAGACGTCGCAGTGTTCACTATCCTGCCGCCCCGCCATCATAAAGTGTTTTATTTTTATGTTTGCACGTACGCAATAATTTTTACCATTAGAGGTGTTTGTATATAAAGGTATTATATTTAATAAGGCCATGACAAAAAATGCATGCAATAATATATTCAGTCCGTTGTGATTTTTAGTATGTAAATATTTAAACAAATATACCGTAGACTTCTATTACCGTTTCATACAATGGAATAATGTTTCATCTTGTATTGTAATAAAAATGGTTAGTGATGACTGCAGCTATGTATAAATTACCTGAATCTTATAGTGTAAATGTGATTCGTGATCTGATACTCATACATGACAGCCAAACTTTGCAGTATTACCTTTGACTCAAATGTTATTTTAAGGATTGTAACCGTGTCTATACAGTGTACATTTGTAATTTTATCCAGAATAGATTACCGTATTTCATGTTGATTCATATTTTTTTTACTCTACTTCTATTCGACTACATTGCTAAAAACCAGGGCTTCGAACGAAAACCGGAACCGAACCGAAAAAAAATATCTCGGAAGACCTAAAAAAAAAAACATGTCACGCTAGTATTTTCGGCAAATCGGTAAATTCCTGGGTTTTTGGATTCGAGCTGAACCGAAAATCGTTATTTTTGCCGGAACGAAAACTAGAACCGAACCGATATATTTTTTTTTACTTGAACCGAAACGAAAACCGGAAGGAAACAAATAACGGTTCGAAGCCCTGCTAAAACCACATTATCCATACATCAGATGTCTTTAGTTATCTGTCAGAAACAGAAAAATAATGAAAAAGTAGATTATTTAAAGTCAGATCAATATGACTTAATGACAGCCACCACTGTGACAAATAAATAGATAATTTTGAATCGTTCAAATCTCGTTCACACGTTTTTTTTTTTTTTCTTATAAAAAAATATATTTGACATTACAGCTTACGCCAGTGCGTCAAATATTTTGAAGTAGAAAGATGATACGAGATATACTCTATGAGAGTTTTTGAAAGTCACACGAGATTAACTCAAGGAGAATTGACTTCACAAACACCCATGTCTTAGATCTCAAATTAAAATTGAAAAAAATCCAATTTGACATTGACCTTACCGGGAATCGAACTCAGACTTACTTGATTGGTAGAGCAAGCTCTAACCAACTAGACCACAGCGGGCGATGTTTTGTCACTAACGATCCAGGTTTTGCCTTTCAAGCGCACGGATGAACTTTAACTAATGCTGACAAACCTTGACTTTTATTTTGCAATTTATAACATAAGATTTGAATCAATTTTTAGTTTATTCATAAAAGTTGCGGTAGTCTAATGATGCTTCTCAAAGAGAAGAAACACGTGTTACAAGTTGTAGCACAGCAAGTGGAATAACAAAGTTATCAAATTGAATTTTATATTGAAAATGAACTTCCACAAAGTTACCGCTGAATCTATCAAAGATAAATATATGTACATATTCTGAAATACTTCCCATACTGCCAACTATAGAACTAGGGTATTGATATAGAGATCATCTATAAAAATTGCATATATTAATTACAATTCCGTTAACGCTTTGTAATCAGGCGCCTGTAACAATAGACTCGAGCAGGGAGCGAGCGTTTTTTTAGTTAGCATTAGCGCAAAAATATATTTTCTCAAAATCAACACAACTTCTCAAACATTCAATATCTTTGATTAAAATTTTCAAAAAAGTCAACACTGACATTTAATCTGTCAAAATAACTTAAAAACATTACAATTACATTTACTACATTTATATACTAATTATAAAAACCAGTTATCAGTTTAATAAATGACACTCAAAGTGTTATTATGCAATATTTAACACATTCTACATAAAACATAATCTATTCCTCCACATATAATTCTATAATAGATAATAATATATACTTGCAAGCCCTTCAACTTTACAATCACTGCAAGTGTGAAATGTAATGTGAAATTTGACACGCATAAGCAGCCGTAAAAACGGACACATGGCAGTCATTTTTTTCAAATAATTTCATAATATACTTACTCGTGTTATGTATTACTAATCTGTCAAAAGGGGAACCAATTTTAAAGGTTAGGCAACTATTTCGAAGAAACCATTAAACTTATAAATCGATCTCTGCAACGTGTTTATTATCATAGGTGCATATATTAGGTGGACCCGAAAGTATTCGCGTATTTTTTTTAAAAACTTCAATTTTATTTATTTCAAAAAATTTACAAGTAAATTATAAAACATAAGCTCCATCAATATTCAACACATCTTCCCATCGTTTTGGCAGATCTTCGATCCCTTTCGTAATTCGTAATGAATTATCCCCCTCATATCCCACCATATGCATAAAAGGACCTTTTTTATGGTCAATCCCGGCTTAGGCGTTGGAACTGGGGTTTCTTTCCGAGAAAGCCATTGTTTTTTGCGTCGTTTATTATCGTAAACGACCCATTTCTCGTCACCAGTTACAACGCTATTCAAGAAGGGACTATTTTTTTGTCTTGTAAGCAAGGAGAGGCACGTGTTGCGTCGCTCGTTCTTGTTGGCTTCGGTCAAGGCGTGCGGTACCCATACACCCATCCTATTCGTTTTACCGATGAGTTTTAAATGTGTTTGTACAGTGGTCCATGGGGATCTGAGTCTCAGCGACAATTCCTCGATTGTTTGTCGTGGATCCGACTCGATTAGAGATTTCAGCGCCTCATTGTCAAAATTTGAAGGCCTTCCGCATCTCGGCTCGTCAATTAAACTTCTGTTGCCCGATTTAAATTTTTGAAACCAATATTGACATCTGCGAGCTGTAACCACTTCACCATAAAGATCTTTGAGCGTTTTAGTAGTTTTTGTGGCATTCCAACCCAAATAAAAAAAAACCAGCATACAATGCCGGATGTGAACTTCGCTAGTTTCGGGTCTGGACATCTTACCCTTAACAATAAAAAAAAATTTATGCACGAAAATAATGTTAAACCATAGTTCTACAAAAAAAAAAAAACTTACACAGATGTTGCCGTCACCGTGTCCAGACACGAACTGAGGTAAACATATGGTCTCAAAAATACGCGAATACTTTCGGGTCCCCCTATTATTATCTAAAATTCTCCTGCTGTATATGAATAACGTGTAGGAGCATGTAACGTAATGAGTATAGGAGCATGTTGTAGATCAGTGGTTCTTAACCGGTGCACCGCGAGCCTATTGCAAGTGCACCACGAAAAGATTGGTGAAAATGAAAAAAATCACAAAATAGTAAAAACCAAAAAATCCGCAAAACAATGAAAACCAAAAAAGTCGTTGGCGAAACTATGTTATATAATTACACTGTTTTTTACAAAGAGAATCTTTAGTTTCGAAAACATTACCAGCAGCACTTAAACCTGTACTAGATTAAGTTGTAAATATGGTGAATTTCATAAAATCAAGACGTCTAAAAGCATGCATGTTTAAAAAACTTTGCATTTCTATGGAAGCTAAGTACGAGTGATACAGGTGGTTATCTAGGGGTAAAGTTTTATGTCGATTCATAGAATTTAAGAATGAATTGTTAATCTTTTTTCGAAATAAAGGTATGGATGATTTTGTAAAATGTTTTCATGATAATGATTGGTATGCTTAGCATATTTAGCAGATAATTTTAATTACTTAAATAATGTTAACACAAGCATTCATGGGAAAGATGATTTATTTTTACATCTATTGACAAATTGACAGGATTTCGGAAAAAAATAACTAATTGGAAAAATTGAATAATAGAAAAAAAAGTAGATATCAATGGCCTAAAGTTGACAACACGTAACCAACATTTGTTCAATTTTACATGAGAGCCAAAAAACTGAATACATAAATAAGTATGGGGAAATCAATGAAAATGAAAGAAACTTTGGAGTAAAATAATTATTATGTACATTTAAAATAATCTGTTGACACAATATTAATTAAATAAACTTTTTATTGACAAGAATGTTTGATACGAGTATTAAATTTAAATTTTGTTTCTTCTTTTATGGTGATACGAGGAAACAATTCCAAGTATTTTGATCAATTCAATGCACCTGTTTTAACTTCATCCATATAATAATAGAAACATTATACATAATTGTTATAATTTTTTTTAATCCAGTTACGGACTTTCCACTCTTACATACAAAATGTTGCAGTAAACATGTCGGAATTTTTTCTAACCTATTTTCAAATAGTAGGATTTAAAAATCTCTAATGTCTCAAAAACAAATGGCAAAAGTTCACAAAATATTTAGTATAATAAAGTTAAATACACTTCATACAATATTACACAATAACGCTCGTTAGGATATGTAACACGGTTTAACAAACGCTGCAAAAAATAACTCGGTGCGGAGAATATTGATAGGTAATGCGCTTTGAAAGAATGACAATTCTAGCATCATTTTCATTTAAATATTTAATTGTGTTATTGAACAAACAAAGAATCGATAATCGAAGTTTTGCCTTTGGAGACATCTTCCAATCACACAGTAATGTAAATATGTCAAGAAATAAGGTGTTTGACATGCGTTTTTTATATATGACGATGAAAAGCATAAAAATATGCTCACGGCGGCAATACAAAGTTACTGAAACACACGAATTTGTGCACACCGTACGCAACGTGTTAATAGAGCATGAAAAAACAAAGAAAATTATATGCATAACTCATTTTATGAAAAAATGTCGGTTACGTGTTGTCAACATATGGCATTCGATATGTTTCCTTAAGCATTGATATTTCGCACAAATAAAAAAACTGATATTACGTGACCTACAAACAACTGACGTTATAAAAAAAGTATTTTCACGTGTCCCACATTCTACCGACAGTCCCTGATAAACGTAAATTTACGTTTCCTGACAACAATGTGTTGAGATAAGATCGTTATTTTACTTAGGTAAATACTAACAACAGTTACAGGTAATATAATAATGGTTTATCTTTTAAAACCCTCAGTCACTTATATTAGTATAATTAAGTATGGTGACTTAGTTAATATCCCATAATCATGATGAGAGAAAAAGAGGAAATAGGGTGGAATAAATAATATTTCTTATTAAAATAAAATAGTTTACTTACAGTATGTTAAAATAAAATTACAAACATTTTAAGAGTCTTTTTGAGAGAGTAAATGATTTTTGATAATCTGCAACAGTTCCTTCTTGACCGTGTCGGAAACTAAAGATCGAGCTCTGGGAGTGACCTTCGTAACTAACGCATCAATGCTTATATTTCCTCCTTCGCTTTCCTTAACGAAATCTCTGCAGAGCATCCTAACTTGATCTTTCCAACCGCATTCCAAAAGACGACGTCTTAGTAATTCTTTGAACCTGAAAATATTATAAATCAAGTCGCAACTTTTTTTTCAATAAAATGTAAAACCCATAAAAACGAAACTAACGAACCCATGTCACTTTATATTAGTGGATATTTTATTCTCAGCTATTATTTAAGATTATACGCTAGATAAATTATGTCTCTTTTCAAATATAGGAATCTTTATAATCATTATTGAAATAGTCTTGGTTGGTTGACAGTGAAATTTTCATATACACCCAATTCTTTTGTTACGCGATACATTGGTTCCAAAAAGTGGTGCGTATAAAAAATCGCGTAAAAAAACTTAAATTTCATATAATTTGATTAATTGGTTCCAAAAATCAAACTATTGCGTAAAAATATATGAAAAAACAAAATTTGCGCAGTTTTTTTTACATATAAAATTTAATTTCTTTATTGATTATAAAAATACAATGTAGAAACAGATCCATATTATGTAAACATGTATAATTGTGTTCACTTATAGGAGTTATTGTTACTGTCGGTTGCGAAATATAATCATTTGCGATTTTTTCAACGAACATATTGAATTTTGCTCCGACTCATTTAATGAAATGCTGTTGTTGATTCAACGAACAGTTACAACTGTTTTTTGAAATACGTAAATGTAAAATATTTTATTTTTAAATGCAGGTGTTTATTTGGTACGTGCCTAAAACATCACCGTATAAATGTTTTTTAATTAAAAAATAATATTTCCTTCAGTTCGTATTCATTTTTTTGTATTTAAAATATTTTGACGTCTGTAGTGCAGTTATTTGATATAGTAACTCTCGGTGGTAAAATTTATGACCGGGAAACGTGCTATTCAACGAATTTAATAAATGCATTGTATCAGAGCAGAATTACATTGCATGATTTTGTGCAGGGATGACACTTCTTTAAATGCAGGGTCACCATTTCTTCTGTAAAAAAATCGCACGAGTACATCACGTAAAAAAAAGTAATGGTGCCATCCAAGAAAATCGCATAAAAAAGAGACAGGGTATAAATGCTTAACAGCATGCTTCTATTTTCCTTCTGAAAATTTACTTAATCCCGCGAAAAACAATGCAATTCTGTGGATGCTTAATTCCAAATAAGAAAATGTTAACACAACTAACATGGGAATCAAGGAAGCCGCCCGGCCATAATGGAAAACAGAGGCGATGTAGTGAAAAATATTTCGTAATTCGCATAATTTATCAGTGTTCTTCGTAATAATGTGTGGTTTTAACGCGATTATAAAGCTCGCAAAAAATAACTTTAAATCGTAGCGTTGTTTTTAGCTTAGTTTGTGAATTTTTCGCCGTAATAATCCATGACGAGCTATATTCTATAATTACCATATTTTAAATCGTGGCGTTGTTTTTAGCTTAGTCTGTGAAGTTTTTCACCCCAATAGTCCGTGCTCAGAAGTATGGCAATTTTACCTTGGTTTGTATTATGGTGCGATTCTTCTATTGTGGTGACATAATATATATATATTTCATATTCCATTATTTTCCAACATTTGTGAAACCTAGATGTCAGTGAACATACAAGACTTCGACAATCGAGTTTTTTTAAGAGCAGAAGAAGGCAACAATTTGATCACAATTTGTGGTAGTTTGGTGACAATAATATTTTTTATAATAATACTATGAATTAATATGGCATACCTTTCTCTATCTCCAGTCAAAATCATTCGTTGGTTAGCTATCGTATTAAGCGTCATATTCTGTTATTGTTGCTCACTTCTAAACAATGAGAGAATTATTATCTCTGGAGAGAATTCAATCTGTCATTTGAAATCATAGACTAAAGTATACTAGTTTATGTCCTAGATTATTATCCTTCACTCAAACAAACATACGGACATTACCGGCTATTAATATATAGAATATTCTGCAGATTTGTAAGCGTCAGCGGTGGCTTAAAAAGTTTAAAAATGGTGACAGAAGTTAAAAAAATAAGCCAAAATCAGGAAAATCGATGACGAAGTGCTGAAATTATTAGTGGATTATAACCCTCGTAAAACAATTAAAGAATTATCTCAAGACATCAACTGTCCCTGGTCAACTGTAAAAGATCACTTAAAACTGTTGGGGAAAGAAACGCAGACGAGAAGTTCGGGTGCCGCATGATCTATTGCAGGCAGCCTGGATTAACGAGTGACTATTTGTCTTTTTTTGTTGAGCAGGTATGAAATCGATCCATTTCTAAGAAGGATAGTTACTGGAGACGAGAAATTGACTCTTTACGATTCTCCTAACAAAAAAAACAATGACTATCTCCAGGGGAAGCATTGGTTTCAACTCCTCGACCAGATATGACATTAAAAAAATCTTTTGCTTATCTGGTGGGATAGTTTGGGAATAATTTATTATGAATTACTCAAACCTGACAAAACAATCACATCGCAGGTTTACTGTGAAATTGGCAATTGGACAGATAATAGAAAGAGTTAATAACGGTCAATTTTAGTGAATCATCAACGGTGAATTTTACAATACGATAATGCAAGACGCACGCATCAAAGTTCACTCAAGATAAAATTAAAGAGCTCAACTTAGAACTGGTGCCTCATCCAACTTACTCTCCTGATATTGCTCCATCGGATTACTACTTATTTCAAAGTATGGAGAATTCGCTTCGAAACAAAAATTTCAATTCGGAAAACCAAGTTCAAAATCATCTAGATGCCTTTTAAAAATCAAAGGAGCCAGATTTTTGCAAAAGAAGCATCAAAAAGTTGTCCAAATTATGAAGAGACATTCTAAGTGATGAGGGAAAAAACATTTTATAGTTAATTCTCTTTTTATGCGATTTCGAACTTATGCGTTTATAAAAAAAATGTAACATCAAGAGCACGTATCGTTGTATTTTTGAATGAATTTTGTAGAGAATGAATCATTAACACTAATCGACATTTCTTCTTGTAAATACTTATTATTATCGGTTCACTCCTTGCACCAGTATACTAGTCTATGACTTGCACTCTTCTATAGGCAGCACTGAGACGACGGCCATATTGGATTAAACGTCAAATAGTTTCAGACGCTATTGTAGGCATATTGGTCATATTGTAGTCTTTTACCCTATATGTTGCACCGAAAAGTTTTTAGGTCCTATCATCAATATTTGGTTAAAGTCCAGGTGACGGTCGAATATTATTTGACAGCTAGTCTGCGTAATCTTCTCTGAAATGCGTACTGTTTGTAAACAATGACAATTTAAAAAATCTTAAGGAATATTACTTTATTATAACAAAGTGTACTTCTTATATTTTTAAATTCTCTTTTTCAGATATGGCATCGGAAGAAGTTCAACCATTCCTCAATAATTTAGTCGCGGCACCCACAATAGTTGATGACCATGGAGATATATTCCAATGTGGAAAATGTAAACTTCAATATACATCCTTGGTGGACTTTTTATCTCACAAAAGAGAACATGCTCCTCAAAACGTAGAACAAATTCAATCACAATTGGTAATAGATAACGATCAAGTAGAAATGGTAACGTTCAGTGAGCCAACAGATCATAATATTTGGGTTTGGAACAATGTCACTGTAGCGGATTCCAGTGATTTAATTATTCCTACACAACATACAAATGAGAAAAGTCTTGCTGAAAATGAAAAATGTGTTGAGTATGACACAACACTTAATATAGAACAGAATGTTAATAAATTTCATAGTGAAAATGATGAAGAAGGATACGTCACAACAATCTCTCAGAATATGCACCCCCAAAATTCTTTGAAAACTGTTGCTGAAGTCGTATCGTGTTCAGAATGTAACAGAACATTCAAACAACAATTTGATCTTTTCCAACATTTCCGAACACACACTGGAGAAAAACCTTTCCAGTGTATTATTTGTGGGCGGACATTCTCACAAAAATCTAATTTAAAATCACACATGCTCTCTCATAAAGTCTGGCCTGAGAGCATCGGAAAATTATTACCAGAGCAAAATGCTAATCATATTTCTGGACACATATGTCCATATTGTTCTAAACTACTTCCAACTTATCCATCTCTCAAGGTACATCTTAGACTGCACAATGATCGTAAAATGTATCAGTGTATTCAGAAAAAGTGCTTTTCTAAATTTGTAGACTTGGATTTGTTACTTTTGCATATAAAAGATTGTCATGCTGTTGCTGAATACCACTGTCATGCATGCAATTTCAAAATTAATTCATTAGAAGAAATATCTGCGCACCACTACACCCATAAGAATATATCTAAGAGTAAGAAAAAACACTCGAAGCACACGTGTATCTACTGTAAAGCTGCTTTTAAAAGGTTTCAACATCTATCGCATCACCTAGCTACAGCCAGCCACATAAATACGTGTCCAAATTGCAATAAAACATTTGTTAGTGAGCGTGCTCTGCGATGCCATCGAAAATTGCATGACAATACTAAAAATTACAGATGTGATGTTTGCAGTGTGTCTTTTAAAAGAAAAAACTATCTTATATCTCATTTAGTTACCCATAGCAAAGAAAAACTTCACGTTTGCTTGATATGTAACAAAAAGTTTGCAAGACAAGATATACTCATGCGACATGTTAAAATCCACCAAGATTTCCATAAAAAGCAATGTCCATTCAGGTCTAGTATGGGATGTATGATGGAATATACTCGAAACGATAAATTGAAACTTCACATAAAGTCACATACAGATAAAAAATTATCAAAAAGGAAGCGAAAAATTGTCATTGAAGAAGAATTAAATAAAGAACAATCCACTATTGAAATCATCATTGTCCCGTTGATCGGAGAAGCGTCCATCGAGATAGAAGAAAATTCTATTACAACTAAGTGAAATAATGCAGCATTTATAATGTGAATATAGTAATCTGATATTTCTACAATGAATTCAGCAGTTCTTTGGCAGAAGCAGACATGGCAGTTTTGTGGATTTTGTGATCTTAAAGTTATCTCAATTTTTACACATGACAAAAATATATCATCGCCAATACTGCAAGAACACTGACTGATCTTTAATTTTCGTAAATTTAACAGGAGAGACAAAAAGATATTACTGCAAAAATAAAACACTTTACTTATGCTTGGTATTGCAATAATTAATTGATGCATTCCGCATGAAAAATAAAGATATGTGTAAATGCAAAAACATTCTGATGATATAAGAGATCACAAAAAGAAAAAAAGTACTTTTACCAAATAAACGAGTTACGTGTTCTTACAATATTGACGATGATGTAATTGCTCTTATCTGTTGATTTACGCAGTACCTGTTTTATTCAATTACAAAATCTGAATCTCACTCACTTCCATCGCACCTGCAAGGTGTCTTATGTTTGTTAACTTGTTATCGATTTAATGATAGAGATGGCTTCAAACAAACAATTTTTAAAGCAATATAACATTTAACTTTTTCCTAGGTTTTACTTTTTGTTTTGATATACTGGTATTTACTCGTTTTGCATGATTTTTTGAAAATTATCTTCCTTATTTCATGCTAATTTTTATTTTCTGGAACATGTAGTTTTTATATATATTATTTAAATGGATTTATACAATATGTCACGGAACCTATTCACTGCATAAATCAAGGGATAGGTGTTAACAAAATGAACAATAGATTTTTCAGTGAGTAAAATGACAATAAATATAATAATGTTGGGTCCTATGGCACAGCGGTTAACGTTGTGGGCTACCGTGTCGGATTCGAGTCCCAGTTCACTGGTTCGAGTCCCAGTACGAACAGCATTTTTTCGATTGATTTATCGATTTCTGTTTAAAGGCATGGGTGTCCGTGATGTCTAAATATTTCCCTCCCATCCTTTCTGGTCCTTTAATAACTAGGTGTAGTGAGAGCGATCAGTTAACCACTAGTCCTGTCTTATTCTTCTATTCCTACTACTTTCCTGGAATAAGAGAGTTTAGTGTCTGAGTAACAAAAAGTTCTCGTAGAAAAACTTCTGTTGAGATACCTCCATTAGGAGGCCATATGCTCCACATTGGGATCCAGTATGAATTTATAGAAACATAGTGCAAAGTGAAAATATAAAAACGTCCTCGTATGCTCAACTCTCACAAATTTACTTTGAACAATAAAAAAATCTTCTGTAAAATAAGAAAATAATGTATATCTACTCATGCCAAATAGGTACAAAAATATTATTTGTTGCCTTGTACTTTATAATATAATGCTTCTTATGAGAGAAATAAACGTTTTTCACTACTCTTTTTGAATTATTTTATCTTTAGTGTAAAACCATTGAGAATAACCAGTCAAACAATTTTCACTTAGCTGAAAAAAAATTCTGACAAATTTTAATAAAGTATAGAACAGGGATGGCGAACGAGCGACCCGCGTGAGAAATTATCTGACCCGCTTGAACTTTTAGAAATAAACTCTGAAAATGATGAAAAACGAGTTTCTGTGACAATCTGGGAAAAAGTATACTAAATCGCAGATTTCAAATTCCTCAGTGAGCTAATCTCAATCCCGGGATCCCTATATGTGACCCGTGGCATGATTTTTAAATTTTTTTAATATCAAATTTGACCCACCTGCGAAAAAAGTTCGCCATCTCTGGTATAGAATAACACTTCAGTTTTATGACAATGGATAAATTGAATGACGATGGATAAAAGAGAACAAGGTCTGTCCACAGCACCTTTTTGGTGAATTTGCATTTTTGAACATATATATATATAGATTGTAATATTTTTTAAAGTACTCAGATATGTAAATTGACCTCCATAGCAGGGATGGCGAACAAGGGACCAGCGTGAGAAATCATCTTACCCGCTTGAACTATTAGAAATGATTGTTTTTATTTAAAGCCATAATTATTCAATCTATGTGACCCACGGCATGATTTATTTTTATTTTTTAAATCAAATTTGATCCGCTTGCGAAAAAGGTTCGCCATCCCTGGTCTATAGTATTTTTCTCATAGTTTCAGTATAATGGTCCAATAATCATTATTTATACAATTGGAATAAATCACTGCCATTTTATACGTGAAACTGCACCAACATCGCGGATAAAATAATATTTCTTGGAATGTAACCATTTTCATCCGCTTTCGCTAACTTGCTTATTGCAACCTGCTAGAAATTATCATAATTAGCAACATAATAGTCTTTTTCTTTACTGTCAACCATTTTTTTTTAAGCAGATACAAAGTGATTTTCATTCAAGTAAATAAATATCGACTGTGGAAACGAAAATGGACGTCACCCACACATACCAAATTTTACAGGAGGCACGAAAAATGTGTTTTGATGAATTCGGGCCATATGCAAATTATGGAATATACACAATCTTGAAGAGCACGGAGACTTCTAAGTTGGTGTTTCATTGACATTATCTAATATTAATCAAAGACATTGTCTAGGAAAAACCTGTATTTCAGTCTCTTCTTGGTTTTAACTTTTTACAAGATCATCTTTTCAAACTTAAAAGCTAAATTTAGATACTAATTCAACATTTTCAGCATGCATCTTTTTGATAGAACGTGTATAAAGTTTGATACATTGTGATTATCGAAAAAAAGCTGTTTTGAAAATACTGTGGGTTTCGTCCTTTTTCCTTTCCACAGTCGATATATTATATCAAGGTCAATATATGGTCACTAGTGAATTTTGATAGTATTTTTATTTAGATTTTATTTGTTTAGTGAAAGTAATCTTTTGATAGTTTAATAAATTACGTGATTCGCTTAATATCGTTCACAAAAACTTCCACATAGCATATTTATCGCGAGATAGGCAATATATAAAATCCATCAGATGAAGTCCATCTTTTTCTATTACTAACTTCCTCATGAATCATACTTTTGATTGACATACTGATATCATACCATGGTTGTAGAAATCCTCTGACCTTAATAGATAGTTCTACCATGAATTTGATAGTAAGTGTTTCTTAGACATTTTAAGACTAACAGGCAGGGTGAGAAAATAAATGATTCGAAGAGAATCCTATTAGAATTGATAATTTCTTATATAGTTTCATATAACCCAGTGATAAAAATCAAATGAAAAAAAATATGTCAAATGTATGTATGTGTATAACTTTCAAAAAGAAAATTTTCGAATATCCTCCAGAAACAATACTTTTACAAAGTTTTTAGGAATATACATGGATATATAATTTCGAATGCTGAATAACATACAGACGACGTATCGAGGTTATCGCAGTTTTACATAAGTGTACATCGTTGGGGACAAAGTTTGTTGAAAATAAAGTAAAAGTGTGCAAAAAATGAACTTTATTTTCAACAATTCTTGTCATTAAAGATATACATTTCTGTAAAACTGCAATCCCGTAACTCCGAAATATTTGATATGCTCGTATGTTATTAACCATGCAATTTGGTCAGTTTATTCAAGAACCATATTGTATTCAAAATAATTATTATATTTGATAAAATGAATATCAAAACAAAACCTAATCAAAGTTGGGTATAGTTTTCAGAGAATTCAATTTCTTATCTTTGTGGTTGGAATGAGCTTCCTGTCGACCAAATACATCCTGAATATTTCCCACATGCTGCCGTGAAGAGGTGCAGTTGATTTTATTATTTTATTAGTGTAGTTATTTTAGAATGTGCTACATGTCAGTTTTTGATTAAATTCTATGAGTGAAAAAGTTATTAAAAATGTCAAAGGGCACATATGAAATATATAAACCGCAGGGAGCCAACGCAAATGATTCTTCATGGAAGTCATTTACATGTACACTTTTAATATTTTTGATTATTTGCCTTATTATTCTTCTCGTATCATGGCCATGGAAACACTCTCACGGACACGAAGAAGTAAGTAACTGGGTATTTTTTTTGTTTTGTTAGAAAGGCTATAGAATCTTTTACTTATTTGCTCAATTAAAAGTCACTATTTTAGAATTATATATTAGTTTTTTTACTACAACAATACAGCAATAACGTACTGAGTATGGTTTCTTATTACATTAAGTGCATAAAAATACGGTTTAGTCAGGGCCGTACTTGGGGGCTTGGCTGCCCTCCTCTATTGGTAAGTATAAAATTATACCCATCATTCTATTTCCAAGATAGGTATGCTACGTCAGATCGCCACAAAACTCCAACCTGTGAAAAATGAGATAAAAAATAAATCATAATCGCCCGCTGTGGTCTAGTCGGTTAGAGCTTGCTCTACCGACCAGGCGGGTCTGGGTTCGATTCCTGGTAAGATTAATGTCAAATTTAAATTTGAGACTTAAGGCATGGGTATTTGTGATGTCAATTTATCTCAAATTGATCACGAGTGACTTATAATAAATTTTCATAGAGTTTTTCTCGTATGATCTTTCAACTTTAAAATATTTGGCGCACTGGCATTACCTGTAATGCCAAATATTTTATTTATAAACAAATATTATATTTATTTATTTTAAAAAATATTAAAAATAATGAAAATGAAAAGTTTCTCAAAAAATCTTTTGTATTTATTTACTTATTTACAAGAGCATGTAACTGCTATTTTTAAAAACTTTAATAATAAATACATAGTAACAATATAGGAGTGTGAGAAATCCTAACACAATAATATTCAGAATGCATCTTAAGTAATATTCAGTCAATCCATAGTCCAAAACAGTGTTTCCCAACCTTATTTGTGCCATTCTCCCCTTCGACGCTTAAAATATCGTCATGTCCCCCCTCCCCAATCAAAATCTTATAGTTAGTTATCTAACGAATTCAGAAAAAAATAATTGCTTCAAATAAAAAATGAACATTGTCAATCGGAAAAAATAACATTCAAATTAGTGTGAACCTAGTGCTTGATGTGAGCTTCAAAAAGTTTTTATGTGAGGTACTAATTTGGCAAAAAAAAATGTATTGATTATTAATGATTTGGACATTGCCCCCCAAAACATTGAAATTGCCACCCAGCAGGGCATATGCGGTAGGGGAGCTTGAGTAGGAGGACTTTCCGGGGTCGCTCTGTTTGTGTGAGGGTAATCAACGTAGTCGTTAAGTAAATTTTTAATAGATTGGTTTGTGTGATTTGCCATGTCATCGTAGAACTTCTTCAACAGCTTTATGACGTGATCGAGGATCGGTTCTAGGTTTGTGTCTTAAAATAAAAGAATTAAAACGATTAAAATATTATTATCGATTATATTATTATATCGCAGATTAAACATCTCTATTACTCTTATGACAAAAATAATTATCGAAACCGAAAATAAAATTATGGATCGGTATCTCAAAGACATTATTTATGTAACCTAATATTCATATCTTTAATAACATTATCATAAATCAGTGTAATCCAATAGCGAAATGAACTATAATCAACGATCCCATAAGGGACCGTTGGGCATTGCATGACGCAAATCTGCGGTCCCGTACAGGACCATTGGGCATTTAAAAGTTATTAAAAAAAGTTAAATAAAAAAATGAATTTGTTGAAAATTAAACATTTTTTGGTATTAGTTAAAGATTTCCGCATTATCAATTTCCCGCATTATTTGTTTTTTTATTACGATCCCTTGGAAAACGTAGAATTAGGGTTTCACTGTAGCATCAAATTTTGTACGAATTCTTCACTCGGTTTAAAATGATCCATTTCAAATTGGGTTATGGAATTTGAATTTTATGAACTAAAATCCACTCCTAGTAAGTTTGGGTAAAAGGTTAACGCAATACACGACTGACAGGTAGCGCGGTCGGAGAGAAAACGTTGAAAGTGCATGATGCAATAAATGACATTAATTTCGGGTACACTTATTATTCATATTTAAGATATTTTTCTCAATATGATCACAGGATAGGATCAGTACTGAAAAATTACACAGAGACAATGACACAGAAGGGCTGCATTCAGGTCATCCGACCGAAGACAAATTTGCTAAAATTGTGCACACCACTACTCGCACTACAGCTTTATTAGAAAACTCCGACTATGATAAGGGAAATCAAAATGATAATCATGAGCATGAAGACACAACAAAAGTTAGTAAAAAATATTCATATTTTAAATTAAACGTGACTTAACCCTTTGCAGTCTTTAATTGAAATATGTTTTCACATTAATTCGTCTTTAATTAATTTATTATCGTATAATTATAATAAAAAACATTTTGAATGTTTCAGTATACCAAAATTTATCTTACGCACAATGTGTATTAATGTGGGTTTTGTTTGAAAGACTTCTTCTATACTATTAAAATTAATGCTTTAAATTTAACTTTAAGAAGAACGTCAAAGACATAGAAAACTACGATTTTGATGATGAAAATGATGATCAGGGTGAAAATCGTGTCACTCGACATCCACTATATAAAAATGAAAATGCTACTGATGTTAGTAAAAAACATTCATATTTTAAATTAAATGTGACTTCTATTTGGAAGACTTCTTCTATTCCTTTAAAATTAATGCTTTAAATTTATTTTTTAGACGTCCATCGAAGATGAAGACCACAATGACACTGAGATAATAAGAGTTAATATTTCAACAAATGAAAAAAATTCTAAAATTATTCAGTCTACCACTATAACTCCTGATACCGAAAATGATTTTACCACTGAAATACCTATTTATGTTCATCATAAGTCTTATTGGACCGATCACCATGCTACTGAAAAGAATGTTAGTACAATGCAAATTCATATTTATTGTTTAAATGTATTAATTGTAGTGGGATTCTGTTTATCACGCAATCAGTGGCATCTGGCAGTGGGTGCTTAATCACATTGTACAAAGAGGAGTGTTATGGAAAGTTATATTAAACACATATAAATTTGATAACATGATTAAAAATACATAGATGTCGAAATAACAATAATATTCAAAACAATTTTAGTTTATCAACTAAGCCTTAGGTAATTAAGTATTTCGTTTGAATAAAGTAGCAGCTCTCAGAAAGTGTTAGACCGGCTTTCTATTGCAAGAACTCTTTAGGTAAATTATTGATAAATAATAAAGATGTTATAGATTATAAAAACAAATCTGGGATTTATAGATTGCAGTGTAGTGATTGTCCCAAATTTTATATTGGTAAACTGCTAGAACCTTAAATATAAGAGTGGCTGAGCATTTAGCCGCTTTTCGCTTAAAAAACGATACCTCCACTTTTGCCAACCATTTAATTCTTGAAAACCATACGTTTATTTTTGACTCAGGTATTGATTTGTTACATACTAACAGGGGCGAGTTTAAATTATTTTACCAAGAAATCTTAGAGATTAATCGAGCTAATCGAGTAATTAACTTAGCAGTTTGCCAATTTTAAACAAGCAATATTATCTACCAAATTCTCCATTGTTGTACCCCTTTTAAATAATTGTCATTTTATTAATAATTCAAGCACTTGCTATCATTAAATATTAATTTAAAGGCTTAAAAACAAATCAACTCATTAATAATAGGTCGGATAAAACCCTAGATTTATTTTAAACATTCCTATGTTATTATCTGGTCATTAATATTTTCAAAAAATCCCCATAATTATAACAAACCCACTTGATTCATTGAAAATTGTATACATTCAATTTACATTTTAATAGCCTTGTAACTTAGTGATCTACTTATATTTTTGTATATAAACGATACAAACTGTTTACTGCGCGTCAGTTCAAGTACATCCGTGCACTTGGAATACCTGAAGATGCCGAAAGGCGAAACCCGGGTCGTTAGCGACAAAACTCATGGAAAAGTACAAAATTCAAACAATTCAAATTTAAGCCTTAGGTGATATTTAAAACTATTTACTTCAGACACATGAACGAAATTAATTTGGATCGAGTTAATACCCTATGAAATCAATCCAATTAACTACTTAATTTGGTATATGGAAGATTCAGCCTTTCTTCTTTGAAATCTTTACTCATAGGGTTATTGGTGTTGTATTTTTTATACCATGTTGCTCCCAATGTGGTGTATATATACCTAATAGAGACATCTCGGCGGAAGTTGTGATTTGTGAACTACATATTTGTAATTTTATTGCTACATTTTTCTTTTCCTGAGAGTTAGGATAGAAGGATGGAGTTTGGACATTAACTAGTATACTACACCCCGTTTTTATCAGGGCTGTGGAGTCGGATTGTTTTAACAGGAGTTGGATACGGAAAAGACTAAAAACATCAAGTCCCATAAAATAAAATGTAAATGGCTACGGTCAAAAGTAATGCCACTGCATGCTACTAAGCTAAAAAAAATAATTAAGGTCTTGTTTTAAGGTAAGGTTGAAGTCGTCTTATTCTTTAACAACTCCACAGCCCTGGTTTTTATGCATCTTATGTATTGGAATTAATTCTAAACAGTAGAGATTGATAATAAAATAAATGATGACGTAGAAGTACTGCCATATAGTTTTTTATTTATCTTGTAACATGATTAATGAAAAAGTTATATTGATTGTTTGATAAATATTGTTAATACACTGTGTAGGATGAAAATGAAGAGGCTACTGACATATCTAGGAAGAACACTGATTTGTCGCATAACACGGTTAGTAACCAATCTGCAATTATATTATATACACATGGAAAGGTATTTGTGGTTTTCTATGCATCCTTAAAATTCTCAAATATCGTGTTTGTTGAAACTTTTTCAAGGAAATCATTAATGGCTTATGTGAAATTCCAATCATAGTCTGTATAAAAGGAATTTACTTTCGACTGATTGACTTCAAACTTAAGTTTGTGGAATATTCCGCGTTTGAATTATATATTTATGCATGAATTAGTTTTATTTACTAAAAATCAATGAAACATTGAAAATAAAAGGGGATATTATAATGAAGACCACTTGAAACGGAAGAGAAAAAAATATTCATATACACATTCAGGAAAATTGTTGCATAGATTGTAAAACCGACAATTTATCAGCAAGCTATGCATCTAAACTAAGCCACATAGTAATCCTGAAACAATTTTACGAAACTTATAATTACTGATAAAATAAACCGTTTCACAAGTTTTGATAAAACAGCCAATAAATCACACTGTATTATTTTTCTATTTTATCACTGTTTTGTGGTTAGGTATATGTTTAAATTCTTTATATTCAAATTATTTCATCGTATCACATGTTCTATTGTGGCTTTACGTTTACTTATCTTATAAAATAGGTTGTTTACAACTTAAAAAGATATTGAATAAATGAAACTCTATTCTAAAATCTAAGAATCTTGCTAATAGCAATGTTCTATAGCAGGAATAGCCCCATAATTGATTTCTGATCAGCCTTTGTCGTATTCAGTATTTTCATATTAAAGTGAAAAACACAGTAAACTATCAATTATTTGTAGGTTTCCAGTAGATGAATTCGATGTTTCGAAAATAATCCTACGCTTATAAAATATGTAAATAAATGAGTCATAAAAATACCTTTTCTTGTGTCAATTAACCAGAAAAAAAGTGTACATACATAACAACAACATATGACGGATTCTGTTGATTTGCTTAGTAGGTTTATCTGGATTACATTTTTACTAAATTCTGGAAAGATTTGTCTGTTTTAGAAATAAATTGAAATTCTTCTACTTAATGTTCATTTTTTTTCTTGAAATTTATTAGGATGTTATGCAAATTGGCAATCTTTTTGTTGTAGCATGCATATTTTTTAGGAGGATAACCATAGCAGTTCTCCGTCAGTTAAAGATGAAACAACTACAACTAGAGAAATCGATTTTATCGAATCACCGACATCTAAAGATTACACTGAAAATTTTTTAACCAACAGTAGTAGAACAATCTTGTCTAACGAATTTGTGGAGGGAACTACTTCAAAAACTACTAGTGTGTACTCAAATGGTTTCACATTTGAAAATCAGACTTTTCTAGACTGTCAAAGTCTTTTGAAAGACAAAGAGATGTGCAAAACTACAGGGTGTAAAATTATTGCCAGCAAAATGGTATCTTTGATGAACAGTGACGTTAACCCATGTGATGACTTTTATACATACGCATGTGATGGTATACGTCAACCTTACCTGATTGAAGATGATTTATCTCTTGATGTTTCAAAAAGAATCACCAGTAAGTTTTATGTTGAATATGATATTTTCATTTGTACAATGCAGTTTATTTATTTCTTCCGATGTATAATTGAATATAAGATAATATTAAAACATATCAAAGCTTATCCATTTACCTCTAATTACATTAAACAAATATTCATTTAGCCACATCCGCTCTTACTGTGGAGCATATGCTTCCTAAATAAATTCTGTCTCAACATAAGTTTTTCTACGAGAACTACTTCTTACTAAATTGCTCAAACAACATAGAGAGGTAGGATTAAAAGGATAGGGTTAGGACAGCACTAGTGGTTAGGTCACCACTTTCAGATATGCCTACTTAAAGGATTCGATGGGTGATCATAAAATAAAGACATCGCTAACATTCATGATTTTTAACAGAAATTCATGAATCAATTTTGGCATTCAAGCCCGTGAGCACCTTTGACCAAAGACAATGTTGACTGCTTGCCCACAGACCTAACATTTTATTATAATTTAAACTAATATAACATTTATATAATATAATTTTTTTAATAGTTGATGGTTTATTTATTTATTTATTTAATTAACATTGCACAAGGGTGACAAATTATAAATTTAAAACTTTTACAATCGAGAAAAAAAATAGTACAATTTAATATTAAAGGCAGTAGAAAAAAAAATGGCAATATTTAATACATAAAAAATGGTATTCGTCGGAACTCACCCACGTCTACGTGGAATATGTCGACATCCGAAGCAATATTGTTGAACACCGTTAAAGCTCTCCCCAGTGTCATCCCCATTGTTAGGCTGGTTTGGAGGCATGTTATACAGAATAATATCAAAGTTTTTGCTAATAACATTCAACTTACTTTTTATATCATTAATCATTGTCTCAGAGTGGTATATACAACTCTCATGTGAAAACTGTCGAGCGATGTTGGACAGATAGGTAGAAATTTTAATATTAGAATCAAAAAAATAATATTTTTTCAGAGTTTGCCATTTAATTGAAAGCATTCCAAATTTTATTACGACGAAAAATGTATAAATATTTTTAAGTAAATAATAAATAATGCCGCCTGAGTGGTTGAGTGGTCAACGTTGTTGGCTTCGGCTACAGAGGGCCCGGGTTCAAATCCCAGTACGGACAGTTTTATAAATTGATTTTTCAATCGATTTATGAATTTCCGTTCAAAGGCATGGATGTATGTGATGTCTTGAATTCCCCTCTCTCACCTATCCTATCCGTATCGAGAGCGATTAGCTTACCACTAATCCTGTCCTAGCCCTATCCTTCTATCCCTACTCTCTTTAGAAAAAGAGAGGTTGAGCAACTGAGTAACAAGCAGTTCTCGTAGAAACACTTCTGTTGAGATAAACTCCATTAGGAGTCCATATGCTCCACATTGGGAGCGGACATGGTTAAAAAAAAAAAAAAAAATAATAAAGACAGTTTAGAGTTCTCCGAAAATAAAAAATCATTACCCAATCAATTATTAACTCGATGGCTGCCACAGACGAGATATCTCGTCAATAACTAATTAAATTAATAGTTGCAAATTATAGCCGGCGTGCTAGGTAATTACCATTAATTATCTACGGCAGCTAAAAGGCTAATAAAATAGGTGGCTTACTGCTATTACATTTATTTTCCATGGAATATTCGCCTTTAAATAGAACTAGCTGTAAGCCCGTTGCCCAGCAACGTGAGATTTTTGTTGCATAGTATTTAATTTAATTTAATTTTATGTTATTTTATTTTATGGTATTTTATTTTATTTTATTTCATTTCATTTTATTTTATTTTATTTTATTTTATTTTATTTTATTTTATTGAATTTAATTTAATTTAATTATATTTTATTTTAATATATTTTATTTTTATAGTTAGCAGATATTTCGTAAATTATTTAATATTTGGAATAATGTTTAAGTTTGCTAACAACAATTTTTCGTATTAGCAGAAACTTCGTAAATTACTTAATTTTTAGAATAATGTTCAAGTTTGCTGACAACTATTTTTCGTAGTAGCAGAAATTTCGTGAATTATTGAATTTTTGGAAAAAAAAAGTTTGATAACAACCATTTTTCGTAGTAGCCGAAATTTCGTAAATGATTTAATATTTGGAATAATGTTCAAGTTTGCTAACAACCATTTTTCGTAGTAGCATAAATTTCGTAAAATATTGATTTTTTGGAATAAAGTTTAAGTTTGCTAACAACCATTTTTCGTAGTAGCAGAAATTTCGTAAATTATTTAATATTTGGAATAATGTTCAAGTTTGCTAACAACCATTTTTCGCAGTAGCATAAATTTCGTGAAATATTTAATTTTTGGAATAAAGTTAAAGTTTGCTAACAACCAATTTTCGTAGTAGCCGAAATTTCGTAAATTATTGAATTTTTGGAATAAAGTTTAAGTTTGCTAACAACCATTTTTCGTAGTAGCAGAAATTTCGTAAATTATTGAATTTTTGGAATAATGTTCAACTTTGCTAACAGCCATTTTTCGTAGTAGCAGAAATTTCGTAAATTATTTAATATTTGGAATAATGTTAAAGTTTGCTAACAATCATCTTTCGTAGTAGCAGAAATTTCGTAAAATATTTAATTTTTAGAATAATGTTTAAGTTTGCTAACAACCATTTTTCGTAGGAGCAGAAATTTCGTAAATTATTTAATATTTGGAATAATGTCCAAGTTTGCTAACAACCATTTTTCGTAGGAGCAGAAATTTCGTAAATTATTTAATTTTTGGAATAATGTTGAAGTTTGCTAACAACCATTTTTCGTAGTAACAGAAATTTAGTAAATTATTCAATTTTTGGAATAAAGTTTAAGTTTGCTAACAACCATTTTTCGTAGTAGCAGAAATTTCGTAAATTATTGAATTTTTGGAATAATGTTCAAGTTTGCTAACAACCATTTTTCGTTGGAGCAGAAATTTCGTAAATTATTTAATATTTGGAATAATGTCCAAGTTTGCTAACAACCATTTTTCGTAGTAGCAGAAATTTCGTAAATTATTTAATATTTGGAATAATGTTAAAGTTTGCTAACAATCATCTTTCGTAGTAGCAGAAATTTCGTAAAATATTTAATTTTTAGAATAATGTTTAAGTTTGCTAACAACCATTTTTCGTAGGAGCAGAAATTTCGTAAATTATTTAATTTTTGGAATAATGTTGAAGTTTGCTAACAACCATTTTTCGTAGTAACAGAAATTTAGTAAATTATTCAATTTTTGGAATAAAGTTTAAGTTTGCTAACAACCATTTTTCGTAGTAGCAGAAATTTCGTAAATTATTGAATTTTTGGAATAATGTTCAAGTTTGCTAACAACCATTTTTCGTTGGAGCAGAAATTTCGTAAATTATTTAATATTTGGAATAATGTCCAAGTTTGTTAACAACCATTTTTCGTAGTAGCAGAAATTTCGTAAATTATTGAATTTTTGGAATAATGTTTAAATTTGCTAACAACCATTTTTCGTAGTAGCAGAAATTTCCTAAATTACTTAATTTTTGGAATAATGTTTAAGTTTGCTAACAACCATTTTTCGTAGAAGCAGAAATTTCGTAAATTATTGAATTTTTGGAATAATGTTTAAATTTGCTAACAACCATTTTTCGTAGTAGCAGAAATTTCCTAAATTACTTAATTTTTGGAATAATGTTTAAGTTTGCTAACAACCATTTTTCGTAGAAGCAGAAATTTCGTAAATTATTGATTTTTTAGAATAATGTTTAAGTTTGCTAACAACCATTTTTCGTAGTAGCATAAATTTCGTAAAATATTGATTTTTTGGAATAAAGTTTAAGTTTGCTAACAACCATTTTTCGTAGTAGCAGAAATTTCGTAAATTATTTAATATTTGGAATAAAGTTTAAGTTTGCTAACAACCATTTTTCGTAGTAGCAGAAATTTCGTAAATTATTTAATATTTGGAATAATGTTCAAGTTTGTTAACAACCATTTTTCGCAGTAGCATAAATTTCGTAACATATTTAATTTTTGGAATAAAGTTAAAGTTTGCTAACAACCAATTTTCGTAGTAGCCGAAATTTCGTAAATTATTGAATTTTTGGAATAAAGTTTAAGTTTGCTGACAACCATTTTTCGTAGTAGCAGAAATTTCGTAAATTATTGAATTTTTGGAATAATGTTCAAGTTTGCTAACAGCCATTTTTCGTAGTAGCAGAAATTTCGTAAATTATTTAATATTTGGAATAATGTTTAAGTTTGCTAACAACCATTTTTCGTAGTAGCAGAAATTTCGTAAAATATTTAATTTTTAGAATAATGTTTAAGTTTGCTAACAACCATTTTTCGTAGGAGCAGAAATTTCGTAAATTATTTAATATTTGGAATAATGTTGAAGTTTGCTAACAACCATTTTTCGTAGTAACAGAAATTTAGTAAATTATTCAATTTTTGGAATAAAGTTTAAGTTTGCTAACAACCATTTTTCGTAGTAGCAGAAATTTCGTAAATTATTGAATTTTTGGAATAATGTTCAAGTTTGCTAACAACCATTTTTCGTTGGAGCAGAAATTTCGTAAATTATTTAATATTTGGAATAATGTCCAAGTTTGCTAACAACCATTTTTCGTAGTAGCAGAAATTTCGTAAATTATTGAATTTTTGGAATAATGTTTAAATTTGCTAACAACCATTTTTCGTAGTAGCAGAAATTTCCTAAATTACTTAATTTTTGGAATAATGTTTAAGTTTGCTAACAACCATTTTTCGTAGAAGCAGAAATTTCGTAAATTATTGAATTTTTGGAATAATGTTTAAATTTGCTAACAACCATTTTTCGTAGTAGCAGAAATTTCCTAAATTACTTAATTTTTGGAATAATGTTTAAGTTTGCTAACAACCATTTTTCGTAGAAGCAGAAATTTCGTAAATTATTGATTTTTTAGAATAATGTTTAAGTTTGCTAACAACCATTTTTCGTAGTAGCAGAAATTTCGTAAATTATTGAAATTATTGAATTTTTGGAATAATGTTTAAGTTTGCTAACAACCATTTTTCGTAGTAGCAGAAATTTCGTAAATTATTGATTTTTTGGAATAATGTTTAAGTTTGCTAACAACCATTTTTCGTAGTAGCAGAAATTTCGTAAATTATTGAATTTTTGGAATAAAGTTTATGTTTGCTAACAACCATTTTTCGTAGTAGCAGAAATTACGTAAATTATTTAATTGTTGGAATAATGATTAAGTTTGCTAACAACCATTTTTCGTAGTAGCAGAAATTTCGTAAATTATTTAATTTTTGGAATAATGTTAAAGTTTGCTAACAATCATCTTTCGTAGTAGCAGAAATTTTGTAAATTACTTAATTTTTGGAATAATGTTTAAGTTTGCCAACAATTATTTTTCGGATTTTAAATTATTTAACAATTATTTCCAATAAAAATCAAAAGATCAAATCCAATTTTTCAATAAAAAATCAGTTGCACATTTTGTCCAAGTGTATGAAAAAAGCAAAATATTATTCTATCATATATCCATATCATAATTTGAATATTCTTAATGTATTAAAGAATTCTAGCAGATTTTCAAGGTCAGACGTGAAAAGATTCATCATTATGATTCAATTGATCAAATCCGCTCCAAAAAATATTAGTCTCACATCGACTCACACGATCAGACGATTCATTTCGATAGCCCTATAATCATAGTTTGCAATAGTCGAATTAAAGTCTTTGATTATTCGAATATTATGATGTATGGTGATACAATACTTTAGCTCTACACCAAGAAATATCAAATTTTCAAACGTGGCGATATCAGAACATTCACGCCCGGTTTAAAATAAGCCGCTCCCATTGGATAGAACAACATTTCAAAAATGTGCTGTTCAGAATAAATCGAAATCATTGGTCTGTACCTTACTGCGGACGTCCTTACAGACAGACCTTATCGGCTATTAATGTTAAGATTAATTAATACTTCAAGTATTACTCTTTTTACTTGTATCTTACCCCCCTCTCCATCTCGCTCAGTTTTGTATCTATTGTAACTTTTAGATTCATTAGTTTTGTAATATATAGATATATATATATTATATTCATGTTATAATATACAATATTACAATATTGTAATGGGTTATAATTTATAGTATCTTTTTTAATTTGCTAACTTAAAGAAAATAATATATTGGTGTTATTGTTACACATCTGACTCCACAAAAAACCACTTTATGGGATCTGAAAAATGATTTCAATATTTAAAAAAAAATTGTTCTTTTTATTTTCAGATTCTTTGAATAAAGATAATAAAAATGAGGATTATATCAAGCAATTTAAAACGTTTTTGGCATCATGTGTGACTTATGATTATAGAAAAACTGATGATTCAGGTAAACATGAAAATTAAAACTTTGCCATTGATCTAAGGCAGTGGCTTCAAATCTGATTGTGGCCACAGTCGTTTTTATCTGATAAGAGAATATTTTGAATTAAACAGAGGTTTATGCTAATACTCTCTATTTCTACAAATATAATAGAGGGTACACGGCGTATACAGTACATTGAAGCACTGGATATTAATGAAAATATGAACTAACTCTTTGATAATGTTTCCTGAACCATTCGTGGTAATTTAAAATAATTAATTCAAAACATATTAATAAAAAATAATTTAGTAATTTTTTTGTCTATTTTTTTCAGTAAGAACTATCTTAAATTCAGTTGGAAGTTTCCATGACAACACTTCTACGAGTGAGATACCAAATATAACAGTTTTAATTACGCAGATGTTGAAGAATAATTATGTTGCTTTATTTGATATCAATATTAACGTCGACAAAAGCACTGGTAAATTAGGGCTCGTGATTCAGCCAACCGTGCGCGAAAGTTCCCTCAAAAATATGTTTGGAGATAGCTATTATGACAAGAGATGCTCTGAAATTATTAAAGTTAATAGGGGGCCGTATAATCTGACCAAATCATATCAACAGTACAAACAGTGTCAAGCGGATAAATCTCACTACCTTAAAACAGTGAAGGAAAGTTTACAAGCTCTTCACATATTCAACAGTGGAAAATCTGACAGTGCTATTGAAGAAGTAATGATCTTCTTAAAAGAAATATTAGAAATCATCGATAAGGTTAGCAAATATTTTCATAATATTTTTATGCTGCAAAAATTTTTCCATGAAAGATTAAGCTTACCTAGTAATATAAAAATCATCTACATGGAATACAAAACAATCACATCATTTCTTATTTATGTATCATCATAACAGGGCGGTGCAGTTAGGACCATAGGCTTGTGATATAATATTTTCTATAAAGTCAGAATTGTTACAAATCAGCTGTCTCCTATTTTATTTAAAAAAATCATTATCGGTAATGAATCAATAAGCGCTGGCAAAAAAGTTTTTCATTCGATAGCCTGCAAAATAAAACTTGTAATTTACGTGGCAACAAACATAAGTAAATTAGTAAAACTTTTTTTGAATGTTGAAATCAGAGCCAGAGTCGATTGATTTTAACTGACTCCATAGCCCTGGATAAGTTATATATTCAGTATCATTAATTAGTGAAATCAGTAAGTTAATTGTAATATGTAGAAGATTTTTTGAAATCCTTATTATCACACTTAACAACCGTCCGATTTGTGTAATTGATTTTCTGTTTCCAGATGAGATTGAATAATGACGACGGCTCAAAGAAATTAATTACTCCATCCCGATTAAGTAATAGCGTTTTGTGTGAAAGACTAAAACAGGTACATATTCATTTTTAACAAGTATTTAGATCTAGACTGAACTAAACGGACTGTTCTTATAAATTATTGAATGTCAAACATTTTTTGTAATTTGTTGGAAAAATCTATTGCTATTTACACAGTTGATAATTATTGGACCAATCAAAATGATGAGCTGACAAGAAGACTTTGCGTGAAGATAAAAGAATCAATTAGATTGTTACATAAAACTGATTATATTATTAATATAGGTATCTATGATTATAATTTTATTTAATAGAAAATATACATTTTTAGATTGATTGGAATTATATCTTCAAGAATCTTCTTGGACAGGACTTACCGATGGATTCGTATATTCAAGTTTATCATGCTGAGTATTTAGATGACCTTTTTCGCAAATTTGACAAGTTAGATCCCAGGTAAAAATTCACACAATTAAATATAATTGCAATTGCCATGATCCTCAGTATTTAATTTTTATTTTGCAAATTCACAACTTGTTTCAAATGATATAGAAAAAAATGATTGACACATTGACTGCTGTGCCCGTACATGATACGGATACATCTTAAAAGAGCTATAATTAAACAGAATAACTGCAGCGTTCTTGGAAATTCACAAAAACACCACTAGCACATCCCATCGGGTTACTACTGCGAAAATTTTACAGTTATGTCCTTTTGGGTGTGTTGGTGTGTTTCGGTGTATATATGGATGTAAACATGTACCATAATATATCAGAATTCCATAGCGCAACATCAATATTGGAGTATTTTAATGCAAAGTGAACGAGCTAAGCTCCAAAAAAATATCTAGGTTATCGCTCCTTCTCCACCTACTAGTTTACAAATGGTAAAGTTTGAAAACGAGAAAGAAATTCATAAATGAATGTATGCAATTTTCCACTGAACCCAAGACCTCACCACCGAGTATGATAAAAACCCATTAGACTTGACCACAATGTTCCCAAAATGTGGCCGCACACATTTTTCCATCCTCGCTCAGGCTGCACACAGACATATTTTGAAAAAAAGTTTTTTTTGCCAAATTTTATTTCAACTTAAATACCAATTTGGCATTATGACTGATCTCCCTTAAATGTCGACATGACATTATGTGACAAATTAATTTATCTATCAACAGTGAATACCTACCTAAATATTTGTGCACATTTTTTACTTTGTTGAATATTTACTGCTCACAGAAGGTGCCGCTTTGCACACACAATAAAAAAATTAGAGGAAACGTTGTTGACCACCCAGCTATATATAATAATATTATGTTTAATTTTTTAAATATTTACATTTTAGATTGATCCATCATTCAATAAGATTGGTTTTTTTCTAGGCAACTGAATAATGGGCTTTTGGCTATGTATGCTCATCAAATATATAGAGATTATATCTTAGATCAAAAAATCAGCTGCAATCGTCAGCCGTATTGCTTGAAATTGTCCAGCAAACTTATGGAAGATGTAAGCTCTACTCTTTATTTGGACTCTTTCAAGATGAAATCAATTAATGAATTTGACAAGCGCTCCAATGAAATATTCAATGATCTCAAAAGCACTCTCGTAGCTGAAATAAAATCTGGTAACTGGTTGGCCGATGCAACTGATGTAAACAAAGCTATTGACAAATTAAACATCGTGCAACTCATCAGTATTGCAAAAAATATGCCATGGCAAGATAGGAAATTTGTGAGCAATAGATTTATCGAGGTGAGTTATTGAAAAACTATGGATAACTGACTGATGAAATAATTTTACAACAGTTTTTATTGAAGAACTATATGCTATGATTATTCATTTTTTATTTTTCTTTTTGTAGATTACATTAGATGAGAACAATTTTGTTAAAAATGCTCACGAATTACAAAAACGTTACAGGAGGCATATGTACGACTCATATGGAAATGACCCCAAACTTCCAGAAAATATGTATGCATTAATATTATTAAAATGTAACATTTTATTAAATATTATACTATCATTAACTTACTGACAAAATGTTTTAATTTTTACAGCTGGACATTCTTTAGTTTACCATATGATACCAAGATGAAAACTAATATTGATTTAGATTTTATTGGTAAGCATAATTTTTTTATGTATAAACATCCTGTCCCATTATACAACAGGCTCTTAATAAACTTTGAAAAAAAAAATATTTATACATATATCACCGATGATCATATATGTAATTCACTGGAAAGGACATATAAACTTCGGGTTATACTCATTTAATTGTTGAAATTCTTGAATCCTTAATGTTCTCGCGTTCGATTCAAAGTTGACAAATATATTTAGAAATCACGCTCCTCAAATGATATTTGATTTAGAATAGAAATTTTTACTATTGTCTTTTTTAATATCCTCAGGTTAACTATTTTCTTTTTTTAGTTTTACCACTGGCTACAACTTCACGCAATACAATCCCAAAAGATATTCCAAAATACCTTTTGATGTCTGATTTTGGATACCAGCTAGCTCAAGAGCTCGTTGTTTATTTACAATCGTATGGTATTAAAATATTGGACCCAACATACAATGTTAATCCGACCGTTCCAGTTTCAGTCGATAGAACAATTGACGGTGAAGTAGAAACTTTCCTAATGAATGTAAGTATTGAAAAATTTCAATAGTACTTACTTATCCCCTAAAATATCTAGGAACTCATATTATGTGATACTATTATTATATTATAGTTAATGGCATGTAATTTGAAACCTTTCATAGCACAGTATGTAATTAATTAGAGTTGGGTGAGTTATATTAGATTGTAATGCTTTATCCCATCGATAAGGAAAAATCTGTACTTTTGTTATCATTTGAAAAAAGCAGTTGCCAAACAAAAGAAATTCATTATAGTGACTGCATCAAGATATTGATTTAGGTTATTATATTGATATAGCTTTGGATTATGAAATGTGATGTTGAACCTTTTATGAATATTAAAATAACCTTAAATATTAATTAGCCATCAATCTGGCGACCATAAATTCACAAGGTAAAACTAATATATATAAAAAAATATTATATGTGAAAATGTTTGCTCCCAATGTTGAGCATATGAACTTATCGCTCCCGCTATGCACTATTTTGTTTTATGATCAAATCATGGGGAGGAAATTATAGACATCACGTACATCGATGCCTTTGAACAAAAATCCATTTGACGATTAAAAAATAAATTTATTAATCTGTCCATACTGAACACTTGGCTTAAAGCCCGGCAAAAGATGTTACACACGTTCATGGTTTATTACTTTTTTTAGTTAGCGGCTGATCATTTCATCAAGGAAAGACTACCAAACATAGCTGGAGCTAAGCTTGCTTATTACACATATAAAAAGGATGCAGAAAAGTTATCAACAGATTTGCCATTGGTTTGGACGAATAAATCTATTGATGAGGTATTCATAAATAATGCATTGTATTTTACTAAATATAAGTCCATTTTTCATGATATATCCTACTACAATATTAAATTATGTATTCAGCAGGCACAGACTGAACAGATGTTTGGAATAGAAACAATCATCTTTTGTCTACATTGCATATTATTGGTAAATTGCATAAATTGCTAACTATTCCAAATGTGGTTCATATTAAATGGTTCAACACAGAGCAAGTCCATTGATGAGATTAAAAGAGAACTAAATTATTATAAATGATTACTTAATCTACACCCCAGGATAGTGTAGAGCAGAAATGAATGAAAACAACGTTGATATTTATTCCTTTCTGTTCTGTTATAATTGAAGTTTGCCAATTATCCTTTAGGTTCCCTGTGTATACAAATCGTTTCATTGTAAACTACCTGCTATTATCAGTAGCCCTGTATTTATATTTTTAATACAATCTGCCAGATGTTGAATCGCTTGCTCTAATGATCATATATTCTGTCGCTCACTGTGTTCTAGTTAGTTAGAGCTTGCCTTATCGACCAGGCGGGTCTGGGTTCGATTCCCGGTAAGGTCAATGTCAAATTTAGACATTTTTTCAATTTAAATTTGTGACTTAAGACATGGTTGTTTGTGATGTCAATTTACTTCGAGTTGATCCTGAGCATCTTACATTAAATTCTCACCGAGCTTTCTTGTATGATCTTTCAACTTTAAAATATTTGACGCATTGGCAGTAACTAAAATGCAAATAGAAAATGCCAATTTTTTTTGAAAAATCTATTAAAAAATATATTTAATTTAATTTAGAATTATTTTTATTTTGTACACTTCCATAAAATTCTTGGTCTAACACGACCCGGGTTTCGCCTCTCGGCATCTTCCGCGTTAGACCAAGATTTTTATGGAAGTGTACAAAATAAAAATAATTCTAAATTAAAATTGAATTTCCATCAAGCACCTTCAGACGAAATTTTAAATTATATTTAATTTATTTTTTTCAGTTATTCTTTCTGCACATGGCCCAACAGTTCTGTTCGAAATCAACATTGTTCGATGATCTTGTCCCATTATACGAAGAGACAAAATTGCCAGCGATCATAAAAGTCAACAGTATTGCAATGAATTATGCACAATTCCCAGAAATCTTCAATTGTACAGTGATTAATCCAATGCCAGCCGGAATCAAATTGCCTCAGAACAGTAATGATTACGAGTATCCGTATAACGCCAATGATTCAAAATGATTCAAAATGATTCAGTGAGGGGAAAAAACAAAAATACCTTTATTTCAAGACAGTTAAATCTATTATATAATATTATATTATTCATATACCCGTTTTCAGGATTTTAAATTTAACAGTAATATAATAATAAAAATATGATTGAATTGTTGGATGTTAAAATGTTATATTGTATGTGATATAATACAACCTTGCCTTTAATTTTAGAGACATTTGTGCCTTTGAAGACATAAATCGATTGTTACCAAATAATGTTAAGATTCATATGTGTATTAAGTACAAAAAAATAAGATTGGATCAACGTAATTTTATCATATTTTTCTGAATAAAATATTTTTATGCAAAAAAAAATGTCTTTCGTAATTCAGTTTAATGGCATATTTTTCACTCATGTGCTATACTACTAATTATTAAGGTACCTAAATTCACTTAATTGATGAGATCAGTGATGTAAACCTACTAGTCTACCATGAAAGGTTTTCGGAGATTCTTAAAAAGTATCAAAAACAATAATTTATAAAGATATTGATATGTATGGCATTGTAGAATGTTAAGCCTCACCAGAATAGGGAAATCAAAGTAAATATTGAGCCGACTCTCAGATAGACACGTTGAAGTATAAATAGATCAGAAAAATATTTCAGAACCCATAAAATCATAACATGATTATAATGTTTCACTAGTAACTGTGATTTTTACACAATTTTTAATGCAAGTGATTTTTATTTGTACCCTTGATCATCAGTAATTTTTCACACATGTGTAGCAATGGTTTTGATTTTTTAGAAAATAATATGATATAGTAGTTATAGTGCAAAAAATGCTGAACATTACTGCTGATTGGAATTGCAATACTGGACGAGCATATCAATAGCGATATTAAAAAATCATTGAAATGCTCACCAAATCTGGAACCTGTCAATTTTTAGCATGTTTAAAATATTTCAATTTATCGCAAACATTTTCACTAAAATTCGATTTTGGCTAATTTTCAAAATCGTAATACCGGTATTTTAACATTCTATAGACGGGTGTTTCGATATTGAAGAAACACGAATACCAGAATCCTGGTTTCGATAATAGCGGAATTGCAATCCCTACTGCTAATATAATGCTCAAATGTTTCTTCTCTTCTCTTTCTTCGGTTCTCTTAACCTAGCTTACGACAATTTTTTGATTTTTTTAAAAAAGTGGATGCTAAGTTGTTCCCAATTTCAATATCTACACAATAAATTATCTTTCACTTTCAAAACTTCTGTAAAAACAGAGAAAACGCATACATTTTATTAATTTCACATAGTTTTTAATGTTGAGCAAGATTTTTTTAAGACAGGTCAATTTCAAAAGTGAAATTTTTATGTATATTATTTTAATTAATATTTGATCGGTTCGCGCAGCCTTTGAAATTTCCACGCAGCTAACCTCTTGTCTTAGAGGGAACATTGTGGCCCAGGTACAATAAAATTTGGAGGCCCTGTTTTTAGAACAACGTAAAAGCGTTGCAAATTTTACGTAAAAAAATAACAATTAATACTGAATTTAAAACATATGGGTTTATGATATTATAAATACTATTTTTGAGGCCCCTAAGATTCGGAGCCCCCAAGTGCGCGCCTCGTACGCTTATGGAGTAATCCGCCACTGCATAAAAGCGTTGCGAAATTCCACTCAAAATAAGAATAAATATTGAAAACGGAATTAAAATTATATTAACTTTTTATAATATAGGCTATTTTTGAAGCCCTTAAAATTCGGAGGCCACAAGCGCGTGCCTCCTGCGCTTGTAGGGTAATCCACCACTGCCTAAAACGGATTTTTTGTTAAATAAAATTTGTTGTTCCACTTGTTGTGCTACAAAATATGACACGTGTAAATTTTGGCAATATGGTCTCTTATCTATTGTTACAATACCTACTGTTGGTGACGTTGGGGGGAAAGGAGAAGTTACTAATCATCACTGAGGATTGTTCCTCTGTCAAATACTCGATTGAAAACAAATTAAACATATTTATTTGTAGGTACATTGAGTGGCGAATGTATTATTTATGTAAGCTCATACGTGATGAATATTTTAAAACTGATTTCAGTCAATACAACAAGATCATCCATCTTCCCCTGCCATCCCATATGCACTATATGCACTCTAAGTGGCGACTATATTTTTTTTTATTACAAAATTAATAATGTTCGATTTTTATTTAAATTAAAAATATACGATCGCTACAACCCTAATCTCAAGGTACCGATTCCAAATCAGGTTAGGTCAATCGCGGCTGTAAAATTGCTACCGGTATTGTTCTCTTCGCAGCCTCGGCGTGTTATCACAATTCGTCGCTCGGGCAGTGCGGTGCAGCTCGACGATCGATTCCTGGAGTAGGCACTCCAGATTCCAGAAGCGAAGCACTCCGATGCTAGCCGCAGGGTGCTAACCCCTCAGCCGCTTTTCTGTCCTCATTGTGGCGAGACGTCATGCTACAACGCAACGGGAGATAGGTCACGTAGAACGCCAGGCTTGCAACAGCCCCGGCTAACTCTTTAACTTCAGGACACAACATCAATACCAATTTCGGAAACAGATTTGGATGCAAACTTTTGACTACATCTAATGATATATCATTATGTTAAGTAATTTCGTGTTCCAAGAAGACAGAACTATAAAGACGGTTAGAATTATAACTATTTCTAAAACTTTCCATTGAGCTCTGGTCAGCGGTGGGCTGCCAATACCTCAACAAGGAGCTCGCTTAATCTCAAAGCAATTTTCAATGTTCTCGGAAAGGAGTGATTTTTTATTTCTCCTGTACAATTTATATGCAATACTTAAATAAGCGATTGATTGTTACTTAATACGCTTATAATACGTAACAATGTGCAATTTTCCGTAAAATTATCAATCTTAATGGGTAAAAATGTACTGCTGTGTATACTGAAGCTGTCGTAGATAAAATATAAGTCAGAAATTGCAATTATATACTGATTTGATCTAAGATTATTGTTTTCTATTAAATTAACAAGGGGCTCGCTCGAGCCCCTCCGAGCCCCCTCCAGCCCACCCCTGACTCTGATGTATATTAAAAGAAAATTATACTGTATAATCCGTATAGAACGATACATGAAACGACCTGATTGTGTATGTCTTAATTTTGACTATTTACGAGTGGTAATTGTCAATGAAAACAGCAAGAAATTGTTGAATGTTTTTTTTAGCTAACAAACAATATAAAACTTACAAAACAATGCTAATAGAAATCTAAATTTGTTTAGATTTCTATTAGCATTGTTTTGTAAGTTTGAGGTTTGTAAGGTGAGGTTTAGTTTAAGATTTCGACTGAAGGTGTTGGGTGGAATTTCAATATTAAATTTGAATCGTAAAATTATGTACATTCACACAAGGTTTGTCACTAACGACCCGGGTTTCACTTTTCGGCATCTTCGAGCGTTTAAGTGCACAGATGAACTTGAACTGACGTTTAGTAAATAAATGTATCGTGTTTATATAAGAAATAAATGTATCACTAAGTTTAAAGCCATTGCTGGCGAAATGGATTAACCCATGGAAATGCCTACAGATTTGAATGGTGAGTAATTTCAATAATTATATTTATTTGTTTGCTGGAAAATTTATAATTATGTTTAATTACATATAAGTTACAAGAGTGTAGAATTTGGCAAAATTACCAAAACCATTAAATCTGCCATTTTGATTCGCTGTTCATAAAAAGTATATCCAGTAAATCAAATAATTATACTTCATCAGGGGTGGGCTGGAATGGGGCTCGGGGGGCTCGCCCGAGCCCCTTGTTAAAATTTGGCGTGGCCGGCGAGCCCCTTGTTATGTTAAGAAAATCATTCGGTTAAGATCAAATCAGCTAACTGCAATTTCTTATAAATTGTAATACGAAACAGAAGACTGTGCTGCTCCTTCAATTTTTTAATTGAATGAGCAACAAAGACAACCAATGGGCTGCAAAAAAGCCAGCGAGCCACGTCATATGCATCATCCATGGTATGAAGACATAATGACTGAGATTTACTGATCCCCTTGTTACCATATTACCAGCCCACCGCTGTACTTCATAAATTTATTACAAAACAAAATTCATCTAAATTAGTTCTTTCGTTCATGCGGTACAATATTCTTAATGTTTACTGACATAATGGAGCATCTAGATTTTCAGAGTTATGGGATTTTCTTTGGGGACACAAGCATTGTTATGTCCGTATGTTATAAAGCATGCCATTTACTAAATATAAATATTACAGTATATTTTTTAAAAATGTTTTAACATAAATCCTTAAAATATCAGAAAAACAGACGATAAAATGAACTATTTAGTAAATATAAATAGCCCTGCTTCACCTATTGGAAGATAAAACTGAAGCTTTTCAAATCTATATTATTATTGAAGAATTAATATGTGTGGAAAACATGGTTCGGAAACGTTATCTAAAAATCAATAAATATGACATTTTATGATGAAATATTCCCTCAAAAGTTACACAAAAGAAGAGGGTAAATCGGAGTTACACATTTGTCTCAGTCAAAGTGTCATCTAAGCCAGTGCTTCCCAACCTTTTTCATGCCACGGCCCCCTAAATCTGAAAAAAATAATCCGCGGCCCTCCTCAATACAAAACATGTTCTGCGGTGGCCCCCAATGTGGGAAGCACTGATCTAAGCATTCAAACAAATAAATATTTTTTCTAAATCAAAAAATTGATATTTAACTTACATTATAACTGTGAAATGCATATTTACAAATGTTTCTATAAATTTAAAATACCATTATTCTTTGTGATATCCTGGGTCGCAAAGTGTTGAAACATCGCTGTCGCGTAGCACTGATAAAAATTCAAATAATTAGATTTATAACGTATTCCTAAGTACTTACATAAATAATCAAGCAGGCGTTTATACAAAAAAGCACATAATTTTAATATATTTAGAAAAATTCTCTTAAATCGTAAAGTTTTAAAGTGTACTCAATTGATTTATGTTAACAGCTAATACTTTATGGAAAGACATTGATTTTGTTAAAGTTTGAACAAAATCTTGTACTTGTTCAATAATTTCATGACACTATCAGTGTCACTTGCGAGTGATCATTTTTGTTCAGAAATAAATTAATATTACTGTTAGGGACATAAAGTTTGGTACAAGCACACTATTTATAATATTGCCTTTCATTCGATCTTCGCAAATCATATACGCAGTGTTTCAGACTGCTCTTGTTGTGGGATTGTCTGATTATGTCCATTGAAATAGATATTTTGTTTTTATTCTGTAAAAACAGCCACGATGGTCCTATCGGACATCTAAATCGCCACATCTTTTGAAGAAAAACTGTCTTCCCTGCCCCTCACCATTTAATTCTCAATTAAATTTACTATCGAAAGTGATTCTATTACCGCCATTATATCAACTATATATTATTTACATATTATTCTAATTCTATTTACTGTTACTAATCACAATATTATCCTTGTATTGACGGATCCAAGGAGGAGGCCATGGGGGCAATGCCCCCCCCCCCCCCCGAGGAGAATTTATTTTCCATTTTTCTAATCTGTTAAAACTTTTTTTTTGAAATGGGCTCTTTAATTGTTTAGTTTACTATGTTTTAAAGAATCCATACTTAATTATGTATTGATTATTTTTATAAAGATATGTTATTTTAAAATCATCTATTTTTTAATGTATTATTTATGTATCATGTTTATTCTAAAATTGAATGGCACCCTCCTGGGACAATTTCTTGATCCGCCACTGTATCCTTGGTATGATATAATTAAGTTTAACTCATGAAAAACTATATACATATACGTTGCGTTCATTTTACTTATAAGCATGACAAACTTTATACTAATTAATTTTAAAAAATCAACTATACATAATTTTACAGTCTTCAAAATAATGATGCGTTGATAGATACACACAAAATTACCCTAACTTTATAAGTTTTTTTTATCCAGGACTGCTACAAATGTGGAGCATATGGCTTGTGATTATTATACCAGTATATTCCGTTTGAACGGAATGAATAAAAAGCTATATTATCCGAATTAGAGAATATTAATTTCATTGGGTTAATACAAAAATAAGTATAGTGGTTTCTTCTTAAAGCTATTTTTAAGAATTATATTATTCTATTGCTACACAGTTTTGTTTATTTAGTTTCGTCAATGTCATTTACAATTGAATATACATCACTTTTAGGGTGTTCACTGTCAATACTTGGTGGAAAGGCATTATATTAATAAAAACACAATAATCCTTTGTACTTCATTCCACTTTATTTAATATGTCAGGACCGGTTTCGCTCATTGCGAGCATTGTCAACTGATAAGAAATATAATTTAATGCCAATTGTTGTGTATAACTTTTCAATTTTGTATAAATAGCATTGTTAAATTATATTTCTTATCAGTTGACAATGCTCGCAATGAGCGAAACCGGTCCTGACATATTAAATAAAGTGGAATGAAGTACAAAGGATTATTGTGTTTTTATTAATGAATATACATCATTGCTCGTTTGGCCAGCGAGGTTAAACTTGTATGCAAATAAAACGAGGAATATTATGTGTGTTTCAATTATTGTTTTTTTGTTAAATTTTCCTATTAGTTTTTTTTGTATTCAAGTTTTTATTCAAATAAAACAAAAAAAAATAACAAATAAAATCCCACATTTTCATACAATATCAACGTACAAACCGAAAAAGAAGGATTATGTTTTTTTATCGATTCAGGCGTGCGAGAGGAGAATATGCTGAGTCCACGAGTTTCTGTTTGGTTTTAGGGCATTGTAGGGCGGAATATGAAACGAGAATGGGCGAAGACTCAAACACTAAGAGAAATCTGCTGCAAAATATTATTCGGAATGTTCAAACAATCAAATAATCCTCCACGGTACCTTGTAAACATTCAATTTAATTTTAATTGCTCAAATACATACGGAAATAGATTAAATAGCCAATATTGAAGACAAACGATGTTTAAAATATGAATAGTTCCCACGTAAAAAAAATATTTAAATCATAGATTTAAGCAAGATTTAATTTTGGTTCAAATCAATGCTGACTATGTGATAAAATTAAAGTCAATGTTTTCTAACCATATTCTCATGATAAACATTTAATTATTTATAATATTATAATGTAACTCGTGCAGATAAAATTATTTATTGCATTCAAAGGAACATTAACTCAATGAAAGACGGATGCTACGAAGCAATCATGAAAATAACATGAAGCAAAAAAAAATATGAATCAATAAAAAAATATTAGAGAAATAAGACAAATCAAATTTGTCCTCACAAAAACCATGATATGATAATTTAATAATTATATTACTTATTAAATACTTCAAAATGTTCTTAACTTTTAAAAATGTATCATGAGCTATAATAATTATTCTATATACTTGTATCCATAGGATTCTTAAAACAAATAATTTATTGATTGTGTAAGCATATATCATTTAGGGTCCACAGCACTGTGGTCAACATCATTGACTTGCATCCCGGACCTCACAGACTTGAATCCCAGTACGAAAAGCATTTTTTCAATCGATTCCTGTTCGAAGGCGCGGATGTTTATAAACTCCTTCCCACCTTTCGAAACCTAAAATAACAGAGTGTAACGAGAGTGATTAGCTAACCACTAGTCTTGTCCTAACCCTATCCTTCCAATGCATACTCTCTTAGGAAAAAAGATAATTTGAGCCACTGAGTAACAAGTAGTTTTCGTAGAAAAACTTCTGATGAGATAAATCTATTAGGGGTCCATATATGTACTACACATTAGGAGCGGGCATGAATTACAAAAAATCATATATCTTAAGATTTCTTCAAGTGCCATACGGGGCATCATATCAATATTGAGTGCATGCTGTTGATGAATGTCGTTTAGGTACAATTTTTATTCATTATACATCATTCTGGCATTTTATTTAAAGCTTTAGGATAAAAATAAAGATTACAATCAATCTAAATAATATTTAATTAAAATAGATTGTTTGATTAAGCAACTTATTTTAATTTAAAACATAAAGCATCTTCAATTTATTTGGATAAAACACGAGGTATTGTGAAAATGCTTTTATTATTTTAATTATAACTTAATATTATCAATATCTCTGTAACCAAATCTGATGAAAAACGTTAAATGAAAACTAAGTTTATTCAAAAAGAAATGATAGTTAACGCCATCTAAGGGAAATAGCACTTAATTAATATAAAAACATAATCTCGCATGAACACGAAAATATCAACATTATAATGATTATCAATATTGAAGGTTTACATGTAGACATAAATGCATATAGAAAAATACATTTGTTCATATTGATCTACTACCTGAATATTATCGAAGGGAATCATTTTATAAAGTATCACATCACTGAGGATTTTTATACTAATTCAAAATATTTTATAGGTCAGGATTGGTTTCGCTCATCACGGTCATTATCAACTCATGAAAATATAAGTAGATACAGATTATAATACACGTTACGTTAGTCTGGTTTAATTTTGTAAAAATATCTCATGAATTAAAACAGCATGTCCCCCTCTGTGGTCTAGTTTAGTTGGTAAGACATTGATTATATCGATCAAACGGGTCTGGGTTCAAGTCTCCGGTAAGGTTATTGTCAAATTTAGTAGTTTTCTTCTCGAGTTGATTTCAATTAAATTTCAAAATATTTAGCGCATTGGCAGTAAGCTGTAATGTCAAAAAATGCTCTGAATGAGCGAAATCGGTTTCGATCATTAATTAAATTTGTAGAATTGGTACAAAAAGTGTTACTTTTTTATTTTTATAATATTCTCTGTAAGGTCCGTGGCGCAACGGTCAGCGTCGTTGGCTTCTGTGACGAATCTCACGGACTCGAGTTCTAGTACGAACAGCATAATTTCAATAAATTTATTGATTTCTCAAGGCATGGGTGTTTGTGATGTCTAAAAGTTATTATGGCATACATATTTACCCCAACCCTTCCATTCCTTCCATTCCTAGTATAATTGGGCGCAGAGAAAGTGATTAGTTAACCACTAGTCCTGTCCTAGTCATATCCTTATATCCTTAATGTCTTCGAAAAAGAGAGTTTAACCATCTGACTAACAAATAGTTCTCTTATATAAAATTCATGTTGAGATACCTCCATTAGGTGGCCACATGCTCCACATTGGGAACCAGTATGAATTTATAAAAACGTAGTGCAAGATGAAAATATAAAAACGTCCTCATATGCGATTGCGTACTTATAAATAAATATGTGTATCAGTGGAATCTAACTAGCTGTTTCATAAACGATTATAAATATAATGTGCAGGTATTTCTGAAATTTAATGCTGTTTTAAATGACCAATTTTCAAAACTTAATCCTAGCTAAATATCTTTCGCAGATACTCATTTGATTCCACTTGTGGAAAACATACTGCAACATCTATGAATGAACGTCGAATGCGGAAAAAAATCTAAAGTAATATCTAATATGAAATGTTTTTCGAGTTGTGAAATAATACACGTTTGGACTGAGTCTGCCACTGATTTTCTTTTTTTGAATGCGCAGTTGCCTTTTTATTATACCTTGTATTTAACTAAATATTAAATAATGACTGATATCTAGCTTCTGCAGTTGATAGATTTGAAAACTTTTATTGTTCAGGGTTATTTCAGGATGATTCTTTTGAAATACCCTTGTAACCGTAATACTGTTTACTAATAAAAATCATTATGTGTGAGTAAAATTATCCTGTCATATCTTTAAAAGATAACAGAAAAGAAAGAATTGATTATATTTTCAAAACATGTTATTTGCACCGTGTAAATTTACAATTTAGGCAATATTATGATAAGAACACTTTAAAACGCGATCACTGTATTATGAACCGGAGGAATAAAAATGTCCTAAATAGAAGTGAATTATTTGTAAAATAAACAATTGCAATGTATGCTATGAACAAATGTCAGAAGGTTGGAAACAAATATTATATATCAACAAATGATATTGGATATGGAAGAAAGTCAATCAGAGCAAAGTCAAAGAAGATGTGGCTGTTGATGTAATGTAGATTTCTGAAGAATATGGAAGAACAGTACCATGGTTGTTGTAGAAACTTTTTCGGTAAGTATATAATTTAAAAAAAACCTTCATAGAATAAGGAAATGATGTTAAAGATTAGAAAATGATTGATTAGATCTGTCGGTTGCGTCGGACTTACTTGGTTTCATTTGTGTAAAATTAAAGTTACAAGTCGTTTAAAAAATACTTAAGCAAAATAAAAGTTACTTTGACGCATTAAGAACTTAATGCAAACATATACGTTATTAACATATTTATTAATTAATAAAATTTTATTATAAATCGCATAATATAAGTTCGATGAGAATTTTTCATATCACTCGAGATCAATATGAGGATAAAAGACAGCATATACACCTAAACCTAAGATCCCATATAATCAACTGAATAAAATGATATTGACCTTGCTGGGATTTAAATCCTGATTCATCTGATCGCTGCAGAAAAGCTATAACCACAAAACCACAGAGGCCGACTTAATTTCATAACTAAATATTTTTTGACAAATATTCTCCAACTTATTCAAGCCAGCCGAGCTGTACGTGCGTTCCGTTTAAGGGTATGCGTGACTAGAAGAGTGTGTGCGTGAAAGCCGCCCACTCCGGGGTAGGCGGCCTGAGTTTACCAGAATCAGCAGAATAAGATGTCTGCCCGCCCATCCCAGCACGACCCCATAATCCGCCCTCGACTCACTTGCGCCCTTTTCAAGGAGAACGCGGCTAATTCATATTACCCGAAGTGAATATTTTTATCGCAATAATATCTCCGTCGAAATAAATTAAGTACAATAACTGTCTCGGATGATGTAATAACTTCATTTTAAAAATCTTAATTGGATTAATTTGAAACCCAATAAAACATTTACTTTTATAATATTGTGGCTCATTTTAAAACCATAAGTATTAGCAACCCTCTATACACTGCCGGATAAAAACTTCTCCAGCAACTATCACATTAAATTATCATCATATTAAAGTTCATCACTACAAACATTTTCAATATTCCTTCAGGTTGTTGTAAGCATGGTATAAACAGATGATACCCCAAAAAATATGAATTGAATGCTGAATTAAATCGATTACGTTTTCAATGTGCTTTGTCATACATTCTTATTTAAAAGTCCTGTTAGTAATTTTTTCTCGAAAACATAAACAAACTTAAGATTTTTCAGATTATCATTTAATAATAATGTTAATTCAAAAATAGTTCAACAAAATTCGAATACATCGACGACTGTTGCAAGATATTATCATCAATTCTAACAGTATTTTTTAAAAAAATTATACTACTCCACCACGTGACGTCATTTAGAAAAAATTCAATGTGAATATGAATATTTTCGCATCATTTAACAATAAAGCGTGACTTTGAGGAAAGGAAGGGGTGACATTTGAAGCACAATTTTATAAAATGAAGCCTATAGCACTCTGGGGCGATTCATTAATCAACTTATTATACAAGATGCTCTCGTGTTTTGCATTTTCAATGTTTATAAGGTCGGTTAAGATGATAAAAAGCAGTGTCGCGCATTAAGTACATACATTACACTTATTATTATATAGTTGTGATTCCGTGACCAACTTAATTGATTAGTTTAATAATTGACAAGCATGGATCAAAGTGTGTATTGTTTATCAAATTAGGTTCTTTGATAAATTCAATAAAGCTAACTGTGTATATTTCAAAATATTTTTACGATAATATAATTTATTATAAATGTACTGGTTGTACTTTTTCGACATGAACATTCAAACATCATCACATATTAAAACAATTAAAACTATTATGACAATCGGTTACCCGTTTAAGGATTCATAGCACCCAATAAATACTTATGCGATGTTGTTCGGTTGTAAAAAATAGACTCACAATGATGGATCAGCTTATCACAATTCTTCCCCCTATCCATGCTTCTATAATATTCAGTTTTCTACAAAGATAGGTTTTTGTATTTATGTGGAAATTCATTTGTAATATAAAATTATGTTTGATAATTTTGCTATTCCACTGATTATGCTACAAATTATTACACGTGTCTCGCCTGTTCGTGTAGCATCTTCAGGTTATTTATCATTGAAATAAATATTATTACTAATGCTTAACGTATAAATTACTAAATGGAGGATGGGCTGGTTTATTCTACTAGTCACAGGGAGCCTACTAGATACAAACAATATTATTGACTTCATATTATATGAATTTCAAATGCCCAACCACTGAGCTACATACATATATTCCCAACCACTGCAGTGGTTAACGTCGCTGGCTTCCGTGATGGATCTCAGGGCTCAACCCTTAAATGTCTCAAAGTTCCTTCACAGTCATAAAAATTAGCAGGGCTGTAGTGAGATCGATTAGTAAACCACTAACCTTATTCTAGCTATATGTCTTATATCTCTACTTTCTTTGCAAAAGGAGCCGATGAGCAACTGCGAAACAAATAGTTCTCCTGTAAATAATTAATTGAAATATATCCATTAAGGTGCCATATGCTCCATATTGACATTGATTAAAAAATAAATGCTATATTTGTTGTCGTTATTATGACGTCTGCCCTTTATGTTGGGTATGTGGGCTCTTAATGGAGCTTATCTCAACAGTTTTTCTACAAGGACTCCCTGTTACTCAGTCGCTCAATTAATCTTTTAAGAAATACGTTCAGAAGTAGATTATATTTTTTACAAAAATCGTCAAATAAATAAAATCGCTTAAAAGCCAAAAAAAAATGTAATGATTTACTTTCCCCCCGTCTCTGCTTAGACAAATCAATTATGTATGCTAAAGAAGCTGAGATAAGAAGTTTGAATGTATAATATTAATCCCGCATAACAGAAAATTTCTAACAGCTTCTCTAGCCAGCATCGCTAAATAACGATTAATCAATTTCATAAGCTAAGTTACTAAGTCAAGTATTATCTATTTAGTTTGTGAACGAAATAAATTAAAGCATACTCATGCAAGAGGCTGATATTGAATTTAAATGAACGAAATATTTTATAAAGTTAGTATAAATAAATTGAAAGAAATAATAAAACATGGTTAAGACACATTCCTTTAAAAGTGTTCTAAGATTTTTTTATATTTTCCAGTTTATAATTCGTGGTGCTTCGAATCGTAAGGGGATATTTTTTTACATTAGATAACCAAGCGATTGTTTTTAGTGTTCTATCCGTCATTATTTTTCTAAGACTTATATAGCCAAACAGAGAATACAGAAATTAGATTTTCGACAAATAATCTATTAATATTTAAATATGTTTATTACATACTAAACGATATGTTATCGGCTGAAAACTTGTATATATATATATATATACCTCAGTATATTGATATAAGAATATTTTGCCGCTTTCAAAGAGGTGATTAGTCTAGTTTTAGTTGGCAGTAGTTGGTATGACTGCATACAGCGTGGAAAATTCGTACTTGGTATGTTTAATATTAATAAATCTGTGTTGGCGGTAATTGGCCGGTCGCGCTCTGGCGACCACAAATTATTGTCATCCATCAACCGCGGGAGAAATAATTCCCCTAAACTGAGGATATTATTACAATATATCAGGAAATAATCGTAGTAATATCCTTTCCACATTATCTTATTAATGTTGAGTTAATAATAAAAAAAATTAAACATATTCCAATGGCGGGAAAGAACTCCAATCCAAAAATCTTGGTTGACCATTTTGATAAGACAATCCACGATTTTCAGATTACTAGGAGTATAATTCTCTATGTTAGTTTTCTTTCAGTGTCCAAGAGAAAATAAGTAAACTTCACTTTTATGGTGTTAACCTTCAATTTTTAGCAAAAAAGAATTAAATTCAGGGGTTGGAGAGGCTCGCGCGAACCCCTTGTTAAATTTTACTAAAGCCAGCGAGCCCCTTGTTAATTTAAAAGAAAACAATATTCTTAGATCAAATGCAAATTCTGAATAATATATTATCTACAACAGTTTAATTATACACATTAGTACATTTTAAATTATTTACATTGATTTGTTGACAGTATATTGCATATCGTGAAATATCATAAGTGTATTAAATAACAATCGATTGTTTTTTTGAATATTTCTTACAATTGTTTAGGAGTGAAAAAAAATATACCCCTATCCCAGATCACCGCGAATAGCTCTGAGATGAATCGAGCCTCTTATTAACGTATTGGCAGCCCACCGATGATTACATTTACAAAAGAAACTTTATTTACATGCTTTCGATTGATTATGTTATTTAAATATTTATGCCATAATACTTTGTGTAAATGTATTGTTGATCTAATGATTCAATTCGATGCATTTCACGCCATAGGAAAAAAAGATGTAATGAGATGTGTGGGAAAAATCATTATTGTTGGTATAAGTAAATTACAGTTCATGTTTAAGAACCAAATATTTTATAATAAAGAACTTAATATCGCATTTATCGGTGGATTGATAAAAGTATAGATGAAGGCTTACAAAAATATTTTTCGCTTAGTGATTAATCTTAAAAATCGCCTTTACGTGTAATGTTCTCTACTCAAAATTTTCAACAATAAATAGCCATTTATTTAAGCAGTTTTTTATTTTTAAATTCATGTCCGGCCGTGTGGAGTATATGGTCTCCTTATGGAGGTTTTTCAGCAAAAAAAATCTACCGCAACTACTCGTTATTCAGTTGCTCAACCTTTCTTTTTTGCTGAAAGCAGTAGGAGTAACGAGGATGTGACTAAAACAGTACTATAAGTTAAATAATCCTTTTCGCTACGCCTCACTATTTTAGGATTGGAATGATGGGAGGGAATTTTAGACATTACCATCACCCATTCCTTCTAAAAGAAGTCGATGAATCTATTGAAAAAATGCTCTTCGCACTGGGACTTGAACCTGTGAGATGCGTCACGTTAGCCAACGACGTTGACCATTGTACCACAGACCCAACTGTTAAGTAAGCAGCAACAAGGGACACGGGTAATTATTCTTATGACATTCCTTTAAAAGTGCTTAACGCTGTTGTGTTGTGGGATATTCCCTGTAAAAGGGATAAGAACCCACCCTGTTGGTGGATACAACGTTAATTGCTTTAGAAATGAAAGATTTCCATTTTCTTTAATATACTCTCTGGCTTTAAAATAAACAGCCGCTTAATCTTTTTCCGGTGAAAAATTCACCTTTAGTCGTGTGATCCGTATCATAACCAAATCAACCGGTCGGCAGTATAAAACAATTGTGTCGGGAGAGATTGCCCAAGTCGTGCCCCCGCAATAATAAATGGCGGTAACTTTCGCCGCGAAGAAAGTGTGTAAATCTTACGGACGCGAGTTGAAAGGCGCCCATTCGTCTCCCGCCTACCCTGGTCTGCCGCCTACTACACCCGCCCGTACGGCCGCCCTCTCGCTCGGTTCCCATGGCGGTATTTAGTGAACAAACGGTCATTAGCGACAATAGCCGCCTAGGATCACGAGACTCGTGGTATAATGTTGCAGAGTAAAAAAAATATGTGAAACTATCGGAATGGCAATATTTTTTAGCGTACTTTTTATAAAAAATTCAAATAAAGATTTTTTAATTATATTAAACTACATTTCAATCAATATTTTTTTTATATGTTTTACTGTTACCCTTAACTAGATTTTTTTAAATAGAAAACTGAATCAAAAATTACATTATACTAATTAAGAAATAACAACATATTTTGTTTTGAATAAATCTTGTAAGAATTGTATTATTCTTAATTTTACAAACATTAACAAAGATGTACTCGATGCGAAAAAGCACGAAAAGTAGTTTTTATGACAACGCCTTTTTTCTTTACTTGTCGCCACAAAATTTGTGAGCTAATTTTAAAATACTTACTACCAAAATTCTGATCGGGTTGAAACATTATAGGCAGTTAGTTAACAAAACAATATTTGTATTGTATATCCCCAAAATGACGCTAAATAAATTTAACTCATTTCACATCAGAATACGTTGGGCCGATCGACGCAATGAGATTATTTGGTGGATTCGACATCTCTCACCAGTTGTTGCATGTACTCACGAAACTTATAATTGTCAAAAACGTTAAACGAAAAGAAAATTGTCGAACAATAAAAAGCATGATATAAAGTTTTCCCAAAAACAAGCGTAAAAATAGTTTAGATATCAGCCTTAGTTATCTTAGGAGTTTTTTAAAATGAGCTTGGAGCATAAATATTGAATAGGTATAGTAGAAGTTTTGGTAAATATATTTGCTGAATCACGTGATTAAAAGACAGTTACAATATTTACGTTCCAATTAATTTTCTTTATTTCATATACAATAACACTTCGAATATAAAAGTAAACGTAATTTATTGTTTTCCATGAGTAATTGGTTGATTTAACAACTTTTACTTATACATGTTGATTAGTCATAATTACCACATTACATAAGAATATAATATATATTTATATTCAAATAAAAAAATACTTCACTGCTACGTAACTGATAAGACTGTTTGTTTCCAATCACCCCATTCTAGTTAATACGTTTACTGCAAAAACTTTAACGTGAAAGTTTTTTCTGTATATCAGAAATAAAACTACCATGAATTAACGAAAACAACTCATTCTCGTAACAGGGCAACACTTTGAAAACTAATTCCTAATCATACTTATATTGTGAGAAAGCTTTTCTTGGGGAGTTGTTGATTAAATAATAGAACTGTAGATGAAAATATTTATTATTGAGCTTGAATTGTGTTTTCTATGGAATCTTTAACCTACTTCAATTTTTTTTTATCCATGTTGGCTCCCAATATGGAGAAAATAGTCTCTTAATGGAGGTATCAACAGATTTTTTTCTACAAGAACTGTTTGTTACTAGGTCACTCAATCTCTTCAAATATAATAAGTTAATATACTATTTACATGATTTTGATGTTATTATGACATTCATAAGGGGATTATAGTTTTTCTCAAATTCGTAGAAAAATAAATTTTATAAACACAGCGATGACAAAAAGCAATATAAGAGCATCTTACTGCTTAAATTAACAAATACTTAACTATTGTCAAATATACAAGTCACTACAAGACGTATTGAAAATCGTATTGTAACATGTTGAATATACAATATTTATCGAGTAAACACTATTTTCATCTTTAAGGAAAACTCGGTCGTGAAATTGTATGCTAGATATAAAAAAACAATTTCTGCTAAAATAAATGCAAATCGTTTAAACCGACAATAATACAGTTACTGAAAAGTATTTCTGACATTTTATTAAAGTAAAAAAATGAAGAGGCGTTTCAAACAAGAAAATATGTTGTCGACTTTTTGTCTTAACAAGCATGAAAAAAATAAGACATTCAGTGATTGTTTCCCTACAGCTTGAAAGCTCCCTTGCTGAGCAGAGCTGGCCCTGATCACACTATAGACTTGTTGAATAAATACTAAATTTATTTATATAAATAAAATCCCTTTTTTTAAAACGCATAGTAGATACCACTTGAGTGATTGAAAAATCGGCTATTTATGACGTTTTTCAATATGTGAAATCGAATTAATAAATAATATAAACTATGTTGCTCTAAAATCGCTGATGATGATGCTACAGCGGCGGGATAAGTTTTATAACCGCATTTTATGAGGTTTTAAACCACCCAACATGACCTATTCGTTTGACCAAAACCGTTTACTCAGTATAAATAAAAAAGGGCTGCAAAATTTGTAAGAAAGCGTATTTCGCGTCACGTTCGCATGGTCGGAGCGATGTAACATTATCATACATTTGGGTGTTAATGGTCAAACACAATATGACCGCACACCGTTCCCCCCATTACCGCAACAAGAAGGATCCCAATCGCCCTTCGGTCAAGCCGTCAAAGACAAACAATTCCCTGCGGTAACCGCTTCCCAAAGAAAAGGCAAATTTGAACTGACCGCTGAACTATACACGAAAGCTCCTGCCTTACTATCTAAAAGAAAAGCTCGCGAACGGTCGAAAAAATCAAGCAGCATTTTTGTATTCAAGTGCCAAGATGTTTTTTATTTCGTTTCACGACGATCAATTGCATTTGTAAGCATTTAAAATTAACATGTATTAAATTAATAAAAGTAAATGTCATAATAATATAATTTTAAATGTAAATTCTTGGTAAAAATATATAAAAATAAAAAATAGAGTACTCATTCATCATTTTTCTAATAGCAGTGAAAATAATTAGTTAGTCATCATTTTTAACTAATGTAAAATACGATTTATTGAAAATTTCCTATTCTTCAAAAATTTTCTTTTTTGACTAGTATGTACATATAAGAATTACCAATTTTAGATAAAGTTCATTTATTGTTAATGCAGTTTTTGTATAGACACTTTGAAACAAATGCTAGTACTAACTAGTCTTTACTTTATAATTATCAACAGCAAAAAGTCCTAACAACATACTTTCATTTAAATTCTCACGTTTGGAAAATAATATTTTTAGATATTTTCATCCCTTCACACTACCTTAACTGAACTTTAAAACACGTCGCATAGATACATTAATATGCTTATTATCAGTACTTTCCATATTTGAAAAGAAAGATCGACTGACTGAAGCATTTTTCGTTAAAACACTAACTCGTAAATCATCAAATATATCCAGTACTTAGTATTAACCACTCAGATTGTATTTAATTTGACCCGAAGTAAACTAAAACTTGTATTTTTCATCATGTTATTTCACTTTATTTAATTGAAATTGACTTTAGGCTACACTGCAGCAGTGCCCACTATTTTATGGAGGTCCGAAACCCTAATCAGGTCACTTGCAGATTGTATACCTACCGTTAAGTAAAATTATCATTACGTTTATAACGTTTACATTTTCACATTATATTTGTTAAGCTGCTACCCACTTTTTATGGGCCGTTAACCAAACAAACCTTTTCAGTAATTCTGTACATATTAAACATTAGAAAAAATGTGTATGCTTTTGAACGAGGCGATCGACATCGACCGCAATAATTTTTATCTGTTTTAAATAACCTTTCTTTTAATTATATTAATTTATATTACTGTACAATTAATTAATAAAAAATAAATTAATTTATATTTAATTACTATTAAAACCATTATTATTTACTCATTTAAATTACCATTATTGCATCCTATTACATCACACATGTCCCATGGTGATATATCCCACATACTTTGATCCAAAAATAACTAATATTTTTTGAGAAAAATCTAAAATATGTAAATTAAGATGTGAAACAATTCCATCGTTCTCATTAAATTGTTGGTTATAAAAGAATCAGTTATTTTATTTTAGAATTACTAGTGTGCTCTTTAAGCTATATAGTTTACCAAATCTGTTGTAGAGTTACATGAATTTCTTTCTAATTATTTCAAGAAGAACGAATAAAATGCTCTCATAAACAGCTTCGATAAAACCGTATGTTTTTAATTACTGAAATTTTCGAACGGCGATTTTTAATTGATAAGTTGATAAAACAACTATTCTTGCCGCTCAATTTCCCATGTATTGCACAGAAATTTTCCCGTTCCAGAGTTAAATGTCCTCAAAGCGTGACAACCCATCCTAAGTGGACACTTAAAATGCTAAAAGCTACATACAACACAGTCCATGTAAATTTTTTAATTTTATTTTTAAAGCAAATATTGACCCCATTTTTTCATCTAATAAGTACACTACATAATACAAATTTACCCTCGTTCAAAAAGTAAACCTGTATGTATAAATCTTTTTTTTTCATATTTGATCAGATAAGCTTTTAGCCCTTTTAGTAAAGTTTCATATAAATACTGCAACTTTGATAGATTTATTGCATCAAAGGGATGAATTGAAAAGAATACATTGTTGACCTTATTACACATTTGGAATTCATATCATTTTTCATATATTAAATTAACGTATTAAATAAAACATATAAACCCAAATAATGATCTCATTTCTGAATCAATTAAGTCTACATTATAATTTCATAAACGTGATTAGCGTTAAAAAATATAGTTTTCAGTAGCGTTTATGAACCCTGGTAACTTGCAACTTAATCTTAAAATATCAGTGATATTATTTCAGGTAAATCAAATATATATATATTAAAAAAATATGTTGAGCCTTCTATTAGTTAAATTATTTTTTCGCCATAAAACATTGCAGTCGTGATTATTGCAATGAGAATCAATAACTCACTAATGCATCTTGAATACAAATGTCTGAGTTTATTCTGCACTTTTTTTGAAGTAAACTATTTATAGCCATATTATAACGCCACTAAAACAAACAATTCTTACAGTCATCACTAAATGTTTACCAATATTGTTTCTTAGTATTCATGAAAGTACCTATTTAAGGTCGGGTATTATATAAATTATGGATAAAGTACATACATTTTGCCTATCATTTATTTACTTTTGGGAGTTAGGTCTGAACCTCTGCTTTTTTATTAATACTAAATAAAATCCTTGAAATTTACTCTTTTTCGTTTGGTTGTCCTGTATCTTTTTGGTGTCGACGTGTCTCAGTAATTCTGACAACCTTCATTTTCGTCGTGGGTTATTGTGAGGATAGAAAAGTACAAGTACCATCAGAGATAGTTCCTTATAAGGAAGTGTACGTGATCTGTTTAAGAATGAGCACCAGCCCCGAATAACCGATACATGATAAAAAGAATTCTATGAAGGGATGTCAATTCTTACTTTGAATGCGTCCATCATCCGGTAATGAACTAGTGTTTCATATTCAATAATACCAGTTTTAAGGGTAGGTACCACTGTTTGTACTTAATAGACATTTAATATCGGTTTATTATTCATTGCAATTAATTATTATTCGTTGTTTGTATAATGTGGAATAGTCAGATTGTACCTATATCATCCCGTAGTTTTAAAAAATAACTAGTAATTTAATTAGTTAAAATAATCGTCTTAACTTCAATAATATCTAGGTACTATATGGCTTCAAAAAAAGCACGATCGATTTTAAAAAAGATTTCCCTACAATTAATCGGTATGTCTTTTCAATCAAAAATGTCGAATAAGGAATTTCATTCAAATCGGTAAGTTTCTTTTTATTGAGAACATATTATTGAAAAATATAAAGTATGCATTGCGGACACATTACTCATGTTTGGCATCAACTCCAGTGCGGCTCGTAATTCCTGTTCAATTTTTAGGCTCTCAATCGGCTGTGCATATCATATTTACATGGTATTATTGTAGTATTGATAAGATCGATTCATGTTTTAGATTTTTCATACATCTATTTGGCATAACCGATAGCACAATATCGACAATACCAGCCTCTTAACTGGATAGTAACACTTTAGGGTTTTGAGATACATATTGACACGGTCAAGAGCCTGTATCCCCAAATGAAAATATTTACTCATTAATTTAAGTTTCAAACGATTTATAAAGTTGCATAAAAATGTGTGGTTGTGTAGTTATCATTCTTTTGCCTTTCGTCTACATTCATCATCACTATATGTCAAAAATTAATTTGATCGATTGTTTAACAAAGTATAACATTTTACTTTAAAATGCTTTATGACTAGGCAATAATCTCTACATTGGTAGGAGGGGTGGTAGTCATAAATTTATGATACCAATAGCTATCATCAGTATTTCAAGCATTTCCTTAATCACATTATATATTACCAAAGAACTACCCATTCAACATAAATATTTAATACAACATAATATTATAAGGGAGTTCAATAGAAATCAGTCATTTGAAATTATTTCCCACCCAATCGAAGTAATATTATTTTGAACTCTTTTTTTCCTAGTGTTTTTTTACTGGCAATCAGTGTGAAAAAATTATAGCCTGTATACAATTTATTGACATAAAATAGAGGCAGTGAACGGTTATTGGCACTCGGCAGTTTGGCACTCTCGACTCGTCGCGTCTCAATTTCCACGCTTCGCCAGTTACCTCACTACACTTACGTGGATTTTCGATATTCCACTCAAACGAGTACACGTGCAAATAAAATGTTCTTTTCTACAATCTGTAATAATCTTTTCGCATAAAAATAAATTAAAACATTTTTTTCAAGATTCCACTAACCTTTAAAATACAATTTATAGATATTATACGATTTAGTTTTTTTTTAAAATTAAATTTTTGACTACAACTTATACTATGAAAATAATAAAAATGCTAAAATTTTGAAAAAAGTCGAAATATTAAAACAAAAAGTGGGATACAAGCGGTCCTCAACTTTCGCACACAATTGGTTTCTGAAAATGTGTGCGAATGTTGAATGTTCGAAAGTAGAGGGATGTAATAAAAATACCAAAAATTGTCCTTTAAAAATTTTATTTATCAAAATTAACTTATGTATTTGATAAAAAATATATTTTTTTAACAAACTTTTCAAGAGTTAGTTGTATTTTACTCTTTTTTTTCATTTCTTCATAGAGAGTTCTGTTACATGCAGGGCTTTTATGGATCGCCCTACGCACTTGAGATATGCTTTCTCCATTAGGATCACATTCTTTCATAATATTCAAAAATGTATCGAGATGAATAAAAGCTTCGTTCATATTTTTTATTGTTAAAGTCTTGATGATTTTTCTGGTTCTTCTTCCTCACTTTCATTTGTGCGAAATATCGAATTGCGCGAAAGAAGAATGTGCGAATGTAGAGGTCCGCCTGTAATTACTTTTTTTTAAGTTACATTCACAGCAACTCAAATAATTATTTAGAATTCATACGTTTGTTGGAAAAAAAATCGGCACATGATTGATTTGAGGTTTGATAATTATTTACTTATTTTTTTGACTATTATTTCACTTCGACTAGTTTAATAATACAATATTATTTTTCCTGTATATTTGTGTAACTTCTCGTTCATATGTTTAGAAGTCAAATAAAATGAACATAACGAGAACTGGATTAAATTACCCAGTTACTTTAAAAAAATATTTCCCTCAGTGAATTTGTTTTTAATGACAATAGGAATAACTAAAATCATCAAAGATACATGCTAATTGGTGTCAAATAAAATTTTATATATTAAAATTATTTATATGCAATGGTGATTTCATTATATCATCTATAATAATATGATTTTTCCTCCCGCTTGGGATCACATTCAGTATTCATAATTGACTAAAAGTTTTAAGTATATATTGCAAAATAAAAAATGAAACGATAGATCATTTGTAAACTAGTTGTTAGGTAAATGTCTCTCTACGGCTAGTTTTCATAAACGATGTACGTTTGTCTAAATTGGTGGCCATGGCTTAAGCTTTAGACAATTATTCCATTGAAGTGCAATTTGAACAAATATTTCAATGGCACAATCAAAAAATAAAATTATTAAAGATGTCTCTATATACCGGTAAAAATATGGATTTACCGTCATGAAAATAATCATTAAAATAATTTTTCAATTAAAAACCTGACAATTGAAATTTCCGGAATAAATTAAGCATTTTTTCTCGCAAAACACTCACGTACCAAAGAACAGTATTCAATAAGAAAACGGAAAAACGTTGCGATATGTCGCTGAACCTGAACGTTTTATGTCTGATTTGGAGCAAGTGGCTCTCTGCTTCCATATAAAATTTATTACTGTGTGATTGGAATTTTTGATTTACTGCCTTCATTGGCTATAGAAAATATTTTCATTGTTCTATAACTTTACGTGTTTTATGACTTGAATCTCACGATACATCTTTAATCTCATGTGTTTTAATTTTAAACCAATACATCTTTTAACATTGCGTCTTCTCTTTTTTTGGGTGGATTTTATTTCAGAAATTCATAAGAACAAAAAATACTCTCACTTTTATACAATATGTTTTAATGTTATAAGCGTGTATATTTTGATGAATAACCGTGTGACGAAAAATGAAAACGCAAAATATATATATATAAATAAAAATCATCACTTAAAAAAACTTTTTAACAAATAAATACATATATAAAAAGACAGAAAAGGGGGACTTAACACTGCTATTTTCCTGTACAAAAATAAAAATGATTGACACTAAATTATCAATAATAAAAACATTAGTTCCTCCACAAAAAAAAATCTAATTATTTCAATCAATTAATAAAAACCGTACAAAAAAATCATTTTAGTAAGTAAGGTAATGGTTTCAAAAGTAATTCTTAAATAATCATCATCAAAAATAGCAGATAGGAAATATTAATAATGTAATTTATAAGATCTTATCAATTTTTATTAATACATATAATTTTATAAAATAAATTCCAAAATAGCTAAACTCTAAGCTAATAAGCTTACTGATTTATAAATAATCACTTTATTGAAAGCATAAATGAAAACATTTTTTTTTTAATCTTTATTTATGTTTTTAGAGACTGGGAATACATTTCCGAAATGTTTGGTCTGAGACGAGTATCTCAAATAAAATTTTACAATGTTCTTTTAATATTGATTGAAATAAGACGATATATTTTTCATGGAAAACAATTCAAAAACTGTATCACGTGTAGAATATACATTTTTTATTTAAAAATTATACATATTACATAAAAAAACACTTTAATTTTATACTAGTGCTATTTGTATGCATATATATTTAAATGAAAAAGTATAACTTTCTTTTACGAACTTAGCATGTGGTCTCATAAGACACTGCGTAGCTTCGTCGTAGAGACTGCGTAGACCGTAGAGAAAACGCAATCTGTTGATAAATACACTCAGCCTACTGGATATAATAACTCCGCTGTTTTCCATGAACAGTAGACTACAAAACTTTTACGGGTTGGTTCTTAAGGTTGATTGAAACTTTTGCCATATATTAAATTCGTAGCAAGCCGTTATTCAATGAAAACCAATTTCAAAATTGTTATATTGTTATATTATTTTATATGTAAAAAAGTCACTCTCCGTTATTGCCTTGATGGCAATTTAAAACAGAACTTAAAAACAATTTTAACCTTCCAGAATTTCTGCATTATCTGAAAGGAAATATTGAAAACATTACATTTAATATTCAAAATTTTGTTCAGTTGGACTATAAAGAGCTTAATAATGTTCAAGCATATCATATTTAAGCGAAAATGTAACATTTTTTCTGTATTTCATAACACATAAATAAATAAAAATAAAAATGCTGATATAAAATGGTGAATTAATTACCGGGTTATATTTTTATCACCTTTTAGATGCTTTCATGTAATTACTCATTTTCTAGTTTTCTGTGTTCACACATTTAATTAATGACGATATCTTCAAACTATTAATAAATAAATACATGTAAACTTTACAAGAACACAAGCTTAAAAAAATTCCACTGTTAATATTATGAACCTTAAACGATTCATTTAAAAACCCAGTCTGCCCATTAATGATAACGATTACTATGATTTTACTCACCCTTTGAAAAGCTTTCTAAATAAAACATTGAGTACGTACTGCGACAGGGCGAAGGGCCGAGTAAAGCTATAAAACCGGGCAGCCAAACAAACAAACGTTACAGGGACAAGATAAGGCGAGCTGCTGCCATAAATCAGTTGATATGTCGATATACCGCGGGGGCATCGATACCCTAACTACAACACTGTCCTTTTACTGCTTTAGATACATGAAGACGTTTTACTAGATTATTTAAAGACGTACGACATTTAAGATAAGTATACGGTATATGTATAATTTTGCTTTTACTTAATCAAAATCATAATTATATTATATATATTCCCACAAAAATTCTTACATTCAGCCTTCAATTATTGCATAATTCATTTGTATCAATATGTTTGTCATAGATAATTAAGACATAAATACATTCATTTACAAAAGTCATTCTTCCCTTTTCCATCTTAAAAATATGTATTAAAAAACTCGGAACTATGACTAACTGATAATTTCCCATTTATTTTGAATTACTGAGAATCTCGAGGAGCCCAACTTTGCTAAAAAAACTCACGACCAAATTTTGAAATATTTATTTGAAAAGTATATTTGATCTGGTCACCTTTACCAGAAATTGATCATGAAACAACTGGCCAGTGTGCTGATTGATTACCATTAAGCCACAGAAGTTCAAAGTTTTTTTTATATGCATATATCAAATTAATGGAGCACTAAGTCCTAGCGCACTTTAGTGTCAAAGTTCTTCGAGCTTACTTCAACGCTAATGTTATTTGTATTATTTTCCAACGTTGCCGACGAAAAAGTGTGATCGTTTCAGAAGTGAGCAATCCACAATGAAGCCAGTTCACGTGGACACTATATAAATTAATATGCAAGTTATGTTATATTTATGAACTATACAATACATAAAGAAGTAAAATAAAAAGAGTCATTTTCATGATGCCAAAAGTATTGTTTTTAGTTATATTTATTTTTAAAAGAAAATCGAATATATGGTCTACATCGAGCAGAATCGCTCTCGATCTTAAACTTTTCTTATGTATTGTCTCGTAATAATTATAAAGATAAAAGATCGTTGGATTATAATGTTTGCCTACATCGCTATCAAACTTTTGAAAAAAATTACGTACAATCTCGCGAATGGTAGGTATTTTCAAGCGCAAATTTATAAGCGGTAAACTACTCCGAAAAAAATCAGTAGTATGCTGAATTTAAGAGACAATTGATAACGAACTGAGTATCAAAAAAAGTGGTTGTGTCGGATGTTTTTGGCGAGGTGGTTTGATTTCGTGGGGATCTTGGAGAGAAGGAACTGACCAGGCAGCGCCTTGCTACGACAGCAATCTTCGAAAGATGTTAAAAGTGGCTGGATGACGACTAAACATTGCTTGCCTCTTTTTTTGGACCGATAGGTTCTGACATCTTAGATCACCGTCGGGATTTATCTATAGAATGTACCTAGTGAAACTGATGTCATGAGAAAAAATAAAATAGTTTGCTGTTGACTGATACGGTTCACATAGAACGGGAATATCGTCTAAAAAGTGGAAGTTTTGTTTAAAATCAATACTTATTAATATTATTCAATTTCACAAGAAGAATTTCCTTAAAATATACAAACTTACATTTTTTCTGGTCATTAAAAAGAATAAACTTGTTTCTTTCTAATTTGAAAGAGATTTTTATCTCTTCACGAAATACACTATTTGTTTCATTCTGACGTATTTGTTATTTTATTTGTTACGTTGTTCCCCTGACATGCGAAAAAAAACGTCACGTATAAAGATTCCGTAACAAGTAAGTTAGTTTGTCTGTTGGAAATCTAAGCAATAATGTAACTGCCTTCCCTATCGCTTCGATAGCAGACAACTGGGGTACTTTATCAATCTGCCACATAAATCTCTATCAATCGCATTAAAGGAATCATGTCCTGTTTGTTTGGCGACCTCGGTGATTTGAATAACTTTTATAACTTTTACTGGACTGTTCGACATAAATGGCATAAACGAACGTAAAAAATAGACTTTCTTGTAGAATTTCTTATCCATATTATAAAATATAACTAATGAATGATATTTTTTATAGCAAATATAAATATTTTTGTACACAACAAAATTTATTTATAAAAAAACTCTTCTAATTATGTTTTATAAAACGAATTCGTTTCAAATATTCGGTAGATATTAATTAGAGCTTTCAATCTTGGGATCCCAACTGGATATTACAAATGAAAAATCCATAAAATCCAGTAAACGGAATATTTTGCGCTGAATATACAGACAGTCGTTACTTCTTAAAAGGATGGAGCTAAAAAACGCTCTCACATTTTTCAATGATTATGAAATCTGTATATTCCAAAGTTTTTGAAGCCATTGACATTAAAAAAGGTGTTCGAACTAATTTTTGAAACTATTTTAAAATCTCTAAACTTCTGACTTATTTCCCAGTGATTAATGCCGGGATCATAAAAGCCCGCATCTATAAATAATTCTGAACCTCGAAATTCTTCAAGAAATTAAAAAAATCGATCCCTGGATCGAAAAATTGTGAATCTCGAAATCTCGTGATCCAAAAGTAGGCTGACTCTTAATGTCCATTATATCTCATAAAATGGGCGTGAATATAAATTTTGACATACATGAGTTAAGTACAAATTTAAAAAATCAAATAAAAATCTTTTCAATAAATTCTTCAATAAAACTCATACCACTCAATCAATAGCAAAAAAAAATCATTGATAAAGAAATTTGTGTAGCTTTAGGTTAAAAATATTTAAATAAGAATATAAAAAATAGTCCAGCAGGGTAACATGTAAAATTTAAAAAAAATCAGTTTTATAATATTATTTCAATCAACTTTGGGAAATAAAATTAACTGAAGAAAAGTCATCACATACTCGTTTCTTTTAAATATATGTATATGATTTCATTTTCATTCAAAGTTAGAATCAAAACATAAATATGAAAATAACCCATTTCGGAATATATCGTTCAAGTGAATAAGCTTAGATTGATAATGTTAAGTGGTTCAAGATTGCAAAAGGTGTTTTACATTTATTATCATTTTGCTGTTCATTCATTGCTCAAATCTTTCTTTCGGGATGAAAAAAAAGCCTAGAAATCTCCCTAACGCTATGCGCGACCCTAGTAAGTGCGCATCACTATTATGAGATTGAGATAGGCCTCTGGTATAAAGTGGTCACATACTAGCCCCGGTCATTTCCCGAGCTGCATTATCTCCTGCAAATAAACTGCTACATGCAAATAAATCTCAGCAGGACCGGGCGGCAATGATGTGTGGAAAATGGTCCCTGGAAATCGACTCCCAGTGATTTTTTTAAAGAGGTAGTCTCAAATATTTATTTTTTAATTTCATCATATATTTCATCATAAAATATATTAATTTCTTTTTAATAGGACTCGTTTAATTGAGTGCTAAGTTACATATACATATATATATACAAGGAAAATTTAATATTGACGACTGCTCGCCTAAATATACTTATTTAAAAGATAGTATAGACGATAAAAATATTATCTAGAACTTAATTTTATTCACTAGTGTTCCATTTTATATATTTTCGTGTCTGTTTGGAATCGTAATGCATACTTAAGATGGTATAGAACCGCGGAAAACTATTGAAAACTTTCTAGTTAATTTCAAGTTAACTGGGTCTCTGAGGACGTAACTACTGACAATTGATTTTAAGTTAAAAATTAAAATATGTCAGTGCTTTTTTAATTATGTATATAATATTACAGTTTGTACGTTGAATATTTCTGACAAGCTCAAAACCATCTGATTCAATAACAAAAAATATATTGCAATAAATAATTTTGTTTGCGAATAAAGGCACTGCATTGGTAATACAATCTTATCGATGGCTACCATCATCATTTGAATACTGTAAAAAAAACAAAATAAATCCCGAATAGTGCATATAAGCGATTATACCCTTTACTGTGACTATTACAGCGGCCGAAATGGGCCGAAGCCGAAACATCCACATAGGACCCGCTGGTCTTCCCGGATGCGATTTGCATGTGATACATGGCATTACATCTCATCAGCTGCCCCATGGCCTTCCGGATGATAAACATATCAGCGGGCGGGCATCTGATGCCGCCTAATCATAACTGTTTCTGTCTGGATGGGCATTACTGGGCATGACTGCCAGTCGGAGCGAGACTAGGGCGGGAAGTCCACCCCGCGTTTCTATTTGCGTTTTTATTCTTAGCAATTGGTCAACGCTGATAGGGACATAGGATTATCTTGAAAATTTATTAAAAAATATGTTTATTTCAAGTATCCAAAGTATTTCTTAAAAATCATAGGAAATTTTTGCTGTGAGTAATTTGCTGTCTTAAGAAACATATTTTTTGTAAATCTGAGGAATTCATTTCGTTTGCTTAGGATTTATTTATAGGCGTGCGAAAGAATTATATTTTATTTTTAAGTACTGTGTCCGCTCCCATTACGAATCATATTTACTCATATGAAAGCGTCCCAACTGACGGTGTTTTAATGTAAACTGGTTTAGAGTAAGACGCTTTGCATATTTACTTGAAGAGAATAAGGAAATAAGGTGAGAATAAAAAAATACTACTCGGTAGCTTATCGCTTTCTTTACGCCCAGTTATTCAACGAATAGACATCCTTGTTTTTTAGATATAACTTTTTAATACGATCTTAATATGATTTAATGAATAGTAATCTGTGTACCAGACTTTCTCATAGATGTAACATAATAAGAAAGATTAACTTAAATACTGGTGTAAATACTTAAATGTTTCTTAGAAAATGTCATTTTTTTAATTGTCTTGTAATGATTTATAGTATATACAAATATTTTACCAATTTTTTTTTACAAAAATGAAATGTGGTGTCAATTCGTCTCAAGTTAATCTTAAGTGACTTACAAAAAAAATTCATCGAGTTTTTTTTCGTATGATCTTTCAAATTCAAAATATTTAGCGGATTGGCTTTATTTGTAATGTCAAAAAAATAAAAATAATATATTGTAATTTTAATTAAAATTTATTATTTGATATTATACATTGAAATAGTTCTTTTACTATATCATCACTGTTTTGAATAAATTAAATAATCTCCGCGTGGACATCAGTTTCTTATTCAAGAGGGTTTCACTGCACACCGCAAATGGCGTCAGAATTTACGGGAGATTTAAGGGAATGCAACTGGGGCCGCAACGCCTGCATCCAATGACGTTTACTTAAATAACTCAATGGCTATTTATATTGCCCATTTTACTTTTTAGGCAGCAACTGGGCATCGATCTCAAATCCAACAGGGGATGGAGACTTAGATTAAACTGTTTTATTGCCGATCGAAAACAGTAGCGTTCTGTAAAAACCAGGAAACATGCATGGGACGTTATTCATATTATACGAATATTAATAATAGCAGGAGCTGCACAACCGTGTGGAATAGAATCACAATTATTGTGAGTCGATCGAGTAGTTTACCGCTAGAAGAGTAATTTCTTCATTAAAAATCTGGCAGTAGTTGATGATTGCCAGCCACATTAGTAAATTTTATGAGTATAAAAAATCGCTGAATAAAACTCTTCATCATTTAGAAATAAATATTTTCTCACCTATTTGAGCAATGTTTTTTTAGTATTCAATAAATTCATTTAGAATTGAAATGGTACTTAATAAGAATATCGCACTTATAAACTCAGCGCTTATTTTTTGCTAATTCACTTTCAATAAATAATTGAATTTCGTTTCATTTATTCACTATCATAATTTTTTGAATTTGAAATTATGACGAATCTGTCGCAACTTTTAGAAATATCTTTAGAATAAAAAATTCAATCTATTTAATCATGGATCTTTATAATTAATTGCATGTCATACGATCAAGTTAAAAAAACATAAAGGTAGAATCTATTTAAAAGGTTAAGACAGACTTTAAAGCTTAGATAAATATAATATTCTACGATTATTCAAAAGAAATATTTATGACATCGGCAAGGCAATCATATTATTTATTGCTAACTTTTAATGTGTTCACAGTCGATACTTGGTGGAAAAGTATTATATTAAAAAAATAAAACACTCATTTGTACTAATTCCACTTTTATTTTATATGATCAAGACACGCTCACGACGATCACTATCAACTGATAAGAGAATACAATATTACAGTGATATGTATACAGAAAAAAATAAAATTATTGGAATTTACTCATTACCAATTAGTACAATTAGTACAACTGAGTGTTTTTTTTCCATACATCGCTGTCAAATAATATTTTTTTATGAAAGCTGATAGTACTTTTGTGTTTCTTGGACAAATTCATATTTTTTTTTATGTTTAACTACAAATACAGTAAGTGTCATGTGCTATCTCGAAAATCTTAATATATGAAAAATGGTGCGAAATGTGTGCCACTTTATTCATACTTAACTTGGGCATAGGGAAAATTAAGTCGCGGATGTGTATTGCGTGTTCCGTTGAGAGGCAATTCAAAAAGCAATAAAATAAAAGAGAATCTACGACTAGCAGTAAATACAGTATATACATAAGTGTGGATATATATCTGAGCAACAAACGACGAATATAGAATGAGACGCCCACTTGGAAAATAGTCCTCGCTAGTGGTTCTCAAAGCTTAGATTTATGAAAAAAATATACCTGCCTCAACGAAATAGTGTTCAGGGCAAGAAATATTAATCCTTTGGTTTCAAGTCACAATTGTTTTTGAATTTATGGGAATTCGATGTTGGCTTCATTCATTAAACAATAAAACACTTTTCTACTTATTCCGCATTATTTGTTTTAGATCAGGGCTGGTTTAGCTCATCACGTTTATTATACTAACCTCATCAATTTATTAAGAATACAAAGTTATCAGTTTCCGATTGTCAGTCCCAATAATTAAACTTGTTAAAATAATTCAAGACAATGTTAAAAAAAATACCAATAAGCTTGGCTTATTGGTACGAAACGAAAACGAAAAGGAAATAATATTTTTGTTGTTTACATAATCAAAAGGAAATAAGTCATAAAACAGTTAACAGTTAGTTGAATGCATATGGAGTCCTCGTGAACTTGCTTCACAAAGGATTTCTTACTTCTTTAGTGATCACGCCCTTCCGTCAGCAACGATGGTAAGGGAATACAAATTTCCAAAAAAATAGCGATGATGAAGTCTCGAAGAACTTCGACGCTGACGCGCCCCAGTACTTAAAGCTCCATAAATTTGATATAAGAAAAAAAAAACAGTTAGTTGTTATAAATATAATGTTTCACTCTTTAAAGGTAACTTACATTCAATGGGTAATGTTTCGTTGAATACTCAATCTACTGTATCATATAGTTATCGAAAAAAAGTCATTTAAGAAAGCATTTCATGGCCATTGAAATTTGACTTCAATAATTTATTCATATGTTATATGTGATAAATGCTTTAAGTACAGAATTTATAATCGACCACTTTATAAAATTTTAGATAGTACTAAAACTAAACTTTGGTTACCCCACAAAATATAATTGTATTCAATTGCATTTTATATAAGAATGTAAATTATACCATATAAAACTATAGGTGCATTTGAATTAATATTATGTTTTTTTTTTCAATTTAGGGTGTTTACACATTTAAGTCCATTAAATTTTAAAATAAATGACATTTAATATTTATAAAATATCTGTTTCATCTGTGCTAGATTTCATTCATTAATAAATAGTTAAGCTAATAACATTTTTATTTCGTGGATTGAGGGTATTTGGTGTGGCCTATTGTCCGCCAGAGATTGCGGAGTTTCTTTCGACGGGCATAGGCAGGAGGCTGCCTCCGGATGGTCTTGACTCCAAAGTCACTGCCTGTTATTTACTTAGGAGCGTTCACACCCCCGCTCCACGGGGACAAGGCAGACGTGTTTGATATTTATTTTATTGTCAAGATTTTGTCCCCATGCTGTTCGGTGGAATGAAATGGGATTTGTTTTACTATCTAGCGCGATAAATTTTTGAACTACTACTTACATACTATCATTCCGGAGCTTCTTTAAAAAGAATTTATTGTACGGTTGTGTGTTTGGTATTCTTTATCACGCGATTTATTCAATCTTTTATGCTGCCATCATTTTTATATGCTCCATATATTCTCAGCTGCATATTACTTTGCGCTATTATATGTTTAGCAGTTTTTTTTTTTTTACTTTGAAATATATATATTAAATAGCACGACATCAAAAACTCTTATACTAATTCTATCTGTATGGTAAAAACAAACATATTTATTTTCAAAATTTAACATCAGGCATTTAGTTTACAGTCATTTCACTACATTAAAATCTCGTCAGAAAAGTTCAAAGTTTTACACATAATTTTAAAAATGAGTGATATATCCAAAAAATTCTCAAAGTTTATTTTTTCCGATTTTCAATCATAAAAAACCACTCGTTCAACAAACGAGTATTTTTTAATGTGATAATTTTGTAAAATAAAATAAAACATAAGTATTTAGAAGTTAAAACCGTATTTTGTAGGGGTCAGATTATGTGGCCTAGATTTAAGTAGTGTGAATGCCAACAGTGATACTTAGCTTAAACAAAAATATATCTTATTGAATGATAAGGCAACTTCAACTAATACTATATTATAGTACAATATTTAAACTATGTTTTTGTAACTAAGTTATTAATAGTTTATTTATAGTGATAATCATGTTGTGATCTTTCATTCTCCAACACTAACATACCATTTTTCTGTTTACGGCTTTTAGTAAATCCTTTTTTAGATTGAATGAATTCTATGTGCAACCAATTGAGTATGACAATCACGTCAACGGCTAAAAACCTTGTACACCAATCGCCGAGACAAAATGACATTTACACGATTCCCCCATCGAGTTGCTTAGGCATCTATCTGCGATCATAGTATTGAGACTTCGGTCGGCGCATTCCTTAGAGAAAAAAGGTTCCTTGCCTATTTGTCGGCGGCGGTCATTAAGGTCCCTCGTGTCGTCGCGACGCTCCTCTGGGTCTCGTCACTGCGATTACCTTCAACGCCTCTTACAAAGTATTCAGGGGTTCACAAAATATATTTTTAAGATTTAAAAAACACATATTTACCTTTAAGAATAATACATACATTCGACAAATATCCATTTTAAATAAGATCACACATATGGAAAATGCAATCTGTTGTTTAGATGACACAAATTTAAGTATATTACAGGGATATCATATAGAATATGAGCTTGATTCACTGCTTAGATAAAATTGATTTGTGGCTAATTTCATGTAAAGCCTGTGAAGAATCATAAATTAAATATTGATCAGAACATTAATTAACTCATATATTGAGATACGAATAAACTTTTTATAATTCATTAGCTGTAGGCCAGGTGCCCTCAACGAAAGGATTTTTATTAAATTAACAAAAATCCGAAATTTGCTGGCGTGGCTAATCAAATGCATAATTACTTATTGAACAAACCAGAACGTCTAAAATTAGACGAGTAAATTTTTCGAGACTTGATCATAGTTTGGAGAATGAATGGAATCAAAAAAAAACAATACCAATCACAATCGGAATTGGTATATGCAAAATTGATTATTTTACAATATTTTTACACTATTATAAATCGTACAGTGCTTCTCTCAATAAATATTCCTTTTCTGAGTTTGAGCAAAGTTATACAGCATTCGTTTGTAGTTTTTGCAACCCTATTGTAGTCCTCTTGTACCTTCATCCCCCCGTTTCCAATAGTAGCTACTGGCCTCAGGCTGAGTGTAATCCAATCATTGGAAACGAGTGACCAGCAAGCCTAACATGCTAGATCTGGAAGCATTTACGATTTTCATGGAAATTGCAGTCATTGTGCAATGCAGCCGCAATTTCGCCATGATAATTCGAAATTGTAATCGCATTGATATTGTTAAGTAGCAAGTTTATTTTAATAAAATACCCAAGTAATGATTTTCTTCAGTTTTAATATTAATTCAAAGTCATACTTAAGTTATTCACCATTAATATAATAAAAATATTATAGTATCAAAGAAAAATATTTTATTATGTTATAAGCTTCCAAACAACATCAATTTGATTAATATGAAATTGTGTGCAAGTATTTACATATTATATCGAAAGGATTCATTCAATTTTATATTTGAACTCTTATTTCATATTTATTACAATACAAAGAATAAGAAATATTAAAGTTTATTTAGGTGTTCACAAAAGTCCTACAAATTATAGAAAGAATATGCAAAACCATTCGTTTATGATTAAGAAGCTGAAAATATCTGCGCGTAACACAAAAATAAGCCAATGTTAATCAGTATACATATGTTTATTATATTAAAGTACAACACGTGTTTGAACAATGATGATTTTTTAATAAATCTAAATCACTCTTTCATTGTTTTTTTTTTATCTAATAGAGAGGAATTATTTCAACAATAACGACGAAACTTTATTGTTATGGTTGACACGTGGTGCTTCATTTAACTCTAGTATAATTATAACAAATGTCTTTTGGCGGTGAATCTAATTTATACTGTAATATCTCAAAATAATAAAAATATTTTTTGATTAAATTTTATTAAATATAATCGGACATATTATGTATCTTTGAAAAATGTATCTAAGCTTACGACGTTTAACATTGTATGTATATATGTTTGTAATTCATTTATTGGAGATTTTTTTACTTTAGATTTAAGAAAATATGTATTTTTTTAGTTGTGCAACCAGTGGATTATCAAAGTTGTGAAATTAAATTTAACATTACTTTATCTATATTCAAAAGACTATTTAAAATATAAAAAAATATTATTATATATACTCAAAACACTTAATTGTTTATTAAAAAAATTGCACTCTGTTTTATTGAAAAAAAACATATTATTTTATTCTCAAACTTGTGATAATTACTTGCGACTATCACATGAGTAAGCATGTTTATTATAATAGTTGAAGAAGTAAGTGTTTATTCGCATCCGGAAACACTTCTCACCCTACTCCCAGAGCAACTTAAGGGTTAATTAATTGCCATTGCATAAGCCACTTAGTTCGCGTATCACAACAAAACAAGAAAGTAACATCTTTCTATGAAAAGGGTCTTAAAGACAGATATATCATAATAAGAAAATGAACCTTGTGTCCCTATTCATAGATAATTTAATTGTGTAGCTTGGTTATTGGCGATCGATTAAGTTTCGCAATAGAAATTTAAAACAGTTGACTGTAATGCAAATTTTGAAACAAGAGCTTAATGCCATCTTAAGCGAGTCCTCAGTAACGGTAATGATTTATTTATATATAATTAAACAAAGACCAATATCAGACAATCGTTTGAAATTAAATATATACATATCTATATACCTTGACTATTATGAAATTTAGTTTGTATACACTTCTAAAAATACAGCAATGAAACTTAAAGCTTTATTTACATTTTGGTTTATATTAATATAACATCAGTTTTTAGTTACTTTCTGTGATTTCAGTTTTGGTACTCGTTTAAGAGATAAGTTCGGCAACTGATTAACAGTCAGTTGTCATTAAAAAAAATGACTGTTGAGATTCAAGATGTGTCAGCAAGAGTACATATACATCACTTTTGGAAAACGTTAAAAAATATTTTCATACTTTCATTAATTTATCGTCAATGATAAAACAATATTTGACATCTCACAGCATTTACAAAAATGAGTTTTTCAATGATCGTGTATCTGGTAAAATAAAAAATATATATTTTCATCACTTGTTTTCCAACATAAAGCCATACGATAAATTGCCATTATTGTTACTTTTATGCATGTTAGATCCAATATTTCTTATCCTACATAAACAGAGAAAATGTGATTTTTTTTATTAAAATTATGTTTGGTAAATTAGACACTTAGATATACGACAAAAATAGTTACTAAAAAGTTATTTCCGTCTTCTGTAAAGTAAATTTTGTGTGGAATACGAGTTATTGTTTTATCATGAGTTAAATGCTATTGAAAATTGACCAAAATATGTGAGAGTAAAAATAAAACGATTCGTAAAATCGAATCCCATTTTGTATGATTGCCGAATGAAGAATTTTGGCGCGGAGGAATACGATGGCGGGGGATCCCGCGCCTCCGCTCAATTAGCCACGAGAAGAATGGTCCCCCGCGGCCCACAGCAAGAAAGGGGGCCAAACGCCGACTTGGGGGAAGTCCGGCCCTTTGGCCCGCCGACATAAAGGGCCAAAAAGGGATCACTGATTCACTGAATCCCATCCGTATCAACTGAATCGGTGACCGCTGGTTTGATACATCGACTTGCCGGTTATATTTTACGGCCTTCTATTTAGACACTCGGCAATGTGGCTTAGTGGTTATATTTCGAAAAAAAGTACAAGAAAGGCTATTTTTTTATTTACTCTACCTTACTTAAGCATAATTCCAATATTTAAGTTATAGATGAACCATAGAAAATAACAAAACATGTTTCGATTTCTCAACTATAATATATTTTAGATATCAGTGATCGATATTTATTGTTTCATAGTACTTAAACGGTTTCAGCTAAAATCTTTTTCAGTTAACCAATGACAAATGAGGTATTTAATAACAGAGGAATTTTAATTTTACAAACATATTTCGTTACAGCGCATCATGAAATTTTTTGACCATGGGGTGATAACATAACAGAGGAATCTTGTGGAACAAAGCACATTACTTTATTTTGGCTTATTATTAATTTTAAAATTAATTTATGAATATGTAATGAAAAATAAATAAATAAAGCAATTATTCTAAAAACCGATACAGAAGTGTTCATTTAAACTCAAGTAACCTTATAATCGACATTACTAAAAGAAGACTTAGAAATGATTAAAATATATAAATGATATATTATTTTGCTTACAATCAACCGGTTAAAGTCATTTACCTTATTGTAACTGAGTTCTACCAATCGTATCGACAACGACAAAAATCTATCAAGTATTAGATTTGAAATGAAATCATTGTTATAACTGAATATTTGCTTTATCAAGAAACGATTTAAAAACAAGAACTCTATTACACACAGTGTATTTTCCACGTAACATTACTCCCTTATTCTCCCTCATTCTTAGGGAACCCGCACTGGTACGGCGTTCAGTAAATAGGTGGGTAGATAACAATCTATTTGGATTGGGTCTATATTTCATTTTTTTCCTTTTGTGCGAATGTAGTCACCTACTCTGCTAACTACGAGGCACACATCTAAATCATATAAAAGAATGGGAAAAGGAAATACGGGTCGCTTAGGTCTCGGTCGCGCTATTTGCTGAGGAGTAAGGTGAGATTTCATAATGCAATAGAAACATGATAATTTTAAAGCGGTGAAAAATCAGGATAGGCTTGAGATAATTTTATTGTTATAAATATTTTTAGAAAATATATCGAGTATAATAAACATTATTTTCATTAAAAATTATACATGATTGATATCAAAATTTTTAATTCTATTGAAAAAACTGCTGTTTTTGAGATGTTCAGACAAAGGTTTATTTTAAATATTTGGTAATAGGTCATGAAAATTTGTATACAACTGTGTGAAATAGATTTTGGTAATATACACAATAGTCTATCCTACCGAACATCAAAAATAATTGCATAAACTTGTACAGTTTAAAAATTCCCAAGCTGAGTGACATTGGTCGTATGCGTTGAATAAAATTGTGAAATATGCTCTGCGAACAATTCTCATCAGTTCACAGAATCTTTAATATTAAATAACTCCTAGAATACATTCGTGAAATGGATGTGAATACTGTCTGTCTGTTCCCACCTATAAATAAAAATAAAATAACTGTGAGATCGCGTCGCAGGTTCCACATAGTTTCAAGATATATATGTATATTTAAAAATGTGGTACTTTAATCAAATAAAAAATGCATTAGTGTTATTTAAGCACATGATAAATAATAATTATAATTTAAAGCTCTTTTATTTCGTCGTTGTTCATCGTTGAGTAACTTTTTCGTGACTTGCCACTTTCGCTGGTGTAAAAAATGCTGTTATATTGAGTATTTATAAAAATAGATATTTAAGCCATTCCTCAACAATTTACGTCTATAAAACTGTTAAAAATTTCAAAATTTCAAACATGAAATCTTAAATTCGATAAATTATTCTTATTTTTTAATTACAAAGTTGTTTAAGATACTTATTTAAAAAAAAAACATATGGAACTTTAGTAAACTGTACAATAAAAACTTGCATGTAAGACATAGGTATAATAAACTTCGGATTAAAATCTTCAAAACACTATTAATTTTAAAAATGTTTAAATGTAATAGTCTTTACTCTAAAATACTGTATTGCACATGATCACTCTCCTCCAAAAATTTGAACGCGAGCCGATCGGTGATTTGAAATACGCCAATCTACAAAGAGAAATCTGCATGTAATTTATGTGTCCCGTATATGCACATTTTCGGGCTTTAAATATGGACTAAATAAAAGAAATAATCAAACGTAAAATATTTTTTAAAAAGTCACAATGTTGAAAATGTACAGATTTTAGCTGACATTCCTTTGGCGAAGACCGTATTTACTTGTTCTATCAAGATTTGACTGAGTACGTTTATTCAAAAATAGTTTTACTAAATTGTTCAACATTTTTATTATCACTCAATAGCTTCAAGTCTCCGGCCGCTTTTTATTGGGCAGGCAGTGTTTTTCCGACATCGTTATTCCGGTCTCGCTCAGCTAACAGCGTTCCGATCCGGTAACTAGCGTGTCCGGCGCTCGCTGATGTCATTATCGCGGACACCGACAGAATGCGCGACCGCCCCCACAGCAGTACCGCAAAATAGAGCTTACAGTTTCAAGTCCACCCCTATGTGCCATCACCGACAAAGATTCGAATCCACAGGAACGGTGTTAGCCAGCCTGATTGGAAAACGCGCCAAATATGACACTTGATTGTGTTGTTGTCAATTTTTAATGATGCCAGTTTTTCCTACTACGCGCGTTATATACCTTTCAATGACTTATACATATATCATAAGAAGTATATTTATTTAAACTAAAGTAGAAGTTTTACTTGAAAATCATATTTTACTTTAAAAAAAAAACTAGCGTTTCGAGAGTTAAGCGTCAAGTAGTGTAATTGATCGGATTGGACGTAAATCGGAAAGAATAAAAACATCTTGACATTCGTGCATTTTTATAAAGGACAAAACCAAACAGCATTTAACACTCGGTTACTGAACCGACAATATACATGATTTCATTACGAAAGTCAAGGAAAATTATTTGACTTTCGAAAAATAAAATATCACGTTATACAGTTTTGTTCATGTTTTCAGATATGTAAAAACGGTTTTTTTATATAATTCTTTTTTTCAGCACACTAAATATTTTTTTATCTCATACTACGATATAAAAGAAGATATCGCTATTTTCAGGTTGAAAATGAAGCCTGTTAGGTTCGAAAAAGAAAAGATCTCGGCTCTTTAGTTTTTCTCTTGCATTTAAAGGGGTCGGCTCGAGCTCGTTTGACTGCAAATGGGCCACTTAACCACGGATTTCTGACGTACCCAACTATTCATCAGCGACTTTCAATTCATCGTTTTAAGATTATTTGAACATTTATGACATTGAAAGATCGTGTGTATAGTCAATCGCTTATTTTGATACACATGTTTTTATTAAATCATTAACTGAATACCATATTTTTAACTAACAAATATTTTCATTCACGAGAATAATGAAAAAATAAGTTTGGCATGTTTTTTTTAAAAAAAGTATTAAAAAAGAGAACATTAACGCTATTAGCAGTAAATTAAAAAAAAAACTATTAATTAGCAGGCAGAATTATATACTTTTTCCAATTGACTAAATTATTGAATGCATGAATTGTGACGAAAATTAATGTAAGTTTGCTATTTGGTTCGAAATCAGAAACCTTGCGCGAACGCAATAAAGAATAAAAAAATAGTTTTTTTAACAATTAAAAAAATAAGAGAACAGAAAATACACTTCTTTATAGTATTATAATTTAAGCAACGACAAATCTTACTTGGCTAAACACTAAAAAGCGATAATGTGTATTCTTTAAGACGGATAAACTCCGTATGCTTGAAACCTAAGCCTTGGTGACGATAAGGCTAAAATAATGTATTATAATTCTTTAGTTGTATCAAGTTAATGCAAAATCAATCATTATAATAGTATGAGAAAACAGTCAGCATTTAAGAACCATGTCGTTTTTCTTTACACCTATTTGGTAGAATATATTGCTGTAAAAGATAAGAGACATGTATATTTCTATTCGATAATATTTTTTAACTATACTTTTTGTTTACAATATACCATTAATAGATTTTAATTAAAATGCATCAATGCCTGTGATGTTTTATCGTAAAACACGTAGCGTAGCGAGAGCGAGTAGCAAACTATGAGTGATTTCAAAAACAAATTATTTTATACTCACTCTTTTCAAACGCAAGGTTGAGCCATTGAATTACTACTAGTGGTTGTACAAAAACTACTTTGTGTTCGATTAGGAATGAATATTTTCATCATTGGAAGCTGAAAAAATAAGAAATAAATATTTAAAATGAATTTTCATTTCAAGTAATCGCCGCAGTCAGTTAAAACATTAAATTTATTTATTTATTGAGAGAAAAATATTTAGCATTTTGTAGTTTAGTTTAGAACATCTTGCTTATATTATGCGACTTTTTGGGTCGTCACTTGCTCGGCGTTGTATCGTGCTTGATTACATGTACCTACTAGTCAACCAGTCTATAGGAAAAATTTTGAAGGGTGAGAAGCAGCGACGATACTAAGGAGAGGGGTATAAATAATATGGCAGACAAATAAGCCAAAACTCAATTTAATTGTGATTTCCGTTATTAAAAAAAATAGGTTGCACGCAGTATCAAAATCAATCTTATTTCCGAAAAGTTGCTGCTGTAAAATTATAATTTATGAAATTATAAGCTTTGCACTCTTGGCCAACGATATGTTCCATTCCAAAGGTTTAAAAATATTATTTATATCTTTGATAAGTTTACTTTACTTAAAAAATATATAATAGTTTTTTAGTGAAGTCATAGAAGTGCTAAAATTTTTGGTCACATTGACATTTAAGAAGATGGAAATATTAGTAAATAATTGACAGTTTTATATAATTTTCATCTTTTTCTCTTCCGTATCTGAAAATAGAAAATTAATGTTTAATTTATTGATATCGATGTTTTTTAAGAGTTTTATCTACATATAGAATATTATTAAAAAAGAAAACATATAGAATATATTACTTTTGGCAGATGTTCGAAAATTATGTAAAATATGCTTTGAAATCTGTATTATATCGTGCGCACGTCATTGCATTGAAGAGTGGATTTCGCGTTAGATTTAGGGGTTAATCTTGGGATATGTACGTGGGAGTGTATGCTTTATCTTTTATGGGCTACTGTTTTAAGAGGTCACGATGAAATCTTCAACAGAAAATAACATTTTGTTTTCAAAAATAAATTATTATTCATATTGATTTTATAAATATATGGACAATGTACTGCAGTTTTAAAGTTTTTTTAACATTTTATACTTATATATGAGAGAGTGCTTTGCTATGTGGAAATTATTATATTATAAAAATACAAAACAACTATTCTTATTTATAATTAAAAATATTATTAATAATTAGTTTTTTAAAAATGCTCAGTATTGGTACTTTTTGTTTGTTGCTTACAAAACCAATATTCTTACCTAAAGGTTCTTAAGAATATTGGTGTTAAAACCCAACGAAATTTTACAAAGCTTTCGTGACTTAATTCTATTTAATGTAATTAATTTACAAACTATTAAATCTATGAAAAATATGGATGACATTATTATATTAGTCAATAAAACATTTTTTCTATTATAATTCAAATAACAATCTTCCATCCCTCGGTGAAATCCATTTTGATGAACTGCTTGTTTAAATTATGATTGTAGTCAAATTATACACCAGTTAAATTTGTCCCCAGTGGAATGTTACTTAGATTTAAATAACTTCATCCCCTCGCGAATAAAAATTAAGTGTCCAACTGTCAATAGAAAGTACTCCTACTTTCCGAGGGACGAAAACCTCACCCAGATATTTATTTTCAATATCTTTGCATTTTCTGATTGAAAATTTTCCGTTAACTATATTTTTATTTTTAATAAATAGCCAATTTCATATGATAGTGAGAATTTTTAGCTGATTTTATGAAAATTTAAAATGCATACTACACATAACATTTTTTTTATTTCTTAAAAGAGGACTTTTATTTGTAATTTGTAAGAAAACATATTTTTTTAAATAAAAACATTTTTTGAATCAGGGTAAAAAAAAGAAAAAAATGGCCACCTTTACTCAATACAATATTTAGGGGTAGAAATATTGACGTAAAGAGTTGATGCAGGTAATTTTATTGTATTTGGATATCGTTGTTAATTCGGCCACACTAGATAAATTGTTTATATCGCAATGCCATGCCAATATTGATGCAAGTTTACTTGGACACAGATTATATTGCAGAAAGGATAACGATATATTGAATACACACATACATATGTACAGCTATTCTGAAACATATTTTTTTAATTCACACACTCCAGTTCTGCCACAATAAGTAAAAAAACAGTTATTGGCACAGATAATTTTCCGAATGAACCGAGATTGCATCCAAGTAACTCATAATAATAATAAAATTGTAAAATAAACGATGTTAGAAGAAATTAAAATGATCCATATTTTTAAAAAAAAATAGTGGCATATGTTTTATATCTTATAATGATAGCTATCACTTGAAGTATGAAAAAGTATACGTGTGTGTAGCGTGGCAATCAATAAGCCTGCAAGCGTATTATTTTCAAGTGTATTGTATATAAAGTTTGGTGATATCTTCATTCATCACTTTCTACATAGATAGTTTTTTTTAAATAACGATTGAAAAAACGCGGTCGTACCTACTTCTATTACAAATACATTGGAATACTATTACTAAAACATTAAATTCAACTTTACCAAAGTAAAACCCCATTATAAAATATATCTCAAACTTTATTTAGTTTGCGAGAGTTGAGACGTCCCTATCATAAACCATTCCCGTCACCTTGCCCTCGACGTCGGTGCCGCCCACCGGCGCGAATAAGTCCCATTGAAAAACAGGATGATATCAATTTAATAAAAAAAATAACAAAGTATCGGGGTATAATATGACACGGAGGGTAGAGCAAACCCCTCGGGAGCACGATCTGCGGGGATTTTAAACTTTAACTTCGTGAAAGTAATTGTCCCTCGCGCATCGAGAGAGGAAAAACATAGACACGCGTGCTTTTCAACTTCTTAGGGTTAATACCCAATAAACTAAATGATGTCATAAATTTTATAAAATATTAACTTCGTAGGGGAAGTGAAATGACAATTATTTTAATTATTTTGCTGTGAAATTTAATTTGTCGTTGTATAGAATAAAAATTAAAAATGTTTCATTTTACTAAAAATATTACGATAAATACTCAAAAAACTACAAACGACATACTAACCGTAACAAAAAAAAATCACCGTTGTTGTATTTTCTTTCCATTACAATACAGCGATCAATTAATTTCGTGATTTTTTTTTAAAAATTACTCACTCCGACTATCCGTTTATGTGAATAAACTATTCATTCTTTTGTTTTATTCTTCATTTTGATTTTTTTAGAAATAACTATTAATTATTCGAATTTGAAAATTTATGTGGATACTTGAAAATTATTACATGTATTTTTACTGATCGTTTATAAAAAGTGTTACTCAGGAATAGCCAATATCAAAATATATGATACATAATTCAATCTTTTAATTTAGTGTAAAAATGTTGATTTGCTGGTCATTGAATTTGGTGGTATTTTTACGGTATATTTTATCAATATTTTGTTATAAATTGATTCGATAATGCAAAACATATATAAATCAATTCAATTAAATATAGTAAATGACTTTCATGCCATGTGATAGCCATGCATACTTATTAATAAATGTATTATTTATTTTGTAACATTTCTATGTTTTCCTTATGATAACCTCAACTAGATTCTATTAGTTTAAGTTTTTTTATTATTTTTAATAATTTTAGTATTATATCATAATCAGATAATACATAATATTCACTACGAAATCACGCATAAAGACTCAATAAAAAAACATCTTTCAACCCTTTTATAGTTTATACAAGTATGTTATATAAATTTAATTAACGTAAAAAGTATCCAACGTGTTAAACATAAGTGTCGACTTACAAATTGGATTGCTGCTATCCATATGATTACATTTAAAGATCTACGGTTTTGGATCTACAAACAACTAACATATTTTCATTTTTTTTTTTAATATATCGTCGTTTAGCTTAAAAAGACAGACATATATTTGTCTATAAAAAGTACCTCTCAACACTTGTATTATTAACATTGAATAAAATTCTTTACGTATTAAAATATGTGGTATATGAATAGCCTAAAATAAGAAAGAAAAAGAAAATTGGATGAGGAAATCGCACGTCCTATTCTGTAGATATCTACGCTGGGTGAAGCTGCGTAACAAACTGCTTCTATAATACAATAACGGCCGGAACAAACTAGGCCATAAAATATCGGCAGTGCATAAATCAGTTATGTAGCCGTTACTCTACTACGTGAAATCTGAATCTATAAAGAAACATTCAAAATACAACTTTCCCTGTTTCACATATCAGTATACAGTGGAGAATAAAGGAGACGCAAGTCCGTCGCCGATCATAAATCGTTTTCACGCTGGGGTGAGATGCGAATATTGAAAATTATTATGAGGCTGCGATCGGGAGCACTAAAGGTATACTTGTATGACAAACTCAAAATGGAAAGTATTATCATCGTGACGCCTTATTTGACATAAAACATTTCACATTTGTGACATATTTCATCCGAATGAAAACGAAGCGGCCGTATTAGAGCAATAAAGATATATCATACGCAGATCACTAATTTTATAGCGAATAAATATGATCGTTTTAAATGATGAGTCTTCGACGTCGATTCAAAAGTGTGTTCAATAAACGTCTCGCAGCTTTCACTGCCGCTAAAGTTTCGTGCGATATTCGCCAAATCCGGTCTCGGTGATATACGATCGTCTGTTTCTTCGCATGCCGGAAGAAATTGTCATAGCGCCGGGAAACGGTATGCTATCAATATTGGGCATAAGCCAAGTGAAATTATTTTATGAGTACGTATACAACAGAATATTCTTTTCTTTATTGTATACAGGCTTCAGAAGTAATTGAACGGAAAGGTACTCTCATCGTCCGTGTGTTTGTAAGCCTTATCTTGACTCTCTTTCCTGAAAGGTTTTAGCGATTTGGTTTGAATATACAACTTTAATGTCGTAGTTTGTTTATATCCATTATTATTATTTTTTAATACACAATTCTTTATAAAGATAGAATAAGGTATTTTATATGTAAAACACTTTTTAGCGAAGTAAATTTTAACACATGAAAATAATACTTTTTTTATGCATAGATTAAATTTCGTCTTAAAAGTGTATGTTTATTATTGAGTATTACTCATTTTTTTCTTGCGTTGTCTGACAAAAATATACTTGGGTTTCTGAGCATTGATTTAATTTAACTTTATTATGGTGGAAATTATTTTTTTTTCACGATATTTAACCTTTAAGAAGTATCATGGAAATGATTTAATTTGAATTGAAACAGAAGCTAGAAATATACTTTTTTATATAGAGAAATAATAGCAAAAAGCTATTCATCTTTCGTCGATACATTTTTACCATATCTTAAAAATGATTTTGAGCGAATGATATAAAAAAGTTTAGGACAAATATTTTGTTGCAAATATGATTTTTTTAGAGTGGCATCATTGGAACAATTGGTATAATATTAAGTGAAATAGGTTTGTTCATGTTTAATGCAGTGGCAGTACTAATTCTAAAGAATCACCGAGCTTCGACATGTTTCTTGGGTCTTTTTTATGCAGGGTGTATAATGGGCGTTCGACGGACAGACCGGACGTTTTCACACCATAAATGTCACCGGCAGGACATGCGCCGGATGGAAAAATATATATAGTTCCTTACGCCGTCTCAACTACCACACACTATTAAAAATACTACCCTTCGTTCTTTTACCAGAGCTAAAGCATTTCACAAATACCATTTCAGTAATTTTTCAATTTCTTTTTTTGCAAAACACAACTTCATCATTGTTTTTTGTGTTTTCCACTTAGCTCGTCACTAAATCACCTAATATGTTACACACTCATCGGTATACTGTCCTTCCAAGAAAACAGCAAAAAGATGACAGTAGTTTCTTCTTTCCCTAGTACTCACTTTGAAAAAAAGTGAGGTTGATCGACTGAGTAACAAACAGTTCTCGTAGAAAAACTTCTGCTAAGACACCTCCGTTAGGAGGCCATTGGGAGCGGCCATGGGTAAAAAAAATATGATTTATTCATAATGCATTAAGAGCCACTCGTTTATATTATGTAATAGTGAATTATTGACTGTTGATACAATCAATATGTATATATCTTTAGTTCACAACTTTGATACTAATGCCGATACTATTATATTGTTTATATTATATATGAGGAACATACTGAGGGGCTTAGGCATTTCACACAATCTACGTTGCTTCTGCAAAAAAAAATGTCACATAACTATACAAATTTTCATTCAACGCTTTTTTACCTTTTCCAGCTTCCTGTTCCGTTAAAATACGTTAAATCACGTTAAAATACTTCACAAGCCTTACAAAATATTTGATTTTTTTAATTTACTGATGTTTTCCCTGTCTCCGTTTGAGTCGTTTCCGTCCGTGGCCCGGTTTTTTACTATTGATAATACAATTTATTTTTCATCAGCTATCTTTAACTAATAATTATTTTTTTTAAAAATTCAACCTAAAATTACGTTAAACATTATTCATTCAAATAAGCATTATGAAATATCAATGAAAAATATCGACAGAAAATTTTCAAGAACTTTCTGTAATTCGTCCTTCAATCTACATAAAAAGAATAAAAATATTACTATGAGCTTAGGCAAAGACTAATAGTTAACTTATTGATTTCTCTGTGTCCCATTTTACTTTCGTTTTAGTGATATAAAAATTTAAAGAAATTAAATTTACTGAATTCTAATCAACGTTGATCGATGGAGAAACAAAAGATTATGTTCCTAGTCATTTAATCGAAGGAAATTTTAGTTCAATATTGCAACACAATAATTTCAGTGGCAGTAGTAAAACAATATCAAATATAATATAATGGTATCATCCAATATCAGTTAATTAATCGAACATTTGGCTTGGGTCATTGGATCCCCTCTTTGCAGTGGTCAAGCAAATTCATTGCGATAGTATAGTTTGTTCTATCTCAGTAATGGTTCGTTATAGCTTTGTCATATAACTCTATATCCCGTTACGGTATTGTGTGCGGGTTTTTTTACGACTTGTAATGAAAGCAGAAGAGAACTGTAGACTATCTGTAGACGAACTGTAGATCATCTATAATTAACATAATATTTTATTTTCATATTTTAATACATACTAACGTAAAATATTAATGACAAAACAGCAAAAATCGTAGGTACGAAACAAAACATTTTGACATATTTGTATTAAACGTATCAATTACCAGAGATCAAAAAAACTACGATTGAAATCGTAGTTTGGTTTAAATGCCGATTTTCGTAAGCGTGTTTTTATTTATGACGTTTACAATATTTTACAAATTGAAAAATGATTGTAGCAATATTATTGATTGCTAAGAATTTTAGGAATGGAGATAAAGATTCTATTGTATGGTATTCAAACTTCTGTTAAAAATAACAAAAATACCGATATATTGATAAATTTTTTTAATAGTGCTATCAACGACAATTAAAAAGTGATAAGCAATAATAAGTTTCAGATTTAATTTCAGGGAAGTTAACTCTTTAACTAAAATGTGTAAATATTACACATACCTTCTAATCATTTACATTTCTCTGTATATATAATAAATACTCGGCCTAAAATTCAGGTATTCCTCCCTTATGCATTTACGCATTGTAGTAGTGTTATATAAATGTCATGGTTCACTCCCGTTTGCCTGATGTGTAACGGATACACAGCCCAGGAGCGCGTGCTTTTTTGCATAGTAAGGAAAGGGTTAAGTCTAATATGGTCTTTTCATTCGAGATATTTTTTACAGTATTCTTATTATCCTGGCTTTTTTCTATTTTTTTTAAATAATTTCATTCAGTAAAATACTACAAATAATGTTTTTGATGGATTCGGCGGTAACTTTGGGGAAGTTCATTTTCAATATTAAATTAATTTTCATAACTTTTTTATTCCACTGTTTGTGCTACAAAATGTGACAAGTGTTTTACTTCTTTAGTTAAATCAGTAGGCATTCTCATGTTATAACCTTGTAACGTAATTACAACATGTAATTTCGAAGACCTACAGAAATTGTATATGATTACTTCCCCAACCAATTAAACTTCATTGAAATCATACAATTAGTAAAATTAAAGTGATAAATAAGCGTATTTCTTATATTATATACACTTATTTACCAAACGTCAGTTCACGTTCATCCGTGCACCTGAACGCCTGAAGATGCTGAAAGGCTAAGCCCGGGTCGTTAGTGACAAAACGTGTGAAGCGTGAAAAATTGTAACGATTCAAATTTACCATAAATATTGGTACAAAAATGTAACTGATATGAGACATATAATGAATGTATTGAAGATGCTATCACTGGTGTACTGTTTTAAGCTATTCGATACAAAAAATATTACCGTACACTATTTTTTAAGAATCCTGCTCTGTAGGAAACCCGCAGATTTTCTTGGTGGTACATATTTTATAGCCGATGTCCAGCCAATAAATACTGCGCAATTCACCTCCACCCCACCCATCCAGTTCTTCCGCTACCACCTTCACCCTATTCGCCATGCGGTCACGGCTGGCTTACTGCAATAACTTTGAATACCACTTTAAAAATAGGTTTACAACTGTAAAATTAATTGTTTAAAAATATACAACTTAAACTTATGAGAAAAAGAAAAATGAATGTGCCTAAAATTTACTTATAAGATATTTTAGATCTACATTTTTAATTTAAAGCTTAATTTAGTTTAGCTATGTATACTGACATAGAAGATGTACACAATACATATTCTTGTATATTCTATCATCTTAACTTATATTTGAAATAGAACTATTCAATTATTGATTAGTAATATCAATGTTTGTATCTTGAAACCTCAACTTTTATTTTATAATTTATAATTAATTTATAACTATCGTAAATCTTGCAATTTTGAATCTGATGATGTTTCTGAAAGAAGCAAAACACGTGTCACATTTTATCACATAAATAGTATTATGAAATTTGATTGAATATTAAAAATAAACTTTCACAAAGTTACTGCCGAACCCATCGAAAATTATAAATTTTCTGTTTGTTTTTCTAGGAACTGTGACAAACATAATATTATTAAATATTCTTCTAAGTAAATTAATTTAAATTGTCTTGATTATATGTTATTACATTAGCTTCTTGTAATGTTTTAAGTAATCGTGGTGAATTAATATTTATTCGGCCATTAGTTATATCAAAATACTTTTTTTTTTATTCATAATATTTTCAACTTAGTATCGATTTCATTGCACTTTTTACTTGGCCTGATTATTATTTGTAATAAACTTATGGGATGTGTGTTAAAGAAGAATCATTTTCGAGACAATTGAGGCTCTATTTATAAATGTATGACACATACAAATTAAGCCGGTTATTAGTTACGCGTAAGTATCTAATAACCGGCTCTCTATTTTAAATATAATATAACTAAAATATAACATTTTAAAAACATGAAAGTACAAATTCAAATATCAATTTTTCATACAACACATATTGCATTCAATGTTTAAATAACTTTTTAGCTGTTTGTGTTTTTTCTCAATCTATCATATCAAGTACTACAATGAAACCGTCTTCTTCAGATCTCAAAAGAAAATTTGTACTGTATCGCAGTGACTAAAATTTAAACTACTTAAATCGATGTTAGTGTAAATTACTAAATCTAAAAACAGAAAGTTAGTAGGGAAAAGACACTTAAGGCCATACTATCGAATTATTTTAATAATGATTAGGTTCTTCGTTAATTTATTGCAGTATTAAAACTTTATAGACCTTATACAAATTTCTTTGAAGTCTTTAATGGAACGATCATTGGAAACTTTACAGACATCTTACAAATGTTTAATAGTAATAGAAGTTGGCAAGATAATTCCATAAAGACCCTTTCAATATCGATAATACCCACCGAGTCCGCTTCGATTCACTCAAATCTTCAGAAATCTTCTCTGTGTACATCTTATTCGTATTGAGTCAATGCTGGGAACTACTCCACAAAATTTCCAAGATGTTTATTCATAAGCATAAATATTAAGTTCACATGATGTCGAGCTTTTACTATGCCGGCTCACGAATAAAATTAATATATGAAACAAACATATTGTCTTTCCCAAGTCTAATTCCTGGAGAATCAAAAATAAGTTTATAATGATAATATTTTATAATAACGTTTATAAACCTGATCACCGAAGTGAAGTGAATTCGTCTGTCATATATAATATGTCTGTCTACTTGAAATACTGGATTATACAAATAAATATATATATTTAATATTTATTGTTCAAATGAAGAATGATTTTCAAATAAATGGCATTCATAAATTATTCTTCTACGGTTAAATGCAGAAATATCGGTCAGCGGGCACAGAGTTGATACGAGGTATAAGAAGGCTCCAAAGTCTCGATATTTTACAAAAAAACTTGTGCTAGTTATATCTTATCGCACTTTATCATACTGAACTAAAATTAGTAAAAATATAAATATGATTAACATATAAAATAACATTAACATTATTCTCTCTAATTGAAAAGTTTTCAAAGAGCAAAATATGTTTATTTATAAGAGAAATACATCTTAGTGTATTTTATTCTATAAAATGCGCTTATGCGATAATTAATTTAATTGATTCAATTTCATTTTAAAACATTTAAATGCATTATGAATATATTTAAAACAACATCATCTATATATAAAAAACAAAGTCGGGTTATTTACACCACGTATATCTCAAGAAGGGCTAAGCTGATTTTAATGATCTTTGATTTCTTAAATTCATCTCCGCCTAGAATAGCAGAATAAGCATTTAAACATCGGAAAAATATCACGGAGAAGAAATTATGAAGAAAATTAATATTCTCATACAGTTTTCAAATGACGAACAGCTTGAAATAATGAAAATGTCGTTGTATGCCGATTTCATCCACTAGATGGCAAGTTGTTTCCAAAATTCATTTGTTTCTGCTTCTTTTGCATACGATTGACTTTTAAATAATTTTAAATTTATAGTATGGATTAGAATAAAAAATCGATGATATGATATGAAATCTAAAGAAAATCGGATAATATTGAAATAAGGTTATGTTTATAATTAGGTATGATAATTTTTTTGACAACAATATTACGCTGTTTGCACGAACGTTGCTCTACTCTGAGATGCCACGTTATTACACTTGGAACGCTACATCGAAGAAATTTTAACGTCAAAAGCAAGGCGATGCGGTTCCTGATCACCCGAATGACTACTGATGCTCTTGGTTGCATTTACACAGCTCATCCAAAAAATGACGAATGCTTCTACTTGCATGTCAACAACTCAATTTTCTTGAAAATGATACTCATTGGGACATGACAATCGCTGAAGAAGTTGTTTCTGAATCTCCAAGTCAGATACGCACATTATTTTCTATCATTATTTTGACATGCTTCCCATCGAATCCCCGTGAACTGTGGAACAAGTACAAGGATGACATGTCCGAATACATTTTACATCGAATTCGTGTCAGTTCAGGGAATCCCGATCTCGAGATGAATAAAGAGATACATAACCAGGCTTTGCTTTTGATCGAAGACATGGGTTGCCTTATATGCGGCAGTTTGTTAGTCAAGATAGGAATGCCAACGCCAGATCGTGGAATGAACGACGCTTTCAATCGAGAATCGGAACGTGAACGTGAATATGATCGAGATGCATTGAACCAATCAGTTTGAACGAATGTACCACTGTTTCACCCTCAACAGAAGGAAATGTACGATACGTTAATGAAAACAATTGATGATGGAAATAGTGGCTTATTTTTCCTCGATGCGCCCGGTGGAGCTGGGAAGACATTTCTCATGTCATTGATTATGGGCACTGTTCGTGTGAGATATAAAATTGCTGTAGCAGTTTCTTCTTCTGGAATAGCGGCCACGTAGATAGAAGGATACCGAACAGCTTATTCAGCGTTGAAATTGCCGTTAAACCTCCAAACCACTGAAAACCCAATATGCAAGATTGCGAAACACTCAGCAATGGCCAAATTTTTGGTAGCAAATACAATCATCACCTGGGATGAATGGACAATGGCGCACAAATGCGCGATGGAAGCACTCAATCGAACTATGAAAGATCTGTGCAATGAGTCAAGATCTTTTGGAGGCGCAATGATTATACTATCTGGCGATTTCCGCCAAACAATACCAGTCATTCCAAGATCGACCACTGCTGATGAAATAAACGCTTGCCTCAAATCATTGACTCTGGCGCTATGTGAAAAAACTTCAGCTGACGACAAACATGCGGGTTGCATTGCTAAACGATTCATCTGCCGAAGATTTCTCCAAGCAATTGCTGACTATCGTCGGTAACGACCGTGTTCGTTGACGAATCGAACGGATTGATTTCGTTTCCGCCGAATTTTAGCAATATCTTCTCAACGAAGGACGGCTACATCAACAAAATGTTTCCGAACATCACAATTGGTTGAGTGAACGAGCAATTCTTGCGGCGAAGAACAAAGATGTGGATCATTTAAACTTCACAATTCAAAATCAAATCGTTGGTCCACTACATTCTTTCGAATCTATCGACCGTGTAACAAACGAAGACGAAGCAACCAACTATCCAACTGAATTTTTTAACACATTGGACCTGCCTGGCTTGCCACCGCACAATTTACAACTAAAGGTTGGCTCGGTAGTCATCATGTTTCAAGTTATCAAGTTAACACAACACTTATTGATTCTGAGGCGGTAAGAAGTTTGTTGGGTCAGCTAGCTAATTTATAAAAATCAGTATTTCTATTTATTTCTGTTTAAATGTACTTGGAGTTTTTGAATTCTAGTGGAAATTTCATTCTTATTTTCAATCCTATCGGTTTTCAATATAAGATACAATATTATCATAAATGCATTTCCTGTTGACGGCCATTGAACTGTTTTCAAATATTTTCTCCGTAATACAAGTATGTAGAAAACTCTATATGGGAAATTTGTTCAGAATAAAAAGGGAGTATAAAATAAAACTGAAGATTGCAACCAGTCCCAATCCGATATCATTTTGATAGGATCTGAACTCGATGAAGCATACTGTTTTAGCTGTATTATTTTCATTTCCTGCACATAACTTATATCATATATAATACACGTAGATGAATATATCTTCAACCTTTTACCCTACGTCATTATAAAAAATATAATGATTTAAAAATCAATTTTCGCAAGAATACAAGCTTTTAAAATAATCTACATATTTATAGTGAATTTAATTGTAAGTGGAAAAAAGTTTTAAAACTACTAAAGAATCCTGTAAAACATGTTATTTTATGCAAGATTGTACAGTTATTTAAACTTTTTTGTAATATAGTACAACGTGTAAACTAAGGAACAAAACCGACTTTTAAAAAACCTGGTTTTCGAACTCCAATATTTTCTAAATCTCGGTTTAACCCTGTCAATAAAAATTAAGAAAAACTATGGTTTGTTGTAAAACATTATAAATATTATACTGTTTAAAATATATTAGTTTTTTTCCGAATTACAATTCGGTGGAGAACTAATTATAACTGCCCAGTACTCGAGGAGTGTATCCAAGTCAAAATGCACACCAAAAATATTTTCAAAAGAAGCTTAAATATAATATTGTTAACACTTTCGATAATGTATACTGACTATTAAGCTATACATTTCACCTCGTTTTATTTTCAACCAAGGTGCTTTAAAGTATTAACGTTATTAATTAAATAATAATACTGAAATTTAAACGGTGGAAAAACCAACTGATGACAACAGTGTCAACCATTCGGCTAAGTATCATATATAAATCCGTACGTAGATACAAATATGCATCATTTAAAAAAAAAGATTTTTGATGGGATGGTATTATGTCAATAAAAATGAATCACTATTTTAGTATGAAATTAATCCACGATTTTCATCGGAATAAAATGTTTACTTACTGAGAAAAACTGATTCTAATCATGGAAAAAAAATCTTATCTTACCTAAAACATTATAATAAATAAGCCACAATAATATTACAATGAGATACATAATATTTGTTTTCTCTGTTACTTTTCTGTACTTTTTATTCTTTGAAAAATCATCAAAATGGACAAGTAATCAACCATTTTTATCTCCCAAGACAGTTATTTATTTTTTACATATATGATATAATTTTAGTAAATACAAATATTGATTAAATACGAAATAACTCACGTAGTTAATATTAAATTACGTTGAATTAACATAATTTGTAAATGCTAATAGATACAAATATGTAGATTTTTGAAAATATTATTTGAAAACCGTATTTAATTAATGGTTATATTTTTTAGTGTTGGATCAAAAACATCTTTTAAAACGCATAGTACAGTTTTATTGGTTCTATTCAAATGTGACGAATCGTAAAAAAGTGGAGCTTAGAGTTCTCTGAAGAAGATTAAAACAAATATCGGAAAATCTAATTTATTTTACGGGGCGGTCGTCGTCCGGTTTTATGAATGGTCTCAAGTGCATCGCGCTTATAGATGGGGTATTTTATGGGACACCGAACAGCGCATCTCTAACTTTAGAATTTGTCAATTATAAATAATATTTTAGATCGCTATAATCTAGGAAAATCTTAATTGCTTTTTATATATTTCCACCCGTTAACTTTTATTAATCAATAAATTAAATAAATAAGCAGGGCCCACTTACATGTAATATGTATTGCCCTTTCTAACCTACACATATTGTAAATTTAATTGTTAGATGTTACATGCCCTCCCTCTCATATATATAACACTTTAAGAGACAACAGTAAAATAATTGACCAACAACATTCTTCATTTTAAAACCTAGATTTAAAATAATATATTATGACTAAATGGCAGGAAAGGCCTTTGTAAAAAATATTGCAGTAGAAACTAATAAAAAAACTCACTTAGTATTAATAATCAAAAAAGTTACGACAGAATGTTTTAATTACTCCAGCGATACCTAATTTGCGGCTTATTGACATTTTATGCGAGGCCCAAAACAATTATATAAAAAAATAAAAAAAACCCAATCAAAATGAAAAAAAGTACTTCAAGAGGCTTAACTTCAGTGCTGAAATATATGTTTTTAAAATCTTAAGATTTTTTAAGAGTCCGTATACATATGTATATGTGTGTATATAAATATAACCCCGTGTTAATCGATATTACATGATAAATTATTTGATTTGATTAATATAAAAAAATACGGTTTGTGATTGTATTAAAAATATTATTTCATTTAACACTGAATTTAATGTTTGGGGTAAGCTGATTTATTCTGATTGAAAAAAACTTTTTTTCTCTAAATCGGCGATGAGCAACGTGTGTTCTGCGGACTGCATATGTCCCACAAGCTTTTTTAATATGGCACTAAGCTTATTATTTAAATAAATAAGAAAAAAATAATTATCTTTCAAACTTTCAATTTTATTCAGGTAAAGAAGTATTATATTAGGTATTTTGAGTTTGACTTAGTTCACGATAATGTGTCTCGAGTCAACTTGGATTAGATTCATTTATCAAGATTGCAAGCACGCACACTGTGAATGGAGAGAGGGAATTACAATCATAAATAATCGACATATTTTCAGCATCTTTAGAAAAAAAGACCCAACACTTTTTTAAAGATTCACTTTATATAAACAAATCATTAAAAAACTTGGTTCTCGATTATAAATGTATACCTTACCCTTACGGATTATTGATATTTTTGTTTTTGCCTGCTGCAAAATAAGGTTGCTTATCACTGCTCTACATGACATATATATACTTCTGATTTTTCGGACGGAATAGTTTTAGTAAACTATTTTAACAAAATAAATGAATATATTTTTAAAATAAAACACCGTAAAAACATATGACTCACCTCTTTGAAATTTATTACTCAACATAATTTGGATTCAACACACTGATTATTATTATGTAATTTTCATATTAAATTTAAAGTTCATTAAACTGTGAACTGATTTCTTAATTTTTTTATTTTGTCTCTTGAATATGTTTTACAAATTCATCATTTCTTTACGACTTTCTGCTAACGAAATTAATTAATGAAAATAATTATTAAAGCGTATAAACGCATTTTTTAATAAATATATATATGTGCCTACTCCAAAAAATTACTTTTTTTGTTGTGAGAAACTACAAACGAAAAACTTTAAGAACCTTTCTCATAAAAGAAACACGTATATTGTCCGAACGCATCCGGTTTTTCACGATTTTGACCGAAGTGATTGAGGGGTGGGGGTGCCGATCATGTAAGATAATAACAAATGTCCGCCAGAGGGTGACATTTGCGCGGAACGGCCTCGGACCAAGCTTTTTTACCATTTTTATTATAATGCGGAAATACTAAAAAAGCAGCTGTCGGTCGCACCCCATCGAGGTGACCGTTATTGCCTTCATCTGGGTGATTTTTGGTTTTCTTAGAATATAACACAAAGGGCCAGTCTTACATTTTTTTTGGCTTTTCAGTTACTGCATGTTATAGCAATAAATTATTCTCATTTTTAATATACAATGTCATGTTTTGTATGTGCTTGATAAGCAATAAAATCAAACGTTAACTGTTTTATTCTCTTCTGAATGCTTTCAATAATCTGCAAAAAGACAACATGATTTTTATAGTTAGGCATCATCATTATAGTATGTTTTGGTTAGAATAGTAATGGCGTAACTCGAGCTTTTAAAGATTTGAGATAAACAAGGTTTTGTAAAATGGTAATAGTGCTAAATTTTAGCTGCTGTATTGTGTGCAAATATTTTTTAATTAAAAATATAAGTTTATTACGATAGTATTAATCCATGTCCACTCCCAATACTGAGCATATAGCTACCTAATGGAGCTATCTCAAAAAAAGTTTTGAAAACAGGAATTGTTTCTTACTCAAGATGCTCAACCTCTTTTTTGAAGAGAGTATGAATAGAAAGATATAACTAGTACAGGACTAGTGGTTAACTAATCCTTCTTGCAACGTTCAATTATTTTAGGATTGGAATGTTGGGAAGGAATTCTTAGACAATACAAACAATCATGCCTTCGAACAGAAATCGACAATTCAATTGAAAAAAATGTTATTCGTACCAGGACTCAAACCCATGAGATCCATTACGGAAGACAACGACTTTGACCGCTGCACCACCATACCCAACATATTACGATAATGAAAATTATAATGCTACGAATACATACAAATGAATCATAAAAACATATTTAGTGAAAGTTCTTGGAAATTCAGGAATTTCTGGTTAGTATGAAAGTGTAAAAAAAAAACTATGTTTCTATCACGAATATGTGTTGTTTATAGGGTGAACCAATATGAAACGGATACATTTGGTTTGAACTATTGTTCTAAATAATACATATGCATATGACGCCAAACCCTAAGCAGGGTCCAATATACTATAATGCTTTCCGATGAAATCGTTTCACAAAATGTCACGTCACAAAACTAACAATATTTTTTCTTAAATAAATTATGTTAATGTTCATTAATGTTTAAAAAAAATTTGACGAATTATGATGATGAAACGAAAAAATACACTCAACTGTGTGACGTGAATTCTGTGCGATCCCTTAATGAAAATCAATATAATACTATAATTTAAAATTTCGACTGAAGGTGCTTGGTGGAATTTCAATATTAAATTTGAATCGTTCAAATTATGTACATTCACACAGAACAGATTACCGGGTCTTTAGTGACAAAATCTGTCTGAGTGTACATAATTTTAACGATTCAAATTTAATATAATACTAAAAGACAGAAATTGTATTTCACTTCCGATTTGTATGCTTACAGTAGCTAAATTGGAATATTTATCATTTCTACATCAGTATTTTTCACTGAAAACATTAAAAAGTTCGCACCCGACAACATAGCCGGAAAAAAACATGATACCAATTTTATAATACATGAGTATAGATTTTCAACTGAAACTAGCAATAGTTTTCGTTGATTAAATTAGTTGTTGTTTGATGTTTACAATGGGACATGTTCATATTACGAAAGCGTAATTTATTTTAAATTCAATATACTTCTTCTACAATGCATACATAAATGCATTCTTAAACTGAATCTGTATTTAAAAAAAAAATATATTAATTTTAACTTCCTGATAACTAGTGCTAACTTGCATCACCACAGAATGTGATATATCGGTATACACATCTACTTTAACATATAAAAAACAAACGTGTCGTAACGACTCGAACGTCGACCGTTTACAGTTACCCTTGATCGTTTGAACTTCCGTCGAATCTGGCTTTCCGATCGGATCTCCCCTCAAGCTCTCGTTCGGTCTCCGGTGCTCGGAGAGTTCAGCTGTTGAGAATTGCGAGGAAATCAACGGGCTGAAGGTCTCGGCCGCTCCGAGAGATGTCGATACCACTTGGAGATTTTATCGCCTCATGAGATATATTGTAGGCGTTTCCGCTATTGGAATTTACATCAGTTTCAATCACATGTTTTTTTTTCAAACAAGTAAACATTTGTACACACTTAGTGGCATATTTCTAAAGTAAGCATGGTATTTAGTAAACACTTTTAGGGTGTTCACCGCCAATACTTGGTGGAAAGGCATTATAATAATAAAAACACAATATTCCTTTGTACTTTATTCCACTTTATTTAAAAGATCAGGACCGGTTTCGTCCATTGCAAGCATTTGACAATGCGTCAGTTGACAATGCTCGCAATGATCGAAACTGGTCCCGACCTTTTAAATAAAGTGGAATAAAGTGCAACGGAATATTATGTTTTTATTAGTATTTATTAAAAGTAATGACATAATTATTCTATCTAGTCACTTCTCAAAAATTACCTGCAATGGAGTCGAATAAACCATCAATTACCTATTCAATAAAGATTAAAGTTTACAGTGTACTGATACCCTTCCAGTGTAATTGCAGTGAGTGAATTTTGGGTGGTGTTCAGTGAATTTCGTGCTATTTCCTTTAGATATTATCACCGTACGAATATAATATATTAAATATAGAATATGGTATATAATATATACCTGATTGTATAATATATAAATATATCTAATAAACGAAATATCCCGATATTTACTTATTAAAAAAAGTTCATAGTTAATGATCATTTTTACAATCTACTGTAATCAGTATTACCCAAAAAAATATTCACATTTACACTCTAACTACACTGTTAGCCATAATTGTATGAATATATCATTCATACAAATATGTCTAATAAAACTATCATTTGTAAAAAAACATACGAGAATGAAAATGTAACATAATACGTATTACATCTCCCCCGTATCGTAGCTTTGTCGTAGACCCCTCGCCAATCATTTAGAAAAGCTCTCACTATGTAGCCCGGTTTAAAGTCGACAAGTGATTTTAGAGCGGCGACCTTTTGAGGGACGACTGCGACCCCGACGACTAACTGACTGACTGGGTTTATTCAGTCGTCGGGTGCCTCAAAACGAAACCAATTTGTCCGTCAAAAAGCTCCCTTGACACATATCTTGCCTAGGTAGGGAACGTGGACGTCAATCACGCAATTATTATATTTTGGTTGACTTATGAACAGTTTATTAAAGAAATGTTGAAAAAATGATTAATGAAATTGATCAATAAATAATTGTTTAACAATAAAAAAAAAATATGAATATTTTAATATTCGTAAAAATTACAACATATTTTTAATTTAATCAGTCTTCAGTTAAATAATAAAATCCAATTTCAAAATATAATATATAACCAACGTTAATTATAACCAATAATTATAGTTTATTTATTGATTTTTACTTGATAGAACTCCGTTATACTATTTAAGCTCTGACGATGGCGAAAGCCGAAATAGCTATCAACTAATAAATATAAAAAAACTTTAGAACTGAATACGTTGCTATTTTCACCTTGCAATAATTATAGCTTGTTCAAACATATGTAGTGACTATTTATCAATAATCTTTATTATATTCGTGATATATTATTAATATACAGAACTCTGATACTGGCAATAAGCGTATATTAACATGTAATCAAATTCAGAAGCACTTAGTGTAGAACTAAAGATAAATAATGATTTTATTTGCGTATATTATGAAGTTAATAGATAAAACAACGGTAAATCTTTGAGCATGTCATATAATACTTTGTCGGTGTAGTTTATCGGGTCAAGTGCATTGTCTTGCTATCGGATTTCGTGCCGAAGTTGGTTTTATTTTGTACGATGTGTTGTAATACTGAACTGCGTGGCATTAAGGGATGATGCCAGTATACACGAGTATAATTAGTTGCATACCAAAATGTATACCTTTACTTTCATTTAAAGGTATAGTTGAAATCGTAGAGGTCCAGCCTATAGTCTGTAGCGTGTAGCCTAGAGGTCATGTGCTTAATACAATCCATTTATTAACGAACTAAACATTGTTTTTTATTATAAACTCATCAAAATAAACTCTACAAATACAAATATAGAATGGGAGATCAATAAAAGAAATATATTATGCCTTTCTGCTGTCATTTTTTATGGAAAGTGGAGTAGTTTATTTTTTCATATAATATATGCCTGTCTTGTTAAGTGAAACGTTTTCTATTCTGAAAATATATTAAAGATTGTATTCACAACTATGAGATTACACGGCCAGCCAACAGAGTGATGACGAAGCTAGTTGAGATCGACTTTTTTCGTATTTTCAAATTATATCTATAATTGAAAACAATGGTTACTTGCCATTTTGAAAATATGTTATCCGGATTTCGAAAAGAATTACATGCAACTCAATGCAATCCGGCCCGCTTTAATCACAGTACTTGATACCTCAACCAACATTTATTTAGTTTTTACTTTTTAAGGTTATACTTTTTTATAACCCATTTGTAAAATTATTTTAAATAAATAGAAAATAGTATACGTACATATTTTATGGAAAAGATTATGTGTCGGCAGCGACGATGGTTGCACGCAGGTCTGAGTAATGAGGTATATTTCTCGTTTTATTGGATTTCGATGGAATTCCTGAATATATTTATAATTTTCATTTGTATTTGTATTTATGCTAACCGATACCTTGTGTTCAGTCAATACATTGAATTCGTACACTATGACTTTAAAATAAGAAAAAAATATATTCAACCAGTTAAACTAGAAAACCCTGAACGAATGTGACTATTTTCACACTCGTTACGTTTCAAGTAATAAATCGAAAACAATAAACACAGTAATTATAAGAGTGCTATTTTTAGTGATCAGACCCAACTTTGCATATATTGTTATCATTTTCATAATTAAAAAAAAGAATCGCGGGTGAAACAACCCTGTTTGTTTATTAATTATTTCATATAGATACAATATCATGTAGTGCATTTCAGTTTCATAGTGTTTGTTACACTGTTATAAAGCTTTAAAATCAAGTAATTTGTTTACCGTTTCGTAATGTTTATGATTTTTCCGTATGCCTGATCTGATAGCATCCAAACAAAAGACTGGCTATCCATCCCCATGTTCACCAGGCGAGGGTAGTTATTAAGGCTTCCTCCCGTACGGCTTCCGGCTTTCAAGGGATGATCGCGGGTGGTTTTAAGGCTCACACATATACTACATTAAACAATTGGATACTAATGACTCGGGTTAGGTCGTATTTAAACTCTAACCCCACATTGCATTTAGGATGGCATACCGTTTAATTCGTGTATTGTCTTGCCACAATTTAACAATTATTTAGTCACTCACCGTTGTATTGTAATATATTAATAGATTGTATACTTTTATATTTACATTTTAATATTGTTTTGTAATTTATCTTTTAAATTAATAATAAAATTAATATTAAATCACAAACTTTCTTTCAGATTTTTTTTCTTAAGAATTCCTCTAAAAAGATTTTAATGCAATGTAACAAAATCATAGATGTTTTGTCTAAACAAGAGAATCAGGTTTTTTTCATTCTGAGAGACTAGCACTCTCACTAGATTTACTCAATACCAATAGTCTACTCTGGGTCCAGATTTTACTCGTATTACCAGCAAATTGAGTACGGTTTTAAACAAAAAGTCAAACGTATTTTTGAGACAATCTGTGTAGCTCCAATGGTGACCATAATAACGCGTATCATATTTGGTATAATTTTCTTCGAAAACGTAATTAAATTCCACTAATTTGAGCTAAAATATTCACTAAGCTATCACGGATTGTAAAATAAACCATTCTTGTATTATTTAAGGCGATATTTTGAAAAAAATGGGGTTTTATTATCGATTTACTTTAGAAATATTTTAGCATGAACGTTTTTACGACCACCGTATTGTGTGAGGGTCCAAGAACAGACATCGCCCGTCTTTGGGGTAATTAATTTTACAACGTACCGACATTCCTACCCAATCGCATTATGCTAGCAGTCCTTCTTAAAAAATATAGTACCTACAGTTTGCTATTATTGGTTAAAATTTTGTTTTATATTGATTACTTCCTCGAAGTCAATGTTGGAAACAATGTAAGATCATCCCAAAAGGCTGGAATAGATAACAATATTGATGTTTAGAAATACTCGGTGTTTCTGAAAGTTTTTCATATAAATAACGTTGCCATAAGTTTTACAAAAATACAATGTCCCTTTTCATTGTATTTTATTCGAACACACTCACGCTAATCGCTCTCACTCCGTTTTGTATGATGTGATAGGTGATAGGTAAGAATTCAAAACATCATATACGTTTATGTCTCCAAACAGAAATCCATAAATCGATTGTATAAAATTAATTATTGTCCCAGTGCTGACAGCTTATAAATTTTATTAGCTGTCAGTACTGGGATTCGAACCAGTGACCTCCGTAACCAAACCCGAACATTGACCACTTACCACGCAGCCGGCTCTTTTTACAATATTATCGTTATTTGTTTACATGGTAACAATTCGTTTTTCATTTCAAGCAAGAAGCATTTGATTATTTTTTAGACATGAAATAGTTTCTCCCGTCTTCAATTAAAGCTTTTTTCTCAAAGTGGAATTCAGCTCCCGGAGTTGGATTAGATAAATTATTAAATAAATTGAAAACAATTCATGATGTTATCATGAATCAGGTCAGAACGTATACAAATATGTATCGTTAAGGAAGCGAAATGTGAAAAAAGCGAATTAATATACCCATAGTCTGACTTTGCTCAAATATGTATTTTTATTATTAAAATATATATGATGTCAAAATTATCAAATAAAAAATAAATCATCATTATAACTGTGATTTTGGAAGCTTTCTAAAGTATCATAACAGAAATTTAAAAATGACCAACATTTTTATTAGAAAATTTAAATTAACTTTGATTATTCCACGTATTGTGTAACTAACTGTGACACGTGTTTCGCCTCTTTCAGAGGCATCTTCAGACTTACTTAATAGTTTGTAATGTTTAACGTCATTAGTAGTATGATTAAATTTGTTTGCATTTTATAATCCCCTCTTTGCTTCCATTAAAAAGGAAAAATCCCATTCTGATTGTTTACAACTCATTAGTAAAATTAGTATCATTATCTGTTTGCTTTATTTCGATTCTACACCCCCCTCCTTGCTCCTCTTAAAAGGAAAAAAAACCCAATCCATTTTGTAATTTTATAATTTTAAAATGTTAGAATCAATCTTGCTTCATTACTTAAGCAAACTTTGCGATAGTAAGTCTGAAGATGCCTCTGAAAGAGGCGAAACACGTGTCACAGTTAGTTACACAATACGTGGAATAATCAAAGTTAATTTAAATTTTCTATTAAAATGAACTTCCACAAAGTTACCGCCGAAACCATCGAAAGTATTAACATTTTTATTTACTATGTCACCATATAGTGCACTTATATCAACTGAACGCATCGTTATCACTATATTCTGTAAAAATTTGTTCAAGTGATTCATGGTAGTCAAAAATATATTTCGTTGAAATTGCTTTTTCCTTCACTTAATAAAATGATGGTCACAACACTTCATACAACTCTAACGCCCACAAGATGTGGATACAGCCTTTCCAGATAAAACAACTAACTTATTTATACAAAGCAGGTAAAGACTTCAAATATTATTAAAATCAACATATAAGGCAGCTCTCTACTGTAATTTTCATATTTAAAAAAATTATTGCATTTTTTAATCCCTTAAGTGCACTATTGTAAAATTATGCCCCGGAAATATTTCGGGAAATACCAAAAATAAAGCTTCAAAGAGACCGACTACAAAAGACATTATCCTGGAGATTGGACCGTGCTATTAGTTGTCCAGATGGTATTATCCTGGCTAATGGAGCGCAAGACGTTAATAGCGCGAAAATTATTTACATTTTTTTCATCTTTATTTAAGGCATATTTAAATTAAATTAATTTACCATGATGTTTTTAATCTACATTTATATTTAAATTAAATTAATATCTCATGTAGTGTTGTTTTTCTTATGGAAGAAGGAAAATTGTATATAGATTCAATACAATTTTAAAATCACTATCTCAAGGCGTGCGATGAAAGTTTAATTTACTTCTGAAATAATTAAAATTTATTTCATTTATCGTGGGTATCTCAACTGTCATTTTTGGGAAAGATTCAAAAACCGCTGAAGATTTAGCTAGTTTGTAGCAAATTACATATTTGTATTAGCTATCCTTTCTTTTATCTGATATATCGAATTCTAATGTCTCAACACGAGATATGTATATAACAAAAACTCTTCAGAAAGAGTGTTAAGGACCAGTAGTTACTTGGTATCTGCATCACGTCTTCGGGAACTCGTGGAATGCAAGAGAAGTAAACGACGATTCATGAATATAAAACATATATTCACAAACTATAATAGCATCTATACTGCTTTGTCGAGTAGGAAAAAATCCAAACTGCATATCCATATTACAAATCACATATTGTCTTATATTTAAGGGTGAGTGAAAAGTCTACATCGACAGCTATTAATAGAAAAAAATGTTAAGTGACTTATTTGCAAACATTCGTGTAATCAATAAAGTCTATTTAAAAGGGATTTTAAAAACATCCCAGTTGATAAACGCATTTTTTATTATACGATTTCACTACAAGTTTATTGTATATCATGAACAGTGAGTCAGTGGCTAGCTTAAACAGTAACTTGATTCATCTCAATTTAAAAACCTTATTTATTTTTCAAAATTGTATTTGACATTAACAGTAAAATATGTATAAGCTTTTTATTTATTTTTTAGTTTTCATTAGACATTCATAGTTAATTAAACATTTAAATATTTACTTTCAAATTGAGAATTGTTAAATCTCAAAAAGAGTGATGATATGAATCTCACGTACGTTGGTGCTTCCTAGATTTGAAATAAATAAATAAACGTATTGAAAAAGAGGTCACTGCTTAAGCACGCCACTGGCTGCTTGTTCATTTTATACAGTTAATTATTAATGAAATAGAACAATAAGGAATGATTTAATCAACTAAGATATTTTTAAAGTCCTATTTAGCTAGATTGTATCAATTACACGAATGTTTATAAATAAGCTACATCTTTTTTTACCAATTATTTACATTTACCATTAATAATGCTTTGAGCACCTGTTTTATCTTATTAACTATATTTAAATAAATTCAATAATTTATTATGAAAGAAAAAAATATATTTACGAAAAATACGCCTGGGTATATAATTAATCTAGTGGAAATTCCATATACATGTAACATATCTATTTATTTAGTTTTTTTTTATCAAAACAATAATAGCGAAATCATTTTACATATAATATGAGCGCCTAGAACACAATGAAAGCTAATATGATTCGTGAAATATAAACTCGACCTAAATTTTTATTATGGAAAAAAATAAAAAAACTTTTCGGTTCTCACAGTATTATCCCAGATTATTTAAACATTTGTTTTGGTACATTTTGAAGATGACCATTTGTCTATTGGTGAATATTTATTAACAATGACGCCGTACCTCAATTTGAAGTAAATTTAATTGTAACCACTACCACTTATGTCTCATCTCTTCAAAAACTTGAATAAGTGCATGTATTTTTTGATTTGTAATATAAAAGTTCACATTGCCAATTGTCGGAAAGCGTTAAACATCAGTACAATATTCAAAAATCAACAGTTTTCAAAGCAAAATGTTTTTTTTCGAATATTTATTTACACATTAAAAGTGCAAAAACACTTCTGATAATTTTTCGTTTCTTTTAACGTTGATATATATTATACACTGATACACAATAACTCACTTGAAATTACGTGTTCAAATTTCGTAGTATTACTGTTCCGATGTGATGTGCTAGTGTTGTTGTGTGAAGGTGTAGTAATAGCACTGCGTTTATTTTGTATGATTATAACTATTTTAAGATGTTTTCGTGCTATATTCGGTGATAGTTTTCCAGAAAAAAACACTATCTCCGTACCTTACGGGCTTAGCATTCAATGTATTAATATTAAAGCTTTTCTGAGAAATAAAGATACTTATATGATTACGCGTAGATCTTTTAAAGGTGTGTCACAGAATTTAAGATAACATTTAGAAAAATCACAATATTCTTTCAGTCTTGAAACATTAATTCTGCATGTTTACCAGTAGAATGAAAAATGTGTGAAAAAATCATAAAAAAATTACTTACTATTATTGAATAATTTTAGCTTATTTGAATGTCAGATTCAGTTTTATCAATGTTGAAACCTGTCGCGAAATGCACTGAACGTTCATGACGTTATATTCAAGAATATAATTTATCACTAAAACTCAACCGACCAAAATGAATGAGCTCGTATATTATTTTGCGCGAGAGATTAAAACGAACATTTTCGCCACTTCACACTAGCAACTTACCGGACTATTGTTTTTTAAACTACATGAATTTCAAATTAGGGAAATCTTTATTTAAAATAAATATTTAAAAAATTTAATGAGATGTTTATTTAAATGTTAGCTCCAGAATACGACTATAGATGATCTGAATAAATATACCATTCGATACAACACATTATCCGTTTGCAGGCAGAAATTAAGAACCGTCATTAAAAAATAATTCACTTAAGCGAATACAGGCATCTGCAGTAAATTACGCTGGCATTTTAAAGAAAATGCAAATATGTATTTAATAAATTAGATTCTGATTAAGATAAGAGAACAACTGTTAAAACATTGAACCAGAAATGGCATTCCACTGAATTTAAATCGTTGAGAAGAAAAGAAAAATCTCTCATTCATAAAAAAATATTTCTTCACGTAGATAGTTATTTCGAAAATAAATTCCAATTGAATGAATAATAAAACAATAAATTTCTATATTCGGATCAGAATTTCGCTTACATGTTTCCTTGTATATTATTGTATATTGATACTAAAACTTTATCATATTTAAAACGATAACACAAAAGTTTATATCTATGATAATTGACACAACATGATTAAAAGAAAAAAAATATATAGTGTTGTTTGAAATACATTAACATAATAACTATAAATACATGCAACTGTGTTATATAGTGTGATATGACTATAGTTGTACGAAAATAAATTTGACTTATAAATAAATTCACACATTCCTAAATGTAGCTTGTATATGGAATATAAATATAACTAGCATGTTCATATATTTTTAAAATAACGGTTTTTATAAAGCAATTACCAGTGATGACGTAGCGTCAATCCAATTTTCTATGATGTGTTTAATGTGGCAAAAGTCTCACATAGAAAGGTAAAGTATCGTGTGGCTTTGTTTTGTAGAAAAATAAACTAGATAAGATCGACCACATGCTTGCTTAAAGCAAAAAACCGTGTGAATTTCACACGATGGAAAAATTATATACAGGTAATAGGACTCGCAGATAGTTGATTTACAGACCGTCCTTGCCACAAAAAAACAGTCTGTACGTCATAAGCTGTAAGACAATATGATTTTTAAATACATTGAAAACATACGATTAATTAAACATACGATAATTTATCAACATCATATGAAGTTAAAAATGTCCGTGATAGGCAACATGATTGGTTTAAAAATTACCTAAAAATTATTTCTAATTCTTGCGTTATAAATAACATTTTTTTTAATACATGTCCGATCTCAACGCATAGCATGTGTTTATTGTCTTAATGTAGGTGTTTCGAAAGAATATAGTAAGTAGGGATATAAAGAATAAGGTTAATAATAGTAATTGGCTAATCATTCTCGCAACAACCTCCTATTTTAGAATTGGAATGATAAGTGTGATTTTTTGACATCATAAACATTTATGACTTCGAACAGAAATCGATTAACCGATTGAAAAAATGCTATTTGTACTGGGACTTTGACCCGTGAGGTCCGGCATGGAAGCCACCGACGTTGACCATCGTGCTATGGATCCCACAATTGCAAGTTTAGAAGTAGCAAATCTTGCTACATTCTGTCTGATGATGCTTCTTAAAAGTCACACTAGTGAACTAGTGTGGACTAGTGGACACAAGAGGACTAACAAAATTATCAATCATTACACCTCCTTACAGATCAAATTGAAAAGGAAAATTATATATGATATATTATATGTGACATAATTAAAATGAGTTTCCATAATATAATTGCGAAATTCATCTTACCTATTATTATTGAATAATTTTAGTGCCGAAATTTAAACCACTATTTCACAAGTATAGAGCGTGAATTATAATTTAATATATGATCAGTTTAGCAATGAATACTTTGGACTGATTACTTTTATTGACAAATAATTACAGTTTTAAATCAACTTTAGTATTTTCCTTCGGTGGGGTCTAAGGCGTTGTCATACGATATTTCATCTCAGATATCTTTCTTTGTCTACACAAAGTTGTGTCGACTATGATTCAACATGTCTAAAAATTACCGTTCCTTCGAACCAGACTTTTTATTATTTGTATGTATAATTTTCTACGTTTTATCTTTTACTTAACATATAAAATGTATTCCTTTGATTTCTTAAAACATTCATTTAATCAAGGATAATATGACGATATTAAGTAAGTATCTTTTCGACAATTTACCATAACGATATTCGTTCTTGACTTCTCATAGTATATTGTAAGGTTTATAAATATATATAGATATAAATAATTTATGTTTAACCATATCCGCTCTCTATTCAAAGTTCACTACATGGTTTCTACAAATTCTCTGTCCCAGCCAGTTTGCTAACCTCCTCCCTGAAACCATCTTATGAATGCTCACCAGTGGCCTTCTACCACAGCGGGATCTATGAAGTTGGTAAAAGAGACAGGCAAAATTCAGGCTATCCGCAGTACATGTCCATGCCAGGTTCACCATCGCTTTTTTTATGCTGGACGTAACGAAGGGCTGGTTAGTCAGTTCTCTTAATTTTATGTCATTTTATTAGAGAGGCTTAACTTCCGTTCATTGTTATAAGCGCTATTACATTAAATGAGTAATGGCTTCCAGAATTTCATTTTTTATTATTTTTCTGGATTTTCAGTTACTTGTCACGAGCATGCAATAGCCGTTTATAATTCTACCTCATTGGCAAAGTCTATCCTTAGTTTCCAATATCGGATGCATACCTGGAAAATAACTTATTTTGCGATTTAGATATGTTCATTCATTTGATAAGTGTACACGGGCAAACTCAACGTAGTCTTTTAATAAGAATTAATTGAACCTCACTATCATCATCGAATAGCCTGTAGGAAATTAATATTCTTCGTTTATAATCAATTTAATATTTTGGCTGTCATATTTAGTAAAAATAAATTAAAAACAAAAATGTATCAACATTTTTAGCATCTACATAAGCGGTGGCCATGACGTCGACCACGTAGCCGTTCTAAGTAGGCCGCCTGATTGAGTGTTTTTTTTATTATCTATCCATTTTGATTCACTTTCATTTTCATTAAATTGTGCATTTAATTACTTTACTTTTTATAACGATTTAGCACATACGGTGTTGGTAGACCGCTACGACTTATTTCAGTTAGTCCCCCGAAGAAGTCAAAAGATTGGCCATCCATGATCTAGCTACAATACATGAACGTGTTTGCACTGCTTGTGAGAATTCAAGAAATTCGGTAATATTAAACTGTTAAAATTGGAATCGATATTGTAATAGATGATTTAATTTAAAAGACACTTCAACCTTTTTCGGGGTTCGTATATTGTCGATATTAAAATAAATAATTTTCCATTTTCTTATAGTTACTAGTGAATTTTTTATCATAATTGAAATGATTTTTTAACAAAGTAGAAATTAAATTCTTAAATCACAGCTTAAAAAAATGAAACCCTCTTTTCAAATTAAGACGCGCACCACAAACATTTTAAGTATTCTCGATTGCCGCCTTAATAGAGTTGCGGTGTCTCAATTCTCCTGATACTATGTCTCCCCTAAGCCGGCTGCCAGTCGAATGCACCCGCGGGTGTCTCGCGCCCCAGCATCCCCTTTTTATCTTTTTAAAGAAAGAGCAGTGCGGCGTTTAAAATTTAATTGTAATCCCGCTCTATATTTTTATTTTGTACTTTACTTTCAATTTGGAGACCTTCGTTCCGCGCTGATTATGGGGAAGGAAAAATAAATGCCATTATAAAAATGCGAGAGTGTGGTTAGAAGATATGAATAAAGCGACAATAATGTTATGCAAATTGAAAAAAGATAGAAATATACTGATAAATTATTACATATAGTTTAACCTCATATTCACTAGAATCAAATCAACCTTTGCAGAATAATAATTTTATGGTGAATTGTATGCACTTGATATAATAGAGTTATCAAATTATAAATGCATATTTTTATTTATTTAATTCATTCATATTTATCTTGTTTTCCGTTTTTTTAGTTACCAGTTTGAATCAAAAATAAAAATATTATTCTTCTATTGGATTTATCCGCCGATATTTGAAAAAATAGATGGGATATAATTATTGATATTATAAATACATGTTTTACAAAATGTATCGATATATTGCTTGTTATGAACATTAGCTCGCTAAAAAGTCATATTCATAAACGAAATATAAAAATTGATATGTTTTTTATTCTACTTATAAAATATCAATTTTGATTTTATCACGAAAATAAATTTCTACTAAGATATTAGATTATGATGAAGTTTTTTAAATGTGTTATTTAAAATACACACTTGTCTTTTCTGTGTTGTAAAAAGATATTTCATAAAAGAACACGTTACAAAATAACTGTCTATTTAACTTGTTTCACTTATCGAAATCTAAATATTACATAGCAAAATACTATGTAAGGTAATGTGAAATCACAACATGGAAATAATCACTGTTGTAGATTTTTAGCGCTAATATATTTGTAAAACAAAAATCAAATCCTGCCATTACAATTAAAGCTTAAGAATTAGCGTCGCTTTCCACGTCGTATTTTGGATTACGCACAAACGGCGTTATTCGTTAACGCGTTTAGCGGCGCCGCGACGCTAAACCACGCGCGTAAAATGCGATTGCGAGCAAACGAAGCTGCCTCTAATGCCTAAAACCCTCCAATATTCACTGCAGTCAAATATAGCTGAGCCCTGGGGGCACATGGTTCGAATCAATTCTTCGATATAAACTGTATACATCATTTTCGATAGCAATTTTCATATTAATTTATAATTCATGATATTTTAGGTTTCAGTTTATCAATCAGATTATAAGGAATTAAATATATCTTGAATATATGTTTTCAAACATCTTATAATGCTTAATCTTGGAACAGCCCAAGCAAGTTGAAGGATAAATTAATATACTTATTTTATTGGATCAAAGTACTAATTTGCTTTGTTAACTAATGTTTTTGAAATTAACAAAAGCATCTTTTGCATTTTTGCTTTGAAATAATATTTATTTCATGAAACAAAACGTTGTTTAATTTTAACAGTTCGACTATTGTTGTTAAAATACATATTAAGTCATAAAAATCATCTTTTAAATATTAAACATTTGATTAAAATGTTGTGAAAACAATTTATTTAAATAATAAAACTATAATTTTGTGGCAGAAGAAAAAATTAAGTATGTATTCCAAAAAATAACATTCTGGGATTAACGTACAAAGATAGTAATGGAAGTTGAGAAATGAACGTGCCAGGTCTAAACAAAAATAGATGAGTTTGAAAACTTTTGTTATCTTTAATCAACAGCACTTATTTTCTATGTAATACCTGGCACTTTTTAATTAATCAGTATATTTAAGTGGTTTTTCGCCACTCGTTTTACGTCACTATTTACGTCAATATTATAACATATTTTCATCAAACTCACACGCGTAAAAGAAAATATGGCAGGTACTCTCTTTCTTCTCCTTGGATTCTAAAAATAACAAAGTTGTAAAAACTTGACTAAAATAATTAATTTTAATTACGCAGTTTTTTCAACTTTATTTTGATTTGTAAATTGAAAAAGTAATTTGTTAACAACAAATGCTCATTACTATGTCACAACTCTAAAATGGGAAACGAAGTGAGAAAACCACTCAATCCATATTATATTCCTACAGCTTGAAAAATTTTCTGGAGTAGGTTCTTCAGATCAGATTTACAAAGTTTTAATAACTTGGAAATATTATTACTATTTAAATTATCTTTTATGCAAGCTTTTTCATTGATATTCGAAAATTCTTCTTATATTTAGTTAGAAATGATTCTTGAAAAGAACTTCTATCATCTTCTAAATAATGTAAATACTGAAACTATGTATTTATTGAAACATAACTAAAATAATAAATATAGTATATATATTTTAAAGAATCATTTTTATTTTAATACCGTTGAACTCTATTTCTTCCAACATTGGTATAAAAAAAAGTCTTCGTGTATCTAAAAATTGTATTAAAATGCAAAAGATGTAAGAGAGCCGTCGGTAGAAAAGGCAGCGAGGTATGTGATCCCATTCCCGGCGCTGATCTTATCAATGTCGCGGCGCCGTCAGGACACTTTCATCCTTGGGCTTCCTCTTCACCCTCAGTCAAAGGATCGTACCCAGTCTAGATGTAAACTCTTTAAGTTTTGAGCTAGGCTCGAATAGAACACGCAAGATAATTGTCACGTTAAAAAGCGTATCTTACATCTTAATTTTACGTTTAAAATTATTAATGCAGTTATAATTATTTTTAATAACTAAATAACAGTAAAACGGCATGTTTATTAGCCGTTGAAAACTATTTTCAAAGTATAAAAAATGAGTTTTTGGCACATGGAAAGAGATGAAAATATTAAATATAATAATTCTTTTGCATTTTCCATTTTAGAATCAACACTTGACGGCTTGTCCATGTCTGATTATTTCACACTTTCGTGAAACTTGAATTTAGCTATTTAGATATTCAACTTAAACTCAAAATAATTTATTTGACAATATTTTTTATTCTGTAAGATTTAGTTTACCTAGTTTTTTTAAACTATTATTGAAAAAAATATTGTTTTGAAGTTATTAGTATCGTCTAAAAAAATATGGTTAATCGAATACTATTATGAAAGAGATTTATGGATATCTTTAAGCACTGAAAAAATATGCATACCGATGTGTGACAATATTTAAGATAGTATCCGGCAGTGAGGGTAAATTTACCCGCCAACATCCTTTATTCAAATCGTGCGGGGGAATGTTCACGTATCATCTCGCCTCAATTATGTGTACAACCCCCACGGAGAGGGTTTGATGTGTAAAAACGGTGGCCCTCAAATGTCACTGAGGCCATTGGCGGCGCTAAACCAATACAGGTGTAATTTTCAGCAGTATATTTTTAAAAAAATTAAAGTGATTTTTTCACCCAATAAAAATCGTGTCTCAAATAAGGTCAAATATTTTTCAATTTTAAGGCAAATTATTTTTCACATTCAATTAATATATATATGAAGACAATTAACAACTAAGGACACAGCATTTATTATAAAATCATTTTTTTTCCAACACTTTCATTTTCTGATGCAAGCTTCTCTGATGACCAGAACTCAAGTTACTATATAATCATTTGCTAAGCTCACAAACTTTATATTACTCTAAAGTTTATTAATATTTAGATCAATATCTTTTGAAAATGTAAGAGAACATAGTTTTAAAACGACTGATTATTCAAATATTATTTCGATTATCAATAAGCTATAATGTTACTGTAATTAAGGAAGATTAAAATAATAATTGGCGATTTAGTATAGTAAATCATTTCAACAGCTATAATACTTCACGAGTAATAATAAAATGTAATACTGATTTCTGGAAATCCTCGTTGAAAAGACACTACATGAGGTACTAAAAACAATAATATATTTTACCAGCATACAGGAGTTTTAACTCAAAATCAGTTGATAATTTTTACAACGTGAGTTAAGCTGCTCCTAGTTTCTAAGTTTTAAAAAATGTAATATATAATTGTTATTATTTTCATTGCAAATATGCTGATAACATTTTTTTTAATCGTCAATAACTTTAATTTTAGATGCACTGCATCAGATGTATATTGAATACAATGTGGCATGTAGTAGGTTATTTTATAATTAGTATATCGCAAGACCAAATATTTCATTTTTTATTCCTAAAAAATAGCATGGTGTCTATTGTTCTAATTTAATAGAAATGTACTTAATATATATTAAAACACAAAATAGAACAGCCTACGCCATTTGCAAATCACCGTTTCGATGTGTACAATTTTAGTTATTCAGTTCCGTAAAGATGAGGGTTTTGTAAATAAACGAATAGAAAATTTCAATAACTACCCATGCGGTAGCTATCAGCCAAAGAGACATCAACTAGTTGTGTGGGGTGTAAAATATTTGCGTTATGGTGAGACAAGTCACATCTTAACATGTAGTACATGTCAGACCATGATTAAATAAAAATTACTCAAAACATTACTTTTCGAGGATCATCTATTCAGATTTCTATCTAGCTTTCTTTTACATTATATTTTCAAAACTAGAAAATATAGCTGGCATAAGATCGGAACTAACGTATCACAGAAATTCTTTTTAACATTTGGTTAAATGTACTCTAATATAACATTAAGTTTGGTAACTTTGTTATTCTTATTTTTATGTAACAAAATATGACAAGTGTTTCACCCGTGTGAGAAACATCACTATACAGAAATCTTTCTTTGCGCTTTTCCGCCACTTGTCGTATTATGTAACACAACAAGTGGAATAACAAAGATATCAAATTTATAAAACTAACTTCTACAAATTAACCGCCGATCCATCGAAAATATAAATGTACTCTATTTAGAAACAACACCAGATTAAATAAGCTAGCCAGCTAATTTAATACTCTTAAAATAAAACGCGAAGATGGATGCTGGAATATTCTCACTCACCTTCATATATTTTTTTATTAAGCACATTTAAATATAAATACGTGTCATTATTATATTCTGTACAATCAAATTATATTTTTGATTTAGTATCTTTAAATAAGTCACACCAATATAGAACTAAGTCGATGATTGATTCCAAGGCTGTCTATCAACACTTTGAAAATGTTATCCAAAGTGAATTTCCGTATATGAGAATGCATTTTCTTCGATACCGTTATCGGTAACGGTCGCCAGACAATTGGTCGTGATCGATAAAATTACTCACTGTACGCATTACGAAAACTGGTTTCCATTTCAGTTCGTCCGTTCATTCTTACATAACGGGGCTATTGATTGGAAAAGTTGTCCTCTGTAAGTCAGGGATGGAAAATAGTTCAATGTATAAGGAAGAGTTTGTATGATATACAATATATGTATGATATACAATATATATATATATATAAACACTGTTCTTCAAATCACAGATTCAGATTTTTTTACTACAAAATATTTATTATAAATCTTTAACATTAATAGACAACCTAATAGACATTACTTTATAGCTAAACGAAAATTCGCTGTGCTTTATTCTGCATTCACTGCTATTCACAAATTATACTATGATTAGTGATATTTCTGATTAGTGACTTTTCTGTAACTAAATATTAATCAATATGTCTAGCCTTTTAAATGTGTTAACAACTGTCCTTTAATAAGCATAGTATTATATTACCTAATTAATCTAAATAACTTTAATATTAGTTAATCTGTGTAAAAGAAATGTTAAGAGAATTACTAGCAACCTGTACTTCAAAAACATTGGGTGTCAAATGATTTATTTAAAGAGTGAATGGTTCACATTGAAAAAGGTTGTGATGCTTTAAAATAATAAATTTAAATTTCATTAAAACATAGAAGAGATTTTTTTTCGTACAAAGGAATCGTTATCTTTTACTGTTTTTAATTTAAAATCTTTGTCAGTTCAAGTTCATCCGTGCACTTAAACGCCTGTTAGTGACAAAATTTGTGTGAATGTACATAATTTGAACGATTCAATCCTTTGTGTTTTTAACTATCGTTTACTTATTATTATTTCGATAGTATTATATTGTCGATTATGCTCAACTGCTATCAATATCTATTTTTTGGCATAAAGATTACTATCATCGAAATTCTGATTACTCATTTACATCATTTGCCATCTCTGGCGGAGGTAGTAAGCACGTACGGCAGTACGCCAAGACAAAAGTAGTAAAGCGGCCAATACCACCGCGACCGTAAAACAGGGCTGAACACTTCTGGGTTTAAAATTTGTAATCAATACGATAAAACCAACCTCATTAAAATATGTTTTTTTTATTCTATGACTTAAAATTCCAGAGCTAAAACGTTTAGATTATTTATTAGGCTCAAAGCGTAGTACCGAAAATCCTCTTTATTACTCAGTAATACAATAAATAAAAATGTGCAATTACAATACTGTATTCAATCGGGACATAAATTTAGCTATGAAGGTAGTAGACTTAGTGTTATTCGAAGTATTTGTAAAAAATATTAAATTTCATAAAACGCTTATTTAACTGTGCATATTTTTAAAAAAACATTACAAGTAACATAATATCACCTCTCCTGCTTACTTAAAAGTCTTGTCAGAAGCTTTTTTATTTTCTAAAGGCAACAGAAATTATCAATTGTTGTGTCAAGAGATTTATGATCTCATTTTATATACACATTGCTATTGAAGTCACTCGATTTATTCGCAAATATTTTAAAATTAATGTTTTTTAGAAATATGTTTGACAGAAGCTCAAATGCTTTTTTAAAGTCAACACGAAATTACATTAAATCTGTAGCATGTGAATTATTTCATAACTCCTCATTGCTTTCTTGATTATAGCGTGCAAGCCCTGATAGCAGGGCGTGGGTTGGGTGTAACGGAACACGGGAAGGGTGGCATCGTAAGGGTGGCGGCGGCGGCGGTGAACAGTTTCTGCTGGTGAAGCGACGACCTTGTCACTACAAAAATCTGCCGACGTATCATCACAAACGCCAGCAAAAGGTGGAGTGGCTGTAATAGTGAACTTTCTTACTCGTACGCGTTTTTTTTTGTTGCAACCTTGCGTTGTTTCTGCTGCCGCATCATTGCCAAAAATCGATTCTGATTGCGCAGGTGATGTGCATAATCTGATATGCAACAAGCGGTTGATTCGCCGCCATTTATCCCATACACGTAATGAAAAATTCCATAGTATAATTCATAATTATTTTAACATGTTTACAAAATGTCATTAACGAACAAAATAATGTTTGTTGATTAATTACTATCAAAAGTAGCGACTCAAGAATACTAATGAAAAATCTAAATATTCTAGTAGTTTTTGCATCAATTTAACCGTATATATATGACCTAATACTATTTATATGACCTACGTTTTTATTTGAACCACTTATCTAAGACCCATCTTTCCAACTAAAAACTCTCGTAACGTAGTAATTTCATGAAAATCATCCAAAGCAAAAGATTCTCGTTTCATGTTTATAATACAAATTTATTTTTATATAAAAGTTAGTTCAGCCCAACACAACCACTTTTTGTATGAGCCTTTACAGATATTACTAAATTTAATATTTTAATTATGTGACTGCTCAAATACGTGTAATGAATTCCAAAAAGAATACTTTATTCTCAAAACCGTTAAAAATAGGTTTTATAGAGAATATATTTCTCGGATATTAAGCACGCTCGCTTTTAACTTTCAAAATACCAACATATTATTTAATTTTACAAATATTTGATCGCAAACAAAACTTTCTTCACCGTTTCAGTAAATTATATATTCTATGCATATATATGATGTTAATAATATGCATTGTTCTTTCGCGTAAGCATCTGTTGGTATATAAAGCTGTGATCAATATATTATCTCTCCTTTTTTCAAAATTGAAAACACAATTTTAATAAAGTTTTATTCAATATTTACTTCAATAAGAAATAAGAAGTAAGTGCTTGGTTATATCTTTTATATAATACTCGGCTGCTCAATTGATAGAATTTTATTTTATGGAGCATCCCCGCAGCCATTAAACAATAGGAAAATGTGTGTATTTAATATCAAATGAAGGCTTTAGGTTTGTTCAGTATTCGTTCTATTCTATTCACAGAGCTTCCACGTTTAACTGTCTCCGTCTAGCTGCAAAGGCTCGGGTAGGCGTGGCTCGACCGGGTCAGCACTCGCCGCGTCCAATGAGAACCTCCGCGCATACAGCCTGCGGCCTGAAGCCTCCGAGACGGCGCTTTGGAAAGCTCATGAAAAGCTACTTTGGTCTAAGTGCCACTACAACCAAACGCCGATGTTTCGTAAAGTCAAACGAAATGTTTGCGATAAAAATAATAATTTCCATTACTTATTTCAACATTAAGTCTATTTATATTTGAAAATTAAAACTATATAAGTGGATTTTACTAATTATGCCAATTTCATTCACGAAAATGGTCAATTGTATTATTACCAAATTATAACGCCTTGATTCATTCCGCAACAATATCTTCAAAGGTGGTATTATAAGTTATGATTATTTTATGTTAGGTTCAAAAGGAAAAAACATTGACAGTATCAGCATTTTTATTTACGATTTTTAATGTGTACGTTATAAGATATGTTTACAAATCACTTAGATAAAATCGAAAATCATTTTTTGTTGGATAGACATTAAACATATTATAAAATTATTAAATAAGTACGTTCTACAAAATGACGAGCTATTTTTATATAAACAATTTAATCTATATTATGGATGATATATAAAACTAAATATGTACAAGATAATGCGAACATTTACTCCACATGTCAATTTTTATTTTCTCTTCCATTATTTCTCATAAAATAAATCTTCCGAGTCTTCTTTATGCCACCATGCGTTATTAGTATTTTGATGCTCGTGATTGAATGGTCTATAAATTTTATTGACGTGCGGTTATACAATAATAAAACTGACTAAGAGGACGCCACAATTCAATATTTAAGTAAACATAATTCAAGCATTTAGTACTTATATTATATTTAAACACATTAAAAGAATATAGTACAGAAAACTAAACTGAGATAATAACGGTTTACATGTTATTTATCAAATGTGTATTATGGTATATTTTAAAATATACTTATAATACAAATTTAATCTGTTCATATGTTATACTTTCTTAATGATTATTAACATATTTTCACTTTATTTTAATTATAATAATGTATTTTTTACAAATAAATTAATCATTAATCCATATTGCTGACGTATTTAAATAATATACTCATCGGATTCTTTTCATCTTTTAAATCATCCTATTTTATTAAAATAGAATTAAAACGACACAAGTTATGTATATACATTATATTTGTACGATAGATTTTATGAGAATTGATCACATTTTAATATTTCTTTGTTCATTTATTTTTTAATTACTTAATTTAAAATTGTTTTATAATTTAAATTATTTAAAATAAAGATTTTTATAAAATTTTCCGCCTAAGTGGTCGAGTGGTTGCAGGTTCGAATCCAGTACGGACAGTTTTATAAAATTGTTTTTTCTATCGACATAAGGTATGGACGTACGTGATGTCTTGAATTCCCCACTCCCATCTATTATATCTTTAAAACACAGAGTAGCGAGAGCGATTAGCTATCCATTAGTTTTTTCCTAGCTCTAACCTACCTATAACCACTATCTTTAAAAAAAAGAGAGGTTGAGCAACTGAGTAACTAGCAGTTCTTGTAGAAACACCTATGCTGGTATAAACTCCATTTGAAGTCCATTTACTCCACATTGGGAGCGGAAACAGTTAAAAAAAACAATAATTTACTAATTTCCATGTTCTCAGATTGTTAAAACGTATGGTATTAAATACAAATACTTTAAGGCGGTCAATAATTAACTGCATATTGTATAATGAAAAGAAAAAATCATATAATTACAGCTGACGCCAATGCGCAATGATTTTGACAAATATAATATCAGTGATAAGACAAAAAAATATTTTTTAGTATTGATGGTAATGTATTCTGTACAAATTAAATTTAAATTTTTCGTTTTTTGTTAAAAAGTTTTATTAAAAAAAATTAACCGCACTTAATTACTGATAATTGAATAACAGTTACAGTATGACCCTCTTTATTGATGTACAAATATTTATAAGGTAAAATAAATAGATTTCCTGTTTATAAACTAAAACAAATAAACATTGGCCGTTATATTATGATTCAAAGATTATAATACTGTATTTAGAATGACAACATGTGTTGGTATAATTTTATTTTACTTCCGCGTTATTGTTAATTTGAATACAAAAAATCGTTCATTGGTATGATGTATGTTTGTTGCGAATTTACTAGCTTGATTTTTTTTTTACAAATATACAAATAATAATTTGGCTTAGAAATTTTTGCATTTACTATCTTATATCTCTGTAGTTGACATTTTTCAATGAAAAACCGCCATAGATTTCAAACTTTTTCTTATTCAAAAATAACTATATACTTGAATTGTCAATATTCGAATTTATTTAAGAGCTATATCGTAAGGATACAACCCAAAGTTTACAATTTTGAGGTTTTGTTAAAAAAAATCATAGAGCTAGGTGGAATCGTTTACTGGAAAAATAGCCAATTCAACTTACTTCCCAAATTATTTCACAAAATGAATAAATGCATACAGACCAAGTCAGTATATTGGCTACAAGAAAAATTGATTTAGTCAAGATCAAGCTCACATTCAAATAATATTACGTAAAGAATATAAGAGAAACCGAATGGTTCTATATGCTCCGAATAGGAAGCGAATACACATATTTAAAAAATGAAAAGTGTAAAAGTACGAAACCTAGTTGACTCTGTGATCTGAAAATGACGATTTATTATACATAATTAACTTAATTGTGCTGTTTTGAATTTATATTTTATTTTTTTGCTCTATGTTAACTCTCAAAAAATAAATACATCATTTACAATAATTATTGATTATTTTATTTATTAAGCCAATTTCAATTTTTCTGAATGAATTCCATCAACAGTAAAAACTGACAGTCAGTATATTTATTCGAAACGCAAATTTTCTAATAAAAAAGTTGTTTAAACAATTCCATACTAATAAAAAACACTTTTAGCGCCTTAAGCAAAAGACAAGCTGAAATAATGATCTTTGAAAATCTATGATGTAATAAGGAAAAAATGTATCCACAATATGACCAATCAGTGTTGCACAATCAGTCTGATTGGCCAGGCCAACTTAGTATTTACGATTTATTTTCCATAAAAGACACAATATTTTATCTACTACTCTTAAACATATTAACAACCAAATCTTGTATAGTTACTGCTACGACATTTCTTGCAATCTATAAAAGGACTTTAAAATTCTCTTATGTTTCATATTATAAATAAGATTGGTACAACACTGAGTACTCTGAGCTTACTACTATTAACAGTAATACCTACTATTAACGGTATTTTATTCATATTTTAATGTTATAGGATTCGAAGAATATTTTAGAAATTAAAAAAAATAGTTAACATGCGAATATATTTTCTATAGGAAAAATAAATAAGTAATTGATACATCCCGAAGTAGTAAAATGAAACATCATTCATAAACTATTGTGTACGCAAAACTATTATTCGACTTTACTAAAAATTATATTATATATTACATAGCGATAATTTTGACGCAACAAAAAAAGAACTATTCTGACAATGATTTAAAAACAATTTTTTAAAATACGGAAAATTGTGTTACTGACTACTTCTTCGATTTTATTGTCACTCTGTTCCACTAGAGAATGGTATTTCCTTTATTGTCTATTTCCAGTGCAAAAATTTCGCTGGATTGCATTTTTCTCTACGCCAACGTACTGAAGGGTAGACGTGGCAAGCACATATTCACTTTCTTACTTCGTATTTGACGCTACAGCTTATCATAATGAAAAAAATACATATTTTAAAAATGGATTTAAAATTTATAAATTATTAATAAAAGTAGATTTAGCAATTTCACTTTATTCTTTGGATTATTCGATAGGTCATTCACCCAATCTTTTTCATTATAGTGTATATACTAGTGGTTCCACCCGGCTTCGCACGAAATTTGTAGTATGCATTACATGTTTTAGTATCTTTTATTTAAAATAGACCCCATATTTATGAATGGATATACAGTGTATTCGTCATTATTACTTTCCTGAGCGGCTAACAAATATGGAATATTACGAATTTAGAAAGATTTTTTTTCTATAAGAAATAACTTCTGCTCCCAGACCCTAAAATGGTACAAAAGTGAAGAAAAATGATTTCAAAAATATATCGTTATTGTACTTAATACATTATGTGGTAGAAGCAGAAAAGGAAGAAGGTTGTTATTGTACAGAAAAAATTGTATGAGTTAAAACGTCAAAAAATATAAATAATAATGTTGATAGCTATTTAAGCATCACGTCATCGTCACAACTACTATATTTCTGACAATTGACAAAATAGCGATCAATCATGTTATATATATCACGTTGATGTAAAAACTTTGCTACTTCTAATGGCATTTTAATTAAATTCTACCAAGTAAATGCCTTTTCGTCAGATTTCAGTATATTTAGACAGTAAATCGAAAATCAATTATCGTTCAAATGACTTGATTCGAAAATTCATTTGTATAGATTGTCCTAAATAACAATTGTATTATAAACTATCAAAGATGATTTTGGATTAAATTTAATTATCATTGTAAGTGTGTTTATGCTTTTAAAACTTACCCAAGTCTCGGTGGTTCGGATAGATACTGTGTATTTGCAAAGTAAGCATTCTTGTGATTTTAGTATTATTTAAAAAAACACACAATCGAATCGTTTGTTAGGAAATATTCCATTTTGCTGAAACAGCATTTTAATTATTTTAAAATTTAATTATGTTTTTAAAAGAGTCCGGTTACATATTCACGACTTTCTCGATAAAAAAATATACTCCTATTATTATATAATCAGAATGAATTGAAATGCTGCATGAATCGACATATTATTAATGAAAAAAAAAACACATCCGGTGAAATTTGATAGTCTTACGTCAACCAAGTTTCCAAAAAGTATATCCTTTGTATAAAAATATCTGTTTTTTCGTGACCTTTGAACACTATTTCGCGCATTTCAAATTTTTAGAGTCATCAATATTGGCAAAGGTAACGTTAATAGTTTATTAAATTACAATTATTTAAACAAAAACTGTATTATATAATGGTTTCATTAAATTATTTTTCCGATATTGATCTAATTGACATTTATTTTGTAGAACTCCATTGTAATAAGGTCAAAATAACACAGTATTATTTTGACTGTAAGTTGAAGTACTAAATTCAGTGTTATTTAAAGTATTTATTTTATTTAATCTGATACTAAAACTATTTACAGAAACATTCATTAAAATAAATACTGAAATCGAAAACCAAAAACCAAAAACCTCCCAATTAACAGTATGAAAATAATTTTATATTATAATAAACAGTCGTAAACGATGGAAAAATAGTGTTCAAATTGTTAATCGTTTATTTTGCACGACGCGATTTGGATTAAGATAAACTTTTTTTTTCAGAAAGACATTTCATTGTGTTTCAATAAAAAAATCAATATGTGATCATTCTTTTTTGAATTGGATAAAAATCCGTTCAAACTAAAATCAATATAAATGATTATTACCTGCTTAGATAATTCGTTTTTACATATCAATATAAAGCTTTTAATATTTCAAAGGAAATTTACACTCAAATATAATATGATTTATTTTATATAACTCATGTAAATTTTTCAACAAATATTATACAAATATTAAGAATTAGTTTGCTAGTTTTTTTATTATTTTCGGTGGATTTGGCGGTGGGATTGTAGTAATACTTTTTCATTTTATATTGAGTTTTTATTTACAAAACTATCTGAGCATGTATACTTTTTTAAAATTGATAAACACCATGACGATATCGATTTTTAAAACGTACTTATTTACTATCCATTGATTGGGCTTTCGTATTGAGCTAACCTCGTATAAAGTGCTGACAAGTTGTAGTGCCGAGACAGAAGGCTTCCGGAAATGCTCGACTCAGCAAATTCAATTCCGAATAAGACATTCACGTGAACGTATTTCAGGAACAATTTTTGAGCCACAATTAGAAAACGATAAAAAGATTTTACTCGACAATGTAACTCTTATTTAATGATTTTATCTTTTCGTTTAAATGGGTTTAAAAGTACTTAAAACGTTTAAACGTTTAGATAATTTTATTCGTAATAGCAACTTTAATTTATTTGTAGGGAGAAAAACTTAAGCATTAAATCAATCTTTTTCTGACGTATCTTTAACGATAAAATGAAATCAAGTATTTTCGGAACGAATGAAATTACAAATCGACGTTTTTACCTCTTTTCAAACTATGAAATAATTGATCCATCAAGTGATAAAGTCTTATGTTCAATAATTTATTTACTCGAACCATTTTTTAACTTTAAAAATAACTGAAAATTCCGGTTCAATGTACATATATAAATACAATAATGAAAGAAATATAAGATTTACCCAGTAACAATAATTACTTACAATTGCTTCACAGTTGCGACAATTTTAACAAAAACACAAATACAAATAAAAATTTACGAATCTTCAGACAACTTTAAAAAATCGCAGTTAAATATTTTTTCTCGTTTACAAATGTTTTGGAAATAATATTAATATATTTTTTTAAACTGAAAACGTTTAAATAACTACATCATTTTCACGAAAACGTTCCCAATATTTGTATTGTTCATCTTTGTGGCTCATAATGAGATAATGATCAATAAATAATATGTATATAATATTAATTGAATAAATTAAAAAAAAAAACCTTTTTGTAAGTCTTTTTTCCCGATCGCAATTTTCACAGGCCTTCCCTTTTTCAAAAGCTAAATTTAGAAACTTATTTGGCATCTTCGGCATACATCCTTTCGATAGAACGTATTTCCAGTTGTATACATTGAGATTATCGAAAAAAACTGTTTTTAAAAAACTGTGGGTTACATCTTTTTGCCTTTTCACAGTCGAAAGCTTTTCGTCATAAAGCGTATTTTTACTGTAAATATAAGGGTGATGTAATTTTTATTACAAGATTCATATTCACAAATAGCATGTAAAGATAAAATTAGTGTCATATTCAGAGGATTTATTAGATTTTTAGATTTAAAAAAAATCATAATATTACCTGTTCACACATTTCTCTTTTCTTTTCTACTCAGAAAGTCTTCCAGCAGCTGGTCTAAAATATTTAGTTATCCATTGAAATATATTATAAATCATTATTTCAATATTAAAAAATGAAATTTTTCATTAATAACTATGAGGTTAAGAGTTTTTTAGATTGTAAAACTACCAGAATCATAATCAACATGTTTTGATACGTAATGAATTTAGGCTCATTAGATAAATTCAATCGACTCGACTGCAAATTTTTCAGTTTTAATAGCCGTTATATTTTTTTATTGCCATTAGTGTATAAGTAAATTGAATAATATTATTTTTCACATATGAAATTAACTATGAAAAAAAAGTCATAAGATTTGCTATTTATATAATTGTATAAAGATGATGTATTTCAATTGATAATCGTCAAATTTCCATGATTTTTTTCATATACTGACATGTCTAACTTTTATATTAAGCTCTCAAAAATCAATTATAAAATAAACACTAAGAAACGTGTTTATTCACTATAGAAACTGAAATATCAACCTAAAGTTATTAAGTTGCAAAAAGATAACCTAGTTTGCTTATCGGTAAATAGATAAAACTGTTTAATTAAACAAATTATGCGTGATATCAAATAATTATACAATGATGACATGACTAGGAAAATTATGTGTTTTAGTAGTAGAGTCTGGGGAGAGCGAAATAATGGCAAAGATAACTAAGGAGAATAAGCAGTAGACGAGTATGAAAATGTAATGTAAATTTTCCAGGAGAAGCCTTCGGCCGACAATGGACCAATGACACCTTATAAAATTGATGAATTATCCTCGCTTGAAGTTTAGAACACTTCTAGTATCTTATACCAAAAAAGTTGTTTTATTCAGCCATCGAAGACGTGATATATCTGCCGGATAACCTCTTCTCTGCGTTGTCAAGTGCACCTAGATTTGCACAACATGAGAAATAGTATGATGTCTATTTTGTAGCAAATGGTGTGTCTGATATCTACCTGGTCATATTTGCAATAAAAATAGATGTTTACTAGTATTTTATGCTTTGGATTCTATATTATACGTATCTTGCAAAAAAATACTGTATCTTGATGTTGACAGTTTGCCCCTGAGACAGAGTTTAAAATAACGCCCTTACTATTCCCATCGGTCAATGTCATATTTAAAGAAGATTTTTGCGATCAAGTTAAGTATTGTATTTGTTTTTTTACCATGTCCTCTCCCAATGTAGGGCATATGGTATCCTAATGGAGTTTATCTTAACAGAAGTGTTTCTACGATAACTCCCTGTTACTCAGTTGCTCAACCTCTTTTTTTCCAAAGAGAGTAGGAATAGAAGGATAGAGCTAGGACAGAACTAGTGGTTAGCTAATCGCTCTCAATACGCCTCTTCATATGATAGGATGGGTGGGAGGGAGATTTTCAATACGTCACATACATCCATGCCTTCGACCATAAATTCATAGATCGATTGAAAAAACAATTTATAAAACTGTCCGTACTGGGATTCAAACCCGTGACCTTAAAAACCGAAGACGTTGACCACTCGACCACACAGGCGGCAAGTATTTTATACCTACCATAATATTATTATCATTAAAAGAAAAAATATCGAAGACATTGAGGCATCAAAATTATTCTAAACACAAATCGTTTGTAAAAAATAGTAATTTTAAAAATTTCATTTGTAATCATTTGCAGCTTCTTATGACTTTCCACCACTAGGTAACTAACTGCCTGCTCGCCCACATATTTCCACGGGACTGGTTTAAATTGATCCAAATGACTCTTTCAAGCACCTTGCTACAAACTAAAATGTATTTTTTTCTTGGACTTCCCTTTAAAATCTTAGTATAATTGGTGTTAATGTCAATATATTTAAATGTGATCGTTTACTCCATTTTTAAGTGAACTTAACATTCTGTTTATTTCCTAAAACAGTTTATTTACAATTTCATTTCTACTGGTAATACTCTCTCAAATAGAAGCTTGACTGCTTGGCTTACAAATATTTACCTTTAAAAAAAGTTATGTTGAACTAATCTAGTAGACGTATATATGCTACGCATTAGTAATTAACATATTATAATCAAATCATTCCATATATTATCAAGGTGTTGTATGATTTTATCATTAACTGATATGCTAAAACACAACTTCAGGTAAATATTTTTGTCGCAAGTATTTCAAAAAACGTGCGCTTAACAATCCTTCATTTTATGCCAAGAAACATAATCACCTAGATCGTTTTAAAATGGCAAGTACGAATTGACTGAGAATATATTACAACTGTGCTTACATTTGAGATCATAGAAAAGAATGTTTTATATTTCATTCAACATTACATACCTATTTGATTATTTTTAATTCCTTAGATTGTGTATGTTTGTTGTTTGGTTGGGAAATAACAGTTAAAAATTTGCTCGTGTTTTCAAATATATTTTTATTAATAAAACACATTTTCATAATAATTACTGACTATTTACAGTAGAATAATTTCATTTTCTTAAATTTATTATATTTTCATTTTATTTTACTGAAATAAAGTCTTTAGCGTAATTATAACATAGTTATATTATTTAACACAACCATATCATTTCCATTTATTGTTGTAATTAAATCGTATTTAAAATAAACTCTTCGGCGCATATAACCGAAAAGATATTTTCCGATCCGTCCCACAGTCGACGCGGGGCGACCGCCGAGGCTTTCGTTTTCCACCCCGCCGTCGGATTCTATTAGCCTAGTAAAAAATAATACTTTTAATTGCTATCATATAAGTATAAAAAGTTTCCACAATAACAAAATTAGAAAAATTAATAGCAAACTTAACGGGGAATCAAACAACAGCTATGAACGAAATCATAATATTCGAAGGATATGCGTGCGAATAAACACCGGCTGTCAAATTTTAGTCTTCGCGAACATCTCTCCGAACATCGCCACTAAAATTCTCACCGTCGCATCGCACACGACAGTTCATCATAGTTGATTCAATACCGCGACCAAGTGCACGAAGCTTTCTGTGGCGGCGGTAGCTGACGTCACAGGTAGTATTCCGGTGCTGCAGTGCCTTCTGGGGGGAGGGGTGCGGGTCTCGATCCGAGCAAACGCTGCTTCAGCAAGTCTCGCTCCTGCGCCACTCGCGCCAGCTCCATCTTCAGCCTTTGCAGATCCCCGTGAAGGGATCGGTTGGTCAACTCTAAATCCTGGCGCTGCTGTAAGCGTTTACTCCGACAGTTTTGAGCGTAGCCGCGGTTCTTGAGCGTTCTACGTTTCTGCTTGAGGCGCACCACTTCTTCTCTCGGACAACCATGGAGACGCTTGTTGAGTTCGCGCACTGACAGTGACATTAACAGGTCGTCGTTCAGGAGGTCATCGCTGCCGCATGTGGAGTATCCGCTGGAGAGCGCGTGCATACCGCGAGGGGAGACTTCGCTTCCCATTGAACATGCACTCAACGGGCGAATCAAGTGCTGATCGTGCATCATATTGTTGTATTCGCGGCGCTCCCACTCGTCAGGTAAGCAGTGTTGAGGTCTTAGGTCCAGAGGCTGGGGCTCTTGACGGATGGCTTGGGGAAGCCACATCATGTCGTCCATGAGTCCTGGAGGGCGATACGCGGGACTCTGACTCACCGGAGGCGTATCAGGCGGTGTACCCGGAATAGCTGCCACGCTCATCGTACTCATGTTCACGAGAACCGGTTGCTGGGATCCGAACATTGCAGGTTCGCAAGCGGGAGACAGCGATTGCAATCGGCGCTGCTCCAGCTGGTGCCATCCGGCGGCGGCGCGGTGTATCCGAGGGTCGTCTTCGTGCCACGACGGCAAATGCCGGTGAGGCTCTCTTTTCACGCTGTCTTCGAGGTGATCCAATACGAACTCTTGCACGTATTCGTCGGCGAGATGCTCGTTCAGTTTCCGCTCCCCGTCCGCCTCCTCGGAGCGGACCGTCGGAGCGGCCTGCATCACCGGAGTCGGACTGCAGTTCACTAACACGGTTTGCTCGACCATCGAAAATTGTCTGGGCACTGTCGCCCGGTCCGCGTTCGTCGACTGACTGACTGGCCGGACGGCGGCTCCGACGGAATCCCTCGTGGGCGGGGCGCGCTTTAGCGCCGGCACCGCCTACTGCGGTCTCATTGGAGGGCGCCTCCGATAGAGTGCCTTCGCGCGGTTTAATGAGAGTTTTATTTCTTCGCTTCGCGGACAGCATTTTCCGGCGGCGCAAACCCTCTCAATATACGACATGTCTAATTATCATATTCAATTTTCGCTCCTTCTGCATTTTAAAATGTCCTTGACATTAATATTTTCTATACTATGACTACATATAATACTTACAAAGAGTTTTTGAACTCTAAAACTATCCCAAAGCACATTTTTATTATATCATAATAAGCATTTGAATCTTCACGAATATGCATTTAAATATATTCATTACAGCACAGTAAATATTTCAAATACAATCCATGTTTACTTATTTATACTTATTTAAAAAATAATAGTTATATGATATCATATATCAGTGTGATGTTCTACCTCCAATTTTAGTGTAGCTGTTCTGAATCATGCTAACAACGAAACTATCATATTTCTACGGCAATAAAACATGTGTGGTCTTTACACTCTTCACTAACATTAATCTTCGTTGAATAATATTTATTTACTTATTTTATTCTAACACGACGCCGATGACTTGGCAATCTACAGAAAAATAATAATATTATTGAAACATAAAATATAATCATAATTAATTAATCAGTACAACATTTTATTAAAGAGTATAATTTATAAAATGTTATTGTTTATAAATTTAAATTCTGATTAACTTCATTATTTCTATAAGGTGTAAAAAAAGTATTTTAGTTCTACAAACATTAATTTAAATATAGTTGATAGCTATTTCATCTTACGCCCTCGTCAGAACTATGTTCTGTTTGAATGAAAGCAGAAGACGAATTAGCTATCAACTATGTATTATACATTTGGCGGATTATCTTATAAGCGAATGAGGCGCGCACTTGGGGCCTCCGAAGTTAAGGGGCCTCAAAATTATACAGCTTGTATACTTTTTGTTGAAATTTTAATATATTTTACATAGAATTTTCTGACGATTTTGTGTTATCCGAAAAACAGGGTCTAAAAATGTTATTGCGCCTGGGGCCTCTCGCAGGCTTAATCCACCACTGACTATGTATAAAATACTACAACAGAGTGATTTCCATTTATTTTTAGTTTTTGAAATAATCACTTGATAATATTATTTAAGCTTTTATTTTTTTTTCAAATTATATCCGCGTCTTTTAAAATTTTAAGCAAAGGATATTTAGCGATAACTGTAAAGTCATCCCCTAAGTCTGATTTTTATCTTTGAAGGTGGCGGAAAAAAGAAAAATAATGTGACAAAGGCTTGTAATTGTCTAATCGATCGCTCTGCAACTCGTTTTCAGGATCGTATAGATAGAGGTAGTAAAGAAATCACAGTGTATGCAACTCTCTCACTTCGGCACTCAAACCCATGACCGTGCAGATTATCAAAGCTTATCCCCAACTGCGTATACTTCATGGCTATAGGACTTAACAACTTTACAAAACGTTTATAATTAAAAAAAAAAAAAGTCAAATTTATTGTTCTCGCTAGTATATGTGGTATATTCGATTTTTAAACATATACTAATTCATTAAGGATCTAGACTAGGCATGCCAAAACAGGTTTCGTGTGACCCTTTTGAGGTTTTCGATTTTCTATAAAATTTGCGTACTAATTTGAATTATGAAATAAATATAATTGTGATAGAAAAAATATTGAAAATATACTAATGACGGTAAAAAAACGGTGATTTTTATTTATCCAAAAGCATGAGGACATTATTTTTTTCCTAACCCAGTTTGGTGTAAACGTCGATACTGCACCTCCAGATTTACATATGGAGCTTATAGATATGCAATCAAATATTGCAATTAAAGCCATGTTCGAAGAAAATAAAATACAAAAATTGTATCAAAAATATATCATTGAAGATAAATTTTCGTTATTGAGACAATAAGCAATTATAGCTGTATTTGACGCCATATATCGCTTTGAGTAATTTTTCTCAAAGCTGAAAATCGTAAAATGATTTTCATCAGTCAACCTGTTTCGAAAAATTTAACTAGTCCAAATTACCGATCGACATTAAAAAATATCATATAATAAAAAATTAACTGGTAAAAGGATTTAAAAAAATGTTAGGTGTTCGTTTATTATTCATATTATTATTAAAGTTTAAAATATTTATGCGTGGCCCATCAGAGACATGCATTATTTTATTTGACTTACCAAGTTGGGCATCCCTGATCTAGACATATGTACCAAAAAAGTTATGTTTCAGTTAAATGCATTTGTTTATTTGAACACTTATGAGGTAGAAATCGGATGATGTTTCGTTTATACCATCCAATGTAACATAGTTGTAAAAAATATGGCCATTTAAAAATATCAACGTCACACTTACTTTATTTATTTCAATTCTTTATTCGCAGTGATGTTATGTAGTTTCTAATTTTTTTAAATAATTAGAATATGTTAGTTAAAAATCCTCGTAATTTTTTGAACCATAAAATATTGAAAACTTACTATAAATGAGCAATCATTGGATAATATTTAAAAATGTTCTATTTGACTGATACGCCATCAATTACAAGCTTAGTAAAAAAAAGTCCTTTGCGCAATGGTCATTGTCGTTGTTTTCCATGAACTATCTCACGGGCTCGAATCCCAGTACGAACAGCATTTTTTCAATCGATTTATCGGATTCTATCCAAAGGCGTGGATCTTTACAATGTCTACAGATTCTCTTTCACCCTTCAATCCTAAAATAACGGGCTTAGCGAGATCGATTAGCTAACCACATGTCCTGTTCTAACTAAGGGATCCAATCCCGAAGTCTTTTTTCAATCTCGGGATCCCGGGATGGAGATTTGCTCACCGAGGAATTTGAAAACCTCAATTCGCTATACTTTTTCCCCGGATTATCTTTTTTTTAGCTCACCATCTGAAATTCACGACGATTTGCCAATTTCGTGTCAATTTTCGGGATTTGCTCAAAATTTCTCAATCCCAAGATCCCGGGATCGCAGCCGTATCAATCACGGGATTTCGGGTCCAGAAAATTGAACGGGATCCCGAATCCCGGTATTGGATGCCCTAGTCCTAACCATGTCACTATTCCTACTCACTTTGGAAAGAATAAAAAATGAGTAAGTCTCGTAAAAAAAATGTATTTGAGGCGAACGTGGAAAATACTGAATAAGAAAAGCAAATAATTTATTCATGTATACACACTAGAGGTCTGCACGGGCCAGGGCCTGGCCTTTGGGCTCTTACCCGGCCGGATTTGGGCGGGTAAGCGCAATTGAGATTCGGGCTCGGGCCGGGCCTGGGTAAGGAATTTATTTCTTCAGAAAAATATTTCAGACTATGTTCGTGTCACAGGTCATCCATGGTGATTTTAATTATTACCAGTTCTATATAAAATTGTCAACTGTTGGAAGTTTGTAAAAACGGGTTTTTTAGGGCTGTTGAGTATAAATCTCGGCTTCGGGTCGGGTTCGGGTAACAAGTTTGGTATTAGACTCGGGCCTGGGCCGGATCGGACCTGAGTTGTTCGGGCTCGGACCGGGTAATTTAGTAAGATTTCGGCCCGTGCAGACCTCTAATACACACGTTCATTTCGTCATGACAACGATAATAGTATGTAGAAAAATTGTATATACAATATATTTTTATTGAAATTTATACATACAAATACGTTTCATATCTACGTGTTTATTCATATGTAATTATCTTTTGCGAACAAAAACTACCCAATTAATATTTTTGGTTTATGTTTGTATCCGCAGTCCTTAGGGACCTGAGCCATTTGGAAACATCAGCCGATCTAATGTATCAGGAGAGAGTATAAATTTAGTCAAACATCCCATCATATTTATTCACAATTAAACCGTCAAGTTTCGCAGCGTGAAATTTGCGAGTTATTTAATCAAATACAGTGGCTGGGAACTTTAGCAGTATTTTCGTAATTTTAAAAAATAACATCTACTTTACGGAGGAATATATAATATGATATTGCTTAAATTAATTCAGAGGAGTCATTTGGTTTGTGGCCCAAGTTAGTTGTTGATCTCCCCACATCCACAAACAAATCATTTCTTTAAAGCATGCACTATTCTGCTTAAAAAAATATTGGTTTATAGCAGCTTATTTGTAGTGAACGATATTCAATAAAATCAGACTTATTCTCCATCGATTCCTAACTAGTGTCAGTAAACTAAAGCAAGAGCTCACATTATACGAATTACATATATCGATAGTTCAGTTCATTACTCGAACCACTCAGAAAAATCTAAATTGGTGTGAAATATTCAGTTTTGCGTAAAATGTTGCGCTCTATCAGGTCCAGTAAAAAGTGACACTTAAAAAATCTTATGCCAATAAACTTCTAAAGAACGAAACAACTTTGTAAAAATTTTATAAAACTGAATGAAAAAAATTGTTGGTATTGTATGGGTCATTGCACAAATATTTTTCAATGTCCTAGTAAGTACCTAATCTGTAAACACCTGTTGGTATAATTGATACATAATGACACAGATGAATAATACTTCGTTTATGGTGACCATTTGAAGATTATTTTTCCCATTATTTTAATACGTGTTGCACGGAGCTGGACTAATGAAATGAACAATCGATAATATGATATTCAATATTAACTTCATTTAAGTGGCTGAGCTATAACGATTAAAAAGCAGGTCAATTATACACTGTTTGGCAAAGAAATGTAAGGGGTAAACCGTTTCTTTGTGTCAACGGCATCGTGAAAAGCGGTCATGAAACATTGGCTGCATCCACACAAACGGGTGGTGGTCTTGTCACTATCTCACGAGTGAATATAATATTATACTGCCACATAATAACTACTCGGTTCCATGTTCTTCTGCATTTGGAGTTGTAATAAAACTTATTTTCTATTCTCGATGTAATCGGTCTAAAGAATAGGTAAGAGTTATTGGAAGTCAGTGAGAGCTTTTATTGGAATCAATTATTATATTAGTGAATAACATGTAAGAAAAAACGGGTCGCTTTTTGCTATTAAATTTATTTCCGATGTGTTTTTTTCCTTAAAATTTAAGTTACTTATATTACAATAAGTATATAACTGCTGTTATATGCTCGTGACCAGTAAAATGAAAAAAAACTCAATTTTTATTCCTACTTTTAAGTAAAGAATTATATTAAACGTCTTCTTCGTTAAAAAAAATCTTATGATTTTAATAAAAAGGCGAATCAAATATAAAACTTAGTAACACAACTAGCAGAATAAAAAAAATATTAATGTTAATTTTTATGTTTTATTTGGTTTAATAGCAACAATTAATGTTAAATATTTTTATTTAAATTCAAATTTATTTGAATTTTATTTAAACAGTTTGCTTATTTCTAGCTTGGTCGTTAAATAAGCCACTGCATCAACCCTTATTATTTCTGGTTAAATATTAACCCTTCCCTCGCAACCATAACCGGCACGTCAGGTCTTGCGTGAAATCACGTTGTTGTACAATTAGCCACGCGTCGGTCGGCACTAGCTTGCTCATAATTTTGCTAAAAGCTGAGAAATTGATTCGCAATATATCGCCATTCTAAGATACTACTGAAACAACGGTAGAAAACTAAAAAAATCTTCCATATCGCTACCTTAAAAATAACAATAATATTTTTTTTCATAAATATGTATTTTTTGTTTATAACGCAGCAACGTTTGAGTATTGTACTTCCAACTGTAATATATTATCAGACAACTTACTTTAAAATTCAATACATTTTTTTTTTGTAACCGCTCCTTTAAATAAATCGTTTCCACCACTTTTGTACCTAAAAACATTTTAAAAAAATCTTATTAACTGCCTAATCCAGTAGTCGGCAAACTTTTGCCAAAGAGCCAAATATGAACATTACAAACAATTTTAAAAAATATTGGGAGCCAAATCTGTCTATTAATGTCCGCACTTAAGGGGCCAAAGAGCCGCACTTTGCTGACCAATGGCCTAACCTAATAGAAGGGTATTTTATTTATAAAAGTTACACTCAATTTGCAGAAATTATTTAACAAATAATTTAGGGAACAAATTATATGGTGAGAATTTAAATCAATTTTTGGTCAGAAAAAAAATATGAACGGTCAGAATATTTTATAACAATTTCGGTTAGCTTAGGTTAGGTTTTTTTTTCAATTTCATTTAAATTATGACTATTTATTCTGACCGATATATTATGACCATTTAATATAAATTCTGACCAATATAATATAAATACGAGCCAATAATTTATTCGATCGAGACCGTTTTTGCTAAACGCACATTTATTACTGACAGTGTACCATATGTATATTATTTAATCGAATAAGATAACAATGTCGCAAAATACCAACAGTTATCACCCACACCGTTATTCTGCAGAGCAACGAAATGTTAATTACCGACAGGGATTTCTGAAATATTAATGTGTTAAATTGTGACTACTTGGACTGACTCTTTTGTTAATTAAATGTGCTATATTTTACTTGATTGTCGGCGGTCAAATCACCAAGTTCACTAATAATATATATTTCAAATCAAAAGAATGGAAGAAGAATACTTTTTCCAACAGGGGAGCATGACTTTTACATTACATACACATATTGTATTATTAAAAAATATGAAGCTATAACATTACTCTATTAAACCAGGGAAAGGGATGCGTATGATATAGAAGTATGGAAATCGTACAGATCCATGCATAATCCACAAATCAAAAAGTGTTCTAGAGATCTCTTTCTGTGTCTTTGGTAATAATATTGTATTCGTATTTTTTTAAAATATTAATCAACAAATTTATATTATATCATTAATACAATGAAAATCTATTGAATAAAAAAAACTCGTTGATTTTCAATAATGCTTACGATAAAACTTGTTTATTACTGACTATTTCTCTAAATTTGTTTACTTAATTCTAGCGATTATTCCTTTTTCCGATTTTTTTTAATCCATGTCCGCTCTCGATGTGAAGCGTGAAGCTCAATCTCAACAGATTTGTTTTTATACGAAAACAGTTTGTTAGTCAATCGCTCAATCTCTCGTTTTCAAAGAGAGTAGTAGGGATAGAAGGATGGGGTAGGACAGGACTAGTAATTAACTTATCGCTCTCGCTACGCCCAGTTATTGAAGGATGGGAAAGGTGGGAGGTAAATGAAGACATCTTCGTATCTTTAAAATTAAATTTATGTATAAATATCACCCCAATCGTGTTGATACTTTATTTTAGGATATGATGCTGATGGCGTAAAATAAAGCGAAACAGGGACATCTAGGAAATATTTAATTTAATATCAATTACCACCATTAAAACAGATGATTAATAAAATAGCTTATTTAGGTTGTGACCATAATTTAATGATTCAAACGATTTCCGGGATGGATGGGGACATGTGCTGTAGTTGCCACAAGAAAGTGTGAATTCTTCTTGTCTTTTCTACCAACCGGATGGATTCTGCCTTCGTGGAAGGCCACTGACGACCATCTCTATAAGTTGACTCGGCGGAGCTACGGGACGCTGGAATGACAAGGAAGGAAGCAAGAAGACTGGCGGGGGACAGAGAATCTTGGAGGAATCATGTGGTGGGCATATGCTCCGGTTAGGGAGCGGTAATGGAAGACTCACAGTCAGTTCTCGATAAAAACCTTCTTTTAATGCATTATTATATGTGATGGTTAATAGACAACATTACTAACTGAATTACAGAGCTCTAGTTATTTAGGTTTGTAATTATTACTAAATATTCTAGTTTCATTTTATTCCTATACTTTTTTTTAATCCATGTCCGCTCCCAATGTGAAGCATATCGCCTCCTAATGGAAGTATCATGACAGATTTTTGTTTTACGAAAACTGTTTGTTACTCGGTTGCTCAACCTCTCTTTTTTCAAGAGATATAATGATATGACTAGGGCAGGTGGTTAGCTAATCGCTCTCGCTACGCCCGTTTTTAGGATAGTATTAGTGGAAGGGAATTTCATGACATCACATACATACATGCCCTCGGACAGAAATCCATACATCGATTGAAAAATCAATCTACAAAAACTGTCCGTATTGGGATTCGAACCCATTACCTGCGTGTTCTAAGTCAACGAAGTTGACACTCGACTACGCAGCCGGCTATATGATAATCATATTATTTTGCGATTCAATAATTACAATGTAAATTCAACAATCAACTTGTATAATGCATATTATATTATATTTATATTCACAGATAATGTATTTATTATTAGTTATTATAGTTTTGAAACTTCTTTTCATAATACCGCAAAAAAGTTCGGGCTAAGACTTAGGGCTTAGAGGGGTGAATTATTTACGCAGACAACTGCTAACATGTTATTTAATCTGAACTATGACAATGCTCCTCGGTGTATTGTTTAAGCCTACTAACATCTCCATTTATTTTCAGCGCGTGCTTTTTTTACTAATTATTTGTTATTAGTATTATCTTCATTTTCAACAAAATTAAATCAAAGTTTCTATTCAAACTTTATTGACACTTTTCAAAATCATTTTGAAATATTAGTAATGGCAATCCAGGCCCGTGTTGTTGCCCAGAATTTTACAAAATCGTTACCAAAGTATTGAATTGTTTCTGTTGACAGAGAATGAACTAATACAACGATTATTGGCTGTAGGATTATCTAGGGTTGTGGAGTTTGAGTCGTAGTCAGGGGTGGGCTGGAGGGGGCTCGCAGAGGCTCGCGCGATCCCCTTGTTAAATTTTACTACGGCCGGCGAGCCCCTTGTTAATTTATGAGAAAACAATATTTTCAGATCAAACTAGTATATTGTATATATAACTTATAACTAACTGCAATTTTCGACTTATATATTATCTACGACAGCTTCAGTATACACAGTAGTACATTTTTAGCTATTTAGATTGATAAGTTTAAGGTAAATTGCATAATGTTACACGTTATAAGTGTATTAAGTAACAATCAACTGTTGTCAAAAATATCTCAAACACACTTTTACATGTTTTTTCACATCAAGACCCAGGTTTCGCCTTTCGGCATGATCAGAAATTCAAGTGAACGAATGAACTTGAACTGACACTTGGAAAATACATACAAAATTTGAACGATTTAAATTTTAAATTGAAATTTCACCAAGCACCTTTAGTCTCAATCTTTAATTATAACATATAAACTATAGTAAGAACGATATCCAACCTCAAATGATTACATATTTAGATTTTTTATTTTTTTCTTACGTTTCTAATTCAGAAAATTCAGTCAGTCAAAAAGTCATTACAAATAAAATATTGTATAAGACTTTGTAAATCCATTTCAAAATTAATTTAATTTCATGACATGCCTTTTGACTTTAAAGCTTTCAATATGATAAAAAAATGTTCTATGTGAACTTTTGTTCCGAGGAACGTGACACGTCGAGGCTTTTATCACGCCCCGTGGCTGTTATCACGCCTTCTTCATCAATTGATTTCCCGCATACTCTATCCACACAATTATTTTACAGCTGCTACATTGCCCTCAGCACTTGATTTATGCCTATAATAAAAATAAATCTCACACAGTTTTTAGTCTTCCTATAATTATATTAACGGCGTATTGTCACATGATAGTTTTTCTTCTAAATGATAATATAGTAAAACTTGTTTAATCCGGATTTCGACTATGAGGAGTTTCGATTATCCGGATTGGAATTCATTAGATTTTATTTATTGTACATGAACATTGCAAAATAATGACAAATTAGGAACTAAATACTTAAAAAAACAGGGTATAGTTGAATACCTCACGGGTTCGAGTTCCACTACGAACAGGATTTTTTCGATTTCTGTTCCAAGGCATGGGTGTTTGTGATTTTCCTCCCACCATTTCCAATCTTTTAACAACTGGGCGTAGTGAGAGCGATAAGTTAACCACTAGTACTATCCTAGCCTTATCCTTCTATTTCTACTACTCTCTTTGAAAAAGAGAGGTTGAGCGACTGATTAACAAACAGGTCTAGTAAAAAAACTTCTGCTGTGATAAATCCATTAGGAGGCTATATGATCCACATTGGGAGCGGACATTGATTTAAAAAAAATGAATATTCAAAAGTAGAAGAAAAATAAATTCAAATTGGCAAAGAAGTCAGTTTTGAGTAATTCCACTTTAATACATAAGAATAGGATTCGTCGGAACTCAGTCACATCCACGTGAAATATGTCGACATCCGAAACAATATTGTTAAAAACTGTACGCATCGACTTTTAACAAATGACAGAATATTTTTTTTAAATAACCCGTAATAATTAATGTCATTGTCATAAAAACTGAAGCTTTTTTCTCGATTAGGTGGTATGAATGTTTGTGGCGTCTTGAAAAATATCATCATAAAAAAACTTCCATATATTGGTTCCTATGTAATAGTATCAATATAAGCATATTAATATTCATTGATTGAATTTGCGTTTTCTTGGTAGAACTCCATTGTAATACAGTAACAAATATCTAAGTATTGAGTTCTACCATAGAAGTCTTAAGTTCCAAGCAGTGTTGTAGAAAAAACAGCAAAAATGAGCGGGCCGTTAAATCCCAGCCTCTCCTAACAAATTGTATGGCGGTTATACGTAGATCAACTCTAAATTCCAATTTATGAGCTTATTTTTCGTTGAATATAACATGTATGTTTGAAAGATTTCTTTTATGGATATTCTGTGATTCTTTGGTGTTATTAATTTACAATTTACGATACATCGGAAGGGTTATATATGCAAATTAAGTAATGATTGTAAGAAATATAGCGAATGGCAAGAAATGCGATGTGTGGTAAAACAAATAAAACTTAACTTCCCACTATTAAGTATCACAGTTATATAAAATATTAATTATAAATTACATAAAACAACAGTAACAAGCGGAATTCATATTAAATTATATACGATTTTGCATCTATTGTGATATTTTGAAATAAATGCTGCGTCTTATTATATAATAATGGCAATGTAGCAATATTTAAAAAATAATGAATTGAAATGTGTTACCTTAGTTTGACTTACTGATTTTTGATTACTGATATGACTTGAGAAATCCTATGTAAAGATTGAGTAACGAACCAGTTTGAATTTAATAAAATAAATTTTGAGATTGATTATTAATTGATTAAAATTCCAAAAAGTACCTGTTTTCATCTCTATAGCATGGCTTTCACTATAGGGGGCTTTGGTTCTACACAAAAAGAAATCAGTTCTGACGATAGCATAAGCCGAAATAGCTATAAACTGATTTTCAAAAATGTGTAGTTCTAAATGCTTTGATATTTTTTACCGTTTATTAATATTTGTTTTAACTAAGCCATCAAAATTTGTTTCTATCCAAAGTCAAATAAATTATATTATATACATATATTATACGAAGTAACCAAGAAAGCAAAACGATTTATAAATAAATAAAACTGATATTTTACTTGTGTTAATTTCATATGGAAAAAATATTTATATTGTTAGTTAAATTTTGTTTCTGAACTACGAAAATTAATATTTGAATTTGACGTTCTTGTTTTTAAAATTGATCTTCACTTGAAAAACAAAAAGTCGTTTTGTTTTGACACTTCATGTTTCGACTCTCAGGCGAAGTCAATATTTATTGCTATACATAATATGTATTTCATATCAGTTGGGTTCTAAAGAATTGAAGCAGTTTCTAAGAACTTGAAAAAATCTAGTAGATGACATAAAATTCGATCGTTATCGTTATTTGCATTTTAATTCATGCAGGAAAATACTGAAATATCGCCGGACACATATATTATATTTACATATCCGTAAGTCGTAATATAAGTCAATTTTCTGTAGAATGAATAACAATTTTAAATATAATATGTGATAATAGCTATTACACACTTACATACCTCAATCCGCACATTTGAAATTCTCCCTAGTATTTACCAAGGGTAAGAAAAGTCGGGTGCAATTAATTTGGACTTAACCATCGGTGAGAGTATACGAATGATGACAATTGTATTGTTCTCATTGCTCATAAAATGGTATGAGTTCTTCGGATTAAATCTACTTCTTACAAACTTATACGAAGTATAGATGGATATCGTAAAGTTGCGTTGGTAATTTTTTTTTTTTTAATATTTTTACAATAACGCCAAAACACCTTAATTAACGGATTTTATGATCAATGTTTGAAATGTTGTGACAATGTGCATATGTATGTTCCTATATATCGTTTATGCCCAAATTCCCCGAAAATAAGATTTTTAAAATTGTTACTAAATAGCACGATTACAAAGTAGCCTCAATTTTGATGTAGATGACTTACGCAATGATAAGTTTTGAAAAGAATATTTTTTATTCTCAATACCGCTATCGCAACGTTCCTTTACTTACTTTTATAACTAGGCATAGCAGCTATATATGACAAACTAGCCATAACTGGACAATTATAACTATAAATAATATTGTATCTGTCTTGATTTATATATTTCAGTTTGTCATTCACAACACATAACTGCACTTGGACATGATGCGAAGAGAGAAATTTGAATGAAAACTGAAAAGTGGCACCGCTGCATGATGTTTAATATTATTTCTTTGATATGTTTATATTTCTATAATGTATTTGATCCATGTCAACAATTTTTTTTTTTACTGATCATTAACTGATTCTCTACGCATTTGTTGATAAGCTAGAGTGGATATGTGTATCTAGTGACTAGTGACTAGTTAATGACCACAAACCAACGAAGAAGAGCATTAACTTTTATATTTTAAAGTGACTTTTATTTTAATAAATAATCTGTTTTTTTTATTTCTTTCGTCAATGAAAGATGGTATTCTTTCATATATTTTTAAAAGCATAAAACAGTGGTTATGTTATGAGAGACAAACGAGGCACAGCGACAAATATTTTAAAATGGTAGCAAGGCTGGTTATTAGAAAAAGGAAATGGGTAGGAAGATAATGCAAACCATGTTGGAAAAATGTATTTCACATTCGATGGTGAGTGGAAAATTGAGGATTTGGAAAAGCAATGTTACTTATTAACCAATAGTAATTTCCTGGATATCTTTATAACTAAAAAAAGAAGATGATCACGAGCTGTTTCAACTGTCGATAATACAGAAAATACAAATACTGCTATCAAAACAAACGCTACATGTACGCTGGGAACATTGGGTTTTCATACACATTTGTTTTTCAAGTTAAATATAGAATAACCTTGTTCGATTCACAATAAAACAGTGTAAACCTATTTATTTTCAAAAAAATGTTTCAATAAAACTAACTATTAGGTGAGTATCTTGTTTCTGTCAATATATCAAATTCTGTTGAATAAACTATATTGGATGTAAGTATTGACGTATTTAAATAATAAAATCTACTTAGATACCGACCGGATCGGTATTAAATTATTAGCTTACCATGCAATATATTAAATTTCAGTTTTGAACAAACAGTGTTCCAACGTTGTCAACAATCGACGTAGTTTTTCGGTGTATTTTTATGATTGATATTTGAAGTAATGAAAACTAATAACATATTAATTTTATTTTTTTAAATGTTACCAACAGTGCCCAAATGCATTCATGATCCAATGGCAACAACAAGAGTGAACGACATTATTACAAAATCTGATTTAGAAGAGTCTGATCCATCTTCTCTGTCTTTCAAACGTTCCCGATTAAAATATGTATCAGATGCAACTATTCATATTATAAAGACAATATTTTGATGGATTTATAACTTCCTCCATTCCTTTTCACAGTTTAAGCCATAATCTTTTTGTACGACTTTCATAAAACCACGTTCAAACACAGTCTATAATTATTTTTAATCCTAGTGTTCATAAAATCACTTTGCCCTAATAATTACATTTATGTTCATGTATGTTTGGTATATTTAGTGGAGCTGCAAAATCCTGGCATGGCTTAAAAACAAATAAGACTAATAAAAACAAATAAGACAAAAAACATTATACATACTCAAACGCACCGAATCTTTTACATACGTCCTTAGGGGGAAAACAGCCAAATGACGTTATTAATTAACAGAAAATACATAGATTTCTGAATAAATTAATTTCAAAACATAATAAATTCACTAGCCACATTTTTGTGATGTCAGTTATTTTATCAATCATTACTGGTTTTATACGGATATTATTAAATGAATGGGTAGCATTTCACGAACATGATCATTTTCTTGTTTATTCAATCGACATGGACACCGCCTGTTAGTTCATGTTTGTTTTCTCGAAAAGATAAAATTAATATCGAAAGTCTTAAAAACAAATTATTTTATTATGTTTATGCTAAAAATTCAATTAAAAATCCAGTCCTCGTGTGCCTTTATTTATAACAAGACTCGTTAATTTATCAACTCTAGATCGACATCTAAACTAGCGCAAGATTTATTTATATTTCACGCATGTTTATCTTTACGTTTTAAACTTAAAGCCACTTAAAATAGAGAAATTAAGCCTTCCGAAGAATTATATAACTCATTTTATAGGTTTTTCGGCATCAAGCCATTGTCAAAACGATCTCGTTATTCTGTCACAAGATCGTTATGACGACGACGTGATTCCGAAATAGCAATCACCTTTTTTTATAATTCACGTGAGACTAAAAACTTTGCATTTTTTACCTTGTTTAAGAAGGGGTCTGTCAAATAAATTCTATTTCAACCAATGAATATGTACATGATATATATAGGAGATAAACTACACCATATTCGAAATGGCATTTTTTACTAGGGGAGCTCAATCCTTTTTCATGAAGCTTGTGTCGGAAAACCACTGTTTTTTTTCTCCTATTTGTACAGTAGAATATGTTAACTGTAACTTAGGGTTTTTTTCTACAATAATACCGGAAAGAGCGTCGCGAGTTACACAACACTATGTCGATATTTCAATTTGGCCAAAATATACATTTTGTAGTTAACCTCTCACGATATACTCGATTCCATCATCTTTCACTTACCAACTCAACATATTTTGTTCTTACGTTCATATATACGTATTTTACTTTAGAACACCAGTGGCCTAAATTAAGTAAATAAAACCGTATTCGATTGATTTGACAAAAAATCTTCTCTTAAATTAATATGATGTATTCGATATTATAATTTATTCTTTACCTGAATAGCTTCAAAAAATGAAACAAATCATGTTACGTCATAACTAATAATCATTTAAACATAATAGATGTCTGTTTTATCTTTGTCTTCGATACATTGTATGTAAGGCACCTTGACACGAGTTCTAATTCTATAGTGATTAAATCGTGTATCAAGTTGAAGGGTTATATTATATTATGCTACATTTATTGTTTATTACTTTGACGTTATCTATTTAATAAAAGAAACACTTTTCATGATCAGTCGATTAATTACAATGTATACACATGGCATGGAAATATATACAATTAACCATGATACAATTATTTAAAACTGTTTTTGTGTTTAGTCTATCAAATTTCGTATTTATAATATTTTGAATCGACAAAGGTAACAAAGCAATTACCAAAAATCGTACGAATCTTTCGTGGGGTAGGTTTTTACATTGTACCAGCGGCCGGCAAATTTCAGAACCTCGCGGACCACCGAATTTAAAATTTTAAATCCCAACGCTCAATTAATAATAAAAAAAATGTAAAAACGGAAAAATTAATGATTTTTTAATAACTATATTAAGCTTTTAGCATTTGCATATACATTTTTAGTGGTATGGATGTCTTGACATACTTGAAATAAAATTATGGATATGGGTGTGATAATGTCACTGTAAGACGGAGAACTGCACTTATTTCAAGCTAAGATCGGTGTCGTACTTTGAGACCTTTTCACTAATCAAAGGGAACTCACTTGATTATGGAAAGCCATAACTAAGGTTTTGATAAGATGTTTGACATTTAGTTTTGAGATTGTCGTCGGTCGATAGGTCGATGAAGCTTTTTTAAAGATCCATGCTTAAATTATTATCTTGAATGCTCGCTGTAAGCAGATCTTATTATCCATATGTTACCAATTACCATGGCTGGAATCTTAATTATATGTGTAATAACAAGAAATGTAAAGATTATGTTTGTGATTTCAAAGGCTACTTGTTGGTTAACATCATTCTCCTTCATGCATTGGCGGATCCAAGGGAAGGGGTATGGGGGCCATGGCCTCCCCTAAAGAGCATTTATTTTCCATTTTTCTAGTTTATTATAACTTTATTGTGAAATGCGCTCATTAATTGTTTGGCTTACTGTTTTATAGAATACATAATTAATTATGTATTGACAATTTTTATATATAATAGATATATTACTTTTTAATCATCTATTTTTTAATGTATCATGTTTATTTTCAAATTTAATGGCCCCCTCCTGGGACAATTTATAGATCCGCCAATGCCTTTATGTTTTCATTACAATTATAAACATTTTCAGATCGTCGTCAACCCACCACATTTGCCACACTTATATAACCTTTTCAAACGCATCGATAGACTAATTCCTAATAAAGCTAATTTCAAACGAAGTGGTTTTGGGAAAACTGTCACTCAGTCTTCCTTTTTTTTAGAATAGTGGTAGAAAATAGGACTACGACACAACTAGTGGTTAGCTTCTCACTACCGCTACGCCCCGTTTTCGGGATCGAATGGGTGAGAAGTACATACATGCATGTCATTGAACATAAATTCATATATCGATATAAAAATCAATTTATTAAATGGTCTGTACTAGTATTCGAATCCGTGAACTCAAAAAATTTCCACTAACGACGTTGACAATTCCACTACACACTCGACATTTAATTTCAACTAATATACGAACAATAAGCCGTTGTGCAATGAACACAATAAATTTATCTATTCAATAATAATAAAATTATCATTGTTTCCATATAACCAGAGTTCAATGAATCGTTGCGTAAACCTGCTGAATATGAAAATATCTAGGTGCACCAAAGCAGTAACCACGCAATAGATTTGACAGCTCGACAAAATTTTATTTATAGTTAAAGTTCAATAATTTGAGATAATACATTAAAACACTATCTGTATCAATAGATATATCAATTTAAAAACATTTAATGCACGTGTTGCTTTCTAAACATCAAATAAACGGAAGAAGACTTTTTTATCACAATTAAAATGAAAATATCACGCCGCTAGTTTAAATATACAGGATAAGCCATGTTGTTTTAATAATCAAAACAACGGTAAGTATTCAATGCAGTGGCGGATTACCCTATAAACCAACGGTCTTTATTTTCAAAAGTTTAGTAAATCTATCGTATATTAACACAAGTTTATTGATTACAATAATACACGCCACATAAAAGTATCATAAAAAATACAATATTCTAACATTAGTAACTCCGTTGAGGTTCAACTTTGGAAGCTAACACCTCAATATTTGGTTCATTATCGAAATTTTAATAAATCGTCATTTCCGAGGCGTGCCACCCAAAATCCTTTCTCGTGCCACCTAGTGACACGCGTGACATAGATTGCCTACCGATGCCAGTGGCTTTAGTGGCCTCAAAAATAGCTTATTGTATGTAACTCATATACTGTTTGTTCATATTTTTATTATTATACGAGTTTTTATGTTATCCGAAGTGATGCAGTTTAATAATTTTTAATAAGAACTTATAAAATAATATTTAAGTGAAAACGTTTACATAATAATATGGGAATGCAAAATTTAATAAAGTTTTCACTAATTAAGTTTGTTGTCGGATCATATGTAAAGGTGCATACGTTATATTTTCTCTAAATGAATCCGCGATATTTTAAGGTATTGGAGCTTTTGGAGACATAAAAATAAAATATGAATGATGAACTATTCTTAAAACCATGACAAGTTTATTTTTATATTTTTTTCAGTTTGAAATCAAAATACTAAATCCTAACGACCAGATGCTTCGTTGGAAATTTACGGTTAAAATTCTAAAATGTTTAATTTAAAAAAACCCACTATTAAACCTTCTATATAACTTTTTGTCCAGCCGTTCATTTGCTTACCTCACATTGTAACGTTAAAATCTTCAATATTTAGAACTTAAAAGCCATTGTTTTACTTTTGATATGTGACTAAATAATCGTATTCTTACATCAAAATCTTAAAGGATTATATGTAGTTGTGTTTTGCTATAGTATCTATAATTTTCTTCGTCTTTGGATAAAACTAGATTTGATTTTGAAGAAGCTTAGACCAGAAACCAATCAATCATTGCAAACTTTGAATTCCAACGAGTTGATGTAAATTTGTGGTTAAGTTAACCAACCAATGGTATCGTGATTTGAGAACAAATTGTTTCTCATTAATGCTTCCCTAAACGTTAATTAAACAGTATAAATACTATACCCAATCGTTTACACGTCATACAATAGTCGAAACCTCCATCCCCCAGTAGGCCACGCTTCACTATTAATCCACGCTCCAGGTCTGGGCTCGTTTCATTGTCAAAAACCCTATACACTTCGAATTAAAGCCTGGAATGAATAAATAAATACATACATTATAATTTTTATTCATGATTTGTATATTTTTTAGATTAACATAAAATAATCGTCAGAAGTATGTTTTAGAAAAAAATACAGTCAAAAAGGACTGAGCTAAATTTTCTTAAGGTTCAAACTTTTTTTACATAAACTATTTTTATTAGTACCCCAAATTCTTGCCTCTTTTTGTTTTTATAACGTTTGAGCTTCAAAAGAAACTTTTGGTAAACATACAGCAATCTAAACACAACTTTTGATATAGTGGATCAAACTTGTATATAATATTTAACACGATTATATGTATATGAGTACGATTATATATTCTATAAAAATACAGATCACTTATAGGTGTTCACTGTCAATACTTAGTGTAAAGACATTATATTCAGTGGTGCAGTGGTAAATAAATAGGCACCAGGTAGGTCATTGATTTCTTCCCTATTTTTTTTTGTTTTTTTATTACATCCGTCTGATGTTAAAAAAATCACAAGTTTTAACAATTAAATCAATAACAAAAATCGATTTTGAATATATGTATCTACTTGAAGACTAAGTTACAAGTCAAAAAGGTGGCAGGGTGCCTTCCTCATTTTCAGGTGCCAGGTCGCCGACCTGGCCCCGCTACACCACTGATTATATTAAAAAACAACAAAATATGCATTTGTACTAATTTCAACCTTTGTTTATTAAGATCAGGACCGGTTTCGCTCATGACGTGTATTGTCAGCTGATCAAATAAATAAAAGTAGGAATTAGTACAAATGTATATTTAATTTGTTGAAGAAATGGTCCCCAAATTAAGCCGAAGTGTACCGACGCGGTGCTCCTATTTTTGAAATCCGTGGAGAGTAGCTTGCCATCTTGTAAGGAATCAAAAATTCCGTTTAAAAAATCGGCAATATTGATCAAAAATCATCCATAAAAATGAGATATATTTTTTAATATGTCAATCATTCTTGTTTCTTTTTTATTTCGAGTCGTGTTTAATTTTATTTATTTGATATATTGTAGGTTTCTTTACTATAGTCCAAATGAATCACTGCTACACAAGAAAGCAAGTTTGCATAGATAGACACTTGTTACGCATCGTCAATGAAGCTTTAATTTGCGGTTTTTCTTGCCGTCAATTTAACTGCCGGTTGTAGATCGATTTTCTCTTCTGTCTGCTACAATAAACTCACTATTATTCGTGATTTCATAGTATATTACAGTCAAGCAGTGGCGGAGCAAGGGGGTGCGGACCGCCCGGGGCAACACATTTTTGGGAGCGGCATTTTCAAGAATACATTTTCAGAAATACAATATTTTTCGAGAAATTATATTTAATCACAAAAAAAATAAGCTATGAATAAATGAGGGTATTACTTGCAAACTCGGCTCATTCTAGAATGGTTGAAAAATAAAACTTGAATGTCATTCTGTTAAATAATGTATATTTTAAAAGTATTATTGGTTTTTAATTACTTTGGAATGAAATTTTGTATGTTTTGTCTTTATTTTGTCTTGTAAAAATACTTTTAAAATGTATTTGTATTTACTCAATTACAATTATGGTTCACGTTTCGCCAATTTTGGTATAAGCCTGGTTTGCAAATAATAGCTTCAATGTATTTTACATCTTCAGGCATTAGAGACATCTATCAAATATAAGTTAAAAGCTTTTCGATGAAAATATTGTGATGTTTGCTTTTTTTTATCTAGTTTTAAAATAGTGTTGATAGATGGTAGTAATAAAAGAAATGTTCTTTACTCTAACTTCCAATTCAAGCAATCTGTCCATACCCAGAGATAATCCATACCAGAGACATCCATACCACACGTAGACAAGATACATAAACCATGGATCATCCAATACATCCATAATGTAGTATTGAATGATTCACAAATCTTAACACATTATATTTATTCTCCTTGTTCATATTTTCTAATGAAATATTATAAAAAATATTTCGCTGTCATCAAGGAATGATAAATAAGATTTATCCCATCTACTTGCACATAAAGTAAAAACAGATTTATTGCATTTATTTAAAGAATCAAATAATAATAAATAACCTATATTTTTTGTTGATGGATATCACAAAGCATTGAACGATTCATAACTGATTTAAATGCAAGGCCGCACATGCAAATTTACATATATTGGCTGCTCCTATTTATATGCATGTAAATCATAATTTGATTTCCACGGTATATGTTCTATTTCAGACCATTACTAAATCCCTCTCTGTAAAACAAGGTCAAAAAATAAATTATAAAACGGAAATAATATGTTAATTGGTTCATTTAGATTACTTTGCAAACAAATTTATTTAGTAAATATAAGGACGCAAAAATGGTCTTTTAAAAAAATTAAATAGAAAGAACATAAAAATTTAAAAAAAATATAGAAATATTGTTAAAAACCCAAAACACCGTATCTTAAGTAATATCCGATGAATCTGCAGCAGACTCAGATAACTGGCTCAACTATGAACTTAACTATTTAACTGGGGCATCCTTTCTTCCCTAACCAATGTAGGTATTCGGGCGTTTTAAAAAATAGCGGTCGCTAGCCTGATAGTTGTAGGTAAAGAAGGCCGAAATCGTCTCAGTATACTTTGCACATTGTTCTATTAGGACGACCTTGACTCAACGTCAATGAGAACAATTTATACTGGACCCTTCTCAGAGAAAAAAATGATATGATGTTAACCAACCTTATCGACTGTGGAAAGGAAAAAAGACGTAACCCACAGTTTTTTCAAAACAGCTATTTTTCGATAATCACAATGTATCAAACTTGATACACGCTTTATCAAACGGATGCAAGCTGCAAATGCCGAATTAGCATCTAAATTTAGCTTTAAGTTTGAAAAAGATGACCTGAAAAAAATCTTAAATAAAGGTTTTTCCTTGACAATTTCTTTCATTAATATTGGATTATGTCAATAAAACACCAGTTTAGAAGTTTCCGTGCACTTTAAGGTATGTATAATTCATAATTTGCATATGGCCCAAAATCATCAAAACACGTTTTTTGAGCCTCCTGTAAAATTTGATAAGTGTGGGTTACTTCCTGTTTCCTTTCCACAGTCGATATGTAAATACCATGATTTTTTTTAAAAACCACCAAGTAATTTAATAAAAATTTTAAAAAAAGTTTTCTCGTTTGTTTTGGACGCCCTTCAAATTGGCGGCTCGCACCAGTGGCTTCCATGAGTCGCACACTTTCCAGGCATAGGCCTGAAAGAAGTTCTGTAGCTAAAACAATTCTGAACCAATAAGGAATGGGAATGTCAAAAAGATCAATAACATAATAAAATACTCAATAAAAACAAACATCTGTATATTCTTAAAAAAGCAGTCTTACTTTTAACATAATAATAATATCAAGTTAATTCAACAATAAATATTTGATTGAATGAATAATAAAAATGGTTTAGGTATGTAAGTATTTATAAAAATATAAAGTAATAATTGCATTTTTATTTACTATGAATAATGTACAAAATGACTGATAAATAATGTACAAAATGACTGATGAATAATAAAAAAAAATTGATAATCTGTTTTTTGGTTTAATTTACTAATTGAATTTTTTTATATCACAAGTATATCAAAAGGCACATTAGATTATTATAGTTGTAGTTGACTATATTAAAACAGTTGACGTAAAAAAATAAGTAGCCTTCTTCATAATAATATGTACCTAAATAATTTTTACTTCATAAGTTGGCAGAAAATTTTATCCTCCGAGGATATGCCAAAGTTATTACTTTTTTTCTTTTTTACAAAAATTTTTATGAAATGCAATAATAACGAGTACTTATTAGGAATATAATTTTAGAATGACAATTTAATCTATTATTATTTATGTAGTTTGAAATACCTAGCTATTAAGGAAGGAAATTTTCACATCTAGATAGCATTCACAAAGAAAATACTGAGTAATCTAGACATTTGTTATAATTTGAAATAAATTTAAGATTGAATAGATCACACGTAATTTGAAAGTAGTATTAATTTCACTTTGAATATAAGATTATGTATAATTCTTGGACAATCCTTATGCAATAATTTCAAATTTTGATATAAAAATAAAAGTAACAAATATTAATACATCATAACAACATTAAATATATTAAAATTTATAATATAATCGAAAAAAAATTATAGTAAAGAGTTATTGCATTTGTTATAACTATTCTTTACACCAATTATTATAAGGCACATTGTATTTAAAAATTAATTTCATTACAAATGATTACAAAATTGCTGATCTCTGATATTTCAAATCAATAAATATTATACATAATGGGTAATAACATAATCATGATAATACATCATAATCGCTAATGGCTGTCCAATAATAATTGAACTCCACACAATTAAGTTTCCGCACCTATCTCCGTAGTGGCGTTCAGCGTAACGAGATAGAAATGATAAAGGAATCTGGGCCATCATTCCCATGAATGCCCATACTCTGTATGTTTGTAATGGCACACTCACCTAAAACCGAATGCATATATTAATAATATAACCATCTGTGACAAAACGGTAACTATAAACAAACAATTTAATGAAATAAATTACATAGACATGCACCTGCCAGCACAAATTTATACAATGCGGATTAATGGCAGAACTCCCCGTTTACACGGTAGATGCATTCCATGCGATACCATGTAAAAAAATGTACTATAAATTTACAGTCTGCAGTCTCAAGATTCCCGCCCCTTTTGTCCTAGGCCCCTTCCGCATACCTCTGTGCATAGTACTGAGTAGTAAGTACATGCGAGGGATGTAGGAAATTTCAAATTACTGTTACGTATTGTAAAATGAATGTTGGTTTTTTTATCTCTTTTTATTTGCACCATATTATTTCAAAATTATGTAAAAAAATCGTGGAAAAAGGGAGTTCAGTGTAATCATAATAAAATTAATCTGAAAAATAATTTAAAACATAGAAACATTTGGAAAATGATCTTACCAAGTACTCATGAAAGAATGCCGAAATGAAGAAGACCACAGTGCTGGCGACTGTTTTGCTGTATCCCATTTCAACAATCGGAATATAAACATGGCGGACCGCCCACCTGTGAACCGGCATATTCCAAGTTCTCCAAAACGTGTCAATGTTATTTGCATTCCACCAATCATTATAAAAGTTTCTATCAGCAAAATGAAGCAACTCTCCCATCAAATTCAAGAATGAATGGAAATTTAAATAGAAAAAGCAAAGCCATATCAAATGGTTTGGAATCTGAAACAAAAATCAAATGTAAATAAAATCACCACATTGATTTTTTTCTACAGCAATTAACAAATTTTAAATAAAGCGTATTAGTGAAATATTCTTACAGATAATTTCAGAAGTCTTTCGGCCAGAAGCATGTAATCCATTTTTGAGAAAGGCACGAGTGAATTCTTAACAGAAGGAATCATCCATTGCTGAAATAATCCCATCACAAGATGTACGCCAATCATAACTTCAAGTATTCTCTTAATTAAAAACCTTTTGCGTATTCTGAAAAAAAATAAACGATACATAGAATTTATTTACAATCAATGTAATGAAGTATTGTTAACAATAATCAATTAACACTTTTTATATGAACCTACCGAGTGGTGCGAGGGAAATTCAATTCATAGCATATAGTGGGTGCTAATACGAAATAAGCAATGTCTTTTACAGTCAAATTGTCTGGATATCGAACTGTAACTGGACAATCATCTGTGTCATCATGGTTTCCATTTCTTTCGTCTTCCCATGATTCTGTAAAATAAATTCTGACATAAACAAGATATCCTGTAAAATAAGCACTAATATATTACTGGGAACACAAAAACATTGTCAACGCCACCGCCAATAATTTACTATAATAATAAATTTACTAGTATAATTTCTTCAGACCCCTTTCCCAATGTTGGCAAATAAAATATGTATGTACCAAAATCTTTACTATATGTTTTGTTACTACATATCAAACCAAAACAATACATAAAACCTTCATTATTTTTTTAATCCATGTCAAAAAAGAATCAGGTGTAAATAAATACACCTTACATGTGAGATTTTTAAACAATTACTAATAAAATATTTAAGTTTTTTGTTGAACAGACTTATCTACAGTAAATCATAATAGTCAAGGTTGACCAATTGGCAATTAGTTACCGGCCATTAAAATATGTGCATCAAAAATAATTTACATGTGAAGATAGCAAATTAAAAAAACACATGCCAATGAATGCAAAAAAAAACACAAAAAGAAAATTGCTAGAGGGTAAAAAATCATTATTATGTATTGCAGATAAGAATTCGCAATCTTTTACTCAATTTTAAATTGTCTCTTATAGACATCTCACTGTTTGTATAGATTTCAAACAAGTTAATGAAAACGAGAAAAGAATATTATTAACTAGCATAGCAGAGAAACTTGAAGTGCAGAAGACAGTTAACCATAGCAAGACATTTTAGACCATATAGCACAAGCAATTTAGAAGAAAACTTTACAAGCAATCACCCTAAAGTAGTTTACACACGTTTCAATACTCAAAAACTTACGGTCGTTTACCAAAGCTGGGTCTACTGAGTCTGAAACAACTGGAATAGCAAACAACTTATTAATTGGGGATACTTTATTTGATGAGTAATACTGGGTGGTATTATTTTATCAACCAGGAAGTACTAATAACTCTTATAAGCTTTATACATTGTAACAACTTTGATAACGGCAAAGATTATTTATTGGTTACATATAAGTTATCATCATCATTATCATTGTATGAATTTTATAATAATACAATTTTACTTACTCCAATTCGGTGCTGAAAGACTTTGTCGTCTCAGTGTGTTTTTAGCGATAGCTTTTCTTTGGGCTTTTCTACACCAATAATTTACTTGGACATAACTCCAAAGTTTCAAAAATAAAACCAAATAAAGCATGCTCACCGACATGGCACCAACTGAAAAATAGTCAAATAGTTTAATAAAAGCAATCTTATAAGCTGTCATAACCAACGCTCCCTCTAAGCCAAAGGGTTAGCTGCGCGGAAATTTCAAAGGCTGCGCGGAGGCTGCGTGGAGGCTGCGCGGACCGATCAAAAATTAATTGAGCAACTGTCTTGTACTGCGCGCCAACCCGAATTAAATGCGCGGGGGCTTCTCAACTGCTGCGCGGTCGCGCACGCGCGCAGCTTAGAGGGAACGTTGGTCACAACTTGACAATCAATTCAATCGAAAATGAATTCCATATGTATATTCTAATGTCTTTTTAAATCTAAAATTAACAATACAAATACACTTACCTAAGCTGAATTGATTATCCTTGAAGTGTAAAATGATTACCGGGAGCGACACCAAGCCCAAAATATTTGCTATGTGAAACCACATACCAATTTTGAATGATAATATCCCCTAAAAAGTATGACAAAAAACAGTTAATATACAGAATCAAACAATAGGATTTCAATATCAGTCAATTATATCAATATTGGTATTTTGGTTTTTGATATATGTATATCAGTACAGTGGAACCCCCAATTACACTACCCCGAATTACGCGCTGGCTTGAAATATTCGCCGCCAATCACCCAATTGCATGGTTGCATTCCATTCTCATTACTACGAGACGGTTGTCTGTGCCACGCATACAGTCAAATGTTGGCTAGGGTCTGTGTATTCAACACGTGCCAGGTTATACACGTATAGCAGGCGACTGTCTATGTGTGGGATTTTGGCGCGAATAATTTATTGTAACTAGCTTTTACTTCGGGGTCTGGAAAACTATAGTTTTAATGCGATTGTAACAGAACAAAATAATATACAATTTGTTGCCAGTGTGCAATGACTCAAATGAAATCAAAAAATAATTGTGTATGTACTAAGCTATTTATTAAAATCGGTCAATATGCTTACAACTGATAGTGCTTTTTCTATGATGAGGCAAACACAAACCGGTATGAATGAATCTGCAAATAATAGAATTATTAAATAAATGAATCACAAATTACAACTGTAAAATAACCAATAAATGTAAAATGTTTATGTATTTATTTTTAGCTTTATGATGAAAACATAAATGTATTAATTGTTTACATCATTTTTATATAGAAGAAAATGAGTACATATACTTTAAAAGTAGCATTAAAATCTCATTTTCGGTATTATTAGGCTAACGAGCTTTGCATACACCAAAAAATGTGTTTTTAAAAACATTTATGTCTTGGGTTATAAAAATAACATAATTAATATTCAATATTTCATGATAATCAATACATGAACTGAAATTGTATTATATAAATGCTTGAAAAAGAATACTAAGGATCGCACTGGCTTGACAAAAAGTGCAATGCTCCACAGATAATAAATATGCTAGTTCATAGAGTAATAATAAATAACATGAGTGGTGTCAAAAAAATAATATAAAATTAAGAAAAATACAGTAGTTAGTTAGAATGTAAGTATTTTTGGTATACGCTTTGATCCAATATCAACACATTTTAAGCATAGTATATTCACATATTTTATAAAGAAGAAAATGGTCAAATAAACTTAAGCTCACACAGCAAGAGAACTATTGATGGATGCTCTGCACTGTCTACATTTTGTCCTGTAAGCACAACAAACCATTGGACTGGATCTACCATAACTCCGTACCTAAAAATCAAAATTAAATGAAATTAAATGAATCTAACAAAAGTTTTGGTTGAATGACAATTCATATTTCAACACACTCTTACATACAATACATATAATTTTATTAAATATAATCTTGTAATAGATACTATTAATATAATACTATATTGACAATATTATATAAAAAAAAAATTGTCCAATGATGCACTGATAATATAAAACAAATTAGCACACAATAGTCAAATTGAAGTTTAAAACTCACTTGATCAAGTTTTCAAGAAATAGGCGAAGGCCACCGATAGATAGAAGTAGGAATCCCCAATTCACTAGTCCGGTGAAGTTGTCGAAACCGGAACTCCATGAGAAGAGGGAATCTTGGGGTCGGTGACATCTAAAAATATTTATTAGTTTTTATAAAAAATATGTAGTTTTCCCAAACTCTTACTAAATAATTTGGTAAAGAACATTGCGGTGAAGTGATATTCGATACACGAGGCGAGTGCTTGGTGTCTCTGAATCTTAGGGCACCTCAAAAATAGCAAATATTATGAGACTGATACATTTCAAATTCAGTTTTCAATAGATATGTTTTGACATGGAATTTTACATAGCTTTTATACTCTCCGAAAAACTGGGCCTTTAAATTTTATTAAAACTGGGTCCTCTCATGCGCTTAATTCACCACTGATAATTGTTGAAGTGAGAGATGTTTTACCTCTACATACTGTGCCATATGAATTTACCCCTCCCGTAGAGGATGTGCTGAAATTGCAACTAATTTTCAAAAAAACTTAGGTTAATATCTCGACCTGCTACAGTTGCAGACACTTCGCGACCCGAGTACAAGGTTCTATGTGAAAAATTTTGAAGAAACAAACATAGCAATGTATTCGAAAAATGATAGCCGCATTGTTACTTCTGTTTCGTCAAAAATTTTCACATAGAAGCTTGTAGTACTCGGGTCGCGACTTGTTCATCTTCAGCTGTGCGCTGTGCCTATTCACTCTTTAATATTTTCCATCACCTTTTTTTCATGAATCAGGTGATCTTTAGTAATTTGAACATGGTTTTACCAAGGGTCGGTAACAGACGTTTTACCAACCTAGGCAAGATTGCATTTGTCTTAAATAATTATAAAAGTCAAAGGCAGATTTATATTATACTACACTAAAATCACCTTTTTCATTTTCCGTTTCAGGCCATCATTACACCGACATCCGACACTGCATTTACCAGTCATATTCAGTGGTGTAGGAAGATCTCTTGGCACCCCCAATATGTTCTCTATTTTTGTTTTTAAATCACTTTCTACTATTTTTTTTATCTATGAACTCGGAGTATTTACTACAGGTGGATTAATTTTTTTTATGTATAAATATAATTTCTCGAAAAATATTGCATGTATTTTTGGAAATGCCGCCCCCAAAAATGCCGGTATGCCACTGGTCATATTATAAAATATAACAGGCGTGGAATAATTGATTCATACATATACAGTAGTAGCAATATTAGCAATATCAGCAACAACATTATACAGCGGTCGCATAACATTATTTAGTATTATGTTACAACAAAAAATCCGACAATAGTAAAGTGGTTATGATATTTTTTATCATTCAGTGGCGGTCAGTGGCGGATTAAGCAATTGAGGGGCCCCAGGCGCAATAAAACTCTGATGCCCTGTTTTTCGGATGACAGGAAAATTAAAATTTTGAAATATATTAACTAATTATATTAAAACCACTTTTCAGGCTCCAAAGATTTTGAGGCTTTAGCGCGCGCCTCGTAAACTTATGGGATAATCTGCCACTGCATATAGTAATGCAATTGTGATAAAGCTAAAAACAATTACACTGTGAATTACGCAATTGATAATTGAGATAACTTTTCATGTGATATTTAACGTAAGGAAAACGGGTATAAAATAAAATACATATACTGCACAAAAAAATGTACTGTTTTATTAAAACTGGCACTATTTGTTGCGCATTTCTGAAGGTTAATATTAAAGGACGTTTATATCAGTTATATTCGAGTTCTGAGAGAAATTTTGATTGATCTAATCTATGTTTTATATTACATTTTTTCAGAAATGAAATCATGACTATTAATTTTCGTAATTCGTCGTAGATATCAAAGGAGTCAAGCCACAAATTTGGCGAAAGTGAGTTTAAGTACACAAAAGAATTTTAAGATCATCGAATATGTCGTGCTTATTGAATTTGAGCCACTAAACGCCGTATTTAAGAGTATGTAGGTATTTAGAAATTTCCAAAAGACCTAGCCAGTGGCGTAGCAAGGGGGTGCGGCAGGGGCGGACCGCCCCGGGCGACACATTTTTGGAGGCGGCATTTTCAAAAATAAATACTGTATTTTTCGAGAAATGATATGTATACATAAAAAAAATCCACCTGTAGTAAAAACTCATAATTAATAGATAAAAAATAGTAGAAGTGATGAAAAAACAAAATTAGAGGAACTATTAGGGGCGGCAAGACCCTTTCCTACACCACTGGACCTACCACATATTATATTAAAGCAGTCGATGACGACAAGCCGCATAAGTCTTGACTTTTGAATAATTTCATATGATATGTGGTTATACACTATTTACCAAAAATCGCAACAAATAACATCACATATTATTTATATTCATATCGACTGTGGAAAGGAAAAAGGACGTAACCCAGTTTTTCCAAAACAGGTTTTTTCGATTATCGCAATGTATCAAACATGATGCACGTCCTATCAAAAGGATGCAAGCTGCAAATGTCGAATTAGTATCTAAATTTAGCTTATAAGTTTGAAAAAGATGACCTTGCAAAAAATTAAAACCATGAAAAATTACTGAAATAAAGGTTTTTCCTGGATAATTTCTTTAAATCATATTAGGTTATGTCAATTAAACACCAGTTTAAAAGTCTCCGTGCACTTCAGGATTGTGTAGAATTCATAATTTGCATATGGCCCAAAATCATCAAAACACGTCTTTTGCGCCTCCTGTAAAATTTGATATATGTGGGTTACGTCCTTTTTCCTTTCCACAGTCGATATGTTGAAAATTTCACCGTTCTATCAATAAAAACAAAAAAATCTAAAGGTGTCACTTTTCTGTGAAAAAAATTTGCGCGCCAATTTTTCAGCATTATGATTTTGTGGACTGGCTGCTCCCTCGACCTCTGACCAGTGGCGGATTACCCTACAAGCGAATGAGGCGCGCACTTGGGGCCATATAATCTTAGAAGCCTCAGAAACTACTTACATTATACAACCCATATACTTTTTATTCAAATTTTACATATTTTTATTTTTTTACATGGATTTTTCTGGCGTCATGTTATCCGAAAAACAGGGCCTACAAATTTGATTGCTGCTGGGGCCTCCAATTTACTTAATCCGCTACTGCATCTGACCTAATCAAAGGAGGAATATCTTTTTCTTAATGTAGTCTCAATAATAGCGACTGCGAACCAGTATTCGGCACATCACAAAAATGAGAAATTAAATATATAAAGTGTTTTTTTGACAAAAAAAGGTACCGAAACTCATTTTTTGTCAAGGTTTTTGCTAAAAGTTTTTTTCCAATCTATGTCCGTTTCCAATGTGGAGCATATGGCTCCCTAATCTCAACAGATTATTTTTACGAGAACTGCTTGTTAGTCAGGTGATCAACCTTCTTTTAAGAGACTAAGGATATAAATAAAGGGCTAGGACAGGACATGTGGTTAACTAACCGCTCTTGCGTTGCCCTTAATTTTTGGATTAGAAGGGTGGGAGAGAATTTAGATATCACAAACACCCACACCTTTCAACTTTGCCTGAACCTGAACTGATTAAAATTCCGAGAAAAAGGGTGCCGGAACGCCGTTCCAACGTGTTACATGGAAAGAAAAGCACTGGAAATAAGAAATCACAACTACCTATGACTAGAAGTTGTGATTGAGATTTCTCGCCTTGAGATTTTTAGAATAGGTACTATTGATTCTAGAAATTTCCAGATTCATTTTTATCGAGAAATTGTGAGAATAATAATAGTAAGAGAAATTAATGAGAATTGCATAGACAACTTCACTAACTTATCTATGTCATCATTTTTTTAGGATACCTGCATTTTAGGAGTTTGTGATCAAACACGCCCAAATTAAATATCGCTATAATATTGGCATACTAATTCAGAAGAAGACAATTTGTGTTTTTACCGTCGCTAAAAATCTCGTTGTTTCCATGCAATTAGGGTCAAAATATGATCTTATAATCAATGTTTACTTATAGTCAGTGTTTATAAAAAAAATGTTTTTTTCTGTTCAAGAAAAAGTTAATCTGGTAATTTTTGATTCCAAGCTCCTCATAACATAATATTATGACCAATGTTTTGAAAATTGAAATAGTTCAATTTTCAGTTGAAAAATGTATATGTGAATAATCTCGAGAATTCTTGAGAATCTCAAGAAAGTGACCTTTTACCTTTTGTGTCACAATTCGATAAAATGATTTCTTAATATTTCAATTTTTTGCAAGCCCAAACTGTCATCATCAATCATCGATATCTGCATTTCGACAATATGATTTTCATCATCAATGCCACACGGATAATAATTCGTCGAAGGATTTTGGTAAATCTTCAAAAACTTCTAATCGGTGGCGGATTAAGCATACGAGAAGCTCCAGGCGCAATAAAATTTGGAGACCCTGTTTTTCTAATAAGATAAGAACTTCAAAATATTTCATGTAAAATAGTAAATATATATAAAAATCTAAACAGAGTATATTGGTTTTATAATTTAAGCTATTTTTGAGGCCCCTAAGATTCGGAGGCCTCAAGCGCGCGCCTCATGCGCTTATAGGATAATCCGCCACTGCTTCCAATAGTGAAAATAATGAAAATTACAATAACCGTATCTTGTATATAACAGTATGTATATAATATCAGTGTTACTCCAATTCTGGTGAAAATAACTTATATACATATCTCATTTACATTATGAAACCGGTCCTCAGGCAGGTTTGCCAGTGAGCGGAACTGTTCCGAATTCAATCGACAAATCCCGAGTCCCGCATTGCAAGTCCCTCTATAATCCCGACGTTTACATGTATAAAAGTCTTCGAAATAGTGAATGTCCCGATCTGTGATTTTGTAAATCTGGCAACTCTGTCCCCAGGTAACAATGAAAAAACATTAAATTACGGATATGATGTACATATATAAAAAACATTACATAATCCCCCGAAACGAACGTTTCGTATGATTCGTTCTCAAAATACTACAATTGAAATATAATAACAAATTTCTATTTTTTTAAATTAAAAAAAAAAGAAAATGTACAAAGTTTCGTACGCACGAGAAGGTGTCTGCGAGCACAGGAATAGAAATCCCTGCCCAAGGTGATAACAACTGCAGGAAAAAAGTTATGGGCATTTGAAGTTTTGAATGCTTGTATTTTGAAGATTGTAAATGTTTCCACGTTTCTTTTTGATTGTATAATATATATCAATGATGGTACTGGCATAATATAACTATTAATAAAATATTGTTAAAAAAGTTATTCATAGTTAATTAGAAATACCTAAACTTCTATTAGAACCTTGTCCATCTGAAATTCAAGCAAACCGCCAGTGCTAAAAGGTTCTAATTGAAATTTGTATAAAAGCACAGGTGATTCAAAAAACAGACTTACGCTTTTTATATTAAAATAAAAATAATTATATGGAAGATATCTAATGTGACCATTATTATTGGAGAAAATATATAAATAAAATGGAGAATAAATAGGAAAATGAAGATTTTTTTTCGCAATTTGTGTTTGATATCATTAATGTAATAAGTTAATACTGTAAAATGTAATAATACCACAAACAAAACATCATAATGGTAAAAAATAACACCATTGTGTTGAAGAATAAAATTATCGAAATATAAAAGATATTATTCAACCTTCACACAAGTTTTGTCACTAAAGACCCGGGTTTCGCCTTTCGGCATCTTCAGTAGTTCAAGTTGAAACCACAGATATCTTACGACGCGCACATGGAACTACGGCTTATTTGAAATTTAAGCGAAATTTCGACTTCATATACAGCATGTAGAAAAAGTTACGCTTAAGACTGCCTCATTATTACTTTAGTTTGGCCAAAAGTCGACACTTAGAACCATGTAGTACTCAGCTCACGAAATATGTAATAACAATTACACTTTTAAAATAATAGAAATATACAAAAATCTGAACAAAAAACACATGGGTTATTTAATTAATGTAAGCCATTTTTGAGGCCACAAGCGCACGCCTCATTCGCTTATAGCAGTGATGCAAAATCCGCGGCCCACAGGCCGCATGCGGTCCGCTTTAAATTGTTTTGCGGCCCTCGAATATTTTTTCAGGTAAATCATTGAATTTATTAAATATAAGCAAGCTTTTTAGTTATTGAAGGAAACAAATATATTCATAGAAGAAGGCTTACTAATGAACGTTTGGATTCAATTGTACGGCTTCATATATAGATATTAAATGGAATTTAAAAAGTTATCTTAAAATTAACAAGGCCAAAGTTCGCATTCACTTTTGAATTATAATACATATAAATAAAACATGTACACCTAATTATTTAATTTTAATTTTTCCTTGCGGCCTTAACACATGATGTGTTTTTATTCGGCCCACTAGAATAAAAAGGTTGTGCATGTCTGGCTTATAGAGTAATCCGCCACTGTACGATAGTTTCCAAGAACTCGTTGCCGGCTACTAAATAAAGGAATCGCGTCAAGTTGATAATTATTTTCTAATACGATTCGTATTCGATTATTAGGCAATCAAATGTTAAATACATGATTTCCTTGATTAAATATTGTTTAAGAGTAAACTCGTATGTAAAGAAATCATAAAAATATTAACAATAATTAACAAACTAAGATGCCTTATTAATTTCTATGAATTGCAATATATAAATTTTATAAAATTGAATCAATGACTTACCGATATATAATAGTAATTATGTATCTACCTAATGACTTATCAGTTTGAATTACGTTAATTTGAGTACCTATGATACATATCACAAGTACGGTCATTATATTTGCTTACCTAAATCCAAAATTTTATCTATAAAACGTGATAATGTTATCATTGCAATAATAACGAAAAGTCTATTATCATATGTTTTTGGCTGGATTATACATATGATTAACTTATAATAATTATTTAATGCAATTTTCTGTTGTAAATAAAATCACGAGACCGTAATTACAAGGTGGGTAACTTGAAAAATAAAAAAAAACTACTTTGAGAACGGCCTTGACGAAAACGTGCATGAACAAAACTAGCAAGTAAACATTGAAATACATTTTAACAGAACATGGTGCAACCGGTGTGAATGCAAGAATGCACGTAAGATCTAAATATATGACATTTCTTAACATTAAGATCTGTTTATAAAACATATAATTCGACTGTGTACACATATATACATAAAGTTGGTGTCGGTTAAAACTGGATCAGGTATGTGTTCTGTCAAACAATATTTTCGTCTAGCATCATCAACGTTAGGTCGGGTGATGATACTAATAGAGGATATTATGTCTCACCAAAAGGTTAAATTGTAATTAAAAATCAACTGTTAACTCACGGTTTATCATTCTGTAACTTTCTAGCCTTTTTCTCTTTTTCTGTGATTTCCTCGGCTCTAGTAACACTCTGTGCCCTCCTATAACGCAATGACTTTTCTTCTGCTTCTGTTGTCATCGCGAGTATTTTTTTTTACTCACTTCCAACTAATGTTATTGACACGCCGTTTCTCGTATGACGGAAACACGATATTTAGCCGGCTTCTACGCCCGACCGCTCGACGGGACCGCAAAGTTCGATGTGCACACAGATAACGCATCAATATTATCGTCTGGTACCCAGTGGCGAACCATTCTTCGTTGCGATTTCTTTATAATAGAGCGAATTATCGATATATTGTTTTTCAAGACAAAAATCAAAATAATCACAGATAAAATGGGCTCAACGGAAAGTTTGCAAAAGAGTGGGCGGCGAAATAATTTTCAAGTAATTGCGTGATATGAGCGTTGAAAGATCACTTAAGGTACCTACCATTGGCGGATCCAAGGGGAGGGAGGGGCATGCCCCCCCCCCCCACCACCCTGAGGAGATTTTTTTCATCATTTTTTTATTAAAACTTTATTGTGAAATGGGATCTTTAATTGTTTAGTTTACGATTTTTTATAGAATACATACTTAATTATGTATTGACTACTTTTATATAGATATATTATTTTGAAATCATCCATTTTTGAATGTATTATTTTTTGTATGATGTTTATTTTCGAATTGAAAGGCCCCCTACTTGGACAATTTCTGGATCCGCCAATGGTACCTACAGTCAGTGGCGGATTAAGCACCTTGAAGGCCCTAGGCGCAATAAATTTTGGAGGCCCTGTTTTTCGAATAACGTAAAAGTGTAAAGGCGTAAAAGTGTAACGTAAAGATTTATACAATTTATGCTATTTTTAAAGCTCCTAAAATTTGGAGGCCCCAAGCGCGCGCCTCTTGCGCTTATGGGGTAATCCGCCACTGTCTACAGTAGGTTTTTAAATTTATCGATATATTGTTGATATATTATTTATATGTTTGCATATTTTTTTTAATATTTCCGAAATCAAATTATCAAATACTATTTTTGATGGTGAAGGCGGATATAATTAAAATGTTAAGTGTCCCGGTTTGATAGTCAATAAATCTGACAACCCTACCTTTGGGGCTATCGCAGTATGTATAGCATTTAGCAATGTCAATTACACTAATTTATAGTTGAAATTTAAATAAACGATATCGATACATTATGATACATATCAAGAATGTACTGTAAGTACGACTATAATTTCATGTTGTTGATAAGTAATCTATAATGTTTTTCTATAGTTTTATATATAGGTATAATTAAATTTCACAACCTCGTTATTTACAGGCAAGCCACTGTGTTTACTGTTCAGCGAATAGCACGCTTTGTTTCATTAACTGTTTTCTCAATATAAATTATAAAATATACCTAGATATAGCACAACCGTCACAAATGATTTTTACGTGTGAATTATTTATTATCAATATTTTCAAACATAAGTTTTCAACAATTCACGATCAGTACCGGATTACCCTATAAGCAAATCAGGCGCGCGCTTGGGGGGTCAGAATCATAGAGGCCTCAAAAATAGTTTATATTATATGGCCCATATACTTTTTGTTCAGACTTGAACGTATTTGTATTAAATTTACATGAAATTTTATGATGATTTTATGTTATCCGAAAAACACGGTATCAAAATTGTATTACGCCTGGGGCCTCCCATTTGCTTAATCCGCCACTGTTCGCGATGGTTGATTTTCATTGGGTGACTAAAAAATATATTTAGTAATATTTTTCGTTCTCATAAGAATGTCTTAATAGATTTCAGTGTGCAATTACTATTATGACAGTATTACTAAAATATAGATGCTCACAGAGTTTTAAATTAAATTACCTAAATACAGTACTTACCTATGTATGTTTTAATCAGGACTGTGGAGTTGTGGTGTTTTGGGTGGAGTCGTAAAAAAACGAGCGACTTCGACTCTTTTTTTTCAATTAAATTTAAGCACAAAAAAGTCATGTATTTTAGTAGAAAGGAAGACATAAAAAGACGCAAGGAGAATAAGAGTTGTAGATAGGTAAAAAAAATCTGACTCCGGCTTTAACCTAAAAACTGATCCGAATTGATTTTTTCAAACTTTTTTTTTAAATTTAAATATATGTATACCATCAGATTCTTTTAGTTACTAAAATAATTCTAGTCCATTTCACCAATCAAATAAAGTAGAATAAAAAAGACTTATAAGTTTTCAGTATCGACTTCTTTTATTTTTGCTGATTTGTCTGATGTTCACGGTGATTCTTCACGATTCCACAAGCCTAGTTTTAATCAAATTTTATGATTTTTATTTTATGCCTTCCAAAAATTCAAATCGCCAAATTAAATTTTGAGATATTGTTTCATTATACACAAATATATTTACAATGTTCGAGGACGTGATTTGAGACCTCGCGTAGTTTTCTCAACATCTATGTCTTTTAAATAGAAAAATGTTTTCATTTTTTCGATGACCAATAATGTTTCTGGAAATGTCGAAACTGGTTCATTGTTGCACTTTTCACCATCTTCTTCTCAACTGCTGTCATTACATGCATCACACAATGACTCGATTGTCTCAACGCAACAGGTGGCTAATTTGCTGTCACACTGCACACATGTTGCAGTTGAAGTACCCCAAAGCTACGACACCAATCATCATCAAATGAATCTTTTGGTTCCTCTTCAGTTCTTTCTAAGCAGTGGCACATTATCCTATAACCAAATGAGGCGTGCGCTTGGGGCCTCAAAAATAGCTCATATAATATAACCCATACACTTTTGGTTCAGATTTTTAAATATTTTCACTAGTTGGAATTATCTGATGTTTTTATGTTATCCGTAAAACAGGGCCTCCAAATTTTATTTCGCCTGAGGCCTCCCATGTGCTTAATCCGCCACTGTTTCTGAGTAATAACTGCTCAGGGAGTGTACCCACATTGATGGAAGCAATTCATTATTGTTGTAGTTTTCACCAGATGCCAAGCAGCTATTGTGTAATGCAGGGGTAACCAACCTTTATGGACACTAGATAGCAATGTAAAATATTGGTAGGGCTGCTAGCATCACATTTTTTCAAAATCTCAAAACCCAGGAATTTACTGATTTGCCCAAATTATCAGCGTGCCTCGTTTTTTTTATGGCTCTTCCAAGTATTTTGATATCCAAAATCCTAGGAATTTAACGATTTGATAAATTAGTTGGCGGATGCAACGGAATCAGTCGGCGGGCACAGGGTTGGTAACCTCTAGTGTAATGTATTGCCTGCAACACATTTATCTGGAGTGTCGCTTGGTCAATATATCTTCCTGAGGCCATCATGCACACTATTTAGTGTACTAGCTACTATTTTCTATATAGTTGTTTAAATTTTTTAATCACTCCCATATCGAGTGGTTATAAAACACTAGTACAATTCGAAGGGTAAAAGACTACCCTGATGTTCTTTAAAAATGAAGCATCTCGGGGTGGGTGCACAATTGTATGTAAAAAGAAGGATTTTACGCTTCTGAGCACTGATCAAAGAATCAAGATTTTTCAAGAAAATCGAAAAAATATTCTGGTCATCCATACCTTCTTATTTTTATGTTCTTGAAACATTGGGGTTTCAGCGATTTTGCAATCAAAATTAGCTGTATTTTATCTGACTGCCCCCTTAACGTAAGTTATATCCGAAAGGCACTTGTAGACGAGACCTCGTGTTTCATATGTTCAATGTCAATAAAAATCACGTTAATACATCAGTTTCTGTTGACATGCTCCATATGTAGTCTATATGCCCCACATTGTATACGGACTAATTTAGAATTTATAGTTTTGTTAATACACTGGTAAGTCACTAGGTGTGATGTATGTTTCACCTCATTGAGAATTTAAGTCTAAATTTCTACCAAGTTACTGCAAATTCATCGAAAGAATCATCAAAATTATGACATTTATGAAGTATTTCAGACATGTATGAAACATGTCTAAAACAGGTATTCCAATCAAATATTCCAACATATTTGGCCCTTTCTTAACTATTCAATATTTGAATCTTAAGGTAATTATTCAAATAGTGTTAGTAATATTTTACAGACCCAGATCATTTGTTGATTACTAACTACTAAGTAAATGTTGAGGGACAGCGGAAGGCAAATAAGCAAGACAGCTTGGCATATTTTTAAAATACACATATTTCCATTTTATATAAATGTGACTTATTATAAATGAGCTTGCTTCTTACAATTTTTAATGTTATATTTAACCATTTGAGTGTTATTTTAGAGCCATTTTTTTATACGTTATCTAAGTTTACGTTAAGACGAAATTAATAAAGTCCAGAACTGAATATAAATTTTTCTAAGTAAAATCTAACTTTGAATTAAAAAATTTCACTGTTTTCATTTTTTAACATTTTTCTGACACCACCAATACCTATCATATAAAGAAAAAAAAGATATGTTGCGTAAGAGGTACATTTTTGTAAAAAAAATCATATATTTACATGTACATTAGAAGTCTGCACGGGTTCGAGCGGGTAAGCGCAATTGAGATTCGGGCTCGGGCCGGGGCCGGGCCCGGGTAAAGAATTTATTTATACAGAAAAATATTTCAGACTACGTTCGTGTCTTAAGTCAGCCATGATTTTAATTATAACCAGTTCTATAGTGAATCGTAAATTTGAAAAACCGGTTTTTTTTCGGGCTGAGGAATATAAATCTGGGATTCGGGCCAGGTTCGGAAAACAAGTGCGGTATTAGACTCGGACCCAGGCCAGGTCGGGCCTGAGTTTTTCGGGCTCGGACCGGGTAATATTATAAAATTTCGGCCCATGCAGACCTCTAATGTACATAGATTGATTGATGAAATAAATTGCAAACGTGTTATTTTCTTATTGGTAGAATTTTATTTATAAATGATATAACTGTTGAAGACCATTCTTTCAAATATACTGCTGATAATTTTCTTCAAAAACTTCAATGTTCAACGCCTGTCAAGATATTTAATCTGGGTAATCGGAAGCGATGCAATGGCGCTGCCCGCACTTTTAGGGCAAATTTTAAAGAGTGCCATTGCGCTCTTCAGCACTCTAATGTTTAAGGCAGTGGTTCGCACACCTTTTTGTCAAAGGAAAAATTGTAAAATAAAAAGTATTTGACGGGCCACCCTTTTTTGGAATTATTTTGTAGCGATTGGCGCTTGCGCTGAGTTCCCCCTTCCGTCACACATCCGCATACACAAATATCTTAATTATTCATTTTTGTAAGAGGAAATTTTATATAAAAAGTAATTTTTATTATGACAAAAAAATTACAATTTGCAGATTGAACAAAAATCTTGCAGGACACATCACACTTTGTAAACCCTTGGTTTAAGGTATTATTTTAATATATTTAATTATTTTCATACTTCAGAAACTCTTGGAATATACCACTTTTTAGGTGTCCACTGTCAATACGGTGTAAGGGCAATATTTTCAAAAAATAAAACACTTGTTCGTAATAATTCCACTTTTATTTTAAGTGATCAGGACCGGTTGAGCATTATCAGCTGAAATTTTAAGTCATCAGTATATCAGAATATGAGTAGATAATGCTTGTCATTAGTGAAACCGGCTGAATATAAAGGTGGAATTAATACAAATAAGTGTTTTATTTTTTGAATACTCAAATAATTTATGTTTCAATATTCGATAAGTTGATACGAATAGTTGGATCCCTAGTCTGAAGAATGAATCTCCCACTGAAGACAATTAATACATTTTCAAAATTACTGTAATCAACAAGATAAATTACAAGATATTAAAAAAAAAAAACACACAATTTATTAATTCTGTTTCACTGATATTTATTTGTAGCTGTATTTTTTAACAAAAATAAACTGTGTTTTAAAAAGCACTGATTTTGAAGTAGATTCTAATATTACTATGGGGTGATGAAAACTATTTTTAAAAATGTGTTATCTGTGCATAATTATAGTTATTTGAAGTTCACTCAATTTTCATTCAATAATCTTATTAATGCTATTTTTGTAACATATTGGTAACTGAAAGATTCCAAATAAACAAAAATTAGTACATAGTACTAAATTTTAAATTAACAATTATTTAAAAACATACCTATTTTTTGGAATAGACTGTTTTAATCAAATCGGAATGCGACGTCTGTAACAGTATCATACAATACTTTTTAGTCATAGATACATTACATTAACTTTTATAAGGTAGAATAAGATATAAAATCTCATTACCATATATTACAATACATGTGATAATATTTTTAGCTAAAATGATGTTAGTCTCATTCATTAAATTATTAATAACTTCTCAATAAATTAAAAAAAAAAAACAATAACGCAATGTACAGAGGAAAGGTTTATAGCACATGTAAAATCACAAATGAGTCAAAACACTCGTTCACTAGTTCGTTATAATTCCAAACAATTCATATGTTCACTGTGTAGCAGGTCTTTGATGGTCCAGGTGACAAGAGTGAAATACAATTTGATTCCAATGTTGCAACATAACAAAACTAGTCGGCAAAAAAAATATTTTTATCATAATGAATTAAAATTTGTTTTTGTAATTCAATTCGATTTAAATATTCAATTTTAGTTCAAACGAAAGACGCAAATAGATGAAATAAAACCTCTAAAAGGTAACCTACATAATTCGAATGCACTTTTTTTAAATATAATAATATAACTTTTATACTAAATTTTTATAATCTGAAGCGATTAAATACATTCCTTTGATCGGTTTACACCTCAGGAATTTGTGTGTATTTTTAAGTGGCCACAAAAAAACACATTCAAAACAATTTTAGGTCATTATAATAGGACAGTTTAGATAAAATAAATTTAAACTCAGACACTGCTTTGACACACAATGATAAATTGAGCTAATCACAAAAATCGGGCTAAAAATCAGGTAGATTGGTTTGTCTTCCATTTGTGGTTGCAGTTAAGCTTTGAATATCATCGAGGGACTTCTTCGCCTTGCTTGATATATCATCCATGGATTTACGCGCTGTGATTGTAATGTCGTCTAATGATTTTTTGGTGTGCGTTAAAATCTCATCCGTACTTTTACAAGCGGATGATGCTATTTCTTTGACTTCCGTATCGATTTTATCTATGACCCATTCAATAGCTTGTCGTCCTTTCCCTGCATTGAGAGATATTTTGGTTGTTAGAACATCTTCCATATAGTCCGTCAACGGCACCCCCTGAAATTTACAAATAAATATACACCATTATTTGTTTCCGAACAAAAAAAAACGCTTACAAAGAAAAGATGATTCAGAAAAGTGCAATCTCATATTCATTTTTTTTTACTATGTTGTTATGTTAACCGGAAAAACATTTTTGGTGACATTCTAGGCAAACGATTTTATGACACCAGCGGTTCTCAAGATTTTTATTTAAATTATAACTCTCATACCGTCAGTTTATTGGCATTCTATGATAAGGTTTAAAAACTAAGACCTAAGTATCATATCAATACACCAGTTCAAGAGGGGAGCAAGTCCAAAAATTCCAGAACTAAACATATTTAAAGAAAATCAGTGAAATTTTGCTATTATAAATGGACACAAAACCGAGCATCGCTTTCGCATACTCGCATATCAGCGACAACTGCTTCTGTAGAATAATTACTTACTACAATTAAAAGAATAAAAACATTCACTTGAAACAGTCAAAGTGAAAATAGATTGCTCTTGCTTCAGTATCAAATAAAAAAAAGCTTTTAGTAAAAAAAAAAAAATGAAAGACAAATATTTTGTAACGAGGGATGAATGAAATTATTTTTTAAAAATTAAATACATGTTTTGCAAACAAGGAAAATAAATTTTAAAAATATACTTTTCTTTATTCCCTACTTCCCCCCTGACTGCATGCCATCTTTCAAAACGCACCAGATATATTTATATCGACTGTGGAAAGGAAAAAGGACGTAACCCAAACATATCAAATTTTACAGGAGGCGCTAAAAACGTGTTTTGATGATTTTGTGACATATGCAAATTAGGAATTAAACACAACCTTGAAGTGCACGGAGACTTCTAAGCTGGTGTTTAATTGACATAATATAATATTAATTCAAGAATTTCTCTAGGAAAAACCTTTATTTCAGTCTTTTTTCTTGGTTTTAACATTTTACAAGGTCATCTTTTTCAAACTTAAAGGCTACACTTATTTAAATAAATTCACGGTTTCTCCTTTATGATAATAATCGCAATAGATTCAAACATAATTATGCAACCCAAATAAGAATAGACAGAAAACACATGATATTCTAAATATGTTTTTGGCAGTCATTCAACTTCCGAAATTCTGACCTTTGAATATTTTTCAAGTATATTTAATACAGAAAATAAGAAATCTATCATTTAACATTGAAAATAGTAGGGTAGATAAAATTAATAAAAAATGATTATTCATGTTACTTCTTTACGGTCATTTTTACCTTGACTGTAACGGTTGCTTCCTGTTTGAGCAGTGTCTTGGCTGAATCTGTAGGATGAGGGATGTACCGCAGGGTTTCATCCACAGCAATATAACGACAGAATGTTAAATTGATTGTCTTGAGAGTCATTTCTCGTATTGACGGGTTGACAACGGAACGCTCACTTGCATAGCACACTTTGGCAGAACCAATCAACTGAAAAGATGGAAATAAATATTGAAAAAATTTACTTGCAACACTAAAAACACACATGTTTTGAAAAAGCACTTTTTAAATTTATGTAAAAATGTTGTATTCTCTCTAATTAGTGATGTCAAATACCGATTGAATCAAAGGACAAAATAAATCCACCTGTTAAACCAGTGTTTTTGATCTCTTGCGATAATTGAAATTAAATACAATGTTAAACATGGTAATGTTTAATATAATACAAAAATAATATAATGTCTCATACTCTGTTGGAAAGCAATGAAGAGTTCATGCTTAATTTAAAATGTATGAGTGATAACTTAAGTCAAAAATTATTGTCTTACTTTTATGAGATGGGATTACCAATGAGATTAAAATCATCCGACAACATATTTTTTTAGGCCAAGTATTACTAAAAGTCATCAAAGTACACTTTTTTCTAAATTGTTAATTTAATCTGTGAATTCAAACATATTTTTACATATTATAGTGCGTTTCCACCAAGTATTGACAGCGATCACCTTAAAAGTGATACTATTACATATTATGTTTTTTTTATAGAATATGCAACTCAAAATATTTACATATAAGTAAGTATCCAGTGCACTCCTACTTTAATTTGAAAAATATTGAGCATGTGACAGTAGATAGGAAAGATGTGAAAATATAAAAAAAAGATTATATTTTACGTAGTCACCTAGTAACTGATAACATAAATAGAAGGAAAATACTAGTCAAAGAATAAATTGATATAGGAAAACAACTAAGGAAAAAAAACATCCAGATATACAATTAGTTATAGGTATATTTACACTCTTATCATCCTATTCATCGAGATAAAGTACAACAAAGACAAAAAAGCATTGAATCAATGCCAAATTTCCCACCGGAATAAAAGATAGAACTTCCTATACGGCACATGTCGATCTGTGGCACACATTCAATAATTACTGGCACTTACATGACTTAAAGAATGTTTATAGTGAAATGTATTTGTTTCTTAATGCGTTGATAAATTTGAAATACTTTAAAAAACATAAAAAGCTTATCAATGATATAGCCCCATAGTTTAAGGCAATCCATTATTCAATAATGATTATATATGCATTTAAAAAATGTCACAAATATTGGGATGGTTAGAATAATATGTCATTTGTAAACCACTATCTTAATAATTTTGCTACAAGTATATTAAAAGAATTTATTTATAGGTGGGACAACATATTTCATACTTTTTTTTATTTAATGACCTAGACGACAACACAATTTCAATATGTTTAAAAAAATTATATAGTAAACATATTTAATAATCAATATTATCAAATTTCATTATTCTTCAAATTTCATTATTCTTCAATTTTTTTGTTTATCTAAGAGTTCAAAGTCCACAGAAAGTACTGAAACTCAGGAAGTCAATTAAGACAATAATATGTCGAAGTAATAACTAGAAAGCAGCTCAAATTTATATAATATAAGAAGACTAAAATATCGTCTTCCATCAAAATTATAATAATATTGACGATAATAAAAAAATATGTTAATTTACAGGAACCCAAATACAGAATAAAAGTTTTGGCGATACAATCAGATACATTAATAAATTGTTTACTCACAGCCTGAGCCCATCTTGGAAAATACCATTTCGAACAGACCAATCTGTGGGTATGCAAAACTCCATTGACGACATTTCGTTCTACAACATCAGTGCCTATTACAGCAGGATTCATCGGGTTGGGGTACTTTCTCCATGCTGCCTGAGCGACAGTTTCCCAAGGATGGCTGGAAAAGAAACGTCAATTAAGTATTTTTCCGCACTTCCAGCTCCGATCTTTCCCTCTCATCAGCTGTCAAATAAATATTTCGTATAAATGTGCAAAAAAGTGAAAATATCTTACTTGAAAGTGTGTTCAGAGGTCCAAATCCGCATTTTGGCGGGTTTTCCACATAAATTGTAAAGCAAGAAACCAATGAACCATTGGAGTATGCAATTATCGGAACCTTCGCGTAATTTTACATTCGAAGAAAGACAGAAAATTACCATAGATAATAAAAATTACTCAGGAAGTAACGATACCTGTTTTTGTACTCGTTACATATTACAAAATAATATAGCGTTTACAGGTATAAGTAACGTATAAGTATAAATAACGAAAAATGGGAAGACTGTGGTTTTCAAAAGTAAGGAAATTAGGTGTGAAACGTTTACTAACTATTAAAAAGAATAGCACCCTAATATTACTACAGCAGTGAAACATGTTTGTAAATACACACATACCTTATAATTTGCAGGAGAAAACTAATGAGTAATCATTTGCAAGCGACAATATATGTTAAGCAATATTTACCTAATGAAGTAAAAAATAATTATATTACTATCAAATTATGTCTTAGAAGAGCGTCCGAATCAATTTACCTTTTTAAAACCTTAAGAAACAGTGGCGGATTAAGCACATGGAAGGCCGCAAGCCAGTGAAGTAGGGAGGGGTTTTGGTGCCCGGGGCGATCCTTGAGTTTGCTGCCCCCAATATGTCCTCTAATTTTGTTTTTAAATCACATCCACTATTTATAAACTATGAATGTGGAGTTTTCACCACAGGTGGCTTAATTTTTAAATGAATCTATATATTAATAGTCGATAATGTCCGTTCGTCCGTCCATCCGTATGATTGTTCCCGATTACCCCTCCTCTTCCCCTGCCCCGCTGCCAACATTTTTTTATTCATACTAGACATATTTTTTCATTACACTGAAGAAGTACATTTTGTAATGTGAAAAATCGCTGAACCTTTGAATTCACATACAAAAAAAATCCACGCTTCAGGCTCGAACACAGAACTTTGGATTACCAGCCGAGCTCTTTGTCAACTGAGCTTACGTCATAATTATCAGAGTCGATAAAAATAAATTTCGTTTGAAATTGGAACCTTTCGTTTTTCATTTGAAAAACAGCATACATATTATAGGTTTTATTTTTCGCATTTTTCTAAATTCCTCTGTACCCTAAAGGTAGAGCGCTCGGTTAGTAACCTGTAGGTAGGTGGCTCGAATCTAACCTTGAGCGTTTTTTTGTTTTTGTTTTTAAATTATTTTTTTTGAAAACTTTTTATTTAAAACAATACATCGTGATCGTATGATCAAGATGTATGTTTATATGTATAGAATGCTATCAAAATAAAATAATCTGATTGACTAGCGAAATAAGCTTTTCAAAAAATAAATATAAGACGCAACTATTTCAAGATTTGTTTTTAATCTAGGTACATACGTGGTATAGTTAGTTGTTGGCGAAAGCCAGTAAAAATCATTATATATATTCTAAGAAACAAGTTCTATTTGGAGAATAAGTCAACATTTTGATAATTTTGATAAAATGAGCAATTAATTTATACTATTTTGCATGTGAAAATTGCATTTTTTATATAAATATAATTTATTTTTTTGCCCATTTATTTTCTGACTCTTTTCTCACATTCCACTGGAGTGAAAAAAATAGTTCAGTAGATATTAAATTATTCTAAAAATTAGAATATTAGACTATTCTAAAAATTCCAAAATAATTTTGTACTATTTTTGAGTATTTTATTACTAGAATGGATTTTTTTGAGTGTCAAGGCTGTCGATATATATCCAGGGGTCTTCTTCTTCTTTTCCGAAATATATTTGTTTGCATACTTGAAACATTTGAATTATTCTAAAAAATATATTATATACAATATGAATACTGCAGGACTGTCGATATTGGTTATAGTAGCTCAGCAGGGTAGCTCAATTATGATTGTTATGAATATATTTTATTATATCCGCTATTTGCATATTTTGTTTTGCAGTCCCGGTGTACTTTAGTTCTTTTAGATTTAGATAATTGGGTGTATTCCTAAAAAAATCCACTTAGAGAATTAATAAGAGAATTGATAATTACTGTCAGAGGCATACTCAACCTTTTGTATTTTTTAAGATAGAAAATCGGTTATTTGATAAAGAATTATACATTTTATCGGAAAAGTAATACATAACAAGCCAAATATAGATGTGCTCCTGTTTATTTTATTTCACAACAAAATTAGAAAAAATAAAAGTTTACTTTTAATCTATAATTACTTATATTTTGGTGGCCTTTACAAGACGCAGTGACAGGTTTCCCATGATGATTTTTTTGTAAAAATCTGTGGCTATTTTGTAAACATAATTCAAATGAACAGTTAAACCAGAACAGTTAAGCCAGCCAGTGATTCAAAACCATTTCAACAAAATTAATTTATTTTCACTCGAATTCCTTTGTTACTTCAAACTTCTTATTACATGAAAATCAGGTGATTCGCTTCCTAAAACTGATACCTAGTCGACGAATGAAAATAACGATAGACACGATCTTTTTATGTTAACCTTTTATCGATCTAACTATTTTTAACTAATCGGAGAGTACTATTCTTTGCCAAATAATACATTTTCATTATTTATAACAAAAATACATACATGAAAACAAAATAAATATATTATGTACGCATACCATGGCTCCGTGTTTGAAGAAAGAGTAGGCAGTGTTGACCAAACTTTAATTATTAAAATTATGACCAAATGGCGTAGTAAAATTTGTTTAAAATATTTTTCAAAAAATAAAAATCAATTTTGGAAAAAGGTTGCTATCACTGAATGTAGTGAATATAATCGAGCGTGAAATGAATCCCTCAACGCTCACTTATTTTTTATTGATTCTCTCCAGAAGTGGGACATATGGGGCGTATCTAATGTATTTTCACAGTTAGGCACAAAAAAATATTTCGGTTATGTTTTCATAATATTATTAAATAAATTCTCACGGAACTTTTAACAAAACTTTTCACAATTTGTCAATATTTTATACGCTTGAAAGCAATCACTAAGATGGAGTGGAACTTCACAGTACTTACACATGTAACATGTATCACGACGTTTTCTATGGGAGTAACAAACTCGACACTTTCTCCTTACATTTTTATTATTGCTTAGAATTTTAGAATTTTAGTAAGCCTTCCCGGTGGATCGAAACTGGGGGTACGTTTAGAAGTCGAGAGTTGATTTGTCGTTGCCATTTGTTCACTTTGGATATATACATCGGGAATGTCTTCTAACCAAGCTTTGGCCGTATTCAATATAAAACTTTGGATCATATAACATGACATGTTGACGAAAATCCCGTAAATATTGTAATCAGAAAACTAGCACTGTCATGTATTCTAAGCAAAATCGAGAAAACGAACCGCCAGGATAAATTTATGTTTCGATTTTTAACACATAACTAAACCTTTGTTTTCTCAATTTATTGTTAAATTAAAATCAGGCGAACAGAAAAAAAAACGTTTTAATACTTTCTAAAAAATCGAGAAAATTATCTGAATGAAAAAAAAAATTGTTTCTTTCCTGTTATACGTTCATCAAAAAGTGCATACTTTACACTGAGTATGTTTTGCTTCCTAAAAAACGCCCCACCCCCCGCAAACAAAAAACCCCTCATAAATGCGTATAAACAATTCTTAGCTACGCTAACTTAGTACGCTATTTTAGACCTTATTATACCTTACGTAAGATGCTAATTTCGAATGCCAGACGTTATTCCGTTAAATAGTTTTACAATAATATATTGCTAGAGATGTGAATTTCATTTAATAATTTAATACATTTAATATTCATTTAAAAAGCGAACAATATCTTGAAATAAAATAAGAAATGATTCTCTCGTTAGATTGAAATCTAAGAATCTAAAATATTTACATTATCGAATTGAATTATATCAGTAGTACATAATTGGTTGTAGTATAAAATAAATTGGGAACAAAAAAATCAAAATTTATGTCAGTTTAGCTACTTCCACCATGGATTATTTCTCAAAGAAAATATGTATATCAGAAGAAAAAAAAATTCTGCTGTATTGTAATGGGGCCGATATTTTTGATTATATTGAAAAGAAATATCATTCATAAATGTATTAAATATTGAAAATTGACATACACAGTATTATATACTTTTACTAGCTGACCCGGCATGCGTTGCAATGCCACTCAAAGAAAGAAAGTGTTTATGTTTTAATTATGTTTATTGAAGTGCTTTTGGATATATTTTGTTTTTTTTCTGGTGCGTATATGAATAGATCTTAAGGTTTTTCAGCGCGTGAGCAGGCCAGATACAGCTGTCCATGTGTGAAGCATAGATTTTTTAAATTTAGTCCACACACTTGTAGCGATTGTCCAAATGCGAGTCGCTCCGGAAACTGCAAACATTTTAATTCTAATGGCCTATCTGTCGGAATTATTGGAATGCTTGGCAACAGTACATCGTTTCCTTTAAATTTTTCATTTAAAATTGAAGCTTAGATGATACTGTTTATTAATTTTTCACTGAAAGCCTGGTATCGTTGCAAAGTCGTGGTGGATTTATATTTCGGAGAAGAATGATAGGTACGCCAATTTTCAGTGTTAAAACGTGCGGTAGCATGACTGGCAAATCAAGTAAGTTTAAGAATTCAGTTGGATAATTGACAACTTCGTCTTGATCAATTTATAGTATCGATGGACTTATACGTTGTTTCTTTGCCTGGTATTTCGTTTGGAATCCTGAAGTTGATGGCATTACCATCGTTGTTTTTGACTGCTAATAAAACACATTCACTAAGCCACTGATGATTTTTGTAATTCTGTGCGATATTTGGGAAAACTTTGTGCATCAATTCGCTTACGGTTCCTGTAATTTAACAGAAGCTTGGTGGTAATGTGTGGATTCATCGATTTCTATTTTTCATTACCAATATCTAACAATTGTTTTTTGAAACGTTCAGCGGATGCATCATCTTGTAATTCTACACGCATAGACCTAGTAATTTACTTTAGTTTTGAAATTTTGTTTTAGTTTGCTAACAATCATTTTTCGTAATAGCGGAAATAGACCACGTAAATTATTTAATTTTTGGAATGATGTTTAAGTTTGCTAACAAACATTTTTCGTAGTAGCAGAAATTTCGTAAATTATTAAATCTTTGGAATAATTTTCAAGTTTGCTAAGAATCATTTTTCATAGTAGCATAAATCGACCTCGGCGCATATATCGACAGCCCTGCAGTATTTAAATTGTAAATTATTTATTTTTTGGAATAATATTTAAGTTTGCTAACAACCATTTTTCGTAGTAGCAGAAATTTCGTAAATTATTGAATTTTTGGAATGATGTTTAAGTTTGCTAACAACCATTTTTCGTAGTAGCAGAAATTTCGTAAATTATTAAATCTTTGGAATAATGTTCAAGTTTGCTAAGAATCATTTTTCATAGTAGCATAAATCGACCTCGGCGCATATATCGACAGCCCTGCAGTTTTTAATTTGTAAATTATTGAATTTTTGGAATAATGTTTAAGTTTGCTAACAACCATTTTTCATAGTAGCAGAAATTTCGTAAATTATTGAATTTTTGGAATAATGTTTAAGTTTGCTAACAATTATTCTTCGTAGTAGAAGATTTTAAAATAAAAGTCTAAATATAGTTCTATAAAATATCCATACCGTCATTAGAATATTCCTAATGCATGTAAGAAATTAAAAAGATTTTCAACGCCGGATGCAAAATCAATGACACTGATCAAAATCTGTCAAATCAGCTCCAAAAAATCTTGAAATTGTAAATTATATAATTTTTAGAATAATGTTTAAGTTTGCTAACAATCATTTTTCCTAGTAGAAGATTTTAAAATAAAAGTCGAAATACAGCTCTATAAACTATCAATACTGTCATCAGAATATTCCTAATGCAAGTAAGAAATTAAAAATATTTTCAAGGCCAGATGCAAAATATAAGCATACCTCCAATAATCGACTCAATGACGTCACTGATCAAAATCTGTCAAATCAGCTTCAAAAAATCTTTTCCCAGCACTATAATTATAGCTTCAAAAAATCGAATTAGTATATTCGATTATTTAAAAAACATCGTAGCGATGCAAACTTTCAAATAAAGTTCTCTCAATAATATTACGATGCTTCAGTTCTAAGCCAGGAAATTTGAATTTAAAGACGTCCATTTCAATTGTTTCAAATTGGAACGACGAATTGTCAGGAATATTGAAAAAAAAATTCTGGATCGGGACACCTTTCACCTAGCGGGATGAAATATAGTTTACATTTGATTCTCATATCTAGCAAATATACATAAAAAAAATCATAAAAATCGGTCAAGCCGTTTCGGAAGAGTTTGGAGACAAACAACCGTGACACGAGATTTTTATATATATAGAATAGATATATATAGAAGATAGATTATCTTACTGATACTCATATATGATGGTATTACTTGCAAACACGGCTTATTCCAAAATGGTTAAAAAATTTGAAACTTGAATTTCATTTTGAAAAACCATGTTCATTTAAAAGTTTTTTAATTCTTACATTACTTTGAAATGATATTTTGGATGTTTTCAAGCTATTTTTGTGGCTGATTCCTAAAAATACTTTCAAAATTTATTTTTATCTACTAAATTACATTCATTTATGTCAATTACATACATTCATTTTCAATCGATTTATGAATTTCTGTTCAAAGGCATGGATGTATGTGATGTCTTGAATTCCACCCTCTCACTCATCCTATCTTATGAATGGGGCGTATCGAGAGCGATTAGCTTACCACTAATCCTGTCCTAGCCCTATCCTTCTATCCCTACTCTCTCTGGAAAAAGAGAGGTTGAGCAACTGAGTAACCAGCAGTTCTCGTAGAAACACATCTGTTGAGATAAACTCCATTAGGAGTCCATATGCTTCACATTGGGAGCGGACATGGTTTAAAAAAAAAAATTACATTCATGTTTCAGCAACTTTGGATAAGCTGGGTTTGCAAGTAATACCTTCACATTATACGTTCACTTGATAAATGCAAACAATGTGATTACCAAATATTGAACATAATTTATCAAATTGTAATTGCAACATGATAATTTAAACTATTATTAACAACGAAAGACGTGAAAACATGAAAATATCACCAGCCATCTCTAGAATGCTCCTGTATATAAACCTCTAGTAGTACATTCGTTTATTGAGTGCGCGTTGATATAATTAAATATGTATACCGTTTTTATCGATTTTTATCATAGAAATAATTAATTTGTCTTTATTACTACATATCCTAAATTTATTATTCAATAAAAATCATTCAGACAAAAAAACTTTTTAAAAATTAAGTTATATTTTAACTGTTTACTGATTTTTCATCGCCGAAATCACCGAATAAAAAAAATATTTGTGCACATATTTTAATATTTTATTTTTAAATGATGCATCAAAGATTGGTTATCCCATCTCTGTAGAGAATCTTTAACATTTTTCGCATTGGATGTATATATTTCAACACCTCAGTCAGACCAGCGAAAAGACTCATATAAGAGGCATCCGATGCCAATGAGTTATTAGTTGTCATCAGCGATACGTAATGAACATTATGGATGTTATACGCAAGCGTCAAAACTAGGTTTCAACCAAAATATGGTTGCAATAATATAGTTGGCGCAACCACTATACAACGGGCCTAAGCGACACATCAGGGCCCTCAGCGCACACTTAGGGTAAAACGTACTATTATTGGCCACTTGCAGAAAAAGTCTAGTTTTATGAGATAAGAAACTAACATTACCACCAGTTGATTTAATAAGGAAGTTCATTATATACAGAGGTAATATATAGATTATATATTCCTCCATTGGTGTAGCAGATAACTGATATTTAAAGCATTGTCAAATGACCTCAAATCTGATTTCAAACTTACTGTGAAACAAGTGAGATATATTGTAAAAATTACAAGGATTTCACTTTTATTTAAAGCAGTGTCTGCCAGACTGTGTGCCACAAGAAGTCCCAGGTGTGCCGCGGTGGAAGCCTCAAAAATGTCAATCTTAAATAATGCGTATTCGGTACAAAATCGAGGATTTTAAATTCCTCAGTGAGCTAAGAAAAAAAAACGATGTTCTGCGACAATCCAGGAAAAAGTATACCAAACCGAGGATACCCTGATCTTGGTGTGCCGCGGTACTAGTTCCATTCATCACTGCCGTAAAGGAAAAAAGTTTGGCAGACACTGGTTTAAAGGCACGTTTAACATTTATATGTTCATTGAATGAATTGAAAATTTATTTGAGTAGTTGGTCTTTAGTGTATTTATAAATCATTCACTAATTGAATTGGATTTATTTTTGTAAAAAGTTGTAATGGTGGTGGTTAATAACTAATTCCATTTTTTTTGCAAAACTTCTATTATTGGGCTGGCTGGCCAATAATACAATATGTGACTTATAAGTAAAATATTCAATTTTATTTCGAAAATATTATTTATCACCTTTGATTTCTGAAACTCTGTAAATAATTAAAATTTTATACTCTCAAATGACAAAGCTTTAGAAAAATATAAAATAGAAAGAATCAATTTTTTAAAATTTCTACACTAGTATACCCCCCTAAGAGATTTATTAACTCTAATTTGTATACGATATTTTAATAATAAAAAGACTGACGAATTACCCATCCCAAAAATTAAGCTAAGTGTTCCGTTGAAATTTCCAGAGTTGCGAAGTGTTCCATCCCAGAATAAGTTTGGGAAGCCCTGGCATAGGCCATTAAAGTCAGCATCAAGTGTGTTAACTAAAGCCTTGAAGTCGATTTTAGAGAACACAAAAATGGCAATCTTAAATTTTATATTTTGAATTCAGTTAACCCTTTCCTTACTATACAAAAAAAAGCACACTCCTGAGCTGTGTACCCGTTACACATCAGCCAAACGAGAGTAAATCATGACAATTATATTAGACCACTAAAGCAGTGCTACATATAATTGTCATGATTCACTCCCGTTTGCCTGATGTGTAACGGATAAACAGCTCAGGAGCACATGCTTTTTTTGCATGGTAAGGAAAGGGTTAAAATCTCATCTGGACACAAAGGTGTGCTTAAGACTGTTGCATTTTTCAGTACCTAGCGATAAAAAAGAAAATACCAACTGTTGTCCTTACTCTCCTTGATTTGTGCAATGGAGACATAAATATAATATGAATCACACTTCCCAAAGTAAAATATTTAAAAAATGGTTCAGTGCACTTGAAAGATTTTGATATGCTCCCACCAGTGGTGGATCCAGAAATTGTCCCAGGGGGGCTTTCAATTTGAAAATAAGCACAATACTTAAAAAATAGATGGTTTTAAATTAATATATCTATATAAAAAAAGTTGATACATAATTATGCATTCTATAAAAAATAGTAAACTTAACAATTAAAGAGCCCAATTCACAATGGTTTTAATAAGTTCTCCATGAGGGAGGGGGATATGCCCCCTGGATCCGCCAATGGCTGCTACCTATATTTAGGTATTAGGAATGTTTCACCTAGAAAGTAGTGCCCATGCAGAATTCACAAAAAATTTTCACATTTCATCTTCAGTATTTACAAGGAATTGAGAAAAATAAGCATTTCCATGGTCACATTAGTTTATTCAGTAAACAATAGAATACAAAAATAAGCTTATGCTGGTGTGGGTGCAGGTGCGGCTGCGGCAGCTGCAGATTCTTCCTTAAGTCGGTCTTTCTTGAAACTCCCCATGAAAGAAGATTTGTCAGCTGGGGTCTGGAAACGACCATGACCAAATTTAGATGAAGTATCAATGAACTTGAGGTTGATCTTCTCCAGTGCTGCTTTCTTGGTATGAATTCTCAAGGACTGGAATAGAAAATACAGAAATGATTCATATAATACAAAAAAGTCCTATTTGAAATGATCACTATTTTCAATAAATGATTTTCAGTCAAGATATTTTAGTCACCATGGGAGATAGATAAAATTATGATTAGTGATTTTGTAATAAATTGTGAAAATAAATATTTTAGTAGAATGTTGTGCTTGATAAGTAGTCACATTAACAATCCCCACAGTACAAGGAATCAGAAATATGGCAATAAAAAGTTTTGCGATACACAAAATATAGGTTTTCTTCAATTTCAATGTTGAATTTCTTTAAATTATTTCTTAAAGAACTTCCTCACTACATAAGAATAACTTTAAATAAAAATGTTAAATTCAAGATCAATTTATTGGAGTATTTAAGATTTTATAATACCTTTCTCAGAGTGATGACTCGCTTCTTAGGTCCCATGCAACATCCTTTGATCATGAGGAAATCATTGTTGACTTCACCATAATGAGGGAAACCACCCATGGGGGTGATCGACTTTTCTGATAAATCATACTCAGTAGAGGCATTGTTTTTAACAACCTTGCCATCCTTGGTATGAATACCTTGACCAATGCGATAGATCTTCTTGTTCATCTCCGTGCGGTGATGGTATCCTTTCTGACCAGCTCTGGCTACAGTGAAGGATACTCGAGAAGGATGCCACGCACCAATACAAGCAACCTTGCGCAGACCCTTGTGAGTTTTACGCGGCAATTTCTTTGTGTGCCAACGTGAAGTTACACCTGTTAAAGAGCGGGAGTTAAGTTAATCCAGAAAGCTTGCAGAACTACATTAACACATATAGGTCCGCAGATTTGCATACTAAAACATGCGCGGGAGCCGGCCGAATTTTGGGGAAATTGAACTTTTTTGCGCTCACGTTTAAATTGCGATAACTATTTAACCGATTGATGTATATTTTTTTTTCTTTAAGAAAAGCGTTCGTATGGTTTTATACATATAAAAATATGATAAAATCAGTGTTTCTCAACCGAGGGTTTCATATAAAGAGTCTTAACAACTTAAAAATAAAGTTATTTAGTAAGAAATGGCTATAAAGAGTTGCAATAATATACACTAATTTAAAATAAAGTTACTGGTTACTAACCCCCCCCCCATCTCCTTCTTCTCAGCAACGACAACTATTTTAGTTTTTTTGAGATATTGTAAAACCGAAAATAAACATCTGTTCTATATCGTAAGGTTTTATTCGCAACTCTCAGATATTTTTAAATAATTCTTGTTATATTTCAATTATTTAAATATTTTGAATCTTTGAGAATCGTTTGTTTTTGTTAGAATGGTGCAGGTATATGCTATTAATGAATGGTGGCCATTCATATGTCTAATGATTATGAAGCATTAGGGTCACATTTTTTTCACAGCAGAGCCATAAACTTTACAGAAAAAATAGCTCCTTGTCAACAGCGTCTCGAAAAGGGCATTAAGAATTACATAATTTATTGCTATTGGCAAGCCAAACATATATTGAGTAAAAGCGGTGCTTTGTTCGAAGTAAAATAATGATTTCATTTCTTTGAATTTAGGGTTGACTTTCCAACAAGAATTAGTTGCAAAATGTCTACAAAAGAAAAAAAGGATACAGATGTAAAATGAATTTGAGACAATGGATCTGTGTTATATAATTATTGTCATGACTAATTTCACTTTCGTAAAAATCCCATAGAACAAACACTTATTTTTTTGTAAAGAATTGTAAGCGGCCAAAGAAAAATAAATAAACTTATCCGAAAATTTAACCCATATTTATATACGTAAACGAAGCAAAAGATCTAACAAAAAAAGATGCATTTTTCCATGAAAATAATATTACACCAAACGTTAAACGTTATACAAAAAATATTATTTACTAGGTGATACTGTGGAATTACTTCTATATTTACGATTAAAAAAAAAATATTTTTAATATATTTGTTTGACATTATCAATTTAAATATCACTGGCAACCTTGATGTTAAATGTGAAGAAAAAAAATCATCACACAAAGTACCTTTTTTTTGTGTAAACTTACACTCGGCAAAACGAACAGATATGTTCGCGCGGACTCCTGCGCACTGAAAGTGAGATGCACACATATGTTCGCCCGGACTCCTGAGTGTTAAGTATTCTATCAAAAATGCTTCTTAACAATATAAAAATGGGTCAAACAAATAGAAAATAACTTACCCTTGTATCCCTTTCCCTTGGTAACACCGATGCAGTCAATCATCTCATCAGGGGCAAATACACTGTCAACTGGAATAGGTTTCTCAAAATGCTCCTTGGCCCACTTGATTTTATCTTCAATGCTACCTCCATTCAGTTGAATTTCCATGACATGGGCTTTCTTCTGACGCTGTTTTAACAGTTTCATCTGAGTATGGGCGATGACACGAACGACAGTGCAGTAACGGGCAATTTTCTTGAAATCCTTTTCTATGGATTTGCGGCCAAGGTCGTCTTGCCATTTCTTGCACGACTTTGTGAAAGCCTTCTTCTTTGACTTGTACCTGGTTGTGAGTAGTTTAATGAAAAAAGCTGTAAAATTAAACAGGGGGGAGCCTCATCGTTGAGTGGAGACTCTTGTCCCCTTCTGGTATTTTACAAAGCCAGATTGAGTCTCTCATGCTACCATTGGAGAGCTACAATTTGCATGATTAGTTCAAGATAAAACAAATATATATACGTTGCCAATAAAATTTTAAAAAATCCGATCAAATCACTAAATACATTGAATAAGCAATTTATTATTCGAGAACTGGCTAATGATGCCATTGATAATTGCTGGCAAGAAAATCTGTAGCCGATATGAAATATCATGGGAATAAAATTTGTACTTTGTGATTAACTTATAATTTTTTAAATCTCGAATCAGCATTTATAGACAAATAATAGTTACATTTAATCTATTCAGATGCGATGTAGTGGCCCTGCGAATAGCGCTAGTTTCAGGGTGTGTGTATATATATATATATTTATTGTTAAAGCTAAATATGGCTGTGGGATATAGAATTTAAGCAGTGCCTTTGCAAAAAAAAAAATTGTAAGTAAAACAGTTGCTTTAGTAGAATAGTCATTACCAGTTCTTGTAGAATCGACGTCTGCAATCTTCAGACATGTGCTCAGCCCAAACTGTGCAGAGAGACCTCAGACCATGTGGTGTCTCGATGTAACCAGTTACGCCAACAACGACCATAGGAGGAGTCTCCAGAATGGTGACGGCTTCGACGATTTCTTTCTTGTTGATCTCTGTAGACAATAATACAAAAATTAAAGTACTTGAATGAAGGCAAGTAAAAAAAAAAATCGGAAAATCAAACTTATTTGAATGTGCACAACATGGCCGTTCCCCCTAGTAACTGTCCAATGGACTATAGGACGAAAATGGAATATGCCAGACAAACGCCAGCTCAAAAGAGCGGCGAATTTACTCTACGACATTGTGTGCTAGTCACTGCATTGAAGGCAGCTTTGCAACACTACAGCGACAGATGTCCAGGTTTCCCCGAATGTCTGCGCCAGTATGTCGAAATTATGTTTGGAAATCCATGTGGACTTACTTGAGCCGGGTCTGTCAGCTTCCCTAACAACGTGGCTCATACCGGCTTTATAACCGATAAATGCCGTGAGGTGGACTGGTTTGGAGGGATCATCCTTAGGGAAGGCCTTCACTTTACCACGATGACGACGGGACCGCTTCTTGGGGTAGAATCCCATCGATCCATGACGAGGTGCCGAAAACTTGCGATGAGACTGAAAATTCGGAAAAAGAAATTAGAATTCAATTAATTCAACGACGTATGCATGTGGCAGCCACAACACGAGAGTTATACTAGAGAATCAAAATAATACCAAAGAACAGTTACACGATCTTTCATGTGATTATAACTTAATTAATATTGAATATGGTAAAGAGGATCATCGCGATGAACACGGATGAAATAATTTAAGAGTCCACGAAGGAAACTCACCATTCCGGTGTGAGAGTTGAAATGAAAGAGAGATCTAGTTGAATCATAGACATTAAATGTCAGCTAGGGATGCCAGATTATCAAATATTACTTCCTTTAATTGATTTATTAGATAGAGGGTAAAGAAGCGTATAACTCTAAATATGTAGGTATATCAACTAAACAAAAGAAGATGTAAAGCAACTTAACTCTTTTTTTACACGGAAAATACGATCCACTAATAACGGTGTGAAAAACGAATGAAAACAAAATAAACTGAAGATGGGTTCTTTTAATTTAAAAAAATTATGTTTTTTTATGTACTTTGTTATTTCTTAGCCGTCTAAAAAAGAGTTTAGTGCTGTTACAATAATACTCAAAAATTTACATTTCATCAATTGACATCAAGGTTTATTAAAATTAATACTAAATAAAAATCTTTTAGGGTACTTATATCTATATAAAAAATAGGAAAAATATTTTTGTTCGATATCGTCTGGTATCAAAAGCAGAACTGTTCCATACATGATGTATGGAACAGTTCTCTTTTTGATACCATACAACTCAATTCAAGTGTATGTACTCATTTTCAACTATTTTGTAGAAACAATAAAATATGTAATATATCAGGGTCGGCTATAGATTTGGTGAGGTCCTATGCTATTTTAGATGTGAGGTCCCCAAACCCAAAGTTAGGAGTAAGAAAAAACAATAAATTAAAATAAATCATTTATTTAAAAAAATATATATTTATATATAAAAAATGGCTGAAAATATATACGTCTCGGTTGAAGGCTCTCAGAATTTTGAGGTCCTAGCAGGCTTATTCTGGCGGGGGTACTTATTTCCGACGGTCTGAAATATTTACCATAAGCAATATTTATTTTTTTAAGTTGGTACCAATGATATATCGCGTTCGTCCACACTAATCGTCGTACTCCTGTTAAACTATTCTCTGACGTAAACATAACCTCTATTACTATGGTAAACAGAGATGATACTTTGGTTATTTTAATGAATTGATCTATGAAACGAACACGATGTCAGGAACTGAAAATATTCTTCCAGTATTTTTATGCCTGATTAGTTCTGCCCACTCGCTATATGCGCATAAGAGTGATTGTAATGAGACAATAATATGTCTCACGTTTACTACAAATATGCTACCTTTTCTACATGAAAACCAACTAAATGCCGCTAATAGCAACGCAGTTCTGTAGGAAATTGCCAAACTATCATACAAGGAGAAAAGGGAAAGCGATAATTTACGCTAAATATGAATATGATATCCGTATGAAACAGAAAGATGTCGTATTGAATTTCTTATATCCATAATAGAGCAAATTTGAAATACGTCGAAGAATTTCCTTATACTTTTTTAATCTGCATCGATTATCGGTTCCTTAGATTCCTTAATTTGTTTTTGTATATTGTCCAATTGGAAATTAAATATCCTAGGAATCGCATTGCTTTCTGTGGAATTTGACAATTTTCAGGTTGAAAATGAGTACTTAGCATGTTGTAAAGCATTTAAAAATATGAAAGAAATAATCAAAATTCGGTCTTCGATTCCCGACATCGTATTCGTTTTTCGTTCAATCAAATAAAAATAAACATAATATCGGCTTTGTTTAAGGTTTACGACAGAAGGTTTCCCCACATACGTTTGAAAAAAGCGCGAACATAAATGCAAATATATTTAACGAGTACCAACAGTCAGATACCAATACAAAAAATATCGTGTCTGGCGTGAGTGGGTTGAAATAACAGACCGTCGGAATCAATAGTAAAATTTATTTCAACTGGTCTGAAATACTTTACCCATTCGAGTCGAGCACATTTTTTTTTGGTAAAAGTAGAGTATAGCTCGTCATGGATTATTACGGCGATAAACTTCACAAACTAAACTAAAAACGACGCCACGATTTAAAGTTATTTTTTGAGAGAATTATAATCGCGTTAAAACCACACATTATTACGAAGAACACTGATAAATTATGCGAAATACGAAATATTTTTCAGTACATCGCCTCTGTTTTCCATTATGGCGCCGCTTTATCGCCGTAATAATACATGACGAGCTATACTCTATAATTACCTTTTTTTTGTATTATCATTTGAAGGTTGGTCAACATTCGTTGATTTTAATCTTCGATCTGTCAAATGAATGGAATGTCACATAGTAGAATGTCATATTTTCTTCATTTGTCTGGGTGATAGTTCAAAGTACTTAAAAGTAAATGTATCATTATTATTTCTGTAAAATATAGTTTAAAAAAATATCTTATTAGATTTGTGACTCCGCACGTGGATAAAGAGGCATACTAAAACCATCATAGATCTTATTCCATTAATGTTCAAATTGTTAGTCTAAGTGAAGTGATAAATATTTTTTGTATCAATTGATATTTTTTTAATTCATTTTCAGATTTGCGACACTGATCTTAACATTCTGGATGTTATTGCGAGATATCCAGGAAGTGTCAACGATGAATTCTATTTTAACACTTCTAACACTACGATTGAAAGGAAGATATTAGTCAACGAAAGGATTGGAACTTTTTTCTTATGGGTATATAAACATATTTTGAATTTTGTGAGGAATTCGTAGATAAGGGAACGTACAAGACAGCGACTGGGTCACGTGCTGCGAAAGCCTTAATCCTGCCCGCCTCTTCTTTCGACCAATGGGATTCCGGCGTTCTGGACGACCGTCGGGAACTATCCATAGGATATTTCCTTTAATTGGTTTTACAAATTACCAAATGAATGCAGATTTGCGCGAAAACAGACTAAGCATCGAATGGTCTGTAACGTGGCATAATAATAATGATTTTTATAGTTAAAGAAATTATTTATAATATATTTGGCATATGTCAATCCTGAATTGATTTATACATATCTAAGACAAGTCAAAAAAAAATCATTTTGAGTTCATAAGACTAAAAATATTATTATTTACCCTGTCACAAACTTTCAAAGTCTAAATGAATAATAGAGGTTTCATTGAAATTGTTACTTTCTATACCATTGTTAATGGCATATTTTATCCTTACAGGATTCCAAGGCCACAGCCACATTCAGAAGAGATGCCAGCAATACCTCTCGGGCAGGCAACAACATCATCAACGAACCGGTGAACAGATTCCACCAAATTTGATTCTTACGAACAAGAATACTCCGAACACAGATTCTTCTGAACACAGAATCTTCGCACACAGAACCTTTCGCACATAGAATTTACATTTACATAGAATTTACAAGTACATTTAAATATGAAAATCATTGTTTTATTATAATGAGTAATGTCTTAGGTCAATTATGCCAAATATTTTTCAGAGTGGATACAAGCAAAATATTTAATTATAATGTTTATAATTTTGAACTTCGACTGAAGGTGCTTAATGGAACTTTAATATCAAATTTGAATTATTTTGATTCTGCACTCTTCCATGAGTTTTGTCGATAAAGACGGGTTTCGCCTTTCGGCATCTTCGGGTATTATCAAGTGCATTCGTGCATAATCTATATATTGTTTATGAACAGTTTATCATTTAATACGTATTTTAGCTTATTTATTTAGAAAAATTGTGCTGTATCCTGATAGAGCCGATATCTTTGATCGTATTAAAAAAAATCATTCATATAGGTATTTAATATTGAAAATTCACGTACACAGTATTTTTACATGATTTTATTATCTTATTGATACATTTACTTAAAAAATGTGTAGGTATATCAAATTTTAAACATATTTTATCAAATTGTAATTTAAACATTAGACTATAGTTATTAATTAAAACAATTTTCAAAGAAAGAATTAACTATATTAATGTTGGTAAATATAAAAATCTATGTGTCCCCTGTGTGGTAAAGTGGTCAACGTCGTTGGCTTCGGTTACGGAGGTCACGGGTTCAAATCCCAGTACTGACAGTTTTATTAATTGATTTTTCAATTGATTTATGAATTTCTGTTCGAAGGCATGGATGTATGTGATGTTTTGAATTCCCCCCTCCCACCCATCCTATCCTATGAACGGGGCGTATCGAGAGCGATTAGCTAACCACTAGTCCTGTCCTAGCCCTATCCTTCTATTCCTACTCTCTTTGGAAAAAGAGAGGTTGAGCAACTGAGTAACAAGCGGTTTTTGCAGATACACTTCTGTTGAGATAAACTCCATTAGGAGTCCATATGCTCCACATTGGGAGCGGACATGGTAAATGTGTATATAAAAATATGTTAGGAGCTTCGTTTTCTTTGGAATATTTTATTGTTATATTTATAGGGTGAATTTGTTTTTTTACTTTTTATAATTAAAAATAAAGAAAGTATCAAAATTATGTATTTTATTTCAAAACAGATAAATCATAACATATTATGTTTTGATGTTATGAATAGTGCTTAAATAAAAGCTAACAAATACATTTTTTTTATAAGTTTTTGTTGAATTATGTTCAATGAAAATAAATTTATATTAATAACAGTATTTAAGTAAAATAAATTGAATAACAGCAGGCTGATTCAGGCGATGTCAGGAACTGAAAATATTCTTCCAGAATTTTTATGCCTGATTAGTTCTGCCCACTCGCTATATACGCATAAGGGTGATTGTTATGAGACAATAATATGTCTCACGTTTACTGCAAATATGCTACATTTTCTTCCTGAAAATCAACTAAATGCCACTAATAGCAACGCAGTTCTGTAGAAAATTGTCAAACTATCATACAAGGAGATCAGAGAAAGCGATAATTTACGCTAAATACGAATATGATGTCCGTATGAAACAGGCCATAAAGATGTCGAATTGAATTTCTTATATATAATTGAGCAAATTTGAAATCCGTCGACGAATTTTCCTTATATTTTTTTAATCTGCATCGGTTATCGGTTCCTTGGATTCCTAAATATGTTTTTTTTTTATATTGTCCTATTGGGAATTAAATTGCATTGCTTTTTGTGGATTTTGTCAATTTTCAGGGAGAAAATGGGTAGCATGTTGTTAAGAGTATTTACCTTTCATGATACTTCTTGTTTTCAGTCATTCAAGAAGAAAGAATGAAGCATTTGAAGGTGGTTAAACCATATGCAGCTTTTTTGTATTGTTGCAGAGTAATATAACAAATTGCCATCATTCGCCACTTATAAGTATTAGTCTTTGACGATTTTTTAATTGTACGTTATAGGTGTTTAATTTTGTGTAATTATAATGTAATTTGTAAATCCTTTTCATTGTTAATAGTTGCTTACACATTTTACTTCAATTTTAATTTGTACATTTTTATAACCTTTTTTTGTGTAGTTTTGGGTATATTTTATATGGAATTTTCAAAGATATGCGGTTTTTTAAATCCATGAAACGCATCTACACTTTTTCTATGAAAATCACAGCTTTTTTTGTGTGATTATCTGCGGAACGCATCTACCGCACAAAAAAAGGTTTGAGTGTATAATTTAATTTGAGGCCAGTAAACGAGGTTGAAGTTATGTCGACTATATGTTGACGTTCAAGTGATAGGAGTTAATATGGTACGATTTTACACCGAACAGCGTGAGCCTCACCTAATCGATGATCCGTTGATAATGTTGTCGATGGTGTGGCCTGCCTGAAAGATAGGTCATTTGCTGGTATCTCTTCTGAATGTGGCGGTGGGCTTGGAATCCTGTAAGGATAAAATATGCCATTAACGAATACTCAAGTGTCTACTATTAGTACCTAGAACCGCCACTGTCACACTGTTTGACTGATGGAATGAATCTATGTTTGAATGATTCCATTTTAAATGAGAAGGTCATCTACTTAGTCATTAGAACATTGACTTGAATAAAAAATCTTATAAAACATGCATATTATATTGAGGATCATATACAAGACAAACCATTTGTATATGTAACTAACTGACCCGGCGAACTTCGTACCGCCTAACAGTCGATTCTTTAACTTTTTAGTTTGTTTAATACTTATTCTGCTATTCGGGACGCCCGGTCAGCTAGTGAGATAAAAAAAGATAAAAGGAAGTTAATAAGTCAACAATTACATTATATCAAAAAATAAAAATTATAAAACACCTGAAATTCTTTTAATAATCAATAAAAAATGACAATGAAAATTACAATTTCAGATTTCTTATTATGATACCTACTTATTATATTTCATTTTATTTTTACTTATTCTAAATTAAGTTTTATTTTTATTGTAGTACTTTATGGTACACAATATTTTTTGTTTGATTACCTGGCGCGTAAACAAACAGAGCAGATGATGGTCTTCCAACACGGGAACAGGCAACATACAAATGCCCCTGGGATTTGTTTAGTCATAGCGAAAGCAAGCCGTACTGGAGACTGCAGTCGTTTAAACTCGAATGGTACGTCAGTCGGAATCATTGGGATGCGGGGTATCAAAACGTCTTCTCCTTTATACTTTCCTTTCAATGTGATTGCTTCTATTACGTTATTCAGTATTTTTTTTATCGCTAATGGTGTGCCGTTACAAAGTCGCGGTTGGTTAATATTACGCAACATTATAACTATAGATCCAACCTTTAATTGAAGATTGTGAGGCGGCAATCCTGGAAAATTAAAAAAAGAATTAGCGAAATCGGTTTAGCTGCTCTCGAGATTTGCGCTTAGCAACACATTCAGCGATTCATTTTTATATATAGATAGATTTTTATGTATATTTTATTTTTCTCTCCGTAAGAACCATCCTCGTACTTCAAGAAATATTTAAAAAAAAGAATTAGCGAAATCGGTTCAGCTGCTCTTGAGATTTGCGCTCAGCAACACATTCAGCGATTCATTTTTATATATAGATATAAGACAGAAATAAATCGACCGCTTAAGGATTTTTTTATACATTTTTTCTCAAACGTTTAGCAGATTTTTAAAATCAGTGCCTATCATGGAACCATAGAAACAAATGGCTTATCCGCATAATTTCAATAAATAGTAATACAGTATTGGATAAAATAATTCTACATTATATCTATCTCAGTATTCAACAATATGATTATTGTATGTTCATTCTCCAATTATGAATGAAGAATTTTTTAAACCATATGCAAACCTAAAATATTTCAATTAAGATTTTGATAGTCGATTGCTGAACCTCACTTGCTCAGCTTGTTGCAATTACAGGACTGACAAGAATGGCTCAAAGTATATGACTGCACAGCACTAAGGAAGCACCTGCAAACTCATATGCTCCTAATAAAAAACGGTACTTCGTTGTTTAACACCAGACACTAAAAAATGACGAAGTTTGTGTGAATGTACATAATTTGAACGATTCAAACTAAAAAATGCAACAGTCGTCGGTGCAAAAGGTGCACCTCCACGCCCAGATGCCGTTACTCAACCGATTCCAAAATATAAAAATAACATCAAAAACTGCTATTTTGTAATGTGTTCTCAAACATCGACTTCAAGGCATTCGTTGTGTGATAATTATCGCAACATGACCATTCATTGTTTCCTCAAAACGGGATATCGACTTATTTTTAGTTAATAGGGTGTGTATTCAAGGAAACGAATATGTATTTAAATGAAAATAGCAGAATTGCTCATGAAACATTCCTAGTATTCCATTCTGTCACTTTTTGCGGTGTAATGTGGTTAGAATTACGTTAATACTGATCAAATACTTCTGAATCTTGATTATAATGTAGTTGGCTGATTTTTTGATTTATCACGTTTTTGAATTGTTAATTAGGTTGCCGTCCTTCAGAAAATGGGTCATTTCAAGCTCTTCTTGTGGACAACAGGATAGATAGACTACCTAAAAATGGGACATAGTCACATTTCATATTATGTGATGTGTCATATGGAATGGTTTCACCGTCTGGCGTAAAACGAAGTACCAAAAGAACAAACACTTCAAATTTAAATTTTGAATACACAAAATTTTAATATAACCTATAATGCAGCGATTTCCAGCCTGGGAGGCGTGGACTATTGCAAAGGGAGGCGCGAAGAGTCCAAAATATGTATTTACTCTTCAAAACGTGTCTTTATTACAATATGAAATAAAGGATGGGGAGGCGCGAAGATATTTTTTTCTTAAAAGGGAGGCGCAGTAACATAAAGGTTGGAAACCACTGCTTTAATGATTATAATTATTAAAATCAATACATTTTTTAAATTGTGTTTACATCATATAGATAAACAGTAAACTTTATCATACAGTGAATTATGACATATTTAATTTTGCCACCCATTTGTTGTTTTATCACTTGGTAACTAAATATTTCGTCAATATTTTTTTTTTGCAAAACTAAGGGAAATCTTAGTTTTGCATTTTTTGCAGAAAAAACCAAATCCTTAATTATGTATGAGATTCACACCCCCAATTACACTGTCCCGACTTTAGTGAAAATGGAGGGTTTTACAGTATTTTAGAAATATCAAAGTTGAAATCGTTCTTGGTAGTTGTAGTAATACATTCCAATTGGAATATTCAAACAGTCTGTCAAACAATTGGATACTCAAATTTGAATGTATGTAAACTAGCTTGCACAGCAGAATGTGTGACCAAAATATCCATTTTTTACGGTAAAACAGGCAGCTTTTTATAGGTTATCTTTAAATAATGCATTGCTAAAAATAAGGACCTGATAAACGGTAATAATATGATAATAACAAATGACTTACCGGTAGCTTGGTAAACGGCGGCTCTGGTGCATTTTTACCTAACTTCGTTTCCTGATATTGGATCAACTGAATAACAAGCTGCGAAAGGCTTTCTTTCATTAGCGGTTCTGTCTGCACATACTAAAAATCAAACCACAATAATCAAATATTAAAACTAAGCTGACGGTGACATAATAATTCTTAATGTACAACGCCAGAAAAATATTATTGAGTTCATAGTTTTACTACAAATATGTATAGGCATTGAAATAATACTTTTAATCCAAATGACATATCTTTACAGTAATCAAGTCACTTTTTTAATTCAGTGGAAATATTAGAATCATTGCAAATCATTGACTTGTGTCCACTATGACACAATTTTTTGGCAGCACTTCCTGAGTATACAATTAGGGTTAAACAGCGAGATATTTATTGTCGTTACGAATCAGAGAAGTAATCGGCTCAAAGTGCTCGACTTGATTAGATGTCTAAGTTTGTACCTTTGTAAAAAAAAATAATATTTACTTTAATTCTTTTACATTTAAATTGTTTGTAAATTATTTACTCTACCCATAAGAGAGGCTGAATAGCAACCATTAGGAGTCCATTTGCTCCATTGCTATTTATCACACACACACACACACACACACACGACAGGCTCGCACAGCTTTGTAGCAGTATGAATACAGGTAATAGGTTCATTACTGAGGGTTGAAAGGTTAAAAACCTAAACACAAGTCATTGATGTACGTGTTACAACTGATATTCGTTTTTCGTATGTCATACATTTCTTAATTTTTTATCGAAATACAAACAAATTTTTGATGACAAATGACATTTAAAGCCAATCAATAAGTAGAGATTACATAACGATTAGATTACAAAGAATGAAACTATTGTTTAAAATAATATACTATAGTAACCAGGTAATTGATTTATTTACAATTTTCCCGTGTAATAACATAAATATCAAATATAAACGTCATTTTATTAGTGCAGCAAGTCAGCGGCTTCCGTTACCTTTTTACAGTTTTTCTGTAGTCGACCCGTATTGAGTCAAATTGTTGCATTGTTTCTGGAGATTGGAAGAAGTCAACATTAGGACTCCCATCCTTTTTCGGTCCAAAAGCCATCATTTTGGTTATTAATAAAGATCTGCCAAAACTTATAGATGACGCTAAAAGCGACGCGCCGCAACAATATAACAATCGTGAAGTTTGCTGAATGTTGCTGAATGGTAACCAATGGTAACTGACTGGAAGCGCCCTCCGGTTCAGGTGTCATCCGAAGAAAATACGATATGCATTGTGAAACACTGTGGCGTGCATTTATGTTAATAATATAGGTGACATTATAACGAAGTTTTTGATAAATATGTACTTAGATACAAATTTTTATTCCTTTCAGTTTTTTAAAACCGTGTTAAAACAAAAGCAATCAGTGTTAAAAAAGGAATCATAAATTGCACAAATAGATAGGGTTTTTATATTTTGAATGGAATTAAAAAAAATGAGTACCTTCAGGCGAAATTTTATTATCAATGTAATGATAACAAAAATATAAATCACATATTAAGCCTTAAAATAATTAAAAAAAAAAAAAAACAAAAAAACCAACCTAAGTTGTCCGTATAAGGAAAGGAGCGAATAAGAGTAAAAATTCTTGAAAAAAAACACTAAAAAAACTATTCTAGTTATCCTTATAGGGCCCAATACTTAATGCCTATTCTATCTATGTACACTACTTACATCGGCTAACTTAATATCTAACAAGCTATTTACATACATGACCGACCTACCTAACGAGAGAAAGAAACTATCCTACCCCATTACCACCCCACTGAGTATCGTTTGGAAGTTGTATTTACGCTACACAAGAGGTTCCGTTCACTGGCGACTTCTTAAATGGACTACTTTATCCTGTCTCCTGCAATAATATAACGTCGCCTGCTGTGGCTGAGTTGGCTCAGAGCTTGCTCTATCGATCACGCGGGTCTGGGTCCGATTCTCGGTAATTAATTAATTAAATAATTTTAATTAATTTTACCGCAAAAAACTCTATTATTTATGTGTATGAATACGAAGACGCTAGATGTCAGTGTACAGTAACAATGTACTGAGATTACTGAATTCGTATGAATTTTGCAAAAAAAAGCATGTTATTCCGTAGATAAAACTTGGCTATCGTTGTTTTATTATAATTTACATAAATTCTAAGTACTCATATATATATTTTACGAAAGGGGACATTGTTGGGTAAATAAAAGAAAAATATTTGGCGTTTTCAAATCATATCTTGTATATAATTTGCTCGTTCTTAATTACATACAGGTAAAATATAGATATGTACATTTTATTTCTGTTCTGCTTTTATTAATATTAATGTTTTTCTTCAAAATACTTAGGAACCTACGATAAAAATGCTATTAATTATTCAGTTTAAGCATAAAATTGTTGTTCTACATTTTTTAAGCGGCAGTCAGTGTATTATTTACTGGTTAAAAATAATTGATTGGGTAGTTTTCACTGCTAAAAGTGAACTTGATTATTGATTTTTTTGAAAATATAACATAATAGATATTTAATGTATATTTTTTATATTACACATTTGTTATCACAACCATCCGTGCATATTCAATTTTATTTGAATTCAAAAATAAAATATTGTAGCCAAACAGAGTTCTATTACACTTTAAGTGCAAATCATTTAATTCTAAGCCTTATTCTACTGAGGATTTATAAACTCATTTCTCACTATCTAAGGAATAATTCCTCTAACACGAGAGACTTTTAAAATTGTTATACATATTATGCTTACTCATAAACTAATATACGTTGGCTTACTATAATTTCAAAGCATTGGGGCAAGAGCAGGGGTTAGTGAAAATAATAAAAAAAAACTAACAACAATTGTTTATCAAAACTTAAAAGAGCTTATAAATCTCTAAGTTAGAGCAGGAATTTATGGAATTACTGTTTTTTATTATTTGTCCCAGCTTTACTTCTCACTGGAGTGAATTTTTTCGACAATATGAATGATTGATAGAAAAAAAAAATCCGTTCGTATCAAGATTCGAACCCGTGAACTACGGCATGGAAGCCAAGACGTTGACCACTGTCGTAAAATTTTAGTTCCAATAACTAACACTAGGTGAACCTTTCAAATTTGTTAGTTTGAATGCCACTAAGACAGCTGATCGCAGCTGATGTCATGTCAAGACTCGAGATGTGTTATTTTAACCAAAATTAAATCACTATAAAGGTTATTACTAGATTTAATTTTTCAAAAATTGAGGTATGGATTTTCTCGGTTATTACCTGGATGTTTGCGTTTTGCATTATTAAATTTATTAAATCAACATCTTACTGTAATATAAAAAAATCTTTTCGTATCAAGATTCGAATCCGTGAACTAGGGCATGGAAGTCAACGACGTTGACCACTGTCGTAAAATTTTGAGTTCCGATAACTAACCCTGCAGTGAATTTTTTCGACAATATGAAAGATTGATAGAAAAAAAAATCCGTTCGTATCAAGATTCGAACCCGTGAACTACGGCATGGAAGCCAACGACGTTGACCACTGTCGTAAAATTTTAGTTCCAATAACTAACACTAGGTGAACCTTTCAAAAATTTGTTAGTTTGAATGTCACTAAGACAGCTGATCGCAGCTGATGTTATGTCAAGACTCGAGGTGTGTTATTTTAACCAAAATTAAATCACTATAAAGGTTATTACTAGATTTAATTTTTCAAAAATTGAGGTATGGATTTTCTCGGTTATTATCCGGATGTTTGCGTTTTGCATGATTAAATTTATTACATCAACATCTTACTGTAATATAAATAAAAGCTAGCTTACTGTAGTCCTTTTGAGAATTGGTACACATTTTTAACAGATTGATTGTTTTTTCCCGATAACTAATTTGACACCTACTTGATTACGTAATCTATCATCGAAACCAGTTGAAACTATGTACATACAAATTTTAAATAAGTTTTCCGCGTGGATCCATAACAATTTATCAATTGATAGACAGCAAAAATATTCTTCGTAATAGGTATATTAAAACAATGTGTATTTTGTATTATGTCTGTTCCCAAAGTCGACATTTAGAATACCTTCTTGATTATTTTATCAGTCTATTTCATTCGTGAAAAATTCAGTCCTTTAACCTCTATTTTAAGCCGTGGTATAAATAAGTAGATACATTTAACAGAGAACTATCAGTGAGAAAATTATTGTTTTCAAATAATCTTTTAAATTTATTTGTAACTAAAATATATCACATTAATGCAGCGATTTCTAACCTGGGAGGCGTGGAATGTTACGAAAGGAGGCGTGAACAGTCAAAAATATTTATTTATCCTTTGAAATGTGTCTTTTTGTGATATTTTTTTGTTCAAAGGGAGGCGTAGTAACATAAAGGTTGGAAACCACTGCATTAATGTGACTGTAACCGAGTAGTAATTATCGTTCTCTACAGTTGCTGTGTCCACAAGTTCGAATCCCAGTACATACAGTTTCATATATTCATTTTTCAATTGATTTATAGATTTGCACTCAAAGGTACACAATGTGTGGTACACATTATGAACTACTAGTGCTGTTCTAGCCCCACATCTCTATTATTACTATAATATTGTTGCATATAAATACAAATTTATGATTTTGTGCAATGTGTGTTTAATAATATTAAAAAATGTATATGATTTTTTTTTAAAATGATGGATCTGTAGTCAATATTTCAATAAAGCCAAACTTATCAAAGCTAAAATTTGTTAAACCCAAACTATTGATTTATGTAGTATGCCTGTGTGGTCGAGTGGTCAACATCGTTGGCTACCGCTACAGAGGTCACGGGTTCGAATCCCAGTACGGGCAGTTTTATAAATTGATTTTTCAATCGATTTATGAATTTCTGTTCAAAGGCATGGATGTATGTGATGTATTGAATTCCCCCCTCCGTACCGAGAGCGATTAGCTAACCACTAGTCCTGTCCAAGCCCTTTCCTTCTATTCCTACTCTCTTTGGAAAAAGAGAGGTTGAGCAACTGAGTAACAAGCAGTTCTCGTCTCGAAACACTTCTGTTGAGATAAACTCCATTAGGAGTCCATATGCTCCACATTAGGAGCGGACATGGTAAAAAAAAAGTGTATAAAATACGTCTTAAAAAGGGATACTTATTTTTTTCTAGATGTTCGTTGTTGAATAATTATGGTTATTATTATTAATACAGTTAAAAAAAACTTGTGATCTAAAAATGTCTACATACCAGGATGACGAGAGCTCATTAAACGATAGCATTGGAGTATTTCTGCAAACCTTTATTGTCCTAAAATTTGCTCCCAAAGCTAATGAGAAAGCTTTGGCGTGGTTCATTGGTAAAATCAAAGGCAAATGACAAGAAGGAGGAGCTGAATTATTGGTATGCAGACAACCATATAAAGAAAATGAGGTTGGCTTCATTTTGTCATATAATTGCCTATAATTTCACTACAATGAATTACTCATAAGTTTTTGAATTAAATACGACCCAAGTGCATTTAATATAAATTTGCTGAACATAAAGTAATTCAAATGCTCCTTTATCTATTCTGCCCTACTGAGTAAAAACACAGTAATTACAAGAATCATCCACAGTCCATACCTAAGCGCCGCAGTTTTTTACATTGTCTTTAATTTTTTTTTACAATAATAATTGCTTAGTGCCATGGGAGTTCATGAAGATCGCATTACATTTGAATTTAATTAGCAACTATCGTTAATGGTTTTCGTGCACACGATCTACTATTATTCATAATCATAAAAATTGAGTACATTATGTGCCAGATTGCCTAAATCTATTGTTTTTCGATTTCAGTAATGTGACATCTTTGTTAGCTGCAATCATTTCTGTAGTGCAGTGCTGGCGAACCTATGACCTGCGGGTCAGACACTGACCCAAGAAGACTTCCTCTCCTCCCACTTTCGAAGCGAGGCCACTGACTTAGTGGCCCACGTGCTGGTATTAAAAGAAATAATGAGCAAAATCTGACCCACTCCTCAAAAAAGTTTGCCATCACTGCTGTGGTGTGTTGTTTGTTGTAAATCCAAATATTTTTTTGTTTGTTTTCTTTTGTTCATTCGATTTTGAGGCTGGAAACGTCCTCGCAGATATTTTGAAAATGTTTCGTGGTCAACCTACTCCAAAATGAAATGTATTGGAGAAAAATGTATTTTCATGAATGAACTTGATTTTATCAAAGTAATTGAATGGGTTAAAGGCATGATAATAAAATAAAATCACATATATATTGTATAATTCCAATAGATATTTATTAAAGATCAGTAATTAGCCCAAGTCTGACATTAGACTTGGGTTGTACAGTAGGAAGCTAAATATAGAAACGTCACACCAACAGGCTTATTCTGGCGGGGGTACTTATTTCCGACTGTCTGAAATATTTACCATAAGCAATCGTCGTACTCCTGTCAAACTATTTTCTGACGTAAACATAAGCTCTATTACTATGGTAAACAGAGATGATACTTTGGTTATTTTAATGAATTGATCTATGAAACGAACACGATGTCAGGAACTGAAAATATTCTTCCAGTATTTTTATGCCTGATTAGTTCTGCCCACTCGCTATATGCGCATAAGAGTGATTGTAATGAGACAATAATATGTCTTACGTTTACTACAAATATGCTACCTTTTCTACATGAAAACCAACTAAATGCCGCTAATAGCAACGCAGTTCTGTAGGAAATTGCCAAACTATCGTACAAGGAGATCAGGGAAAGCGATAATTTACGCTAAATACGAATATGATACCCGTATGAAATAGAAAGATGTCGTATTGAATTTCTTATATCCAGAATAGAGAAAATTTGAAATACGTCGAAGAATTTTCCTTATACTTTTTTAATCTGCATCGATTATCGGTTCCTTAGATTCCTAAATTTGTTTTTGTATATTGTCCAATTGGAAATTAAATATCCTAGGAATCGCATTGCTTTCTGTGGAATTTGATAATTTTCAGGTTGAAAATGAGTACTTAGCATGTTATAAAGCATTTAAAAATATGAAAGAAATAATCAAAATTCGGTCTTCGATTCCCGACATCGTATTCGTTTTTCGTTCAATCAAATAAAAATAAACAAAATATCGCCTTTGTTTAAGGTTTACGACAGAAGGTTTCCCCACATACGTTTGAAAAAAAGCGCGAACATAAATGCCAATATATTTAACGAGTACCAACAGTCAAATACCAATACAAAAAATATCGTGTTTGGCGTGAGTGGGTTGAAATAACAGACCGTCGGAATCAATAGTAAAATTTATTTCAACCAGTCTGAAATACTTTACCCATTCGAGTCGAGCACATTTTTTTTTGTATTATCATTTGAAGGTTGGTCAACATTCGTTGATTTAATCTTCGATCTGTCAAATGAATGGAATGTCACATAGTGGAATGTCATATTTTCTTCATTTGTCTGAATGATAGTTCAAAGTACTTAAAAGTAAATGTATCATTATTATTTCTGTAAAATATAGTTTAAAAAAATATCTTATTAGATTTGTGACTCCGCACGTGGATAAAGAGGCATACTAAAACCATCATAGATCTTATTCCATTAGTGTTCAAATTGTTAGTCTAAGTGAAGTGATAAATATTTTTTGTATCAATTGATATTTTTTTAATTCATTTTCAGATTTGCGACAATGATCTTAACATTCTGGATGTTATTGCGAGATATCCAGGAAGTGTCAACTATGAATTCTATTTTAACACTTCTAACACTACGATTGAAAGGAAGATATTAGCCAACGAAAGGATTGGAACATTTTTCTGATGGGTATATAAACATATTTTGAATTTTGTGAGGAATTCGGAGATAAGGGAACGTACAAGACAGCGACTGGGTCACGTGCTGCGAAAGCCTTAATCCTGCCCGCCTCTTCTTTCGACCAGTGGGATTCCGGCGTTCTGGAAGACCGTCGGGAACTATCCATAGGATATTTCCTTTAATTGGTTTTACAAATTACCAAATGAATGCAGATTTGCGCGAAAACAGACTAAGCATCGAATGGTCTGTAACGTGGCATAATAATAATGATTTTTATAGTTAAAGAAATTATTTATAATATATTTGGCATATGTCAATCCTGAATTGATTTATACATATCTTAGACAAGTCAAAAAAAAATCATTTTGAGTTCATAAGACTAAAAATATTATTATTTACCCTGTCACAAACTTTCAAAGTCTAAATGAATAATAGAGGTTTAATTGAAATTGTTACTCTCTATACCAGCGTTTCTCAACCGGGGGCCACAGCATACTCCAAGGGGGCCACAGAAGAAAATATCAGTTTTGGGGAGCCACAGCAGACTTTAGGGGGGCCACGGCCACTCAAAATATAATGAACTAAAATTTATATTAAAATCATATATAATACAGTAGGACAATAATTTATTACATTGCAGCAGAAATAATGTATTTATTAAACATACTCTTTACTTTTTTTCCAATGATATTTAAGGATACCATAATAACTGTATCCAAAAGTGAGTGTCGACAATATTGTATCTACTATCTTGTCCACGGATTTCTTTCATCACCCCATGATATTATGAAACTCGTGTGCGTTAAATATGTTTTGCTTCACTAATGCTACTATCCATTTTATACAAAACACATAGACATGAAAGAAAAGCCATTTTAATAACTCAAAAAGCTTTAAGAAGTTTCCGCAGCAAAAAAATAAGATTTATAGTATTCAGTGTAAAATTAGACACTGGTTTAATTAATAGTTTCTTACGAAATTTCCAAATTAATTGCAAAAGCTAGAAAAAAGCATTATGTTTCCAAATCTTTGATTTCAAGACTTATGAATCAGAGTGAAAATGCAATTATTCAGGCGATTCCTTTGAGAAATTCTGTTCAGTATGTATGAGATAGCAGATGATGAAAAACCAACTAATTGAACATTTTGCCTTGCAAATTGACTAACCTAAAATGATGTGTAAGATTTTTGATGACGACAAAATTAGTTAAGATAATTTAATGCTCTTTGCCAAAAATCTTAAGACACTAAAGGTGTAACGATTCAACAAGGAATTAAGATTTTTTTATGAATGAAAGATATAACGCTTCAATTGTGAAAGTATTGAAGTTTTACTTTGATAAATAATCATGTACTATTTTTTTTGAATTCCCTGCGCGATTCATTCTCAAAAATTAATATTGTGATAAACAGTAAATTTCATAAAATCCCTTTAACTTCAAGAATGTCTTTTTTGATTTTTTTTAATCAGCTTGATGCAAATACCAAAACGCCAATACTTAAGACCAAAACTAATCATTGGCAAAGCTTTGTCTCTTCGCTTAGTGGCTAGTGTCCTTAGGGCCCTCCATGGGGCTGCAAATTCAAGTACCGCCCCGGGCAGCAGGACCCCTTCGTACACCACTGCATATCATGCCAAAACTTCTTGCATATAAGGTATTAAGTAATTGAAGCCTAACACCCAATCCATGGGAGTGGCTGGTAAAGTACGTGATACAAGGTTTGTAACCTTATTCTCTTACAGAAAATTCTTCTTACCGAATAATAAAGTGCATTGATAATATTTACATTAAAGTTCAAGGCGCAACAGCAATGCTACATAATGAGTGTAAAGTCTCAGGTGAGGAGAATTCTTTGACTGTCTTCTTCTCGACCAGACCCTTCATTCTTAGGGCCCATAGAACTGTGGTGCACAGTATTGCTACAGACGCTGCTATGCGAATTTGGTAAAATTGATGGTAAATTATTTTAAGGACAGGTAATCTTATGAATTCTTTCAAAATTTAAAAATGCTAATGGAGCCCAACGCTTCGCCTCCAAATTTTCGGATATGCAAATTTATAACTAGCCATGATCACTTCATTGCCAAGCTCTTCCAGGTCGGGTGATTCGTAAATAGCTTCAGGATGCTGATCGTATTTTTTGAGAATGTCCAAAAATGAACAACGAACAGGAAAAACTGCTCAAGATTATACGACTACAGTCTCATCTGGTGGTCCTGTTGGTCATACCGACTTAGTTGCATCTAGGAAAAATTACAAAGCATTCAAAAAGTTCACGGCGTCTTATGAAAAACGAATTGAACTAATTTCATAAAAACTCTTTTGATAACTTTATTTTATTTCGCATTCTGCACTCTGCAGTGCATGCAATCTAGTTTTAAGAAATTTATGGATAAAAAATTAACACGAATAACGCTGCAGAATACGCCCCCGTAAAAATAGTGTGAACCACAGCGGGCTGTGATGGGTAAAACATTGGGTACCCTAGGGCTTTTCAAAAAAAAGTAATATTTTAAATTATTTTGTAAACATATTTTTTTTTAACAAACAATTTTATTGTATTGTATTTTTTAAAAATTAATGTATCTACATTTTATTTCATTTTTCCGAGCCCCGAGAATTTTATTTCTAGGGGTAGGGGGGCCACAGAAAAATATGAGACTCAAAAGGGGGCCACGGGCTTAAAAAGGTTGAGAAACTATGCTCTATACCATTGTTGATGGCATATTTTATCCTTACAGGATTCCAAGGCCACAGCCACATTCAGAAGAGATGCCAGCAATACCTCTCGGGCAGGCAACAACATCATCAACGAACCGGTGAACAGATTCCACCAAACTTGATTTTTACGAACAAGAATACTCCGAACACAGATTCTTCTGAACACAGAATCTTCGCACATAGAATACTTCGTACATTTAAATATGAAAATCATTGTTTTATTATAATGAGTAATGTCTTAGGTCAATTATGCCAAATATTTTTCAGAGTGGAAACAAGCAAAATATTTAATTATAATGTTTATAATTTTGAACTTCGACTGAAGGTGCTTAATGGAACTTTAATATCAAATTTGAATTATTTTGATTCTGTACTCTTCCATGAGTTTTGTCGATAAAGACCCGGGTTTCGCCTTTCGGCATCTTCGGGTATTATCAAGTGCATTCGTGCATAATCTATATATTGTTTATGAACAGTTTATCATTTAATACGTATTTTGGCTTATTTATTTAGAAAAATTGTGCTGTATCCTGATAGGGCCAATATCTTTGATCGTATTAAAAAAAAATCATTCATACAGGTATTTAATATTGAAAATTCACGTACACAGTATTTTTACATGATTTTATTATCTTATTGATACGCATATATTATACATTTACTTAAAAAATGTGTAGGTATATTTTATCAAATTGTAATATAAACATTAGACTATAGTTATTAATTAAAACAATTTTCAAAGAAAGAATTAACAATATTAATGTTGGTAAATATAAAAATCTATGTGTCCCCTGTGTGGTAAAGTGGTCAACGTCGTTGGCTTCGGTTACGGAGGTCACGGGTTCAAATCCCAGTACTGACAGTTTTATTAATTGATTTTTCAATTGATTTATGAATTTCTGTTCGAAGGCATGGATGTATGTGATGTTTTGAATTCCCTCCTCCCACCCATCCTATCCTATGAACGGGGCGTATCGAGAGTGATTAGCTAACCACTAGTCCTGTCCTAGCCCTATCCTTCTATTCCTACTCTCTTTGGAAAAAGAGAGGTTGAGCAACTGAGTAACAAGCGGTTTTTGCAGATACACTTCTGTCTAGATAAACTCCATTAGGAGTCCATATGCTCCACATTGGGAGCGGACATGGTAAATGTGTATATAAAAATATGTTAGGAGCTTCGTTTTCTTTGGAATATTTTATTGTTATATTTATAGGGTGAATTTGTTTTTTTTACTTTTTATATTTAAAAATAAAGAAAGTATCAAAATTTTGTATTTTATTTCAAAACAGACAAATCATAACATATTATGTTTTGATGTTATGAATAGTGCTTAAATAAAAGCTAACAAATACATTTTTTTATAAGTTTTTGTTGAATTATGTTCAATGAAAATAAATTTATATTAATAACAGTATTTAAGTAAAATAAATTGAATAACAGCAGGCTGATTCAGGCGATGTCAGGAACTGAAAATATTCTTCCAGAATGTTTATGCCTGATTAGTTCTGCCCACTCGCTATATACGCCTATGGGTGATTGTTATGAGACAATAATATGTCTCACGTTTACTGCAAATATGCTACATTTTCTTCCTGAAAATCAACTAAATGCCGCTAATAGCAACGCAGTTCTGTAGGAAATTGCCAAACTATCATACAAGGAGATCAGAGAAAGCGATAATTTACGCTAAATACGAATATGATATCCGTATGAAACAGGCCATAAAGATGTCGAATTGAATTTCTTATATATAATTGAGCAAATTTGAAATACATCGACGAATTTTCCTTATATTTTTTTACTCTGCATCGATTATCGGTTCCTTGGATTCCTAAATTTGTTTTTTTTTTATATTGTCCTATTGGGAATTAAATATCCTAGGAATTGCATTGCTTTTTGTGGATTTTGTCAATTTTCAGGGAGAAAATGGGTAGCATGTTGTTAAGAGTATTTACCTTTCATGATACTTCTTGTTTTCAGTCATTCAAGAAGAAAGAATGAAGCATTTGAAGGTGGTTAAACCATATGCAGCTTTTTTGTATTGTTGCAGAGTAATATAACAAATTGCCATCATTCGCCACTTATAAGTATTAGTCTTTGACGATTTTTTAATTGTATGTTATAGGTGTTTAATTTTGTGTAATTATAATGTAATTTGTAAATCCTTTTCATTGTTAATAGTTGCTTACACATTTTACTTCAATTTTAATTTGTATAAATAGCACTGTTTATATATTGTATTTTTACTAATATAATGCCTTTCCACCAAGTATTGACAGTGAACACCCTAAAAGTGAAATAAGACTGCCTTTATTTACATTTTCATTCAATTGTTTAATAAAATATCAAAAAAATACAAAGATAAGTAATAAAATAACAAAGAAACCAGTCAACCAAATTTAAACAATGGACTTCCGCAAAACTGTTATATTCAATGAATCAAAATCTTTTTATACACAAATATTTTTTTAAAAAAGTTAAGAAAGTGGGATTTCTGGGTAATTGTCTGTTTTGGACATAAGTTGATAATTCATTTATTATACTTATATTGGACAAGGGTACTTGTGATACAATTTTTTTTTACCCCAAATTCATAAAAACATTTTCTTTTCAAATCCATTAATACCGTACGATTTCACACCAAACAGCGTGAGTTTCAGCTAACAGATGGTTCGTTGATGATGATGTTGCATGCCCGAGAGGTGTTGCTGGCATCTCTTCTGAATGTGGGTGTGGGCTTGGAATCCTGTAAGGATAAAATATGCCATTAACGATTACTCAGGAGTCTACTGTTCTAATTTATCGAAAGATTTTTAATTTTTATCTAAATTCATAATATTGTGTAATGGTATAGAAACTAAAAATTTCAATGAAACCTCTATTATTTGTTTATACTTTTGAACGTCTGTGACAGGGTAAATAATAATATTTTTAACCTTACTGCATTAGCGAATATATTATAAATAATTTCTTTAACTGTAAAAATCATTATTATTATTATGGCACTTTAGAGACCATTCGATGCTTAATCTGTTTTCGCGCAAACCTGCATTCATTTGGTAATTTGTAAAATCAATTAAATCGTATGTCATTAACAAGATTTTAAAATATCGACCTTTTCTTACTTGCAAAATATTTTTTTGTGTCACTGACGTGCATGCCAAACTACGGTATAACTCTGGGCAAGTATTTTGTTAAAAATTCATTGAGCAACATGTTCACAGTATTAATCATTGTAATTGAATGTGACTTGCTTCTTGACTTCAGAAATTTTATATTTGTTTTCAAGTTCAACTTTTGATTTTATTCAAATGTTTTTCCAATAAATGTGAATTATAAGAAAAAAGGTTTGTTTATATGCTTCCTCTTCTTCTATGACCATATTCGCTCCCTATGTGGAGCGTATGTCGGCCACGCGGCACCTCTGTGTTTCCCTGTCTCTCGCCAATTGCTTTGCTTCCACCCATGACATGCCAGCATCCCTCATTTCCGTCGGGTAGTATCCATATGATGTACCCGACGGAATCCCACTGGTCGAAAGAAAAGGCGGGCAGGATTAAGGCTTTCGCAGCACGTGACCCAGTCGCTGTCTTGTACGTTCCCTTATCTCCGAATTCCTCACAAAATTCAAAATGTTTATATACCCATCAGAAAAATGTTCCAATCCTTTCGTTGACTAATATCTTCCTTTCAATCGTAGTGTTAGAAGTGTTAAAATAGAATTCATCGTTGACACTTCCTGGATATCTCGCAATAACATCCAGAATGTTAAGATCATTGTCGCAAATCTGAAAATGAATTTAAAAAATATCAATTGATACAAAAAAAAATTATCACTTCACTTAGACTAACAATTTGAACACTAATGGAATAAGATCTATGATGGTTTTAGTATGCCTCTTTATCCACGTGCGGAATCACAAATCTAATAAGATATTTTTTTAAACTATATTTTACAGAAATAATAATGATACATTTACTTTTAAGTACTTTGAACTATCATTCAGACAAATGAAGAAAATATGACATTCCACTATGTGACATTCCATTCATTTGACAGATCGAAGATTAAATCAACGAATGTTGACCAACCTTCAAATGATAATACAAAAAAAAATGTGCTCGACTCGAATGGGTAAAGTATTTCAGACTGGTTGAAATAAATTTTACTATTGATTCCGACGGTCTGTTATTTCAACCCACTCACGCCAAACACGATATTTTTTGTATTGGTATTTGACTGTTGGTACTCGTTAAATATATTGGCATTTATGTTCGCGCTTTTTTTCAAACGTATGTGGGGAAACCTTCTGTCGTAAACCTTAAACAAAGGCGATATTTTGTTTATTTTTATTTGATTGAACAAAAAACGAATACGATGTCGGGAATCGAAGACCGAATTTTGATTATTTCTTTCATATTTTTAAATGCTTTACAACATACTAAGTACTCATTTTCACCCTGAAAATTGTCAAATTCCACAGAAAGCAATGCAATTCCTAGGATATTTAATTCCCAATAGGACAATATAAAAAAAAAACAAATTTAGAAATCCAAGGAACCGATAATCGATGCAGATTAAAAAAGTATAAGGAAAATTCTTCGACGTATTTCAAATTTGCTCTATTATGGATATAAGAAATTCAATACGACATATTTCTGTTTCATACGGATATCATATTCGTATTTAGCGTAAATTATCGCTTTCCCTGATCTCCTTGTATGATAGTTTGGCAATTTCCTACAGAACTGCGTTGCTATTAGCGGCATTTAGTTGATTTTCAGGAAGAAAATGTAGCATATTTGCAGTAAACGTGAGACATATTATTGTCTCATAACAATCACCCTTATACGTATATAGCGAGTGGACAGAACTAATCAGGCATAAAAATTCTGGAAGAATATTTTCAGTTCCTGACATTGTGTTCGTTTCATAGATCAATTCATTAAAATAACCAAAGTATCATCTCTGTTTACCATAGTAATAGAGGTTATGTTTACGTCAGAGAATAGTTTGACAGGAGTACGACGATTAGTGTGGACGAACGCGATATATCATTGGTATGTCAGAATAAGCCAATTGGTTGATAAAAAATGATTTAAACTTTTTAAAATTATTGAATAGACGTCATTGTATTTTTTTTAAATAATATGTTGTGGAGCACGGTTTCTAGACCGGAAGCCACAGCACATTTTTGGGAGGCCACAAGCAAATCCATAAACTAACAAGTTTTTAAAATCGAACAGTTACAAAATATTTTGAAATTCCAAGAAAACTAAAAAAGAGAATACCATGAATTCTTCGGTCAAAGTTTGAAATTTACCAGCGCACTAAATGTTCAAAGACTTTGGGATCTTTCAATCCCCAAATTTTGAAAAACATATTTGTACGGGTATGAGAGACCACAGAAAAATATGACTCTCAGAAGAGGCCACGGGCTCAAAAAGGTTGAGAAACTATGATGTAGGGCAGAGATGGCGAACCTTTTTCGCTAGTGAGTCAAATTTGATTTTAAAAAAATAAGAAAATCATGTCGCGGGTCACATAAATTGAGTAATTAAAGCTTTAAATAAAAATCATCATTTCTAAAAGTTCAAGCGGGTTAAATAATTTCTCACGAGGGTCCTTGTTTGCCATCCCTGATGTAGGGCAATGTTTCTCAGCCTTTTAACATCCGCGGACCACAAAAAAATCAAAAAATGTTTTGCGAATCATCAATAAAAAATGGATACTCACTTTTAAAAATGGATACTCACTATTTTTGAACTGCAAAAAATGTTTGCGGCTCACCCAAACATATTCGCGGATCATCGGTTAAGAAAAATTGATGTAGAGCAGGGTTTCCCTACCAGAATCTGAATGAAAATATAAATAATGACAGCTCGATTTAAAAACAATAATTGGTGCGTCTACGAAAATTGTCTATGGTTGAGTGTGACGTTTTAGCGGCTAGGCATGTGAGATCGCCAGTTTTGAGAAATGGTTACATAGCTTGTCTGTGTCGGGAAGCGGTAAACAGGAGATGTGTTTTGACATTAATGTCTGTAGTTCGTCATAATTCATTGTACAACATTTAGCCGCTGCCGTCTCTTATGAGAATAATACATATTCGTAATTGTGATGTTATCGAATGTCGAGGCGGGCGTTTCTTGCTTGTTACATTTTATTATCTAATGCGAAGTATTAGAATTTGAAATCTTTCCTTCGCCGTCATGTCTACAGTTCTACTAGCTGTCGTTGCAGTGATCTTGTGTATTCTTTTCCGAATTCTTAATGTCAATACTCAGGCGCAAACTCCTGTTATTTGGTGCAAAGATGGAGGATTTTTGGATACCATCCTGAATATTGCTCCCGTGCTGAGAGAACAGTATGTATACAAAACTAACTAAATTTTTAATTGTTTTTTCCTTAACTTTAACTCGATTTGAATCATTCGTTTGTGATTCTAGTCGTCAATTGATTGTCTAGTATTTTATTACTTAAATTTTATTTACCAACACTCGAGTGTTTTCCATGTGAACTTACTTAACAATATTTATGTGCTGAATATGAATTCTTATTAGAATCAAATGATGTCATTTTGCAAACAAATGGAATCATGAATTTTGCCAAGTTTTTGAAACCTTGAGGGATATGCTGTAGGCGAAAAAATACACTTGGTACTAATTTTTATCGAATGTAATTTCAAATTATTTTGAATTTCACTGATGAATTTTCATAAAGTTATATGAAGCTCTTGATATTTATTGCATACGCTTTTTAGGTATACGCAGGTATTACCTATATATATTATATCATACTTGTCTACCCCAAAAGATTTTAAGGTTATATATTATTATTGTGCTGTTCACTAATTCAATGCTGTGTACGTATATATTATGTTTTATAACTTAATCGGCTTAGCCCGTTTCTTCTGGGATTGCTTCAAGTTACAATAAGACCAATCGGCGAAATTAAAAATGAAGAAAAAACTCAATCCACTACTTACAATGTATGCATGTAAACATTTTATTTGACTCTTAAAAAGTATTATTTTATTCAAGAGGGAACGTTCCGAACATTTTATTTTATTTTACGAGATCTTCCATTTTCCTAACGCGAGCCTACTTGGAAGCGTACTAAAATAGACTGGCCGTCGTAAATTTTCAATATTTAACCATGTTTTATATTTTGCGTTAAAATTTAAAACAGAGCATAATTACAAATTTGGAGGTCATTTGCTAGTTTTGCAGTGGGCCGATAATTTGAAAATTACCGCCATTTCGTAGTCGAAATCCGCACTGCGAATGCGTGCAAACTCTGTTCAAACAAGCGCTGATTGTTTGGTAATCCAACTTCAGTTGTATACAAACAAGTATTATTCGGTCTCGTAACGGTGGAAGCTACGTAATATTTCGTAGCCATCAAATATAATATTTATATTCAACGATAGATATAATAAATTATCAATGTATTCAGTAAACTTGTAAAATATCAACGCACTTATTAAGTATCTGATGTCATATGCATTCAATACAACTTAATGTACCTATCTATCATAATATTTTCTCGTGAGAAGCAGGAGATTTCATATGACAAGTTTCGCTTCTGATGCGAATATAATATTTTTTTCGTCTGTAATCCGTAACCGTATTTCTACTTTTGTGTATTATCTACACCTAGGTGTATACGTATTACGATATATCTAAATGCAAAACACATTGGTACATACTGCTTTTGCTGGTTAGTTGATAATTATGACTTCAAAAGTTCGATGACACTAATCCGGTTCTAAAAGGAACATGAAAAACGTGATATAATTGTTAACAAGTCGATATCATTTCTTCATGAGTAATTGCTTCTCGGGACTTCCTCTCTCGAGTAATAAATGCTTAAGCTTTATCCGCGAATTAATTATAATTAATTCAGGTTGAATTGATGGCGATATCTTTTGTTATTTCTTACTATGTATTTCTATGTTTACGGCATACCTAATTATATCTCATAACAGTCACCTTAGCGTTTTTTTTCATTTTTGCATAATTGCCTCTTTGGCATAATAGTTATCTTAGTGTAATTTTTGACAAAAAAAGTATCTTTGTCTGAAACAATGCTATCCTTCTCTCATTTCGCAATACACTGTACATACTTCCTTGATATCGTCAAACGTAAGTGGCCAGAAAGTATGCCGTGTGTCGTGATCAGAATTCATAGGTTTTTAATTTGATTCTAACATGGGAATGGATGGGCGTCGTCGCCAGTAAATTTTTGATACATGTACATTTTTCGTCAATTTTGTTTAGTCTAGAAAATCATTTCCAATCGTTCATTGTATTGAAAATGTTTATTTCTTTTTATTTTTGTAATTGGACTGAATCACTTAGCACTTGTCACATTCCTGAGTTATCGTAAAACTCTACAATTAACGGTTGTCAGGTACACAGTGAAACGTTTTAATCATAATCATTAATGAAAAATAATTTTAATGACTATTTTTAGTCATCGAAGAAAAACATTGTTATCGCTAAATTATTGCTTTTCATTCATGCGATAATGGTAGTAAAACAAATGCACATTGATTCTCTGTGTTCGTCCAATCTTGCATAGGTATTTGTGTGATGATTTCATGTACCGATTTTTAATCTTATATCCACATATATAGCAATCATTATTTCTTGTCACATCACAATCTGGAGGATACAACAAATTGTATAATATAAAAATCATAAAAAATAATTTCCGTCATAGATTTATACTTTGAACACTAGATAAAATAATACAAACGCAATATTTTTCTATCTATTTCACGCTACCAGCGAATTTTGTCATCATTTTTGAAGGTACAGTTTGATCTGAATCAGTTCATAATTCTGATTCAGACGTTTCGTTAAAAATAACACACTGCATGATTGTCAACTTTTGGATCCATGAACCGGACGAGAAGCTCTAAAGAATCGCCAAGTTTTACAATATAATAAGTAATTTGTTTTATAAAACATATTATGAATTTTACAAAGATGCTGGCTTGTTTTTATCGGTTAATCGAAATGAAGCGTGCTATTATTAGCTATGGAAGGATATAAGCCTTAATAATTATGCTTTTTTCAGATTTGAAAGATGGTGTACTTATGAAGATTTTTTAAAGGACTATTACTAAAATGTCAAATCACTATGCGTTAGAAAGAGGTTACTTTGAAATGAACTGTCTAAATCAGGGGTGGGGAACTTTTTCTTCTCTAAAGGCCGCATTCATTTTTCTGAGTCGACATCAGGCCGCAGAAAACATTGACTAGGGAATCTTTGTCTGGAAACAAGAATTTACGAATTTACATACATTTACAGAATTGGCCAGAAGGCTGCACCAGAGTAGCCAAAAGGCCGCAGGTTCCCCATGCCTGGTCTAAATTAACGCAAGCTAGTCAAGGATCATGTTTAAAATTCATTTATTTTATTAAATTCAATCTAATAGTCTAATACGTGTAACGAATGGACATAAATAATCAGACATATTTTATTAAAAAGAATAAAATTAAATACTGTCATCGGTTAGGGTTTCACAGATCGACTATAACAGTGAACATAGCCGCAATTGTTACATTTAAGGCTATACCAACCGTTAAAACTAAAAGAGTCCAGAAAATTAGAATGACTCGTAGGTACTGTATTTTCACTCTGAATTCGATGTGTGGTGAATCATAAAATTTATATTATTCTTAACCGCCAATTTAGAATACTATCGGCGGTGAAATTACAAGTTTATGACCAGACTTTCATTTCAATAGGTCTATTCTAAAAACTCTTTAAAATTATTTTTTTTCTTTTCAAATTTCTTTAAAATGTATCCATTTGTAATCATTTCAATATAATTCAAGATACAGTAGAACCTCGATTATCCGAACTAATTGGGGATGATGGTAATCCGGATTGTCGAAAATGACGGATAAAAAGTACATTAAGTATGAATATATTTTTTTATGTATAGGTACTATAAATACATATTATATATACACATATATAGCTTTGATATAAGAAAATAAACTATTGATTTTTGTTTAAGTATATGTAGCTTGTCTTTACGACACTTAAATTGAATCGACTTCCTTTTTTCATTCTTCCTGACGTTAAAAACATCTCATGGCGACATCTAGGCATTGAAAACCTTCAGAATGTGTAGGACCCATGTTCCCCCCCTTGGGAATCTCTTATCTGTCTTCCTAATATTGCTTATTTTCCTTAGTTACTTCATCAATATTCAAAATTTGGAATCCAGGATCGTTCACATCGCCATTTAAATACTCGGCGACATCGTTTTCGACACATTTCCTGATTATTGAAATTTATGTTACTGCTTTCGTGATATCACTTTCTACTACTTAACTTGAAATTAAATGACATTTTCAACATTTTATTTCACGATTCTTTCAAAGATAGTACATCGAAAATCCGAATAACAGGGGATTTACTGTACTTATATGCCTATATTCAAATTCCCGAATGTACACTTATGTATCCAAAGGCTCGGGAAAATTTGATTATTGTATCCCTTACCATCCACCCCGTCCAACCCTAAACCCGAAGCGTAGAGAAAGCGATTGCGTAACTATATAATGAATAGTCCTTTCCCAACCTCATAGTTTAATTTTCATCTTATCCGAAAAGAGAAGTTTCGCAACTGACCTACGCACATGTTTAAATACCTCATCGGGAGTCTGTATGCTTATTCGAAGTGAGCTTGATTTAAATTTTAGATAAATTAAAAAATCCCCCTTAGCTTTGTTCCTCCAAAAACAGCCCCCTCCCTGCATTGCGGGAATTACCTCTCGCTTGTTGCACAACTGACTTTATCTCACTTTCTAGATTCAAACATGTACTTACATAATCAACGTATAGTGAATAGTAGGTTTATATTGTTCATGTATATCAGCTTAATTCCTACGTCTTTAAACTCATATAATTTAAATGATGTAGTAATAAAACAACAATGATTACTATTTAACATCCGATATATGACCAAATATTCCGGTAATTGAATTTAATTTTGCCTTTTGCGAGGTGAGGTTATCATCGGTATCACCGTTCACTCGATGCACGAATTCGATTTTATTATTCGTTATGATTCGAGTGAGGTAATAAAAGAAAGTTTTATGTTTTGTAATAAAAAAATTGCTGCCTTCCAATCAAATTAAATTTTAACTATAAGTACACATTTTCTACTTTAAACGCGATACAAGGTATTATGAATCTTAAATTTACAAATCACCACTCTATGTACCGCATTATGTACCGCGAAAGTAAAAATATTCACGTGCTTGGTATAATTCAAATGCAAACCGCTTGCAATTTCTGCAGTTTTAATTTTAACGAAGCCCACTTATGAAATGATGACTCAAGATATCACGTTTCTGCTGGCAAGCACTAAATACTGAAGTCTTCTCAAGGACTAGTCAGAACATGGTTAACTACCGATGGTTCAACAAATTTTCATAAATACATATATTTTGCGTATTTGTCACAGTCAAATGGAAGCGCAATCATTTTTCTTAGATATAAATATTAATTTGTTATCATATGCATGCAAAGTGTTTATGTATTATGCAGTATTCAAGTATTTTTTTATTATTATTAGACCTAGAACAATTCAAACTGCAATATTGCTACATAAGACATTTTTCAAAATTGGTCGGTTTAAAAAAAATATCGATCAAAACACTGTCGTATTGTAGCCTCATTAAATGACTTCGGTACAAGCGCTTGTAATATATCAGATTCAACTATTTTGCAAAATATGTATTACTGTTTTTAACGTTTATAGTTGTTCCCAGAATTGGGATACCAGAACCATATTATTTGATTAGCCAGGCAACTCTTGCAACAGGTGTCTCATAGGCTCATATGGTCGACGTAAAGATCAAGTTTTAATAAACAAAATATAGTTTCCAAACATGTTTCCCATGTGGGGGCTTAGGTTTAGGTTTAGACCCTCGAAAATCTCATTGGTAGTTGGGCAGTTTTATAATATTGGGTAAAATTTAGATTCGTTTCTAACATAATGGCGAACGTGGGTATATATCAGGGTCGTGGAGTCGCCAAGCAATAAGACGACTCCGGCTAAGCTTAAAACACTACTTTAATTTTACTTTAGGCTTAAGATCAACCCTAACACATTTAAAAAAAAGGGCTTGAGGTTATTCAAGGATATACTCCACAGCCAAGGTATCTAATATGTACATATAATTATAGTCGGATCATAGAACACGTCATTGAACAATAGCAGAAACAGCATTGACCCACTAATTTATCGAGATTCGAGACCAGTTATACTTATTTTGATGTTCACAGTGTTCATCATGTTAAACTGGCATTGAAGCTGTCATAATTATAAAACATAGCTTTTTCGTAAGTGTTGAAAGTGTTTTTAAATCGTTATTATATCTGCGAAATTGTCAAATTAAATATTAAGGATTTGCAGATGAAAGCATATCTTGATCATATTCAATTATCTATTAAATTATAATAAATTTTATCTCCTACATGTTCGAGGAAAAAATACTTCAACGATTTCTCTAAGTCATAATAATATGTTTTTTTATTAATGTTCGATGGCGCAAGCAGCCGAACAATTGTAAAATCCAGGGCTAGTCGTGTAAAAAAAGACGACTCCGATTCCGACTCCGACTCTGAGGAAATTTTTCAATAATTTAATTTTAACTCATACATATGTAAACCATTAGATCATCTTTAGTCAGCCAAGCATGAAATGTCAACGCTTTTGACTATTTTGTGTGACTACACATTATTACACATGTAACAACGATGTAAATCGAATTTTATCGAATCGTTTTATTGGGAAAATTATTACAGAATTATTTTTGCGTGGCTAGATAATTATAAAACATGTATGTACAGGTAATAAAACCTTCCGAGATGATTAGTATATTGAAAATTGTGGGGTCGCTACGTTGCACGTTTCTCTGATTTTAATTCATTACTTTGAATTATTCAATATTATAAGCAGTGCCGGTGTGGGTATAATTTCAAATTATTTTATTGCTTATTTCAAGATTTTTTTCCCGAAACTATCATTGATGTCTCCAGATTAGGGGTTATGGTCCGATTTATACGCAATTTATTTCGTTATCAAAATAACAATTGTATGTTGCGTATTGAAGTTATTATATACAAAAGTATGCAGTCTAAATATAGTTGAGAATATTTTTATGGTTTTAAATTTATACAATATAGAAAACAATGAATGTCCATGTGTTTTTAGTTTTCAAATCTAAACATCTCACTCACGATTGCACTTTGTTTGATGAGGAATCATAGGAATCAAGCCATGTGTTCATTTGGGGACAAATGGAGCAACATGTCGCGGAACATTTTTCTTGTATACCTGACACAAGTGATTTGCATTCACATGACCAAGCAATTATCCAATCTTTGTTTAATTTTGTAGTCGTGGTTTTTTCCACAAAAATGTATGGTCTTCATAGAACTCAATGGGTTGAAAAAAAATGTCGTTCCCACACACCTGTCATGTTGAACACCCGTCTTCACTAGAAAATATGTGATGTTGTACTGACGCGCGTCTCTTGCGCTCGTTCGCGGAGAGACAGCATGCCACATGTCCTGCGTAGCGTAGATACGCCGCACTATGTTGTGCTCAACATGGGGGGACAGTGCGCTATTTAATGACTATGTTGCTCGTCACGTTAAAATTACATTTTTGTCCTTTAGACTTGACCTTTAATTGGTAATTTTCACTGACAACTTTGTATCTACTAAGAATTATTTTAAATGAAATAAAAGATTATTTATAATGTTCCAAAGGTACGCAAAATCTAAATTCATTCATTAATTAAATACACATAATAAAGGATTGTTTTGCTTAAGTAATTTTTAATGTTCATTAATGCAACGTGCCAAGTAAATGATATGTGATTTGTAATGGAGTTATAAGTGGTGGGATTTAATCATATAGAATTGTTTTGTAGGCACTTACCGAGAATAATAATTTTATTGCTACTCGTAAATTGTAATATCTCGGTAATGTATGACTGAAATGTCAAAAGACATTCAGAAATGGCGATGAGATGTCTAATCACTGATAACTACAATCTTTGCCTTATACATTTGTTAAATCATCTTTTTATTTCTGTCCAAATAGTCTTTGAAAACGTGATGTGCAAAATATTAACAGAAACTACCCATTTTCTATATGTACCACTGAAATTTATAATGTTAAGAAGTTATACTTATCAATTCATTGAAAATGCAGAGAAAATATAATAATTTACCGACTTAATGCGAAGCTATTTTTTGTTAAAAGAAACGTCCACAGAGTCAAACAACATGCTTTTTAAAAACTGAAACTGAATATGAAAAGAAGGATAAGAGTAGGAAAGGATTAGTGATAAGCTCATCGCTTTCGCCATATCACAATTTTAAGATCGGATGGGTAAGGAGGGGATTTTTTACATCACAGACCAACATGAATTTGAACAAAAGTTCGCAAATCGATCAAAAAATTAATTTATGAAACTGTCCGTACTGAGATTTAAACCCGTAAGCACTGTCACCGAAGACAATGACGTTGACCAATCGACCACGCATCCGGATGTTATATAACCACTAGTTCTAATATCTATCTAAATTAGGGAACAAAATAAATATGGGTACCTGAAATAATTGACATTTGTAGAAATACTCTAGGTTAAGTATAGCGACTACACCGTGGCGTCTCGCGTTTGTTTGCAATTCAGGCATATTATATAAATTTATAATTTATCATTCAAGTTCATCAAATTTCACGTTTTTGACAATGTACTTTTATTCATTTCAGTATGAGAAATTTGCCTCTCATTGTGTATATTTTATCACTCACCCTATTATATTGTGCATTCTCATCATACTTTTGTCCAAAACCTTTTCCATGTTTATATGAACGGCGACAAGATATCATATTTTTCTTAAAGATTAAATTGTAGTTATAAGGCTCTAAAAATCACTGGCGTGGCGTAGAGTAGGGCAATATTCGTTTCCGCGTTGCGTGTGCATTGTGGAGTTTAGTGGCGATTAGCTTTGCCAGTGTTTTATTACCGACTTGTAGACATATTAGTTGTTTAAATTTCTGATTTATTACGATAAATCATTTACATATTTAACTGTAAAACTTATATTTGTAGAGTTTCCAGCGTAAAAGCCAATTACATTATATCACGATAACAAGATCAGCACATGCTAATATCACTAATTTAGTGAGGCACTAGCAAGATAAAATTTATTGTGAATATATTGATATGTACGTGAATTATATCGTACATATTCTAACAAAATCAGGGCTGTGGAGTCTGAAAATGACTAACAACTCCGACTCCTTTATTTGTGTACAGTGAAACCCCGATTCTACGTTTTTCAAGGGACCGTAATAAATCAACGAATAATGCGGGAAACCGATAGTGCGGGAAATCTTCAAATACTACCAACAAATGTTTAATTTTCAAATAACTTCCAGATAACTTGAATATAACTTAAATACATTCTCAGATGCCTATTTGTAGTTTGGTACTTAAATTTTGACAGACACCCTTCAAACCCGTGTTCTTTTCTAGGTTAACTTTTTTTGCCACATGCATATGTCGACTCGTTTTTCTCCTAGATTTTTTTCAACGCCTTTAATTGTTTTCAGTTTCTCAGTTAGAGCTCTCGTTTTCTTCATTCAGGCATTTTAGTTTTGACTTTTGAGTTAGAAAAATTCGTGAAACCAGATGCGACTATTGATGAACGAATCAATCGGGATAGTAATTGGGACAGGACGATAATGTTTAGATGATAGATCGAGAAAATCGGAAAATTGATGAATGATTGACGTGGAATTATTGAACATTCTTTTTACGGGTCTTGGTCGAGTAAAAAATAAACGATACATGTAATAAAACGAAAATAGCGAGAACGGAAGATCAGAGTTCTACTGAAATAAACGCGAAACGAGATGCGAGGGAAGACTATTTATGAGAAATATTCGACGAAAACGGTCAATCGAGATAATATTTGTGACGGGACCAAAATATTTAAACGATAGATCGAGGAAAACGGTAAATCGGGGAACGATTAATGCGGGATTATTTGACATTGTTCTTATGGGTGTTTGGCCGGGAGTATGAAAAATAAACGATCAATGCGGGAAAACGAACAACGCGAGAACCTTTAGATCGAGGTTCCACTGTATACAAATACTTAAAAGTCGAAAATGGTGCCACGGTATGTTACTAAGCTTTAAAAAAAATATTAGACGTCCGAACACACTTAAAACAATTAAACTGTTTAAAAAATAAATAGTAGTTTGTAGATTGCAAAAAAACAAGAAAGAATTTCTCAATTGTTAATCAAGATAATTAAATACAATACTAATATGAGGAATTCTCTTCATATCTGTATCCCCCAGTTCACATAGGGAGTTGTAATATGTTTTTTTCATCATGTCCGCTCCCAATGTGAAGCATATGGATTCCTAATGGAGTTTATTTCAACAGAATAGTTTCTACAAGAACTGATTGTTATTCAACATCTTCTAGAGCAGTGGTTCCCAAAGTGGTTCCTACAGACCCCCAGGGGTTCCTGAGACTACTCAGGGGGTCTGTGGCCAGTCAAAATTAATTTGGGGGTTCGTGGACAGCGTCAGGGGGTCCGCGAAAAGTTTGATTTGAAATAATATTTGTAACAAATTCTCAGGATTATGAAAGTTAAAATAAATGGCAATAGATAATTTGATGATAATATTTAGGTCTTGAATAAAATGTACACATTGTATATTTAAAAAAAATATATACTGCTTTAGGGTCACTGTACAGAAGCTATTGATTGCTTTCCCGTCCTCTTATTTAGTAGAACGTGGATTTAGTGCTGCTATGAACCTTATTACAAGAAAAAGAACTCGACTGGTAATTAGTGCTCGTGGAGACTTACGATTGTTACGAACTAACATGGAGTCAAACATAAATGATCTGATATCATCTCACCAGATTCACCCTTCGCATCGAAAAGAATGTGTTTTTTTTAATATCAAAAATTATAAAAAAATATTAATTGTTATAAATACTACTTTAAATATCAAAATGTTTTATTTATATTTTATTAACACCATTTACCATTCGAGGTATTAAAATAAAATTTATAATTTTTTTCATATGAAATTATGTAGATTTATTTTACTTGGGGGGTCCGTGGTCAAATTTTTCTTCATGAAGGGGTCCGTCACCATAATAAGTTTGGGAATCACTGTTCTAGAGAGTAAGGATATATGGGTAGGACTAGGACAGGACTAGTGGTTAGCTTATCGCTCTCGATACGTCCCATTGTTTTAGTAGTGGATGGGTGAGAGGGAGAGTTCAAGACATCACATACATCCAAGGCCTTCGAACAGAAATACATAAATTGATTGAAAAATAAATCTATTAAAACTATCCGTATAGGGGTTCGAACCCGTGACCTCCGTGTTCTAAGCCAACGACATTGACACTCGACCACGCAGTCGGCAACCTACAGTGTTGGTAAGTCACATACATAGGTATATTCTAAAATTAGCCTATTCTTCGTATTGATTGGTGGTATAATAACTGTATGTTCACGAAAAGAGGTACAAAATATTGTACACCATTTTAAAGAAGGGAAAACACTATTTTTTTTAATCAAATTCAGAGTCGTTTTTCAATTTTATTTAAGTCTTTTTATTTTTATAGATTCCACAACTCTTACGAAACACAGATATTTAAAAAAATATGTATCAAATATTATCTGCTTGACTTTAAATCCGTATTTTTAACATAACGTTCCGCTCTTAATTTGGCTCGCTCGACCTCTTTTTGGAAAAGGTTAGGATAAATAGACAATTGGAGCCAGACAAGGACTCTTACTAAACTATCGCTCTCACTACGCCCCGTTCTTAGGATCAGATAGAATGTGGATGTTAGGGATTATAATGTCAAAGATGTCCATGTACATATATGGACAAATGTTCAATGTGCATTAATTGTTTTAAGGATATTTGAATAATTGGTAGTTTGATTCATGGAGTCGACTAAACGCTTTTTTGCCAGAACGACGATGAGATCAGCTTTATTTATAAATGATTAGTATCTTCTGTCAATTAGCATTGAATTACGGAATGAATGATGTCACGTTTTCTATGCATGATTCATCATTCTGGTCGATTTCGTAATTATGATAATATATTTAAAAATTACATAGTTGATCGTAAAAGTATTAGCGTAAGGTGACTTTAGACAGCTGATACTTCTAAACCACGTATTCACACAGGGGCAAAATTTTCCTCAACCCGCGTGACGTTGCAATGTAGGGTTGTGTCGTCCAAAATTGCAAGCAACATAGTGCGGGACTTGAATGTGACGTGAGATATGTTGCATATTGCCGCTCAGTGAGCGAGCGCATTGGGAACATGTTGGGAAATGTAGGGGGGTGCGCAACGTGTCGCTCAACATGACAGGAGTGTGGGGCGGTATCGTTCTTCAATCGGTTCGAAATAAAAATCGTGATTAGCAATAATAATATTTCAATTGTATTCCTCTCTTTTATGTTACGTATTATTGTATGTATACTATATTTAATTATTACTTTGATACACTTCAAGTTATATAATGCTTGAATAATGTTTGTTTCAATTTTAATACACAGCATAGTTTTATTTTAAAACAAATATTTGAAGAAAAACGTAATTTTTTAAAGCATTTCGCACATTTTCAATTACTTAACCTACTCGTGTATTAACAGTCATCGTATGTCTTTTCATTTTATATGGGAAACTGTGGAGCCTAGCTCCAATCTCCCTTTCATCTTTGTTTTTTTTTTTTTAGTGTTGTGGACCCAGTTTTTTTATTCTATTTATTTTTTTAGAATTGTTTTGTTTTGGATTTATCTATTGTGATTTTTTTATACAGAGTGATAGGGGGGTGGGGGAGAGGGAAAATGAAGGTAGCATATATGCGGGGTGGGGGAGTGAAGGGTAAGAGGAGGTTACAATTTACAGTAATATAATATAAAAAAGAAAGTTTCTTTTCTTTTTCTGTCTTCTTTTCGGCCGCGCGATTGCGGCAACCAGGCATGTCAGTGGTGGGATCGGAGGGGAAGTGTGTGATTGAATGAGTGTATTTTTCTTATAGGGGGACCTCGTAAACATTATAATTTAACTTAACTCGCATTGTTTTTATCAAATAAAATAACATTCGTTCACACGCAGAACTTAACCTCAATGGGTGACATTTTTGCGATTTTTGACGTGAGTGTGTACAAGCAAAGTTTTCCGGGACATGAACGTAGATGTTTAGTGTCATGTCCCTTGAGATGTCGCTCCATTTGTGCCCTAGTGCATAGTTTCTCAACCTTTTTAAGCCCGTGGCCCCCTTTTGAGTCTCAAAATTTTCCGTAGCCCCCCTATCCAAAGTATTTAAAAAAATTCTCGGGGCTCGGGAAAAATTAAAAAAAATACATTTATTTTTTAAAAATACAACACAATAAAATTTACTTTACAAATTATTTAAAAAAAATCATAAAAAAAATAATTCATAATATTTCATTTTTTAAGAACCTCTAGGGTACCCAACGTTGTACTCACCACAGCCCGCCACGGTTCACACTCTTCTTACAGGGGCGTGTTCCGCAGCATAACAACGTTATTCGTGTTATTTTTTTTCATGCGTTTCTTAAAACTAGTTTGCATGCACTGTAGGGTGCAGAATGCTAAATGTAATAAAATAACGTTATTAAAAGAGTTTTTATGAAATGAATTCAATTCGTTTTTCATAAGACGCCGTGAGCTCTTTGAATTCTTTGTAATTTGCCCTAAATGCAACATAGTCGGCATGATCAACAGGGCCAACAGATGTGACTGCTCATATAATTTTGAGCTTGAACTGATCAGTTGACAGTGCTCGCAATGAGCGAAACCGGTCCTGACCTATTAAATAAAGTGGAATAAAGTACAAAGAAATATTGTTTTTTATTAATATAATGCCTTTCCACCAAGTATTGACAGTGAACACCCTAAAAGTGAAATAAGACTGCCTTTATTTACATTTTCATTCAATTGTTTAATAAAATATCAAAAAAATACAAAGATAAGTAATAAAATAACAATGAAACCAGTCAACCAAATTTAAACAATGGACTTCCGCAAAAAACTTGCAAAAACTTATGGAAACTTCTTAAAGCTTTTTAAATTATTCAAATGGTTTTACTTCCATGTCCATGTGTTTTGTATAAAATAAAAGTATCATAAGTGAAGCAAAACATATTAATCACATGAGTTTTATAATATCATGGGGTGGTGAAAGATATCCGTGGACAAGATAGTCAATACAATATTGTCGACACTTACTTTTAGATTCAGTTATTATGGTATCTCTAAATATCATTGGAAAAATAATAATAAAAGTATATATGTAAGTATAATAAATATATTATTTCTGCTGCAATGTATTATTATCCTACTGTATTCTATTTAATTTTAATATAAATTTTAGTTCATTATATTTTGGGTGGCCCAGGGACTTAAGGGGGGCCACCCCCCTTAAGTCTGCTGTGGCTCCCCAAAACTGATATTTTCTTCTGTGGCTCCCGGTTGAGAAACGCTGCCCTAGTGTTTACGTAGCTTAGACGCTGTAGCTCATACATCATGCTGATTTTGTCTTTATCGTTTTACGAAAACCGAATAATAAAAACGTTCAAACGAAAAATGGAACACTAATAACTTTTCTGATAAATTAAATAAAATTCAAAAAGAACTTTTTTAAAATGTAAAGCCACTGTAAATAGCCTAGAAAAGGTTCAACTGTGATCCTCGGGACAAACAACCCTTTAAATAATTCCGCAGATATCCAATGCTCGGAAATCCGGCTGGAAACAATGTGTATTTATTTTTATACTGGTGAGCATTGATATAATTGTTGCAAGGCGAAGAAAAAATCGTAGGGGGACTCGATTTGTCTTTTTTTGAAGTCTTCATAGAAACAGTTTTACGTAAAATATTGTCCCATTCAGTTTTCGTTCCAATTTCTCGCCCTAAGAAACTTTTGTAGAAAAGATATAGCTGTGCTGACTTTATCGTCCACATTGTGATCTGACAATGGTAAACACGCAATTGCAAAAGTTTAAAGTTTCGTAGAATTTTGTGGAATCTGTAAGTTGGTAATTGTTTTGCACGCGAATTTATCAAATAGAATGAATTTCCTTTTAAGGAAATCTTTCACGTTTTTTCTGGCTTCTTTTCAAAGATGCGCAAGGTCGTTGTGAGACTTATCTGACATGATTGATACGCAGAGTAATTGAAATTTCATTCGAATGAAAGTTTTTTTTACGTTTTACTATTCGTTCTAGAAATTTATTTTATCGTAAATAAAATTGTAGTAACAATGTAATACACTGTAGTAACATTGTTCCTTTACTACGATTTCGCAAACCAGAAATTGTGTACTTTTAAGACTTTAACTTAGCAAGGAAATGGACAATTTTGTATTCCATTTGGAGATTGAAAAATGTTGCTAGTTGTGTTTTCTTACATCATCGTGTGCATAAGCAGAGAATTGTATGAGGAAACGGTTGGTGGGTAAATATCTAGTCTTCTATCTATTATGTCATATGCTTTTAAATTATTGCCAACATCGAAAATTTTCACGTTGTTAACACGTGTATTCTTTCAATTCAGAAGCGTCATTTAAACAGTTCTTCGTCGTCGTATGTTTTTATTGAATATTAGCTTTGTCACCAGTCATCCGGAATTAAGAGTCTGAATTTGTGTTACTCAACTCATCACTTGGTCCAGATAGAGATACGCTGGTGAACTTCTTTCCATTTAATATAATCATCTCAATGACATGTTCATGGAATCGTCCAAAAGGTACCTACGGCAAAGTTTAGAGTGGAAAATATTTTTGTGATACCACTTCAAGCGCTTCCAGGTGCATCCAAACGGATAAAAAATAAAATGTCTCGGTGGCGAAACTTTTGGACACGGTCTTCATTTATGCATACACCGCCATTGCCTTTAAAGGACCTTGGCAGTGTGCCGCTGACGAATCAATAAAGAATTACGTTTGTCTGTTTTGAACATTACATAAGCTGTCGAGCATTAAGATGCATACTGTATTGAATTTTATGCTGCATAATATGTAATAGCCGAGGAAAAGAATTCGGCAAGTAACAACAATTTCTATTTTCATAGCCCGATTATTACACAGGCGCTTTCGCGTGTAATTGGGTGATGTATGTATTCTTTACCTACGTCGTTGACACACCTTTTCCTCGTTTTATAGCATACGCACCACATTATCGCACGCGAAAGCGCCGGTGTGCGAAGTGGGGTATCGCATATAAATAGTATAATTTTTCATTTGATGTCAATGTTTTATTAAACTGGTTGGAGAGTTTAAATAGATGAACGAAATTGCTTCCTATGTCATGTTGTTACTCTTTAGAAACATATACTTTTCGGCATAACAATACATACACAATATGTTTCTACTTATAAATTGACAAAAGCGTATATGTATAAAAAAATCGTTTGATTTTTGACATTGCTATCAATAAAAAAATATCATTAAATATCAATAAACAAAAAAACAAATATATTCTTGCTTAATTTTTAAATGGTTAAAATCAGGGTCTAAGCATGTGTGAGCGAATGTTGACAGGTATCACTGCCACCCGTTGTATAATATTAAATTATAATTGTAAATCGAAGCTTCATACTTACCGGACCGGTATATATGATAAATCTAGAAGAAGTAACACTTCGTGTATTCCAATCCAGAATTTTCTCTCTCCAAAAAAGTGACGAGATGTTGCAATAAAAATGTAATGTATAAACATATTTTTGGCAGTTGGCGTTGGCAATATTATCTGTTCCTATTGTAAGTAAGATTTTTTTAAAAAATAAATATTCATCGCAAATGAATATTTAGTCAACATGATTCAACAATGTAAGCATGTGGATTATCGGTTTACCATTTTCGGTGTTCTATGCAAATAGTGAATTCGAGAGGCCAGCCATCGATGACCTAGTGTTGAAGGTCATCTTTTGGGAAGGTGCGTAGATACGAGGGTACTATTAATTGATTTAACGCATCTTCAATCAAAATTCACTAATTCATTATTTATGAAATTATTTATATATTTTTTTCACCACAATTTGAGACAAAGATTTCGGACACGAATTCATAGCTCGATGTTGTTAGTGTAAATTTTGAACCCATGACTGCACAACCGAGCAGCGTGAAAGTGTGTCCCAAAATTCGGTTGTTTTGTTTACAAATACATATCGCACCCCCGCACATGAAGTGTCACAACTGTAGCTATATTTCAAATATCTAAAAAAGGTATATTTTATAGTTCGTGAACTCACCGCTACATGCCCATACTGATAATCTGTGTGTCGATTTGACTTCGCTGTGATTGTGAATAGAGTCACATTTTGCCTTGTGACAGCTTTTCCATTGACCCTGCCTTGTGGCAGCTTGAGTTTTGTATGTGAAACTAATAGATACTGAATTTTAGTAGAACTATTTCATTATGTATTGTCATTTTTTTAATTGAATCTGATGTCGAAGTCAAGTGCTATCCTAAAACTGTTTTTATTTTGAGTTGTTACACTAACTTGCTGGGGCACGATATTAACACGAGGGTTATTTGTTTCTTTATTTTGAAGAGTCGATAACAACGTTAAAACTGCAAATTATTTTTGTAACTAGGCGTAAAAACAACAAATAATTCTGCATGCACAGATGGTGTCTCCGTCGTTTCTCCTTACAAATTTAAGCGACTTTTTTTTACTTAAGTAATATAATGTGAAATTTCACATATGGCGTGATAAGTAAAATTTCTTCTATGAAGCATATCGACGTAAATGCAATATGGCTAAATCACGGGCTCCCAACCTATGGGTCGCGACGGGTTTTCTGGGGGTCGCCAACTTTTTTCGATTTTGCATTTGAACAACAAAACTAAGACTACAGCCAACTAAAATTACCTTATTGAAAAAAAATGCCCTTTTCAATTGCATCGGGGCCGCGGGTCACATGGCTTTTATAAAAAGGGGTCGCCACCCGAAAAAGGTTGGGAACCTATGGGCTAAATGTAGGGATTGCAATATCGGTATTACCGAAACCTGGATCCGGTATTCATTGTGGTTTTTTTTTAAATACTAAAACAGCTTCAAAATTAATCAAAACAAAAATTTAATCTAGATAAACCATGACATGACATATTTTATATGAAATATCGAAATACGTATTCTTATTTAATCCCACGGCATTGCAATCCCAATTAGCCTTATTTCAAAAAAAATATCGGTATTTAATATGAATTACCGCAAAACCACTGATATATTTTTTCGGTATTGCAATATTTAGCTGAAAGCCATTAGCAAAAGTGCCAAAAATTGTAATAAAAATAAAGATCACTGTGAATGTTTGTTCTATACATTTCGTTTCAGTTTATCAGCTTTTGCTAAGTGTTTCGTTTAGTTTGCAAATAGTCTATCAATAATAATGATCCATGTTTTTTGTTTACACATGAAACGAATATAATCAAATATTTACATTTCAAAGTTAGCCCAGACATTTTTTTGTCTAAATATGTAGTGTAAACTGTATACGTTATTCGTCACTATTTGAAAAAGAATATGTTGCCGAACGGTGTTTATAAATTTAAATCTATCAATATGTCTATCTATAAACCTTCATAACACTATCCATTTTATTGTGAAGATTAAAGCTCAAAATTATTTTATTAAGGATTATGAAGATGGAGTAGTTTTTGAAGTTGTATATTCCGTGAAATTATTATTAGATAGGAGTGTTAAATTATTATTTAAAAACATGATGCGATGTTCTATTTGTTTTGTGAAACATGTGTCATTATTGTTTTTTTTCGATACATATATTAAATTTGTAAATATATTATAATTCGTATTTATTCTTATCTGTCTGCATATTAACGTGTAATCCGTCCGCACGAGTCAGATAAATTGTTATTCAAACTTACTACCTACTTAAATTTGTAAGATTTTTAAAATTATTTTAAGCGTAAAGCTCTGTTGATTTATTTTTCCTCCTTGTGAAGGTTGTGTATTCATTACCTCCTTATCCTTACCCATACCCGCTAACGTTTCATGATCTATATTCCTATAAAACACCAAGGACGTTCCGTTGCTTTTCTGCCTTTCTACCGGGTCAATGAGAGCTTTCGAAAAGAAATAGGGCGCTTAAACCATAAATGGAAAATACTTAATAAGAAATTAGTGAAAGGAAAAGCGGTATACCGTATACCCACTATCTTTAACATTTTATAAATGTCAACAAGGTAAACTAATCAAACTTGTAAGTATCTCTGGCAGTAATTTCTTTACGCGGAGTTACTATAAAACATTTTCGAATACAAACATAAGGTTTATTCATATCTTGTCATAAGCGACAAAAAATCAATAATCAGTGAAAGATAACAAGTGTCCATTTTTAATATGGAAAAATATGTTTTCTGTTTGAACATATCCCTCATCACCGTCTATAACATAGTAAGTAGGTCATAGTGCGAGTGATTAATATAGGCCACTATTTAGCGTAAGTATTTCAGATATTTTATTCGACTCAGGTACGTAAAAAATCAATAAATATCGAGTTACAAATCAAGACTTCTTTTACTCAGTCGAACTAGTTTAGTGGTATAATATTTTAAAAACTTTGTAACTTCACTTGTTGTGTTTCAAATTTTGACACATATTTTGCCTCTTTAACCTTCGAGTTCATATGGGTGAAATTCAAATTCGCTAAATACCAATAATATCTAACTGATATATATTGTAATCTTCAATGATACCTCAATAAATGCAATGCAAATATTACTCAAATTTGCCTGGGGTCAATTTGTTCCCCGTCGCTCCTCGATCCTATTTTAGACGTTTCGGTACTCAAGTGCATCATCAGACAGAATATCACAAGGCTTACGAGTTTTAAAAATTCTAATTCTGTAGTTATAAATTACAAAATGAATTTTAGGTCAAAAAATTAACTTCCTCAAAGATACCGCTGAATTCATTGAAAATATTAGTGTTTACTTTGGACGACATATATATTGAATACGTCATGACTTTTATATTCCGCAAACTGACTGAATAACCAGCACCCAGATAATCGAGTTATAAATTTATTGCCATTATTTATATATTTTAATATATGGTTATGCGTTTGTGTTTTCTCAAAAGCATCTGACAGGCGCGAGATGACGGAAAAGCAATTCCGCCAGAAGAACTATCGCGTTTTCATCGCTCTTTCAGCGCATACGTCCGGTTTGCTGCGTTAAATCTAACCGCTCCGACAGCTGCGCATTTTCCGCTACAGAACTATTTATTGTACTTATAAACATAAGTGGATCACGTCACATATATTTCAGATAAAGCTTACCGTATCACAAAATACCCAGGCTTTTTATTATCTCGCGAGATATCTTATCTTCTCATGAAATATTCCAATGTCATATTAACTCCTTCTATATAACTTTTAAGGTGTTCACTGTCAATACTTGCTTGCTGATCGTATTCAATAAATGTGGAATTATTACAAGAGTGTTTTATTTTTGGAATATCCTTCCTATATCATACAGTATATTTGTAACGCAAAAAATTCCAGCATTGCGATTTACTGTCGGTTTCTTAGCCCAGTTTCATTGTTACAATTTGTATGACTTCTCCTGACCAATACAAAACGTTACGTCTTCATCCCGATTTTTTTAAACTGGGTATTTTGAATTTAGTCACTCGTGTTGCCCTCGTACTTTACATGCTCTGATAAAAAAACAATATATAACATTGTCATTAGTATGTTCTGTTACTATTTATTTACAAATTTAATATATTTTTTTATGATGGTAATGATAATTGATTAAATGCATGCTCGAATTCTGCACAATTGTAAAATTATGTTGAATTAGAATCATCAAATGCGCAGTTGGAATCTTTTCATCGTTTGTGCGTTTTTTTTCCTGCGAAATCCTCGCGGAGAATAATTGTGTAACCTTCGTAAATTTCTCCGCCTTCTGCGTAAACGGGTGATGAAAAATAGGTGACCCGATTTCGCTTTTATCGGGCGGTTCTATTTAATTGAGCACTGCGTCTTTCTTTATAAAACATCTTTGCATACTAACTAACCGTGGACTCAGATTATTTATGAGAAATGTAAGGTGACCTGAAACCGTAGGCCTAAATTAGGAAAGCATCTTATTATCGATTATTATTATTATCGAATTTTATTTTATTAATCATAAAACAGTTAAATTATTCGTACTGCAAACATTGAGAGACTTGCACTTATATTGCGTGCATGCATGCTTATCATCGATTCACGTTACATTTTATGAATCTGTATTAATTTTGCTGAAATCAGAAATCAAAATGTACTTTTGTAATTACGAAAATATACAGTGACGTCATATTGTTTAATGTATTGAAGTGTCACTAGGTAAGGTTGAAACAATCGCTGTTTTACTAACACTGTATAGTCTTTTTTTTGTTCACTCTTCAAATCTGTTTGAAATGTTTGTGATAATTGATATACAGTGGAACCTCGATTCTACGTTTTTCAAGGGACCGTAATAAATTAACGAATAATGCGGGAAACCGATAATGCGGGAAATCTTCAAATCATTATCATCATTATACCAAAAAAATGTTTAATTTTCAAAAAACTTATTTATTTATGTAACTAAATGCGATGTAAAACTATTTGAGCGAAAAAATAATATTTTTCAAAACGGTCAATCGGGATAATAATTGGGACGGGACGATAATATTTAATGATAGATCGAGGAAATCAGTAAATCGGGGAATGATAAACGGGGAATTATTAAATATTTTTATGACGTGGTCTTGGTCGAGTAAAAAATAAACGATCCATGCAAAAAAACGAAGATAGCGAGAACGGAGATCAGGGTTCCACTGAAAAAAAACGTGAAACGAAATGCGAGGCAAAACTATTTATGAAAAATATTCAACGAAAACGGTCAATCGGGATAATATTCGTGACGGGACCAAAATATTTAAACGATAGATCGAGGAAAACGGTAAATCGGAGAACGATCAATGCGGGATTCTTTTACATTGTTATTATGGGTGTTTGGCCGGGACTATGAAAAATAAGCGATCCATGCGGGAAAACGAACAATGCGAGAACGGTAGATCGGTGTTGAGGGTGATCAATGTTTTGAGTTAAAGATTTCATAAAAAAGTCGAAGACGTCGAAAACTTTGTCGGAGTTGTTGTCTTGTGATGAAAAAGTATGTAGGTAAGCTAAAACTAGGACAGCAGTAAAGTAATAACTCTTTGATAATAATAAGGTACTTCACTTTTTCCAAAAACTAGCCACTTCGCTCCAATCTATTTCAGGGTCTACCATCCTCTCCCTTCATTTTTTAAAAGCTTTCTGTAGCTTTAAAGTTTTAATGATCTCATGTAGAATTTTACGTTTGATGAAATAATCAGTTTTTGGAAAAATCTGAAATTTTACAAAACTGTAACAAAGTTGAAAGAGCATTAATGTTGAAGAGAGATTGCAGAGATTTTTAACTCGCAAATGAATGTGTATAATTCATCATAATGAATACGATACGAACCGCCAGAACTAAGCTAAAGTTATATAAAACCCAAGATAAGAAAAATAGCATGATTCCTGACAAATGAAGATGTCAATTTCAAAACCTACCTGAAGACCATTTTAGATTTTTTTCAAATTTTGATGCCAAGTTGTTTTCCATTTCATATCTACACAATCAATACATTTCCGATTTTTAAACATCTCTTAATACAGAGAAAACGCTTTTTAAAAAACGTGTTTAGTCTCAAAACCTACTCAAATCCAAAAAGCACCTTTTGCACAAGCATTTTTTTGCATTTTGCAACAATTTTGGTTTTTGGAGATAGGTAGGTTTTGAAACTAAGGCGCTCAAATGCGATGATATTATTCATCATTCGGCTTTTCTTAAGACCTTCATGAATCCTCCACATACTACGATATTGGCTTTGAAGCGTCGTTTATATTATACCATTCAACTTCAAGGAGATATCATTGAAACATACGTATATTCGTACTGTTTTTTTTCAATGCTGAGAATTTTTCAGCTTGCCCTCGTACTTGTCACATATTACAAGAAAATAATAAATTATTTTACTCGTAATACGTATAAACAGCCTATAAAATGTACGTTGAAACAAGATAAACTTGTATTGTACGTAACTTTGGACTCTAGTTTACGTATATTATGTAAAATAAAAAGTTACGTAATAATTGTTCCAAATTAAACGTGTACGAGGAAGTCAACCGAATGAGTCCTACGTAAGTTTTCCAGAACCATGATTAATATATAACAGATATTTGAAGCAATTTTATTGAACAACGCAGTACATGATTTCTCTCGACGCCTGTTATCTGTCAAAAGTTGCAGGTTGTATTTTTTTTTTTTAGAAAAACGGTAGTAAATTTTGACATCCATATTATTTTAGCTTTCCGCATTACGCGCACATTGGTCGGTGTAGTATTATTTATAATTTAATCTGTCATTAGTTATTAAAAACATTGTTTGATAAAAATTATTATTTTATCTGGATTACGTTAACATATTTTTGATAAAATAATAATATTGTCTGAACACATTTCATAATAAACGGAGTGGTTTGATGTCTGAATCACTAATATTATTTGCTAGAGATTCTCAGTCACAACTCAATAATCAAACTTGCTCGAAATCCAATATGAATCAATATGTTATCAGTGTTTCGTCTTAAACCGTGAGTAATATAGAATCGGTGGTGTGACGTCTTATGATAATAGAAAGGTAGCAAATTAACGATATCTGATTTATTATGAGCTTAGTCACCTCGCCTCGCATATACTGCGAATGACGTAATCGTGTAAGTGTCCGTATGGACATTGTGTGCAGATAGTAACCGATTTTTAAAAATCTATTAAGTCACTATTTTTAAGTTTTTTTTTACAATTCACTTTTCGTGGTTCTTAATATTATACTCGGTAAATAGCCTTCCAATGAAATTTTTTACATACAAAACCACAACAATATATTAATTAAGACCAGGGGTGAGTGAGCTTAGAGTTGGAGGGGGCTCGGAATTCTTTGGTAAATTTTACTTAGGTCGGCGGTCTTCTTGTTCAATTGAATGAAAAATATTCGCAGATTTTCTTGTTATACAATGTGTAAATGTGCAATATACACCCAATCCTTTTTTACGCAATTTATTTTTTGCGCGATTTTTTTTGGACGGCACCGTTACGTTTTTTTCATACATTTTTGATACTTTTTTTACGCGGATCTGGAATTGATTTATCAAATTATATGAAAACGAGGTTTTTTTACGCGCTAATTTCTGGAACCAATGTATAGGGTAAAAAAAGGATTGGGTGTATTTAAGTACGCTGTGATGCACATTTGTTGTTTTTGACGGGTATAATACTGCTTAGAACAGCGTTTGATAACGTTTCAGTGATGATTTGTATAACGTTTGAAACATGGAATTGAAACGAAAAATATCAGTACCTATTTACATGACGATCTCTTTACTCGTGCAATCTCAGGTAGGAAAGTATATTTTCATTTAGTAATGTTAATTATTTTACGGTGCGTGTTTTTACATAGTATAGGTATGAAAAGTAACATTCGATCAATTGATTTAAAATGTATTCCTTATATTGTATTAGAGCAGGGGTAAAATATTTGCTTACAAATGTCATTACAGTGTAATAAACGTAAAAAAATCTATTGAGCAATAAACATATTTCTAGCTATATAATTACTTAACATAAAAATCTATTCCCGGAGTGAAATTTTCCGAGAATCTTTTGTTTCTGTTCGTTTATGTTTCGGAGTATTTAATGTATTTTATCTGTATTTTCCCCCCAATTTTCGTTTTACAACTGCTGAAATAATAAACGTAATAATAATACAGAACGTATGGCAAGATACAGTATTATTCGTTTTCTCAAAAATGTACATTTTATCACACCTTCTATCTGACCCGTGATATTTTTAATATTATTTTATTTCTGAGTAAAATTACACCATTTATTGCCCGTATCGTGTATTTCGGCTCGGTTTCATTAAATTTGTATCATACAATTTTATTTCAACACAGCCACATCAACCATAATCTTGACAGATGTTATTATTTAAGATATATTCCCAATTGGTTTTTATTTTTAATTAGCGATTTTTTAACGGTAATTTTTAAGATGTTGTCATAAAAATAGTTGACAAATTATTATACATCTACTGTATGGTATCTACATGTAGGTCATTATGACAAGTTTTCTTTCAAGAATCAAATAATTCTTTTAGAATTTTCTCAGTCAGTTTATTTAAATTATCTATGCATATTGATAATTTTTTGTACACAAATTAACACTTAGTGATTTTTTCTCTATTGCGTACTAAGCGCATACATGATAAATTTGTATCGCAAAGTATGGATGCACTCAATGTCTGATAAGATAACATAGCGCGGTAAAATAAATGATTGGCTTAATTCAAATTAAGTGTGTTTTATGAACGTTAATTTTGTGGTTACAGAAAAGCTGAAATTTTCTGATGAAGCAGAAAATAACACATCGTTGGGTTGTCTCTAAAATAGATCACTATACTGACATGGCATACCACGATATTTTTTCGTATTTATAAAGATGGCTGGAACGACAAGCTAGCGACAGAGAACTGTTTTGAATAATATATAAAATTAGTAAAAAGGATTTTGATGATGACTCGATGCCGAATTAACCATAAAAAATATTTGATACCCTTGTAATACTAGATTTTCTCTCTATTATAGTGAAGTTGATTCGTATTTTTCATATTAGGAAGAACGCCAAGCTTATGCAATTAATTAACATTAATTTTTGACTATGTTATATGTAACGTGGGATGATTGGCATATAAATACAAAATATATTTGTCACTGTCAGACATCCTTGTTCCTAATGACCTTCCCCCTATCGATGATATTATAATTGTCATCATCAACTAATCTGATTTGTTTCATTAATTATACTTTTCCCCATATTTTCTTTTTGCGATATAGTCTGGCGTGCGACACGGCCGCAAGGTCAAGTAGTGGTCAAAAGTGGGCCTAAAATAGTATCAATTTTCAACGTTAACACCGGATTGGATAAAATCTCGAGTAAGAATATAACCGGTTGTGGTTATATAAAGTGTTACGTAAATAAGCGGCCATATCAAGATTTGTTGGACAGTATTGTCAAACCTTTTACATCATCGGTGAAAATACAAGGGGCCCACTAATTCCAAAATAAATTTAAATAAAGTAGAGTACACTCGGCTATATTTTAAAACATGGTTACGTCCCAATGACCGTAGTGAGAAAATCATGCAAGTAAATATGATAATTTATAAATAATAGAGAACATACAGAAATCTAGGATAGTTTCACAATTTCTAAGACTAAAGGTATATCTGTTTTTATTTTGTATGTATAAAATAGTTTTCAATTTTGATTCATTTTATTCAAATATCATATTCGGTATTCAACTTTGTGACACGAACAGAATATAAAAAAATATTTTTCTTTTTATAAGCGAAGCCGCACAAAAAAATGAAGTGTATTTTGTGTTGGTTTTTCAACGTTATAATAAAAAAAAAATTACAATCATGGATCGCGCTATTAACGACAATGTTAATACATAGTAGATTGTCGTGAAAATTTGAAATGACAATATTAAATTTAAAAAAAGGTTTGTGGAAGTCTTCTGTTGCTTCTCAGCCAGAATAGTTTACAATAATTATTGGTGAGATTATAATTCCACTTCAACGCACCTTATTCAAAAGGTGCGTTGAAAATATAATATACAAATATGCAATTTTGAAAATCTTTAATATACGGCAGAAATTCACCACCGGCTTGGTACTTCTGATGTAAGGAGTAATAACTTATCTGCGGCCCAGCAGTTGAAGAACACTAGCAGGCAGCGTATTCAAAACCATTCATTCTGTACTTCCGCACAAAAGGGTCTGGTTGGACAGGATAAATCATTTTGACTTTTGAAAGGAATCTACTTTGAATATTTTATTTATGATTGATATGAGACAGCTACAGTGAAAATTGATTGTGTATTAGGAAATTGCCAGTCATAGCAACGCTTCTTCTTTTTGGATTATGAAGGATCGCATTCCTGGTTCGTTTTTCTCTAGGGATTTCGAAAATTCTATTATAAGATTACAACACGATTTATGTATCAAAACATAAATTAGATTTTACTATTACTTTACTATTATTGGATCTTAAATAAGTACGCAACATAATATATCGGTCATCAGCTTATTAATTACATCGTGTAATTTAATGCATATTATTTTCATTATTAACATTATAAGTATCGAGAATCACATACCAGTGATTTCAGTAATAAGTATTTTCCTAATTTACTGATTTAAATAACTAAGCGAAGAAGATTTTCCGTTTTTCATCCGTGCACTTGAACGCCTGAAGATCCCGAAAGGCGAAACCTGGGTCGTTAGTGAAAAAACTTGTGTGAATGTACATAATTTGAACGATTCAAATTTAATATTCAATTCCATTCATTATTCAGTCGAAATCTTAAAGTTTCGTCGAAATGTTACACGTAAGCCGAAACGCAGACTGACGATATAAAAATGAGCACATGTTGATTTGATGTACATATTATTGATGAAATAAATTGCAGGAAAATAAAACGTAAAATTGCGTTTTAAATATACCAACATGAATCGCTTATGAAAATTGTGGGAATGTCATTTCGGGGTTAGACTGTACATATATTAAATATCTCGAAATATTCTATCCAGTTGCAACTGTTGACGACTATTTATGCCCTGGGTTTTCTTTTTACACACTACATAATAGAAAGCGGTCTCAGCGTTAACTCCAATATCCAAAGCATCCCACCAATATTTTATAATCATTATTTTTACTGTGCGTTACCGCATGGAATGTGGATTTAGGCATTGATTTAATAAAAAAAAACTCGACAATAATAGTTAATGTAAAAAGAGAAACTTCATTTCACGGGAACTCAGTTAAACTGTACGTGTGTGTTGTAGTCTTCAATTTAAAACAAAATTCCATATTAGCCACAAGAAATACAGATAAAAGGTAGATGCCTTCCTAAAGATACCATATTAAGTAGATATGTACTGTCTTAGCTTATAGGCTATTCTAATTATAATATAAAAAAGGTTAAGCCGAAGCGTATGTGATGCAATCTCTTGTGTCATCCAATCGTTTTACTTTGGCAGAGAGAAAAAATCTAATTACAAAATTTTAATTTGTCATTTAATAACTTGTCTATGGCTGTCGTTCCAAAATGTGATACGATAACTGTCAATGTTTAAGATAATAGTTTAATTTGATGCATATTTTTAATGCAAAACAATTTGCCGTGCAATAGTATGAGTTTTTTTTTATATCTTAATTAGTGTATTGGGTATTTTAGATTGTATTTAGATAGTCGGATGTAAATTAAGAATACGAAAATTAAATGAATATTCAAATCAATGTTTTTCATTCTTGTTACTTACATTTTATTATTCACAATGTTAACATTTTTTATACTGTTTATTAACGTTGCCGAATATAAATAATAATACTCGGCCAATCTGCGTATGTTTATCGGACTTTTACTAGGAAATTTGTTTTATTCTCAGCGTTTGAAGATTTTGCCCGTAGAAATTTATTTTTATAATTATTATGAATCGCGCACTAACATTTATTTATCAAATATAAATTTACCTATACTGACTAAACTTTAAACGAATGGAATGTTCGAGAGAGCTGATTTTAATGTTTTTCTTTATTTCGATGTTTTCGATTGTAACTTTTACAATTTGAGTCATTGAAATCGTGTGAACAAATAAACGGCTATTTACATTAACCTACTCAATTTATCCCATTTGTATTTAGCGTACCGACACCGATAGTGGATTTTTTTTTTTATGACAAAATAATTGTTTTGCCATCATTTTGAAATCTAAAATTTCTGTAACTTTCTGGTCGCAAACGAATTGATCGTTCATGCTAAACGTGGGGCGGGGTAAAGCGTAAACATGTCAATCTCACTAGATATCTCTTTTACTACAGTTAGATTTTGTAAAAGTTTTGCGTGCATTTTTCTCAAAGAACTAAATAATTATTAAGTTGAAAATCTGTGGTGAGAAATGGCGACTCTTTCGAACCACGGTTTGTATGCTGTGGCCTGTTTGATAACAATAAATTATTAATTTGTGTCATGCCCGACCGGCAGGCTTCGTACGTCGTACATACACGAAGGAATTGTGATTTTTAACAAGTGAAAGTAAAATAATAATACTCGATATTATAATTCAGTCCAGCCGTGCCTCTCATCGAAATAAAATATTGGCTATGCCGAGGCTGCGATATGGTAACTGAGAGTCGATTTGAGATAGGCACTATTTTACTGCGGCTTATTCAACGACCACTTACCGATTCGGTGCTATTTCCCATTTCGTTTCACACTATGTTGTCACGTATTACATAAGTACCCATTACGTTTTGTCGTTGGTGAAAAACACGATACTCATTATCCGTTGAAATGCGAGAAAATTATTTTTCAATCGTTTCCACCAATATCAACTTACGTTATTCGGTTCTCTATTATTAAACAATGGTAATATCATTGACAAGTGCAATATTAACCCAAACGAATATTAATATACTGTTACTTAATGAACGACGCTTTCTTACATAATTTCTTTAAAATGAACTACAGAAGCAACCTTCCAGGATTAATTACTTATGTGTATTTGAATGTTTAATAAATCTGAAAATAACATCCATACGGTAAACAGTTGATTATCGGGGTACGCTATTTTAATGTTTCACTATATCGTGACCCATTAAAAGGCTATGCAAATATCAATAAAGAAACTTTGGTGAGTGGTCAGGACGTGATTCATGTCGATATCAAATGTTCGTTTTTGAGTTGACAATCAATAAAGACAATTTTAAATTGCTTAATTGTACGAAAATAATTATCAGTTATTCATACGAAAAATCGGTTGAATTTTACGTTAAAGAATCGTCTTTAGAGATCTCAATAATTACACCGATTAAACGTATCCGAAATTTTTGTTTATTCGCTATTTTAGTTCAATTTCTGCAGTCCAGTTCTATTTAAGGGGGTATTCTAGTCTAGAGGCACGAATTTCGAGTGTTTTTTCGAGGTCTGTTAAAATAAACAAAGACATTTTTTTACCATTCGTTTATTTATATTTTAAAAATAGATAAATAATTTCAAAAAATAAATAAATTCAAAACTCGAAAAGCTATCGGCTGGTAAAGGGAGGGTTCCAAAAAAAGGTGGTGTCCTGGCGTACACGATTCCAACCCTTCTGGTCATGTGAAAAAAACGGATTTTTAGTTAATATAAATGTATTTATTGATTTGGCATTTACTTGGTAGAACTCCATTATAATAGGGTAAAACTATCAACGTAGTTTAGTTCTACAGTTTTTAATATGTGTGTTGATAGCTATTTCGGCTTTTGCCATCGTCAGAACTAGTTCTAGAATCATTTTTTTCAAATTTCGATTATTAATTAGACTAGAATACCCCCTTAAGTACATTTGATAGCCGCTTTTACGTTGTGTTTGTTATGAATCGAAAGAGCTTTAAACCAAACCAGAGATATTAACCAATTAATATGCTTCAGCTTTTTGTCGGATCTGTGGCGCAGTGGCTAACGTCGCTGGCTTCCGAAACTGATTTCACGGGTCGAAGGCACATTAAGAACAGCATTTTTCAATCGATTTCTGTTGGAAGGCATTGGTGTTTGTGATGTCTAAAAATTACCCTCCCACCTTTCTAATCCTTTTTGTTTTAACAGCAGGGCTTAGTAAGAGCGATTCGTTAATCTCTATATCTGCCCTAGCCCTATCCTTCTATCCGTACTCTCTTCGAAAAAGAGAGATTGAGCGACTGTGTAACACGCAGTTCCCGTAGAAAAAACTTCTATTGAGATAACTTAGGACGCGAAATGTTCCACATGCGATAGCGAGCATGGATTTTATATTTACAAAAACAAATCATGTTTCCCCAATCTACGCTTTTTTCTTTTTTTTTGGTTAATTCGAAAGCGTTAAATCGAGGTTTCGCTGTACATATATCGTTTTACAGCACTGCAAGAGCAAAGGAAGCATGCTATCATTCATAGTAGCTTTCAAATTACAATAAATTGTAAGTGCCAATTTAATAATCTGTATGATCCTTTCTATGAAATCTAGTGTCATTATGATAGCCTACTTGCAGCTTTGGCACATAGTCATTACTGTCATAACTCACTGTCAGTGGTGGCAATTTTGAATCGTGGAATAAATCAAGACTTATTCGTGATCTAATAAATACTCTAACATTCGTTCGAGAGAAGTATCTTTTAACGGTTTATAAATTGTCTTTTCGTAAAAGTCTTGCTCAACGTCTTCTTTCACAATTTCTTGACTTAGGTCAATTGGAAAAATCACTCCGCAAATTGACAACAATTGGCCAGCAACAGTTGAATTGAATTATGTAATCATGTGTTACTATTATCAATAAAATAAAAGCCACTGATCTTTCGCTGACAGTAACTTTGACAGTCGTAAAAGAAGAAGCAAGTGTAAAATTTCGAATTAACTATTAGATAATAGCAGATAAGAGTTTAATAATATGCAACCCCCATGGGATGGCGTATTGAAAAACATGTTACCTTATTGTGCACATTTAATCACCGCATTTTCTATTATTCTAGTACAAATACTCAAACAGAAGTTTTACTACAAGAACTGCATGTTACTCATTTGCTAAACCTCTATTTTTCGAAGATATAATGCTAGGAGTTAGGACAGGACTAGTGGTTAAATAATCGCACACGCTACGCCCCGTTATTTTTAGGATTGTTAGGGAGGGAGGAAATTTTTAGACATCACAAACACACGTGCCTTTGAACGGAAATCGATAAATCAAAAAAAAAATGTTTTTACTAGGATATGGAAACGTGAGATCCGTCTCGGAAGCCAACGACGTTGACCACTACGCCACGGACCCGGAAAAAATCGTTAAAAATAATACAGATCTTAAACATAATCTTATACAGAGTTTCAATTTATTATACAACTCAATACTGTAAAATTAACATAAAATGTATAGAGCATAAATAAGAATTTGATTGAAGTATTTTTTTTACTATCTATAGCAAACTACTTGGTATTGTAATAAATTGGTGTAAAATTATAATTTAGTTTTAACATACTTTTTTATGAAGTTGCGCGATTAGTACACTGTATCCATGTCATTAGTATCTAGTACCTAAATTCAGTATGATTCTAAATGCATGTGTAATTACTGTTAAATACAAACATGTTTCAAACTTTCGAAACATAATTTTTATGAAACATATTCGCAAATTTCTCCGAAGAATCGCATTTGTCCACTGTCGCACTTGAATATCATACAGTAGCTGTTTTGCATTTTCTTTCTGATTTATATCATCGACTTTCTATTATCCGTCATTTGGGCGTATCTCGCAATGCGTTCGACTTCTTTAGAAATTCCTAGGCAAACCTTTACGCCTACAAAATTATTGTTACAAAACATAAAAGCTGTATTTCGTTATTTGTACACATTTATGATTTCCTAATCATATCAACATAAATTTATCTATTTTTTTTATGCCAAAAAGTAATATATACGTAACGTGTATCGTAATATTAACTTAGCACTGATAAGATAATAATCACGTCGTGACTTATTAGTTGTTACTAGGTGGTTACTATCTAGTACTAGTTTATAAAAAAACGTATCACATTGGCTGTGCTCATATAAATTAATACGTTAATCTTTTGTTTGGTTGATTTTTGCGCTGCTTTTCAGCGTTTGGTAGTTAGTTGACAATGGCCTTGGTGTAAAATTAAAATCTTGAAAATGGTTTGATGTTGCGTTTCCGCATCAGCAGCCAACCGCGTTTCTTAGCTTAGTGAGTATCGTTCTTCTTCTTCTTCTTCGTCGGTTCCTCGTGACTGATTATCGTGGCCCCTCTGTTACGCTCGTCTCTATATCATTAAGTTATCTTGTGACTGAGAAAAAACTCGATTCCCGTATCCACACTTAAATAATCAGTTAGGAAAGTGTACATTTTCTGTTATTAAATATGTACAAGGTACTCATAAATACATACGTTTCGTTTTGCAGTTCATACCGTTCACATAGTGATGATTTTCTTATAAGGCTCTTGGTTTCCTGCCTTATTATTTGGCATCAGGGATGGGCTGGAGGGGGCTCGGAGGGGCTCGCGCGAGCCCCTTGTTAAATTTAGGCGCGGCCGGCGAGCCCCTTGTTAAGATAAGAAAATCATTCGTCTAAGATCAAATCATCACATAACTGCAATTTCTGTAGATGGTTAAATTTGATAATTAGTTGTCTCTTCATTTTTTCATTCAGCGTTGTAGGCTTCTATGTTGGACCTCACGGGTTCGAGTCCCAGTAGGAAACAGCATTTTTTGATCGATATATCTATTTTCTCTTCGAAGGCATGGGTGTATGTGATGTCTTACGATTGCCTCCCACTTTTCCGATCCTTCAATTCAACTGGGCGCTACTAGTTTTTAATCACTGGTCCTGTCTGATCCTTATCATTCTATCCCTACTACTCTCTTTGGAAAAGAGAGGTTTAGCGACTAAGTAGCAAGCAGTTCTCGTGGAAAAATATTTTTTATTAAAATACCTTCATTAGGAAGTCATATGCTCGAAATTGGGAGCAGATATGGATAACATTTACCGAGCCTCTTGTTAAGATATTGGCAGCCCACCGCTGTTTGGCATCGTTGAAAGAGACCGAGTCCCTTTCCAGAATGAAGTACAGATTAGAACTGTCAGCTGAGAAGACTTCGTGTGTAAAAAACACCCTACGTATATATTTATCATTGAATAAATAAACATGAACAATTCTTAACAGAAATAATTGTTATAAACTTGTTGTCAAAATTGAATATACTGAGAATGGGCTAGGCTACAAATAAATTGTTTGTATTGGAATATTACACCTTTACACATGTTTTCCGTGACCTTCATTATTGTAAAGGCATGATTAATTTCAGCGTACTTTTTCAATTATTGGTCCTCGTTAAATAATATCATGCGACCGACTTCACTTGGTAAGGCAGCGATTTCTAAACTAGGAGGCGCGGGCAATGTATGCGCGGAAAAATGAACAAAAATGTAATTTACATAGTATAATAAAATTACAAATCGTAACGTAAGTCATCATTGAATCCTGATCCATTAAAAACTTGTTGTCATGCGATAGTTTATTAAAACAGAATTTCAAAAATTAAAACTTATTCAATTTTGCTTAAATTTACCTCTACCTACCGTAGTAAACTTCAAATTAATGCGAAACGGGCTTTTCGGCACTGGCTCCTATGCAAACCAATATCGAGCCGGCTTAGTTTCAGAAAAACATTTCCGAGTTGCACTCTCCACATTTCCAAGATTTAATAAACTTTTTGCTAATAAATAACCACTTAATCGCATTAAAAACCAATTTAATACTACGCATTTTTATAATGTCTATATACAGATAGTAGAACCTTGTTATTATGATAATTGAGTTAATATTTTTACTGTGCTTTCTACTTGTATCTTTCTTCTTGTATCTTTTTTAACACTGCAAAAGTGTATATTTTATTTTATGAAATAAGGAGTGGGAAGGCGTACTGATTTTTTTAAAGGTAGGCGTAGTAACATAGGTAAAGCTTAGCAACCACTGTGATAAGGAGAAATTGAGCACGTCCGTAAACATTATACTTTGCAGTTGTTATCGGGTATTTCGTTTTTCGATTACTTTTTGTACATTTACGAATGGCGTGTTTTCGCATCTGAATATATTTTCGTGCTAATTGCATTAATCTATTCACAATTTTTGTTGTGGTTTACATTTGGTTTTGGCACGCGAATCGCAACGCGCTTAAGGTGCTTACAGCGTTTTTTTTATATGCATATTTTGAGCGTAAAACATTTTTATTGTTGATAATAAGCGAAAGTTTTAAGATGGCAATTACGTTAATTTGACAGAAAAAGGCCTCTAATGAAATACAAAGATTTTCATACATTTGGTTTAAACCAACATTCAATTAATTTACCACTTTTATATGTAGGTATTTCATGTTTATTTCACGATAGAAATTATCAAATAGTAATGCTACCAGTTAACATTCGCCCAATTAAATTGTGTTTGTGTGTGTGCGCGCTAAGCTGTATACCTTTGGCATACAAGACAATTAAGAGTTTGGGATCAAAAATGACTCCGAGAAAAACATACTTTTCTTATAAAAACTTATAATAAGATTGTATTTGGACCCTTTATTGCATGGAAACTACGAGGATTTTAGTGATGTTTGAAATTTGAATCAACACTCGAATATTGTAGTGCTATTTCATTTTTTCTTAAAACTGGTTTTGGGCGTGTTTTATCTAAATCTCCTCAGATATATTCAATAATTCTTTTGCACTGTAGTAACAGTACCATATTATACCTAATGTTTTTTTTCTATTTTTTCCAGATATGTTCCCACTCGATTATGGGGATTCAGCGGACACGTTCAAACCATCATCCACACTGTCATCGGTCGGGTGAGGTGCCCTTGGCCCATCGGTGGAAGGGTTTATCTCACCCTGACGGATAGGTCGACACTCACCTACGATCTTTACGAGCCTTTGGGAGGTTCTTATGAAGGTATTTAATAATAAACATTAGTCCAATCAGATATTTTTCTTATTAATTTACTTTTTAAACAATATTATTGATGAAATAACTTAAGATTCATCAGGATTACATCACTTATTATTTTTGCTAGAATGTTCAATTTGCATATCATTCGTAAAAATATTATAGCTACCGTCTTTTTCCGAAAATAAGACATCCTCGTATTTCGCACTAGCCCTATAAGCCCTAGCTAGTATTTCGGACCAAAAAAGAAAGTAAGACAGTGTCTTATTTTCGGAAAAAGACGGTATGTTCCCAATGAGTCGTCGTGAAAAGTTAAATTAGCTATAAATCATGGGTGGCCAAACTTTTGATCTCTGTGGGCGACTTCATAGTGAAATAAGTCGTAAAGGTCTACTTGCACTGCTAAGTTTTCATAAAAAGTAAAATAATTCAAAGAACAAAATAATGTTTTTGAAAGGGAAACAAAATGAATAGATCAGTGGTTTCCAACCTTTTGTCATTGCGCCTCCCTTTGAAAAAAAAAATATCTTCGCGCCTCTCTTTGCAATAGTCCATGCCTCCCAGGTTGGAAATCGATGGAATAGTTAATAAAATACATTGTCAATTCTTGATTTGAGGCTTTAGGCGAGCGAATGTCGTCCAGTCGACTACGCTGCTGTAAATCAATCTGTTTTGAAAAATATGAATAATATAATAGTAAATCGACTTTTATGATTATTTTGTGCTGATTATCAGGGTATAGATTACATGTCAATCATATTGTCGGTATTCTGTCAGAAAACGTTATGTTGAAAAATCTTGTTTTGAGATTATCGACTTTTTCGAATATGATGAAGCAAACTGAAATTTAGCGTGGCCGTAGAGATAAGACAAATAAATAAACAACAATTGACCAAAATGTTTACAGCTCAAAAACGTTTAGTCGTTTTATCATCTTTCAGTAGCTGTACAAAAAAGAAATCTGACAGCTAAAAAGCGTAACAACTGCCAAAGAAATTCACACAGTTCCTATTACCTCTTTAAATTTCGAAATAAATAAATTTAATATGAATGAGTTCGAGTTAATCTAGCGATATGCATTCATAACTCAAAACACCCAATTTGTAACTTAACGTTTTCTGGCATTATAGAATGACATATTTGTACATCCAAATGAAAAATCAATATCTATTAGGGCAGTGGTTTCCAACTGTTCTGAGACTGCGCCTCCCTTTGAAGAAAAAAATATCTTCGCGCCTCACCATCCTTAATGAAAAATGTAAATACACCATAAGTCAATGGGAAATCCCGATCTCATTCTTTGAAATTAGTGTTATTTTCTTTATTACATCGGTGTTGTATGTTTATTTTGTTTACAGATGACATAACCGTCGCAATTTGTCCAGGCATTGGCAACACATCAGAGAGCGTTTATATCAGAACCTTTGTCCATTACTCCCAGTACCACGGTTACAGATGTGCAGTCCTTAATCATATTGGAGCACTAAATAGTGTGCAGGTCACTGCTAATAGAATCTTCTCGTATGGTAATTAAAGTTTGTTTTTTTTTTTGCATAATTTCAACAGTTAAAAAGTTTATTTTTCTATTCACATATTTAACATATTACAGTGTGGATAAACATGATTGTTTTTATCATTTTATAAAAATTCATTTATTTCAAAGAATATCAGTATGTACACCAAATCATCTTTTTGCACATTCTAAAATGCATGGTCCGATGCGATGTGACCTATTTAACTATATTTACTACATCTTTTTTTACACATTTTTTTTTGTTGCATGGAACATAATATGCCCCATTATCATTATAATAAACTGCCAGAAAAGCTCGTAATTTACAAAATACCACAATTGACATGAATGTCACTTCGAAGCTTATTTTTTAACACTTCTTAGGCGGGCCACGACCAAAGTCGTTTTTAGCTGATTGTACGTAGAATGCGGATCACGGCAAAAGTCGTTTTTAGCGTATTGTCGGTAGAATGCGGATCACGGCATAATATGTTTTTTTTATATCGTCGCTTGTTTGCGGGACACATAATATCACGGGTTTGTTTGTCGGCGTTAAATAAAATGCCGCAACTAATTAACATTAGTCCTAATTCTTTGCTAGATTATAAGGGTGTAATTACGCTGTAATTTTTACGGCGTTAGATTTTACACTTCCAGTGGTAGTCAAGTTGTAGGAATGGCGATTATATATTATAATTATTCATATAATTATAAAATATTGATAAATATGCTATTTTGTTATATAGAATGTTTTGAATATTTAATATTTATAACATGCGGAGTGCTATCTACTAAATTGATAACAGGTTTTATATTCAGCTTTGAAACATAGTGAAATTATGATGATATCGAAATGTTCTAATTTTATTTTTAATGATTAGATGTCACGTATGATTTGTTTTTAAATTTCAATCGAAAATATCGTTTGGTTTAGAAGTTGTGTTGATTTTAAGAATGTAATATATTTGTGCGCTAATCACTAAAAAACGCCCGCTACAGGCTTGAGTCTATTTTTTGAAGCGCCCGACTAAGAAGTGTTAATATATTTATGTTTGTATTTTTTTTTCTTTCTACAAAACATTTGAACATCATAATTACTAACATAACATTCACGATGGTATAAGTACAATTTTGGTTTATTTTCAATGAAATCTCATTTTACAGTCATGACATTGTTATGCTCTCCTGTAAAGTTACAGTTTTTTGGAGTTACAGGTTACTCAGGACGATTATATTATTTATTAAAAAAGGTTTTCGAGAAAATGTTTATAAATCTGAGACTATGCCAAAACATTTCCAAATATTTGACAGGTTCTAAAATAAATGGCGAATATTCTGACAAGTTTTGAAATAATGAAAAGAGAATCGTAAAGTATTTGTGGAATATGTATTATATAAATATTACATATAATACTCACTATAATTCTAACCTAAAGATATCCAACAGTTTCAGTAATTTATCTTTAGTCCTTCATTAATTAGTTTGTAATAATTGGCAGTTGCTCTGTAATAATTCTTAATAAGTTTGTAAGAATGCTGACATAAAATATATTCACAACCAATAGCAAGTTAGCCTCGAACAGTTAAATTGTGGAGAAAACTTTTAACTCTCTGAAAATTTACTGCTTTCTTGATTGAACTTTTAAATAAATATGTTTATCTTCAGGACACACTGACGACTACAGCTCGATGATTGAAAATCTCCTTGATAAGTATCCTCACACCCGCTTGGTTCTGGTTGGATTTAGCCTCGGTGGTAATCTGATAACTAAATACCTGGGAGAGAAAAACAGGAAACATTCACCAAGAATTATCGGTGGCATATCAATATGTCAAGGCTACAATGCTATTGAGTGAGTTAAAAAGGCTTATTTTTGTTAGTTTAGTTATTTGTTCCTGGTGCGCTATAAATTTCATGTGTGCAATCTGATGTATCAATACATATATAATACCTGTATATTTTAGAAATCATAAAAGACTTTTTTTTAAACTATGTAAATTGATACGACAATATTTGTAGATACTATTTGTTTTTCTCTTTCATAATATCAAATTGGTATGAATTTAATAAGAATATTATATAAAATTATTCAAGCAAAAAAGACATTGTGCACACTCATCATGCTCAGGGTCTGTCTGTCATTAAATGACAAATTGAAAAAACATTAATTAATTTAATACTTCTGAGAAGCAAAACTGGAATTCATAGTTTTTATTTGCTGAAAATGTTTTAGCTTATGTTACTTCGCCAATGTGGATTTAGTGTTTTAAAATCATGCTTTCTATTTGTCCATTTGTTCAAAAATTAAATTATATGGGCATACATAATAGGCATCATAAAATTACCCTCGTAAAATGTTTTTGACATTCATCTGTCTGTGGTAATAATTATAAAAAAAGTAATAATAACTAAGTAGAACATTTTTAAGTCGTATCACACCACTTTTCTACAATTTGACATGTTTATCTCTTAACCTTGACAGAGCCATTAGCTTTTTAGATAACGAATCTGGTCACATATTTTTTAAATTATTCACTGAAACAATATTAGAGAACCTCAAACTGCCAGCATTATTTTACATGTCAAAGTACTTTAAATGTGACAATTATATCCTTACCACTCATGATATTTTAATTTATGTATTTATAAATGGCAAATTATACATGCCATGCAATTATTGCAATGGGGACAAATATCAATGGCAAAGAATTTATAAAGATTATTTATTATTTTTATTTCATATATGTTTGATCTTTGAACCATTATAATATAGTCTCTGATAAAGACAATCGTAATAATTGGGGGGAAAAAAAAACATATTTTTTATTTATATTTTCACATTTTTATAAAGCTCTGAAATTACAACCAATTGTTTTTTTAATATAATGCCCTTTCATCAAGAATCTACAGTTAACCCTTATCACTTCTGTTTTGAGCTGGGTTCAAAATTACAGATTAGGCATTTTTTTTTATAGTGTGTTAAGTAAGACAAAATAGTGTCTGACCGTACATGTACAGACATGATGCTCTAACGGTTAATAAACTTCATCCATGCTCACTTGCTTAAATTTGTTTCCAGGACTGTGAAGTACCTTCTGCACTGGCAAAACTTCCGACGTGTTTACTTGTATGTGATGACTGACAATTATAGGAATATCATTACTCGTCACAAGCATGTGCTGCTGTCTGAAGATCTGAGAAAACGATTTCAACTCAGCGAGCACAGTATCGTGTCTGCTGCCACCTTACCGGATATTGATGAAGCTTACACGAGGTAAATAGAGTGTTAAATATGTAAAGTAAAAATATGTAATACAAATCAATAATGAATGACAGATAATTATTAACACATTATCCATTGGAAGAATATTGACATTCTGGGAGAGGGTTTCTGGTTTAAGAAAAAAATGTCATCACATCCTTTTTTCAATCAAGAATGCGTGCAATGTCGTAGGTGATTTTTATTCTCTATAATGCATTTTCATTTTGGTGTTTGTCACATGATCAAAATTAATTAAGTATTTCGACTGAGGGTGCTTTATGGAATTTCAATATCAAATTTGAATTGTTTGAATTTTGTACTTTTCCATGAGTTTGTCGCTAATGACCCGGATTTCGCCTTTCGGCGTTACAAACTGTTAACTACGCGTCAGTTCAAGTACATTCGTGCACTTGGAATGCCTGAAGATGCCGAAAGGCGAAACCCGGGTCGTTAGCGACAAAACTCCTGGAAAAGTACAAAATTCAAACAATTCAAACATGATCAAAAGTTGAAAAGAAACTCTAAATCAGTAACAAATTGTGTCTTTTAAGTAATAAAAGGTTCCAAGACAAAAGGTAAACATTTACAAATAAGTACTGTCAATACGACAAGAACTTATGCATTAACCTTAAACGTATAGGATCAAAGTAATGAAGACTTCATTATATGTTATTACATTATATATGAACTACGAAATGTCGGTTGTATCACTTGATGCAACATACTTACATTATTACCATTAAAAAACATCTTTGTATGAACCTGTCACCTGACTTGAGTATTCAAGCAGATTATGAATTTGCCATTATATTTAATAAATTATTGTTTTTTCCAACACATTTTCGAATTTCAAATATTTTTTATCAGTGACAGCCAACATTCATTCCTTTGTTGTAAAAATTGTCAGTCGGTACAAACTTTATGCATATAGTGTTTATGCAGAATGCTTAAATAAATATGATTTAAATACAATATATTTCTTACTCTTAATTTTAATATCATTTTAGAAAGATTAATGATATTTATTTGATAATCTTCTCGCATAGAAATTAACTTTTTCGTATTTGGTCTGGGCATTAATTACTGTTGGAAAAAAGAAATAACATCATTTTTTATTGACATAAAGATTATTAATAATCAGTGCTTTTTTTTTGAAAAAAAAAAGGTGCCGGAACGCACTTTTTTCGAGCATTTTCTAAGAAGGTATATTGTTTATTATATATTCGAATATCATTTTGACAGAATTAAAGGCGACTTTTCATATAATGCATAGAAAATAAAACTAAATATACATATTTTTATATTTACTTTAGAAATTTCAAATGAATATGATGAATATAATGTACAACAAGCCCTTTCCAAGAAAGTACATACCTGATAATCTTTTGCATGGCATTAATTTATGGGTCCTATGATACCCTATATATTCAAAAGGGATTAACAGTCAATGGCTTCCAAGAAAAGAAACGAATGTTTTAAAATAGAAAAAATAAAATTTTACGAACATTTATTAAAATTTCGAGAAAAAAGGTGCCGTTCCGGCGCGTTACAGGGTAAAGAAAGCCCTGATAATAATTATAGTGGTTTTTCTATTTTATAGGTCAGTTATTTCATTGACTAAACATGATTTTTTTTTCTGTTTACAGGAAAGTTTTCAATTTTAATTCTGTTACTGACTTTTACCACTGGAGTTCGAGTAGCAATTATTTGGAAAACATAAAGAAACCGATGGTCTTCATCAATGCGAGGGATGATCCACTTGTCCCTGAACAACTTCTCCAGCCAATTAGAGACTTCGCAAGTATGAGTTATTCTTATCCTTTTCATGTATTATATAAATAACATTTTTTACCGATAAACTATCATGAATAGTAAAACTCTTTCATACATGTGTAATTCTATGATTTTTTCTCTTTGTAAGAATTCTAGTGAAACTCCTTTTAATCATTTATAAAATATTGAATATTTCCTCGATATATATATATTGAATGTTTTTACTGTTATGACACAAAACATAAATAAAATATTTTCTTATGTTATTGATCAATCTGAGAAGAACAATATTTATTTGAAGTAGTGAATAAACATGTGGAATTTTACTATTCATGTCAAGTTGAAAATGTATATAAATGTTTATTTTTTATTTTCAAAGATTTATAAAAAAATCTTAAGTTTAGATAAATATTTATCTGGAACGCCAGATAGATTCCAATTAAATGATTTTTTACATGAATATCACAATACAGTAAAACCCCCATTTACACTATAGTCGGGACCGTGTAATTGGGGGTGTGAATCTCATACAAAATTAGGGATTTGGTTTTTTCCGCGGAAAACGCAAAACTAAGATTTCCCTTAGTTTTGCAAAAAAAAAATATGGACGAAATATTTAGTTTTTGTAGTAGTAAATATCCCGCACACAGACAGACGCCCAGCTATGTGTGTATAGCCTAGTGTTGCACTGTATAGTAACAGATTTCTTGGATTGCGATAATGTAATTGTCAAAAATATTTGTTTTTTTTTTAGTGAAAAGGTTTTAGTTTTTTTTCTTGCAATTTTTAATTGCATACATTGTATTGAAGAATATTTATGATTTATTGATTTCTTGTTAAAGAAAGTTTAATTATTTTTGTTTTTTGTAATTTCCAGGCACTCATGATAAAGTAGTTTACATAGAACTTGCTCACGGAGGGCACTTGGGCTTCTACGAAGGCGGGTCGCTGTATCCTAACCCCGTCACATGGCTGGACAAAGCGGTCGCCGCTATCACCGGCGGCTTGGTATTGTTCCACCACAAACATGAGCATCCGCAAAACAAATCGAAACCGACAGACGAAGAATACATGGATGCCAGTGATCAGAGATCAGTCACAGTAAACTATCCCGAAACCGTCTCTACTTGAAATCATACGTTTGAGAACAATACGAGTAAATTTCAGCTTGTTAGTCAAGCTTAGAATTGCATCTTTGATGAAAATTTAGCAATGTTTTTGCCTAGAGACGGTGTCGGTTGCATTTCATTCAAGGTGTTAAGGCTCACAAAATCGTCAAAGATGAATGTGATTTTTTTTTTGTATAATGTTAAAATATTTTCATATTGTATATTAATTATTGTGTAGTTCAACGTGAATACAATTTTGTTAGAGGTTTTTTATTCCTAAGTATTCAGTTTGCAAATGTTAGTACATATAAAAAAGAAGCAGTATTATTTTTATATTTGGTGGAGTATTGGCTTAAAATTTAGTAGTGAACGAAGCTGCAGCGTGCAGACTTTAAAAATAAAACGATACTTAAAAGATTTTTCTCCGCAATGATGAAAAACTAAATGTTTGGAAATATTTCAAAACAACTATTAATTTTACTTTTGTCTATTTAAGAATTTCAAAATTTTTAAGAAGAAATTTTTGAAACGATAAAATCAATTTGTATTTGTTAAGTCACTACTAAAAACAAAAAGCAACATACTTCAACATAAGTCATATAGCAGAAATTACAAATTGATGTTTAATCATATATCAAATGTGCGAAAACTATAATCGCCAAATAGTATAATATGATCTTGACTATTTAATGGCTGTAAACTGAATATGCTATACCATTACGATAATATTTTAATAACTAATATATATATGTATGTGTCCACACATAACGGTAGTTATGTTGAGTAAACGTCGCTCAAAGTTACTACATTAATGTAATATTTCATCTTTTTTGTTGAGAATTCATTTTGAAGACATAACGTGTAGTATCTATTAGTGTAAGTAACTCTACGGAATGGTTCTCAAATCTCTGTGCTTTTAAAGTTCATGTCAAATATTACTTATAAATTAATAAAACAGTATTGATGTTTCATGTTATAATTTATTAATCTATGAGGATGTCCAATAATTTGTCTTCTACAAATATGACACAATGCATTTACTTCATAATGTTTATATAACATGTTGGAACATATCTTTTACACGATTGCTCTGTTAAAATCGTAGGTAATTTTTCCATGTTAGATTTAATAATTTTTATGAAAACATTAGTAAATTCTATTAACCCAGCTCCTGCTATCACTATTGAACCGGTTAAAATTGAAATAAACACTTTCAAGTTATTATTTTATCATTCCTGTGTTGAATTAAAATAAAGAAATCTTTTGGTTTGATATTTGATCACTTATTATCGATAAAGTAACAATTTATAATTAAGAAAAACCAAATGAAAGATCTTAACATTTATTTTAACAACATGTATTACTGAAAAGTAAACACCGAATCTATTTAATTGATCATTCCAATATATTGCATTTTTTGACTGTGATAATTCGATCACAATGCTTAATTAAATTCAATGGAATCAGAGGCGTTGAATATTATTTTTTCTTTAGACTAAATTTCGGCAGGAATAGTTGTGATTTATGGGGATTGATTCTTTCTTTTTTTTGCTTATGAAACCAAATACATTGGCCCCGTATATATTGCATAAATTGTGACTCCCGAAAAACTGGCAGGAATTAAAAATCCAGTGTGAGATCCCATAGACTACATTCAAATACCAGTGAAATTTTTTAAACAGTTCATCTTCTCCATGTCAATTTTTGAAGGTATTTTGCACAATGTAAAAAGTCTACATTACGAACGATTAGACATCATATTTAATTTTAATTTCTCGGTGGAGTTGTAACATGCCAAAGAGACTTTTTCATTTCAGTCACATTTAGATGTATAAATATCAAATAACATCATCTTACGGTATTGTGTGTTATGAAAACATGACAGTATGTATCTTTGAATGAATGAAAAATATCTTTTTGAAATTATACATGATATGGGTATTGACTTGTACATATTATTATGACAATACTAATTTTTTTCGGTCGGTGAGGATTTTTTTACGCTTATGTAAAAATATCCTCGCGGTAAAAATATTAGATATTATAATCATCCAATTTATTCAATTGGTGTTAAGAGTGTAGGGCATAATGTTCAAAATAATCGAATTAATTTTGCAAAAAAAAAACGCAACTTATCCTTTTTTTGATCTATCAGTTCAGATAGATACATAATAATGTATTTATTATATTACGTAAATATTTTCCATTGCTATTTACGATTTTGTCAATAATAGTTTTATCCCAGTAAATTTTGGATAAGAAATATCCTTTAGCTTTATAAAAACACAATTGGATGTTTCTATTTAAAATAATCCAGTATTTTTTAACATATGCAAATGTGTATGCAGTAATTGATTTCTTCGCGTGTAAAAAAAACTGCTTCTATTTATTTTACTTTTTTGAATGCTTCTGTATTGAACAATGATAAAGATATTATTTTATAATTCACATGCACAAAATGACAGCTTTTGCGCTAGTAAAGCCAAAGTTAAATATAATATAATATCACACACTCCATATTATATTGCATTTTTTTGCATAAAAGAGTTTATACATTTATATTTATTTATATTAAAGATTCATAATTTATGTGACATGAATTTAGTTTTTTCATTTAGCAAACTAGTTTTTTGTTCAATGATCACATTTCAATATTCTGAAATCCAAATTGAAATCAATATGTTTTTTATTATGTTTAGTAATAATGCTGTGAAGAAGCTATATTTATATTAATATTTATTATTGCTTCATTTTCCGGGGTATCTATTTTTGAATTCTACATCTGTCATTGTAGTTTACTAAATTTATTGAATTTATATTAGTAGCATGCATTTATAATTTATGTAAGGTAAAACAATCTGTAATTTTTAGGAAATTGTTTGAAACAAATTAATTTTTATATTAAGTTTATTTTGAAGACTTTGTAAAATTTGCGAGTATGATGACGTCTTAAATTGTTCAAACATTAAAGATGTCAGCTTACTGCTTGATAAACTAAAATATTTAAGGTTTAAAGTTCTTCATTTTCTGTTTATTTTATTTAATGGTTCAAAAGTTTTTAACATTCTAAATTATTGCGGCGAGAGTTAAAAGGACATTTAGACATAGCGAAACGCATGCGTCTTTCTACTCCTCGAACCAACGCTAAGTCAACACAAACACTATATCAAGGGTAATGTTACAAGTTCAACTATTGAATGCTGAGCAATTAAGTCCGACCAGGAGTCGAAAAGTATGAAATTCAACACGAATAGACAAAAAAAATTGAGCATAGTTGCAAAATTTTTGACTGGTTCCGAGGAAATGGGATTCCTTTAGGGAGCTTCAGGTATCTATAAAAATGGATCATGACCAGTGCACATCGTTCTATGCCAAATATTCTTCCTAAATGACAATTTTTTTTTGTTATTAGGAAGTTGCATTATCTTTTGTAAAATCCATGAAATGCTGGAAAATAATCCTGTGCAATATATTTCTTTTAATTACTCTTGCTTTTGTTAAGTCTTCAAATGTACTTATTCGGAAAAATAACTACCATTTTGTTATTGTTAAACAATTCTATCATAAATGCTTCTTTTACGTTTAATATTTAACATTTTTTGTTGCGAATACTTATTTATTAGTATTTTTTTTATATATGGTAACTGTTAAAGTGTTATTTGTTTCTTTTTTACCATTTTTGTGATGTACGGAGAGGTGTTACAAAAATATTTTTAACTGGGCATAGCCACAATAAAAACAAAAATTTACAGTATAAAAATGTTTTATTTAACAACACATTGCCTTTGGCACAGTGGATGGCGTTTTGGGTTTCCTTGCCGGACTTCACGGGTTCGAGTCCCAGTACGAACAGCATTTTTTCGATTGATTTCTGTTCGAAGGCATGGGTGTTTGTGATATCTAAAAATTCCCTTCCACCCTTCCCGATCCTGTAATAATTTGATGTAGCGAGAGCGATAAGGTAACCACTAGTCCAGTCCTAGCCTTATCCTTCTATCCCTACTACTCTCTTTGAATAAGAGAGGTTGAGCGACAAATCTGTTGAGTAGTGAGCAGTTTCTAGAATTATATAATTTGTTTGTCGGCAAAGGTTTTATGATTATATGATTTTAATCTGTTGGCATTCCCATGGGCTCATCCTTTTCGCCAGCAATGGCTTTGGACTCAGTGATGCATTTATATCTTATATAAACACGAAACTTTCATTTGCTAAGCGTCAGTTCAAGTTCATCCGTGCACTTGAATGCCTGAAGATGCCGAGAGGCGAAACCAGGGTCGTTAGTGACAAAATTTGTGAGAATGTACATAGTTTGAACGATTCAAATTTAATATATTATTAGGTTTTATTTTTTAAAGAAATGCGTAGCCTGCTGGGTACCACTCAGCATTTAATGGTTTGAGTTGTGTGGTTTCTACCCTCAATATGTCACTAAGATAACATTGTTGAAATGGTTTTTGTGTTCATTTTCAATAAAGCAAACACTCATTCATATGTGCAATTGTTCGCAAAAAGACTTCACAGGCGCAGCATGGGTGTGATAATTGAATAATTATTCTTCTGTAAGACACTTCTATAGTTAACTGCTGTCGATAAAATGAGTGGTAAATAATGCAATTCATAATATATTATTATTTATACAATTATTTACTTTTCCTTTAGCCTAGGTCAGGGGTGGGGAACCTTTTATTCTCTAAAGGCCGCATTCATTTTCCTGATTCGACAAAAGGCCGCAGTAAACATTGACTAGGAAATCTTTGGCCGGAAACAGGACTTAACGGTCAGAATATGTCAGAAATTTAAGAATTTACATAAATTTACAGAATTACAGAATTGGCCAGAAGGCCGCACCAGAGTAGCCAAAAGGCCGCAGGTTCCCCATGCCTGGCCTAGGCATTCTCATCTCGCTAAAATGTTTTTATTCAGTGCCATGTATGATATAATAAACAAATTAAATATATAACTTTTAAGACGGTTTCATCGTTTTTTTTTAATGCCTTTTATAGGCCCTTAAAATTATGAATTGGAGCTTCCGCTGTAATTTTTTGAATGCTTTCCCAATCTTTGCTTGCGCTTCCATAAAGTCTCAGCTCACAATGGGCTGCAAACAATCCGGTTGGAAATATTTTTCAATATATATACGTTATAATAGAATCGAAGTATGGGAAGAACAACATAAAAAGAAAGTTTCATTAGAAAAAAATACTTTATTTTGTATTTGTATCGTTACAAAAATTTCTTAAATATAAACTATCATAAATTAATTTATTTGTGTTCTGGGATGGGTTTATTCACAAGTGGTTTTTTAAAATATTACGATTGCATATTCCAACTTCCAATTTTTACTGCATATTTACGTCCACATGCGTAAAAAAATTTGATTCGTGCAAATTAAATGGAATACGACCACTGACACTTAGTGCAATCAGTTGAAATGAAACGATTTTTATTAAATTTCAATAAATAATGAACTCGTTCAGACAAATTAAACAAATATATTCAACCCTGTAAATACAATTTTTCCATGAAGCTATTCAATTGTCATTGTCTTGCACAGATTGAGTAACAAACAACTGATGAGTTGTTTAATTTATTTTGAATAAATTTAACATTTCAATAATGATATATCAGAAATGATGAGAATCTATACAAGTGTAGTATTTATGTGGTTAGATTTTTACCATTTTCGTCCTTTTAATGAAGTAGGCTCTGATATTGTTATGTAAGCCAATTTTTATGCCCAAAAAAATATTTGAATTTGGTGCATAATTCAGAGTTCAAAATTTTATTTAAATTTCTGTAAAGATTCAATCATTGCTGGATACCATAGTTAATTTTTTTTTACTAAATAATGGATGATCAGTATCTGCCGATTTTCGAGTATGAAAGTTATAACTAGAGAGGATTTAATTTAATAAATAGATTTTTGTTTTGGAAGGTGGGAATCTTGACCTAGGTCAATTCCTTCGTTTCCAACTCTTATAGACGGATTCCCGGGTTGCGAGAGCGGACAAAGTTCAGCAACTCGTCGCTATCTTCACAGACGAACGGCTTGACGTGATGGCAAGCGACATCGTGCCATTTGATACCGTCATTGTAGAAGTTATTCAAGATGGACAAGCAAGATTCGTCGTTACCCTGTAACAATATTTATTGATTAGTTTAACGTAGTAAGATAAAAATCATAACACAAGGTTTTGTCATAGTTATATAGAAACGATCAAGCCATTGTAATGGTACCGAAAAAATATCTCTTTAGGGGAATCCACTTAATACGAATACCAAAACTATTAAACTATTAGAATAGTTTAATGGCAAAAGTGGTAGGTGAGTGGGGCGGAAATACAAAGCGCTGAGTATGGGCGTGTGGGTACTACCAGTTGATGGCTGCGCTATTGTGCATGTTTTTATATATTTTTTTGCATCTACTACCTGTACAAATTTTCATCATAAGGTAAAGGGAAATGATGGTCATATCATCTTGAGGAATTAATCCTTTTCTTCTATTGTTTATAACTGAATATTTTCAAAAGATGTGGTTAGTATCCAGAATCATATTTTCACGTTTACGATTTGGTCTATCTGCCGCTAAGAAAGTCTAAGAAATTAGGTAACGAAACAACCATATCCACTTACAAATTGACTGTTCCAGAAATCAACAGCCAAAACTTCACTCGCTACTTTAGCCAATTACTTTAAGCCAAATAATATTTCTGATGATTTTAAGTATCTTTACTAACCATGGCTGCCTCACGGTTGTCAGGCTGCTGCTGACCATATCCGCCAGTTGCGCTCCAGTCCCCGGTGTTGCGTTGTGTGGTGGCTCCAATCTTAGCTCCGGATCCTGACCAGAACCATCCGTTGGTTGTGGGTGGCTGAAGGTCTGGCCTGTCACAGCCAGCAAAGTTACACTTGCGACCTGATGTCCAGATAAAACGGACGTTTCCACGAGATATGCGTTGCTTGATGAATTCATTTTCCTGTAATTATTAAGATAATGCAACCTGGTATTTCAATTTACTTTTTAAGCATACATTAAAAATACATTTTTTTTAGTATTTGAAAAGACAGCTATTGTAAATACAATAGTTAATTTTCAACTATTAATCTCATTCGAGATCAACTAAACACCAATGTCTTTTAACTCTTTTTTTAAATCATCATTCAAGAATTGAACCTAGAGCTTCCATTATACATAGATATGTTCAATATATTGTTGCTGTCTAATTTCAATGAATAATTTTAAAACCTACTACAAAATTGGTTTGAAAATATATTGAAAGTTAGTTTCATTATCACTGTTTCTTTCATCTTTCTTTAGTATGTTTGTGTAAGGACATTTTATTTACGTTTCATAATATTTTTCAACGGTATTTAATTTTGATAAATATCGATGGGTGTAATATATCTTCTTTTCTTTCCACTTCTAGAATATTTATAATACGTTCTACTGAGAAAATTAAACTATATTAAAGAAATAACTTGCAAGACCCTTAACCATATTATGTTAAAATAATATTAAGATGTAATTATTTTTGTGACCTTATTTTATTTTGATTGTGTATAATATTGTTTGAGATGTTCAAAGAACATTCTGCAATATCATAATTATAACCGAGATAATCATTATTATTGTTAGGAACGTTTGAGGTAACTATTACGAAAAAAATGCGAATGGGTCGTTGGTTACAATACCTAAGTACCCTCTAATAGGTTTTTCGCAATTTGGATGTGGTCATATGAAAAGCTAATCGTTTTTTCATGTGCAATTAAGTGCCCGTTTGCATTGCAATTGTTCATCAAAGGCGATAGATTGAAGACGTGTTTTGCCAACAAGGATGTTATCTTGTACTTGTGAGTAGTTAGTTACTTCTTGTAATTAATTACACAGCTACATTTTGAATTGCGACAACACGTATACGTAAATAAATGTAATAGAACACTTTTCATTGCGAAAAATGTCTTTGTATTTTTGTAATGGAATCGTTTATTATAAAAAGAAAATTCGTCCATTTGTTAGTAAGTTTTATTATTTTTTGTTTATTTTATAAATAATAATAATTCGATAGTTATATTTTTTTATTGAAAATTAAAGCTCGGAAATAACAATTGTCCTTTGAATTAATTCTATAGCTTTTTCCAGTTTCCTTATATGGACATATTCCCATTAAAAATAGTCGCTTCAACGAGGACCTCGCTAATGAATTTTAAAAATGTTTAATGGATAAAACTAAGAATGGATTTCTTATTATACGCTTGATTATATCGACAGTAATTTTCACATCATAGTATTATTTAAAAATATGGCTCAATTCTTATTTGGTATAAGAAGAGTAGGTAATTACCTGCGGTGTTTCAAGAGAAACGGCATCCATACAATGTCTTCTGCAAATGTTCCTTGCATCCAGCCAGTCTACTTCGAGACTACGAGTGGGCTGATGCTCCCAACTGAAGAAGTATGAATGCGCAACTCCCCGAGCATCCCGGTATGTTGAATGTCTCACACCTAGAATGAATAAGACCCATTTTAAAATTTATTTCTTCCACATTTCTATATGGAAAGACAATTGATTATTTTGTAGATTGTTTGCCGATTGATAAACATTGTTTTCAGAACCGCTAAGCAATGCATTTGGAAGAATAAAAGGCTGTCTCAATAACAATTCATTCCATAGATTATTTTACGGAGTGGTCGAAAATATTCCATTGAACCTACACAGCAGTTATTGAAAAATATTATGTTTCCAATGGTTTATACTAATGCTTAATTTATGAGACCAATTCACTGTTTAAAAATACAGACACCAAGCTGTTCATAGCTGTTCAAAATAAGTAAACATATTCTTATGGGAAAAACAGAATTTCATAACTGTGAAAAAATCAAACAACGGATCATTAAGGTTCAGCTCGTATATCAAGTATCTTTGTTTATGTTGGAAAATGGAAAATTTTGTTATGATTTAACTTTTATTGTCGTGAGAATTTCACACGCTTATTTTGTATTCGCGCAAGTGCTTGTGTTATTTATTACATCATGCAATTTTACTCTTCGAGACATGCAACAATTTTTACGTAATGCTTTGCGCTCTTCCATATAATTTCTCCTAACGGAATGAAAACGGTGATATGGTTATATTAGAAAATTTGTTACCACAATTGAGAGATACTTATGATATTTTGATCTCTTAAATAACTTGTCGCTTACATTTGTAATTGGTTATAAGTAATTAATTATTGAATATGAATCAGAGCATCAACAGAGAAAACAAAGTTATAAAATTTAACTTTATCTCGGCGAAATATAAAAATAACAAATTATCAATTTAATCAACCTGTTAAGTAATATATGGCTACATTATGATCCTTAACGACACTGCGTTTATACGAATAAAACATAAATTTACCAATGTCATACATTTAATGATTCAATTCGTTAAACATAATATTATAATTTGCATTGCTTCAGAAAAAATCGTTTTCCCATCGTGGATTGTTTGTTTATGTATAAAATATTTTCAAACCAAATAGAAAGTCAATAATAACAGTCGATGTTTGATGGAAAGCAATAATAAAATTTATTGTGTGCCTTTATTATAAAGTGAATCGAGTCAATTAATGTTGGCCGTGAAAGAGAGCGAAGCGAGATGTCTCGGCAAAATGAAAAAACCTACTCGGGCAAATAAATAAATTATAACTATATGAGGATAAAAAAAATCATAATGACTGTATCAGACGTACTTTTTTTGCTAGTAATAGAGTGTTTTTTTTAAGTACACTTACAAAGCATTTAAACATATCTAATGTAATTGTAATAACACCTATTTATCTCAATCCAGCTCACGTCAAATATTTAATGGAGTTAATTTAATGATCGACATAAAAAAAATGTATCACAACTTTACATAGTAAACGGCACTACAATTTTATTGTATTATAAAAAATAAGCGAATCACAAAGGCTCAAGATAATTCGTTTTTAAATTTATTTCGCACATTAAGTAATCACCATCAAAACTTAAATTAATTTTGAGCCTCGGGTGTACGTCGATTCCTTTTTAAGTTTTTATTATAAATATTTTATAAACAAGTGTTTCAAAAAATTTAACGAATCGTCTGATTGTTTCTCTTATTCAAGTCTAGCCTGCATAAAATATGTCCACGTATAAATGTATTATTATGGTTATATTCAGGTTCCTTTTTACTATGTAACGCAGTGGAACGGCACCTTTTTACTTTTTATATTTCAAATCAATATTGGCAAAATGTTATTTTTATTTTAACCGTAACATAAAAAACAATGTCAGGTGCATAGACTTACCCTGTGACCAAAACTAGGGAGCTAATGCGTGAATTAGTGTGTTTTTTTGTGTCATGCGGATTTCACCTGCATCAAATTTGTGTTTTTTGTTCTCACAGGTACGAGTCCCGATTCGAACGGCATTTTATTTAAATTGTTTTTAAAAAATAAATTTTACGAATTCCTTTCGAAGTATTGGTGTTTTTGACATCTAAAAAATTTCCTGCCGCCCTGCCAATTCTAAAACTAACGGGGCTAAGCGAGAGCGATTAGTGAACCAGTAGTCTTGTCCTAGCCATATCCTTATATTCTAACCACCTTCGAAAACAAGAGAAGTTCAGTAGCTGAGTAACAACCAGTTCTCGTAAAAACTTTCTGTTGAGACACCTCCATTAATTTGGAAGCCATATTCTCCACTTTCGGAACGGACATGGATTAGAAATAAGTCTTTAGTGAAATGCTTGACAAGAAGTAAGTTCCGGCTCCTTTCTTAAAAAAAGCACTGGTTGTATTCATTCGCACACTATACATAAAAGATAATAAGTAGGTGAGTGTATATTTGCTTTCTGTAAAGTACTTTGTAGGGTCAAGAGCCACACCATCATCTTGTGTCCGTTAGTATTGTAAACACTCAAAAATGAAAGTCCGTAAACGGCGAGTTTCTTTTCAACTTGGTTGAGTTAACAAATCACCCTGATTTGTTGAGTTGTTTATAATTATGATGTTCGTGATAATGGGCGGTTAAATTTTATCGTTTATTCGAGTTCATACCAGTATAACAATTATAGCGTTGTTAATGCTTTTTCTCCTTGACTGCGTATAAAATCGACTCAAAAATAATATAATTTTGCGACATTTCGGTGAAACGTTAACATTTGCCACAATGTCGTTCAGAATCGTCCAGGAAATTCAGGCGAAAACGAGTTTTCATTGGATTCCGGATTTTTTTTTGTAATTAAAGAATATTTTCATAGATTAAATACAAACCTTTATCTTGACTGATAACACATTGATTTCAGATTATTAATATGTAAGAAATAATACAATTGATAAATCGATAAATGAATTATTTCACTTGTGTCACAGCTACCAAATTTTCGCAATGCGTATTCATACATGTAATTTGTTCATAGACACTTTTATTAAAATAATGTTTCATCGCGATAATTGAAAAAAATGAAAGATATATCTCTTATCGTTGGTCTTATTTGGAAGTGAATGAACTTAACTTGATAAATAATGATTTCATATTTGTAAAGGTCTGTACCCTAAAGTAACCTAATGCCATCCAAATGTATGATAAATTTCGTTTCTACGCATTTTTTATTGCAGATGAAGCTAAAAATTTCAATCAATGTAATTAATTTGGTATTTGCTTTGCTGTGTGTTGGAATCTCTTATCACGAGAAAATCATTCGAGCGAATTCAATTATATAATATTACATTTAAATGTTTTTTTTTAATTGTATTCTTTATTATCATTATATTTTTTGTTATTATAATTCTCATTTAATGTATAATTTAATAACACATATTGAACTCAATTAATTGTTCGATGCTTTGTTTAATAACGTAGTATAATTTTACCATTAGCAATGATCGCTTTCAAAACGATTATATATCAAATGGTGGTTTGCATTGCTATATTTCCGAGTTTGATGTCTCATTTAATTTTTTGTCGATTATTATTATTTATAGCGTGCGAAGTGCACGCGAGATATGAGTTTCATTTCTTTCGAAAGTAATTTGTTCTTCAAATTGATGGTTATTTTCTTTAATACACAAACCTTACATCGAATACCAGGACAACATAATTTTGCTGATTGTTATACTAAAAATAAAACGTGGTTACCCACTTACGCCTCACGACGAAGAACGCTGAAGTCCTTGTATTATGATATATCGTAGCATGTAATAAGACGTATGTTTTAGTCATATGTTATTATAAAATGATAAAAAAACTTAAACCATACTTAAGTTAGATTCCATAGGTTTATTATGGTCAACAATTGTAATAATAGTAATTACCATAGATACATTGAATAAACTTTTTGGTTAGCCATGTTCGTAATGTGTGATTGCTATTTATAATTTGATACGGAGTAAAGTGTTCACTCACCCTTATGTGGTATTTATACCATAGTAAATGGAATCATATTGAAGATTTTTTTTTAAATGTGCTTCTTTACAACTTCTTTGAATATTAATCATTGTATTAAGTTAAGAAAAATCACTACAAAATGGTGAATAGTTCTGAAAAAAAAACAATTTACAATCGTCTGTTTCAAATTTCAAGTGAGCTTATTTAAAAAATATATGAAATTTCAGCGATATCTAAAAAGAATTTTAGAAAATTCTTGTAATGAAAAAACACAGATGAAAACACAAAGCAAAAAAGAGGGTTTATAAAACATTCTGAACTGTTTGAAAATAAGAACTTTTATTTGTCAGGTCTAGCTTATAATTATTTCCGTTTGAGGGTATTCCTATGCCATAAGCTCACTTTCGTTATGTAGATTGCATCAAAATCGTGACATCCGTCGGGATAGTTTGCGGCTGCGGCTTAATACTAAATTTTAACGAGTTTGAACGTAAATCACAAATTGTGAGTCTTACAAACCTATCATTATAAATATAAGTAGGGCTTAGTTGACTTCACTGTAACCTATAGTTCATAAATATATTCCGTTGCATTGCAGACATTTACACAAGACGGTCTTTTTACTTTCCTTTAATCTAAATATATATATGTACTATCCAATTGAGTATACATTACATATTCTTATACCCATATAAAAGACCACATGTTTTTGTTAGAAACTTTAATGATAGATGTTAAGCAATGGTTTTTTGTATTTTAACATTTGATTTGATTCCTATTATAATTGGCAAATAGTATTAAATAAGAATGTTTATTGAAAAGTTCAGTAAAATCTTCAGCGGTTGTGTATATTGCAATGCAGCATTCTAAAATTCAAAATGAAAGTGAAGAACACTTACCAAATTTACAGATGTTAAATAACTATTTAATGCCATAAGGCCGTGGTTTCCAACCTTTATGTTACTGCGCCTCCCTTTCAAGAACAAAATATCATCGCGCCTCCCCATCCTTTATTTTATATAGTAATAAAGACACGATTTAAAGATTAAATAAATATTTTGGACTGTTCGCGCCTCACTTGGCGCGCTTCCCAGGTTGGAAATCGCTGCCATAAGGGGTTTTAAATTTCGTTGAGAATGAAAATTATCTTACCTTTCCACAAGTCAACATGGATATTTGGATAACATTGTCCCTTTGTTTGCGTCACAAGAAAAAATAAAATACACTTTTTTAAATTTCAAAAAAAATGTGAATCATAATGTTCATGCGTATTATATGTTACTAATCTTAAATAAATCGATGTTTTTTTTAAAAAATATTGTACAAATTAAATAAGCTGCTAGTAAATAAATTTATACGGATGTTGTCGTAAGATTTATATGTTTTTCTTAAACATTGCATAATATATTGAATGTTTTTGAATTCTGCGTGCTCTTTAAAACATTTTTTTCGTCTCAGTGAATTTGAGTGGTTTACCGGACGATGTAATTTGAACAAAGTTACATTTTAATATAGGTACACGTTTTTTGCTACAACGGAGAAGATGTTACAACAACTATGTGCTTAAAATGTAACCTTGTCAAACATAACGAGGTTAAACGCTTATGAGAAGAAGCATTCTTCAAGCTCTTACAATTTTCAACCATGACAACCATGTTAAGACAAACATAACAGTTGAAATACGCATTAAGAATGATCAACCAATACATTTCAACAATTATTAGGTTTGTACAAGTTTTTTTTTGTTCTCAATTAGTTATACATATATAAGTAAAATTATATATACAGACAAATTTAATTTTACAATTCATATTGTGAATACATATTATTAAAAATGCTTACGGTTTGCACAACTTCTGGGGTCTGGTAGAGCAAGTCTTCTCTGGGCGGAAACAACCACAGCCGCGAGGACCACCAACAAAAAGTTTCTTAGCATCATCTGTGAATAAAACAATTTAATTATTTAATTTAGAGAAATCAATGAAATATTATTTACATATTGGTACCTGTTTCTGCCAAAGTTCAATAAGAGTAATGATTCAGTGAATAGCGCACAAAAAACATATGTGGTAACTATATAATTACAATACGTTCATATTCTGAACTATGCATTTGAAAATATTTGTATTTATTTGTTGACCATTCAGCTTAACCGTGACTTCTGGTTTCATGAAATTTACACAGATATTTGTTTGTTATTGACAAATCCGTACGAAGAAAATTATTTTAAGAGTAGTATAACATTAATAGTTAACTTTTAACTGTGAACAATGCCGAGAAAATGTAACAAAAGTTTATATAACTTCAAATATAATTAAAATTTTCATTTAGCTTTGTAAATAAAGAAAGTTTATAATAATTAAAAGACAAAACAAATATTACCTAAGTTATCGTGAGATTTAAATGGCATCTATATATTTAAAAATGCCGGAGGCAAACAATATTTCAATCTCGAGATGTTTTAATTTCACCTTGATATTATCTTAATTGTTGTGGTTTAAAAAATACAGCAAAGGAAATTGCAAGTCTCACTATTCAATTAATAGGCACAGCTTAAATAAACAATACTGAATCAAATGAGATTCTGATCGCATTTACCGATAAGGGGTTTATGCTTTGTCCGGATGAGATGAGAATCGAAAGTTTACCGGCTACTTGCTGCAACAATTTTAGACATGAAATTCAAAACATTATTTTGTACTCTCACTTCCGATATACATTTTCACACCACAGTCACGATTTGACGAAGAACGGTAATAAGTTGATACGGTAATTGTTATCTTTATTTTAGCTTGGCATGTCGGGATGATAGAACTCTTTGTAAATTGAACCTGTTTTGTAGTCATTGAATGTTTTCTTAAATACCATATCGAATTTCTAATGATCACCAAATGATAAAAAAAGACGTAACAGTATCACTTTCATAATTATTATTATTGCATAGAATGAGTTTTAAATTAAGATTTCAAGAGATTAGTTCTTATTAACAGAAGAATTTTACGAAGTTCAGTGTCCTGATTTTCCCATCCTTTAAATATTTTTTAACATACATTTAATTTACATTTTCTCAATGGCGACCACTTAAAGTGTTGAAATTTTGTATCTGCTTAGCGAAAATTAACTATGGTATACTAATGACATTTCACCGAGGAATATTTTTTGTATGTGACACAGTTTTATTATCAATTAAAAACACATTATTATTTATTTTTATCAAGAAATTTAAAATTTCTAAACAAAACTCATATTGGTATTTATTCTTCTTCGTCATATATATAAGAGAAAGTAATCAAGTGCTTTCACGAAAATGAACAACAGAACTATTAAATTTGTCGTCTTATGAACATGAAAGCTGTCTAACATAACATTAAACTGAACAACAAAATTTAATTAATAAATTCAATAAGAAATTTGAATGCATTATGAAGTGTTAAAAATTGATTAAAAATGTTCGAACGGTTCTCTTGAACATTGGTTCAATTGTTTACTTTCTCCTGTATGCCGATTGCCACCATATTTGGTTATGTGCTCTAAAGTATGTTTTCTTTTATATTCATATACAAAGTTCTTTTCCCTGAGCTTATTCTGAAATAACTTTATTATTTATATTGTATTATCAAAGCATATATTTTTAATTCTACTCGTATGATTCCCACCAAAATTAAAGCAGTACAGACCAGCAGAAATAAGCCAACCGATATCGTTTAATTAGTGTTGCAATATTTTGATAACAAATTTTACCATTCATCTTCCTTACTTTATTTTATTACGTAGAAAATAATGACACAACAACGGTGGCGAATGGCAATGCATCGAGGTAATAAATCAAGATGTGTGCAACTTTACGTCTTGAATTTTCAGGACATGCATGTTGCCATGTCGTGTTTCTAATGTACACATATAATAAATTAATAACTTGCAAGTGTTGCAAACAGTGCAATCTGAACAACTATTTGCACATATTATGTTCGTAGCAGTGATTGTCATAGCATATCATCCATCTTTCGTATACATTTAAAATAAAGCAATTGAAATTGAACATATTAAAAAATATTCTTCGTATAGGTTTTATATAATTTTATAAATTGTTGTGTTTTTTCTTGATTCATTCAGTGGCAATAATGCAAAATAATATTATACAATAATATGGTAATAGGTTTTTGAAATAATTACATAAAAAATACGAAGAACCTTCTACTAATATGAGTATGTTCGACAAAAATAATTCAAGACCGTTTCTGCAATGCAAAATATCTACTATACAAAATTCAGACAAGATTTTAAAAGAGAAAAAATAGATTGAAAAAATAATATCGTTGAATCTGTCAACCTTTCCCGTTTTAATACTATATAGACGTGTCAAATATATTCTTTCTGTCAATATGAATTAAATATTATTCAAAGGGTCTAGATTTTATTCTATACCAAATATTTTGGAGGTGTTTATTAAGCTCTATGAAAACGCTTCCTCACTATTCAATTGGATCTAAAGTTATTCTTATAAGTTGTTATATTTCAATCGTCCAGTTCAATCCAGTCTACAAGCTCCAAATAATCTGTTTTGAGATAATGGGAAAAGTAATATTCAAATGGTTACCATAAATCAAGTATCATTCATCTGTGCCCCGAGATTTATAGATTTTATCAATAGGTGTTTATATATTAGATACTCAGGTCAGGCTCAGTAGAGTAGTAGGACCTTAACAAATATTCGTGTAGTAAACCAGACAATACAAACGTTATTTTTATTTATAAAAATTAGGTTTATGATAGTACAAGTGGTTAACTAATCACACTCTCGTTAACTTAAAGTTGGAATAATGGGATGGAGTTTTTAGACATCGTAAACACCCTTGCTTACGAAGAGAAATTAATTAATCAAATTGAAAATATGCTGTTCGTACTGGGACTTCAACCCGTTATGGAAGTCAACGGCGTCTGCCACTGCAGCAGGAACCCGAAAAAGACTTTACATTGTACATAGTTAATTTTTTTTTTTTTTTAATAAATCAGAAAGACTTTTATACTGTAGGAATGCCGTCTTTATCTTCAATTCAAAATAATGAAATGCTACAGTCATATATTGCGTTAATCAGTATTGATGTTACAAGCGATACAATTTGTTCAATCATGGTTGATAAAAATAAATATGAAAGGAAACCGCGATCTGCAATCTTTAATCAACGTCACGTCGCGAAGTTATCATTGTCATGATGATGGTGCTTAACGGACCATAATAACCGTATCGACGGGAGAACGTCCTATTGTACTCTTATCATTCAATTGTATACTTGCATAAGGAAAGGGAAAGGCGGCTCCAACAAGCACTTGGGGCAACATTACTGCCATACCAAATATCTGGCGAAATGGAATTTCAAAAAGTATCACGAATGTAAAGGTTATCGATATTATTATAATAACTTATACTTACGGATTTGAGATTTCATTTTTGGACATAAAAATAAGCAAATAAACGATGCTGAATATTTCCTGAACACGTGCACATTTTAATTATCCTCAATCTACCGACCTTGCGTGATCGACACTCGGGACGTTAAAATGCTCTTAAGTCAGTGGTTTCCAACATTTATGATACTGCGCCTCCATTTGAAGAAAAAATATCTACGCGCCTCCCCATCCTTTATTTCATATAGTTATAACGAAACGTTTTATAGGGTAAATAAATATTTTGAACTGAGGCGCGACTCTCAGGTTGGAAATCGCTGCCTTAAACGATACTCTTTGATTGGAAATTGTATCGAGATTTGGTTGCAATATTATAAGCTCAGCTAAAATAGTTGACTCGATACTAACATTATCATTTAAACACAGCATTGTACGAATATTTGGTGATGTTATAAAACTATTTTACATGTTTGACAATCAAAAAAGAAACTCTCAACAAAATATAAAATAATTTTCATTCCCAGTCACACATCGTCTTCGTTTATTCGTAGATCAAATTAACACAAATGCGCTTATGAAGTTAAGTTAGTGTTAATTGATAAAAATCTGAGCAATTATAATATAAAACAATGAGGAACACTAGTTAGACTAATAGGACTAGAAATTATATGAAAGGACGTGCGAGGAATTAAATTATGAATGAAATTATCCGTCGAATCCATGAAAATATTAAAATGAAATGATTATTCATAGTTTATGGTGTATTTTTCAAGTTTAAATGTGTAAATTTTTCTTAATACTTATTCAAGTAAGTAGACAATATCACATTAAACGTATCTAGATTTTTGGAGTTATGAGATATCACAGTTTTGCGAAAATGTACATCTTTAGAGAGAATAATTGTTGAAAAATATGAAAAATTTGACACTATTTTTGTATTAACACTTTTGTCCTCAAGTATGTTGTTATATTTATGAAAATGTATAGATAGATATGTACATATACAATATATAGAAAAGGTATTTTACGATCTTGTGCGAATATTATATGTTTAATTTTTCCACGCGAATCAATGGAAAGGAAAGTTAATTTAATGGTTTGTATCTATACAGTGCACACCATGACATATTTTACTGTCTTGAAAAGTTTTATGTAGCGAAAGGAATGTTGAATTATTAAAAAAATATTACTATGAGTAATAAATCATGTAATTTATGACTCGCGATGTCCTGTTGTGATTTCTAAAACTCTAAATGATTTTATACACCACACTTCTATACAACTTAAATTTGATATTTAAATTTTATTGGGCGCTGTTATAATAGTGGCAGCATTCTTGAGAGATTCCAAGATACACTTATCTAATTAACATTTTTTATATGCTATAAATTTTATGTTTACACGTGTACTACAGATAAAATTTCAGGGATTAATTCAAAATAAAAGCACACTACTTAAGTCATTTAAAACCGATAACGATAATTCCGATACATGCTTTATAGTTAAAAAAAAAAATACTTTTGCGGATAGCTTACAATATATCACAGCTGTTCCAAATGTTTATTTAAACAATGTATTTACATTTTTATTGGTCATTTCGAAATAATGCAGTGTGACAATACGAACACCTAAGACAATTTAACTCATTAAAGCTTTACGTTTGCTTAGAATTATTAATTTTATCATGGTCAGGTGCTCCTGGTACTCTCTCTTCTATGGTTTAAAAAAAACTCTATATACGCTAGATGTTGGCTCACAAAGTTAGCGGATGGAAAAACATTATTGGTTGGAAAGGGCAAGTTCGCTTAGTAGATAAATGACGGAAATATTTCATTAAATCTTGTTTAGATTATGATGGTAAACAATAAAGGTAATGGAATAGCTAGTTGAAAATATTTATACGTTCACTCAATTCTCTTTTCACACAAGGGATACGATCAATGTGTCTTGCTTAACAACCGTCCAATTAAAATAGAATAAACATACTAAAGTAAAAGAAAGACATGTTCCGTTAAATTGCCAAAACCATGCAAAAACAGATTTAAGTGTGCTAACTTATGAAAATTGAACGGTCATATTTTGTAACGATCATTGTTGCAGTAAAATATTATGGGATTTGAATGTTTAAGCTGAATAAAGCAATAGCACAATGGAATAATGTGTACACAATCTTACTTTCACACTTGTTCAAACACTTTCTTGGATCTGAGTGCTTCCTCAAGAATAATGACGACATTTGTGGCCGATTATAATGAAAAAAACAATCGTCTTATGATATCAAGCGGTAATATCGCGAAAATGACATTAGGAAAATGCATTCTAACCGGAAGTCATTAAATAATGTCAATTCAGAAAGGAAAAAAAACATTAGCATGCGGATCTGTAAATATTACTCTAGAATGCCCTGAACAACTCGAATGGAAAATAAAATAATTATTAATCAAATCGAACCTGACAAGATCAATTATAGAGATTTGCAAATATTAATGTCCTAATATTAGTTATTTTGTGCTTATTAAAACATTTTTAGTTTATTTATAATAATTCAACTAAATCACTATTCAAAATGAAAACACCGTTTGTCTAAAAGTGAAAATAATACATAGGTTGGATTATATGAGCTCTTGAAAATACTATCGTTTATGGACAAGGAATACAATCAATTATTCAATATATCATTATCTGTCGTAAAAATATCGTAAAAATAATAACTGCTGGGGAATGAACTCACCTGAAATCAAGTTATTTATCCTTAATTTAAACATTTTTTATTTTATTTTAAATGGTTTTGTTAAAGTTTTAAGAGGTCCGTGTTTGTAAATTGAATGATCGACTCGATGATTTGTTGGTGTTGTCTGAGTTCAAAGTTGGAATAGAGGCAGCGCAGCGGTGGGCTGTCAATATCTTAACAAGGGGCTCCGTAAATCTTATTCATTTTTTTTTGTTCGTCCATGTCCACTCCCAATGTCGCGCATATGGCTTCCTAATGAAAGTAACTCAACAAAAGTTTTTTTCTACAAGAATTGTTTGTTACTTAGTCGTTCAACCTCTCTTTTCTAAAGAGAGTAGTAGGGATAGAATGATAAGGCTAAGACAGGACTATTGATTAACTAATCGCTCACGTAACGCCCAGTTGAATTGAAGGATCGGAAGAGTGGAGGGAAATTTTTAGACATCACAAAAACCCATGCCTTCGAACAGAAAATCGATAAATCTACCGAAAAGATGCTGTTTCGTACTGGGACTCGAACTCGTGAGTCCGGCATGGAAGCCCACAGCGCTGAATGAAAAAACGAAGGGGGAAGGAACTAAGTCTTATTTCATAATAAAATTTAGCCATCGACAGAAATTGCAGTTATGTGCTGATTTGATCTAAGACGAATGATTTTCTTATCTTAACAAGGGGCTCGCCGGCCGCGCCGAAATTTAACAAGGAGCTCGCGCGAGCCCCTCCGAGCCCCCTCCAGCCCTCCCCTGAATAGAGGTAGAAACCCCGACTTTTTAGACTTTCTGTCAGAGTGGGTACAATATTATGACATATAGATTTCACCGGAGAACAAAATTTAAAAAACCTAAGTATGCCAATACCGTTTAAATAAATCGATTTGAATTTGGAAGCAATTAATTTATTATTGTCTTAACTTTCTTATGAATGTTGTTTTATGCATATATAACATCCTGTTCGTTAACTATCATGGCATATTAGTGATTACACATTGGTATTTTAGTCCGATATTGGTCACCCTCTTGCGAGAGGTTGTTGCACCAACTTTCTACTCAGTGCACATTTCTGCCAAAAGGAGATAACCGGCTTTGCCAAATTTTTTAATAATAACTTTGGAACATGTGCTGCGGAATCCTTTGAAATTCGTTTATCACTGTGCGTCATCAAAGAAATTGACACAAATAAATAAAGGCATATTATTACGATCTCACGGAATTCTGCTTACTCACACGGAAATCATAAAAAATAGTATGTACATACATAAACCGTCTTCACTTTGGATAAAAGTGTTTGTTTTTCAAATTTCCGTCAACATTGTCTAATGATTCAATTTGTGGATTGACAAAATGAGTACAGAAGTACTTATTTATTTGAATTATCTTCTTGTCCTAAATTTCTATAATACACGCTATAAAGCAGAATCAAGATACTGCTATATGTGATGACTGTATTAGTCTATTACAAAATAATTATTATAAGAATTTAATTTTGATATCATACATATATGTTCTTTATTTCAGGATGTTGTTCATTAATTTATTTGGGATAAAACAATAAATTGCCATAAAAAATCATTGGTAGACAAAAAATAAGGGTATTATACAGTTTCGGTGTTCATTTCAAGTGTTTCGTCATAATCAAAAAAACTAATATTCAATAAAACGATATATTGTGCTATTTTCACACATATTTCTTGCGAACACGGATACATATTTTATCCTGGTCACTGGATACGCTACGGTTTCTTAACTTTTGGTGCTGGTGAAGAAAACCTTGACGTAAATGTCCTAAAAATTCAGCGTATATCCAGTAACGTAAATTTACTAACATAACATTACTAATGTGAATCTTAATACCGTATTATTAATATTTAAATTGGGGCTTTTCGTTGAAGATACAAGGCCCTGAGCAGCTGATATGTTGATGCCCATCTACGTCACAATTAAAACTACAGTGAAGAAAATGTAAAATAATATATAAATATAAATAATAAATACATTTTCATTCTTTCAAACATCATCAAACAAGAACTTTTGGCTACATCAAATTTATAACTTCCGAGATAAAAACAGAAGCGCATGGTATACACCTCTTCAATCTTCTTCTCAGACTATGATATACATATCAACAAGTATAAAAAACTAATTATCCCCGAATCAATATTATCATAACTTTGAAATGTAGGATTAATGTCACGACCTAAACACAAAAAAATTATTCATCATGATTTGGCGAAAGAATATATTTACATCTAATTGAGGTTTAAAATGCAAGAAGTACGCTTACTTTGAACAGTCTCGCGTCTTTTCTGAATGTGCCGAGTTACGAGAGGACTCCCACAGCGGAAGAATGAGTTTCTCGAACTTCTCGGATGCTTAATGCAACAACTGGGTCAATAGAGTTCGAAGTGAGGCCGCTATCCAGCGGCGCAACCAATTAATGAACGAGCAGTTATGTTATTTATACACCGTGCATTGTATTTGCTTGGCATTGCCACAAATTTTATAACACATTATTAAATATTTTAGGCTCAATATTTGGTTAAAAAATATCATTACTATAAATATAGCACACGATTCGTCACTAATAAATGTACTACTTTCTTTTTGAAGATTATATCAGTAATTTATTTGTATTGCATATTTAAAGTGAATGTTTTTAATTTATTTAAAAAATATATATTGATCGATTTAAAAGAGAACTTTAGTAAAAGATTAAATAGTTTTGCTTCTGTAAAATATATTACAGCGTAGCGGGTGTAAATATTCTAATTCTAACCGCTGTAATTTAAATATAAACAGAGGGAAATTGTTATTTTTTAACGTTTTTTTAAATATTATTTTTGTGGTGATGAGATACAGCTATGTATTATATTTAGTTGCCGGCTGCGTGGTCCAGTGGTCAACGTCGTTGGTTTCGATTACGGGTTTGAATCACAGGATGGAAAGTTTTTATAAATAGATTTATGTTTTTCTATTCAAAGGCATGGATGTATGTGATGTCTCGAATTCCCTCCCACCCTGTCCTAAAAACGGACGTAGCGAGAGCAATTAGCTTACCAGCTTACTATTAGTCATAGTTTAGCCATATCTATCTACCTCTACTCTCTTTGAAAAAGAGGTTAAGTAACTGAATAACAAACAGTTCTCGTAGAAAAACCTCTATTGAGATACCTCCATCAGGAGGCCATATTCTACACACTTTGGGAGAAGACATGAATGAAAAAAAATTATTAAGTTCCTCCAGAATTTATAAAATAAAGTGGCATTTAAAGATAAATATTTTAGCTAAATATATTTTAAAAAGTTTGTTACTCCACTTGCTATAATACTAATTGTAGCACATGTTTCGCCACTTAAATTAACACCATCAGACAAAATATCGTAACGTTTAGGAATAAACTTAAAATATCACAATGGAGTCATATAAAAAAAATGACAATTCAATCAATAGTACGAATTATATTTTGTATATTATCTTTCAATTAATCAAAAAAAAAATTTTGACTTGGATAAAAAATAATGTTTTTCTATGCACATTGGTGTCTAATAACAAAATAAATGAGCTGCCCGGTATTTAATAGAATAGAACATATTATTTGAATTATCAGAGAATCGGTTCTCACTTGTTTTTGATATCTGACAGTTTCGTCGGTGCTATATTAGCGTGAAATTTTGAATACTTTTTTTACACGGTATATTGATTTATAACAGGGGTTCTTAATCTATTGCGGTGACGGGCGCACTTGGGATTTAAGAGAAACGTGGCGGGCGCAGGACGGATTTAAAAAAAAAACAAATTTACATACATATTATAGTATTAAAAAGTAGTATATATTTATGTATCAATTTTTATATTGTTCCCTTAGTTGTTTTAAAATAACATGGATATGGTTATATTTTTGCGAATTCAATAAATCTATTAAAAATAATTTTATTAAAAAATATAATGGCTTTTCAAAAATTTATGTGATACTTTTCCGGGTGCACAAAAAAGGCTTCGTGGGCACGGGGCTAAAAACCCCTGATCTATAACATACTGTTAATTGTGAAAAAAACACAGTGGTAACAAATTGAATCGTATTATTATTACGATATACTATATATCGTATATCATATACACCACGTATTCTAAGAAATGTCGAAAACAAATCATCTTTTTTGTTCTTAACGCTTTCCAATTAATGTGATCGAGGTATGAAACATATCAATTGAAACACTTATCATTTTCTTTGGATCAGGTTAGGCAGCACGAATTTTTTTAACGGCACTGTTTTGTTTGCAAACATATTTTACTTATTATTTTCAGGTGGTGTTAAATGCTTCTGTGAAATTGTTAGCTACTTCTTAGGGAAGACCGAGCAAAGCATTGGAATACCGCGAGTTCGCTGAGTGAAGATGTATCACAGGATTTACCAATGCTGGATTCAAGCAATAGCCTTAGAAGAACAAGAACGAGTGGAGTAGCAGAGACTAATTGAAGTGGCTAAGGTTTCCTTCATACAGAAGAAGAAGATGAAATGTAAAGTTAAATAGAATTTTCCACTGATGTAACTGCATCGATGTAAATATTAATATCCAATGTGTTTTGGCTTGAAAGATAGCGACGATTATTTTGTTAATAATCATGTAAAAAAAGAAAAATATCTTAGTACAATGTCGTAAAAATTTAAAGAAATGTGTTTCACAAAAAAATGTTACATATAACTTTGAAGATATTAATTGTTGTATTATGAAACCATGTACAACGCTACTGAACGTTATTTAGTGTCACATTCGTGTTTATTTTATGGTCGGTGTGGGCGAGTAGCAAGTAGCCAGAGACAAGTTACGAGTGGCTGGTGGCTGTCTGATCAGATGACCAGCGACCCTGAGAGAAGTCTGTGAGAAGGTCAACGCGGCGTAAGTATTTGGAAAGCGCATTTGAATAATATGTGCGTACATTGCAATAGTCGTACAACAAGGGTTGCCAATAGAGAAAGTCTATGCATGCGTTTTCCTCATCATCACTTAGTTTCACATGTTTTATACAAACTTCACCTGTCTAAAATGAGAAGCTTTATACATTTTAATCTTGCTCAGATTATATTTGATTTGAAAGAAATTGTTTTCAAACCATACCCTTTGCCATTGGTATTTTTTAAAAATATTTAAATAATAGTATTTTTAATGTTTAAAAAGAAGTAAGTACCTCATGTTGAAGGATTTTTTATCGTTGCCTAATATTGGAAAATCAGTCGTTCAAACTTGATTTCATACAGAAACAAAGAAATTATGGCTACAAAAGAAACCAGTTGTTAGCTGATCATTATCTGCTCACTATTTTATAGACTGAATAATTCATGTGATAAGATATGAAAGTATCAGATATCTATAACTTTGAATAATCAATGTACCTTTTTAAATATTAATTTTAATTTGTGACTACGAAGCCATATAATATGTACATTATCCACAAATCGTTCGTTACATTAATGATGTTTGTAAGATCGTTATTTATTTTTCATGTAATTTATACAAGTAATTGGTAACCCTGATAACGCATTCAAATAATGAATCTGTCAAGAAGATAAAAACAAAAAATGTGTATTTTTTAATTGAAAAGATAAATTTGACATATAAACTGATAATTTATTTGGAATCAAGACACATTAAGCCCAAGTAAAGATCGTTATCTTGATTTAAGATGCTAATTTGAAATAAAATGCGCCTTAAATTACTTTTTATGTATGACATAACGAGTAAAAATTGCTATACAATGTCATTAACACGATAAAAAATGAATGAAAAGGAAAGTAGTTATTGTAACTACCGACATTTCACATCTGAATGGAGAAATTTACAAATATAAATTTTAATAACTGGACCTTTTTTCACAACAAATATCTATCTAACATTAAATGATACACCTAAAGTAACTTCAATTCTTTAAACGCATCTAGTATTCTTATTATATATTTTTTGTAAGATAATTCACCCCACTACGTAAATACAAAAAGTATCAGTTTTTAGTTATTATTTCATTCATCAGAAATATGAACATCACATATTAGATGTCACCTTTTCCTCTCAATTTCTGCATCCAATGTGAAATCAAATATTATTTAATTTATCTTAAATATCGTCCGCACAAACATCGTTTTCGATTATGAATATCATAGCTTAAATGCTCAAAAATTTGACCGCGCAACCAGGCCGATCGTTATACTGCTTTCTTACGGGACAAAAACATATTATACAAATGCTATTCTGGAAATGGATAATATTAAAATTACACTTTTTAACCTTTCAATTATTTAGTGTAATCATATTTTAGTGGAACATCCGTCAATATCCTGTTTCAGAATTCAATTTAAATTAATAATTATGAAGTAGTATTTACCGAATATAAATAGATATTCAACGTAGTAATCTTTATGATAGAGTTAAAAGTTTTACAATGGAGCGTAAAACATACTTCCGCTAAGATGATGCGAAGTCGATTAGCAGATCGATCGATAAGTCATACACCACGATTCGAGAACACCTGTGGCCCGCCGAACACCTGAAACTAATTGACCGTATTCTGAATTACCCGCTCGCATGTAGGTATAATGTTAAAAAATTTGTGTACATACTGGGTCAAACTTTCTCGCGACAAAATGAACCTCAGCCCATTGACTCGGACATTTCGCACACAATTTTACTACCTGACGTTTATTATGAACGATGATTCAGTGAAAGTTCAGGTGGATGTAGTGTGTTTCAAAGACATGCCAGAGAAGTAAGTATCTTTTTCATTGAGGATATAAAAAAATAGCTACGGGTTTATCATTAGTGATACCTCACCATTTATACTTTTCATCTTATTAATTTGTTTCATAAGATGAACGAATGGTTATATTATTCGACTTGCCAATAATAATATAATCGCTAAGTGTTGCCCGCATATTTTTTTTATCATACGAATCAAGAGAAGTTTTCTATTTTGTAATGACATGGAAAATGATAATGCCGTGGGTAAATAATAATTTGTCAATTTTGGTTTCTTTTGATTTTTTAATAGTGGACATAATTAATAAAAATACTACAAGTGCGTTTTATCGTAAAAAAAAAGATTTTCACAGAAGATTAGATTAGCATAGTGAGTCACAACAAGGTACTAAAATGACAACAAGGTTTTATAATATACTTTATACATTATACGACCACCAGTAGTCGGTCAATTTACTAACATTATGTCAAAAGAAGCATGTCAGTAAGCGAAAACAGGATTTCAAAAAAAATGAAAGAAAATTGGGCTATCGTATCCCACAATAGATTGATAATGGACAATAATCGATGATGAGACGTATTTGACATCAATAAATATGTTTTCTATAAAAATAATACAAGCACTCCATACCCTATTTCAGGGTTTCCATGCCCGTGGTACGTGAAAATTTTAAGTAATGATTAGGGCATCCAATTCCGGAATCCGGAATCCCGTAATCCCGTTCAATTTTTTGATCCCGAAATCTCGGGATTGACACGGCCGCGATCTCGGGATTCGGTATTGAGAAACTTTGAGCAAATCCCGAAAATTGACACGAAATTGAGAATTTCAAATTCCTCGATGAGCTAAAAATAAACGAGGTTTGGAGATAATCTGGGGAAAAAGTATGGCAAATTAAGGATTTCAAATTCCCCGGTGAGCTAATCCCAATCCCGGGATTGGAAAAAGGCTCCGGGATTGGATACCCTAGTAATGACGGACATTCACGAATGAATGATTTACACATATAAAATAATGGTGATTTGAATTTAGAAGACTCCGTGCACTTCAAGTTTGTGTATAATTCATAATTTGAATAAAATCATCGAAACACGTTTTTTGCGCCCCCTGTTAAATTTGACATGTGTGGGTTACGTCCTTTTTCCTTTCCACAGTCGATATAGTTTAAACGTTTAAAATAATGTTTCCTGTTTTAATGTATTCAATGTATTTCCCAAATTTTTCGAGAAGCTTGAGATATTATTTCATACTAAATAATAAAGACTTATTGATGGTTTATAATACAACCAATTCAAATAAGCTTACCGCGTAGTTGTATGTAAATTAAAATTGCGGTGATTTTTGGTCACTCTTTTGGAAGAATTACAATCACGTTGCAAAGAGTATAATGTGTTTGCACATAACACACTTGCCGCATCGATGGGAATTTACGAGGCTCCGAGTTGAAAATGTAGGGCGTTGACGCGGCGCACCTCCTCATCACATACTCTGGGCTTCAACACTCAGCATTGAACACGCGATCGAGGTGACATTGGCCTTCCGCCGCTGCCGGACCTGACAATCCATTAATACACGCGTTCTTCCCACGAAAAGACGTCGAAATGATTATTAATATACTTTTTTCGCCGATATCAATTTCACTTTATGGTTTCTTATAAATCTTCATTGGCATACCTTCACTTTCTCAAATTAAGTAAACAAATTAATGCTAGTCGCATAATGTTAGCAATATTATAAACCTACTATGGATGAAACTATTCACGAAGAAGATATATTTTTCCATTTGTGACGAGCTATATTATAATAATTCATATTTTGATGGAAATTAATCAGAAATTTATTGGGACATAACTTTCATGATTCAATAATCGCCGATTTTTTAAAAATGAAGAGAGCCAGAATATTGGGAGCAGTCAATTTCTCTGATCATATTAATATACGATTTATAAAATTTTAATATTGCTCAAAGAAACTTGAAACTCTGTATTAACTATCATGGTAACGTCTAATCCAGTGACTAACAGATTTAATCTGAAGCATTTGCAAAGTCAAAGCCGAGAAAAATATAATTTTGTGATCTTTATACACTTAAACAAATTTACGAATGGCTGTATGCAAATAATATTAAGATACGTTTTTAACGTCTGAAGATGTCGAAAGGCGAAACCCGGGTCGTAAGTGACAAAACGTGACAGAGTGTACCAATTTTTTACGATTCAAATTTGATACTATGAAAAGTTATGTTTAACGCCAATTTATCATAATTTTCGAGAACTGTAAATATTTTACTTAGAAACACGGAGGGGTAGGAAGACGCTTGAGTGATTTTTGTATTTATAGATTTGTCCATAAGCCTTAAAAATATTATAAAATTGGCAGTAATTTATAAAATATAAAGATATAACATAAATACGCCTATGGAAGGCATCGTTGACGAAATAGAAAACTAATAATTTTATGAATTTGAAGAATATTTTAAGCCCATGAAATTATTCGTGTACTATTTTCCAGATATTTTTTTTACCGGTGTCCATAGTCACTACTTTGCGTGAAATACTGGTTGAGTAATTATAATGCCGCTATTCTTGGCACTTGTATGTTAATTCACGGAGGTTATTTACATACATTATTCTTTCAATCGCAGACAAAATGCAAATTAAACATTATTTGAATATTTTTAACGGTGACTCCGCCGTCAGCATCTACACAAGTTGGTTAGCTGAATAGTGGCAGCTTCAAACAGATTATATTGTGTACTTTAAAATTACTGAAATCTTTAAAAATTCAACTATTTTTTCTATATAGTTGACGTATTTCTATTTAATACGTCGCTATATTTTCATGTCGTAAATTCATTTTTTGGTATCTATTATAACCCGGAAACAAGTCTTCTATCGATGACCTAAGACAAAATATAATTAAAAATATAACTATCGCTTTTCAATGACAACAAATGATTGTTTTATTGTTTATGTGTTTTTATATCAATAACTTAATGAGAGAATCACTTTGAAGTTATCGGTGAGTCATGTATTCAGTATATTATTATGAAGAGTGAAATTACACAAACTTAAGTATTTAAGGAAAATATCAAGAGGTAATGAACTTTCTAAGAGTTTTCTATTAAAACTAAAAAATATCTTTATTATTACTTATGTGTACAGTATCTAGGGACTTTTTAATAACATTAGTTTATTAAAACGTTTTTATTTTTAAAATTGTAATATTTCGTCACTGTTCTGGGAAAAGTTAGTAACTAACAGATTTATAGTTCTGAGTAAACAGCAAGTGAAAAATTTCAGCTTTTATGATAAAGCCTCTAATATCGATATTTTGTGTTACATAGATAATTATAATATTTAAAAAAAAGATGCATTAATGTCGATCTGAAACAAATAAGTGTTTAAAATTGATAGACAGAAACAATTGCCGTAATCGAATATAAAAATATATGCTATAATCAATTCACGCACTGAGTTATTCCAGATAAAAAATGTATATGAAAGAATCTCTTTGTATAATTTTTGTCAGTTTTTTTTACTTACCAACTTCTGTCAGAAAGGTAATGATTTCAGTTTTATATGTATATGAGTACCTCAAAGTAGATCAAGTAGGGCAAACGTCATTTTCAACAAAATTCATGCTTTTATTGTTTATTGTAGAACAACAGATTTTTTCCGAAAAACTCATCAAAAGTATCAAAACCTGCTCATTTCATGTAGATTTTTGATTTTAAAGTTAACTTATTGTATCACAAACGGCCATTTTACTTTCACAAAATCGCCTTTCCTGTCAAATTTTGGAGATGGCGTTTGTTCTACTTTGATACTAAGCTACTCGCATATATGATATGTGTTTTGAACTTATAGAATTTGTAGTAAAATTAATCTGGATTAAAGTGATGCTTAAATCTCATGTTTGGTAATCTGGTTTTAACGAACTGTGAACTCTCGTGTGTTTCTTATTATATGAAACCAAAAACATCGTATTATATAACGAAATAAATTTATACAAATCACTTTTTGTTGTATATTGTAAATGACAACTGAACAAAGTGGTTTTCATTGTTTATTTTGAATGCGAATTGCAAATTGAATATTTAAATTCTTATGTAGATTAACACTGATTAAAATTTTAAATGTTGTGATTTCGACGACCATTAACAACTATCTAATTTTATACTAAAAAAAAAACATTTTTAAACAATATTGTATAGTATAAACGGTAATAATTCAATTAGATATTTTAAAATGTGATTAATATCTGTGACGTGTTTTCGAATTGTAAATATCGGTTCAGTTTCAATTTTCTAGTCTGGTATAGATACATACTTTACATGTATCGTTTCCTAGCACATTATATTCATTGTATTGCTTCCGTTGATGAATGACGTGGGATTGCCAGCTTTTCAAAAACCAAACAAAGCTTTCAGGGTGCGGATGGATGACAAAACATATTCATAAAGAAACGTCCTAGCGTTTAACCTCTACTCCACAAAACTTGATTCAATAAATTGGCGCATAGATTTGAAGGCAAACAATCATTTTCTATTATTAACATAAACAAACGTTATCTTAACTTAATTACAAATCAAACGAGTTATTGTGTTGAGTGCAAAGATTTTCGGAGACGTTTAAAATGTATTGATTTGTAAACACAACATTCAAAACTCTTCCAAATTGACATTTTCCGGTAAATTTTTATAATTAATACATCAAAATAAGATAAAATATTATTATACTAATATGTCTTCCCACCAAGGTTTGACAGCAAACTTTATTTAATTGTCTGTATGTACATATATGCATATTGGAAAACGGTTTGTACATTTACTTAACCTTTCGGCTGCTGTAGAACAAAGTACGTCTTTACCTAGCAAGCCGGCTATAATTAGCAATTATTAATTTAATCAGTTATTGACGAGATAACTCGTCTCTGGCGTGTTGAGCACGAAAATTTTTACGCGATATCTTGTCTGTGGCAGCCATCGAGGTAATAAAAACATATATTCAGTTCGAAGCAAAACAACATACAATTAACATAAAGCTTATTTATTGTAATTAAATACATACGTAATAATATATAAAGTGCATTATATAATTAACATGCATTTTTATAAGCATACTAGAATCATTATAAAAAACTTATTTTCGACTCATATATCTTGGAAAGCTGCTTATGACAGATGCTGACGTGACTCAGGAGGATACAAAATGAAATATTGAGCCTTGGAGGTTCCGTGTGGTGGTCATATGCAAAATATAGATAACGGACATGTGCCAAATAAGTTACTAATTTTGATAATTTCAAAAACGTATATAGATGAGTTCTCAAACGATTACATATATTCAAAATCCATATATATTCAAATAAATATGGAATCAGTATACAAGAGTGGTTTACTTTTTGAATATAATACCTTTCCACCAAGTATTGACAGTTAAAATTTTAAAAGTGGCTACATACATGTTTAAAAATGTATGATTTTTCAAACGAAACTTACAGATACTTTAACATAAACTATGTTTTTAAAATTATATATTTTTTTTAAATCATTATAAAACTAACAATATTTTTTTTCTTGGTCGACATTATCTGTTTTACAGGTAGCTGAACTGAGATAAATAAGTGACTTTGACCATGATTGGTCGTCTCGTGTTGTATTGACAGATCTCTAATAGCTATACAGATGGAAAATTTAAATTTATTGTCGCTTAAGCAGACAACCAAAACTGTAAATGTTATCGTTGTCATGAAGAGTTATAAGGTGCATGATAGTTGCTTCGTTATTTTTCTTAAGAACTCTTTCCCACACAGAATCGTGACCGATATTCTGAAGCAAAGCGGAACAGAATATACTCAAACAAATGATTTTCGTGTTTGAATTATTGACTATTCTGAGCTCTTATTATTTTCAGCTGCAAAGGAGGCTGGCATTCAAAAAAATTGGCCCAACTATCGAATACTGGCATTCTATTCAGCGGTCAGTGTTTGAACATGTATTGATTGAATTTATGTATACCACACATATTAAGTAGACAAACATATGTATTATTAATGTCAAATCTACAGTTATTATAAATATAGTGCTATTCATTTTTTTAATTTTAATTCTATGATATGTGAAACTTGGCATTATTACTCGCAATGCTATTAATAAGAACCAACCATTCTTAAATTATTTATAAATATATTTTACATTTAATGTTTTTATGATACGTTTGGTATTAGAACTTTTTGAATGAAGTCATTTGAGGTCATATCATATTTAAGAGAAAATACATCACAAAAACTCATTTCTAATGTCTCAGATGTCAACTAAAAAACATGATATTGAACTTAACAGAATTCGAACCAAGAACCTACTTACCGCTAAGTGGATATTTAACCTCTGGACTACAGAAGTGGACCTGATTTTATTTTATTTTGATTACATAAATAAAAACCTATGCGTAGTAAGTATGTAATACAAAAAGACGTCTGTTTAAACTTAAATATTACCAGAAATATGAAAATAAGAGAAAAGAAGAACAATAGTTCTAATGACTCATAGTAAAATTAAAATAACGTCGTAATGGTGAATCACTATAAAATTGTGTACGTGTAAATAACCGAACCAAAAGAAATTTTAATTTTCGACAAATACTATTTTAAAATACGCACGACCATTTTTCATAATTTACTGGAAAATATACGTGATGTAAAAACCCGAATACCGTAAAAACTGATTAAATTTCTCTTCAAATTCATTATTAGATATAGCCCGCATGAGTTTAAAAAACAAAGCACTAAATATTACAAAAAAAAAGATAAAAGAATAATCGTACATGCGGTTTCAATATTGAATGAAACGTTTTTTTAGTTTGTACAGCCGCTACGAAAATCTCATGAACGGTGGTGTAAAAAAGGTTGGAAAAGTATTACACAAAAACCACTATTTAGAAAGTTTTCTGATGGCAGTGCCTAATATGTATTGACTGAGGTGCATACTTGAATTACATTTACCGCCCACGAATATTATCCTGAGGCATCATAAAAACAATGTACGACATTTTGGCCTCTTCAACTCTCTTTTAAAATTTTACTACGCTGTAAACATCTTGACCAAACGCAAACTAATAATTTAATTGAACAAACTAAAAGTCTGATAGAGATTTAATCCGTTCATATCTCTCAGTTATTTTTTTAATTTAAATTAGATGATTTTTTCTCATAAATTTTAAAATTTAAACTTTGCTTCTAAAATATGGTAATGATATGTTATTTTGACTGTGCTTCAAATTAACATTTAAATATTGCTTAAAACTCGATTGAAACAATTAATTTTAAAGTATGAAGATACCCTTTAATATTTATTGTAAATTAAGAACTAATGTAATTGTACGTTTTATGATATACTGAAAGAATCTGATTATAATAACTAATTTTGTATTTCTGTACTGAAAGAGCGTTCAATTTTAATAAAAAAAACTTCAAATTATAACTTTTATACTAAATATTAATGACATTAATACTAATTGTCAAAAACAGTATCATTTATTATAGTTTATTGATTTTCCAATATCAATCATAAAAGATAAATAAACATTTCGCATAAAAGTTTTAGTTTTAGTGACTTGTGAGACTAAAAAAATCAATAAGTATTCTAACTATTTGTGTACATGTTGAGTAAAAATCTATCGACGTATTCAGGAATAGTACACAAAATCAATGTTACTCTTTGAGATGTGTGTGCCTTGACTGATAACTATCGTCCAGACACACTGTGGTATAATTGGTTACCCCACATCACAACGATGGCATCCTAACAGCCCAGCTTCAGGTGGCACGTGTTACAGATTCACGGCCTGACCTAGTCATCTCCAAGACCCGGCTTCGATACGTTTTTATCTCACGATTTGTACATGTTAGAACACTTTGATACTGCCTATAAACGTGTGCTCGTATTAGATTTACAACAATGGATCAAGATTATTAAAACAATGTTTTGTTTTCCGTCACCGTGTATTAGTTTATTTTGATTTATGGACAATAAACACCAACATCGTGAATAGGGCTTGCCGATTTTTAACTAAATTTGAGGTATTCGAAAGCCCGGCTATTTTTGTAACCCGGTTATAGAAAACCATATTTTGTTATAATTATTTAATTAAAAACCTTATTATTTTGACTGAAACCACCTTGGCTATAAGTAAAACGAGATGAAATATGTAGTTTCATTCATTCTAAATCAATGAATCTGTTGAAAATATTATATTAAGGCTTATTTGAAGATAGTTTTGTCGTGCATTTTGATATTTTTTGTGTTTTCTAAAATCATTTTTTCTGAAAAGGTACACTGAATAAAGTATTTTTTTAAAAATGTTCAGTATACATAAACAAAGTCATAAAAAAAACATTTTCAATTGAATTATTATTTTTTGTTAACCAGGTTATACCGAGTTTTGGGAAACATTTTTGATTTTTGTTTACGCCCCAATCGTTATCTATGACTAAGACCAATTAATTCACAGAAAACGATAATCTACAATATTATGGATTAATTTCCTTTTTCTTCGATTATAATATATTCAATGATTCTGAGTAGTGTATGCTAGAGAATATTAATCAATAAAATGTTATATTTCCGTTATTCATTAAACACGATTCAGTTTCCAATTTTATTATATGCTTAGACTTTTTTGTGCTAGACCGTTCATTTGACAGTTGAATAATAAATTAATCTTCATCTTACCACAACTCATTTCAATTATATGAACTCTTTTCTAAAATGTACAAATAATATGTATTTATTTAACAGGGACTTGTTTCAATTAGTCACTCAGCGTCTTCTTTTAGATAATACAACGAAGAAGACGAGGTCGTTAAATGATTAGTTCAATCTCTTTTGATCTTATCAATGCCATTATACACTCATTTAAAAAATAAATATGTCGTACCACAAACAATCAACCGTGGCGATATTCTCAAAATATTCAATAATAATCTACTTCAAAACATTTTGGATGAAACCTAATAAGGTCAATTCGGTCCGTAAATAAAAATAAAGTTTCGTCAGCGATTCACACAGTTAATAATACAAACATGAGATCTAGAATGTGTTTATAAGAAAAAATCATGCTAAAATTATATGCACTATCACATGACATGAAAGTATACAGGTGCATTAATAACTGTTATAATTTGCTTTATCAATTACAGAAAAAATCATGCGGTGTGAAGAAGCCATTGTTTCATTTTAGTCAATGGAATTACTATTTTAAGAGAAGAATCACAAACGCACAATAACTGGCATATATTGCATATGTGGAATATTAATATATCTATTGTAAGAAGTTTTATTATTTTACAAAATGTACACAAAAATATCTGATCTTAAAACGTGTCTTACGATAATGATTAGATTTTTGTTCTATCAGAAATAAAAGCTTATGCGACTGACATCAACGCAATTATTTTGAACACTTCATGTTGAAATGTTGAGTTCATATGGTCCATATAAGTAGTGGAAGAGGCTTTAAATATATTGGTGATATTGCATTGCAATGTAGAACGTTGATGACGTGAAAAGCTTTAATTTTCGTTTACGGTTATAAATTTACTTATTCTTCCATTGCTACATGTTAACTGATTAAATTTTATGTATTTACGCAAAAAAACATAAATAACGATACCATTATATGTCGTTTATAGTGAATTTTAAGATTTTGATTATATGTAGGTGGCATATGATATTGTATTAGCGAGTATTTCAACAAATATACAAGTACCTCATTCTAATCCGTTTAATTAGTTATTTTCACAATCTACAATATATAAAAACAATCATATAATACATAAAAAAGTAATTTTATGGTTAAATAAAATATTGTCAATCATACAACGATTAAGACTTGTGCGTATAAAATAAATACATTCACGATTGAATGCCAAAAAAGGCAATGAATAAGAAACAAATATTTATGCTGGTTAATTTTAATAGTGAAGAAGAATTCACTGATTTTGCAATGTATTTTCATGTCAAATTGTATAGTCTGTATCTGTTACAATATTATATCTGTAGATTTCTCGCCTCATGGGAAAATTGTATAATTTTGTTTTATTTATTTATCCAAATAGCTATTAACCTAACAATATAAAAAAATATATTTATAGTTAATTTAGAATTTCGACTGAAGGTGGTTGATGGAAATTTAATGTCAAATTTGAATTATTTTTATTGTGTACACTTCCATATTTTTTTTCGATAACGACGCGGGTTCCGCCTTTCGGCATCTTCTGGTTTTATCTAGTGCCGAAAAGAAGATGCCGAAAGGCGAAACCTGTTTCGTTATCGACAAAATTTATGGAAGTGTATAGAATAAAAATAATTCAAATTTATAGTTAATGTTTTCAGTTACACATGTACCTCCAAAAACTGCGCATAGCTGGATAGTGTGAAAACATTGAAACAAATATATATATTTGAAAAAGCCATATTACTCTACGAATGTATTAAAAATGAAGTATTTGTATGCAGGGTCGGCGCCACCATACAGGCAAAATAGGCAACCGCCTAGGGCGCAAACCATTAGGGGGCGCACAAATGGAATAATAAAATTATTTTTATGTAAAAAATGTAATACAGTATCTTATTTTCTGAAAAAGACGGTATGATTAAAAAAAAAGAGGTTGAAGAACTGAGTAACAAACAGTTCATGCATGAAAACTTCTGTTAAAGCATTAGGAGGTCATATGCTCCACATTGGGAGCGGATATGGTTATATAAAAAATACTATTTCTAATGATCCCGAATTGTTTTTTTTTATTTCGAAAAAAAATAGGACGATTTGTTAAAAAGGGGGCGCGCCAATAACCGTTGCCTAGGGCGTCAAATAATCTCGCGCCGGCACTGTTTGTATGTAAAAATAAGGTGACTAGCATACATCGTTTACACAATAAATATTTTTTTTTATGTATATTATTTTATAAAATAAGATATATAGTTCCGGCGATTTTCATAAATTAGTTTGCAATCTGAAATTTCCGGTATTTTGCGAGTTGCAAGCTTTGCGTTGTTAACAATTTTTTATAATTATTTAATTCATTATAACCAACTCAAATTCATTAGTGTTTATTCGTTCGGCTACTATTAAAACGATAATTAATATAAATCAAATATAATCGCGGGGAAAGGGTTTAATATCCTTACGAATCGTACGCCAGTGTCTTTAGTGATGAGACGGATTTATAAGTGGGACGATGATCAGTGTTCACCATTCGCAGATCACATAACCCACCTGTGTGGCTGTCCGGCAGTAGTTATGCGAGCTAGCAATGATAATAAGCACGAGAACGTTTGTTGTGGCAACACATACGCAAAGAAAGACACAGCTCGATGAAAATAAACCGCACCGTTACGTTTATGACACTTTTTGCAATCCATCGTATTAACCGGTAATGGCGGACCCATTTAACATGCAACATGTTGTTATTTGTTTCATCTCTGAGCGAAATGATACGCTTAATCGTGAGAAAAAATATCAGGGCGTCTGAAACACGCAGCGATATTTTTTTCTTCTAACCTGAATTGCATATACGACGTCGGCACCACTGACTGTGATATCTCAATCATTTTTTTCTGACTTTTACCGGGAGAAATAATATGATAGTCATACTATGAATATATGTAAATTAAATTCAACATTATGGATAATGAGTTGATAGCAGTGACGGTTCCTGACCTGAAATCTTGGGTGGGCTAGAGAAAAGCATAGCATTGTATACTATTTACGAAATTTTGCATGCTTCCACTTCATCTTATACATTAATCTACAAGCAAATTAACAAATGCTACGACACTACTGCAAAGCATAAATTACTATATAATACAATCAATGCTAATGTAAGTAAGAAATAATAATACGTGACCTTAAATTTGTCTCTTTCAAAGTGAAATAACAAGTAAAAAAAGCAATACAGAACTGTCACTGAGATTCGATACTTGTCGCTTTCATAAAATACAAAAATATTGGTATGTTTGTATGGGCCATGGACTAAATCGTGTTTAGCCCCCCAATGAATGACAGAAGCCAGTAAATTTGAAACACAGTCCTGTGTGTTTGATGACGTTTCCGTACATACAAATACAAACAAAATCGAATCGTGCTAGATTGCGTTCCAGTGTAAAGAAATATTGTCTATGGTTGCGGGCTAGACAGCGTTAGCCCCTGACCAATAACATGTACATAGGTGTTGCCAGACTGACGTCACGTTGAATGTTCTCTATGAATTATTTATAGAGTTATTGTTTTTTTTATGCCGGCTCAGCTTAAAATTGTAATACAAAACAATCGAGAATATTATTCATGGCATTGTCTTATATTGATAGAGGAAAATTTAAACAAAGATATTATATTCATTTGGGGAAGGTTAGTTACGCTTATACATGTATTTATTTTGTTCAGCGGCCGAAATGCTGTTCATTTTTATTCAGCCATCTAAAGTTTTGGGTGAAAAATGCAGGTCGGGCTTAGCCCACCTAGCCCAGTACCTAGAACCACCACTGGTTGATAGTATATCTTTCTATGCGCTACGAAATAAAGCACAAAAGACTTCAACAGTAGGTAAGGTTTATATCTAAACTACTTTTTATTGAATTAGTCTGGACGAAATAATATGATAATTAAATGAATGTACATTTGGATCAATATTATGGATAGTATTAGTAAGTTAATAGTTTCTTTTTCTGCGCGCTACAAAATAAGACATAAAAGACTTCAACGGTAGGTTAGACGAAAAAACTATAATATTACAGACAAAATATTGTTATAATAGGAAAATTCATACGATACGTTATTTGAGATATATTTTTTTAAATATATTAATATGATTAATATTAGCTCATAATATAAATTTCAGGAACGTTTGTGGTTAATAAATGTTAGTTTGTTGTTGTGTACATCAACGTTTTGTATGGTAAAATTTTATCATACGTTTTTATATAATTTTCATCATTGCATAAATAATTCGGAATCGATAGATAATCAAATTAGTTCGACCTGTGGCTAGACCGGTTGGCAACGTTGATATTAAGACTGCGAGGCGAATCTCATATTGTATGATATAATTTCATTATTCTGTATCGGTCAGAGAATATAATGAAATCAACTCGGAAGCTTTCCGATATCACACTGTCAATTGTTTGAGGAAATTTGTCTTGCTATAATAATACAAAAAGAAACATATCAAGTTACGGTGATTACACTCACTGAGACTAGATGGAATAATATACAGTGAATCACCGTTTGTACGTTCCTGTAATTCACATTTTGCGTGCATTTTTAACAGTCTCATTTTGTTTTAGTACGTTTAGTATCAACTTTTGTTTCTCGAAATTTGTGTATAAAATATTCTAAATTTAATTTAAATAATGTGCTTCCATTTTACTAATTCTAATACGTACACAACCAAACATTTGAATATATTTATTGAATTGAAAGAGTGTGAAAAATAGAGAAATACGTAAAAAATGGCCCCAATCTATGTTATTTAACTGTGTATGGAAAATAATTTTATTTGAATTCACTTATAAAATATCACACCGTAAGACTATTTTTTAAGAAAACGATATATTTTTTTAAGATATCAATAATTTTATAAAATAACTACATTCTTTTACTCGTACAATATTACTTCAAAACGACCTTGAATCTTTCTTCGGCGTGATGTTTACAAAAATAACAAAAAAAAATCCACAGCTTTCATCAACATCATGTGAGATTAAAACCGGTCTGAGAGATATTAATAAAAATCGAGTTTTTGAAACATCTTCACGTGACTGCATATATATAACAAAAGAAGAATATCCGTATAAAATTTAAAAAATGTTTTAAAAACAAAAAGCTATCAATTATTTAAATGATACAATTAAAAAAACTCGCAAGCATGCCAAAGAAAGCAATTTTTTGCTGTTTTATCTTAAATATTTATTGGCGAAAAGTTTCATTTAAAACTCGTATTGTTTGAAAATTAGACGCGTCGTTTTACTTGAAATATAAATTTAAATAACATGATCGTTTTACGCAATTTTGTTTGAATGTTTTTTTTATAAATAATAAAACACATTTTCTCACTAATTTCACGGTTTAATATAATGATCAAAATTGTTTTCGTTCATCGGTAGCAGTGTCATTTTTTGTTATCCATGTCCACTCCCAATGTGGAGCACATGGTCTCCTAATGGAGGTTTTTCAACAAAAGTTTTTCCACAAGAACTGTTTGTTACTCAGCCGCTCAACCTCTTTAAGTAGTAGGTTTAAAAGAAAAAGTCTAAGGCAGGACTAGTGGTTAACTAGTTGCAATCGCTTCGCCCAGTTATTCAAGGATGAGAAGGGCGGGAGGGAATTTTTAGACATCACAAACACCAATGCCTTCGAAAATAAATCGAAAATCGATCGAAATAACATCTATTCGTACTGGGACTCGAACCCGTGAGATCCGGCACAGAAGCCAAAAACGCTAACCGCTGTATCATAGGACCCGACAAGTGTCAATTTGTCGGTTGATAATACTCACGATAAGCGAAAACGGTTTTGATTTAAACAAATAATATGGAATTAGTGCAATAAAAATGTGCTTTATTTTCATAAAGTATAGTTGTCAGTTAATACCAAAAAGTGATTATTCGCTTGTGCTAGGATTTATTCGAATAGCTTCAATATATTAAAAAAATACTATTAATGTAAATACGAAAATTTTGTCCGTAGCAGTTGATAAAAAAAAAATCGTGAAAAATTGAAGCTTGGCCAAAAACAAGTTATTAATTTTGTTTACAATTTTGCTATCCAAAGATTATACTTTGTACACTTTAATCGATATCCAACTGGCAATTTAAGCTTTTTTTAGTTTACGCAACTTTTTTTGTTTTTACTTAATTGTAATAGATCGTGATGTGAATGATGCGATGACGAATCACCGATGGCCTTAACCGGTTTACATCTCAGATGATGATTTATGGATGTAGAATAATTGACATGCAATCGTGGTTTTTTTTATGCGAAACAAAAAAAGAAAACGGACATAGAGACGTCGACCTACCACAACCCAGTTATTAATAAGCTCAATCAACTGGCTAAAATCTATAACTACATATTACGTAATTTTTTGGACTGGATGGTAAAAACACAGGGACTTAAAGTATTGATAATATGCAAATATAACTTTTATAAGTATGTTAGTCGAACACAATTAATTATAAATAATTGACCATTGCAACTGTTGGATAAACGTCGTATGTTTGTTTTAAATTTTACTGTACAAATAATTTCATTGATTTGTGAAAATAAATGGAGAGGTATGATATATTTTAAGATCATTAAAACATGAAGAACATTAAACGTTCTGTCAAAAATATATTAAATTGAGGTTATTCTCTAATCTCCCACCCATCCTTTCCTTAAATAACGGAGCGTAGCGAAAGTGATTAGTTAACCAATAGTTCGGTCCAGCCCTATACTTCTTTCCCACTACTATTTGAAAAAAGTTCTGTGGAGATAACTCCATAAGGAGGCCGTATGCTCCACATTGGGAGTGGACATGGATTTTAAAAAATCTCCAATCGACTCACAACATGTCATGTTTTTTAAGAAGATATTTAATCGAGTTAATTTCTTTGTTTATGCCTATTTTTAAATTAATCCTTTGTTGTGTTTTTTCCCTAAATCAATTTTACGTTACATTTTTCAAAGGAAGATACTTTCTTAATCAGTTGTTGGTTTTTTCAAAATAATCCATTATTGTACGTTTTTCTTTAAATAAAATTTGACAATACCTTTATCAACGAATTTGGCAGTGATTTATTTTTTTCAACACATATAATATTTTTTTTTATTATAATAAAATTAAACAATTTCCATTATTTATTTCTGTAAAAAAAATCTGTACATGACTAACAACATCGTTCCCCCAATCAAATTAAGATGTATTTGAGCGGTTTCAATTATCATCTGCATAGTGTATTTAAGGAAATATTATTTTATTAGCTCTAAGGCATTTTTGTTTATATTATTCAAAGCTTAGAATGTTTGTCTTTGATAATTTTTTCTCGATATGAAAAGTTTACTCAAACAAGTGCTTACTTAGTATGTACTCAACTTCCAAGTGGTTTACGTTGATTATATTGACGCTTTCAAAAGCACTAAGTGACTTATAATAATATATGATTTCAAAGAGAGTGACAAGACTGACAAGTGCTTTCTCAATTATCAAATAAACGTTTTCAAATAACACGATTGCCGCCGTACTTAAAACATCCCGGATGTTGCTGTGATAAGTACGAACAATTTAAACACACAAACATGGCTGTAAAATAACTGTTTATGCATCTTTTATTAAATTTTAAATCATGCAAAACGAAAAACAAATCGCTATTTTTCTGATAGAATGAATTGATTTTGAAATTTCATAGGCAAATCGGTCATTTTTAATCTTTATTTTATACACAGCACAATAAATCAGTTTTCTTTATAATGACATATCACAAAAATCATACGAAAGTGTTTGTTTTTTTTTGAAATTAACATATATATGCTTGAAAGTATTTTTTTTCTTATATTTTTATAACAATGGGTACGATAGGTGCAAATATTTAATCGAAAATAACATTAAAAAAATGTTTTTTACAGGTCAATATTATATTATATTATAAAATACCGACGATGGCTCATTTTTCCATAAAATTTTCACTTTCCCCCATGGCTACACGGCTAAAAAATGATAGTATAGTATTTAATTAAGATCTCACGATGGGTATAAGTTAAATATATAACAGCAAGATTATAGAGCAACCATAAAAGCCATTTCATATATGGATTTTCTTAAAGAAAATCCGAACCAGAACACTTCACGGCACTTTCCACTTTTCTATTTATGGTACATAAAGACACGCACAGTTTTCATTCACGTTAGTGATTTTTTATTTTGGAAAAATGAACCATTCCCAGGATTTTCACAAGCATCAAATATCAGATACCATACAAAATACAAATACTATGCTAACTATGTTATTAGGCGTCATTAATATTGCTACAAAACTTTTCTTTAAGGACACGTTAAAATTAAGCAAAATATACTATAATGCCAATGCATTTTTTTTAATAATAATAAAATATGCAAAGTGCAAAATTTTATATCTTTTTAATTTATATAATATTCATAGTGCATATCGCTGAAAATGAAAGCTCATTTTCCGTTATCTGTCTGATATTCGAAACTTGATTTTGTCACATACGTAAATTTTATTAATAAGGACGTACCTCTAGTGATGTAGTTGTGGTTTCGTTAACAATGTAGGAATGAACTGCGGCTGTCGATCGAGTGTGGTGTATATAGGCAGTGGGATCCCCTCACCGGCTAACCTAGATTGAGGCTTCGCTGCCATTTACTCATCTGCCTCACGTTAAGCACCCGACGCGCATTTGAAATACGGTGCATAACGTACACGTATATTATTCTAGTCACTTTCGTGTTAAATACTGTGATATTGGATTTTGATATATCTATTTTGGTCGGTCATAAGTAGGAGTATAAATCCAAAAAGACAACTTTTCATGAAAGCAAAAAAATTAAACAATGCAGCTGTGCGCTTGCAAGTAATAAGTTGAAATTAGCTGAGCGAATCCAAAACGTACAAGCATTAGTTATACTTAATGAACTTATGAAGATATTTTTGTATACTTACGCTCATAAGAACATCACAATATTTTTAGTTTGGCTCATTTAATAAGCGTTTTATTTTTCATAAATTTATGTAGGTTCACAGATATGCTTTTGTCCCACTGAAGCCTACGTTTTATTGGATTATTTTAACGCATTATAGTAAAACTTATCAAAAATTAAATACCATTATATATATTATTATTAAAAAGATTTTGCTGTGTATTTAATACAGAGTGGCACAATTTCAAATTGAAAAAAAATAAAATTTACATTACTTTTAATTCATATAAAAACACTAGGCATATGAAAAGTTATCTATATTTAAATTTAAATTGAAACTCTCTATTTTGTATCAGTGAAATTATTTCTTAGCTGAAAAAGACAACAGCTACGCTTTGGACGAGACTGGTTATATCATATAATGTGATTCCTAGTTCAATTTCAAGCAGTCCAATGAAATTTCGAGAACCACATTGCTAATTTATTTAAATTTATTAAATTAAAAATTAATATAATGCCCACTCTTCAGAATCACAAAATTTATGTTAATTATTTACATTTCACTTACTTCTTTAAAAGTTTTAATAAACACATGATAAATAAAGAGAAAGGTAAGGAATATGATATATGATAAAACAATGCTATAATAAATACAAAGTTAACAGCACAACACGACATTCATACACTATGATAACTGGCAGGATTTCTAAAGTCCTCCAAAGCAACTGTTGCGTTGCTAATCGCGTAAACTTTCGCACGCTAATCTGAAAATTTTGAATCCCGCGAACCAGTGACATGTTTACAAATAACCCAAGGAATATTAACAAAATAACGAACACCAAAACTCCATTTTTAATTTCTAAAATGCAATAACGATTTGTGTGATAGTTGTTTGCTTCAAATAAGTTTCTTGTCTTCAATGGTGTAAATTGTACAACTCTCGGGAACTGTAGATATTGAAAGATTTTATATTAACAATATGCTGAATCACATTTATACTTTACATGCAGGGCTGGGCTGGAAGGGGGCTCGGGGGGCTCGCCCGAGCCCCTTGTTAAGTTAAGAAAATCATTCGTTTAAGATCAAATTAGCACCTTACGGCAAATTCTTATGAATTATAATACGAAACAGAAGAATTAAAAAATTGAAGGAGCAACAAAGACAAATAACGGGCCGCAAAAAAGCTAGCGAGGCACGTCATATTCATCATCCATGGTATGGAGACAATATGGGTGAGATTCACCGAGCTCCTTGTTAACATATTACCAGCCCACCGCTGTTTATATGTCCACTACAGATGGGTTATTATTTCAAGGAATAATAAATCATGGGAACTTGTTCACCGTAGCCGAGCATTTATTTGATATATTTTATTGGTTTGGATATTATATTTTATATTATAACACTGTAATTAGTTTCAAAATCAAATCGCCAAGCGAACGTACAAGCTAGCAACCCTAACGTATGCTATTCGCAGTAGAGCAAAATATACCACAGCAACTACGCTATGTTATTCATCCCCACCGCAATTTGAGTCTGCCTGTGGACCACGGCCGCGATAAAATAATATAACTCCCAGAAGAACTGCATTTCGATGCATAATACGCCATTCAAGATGAGATATGGATATACATATATATAAATGTATATATAATATTTCATCATTTCATGCATTTATTGCTAATATTTTTTTATTATGATGATTATAAAACGTACTCTTTTAAGGTAGTAAAGGCAAATAAAGCTAGGTTACTTTTGTCATTAGTATTTGTTTTAAGTGCATTGATTTTACTACGATTGATTACTTTTCGCTTAAAACTTACTTTGCGATATGGAAAATAACAAAATACCCTAGACAGTTGTATATATATTTTTTTTATAAACTCTTTGTAACCCAATATAAATACGAATGACTTTAACAATAATAGTGTATATAGCTAATTTATGTAAACTAGTAGGAAGAGTTCTGATTGAAGATCATAAGATATCGAATTTAATTCTTGGGTAGCTCAATATCAAATAATTATGAAAGTTTATTTTTGAAATTCCGAATTAGTACATGGGTACATTGGCATTTTTTTCTTGTTTATATCTAGTGACTTTAATTGAAAAATATACAGCACAGTATTATTAAATATTGTTTTATTATTTTAAAACACTCATACAGAGGACAAAATTGTATATTTTCTTAAGTGACATTGCCACGTTTTCATTTGATTATTACTGGATAAAATTGAAGAGTATTCTGGTAAAACGAAATGGTTATAGTGTATCATAAGAATTTCCAAAGAGATTAAAAACGCTTTAGATAACACATTATTTTCAAAGCCAGCTCCAAACGTAGAACATTACATACTTTTAATGGAGCATTTCAATATACTGTGCTTAACAAGAAAGTCAGTAAGTTAATCAGTGACCTAACAACTCTCTTCAAGAAAGTTGAGAATAGAATTTAGGCCTAAGAAAAAGATCCGTGTTCAGTATACTAGATAAAGTTAAAGGGAAAAAATCAAAACGTCACAGACACCCATTCAAAAATTCATGAAAATTGAAAAATGTTCTACTCTATCTTGGTAATCAAACCCTTAATTGCCGAAAACGAATGAGCGAAACTTTAAGATTGTAAACCATTCAAGAACATTACCGGCTACATAGACAAAACTCTAATAAAGTCAAAATATTCTTTAATCATACATTTCTGAGACAGTCATGTCAAAAAACATATACATATTTATTTAAAAAATCATAATACCACAATCTCATATTAAGATTGTCAGTATGCGTATGTATAACTGCACACTTGATTAGCAAAGCCGCTCCTAATTTTCAATTTACTAAATTATAGAATAAAGTCTCTATTTTTTTTAGTATACATGTAAATGTCATATCTTTGCACCGAAAATTGACAGCTAACACGATAGGTGTAATGTGCAAAATGTTTATACGATATTTACGACAGGGCTATTAGTGAAACTGTCCGTAATAAAAATGTCGAATCATTTTACATTTCATCGCTGTATACGACACCTTGCATTTGCGGAGCCTACTACTTATTTAGACAGTTGACATCCGTTTTTATTATTCGAATTGAGATCAATTTTTTCCTAATTGATTGATGTGATAGAACATTTTTTATTGCACTAATTTAATATTTTTTGTTAATGACTTTCTATCAAGCACTTATAGGCTTGTCTTCGTGATATTACAATTCTACAAGACAATTAAGCCGCACAAAAAATATTTTCAGAGTATATATTTATGAAGACTTCTATCATTTACAAAACTGCTCGCTTAAGTCGTAAGCTGTTTTTGCTTGAATTTATCTGATTTGACAGTTTTTTTAAACAATGTTTATAAATAAAAAACGTTTTTTTAGTAGGTACTACGCACCCAAAAGATCAACTTTAAAAACTTAAAATATTTTATAACAAAACTCATCATAATATTAAAATGTGTTATTTTGTACAATTCATTTTTGGTGAGATATCTTAAATAATTCTCAAAATATTTACATTTCACACATATTTCGGAAAACTCTCCTACACAGAGTTTGTACTATTTGTAAAAAAAATCTAATAGTAGAATGTGGAAACTAATTAATAAACTTTTTGGCTCAAAATTTCTCAAGTTATTTTTATGACGTTTCACCAGAAACAGTAACGTTATTTATAAATAAGCTTTTTTCTTGTTAGCATCCTTATTTAATTATTTTAAAACAGTGGTTATAAAAGACACAGTCAGTCCAAAATGTTTAAACTAATATACTTCCTTTCAAACAAAAAAATACTTATACTATTGATATATAACGTATTTTAAATACAATTTTAATAATTATTTATTATTTTTTCATGAATTTCTAGAATCATGAATAAGTGATTTATTTTATCCTCGTTAATCAATAACTGAAAATTATTATCTCTATTTCGTCAGTTGTGCAATTTTAACGATAATTAAAAAATACAATAAAACGAGAAAGGTACACATATACAATTTTTAAGGGTCTTCATTATTAAATATAATTAAATGTATAGGATTGCCAATTGAGCCGTCACAAATTGTTTAATTTTGAGTATCATTCAACATTATATCTATTCAATTACGTAATTTTACATGTCAACTTTTTAGCATTGAGTTGAGATTACATCATAAAACTATTTCGCTATAATACATCACTTCAATATCTATTCACTTTTGATACGATGTAAATATTTTATTCGTATTCAGTAACTGTGTAGTTTTTTTCTATATCTTACAATATCGTAAGTCTTTGATTATAAGTATTTCGATGTTAAATTTGTAACATATTGGTGTAACCATCTGTTAATCTTTGTCTGGCAGTCATTTTTGGCCGCGTGTGTTAATTACTCGTCTTGAACAGTTTTTATATTATTTAAGTGGTTTATATACAAATCGTTCACGGCCTTTTCAAAAATTCATCCCTGACCAAAAAATCTGAACGTAAAAAGTCAAGAGAAAGGAATACTTTTAAAGTGTTAAAATTATCAATAACAACTCTGCATAGAGGATAACATTAAGATAAAGGTAAGTAGGTAAAAATAGCTTTAAAAGTTTCACGAAAGGTGAGGTAATTTGAAGTCAAAAAGTTTATTTATAATATATATACTTTTAGTAATACACGGTATTTTCCCAGAGTTTTATTTCTATTTACACCCAATCCTATTTTTGCACGGGTATACTTCCACGTGGAAAAACCGTGACAAAAAAACGTGTAAAAAATAAAGATTGCATAGAGAAATTAAAGATACGTCCAATGTAATGGTACATTGGACCGTACAATTTCGAAAGCCACCCGAAAAAAAGAGAATTAGGTGTATATGTATAAATACATATTATTAACAATAAATTTCATAATATAAAATCCGTTTTATCATTTTTAATCTCAAGAGTTGATGAGACTATTTGCCTATAAACCATGGCTGTGTTGAAAGTTGAAATATAAGTCACGGTTTTTTAGCTGGGGATGGAGTTGTAAAAATTAGAGTCAAAGTCTCCCTTAATTAAATTAAAGTAAAAACAAGTTGCGCATTGTATCTAGCAAAAATACTCAATTAATTATTTAAAGATACATGTTAAATCTCATTTGTAGCCGGAGTCGGAACATTAATAAATGTCGGAGTTGGAGTCGCAGTTTTTTACGATTTAATAACCCTGCTATTCTTATTGTTACCATTAGTGATTGGAGATGTAGTAGTAGGAGTATTTTTCAATTATTTTTTCGCCTTGTATCCTATTCTCGAACTTCTTATATCCAGTGTCCCATATTTATTGGTTCACAAACATAAATCAATCAATATAGAAAAATATATAATATACGCGATGCAAAAAAATGTTGTTTTTTATGTACAATTAATAATTGGCAATTAATTTCATGGCATATAAAACCTTAGTCGACATATATGTAGTATTATTATTGGGACTAAATGGTTTTTTTATATGTGCTAAAATAAATTTACATCTCATTTAAGGTCCTACAGCTCTCATCTCTTATGAACTGGTTAATATCAAGTAGGTTTCTTACACTTGAGGTGAATGTTTAATATTTATTTCGTATATAATAAAGAGCACCGTTCATAAATCAAATCAGTGCAATCTGAAACAGATGATCATCGTCGGTTAATAACAGGCTTTAAAGAGTTATGGAATAACTAGTAAATAAATAAAACCTTCATTAAGTACATATTATAAAAATTTTCCACTAATTTTGTTACATATTTTTGCACAATGTTTGACCACTTGGTTTTTTATGAGGAGTCGTGATTGAGAACTGTAATAAACAGACGTGAAATATTGAAGATGCCGCCATCCAATATAATGCTTTTAAATTCACTATGTTTTTAGCTTTATAGCAAGTGTTCGATATATTACCGTAGAAGATGGACATAAAGGCAAGACATACAGCAGTCTATATGCAACGTATTACACTATTCTTTGTGCACACGGTTTATTTCTTGCTATTTAAGCCATATTTGGTCACCAAAATGGGCTGCTATATTTTTCGGTTTTTCACCATCCTTTTTGCCTCCTTGCTAAACGTCGTATGATTGATTATATCAGCGGTGTTCCGGGTCGATGAAATCCATCCGGTAGAAGAAAGACACACACGAGATTCAATCTCCCCTAGAGAATTCACTGTATTTGGAAAGGCCGAGTTCATCGTTAGTTTTTAATTTTTAACGTTATAAGAGACTTTTAAGTCTACTCTCTTTTATCCGAATTCTTAATTAGTAAAATCACTGTACCCTTCTGTTCGTAGAATAACTAAAACTATTGAAAGATTAATTATAATCATACCGTAATTCAATAGACGTGTGTTATTTATTTGGGGCAAACAATTGAAGGAAGTCACTACAATGCGACTGGTCAATGCTGATAGCGGGAAGAATGGCATGGAATTAGGGCGTTCAATCCCGGTCAATTTTGTGATTCCGTAATTCCGAGATTTTCTTAATATGTATTAATACCAGAGTTTTGAGGATCGTCGTAAAATTTAAAAAAAAAAATATACTTTCCAATTTACTACCATATTAAAAGATTTTGAAAAAAACTTACCAAAATCGACTTAACAACCTAAATATTTTGATAAACATTGCCTGAAAACTTTGAAGAGTACAAGACCTTTAAGTTGCGTCTTATAAATGTATGCTTAGTAATAATACTGAATGTTTTATTGTTTTATTCACACAAATAAATACATAGTATCCACATATTTTTTTAAATTTGTATTTGAATTATGCGAAATACTAATAAAACCTACTTGATTGCTTCATCTGCGTTTGATATTGGCAATATAAACAGATAAAAAATATAATTATGTCTTATAAAACCACTGGCTTTAACTTGATTCAATATTTTAATTCATATCATTGAACGTGACGTCCCACTTACTATAGTATTTAGCACATACCTTCGAATGGAACTTTAAAATTATTCGAATAATAATATAACTGAAATCACGATTAAATCGACCTGTTTTGCAAACATTCGAAGATGCGAATATAACAGTAAAAATATTTAGTTTTATCTCTCTTCGTGTGGTAATTATTGTCGGGTTACAAAACGCATCTGCGGCCATTTTGGTATAGTGTTGCAAATATATCACATAGCAACGGAAAGTACGAATTATTGTTTTTCAACAATGTTATTTTTATGATTTTGATGAACCGTGTTGTAGTCATGTTTTATTTTATTTCAGTTGACGCCTGAGTCGTACGTTATCGGCCGTCTCTTTTAAAAATAATTATACTTTATTATTTAAACCTATAAAATACATATCCTGATTCATCAATATATCGCACCTCCGATTAAATAGCACGGTAAGTCAAAAAACATAATTTAGATTTAAGTGCACAGAAATAATAATAGTAAAAAAAAATGTTCATTAACCTTTAAAGAGCGAAACGTCATTTTACACTGAAACAATTTTATGGAAATCATCTACGTTAATACATCAAGTAAAGTCTACAATCACAATGAATTGTTATTAATGTATACAGTATGTTTCACGGCATTGTACATTGCATTGATGCAGCAATTTCCAAATTAGGGAGCATATAATAATTTAAAAGGTGACAGAAAAAAAATATTTATTGCTAAGTTTATATAAAAATTGCGACATTTTAATATTATTATTTTAAATCAGGATGGGCGCCATGTTTTTTTTCCAAAATATAAGACGTAAAAATATAAAGTTTGGAAACCAATGCTTTGAAAAAAACCGTAATTCAACCGATCATTTTTTTGGCTCTACCGGAAAAATCTACTTATTTTGAGCTGTTACTGTATTTTATTTGAGGTGCGATGTATGTATAACGAGTTACGCATCGGCATTATATAATGATATAGTAATGATTATATATTTCGCATGGGAAATAAGTTTAGTTGTAATTTTTACGAGTGTTATTATCCGAGATGGCGTCGTGTAAGGTAATGTCTAGGTTTTTTGAAAATTCACAAACTATTAATATGGCAACAAAATAAAGGATGCTGGTCACGTCCCGTGGGAATGTCCTTAGATGACTCATTCAGACTATGGGTTGGACCGGTCGTTCACGTCAGCCTAGTGGCTACGAGAATACGAATTGCATTACGTATGATAATATGAGTCATACAAAGGGCAAATTGATGTCATCTTATAAACGCATTCCATTGCAAAAAAAAAAATTCAACCATAGAGGGTAATTGCTCCTGAGCCACTCATGGTTTATATTTGAAAGTGCGTAAGCTCGCTGAGTTACGGAAACAACGTTCAATAGGATAGAAGTTCGGGTAAAATATGATATATTTTTGTGTTTCCATATTACGATATATATACACAAACATATTTTAAAAAAAATATCTTCTTATTTTTTGTTACTATTATTTTGATTTTGTTTCATATTTTTATACGAGGAATGTGTGTTTTGTAATTGAAACATATGTAAAAACTTCAATAACAGATTTAATTTGTTTTAAAGAAAATAATGTTATTTGAAAGCCACAGTAAACACTGCATAACATACATACAAACGACTATAAAAAAAGTGATCTTATTTATTTCAACAAAATTGAAAGAGTCTGGTCTCGAGTCTCGGAAAATGTGTGCCTCGTTTCCCTGGAGTTCAAAAGAGCCGAGACATAAAAACCTTTAATTAGAAGGGATTTAATTGTAGCGTGCGATACATTTTGTATGATGAATAAATATTTAATCATTTCTTGCTTCGGCATTTATTTTTTCGTATTTTAAACAGATCTAAAATTATAAAAAAGCGTATTATTTTGTAATTACTACTAAAGTAATTACTCACAATTTTAGAATAAAAATCACATTTTTTCAAAGTATGCCAACTTAACCAATAATCTGCCATTGTCTGTCTCATGGGAATTTTTATTATTCTTACGGATCTTCTTTGATTCATTTTGAATATTTTTTTGTTCAAATGAATATTAATTAGCCACGATCTTTGTTAATCATCTTCATAGAGCAAATTTGACTGACTGATGGGGTCCCAATTTATTATAATGCAATTCTATTCATATTGAACGGTTGGGTACGATAATTTATTATTGAACGTGAATTATTACCGACCTTGTACAAAACTAAAAATATATGACCTCATATTATTATCCAATATTCGTAAGATGAATTTTCTTCAAGTGAGCTTAGTCAATTAAGGGCAACCTTTCGGTAATATCATTGGACATTTTGAATTTTAATTATAATTTTTTCTAGCATAAGTGTTTATATTTGTGTACCAGGAAAGTGTCAATTTAATGTTTGCCTTCGTTCTACAATAAGAGATTCTGAAGCATGTGAAGTGATGCTGCAATATTTTGACAAAACACATAATCAATAAAGTCTGTCAACACGAGGACATTGCTATAAAATTTATGATAATATGTTTAAGACACTTACCAAGAACCATCTTTGACGAGTTATTGAAAATTAGCCGTATCAAAAACAGTACAGTTCACGTTATTTGTTATGTTTTTCGTAAAAAAATGTTAGTCAACAATTGCTTGTCAATTATAATACTCAAAATGCGGAGACTTCTTTCTTTTCTTCTTATTCCCCCCCACTTTTTATGTTTACTTTCATAAACTGTTAAGAAATCCAAGTATTCTGACATTGTTTTTATTCTTAGAATGGGAAAACTTAAGAAAAAATGTTGAATAGATAGATCGAAAACACTAAAAATACAAAACAATAAAAAATCATATGTGACCGATTTTATTTCTGATCATTGAATGTTAATTTTATACAAAAAAAAACTTGAAGAACAGAAAAAGTTAAAATTATGGCACGCTTTTGTAATTAATATTATGTTGTATTTAAATCCGTAGAAGAAATCGAATTTTCTTTGCTGTTTTAACTTAACTTTTTGATATAAATCATATCGAAATATGTACGTAATATTTTTTTATTATTATTATTTTAAATATCACGTTATCTTGGTCGGTTTTACTTCCTCTGACTGACATTGTAAAGATGGCTCTCTAAATTCAATTAGGTAAGTTTTTATAGTAAGTATCCATCTTCATCGAGTATCATTCAATCATTTACTAATCGAATTTACATAAAATTAATTATAAATACTTTTTCAAACGATGTAAGTTTCTAGTATAATAAATAATATTTATACTACTCAGTTTTTACGAAAACTTTAATGCGATTGATTCCAATAAAATGTAATGTAATTTATTGAATAATAATCAGTTCTTTTAACAAATTTAACAATTATGATTATCGTTAATACGTTGTTTGGTAAAATTTTAATTACTAATTTAAACCGTTAAAATTGTCTACATTTCAACACTCTTTCGATGCACGTTTATCCGGGCACAATGCCCAATGATGTCGAATGGCGAATCTTGAGACGTTAGTAATAAACCTTATGGAAAGTTACCAAATTAAAGCGATTAAAAACAATTCTTATCTAAATAAATTCTTTATGTCTGTACATTTTCAATCCCGGGATTGAGATTTTCTCACCGAGGAATTTGAAATCCTCAATTTGGTATACTTTTTCCCCGATTCTCACAGAACCTCGTTTTTTTTTTTTAGCTCATCGAGGAATTTGAAATCTTGAATTTGCCATTTTCGTGTCAATTTTCGGGATTTGCTCAAAATTTCTCAATCCCGAATTCCCGGGATCGCGGGCGTGTTAATCCCGGAAAGATCAGAAAATTGAACGGGATTTCGGGATCCCGAATCCCGGGATTGGATGCCCTAGTCTGCACGACTACATTTTAGATCAGATTCAATTTTATTCCGAAATTTAACTATAACGAAAACATTTTATTTATATGAAAAATAATGTTACAATGTGTTAACGTTTTTTATTGAATATGTGCTGTACTATATATGCGATACTTTACTATGTATATATACGATAATATATGCTATCCATGGTCAACAGCGTCGTATCTAGAGTGAAAACACCAACAATAGAGTACATGGTAGAATAGTAGAGGGTCGAAATTATACGGGACTTCGAAATGTTAAATTGCATTGAATATTTCTTAAGAAAATATGTTTTTTATGGAAATGTACATATAATATGGGTTTGCAGTAGGGCTTGTCGGTTTTCAAAAACCGGTTTTCTTGCTAAATTTGCGACATTCGAAAACCATTTTTTTCAACTTCGTAACCGGTTGTACCTACAACTCTTAAAAAACAATGGAGGAATCAATAAATTGATTTCTTGAGGAAACACAACAAAACAAAGAAACAAAAAATGGATCTTTTATTGAATGCCTTAAAGACTCATTACCCAGCGAAAGGAAATTTTATTACAAAAATTAGATTATCACTAAGTGATCGATCAGTGGACGCTTTGTATTTTCTTAAATTATATTTTCTGAAGAGTAACATAAAAAAAATTCTTGTTGTGTATTATTTATTTATTATGTATGTGTAAATAAACAAAATAATATAAAAAAGAGTTTTAAACTTTTTTTCGCAATTTTAATTGAATTATCCATTTTTTTTAAAACTTCGAAAACCGGATTTAACCGGGTTAAGAACAATATTGACATTCGAAAACCGGTTTTATAAAATGTCGGTTTTTGTATAAGCTCTAGTTTGCAGATAACCTTCTATAACGCGTTTATCGTTCAAAAATATTTATTTTAAGAAACATTTTGCAAAGTTCATTTGCTTTTTATGCAATTTATTTTATACTAAACTGCATAATAAAACCAACCAGATTATTATCCATGTGATCTAAAAAAAGATAAAAACAGAGTGACTTTATGCGAACCCTAAAATGAGTAAAAAAATGCTTCTCGGAATATGTGTAAAGCGTCCATTGACCTGCTAAAGATTATTTATTTTACACATGCATAATTTAATAATAATTTGCATATGCAAACGTACAAAGAATAAAAATATTTAATTAATAAACATTTTTGCATCGTAAAAACGATTTATATTTTAAATCATTTGTAAATTTAGTCGATGGCGTGACCTTGCGCTTTTCCGATACGATGCGACATAAAAAAAAGAAATTTAATTAATACTCCTGTGGCATATCAACTTCCCATATGAAACATATGACAACGATAATCACCTACTCATTAAAATTGAATTATTGAAAGTAAAAACGTCTAATAGATACAATGATAAAAGTGCTGCCAAATTACAAAAAACTGTCGCCCATCTATATCATAAGCAACATTTTTTAAATGCTTGTACCTTCTACGAAAAAAAATAAAATTATGCGATTGAATAACAACAATTCTCGTAAAAAATGTGGATATTTTCGACACTCTATTAGGTGTATATTAAGGATTGAAATACTGGACGAATATAATCAGTAACGATATTTATTCGACATTTCTAATATCAATACCGGAATTACAAAATATAGCAAAAACGTACGGCCAGTTGGAGTCACAATAAAGGACGAGTAAATCAAAAGTGGTATTTTGATATATTATCATAAAGTTACCGATATCGTAATCCTTCGGGCAAATGTCTATTTGGTGCATACTTTGAGGGAGTTAGACGTTAAAAAATACTCAAAATAGTGGACATATTATGTTTTAATATTCAGTTTTTATGGAGAATATTTTGGATATAGTGTATTTTTTGACAATCTAAGATTACCCGAAAGAAACGTTTTATGTAGTTAATTAGATAAACATATTATTATTGTTCTCTGTAAATTCCATTCTTATTTTACAATACGAAAGCTCTTATGAAATAAGTTATGTTTTACTTACATATTATTATAAACTTCCACTTATATTGTATGAACCAATATATATTATATTGACTGAATATTTAATCAAACACTATAAAAAACAGAGAGCGCATATATTTTTTAATATGATGCTATATTTTATAACATATGTTTGTGTATGTGATAGTGTATTTTTATTTATGTGATTTTTTATCGACAGATTTCTATTTTTGGAGAACTAATATCAAAATAAATTAATGAAAATAGATTAATATTCTGTTTTTACAATATCGCTTCATTAAGCAAACCGTTATCGATTGAATATCCTGCTTATTCCTAAATTTCTTTTGACGAAAGTAATGTTTGTCGACAAGAATGTTGAAATGTAAATAACAAGTTGTATCACTAGCTTTTTTTAATCTGACAACCAATCTAATATGTGTTACAAATCGAATGACATATCATAAAATAAATATTTACACATATAATTAAAACATAAAAACATCTTTTTATTATTCGGTCTTAATTTTTGTAATGCATAATGTGCTGTGACGTAATTCTTCTTTAAGCAAAACTATTTTAAATCGGTCTACAGTGAAACAGGAGCCGGTTTGCTTTGATTGAAATCTTAAAATTTTACAACCAGTTGCTTCTGGGAAAACCGGCTCTACTGAGAGCTCATCTCACAACAAAACAGGATGTCTTCATTGTTTCGAGCTAAAATAACTCTTGTGGGTAGAAAACTAAAATGCGTAAATCCTCATGTTATTTTTCAAGTTTTTCTTTATAGCATTATGCAAAAAAATATGCTTCGTAATAATATAACAATTCAGCTCACCATTCAAGACTGCAAAAGCTTTCACTGCATTTGAAACACGTTCACGAACTTTCTTCTTTGAAAAAGAATTTCGAGTTTTAATTATTGATCGCCGAAAATAAATGCATTCTGGCAACACCTTGAAATCAATGTGAATAATTGCGGTTTTTTTTTAAATTTCGAAATATATTATTATCTTTTGTTACCGGTGGCATGTAGATAGATACATTAGTATTATTTTAACGTCAAGAGAAAATATTTAATGATTTAATATGTCAATATACTATCTTGATGTAGATTTATGTTATATTATTATAAAAAAATAGCCAAAGAATATGGATACAGACATCATACTCAAATAGAGACCTATGTACACGAGGCATATTCTGAGAAATTTAGCAAAAAATATACATGAAAACTTATGCCTTATTCTCATTACTAGGATCATAGCAAAATACACAAGGATAGAAAAAAAATGAGTATGAATTAACTATTTTGATAAATCTAACAATGTTTAACTTAAAAAAATAAACGAGTCTTTCAAATTTAGAATACTGTCGTTTATGCTTTTGTTCTTTATTATTTTAGTGTAAGGTGTAACCTTTATGTCAGAAACGCATTGAAAATTAAATTAAAATACTGGAAATATCAAGTAATAAAATATATGTGTGCTTGTATATATTGTGCAACCATGTAATTAATACAAGTGAGGTCTGAGTATCAAATTTATTTGTCTGCACTACTGCTTAACTTGTCATTCATCGTTGAAAATCGTCAGGTAAACTAACTATTGACAAATAAAATAGGTAGTATACAAAACGTCTAATTCTCACTGTAACAATTAGTAGTTATATTGTTTCAAAACATAGAATTTTGAAGTCATAATTATAATATACGTGTAATATCTATCAGGTTTTTTGTAAGACTTTTTGTCAATTTCTTGTATGCCGTGGCATGCGATTTTTTTACTCGCCGTACTCTCTATAGCTTTGCGAAAGAGAGATCACGATAATTATCCGCCATTAAATTTTATTGCCAAATAGCAGAATCCTATCGACTTTTCACCATTCATTGTACACATTATAAAACTTTATTTGCATAAGAGGATTTTTTCAATGTTATAAGTTGGCCGATTTTTCCGGTATTTTTTGAAACTAGTTATGGTGGCTTTTTTGATCCAAGCGATTGTTGGTTGCATGGGATCATTTGTAATGGTCAGTTACATAATGTTAGTTATTACTCTTGGTAGTGTTGGCACGTATCAAGACAACTCTCACATTTATCCATTATTACGTTAGCTAGGATAAACATTCAATAAATTACTGATTATTCATAAATACTCAAGATGATAATTTATTTTTCATACACGAAAAACCAATGTTGATCGGATGTCAATCTTCAATTCAATATCCATAGAATATCTTATATATTTTTTTGAGACTTAGACATAGTTAAAATATTGACGACACATATAACATTTTTGCATACTCACTTGTTTTTTTGGGACTTAGTGTCTTTTTTTCATTTCCTGTAGTCATATAATAATTTTGTATTACTAATTATATTCATTGTGTCAAAAGACTTCGGTGTAAAATGCAATCAAAGATATCTGTCATACTTTTCACATATATAATTCCATTGTCTGCTTAGAATGCTTTGGTAAAGTAAATAATGTCTTTTTCATTCAACGATTGTTATCTATATTTGTTTTTTAAACACATTTCACCGGAAAATAAACATCAAGTGAGCTTCTTTTCTATTTATTCTTTGTGTGATTATAACAGAAATTTTCCTCACAGCGTATTCGAGCATCGGTGTGTTTTGCATCAAATAATGGCAAGCCACTCTCTTTACAATAAATTGAAACTTGCTTTATCCCCTAAGTACAGGTTGCATGTATAATATTATGAAGATGTGTTGCAAAACGAAGTTTTATATGAACTCAGAATGCGGACTCGTCGCTCTTGCATATTTCTCCTGCTTACATAACAACTTGTTCTGTCATCATTAAATGTTTCATTTTGCACTCGTATTTATTTGAAAATGATTCAATATTTTTGCAAAATATCAAACTAAATAAATAAGTTTTGAGTTATTTAATGTCAATCTTGTGTTGTTTTAAATATGTTATTTCTTTTTCTTTCTTTCCTTATATCTTCAATCTTTGAAATACGATTTTTATTACACACACGCTTAAATTAAATATCTCAGTCATAAATTAAACATTCTACAACCGTTTTATGAATTTTTTCACATACAAATTATATCCAGTCAGTCATTTTAACCGGTTGGTAAAGTTCTTTGGATCTGATGCACAACTGATTTATCAGTAGGATGAATTTATAAATTTAAAAAAAAATACGGCCGCAGAATTGAGGAGTGAAAAGAATAAAGATATGTATAAGTATGTATTGTTTTCCTAATTAAAAAATATATTTTATATATACCAGTTCTACTTCACTCCTCGGAACCAAATTACGTGCATATATACATGTGCATACAATAACTTGTTGTAACTGCTTATGAAAATACTTGAAAAGAGAAATATAAAATGCAATCTTTTGATGAACTTTTGTGAACAACTCAGTCTGAAATGTGTGTTATGAAAAAAGTAATTGCAAAATAGATAACTCCTAAAATTAAAAATGTGAGTCTTTTTTGTTTATTGATAATTTTAGTCGGACTTTAATTCGACATGTTTTGAGACACTTTAATTGTAATGTGTCGTAATAATTGATACCGTGGACCGCATACGACGCACGGTCCGAGGATAGTGCATTCCTGCTTCAGTGTATCAGACTTTCTTTGTTGCACAGTCAAAAGGTTGAATCCTAGTTTTTAATAAATTTCGATCAAAGGGCAATGTAGGTGCATGTCATTATTTTCATAATATTTTAATTGAGCTATCTGACTCTAAAAATTTGCCATAAGAATGCAATTTCAATGGCTCTTCTTTACACAAATACTTTCCATATACCTTTTCCATTCCTAGTGGACCAACTTTTTAAAATCACTGTTTTGAGAGTATATGCTATATGCACGGAGAGCGACGATAGCTTTACTTTTTACTACATTTTTTTTTATGTATTTTAACCAACTCTCATATATGCCGATACAGAACGCAGCCACATTGTTTTGTGTAAAATAAAGCTTTTGAATAAAAAGATATTTCTTTTACTTAATCAAGCGCAATAACTTCACAAATATCCAAGTTAAATTTGAACCGTTCAAATTATGTACATTCACACAAGTTTTTTCACTAACGACCCGGGTTTCGCCTTTCGGCATCTTCAGGCGTTCAAGTGCATGGATGAAATTGAACTGACGGGCCGTTAGTGACAAAACTTATGTGAATGTACATAATTTGAACGATTCAAATTTAATATTGAAATTCCACCTTCAGTCGAAATCTTAAATGTCCAAGTACTTATTTTATAAAATTATTCGTTTGTTTTGTCCTCTTTATTTCATATAACACACGAAAATATTCGACAAAAAAAATAATATTTAAAAAATATTGAATTGATAAATAAATCACTTGGACCAAAAGCCCTTGTAATAGTTATTATTAAACACTTATATTTATCTAAAATCCTTGATAAAAATTAAAGAAAAAGTGCATAATGAAGCCTAAATTATAATAATTATCAGCATTAACTATTTGGCAACTTTGACAGGTGAGGTTTATAATAATAATTTCAATCGATCCATCTTTTAAAAAAATGTTCCGTTTATACATTTACATATTGAACTATCAAATAGTTGTGAAAATGACGACTATATCACTAAATGTTGTTTATTATTTATGATTTCCTTAAAAACTACATCCTGCTTTCAGCTACCGCTAAATTTTGATAAAATATTGCAAAATACCGCCATATTTCCTTATACAGAGAGAGTGAAATTTTCTTAGATGTGTTGATCCACACATATGCTTGTAGATAAATTTACGACATGTCCGTCTCAATATTCAATAATAATGAATTAATCGAAATATCTAAAATGACAGGGTTTTCGAATAGTCTTAGTCTTACTATTTATTTTATAACTGTTTCGTGTAGTATAAAACCGGTTTATAGAGTTACTGAGAAGATGCTTTTCGCATTTTATTTCAGCTAAGAACATCACGTTAATTAAAATAACCGGTTGAATTTAATGTAAGTGGTTAGTGATAATTCGATCGATATTGGCAATCAACTTTTAATCAATATAATACAGCCAACAAGCAAGGCTAATCTACTAATTTGTATATGAGTTCTTGTTATTAGACGGGAGAAATTCACGTTTTCATAATACTCTTACAGAACATCCTGGGTCTTTAATGAAACTAAACATTTGAGGGTGATTCTCCTCCTCCGTGACTTGATTCAACATCTTAAGGCAGTGATTTCCAACCTTAATGTTACTACGCCTCCCTTTCAACAAAAAAATATCTTCACGCCTCCTCATCCTTTATTTTATATAGTAATAAAGACACGTTTTAAAGGTTTAATACATATTTTGGACTGTTCGCGCCCCCCTTTGCAATAGCCCGCGCCTCCCAGGTTGGAAATCGCTGTCTTAAGGTATTCACTAGAATGAGAATAAATAATGAAAATAATACCAAGAGTTCTTTCTAATATGTTTAAATTAAAGTAGTTTTGTTTAGAAACTGGAAATATCTTTGGAAAAAAAAGAAGACAGTCCGTCATCACCGTTTAAGTAGGTAGCGATTGAAGTTTTTGTCCACCTATATATAGTATTATTTATAAAACTCCAAGCTACATATAAATAATGTTAGTGTTACCATACATATAGAAAATCATATTTTCTGAATGAAAGGAAGATTATTTATAATCGTCTCCTTTCGTAATCTAGTTGATTAGAGCATTGCCCTAGCAACCAGAGGAATTTAGACTCATGTTCCAGTAAGGTCAATGTTAAATTTTGATTTTTTTAAATTTAAATTTAATATCTTGGGTTCGGTTTGATTTTTGTAAAATCTTTGACCCTCGAGTTGATCTTGATTGATATATATATATATATATATATATATATATATATATATAAATTCTAATTGAGCGTATCTTCTCTCACCTAAACATGTAAGGAACATTTTTTCAGTGTAATGTTAAATCAACACAGTCAATTTAACAGTTATTTAATTAGTAGTGACTAGTGAGTTAGGTTATTCGAAAATCAGCCACTTAAGTCCATATACGTCACGCCCTGATTAGGATCCAATATGATAACTTTTGAAGGAGTGACAAAATGTGATAATGAGTGAACGGTTCAACATTTTGCCACATCGTCGTTTACGGATGACTTCTTATATTCCCTTTACTAAATAATAAAATAGTTATATACAAATATGAAAGCTTATATTTTATGACATCAATAAATTTAACGATCTTCAGACATTCACTTCTTATTAATCGCACGTCACGAGTGATGTACATATTATTTATTAAAACAACCATTAATTTAAAATTACACAAATGCATCTCTGTGTCTCTCTTGGATTACTTTTAATTGACTTCAATAAATAAATGAAGAGGATACATCCAGGTCAAGGCGAGGCCTTGTTTCAATCTGGGTTTTCAATAAACTCACAAGGTAAATAAGATCCGTTTGATCTGACAATCTAGATGATTATTAAATCACACCTGGCGTCCACGTTCTACCTCTTATCTAATTATTTATTGAGGCAGTTCAAACGGTAATTATGATTAAGCAGATCATATTTTTTTAACCAGTGGCAAATTATTACGAAACGAATAAGTAATCTCAGTACGCTCTCAGTAAGCTGAACCATTTAAAATTGCACACATTATTACGTAATATGTTATACACTAAGTACAAAATGTAAAAATAATATTAATTAATCTATTTACAGAATAGCGTTAATCGTTTATGAGCCCTGAATCATACCCCGTTTTGAAAGAATTATTTGAACGATGATATGTGAAAAATAATATTTACCACTTTCTTACAACTGAGTTTAGATGTAGCAAAACTTTGGTGAGCCATATCTCAAAACTACCAATTTCTAGTTGTAGCACTATGGAACTAAGCCATCGGATATGATTGCGATATATTAAAAAATACTCAAGAAACATGTTAAATAAATGTTTATTTTGCGTAATGAATTTTTTCTTTATCTTAAGCCTAAATATATATTTTTTAATACTGCTTTTTTATTCATAGGTCATAGATAACTAACTGCACAGGCGACCGGTACACTGCATATGACATCTCTACTCTAGTTGTTTGTGTGAAGACAATAAAATATTGATTTCTTTATTAAAAATTTAAATAGTTAAATGTATATTCAATCTATTGCACAAGCCATTGTAAACTGTGATATATGTTAAATAATAAACATCGCTTTTCTTAGTGTATTTATTTTAAGTAAGTATTTAAGTATTCACGTGATCGCATTCTAGCTTATGGACACACATCCATCAATTTTATAGCGCGATCAATCATATTTCCTATCCCAGTGTCAGTATCAGAAATATCATAAATTAACCTTTTAAAAATGTGTAACATTTTCTTCGAACATCAAGAGACTATGTTGTTACAAATTGAAAGAGAGAAAAGTGTTTTTCAATCTTTTTAGGTGACTATACGTACACAGTAATTGCTTAATATGCTTACATTAGTATTAATAACAGTGTTGCTTAATATTATGTATGGTCTCACTCTCAACTAGGAATTCCGATCCAGGAATTAGGGATACCGACCAATTTGGCGATCCCGTAATCCAGGGATCGTCTCAGTACTAGTCTCGGAATTTCGGAATTCACTATAACACCCAAGAATATTTAAATATAGGTAAAAAAAAAGCTCAGCAGGGCTGAAACACTTAGTCACTGGCAGACGTCAATTTGTCAAAGGTTGGAGCAAAGAAAAGGTCTGCGAGTTGAAAATAATTCTGGAATCTGTCAATTCGACACTTTTTTAAACGATGGATCTAAAAAGTCTTCGAGTCGACAATTATTCTGGAATCTGCTTATTCGACAATTTTTCGCCAGAATTTTCCAGAACAATGGTAAGTAACCAATCCCGCGATCCCGAAAGCCTGAATCCTGAAAAAATATGAATCTCGAAATCCCGGATCAATAAAAGGGTGCGAGATTTTATACCCTAGTCTCAACTTGTTACTGTGTACAGTGGTGGATTGCGAATACGGTGACTAGAGGCATTTTCGGATCCAGAGGGGAGGCCATGGGGGTCATGCCCCATCCCACACGTCACAAAGCTAACAATATATTATTTTATAGAGGAATAATTAAGCATTATATTAGGGAGCCGGTAAATTGCTCGAATAAAAAATTATTCGAATTGCTTGGTTATTTCAATTATTTTTCACGACTTTTTCTACGAATTTCATTTTTATCTTGTGCGACACTTGTTTAGAGAGTGAAATATTTATTTTAACCGTGTTCGCTCCAAATGCAGGACATATGATCTTTTAATGGATTTTATCTCAACAGAAGTGTTTCTACGAGAACTGCTTGTTAATTAGTTACTCAAACTGTTTCTATATATTTCCAGAAAACATAGAAGACTAGGGCTAAAACAGAACAAACGGAAACAAATTGATTATCTTGTTATTCGAGCAATTTACCGGGAACCATTATATTATGTTTAATTGGTTGATTAAGTACTTACATCGTAGAACTCCCGTGTAATATAAATAATATAGAAGAATACTGTATTGATAAAACATATTTTGCATTATGTAATCTTTTTTTTTAAAAAAATAAAACTGCTACCCACCTGCAAATTTATGAATAATTGATAATTGAACAATACTTTGTCCTTTGTATCCCAAAAAGCACTCTGCGGAATGCAAATGTTCATAAAAATCCATGTTTCTGCAAAATATCAAATGATCCGTTGTTTTCTTTACAAATAAATCTCTTTTATGTAATTATTTTAGGATTATGATCAATCAATTATCACTATTGCTACCACGTAAATAACCAAACAGATTCTCGGATGTGGAATAAAAGCTATGAATTTTTCGATTCTTTTAGATCTTTTTCCAGAATCTCAATTTAATTTAAAAGTTTAACACAGAGTAATTCTGATGATAATGATTGTAATACTGCAGATTAAAATCTGAGTGTCTTCAGTAAGTATATAACAAAGACAATCCAAATCTATCAGTTAATTATCTAAATAGAGGTGGGCTGAAGGGGGCTCGGAGGGGCTCACGCGTGACCCTTGTTAAATTTTACTAAGGCCGGCGAGCACCTTGTTAATTTAAGATAATAATTTAGAATTATTTTCATTTTGTACACTTCCATAAAACTTTTGGTCAAACACGACCCGGGTTTCGCTTCTCGGCATCTTCCGGTGCTAATCAGTGCGCGAATGCACTCGAACAGTTGTAGAATGCAAGTTTTTATTGTCTATATACAAACACACAAGTACATTCGCTCTATACGTATTGTTAACCTAATTAATAGCGAGAATTTATGATATGAATTATTGTAGTGAATTAATTAATTGCTTGTGTTCGACCAAAGATTTAATTAATGGAAGTGTACAAAATAAAAATAATTCTAAATTATTATTAAATTTCCATCAAGCACCTTCAGTCGAAATTTTAAATTAATTTAAGATAAAACAAAATTCTCTGATCAAATAAGTACATAACTGCAATTTCTGACTTGTATATTATCTATCAGTATACTGTGTATACTATACACAGTAATACATTTTTGTCCACTTACATTGATAAGTTTACGTCAAATTGCATATTGTTACATATTATAAGTGTAATAAGTAACAATCGATTGCTTATTTAAGTATTGCATACAATTCCATCGGAGTGATAAAAAAAACTCACTGCTTCCCTCAAACACCAAGAATTGCTTAGATATAAAGCGAGCAACTTGTTAACGTATTGGCAGCCCACCGCTATATCTAAGCCAGCTAAAAGCTATATTTTAAGGAATTCTAGTATAATTATTTAGTTTAATTATTTGGAAAAGCTTTATACCTATTTTATATTTTACCATATATAATATAATATATTCATTTGAATGTTAACAGTACAATGCCAAATAATTTGATGGAAGTTAACTCTGCACCTGATACATGCATTCAACAACCCTATATTTAAAAAAAAATCATAATAAATATACCGACGTCGTATGGATACTAACTTTCTTCACAACTAGGTATATTTTTAAAAATACATTGCATCCTATTTTTTGTTTACTGACTTTTTATGAATTAACAAAAGTTATTCTACAAAATATGAAAATTAGAGTTGAAGGCTTTGAAATTATAAAATCTTGTGGTTTTCACGATTTTTAGTAAACGGAAAAATGGTTGCTCAAATATATGTACACTCGGGAGGCATTGACTTGCTGAAATAATTTGAATTGTTTGAGTATTTTGGGACTATTATTTTTTTAAAAAAATCAATCGTCAAGTGGGCAGACATATTTTAAGCCTTCTGCCATCTTTGCCTCACAAAAAAATTAAATGCCATCTGAACTTTCCAAATTTCACAAAAAACTAACATAATTTCGATTGATAATATAAGTTACATAAAATTAAATTGAATTGATAAAAAAAATGTACATCGCCACATGATTTGGCCGTGTTTGATACTGGATGTCTAAATTATTTTGTAATCAATATCTTTTATGTGTGGCATATTATTTTATAAACTATCCAGTGGTCGATATTTTTTTTCATATCAGTTCTTGTGTCAATTATGATGAATAATTATAATCGATATAAAAAGTGGCACTGAAAGAATGTCGTCCGCGATGACATATTATTTACACTATGCATCATTTTGCATCCACATAGTATAATAATTATTTATGTCCGAAATACTATTTGCTATCAACAATTATTTGACAATGATGTATCAAGTGTATTTTTATATCCTGGTATATCATTAATCTAGCACAGTGCTTCACAAACTTTTGAATTTAATGCACATATTGACGACAAAAAAAATGAAATGTGCAAGATTACTCAATTATTAGAGTAGATATATGTTAAATGTTTATTTCAAAAAAGGATGTATGTATTAAAAAATTTACGTAAAAACATTAAATAACTCATTTTCATCAATACTTTCCAAGGTTTTTCCCCATATAACTCGTTGGAACGACGTCCCGACACGCATTTTTTTATTGAAAACCATTTGCTATTTGTCCCTGTCTTAGGCCTTTTTTAAATGTGATGTACCGGGTACCGTAACAGTCATAAATTGATGTTATAATACAAAACAATACCAGGTTCATAAACCGACTCTGTGACCAGAAATCAGAGGTCTAATGCTTGATATATTGTTTTATCGATTTCTGTTTGAAGCCGCAGGTGGTTGCGAAAATTCCCTTTTACCATTTCAGTTTTTAAATTGACGGGAAAAAGCGAGAGCAACTTTAGCCACAATTAGTGAAATATCACTTGAAATATTGATGCAACATGAGGTATGGTTTTGAGAGGTATTGAAATGTACTTTACTCGTTTAATCACACATTTGTGTGCGCTAGGCTATCAATATTTTATCACGGCCCATAATGTCAAAAATAACGATGAAATATCAATTGATAATAAAAGTCATGATTTCTTTATTAAAAAAAGTAAAATTATACAATAATCGTATTATTTGTATAATAAGTATACATAGTATTATAAGTATACAAAAAAATATATGTTAAGTTTAGGCAGCGGTGGGATGCAAAAAACGTCAACAAGGGGCTAGCTTAATCTCGAAGCAATTCGTGATGTTCTGGGAAAGGGGTAAATTTTGTATCGCTCTTATACAATTATACGTAATAAATATTAAAGCTATCGAATGTTATTACATAAACGTGTAGTAGATAACAATACGTAATTTAACGTTATTTAATTAGTATCAATAGCTGAAAATGTTTTTGCAAACACTAAATTGCAAGAGTGAAGTTTTCCAAGATTGGCATAGATATAGATAGGTTCTATTGTTTTCGCTCCAATTGCATGTTTCAAACGTTAACCCGAAATCTTTATGATAGCTGTAAATAAACAAAAAACTACGATGTTTAATAATGAAAAAAAAAGTTAATAACATTTTATTCAACTAGTTGTACTATTTGTGATACTTCGATTGCTTTAATAGAGCACGTTTGGTGATCGTAGTATTTCTGTTTTGTATATTTTTAGAACCGTTTCAATACACTACTATCAAACAATCTTTTCATTCGCAATTTTTCAAAACGTACGTCGTTTCCTCAAGCCTGATTTATCATTTCTATGTCTTACTGAACCACACTTTGAGATACTCACGTACTTTTTTCATTCGTTTTTTTGGTATTGTAAGAAGGCTCGGAGCGTCCGTGAAAGTTTGATTTAAAATATTATAAGTCATCATGAATATTAATTGCTAAGACGTTATTTTTCTATACTATTATTGTGTTATGTATAAAATGAAAAAAATGTCAATACTAAATCAGCTTTCGACGAGATTTGATAGGCGTGTAGTTTTTTTAATTTAATTGATTTTTAATTAGGTGTTATTTTCCCACTCAACTAGTTAAACATATTTTCATGACTGCATATCGTCACCGTACCGAAAAAAGGTTGATAATTAACTAAAGTGACAAAAATTAGATAAAAAATATGTGCCTGGAATAACTCAGTTGATACATTTACTGTAACAGTTTGTCATAAAAATCAACTTTTTATGTGTTATTATTACTGGTGCAGTTTTAACCGTAGGCAATTGCTCCTGCCTATTAAATCCTTACTTGTTTGTGTCAGATCGGCAATAATATATGAATATTTTAATTATATTACATCAAGTATCGACACTAGAGACGTTACCCAAAAAGCTCAAATGTTTCATTTACTCTTTAATCAAAATGAACAGTTTGTTGTTTTCCAACATCAACTGACGATGTGATAAAAATGATCACTAAAATTCATATGGTAAAATAAAAAATGCTATTGTCGGTGACGTGAAGACTGACGACGTAAACGCTGAGTGAGATATGATAATTTTAAAACTATTACAAGGTATACGAAGCAACATACTATAAATAATAAAAATCAATTTAAATAACTCTCCTCATTTTTCGGGTAATCAACTCTTTGACCGCGCAACCGGGATGAACAAACCCCCAATTGGTTACTACGACCCACAATATTATTAGTCATACTTGAAAAGTATAAAATAAAATCAAACTGCAGGCACTAATAAATTCACATATTAATAGTTCAAGTAGACAATGGTTTTCTGTCTATGTGTACAGCACGTCACTGACAATTGCTTTAATATTATATTTAGACCCGTATTCAAAAAATTTGACATTCAAAATTTACGACAACCAATTTCGCGAACAAGTTTCACGATTTCTCCCTGCGGTCTTTTAGATTATCAAATAATGAAAGATCTTCTCACTTTCACGGAATTATTGAATTTGTATTCTTTACAATATGGCATTCAGCCAAATCGCAGACATAGTTATCTCTGTGATGATCAATTAGTGGGAAATAGAACAAAGTATAACTCAAGATTGTCCGATTTAGCACCTGTACTCTACATATGTTTACGTATATTTGTGGTTTCTTCTGTTTTTATAATGTATTAATTTGGCATGTTTTCAATTATTTGGAAAAACAAATTTTATTTTGTAACTAATATTTCAAAACAAAAATTTTGATTGCTTTTACGGCATGACATAATTTTCAAAATTCGTAGGTATGAAAAAAAAATGGTAAAAAATTATACCATGTGATCTCAAAAACTAAATCTCAATAATTCAAAAAATGATAAAACCACACAGGTTTTTTTGAGCTTGATAATCGATTAAGAATGTCAAATCTAAAACTAATGTGAGGTTAGTGCTACAATTTTAGAGAGTAAAATAGTATTCATTTCTATAATATGATTCCTCAACTCAGGCAACATGAAGTTATGAAGTTGGTTAGAATGACATTTATGCGTTTGAAAAAAAATGCTATTTCAAAATTAGTTTCGCTACAGATCGCGAAACGCCACCACATTGTATTCCGAAAATTTATTTATTTTAATGTAATTAGAAGATAATATATTCAGATTAACCCAAAACTTCAATTACTGGAGTTACACCATTACTATTATAAGTGGCACAATTGACTAGTACCCACTCAATATTTTGTCAAGTAAATTCATGGTATTATATATGCATATTATAAAAGAAAACAATACTAGTGAGTATATATAAAACAAATCAGAACATAAGAATGAGTTTAGTTATTTATTAAGCGGTCAGTAATTTAAACAGAATTCAGTTCAGTATTTAATTAAAAATGTCAGTACAGATAATCTTAATCTTACTTTACCGACATACAATATATTAAATTTATCTCTCTATCTGTTACGCACAGCACAACACTGTCTACACACACACACACACACACTTTCTCTGGGAGTCTGTATCAAGTGTATTGAGTTGATTTTAGCAGACAGCACTGCAACGCTGGACCAACAGCCGGGTGGTCAACGTTCTTGGTTTTGGTTACGGAGTTCACCAGTTCGAATCCTAGTATCGAATGTTTCAAAAAATATTTTTTCAATCGATTTATTGTGATGTCTTAATTTCCTTCCGCACATCTGATAAAAAAAAACAGAAATAAACAAGAGCGATTAGCTAAGCACTAGTCTAGTCCTAGCCATATCCTTGTATTCTTTCGCCTTCCGAAATAGATAAATTGAGTGACTGAATAACAAGCAGTTTTCTTGGAATGATTTATGGTTAGATAATCTCCGTCAGGATCCCATATGATACATATAGAGAGCGGATAAAGTGACAGGAAAATATTGTAATTAGAGTTATTGGATTAACAATTTTTATGCGAATATTAGATATTTTCGAACGAATATTCGGTGATAGTTTTTTTTATAACGTTTCATACAAACATTATTCATGTATCACGATGATAAATAGAGTAATAAAATATTCATAAACAATAATTATTTCAATAAAATTATGATTTTACATGGAATAATAAATTGCAGATACTTTAAAAATTTTGAATCATTTATCAAATTTCTGATAAAAAAATTGTAACATTGAATAAGTTGACTACATTATCATTTTTTTCAATATGACGAGATTTCAGATTAATGGGCAAATCGTGCAATCTGTAATGGAACTTTGTTATTCGTTGAATCTTGAGCGGTAAATTTAAATTTATTCATTCCCATTTTACTGATGTCATGAGTCTGGATTTAGAATATTTAGTTAATTTGAAATACGCTCACTGATTTTATTAATTATTTGATAGTCTGATTGTATACGAAAGTATTTTTTAATCCGAGAGGTATCGGTAACCCAAATTAGATACAATATAAGATTTAATGCTCTTTTGCGAACTTGAAATCAATTTACTTTGTACTCAAATTATGTAAAAACGTATTGTTGTAGTTGAATAAAACAGAAGTTTCTCCAAATTAAAATCTGTCGGCAGTCTCGGCAGGTATATATTGATATACAAAACTTCTTTGGCACATAATATTTGTTAGCAGCAAATAAAAACTATTTGATAAAAAAAAATGTATCACGCAAAAACTTTCGAAATATTTCATAAGATAAGCCAAAACTTTATATAACTAAGGCTCAGAAGTATTTCCTTCGACAGTTATTATTTTAAACGAAACTATATTCTTTGTCTAACAGTCTCTTCTTCACAATCTTATGGCGGTAATGTATTTTGATTTTGTTGACTTATTAATTTTTATGAACTCATTATATTTATTAGATGTGTGGCCATTGAGTTGACAATTATTACTTAATTATCTTCCCAATGCAGTAAAACAATATTTTCAGACTACAACACGCGTGCAACAAGAATCCTTGGAACTTCAAACAGTGTTCGATTTGTTTTTGTTGTAGAAAAATTACAATGTACTAGATTCTAGTAACTAGTAACTAGATCGTCACAATCATGGCGTATCCGACTAGGATCTACCTAGTGTGTACCTACATCCAAAAAAATGAAATCCCATGCAGTAAAACCTAAAAAAACAGAATCAGGTAGAGGGTAAACGTATTTTTTAAATTTATGAGATATGTTCGATGTGTAGATTTATATACGATGTGGCTTTTTGAAACGAAATTTAAATCATTGCTAGTTAACGCTGGAAATGTTTCATCGCATGCTAGATGCAAATTATACGCGCAATATTATTTACGAATATCTACGTATAAACATGTTTAAAACTTTAAACATGTTTAGTGGGTGTTGAGTTGACTGAATGGTGAAATTTATATTTAGATTAATGCATAGAAAAATATTATTTAGAGAAAACAAATCATTGTGCTTGTTTTGCAGCGATCCTGCTCAACCGACTTTCATTTTTTATTTTATTTTCACTCGATTACTTTCATTTGGCGAAGTTCATTATCAAGGCTAAGAAAACATACAAAGGATACATACAAATTATCTATATTGTACGCTTTGAGTCAAGATTATTTACATAATGAATATTTAAAACCAGTTATTAAAATATTTCTGTGATGAAATTTTGTTAAATTCACAACAAATCATGTGCGAAAAAGTAAACTTTTCCATGACCGCCGCACGCGTTTTTTAAATTTCACTAAGAAGCTCCATGATTATGAAAATCATGCATAAAAATTTGGTTCAGCAAATAACAAAATAAAGTATTGAAAAAATTCTTCAACGACAGAAGATTTATATTGGTTTATAGGATTTATATATTCTATGACAATTAAACATTTTCTAACATATGTACATAGATTTAGTTAAAGACGTAATCGAGTTGGTTAATTTATTTAATATTTTGGAGTCCTTCATTAATATACTGTTGCAGACAATTTTAACGATAACGGAGTTTTCTTAATTCGGTCACTGACTCTATTGAACATACCTTTATTATTTGGGCCTTCCGTTTATAAATACATATTATTTTTCGCGAATGGCAGCCTTTAAAGCAATATCTAAAAAAACCTCGTGAAAAACGTATGCTGCAATCTTGGAAAGCTTTGTATTTTTTTAATAATCAATATTACTTATCTCATTAGTGTCAGTGTGAAATTTATTTATCCAGTATATGAATGAGGGGCTTTTTTATTATTGATATTGTGGTATGCTTTCACTTGGTCGTGTTTCGATTGTTAAATCATATTAATATGTGCGACAATCATTTGAATGATTTTATGGGCGTCGCCGAATGACAAAATTGACTTGGCATGTTAGAGAAAATAAAACGTGGACGTATAAACGCGAATGTCAGCGGCTAGACGACTAGGAGAATTCTATTAATAAAATGCCTCTTTTTATGAATTTTACACATTGATGTGAGAATCTTAAACAAATATCTATTCATTTCCCGCTGCGTGTTGGTAATTTCTACAGCCGCACTATTGATGTTAAAAAAATATTGTTATAAGATATGTATATTATTAAAGCAAGATTCTCAATCAAATATTGTACGATGACAACCTTATTAATTATTATATAAAAATTATAAACATAAATACAAAAAATCAAGGTTTTGACTTGATTGCTATCATGTTATTCTGTATATTGAGTTACGAGATTAGCATGTAGGCTGATGATTCTGCTGACCATTGGGAAAGTTGAGAGTTATCCACACAAATTTTAAACCTTCTATGTATGTTATAATCAATAAAATTGCAATGAATTCTCGGACAGTGTACGAGAACATCGGTTTATTGACAAACGTTTGATTCTTAAACAAGTTTTTGTGACTTGTATGTGATTGAAGGCTTGGTCGAAGTCGTCAAATAAATACTGATAAGTATTAATACACGACGGTCAATCTTTTCCTTTCTTTACGTACCTATGTCAATCTACTGCAGTATCTAATGCAATATCGGTTATTGACCTCAGTTTATTTATTACTGTACTGTTTTAAATTGCATTGTAAAATATATAATAAACACTGTTTTAAGTAAAGTTATAATAGAAATACGTTCCTACGCAATTTGTATATTTTATTCTAAAACAATTGAATTTAAAGCTTTAAAATTCTATGCAACGTATAATTAATTTACGAGGCACTTTGCACGTGAATATTTTCTCACTTATCTCGTATTGCGATAGGTATGATGGGAACTGACTGCTTTTATTGTATAATATTTTATTTAATTACGTTCCGACGTTTGCACAGTAATACTTTATCTGCTATTGCAGGTAATATAGGTACTTACCTTATTTGTAAATATTTATTCATTTATCGGCTGTCGATACGAAATAATTTTGATAAAATAATAGTATATCAGTGCTATTTTAAAAAAATGCTAAATATGAATACCACACCAAACAATCATCTATGTGAATCCATGATGCTTAACATAACATATTATATAGGACAGGGCGACTTGGTATTGTGATTCCTTTCAATTTAATTATTCTAAAATTCAAGCATAGATTTTTTAAACCCTCCAATTATCTTGTATCTAGGCAGCTTGTAATCAAGTAACATTCAAACATAAAATAAGTAAAAAAAAAAAAAAAAGCAAATTACAATATTTATATTAAACAATAAACTGATATTTATACTAAATTTGAATCGTTCAAATAATGTACATTCACACAAATTTTGTCACTAACGGCCCGGGTTTCACCTTTCGGCATCTTCAGGCGTGTACTTCAGAATGTACATTATTTGAACGATTCAAATTTAATATTGAAATTCCACCAAGCACCTTCAGTCGAAATCTTAAATTAAATGATATTTATACGGTTAAATAAATTGACTTAATGGAAGGTGCTATTAATTAAAAAGGCGATATCGCTATATAACCATTAGATTAAATTAATTAAAATTTTAGCTTCGTGAAATATTGTACTTATCCTTTTTTCTTCCATTAATGGATATAAAATAAAAGAATCTCAACACATTTCAATAATAAAATGCCATTGACAAGTGATTATTTTTATAGTTCTCAAGCCTAATATTACGATAGAAGGTAACCACTAGTTACGCCACAGTACATAACTGTATCGTTTGAGTACATGAACATGGTGCAAAAATCAACATATCGTTAATATTTAACATAATTATATGCTTCCAGAAAGGATTAATATAGTTAACAATAATACATTTTTAAAAACATTTTCAAATTTAGGGCAATAAAAATATAGATTGTTAAAACAAAAATTGCGGCCTGTGAACCTCTCAATACCCTTGGTCGATAGCAAAAGTGAAAAAAAAAGAGTTTCACGATTATTATGCAAATCATGCAGGAAAAATATTGATTGACTACCTGGTCGGAATAATTCGTAAAAGTGAAACTAAGCGTACATTCCACCGTCACTGGGCACGAATTTTATTCATAAATCGGCTTAAGAAAACAGTTCAACCATTTACATCTGACATAGACTTATCAATTTGCATTTATATTATTTTGAATTATAATCGGTTTGAGTTTTTTTTTATGTTGATGTATTCGTTCGTTTGTTGTCTATTTTTTAAATGTGAGCCGGGATTACTGCTGAAGGGCGTCGAAGGACATTTGAAAATTTAAATATTATATTAAGCAATATTCAATTCACGTATGATGACAGTAGGCAATAAGTATATTGCACTCGTTGCAAGAAACAAATGACAGACAGAGGGGGGCTCGACTACCCTTCTAGTAGATGGTATTATACATATTTTTTAATCAAGTCCGCTCCCAAACGAAACATTGACTCCTATTGAAGTTTATCTCAACAGAAGCTATGTATACTGCTTTTTACTCAGTTGCTCAACCTCCTTTTATCTAAGAAAGTAGGGATAGAATAATAGGGCTAGGACATGGCTAGCAGTTATGGCTCTCACGTCATACCATTTTTCCTATATCAGATAGGTGGAAATAAATTTTAGACAAAACATACATCCAGGCCTTTGAACAGAAATTTATAATTCGACTGAGAAACCAATTTATGAAACGGTACGTTGTATTGGGATTCGAGCCCGTGAGCAGCGCAATCGAAACCAACGACATTGACCACTCGATCAAGTACCCGACAAAAGCATAGTTGATACATCAACTTAAACACCTTTCATTTGGATACATTTCTTAGAACTACTGCAATGTTTGTCATTTTACACTACATCAATAAAATACTATTTATGTAGAAAATTTAATACCACTTCCTTACAAGTGTTCCTATTTTCAATTGACAATACTTCTAAGGAAATGTAAAATCTGCTGTAAAACTGTGAACATCTAGATATAAAACTACTGACAGTTCAAGCATAGATAATAGAGTCCAAGTCAGAACAAGTCAGGAACGCGGTGGACAGGCACTTCGATCTTAAATTCTAATATCTTTCTTTCACTGTAAAGATGTTTTTTTAGATTATTACGTTACAATAAAAATAAACGTGGTTATATCATATTTTGTACACACTGGCGATTTGAAGAAGAAACGGTTTTGCTTTTTTAAAAAATTACTTTTGCTTAACGCATTAACAGAGGTTCAATGTTTGGAAGGATATGTTCATTTTTTCAAACAACTATTAAGTGATGCGAGCTGTAAGCCCGTTATCCCCCAACGGGAGAATTTTTTCGAATTATAAAAAAACAGAAATTTTCCGACATAACTTATGGCTAAGTTACCTACATATTGGTTTAAGAAAGCAGTGTTTTACAAATCTTAAGGTACTAAAAAAAATGTCTGTGAACTTTGATGGAAAGGTCGATTGGCACGGCAAGCAGAACACTTTCTCCTGGCTGTTATTCAAAAAAATCACGCTTTCAATACGATAATTACTGATTTTCTTTTCACGCTGCGTAGTTTTCATTTGCTTGACAATCGATTTTCCCACAAACAGATATTGCGTAGATGAGAAGTGACTATAATTAAATTATTGACTTAATTCATTTTTAATTAGTAACCAACTTTTTCTATTCCGACAGATTTTATTACAGATATACATATATATGAATCCAAGATTAAACACTGAATTGTGATTGTTAGTAAATAGTATATTTTAAAAAAACATGTAAGACTATTTTGCGCATTTCTCTAGTTATAATAATTTATTATCGTAAGATAAGAAAAAAATGCCAATACAGGTAGGTGTGTCTGATGTTTATTTAATTTTAAATCATCTGTTATTAACTCGAGGGAAAAGAACACGAATAGTGATTGCAATTCCGGTATTACCGAAACTGGGATTGCGGTGTTTTTCAATATCTAAATACCAGTTTTGATAATGTAAAAATACCGGTATTTTGGTATTGAAAATAAACTGACATCGAATTTTAAATGTATAGAAATTATCAAATATTTTATCAAATTATTCGCGATTAATGAAACTATTTTGAATATGATAAGAGTTGTATTGTATCCAATAGCTTCTAGAGTTAATGAACCTTTCAATGATGTAAAATAATTTTAAGAAGGGTATTTTGTAAGGTATTTGTGAAAATCACCCGTTCATAAACGGGTGATATATTTTTTAATGGCAGAATTTTATATGAAATATCTGAATAGGATTTTGATTTTCTAGCCCGGTATTGCAATCACGGCAGAACATATTTATTTTGCTTTGTTTTAACGTTTTAACCGGTATTGAATATGAAACACCGAAATAAGGAAATAGTATTCATTGATTCGTTCGGTTTTGCAATCCCTGAACCCTTTTGATCTTTGGCATTCTTGATTTCAACTTTAATCAAAAAAAAAGTAGGTTTTTGATTATTTCCTTGCTAGCACAGGAATTTTTGGAATCAAAATGCTCTAAAAGAGATAACTGGGTCACTAATTTTTCATGATTTGAGAATTATATTTTTTTGATAATTGAATTCTGCACACGTAAAACGCTTTATACTATACGCTCACGCCAAAATGCGTTTTTTTATTGTAAAAGGGTGTATATCATATTTTACACAAAGGATACCAAACCCTGTGCCTGCCAACATTGACTCGCAACAACCGTTCAACGCATCTTTGCGAACCATTATTTTCAAACATGAACTTCATAAAATCAAAGTATAGATCTCGACTCACCGATTATCATCTTTATGATTGTTTGCAGACAGGAACATCATCATACATTTATACTGATGAGGCGCTGGCCAATGAAATGCAGTGTCAAAGATCACACTGACTGAATATAATATTACACATTTTTTTAAAAAAAATATTTCTTATTTGTTAAATATATAGTATTTATTATCCTTGTCCAATTATAAATATCCTTAAAAAAAATAGTTGCTGCCCGCCACCCTACCTGTATTTAAGAATGCGCTCTAGGGTCCAAAAAGGTTGGGGACCCCTGTTCTACAACATTACATGTATTTTTTTTTATTTTTTTTAACCATGTCCACTCCCAATGTGGAGCATATGGACTCCTAATGGAGTTTATCTCAACAGAAGTGTTTCTACGAGAACTGCTTGTTACTCAGTTGCTCAACCTCTCTTTTTCCAAAGAGAGTAGGGATAGAAGGATAGGGGCTAGGACAGGATTAGTGGTAAGCTAATCGCTCTCGATACGCCCCGTTCGTAGGATAGGATGGGTGAGAGGGGGGATTTCAAGACATCACACACACCGATGCCTTTGAACAGAAATTCATAAATCGATTAAAAAATCAATTTATAAAAACTGTCCGTACCGGGATTTGAACCCGGGCCCTCCGTAGCCGAAGCCAACAACGTTGACCACTCGACCACACAGGCGGCAATGCACATGTATTACTCACACCTTAATGTAAAGCTGGCTGATTTATCATTAAAAAAAAATATGTTCTAGAAACACATGTTGAATAAAAAATGTTTGTATCCCGTAAATGTATTGGGAAAATTTTACACAAGAAGTTTTAAAAAATCATGCAAAAAACATGTATATTATTGAAGATATTACCAAACATCAGAACAGAACAATTCAATCCTCTCCATGTTGAACCCTGGTCTAAATTATAACTAAGTATATCTTCTTTTTGATACAACCACATTGAAATCTAAAGCCATGGGTATATTGAAAGTGATCCATATAAACCCTGCAACACTGTCTTTTTACTGAGCTGCAAAATTTTACGCACTGCAATAAGATTAGAGCCAGAATGTTAATATGGAACTCATAACATAAAAAAACATTCTTCTGGAGATGGCCCTTTTGGGAGTTGTATTCACAATTGCAATTGATCAAAAATAGCTTCAAATTAATATTTATAAAGTTCATTACAAAGTGGTATAGATGTGCAAAATGTTAAGGAATTGTAGACTTTGGTGTCAATTGCCATATGCAATTGTGATATGTGTATTTAAGGTAAAACTGTGATGGTAAAAAAATGAAAGAAATTTCCTTTTTAATCAGTTTATTCAGACAAAACATAATAAAAACAAACATCGGAAATACAATTATAAAAAACATCTCATCTTTCAGTCTTGCATTAAAAAAATAACACTTCGAATCATCATATGAATTATTGAATAATTATTATACTTTCATAGTGAAACTGCTGTATAAACAAAATGATCATCAAGTTACATTAATAATAAAAAATAAAAAAAACTCATAGTTATATGTCGACTGCAGTGTAAAGAAGTAAAAAATGGAAAAAAATATTTCGCAGACCAGCATCAACCAGATACACACAGCCAGTTCTTAACTTATGACTATTTGGACTAACAATGGTGAATAAATAAGTAAAAAATATTTTTTTCTTGTTTTTTTAAAATATTTCATAAAATAATATTTGACGGCGGGTGAACCATATAAACGTTATAATTGTGCGTATTTATGGCTATATATATATTTAATTTTATTTCCGTGTATTGGATTTTATTTTTTAATTAAGGTTTTAAATATTTTTTTATTTGCACAAAATTCTACTAATGACCGTTTCGACTTACGTCCAAGGTGGCGTAACGGAACCTGTTGTAAGTTGAGAATTGACTGTACAACTGTTCATGTTAGCTTAGGATAATATATTCAAAAAGTAACAAATGAAATTTCAAGTCAATGTTACATAGAATATTATTCATGAAAGCTAATAAAACTACTCTTTTTGGTGCAACATTTGTTGCCGCTTTTTGTAATCAAATATTTTTTATTTTTAGTAGAAAAGAGATATTCGAAACAAAAAAGTTATCACGGACCGGCAATATATAGGTTGAAGAACACTGGTGTAATGCATAAAAAGACTATCTTTCTTTAAGAGATCGTTTTGTTTGAAATATTACATAAATATTTCTTCACCCATCTCACAGTTTGTCGGCTCAACATTTTGATGTCGGAAGTATACTGATGCATTGAAGGCTACTTATAAAAGATACTTGTAAAATATTACAAATTTAAATATATATATATATTAGGCTATAGTTCCGAATACATTGATATGGGTTTGGAAATTTTTATGTTATGACATTTTTTCTATTCCATATATATACTTGATTTATCAGAAAATAAAAGCAACATGTTATTTATTATACAAACAGGAATGGTTTATTTTAATATAGCGTTTAACAGAATATTCAACTGTGAATTTTTATAAAAAAGTCTCAGTTGAACAAAATACTACTCAACTAAAACCGTAAAATATTGTCCATGATTGCATTATTTTAGTGGCAAATATTGATGTCAAAATTTAACATAAATGTAATGAGAAATATTATTTTATAAATCAGAGATGTCAGTTAAAGTCATTTCCAATCGTCAACTATGTCAAAACAAACTCACAACAGTTCATTTCAAGGAAATATGTTATGAGATATCAAATTAAATTTAAAATGGACACACAAACAAATTGTTGGTACAATAAAACAAACTAGAATTATAACAATACAAAAAACAGACAGTCGGGAAATTGTGTTATTTCAAAATATTGACTGTCATCTGACAACCTGCCTCCCTCGTTAAATTAATTATCTATACTAATTTCAATTATATCAAAATATTTTTTTTGGCAACAAATTTAATATTTAACTCGAAAATATTGTGTAAACAATCTAAAAACATGCTTTAATTTAAGTTCAGTAGGTAAACTAAGTTTAAAAAAAATCCAAATATAAAATTATTCATTTTTTCATAACAAGAATAATTTAGGACTGTTTTTATAAAGTGGAAGCCAACCTTTAATTTTATTAAAAATAATAAAACACTTATTATGTGACACAACATAATTATCGTCAATGCAATATGACAAAGTATCTCTGATTTGGCTATTATTAGATAAATTAAATATTTATTTAACAAACATCTAACCTATAATAGAGAAAATAGGATCCTGCTCCTTCTGGACCGTGGAATCTCAAATAATGTCAAGTCTATCTAAAAATATATTGGGGAATTTACGCAGACTGCTTCTTAAAAATAGTTTTCATTTTTATTCAACCAACCGGTAGTTCTACTTGCCAGGGGTGAATATATACTAAGTTGACATGCAGCACATATCGACAAAGGATTCTTGTTGAAAATATCATATCGTATTCAAATACACACATTGCTGTTAATAAATAGTTATAATATACACATAAATAAATATTGTTTAAAGGCACAGGTCATAAAATTATTACACATACATGCAATAAAATAGTCTAAGATGCTATACAGATATCAGTCATTTCATAGTCAAAAATAGTAAAATAAATAAACGACTTTAGATTGTGATAAAAGTCCTGTCACATTCCTAAGCAGGAAATGTCATTCAAAATATCAGATATCATTTGTTTATCAGACAGCGCCCTCGTCACTTCTGATTCGTCCCATTGAAGAGCTATTTTCCGTGTCCTGGGTTCTCTCTTCCCGGTTACCCTTATTATGCCACGTGTTTCAACGAGTTCACAAAGTCCAACAAATTCTGTGCCGTCCACAGCGATTATGTTTCGCTTATAGCATACTCTAGAAAAGAAAGAAAAATAAATGAATGCTCAAAGAAATTTAATCATGCGCTCTTTGTATTGTTCATACAATTATGTTTGTATTTAAATTAAGATCAAATAAACATATAACACATTCACTGCGTAGAAGATATCGTGAATATTCAGGATATGCGGAAAAAATAGCAATTTTAAAAACGCTAAAACTACACCTAAAATGCGGAATAACATTTTTTTTTCTGGATATACTGGAACACAATGTCCTCTTTGTGTAAAACAATCGCGCGCAGAGTTCATCTATACCCGCATTTAGATAAGCAAGTATAAACATAGCCCTTCAAGGTGACTTAAGTTGAGCTTCCACACAATATTTTTTGAATTCACACGTGAAATTTTATCAAAATTATTATTCATTACCTGTTTTTATACCTTCGCGTTTTCTTTTACAGCGAGTAGCTTTTAATGTTTTGCTAATATTACGTATGCTTCAGATCGAAATGGAAAAAAAAATCATAAACCTTTAAACACTAAAAATTCAAATCTTCCGTCCATTTTCGATTAAATCACTCTCAATTTCACTAATTATAATTATAATCCAGAGAAAACCTAGGTCTGTCGGAACAATCCTTGCATCGAAGAATTGAGTCTTTGCGTCTGGTCAAGATTCCAACAATATTTACATCTCTTTCTTTTGGCAACTTTTTCGAATAATACCGGAAGGTGTATTTCATTTTTCGGCAGTGGAAGAGACGACCATAGGGGGGCACCAAGTAATCGACCATGTAATCGTATTCATTTTTTTCATTATTTGTGTTGAACAAATAGCAAACATTCAGAAGGATCGGCTGGTATATATGAACCCCCAGTTTCTCATGCTAACGAAGTGTCTTGCGCCCACATGGGTAATATGAATTTGGTCGTGAAAGTCAATGTCACTCATATATTTATAATATTCTACGATCATATTTGGCTTTTTGACTAATCTTCCGTGGCGGTTTGTCATCTCTGACAATTGACCATCGAATTCCGATGAGATAACCAATACTTCCAAACGATCCTTCCACTTTGTGATATACTCCGCGATCGTTGTATTTGACTTCTAACGGATTGCCCTTTCTATTTTTCGTCTAACTTTTTTGTATGCCAAACCAACCACACAATCTAGAATTGTAAATTTTTTCCAAATTTCTGGAACTGTCAGCGATTAATCGTCTTCTATTTTGGTCAAAATTTCTTTAAAAGTTAGTTTTATGTAATAAATTTTGAAAATGGCTATTATTCTTTGATTTAAAGGTAGGATCAAAGCTGAACGTTACCAAACACATTAAAAAATACATATATATATATATATATATAAATATATTTTCTCGACCGCATTAAAGTGAAACCGCGCAAAAAAGTACCGCGTAAATCGGGGGATGAGTGTACTTCATTTACACTAAAAATGTGTTTTTTAAAATTCTAAAATTGTTTGTTGAAGTTGCTGAATTCATATACTCCACATTGGAAACAATACACAATTAACAACTTGAATACCAAGCGGACACAAGTGTCCAGAAAATATGCAAGCGAACACAAATGTCCAAGACATTTAAAAAATCAAATACTTTGTATTCTAATAGAATATAAGCAATTTTTTGTAAATTTATTAAATATCGAATTCGAGTGTATATTAGGCAAAATTATTTTTCTCAAAAACATACAGTATCTCAGGGACATATTAATGATTTATTTGCGCGGTATTCAAGTGGTTAAAATATATATAATGTAAATTTTGATACATTTACAAGACATCTTGCGACAAATATAAATGAACTTACTTTATATAAACATCATGTAATTTCCCAATAGATATGTCTTTATTTTTCCCCTTATTGAGCATGAGTAGAAGGGAACAAAGCAAAAGCTTTTGCTGCAGTGGAAAATTGTCATCCATTTCAGCATCCAACTTTTGAGAAGCTCCGTAAACGTCATTCAGTACAGACATGACTTGAGTCAATTCCACAACAGGTTTTGGCTTAGCCTTTCCGGTTTTCTGTTTGTTAGGAACAATTTTCGGAGACGCCAGTTCTACAACCCGTCGGCCGATATCTAATGCTCTGCGTACATCACCAGATATGGCAGCCACTTTTCCTATAAAGAAAATTCGTGAACAAACTTAAGAGATTATTAAATTGGACAACATAGAAAAGAATCCAAAAAGAAAGTCACTGCAATTTCAAAGTTTATTTGTAACTTATCCCTTTGAATTATTACAGATGTACATGTACTTTCCAGTATTTTTTCATGTTTTATTTATTGCCATTCTGATATTTTTTCATTGAATTATTAATTCTTCAGATATGATACTATAGTGTAGTAACTAGACACAACTATCAGTGATGTATGGCTGTTACACTATTTTTATTTGTTGCAAGTGAACAGAACAAAAGAATTTTGTAAAAACGTTAGTATTTGTAAACAAATCTGTAGCCATATAGAAAAACAAATATTTAGGTCGATTCCCTTACTGGAATCGATACCAATAGAGAACCACATGTCCACAGAAGAACACATAAAAGATTTAGGGCCAAATGGAAGTAGAAGCTTCTTGAAAATTACTTACAATTTTTGATGAATTAGTTAATTTATAAATTCATCTATGAACTAATTTATAAATTCATTCTTCCCATATTGATCCATAACAAAAAAATATTTTTTTTCATATTTTTGTGTAATAAAAAATAATCAATTACACTTAAGCCAGGACCGTGTAATTTGGAGTAGTGTAATTGGGGTAGTGAATTTCATACAAAATTAGGGATTTTGTTTTTTCTGAGAAAAATGCAAAACTAAGGGAAATCTTATGGACGAAATATTTAGTTACGAAGCGCGCCAAAATCCAACACATAGACAGTCGTCCAGCTATGAGTGTATAGCCTGGCACATGTTGAATACACAAACGCTAGCCAACCTAGCTATACACCGCACAGACGACCGTCTCATAGCAACGACAATGGAATGTGACCGTTGAATTGGGGGATTTGCGGCGAATATTTCAAGCCAGCGCATAATTCGGGGTAATATAATTGGGGGTTCCACTGTATACAAAAAAACTTAATTTAACAAAAAAATAGCTGATTACTCAAAAGGTAACAAAATCAATGATTCAAATCACATATTAAAAGTATGGTATGAATGGTTAGTTAATGTTAACACACATACAAAATTTGGTTACTGACACTTTTAAATTTAAATGATTTTATAGTGGGTAAAAATAAATGATAATTTTAATGACAAATGTCATTAAAATCATAAATATAGCGAGTGTGATTTATTAACACTATGGATAAGACGCTTGTTTAAACAAGCAAACAAATAAAAGTTACCTGCTAGCATTTGTATTGCGATTGGAGAAAACATATCTAGTGCTGTTTCTTGTTTCAGTCTTTCGGTAAATATTTCAACTATCTGCTGCTTTGAGTAAGGGGCAAAATGCATGAGTTGCGGCTTCAATTCGCAGCGTGCCTGTAGCCTGGGCAAAATTCGGTCCGTCAGATCCAAAGCGTTGGCGATGCCGACCAACACTACGTTCGAATCAGCTCTGGCTGGCCACTCAAATATAGTGTACAGAACTGACTGTTTCTTATTGCACAATTGGTCTATTTCATCGAGCACCAAGAGTCTAAAAACAAGTATACACCTAATTTATTGTAAAACCATTTATATTATTTTCTTTTATATACATTCATTAGACATTTGTATTTAATTAAATGTCAAAATAGAAACAGCTGGTTGAATTGTAAGGTATCTAATGAAGAAATATCAATTCAATTTGAAGAATATCTCAGCACAATTTTTTTTTTATATTGAGAAAATGTAAATTGACATATTATGAAAAATATAATTCCTTATATCAATTTGTAAATTTTATGTATATTCAAGAAGTCAATTTTTGTAGTAAGATAAAAAGAAGAAGAATGATGTTTTCTTATGATATACTATATATATGCAATACTTCAAAGACCAGTCATTTTGGAGTTACTTTGCTTTGCTAATGCCGAGGGTACCCTCTTACCTTTTCTATGGTTGAGTTACATTTTATCAAAAATTTTCATAACGATAGAATAGAGGTGGGCACACTTTTTTTTCTAGAAGTGACAAGCTGATAAGATTTTTGATGGCCATAGACCGATATTGTGAGAGAACAATAAAAAAAAACACATTTAATATGTTCGCGACCGATAAAAATACCTTCGCGAATGATGCACTGGCCATCCTCTGTACATAATATAATAAGAACCTTATAAGAATTTATGTTGATTCTTTTGATTTAGTTCTTCAAAGTAAAAACTATTTTAAAAGCAAAAGAAGAATATGTTTTTGTATTTTTAATATTTATGGGGAAGCAAGGAAGACAGAAAAAATCGGTGTATGTCGTTTTGATTAACTCAATCTATCGTAATTAGGATCGACATCTATAAAGATTTACATATTTCAGTGAAGAGTATTTAAATACTTACATCATTTTATGTTTTGAAGCTAGATGTTTGTCAATTGCTGATAAACAGCTTTTTTCTGTGTGACCATTTGTTTTCAGATGAAGTTCTTGACAAATTCTACCATAAATACTTCCGGCTGATCTCATAGAGGTACAATTCACATAAACTTCTCTGAATCCACTCTGAAACTGAAAGATCATTTATTATGACAAACACTTAGTATTTAGTTAAAAATATCTTTGTTCAACTATCTCTGCTCCATCATTGTGGCGCATTGGGAGAATACTTCTAATGGAGTATCTCAACAGATGCTGTTTATCTTTCATTGTTACTCAGTCGCACCACCTTTATTGTTAAGAAAGGGAAAAATAAGGATGGGACTTGAACAGAGCCAGCAGTCGGTTAATGACCCTTAAGCCAGAGACACATTGCCAACACCTGACGACACGTAAGCGTGTTGGATGAGATAATAGCTATATATTTGCCATTGTATGGAACAGCAACGCACTGTTAACATCCAACGCGACGCAATACGCTCACACCCCACACGATCCAAGCGATCCAGATATGCGTGTTGACGGTGGTGGGGATAAATAGCCCACTTGACGTGTTATGACCAGTGTGTTCCAGTGTGTCCCTGACATCACGTGATCAGACGCGTCAGTTGCTGTTGAACGCTCGAAGAGTGATGATGAAGGTGTTATAATTTTTTGTTTGCATATTTTATACAAAGATACACAGAGACATTAGACAGATTATGCTTTTAAGCTAAATTTTTTTGTATCAATAAATAATATTATTGCGTATTTTAGTTAAGACTTATGGCTGATTTTCTCGTGTATGACGAAATGACGTGTATTCCCAAGAAAGTTTATACACTTTTTAATGATGTCACTTTTAATATATTCAAGTATTTCCTCAAACTGCAATTTATTCACTCGAAAATACATTTGGAATCGTTGGTATCTTTATCCAAGACGTCAAAAAGAGTATGAAATTTACCAAACCTATTCTCTGTTGATTTATTTCGTGAATCCAATATCTTCAGTTCTTTCATTTTGTTATTTACAAGATAATCAGAAAACATTTTCATCACATCTTCTTCTAAATCGTCATCGAATTCATTGGAAAGTACGTCTATAATTTGTATTACGAAAGGTCAAGAGACACGACGTCCAGACTCACTGCCGTTAACTGATTGGCGCCGATGTATCGTGACATCGCATGTAACACATGTGTGCACAGCTTGCATCAGGTGTGAGTGCGTTGTGTGGCGTGGCGTGTTAGCAGTGTGTTTCCACCTTTAATGTGCCGCATTTTTAAAATCGGATGAGTGGGAGGTAATATCGAAACCTTAGACAATCATACATTTGAGCACAAATCAATAAACAAAATCTAAAAGTCGCTGTTCTAAAATATATATATTAAAATCTAATTATTCTTCAATAGTACCTTAGGTCGTTGGAGTATGTTCGATAAGCATGCAGTTTTTCCAGTTCCAGGTGGCCCCGAAACATAAAGTGTTCCAGACGTCTGCTGATGTAAATGTTCACTGAGAAAATTCTCCAATTTATTTAATTCCTCAGCCCTGCCAGGCAAGTTGCTCGATGATGATGTGTGAAGAGCAAGTCTGGTTTAAAAACACAAGTTTAAAGCCATTGATTGTATTATATATCCCAGTGTTTATTACCCCTATCGGACTATAAACTTTTTTATTACATTTGCATATAGCCATGATAAAAATAGATGCCTTTGTTAAAAACCATTGATTTAACTGCATATCTATATTCTACATGTAGATTTTTTTGAAAGAGGAGAGTATAATAAATTATACCTAGCGAGTATCATCGATTGTTTTACTATATAATTTAATATAGCACATTGAATACTTACTGAGTATTCATAATACTTAAAATATAACGGTATCATACTGAAACCATGAATGTGTCAATCAAAACTATCAATGAATCTATATTAAACTCTTTAAGAATTTCTTGAGAACTTGAAATATAATTATGAAAACAATGTTTCTCTTGTGCTATAAAATAAATTAAAAAACATTTTTTCTTCTTTTTATTTATAATATATGTAAAAATCAATTATGTCAGTCACCTTGCGTTATGAAAATTTTCCTTCGGTCGTTCGTTTCCCATGTCGTCTGCGTCGCTGTCATTTTTTTCTTCCGTAGAAAGTCTACCCATAGGGCTGTTAGGTATAGTGAGATCCCTCTTCAAATTAGAATTCCCTATCATCCTAGTAATTTTACTGGGAGAACAATCTTAAAGGAAAATAAGTGAAATTATAATTACACTCAACCGATCATTATAATATATCGCTTTTATCACTCAGAAAAAGAGAATTGAGCAATTTATATTAGCATGCTGTGGACCCTGTTGAGAACCCTAGCATTAGACTCTTGAATTTATCTGTAATCTTTGTATGCATTACATTAATTTAAAAAAAAAAACAATGAAACCAAACAAGAAAGTACATGCAAACTTGGTTGGCATCCTTAAGCGAGAGAAACACTAAGTGAAAATGGAGCTAAACAATTAAATTGACAATCCCAGAGGAATGGACAAGGTATAAAAATATTGTATATCTATGTTTAAAAGTAAAGGTTGCTGCAAGTAATTTATTGAATGGAAGTTATTTTGTGATAAAATGAGACTGTTCTCTTCATTGGATATGTACCTGATTCACTACTAGAGTTATTTGGCTTCTTAAGTTCACCAGCGAAGGATCGCTTAAGTATTCTACGCCGAGATGTGGTATTGATCAAATCAATATTTTCATCATCGCTGTCAAGTTCAACGATTTTCCTTATCTTTGGCGGTTCCAGGGCCACTTTAGGTTTCACTTCACCTATGTCAGCTTTCTTTTCAGATGTAGGCTTTTCAGCGTCAATCGATTTAGTGGAGTAGAAGCTCAGTGAAGTTTTTTTGCGCACCCGAAAGGTGAGATTCGTTTGAACGGTAGACATATTTCTGTAAATGATAAATTTCACATCAAATGACATGTTGTACACGGAATATACTATACGAAGATTTGTAAATTATAATTTGGGATAATTCTAAAATTTATGTTAAACTGAATCAAAAGAAAATCGGATAAATGAAAATATTTGTTTTTCATTTCTCTTACATCAATTAATATAATTCATGCACCTACCGTGGAACTGATTTAATACAGTATGAAAGAATATGAACAAATAAGTTTACATATTGAGACAGATAAATAAACAGTGATATAGAAAAAGTTTGATTGGTTTATTAAAACATTTAGATTTGTTGACTGTGAATCCATAGCGAACAATACACAGTAAATAGTGTTTCATGTGAAATAATGGAGAAATATTCAACTATAAAGCCTCTTTGATTGTTACAAGTAGCACAGCATATGTATATGTTTTAATTTATGTAATGTAAGAGAGCTTCAGCATGGTAAAAACCATTGTCATATTGAAATATTATTTCAGTATTCGAACTCACTTTGATCATTGTACTTTTTGTTATGATTCAGCCCTTTCCATATGCCAGTGATATAATAACAATCTCACATGGAAGTTTTCACAAATTAATTCTATTAATTCATTCAATGACTATTTTTTAAATACCTACAGTGCTGCCAAAAGCATGCTGAAAAAAATGTTTGCTCTGCAATACATGTTCCGGTCCTACAATAGTATTGAATTGGAATGGAGAATCCCTCTCAAATGAAGAACTTGTTAAACCCTTCAAGCTCGGCAACTTGAAATCGATTTTAAAATCGGTAAAATTGATATTAATAATATACATTATGTTTTATAATAACTTTTTACTAGACAAACACTTTCAGAGCTACAGTAATGTCGTTTTGTCCAATTCCAATAAATAAAATAATGCGCCCGGCTTGAACACATAAATTAGAATGAATGCATTTTTTTGTTATGAAAAACATATTTGGTAACATTCGGGCCAATCACTGTATAACACCAGTGGTTTTCAAGTAATTTTCTATTTAAAAATATCAGTCAGATCGCCTCACCGGTAACTCTAAAAAGCTCCATCCGCCAATTCACAGGCGCTCAAAGAAAACGTTAAATTTGTCAGTCGATAACTTTTTAAAATCAAATCAAATACAATCACAACTCAAATTTGAATATATTGTATAAAAACTATAAAGTAATCAAGTTATTTGAACGAAATCGGTTAACTGTTGATCTCATAAATGGAAGATATAACAGGACATTGTTTTTACGTGCAGCGCACGTGTCTGCCCGGTGAGTGGTTTTTGATTGGCATTCACAGCACGTCCACAGGGCTCAAAGAAGTTCAACAAGGCTTAATAAACAAGAGGTTTGAGGGAATATAAAGAAGAAAACCTTAAGTTGAATCTGTGTAGATAAGAGAAATGTGCTAAATGTGTATATTGTTTCATGATGAAGAATAAAATACAGTGGACGCCGGAAAAATTTATGATATACTCGAAAGCAAAGTTTTGAATAAATATTGTATAGTTAAATCAGTTTAAAATATATATATACACTGCTTTCTTGTGATGCAAAAAGCTAATCCCAAAATAATATAACTACAAAAACAAATTTAACAAAGCAATATCTTGGATCGCGTGTATTTTGTTAACAGTGTATTTATGTATGTCTCAGACTGGTACTTAACGATGTATTTAGATATCTTTTATGCTAGATATCTTTAACTAAGAAAAATAATTACAAAATTAAATTACTGAATTAAATCTATAGCAGTAGGTTTTCAATTAGATGATGATGATAATGATTAAGATCTTCCTCCCCTTTTTGAATTTGGTGGATTAAGGCTAAGAAATATACAATGAAATTGTTAAACATATTCTTTATTATAAACTCGCATGTCACACAACTTACAATTATATTTTCTTAGAAAAATAAGAATACTTTTAATAATATATAACAGTTAATCCACACATTGCTAAAATTAAACCGCCACATCGCACCAAGCTAAAATAATAAGATTTTACAAATCATATATGACAAATGAATAATTCTTCCTATTTCTCTTGATTATCAAATAATGTATCAATTACTACAACAATTATTGAAGATCCGAATTGAAAATTCGTTTGCTGGGGTGCGATGTTTCTCTGAAAATATTTTATTTCCTTGATTCTAAGATTATTGTAGTATTATCTTTAACAGTAATTAAACATAAAAAAGAATTTTAAAGATTTGATTAAAATCCTATGATAGAACCGAAAATACAGTAAGGAAAAAAATATCAGTAATAAATAACATAAGAATATAAAAGTATTATACATATAATATTTAATATATTGTTATTATATTTAATGATATTAATTTAGGTTAAGCCAAATAATTTACAAAGTTAAAACTTTGAACTGCTATATAGGGTGCTCAGAATGACAGATATTGCCGAAATATTAAAAAAAAAACACATTTACATTTCTTTAACTTAATGTTTATTTAAAATTAGTTTAAGCTATTCCTTATTTTAATTCTCACATTAAGAAAAACAATTTCCAACAACACATACCCTTGTGATCACATTTTTTTAATATATGAGGCCCATTTGTTACATTCAACTTTTGACGTATTAAGTGATCCCATCTTTAACGTCTTACTACTAGTAGCTATTGAAATAGACAGACAAATATGCATTTTAGATTGGAAACATTCGAAATTATTACATGAAATAATGGCAAATCAAATTAGGATGAATTAGCATTAACCACTTCCCCGGCGTTCACACGAATACATGTACAAAAAAAGTGTTCCAATTTCGACGCCCATATAAACATTTTAAAATCGATGTTCGGCGTTCACGTAAATACGTGTTTCATACAATTTCACGATATTCAATTTATATGAATTAGCTTTGTGGAATTCGTATATTTTATATAAAAATTCAGGAGGAAAATCTTTAATAGAAAAAAATAGACTTTGAAGGGTTAAAAAAAAATTTTTTTTTAATAAAAATACTATTTTTATGCTTCAAATTAAAAGAAAATAAAAATAGTTTTTTTCGGAATATTTTTGCAAAAATAATTCGCCGGGGGAGTGGTTAAATAATAATTAATCAGAATAAAGAATTAATAAAATAAACTTGAAATAGAGCACATGTAAACATAACTATTTATATGAATAAAAACACAATATTGGTTTGTACTTTATTGTACTTTATTTAAAAGGTCAGGACCGGTTTTGATCATGGTGAGCATTGTCAACTGATAAGAAATATAATTCAACAGAGCTATTTATACAAAAATAAAGGTGTAAACAACAATTGACATTGAAAGGAAGTTATAAATTACAGTATAAGTGATTCTATAATTAGAAAAAATTAAAATGTTTAACATCTCTAACATAGAATTAAAATATTAATCTTTGATGATTTTTTAATTATATGTCAAGAGGTGTTACACATATTAATTTTGTCTAATTATAGTATCACTTATACTGTTATTTGTAAATTTCTTTCAATGTCAATTGTTTTTTACACCTTTTCTTTTCAATTTTATTTTTGTATAAATAACTGATAAATTTTATTTTTTTATCAGTTGACAATGCTCGCTATGAGCGAAACCGGTACCGACCTATTAAATAAAGTGGAATAAAGTACAAACCAATATTGTTTTTATTAATATAATGCCTTTCCACCAACTATTGACAGTGAACACCCTAAGAGTGATAATTATTTATATTTGGTGCCATTTCAATAAAACAAAAATCTCATGTCATGAACTATTGCCGAGTATCTCACAATCAATGAATGTACATATGTGACAGTTTAATAGTAATTATTTTAAGAATTTTCATTTAATACTTATACAGAATTTGTGCTATCATTAATTTTATACAATAGTTCAAATTGTGAATCTATAATATTGAATAGCTCAGATTTGTGTTCAACCATATTATAATTTCTGTCCAACTCTAGTGCAATCTCTACAATTGACATTGCATATTTTACTTTCGTAGCATTCACAAAAAAAATACCAAGTTGAGATATCAATATATCTGAAATACTTTAGTAAATATAGCCTTGAGTATAAATTAATGAATAATGTTTCACAGTTTAGTAAAATAAAATACAATTTAAGAAATAAATATGGAAGCAAGCTGGTTATGTTTGAAAATTCATAAATCAATGACAGATATACAAACATTGCCATAATAATTTATTATAATAAATGACAAGAGAAAAATTCATAAGAACATTCAAGAAGGGATAAATATTACAAAATCATCCAACCAAAAACCAAAACTAAAAATACCCTAAAATAAAATATCGAAGGCCTTTTGTACACTGGATTGCTGCGTGAAATGTAGTCTTCATGCAAAGAGACCACAGGGGTTAGAGTTTTTTTTTCATTGAGGGTTATTTTTCATAATTCTTTCAAAATGCGCACGAGCGGCAGGGTTGTTGTACCACTGTGCGGCAGCACCCGGAGGGAGGAAGCCTAATCTGGTTTGCAATTCCAGCTGCTGGAGAATATACGCCTGGTGAGGTGACATCTGTTCAGAATAAGCTGTCATTTCTGATGCCTGAGTTCCATAACCGCTCGTACCGGGTCTATGTGCGGAACTGGAACCTCTTGGATTCAAATTTTTGTTGACTACAGGGGCTTTCAGAGGCTTAACGACTTTTGGGATTTCTTTCGAGCCGCCTGCCGCATCAGCAGCGGCATGATTTGTACTGGATATCTGCGAACTTGAAATCAAATTCGATTGACTTCCGTTGTCCACGGTACGAGGAGAAAGCAATTGCTTTCGTTCTGGAGATTGACTTTTTGGAGAGGAGCAAGCTATGACTAACTTGGGCGAAGAGCTCGGAGATCTAGTGAGGGATCTTTGGGAAGCTTGCGCATAAGCAGAAGTGGGATTGCTTTTCGGATTCAAAGCAGCAGCAACATTGTTAGACCTAATATTTACAGACTTGGAAGGCAAAAAGTAGTCCGGTGCATGTTTTGGACTGCCAGCCGAAATCGCTTGTAATGAATTGCTGTTATTAGTAGGCTTCAGATGTTTCGGAGGGGGAATCGGTATCCGGAGAGGGGTGGCACTAGATGTGTTCATTTTAAATGACTCTTGAGAAAAAACTTGGGACGGCGAAGCCATCCTCTGTGTAAATGACTGTTTCTTAGCTAAATTAGCAATGGATTGCATAGTCTCGAGAGCTTTCGTTTGCTGCGGCCCAAGTTGACTCTGGGTGGCATGAGGTGTAGACAGATCTAAAGCACTGTCAGACTTCACAGTCTTTGGTAATATATTACAAAATTTCCTCACGGGCTGGGAGATAGGAACAAGTTTACTCTTTGCCAAAGAAGGTATGGTAGTCAGACTTTTTTCTTGTGTTTGCTCGACGGTAGCCACAGTAGGAGGGGTAGGAGCGGAGGCAACAGGCAACGATGCTACATTGGGTATAATGGTAGGCATAGGTAGAGTGGTGCCAGAGGGAGAGGGAGGAACAGAAGGTGCAGAGGACGGGGATGCATTTATTTTAGGATACTCGATCCTCGTTTTTAAATATTTTGGTTTTTCACATTGCTGCTGAAGAGACTGCAAAAATGTTTGCTGAAAAGTTGTCGGTTTAGTGATTGAGCCAGATTTTGTCTGCTTTGTATCACCAATAGGCTTCAATTTAGGTACAGGACCCTTACCGCTGACCCCTAAATCGCCAGGTTTATTGACTACACTTTTAACACTTTTCTCACTGTCTGATGATTTGGAACTTTCTAAATCTGGTAATTTTAAAATTTCTATATAGTTGTGAACAACTGGAGGACTCGGAGCATTTGACTGGTTGGCTGTAGATTTAGGACCGCTTTGAGATGTCTTTTGCAGGTCGTTATCCTCCATCAATGACGGTTCCTGGTCTAATTTTTGATCTGTTAGCGTTATTGATAGAGATGAAGGAATATTTATGTTGCAAGAATCAAACAGAGTTTTCAAAGGATCTCCTTGAGATTTTGACGGTTTCGGTATATTCAATTTCAATAGAGGTCTCGTAAGTCTGGGAGAGGCATGATCCGGTCTTTTTGGTATTTCTTTAGGAGTTTCAGGTAACTTGCGTGTATTCTCACACTTGAGAACTTTAGGCGGTAGGGTGTTGAGCTTTACTTGTGAAATATCGGTTCCTTCAGAAGTCTTAGAACTTTTGGGAACAACTACTGGAGGTTTGCAGACAGGCTGAGGTAATTCTACTATATGCTCCGCTTTAGGCAACGCAGACTTAGGTTGGTTAGTTGACAGACTTTGAGAAGTCGGCCCATCGGGAGCCTTTCGCTTCATTGACAATTTATTGGGAGTAGGAAGACACTTTTTGGTGACATTATCCAGATTGACTTTGAGCAGTGAAGCAGGTGTAGAAGTTGAAGTTGATGTTGAACCTGTTTTAACTGTTTTATCTTCACTACGGATTGTCCTGACAACAGTGTTTGTGAGAGAGTTCACCGTTGTTTTATTTTTCGTCAGTTCTCCTTGAGGAATCCGGCCAGCAGAAGAACTCCCAAGGGAAAAATGAGGTTTTGACGATTGGGGACTACAATTCTCAGCGAGGGCATCAGCTACAGATTTCACCAACGTATCGGAAGTATTTATTTTTCCTACAACTTTTATCGAAGTGTCTTTCACAATTTTGTCCGAAAGTAATTTGGGCTTTTTCACATCACTCAGATCATCAAGTGCGGGAAGGGACTTTCTTTTACCAGGGCTTGTGGCAGTGTCAGGCTTGATAGCTTTGATCGGAGATTTTAGTTCCAAGACCTCACCGGATATTGACTCGACAACAGCTGGAGCCACCAGAGAATTGGGTTCTTCTTTCACAGGAGATGCGGAGCATTTTCCCAGACTGCTCTTAGCTGTCAGTTCAAAAGAGTTTAAAAACTGGGACTTTTCAACGTCTACCGCACGGGATGATTGCGCAGAAGCAGAAGATTCTGCATTTGACCCTTCAGGAGGTGACAAGCTGCTTGCGGTCTCGGAACATTCTGATTCCTTGGTGTCAATGGAATCCGATTTAATCTTCGCCGTGAGCAAATTGCTACTCTGTGGCAGAGGACTCCGACTACCGTCAGAACAATCAGAGCTGCCTTCAGTGAGCAAGGCTGGGCTGTCAGGAGCAGCCGTATCGCCGCCAGAAGGACTGTCTTTACAGTGGTGGGTGTGGCCACCAGGTCTGTTTATACCAAAGAAGCCGAATCTGTCTCTGATAACACTGAAGTCTGTTATTTGGTAGAAAAATCTCATGGGCTCATTTCGTTTCCAATTATAAATGTATGCAATATCCATAAGAGTATAGTAATCGGGTAATGGAACACGCTTGTAAAGAATGTCAACAAAGAAGTGAGTGGCATCAATATCATACTTCATGCTCAGAAACTTTTTTAGGTGAGAGATGTTAACTACTGCCGGACACTGAAGATATCTTCTGGTGGGGGCGCCCGCTTCGTTGCAAGGTGCCGACTCGTTGCCACTCTCTGATGAGCGGCTTGACGCGCTCTCAACCTCTACACGGTCTATGTACTCCAGAGAGAAGGATATTACATCTTCTGGACTGAAGATTATCCTCTCGGTGTCTTCGCCGCGTTGCTCGGGAGTGGCGCAGGCGGCGGGGCCCGGTCGCGACGAATAAAACGCCTGCCGACGCCGCATTTCCTTCTGGAATAGGCCCGGAACTAATTTGTAAACAATATCCTGCAGCGCTTTGTCTGGCTTGATGTTGGGCTTGGCAGAGTTGATCATCATTTCGCAAACCGGGCAGTAGCTTTTGACTTGAAGGTGTTTGATTATACAGCTGCGGCAGAAGGAGTGAAGACATTCGACTATTGTCGTGGCATCAATGTAATATCCTCTGCAGAGCGCGCACACTAGATGCGCGTTCACCTCTTCGAGCAGTGTCCGTGGCGGGGGCGCCGTCCTACCGGCCCGATCCTCCATGGCGATAACCTTGCTGTCGGCGGTCTCTCGTGCGGTGACCATTATGAGAGCGCCGTCATCAGGAGCGCCCTAAGTGCGAAAGGACGCGCGCGATGAACATTTTGACGTTTGACCGTAGCCTATGAAAACTTTCATATCGGCAGACATTTTAGGGCAGTACCATACAGGAGCGCTACTCTCCACCGGTAATAAATGCGCGAAAACTAATAATAATACCAAAGACTGAATAGTAAACAAAAAAAAATGTAAAACTTGGATGAAAGGGTGAGTAAAGAGACAAATTGACGTAAATAATCGATAAAAATTGTCAGAGAAAGTGTACACAAAGATGCACGGACGTCAAAGTTGGTTGTACTGGAGGACTTGCGAAGTCAAAAGCATATGATCGAAAGAAGAAAACCACTACCGCTACAAACCTTGTGGTACGGATACAATAAAATAAAATAAAACTTATTTCATCAAAAAAATAAACGTTATCACTATAAAAACTTACGTTTTAGGATTCCTAATCTAATGTTGATAAAAGAATACACTCATCAGGGACTTGGGAAAATGGCGCGAATCTCAGCAATATTAGTTACTAACGATGGTAGCACTGGTATAGTTATGTGGCTACTGAGTATAAGTATTGTATACCGTCTAACACAAAAACTCAAATCTATCAAGTCTAGTGATATGATGCGGGAAACTTCCAGGGTTTTTACGGATTTAAGCCGGGAAAATTTCGTGGGAATAAAATCTTTAGAATAATTAAGGACATTAAGGACATAAACATTATTTCAATATCAGATAAGTACAGTCAATATGGTTAACATAGGTTAAAGTAATCCTTTGCATTAGCCTATGTTAACTGCTCTTTTCTTTATATATATATATATATATATATATATCTAAAATTTTATTTCTTTTGTAAGAATTGATATGGTTTTTAAAAATGTTTTTTTCAAAATCTTTATTGCTGCTGATTTTGTTGAAATACACAGACTTATTAATTGGAAGCAGGAAAAACACAAAATTATCATTAAGTTATTTACTTAAGAACTTAATGTAGACATTCACTTTGTTAATCTTTGATGATTTTTTAAATATATGTTATAGGATTTAAACATTTTAATTGTATGTAATTATAGAGTCACTTATACTTTACTTTGTAAATTCTTTTCATTGTTAATTGTTGTTGACACCTTTCGATGGTTTCGGCGGTAACTTTGTGGAAGTTCATTTTAATAGAAATGTTGTTGACACCTTTTATTTCAATTTGATTTTGTATAAATAGCACTGTTTATATATTTTTCTTATCAGTTGACAATGCACGCAATGAGCAAAACCGGTCCTGCCCTATTAAATAAAGTACAAAAGAATATTGTTTTTTTTACTAAAATAAGTAACATGTATTATTTGAGGCTATTACTTGCAAACCCGGCTCATTTCAAAAAATGTTGAAAGTAAATGTAATTTAGTGAATAAATATAAATTTTGAAAGTATTTTTAAAAATCAGTCTCAGAAATGGCTTGATACAAAATATCATTCCAAAGTATGTAATGTCAAACTAAAAGTAGTTTTAAAATTACATTTAATTTTACATTTTTTTTTTCAAAATGAGATTCAAGTTTCATTTTTAACTATTTTAGAATAAGCCGGATTTGCAAATAATACTCTCATGTTTATATCCACAAATTAGAAGTTAATATGAATGCCATGTAGTATATTGTTGGTCTAGGTCGTCTAGGACAAAAAATAGTCTATAGAAGACTTTACATTAAGACGCCGGCGAGGACGACAAACGGACGCGGTATATACTGGCGTATTACTTAACAAGAGACAAAATAACGGACAGCCTATTTTTTCCAACGAATTTTATGAAGTTGAATTAATAAATTGTTATATGTTTTTAAACATTTTAAGAATATATTTTTTAGCTTATTAATCATAAGGATATTATATTTCTCTTATTATAAACTAAAATTATCCAAAGTCATATGATATTTTTACCAGGGCTGTGGAGTCAAATACAAAGAAAACAACTCTGACGCCGGTTATAAATAAAGAACCGACTTCAACTCCGAATTGATTTTGTTCAATAATATCCCTTTAACTTACATATTTGTATTCCATCAGACTATTCTAGTCACTAGTATAATTTTAATACATTTCAACAATTAATATGATAAATAGACTAATAATTTTTCAATACTTTTTAAATTGTTTTTCTTTGATTTTTTCGACTACAACTCCGCCCTCGAAAAACAACATACGACTTCACAGCCCTGATTATAACGAATAAACTACATTTACAAAAAAGCTTGCGACTTTGTATTTTATTTATACACTATTTCGATAAAATTATAAGACAATGAGCATTGTCGGTAATCTGTCATACCTATAGTACCTATCGATATAAATTTTGCTATCGCCATCTCTATGATAAGCAAAATACCTCTATGGTACTCAATCAAGCCACAGAGCCTAGTACGAACATTTCAGGCGGATATTCTTCCACTTTAATCTGTTCCATCACCCAGGACGCAAGTCTTGACTGTCTTCTAAACTTCTGTTTGGAGACCGAGGAACATGAGGGCTAAGGTATTTTGATAAATTTTTAGAAATTATGAAGTGAAAATTATTTTTAATCTGCATTGAGTGTTTAGTCGTGTACAATTGTGTTCCCCCTGTGATGTCAATGTTTTATACCTTAAACATGTTTTTCGTTTTAGTGGCGTAAGAAGCGTATGCGGAGGCTAAAGCGTAAACGCAGGAAGATGCGTGCAAGGTCCAAATAAATCAGGTTAGCATATTAGTTTTGTCCGCTTAATTTCTGTTATATTTTTGCCACGTGCCGGCTATGATAACCTGTCAATACAAATGTATCCGTCCGCCATTATGTCCGGCACATGTCAAGATATTTCAATACTCGGCAGTATACATCGATGAAACCGTTTTATGTCTTATAGCGAGGTATCTCTAATACTCGTAATGCTTGTGTAATAATTCTCTTTTTCCTCCTTTTCAGATCCATGCCCATTTAACATCTCACTTTGGTCAACAGAACTGGTGGTGAGTTATTATTTGTATTTACTTTCTCGGGATATTGCACTGCTTTCTATTATGTGGGGAAGATTTGAGCAACATTTCGAGTATATTAATTTTGGAATCTCCACACCAAATTATTGAAAATCAATTTTTGGTACTAAGTTTCCATACAAATATTGTTTAGTAGTTCTCTACATTTTTTAACCTATTGCGTTAACTTAATTCCACTTGGTCGAAACCAGAGTCTTCGCAATTAAGACCTATTTTCCTTGTATTATTCATTTCGATATGCGCTTCCTGCCAACATAGTTATTTGCTGCCGGCTAATTAATGCATTTGGCTGAAAATCTAATTTACAATCGGGATTTCCTAATCTTCTATTACCATGTGGTTTCTCTAAGTAAACCTGCTTTCCTAGTGGATAGTCTGGTAATTCACAATAATACTCCATATGAGCGTTTAGTTGTCTTTCATACCCATTCCATGAAGTTATTGTAAATCCTTTTCTGCAATAATTTCTGCATTTGCATAGCCAGGTTGAATGTGTTCCATGTTTTGGTATTTAATCAACCAATTTGAGAAATGCAGTGGGCCATGTTCCACTCTATTCTAGGGTAAATTAGTCTCTTAGGGTGCCATGAATTATTTTGGCGAAAAACTACTAAATCTCTTATTGCTGACTTTATAATCCCATTAAAATCACATTTTTATGAAGATCAATTATGCGAACTTTGACAAACATTTTAGTAAGAAAATTTCATTATATATGAAATGATCTGAGCTTCGTTCCTTTTATCCACAACTCAAGAACAGGAAAGATGGCTTAGTTTTTCGTATTTTGCATAATTTATCAGTGATCTTCATAAAAATGTGTGATTTTAATGCTATTATTGAGTCTGCAAAAAAGTTTTTGATTGTGGCGTTTTAACTTAAACTGAGAAGTCTTTCGCTGAAATAATCCATGGCATGCTATAAAACATATTTACCTATTCTAGATTATCCCTGTAATTTTACCAGTGTTTTTCATACTGGTCGACACAATTTTTCTAATGGAAGTTATGTATGAAATTTTCACATGATTATTTGCCCCACTCACTTTTCATCACTGAGATTATAGTTATTAATTTTGCCATGCACTCTTATGCAAACTAATTAATCATTGTAAAAACGATTCATGTGCCACATTTTTATTTAAAACTTTATCTTGAGATTAATCCTTCTTATATTCGAAAATTAACTGGTGGGATATGATGGATGCATTGTAAAAAATATTACTAATACTGTTTTTTTTCTTTACAGGTTCATCTCGACATCTGATGACACATGGCATACTTGATGTACAATACAATTAAAATAGTACAATAAACAAAATTGCCACTTAATTCTTTTAATTTTTTTATTTTAATAAATGATCCTTAAGTCAAACATTCTGTTTCATTCACAAAATATATTATTTGATGGTTTATTCTGGATACTACTAATCCAGTTATGATAAAGGTTCCAGTGGGTGATCAGTCTACAGCAGTATTTGTACGCAATGCTATTGGAATACATTTTCTGCGATGGGCTATTTCTAGTCCAGGGGTCTCGAAACTTGTTATCTTAGGGCCACACTGACTTCACTAGGGCCAAGACCTAGATACTGGGCTTGTATGGCTGGATTGGCGACGAGGAGAATTAGTTATTTAATTTCATTGTTGTATTTCATTCTTTGGAAAGGTGAATTCATTTTTGAACCCGAACCAAAGAGTAGAGTAGAACTAAGTAATAGAGTAGAACTAAGTAATAGAGTAGATAAGATACATGAGAATATAATACTGTTAATACTGAGACTAACACCTGTGAGATGCTTCATCAAAACAACGACGTTGATTACTGCGCTACGGATCCGACATAAAGATGTTGAAATTATATGTGCAGATATGATCCAAAGCTCATTGAATCATTTTTAAAATCTATTCAATAGTTCGATTAACCCTTTCCGGTCCACAAAAAATAAAAAAATATTTCACCTGCTCCACAATGGATTTACAGTATCACAAGGGAAACTAATATTTGCAATTATATTTTTTTTACTAGATTTATAGCAACAGTTAAATTTTCGAAATATATACAATAATGACATTATTTATATTTTAAAAACTTCTTAAGTATGATAACGGTGAAAGCATTTATCATAGCCCAGGTTTTGTCTTACATGTTCTACAATATGTGTATTGAGTTTCTTTTTTTGCATTTTTTTTGTAATTTTAGGCATGTTTGCAAGGTTAGAATTATTTGAACAATAGTATATATCGGCAATAATTTCCAAGTGCACGTGGCAAGTGTTACTGTTGTAAAGAAGAATGCAGAACTTAGCGCCCGAGCTGAGCGAGCCGACCCAGCCCCTAAAACGACCCTTTTGTATCCATTGTAGGCGTACGGTTTCACATTACAATGTTCATAAAAACCATTGATTATTTGGTCAGAATATCGCTGTAATAGGTATGAGTGGAAAAAAAATATATTCAATACATTTGAACTTATTTTAACTCGATGCCAATAAAGAATAAAAATGTCTAATGACATTCGACATAGGACCCACGAGAATAAAATCAATGTCGAATGAGATTCGACATAGGACCGGAAAGGGTTAAGGGTGTTTCATAGATATATAAACAAAAATATCCAGCCTGAAATTTTTTTATTTTCGTGTCAAATTTTGATGGTATTAAACTCGGCAAGGTATTTTGAGTTCAGAATAATCAAACCAACATTAATTTTTTTGGTTGAATTAGGTTCAACATTGAAGTTTCTTTCATAAGTTTCGCAAGTCAAAACAATGTGAATCACACCTGCTTAAGTTAAGTCTGTTTGACAATCACAATGCAGAAATAGTCTGCAATTGTTGGTTCGGCAGCATGCTTTGAATGATGAGATTTGTTCAGCCAAAAACAAGCAAAGATCCACGTGTATTATAGCAAAACTGCCTTGTCCATATTAAAAACTGGTTTATTTTGTAACTATAGAAAATATAATCCAAAACCTGTTGGTTTGATTGTGAAAGTAGTTATTTAAAATTATATTTAAAAAAAAATTTGTAGCTAAAGAAAAATTGTTATTAACCCTAAAATAACAAAACAACTACAAGTGATTGTTATCCAAAATTTTGTTAGTATTTGTATGATATATTTATCGACTCATTTATGTATTTTATTACTTAAACGAAATTTGTTTTTGTAAAAGAAATAATTCTTATTTTGAAATGTTTTCAATCTGAAATCAAACAGTTCTAACAAATTAATCAGTTTCTTATCATGGGCAGAATGAGAGGTTTAAAATGGGAAAAAGCTCTACCCCTTACTCGAGATGACAATATAAAGTCATCAGAATATAACAAGTATAAGCCCGCGTCTTGGAAGTACCTGGTGTGTATAATAGGAAGATAATACTTAATCAATTCTTGCCATTTCTTTCAAATCAAATAGCTAAGGCAGTTAAAAAAAACAAGTGAAGACCCACTCTAATGGTCATATTATAATTTCAAAGACTATTATTCATAATAGAAAATTTAAATTAACTTTGATTATTCCACGTATTTCGTGGAATAATCTAAGTTAATTTAAATTTTCTATTAAAATGAACTTCCACAAAGTTACCGCCGAAACCATCGAAAGTACTATTATTCATATTCAGCATTATTTTTGGTAAAAAGAATAAATTTATTAGTACATTACTAGTACATCAGTTTTACATTTATTAGTTAAATTTGATTTGTCATATTTTATAAGAAACATTGTTTTTAATATTCTTGCCTTTTTTTATTTACACTGAACTCTTTAAAGACAGTATTCTTATGCACAAAAATGGTTCCAAGATACACGTGTATATCCAGTGTGTAAAAGGAAAATAAGCTTAAGGTTAAACGTATGCTGAGATGCAGCACAGAATTAGCAGGTGCAGGCAGCCAAAGCAAACATGTGCAACCAGTGTATCAGAAATAATCAGTGTATGCTGTGGCAGCTGCATCATGCAAATGACATATTGACTGGAAAGGAAAAAGGAATTAACCCACAGCAAATTTTACAGGAGGCACATAAAACGTGTTTTGATGATTTTCGGCCATATGCAAATTATAAAATGAACACAACCTTGAAGTGCACGGAGACTTCTAAACTGGTGTGTAATTGACATAATCTAATATTAATTTAAGAAATTGGCTAGGAAAAATCTTTTTTTCAGTCTTTTCATGGTTTGAACTTTCACAGGCCCATCTTTTTTCAAACTTAAAAGCTAAATTTAGATACTAATCCAGCATTTGCAGCTTACATCCTTTTGATAGAACGTGTATCAATTTGGATACATTGTGATTATCGAAAAAACTTTGGGTTACATACGTTTTCCTTTCCACAGACGATATATGTATGACACTTCTTTTTTTTCTTTGGCCATGTTCGCTCCCTATGTGGAGCATATGGCTGCCACACGGCACCTCCATGTTTCCCTGTCTCCCGCCAATTGCTTTGCTTCCTCCCATGATGTGCCAGCATCCCTCAGTTCCGCTGAGTACATCCTATGGATAGTACCCAACGGACGTCCGGTACGCCGGAATCCCACCGGTCGAAAGAAGAGGCAGGCAGGATTGAGGCTTTCCGGAGGCATCCGCAGCACGTGACCCAGCCAGTTCCAACGTCTCTCCATAACCACTGACGTGACGGGACGCTGTTTTGTACGCTCCCTTATCTCCGAATTCCTCAAAATCATACCACCTCACCCCCATAATCAGACGCAAGCATTTGTTTTCGATGATCGCAGCATGATTCGCAACCGTAAAGCGGCACTGGCAGAATCCAATCTTTGAATAAGTGGCATTTGGTTGTAATCGAGTACAGCTGTGTGTCCCAGACAGTCCGCATTGAGTTGAATGTGCGAATGTTGAAAGACAGGGGTGCGTTCTTGCACCGTTTCTTGTTTATCATTATCTTATGTATGACACACAAACTTACAATAACTTTTATCACCTTTAGGGTGTTCATTGTCAATACTTGGTGGAAAGGCATTATATTAATAAAAACACAATATTCCTTTGTACTTCATTCCACTTTATTTAAGGTCAGGACCAGTGGTGTAGTGGTAAATAAATAGGTACCAGGTCGGTCATTAACCCTCCAAGGACGAGCGTCACCATATGGTCACACAAAACACCGTTGTCTATTGATCCCACTATTCATACTTTTTCTACCTGAATATCGTTGCTTTTGCTCATATTTGGTTAAGAAGGGTACGGACTACAGTAAGTCATCAGCCGTAGGAACAGGAACGGTCTCCAAAAGCACATGTGATTTTTTGAATTTCCGTTTTTTTTAATTTACTTTTTGAAACTGTTAGATATTTTTTTATAAAAACATAAAATTATTTACAGTTATTTTGCTAATATATTTGTTTTGAAATTATGTTGATCTAAAGAGGTCAAATTGTAAATATTTAAAAAAAAATCACGTTTAGCTATATTTCAACCCCGAATGTTTGCAAGCCCATACGGTCACTTTTGTCCTTACTACTGTCCGTACTCAATATTACACGGTAATAAAAGGATGAGCATGACCATATAGTCATGCGGGGTTTCTATACAACGACTTTGCGTTTTTTTTTTTTTTAATTTTGGATAGGAATAAAAGTTATCCGTGACTTCAATATGGCTTAGAAAATATTTTTTTTATCGGAAAAAAGCTCTCGTCTCTGGAGGGTTAATTTCTTCCCTTTTTTTTGTTTTTTTTTTACATACGTCCGAAGTTAAACAGCATCAATCAGTTAACAATTAAATCAATAAATAAACGTGCAATTATAAAAAAAAACTGTACTAACTTCTTGTACGATGCATTTGATGATAAAAATACAAAAACTTTTAAATAAACCAAAAAAATAACGAAGGTCAGACACTTGATGCACAGATCGAGAGTAAACCTTTGGTACTAAAAACATTTTTTTGAAAATACAAATTTTGAATATATCTTTTTACTTGAAAATTAAGTTACAAGTCAAAAAGGTCTCATTTTCAGTTGCCAGGTCGCCAACCTGGTCCGACCTGCCCTCACTACACCACTGGTCAGGAGCAAAACCGGTCCTGACCTATTAAATAAAGTGGAATGAAGTACAAAGGAATGTTGTGTTTTTATTAAAATAACTTTTATAATGTCTTTCAAGAGTCTACATGAGTAGTGTTGTATAAAAAATGTTCAGTTTGCACTAATCAAATTAATTTCAAGGATTGCATTGGCTTTATTGAATTTGAAGTTGGAGAGATAGGAGGGTTTTTAGCTGTAATGGTCAGCCTGAACCAGTGGCGGATCCAGAAATTGTCCCAGGGCGGGGCCATTCAATTTGAAAATAAACATGATACATAAATAATACTAAATTTGAATCGTTCAAACAATGTACATTCTCACAGATTTTGTCACTAACGACCCGGGTTTCGCCTTTCAGCATCTTCAGGTGTTCAAGTGCACGGATGAACTTGAACTGACGCTTAGTAAATGAATGTTTCGTGTTTATATAAGAAATAAATGTATCGTTGAGTTTAAAGCCATTGCTGGCGAAAAGGATAAGCTCATGGGAATGCCTACTTCTATACCCTATATCAGGGATGGCGAACCTTTTTGGGTCCGCATGCCAAAATCCTCAAATATTATTTCTCGATTGTGTGGTGTGTCCAATTCAAAAGTGAAAAATTCGGTTTTTGTTGTACAATTAATAAGAAGATGAGCTTTTGAAAGAAGATACGCTATCTTTCCAGGTTTCAATATTTTTCAACGTTTTTATTATGAAAATAATATTATTTTCAAAAAATAGAGAAGTGTCATGTCTTTCTACCCATTAAGTATCATATAAACTTCCTATCTTGCTGCCTAAAATATTTTTTAAACTAAAATTTCTTTTTGCTGACGCATGAAAGAAAGCAACAACTTCTTTTATTACTCCAAAAGCATTACGTACACACTATCCCTACAAATTTGGATAGTGAAAGATTATATGATTGATTGAAACAAGGTATTCTAACTGCATATGGTGATATTTTTTGAATATGTGTTACAGCTTCTGGCAACGCCATCATGACATTACAAATTCCGACACAATCTCTTATATTTATGTTAAAGTTTTGTAAAATTTATATAACCGAATTTCCTAATTTTTCACCGTCGATTTTAGGTTCACTTTCTGAATTAAATTCCGCACCATAATTCATCTCGTGCAGGTCGAAAAATCCAATAAAATCCTCTCTGATTGTATACTTGTAAACATATCGAATTATCACACTCATTTGAGATATTGTGTCGTCAGTCGTTTCATCAAATATTACAGAATATTTAGATTCGCCCAAGAATTCTTTAATTTTTCCAATTATTTCCTTTGCCCAACATTCATTAATAATATTTTGAGGTGTATCAGATATATATGTTGCATTGGCAGATCCAGATTTAAGATGATTTTCAAGTAATTTGTCTCCTTAGCGAATCCGTAATTTTAAAATCTCTCGAAAATTTCCCTCATTAGTTATACTCTCGTGTGTATCTATCAAAATTCCATCATCTCTATGCCCCCTAAATGCTATATTTTGTTTTCCAAGAGTTATAATATTATCGATTACGGGAATAAGTCTTTTACGATTTTCTTCTGTTTTCAATCGACTTGATGATAAAATGTTACATATTTCGTTTTGTGGATTATTTCAACGATGTAAAAAATCTTTAGCGCTTTGAATGCTATTTCTGTGATATTTATGATTTCGGTGCTTTTCTAATACTCCATCCTTACGAAGAAGCCTTAAAAATGATTTTTGAGCACTTGTAACTAATGTTCCTCTTTCAAAATTGCATTGTGCTTCACCTACAACTGACGGAGCAAATATCGAACAATATTTGCAAAAGACTCCTGTCCATAATTAGAGAATAAACCAACCGAATATGGGAATTCTTATGCTCCGAATATGGGAAAAGGTATAGATTTGATGGAAAAAATGGATTTTCTAAAAGCTTTTTTCCTCCAATCACTTACATTATTAATTTTTCCTGCATATTTTCCGATGTCATTTAAATAATCAGTTGTTGGTGAGTTGATTTTTGAGACGCTGCTTCTAGTATTTTCGATGTTATCTTTATTTTCAATTACATCAGCTGATTTAGTTTCTGCTGATGCCGAGACTGCTGAGACCGAGGATGACTTTACAAAATAATCAAATTTTTTTGGCGCTTGTTTGTATTTCCTGCCATCTTTTTGTACTTGGGGTGTCTAAAATTATTTTTTATATATTACTAAAATGTGTTGTTTCTGTTTTTTTATCATTTATTATTATATTATCACCTTCAAATTTCTATGTCGAAGTTTTATGTTTTCCTCCACGTCTTTCACACATATGACGATAATTTAATAAAAAAAATACTCGCTAATATTTGTTGCAGAAAAATTGTAATTTCACAGAAGTTTTAACTATCAAGTTTCAATAAAGGTAAAGAAACAAACACAACCATTAAAGTTATAGTTCAAGTTTATTAAACATAATTAACGCATTTACACGATCACTATTAAGAAGCTTTTAAAATTTGTGCGACCGATTATTGACACGATTTTAAACCAATAGCTACCACAGCTATAGAGAGACTGATTTATTAAAATAATATTCATTTTCACTTCCAGGCAGATCGGTTTGAAAAAAATATGAGGGTTTCTATTTCATGGAGAGTGGCAGAAATTTCGAACATGTGCAGTTTTGTTATTGTTTTACAACTCAGAATAATACAATGGTATCGATAGTCGACGGTACACAATAACTGATAAGCTTGGTCCGTCTACTTGGGAGGGCCGTGATAAAAAAAGTTGATTGAAAATAAAGAGAACTACAATATATTTATTTAAATAAAAATCATTTGAAAATTAATGTTAAAGTATTTTAAATGGAAAATAAATTCTCCTCAGGGGAGGGGGGCATGCCCCCCACTTGGATCCACCAATGGCCTGAGCTGACTGTGTATGTTTGACGAAGTAACTCAGCGGTTGTGACAAGGATTGTCTGCATGTATAGTCAGTTGTATGATGGTTGGCCTTACCAAAAAAAAAAATTGACATTTACATACTTTTTAAGCGACAAAAGAAATGCTGCATTCATGTACACCCTTTTATTATTAACACATTTATTATGAGGGCATTTGCATTATATTTTGGGAAGATTTCTTCCTCATTCAATTCGTCATCATTTCTCTAGAAATTTCCACCCACACCGCTAGACAAGTGTCTCCTTTTGTATAACTTGCATTTCCTATTTGTATAACGCAAGCCACAAAGGCACTGTCAATAATCCCTTTCGTGTCTACATCGTTTAACAAGTTTTATGTCACAGTTCACAGATGGAGAGTAGGCACCAATCAAAATTTTTATTTTTCCATAGATATTGATCATAAAAAAGAGCAAATGATCCAACACATACAAGTATTTTTTTAAACTAAAATTATCATTTTTATAGGAAGGGCAGCCCAATATGTGTCTGTTGATGGCTAATGAATATCAGAGGATGTGGATAGAAGAAGAAAAAGAGTGGCAAAAAGTGATGCATCCAGCAAATACAAATACTGAAGACCTAGTGAAAAAATATGTGCTATCCTTTAAAGGAAATCATCCAGTACAGAAACCTCAGGAAAAGCTGCCATTTAAAATGAAGAGGTAACAGTAATATTTTAGATGGATTCGGTGGCAATTTTAATTTTATATAAAGGTAACAGTTTCAAATCATAAGTAAGATGTGAGCACCAAAATACTCAAAATACTAAATAAATAATGTAGATATTTTATTTTGGTGATTAGGCTTCCCGAGAAAAAATATTTGTGAAACATTTTTATTTAGCAGGATTTGATAATTACTTCATAATCAAAATAACAAGACTAAGACAATGTATTTGGTGAATCAAAGCTGGTTGCTTTTCAATTCAGGTGAAAGATTAATGCAATGAAAGTAGATATCAGTATCCGCCATCTAGTGGTAAGAGCTTTACCCTAACATAAAAGATGGGTCTGGATACGAGTTCCGTCAAAGTCAATATTAAATTTAGATTTTTTCAATTGAAGTTTGAGATCTTGGGTGTTTGTGAAGTCATTTTTCCTTGAATAGCTTAAAAAAATCTTAAATTTATCTCATATTTATTAGCTGCAATATACATTTTTTTTAATGAATTGATTCATCCACATTATGTTATATAGTGGTGGTAAAGGTTTGCACGGGCCGAAATTTCACAAAATTACCCGGTCCGAGCCCGAAAGACTTTACAATTCTCTATAGAACTGGTAATAATTAAAATCATCATGGCTGACTTATGACACGAACATAGTCTGAAATATTTTTTTGAAGAATAAATTCCTTACCCAGGCCCGGCCCGAGCCAGAGTCCGAGTCTCAATTGCGCTTACCCGCCCGAACCCGGCCCAGGTAAAGGCCCGAGGGCCAAGCCCGGGCAGACCTCTAAGTGGTGGTTTTGGTTATAAGTACAATTTTTATGAGTGATGAAATAATTCATACCATTATTGATTAACGTTTTGGCTGCTGTAGAAGAAAAGTATGTTTGTACCTAGCACGCTGGCTATAATTTGCAATTAGTTATTGATGAGGTAACTCAGTTTCTGGCGTGTTGGCACGAAAAAATATAAAACGCTAATCAATATAGGGTGACCTTCAAGGCCCAGTGCACAGAAGAGCTTATAATGTTGTTGATATTGATATAATAATTAAAATTTTCTTTTTTAGGTTTCAGAATGTTACTAGCAAAATTTTCCCCAAGAAAGAAAATATTCACCTAAAACTAAAATAGCTAATATAATTGACATCAGATTAGAGATGAAGTTGTGTATCCTACAGAGAAGTCACTCTCAATAAATTTGCTAGTAGTAAAAATGGTTTTTTCTCTCTCTTTTCAAGTCTTAAGTAATGTCTTATTATGTCTGGGTAGGCTACCAAATTTCTAAATACGAAAAACGGCAAAACCTGCTTCATCTATTATCTTTTTTGAAATGAACAAAAAAATCAGTATTAAGTATTCAGTAAAAAGTGAATCTCCATTTGATTCTTTCCCTAGAATAAATGCACCTTTCTTAGCACCACATGACCACAGAACTCAATAAAGATTTAAGTCAAAATTGTAAGTATAATCTGCCATATAAGTCTTTAAATAAAATGAGATTGAATTATTTTATTTATATTTTTACTTATTTACTGAATTGAAAATGTTCTACAATTGACACATCAAAATTTATTATCCAAGTATTATTCATCCTGGAATGTTTTTTTTTATCATGTTCGCTCCCATTATGGACTCCTAATAGAAATTTTCTCAACAGAAGTTTTTCTACGAGAACTTCTTGTTATTCAGTTGCTTAGCTTCCCTTTTGTTTGAATAGCGTAGGGACAGAAATGACAGGACTAGTGGTAGGCTAATGCTCTTGCTGAAAAAGTTGAAAAATATTCAATATAAATATTTAATTAAACTCAGAAAAATCGTATACTGAACTTCGAGAACAGATGCTTGCGTTGGATAATGGGGGTGAGGTGGTTTGATTTTGTGAGGAATTCGGAGATAAGGTAGCGTACAAGACAGCGCCCCGTCATGTAAGTGGTTATGGAGAGACGTTGGAAATGGCTGGGTTACGTGCTGCGGATGCCTCCGGAAAGCCTCAATCCTGCCTGCCTCTTTTTTCGACTGGTGGGATTCCGGCGTCCCGGACGTCCGTCGGGTACTATCCATAGGATGTACTCGACGGAACTGAGGGATGCTGGCGTGTCATGAGAGAAAGCAAAGCAATTGGCGGCAGACAGGGAAACATGGAGGTGCCGCGTGGCAGCCATATGCTCCACATAGGGAGCAGATATGGCCGAAGAATAAACTAAATTTTATGAAAAATAACTCACTTCTCAAAAACTAGTACTAATTGAGGATTTTGGGTAATTGGTGTTCAAATTTGAAGAAAAAAAATACATGTAAATATTTAGATATATATATTTGGAAACTGTTGTTGTATTACACTATTTTTAAAATGTTTTGATGAAACTATTTTTACGCATGTCCAAATTTATTATATTCCGACTGTTCTGGTCAAATTGACTGCCATAAGACAAAAATTAATAGGCACCGTATAATATCCAATTAGAATAAATTAAAAAATACTTATCACCATTTTATTATCATTGCAAAAAATGTATGTCACATATTGAATAACTTATAGCAAGATTAGCTTCTTAGTCAGGTAAAGCATTTTATTTGTCTAGATTACTCGATCACAAAGGTTAGCCAACTGCAAACTAAACTACGAAACTTATTGAACACACGCTGGCAGGAAGTCAAAGATGGCATAAAATTTAAGTCAATCTTGGTAATTTCTTAGACAAATTACAAGCGTTAATTTGAAATTATTTAGTTTCACCGCCAGCTTATCAACTCGATAAATGTTTAATATGATCTAAGTGGAAATTAATATACTAACATTGAAATGAATAACAGATTGTGAAATTGACATCAATACAGTTGTTTGAATAAAATTTTACAATGTTTTCAGAATAGTATACAAGTTAAACTATATCACGATAAAACTAACATATTTTTATATTAATCATAGATGTGAACTCTTATTAACGGTTGGACTGCAGATCACGAAATTGCAGCCCAGAATGTATTTGAATAATGAACTAATGATTTTTCTAGTTTTCAAACATGGAACTTGAGAATACATTTACTAGAATTCAATTATCTATTAGATTAGCCCACTTAACTATCATGGTAATATTTCTGTCAATTAGATATCAATCTGAGTTAAGTAAAACTCAATTTCTTTTAGGTATTGAAAAGTACGATGGGTTTACTCTGAGGCATATTTGAATTTCTTTCAGAGATCATGTTCAGGTTATAAACTTTCTCGTAAACCTTCTTAAGCTAAACATTGATAATGAGAATGTTTAATGGTAAGTATTTAGAAAAATTACATAGGTGAGTTGACCTTAGCGAAAAGCGGACGTCCTAGTATCCGCACTAAGACGTAAAGAAGTTAAAAGAGTAGATTACTTTTATACATATTTCTATAATAATCGAGATATAGTTATTAAAAAAAAACACGAAAACACCGTAATTTGGAAAGTACATCTTAGTGCTAGGCACCCCAATGAATACATAATTGATTTAAAACAATACATTTATTTTTTTCACATGTTTATAAAATGTTGAAAATATTGTTAGTAAAAAATCATATTTTAGTGCTCAACGCACTACGAATGGTTGGCTGTTGTAAAATAAGACATCCGTTTGAGATAGTCTTTATGAGAAGTGACCAGTCCAATGAAACTATTTATTTTAACCAAATTGGAAGCTCACACCTCCACCGTTCCCGAAACCAGGATTGGCAAAATTGAACGGGACCCCGCCTCCGAAGAATGTGTGGAACATGGCATTTGGGTCTGGAATATAGTAAAAATAATATTAATACATTTACGTGTTGCGTTACGAAATTCATGTTGTGTTGGATAGCAAATATAATTCAAGGAAACCTTGATACAATCACTAGCAGTTTTTATGAGTACTATGATCCAACCTTGAAGATACTGTTTTCATGATAATAATATTGATGTAACTAATATGTTAACAAAGTAATTAGTTTCACAATAACTATATACTTGATAGCTATTTCAGCAACACAAGTGCACTCATGTGATTTTGAATATTAATTTGATACTCTTTAACCTTTAAACGCCCGTGCGCTGTGCGCAAAAGAAGTAGCATACTGCCCAAGCATTTTTTTCGGGAAATATTCGCACCAACCGCATCCGTTAAAAAAAAGCATTATCAAAATAAAAGATTGTTTATAATTTACAAAAGCTTTATTTTTATTTTTTACATTGTACAAAATAAAAGAATTTAAACGATTAAAATATTATTATCAATTATATTATTATATCGCAATGTTTATATTACTCGTATGACAAAAGTATTTATCGAAACAGAAAATAAAATTATCGATCGGTATTTCAAAGTCATCATTTATATAAGCTTTATTTAGTTAAATTCATTATCAGAAATGTACCATTATCAATAGTCCCACCACGGGACCAGTGATTATGGTACATTTCGCTGTCGGATTACACTGATTTATGATTACATTATTCAAGATATGAATATTAGCTTACATAAATGATGACTTTGAGATACCGATCCATAATTTTATTTTCAGTTTCGACATATATTTTCAATATTTTTGTCATATTGAGTAATATAAACAAACATCTGCGTTACGAGGTCGACTTTTGGAATATGCGTTGTGTTAGGCGGACTGTAATAAATCAGCTTTATCCACACCATACAACATATTTCAACGGAGATACAGATTTCTTTCCATACCTAGAAAATTCTCTATTTTTTTGTAATTTTATGGTTTCAATTTTTTAAGTTTTGTCCTAATTTTTATCGTTTTAATTCTTTAACTTTAATGCATAATAATATGAAATGTGAAAAATTGTAAATAAAGCTTTTGTTAATTATAAAAAATCTTTTATTTTGCTAATACTTTTTATTTTACCCACATAGGCTGACTAGGTTTAGAGATATAATTACTTTTATAAAAGCTACGGGTCGTGCAAATATTTCGCAAAAAGTCCACGGGCGTTTAAAGGTTAAATATGTAATATCATACTATGCTGTAGAATTTTAAGAAGATATTTGTCTAGATTTTTTCTTTCTTTAGAACTGTTTCATTGGGTTACAAAGTCATACCCAAGAATTGTAAATTTTATATTTCTATAATAAAAACCTGTAATTAAAGACTATTAACAGAAATTCATATCTTTTCTTTTTTCGGAGAGATGAGGTTACAAAGAAGTCCCTAGACTTCTCTAGACTGTAAAAACTCAGTACTTCCAATCATATTTTGTGTTTTTTTTTCAAATAAAGTGTACACCGCTAACATTAATAGGGTTTAAAGGAAATAAAATACCAATGAAACGGTATTCATGTTTTCTTTTAACCTTTTTAGCAGTGGATCTTAAACAGGGGCGCGCGTGCACCCCTTGGGGGGTGCAAGAGAGCATTTACGGGGGTGTGGAAGACGTTTCTATTTTGAAATATATAAAAAAAATGTATTGCAAATACGTAAATAAATTTAAAACGGGGTGTGAGAACATATTTTCAGATTCAAGGGGGTACGGGTCACTAAAAAGATTAAGATCCACTGCTTTAAAGGAACCAGCGGGCTGGTGACAGAATTACATTGATTTACGATAACAATATACAAACTACAGGTATTAGATTAAATAAGTAATGACTTCAATTGAGATAGTTATTTTTGTGACTTGGCTATATCTAAATCAATGTTAAGAAAAACTACTCCCAATGCCCAAAGCGAGCGGACGGATAGAGGTTAAACTACATACCTTGCATATCAGGTTCAAGATCTTCACCGCAATCATAGGGAGCTTTCTTTTTAGGATCACTGAGCACACCGTATGCTTCGCCGAGTTCTTTAAAGCGACTTTCTTGCTCGAGGCGTTCTTTCTCCGAAGCACCTACATGTCGATCAGGATGCAGAACTAACGCTCTCTTTCTAAATGAAAAAATAATTTGCGAATTTTAAATCGACAAAGTTATTGTTTAAATCAATATAAACCTTTGTAATCTGCACATATTAATACTTCATGGAAATGTCTAACACAAAGTGAAGTCTTAATTACAAAAAATTACACAACAATGAATGGCAGTGCGATACCAGTAATTTTAAACAAATACAAAGATACTAAAAGTAATAGAAGCCTCATTTACCTATAAGCTTTTTTGATTTCATCATCTGAAGCATTTTTTTCAACACCCAAAATTTTATAATAATCTTTACGCTTTGACTTCTTGAGAGCGATTTTAGCATCATGTAAAAGGCGTTTGTTTACATGGCTTTTATCCATTTTAAAAGCTTTTTCATAATCATTCACCGCTTCTTGGTATTCGCCGACATCTGAGTAGCATTTTGCTCTTCTAAGTAAAGCTTTGAGATACGTTTCGTCAAGGTTTAACGCGTCTGAACAATTTTCAATGGCTTCTTTTAGTTTATCCAATTTAGAGCAGACTATCGCTTTGTTGAAGAAGAGTTTTGCGTTGACAATTTTATTTAAAGGGTCTATTTTTAACGCTTCAGAATACAAATCGTACGCATCTCGCCATTTGTTCATTTTAAACGCATCATTTCCTGAAGACATAAACAGAAACAAAGATAATTATTCACCATATTATGTTACCGTGGATGGGTATGCGGTTTAATAATATTGAGAGACATGTGGTTTGATGATAAGATAGATCACAGAAATTAAGGAAAACACTTCAATTGAACATGCACAACATATTGTGATCACAGATACCATGATAACGGATTTCAACAGCTATTGAAATACTTACGCAATACTGACAAGACAAAATACATTATTCTATGCCCTGCTTTAGCTTTGATCGCTCCTAATACTAACTTATCAAATTTTACAATAACATTTAGTGAAGAATTTATGTTGAATTATTTTTGTTAGGTTTTGAAGAAACAAATATGGCACAATTTACCTTCTTCTTTCTTTTGCCTGAGTAATTTAGCTTTCTTATAAAATTCCATAGCTTTACGATGGTCCGGAGCCAGCTTCAAAACGTGTTGGAAGTGTTTCAGTGCTTGGTCTACATTATCCTAAAATATGAGAAGGTTTTCAATAAAAGACGCTCAAAAAAATACATGCTACGGAGTGACCTTACGCACTATTTACCTGATAATAAAGGCACATTCCTCGAACGAATAATGCATCAGCATTCGAACTGTCCATGCGCCATATATCATTTGCAATATCTAATGATTCTTGGCATCTACCCAAAAAACTTAAGCATTCTGCTTTGATTAACTTCAACCTAAAATTAAAATAAATCATGTCAGATATTAACATTTGATTGAGTGTAGAAAGAGACACATAAAAATAAGATACGTCAAACTCGTTTTGGTCTTTCAATTTGAGTAAAAGCACTGTAATGCCTCTTTCAGACCAACCGAGTATGGGGTAGAGAAAGTAAACACTCGGCGTGTCTGACAAGTGTCCAGTAGAAAATTCGCCGACAGCACTGTGATTATACGAAATCTGTTTTTGTTTCTAGAAAGTAGATGAGTCTCAATATTAATTTTTTTGTCCAGATCCACAACTCTCATCATCATTAAGATAATTCAATCGAAAAATTACTTGAACAGTTTTTTCATTTAATGACGACTATTCACATATAACTGATGTTCAATTGAATGAAATACACGTAAAAATGAACTCTCTGAAAAATTTGTAGTATGCATGTAGACGCAACTTGGTAAATATACTGCTCAGCTGAATAATAGACAGAGAACCCTCGGCCTCGTTATCAGTTGGTCCAAAAGAGGCATAGAAGTCCATAGGTTTGGATATGAAGGTATTCCAAAGTTCTTCCCATATTTGAGTCGAATCTTGAAAAATATAGTGGAAAATGTGATTCAAAGTGACTTAATATCAACCAATATTTAACCGCCCGACCTGCAGGTAACTTTCCGAGAAGTATGCAGAAAAATCACCTTTTTTACCACAATAGGCACCCCCTGACTTTTTTTTCGGTTTGTAGTTTTGAGATATATTATTTTTTCTCAAGTGTGTACGTGTAGCGCAGAACGGTACAATGAAAGTGTGTGTATCACGTACGTTCATATGCATAGGGCGGTTAACTAGTGTCACATAAATATTTTGTATACAATTTGAAAAGAAAGTTTGTTGTCACAAATATAAATACAATCAAAATATTGGAAAACTGCCAATTTTATGTAATAAAAACTCACTTAGTGCTAGCCGGGCAGTGTTCAAGGCAACGGTCCATAAGATAAACAACTGTGCGATAATCTTGTTTGTCGTAGGATATTTGAGCATCATTTTGGATGCGTTTCAAAGCGAGTAATGATTTTGCTTCAGCAGCTAAACTCTCTTTCCCTCCCAATTCTTCTATGCGAACCATGGCTTGCTCTAGGCCTACTATGTCACCTGTAAAATGTTTTTTATTTAGCTACGTTTATTTTCTAATCATATCGGCTCCCTATTATATCCAGCATATGACGACCACACGGTACCACCAAGATTCTCAATCGCCTGTCAGTCTCTTTGCTTCCTCCCAGGTCATCCCGGCGTACCATAGCTCTGCTGAGTACATCCTATGGATTGTTATCGTTGCCTTCCACGACAACGGCATCCATTAGATTGTTGGAAGAAACAGACAGGCAGGGTTCAGGCTCTTTTGGGGATTCGTAGCACATGTCCATAGTCATCATTAGTATTTTGAACGTAAAAAGAGGCTGGTCAGTCATCTCTTATCTGCATGTTCCTGACAAATTCAAACTACTGTACCCCTAGTATTTGTAGCAGGCATCTGTTTTCAAAGCGCAGTATATGTGTATGTGCTTTCATGAGGTACCATGACTCGTAATCGTAAAGCAGCACTGCAAGATGCTTGCAATGAATAGGAGGCACTTGGTTTTGACCAAGTACAAAAATGAGTCCTAGACTTTCCGCATTGGGTTAAAGGTTGCTCAAAATATGCCTGGCAATAAAAATAGTTCGGAAATCTTTCATTAAATAAAAACGATTATTCTCAATGATTTAATTATCTACCATGAATATTACACCTGAAAACAGTTTTCGAACTTATTAAATATCAAATCATACAGTTGTAACCAACACGAAGTTGACAAGTGTAATGTTGTCAAAAAATAATTTTTAAAAAAGTATTGTTGCTCACCAAGTGCCAAACATGACTTTCCGATCCGTGCATAGCCTTTCACAAATGACGAATCTAAGGCGACAGCCTGCTTAGCATCTTCCAATGCTTGGTTATAGTTGCCAAGCATAAAACTGCAGGCAGAGCGATTTCCATAGTATGCAGACTTATCTGGACACAAACTGATTGCCTCTGAGTAATGTGCAAGAGCTCCCTTATAATTTTTGATTTTGTACAACTGATTGCCATAATCTTTTTTATCCTCAGCAGCCCTAGGGTGATCAATCAATGATTGAGAGTGGTTAGATCGAAAAACAGACCAAGTAAACATAGTTTGAAAAAATAATATGTTTTATCATTTTCTCGAACAATGACGGTAGGTTTACGTCAACGGGTGTAAGATGTCAGGGTTAAACAAAGAAATGTGGTCAGAATTTATATCTACCTTTCTTTGTCTTTGGGGGCTACTTCTTCGATAAGTGCATCTAAATCAATTATTTCAGAGTCTGCCATGGTCGTATCGAAGTTGGAGAGAAAAATTCTCAATCGCCACAACAACGACGTAAAAAGAAGAAAGTGGGTTAATTTTTACTGGAGTTGCCACACCTTCAATTTTTATTCCCATAAATAAAATAAAAATACCTATTTTTTCAGGAATATTGTTTCACATTGTCATCATTTAATATAATGCGGCAAAGTATATTTATTCAGTTATTTTTCGTTCTGTAATTAAACATTTATTTTGTAATGATAAGTTTTAATGCGACATGTATTAATAACAGTGGCGGTTCTAGATACTGGGTTAGGTGGGCTTAGCCCGACCTGCATTTTTCACCCAAAACTTTAGATGGCTGAATAAAAATGAACAGCAATTCGGCCGCTGAACAAAAATAAATACATTTATAAGCGTAACTAACCTTTCCCAAATTAAAACAATATCTTTGTTTTGATTTTCCCCTGTCAATATAAGACAATGCTATGTCTACCTACAATAATACTCTCGATTGTGTTTTGTAGTACAATTTAAGCCGAGCTGGCATAAACAAAAGCAATAACCCTATACGCACTTCATAGAGAACAGGCAACGTGACGTCAGACTGGCGACACCTACGTATTAATCAGTGGCGGTTCTAGGTACTGGGCTAGGTGGGCTAAGCCCGACCTGCATTTTTCACCCAAAACTTTAGATGGCTGAATAAAAATGAACAGCAATTCGGCCGCTGAACAAAATAAATACATTTATAAGCGTAACTAACCTTCCCCAAATGAATATAATATCTTTGTTTAAATTTTCCTCTATCAATATAAGACAATGCCATGTCTACCTACAATAATATTTTCGATTGTTTTTTATTACAATTTTAAGCTGAGCCGGCATAAAAAAAACAATAACCCTATAAATAATTCATAGAGAACATTCAACGTGACGTCAGTCTGGCAACACCTATGTACATGCTATTGGTCAGGGGCTAACAGATTTCAGCCCGTAACCATAGACAATATTTCTTTACACTGGAACGCAATCTAGCACGATTCGATTTTGTTTGTATTTGTATGTACGGAAACGTCATCAAACACACAGGACTGTATTTTAAATTTACTGGCTTCTGTCATTCATCGGGGGCTAAACTGGAATTAGTCCATGGCCCATACAATCATACCAATATCTTTGTATTTTATGAAAGTGACAGGTATCGAATCTCAGTGACAGTTCTGTATTGCTTTTTTTACTTGTTATTTCACTTTGAAAGAGACAAATTTAAGGTCACGTATTATTATTTCTTACTTACATTAGCATTGATTGTATTATATAGTAATTTATGATTTGCAGTGGTGTCGTAGTATTTGTTAATTTGCTTGTAGATTAATGTATAAGATGAAGTGGAAGCATGCAAAATTTCGTAAATAGTATACAATGCTATGCTTTTCTCTAGCCCACCCAAGATTTCAGGTCAGGAACCGCCACTGGTATTAATAATGATACTCTCTGACTCGGGCTGTTTATGTTTTAGTCTTAGTTCTTTCTTTACACTGGGGCGCAATCAAGCACGATTAGATTTTTTTTGTATTTGTATTTATGGAAACTAGGGTATCCAATCCCGGAGTCTTTTTCCAATCCCGGGATTTCGGGATTGATTAATTTTGAATCCGAAGAATTTGAAATCCTTAATTCGCTATACTTTTTCCCCGATTGTCACAGAACCACGTTTTTTTTTAGCTCACAGAGGAATATGAAATTCTCGATTTGGTATTCTTTTTCCCGGATTCTCACAAAACCTCGTTTTTTTTAGCTCACTGAAGAATGTGAAATTCTCGATTTGCCAATTTTGTGTCAATTTTCGGGATTTGGTCAGAATTTCTCAATCCCGAAATCCCGGGATCGCAGCCGTATCAATCCAGGGATCAGAACATTGAACGGGATCCCGAATCCCGGGATTGGATGCCCTAATGAAAACGTCATCTAAACTCACATGACTGTACTTCAAAGTATTAGGCTACTGTCATACGTTGGGGGCTATATTGAATCAGCCCATGCCCCATACATTCAAACACAAATACCAATATCGCTGTATTGTATGAAAGTGACAGGTATTTTCTCTCAGTGACAGCTCTGTATTGCTTTTTTTACTGGTAAGTTCAATTTTTTAATTTAAGGTCCAGTATTAAATTCTATTATTTCTTACTTTCATTGGCATTGATTTTATTATATAATAATTTATGCTTTGCAGTAGTGTCGTAGTATTTGTTAATTTGCTTGTAAATTTATGTGTAAGGTGAAGTGGAAACATACACAATTTCGTAAATAGTATACAATGCTAAACTTTTTTCTAGCCCACCTAAGATTTTAGTTCAGGAACCGCCACTGATTAACCCGTTAACAGCTAGAAAAAAAAATATTTTTTTAAACTTCCTAACTGAAATATGTACCAAAGATTTTCTATCAGAGATCAATATTATTTATTTTATGATGCCTTCCTGGTTATAGACTGGCAATTTTATTTTTATCAACTTTTTTGAAGAGTAGTTTCTAGACCATAGACTAGATTAGTCGATAACACCAGATAACACGGATGCATGCGCTTCAGTGGTATTTGTGATATTTGTATAGCAGCATGAGCAAATGCGGCTCTTCATAATATGGATAACTGTGGCTTCCAATACCTCTCGATAAAAATATTTTTCATATTTTATATAGCAATTAAGATTTGGGGCGCTAAACATATCTTTTTTTCCCCAGACGTGACCTGGAGTCTCAAGGCGAAGTCTTTTGGACCTCGACACTAAGTTTTCCAATATATAACGGGGCATGGCTAATTTAACGCGTTGGCGTAGCAAGGAGGGCGCGGCAGGGGCGGACACATTTTTGGGGCGGATTTGGGGCGCATTTTTCGAGAAATTATATTAATGCATAACAAAATTAAGCCACCTGTAGTAAAAACTTCTAGTTCATAGATAAAAAATAGTAGAAGTAATTTAAAAACAAAATTAGAGGAAATATTGGGGAGGGGGGGGGGATTCAAGGACCACCCCGGGCGGCAGGACTCCTTCCTACACCAATGATTGAACGGTAAATATTTGGGCTGGGCAATTTGTCGAAAGACCGTATTGCACTTGTGAGCACAACTAAGGCAAGCTCGAGGATTTCTGCGGCTGTGTGCAAGACGCCTTCAGTGGTGGATTGGCTAAAAGGGTGGATAGTGCTGAAATCGTAGGGTGGGATGCGCGCCTGTGTGCGCCGTACTCTTTGCACACGCCACAAGCCAGTCCTGGGCACAACCAATTTACGCATATAACGTACTGTGCGCAGGGCCGGCGCCACCATACAGGCGAAATAAGCAACCGCCTAGGGCATAAATCAGAAGGGGGCTTATAAATTGGGTACTAAAATTGTTTTTTATACTCCAACATGTTGAGTATTAAATTTGAATTGTTCAAACTATGTACATTCTCACAGATTTTGTCACTAACGACCCGGGTTTCGCCTTTCGGCATCTTCAGGCGTTCAAGTGCACGGATGAACTTACACGGATGAAGTTCATCCGTGCACTTGAACGCCTGAAGATGCCGAAAGGCGAAACCCGGGTCGTTAGTGACAAAATCTGTGAGAATTTACATAGTTTGAACAATTCAAATTTAATATTGAAATTCCACCAAGCACCTTCAGTCGAAATCTTAAATTATGTTGAGTATTATTCAAATAAATAACACACAACTACTTACGATAACAATTAATATTGGAACATTATTGAACATCCATTGAAACGTTCTTGACTAGAGTAGTGTAGAATTACTACTAAATATATTTTTTTAAATTAAATTATTTAAAATTAATTCAAATTAAATTCAAATATCCAGTATTGAAGTAACGTTTCAAAACTGTATGCTCGATGGTGCGGCGATGTGCGCGTAATACTGGTATTTTTTTACATTTTAGCACAGAAGGCCAATCAAACATATGTGCGCATTTTGCTGAGTGTAAGTTTACATAAAAAATCCACAGTATCACATAGAAAATAATGTCTCTTTAAATAACGTTTAACCATATAATTTTAATCAGCATTTGATGATTTGGTGACACAAAAATGACGTGAAATTATTTCCATGGAATAATGCATTTTTTAGAGCTTTTGTTTCGTTTACGTATAATTTGTAATATATAATTATATGTAATTTTTTATAAACTTAAAGGCAATAAATTATGTAATAACACCCAACAAGATGTTATTTTTTTTTGCAAAATTTATGACCCTGCTGTGAAAAAAATGTGACCCATACCTAGTGAAAAAATTATGCTTCATATAATATTACACTATCCATCGGAAATGGGCACCATACAAATATTATAAACACAAACGATTCTCAAAACATTTAATATATTTGTATTATTAAAATATAACAAGAATTATTTAAAAATATTCGAGAGTTGCGTATTAAAGCTTATATTATAGAAAAAGTGCTTATTTTCGGTTTTAACATATCTCAACAAAGCGAAGATAGTGATCGGAGCTGGGATGAGGAGGGGGGTATCCTAGTGTAACTATATTATACCAACTCTTTATTGTATATAATTTACAGTTGTCAAACCTCTTTATATGCAACCCTTAGTTGAGAAACTATGCATAAAACCATATCAAAAGATTTTCTGAAACAACTAAAAATATACATCAATCGGATCAATAGTTATCGTAATTTAAACGTGAGCGCAAAAAAGTGCCATTTGCGCGAAAATTGGCCGGTTCCGCGCATTGTTTAGTAGGTAAATCCGCGGACCTCTATGTGTTAATAACTAAATTTATATTTTATAGCAATTGACTTATCATATCAAAATGGATAAGCACTCAAATACTTATGTATTTAAAATATAACTCGAAAATTCCACATGGTAGAATGTCCTAATCTTTATTTTACAACCGATAAAATTTTCTTAGGTATTATGTTTGTTTGACGTAGTCTTAGGTAAGAAAATTTCTTTAAATTATAATTATATTGTAATGCGCCATATATTCCAACTGACAGAGGTTATTACTCAGTGAGTAATTTTATTTATTTTCATTTTAACTGAATTAAAACTGAACCATCGATTTTCTAATAAATAAATAATAACTCCACCGAGTGTCGGATCCATGGCATGGTAGGCATGGAACACCATTGTCCCCCCCCCCCCGCGATTCCAGTCTTAAAGTAACGGGGTGTAGCCAGAGTAATTAGGCAACCATTAGTCCTGCCCTGCCTATCCTTTATATCCATCCTACTCTCTTAAAAAATGAGAGGTTGAGCGACTGAGTGACACACATGAGTGGTTCCACATTAAAAGCGGACATGGACAAAAAGTGACATCACCGGTTTGTGCAATTGATGAGGTATTTTTTTTTTATTTCTAAATAAAATGGGTGAAATTGTTAAAAAGGGGGCGCGCAAATAAAATTTGCCTAGGGCGCCAAATAACCTCGCACCGGCACTGACTGTGCGACTGCCCTGAAATGAATTGCGAACGAGCAAAGCTGTTTTCTGCGGTCCATCCTTATATGCGTTCAATAGGCAACGCTGAGCTGATGTTAACCAACGCTAACTTCGTGGTATTTGATCAATTTTCAACACAGTGGTGTAGGAAAGGGTCCTGCTGCCCGGGGCGGTCCTTAAATTTTCCGCCCCCATTATTTCCTCTAATTGTTTTAAAATCACTTCTACTATTTTTTTATATATGAACTAGGAGTTTTTACTATAGGTGGCTTATTTTTTAAATGTGTAAATATAATTTCTCGAAAAATATTGTATTTATTTTTGAAAAAGCCGCCCCCAGAAATGTCCATCCTTACCGCACCCCCATTGCTACGCCACTGTTTTTACATCATATGGGGAACGGGATATTCTTGATTCCCCTTTAGATTCAACGCAGAGTAGATTTAACTCTACCGCCACGGTGATTTCTCAATATATATACATACACAGAATACTTTGGCCGCGAAATCGGTCCAGATAATATTAAAAAAAGGCAACTTAATAAATGGTCAGAACTTAAATCAATTTCTGGTCAGAATTTAAATTATCTTTTGGTCATAATAAAATTCAATTTTTGGTCAGAATAAAAATACTAACGGTCAGAATAAAATTAATAATACGGTCAGAATAAAATTATTATACGGTCAGAATAAAATTATTAAACGGTCAGAATAAAATTATTAAACGGTCAGATTTTCATAAACATTTTGATTGCGTCGATTTTTCAACACTTTATGTGCGAAAAAATGACTGCACATTCGACATTTACATTTTTTTTTTTTTTAAATTTCGAATTCCTGCTGTTTATTTCGAGAATAAATACAATGTGCCCAAATATGCAGTAATTATTTGAAATTAAAAAAAAATATATATTTTAATTTGATTTCGAATAAGTACTGCATATTTGAGCACATTGTATTTATTCCCGAAATTCACAGCAGGAATTCGAAATTTTAAAAAAATATATCTGAACCGATTTCGCGGTGAAATTTCCATCATCCTCTTAGGCTTAACTTTTAAATTAAAAACTGTCTGTATCTTATTCCTCTTCTTTCCCCTCTTCTTTTTACAGTGTTACAGCGATAATAATCCTTTTCCCCGTCGTAAAGAAGATCCGTTAACCGTTGCCAAAAGATGGGAACTAGTATCATATGTCTCGTATTTAAACGGTCAGAATTTTAATTCAATATCGGTCAGAATTTTTAATAGATTGGTCAGAATTTATATTACATTGAAATCATAAATCAATCACAATCATAAATCGATTGAAAAATCAATTTATAAAACTGTCCGTACCGGGATTTGAACCCGGGCCCTCTGTAGCCGAAGCCAACACCGTTGACCACTCGACCAAAAAATATATAATCAGATAATATTTTTTTAAATTTAGAATAAGTACTGCATATTTGAGCACAATGTATTTATTCCCGAAATCCACAACAGGAATTCGAAATTTAAAAAAAATATATCTGAACCGATTCCACGGCGAAATTTCCATCATCCTCTTAGGCTTAACTTTTAAATTAAAAATTTCCCGTATCTTATTTTTAATGTCATCATTTAATTTCATCGTGTTATTTGCTAATGTTTCATGTGAATGTTCTTCTTCTGTTTTAAATACAATAACATCAGGTTTATTTATGCAGTATAAAATATATAGTCCAGTATAACATTGCGGCCCTCTCCTTTTGACAGTGTTACAGCGATAATAATCCTTTTCCTCGTCTTAAAGAAGATCCGTTAACCGTTGCCAAAAGATGGGAACTAGTACTATATTATTGTCTCTGATTGGAACTGTCAATTCATCCTTCGCAATACTAGTGATTTATTCAATGACCGTGGCGCTAGTAGCAACGTTCGTCCATTGGACGATTTGCCGGAAACAACTTCACTTTGCAGTTTTGAACCAATAGCATCGCAATACGATGACATCATTATCATCAAAACAATTCTGACCAGTTGTCAAAATAAATATGACCATTGTCATTTAGATTCTGACCATTTAAAATAAATTCTGACCACTTAATATATATTCTGACCATAAATTATTTATTCTGCCCTCTGTTATTCTGACCGATACATTATGACCATTTAATATATATTCTGACCAATGTAATATAAATTCTGACCAATCTATTAAAAATTCTGACCGATATTGAATGAAAATTCTGACCGTTTAAATACGAGGCAAAATTAAATGATGACATTAAAAATAAGATACGGGCAATTTTTAATTTAAAAGTTAAGCCTAAGAATATGATGAAAATTTCGCCGCGGAATCGGTTCAGATATATTTTTTTAAATTTCGAATTCTTGTTGTGAATTTTGGGAATAAATACAATGTGCTCAAATATGCAGTACTTATTATCTGACAATATCTTAGAAAATATTATCTGATAATATTTTCAAATAATTACTGCATATTCTACATTTTTTTAAAAAGATTATCTGGACCGATTTCGCGGCGAAATCGGTCCAGATAATATTTAAAAAAATGTCGAATAAGTCTTGCATATTTGGGAATATTGTATTTATTCCCTTAATAAACAGCAGGAATTAAAAAAAATATGTCGAATGTGCAGTAATTTTTTCGCATATGAAGTGTTGAAAAATCGACGCAATCAAAATGTTTATGAAAATCTGACCGTATAATAGATTTTATTCTGACCGTTTAATAATTTTATTCTGACAGTACAATAATTTTATTCTGACCGTATAATAATTTTATTCTGACCGTCAACATTTTTATTCTGACCAAAAATTGAATTTTATTATGACCAAAGGATGATTTAAATTCTGATCAGAAATTGATTTAAATTCTGACCATTTATTTCGTTGCCGTATAATATTGTCTCTGATGAGAAGTGTCATTTCTTCCGTCGCAATACTAGTGATTTATTCAATGGCTGTGGCGCTAGTAGCATCGCTCGCCATTAGACGATTTGCCGTAAGCAACTTCGTTTTGCAGTTTTGCACCAATAACATCGCAATACGATGACATCATTATCATCAAAAAAATTCAGACCACTTGTCAAAATAAATACTACCAATGTCATTTAGATTCTGACCATTTAATATAAATTCTGACCACTTAATATAAATTCTGACCATAAATTATTTATTCTTTCCTCTGAAATTCTGACCATTTAATATAAATTCTGACCAATGAAATATAATTTCTGACCAATATATTAAAAATTCTGACCGTTTAAATACGAGCCTTTAAAAAAAATGTCGAATAAGTTTTGCATATTTGGGCCCATTGTATTTATTCCCGAAATAAATAGCAGGAATTTGAAATTAAAAAAAAAAAAAATAATGTCGAATGTGCAGTATTTTTTTCGCCCATGAAGTCTTGAAAAATCGATGCAATCAAATTTTTTATGAAAATCTGACGTATAAAAGATTTTATTCTGACTGTTTAATGATTTATTATTCTGACCGTATAATAATTTCATTCTGACCCTGAATTTTATTATGACCAAAAGATGATTTGAATTCTGACCATTTATTTTGTTGCCTAATATAAATGGGTAGTAAGGTTTGGGTGAAATTTTACGAGTAAAAAAAAATATCGTTTTATATTCAACAACTTGGAACGTACCATTTTTATTTCCACCAAAAATACAACAGTCAAAACATTTACAAAAAATATGACAATATATTATATAACACAGAATTAATAATCTTAATAAACTAATCTCTTATTACTAACAATTGCACTTTAAATGAACTTATACAATACTAAATACATTATTTACATTATTTATTTGGCTTAATATAACAATAATAATGAAATCTGTAACAGAATAGTTATTTATTAGTAAAAAATATTTTATCAGCTTCTTATATTTTTTAAGTAAACTAATTTTTCTTTAAATGATTAAACCATTCGCATATTTTACAATATATTACTGTGGACACAAATTTGGGATACACTGATATTATACATGATATTTTAATTCATAAATAATTTATTATGTTGGAACTTGAACTGTTTGTTAATTAGTTAATAGGTAGATTACGGTTCCATTTGAATCATTACATAAAAACCGTGGAAAAATGTTGTAAACAAACCTTGACCGTTCAATTTTTAAGTAGTGTTTAACTTAATAAAATGCAATATTATGATTGAAAACATATTTATTTGGTAATACATTTAGTAGGTATATAAAAAACTCGTGTTTTTTAAAGTCTCATAATGAGAGTTTTAAAGCCTCAGAATAAGATAAATCGTAAATAAAAATCTAATGCTTGTTATTTTGTTACCGTGGCATAAAAATGCATTAGCATATACATTTTCGTTTTATACAAAGAATAAATGTCTAAAAATCATTTCATTTGCGTGTTATTGATAACCTTTGTAATGCTGAAACTCTGACAAATTTAATTTTGAGTAAATACTTAAAATTAAATGGTAAAATTATAATTCCTAGTTTTAAGGTGTCTATTGTGGAAAAGAATTATATTAAAAAAAAAAAACACTTTTGTACTTATTCCATATTATTTATTATAACATTATCAAAGTAAAAAAGTGTTTTATTTTTTTAATATAATTATTTTTCTACGTATGTAGTTTTAGTCTGCTGTTTGTAAATAACATATAGTAGGGAGAGAATTTTAAAGGTTTACCAGAGAGTTTTAATTTATTTCAATGTTCAATAAATATGAAATACTCTAAGTTTCCTTTTGCAATTGTCTACCGCTTCTTTTCACACATAGAAATCATTAGATCTCTTCTTCGGATTTTAGATTAGTTTTAATGACATGGCTATAGTGACTGCGCATTATTTCAATTTACAACTTTTAAAAAGGTATACATATGTATGAATATAATTCATTTCAAGTAAAATAAATATTTTTCAACATATAATATACTGTATTTAATCGATAATATTATGTAAATTCTTAATATACTTACACACAAACAGAGATTCTAGATTAAACAATCATTATATACTGGCAATAGAGAGTGAGCTTCCAGGAATTTAATAGGAATTGAATAGGAAGTCTTTCCAAGTAGTGCCGTGGTATGGTATGTATAAATACATATATTGTGTTATATCTCAGCCAACATTGATTGTTGTATGACCGGGGTTTGAATTGAAAGCACAATTAGAATTGTATTCACCAATTATTTCCAACAAAATTTTGGGCCATATTGATTTGAAAAAATTCGAGCCTTGGTATGACTTTTATAATTCATATTGTATATTATGTATTTGCAAGCCACTCGGAAACTACTACGAAAAATTTGAGTTGATTAAAAAGACACGAGGCTCAGACAGGTCATGCGAGACACATTTACTAGAACAGGGTTTCCCAAACCTTTTCTGCAATGGAACACTTAGAAAATCTGGACATTTTGACGGAACACTTTGCTTTTATTAGGTTGGGAAATTCTTAATAGTTAAAATACTAACAGATATATTATTAAAACTCTTTAGAACAGGGGTCACCAAAATTTTTGAGAAGCGGGCCGGATTAAACTTTTTAAAAACTGAGGGGGCCGGACGACAACTAAATTCTTATTGGAAACCAATCAGAATATTATTTCATTTTATGTGGTTACAGAATAATTAGAATGTAAAGAAATGTTTCCCTTCTTAGAATTTCAATAAATGAGAATATTCGAGAATTTTTTCAGTAAACGAACATCTGGTCGTCTCACCTCCAATTTCTATCCAACTTCCTTCACTTTGAGTCCCCTACCAGATAGTTGTAAGACAATTGATGATTTGAAATAAATAGTTGTCGTGAATTCACAACTAAATCATGAAAATTTATATTTCTTATATGAATAATTTCTATGCAAAAATCAAGAACTTTTCGCGGGCCGGATGAAAATCTTCGGCGGGCCGTAGTTTGGTGACCGCTGCTTTAGAAGACTCTTCTAGAAATCATTTTTTGACAATTTTTTTTTTTTTTGTTTCAAATTAGAATCACTGATTGAATCAATTAAATTTTATAATCACTTGCGCTTAAGCCTACGGGTTAAGCGGGCACAGAAAATGGATTCTGAACCCTGGAATCATCCTTACTAGTTATCGAAAAATATTGCTAAAGAGATCTTTTCAAGTTCAAGTTTTGTAGAACACCAGTGTTTCATGAAACATAGTTTGGGAAACCCTGCGCATGTTCTTCGATTTCTAAGTAATTATGAGCTCGTTTGCCAATACATAAATTCTTGATAACTCTCGGTGACGTCATATTTTCGAGATGATTTTTTACAAGCTCAGCTTCTATGGTACAAATGTGACACAAATTCTCTCTATTATAAAAAAATCACCTAAATTATTTCGAGAGTACATTATGTAATTATCGCAAATAGTGAATTTCTCGCATACGAAATTTCGGTTTCAGAAAAATAGGGATCCGAAGGTGATACATTTATTTGATTTCAGTTATACTTGTAGGTACATGGTCAAAATTTACAGAAGGCAATACACGGTCCTTTTTCGCAGTTTTTGAGTCACCAAGTCACACATAAAATAAAGACTATTTTCATAAACAGGATACATCTGTATCGAATCACGAAAGTCTACAATTAAATTAATTTATGAGAGAAAATTAAATATTTAAACAAATACGATTATTTATTTTAACATTTTGAAGTCTTACAACTAAAAGAGTGGCTTTTAGTGGTTAATGTACCGACTCCTCAGTAATCACAATAATCTGATAGACTAAAGAAAATCTTGGAAATGTTATACATTATTTGGCAATTTTTCGTAATATAAATATAACTTATATATAATATAACAAACGAAAACTAAAATGGAAAATTGGTTAACGTTATTTGTATCAGTAAAAAAATATTAATATATATTTAAGCTCATAATTATTATTTGGTCAGCGCACATATTTTCAAGAATTATGTTAATTTTGTGATATTGATACTTAGTAATCAGGAATAAATGCAACAGTCTATTTTATAAATTCGATTGAGTAATTAAATATTATATGTACATACATCTAGTAGTATTTGCAGTGCATGGTATTAATTGCTGTATGTAATATATCACACACGCATTGTATCGTAGTCACTGTATGCAAACAGAAATTGTTCCATTATTTTTACAGCGGATTATGAAAGGATAATTCAGTATGTTGTTATGCGCTAACATCAGGTAACGTGGTGAGGTAATCTGATATCAGAGGAGGCAACGCCGGTAAAAGATATCCTTCAGGATCCGTGAGTTCTGGTTCTGGAAGCATAGGCGTTGCCGGCGGTAAGTCAATAGGAGGCCTCGGCAAAGGCCCATTTGATTCGACGGACCACTTGCTCCTACGGTCGATCGACCTTGTCCACGTATTCATATTAATTCTAGCGCTGTTTTCTGAACCACCTGATCCTTCCCAACCTCCGTTTTCTTGGATTACTTTTAATTTATCACAAAGTTCTTGGAATCGTATTCTATCTTTGGGGTCGGTTCTCCAACACGCCCGCATCAGCTCGCAAACAAACGTAGGGCAGTCTTCTGGCGGAATCAACATGATGCCTTGTAAAATCAGTTTGCTGGCACCGTCATTGTTGTGGCCATAAAACGGCTGTTTTCCTAAGCTATATATTTCCCACAAAACGACGCCGTACGACCACACGTCGGATTCTAGCGTGAATCGTGCATAGACAATAGACTCTGGTGACATCCATCGTATAGGCATTGGCCGGTTACCGCCCATTTTATAATAGTCACAGGTGTAAACGTCTCTGCTCATACCAAAGTCTGCAATTTTCACCACGAGATCTTTTCCTACCAAACAATTTCGGCATGCCAAATCTCGATGTACGAATCGTTGAGCGGCGAGATAATGCATACCGCGTGCCACCTATAACAATACAAAATCGTTATTTTTAGAAAATTAACGTGATGGGTTCAATAAAAAGTTTATATTAACAAAATATTCGCTGCTCACTTGAAGTGCTATAAAAAGCAAACTCTTGCTGTCGAGAGTAGGAAGGCCCGGAATCGGTTGGCGCATTGCGTGCGAATTACTTCTTAAAACGCCAGCCAAGTCTCCGAACGGCATAAACTCGAATACCATCCATGGATTTAGTCCGTTTTCAGCTGAAAGAAATAAATGTGGAATACGTACAAAATAATGCTTTTTTTTAATGCTCAAAATATAATTCGTGTGTAAAGTGTGAAAAAGGACTGTTTTTTGCATTTTTCAAATTAAGACCATGTACGTACATGTACAATCAACCCTCCTATAGCGCTCTCTGTTATAGAGCAGTTTTATATAGCGCGCGTGGTAGTCCCCGGTGTAGCGCCGTTTTCAACAAAACGCTAAACTTAAATTACATATTTCGTAATTTTGTAATATTATATTATACATAAATATTAACTCGTTACGGTAAGCGAAATATTGTATAAAACTTTATGCGGAGTTCAATTAAAAATATAAAACAAAGTCAGTCATTTAAAATATGTATGGGTGTAAACAAACTAAAAAATGTCATAAATAATTATTTCCTGCAATTTAAAATTACACTAAAACAAACCTTTTGCTAATCTCTTCTACTCACAAATATCTCATTACTAATATTGAAGGCGTTGCAATGTTAACATAATTGAAAAAAACAAAAGTTTTCAAAGCAAAATATTTTTTTGCTAATATTGATTTGAAACATTAAAAATGCCAAGAAAAAGGTGCCGGAACGATGTTCCACCACGTGACATGGTAACAAAGACCTAACAAAAAGTGTAATATAACGGTAGCAATCTATTACCTGACCCTTTTCCAACAAAATAAATAGAATGTGAACCAATTTAAACTCAATAAATTTGCCACTGATTAATTAATTGCATTATATTTTTAAAAAAAAATCGCTTGCAATTGGCGTCATAAGGGAAACACAAACATAATGTTGTGTTGCAAATATTTCTTAATGTCAGTGTTCCCAGAACCTTGCTGTTCTAAATATTCAAAAAGACTCCGTGACACAATTTTTTACCGGGAATCGAGACAGTCAATTTGTATTCGATTAAATACGATTGAATAATAATAATAAGCAAATATTATTTCATAAGAAAGCTTTTTTTTAAAACATATTAATTTATATTCATTGGCAGTGGAGATGATTAAAAATCTGAACCAAATATTTACCTCTTTGAACTACTCCAATTAGAGTGAGAATATTTTCATGATGAAACGCGCTCATAATGTTAACCTCTCTGATAAAGTCGTCTTCTGCTGTTCTGCTAGCGCTGTCTTTCAAAACCTTGATTGCCACGGTCTTGAAAATGTTGCCATCTTCCTCCATTTCACCTAAAAAAAGAAGATATTTATGTAATATAGTAAATGCCGCCACGAAACTATCAAAAATATTTAATAATTAAAAAAAAAACAAAATGAAAGTCTGTTAAGTAATAAAATCTACACAATAATATTACTATATAGTATACTCCATCTGAGGAAACTCTTAATGATTTATACTTTTATTTAAATTTAGAATGCTTCCCAATAAACGGTAACAGCAATATTCTGAGCGATAGAATCTTTACTTGATCTCAGTTTTTTTTTCAAAATTGAGTTTAAATTTGAATTGTTCAAACTATGTACATTCTCACAGATTTTGTCACTAACGACCCGGGTTTCGCCTTTCGGCATCTTCAGGCGTTCAAGTGCACGGATGAACTTGAACTGACGTTTAGTAAATGAATGTTTCGTGTTTATATAAGAAATAAATGTATCATTGAGTTCAAAGCCATTGCTGGCGAAAAGGATAAGCTAGTGACAAAATCTGTGAGAATGTACATAGCTTGAACAATTTAAATTTAATATTGAAATTCCACCAAGCACCTTCAGTCGAAATCTTAAATTAAAAAAAAAAATTGAGTTTGATTTCTTTGACTACGTTGCTACAATCCGAAGCAATCAACTCAAATGCAAAAGAAAGATATTGTTTTAACCGTTTCAAATACAAATATATATTGTTTTGTTTTGATGAATGAGTCACATTTTGTAGAAATATCAAGCAAAGAAAAAAAAGTTATGTTTAAAAGGAAGAAGTTGCGGTTCATAGATTAAAAACCATTTTAAGAAAGCTTGTAAATGAAATAATAGAACAACAAAAAAACATGTACATACTACATACATATATAATGCTTATACAAGAACGAATTTTCGAAAAAACCGGTTTAAAAATACTAATATATCCTAAAACTCGGTTTAAGCCAAGGCATCGACCCGTTATTTTTGAATTCGTTCGATTTGCCCAAAATACTAGTTCCAGTTTTCGTTACGGCATAAATAACGGTTTTCGGTTCCGTTCCGGTTCGAAGCCCTGGTTTATACAGTTTAAATATGAAGAAATGCTAATTTTTTACTCCTGAAATATTTTTTACTCAAAAAAAATATTTATATATCTATATTACTCGTACCGGATATTCAATGTCAAATAACAAAGCGATTGCTTGTACGAAAATAAAATATGTATAACATGTTATATATGTGTATGATGACATAAGAAAACATTTGATAATATTATTCTTGCTTTCATAAAAAATGTGGTTTAAATTATTTTCAATCTTATAAAACGGTCCTTGCTGGGTTCGCGGTTGAGTAGTCACGGGTGAGTAGTTTCATATATCGTTTTATGGATTTCTGCTCGAAAACATGAGGATGTCTGTGTTGTGTAAAATTTTGTGTAGCGAGTGAATGATTGATTAGTTAACCATTAATCCAGTCACAATCCTATCATTTTGTTGCTACTCTTCGGAAAAAAGAATAATAAAGAAAAATTTCAGTTGAGGCCAACGACATCAGAACTCAGAAGTCTACATGCTTGACATTACGAACAGGCATGACTTAATGCTTTATAGATACAATTAAAAATATTATTGTGAACTGTATTATTTTGAAAAATTCTTAATATTTTGTGTGGAGACTCAGACTCTTTTTTCTTAATCAAAGTACATTAAATTATGCATTTAAGCAGATATTTAAAAAAATGCAGATACATACTATTATAATTCACATGCTTAATAACAAACGGGCGTATCTAGATTTTCGCAGTTATGATCCATCGCGGTTTTGCTAAACGTCCATCTTCGGCGACAAGGATTGTTGGAAATACGTATATTTATTACATTATTAAAAATTTGTTTTTTTATAAAATATATTCCCACCCAGTATTAATAAACAATTCACAATATTGCCATATGAACTATAAAAACCATGCATTTCAATCGTTTTTTTATTTTATTTTTCGGATGCAAGTATTTTTTTTTATAACCAACTACGTGAAACATAAAATCACGCTTTAGAGAGTTTTGTATTGTGTGAGCATTTTTATTTTTGTATAGTATTTAAATTATAAATATTTCAAGCAAAATGCAGAACAAGTAGAATATCGTAATATTAATCAAAAATTGTTTTTGAGTACTTCGAATATGGTCATAAAATTAATGTATGACATGATAATAAAATACCTTTGTAAACTTTTCCAAAACATCCTTCCCCGATTTCTTCTATAAATCTAAGAGCTTCGCGCTGTAGCAGCGGGACAGTTGAAACTCTAGAGTGAGCGGAAGCATTGTATGCACTGCTGTATTGAGGGTTGGCGATGTAGCGCTCAGCCAATAAAGGTTCTCCAGTTCGTGGCTATGAAATCACAATATTAAAAATGTAATACACAATATTTTTTTAAAACCAATGCAGAATAGTAAATGCTGAAAAAAGTTTTATTTAAAAGCAAAGCATACATGTTTTGAAATCTGGGGAATAAAGTCTAAATCTTACAATTGATCAAAACTGGTTGCAAGCCAACCCTTCTTTTTTGTACGGATAGGGATTGAATCACGGAGCTAAGAATTAATTATAAAGCTAATCGCTTTCTCTACATCCCTTCCTTTTTAAAAAATTAGACAAGAGGTGTATGGGTACTAGTAACTAGGGTATCCAATCCCGGACCCAGTTTGTAATCCCGAGATTGTCAATTTTTCAAATCCCGGGATTGAACATTCAAAATAAAATCGTGTATAATTTAGGATTCAGGATTGAGAATATTTTTGCATATTTTGCAGATTTCCCAAAATTAACAGCGTAGGAGCCTTTTTTTAGCTCTAAATTATTTGCAAATTTAAAAACACAGGAATTTTTTAGACTTCGCTCCACTTTCTGTAATTTTCTCAATCTCGAGATCCCGGGATTAATACTGTCAAAATCCCAGGGATTGGAAACCCTAATGGGTATGAATGTGAACACCACAGGCATCGGTGCGTTTGGATACAAAAACATAAATTGATATTCAAAACATTGTATCACATTATTACAAAATATAAAATTGTCTAATCGGAGATTCGTCGAAAGCCCAAAAGCGCCAATCACTCAGCTACGGGGTAAGCTGTTTACTGCAAGATTATTTATGAAATTTAAGACTATAAAAAATACATTCAAATGTTTCATTAGATGGTTTTGAATAATGGCTTTTTGAAATATTCAGTGGGAAAGTAATGATCAGTTTCGAAGTACAGAACAGATATTTAAATTTATTTATGTGTCGAACGCTTTGAGTGCTTTTGAAAAATAATAACACAAAAATTCCCCGTAAACCCAGTGTTTGATATCTTTGGTTGGAGAATAACATAGCTTAGACACAAATTGGAATCGATTTCAAGAATCAGACCAGAATCATAATAAAATAAGTATTGATACCTGGATATAAAACATTTAAGATTTTTTCCACTTCTCTAAGAAATCACTTTTTCGAATTGCATGTCGATCATCCAGTTCGCGATAAAGAAAACTTTTGAGAAATTTCACGTACGAAATGGCAAATCGTTGCATGAGAGCTGCACTGAGATATTTCAAAAATCTACTATTGAGGTGCTATATTTTAAGACGTGTTAAAAAATAAAAAAAGTTTTTTTTCCTTAAGACGGATATCCCACAACAGAATTAACGTATTTAAGGAAATTAAATATTTCTAGCAACAAAAAAAAACACCCGTGTTTTAAGTTGTCACAGTGCAGTTCTCAAGCGACGAATTGATATAATAAAGCAGTGATTTATTTTTGACTATCTGGGGAGTCTTAATTTTTTTGTTATTTTATTTTTTTGTTATTTTATTGTTAAAAATCAAAATTACAGTACATGACATAACAGCTGACGCCAATTCGCCAAGCACTTGAAAAATATAATAAGACAAAATATAAAATAAAAATACACAGTACATCAAATTCAACATAAAAAATCAAGAAATACAAAAGAAAAATGTATCAAACAGTTCACAAATACCATCACCAAAAATGTCCACTTCTCTAGGCAATGCGTTGATTAGTCGAACGGCCCTTGGAACTGGTGACTCATACCTCCTAAGCGAGGTATAAGTTTTTAGAAATAAAAGTTTTTGCTCATTGTTTCGCTCACGTAAGAATAAATTGGGAGCATGTAAATTAATAGTCATGAGAATCGGCCCCGAAGAAGAAGAGAAAAATGCTTTAAGCTTGAAAACGATCTTCGAGCTTCAAGTGAGTGAAATGATAACATTCCTAAAAGAAATTTGGTGGGGTAGTATTCCTTTAAGGAATTATCAAAGGGGAAGAATTTAAATTTTTTGAAATAATAATTCATATGCTTGTGGTGAGCATAAGTCTATACTGGTGTAGCGTTCACCATGCATAGTCGAGTAATTGTTGTATAAAGGAGCAGCTGCTCGTTTTGATCTTCGGATTAATTCAGTGGTTTCAAAACTTTATTTTACTACGTCTCCTTTGAACAAAATTTATCTCCGCGCTTCCCCATCATTTATTTCATTTTATAAGAAAGACACGGCTTAAAGGTTAAATAATTATTTTTAACTGCAATGATTCACGCCTCCAAGGTTAGAAATCTCTGGATTAAGCATAAATTACAATCTTGCTTTTGTGGCATTAGGTTGACGTTTTTTAAATCACAGCGTGCTCGAAAAAATTATCGGTGGCACTCTGACCCCCTTTAAGAATAAAAAAAACATTTTTTTTTAAATAGATACAGAATTATTTTATTGTTTGTTCTGCTGTTGGGAATTTGATAAGAATCAAAGTGAATTTATAGATTATTCTGGTTGATAGAAACAAAAAATATTTCATTTTGCCACGTACATATTGTACATGGTCATTGTTATTAAGTGACCCGCTGTAAATTTAGTCTGAGTTTAAAGCAAATTGCGATAGGTCATCCGTATACCTATGTAACTAATACTTTTTTTATTATTTGTAGTATAGATTTTGTTTTTTATTAAACTTAATATGTACAATGATTAAATTTTAACAATACAATTGAACTTGTTTATACAATACGGCTAGCAGATAAGTAAGAAATTGTTTTTAGAAAATTCACTTTTTTATTGAGTGGCACTTTACAAATTTAACATTATAAAAGTGGCTCTTAGCTTTACATGGTGCGCATCACTGATCTCGTAAGAGTTCATATAGTCGTAATTTGAATATAAATGAAAATGCTTCATTAAATTAAAATGTTTTTCACTTTGATATGCCAATCGCGTGGTAATTGGCTCATTAAGAGTATTTAGACTGTGCAATATGAACACTTATTAAATATTTATAAGCACACTTCAGATTTCAAAATAGAAAATAAAAACCCAATGTGAATAAAAATAACGTACGAAAATTGTATAAAACAAATAAAAAGTTCTTCATATTTTTCAGTTAAATATATTTGGAAAAATACGGGTGAACGAAGAACGCGTTGAGAAATATTATTACTCATTTGTGAATGGCAGATTTTCAGAAAAGTTTAGAAAGGCGAATGAAAAGGCAATATTTTAATATATCGTGAAAGAAAATGTGGATGTTTTGTGTGCCCAAACTTTTAAGACAAGACCGTATCCTTCATAAACGCAAAAAAATGACAAGATAAAATCACTCGAAAAATCCAAAATAGAAATAGTGCATAAGACAAATAAATCTCACTGATTTTTGAAGATTTTTCGCTACAATTATTCGGTTAATGTAAAATATAACATGATGCGACCTATAAGTGGTTATTTATGTTACCGCATTATGGATAAATGAAAATACCACAATGTTAATTTACCATTTGAGCACACTTAACTATTTTTGGTTATTCTTTAATTTATCACAATACAAAGGTATCAAAATATAACCTTTTTATGATCTTTTTGTTCATAGCACGGTGCTCCGATAATGTAATTGTGGGCTAAGTAAGTGTCGCATTATAAAACGAACGTTTATTTGAAGCTTTTGCAACCATGATTTACATATTTAAAAGTGAATATTTATTTAAATATTCATTTTTCTGTGACGTCTAACATGTATTTTAAATATCCCCCTCTATCTATGATTAAAAACAAAAAAATAACCAAACACATGTTGCAATTTTGACGTGAGCGGCCTGTTATTGTCTGTGTATCGTATTTCACATTTATTGTTCTGAAATATCTTATTATTGTTGATGAAAAATTAAAGGTTAATAGACTATAGTCATAATTGACCGGTAGGTTGCGATAAGTGAGTACCTCTGTTATGTACATTTCAGTTAACGTAACAATATTTAAAACAATACATTTGCTGTTTTTGGCTGTTAATAAACACTTCAATTATTATGACAACACCGCGTGTGAGATAGAAGATAAACCTTCAAACAGAAAAATAAAATCTCTCCCCGTTTTTCGACGAGAATTTAATATGTCGAGTGGGTGAGGCGAGGCGTAGAAGGATCTTATATGAAAGACATATCGGATCAAAGAAAAAAAAATGAAAAGCGAGCGTTTCATTTAAATTGTTGTTGAGAGAATAATATATTTTTAAATATTTATCAGTCTTTGTTTTTTGATAAAAGAATAACAACAAAAGTAAGCACGTATTAAATTGCGAATGCTATAAAATGCCCTTCATAACAGACTCGAGTAATATTTAAAGCAATGCCAGGTGATGCGTTTTTGAGTTAACTATGTAGAATTGTTCACTATGATCGGTTATATCAGTTAAAAAATGATGTATATAAAGCAGTGGTCGGCAACCTACTACCCGCGGTTAATTGAATTACCCACTTCGCATTTTGAATTACCCGCCAAGAAATTATGATAATATTTTTTTATCAAATTACTTATTTAAGAAGACCACGGAAGCCACCAATAACAATAGTATGTGTGTTTTGTATTTACACATATATATCATGCAAATATATTACGTATTATATATAAATATATGTATTATTTTCTAAAAATGACTTTTTAAGAGAATAAATGGTAGAAAAATATTATTGACTTTTTACCCAGTCTCAAAAAAGGTTGCCGACCACTGATATAGAGCATTGTCAATGAAATAATGTAAAACGTACTCATAATTTAAATGTAAAAAAATTAACACAGTATATATATATATACAGAGTATATCAATTGATATGTTTTCGTATTAATGGAATTTCTCACAACAGGTAGAATATTCACACTAATGTCACAAGGACTCTATTTACAAATGGCTGCATATTGATTTTAATGTGGTAAAATGTTCGAGTTATACAAAATGAAATTGTGAAGAATGCGGATTGGTATAAAAAAAATATTTTGTATGCAAAGATGAATTTAAACATATTATATTTATTAATAACTTCATTAGTTGCGGAAAAATGTTTGGGCTATGGTCTCCAATCCCGGGATTGTGATAGTATTAATACCGGGATTTCAGGATTGAAAAAAATTGAGAAAGTTGCGCGGGGACTAAAAAAGAGACAATTTTTTCATTTTAGAAATTACGCAAATTCCTGGGTTTTTGAAATTGGAAATCTTGGAAAAGTTTAAAAGGTCATTTTCAGAATTTCGTGAATTTCTGGGATTTCGAAATCGACTATTTTTTAGAAATTCTCAGCATTTCAAAATCGCCGAGCAAAAATGTCTCAATCCCGAATTTATACTCGATTTATTGTTGATTTTCGATCCCGGAATCAAAAAAAAGGTTCAGGATTGGATGCCCTATTTGTGACTATCAAAAACCAAAAGACGAGTTAAAACTGTAAAATTTGAAGTTAACATACGTAATTATGTGCAGCGATATTTTGGTCACCATGAATGCATAATTTTCGTCGTTGTCTGATATTAGTGTAGCAAAGAAATACAATGATTTATTTTAGAACGATCTATTTTTTTCAATATATAAGAACTTTCCATTAAAAACAAGAACAATTGAACCCCTTCAACCGCTTATGTACAGACGTCGCAATTAGAGAATCCAATCCCGGGATCCCGGGATCCCGGGATCCCGGGATCCCGTACAGTTTGCGAAACATTTCAATCACGGGATTAAAAGACATGATCCCGAAACTTTCGGGATTGATTTTCGTATAAAACAGAATTGTCTTGGCGTTGTAAAATAAAAAGCAGCCAATAGTCTTATCTTCAAATATAATAAACAACGTTCCATTGTTCATTATTTCACAATGCACAATTAATATATATTCCAAAATAAATTCTGCCGACGAAATCAATAAAATGAAATACTAGAAGTCATTTATGGTAATAATTTACGTTTTAATGAATCCGAAAAATATTAAATTCTAGAGGATATTATAAATTACTTTAAGAGGACACTTGTGACGATAAGACGTTATTTTTTTAGTATGAAATGTTTCTTATTTCTTTATCGTGCATTGTGCATATTGCAATGTTAATTGACTTTTTATTTATTTTAATGCCATTTCGGCTTTGCTCTATGAAGAAATTTCATGTTGTTTGTTATCGTCAAATCCAGTGTGACTATAACTAAAGTGATTTTTCTATTGTTCTAAACATGTACAAATATGACTTTTTTAAAAATAAATTTTGAAAAGAGGTGATAAAACAATAAGATAATAACTCTTTAAAATTAGACTCAACAACCCTTTCAGCTCCTATATAATACCAGTGTCAAAAAATATTTTTCATTAGTTCTACGGTTGCATTTCCAAGAGAAACCGAGTATTGTAATAACATATTTTTACGCTTCAATGAAACATGAACAAGGAACGAAAATTTCGAGTTCATAAGAAAGATGATGATATAAGTTCAATATGGAAACACTTTTTTACGTCTGTAGATAGAGCCACAGCTAAGGGTAAAGAGTGTAGTATGATGTTAAAAACTGGAGAGGGATCTACAAAAGGACTGCACACGCATTTATTTTCAATACACAAAATGAAAATTCATGGACCAACTTCCATCAATTCATTTCCATCGAATACAAGTGGTTCTACAACGAAAACCACAGATTGTCCTGAACGGCTGTTGAAAAGAAAATTAATATCCGACTATTTTTTAACTAAAGAAGATCTATCACTCGACGACTCACTGCCTTTTCAGCAGCAGACTGCCTGGGTACAAAAATAAGATCCAGACTAAATGACGAAACATTCGATGCTTTGGTGTTTCTTCGAGCATATTATTTAAATTAAAATTAAATTGTTTGGCGTTTTATTTTAAATGTACATTTACATTTTCTCACAATATCATTTATTTTATTTAAAAATATGTCTAAGATTGTATGTACATAGTATAAAATAAATGCTTTATATAATATAGAAAAAGTTGTATGATTAATTTTTGACCAATATTATAAATATCATTTATAAAATAAAATGTGTAAATATAAAAAAAAAAACTATAATTTCGGGACTAGCCCCGGGATCCTGGGATCATAAAATTGTAATCCTGAAATCCCGGGATCAGCATTTTGGCTCGGGATTGGATTCCCTAGTCGCAATGTATCGTATATAGATTTTAATTATGTCTCAATTTCATTGATGCGTGATATTGTTAAATTAATTATAATTTAATCATGTTAGTACTCATAGTCATAGATGATAGATGGCATTATAATTAAATCGGATTTAATACGAAATCTCATCCATATTACGAAAGGTTTCATGTTAAACAATTTGCGGTAAATGTTTTCAACACGTCACCAACACACGCTAATATTATTCCTGGGTACGGCTTCCAATCTTGATTGTCTAATTATCAAAACCGGAATTTTTGGGTTCGCTGTTAAATGTAAAACAAATATAAATTAAAATGTTAATATTAATACTTTCCGATTTACAATTATGCATATTTAATAATATAAAATTGCCCCTAGTGTACATATTTGAGGAGCAAACATTCAAAAAGTGTTTTGTCACAAATTTTGAAAAATGGCGTTTTATATCAATTCTGATAGCCCATAATAAAACCTATGAATGGAAATCAAAATTAGTGTTCAAAAAGGTTTTTTTTTATATTAAAATGAAATCATAAAGTTGACACATTCATACAAACCGTGACTTTTGCAACACTTAAATCATCATTTTCCAAGCTTTGTATTTGTGTGACAAAACACTTTTTGAATGTTTGCTCCTCATTTTTTAACAAACCTGTTCATAAAAAAGACTGTTCTTACATAAACACTTGTGTGGCCTGTGGTCTCACTCCATCTAATATTTTGTAAGAGTTGTAAACAAGAGCAGATAATTTTACTTCTTTTTCCGCACAAATTTATAAAAAAAAACAGTAGCAATTAATTTTGTTTTAAAACGGAATCAGCAGCATCTGTCGGTGAAGTTTCTGTCGATATCTCGATGATGGTTTTGTGTATAAAAATGTTAAAACTACTCCGAAAAAGGTATCTATGAATAATATTTATATGAATAAACTATTCTAATTATTGTGGGTGTATTTGTATTGTTTTAATGTTTTAATCTTTACAATTCCCGATAAATTAAAAAAAAACTTTTCAAAAGACAAAAAATGGATATAGATTTAATTAAATATGTAACTTTTATGTCAGCTTTTTTTGTGTTACATATAACGCTATTGCTTTTTTTAAAATGTTATTAGAAATATCAACTGTTCCAATTTGTTTTACTAACGAGTAAGCCAATGTAAGCCTTAAAAGTGAACGACCTTTATGTTTCAAAAAAAATCGTTTAAGGATTCTTAAGAGAAAATTATATGTTTATTCAAACTTCATTATACAGTAAAAAGAAAATTAATTTTAGATGTCAAAGTAGAATTACGCTTGTTTTCGCTCGTATCGCATATATTTACAATAATTTGAATATAAAAGGCTTTATATCTCTTATGATTAGGGATTCTGAAGTCTCGGATTTTTCAAAGTCCCGGAACTCGAGACTTCCCCTTCAATAAAATTATTATTTTATTCAAATAAAATATGTGCATGTATGTATTACATACATACATGCCTTATACGCCTTTTGGGGAAACGCACTAGTAAAAATCGCGTTTTTAATACAATGTTTAATAATTTTTATTTTTCTTATGTAATGGATACGTGCAATGCTAACGGATTTTTTTTTACAAAAAAGGGATGATAACGGTACATGTAATGAAAATATATTAAAGAATTTGGCCGCCGTCAGGGGCAAATTTATGACCGTAACTTCACAATACAGCTTTAAGACCTTTTTGTATGATTGAGACATTAATACTTTTGTATAATAGTGAAAAAACATTTGTACATAAAACAACATGAGGAATGAACATGCAATTTTAATATTTTGTAATTTGCATTTGCTACAGTTATATTACAATATATAAACACATGGTATTTGGAACTTCTACGAAATTATAAATTGCAAAAATATGTTTTTTTATCAGATCCCTTGTATATTTGCATAATAAATTTTGTTTAAAACCCCGGGTTTTAATCCTTTAGCTTGAATACAATGTTTTTTTTTCAAAACTGATCCCGGGACATTTTCCAAAAAAGTCCCGAGACTTAAGACAGCAAAAAACCTGACAAGTCCCGGGACGTCTCGACACAGAATCCCTACTTACGATACATAACTTATATACAAATATTGTCTAATCAATTTATAATGTTATTAAATGATGTAAATATTTGTAATAAATTACAACTAATGCATACTTGTTGGAAATGTGTTCTTAACTTATTGGAAAATGAGACTCGTAAGGTATTTTACAGAAATGTTTGGCTTAATATTATAGTTAGAATGTGGTATAATTTAATATCCTGATATTGTAATAAAAAGTTGTTAAAATGTTTTAAAAGATCCTTACTTCGATATTTTGATCAAATAATTTTACAGCAAATGTCTAATTAAATTTCAACTTAAGTAAATTAAACTTAAAACATAAGCTCTGTTCTTCTGCGTACTTCTGATGGTTTGCTGACGGCTTGCAAACTGTTTTCGAATTATAATCTAATTCGATGCTTTTAGATTCTAATTCGAAAACGGTTTCCAAACCGTCAGCAAACCGTCAGAAATACGCAGAAGAACAGAGCTATAATTAAAGTATAAACACCTGGTATTCAATGAATATCAACTAATCAAATATTTTTTTAACTTTGAAAAATAGCTAATAAATTATATATTATTAAAAAATCCTTACTTTGTTACCACCGCTTATTTTTCACTAATTTAATTTTTCAAATTAATATATTTTTTATATAGTCAAATTCTTATAGCATGAGCATTAGATGTAAGTTTAGCAGAAAGATAGGTAGAGGGATGTGGAGATTTTACTGGAGACAGTCCACGGAGAGAAGAGTATTTGCATTGCACATGTCACATGTCTCACTCATTTGAGATTTCTATTCAAAGTTAATGATTTTTTTATAAAGATCATTACACCTACAGCATTGAATGTAAGTTAGGCAGGAAAATTGTTTATAGAACATCCACTATGATTCTATATCAGTGTATCTAACACCAGACTCTATTTGTAGTCCCGGGATTTCGGGATTCACATTTTTTTCAATCCCATTTTTCACTTTTTGTCATTGCCCGTTTTCAAAATGAAAAAAAATTGAGACATTTTATTTTTGGATCTTGCACATTTCAATTTTATTTGTCAATGCCCAATTTGGAAATTCAGGAGTTTACGGAATTCCAAAAATGAAAAAATGTAGGACCTTTTTTAAGCGCTATTTCAAAAAGTTTTAATCGCTAACCGATTAAAAAAAAAAACAGGAATTTGCGGAATACCCAAAACCTACAAATTTGATTCTTTTCAAAAACTTTACGAGAAGGATTAGTACTATCACAATACCGGGATGCCGGGATTGCAGGCCCTAGGCCATATGCTATACATTGGGAGCGAACACGGTTAAAAATATATACAATATACACATATTGTATTCTATATACATTTTTAATATGGAACGTTTCCATTGTTTCTTGTACTTAAATCGAGCTTATTAGTGGTGTTTTAGAGGGAAACTTTCAAACGATAAGTGAAAGTAACAGATAGTTAAATTTGTAAAAAAATGGTTGTTAATTTATTTTTAATATTATGAAAATATGTGGGTATCTTTCAATTTTCCCAACGTTACTAAAAATCTTAAGCAAAAAACATCAAATGAGTATCTATAATTTATACAGAAAAATAAACAAAAAACATTTTATTTGCACTGAAATTATAAAATTATAACGAGAAAAACAATCGTGATGAATTTGTGATTTTCTAATGAATGTATATTATTAATCTTTAGTCAATTCTCAAAATATTTACCGAAATGATTCAATGATCAGAATAAAAAATATATTCCATGCTTCATCGCATAATTTAATAAAAAATAATCAATCACATGAAATGATTCTTCTCCAATCGGTGGGACGCGAAACTTATTTTTCATGGTATTAAATACTTTTTGGTGAACGAAAACCATTTGCTGGCCTATATAGTATAAGTACGACGTCCCACTCTTGTACAGTAGGTACTTTGTACTGTTTTGTGAATAAAAAGTAACGTAAAAAAAATTATAATATTTAAAAATGTTTTTATCTGAGTTAAAACGAATCCAGGGAATCGCTTTTATATGTGTACAACAATATTATGAGTTGTATAATAACTATTATGTTTAGTTTTATACAATTCTTTTATTTTTTAAACAAATACTTTAGGAATAAAATTATACTTAAAAATTCCGTTAGTAATGTGTTAACAAGGAATTTTGAAGTTTTGGCTTTTTCAATGTCCCGTCATGACCTTTCCATCAATAAATTGTTTTCCAATAATTTATGAATGTGCCATAAATCGATTGAAACAGCAATGTATTAACGATCCCAGTCGAGCGTTTGTGAGTTCAAATGTTGACAGTAAATTAGATTGAAATTTAAAAACGTGTTTGGTTACGGGAAAAGCAATATAAAAATATATTTCATAAGCGAACATTAAAACTACCTTCCTTATAGTTTTACAAGCGACAGATGTCTTTTTTTAAGTCATTCAACTAATAAATAAGAAGTGGCTTACCGCTTCAGATTTCCTTGCACTCTTTTCTTTGCACATTACGTCGCTGAAGTATTTTCTCTTCCACCAGCAGATTCCGGAAAGGACCACGATGAGGAGTAGAGCGAGACTGGCGGCTCCTGATATTATCACTAAGTCTCTCCCTTTGTTGTGTCTATTCAACTTTTCCGCCTGAAAAACAGGCTACAGCGTTAAAACAAAACAGTTTTTTCATTATTCTCAGAAGATGAAATGCCTGACTGCTAAAAAATCATTGAAACAATATTAAGTGAAGACACATCTTAAAAATAGTCAAATAATCGTCTGATAATAATATTAAACATAGAATACATTAAGAAGGTCAATAAGTTTCCCGCCCAAACATTTTGGAACATGACAGTTTTAACACTTGCTAAGATATATTTCTATGTTGCTGGCCTTTAATGAAACAAATGTTTGAGTAGCAAATAGAAATGAATAATATCATAATAAAAATACAGCACGACGGATTGTAAAAGAAAACCTATAAATCGAAATTCGATGGAAGTATATATAACATAATAAAACCAACAGTTATTACTATCTACGAGTATCTTTGAAATGGTAAACAAAATGTAAAAGATCATGAAGATTGGTTCTTATAAAAAACATATAAATGAATATTTTTTTCACTTCATTTACTAACGTATATTCCGATTATATCACAAAAATCCCTTCGCTTTGACATTCAGAAACATCATGTGATATAATATTGATATCAAGTTTAGAAATTTGGTGAATTTAATATCGACCTATTTGTTTTGTTTGACGTTATACGTTGGTATGAATTTTGGGGTATCATCTAAAACAACTAGAAAAACAATATATTACGTTTATTTCATTTGATTGTTATTTGAGTATTTTGTTTTTTTTTCAAAATTATTTCATAATATAATAAAAAGCAGTTTGAGGGTGAGTGAAGCGGTCTTCAGCGACATCTGTAATACACAAAGTTAAGTGACTCGTTTGCAAACATTCGTGTAATGGATATAGCCAAGTTGAATAGATAAAAGCAAACCTTAATATACTATTCCACACAACATTTAACTGTATATAATGCACGAGAAGCCAGTGTGTGCTTAAATAGCAAATTTATGTTTTCTTACAAAAAATGATTAATCTCAATCAAAACACCTTATTTATTGTTGAAAACTGTATTGCACATTAACAAAATTAAATATATTACTTTCATTAATAGCAAAAATAAATACTGTCAATTGGAGAATTTTTAAATATATATAAAACGATGTATGATATTAATATATGACTATTATAGTAGAAATTAATTATTTATTGAACAAACAAGGGACCACTTAAGCACGCCACTGGATACCTGTTCATTGTATACAGTAAATTGATAATGGGATATAGTAACTAATAATGATTTACTTAACTGGGATGCTTTTACAATCCTATTTAGTTAGATTTTATTAATTACAGAAATAGTTCGTAAATAAGTCAATTATCATTTTTTATAAATTATAAATGTCATTATACACCGTTTCACCAATCCTTAATAAAACACTATTTTAATTCAATTTCATTCGAAATAAGACGAAATATTGCAGGCAATAAATACATTGAAGATATTTTATAGTTACAGTATTTTTAAAATAATGTCCACTCTCTTGTAGAGTATTTGAATTTCTAATTGTGCGTTGTAAATAATAAATAAAAATGTACTAAAGAATGCAGTAATATTTGTTTCCCGTCGAAAATTGATTTTTTAAACAGATAAAAGTGAATTTGAATATTGCCTAAAATCAAGATTTTCAATAACTCCGAATCTCTTCTTTTGATTACATATTAGAAACAAAAACCCCTTGCCACCACTTTACATCCATTAAAAAAATTGGAAGAATGATTTTTATTTCACCATTGAGATAAAAATCTATGTTAAAATCGACTTCAGAAAAAGACTTTCCAAAAAAAATAAACAATAGTTTGTACTTTTTTTAAGGGACGTGACAATAAGAAATTAGACTACAATCAAAGTTAAGTCGATTCTGGTATATTATGATTTATAAAACCGTCGCTAATTTTCTACAAGCACGTATCTCAACTTTTATCAGTTGTGAGTTTTTTAACGTAATGAATTCAGATTTTTAATAAATACACTTTTTTATCTCGTATCCCAAAAGAAATATAGTTCATGGTCGATTTAACATAATACAAAAACGTTAGTAAAAAAAAAATTTGGCAAATGATATGTAATTGTGCTAAGTTTAGCGTGAAGGAGAGGTTGACATTGATGGGAAAGTCTTTGGTTCCTTCATTATTAGCTTCCTCAAAGTTATCGAGGACAAAACCATTCCAGTGGTGTTTTATAGGAATTGAAAGCGATAGCGGTAGAATAAATTACATTTATTTGTCTCGAATATTTGTACTTTTTGAGATACGCGGTTGTACAAAATTAACGACGATATGCCAGCTTAAATTTTTTTAATACTGTATTAAACTGTTATTCAAACCAATGTGTGTATTAACTGGTTATTCAAATTGAAGTTTCCTTTAGAAAGTTATGTTTTTTTTTATAAAAATAATTCAATTTGAGCTCTTTATGCGTAGACGATGCAATTATTATTAGTATGTTTTGAAAAAGATATTTATTAAAATCAGTGTAAAGTAATCTTACCATTTCAGTTGATGTGCTAATGTTTAAGGTTGGAGATGTGCCATTACTGCCACTTGGTGGAATAATGTTGTGGATAGGTCGTGGCGTCAGAGGTACTGGAAAAAAAAACAAAATATATCGATCCGTAATAGGCAGAAAATCGTAACCGACAATTTATAAATTTTATGAGAAGGTTTTTTTAAATTTAGTTCGAAAAAGGAATTACTTAAGTGCGGTTATATAAATATATGGTCAATGCCTATCCTGGTATTTTAATAAAACTGTCTGACTACTTTCAATTCTCTAGATCAGCGTTTCTAAGCCAGGTTCCATGTAGAAAAAATGATAACAAGCCAAAACACTAAAATGTACAGACCCTAAAAACGACCAGGCGAACGAAATAAAAACTGCAAAAACTTCACTTAAGCTTTGTAGACAACACCGACAATTGCTTTTCAGTACGAATAAATGCCTTTTCCGTGACGTTTTCCGCATAAATGTTTTTTTTTTCTATTATTGAAACATTTTATTTGACTTAACTCAGATGTTAAGGTCTTGAAATAACAGACTGAATTTAAGGATTTCCCATTATGGAAAAATGTGTTTTTTTTAGCTCGCTAGCTCATTTAAAAAACTTGGAAGTGAACGTATTTCCCTTAATGACAAAAATGTAGAATCTTTTTTTAGACATTGTCAAAGATGTGCTTTAATCTTGAAAAAATATTCACTTTATTTTGATTTTGAGATGAAACACTCGAGAGCCACAAAAAATCAAACGGGCTTTACTAAAATAAAAGTTTACCGAAAATTTGCGGCTAAATGTCGCTCCGATATAATTGGCAGTCTATTTTGATGGATACAAAATTTCCTTTAATTTTTCATATCGGAGTAGTTTCAAACAAATCATCTTATTAAAACTTGACATAATTTGTCAAAAAAATAAATAACGAAAAGAGTGGTAATAAAATTGACAAATCAACAACTTTTCCATAAAATAATTTATTGCCGAAAAATTCTAAGGTGCTCAAAGCAAAAATAACTGCCAGTGCAAAATCAGACTATGAAATGAAATAAATTGTATAGAATTTATAGTATCGATTTAAAGCGATGTTTTGTCTATAACTCAATAAATATCAAAAAATGGTATACATACACTGCGTCGAGAAATTTGCATATCACCCAATATATTGTTGAAGTGATAAATCGCGACCTGAGAAATACAAGGTTCTAAGTGGAAACTCGTGGTGAAACAAAATATCAACGAAGCAGCACTTTTCCAATACCATTAATGGTATTTATTGTTTTTTTTTTGTTTCGTCAAAGATCTACCTTTAGTTATCGGGTCGCAATATATCTAGCACAGGTTCGAAAAAAGATTCGTTTGTGAAACGTTATTCCTAAATGTAATTAAAAAAAATAATGGCAGCAAAATCATCTTAGTGGAAAAAATACATGATTGAATTAACTGTACACTGATAAAACGAAAGGTGAATAAAAATATTTAAGTGGTGGGTATAGGTCAGTTATGCACAAACCGCGGCCCAAAATAGCGTTTGCTGCGGCCCAAAATAACAAGTACTTCATCATTAAATTTTTCATTGAATATGATAAAAATCTGTGTTTGATATGTGAAAAAATTATGCAATGACAAAGGTTTATAATTTGAATCGTCACTGATAAAAAACTTAACACTATTCTTAATTATTTAATATGATTATATTTTCACGGGTACACATTTGCGCCCGTAATTCATCTTTTTACAATGAGTACCGTCTGTGGTGCATCTTATGTCTGTTTTTAGATTATTGTTTTCAAAACACGCTTTGTTTGTTGCTTAAAACATTTTCCAACCCCTTCTCAGCATCCACCAACGGGACCGATTCATCATTGTAACTAGAATTGATCGATTTGTAGAACAACGCTCAATTTGAATCAAAATATCAGGAAATATCAAATAATTCTCATTGTTTTGAAAATTACAAATGTAGTATCACTAAAAACACTGTAACATGCAAACTAAGCGTCAGATTATTATGAAATTTTGATACGTATTATTTGAAGGTTGGTAATTTTTAAAAATGATATGGATTTTTTAAGAGGAGTGTGACTTATAGGAGTTATTCGCTGCTGTCACTGTCAGTTACGAAATGTAATCGTTCGCAATTTTTTGAACTAACGTATTGAATTTTGATAGAATCTGAATTTTGCACGGACTCATTTGATGGCATGCTGTTTTTCCTAGATTCTTGATCTGAGTCAATTGGATTTATTTTGTTGATCGAACGGTTGAAACTGATTTTTGAAACTGAAAAAACTGAAAGTGTAAAATATTTTATTTTTTAAATGCAGGTGTTTATTTGGTACGTGCCTAAAACATCACCATATATATTTTTTTAGTAAAAAAATAATATTCCATCTATGGTTTGTATTTCAAATATTTGGATATCCATTTATTTGATTAAGTCTTTTTTTTCTAAGGATTTTTTTTACGAAAATGGATTGTTACTCAGTTGCTCAAGCTCTCTTTTTTAAAGAGAGTATGGACAGAAAAATAGGCTAGGGATGGAAAAGTGGTTAATTAACCGCTTTTGATAGTCAGCCTCGTAACGCAGATGACAACGTCGTTGGCTTTCATAACGGATCTAAAGGGTTCGAGTCCTAGAACAATTATTTTTTTCAATAAAATCGATTTATAGAATTCTGTTCGAAGGCATGGGTGTTTGTAATTTATAAATTCGCTCCTACCATTAAAATTCATACCATAAAAACTAAGGTTCAATATATATATATATATATATATATATATATATATATATACATCAAGACATCACATAACTCCAAGTTTTCAAGCAGAAATTCAAAATTCGATTGAAAAACTAATGTATATGTAATTAAAAACTCTTCATTTGGGATTCGAACCCGTGATTTCCGTGATCTAAGCCAACGACGTTGACTCAACAATGAAGCCGTTAGACCACCATATTTATTAAGGCTTAACAATGCCTAAGTAACACAATATAACAGTCTTGGTAAGTTTTTGTTTTCAAAAAAGGTTTTTCTATTAAATGATTGCAGAAATTCCTTCTTAAAGATTTATTTTTCTATGGAGAACATCGCGCACGTGCCAGATTTTTTTTTCCGTCCCATGGGTTCGCCATCCCTGTTCTAATTATTTAAGTCAAAATAAAATCGTCGAATAAGCACGTTTAAGCGAATTTCGACGACACGCATTTTCACTTTTGTCACGTTGGTATTAGCGATGTTTACTTCACTGACAGAATGATTTATTTTTCCATTAAACATTAACCGATAAGATAGGCGACACATGAAATTACACAATGAGTAAGATAAATTCCGAATAATAAATAACAGAACATGTTATAAATACCTCCCAATCGATAAATATCTAGTACATATGAGGCATATAAAAACAAATCCAGCAAACTCAAAAGTATATTTCAAAACAATGTAGATGTTTACTTTTAGGGTGTTCACTATCAATAGCTGATGGAAAGGCATTATATTAATAAAAACAGAATATTCTTTAGTATTTTATTCCACTTCATTTTTAGGAAAAGTCAAGACCGGTTTCACTCATTGCGAACATTGTTATCAACTGTTAAGAAATATAATTTAACAGTGCTATCTGTACAAAAATAAATTTAAATGACAAGGTGTAAACAACAATTGACATTGAAAAGAATTTTCAAATTAAAGTATAAGTGATTATATAATTATAGAAAATTATACATATAAATAAAAAATTATTCATCATTTATTTAATGTATGGAGTTATGGAATATGCAAAAATATCAAAAAATATTATATTTACCACGCAAATCGTCTCGAATAATTTAATAAAACGATGCATATTGAATTTCTTTTGATTGTTGCTTTAGGTTTGAATTTTTTTTTTTGAATTGTGTTTTGTTTGGTATTATTTTATTTAAGTCTTGTACAACATATTTGTGCTATCAATTCGTTCAATTTCTTATAAGCTGATAAAATTGAGGCATACCGCCATTTCTTAAGATTTCCGATTATTGCCCATGTCTAATGGACTTTAATGGCTTAGTAGAAAAGCAATGTCGTCAAAATAAAAAATTTCAAATCCTAAAATATAAAATCCATTAAATGTTAATATGCCCATGTTTATAACAGTTGTATCAAACACACGATTCACTGACAATTTTTTTGCGGCCTGTCGAGACTTTGAAAATTGACCAAAACCATCATTATATTATTAGCGGGTAATGTTTCTTCGAACTAAATTTGTAGATAGATTTTTTTTTTATTTTTTTTTTTCGAAAGATATTTTTATGACTCATGTATAAACATCTAGGTAATAATTAATACTTTTTTCATTTTCACTGACATCTACATATGTACAGCTATTTGAGACCATGATATATTTTGTTAAATGTATCTTTTACGTATATTTTGATTATTTATACTTTTACTACAAAAAAAAACTCTAATTGTTAATTGGATGAAGCTTGCTTGACAGTTATGTTTAAATTTAATCCTATGAAATTTATTTATATTTAAGGTTTTGACCCAATCTCACGTTCGTTGTTTAATTTAAAATGTATGCAATATTACGAAAGATTGCGAATTGTGAATTAAATTTATTCAAATTTTCTCTAACCCTTCCTTACTATGCAAAAAAAGCACAAGCTCTTGAGCTGTGTATTTGCTACACATCAGGCAAACGGGAGTGAATCATGACAATTATATAACACAGTACTACATATAATTATCATGATTCACTCCCGTTTGCCTGATGTGTAGCAGATACAAAGTTCAGGAGCTTGTGATTTTTTTGCATAGTAAGGAAAGGGCTAATGTGAATTTGTAATCTTCGTAGTTTTACAGTTTCGCCGAACTATTTCGTAAAATTATTTTATAATGTGTTCGGCGTAAAATGAATCAACTAAATTAAAGTTGTGAAATTTTGAAATCCCAACTCATTCTTAAATATTTTAAATACACTTTGAAGTATAAGTCAAATAAATATTATATATACGAAATGCTAAAATTGATTTAACAGTATACACATTTTCCAATATTTCATGACTGAAATTCCACGTATTTGCGTCGTAAAATTGGGCCTCATTTATGGATAAAGTTTTCAATATTTTATCGAAAGACTAACGAGGTGGACTTTGTGTTAATTATTATAACTCGGTTGATCAATTTCGTTACAATGAAGTAATGTTTGTTGCACGATTTGTTTTACTGTTTTTAAATCTACCCAGTTTTTCACCATTCTTTTTATAATATTTTTTCGGTCATTAAAGACGTTATTTTTGAGCTTACAGTTAAAAGTCTTAAAAATAATTCACAAAATATTGTAATAAGATATGTACATAATTTAATAAGCGTCTTCTAAAATGTTTTGCTTTATCAAGTCAGTATTTTCATCAACCTTTGGACAGTACTTGATATTATTTAGCCCAGGGGTGGGAAACCTTTTCATTTCTAAAAGCCACATTCATTTATCTGATTCAACATAAGGCCGCAGCAAAGAAAGCGTTGACACCCCCCCATTTTTTTCGAATGTCCAACATATGATGGGTTGATTACGCTATTTTTCCAAACACTTGCATATAATTTTTTGATCGAAGTGAATATTTTAACCAAGTCAAAAGGCCGCATCAGAGTAGTTAAAAGGCTGCAGATTCCCCGCCATGATTTAGTAAGTATTTATATAATTTGTCAGTATTTTAGCCATAAGCTCAGTTTTATGTTGACAAAAAAAACCTAGCCTAACAACATTTTATAATCACGGCTATCGACCGAATTCAAAATATTGACATTTCTGTGTTTATACAGACCAAATAAATATAAGATTTGAAATGATCATTTGCGTAATATAATACTGACCAATAAGTTATTCAAATATAGACCAATTAAATATTAGTAATTTTATATGAACACAACAAAATATATATTTAGTTATTACTTATATTAATATTAAATCTACAATCTTAGTTCAACTTAAGTGAGTGTCAGTAAATATCATATAAGTGAAAAACGGTGGAGATTCAAAGTTTAAAGCAAAATATATTTTAGCAAGGATAAAATATTTTATTTCAACGATTCCACATTATTTATAAGAGATCGAGACCGGTTTCGCTTATCGCGGTTATTACCAGTTGATATTACGTTATTGCACTTTCTTAAGTGCATTTCGTACCTTCTAGGCATCGTTTCGTTTTCTGATAAAATTAAACCGTCAAAAACCTTTTTAAAACAGCATTAGTTTTAAAATTAGGTGATACTTTTAGAATAATAGATTTTATGGAGTGTATTTTTTCATAAACGACTTATATTTAAGTAGTGATAAAGAAGTGTGTGTAAATTATTGCAAAAACCATTATTAACTACTTAACTTCACACGAAAATAAACATTTAAAGCTTTATTTGATAAGGGAATTATAAGGATTAATAGCTGATTTTTATACTTCTTTTGTAAAGATAGTTCGCTCGTACTACAACATATCGACTGTGGAAAGGAAAAAGCACGTAACCCACACATATCAAATTTTACAGGAGGCGCTAAAAACGTGTTTTGATGATTTTGTGACATATGCAATTATGAATTATACACAACCTTAAAGTGCATGGAGACTTCTAAACTGGTGTTTAATTGACATAATCTAATATTAATTAAAGAAGTTGTCTAAGAAAAACTTTTATTTCAGTATTTTTTCTTGGTTAAAATTTTTTACAAGGTCATCTTTTTCATAATAAAAAGCTAAAATTAGATACCAATTCGGCATTCGCAGCTTGCATCCTTTTGATAGAACGTGTATCAAGTCTGATATATTGTGATTATCGAAAAAAACCTATTTTGAAAAACCTGTGGGTTACGTCTCTTTTCTTTTCCACAGTCGATATATTTGTTTAAGGGTATTCAAGAGAAACTTATATTACATATTGAGATTATAATATCTTCAATAAGTTTTTCTATATTAGGTGAGAAATTGATATGCCAGTCGTCACATTTTTATTCTGCTTGTGCGGCTAAGCCCGTCAATAATTATTTGTTTTGATCAAATAAAACATATTGGAACATTTTACTTTCTTAAAATGTATTTTTTTTTAAAATATTATAACTAAAAAAATGTATTCGATTTGTATGCCTCAATAGAAAATCGATTTAAAAGTTTGAAAGATGTAACTTTGTACAGTTAAAAATTAGAGTTATATTTTTGATGGATTAAATTTGTGGAAATTTAATTTAAAAACGAAATTAAAATGGAAACTGATTATGACACGTGTTTTACCCCTTCGAGGATTTTATCTTCAGGAATCCTAACTTCAAGAGCGTGGGGAGCAACCCATGTTGTATAGAATGTTTTATTACAAATAAATGGGTTTATTTAAACTTTTGTTTTATTTGTTTCGAAGAATTCTAAGAAATGCACTTTAAAATATTTATTGCTAACACGATTGAGTATTTCTTATTAAAATCGCGGTAATTTTGAGTGGTAGATGTTTTGCGAATTCTGTTAAATATCTAACATTTTCATTACCTCTAACACAAACGTTTCTAGCTATCCACTCAAAATAACATATTGATACGTTAACTTAAGTTGTTTTTCTATATTACATTAATGTGTGACATCAAATATATTGAAAATAAAAATATTGTTTTATCTGATGTTTTATCAAGAATTTATTGTTTATTAGATGTAAAAAATCATTTCAAAGTCTCAAGTTAATTATTATTTCTTAAGTCTATAAGTATTTAAATATAATAAGGAAAAGGACGCAGTGTACATATTGATCAACAGATGAATGTTTGAGACCCTTTATTAAATTCATATCCTTTGGCATAAGGTAGATGTGGAAATGCCATGTAGAGTTTATTTGTTTTTGGGCAGCTGGTTCAACAGATCCTGCCTGCCTAATAGTAATGAAGATAAGAAAATGGCCCGTATTAATGGTCTCGTGAGAAATGATTTATCGATCACTTTTACCCTTTTGGATGGCTTTTCTACTATGCAAAGATGGGGGTGATAGTTCTTGATTAACGATGGCGACAGCACAATAATCTAGCCATAGCGCTGTAGAAATTAAGGAGACAAAATCTGTTGCAAATATAGAATAGTAATTTTTATTGAAGAAAAAAATAATTTTACATTAATTATAATTTCAGCATCTGTTCGCATATTTGACGACTTTAGCAAAAAAAATATGATCTATTGTGGATTTTATCATAATATATCGAAATATGCTAAAAATACAGTAATAACGATTTGGAAGAGGTAACTGCAATACTTTTGGAAATTACATGACGGAAATTATTGTTTTCAAAACATATATATGTAAACACGATCATTTTGCATAATAAATTGCCGATAGTGCATATAATGACTTATTTAAAATTGCACATTATTTTTAACCTTTAGAACCCGGATGACGTACACAACACGCCAAAAATATCCTATATTTTGATGTCAATTTATAATTTACAGGTCTTATTAAAAAAACTTGATTTATTATAAAAATAAGGTTTTAGATACTTTTAATTATATTTTTTTAAATCCAAAAAAACTGTTAACTGTTAAAACATATACTTTTAAAATTTTGAAAGATTGGAATTTTACACATTTTAAATATGCCATGGCAACAAATCGCCGGTTTGTGAATAATAGCTTTAAATAAAAACTATACAACCACTGGATTCAAAATTGTTTTGCCAGAATGTCACCAGAAATGGTTTTCAAACCAAAAAATCAGTTTTACATATATTTATTTGTTTATCTGCGGCTCATTCCGGTATTCATTGCATAGGAATTAGCCGATAATCAGAATTTATTTTAGGGAGTGCCTGAAGGGTTAATTAACCTAAACAAATTTGACTTCGATTAAACTGACATAGCGAACAAAAATAGCGGTTGAAAATAGTCGTATAGTGTTATTTGAGCATAAGTCGTTAGTATGTTTTCATTCATAATTAGCACGCGATCAGTTGCAGTAGTTTAAAAAAGAGGCGGCAGATTATTTGATGCGAACTTAGCCATATTCAACCGTGTGCTAATCCAAAAATTTTAGTCAGGTTTGTACGTTTCTCCCATAATTTAATATATTATATTTTGAAAATTCTACTCCATTGAATGGCGTCACCTAACATCCACAAAAGCCAGTTATATCGAAGTTTAAATTGACTTCTTAGAAGAGGTGAACTTTACTTGCGGTAGCTGGTAGTGTTATTAACTTTTTAATTCAACCTAACAGTTTGAAGTGTATATTATATCGATATTGTTGATTTTGTTTCGTTAGAAAATGGAATTGAAACTTAATTGATTAGCTCCTCGTTTGACTTACAATAATGAAAAATTGGCTTAGATCTTTTGCCACTTACTTCATTGTAAAAAATGATTTTTTAAACATATTTATTGCGGTTTTATTGTGATAAGTTTTCGATAATGAGGCCAAGAACAACATAAATCTATATATAGAACGAGCAGGTGCAATTTTAATCAGTGCTGTGTACACAAAATAATTAAAAACGAAAAATCATTCATTAAGCCAAAGAAAAAAATAAAATATGGATTTGCTTAAAAAATATGTCGATGATATACTAAACATGGGGTGGGGAACCTTTTCTTATTTAAAGGTTAATTTTTCTGTTTCGACATGAAGGCCGCAGTAAACATTGACTTGGGAATTTTTAGCTGGAAACAATTTCATGCCAATTTCTAAGACCCAGAAATTTGCGGATTTCCCAAAATTACCAGCGTGGGACCTTTTTGTTAGGTCTTTCACGGATTTGACATCGAAAATCCCAAGAATTTACGAAATCACAAAAAATTATAGGATTAAAATAAAAATAATAAAACATTTTTAGTACTTTTTCCACATAAAATTTATTAGATCAGGACCGGTTTCGCTCATGATGAGCATTGTCAACTGATAAGAAAAAACAATAAAACAGTGATATTTATACAAAAGTTAAGTGATAAAAACAAGGTATGACAAACAATTAGTTGTAATACCAATTGTTTGTTTTATTGTTTTTTCTTATCAGTTGACAATGCTCATCATGAGCGAAACCGGTCCTGATCTAATAAATTTTATGTGGAAAAAGTACTAAAAATGTTTTATTATTTTTATTATAATGCCATTCCACCAAGTATTGACAGTGAACACCTTAAAAGTGAATTATAGGATTAGAGAATTGGCCAGAAAACCACACCAGAGTAGACAAAAGGCCGCAGGTTCCCCACACCTGTACTAGACATAATTTGTAAAATTCACTGCTATTTTTCTGTCATGCAAAGTTTTGAAAAAAAAACATAGCCGATTTGAAAGATGCAACGACGTTATCATTATATTACTAGCATAGGTATGAGAATCTTTATTATTTACTTGTAGTATGTTATCGTTTACCAGTATATTTACAAATTTGTCCAAGAAATTATATCACTATATAATAATATACTTTTTTCGATGGCTTTTGATTAAAATATTGATTGTTAATCGTTAAAAAATCACCTTCCAAAGCGTCATGCATGCAAGTAGCAAATTGGTGTTGGTTTGGATAGATTCTGGATGGAAAAATCCATTTTGATTGAATACCTTATATAAATCTAATTACAATTATTAAGAACGTCTATATGAAAAAAAAATGTTTCGCAATACGATTTTTGCAAGATTTTATAATGTTTTGAAAATTTTATTTAAATTTAAAAGCTTTTTGGATTAACTGTGACAAGGTTGTACGAATGAAAATATGCATAACAATATTGAATTTGGTTTATTTGAAGTGTGGCTACAATGCTATTTACGATATTAAAATATATTTATGAGAATAAATTGAAGTGTACAGAAAAAGGCTTAATAATTAAAACACATTTTGTAGTTTTCTACTAAGCAATTATAAGATTTATTATTATACAGGTAAAAAATAATTAAATTATGTATCAGGTGTAGAAGACAGAGTAATAAAAACATAAAGAACCAAAAGCTATTACGTATTAATTTTACGGGGTTAAATTTGAATGTCAAAAGTTTACCGGTTGTAAATGTTTGATCAAAGCTTTTTCAAATCCAACTCCTGTGATTTGTTGAATTGATTTAACTATGAAAGACATAAACAAAGAACACGTGCTAATGAATATTAGCAATTATAACGTTGTTTTCAGTGTATTTACACCTGCTTGGGAAATCCTTAATTAGTTTATTTTTTTAAAGCACGTGGTCTCGTTATAGACTAATTCAGCAACTGAATGAACGTTGTTTTTGATAACGAAAACGAGTTGTTATGAATTCGCTCTACCCAGGGCCGTGCCTGGGGATTTAGCTGCCTGCATGCAAATTGACCCCCTCCATTGACAATAATGAAAATCATAATTATCCCAATACGTGGTTAATGTGCTATGTCAAATCACTGTATACTTCCATTCTGCGTAAAGCAAGATCAAAAAATATATTAGAAAACGGAAAAGTTTTAGGAGTATTAAAACAAATATTTTTAAGTATTAAAATTATATAAAACTTCATTCTTATGAAAAATCTCATCGTAAAAAATCCAAAATGCAATATCAATTTTTTTTAACGAATCCAGAGAAAAAAAACCAATACAGACCGAAATCGTTGTAATTTACTTCTTACGGGTGACGTTGACTAAACGTTAATGGGAAGATGTATACTTAACCCTTCTTCAAGAAAATAAATAAGATATCTGCCAACCATATTTAAGCAACATAACTGTTGTGAAATTCTCACTGAGTAATTGCATTATATTGCCGAAAGCCTTTCGAGTGCGGGCCTGGCTAAACCTTTTTTTAAAGAAATAGTAAAGATATATTGTAAATAGGTATAGAAAAATTATTATTAATTACGATAGTGATAAATTTGTGCCTTTCGGTATGTCCCGTTTTTTAGGCTCGGAATGTTCGGATAGGTGAAAGGAAATGTACAAATTACAAACATCTATACCATTGAACATTGTATGTATAAAATAAAAGAACAATTAATACAAGTTTGAGCGACAGGCCTGATGACTGAAAACTTTTTTTTATACAAATAATAAAAAAAATGGTACGCAGAAGAAAGCAGATATCTCTATAAAATAAATCGTAAGGATTTTTTTTGAATTATTTATCACAAAAATGCACCTGAAAGCTTATCACAAAATAAATTACTGTTTGTTTACCTGTGAGACGATTAGGACATTCGAGGTCAGCTGTTGGAAGTGAAGAATCGTGTGGACAGAGACACATGTGTGTGGCATTTGGAATCCGTTTGCATGCAGCTTCGTCTCCGCAAATTCCTGGTCTGCATTCTCCTGCTTGTGGTCCTCTCCATTCTAAGAAACAATATAATATTTGTATTAATGCTAACTGAAAAATAAATTATTAATACCAAGTACCTCTTTCTTGTAGCATCCCAAAACTGACTTTTACAGTTGCTAGTTACAGAAACCATCTCAAATTTGCTATAACAATGAGTTTCTAATTATCAATCGCATTGTATTATGGCAATATGATTTTGGGTAATGAAATGAGCATAATTGAGAGCCGGTAAGGAAAAGCTACGACCATTAAAACGCAAAAGAGCTCTGTTTTAAGATGGCAGACTATTTGCATAACATATCTTAGCTTTTGATTTGTTGAAAACATTGTGGGTGAAATTGTTTTTCCTCTATAAAAATACGGCAGGTAATGTAAACTAATTTACAATGTGTCTCATTTTCATTAATATAATAATACATAAATCCAGTAGTAGGCGGTGATAAAAATATCAAGGAATGAAAAAAAAAAATACCTACATATTTTTGTAAAAATCCATCATCCGTTTTTTAGATTAAAAAATTATAGATTATAACAACACAACAATTAATTTACAATTTTGACAATATCTACTTTTTGTCTACACTAAGCATCGTAAGAGCATGAAGTCTGTCTTGAGGCATATTTTTATTAGTAATTGTTTATTTCGGTATTTTTCAAAAAACAAACTAGACTCTTTTAAAAATTTAGAGGAAATGCTCATTTTGAATATATAATCTGGAATAGCTTAACGTTTTCGCTAATTATTTAAAATATGTGCCTATCTATTTTTTTATTGTTGAAAAGTTGAAATATAATAATAGTAAATGTAAGCCCGTTGCCGCCAACGGGATTATACTTTTTTCATGATCAAGCATCAGAAATTTACTGGCATGAACAATCAAATGCAAACTTACTTATTGAATAAACCAGAATGTCTAATAAATGTCCAATAAATTCTTCAAATGGATGCCCATATGATTGGAATTTGTAAATTAAAATTTGTAAATAATTTGATTTTCAAAATTTGATTTGCAGAAGTACCGTTACGCGGACGTATCGGCCTTTCTACGAACCTACATACACTATTTTCCATTAACACGTATAGTTAATATGATGAGAAAATATTTTATTTATTAGGAAGTTATAAGCTTAGTAATTAGTAGTAAGTTAAACAAAATTGAATATACATAAGTATTCAATTATGTCGCACAATTAAAAGATACGCGATAATTTATTTAAAATCGGCCACTTTCGAGAGTTATGAGTTCAACTCGTGCCTGAGTAATTGCTGGGAAGATTAGGCTTAATACAAAAAGATCTTCCATAGCTGTTATCATTTATGACTAGCGATATTTATTTGGCAAACAGGTAGAAACCTGTTTACCAAATGTTAAAATCTGTGAATTTGAAACAGTCTATATCGATTTTTTCATAATACAATCAAGAACCAAAACATAATAAGATTCTAATAAAAATAATAAAACATTTTTAGTACTTTTTCCACATAAAATTTATTAGATCAGGACCGGTTTCGCTCATGAAGAGCATTGTCAACTGATAAGAAAAACAATAAAACAGTGATATTTATACAAAAGTTAAGTGATAAAAACAAGGTATGACAAACAATTGGTATTACAACCTAGCAAAAGAATTGAAGCAAAATACAAGGAAAATAAACTATAAATAAAAAGTTGAAGACCACTTAGCAATGAAACTATTATGACAAAAACCAATTAGGTATGAATTATCATTACCAAAGTAAAAACCAACAATTAGTGTATATAATAAATAAATCTTAATGTCTGTCAACCAAATCATCATAACTAGCTTTAGTCATCGGAATCAACAAGAGACGATGAATAAAGCAATGAAAGGTTGCTAATTTATGCGAGATATGATGTCTGGAAGAATTGTTAATGATGTTATCGCTGTATGAATCTTTTCTAAATATACTGAAACAATTCCGATTATTATTATTAATAATCGGAGATTATTCTCGATCGTTAAATCCAAAAAGTTTATTTTATTCAACCCCAACTCCATTGTAAATTGAATATGCGGGTTAACGTTATTTATAAAACTTGATAAACAAGAGATCTTAGAAATAAATAGACATAAATTCTTGCCGGACTCTAATTTATTAAATGAACAGCTTGTATTTGCATCATCACCCTTGTTATATCCGTTTCATTAACATAATTCTAGCCTATTATATTTCCTTTTTTGTACTGTTTTATTTCGTTAGAATTTTAATTTTCTCAGTTTGCTTTTATTTTGTAAGAATTGATATTGCCTTTATTCTTTTTGCAGGAATCAATTTTGCTGGATTGTACTCTACTGGATTTTCCAAACTCAATTTGGTTGACAGACATTAAGATTTATTTATTATATACACTAATTGTTGATTTTTACTTTGGTAATGATAATTCATACCTAATTGGTTTTTGTCATAATAGTTTCATTGCTAAGTGGTCTTCAACTTTTTATTTATAGTTTATTTTCCTTGTATTTCAATTCAATTCAATTCTTTTGCTAGGTTGTAATACCAATTGTTTGTCATACCTTGTTTTTATCACTTAACTTTTGTATAAATATCACTGTTTTATTGTTTTTCTTATTAGTTGACAATGCTCTTCATGAGCGAAACCGGTCCTGATCTAATAAATTTTATGTGGAAAAAGTACTAAAAATGTTTTATTATTTTTATTATAATGCCATTCCACCAAGTATTGACAGTGAACACCTTAAAAGTGAATAATAAGATTCGGTTTGCTAGTCGTGATAAACAAGCGGCTCGTATAAACCCATTAAAAAAAGTGTTAAAATAGTTGCACTTGTGGATTGGATGTTTTTCACTAGTACAAGTGAACTTGATTTTTGATTTTGTTGAAAATATAAGAAAATACATATTTAATGTGTATTTTTTTTATTTTAAATTTGTTATCACAACTATCCGTGCATATATTTTTTTATTTTTATTAAAAAAAAATGTAGCCAAACAGAGTTCTATGGGGAGCTACAATATAAGTGCAAATCATCGAACCAAAAGTACATTTAATTCTAAGCCTTCAAAAAATATATATTTAATGATGTGTATTCAAACCACAATAGTTCGTAGTGTTGAGATTGCATGCTTGGCTGACTAAAGATGATCTGATAGAACACATATATATGTATAAGTTAAAATTAAATGATCGTTCGTAGTCATTTTATATTTTAAAGCTGGAGTCGGAGTCGTCTTTTTTTTACATGACTTCAGAGTTGTTTTTACAAACATAATTGTATCAAAGGAAAAACCTCAAAAAATAAAAAAAAGAAACTTGGTAATATGACATAATAGATTTATTTAAACATATAACTGGGTAACGTATGGTGTATTTTAAAGTATTATAAATTATGTTTTATTAAAACTTAATTTCAATAAAAAAAACACACGACTATTTTTTGTCTTTTTCTTCGTAAAACGAAACATCAAGATACTACAATATAAAATAATTTTAAAATCCAAAAAATATTTTATCTGCAGCTTAAAGGGTAAGTAAGCTGCGTAAATTTACAAATACGTAAATATGTGAAAACTTTGAATTCATATGTTTAGATACTCAATCAAATCAAGATGATTGTAATTATAGCTTTATCTAATAAGTTAATAGTTATAAACAAGTGTTTTTACGTTAATTACTTCACCGTTTTATTATGTAATAAGTACGACGTAAATTGATGGATTGATCCTTCTAGGAAAAACTCATTTTGCCACTCAATTTGTAAAGCGTGCAAACTGAAGAGTAATTGGAAGATAAGTGTACACATTTATGAATTCACGTGTTGATTAAACTCATGAAACATCTTAGAGTTGCAATTGAAGGCGTCGCAGTGCTATAATTTGTATAAACGATTAAACTGTTAAAGCCCCAGTACGAAAAGAATTTTTTCAATTGATTTATCGATGCCTGTTCGAAAGCATGGGTGTTTCCTGAAAATAACCTCCCACTTTTCCAATTGTACAATACGGGGGCATAGCGAAAGCGTTAAGTTAACCACTATTCCTGTCTTAACTCTCACATTCTATTAATACTGCTCTCTTAATAATAAAATAATCGTGAAGAGGTAGTATGTTCGATACAATATATTATATGTGATACGCAAAGCTCTTTACTTTTACAGAAAACAGAGATGTACGTACATTGGTTTGTAAGAAAATCAGTAGCCTATTCTGTTTAAAGGTTCGTATGTGGCACAATAAACACATATGTATATACTTCGGAAAACACGGCTTACCTAATAGGAAGGATAATATATATACATAAGTTCTATTAGAATTCTGAAGTATTCGTTCCATTCGAAACATCAGAATATGTGGGAACGTGTATTCTTTATTCCTCTTTGAAATCGACTCGAAAGAGATTAATCTATATTTAAAAAAATATTTACATCACTCTTAAAATAATATTCGCAGTAAAATGTTATTTTCCTGTTCTTAAGGAGCTTTTATCAAACCCACAAGCTAGTGATTAAATTATTCTATTGTAATATTTTCGATTGTTATGGAAGAAGGGCGTAGAATCAGCGGCCATATAGCTGATGGTGATGGTACAGCCAATTAAATTTAAAAAATATAAAACAAAAAAAATAAATCTTGCCGAAACTCGGTGACTTAAGACGTCAAAGGTTTTGTAAGGTATTTATTTCTACCTATTTATTCTTGATCAGCGACTAGAAACTTTGTCTTTTATGTATTGAAAAGTCCTGTGATAGTTACAGAGATTCTCATGAAGATATCACTTTTAAGGTGTTCACTGTCAATACGTGGTAAAAAGGCATTATATTAAGAAAAATACAATATCCTTTTGAACTTATTAATTGTATTTAATTTGTAAATATCACTGTTAAATTATATTTCTTATCAGTTGACAATGCTCGCCATGAGCGGAACCTGTCTTAATCTTGATAAATTAAAGTGGAAATAAGTACAAAGGAATATTGTGTTTTTTTTTAAATATATACTTTTATATCATGACTACAGTGAGGACTGCTTCATATTGTTGTAATAATATTTTGTCGTCAGTAGATATTTATTTTTCAAGATATTAAATATCATTTTTTGATGAAAAGGCATTATATATTTTTTCGTAATTCCAAATTATATTTTACAAATGGAATAAGTACAAAGAGTGTCATACTTGTGAATATCATTATGTATAAATTGTTGTTATTTGAATATTATTTAAATGACTCTATCAGGATAAACGGAGAATTAGCTGGAGTAAGAGTATGCCGCAACTACCGCTTAATTCGCTACCTAAGTCATACAAACAAATTTAATAGCGTTGTCGAAATTTTGTTTGTCTTGCAAAATATCAAAAGCGCTGCTTTTGCCTCTAGCGATTATCGAGTAAATATTTATTACAGCTTACGCAGTCTCAAAACTTTTTGTAATTTTTTTTGTAAAATATACTTCGATTGAAACCGAACAACATTGATTATGGTTTGCGATTCTGTAATAGAAATTTCTATACCGTCAACCACGAGTGAAAAACCCGTAGCCCCATAGTATCAAACAATGATGAAGACTATTTTTTTAAATATAAAATTTGTAATTTATTACTTATGCGTTAATAATTTCTCGTAATGTTTTATTTTATTGAGCTACGTACGATTTTCATATTCTAGGTGGACTATACATGGACTTTGTTGTGAACAATTTTACTAATATTTTATTTTTTAGGCGTCTGGGTCACTACATATCCTGATTATTTATTTTTAATGGGAAAGAAAACCTGAACGGAGAGCCTATTCACAACATTCATTAAGCTAATGTATTTTGAGTTGTAATGCTTCACTAAGGGACTAAAAACACTAAATAAAAGAGTGACTCTTTTTTTTTTTTTTTTAAATAAAAACAGAATACGATTTAGTTATTCCGCAGGATGTGTTAGAAATTGTGACTCGTGTTGCACTCATTTAGAAAGCATCTTCAGACAAACTACTAAAACTTTATTTACGAACTAACTAAAACTTGATTCTAATCCTTATAAGGACGTTGGGTTTTTCCTTTCTACTGGACAGAGGGATTAGATACAAATTGCATAAGTTTTTCACAACTGTAATTAATTTGTGTAATAAATTTTATTAAAATAGTGTTTATTATATTATATGCCAATGTACAACATTTTAGCGATTAAAATTAAATATTAATTTCCACCTAACTAGCACCTTCATTCTAAATCTTAAATTATAACAACGAACTTTTATTAAAAACCCGATATACTGTAGTATTTATAGGAAGGCACTTACTAGGGTATGAATAAAAATTATATATAGTTTAACTAAATGTGAGTTTTCTATTCTTAGAATGTTGGAAATTATTGCATTAACTATGACTTTACTTAAAATGGAAGAAACTTTAGGAAGTTTTTATACAGAGTAAACAAATTAATTATAATTTTTAAGAAACAGTTTTCTGTTCATAAATAAACTTCGATATCGTTAAATTTGGTTGCAGTGTAAAAAAATGTTTCAAAAGTAAAATTGGAAAATCTAGATGTGGTAAAGTATGAATAAATTTGATATAAATATTGAATAAAGAATATGTTGAAAATATGTATTAAACATAATTCAATTATAATGAGGAGCTTTGAAATTTTTAATCATTATTTTACTAGATGATCCTCGATTGAACAATTATATAATCGCTTTGAATTTTGACAATTTTAATACGCAGCTCTATAATATGAATGCAGCACTTGTCACCTTTAATATTTTTGACTGTTATTAAATTATTTATGATGAATATTTAAAAAAAATGTCATAATATCGCACTTATGTTTGGTATATAGTGCTGATCACTTTAAATCAGTGCTACGCAACCGCTGTGTCGCGTTACACTAGTCTGCCTTAGGGCGATGCTAGGTGTGCCACTCTCAATGATTAATTTAAGAAAAAATCAAATTATTTGTTTCTTATATACAATTCGTTTTCCACGTATACAATTATTTCATTTCAAATCGTCACTTTAATACTACACTAGGTGACTTGATTTTCGATGCTTTTGAAACAGCTTTTGAATATGAGCTCACATTTCCTTCTATAAAATTCAATTGAACATCTTTTAATTGTTTCCAATTATAAAAAGCATGCTCTTTATTTTTATTTCTAGCAGAGATTATAGTTAGGTTAAGATGTATATTATTCAAATAAAAATTGTATTTCATTTTCTCGACAATGATTAGGACAGAGTTACTTATTTGTAGTATTGAGGTGGCGATAAACATATGTATATAACACAATACAAAAGATGTCTTGTGTTATTTTTTTGTATCTACCTTTATGTTTATAAATATATGCAAATTCGTGTGCAGAGTGTGTTCCTTGAGAAAGAAAAGATTGCGGGCAATGTTTTAAAGGACCACCGTGTAATGATGTTATTGTATAATATTATCAGTGTTTTATGCAAACATTCCAGCGGGTTCAAAAGTTGAATACGTCACACTTTTTCAGACATTTGTGACGGATTTTAGAGTTTCCTCCTTTAAAATAACAAAAAATAAAGTGGTTGACTTGAAGATGGCAAACGTTTCAATTAACACGCGGAAACGGCATCAATAAATTTCACAAAAGTTGTGAAGAGATTTTTTATATATTTAGCATTGACGAATCTCCTTAATTATATTGATACTATGTGATATTGGCAGTAGTATATTTTATTAATAAAAACACAATAATCCTTCGTACTTCATTCCACTTTATTTAATATGTCAGGACCGGTTTCGCTCATTGCGAGCATTGTCAACTGATAAGAAATATAATTTAACAATGCTATTTATACAAAATTGAAAAGTTATACACAACAATTGGCATTGAAAAGAAATTGCCAATTACTTTAAAGTGATTCTAAAATAACACAAAATTAAAATGTTCAACACATCTAACATATAATTAAAAAGTCATCCCAGATTAATAAATTCAGAATGGCGATTGAATGTAATTACAAACATAATTAAAATTTGTGAAATTTTTGACAAAGTGATAAAATGATACATTAATAAAGTGAATATGCTTAATGATAGTTTTATGTTTTTCCCGCTTCCAAGTAGTTGGTGTGTTCATAACTTAAACAAAATCGACAGCCAGGAAGATTCTGAAAAATAAATTTTTCAAAGACCATATCAATTCTAACAAAAGATGTATATATATATATATATATATATATTTTAATTTATATAAAAGAACAGCTAACAAGGGCTAATGCAATGGATAAAGTAACGGGGAACTAGCAAAAATTATTTGATCGTTCAAAAGATCTGAATCAGGTAAAAATTTGAATCTATTGATTTCTAGGATTTCTTGCTTGTCTAGTTTGACAGACTTGTTATTTAAATGTAGAACTTTAAAATTTCTACCAATATCGAAAGTGTGTTTATTTTGAAACAGATGGTTTCCAAATGAAGACTGTTCATCCCCTTTCTTAGTACAGCTCAAATGCTCTTTGATTCTAATATTAAACGATCTACCTGTTTGACCAATATATTTGGCGTTATAGGAGTCGCAGTTGAGTAAATAAATACCGCTTTGGTTAAAAAAGTTTAATTTATCTTTAGAATTAACTAAAACACGACTCAAGTTGAGTGTGTTATAAAAGGTTACATTAAATTTATATCTATCAATTTTCCTAGCGATTTTTTCTGTAACTCTACTACTCTACTACTCTGTATAAATAGCATTGTTAAATTATATTTCTTATCAGTTGACAATGCTCGCAATGAGCGAAACCGGTCCTGACATATTAAATAAAGTGGAATGAAGTACAAAGGATTATTGTGTTTTTATTAATATAATGCCTTTCCACCAAGTATTGATAGTGAACACCCTAAAAGTATATTTTACTTTTGTCCATATTTTTCAATTAGAATTTTCGTTTCTTCTCAATATTTCGAAGTCTGAATTTGTCAATTTCCAAAAGAGCCATTAAAAGTTTTCGAAAGTCTGGATGTAGAAACTATTGTTTGTTTTCATAAAACAAATATGATCTTTTTACGCCTGTATTTTGCGTTTTTATTTTAAATGAATAGAAGCAAAGATATTTTCAATATTGATATTACTGTTTTTCAAATGTGATCAAATGAAAAATGCACCTTTTCTACTATTCCACATAAGTTCAAGATAAGGACATATTTTTTTAAAAATAAAACGAAAATTACGAATCCAACCGTATCAATATCTAAACGAATTCAAAAATAAAAATTTCAAATATCTACACTTCTTTACAGGTGCGATTTATATATTGAAAACATTCTCTTTCATATTAAGGAATAGAAACGTATTGGAATATATGAATAATATAAGCATTTTTATTGTGTTTATTTAATTATATTATATGAAAATATTATAGAATTTTTTTTAAAATCTATCAAATTTTTTACCAGATCACTTACAACTAGGGTATCCAATCCCGAAGCCTTTTTCCAATCCCGGGATTGATTTATTTTGAATCCCGGGATTCCGGGATCCCGGGATTGAGATTTTCTCACCGAGAAATTTGAAATCCTCAATTTGCTATACTTTTCCCGGAATCTCACGGAAACTCGTTTTTTTTTTTAGCTCACCGAAGAATTTGAAATCTCCGATTTAGTATACTTTTTCCCAGAATCTCACAGAAACTCGTTTTTTTTTTTTAGCTCACCGAGGAATTTGAAATCCCTGATTTGGTATACTTTTTCCCAGAATCTTACGAAAACTCGTTTTTTTTTTTTTAGCTCATCGAGGAATTTGAAATCTTCAATTTGCCAATTTCGTGTAAATTTTGAGAATTTGCTCAAAATTTCTCAATCCCGAAATCCCGGGATCGCGGCCATCTCAATCCCGGAATTTCGGGATCAGAAAATTGAACGGGATCCCAGGATTACGGGATCCCGGATCCCGGGATTGGATGCTCTACTTACAACCCACTTTTTATACAATCAGCAACTCAGGGAAACTTTTATTAAATAGTAGTGATTAGTAAGAATCATTTTCTTAGAGCGGTAACTATTGCCTTATCTGTCAAGATTATCAAGTTACTTATGTAGAGCAGAGAGATAAACACATTAATCTAAGAACTAAACAACACATTTGTTTGCGAAACATTTGGCAGAAAATAATCACAATTTTAATAAAAATAAAAATATTGAAATTCTTCATCTAGTAAATAACAGAAGGTTTAGAATGAATAGCATTGAGTTTTTGGAAACTAATAAAGTCATAAATAAAAAGGAATCTTCAATAATTTCATTTTAACTTATATATATATATATTCAATCAGATCATCTTTAGTCACCCAAGCATGCAATGTCAACACGTTGGGCTATTCTGTTTGAATACACATCATTAAATATATTTTTCAAAAATTTTCAAGCCGCTCATTTTTCACGACTCCCACTCCAGTTAAAATACCGCGACTCCACAGCCCTGGTTTATTCGTAAACCTTGCAATAAATTGTCTGATTATACTTCTTACACATTTTGTAACACAGCAAGCGGAATAACAAAATTATCAAATTTAACTTTATATTGGTAAAATTTAATAAGCTTTCTATGTAATAAGTGCATTGAAAATTATATATATTTCGTAAAGTAATAAAAATTACGTTTTTTAATAAAAATACTGAAAATATAATTTAAGAAATGAATGTTAATATACGCACATTTTTAAAAAAAATAAACAATCAAACTTCCAACATGATTTGATTGTTGTAGTCAAAAAGTGAAAATGTTGTAACTTAATTTTGATACAGGTATTCAAACAAGATGCGGAGAAGTTTTCGTGAGTTATCTGATTTGCATTGTTTATAAACATTATAATACATTATAAAACATTATAATACAATTTCATGTTACAAACTTTTGAAACGTTTTCGGATAAGACAACTTTAGCCGTACTAAAGTAAAAATAATGCTGATACTTATTATAATATCGATGCCGAACGTTTCGACGGGCATTGTTTTTTTTAGTAATTTTTGGAATTATTATACCTGAAATAAATCAGTAAATTAATTTCGGGAATATGAATTTTGCCTATATTAAACTAATAAATAAAATATTTTTTCAGCATTTCCAAATAACGTGTATAACAAGCATTACACGAATTCACCCATAATCTAGAATCTAGATGACGATTGTTTCTAACCTTAAAATTAAATAACTCAAAAAAAGGATAAAGTAAAAATAGCGCTTATTATAGGTACATGTTACCATATATTTTTTATAAGACTTAATTTATTGCTAAATTTGTAAGCTCTAAAATGTTTATTTTTATAAGTGGGCGTTATATGTAATAAGTCAATAGATATACTATAATATTATATTGAATAAATAATCATTGTGAAATGTTAATGTACATCATATACTTAAATATTGTTTGCTTATATGTATTTAAATTGAGTTTTACATGTGAGTCCAAAAAAGCAAACGAAACAATCAATAATAATCTTAAAAGTGGCATTTCCATCGAATTTTCGGTATTTTACAACTTAGCTATGTACTCTAGGCCTGTGATTAATTATTATTTTGACTCGTCAAAACTTATATGCCTGAAACAACAATTATAAGAACAAACAATACAATTGTTGCAATGGAGAACAGGCGTAAATATGAAACTGATTGGTATTCAAACAGCTCGAATTATTAAAATTTTATCTTGTTAATAATATTGTTTACCCGGACTTTGGGTAGACGAGTTGTTTGACACTGCACGCTGTATACACGGGAATTGTTGCGGGTATTCACAAGAGTACCAAATCTTTTATAATGATACATTTACTTAAATGGCTCTTGGAACTTATTACTTAAGTAATTTAAATTTGTCAAAATTGTAGATAGATGTTTTGAGTTATATTCGAATAGCTCTCTTCTATAGCTCTACAAAAGTACAACAAGGTAAAAATTACTAGCTTTCTCTAGGTAGGCACAGTGGCGTAGGAAGGGGTCCCGCCGCCCAGGGCGTTTCTTGAATTTGCCGCCCCCCTCCATTAATTTATCCACTGTTTTAAAAATTGTTTCAATTGTTTTAGCTATAATACAGGTGGCTTAATTTTTTTTAATTCTTCCCAAGCATAGTCATCATGCTCTTGTTTTTAGTGTTTTACAAAGCATAATCATACTGAAAAATGAATTAATTATCGCTTGCATTGATTCTTTAACCGAAACAATTTTTGTTTATTACCTCTGAAGTTTTTTTCTATTTCTTAAAAACGCAACCCCCAAAAAGTTGTGTTTAATCAGTAAGTCACAAAGCACAAATTAGACGAAAGAAAGCATAGTATTAAAATAAAACTCGCATTGATTCTATATCCAAAACAATTTGTATTTGATTTTTACCTTTGAAAATTTCAAAAATGCCGCCTCCAAAAAAGTATATATTGTTAGTGGGCGGAAGAAAATAAAGTGAAAGTGATATTGCTTACATTGGTTCTGCATACATATAGATTTTTATTTTCATATTACTTTCAAAATTTTCGAAAATGCCGCCCACAGAAATGTGCCGCCACTGGGTAGGCAGATGTTGCATATGGAAATATCAATTTATGAAATATTTACAAACCATCAAACTCAGTTTTATAAAAATACTACTCGAAATATCATTTTATGATTTTACCAACGTCTTAATTTTTGTTGTTGATTTGAGATTAATGACTAAATGATTCACTAAAACGACGAGGCAAATAATAATTACCACATTTGAATTGTTTGAATTTTGTACTTTTCCATGAGTTTTGTCGCTAAGGACCCGGGTTTCGCCTTTCGGCATCTTCAGGCATTCCAAGTGCACGGATGTACTTGAACTGACGCGTAGTAAACAGTTTGTATCGTTTATATACAAAAATATAAGTAGATCACTTAGTTAAAAGGCTATTAAAATGTAAATTAACGAAAATTGAATGTATACAATTTTCAATGAATTAAGTGGGTTTGTTAAAATTATGGGAATTTTATTCATTCAGGTATCATTGAAGATTACAAAAAATATCAGCTAAATATTTTCGGCATTTAGCAAATGGTTGAAATAAGAAGAATTTTGCAATGTGAATGCACCCCATAAGAACTCGAAGGTTAAAAATAACGTGTGCAATCATAGTGTTACCAGCCGCTTCCACTGCTATGCGCGCGCTGTCATTTGACATTTAACATAACCTTAAAATGTTTATATCATGTTGTCATTTCTACTCTATTCTTTCTATTCAAAATATGCTGAAAGACTTATAATTACTTTAAATGAACATAATTTAGTTATAACAGATCGTCACACTAATCTTAAAAAATCAATCACACGAAGAAACATGCAATATTCCTACTAAGTATTTGAAATATTTTTTTAATAAAAGTACCTATCTGATACATAGACGCTAAGATTTAACTCTTTTAATATTATAAAACGTTTAAAATAGAAATTGATAAAAATAGACGATAAAAAACTGGTTCCCAACAATGACGCTATATATGTTATTTATACTTGAATACGGTGGTTGAATGGTAATCTTTTGGGTTTCCATGATTTCATCAAAACTCAGAATCCTTAAATAAATAGTTGTATACACTGGTTTTTCAATCGATTTCTCTTGCAAATATAAGGTATTAAATTTTCATTACGAGACCTGTCAATAATATCGACTGTGGAAAGGAAAAAGGACTTAACCCACACAAACCAAATTTTACAGGAGGCACGAAAAACGTTTTTTAAATAATTTTTAGCCCGAGTCAAAATATTAAATAGACATAACCTTGAAGCGCATAAAGTCTACTAAGCTGGTGTTTTATTTACCCTATTCGATAACAAATAAAAAAGTTATTCAACAAAAACCAATAAAATTGATGGTTACGTCTTTTTTCCTCGACAAAAATTATCAGCCCCACTGAATTTAAGCAGCTTACCGCCTTTTTCCTCGCCAATTTCTAAATGACTTGTTAATAAATGAAGACATACTATGGCATCTTGACAGCTAGGAATTTGAATGACAATGAAAAATGTGTAAAATAATCATTTAAGAGGTACAAAAAATAAATCTTAATAATAAAATATTGATAAAGTATTGAAAAGCTATTACTTTATTATACTATCTCTAGTTGAATATCCAGAACGTTATCCGACTTATTCATGGCCTTGTTTGTATTCCGTAAGGTATTTCTTCGGGATTACCTAATTCCACATCCATAATAATATTATCATCAATATCTCCATACAAGCTGTTAATCACAGAGGACATCTTCAGAATATGCGCACATCAAATTTGAGAATTAATATAGAAATAATATTGGTTATAGTTATAACAACATGAGTCCACCAACAGCGTGCGGCGAGTGAAATTTTAAACACATTGAATTATGGCAACTATTGCTATTTTACTTTCAATTTCAAAACATTAAGCTGAGACATAGTTTATCATACATTATGCATCAAAAAAGGAAAGAAAGTATATATCAGTATTTAATATTTATTCCATTTTACTTGCAGTGTAATCTGAACTGTCCTTAAAAGTTATTTGCCAGTTAATAAAATATTATGCATCGGAAAATACTATAAATTTATTATAGCCGTGAATAATAAAAATATTCGCCCATTACATTGATTTGAATCGTTAATACAAGTGAATTTAAATCATTTTTTATCAAAAACATTGAAACTACACGACACTTAACCTAAAAATCGCATGGTGGTGTTTTTGATAAATATACCAAATATTATGGTAATTTTCTCAATTGAGATTAACACGAGATAATTGATCTATGATTTAAAGCATATTATGGTAGAAACAGGGTTGTTTTATAACAATTTAAATACAATTAACGATAACCCTCTGTAAAGGTGACATACAAATTTGAATACGTAATATTAAACACTTAGCTTCCTTATTTGTATTGTTTATGACATCCAAGTTGACACCACACATCTTTAGAATATTTTTGCTCCTTTATGTTGCCATTGTTATGTTATAATTTATATTTAAACAATTACTTTCATAAGGATCGCTGATATATGAGTTTATCGGTAGAAGAGTAAACAAAAGATTTAAGCAGCTTAAGTGTTCTCGGTGGTCAAAACTGACACAATCGGCCGGCAGAGGTTGGTAAAACTGCAACGATTCCCATACATTTACGATGTAAGCTGCGTACCGCTTTTTTCCTCGCCGTAAAATCTTACCTCAGCGACTAATAATGTCATTGATGTGGTTTAAGTCCTTTTTTCTCGACAAAAATTTCACAGGCCCTCCTTTTTAAAAAATTAAAAGCTTAATTTAGATATTAATTCGGCATTTATAGCTAACATCCTTTTGATAGAACATGTATTAAGTTGTATACATAGTGATTATTGAATAAAAGCTATATTGAAAAAACTGAGGGTTAAGTCCTTTTTCCTTTCCACAGTCGATATGATTGTATATTATACAAATTTTATCTCTTCTCAAAAGTACTCATTTTACATTCCTCTACTAAAATGTATTTAATAGTGACAAGTTGACGTCGGTGACGGGTTTTTGTGTGAATTAACAATGATGCATCATTCTCTCTTTAGATTAGAAAAAAAAATGTAACGCTTTGGACTATGTTATATAATAATTAAATGTTTTTTAGAAAATCCCTTTTCAAAAAATATCTAGAATATGTTTATTGAATATGTAAGAAATATAAAGAAACATGCGCTTGCTGCTTGTTTCGCGGTAAGAGCTTTATGCGAGCTATGAGAAAAGTTCAACAACCAGTCAAAATCAAATGAAGATTTTTTAAACTTAAAATTTGAGACCTAGCGTTTGGGTGTTAGTAATTTTTTCCTCTCCGAGATGATTTCATGTCATTTTAAAACGTCATAAACATTATACTTGACATCTCGGCTATTATTAAAAATAATGCTAAATATTTTTTCTAACCTATTAAATTAATATGAAGCGTTGGGAAACCGCAGCTTTCCTGGGCGGACAGGGTGTCACAAAGCTTAATAATGCTGGATCTGGAGGTCAGGGACTGGCGTAGGACTGGAGTTGAGTGGAGTGGAAATGACTAATTGACGCGGCAAAGATTCACTAGATAGAAACACATTCAAAAACTAGCTCCAGAATAGAAAAAGAAAACTGTATATAATATAATTTATAAGGTATTTAAATGTTGTATTTATTAAATATCAACACAATAATTAAAAGTCGTTCTAACCATATGCGTTAATTAAAAATCCATTTAATAAACACAAAGAGCAGTGTTTACAAATAAGTCCAAAAATGTATAATTTTTAATGATTTCTTGAACCGAAATCATACTTGGAAGATACCAGGAGATAATATTGAAATTCCCAAAAAATAAATCACGACTTAATGACCGTTATCGCAAAAGGAATGAACAGGATCAGGGAGGTCATCGCGAGTTTGCGACCTCTCCTCGCACATAACATGCCCAGCTTGTGAGTTTATAACTGTTCCCATTTTTTATTCATTTCTTAATATTTATGATATTCTCTTGTGGAACGAATAATAATCATACAATATGCATGGTCACTATCACGTGTACCAGAGTTAAAGATTTTTAATAAATGTATTGCAAATATAAACAATGTTGTATTACAATTCGCCGACAGGATGTTGGATAGAGAATTTATTCAAATATTTGATAAATAAAAGGTTTATTTTATCATTGACTATATGCATATATTGTAAGCCTTAACAAAAAAATATTTTAGTATAGTTTCTTAGTTTCAAATGTCATTAGTGTAAATTCGATTTATGTTATTTTTCTGTAATTTTGATTTTGAATCCTGTGAAGTCTTACAATCGGAATCATCAACAGGTAAAATTCGAGGTGGGTAAAAAAACAAATACATATTGAAGAATATTAAAAATAATCACTTTTAAGGTGTTCATTGTCAATTCTTTGTGGAAAAACATTGAAAAAACAAATTATCCATCGATAATGCTCGTGACGAGTAAAATCACCTATGTTGCTTATTGAAAACGCAGAATTATTACAAAAAAAACATTTTTTCATATTGTACTAGACTCAAAATAACAAGTTTTTTTTTTATAAAATAATTAATAAAACAGTCTCAAGTAGATATTAAGGTCTCCAATCCCCTTTTGCTAAGCTTTTCGAAATCTGCGTGAGAACTAAAACAAAAGGTCTCACATTTTTTCATTTAGGAAATTCCCAGAATTTATAATTTGGCGGGGAAAATTTTTTGAAATTTGCCAGGGAACTAATAATCCTTAAAATCTCTCAATCCCTAACTTGATTTTCTCCACGATTTTATGGTGAATGATCAATCCCGAAATCTTGGAACTACAAAAGGTTCCGAAATTGGATGCCCTAGTTCAGTGCTGGTGAACCTATGACCCGCGGGTCAGACATTGACTCACGATGGTTTCCTCTTCCTCCACTTTCCAAGCGAAGCCACTGACTAATTAACCCATGGGCTGATATTTAAATAAATAATGAACAAAATTTGATTCACTACTCAAAAAGGTTCGCCATCACTGCCCTAGTTAATACTTATTATGTTATATAGTATGTGCCGTTATATCAAAGATATGCAGAAAGTTAAAGACTTGGCATGGTAAAGTAAACTTTTGAAGCTTAAAAATACATTATTTTTTGTTTAATTCATCTACACAGTAAGTTTTATTAAAACCCAACCCATAGATAAAAAAAAACTCATTGGTCTAACCCAGGGGTCGGCAACCTATTAAATCGGAAGAGCCAAAAGTTACAATTTACAAAAATACCCAGTTTTTAAAGAGCCACTAAAATTTTTCGTTTCAATATTATAGTATTTACTTATATGTACATATGAATATACATATATAGTTATATCGTGTATTGTGTATCGTGTATTCGCTGAATATCGTGTATTTAATGTAGAATGTTGATTAAAAAAAAAGGCCTTAAAATACGGAATAATATTTATTCATTTAAAAACACAAATATAGATACATATGTAATTACATCAATGGGAGCATTAGTTTGGCATGTCTTTTGAAAGTTCGATTAAATCTGGCTAATAACTTGTTGTTTTAAGTTTCAAGCACGACTCTAGATTTTTATTTGTTAGTTGACTTCTAATTTTACTTATTATTATATTCATGCAAGAGAAAGCTTGTTCACACGAATATATCAACCCGAAGATCGTCAGTACTCCATATGCCACTTCTTCAACTTACTATAGCATTCTGGAAGACTACTCCATGCGCCGAATATGAGGGTCTCAACTCGCGGAATTTCTTTTAGAGCTGTCCACTTATGCTGCGCGATGTGCATGCATTTCTGGACCTCCAACTCTTCTAACTTGCTCTTGAGTTTTGTGAACTTGCTACTCCACAAGTCTTTAGATTTTAAATCTAGCAATTGCATCTGAAGCGATCCAGCATCAATTCTAAATGGCTCAATGTTGATTTCGTTTGTATTTGTGTTAAGGGGATTTACTATGAACGCGAGAATACTTTTTTTTGTTTTAAATTGCTCGAATCTCTCAGCGAATCCATTCTTTATGTTTTCTAACGCTATGCTGAAGTAATTCGTGTCGATTATTGCATTGGTCTCATCGCGATATTACCTCAGATTTTTAAAATGAAGTAATTTACCGCTCTATTGAAGACATGGTTCAATAAAAATAAGTAATTTTTTCAACGGACATGTTAAGCGTAGCGATATGTAATTAACGATTATGAAAATTGAAGCTATTAAAAAATTTGGCACATAAAAATATATTTTCTTTTCTTAAGGGTACATTTTTAATTTTTTAAATAATTTTAAAGGGTAAATAATTTTTTTTCAAATGGAACTAGAGAGCCGCAACTTTACATATAAAGAGCCGCATGCGACTCGTGAGCCGCGGGTTGCCGACCCCTGGTCTAACCAATTGTCTAACCATTAGTCTGCAATAAGCGAGAATACGTGCGTGTGAATGAATATAATACCAATCCCAGAAATTAGTCAGTATTGAAGCTGACTTACACTCTTCGCAGACATAGTATTAGAAGAAACATTTTTAAAAAAATAGGATAATTTCACCGACTGTAAATAATTGAGGCAAAATTTTAACGAAGTTGTTTTGATAAGAACACAGTTACAAGAACCTTCTCTTATTTCACGCTTTACGAAATGTGTAATGAAAAGTTTTCCGGAAACAAAAGAACCACCCCGATTTAAACAAGGAACTTGTTCCTAAAACAGCTTAAATAAAATTTTAGTACATCTCCATTTCACAAGAAAACCTTATTTGGTACACTTCGTTAAACTAATATTTCAGACGTTTGCAATTGTTTGAAACATTTTTACCTTATATTATTACCTCAATGAGAGTGGGTAGAAATACCATCTGTATTCGAGCATCGGCTAAAAAGAGGCACCATAATGGAACTACAGTAACCAATAATACGAAGTACAAAACATTGTTTTGAGATAAATATTATAAGGTTCATGTATTCAAGTTCTATCGTTTAGCATAATATTTTGATATGTTTTTTTTACGACAATTGTTGACAAATAAAAGTAATTTATGATCTTATTGAACAAAAATGTTTAGTTAATTACCATAAAGTAGTACTATTGTTTCTTGAAGACTACAACTTTTTTACAATATTAACATATGAATAATGGTTTAATAATGGAATATATTGAGCGTTTTAATATTTTTCATCTTGTTTATCATGTTTTGGATTACGTATAATAATTAAATTAATACGGCATAAATTTTACTGTGAAATTTAGTCAACATATGACCATTATGTGTTTGTATTTGTTAAAATTTCAAGTGATTAATAGATTCAAATGTTTTATCAACACTTCTCAACTCATAACAAATTTACGTTTACCTGGATGACTTGATTTTATGCATATATCAGTTCTTAAGCAGTTGTTATTGAGAAAATAAGCGCTGGGAAATCAATAGTAGATTGATCAGTTTCCTAATCTCTATTTAATCACATATTACTCCTCAAAAAAAATAATAAATGGTTATAAATACTATAATATTGACATTCAAAATATGGTGTGACTTCTGCAAAGTTTGCTTTATTTGTATTTATATATTGTATTTGCACCAAGAATTGACATTTAACACTATAAAGTGCAAATTCAATGTTTGGAGAAGGAAATACTTGGACATATGTAAATGTATTTATGTTAATACTTGGCGTCGATATCCCAGTGATTTTAAATTTGTTGGAAGTTTTACGATGCTGACGTCTTTTGAGTGTGTATTTCGTTTGTAATAGCGTGATAAAGTATGGAAACATTTCAAATTGAACGAATGTAAATTTGCTCTGTCTGCTATCCTAATACAATTTAAATAACATTACCAAAAATCAATAAAAAAGAAATAAACTAAATCGATTCCCAAATACGATTCAAAATAAAGCATTGCTATGCCGTATCCACACAAAAAATCTTAACTTATTATATAAAGATGAAATAAATAGGAATGAAAATAGATATATGATGAACAAAAATTAAAATTTATTTTCAGATTATATTACAACAAAAAAATAATGAAACCAGTTAAAAAATAAATTTATCACATTGTTAACCATGTTGCCCCAGTTAAATTTAATGTGAGAGGAGTACCTATGTAGTGCTTGAAATTAAAATTGTCATAATTGACTTTTATTTCTTTAGCCAGGGCCCAATGTATATTGGATATTTTTGGTTTTGAAACACTGTTTACGGCAAAAGAATTTATTCTTTCAGTTTAAAAAAAACAACGATTTTTGCCTCATCTTATATATTATGTATTTTAAATAAGTAGGTAGGCAATTCAAAACATTTTACGAAACGGAATAAGGTATCATATTACATATGTTTAGCAGTGTCGGTCCAAAGATAGAATTTTATAACCAGAGATTTTTTATGTTTAAATTTCATAAATACTTGGTTCAAACTCTTCGGAATTTTTCATAAGTTAAGTGAACATACCATGTAAAGTTATGATAAATATATTTTTTGTATAAGAAACATCTTATTTTAAAATTTCCTACATCATTTTTTGGAGACTGAAAATTGGGAATCGATTGTTGATTGAGTATTATATAAAATATTGATGTCTTTTGTTCAAAATTTGTATTATATTAGACATTTAGGGTTATTCACGATGTTGTCTCTAAATTAAACATTTATTACGCATATCGTGAGATCTTTTCATGTTTTAATGATTCATTATCTAAAGTTATTTATTTTTTTCTAAACAACGTTTTAAATTTTTCACGTTGTAAAATAGTTGTATTTTATAGATTTATATACACCAATTGTTTTTTTACATTGTAGATACGTTCCTTAAAAAAGTGATAGAAGTCATAGGAAAATTGAAGATTGGTTCCCTGAATTTTAAAAAAACCGTGTTAATTGATAGAAGAAAAACACTGTGGTATCAAACATCGGGTAAAAAAGGTAATAGTGAAGACGCAATAAGTGAACTACGAAGAGTATTGTTCGTATAAAAAAAGGAAAAATAATACTATTCATTGTTACTTGATTATATATAGGGACTGGACATACATCGCTTTCATCGCTAGAAATTACTGCCACGTCTAATGTGTTGGGATCTAATGCAGCCTTTTGTTTGTTACTGCTGTCTTGTGTTGTTGAATTTCTTGTTATTAGGAAATCCGATTTCCGCTTCTGTGTTTTTTGTTTCTGGAAATTGTGTTAAATATTCGTGTTTTTTGGTAAACCGTGTTATTTCAAAAGCGTGTAAAAAAATGTTGAGTGTATACATATGTAGTTATTAAATTTTAATACGTAAGTAGGTTTTTTTCTATGACATTCATGCAATTTTTTAAAACATGTTTGTTATGCAAACTACCGATTTATTTTCTATAGAAAATTGAAAATATTAGATTATTTTAACCGCGATTTCCACTATTGTTTTAATATGAAGATAAATAATTTAAAGTTTTTCCGAATACTTGTTTTATAAGTTCAATCTATGTTAGGGTAGGTACCGATACTACCCCCTCCCCCACCTTCACATCGATTTTTGTACGAGATTCTAAACGGTTTTAATGATTCCTGCAAAAAATGATTAATTTACATTACAAGCTTTTCAAAAAAAGGGTTTCAATTATTATCAATTAAATGTAATGTAATGTAAATGTCATCGCTAATGTATTAGTGAAATATATTTTTAAAAAAATGCTGCCACAAAATTAGTAAATTGTTTTCCAATCACCACTTGTTTTGTTTATGCAGCCAATGTTTCATGGCCAGCTTCACAACGCTATCGACGAAAAACGTTGTCGATCCTTCAAAATTATAAAGGGTGATTCATTAAGAGGTACTTTTTCAAAAGACAAAAAAACGTTTATAAAAAAGTAAATATTGCATAGTCTTTAATATAATAAATAGACCCATTTTCTACATTTATTTTTTAAATATTATTTCTTTTAAATGTTGGCCGTAACTACGCCTAACATGGTCCATTTGAAAGTTCCAATTTTGGATGACGCGTTCGAGCATTTCGACTGATATTTGGGTAATGATGCGAGTAATGTTGGCCTCCAATTCCTCAATCGTAGTCGGTTAAGTTATATAGACTTTCGACTTTACGTAGCCGCAAAGAAAAAAGTCTAGAGGTGTTATATCGCAAGATCTAGACGGCCAATTCACTGGTCCGAAGCGTGAAATTATTTGTTCACCGAAATGTTCTCTTAATAAAGCCATGCTTTCACGGGCTGTGTGGCAAGTAGCGCCATCTTGTTGAAACCAAGTGTCGTGGAGATTATGGGTTTGAATTTTAGGCACCAAATAGTCCGTTATCATGGAACGATCACGGGCGTCATTCACGGTTACGTTCTGGCCAGCCTCATTTTTAAAAAAATATGAACCGATTATTCCACCAGCCCGTAAACCACACCAAACCGTTGTTTTTTGTGGATGTAGTGGCAGCTCTTGAACCTCTTCGGGTTGATCTTCAAACCAAATACGGCAATTTTGTTTATTGATATATCCATTAAGCTAGAAATGGGACTCATCGCTAAACAAAATGTTGCACGAAAAACATTCTTCGCAGACCACTGATTTGCGTAATACAGCTGAATAATTTGTAGGCGCTGTGCCGGCGTAAGTCTTTCCATTATGAATTGTAAAACAATACTGAACAAAAATAAAATAACACTTGGGCACAACTCACGTGTTATCTATTATCAAATCCCAATAAGAAAAAGTACCTCTAAATGAATCACCCTTTAGTAAGAACAAAGTTGCATGGAACTGATTTTAAAAAAGTGCAATTTATTTAAAAAGAGTTTTTTTTTTAAATTGTATCTAGTTCAGACACTTCAATTAAGTTTATAGTTTACGTATTAAGTGTGTAATCCGTATATTGAAAGAGTTATATGATTCTAGAAAGGAATCGAAGCTATAGTGATCCCCAAATAAATGAGCTTATTGTTAGCCTTGGTTGCGATAAAGTTGGTATGGCCTATTAGACGAGAGTGTGATGGACCATTAATGAGTATTCTTGAAGAATATAATTTAAAAATGCTCATTCGCTAAGTGATCCCGGTAGGAATTGTGGAACAGGTACCATTAATTGCAGTTTATTTTATAAAATGAGTTTATGTCAAGTTATCTTTTATATATATCAGTGCTTTAAAAAATAAAGTTGCCGGTACTCACTTCTTGACAAGCTTTTTACTAAAAGTTTTTTTACAATCCATCTCCGTTACCAATGTGGAGACTAGAGAATATGACTTCATAATAGAGGTATCTCAAGAAAACTTTATTTTACAAAAACTACTTGTTAATCAGTAGCTCAACCTTCCTTTTGTAAGAGAGTAAGGATAGGACGATAGGTCTAGTACAGTACTAGTGCTTGACTAATCACTTTCACTATGCTCCGTTAGTTTTAAGATTCAAAGAGCGGGAGAGAATTTAGATATCACAAACACCCACGCATTTGAACGTTGCCTTAACCTAAACCTTTGCGTTTGTAGAATGAAAAATATGACTTACATATTTAGTTCTTGGAGATTTATTACACTTTTCAACACATTGTAAAATTGATTTTCCTTTGCTCATTTATATTATGCAGATCGAATTGTTTGCTGTTATTTCTTTTCCGTGAAATGATAATTTAAAAAGTATTTTCAATCCTCTTTTTTTTTTGTTTTTGGACGAATATTGATTACAAACATTAAAATGCCGAGAAAAAAGTGCTGGAACGACGTTCCGCTGTGATATATGGGAAAAAAAGCACTGATAATAATTGTATGCCAACAGCTAGCTTGACAGCATATTACATTATTATTCAAAATAAATGGCATATTAAAATGTTTTGTCAATGTTTCAAATTAACTGTATAGTAAAATAATGTTTTGTTCAAACACAGGTATTTTTGATTGATTGTTCAAGTATGCAAGTACTGTTCTATTTTTATATTGTGGTATAAGATGGTCGTGTGTACGAGCTTTAAATTAATATTGCTTGGCGAGAAATACAACTGGCACACCGCGTGCATCTGATAAACTTATCGCCAAGAGTTCATCGTCTAACCTTTTAGGTGGAAATGGCTGACAGCAAGCAGAGAATTGATATTGTTTACTGTAAACAGTACAATATATTCCAGCTGCAATACTTTGAGCTGTGAGTACAGTATTTAAAATTTGCTGGACGATTATATGTACATTTGTTAAAAACACGCCACCGAATACATCTCATATGAAAATATACATATATGCCTCGACTAATAGCTAACTACTGTGCGAAACCGTAATATTGAAAGTATAAAGAGTATCCTGAATAGAACAAAAAATAAGAATTAAAAAATTGTTCAAGTATTTTTTTTTTACTTCCATTTTATAGATTCGTTTGATAATAATGATTCAATTTTTAAAACAAATAATGAAACTAGGTGGGTGTTTTTTTATGGCCGCTCCTAACGTGGAATATATGGCCTCTTAGTGAAGGTACCCCAATAGCAGTTCTACGAAAACTGCTTTGTTACTCAGTTGCTAAGCCTCTTTTTTTTCAAAGAGATTCATGATAGAAATGATCGGGCTAGGACAGGACTATTGGTAAGGTAGTTGCTCTCGCTAACCCCTGTTTTTTTAGATAAGATGTGTGGGATAGAGGAGTTCAAGAAATCACATACAGTCGTGCCTTCGAACAGGAATCCATAGATTGATCGAAAAATCGATCTATAAAAACTGTCCGTGCTGGGATTCGAGACCGTGACCTCAGTGTTTTAAGTCGATGACGTTTACCACTCGACCACGCAGCCGGCTAAAATAATTAGAAGTTTGAAACAATGATTATCTAAACTTTAGATTCTAAAGGTTAAATTTGTAATTATAAAAACATCAGACACGACTTGAATAGAAAATTAATAGTCTCTTCGTCTCATTAAATTTCCTTCTGTAATTATATTAAGTAATTCTGTAATTAAGTAATTTTATTTCAAGTCATTGCAAAGTTTTAATACAAAAGCATAAATTTAATTTGAAATACTTTTGGATTCAAGTCTACTGGGGTTAAAGGCGTTATTAATTTTAATTTAGCAAAACTGCCCTAACTGAATGTTGTTAATGGATGTTTTGCAATGACAACATATTTTTACGTTGGGTATTTATTAATTTCGTCTTGATAATAAAATAGACCTGGATTTTTTAAATAGCCAATTTATAGCCACTTCGCTGGCAAGTTCTAGCTTACCGGTTAGCAAAAGTCCATCACATTAATGCGGCAATATGATTCAGGATACTGATCGCATCCTTTGGCAATGTCGATAGATATGGGCAATGAACGGTCATGCTGACTTGGGGTCATCTGGGAAAAATAACAAGACATTCAAATAGTCCAAGTTTTTCACACACAACAGCGCAGGCAACCGAGTCTGAATAAATTTCTCCTAAAACATTTTACGTTATTACGCTTCGGAATACATACTATAAGGAGAGTTTCAAGCTATAGCGGATGGTGATGGCTACGACTTTGAGTACGGTATTGAATACTAAAATAAGCCTGGAATACTACTACTAAAAGAATGGTTCTAATAGAAGCCAGATATTGTAAGGCGTTGCTGTAAATATTAATTGTCGAATATAAAAATCTTTTGTCAGAATATAAAATAAAACAAAAAGCAGTGCGATGATTTAAATGTTCTTTTTGTCAGCTTTTAAAGCAATCGGTAGTAAAAAAAAATATGTCGGATTTCCCACAATCCTTTATTGCTTTGACGTTTTCACAGAGGGATAATACTTTCTACAAAGACATCTGAAGAACGTTTTTGTGTGTTTTTAATTATCGATTTTGAGTTATTTTAATTACGAACGAATTTTGTTCCCCATTTTGTGTAAATTCTTTGCTGACAATGAATTTATTATTAGATAGAAGACATGTAAATATGCCATTATTTTTCTGAATTGCTTGTCCTTTGGTGGCACCATAATGTATTTTTGAGCGATTTTTTTAAATTTGATGTGACAAGATAATTATTTTGTTGTTGAATTTAACCATGTGCTTGAATAAATTATTTAAATCCTATTTGTAACTTTCGGTCCGTCTACTATTATAAAATTAAATCTTATTCGTACGTTGTTGTTGTCTAATTGTTGAAAAGACAATACATACAAAATACGATTTCTAAATTATATATTACTTTTAAGCAAATGAGCATTGTTAACTAGTAAATTTCTCACAAACTATGTTTATCTACTACAAGATTTATAAAAAAACATATGCAATTAATTTACAGATACGTAATCACAATCTTTTCTCTGCTATAGGCTGCTCAAGTCATTTGGACACGTTAAGATACAGGTCGGACAGAATCGAGTCTGTGTATTAAACAAATTTATTGACCCGTGAGATGGCAGTTCAACAATTTATAAAAAAACATAATATTGAAATTATTATATTAGTATTAGTAAAGTATTTATGAACACTCAATTATATTTGGAAAGTACCTAGTATGTATGTTATATTAACTCCATTCCATAAGAGCTGGTTTTACGAGATAGTTTCTAATGATTTCTGGGATTAATTTTTGCATCTATTTCATATATTAACGCAAATTTGTTTATTTAGTATTTTTTTTATGTACGAAATAGTTTGCTTTCTTATGCCATATTGCTTACCATCCAGACATCAATCTTATCCGCTATATCCGAAACCCTCTATAGCGAGATAGCGAGTAGCTAATCACTAATTCAGTCCAATAACTATCCTTCTATCCCATTTAAGAAATTGCCGTATTTTTAAATACCGAAATTTCAGTTTTCTATTAGCAAACATACCGGTTTTTCAGTATCGAAAATGAGCCGAAAAGTAATTTTGAATGTTCAAATACAATTGTTCGAAATGAATTCGAATTGCTTCAATCTGTCATAAGTTGTATCAATATTGGCACGTTCCAGAAATGACGAACCTTTCAACGATGAATTATTATTTTAAGTATCTAAGCGAAAGCTATTTATAAAAAAACACTAGTTTATAATTATGATATATTTTTATGGCGGTATCTGATATAAATTTTTGAAATCTTAAAAAAGAATGTTTATTTACTCGTCTGGTATTGCGATTAGTTTGGTTTGTTTAAACTTATTTCGTAACACCGGTATTGATATATAAATCCTTTATTGCAATTCATATAATCGCTTCGATATAGCGAGATAAACTCCGTATGCTCCACATTAGGAGCAGACATGGTCAAATGATAATATATCTTTGGATATATCTTAACCGTTTTCTTTGATTATTTAAGTTGCTTCAAGGCATACATGTTTTCAATTTAAATAATCACATTTAAAAAAGAAAAGATAAATCATGAAAAAAAGCCGCCACATAAATATTGTAACGCGATAATATCAAAATTGTTATAAATCATAAAACTTGTTTAAGTACTAAATCTTCGCTGGTGATAAATAATAACATGCATAAGTATTTTTACAAAAAGCAGGAATAAATTATATCGGTACACCAATGAAACGTAGGATTAATTAACCAGTGCCATGATAAGTTTGTTCGTCTATCGTATATAATTCTTCTAAGACTGATGTCGTACGGCTGACTAACAACCAGTTCTATTGAAATGTTAGATTAGTCCGATGAGTCAATACTTTTCACAAAAATATAATATATATTTATCTTCCTTAAACGCTTATGATGTAATTATTAAGCGTAGAAATGAAAGAATATAAACCGAAAAAATGTTGATATCCTGAGAATTGTCGTTTTGAAATTGTATGATTGTTTGTCGTTATGAGAATGATAGAAATGAAAATTGTTCGTTCAAACATAAAAATAATGTGCTTGAAGTTCTTTTGCTTAACATTTCGTTCAATCGTTTATCGTTAAATCTTGTTAAAATAAACATTATTTTGCTTATTATGTAGCGCAAGTAAATTAATGTCAATACAAGTTGACTGTCTTATTTCTACTCGTAATGTCTATGCAGACGCTAATTCACGGCCCAAAAAAATACATACAGCTACCACTCAAGTTCTTGGACAGATACAGTGTTGCACGAGACCGATATTTGAATTCTATTATTCTGATAAAAAATGAAATTTAATTCGATTTGTTAATTAGTTAAAGTGATGTTATTTTTCTTGCGTACCCGTATACTAAGAATTAAATCTTCTTCGCGCTGAATCTAAAGAGGAATCAATAATATCCCGTTCCCCATATTATTGATGTTGTAAATCAATATTGCTAATGAATGCATTTTATATCAACCGTTCGAATATTTGTTGCCATAAATCATTTCAAAACAGAACACTAAATTCAAACACATGGCCACTTATATTGTATTGCTATAATGCGGAATCAGACATTCCATGGTGTAATAATTTAGCAACGAATGCCAAGTTGCATCGGTCTGAAAGTGAATCTCGGCGAATTTATGCCCTCCTTACACCTTCTTTTGACAGCTGGCAATAAAACGTTTAACTGAAGTCACTTGTGCGGTATGAATTTATCGATATGTATAATTCGTTGAATTGTGCGAGAATACCATCCGACCAAAGATTTTTCATTGTCAATATTGTTGCAATAGTTTATCATCAAGTATTTATATCGGACAATATTACAATTTACTGTGGCGGCTTAGTGAACATCTTTCTTCTACACTGACTCTTAGCCATATTAATAATATCATATTTTTAAGGACCCTGCCAAAAGTAGATGGTGAGGCTTTTTTTCACCTGTACGTTCGAAATAAGAGTTACTGTTTTCTGTTATTATCACCAGCTAAATTCTTTCGGAAAAGACGTATGTATATTATCCCTAATCCGTCGATATCTGGGAATTTACAACTTAAAGTTATCGTTTTATTTGTATAAATTTTATTTTAAGAAAAGCAAAATATTCCTTTGTACTTTATTTACCAAGATCAGGACTGGTTTCGCTCATAGCGAAAATTATCAACTAATAAGAAATATAATTTAACAGTTTTATTTATACAAAACAAAAAGTGTCCGCGATGAGCAAAAGTGGCCCTGATTTAGAACTATGGAACTATGTACAAACAAATTGTTTTTTTTTTTATATATATTGCTTTTCCAGTATCAATTATTGATAGTTACCATTTCAAAAGTAATGAATAAAGTTAGTACGGTAAAAATTACTGTCCTATTTAATGAATATAAATTGAAATACTGTTTAGTGTTTTGACTTGATCGAGAATGCTTTCGTCTTAGTATTGCGCCAAAATATTTTATTTTAAAAATTATGCCCAGTTCTCTAAGCGGAAACAAAGACACGTTTGATGGGTGATTTGTTTAAAGTACTCGGGAAGGACAAAACCAGTCCTGATCGTTGGATGAAATTGCAGAATAAGTTCAAATAATTATGTGGATACAATGCCTTTCCACCAAGAATTGACTGAAAACACTGAAAAAGTAAAAAACTGTATATCATTGAAACGGTGTGATATGATTTTTTATGTACATATATTTAATTTATTACATAATTAAATTTCTCCTTTTCCCGTTTGATCAACGGATAGTTGACTATTATTTATTTTTTAACCCCATCGTCTACTCCATATTAGCAGATTGGTTGGGTGACTTGCTTGAAATCAGTTTCTGTTTGACATCAAATTAAGGAATCCAATCCCGAGCCAAAATGTTGATCCCGGGATTTTGGGATCAGAATTTTTCGATCCTGGGATCCCGGGACTGGTCCGGGATCAGTACATTTAAAAAAAAAATAAAAAATGATAATATTGGTGAAAAATAAATTAAAAAATATATTCTATATTATATTACCAGCTGTAAGCTGCCAATACGTTACCAAAAAGCTCTCTTAATCTCAGTTATATGCAATTTAGAGGTGAATGAGTGGATTTTTTAATTACTCGTAAAAAATAAGCGAAATCGTTATTAAACTAACTTAATATTCAAGTATACGAAATATAACTTAAAATGGTTAATTTCGATAACTGAAAAAAGCAATTACCTACTTCAGACTGCAAGAATGAAGATTTCTAAAAATTTTGTCTATATATATACATTGTTAATAATTTTATTGAAGTAAATAGACGTCATTTAAATATTCCCAGAGTACCAAAGCATCGATTGTTTCGCCATTTAATCAAAAGTTTCGGTTTCGGTACAAAATGAATGTTTATAAATAATAAATTCCGCAAAACAAACACTATTGATATCTGGTAACATTGATTGATGTAGAGAACAAAGCGAAAAATAAATTTAAAAAATATCGAAATATGAAGCTTTATAATAACAAACAATAAATATTGTCGACAAATGCATTCAAATACAGTACACGTGCGTATAATTCATTGAAGAAATTTAATAATTGGCATCAATTTACCTTTTCGGCTGCAACACGCTCTTATCGCAAGTCTTATCGCAAAGATAAAGTCTTAGTAATAAAATTGGTTATCGTTTATTGCATATGCTTGAACTGCCGATTTGAAAACCAACACGTTTCTGTTTTAAAATCAATCCCGAAGTTTCGGGATTATGTCTTCTAATCCCGGGATTGAAATGTATCGAAAACTGTACGGGATCCCGGGATTGGATTCCCTACATCAAATAGATTCTGATAGAACACTTTATTGATGCTGAAACACATTAGAAGTAGTGAAAGACTTTAAACAATGTGAATGTTTGCTTGCTCTTAAGTTAATATATCGTTGTCAATACTGCATGAAAACTTATCTCGGATTTAGGTTAATTTGACAGGAGACAAAAAACGATATAACTGCATATGAAAATATCGATATGTGTTTATACAAAAATGTGCCAAATAACAAGAGATCGAAACAAACAAAAAAAAAATACTTTTACCAAAAAAAAAGTTGTTCTTACAATATATATTGGCGACGATACGTTTTAAAAAAAATCATAATTTGTAACATGAGCTTGTTCAATATTTAATATTTAATATGAAATCAATAAGAATTATATCTTAATTGTTTAAGCTTTTAATTAAAAATAATTATCTCATATGCTACTTCAGGTGCAGTGTTCATAAAGAAAGTTGTTATTTAAATATTAACTGTTGGAAATTCAACTTTTGATATAAATCAAAATTGACCGAACTAAAAACCGCCTTAAATTGGTGAATATAAAAATCTGGTGATGTTGAAAGCACAAAACAAGGACTCTTTTTCTAGATTTCCAACTGCCTGTTCCTGTCGACGACTGCTACAAAATATGAGAGTAAAATTTTAATTAAATTATTTATTATGTAGGCATAATTTGAAAAAAAGGTATAAACGCACTGTTGGGAATTGCTTTGTTATAAAAAAATATGGTAGTACATCAGGAAGAATTTCGATTTAAAATTTGATTATTTTACATGTTAAAGTGAATTCTGAAATACTAGGATCGGTATAAAAATTCTGGCATTACGTGATCGGGATCCTTAATTACAAGCGAATACAATGATTTGCTCTGTGTAAAACGTAAATTTTGACATGTGTAAAGCATCTTCAGGCAAGAAGCAGGCTAGAATAATTCTAAGATAATGTATGTGTTATTTTATTTACTACTTTCAGGTGTATGTGACATATTTTTAATATCAAAGGGTTGTGTTGACTGGGGGCGAATGAAAATGTCACTTCCAGCATTCGTTAGAAAGACATGATCTATTTTAGAAGCAGAAATAAATCAAGGGTTTTTATTTAATAAATAATCTTTACTTCTTTGATATTAGACGTAAAACTTAATTTTGCCCATGAAAACTGTCGTGTTTTATCGTTTAATCCTTCTCAGAAAGATTTCTTGAAATGATCTACAAATGCAATTACTATTAAGAAAAGAGTCAGTGGCAAGCTTAAGGAATGAAATCTTATTTTTTTCATAAGATAACTGTATTTCAACCGAAACGCACTATTTATTTTTGAATTTTTTTTAAACGATAAAACAAAATACATTAATATTAACATGAAAATTTTATATTTTTCAGTTTTTGTTGAACATTCGTAGCTACATTCATAGCTATTACAATCTTGCTTATGTATCATTGCATTGACTTTTTTTTTTATTTCGGCTTGTTTTTTTAAATTGAAGTCTATCTTAGTTGAGTTCAAGATACTTGATTGTATACCACTTGATCTCTGTATTGTGCATGCGAAAGTAATGAACATTGTGGAGCTTTTTTTCAAAACTGACAATCTTTTAAATGAAATTTTTCGTCAAAACGATCAAATCGCTTGTGATTTTGTTATTTTAAATTGTGGTTATTTTTTATAACAAGCTTCATTTCCTGAAAACAAAAACAAAAATTTCGTTTAACTAAAAATAAATAAAATTACTTACTTACTGTATATATATATTAATCTTGTTTGTTTTTGTTTTTTTAATCCATGTCCGCTCCTATTGTGCTCCTATGGCCTCCTAATGGAGGTATATGAACAGAAGTTTTTCTACGAGAACTGTTTGTCACGAAGTCGCTCAACCTCTCTTTTTCATAAGGCTAGTGTATAACTAATCGCTCTCGCTACGCCCAGTTATTAAAGGTTTCGAGGGAATTTTCAGACATCACAAACACCCGTGCTATCGAACAGAAATCGATAAATCGATTGAAAAAATGCTGTTCGTACTGGGAGTCGAACCCCTGAGATCTGTCACAAAAGTCCACAACACTAACCGCTGCGCCATAGGACCCGACAAAAATTTCTTTCAGCACATACAAATCATTAAATTCCTTATTTATAATGCATTCATAGAAAATCGCGTTCCCTATAAAACTGCAAAAAATTAAATAATCAATTTGCAAGAGCCCCACAATTGGGTTTTCTAATGAAGCGCATGGAAAACATAACACTAGTTCGACAATTTCAGTTTTTAAATTTATTTTCCAGTTGTCACACCACCCTGACATGGTGTCGGTAACTGATTGAATTTGCATAACAACAATTTGTCGATAGCAATTTTTTATATCATCTGTGTACTGAGTTAAACTTGCACGATTTGTCAAAGTTATTTCTAAATTGAGCTTTGAGAAAGCAAATGAAGCAAAAAAAATATATTTTTTTACAAATTCTATAAGTATATCCCATGATGTCTGCTTGAATGAGTAAACTTATGTGGATCAAAGTTTCATGAATATGTTCCACATATTATATATGTTGGAATTTATTATACATAGATAATTCTGTCTCGTATTCTTTTTAACATGCATTTATACCAAATGATACGGAAGGCTGGGTTCAAAAGCTTTATAGGCTTAAAACTATCCGCTTATTTAAGACCAAAGACATAATCTGAGAATATTAAAAAATTGTAACACATAGTAAAATTGAAAAAATACAAATTACACGCAATGGCGACAGTAATTGAGCAATTTAAAAATAAATAATTATAGAATATTATCTTACAACGCATAACAGAGTAATGGGTACAATTATCAGTGGTATTTAGAAAAGTTTGTTTGTCCAGCATTTAAATAGTAATATGATCTAAGGGGTCAGAGGAAGTAAACATGGTGCTAAATACCGAAAAGTAATTAGCATCAATTATAAAAATCACCTACATCGCTTGTATTAAAATGATTCCTTTCAGAAATGTTATTTTTCCCCGTTATATTGACATTTTTATATTAAATGCTGACTGTTTAAAAAATACGCCATAATGTGTAATTAAAAAAAATGCAGATTATTTTACGTTATCTATTACACTTTATAATAATGAAAAATATTAAGGTATTAAGTTCTATGATACAATAATTTTAAGAAGCTTCACCCAATCGTTAGAACTAGAATACAATATGTTATACTTACGATTCTGAAGTTAGCATGAAGCAAAAATACCCATCAGCTATTTATTATAAGTATTTTATAACTAAATACTTTCACATTGTCCCTTATTACGATGAATTTAATGTATTTTAAGTAAATTATAATTTTGGCAATATAATTTATTTGTAAGTAATGAGAATTAAGAAATAAGCATAAAATATTAAGTAAGCTTTGAATGGTTAAATTCAAATATATATTAAAATATGCATAACACAACTAAAATTTATCGCCAAATCAACCTCATTAGCGCGATGAATTATAATTTATTTTTAAAAATGGTGGAATCATTTGATTGAGAAGCTTGACTAGAATTTAATCTTTTTATTGCCTGTCATTTCAATTTGAAAACAGTTATTTTCCTTTCATTGAGATAGTGCAAAGTTATTTGCCATTTGGTAAATAGATATTTTTAATTTTACACTTTTGTCGATATTTATGTAGGCGACAGACATTTATTTGTAAAGATTTTGTTATTTTAATTAGAACAGGAATAAACTTTTTGCGTCAAAATATTTTAGACTGTTTTATTTTTCGCGTTTTTTTTCTTCATTTAAACATGTAAATGAAAGCATTATCAAATCTATGAAATATATTGGTCTTTGTTAGTTAATGGTAAAATATTTGTTGAAATAAAGCCCACTTCAATGAAAGACAATTGATAAGTCCATTTAAAGCATACTCAAGTACATTTATCATTCTAAGAAATTGGTAAAACTTTCTAAGAAAGCCTTAATCAAAGTATTGATAATAGATCAGAATAAATAATTCAATAAATAATTATTTTATAAAATTAATGAAACAGAATACATAACGACGATTTAGCATAGTAATTTTTTAAAATAGCTATTTGTCTTATTTTTGATATCTCTGGTGTGCTATTTACTTCGAATTCATCATGTAGTCAACATTTCATAGGTGTTAAATTAATTTAACTAGGCTAGACTCAAAATTTATTGATGAACCAAAATTTTATCGTTTATTTAAATTAAATATCTACAAAATAAATTATCAAAAGCAAACAACCTTTTTACTACTAAAAAGTATTTAAAAAGCACCAAAAAATTCACTTAGTTTGGTATTTTGTAAATTGAATGGCTTGTAATCGGAATAAACACATCAAATATAATTGACATCACACAAACTTATTATACGCCGGAGAAAAATGTCTTATAAGGAAATTTAATAGGAATACGTATGTATCTGATATTTTGTAAATTATGTTTTAGTAAACATATATTTTACTGCTATATTAAATATCCATCCTAGAGAATCTAAACTTTTGAAAGTAAATTGAGTTAAAAAAAATCAGATATGAACGAAAAATGTTTTATTTCTGGCATTCGTGAGATCCAATTATAAATATGTCAAAATACAAACAATTCATCCAAAATTCACATTCATGGTTTGATTAAGGCGAATATTGTGCATACTAAGAGTAATTTGGACAAAAGGTCTTGCTGTGGAATTGCTTGTACTTAATTGTAAATAATGTTCCCAATTATACTTCTTTCGATTGAAATTTAACTTTCCGCCTCAAAAGTAATTTCCGTTTCGAGTCCGGAAAACGGGAAACCCCCTGAAACCAATTTCTAGTAAACAATACTTAGATCAGGGATGGCGAACTTTGCAAGTGGGTCAAATTTGATTTTAAAAATAAAATAAATCATGTCGCGGGTCACATAGATTGAATAGTTAAGGCTTTGAATAAAAAAAATCATTTCTAAAAGTTCAAGCGGGTTAGATAATTCCTCACGCGGGTAACTTCGTGACCAGCGGGTCCCTGACCTAGACTATATGTGTCTTTTATATTACAAAATGGGTGAAGATGTTAATTAGATAAGCTTAGCACGTGTCTCATTTGAATATCGATGAAAAAAATTAAAGAATACTATGTATAACAAAGTTGATGATTTTTAAAAATGATTTTTATTGAAATAAAATATGATAGTCATATACATTGTTTTCCCACTTTAATACTGGTTTGTCAATAGCAGATATAGTGACAAAACAAATTACTGTGAAATTACAAATTACGACGAATCCAATCATATTTTAATTGTGTGTCAGCTGTTTTCGCTACGTAGTCATATTATGATTCAAATAAACGAATCGATTAGGTAGTTAGACGGTGACAGAGTGTAATATCGATTGCGTTTTGGTATCTCTTTCCCCAGGTCTAATACGAACATATATTTTCCTTCTGAATATATATTGGCAAGGTATAAATTCTCTGAACATGACATGTGTTATCTTATTTCACCTCATTTCTTAAATAATATTGGCCATCATTGCTTTAAGAAGATTATTATTTCTACAAAATAACGAATGGTATATGTATACTTTATATGTATGAACAAATATACTGTAATTGGTCTATCGGTCTGATATTTTTAGTTACGTTTTATAATATAAACGAAAAAAACATTACGTAATAAAATGTGTTAATATGTCTACACAGTTTCCAGACGGAATTGATAAAGATTTGATTAGACACTTTTTTGAAACTATTCTTTTGACGGGCATGTTGTTATCGTTGGTTAATAATTTCTGTTATAAGCCACAGATATTTTTTCATTGTTCTACATTGAATGTGTACCATTATGCTAATTACTGTTGTCGATGCCGTAGAAGACGTAGAGATTATGTTTCGATACCGTTTTGGGATCAACAATTAGAATTTCCGAATTAACATGACTTTTTCATCGAATATGAATCATTTAAAATTTTGTACGTTTTGTTTTGATTCATTCACGTTTTGTCACCAACAAACTGGTTTTCGCTTTTCGACTTTTTCGGGCTTACAAATAAACTTGAAGTGACGGTTACTGTTACTATACAGTTTTATCGTATCTAGAACAAATTTTAGAGTTTGTAATTGTTTTTTAAATTATTTTTCCAATTAAGATTGAACGTGATTAATATAAAATTAAAATAATATTAAGATCGCCATCCATAACTTCTTGGCTTAGATAACGTATTTTTTTTGTTAATTATTGTTGTATGCATACACGATAACACTATTACCAACTGTCAGTTGAAGTAAATCTGTGTACTTGAATGTACAAGATACCGAGAGGCGGAACCTTTGTCGTTAGAGACAAAAAGTTACAAATGTGCAATATTTGAACTGTTTGGATTTGACATTGAAATTCCAACCAGCACATACAGTTGAAATTGTAAATTTTAACCGATTTATGTTTTTTTTTCAAAAACATTCAATCTATGGTGGTTTTATCCTTTATAAATTGCAATTGTCAAAACAGAGCACATAAAGCAATAAATTCTCATCTACTCCTTTTATTGCGCTAACCTTTCCCTATAAGAAAAGTTAGTTAAAATACTAACGAAATTAGTTGTGGGCATGCTATTGTAAAAAAGAAATTGTTACTATCATAATATTTAATTTAACAAGAAATATTATTCAAAGTTTTTGATAGACTTTGATTATTTTTAATTGAAAAATATTTGGCATTACAGCTAATACCGATGCGTTAAATATTTTAAAGTTGAAGATCATACGAGAAAAACTCGATGAGAATTTATTGTATAGTCACTATTTATTTATGTATTTATAGTCACTCGAGATCAACTCAAAGTAAATTAACATCACAAACACCCACTTCTTAAGTCTCAAATTTTAATAAAAAAACCTAAATTTGACATTGATCTTACTGGGAATCAAACCAAGCCCACCTGATCGGTAGAGCAAGTTCTTAACAACTAGACCACAGCGGGCGACAATATCAAACTATGTATATTTAAGTAGAAGTAAAACTTTATATACCAATGTTGGTTGAACAGAATTAGAAATAAATTAATTGGTACATTGTTAAAAGCCATTAGACATGAATGGCTTAGACTTAAGTAATATGGTTTTGTTAATACCTATTGAATATAAAATATGTCTCAACATTCTCAACTAATTAATATAATAACAACACAAGCTTAAACTGCTTACAGCATTAAGTAATTTACCTTTGTTCAGGTTTATGTAATATGAAATAATGAATGTAAATTTTAGCCCTACTAAACTTTGAAAATAAAAAAGTTATCTCATTTCAATAACATATTATTAAATTGAGAATCTGCTTAACATATCGATTTGACGACGAGGCTTAGTAGAATGGCAATTCTTTTTTAACAGACGCCACTAGATGGAAATGCACAGACAATTCTAACGACATGATTCTTGACGCTTGCGATTCCATGAGCAGAATTTACATTAAGACGCCGGCGTGGACGACAAAAGGACGCGGTATATACTGGCGTATAGGCCGCTCGGCCAATCGCGCATCCAAAAGCGTTGTCACTAAAAGCCGTAATGTTGTATCGTCCACAAAAATAAGTCATAAAACTGATGCGCGGGAAAAAGTGTTGGTGTAAAGTTTAACCACGTGGGAATAGTCGCGACGCGTGGAACGTCTGCAAGAAGGATACTTTTATGCCGGAGTTACCTTTTTCTTCTTTTTTAATAATATGCGCCCTTTATTATTATCTATGAACATGAAAACTTAAACGTCAAAATGAGCTGTCAGAAGAGAAATTTAGCTTTCCTTCGCGTCGTTTATGTAGAGCAAAAGAAAGAAACGGAGGTTTTGGATAAAGTGTAGGTATACAGATAACGATATTCCCATCTTTAATAAAATAATTGAGGTACATTTTTGTTTTGTTTTGACAATATTTCAGGACCGAATGATATCTTATCTAAGTAGCTATAGAAATTCCTATTATGAATTGTACTACGTAAATAAAATGGAAGAATGCTAATTTCTTTAGACACAGGAATTTTTGTGATTGTCATAAATTATAGACAAATTAGCGGTAAAAAAAATTGTCGAGCTTATGTAAGTGCTAGTTATGCCTATATTGTAACTGTTAAAAGAATACACCAGATTTTAATGACTATTTTTATTTATTAAATAAGTACATTTTAAGATTACAGTGAAGCCCCGATTCTACGTTTTCCAAGGGACCATAATAAATCAACGAATAGTGCGGGAAACCGATAATGCGGAAAATCTTCAAATAATACCAAAAAATGTTTAATTTTCAAATAAATTCCAGACAGCTTGAATATATCTTAAGACAACTTAAATACGTACTCAGTTTCCTATTTGTAGTTTGGTACTTAAATTTGACACCCTTAAAACTCGCGTTCGTTTCTAGGTTAACTTTTTTTGCTATGTACATATGTCGACTCGTTTTTCTCCTTGATTTTTTTCAACGCCTTGAATTGTTTTCAGTTTCTCAGTTAGAGGTCTAGTTTTCTTCATTTAGGCATTTTAGTTTTAACTTTTCAGTTAGAAAATTTTACGCAACCAGGTGCGATGTAAGATTATTTATGAACGAATAAATCGAATGGTCGAGTAAAAAATAAACGATCCATGCAATAAAATGAAGATAGCGAGAACGGAAGATCGGGGTTCCACTGAAAAAAACGCTAAACGAGATGCGAAGCAAAATTATTTATGAGAAATATTCAACGAAAACGGTCAATCGAGATAATATTTGTGACGGGAGCAAAATATTTAAACGATAGATCGAGGAAAACGGTAAATCGGGGAACGATTAATGCGGGATTATTTTACATTGTTCTTATGGGTGTTTGGCCGGGACTATAATAAATAAACGATCCATGCGGGAAAACGAACAATGCGAGAACGTTAGATCGAGGTTCCACTGTATATATAATACATATTAAACAATTTACATTACATTGAAGCTCTTGCGTGGCGATGACACCCGCTTATTTTATTACACGATAGCACGTACAGTGTAAAGAGATTCGACTTTTACATAATGGCGTGAGTAATTTATCTGACGCTGTCCTTTCATATTTGATTACATTGACAGCGACACGATTTCCGGCACACTCGGACGCACGCCATCTAATCCTGGACGACGGCGCCAAAATGTACAAACCTATATTGTCTCGTATTATCAAAAGTGCCTGGACCACAAAGGAACATCAGCTTAAATATGTATTTATTTATGTAAATGGTTTTTTTTTAATAAACTTCTTATTTTAATTAACACAAACTAATAGTTTGGTTCGTTAGAAACGGCGTATTTTGAGTAGCACTTGTACTAAATTTGGCCTTTGTATTTACACAAAGAATGGTTTCTACTATCTAAGTCTTCAGTTTATAACCAGTGGCTGAGTTTAACAAAACTTTTAGATATATATATTTAGAATTTGATATAGGCCGTAGTGAACAAGTGACAAACAAAACACTTTGTGATGTGTGCGGTAATGTTGTTATTAGTTTCCTGAATTTAGTAACTAATGCAAAATAGGCAAAATCCCGTTCAACCACCAATGCCAAAATCGAAAATTGCGTGGAAATTGGGTTTCAGTTAATCGAAATTAATAAGACTTGGATTAGATACGAAATTCTTTGAAGTGGCATATATAATTAAAAAATCTAAACAGGGGTAATTGAAAGCTTCCTGACTTGGTTAATTCTTATATATATATATATATGTATATTTAACCAGAACTTTTTTTACCATTAAACGCAGTGGAACGGGTTCCGGTTCCTTTTTTCCGTCCGGAAAAAAAAGTTTTTGAAAAGTTTTGATTTTTTTTTATAAAACTTTTGGCTGTATCTCCCGCGCTATGAAACACTGAACCCTTCTTGTTGGATATTTCATTGAACCTTCAATTTTCGTATCGCAAATCAAAAACTTAATGGACTAGTTCAAGTTGGAGTTACACTTCACGAAATAGTTCTAAAGAATAGTCTTCTTATAAAATCGAAATAACGTTTTTCCACCTCAAAGGAATCTATTGAAAAAGGGATGCTAGATAGAAAATATGTGTGAACTTTGCCATTGCGTACTTTACCAAAAATATTGACATGAATTCCATCCCACGGGTCACTTCTACCCTTCCAATCATAAAATTAACAGGGTAAAGCTAGACCAATTGGTTAACTACTAGTAATGTCTTTGCACCATCATTCAATTCTTAAACTCTTCGAAAAAAAGAAAGACAGAAGTTTTTCTACAAGAACTGATTGTTGCTCAGTTGTTTACCTTTTATTTTAATAATAAAGTATATATATATAATATTACTAGGCAGGACTAGTGGTTAGCTTATAGACTTCGATACGTCCCATTATTGGAATTGGATGGGTGGGACGGAGTTTCAAACATCATAATCACTCATGTCTTTGAGCAGAAATGTATAATTCGATTGAAAAATGAGACTTCCTGTGCTGATATTTGAGTACACCGTAACCGAAACCAACGGCGTTGAATAATCCAGTGCTTTCCAACCTGGGGTCCGAAAATTTTCAGTAGAAAGTACATATATGTATTTGTTAACATTTTTCTATGTATATGTTTTTTTCCGGGGATCCGCAGATTATTTTTTTAGATTTAGGGGGCATAAACAAGGTTGAGAAGCACTGGACTAATCCACAATGGACCTGATTTACTGACGCATAATGATCAGTTTATAAAAAATGGTAATAATGGATATTAAATCATTAGTTCGTGGTGTGTGCGCCATATGTTTTGGACACGCCACGAGTCGGTCCTGTGTGTATGCAATATATTTGGATATTCCTCATAAAAAATATTTTATTATTAAAGTCATTTAATAACAAGCGCTGTTAAAATCAATCAAGAAATTGAATTTGAAGCTTCTAATAATGCGTTTAATTTTAATAGAATATAAATTATTTCACTCACCTGTAACTTGTATGCTGTGGGATGCCTCCTGAGAAAGATTGTCATCAGTTCGCCGAGAGCCACTTTCCCGCCTTGTCGGGCGCCCTTGTCGCATGCTGCCAACTTCCACTCCTACCCCCGGCGGCCCCCTGCTCACGTCTTCGCCCCCCAAGAGGACGTTGTTGCCACCCTCCGATTAGGGGGAATCCTGAAACCGTCATTTGGAGAATATAAGCTTTAATATTAATGAAAACGGACGTCTGATGAAACATGTCAAATTTTAGAAACGCCAACAAGATTAAATAATGAGTTTGAATTGAATTATCTCGAAAATATAACAATGAATAATGTTTGATTGAGATAAATGTATAATCACGGTTGTCATTCATTGAATTATCATTTAGTAGTTGTATTAAAAATATGTAATCATGTAAATGTTTATTGAATAAATTAATTACAAACAAAATATTCTGACAATACGTAAATATTTACTTTTCAAGTGTAAATTGCCAATACGGGGGGAGGCTTAAAGTGACAAGAGTGAAACTAAAAACAATTTTTGTCGACGTAATTTTGACATAATATAATAAATATTTAACGAAAAGAATGCAGTTGAGAAGTTTGCCTTTACAACAATGTTTTTACGAAAAAAGATAGTGCCTTAATATAATACTAATAAAATCAAAAGTAGCTCGGTAAAGTCTCTCGGCGACGAATTTAAATGTGTTTTTTTTCTTCTGTCATTTTTAGTAATGATTGTTAACCAAAAAATATTAAAAATATATATATGAATATGGAAGCATTATTTTGAAACGAAAAATATTTATCTCTCTGTCATTGTCATTGGCAACAATCAAATTACATACAGTGATACCCTTTTTTTACGTGGCTGAAATTCACATTTATCGCTAATTGCGTGCAACTTTCATAGTTACGTTCATTTTAATATGTTATATTTAGTACGCGGTTATAAGTTTTTTCCTGCAATTTTCGTCTGAAATATTCAAGTCCAATTAAAAATATGTACATTTGAAGGTAAACTGAAGGCATTTAAAGCTCTTTTACTCAAATTGAAAACGTACACGACCAAACCTTCAAGAAAATTTATTAAATCGAAAGAGTTTTACTTTACTTCAAATTCAAACACAGAAATATTAACAAATCTAGACCCCAACCTACGTTTTCCTTTTTTCTGTATTATTTCGACTGTCGTTTCAAAAACATAAAGGGGTTTCACTGTACATTGGAATTTCAATGTATTTAATAATTGGAAATCTGTAAAGCAGCACTAAATGGACATTTATTTATTTTGATCATTTAATTTTTTTTCAAATCACAACAAATAACAGAAGATGGCACACTTTTAATCAAAAAAACTTTAAAGCTTAAAAACGAAAATTATTCTCAAAAGCGATACTTCATTTTAAGTTTAAATTTACAATTATTGACACATTGAACGTAAAATAATTTTGTCAACAAGTCGCATGTTTTTATTATACAAAACGCATAAATAATCCTTTGATATCATCCTAACAATGGTTAGTGATAAACGTTCTTAAGATGATACATCAACTAAATATTAAGATTGATAAGCGATTCACAGAACAACATGCCCAAAGCTATTTTCAAAAATTTACTTAATTTCAATTTAAAATGTCAATTTTATATTAGCTATATTCCATTTTCTGGAAAATATTTGATCATGTTGGGTTACAAGGTTATAACCAATACTTACTTTAGTACTAAGTAATATAGTTAACAATTTATTCATATTGCCTTTGTAGGTTGAAATTTATGCGTGTTCAATAGTAATACTGAAACTATCCGGATAGTTTCAGTATGTATGAAAATAACAAAAAAATACTACATATATAAATTTATGTACTAAAATAATACATTAAATCGAGTTCATTTGTAATATAAGTCATTTATTCAGATTTTAACAATTAATATTTTAAAAATAAGAGAGCATTAAATGTATCATATTTTAAATTTGATCTTAATTTAGTTTTAATTTGTCCTGCTGTTGAAAATACTCGTTATGTTGCTGTTGATGTTGGTTTTATTGTCTGGAGTGTTTTAAGCAACACGTTCAACTTTTCCGTCCTTTTTTTTAAATTGATCAAAGTATTTAAATATTTTTTCAGAGTATTTGTATTGTCATTTGTATTGTCGTCAGTTTCCGCGAGAGATAAATAAAATTACGCATTTCATGTTGCAAGTTGCATTTATTATCTTTCCTCATAAAATGAGGCCATACTTCCGAGCGTCTTGACATGGCTTAAATTTTATACAAAATTATTACAATTTTAATATGTAGACATTGGTCTCGATTGCATGGTTTTCAGTGATGAATTGTAGAACTCGTACGCAAATGACGATGTTTCACGACCAAAGTTTCACAATCAACTGATCTTGACTAAATCCTTTCCCACTTCTGTAATGCCTTAGATAGAGAAAATACACATTTAAATACTATTCCATCATATTAAAATATTTGCAGCTGCATTAGATTACTGCTACGGCATTTCTTCAATGAATGAAATTTCGGCATTTAAGATTTTTTCTAGAGTCCGAGCCGATTTAGTATTAGCCGAGTATTAAGATAACAAGATAAGATATTTATAATACCCGAAGTTGGGAAAGGTAATAAAAAACACTACTCTTAAGTAATGGTTTCTCCCAGGTAGAAAATACCCCAGTATTCATATAATCTTTCGTCGATTTTGTAAAATATTTCATTAAAAATTATGACGAATACTATCCGGATATTTACCCCAAATATCCGGATATCGAATAGTTAAAAAGGGCCGGATATATCCGAGTTGAAATCTCTAGACACGATCAATAAATAATATTATAGATACACCATACGTAGGATAGACAACCAAAGTTATGAATTAGTTTCTTTTTAGGCTAGTTCTCAGTTGGCCTGCTGAATGAAGGAACATATTAATATTGGGGAAATATAATACTATTTGGTTACCAAATCCTGTAGGAATCTCCGTAGATTAACAATGGAACGAAATAATAAAGTCAGTCAAACCAACGGCCAGTCCGGACTAGGGATTACAATACCGGTATTATCAAAACCGGGATATCGGTATCTCGACTGTTTTTTTTTTCAATATTGAAATACCGATTTTTCAAATGATATTTGCAACCAGGGCTTCGAACCGTTATTTTTTTCGTTCCGGTTCAAGTAAAAAAATATATATCGGTTCGGTTTCGGTTTTCGTTCCGGCAAAAATAACGGTTTTTCGCAACAAATTTTCGGTTTAGCTTGAATCCAAAAACCCAGAAGTTTATCGATTTGCCCAAAATACCATCGTGCACGCGCTGTACCGAAAAAAAACCGAGATTTTTTCGGTTCGGTTCCGGTTTCGTTCCTGCAAAAATAACGGTTTTAACGGTTTTTGGTTTTCGGTTCAGTTTCGGTTCGAAGCCCTGTTTGCAACTTTTTCTTTATTACAGTATAATAAATATATCTTTACAATTATTAAATTACTGTTCACCCTACAAGTATTGCATCACAATCGTTGATGAAAAAGTCATTTTGAAATTATATTTTATTTTGAGTTGAATATTCAGTCAAAACAATAAATTTAAGGTATTTACGACAATCAGTTTTAAATATGCTTTACTAACTGCTAGAATTTTTCTTTCAGAAAATGATCTAAATGCCGCTAATAACAATGCAGTTCTGTATGAAATTTAATAACATATATAGAAATTTCAAATTATCATACATGGAAAACCGTTAATTTACGAATACGAATCTAGTATCAGTATGAAAGAGTCAATCAACATGTCAAATAAAATTTCATAAAACAAACCATAAAGCAAATTTTAAATATTTAACGAATTTTCGTAATTTAATGTGAATTATCGGTATTCTAGATATTTTTGTATCTGCAATAAAGCTTCCCAGAGAATTGCATTGTGTTTTGAGGGCTTTATACCCGAGTAGAAAAAGAGTAGCATGTTGTTCAGTATATATACCCCATCAACTCACGATATTGATATATTTTTAAAGTAATAATGGTATTTTAAATAAAACAATTAAAACAGAATTGAATTATTCGACCGGTATTGCAATCCTTAAAGTTTTTTTTTAACTGAGATTATAATATGAGCCCAAAATACCAAGCTGAAGTGTTGGCAACAGCATAAAATCCACTTCATTATTTTCAATTCCTGACAAGTGTATTTTGTTTCAAATGTATAGTTTGATAAAGAGAGATTGAACGACAACGCAAAAAAGCGAGGCAATACGACAGTTGTGTTCTTCTGCGCTATGTAAACGGTTTGTAGACTATTTCGATATTTTCACATTTCATGCGTTTTGACGTTCTGTATCACAAAGCGCTAGCAACATGTTGTTTCTATCCATTATTTTTCAATATCTTTGAATGGCTTCACACCAATCGTGAGATTTTGTCACGTTCTGTAAAAGTTACCGCTAACAGTAATTATAATATTAATTAAGAGACATTATTAACCTTATTTATTTATTTAATTAACATTGTACAAAGTTGACAAATTATAAATTTAAAACTTTTAAAATGGAGAAAAAAAATATAGTATAATTTAATATTAAAAGCAGTAAAAAAAAAGTGGCAAGGAAGTCAACTGAGTAAACTCCGACGAACTCTACTTTAATACATAAAAAAATAGTATTCGTCGGAACTCACCCACGTCTACGTGGAATATGTCGACATTTGAGAGTCAAACCTATAAATGATTGATTTATTTTCTTCCGTATAGTAGAACCTCGATATGACAGGCTAATGTGAATGAAAGGGAGTATTTTAATGCGTAATGTCTATTATATAAATATCTCCGTTTTTTATTTTTTAACGTTATATTCATTAGATAATAAATTCTTTTCCGTTAGTCAATATTTTAAGGATATGATTAAGACGATGTGTTTGATCACAATTTACAATTTAAGCATATTGAATGAAGTAAAAAAATACATTTATTCATTTGACTAAGTCCATTACGTTGCTGAACAGCTGTATGAATCATCGGCCAGCGATGCAAATGTCAGTACTACATTCAGTCTACGAGTACGACGGCATAATGAATCGAACTCGAGTGCGAGAGGCAGGTATGACGTGGTTACTAGGACATCCAATCCTGGACCCTTTTTGTATTCCCGGAATTTCGGAATTGACAATTTTTCCAATCCTTGGGATTGAACATTCACCATAAAATCGTGTAGAAATTCTCTCGTGGAGATTTTTCAACGAAAATTTAATCGCTTGCCGATTTAAAAAAACACAGAAATTTACCGAATTCCCTAAATGAAACGACGCAAAACCCTTTTTTTCGAAACCTGCTTTTTGCTTATTTTCAGCAACTTTTCATGCATTTGGAAATTTTAAAATCTTTGGCAAGGTTAATAATTATGTTTATAACTTTTCTGTATTATTAACTCAATGTTAAGAAGTAATAGTTTAAAAATGGAGATGCTAGCTAGTCAATCTAAAGTGTAATGTTTCGTAAACATTTTTAAGCCGCTCGACGTAAATTTAGTACATGAATGTAGAAAAACATTTTGGTGTGGAAATCAATTCATAAAAGTTATCTGATCTGTGGTAAAAAAAACACGACAAGAACTGGTGACACCAGCTTAAACACACCTTCAACACAATACCACGGTGATATCAGATTTCAATATAAAATATATTATTATAAGAATCGTGAGATGCAAAACATTCCGTATCGTTTCCAAATATCTTATATTGCTGTTTTTATTATTATTACATTCTCAAATATATCTGGGATTCGTTAACATATCATTTAGAAAGAGTTTTTTTGCACCAACCCATGTACTCGCCGACTATTGAAAACATATTTTCTAGTAGAATATAAAATATAAATATTGCTGTGATAGTTCAATGCGGTAACAACCAATAAAAGCCTTGCAATACAGTAACATAATGAAATCAAATATATTTTTTACACAAAAGTTGTAACCTTTTTGTTTTAAATTGGTAATTGAGTTATAATGGAATAAAACAACATTCATCAAAGCAGTATAAAAAAATCTTAAAATAATAAATATAACATTTTAAGCATACGTTACTGTATCAAATTAAGAATATATATATATTTTTTAGTCGATAAACTTTATTTCTTTTTGTATCACACCGAAGATAATATCTCCTTAATAATAAACTAGAGTAAAATTAATAACAAGAATAAAATCAATGCTTTAAAGAAACTACTACAAAATTACGTTGCCCATCCTATGTAGTAAAGAGTATCGAGTATTTTATCTGTTGGGCCTTGTCTCATCAATTTTTTTTTAATTCATGTCCGGTCCCAATGTGGAGCATATGGCCTTCTAAAAGAGGTATCTCAACATATGTTTTTCTGCGAGAACTGTTTGTAACTCAGTCGCTCAAACTCTCATTTTCAAAGAGCGTAGTAGAAATAGAATAATAAGGCTAGGATAGGACTAGTGGTTAAAAAATCACTCTCGCTACTCCTTGTTATTGGTGGGAGAGAATCAGTGAAAAGGTGGGAGGGAATTTCAACAATCACAAACACTCATGCCTTCGAACAGAAATCGATCGAAAAAATCCTGTTCGTACTTGGACTCGAACCCATGAGATCCGGCACCATAGCTCACATCGCTAACCACTGCGCCATAGGACCCGAAATAATATACCAAAATTTGTAATTTACATTATTTACCAGTCTTTGATAATGATTTATCTCAAAATTACTGTCTTGTTACTTGTTACTGCATTGGAACATTTATTACACTATCGAAACTTTGGTAAAAAAAATACTGGTGAATTTGACTGTTTTTCGGCTTAGTAATTTTGTTGGGGCTGAATAATGTCTTCCAAAAAGCCTTAATTAAATCGGATTTTCATCGAAATCCCCTTTGTATGAAATACAAATCCCAGATTGAAAATAAAAGGCACTTTGATTGTGAAAATAGGATAAGTTCCAATGGGTTTCAAGTAATAAGAATGGAAATTAAGGTAAGATTTATTGATTTATATATAAGCCATATTTCCGTAGTCTTATCAACTTAATATTTATATTAATATATTTGTAGCAGGGCTGTAAAAAATTGTGAATTACTTCAAGTGATAATTCCAGGACAAATATAAGTTATCAGAGGCCTTCGTAGAAAATTATTATCATGACTACGCAATCGCGTTGTGTTCAAGTGTAAGCTTTAACGTAGTTTACAATTAGCTTATTTGGACACAAAATTTAGCAGAAAAAACGTCAACGCTTAAGTAGTAATTAATGATTGACTGAAAAAAACCAAGGTTAAAGTTTTAGTAGTAAAAAATATTGCGCTAATTTTTTTGACCAACATATATTTTTAATGGAAGTGCAAATGTTATTATATACTATATTATTATTATCCCTTTTCCAATATATATTAAAATAACAAGATTAAATCAATAGATATTCAAATAACATTCGTTTCCAGACTTATCTGATTTGATTGTCAGTATTGAAAGATTGTTTTAAATATATAAATTGAAAAGCATAGATCAAGCAAAAGAACAACGTTTAAAGAAGCTTAAAATGTATATTTCACCACCGTATTTAATTTTCACATTTTATAAGAATTGAAGAATGCTCAAAAATGTGCTTGTAACAAAAACCGTTTTAAATAAATCATTTGAAAACAAGCGGCAAGAATTATACCATTATATTGCAGTACACCGTGTCATTTAGTTTTCCATGTATGCGTTTTATCAAAAGAAAATACTTTTAAAGATAATTTCCCACCAGGCCCAATCTTTTAAGATTTAAGAAATTCTAGTTAAGTGCCATGAGATGTAATAATTGATAAAATTGTTTAAAAATTACAATTATTTATCTAGAAAAAGCAAAACAGCTTTTTCGATAATCACAATGTATAAAACTTGATAAACGTTCTATCAAAAGAATGTGAGTTGAAAATGCCAAAGTTATTATCAAAACATAGCTTTTATGTTGAAAATTGCGACCAGTAAAAAGGACTTCATCTGGTTTTTCGTAAACATTTTTTTGAATTCAGTCAATTTAATGCTAGTTTATCAGTCTCCGTGCACTTCAAGGTTGTGCATTCATAATTTCCATTTGGCCCAAAATCATCAAAAAAAGATTTTTGTGTCTAAAGTAAAATTTGTTATATGTGGGTTACGTCCTTTTTTCTCTCCAGAGTTCAATTATTGAATATGTTATATATAAAATGTTCACTATCAATTCATGGTGGAAAAGTATTCTTTTAAAAACACAGTTTCTGTACTAATTTTACAATAATTATTAGACACCATGATCAATTGATAGTTCTCAAGATGGGCGAAACCGGACTTGATATTTAATAAATAATGTGAAACTTGTACAAAATAGCGTTCAATTAAAAAAAACATAATATATGTATGTATGGTTGAAAAATCTTTATTATATTACTGGAATCGGTTTTGCATAGTGAACAAGATAGCAATATAAGCATTTAAAATGATTGGGCGTAGTTACAAAAAGCTATCTATTTCCCATTATTTTGCAAAATTAAGAAAGTATAACCTTAAATTTTAATTTGCTTAAAACATCCAACCCCAACCACAGACGAATTATCATCGTCCCGTAAATAGAATTTGAAAAAAAAGACAGTTTAACAATCGAAATGATTTCAGAACATTTAGATTCTTTTACTATTGAAATGATATAAAATACACATTTTTTTTTTTAAATCAATCTACATAAGTCGATTAAAAGAATCCTATTTTGGAACATGTTTTTCTCAGTTTTACTGTTTTAGAGTTGAATGGTTTTTGGTTAGCTACATAAATAGAATTGTGAATGTATTATAATATATAATATTATAATATATAATGTATTATAATATATAACGTGATGCTGACTAAATAAATTTACAAACTAATCGTAGGTACTTTTTATAGCCAAAAAGCGTAGAGAACGATTTTTATTAACCTTTTTATAAATAGACAGATTGAAGAAAGAATATTGTTAATATGATTTTTTCAAAATCAATTTTGAATATTTTCGAAGGCATTTTAAATCGTCGATAGCTAATATTTACAGATCTATTTTCGCTTAATTTATATTTGAATCATCAATTGATATCTCTCAAATAATTGTACATAACATCTACTAATGAAATAATTAAATAAATTCGGGACAGATGTCAATACGTAGTAGGCTACCGTGTTACTTAATAAAGGGAAATTATGCTAATGTTCGATTGTTATTTTTCAAGGAAATCCTTACAAAGAGATGCTTTGAAGCGTAAGGGTTCGCAATCTATGTTTTGTTAAAATTTATTATGGATGCCGCTTATTTAAATTTAGATTATTCCGATCGTAAAATTACTTTATTTGCCTTCGGGTACTTTGAAGAAACTATTTTTTGATTTAAAATTAAAATTTGTACAAGCATGGTTCTCAAAGTATAGAAAAACGTGTACATGATAGATATGAGGATTCATAATATATTAGGTAGTTCGGAAAGAAGTGACCATTTTTTATTGCGTCACTTTGACGTCAGTTTGTCACCAGTCGCCGTTGAGTTAGCAGGTCGTGATTGGTATCGTTTTAAATCTCTATTAATACTCTTTCTATGTTGTTATTTTTTTTATTTTTTTTTGCCGCTGTAGAAAAATGCAGAAGCCTGAAATTGAAGAAACACATTTGCGCCAGATCATGCTGTTTTTGTTTGATACAGGATTGAAATCGAAAGAAGCCATGCAGACCATTTGCGATGTTTATGGGGACATCATTAAGCTTCGAAAGTAGTCTAGATGGTTTAATTTATTTAAAAGTAGTGATAGGAAGTTAATGGACAAACCAAAAAGTGGAAGACCTCAAAAAATCGATGATGATACCCTGAACTCGTTGGTCAAATCTGATCCACGCAAAACAATTGAGGAATTGTCACGTGAACTTGGTTGCCTGAAGACAACAGCATACGATCATTTGAAAAGGCTTCGGAAAAAAACAGGCAAGGAATTTGGGTGCCGTACGAGTTCTCTCCAACGGCCTTGGATCAACGAGTAACCATTTGTGCATCTCTATTGTCCAGACACGAGACGGATCCATTTTTCAGAATAATTATTACGGAGGATGAGAAGTAGGTCCTGTACAGTAATTCGAAAAGAAAAAAAAATGGTTATCGGCAAATCAGGTACCTTTGCCTACTGCTCAGCCAACATTGACGATAAAAAAGGTTCTCCTCTGTATTTGGTGGGATGTAACAGGAATAATTCATTATGAATTATTAAAACCTGATGAAACCGTTACTGCAGAGATTTATTGTACCCAATTAGAACGTTTAAAGGTGAAATTGCTTAAAAAACAATCAGTTCTAGTCAATAATCCGAGGCGAATTCTTCACGACGACAATGCAAGACCACACGCAGCAAAAATTACCCAGGAAAAAATCAGAGAGCTGGATTTTGAAATTTTGCCACACCCACCATATTCATCTGATATAGCAGATATATCATATTACCATCTTTTTAGATCCCTAGAACATTCACTTCGTTATAAAAAGTTTATTAATGTAGAGCAGGTGAAAAATCACATGGATTCGTTTTTCAACGGTAAACCACCAGATTTTTTCGACAAAGGTACCAAAAAACTGCCTAATTAAAACTAAAACGACGGTAATTATATAATAGAATAATAATGTATAGTTTATATGCAAATAAATTTGTTTCAATAAATAAAAAATGGTCATTTCTTTCCGAACTACCTAATATAATTAAATTTGATATCTTTGTTACTCCCATTGTTGTGTTACAGATTGTTATATAATACGTATTTTGCCTGTTTAAGAAGCATCATCAGATAGTTAAAAAAATATTAAGACTAAAGAATAAACCCATGCTTCTTAAAGAGGCGAGTCACCTGTCACAGTTTGTAATAAAAAACTTAAAACTGTTAAAAAAATATATTTATATTAAACATTAACTTTTCCTTATCCGCTCCCTAGTCAGAGGATATGGCCACCACATAGTTCTTCCAAGGTTCTCTGTCCCCCGCCAGTCTTTTTGCTTCCTCTCCTATATAATTCCAGTGTCCTGTAGCTCCATCGAGTTCATCCTATAGATAGATGGTCATAAGTCGCCTTCCACGACGGTGGAATCCATCCGGTTAGTAAAAGAGACAATCAGAGACAATCCTTCTCGGAGCATCTGCAGCACATGCCCAAGCCAGGTCCACCGTCGCTTCTTCACTCTAGACGTAATTAACGACTGTTAAGTCCGTTCCTTTATCTCATCGATTCTGACAAAGTCAAACCACCGCACTCCTAGTTTTACAAAGTTGTGGTAATATCTATCGAAAAAAAGGATTTATGTGTGCTTCGTATCTAATTTCGTTATCTGTCTTTGATGTATAAAACAGTGTCAATTATATTATTCCAACAGAAATGGCTGACTAGCTTAGCAAAATTGATCGAATAGTTTATGCTGTGAAATTAGTTGAATATCAACAATGGGCGCTTAATATTTTATAAATATGTATATATTTTAAATAAGATATTTTTTGAAACGGTCTGAACAATTTGACGGAGTATTTGTATTGTTTTTATTTAAAAAAGTAAGCGATGCCAAACAATTCTTTGTAGTTATACGATTGTTCTGAGAAAGATACTTAAAATTGCAAATCGATATAATTGCATGAAGTGTTCCTTGAGCACGTCTTCCGATAATACCTCAACAGTAGCGTAGTTGTTAAAACGCTAAAAGTTGAAAAATTATGATATTCGTAAGAAATAATAAAAGGCCATCGAATAAAATAGTACTTCAAAGTTTATTCATCTAAAAAGGAAAAAAAACAAATTTGTTCACTAGAAAATTACTGGTTTTCTTCTATTATGTGATACGATCTTTAATTTGCCCATACTTGAAGTTTTTTCTACAATATCACTGGAAAGAGTAAAATTAAATTTATTATATTATATGCATTTTATAAAATATTATATATGCTATTTTGAGGCCCCTAAGATTGGAAGCCCCAGTGCACGCCTCGTCCGCTTATGAGGTAATCCGCCATTTCGTATACTACACTATGTCGATATCTAAGTTTGGCCAAATGGACACGGTAAAGTTTACCTCCCAATAACAGAAACGTTAAATGCTAAAACTGAAATGAGAGTTTTTTATAATATTTTTATAACTCTTTTTAAAAATTAAAATTATCCTAAAGTCAAGTATTATTATTGTGCGTATGCTTGCATTTTAAAAAAATATGACAGAAAGAGACAATTCTGTTAAATAATTATACAAATATCATAAATAAGCACCTCTCTGTAAGTCAAAGTAATAATAAACAGAACTCAAATAGTACCAAAACTCTTAAGCCTTTGTATCTCGAATAATATAAGAACTGTGAAATTGAACGTATTTTCATATTAGTCAATGATTATTCTTGAGAAAATTTCCATATCAATAATTGCGACACTAGTCGTCTCATAATGTGAAACGGATTTAACATTCACATTCAATTGCGCAGTATCGACCAATGAAACGTCAAACAAAAAGAGGAACCAATGATATCCGTTCCTCATATAAAGTTGAAAAATCGATCGTGCGCCTCAAAGTTGATCTCAGTTGAAGTACCTGTTTAGGGACGCACCTCTGAGAATAGATCTGTTGGTTCAACGCGAATCTTAAACCACTTTTAATGTGTCTACTGCCAATGAGGTTTACAACAAGTTAACTGTTTTAGGGTAAATCCAGAATAATAATAATACAAACGTACGAACTCAACATTTTTTAATACAAATTTAAGACTACGGAACTATCTTAGTGGGATAGAAAACATTGTACATAGTCTAGAAACAATTTCAGCGTTATAACGATAAAGAATAAGTACGTTTTCAAATTCTCAAATGTATATGTTAGGGTATATCCATCTTCCGATTTACGTGGTACTTTTTTTTACGCCGATTCACTTTAAAACGGCCAAGAAAATTATGACTTGGAAACATTGTGGTGAAATTGATTCAAATATGGGATCTGTTCTTATACTACAAAGTGACCTGTGAAGAAATATACAAATAATTTACGAAAAACAATTACAGTTCTTTTGTATAAGAAATCTACTCAAGATAACACGAATATTTCCGGTAATTGTGGAATTGAACCGACCACTTCTTCTGATGATGATGAAAGTGATTTCAAACCAATTATGAAGAAAATGGTTACTTTACTATGTTAGAACACCAAGTGAAATAGTATACATAAATTTTAGTTTTGTTCTATATTTTCAAATTTGTAATGTTTATTAAAAAAAATCAGGATTTTCCAGAAAATATGTTCATATTTAATTTATTTATGAATGTCTTTATTTACAGGGGTTTTTTTATATAATATAATGGAACCTATCTTATGATTTCATATGAGTTCCTTGCCTTTTTACACGGGTTTGTGAACAACGTATCAACCGTGTAAATCGCAGGACAGGTGTATTTGTAATGTTCGCCAAGAAAAAGAACGATTTCAAGATTTTTTCAAAGAAAAGATTTTATAAATATTTTCTTACAACTGCGTCCACACTCCACAGATATATCACACAAAAAGAATATGTATTATTAAGTTATAATTATTATTATTTTGAATATGTATAGTATTTCAGCCAATTTTGTGATATACGATGTGTTTAGTCTTATACTTTTATACTTAGTTCCTTCGTGAACTGTCTGTCTCAAAGTTAGCGAATATTTATTAACTAACAGTTTTAACACTTTGTGACTACAATTGCGGAAATACATGAATTCAAAGCTCAAAGCAACTATGGTGTTGAATAACGTTTCATAAACATAATTAATGAAAAGAGAACGATAATTCAAATGAATCCTCGTATGTTTAATACTACTTTGAAGTTTATCTTAAACTCAAACAAGATCCTTGAAAGGTTAACGTTCCTTTTCGGTAATTTGAATTCAAAGATTTGTTTTCGCTTCCCTGGCATATATTTATGGTAAAAATATAAGACATCTTCAAATAACTTGTTTTGAGATAATGGCAAAAGTAGTATTCAGATGGTTACCATAAATCAATTATTATTCGTCTGTGCCCGAGGTTAATACGTTTTATCAATATATGCTTACAGATTAAGAACTTTGGTCCGATTCAATTTTTCAAGAATTATTCTCGTAATGATCTATGCAAAATCAACATTTTGTTTACATATTGTTTAGAACAGTGGTTCCTACAGACCCTAGGGGTCCCTGAGACCGCTCAGGGGGTCCGTGACCGATAAAAATTAATTTGGGGGTGCGTGGACAACGCCAAGGGGTCCGCGAAAGGTTCGATTTGAAATAATATTTGTAACACATTTTCAGGATTATGAAAGTTAAAATAAATAGCAATAAATAATTTGATGATAATTTTTAGGTCTTGAGTAAAATGTACACATTGTATATTAAAAAACAAGTATGGGCAAATATTACACCCTGCAAGCAAGCCGCCGCGAAGTGCATTCAACTAATTTTCCTAGCATTAAACAAAAGGAGTATCGTTTTCGGATTGTTACGAAGATAATTATTTTTTAATATTAATAGTTGATTTCTTATTGACATATTATATTAAGTTTATTTACGCAAAGTTATACTTTTGCTTAAGTTACATGAAATAGTTTTAGTAAATCACATTTCTCAATAGTACGTTTAGTTATTGATTGATAATAACTGAACTATTTATTAACCTTGACAAAATAATAACAAAATCAATAAAAAATGCGTAAATTACAATTTGTGACACTCAAAATACTATCTTTATCTTTAATAATTAGTACGATCAGGTTGGTTTTCCACCACCACCCATTGTGTATATGCAGTGCGATCGTTTGCAGCATTTCTTTTTTTTAAATAAAACAAAATATCAATTATCTTAAAATTCAATGACAAATTTAATGAAACAAATTTGAAGCTACAAGGCGATGAACTAAATTTAATCAAAACTAAAAGTATAATAAATATCTGCGTTTATTGCAAAAAAATATTTTGCAATAAACGCAAAATTTGTATAGACAAACAAAACTTGGGGAGAGGAGAATGCTCTCAGTTTTCTAATCTTTCAAAATTGGAAAAGCGAAGTGAAGATTTGCTTGATTAATGTGAACACTTTGCGGCTTTTCATTCTGATCTCAGCCGAAGATTTGAAAACATTCTTCACTTGGTTATCCCAGATTGGGCGCTGGACCCTTTTACAAGATGAACTCCAAAATATGATGAATCTATATTGTTACAGGAGCAATTTATTGAATTATCTACAAATGAGGAACTTAAACCAATGTTTTTACAAGGATACCACAAATTCTGGTTGCAAAAACAGATAAAAATTTTACATCCTGCTTTATGGGGCACTGTACAGAAGCTGTTCCCGTCCTCTTTTTTAGTAAAACGTGGATTTAGTGCTGTTATGAACCTTTTTACAAGAAAAAGAATCTTACTGGAAATAAATGCTCGTGGAGACTTACGATTGATACTATCAAACATAGAGCCAAACATAAATGATCTGATATCATATCACCAGATTCCCCGGCGCATTGAAAAGAATGTGTTTTTTTTTTAAATAACAAAAAATATTTATTGATATAAATACTACTTTAAATATCAAAATGTTTTATTTATATTTTATTAAAACCATTTACCATTCAAGGTTTCAAAATAAAATTTATAATTTTTCTCTTATGAAATTATGTAGAGTTATTTCACTTGGGGGTCCGTGGTCAAATTTTTCTCCATGAAGGGGTCCGTGAACATAATAAGTTTGGGAATCACTGGTTTAGAAGTTTGTCGACATGAGTATTTTTCGGTGTCATTTTTTAATAACCTGATTATTATTTATTACCTTGTAGAGCGCCAAATTTTACACAAAACTACAAATTATTCAACTCTAATTTTGATTTTTTAAAGTTGTCTGATTGGTAAACTAAATGATCGATAAGGTTAAATTAATAGAAATAAAATGATTATCAAAATGAATTATGAAATGTCGATAACATTTCAAATCTTTTGTCTTTTCCCAAAGATGATATCAACGACATTATTAGTCATCTTCTCTGCTGAAATATAAAATACTAATCGATAATTTAAGAAATATCGTATGATATTACTTGTCGATGTCATAACTTCATTAAATTATAAAAATAAACATTGATAATGTATTGATCTTATTGAGGGATTCGGTAGTATCTTCATCGATTATTTTTTTTACATAACGATAATTATTGTTTGTGTTCAGCCTCTTCTCGAAGTCTGATAAAAAGAAATACGCTGACCTCCATTTTGTAATTTTAAGTAAAAAAAAATAGAATAAATGTTCACTTAATATATGTTATAAATAGGCCTACGATCTTAGTCTAAAGATGTTCGTCGAATAGGCAAAGCACGTCTCATAATAATATGCAAAATTTTATGTTACTTGATTGTTAATGATTATTTTGTTTGCAACGAAAAATTTAGGGTTTTCTTTAACGTGAACATATATATGTATTCATAGAAGGCGTTCTGAATTGAGATCGTTATGGCGCCCCTTTGTAATATTCGCATATGACCGATACGCCGATGCATCATCATCTATTTGGGATTAAAAAGGTAAGTATCATAATTTTCAAATTCACGAAAATATCGCACTCGGCAGAGGTTATTGTTTAAAAGTTATAACATGTGGAATATTATTATTAATGTTAATTAAAATATATTTAAATCACGTACTTTTGAGCGAAAAATATTTTTAATACTTAAATGTGTTTTTATTTTTAATAAAAGTCTGTCCAATTTTCAAGTGCCTATCGGAAAATTGATTGTTTTTTGCATCAAAAAATCATATGATAAATTTTGACACTAGATTTATCATTGTGAGTACAACTTATAAAGCTTTAATTGTGTTTCTAACACATTTTTAATTTTAATAGTTGCCGAATCTCTCGCGACAAGCCGATGAGATGGAAATAATTGAGTTCTTTGATATCTCTTTGTCAATAAAATTCCTTTTAAGAGTAGGTACTTACTTATTCAAAAGGAAATATTTATGCTAAATTCCACCTGCCAGCAAATGTACGATTTTTGTTATTTGATCTGAAAGTAAGTCTGTAGCTGTCATGTTAGAGATAAAAATAATATAATGTTAAATTTCAACATGTTTTAAAAAAAATTATGGTTATGTATTTTTTCATAATATCACGTATGGGAAAATAAAAATGGCGATATTTTTGCAAATGAGGTAAATTATTAATAAGCTTTTTATGATTAATTGAAAATGATGTTATTGGTGCAATGAATGATACGAGCCTTTGAGAAGTAAAGTGAGCCAAGTAGAAAAATGGTAAAACATTTCTATTGGACTTTTAAGTACAATCACGTCTTTACTTGGTGTTTTGGTGGATTGCATATTTTTATTTTAGGGAGATAACAATATTGCAGTATGTTTTTAACTTTTATTGAGATCACTTCATTTTTATAGTAGTGGAAATTGTTGTTAAAAGTAGGTTTATAAATTTACTTACACTTTTGATTATTTTGTGAAATTAAAAATATGTCATAACTTTTAATGTTTATAAAGAAAATATGTAGAAATAGTCATATATTTTTCTTACTATTATACAAACACTAAAAATATATTTTATATACTTTTCTCTGACACATATCAAATATGTATATGTAAGCATACTTATATGACATACAGTGTATATGAAGAAACTTTGTTAGAAAATTGCTTTGCAATTTTCAAAGAATTTAGAAAAATACCCTTCAATGTAAATCGTCTATTTAAGCAAACAGGTATTTAATGTTGTTTTATTTATAATTATATCTCTCCTTTGATTTTTCACCGCAGTCGCTATATTATTTAAAAATATTTAAAATCCTTTGCTTAAATTTTCGTCAACTGTTTAAAACTCCATTACATTAGTTAAGAAAATAAAAAAAGTATTTTTATATTTAACTTAATGATTGGTCTTGGCAGTTTGCCATCGTCAAAGGTAATAGAAAAAATTAGAGATTGAATCTGAATTTATAATGTTAGGTATCTCACTAACTTAGTGGAAATTTATTAATATAAAATTAAAATTGATTAACATTGATTTTCACTCATTGTGTTCAAAAATCTAGCACATGTTTTAAAATGCCTCTCAAAGAGGTGAAACACGCGTAATCAAAAATCAGTGGTAAATCGAAACAAATTTAATCGTGTAAAACAATTAAAAACAATATGTATTAAAATGGTTAAGTTGGTGTGAGTTAATTAATTATTATTCAATATTAATAAAGTTACGCGATCAATTGAATGTTTATTGTTAAAAATGAAATGAAGGTTTCAAGCTAAGAACAAATACTTTAATATGCGCAGTCACGTGGCATTTGCTGTTTTTATTCCTGCAAAAAAAACTTGTCTCGTATTGTTGAAAAAATATTTCCCTGGTGGTATTGGATAAAAAAGCACCTTTGTTTCAATAGTCAAACGTTCATTTACAAACCTTTATTATTTGAAAAATTATAATTATTATAAAATCATTGAAATTTAAAATATTTATTCAAATCTATCGTTTATTTGAAAAAAGCTCTTTTGATCATTTTTTTTATAAAAAATCATTGGAAAAGTTCATCTCAGTTGGAAAAGAAATATTAAAAGGTTTTTAGTAATTTTGTTTTGAGTTTCAATTAATATTGAGTTAAGTATACTTTCTCTACAAAATCTATACAACACAAGAAACAAATGCTATATTTAGGTTATAATCATATTATTTATAATTTAAGGTTTTGGTTTTATTGTTTTTTTATTCATAAATGTATTGCTATAATTAAATATAGCCGAACGAAAAAATTATTAATTATGATGAAACTATGTTAATTTTGTAGTAGTATTGAGAAAAATAATATGACGAAAAGGAATTGAGAACTAATTGTCGACAAAGCTTTCAATTGGATCAAATCGTCTTATGCAATTTCAAGAATTTAAAATATTTTATTAAGCCGCCAAGCCATTGCATAAGACTTGGCAGGTCGGTTTATTTTTGTTCTATATCCAGATAATAAAATATTATTTAAAAAAATCTGCTGCTATGAAATATACTGGACGTTTTTATTTAAATAAAAATAACTTTCTATGAAGCTGGTATTTTACTATTTTATCCAAAACCAATGAATACTTTAATATTTATAATATTAAATGAAATATGAGTAGCACATTTTAAGAGAATCAAAAAGCATTTACTATACGTAAATACTGTGAAGAAGGGCTCTGTTAAAGCATGCGTTGTTTTGAGATCAACTGAATTATCGAGAGAAAAGGAAGTTTTAGCGACTTCCATTTTATTTTTATTTTTGATTTAAAAAATTACGTCTTACTTGAAAAATTACAATTTAAATCTATGAATAACTACTCTTGCCGTCAGATATTACAGCGGATAAGTTATTAGAATGTCGAAAAAAAATAAAAAAAACATTTTTTTTCTTATCAGTAGATGTCACCATCAGCTTTCTTCGTATACTCACATAATCTTTTTTAAATTGAAAAACCGTTCTTTTCAATTCCATCCCTAATCTTGCTACCCCACTTAACAGTCTTTCGTAAGATAAAATCATGTTTATGTATGGCTTTTGACATTTGGGAATAATATCGACAGTAATAGTTTCTAGTATATAAGTTACATTTGTATAATAGTTGTACATGTATAAAGAGTTAAGTCACAAAAAGTTATATGTACGTAAACATTTCAATAATTACGGTAAACACTATTTTTTATGCTTTAAGCAAAATTGATTTGTTTTTAGTTAAGAATATTTTTTATATTATATCATATCTTTAAATATAAACAAAATAACATCGTTTATTAGCTGAGAAACTATAAAATTAAATAAAGGTACAACATAAAATCGTTCTTACGAAATACCAGAATTAATAAGATTTAAAAAAAATTAAAAAATTTCGATGAATGAATATATCGCTAATTAAGATTTTTTTTCTTTTTCATAGGCATTGAGTTTTGGAAAATGTAAATTTTTACAATTCGATTTGGATTGCGCGTAGAATACGCCCATATTTGTTTCTCGTTTTTGTCAAACGTGATTATATCGAATTTGAATCGTTCAAACTATGTACATTCTCACAAATTTTGTCACTAACGACCCGGGTTTCGCCTTTCGGCATCTTCAGGCATTCAAGTGCACGGATGAACTTGAACTGTGATTAAAAGTGATTATATCGCTTTTTGTAACTAAACGCCTCATATAATAATATTACACCAATCGAAAACTTTTTTTATAATGAATTATTTATTACTCATCTAACCTACGGAATGGTAATAGCTATCAATGACCATTGGTGGGAAGACAATTTTTTTTTAATGGAACATAATACGTAGTCATTTTAATGAAGTTTTACAATGTTCCACTCAAAGCGTGATAATTTTTAACTTTAAATTTTTAAGTGCTCAAGCGTTGAACGAAGAATTGTTGACTACATAATACGAATCGTGTTTTATTTTCATCTATACTGTGTTCCGTATTCGTTTCCTCGGTTGTGAGTATGGATCGATTATTTGGAGTACATTCACGATAATTCATTAAATGATAATAACCAAACCTTTATTACCAGTAACCAGCGTACCAAAAATTTATTTTGGAACGCTTGAGGTTTGAAGATCATTTTTTTCACTTTCTTTGTTTGAGATCCTAAAAAATATATTAAAATCATCATTTTTTCCCTAAAAAATATTCTCAACATTGAAATATGAGACGCCAGTAGTTCGGTTGATTGTTTAAATATCATTTTCAACTATTGTCCATCGTTTAGCTAAGCGGATAGCTATGTGCCGCTTTGTGGTTTACGAAATGGCTTGTATTTATCTGCTTTGTTTTGAAATTTATCTTTTTGCAGTATTTCATATTATACATTCGGTATTTATGTAAAATAATCTGTATTCATATTTTTGATGGGTATTTTAATGAAAAAAAAATATGTTTACAACCCAACCTTAACTAATCTCAATCATGTACTCACAGTTATTGACCAAATTTAAAATAAATACTGATGTTCGTTTAATATTATAAGATACTGAAAATTAAATACATATCTATAAGAATATAAGTCAATGACGAATTCAACCAATTTTATAAAAAAAATACGTTCAGCGAAAGGTCAACAATTTGCCCTGCATTGTAACTGTAAACAGTTTTCGTTCAAGCGTTAACTGCTTCGTATCCATTCCACTCTAGATTCAACGCTTAATTCATCCATCACGGCGGTCACTCAATATACGGATTATAAATGTACATATATATAATATAGAATAACAATTATGACTACGTGCAATATATTAATATCTGTGCTAAATAAAAACCTTAATTTGTTATTATTTTTTTTTGATATATTTCCTTTAAAGTTTTGTGTGGGGTGATAAATGGATTCGTCTGTGTACGAATACCCCCCAACGGATTATTTATAATATAAATTAATATTATTCAACAATATTTGATAAATAAAATATCTTATTTCGTGCTTTTTTATTTGCACAATAAGCTATAATTTTTGAAAATTCTATTGTCAAATTTTCGTGATTTACCAATGTGTAGAAACTTAAAAAAATAAAAACATCACTCACTGATTTCAATTGATTTATCAGTTAAAACTGAATGTTATTATTGGTGTATTTGATTTTGCTAAAGTTGAATATTTTTTTCAAAAATAAATAGTGCGTTTTGGGTGAGATGCGATTTTTTATTGAAAAAAAGATGTCTCTACTTAAGCATGCTACTGGCTCCCTGTTATTTTTTTTTACAAATAAACTTTATTAAAATATGATCATAAGGAAAGCATAACTCAACTGGAATTATTTGAAAATCCTATTAAACAAGATTCTATCAAAAACGAATTTTTGTATATAAGCAATTTAATAAGTTGTCTTAATTATAGGTATCTCTGTAGACCGTGACTAGGAACAGTATAATTAAAATTAAAAGCAGCTCAATATTTTATTTTAAATTTCTATATCGAGAATACTTTTAGGAGCACTAAACGGTTGCAATACCGATAAATTTGATGTGAAAGACACGATCGCTTTATTGTAACTTTCAACTTATAATAACGCTAGTTAATAACTTATTTTATTTGTACCCTCGACTATTAGAAGCTTGGAATGTGAGTAATTAATATATTTGAAAAATATTACGCCATAAAAAAAATGATTTTAAGCAGTCTGATTAGAATCGCTATACTCAGAAAAGAGAATATTTATTTTAAACGCCGAATATTTTTGAATACGATCGATATGTCGGCAGTTTCCAGAACTTTGGATGAAAAAATAAATTTATGTTATAATTTTATAAGAAGTACTTAATTTAGGCTTACGACAGAATAAAATATGGAACCGGTTTTGATTTTTATATATTTTTGATCCAATGGATTTTTTACTCTATTGTCTATGATTTTTTTTTCCATGTTTACCCTTTTTTATTCGGGATGCTTTTACTTCAATTACTTTTTATACGTATAGCGATATCATGTTTCTTTTTGTTATCCTATCTGGGTTCATCGACAATCCCTTAATCCCCTTTTTCTTGCTTGTATTATTTTTCACTCCCCCTCTAAAGCTACTCAAAAATCCGTATCATTGGAGATGATGTATTTCTATAGTATTGCAATAAATTTATCAGGTCTGTGAGTGTATTTATATATATGCTACAGTTGATGTTTGACTCGTTAATGTATGAATAAACTAATGAGCTTATAAACTCAATGACGAGCGCTAGACACAGTATAACTAACATTTGGGACCGTGCCCTCTTTTTAGTGTCATATTTTGAGAGTTTTGTAGTATTTAATTATAAGTTTAAAAAGAAAATTTGGGATTTCCGAAAATGAAACGATGTGATAGCTTTTCCAAAAATTTCGAATCCAAAATCCCAGGAATTTACAGAATTCTCATTTTTTTAAGCTTTTCTCAGACGTTCCAATTTTTAAAACACAACAATTTACGAATTTTGCAAAATTTCCCGTGGCCCCATTGGAACATGCTGTGGCCCCCCGTTGAGAAACCTTGTACTAGTATACTGACAAGCGCATGTCAAATTAGAAATGTCATGACGGCTTAGGTTAGGTAAGGTTAGAAAGACGGCGCCAGGAATGGATTAAAGGTTAGATACACCCTGTTTTTTATGATTGAAGGACATATCCTACACAAAGAATCACAGCATTTATGCTTTGACCGCTTATTGTTTTTCTAGTTAACGTATTTTTACAATACCATAATTATTTGAATTACCCTGTTTGTTTTGTTTTAGCGTAAGTTGTCACATAGTGTAAATTGTTGAAATTAAAATGAATAAACGATGAAGGAATATTTGCCGGTGGACGATAGTGATTTACTAAGCTAGCTATCGAATGGCATACCAATGGACACTGACTTTGTTACTTAAAGCCCACAAGTCTACTACTATTGAATATATTTTCCAAGCGACATGAAACTACATAATTCAAATTTGAATTGCTATGCAAATTGTGCCATTTTCTTGTTTACATTCGGCGAACAAAAGAGACAGATTTCGAATTACTAGTAGGTCGATTTATGCGTTAAGCTCTTCGTGGCATATTTATCCGCTGTAATGTTATGAAAAAGAAGATAAGCCCATGATTGTTGTTTTTGTTTTTAATATAAGTACGTATCGCATTTCTTTTTTTTTCAAACCATAATACATAATTTTCCTTAGAGATAATATACAAGATTATGAATCTTTTTGTCTTATTACAGCTTATCTTTTTAAATATGTTTAATGTATCAATATTTTACCTACATCTGTCTTCCAGACGCGAGACGAGTAGAATAAACGATTCCCAAAATGTGACTGTGACATGCAACTTTAATTTTTAATTCACTTTTAAGACAATGAATAACAAACTAAAATATGCAAATATACTACTGAATCAATCACTTTAAAAAGATAAGAATTATCATTGACTAGTGAGTTATTTAAAAAATACTTTCCTTGAAATTTAAAATAAATAATGTAAAAATACACAAGAATAACGAAACTGAAAAATATATTTTACTCTATTGTAAGCTGTCAATTTTAATGTCACATCTAGGGATTGTTAAAGCGATATTAGCAAAACCGAGAATCTTGTATTCATGGTGTGTTTTCAACAGCAAAATATCATTTGAATAAAATTTGACATTACTACAGGTATTTAAAAGTAGTATTTAAAATCCATTAAAATCAAATTTTAAATTTGTAGAAACCATCACATATTCTAATAAAATTGCTCGCCGTGAATTGTAATATTTTAAGTCTACTGAGGGTTGTATCCAATACTAATAAGTTATAGAAATTATTTATTGTCATTTTTAAAAAAAGTAAGCCATTTATGAAAATTTTTTGTCTTTGATTAAGGAATTTAAAATGGTATACCTATATAACAATTTTAATTTACTCGAATAGTATTTCAATTGACTGCGTTTTTTTGCTAAATTTAAAGTCTTTTTACAATACCGGTATTGCAATCCCTGGTAACAGTTAATTCGGTCGGTATTTGTAAGTCTTCCAAAATGCATATTTGAGGAGCAAACATTCAAAAAGTGTTTTGTCACACAAATACAAAGCTTGGAAAATGATGATTTAAGTGTTGCAAAAGTGACGGTTTGTATGAATGTGTCAACTTTATTATTTAAATAATAAAATTAAATAATAAAGTTAAATAATAAATAATAAATAATAAAAATAAATTAAATATGAAAAAAAACGTTTTTGAACACTTATTTTGATTTCTATTCATAGGTTTTATTATGGGGTATCAGAATTGATATAAAATGCCATTTTTTAAAATTTGTGACAAAACACTTTTTGAATGTTTGCTCCTCATTTATAGTTGTACTATTTCTTTTATTTCATTTTCTTTGAAACAGCATTAGTTTAAATCGTTTTATTACAACAATAATCATGTGATTAAAAGTTGGTATGATTTTTATTTCGTTTCCTAAACGTTTCCTACACGTTAGAACCAAAATAAAATTTAATCTTCGCCGCAAACGTCTGGAATGCATTTTCCATTTTATTTCTTTTTCTATAAATACAATGCTATTTTCACGTATTCGATATATTCTTTAAAATGTCTTCAAAAATGATTCAACTGTTCTATCTTTTGTTTTTACTACTACTTATTCAAAAACCGCTTACATACATATACATGTTAACTCTCATATTAGATTGTGTAAGTGTGTATCGATGATAGACAGCAGCTGTTGCGGATCAGATATACATAGCTAGATTCAGATGTACGACGGGACTCAAAAGTATGACAAAATGTCAATCATTTGAGATTGTGATACAAGCACCGATCTTACACAAGCAAAGAGACAAACAACCGCCGGCTCTTTTGACAATGAGAAATTGATCGGTATTTGGGACACGTTAAAAATGAATGCTTTATATTTCATAATTTTTGTCTGCAATTTTAGACATTAATATATTTAGGAATAATTTAACAAATATAGATTTTACATACAAGGAAAGTGAACCGAGTAGAAAACTGTATATTTAACAGATTTTCCGAATGTTAAATGGACGGTTTATTATTTGCTTCATTATGGAAACTAAAGATCATTCTAATTGAAGTGATGAAATGACGATAAATTTCCATTCATATAAGTACAGAGCCAGATTTACTAATATGCTAAAATGGCTAAAGCCTAGGACCTCAAAATTCTTGAGGAGATTTTTATATATACATATTTTATATATAAAAAAATACTATGTTATTATTATACTATTGTATTTGATGCGTCTTTTGTATTGTTTCAATTGATACTTCCATTCAGTTTTCCTTTACTCTTAAGATTTGGGTTTGGGGGCCTCACTACATCTAAATCCAGACCTTGCGTTAACACCATTCACATTCTTAAATGACATGGGTCAAATAGGTTTTTTTTGTTTAAATCAGTTGACAATGCTCACCATGAGCAAAACCGGTCCTGATCCAATAAATATTATGTGGAAAAAATACTAAAAATGTTTTATTATTTTTATTTTATGATAAAAAAAAAGTTCAAATTAAATTATAATACTCAGTATTAAGCGATTAAAAATATTGATTGATAAAGTGAAGCTAATGAAAATCAATAAATTGTTAATGCTTAATATAAATCACTTTTAAGGTGTTTTCTGCCAATGTTTTTTATTCATGACCGCTCCCAATGTGAAGCATATGGCCTCCTGATGAAGATATCTTAACATAGGATTTTTTTGCGAAAACTTTCTGCCACTTGGTTGCTCAATCTCTCTTTTTTTCAAAAAGAGTAAGGATAGAAAGGATAGAGCTAGAATATTACTATTGGTTGGCTGGTCACTCTCGCTACAGCCTCATTATTTTAGGATTGGAATGGTAGGGGGGGGGGGGGGGATTCAAACTGACTGTCAATTCTTGAGATATTTTTTTACCAATTCACACTCCTAATCCAATTCAACTCCTATCACAATCGCAAATTTCATGTTCTGAGTTAATTGCATTGAGAGTTTTCATTCTTCTTTATTTATTTTTCTTTATGTATATTATGAACAAAATTGAATTACGGCAGTTTTTTTTTCAATATTTGAGATTACAATACAGCATTTGTTCGTATAACTTACCAATTAATACTAGCTAAAGATATGACAGACTTACGTTATCATAAATACTAACCAGGCAACTGAATTGCCATTCACAGCTAAACACCATATTTTTGGTTTGTTACGGTGTTGTCCTATAAATGCGAATTGATTTGGATACCTTGTCATTGTATAAATTTAATTTTTCATCAGTTGATAATTGTGGAATTACCACGTTTATTTATAAATATAACGCCTTTCCACCGAAAACTGACAGTTAAGTGATATTATAAATCGATTTTTGATTTGAAGTTATACTTACCGTTGATAAATATTATCGTGTAGCGAAATTGTTAAATCTATAAATATTCTGCTGCTTATCAATCGTATTGCTTTTCCAATATAGTCATGTTACGTGGATTATTTTCCCGAAAATTCCTGTTCCCATATCAGTTGATATCGTTTATTGGAAAATAATTCTACTCAACGTGCGCAAAATATAATAGTATCCTGCTGATAAAGCTTGGCGAGTTGAATTCATATATTATAGTTTTATCTCTTGCAGTAATTTTTTGTCGTCATGGCTTTATAAAAAGTGTTTTTACACGATTTTGAAATAACACGGGTAACTAAAAAGAACAAATACAACTTTTTACACAAACTATTTTTCTAACATAATTCCTATACACAAAAAAGCGAATAACGAATTTCCTAATAACAACAAAATGGAAACAACACAAAACTTTCTTAGAAGTGTCAGACATTTCTAGCTATGAAAGCGGTTTATGTACAGTTCTCATAAAAGTCTTCGTATATAATCAAGTAGCAAAAAATACTAATATTTTTTCTTAATTTTAAAAACATATGATGAATAATATTTTGTATAATTTATTTAGGGAACCAATTTTAAATATAATATGATATGAAACAATATGATATAAATGATAGATCACTGTTTTATATACTGCTTTATTATTCGAAACATGTCCTCACATTTTTTTTAGATGAGAGACGATATACGGTGTAGATATATTGTCTCAGAAAGCAACTTAGTAGTTATGTAATCAAGATTCTGTTACATGTACGTTGACATACTTACGTAAATGGTTGTGTAATTACCTTTTCTATCACTTGGACTGTATTTTAAACACCAAATGTAACAAGACCGAACAAGCGTTGTGTTAAATTAAATTAAAAGTAACTAGAATAAACCAAATTGGATAGCTCAAATTTTATACATTTCCATTAGCTTTGTCACTAACAACCCATGATTCACTTCTCGGCATCTTCAGACATTCAAGTTTACGAATAATTTGGACCTGACGCATGGAAAATCTTTTTTATGCTGTATATATTATATCGACTGTGGAAAGGAAAAAAGACGTAACCCACACATAGCAAATTTTACAGGCGGCACAAAAAACGTGTTTTGATGATTTTGGGCCATTTGTAAATTATGATTTTTTTTTTTTTTTTAAACCATATCCGCTCCCAATGTGGAGCATATGGACTCTTAACTGAGTTTATCTCAACAGAAGTGTTTCTACGAGAACTGCTTGTTACTCAGTTGCTCAACCTCTCTTTTTCCAAAGAGAGTAGGGGTAGAAGGATAGAAGGATAGGATATGAAATATACACAACCTTAAAGTGCATGGAGATTTCTAAACTGGCTTTTAATTGACATAATCTAAATTTGAATCGTTCAAATTATGTACATTCACACAGATTTTGTCACTAACGACCCGGGTTTCGCCTTTCGGCATCTTCAGGCTTTCAAGTGAACGGATGAACTTGAACTGACGCTTAGTAAATGAATGTTTCGTGTTTATATAATAAATAAATGTGTCATTGAGTTGATAGCCATTGCTGGCGAAAAGTATAAGCCCATGGGGACGCTCACAGATTTGAGTAGTGAGTAGTTTTAAGAATTATATTTATTTGTTTGTCGGAAAAGGTTTTATGATTATATTTATATAGGGTATAGGAGTGGAGATCCCGGCATGTTTAGTATTTCATTTAGTTAGAGACAAAATCTGTTTGAATGTACATAGTTTGAACGATTCAAATTTAATATTGAAATTCCACCAAGCACCTTCAGTCGAAATCTTAAATTATTAAATTGTGACATAATATAATATTAATTAAAGAAATCGTCTAGGAAAAATCTTTTAAGTCTTTTTTCTTGGTTTCACTTTTCACAAACTCATTTTTTCAAACGTAAAAGATAAATTTAGATACTAATTTGACATTGGCAGCTTACATCCTTTTGATAGAACGTGTTTCAAGATACATGGTGATTATCGAAAAAAGCTGTTTTAAAAAAACTCTGGGTTACGTCCTTTTTCTTTTCCACAGTCGATATATAATCAGTGCTTTTTTCCCTTGTCATTTTTAATTTTTCAAATCAATATTCGAATTTTATCTTTGCTTTAACTTTCCGTAGCACATACATGAAGAATTTAAAATGACTGAATGGTATAAATGTTATGTTTAAATATTATTTCATGAAATATAACACCCCTGCAAAAACGAGGGGTGCATTGATCCAATGCCACATTGACCGTCCGCCACTGATTACAATGACTTCTTATATAGCTTTAGCAGACCGTAATAATATCATATTTTATTACAGAAAAAAAGACGATCCAGAAAACCCCAAAAAATGAGGGGTAATAATTTAATACTCTTACGTGACTTAAATTTTCTCCTCTCAGTTTCCAAAAATAGTGAAATCATTACAAAGGCAACAAAAGATCATAAACGAATTAGAAATGGTGATTTCCTGTATTCATTAGCATTAAAATTTTTTGTATTGAGGTATATTATAATATTCGTGTTAGCTTAATTACTATCTTCTTACCTTCTTCCGGTTCAAAATAGTCTTCTTAAACTCACCCTTTTATTTGAAAACGGTTTTGAAAAAGCTGTTACGCGTATTGTGGAAATGCCCTGAAGTAATACTAAAGGCAGGGTTTAGTGCTCGATTACAAGTGAATATTTACATTGAATTCAACTATGAATATGCGTAAAACATTTTATTGTAGTATAAAGTGTATCACAGTTCATTTTTACCTATGCCATACCTTTTTTATTATTAGAAAAGCTTTTTTTTAATAACCGTCGAACTATATGTTACTAGTATTATTAATTACAGTTATATTGTTCTGACTTGAAATTAACGGTAATTTTGTAATTTGTTTTTAAAATATCTAAATTGATCAAAAAATTCACCACCCTCTTAAATGGGGGCTATTAAGCTTAGCTTAACTTAGCTTAGGCTATGGAAAGTTATTACCGCTATGTTTCAAAAGTGACCGGCTTGAACATGTCGGATCAATCCAGTTTTACTGTGTAGAAAGGTTAATAAACGAGTTTAATAAACGCACCGAAATAAACGAAGGTACTATGTAAAAAAAAATAGATGTTAATCTTTTAATCCTTATAGGTCATAAACTTTTGGACTTTTCTAGTAATATATTGACAATGATTACAAAAAAAGTAAGCCACACAGACCTAATTTTACAGGAGGTTCAAAAGACGTTATTTGATGATTTTAGGCCAAAGTCAAAATATTATATATACCTACACAAACTTAAGTGCACAAAGACAAATAAAATGGTGCTTTATTTGCTCAATCAAATATCAATTAAATAAGTTGTAAAAGAAAAACTTTTGTGTAAGTATTTTTTCCTGGTCGCAATTTTCACAAGCCTATTTATTTTTTTAACTTCTAATTTGAAACTAACATATTTTATAGAACGTGTATTAGGTTATGTAAATTTTGATTTTATAAAAAGCTATGTTGAAAAACGTTGTGGGTCAAGACGTCAAGAGTCAAGAAATATTAACTCATTACAGTCGATATAAATATTCTCCAGGTTGTACAAAATAAATATCTGCAGCAGATTTTTCTTACCTAACTGCAAACACGACCTCACGGATCAGGAGCATGAATCTCTTTACTTTTTTTCCTTATGTACATATAGTATGTATGAATGTGCGCGCATGTGTATATATATTTATATGTATATACTATGGAAACGTATAAATAACATAATTACATAAGGCTCACCTCTGAAGTGATCACACCCTTCAATTGACAACGAAGGAAAAAGAATGCATAATAACATCAGCGACGAAAGAAACTTGAATAACTTTGATACTAACGAGTCCTAGGACTTACAGGTCTATTAATTTCATACGAAAAATAAAAAAAATCGATGTATCAATAATTAACAATTTCCTTTCAAATGAATCACTCATACATCCAAACAGCCTAGGACTGAGTGGCAATTTCTCACGATTATGTCAAAGAAAATTGGATAACTTTTCTGAAAAAAAAAATGTCGTTCATTTCTCGTATTATGGCTGGGTATTGTAGGCAGGACTCTTTATTTACCGACAACGTGCTTTGATTAATAGAATAAGTTTGACGTATAATAGATACGTGAGCGGCATCAGTTCCTGGCTTCATTAACTGAATACATTCAGGGAGAATTTTTTACGAAATGATATTTTATTTATTATTTTGTAAAAAGAAATTTATTTCTTTATTTTCGTTGATTTTTGAGTTTCTAATAACCTTTTTCTTCAATATGATATTTTATTTGCCTCGTAAATATTAAATTCAATTCAATATATTTGTTAATTGCTGTTTCAATTTTTATTTTAATATATTATTTATTTATTTTAGATGATTATTGCAAAAGAATGACAAATTATGAATTCATTACTTTTGCAATGTAGAAAAAAGAGGATATAAAAGAATATTTTAAAGTAGATTTTTTAAATTTGAAATTCGCAAGGAAGTCAACGGAGTAAGCTCCGACAAATTCTATTTATATAAACTAAAAAAAGTATTCGTCGAAACTCACTCAAGTCCTCGTGGAATATGTTGAAATCCGAAGCAATAATGTTGAGAACTATTTAAGTTCTTTCCAGTGGCATCCCCATTGGCAGGCTGGTTCTACACCTTGGGAGAACAAAAATTCATTTCCACGATTTAAAAAAATATTATCGGGAAAATTTTATTTCACATTCTCAAGAACGATAAAATTCTCATTTGGCCTTGTATTATATAAGCCGAAAGAAATCTTTTTTTTATATATTTTTTGAAATTGGTATCATATTTTTATGCATTTGTCATATTTGTGGTGAACTTCCACTAACTCTTCACATGGTTTCTTTTAAAATGATGTTATTTGACACTTGTTAAATATTATTCTTGTTTTCTATGTGATTAAATTAAACGATCTTCCTTTCGACCCTATTATGTGTTACAAATAAGGTATCTAGTTCCGGACCCTAATCCCAGGATGTCGAGATTTACAACTTTCCAATCCCAGGATCCCGGGATTGATCATTCACCATAACGTGTTAGCGCATAACGCATAACATTCGGGATTCGGGAATTAGAGATTGAAAGTCACTCACCGATTTTGAAATCCAGGGAATTTACGGATTTTACAAAATCTACATATTTGTCAGTAATCAAAAACTTTACGAGAGTTTCTCACTTCTTTTCCTCAATCCCAAAATCCCGGGATTAAGGGATCATACAATTGGACGGAAACCCAGGATTGGAGGTCTTAGTTACAACTGACCCCGACAGCAGGGTTAGTTGTCAAACTGGTAGTGTCTTTGAAATATCCCATGGCTTCCAAATGCCTACAATTAATCAAAAAGTATACCGTGAATTATAAGCTACCTTAGCAAATAATTAGTTTTATTCTTAATCTTTCCATTTTTTCACACTGATCACAAATATAAAAACTTTTACATTGGACTCCACTCTTCCCAATATATTTATTTATAAATGGTTTCACTTCACTTTGGGTAGTAGACATATACCTATTCAAACAAACGTACGTACATTAGTAAAAAAGGGAAAGTGTTTTATATTCAATCCGATTACCTATCACTGTATAATATGTAATCGTAAGTGCAATTTGAAGTAAGCCTAATATTTCACTGAATACACTTTATTCGATACTGAAACAAGTATTGATTTATTTTATCAGTCAAAAAGAAAACTTTATGTTTGAAAGACGCCGTTAAAAAAATCTGATGTTCTCCTTTTCTTTGAACTCAAATGAAATGAAAACTTGAAATTAAATTAATTCCCAACCTTGCGTGTGCAAGTAACATGAACGATAATCCCGATTTATTGTTGTAATTCCGGGACTTTCGCACTTCCGGAGATTTAAAAATCTTACTGCCTGATTTAAAAAACCCAAGAATTTGCGGATATCCCGAAATCTTACAATAACTAGGACCTTATTTTTAGGTCGCTGGTTCGTTTCTAAAATTTTGCCTGGTTGTCTCTTTTCAAAAACTTTTCAAGAATTTTTCGCTTCTTATCTATCCTCGATCCCTCGATCCCGGAATTATTAATATCACAATTCCGGGATTTCGTGATTTGGAATCTTGGGATTGGAGGCCCTAACCAAGGCGTAAGAAATAAATTTGTATATGCCGTAGGAGTCCCGGTTTTTTACGAATCCACATTCCTGATAAAATTTTATTCACATTATACTATAGAAATGTTTGTTATTGTATAACGATTTAAATGAATTGAGGTGTTCTGTGTCTTTTCGGCATAAACCATTTTATAACACTCAGGTTATAAATATAATTTGTCGACAAGGACCCAACAATAATTTTTGAAAAAAACATGACAAAATACATTTATAAAAATGAATCTCAACAATTTTCATATGCAATATATGTATGTCGGTATATTCGAATTAAAAAATATCAAATAAGGATATAAGCTTGTCATAGAGTTTTGATGGCATCCGAATTTATCTTTTACGATTCACACCGTAGACGTAGAACGTAACAAATTGACAACAAGACAATCTATATATTAATAGCCGATAATGTCCGTATGTTTGTCTGAGTGTAAGATGTCCTCGATTTCCCCTCCCCCTCCTCCTCCTGCCAAGCCGCGCTGTCACTTTTTATTCATACTTAAGACATATTTTTCCAATATACACTGTTACTTATGATTTTCCTCGATTTCCTCTCCTCCTCCCCCTCCCCCACATGTCGCGATTTCACCTTTTCGATGACGTCAAGAAAGACGTTCTTCTTCCCCCCACCCCTGCCCGCTATCGCCATTCATTCATTTTTATCTGACGTCTACATGTGAATATTTGAAGTCATGATATTATGTAAAAACAATTAATTTTCGTACTAACCAAAAATATTCTCTGTCAAGCTGGGGATCGAACTCAGGTCCCAAGTTTTCATTCTCATCGTTCGAGCTAATATCCAATGCTCCACATTGCGATTGAAGTTGGTGAAGTAAAACGTTTCTTTAATTTAAAAAACTCAAAGCAAGAGAAGCAAGTGCATTCTTAGTTCACCTACAATGCCATCTGTATTTGAAACATTGCATTAAACGAATTTGAATAATTATCTTTTTTCGAAATATATTTGTTTGTATACTTGAAACATTTGCAGGGTTGTCGATATTGGATTTGGCAGCACTGCAGGACAGCTCAATTATGAATTGTATGAATATATTCAATTATAATATATTTATTTTATCAAAATTTAAAAAATAGATATTTTTTATATATGTAAAGCAAATATAAAATACGATATTTTTCATACATTTTGGACAAAATATTGAATATTTTTATGGAATTTTTCATACTTTGGCAATGTCTTAGGTCGAATACTTTTGGACATTTTACATAGGTTTTTATTATTTTAAATACATTACGCATATTCTAATAATGATATGGATATGTTATAGAATCACATTTTGACTTTTTTTCATACATTTTGATAGAATATGCAATTATTTTTTTAAAAAAAAGATTTTTTTATATATGTAAAGCAAATGTAAAATACAATATTTTTCATACATTTTGGACCAAATATTGAATATTTTTTTGAAATTTTTCATACTTTGGCAATGCCTTGGGTCGAATATTTGTTTGTATACTTGAAACATTTGCAGGGTTGTCGATATTGGATTTGGCAGCACTGCAGGACTGCTCAATTATGATTTGTATGAATATATTCAATTATAATATATTTATTTTATCAAAATTTTAAAAAATATATATTTTTTATAAATGTAAAGCAAATATAAAATACGATATTTTTCATACATTTTGGACAAAATATTGAATATTTTTATGGAATTTTTCATACTTTGGCAATGTCTTAGGTCGAATACTTTTGGACATTTTACATAGGTTTTTATTATTTTAAATACATTACGCATATTCTAATAATGATATGGATATGTTATAGAATCACATTTTGACTTTCTTTCATACATTTTGATAGAATATGCAATTAATTTTTAAAAAAAAAGATTTTTTTATATATGTAAAGCAAATGTAAAATACGATATTTTTCATACATTTTGGACAAAATCTTGAATATTTTTTTGAAATTTTTCATACTTTGGCAATGTCTTGGGTCGAATATTTGTTTGTATACTTGAAACATTTGCAGGGTTGTCGATATTGGATTTGGCCGCACTGCAGGACTGCTCAATTATGATTTGTATGAATATATTCAATTATAATATATTTATTTTATCAAAATTTAAAAAAATATATATTTTTTATAAATGTAAAGCAAATATAAAATACGATATTTTTCATACATTTTGGACAAAATATTGAATATTTTTATGGAATTTTTCATACTTTGGCAATGTCTTAGGTCGAATACTTTTGGACATTTTACATAGGTTTTTATTATTTTAAATACATTACGCATATTCTAATAATGATATGGATATGTTATAGAATCACATTTTGACTTTCTTTCATACATTTTGATAGAATATGCAATTAATTTTTAAAAAAAAAGATTTTTTTATATATGTAAAGCAAATGTAAAATACGATATTTTTCATACATTTTGGACAAAATCTTGAATATTTTTTTGAAATTTTTCATACTTTGGCAATGTCTTGGGTCGAATATTTGTTTGTATACTTGAAACATTTGCAGGGTTGTCGATATTGGATTTGGCCGCACTGCAGGACTGCTCAATTATGATTTGTATGAATATATTCAATTATAATATATTTATTTTATCAAAATTTAAAAAAATATATATTTTTTATATATGTAAAGCAAATATAAAATACGATATTTTTCATACATTTTGGACAAAATATTGAATATTTTTATGGAATTTTTCATACTTTGGCAATGTCTTAGGTCGAATACTTTTGGACATTTTACATAGGTTTTTATTATTTTAAATACATTACGCATATTCTAATAATGATATGGATATGTTATAGAATCACATTTTGACTTTCTTTCATACATTTTGATAGAATATGCAATTAATTTTTAAAAAAAAAGATTTTTTTATATATGTAAAGCAAATGTAAAATACGATATTTTTCATACATTTTGGACAAAATCTTGAATATTTTTTTGAAATTTTTCATACTTTGGCAATGTCTTGGGTCGAATATTTGTTTGTATACTTGAAACATTTGCAGGGTTGTCGATATTGGATTTGGCCGCACTGCAGGACTGCTCAATTATGATTTGTATGAATATATTCAATTATAATATATTTATTTTATCAAAATTTAAAAAAATATATATTTTTTATATATGTAAAGCAAATATAAAATACGATATTTTTCATACATTTTGGACAAAATATTGAATATTTTTATGGAATTTTTCATACTTTGGCAATGTCTTAGGTCGAATACTTTTGGACATTTTACTTAAGTTTTTAGTATTTTAAATACATTACGAATATTTTTATTATGATATGGATATTTTATAAAATCACACTTTTACTTTTTTTCATACATTTTGATAAAATATGCAATTAATTTAAGAAAAAGATTTTTTACATATGTAAAGCAAACTTTACCTTTTTATTTATACTAAAACTACAAATAAAATAATAACATCTTTATTACAATTGATCGAATTCTTTTTTTAACCTTTTGAGCAGAAATTTTTATCTTAATAAATTTGATTTGGACGTAATTTTTGATTATTTACAGTTCAGTAAAATTCTGTCTTCAGGTCCCCGGAATTTTCCGCTATTCGCATATTTTGTTTTGCAATCCCGGTGTATTTTCGTTCTTTTAGTGAATTGTGTGTATTTCTTAAACAATCCATGTAGAGAATTAATTACGTTAAGATTTTCTGGCTTATTCAATAAATAGGTTTGCAATTTATTTTTCACGCCAGTAAATTTTCTGACTATTTAAAAATGCAACAAAAATCCACTCCGTTGAGGGCAACGGGCTGACAGCTAACGTTGATACGCTACGAAATACACCCTATAAAAGAGTGTGAAGCCGTAGCGGGTGGTGGTGGGTACAACGTTGAGTACCCTGTGGAAAACAACGGAGTTTATTAAATATGTGTTATTAGATTATATACATATATAATAATAAATATGCATTCAATTGTTCATGCCAGTAAATTTATGACTTTTCTATAATGCAACAAAAATCTCACGTTGCTGGGCAACGGGCTTACAGCTAGTCTATATATTAATAGCCGATAATGTCCGTATGTTTGTCTGAGTGTAAGATGTCCTCTATTTCCCCTCCCCCTCCTGCCAAGCCGCGCTGTCACTTTTTATTCATACTTAAGACATATTTTTCCAATATACACTGTTACTTATGATTTTCCTCGATTTCCTCTCCTCCTCCCCCTCCCCCAACATGTCGCGATTTCACCTTTTCGATGACGTCAAGAAAGACGGTCTTCTTCCCCCCACCCCTGCCCGCTATCGCCATTCATTCGTTTTTATCTGACGTCTACATGTGAATATTTGAAGTCATGATATTATGTAAAAACAATTAATTTTCGTACTAACCAAAAATATTCTCTGTCAAGCTGGGGATCGAACTCAGGTCCCAAGTTTTCATTCTCATCGTTCGAGCTAATATCCAATGCTCCACATTGCGATTGAAGTTGGTGAAGTAAAACGTTTCTTTAATTTAAAAAACTCAAAGCAAGAGAAGCAAGTGCATTCTTAGTGCACCTACAATGCCATCTGTATTTGAAACATTGCACTAAACGAATTTGAATAATTATCTTTTTTCGAAATATATTTGTTTGTTTACTGAAACATTTGCAGGGTTGTCGATATTGGATTTGGCAGCACTGCAGGACAGCTCAATTATGAATTGTATGAATATATTCAATTATAATATATTTATTTTATCAAAATTTAAAAAAAAATATATTTTTTATATATGTAAAGCAAATATAAAATACGATATTTTTCATACATTTTGGACAAAATATTGAATATTTTTATGGAATTTTTCATACTTTGGCAATGTCTTAGGACTATTTAAAAATGCAACAAAAATCCACTCCGTTGAGGGCAACGGGCTGACAGCTAACGTTGATACGCTACGAAATACACCCTATAAAAGAGTGTGAAGCCGTAGCGGGTGGTGGTGGGTACAACGTTGAGTACCCTATGGAAAAAAACGGAGTTTATTAAATATGTGTTATTAGATTATATACATATATAATAATAAATATGCATTCAATTGTTCATGCCAGTAAATTTATGACTTTTCTATAATGCAACAAAAATCTCACGTTGCTGGGCAACGGGCTTACAGCTAGTCTATATATTAATAGCCGATAATGTCCGTATGTTTGTCTGAGTGGGTATTTGTAAGATGTCCTCGATTTCCCCTCCCCCTGCCCCTCCCCCTCCTCCTGCCAAGCCGCGCTGTCACTTTTTATTCATACTTAAGACATATTTTTCCAATATACACTGTTACTTATGATTTTCCTCGATTTCCTCTCCTCCTCCCCCTCCCCCTCACCAGCCTCGATGTCGCCATTTTTTATTCCTACCTTTTCGATGACGTCATTATATACTATTATTTGATGGAACATATCAAATCGCCGAAAAATTGAATTCTCATACAAAAAAAGCGCCTTGGTCTGGATTCGAAACACGGTCCTTGAATTATGAGTTGAGAGCTTTACCACTCGGTTAAACAAACAGCTGTCAAATACGATAAAATAACATTATATATATTGAATTACGTTCGAATTTTGAAACTTTTGTTTTTTATTTGAAGCAAAACATATAATTTACGAAATTTCTGCTACTACGAAAAATGCTTGTTAGCAAACTTAAAAGTTATTCCAAAATATAATAATTTACGAAATTTCTGCTATTACGAAAAATGGTTGTTAGCAAACTTAAACATTATTCCAAATATTAAATAATTTACGAAATTTCTGCTACTACGAAAAATGGCTGTTAGCAAACGCAAACATTATTTCAAATATTAAATAATTTACGAAATTTCTGCTCCTACGAAAAATAGTTGTTAGCAAACTCAAACATTATTTCAAATATTAAATAATTTACGAAATTTCGGCTACTACGAAAAATGGTTGTTAGCAAACTTGAACATTATTCCAAATATTGAATAATTTACGCAATTTCTGCTCCTACGAAAAATGGTTGTTAGCAAACTTGAACATTATTCCAAATATTGAATAATTTACGCAATTTCTGCTCCTACGAAAAATGGTTGTTAGCAAACTCAAACATTATTTCAAATATTAAATAATTTACGAAATTTCTGCTTCTACGAAAAATGGTTGTAAGCAAACTTAAACATAATTCCAAAACTTAAATAATTTACGAAATTTCTGCTTCTACGAAAAATGGTTGTAAGCAAACTTAAACATAATTCCAAAACTTAAATAATTTACGAAATTTCTGCTACTACGAAAAATGATTGATAGCAAACTCAAACATTATTTCAAATATTAAATAATTTACGAAATTTCTGCTACTACGAAAAATGGTTGTAAGCAAACTTAAACATAATTCCAAAACTTAAATAATTTACGAAATTTCTGCTTCTACGAAAAATGGTTGTAAGCAAACTTAAACATAATTCCAAAACTTAAATAATTTACGAAATTTCTGCTACTACGAAAAATGATTGATAGCAAACTTGAACATTATTCCAAATATTAAATAATTTACGAAATTTCGGCTCCTACGAAAAATGGTTGTTAGCAAACTTGAACATTATTCCAAAAATTAAATAATTTACGAAATTTCGGCTACTACGAAAAATGGTTGTTAGCAAACTTAAAAGTTATTCCAAAATATAATAATTTACGAAATTTCTGCTATTACGAAAAATGGTTGTTAGCAAACTTAAACATTATTCCAAATATTAAATAATTTACGAAATTTCTGCTACTACGAAAAATGGTTGTTAGCAAACTCAAACATTATTTCAAATATTAAATAATTTACGAAATTTCTGCTTCTACGAAAAATGGTTGTTAGCAAACTTGAACATTATTCCAAATATTAAATAATTTACGAAATTTCTGCTCCTACGAAAAATGGTTGTTAGCAAACTTGAACATTATTCCAAAAATTCAATAATTTACGAAATTTCTGCTACTACGAAAAATGATTGTTAGCAAACTTGAACATTATTCCAAATATTAAATAATTTACTAAATTTCTGCTCCTACGAAAAATGGTTGTTAGCAAACTTGAACTTTATTCCAAAAATTCAATAATTTACGATATTTCGGCTACTACGACAAATGGTTGTTAGCAAACTTAAACTTTATTCCAAAAATTTAATAATTTACGAAATTTCTGCTACTACGAAAAATGGTTGTTAGCAAACTTGAACATTATTCCAAATATTAAATAATTTACTAAATTTCTGCTCCTACGAAAAATGGTTGTTAGCAAACTTGAACTTTATTCCGAAAATTCAATAATTTACGATATTTCGGCTATTACGAAAAATGGTTGTTAGCAAACTTAAACTTTATTCCAAAAATTAAATAATTTACGATATTTCGGCTCCTACGAAAAATGGTTGTTAGCAAACTTAAACATTATTTCAAATATTAAATATTTTACAAAATTTCTACTCCTACGAAAAATGGTTGTTAGCAAACTTGAACATTATTCCAAATATTAAATAATTTACGAAATTTCTGCTTCTACGAAAAATGGTTGTTAGCAAACTTGAACATTATTCCAAAAATTCAATAATTTACAAAATTTCTGCTACTACGAAAAATGGTTGTTAGCAAACTTGAACATTATTCCAAATATTAAATAATTTACTAAATTTCTGCTCCTACGAAAAATGGTTGTTAGCAAACTTAAACATTATTCCAAAAATTGAATATTTTACGAAATTTATGCTTCTACGAAAAATGGTTGTTAGCAAACTTAAACTTTATTCCAAAAATTCAATAATTTACGAAATTTCTGCTACTACGAAAAATGGTTGTTAGCAAACTTAAACATTATTCCAAAAATTGAATATTTTACGAAATTTATGCTTCTACGAAAAATGGTTGTTAGCAAACTTAAACATTACTCCAAAAATTAAATATTTTACGAAATTTCTGCTACTACGAAAAATGGTTGTTAGCAAACATAAACATTATTCCAAAAATTAAATAATTTACGAAATTTCTGCTAACTATAAAAATAAAATAAAATAAATAAAAATTAAATGAAAAAAATCTCACGTTGCTGGGCAACGGGCTTACAGCTAGTATACATTTATACCTCGATTTGATTTCTCGATTAATAATAATAGAAACATTTATCCGGTTTATTTGAATTAGTGTATATTGTATATGTAAATACCATTATAATTAGTATGATTATATAATATGACTTATATTAAACAGTAATCAAAAGCATTGAGTTAATATTTGAGTCACCCATTTCCAAAATTCACCTTGTCCATTTTAATTGTTTTAGACATATTTACAAAAGAACGTGTTGACAGGGCCAGCGCTACTATACAGGCGAAATAGGCAATCGCCTAGGGCGAAAAATCATTAAGGGGCGCATAAATTGAGTAATCAAATTATTTTCATATTCTGTTCGTTTTAATTATGTATCGTATTCTATATACTTCGAAAAAGGTAGGTTGAGCGACTGACTAACAAACAGTTTTCGTAAAAAACTTCTTCAGAGATACCTCCATCAGGAGGCCATATGATTCACATTAAGAGCGGACATGCATATAGAATAAATATTCCACAGTTTGTTAACAACTGTTGCCGAGGGCGCAAAATAACCTCGCGCCGGTACTGCGTGTAGAGATCTTTGGTTTTGAAATAATAACCATATTTTCTGCAATCGAGGAGTATATTATCAATTTCATTTTAATTCACTAAAATATGGTTATTTTTATATATGTAGACGGTTCCATACACATTCTTTGTAAGTGTTTCTAAAACAATGAAAATGGACAAGGTGAATTTTGGAAATGGGCGACTCATTTGTATCCTATACGCCTGCAATGCTGATTTAGAGAGCTCTTCGATCAAAGGGTGGAATTATAATCCAGAAGTAATAATACGTGGTTTACAATTCGTTGCATGACGTATGGTATGCCGTACGTCATAAGCTTATCTTAAATATGCGTAGCGTTGTTCGTTTGTATGCAACGTATTATTGATCGGTTTTATCCTTTGACGAAACACTTAATTAACGCTTTAAAAAAGCCCAAGGTTATTTTAAGTTGGATTATAATTTAGTGATTAATTAAAATAAATACATTAAAATACAGCTTGCATTATTATATAATTAAATATATAAAGAATATCGTGCGTGAATTAATTGGTAATTATGTTCCCAATTATGATATTTTTAGCGTCTAATTATTACGGATAACTGTTAGTGGAATACAATAAAAAGGAAAGTTTAATTCAACTGGAATGTTTTTAAAATCGTAAAATATGAATGTTAGTAAATAGTTCACTTAAAATATAATAATATTAACATATCTATTTTAATTTTAATTGCAACAGTGTTTGAATCGCATATTACACAAGCTGGGCCAGAGCTTTATCTTCTGAAATTTCACAAACCCTGATTGAAATGCTTAATACGTTATTGCGAACCTGCGTATTCCCTCCAGGTTTATGTTACAGTCAGCTTATAAATTTGAACAAGGATTTGATGATGGTAACTAACAGACATGATTTGCAAACTTAATATTATCAAAGTAAAACAAATGTCTTTGTACTCTTACAATATCATTTAAAGCAGTGATTTCAAATCAGAGAGGCGCGACAAATTTTGCATGAATGTAGTTTTCATAGAATCATATGGACAAATAAATATCCTTTCGTATCGTAACGTAACACAACAGTAAATATTCAGTGAATCCTGATTTCTCAAAGTTTACGTGGCTACGTAATTCATTTGTCGATAGTCAAGATGAGATGAATTAAGAAGTATCTTTCGAAAGTTTTTTTAAATAAAAGTTTCAAAATAAAACCTCGATTAAATTTTAGTTAAATATTAAAAGTATCACGCCAGGTTAGTAGTAAAAAAGTGTCATGAGTAGCGCTCTCCATATTGCCATTTAATAAACTTTGTGCTAATTAATAACCATACCAATTGTACTTAAAACAACTTATACAAAAATAATTGGATTTATGTATAAAACAGAACCTATTTTTCTGTCAATTGTGTTTTTTACCCGCATATGAATATATAAAATCAAATGTGGGGCGGGGGGGGGAGTGATTATTTTGAAGGGAGACGTAGAAATAAAATGTTTGGAAACCTCTGCCTCAATCGTAAGTTATATTATTTTAATTACGTTTTTGTTAGATAGCTAGACATAACTTATCTGATCAAACATTTTGGTATTTATTTATTTAGGGCAGGGGGAGGGGAAATCGAGGACATCTTACACTCACTCACTCAGACAAACAAACAAACAAACAGACATTATCGACTATTAATATATAGATAAAATAAAATAATCACTCGCTTTTCACTTTTCACAAATGTGTGCGTACTGATGTCCTCGAGACTTCTTCTTCTTCTACGAAATGTATTTTGTTTTTTTAAATTTTCGTAAATTTTCAAATTAATAGATAATAAAATAAAATAAAATAAAATAAATTAAAATAAAATAAAATAAAATTAAATTAAATTAAATAAAATAAAATTAAATTAAATTAAATTAAATTAAATAAAATTACACTAAATTAATTAAATTGTAATAAAATTAAATAAAATTAAATTAAACTAAATAAAATTAAACACAATGCAACAAAAATCTCACGTTGCTGGGCAACGGGCTTACAGCTAGTCTATTTATTAATAGTCGATAATGTCCGTCCGTCCGTCCATCCGTCTGTAAGATGTCCCCGATTTCCCCTCCCCCTGCCCCTTCCCCTCTTTCTCAAAGGCCCCGCTGTCACCATTTTTTTATTCACACTAAAGACATATTTTTCCAATACACTGTTATTCGACGAAACAAACCAAATTTATTCCAAAAATTAAGTAATTTACGAGGTCTAGTTTTGCTACTAAGAAAAACGTATAAACACGCGAGTTTACGACTGTATGATGATGACATTAAAGCTTGATATCGTTTTGTCAAAATATGTGTTGAAATATTAAATACAATTGCGTGATTTTATATCACCACTACTTCATATAAAATTGTACTAATACACGTATAAATATTAAAAGTTTATTCTAATATCTTTGTATTTAAATTTATCATAATAACAATCAATAATCATATAATTTGATGAAAATCACATTTTATTTTTTACTAATACGTTTTGATTAAGGCTTATACAAAAACCTACTTTTGAAAATACTGATTATTTAATTTGTAATATATCCCACAGCTCGGTTTAATCCGGTTTTCGAAGTTTTACAAAAAGGGCAACTCAATTGAAACAGCGAAAAGAAGTTTTCATCTTTCTTCAAACTTCGTTTATTTATTTTAAGCAATGCTACTTTTTTTCTGTATTTCTATTTGACGTTGGAACTATTATACCTATCCCGTACCCGAGTCAAGATGAGCATAAAACATAATTTCCAAAGTTAACCTTAATATGAGCCACTGAGAAGGGGGCCAAGTAGTAAAATTCTAAAACTTTATTATTGGAATTTTAAGTACAATCACGTCTTAACTCTGGGTGTTTTGGTGGATTGTATAATTTTATAAGTAAGTATTTACTGAGCTCACTTCACTTTTACAATAATTTAAGACGGGTAAAATATTATAACGCATCTAACTTTTTTTTTCTTATATACCATTGGCTCACTTCACACTCAGCGGAACATGTTTTTTAATAAATTTAATGATATGCACTGACAACGTATTTTATTTAAAACAAAGTTAGTTTCGTGTCAAAATGTGAACGTTTTAAATTAAATAATAGTTTAAAATTTTGCAAAAAACCGGGTTTTTAGCACTGTCCAACCCTAGTTTTGATACTGATTGTTTTGATTATAATTGAATTGTCTTATTATTAAAGGATGAAACTGGTGATAGATTATATTTCATGTGAAATATTCAAAATATTAAAATAATATTAGAGATAGAAACACTTATTTACATTAATAATTACGTCTCAACAAGTAAATGGTTGGCAAGCACGGGTATATAGTATTAATTTTGCGTATAATTAGTTAATCATTGTCGTGCTTATAATTGAAAAAGTTTATATGTATGTACATGTATTAATAATTTAGAAATTCTTTTGTAGATTAGGTAACAGATATGTCTAAAGTACGTTGCATACAAAAGTAGGAAATTATTTTAGGTTTGTAGTAATGAGTTAAACGTTATCAACCTACGCGTATAATTAATTAATCATGTTCGCATTTTTAATATTTATATGAGTGTCAAATTTGTTGTCAAAACATCCAACGAAAATTGTTTGCTTAATATACATATATAATTTATCAGATGTAGCGAATTTATCACAAAAGGCTTATGAATATACATATTATATTGTTTTCGTTGTCTAATATACATCAAGAGTAGAAATTTTCATGAAGTTATTGCCAAAATTAAATTATTACTTTGTTTTATTTCCATTCCATATCCTACTATTTCTATCATGTCATTGTTCTTTTTGTCAGTGAAATTTATAATAAAATTTAATTATCCTCGGAAGAATGATTGACATTATACGAACATTAAATATATATTATTCAATTTCCAATGTATTTCTTGCCTGAACAATAAAAAACAGGTCATATCGTATTATTTATATTTTATTACCATTATATATAATAATTATTTATAATAATTAAAATATTCATATTTATAAAAAAGTCATTGAAATAATAATTATTTCGAGCGAAGACTAATGATTTCCTTTGACATTTAATAAATTATATATATTTAAACTGGCCATTTGAAGCGTTTGTAAACTAAGCCCTAGTAACGGAGAAATTCTTAGAAATTTCAAAACATTCAGTAAGTAAACCGTATGCCGTATATGATAACCACACGAGGATACAGCTACGACACATTTTTTCAAAAACCGTGCGTGAAAACCCGGTTTTTTAATCTGAAATCGAGACAATCAGAAGCCGATTTCCCAACTGTTTGGTTTTGAATATCAGAAAAATATACATTTCTTTATTTAATAAAAACCTAATATTTTGAAAATACTTTTTTTGTGCATCTTAACCCGGCTGTTTTTTTGTTATTAAAAACATATTTCATAAAAATACCGAATAAATTTTTATCAAATGTTGATATTTTTTATGTTTACAATAAATTAAGTTTTAAAAAAACCTTTTTTTTACGTTATTTATAGAATTATCCCTATTTTGTGAGACTTGAAAAAAAAGTACTACTTTCAGTTTAAGGAAATATGTATTGCAATTCAAAAACGGTTTTTGTATAAGCTTTGGTTTACTCAACACCGGTAGATTATTTGACGTGCGCTTTACCACACTACACTTTCACATTTTTTTTCAAATCATACACTGTTAATTCAAAGTTGAATTTAATCTATGTATCTTGTTCGTAAATATTAATGCATTGTGTCGTTTTATTTTCTCAGTAAATAAAAATGCTAACAAGAACAATCGGCTTGAATGACTGCCACCTTGCAATCACTTGATCGTTGTATCGATGTTTTACTTTACTCGATACATGCAGACCTAAAATACGTTCAAATATATTATGACGTATGAATAAGGGAATTACTACGGAGTTATATATATTGTTAATTAGTATGCCGATTTCCAATCAAATATCTTCAAATGTTTTATATTGCTACACGTGTTGATTAGTTAGAATCTTCTATAATGAAACTAGTTATATATTGAATAGAGAATACTTTTAAAATACGTCATAACAACGTAGGAAATTGAAGAATAAGAACAAAAATTAATTCATTTCTTTCTATCAAAAATCCTTATAGATCTTTGATGATTATTAAGCATCAAATTAGATCAATTCCTGTCTTTATCAACTACTATTTATTTATCGTATAATTTTGTTACCGATAAAATTATTATCAGGGTCAAATTGAAAGATTTTTTTAAAATTTGATATTCACTTGGTTCATATGAAATAAAAAGTTTCAAAAGGATGAAAGCCTGCTAATCATTAGAATTATAAGAGGTTAACATAATGAGCAGCAATGAATTTTATACTAAGCTCGACACTGAATTTATAATACGTTTACTAATAATTCACCCTGGTTTGAATTATTTACACAAACATGTTTTGTTTATCTCTATAGTTTAGTAAAACACAAAATCATTGTACTGAAAATTCTCTCTAGAAACACATACCGTCAAGGGGTTTTGCCGTAGTTTCCCCAGGTCTCATTAAATGCGTGAAGTCGAACAAATATTCAACACAGATTAACTCAATATTTATATAAATTTAAACGATTATGTGCTTAATTATTTATTTATGATTTTTTAGTTACTAATATTAACAACAAAACGAAATTGTGGTATGAATTCAACAAAGGTTCTGATAAAACTGTGTTTCATGTTACTGTTAATTTGATTATGACGTCTTCACTGTCTATTTCATTGAATGTTCATTTCATTAGAATCAAATCAATATTCGCAAAGTTTTATTTTTTATTTTGTTTGTCCCTATTTTAGATTCATTTTGAATGTAATGATCCGAGTACCGTAACACACATTAATTAATGTCACAATTCAAAACAATACCAGCTCCAGGGACTTACTATGTGATCGGAATCAGGGATCTAATGCTTGATATATTGTTTTAAAAAAAGGTAGGTTGAGCAACTTAATAACAAGCAGCTCTCGTAAACTTCTGTTGAGATACCTCTATAAGGAAGAATATGCTCCACATTGGAACGGACATTGATGGAAAAAAATCTTTAGTAATAAGCTGGGCAAGAAGTAAGCTTTTTTTCAAAAAAAAGGACTGAGTATTTATTTATTATTTTTGTATTACAAATAACATCATAGAACATTTATTGTTTTTTTTATAAGAATATAGCTATTTTCTTATGAGAATTAATATCTGGAAATAATTTTACAGTTAACTATATTTAATCTTAAAAATAAACTTTTCCGAAAAAATGAAAATATGTGATTTCCTAGGATTACAAACTGAAACGCAATGGCGAGAGTGCATGAAGTGGGCTTCAGGATGACAATTTACATTTCAGCTGATCGAGTGATAGAAATAAATATTTATATCTTTTAAAATGTCAGTTCTTGACTGAAAGGTATCACACAAATATATATATATATATATATATATATATATATATATATAAAACAAAAATAGCATAATACGTAATTATCATGACAGTATTGCTCATCGAGAACATTTTAAGGTGATGAAAATACTCGTGATGAATAAAACCGATCCTCATAATTACTTAAATTTGTAGAATACTTACAAAAACATGTGTTTTATTTATTAAAATAGAATGACTACTAACATTGTAAGAAAAGTGAAAAAATAACATTAAAAGATTGTCATAAAAGTATTTTTCATAAAAAAAATATTATGTATAAACATATTACCGTTTGGAAAAAAAAAAGTGTGCCAATTTCATATTATTGTTTATTGAAAATACATTTTCAATTTGGTGTACTATATTGTCGAGAAATAACAAATAGCGTGTAAGCAGTTCTTTGGAAAAAACTATTTTTTTTACGATTTATGATACTTGGCTCGTTCATGTAAGATAATTGAGAGTTATTGGTATTTTCTTGTTTCGTATCTTGTGAAATATTTACGAAATTTTAATCATTCATACTGTGTACGCTTCCATGTTCTTTGTCACCAGATATCCTTCTTCTTATTTAGTGACACGGATAAACACGATGTGATGGTGAGCAAAATAATCATATTGCGTTTAATATGCCAAATAATTAAAATAATTGTTTTCTCTGTTTAAGAAATGTGTTGAGTTTAATATATTATATCTGAGAAGAGGTTCTCTTATTAGACCTTTCGGCTGGATGTAATATTAGTCTTTTTCGGGGATGACCACATTTTCAAGTTTATGGAGCAACTTTCTGCTGAAACTAATGATGGTGCTCGACAATAAAATACAATTCAAAAGAAAAGGAGAGGAGTTAATTTATCAATCAATCGAGTATGTTTACCAGTTATCTCGCTTTACAAAAACTTGCATTTTAGACTTGCCACAAAGCATGGACGTGAATACAAGCTTAACATTACATTCAATTTACTTGGATATAGCGTGTGTAAACTTTACCACATTAACTACAGGTTCACACATCAACCCTAGTTTTAGACTATTACAATTAAAAAAATGAAATTTTCAGTTATTAATATCATTGTTTTACAAAGTCTTCTTTGTCAAGTCTAAATGAATCACTCACTGATTGTGGAAAAATGCTATAGTAAAATTGGTAGTCTTCTAAACCATTTCTTTAAAACCAAATATCTAAATAAGAATGGCTGTTTTTGGTCAGATAAACTATGCTCGACAAAATTAAAATACAAATTTAGTGATATCAAAAATACTAAGGTAACATGGCAAGCAATCAAAATTATGCATTTAAAGCAATAATCACGTTTAGTTAAGACGGTATGAATCTTAAAATCCAACTATCTCAGAATGGCAATTTTTGACTAGTCATAGTTTAAAATAAGAGGAACGATATGTTCAAATGGTGTAGAAATAAATATATATGATAAATTACAAATATTATTGCTATTATAGCAAACTTACTCATATCCAAATTTGAGGTTTAGATAAGTCGTTAAAAATACGCGGTTTGTCTGTCTGTCGTACGGCGTTTATATATTATATAATAGAGTATTTTTTATAAAATATGTAAGGTAAACCTCGATATATCTTGTCATTGAAAATGTAATTTGCGAGAAATTTTGCTATTCACATTGTCGTAACCTCCCACTTCTAAGCCAGCTTCTAAGAAACGCATTCTTTAAGAATCTGATTTCAAACGCTAACATAATATTAAACTTCACTTATGTTGAAGAGTCAATTTAACATGTTTCAAGGAACAACCAAAATTAACTGTTTACTCCTTGAATTGAAAACAGGTAAATATATTGTATTATATATTTTTGATACATTAGGTCCCGATTGACTATAAATGACTTCGCAGGCGACCAGTAGACCACGCTTGACGTTGTTTTCCGTCATTGGCCGGCCTTCCCTATAGATTTTTTTCACCATGTCTGCTCCCAATGTGGAGCATATGAACTTCTGGTGAAGTTTATCTCAGCAGAAGTGCTCATACGAGAACTGCTTGTTACTCAGTTGCTCAACCTCGCTTTTTTCCAAAGAGAGTAGGAATAGAAAGATATGGCTAGAACAGGATTAGTGGTTAGCTAATCGCTCTCGATACGCCCCGTTAGAGGGTAATCAAGACATCACATACATCCATGCCTTCGAACAGAAATTCATAAATTGATTGAAAAATCAATTTATAAAAACTGTCCGTACTGGAATTCAAGCCCGTGACCTCCGTAGCCGAAGCCAACAACGTTGACCACTCGATCACACAGGCGGCCTTCTCTATATTCTTAATTATTTGACTAATAATTTCGAAACGAGTACATTTAATTAAAAACACCAGGATGCCAATCACGTACTGTGGGAATGGCCTGAGATGAATTCCGAACGATCAGAGCTGTTTGCTGTGGTCCGCCCTCATACGGACCCAATAGGCCAACCTTCAAAACTAAGGCCAATTTTGAGACATTCAATAAATTTGCAACATCATATGGGTAACTGGATATTCTTAATTCCTCTTTAAATCCAACGAGGAGTAGACTTAACTTTTATGTCACGGCGGATTCTTAGTATACTGACACACGAGATACTTAATATCACTTTAACTAAATAGCTGAGAAAATCACATTTTTTTTTTCTTTCTTTCTATCTTTACTTTTTTAAGCACAATAGTGCATGGTTAAAGAAGCTCTGTACAGTTTTTACACTCCAAATTGGACATTTTACAAATCAAATTTGACGATTTACAATTCAAATTGGATGTTTTACAATTCAAATTGGACATTTTCCAAAAAAACAATTTTTAAGCAATTGGATATTTTATTAATTAGTTTAGGGGTTACCAACCCCGTGCGCGCGGGCACCATGGCGCCCGCCGACCGATTTCGGTGCGTCCGCCTACTCATTTGTGCAAATCGCAAAATTTCTGGAATTTTGAACTTCAAAATTCTTAGAAGAACTAAAAAAAAGAGTCACCTTGATAATTTGGGAAAATCGATAAATTTCCGGGTTTTCGGATTTCTAAATTCATGGAAGAGCTAAAATAATTTGAACGAATCGTTAAATTCATGGGTTATAAATAACCTTTAAAAAATGTGGTGCCCACCGCCTTAACTTTAGAATGCACTCTTGGGTCCAAAAAGGTTGGTATCCCTTGAATTAGGTTTATTTACGCACATTTTAATGAAATATTATTGTACCTCCTTACAGAATATGTACCGCGGGCACGGGGTTGGTAACCCTTGATCTAATTAATAAATTTTCCAATTGCTTAAATTTTTTTTTTGTAAAAAGTCCAATTTGATTTGTAGAATGTCTAATTTGGAGTGTAAAAACTGTATCGGACCAAACATATGAGGAGTAAATTCGTTTCTTTTCTTGATCGTATTGCCTTATGGAAGACGGCTGCGAACCAGCAGCTGCATACAAATAACGGGTGGTGGTGGGATAACCAACAACCAACTTGTAATTTTACTTGATTGAGATAATTACCCATCAATCTACAGAAATGTCGTTACAATGATAAAGCTTTGTTAGCAATATTATGAAACCTGTAATGCAAGCAAGAGATTACTGGTTAACAATGACCGGCGCTACTCTCGTTAAATATTTATTTGCATAATAAATAATGTTACGACTGTGGTTTTGAAGCCCAGTTGTATGTACCTAGAGTCGTGCAACGTTCAATTTAATAATGCTCAACTCTCTACAATGTTCAAGTAAATAAATAATATGGGTCTTGTCGTGTGCTTGAAATATGTTTATGACTTTTCATTGTAAGTTTTTTTGGAATCGAAGAGATTCTTATCAATAATAGTAGTAATAAAGTCTAGCCTCAAGACCTAAAAATGTATTGCTACATAAGGTAAAAGCAGCAATTATTGGCCATATAAAACTATATTTCAGATACTTTAGACGTATATATTATTTATATTTGAAAAATAATAGTTATGAAGTATAGCAATGAATCAATTGCAACAAATGGTGGAAAAAAATACATTCGAAAAATAAAACACTCGTTTGTACTAATTCCAATTGTTTTATTTTACAAATAAAATACTTTTCCACGAAGCATTGACTGTGAAAACCTTTAAATAGAAAACAAATGCGTAGTAGTTTATGGACATTTGTTGAAGATAAATTGAATTTGATGATATATTTTATTAAAATAATAACTGACTGTGATATTAATTAGATAAAATCAACAAGGTTTTGAAAATAAAAACCATAACGAAATAAAAAAAAAATCTCATATGAAAACAAAATAAAATGAGCGATAATGTACAATTTATGAACGTCATTTAAAATACAAAAAAAACATTGATGTTTTGAACAGATAGTAGCTTTGTAATCCATAGTTTTAATCATCTTGTCAAAGACACACTAAAAGTATTTTCATTTTTCAAATGATTCAGGTGTAATAAAATCTTAAGCTTTTTATCAATTCACTTTATTAGAGTAAAATGTACAGAGTATAAGATATACAAAATATTTGTGATGTCTACAAATACCCTCCCACCCATTAATCTTAAATAACGGGGCGTGGCGAGAGCGATTAGCTAAGCACTCGTATTTTCCTAACCCTGTCCTTTCCATCCTCACTTTTTTTGAAAAAAGAGAGGTTGAGAAACTGAATAAAAGCAGTTCTCCTTAAAAAAACTTCTGTTGAGATACCTCACATGTACGTTGGGAGCGGGCATGGATTAATATATATGTATGTTTATGAAAAATCACATATGTGTTTGATTTAAGTGTTTATACGTATTCGATGAAATTCTCAAATGTATATCGCTTAAACTTTTACTTTCAAGCAATATTATATCAATATGCAAGTTTGAATGTTATATAAATAAATTTTCTTAGTAAAAGTATTTCAATAATTTTAACACAATTCTCGCTTTGCTAGGCAGCCGATAAAACTCGTAGCTAATGTTGGTGGCCAAAATAGATGTGCGTTACTCCACTTATCTTTAGACAATAAAAACATATTTGGAGCCATGTTTGCACTCAAATATGTTAGTAGTTTTATGTTTCCAAGCAATAAATTATTAATAATAGTTTACTAGTTATTATAGTGAAGATATTTATCATTTTTTATGGTTGAAATTTCTATATAATAACACAGCCAAGTAGAACAAACGCCTTACATAAATACCAAGCTACGGAAAAAGATTATTTAAACACTGTATTCTAATATATTTTACAATACAATTTCAATGACAATTTACAATTCATTTTTGATTACATAAAAATCAAATAATATATATATTTAATATTTTTATATAATTTATTAGTGGTCGTATGCAGTTATGCAACTGTTTGTATGTATGTACATATTATATAATATACAAAGGTAGCCTAATCTGTTTATACATTATTTAAATAATTTTGTTGAAGGCTTGCTAGGCGAAATGAGGATGGAAACGTGAGATTTATTAACGATCATTGAGTAACACTAAAGATTAGAGTGAGGATTTTCCCCTAAGAATCAAACATAATGGTTTTTTTGAGCTTTAATTCGCTAATATCTGCAAGAGACTGCTCCCTACGGAATAGTGGAGTATTGCCTCGTACAGCTTGTTCTTATGTGTTTGCTACGCCTAGACGGTTTTCGAAAATCTGGTTTGAAAACCCAGTATGTTACATAAACTTGCTACATTTGAACGCTGGGGGGTTTTTTTAAATAGTATCCTGGTTTCAACTATAAAGTTATTACCATATTCGTACTTTATTTTCAAATCTCTCAATTTCTGATTTTTTATCAGTGATCGATCCCGGGATTTTGAAAACTCACAAACCAAATTTATAATAAATGATCAATCATCACAAAAAGGGTCCCGGATTGGAAGCCCTAATCACAACCTCACATCATAAAACAGGAACAATCAGAAAACTTGCTTGGTGTTAATTAATATTTACATAATATTACACAAAATACCATTTACTGTTTATATAATATGAAAAGTTTGTGTATTTGATATACATAGAGTGCTCAATAAATTGACAGAAATGATTTATTAATTATAATATGAATCGAACTAACGAACACATACTACGGAAAGTCCTTCAAACTTTTACCGTGATGAAATAAGCTCGATCTTGGACTCGAAACGCCTCAGAAAATCTAGACGTCAAAGTCAAACTTATATTTGAGCTATTCATCCCCTCTTCTTATTTGAAGAATATGGACGAATGGATCATTTCAACAGACTTTGTTTCAAGAGAAATGCTTGTCAATCCGTCGCTCAACTTCTCCCTTTGTAGAAAGCGGTAATGAAAGACTAGTAGTTATGTCGGGTCCGTAGTGCACTGTTCAACGCCGTTGGCTTCCGTGGCTTCGATGACGTCAAGAAAGACGGGTTGTCGATATATGTCCCGAGATCTATTTCTTATTCTACGAAATATGTTTGTTAGCAAACTTAAGGATTTCAAATATTCTAAAAAATATATTATTTACAATTTAAATACTGCAGGGGTGTCGATATATGTCTCGAGGTATATTTCTTTTTCTACGAAATATATTTGTTAGCAAACTTAAGCATTTCAAATATTCTAAAAAATATATAATTTACAATTTAAATACTGCAGGGGTGTCGATATATCTCCCGAGATCTATTTCTTCTTCTACGAAATATATTTGTTAGCAAACTTAAGCATTTCAAATATTCTAAAAAATATATAATTTACAATTTAAATACTGCAGGGGTGTCGATATATCTCCCGAGATCTATTTCTTCTTCTACGAAATATATTTGATAGCAAACTTAAACATTTAAATTATTCTAAAAATTATATTATTTACAATTTAATTTTCATGCTGACTACTTAAAAATTCATCAAAAATCCCCCCCCCCGTTGAGGTCAGCGGGCTTATTAATAGTCGATAATGTAACGTGTAGATCTGTCTGTCGGTCCCCGATTTCGCCTTTTCGATGACGTCAAGAAAGACCTTAGATAGAGACAAACCGCCAATTTAATTGTTGTTTTTTTTTTCGAATATAGATTTGAAATATTAAAAGTGCCATGAAAAAGGTGCTGGAACGCTTTTCCACCGCGTTACATGAGAAAAAAAGCACTGAGTGTGATTATAATATCAACATATGTATATAAATAATGTATGAAAAATACCGTAATTACTATTCAATAAACACGGAACAAGATTGTTATTCTATCACGTATTTAACTATAACAGATAGAATATGGACGTTCTATTAATTGTTGGAACTAGTCTCACTTACTTTTAATCTGTCAATTTTTAAGCAACTAAATTGATAAAAAATTTAAGTTTATTTACGTCAACTCAATTTTCGTCTACTAGAAACGATGCCATTACCAATATATTGAAAACATTATATGTATATATTTTTTAGTTTAAATCCATTTTTGAAAAGAAATCGTAGTATTTATTTAAAAGAGGCCATTTTAATTATACATAATTTAGTTCCATTTATTTATAATTTGTATCATTATTTAAAAGACGAATCTTTTTAGTTTTACTTAATTTTGTATTATTAATAACGGTCGCGATGGAGAAAACTAGGCCTGGTTATTATTTAAAAGAGTAAGTAAAAGCAAGTGTTTTTTTTTTTTAAATAACTTCACAATAATATCTTATATTTATTACAAAATGCGTTCGTTGATTTGCTTTAAAAATAGAATAGTAATACAGTACAACGGAAATAATAAACTTAATACAATTTAAAATTTAAGCGAGAAACAAAAATATAATGCCTTTCCACCAAGTATTGACAGTGAACACCCTAAAAGTGAACAAAAAAATCGTTTACAAATAATGTTGCAAAGTCGATTTTTTATTTTAGACGCCTCGTAAAACATAGTTAACTGGGTATATCTAAAACTGTGATAAACTGTAACTTTTTTGGATAAAAATCCTTGCAAGATTAAATAAATATTCAGTTTTTTTTCTATCCGCAGACAGTGTATGCTGAAAGAATATAGTTTAATTAGAATGTATTACGGAATATGTAATTTAAAAAGCTTTAATTGGTAGGCAACTTGTGAATCTGCTTTAAAAGTTATTAATTTAGTTGATAGAGAGAATTAAAAATAATACGTGATCATCTTTTGTTGTATATCAACCAAATGTGAAAAAATTGTAGGAGAATGCAATCCTGGGAATCGTTTGTTTTTATTTTTAATTTGTGCAGTATATTTTTATAAAGAAAGTGTCATTTTTGTCAATATTTCATAAATAAAAGTTTAGTGAGTTTTTGCGTATTTTTTTCTATTTACTTGACATGTAGTAATAAAAACGCATACCTTTAAATATCTGTACTTTAGTTTGTGAAGTGAAATAACTAATATAACGAGAACAATTTTTTTTTTGTAGGCTTAATTTGTTTTTCAGCCTGGCCTTCTTTGCTCATTAGTAAAATCTGACCTCAGAAGTTCAACGCAGAAGAGATTTTTAATCGCAATAACACTAATTGTGAGATAAATATAACATTCGGAGAACCAACGATGTGATTCACATTACATTATATAGAAATCTCAAAATTAAATAAATAAAAAATCCGGACGAGTGTAGTACAGATGGATAGTTTGCCATGGAAGAAAATCGCTTACGTATTATTATTTTTAATGATTGTTTTTTATTACATAAACTTTTTTGTTTGTTTCATACCGAATATAATATCTCCTCAATGATACACTCAAGTATTACGTTAATTATTATTTTTAAAGAGTATCACTTTTATAATAATATATCACACAAACAATGGCATTATAAATTCGATGGAAAACCTTCGTAAATGCGTAGTTTGAGAGTTGTGCTAAGGATATGTAAACCTGGTGATGTGTTTAAAAAACATCGTTAAATAAAAAAATAGATTCAATTATTATATATTTTTAGTTGCTTAAAAATCCACCACGAGTAATATTTTTCATTTCGTTTAAAAAATAAAAATACGCATCGGTATTAATTCCAAATTTATTTTAAACGACACTGAACACCCTTAAAGTGATTGATTTTTTTCACCCTTTGTCTTCAAAATATTGTTTTATTTATTTGTCAGTTTTTGATGTGTAGTTGATCAAAATGAATATCGATTTGACAGTATTTTCGATATTACTATTTGAAAAACACAATCTCTATACCGACAATATAAAAAAACAAGAAATTTAGACACTGGGCATTCGTTTATATCCATAAAAGTTCTATCATTTAAGAAAAAAACACGACAAATCCTTGTGGAGTTGATATTTTCGCAGTGGGTTTTATCACTAAAACTCGCTTTCGCGGAGATTGTAGTTGACATGCTGAGAAAAAAATAAAATGTCTTCTATCTTGTAAATAATATTACTAAATATTTTATTCAGCACTCATCATTTAAAATTTAGAACTAAGTTATCGACAGTTAACAGGTAAATACTCTGGAAACGATCGTAACCCACGCAAAACATTTTTTAAATGAGGCCCATGTAATATTAAAGCTCGTAAAGTAAACAAAATCATTGTTGGAAATTTAAGAAAAAATACAATTAATAATAATTACAAAACAGAATTTAAACCCAAGATCAAAAGCATATATTATATTTAGTGATAAAAAGGTCGGTTGACTTTATTAGACAAAGTAATTTGAGGAATCTCTTCGAATGACCCTAGAAATTCCAAGTCCAAAAAAGTTCTAAAACTGTGGCGTTATGATGTCCTAAATTCCAATGTTATATTTACTTCTAAATAGGCAGAATTTACCGCATGGAATTTGGGTGTCCCTAAGGTACGTAAATATTGCAAACATGTTTTACTATAAATGTTGACAGTGTAATTTGCTAGCACTGCAAGAGTTTCAATCGGAGAGAAAGATGTTTTTTGAAAAGTGTGTTTACAGTGGCCATTAGGTAAATTGTTTAATAATTTAGGATGCGCATTGCAAACGTAGTCGCGATGGAAGAAATGTGGTTATGTGTTTGATATTTTTTTCTAAAAGATATATCAACTAACGATATCAGGAATATAATTTTCAATGAAATCCATTTGTAATAAAGTTATATTTCACACAGATTATTAATTTAATATTTTACACCTCAATTTATTTGTACTATACATGTATTATTTTTTTGCCCAAACTATGTTCACTTATTGTCTGAAACAATTATTTACAAATAACATAAATGAAATTTCTTAAATTGTTTATTGTAAATTATAAAATTAATTAAATACTTAAATATTTTTTTCTAAATAATAAAACGAACTGAAACATTATGTAAAATTTTATTTACGATTCACATTTTTTCACCAAGGAATAATAAATACAAAATTTATTATATTTTCTATAACGTTCAAATTTGTAAAATATATGCCTAATACATATTTTTTCTATTTGGGTAACGAAATTTTGAATATTTCATTTTATTTGAAAACGTTTTTTCGAATAAAAGAAATCATTTGTACATAATATTATCAAAATGACTTTTGTATTGTATTTTTCTTTCTTTCATCTTTTACAAGAAATACTAATACAAATCTTCACATTGAATTATCGAAAAAAGGTAATTAAAAATGGGAAAATGTCAAACTTACCAAACAAATTTACCTGAAATGAAACACTTTTAAGTTAGGTGAGATATTGTTTTGTTCAAAAAATCTTTAATAACAGCATTATACTAGTAGGAAAAAATTAAAGAAAAAACTGATATTTATAAATCTCCGCTTTTCGACCTTTTTTGTTATAATAATAAATTTGAAAATTATGTTGTTTAAACGAAAAAAGAATTTGGCCAATCAACGAAAGTTTTGTGAATGACATGCTTGACAGATGATATCAATGTTATCTGATAAATTTTACTACTTTCGTCAATTCACAGTTTGATAAAGGTTTCTTCTGTCACAATTAATATGCTATTATTTTATGAAGAATATTCGGTTTTTTTATTTTACATATTGTTCTGACAATGAAAGGATATCGAAATATCTTATTATTGTGAAACTCAACTATTTATTTTCACCTTATTATTTACCGAGCTCTAACTGAATAAATTCCATTGCCATAAATTTCATACTTATTTTAATACAGATTTTAAAAAAAGCATCTGAAAACAATCTTATGTTAAAAAAAAACAACATGAATTACTATTATGAATGATCTGAAATTCACGACAAAGTTATGAAACAAAATATATATGAAAAATAACCTTTGTATAAATTATATAATGTATACTGGTCAAATAATACCACAACTGTAGTTTGATGTGAGAAAATGTATATAATTTGTTCTCAGAATATCCATAATTTTAATGAAATAGAATATTTGTATAATGTTGTCAGTGACTTTGATAAAAGAGAATAGACGTCGTAAGATCGGATCAAAATATAAAGGTCGACATTTTTCGCATTTTATTTGGATGGAAAAATCCTTCTCAATTTAATTTCATTATTAATCAAATAATATAAAATTTGTAAATGTGAAAGACATGGACTTGTGATGAGAATATTAAAATTGTAAGTTCCCCAAAGCACCATTTTTATTTATTCGCAAATAAAATATGATAAAAAAAAAGATCATGAATAAAATCCTGCATAGCTTGACATTAATATCATATATTAATGTATCCTAGATCAAAATCACATGTATTTTTTTTTAACTTAATCACTTTAAGGGTAATCAGTTGTTAGAAAGACAGTATATTAAAAAAATATATATAAAATTTAAGTTTTTGTATTTTTTATATCAGGGCCGGATTCGCTCATCGCAGGCTAGCGAGAATTAGCCTTTCTAAGTTTAGTTTTTCATCAGTTGATAAAATTTTGCAATAAGTCGAGCCGGTCCTTATCATTACACGCTTAAGTACAGAAAACTTTGGTTTGTATTTATAAACAAAATTTGGTTCTCCTTTTTAATTGGAGCTTTTACGATAAGCAGAACATTATAAAATTAGTACAAACAAACTTGTTTCTTTTTATATAAAACCTTTCAACCAAGAATAAATCGATAGCTGACAATGTTGACACCCTGAAAGTAGAAAAATATATTTTTAAACAAGAGTTTTGTATACAGAAAGTAATTGGTAATTTACATTTACAAAGAGAAACAAAACAAACTTTATGTAAGAGGTCTTATTGTTTTTTCTTTTATGATTTGGCTTTTGTTTTCTTAAAGAGGCATGCTTTAGCACAAGATGAGTAAAAGATAAAAAGGAAAGAAGCTTTATAAATCAAATAAAAATAGCACATCTAATAATAATATATAAACCACGCACGTTATGAAATTGAATACTGATTTTTTTAAAGCACACTTACATAATGTAGTCGGTATTGCTTGTAAGAAGCTTCTTAGATAATTTAGAATACCTTTCAATGAAGCAACAAAGTATTTTTTGGGTTGTTCAGTTGATATGAATTGTAAAAAAAATCATAATATTTATATTGTTATATTGTCGGAAATAAATTATAGTATGTTTACAAATGTTGAAACTTCATTTATAAATCATATAAAATACAAAGATATTCGTGAGTATAGTTTTAAAAACGTCCAGTTGATTTAACCGTCTGCGGTAACTAACAGCAATAAGAACGCGGACGCTGGTAAAGGAGTGGTTATTAGACAACCGCTTTTAAAGAAACAAACATCTATTCTCTTGTATGCAAACTTCGATTAAAAATTAATCCATTCTCGACAGTTACGCGATGAGGCTGGAGCCTCCGATCTTAAAATATAAATTTGAGAGCTTAGTTCACTCAGCCGCAACGAGATGAAGTTTTTAATTAATTGATTAATATGATAGCTATCAAGCTGTGCTGGAAAGCGGGTAAAATTTTTGAAATCACAAAAGGTGGCAGTTGGAAAAATGCAGATCCCAAGGCCTTCTTAGATAAAGAATTTCACTACCAGTTTTTCATACTTAATACTGACATTTTAAAAATGAATAGGTACTGATTATTAAAAAATATTTAAAAATGAAGATAAAAATGTGAACGATCGGGATCGCAATAAAGGAGGAAAAAAATCAACACCATATGTATTTATATTTCATCTTAAATACAGTTGTATTTTTTTTTTATGACGGTGTGAATAAAATAATTTATATGTATATAATCATAAGGGATTATTTCCATGAAATCTTAAAATTAAAATTTTCTTTTAATAAAAATACGACATTAAAAAGACTGGTTCATAATGCTCCAATCTATCGATGTTGCCACAAATCTTTCCAAAATTGAAATATCATTCATCGCAAAAAGTATGTTATAATTTATGTTGCTTTACTTACGTTTTAATTTTTATTTCGCTTTATAAAACCGAATAACCAGCATGTTCATATCATCAAATCGGCATTTAAGTATTAAAAAATAGCCGAGATTTTGCATTCCCTAGTTGAGATAGCAACTCAAGTCTCCAAAACAATTCGGCTTCAGACCAGACAAGTGCATTTCTTTTATTCGTTCAAGATTTCCCATCATATATAATGATGCTTTACAACGTTTGTCTGCAGTTGTTTATCTTAATATAAGAATTGACTTCTTTTTCACATTTAATTGACTAATTACTTCCCTAGCACTGCGTGCAAGCAAACTTCTTGAATTTATAGTTAGGCAAAACAAACCATTTAAAAACCGTGTTTCGGAATTTTTATTTTTCTCTGGTCTCTGGTACGCTTGAATATGGATCCATCATGAAAATTAAGTTGCAATTGGAAATTTCTGCGATACTTTTATTTCAAAAATATTTCATATTTTTCCTTTGATAACATTAATAGGTGCCTTAAAAAAAACTACCCCACTAAATTTAATTTATAAATGCTATCATTTCACTCTCTTGAAGTTTGAAGATCGTTTTCGGTTTTAAAGCATTTTCCTCTTCTTCTTCGGAGCCGAGTTAATGATCTTGACATTCTCAATACTATAAACATGGTACCCATTTTTTTCATACATTGCCGAAACCATAAATAAACATTATTTTCTTCTTAAAACTTGTTCTTCGCGTGTCATATGAGCTGCCAGTTTTAAGGACTGTTCGGTTGAGAGAATTCATCTCTGAAATGGGAAGCTGGGATCCTCGGAGACCACCATTTAGAGCTGTTAAGTTTAGTAATCGTCGCGGAAATATCGTGACAGCAATCGAACGTCCTAATGGAGGTGGACTTATGAGTAATGCAGAAGACACTGCTAACGTTCTCTTAGGTGCCTAAATTCCACAGGACAACCCTGATCTAGATGATAACCAGTTTGCACAAGTTCGCATATTGGCACGACTTCCACTTGATACTCCTCATAGCACTGCGTCTTCCTTGCATGAAATCGGCATGATAATAAATAACCTCCCGACAGGAAAGGCTCCGGGCCCTGACTGCATAGAAAATGTGCTAGCACAAAGGGCCTGGCTTCTCGCCTCGCATGAACTAACCAAACTATATAGCAACTGCATGAATAGGGGAATATTCCCTGACTGTTGGAAAAAGGGACTTATTGTCGTTATTCCGAAAATAAGTAGTCAGCCTCCCAGCGATCCCAAAGCTTATCGTCCAATCACACTTCTTCCCATTCTGGGAAAAGTACTCGAAAAACTGATGTACAGCAGGATTGAATCCCACTTGACGGAAAACTGCCGAATCTCAGAAAGACAGTTTGGATTCACACCGGGGAAGTCCACTAAAGATGCGATTCGCTTTGTGCTGAACTCTGTGGAAACCTAATTTAAACAATTTGTCATAGGTATATTTTTGGATAAAGCCGGTGCATTCGATACTGCGTGGTGGCCGTTGGTTCTGAAAAAGCTTCAACTTCGACAGATACCTGGAAACATACACGCAATAATTCAAAGCTATTTCAGCAATAGGGAAATAACCTACAACTCCGGTCAGACATCTATCAGCAGAAGAACTACCACAAGCTGTTCTCAAGGCTCAGTTCTGGGGCCTCTGCTTTGGAATATTCTTTTCGATAAACTATTGACACTATCATTACCACCGGATTGCACGATCATTGCATATGCTGATAACGCGCTTCTTACTGTAGGAGCAAACAATCGCGCGGGTCTCGCGCCTGCATCTACAGGTGCATTGACTAATATCATGAACTGGGGAAAAGTAAATAGACTTTCATTTGCACCTGCGAAAACAGAATCCCTTCTTCTTAAAGGAGGGACTAAACTAGACATTTTAAAACGGTCACCACATATCCGCATGGGTTTAGCCTCTATACGAGTATCAAAGCAGCTAAAGTACTTAGGCGTCATCCTTGATGACAAGCTCTCGTTCCAGCAACATGCCAAGACAGTTGTTAACAAAGTCAAATTAAATTATCTCCGAATATCAAGACTGGCTGGCAAAAACTGGGGGCTAAAACTAAGGGCTCTTAAAATTGCCTACGGGGTGATTTTAATTGGGATGGCTGGATACACGTCTAGCGTATGGCATCATAGAACTAACATCAGTTTCGTTAAGAAGACATTACTGAGTGGACAACGGCTTGCACTAATATCACTAACAAAAGCGTACAGGACAACGTCTACGGATGCGCTTCTAGTCCTGGCTGGGGTGCTACCACTGGATTTGCACATTCAGTTACGCGGAGCAATTACTCTTTTAATGAAGGGAATCGATACATCTATTAGGAGCGTTCAGATAGCGGTCCCTTCTCGCCAAGAGACACCTGAGGGTCACACCTATCGCTCGTTTGTTGGAAAGCTTGTGTTGACAACTGTCGTCGCAATATGGCAGACCAGATGGGGTGCATCCTCTAAGAGACGTTAAACGTATCTGTTCTTCCCGGACGTGTCCGGGAAGCTTGCAATAAAATCACTAAAACCATCACATTGGAGTTGTCAGTGTCTAACCGGCCATGGCAAGTTCAATGCAAAACTATTCGCGCTGGGCAAGTTGGTTTTAAGGCCGGAGTGCTCTTGTGGGTATGCCGAGCAGGATGTTAATCACGTTCTGTGGGACTGCCCTGAAATGGAATCCGAACGAGCAGAATTGTTTACTGTGGTCCGTCCTCACACGGGCCAAATAGGCCACGCTGACTTGATTGCAACTAAAGCTAACTTCACGGCATTTTTAAAGTTTGCCAATTTATATGGGGATCATTACAACCTTGATTCTTTTCTAGTCATTAAACTCGTCTACATCGACGAGCTCTCAGTATACGGACTATACACAAGATACTTAATATCAACTTGATTTAAGTGGCTGAGCTATCGTATTATTATTTTAAGCACATTAGTACATGACAGTCCCGTGCAGTTCTGCTCGGGTCATGAATCTCCTTTTTTCTGTCGATAGCGTTGTGGAAGGCGGCCATTAAACGTTGGCTGCATATACACAACGGGTGGTGGTGGAAAACCAACTTGATCAAAGTATTGCCTAGAGAACTTGCCTTTGTGAACTGTTTGTTATTTTTTTTTGTCTTCTAATGTGTATTATGAACTGTATGTATTTAAATTTTAATTACATTTTTCAAGTGTATGGCGGATTGGTGTCAGCCGTAATGCCTTGTCCTTTTCATTTGAAACGATAAATAAATTAATAAACAAAATCAAAAAAAGTCCACCTAGTATGCAATAATTGAGTCATTCTGATTATATATATTACATAGAATTTATTTATGAAAACTAAAAAAATACTTTTTTTTGTGCAACATTTGTTGCTGCTTTTTTGTAATCAAATTTTCTCATTTTTAGTACAAAAGATATATTCGAGTCGAAATTTTTTCGAAACATAAAAGTTATCGCGGACCATTGGTTGAAGAACACTGCCTTAGAGGACACCAGTTGAGTAGAAGCCTAGCTTGAAAGGGCTGATTTATTCAGGTCGGTCCGACCTGTATTTGATAAGCCAGCCACGCCAACTTAGTGGCCGCGAGAATGAATCTTCAATAACTTACTGCGTCGTATTATTATGTAGAATGGGAAAACTTTGATCTATAGCACTGGGCTTTTTAAATCACATGTTTTGGATGTTGAAACACTACTTAAATATTTAAATAGAGTATAGAGATGTTATTTTGTTTAATACAACTAGTATATAGCCAGTAGTGGGCTTCCTATACGTTGACAAGGGACTCGCTTTATCTCAGATCTATTCGCGGAGTTCTGGGAATAGGGCGAAATTTTTATCATTCTTTTACAACTACACGCAATTCTTATTATAGCAATTTAATGATATTTATCATAACTTGTATTGTTTAACAGCACGGAATGTATCGTAAAATAATAAATACCAATAAATGAAAAAAAAAACTTCCCTATCTAAGATTGCTAAAGTGAAAAATCCAAAATTTATGCAGAAATAGTTTTTTTTTCACTACAATTTCATGTTTCAAACATTATACCGTAACCATAATAGATAATATAAATATGTCAGAAACTGAAACAAGGTACTGATTTATTCTAAGAATATTTTTTTCCCTTTTTAAGTTAACAAAGGGCTCGTTGACCTAACTCAAAATTAATAAAAGGCTCGCGCGAGCCCCTCTTAGCCCCCTCAAGCCGACCCCTGTATATAGAGGGGTTATTGTATTGAAGCAAACGTTGGCGGGTACAATTTTGAATTCTCACGATTAGGCAGTATGTGACTTTATACAATTATTTTTTATTTCAATAGTTAAATCTTAAATAGAACTAGTGTTAATATGTTAAAAAACTATTACTTGTTAGATTTATAAAATAAATATATGGTAAAAGTTCAAAGTTTATACTAGTTTTCAATGTAAATACATCGTGAAAACTTTCAAATTGTTTTCAAGAAAAAACTTCTGGTTAACAGTAAATTAAAACATTGAGAAAAATACGGGAATATTATTTGCTTACCGATAAAACGGAAGTAGATCGATCAAGTAGATACACTTTTTTGTTTTGTTTATTTATTGCAACAAGTGTTTATTATACACATTTCTTTCTAACAACACACTGTTTGAGAACTGTTTTCAGTATGAACAGAAGATGTTATGGGTTAAATCACAGTTTTCACTTTAATTTACACAGTTTAATAATGATATGATGTACAAATTGACGCGTCAGACATTTCGATTTCGTTTTTACGTAAATTTTTCGGGTTTTTGTTTACGATAGAAATCGACGAGCGATACGTGTACGACCTGCGAGATGGTTGCATTACGACTGATGTTCGCGTCTGTCGAACAGCAGCGCTATGGAGGTAGTAAGGCAGGGCAAGGGAGGGTTAGGGCTACTCTGTGTGTGGACCACTTCCGCTATTATACGCGTAAGGCAGTGGAAAAGAAAAGCGATCTGGAAACGTATGTATTTTTTTATTACCAAAGCTAGCTATCTTCTAACAGAAAAACTCTTTATTGAAATTGATTGCGCCAAGATACATAATGAGAACTATTTGGATATACCTTTCAAGTTAATAAGGGACAAGTAAAAAACAAAAACAGTAATAATCATGAAATTTTGCAAATGTAGTTATTTATATTATTTAATTTAAAAATATATACATATATTACCACACAAGAAATGAATATTAAGATATACGAGATCAACTCTGAAAAAAACGTGACAAACATCCATTCTCAAGTTATAAAATAATCATTGGTAAATATGATAGGAATTGTGTTGATAGTTACTAAATAAACTAAATCGATGACTATTTACAACATTTTAATTTGACATAATTTTGCGCAATCGTTCACTCGACAAAACACTTGAAATAAACGCATGACATTTTTTTTGCTGATTTATACTTGAACGGTGCAACTAGGGGCTTTATTTTCATATTTAAACCGAAAAAACCTCTATCAAAATTCAGGAGATTGAAAAAGTTTTGACAGTATAGATCCCTCGTTTGAGTAAAAACAAAAATGCTTATTTTACCGAATTCAGATATAAAAGAAAAACATCATGAGTTGAAAACTAAATTTCCTAAAAATAAAATGCGAAAAAGCACAATTTCACATTTTTTGTAACATTTTACAGCATGTTTCATTGAACAAAATATATTTGATAAATATTTAATAATAAATAAACAAGCGATTTCCGGTCAGGTTCGCGATTTTTTTTATGCCGCTTTGATAAACTTTATACATGAAAGCTTTTTGAAGTAACTTTATATGTTTTAAAAAACCACTTCATTACCCAGCTACGGTATTTAAAAAACTCGTCTCATCTAAAAAGCAGAGAAGACGCGCAGAATTTTTAACAAAATCTCACATTACCACATTAGTAGGATGTTGTTTCATCTCTTTTGTGTTCACTTTGTCTTTGTTATGTCCGAGGAAGAAATTTAATTATTAAACTGAAGATCCTTTTTTACAATTTTTGTAAGCAATCTCCCCCCAGAGAAAATATGCATACAAGCATCGGAAAAGTAAGTGGCTAGTGGTTTTCTTATTATTCAATAAATATAAATAAGTATTGAAACAATTGGTAGGGTATGAAGTAATGGAAAAGAGCATCACGGGCATTCATAATTTTGACTAAAAACCACAAATCAATTTACAAAAAAGGGTCCATAGAGCTTCATTTAAGTTTCTTTTTTTTTTAAGTATAATACATAAATACTGAGAAAGTTTAATTTAAATTAACAAACTTATTCACATATCGAACAATGCCTGATAAGAATTGAACGCTTTTACAAAATAATTGTTTTTTTATAACAATCATTTGGAATAAATATTAATTCAGTACAAAATACACAAGGGAATATTTACATAGCCTGTCAGTACCCACGATGGAAATTAAATATCCCGGTAATTGATAACTATCTTTGCAAGGGCCAAATAATTTCAAAAGACAAATATTGGTTGAAAAAATTGACGATTGTTTTTGAGAAAAGCATGATAATATTCGTATTATGAAGAATTTTGAATCTACAGGAGGACGATTATTGAGGCTGAATAATAATTTTCTAACATCACAAACGATATGCATATTATTTTTGAAGACTACCTTGGAGAAGGGGGAATTATTCTGAACATAGGTGAAGATGGGAGATGGAGAAAAAGATATTTCGATATTGATAATAAATCAATGTTGAATTTTGAACGTATGGAAACAATTACATTATATTATTTTAATAAAGCTGCTCAACATTAGTTGAAATATTTTAAGCCTGCCAAGAGTTGTATCAATATTAATAGTTCTCAGAATTTGTGAGACTTTTAATGATTTATTGTTATTTTAGAAACCGTAAATTAATATAAAAAGCAATTTACATATTTAGTAGCGGCTTTGGCTATTGATTTAGAATGCTTTTATAAATTGTGCATTTGTGCAAATTCATGAAACAATTATAAATGGATGTTTTGTCCACGAATTGACCTTTGGCCGAATTGTATATTATATAATTGCAATGTAATTTAATGGTCAACAGGTTACAGTGGCGTAGCCACCTCATAGCAGAGTCAGAAAATGCATGAGAGCCTAGCGAAAAGAGGGGCCCAAATTTCTACACAGACAGTACGGTGGAACCCCGATCTACTGTCCTCGCATTCTTCGTTTTCCCGCATAGATCGTTTATTTTTCATAGTCCCCTCGAATCACCCGTAAGATATTGAATAGTCCCGCATAAATCGTTCCTCGATGTATCGATGTTCTCGGTCTATCGTCTAAATATTATCGTTCCGTCACACATATTACCCGGATTGATTGTTTTTAAAATATTATTTTTTTCGCTCATAAATAGTTTTACTTTACATCTCATTTTGCACAACCACAAGTCACAACCAAAATTCACAAGTAAAGTAAACTAGAACTCTAGCTGAGAAATTGAAAATCCAGGAGAAAAAAGAATTGAAATAGCAAAAAGAGTTAATTTAAAAAAGTACACGAGTTTGAAGGGTCTTTGTTAAAATTTAGCTGCTAAACTGCAAATAATAAACATGTACCTACTTTATAATAGCAAGATATAACTTTCAGTTAAATTGAACCACAAAAACTACCCAAACCACGAATCCCAGAACAGGATATAGTTAGATAAATATTAATGTAGGCCTCATAAATATATTTTCATAACAAGTACGTTTTTGTTGATTTTTAGCGGTATAAAAGACCTTTTTAACATATCCGTTCAGCAGTTACTTAGACGCAAATTGTTATGGCTGTTTTTGAAAACCTTTTCGGTATTTCCCCCGATATATTCTATATTCCCGATAAAGTAAAAAAGGAGGAATAAATAAATTCAGCAGATTGCACTTTTATTTTTTTGTGATTTTTTATAACGATATGAGCACTATAATAATATTCACATTGCTTAAAAATAAAAGAAGTCTTTATACCGAGGGCATTTATTTGCTTAGAGTAAAGTAACTTTTATTAAAAAAAAAACTTTTTTTTTATTGATCTTTTTTTGCTCAATGTATATATAATATAATATATATATAGATATAAAATACAGTTTTATCATTTTTACAACGATCAGTACTGGTGTCGCTTAACCCGAGCATTATTAACTGGCTTATGTTAATACGTTCACGGAAAAATTTGTTGAACAACATCAACACGTGTATCTATAAAATCGGTTATTTGTATAATTAATCATACCGGAGATATTTCGCTTTCATACAAACTTTCAATTAATATATATTATATCATACATATAGTTGAAGTATTGCTGTTGTAAGCAATGTTTCATTTATTTTGTAAATGATTTATTTAAGGCTATAAAGTATCATTCTTACGCATAACTATGCTGTCAGTTCGTCTGTCTCTGCATTGCGATAAAAATAAATTACTTTGAGAGAATTTCAAAACACAATTATTACGAGATGTAATAATTATTCGCAAGAATGTGTCGAGAGAAGATGTGATTTGCAGTCGTTAAAAGGTATAAGTTAAGTTATGTGGTTATACGAAGCAAAAAGCAGTTTTATAGGCGTAATGTTGAATAAGTCGAAAAAAGTTGTCCGTTCTGAATAAGTTAACACACATGCACGTTCTATTGAGGACATTATTGCCACAGAAGTGCGATAACAGCGTGTGTTAATTTTCACTTTATCTAGTCGACTGTCCAATAAACACAATAAATAACATAGTTCGGGGGCATAGGATCACATATCTACAAAAACAAAGTTTTAAGTTCTCTAACGTATAACAGGTGCTATACCTTTGTGCTTCTAATATTATGACTTATTTTATCCATTTTCGCTCTCCATGTAGGCCACATGGCCTTCTAATGAAGGTATCTAAACGTTTAAAGTTTGCTCAACCTCACCTTTTTTTCGAAAAGAGGAGAGATAACAAGGATAGAACTAGGACATTACTAGTGGTTGGCTTATCACTCTCACTACACCCTTTCATTTTAGGATTAGAATTTTCAAACATCACAAACGTCCATGAGTTCGTCCAGAAATCGATATATCAATTGATTTTTTTTTAAACCATGTCCGCTCCCAATGTGGAGCATATGGACTCCTAATGGAGTTTATCTCAACAGAAGTGTTTCTACGAGAACTGCTTGTTACTCAGTTGCTCAACCTCTCTTTTTCCAAAGAGAGTAGGGATATAAGGATAGAGCTAGGACAGGATTAGTGGTAAGCTAATCGCTCTCGATACGCCCCGTTCATAGGATAGGATGGGTGAGTGGGGGGAATTCAAGACATCACATACATCCATGCCATTGAACAGAAATTCATAAATCGATTGAAAAATCAATTTATAAAACTGTCCGTACCGGGATTTGAACCCGGGCCCTCCGTGGTCGAAGTCAACAACGTTGACCACACAGGCGGCTGTGCAATTGAAAAATGCTGTTGTATTTTGTTTCGAGTCCGTTAGCTCGGCATGTAAGCCAACGAAATTGACCACTATGCCATGATGTAATTTTTTTTAAATATATATACCCAACCGTATTTTACAAACGGTTATATGTGCGAGATATAACTATTTTTTACTAGTAATTATAATTTTGGCATTGCCAACACCGTAGCTTAAATAAACACAAACTGTTATATTTAAAAAAAAGATTGGCAATTTCCGAAAATGCTTTTGTCCTAGATCATGATGGAAAACCATTTTATGTCAGAAGGTCGCATTCAAGAAACTTCAATCATATATATTTAATAATGTATGTATTGTATAAATAAATGAAACGGTAAAAATTAATTCAGTAACTTACCATGCCGCAGGGTTCCCTCTGTCCTAGGTAAACATAAATGTTAAAGTAGTATAACAATGGTATCACCATCAACCATTTTCAGTTTATGTAAATAAATGAATGATATATAATGATGATACAGAAATTTAACAAAAATTATTCATACATTGCAAAAAAGACTTGAATTAGTATTTTAGGCTGAGAATGTAATATTTTGTTATTTTTACCAAAAGTTTACATAACATAAGAGAGTCCAGTAATAAACACGGCAATTCATGTTTTGCCGATGTACATTTTCTAAAAGATAATTCAGATAGCGAACCTAAATGCCTACAGTGTTATAGATGTTTCAGTTTTAAAATCATATTACAAGTGTATGAAAATCAACTTTAAATAACGATTTTCCTATTATAAGTGGCTTAGTCGAATGCATCTTGTGATTATGTTGAATAAGTCAGCTAAGTCACTGAGAGTCAATTCTCAGAGCGCAGAATTTGAATTCTTTGACTAAATGTCATTTAGTATTCAGTGGCGGATTAAGCACACGAGACGCCACAGGCGCAATAAAATTTGGAGGCCCTGTTTTTCGAATAACATAAAAATGTTAGATAATTCCATGTAAAATAGTAAAAAATATATAGAAATCTGAACAAAAAGTATAAAGGTTTTATAATATAAGCCATTTTTGAGGCCCCTGAAATTCGGAGGCCCAAACGCGCGGTTCATTTGCTTATAGGATAATCCGCCACTGTTAGTATTCATTATAGAATGTAAGCGCTAAACGTTTAATAAGTTGAAGTTTAGTAACTGCATTTTTCGTAAGTAAATTTGTGTAATTTTAATTCGTAAACTCATTCAAATTTGTTAAAAATTGGTCAAAAGAACTATCGGCTCTTCTGGAAGTTAAACATAAAATAAATAAATATGAAACACCTAATATGTGTATGTATCATACATTATCAAAAACAATGTTTAATATTTTAAGAACGCAGACACTCATTACAAACAAATATTTTTGATAATGGTAAATGACCGCGTAGTCACTCTCAAGAGTCACAAGTTAGTCTGTTGTTCACTGTCAAATGTCAAAACTTAGAAGAAAAGCATTATATCAATAAATAAATCACCCTTCTTTACTAATTCCATATTTACTTCAGGCTTGGTTCACAATACATACATGTGAAATTAGAACACCAGTGGGCTGCCAAAACGTTAACAAGGGGCTCGCTTAATCTCAACGCAATTCTCGGTGTTCTGGGGAAGGAGTGAATTTTTTATCACTTATTATATGCAATACTTAAATGAGTAATCGATTGTTACTTAAAACACTTATAATATGTAATAAATATGCAATTTACAGTAAACTTATCAATGTCAGTGGCTTAAAATGTACTATTGTGTATACTGAAGCTGTCATAGATAATATATAAGTCAGAAATTGAAGTTATGTACTAATTTGTTATGAGAATATTGTTTTTTCTTAAATTAACAAGGGGCTCACCGACCTTAGTGAAATTCAACAAGGGGCTCGCGCGAGCCCCTCCGAGTCCCCTCCACCCCACCTCTGAATTAGTACAAAATAGTGTTTTATTTTTAGACAGTGTAGTCATTGAAAACTAATATTTTGGATGTGTTGATTTTTATTTAGATTTTCGCGGCACTATTTTTAAATTAAAAGAGGTCTCTTATAATCAACATATTTTTTAGATTTTGTTTTTACGGATGTTATATATTAAATGTTATGTTCACTGTTGTTATAGCACCTTTTATGATTTATTTGATCAATCAAAATAGTGCATTAGAAAGAGGTTATTTTTAAACAAACTGTCAAATTTCACGCAAGCTCGTTAAGTAGCATGTTTTACACTGTACAGCATAATATGTAAATCATTACAATCACTTTCACACGTATAGCGAATGTACATAAAGAATAAAACAAAATTATGAAAATGTGTTTAACCTATCGACTATAACAACAACATAACCGAAATTATTACCAACCGCAAAAACAAATACTAAAATTATGTTGATTATTAGAGACCCTCTTTGTTATAATTGTATAATGCTTAGTAAATTTGAGAATAGCTCGCCCAGCTGGTGTTTGACAAAATTTTGATAAATACTGAACTTATCAAAGCTTCACATAACAACAAATATTTTAATACGACTACAATGTGTAAATATGTTTTACTATTATTGTGTGTATTTACTGTATAATATAAATAATTAAACTGTTAACAACGTCAGGAAAGGTCAAAATTTATCTTATTGTATGTTAGGCGGGTTATCTGTCGAACGGCGATATCAATTTAAGCGCCAAACATCGTAAAAAATACTACAACTTCTCGCCTCAAATAAACATTAATATTTGATAGCTATTATGAAAAGTGTTTTTGTTGACGTTGTATTTTTTAGACGTGTACTCAATTTACTGAAATTTGATTACTCGTATCAAAAAAAGACTTGGTGGAAATGTTTTATATTCAAAAAATAATATACTGATTTGCACAAATTACACTTTTATTTTAAATGATCAGGACCGGTTTCGCTCATTACGAGAATTATGAGCTGATTAGTTGATCGAATGTACAATATTCTTGTAGGGAGCATCACAGTGGAGCATATTCAGGCTGCCTTCGACATTTGAACGTATTTGGTTCCTTAATTAAAATCTATACGAAAGCAAATAATGTAAAAAGAAACATCGATACGTGTTTTCAAATTTAATAAACATCATTTTTAATTAGTAAAAAAATATTTTTAAATTATCAACGTTGAGTTTCTCAACCCAGTTAATTACTTCATCGATATTTGATGTCAGAATCTTTTTTTACTTCTCGACAATACGTATCACAAATAAGGTTATATTATAATACTAGAATAGTTAAATAAATATAATAGTAAGTAAAACAATATTGCCTAATATTTAAGGCCGAAACCTAAAACTACTTCTGAATGTTGCTCGATATAAAAGTGGTTTTTATGTTACATATAACATAGTATTGTATACGAGGTAAACTCGCATACTAAAATAAAATCTCCTTAAATTAGTTTCGAGGAATCATTTAGGAAACAAATACAAATATATGTTTTCTTCGATTGATATATTTGATTTTAAATATTGAAATTTAGATTTGTTTCTATATTTTAAATCGTGTGTAATTTTATCAATTGCATTATTTAACCGTAGCGATTGCATTTTTTTAAAATCTTAGAATACTATACTAGTTAAAGAAAATTAGTAGTTATTCTGCCACTGAATGGTCTAATTACAGGACGTTTCTGGCTGCCGAATAAAAAAGCTTCACCATTTTCTATCTGTCTTTTATAATATGTTATCAAATCTTCGGTAATGCAAGCAGGCATCAATGGTTTCGAGTAAAAATCCATAAATGGATAGAAATATCAAAGTTTTAGTATGGGATTACAAATTTTGATCACACACCGACAAAAATAAAATTATTGATACAAGTGTATGTAAATATAATAGTCACTTCCATATGTTGTCTCTGAAAACACTTTTTATTCATATACGTAGTCTAAAATTTACATTTGATTTTCATTTATTTCAAACTGTCAGTCAAAAGTTCAAATTTTACCATACTTTGCGTGTCACGTTTGTTTACCTTATATTTATTATAAATGATGAAAAAGGCAAAATAGAATTTAAAAGAGAACCGACAATGCTCACCGTCTTAGCTGCAATGCTTTAAAATTGGATTTAATACGGTCATAGCTCACATGACGGTTATATAATATACGTGATCAAACTATATATTTATATTAACAGATTTTAATATGAGGATTAATATTTTGTAAAATTTGCCTAATATTTTGTTGACCTTGAATCATTGTTTTATTGGATCTTCTATAGCACGTTAAAATACGTTTTCCAGTTGATCAACGCATTGAAAAATATTTTTTATTAGTTTGCAAAAAAATTATGGTTATTAGTAAATATAAATAAATAAAGTTTTTTGCGATTACTGAGAAATAGTATTATTGGAATATTTTAAAGATTACATATGGGCCCATTAGAGGTGAAGTGAGCCAAGTGGTATTTTAGAAAAAAAAAAAGTTAGATGCGTTGTAATATTCTACACATCTTAAAGTATCGTAAAAGTGAAATTACCTCAGTCAATATACATTGCAACATTTATATCTTAGTTCATAGTTCAAAATATCTTAGGTATTGATTACCGTTAGCCATGTTTATGTTTTTTAACAATCTACATTTGTAAAATTTGAATGGTATTAAATTGTATGGACATTTTTAATGTATTTTTCTCACATTGTCATTTTATTTTCATACTCAGTTGAGTTCTTTTGTAACAATATTATTGGCAAACTCTTCTAGCTTTTCGAAAACATTTAAGAAAAAAAAGAAAACAGAACATAAAGGCATTTAAAAGAACACACAGTTATAAGGAAAATATTTTCATCAAAGGAAAATATTAAATAAAGCCAGAGTTAATAGGAAACAAAGGTGGAATAAAACATAAAACGCAGGAATTTTCACGTCAATGTTAGGCATTTGGCCAAATGGTATCCGGTATTATGTTTATATTATATTATATACTCATTTGCAGGGTCATGGGTTCGCACCCGGAATGAATACTTACATTACACCTGGTCCTCTTTTTTACGCGATTTACTCATTGTTACAGCTACTGTAAATGTAGAAATCTAACCAAAAACTTATGTTTGTTTGTAATGAAAAATTATTTATCTTCGAATCAACTAAACAAATCCAATGTAGTAATAATCGACTCAGATCAAGAATCTAAGAAAAACAGCTTTCAAAACTATTTCATCATCAATGCAAAATTCAAATTTAAGCCAAATACAATACGTTCGTTTAAAAAATCGCGAACGATCATACCTATTTCGCAACCGACAGTGATAGCATATTAAAAAGTGAATTCAATTATGCATGTTATTATGTAAAGAAAATAAGGTAAATAGATTTTTATATACGCCTCAATGTATCGCGTAAAAAAAGGATTGGGTGTATACATTTCAGTGGCGTAGGTAGGGGTCCCGCCACCTGGAGCGGTTTATAAATTTGCCGCACCCCCCTCCAATTTTTAAAAATCAATTCTAGCATATTTTTAACGATGAGATTATACTACTGGTGGCTTAATTTTTTTATGTATAAATATAATTTATCGAAAAATATTGTATTTTGTTCGTTATGTTTTCTTTGGATTATTTTTTTCTAATATTGTAAAATCAAATTGCAAAACAGGAACTTTGTGTGTAAAAAAAATATTAGGCAATGGTCTTTTTTATTCTGTTTGGAGGAAAGTGGGAAAATATTGCTGTTATTATTAGTATTCATTTTACAAATAAGTAAATTTATTTAAAGTTGTATGCTGCACAAGAAGAGATACCATATTTTATTTTATTTTGAAAAAACATATTGGAAATATAATTTCTGGATTTTCTCTTCGCAAACGTCGTTAGTAACATTATCAACATCTATTTTATCTGACAGTTAAAATTGTATTAAAAGCATAGGTGTGGAGCTAAAATCTTTATCGTAGTCGAAAAAAACTTACGACTCCGACTGCCGCCTCCAAAACAGTACATTTTGTCAGTGAGTGCCACAGAGCACAAATTAGAGGAAGAACAGAAGTGAAAGGGGTATAGCTGACATTGGTTCTGTATAGGGCATCCAATCCCGGGATCCCGTTCAATTTTCTGATCCCGAAATTCCGGGATTGAGATGGCCGCGATTGAGAAATTTCTAGCAAATTCTCGAAATTTATACGAAATTGGCAAATCGGGGATTTCAAATACTTCGGTGAGCTAAAAAAAAAAAAAACGAGTTTCTGTGAGATTCAAAATAATTCAATCCCGAAATCCCGGGATTGGAAAAAGGCTTCGGGATTGGATACCCTGATATGTATACAGAACTTCTGTATACATATCAATCACTTTCAAAATTTTCTGCTAATTTTCGAAAATGCCGCCCCCTCCGTATCCCCCTTGCTACGCCACTGATACATTTGTATATGTTTCTCGTTGTGTTTTCATATTAAGTTATAAAATAATGGTTAATATGTAAAAAAAAAAATTTGCGCGAATTTGCGCGAATTTGAAGAGCAAATTTTAGTTTTTCATACTTTTTTGATACTTTGGAAGATTTTTTATCAAATTTTATGAAATTATGGTTTTTACGGGTTTTTTATACGCGCAATTTTCGCATAAAAAAATAATATGGTTAATTTTATAATATTAATTTATTACACAAAATAATTCTCTAATTTGATCGCTATCTCATTAAAAAACCTAGTTAGTAAGTAATATATCAAAATGCTTAGGTGTAACCGTAATGTGTAACCGTAAACTATTGATACATTCATGGTTAGTTATAAATCTCTTAGTCGTCTAGCGAAATCCTGTATTATCAAACGTAGCCTATATTTTCACCAACAACCGTTACCTAAAATACTGACAAAAATAATTATCTTATGACTGCATCTGTAAAAAGTTAATGACTATTTTATAAGTTAGTTTTTGACTTCATATTAAGTAACTATAATTAAATGAAAATTTTATTCATAACATCAAGCCGTTATGCAAATTCCTCGTTAGTTTTAATAAATGGTTTTAAATGCACAGCAATAAATAAATGATTGTTTCGCGTAAGATAAGGTTGTTCATCGGTTTTGAGATATTATCTTATATGAATAATGAAGCGGTTTGTTTGTTTAACGTTTAAATATTTGCTACAATCAATTACATTATTGCGATCTTAATGATGGCAACATACATGCAATGAAAGCACATTTTGTGCAACGTTTAAAATTTATTATGTTCGGTGTAAAATATACGTAAGCATATTGCACTTTTCGCTTTCACTCGGCTGAATAAAAATTCGTGTTCCTATTTTTTTTATTTAAATCTGTACGTGTACACACATAATTTATTTATCTAGAATAATATTCCAGGAAGAAAATTGAGTGGTATTTTCCTCATCAGTTACAGATTAGTGTCCACTGGTTCGTTTTTCCAGATATTGAATTTTCATTCGACTTTTAGTTTTGATCTAAAAGGCTTTCTTTTTTTAAAGTTACGCCCGTTCAACCTGTTCGGAAAACGTGGCGTAAGTAGAGCAATGCCGTTACTTCTTATTCCTTCCCACCCTTATCTATCTTTGCTATGGCTCGTACATTACTTTTTATAATAGTATAAACTTGTATATGAATAAGGGGTGGGTAAATCTTTTGACTGTCGGGCTACATTAACCTTTAGACAGGGTTGTCCCTTGGGCATAGGCGAGTAAGCAGTTGTCTAGGGGAGGCGAGTTCTAGTGAGCGGCAAATGAAAAGAGAATTTTGAAATTCTCTATTCATGAGAAATGACTAAATATTTTTGACACATAAATTAGATATAGAAAGAATATGATGCCTCAACTTTTTTGGTAAAAAAATGCCGTAAAATACATTTTTAATTCTAATAATTTTATGATACGAGAATATAGTACTTTATCTCAGAAACCGTAGGCCGCAGCGTTGGCGTAAATTAGTGAAGGAAAGCAGAAATGACCTGGGCTCTAACAGCAAAAAAATGGCCCAAAATTTTATTTAGAAAAATAGTATGGGCACTATTATAAACTACAGCACATAGCCTAGGACCGTCACTACCTTTATAAAAGTATTGACGTACAAGTACGTCGGCGCCATTTTTCTGTAAATGAGTATGAACGTACTTTTAACTCAATACAGTAGTGTCTATCTGTGGGCGTATATGCTTCAATTATGAATTACATATATTCCTTGGAAAAAGTCACACAATTGTCATGTTAAAAAAGTCAGTAATGTAAAGCAATTAAGTACTTTTTTGAAAGTAAGAAGGGAAGTGTGGGGTTGGTGTCACTCTTTGCGGTTAATCCTGCTACAACTCCCCACACATTTTGAAGGTAAAAAATTGTATCAATGCAAAATAAAATAATTTCAGATTATCGGGGTCAAACTTAGAAATTGGTGCACCACTATTATTAATAAAATTTTCTCGATATTCTGGCCTTTTAGTCGCGTATCGAAATACATTTTTTTTTTATCAATACACTGATTTAATATGATACTAAATTCTTCAAAGCGAATGAAATTTAAAGCATACAACTTTTATTTATACAAAATTTAATGACTAGATTGAATTTTATTATCATCAATTATATTTTTTTGGTTGTCTGGTGTAAATTAAGGAGGTGTGAGTATGTTTTTTATTATTATTTATGTTACATTATTAATAAAGCTATCCTTATTTAGAATTGTAGAATAGTAAATTTGTAATAAACGTTGGTTTCAATGTAATTTATGAATTTAATCTAAGAAAAAAAAGACAATAACGTAACCATATTTATTTATATTCAAACTTTATCATGACATTGGTCCGAAAACCACCGACAATTGATAAATGTTTACTAAGTAGGTAATGCAAAGATCAAAAACTTATGATGGTATTAATTAGAATTTTGTTCCTTTTTCAAAAAAAAAATGATGAAAATGAATACAGTAGAAAAATAAAATATACACACTTTTAAGAACATGAACTTTTTCTTTTTTGTAGACGTAATACAATCGTTTACGGCAAGGTTTCTCAATCTCTGTTCCGCGGAATACTGGTGTTCCGCGGACCAAAGTGGATTTTCCACAAAAATTTGGAATGGTTTTATACGCTGCTACACATTTAAACATTTTCTACTTCATATTGAAAAGCGAGTGATGGTCTCTCTCCACATAAGTTATGATGTCAAATATCTAGGTAAAAGAGGAGGTTTTGAATATAAATTTAATACGACAACAAAAATTGTGCCAACTTTCTATCGCCGAGGATTTGTGTCATTAAAGGCCAATAGTACGTTGTAGGAGTTTCCTTTGACCCTTCAAAAAAAATCAATTTTAAAATTCAAATCTGCTACGGGCCATAGAAAGATGTATAAAAAAAGTTCACACAAAATTTCAAATAAATCGGTTTGGTAGAACTTGAGATATTACGCACGCCAGTTTGAAAAAAGTAGTTTTGAGTTTGTTCCGGTTAGACCAGTTTAGTTGCTGCGTCACCAAAATCGCTATAACTCGGTAAATAATTAAAATTTTATACTCTCAAATGTCTAAACTTTAGAAAGAATCGATTTTTTAAAATTTCTACACTTGTATACCCCCCTAAGAGATTTATTAACTTTAATTTGTATGTGATATTTTAATAATAAAAAAGCTATTACGAATTACCCATCCCAAAAATTAAGCTAAGTGTTCCGTTGAAATTTCCGGAGTTGCGAAGTGTTCCATCCCAGAATAAGTTTGGGAAACCCTGGTTTACGGGATAGGTAAAAAAAGACGTTTCCACTGTGACGTTTCTAAGAAAAAATACGTTTGTATTTCAGCCTTTTCTTTTCCCAATAGATAAAGTCTTCCATTGAGTACATCATGGCGTTACCACTGTGCTATATTTTAGTGTTTTTGTGTAAATATATATTTACTAACTATAAAATGCGTCCAGAGAGCGAGTGAAGTGAGAGAGAGCGAGTGTGTACAGCGACATCTATTAATATAAAATAATTGTTTAAAGATCTTAACAAACATTCGTGTACCTAATTGATTAAATCTAGTTAATTACAATTTTTAAAATATTTCAATTGATAAAGGTATTCTTTATTAAACTAGTCCACTTAAATTGTACTGTATATAATGAATAAGGAGCCAGTAGCGTGCTTTAAGGGTGACTTTTTTTCTTCAAATTAATATGTTTCAATAAAACACGTCGTTTGTTTTTAAAAATTATAAAAAAAATACACCAAAGTCAGCATAATCTTTACAAAAAAAAATCAACTCCCATCAGACATTAATGTGTAATTTAGTGTTGAAATAGTAACCGTCAAATAGAGAATGGGTAAATAAAAAAAATATGTTTTGTTAGTGAAACCGACTGAGTGCAAAATTGTACACAACTGCATATATTTCACCCGCAACATCCCGTTTCGGTTTCAATAGAAATTTCAAACAAATATTTATAAGCGCACTTTGAGTATTGTGTAAAAGCATGTTTTGTTTTACTAGAGAATAATTTTAAGCTAGTCGAGCCTTACTTCTGATTCTTAACCTTCTCACCGCGTATGACATCTATGCATGTCCTAGCGAACATGCCCTCAGCGCGCGTGACACGTATAGATGTCATGGAAATTTTAGACCTTATATAAGAGCTATCTATTGTGGTAAAATTATATAACTTGGTTGAAAATATTACTAAATGCATATTTTACCAAATTCAATAGATGGCATTAGTCAAAAAAGATTCAATATAGGCTAAAATAATTTATTTTTGGAACACGCCGTGAACATACGTCACCAATGCAAGATTTTGGATAGTGTAAATAAGCGATCGAGTGCGGGTGAAATTGAAATTGTTCCGAGAATTTAATATTATAAGCATGGTATGTTGGAGGCGCAGTGTTCTCGGTCGCGCGTGGCGGTATTTTGCAATATGGTGACGTCACGGCGTAATTGTATGAAGAATGATTATTGTTGAATTAAACCGAAAATACAAAAAAATATATTGTATTTTATTATTGAAAAGGTTACTTTGGGTGGCAATTGACATATTTGTTTAGTTGAAAAAATATTACAACCTATATTTATAGTCGAAAACGCGATAACAAAATCTGCAAAAAAGCAGCCGCGTACAGGGCGTGCTCGCTAAATTTGGTGACGCGGGCAAAGGGTTAATACCTGTGCATGCATAAGAGAATCCGAGAATTCTTGATGATGATTATGTTGGTTGGTGCTTTTTAAATGCCCATAGCCTTGGCTTATAACTGCCAATACTTGGTGGAAAGGCATTATATTCAAAAAAATTAAATACTCATTTGTGATAATTCCCATTTTTATTAAGTAAGGACTGGACCGATTTTATTCGCGAAACAGGTCCTGATGTTATTATAATATTTTTTAATGTTTTTACTAACAATATTTGAATGCTGCAATAATTTTGATGTGATTATCCTGTCCCGTCAGCTATTGTTTCTTTACTTTAAAGTAAACGCCTCCAAACGGCTTGGCTAAGTCGCTAGCTTTAAATGCATTCAAAATTTAAATTTTTACCACATCGTTATAGGTGAAGCAAAAAATAGCCAGTAATTTATTATTTTCCATGTCATCACGCGGAGAACAATGGACAGGCGCGGTTGAAAAGGGCCATACGGTGGAATATTTTTATCTCGCCATCTCGCCTCGCATCGCCCCAAACAGCTTTTACTCAAGAGTTTCCTGACAGAAAGTAGACTGACTATCCTACTCAAGTTAAAAATAATAAACATCGTATTTTTCTTAGCATGTTACATACATATATATAAGAACTGTCTTCGTGAATTTAGATAAGTTCTGATACAAATGCAAAATTGCTTAGAAATATTTCTAAAGTATAAAGGAATATCAAAATGCTGAATTAACGACTTCTACCTACTAATCCAAAACAGAGGCGTATTAAAAGTAACTGCTTAAATTCAAATACAATTTACAAAAAAAAAACACGGTAGAAATTATAAATATTTACACAATTCCTCCCACCATTTCCCATCCTTACAACTGGGCGTAGCAAGAGCTATTAGTTAATCACCAGTCCTGTTCTAGTATTATTCTTCTATCCCTACTTTCTTTGAAAAGCGAGAGGATGAGCAACTGAGTAACAAACACTTCTCGTAGAAAGACTTCTGTTGAGATATCTCCATAATAGGTTATATGCTCCTCATTGGGAGCGGACATGGATTAAAAAAGAATCGGTCGGTTTTTAGATATATTTATTATGAATATACCTATGTCCGTTCCTAATGAAGTTTTCCCTAACAGATTTTTTTACTACGAGAAATTTTTGTTACTCAGTGGTTTGAGCTCTCTTATTAGAAGGAATGTAACGAGAGGGTCCTTACAGGGCTTCTGGTTAGCTTATCGCTTTCTGAAGGCTCCATTTTTATGATCGGTGATAAGTGGCGAATGGGAATTTTATGACTGTCTCTGACATCCATATGATTTTGAACAGAAATCTATAAATCGATCGAAGAGCCTATTTGTCCCTCAATCAAACATAAAACTAAGCTTTATTTCCTATTATTAATATGGATTCGCAAGAGAATTAGATAATTGGCCTTATAAAGGTAGAAAAGAATCTGAGCAAAGATATTGTATACATTTGCTATAGGTTAGTTACGTCGTACGTAAAAAATGGATTTTTTTCGTTCATATTAAGTCAGCTTATGATAATTTCCTTTACAAATTTTGGCTGAAAATGTCAGGGTTGATTCAACCCACTTAGCCCAGTACGTAGAATTGCCACTGGATCATATACAGCAAGGAGTATTCTTTTAAAACTAAAAAGCTCGGATTGGATAGGTAAATTCAAATTTTATACTTTATTAGCAATGCAGTATCGGCGAATAGTTGCGTTATATAATATACACGTTTATAATTTTCTAAATAATTTAGCTGTGATCGTTTGTTTAAGCAGTGCAGAGAGCTTTTACTGGGTGATTTTGATCTGTGAACGTTTACAGCTGGTGGGAACGAAACTTCATTTTTTTATTCGTAGCAGAGTGTACGTGAGAAAATTTAAACATTTTACTGGAAAGAATACTATGAAATTAATCAAAAATAGGCCACTAATTATATATATATTTGTGAGACAAGCATCGTGTTAAAAATTGTTGTGTTTTGAGTCGTTTGTCCGAAAACGCTCATTATTCAATTTCTTTCTTTTTGAAAAGCACAGAAATTAATTTGAGTTATTATTCTACACTAAAAAAACATCAGAAAAGAAGATTATTATTTGATAAAGATATTTTTCAATTACAGTTTCAAAGAACTACTTCATGGGTAATTCTTTAGAGCTGTAATGTAAATCCAGTGATAACATGAAAAAACAATAAGGATAAATATATTTCGAAGAAATAATACATTGACAAAAACAGATTCTTTGAAATAAAATTCGCCGAAACAAGCAATATTAAACATTTTGAAAATAAATAAATAATAACCCATTTTTATGCTACATTGAATATTTCATGTGACGTATCTTAAGTGAGAACTAAGTTTTCCAATAATCATTAATATATATACATATCGACTGTGGAAAGGAAAAAGGACGTAACCCTCAGTTTTTCTAAAACAGCATTTTTTCGATAATCACAATGTATACAACTTGACACACGTTCTATCAAAAGGATGGAAGCTGAAAATGCCGAATTGGTATCTAAATTAAGCTTTTAAGTTTGAAAAAGATGACCTTGTAAAAAGTTAAAACCAAGGAAAAAGGCTGAAATAAAGGTTTAACCTAGACAATTTATTTAATTAATATTAGATTATGTCAATTAAACAAAGTGCTTAGAAGTCTCCGTGCACTTTAAGGTTGTGTATAATTCTTAATTTGCATATGGCCCAAAATCATCAAAACATGTTTTTTTCTGTAAAATTTGATATGTGTGGGTTACGTCCTTTTTCCTTTCCACAGTCGATATATATTATATCCCAGATTACTATTTGGAGTCCTGGGATTGTTGTTATCATATTATAATCAAATTAAGATGTGCATAATTTTTACATTTCTTGGCTATGGTTGTTTTTTGATTTCCTTTCTTCGCGACGGGCTTCGATAAAACAATCCTTAGGTTTATTCAAATATGCCATTTATACATTTATTTATCTATATATTAATAGCCGATAATGTCCGTATGTCCGTCCGACCAGATTTCACACCTTCCAGTCTCCACTTTTTTATTCATACTAAATCTATATATTAATAGTCGATAAAATAATCACTCGCTTTTCACTTTTCACAAATGTGTGCGTACTGATGTCCTCGAGTCTTTTTCTTCTTCTACGAAATGTATTTGTTTGCGTACTTGAAAATTAATAGTTAAAACCCTCCAGAGACGAGAGCTTTTTTCACGGATAACTTTTATTCCTATCCAAAATTAAAAAAAAAAAAACGCAAAGTCGTTGTATAGAAACCCCGCATGACTATATGGTCATGCTCATCCTTTTATTACCGTGTAATATTGAGTACGGACAGTAGTAAGGACAAAAGTGACCGTATGGGCTTGCAAACATTCGGGGTTGAAATATAGCTAAACGTGTTTTTTTTTAAAATATTTACAATTTGACCTCTTTAGATCAACATAATTTCAAAACAAATATATTAGCAAAATAACTGTAAATAATTTTATGTTTTTATAAAAAAATATCTAACAGCTTCAAAAAGTAAATTAAAAAAAACGGAAATTCAAAAAATCACATGTGCTTTTGGAGACCGTTCCTGTTCCTACGGCTGATGACTTACTGTAGTCCGTACCCTTCTTAACCAAATATGAGCAAAAGCAACTATATTCAGGTAGAAAAAGTATGAATAGTGGGATCAATAGACAACGGTGTTTTGTGTGACCATATGGTGACGCTCGTCCTTGGAGGGTTAATGAAATAAAATTAAATAAAATTAAATAAAATAAAATTAAATTAAATAAAATTAAACACAATGCATCAAAAATCTCACGTTGCTGAGCAACGGGCTTACAGCTAGTCTATTTATTAAAAGTCGATAATGTCCGTCCGTCCGTCCATCCGTCTGTAAGATGTCCCCGATTTCTCCTCCCCCTGCCCCTTCCCCTCTTCCTCAAAGGCCCCGCTGTCGCCATTTTTTTATTCACACTAAAGACATATTTTTTCAATACACTGTTATTCGACGAAACAAACCAAATCGCTGAAAAATTGAATTCTCATACAAAAAAGCGCCTCGGTCAGGATTCGAAACATAGTCCCTGGATTATGACTCGAGATCGTTATTCGTTACCGCTCGGGTAAGCGAACAAGTGTCATAGTCGATGAAATCTATATATATAAAAGAAAGTGGGGTTTGTTACACCACGTATATCTCGAGAATTGCAGCTCGGATTTTAATGATCTTTGTTTTATTAAATTCTTATCCGCCTAGAATAGCAGAATAAGCATTAAAACATCGGAAAAATATCACGGCAAAGAAATTATGAAGAAAATAAATGTCCTCATACAATTTGTTTTTTTGAAAAATACAAATGGAACGTGGACATTGTATGACACGTTGTATGCTGTTTTCAGTAAATCCACCAGATGGCATTGATTACATTATACTTTGACAGTTGACTGCTCGCTATGTAGGTATACATGCGCCGTTATTTTGAGTTTTCATCGATTTTTATTAGGTTTTAATTCCGATAAATCATTCTGATGTGAAAATCTATTTATCCAGTTATGGTCAAACACGGGATTCATGGCTCATAGCGGGAACAGTGTATTTTGATTAGTTTATAATGTGGCGCAAATTCTGTGAAATAGTATTTAAACGATATTGTATACGAAGCACACCGTTCATACAATGCATTGCAATACTCGCTAATGTTTTGGCAAAGAGACGATGAATATCAATTCAATATCAAGATGATAAACCTATTGAGCGGTGGGTATCGAAATCATTATTTTCATTTCAACATGATAATAGTTTTACTCAGCAAAAAGGTTAGCTCGATGAATTATTACGCATAACGTTTTTAATATTATTATTTCATTGATTTGAATAGAATACACCAACTTAATGATTAAAATACACTGAACTCTGTTTTAAGACGATTTAGAAATAACACGGTGCAAAAAAGAGAAATAAATCGACTATTCATTTAAAAATTTTGACAGAAATATTACACAGTTTCTGGATATCTCAAGAGATGAGAGCTATGTCGTACAAAATGTTCGTAAAAGGCTTCGTCTATTGTCTCATAGTGATAGTAAATAATTTTTGTTATCTTTGATTTTTTTAAAGTATTTTTTAAATAACATTAAGATACAATAAGCGATAATGAATTTTATTTTTTGATATCCTTAATTTATTTTTATGCAAGGAAACCTATCTACCACAAATTTTAAATTTTAATATAATTGTTTACACTTTTTCTTTACTCGGTATCGCGTTGAGCGTATCTACCGTGTAAATGGGGAGTTCAGTGTAAAGGTACTGAAAAGGGAGAACATATCGATTTTTTTAACCATGCTCGCTTCAGATGCTGCAGTGTATTTTTTTTATATATATACAAGCTGTAGATAATCGATCTTTATTAATATAAATACTTTCTTGAATAGTAAAGGGAAGTGTTAATAAAATTAAGATTGTTTAAATAAATAAATCATTTATTCTATAGATAGAGTTGTTATTTTAAATTCGTTTAAATATTTAATAGATGGCGATTACAAAAAAAAACATAAAACATGTCATTCGTGCTATAAAAATAAATCATATTCTTATAAGAGATTGAGTGGAGTCATTGGCAATAATTGTTTTGACTAAAAAAACATTTAATAAAACTTATTATGTCTGGCAGTTTGTTAGTCAAGTTAAGAATGCCAACGCCAGATCGTGGAATGAACGACGCTTTCAATCGAGAATTGGAACGTGAACGTGAATATGATCGAGATGCATTGAACCAATCAGTTCGAACGAATGTACCACTGTTGAACCCACAGCAGAAAAAGTGTAAGTTACGTCAATGAATGCAATTGATGATGGAAATGATGGCTTATTTTCCCTCGATGCACCCGGTGGAACTGGGAAGACATTCCTCATGTCATTGATTTTGGCCACTGTTCGTGCGAGATCCGAAATTGCTGTAGCAGTTCCTTCTTCTGAGATAGCCGCTACGTTGATAGAAGCATCCTGTACGGCTCATTCAGCGTTGAAATTGCCGTTAAACCTCCAAATGACTGAAAACCGACACGCAATATTGCGAAACACTCATCAATGGCCGAAGTTTTGGTAGCGAGTATAATCATCAACTGGGATGAATGCCCAATGGCGCACAAACGCGCATTAAAAGCACTCAACTGAACTATAAGGATCTAAACAGTGACTCAAGATCTTTTGGAGGCGTAATGATTCTACTATCTGGCGATTTCTGCCAAGCACTACCAGTCATTCCAAGATTGACCGCTGCCGATAAAATAAACGCTTGCCTCAAATCATCGACACTGTGGCGTTATGTGAATAAATTTAAGCTGACGACAAACATGGGAGTTGCATTGCTAAACGATCCATTTGCCGAAGATTTCTCGAAGAAATTGCTGACTATTGGTAACGGCCGTATTTCTGTCGACGAATCGAACGGATTGATTTCCTTTCCGCTGATTTTTTGCAATTTCGTCTCAACGAAAGACGACTTCATAAACAATATGTTCCCGAACATCTAATCACAAAAATCACAATTGGTTGATTGAACGAGCAATTCTTTCAGCAAACAACAAAGGTGTGGATCATTTAAACTTCACAATTATAAATCAAATAATTGGTCCACTGCATTCCTTCAAATCTATCGACCGTGTAACAAACGAAGACGATGCAACTAACTAACCAACTTAATTTTCAAACTCATTGGATCTGCCTGGCTTAAAACCGCACAATTTACAACTAAAGGTTGGCTCGGTAGTCATCATATTTTAAGTTATCAAGTTAACACAACACTTATTGATTCTGAGGCGGTACGAAGTTCGTTGGGTCAGCTAGTTAAATTATATATATTAAATTGCGTCCGAATTTGGAAACTTTTGTTTTTTATTTGAAACGCAGCATATATATACTAATTTTCGCACGTTCCTTAATTCCGCTGTACCCAAAAGGCAGAGCGCTAGGTTGGTGAGCTGTAGTGTAGGTCGGTGGTTCGAGTCTAACCTTGAGCGTTTTTTTTGGTTTTATAACATATTTTTTTTTAAACACAGTACATCTTGATCGTATAAAAATAATAAAATCCGATTGATAAGCGTAAAAAGTTAAAAAAAAAATATCTGTATATTAATAGTCGATAAAATAATAATGGTCTATTTCTTCTACTACGAAAAATGATTGCTAGCAAACTTAAACATTATTCCAAAAATTAAATAATTTACGAAATTTCTGCTACTACGAAAAATGATTGTAAGCAAACTTAAACATTATTCCAAAAATTAAGTAATTTACAAGGTCTCTTTCTGCTACTACGAAAAATGATTGTAAGCAAACTTAAATATTATTCCAAAAATTCAATAATTTACAAAATTTCTGCTACTACGAAAAATAGTTGTAAGCAGACTTAAACATTATTCCAAAAATTAAGTAATTTACGAGGTCTATTTCTGCTACTAAGAAAAACGATTGTTTGCAAACTTAAACATTTTAATTATCCTAAAAATTATATTATATACAATTTAAATACTGCAGGGCAGTGCTGTCGATATATGCCCCGAGAAATATTTCTTTTACTATCAGAATTTCTGGCGTATTCAATAAATAAGTTTGTAATTTATTTTTCACGCCAGTAATTTTTCTGACAACTTAAAAATGCAACAAAACGGTCAACGGGCTTACAGCTAGTTATTTCTAACAACACATTGATCACATTTTCTGTTGTCCTCTTATAAAACATGATAAGTAGCAAATATTTTTTTCATTTCGTCCGTATTTCAAACATTTATCAAGTGTACTCAAGAAATAATATAATAACGTAGCCTTTTTCTATCAAGTTATCCGTTTACACAATAAAGTTAATTGTCTTAAAGTACACTTTAAAGACGCCGTCTGTTTCGCTGGGTTTTTTTTTTATTTCTCGAATCGCGGAAAAATACACGATAAGAAAATAAGAAGAACTCATTATTATAAACAAAAATTAAAAAATCATTTCGTTTTATTACGTCTATAACATCTCAGAGAAAAGATCGAGATTTTTTTTCATTCTGACAAGATTATGATACAACCATACTTATTTCAACGACCGTAAACCTTTTTTATTATGTTGTTATTTCTCGATAGTTATTGCCATTCATTTCATTTATTATTTTGGGGTACTAATTGGATTTCACTATCGCCATTTTCATATGTGGTTGAGTCACCACCTCGAAGATATTATTATATTTATATGCACAGATACATACAAATCTTTGAGTTTTTTTTTTCTTTTAACTTCTTCATTTTTATTTAATAACACGATTGAGTACAATATTCTTCAGATCATTCTGAATTCACTCGTGATAATGTTGAATATGTTTATATACCGCTGAACAATAAAAAAGCTCTTCTCATATGGCATTAAAAGTGACAGGTTGGTTCTAAGCTTAGATTCCACGAAACATTTGAGTCCACGATTCCTCCGATCATATTTAGACACACTCAATTATGTTTGAATTATCATTTTATACTCGTATACATTTAGAAGAATATACCCTGCTACGGCTTTCATGAAAATGCATACCATCGGGATAATATTCCTTAAATAACAATACAAAATATTTAATCACATTTTATGAATTTCAGATATTTCTCCTTTATCATAATCGTAAAATTTTAAATTCCGCAAACATTGAAATACGGCCTCAATGACATCTTTGGATTGCCGCCTATCACTCAAAATTAAAAGTTAAATGCTATTTGTAACATTTGACGACTATTTGGCTTTGAGATGTCCATCTTTGAGATGTTTCCAAGTAAAAAAAATATAATTGAACTTTTTCCATTCGAAAAACTCGACAAATTTGTTATAAACTTTGCTTTGACTGTATCTTCAAATCAAAGAATGTATTCAAATTTTATTGAGATATATCGTAACAAAATTATTTAAAAAATAACTCATTAAATTTATGACAACACAATGCGAAATCTAAATGAATATTATGCATTTTTTGAAAATAAACTTCCATACAAATACTATTTTTTTTTTTTTTTTAAGGTAAACCTAAATTATACTTTTGTTACATAATTATAAACTACCACAGAACTACACGTTCCTCTTTGATTTTCTCAAAATTTTCTCAGTATCCACTGAATAAAATATGCAATGTACACAAGAGCTTGATCATCACATAGGTGAACAAGGAAGCCGCCTTGAGCTTCAGATCAATTGGAAGCCAGGCGTGCTTCCTACAAACCAAGATTTGTAAGTATTTGAATTATTAAAGCTCTTCTCAGAATTACAAGATGTTGACCGTACACCGCAAATAATTCTGTATTAGTCATTATACAATAGACTTCATATAATATTTAAATTGCAAACGGTATTGCGTGGTTGATATAATTTAATATATATATTACATAATGTACAAATAACGTTATACATGATTTTTGATGTTTCCTCTGTAGGGTTTAAGCGATTTTAAGTTTAGGAAATTTTAAATCATAGTATATTTTGAGCTTTCACTTTTACTTTAAGTCACAAATTTTGACTAAGTAAAAAAATCATTTAAGTTTATATTTTAAGCCATATTTGTTTTTTTGTGAAATTGAAATAAACTAGATGATGTCAGTGAATAGTGAAAATAAAAAATCTTTCGGAAAAAGAGGAAGAAAAAAACAAATGGCGGCCGCGGCGGACAGACATATGAAGTAATAAAATATGAAGAAACAATATCCGCTATTAATTAATATGTAGGCAATATATTTTATATTGGCTGCCAAGAGCGCTACAAGCTGAGATTATTGGTCAATGTTGTTTTCTTCAACTGTGGTGTCCACGGATTGGAATTCTAATATGGAATTTTTAAAAGATTGATTTTTTAATGAATTCATGTTTTTTTAATTAGAATCCACCCAACATTAAAAATAATATATCGTTAAAGATCAATTACCCAATTAATAGTCCACTCTTAGCTCCATCTTCCTATTGTCACTGTCCAAAAGAAGAAATGTTGGTGATTGAACAGCAGTATTTTTTTTTTGTAGTGAATAAGGAATTGTGAAAATAAATTATTTTTGTGGGTAAATTTTTTAAATAAGACGAGTTCGGTCGATTTCTGAAAACTCGGAACACATCTAATAATATTTTGTAAATTATGACCCGGATACCATACGCATGCTATTATACATATCGACTGTGGAAAGGAAAAAGGACGTAACCCACACATTTTAAATTTTACAGGAGGCACAAAAAACGTATTCTGATGATTTTGGGCCATATGCAAATTATGAAATATACACTTCCTGGAAGTGGACGGACACTTCTACACTGGTGTTTTATTGATATAATCTAATATAAATAAAATAAATTATCTACGAAAAACCTTTATTTCAGTCTTTTTTATTGGTTTAAATTTTCACACGCTCATCTTTTTTCAAACTTAAAAGCTAAATTTCGATAATAATTGGGCATTTGCAACATATTAGGTAGTTCGGAAAGAAATAAAAAAATAAATTTGCGTCACTTTGACGTCAGTTTGTCACCGGTTGCCGTTGAGTTAGCACGTCGTGGTTGGTATCATTTTAAAGCTCTATTAGTACTATTTCTATTTTTCTATTTTTTTTTTGCCGCTGTAGAAAAATGCAGAAGCCTGAAATTGAAGAAACACATTTGTGCCATATCGTGCTGTTTTTGTTTGATAAAGGATTGAAATCGAAAGAAGCCATGCAGACCATTTGCGATGTTTATGGGGACACCGTGAAGCTTCGAAAGTGTTCTAGATGGTTTAATATGCTTAAAAGTGGTGATAGAAAATTAATGGACAAACCAAAAAGTGGAAGACCTTAAAAAATCAATGATGATACCCTGAACTCGTTGGTCAAATCTGATCCACGCAAAACAATTGAGGAATTGTCACATGAACTTGGTTGCCTATTGTATACGATCATTTGAAACGCATCCTTTTGATAGAACGTGTATCAAGTTTGATACATTGTGATTATCGAAAAAAGCTGTTTTGTAAAAACTGTGGGCTACGTCCTTTTTCCTTTCCACAGTCGATATGTATGTATATTGATTAAAAATATTCTGTCTTACTTTGATCTCATCTCTCAAATAAACTGAGAAGTCTCAAACGTACAACTTGTATCTATGTAATTGGCAATATTCCGTTACATTTTAATTTGCCATTGACCTCTTATAAAGTGTTTGAAGTTCAAAGACTCCCTGTGAAAAAAAATTCAAACAAAAGAACACTTCAGCTTGAATGTGTTAAAATTTGGAAGTATTTATTTTCAATAATAATTTCTCCATAACCACCATCATTCAATAAAATATTTCTTCGATTAATTGTAGCGCCATATAATGTTTTTTTTTAATGAATGAACATACATAATATGAGTGTCCAAAAAAGTTTAATGCACAAATCCACCGTTCATGGCCTAATTAAATTTTCTGCAATTGAGAACACATTTTTAGTTTTCACCATACGCACATTTTAAAATATATTTCTTTTTTGCATGTCCGCTCCTAATGTGAAGCATATGGACTCCTAATGGAGTTTATCTCAACATAAGTGTTTCACGAGAATTGATTGTTACTCAGTTGCTCAACCACTTTTTTCCAAAGAAAGTAAGAATATGATAGGACTAGGACAGGACTAGTGGTTAGCTAATCGCTCTCGATACGCCCCGTTCATAGGATAAGATGGGTGGTAGGTGGTAATTCAAGACATCACATACATCCATGCCTTCGGACAGAAATTCATAAATCGATTGAAAAATCATCTTATAAAACTGTCCGTACTGGGATTCGAACCCGTGACCTCCGTGACCGAAGCCAACAACTACTGTTAAAGGTAAGTTTCACAAAAATAAATTTAAGGTCGAATATTTTATTTTTTTTCACCTCAATTGACTAAAGTATAAGAATTTTAAATAACGTACAATAACAAAATGATTTAATAATTCAAATTTAGTAGAAATAACTAAAAAGTAAAAGGGCAAAAGTGAACAAAAAACACGTAGCTCGAAAGCAAACATTTATAAGCTTTAAATTCGAAATATATTATGTATGATATGACTAGGCGATTCGCGGACTCTTTTGACAGCCCATTTGCTTAAATCTCTCGTAGATGACAGAGTATTATTAAATAAATGGATAATATATTGAAGGCCCCTCATTTACATCATTCTGTAATGAACAAGGTCGAAAATCCGGAAGGGCTTAGGCTAATCTTTCAGGGTGTCCTCATTCACCACAATCCACAATCCACAATTATGGGATAAATGGCAAAGATTAAACATGCTTATAAAAAAGATAAGTAGAGCGATCCTTAAAATTTATCTATAATACATATTTTACGTAATGACATATTTTATATTTAAAACCATCGATGTTAATTTACGTTATTGATATTTAGTGGTTCTTTAAAATAGTCTAACAAAGTAAGGGGTTTCAATAAAATTGAAAAGATGCAACAGATCTGTTATCTAATAATATGTCTACATATTACCTTATTTTTTTTGTCTATTTAACCAACACTCGAAATGAAGATTCCAAGGACTTTAAAAAAATATTTGCGAGACTACGTGATCGAGTTCAGGCAGACACGATATAAAATATATTATAATAGGTTTATATTTTTTTTTGAACAGAAGTTGTTGAACTCGCCAGGTATGCTTTTGTTATTTTTTATATTGTAACTTTTGCATATTTTTTACAAAGGTTGTCTGTTTTCTTTGTGTATTAAATTTCAAAACCCATAAAGTAGAAATTTTCAATTCTTGAATTCTTTTAAACATACGTATAAGCATTACACTGAAAAATATTGTATTATATCAAACACACTCGGTATAAATGCGTATCTATATTATACATTTAAATAAAACGAGCTGCGTCATTCATATGATTTGAAATTGTGATTTTGAAAAGATTTTTTTAGGACATACTCATTTGTGCTTTATCGATTTGGCTGAAAGCTTAAATAAATAAAGTTGCTTTGAAATTACAAATAATGTCTTTAATAAAAACACAATATTCCTTTGTACTTTATTCTACTTTATTTAATAGGTCAGGACCGGTTTCGCTCATTGCGATCATTGTCAACTGATAAGAAAAATATATAGACAGTGCTATTTACGTTAAACAGATCAATGAAGCTAGTACGGCTAAACTAACTGTCCTAAGAAATATAAATTGAAACAGTGTTTAGCTGACAATGCTCGCATTGAGTGAAACCGGTCCTGACCTATTAAATAAAGTGGAATAAAGTACAAAGAAATATTGTGTTTTTATTAATATAATGCCTTTCCACCAAGTATTGACACTGAACACCCTAAAAGTAAATAATGTCTTTAATAGTCCTATAGAATTCTTAAGCTAGGATATTTATATTCAAAGATTGTTAGCTGCATACAAATATTGCATATTGTTCTGTGTTGAGGGAGCGTATATTATTTCAAAGGCGGGTGGGACTCCATTTTCTATATAGGGTCATGATTTGTGACGAGAGGATAGGGAAAGGAGGGATGGATACATAGAAAATGCTGTGACAAAAAACTAGCAGTATAAAAAAAACTAAAACTTTTTGATAGCATTATCATCGACGAACGTTTAGAAATGGTGAAATAGTGTTTCCAACAATAATTTACGGTGAGATTTCGTGATGAAATTTGAATATATGGGAGATCAAAACAATCAAATATAGTGAGATAATATTCATGTATGTCTCCTCAAAAACAAACCCTACACTATTGAAAGCTCGAAATAACTCGAAATACCGAATGACCTGGGAGGAAGCAGACTGGCGGGGGATAGATAACCATGTGGTGACCTATAGCTCCGTATAGGGAGCGGATATGGAAATATATTTATATTATAATGGAAGTATTATGTTATTTGATACTAATATAAACCTTATCTTAATTGTGACATAGACTATACATTATGTAAAAAGATAACCCTTATTTAACATGAACACGCTAAGCCCTTATCAGCCACCTACGATGTTTATCTCGAGGCATAGGCTGCTTTATCTAACTATGAAGCTTTATCTCAAACAAGTTTCGTTGAACGGTTGTTCTATGATGCTAAATATATCACCTCCCTTTTCATTTAAATTACTAATCAAGCTTTAACTTTGTTCAGTATCAAGAATACTATATTCCTTTATCGTAGTTTGTTGTTGGCACACATCAGAGTCAAAAATGAGTAACACGTTAATTATCGTCATAGTTTAACTTGTACGGATGATTTAAGCCAGGAATGTACAACCCTAATAAGGCACGTTAAGTTTTGTTGTGACCCTCGAATGTTTCATGCTGAAATTAAAATATAGCACATATTTTATTGGGAGCCGGTAAATTGCCGGGAGCAATTTACCGGGAACCTATTTTATTAATTAAATCAATGAATTTAATAAACGTGAGCAACCTTTATCGTTGACGAAGCAGAAGAAATGGGCTTTTAGAAATAGGCCTACTGATAACAATTTGGATTATATTTTATATCTTATGTTAATACTATAATTAAATATTAAGTCAAATTTTAAATAAATAGTTTTAAATTTACAAAGAGAAAGGTCGCATTAACTTTTGTGTAAACATACCATATGTATTCCTATATATTTCACAATAAAAGCACTTTTTGTAAATAAATACACATAACACCTAATCTTTTATTTTAATTTCTAGAAAAAATATTTTGCAAAAAAATCTCATTGAGTTTATCTCGTATGACCTTTCAACATTAAAATATTTGGCGCATTGGTATTAACTGTAATGATTTTTTTAAAATTAAATTAACAATATGTTAATATTAACATTATGAAATATATTAAGTACACATCGCATAGCTTTTTAATTCACTCTTTGAGTGAATAAATTTTCATACATTATATCTACAATATTTTCACTTTCTTACTATATGAACCACAAGTGGTACGCGAGCCACGATTTGGAAACTTTAATGTCTAATACAGACATGCCCAAACCTTGGCCTGTGGGTCATATGTGGCCCAATTGAAAGTTTTGTGAGGCCCTTTCGAGGTTTTAAACTTTCAGTGTCGAAACAGGTTGACCAATAAAAAAATAACTTATTTACTGCGATGCGCGAGTTCCAAATTACCGGTCGACTTTAAAGAAATATCATATAATAAAAATAAATAGTAAAAGAATTAAATAAAATAATACTTTAATTATTTTAATTGTCAGCTGTTTGTTGATGATTAATTATATAAAAAAATATCATCCTATGTGTGGCCCATCAGATACATGCATTATTTTATTTGGTCCAAAAATTGATTTCAGTTGGGCGTCCCTGGTATAATACATAAAATTATGTGTAATATTATGACAGAAAATTTTGTTTGTTAATAAAATCATAGTGCTTGTAAACATTGTTAAAACAATAAACTATGTTTACTTAGACAATTTTGATTTAATGTTGATAATAGGTTTTCATGAACCAATATAATATGACACCTATTGTATAAATCTAAAATTAACTTATACAGCAATATTACCAAGTAACTCTTTGCTATATTGGCAAAGTAGTGGCCATATCTGATGTAAATAATTGATTAAAAACATTTATATTTATCCTGAATCGTTGGGTCTAAGCTTGGCTTGCGTGACAGTTTTCACGGGTTCAATTCGCAATACAAACAGCGTTTTTTTCAATCGATTTATCGATTTCTCTACGAAAGCATGTGTGTATGTGGTGTTCAAAATTTCACTCCCGTCCTTTCAATCCTAAAATATCAACGCGTAGCGAGAGCGATTAGTTAATCACTAGTCCTGCCCAAGCTTATCATTACATCGTATATCCATACTCTCTTAAAAAAATAGGTTAAGCAATCAAGTAACAAAATGCTATCGTAGAAAAAAATCTGTTGAAATACCTTCATAAGGATTCCACATGTTCCACATTGAGAGCGGGCATGGATAAAAAAATATTTTTCGCTTTATAGGTGTTAAAATAAATGTACAAGTTATACAATACATATATATATATTAAGTTGCGAATATTAATATTCAAATAACATACCTAGTTCTTAAATTTTTCAAAAAATAAAATACTCATTTGTACTTATTCCCATTTTTATTTAATAATATCAGTACCAGTACAATATTATATGTTTTAAATATAATGCCTTTCCCAGTGGTGTAGTGGGGCCAGGTCGGGCCAGGTCGGCGACCTGGCACCTGAAAATGAGCCAAGGCGCCGCCCAGCCACCTTTTTGACTTGTAACTTAATTTTCAAGAATATACACACATTCAAAATGCTGTTCATATAATTTAAAAGCATTATGTCAAAATTAATCTACCCGGCAGATTTTACAGAAATAATAATAAAAACATTACACATGCAACGTGAAGAAATTTATTTAATTTAATTGGGTTCATTGCGCGTTTTTGTATTGATTTAATTGTTAAGACTTATGATTTTTTCGCGGACGGATATAAAAAAGGGAAAAAATCAATGACCGACCTGGTACTTATTTATTTACCACTACACCACTGGCCTTTCCACTAAGTATTGACAGTGAACACCCTAAAAGTGATCATAATTTTTTTATTAGCTATAATTTTTTAAATAATGGTATTAATCAAACAGAAAATAGTGTCCCGATATAAATGTTGGACATTTAAATTCTTGAATTTATGTCCATAACTCACCTCACATTCTCACAACGATCTATGTGAACAGCGACGAAATGATAAACATATTGCATGGAAACTTACCGATTATGTTTTGAGAAGGTTTCAGTTGAAAGACCGTCAAATAGGTTTTCATGGCGGCTCAATTGAAAATATGTTTTGTGTTCTAGAAAAACTATTTGTTATATTATAGTGTAAGAAAACAAAATAAAATATGCTGATTAATGAAATGTAATAAAAACTGAAAGAAAATTGCTGCATAAATTCAGTAATCCAGAAGTACTTAAAAATACATGGCCGTAAGGAAGGGCAAAGAAACCTTGGTTACAATTGATGAGAGTTTGACGGAAGTACGTAGAGAAGGATACACTTTCATATCCATAATATGTACAGATAAACGCGGAAAGTTCTTCACCAAGCATTAGATTGACTGCGGCGTAGAATTGTCACCATTATCTCAAGGATTGTTGATTTGTCAAATGAGTTTTGTAAAGGTAAATACGGCAATAGAGAGGGTCTCAAAACTGATAGAAATATTTAAGTGTTTCTGAAAGCTTTAATGAAGGCGCAGCGTGAGGGGTACTACAACGTAAGATCTCGGGAAATAAGTGCCCCGACGCTGGCGCGCAGTACTAATAATTGTTACATGTTTATTTTAAAAAATAGAAAATAAAAAAATATAGCGATTAAATTATCATATCGAAATCACTCAATTATCTTTGTATTTTAAGGTTAGAACATTTCTTTTAATGAGCACTCAACAATACAATCTGAGTGCCAATGTGAGGGACGCATTTTGACTTCGATTTGATACCTTAAACATCTCCGTCATCTCAATATCTAGAGCTAGCGCAGTGTAAGTTGAGTATACTGTGAATTAATATATGTATTAATAAAAATATATTCATAAAGTGTGTTTATTCGCATTCAACATGAAGGTTTATAGATTCAATAGTATTGATCAATCAGTCAAAAGTATGTAAAAAAATATAATTTCTACGCGATTGCTTCTCAGAAAGCAAAATGACGTGAAGCATTGTAACATGTCATCATATGTAGATAGATGTAAATGAGTGATTAATTAATTTGGTGAAAAGTTATCCATTGAGTTATAGATGTATTTAATACATTAACTACATACTTAAGATACACTCGGATTTTCACAAAATTTAAATTAACATTTAAAAAAGTTCGAAATTTAAATAAATAAATGATGTATGATTTGACTAAGAAACTCGCGGACAACCTTGACAGAGTCAGCGGACTCTCATTGGAACACTGTTCTAAATATTTTTGCAATTTAACAAGATATATTGACAACTTTAAATTATTTGAGTGTATATTATACACATAACGGACGGTGGTGGGATAATCAACAACCTACACTATAACTATGTTAAATATTTTTTCATTCAGAGAAAAATCGGCAAATCTACTGCTTTATTATATGTAGTCAACTTATTATCCTGAAAATATTTCTCATTAGATCTAAAAATAATTTTATTGAATGAATGTATTTTTGATCACATATTTTATCAACACTTTTTCGAACAGTTAATTTCAAATCAAGCATTTGTGCCAATATTGAAAAGCTGCAGAATTGATCAGCTTTTCGATGATATATTACTATTTTGAAAAAGTTATTTATAAAGTTACCCGATTAATATATATGTATTTTTTAATGACAGTATTCTATATGAAATGTGAAAATACTAATTTTGATTTACTCGTCTGGTATTACGATTCCCAACAACTAAATTTCTTGTCTTTAATTCATCTTTTTTGCAATACAGCTGTTCTGCAATCCTAGGTGTGATGCTAAATAAGATATTTTTTTTCATTTTACCAATAATTAATGTTGATTTTATCCAAAACAAAGTGTAAGAAACACAACAACTGTAATTTTGTTATTTGCAAATTACAATTAACTTAATGAATGAAAAGATTATTACTTGCAACAGTATGGAAACGGTATTACGTGTACAGTATTTTGTATGCTTGCCAATAAAATAAAATAAATTACAACGATAGCCTATGTTCTATTCTTCTAATAATAACAAATTCAAACGAAAAACATTGCAAACGAGAAAACCTAATGTTAAATAAGACTTTCTCAGCACACCTTATTTACGATTTGGGGCAAACCAATTAAAAATCTAATCATTTAATAAGATAATTAATAAATAATTAATAATGTTTGATATCAAATATCGCTATTACTCTTAATTGAATTGGCATTCTTTCCCAGTTCCTTTTCTCTAATTATTGATATCAAAAAATACCCTCTCCTCAAATATTTTGTGGATCTGCTAATGGGCAGATGTGTTGTTTCTATGAAGTACCACTCATTGACTGAACTGAACGTTTAGCCGTTACACTGATAGAATAAAAATGCCGTCTGCTTTTGCACGCTCGGCTTATTTTCATAAACAAGTATCGAGTTACACACAATTTTGACAGAAAAGGGCACCTATTATAAGTTAGTTGGTTTTGATGGATTCGGTTTGGAGTTTATTTCTTAGAATAGGTACAACTTTTACAGAAAAAACGTGCGATTTTTTTTTATCTCTAAAATAGTTCTTCACGATCACACAATCGAACGTAAATTTTATTCGGAATCTAACAACATAACCCATTAAATTGATTCATAAATAAGTTCCGATCTACTTTAAACATAATTATTTATGATTATTGAGAATAATTATTTTAATTATAAAGCCTTGTTACAATGATCAAAAGATCGTTTTTGTTCATAACAGTTGCTTGATGCGGTACCCAATAATTAGTGTTGACATGATAATTTGGTTAGTTGCGACTTACGAGATGTTCACTATTTTTTTTTCTTCATTACCTCTAATTTTCTACTGAAAGTATATTAAGATCTGCTGAGGGGACTCCTTGTTTCCTGGCTATTTTTTTCCCAGAGTTGGTCTTTATTTAATTTTCCTGCATGTAAGTTAGCTAAGTAATGACAATATTAATGATTCTGTCAGCTAAAGGCTTTGTGTGGAGAAAACAAGTTAGAACAACTCCTTACGAGAATAATTGCCTTGAATCATTAACAAATGTTCAATTTTTATCAAGAATTACTCGTAATGTTGGCGTTAATTGGAAGGGTTTACTATTCTTCTATTAAACATGCCCAGTCTCGAACTGAATAGACAAGCTTGGGTCGTATTTTCAAGTGCGCGTATTGAGTACTCCCTTCAAAAAGCACACACACTCGACGAAACATTAGGATGTGTGCTTTAGGGCGTTTACATAAGGACCGGCATGACTGTCGGCGTCATTCATGTCGTCCCCCACTATAGGATATTTACCTGTAAGATTATGGAAGAGATCATAAGGATTGTGGTATCGTATCGACAGGTTTTTAAGACCTTGAATTGATTCTTGAATTTTTCGATTTTCGCAGCTCGGAGAATTGGAGCGAGGTGAGGCCCCAGCTTCAGACTCTCCACAAAGTTTGTCAATATAAGTGTTGTATACTGTAGATTTCGCTGCAATATCATAATAAATTCCTGCATCAAAGTGACTTATAGTTTTAATGACAATTTCAAAATGATTATTCTTGGTATTTCATTACGAGAAAGTAGATTCGTAGTAAGCAAACTGAGACCCGAGATTATTCATTTGTACGGTTCCTTTGTAGACATTCAATTTAGTCACTTTTAAGCAACAGGTTTTTAATCCAAAAAATAATTTTAATATTAATTTCAAATTGATTATTAAGATCAGGGCTGGTTTTATTTCGTCGCAAGCATTATTATCTAATGAAAATTTGAATCGACACAGGTTTATTTATAAAAGAAAACTAAGACTTGTAACTAGGTGTGACAAATATTTGGTAAAAGAAGTATAAAAATAATTTATAAATAATGATACTAAATAATCAAATATTAAATTTTATACAATTAAAGATAAAATTTTCAAAAAAAGTTTGTATACAATGCTAAAAAAATCTTAACAAACCTTAGTTCAGGAACCGCCACTGTACTAAGCAGCTTTCGTGAAAAGTTTGGATGAAAGTTTTATCCAGGTTCGCATTCGTTTGACGTAACGGAAGGAAGTAACGAATTTACCAAAACAATTAAGGAACACAAGTTTTTCATATTTTATAATATTATTTTAATATTTCTCTACTTTGTGAGTTTTTAAATACGTGATAAATTTATATTATGGTTTTCACTGCCACAATCCGTAAGCAAAGCCAAAAATCTTTTTGTTTTATTATCTAAGGATGATCAGTATTAAAAGATTATGCAAGTTAATCGTATTAATGCAATTAGCACACGATATCTCAGAAGAGTTAAAATAATATTTTACTGGTGTAAATATTTTCAATTAAGGATGAAATTAAAATTAGTTTCCTGTATAACATACGTACTTAAATAGCTGCTAACGTTATGTGAAGATGTATTTGTGTTTTAACTACATAATTGTGCCGTTTAGGGTGTTGACTGTCAATACTTGCTGGACAGACATTATATTAAGAAAAAACACAACATTTCACAAAATCAGCGCAGTTGACTATGCTCGCCATGAGCGAAACCGGGCCTGATCTTCATAAACAAAAGTGGAAATTAAATACAAAGAAATATTGTGTTTTTTCTCAATACATAATTGTGATTTTGTAACGTTTTTTTTTTAATGCGACATTTAACTGTGTCCCAAGCAGACTTAGTTATTGATATATAATAGTGTATACAACGGCTTGTCGGTTTTCAAAACCGGTTTTTTGGCAAAATTTGTGACATTCGAAAACCGGTTTTTCAACTTCGTTACCAGTTTTTAATAATAGATTTCTTGAGGAACCACAACAAAAAACTTCAAATTTAATAACACTAAAGGCCGAATTTCCCATATACGAGTCTACAAACAAAAGGACGAAAAATTTGCATCTTTTATTTCATGCCTTAAGGACCATGGATGCCCCACATCATTACCCAGCGAAAGGGTATTTTCGATATCAGGTAATTTTCTTACAAAAATTAGATCATCACTTAGTGATTGGTCAGTGGACGTTTTGTGTTTTCTTAAATCATATTTTCTGAAGAGTAACACCAAATAATTTCTTGTTTTGTATTATATGTATATAAAAAAACAAAATAAAAAAGAATTTTAAACTTTTTATACTATTTTAATTGAACTATCCATTTTTTGTAAACTTCGAAAACCGGATAAAACCTGTTTTCAAACAATGTTGACATTTGAAAAACTGGCTTTTTCAAAATTCGGTTTTTGTATAAGCCCTAGTGTATACATATAAATTATATGTAATTTGTAGAAGCGAAGCTTATGTCAACCTTGTGCTAAGACATGTTATAAAATTAACTATGACGCGGCACGATGCAGACTCCATCTCTTTGAGAAAAAATTGTCACGGAAATGAATAAGAGTTTTCATTCCAAATGCAGGTCACGAATTTTGAAAATAATATTAACATTTTCTATGTATATTTTATCATTCCGTTAGAATTTCTCATATTAAAACACAAAAGACGGGCATTACTTTCAAGGTCAACACTTAGCGGCAAGGTAATATAAAAAAAAATAAAACACTCCTTTGAACTGATTCCACATTTATTTGAAATAATCAGGACCGGTTTCGCTCATAGTATTAAATAAATAGTCGTCTTTACACATAGGTGCTTTCATAAGCGATTAGTTGGTGTATTTGATTCATATTGATAATTAAACCAATGTAATTTTCCGCTTGTCAAGAAGATTTCGAAAACATCACTCTTTATGCTAAAACCTGCACCGAAATTAACTTTGAGTTTAGTTTTGGGTGAAAGTATGAAGCTTGTTTAATCTAAGTATGCTAGGAGTATGCATTTAAGGAAGGTATGCTATTTCCGTATGCGTGGTCGAGTGGTCTACGTTGTTGGATTAGAACTCGGAGGTGACGGGCTAGAATCCCAGTACGGACAGTTTTTATACAATAAATTGATTTTTCAATCAATTTATAATTTTTTGTTCCTAAGTTTCTCAAGGCATGGATGTATGTGATGTCTTGAACTCTTCCCTCCCACAAATCCTATTCTAAAAAAATGGGGAGTGGCGAGAACGATTAGCTAACCACTAATCCTACAGTAACCCTATCATTTGTTTCCCTACTCTCTTCGAAATAAGAGAGGTTGAGCAACTGGGTAACAAACAGTTCTCGTATAAAAAAACTTCTGTTGAGATACCTTCAGTCGGATGCCATATTCTACACATTAGGAGCGGACATGGATAAAAATAATATCAATATTTATGTCCATAGCAAAAAATAAAAATAAGAATTTACATGAACTTTTCTTAATTAAATGAGAAAAAAAAATAGTTACACGATTATTTCATTATTCATTTCGTTCGACTGGAATATGTAAAAGAATAATATAGTGCAGTTTTTCGAAATAAATGATTTTCAGTCGGCTGTTATATTTTTTTTTAATTACAGAACTACAAGGAGGGAGATACAAAGAATACGCCATTTTGATATCAAAATTTTGATACATTTAATCTTCTGGACGTTATACACAGACGAGGCATTGTTCGACGGGTTCAAGAATCACTGAGATAATAAGCATCGACCGCAACTTTCATACTACACTGTGGTCTATATGCATTGCGTTTTTACTATATTATTATTAAAATTACATCGCATCCCTTACATCAGAAAAAAAAAACATTGAGCAATAAATATAATATTGTATTGTGACCACTTGTAACATATAATATATTATAATTCTGTATATTTTGGATGATAGATAATTGGTGCATATGCGGACCCAAAGTATTGCGAATAATATATGAGGAGCCAACATTCAAAAAGTGATTTGTCACACAAATACCGAGCTTGGGAAATGATGATTTAAGTGTTGGACAAATCACTGTTTGCTTGAATATGAAAACTTTATGATTTCATTTTAATAAGAAACAAAAACTTATTTTGAACAATAATTGTGATTCCGATTCATAAATTTTATTATGGACTATCAGAACTGATATTAAAAGGCATTTCTCAAAAATTGTGACAAATAACTTTTTAAATGTTTGCTCTTCATATGGTGTAAAAACTAGTACATATGGAAGAGTCTAAGATTCTATTTTATATTCATACAAATCTACATACGTTGTTCAACTTAGCGATAACGTTCTAATAATTTTCTTGCAAAAATATGCAAAATGTATTATTTGTCCTGAACTATGTGTTTATTTATAACGCATCACACATCACACATGGGTTTAGAAAGAGTGGGTGCATCTGACACTGGCACATAGTGTCTATTATTACAAACATTTTTTTTTACTGAGAAGAGCTGTCCGGATTTTAATATTATGGTATTTTATTGTGGCTCTTTTGTACCAACAATATACCAACAAATACACGAACAATTTTTGTAATCAAAGAATATACGAGTTGATAGCACAAATATTATAAATAAAGGGATTTCCGCTGACTCTTTCTAAAACTGTTATTTGAGAAACAATGAATTCCATAGAAAATTTCAAATAACTTTGATTATTCTACGTATTGTGTTACTAACTGTGACACGTGTTTCGCCTCTTTCAGAGGCATCTTCAGACTTACTATCGCAAAGTTTGCTTAATTAATGAAGCAAGATTGATTCTAACATTTTTAAATTATGAAAATACAAAATGGAGTTTGAGTTTTTTTTTTCCTTTTAAGGGAAGCAAGGAGGGGGTTATAGAATCGAAACAAAGCAAACAAATATAATCATACCACTAATGACGTTAAACATTACAAACTAATGAGCTGCAATCAATCAGATAGGTTGGTGATTACTCTATTAACACATTATTTCTTAAGCAAACTTTGCGATAGTAAGTCTGAAGATGCCTCTGAAAGAGGCGAAACTCGTGTCACAGTTAATAACACAATACGTGGAATAATCAAAGTTATTTAAAATTTTCTATTAAAATGAACTTCCACAAAGTTACCGCAGAAACCATCGAAAGAATGAATTACACTCTTACTCTCTTGAATTTTTATTTAAATTGGTCAGTCAATATATTCTTATTATAAATGTCGAATATGTTTTAAAAAAAAACTTGTTTTCAGCCTTCCTGTAGACATAACAACATCTCCATTCATTGTCAGGCACGAATAGCGGCTTCTGTTTATAAAAATCGCTAACCACTTGTTCGAGCACTGGATGTAATTCGAATCGGCTTGTTTCTTTAAAACAGAGGAAAGCCACATTATCAAAATAATATCTCAATGATACTCGAGGTTATAGAAAACTGAGGATAAATATCTTTGCTACTTGGAACTGTATCACAACAATTTCAACTATACTTTAACTTCAATAAAATAAGGAGCAAAGGTTTATTAATTTTAGACAGTCAACAGTGCAAAATATTATTGATCATTTTCATTCAAGTAAGGAACATTTAAATTTTGATTTTGAATTGGTTCGATTTTGTATTCATGACTGCTCCCAATGTAGAGCATATGGCATCCAAATGGAGGTATCTTAACAGAAGTTTTTTCTACGAGAACTGTTTGTTACTCAGTCGCTCAACCTGCCTTAACCAAAGAGAGTAGTTGGGATAGAAGAACAAGGCTAGGTAGGACAGGACTAGTGAAAAACTAATCTATTTTGCTACGCCCAGTTATTGAAGGATCAGAAGGTTGGGAGGGAATATTTAGACGTCACAAACTCCCATACCTACTTTTACTACTAAAAAATGCTGTTCGTACTGGGATTCGATCCCGTGAGGTCCGGCACGGAAGCCAACAACGTTAACGCTGCGCCAAAGGACCCGAAGATTCCGATTCGATAATAGTCGCGAATTAATTTATAAAGGTAGAAATAAAAATCTTCTCTGCTTAATTTATTATTGTCTCTTTAATATTTGGCACGATAAAAAAAACACGAGACTCAAAACAGAACCTATCGGATTCAATTTTATTGACAAAGTCAGTCTAGGTCAGGCATTGGGAACCTACGGCCTTCTGGCCAATTCTGTAATTCTGTAAACGTATATAAATTCGTAAATTCTTGACATATTCTGACCGTAAATTCCTGTTTCCGGACAAAGATTCCCTAGTCAATGTTTACTGCGGCCTTATGTCGAATCAGAAAAATTAATGCGGCCTTTAGAGAAGAAAAAGTTTCCCACCCTTGGTCTAGATTCTCGTGTGCACAGATGACATTGATGTTGTCGAAGCATTTGTGGTCTTGCAACAAGCGGCAAGTGAAATTGGATTAAAAGTCATCAAGCACTAAATATATGCCAGTTACAATGTCGATGTCACAAATGAATAACCTGATCCTCAATTACCGAATCATCTAAATATTCGACGAGTTCGTGTATCTTGGATCCCTAACCAACGTTGCAAAAAATGCACAAATGACCACAGGAATTTACCGATTTGTCCAAATGTTCAGAGTAATTCGTTTCTTTTAGCTCTTCCAAGAATTTCCAAATCCAAAATCCTAAGAATTTACGGATTTGCTAAAAAAATCCCAATCCCGAAATCCTGGGATTGGTACGGTCGCGATTCCGGAATTCAAAAAAAATAAATTGCCCCTGGTGGGGCGACTCCCCACGTTGGGAAACACCGCCTTATAGTGTTAAAGTGAGTAAAGCCGCCTGTGTGGTTGAGTGGTCAACGTCGTTGGCTACCGCTACAGAGGGCACGGGTTCGAATCCCAGTACGGGCAGTTTTATAAATTGATTTTTCAATCGATTTATGAATTTCTGTTCAAAGGCATGGATGTATGTGATGTCTTGAATTCCTCCCTCCTACCCATCTTATCCCGAGGCGTATCCCTATGAACGAGGCGTATCGAGAGCGATTAGCAAACCACTAGTCCTGTCTTAGCCCTTTCCTTCTATTCCTACTCTATTTGGAAAAAGAGAGGTTGAGCAACTGAGTAACAAGCAGTTCTCGTAGAAATACTTCTGTTGAGATACCTTCAGTAGGATGCCATATTCAACACATTAGGAGCGGACATGGATAAAAATAATATCAATATTTATGTCCACTCCATTAGGAGTCCATATGCTCCATATTGGGAGCGGGCATGGTAAAAAAAAACTGAATTAAATATAAAATATATTTTCCAGTTATTAGAAGTTGTTTCGAAGGATTTAAAAAATGATTTGACATTTAAATGCTTTTGGGGTGTTTTAATTCATCCACCTATTCACTTTTTTGACCATTTAAAAAATATGACGATATTTTTTTTTAATTGTCGAATATACGCGTTGCTTTTCATTTAAGCCGTAAAGACATTATATACCAAAAAATATTTTAAAGTAAGCATATTATTGTCATAATATCAAATTATTTTGGATTTGAAAAACATATTTTATTTCCATTGTACAGTTACTTTATTCCATTGTTTTACGCTATAAGTTTAATTATGATAAAATATATGTACCAATTTAAATTCAGTAATTGAGAGCTTTTCTGGATCAACGTTCAAATTTAAGAAAAAGCATTGAGCTTATTTAACGGTCTCTTGAGAAGAGCTTTGCATACAAGTTATGATTGTGACAAATTATTTTTTATTTAATTGGAGTCTTTTTTTGGTATGTTTTTATAATTCAGCATTACAGGTTTCTGTTGCTAAAGCACGAAATTTTATTTGTATGCGATGTATTTTTTCCGTGGAAGCATTCTATTATCCACAAAGTAATCTTTTTTTTGTAATATAAAGACATGAGTAAGATGTACAGAAAAGTAAAAGGTTTTCACTGAACTTAAAATAAAAAAAAAAGATTTTACTACGCCAATTTTTTGTATTTTTATAACATGCGATCGAAGCGTAAAAAATGCATTTTATAATTTAGACTTTGGGCTTTCATTTTCAATACAACTCTATGGCTTGAAGCCCCGGATCCCATTCCTTGAAAGCGGGGACGAGAAAATATCCTGTAACTATGATTCCATTCAATATATTCGATAGCTATTTTTAACGTCTTTTTTACTAATTTATACAGTAAGAATTTAATTATTATACATATTTTGGTGTCAAACTTTTCTCAATAAGCGAATAAAATTAAATATACACCATATGAGATTGTTGAAAAAATAAGACTGAAATTTTTAAAGCATAAAAATATTTCCTAAAGTTAACGAAATTTTCGCATACTCCGATGTCCGATATCAATAATGAATTTTAAAAAATGTATTACGTTTATATAACTAAATCTCTCATTATTTTTTTTTTTATTTAAACGAGAAATTTCTACTATACTTTATGATTAAATGCGTTAACGATGATTATATATAATGTTTTATATAATATTAGTTTGAAAATGGGTATAAGATATTTTAATTAAAATCAAACGAACAAGACTATCAAAATTAATAAAACAAAGTTTAAGAGGTAACCAAAGTTCTTACGCGCACCTGTATTTCATTTTATAATCAAATTTTTATAAAATGTTTTTGCAAAAAGCTAAAAGATGTTTGAAATACTTTTGCATATTATATATATATATATATATATAAATAGATACCTTGTTTGGTCCATTATGTGATGAAATTTCATCAGCCTGTCAAATTATTTTGCCCAAACATCGATTGGAAATATGATATCAAAGACCACCGAAGTGTGATGATATATATATATAGAATATATCGATATTACAAATATTTTAAAGATGTAAATTTATTCTGTGATGAAATCTAAAAGCGATTTATAACTGCAACTTCTCGAACATTTTCTATAGAAAATTCTACGAAACTTGAAAAATTTATCCTCAAGCAGTTTGACACAATAGTAATGTCACATGTCACTCATGGTAAAACAATATATCAAATTTCTCGCGACACAAATTTTACAGTAGACAAAAATAACTTTCTTTAGAAAATGTGTATCAATAAACAAACATAATTAAAATACAATTATAAACTTTGCTTATAAGAAATATTGCATCTATAAAAGTAACACTAACTTTAATTATTTGTATTGATTCAAGTATGTAAACAAGTGATTAAAATAATATTTTACTGACTGGTCTGACTAACTGACTGGTGTTTTTCACTTTTTAAAGAGATATGAGCTCTTACTCTATTTCTCTTTCTTCTCATGTATTAGGATGTTGTTTTTGATAGTTTTTCTTGTTTTTTCTTCTTATGTGCCTTTATGATACTTATTATTATTTGCCGTCGGTGTCCTTTTCATCTGTCCGGGGTGTGACGTCGTAGTGGTGGAGGTTTGAAGGGTTTGACCAAATTATATTACATAGATCAAGTGTTTTTACATTGTGAAGCTGAATATATCAAAAGCTTAATCACATCTGTTTCAAAATTAAAAGTTATTTTATTAGTGTCATTAACTATCATTCTTGCTTATTTTTATTTAATTGTTTTTTTTTACTTGTAGTTATACCAATTCTATGTATTTAATTAACCTTTATTAATATCTATATATTTTTAATTATTATTTATTGTTGCCTATCAAATTGTATCTTAACTGTATCATTGAGGAGATATCATCTTCGGTATGATGCAGAAAAGAAAAAAAAACAAGTTTATCGAATAAAACAAAATATATATACATCAAAAGCTTTGGCCAATTTTGTAGGATGGGAGATTTAACATGAGCATTAGAATATGTATAATAGCTAAATCGCCAGAGATGTATTTTTACCACCATGGCCAATTTTATTTTCACGGGTTAAAATTTTTGCGCATTATGATAAGAAATAGTATATCGGAATATTTTTTGATGAATTTACTGCATTTACTTCAGCTCACATTTAATTTTCAGTTTGTGCATATGTAAACAGATTATATTTAGTTACGTCCGAAAAGACTAACGTATAACACATTCTTTTAGATACACTTTATGTAGAAAACTATCACTAAAATGCGTGTTATGAAAACAATCATCTAACCACTACATTTGCGTTGCATATACGTATAAATATTTTTTGTTCTTGAGAAAATACACTAGAGTTGACATCAACATAAATAATAATGAATTTCTTACTAGCCAGAAAATTGAAACATTTTGGACCGCAGGTTTTTCAGCACTGCGTAGAGCTACGTGATGTCAAATCTATATATGTAGCCAGCCGTCAAAGTATATATATTGCAGGTGCCAAAATATTCGATTTTTTAGCAGCTATTATGAGCAGTATAGTTTTGTTCATATTTAGTTATGTATATTCTGAGGTAAAGAGCCATAAAGAGTATGTATTAAGGATCCTGAAGCTTTGGCTGTTGTCATGTTCCGGGACACGAGATATAAAATTCATTTCATTTCCTGGTAGTATTTTTTATAAAAAAAATAACGAATATTTCTATGAATGAAGTCAGGGCTGTGGAGTCGGAATCGCGGAGTCGCAGTATTTTGGCCGGAGTCGTAAAAAATGAGCGGCTCGATTTTTTTTGAAAAATATATTTAATGGTGTGTATTTAAACAAAATAGTCAAAAGTGTTGCTTGGCTGACGGTATACATATATACAAGTTAAAATACAATTATTGAAAAAAATCCTCAGAGTCGGAGTCGTTAATTATTTTAAAGCTGGAGTCGGAGTCGTCTTTTTTCACGTGACTCCACAGCCCTGAATGAAGTACAGTAGCATCATTAAATATGTACATTTTTTAAAAACAAAATACTAAAAACTGTTTTGAAATCATGTTTAGATTATAAACGCGCAACAATTACTATTTTTTTGAGAGCTATTTTCATTCATTCTCTAACTTTGAGTTGAATTTTATTCATTATAACGCTAAAAAGCAGTCATTTTAAATAAGTGACTTAGTAAAAGTGTAACAATCCGTAAACGCTGCTTGTTTTAAATTTATAAAACACATAACTGCAACGTCAAAACATAAACTCATTTTGCTGAGATTGAAAAAATTTGCGTCAAAATTGTTAGATTGTTTTCCTGAGAAGGGGTGGCTTAAAAGTGGGGTAATTTAATCAATCAAAATATGAATATGGGGGAGATTCGTTACCCATATTTTTGACGTATTTTTTTTATTATATTAAATTATTTATATTGTATATAGATCAGTGAGTCCCAAACTGGGGTCCGCAAAAATTTTCAGTTAATTTACTTCAAATAAGGCGACAGCAACAATGTTGCAAAAAAGTCTCAGGTATTCTTTTTTCTTTTGAGACTACACATCTATGTCAAACAACACTTTTGCCATTACGTTTACTAAAAAAGCACAGGTTATGCCTTTCTACGGGACTTGGGAAGTTTTCGAGTAAGCATTATATACATTGAACTAGATATTGATTGGCTATCTAAAAAAATGCAACCTCGTCCTTATCATTAAATTGTTTTTGTAAGCTTCATATATGTTTAACGGTTTTTGTTTTTAAATAAAAGTAAATTACCATTTATTGTATCTACCTATAAATATCCCATATTAATAATGCTGTTTTACCCAAATGGTAGAGTGCATTTATAGAACACAACCTTTTCCCTCAAGTGCGCCACATAAAAAATATAAATGTTTTGAGCCGCAAGGCAAAATAAATTTTAAAGGACTTGTTTACAAAAAATGTCTTCAGTGTAAAGTTTTTATATTTTATTCAAGTTGTATTTACAATAATAAAATCAAAAAGGCGATGCGATCTTTGTCTTTGAAAATTTTAAGCTAATTTTATAGGATTTGCTTAAGAACTCTTAACAATTATTGAAATCAATTATTTTCTAAAAATATACATATTTTATGCTAGTAAAAACTTTCGAGGACCGCTATTATCAAAAGAGCCGCAGGCATTGGTTATTTGTGAAGTGGAAACTTTCACAAGTTTGTAGATTGTAAACAATGCAAAATTTATATTTAAAAAAAAAGTACAATATTCCTTTGTACTGTATAAAGGTCATGACCTTTATAAATAAAGTGGAAATAAACTACAAAATAATATTTTGTTTTTTTTTTAATATAATGCCTTTCCACCTAGTATTGACAGTAAACACGTTAAAAATGCTAAATTTGTTTTTTAGCCCACCTAAAATGTTAGGTCACGAACCGCCACTGTTTATTATTATTCTAGGAAGCAATTTTAATAATAATGTTTTTCGTAAATCAATGACTGTGCTGAATTGAACGTTTTGTACTTCTTAACTGGTATATTTACATTATAGCAAAGGTATATTTTCCGGTAAATAGTGAATATAATTTACATTGAACCATTCTACATCAAAAATTATTTTATTGAAAAGGTAGACTTCAAATTTACTTTCGAAATGTTTCATTCATAATCTGTTTTGCGTTTTTTTTTTATTTATATCATGAAACCTGTGGCGAATCGGTGAGAGGGTTGGCACTTTTTTAGTGCCGGATTTTCATAAATTAATAGAAAGTTTCTAAGCTAATTAGCAAATTAAAAACACTATATAATATGCCGAATCAATTCGAAACTATACAAGTTGATAAAATAAACTTTTTGGGGGCAGTATATTACATATGTATGTTAAATGATAACTGATCATAATGATTTTTTTTTTATTGTTTAAATAATAATTTCGAGCAGATCATTAACTTATATACTTTTGGCATATTTTAAAAATATAGCGGATTGATTTTACAATATTAATAAAAAATATAGCGTATGAAAATTAAAAAAAAAGTTAAAAACACTAATTTTTCAAGATATTTATATATGTAAGAAATCACCTGTCGCACAATCGTATAGTTTATAATGGTTCATTTTTAAGAATCCCCTTTATTTTTATAAATTGCTTGTATAAGAAAAATATAACTAGTATTTAAGCATTTTATTTTATCGAATTAAAAATGAATCAGGTAGAAGAAGTCTGATTAAATATTGAGTCTTCATATATGTATGTATTTCTTGGAATGTTAAAATTACTTCCAAGAGAATTATTGGTTAAATGGTGATGTCATAAATTTCGATTACAACATTTTATGTTGATAGGGTTTTATGCTTTTTATAAAATGTTTATATGTAAGTAGTGATGAACCCTTTACGAATCAAATGTACACTCAATTACCTGCTTCAACTTACCCTTGTCAAAGTTGTTCTGGCTTTTCCAGCATATATGTCACTATATCTATTTTTAGATGATTTACCCTATACTGACGAGGATGAACCTTTTCACATTGGAATGCCTTTATTGAGTTAGCTATGACTAAAGATTGCAATCCCTAGATTTATAAATTTCAATTAAGTATATGAAAGTCAGTTGATACAATACAATGTTTACTGAAGCATTTTTTTTAACCAATCACATTATCGTATACATATAATCTTTCGAGGAGACTTGAAAACGTTCTTAATAAATATTGATGCTTTTCAATAAAAAAATGTAAATTGCATTATTCCTCATGATAAGAATTCAATAAATAAAATGAAATTTCAATATCGATGTATTATTAATTACTTCTTCGAAATCAAACATATTTTTCTTATTCTTATCCATAAGCGAAATTTACTTTATAAATACTCTTAAAACATGTTTAATTCTGCTCAGATTTTAATCATAACTGAAGGTTTTTTTAAAATTTCTTTCGAAATAAGTTGGCAAAAAGAATTTTTTGATTACTGTTAGTAATATTTGTCCAATTAAAGTTTCTTTTTGCGAGCTTATTACGCGACGAAGTTAAAAAAAACATTCTCCTGTAAAATGTAAGCAAGTTCGAATCACATTACAGACAGTTTCATTTTTCAATCAATGTATTTTCCTTCGAAAACATGAATGTATATTCCTTCTTACCAATCCGATCCCTTAAAAATGAGGTGTAGCGAGAGCGATTAACTAACCATTTGTCCTCGTCTAGCCCTCATATCAATCTATCATCACCGCTCTCTTGAAAAAAGAATATTGGGCAACTGAGTAACAAGCAGTTGAGATAAAATCCATTAGGCTATATGCTACACATTACCTTAGATTTTAAAAATAATCTTCTAATCTAATCTAAGTCTTTCTGTATTTGGTTAATGAAGCTATGAAAAAAATATATGTATTCGGTATGTAAAAGTTATTTAAGAATAATGAAAGATGATCGGTCAAAGGGCTGAGACTGTTCGAACGCATTGCCAGCTGCGAACAGCCGCTTTCGCGCAATGTCTTGTTTATTTTCGGATGTTTCCCAAGTCCCTCGTCTATCATTTTATTATTAAAACAATCCGTAGAATAATACGGATGTTTTCAAAATGTTTTCTCGGCATTCCCGTTTTAGTTCCTGAAAACAGGTGTCGAATAAGACTTCACAAATAAACCGGTTGTGATACGATATACAGCTATACATAAAAATGATTTACATCGCATGTCAAAAAATATTTATTTTATTAACTTCCCATCTTAGTATTATCATAATCTAATAATAAATTGAATAGAAAACAACTTTTTCAAGTCCTCTACTCTCAACATACTCGAAGAAATAGTTAAAATAAAACTGCATGTAACACAACATTTTCTAATAATTGCAAAACAATTGTGGGAAATAAAAAAATCTTATAACTGTTAACTAGGCATCCAAAATCTAAAACAACTGTTGCCTTGTATTTAATAGGAACGGAACAATTATTATTAAGCTACTTGATTATAATAAATATTTTATTAGTGAGTAATATAACGTACCCTGCTAGGGCACGAGTTCAAAACTGTTTTCTTATATTTCTTAGTTACAGTATATTAAAAAATATATAAAGCTGACAATAATTAATAATAAGATATAACATATGTATGTATTGTATTTGTTTTTCATTTCATACGGAAAAAAATATTATTTATCAACAGTTTGAGGAATATGGTGACGTTGCTAGAAAAGTATACGAATAACGGGTGTTATATTGGAAGAAAAAAACAGGCACACTTAAACTTTTAAGTGTGGCGTTTGTAAACTATTTCAGCTTTTCTGTGACCAGTTTTACGATGTGCAGCATTCCTTTAAAAATATAATTCTAATTTCGAAAATAAAAATCACACTCTTTGCCAATAAGCGACGGATTGTTGTATTAAACATATATTTAAACATAAAAAGAAGTCGACCTCTGTGCTATGCTTACAATAAAAATACACTACAATATTTCGAAAGCGGGTTCCTACGTATCGTCACTTCTTCTATTATTGTGGTGATGCAAAAATACGGCACGGTACAATTAAACAGTAAACTGTCGGTGGATGGCCTTCAGTCTTTGTGTACTCGAAGATTTTGGCAAAATTATCCAGTGTTAATAAAAGTGATATCAACTTATTGTCGTTAAAATGGGTCGTTTTTTTAAGTTTCTCTCGGCCAGAGGCGGTGTAAGCACTGAGAGGCCCCGGGTACAATATAAGTTAAAGGCTCCTCAAGCCCTTATTGTTATAATTCGTCACTTCTACTGCCACTGATTAATCTATCCAATTTTTTAAAAATAATAAAGAGACAGGGGCAAATATTTCTGATGATAAATATTATGTGTTGTTACAGAGATAATACATATAATGCTTTTGTTGAATATTTTGTTATGTCCATAAATAACTGTTCATGTTGATTGTTTTCTTTACTCTCCGGTGTCAAAGAAAACATCTTACCTAACGTTCACAAAACCCTTCAGGGAGTATTAAAGGCAGGCAGCGCTGAAGGTAAATATTTATGTGATGCTGGCAGACGCTGTATGCTCGATATCATCGGCCTTACATACCAAATACGTATCTACAGTCAACGTTTTTGATATTAGAATATTTAAAGTTGATGAAATAAGTCTGAAAGAAGTTAGTACTAAATCAAATAAAAAGTGTTGATTGTTAAAAACAATCAAGTGCATTATATAATAATATAATAGATAGCTGGGAAACACGTCTAATAAATTGATATTTTCTATCATGTTATCCGTTTGAACAAGCTTGCTGGTCTTTAAAATAAAACTAGCAAGTAGTAAGCATTGACAGTTATTGCTACAAAGTTTGTAACAATAAAAATTGTATGCTAATCAACGGAAAATATGTAACATACACAGTTCTTTTGTATTCCACAGGACCACAGGACCACAGGAGAAAAAATCTATATGTCGTTGGTTTTTTCTCTTCAAAACATAATCTTAAACGGAGACACTTATAGTATTTTTATAGTAAATTTATTCTGACTTTATATCGTCCCCGTTCTGGGAGAAGTTGGTGAATAACATATCGATAGTTCTGAGTAAACTGCAAATAAAAGTTTTGAGCTTTTGTGATTAAGTCTCAAGTCTCAAATAATTATGATTTTACAATTATGGATTTATGTCGATCTGGATCAGACCCAAAATATATTAATAATGATAGAGACTAGACGTGCCTGACTTTAAATATTCTTTACATATTAATAGCCGATAAAAAATGATGTGTCTAACAAACTGGTAGAATAGTGTTTTTCCAGACAAAGAGTTTATATATAAGAACCTCACGGTGTACTTACCTCAGTTTTGTAAATTTTGTTGGTTACCAACTTCTGCCAGTGACGATTAGAGATTGAAATACTGGTATTACCGAAACCAGGTTCACAGTATTTTTTTATGTGTTATTCCTCAAGTATTGCATTCGCTAATGACGATATAACACTTCTCTTCTAGGATAATAGAATTCTCTCAATAATAAAGATCCTGCCAATATTAATTGTAATATAATGAAATTTTTAACATAATAATTTTAATATACGTAATTAATAATAAATTTTCACTCTAAACATACATATGTAGATAGTATTCATTAAAAATATAATACATGCATTATATTGTGGAATTTATTTTCTTCAAGCTGACCGTCTGAATTTTTTTAAAATATCTGTACATACAGTGAAACCTTATGTTTACGTGTTAGGAACTCTGGTTTCCCCGCAATTTATGTGCATTTTCTTACAGTCAAGTTTCATTTTAGTACATTTAGTACCCGTTTTCATTATTTTATTTCCCTCGAATTGCGTTTAAAATATTGACAATTCAACTGAAAATTTGTACATTTAGAGAGAGGTAAACGAAAAAATGTTAAAGCTATGTTATTAAAATTTATGACTTGCACAACCAAACTTTTAAAAACGCAGACATAAGAAAAAAATTATGCCATTTTAAATTTTTTCTATTTTAATGTTTTTTCGCCAGTCCCCCCAAACAACGTAAAAACTGGGTTTCGCTGTACATACTTATATGTAAAACAATATTCGTGTATTGAACAAAATTCGATTATGTTCAGTAAACAGTAAAAATTTCGACTGTTTAGATATTAAAGATATCATGTGAAAAAAGGGTTTATATTTTAACATATTATATTTAGAAAATATGTATTCAAATTGTTGAAAAAATATGTTTTCGTTTCATTATTATTTCTTACTATGTAAAGTTTCAGTCTATTTATAAAAGAGTGTAAACAATCTATTTAAATCTTTTCTACCATGAATGAAACCGTAATTTATATCATAGAATTTTGATAAAAACGTAATATTATTTTAATTAATACTCGGAATATTTGTACATATTACATTCTAAAAAACATCACTGACGTGTTCGCTTATGTTATATTTATATTAAAATACTGTCGTAAATTTAAAAAAATACCTAAAGCACATATGTACAATAAAAAAAAAGATTTTGCTAAATAAAAATATTTTTATTCAGTATGTCCGCTTCCAATATGGATCATACGAAATAATTGAAATCACAATGTTTTTACGTCAGTCGCTCAACTTCTTCTCTTTCGGAAAGGATAAGGAAATAACGATGGGGCTAAAAAAGAAATAATAGTTTTTTTTATGATCCAAGTAGAATGTATAGGAAAATCGATAATGAATACCACTGACTATGGAGTAGAAAGGTGTTTAGTGCCAAAAACCAAAACATTCACATTTTGCATGTAATCTGCAAAATGCAAAAATACTTGACAGCAAATATCAAATATAAAAAGTACAATAATTCAAAAGATTGATGTGCCTCTGTGTACACGGCTATACAATTAAGAAGGGTGCAATGTTTTTTTACACCTATTGTTATTAAATTGCTTTGTTTTACTATTGGATTACACGAGGCGTAATATGGTGCTTGCGCCGTATTTTTCTTTGAAAAAAAGAAATATTTTTTTTTCTTAAAAATTTCCCACATTTTCAATTTAAATTATGGCACATATCACCTTTTCTCTTCTCTCTCTTCCCTTAAATTATTCAGGTATTCGGTTGTCAAATCAATGTACATATATTTTTTCCTTTTATATTTCTGGATACAATATTTATATAATCATATGTTATTCTTACAAATGGTTAATCGACTTCGCATTTACTTGGTAGAACTCCGTTATAATAGGGTAAAAATAGCAACGTAATTAGTTCTACAGTTTTTGTATATTTATTAGTTGATAGCTATTTCAGCTTTCGGATGGCGAATACGTTGCTATTTTTACCCCATTGTTACAATTAATGGTCTTTGGATTCAAAATATTTCTCACAAAAATCATTTATACAAAAATTACGTCAATTGATTATGGCATACTGATATAGATTTGTTGGATAGATTAAAGTCTTAAAAAAATTATGAAAATAATTTACTTACTATGAAAACTTTTATGGGATATGAATTGAAAAAAATACATATTTCAAAAATCACTTTCAACTTTAAACACGACCCAAAACATTTCTTTAGTTAATAAACCTTTATTTGGGTCTTATTATTTCTGCACTTATTACGTAATTATTATATCAAATGAAATCATAACTCATAAAAAACAGCAATAATTTTACAATTCACTTTAATAATTTATTTGATTTTCAAATAATAAAATAAATGCACACGCCACTGACGTCCTATTCATTGTATAGAGTAATTATAAGAATAGTATTATAAAGAACACTTAAACCATTCCAGACGTTTGTAAACATTTAGCCAGCTAGATGTGCCTTTTATCATTTATCGGTACACTTCACTCAATGAAAGGTAAATTATTGCGAAATATATAACAAGATTTAGTTGAAATATACATAATACAAAATGATAATTTTCTCAAGTACTGTAGACATTGGCACAGAAAATTAATTTCACCAGAAAATTATACAATAATAATGAAAAAAGTATGAAATATATTATATATTATTTGCAATATAAATACTCATCAGTTATTAAAATTACTTTTATTATTTTTACGTGGGTAATAAGTTTTAAATTTTATTTCTTAAAATGTATTGGGCGCATTGTGTAAATAAATAGGTAAATAAGAATCATTACACATTAAATTGTTGCATCAAACAGGCTTAATTTCGAATTAACCGGATAAACTATCTTAACTTTAGGCTTTAATATTAATAGATATATCACAAAACAAGTATGCGACAGGGCTGAGCTTCCTACGATTACTATAGCCATATAGCTATACCAAAAGTTTTCCCATGTTCCTTGCCAGTACCAAATACCTGTCAGAGTGAAATTTTGAATCACTACCAACACAAAATACGCACCGTACCATAGTCTCACTTTGTTAAATTGCATTTTCATTTCAATTAAACAGAAAACGTAAACATAACCTAAAAATAAGTAAAACACTTTTCGGTTCAAATTTTCTCTCCGCGAGTTCCACATAATCAGAATTACCATGAGAATGTAGTGGGAAAGACATATATAGAAACATTCGTTAAGATAGAATGAAGAAAAGGTGGCCAAAGCCAACATTCTTGACGTTATAAAAAGTAACCATGCAACGAATGCCACGACCTTCGCAACACCGTCTTCATCTTCGATTCCTTTGATCGCGTTCTTCCGTACTCTGACGGGCAAATCCAAATTGTCATCGTCTTTGTATCTTCTGCGCGGAATCCTGTCAACGATGGATTCTGCGTTCGATCGAATCATATCCCGTATGGCAATTAAAGATGCTGGTCTAGGCGCAGGAGTGTTAGGGGGTGTTGTGTGCTTGGACATATCTGTTACCTTTTTTCTTCTAGATTCAGTTAATCTCAACGATCTCCTTTTTTCTACGTCAGGATTATCAACTATCAGCACTTTTCGCCTGTATTCAACATCTTCTGTTATTTCATCTAAATTAACAATGTTTTCATGAGTAATTTTTGGTAATGGTGTATCCGCTTTCAAAAACACTTCATCATCTAAATCACTCTCTATATCACCGAAATTGATTATACTATGTTGTTTTATATATTTTGGATTGTTCACTAATACACTGTTTATTGCAAATATTTCTGCTATTGAATTCTTTGCTTCAGAATAAGATGATTCTGGAGCTGCAGATGTACTGGTTGTTATTGGTTCTTCAAATGATTCCATACTATCGTTTTCATAAATGGTATCGGATTGCTGGTTCGACTCTCTCGCCGATGGCATGTTTGCACGTATTTTCAACCAATCATTGAGCGGATTGTTTGTGTGATCCATTCGTTGGAGACTAGATTCTTCTTCAAAAATAATACTCCCTGCACTTGGAGAATATCTTTTCGAAATTCGATCAAACTGTTTTGATGACCATGGGTAGCATATACCCACTACTTTTCTTCGTTCAAAACGTTGATATCTCATCGTTGTAATTGCCATTCTTAACAAAGAAAACGATATACTCAGCAGTTGAAGTGAAGCTGAAAACAAAATTCAACTTTCCTTAGAAAAAAAGGTATATTTATAAAAAATGTAATATTCAGTTAGAATTCTTTGTTCATGTAACTGTACAATTTGATTTAATATGTTGGATACTTTTGATAAATTATATGAAAGTATTACATCTGCGGTCCTTTTGTATTGACTACAAATACATAAAAAGTATATTAGAGACACATATTATTTTATTTCATCTTGTGTTAGTGCTGCGAACATCACGTCATACAGATAACCGGCACATATGTATTTAATATTTGATCAATCTATGAGTAAGATTTTTGAGTATACTAAAAAAATCATGGGGTAATATTTATTTGCCGATACGGGTAGGTAGGTATAAATTGCGGCAGCAGACTGTACACCAAGTTTTTTCATTACTGTTGTTCATATTGTATTTACTTTAATCGATGAAGAACTTTTTTAGGTATTTAATTTCGTCGTTCATTGTCCGACATTTGTGTAAACTTATCTTTCTGAAAGCCTATTTTTGTCTAAGTAATTTGAATTGTTATTTTGCGTTCATGCGGATATTCAAAAAACAAGCCATATTTATTTTTAATATTTTACCCCATACAAAAAAAGATTTATTTTTTTGCAACTAAAATATAAACTTTTCATTCGGAAATATTCTTTATGTAGGAAGAAATATTCAAAATATTTATTATATGCTAGTTTATTAAAATTGCTGTATTTTTTCGAACTCTTTGAATCAGAAAATGCTTCAAGAGGTAAATTCTACATTCATATTGATTTTCAAAAGGGATTGTTTTAATGAATTGTGGAACGAAAAATTCGTACAACAAACTCCAATTTACGGTAACGAATCATGGCACATAATGATGGCTGTATACTGAGCTTTGAGAATAGAGGCTTGCGTCGGATATTTGGCGTGAAGTGGTTTGATTTCGTGAAGAACTCGGAGATCAGGGAACGTACAAGACAGTGCCCTGTTACGTCAGTGGTTTACATCCTGACCACAATGGACCAATAAGCGCAATTGACAAAACATTATCACAATAGCTGAGAGATTAAAGTAAAATACTATTCATTAGTTTAAAAATATATAATTAGTTAAAGTTAAACAACATAATATAAGGGGAATATTCGTGACATTGTGTCACTAACTCAATACCAAATTGAGATATTTAATTTGAATCTAAAAATATATATTCTCATTTTTGAAATTTGGCTTCTCCTACACAGAACATCTATTTATATTATACATGAAATATAATGCTCCTTCCCGTGAAAATACTTTTATTTGCAAGGCAATACGAAATAAAACTACAAATTTTGAAAAGTTGTTAAAATTATTCAATTGAGGATACGCAGTATGAAAATTTTTAATATTTGGATTTCAAGGCACCCAATTGGCAAAAACTTTTTCACTTTAAATTTATTGTACGATATATAATTGAGCTTGTTAACTGTTTGTTTGATGTATTATTTACCTGTTTCTCTGTAATAAACTTCAGACTGTAATAAAATATGAAACTGAAGAAGTATCTGAGGAGCTGAATGTAGATAGGCTTGGAGAAAGAAATACATCTCTAATGGACGCGGTTTGAGTAGAATTCTTAATGCTGACTCCCTCCGTTCGTCATCCGAGTTCGAATTTGCATAAATTGCTTCTAATGACCAGAATATTTCATGAAGCATCCTGAAAAATAATTAAGCATCACAAATTATGCCCAGTCAAATTTTGTAGCTTTATTGATTACATGAGTTGTTCCGCATAATTTTTTTCAGTAACAATACGTCCTTTTTGAAACTTAAAAGTTTGGTATATTATAAACGTTATTAAAAAACTTTTGAAGATATAAAAAGATTTATTTAACGTGGATTTTTTTAATACTAATGCATATTTATTGAAAAAACTAAAAATCAAGCATGCTTTGACATTGTTTTGTGGTTTTTTTTTATTTTAATATATACTTCGGTATCTACAAATATATATATAATATTAATTTGATATCAACATAATATAAAATTTTCCTAATTAAATTTCAATACATTTTACATCATAATATACATATTATATGGATGTCTTTTTAGTATGCGTTAATTATTGACTGAAATGCAATCTATATAAATAACGATGTGAAACCCTGCTCAATAAATATGGATTATCTCTAGTAAAATGAAAATTGTCAACGTACACTTATTTGTCCGGATGTTATTACATTATTTCCTTGTTTATGATATTTGATATAATAATAAATAAAAGATTATTTTTGTGTATTTCGACAACTTTGAGTAGACGAAAGTCATAATATTCTAACATAATTTCATAATTAAAATTAACTATACATGTTGAATATTTGATTAGCTTGTTTTATTTATAAAATGACGACATCAAATATACAAATATAGTGATTTTAGAAAAACCGACCCTGCAAGATGCCAAACGATCTTGGGCTTTTATCATATTCAGTTGTGTGATCAATGGTTCGAATTCCCAAATGGACAGTATCCAAGAGTGAGTTTTAAATCTACATAATTATTCGTTTACAACTAAAAGCAAATATTTGTTTGATTTTTCCATTCCATTTTATTCGCCCTCTACTTGATCCTAAAATGGAGAACGGTTAGCTCCAACGACTGCACAAAACAACCTTATTAAAGTATTTAAATATATTCTGAAAAAAATATATAATTACTAACAAATCTATTATGATTTTCACAATAGATTAATTATGCAAATGATCAAATCAAATACACACATACCTGGATAAACGTGGTAAAAATACGTTCTACGAAAAATCCCGTTAAAAACATACATATATAAAGCTCATACAAAATCATGGGATAGGTTCAGAAAAATCTCATTCAAAAACGCGTAAAAATCTGATGTTATTCAATTGTATCCCTTTAAAACATAAATATTAATGAAAATAAGTATTTTCTTTATGGATGGTTGGATTACCAAAGTAGTATTAGGTGTTAAAAACACAACTTTAAAAATTATCATTTTGATGGCCCAGGTAAGTTTTCCAACAAAAAAACATGTGGCGAAAACTTCATACAATTTACTTCTACTATTTTTGCTTTGGAAGATTTAGAGACGCTTGGCGGTACATACTAAAATATTAAGTAATAATGAACCAGCAAATATGTTTTTTATTATTACCGTTAAAATGTATGTTTACGCTGGTCAGTGAGTAACGTTACCGTATGGAATAATCCAGTGTTTATTAAAACACAATTATTATACTGTACCTAACTACATACCTACGTATTATCGACTCCAAAGAAGGGTATAAATATTTATAATGTCAAACTAATGGAAATTGTGGAGCGTGGGTGAAATTTGAAATATGGGTCGTCTACTTCTAATATTGACTGATAACACTTTGTGCGGGGTTGTATGAAATTTTATATTGAAATCCCGCAAAAATGCCTTTACAAATAAATGAGAATCTTTTTCTCTTGCACTGCAGTTTGGGGTGGACCTCAGCCGCCTCAAGCAACCCTCTCCATTCGGCTCAGTCATCCACATTACTTGGCCAATCACTGATCCCAGTACCCCTAGCGAAGTTGCGGTCGTTTTTTCCCTAAGACCCAACGCTCCGTTTTCCCTAAGAAAATGTGAGGCTTTTTTGATATTTGCACTCAGCAATGCGTGTTGAATGTCCAAAAAGGTGTAGTCGTTAAGTTTTGAAAAATCTGACAAAGTCTGACGCGCGGTAGACGGCATTAAAATGTTATTAAGCCGTCGAAAAATGTTATTTTCGTAGACAGGTTCAAAAATAATGATGTACATGTACATATTTTGAAGAAAAAAATTACCACATTCAGTTTTTTTCTGTATGTATTTGGAAGAAGGTAGGTTAGATTGCAATCAAATCTCGAAACTCAAAGAAATTTATTCTTTTATCTTATATATAAACTCTATAAAAATATATAAAACCATCAGACTTGTTGGTTATCTACGCCAATCGCTAGTTTAGATAATAAATTATACATTAAAAACGCGTAAAATGAGTCCGATCCAGTAACCGAGTGGTCAAAACTCTTTGGCGTTCATCCTTTTCAGTTGGGTGTCCACTGGTTCCAATTTCCAAACCATCCATAGAAAATTTTCAATATTTATTTTTTAATCAATTTATGGATGTGTGTTTAAAGATAAGAAAATTTGTGACGTTAAACCCTATATCAATCTCCTGTCCCTCTCCGAAAAATAGCAGTTGAGCTTATGAATACCCTTCAGTTCTCGTAAAAGATCTTATGTTTTGATGCCCCGTTATGAGTCCATATGATCAAAGTTAGGAGTGTACATATTTGGAAAAAAAATATAATTATTTTAGGGTTTCAATTAGGTTAAACGCTTTCATACGACTCTCATAAAAGTATTTTTCGTATCTTTAGAGATAGCGGATATTGGAAATAAATGACTCTTAGAGTTTATCATTTTAATGGTGTAATCATGTACATACAGAATGATAATTATTTTTTAGAAGTAGATTATAGTTACAGACGTGGGTGTTGGTTAGTCAGCGAAGGAATATTTAAATCATTTAAATTACAGGGTCCCAAAAAAATACACAGGGAGGCCCTTGAAAATTGTAGTCAACATTTTTTTACGGCACACATCTATGGTTTTATTACGATCATAACTAAATTGTTGAAGTATTTATTAAATAATCATAATAAGAAGGCTTTACTTGTAGTGCCACGAATTTATTAATGTTTTGTTGTTTGTTGTTTGCATTAAAATTTTCCAGATTTAGCAGTAACTAAGGAAATGTTGAAAGGGCGCTTTATTCGTTATCATCTTGATAAGATGCTGATTTTGACCGCATGAAAATAAGATATAATATTTATCTTTCTTATGAGTTTATTCTAAGTTTTTTCAAGGGATCTTCCAATTTTGAATATCGAAAGTGTATGTCTCTCTAATTTTCCCAGACCCAGTGTGGCCCTCTAAGTTCCCTCCAGTATCCTCAGGTGGGCCGATAGGACCACTTTGGTAACATATGATTTAAAGAGTGAAAATGTATTTCATAATAGTTACATCGTTGCTAAACTTTCAACTAAATATTTATATATTAATAATGGTTTTCATAAAATGAAATTTTTCGTTTGTTGGGTAAACTGCCACTGCATAGACGTCCTTGAGTACGATAATGAAAATCTATGTTAATAATATTTTGCTATTCGTTTAGAATTCTAAAAAATTACTCACCAATTAAAATAATATTATTATTCTTTACAGATTAATTCTAAATTTATAGAAGATATAGCTCAAAACTAAAATGTGAACAAATGGTAAGCTAAAAATTAGACAATTCATGATCCGATTTGAAAATGTTGTAATTTTACAGACCATTTTCATTTTAAATCTATTTAATTAACTAATTAAACAAATTAATTCGACATAACATTAGTAAAATAGTCACCGATATCCAGCTGCAAAAGGGAAGCCTATCAAATACCACAACTGTATTCCTAAAAAAAATAAATTTCGTCTGTCCAGAGGTTTCTCAGATGGCCATACATCGGGTGACGAAACGGTGAAAACGAAACTGGCCAAGGACGGTGTGAACATGAAAATCGCTGTTAAGCTAGCCCATCTGAAAGAAGAGATAATTTTAAAATAAAGAACAATAATTTTGTAATATTTGCAAAGTTGTAATAAAAAAAATATTTATAATTCTTTTCGGTAACGATATTTTAGCTCAGAGGTCGGTAAACTACGGCCCGATGTCATTCTTTTATTCCACTAAAATCCAGTCAGATGATACGTTGACCGAGTCACAAATCATTTTGATAGTATTAAGTAGGTACTCACTTCAAATCCAAAGTGTGTCATTTTTTTGTTTCTAGACACTTTACAATTCGACGCAATTGTTGAAATATTGCTTGGCACTAATCTGATGATCCCAGCTAGATGCCTTTACCAATTGGTAAAGAATTCAATTTAACTGTATGTGCTCAATATTAAGATCGATGCAGTTATCATCCTGCTAAATAACTTGAGGAGCTTGTGGTATGGAATACGGCTGCAGATAATTATCAAGCTCCTAAGGGTTTTCTCTTACGGGAATCAGCTAGTCTCCAGTCATTTGACAGTGTTATCCAACCCCGTTTTTAAAGCTGACAATTCTTATCTACGCTGTGATTAGTAATAACACACGAGCGGTTAGACATGGTGATTGGTAATACCAGTGGCGGTTCTAAGAACTGGGCTAGGTGGGCTAAGCCCGACCTGCATTTTTCACCCAAAACTTTAGATGGCTGAATAAAAATGAACAGCAATTCGGCCGCTGAACAAAATAAATACATTTATAAGCGTAACTAACCTTCCCCAAATGAATATAATATCTTTGTTTAAATTTTCCTCTATCAATATAAGACAATGGCATGTCTACCCACAATAATATTCTCGATTGTTTTTTATTACAATTTTAAGCTGAGCCGGCATAAAAAAAACAATAACCCTATAAATAATTCATAGAGAACATTCAACGTGACGTCAGTCTGGCAACACCTATGTACATGCTATTGGTCAGGGGCTAACGCTTTCCAGCCCGTAACCATAGACAATATTTCTTTACACTGGAACGCAATCTAGCACGATTCGATTTTGTTTGTATTTGTATGTACGGAAACGTCATCAAACACACAGGACTGTATTTCAAATTTACTGGCTTCTGTCATTCATCGGGGGCTAAACTCGATTTAGTCCATGGCCCATACAAACATACCAATATCTTTGTATTTTATGAAAGTGACAGGTATCGAATCTCAGTGACAGTTCTGCATTGCTTTTTTTACTTGTTATTTCACTTTGAAAGAAACAAATTTAAGGTCACGTATTATTATTTCTTACTTACATTAGCATTGATTGTATTATATAGTAATTTATGCTTTGCAGTAGTGTCGTAGTATTTGTTAATTTGCTTGTAGATTAATGTATAAGATGAAGTGGAAGCATGCAAAATTTCGTAAATAGTATACAATGCTATGCTTTTCTCTAGCCCACCCAAGATTTCAGGTCAGGAACCGCCACTGGGTAATACGCCGTGATGCCGTAGGAAACACTACTGGGAACGTGTAATATTTTATGTGACACCCCTGCTATTGATTACAAAAAATAGTTGTCCTTTTATTTAACCACTAAACATTTTTAAACTATACAGTTATGATTATGACAGAAAAAATACTAAAAACGAATGAACATCGATGATGTGGTTTAAATGTGTTCCAATCGATCGATGAGCCACCAGAGATTATTTTAGAATAATAAGTGACAGATTTACAACTATGTAGAATTTAATTGATATTAATTAATAAAATTATTAAATACATACCAAATATCGCTCTATTTCAAGTCATACGACAATTATTATAGACGTTTGTCGGCTAAAAAACGTTTAATCAACAACGTATCGGTTTTATTCTAATGAAGATTTCAAACTTTTGAACAAAAAAAAAATGACTTTTCCGTGGAATATTGTTGTAGGTACCTGAAATTTCGTGACTTCATATGGAGATCTATCAGCTATCTTACATTTTACAAATTAAACCTCAGTTCTAACTTCTAACTTCTATTATCTATGTCTTCATTACCTACTTCAAACTGATTTAATGCCGTCTCCTCTGGTCGCAGTGAGGGAACAGCTTGGCAAGTAAAATGTATTAACATGTTTTGAATATCAAGTACATACATACATAATTTGTATTATGTATTGCGCATAGAAACAACATATTTTAATTATATCGATTAAACAAAATTTAAATTTAGAAATACTTTCAGTGCTACTTTTTTGAAATAACTATTATTTTGTGATTTAGACAAAAGATATCTCATTTTCACTTTAGCATACAATACTAATAGTAGGTATAAATTATGTCTGTAGACGTAGCGATGAAAGATTCTCCGATTATTCGAATGTTTTTCGTCCCATTAAGTACATGTACATATTTGTCGACACATCAAATAACCAAGCAAGGATATTTTATAAATATTTTATACTACTGTTAATATTCCGTAAGTTATATCTTATGTTTGACCTTTTTCATTGGCATGTGTTCGATCTCATGACAACAATAACCTTCCAAAGATTAATAACGGTGTTAGGTATATAATATAATACTGTATAAACACATTTATATTTATTTTACTTCACTTATTGAAACCGAGTAACCCGAAATCATAAATATTTAGTTATACGGTCGCCAGAATTAATTTGAATTATTTTTGGGGGAGTTTTAGATTTTTCAGGGCCTAAAAAGCCTATTCTAAAATGTTTAATAAACTATTTTCTCTATTCCTGTATGTTGTAGGTAAACGAAGAACATATGAGCCATTTAGTTTAAGTAATATTAAGTATTTTGTGTATCTGTATACCGAGAATCCGCCATGTCGGAAGAGTTAAATCTACTCCGTGTTGAATTTAAAGAGGAATCAAGAATATCAAATTCCCAATATGATGTTGCAAATTTATCGAATGCCTCGAAATTGGCCTTGGTTGAGATCAAGTCAGCGTGGCCTATCGGACCAGGGCTGTGGAGTAGTGTAAAAAAAAGACGACTCCGACTTCGAAGAAATTTTTCAATAATTTCATTTTTACTTATATATATGTATTTCATCAGATCATATTTAGTCAGCCAATCATGCACTGTCAACACTATGGACTATTGTGGTTTGAATACACATCATTAAATATATATTTAATAAAAATAATAAGATATTTTTAGTACTTTTTCCACATATGTTTTATTATTTTTATTATAATGCCATTCCACCAAGTAATGACAGTGAACACCTTAGAAGTGAGAAATATATATTTTTTTAAATGTTGCGATCCGCTCATTTTTTACGACTCCAACTCCGACTCCACAGCCCTGGTTTTTCTACTTATTAGAGTTATTTGCATCAAAATTATGTTAAAAAGTAGTTAAGCAAACATTCGAAAAATAAAGTGAAACTAACTTGACCGTGTTTGGTACTGGACGCTTCAAATGTATATATGTACCATGGTACACCTTACGATTTTCATATATGTAAAGACCAATTACAATCTACTATAACAGTACTTCCCAAGCTGGGGGCTGCATGTTTTCTCCTACTTCATAATCTACGGCCGCTGCAGAACATGTTTTGTGTTTAGGAAGGCCATGGATTATGTTTTTCAGGTTTAGGGGGCCGTTGTGTGAAAAAGTTTAGGAAGCACTGTACTATGATGTGGCAGTTTGTGGAGCTATTGCATTCTAACTCTTAGAATCTTGTTAACTATTGATTTATATATTGTATTTTTATGAGAAACATAAGGAAATAGACTAGCACCATGTAAACCAATATATGTTTTTTTAATAGTCTCATAACTATTAACAGGCAACACTCACCATAAAAAAATGTACATTATTTATGAGAACAAGATTATTTGGGAGGGTGTCATAATATACTCACTGGTTCAAAACTAGTTCTTATTTTTTGAAACTATACATAAAACAAATTAATAAAAATAATAATTATTATTTTTATTATAATGCCATTCCACCAAGTATTGACAGTGAACACCTTAAAAGTGATAAAACAAATTGATTACAACGTAAACATACCTTGGATTTCCTTGTAATAAATGCTGAACAAATAATCCAATATCTGAAGCTATCACAACCAGATAGATGAGTGTTGCGACAATAGGTGGGAGTAAAAAATAAATTATTATTCGGTATGTTGTCTTTAAACGAAGTCCCAGCGTGCTGGCTGGGACTCCATCGATGAAAGATGTCATGTTCTTTGTTATATTGGATCGAAAATTATCATTTCTACAGTGCAGTTCACTTCACATTTATCTGTTGACAAACTTATCTGGCAGTGTTTCATGATAAGCCAAAAATCTTTTGGGAAACATTTCACATATTTATAAACAGGTTTTTTAAACACTAGAAGTGTCCATTTCGTTTATCTTTACACACAAAATATTTTTGAATTTTCCACTACTAACAAGTCAATAAAAAGGCGTTGTTGTGAACGTAGAAATCAATGACTAAAGTGTTTCTAAAATATTATGATAAGAATGATAAGTGATAAGATAAAAGGAATGAGTGCACCTACCCATCTAGAATTTAGATTAACTTATCAACAATTTGTATTTTTTTACCAAGATATAATAGGAACCTACGTCCATAGATTAGGAGATAGATAATGATATGATAAATAAACTATTCTTTCAACTCATTTTTATTATTGATAATAGATGTCACTTTTTATATATTATGTATTTATATTGATTCTTAAAAAATAATTTATTTACTATATTTCTTTGATTGTAAAATGCCACGAATTATAATGCAAACCCATATCTTACAAAAATAATAAAACATTTTGAAAACTCTACTATAACAAAGTTATAAAACGTCGGAAAAAAGTATATGATTGTGTTTAAGCATACTTTTCGCTTTGGTGGTGAATTATTTTGAATCATACTTAAAGATGGAGAGTAATTTTTGCCTATGTCTTCCTATTCGATTTCTGTTTCATTGCATGGGTATTTGTGATGTCTAAAAATTCCCTTCCACCCTTTCCAATCCTTCAATAAATGGCTGTAACGAGAGTGATTAGTTAACCACTAGTCCTGTTCTGGCCTTATCCTTGTATCCCTACTATTCTCTCTGAATAAAAGAGGTTAAGTGACTGAGTAAAAAACAGTTCTCATAGAAAAACTTCTGATGAGATACCTTCATTATTGTGAGCGGATATGGATATAAAAAAAATGTATTCCTACAATATTGCCTTCTGTGCCACCATGACAACAGTGATGGAGCATTTCTTTAAAAACTAATTCATTATTTTTAGAAGGTTTTTTTCCAAGAAACTGACACATTTCCTGTGATTTTCTACTTCTGGGGATTGTCATTGCTTTTGAAAGCAATTGTTAGACACCATTCTTATAAGATCAATTCAATTTTAGAGATATCCAAATATTTCTTACCTTACTGAAGTAAACTTCGATCTCGTAAATATTACGACAAAATACTTTTTCATGTGGAAACATGGAAAATTATGTTGTCATTTATAGCTTGAATTGTAAAGCCGGAGAACATAAAGAATTAGTTAATAGATAATGAAAAGGATTAGATTCTAAAACAGTGATATTTTTCAATGTTAAAAAAATTCAGAAGATTTTTTCTACAAATAATCAATACAATATAATTTGCCGCCTGTATGGTCGAGTGGTCGTTGGCTACCGCTACGGAGGTCACGGGTTCAAATCCCAGTACGGGCAGTTTTATAAATTGATTTTTCAATCGATTTATGAATTTCTGTTCAAAGGCATGGATGTATGTGATGTCTTGAATTCCCTCCTCCCACCCATCCTATCCTATGAACAGATCATATCGAGAGCCATTAGCTAACCACTAGACCTGTTCTAGCCTTTTCCTTCTATTCCCTACTCCCTTTGAAAAAAGAGAGGTTGAGCAACTGAGTAACAAGCAGTTCTCGTAGAAACACTTCTGTTGAGATAAACTCCATTAGGAGTCCATATGCTCCACATTGGGAGCGGACATGGTAAAAAAAATAATAATATAATAGTCATACAATACATAATGTAATCAATACAATATAATATAAACAAATTAATTTAGAAGAATCTCAGTGTAAGATATTTCTTTAAAAGCTCATCGGTGGCATGTCAAAACTACGACCTATTACAATCAAACTTTTTAGTATCAAAGATTTTGGTCAATATCAAATCCCTGCATGAGAATAGTGGATTCTGGGTAAGAATCGAACCTCAACTATTGAATAAATCAGCATCACAATCGGAATGAAACAGGGGTGAGTTCTATCTTTGAAACAGATTAAAATAACAAAGTATTTTAGCTCTACAGTTTTTTAATAATTTTATTCGTTGATAGCCATTTCGGCTTGCGCCATCGTCAGAACTATGTTTAAACTAATATTTTGCTCAGCTATATATACTGGCTCTGAAGAGATACACAATGCATCAAGTTATTCACTCTAACATCCTAATTATACTTATCAAATGTGATTCTAGTTTTTCAAAGAACGATTAACAATCTGGGTTTATTTCTTAAAACATTAATTAGGATAAAATTAAAATGATATTTATTATTAATGACATTACATACAATTTATTAACTATGGCTTTATTGTTTCGAACATCAATAAGCAATATGGGATTTTTCAAAGTAAATTAGGATAGATTATACTATTATTTATTATTAATTACAATAAGGGTTTTAACAACGGTGATGGATTAATAATCGTTTGTTCGTTTAAGATGTTTTGTTTATGCCTATTAATCTCAAATTGTTCTAATAAATTTAATTTTTGACCCTTATGACAAAGATGCAAAACGGTTGGCTCTAAACTTAAGTTAATGTCATGAGACTCGGTCAAAAAATGGTTTGCAAATTGTGAGTCTGATTTTGTATTGTTAAAAGATCTTATATGCTCTTTAGCACGTGGTGATATGCTTCTACCGGTCTGGCCTATGTAAATCGCATTACACGATCCACAGGACATTTTATATATTCCGCTTCTGTCAAGGTTGTTGATTTTATCTTTACTGTTTTTAAGCTGGATTCCTAAATTATTATTAACCTTAAATGCTACGTTAACCGAATGTTTAATTTCATTGTGGATTTTTTCGCTAATTTTTCCTAGGTAGTTAATAGATCTAAAGAAGCGGTTCTCTTGTATAACGTTAGGGTAAATAAGTTGTCTTGATAGTTTTAATCGTTTTTTATGTAGTAAATTTTGTATCACCGTTGCCTTGTACCCGTTATTGATCGCAATGTGTATGATAGTCTTAAGTTCATTTTGGTATATATATATATAAAATATTTTATAAAAAGTAAAAAAATATGAAGTAAAAAAAAGAATACCTTAATCAACCGAGACGCTTACAAGCATCCAACTTCCTAGATTTTATCAATTCAATAATCATAAAAATCCATCTATAATTTATATCATTTATAAATATCACAGTAGCAAACTCTGAAATTTTTCAATCATATTTAACTTGAAACTAAAATGCAATAAACAGTATTACAAATTATAAATTTATAAGCAAGTCATTATGTGAAAATTTGCTGCACATTCATTTAGCAAATTCTATTTCTCAAAACCATTAGTCTAGTATTTGTGGTAGAACCATCAGGAAGATGAGAAATATTAATAATAATTTAATACTACATGATAATTGCCACCGGCAGTCACTGCCACTTTCACAAAATGATTTTTTACCAAGCTTCACCTTTTCACGATAAATTATGAACAAACCAATCAATTTTATAAGGTCATGTGAAGAATATAATTATGTATTTGTGAACATCTTCTTACTTCATAATATAACAATTCAAAACAGATATTGTTGAAATCTCATGAAACTGGCTACCTGTTAAAGAAATGGTAGCTAAGTTTGCAAAAAAACATATTGTAAAGTGCTTTTTTAAGCTACGAGTCTCACCTTTATAGTTCGATGGTCAAGTCAATTGGTGTAATGACATGTAATAAGAGTAAAATAATGTTGAATAAAAAGCGAGTTTAGAAAGAAACTACTTATATTTTAGAATATTGTAAAAAACATGATATTTATCCTTTAGCAGGTTGTAAATCTTCTAAGAATATATTATGTCTCTCGAGGACTTTGTAAATATAATCACTTGGTTTATGATATTCAGAATCGAATTCAGCTCCAACACTCCATAATGATTCTAGATCATACATCCGCCGAGTTTTCTCTGAGAATATATGAAGAGCTATATTTCCTGAAAAAAAACACAAACAATTATAAACGGTTGAAAATACTTACAATGAGTGAAACTGGTCATGAAAAATTGTGTTTTTTTTAATGTCTTTCCACCATGAATTTACAGTTAACACTCTAACAGTTATATCAGATTACTTTACCAATTACAATAAATGCTTCAGCCTCTTGTTTTAAAATTTTTTATTATTTCTGAAATATTATCTGATGGTATTAAAATAAATCAATATTTGTACACATTTAAAGCTGGTCCTATAGCTGTGGAATCGATGCTCTCGGTGTTTGAACTCCTTGAACAGACGCTTTTTGAAAAATTTATGTTCAAAGGTAAAGATGTTTTTTAAGTTTAAATTTCTTCTCACCCATTCAATTATAGAAACTAGGCATAGGAAGAGCAATTAGTTTACTGCTAATCTTTTCCTAATCTCGTCTGTCTATCCTTATGGTTGTTAAGCAACAGAATCATGATTTTATATTTTAGCTTAAAGAATATGTAAGTATTAAAACATATTTTTATATTAAGTTTCTTTCAAATATTTTATAAAAAATTATTTGGCTGCGGGTGAACCATATAAATGTCATAATTGGGCCTATTTATGGCTGAATATATTTAATTTCAATGCTGTCTATTGAATTTTATTTTCTAAGGTTTCATTTTTTTATTTGTATGAAATTCTATTTAAGACTGTTTCAATTTAAGTCCAAGGTAGCGTAATGGAACCTGTTGTAAGTCGAGAATTGACTGTGCAAACTGTACATGTTTGCTTAGGATACTATATTCAAAAAGTAACAACGTCAAGTCAATGTTACATAGAATTGTATTCATGAAAACTGATAAAAATACTCTTTTTTGGTGTAACATTTGTTGATGTTATTAATTTTATATTTGATGTTTGCAAGACGATACACAATGCTATATGATGGATAAAACCATTTTTACCTAAATCGAGTGCTTTCCAGTCATCTGAATCTCTGCCTTCAATCATCGGTAAAATGTCTTTCGAATTTGATTTCTTTTTAAATACTCTTCGTACAAATTCTGCTAATGCCAGCATATGTCTTGTACTTCTACCACTGACAATACAGAAATATTGGACATATTTTAATTTTTCTGGTACCGCCACAACAAATATATTTTTAGCGTTTTCTCTTCGTAGAACATCAACTAGATCTTCAATATCAAAAACTCCTGTAAGACCGCCTGAAATAATACCAACATATTAGATTACACACAAGTTTATCATTCAAACAATGGCGGCCGATAAATGTGGCATTGGATCAATGCACCCCTTGTATATGCAGGGGCTGTTATATTTCATGAAATAATATTCAAACATAAAATTTATACCATTCACTCATTTTAAATTCTTCCATGTATTTATTGTCTAAAATAAAATAAAATGTTCTAAAATATTTATTATGGACAATAAATACAACATAATGTTTTGTGCAAGAGCTACACTCAAGAAGCCAACGAGCTGCAGTTTGCCGACCACTGCACTAGGCTTTTTCACATGTGAGGCTCCCAAACTTAAATGTTAGAAATAAAGAAAAATGGGATAGAAGTGGAGAATTGGACAATACATAAGTCACATAATATAATAATAACATAATACTTATGTATTTAAATATTATGGAAGAAAAATATACACCTCGAAAAAAGTTCCCTAGGATTTTGAGGCCCTAGGCTTTGTCCTTTGTAGCATTTAGGTAAATCCGGCTCTGACAAGATACATATTACTCATCAAATTATTGGTTTTTCAACCAGTCAAATGTAAAAATAATTGATTAATGAAACAAGGATTTCACACTAACGGTTTATGTTGATTCCTTCGAACTCGTCATCTTCATCCTCTATCATCTCCGTATCAGATGAAGCGAGGTTTGCTTCGTTAACATCAAGAATTTTGGGTGAATCTGAATCTTTGAATAGTTTATACTTCGATAAAACTCCAGCAGGAAGTTCAACATTTTTGGTTGTATTTATTACTTTTGTAGAAGGAAATCGTCTAGGATTATTTAAACAGCTAGAAATATGGAAAGGCCTTATTAAGCCATTAGTGGCAATTGCTGAATCAATGCGGTTTGAAAATCGGTTATACAGTGAAAATAGAGAGATATTTTTTAAAAGTTTCATGGTTTTACATTCATTTACTATTTATACAAGAAAACCTTTGACAAATACAGTAGTTTAATGAGATTATGAAACAATAACATAACCTCCACACGCGATATACGATTTAAATTTTAAACGTCAGAATTGTTGCCCTAATGATAATCAAAAATAGACGATTAACAGTTACATATTATAAATTATTGCAAAAGTAATCTTTTATCTAATAACATATAAGAATGGCACCAATAAACATCAACACATTTTTATTGGTTCATATTTTTTGAGTACTTGTCAAAAATTGCTATTATTATATCTAAAATAGTCAGGAAATGATTTGTATTCTCTATTTTGAAGATTCCAACATAAAGCTACGTAATTAAAACATATTTTATGATTTTTTTCATTTCATAAAACATAACATTTATTTAATACATATTAAGCTTTACATAAAGAACAACATAAAGTGAAATTGTATTAGTAATATAAAAATGCCTCAATTTTTTATATTTCAGGAGTGTGAGCAAAATGAATGACTTTTCATATCAACTTTACTTTCTACAAATATAAACCATAGCAAAATATAATGACTTCTGACTGTTTATGGCGACATTTAAACATTAAACATATCGTCTCTGGTAGACATCTCACTGTCTTTGACTGTCTCACTCGACCAGTTCAGTAGGGGTCTGTTAATATGTGGCTTCCAAAATATAAATCAAACTTAGTGAAGGTGCGTTGAATGAGATTTTAAATGTACATTTTAGCTAGCCATATCAATAAACCAGTCATTGCACACGTAACTCGCGATATAACGTCGGTTTCGGAAGCCGATAAAGTAGGCGTAGGCAGACACATGATTGGGTTGGGTTAATAGTTAAACATTTTTTATTTACTTTTTCATTTTTTTCAGACATGATCTTCACACTCTGCTGTAGAATGATGACAAAATCAGTGTGAAGGTTATTTCACATACAGTCCCAGCAAGCTTCCACTATGTTTCAATAACTCGCAAAATACAATCGAAATTGCTTATTTAACATAGATACCTAAATTGTTATCATGGGAAATCAAAGCAGTTGTTGCAGTTATAGCAGTCCTCTTCCTGTAAGAGTCAGGAAGGATATTTTGACATCGAATGATCATCTTCCTGAGGGTGAAATCAGTGTAAATAACTTGCAGCATATTAGTGAACGAGAGCCTGACGACGGTGATGCCGATCCTTCTCAAGATCCGATGGCCGGTACGATCTTTATGGAACGATCTAAAGCTTCACTCGAAAACGGCATGACCAGAAAAAGAAGTCAACATCAGATTGCAGACACTAAATTGAAAAAAAGCAGCTCATGTTCTACAATATATCTGGATGACAGTACAGTCTCCCAGCCTAACCTGAAGAACACTGTGAAATGTGTAGCTTTGGCCATTTACTATCATATTAAGAACAGGACGTCCCAGAGACAGCTGAATATTTTCGATGAAAAGCTTCACCCGCTCACCCGAGGGGGGGTTAGTGACGACTATGATAAATATAATCCGGAGCATAAACAAATCTACAAGTTTGTGAGGACTCTGTTCAATGCGGCGCAGTTGACTGCGGAGTGTGCAATTATTACTCTTGTATATTTAGAGAGGCTTTTAATATGCGCCGAACTAGATATAGCACCTTCAAATTGGAAGAGGATCGTGCTGGGTGCAATTCTACTCGCCAGTAAAGTGTGGGATGACCAGGCCGTGTGGAATGTAGATTATTGTCAAATATTAAAAGATATCACTGTTGAGGATATGAACGAACTGGAGAGAGAATTTTTGGAAATGTTACAGTTTAACATCAATGTGCCCTCCAGTGTTTACGTCAAGTATTACTTTGATCTTCGCACGTTAGCCGAAGCAAATGAGTTATCTTTTCCTAATGAACCGTTGAGTAAGGATCGTGCCCAAAAACTGGAAGCGATGTCTCGTGTTATGGAAGATAAAATAAATGCAGAGCTTGTGAAAAACGGTGTTAAAAAATGGTCTAGTATGGACAACGTTAGTCAAACGGGTGGACTGAGAAAAAGTGTCGCCATACTTTCTTAAATCCAGTATTTTTAAATTATGCCTTGTTCAAAACAAGAACATTCAACCAAAGTTTTTTTAGTGTCAGCTTGTTTTTTTATCTATTTATGGAACAAAATAAATTTTACTGCATACTTACGCATAAGATTTTTCTACATAGTAATTTTTAATATGAGATATACTAATTGCCTTTTAATTTTTATAAATAATATGTGATATGTTTAATAAATTATTCTTTTATGTATTTCTACCCAGAAGTTTTATAGGGTCCAAATGTAATGAATCTCTGAATCTGTCAATTTTATATACAGGGCTATTATATAAATTTTAAGCTTTAACAAAATGCATAATTTTAAATAATATCCATGTAGTCATGTGCAGATGTAAATCATTAAAAAACCTTGCATGAAGTACTTCATTCCACACATTACTATTAGATTGCATTGCTAATAGAATCATTCGCAGCCCATTTCTATTAATTACAAACTTAATATTATTTCAATGAATTAAGTTAGAGTCAAGTTGATTAAACTAAAAAGATTTACAAAACAAAACAAAATGTGATTTTTCATTCAGGACTATTATTTTCAACAGTAATTGCAACAGATGTCTATTTACTCGCCTATTTTATTATATATGTACAGTACAATCTCTTTATTTAATCTAGGTATAACAGCGGGTGTATGATCTCTGAATATGCAGACAAAAATGTTTTTTATAATATTGCTCACTGATTACACATTTGAAATTTATTTATTATCTTTAGAACATAAAAATTTGCTCATGGGTAAAATCATTCAGATTTCACCTTTAGTAGATTCTTGTTAAACCAATTTCATTGCAAGCTTTAATGCAAGATTTATTAGCTAGTAGTATTGTATAAGAACTATTTCTTAATGATATAAATTATTTTAAAGTAAATTTACTTTACTAAGCAGAGAAAGAGTTTTACACAAATGTAAGTATTTGTCCTGATCACGGACGGTCGGTATAGAAATCTGGAGTTATGGGAAGATGAAAAAATTTGCACATTGCGTGCGGGAAAGAAAGATCTCGGTCCTCAGCAGAATAATCACAGAAGATTGGAGGCGGTTACCTGTATTTAGGAAAGGTTAAGTGTTGAAGGTGGGGAACCAATTATGGTTCTGTTTTTTGTACATTGCTTGTGTGTTGTGCACTCAGGGCTGGCGCTAGACATTTGGCCGCCCTAGGCAAGATTGTGTTTTTCCACCCTTAAAAAAGTACTCTACCCGAGGGCCACGTTAATTTACACTTTTAATAAATTCATTAAAAGCTACAAACTTGGTATGAAAGATTGCAGCGTTTAACAAATTTGCTTAGAGCGTGACGTTTAGTTATCCTCAAACATTTGGTCGCCTCTCCAGATTTACTGTCAAAGGCAGTCGTCTGCTCAGCTTAAATGTAGCGCAAGCACCGTGTGTACTGCTATATATTTGCATACATATTAATTTTGTTAGAAATGTAAATATCTGCATCTTAAAAAAAATCATCACAAAGATCTCAAGATAACCAGGGCTGGCTCAAGGATTTTTGCGCCTGTGTGCGAGGTGCATATTTATTTCCTTACAGGTGTGATAGAACTTAATTTTACAACCTGCCTTAAAACTACATTTACACAACATTAATGTAAGCTTCCATTTTTATTACATTTATGTGGACACCAACTACTTTAGTTGAGATATCTGTTTTCTGTTGGAGCGTAGGTACATAACAGCAAAATCAAATACAGAAGCAAATTTGTAAGATAAAAATGATTGTGTCAACACGCAATTATTATTGTAAAATAAAGGTTTGTGTGCTATGTATTTACAAAATTCTTTATCTCTTTAAATTTATATGATGTTGATTTAATTACTACACAATGAATTTTGCTATGCACCATTATTGCTTATCAAAATATATTTTTATATGTAACTTTTTGATTTCAGTCCTTGGCAAAATAAAAAAATTTCAATTGTAGAATGCAATAGAACTTTGATTATTCATCTCATTGGGGATGAAGATAGTCTGAATAATGAAAAATTCGGATAGTCGAAAAAATCATAATTGACTGGGAAAGACGTTTAACATGAAGACAGATTTTTTATTAATAAATTCGATTATTGATAATATAAAATATAATTTGATTACTGAACTGAACATTCCACTTGTGTTAAAAAGTATGACAATTTCACCCCTTGTAGGTATTTCTATCGATTATTTCGAAAATAAGCAATTTAAGTCCATTACTAAAAAAGTTTTTAACATGATATCATTACGTAGACAATATCTTTTGCATTTGGACTGGCGCAGAACAATTGAAAAAATTTTGGCTCATATTAACTATTAACATACATATATTAAATTTACATCAGAAATCGACTAAAACAAAATGTTAAATTTTCTTGATTTAATAACAAATCAGACTTGGCAATTTTTAGAAAACTGACGTACACCGATGTTATCACCAAGTAATCCTTACATCCTTGATCTCATAAACTCTTGTCATTTCACTCGATACTAAAAAGACTTATAAGTGACCCTCTTTCAAAAAAAAAATAAACAGCAAGTAAAAACGGGTACAAAACTGATATACACCTGGTCCTCCTTTTATGCGATTTTGTCTTGCACTATTTGGCTTTACGCCATCTTTTAGACGCACCGTTTATTTTTTTTATGCAATTTACTCATATTTACGCCATTTCTTTCCTTGAAAATTTTATAAAGAATTACAGCCACAGGAAATCAAACCAAAAACTTATATGTAACGGAATTTGTTTTTGTAAGAGAAATAATTTATTGTCGGACAAACAAAACAAAATATAAGTACACCCAGTCCTCTTTTTACACGACTTTTTTGGATGGCACTGTTTCGTTTTTTTACGCAATTTACTTAATGTGCGATTTTTTTACACAAGAAATGGTGACCGTGTTTAAAGAAGTGGCGACCCTACGCAAATCATGTGATGTGATGACTACTCTAAGTCAAAATACATTTATTGAGATCATTAATTAGCATGTTTCAGTTAAATTTTATCCCACTGAGGGCTAATATGTATTAAATTTACTTAATAAATGTACTCCTGTACCAACACTGTAAATGTTGATGAGATCCTACTCAACCAAATGCTAAGCGACGAGGACTTGATAGAAATTGCTACAGCTAATAACGAATCAGATAATAGTAGTGACGAGGAAGCAGATGAACCAACATTCAAAGATTTAACGATTCAAGAAGGATTAAAAATGTCAACACAGATGGTATTTTTTATGGCAAATGATGCGAATGCTAGGCGTGCTAGAAATTTTCAAAATTAATCAAGACTTCATGGTGAGCTACACTGAATTTTATAAAGAATTACAGCCACAAGAAATGTAGAAATCAAACGAATAACTTTTGGAACTAATGGAATTTATTGTAAAAAGAAATGATTTACCATTGGATCAATTGAACAATTCCAATCAACTCAAATCAAAAACAGCATTTCATCAAAGGGGTCAGAGCAAAATTCAAAACGTTCATTCAAAAAATTGCGATCGATTATATTTCGCAATCGACAGTGACTAACTCTTAAGTTTTGAGTTGTGAACTTTTCTATTTTTACATTTCATTTTTTATATTTAATGGCTGAATAATAATATGCCTATTATATTCCTACTGCCTATTATAATAAAAATAGCTGTGAGAATGTAGTATCTACTAAGAACGCTGGACGAATCATTGCTCAATATTGAATATGTCTGTGTTATTGTATTCTTATACTCAAGATCAAATAATTGCAATTGGAAGAAAAGAATAACAATCAATATGTATGTTGAGTTCAAACTTTTATGATAATTTGAAGATGCTTTTCAAATAGGTGAAAAACGTCACACTTATTTACACAAACCGTGGAACTTTTTAATCTTATAATAAAAATGTGTTGTTCAATCCATGTTTCTGAAAATGGATATATTTAACGAGTTAGCATGTATATACACGGCTGTTCGTGACCTAAAATCTTGGGAGGGCTAAAGAAAAATTTAACATTGTATACCATCTACGAAATTGTGTATGTTTCCACTTCACCTTAATACATTATTAATCTACAAGCAAATTATCAAATACTACAACACTACTGCAAAGCATAAATTATTTTATAATAAAAACAAAACTAATGTGAGTTTGAAATAATAGAATAGAGAAAGCCAGACGGAACTGTTTTGTTTCAATTTTAAATCCAAACAATACAACCAACTGTTGTTTATTTTTTAACAGACAGAGATTGGTGCGAGTGATTACGTAACATTGGCCTGTTAATTATTATTGAATTTTTTTTTTATGTACGCACTAAGTTTGACTCAGCCTGACTGACGTCACGTTACTTACTGACTGCAGGTTGTATACCGAGGCGCAGTAATGTACGATTAGATGACGTTTCCGCGCAGCCAATGGGTATAAATAACATACGTCTTCTAATCGTGCATGATTGCGCCCCAGTGGAAAGAAATCATTTGTTTTACCTCGGACTATCTTCAAAATAGTCAGAGCCATTATTATTAATATGTAGGTATCGTCAGACTAACGTTAGGTTGCCTGTTCTGTATGAAGTATATATAGGGCTATTATTTTTTTTATGCTGGCTCGGTTTAAAATTGTAATACAAAACACAATCGAGAGTTTTATAGTAGGTAGTCATAGCATTGCCTTATATTGACAGAATAAAATCAAAACAGATATTGTATAAATTTTCAGAAGGTTAGTTACGTTTAGAAATGTATTTATTTTGTTCAGCGGCCGAATTGTTGGTTCATTTTTATTCAGCCAAAGTTTTTTTTTTTACACATTTTGGGTGAAAAATGCAGGTCGGGCTAAGCCCACCTAGCCCAGTACATAGAACCGCCACTGTATACACAAGGAAATTGAAATCACTTAAATATGTTGCTCATAAAAGAATAATAAGTTTAGTTCGGGAATAATCAGTTGCAATATAAAAAAAATAAAATTTATTTTGTCCAAAATATATTTTAACATTTAAGAAACAGTTTCACAAAACACAGTTCATTTGAACATTACAAATACTTTTCAGCAACAAAAAAAAACTATTGTACTGATTTGAGAGATGTTAAAGATACTTAACTTTTTTGTTTTCAAACAATAACATAATAAAGACAGCTTTTAATTGAAATAAGAAGATAACATGATGAAAAAATCATTTTCTTTTGTGGGACCTGTCATGTCCCGAGTTGGAATCCTTATATCTGTCATTACTATTTTTTGATGAAGGTTTTCTTTGAGCATCTTGGTAACTGTCTCTAGTCTTCTTTGATGCAGATTTATCATTTGAATGTCTATGAGATTGAGGTTTCTTTTCTTCTACTATTTCAGATGACTTATCTTTCTTCCATGCAGATTTATCATTTGAACGTCTATTAGATTGAGGTTTCTTTTCTTCTACGATTTCAGAAGACTTATCTTTCTTCCTATTGCAGCTCTTACTTTTTTTCTTTCGATCATCATCAGATGACTCGGAGTCCGTTTCTAGAAATTATGACAAAATAAACAACTCATAGAAAAAAGAATTCCTAGTCTACCATATTTTTTATCCAATCTGATTACTACTTTTGATATCAATTTACTTTTACCTATACAAAGGAATGCTCAAAAAAATTATTACATAACTGATAACTAAGAGAAATACCAAGTCAAACATTTTAAATTTGTTAAAATTTATTTAAAAAAAAAACTAATCTTCAGTAGCATTTAGATTTTCTGCATTACATTATTATGAGGAGTGATTTTTTCTAAAAGGAGTATTTTCATTTTTTGTCTTGAAGCATATTTTGATACGGTTGCGAATGTTGAAATACATCTTTACTGCAGAAAACTCGCCTTTAAAAATAAAATTGAAAATACATGTTTCATACAAAATAGCTTAGACGTACATACATAAACAAGGCAATGCAGTTGTTTTGCGATTGTAATAATTTTTTTAAATATTGAAAAAGGCATTTTAGAAAATTCGCTCCTCATTTTATCTTAGCGTAATGTCAATTTCTTTTGCATGAACTAAAACAGTTTATTAAATAAGTACACCCAAATCTTTTCTTATAAGGGGGATACGATGCATTTAATACATAGATTCCCAACCTTTTCGGGTGGCAACCCTTTTTATAAGCCATGTGACCCGCGGCCCCGATGCAATTGAAAAAGGCATATTTTTTCAATAAGGTAATTTTAGTTGACTAGTTTTAGTTTAGTTGTTCAAATCCAAAATCGAAAAAAGTTGGCGACCCATAGGTTGGGAACCCGTGATTTAATATAAGGGTGCAGAAACAAATATGAAAAAAGTTGGAGTGAATCCATTATATTTGACCGTGTAATTTTAAAACCGTGCATTGGGTGTATGTACTTGGAAAAATGCTAAACACTTGAGATATATTGAGTGCAATTTATGAGTGAAAAGTATTGATATTAAACTAAACTTCTACTTCTTTCCCCAGAAACAATGTTCTCTCTATTGGCATTATTGTAGTAGTATTCAGTAAAAAAAAATTCAAGTTTAAGGGTAAGCAGCTTTCAATACAGCAACATCCAATTTGTAGTTTCAAATGTTTTTAAGGAAAATATTAATGACATTAATTTAAGCTAGCTCATGAGCGTTTTACTCTTGATATCTATGAAGATAGCTGTACCTGATGAAGACGAGGATGAATCTTCAGAAGAGCTTTCACTAGATGACGATGATGATGATGATGAATCACTACTGGAACTTGAACTGGAATTATCCTTAGTTTCCGAGATGTTTACCTGATTAATTGCTTCCACCTGTAATATTTTTTTTATTTCATAAATATGTTGCTTATTTCATAACAGTTTTGATATAATTTAGAAATAAATATATCGACTGTGGAAAGGAAAAAGGACGTAACCCGCACATATCAAATTTTACAGGAGGCGCAAAAAACGTGTTTTGATGATTTTGGGCCATACGCAAATTATGAATGATACACAACCTTGAAGTGCACGGAGACTTCAAAACTGGTGTTTAATTGACATAATCTAATATTAATTAAAGAAATTGTCTAGGAAAAACCTTTATTTCAGTCTTTTTTCTTGGTTTTAATTTTTTGCAAGGTCATCCTTTTCAAACTTAAAAGCTAAATTTAGATACTAATTCGGCATTTGCCACTCGCATCCTTTTGATAGAACGTGTATCAAGTTGTATACATTGTGATTATCGAAAAAAAGCTGTTTTGGAAAAACTGAGGGTTATGTCCTTTTTCCTTTCCAGTCGATATATATATATATTTTTAATGTTTAAAAAATACATTTTGCATTACAGCTAATGCCAACGCGCCAAATATTTTAAAGTTGAAAGATCAAACGAGAAAAAACTCAATGAGAATTTTTAGTAATGTAAATCGCCTGTGTGGTAGAGTGGTCAACGGTGTTGGCTTTGGCTACAGAGGGCCCGGGTTCAAATCCCGGTATGGACAGTTTTATAAATTGATTTTTCAATCGATTTATGAATTTCTGTTCAAAGGCATGGATGTATGTGATGTCTTGAATTCCCCCTCTCACCTTTCCTATCCTATGAACGGGGCGTATCGACAGCGATTAGCTTACCACTAATCCTGTCCTAGCCTTATCCTACTATCCCTACTCTCTTTGGATAAAGAGAGGTTGAGCAACTGAGTAACAAGCAGTTCTCGTAGAAACACTGTTGAGATAAACTCCATTAGGAGTCCATATGCTCCACATTGGGAGCAGACATGGTTTAAAAAAAATAAATATCTAGAAATTCAAAGGGAGGATGTTATGAACTTACCTTGGGAACCTGCTTCAAATGCTCCCGGAGTTCATCAGTTAATCCACCAAGTCCGATTGATGTGAAAAAATTTATTGCAAATCTGGTGTTTTTAGGATTATCTCTAGGAAATATTCCAGCAAACGCTCCCTGAAGGGTCCTTAAACATTAAGATTGTGTAAATTAGATTAAACATTCTGATAATAAGTTTCATTACACCAGATAACAGTTAAAGGGCAGAAAAATAGAATAAAAATCAATTATAAACTTACTGGTCCTTCAATCGGTCGTTAAGTTTTCCTAGTCCCATATATTCTGCCAGCTCTTGGAACAATATTTTGATGAAAATTCTACTGGAGCTAGTAGTATCTTCTTCGTTCAATTTTACACAATCTAGAGCTTCCCAGCCAATGGCGTCGGTGAATAAGAGATGTGCAAAAAATTTACTTATATTCCTTAAACGATTTGTATCCAATCTGTGGGCGGTGCCATACGAATCCTTGAAAATCAGCTCGAACGGATTTACATAGATCCTATTTATTTGACAAAATCTTTGTGCTAGCAAACCGTAAAATTTTTCATACGTCCTTTGCTCAGCGCAACAGTCCAAAAACATGTGACAGAGTTCCATTTCTTGACCAGGCTTCAATTGCATTTTCATCAACTTATGGGCACATTCTTCAAAGTCCAAACTTGAATGAATTGTCAAATAAATAGTTCTTCTTAATGCGATGAGATTTGTTTCAGTGTTATCTATGATGATACCATCTTTTTGATTGTTTTCTTGATTCTCTTCTTCCACTTCTGAATCTGATTCACTTCCGCTGCCAGACTCAGCATCTGAATCTGAATCGGCATCGCTGCCCAGAATTTCTTTACACAACTCTTTATATTTATTTTCATTGCTTTCATAGCTGGGATCAAATTTGAAGACATCTGAAAATTTAAAAACATTTTGATAAAAATTGAAAAATTTTTGGGCACAACAATGGATTTCTATTCAACCCTTTGACAGATACATGTGTAGACATAGTAGTTTTGTTCTTCTGCGTACTTCTGATGGTTTTTAAACTGTTTTCGAATTAGAATCTAATTCAAAGCTTTGATCACATGGTTTGGATTGTGGTTTTGACAGTTGGTTCTGTTCTTTTGCATCAAAACTGGTTTGCAAACCGTCAGAAACAGTTCATGCCCTAAAATCGCTGACTTAATTCTGACTGTTTTGGCGTACTAACCTCCAACCCCAGAATGGCGAATTTTGTTATGAACGACAACTTAACTGACTAAATATCAAATGTCAAACTGACAGGTAAACGTCACTGATGTATATTATATAAAAGTTGGTAAATAAATATTTGAATATGAATGACAAGGTTTTACACTCTTATTCAAATCTATATTCTAAAATTTAGAGAATGGATTAGAATAAAAGAATCGATTTATTATTGACAATAAAAAAATCTTGTGTTATCTTTGAGTGTATAAGTATTCACTGAAATAATATGAAATGAAAACGAAAGAAAAAATGATAATATTGAAATAAGGTTATGTTTATAATATTTTATGATTAATTTGTTTGACAACAACATAACGCTGCTGTGCACATTATAAAGACGTATTTTTATCAATTTTACAAGATAGAGTGGCACTGTCGCATTCCATTGTCGTTGCAACGAGAGTCGTCTGTGCGGCGCATACAGTCAAATGTTGGCTAGCGTCTGTGTATTCAACACGTGCCAGGCTATACACGTATAGCCGGGCGACTGTCTATAGGTCTGTTCTTATGCACAAACGCCAAAACCAACATTCCAACCGCTTCCAATCGAATTCGGCCAAAATCAGTTTGCAAGTGGCACAGAAGAACAGTGAAATTTTTGTTGTGCTGCCAGTACAATAAATAATTACAAATTGTTTTTTTCTGAGTAGCAATTTCTAGGTCTGTAGCCAGATTTCCATTTAAATTTACAAGCGGCAAAATCAAAATAATTAATTATCGAGATTCAGTTCTTCTTAGTTCAGCTAATACGCCTTTATAAGACTATGGAAAATGTTTGATTGTTCATAAATAACTTTACCATAAATAACTACCCTCTGAATATTTTCAGGAAGAAAAAAAAGCTAAATAAATCTATGAAAAAAAGTATATTATTGAAAATTAAATGCCGGTATCATTTATCACAATTTTTAGTATACTGAAGTATCTAAGAAGGCCCTGGTCCAAGAAATGTATATTATGCAAACAAACTCATTCAATTTTAGGTAATCATTAACACTAGACTCTGAAACTATCTGACAGTTAATTCGGCGTCAGTGCTGCCAATAGAAAAACATATGTTCTCTCTCTCTCTTGCTCTTATACCTAAGAGGAAATATTATTGTTTATACCTAAGAACAACACCATATCTGTAATCTTAAAAGTAAACATCTTTAGTTCTTAATATAACTCAATAATTATTATTAAATATTATTTGTAAATATTGTACATACTTAAGAATCGTATTGTCTTTCATAACTGTTAGAAATACTCCAAAAATATTGCTGCGTGGGGAACGAAACAAATTCCTAAACACGAATTCATCTAAATAGGACTGGCGTGTCAGCTTTCGCTTCGTTCGCATCCACATGTTTTCGACGTTTTGAGTATGTAAATCACTATCGTTTGAATCCACGAAGTTGTCTTGGTGAACCACAAACGAATGAGTGTATAAGAGCGAGAGAGAAAGTATGTTTTTCTGTTGGCAGCAATGACGCTGAATTATCTGTCAAATAGTTACAGACTCTAGTGTTAATGATTACCCAATTTTAACACTGAAATGTTATATTATTCAAATGCAAGTTATGCACTAAAAATGTTACCAAAATCACAATTGAAAAGTAATCGTTGAAATGATTGACATTTAACAATATAACAAAAGGCATAACAACTATAGATTACTTTAAAAAACAATACTTACTCAATAAATCTTGGGGGTCTGTCACTTCATCTAACATAATAAGATGCGTAAACTGATCTTCTTCAGGCACCAACTCTAATTCTTCAATGACGGCAACGTGATCTTTAAAACCGTCTTTGCGTACTTGAAACATAACCTCAATCATATATTGTACGCGCTTATCCAACTGTCCTTCGTGCAAAATATTTCGTAACATTTCAAATATGGCATTCACTCCTTTTGCAGACACTTCAGTCAACTTTTGGCCACTCTCTTTCAGGAATGCTATAGCAACTTCTACTGAGTCGTCTGTCGGACTTTCTACTAATAAGGTCAATATTTCTAAAGCTAATATTTCGTGAGCGACTCTCTGGTTTACCAAATGTGCCACAAAAGTTGCAGCAGAAATACAGATTGATTTGTCATTTCTCTTAAATCCGCGCTTAAACTGTATTACGAGACGCTTTAAGAGTAATTCACCAATGTTTGGAAACCTTGAATTGATTGCTGAAACCAATGCGGCATACACATGAGTAAATGTAGGGGATGCTGCTTGTGCTTGTATAATGGATCTACACAATAGACCTCTGCCCCTTACGATATTTTCTCTGAGGAGTTCTTTGATAATTGTTCCAATGTTACCGGTATTTATCTTATTTATAAAACCGTGGATAGATTTTTTCAAAGCCTCCCATGATATTCTCTGGTAGGCAGCTGACGCCTTGTCAGTTATCTCAGCTTGCATCATGCGAAGTTTAGCCGGTGGAATGTAAGCACCACCAGTTCTAGATGTTAACATATCGAATTCTTTTTTGGGACGAGTCGGTTGCGATGGAGCCTCATCTTTCTTGTTACTTCTATCCGATTCACCGCTTTTAGCTTTTTTAGGATCATCATAGTAACGAGAACCTACTTTGTAGTTACTTGTATTACTTTTAAGTCGTTTGTTTTTATCTTGGTGTTGTTCATCCCAATATCTTTTGTATGAAGCATTATCACGCGGTCTTTCATCTATCCTCTTATAGTCATCCGCCTTTTTATATTCATCGCCTCTCTTATAGTTATCCACTTTTTTACAGTCGTCAGCTTCCTTAGAGTCATCGCCTCTCTTATTTTCATCGACTCTCTTATAGTTCTCCGTTTTTTTATGGTCATCAGCTCCCTTGTAGTCATCGCCTCTCTTATAGTCATCGACTTTCTTATAGTCATCGGTTCTCTTATCATCAGATTTCTTGTAGTCATTGTCTCTTCTGTAGTTATCGGCCTTCTTTTGGCCATCTTCATACCTTTGACGCATCGGCTTGGACGGTTTAGATTTATTAACGGTTTTCTCGATATCAATGGTCTCTGATGTATCAGTATTTTTCAGTTTGGTTACTTTTCTGCCATGTCCACGAGGAGACCGACTACGGCGTCTATCGCGATCTTTGTTGTCACTTCGAGATTTAGAATCAGGTGATTTGCTTTTAGACATACTTAATTTATACTTTCAATTTTTATAATTCATGAACATTTGTTGCAACAAAATCACAACTCCACAATTATTGTATGCGAGTAGAATAGTGAGAAAGAATAGAATAGAATGTGTTGACGCAAAGAATTGTACAAATTCTTACTGATACGTTATAATTCGTTTACATTTATTTCTACTGATTTTGACAACCGTGCGAGAAGCAAAATCCACAGACAACAAAACTAATTGTGGAAAGTAAATGTGCTACAACTCTGTTCATAAAAATATACATTTTAGGTAGGTAAATAATTAAATACTATGATTAATACGAATCAAACAAAGGTCGATATTTATTTTAATGGCTAGTGAATCAATTTTAAATATAAAAGTGCGAAGGTTGTCAATATACCTAATAGGCTAATATTATCTAGTTTTTTTTAAATCAAAATGATTGTTTTTCTTTCTTGAAATAAGTATAAGAAATATAATAGCAATAACTAATGTTTTTAACTAATCATTTATGATTATGTAACCAAAGTTTTCGTGCAAATAAATTGTATATTTGGCTGGTTTTAAAGTTCCAACTCAAAGATTTTTACGCTGTGTTTTTCACCTAATTTTTCAAAACTTTTTTTTATGCGGTTCTGTGTATATTTTAACTCGTTATTTCAAAGTTATGCGGATTTTAAGAGTTGCCATTCATGACCGTTCCAAACCAATTTTTCCACTAAAAATGGAAGCTGTTGATATAAATGATGACCATTACTGTCATACCTAAATTAACCTTTTCAGTACCGCGATGTTTTAAGCTAAAAAACATTCACTCACATACCTACCGCATATTTTTAATACTTTTTTAATAGTTTTAAAAAATAGGACTGAATTTATGAATATTAAAAGTTTACTTATAAAATGATATAAACAGTTTATTATTTTTAAGTTACATTAGTGGCCTTCAGTGGCATTAAAGTATTCACGCCGTTCGTATGTAGCGGCCACCAGTGTCCTTACGGTACTGAAGCCGTTAATTATGTTTAGTGACGAAGCCAAGTCCCGATATCCAATAGCTCAGTTGGTCATTACGCATCTTCAACAGTACATTTTTTCAACTGAATGAGATCATTTTACTTTAGAAAAAATGCAGGGTATTTTTGTTACTATAGATCTGTTCTTGTGCACAAACGTCAAAACCAACATTTCAACCGCATTCCAACGAATTCCGCCAAACCCAGTATGCAAGTGGCGCAGAAGAACAGGCAATTTTTTGTTGTGTTGCCAGTACATTAAATAATTATATATAGTTTTTTTCATAGTAGCAATTTCTAGGTCTGTGGCCAGATTTTTACAAGCGGCAAATTCAAAATAATTAACTATCGACGTTCAATTATTTTTAGTTCAGTGAATACGCTTTTATAAGACTATGGAAAATGTTTGATTGTTCATAAACAACTTATTGTTTTATTTTTTTTCGTGCTATTAAAACCGTATTGCCATTTAGAACATAATCGCATTTGATGAAATACGTCAATGGTAAATACAAATATAATTTTCACTTAATTGGTGTGAAAATTATATTTGTGTTAACCATTTTAGGTTAAACTGTACGACAAATACGTACTACAGTTTTAAAAGTATCTTGTTATACTGAAACATCGTAATATTGTTGTCAAACAAATTAATCATAACTAATTATAAACATAACCTTATTTCAATATTATCCGATTTTCTTTCGTTTTCATTTCATCTTATTTCAGCGAATACGCACTCAAAGATAACACAATGTTTTTTATTGTTAATAATAAATCGATTCTTTTATTCTAATCCATACTCTAAATTTCAAAGTATAGATTAAGAGTATAAAACCTTTTCATTCATTGTTGCTGACAGATACAAAAATGAAATTTTCGCTCGAATATCGGTTTTGTGCGATGTCATGTACAAATGTTTCCTATAATTTCGTTTTAAAATGCTCCATGCTTTTCAAGTCAAACAAAACAATGTTTTTAAGCCAAATATTTTGACAATTTAAGGTAAATGTACTAATGGTTGACTATGTACCAGTAGTTGACCTTTTGGCAATAAAATTGCCTAAAATAAAAAATGCAGACCCGGGATTGCTCTAAATTCTAAAGTTCAGACAAGTCAAGCCATATGTGGTCAGATTGAGAAACTAACCCATCACCATATATGTAATTTTAATGAAATGGCAGCCATTTGAAAACAACACCTAGTGAGGCAAGTGTTTTATTTGACATTTCTTAAGAATTTTTTTAAGGACATGAGTGCATATGTTCCGCCGAATCGGTGAAACTGCCTATTTCACGTATTCGGCAGAGATTTTGCCGAATGCGTGAAATAGACAACAGGCTTGCTTATTTCACGCATTCGACGAAATCTCTGCCGACTGCGTGAATTCGCCAAGGAGTTATAACTATTGTCTATGGTATGGTTGATAAAATGAATCAATGCTTATTTGATGACATAATTATTGATGTTGTTCAATCTGCAACTCCGTAAAATATTTTTTTGCTTTTCTTGTAAACTTAAATGCTATGAAAATTACACAACACTGAAAAAATTGGTGTGAAATTTACTGAGGACGAGGAAGCTTGGCGTGGAAAAGGGATTTAATTTTGATAAATATGGAAAGAAACACTTTAAAAGCCTGCACGGCTTATATTGCTAAAGAAATACCAGATAAAAATGCCAAATCATATCATTTTTATCATAATGCATTGTGATACAAAGGGTTTTATCACAACCATTTGTTTTTCTAAAACAGTAAATGATTTTAAAGTATATGATCAGATAAGCAGTCACAGAAACCTAGCTAACAAGACAATGTAAAGTTTAATATTAAATTAAATTTGACGACTGTTACACAATTTTTTTTACTGTTCATTATTTTTTCTTGATACTATTATTATATCCCTTTATCATTTTTTTTATTATTATCGTCAAAAGGTGTCAAGTCAAAGGTAGGAATTTAAATATGTTTATTTCTAGAAATTTCTGTTTGTCTAGTTTTACCGACTTGTTATTAAAATTTAGAACTTTAAAATTTCTACCAATATCGAAGGTGTGGTTGTTTTGAAACAGATGGTTTCCAAATGAAGAAAGTTCATCCCCTTTCTTAGCAGAACTCAAGTGTTCTTTGATTCTAATATTAAACGATCTACCTGTTTGACCAATATATTTGGCGTTACAAGAATTGTAGTGAGTTGAGTTGAGTAAATAAATCCCACTTTGGTTCAAAAAGTTTAATTTATCTTTGGACTTAACTAATGCCAATGCTCACAATAAACAAAACCGGTTCTTACCAGTGGCGGTTCCTGACCTGAAATCTTGGGTGGGCTAGAGAAAAGCATAGCATTGTATACTATTTACGAAATTTTGCATGCTTCCACTTCATCTTATACATTAATCTACAAGCAAATTAACAAATACTACGACACTACTGCAAAGCATAAATTACTATATAATACAATCAATGCTAATGTAAGAAAGAAATAATAATACGTGACCTTAAATTTGTCTCTTTCAAAGTGAAATAACAAGTAAAAAAAGCAATACAGAACTGTCACTGAGATTCGATACCTGTCACTTTCATAAAATACAAAGATATTGGTATGTTTGTATGGGCCATGGACTAATTCCAATTTAGCCCCCGATGAATGACAGAAGCCAGTAAATTTGAAATACAGTCCTGTGTGTTTGATGACGTTTCCGTACATACAAATACAAACAAAATCAAATCGTGCTAGATTGCGTTCCAGTGTAAAGAAATATTGTCTATGGTTTTGGGCTGGAAAGCGTAGCCCCTGACCAATAGCATGTACATAGGTGTTGCCAGACTGACGTCACGTTGAAGGTTCTCTATGAATTATTTATAGGGTTATTGTTTTTTTTATGCCGGCTCAGCTTAAAATTGTAATAAAAAACAATCGAGAATATTATTGTAGGTAGACATGCCATTGTCTTATATTGATAGAGGAAAATTTAAACAAAGATATTATATTCATTTGGGGAAGGTTAGTGACGCTTATAAATGTATTTATTTTGTTCAGCGGCCGAATTGCTGTTCATTTTTATTCAGCCATCTAAAGTTTTGGGTGAAAAATGCAGGTCGGGCTTAGCCCACCTAGCCCAGTACCTAGAACCGCCACTGGTCCTTACATATTAAACGAAGTACAAATGAATATTGTGTTTTCAATAATATAATGCCTTTTCACCAAGTATTGACAGTGAACATCCCAAAAGTGGTCACCCGTTGAGGTTATGTTGTACAGTGCTGCGTCCGAACGAACGTTATTTGATTTAATTGGATGCAAAAAATGCGATTTAATTTAATTACTAATGATTATAAGCTTTCTACAATTAAAATACAATTATTTTATCATCCACTATGACAGCTTATTCTTATACCATAGATAGTTAAAATATAACTTATTAAAGTCTTTTTTTATATTTTGACATCTGTCACATATGGAGACATATAAAAGTCGAAAATAGATCGCTTAATGACGCCCGATGGGTTGATGTCGACGAGCGCTGCCTATCATATTACAGTTTTAACTTATTTGCAAGTTGTATGGAGATCAACGTCATTATAGTTAATTAACAGTATGCTTTTATATACTATGAAATGACATTTGGTTTAGTTGCAAAAAACACCGCCAGAGCGCTGTGATCATAGACAACTTACATAGTTTCTATCCATCTACCTTGCTGAATGCATGAAATAAGCAAAAGATTTTATGCCGAATTCACGCATTCAGCAAAATCTCTGCCGACTGCGTGAAATAGGCAATTTCACCGATTCGGCGTAACACATATAATCATATGGCAATTCAATGTTTTTGACTTTATAATATTAAGTTAATGTATTACGGGCAGCCATAATATTGAAGTATTGAGATCATTTTTAATTTTTAGGTTATATTTACAGGAAAGCGAGCTTCGGGGAGGGGGGGTTAACTACTCAAATATTTTTTCATGCCTTTTTAGTAGTTGACCGGGGGTGTCAACTACTGGATGAATTAATAAAAAAATATTTCACCAATTTTTTAACAATTTTGTCATTAATAAGTGTGGAATGATGATTATTTATGAATTAGAAGTGTGCAGGACTGTTCTATCCAATAGATGACATAGGGTCAACTACTGGTTTTTTGTGTATTAACTCCTTAAAGATGTGATAAACGAAGTTGTGACAGAATTTGTTCTGGTAAATGGTTTCCGAAAATGTGGACTTTGTCCATGGAACCCTCAAGCAGTGACGGTAATCTGAAAATATGCCTCTAACGGTTACATCAGAGTAACGCAAGTGGTATTTAGAGAGAGGGCTGCAGTTCTTGTATGAAAACATTAACCGAGAAAAACTTGATTCATTTCACAAAAAAATGAACCTAATCAAGATGACAAGTCATTGTTCCCACTGTGACGAAAAGTAAAAAATAAGTTGGAAAGTATCACTTTTCCTGAGCCAGATAGATCCATCAATGAGGCATTGCAAGAAAAGGTAACCGATGATATGATGTCTTTGGCCGCATGGAATACTACGAATTGTTATGCTGCTTCATCTTCAATCACCAGTACATCTGTGGTTCAGTGGCGGTTCTAGGTACTGGGCTAGGTGGGCTAAGCCCGACCTGCATTTTTCACCCAAAACTTTAGATGGCTGAATAAAAATGAACAACAATTTGGCCGCTGAACAAAATAAATACATTTATAAGCGTAACTAACCTTTCCCAAATGAATATAATATCTTTGTTTAAATTTTCCTCTGTCAATATAAGACAATGCCATGTCTACCTACAATAATATTCTTGATTGTTTTTTATTACAATTTTAAGCTGAGCCGGCATAAAAAAAACAATAACCCTATAAATAATTCATAGAGAACATTCAACGTGACGTCAGTCTGGCAACACCTATGTACATATTATTGGTCAGGGGCTAACGCTTTCTAGCCCGCAATCATAGACAATATTTCTTTACACTGGAACGCAATCTAGCACGATTTGATTTTGTTTGTATTTGTATGTACGGAAACGTCATCAAACTCACAGGACTGTGTTTCAAATTTACTGGCTTCTGTCATTCATTGGGGGCTGAAAACGATTTAGTCCATGGCCCATACAAAAATACCGATATCTTTGTATTTTATGAAAGTGACAGGTATCGAATCTCAGTGATAGTTCTGTATTGCATTTTTTACTTGTTATTTCACTTTGAAAGAGACGAATTTAAGGTCCCGTACTATTATTATATTATTTCTTACGTACATTAGCATTGATTTTATTATAAAGTAATTTATGCTTTGCAGTAGTGTCGTAATATTTGTTAATTTGCTTGTAGATTAATGTATAAAGTGAAGTGGAAACATACACAATTTCGTAAATAGCATACAATGCTAAACTTTCCTCTAGCCCACTCAAGATTTTAGTTCAGGAACCGCCACTGCTGTGGTTAGTCCAACGATTTGAGAAAATATTTCGTCTCCAATCGCCAGTCCACTTGTGGCTGTTCTTATGGCTAATGATGATATGTCGTCTCCAATTACTAGTGAACCCATGGCTAGTCCATCAAATGTTTCTAGCCCATTCAAGAGACAATTTTTCTTCCCTGGTAATGAGGAAAAAAAAATCAAGAAAAAGGCGAAAGAGAAAAAAATCCCTTCCATTGTTTCAGGCAAACTGTGCCAGGAGTATTTCCTAAACAAAAAAAAAGAAGAAAGAAGAAATGGAACATTTGAAAAAAGAACGAACTACAGAGAGGCAAAGAAAAAAATGAACTGAATGAGCGAACAAAGGCTGAAAAAAAATTTGTGGAAAGCAGCATGGAAAAAAAAAACAATTTTCTTCAGAGTCTTCTTACTCAAATGTTGACATTTCAGAATCAGTGGAAAGTGAATGCCACGAGTCTAGCAATGAAAACTTTACGCCTAAAACTCGTTGGCTGCCTGATATGAAAGCTTTTAAGGAACATGTAGTATTCTTATATGAAGAAGAAAACTTTCCGGGGAAAATCATTCGTATTTCTAAAGCAGCAGCTACTATTCATCGATGCAAAAGTGTGGAAGACTATGGAAATGGCCAGAGCGGCCTGATGTACTATGAATGGAAGGAGGTAGTATCTTACCTAAATGACCTAACGCAAGTAAGCAGAACTCGTAATGTTTTTTTTAATTCTGGAATTGGACTTTATTTGGAATATGTAAAGATTTTTTTGTGAGCAAAATCACTTCTCTTATATGTGGTGGAAGTTACTGAGCCTATAATATACTATACATGTACTCAGTTGCTAAAATAAATACATTTTTATAATTTTACTTTGATTAAGTAACATGGTCAACTACTGGGAAAAAAAGGTCAACTACTGGAACATTCAATTTTTCAGATGGTCAACTAATGACGCTGAAACATGGTTCTTAAAAATTAAACACAATTCTTTTGAAACAGGCCATTTCTTAATTTTTGTCTTATCATATTAATTAAGACATTTGAGCCATTAAGAATACACTTACTTTGTCATCATTCGGCCCAATGCTAAACGGCAATCGTTATTTTTGTTGAATTTTTGCTCTTAAGAGGTAAACTACTGGTACATTTACCTTACCATCATGTTAAAAATTTGACTAATAAAACTTTTATATAATATACATCAGTGACGTATAACTGTCAATTTGACATTTGGTATTTAGTCGGTTAAGTTGTCGTTTGCAACAAAATTCACCATTCTGAAGTTGGTACGCCAAAACAGTCATCGATTTAGAGCATGAACTGTTGCTGACGGTTTACAAACGGTTGGAATGTGGTTTTGACGCAAAAGAACAGAAAAAACTGTCAAATCACAATCCAAACCATGTGATCAAAGCTTTGAATTTGATTGTAATTCGAAAACAGAAAACAGTAATTTTTAAGTATATAAATTTATATTTTATATATCTATACTATACTACATAGTTTCTCAATATTTTTATGCCCATTGCCCCCTTTTGAGTCTCATATTTTATCGTGGCCCCCTTATCCATAGTTCTTTAATCTTCCATAATTCTCGGGGTTTGAGAAAAATGAAAAAAAATACTAAAAATGTAGATTTATTTTTAAAAAATACAACACAATACAATTTAGTATACAAATTGTTTGTTAAGTAAAATAAATTAAAATAAGGCAAAGAAAAGCGACAGAAAATCGTAAAAAAAAGGTTCCACAGCATAGGGCCAAAAACGTAGCTCTGCGGAGAGTACATTGTGATGTTCCCTTTAGAAATCTGTTGTTTGTCTTAGGATTTTTTAAAGTATTCATATGTTGTTTTGAGTAGAAAAAGTGGTTGAAAATCATTATTAAGCCCTCCAGCAATATCCCTAGATTGCGAAGTGGAAAGTACAGTGAGAATTGCATCTTCACAAGAGTTTACTGGTTCTACAACTATGTTAGCTAAGTAGAGTTATTATCTTAGCTGAGTGTCAATTCTAGAAGACACGTGTCGTTCAAATACTTTTTCAGAGGTGGGTATAAGTTTAAGAGGTTGATAAGCTTTGTTGTCTGAAGGAAGCTGGCTGCCAGTTTTTGGGATGACTTTAGGTATCCCTGTTTTCCAGGAGTTAGAAAAAAATCCACTGATGAAGCATTGAAATAACAGTTTCCCTTTTTCTAGATCAGTAAGAGCCCATGATCTTACTGATTTTCTATTCATAGAGAAATAGTGAAAATGCAGGATCAAGAGTGGACAAAGCGCAAGCTTGTGTAAGGTGCTCATTTTATAAGAATGAATTATCTTTCGGAATGAACGCGTCTTGTAACATCTTTACTGTTTCTGATTGGAAGGTGGTAAAACCATTTTCAAGAGGCCGTTCAACAGTATAAAATTTGTTCTACAACTTTTCTCATTTGCCTGATATGGAGGACCTTAAAGACACCAGCCACTCAGCGAAGAAGCAAAGCTTTGCCAATGATTAGTTTTGGTTTGTAGTATTGCGTTTTGATACTTGCATCAAGCTGATTAATACCTAGCTGCCAAGAGATTAATTGTGCCGGGTGGTTTGGCGGAACGACAATAATTTCAAAGAGAAGAAACCTTTAGACCAAAGCGATACAAATTTCTCTGCAACTTGTTTATTGTTTTCTGAATACTCTCGACAGTTTGTTAAAAATTGCCATCGCGGGCAGTCTTTAGATCAGAAAGAACGATTGATCTCGGTCATATAGAATTTACTCAGGATGAAATCGGAATTATAATAAAGAGGAACGGAGCTGAGATAGCCCTATCCGACCCCGGTTGATATCCCAAACCATTCCGTAGTTATGTCTCTGATTAATATGCAGCATTCACTGCTATTATGCTCTGATGGTAGCAATATTAGTTAGAAGTTCATACAATTTTTATAGATTTTCTAGAGAAGGCTAGTGCAGACTATCAAAGAGCTTCTCGTAATTCACAAAGCAACACATAAGCAAGCTTTTTAATTCGTTGCGCTGCTGAAGAAAAAATATAAATAGATTTTATAAAAAATAAATAACTACAAAGTTCTTATATTTTATGCTAATTACGTGACTTGTTTTTAGAAACACAATATACTGATACTAAATCTTCATCATTCATGTTTTTTTCGAACAAGACATTCTTGAAGTGAATGGGATTTTATGAAGATTACTGTTTTTATTGCAGTATTAAGGATTTTACACAAAGGTCCCAATTTTTGGCAACCAAATTTTGACGATGAATGCAAACAAATAGTACCTGATTATTTATAAAAGTAAAACTTCAATACTTTCAACCATTGAAGCAAGATGTCATCTATTCATAAAAAAAATCTTAATTCCTTGTTCAATCGTTTCACCTTTAATGTCTTAAGATTTCTGGCAAAGATATATATATCAAAAACAGGCGACAATAAATTTCGGTTTATCATGACCCAGTGATGTAATTATAATGCTCATTTCAATTGTGAATGTAAGCTACATAAGTAACTTGCCATAACATGCATATATTTTTCAAAAGAGCAAAAACGAATTTTTGAACCATATTATGGCTTTACAATGTCCAATTTCTTTTGTGATAGAAAATAAACACCTATCCAGACTCATTATTTAATGATAAGAAATACAATATTTTCGTATAAAAAATGATTTTCTTTACTTTACTTCGTTGATTTTCGATAAAATACATTGTATCATTTGTATCGTGTACATTTTTATCAAAAGAAAATCATAAAAGCCTACATCTATAATGTTGTCGTAATATTGGCAGAAGGCCATAAATCAATAACCAGCTGTATTGAGTTATGAATACAGATAAATAGATTTTAGCATGCTATATCTTCTGAAAAAGCAAGTACAGTAAAACCACCATTTACACTAAAGTCGGGACAGTGTAATTCGGGGTAGTGTAATTGGGGAAGTGAATCTCATACACTATTAGGGAATTGGTTTTTTCTGCAAAAAATACAAAACTAAGATTTCCCTTAGTTTTGCAAAAAAAATAAATATGAATGAAATTTTTAGTTACTAAGTGATAAAATTCAAAGCGCGCCAAAATCCAACACATAGACAATCGCCTGGCTATACGTGCATAGCCTGGCACGTGTTGAATACTCAGACGCAAGCCAACATTTGACTGTATGCGCAGCACAGACGACCGTCTCGTAGCAACGACAATGGAATGCGACAGTGCAATTGGGGGATTTGCGGCGAATATTTCAAACCAGTGAGTAATTCGGTGGAGTGTAATTGAGGGTTCCACTTTAAAAAAAACAGCTTGTGAATGATACGCTAACCACTACTCCTGCCTTAGCCCAATACTGAAAGCCTTACATCCTTGATCTCTGTGACCGAAGAGTGGTTGTGCAACTTAGTAACAAGCAGTTATTGTGTTCCAAACTTTTGATGGTATAAGTTTCATTAGGAGTTCACGTGCTCCCCATTGGCAGCAGACATCGTTTTTTCTAATTGTATAGGGGATAAAAGAAAATTAAAAATAATTGACAAAATAACAGAAAAACATTTCCATTTTATTCTTTAAACTCACATATCGAAAATAATTATTAATACTGTACATGAATAGTGATGATCCTAATTGCCTATAAGTAATAGGTACAAATAATTCAATACAGAAATTTCTGAAAACACATTTTTTTGAAAAGTAACCATATTGTGAAAATAAAAGGTTCAAAGCATTAACATATTTTTGGATGATTTCAAGCAACCAAATTGAAGATATTCAAACAACAAAATGAGTGATTATTTTTACATTGATTGACTGAAAAGAATCCTTTATATGTTATATTTTCATTTCACAACATTGCTTTTATCATTAATAACAAAATTTCTTTACAAACATTATGCAATACGTAAATGAATATGATAAATGTCCATGTTAATTTTGTGAAAGTAAAATTACTATCAGGAGTGATCATAAATAATAAAATAGATTATGCCTCTTCGGAATACTTCAGAATCAACACATTGATTTGATATAGGTACTTAGAGCACTAATATTTTACATAACGAATGTCTTCCAAAAAATACTAATAAATAGAAGTGTCTTTTAATGCTACAAGTAAATAGTTCATAATTCTAGTGAACAAAATAAAAGAAAAATAAAATAGATACTATTATAACCAAGAAAAAGTTCAATACATGTTAAGAATGAGTATGTATTTTATTGACCGTTTAAAGATATTTTAAAAGGACATTTGAGATAAGTAATTAATTCTAATAATAAGCTCGATTTAGATTATCAAAAAGGAACACGTCATCTAATTATTACTATGAAAAAAATAAGAAAATTGTAGTGACAGTATTGCCAGTTTAGATAACCTTGATTGAATGCCAAGAAAAAGTTAATAAAATCATTTTTTTAATACCATCCCTCGGAAAAGAGAATGTAAAGATTTAACTGAATCAAAAAATTTCTCACAAAAATATCTGCAAAATTATAAGTTTTTAATTATTGTAATACATATGATTTAATAAATGTATTCTTCTTAAAAGTATCTATGATTTGTTGTTAGCCTACGTTTTTACGATCATCATCAAGGTCCCAAATAATTGTATCATTGAAATTTATTTAATCCTGCACGGTATGAAAAATTACGAAAAACCTACCCTTAATTTAATTTGACTACATTTTACAGTTATGTTTATTATAACACGCTGGAAGAATAGTAAGAAGCAGATATTGAAAAACTAACACGGTAGGTATTAAACGCTTTTTCAGAAAATAGACGTGCAAAATACTTTCGATATGTTTAATTTTGTTCAGAAACATACACATTTGGATAGCCTGCATACGGTATAGATTTTCATAAAAATAAAATTATGAAATCATCACATTATTTAAAAGCTTAAGTATTTATTTGGATAAAATGTGAAATAATTATAAGATACATATAAAAGTAGGTAGTTTGTAAACAGTTATATATATACTTTAAGAAATAAAGCATAACTTGTTTAAAACTAAGCATAAAGATTCTTCAAATATTTATGACACAAATAAGTAGGATAAATTCTATAAGAGCTATTTATATTCTAATAACACTTGTGTCTATTCAAATTATGCACTAATCAAGCAATAATAAGAGTGCTTCTAAACATTCAACGCTTGTCTTCCTAGATGAAAATGATGATTGAATCTTTTTGGTCTTCAGATGATATCTTTGGTGTGAGTTTTTAGAGAAATTATTAAAAAGGTGAAAAGATTACATTAAAGACCATTGGATTTAATTTTCTCCCACAAATTGAATAGCAGTAGAAAAACACAGCAGTCAATTTTGAGGTAAACCTTACATGGAAAGAAATACACTCTTTTTAGCAAAAATAGAATGTGCACATGTCTTTATGATAGTAAAAATGTTTTCTAGATATAGTCGCATTGAAAATGGCTACTTGTTAGTTTGAAATATAAATTTGACACAAACAATGAAATGCACCACTAAGAAATCATATGCTCCACAGAGCAGACATAGTGTGAAAGAAAATTTGAGTGAAAAAACTGAGGCAAAGATACAGGTTGTGCACACTTGAATTTTGTTTTCTAAGCCTAAAACAATCGCTCGGATAAATAATAAGATGTTTTACTTTGTTTTTATCACTTGCACTTGTTTGCAATTTGAAATATATTGAAATAAAATAGATAGGCCCTTTTCCGGTGAGAATCTTGAGCTAATGACAAAGTAAAGTTTTTCTCCTTATCTTTAGAAATAAATAAAAATAACCTCGCCTCATAGACAGTAAAATGGTAAAAAGAAAGACGTTCGAAGAAATTTAATACAATGAACAAACAAGTGACAGAAAACAAAGTAAGACAATTAATATTTTCTTTTGTATTACCACAGATTAAACATTGATGCTATAGAAGTGACTAAAACAGTGAATAGAAAAATGCCTATGTTTTGTTTATAATATGAAGCTAAATCAACAAGAAGTATTTTAATTTTAATAAGCTGGAACTGGCCATAATGTGCAATGACATCGTAATGAAACTCAATAGAGTATACTACATCTAATGAAATTATTAATATTGTTGATCGTGATAATATCTGTAAGCAACGTACTTATGTCTATGTTCAAATAAGTATATTTCCATAAAACCTACTTTTTACATATTATTATGACTACAATAAAACTCCACTAAGTAATTTTAAGCAATACATATACTTCAACAAGGCACATAATGTTTTAAACTCGACTTTTAAATAGCAACACCTTTCAAAACTAGGTGTTATTATCACACACATTGGGTAAGAACTTTCAACATGCAAAGTGGTCAATGTTGTTAAAAAAACTGTCATAATAATATGGCTAATGATTCCCATTCTTTTAAGAGCTACACGATTATAATATAATTACATGAAAAGTAATTTTATTTTTGAAATATGGCAAAGTTATCAAATTATTAATGTAAAGAATTTAAAATAAGGATAATTGAATGTAAGAGAAAATAAGAGATGATATTTTATGTTCAAATGGTAATAATGAATAGTTTTTGTTTGAAAATAAACTGTTATTTAAAAAATTTATATAATTTTTAGCTGTTGTAAAAACAATATAATAAATGAGAAAATTAAAATGATTTAGTACCCCGACATTTCCAAAAATGTTTCAATTGATTATTAAATGTAGAATAACTCGTAATATAATATAATATAATATTGGCATTGATGAATAATAATGCATTTCATGATATGGTAGTAACTATGATATTGACATTAAAGCATTAATTGCGTGATAAAAAATATATAAAAATGGTTATTAATGAGTGGTGAGTTAATTTTTACTTAATTAGGTTTTTTCTTATATTTCGATTATTTGTAGTATTGCCACACACAAAAATATAAAAATCTTTTTTTGGATACGGACCAATCTGGGAAGAATATTATTTATTATTTCAAGAAGTATTTTTTTTTTTTAAATTATAAAACTCATAGTTAAAAATGTAAAGTAAATTAGTTCTTTATTACTTTTGAATATTTTTCTAGAAGCTATTACTTCGCTTTGGCGTCAAGATCTTTTTTGCTTTCATCCAACTAGATGTGCCGCTCTACAGACGTCGATTCCAGGAAGGAATCGATCCCAAATAGAATTTTACGCTCAATATTATATGGCTACCGATTTGTTTACAAATGTTACCCTTTTTTAAAAAACATTTTCTTCATTTGCTATAGAAAATAAAAATAATGTGGTGGCCAAAAGTCACTGATGAATGTGTCTAGTATCCATATCTGAAGAAATAACAAAAATTCAAAAAAATTGTGAGAATGGCAATAGATAATAGATGACAAGCTACTCGAACGTACAGGTACGTTGATACTCATCAAAGGGTTAAGTTATTGAAAACATGGGTTGAATTAATATTTATAAAAATGTCTTTTTCTTGAATAAACTTATACAAGGGATACATCCTTGGATTGCATGATATGCAGTACTATAGTCGTAGACTACGCTGAAGGTATACAGTAAGACAGTAACATGTGCAATATTGTATACACCTACAATATATTCCTGTATTGTACCTTACCATACTGTGGACAAGAAAATTAAGTTGAATGAATATGAAGGATAATAATAACAATCATTTTGATAATAAGCATTCGGTAACGTTTAAGATGCAACCGAAGCAATGACATTGAATAATGGCTACCTGCGAGTCAAATGGGACATTTACACACATGTGTTAATAATGAAAATTATTGGGAAACGTCCTTTTTGATTTTTTTGTTGATGGGGGGAGTATTTTGATTTAACCAGAGAGCAAAGGCTATTTCTACAAAAAAAGCAGAGAGTGTATGGGTCAATGGAAAGGATGCCCAACCGGTTGATCGCAAAGGAAAATTTGGTTAATTCTGAACACGATCGAGAATTAAAAAAAAAAAAAAAAATTATAAATATTTACAGTCCGTTATGAAAAATAATAATATCCTGGCGGTCGGATTAATTTAGCTCAACTTGATTTGTGACTATCTGCTACTTTAGAGAATTAACGAATGGTTGAAGTAAGACAGTGGTAAAATTTCTTATATGAATCATGTTAGGAGTTGATCACGAAAAAAACTTAATATTCAAGATTAAGTAGCTCTTGGCAGAAAAAAAGGTTGGACACCCTTAGTGTATGGTATAGACCTCCGTATGCCTTCCACTGCAGCACTGAATCTTTGAATGCTATTAAAAAAAGGCAATCATTTACTTAAAAAAAAAACAATATTTAAATATATGTTTTTAAGGTTTTCATTTAAATGTTGGTAAACACTATAATGGGATATTTCTTTTTCTAAGTTACTTATGTCACTCGATATTACTTTGCCAACAAAATTTTCCACAAATACTTTGTGTAGGAAGCTCAAATTTCTTTCAATTACAATTTTTCAGTTATCCTTAATTTATTACATCCAAATGATTTAAAAAATACTTTACTCTATAAAAATAACAATAATAATTATTATTTTACCAAAATGTGTATCTTACACAATACGTTTACATTTGCATAACATGTTCCGCTATCCATCTTCAATAGACATCTAATGTTACATGAAGGAAAATATTGTCATATTTGCACATAATATTTGTGATTGAAAACTTTTTAAAATTACACATGGATTAAAAAACACTGTATTAATAATATTTCATTAAAAAGGACAAAAAAATAGAAACAAGCGCACATAGATTAGAAAATACTTGTACTACAAAATAGAAAATGACTATTGAATATTACTCAAACTTAATACATATATATAACAAGGGCATCGTGTCAAATTAAGATTTGAATTTTATTGAATAAAACAATTGTTTCAAAAATGGGATATGTAAATATGTACGACTCAACCAAAATTAGAATATCCAGATCACTTTAATGTTTCTTATATCAACAACTTAAAAATATTTCTTTGTTTAACGAAAACTATGGACAAAAAAAAATCAAAACAGTTAACTACTAATTATTTGTTTCTTATTTACAGGTCAGGATAAATTATTCATAGACGTTGTCTTTTTTTTTTGCAAAGAATTATTTTGAAGGCAATAGTTTGAATGCAATCTAAAATATATTAAAGTGGTAATAAAAATCTGTCTATAGAAGAAATTGAATAATTTTAGTATTGAAAGGAATTTTCGATTCTGTAAATATTTAAATACATCAATTGAGAAATATGTAGTTACACAAATAAGAAAAAGAAAATTATGATATGAAGATAAAACTAAATCAAATGTGATTATTATGAAAGAAATGTTCTATATTACTAATTCCACAACTATGATTTATATGGACCATTAAAAAGTGGAATTGTCAATATAAAACTTTGGTTTTTACAACAATCTAACAGTATTATTCTATCAAAAATTAAAAGTATATAAACAATATTAAATTTAAATCATATCTCATAAAAACATTAAGAGTTCAATAGCGGTTTTAATGGTTGGTGAAACCATTTCACAGTCAAAATTATTAATTATCTGGATCAACCCAATCAACACTCGCCCAGTCGGGAAGCTCAGTTTCGTATTCCCATCCGGGGCCCTAAAACAAAAACAGGATTATTAAGGTATATTCGGTACCAAGGTTGTTAGTTCAGATGAAGACTTGAAATTTTGAAATTTGAATAAAATCGTAGGTGTTAACATCTCAGCTCACCCTATACTTCCAGGCATGTAAATACATGACAAGATCATTGGGACGAGGATCTCGATAACGGACTTTGCATTCATAGCAATGAGGATCTACTGACATCTTCTCCTGGTTAAACAACATGTCTGGTGATTCGTGGCCGGTCTGCGTCGCAACTGTCACCTTTAAAACAGAAAAGAAGTTTATAATAGTCTTAGTTTGAATCAAGATATTATTTTTATTTGAATTATATTTATTTATAATTTCCAAATACGATTTATTTTGAAACAACAAACCTTTGATCTTCCATGGGCCATAGAGGGTTTTGATATAGGTAAATTTGGGTATGGCGAATGGGGTATATGTTCTCTTGGTATAGAAGCGTTCACCGATGGTGATATTTGGCCAATTGTTTCATCAGAGACATTTGTACCGATGGAGTTTGTAAGCACATTAGTAGGCGTCACTAAAGTCGGAGATTCAAGCGACGGTGATGATTCTCTTGATGCTGAACCAACTTCACAATCGTCCTCTCCGGAAGCATGTTCACCTAGAGATGATATTGTATTAACACTAATGCTTCTATGATAGTAAATTGGTTGTAATTTTTGTAAAATGAATGATTTATTGTAAAGAAATATTCAATAGGAAAAGATACTATCAGAAAGTTAAGGGATTGAATAAAATTGGTGTGCTTAATTGACAAAACTGACTCATATTAATACGCTGCAATCCAGTTGCAAATTTTCAAGCTAAAATGTTTGCTATTGTGAAAGTTTAATTGATAAATGTTTGGAATGTTAAAATACCTTCTCCTTTGTCTAAATCTAAATCTGCCTTTGGTTTGAAAAGCGACAGCTCTGTATCGCCATCCATCCCAAGCCAGTTTTCAGCATTATGTATTGATATGAGATCTTTCACTAATTCTTCATCACTTTTTCCACCTAGATCGCCTCCCTTTCCTTTCAGCGGGCCAAATACAGGGTGGTTGTAGAGAGGATCATTTACTACCGGATAACCTGAAACAGTAAATAAGAGAAATTTAAGCCAGTGAGTGAGTCCGCTGCGACACGATACAAAAATTTTGACTCGAAAGGAAACATAGTATAACACAGTAACCGCAGTAGTGATTTTTTATGAAAACTATACACCAAATTATAATATAGATATTATGTTTTTTTTAATATTAAAAATAGGGATGAAATAACTTAATTTTATAGCCGTGTACGTAGAGGCATTGCAATCTTTTGATCGATCTTACTTTTTACGATAACATTTGGAGCCAATAGTATCATTGCATTTTACAGAAAGTAGTTCTAGGCACATATTCCATAGATAAGATGGATTTTTTGGTTTCTGGTATTTGTATAATAGTATTCAATTTGTAAATATGAAGCATTATAAAAACCGTATATGTATTTAAACATACGTTTAAAAAAAAAGTAGTCGAGAAATTCTTTTTGCTGACAAACTTAAATTTCTTAGGGATTCAATAAATGAATTTGACATTAAATGTCAAACAAAAGGACTGTTGATAGTGGTATATCAATATTTATATCTTGTTCATTTTGTGAAATATCAAAATCTATTGATTATAATAGATTTTTTTCAAACTATGTCCACTTCTTATGTGGAGCATATGGACTCCTGATAGAGTTTATCTCAACAGAAATGTTTATATGAGAACTACTTGTTACTCAGTTGCTCAACCTCGCGTTTTTTCCTAAGAGAGTAGGAATAGAAGGATGGGGTTAGAACGGAACTAGTGATTAGCTAATCGCTCTCGTTACACCCTGTGCTTAGGATACGATAGGTGAGTGAAGGGAATTCAAGACATCACAAACATACATGCCTTCAAACAGAAATTCATAAATCGAAAAATCAATTTATTAAACTGTCTGTACCAGGATTCGAACCTGTGACCTCCGTAACCGAAGACAATGACGTTGACCACTCGACCACGCAGGTGGCGTAAATATTATTTAATAGAAATACTTATATATATTATGATAGAAATACTTTTCATTTTCTTACCGAGGTATTGTAAATGGACTCTGATCTGGTGCATTCGCCCAGTGCGCGGTCTGCAAAGCACGACACTCGTGTGACCGTTGAAGCCCAGTCTCTTGAAGGTTGTGGCGCAGTCTTTTCCACGAGCGGACACTCGGCAAACTCCTATCTTGTAGCTGACCACTTCGATTGGTTCACGGCATTCAATCTCATCACTGGAAAGAAATCACAATATTTATTATTATTATAATGCATTTTGGCAAAAAAAAAATTAAAAGTCGTTAGAGTTGTATAATGTTAAACTGGTAAAAATTGTAAATAGTTAAACTTAATACTTCACCGGTTCCATATCTATATTAAAAAGTGTGTTGCACCATTGTAAAACCAAAGGCCACTAACTTTTTTTTTTAATATTCTTTATTTCTATGTGAATAAATGAACAATCATTTTATGTCATTTATGGCTTATTGTTAAAAGGCCGAGTAAGTGACTTAAACACAAAGAGTACCAATTTTATCAAAGTCACCGGAGATCAACTTGAGGAGAAAAGACATTGTAACGATCTTTCGTTGTAACAATTATACAAATGAATTTACGAAACTGATTATATCAATATCAAAATTTCAGTTATGAGGTGTCAATGTAAGAAGATCGAAATGTTTAAAAATCATTTGTTTTGGATATTATAATATACATATGTATGTAAAAAAAAAAATGAAATTGAAAGACCATATGGAATAAGCTGGATGATTTTTTTTTAAGTCGCTCGAAATCAATTTGAGGTAAACAGACAAAAATCCATATCTTAGATTTCAAATCGAAATTTGAAATCTTTTGACTTTGGCGGGAATTGCGCTCAGGCCCGCCCAATCTTTAGAAAACAAATCTTACCAACTAGACCAGTGTTTCTCAACCTTTTTGGGAGCGTGGCCCCTTTTGAGTGTCTTTATTTTTCTGTGGCCCCCATACCATTGTTTTGTCTTCCCATGAAAATTATAATTTCAATAACCCACCTTTTTGTATAGCTTTTCCGAGATTTTCGAATGCCAGTAATTTATTTTATTTACTGATTTACAAAAAATAGCTGCGCGACGTCCGCCATTATGCTCTTCCCTGTATCGTTTTATCAATACCCGTGGCCCCCCTAAACTGTGTTGTGGCTCCCCAAAACAAAAATAAGTCTCTGTGGCCCCTTAGAACACGCTGTGTGGCCCACCGTTGAGAAACCCTGAACTAGACAACAGAAGGCAACAAAATATATCCCCTGACTATATGCATCAAATTTCGGACTCTTTTTGTGATTCCGGAATATCAGGATCAACTCTATTTCAATCCCGGTGTTGATCATTTACTATAATTTTATGTTTTCAGTTTTTAATGTAACACAAATTGAAATAATAAAAAAAATACTAACATAACAGCTAAGAGCCAAGGTGATATCATTTTTTTCATAAACCACAGTTGCTTGAGATTAGTTTGAGTAGAGGAGATCTCACAAACAGCCGTGTTTAAGATCTAAAATTTAAATGATAATTGAAATGCACTAAAAAAGAAATGATTGCAACTGATTTTGTAAAAAAATATTAACAAAAAACTGGCAGTTCCTGTCTACGACTGCTATAAAATATGAGAGAGATTACGACCACAATTCATTAATTTTGTATGCAGGTTTACAAAAAAAATTATGTATATCAACAATCTGAGGTACACTGTAGCGAAACGTTTTTTAATCAAAATATAATAAATCGGGAATTTAGAATTTAAGCTTGATTTTTTATAGAGAATCCTGGGATTTGATGCTTAACCATTGACTAATAAATACAGACACAAAGATTGTTTATGTATGATACATGACAGTATTTATTTTCAATGGTGTCCAAATTTGAATATACACGTTAAAAGTACACAAATAATAATTTATACATGACTTGCGTCGAAGCTTTAGTGTTGTGAGTCGTTTATATATTATATTTATATCGTGTGGAAAACGTCTACCGAACGCATTTATATAGCCAGGGCCGGCGCCACAACACAGGCAACTAGGCAAATAGGTAACCGCCAAGGGCGCATAAATGGAGTACTCTAATAATAAATTTTATTTATCTTGACGTTTGTATTTGTTCGTTGTGATCATGTATTGTATTCTATATAATTCTAAAAAGAGAGTTCGAGTCACTGAGCAACAAAAAGTTCATGTATAAAACTTTTGTCGAGATACCTCCATTAGGAAGCCATATGCGAGCATTGGGAGCGGACATCGATATATATAAAAAATATTTTTCTAATGATCCCGATTATTACTTTTTTTTGGGACGATTTGTAAAAAAGGGGGCGCACCAATAATGGTTGCCCAAGGCGCTAAATAACCTCGCACCGGCACATATATCTAGATATTTATTTATCTTAAAGGCGTAAAGAGCAGTGTTTACACATGCGGCTAGATAGAAGAAGACTTGTCGTAAAGGGCGTAATTTAACTTCTAAGAAAGCGGCCCGGGAATATAAATAAAGGCAACAGGCCGTAAATACGACTGCGAAGCGACGATACATCACACGATTTCGTTGTAGATACAACAAACTGAATTAATTGAGAAAACGGGTAAACATTTATGAAACTCGTGCTTTGTGCGAAAATATTACGAGATTTAGGGGCCATAACCTCGAAACGTATTTAACAATAAAATAAAAGCAAACACTTCAGGAATAAAAAAAATATGATACAATTGGCGTTGCAAACCCTTTAACGAGAATATTTCGACATATAATGTAATTGTAATATGGCTGAGTAGTCAAGTGGTCGACGTCTTTGGCTAAAAACGTCACGGGTTCGAATTTTTTTTTTAGATTGATTTTTTAATCGATTTATAGCTTTCTGTCTGGAATTCGTAACTGCCACCCACCCTTTCATAAAACAACGGGGCGTAGCGAGAGCGATTAGTTAACCACTAGTCTTGTCCTAGCCATATTATTATACCCATACTCTCTAAAAGAGGTTAGGTAACTGAGTAACAAGCAGTTCTTATAGAAACTAATTTGTGAAAATAAACTCCATTAGGAGTATATACCCCACATTGGGGGCGGACATGGTAAAACATAAATATTGTTAATTTATAAGTTGCTAAATAATAATATTTTAAAGTGGTTATAATTTATCGTAATTATATATTAACCAGTGCTGTTGAGTCTGAGTCGAAGTCGTGGTATCAGATTCGTGAAAAATGAGCGGCTGGATTTTTTTTTGAAAAACATATATAATGATGTGTACTCAAAACAAAATAGTCCCAAGTGTTGCATGCTTGGCTGACTAAACATGATCTGATGGAATACATATATGTATATAAGTTAAAATGAAATTATTGAAAAAAATCCTAACAGTCGAAGTTGTTTTTTTTATTTTCAAGCTGGACTTGGAGTCGTCTTTTTTTACACGACTACACAGCCCTAATATTTAAAGATAATACAATGGAACCTATATTTTTAAAAAAATCACAATTTTTGAAAGAATAGATAAGCGCAACCATGATAATTAATGCCTGACTCTTAGAGCTACATTTATTTATTTATTGTTAAAAATTAAAAGTACAGTAGATGACATAACATCTGACGCCAATTCGCCATGTACTGGGAAAATATAATAAGACAAAATATAAAATAAAACTACATAATACATCAAAATCAAGAAATAAAATAGTAAAATTTTAGAAACAGTTCACAAATACTATCACTAAAAATGTCCACTCCTCTAGGCAATGCGTTGATCAATCGAACGGCCCTTGGAAAAAAATGCAGTCGTGCACAACCGTACGACAGTTTATATAGAATTGGTAAAATATTCTAAACATTTATTTCTTCAACTAATGAGAGAAAAAAATAATATTTAACCCAAATCTACTGCTTAAATTCTGTGGCAAAAAGCACTTTGTAAGATTCCATAAACCAAAATTCCCGACAACAACGAAGTTGTCATTCCCTTTTCAGCAAAGTATTATAAGAATGAATGAAAACACCCACGCTTTTTGGATGATTAATGGTACATTATATTAAAATGTTATTCAACAGTCACAAAAATCAGATAATTTATAAACAACGAACGTCTAATTTATATGCAGTGGGAAGTCCGCAGTTAGATGCGTTAAAATACCTTTAATGCGTTTTAATGAGTCCTATTCAATAGACATAATATATTATTGCAATTACGATGATCCTGCAGTTATTGCTTCGGTGTTGCAGTGTCAAAATAATATTGCCAAACCTGTTTACCAAAAATGGAATAAAAACTAGCAAAGTAATGTATACACATTGGCTGACTACTGGAAATACAGTAGCCAGCCGTTGACATTAAAAAATAAAACATTAGCATCTTTATTAAGACTATGTTGATAACGGATTTGCTTAGTAAGGTTACAATTCAACTCAAGAATTAACAACTTAGTACCTACAAGTTTCAATTATTTATGCTAATAGTTGTTAGTGGATATACTGGTTCTAAATCAAAAACTATCAAATTTGATTTTTGGTCCATCGTTTGAAGTTAGAGTGGATAGGTTAGTTATATTATAACATTATAGTTATAAAAAATTGAATAAAAAAGTGTATCTTTATGGAAAATTTCTCGAAAGCGACCTTGTGAGGTAAGGATTTAACTTAAAGCGGCCAGCAGACATTTTTTTTAACCGTTGTTTTATACTGTCTTGTATCGGCTTGGTACTAGTAGAAAATGGAAATTAAAACTCAAAACTCCTTTAAAGTTAATGATACAAGAAAAGGGCATTACAATTTCCAAATTTCTATGCGGATACTTACAGCAGCACTAAAAACGAAAACAGGGAAAGTTTTTGCGTGCTGCAAAAAAGTGCGGTCGTCTTGTCGAAGATTCAATTATATGAAGATAACACGCTATGCGGAGGGCACTCATAATGACAGCGGAGTGGGAAAGAAAAGGATGAGGGTTTCTCCAAAAGAGAACGTAAGATGACAGACAAATGTTTCCAAACTTTTGCTGTTATTTGAAAGGCGATTCGGATAATTTAATTGAATTATTTCTAAGATTATAAATATTACAAAATTGTTCACTTTAAATGAGAACCCGTGAGCTCCGCTATCGATGCCAATGACGATGGACACTCGAAAACAGACCAAGTGGGCAGTTGTATAAATTGATTTTTCAATCGATTATGGATTTCTGTTCGAAGGCCCATGTGTGTGATGTATAAATTTCGTCTCACCCATCCGATATTAAAGATAGGACGTATCGAGTGCGATTAACTAACTGTTGTTCCTGTATTAGCTATATTTTTCTATTTCTACTTTCTGTGAAAAAGAGAGATTGAGCAACTGAGAAACAGGCAGTTTTCGTAGAGACACTTATGTTGAAATAAACTTCACAAGGAGTTGATATGCTGAACACTAAGAGTGCACATGTTGAAATTTAAAAAAAGCCAGCATGTTAACTAAGATTATATAATTATTAAAGGTACAGCCTGAGTAACAGCGATTTGCGGTGCGTCGCGTGCAGCGTGCATTTCAAATACGTGCTCTGCAAATACAGGTATAGTAAGTGACCAGGGAATGTTTAATATGCACTCACATGCACACTGTACGCTACGCCTTGTAAAATGCTGTCAATTGAGACCTTACCCTAAATGAAGATAATATCATCTGCCAAAAATTCTGCCTTAACTAAGCAGTCTGAAAATCTTGTGATGTTAATACAATATAAAATACGTAGCAACAAAAACTAGCACTTCAACATTTCCATCTTGATCATTGCAAAACTAGTAAGAATGCTTAGTGAATTGCGTCAGTAGTATTGCTGGGTACTTATTTCGAAAACGAAATTTGTGAAATTATTAATACATACTATGTTAGAAACTTTTTCACATTTTTTTTGTTTCAGTGACGTAGTCAGATATTATCATAAAAGATTTCATAAAACAAACTATTTTCTGTACAAATTAACTCTTGGAGACAATGCAAATACGGCGGCGAATTTTCAACGAATAAGTTTTGATGTCACAGATTTAGTTACGCTGAAAGCAACGGAAAGCGGAAAAGCGGCGGAGCAAGCAGCAGCCGTCCGCGCGGGAAACAAAACGCGCCAAAACTCTCCACGCCGAGACTTCCAAAGATTTCCAGAGAACGAAATCTTCGCCCGACTTCCGTTTCCACAGCCTGCGACGTATTATCATAGCGTACGTAAAATAATATTATTATATCACCATTCCCAAAACGAAAAAAAATATTACGAGCGTAATGAAATTTTAGGTATCGTTTTTATGATTAGAATTCTGTATAAAAACTTTTGAAGCGAATAGACGATTACTTGAAAGTTTTTAAAACGGTATTGTTTTAAATGTTGACAGTGTTGGTGAGTAGCCGACCAAAAAATCATTACACAGGAAATAATGACTATGAAACAAGTTCACTTAAATGTAGATTAATGATATTTAATTATATATTATATTAAATAAAGTATTCTTTTATTTTTGATGTTAGTGATTGAACGAAAGTAATTTATCTAAATTTTTCACTAAATTATTAACTAAAAAAACGCAATTAAATCGTAGAAATCGGTTTCAAATCGTATTATTAATTTGTTATTTTTGAATTTTTTAAGATAGATTAATTAACTTTAAAATTATAAACATTAACAAAATAAATGTAATCCTATTTCGTCATACTTGACGAAACCAAAACTCATATTTGTCATAGTATGACGTCAGATTTTAAAAAATATTGTTAAGAGGTATATATTCAATAGTTCAATTGAAATTCGCAGTATTCGAGAATTTCCATCAAATTATCGAGAGTTGAAAAGTCGATTAAATAAAGTTTTTTCGGAAATCAAAGTTTTTAATCTTTGCTTGTCAATCATCAATTTATTATACAAACATATATTTCACTAATCAATTTATAATATTCATTGTTTGGCTTAAATGAATTATTTACGATATTTCACTGAAGTAAATTGTATTAAGAAAAACACAATATTCCTTTGTACTTATTTCCAATTTTAGTAACCAAGATCCGGACCTGTTTCGCTCATGGCGAGCATTATCAACTTATCATTATCAGTTGATAATGCTCGGCAAGAACGAAACCGGTCCAGATCTTGGTAATTAAACTTGGAAATAAGTACAAAGGAATATTGTGTTTGAGTTGGAGAATTGGTTGTAATTTGTGTATTTTTGACATTGTGTCCAGAAGTAATTGGCTAATGAACAATTTGGTATGTACTAGCTGTAAGCCCGTTGCCCAGCAACGTGAGATTTTTGTTGCATAGTATTAATTTTAATTTTATTTTATGGTATTTTATTTTATTTTATTTTATTTTATTTTATTTCATTTAATTTTTATTTATTTTATTTTATTTTTATAGTTAGCAGAAATTTCGTAAATTATTTAATTTTTGGAATAATGTTTATGTTTGCTAACAACCATTTTTCGTAGTAGCAGAAATTTCGTAAAATATTTAATTTTTGGAGTAATGTTTAAGTTTGCTAACAACCATTTTTCGTAGTAGCCGAAATATCGTAAATTATTAAATTTTTGGAATAAAGTTTAAGTTTGCTAACAACCATTTGTCGTAGTAGCCGAAATATCGTAAATTATTGAATTTTTGGAATAAAGTTCAAGTTTGCTAACAACCATTTTTCGTAGGAGCAGAAATTTAGTAAATTATTTAATATTTGGAATAATGTTCAAGTTTGCTAACAACCATTTTTCGTAGTAGCAGAAATTTCGTAAATTATTGAATTTTTGGAATAATGTTCAAGTTTGCTAACAACCATTTTTCGTAGGAGTAGAAATTTTGTAAAATATTTAATATTTGAAATAATGTTTAAGTTTGCTAACAACCATTTTTCGTAGTAGCCGAAATTTCGTAAATTATTTAATATTTAGAATAATGTTCATGTTTGCTAACAACCATTTTTCGTAGGAGTAGAAATTTCGTAAAATATTTAATATTTGAAATAATGTTTAAGTTTGCTAACAACCATTTGTCGTAGTAGCCGAAATTTCGTAAATTATTTAATTTTTGGAATAAAGTTCAAGTTTGCTAACAACCATTTTTCGTAGTAGCAGAAATTTCGTAAAATATTTAATTTTTGGAGTAATGTTTAAGTTTGCTAACAACCATTTTTCGTAGAAGCATAAATTTCGTAAAATATTCAATTTTTGGAATAATGTTTAAGTTTGCTAACAACCATTTTTCGTAGTAGCAAAAATTTCGTGAATTATTGAATTTTTGGAATAAAGTTCAAGTTTGCTAACAACCATTTTTCGTAGTAGCCGAAATATCGTAAATTATTAAATTTTTGAAATAAAGTTTAAGTTTGCTAACAACCATTTGTCGTAGTAGCCGAAATATCGTAAATTATTGAATTTTTGGAATAAAGTTCAAGTTTGCTAACAACCATTTTTCGTAGGAGCAGAAATTTAGTAAATTATTTAATATTTGGAATAATGTTCAAGTTTGCTAACAACCATTTTTCGTAGTAGCAGAAATTTCGTAAATTATTGAATTTTTGGAATAATGTTCAAGTTTGCTAACAACCATTTTTCGTAGGAGTAGAAATTTTGTAAAATATTTAATATTTGAAATAATGTTTAAGTTTGCTAACAACCATTTTTCGTAGTAGCCGAAATTTTGTAAATTATTTAATATTTAGAATAATGTTCATGTTTGCTAACAACCATTTTTCGTAGGAGTAGAAATTTCGTAAAATATTTAATATTTGAAATAATGTTTAAGTTTGCTAACAACCATTTTTCGTAGTAGCCGAAATATCGTAAATTATTGAATTTTTGGAATAAAGTTTAAGTTTGCTAACAACCATTTTTCGTAATAGCCGAAATATCGTAAATTATTGAATTTTCGGAATAAAGTTCAAGTTTGCTAACAACCATTTTTCGTAGGAGCCGAAATTTAGTAAATTATTTAACATTTGGAATAATGTTCAAGTTTGCTAACAACCATTTTTCGCAGTAGCAGAAATTTCGTGAATTATTGAATTTTTGGAATAAAGTTTAAGTTTGCTAACAACCATTTTTCGTAGTAGCCGAAATATCGTAAATTATTAAATTTTTGGAATAAAGTTTAAGTTTGCTAACAACCATTTGTCGTAGTAGCCGAAATATCGTAAATTATTGAATTTTTGGAATAAAGTTCAAGTTTGCTAACAACCATTTTTCGTAGGAGCAGAAATTTAGTAAATTATTTAATATTTGGAATAATGTTCAAGTTTGCTAACAACCATTTTTCGTAGTAGCAGAAATTTCGTAAATTATTGAATTTTTGGAATAATGTTCAAGTTTGCTAACAACCATTTTTCGTAGGAGCAGAAATTTCGTAAATTATTTAATATTTGGAGTAATGTTCAAGTTTGCTAACAACTATTTGTCGTAGTAGCCGAAATATCGTAAATTATTGAATTTTTGGAATAAAGTTTAAGTTTGCTAACAACCATTTTTCGTAATAGCCGAAATATCGTAAATTATTGAATTTTCGGAATAAAGTTCAAGTTTGCTAACAACCATTTTTCGTAGGAGCCGAAATTTAGTAAATTATTTAATATTTGGAATAATGTTCAAGTTTGCTAACAACCATTTTTCGTAGGAGCAGAAATTTCGTAAATGATTTAATATTTGGAATAATGTTCAAGTTTGCTAACAACCATTTTTCGTAGGAGCAGAAATTTCGTAAATTATTTAATATTTGGAATAATGTCCAAGTTTGCTAACAACCATTTTTCGTAGGAGCAGAAATTACGTAAATTATTTAATATTTGGAATAATGTTCAAGTTTGCTAACAACCATTTTTCGTAGTAGCAGAAATTTCGTAAATTATTGAATTTTTGGAATAATGTTCAAGTTTGCTAACAACCATTTTTCGTAGGAGTAGAAATTTTGTAAAATATTTAATATTTGAAATAATGTTTAAGTTTGCTAACAACCATTTTTCGTAGTAGCCGAAATTTTGTAAATTATTTAATATTTAGAATAATGTTCATGTTTGCTAACAACCATTTTTGTAGGAGTAGAAATTTCGTAAAATATTTAATATTTGAAATAATGTTTAAGTTTGCTAACAACCATTTTTCGTAGTAGCCGAAATATCGTAAATTATTGAATTTTTGGAATAAAGTTTAAGTTTGCTAACAACCATTTTTCGTAATAGCCGAAATATCGTAAATTATTGAATTTTCGGAATAAAGTTCAAGTTTGCTAACAACCATTTTTCGTAGGAGCCGAAATTTAGTAAATTATTTAACATTTGGAATAATGTTCAAGTTTGCTAACAACCATTTTTCGTAGGAGCAGAAATTTAGTAAATTATTTAATATTTGGAATAATGTTCAAGTTTGCTAACAACCATTTTTCGCAGTAGCAGAAATTTCGTGAATTATTGAATTTTTGGAATAAAGTTTAAGTTTGCTAACAACCATTTTTCGTAGTAGCAGAAATTTCGTGAATTATCGAATTTTTGCAGTAGTAGCAGAACAGATGTCGTAAATTTTTTAATTTTGGGACATCAGTACGCACACATTTGTTGGTTGTGATTTGTGAATTGTGATTTGTGATTATTTTATCGACTATTAATATATAGATACTAAATTCAAAACAACGTCACCGCGATTAAAAAAAGTAATTATACGCATTCTCAATATTTCTATATACAAAAAGCGGGAAACATACTTTCCCATAATGTAAATGAAAAAAGAAGTACTTCAGTTATAAAATATTACAACTGCTATATGAGTAGTGTGGGACTATTTTTATGATCAAGCGCGGTATCGTTACTGCCTAACGTGAAATTATGGCAGGATGCTTCCTCTTTCTAAAAAAAATCAATGAAAAGTGAAATTTAGCTTCGTTTTAGTGAAGTTCTTTAGTGTGGGGTCAGCGTGACAAAAGAAACTGTATGCTGAGTTTTGATAAGGGCTGTGGAGTCGGAGTCGGAAAATTCTTACGACTTGGAACCATTAAAAAAATAATAATAATGTGTATTTGTCCGGTGTTGCCACTGCATTCTAGGCTGATTAAAGATTATCTGATGGTATACATATATTATAAGTTAAAATTAAATAATTTCTTTGGAGTATGAGACGTTTATTACACGACTCCACTGTTTTTAGAGATATATATTAGATATATAATATAGAGAAATTGTTTTTCACATAGAATAAAAAAAATGAAGAATATACGTAGAAATGACACATTGTTTATGGTAGGCGAAATTTTAAAATTTGAACAATACTGAATAGCACAAATACCTCAATGTATTTATGTACACATTTAAGCGAGAGGTTGAATTGTTTTTATTAATACATACTGCGTTCTGTTTCGTTAAGCTTTGATAATTAAAACAATACAAATCTAGCGTTACAATTCAGTTATATAAAGTTCATTTGGTTGTGGACGTATCGCCGTAGCCGGTCGGTAAATATTATAATATTAGACTACAAAGAGGTTCCGATTAAATTTTATGTTTTCAACATAATTTAAATTTGAATAGAACATTATTTAAATTTGTGTATTTTATGACACATGTGAATTAAATATTACTTACTTCAGCTATAATATGAATTAGTGTTTATATTTATTGTAAAAAATATTATAACATCTATTTGTGTCTGTATCTGTAAAATCTGTAAAGTTCAGATAAAAAAATATGGTTCGGTGCTTTTAAAATTGTCGTAGAAACTCAATATAGAAAGATGCTTGGCAGTAATTGTTTCAAAATTAAAGCAGGAATCATGCGGATTGTTGTGAATCAAAAAATATCCAACTTAACCCTCCAAGGACGAGCGTCACCATATGGTCACACAAAACACCGTTGTCTATTGATCCCACTATTCATACTTTTTCTACCTGAATATCGTTGCTTTTGCTCATATTTGGTTAAGAAGGGTACGGACTACAGTAAGTCATCAGCCGTAGGAACAGGAACGGTCTCCAAAAGCACATGTGATTTTTTGAATTTCCGTTTTTTTTAATTTACTTTTTGAAACTGTTAGATATTTTTTTATAAAAACATAAAATTATTTACAGTTATTTTGCTAATATATTTGTTTTGAAATTATGTTGATCTAAAGAGGTCAAATTGTAAATATTTTAAAAAAATCACGTTTAGCTATATTTCAACCCCGAATGTTTGCAAGCCCATACGGTCACTTTTGTCCTTACTACTGTCCGTACTCAATATTACACGGTAATAAAAGGATGCGCATGACCATATAGTCATACGGGGTTTCTATACAACGACTTTGCGTTTTTTTTTTTATTAATTTTGGATAGGAATAAAAGTTATCCGTGACTTCAATATGGCTTAGAAAATATTTTTTTTATCGGAAAAAAGCTCTCGTCTCTGGAGGGTTAATCTAATTGAAGATTAAAAGCGGGCTTTTGCTATTTTTGGACGCCGCTGTTTGAGAACGCGATATGGGTTGAATAACCAAATTGTGCGGCCCACGCTCTTGAAAATCCTTGGGAAATGTCTCGAATATTTGCACCGTTTGACCTTTTGTGTTTACCATAGTCTCAATCGGGGTGTGAAGCTATTGTTTTATAATCATTTTAAAGCAAATGAAACAGTAAAGATTCCAGACGACAATTAATTTGACATTTTGAATCAAAGATGAAATTAAATGAATTCACGGGAACGGTAAGTTATAAAAATATTGTGCGCGTCAATTTATGATTTGTATTATTTAAAAAAAATGAGGAAGTAAAAATGACCAGAGTGTTTGTATTTTTGCTTAACAAGTTATTCTTTTTCGTACAGTTTCTGCATTTCAATTAACAAACGTATTTTCGAAGCAGGCTTGAACGAAGGTCGATTGTTTAGTCTCGAAGATATTAGAAATATGTTCATTCGAAATAAAGTAGTTTAAAGTTTCTCTGTTTGATAGAGTATTAAAATAACACGTAGTTCAATGCAAATGAATATCCTCAAGAAATTCTCAATAGAGATCAATAGTTCACATATTTATTATTAGAGAGTAGACTGTGACGACCAAGACACGATGTAAGGACCAGTTATAAGTATTGGTTGCAAAACAGGACGAAATAAAAATAGCATTGTTGTAAATATGGATACTAGTATTTTTTTTGAAAAAAGTAAAAAAAATACCTTCCTCCTACCTTTCTAATCCTCTAATAACTGGGCGTAACGAGAGAAATTGGTTAACCACTAGTCCTATCGTGGCTTATCCTTCTATTCCTACTACTCTCTTTGGAAAAAGAGAAGTTGAAAGACTGGGTAACAAACAGTTCTCGTAGAAAAAATCTGTTGAGATACCTCAATTATGATGCCATATACTCAACATTAGGAGGGGCCATGGATTGATTGATAGGCTCATCGATTCTGTAGCCAGTTAATATTGATACAACTTTCAGCTGATTTGAAACATTGAGGTTTTTTTAAAGTTAATATATATGAGATGGTTTCTGTACATTAAAAATTCAGTTATGGTTAATTTTCAATACTGAAATACCGGTATTGCAATACCTAGTGATAAGTCATCCACTCAAACCAAAATAAGTAAAAAGTCAAGTAGAATTAAAATGTATGAAATACCCCGGACTCCACCCCCGTTGCTTTACCAATTAGGTATTAAAATATCACTATAAAATCATAGTATGAACCCATTATTTATGGAAAAGTTCCGTTGAAAAAATAGCGCGAAACGTACAGCGAGAGACATAACAAAGGACATTTTTTACTCAAGGTGTTCTCCAATGAATACAAATATCTACTTACTCTGGGAACTCTCCTTCGACTCTGCAGACGTATTCCTTGCTGACTTGCCTATTTCTGATTTGATGTTCCATTTGTCGTGCCTTTTTGGGACTTCTTCCGAACAAAAGAAGACCTGAAACAAAAACACATGTTACATCACTGATGTTGCAAGATTAATAAAAAAATATCAAAAAATAAAACCTATTTTGATATTTTCATTTCAAACGGGCTGTAAATCTGAACCGGGTGGCGTACTTTGGGTACTCAGTAAATATTATTATTTTGTTTGATTTCAAGTATATTAAAATCGTATTGCTGCTACCTGTTATGGATAGTATAATTTATCTAATAGTAATATAACACTGTGCGGTAATAATTGTTTCGGTGCAGATGAAAAAAGTTATTTTACAAAAAAGCTATATCTAGTTTTTCGATTGATTTATGGATCGATGGTAGCTGTGTACTTTTTTAAATATGAAATAAAAAACATCTCTGTTATTCCACTGGGTCGGACACGTGTTTCGTCTCGGTAAGTAACATCTATAGACGGTTATAATGTGCTATGAGTAAGGAAAAACTATGTACGTAAGATTCTATTGTTTTCAATTAACAGTTAATGACGGCACCAAGTCTGTGAATTTCTAATTAAACATAGAAATTTCAGATTATGTAATTAATCTTCAAAAGTTTTTTTTAAAATATTTAAAAGTGAGTCTTTGTTGATATAAGTTAAACATAAATAGCTTTACTTATTGATTTTAATGACTCAATGAGTTTTAAGTGATATAATTAAGTCTGCACAACGACAAGATTTAGTTGAGAATATATCCATCAATATGGCAACATTTTTTATGAGTAAGTAAGTTATCTCAAATTTAAAATAGAGATGTTCAAATATTGTCTGCGTCAACTTTATTATCAATGAGTTTGACTGGTATGTAACAGATACAATTTAGCAGACACGAAACTATATTAAAAAGGTATTCAAAACGTGAAATTAACTATTGTTCGTCGGTTGCGATTTGAACAATCAAATTAATGTATGAAGTGGTTCAATTCATTCGAAACGAGTAAAAATATTTTTTCAATCTTTCATTGTTTCAGTCAAAAGACATATAAATTAAGAAACATATTGACGTGGAATTTTAATATCGCCACGTTGCAACACTGTTAAGTTAAATGAAATGTAACAGTGTTGTATGAAGATGTAAGGAAAAAGATATTTTTGGATTACTCGTAAAATTTTATTGGTAGACTGATTCTGTATCATGTAGCGTGCGTTTTGTAATTGTAGGAGAGTAAAGGGACGAACACTTTTCACCAATCTAATAACGATAATAACGAACAAAATATTTTAGACGGTGTCATTGAAAGAAATCTATTTTCGAATTTATCAGCATCACGAAACTAGTCGAAATGTCTCTGATACTCGTTATGATTTTAAATTTCGTTTTCACGTCAAATATAACATATGATTTCGGCTACGTTCACTGTTGTTATATTCGATCTGTTATACGTCAACGATTAGCAGTACTTGTTTTATTATTAGAAGTTGTTTATGTCGGACTATTATGTTAACTTGCTATGCGCATCGAAGTGATTGTAACGAGATAATAAAATATACTTCGTAAGAAGTTTTTTGACTAGCTTGTTAATTTTGAGAGTTTGTTTCAAAATAACCTTTTTCTAACGTATCTCCTGATTGATCAAATACGTAATAATACTGTAACACTACTGAACATAGCCGCGATTCTTACATTGGTGTTATATCAACCGTAAACACTAAATAAAAACATCATGCTGAGCATTATAGACCCCACTATTCAGTGTCTAGATTCACATACATTTGAGAATAGCCAAATATGAAAAGGAATTAAATAATGATGAAAATATCTTACCTGACGTAAGTCTATCCAGTCGGTGAATGGTCCTAAGGTTTTTGAGGTTGTACTCCTTGGCTAAGATGAAGACCACAGTGTTATGGCGATATCTGCCGCATGGATGCACCTGGTCAAAAAGTTGTAAAATTATAACCAAAAATTATCAAAAAAATACTTTTTCAATTTTATGATTTAAGCAAAGAAATAGTTTTAAGACTGTTATTTTTATTAATTATAAAAAAAAAACTAAGAAAAAATAAACAATACGTATTTACATCATAAGAACGTCATCGTCAACGGTACAAAAAAAAACTGTACACGTGTTTTAAAAATGAAAACAACCTTAATAATATGTTTTTTTAAGTAATCAGCTTTGATAGTGAAAACGATGGAATAAAAGGTTTTATTCACGCGTGTATTATTCGATGGTAAAAGGGTACTTATAGTATTCGCTATAAGTACCCTTTTACCATCCACTGGTACGTGTTATTTTTAATATATTTCTAAAATAGCATTTAAAACATGTAAGGTATTTTACTCACGAAGATTTTTCTTTATAAGATAAATAGATTTTAATTTTTTTTGAGTATTTGACATTTTCAATATTTTTTTTTATTATTATTATTTACGAAGGAAAAATATAATCAATAAACAGGCTACTTCGTTTAGTCGAATAACAAGTTATATGATATTTGTATAAACACGATATCATACATGGATTTAATGAATATTTTTTGATTTATAATAAAATATGATTTATAAATTATTTGAAATAATAAAACAGTTATTTTCATAATTTTGCACTGAAGTACACAGAAAAGTATGGCTTTACATATTATGATTTTATTATATTAAAAAAACAAAGTATGTATAAAATTACACATGCTATGAAATAGGAAAGAATTGATTTTGTTAACATAGTATAGAAATGTGAGTGAAGCTAATCACAGGCGAATAGGCTATATGATAATGCTCAGTTTATGGATGAAAATAACTATAATACAGTTAGTATGGAATATGGCATAACATTTTAGCAATATGAAGTCTTAACGTCATATTTGGTAAGAGCTACGAAACATGCAGTGCATAAACATAGGATGATAAAAAATAACTTTAACATGCACACAAATACCATAATTTTATTTTCGTGCTGAATACGAATTCGATAAAATGTTTATTTATAAATATTAAAGAAATATTTAGGAACATGACTATGAGGTGTATTTGATGTTGATTACAATATAAACGATAATTTATTATGTCAGAAGGTTTGGTACGCGACAATTAATAACATAAATAGAAATGCATTTCTACGAAAACGAATATCCAGGAAGATTGTGAATGAATAAAAAAAAACACCTGTTCCTTTATGAAATCAATTGATTACTATAAAAACTACAACTTTAATTGTAAGATGGTTTGGTAAGAAAAAATCCCTCCCATCTAAATGCATTTCAAAATGATATTGAAAAATCCGATTTCAAAATGTATATTTTAATACCTTTAACAACTGGAGCAGAAGTTACCAACCTTTTCAGACCCTAAAGCGCAATCTAAAATACTGCTAAGGCGGCGAGCACCAAATTTTAAAAAAAATAAATTAACATATTTGTAGTGCTTTTTTAACGAAACGTGAAACGGCGTTTCAGCACATTATTAGTGTTTAAAATCAATTTTAGTAAAAAAAACCTTGAAAACCACTAGCTGTTTTTCCCTATTGAATGTAAAATAATGAACCGGGTATCGCAACACTCAAATGTAAATAGATGCCATAATACAAAACAATATCAGATCCATAGACTTACTCTGTGACCAGAAACATGGATCAAATGCGCCTTTTGTGTCCCACGGATTTCGTGTGCAACAGTTTTGTCAATTTTGTTCATCAAACTCATCGAAGCAACTTTGACACTTTTTTATTCTTTAAAATACGTTGAATGGTGGTCACTAAAAGGAAGATAATGCTTTCGTGACGGATCTTACAGATTCGAGTCCCAGTACGAATTTTTTTTTCTTCAATCGATTTATCGATTTCTGTTTAAAGGCATGAGTGTTTGTGATATCTAAACATTTCCTCCCACCCTTTCAAATCTAAAATAAGCTAGAAAAGCTAGAGACATTGGTTAATCACAAGTCTTGTCCTATCCCCATATTTTTATTCTTAAAAAAAGAGAGGTTGAATAACAAGCAATTATCGTAGAACAACATTAGTCGAGAAACCTCCACTATTAAGCTATATGATCCACATTAGGAACGGACATAGATAAGAAAAAAAACTTTGTTTAAATATTGACAAATGAATTCCGGCATCTTTTTTTTCAAAAAAAGCACTGCATGTTTTTATATTATATGTTATTGTTCTGTTAATAATGTTTTTTTTTGTAATAAAATTATTATTATTTAAAACGAACCTGTTTTACTATATTTAAAAAAAAAGTAGGGGAGGCGCGGCAATTTTATTTTTATTTTATGGAGACGCAGTAGCATACAGGTTGGAAACCGCTGTTATACAGTAAACTGTTAATTAAAATAGAGCTGTTAAGTAAAATAAGGTTTGTTTTTAACAATTAGGATTATTTAAACAATGTATTTTGCTAAATTTTGTCAATTATACGAATAATAATAATATTTCTAATCAATAGATGTCGGTGTATCGAAATTTCAGCCTTTTCATTACTTTTAAAATATCAAGTAGTGGATATTTTCGTTTATTAAGGAATAAAACATCGATTGAAAAGTGGCCAAGTTATGTTAGTACAATTTAGATACTATACAAACAATAATTCTTGCAAGTTTTGAAATAAAACTGTCTGATGTAGAAACTAGAGCGATTAATGCAATGGTCACTCTACTACAAAGCGAGCACATGGCTTACTATAGAAAGATACTTTTACTTTATAAATGATAATATAAAACTGCAGACAGAAACAAAAAGCTGAGCTTATAATACGCTTTGCTCGCATTTCACGGCAAAGTATATTCCGACGTTTAGCTTTAATGCGAGGAGTAAATATGCTTTCCGGGAAAGCTCCGTATTCCAATATTTTAGCATTTATAATGGACCACTAAGTTTAAATATGCGATAGTAAATCGGGGGCAACGATGTAATAAACAGTTTGAGCGATAGAAAAGTTTCCGCATAACAGTTTGACAAACTGCTTTACGAAAATTGAACATCTCAAAGTTTGAGATAGAACTCGGAGACCGGTTAAGCCAGTGCTTCACTACCTCGCTAATAAAATAGCCAATTTATTCATTTTCCAATAATTCACAAGCCGCATAGAGTCAGAGTGTAAATAAGTGTATAAAAATAATAAAATCGATCTATTCTCTCCCGAGTCTAAACGCACATACTTTAACTTAGCATTTGAAAGAATATGTTTTTATTTTGAGATGACTAACTTAAACTTTATTCACATCCTGTGGAAATGGAAATTATAAATAAATATTTAAAAATCGAACTGTACTGATAATATTCTTCTGCTAACTATAAATAAACACAAACAAGAAATCACAAATGTCTTCAATAGGAATCAAAGCAAATATGTAAAAATATCATTTTTGACCACATGGGTTTCACGGGTCACAAATTGTGCATCACTAGGTTAAGCCAACTGAAAATTGTATTAAATCGGCGAGACAGAAACAAATCTTTTAAAGAAAGTTTTTTTGTTATTAAACAAGTAAAAATCTAAAGTTTTTTCTTCAAAATATTCACTTTAGAAACATTAGCTTATATAATATAAGGCACCTAAATAAATAAAATAAGTATATCTAATATTTTGTTAAAAAATATCAGTTAAATGTAAATATTTTTTAAATTCTCATTCTGGAGTTTATTTGTGAATAAACTTCGAGTTTGACCGGAGAGCTGTTTCCAAAATTAGCGATATTGAGTAAGGTATGCAATTAGGGTAATTCAAGCCTAAGCAATCGTCTGGTCCTATAAGTTTTAATATAAAATGTCTAAAACACTGTTGTCTTCAAATTGGAAATCATATTTTTATGCAAATGTTATTTTGTTTGTGCTATTCGTTATAGTATTTGACTTTACTGAAAAGTTCGAGTTTTGGAAATAGTACGTTTTGCATTATAGCCCCACAATTATAAGAAGTAACAATTTGCTAGAAAAAATAATAGCATGGAAAAAAGTTCAATGGTATATACTCTCACATGTTACAAAGACGTTAATGTAGAAAACCGAAGAGAATATATTTATTTTTTGATCGTATGCAACTATTATGATTTTACTGTCAAGGACAGGAAGGTAACTTAATTTAACGTTATTCGGTCATGACATATTTGATCTCGCATAAAATAAGCAATACGAACAACGGAACAAATAGGGATTGCAGCACCGGTATTCCTGAGGAATTCCCAATATCAAAATACCATTTTTTTTAATTTAAGATTTCGACTGAAGGTGCTTGGTGGAATTTCAATATTAAATTTGAATCGTTCAAACTATGTACATTCTCACAAATTTTGTCACTAACGACCCGGGTTTCGCCTTTCAAAAACCTTTGCCGACAAACAGATTATATAATTCTTGAAACTGCTCACTACACAAATCTGTTGGAATTCCCATGAGCTCATCCTTTTCGCCAGCAATGGCTTTGGACTCGGTGATGCATTTGTATCTTATATAAGCACGAAACTTTTATTTGCTAAGCGTCAGTTCAAGTTCATCCGTGCACTTGAATGCCTGAAGATGCCGAAAGGCGAAACCCGGGTCGTTAGTGACAAAATTTGTGAGAATGTACATAGTTTGAACGATTCAAATTTAATCAAAATACCAGTTTTGAAAATTTACCAACATTGAATTTTGAATGTAAAGAAACCATCTTGTATTTTAATACAATTATTAGCGATTAATTGTAATATTTTATATCTGCTAAAAGTTGTACCACTATTGCTAGGTTCCAGAATTGATTAACTTTTCATGTGTTATTTTTTTAGGAAACCGTGAGATATTTATATAAATCATCCGCTCATGATAAACATATATTTTGACGTATCTAAATACCGATTTGTATGTACCCGTCCGGATTTGCGATCCAAATAGGCCGTATTTAACAAAAAATCATGTAAACTTTTTTTTATCATACTGGTATTGCATGCAATTCCGATAAATAAGTGACGGGGCGCGCACTCAATTCTATCTTGAAGTGTCAAACATTTCAAGAAACATCATGCAATGAATTAATAGCATATATAAAGCGTAAATATTCGTAGTAAAAGACATTTACTACGATATATTATGAAAATAGTTTAATAAAATAAATACAGCGTAGTTTATTTTTAAGTTCATACATAACATGCAAACGAACGGCGAAACGTCCGATCCTAACGACCTAATTATTACAACATTGTAAAAAATCATCGAACTATCTCATATAAATGAACATAATATTGCAATGAAAAACAACACATATATAATTTGGAAAATATTACATAACTAAACATTGATTTGGAAGAGTAAACACATTTATTGATGTTTATTAAATAAGCTTCACCATGTGTGACCATTCCATAGTATGAGGCATAGGCAAGTGAGTGCCTTAGCCAGCGTCAAAGGATTTCGAATTGCTATGGTAATTTGATTACTCACTATTTGAAGGCATGACAGGATAATAGCCGCAAACGTCGGAAGCTTAATCGATTGAGTTGGAACAAAGCAGCTAGTAGTTACATGTCAGATAGCTAAAATGTGAGTATTATATATTTATCTCTCTTTTGCATCATGTAAGTAAAAAACGAAATACAAAGCTGCCATGTTTCAATAAATCGACCGAAACGTTCTTTTGCTACACAGTTCGTGTTATATTGTACAAATTTATAACATCATTTGGCGACTTTACAAAACAGTGGCATCAATTTAAATGCCTTGTAGTTTGTATTTGAATACAACATTTTAAGGATAAAGAATCGATGACGAGGGAAGTATAACAGATTTGTAATGAACGCAAACAATTTATTACTGAAATATTTGTGATTTATATTTCATTAAAATACCATAGTAAGATATCGGCTGTGTTATTATCATTAATACAAATTAAATCATTAAATTAAAACAGATATAAAGCATTAAGGCGAATTGCATTTTTATAAATATTTTACATTGAGAGTCAATTAATATTAATATTTGGATAACTTGAACGTTACTATGAACAGTAGACGTTAGCAAATCTTCGAGAAGGATTAAACCCAAACTGGGTTGTATATAGTTAAGAATAAAAAATGTAAATTGGTTACCTTACGTAAGAAAGTGCACAGTATGTATAATTATGACATTATGAAAGGATGGCTAATAATACTTTTTTTGATACAAAATATTGCAAAAAAATACCAAAATGCACTAAATTTGAGGACACCCAAGTTAATTTTAACGTTTAGATACGTCTTTACAAAGTTATTGTTTTAAAAGTCAACCGAATCGACGATTGTTTTTATCGTAGAAAATTATATATTTGGCAAAAGAAAAAACTGCAGCCATCGTAACTATCCACCCAAAGCATTATAGGTCACGAATGCTATAATAGTGGATGTATTAGAGCTTTTAAGGCTCAATGGGGTTCTTTAATACGCGCTTGATACGGGCAACGAGTCATGCGTCTCGTCAAATATTCCCCGCAGCCCAAAATAGCCTCATTCCGAATCGTAAAAGACGCTCTTAGTAGGGAAAAGGCACGGTTTTACGTGATATAAGAATAAACGGCGAAGCCGTTTGAATTGCGAGATCGCCAAAGAATAAAACGAAAAAGTTTTTCGTATTAGCGTTACATTTCCGTGCGACGTTAAAAAAACGATATTTTGATTATCAACGTAACATACCTAAATACGTATTATTAAAATGTCCCTGTCATTGTTTCTTATTAATAATAATTGTGTGTTTTTAAGAAAATTGGGAACAACACAGATGTATGAGGGTAACTTTTAAAGATGAAAAAGTATTTGTAATAGGAAAAAGAAGTGTATCAACAAGTGGAAAAAGAATCAATCAATTCAAATTTTCTATTTTAAGTTGAGTCAAAATATACATCGATAAATGTCATTTTTTTAACTTTTTGAATTGCAATAAAAGTTACAATGAATAGTTTAACATTTTATCTTCTTAGTGGGAATTGAAGGGTAACGTGTATCTCTGAAATTAACCGAAACCGAATTTGTATAATATGACGACATTAAAGATTCAATTAGTGGCAATAAAGCATCAATAAAAAGTGAATTGATTTCAATTTTATTAGTCAGCTGAAATGCGCAATAAATACAATAATTATAATAGTCGGTTGAACATTGATGACTCTTGATTGGCTGTCAACTTGACACGCGGCTGTTAAAACGGTCAACTATTTTAATGGATGTCATAAATTTAACTGCTATTCTCTTCAATTCGCGAATAAAGCGACAATTGCACATACTAAATAAAAATAATAAAAAAAAACAGTAAAACGCATCATGGGCTTAATTTAATTATTTTTTTCACTGTAAGAGTAAACGATTTAGCTAAAGCGTGGCACAAACATTTACAAAAACACAATATTCCTTTGTTTACACTTTTATTTTAAAACATCAGGACCGGTTTCGCATATGACGAGCATTATCAACTGATGCTCGTCATGTGCAACCAGTCCTGATCTTTTTCAATAAAAATCTATGTAGTACATAGAAATATTGTGTTTTTTAAATATAATTTCTTTCCAACAAGTATTGACAGTGAACACACGAAAAGTGAACAAACATTTACATGAACACTTTATATGTAATGATGATTGAGTATAGCCTGATATCTATTTTTCGACCTTAAATATATATATTTAAATATAAATTTTGCAAATATTTCAGATTTATTATCAAAAGATATTTAAAAAAATACCACTGTTATCAATGCGTATAATTGGTCTATAGAAAACAACACGGCCATTGCATTAGTTTAGTTTATAGAAAGCACCGCAAAAGGAATTTTCATTGAAACTGAGATGAAAATCGCTCCAAGAGAATTGAAATAGTACGCAGGTCGACAATGTGCATGGAAGACAATCCAATCGGGATTGCTTGGCATATTATTATTATTGTTAAACGACAAAAGATCTACTCGAGCAGCGTATAAGATACGATAAAGCTTGGAAGCAGGAAAACATCGGTAATTTTATTTGAGCGATAAACTGATGGCTATGCGGATCGATTTATATGAATCAAAAGCGTCTCAATATAATATATAATATACTGGAGGTAAATAGGAAATGAGATAATTCAGTAAAATTAAAATTTATGAGTATGTTCAATATTTTATTTTTAATCAAGTAAATTTACAGTGTCTATAACTTGTGGAGTTTGATTTTTTAAAATAAGCTTTTTCACGTTTATCTCTGAACTTCAAATATACACATAGATAAAGATTTACCGATATTTTTTTTTCGAATACTGATATTAAACCAAGGAGCAGCGAATAGGTTGGGTAGCCAAAGGCTTGTGCGATTAGGAAGCGGATTAATTTATTTGTAAGATACATTATTGAAAAATCCTCCTTTCACTCTAAAAATTGTGCTTAGTTGTGTTATTGCGGCATCGGTGGGCGGTAAGGAAAATTTACCATCAACATAAAAAAGAAGTATGTCAAAGGTGTCAGAAGGTTGATGACACTTCATTTATAGGAATATGACTGATCATTTTTTTAAGCTGATAGATTCCAAGACATGACAAAGCAAGACAAAGAAATCCGTACATCCATATGTAGGTCCTTTTATTTTTCTTTTTCATATTAGAGTATTAAATTAATATATAATTTTTAGTTTTGTAAAAATGTGCCATGGATTTTGATCAATTTTATATTGACAATCAATCTATTGGTATTCAACATGCATGCGCCAAACATCTTATAAAAAATGGAATTTAATGTAGGAAGTCGACACAGACTGGCATATGGAAATGGTTCGGACGATGTCCAAGACCACTCATTTTATCTTTTTTATCTTTTTCACTTTAAAGAATAAATTTGAATACCATAAAAAATAACAGTGATAACAAATTTGAGTTCATTGAAAAGTTAAATCCATTTGCACGACTTGCGTATAAATACTGATTTATTAAATTATACTGAATACAAAACACTTGTTTATAAAACAATGAAATATACGTAGAGACTTAGTTACTGAAATGTCTGTGAACGTATTTGAGCAGCAGTTCAAGATCCTTGCTTAGAATGAAAACAAACAGCGTAGATAGCAATAATGGTTTTATACTCCCATTAAGAAAGACATTTGAGAAAGATAATACGGAGCACAGCGCGTGGTGACTTGGAAATCAAATCGACATAGTAATTCATTTAATATATATATTATCTTAACTATAAAATACTCGTATCTGTTCATCACTCGAGAAATTTCGTACGATGAATCCTTTTTTTTTAAATTTAGACAGTTTACAGTAAAAAACTTCAGTCAAAATTAAACTAAATGGGTTTTTCTCACCCCGAGTGATGAGTCGAGAAAGATAAAATAATAATAAAACGATTGAAGGCCATAGCCATGAACAAAGTAAAGATTGGAAGTGACACAACAAAACAAGAACTCATTACAGTTTTAAAATGGTGGACAGTTAAACGTTTCACAAAATGACTGGTTCAACAATGGAAATAGTTTGTGTTCGTTGCACTGTCTGCGGTCGGAAAACGCCCTGATACGAGCACCGTGACTAGAATAATAGGAAACAGCGTAGGCTTGCCTAGATTTCCTTCTTGTTATTTCAGAGTTTTCGAGTGTAAACACGTCCCCAAAGATGGCGCCACTCTCCCACGAATATAAAGTTTGAGTGAATTCAAAACGAGGCGGCCGTGCGACGATTTTCGCTCCTTAGGCATGTCGCGAACCTTTCTTGCGACCGAGAGTGCATAGCTCGGCGGAAAGTTGGAAATGTAATTCGATATTTTATTTACACATTCCCGGTAATGCTGCTCGGATTAGTTTGAACAGCTGCAGTTTTCCCTTAATTCCTGTGATTTGACAAAAAGTTGATCGTTTCGAGACCTTTACAATCAATTGGAGAAATATGCGAATCTAACATTAATATTCTATTAAATTATATATAAATGATAAAGCCTTTATTACAAAAAACTGGTTATGTTATTGAAATCAAATTTGACAGGAGAGTAAAACAATCTATGCGGGTTTCACAAATAGTATTTCTTGATAATATGAGTAGGCATGTTAATATCAGATAAACGTTTGAAGCTTACCGGAAGCCATACAAAATTAAAGGGGGAGGTGCGTTTTGACAGTTTTGTTTTTGTAGAAAAATAAAAAAAGTTTTTGCCTCCATAACGAGAGGCATGCTCAGTTTTTGTGAATTTTAAATATAATATTAAGTTCTATAGCTTACTCAATTGACTAACAGGTGGCATTCAAAACTCATGTCTCGATCTGGACACACATAGCCCGGTTTTAGGAAAAATGCTTCAATTGTCACATTGTATTATTTAACGTTTAAAGATTGATGCTATATTAGCTTCCAAGTCAAAAATTCTTAAGAATCAAGTTAAAAATAAGAAAAAAATGTTGACAAGAAATGGTTTATTTTGCATTCTACACGGTGTACGGTAATCTCAAATATAAATTCACTTTACAAAAACAATTCGATTGAATGAAATAAAAAAATAAAGTTCTTTCATTATGTTAAAAGAACATTAAGCTGTATAAAGTTGATTGTATAATTATAGATGACATCTCAATAAAATATAATGCAATTATGCAAAACTAAATAAAATAAAATCAAAATTAATAAAACATTAAAAAAAAGATTTTTTTACTAATTCTACATTTAATGCTTTAATATTTATATTTAACAATTCCTCTCCTCTAATAATTGACAATGAACAGCTTAGTCGTTATTAAAAACATTAAGTAGAAGAATGAAGCAAAATTTATGTACTGACATGTCCAAAATTAAGATATCTGATAAGATATCTGATAAAACTGACAGCTTTAAGAACACCGTTCAAGAAAAATGGCGGACAAAAGAAAAGACTCATTAAATAACATTACATTTTGAAGAATAATTATATGTAGTTTACAAAGAAGATGCTCAATAAGAAAATATGAGATAAAAAAACGATTTAACGAATTTGCAGTGCGGGCGGAGAAGGTAAACCCAAGACAAAATATTAATTTACACGTTAAAAGTTCATTTTGTGTACACATCCTGGGAACGTAATGATACCAAAGTTTAACGGCTGGCAAGAGAGCCATCGACCGACGAAAAGAGAATTACAAAGACGAGGGTCGGAAAATGAATTACTTGGTGAAATTCCTCCGCCGCTAAATGGACACTTAATTAAAATATATTGCTATACGCGGAAATGTTTCAATAGTTTAATCAAATGAAAACACTTCAAATTTTGTCTATGTGAATTTGTGAATTATTTCCAAGCCGCTAAATTGAACTGATATACGAGTGAATTAAAACGATTTGAATTCACTAATTATCTGAACATTTTTCATAACTAAAGAAGAAAAAGAAAATAACAAAAATCAACCACGAAAGAAATTGCTAGACTCGTTGGTTTGGTGTTGCGATTTGAAATATTTCAAGCTTTAAACGCGAAGAAATTCAAATGTCACGATACAGCGGTCGGCAAAATTTTTGGGCTCACGGACCACTAAATTCACAATTTTAATCCAGAAGACCAATAACTGTACTTTTGTGTTGGATATTATGATATATATTGAAATAAAAGCGTTCATATGCGTCGTAAATTACACCTAGTTCATTAAATTGAAACTATTAATTATGATTAAATTATAAAAGCTTTATGAAATTTTAATGTGATGAATCTTCCTAGATATTTGAAATGATAAAATTTGTATTTGTCTCCAATGATGTTACTGCAAGACGGAGAACTGAATATATTTCAAGCCGAGATCGATACCGTGTTTTGATTGCTGTGACTGAGGAAAAGGCCCTTTCGCATAAATATACTGTAGAGAATTGAATTAGAATTTTCATCATTAAAATAATGTCAGATTTCTCTGCGGACCACCAAAATTTTCTCGCGGGCCACACTTAGGCGACCGCTGTCATAATATATAAATAACAACAACATAATATTACATACAAGTAAGTACTCAATTCAAAATCCCAGTACAAAACAGTTATAAAGGACAATATTTTAAGCTAGGCTATATTGTTATATCCTAGTATTATAAGATTTTCACTTTTAGGGTGTTCACTGTCAATACTTGGTGGAAAGGCAATATATTAATAAAAACACAATAATCATTTGTACTTCATTCCACTTTATTTAAAATTTCAGGACCAGTTTCGCTCATTGCTAGCATTGTCAACTGATCATTTGACAATGCTCGCAATGAGTGAAACCGGTCCTGACATATTAAATAAAGTGGAATGAAGTACAAAGGATTATTGTGTTTTTATTATTATAAGGTTTCGTGAGATATTTTTTAAATGAGTAGCCTAGAACTCACATTTTCAAAAAATCAAATTTAAAGAAAATCGCAAAAATCAAAGTGACACTATTAATAGTAACTATATAAAATATATAAATTAGCATAAATATTTATCGCAAGTACAAAATATGACTTTCTTATGATGCCGAAGTCTTTTGCAAATTGAAACATATTGTTTGCCGATGTTTCTTTCTAACAATCTCATATTATTCATTGAATTAAAAATGTGACTTTATAAATACATGCCTAAGGAATCACTTGGCATACTAAACTCAAAAAAATAAAAAAATATGTAAGTTTTGTTTCTAGGTGCCTCAAACATATATTGTAATGAAATTTGAATCGTTCAAACTATGTACATTCTCACAGATTTTGTCACTAACCACCCGGGTTTCGCCTTTCGGCATCTGAAGATGCCGTAAGGCGAAACCCGGGTCGTTAGTGACAAATCTGTGAGAATGTACATAGTTTGAACGATTCAAATTTTATATTGAAATTCCACCAAGCACCTTCAGTCGAAATTTTAAATTATATATATTGTAATGATTAAAAATATTCAATACAGTGACGATATCGGGCGCTAATAAAGTTATCTCAATCTTTGCGTAGATGAAAATGAACACAGAGTAAATGTGAACGTCAATACGAAAGATAAAATCGTCGATAGATAATATTGTAGAGTGTTCGATAAAGAATAAGTGCTTGATTAAACGTTACAAAGTTGAACGGAAGAAAAGATTGGATGAAGAAAATTGGCGATAAGCGAGATTTCTATATGACCCACAGAGCACACGAAAATTTACAACAAAAGGATGAGGACGAAAATAAGCATTGAATAAGATTACCATTTATATTGTTGAGAGAAAAATTGAAATGATGACTGCGTACGACAAGTTGCCGTGAAAAACGAAGTGTACACATGAATGCTAACGACGTCTATAAAAATAAATCTGAACCGCTTGAAAAATGACCGATCGTTCATGTGAAACGATTTAACCGTAATTTATAACAGATACATAAACACTTCGGAAAAATCTAGAGTTTTTTTCAACAAATTTCCCTTAGAAAAATAAAAATACAGATGACTAAAGATTTTGTGAAATAAAAATGATACAGATACACAATTTATTATAATACCTTTTTTTTAGTAGTGGATACATTATATTTTGAATGATTTATAGTACATAAAACTAATATATTTATTTTTTAGTGTAATTATTACTTTCATCTGAATATATATGCATGCCGAAAGTAAATACATGAGACAATTTTGTGACATTCGGTAGCGTGGGAAGTCGTTGTTAGTATATTTTCCGTTCACTCAGTTATGAACGTCAGATATCCCAGCCACAGTTTAAACCAGTAATTGACCTTGTTTTAGTCTTTTATATGTTTGACTCATCAATACAAAGGAACAAAAGGTTTCACACAAACAAACGGACATACGAGTAAAAAACATGATAACAGAAAATTCACTAGGACGGACCATAACGTGCAGAAATAGATTTTTTGGTTTGTCAAAACACATGAACATAATCTAGTTGAAACATCGCATATGTTCTTTTGGTGTTGTTTAAAAAAAACACAAAAGTGAGAGGAAAGTTTCCCAGCCTAGAGCGGAAGATCTGCATTTACATTATGAGATTTGCAGTTGTTTTTTCCCTTTTGCATAGGATATATGGATACACAGGGGAACGTCGGTAAAGCTTTCCCTCGCGTCGCAGGGGGCTCGGCTTCTCGACGAATGCTTGAGGGACTCACCGGCAGAGAGCATGGTTTGTCTAATACGACCAGTTCGTCATCCACATGTATCAGTTTGACCCTGTCGGCGAGCACTGGAGTCTCGTGCCTTCGCGCGCCGGAGAACAACATCCAGAGAGACGGGAAAACAAAATTGAAACAGAAAAAATCACTGTCATTTCGTTCGGTCGCAATCTCGTGCTAGCCTACCGGAGGACTATGCATATAACATTTTTTTTTAATTTAACAAGAATATAGAAGAAGATTTTTAGTAGGAAATTTTCATTTACAACTCGTGCAATAATTACGAGAGAAAAATATAACTCAAAATTCATTACAAGAAATAGCAGATGAATGTTTAGAGGTTTCATTAAAAATAACAACTTATTTTTTGTATATTGTGTTGTTGTTCAAAATTTAAAAGAAACAAAATGCAAATAATTATGTAAACATACAATTAGTGATAATTAACATTTTAAAGCGTATTGTTTACAATTTATAACAATTGTAAAAATAGGGTGAAATTATAATGGAATGAACAAAAAAACCTATATACAGTAGTAAATAATTATATTACAGTAATTTATTGTAATATTAGGTCCATCGTTTTATTTTTTTATAATATTAAAGTAAAGCATTAATTGGTGTATCAAATAATGACTCAAATTAAAAGTGACATCAAAATGTGCTAAATCCCATAATTTATTGTAAGAATACTCAATTCTGGTACATTTATTAAATTCACAAAATATATTAACACAATTAAACTATTCTCAACATGATATCAAGTATTGTGCAGAAACTTATAATATTATAGTATCTGTAAAAAAGAATAATACATATACATCAATATGTTGGTGGTAAAATATTGAATATGGATTGGAATGAAAATTTGTTAGAGTATACGTTTATTTGTGGTTCGGAATATGTATGCCACAATATCTTTAATGGTACGCCTAAATTTTTGAATAGTCCCTGGGCACAAAAGCAATTATCATACGTTGCTTTTCTGCCGAAAAAGGGATTGCTTTTCACGTGTGTATTGCGAGAGATGGAAAAGTTTCTGAGATTGATGTGTTAAGCTATTAGGTCGAGAAAAGTTTACCGGGCATACAACTTGACGGATGTACAGTAACGTAGGTAGGTGACTTTCAACAACGTTTCTGGGAGCATAGGTTTGATCGAAACAACGGAAAAACAGTAAAACGGGAAATACATTTATTTTTCATATTTCATCATGACTGATAAACTAGAAAAAATAAATAATGATTTAATCTTTTTTTAAACCCATAAAAGAGAATGTAAAAAAAATAACATACTCATTTGTACTAACTCCACTTTTATTTAATAAGATCAGAACAGGTAACAGAATACAATATCACAGTGAAACTAAATAAAAAATAAATAAGGTGAAACAAACAATTGGTATTGAAAGGAATTTACTAAACGATGATTTAATCATAAATAATTTAGAATTAAATTTGTACACTTGTTGTGTTACAAAATGTGATACGTGTTTCGCCACCTTAAGAAGAATCATCAGACAGACTATCGCAAGGTTTTCGAATGAACTAAAAATTGATTCTCATTGTTTTTTAAAATCATAATAAAAGTTTTGTTTTTGAACTCTTCAATGACCAACCGGAAAATAATTGTTATTATTAAAGAAAAATATTAATTGGAGAAGTACGATTGTGATAGTTTTAAAAGAAATCAAACTCACCTATACTGAAAAGTGAGAGTAGAACTAAGCTAGAAGTATATTAGGATTTCATTAAAAACGAAACGTAAAATGGCCGTTTGATTGATATGAGGATATGTAAAAGGTATAACATACATAAATACCGGAGCGTAGCATTGAGTCTTGCTGATTCAAGATGATATTTTTTATATATATTCTAATTGTTTACAACTATACGCCAAAGGATTTTAAAATTTAAAAAAAAGATTAACATCAATAATATTTGCTCAATATGTGATTTTGCAGTTTTTCATCAGCCCTCGTTTAAGGTTTAAAGTAGTGTAAGATAACAATAACAGTTAACTTTTAGTTAGTATTATTAACTATTATTGTTAATACCTTCAAACACAAATAGCGTATGAAACCAAGGATATACTAAATTAACAATATAAGCTGACGTCATCTATCATTGAAGAGTAGCTGTACAGTTTGGTACAAAATAAAGGTATGGGGTGTCCTTCCGTCTTCCTTTGAAGGCCGACATATTGAGGCAGCAGCGGCAGCACTTCTACGCCCAACTTAGATTACGTTCATCTTATATGCATACGAGATGATTAAACTGTACTGTTTGAGGTTATCTCAGGCGAAGTTTACCCCGGGTTTGTGATGGAGGGCACTAGGAGTCTGGAGTTGGACGTAGTCACCGAAAGATTACTAATTATAAATTGGCTGTGCAAGTTTTCGCCGACCGCGAATATCGCCAGCCATCTTGTTATCATTGTAGCATGTCAGAAGACGAAGGAAGAGGATACAGTTTGAATTTAGAATTAATTACTTGCGAAATGTGTTTAGTCAGATGAATAATGCGACTATTAATCTGATATAACTTAATCATTCATAATTTTGACTACACACGGGCAGCATGTAATATTATTGTACAAAGCAAAATTGTTTTGGAACGTGTACGTAAATAACAATTACTACGTATTTTGGCGTGACATTTAATTAATTAAAAACATATTTCGTCTGACTGTAAAATCAAAATACGTTGAATTTGGTGAATTCAAAATCACCTGCGACAAACTTTAAGGATTCAGTTACTAATTTATTCAATATCAACCAGACTAAAACTATCACAAAAATCCAAGCGGTAACCGTTTCTGGGTTTTATCCCTTTTGATCGACAAGCTGAGATCTTACTGGTGTACAAAAGCAAACAATGTATGAATAAAAATGTGATGAAAGTGAACCATTCAATTGAACAATTGAAACACTATGATTGGGAGATGTAGTCACAAAAATGTTTAAAAAAAAATACGCTAATGTCAAATTAATTATAAATAGGTGACTACCAATAATACAATAATATATTTGATACAAAATAAATTATTTATTATCCTTGAGATAATGTTTTGTGATAAAGTTTAAATAAGAAATATGTCTAATGCTTAAAATTTACCGCAACTGCAGATACATATTAATTTGTTAATATTAATTGAATATAATCCGTAGTGATTTTAAATTACGCTGTCATAGAAGTCATTAATTTATCAAAGACGTTAAATAAAGTGAAAATTATTTCTAAACTAATTTTAAACTTATAAAAGATTTTTTTTTTAAATAACAAGCAAGTATCAATTATTTCAAAATTGTGCGATACTTTCTACTCTATAACATATTTTATGTTGTATTCGGCTGTGCTATAGATTAGAATAATGATAATAAAAACTTCCAATGTGTAGATGGCTGATGGTATAATACTTTGATTTAACCAAAGGATATCCGCTATGCATACGAACGAATACAGCAGAGTGTATTCGGCTCATACCCCGTTGTAGCTTCCACTACATCTCCGGGTTTGGATATTTATAAATACATACCAAATGGAACGAGAATGGAAATTGTCCGAGACAATATTATTATTAATTGACACGGGTAGGAAAATGTAATATACATCTCGGGCCACGCGCACAACCTATAATATCCTCCGGAGACGCAAGATGTTCAGCAAAACGGATGCGTAATAGAAACGTGTCTCTCAATTTGCAATTACAGGACATTTCGATAGGCGGGAAAATTCATTGTCCACAAGTCCATTAGGGGCCGTCGAGTGACGAAGGTGTACGATGTACACACCGACACCTCAAAACTTTGTACAGGTCGTCGTCGATGCGGTGAGAGTTGCCAGACGTGAATTTCGCAAATGTATTGTAATATTTGGTCTAAGAATTTTCATTAGCTAATTGTAACTGTAATAATTTCTTGGATAGTTTTAAAAACTATTACTGGCGATGAAAAGTAAATAAAATATATATTAACTTTAATGCACATATTAATGTTGTTTTGTCTATGGATTTATACTTCTACTACAATAACGTAGAGTAATAACAATAATAATCGTTGGAAGGTATTACTGGTGAGACGTTGCTTAAAAAAATGTGAAATGTGCTACAACGAAGATTAAACGAGGTTTTGTTAAGAAGATATTGTGCATAACAATAACATATTATTTAGATTATTTGAAAATTACTTACACATAGATTATGCCAAGATCAAGACGGGTTTTGCTAAGAAAAGTATAATTTTAATAAAGAAATTAAAAAAAACGGTTTTAATTTTCATCTACGAAAAATGGCCACCCCGACAGAAATTGGCAGTTTAAAATATTAAATTGAAAACTAAATTAAATAAAAATGTATATTAGCATACGATCCGAGAAGGAAAATTTTAATGTCGTTAGGAAATGACAGTACGGAATTTAATGGAGTCTTGATGTTATCAGTTATTTTGCAAGAATCTTTAATATTGTATAACAAATACTAATGAAAACTTGAATGACTATTTTGTTTATTTTTATATAACAATGTATTATAAAAAACAGCTATCATCTCAACATATAAACTTAAATAAACAAAATATAAAATAATAAAACATGCGATTAAAAAAAATCGATAGAAGTGTCTCAAGGAGTCATGTTTTGTAAAATAAGCGTTTACGCGTATGAATGGATGTCCCATTTTCTTCTCTATTTTCCTTTAAGGATCTTAATCCGCCTCTGCATGTCACACACACGCGGGAACAGAGCGAAGAAGGGCGGAGGAGGGCGGGAATCTGTAAGGCCTTCGACGCAGGGCGAGGGTTACAACCTTTTCCGGGCAATAAATCGCTGTCAGTCTGACGCCTTAGACGCAGGGACGTGCGTCGGATTAAATATGACCGAAACAACACCACTTAAATATGTCTCGGAAAAGTAATTTATATTGTGACTGGTTTTCAAATAAAACGAAATAAATAGACCGATGTATAAAGTTTAGGTATGGCACGTTTGTAACATGTATCATGGAGAGTATTTTTAATACAAGAGCGATCTTGTCATATGCTTTATAACTATTTTCTTTTTATACTCATGGTGTTATTATGTAGACTTTCTTAAAGTAGCTTTTTTGATATAATTGAATTTTTATGACAAAACATACAGACATTTCTTAATTTTAATGTTAAAATTCCATAAATTTTCATGATAACGTAAACATTAAGTACAAACCTTTGAGACCAGTTATATACCAGTTAAGAAAAAAAAACTTAAAAAAATAAATATTGTATTATCTAACACATAGTTTCTCACCCTTTTTGAGGTCGTGACCACTTTGGAGTCTCATATTTTTCCGTGCCCTCAAACCAGTAGTTATTAGTTTCTCGAAACTCGGGACACAATCATTTCGGGATCTCGGGATTGTTTTTTTAGCTCGCTGGCTCTTTCCGAAAAAAAATGGTCGCTGGCAGATTTGAAAAACATAGAAATTTACAGATTTTCCATTATTAAAAAAAATGTGTGATTTTTTTTTAGCTCATTTACCTTGGGTGCCCGTGGTACCCAAAACTATGCTGTGACTCCCCTAAAATAATATTTTCTAAGTGGCCCCCTTGTAGCATGATGTGGACCCCGGTTGAGAAACCCTGTTCTAACAGATGTGTTACAATATTGCACTATTGATAATGGAAGCCATAAGTAAGTAAATAAAAAAGAAGTAACTAAAGACTTTTTTTAAGATTTCGACTGAAGGTGCTTGGTGGAATTTCAATATTAAATTTTATGTCAGTTCAAGTTCATCCGTGCACTTGAATGCCTGAAGATGCCGAAAGGCGAAACCCGGGTCGTTAGTGACAAAATTTGTGAGAATGTACATAATTTGAACGATTCAAATTTAACTAAAGACTTATTGCAGGATTAAATGAAACATATAAATAAATAGTGAATTATTTTTTTAGAAACAGCTGTTAATTAATGATCCGCTACTTTGTAAAAAAACCTTGAGTTTCGAACGTTTCTATCGCAGTTCATGACAATTATACACCGCATAAGATTTATTTATTAAGATAATCAATACAGCGAAATGTCAAAAATATTAGGATGTGGCAGGAATAATAAATAATAATTGCAAGAATTTGTTCAATTCATATTCAATCGTTTATTTATTGTGTTATTAAATCTTTGAGAATACAGTCGTAGCTTTACTGCAATCAAAGATTAAAGCAATACCGATAAGGGAGTTAATTTAAAGTGATTGTTCGATAATTTTTAACTCCTGTGGTCTATCTGTAAGAACTATACTTGGCGCACGTAAAATATACAGGTATATATTATTTGGTTGTTGATCTTTCCGGGAGCTGTTCAATGATTTTGAAATAAAAATAAGTCTTTGATTCTTGGTCTACGCCATTGGTAAAAATTCGGTGGCTCCCTCAACATAATATATGTTAGAAAAACGCAACACGTAAGGCCGGCTTGACGGATGCTTTTTGCCTTTTGAAGTTTTAGCTTCTAAATAAAGAGTGCACGGAGAATAGTTTCAAAGACCACAATGATAAAATCCGTGCTTTTAAAATAAATGCGATTCGCGTGTAGCTTTGTTTGAAAAATACGCTCCATTCTCCGTCCAGGGAATGCTCTAAAGAAAAAGTCTCAATAGTGGACGCTCCGTAGAGATTATGATGTAATTTTGTTCCGGCTTGACGTTTCGCGTGTCATTGAAGATACAACACTTTTAGCATAAGCCTTTTATGCAAGTAGATCATTAGATTAAATTGCAAAGATTAAAAAAAAAATATATCAAATGATTACATAGGTAAAACGGATAGAATTAAAAAATCTTTACTTAATTTAGCATGTTGACATACGGAAAAAGCTTATTGAGTGATATTTGTTGATGTCTCCATATCACCTTTGAGTAGTTCACGACACTAAAACAAGCCTATAAGATTTGTGGACACAATAGAAGACGAAAAATCCATCAGAAGATAAAATTGGCGATTCTGTCCGTTTATCTGCGGTTTATTTTGCCATTTTGGGAGAAGGCTCAGGCGACTGGGAGCGATTTACATGTAAAGTGTTGTCGGTAATGGTGGTAGATCAATTTTCTGTGAACACGTAACAGAATAAAGGGTATACAAGGTAAATCCTCCTTCTCGAAGCGATAAATCCTATCAAAATTTATATCGGACTTTCTTTTCGCGGGAAAGTTATTTCTTTACATACTCTTGTAAAGAATATTACACAGAACATCTTGCCGATAAAGAGAATAAAACTATTAACTTTATTATTATACATATAATAAATTTAATAAAGCACTAAATCAATCGCTGTCAATATCTCTAGTGCCTACATGTGGGCGAATGAAACTTTTAAGCTGGACGGTAGGATATTTTGCCTGTTACGAAAGTCGTTCTTCGATCATAGTTAGAATACATTGCGAAAAAATCCCAAAGAAAATTAAACACTTTGAAAGACCTTTTTGTAATATAATTTGATGTTTATCACTATTGAAAAAACAAAATAATTCAAAGAGCAACATAACTAATGAGTCTTGTAACGTATTATAATAGCTTTGTATGTAAAAAACAAATTTCACATTTGTTTAACGCAAATGTAATTTTTTTACTAAGCTGGTAATGATGTTAAAATAAAATGTGGAATGTGCACCATACATTTGTTTTCATTTAATATAACATCGTCATTCTGCTGAAGATTCCGAGTAAACGACAGTCAGTCAAGTGTCAAATTCATTTTTACATTGTAAAAAATATTCTTTCTAAAACGCTTATCAATATTTGAATAAATTATATTTTGCAGAAAAATGTCTTAATATTTGTTTTCAATTTTCGTCATCCACAGAATATGAAATTTCCTCCTAAATGTAGCGCAATATGAAACATGCACAAAACAAAGGAAAGTCTACGGAACTCAACTAGCAACCGGTGGCACAGAAATATTACTTGTGCGAATGTTATGGGCAGATTTATTACACGAGAGAAAAACAAAAAGCTTTCAACCACTTAAATTATATATGTCACAGCTTGTGTTTACGATTCAATATTAACATGTCGAAATAAATATAAGACATACCGATCCAATGTACGTAATATTTTATTCAATGAAAGCTTTAATTTTAATAGGGCTACATCGTCCCACCAACGATATAATTTTATTCTAATAAAATTTGAGTACCTATATGATTGAAAGTATATATTTTTTCCCATTTTAACATATGAGGGTTGAGTTATTTAGCGAACAATATTTTATACCGACGCTACTAAGTGAAATTCGTCAAGTGAGTATTTAATTTTGTTAATAATTTATTGACCGTGTGATATCACCCTAAAATGCAGCCAAGTGTATTTTCTCAGATTTAAAACACAACTGTACGTATATACATTATCAGAGACTTTGTATATGCTTTGTGTAAATTAAAGATGTGCGATTTTAAGCGTTGTTTTGGATTTTGGGTTGCAAGAATCGGACAGCTGGTAATAGATATTTTTTATTCTTCGATAAAAAACATTAGAGAGTTTTAAAACGACATTATTAAAAAACAAATGAAGTATGTCTACTTCGAATGATTGTAATAACTAACACGCGATAGTTCAACAACAAAATAAAATAACATACGAATAAAATCTACACGAATTGAACGATATAAATTTTACTTCAATCAATAACGTACGTAAATATGTAGGAATATTATTTTATAAGCGGTATGAGCACGTTAAAATAAAACAAAATTACCAGATTAAAGATGTCAGCAGTTAATAAAATATATTTTATAAGCACTTGTAACAAATTTGTATTATGTACGTTGGTACGGGGTAGTGAAAATTGTAAAACAAACTCGTAATTTAATTATTTTATCGATATAAAAAAATATTTAGAAAAGCAAAATAAATAAAATTAACACCAAAGAGAAAAAAATCTTAAGCTCAACTTTGTTAATATGATAGAAACTTTAAAGAATGGCGATTTAAAACAAATATACGAAAAATAGTTCATTCATTTATTTATAAAGCTAAGAATAAAGCAACGAATTTTCGTTTTCGATTAAACATAATATCATTGTTTAAACAGAAAGCATTCGACGTCGAGGCTTATTCTAAATAATAGACCGGCCTTTTGAAGGTCAAGTATCAGGACTTTTATCAACAGAGATTCAAGGGTAGGCATTGTATTCACCTGAAGAATATTAGAGCATGGCAGAGATTTGAAAAGCGTTTTTGAAAGTCTCACAAGTCACAGCCGTTTTGGAGTATTGTCGGGATTGTAAATTTTCAGTAGGGCCAAAAAACGTTAATTATTTTTTCCTTTATCTCTTTGAAGCAAAAAATGATATTTTGTAATAACATGCTTTTTATAAATGGCTTTAAAAACGAGTTCATTCAAATAATTTGTAAAATCGACACAATACTAATAACAGGGTTTCAATAGGAAAACTAAAACAAAATGTTGTAGCAAACAAAATGTTTTGCCTCAGCAATTTAATAAAGGCCCTTTGCCAGACGTGCGATAAAGGGAAAAAGAACTATCAAAACACGACAAAAGAGTAGAATATTATATAACTATGGTGAAAATTGAAATCATCCATCATTAAAAAAATTAAAGAAAATCGCAAATGTCAATTGAAAAATAGATTACATCTCGAAATTATGTTAAATAGTTCAAAACAAATAAGCTTTACGATTGTAGATGAAAAATCGTTTGTAAAAAATCAGCAGAGTAAATTTAAGGCGGAAAAATTGTCTAATATTTACCGCAGAGTAAGAAAAAACCCCAAGTAATTGATGTCCACTGAGAATATAAATCACATCTGTAATGAAATCAATAGACATGTTGCGGACTGAACAAGAATATATCTACTACAAGTACTACTTTTACTTACAACCAAAATGCCTTAAATAATTTGACGAAAAGAAATAGTATGGAAAAAGTTTTTAGATTTTGATTTTGAATGCTTGTAGATGACGTATCAATGATTGTGGAGATTTTTGATATTTTTAAGTTATAAAGATAAATAAATAGCTTAAAATTGTTGTTTATCCAGTAAATGAGTGAGATTAAAATATAAATTATAAGCGAAATATATACATATACTTAATAAAAAAAAATGTAATAATTAAAAATCATTTATTACGTTGTCGAGTTTGAGTAAAGAATACAATTAATACGACGCTAGAAATGTTTGCATCTAAATATACCATAAATAAATAAAACAAGATACTAACTTTTAAATTTCGACGGTGACGATATCGCTTAGTTAATGAGCATTTTCAATTGAATTCATTTCATTCACTGAATTAACTTTCAGTTAGTTGAAAATTTTCATCGATGCCGAAAATTATCATGTAAATTAGAAAACTGTGGTATATGTACTAAAGGTTGTGCAATAAACATATTTAATTAGCTTTGTTTTTTTAATGTGGCTTAGACAAACAATTTTTATTTCATCACTAAGTTTATTTCAATTATATTTATACTAATAATATTAATATAATATACATAAAGTTGGTTAAAATACAAACACTACCAAAGGCATCCCAACTAGCAATAATGTTAAATTACAAAATGTCATGCACTAAACTAGATACAAAAAGCAAATGGTTGATTTGGTGATGTCGGAATGGTAGTGCACAGTTACAGGTCGGCGTGTAAGCTTGATGGCGGTCTCATAAGCCACTTACGGGGATGGAGGCTGGTTTGTTGACGACCACAATATCCTCGTCCATGTGCACCACAGTGATTGGTTGGCAGGTCACCGGAACCTCGTGTCTGCAATCCAACGGACAATTAGCAAGTGGAAAACTAATTTTCCAGCAGACGGGATAGCGAGCTGTATGTTTCATCGCTCGCTATCCATCTGCCCGTTGATATATTTATGGTTAGCAAAGGTGAACTAAAAACATGACAATTGAAAGATGCATCAAAAAATACCAATTTGAAGATGATGCTGAAATCAGCGTGTAAATTCTTTACCTGCTTTTCACTATAACGCAAATATTTTGATATATACATATGTCAAAACTGCAAGTAATTGGCTATTATATTTAGCATGGTGATACTTTTTTTGAATGTATGATAACAAAAAATAGTTTTTTTTCTCGCTTGAATACACGAACATAGAAATGCTGATTTAAGTAGACATTGTAGAATAATTTGAATAAAAACTGTATTGATTGATATCTTGATGAGTTTTTTTAAGCAAATTTAACAAGGTTTATCATATAATGATAAACCTTTTTTGACATTTGACAAAACCAAATTTTGACATTTGACAGCCATCGCAGAACTAAATAAATTGCTAAAAGTAGGTATATAGCAATTAAATCAATCGTTTTATCAAGGTTTATACAATGAATTAAATAACTTATTTAATGGGTTATTTTTCGGAGTTTATAGCTCAGCTAAACTGATGTGTTTAGTAGTATCACACTTGAATTTCATTAAATACAAAAGTATAATTGTAAAAGATAATGAAAGATAGACATATTATATATTGTATTAAAGCTTAAAATTCTGTTGTTGATTATATTTAGAGAAACAAATTATAGCGTCTAAGCAATCAATTGTATAAATGGAGAATCATAACTGCCGATATATCATTTTCATATTTTCAACGAGTGAATTAAATGAAAATGTATTTTGTGTAAAAGCAGTAAAAGAATTAACACGCGTGTGTAGTTAATAAACAATGTTCATATACATATGCAATTGTTTTCAACCAAAGGTAAAATTATTGGAAATCAGTAGATTCGCAAGCATTATACAAATTCCTAATGTAGTTGTGTTTACAGTGGTATTTTTATCCGACTCTCAAACAAAGAAGTCGTGCAGGAGAAATATCTTAACTAAACAAAGTTGGGTTATTGTACAATATAAAATCAAAATGAAGGAGACAAATCAAGTGTATGTTTTTTACTCATCGTATTAGTTGTGTGTTTATTGATTGTTAGTTCATATGTATACACAATAAGAAAACTCTGAAACAAAAGGTATAGGTAAATATAAGTCACGAATCAAAATTGCAACGTCACATACATACAACACTTACAGAAATATATATACTGTATATACAAGTTTATTGCTATATTAACCTTACTAACAAAACACTTTTGAGATAGCTTTCTGGATATGGTTTCGTGTAATGATCAATTTGATAGAACGAAGTAATTAAAGATCAAACATTTTGGTGACTTGTTCGAAAAGATTTTTGTTTGAAAATTATTGTTTAAATGACTCAATATATATATCTTTTGTTAAACCAATCAAAGCGTGACTTTCAACTGATCTAAAGAATGAATAAAATAAAATATATCTACTATGAATGGAATACAATTAACTAAAACGTCAATAGTTTTAAAATTGTGTTAACTATCTTTGTAGTTCTTTACGTAACAAACTAAACAAGTAACAATGTGACTATGTGGCTTTATTGTTTCACGGATAATAAGGTATCATGGCAGTTACTAAAACTTTGACCAAAAGTTTCCGAAAGAGAATTATTGAAAAAAGTTCAGCCTGATACGCGTTAGTTGGGCACACGATTTTCACCACAGATAATATAGACTGGCGAATTATGACGTGGAGAAAAGAGAAACGGCGTTTGGTCGCGGCTAACAATTAAGTTTTATACCAAATATAAAAACGTGTAAGCTCCAATTTATTAGAAACTAACTCTGGCATAATGTATAGAAAGAATGACGTAAACAGTTAAAATACAATTGATGTTATTTAAAAATCGAATAATCATACAAGTTAATGAGTTCGAATGTAAAATCATTGATTTCTGTTTATTTTTAAGTATTCGTTTTTACACTGAAAAAAGATCAACTGTGAAGCTAACCAAATAGAAGTTTGCTCATATTGTATGCTTTTACTTTCACAAGAGGCGATGTTGTACGGTTGAATTAGTTAAACCCGAAGTATACATAGTTAAAAACCTTCATAAAAAATCATTGAATTTGACAAGGGAGCGTTTTCTATGAATTTAGAGGGCATCTAAAACATTTTTTTTATTATGCTGATGTCATATCAGTTAAGATGGCGTGTCCCAAAACCTAATTCACCATACGTTAACAAGCTTTAAAATATTTATGGAAGAAGATAAGTCTTATCCGCGTATGAAAGCTTAGTAAAAAAACGTACATAGTGGGCTTTAGTTTTTACAGGACGACTAAATTTGAATATATTTTTATTACCTGTGGTTATCCGTTTAAATGTTCTACAAAACATAAAACCGTAAGCCATGTTTTTTTCAATATACAGTGTTGTAATATAAAAGATAGTTAGATTTTAGAGTCAGTAACGTTTGAAAATAATTATGAACAACTTTAAAAAAACATTATAATTATTTTAGTGTTATTTTTATTGCATATGTCCATATTGGAGTTAGCATGTTTTGATTAAGTATAAATCGGTTCACGAATGAAGCTAGCTTCTATTTCAGGGTGGAGGACGGCGAGGATTGGCACGTGGGCGACATACCAATTCCACAAATCGAATGGACTAGTTCCCCAATGCTATCGTGTAGCATTAGTTGTTGAAGCTTTCGTATTAAATCAAAGAAAAGTAGCACTTTCGATGATCACGGCGCATTAACTGATTGTGTCTTGGCGGAAGTGAGTTTGAAAAAGCCGAATCATGAGTGAAAACATTTTGAGTTGATTACAAGAACACAGCGTCGATTTCAAAATGAAAAAAAAAGAGCAGAACTTTGTTCCGAAATTTAAAAGGGAACTAAAGTGAATGGGATAACGTTGTAATACATAATAAAGAACTTGACCGCAATTTCTTATGAACTATTTTTAGACACAATCGGATCATTGATCGAAAAACAATTTATAATACCAGAGGTCGGCTGGAGAAGGTTCGCAGGTGCTGAAAAGGGACGAAAAACAAATATTCTCAGATATGTGCGATGTATAAAGTGCACTATATTTAAATTTAAGTACGCAGTGATGTAAATTTGATGTTTATGACATACATTATCTACGGCGGCTTTAGTGTAATGTTTAAAACATGGAATTGGAGCGAAAAGAACATAACCTATTTCTATGACAATCTTGGAACTCTGGCAGTGTGATGCAGGTAAATACATTTTTCAGCTATTTATGTTAATTATAATATTACGGTAAACTGCGTATTAATACAAAATTTAAATATATATATTAAAATTCGAAAGGTTGATTATTGCGTATGAATGTAGAAGAGTGATAAAAAATCCACCCCTTTCACGGAACACCTTCAATAGTTTCAAAATTAAACTAGTCACTTGTTAAAGTATTGGCAGCCCACCGATGGAAAATACTGATGCGACCGCAATTGCTTACCTCGCCTCAATGATTCCCTCATTTAATTCATTACTTTCAGCTGTAAGGATGGCGAATTTACTCTACCCAAAATATTCTGAGAAGCCATTAGTTTATGCTGAAAATGCGGGGATATCGAGGAGGTGAATCAGCGCGATAATGTCCAAGTTAAACAAACTAACTAAACTTTACTAATTATCGATGTATGTGATGAAAGTTTCGTTGGGCATATAAACACTTAACTATATTGGTTCGCTAAAACCAGATGAGGCATCTAAATAAAGGATGAATTTCGTAAGCGGGACCAAAAACCATACACGTGACAGTCACCGAATTCAATTCGTTTGATATTATTCACTTTCGTATTTTAATTATTTTATTGTGATGAAAAATGTTTTTTTAAGACCGTGGTAATGGTCTTAATTCACGAATGAATATTTTTATACATTCACTCATAATATAATATATATATTATATATATATATATAAATATAACTAACGGAAAAATATTTACAAAACTCTATGTAATTGATCTCAAATTATAAATTTGACATTGACTATGCCAGGACTTGAACCCGGACTAGCTTGACCAGTAGATTCAAGCTTTAACTAACTGCGGGCGAAAGTTATAAGTCTTTTCTTTCATATTATAAGGGTGTTATTACTTAATAATTACATTTAATACTAAGAGGATAAATAAAAAAGTTTTGTTAATGATTCGATCTTTTGTCAATACGACAGTATGTTGAAAATAGTCAATGAGAAGTTATAGATTAGTAAAGTAAAACAATTTCATAAAAAATAACGTTGTTTACTCGAAATATTCTAAGTCTACAAATAAATAGCAATTTATTTTACTAAAAATGATAAAACAATGCTTTCATAAATATCCAGAAAAAATAAATAAGCCACCACTAGGGAAATTATGATAAATATTTCACAATCGTATTGAAATACCATACCCATATAATGGATGAGATGAATATTTTAACCAGATAACAAAAATAATTGATGATAATGAAAGCAAATAAAAGCTTTCAAAATGGACGTTGAAAGTTGGTCGTTCGTTTTTTTTTGTTCGGTAATTGCGATGTTATCGCAGAGAATACGCACACGACTGCCGTAGCAACAAGTGAATAGGGTGTATTTTCATTTATTTTTTAACTCCCTTATTTCATATTACGTAGGGTGTCATTTTAATTATTTCGAATTTTGACTTTCAATTAGAATGAAAAATAACGTAAAATAAATTTGTAAAATCCTTTTACATAGTTATAATATAACGGTCTATTTGTGTAATACGAGGAAAAATATGTTTATTTATTTAACGATTTTTCTGCCAAAAAGTAATTGCTTTATGAACTATAAAATATCAATGATGCCTTTATTGCAGATATAATATTCAAATAACATTTACGTGATTTTGAATAAAATCTGTTTTATATAAATACTGTTTCAATTTATCACCCATAGAAGCAAAGAATATAAATGTATCGGCTGTTTTAGCTATAACAATAAATTGTGCAAAATTACGCTAGAAAAGTTTTTTCAGAATTACAACGATTTATAAAAAATGAAAAGGAGAGAAACTCGCCGTTAATTTTAATCCGTACAAATGATGGTATACATACAATCGCAAGCACGATTCAGTCGTGAAATAAATACGTCTTGAGGAATAACGTGACAGCTATTTGTCAAAAAGTTTGTGATGGGGGAAGACGTGGACTTAATCAACGATAGCTTCTGCTAATTAGCTTCGTGGTTGATGAGAAAAAATATTTATTTCAGTTGATGTAATTAAAGGTTGCAATAACGGTATTCATGGTGTTTTTAAATACAGACATACCGATAACGGACTCCGGGATTCCCGGGATTCACTATAACACATACGAATCCATAAGAAGAGCTTTAAAAAAAATTCAAAAGCGCTAGATTCATCGGTAGACTAACTAATTCAAAGAATGGAGGAAAAAAGGGTCTCCGACAAAACATACTTTTTTCGGCAACGATCTCAAACAATTGTAGCATGATATTATAGTGGATGATCTATTCTGGTATTCGTGTTATTCGATGTTAGTTTACCCTCTCAGATTTTGATTTCAATCGGGCGTATTTATTTGTTTTTTTTTGTTTGTAATTCCGGTATTGCAATCCCTGCATGTAATCTATACATAATCTTTCTATACGTATAAATAAACATGAATGTTTTTTTTTGTTCCGTATGCGATCCTATATTGTTCATCCGATTGCGATAAAACTTTGGTGAGTCGTTGTGTGGACGCACAAGCAAGATTTCTAAATTAGTAAAGCCAGCGGTGGGCTACTAATACGTTACCAATCGGCTTATATTAAAGCGATTCTCGGTGTTCTGGGGAAGCAGTGAGTATTTATATTGTGTATCCAAAAGAACTTCAATAAATACAATTAAAACAAGAACACATTCTTTCTTTGAGTGGCATTGCAACGCATGTCGGGTACTCGCTAGAATATTATATAATACGACATAACAATTAATTGTGACGGTGATGGTTTAACGGTATATTTTTTTTATTAATTGCCAACTTTTAGTATGCTAAAATAATTTACATTTAAGCAAAGGTCATTTCAAGGATTCCTATTATATTGATAGACCAGACTGTATAATAAAGATACTAATCTAATAAGCGTAATCAAATAACTGAGAAAGGAGAAGAATATGAGAATGGGCACGACTATTGGGCCGAGACAAAGAACAAACATATTTCTAGTCAAAAGAATACATGTTGCATAGTAAAATCCGTTTAAATAATTTAGTGGAGAGGGTTGCCTACATTGGCCAAAACAACACCCTACTCAAATGATTCTCGTTAGTAGTAAAATAATTCAAGGGTTGGTCGTTAGGGGTAAGAGAAAGAGGCTTCTGTGCTCACATCGGCAGGTGATAATTATGCGATTGGCGTACACAGCGTAGCCTTCGCAAGTCTGCCGGGCCTGGGGGGATGAAATTCTCCGCTGCTAATGTGTTGGAGTTTAATTTAATAAAAAACTTTCTTAAAAAAGGTCGGATGTTTAATTAAACGTTTTATTTAATGGTTGAATCAGCATTCTTTGCAAGTGCATCGCGTGGAATATTTGATTAGAACGTATTCAATACAAATATATATTTTTAACTATTTGACAGAATGCAATGCACCCAGGCAGTTTGTAATGTAGACTATTTACCAAAAAAATATTCATTTTCAGCTAAGTTTAGTTTTTTTAAGAGCGTGATACTAACAATGAAAGAAATTCTTGTCCTTCCATCCCTACTACTCTCTTTAGGAAAGAGAGGTTGAGCTACTGAGTAACAAACAGTATTCGTAGAAAGACTTCTATTATCGATATATCGATACCTCCATTATGAGGCCACATGCTCTACATTCTGAGCGTGTGTGTGTGTGTAGATAAAAGATAAATAAATACATGTCTACTCGAGACTTGTGTCGTATAATTTAACGTATTTTAAATAATCGTTATTCTAGGGTACAAACAAAAACTACACAAAATAAAAATAAAAAAATCAGCATAGTGTCGTCCATTCACTCTTAGTTGTTTCACTATAAAACTGAGAAACCGCAAATTCAGTTTGAAATTATCTAACATATGTATGTACATCTTTACGAATATTGATAATTCGTTGAGCAAGAAGGTAGATAGTGCATACCGAAGAATTCTTTACAATTTAACCCAACGAATAAATATTGCAGAGCTCATTCCGTAGAGGGATCGTAGATGTCAAGCAACATGTGAAACCGATTTCGGTCCATTGTCACATTAACAGAAATACATTTCCCGAGGTCCAACGCGCCCCACAAAGGAACAAACGAAAGCAAATAAGTTTAGTCAAATATTATTTCACATAGTGATCTAACTAGAGATTTTATATATTTTGAATTATTAATTACTAGGCTAAATCCAATAAATTTAAATCTGATATCCAATATGAGATTTATCCACAAGTTTACTTGGTTGTTAATTATAGACTAAAAATTGATTTCTTTTTACAATGAGAGTTTTTCGGTCAGACTATACTTCTCAAAACATGTGTAGCGAAATTTCTTGAACTAATAGAATGAAAAAAATGCTACAAAAAAGGAACCGATGTGTTATTTAAAATTGAATAGTACAACACAAGATACGAACAGGTCACTTTTTGCTAAATCGACTGCAAAAATAATAATAATTTGTCAACTCATATAAAAACTTCATTGCAACAGGCATTCTCAAAAAAAAATGTATTACAATGTCATATATAATACAATCAATAATGCTAGTTATATAAAATACATTTTTTAGACGCGTTACGAAAGTGTAATTAATATTGCGGTTACAAAACTTAAAGAGTATTTTAACCATTGTTAAATATAATGTATTTAATTATCGTTCGTCGAAGATTTTTATGGTCGATTATAGTTACAAAACAGCTCACTGAGCGTCCATGAATGGGTGTCGCAGCGGTGTGAGAAGATAGCGAATTGATAATCCCCGCGTTTGTCGAAACCAAGTGCTGCGGCCGGGGGAGACCCGGAATCATGCCGCTCTCATTGCGAGCGATTTGTTTCCAGGCCGTTTTCTGACGCGTACTAATCGCAGGCCGCCTCTCGCCATTATTGGGAACATGCGGTGGTTTGGTGACCGCGGCAAATGGCTGCATTGAAATTCGATCAATTATTGCGAATGCACAACATTGAAATACTGACTATCGCCTGGGGTAATTCATTAAATACAGCCGAGTTTTTTCACCACTAGAGTCGGGACTCGGGAACCGTCGATATTGAGGTCAATTAGTTGATTCCAATGCAGGATTTATCGGTATATATCGGATTAAATTTATGACAGTTATTGAATAATATTAAAAATAATGCTATTTTTGTGTGAAGTAGAGAAATGCATGTAAGTTAACAATGTAATAAATGATCAAAGAAAGCTTACTTGACAACTTTTGATTTCATGAGGTTTATTCAATAAATATTGTTGATAATTTCAATAAGCAGAGAACGTTTTCATATTTGGTATTTTATTTATAACAACTGAGAATAGAAATGAGCATTACGGAATAAAATATTTTAAAGATGTCCACTGTTAATACTTTGTGGAAAAGCATTATTTTCAAAAAATAAAACACGCATTTGTACTAATTTCGATTTTATTACAGTCTATAAAAGTGTAATAAATACAAATGAGTCTTTTATTTAATACTATTAATTACAGTGATTATGCAATGACCGCAATTATTGCAATTCAATAACACGTAAATGTATATGAAATCAATGCAACGAGTATTGAGTGAGATAATAAAAAAAAAACAATCACAAAGTTTCGCTTATATGTTTTGTGATTAAAAAAAAAATTTCGTGACTGATAGTGACGTCGAAAATAAATGGTTTAAGTGGTATAGATTCGAGAGCGCTTTCAAATTATAGAATACATAGTTGTCTATCTGTCCTTCGGCAAAATGAGAGATAGAGAATTGTATTAAGGGCTTATAAAAATTATTATATCAATATAATTTGTTGATAAATTATGCTATAAAGTAGAAATCATCTAAATATGTATTAATGTACGAGTCTTCATAAATCAAATTGAGTGCCTGTTTTCAAAAACAAAATATGTCAAACCGTTTGTATGGATGAGTAATTCAGATCATCGCTGGCTGTGCAAAATCAAAAGGACTAAACCAAATTAAGGACGGGCGGAAAATCCAAACGAGCTGACTGCACCAATCCGCTGGATGTGAACTTTCCATTGACGCCAAATCCTGTGTAACGGTGGCTGATTGTGAATGACAAAGAACGCCAAGTCTACAATTAGCGACAAAAGCGCGGAATTCCAGGGGGAGAATTGAGAGCGATCATTCGCAAAGCCTTAGGCAGAGCTATTGAAACTAGAATCAACGGCATAAAGCAGAAATTACAAATCAAGGTAATTTGAACTGTTTTTATTTCGCAAGTAGATCGTGCCGATGTAATAAGTTTGGATGTAAATTTTTATCTTTAGTAGTAAAAATGCATGCACAATCGCGTAGGAATATTATTTAACATTTGTGAAATGAACTAAAATACTGTTCTATCGAGCAATTTTTTTTCAAAGAAATATATTAAAGTAACGAAAGCATTAATAAGTGCAAAAAATGAAATATATTTTTGATTTAAAAAGTGCAATAAAAATTCTGTATGACATGTGAATTTCGTAAATAAATTGAATTTATTTTATTTATTCAGAAGTCATCATTTGTAAGTATTTAAATGGTAAATTCTCAAAATGATTTATTATTGTGTACAAATACCAGTATCAAATAAATAAGGTACGTTGATCAAATAAAGAAAACTTGCAAACATAATTTCTTACATATAAAAAATCATTGCAAATGGACGCAAAATAAAAAAAAATCGACGAGGTTTATAAACTGTGATTCTTCGGGAAACACGCATTTTTAATTGGCTACATGAAATATTTTGAATTCTATTTAATGATCGGATAACTTCCAAAACATCTCAATACTACGAAGCAATAAAAATTGACAAGAACTGGCGTAAACGATCAGCACAAAATGAAAATAGTTTGAAAGAGGATGTGATTGGCACTTTCAACAAAGAATCATTTCTAATGGAGGCGCTTAAAGAAAGCATTTGCTTGTCTCACAGTATGCTTTTAAGAAGAAATTAGAGATCCGTGGGATCGTAATATAAAATTTAATGACCACTGCTATCGCTATCGCATTACGCTAGCAAGCTAGATGACGATATAATCACTTCTAATGACGAGTAATTGTTTTGATGATGCTGATGAAGTCTTTTATTTGAGAATAACTATACTTATACTTAAAGCTAGGCTAAAATTGATTTAGATCGAAAGAAAGTTAAATGTTTGATTGATTAATGAATTGGAAACAAGCATTATTTGTTAAATACCGTTTACATAATGAATCTTTAGCAATGAGCTCGTGTGAGTCGTATAAAATGCTTCAAATAAAAAACATCAACAAAACATATACGTATTAAAGTAATAAATCATTCTTAGTGCTAATTCCACACTTTAAGGTAAAGATCAGAACAGTTTCACTCATCGGTAGAATTATCACCAGTTAATAATGCTCAGAAAAAGCGGTCCTAATCGTCATTAAAAAATGTATGATTAATACACAAAAAGGACATACATTTTAATGAATGAAATATAAACAAATAATATAAACATTGGCATTGTTGGGTCCATGGCACGGTGGTCAACGTCGTTGGCTTCCATGCCGGACCTCATGGGTTTGAATCCACGTACGAACAGCATTTTGTCAATCGGTTTATCGATTTCTGTTCGAAGGCTTCGAATGTTTGTGATTTATTAAAAATCCCTCCCACCCTTTGAATCCTAAATCAACGGGGCGTAGCGAAAGCGATAAGCTTACCACTAATCCTGTCTTACCCCGATCCTTTCTATCCGTACTCTCTTCGAAAAAAAAGAAAGGTTAGCAGTTATCGTACAAAAAATCGATAGTTGAGAAACCTTCATAAGAAAGCTGTATGCACCACATTGGGAGCGGAGATGGATTAAAAAAAATGCATTATTCACAGATAAATATTTCAATCGCCCGTTGGACTACTTATACCGATATCGTGCAAGAGTTTTAAGTTGTGGTTAAATTGACAATTAATCATTATTGTATCGGTCTTTTATAAAGGTTACTTAAGCACTTTAATGAAATAGCTAAATACCGATAGGATTAAATGACGTCGCTGTAACTATTTGTGAGGAAAATAGGACTGTGATGCAGTACGGAAATGACAATCGACAAGTAGCATTTAGACGCTCCGAACAAACTAAACCACTACAGTAATGGAAGTTATTTACCCTTTTTCGAAATCGCCAATGGTGCCGTTGATAGCGGATATCCGAATGCCATTAGAATCTGAGTGCTACTTGGTGGAGCATTACTTTGACATAGAAGGGTAGTCAGTTGATTGGTTAACTGACTACCCGAAGTTCTGACGAAAAAATCTGATAAACATTAATTTAAATTCTTTGCCATTTGATAACATCAGATGGAAATGGGTTTTCGGGGAATCGAGATTTGCACATCATACTTATAAAACGAGAGTTTGAAGTAGATCAGTAATCTTGATGGGACAACGAGTTATACTAATCTACTAAAAATTCCGTTGTGATTTATCTCATAAATGTTAAATTTAAGATTTCGACTGAAGGTGCTTGGTGGAATTTCAATATTAAATTTGAATCGTTCAAACTATGTACATTCTCTCGTTAGTGACAAAATCTGTGAGAATGTACATAGTTTGAACGATTCAAACTCATAAATGTTGTATGAACGTACTGTTAAAAAGCTACATACGTGCGTTTACTGATTCAAATTCCAACTAAAATAATTATCAAATATTTTAAAAAGCTTTTGCGGCATTACGCCATAATTGCTAGTAATTTTTAAAACGTTTATTAATAAGCTAAAAACAAATAAGTATTGAATTCACAAAAAAAACCCAGAAATTTTGTGGTTTTGCTACACAAAATACTTTCAAGAAAAACATCAATATTTTTGATGGTTGTAAAAAAATGACGGAGTGAAAAAAACATCGCAAACTTCATCCCAAAGAATGAGTTGAAGATTGATGTAGAGCTCCAAATTAATTTTGTGAAGTTTTCAGCCGGCATGAACTTAAGTAATTCAATGCGGGGAAACGATGAAAACACTTAGTTTTTTTCTTGTCGCGGAAATAAATATAAAAAACTGAGAGCCCATTAAGCTAGCTTTACATAGTTTAATTAAGTCATTATAGATTGGAAAAACAAACAAGCCAAAACTAAACGGATTTACACTGTATTATATACACGTATAAGAATTTTGAAGGCTTCCTTTTCCCATATTTTTATTGTCAAGCTTCAATATTTTATTTGTCAGTTGATGATATTGAAAAAAGAATGTGTAGATTATGAAGAGAATACATTCTAAAACATAATTTTCAATAAAAATAATGCCTCGTTATAATCGGAAACTTTATATAAGTATCAAATTCAAAGCCTATCTGTAAAACGTGATCTTTGATACTGTTTGTATTAGAGAAGAAAACAGAATATGTAAATTTTGTGAAACGATGCAAAATAAAATCCATTTGGAAGGGGCGTGGCGGAGACATCCTAATGACAGCTTCCCATACAAGATCATTAAAGTAGAAAAATATGTAGGCGTGAGTAATACTGCCATAGAACGTTTTTATATAGACATTTTTAAAAATAAATCTTCAACAAAGGAGAAGTGATATTAAAATCGCATCATGTGGCGTTCGACATTTAAGTGAAGGTTGGGTGGGGGTGGGTAGTTCGTAATTTGATAAACGACATCAGATGAAGTCGCTTTTGGAATCGGTTTAACAATTTAATAAGCGAAACAGGCGAAAGAAAAGCTGATGTTAAAATTACTTCGCTTAGTAAGTTTGCAACTGCGTAAAAAATATGCATGTTTTTTGAATCCACCAAAATAAAAACAAGTACGTTTAGTAACACGTTCTAATGATTTGATTTACAAACACAATATTATCAATTTATTTAATACAAAAACAGTAGTTTCAACGTAAACGTCAAACAGCTACCATATATTTTAGGTTATTTACAATAATTATCACGATTGGAATTGTATTTAAAATTAAAGCTAGAAGGAGATTGATACTCGGCATATTCTTTAAACAACCGCACTAAGGTTTGTAGAGTATTTCTGAGTAAGGACGAAAAATACCACAATGAAATAATAATAATCAATCCAATGAAGACGAGCGAAACCGCTGCAAAATATAACATAATATAACGACAGATTCAACGCAACTTTATATGCTGTACAACTCGGCCTCAACTTGACGGCCATTGAAAGAGAGTTTTATCTTTATCTGATTCATAAAAAAAGTGTCGAAATCGCGATTATTCCAATGAACAATGAACATCCAAAACGGGCCATTTTGGTCGAGAGCGCTACATAAATAATGGCGATAGGGCGACACGGAGCCTAACCGGAGCTTATCAATCAAAATGGTGGGTCGTTGAAAAGACTGGTATGCGTAGGCTTTTAATTTCTGCCAAATTCACTTTTATATTATTTGAATTGTACCATAACTTTAAACGACGATAAAAAAATATAATTATAAATAGTCAATTTTCTATATAAAAAAACAATGCAAAATATTTTTTTTAAAACTTCCTAAAGGAAACAATACAAGATAACAACAGTCTACGAAGTAATAAAACTATAATAATGTTATTGAAATATACTTTAATTATATAAACTCATCGTTTTCTACATAATTGAATATGTTTGATGTAAAGTGCCAACCTACGTAGTATTAATTAAAGCAAATTTTTTGAAAATTCCTGCGAGCTAAAAAACCCAGGATTCAAAAATTTCTCAATCCCGAATTCCGAATTTATGGTGAATGTTCAATCCCGGCATCCCGGTATTCTGAGATTGGAAAAATTGTCAATCCCGAAATCCCAGAATTGGATGCTCTAGTTTCGTAGTTGAAGAGCGTTCAGATACCAAAATGGGAGCATTCTTATGACTTTTTCCCAATCGGTGTTTAGATCTTTATTTAAATAGTCAATGATGTGTTCAATCCTTTCCATTTATCATACTTAAATCTGTCAGGGCAAACAGAGAGCAATTAGCAATTGTTAACAAAACTATCCATCTTCAACTGTTACACGTTCCTACTTTTGATGGATTTGGCGTTAACTTTGTGGAAGTTCATTTTAATAAAAAAATATTACGATTATTCCACATTTTGTTACACAATACGTGAAATAATCAAAGTTATTTATATTTTTTATAATTGTTACATGTTGGTCTTCTGAAAAGTTAATTTAAACGTCAAAATTACGACGGAGTCTTGTTAAACATCTTCTGTTCCAATCAAAATATCGTATTCTTTGAAATTGGAGCGAGCATAATTGAAATTTCAATATTGAATAATAATTAAACAGTGAATAAGAAGTCAATTCCTGTAACGGATCAATTCCATAGTCTCGTGCCTTGATGGCTCGACCTTCTAGTATTACAGGAATTAAAGCAATCCAAACCAAGAACACTGTTTCGCTTCCTTCATTAATATACTAATATATACAAAAATGATAATTTCGTCTTATTTCAGTATATATTATCCTTGAAACAAATGGGATAACAGTCGTCAGCGTCGCTATTTTATTTGGCATAAAAATTACAGAAAAGCCTAGAAAATATTTTCAAATTTAATTATTCAATTTCAAGTTTTTTATATTAATTTTTAAATATTTTTTATGCCTTTATACAGACATGTAAGGCATCCAACAATGTAAAGTATGAAAATAACCCATTAAAACCTATAAAAATGCATCTCAATAATTTTGATAAATAATTATGTTGAAAATAAAATTAGGTGTGTTCAAATATGATTATTGAACTTCAAGCGAATGAATGATACAACATATTCATAAATTAATATTTTTTATATAATATCTAAGTTCTTAACGCTGATAATTTAAAAATTTGGAAAATACTGATCTTTTAAAACAAATTTTACAATTAAGAACGTCAAAACAAAGAAGGAAATTAATATTTCAAAAACAAGTGCCAAAAACCTTAATAATATTTTGCCCTGCTATGTTAAATCAAAGTAAAGATAAAATTGAAATTAAATTATGTTTTTTGTATGATATAGTGAAGAATTTGTAACATTTAACGTAAGCCATTAAAGAAAAGTCAAAAAATAAAATTTTATTACTAAAAATCAGCTAGACTTTAAAAGTAAATAGACAGCTTTATTATGTTTGTAAGTAAATTCGGCTCTGTTAGTAAAATTGTATTCGCCTATCCCATGTAATAAAATACACACCACATAAGGACGTTGTCCCAAGAAATCAATATCTAAATATAAATAATGCAACGAATGTTTGATGCCTAATTCTAAAAAACTAATGAACTTGTAATAACTGTGTTTTTGCTTAGTAAAGCAGTATTCCAATATTTATATATCCGACATCTCCTAAAACTGGCCAAATCTTAATAATATTTATACTCCGCCAGACATTTTATATTTTGAGTTCTGAATAATGAAAAATGGACAAATTAAAACTAGGTCAGCCGAAAATCTGTGTTTAACACCACCGATAAATAAAAAAACGGTACGTTGTTTTTAGAGTGAAAAGCGGGCGGGCAGGCAGGTTCGGAAAATATGAAAACAGGATGCTTCGGCGTTTATACGACCAAGCGGCTCTGAATTGATGCGTTTAATACGCAAATTAACCCGGCTCATTCCGGACGTGGTTGGTGGGCGGCGGAGGGCAGACTGAAGAGTACAGGAGGAAAAGGAAATGGCTGATCAATCAGCGACCAGAAGCTTCGCCGCGGATGACCCCATTAACTCCTTCAGTTCCGGGTTCACAGATAAACGAAAAAAGATACCAGCAATTATGTAGAACGTACTGAATTTATATAAAAGCCTTAAACACTTGTCACTATATTTAAAAAAAACAGCTGTTCGGTAAAATGCTGAGAAACCATACGACCAAAGTGAAATGAAAGTACAAATTGGTTATTCTACCACTACTCGTTATGTGGATGCAGCCACTCCATAACGCGATAACGACCAAGAAAAATAGGGAATAACTTATCATGCTTTTGGCTCGATACAGAGCTGCAAGGGACCAACCATTTAACCAATCACTTTTGTGATGAAAAAAAAAATGGATTGAAAGAAAAAAGACATGCTCAGCTTTTAGTTTACGTAATATTAAGGTATTATGTGTATCCGTAGTCCGTACAATCATCACAGACATCCATATATTTGCGAAAAAATATATAAAATCGACTAACGCACGCTAATTCACGTAACACCACACAACCGTGGAAGAGCGGTGACCACTCCGCCTGATAACCAGTGGTACAATATATAAGATTTATATATTATATAATACACACTTTATTTCTTTTTACTCAAACAAAATAAACAACTCGTTTTAACATACGGATGTTACTAAGAAGAATTGTAAGAAACATTTAGAATCGTCTGAATAAAATTGGCAGCCAAAGTTTCTGAAAGAAACTTTCCGCAGAGTTTTACCTTTATAATAATGATCGAAACAATTGTACAAGATTTCAGTAAGTTTTTACCACGGCGTCAGTTTTTAGAATATATAATTTAGCTCAGTCGTGAATTTCGTAAGGTTATGTTAGACTAGTAGTGTAATGAAAGTTAAAAGAAAATAAAATAAAGATAATCGATCACATTTAATGGGAAATTGATTATTATGAAGAAAAATTGACGTTTAATTAAAATCGAATAGTAATTTTAAAGTATATATATAAAAAAAACTCTTTTGTACTAATTCCACTTTTTTTTAAATATTATGAGAACCAGTTACGACTCTCCATGCAACTCTCCAAAAAATACTACCTGTAGCCTTACGATAAGAGCTTCGCTAAGCGATAAAAATAAGAGGGTTTACAAAAGAGTGTTTTTTGTTTTTGGAATATAATGTTTTCCCACCAAGTATTGACAGTGAACACCTGAAAAGTGATATAAAACGCTTTATCTTTACAGTCGAAAAGCTTTGTTATGACAAAAAAAACGCAGACGAAATTTATAGTTTTAGTATTGAATTTTATTATTTGTGGCATAAATATAATAATTATAAATTGGTTTCAATGACAACGACTACCAACTATGCAAGTAGAATATGTACATAGTTTGTGTTGTTAAGACAGAATCATATATGACAATTTAAGAAACTTTAAGACATGTGCACTGGAATGTCGCTAAAGGTAATACAAATGATTTCCCCCGTGGTCTCACTTATACGAGTCAGCTTCAAGTTGTCTGACAATAATTTCAAGTTCAGTTTTCAGTTTAATTTGATATGCAATACTATGTGAAAAGTTACACGAGGTGATGTCCTGTGATTCCGTAGGATTCAGTACCAGGCAACTAATAATTTACTACGGGTAGAAGGATGTTACGGCTTGATTAAATCTCATGATTTACCCAATATCTTGATAATTTACCTAACAATATAAAGATCACAGCGTAAAAGAAATAGTCAACCATTCACTACCACTTTATTTAACAATACGCTTTCACAACGGATAAAACAATACTGCACCTAGCACGTTTGCAACAAGGGATTCCTAATATTCGAATGTCAAATATTAAAACCTTAGTGTATTCGAATATATTTATATACTGTAGAAATTTTGACATATATGCACGGATACGCATAGATGGTAACAGTCTTGAGTGAGTATTACAGAAAATGAGTAAATATAAAAATATTTTGTCGCCCAGTAAGGTCAATAACAAATTAAGAAATCGCCTGTCAATGTATAATATCTTAAGACATGGGTATTTGTTTTTCTACTCCTCGAGTTGAGATCAAATGAAAAATAATATTTTTTATTTAGTTAACCACGTATTAATTTCTAATTTCCAAAATATATGGCACAGTATGCTATATATGTATGGCATTAGCTTTTATGCATTTTTTTTGATATTGAAATGAAGCAAGGTATTTTTTTAACAATAACTCAGTGATTGAATATATATAAATACTAGGAAACGAACGAATAATATTCGAATAAACGAATATAGACAAAAATTGTCGAATATTCAATTCGAACCCCTCGTTAAAATTAGATGATTTAATAAGTCCGTCAATATTTCCAGCAAGACTTTAATATTGACGATGACATAAATTAAACTTAAAATAAAATATTTTGCACTTATTTCTGTCGTTGATAGTATATTAAAAGAATTGAAATATACATAGCAAATTCGTAAAAAAAATAGTTCCAAGTATGAATGATTGATTTTTTTATAATACCCTGAGTAACACTTAATTATGACAACTCAATGATGGAGATTTTTATTCAATAAAATAAAAAGAAAATACTTTGTTATCAAAAAATACATGTTGTAATTTTTATCTGCTAAAAATGATTGCATTTATAAAATTGTAAAATTATTAAAAACAATAAAAAAGTATTAGATAAAGTTCTTTGTTCGAACCGGTGGTGGTTATTTGTAATTATATGAGAATTTAAGAGGCTTCGTTTATTTGATAAAAATGAATTTTAAAATAGGCAATCAATTTTTCAATAACATAATAAAAAAACAGCGCAAAAGAAAAATACCAAGAACCAATTAATTTTACAATTTTCAATCAGCAATGAATACCAATTTGCTTTGAAAAATAAAGAATGAACGGAAGGTTATTATTTATATATTCATCTAGATTCTAGGCCAACGATTCATCAGTAAGCGAATTTTTGAAATAAACGGAGTAATGTTTAAAAAAACGCTTGCAAGCTATGATGCAAAGCTAAGCAAAAAGTTCGCGTTTTTTTAAATATTTATTATATTTAAAACTACCTGTGTTATACGAATTCGGTGGTAACTAAGAAGTTCAATCAACATATAAAATTAAATTTGATAAATTTCTCACAGTGGTATATATCGCCTTATCTGTCAAAACTTTGAAGATTCTAATGTAAGGAAAATAGGTAGAAACTTTAATATAAGAAATAAAGAACACTTAAAAATCTAAAAGCAAAAATTTAACAATAGTTTGCGAATCGTTTTATAGAAAATTTTATATAAAATAAAAATACTTTATCTAGAATATATTAAAAAGTTAGAAATTAATGAATAGCCAAGAAATTTTGAAAATTAATAAAATTTTATATATGTAAATGAATGTTGTTTAACTTTCGGTCGCTATGGATTTGAATACCACTGATCCGATTGCAATAAAACTTCGACAACAATTTAGCTTGCACTTCCGTGAAGGTTATAGGCGTATTAAAATTAACTAACAATGTCTAAAAACTAAAATATTCGTAGATTTCAATGTTTTTCAACGTTAAAAATGCGAAGTACTCCAAAACGAAAATGGCCGCCGTTTGAATTTTGACACCAATTTGTTTTGATTTGACAATTCAAATTTGATTGTTTTGATTTCAGATCTGTCAAACCGTATGGTCTAAATTTTGACATTACATTGAAATGTGTTTCGTGCATTAGGTGTGATTGTTTGTTTGTTGTTTATGCGATGATCTTAGATTAGTTTTATTTATAATTTGAAACTGTACTCTTTTCACTTCAATTAATACTATACTATTTATATATAGAACGCCAAAAAAATATTTCGTGATATTTGACAGCAAAAGTACATTCTGAATTATATTACATAACGCTAGAAAGCCATTATTTTATGGTTATTTTTAAATGCATGTGAATAAAGATATTACGCGTAAACTGCTACGTACATAATTCCTGTGTCCACTGTCAATGCTTGATGGAAAAGCATACTTTATTTATATTAAACGGTTTTTCTCTTATTCAATGTTTTTATATAATCTCGAATGCGAAATCATTAACAAAGAGAGTTTTAAGGGATTATTTTCATGATGTTCAACGAATATTGTACAATTTAAAATTTCGACTGAAGGTGCTTGGCGGAATTTCAATATTAAATTTGTATCGTTAAAATTATGTACATTCTCCTGGGTTTCACCTTTCGGCGTCTTCAGGCGTTCAAGTGCACGGATAAACTTGAACTGACGCTTAGTAAAAAAATGTTTCGTGTTTATATAATCTACAATTTCTTTTTTAGGTTTTTTTAACTATTATATGTAAATGCTTAGAGTATTTTGATGGTTATGCATGCATTGATTATACGTTTTAGGTTTGAAAGTCTTTTTGAACGAGGTTTTAATCTATTAGGTGTGTCAAGTCATATAAGTGTAGATGAAAAAATATATATCTTATATTCTGGAATTCATATTTTTAACGTTCCCATATACTACAGATTATTAACAGTAAGAACACAATAACATTAGTTTATGATTAATTTATGTTTTTTACTATTTATATTTGTTTTAGGCAGTTTTTTAGCGAGGCACATCTTTTTAGAAACGGTAATCATAGAACAATAATTTCGAATACGAAAAAAGACTGAACGTATGAAATAAAAGTCACACAATCATGATCAGAGTGAAATGAATGTTTGTTTGTTCGTACTTTATGCGTTGCCACACCGCTCGCCCGATTGCAATTCATCTTTTACAAAATTTTTGCTTGCACTTCCGGGAAGGTCATAAATCTTATATAAAAATCAATGTTTGTATGTCTGCCATACAGCTCATTTTGACAACGTATGCTTTCACTTGCGCAACGGTTATAGTACAATTAAATTACAGTAGGTGGCACGTGTGTTGTACCATAGACAATCAGCAGCAAACGTCAAACAGACAGAAAAAGAAAGCACTTTCTTTCTTTGAGTGGCATTGCAACGCTTGCCAGGTACCGGCTAGTAATAAATATAAACGATGAATTAGAATGTAACATTTTGAACTTACTTCCTTGAATTTTACCTTACCTTATTTAAATAATCAATACTAATCTTGCATCCAACAGAAAATAAAAAAAACCCAACCTCCATTTTATAATTTATAATATAATTAATAATAAAGATTTTTTAGTTTATTTGTAAGCCTTTTGATATTATGAGTGATGATGCTTTTTAAAGAAACGAAATAATTGTCACAATTTGTATCACAACACGTAGAGTGAGTGACACAGCAAACAAAATTTTAATTTAAAATAAAAAAAAAACCTTTTTTTAAGTACATATAGTAATAAAATTATTAAATTAGCAAAGATAGCAAAACATAAGTAACATTAATACTAAACTATCTTCCAGGCTATAAATAAGTGATACAGTTCGGTGAGAGAGAATTTAAAAGAAGGTGAAATATCAGTGGCGTATTTAATTCATGTCGAAATTGATTGTATGAAATCAAGACAATGTTCGAAACACAAAATTTTTAGGAATTTCGATAGAGCGCCGACGAAATGGGCATCCAACCAATTTCTCTTTGATGGCTGTTTAAGTGTGAAGCAAATATTTACACAATTTAAACCTAATCGGGTGTAGCCCGCCTAGCGTTAGGCTCGTATATTGGTGGATAATAGATTTTAATCATTTCGGATAGAACATTTTAGTTTAATCCACCGTGGTTTGCTGTATCTATAAATAACTTTTCAGCTGCCCAAAAAATCGATTCAAAATGTAAATATTAAAACGCAAGAGGCTTGTTCAAAATGGTATAGTTTGTTCATACGATATATAAATATCATGGTACTACAAATATAAGTATTGGGAGTCCCTCGTTTTTACCGAATAAAGTTTAAATTATTCACTGATATTGCGGCTAAATATTTAAAAAAAACAACAATAAGAGTATTTTTTTTTATTTTGCCAAATAGTGATTTGATAACAGATGTAAATACATCCAATATTGTGTTGATTTGTAAGTCGAACAGTTTATCCGAAAAATATTTTAAATTCTGATAGAAATGGATACGCTGGCTCAAATGAATGAAAGCGACCAGCTTAAACGCCACACGCAAATAAAAAAATACCCACGAGGGAGCGTTTGCACCCCTGTTAAGAATCAGTGAAATATGTCGTTAGTCTGCTACTATCTAACACTATTCAATATAATTAAGATTAAGTTTATTATCTTAAGAGTGCCACTGGCAAAGAATCGGAATGAAATCATGAAAAGGGATCGAGTAAACACGACAGAACTTTTGACAAGTGATTCCTTGAACTCAGCGTGGCTTAATGCGGTAGACTTTGACTAGGTATAAAAAACAGACGTCTGGGATATGTCAAGTGAAAAATAAATGTACATGAAAGTTTTGGAAAGAGACAGTAAAAACTATTTCTTAAAATCAATAGAGAAGTTTAATATTATGTAATTGGTTGACGAAAAATGTAAATAATGGTTACATAAATTATTAAAACTAGAAAAGAGAAATATGAAATTGAATACTTAATTATTCACAACGCTTAGTTTTTACACTAACTTTTGATTCTGATAATCGAACTAAGAAACTTATTATGCCAATTTCAACAATATGTAAATATTTTTTTAATAAAATTGAACAAAAAAGAGATAAAACGAAAATTACGTAAATAAGTGTAGGGTTTTTTGTGTAATAATTATTTCAATTATTGTATAAGAACTAACTTAAATTTATTTGAACAGTAAACTTTTAACATTATAATATGTCATGTTGTGTGAACAAGCGAGTGGTCGGGGAGTTTAAAACAGTTTGTACCTAACTTTTTACATGTGAAATGATTAGAATTGTATAACGGTTGTTTACGCTATATAAACAAAGAAACGAGATCGTATCTTAAAATAAGAAACTACCGAATATGAAAGATTTTCTAAATAGTATAAAAATACTTAAGTAAAAACTGTTGAATTTATGATATCTTCACCATGAAAACTGTAATAATATGCAGTCGAGTGCTTTAGGGCTCTAGGACTTTTTAAATGAACACATAATTAACAAATTTGAATTATTTTGATTCTGTACTCTTCCATATGTTTTGTCGATAAGGACCCGGGATTCGCCTTTCAGCATCTTTAGGTTTTATCAAATGCTACCCGGTTCGTTATCAACAAGACTTATGGAAGAGTACAGAATCAGAATAATTCAAATTTGATATTGAAGTTCCATCAAGCACCTTCAGTCGAAGTTCTAAATTACATAATCAACAATTATTTATTTATCGATTTATGTAGGCTAAAGCTGTTGAAAGCTTGAAAGAGAATTAAATGAACCGAGTAAACAAAAAAATCAGAGAAGGTAATTAATTGATTGTCTTTTGTTACAGTAAATTGAAAATAAAATGTTTGATATATTGCCATGGTAACCTCAATGTGTATGTTTAAATGAATGCGTTTCCGTTGTGTTTTTTATAAATAAATGAGGATAAAGCCTACCCACAGTATAACATATAAATCACACCATCTCGACACTGGAATAATTCGAGTGAAAGGAGAACGGTCGTCGATTAATAATGATTATAAAAAAAGAAATGCTTATTTCTTATTTCAAAATAAATATAAATTTCATATTTTGTATCGAGTGGTTATGTCAATTATTGTGTCGATTACGTATAAACAAGCCAAGTATAAATTGAGCAATTAAATATATCTGACCGTGTCACCAAAGCACATTTAATGTTCAGGATTTGTTACTGTTTAACTATCAGTTTTGTATCAGATTAAATAGTGACTGAAAAGACATTTCCTAAGTAAGCCGATAAATGTTCTACATATGTATATACGTTAGATGTTTTGTTGCTAGTTTACTCTAGGGGACAATTTTGTGATCATTGATAGAACAATTTTGTATGTATATAACGCTGATTAAGATTCGTAACTGTATGGTGAATTACCTGTGGACAATATTGGCGAGGAGGTCGTTGTGCCTAAGGCGGTAATCTGGGGGCACTCTGTCGTAGTTGACGGTGAGGGTGCCGGCTCGGACGCACCTCTCGTACTCGGCAGCGGGATGCGCCCGGAACTCGCGAGCGAACACGTCCAAGATGCGCTCGCCCACCCATCTTCCCTTGGTGAACGTCGTGAAGGTGAAGTAATAAGGATACACTTTGCGAAGGCCTGTAAAATAATAAAAAAGTATATATTATCGAATAAAATATTTGTGGGTATAATTTGCAAACCCGGCTCATTCCAAAGTTGTTGAAACATGGACCATGAATGTAATTTAGTAGATAAAAAAAAAAGAAAGTATTTTCAGAAACCAGTTTTAAACATGGATGGCTTGAAAGCATCCAAAATATTATTCCGAAGTAATGTAAGACTAAAAATACTTAAAAAATTTACATTGTTTTTCAAAATGAAATTCAAGTGTCATTTTTTACACAATTTTGGAATAAACCGTGTTTGCAAATAATATCCTCATTTAAAACAATAAATAAAATAAACTTTAATAGAGTCATAACATGCATTATTTTTTCTATAAATTTATTTTTTAAAATGAGTTGGCGTTGTCCGATTCTTGACGACTCCGGCTCGATAACCCTGTGCAGAACTCTACCACGGTTGAAATGGTATTTAATTTACACGCATATAATGTATAATAAATGATAGCAAAAACAAATTAAATATTTAAGTAAAGAATCGCTACATACATAAACATATGTATGTAAAATATTAAGCTCCAGAAACTGAGCTATATTTTATAATCGACAAAATCTTATCAAAGAATATACAAAGAGGAATTTTCATAGTTTCTAGAACAGCAATTAAGAAATAAAGTTTAGCTACCTGAGACAAGAAGTTTGTAATTCACATTTAAGTCTAATATTTTAAACATCTAAGAGAAGAGGAGATAATAAATCGCGGAGAAGTTGTTTAATTTGAGTTAAAATGTCAAAAATGATGTCACGATAATATTTTACAAGCAAAAGAGCATTTAAAACTACCGCCTGAAAATCGGAATAGAAAAAGATAGGAATCGTGTATATCACCAATTTGTCTGGCTATCGTCTTTTGCAGAGATAGCAAAGCATAGAAGACGTTACGATGAAAAAAATATTTATCATTTATTGCAGCAGATATTTACTGCCATTTTTTTAATAGAATACCTTAACAAAAATTGACTTATGCAAACTCTGCAAACTCTGGTAGAAAAATACAAACTAACTTCTTTGCTGGTTTTAGTTTAAATTTATATGATTTCAAAATTGTTGCTAGCGAGATAGAATGGCTAACCATTTAACAAATGGAAACTTCAATTGTTTTTGAGTTATATAACAACATGATATCACTCAAAAGATTATTTTTTTATCGACCCTAGATGAAAGTAAACAAGAAGAATGTATACAATATTCTCTGTGACGGATACAAATGAATAAGTTGAAAGTTGCAAAAAAATAAATATGTATGTATTGTAGATTAGTTACGAAGTGTGTTTTAAATATAATTTTCTTATTTAGTTAATGTATTTAAATTATATAAACACGCTGAAAGCTATTTTAGAATAACGCTATCGTCAGACGTTATCGGGAATTATGAAACAAGTATTTATTGGAAATAATCTACGAATAGAATATTTTTCTCTTTTCTTCCAAGGTTTCAACAATAAACAGTAAACAATATCAAATTTCACAATTTATTCTTCTTATAACACTATTATATTTGAATGCTATCAAATATATTCGATGTTTTTTTTTGGGATTTCAAGAACAACTGAAATAAGAAAAAAATACAGACTCTAAATATATTGATACAAATAATTGTTCAGCCGAATACAAGAGCAATATCTTGAGTTTTTAAAACGACAACAAAACACAAAAAAAAGTAATATTCTGGAACCATTAATAAACTTAATACAAAACAGTCAACATTGTTTCTATGATTTAAAAATTGGATTTACAAAAGGAATTTAATAGACGCAACATTGATATTTCTCACAGATTACTACACTATGATAACAACAGGAAAGCAAATTTTCCCCACCCTGAATATAAATATTTTCGCAAAATTTCCTATGAACGATAATAATAATTAATGTATTCCACGGATTCTAATATAACAACGGCCACCTCTATTTTGGAAGGTTGTGGGTGGATGTCGCTGGAGGCGTTTGAAATGTCAGGCTAAACAGGGGTAAACTACCCAGAGCCTACTAACTCTACGACACGTATGTAAACAACGCAGGTATGGCCTCCACAAATGCCAAGGCACCTTCTCGCCGGTATATTATACAAAAAGCAAACATTTTGAAATGTTTACTCTACAAAGCGGTCACCCATTTGCTGTAAGCTTACATAAAAAACAGCGAAATTTTATACAAAAAATCGCGAGTAGATAAGTGGAAAATTAAAAATAATATGGCACCCAAAACTGTATAAAGTTTTTTTTAATGGTGATTAAAAATACAGAGCACGCCAGCTGATGGTGTTACAAAATTACATTCTAAAAAAATAAAATAAATTTTCGAAGAACTTTACAATACGTTTTATGTTATTTTAGGGAGTTCACTGTCAATACTTGTAGGAAAGGCATTGTATTAAAAAAAAAAAATTGTACTTAATCCCACTTTTATTTATTAATATCAGGACCGGTTTCGCTCATGACGAACATTTGGTTGTTAATGCTCGTCATGAGCGAAACCGGTCTTAATATAGTAAAAGTGGGAATAAATAAAAATTTATATGAAGATAATAAACTGAAAAATGTCTTCCACTTTCGAAAATATAAATTTTATTAGAGTACATACTTAAAATCGCAAGTAGAAAGGTGAAATAATAAAAAAATAAATATAATATAAATTGTTGTATTCAAAAAATAGAACACTATTTTGCACTGACGCCACATTTATTTAACATGTTCTAGTAAAATTAAATTAATGTGTAATTAGTATACACTTGTGTTTTAATTTTTAAATATCCACGATGCCTTTTCATTGACAGTAGACACACGTTATATTTATTATGAGTATTCATCTTGGAGTATCTTGACAGAAGTTGTTATGACACAAAATATATGTAATCAAATAAATATAAACAAAATAAAATACACATTCAGAGTACAGATATTTGAGAATAATTTATGATTGTTTATTTGAATAAAATGCTGTAGTAAAATCACACAAATTAGAAGTTTTACTCTTTTTACTTTTACGTAAAATAAAAAGCAAACAAATGAATTGATCATATATTTCTATTCATTCTAAATAGCAAAATTTTCAATGAAAATAATTGCATAATAAATTAAAAAGCATTAATATTTATTTGTTTATGATTCTTTATTTCCCCAAAAGGTATTTTACACCGATAACCACGAAAAGCAATTATAACATAAGCCTCCAGCGGCAAAATATTCAGAAATTGACACTAATAGCTTTAGCTGAAGCACATATATCGAATGTTGTTTTAGGAACATATCGCGAGTAGCATAATTAATAAAACGAGCGTAAATCTATATACTTCGCGAACAAATATTAATCTGTGATAATAGAGTATAAATCTAGACCAAACAACAACAATTATAAAATTCGCTCTGCTGTACGCTTACACTATTCTGAAAAATTAATAATTAAACGTAGATTTTTTTAGTAAATTAAAGTAAAAAATATGTAAATTATTTTGCATTTATTTTTAATTCTTAGTTTGTGTGCGCGTTTTTCTCATTGATAAAATAAATTTAGAATGAGATCACGGAAAATTGAAAACTAAAGATGAAAAAAAAATGGGTAAAACATAATCAGGACTTTTTCATAACTTACATAGTAGACTTCCTTGTCGATTTGCATATTCACATGATCGGATTTAGAAAGTAAACATTATTTATCGATATATTATAATTATAACAAAAATGAATAAATAAGCTTTTTTACTCGAATTCTGTAATTTTATATTTGTCAAGAGTAATTGAAAATGAGAATAAAAAATACATAAACGCATTCCGTTATTATTGCGTGGATGGTGCACGGCTGAACGAACAGGCAAACATCAACGAGTATTAATCGTGTTTGAAAGCTCTGCGGGAAGCTCAAAACGAGCTCTGTTTTACCGCCCCATCCCGCTCACAATGCCAGCTGATTCATAAACTCGATTCATCGAGTGGCATAAGCCGATTGCCAGATTTGGCAATATGTAGCAGTTGATAAAGTTTCATAAAAATACAATCAATTGTGTAAATATATAGGAGCTATAATTTGACGGTTCATCGGAAACTGTTTGAAATACTGAAAGGTTTATTTGATTATAAGTCAATTTTATAAAATAAGCGTTGATTTTTTTAATATTAACATCTTAAGTTTGATGTCGGGTATGACGATACAAAATTTGATTTCGGGATTGTAGTTTATTTATAAAGATACATACCACTCATTCATCCTAGTTTTTAATGTACATATTTCCTTTTTTGTAATTAAAGTCATATGCTTTTATGTCAACATCTCTTTATTATCATCTTAGATAAAAACAATTTATTAATAATCCTCAGCACAAAAAATACAATAAGATAGTGACGTATGAAAATTTGGGTAAATTTAATAAATAAGGCAATTTTTAAATATTGTTGTAGAATTAAGTTGTCCTTGTCCGAGAGTGGAGCAATTTGTATATATAATTCGACTGTGGAAAAGGAAAAGAGCGTAACAGGCACATAACATTTTTTTTCAGGAGACACGATGATTTTGGGCCAAAGACAAATTATGGAATATGCAAAACATTAAAGTGCACAGTGACTGATAAAATGGTTTTCTATTGACTTAGCCTAATATTAATTTAGTATTTTTTTGAAGAAAAACCTTTTTTATTTTTAATTTTGAAGTCCATTTTCCTGGTCGCAATTTTCACAGGCCCTTCTTTTTTCAGCTTACGTCCTTTTGGTAGAACGTGTATCAAGTTGTATACATTGTGATTATCGAAAAAAGCTGTTTTGGAAAAACTGTAGGTTACGTTCTTTTTTCTTTCCAGAATAAATAATATGTTAATCAGTACTTAAAAATCAATGAGCGTTGAATAAGTGTAAAACTTTAATAACGTAATGACATAATTGGAAATGAATTTATAAATGCCCAATGTTAATTGATATGCAATGAATATTTTCGTCACTTAAAAATAAAGAAACGTTATTTTATTTATTGAAAATACATTGAATAAATATATGTGTTTAAAAAATCATATACATCGGAAAACGTGTAAAAAAGGTTTTATTTTTTGTTGATATAACTGTAGATAACTGTGATGAGGTAATGAATTAAGCATATATGAATATCGTTATACCAAGATAGAAACATGAAAAAAAAAAAACGATGAAATGGACACACACAATCGCAAAATTATTGTATTACAATCATTTATATAAATGACGAAATAAAAAGACAGTGAGAAAAGCTCATTTATGTTTTATAGGTGAAGTACTTTTTAGCAAAAATCAGTCCTGCGTGTTCGGATTATCCTAGCCAATGTAAAATGCGATGAAAATCCCACTTTCGTGTTCGTTCAGCGCATGGAAAATCACATTAAAACAATAGTACAGAGTGGCGAATTTTAATTTCATGTTTCACGATTTAAATTTTCAAATTGGCTGAACGTTTCAACTCTGGGATGGGAAAATAAATACACTTTGTCAGGATGAGATCTCATGCATAGTGCCGTCCCCCCCTCGAATACATAACAAAACGAGTAAAGTTGTTTTGTCAAACGATGTGTTTAATCCCATTAATGAAAGCAATATTTTTTCAGTAGTAATATACTTTATAAAGTGAAAAGATATTTAATCAGTGTCAAATGTCGTGTAATCTTAATTAATCGTATATCAATATAAGGCAGATCAACCGATACATATTTAAAACTATATAACATAATAAATTGGTTGATATTATTCAATATCGACCGAATAAGAAAAATAGAATGTAAAAATATTTTCCAAGCATAAATTACAAGGGGAAAAAAGTTGGTTAGTGGTTCTTAATCTTTTGAGTTATCTTCTTCCCCTATATTTGAAAATGTGATTTCGCACCGCCTTTTTTAATGTATACACCCGACTAAGTTTTTTTAGTGCATTTAATGTATATATATATTTAAATATGTCAAAATAAAAACTTCTCACTCACTACTGGATACGCTTTCTTGCAACCAAGGTGCAGAGAAAATCTTGACTGCAAACGTAATTTTACCATGCTTAAGATTTTGCAGATATTGTTTTTGAAATAAAATGTGAAGTCATTCAAATTTTCTGCAACAATGTTTATTCCATTAAATTTGAATAAGAGTCGAAAAAATCAATCTTCTGCATATTAAGACCTGTATAATAATGCAAACCTACAACAACATATACTACATTGGAGGCCGGGCGTGGTTTAAAAATACTTATTGATCCACTGTTTCAATAATAAACACACTAACTTATTAAACTATCGAGTGAATTTACGATCAGAAATGAAAGGAGAGATAAAGTTTAACTTGGGCATAAAGTTAGGGCGACATTAAAAATGTAATCTCTATTTCCGATAAAGTCCCAAAATAGTTTATAAGTTTGCACTTGACCTTCTTTGACCGATTGTGATTGGGATATTATTGCCTCGCGATACAAAAAGATAAAAAAAAATGCGTTACATAATGTCGTAAACTGGTTTACGCGGTACATTACCCAGTTACATGGAAGCGAAACAAAGAAAATTTATTTTTGAATACATTAAGATATACTTTTATGGGTGGAAGTGTTTACATCGATGTTTAGAGCCACTAGTGATATTATTTTTTTTTATTGTGTAGTGGCTTTGTAGAGAAGAGTTTATATACAAAATCTGTCAATCGCTTCAACAATGTGCAAAGAAATTCAATAATTCAATAGGTTGAAGATAGATTCAACAAATGGAATTGCGCAAAACAATCTAACATTCTTTTAGATTTTTAATATGTCCTCTCACAAGTTGGAGCTTTTGGACTCGTAATAGAGTTTATCTCAACATAAAAAAATCTACGAGATCTGCTTGTTACTTAGTTGCTCAGCGTCTCTCCTTTTTAAAGTGGGGATATAGCAGTGGTTTTCACGTGAAATTTCACTGTGACCGCATTATAAACATTAACGGTTCTATCGAAATGTCTCGTGGCCGCACCAAATTTTTGTTTTGAGATGTGATAAAAATAGCAGTTGCATTTACTAAAGTATCGGAATTTCAGAATTGAAAATTAATCATCACATATTTATTTTAGAGTGTAAAGATATCATCACATATTTTATTAAAAATTTTCACGATGAATTTCAATATTAAAAATCTGATATTAAGGTTGTATCAATATTGACAAGGTCTTGAATTCACGAGCCGTTTGATGATGTATTATTATTTAAGAAACCGTATTTTTTTTGATAAATTGAAATACCGATTATAATTTACTCGCCCGGTGTTGCGATCCATATTTTAAATTTAAACTGTTTTTTTTAATACCGTATCAATATTTGTAATAACGATATTTAATATGAAAAACAAAAATATCCGTATTGATATAGTTGTCCGGCAGTTCTTATTACAACACTAATTATAATATCTTTAAACTAATATGACAAACTCAACTAACCAAACCGTTATATTTAAAATGCATCAATTATTGCAATGTGAATTTATTTACTAAATAAATATATGTTTATTCAAAAATGGAAAACGTGAGCGCTCTAAGAAAGAATAATTTAAAATGTCAAAATGAACGGTTGAAATAACGATAAAAAAGAGCAAACAAATCAAAGTTCAACAGCAAGAAAATGTCAGATCCCTGTACGATATGAACACTGTGAAATAAAAAATAAATACTAAACTACCGTAATTATAAACTTGATAAATTGCTAGAATAAAAAAGAATAAAAATAAATGAAAATAGTAATTTGAATTCTTGTATGCCATAAAACTTATGGCTTAAGACATGGCATAATGGCTAAGTTTGAATACAAAAAAAACACGCATAGATTATATCGCATTAGTATTATTATAGATTCGTCGGGTCCGAGGCGCAGGGGTCAACATGGTTGGCTTCCATGACAGATCTCACGGGTTCAAGTCCCGTACGAATAGCATTTCATTTAATCAATTGTTTGATTTCTGTTAGAAGGCAAGTATGTGTCTTTGTGATGTCTAAAAATTCTCTCTCACCCTTCCACTGTTTAAACGGTGCGTATTGAGAACGATACAATACGTTATGCACCAGTCCTGTCCTAGCTCATATTCTTTTATCCCTTATTCTACTACTGAGTAACAGGCAGTTCTTATATAAAAAAATCTGTTAAGATACCTCCATTAACAGGCCACATGCTCCACGTAGGGAGGCGGACTTGGTTTAAAAAAATATAATATTATTTTATATTTCTACAATATACATAATCACCTTTTATTTATTGGGAAGAATGTTTTCATTCCCATATTCATATAAATATCCCTTAAAGGTTTTGACCGCAACTCTCAAATAGTATCATATGAAATAATATTATTTAAGTGGATGAATAATATACCCAGAAAAAAGAAAAATATCTTTATAATATATAATTATATTTATATAACGTGACAATGATTAAGAAAATCTAAGATAAACTTTATATAATCCATATGGTAGAATGATTGAAACCATTGCAGTTTTACAAATATAGCAGTTGCTTATATTGTTCTAATTAATACTGATCGTCATGTTCACAATATGAAAACTCAAGCATTAAGGAAAAGTTGTCAGTCGAAAGTGCGTTGTTTCGATTTACGGAAATTATTTATACACAATCATCTTCTGACGGAAATTGAAGCTAAGTTAATATTAATAATTAATGAAAACTAGTCGAGCTTCGGATTCAGTAACGCTGGATTAATATAATTAAAGCGAGAAAATTTAGTGCAACTGTAGCTACTTCATTATTTTAATGTACAATGAAATTTCTAATATGTCGGCCAATATGTTCTCAAACGTCTCGGTATCAGAAGCCAAAAAGAATCATTAATAAAGTTATCAATAGAGCGATTTTTTTTCCATGTGCAGTTTTAATCGAACAAATAAACGGAATTGGTTCATTGTTCACAATCCAAATAAAATTATTTGTGCACCCACAATTATGATAAATTAGGGTATGAAAAAAGATTGGAGGTATTACAAAATGTACGACTTTCTCATACTATGATCGAGTTGTAAATGAGGGTCAATATATTCTCATTGTTCTCAGACTCTGATATTTACCTCATCCTTGAATTCGTGTTTCAAATTTGAATTAATCTATTGTGAAAAATATTGAAACAGAAAGGGTTTCATATGGCGGTTGGGCCACGCCTCTGCGACCATTCCAAGGAACGCCTTCCTTTATTTCAAGCCGAGAATATTATGATTACAAAGATAAAGGGAATGATTTAGGGTTTGATGATTACATATTGCAAATTTTGACCAAGAAGGGTCGAAAGATGCAATCTTTTTGTGGCAAATAAACCATTTAGCTTTGAGGAGTGCGCCGTTTTTAGGGTGAATTATTGAATTTTTTGTTGTGTTTATTTTACTTAAATCAAATATATCATATCGACTTATGAATTTAATTGAAATAGAGATATATTTAGTGTCTAACATATAAGCATTTAAAACGCCTTTCGATAATTATACAATCTGTAAAATTGAAGATGATTCATTAAAAGTCTAGAATTCAGTAATGATACAAACATACATATTTTCGTTCCATAACATCTCTTTGGAGGTTGAAACATATTTGTAAAAAACGCAAATGTGTTTAATAAGCCGATTGTGAAACAAAACAAAAGAGAAAGGTATCCCTTAAGTAAGATTAATCAACGCCTATTTAAAAAAAAACTTATTTGACAGTATTTATCTGTAAAATTGAAAAATATAAACTCGATAAACTCTTAATTGTCAAACACGCACAAAGAAGACGTTACCGAGCGAACAATTGATACCTTAAATTTTGCGAGGTACGCGCTTGATTTTGAAAAATGATGATGAAAATACAAATGTTTTCTATTTCACCCTTTTTCTTTTAAATCCATGTCCGTTTTCATTGTGAAGCATACATATAGCCACCTAATGGAGGTAACAAAACAAATGTTTGTCTATGAGAATTGCGTTGGAAGAGAGTAAAGATGCAAAGGATAGAACTAGTCGTAAGATAATCGCTCTCGTTGCTCGTAACACAACGTAATTTTAAAATTAGAATGATGGGAAAGAATTTTAAAAACAAACTCTCATGCCTTCGAACAGAAATCTATGAATCGATAGAAAAAATGCAGCTCGTACCGAGACTTGAACCCGCGAGGTTCGTCATGAAAGCCAACGACGTCGACTATTGCACTATGGTCCCGGAAAAATACGACGTACAAAACATTATGCCGAAAACGTTTTATTTGTGGATTGAAATGAAATACTGTGAATAGAATTTATGCTTCATATAAATTCTAGGCAAGGTCAGTAGTTTCGTATTATTCACTTAAGTTACAATTTGAAATGAAAACTTTTGACTTACCGTAAAAGGTATGACAGAAAACGAAGCTATTATAACAAACAAAGGATTTGGTTACGATTAAAGTGGCTTTAATATAGAAAGTTTAAGATATACATTAACAAAATGTTTATGAACGATCCCATCAAAAGGACCACAATTACGTTCATGTTTAAATATACATATATGCGTTGTTGTCGGTTAAAAGGTAGGTTAGCTTTATTATCTCTCTAGTTTATCATCGTAGTAAAATATTTTTGGGCAATTTTATTTATTTAAAAGCTACTATAGTTAACGTTTGAACGAATCTTATTAAAATGGAAAGTTATATACAGCTCGCTGAGAAAGCCAAGGTAACATTCGCTTTCATAAATATTCAAACAAATAATACAGCGAAGATTGTTAAACGGCAAGTCTAAAGCGAAATAAAATTATCACGGGACGCAATAAATTTCTGAAAATTTTTCACCAGATGCTATTTTTACCAAGTAAAAACTATTATGTATATAAAACGAAATATGTATGTTTACTTTAAAATTCAACAAAAAAATAAATATCATCTTCATTGATTGAAATAGGTAGCTGAGATTTCATTTTTTTACGGCAATCAAATTAAAATAACAGAATAACAGATAGATCAAACCATATTATTTTAATTTCATATAAGCATGAAAAAAAATGATATCAAATAATTAAATAGAGCTCAAAACAATATTTTTTAATTTCTCCTTCGAATCATGAATTGAGTATATAATAATTTTGGAACGGTAACTTGTCGGGTCCTATGGCGCAGCGGTTAGCATTGAAGGCTTCCGTGCCGGATTTTATAGGAACAAAATCCAGTAAGAACGGTTTTTTTCGATCGATTTATCGATTTCTGTTCGAAGGTATGGGTGTTTGTGATGTCTGAAAATTCCCTCCCACCCTTTCAAATCCTTCAATACCTGGGCGTAGCGATAGCGATTAGTTAATCACTAGTCCTGTTCTAGCCCTATCCTTACTTTTTTTGAAAAGGAGAGGTTGAGCAACTGAGTAATAAAAAGTTCTCGTAGAAAAACTTATGTTGAAATACATCCACTAAGATGCCATATTATACACATTGGGAGCGGAAATCGATAAAAATAATTGAATATTTATATTTTTTAAGAATTATTTTGAAAAAAATTTTAGTTTTAGTATTAAATTTCTAATAAAACATAAGTTCTTATCACTTATACAAAAAAACGCACACATGCAAAAGTTTAAGCTAGTATTTAAATTAGACATCGGCTGAGAAAGTTTCATTAAATTTACAGTGAAACAAAAGTCAAAGGCAAATGAATGAAGGTATGTTTTCACCATTGTATGTTCGGAAATTATTTCTACATGCATAATTTATTTTATCATTCGTAATACAATTAAGATCTATGCAACATTTGTCTGAATAAAGGGGAAGCCCAATGAAAAGCACACGATAGCATCATAGAAAGGCTAGTGAAACTCTTTATCACAACAGTAAATCTCCTGACACTTTCAACAAATGGCAGTCACGTTTCAAGAAAAGCTTTCAGCATTAAAAAAAGAGAAAAAAAGCTCAACGTAATGTTGACAAGGCCGATGCCAAAAATCCTGAAAATTTTACAAGGAGTGTAGGGAAGCTTTAACTAAAAAACGAAATATTAAAGAAAGTACAGTGGGTCCTCGACTTACGCGGTAAAGACGTTTCGAAGGGATAACGTAAGTTGAGGAATACGTAAATTTAGAACTATATTTGATGTGAATTGTATTCTCACGTATTTTTTAACTTAATTAATAAGAATACGCACATAGAACTATAATCAGCAATCAGAATTCAAGCGACACAATTAGGTAAATTGTGTTTTAAGCCAATAGTTGTTCAATATCACTTAAATCTAAGCTAATCTTTTTCGCCAGCAATGGCTTTAAACTCAATGATACATTTATTTCTTATATAAACACGAATCATTCATTTACTAAGCGTCAGTTAAAGCTCATCCGTGCAGTTGAACACCTGAAGATGCCGAAAGGCGAAACCCGGGTCGTAAGTGACACAATCTGTGTGAATGTACATAATCTGAACGATTCAAATTTAATATTGAAATTCCACCAAGCACCTTCAATCGAAATCTTAAATTATATCACTTAAAGCATCAGAGACAAAATTTAAAAGCGTTATCTCATTCGCCCGATCATTTTAAGGATCTTTGCATTTTAGTGTTTTCACTTGTTATCGTTTTTTCCACGTAAACCCCGGTTGAAAAACGCTGATCTAGAGAACTAAAAGTATACAGACAATTTTATTAAAATATCAGGATAGGCATTGATTATATGATACTATTTACTAACCGCACTTAAGGAATTTCTTTTTCGAACTTAATTCGAAAAAAGCCTTATCCAGTAAAATTTATAAATTGTCGGTTACGATTTTCTACCTATTAAGGGTCGATACAATCACGACTTTAAAAGAAATTTTATTTAACTTAATTAAAATTAATTATTGAAAATATTCCAAAACAAAAAATATATAAAAATGGCATTCAATATGGTAAAAAATATGTTAAATAAGAATTAGCTAAATTGTTTGTAAAAGTTTTATATTGGATTGTTAAATATGAGACGAAATTCAATGTCTATCGAAGAGCATCATTTTTTGGTTTTCATTTTTTGGTTTTCATTTTTTTTATTTATAACAATATCCAACAATTTTTATTCTATTGAAAAATTTACATAGGTAGTTTTTTTATTTGTAAAATAGTGCTTTATCAAAATACCGTTTCAAAAGGAAAACTTTTTAAACGACAGCGCTTTATAAACTTATTTGAACGAAGAAGCTTTGTGTACCATTTCTGACTGACAAAAATGTTTTTCAAACATATGGAAATATGTATATTTTAATATTCAGAATTTGTTTTGAACGATGCGTAGTAGAAGAAAGTATCCATACTTAGGGCACAACGTCAAGATCCGAAGATAAAGGCGTTTGTTTGCCGGGAACCTATTTTGGGTGCTGTTGGTCATCTATTTATAAGGACTCATAAGAAACCTTTTCGAAGGCAGCCGAGGGCGAAAATGTATGCAATATATCGTGAATATATTACATCTGAAAACGATTCGAGTCAACAGATAACGTTGAATGTGTTATAAAGAAGTAGGAAACGTTGTTGAAATAGGAAATATAAGGCATCTTAAGCAAGGACCGATAAATCCACATTTCGGCAAAATTTAGCAAAATATGCAAACACGTAATGTAACTAAAAAAAATTCACACGATGAAAAATGATTAATTATTTTTAAAACTCGACCAAAGCACAGAAAGTTACTAGCAAAAACCGATAAATTCCTTTGTTTCGCTTATGACGAAGATTTTTCGTTGATGCTCGTCATAAGCAAAACTGGTCCTGATGATATTAAATATATGTGAAAATATTACAAAAGTGTGTTTTGATTTTTCAATAGAATGCCTTTCCACATAATTGACGGTGAACACATTAAAAGTGATTAATTCACTGTGAGTAAGCATTTTATAAATTGTAAAAATAATACAGTGGAAAAAATAAACAATCGATAAAACAAATAATTTGAAAGTGACATAATAAAACTAACGTTTATTTCTTGAAAATGCTTAGTATATTTTTAACCGTTGTTTCGTCTTTGTCCAGGCCAAAACATGTATTTTAAATTAATAATAAAAACAAAAAGTTTTTTTTCAAGTTCTGTTTTGATTGTCATACTGAAAAAATCATTTCAATTAAAGAATTATTAATATATGTACGCATAAACTGAACATTTTATATGGGAGAAATTAAATAGTTGAATGAAATCATATAATTTCAATAAAATGTATTGCTTTTAAAATCGCCGTAAATACTATGTTTAGTATATGACGCAGCACATTGTTTAATTGTAATTTGTAATTTATTACTACTCAAATATTATTTATCAGTGAAGTTTTTGATCGAATATTTTATTGAAAAACTTCATTAAATATTACTAAAAATTGATGGTTTTGATTGTCAATTATGGTTTTTAAACTGAAAGTATTAGCAATAACACGAAAGGAAAAGGTTAAAAACATTAAATGCAATATAACAGTCACGTAAATTATACTACACACACATTTAAAACAACGATATAAATCGTACAAAAGGAAATTTGAAGTGACGTTGCAGTAAATATGCATTTTAAAGTACATTTTAAAGCACGCAATGGTAATAAAAACAAAAAATGGTGACTGTTGAGTGAATATAATACGTAAAGTTCAACCGAACAGAGTCAATAAAATGATAAACGTGCATATAATTTCTTCCGACGGTATAAAAGATCAAAGAAAAAAAGATTGATACAAATTTTGTAAATATTTTTTCAAAGATATCCCATCCCAGCTAGGGAGCAAATAAATCAGTTATTAAACATTTGTATTGAACTTTTATATTTTTATTATTAGCTCGCACAATATTTTTATTCGGAAAAAGTCAGTTAAAAATAACAAGTAGTCAATCAATTGCTCTATCTGCACCTTATACGAATCGGAATAATAGGACGGAATGTTCACATTACAGACATCTAGAATCGAATGAAAATCTTTCAACCGTTAAAGAAATTAATATGATAAAAAATCATGTACATCGATTACAATCAACGATAAAAACACTCACGAGTAATCAGCACTCACAGCAAAATTGTAATATATTATAAAAAAATGATAATACATAAATTACCTGTACGAAAACATGAGTTTAAAATACCATTAACTTACATTGAATCATTGAAAATGAAATACTTGTGAAGAAATCGATAGAAGAAGCATTTTTAAAGCTTGCAGTATTAAAGAAAAACTTTGTTGATGAACGGAATGAGACGAGATGTGATGAGCGATTCCTGAATAATGGCACGTGTGATTATGATTATAAAGCAGAAAGAACCCAATCGTAATAAAATATTTTTGTATTATAAGCGTCCGTAAAAAGAATGATTTTAAAATTATAATTAAAGTCTGGGCCGACTCTGGTCGACAAAGAATAGCTTCCTTTTTTCTTAGAAGCAATGTTAAAAATTTTCGTATTAAAGAAAACACCATTAAAAAGTTTTTATTGAGCGTAATATTACGGTATCAGAATGTCGGATCGGTAAATTTAGCATAAAGAGAAGGTGGTTTAACTCTAGCCACGATGGATTTTTTTTATATGGCCCGTCAATTTTCCACTAAAAATGGTAGTTACTGTTTTTGTGATAAGTTAACAGGCTATAAAACAAATTTATTACATATTGGGTTATCAACTGAATTTTGTTTCGCTTTTACTCGTCAAAGCTTTTTTTACGGTGCGGTGCAAGTGAGTGAAAATCATCCTAAAATTTATGACAAAAACACACCAAAGCGGAAATTATTTTTCACGATGTTTGAAAATCGTCGCCTTACATCTCAAATTGTCAAACAGGAAAACAAATCGTTCGAATATCGAACCTTTTTATGTAACGTTAATTTAAACGCGTTTTTATTACCTGCAATACAATAAAACAAAATATTTTATAAAACTGACAAATTTAAGTAGGAAAATTTTCGAACAAACTGTTTTAATTGACGAATAAAAGGTTCTTATATAAAAAGCTTGTGGTGATATACAATAAAAATAAATAACACTTTTAATGCTATTTGTAATTCTCTAAAATGTAAAAATACTTAAATTTCATTACAAAAATTTGATATTTAACTGAAAACTTTCTCAATCGGCAAAATTAAGATACGAGTAGTTAGTAAGTTATGAGTTTAAAATGAAGGGTTAATATCAGAGAACAGTGATTTATGAGAAAATAGTTTTTAAAAAAAGTCAGGCAGTTGATTAGTATTTGAATTTATCATTTTTAATTCTCGATACTAAGTGGAAATTCATTATATTCAAGACGATAATTTGATAATACTCTAATTTAAGATTTCGACTGAAGGTGCTTGGTGGAATTTCAATATTAAATTTGAATCGTTCAAACTATGTACATTCTCACAGATTTTGTCACTAACGACCCGGGTTTCGCCTTTCGGCATCTTCAGGCATTCAAGTGCACGGATGAACTTGAACTGACGCTTAGTAAATGAAAGTTTCGTGTTTATATAAGATATAAATGCATCACTGAGTCCAAAGCCACTGCTGGCAAAAAGGATAAGCCCATGGGAATACCAACAGATTTGACTAGTGAGCAGTTATTCTTGAAACTGCTCACTAGTCAAATCTGTTGGTATTCCCATGGGCTTATCCTTTTTGCCAGCAGTGGCTTTGGACTCAGTGATGCATTTATATCTTATATAAACACGAAACTTTCATTTACTAAGCGTCAGTTCAAGTTCATCCGTGCACTTGAATGCCTGAAGATGCCGAAAGGCGAAACCCGGGTCGTTAGTGACAAAATCTGTGAGAATGTACATAGTTTGAACGATTCAAATTTGATAATACTCGTTATGAGCAAAATTGGTCCTGGTAGTTTAAATAATGAAAACTGGTTCAAATAAGTATTTTATTTTTTAAATATATGTATATAGTGTGAATTAAGGTGATTTTAACAATATCAATACAATCGATTCAGGGTAACGACATTTGGGTTTATCGTTACAATTATTTATTAAAATAAATATTTGAATTCTGTACATGTAAATATTTATAAAATGTTATAAATAACCACAGAAAACCCACGAAACTAAATTGCTAAAAGCTCTAATGGAAGCCAATAAATAAACTCTGTCACGAGAATATACTTCTTGAACTGTGATTGATATAAAGAAGAATGAGTAGAAGTCTTCACATCAATTTTCTTTTCATTCAAGGGACAGCGAAAGTAGAAATTTACGGTGTATGCGTACGAGGAAAGAGTATAGACCGATAACAGAATTGAAATAAAAAGAACTTAAAAGATGTTGAAGTTCTGATTTCTCACGCCACCAATTACATTTGTGTTGGCATCTACTTGATTAAATTCCACACCAATAAATTAATCTTCTGATTTCACATCGATATAGAACATTTAAGGTAAGCATAGTGTCAACATAAATTTACATTAAACTGAGATTAAATTTTGCTAACTTTTGAACATTAAATTTATTTATATATTATATACCGCGTTACATTTTTTCTACGCCGAGCATGTTTTAGAGTTAACAATGTTGATTGGCTTCGGCAGTGGTGTTTATGGGTGGGTTTGAGTCCCGGTATGAAAAAAACTAAAAATTTACTAAGCTTATTGTATGTTATTTATATAAAAAAGCTTTACGTAAGGTATCATATATGTAACATTAATATTTAACGATGTCTCCACCTGACGTAGTAGAATAAGTCCTTAACAGTGGACCGCCGTTATCAGCTTTCGCAGCAACTACCTCAATGATACTAAAATTGGCGTCAACCGTGATATAAAATGTTAAGCTCTTTATTATCACATTTAAATGATTTGATCGATAATATATCATGGGTACGAAATTCTTGTCTGATAAAATTTGTCTTCTCATGATATAAAATTTGTTAAAAATGAAAGATAGAAAAAAATAAAATATTTTTAATATGACTTGAAATAATCTTGAAAAAATATAAAATGTTGAAAGAATTTTACTTCGAGTGTAATATTACTTTTTTAAAAGATAACGAATAGCATTAAACGTTACGCGGCACATTTGTCAATTTACGAAACTGTTTTTATAATATCCAGCTCGATAAAGGTGAAACGAAAGTCAACAAAACACAACGGTGCAATGTACGTGAAGGTGAATCACAAAGGGAGACTAATATTTTTGATATATGGATTTGGCGAACATATTACAAAGCCTGACTGTATTCGGTAATTTAAGAACGGTTGGTAAAATATAAACAATACAAAAATTGACAACACAGTTATTCCACAGGTTATGTTATAAAAGTTTTACTTATTTTAGGAGCATCTTGAGATGAACCAACGTAAAAGTTTTTAATAACAAACTAAAAATTGTTTTAATTCTTAACTTAAAAAATCCATTTTGTAATTTCATACCTTAAGAATTGGAATCAAACTTATATATATATGTGTGTGATAGTATGAACATATATATATTTATCACTTTTAGGGTGTTCACTGCCAATACTTGTTTAAAAAATTAATAAAAATTTGAATCTATTGATTTCTAGGATGTCTTGCTTGTCTAGTTTGACAAACTTGTTATTTAAATGTAGAACCTTAAAATTTCTACCAATATCGAAAGTGTGTCTATTTTGAAACAGATGGTTTCCGAATGAAGACTGTTCATCCCCTTTCTTAGCACAACTCAAATGCTCTTTGATTCTAATATTAAACGATCTTAATTAAACGATTTTATTAAACGAAACTTATTAAACGATTTTAATTATATGTTAGATGTGTTGAAAATTTTAATTTTGTGTTATTTTAAAATCACTGTAATGTAATTGGCAATTTCTTTTCAATGCCAATTGTTGTGTATAACTTTTCAATTTTGTATAAATAGCATTGTTAAATTATATTTCTTATCAGTTGACAATGCTCGCAATGAGCGAAACCGGTCCCGACATATTAAATAAAGTGGAATGAATTACAAAGGATTATTTTGTTTTTATTAATATATATATATTTCTTCACGTATAATGTTTATATATACGTATATGCTAACGCATGCAAATGATTCAAACGGAAAACTTATTAAGACAAAACATAACCTAATAAAACAAGTGTGCTAAACAATGACAGTTAATCCGTTTACGCTATAGAACCAAAAGTTGATCGTCACAGGCGGAGACTTATTGCTAACACCCTTCTGTCCTCGAGAACCATATCGACCCGAAGAGAAAACTTTACCGACAAGCTGAACATCGTCTGCGAATTGAACATCAAAAGCATACGTGCTCGTTTCGTGAGTGAAATAATTTGAATTTTGCCATTAATAAATAAAAGCGTATTTGTTTTTTTATTAATTTACATACAATCATAACGGCAGCCGGACAACTAATCGAAATGTGTCCATAAAAAAATAGTGATCGTATTCAAGTGAACACGGAAAAATGTGTACGTAAAAAAATACGGGTCGATTTGTTTGCGCTAATGTAATCAATTCTTTATGTAATTAAATAAATTTAACTTTTCACGTTTAGTAACTAAAATATAACGAGAAAAGGTTTAGAGTGATATAAATGTTTTTAGTCACCAAATCAAACATATATTATCAGGAATATATACAATACGATATATACAAACTTAACGGTGTTGCTGATTATAACAGTAACTATATTAACGTGTAACTTGTGTGCAAGTTAATTCAAGGAACTCTCACGAGAGTTCAACCAGTGATGATACAAATTTACATAAATGTATGCATAATTGCTTGAGCTTACAATCATATTCAACAATGCGAGATCATTCCCATTAGTTCTATATAGAAAGGGATTATGGTCTTAGCGCTTGATGAATCGCTTTGGCAGAATATTGTTTGGGTTAGACTTATAGAGGTGGTACTTTATAAACTCCACATTATACGAGCATAATCATAATACTAAGCAATGGCTAAAACTATTTTAGTTTATAAGATATTATTAAAAATTCACTGAACATGATAAAATTTTCATGAAATTAGACAAGTACTACGAATGGATCTTTTCACGCACATAAAATATAAATGATACATATGGATTTATTATTTAATCGAAAAATTAACGTTATTTATAAGAAAACTGTCATTTATGCAGTTGTTAGTTAAAATTTGTCAAAAATAATGTTTTATTATGGGCCCATAAGAGGTAAAGTGAGCTAAGTGGAATTAAAAAAAAAGAAGGTTAGATGCGTTGCAATATTCTACACGTCTTAAAGTATTGTAGTAGTGAAGTAACCTCAGTTAATAAACATTGGAATAGTGTGGTCTCCGTAAAACAAAAATATGCAATCCACCAAAATACCAAATAAAGACGTGATTGTACTTAAAACCGTTTTACAAGATGGCTCACTTCACCTCTCCAGTGCTCATAAAATAACCGTATTGCATAAAATATCGTCTATTTCCATAAATTGAAAAAGTATACGGTAAAAGAGATATTTTTTTTGCGTCTACTCTTTTGATGTATAACATCATCGAATGTTATTGATAAAATGATACGACGATTCAAAAATATCGCTATGAAAAACTTACAATAAAAAAGTAACGCAGATATTTTATCTGTCAAGATTTTTTATAAAAAAGACACGAATTTACAATCCGTTTATGACAAGTCATCGTTACTACTTAAGTAGATAAATTTGGAGCAATATCGCAAGTCGATTTTAAAGTTAAACAAGATGCCGTTTAATATTAGCGAAGGCAAAAACGTTAAAACAAAGTTTGACGTTCGCGAGCAAGCTGCACATTTTGTCATTGGTAGAAAACTCTTAATATAATCTGTGCAATAAGTCATCCGATAAAATAATCACCTGTCTTTAAACAAAAACAAAAAAAAACATAAAAATATGAAAATTATACAGAATCATAGAAATATAGCTTTATTGTGATAGTTATATTTGTATTTACAGAGTGAAATAAAACAATTGTTTTAAAAACAAAGTTTAAGATTAGTTGACCTACTGTATGTAAACAAGTATATATACTCAATTCAAGCAAATGAACAAAAAATAATAAAACCATTTAAAAATGCTTATACGCTAAAAAATCTACAATACCTAAATATCTTGAGCAATGTATTCGTTTAATATATCTTACCCCCACTTTAAGCTATGACAAGTCATTACCATCTAAGATAATTGGATTCAGAGAGAACTCTTTGATTGCTTTCCATGTTAATTGGTACGTTTAGAATAACATTAACTAATTTATCCAACATTTTATTATCGGATTATCATTTATTATCTGATCAAAAATGCACATTCTTATTAAGACATTCCCTTTTCTAGTGACAGTAATGGTAATATTAATATCACTAATTCATTAAAGCTCTTGATATTAAAAGTGTCTGCATCATAAACTCAAAATATGTTTTTTACTTGTAAAAGATTGAAATTGGGAGTGTGATATGATCTAACGAAAGACAGTTTATAATTTGAATGAATTGTAATTTCAGTCAAACACAAATTGAATATGAAATATATTTTTTTTAAATAAATCCTCTTAAAATAATTGTGTCGACTAAAAAGTTGTGAAGATACGTGATAACAGATTTATTTAAGTATGTGTGTAATCGAGTGGATGCTGGAGTAGACATTTTGTGTTCGAATAAGTAATTATGTAAAATATAATACACAAAAAAAATGTTTATTGGTATGAAAAGTTGAAGTAAAGGTTTTGCTTACCATTCTCGATGTAGTAGGAGGTTTCGTTGTAGCGGTCGTCAGTGAAGCCCGGCCTTTTCGCCTTCAGGGCTTTTGTTTCAAGCTTCGCCTGAAAAAGACGGGAAATCAATTTATCAATGCGCACTGCAAAGGGGCAGACAATTTTAAAGTAATGAAGATGGATATGTTTGCACAGTTTATAGAAAGACTTTCGAAAAATATCGGTCGTTTCAGTAATCTAAATAATAAATGATTTTTTGTATAACTCATTTTTTAACTACTAGTCGGCACTCGGCCACTCAACCTCATGTTTCTGAGAGAGTATACCAGCTAGAAGTATAAGTCTTAAAAAATATAATTTTCGAGTTAATAGAATTAAAAGATTTTTTAAAGATTAAGTGGGCGAGAAAATTAGGATTCTATAAATTAATTGAATAATCAAATTATGGAACGTCCTCAGTGGCATTCGAGCCAGCGAACTCCGCAGCTGAAGCCAGCGACGTTGAACAATAGGTAACATTCGGTCATATTTTTTTGGCGAGCACTTAAATACGCTTCGTTGATTAAAAACATTGCCATTATTGAAAAGCATCAATTACACAATTAAGTAATTCATTAAGCCATCAATTAGCTAACGACGGATTTTAAATCAGGCCATTAAAAAGATTAAGCTGGTCGTAAATCATTGTTTTAACCACTTTTTCTTATAAACAACATTTTAATTAATGGTTTTTCTATTTTTATTTAATTTATAAAATTTTGTTTTTCTGCTTTTAAATTAAGACAAACTTTTCGTTATGAAAAAAAGTTGTTTATTTAGCATAGGAATCGAGATTTTCCTAAACCTCCCTTTTCGGGACACTAACATCCCAACAGCCATATCTGGGCGTATTTCGTAACACAGTTTAAAAAAAATGTCATGAGAGTCGTAGGATCTTTTAACTGAAACTTTGATTATATGCACTACAATGTGTTCAAATAAAAGCAGTGTGCCATTATAAAGCTTCTATAAGTCGATGATTTACTCTTAAATAGATTTATTTATTTCCATATGATGCAAATTTGTTGATATATCTCGACAGCACCAACAAGTACGCTCGTCCGTCGCATTTACTCGGGTATCTTTCTATTTTATCGCCCATCTACAATTTTTGTCATGGTTTTCTTTAAAAATCAAATGATTTGTATTTTTTTGACTTGGAAACTTGTATAATATAAGTTAGATTAAGTTGTTAAATACTTTTTTTTATCTGGTCGCGTTTTGCCATAAATATCTCCGACGTCGAGCGGTAGATTGCAGTTAGCAGTCTAGAAATTTTTGTTATACTCGCTCAATATTCTTGATAGAAATGTGTTAGGGCTATATAAACCATACGACGTTATAAAAACCGTAGATTTCCGACACACAGTTTTATGAAAAGGAGTATAAAAATAAGATTGCGGAGTTAACAGGTGGCCAATTCAGAGAGTAACGGCGCCGCATGGACCACATTCATATAATATAATACATAGATTACCAATAAAATTCTGCCGAAAACGAGTTCCGCCGTTTCCTTTGACAACGTATGGGAACATATTGAAATATAATATTAATTGAACCTTTAAAAGAGTGGATGTTTTTTTAAAACCATTTTTTGAAAATGATAAAGAAAATCAAGTTTAAATAAAAATAAAGTCAAACGTTTGAATTGTATATTTAAAATTCGTTTATCAATCGCTGACGCTGAATGATTATGACAAAGATTTTTTTCCCAACCAGAATGCACGCTTCAGTACTATGAACAAAATCTTGTATTCATTTTTATCACTTTAAAGGTGTTCTCCCCGTCGAACCTTGTTGGAAATGCATTGTTTTTCAAAAAACACAATATTTCGTTGTACTTATTTACACTATTATTTAACAAGGTCAGAACCGGTTACAATTATGGCTCATGGTTAAGGTTGGTAATGCTTTATAAGCTTAATTTGTAAATCTGGAGGTGTAGTATCGACTTTTACATCAAACTGGGTTGGGAAATTTGTAAACATTTCCTCATACTTTTGGATGAATCAAAATCTATCATCGAATGCTCTAATAAGTTTTGTAACTTCTTTGGCATATTTTAAAGAGATTTTTCTGTCACTTATTTATTTAAAAATTAAAATTAGTTGCATTTTTCTTCAAAACGCTAAGTGTATAGTAATTTGAAAACCTCGAAATTGCCACACGAAGCCTACAATAAAGCCACACGTGGCCCACGGGTCAAAGATTGAGCATGCCCGGCGTAAATTTGATATAATAATTATCTGTATCATATAAAATTAGCGTCGACGCTAGCCTCTAGAGGTTTAATCATCAAAGCTCAACATGTTGTTTACTTACTTACAACTATCAATTTGTTACTGACCAACTTCTACCACTACGGTGAAGATATTTTGTTAAAAATAAAATATTATATTAAGCGTATTTTAGTATAATTGTACTGAATAACGAAAATCGATGTAAGGAATACTCACTATATGAAACAGTATATGAGAAGTTTTTGCCTACGAATGCTAGTTCCACAACTAAAGCGGCTTTATTCAGAGCCATTGGCTTTATAAATCAAAAAAATCGCCTTTCTTAGAATACTACGCCTATCATTACACTAACTTCGTAGCACTTCGTAAAAAAGTTAGCAGAGTTTTGGCGCAGAGCACGTACGGGTATATTGCGCCTTAACAAAAGAAATTTATTTCGTAGCAAAAACTCGCAGCTGTTTATGTGAGCGTAGAGAGAGCTACGGCCATAGAGCTTTGACTGTCTGCTACGCCACCTGGATATCAAAAACGCGGAACGTACATTTTACTTAAAGTAAATTAGTCGCGCGTTTTAAAAGGACCATTTTTAATTTTACGCATAAAAACACAAAAATGTAAAAAATAAGACAAATGTCAGGCATTTAAAAAAATCTTGTTATTACAAATTCTTCATTTTATAAAAAAGGCATAATATAATACAATGACTCGATAAGATGAAACATATTAAGCAACGGAATCAAATAATAAACAAGAATAAATTATACTTAGCCAGTTTCGAATTAAGATTGCAGTCAAATATACGACGAACAAATAATTATTATGAGTATTAAAGAAAGAAAAAAGTGCAATGTTCGAAACAATCATTAATATTATATAAGGTAATTGTCGCGTATTAAAATAACTCATAACAAGGATATTCTGGACCCTTTTGTGATCACGGGATTGTCAATTTTTCCAATCCCGGGATCCCAAGATTGAACATTCAACATAAAATCGTGTATAAATTGGGATTCGGGATTGAGAAAATTTTTATTCGGCGATTGGATTTTTCAAACAATTTCATGTCGATTTCAAAATCCCGCGAATTTATTAACTGATTTACCAAAATTAATAGCGTGTGAGCTTTTTTTAAAAAGATTTTCCAATATTTGCAAATTGAAAAATCCAGGATTTTTTTCGACCTCGCCAAGTCCCGGGATTGGAGACCCTATTCATGAATGTCTAAATAAAAAGTATAAAAAATATTCACGGAAAAAGACTAAGCTGCTTACAAAACTTTTGTTTGTGATTTAGTTTTCATTGTTTTTAATGTGGTGAAAGGTTTCAAAAAGAGCCATTTTATTTTTAAAAGAGGAAGTAAATTGAGGCAAAAAATATGATTCAACCAAAGTTTCTACGCTGCATAGTGGAGGTCAATGAGAGTTCCAGAATTTTCCTGCATAATGCGACAAGGGTCTGTAAGATAAATGATTACCTCTGCAGTAATGGTAGGCTAGCCAGGTGAGGTAAGGCTAATGTACAAATTTTGGAGTGTGGGAGGATTTGAAATGCCATCAAACCATAGGCGTTCTTAAATGTATATGAAAAATTAAATAGGAATAGTAAAAAACATATAATACAAAATTAGGTGGTGATGTATTTTCATAAAAAATACAGTAATTGCACTTAAATTCATATCTAGTTGACCGAACGATCAGTTAATTATTACAAACAATATCTTTCGAGATAATAGTGATCAAATCACATTCAGATTTGCTCCGATCTGTTTTATTATCGTTTAACGCTGCAATTATACACTGTGCGCAGACGGAGAGTGCGTGCATGTTGAACGAATGTTGACAGGTGACACTGCCACATGGCGACTAGTATTAAATATGATTTAATTGAAAATTACTAGATAAATGTGGTTTATTAAGTTATATTATTTTTTACAACGCTTCTATGAAAATCTTTAAAGGCAATTCATTATTATCGTTTTCAGTATAAAACGAAAGTGATTTTTTGTAAATATTAATAAGCTTTTACTTACACAAAAAAATGTTCGAACGTCAGAAGTTTTGACGAGAAAACACATTTACTTCGAATGAAAAATTTACAGACACAAAAAGATGAAGTCGTAGATTACAATTTATAAAACCATGTTCAGTGAAATCTACATTTTACATTTCTAAAGATAACGATGAAAAATATGCAAATAAAAGTAAGATTATTTTATATTTAAAAAATAACGCAATTTGGTTTAGATCGTATATCTGTGTTATACATATGAAACTCTGCCGGCTTAATAAATTTATTTGAAGATTGAAAATGCCTATGGAGACCTGTAATTTACCTGACATGTTCATTGTAATTATTTAAATTGGAGAGAAAAAAAAACGGTAAATGTCTTAAAGAGAAACGGGATTGCAGAAATTGCAAATATCGAGAAAACGAAAATTCCGGCTACGTTGAATCGAAGTATCAGGAGTGATTTTTTAGCCCTCTGGCAGCACATCTTTGTAACGTGCATGGTTCTAAAGCACTGCAGTGCAGCTAATGTGGTGACTCGCAAGGCTGTTTATCTTGGCCATTCTTTAATGTGGTAATTGGTTGTTTGTTATTTTTTGGGATTACTGAAACTCAACGGAGCAGCAACCTGTCAGGTGAAAAACAAATAAGTCTGAACAGAATTGGGGGAAGTAATTACAATTCAGTTTAAAAGAACAAAACTTCAACAAACTATTAGTAGAGCATAAGAATACACAATAAATCTTCTCACACAAGCCAAAATCGTAGCATATGTTAAAAAGTAAAGTGTTAAATGCAATAAATTGACTTTGTGTTTTTCTAGGAAATGTGACAAATATTGGTACATATTACTAAAATAATCTTCGAAACAAATGAGTTTAAATTTCAATGATTTTGTATAATCACATTAGATTATTGTAATGGTTAATGATTTGTATCTGTTATAAGCCAGTATAAAAAGTTAATTACTGTTAATACTTGATAGAAAGGCATTTTTATAATAAAATATAATAAAACATTTTTTTGTTCTACATTCACAATTAATATTATTAGGATCAAGACCAGCTTTGCTCATCATGAGTATTTTCAAATGATAAAAGAATATATTTTTTGACACATAGCTATTTATACAAATCAATTTTTATTATGTAGCTCAGATAAATTGTGTTTGAACATAGTCCTAAAGAGGGCGTTAAGCCGAAATAGCCATCAAAATAATATTTTTGTAGTAAAATACGGTTTAATTTTTACATTACTATAATGGTGTTCTACTAAAAAAAATGTTAAGAAATTATAATTTTTGATAAAAACGAAAAAATAACAAAATTTAAATGTATATTTATACAGGACCCAGTGAGAGATTATAATTACATCAATTAGACATGTGAAATTTAAAATCTGAAATCTAAAAAATATCAAGTGTACTAGTTGGCATGAGTAGTGTATTTTTGTAATGGAATGTATGTATTATGTAGGTACAAGTTATTTAAATGGTAACCGTGAATTTTTAATAAAATATTAGCACTCACAACAATTTAATTTATGAAAAATATGTTTTAAAAAAAACATTATAATATAACGTAAGGCCAGATTTTATGAAACCGTTTTTTAACTAGCCTGTTAAAGACCTGTGTAAAAGTTTTGTCTATTGAAGTGTTCAAGCCAAAACATGTGTATAATTGATTGTTCCAACATGATTCTCGAGAAGATGGCGCACGGAAGGGGTGGGCTCTCCAGTTAAATCATAGCCGCCTACGCTTCGATCGCTCGCTCGCCGCCCTAAGTGACTGTTGCCTTACTCGATTCCAATAACACAGACTAGATCCGTTTTAAAGGCATCCAATACATCGAGACGATAGATTTCTAAGTGCCGCCCTCGACGATGCCAATCTAGCTTTATTAAATGAATGGCAACGGATATCGACCAAAGCGAAATTGATCAAACGATATGAGATTTATGACGCAATATCGAACAATTTAAAATAATAAATCTTTAAGAACAGCTCGGTTTTCAAGTGTGTGAGGAATATTAAACAATAAATTTAACGTGTTTACAGTCAATACTTGATTGAAATGTATTACATTAAAAAATAAAATACTTTTTTTACTCATAAAAAGTATTTTCAACTGATGATTTGCTGATTATGCTCGTAATGAGTGAAACGGGTTCTTATTTTTGTTTAAAAATGAAGAACTAGTCCAAATCAGTGATTTTTTATTATAAGAATAAATATTTAAAAAAAAATCATTAAATTTTTAAAGATGATACATTAATAAAGATTTTTTCAGATAAATTGTACATACAAATAACGAGTAATGAATGTATTTAAAATGAAAAATATTCAGAAAGAAATAGTTTTTATATGACATTAAAACGTCTACATAGAATCTCGAATAGACTCGAAATACAGTTTCGCAAAAGTTTTTACACAACATGAAAAACGGTCTGTAAAATGGCGAACTACGTACGAAGAAAATTAGCTATTCATAAATGCATATTTCGCTGAACACTTGTATTATTCATTCACTTTCAGAAGGTTCGGTAAAATAATTTTACTTTATGATTGGTATATTTGTTGTGGATCATTTACGTTAAAAGAAAACATTATGACTAGAAAATACTATATGTACATATTTTCGTGCTTAAATGTAGAATAGATTTTCAAAATATTAATTATATTCCAATAATTTCATCACAAGTCTTCGAGCTAACTGTTATTAAATAAAGGTTATTGAATATAATTATTTTTTTGTAAATCTGAATTAAATACGTAAATTATTTATCCAGTGATCCACATAGGAGTTTGATGTTTAAATACTAACATAAGACTATTCTACCTGACTTAGTTGAGAATAATTAATGTGTTTATTTTGAAAGCAGCGACATAACAGGATGAAGATATCACACTCATACCACACGCTTAAAAGCTTATATTTAAATGAAACGATATCTTTATTTAAGTAAAAAGACAAATTGAAAATATTTTTTTCACTTCTGTTATGTATTCAAAATTATAAAAGGTATTAATCGATAGTAGATATTTTGAAAGAGGCTAAGCTGCTGTCTCTTATTATTGATGTATTATAAATTTATAATTCTTCACTAAGCAAAGGGATAATTCAAATAAGTTAATCTTTTAGATAACCCAAAAACATTTTTTTTTCAAATGCTGGAATGGCAATACTTAGAGATTGGGGTTTATTTTGAGAGGAAGCACACAAAAATACAGAATTTTGTGTAAAACATTGACGAAAATTAATCTGAAAATCTCATATTTCTGCACTGTCGACAAAGTTTCATCCATGCAAACTGTAAGTAATACAAATGCGGTAAACGAAGAAAAGAAGAAAAAACACACTAGATAGTGAAAAGTACGACGCGTTTCATTGCAGAAAAATTTACGAGGGCAATTCGCGCCACTTGCTCTACTCGTATTGTATGGCTTTAAAGAAATTCATTCACTTGCCGACGCCGTTCTTTCAGATATTAAATGACTGCAGATGGAAATTTGTACAGTTTTGAAAATTTTTCCGCTGACGAATATCTTGTGGATTATTACGTTAGTTCATAGACGGTAGTAAAATATCTCGCAGTGATCTTAAAATTATTTTGCTAGGGTCATTTAAATCAATGGTAATAAATATATTTTATATTTTGCCATCATAACAGATACGGAATATAAAAAATGAAAATGATTGAATAAAATTTAATATTTCAATTAAGAGAATTTATCCAGAATCCACTAAAACCACTTATTAATTGTAAATCGAAATTTTTTAAAAATAGGTTATTTTCGCGGCTAATTTCTTCAGAATAAATTTACCCATAATATATGGGTTTTTTTGTAATTTGAAACAATGATTGATTTTTTGGAAAATAAAGTGTCACCAGACAAAAACGAACTTGTATTCAAAACATGCATAATATGAATCTATGTTTGAAGAGATTGTTAACATGTGAATATTGAACCAATTTAGTACAAAAGTAAATTTATTGAAGCCAATTCAATTCTCCTTTTCCATCTCAACTTTTTTTGAAAATCAATTTTAAGATAAACGTATTTCAAGTTAATTAAAAATTAGATACAATAAACATACACGTAAAACCTGGCCTGTTGAATAAAAAATACAATCTTGTAAAAAATATACATTAAAAATAATATCCATTGAAAAGTGAAAAAAATATTATTGCAAAAAATTGGAATATTCAACAAAATATTAAGAGTTTCAATACATTATTGATGTTATTTGATATTTTATAAATACGCGAAGCCAAAATCTTTTTCTACCCGATAAATAAATCAAAATTCGGTATTTCTGAATTTCTAAAAGTTAACTTTTTTAAATTAAGAATTTCTAAAATGATTTCTAAGAATTGTATTGCGGGAATAATAATAGATAATTGTACCATGTTCGATATAAAATTCATTCATCTCGAAATAATATAAAAAATAATAAATACTGAACACAAGAAAATTTGAAAACTAAAATATTACATCATAAACAAGACAAAATAAAGTGTATTTTAATAAATTATTAAATTTTATTAGGTAGAAATTTTGTGAAGAGCTCAAAGGAGTCAGTTTTTTTGGAAAAAGCACTTACCATTATTATTTATTTTATCGTTCATTTCTTCTAGATAAAATAAAATATCAGAATATTTTTGGGACAGTGAAAATGTTAAAAGAGTTTCAATATACAAAATAAAAAATAAGCAATCAGCTTGATAATAATTATGTGAGCTTTAAAAATAAAAACGGTTTAAAATTATTTTGTTTTGAAAAAAATATTTATCCAAAAAATAGTTAATAAAACATTTTTAGTACTTTTTCCAAATAAAATTTATTGGATCAGGACCGGTTTCGCTCATGGTGAGCATTTTCAACTGAATCAACAACAATACTTTCGATGGTTTCGGCGGTAACTTTGTGGAAATTCATTTCAATAGAAAATTTAAATTAACTTTGATTATTCCACGTATTGTGTTACTAACTGTGACACGTGTTTCGCCTCTTTCAGAAACTTTCGCATTTTTAGAAATTAATAAAACTCTTAACAAAAAAGAAATATTATTAAATAATATTCTTAATAGCACAGGCGGTTCCGTTACTCAAATTGTTTCCAATTAATAGAGTAATCACAAACCTAGCTGATTGACTGCAGCTCATTAGTTTAATAGTTTGTAATGTTTAACGTCATTAGTAGTATGATTAAATTTGTTTGCGCTGTTTCGATTTTATAATCCCCTCTTTGCTTCCCTTAAAAAGGAAAAATCCCATTCTGATTGTTTACAACTCATTAGTATAATTAGTATAATTATCTGTTTGCTTTATTTCGATTCTACACCCCCCTCCAAACCTCCATTTTGTAATTTTAAAATGTTAGAATCAATCTTGCTTCATTACTTAAGCAAACTTTGCGATAGTAAGTCTGAAGATGCCTCTGAAAGAGGCGAAACACGTGTCACAGTTAGTAACACAATACGTGGAATAATCAAAGTTAATTTAAATTTTCTATTAGAATCAACAACAAGTTGACAATGCTCACCATGAGCGAAACCGGTCCTGATCCAATAAATTTTATGTGGAAAAAGTACAAAAAATGTTTTGTTATTTTTATTATAATGCCATTCCACCAAGTTTTGACGGTGAAAACCTTAAAAGTGATCATAAAATAGTTGACAAAAAGTATGATTAATTATAAAAAAATCCTATCAAAGGACATAGATCGTACTAGGTATTGGCGTAGAATCATTTATTTAGGAAATACAAGTCTTAAAATTAAAAAAAACAGCTAGCTGATAGTGTTAGACCAGCTTTTTACTGTAAAAACTCTTTAGGCAAATTATTAATTAACAATAAAGATAAAATACATTGCTTAAATTATACTTGTTTTGATGATCTGATGGTTAATTATTTAACTTTTGGGGTGCATTTAATAAGTAGATTTAAAACATATTCAACTCTCTTTGTTTAAATAAATATTATGGTCGAAACGTGCGATTTTACGAAATCAATACATGTATTTTAACAAGATTAATTAATCAAAGATTTTGCGAAAGTTCACTGTAAAAAAAAAAATCGAAAGAAAAAGTCGCGTAACGAGTAAATAACGTTCAATAAAGAAACGGTGCCGTCCAGAACCCCGCGTAAAATCAAAATCGCGTAAAAAAAAGACTGGCTGTATTGTGGTAGCGACACACATCTAAACCTTATGACTAAAATACGTTTCTTGAATATGATATTAAAGATTTTACTTATAAACGAACTAATATTTACCGACTTTCGCCAAAAACGAATTTTGATCGAAAAGCTCATAAAACAATATTAATTTTGCAGTTCAAATCGAACGGGAATATAGCAAGGCAGGCGATGTCTGACAAAGAAGAAGGCAGTCTCGACTGACAAGGGCCGACATATATTGATACAAATCGCTGAACAAACAAGTCGAGATGCTCCTCTATTAGAAGCGATGCGATAAACAATAGACAGCAAGATGTGAGAAATTCACGTCGATTTACTCTGACTTCACTATCAGAAGGAAATGGGTGTGATGAATTGCTGTAAACACTTGCGAAACTAAACATGAAACAAGTAATTGCAAGAAATAGATTACAATAACAAACAATTCGTAGATTTTCCTCCGGTATTGTACCGCTTTAAATATAGATTGACAATGTGAGTTTCAAAGCACACATTCGGATGAACCTTGTGCTTATATTATTTTACCGATTTAGAATGACAGATATTCAAATTTTGCTCGTGTTTTGTATCAACAAATGTAAATGTGTAATCAACAAATTAATTATTTTTAAAGGTTAAGAAAACAGAATATTTTTTTATAATTTAAAAATGATTGAGACAAAACATACTACAAATAATGTTTGAACATTAAATATAAATTACAAACAGTAATAATGTATCTAAAGTTACGACAAAATTATGTCAAACGAAATTTAAGTGATGCAATACTTATTAACAACACATTTAACTTTTAGGAGTATGTTTCAGATAACATGTAAATATTATAATTTCGTTTTTTCCAATTATTTTCAATCCAGGCCACCGCAATTGACCTGGTTGAAATAGTCGGACAATAAACGAATTTATTAAATGCATTTAAAGTTGAAGCTAACAAAAATATGGATAAGTTTATCAAAATAATTAAAATCTTATTTAATCGGTATATTTACTAAAAATTAAAGCTCAACTGATATTGTATAAAAGGCATTTAAATGAAATAATGAAAGATTAAAAAAACGCCTGTCTTGGTTATTTTAAAAACTTGTGAGTAATAAAATGTTTCGTTCAAAGTTTCCAATGAAATTTATTTAAAAAACTGCCAATCACAGAAAAAAAATAACATTCCCCGTGAAATAAATACACTGAATAATACAAATGAATTATTTATTCTCTATTGACTTATAGTGTAAATAGCACTATATAACCCAACAAAGTATGAAAACTGTCCAGTTAATTGCTTTTCAGCTGACGTGAAAATACACACCTCGATGAAATTATCAAGCGAGACGTAAAAGTTAAGGGAAATGTGAAGTATAATTTATTTAGCATATATTACAGAAACTCTAGTCACATTTCTGTAAGTAATACTAATGTATAATTCACAATAAATGAAACCAAAAGAGAGTATTATAAGACTCGGCAAAGAATTGAATACAATACCCGATAGGGTAAAAAATAGCAATGCTGTTTTAGTTCTATCAGAATAAATTAATTTTGTCTATAGTTTTTGCGAGATCACGTCAAAGGTACGATGAATTTGAAATCCTTATACATTATGCACACTATAACACACGTTTCTCGTGGCATAACAATGTTATGTGTATGTTTCGTTTTTAATGTTGAGATCGTCTCAAGAGTAGTAAATCAAGACTACGCGGCTTGCACTTTAGTGTGCTGAATGTCTCTCGATTTATAAATGAAGGAGAATCCTATCTGTCTATATGATAGCCGTAAGACTCTGCAAATTTCATAAGTCCATATGCTCCGCATTGAGAGCAAGCATGGTTTTAAATAAGTGATTAGATATATAACAGTTTATACAGTCAGGTTCAATAATTTTGTATATGTAAAATTAGTTACTAGCTAAGTCGAGAAAACTTTTAAAGTTTAAAATAACTTTTCGAACAATTTCTGAAGGAATCAAATACCCGAAATCAGTATTCGTAAAAGGTGTTTTACCTGTTTTTATTTTCAAAGCATTAAACTGCCAACAAACTCAAATGCTAAAGAGTTGTATATTACAACTCTTACGAAAAGTCATATAAAGTATGCTACCACATTATAGAAAAAAGTAGGCTCCGCATAGTTTCAGTGAGTAAGTAATAATATAAAACATTAAGATGAAGTATTCAATGTCGATAAAATTAAATTATGTAAATGTAAAAACATTGATAGAAGGTGGAAAATTTCATTTTAAAAATAAAAATCCAATTTAAAAAGGCAAGAAAGATAAGGCACGAACTTGGAGCAAAAAAAACATTGATACAAAAGATTTCAAACAACACTGATTCATAAACATTGTCGAGTCGCGGAACCAAAAAGCTTTTCTCTAATGTCGCAAAAGGCAGCATTTACCGATATAATGTCAACAAATTGTAAGCATCAAAGAGAATGACGAAAATAAGACTTAAATACGAAATAAATGTGTTTAAGAACTTTATGAAAATAAAAATGACAAAAGGGAATATGTTTATTAAATATAAAACAAATGAAACGTAACGATTGAAATCACACGATAAAGATAAAAGCATATTATAATTTCTTTTTTAAGCTTAAGGTCGTCAATGAAAACAAGGAAACGAAAAAAAAGGATTAATGATAATCAAAGTAAATTAATGCTATTTAGAATCTACATTTAATAACTATTATAAGGATACTAAAAAAATCGACTATGTTGAATGATTGTGTACGTTTGCTAACTATAACAACAGTACCTGCTGTCAAGTTTCAGAGGTTATTAGAAGGATATAACAAGATTACAGAATTTAATTATGTTTGCAATTACTATCAGTCACCAATTAAAATTTATTATATTTGATGAATTTGTAATTGTATGTTAGAGGTGTTAAGCATTTAAATTCTGTGTAATTAGAGAATCACTTATAGGGTAATTTGGAAATTCTTTTCAACGTCTATTATTGTTGACACCCTTTCATTTCAATTTATTTTTGTATAAATAGCACTGTTTATATATATTTCTTATCAGTTGACAATGCTTGCAATGACTGAAACCGGTCCTGACCTTTTAAATAAAGTGGAATAAAGTACAAAGGAATATTTTATTTTTATTAAGATTTTTTACAGCGATATTCTGTCTAATGATGCCTTTTAAAGAGGCGAACAAGTGTCACAATCTGTAACACAACAAGTGGAATAACAAAGTGATCAAATTATTTTTTTATTACAAGGAATGTTGAGACGATAACACGTATGTATATGTTAAGAAAATATCCAGTAAAGAAAACTTTCATTTCTTTATAAATATGAAAAAGTGTGGATAAAAATATACAATCAAAAAACAATTCCAATCCATAATAGTTTTTCTTGTGTATTGTAAATTGTTACCTTTTGCATTTGTATTAAAGGGTTTTAAAGATTTGTAATATTTATAAAAATAGTTTATAAACGTCAAAAGTAGCTTAATAGTGAGAAGAACAACTAATTATTGATAAAGTTAAGTTAAACACGTAATATATATTTGCATTGCTGCACCAAGTGTCACACTCAGAGGCAAATAGCATTACATGTAATCTCATTGCATTCCCGAACAGCGAGAAACTCCCGGGATGGATATTGTGAAAGTTGTCACTCGTCGTTTCTAGCTCACTTGATTGTGGTAGCGTAATCTTTTCATATAAAATATGTAAGACTGAAGATCGTCTGGTCCAACACGAGTATTAATTAACATTGCTACCAGAATACTGAAACACAAGTACTCAAAGCGGATAAACATATACATTTTTTTTTTTAATGGCACTTTATGAAAATTGACTTTTAATATAAACTAAAAATTCAGAACATTGTTGTTTTATTTGTAGGATACATAATGAGGTTTGATTCTCTACAAAGTCAAACAAAACTTACCGAAAACAATAATTCTTATATTGTGATAACTTATAACTTTCAACAAAGAATTCACTTTTGACATAAGTAAAATTTTGTGTGTGCGATGCAAATAAACTTATAAAAGGGAAACTACTTTGGTCATCTTTCAAAACCATTTTACCAAAAATTGCCTGCTTATTTAAGACCCTATTGATTTTCAATATTTTTGAGATATTAATTTTATTACATATATTTATTAACATTATAAAAAACCATTACTTTAGACTCTTAAAAGTAGAAGAACGCATCTGTAAAATTAATTTCCTGTATTGCAATGGTGCTGGTAATATGAATGATGTAAGTTTTTGAAGAAAAATCTACACAGTAAAGGAAAACCAAAGCGTAGTAAAATAATCCATTCGACTTTTACCTTAAACCGCTGAGAATTATTCCAAAAATAGTTCACTATTTCTTATATATATATGTCATATGGATTTCATCAGTAGTTAAAATAGAATCGCAATTAATAACACCCAAAATGACCAATTACTATACGACAGACGAACGTATTTTAAAGGTAACCTTATAATCTTTTGAATTTTTTGTTTGACATAAGAATTGAATATATCAAACAGTAAGAAAACAGCTGTATTTTCACGTGTAAAAAAATCAATTTAATAATACATATGTTGACGGTTAATCTACGACGAAATCTGTTTGCTGATTTTTTTAAAAATTAAATGTCACCACAGCTAATGGATATTAATTGAAGCTTAAAAAAATCAAAAATAGTTTTAATGGCGCAACTTCAGAAGCATGTTATATGACTGACGTGTTTTCGTTAGAGAAATTATTTAGCATGACGAAAGTGACGTTTCTTTTCTGGAACGTAATACGTGCTTAAAACTCATCGTTGATCGATTAATGCGAGGCATATTTTTAAAGTCACTGAATAGACTCGGAAAATGTGCAGTACCTTTTTGAGGTCTTTGTTCGCTTCTCCGTCGTCGGCTTTTCTCTTCTCGCAGGCGAGGAGGAGAGCTTTCCCAGTGGCATCTTTATCCCCGACCTAAAAAGAATAACAAACACAAATAAGTATTCAGCAAAACACAAACAAACAAACGTAAACAAAACAAATGTGAATATAATGAACCATTTCAATAAAAAAATAAGTATGAAAATAATTCTACATGTTTACTTTGTGAAAAGTTGATACAATAATATTGTTTACAAATAATAGAAAACAATTAGTGTTTTTTATAATGTTTTATGCAACAAAATTTAACATATTATTACTTATTTAACCAAATAACTCCTAAAATGATGCATTTAATGCTTTAAATTTCTTTAATAAATGGTTACCAAAATTATAGATATAAGATTTATATATTTTTTTCATTTTTGTCAACTCGATGATTTTAATAAATAAATTCATTAACTGATTTTTTTTTCTTTCTGTATGGATATTGTTTTAAACATAAAAAAATATTTTTTTTACATATTTATTAAAAAAATATATTTAAATGACAAATCTCATCATAAAATGTATAGACTAGCTATGCAATACACTTAAAATAACTGTATAAACAATGAAATGGTACAATAGTCCCTTTTTTCTAGGAATATACGAAAATTTAAAAAAAAACCGTAAGATTTAATTTCTGTTAGTAAACTCGCTTACTTCTACCAAATTACATGAGGATGACTTTTTGCTAGTCAACTGGTATCAGGATATTTAAGAAGCAAACATTATTTTGTAAGCAGTTATAATAATATGCTGAACGTAGAATAAACGTTTGGGGGAACAATGCAATTTGCTCTTGGGACGATGAGATATTTACGCAAAGAAAAACGTATATTATATACTAGCGAACGATAAACATCTTGAGACTATATTGTTGTTTGAATAACTTTTAAGGAAACCTTGTTACACGGAGAAAATTTCAAAAATGTTAAGAAATATAAATTCTATGATAAAAGCTTATAAAGCTTTTGAGGCTGTTATAAAAAACCTTACGATCATTAAATATACAGTATACTTTATTTGATTATTTTTGTGTGAATTTTATAGTTTGCGGATTATCGGTGCATGAATTTAATTAAAAATATATATATAACATATTCGCGCACTTCTGTGTTTACATAACTGAACGTGTTCGTGTTTTTGTAGAAGTCACATTGTTTGCGTGACAGAAAACGCGTAACTTTTTTTGAAACATTGATTCATTGACCGGTTTGATTTTTATCTCAACAAATGTTTGTAGAATAAATGTTTATATTTCTTTAAGTGTAAAAAAATGTTTAATAGTTACTTAAATTTTTATAAAAATACTCTTTAAAAATTTATAATATATGAACGTATAATCGCAAAAATGTCGTGTTTACTATAAAGCAAACATTTACTTTGAACTTAAAATCCTGTATCCTATATATAATTAAATTTCATAAAATGATTATTAATTATCCTGCGATCAAAACAGAAATGATTCTTGAAATTACTCACAATTTAAATGTTATAAAATTTAAATTACAATCACATTTAATTTCAAAAACTTACAAAGACTATACTAAGCAATATATTATATGCTAAGTAAATATTTACCGAACTAATAGAACGTCATTGAAACCAAATCGTTAGTAAAGTAAATCCATGTTGCCATCAATAGCTTTTAACGTAGTGATACTTTAATTTCTTATATAGACACGATACATTCATTTACTAATCGTCAGTTCAAGTTTATCCGTGAACTTGAATACTTGAAGATGCCGAAAGGCGGAACCTGAGTCGTTAGTTACAAAACTTGTTTAATATTGAAATTCCACCGAGCACCTTCAGTCGAAATATTAAATTAATTAAAGATCTAAACTATTCTATATATATTTTTAAGCGAAACACATACATATCGCAACGGTATTGATCTTACGTTCACAATACAAGTCTTTATTTAGCCTGACTACATGGTATACCTTAATAAGCTAGCTATACAGGGTAACAATGGATAATATGATATTTAAAAAATCAGTATACGTTTAGGGTTGTTATTTAAGTTCTCGCCATAACTTTTCATGAAGCGTGGTATATGAAAAAGGGGAATTAATGAAACAGGGAAATCATTTATACATTCAATCGACCTGACTTTTTTTCGTTCGAATAATATAAAGTGCTTAGATTTTTATCGATAGTCTATGAATCCAAAGCTATCATATTTATGATTGAGTCAGGAATATTGTAATAACACCTTATTAACGTTACCTTGATGCTGATTAATATAAGTTATTACAATATACATAAATTATAGAATATTGTTTTATATTATATATCAACAATTAACATATACTTCGACTTGCCATAAAAGTTTATGAAACAGACACGGTTATGTAAAAAAAAGTGGTCAATTTTAATGGTTAGTCTCACGAATATGATCCGGTCACCGGCAACCAAAGTTGTATGCAAACATTTATTGAAAATTCACATTATATGAATCTAAATATTATACATACTAACATTGAACTGAAAATATAAATATGAAATATGACCTAGAAAGATGACGACAACTATGAAAAAGTTTACAAAGGTTCAATGCTCTCCATGAGTATCGCTTTGGAGCTTTCGATCATCCCTGTCGGTGCCAGGAACAAGCTCATACTGAGCGTATAAACGATAAGTGTCGTATTAAACTTTGTGTGTCACTTTCTGTATTGCTTTCACGTAAGTAGGTAAAACTATTGCTATTTGCATGCACGTGGCGTGCGGAAGGATTATAAATTCGAACTTATCTCTTTTGGACGGCCCGCCGCATTCCTGGATGGTTATCACTTTTAAACGTGTATGTAAATTTACCCATTCAGAAATTTTACAAAGATTCTTAAAACAAATAATACGTCATTCGTATTTCAACATAATATAATATATGTATCAATAATAAATAATTGTTCCGGTATTTTTTACAATGTCTTTGGAATTAGAATAAAAGTCGCTTTTATAAATAGTTAAAAGTGGACAAGTTGAAATGCAAAAGTGTCTTGCGAAAACAAACGTTAAACTAAAAAAGAAAATAAAAACCCTAAATATTTTTCTCAATCAAAAAATTGTTGTTCACACAGAGTTGATCGCATATCATTTAGTACAATCTCATACCAATTCAGAATAAAGATTGAAATGTTTTAATACAATTTAAATTTAAGCATTTCTTTCTACTCACAATTTGAAATTGTTGAACGGTATTCAATTATAAGATAAAACGAAAACAAACATTATAATACATAGTTTTTAATAAAGCGTTACAATTGATTTTCAACTGCCTAGATTTTAATGGCTGTTTACAAGATGAAAGAGGCTGTCATTTGTTTAAATAAAAATAAAATATGTTCTTATGATACATCATTTTTTTGTAATTTTAGCGATGTTTTTAAGAATAAATAAGTTTTCAGGGTTATATAAATGTTTGATAAAAATTAAAACATCATAATAAAAAAATACTGTTGATAGATACGTTGAATACAACGCTTTGAATATTATACGTAAAATACTGAGTAGATAATCCTTTATTGCACACCATGAAAGTTGGGAAACACAAGTTAATTTTATGCAAGCTGATAAAGCATGCGGATAACGCCAGCGGAAAATTTAGAAATTATATACCATGTAATAAAGAAATTCACCTCAGAACGGTGCCTTTTTACCGAAAAAAGCTTCGTTGTTAGCGTTATCAAAAAAAACGCAACGCTAATTAATTATTCTTCGTAAACACTTTTATTGCAGTAGATACGGAAAACTTTGTTTGACGTGTTAAGAATAAAGACTCCGACACACGCAGGTCATTAATTACAATTCCTATGACCTGAATTTATTTAAATACTTAAGTTTTTATGACACATTTCATGTCACTCTGGCCCATTTTAATTATATTTTGTTCGGGAAGCACCAAGTCGGTATTCCACTACTATCCAACGTGTTTGACATGTCTCATGGCCACATTTCCCAGCGCAGTGCAATCGAGAAAAAAATATACTCTATATTGATATTTTCAACCCCACAACTATAGCAAATATAAGATGCGAATTATATAAAGTATCTTTAAAACAGAAAAAAAAACTAAAAAATGAAGCCGCGAACATTTTAGGCTGGTCAGTTGAAAACTTTTGCGACAAGCAACACCGTTCTTGATCATTAACCTTAAAATGCATGATTTTCTACTTTTAAATAAAATAATTATTTTTATATACAATGGGTGGGTATGATTGCAGGAAAAATATTTTTTGATAGTTTTTTTTAAATATATTTTTATCCAAAAACACAGGCGTAAAACATTATTTTATTACATTATATAAAAAGGTAACAATTATAAAACACAATCAAAAATATAATACACAATGAAACCCTTTAATGCTATTATGATGAATCATGTTTTTTTTATTGTGAGAATTGTGTTAAAAACCGGTCGAAAATCAATGACCGTCATAACTCCAGCGTGTTTTGTTTTTGTTTTAATGAAGGTTATAATGGTTAAGCAAGTGTAGATAAGACATATATTGAAAGAATATAAAAGTTAATATGTATGTTCTTATTGGGTATACGAATAAAAGTTAAATCGATTTCTGTTTTGCGAAAAAACCAAAACAAAAGTTTGTTCTTTTGGTAGCCATCCATGCATTTAAGGGTTTAATAAAACTGTTAAATTAGTAAAAAAAATGTGTTTTATTTATATGAATATAAAATTATCTCATTTATTTAAATTTTTGGGTAGTAAAAAGATGTATCCAATTAAGAAGAAGCATCACATCGTATATGTTTAAGTGAATTGCATGGTTAATTAAAAGCTATAAATAAATAATTGCCAAGACAGCTTTTAACTATCATATTTAATTTGAAAGTATTTATTCATAAAAGTTATTAAAAATAAAAAGCAGTACAATTTTTGTAAGTCAGTATCTTGGTGTGGTAAGGATTGAATTAAACGTTGAATTAGGTCATTCACACACATACTTACCAGTGGATACTGACCATTTTGTAGTATACTATAATTATGTATTGCTTAATATTTTGACCATCAAATTGAATTTTGATATCAGCCAAATAAATAAATACACTCCGTAATTATATCGGCGTGGCGTTTGTGAAATTTGAGCTCTTATCTAATAGAAGTTCAACAAACATGGTGATCATACATACATTCATACGTGTTTAATGTAAAACGATGCGAGTTATCAACTTAAAAACATTATTTCACTCCTAACTGACGTTTACTAGCGACGCACGCGACAACTAGAGCTTTTGAACATTAAATTTTCTTACAATGTCGATATGTATATTTACTATGTATTGTTGAAACTAGCTTTATGACGTCGCAAATTAGTTTTTTTCTAATATCAGGTTATCTTATTGGGTTTGTGGCCGAGTAGTCAACGTCGTTGGCTACGGTTGCAGTGCTTATGGGTTCAAATACCAATACAGACAAATTCATAAGTTGATTTTTTAATCAATGTATGTAGTTCTGTTTGAAAGTATAGACCACACAAAACAGGACTTACCGAGAGAGATGGGCTAGTCATTCATCTTCTTCTAGCTCTATCATTATCCTCTCGTCGAAAAAGAGATGTTGAGCAACTGAGTAAAGTTCTTGCAAAAAACTTTTGTGAAGATTGCTCTATTAAGCGTTCACATCGAAAGACGGCATGATTAAAAAAAAATACTACGGTATAAAATTTCAATAAGATGAATTCGGTCGTTGTTTCAAGCAACGGGTAATTTTGATACTTCGCGATTGAGTAAACTTGGTTTTTACCAAATAAAGTCAATGCGTTGAAAATATTATTAAGTCAATCTACTTGGACAAAAATAGCAAAGCATGAAAAAAATAATGCAAAAATGTGTTTTTTTTTTTATTTATTATTAAAATATGATTAGTTTACACATTGTGACAAACGATTGAACTAGTAACTCATTTATCTAAAAAAACAGACTTGTATCAGCCTAAAAGAGGAAATCTTACAATATTAAAAATATTGATAAATAAAATATGAATCACCAATTTAATAAAAGATACAAGGGAGGCAAGATGACTTTTCAAGAAGCAACGAAATTTTACACATAATATTGAAAGCACTGCTAGCTTACCATATGATCCAAATATTTAGCATACATAGCCAAAGAGAGACGTATAACATGCACTAATGACACAACAAAAATCGATTGGATATTACTTTAACCCCGTGTGTGTTATGTATGGCGTGAATTGGCAACTCAAAATAATACATGTTTACAAATAGTGCATCAAAACTTATATTTATTATTCACCCTATCTCTAATATATCAACACGTTGAACACAATCCAGCATTTCCAATGTAAATATTTGAATAAATACTATGATAACATATAACAATTGTTTAAAATAAAGAACCCGTGTTCGAGGAAACTGAAACATATTTAACTTTAGTATGAAAGGAAACGTAGTAAATAAAGCCCCGAAAAACTAAACCGTAATAATATATTTTTTAAAAAGTAGAAAATGGGCATGACATCGCATAAATTCTTATTATCATGAATCTTAAGGTCAGCTGATAAGCGAGGAAAAGTATTCCACTCATGCTTGATACCCCCAATTAAAGCGCCCTCATGAAAATATATTGAGATCATTTGCTAATCCGGATACATACGAATGTGGATACTTTAATTATATAGCTAAAGCCTGCGTCGACGAGCTTAATTCTTTTTGGTTATTTTGATGTATGTATATTCTATACGTATTTTCTACATCAAAAATATGTTTGCAATATTTTTATTGCCGATTATCAAACGGTGACGATAACAATGTGAAATATTTTTCAGAGTGAAATTACAGAGGGGAAACGTAAAAAAATCGATATCGTCGTTGATGTGAAAACATTAACAATAAAATGCTAAATTATTAAAAAACAATTGAACAACACAGATAAACGGTATAGCAATAAAAGCCATTTCTACAAGAACGTATTTGTTACTAATATAAATGTTTAAGACATATACAGAACACCAGTCTTCGAGATGTTTTGCATTTCTGGTGGCTTATATGCGTTATGATATTTTTACAAATGTTTTGTTTTAAAATGTTATGTGACGAAACTTCAATCGAAAATGGTTAGCTTTGGCCGGACCTGTTGCAGAACCAATGCACGTTTACATCACGTTGCTCGTGAGGACAGTATGTAGTAGTTACATTTCACAGTATGTAAGTTTATAAATATATGTTTCAAAAACAATTTTCCACTATTAAATAGAAATCTGAAAAAAGTGCTTATTAATTTCATACACAATTACAGCAGAGTCAAAATCAAATAATCGAGAAATTCTACTTATGTACAAGAGTTGAATAAGGGGTGCTTGAAACCATTCTCAGCATATGCCGTGATGTGCATACTACACGGGTAACTAAGCAATTCGCTACTGTACTAACTTTAAGGAGGGTATCCTCGTAAAGGGTAAGTGGAATGGTGTTATTTTGTAATTTTACATGCTTATAAAATGAAGTGGAGTATCTGTGTTTTTCAAACGGTGATATATTTGAGAAACAAATCATTGAAACTGATTTTTTTATATATATTTATGTAATTGCTGTTAACTAAAAACAGCGAACGCCAAACGTTAATAATATTTAAAAACACTTATGTCGGAAATACAGTTTACTAAAATCTAAGAGTATCTGCATTCTAACCTCTAATTATGTGTAATTTCCCGTCGATTTTTCGGCCACCTTTCATAATACGAAAATGGTTAAGAAAAAAAAATGAATTCAACCCTCACTCTTGATCACGTTATGCAAAACTGGAAAAGACAAGATTTGTATCAATGCTCTGTGGTGCTTAAAAATACAAGAACTAAAAAGAAAAAAAATCATTGAAAATAATAGTGAATTTGCAAAGAATAGTGATAGATTCATTATTTAACGACGGTTTTGAAAAATCTGTTCAATTTTGTTATTTTCTTTGGGTGAAAAGGGGACAGTAAATCGATATGTAAAAATAGTATATATCTTTTTCACCATAATGCCAGATTCTAAAAAGAATTAACACATAGTTTATCATAGTGCAACTTAATATTGAGAGGGGTGAAATAAGCGACAGGGTTAAAAATAAGTTTTTCAAATCGCCGCAGAAGCTAGCTGTATGCCTGCCGGCGGCTGGTTTTACATTCAAGAACACGAGGTCCCTCGTAATTCTTTTGGTACTGCGGAAAAGATAGGTTAATGGGGAAATATATCTGACCTCGAGCATAACAAATAACGCCGGACACTCCGTCCCGCCGGGACTAATGAATGCGTGACTCACTGAGAACGAAAAACTCATTTCAAGAATGCTAATACGAAATTTGTAAAATTAGTTAGAGAAACCTTACTGTAAATAAGTAATGGACGATTTACATTTATTTTTGCCGCTTAGTCCTATCTTGTGGGATATTGCATTAAAAATATTTTTTTTGATTATTTAATACGCCAAAGTTTAAACGAAGCAAGCGAGTGGTTTATTCCGCGAGGATATTTTTGTACATTGATTTCACATATTAATTCATGAATATAAGCAATCTACACAACGCAATTCTGAAAACAGAAGGTGAAAATCGTAATTGAATAATTCAAATTTCTCTTCAATTATAGAAAAAGAGTACTAAACGATTGACTTTCATGTTAAAAATCATTTTGAAACACCAACGGCCAGAACGCTTTCAATTTCAGTAATAAAAACAAAATGCTAATTAAAATAAATTTGTAGATAGCCTAAGGTTTCTTAATAGTTTCGGATTTGTGAATTTTTGTTTTAAAATTTATTTATTATATATATTAAATATTATAGTATTTTACTCAGTCCGTGAAAAGCAGGGCTGACGACTCCGTCGTCCCCCACCCCCGAAACTTATTTAACACGTTTTTCTTACATCAGATGTAAAATTTAATTAGGAAATGAAAAACATATTCTTGAAGATTGAATTCGCTTTTAATTTCTCAAGATCTAACGTGAGTTTTTTTAACGTGAAGTTTATTTCCGTGATGGTCACTGTGAATATCGCACTATCGCGTGAAATAAATTTCATGATAATATCACACAGCGACGAAATTCGAAAATGTAAGAATGGAATTTAATTTATAAACAAAAATATGCAATATTAAATTTTAACTATGGAAGGAATTTCGAATTTACGCAGCATATTTGCATACGAGTATCCAAATTCCGGTACTATGCATAATAACGACTCTGCGACATTATTAACGTCTATGTTACTACCGAGTCTTCAACGAAACACTCACTTTATTACTGCGATAGATGGATGGATTGGGAGTTATGTTTCACATTTGAGAATGCGAGATATTTCCGCAGCTGTTCTACTCATTTATTATATTGAAGAACGTTGATAATTCATGTGTATCGTTCAAGATTATACAAAAACAAACTAATTTTCTCATGAATTTAAAAACGTTAGTTACGAAAAAGTTTGATTATAAGCGGTAATAAATTAACCTCCTCGAAAAAAATCAATTACCCACGAGTTTATACTCTATTGTATTAAATAAAGGAAGATAGGCAATCTATAAATATATATAGTAAGGAATGTTATTCTGAAAATAAATGTTTGATTTCTTTGAATGATATTGTACAATATTCTTCAATTATATATGTAAGTGTAGATTATCTAGTATTAGAAGTAACAAACAGTTAAAAACAAAGCTTTTTTGAAAGATAAAACTTTTTTTAAATGGAGGATACAAAAAGTAAAGCTACATTATTTAAGTCAGTTCTTGGTGGAGGAGTTTTATATTTAAAAAAAAAACCATTTAAATACATAAAAATGAGTATGACCTTAGCAGTTTTAGCTCGATGGCTGCCACAGACGAGATATCTCGTAAATTTTTTTGTGCTCAACACGCCAGAGACGAGTTGTCTCGCCAATAACTGATTAAATTAATGGTTGAAAATTATAGCCGGCGTGCTAGGTAATTATTATTAATTATCTACGGCAGCTAAAAGGCTAAGCTTACTATCACGAACTTTTGTAAGAGTTATGTCGTACTAAATTGTACAGAGCGAAAATAATCTTGATCATCATTATTGAAAATGTACATAGAATTAGAACAAAACACTGTTTTATTTTTATGCTTAATTTTTTTTTAAGATTCTACATACCTCATTTTTTAAAACTTGTAGGTACATGTCTTTGTTAGAGAGATTTGATTCGTGAATAACGTTTACTTTCCGAGTAAATGAAACATTACAATGTTGATTGTGAATACTGGTATTCTAATTCTGTAACTAAATAACTGGATTCTAAGGATTCTTAAATTTTAAAAAAAACTTAACATACCAAAAGGAAATTCTGAAAAAATCTTTATATCAGTCGATATGCTACTACATAGGAAGCAGGAATAAATAAAAAAAACTTTAAGGTTGTCTTGTAAAAAATAAACAAACTGAGAAAAAAAATGGTCTCAGTATTTAGCGTGACTTAACCGTTATTGTGATATTTCATTAACCATAATGACTAAATATTGTCAAGTTAGCATATTATCAGGTTATGATAGCTATCGTTTCACCAATTCACTTTAATTAACGGTCCTATCAGAACATATTTATGGCTCTCAACTTTTGAATTGTGCTGTTATATTATATATATATATTTATTAAAGGATTAAAGCGACCTGTCGTAGTGTTAAAAATATTATTCCATTAATCCTGATAAACGTTATAGAGTTTTCATTTGTATATGAAATTTATTCAAAATGTATTGATGTTCAAATGATCGGGAAAACGCTTTCATTCGTTACAAAAACAGCAAAACGAATAAAAGAGAATAAACGGAAGTGAAAAAATTCACCACAGTTAAAATAACACGGCAAAGTTATTTTGGCACAAAAAAAAGAAAATTTATAAAAATGCTACTAAAGGAAATAAATTATATGACGAATAATAAAATATTACAAAATTGAAATTGGAATTCAGGAATTTTATTTTGTTGATTTTAAATCTTGCAAATACAAGAACGTGTTGTTTTAAATTGAAAAATCATACAACTCGATTGTGTTTAGAGGAAAAGACGATTGAGCTGTCACTTTTTGGATATAAGTTATTAACTCGTCATGACATTCACTTTGTACCCGGCTGTTCGGAAGGGGATTTACGTAATTATTTCATTAAAATACGAATGGCCGACGCTTACATTGTTTTTCCCCGACGGGAAATGATTGAAGATTTTAAATGTGGAATAAGAGCGAAAAAAAGTTGACAGCTTAAGACGGTTTGAAAAAAAATAAAAGCGGAGTGACAGCAAAAAGTTTTTATTACAAAATTTAAACTGAATACTTTTCAAAATTCAGCTTTTTTTACAGTACTTTTAATCATCTGTAGAAAGAGTGCATTCAATCTATGGAAAGATAACGTGAAAATTAAAATACAGTCTACCATATTCCACAATGTTTAACTTATACAAAACTTAAATTAAAAAACCATAATAAAAGCAGTAAGTGTTAAATTATGTAAAACTATTGTTTGCATTGTTGCGAACAAGCTTTTACACTGTAAAGTATGCAGAAACAAGCATTCGATATAAAGCATTTTTAAAATTTATGAAGCGACTAGGTATATCAGTTTTCAAATGAGCAAAATGATAATAAAAACTAAATAATATGTTGGCGGCGTAACAAAAGATTGCGGAATACCGCTCTTCGTGATTTATGCGAAGCTTAAAAAACATTCGAGAAAATACAAGATTCTAACGATATTCCATATAACAAAATGGTGAAATTTTTCGAATTTTAATCATTCTCATGTGCTCAACAGGTTCATTAGTTTTGTAAATTAGTCCAAGACGGCTGTTAAATAAACGTGGACAGATAAAGTGATAAGATAATAGTTTTGTCAAAATAAATAACCTAAAGATTATGTTATAAATATGTATATTATTTTCAATCCACGTCCGCTCTCAGTGTGAAGCATGTGGCTTGATAATGAAGTTTACTATTAAGAAGTCTTTATACAAGAATCGGTTGTCACACAGTTGCTCAAGCTTTTTTTTTGAAGAGATTAGGGGTATAAAGGATAGGACTAAGACAAGACTATTGGTAAGATAATTTCTTTAGCAACGCCCCGTTATTTAAGATTCAGATGGGTAGGGGGAGTTTTTAAGTATAACAAACATCCATGTATTCGTAAAGAAATCTTAAAATTCAAAAAATGATGTTCGTACTGGAATTTGATGCCGTGAGTTCCGTTACAGAAGGTAACGTCGTTATCCGCAACATCACCGACCCGTCACGAAATAAGTTAATAAAAATTAAATGCATTTAGATAAGTTATCATAATCGTTTAGAAAATCAAAAATTGACTTATATAGATTGAAATTTGTATTTTATTTTGACTACATCTCTATCTCTCCCTTCCTCAACCAAACCCGGCGGAATTAACATCTTAGTTCCCATTTCATTGCTCGACATTAATGGCAACCCAAAATAAAATTCATTTCTTTAAGCTAAATGAGAAAAAAACACGATTGAATAGTAAAACTTTCTAAGTAATACATTTACGTCTATTGTTAATACTAAACGTTTTGTTAATACTAAAAATAATAGTTTTATGAAACGGTAACTTATATCACACATATAATAATATTAACGGTGGAAGGTCAAGCAAAGTTATTGGGCGTTATCTTTTTTCGGCAGGCGTTGAAAAAAATATAATTGCGTAGAACAACGCTTTACAATTTTATGTCATGTCGTAAATATAGCACACATTTTTTTTAGTTTTGTCTCATACGTAAGAATCAAACGATCACAATGGTGAGCCAGATTTTTCAATAGTGCGAAACAACAATAGTCAAATTTACCCGTGTCGGTATTGCAGCTGCCAAGAAATGTCCGCTCGAATATCCGGTTAAGTTTAGAGCGAGGAAAAATAAAACAAAAGATGTTCATCAGCGGAACGAGATGAGATGCCACCACGTGTTTGGTGCCGTCGCAAAACTTTTTCTTATTGAAGCTTTTTCTGACTCGACGCCCTGACCCACAAATAAATTTTAAGAGCTAATGGCACAGATTCTTGGACGATTTAGTACGAGCAGAATTCTTGTCTATGACGGTTATTTTGAACAAAATTTCATAAATGATTTGAATAAAAAGCAAAACCGGCAATGAATAATAAAAAAATGAAATCATTTAGGTGTTTTCTGTTGTTTTACAAAGAAGGATTTTTTTACATCTTCATGCTTCGGAAATCATGGATTAGTTGAAACTAAATTGAAGAATTTATACATATAAAAAAAGCTTCTACAAATCCTGAGATTTATTTTCCGTTACATTTTTTTTTTTTTTGATAAAACCCATGAAATTACAATAGCTGAGACAATCCAAAGGAACTTAAGCTATAAAATACGAACTTCAATTTATTAATATCTTTGATTTTAGGATAAAGGTATTATATGTCAATACTTCTATCTTTCTAAATAATTTTATTTTTCTGTGCAACAATTGTAAAGTTTATTTTAATTCATGTCCGTCCCCAATGTAAAGGGTATGTGAAGCATAAATAAGGTATTTCAACAGAAATTTTTCTACGGCAACTAATTGTTATTTAGTTTTTTTTTTTGGAAAAGAGTAGTAGGGAAAGGACTAGTGGTTAACTTATCGCTCTCGATACACCCCGTTATTTAAGAATTGGAATAGTGGTAGGGAATATTAAAACTTCACAAAAACCAATACCTTCGAACAGAAATCGATTTAAAAAAAATGCTGTCGTACTGGGACTCGAACCCGATAGATCTGTCTCAGAAGCAAACGACGTTGACGACTGTGTATTATTGATTGCTTATTGTATTTTATTTGGATTTATTTCACTAATATTTACTGCTGTTTGTTAACAAATATTTAAATAGAGGATTTTTTAAGTGTTGAATAAGAAATATGTTTTATCGTAATTCTAACTTATAAGCAATATAAAGCAGCTCGTCTGGTCTTTAAAAATTTCACGTAGGCTGTAGACGAATAGATTTTTACGCAGTTATTCTTTTATTAGAAATAGATTTAATCCATTCGCTGAAACACGCTTAAATGCGAGCACTAAAACTAGAAAAACACAATGGTGATCAATTTTCGAGATTCTAATGAAAATAAATAACAATACAAAACGTTCGGAATATAACTCAAAGTACTTTGAGTATTATTTAATAACTCAGCCACTGCGGCAGACTTATACTTGTAAAAACACTGACTGACGATGGTATTTATAATTTGTGTTTAAAATAATCAAAAAGAAGCGCTGGAAAATTCGCTTGTAACAAAAGGGACTATAAAAATAAAAACACGTGTTGTGATTGATGAGTCTGGTTAATATTTTAAAGAAAGTCAAAAAGTGCCAACTTATGTATTTTGTAGCCAACAAAAACACATCAATATTTTGTATTGTAATATTCAACACTGATTGTGATGAGAATAATAATTATTTACTCGTAAAGATACAATAATATATTTTAGATATTTTTTTAAGCAACCTAATAAATTAACTTGTATAGCTTTATCGAATTGATTTTTATAATGCTACTGAAAAAGAATGGATTGGATGAGTAAACAAAATCATACTTATAAATAACATTGGCATCAGGGATTTTTTCAATTTTCGTTGTTAAAAACATACAATACAAAAAAAATGATTTCGTTACCTATTATAACGAATGAAACATCTACAAACATTTTTTTTATTTGAATGCTGTACGCTACGAGCGGAAGTGTTTTTTAATATTCTAAATGTTTATTAATACAACCCATTAACAAGATAATCGATGCCGATCATCGTTGATCGATGACAACGTAGGGAAACAATTCTACGTAAATAAGATACTATCACAACTATTCATTTCTATCATTATTTTATATTATAAATAAATAAACATGAGGAAACGCATTAATAAAACTGCGCATTGTTTAGAGAGATATAAATAAACGTCAAGACAAACGTAACTTTGATATCGTGGTTAACAGAATATATGTTTCCAAAAAACGTAAACGTAAAATGTGTGTCTCATATATGAAAATCCGGCACTTAACTCGAATCCTTTTTATTGCGAGATTTGTGGGGCATCAATTTGTCGGCTAAATAAAGAAATACTCTTGTTTTATCAGCGGTTATGTATTTGTCTTGAAACTTGAGAACAAGCCATAAAAATACATCCTTACAATGTGCTACGTAATTTACTAATCATATGATAAATAAGCTATATTTGAAGTAAGAATTGAAAAGATATTTTATACATCATTTTTACTACTTTTGTGATCAATGATCAGTTAATAATGCTGGTCATGAGCGAATATTTTTAAATAAAAACGGATGTTTTCATATAGGTTCGGAGATTCAAATATATATATCGTTTCTACCAAGTATTGAGAATGAACAACCAAAAAGTATCTTTCTTGTTTATTGCTTATTTATTTATGCAATAAAGATAGAATGGCATATTTTGACGCGTACAGTTATGAAATAAATAAATATTATAGACTTCTGAGCTCCCTTAATGAAGTAGATAATTTAAGTCTACAGAAACTTATATGTAAGAAAAGCATAAGCGAGTAGCTGTAAACACAAACACAAGTTATTGATACAATTAATAAGTATTGACAATTGCTATTAATTAATAAGTTTCTTTGAACTTTATGACGTATTCTACAAAAAAGATTAATACACGAAATTGTTTTAGTATTAACGGTATAAAACGTCTTATTTAAAACGAAAACTCTGGAAATTCTTGCCAAGAGAAACCGGTTATGATACTCAAAACAATGAGGACTATGATCTTTAAATAAGCTCTTATGACATATGTATTTATTATAAATCTTCGTTTGTTATCAAATGTCAATAATTTACGTGGGTAGGTTTTTAAAATTAATTTTGACTCATTTTACGGACATTTCTATCCGGATTCAAGACGGTGGTATTGGATAATATAAATATCGTAGAAAGAAGACAATTTTACGCTAAAATAACGAGACCACCTACTAAAAATGAAATGAAAAGATTTTCTGGTGTCTTTTGATTGGTTTTGATGCTTAAAGAGCCTTTTTTAATTCAGAGAAAGTTAATATGTATTTTTCAATATTATTTTTGTCAATGGAAAGATCGAGAATAACTTGAGACTGGATTACTGTATCGCTGTAATTAATGTCTCTATAGTAAGAAGTCACCCCGGTATTATTGCAGTTACTTGAAAAACACTTAAGGTTATTAAAGGATAAGGATAAAATGCAAACTGGGATTCAAGTATTCGCTCCTTAGATATAAAAGGAAATTATCTTTTCGAGTTTTATATAGCACGCTATAGAGATCGTAAATTAATAGACAAGAGTAGCTACGTCTTCAAAGAGCCGGTTGAAGTCTTGCAATAAAAATATCAAGAAGAAACAGGGCCGATAGGATTTGTGAAGAACAGCATACACCACTACTGAATCAATCAATGTTGTGTATTTGTCTTACTACTCTGCTTATTCTGGGTCATTCTTGCTATGATAGATTTGCAATGCATTAAAATTCATGATTAATATTTTTTTAAAACACTGCAGTTTTTTAAGAATTTTAGTAACTCTCGAGTGATCTCTTATTAGGAATAATGTGACCGAGGTTTGCACTGTTTGTTTTCACACTTTAAGTGTGATAGTTGCTAAAAGAAATCTTGATATTTTTGCATTAAGGCATCCAATCCCGAAATTCTGATCAATTTGGCAATTTCGTTATTACGGGATCCACTTATTACAGATTTACTTTAACATCTAAAACATAAATATAAAATCTAAATTCTTGCCGATTAACTAGCATGTATTTTAATAATAAAACAATTTTCGACAGTGTACCTCAGTTTGTTAATAAACATATTTATTTTTGTGTAATACCTACATTAAAATTAATAAATTGACAAGAACAGGCAGGAAATCATGACATGATTTCTTAAATACCAAAGAGTAGCAATCGAAAGTAATGTAATATAACTGTTATCGCAAAGCAAAAAGAAAACTTAATAATCTTTTTTCTACAAGTAATCTAGCGTAATTTTGTCAATTAAATCATCGAAGTAGCCGATAAAACAATTGTTTTCTTATAAACTTGAATGAATAATTGTTAATTTTCACACGAATTTTTGTCAGACTATTATAACCATTGAGATTATAGAAATACTTTCATAAAAAAATAAACATTATTTTTGGATTATTGAGTATACAAATTAGCTAAGGGGTGAAACGATGAAAAGATTTTCAATAGCGGTGTTAAAATAATTAGTCCGTTGAAAAACAGATTGGATATAATAAAATATTATTAAGTAATAAAATAATTAGAAACAAGATATATGTTTTTATTATAAATCCTCGATTTATGTATCAATGTTCTCTCTAAATTTTCTGAGGTTATGTGCGCACTAAACATTGGCTGTGCAACTTTAAAAGGAAATTTATTTTTTTGTGCGCCACATAACGGTATTTAGACCTACTTAATGACCTAATTACTTAACACTATATAATGAAAATTAGTTTATTCTGGTGGTGGTATGATTGGTGTAACTTTTGTGCGCTCTGTGCTAGTGCATGTGCGCGCGCACACGCGCACAGTTTAGAGGAACACTGGTATGTATGTGCATATCATTGTTATAGAATTTTTTGTTTAAATATCACAACCAACAAAAAATATACCAGTCTGTACTAAAATTCAAAAAAAATGATAGCCCCCCTTAATCGTATATAAATAATAAAAAAAAAATTCTATGAGTACGATAAAATAGAACACATCAAATAACAAACTCAAATATATTTTTTTAATATACGTCGCCTGCTGTGGGCCAGTTGGTTAGATCTTGCTCTACCGATCACGCAGGTCTGGGTTTGATTCCCGGTCAGATCACAGTGAATTTGAGAATTATTCAATTCAAAGTTGTGATCGAAGATGTCAATTCACATAATTTCCTCTCCTCCCATCTTTCTGATATTTTAATAACTGGGTGTAGCAATAGCGATTAGCCAACCACTAGTCTTGTTCTAGCCTTATCCTTCTTTCCCTACTACTCACTTTGAAAAAAGTGAGGTTGAGCGACTGAGTAACAAACAGTTCTCGTAGAAAAAACTTCTGTTGGGATACCTCCATTAGGAGGCCATATGCTCCACATTCGGAGTGGACATGGATTAAAAAAAAATAGTTAAAAAAAAATAAAAACGAAGCTATGAGTAAACGATAAATGAAATGTTAAATTGTTCACAGGTACAATATATTATATCAACAAAAAATAGAAGATTGATAATGTGACGTAATAAAGCAAAGTGCACAAATTTGTTACAGTCTGGTGCATTCTGAGAAAAGGTGTAGAGCACATGCTAATAACACTTACAGCACGTTAATTATCGTTGAAAAGTTGAGACAGAAGTTAAAAATAAGTAAAGTGAGGGGAAAGATGAATTGGTAAGTCGTAAACGGTGAACGGGGTACTTGCTGATGGAGATACTAAGCAAGTTGTCGCGAGTTAATTTATATAATTAAAAAGGACTTTGAGAGCTGGAAGCTTGAAAACTTAGATCGGAAGTTATGAATACAAATTCAAAATTAAATCTCATTTAAAAATAGTAAACAAACTGACCAACTTAATAAATTTTATATTTTGGCAAATTGTAAGATTTAACTTTATATCATCAATTGGTGACGCTACATTATATTAGTATTGAAAGGATATAATATCCATATGCCATATAGCAGACATATTAAACTTAAACTTTATAAGCATACATGTTTCATGTGTTAAACATATTTTTGTATTAGTAGTTTTTTAAAAATAGCTACTCAAGACAACTTGATTTTTGTAATCATGTCAGATTCAATTATAAAGAATTGCAAGATTGAACTGTAAATCAAATATCTCTCTTATGACAGAGTAGCGAAAAGAGGATGGATTAGGAAAGTACATGAAGGAAGCTAATGGATTCAGAAATAATCTAGAAAGCGTGTAGAAATGTACGAAAACACCACAAACAGACTAATTGATTTATGAATATTTTGATCTCGCAGTCGATACTAAGGTATCCAATCCCAGAGCCTTTTTGTCATCCCGGGATTGGTCACTCAACATGAAATCGTGTATAATTTCAGAAAAGTTTTGATGTCGGAATTTTTTTCATTATTTCATTTCCCCAGGAATTTTCCGAAGTGCCCAAAATGTCACCATGACTCTTTTTTTCATAGCTCTTCCATGAATTCGAAAACCTCAAAACCCAGGAATTTAATGATATGCCCAAAATATCACCGTCACTCGTTTTTTTATTTTTTTTAGCTCTCGAGAATTTTAAAATCTCAAAACTACCAACATGACTCGTTTTTTTAGCTCTTCCAAAACAAAATCCTATAAATTTTCGGGGTTTGCTTAAAATTTCTCAATCCCGAAATCCCGGGATTGCGACCATTCCAATCCCGGGATTTCAGGATCACAAAATTGGACGGGATCCCGGAATTACGGGATTGGAGAGCCTAGTCGATACCCCTGAGGTATTGGTAACTTGGCTATAAGGATAAAAAGAAAATTTACGTATTTTTCAAGGAAGCAACATAATTTGACGCAAAATATTGAATGTATTAGTTTGAGTAAACGATATTAAACAGATCGATTCTTTTATTCAGTCACCTAATTTTTTTTATTAAGATTACTGAATTTGATTCTATTAATATATAATATGAAAACAAACAAATACAATTCTAAGGATTATTAGATTACGATGTCACTGATATTTTTAAAGAAAAGTAATAAAAGTAGAACAAACCAATGAATAAAACTGAACTCGCTGCCAAACGCGTCATAGTCGAAGTATTTAGAAGACATTGCACTCAAGGTAAATATACTAAGAGTCGAAATAAGGAAGCAAGTCTAGTACATTTAAAAATATCGTGAAAATCATTGCATACGTTTCCGAAAAAAAAACAAATGACGACACCCGCATAGTAGAAATGCATATCTAGGTTAATAATATATGTACTCCACGCCATTGTTGTGGATTTTTAAAAGTGCTTTTGACAGTAAGTTGGCCAGGATTCGTAAGTGATTAATTATAAAAAATATATGAATATTTTTGTTTTTTGTTATTTACTTGCCGTGAAGACAGTATTATTTTGTAAATCAAATCGAATATTATGAGATAGAAAAATTCAAATGTTCAGTAGACTGCAAAAGTTAGTAGTAAAATATCACATATTATGAATTCCCCTTCTACATAAATCATTTTTTTTATTATATAGTTTTATAAGATATATTCGTTCAAGTAAAACAGTAACATGAAAAATTAAAGAACTGCATAAATGATATTTTTATTAAAAGTGACCTAGTTAGTGGTCAAAGCTTTATGACGCTCAATTCACAGGTTTGAGTACCCCAACGAATACTTTTAAATATTGAATTAATAGATTTATTGATTTGTAGAAAAGCAAAGATCCATCCTTTCCACCAATTCCTTCATTAAAACGGGATGGGGAAGAGCGATAATCTTACTATTAGTCCTTTCCAAAGTCGATCTTTTATCCTTACTTTCTCCAGCCTTAGCTATAGAATTTGACGGAGTTCACGTTAAACAATTCTAATTGATACTCCGCTTGGAAAACATATTCGACACTATCGGAGGGAACATTAATGGAGTGACATTATCAATATTTACTCTTTCAGTTTCATATTGATTTGTTTTCTAACTAGAAAGGCAAAGAAATTTCCTTTCCACCAATCGCTTCCTTAAAACTTATTGATTGTTTTTATATGTATGTATGTGAATATTTTATTATATAAATAGATTAAGATATATTTATTTTGTCGTTATCTAATAGAAATATTATCTACACATATGTATACCAACATACCTGGTGTAAACTTTTTAAATGCATTTTGGTTCTAAAATACACTTTGTTTTTTGTTCAACTTTTTGCTACAATATTTTTTTATGCAGGACAATAAAATTAATTATTGATTTTTTATATTATTTAATTACTATTATATATGATGATAATGACTATATATATGCTGATAATAGCTCTGAGGCAAAAAAGGGTAAAATCGGTAACTATTGTGGATGATAATATTTTTTGTAACTCGAAAGGCTAGCTGCTAAAACAATACGTGAAAACACGGTTCCAGAGTCAACGTGTTAAATGGTATAAAATAAAGAAAGAATGAATTTCTCGCTGTGAACTAAAAGGTAAATAATATATTCAATATACTATGCACTGCATCATTCATTTTTAGTTTGACATACATATTTTTATTCCGCTGATACTATAACTGTACTAATATAGTCTGTACTAATGAAAAAAATATAGAGATTTACAAGAATAAATTATTATATGAATAATACAACGTCAAAGTGATATTAAAATTTCGTGAGAAAATGTTATCGTCGGTACTGAAACAAAACAATATCCTTGAAACACTATTGAAAATGTAGTTAACTCAAGCTACAGTATTTAGCAAGATCAAAGGGTTTTTACTTACTAAACATCGGTTTGAAGTTATCAAAGTTATTATAAAGGCAAGTACTCCAATAGAATAACTTTCCAGTCCGCAATAATAAGTCCTTTGTATTAATGTTATTCCCAAAATCATTTCTAGAAAATTATCAACAAAGAATTTATTTGGATTATTCATACAGACAATTATGTAATCAAACAGATGGTTTTGATGTATAATAAAAGTAATGGTAGAGTAAATAAGCTTAGGTTTTTTTTGTCATGTATATTTATTCAAACTTAATTGTGATTAATATTTTCAACACCATTCCTTTCCGTGTTGTTTGCAGAACGTTAAAGATTCAATTTAAAAAACATGATTATAAAAGTAATAGTCAAGACATTTTTTCAGTTACGGAAAATAGCAAGGCTGTAGAGTCGTAAAGAAATAAGACGACCCCAACCAAATCTTAATTATTTTTTAGCTTTAATAGCATGTGTGGCGCCACTTTTGACCATATTAATTAGAGTACACACTTTTTTTAGTAGGATTCGAAGTTATAAGTTATTTACGAGCATGACTTCAGTTAACAACAGTCTGACTCCACAACCCTGGAAAATAATACACTTAATTCTCTTTTTACACAAGAGATACGTTGGATGTGAAATAGCAGTGCAAAGAAATAATATATCAATAGAATATACATATGACAGTGTAAAACCGAAAACAACCGTGAACAAATTTAAATCGTTCAAACTATTTACATTCTCACAGACTTTGTCACTAACGACCCGGGTTTCGCCTTTCGGCATCTTCAGGCATTCAAGTGCACGGATGAACTTGATGTCAGTTCACGGATGTAAGTTCAAGTTCATCCGTGCACTTGAATGCCTGAAGATGCCGAAAGGCGAAACCCGGGTCGTTAGTGACAAAATATGTGAGAATGTACATAGTTTGAACGATTCAAATTTAATATTGAAATGCCACCAAGCACCTTTAGTCGAAATCTTAAATTAACCGTGAACAAATTGAATTGATTATAATTACTTGCGGTTATGGCAAAAAAAATGCGCCATGTATAACACATGTCATATCCAAGTGCTTAATTGATTAGTTTCAACTCTTCAACTCAACAAAGAAAATCTGCTCCCATAGTGAGAGAAACATCGTTCCTGCTACTAAGTATGGTATTATTAAAATAAAGTAATAACAAAAATAAGCGGCTGTCGAAAATATGAGCTGTATTTTTGTCGCGAAAAAAAGTGCTGAAAATATAATTGTGTTTAAAAGCTCTCAATAAATATGACAAGAATCATGCAAAAACAGGAAACCCGAAGAAACTTAACACGGATTCGAAAGTGCAGATTCGAAAAGTATTTCGCAAAGACACGAGAACGGAACCCCCGAGGCGTTTTGTTTAAAAGTAAAGGGTGTTCGCCAAAATATTTCGTCAGCGCTTGTAAAGAAACTTTTCTCAAACAACTTGAGTATCAAGGCGGAAGAAATAAATGAAGTTCGCACCGAAACTTCATTCCGTGTCACTAAAATAAATTAAAGATGCGAAACTAGTCAAATAGTAGATATGGATTATCTGTAGCACATTGAAGTCGTGTTCGAGAAGCTATTATTAACTAAAATATTGCAGCGTGTTAAATTTAAGCCAAGAATATAAGTGTGTAAAAGGCTTGCATCCAAAATATTTTGTTCAGAACAAAATTAGTATATTTTAATAATAACATATTATTTTTATGCCAATCTAGTGAGAATACACATTTCGTATTTTTTTCTTTTTAAATCAAAGTCCGCTCCCAATGTGGAGCATATGGCCTCCTAATGGAGGTATCTCAAAATATTTTTTTCGACGAGAACTGTTTGTTACTCGCTCAACCTCTCTTTTTTCAAAAAAGTAGTAGGGATAGAAGGATAAGGCTATGGCAAGACTAGTGGTTAACTAATCGCAGTCGCTACGCTCAGTTGTTAAAGAATCAGAAGTGGTGAGAACAGAAATCGATAAGCCGATCGACAAACTACTGTTCGTACTGGGACTCGAACCCGTAAGGTCTGGCACGGAAGCCCACAACGTTAACCGCTGCGCCATAGGACCCGACATCTCGTAAATATAAATATTTAAAAAAACATTGCTTGTATTTTGTGTACTCCATTCCAAAGATATTATATTATTATATTTATTTGTTCACTGGACCTGATTCCCTTGGAACCTATACAGATATAACATGTTAATCAACGGTGAAAAAAATGGTAAGCAAAATTGTTATAGAAACGTTTTTTGTGCGGTCATATTTAAATAAGATTTTCATAAAATTAGTAACAATAAGCAAAAAATATTATTTTTTGTATTAAAAACAACTAGCTGTAGGCCCGTTGACTTCAACGGGGGGATTTTTGTTGAATTTTAAGTATTCAGAAAATTGACTGGCGCGAAAAATAAATTACAAACCTATTTATTGAATAAGCCAGAAAATCTAAACGTAATTTATTCTCTAAACGATTTTTAAAGGAATACACCAAATTCTCCTAAAGAACTAAAATACACCGGGATTGCAAAAAAAAATATGCAAATAGCGGATATAATAAAATATATTCATAAAAATCATAATTGAGCTGCCCTGCTATATCCAATATCGACAGCCCTGCAGTATTTATATTTTATCATTTTTAGAATAATTCAAATGGTTGAGTATGCTAACAAATATATTTCGTAGAAGAAGAAATATACATCGGGGCATATATCGACAGCCTTGCCTTGCAGTATTTCGATTGTAAATAATATAATTTTTAGATTAATTAAAAAATCTAAGTTTGCTAACAAATATATTTCGTAGAATAATTGAAATGTCTAAGTTTGCTTACAATTATTTTTAGTAGAAGATTTTAAAATAAAAGTAGAAATATAGTTCTATAAAATATCCATACCGTCATTAGAATATTCCTAATGCATGTAAGAAATTAAAAAGATTTTCAAGGCCGGGTGCAAAATATAACCATACCTTCCAATAATCGAATCAATGATACTGATCAAAATTTGTCAAATTAGCTCCAAAAAATCTTCGCCTAGCCCTATAATTATAGCTTCGAAAAATCGAATCAGTATTTTGATTATTTAAAAAACTTTGTAGCGATGTAAACTTTCAAATAAAGTTCTCTCAATATTATTACGATGCTTCAGTTCTAAACTAGGAAATTTAAATTTTGAATATAAAAAGACGTCCATTCCAATTGGACGAACGACAAATTCAAAAATATGCGATACAAAATAAACCGTTAGCATTGGTCTAAAATGTGCTGTTCAAAATAAACCGTTATCATTGGGCGAAAAGAACAGTGTGACGGACATATTTGTGATTATTTTATCGGCTATTAATGTGAAGATAGCAGTACGCTGTATCACATAAGAAATAAGTAATTCTTAGAACCATTGCCTACTTATTTACAAGCACTGATACCATCGCACCGGGTTTGTGGATCGATATCCAAGATCTGCTTGAATGCGGCAGAAAACCGTTAGGTTCGATATTTGAACAAAAATTAACTAACCGTCTCCAGAAATCTGAAGGAACAATTTAATAAAAATGGATAATACAATGTTAAAATCAATGATTAAAATTTGGATGTAAAAATTGTGCCATAGGAAAAGTATAAGCTGATGAAAGTTTTAAGATATTTCAACAGATCGACACCTTTTCACTCACTATACGAAAACATCAATGGAAACAAACAAGGAGATTTAACCACTGATAAATAATTATACCGAAAACAAATACCGAAGCCAATTTATAAATAAAGCGCTATATTGCAAGTACCTAAGTTAAGGATTTATATACGATACATGAGTTGAGTGTATTTATTGGAAAGGGCATGGGCGAGAATTTTCGCGGTGTGGAATGTGAAACAGATAATTGAAAAAGTTTCCCGTTCGGCAGACAAGGCGACTAACACCCTTCAAGAGGATAATTCACAATCAGCATCATCCTTCTTCCTGCGTCTGTCCTAGACATTCCGTCAATGGCTCCTACTCCGAGTCGATCGCGTTATTCCATTACCCAACTCGAGTAAATTAATATCTGTACTCGTAAAAGTATGTTTTCTGTAAACTATTGTACTTATTTGTAAAAATCGTGCATAATAAAAGATTTTATCAATCATCATAAAACTAATAGTGAGCAAAATAAGTAATATCATACCGACAGGAGGCTTATGATATTTTTAAATAATACTATAATATGCGCCCATTAGAGGAGAAATGTGAGCCAAGTGGTATTTTACAAAAAAATAAGTTAGATGTGTCGTAATATTTTTCACGTTTCAAGTATTGTAAAAGTGCAGTAACCTCAGTTAATACACATTGCAATAGCAAAATAAAAATATGCAATCCACCAAAGCCCCAAGTAAAGACGTGATATGATAATATTTAAGAGTCCAAGAAAAACGTTTTACCAATTTACTGATTGGCTCACTTTACCTCTGATGGGCCCATATAAAGTGCAATTATACAATTTTATTTTAGTGCCACGTCTCAATCCAGATATTATATATAACAGTTCGATTTGTCGATACCATATTTATTGTCATAATTAACATTGAGAAAATGTTTTTTTTGCATAGAATGCTATTTGCAAACTCTTGGCAAGCCGCAATAATATATTTTTTCAATATTTATTGTAATTGAAGGAATAAATTTGAACAACTTAATATATATGATATGAATATATGAAACAATTTCATATTATACACGGCAGGGGATGGCAATACCCTTCCGGTTCCGCAAACCCGATGTGTTGTTAGTCGATACACGCCACATAAATGGGAAAATAATCAAGAGACGGCCGGGAATTTTTCGAATGTCGGGATATTTTTTCGCGGGAGCTTTTAGCTGGGATTTCATTATTGCTGTTATTGGAAATATAGCACGTAAGGGCTGACCGTTTGGCAGCCCAGCCCTGCATTGGGCACATTTTTGGCGTGTAATTAAATTTGAGAAATGGCAATAACTACCCAGCGATAGACGAACGTGCTTAAAATAATACTAATCCATTAAAGTGAAAGGGTCAGCGCCATACATTGTGGGTGTGTCTAAAAAACGCGACGATTGAATAAAGCTAACTGTACTAGTTGTAATGTTTATTAAGTTTGGGATGGTGTTAATAGTAAGTAATTTTGAAGCATTTAAATAAACGTTTGATCTGCAAATAATACTTGTTTAAAAAAACAAAATATGTACGTTTTTCTTAAAAGTCCTATATTTTAACATAATGATCAGGATCGGTTTAACTCATCACGAGTATCGCCAACAGTGATTACAAATAGGATATCCAATCCCGGGATTTCGGGATTGATTAATTTTGAATCCCGGGATCCCGAGATTGAGATTTTCTCACCGAGGAATTTGAAATCTCCGATTTGGTATACTTTTTCCCGGAATCTCACGGAAACTCGAAAAATAGCTATTGATGATACGTAAAACTTTGTATTATGAAATTATATGTCAAATATAACTAATGTTAGACAGAAAAAAATAGTAATATAAACGATAGATTATTTAATAATGGTTTGAAATGCTAACGCAAAAAAAGCTGTTATTACGAAAAAAATTGGCTGACTGCCAAAGATTGTCTTAACTCATCCTGTGGTCATAAATGGTGAGTGTGTCACAAGTCTGCCAGGGAAGCGATGAACTGTTGAAGGGGAAAATTGCGAGCAATTTATAAAAGGCGGCAAGGAGTCGTGGGGATTTTTGAGTGACAGGTCGGCTAGAGGAGACGGAAAGCCGGTTACCCCGACCAACAGTATGCCGACGAGGTTTACTATATTCACAGTTTGTTATTTGTTTGGATAACCAAAACCGCACTTTTAAAAATTAAGCAGTATTGATTTTAGGGCGATATACCGCAAAACATCTGTGGAGAAGTCACACTAAGTATAAGAAGAAATCGTGAGACTTTTATTAGGCGGATGAAAAAAAGATAATACACCGTCTATTTTTAATAAGCTAGTAATACTATAACGAATAAAGCATACACACAAAGTAATGCCAGTTATCTAAAATAACCAGGAAAAGTCCGAAAATTAGCAGTCATTGTACAAGTACAGAAATAACATTGCTATAAAACACCTATCACGTGTTTAAATAGAATCGCAACATATTCAACTTTAACGTTTATTATTCGGTCATTAAGCAAACAAGGTGTTGAATTTATCCCCAGTTAAGTTTTCGTTTACGATTCATAACGCAGCTACGTCATTAAAGCTCTTTGAAACCGTTTTAATAACTTGATTAATTTTATGAAAAGCTCTTAGACAGAATAAACATACGAAGACAAACACAACTTGTTCCTTTTCGTTTTTAATACTTGGATAAAAAAATATTTGATTATAATAAAATATCAGTTACCACTAAGCACACACTAGCAGTCATAATATTTGTAAAAAACTCATTAATTATTGGTTTGGGATATGAGGTATTTGCAATGGATCTTGAAGCCGATTAATATTTTTTTTCTCAATAAAACGTAATTCATGCAAATTTCATTAGTTATTTTGAGTTCAGGAACAAAGATTTGGCTGTGTTCTATAATGAGTACGAAATATATTATTTAACAAGAAAGAATTTGCGAAAATGATTTGAAAACAAAAAAAGTTTTTTTCTGTACCGTTACTATCAAAGGTTAGCAACTAAATTGCACCAGATTTTTCATATTAACTACATATTGGGTTACCAAGGGAACATAAATAAAAGTAGATTTTATTTATTTTCAATCACTGCAGTAATTAATACGATGCCTATTTTATCTATCTATTCAATCTAGTGTTAAATAAAACAAAATAATACTTTTACTGATTGTCCTACTCTCTACGGATATGTATAAACTTCCTAGCCTAGATTCGCAGTATTCTTTGTAAAATGGGACAGGTCGAGCAAGATGTGGAAATTATACCAAGCAGAATGTTTTGGCATCTTGCCCTGTGATTTGCTGGTCAGTCAGCCTGAGAAAAGGTGCTAATACTTCCGAACAAAGCTCAGTCTTATTAAAACTTATTACCAGTTTATGCAGGTCAAAATATAGGCACCAACTTAAGTTATAATGCTCGCTGGACTTGAAGTCGATTGATCGACACCGTGGGTTTCGGTTGCAGTGTTTACGAGATCAAATCTTAGTACCGACAGCTTCGTAACAGTTAATTGTAAGCCGACTTATGCATTTTGAAGGCACGGATGTATGTGTTGTGTAAAGCGAAGGCGATTCATAAACACAAATCCTGTGCTGCTGGGTCAATGGTCAAAGTCGTTAGCTTCCGTGACGGATCCCATGGGCTTAAATCCCAGTACGTACAGCATTTTTTCATGAGCATCGACCTCTGTCCGAAGGCATATTCTTGCTATCGGTTAGTAAACCTCGCTGCAGCCAGAAAGATAAGCAAACCACTAGTCCTATCGAAGCCATACTCGCGAGAGCATAAGCAACTGAGTATCAAGCAGTTTCCGTAGAAAAACTTTTGTTGAGATATCTTCATTAGGGGCCATATGCTCCTCCACACTGGGAGAGGATAAAGATTTAAAAAAAGTCTTTTCCAACCCTATTCTTCTTTTGTTAATCATTTCGAAGACGAGAGGTTACTGACTAACAAACAATTCTTGTAGTAGATCTTTTTTAACGAGTATCTATTTTCCGCATTAGGACATCGACATGATTACAGAAAAAAAATAATTTGAGTGTTTTGAGTTTTTAACGAGAACGAATGAAATGAAAGACTTGTTCGAAAACACACGTTACAGTAGCTAACTTTCTTCTTGGTCTTAATCCGATGACTTTAACTTAAGTTGGCACTAACATGGGTTGGTGGAGTATACTTATTTAGCGACGACAAATCTTCTGAAGACCCGATAGAAAGTTTTCTCGATTGATAAATTCCGAATTAAAGGTTCGAGCGAAACTTTTCAAAAGTAAGCATTGCTATGTTTATTTCGGTTAGCGAATACAAGTTTTTCTCTCTACGAAAGAGCGGATAAATAAACATATAACGCATTATTTCAAATACAACTGACTCACTTGAATTTGAGTAAATATTTGAAAAACATCAAAGGTGCCTGATAAACAATTTAAGAAGATTGAATCGTAAAATATAACTTTCTGATTATGTTGTGTGTATTTAAATAATGAGATATAAACACGGGTCGATGAAGCTTGATAATAATTATTGAATTTAGAAAAAACAAAAAAATAAATTAGGACTTCGTCATAATAACATATAAATTGTTTTGTTGGATTATATGTTTTAAACTTTTATAAGATTTATTTTGGTTTTAATTTTGATGAGAAAATATTTTCAATTTATGAAGCATGTTTTTAAGCTTAGCATTTAGTGTTTTTATGAAAATTAAAATAAGGATATAATTTTGGGCCCTACTGAGCCTAAGGGATCTAAAGCGTCGCATATGCCCCGTTGTATTGTGGTTTCGCCACTGTATCTACGTTTTGCTTGATTTATTATCAATATTTTCCAAGGCTGTAGTCGTGTAAAAAAAATATGACTCCGACTCCGATGAAATTTATAATAATTTCATTTTAACTTATATAAATGTATTCTATCAGATCATTTTTAGTCAGCCAAGCATGCAATGTCAACACTATGAACTATTGTAGTTTGAAAACACATCACATTTTTCGGGCCGCTCATTTTTTACCACTCCGTATTTCAATGTAAAGTGAGTGAGAAAAAGACATTAAAATTAGGTTTGATATGTTCTCCAATAAAAAAAGACTGTATAAATCAAACGTAAAGTGGAAAAAATTGTCTATACCAGATGAATGTATTTTAAATTTCACTGTATGTACTTAAATTCTACCTGAAATAATGCTTCAGTAAATTTTCTGTAATGAACATAAACAAGAATAATATATTTTATAATTTAGTAAATATAAAAAAGGTAGTATTTTAAAATAAATTTGCTATGAATCTAACTAAATGGCGAATGAACGTCAATTTGGTTACCCCAGGAGGCATAACTAACTAACTACGCAGTGGCGCCAGGTTGGAAACGACAAGTTTCTTCAGCCAAATATCCATAATACAGGCATCTGTTTTACGGCCTTTACAATGGAGAATTCGTGTCTTATATCCACATAACCGTAAAGATTTGAATAATGTCTTTATAGCGGCATACTACGCATACACCAACACGAAAGAAGATGTGCAAAATTAGTTCCAATTAATTTAATGTAAGGCTACAAAACTATACAATCACTGCTCCTTATACAAATATGTATGTATGTATTGATTGAATTGGCGTTTACTTGGTAGAACTACATTGTAATACGGTAAAAATATCAAATTATTTAGTTTTACGTTTTTTTATAAAATTAGTTTATAGCTTTTTCGGCGTGCGCCATCATCAAAACTATGTTTAAGCCTGCATTTACTCAGCTATATATACTTTCTTAGAATAGATACACAATACGTCTTGTTATTTATTCGAGCATCCTAATTATAGTATTGAATTCATTAAATAACATTTGTAATCGTTCTAAGAAACACTAAAGTCATGTTAAATAAATTTAATATAAATTAGGATGTAAGAGTATATACCAAGGTATAATATATTGTGTATAATAGGGTTTTACCAAGTCAACTAATATATTGTGTATCTCTTCTAAGCCAGTATAGCTGAGTAAATGCAGGCTTAAACATAGTTCTGATAACGGCGCAAGCCGCGACCTAGCTATAAACTAATTTTATAAAAAAATGTAGAATTAAGTACTTTGATATTTTTACCGTATTGTATGTATGTGTATATATAATAGTGTTGTTGATTGTTATTTTTAGTGCCGCAAATATATTGGGACGATAATGTGATTTAAATGATTATTTTCAAATCGATTCAGATGAATTCTGGGTAGTAATTTTGATATTGGTATTATATATTATACATATATATTACGATCAGAAGACAATTTTTTAATAATAAGTCACGAAAAATTGAAATAGTAATCCATTTTAAGCAGTATTTAAAATATGAAGAATGGCAAAAGCAAGTTTAAGGAAATCCGACAATATATGTACTTTAGGGTATAAAATATGTGATATTTATTTCTAAGGTATGAATACTTCTTTAGGAAGCAATATAAAAAAACAAAAAACGATTAAAAAGTTCGAAGCGCTAAAAGTTAACTTCAAAGAAAACAAGTTATAAAATACATACTCTTCGGGATACTTAGGGCGGAATTTTCTATATTGGGTTGAAGACGAGAGAAGGGAAGATTTTTAAAGATAAAAGCGTAAAAGTAAATGTGAGAGGTTCACCTTTGCTCAACGTTTTAAGTACTCCAGACTGCACTTAAAAGGTTAAAGTAATCCAAAAAGTACACAATTTAAAAAAAGAGTATAAGCGTCATGGGCGAAAATAGTGAGAAATTTCTGCCCAAGCTTAAAGATTTTGTATTGGAAACAATTCATACACCATCTGATATATAATATACACAACATCAAAAGATATTAACATATCGCCACCTCGATACTATATATAGGCTATGCAACTCTGGTTTAATAATGGTGATGAAATGAAATAAATTGATATATAAATCGATCGTGACATGATATAGAAAAAAAGCATATTGACATATTTATTATAAATTCAATACTATATACAAGTGAAAAAAATATTATTATTCGTTTTATATATTGTTATTAGTCTCGTATCCGCTAAGTGTCCGAAAGATAAAGAATATCGAAATAAAAATATGAATTTAAATAGCTATAAGTAAAAGATTTATTAAAAATCAAAATAGAATTATAAAATGAATTATAAGTATCGTTGCATAAAGTGTCGGCTCGAAAATTTCTGCACTTATGTGCAAGGCGAAATTAAAACTTAGTGAACGGATTGTGCTTAAATATTAGTGCGGCGCCTGTGTGCACCACACACTTCGCACACGCCACGAGCCGGCCCTGGTTGCATACACCATCTCCGCAAAAGTTTGCAAATGTTTGTTAACCACAAAGTATTAAGATAATAAGGTTAAAAAATATCAATGTACTTTAGTTATTATTATTATTATTTATTTTTATATATATTTGATAACTATTACGACATTACGCCTTCGTCAGAACTATTGTTTAAGCTTAAATTAACTTATCTACATATCTATACTGGCTTAGAAGAGGCACACAATAAATCTTCTCATATATTCTCTACCTTCTCAGTGGAATAGTATCACAGTTCAAACTCAAGGAAGCACCCACTAAAAATTAAATCATATCTATCAACATGTAATATGACGTTAAAACAGGAAAATTAGTCTTATTCACAAAGTTTTTAATATTACAGGAAACATTTACATACATAGATACAATAAATATGTGAGGACAGGGTGCTGTGTGGACGACGAGCAGTATAACGGCCAACCGGGGTCACGATCTGGCTTTATTGAGAGTTATTACTCCGATACTCAGTCTTCACTTCGCGGAGGCTATCCGTCTTTATTATACTGCTTGCAGTCATGAGTTGGACACTCCGACCCAACTAAGCTCTGTTCTTTGACTTAAGAAATATCCTTGTAAAACGGTCTTAATGGAAGGAGTAACGAATTACAATTTAATTAAAATACATTATATTCAATGAACAAAACACTCATTTGTACCAATTCCACTTTTATTTATAACGATATGATAAGAACCGGTTTCACTCAAGCCGAGCATATTACTAACTGATAATATAATACAATATTAGTGGTATTTATAAGAAACAAAATTATAACAAACAATTGGTGGTGAAAGAAATTTACAGATAAAAAAACAACATGTGAATTAGTGGCACTAAATTGAAAATAATAAAAATATTTATAACCTTTTAAAAATAATATAAAAAAGTCATAAAATAACAATTTGAATAAAAGTATTTCTTTTGTTGTTTTAAAATTTCAAAAAACGGAACATATGTAGTTTGTATTATAATATATACCATATTTATAATCGTGTACTGGCAATTTCAACCGACATGTTTCAACCATTGGAATAGAAATTTCTTTCATTATTCTAATATTACATGCTTTATATGTGCGAAATTCCTAGACGGAATAAGCTTTCGGAATTAAGGATTTGCGGCATCAACAGTCTAATAGAAAAATAACGAATAGCGAAACCGATTCGACAAATTTTAGTGTAGGATTCAAAAGACCAAACAATGTAATTTCATTAAAGTAATTGTTTGATAAACAAAAAAATATCATTTACTTTTATAGTGATTCTTCATTGGTTATTTTAATACATACTGTGCAAAAACATTGATTACAGTGTACAAGAAACTCCATTTAATTACAGTATAAAATTATTAAGGTTTCTTTCCTTTGTTGTTAGAAAAATATTGTTGGTGAAAGTGACATCAAACGTTTCAATAAGCATCAAATTAAAAACGAATGACGATGTTTGTCGCAAAAAATTGCACAAACGTATATTGGTAAAAGTTTTACCTTAAAAACATTTCGAGTACGAATGGAAGTAAGAAACTCGAGGAGAAAATTATAAACTCGACTACGTTCACGGAGAGTGGAAAAGTTTTAACCCTCTTATGCTCACATCGGTCGGTTGCCGATCGAACAAGCATTCGATATGCTACAAAAATCGCTTGTCTGACTTCATTTCACCTAGTGCCTCATGCATCCATCTTAATGGCGCTAATGCCGCGGGAGCCGCTAAAATAAGGTGTTATTTATATTGAATGGCAAGAATATCAACCCTTACGCTGCCCTGCAAAGAGAAGTATATCAGCAGTTCGGTTGGCTAGAAACCATTCAAATTATAACATAGTGTTTAAAAATATACGTAATTAAGCTATTCAACCTTTTTAGTTATGTGTCTAATTCTTAAATTCATTTATGAAAAAATACAAAAAAATGTTAAATTAATACTCCAGACGAGAGATAATGAATCTTTTCGTGTAAAAAAATATTCAAAAAATACCTATAGTTTGCAATGTAAAGTATATGGACTCCAGATATAATTAATCTCTACGAGTGTTTTTTTACGAGAACTGATTGTTATAAAGACGCTGAACCTCTTTTTAAGACAAGAGTAAAGGTGGGGCTAGGACTGGACTAGTGTTAAGTTTATCGGTCTCGTTGCCCCCCATTGCTTTACGGATTGGATGAGTGGGAGGAAATTTAAGACATCATAGACACGCATGCCTTGGAAAAGAATTACATTAACCAATAGTAAAATGAAGCACTATAAACCGGAATTTAAGATAGTGAGCACCGTAACCGAACCCAGCGACTTTGGCGACTCGACCACGGACTCTAAATTAGTATACTAAATCATTAAGTCAATAGGAAAAACAATATGAAAAAATCCAAATGGTCGAAATATTTTTATTACCATAATGTCGAAAGTTCCTTCTCTAGTCTGATTTTGCTAGTCAAGTATCGTGTGATTTCGTAATTCACAAAAATGTCTATGACTTTGTCTATGTTTTGGTTGAGCTTGGATAAACAATTTGTAATCATATATCTTTGAAGACAACAATATAAGTTTAAACACCAATTTATTATGTGGATACTACTCCGTTTTTTATACACAGCTCTAACATTGCCTCGGTGATAAAACTTTTTAAATGATACAAATATATGTTGACGTGTAAACAAAAAAATGACAAACTTACGATCTCGAAGAATTTGAGATGGTTGCTTACCTGTAAAAAAAATAATACAAAACATTAGTGAACCGATAATCAAGACAAAACAAATAAAACATCGAAGAAAGTTAAATGAAAAATGACAAATGTAAATATGCATAATATAATCATAATATTATTATATTAGCTGTCCAATTTTTTAGGTAGTGTAAAGTTTATTTTGGTACAACCATTTTTGAACAATCAGTAGTACTCATTGAAAAAAATACGTTTTATACCATTTTCAGGGTTTGGACTTAAGTGTATGAATGAACTGTACTGTAGGAGATACGCGAGTTTACGCATGTAATGAAATGCAAAAAAAAATACGTTTCAACTGTTGAAATAAAAATAGCAATAAAAATTAAACTACTCCTTACTTATGTAATGACAGTAAAAAGAAATAGCCTTACATAGTATTAAAACAAAAATTGCCATACCAACACGGCGTAGAGGGCAATTCGTCACGCGTGTAAAACGCCTCTACGTCGTAGACTAATTTCGGCTACGGCATATTTAAACGGTAGATACGAGGAGCTCGTGCCTTACTCCGAATTTCACACGCGATAACATATTATACAACTTGTGGATTATTTGGCGTGTTGCATAATCACTAATCACTAGCGGAATTACACAAAAGGAAAATCGACATTCGGCCTGAAGTTTTATGAATATGCGCCCGAAACAAGTGATACACTTTGAACTAGGAATTCAGGCCGTGCCGAAAATAAAATCAATTTCGAAAAGCTCAGCATAATGTTGTCTTTGGTTTACTTTCACTGAATTTTACTTAAGCCTGCATCAATCTAATACTGAGTAGATAAAGTTGGAATAAAGTGTAAAAATAATTATAAAAGTTTTCCTAATTATTTTGCAAAATAAATTTTGAAACATATTAAGAAGCACATAATAATAAACTGTTAACAAATTGTATGACTACTGTTTATATATTTGATAATAATAAATAGAATATTTTTTTCGTTGAGAATTAAATAAGAAGCTTTGTTGTTAAGTAAGCAGTTGATGAGCTTTAGAAAACGGAATAACAATACATATTCTAATGGGCTACTAAATATTACTAAAATATCATAGTTAAAAAAATGAACCAGTATCCATAAATTTTTGCCATTTATACCTAGGGAAGTTTTGTTTTATGGAGAGAGAAGAAATTATAGATTGATATAATTGCAACACTCGACTGAAAGTTGTTATTATTCATAACCTCGACGATATTCATTTGTAGTAAAAATATCAAATAGATCGTGTTGTTATACACAAGTCAAGATAATATTCCATGAATACGTTTTATTTAAACTTATTATTGTTCAAATGAAGATATAGAAAAAAACTACTTTGCATAATTTATTTAACTTAAACACGATAAAAGTGGTGCCACTTAATAAGAAAACGAATGTAATTAAATAAAAAAAGCATTAACAAAACCATGAAAAGCAATACGAATATTTATTCAAGCCGGACTCAAATTAAAATCGCTTTTTCGAATGCATGAAAAAAACACCGGACTCGATCGTGTAATTCGATACCAACGACGTACACGGGAAGTGAAATTATTTATTTCCTTTAAACATATAACAAACAACACGTAATGCCTTCAAAATGCAAGATTAATCCACGAACGTGTAATAATATGCAAAACTATGCGAACTATACTCGAAAAGGTTTAAAATTGAAAGTAAACAGTAATTATAAAAATACGTTACCAGAAGTCATGTACCTTGGTGGAAATGATATAGCATGAAAAATGAATTCGCATGGAAATTTAAAAGCCGGGTAAGAATGAAAAAACTTGATAAACAAGCAAACGTTATAATTGATGCTATAAATTAAATCGAATTTATTTTATAAGGCAAATTTTGTAGAAAAAATATACGGAAATGCAGTAATGCACTGATATTTTATTTTGATCATTTTTAAATAGCTGGCATATATATATTCTCATTAATTGTTAGTTATGGTAAATACAAATTAAATTAAACGATAACAAGTAGGGCGGCGTGCATGTGCAATTTTAAAAACTTTAATAAATAAAATGAAAGGGTTTATTTAACTTTATGAGTTCTACTATGCTCAACTTCAAGGACGGACCGGCGAAAATATATTTATTATACAAAAGAATTTTACTCTAAAACGCCAAACTTTAAATTCAAATCCCAACCGCTTCAAACTAAAAGTTGGTTTTCAGCGGATTGAACAACATGCGATGGGATAACGCTCTTAATTTTACCAAACTCATGATAACAGCAACAATAAAGTTTACTTACAAACAACAATTATATACATACAATGACTTTTGAAGTGTCAATTCTTGGTGGAGAGGCATTATATAAATAAAAAAAACCCATTGTAGTAATTCCAAATGATTTCATAAAGGTAACGAGTTTTGCTCGTCACGAGCATTCATTAAACGTTAATCAATTGAAAATACTTGTAATATGTAAAAGCAGACCTGATATTTATTAAAACAAGTAAAATATGTACAAAAAGTGTTTTTTTTTTAAATTATGAAACGTTTTAACTGTTAAATTAATTTTCAACTCTAACCAGTTTGAAGTTTCGAGACTTCAAAACATCAAAAACGAATGTTTTGATGATTGATTGCGACAGGAAAACAAAAGTCAAAAGAATATGTAAAATGAATACAAGTGTAACTAACTTGAGGCAAAATATTGGCATTGTCACAGATACCAAAGAGGCATTTAACGCCAGTGAATTGATATCCAATAACGATGTTCTACTGTGACACCAATAAAATTTGCTATAATAATCTGAACAACATCGTAACAGATTTACTAGTATGGAAAACTGAAACTACAACTTTGATAGCGCAAATACGCATGATGTGAAACGTGGCCTCATCAGTAGATTTTGTAAACGAAGCGAGAAAATTACATCCTAAATAGAATTTCTCATGTAGGTATATATATAATATTCAGTCTGAACATGTTTCATACGGAAGGCGCTGGTAATAAAACAGCCCCATAAGCTACAACAGGTTAGTATGACTGAATAGATAGATCGCTTTGAAAATAAGCTCGCACGAAAAAGCTGTAAATTTAGAAATATAAGAAGATGCGTACCTTATTTATAGATGTATGTTAGAAGATAAAAAAAACACGTATAGCGTTTTATATTCAAAATTTTGTTGAAGGAAAACAGTTCAGAGATAGTTTACAAACAATTAATAATAACATGCTGAGTTAAAAGTACAATAATCCTCGTATTTTAAAAATATCTCTGAGAGATATTTTTCACCTAGCGAAATCGACCGTGATAATTCATTTTAAGATTCGGCAACATTATAATGAGCTTTCGAGAAAAAAACATCTTTCTTATTAATAATATTCACTAAGTAAAAATGAAATCGCTTAATCTGAAAATTATCACGATGTTAAACGGAGAGTCCATTAAATAATGTGGAAAATGTATGAATGTTAATGGTTAGACAATGATTTATGCACGACACGTTCGCTCGGTAATAGGTTGGTTATAAACTCTGGCAAAATGCTATCTGACAAAATTAAATGTAGCTGTGGAGCCTGGAGCGAAATACGATTTCAAGTACCTACTAACATCAGGTAGAAGTGAGCGATTTGTCTTTACACCAGCGCACTGAGTTCACTTAATATACGTAACTAACGTAACCCAAAGAAAAACAATCGAAATGTAACACTTCGGTTGAAATTAAATTCTTTTGTTGGGGATTGAGCAGATTTATTTATTGAAATACGATGAATTTAATATGAAAATTTCATTTTTGATTCCATTATATATAACACACATCATTTAAGCTGTGTAAATCATTATGAGAGATTCTTTTTTTTCCAAAGCAGCTCAACTGACGTATTTGAAAAAATCGAATAGCAATAATAGTGATTTTGTTGCTTTTAAATGTTTCAAATTATTTTTTTACTTACATAATAAGACACGTAAATATATTTTATAATGAAATGGGTAAAGCTTATTAAATTTCCATATGTGCGTTTAATCGATTTGTTTTTGCTTTCTAACTAAGGGACACTGACAAAAATAAACATTGATACCCAAAATCAATCATTAAATACAATTTGAAAGGTACATAAAAGTATGACAACAACTTGTACAAATAAATACATTGCAATGTTTATCAAATCAAAGTCTTCTACCAAGTAAATGAACATAAGAAAATATATTTAAAGTTTATGTTTAAAAAATAAGAATTTAAGTAAGTAAAATTACCTGTGTATGTAATGCGAAAAATATATTATGATAGAAGTTAATATTATTCTTTAATGCTTATGAATGAATTAACCGTTTTACCTGAGGATTAGTTTGATGAACGAAGTTTGTTATTTTTAAGTAAAATAGCGTGCAGTAAGTATATCGTCATATTTTTCTGTACCGAACGGCGCTTACATAGTACGCGAAGAACACAGTTTCAATCAAAAATAACAATCGAATACACTTGCGAGTCGTAGAGGGTAAAGTGTTACTCGTAGCATGACTCGGTGTCGCATTTCCAACTAAATAGCGTAGACTCGTGGAGCGTTGAAGTTTCAATTAGTATGCAGTTTGTCAACAGGTAATGTTTTTACAAACTTCCTCTGTTTGTGACACTGACAGAACAGTTTGTTTATACGATGCTATCGAGTTTGTTTATCCGAAGCGTTATCAGCTGCGTCAGAGTAATTAACAATGGAGAACTCGGTCGCAGTGTCATTGTTTGATTGTTTAATTTATCAAAGGCTGATAGGGTAAACGGGGTATATTCACATACAAAAAATAATGACAGTAGAAAACAGGAGGAAAAAATAAAAAAAAGATAAGCATACAAAGGAACATATATAAACTAAATAGCTTAACATCGAATATAATGATATTTTCAGATTGGTTTGTAGAAAAGTATTTGAAAAAAAGAATGTCATATTGAAAAGATTGAAAGCGTGATTTAAGGAGAAGTATACTTCGACTTCTTTATCTTTGCATTGTTCAAAATTTGTTCATTTCCACATGTTTTGTGAATGATGACCAGTTTAAGTTCATCCGTGGACTTGGATGCCTCAAAATGCCGAAAGGCGAATTCAGGGCCGATAGTGATAGAACATGTGTGAGTTGTACAACGTTTGAACGATTCAAATTTAATATCGAAATTCAACCAAGAACCTCCGGTCGAAATCTTAAATTATTCCACTTTTTTGATAAAATGTTGTTTATTATTAAATTAAATACAACTTATGTGTAAAAAACATAATCTAAATTTAATTAATTTTATTAAAATAGATATTCTAAGTACCTATTATAAAAGACGAATAAATAAAATAGACGTGTTTGTAGTTCTTTTGTCAGGTGAGAATTATTACTAGTGTAAATACGCACCTCTACGTACGTTTGGTAATATAATACTTTCTACTTTTACGAAATATTTCATGCATGTGTAATTCTTTTGCAGCGTGTTTCAAGCGTTCCAAATGTTGCGAGCCAACTAGCTTACAACGTACAACGTTCAGAATATATCCCTCAAATAATATTAATGCTTCTTTTAAAATAAAATTAGTTTAAGACAATATTGTTTGTTATTACACCAATTTATGCAAATTCCTTTTTAGTATAATTAAAACAGATTAGTAGACTTAAAAAACTATCAAACGGATTAGTTATACGCATGGTAAATGTAGCGATGTTATCACAAATGCCTGAATGAACCCATCAATTGTAATATAATGGCCACTACTACTGTATTGGCGTTATTATGTGATGACATAGGAGAATCTCAAACAAGTAAGCTTATCATTGGTCAGTGAACACGGTGTAATCAATATTATTGCAAGCTAGCGAAATGTACTATTTACCCTGGTTGTTAGCAGTAGATAAACAGAAATACTAATGAGAATTCGGTTTATTTATTTGTCTTTCAATCTGATTCAACAAAGTATTGTTTTGCTACTAATATGCACGATAAAAGTAATTTTGCGGCACATGCCCTTCCCCGCCCGCATTCAATAACGGGTTGATAACATACAATACATTTCAACCAATGCCACGTGCAGCTATATATTTAAAGAAAAATGCAGTAAATTATCAACGATTATATTATATTTTAAAAATGTAATGTAGTATTCTAGCATTTGACAATTCGTGTTTACATGATCAAAAAATCATAACCCTTGAAACACGACTGAAAAACAAGCAGAAGATATTACACTTTAAAAGTAGAAAATAATTCACCCGTTTCCTATCTCAAGCTAGGTATACTGGACGTATCCCGTTACACAGAAATGTCAAACGATTTTAAATTCGGAAAATTTCTCAAGAGCAATAAAATAACCTAACGCTTGATAAGTTTGCACAAAAGAGATATTGAAAAAAGCGTGCTATGGAAAACTTTCATGGGTTGAGATTTACTCGCTTTCCGTATTACGCCGGAATGTTTTAAATACCCCTGTAGCTGCCAGGTCGGACTTGACATGAATATTCCCTCTTTTATTTTCTGTATTTAAATGGGTGGGCTATTAGAATAAAAGCAGTGTTTTTTTTTTTAAAGAAAACCGTGTTTTAACACAGGTTTGAAATAATATTATATATAAAACGATAGTCTTAAATTAAAATTATTTGATGGTGACGAATGTTCCGATCAATTTCGAATAAAGAGATTTTAATGTTGAAAGATATGTCAAATATTTTTCAATTGGATTCAATTAAATAAAATTTAGTTGCGTCTAATATCAGCCAACTAAATGATTAGAAAAAATATCGACTTCGCATTGATAAATTATTGAAAAAAAGGATCGCCACGAAAAAGGGAAAATTAAATAGAAAAAAGAGGAACGTAGAAATAAAAATAAAAATTTGAATTATTTTTTATAAACAAATTTACGACAGCAATTAATAAAGTATAATTGCAGTTCAAGTCACCACTGGGTTTATATGCTGAATGCTTGTATTACGTTCTGGCTGTTGGAATGTAATCCATTGTAATATATGTTATTCGTAATGCACTGTAATATTTTACCCAAAATTACGCTCAGGTAAATGTAAACGCAAAGCATTATTCTCAATGCTTATCCGGCTCATAGCAGGTCTATTATATTTTAGCATTTCAATATGGAATCAATATGGAATCTTTCAATATTAAAAAATATACAATTTCAAGTAGTTTTGTATAGATTTTATTGTGTAATTAAGAAGTTAAAACAGATGAAAAAATATATTTTATTTGAGATCAATTTAAAACTCACTACATTTTTTGAAGATGTATTTGTAAATCACGTATAAAAACTGTGATTGCGCACGATACGCCAACAAAAAGAGAGAGAGAGAATATGTATACGTATGTGGCACTGATATCTGGTGTTCATGAAGTCTAATGGTAAAAGGTTATCTGGTGGGTCCATACATGTTTAATGTCAAATTAAATATATTCCATGTCTAAATTTGAGGTAATGTCTCACCAAGTTGGTTTCGAGTGACTTAAAAATATAGTTAAAATGTGTTAAACATTGTACGTTTGAGGTGTTTTCAATTTTTTAAACAAAGTGATGGAAAAATGTAATATACGATACAGCTTTATAGTTATATTTTTAAAGAAAGATAAAATAACGACGTGCTTTCTAAAAAGCTATCAAACTCTTTAAATTATTGCATGAATAAAAAACGTTAAAACCGTAGGCTGCCAAGATTCAATTAAAAATTCTTGGAGAAAATTTGCTCGGAGCCATCTGCCTTGGCGGTGGTTGTTAATAGGCTTTGCGATAATTTCATTAAACAAACAACAGGCGTGGTCAACAACACCCACCTAACTAGCGGGTACGCATCTCAACTGTTTTGCAACTGATGCACAATCTTCGTGACAGCGAAATAGTCAAGAAAAAATAAATAAAAGCAATACATATAAATAATTATTCAAAAATAATTAATAACGCAATCACTGTGATTTTAAAGTTGTAACTATATCATAATGAAAACATTACATAGTAAAATTGAATGTATTTGAAAATGAGATTAAAATACGTATATTTGAAGTCTGGTACCCAGACGATGCTATCTAAATAGATGGCTTTATAATGTAGAGACAAAATTTCTATGAATTATATACATACAAACAGCATTAAAAAGCAACTTGAAAAAAAGATTTTCGTTGTTGTCTAGGTAGCTGTTAAATCGTTTATGAACGAATTTGGTCCATCTGGTCTGCCGTATTACGAAGACAGCTGGGAGCACTAGCTTTACAACAAACGAGCGATATATGTGCCCCTCAGCCGTCTCCTGGTGAGAAGGGGTCACTATATAGATGTCACTATACTCTCTACAGATGTGTCGATTACCTTCAATAGTATGTGATTGCTCCTAGTAACTGAATGTGCAAACCCAGTAGTAGCACTCCAGCTAGAATTGAAAGCGCATCCGTAGGCTTCGTCCTGTAGGCACTGTAGGTGATATGTTGTTAGAAAACCGTTGTTTCTTCAGTAATGTCTTCTGAAAAAAACTGATGTTAGTTATAAGATGCCACATGTTAGACGCGTAGTCAGCTATCCCAATTAAAACAGCCATAAGCTAGGTAAGCCATTATGGTAAAAAATCTATTTTTTACTAATTCCGTGTGTAAGAATCAACACTGGTTTTGCTCAGGCCGAAAATTTTAAGGTGACGTGAACGTGATGAGCGAAACCGGTTCTGATCCCAATAAAAAAATGTGGAATAAGTAAAAAAAGATTTTTTATATTTTTTAGAAAAGTCACTCATAAAAATTAAGTTGGTTGTTGATTATAACACAACCACCCGTTTTGTTATATGTAAGCAGCCACCACTCGTAAAATATATACAGAAGTGCATGGCGAATTGGCGTCAGCTGTTATGTCATGTACTGTAATTTTAATTTTTAACAATAAATAAATTGTTGCTATATCTATTTCAAATGTCTAGAAAATGGACACTTATCTAAATCATTATTTCTAAGATGCTTATCTGGCCGTAAAGTGTTTTACGATAACCTATAAAATAAAATTATTGAAAAATCTATGTGGCGGTACATAAAATTAATGTTTTTGTTCGCCAGGGGGTGTAAAACGTCGTAAAAACGAAATTATTACTTGCGCTTATTTATTCAATTAAATGAATATTGTAATTAATAATCATAGCAAGGTAATGTATATTTCTCAATAGTTAAATATAACAAATAATGTTAATGATGGCACTAACTCCCTACGAAGCGTACCAACAGGTCTTAATAAACGACAGTAATTGATGAGGACGTGTCAAGATTAATGACTAAGCTCCTGGACAAAGGACTGACAGGATACCTTCAGCATCAGATGTCAAACTGTATACTGGCATTTACCTTTGATATCCGATCGGTCAATCCTTGTTTTGATAATCAAAGAGAAAGTCGCAAAGAGTACTTAAGATTATCCTATTAAAGATATTATTACTTATATCAATCAATAAACGGGAAAAAATGTTTTTAATTCTGTAGTTTGAATATTCAAATAAAATATAAAATAGCTTAGTTCATAAGGCGAAATGAATATAAAGTACGCAGTGCCACTGTACGGATATTATTAATTATCGAGTAATTCCGATACTTATAAAGTACGTTTGTCTATTGATAATGAGGTATAAATGAATTTTGTCGCCCGCTGCGGTCTAGTTGGTTAGAGCTTGCTCTACCGACCAGTTGAGCCTGGGTTCCATTCCCGGTGAAGTCAATGTGAAATAAAGAGTTTTCAATTTAAAACTTGAGATCTAATACGTGGGTGTTTGTGATGTGAATTTACCTCGAGTTGATCTCGAGTGACTTACAATAAATTCTGATTCGAGTTTTTCTCGTATGATCTTTCAAATTTACAAATATTTGGCGCATTGGCATTAGCTGTAATATAAAAGATTTCAATTAAAACATTAAAAAAAGATAGTCAAATTTATATTGTAAATACTTTCGATGGTTTCGGCGGTAACTTTGTGGAAGTTCATTTTAATAGAAAATTTAAATTAACTTTGATTATTCCACGTATTGTGTAACTAACTGTGACACGTGTTTCGCCTCTTTAAGATGCCTCTGAAAGAGGCGAAACACGTGTCACAGTTAGTTACACAATACGTGGAATAATCAAAGTTAATTTAAATTTTCTATTATATTGTAAAGATTGTTTTCGGTGTGGCCGTATTCATAAAAGTGTGTGCATTGATTTTTTCCAGGTCATTGTCTCGTAGTTGAATGATTCGAGTAAATGATTACGCGGTAAATTAATAAATACTGCATAAAAAGGCCGAGGGAAATGTGCTTCGGGCGAAATAAAACGAATAATAAAACGGAATGAAAAAAAAACACAAGGAAAAAGACAGAACGTAAACCCGTAATGGCCTCGCGACTAGGCAGAATTAGGGCAGGACACAACAAAGGTATCAAATGTACCAGCGGCACACTTTCGTCTTTGAAATAAACGAGGCATGGCAGCGAGGTGAGGGTAGGAGGCCCTAAGCGATATCGAGGGCGTGGGGGGAGTGTCACCCCGGTGAAGGTGCGATATAAATCAAAGACAGGAGTTGTGGGATAATCGTCGAGAGGTAATCGACGTCGTATAAAAACAAACAATTCCATCAGTAAACATGTTCAAAAGAAAAATAAAACTGGTGATGGTAAGAAATAAACCGATAATATGATGAATTAAATAAACTGGTATCGACACATCGCGTGAAATTATGACGCCTCATATGATTCATAAATATTTGAGCAGACATAAAGATATAATGAGGTAACTAATTATCCAATATTAAATCGCTGTAATAAACGGTTTGATTGTTATTGGATAGTCGTATTAATATCTAATGTAATAGGTATTTTGAAATATCATAAACATGCAAGATATTAAAATATGGGAATATAAGGTGTATATAATATATCGCAATTAAATCTCAAGTTTCCGAAAGGTAGCCGCAGCGTCGCGGCGGCGTCGAAAAGAATCATTTCCTTGGATGAACATATATTTTAGATAGTATATCAAGATGAAAAAAAAACCTAAAACTTCCTTAAGTCACAAGTAAACTAGCGATAATAAAACTATGAATTAGTATTAAAACATGCCAAGTATTTCAATATAAATAAGAAAATCGAGTTTTCAACTCCTAGAATTTAAATTTGAATCGTTCAAACTATGTACATTCTCACAGATTGTCACTAACGACCCGGGTTTCGCCTTTTGGCATCTTCAGGCGTTCAGTGCACGGATGAACTTGAACTGACGCTTAATAAATAGATGTTTCGTGTTTATATAAGAAATAAATGTATCATTGAGTTTAAGGCCATTGCTGGCGAAAAGGATAAGCTCATGGGAATGCCCACAGATTTGAGTAGTAAGTAATTTCAAGAAATATATTTATTTGTTTGTCGGCAAAGGTTTTATGATTATATTTATATAGGGTATAGAAGTGGAGATCCCGTAAGGTTTAATATTTCATTTAAAATCGGAAGACTATGCAATTGTGCTCTATTTATTTCCAAAATTTCCCGGAAAAGAGCTTATTTGTTGACTGTTCGTATTTGGGTGTAAAATTTTTATCCCTTGTTCCTGATTGAACACGTGTCCTTCCGCAATCAAGTGATTTTAGATGATAATAACAAACAAAAAACGGAACTATTGTTTTTAAAATATTTAAAAAGAAGTAGCTTCCAATTCCTTAAATATGCATAATCAACAAAAAAATCTTTGTTCCTTTAAAAAATATTGCACATTAATTTTGATACCGCATACCAAGTAGATACCAATATTATTATTTTGAAAGCTAAAAGGTAATGTAAAAACAAAAAAGAAAATGAAAGTTAATACAGGTAAGTAATAATTGGAAAGTAGAGTTATTACCCATAAATAGTCGTTTATAATATGGGGTCACCTCACGTAAGCCAGCCAAGGTGCGCCCCCAGTAAAAAAAGCTTCTATTGTACCAAGAAAAGCAAAGACGGTGAGGGTGATAAGCTGTAATCGGGGAAAGATGCGACTCTATAATATAATATATTAATATTGTTGCCCTTTAGACATTTTTAAATTATTTTCTTTCATATTTTGTCGTCATCGTAAATAGAGTGTTATTTTTAACGGTATGACGGATATCTTAGAGCATGGGTGCTTAACCGGTAGATCGCGTTCGACCGGTCGATCCCAAAGCAAAATTTGGTCGATCCCGAAAGCTTCCGTGAATTTCGAAAAAATATATAATTCAAATATAAAATGTACAAAAATACAAAATTTGAATTATTCTGTAAGCACATATCTATATAATGATATGTATTTCGCATTTAAAATAAACATTTATAAGTGTGAAGAAGAGAAAAAACCCTAAATAAAATTTCTTATAAGAATCGTAAATTCGATCGCGAGAAAACTTAAGATTGAAAAGTCGATCCCAGGGCAAAAAAGGTTGGAAACCCCTGTCTTAGAGTATACCTGATGAACTTATGTGCCAAGAATTTCTATACTCAAAACGTGTCAAAACGTGCCTGCAGTACTTTTCAAGAGAAGACATACTAACATACTACATATAATAATCGTCGACTGTTGCCATACATGAATATTTTTTGCTTAGCAAAAATAAAATACAAATTGTTGTACTAATTTCACAATTTATTATTTATAATAAAATGATCAGGCCTGGTTGGGCACATCGCGAGAATTTTCGACTGCCCTGTCACGGTGAGTAAAATTGACAGTTAAATACTAAAAATGTGATATTTTTGTTTCTCGTGAATATGAAAAATTAATGAATTCAGCAAAATAGATAAAACTTCCTGACTTGGTGTGGTGTGCTCGGTCTAAAATTATTGTTCTTTTTTTTGGGTTTTAACACGTTAAAAAACTTATAGTTATCATAAGTCACAAGTCCACATTTCATCTCACAAAATTTAACCACAATATATCAAATTGAAGAATACGCAAAATATAATATGATGTAATATTTGGCTCGAAAGAAAACAAAAGTTTTTTGTAAAACTTTCAAAATCTATCAACATTTCAATGCCAGTTTTATTTTTATCCTAATAAACAAAAATATATTCAAGAAAATTAATTTATTGAACGCATGTGTTGTATTCCATTCATTTGGATTTAATGGGAAAAATACCTATGTGACACTTGCTGGTTAGATTGTTTATCGAAAATTTTAGTTATTTTTTAATGTATTTTTTCTCGAACGTAGTATCCACGAAACGAAGAAAAATTAAGGGAAATTTTGAATGTAGCTAACTAAATTAACAATCTCTCTTTGTATTCATGTAAAATGGGTATGCCTCACAGAATCTCAAATAAAATATATATTATAGAAAAAACTTATTTTAATTCGGCACAATATCTTTGTGTATTCAGCTTGTCCGGATGTCTACAATAATTCTCAAAATGATAATGGTTTAATGTAAAGGTTAAATATATTGAAACTTCGATAAATGCTATTATTTGATGAATCATGAATGTGTCCCACCCTTATGTGGGTGGATTAAAAATACCGGAGCGAGCGTGATTCAATTTCCTTAAAACTTAATGCAGTACTAAGACCGCGCGGGGTGGGGATATGGCTTCCTTTACTGTGAATGAATTGATAGTGTTTAACATTGCCAATGATGGATGTTTGAAGAAATAACAGTCAGTGAATAATGAAAACAAATCTTTTGTGACCACAGGAAAGGAAATTGATATCGGTTTTGTCAGCCAGAATGAAAAAAAATGTTAGATCGATGTACAAAAGAGAACCATTCGCAGAAAACGATATTTATATTAATCGTTTTTAGTAGTGGTATCAAGCCAAAAAAAAACTTACATTAATGGTCTATAAATAGTTTTCCTATTATGATTTTAAACATAAAGTAGCATGGTATTATACCCTGCTAAAGTACAGTGCGATAAAAAAGAGTAATGTGTAAAATTTTATTTTACATTGTAACTAGATATGTTCGCTCCCAAAGTGAATATTTAGTTTTTTATACTATGTCTGTTCCCAATGTGGAGCATATGAAATATTATATTATATGGATATTCATTATAGAAAATGTAGAAAAACTGTTTGTTATCCAGTTGCTCAAACAGTCTATTTTTGGAGGATAAAAAAAATAATCTTTCTTCTTCGATCATATTTGCACGCTATGTGAATCATATGTATGATTTCCTATCTCCCGCCAATTGGTTTACTTCCTCCCATGACACGTTAGCAATCTTTAGCTTCGCAGTTTATTCAATGGATAGGATGTCGACGGTCGTCCAGGATGCCGGAATTCCACCGATCGGAAGAGGCAGCACGATTGAGACTCTCCGGAGACAGCACGTGACTCGGCCACTTCCAACGCTTCTTTATTACCATTGACGCTGTCTTAAAAGCGATTGATAGTTAGCTAATCACAATTGCTAGTTCTTGGTTAAGGATTTTACGGCTGCGATAGAGTGGAGACGTAACATATCTTCACGAATTTTTCACACAAGTACATAAATCCGCAGCCAAAAAACAACGGTTTTACAGCTCTGTAATAGGTCCCGTTAAAATTTTGAGTAAGAGACAACATGAAATCAAATTAAAAATGAAAAAACGCTATTTATTTAGTAGAAAAAAATACGTTTGTACCTAGCACACAGGCTATAATTTGCAATTATTTATTTAATTAGTTATTGACGTAGTAACTCGTCTCTAGCGTGTTGAACACGCACAATTTCACGAGGTATCTCGTCTGTGGCAACCATTAGTTAAAAATGCGTTTGTTTTTAAAAGTTTGACATGAATTCTATAATTTTAATTAATTTTTCATTTAAAGCATTTAAAAAGATTTTTAATTCTTTTGAAACATTGGTTAAAATTTTATTAATCTACACCCTTTTGAGATAAGTAAATGAGTAGTTTTTTCTCATATACAAAGTTATGCAACATGTGTGTAATATTTTGACAAAAACTTCACTCAAATAATGTATATGCATGTCTTCACCGTCTTATAAAGTAGGCATTTATTGACATATTGGCATTGATCCTAAAATTTACAAAAACCGACATGTCTATTTTTGCTTAACAGATTCAGAATTGACAACAACGAAAATACTTTTAAAATATTCCATTCGGATTATATATAGCACGTGCTAGTTTTAGCCGTAATAAATCTATTTTTTAAGATTTAAATGAGTATATTTCAACTGCCGCTGGTTAGCAAAAACAGAGTTTGGATCTTGGAAAAAATAGTGAAGTATAAGAAATAAATTCAATAAACTTGGATGAGTTACACAAATATTTACTCTTTGTCTGGGGATTGAGCGTCTTATAATTTATTAAAAAGTGAATTACTTAAGGAAAGTAAAGTTTGCGAGTGAGTAGGTACACAATTCGACTTTTATGTCATAATACGATTCGTAATGCTTTGCAGAGCGTTCAGCTGTGACAAAGTGAAACAGGGTGCGACCTTTCAGCTTCGGCCATATAAATTTTGGCATTTTGGGAGCGCGTTTTTTGTATGCGTCAAAAAAACACGTGGCTGCCAATTTGAATTTTAGCCTTTCATATGTTACACGTGACAATGTTTTATGGAAATCGTTGAGTCAGCGCCTTTTTTTTTTAATAAACGCGCAAGAAAAAAATGCTTAAAGCTCGCCGAAAGAAAAACTTTACAAGTTACCTATCGTAGCTTTTCGTTTTCATTAAAAGTCATTAGAAACGTGTGTGTGCTTTTTTTAATGAGGCATCATACCAATAGATATTCTCGCGTAAATATATTATAATATTCTCGTATTAAATAAAATACAACTTCTCCATAAAGTTAACGAAACAAACGATAGATTATAAAAATAATATAATTACATCGATCACACAGCGTCAAATTAACATTATCAGATAATGCATACAGTTAGAGTTTCCGATACCGGGATCTCGATGGATTTACCGATGCCCTAATACCGGAATTCAGTATAACATGTTAAAAAGTAAATAATTTCGATAACCTCATTTTTCGTGTACCTCATTTTGTTATACATAGTATTTTAAAATAAATTAATTAATTGTGATCTTATTCTTTTTCATATTTTGTAGCAGTTGTAGATAGAAGTTTTTTTTATTTTTTCCATCCTTTTATACGAAATTCAGTTACAATTATTTATCTTTTAGGGCGGAATAAAAATTTCTTTCAAATATATTTTATAATATAAAGACAGGAGTGCTTGTGATATTTCTCGTCTTCGAATTGATCATTAGTAAAAGTGGTTAAAAATTGAAATTAAGCTGTAATGCCAGATATTGTTTTCTAATAAAATAGAAGATTAAATTTGAATCGTTCAGGTTATGTACAGTCACACAGATTTTGTCACTAACGACCCGGGTTTTGCCTTTAGGTATCTTCAGGCGTTCAACTGCACGGATAAACTTGAACTAACAGTTCTGAAAGAACTGAAAAAATCGGTGTGAATGTACATAATCTGAACGATTCAAATTTAATATTGAAATTCCACCAAACGCCTTCAGTCGAAATCTTAAAATAGAAGATATTTAAAAAAAATGAAAACATGAAATTATAGTAAATGATCAATCCGGGATCGGATGCCCTACATACAAGACGTATCGTTAATCGTCGAAATCGCTTTAAAGGGTAATTTTATTATAATTTACTTTTAAAAAATGCGTATCTCAGAATATTTCCATGTGTATTGTACAAGACATTTGACCATGTAGTTGAGGCACACAATATTTAAGCTAATGGACTATGTTTATTTAATTTATGTATTCAATGTGTCTTAAAAAAAACAATTTAACGTGAAAGGTCATGATGATTATTTAATAAAATACAGTCCGCATTCAAATTTAAAAAAAACGAATAAATTCAGTAAAGTAGAGTGAAGTCATCTTTGCAAGTTGGAATTTATAAAAAACGGTTTGGCATTAGCGATTAATATAAATGATTCAAAACACTAAATATTAGTAATTGCAAAAGATGCATTAGCATACTAAATAAAAATTCGAGCGATACAGTTAAATAAGTAAACCTTAACACTGGAGAGGCATTATATTTATAAAAATAAAGTAAAATCAGAGAAACCGATTCTGTCACATTTATTAAAAATATCAAAAGCAATGTGTTTTATTTATATGAATTGTTTTAAAAAATGTTGATTTGTATAAATAAATATTAGTTATTCGCTAACAGTAAATAAAACAATGAACAATCCATGAACACATATTAAATAAAATAAAAGAATACAAAATAAATTAATTTAGAGGGGCACAATTTAGTAAAAAAAGTAAGAGGTAGGTAGTATAATGTAAGAATATTAGTATAGGCACATTGAAAATGAAATATGATTTTAATTAATCGACCAAAATTGTTAGGTTAAAGTGTTATTAAAATATCATAAACCATCTTTTATACGCATGAAATGTAAGAATTATGCTACCATATATTCAATATTACAATTTGAATATTTCTGGCACAGAACGGATATTTAATAGACATACCAGATTAATGATAAATTTATTTTAATTACCAACGATTATTCCTGAATAACTTAAAAATAGTCCCCAGAATACATTTTCGCGTGACACAGTTTTAACTACTGGTAACTTAACAAACGTGATTATTTTAACGTTACAACGTTGAATTTCGTATATTAAATAGAGTAGGTGTGCTTTATTCTTTCTGTCCAATCAAATAAGCGTTGAAAGTTGGCAGGCAGATTAGAATCGAGAGGATAATGTCCCTCGCGAGACAGATTATACATGACGTGTCAACAGACGTTAAGACAACAACACAGTTCACCGAAACTATTCCGGCGACAATAAAGAATAACAGAGATATCGGGCATGTTGTTTTTTCAGGTTTCAAACTTAATCCCAAAGGAACAATTGTAATTTTTTAAAAATGGTATCTTGTCGCGAAAATAACGATGTGTCATATTGTTAAACATTGTAAACAAAACGAAAAATTACAAGAAACGAACGATGGCTATCTGATGATGTATGTTACAAAGGTAAACGAATCTTTAAGAATTATTGTGCTTCTAAACATTTTTGAACGCGATGTAGATTAAAGATATTTCTTTTTTTGATGTATAAAAATTTGTATATTAAAAAAAAATATATTTGACGTTACAGCTTACGCCAATGCGTCAAATATTATACGAGATATACTCGATGAATATTTTTGAAAGTCACATGAGCTTAACTCAATGAGAATTGACTTCACAAACACCCATGTCTTAGATCTCAAATTAAAAATGAAAAAAATCCAATTTGCCATTGACCTTACCGGGAAACGAACAAAGACCCACCTGATCGGTAGAGAAAGCTCTAACCAACTAGACTACAGCGGGTGACAATATTATTTAAAACAACATTAAAATAAATGCAAACACGTTTTTGTGTGCTGTCAGTATTTGTCTGTTAACAGGTGACATAAATAAGATATTTTTTTTATAAACGACACAGAATGATAGACATGTCTGAATTATCCCTAGTAACTAAATGGCCCGCTGTGTGGTTGAGTGGTCAACGTTGTTGGCTTCGGTTAGAAAGGTCGGGGTTCGATAAATTGATATTTTAATCGATTTATAAAATTCTGTTCGAAGGCTTGGATGTATGTGATGTCTTGAACTCTCCCCTCTCCCCATCCTGTCCTAAGTCTATCTTTTAATTCATACTTTCTGTGATTAAAAGAGAGTAAAAGAGAGTAGAGATCAACTGAATAACAAGCAGTTATTGTATAAAAAATAATGTTGAGATATATTCCAAAAGATAAAGAGATTATGCTCCACATACGAAGCGGACAAGGTAAAAAAAAACTAAATAAATTATCGAAAAACGAGATAAAAATGAAGCTTTTCGATTTATTCATATTTCAGTACACAATAAAAATACGACTGTTTAATGTAATGTCTGATTAAATAAATATTATTACTTATATCACAGCATAAGTCACTTTAGAATAACTGGATTTAAAGTTTTTGTCTCTAATCATTTAAAACGTTCTTTTAAAAATAATCACATTGTGACTGGATTTGAGTAATTAAAATTGTGAAAAATTAATTAATGTAATTTATTAAAACTGTTATTGAATTTCGATAGTTTGTCTATCAATTATGAAACATCAATGATTCAAAACGTTACAATGAATATTATCCAAAGCTCTTTGAGTAAGTGAGTAAACCAGAAATGAGAGGAATAATATTCGGTTGGATGCAGTGTTTCGAATTTTCGGAAAACACATTGTAATGTTAGTGAAATAAGCGATGTGAAAATTTAAGCCCAACATTTTGGTAAGTATTTAGTAACACTAGCTGTAAGCCCGTTGCCCAGCAACGTGAGATTTTTGTTGCATAGTATTTAATTTAATTTAATTTTATGTTATTTTATTTTATGGTATTTTATTTTATTTTATTTCATTTCATTTTATTTTATTTTATTTTATTTTATTTTATTTTATTTTATTGAATTGAATTTAATTTAATTATATTTTATTTTAATATATTTTATTTTTATAGTTAGCAGATATTTCGTAAATTATTTAATATTTGGAATAATGTTTAAGTTTGCTAACAACAATTTTTCGTATTAGCAGAAACTTCGTAAATTACTTAATTTTTAGAATAATGTTCAAGTTTGCTGACAACTATTTTTCGTAGTAGTAGAAATTTCGTGAATTATTGAATTTTTGGAAAAAAAAAGTTTGATAACAACCATTTTTCGTAGTAGCCGAAATTTCGTAAATGATTTAATATTTGGAATAATGTTCAAGTTTGCTAACAACCATTTTTCGTAGTAGCATAAATTTCGTAAAATATTGATTTTTTGGAATAAAGTTTAAGTTTGCTAACAACCATTTTTCGTAGTAGCAGAAATTTCGTAAATTATTTAATATTTGGAATAATGTTCAAGTTTGCTAACAACCATTTTTCGCAGTAGCATAAATTTCGTGAAATATTTAATTTTTGGAATAAAGTTAAAGTTTGCTAACAACCAATTTTCGTAGTAGCCGAAATTTCGTAAATTATTGAATTTTTGGAATAAAGTTTAAGTTTGCTAACAACCATTTTTCGTAGTAGCAGAAATTTCGTAAATTATTGAATTTTTGGAATAATGTTCAAGTTTGCTAACAACCATTTTTCGTTGGAGCAGAAATTTCGTAAATTATTTAATATTTGGAATAATGTCCAAGTTTGCTAACAACCATTTTTCGTAGTAGCAGAAATTTCGTAAATTATTGAATTTTTGGAATAATGTTTAAATTTGCTAACAACCATTTTTCGTAGTAGCAGAAATTTCCTAAATTACTTATTTTTTGGAATAATGTTTAAGTTTGCTAACAACCATTTTTCGTAGAAGCAGAAATTTCGTAAATTATTGAATTTTTGGAATAATGTTTAAATTTGCTAACAACCATTTTTCGTAGTAGCAGAAATTTCCTAAATTACTTAATTTTTGGAATAATGTTTAAGTTTGCTAACAACCATTTTTCGTAGAAGCAGAAATTTCGTAAATTATTGATTTTTTAGAATAATGTTTAAGTTTGCTAACAACCATTTTTCGTAGTAGCAGAAATTTCGTAAATTATTGAAATTATTGAATTTTTGGAATAATGTTTAAGTTTGCTAACAACCATTTTTCGTAGAAGCAGAAATTTCGTAAATTATTGATTTTTTAGAATAATGTTTAAGTTTGCTAACAACCATTTTTCGTAGTAGCAGAAATTTCGTAAATTATTGATTTTTTGGAATAATGTTTAAGTTTGCTAACAACCATTTTTCGTATTAGCAGAAACTTCGTAAATTACTTAATTTTTAGAATAATGTTCAAGTTTGCTGACAACTATTTTTCGTAGTAGTAGAAATTTCGTGAATTATTGAATTTTTGGAAAAAAAAAGTTTGATAACAACCATTTTTCGTAGTAGCCGAAATTTCGTAAATGATTTAATATTTGGAATAATGTTCAAGTTTGCTAACAACCATTTTTCGTAGTAGCATAAATTTCGTAAAATATTGATTTTTTGGAATAAAGTTTAAGTTTGCTAACAACCATTTTTCGTAGTAGCAGAAATTTCGTAAATTATTTAATATTTGGAATAATGTTCAAGTTTGCTAACAACCTTTTTTCGCAGTAGCATAAATTTCGTGAAATATTTAATTTTTGGAATAAAGTTAAAGTTTGCTAACAACCAATTTTCGTAGTAGCCGAAATTTCGTAAATTATTGAATTTTTGGAATAAAGTTTAAGTTTGCTAACAACCATTTTTCGTAGTAGCAGAAATTTCGTAAATTATTGAATTTTTGGAATAATGTTCAAGTTTGCTAACAACCATTTTTCGTTGGAGCAGAAATTTCGTAAATTATTTAATATTTGGAATAATGTCCAAGTTTGCTAACAACCATTTTTCGTAGTAGCAGAAATTTCGTAAATTATTGAATTTTTGGAATAATGTTTAAATTTGCTAACAACCATTTTTCGTAGTAGCAGAAATTTCCTAAATTACTTATTTTTTGGAATAATGTTTAAGTTTGCTAACAACCATTTTTCGTAGAAGCAGAAATTTCGTAAATTATTGAATTTTTGGAATAATGTTTAAATTTGCTAACAACCATTTTTCGTAGTAGCAGAAATTTCCTAAATTACTTAATTTTTGGAATAATGTTTAAGTTTGCTAACAACCATTTTTCGTAGAAGCAGAAATTTCGTAAATTATTGATTTTTTAGAATAATGTTTAAGTTTGCTAACAACCATTTTTCGTAGTAGCAGAAATTTCGTAAATTATTGAAATTATTGAATTTTTGGAATAATGTTTAAGTTTGCTAACAACCATTTTTCGTAGAAGCAGAAATTTCGTAAATTATTGATTTTTTAGAATAATGTTTAAGTTTGCTAACAACCATTTTTCGTAGTAGCAGAAATTTCGTAAATTATTGATTTTTTGGAATAATGTTTAAGTTTGCTAACAACCATTTTTCGTAGTAGCAGAAATTTCGTAAATTATTGAATTTTTGGAATAAAGTTTATGTTTGCTAACAACCATTTTTCGTAGTAGCAGAAATTACGTAAATTATTTAATTGTTGGAATAATGATTAAGTTTGCTAACAACCATTTTTCGTAGTAGCAGAAATTTCGTAAATTATTTAATTTTTGGAATAATGTTAAAGTTTGCTAACAATCATCTTTCGTAGTAGCAGAAATTTTGTAAATTACTTAATTTTTGGAATAATGTTTAAGTTTGCCAACAATTATTTTTCGGATTTTAAATTATTTAACAATTATTTCCAATAAAAATCAAAAGATCAAATCCAATTTTTCAATAAAAAATCAGTTGCACATTTTGTCCAAGTGTATGAAAAAAGCAAAATATTATTCTATCATATATCCATATCATAATTTGAATATTCTTAATGTATTAAAGAATTCTAACAGATTTTCAAGGTCAGACGTGAAAAGATTCATCATTATGATTCAATTGATCAAATCCGCTCCAAAAAATATTAGTCTCACATCGACTCACACGATCAGACGATTCATTTCGATAGCCCTATAATCATAGTTTGCAATAGTCGAATTAAAGTCTTTGATTATTCGAATATTATGATGTATGGTGATACAATACTTTAGCTCTACACCAAGAAATATCAAATTTTCAAACGTGGCGATATCAGAACATTCACGCCCGGTTTAAAATAAGCCGCTCCCATTGGATAGAACAACATTTCAAAAATGTGCTGTTCAGAATAAATCGAAATCATTGGTCTGTACCTTACTGCGGACGTCCTTACAGACAGACCTTATCGGCTATTAATGTTAAGATTTTTAAAACGAGGGCTTCCTTTTGACACTGCTTATGTATGCAAACAGTTAGTTATTCATGTCAAAAACACTCTTAACAGTATGAAAAACAACTTATTATACAATCAACTATATGAATTAATTGCATCTTCGTTTATACGTGCACTTTTCTTGAAAATAAAATTAATGAAGAAACAATGAATTGTTCGTAACTTAGAAAGCAGCCAATGAAAATAACCTTGTCTACAACCGGAAATATTTACATAAGCTCACTTCCAACAAAGCTTCACAATCATTTTCAAGTAGAAGAGACAACGACGATGTTTAAGATAACCTATTTCTTTTATTCTAACAGTGAACGTCTCGGACATCATAATGTACGACCATACAAGCAAAGGGATAAAAATGGCCGACAGTTATATTGCCAATGGTACTTTATTATTTCTTAGGTTGTATTAGCATATAAAGCCTTTGGAACCCTTTTCCTCCGTGATATAGCCGCGCGTTTATTTATGTGGTACAAATTTATAGGCAAAGTAAAAATTATTTATGGGCGCCATATAGAATCCAGTTTTAAGCGTTATATAATATGACATAAATTTTCCGCAGAATTAATGCAAATAAAAAATAAAAAATCCATTTGTAAAGAAGTTTCCAAATACTTATGTAAATAAACAATATATATATTCAAATGCAAATAAACGAAGATTCACGGGGAAGAACCTGTTCACTCACATTAATTTTAAAACAGTCCTTATATCCAATTAAATATCTTAATACTCCGTTAGGTTGACATATCGTACCCCCAATTTTAAACAATGACAAGTAAAAAAATTGGCATTCTGAAATAATTGGACTTACAGGTTCAATGTTTATGTCAGGTCCGTAGCGCAGCGGTCAACGTCTTTGGCTTTAGACGAATAGCATTTTTTCAATCGATTTGTCAGTTTCCGTTCGACGGCATGGGATTTCTTAAAACTCCCCTCCACCCTTCCAATAATTAAGCAACGGGACGTAGTGAGAGCGATTAGTTAACTACTAGTTCTGTCCTAGCACTATTCTTATATTTCTAATTGAAAAATAAAGGTTGAGCAACTGAGTATAAGCCAGTTCCCGTAGAGGCTACTGAGTAAACTAAGTACCTTTCATATCTTTGAATAATTATTCATATTTGCCAAACACCATCCGACCAAAAATGCACATTTATATTTAGACATTATTTTTTCCAGTAGATAAATAATTCAATATCATTACAACTAGGGTATCCAATCCCGAAGCCTTTTTCCAATCCCGGAATTTCGGGATTGAATTATTTTGAATCCCGGGATCCCGGGATTGAGATTTTCTCACCGAGGAATTTGAAATCCTCAATTTGCTATACTTTTTTCCAGAATCTCACAGAAACTCGTTTTTTTTTTTTTAGCTCACCGAGGAATTTGAAATCTCCGATTTGGTATACTTTTTCCCAGAATCTCACAAAAACTCGTTTTTTTTTTTTTTAGCTCACCGAGGAATTTGAAATCTCCGATTTGGTATACTTTTTCACAGAATCTCACAGAAACTCGTTTTTTTTTTTTTTTAGCTCACCGAGGAATTTGGAATCTCCGATTTGGTATACTTTTTCCCAGAATCTCACAAAAACTCGTTTTTTTTTTTTTAGCTCACCGAGGAATTTGAAATCTCCGATTTGGTATACTTTTTCACAGAATCTCACAGAAACTCGTTTTTTTTTTTTTTTTTAGCTCACCGAGGAATTTGAAATCCCCGATTTGCCAATTTCGTATAAATTTCGAGAATTTGCTAGAAATTTCTCAATCCCGAAATCCCGGGATCGCGGCCATCTCAATCCCGGAATTTCGGGATCAGAAAATTGAACGGGATCCCGGGATTACGGGATCCCGGATCCCGGGATTGGATGCCCTAATTACAACCACACCAAACGAAAATCATATATTTAACCTTTCTGCATAAGTAACTCAAATGTCTATTTTTGACATATAATAATTCAAAAAGGGGTGCGATACTTTCAATAAACTTAAAGATAGATACTACGTCATATTAAATATATAAAATGTTCAAAGTTTTTTTCAAAACATAAAAAGCATTATTAATACAAAAAATTACAGTAAAAGATTATTTAATGTGGTAAATGACAATGATAATTTGGGAATAAAATATATCTGTAAGCAATAGGGTTGTTTTGACTGGTGATAAAAAGATAGTTTACATACATAAATATTTAAAAAACTGTAGATATTTAAAAGACGCTTAATCAGTTTCGATAAAAGAGTGCAAAATTATTATTGATACATAATTAATTACCTTGCGAAAATTCTATTAGATGACGGTAAAAAAAAATATTTCTAAATCAGTTTGAAAGAGTAATGAAATATCGATGACAGCTATTTCACAGTCTCTCGTTTTATGCGCGGTAGTTCTGAAAATGGCATGTTGCCTTCAAACCAATGTATTACTTACTATTCTTTCAAAACTAAAAAAAAAATATTTTTTACCATCAGTACAGTTTTCTTTGTGCTTCTTCCAACTTTTTAATTAAAAAGGACGAGCACAGATACGAACAAGTAACAATGTTAACTTCTTTAAAAAGATTACTTCAAAAAAGCTGGTAATATTTTGTTATATAAGCGCTAAACAAAGTTTACAACAATTCGCCCTTATAGTTAAGTAAGTAAATAGATTTAGCTTATTTCATGCCGTAAATATTGATTATACTGATAATAACGATTGCTTTACGATGTTCAGGCTTAAGAGGGGTACAATAATAGGTCAAGGGTGAATACACGATATTAAAATAATGTTGATTTAACGGTCAAATAAATGAAATTTTCGGTAAAAGCAAAGTTTCAACGAGGCGATGTTTCCAGTGATATGAGAACGATATCGGGGGCAAACAGAAAAGCTCTCAGTTGGGAAAGGTCGCACCTTATGAGAGATACGGAAAAATAAATATTTGATGTGAGCAGCGACCCTTCGACACGCGTTGACTTAGCTACTCGGATCACGAGGTTTAAATTTTTTTTTAAATCACGCTTAAAAACAGTATTATGAATGATTAAAAAATGTGACGGAAAGATAAGTGAATTTTAATAAACACACTTAACCATAAAGTTACTATAGGCAAGTTACACTGTTCATTCTAAATATTCATTAAAAATCTCAACAATCTCGTTAGTGCAAAAGGTTTGTTTTGAATGTATAATGTAAATTATTTTGAGTAATACCTCAATTGTTTTTACTTTTTTGGTAAATTGTCGTTTGTTTACCGGTAATTCATGTTTATCATCTTTAAAATGATCAAATAATATTTTTAATATAGTATTTCTTATAGTAAAATTTCAATTAAAAATAACCACTCCAGAGCTATATATCATCTGTAGAGCCGAAGGAATTTTAGTAAACATAATTGAGCAAATAAAAGGTTTGGATTTTCTTGTGATTACAAATAAAACTGCACCATATTTTCGATAGATTCAGCGGTAACTTTGTGGAATTTGAATTGTTCAAACTATGTACATTCTCTGACTGAACTTGAACTGACACGTCAGTTTAAGTTCATCCGTGCACTTGAACGCCTGAAGATGCCGAAAGGCGAAACTCGGGTCGTTAGTGTCAAAATCTGTGAGAATGTACATAGTTTGAACAATTCAAATTTATTATTGAAATTCCACCAAGCACCTTCAGTCGAAATCCCACCAAGCACCTTCAGTCGAAATCTTAAAAAACTTTGTGGAAGTTAATTTTTATTATAAAATTAAATTTGTTTATTTTCTTATTCCAGTTGTTTGAAATAAGTAGAATAATAAATTTATCAAGTTTTATCTTGGAATTGTCCCAGTTTGATATGTTACTTCTTACAAACAATTCTTCATACCATGTGACTATTTCAAATAGTTGTCTCTCCTTTACGTTAATATCGAAAGATAAACACTTCTCAATAATAACTTAACTATCAGGTAAAAGTTTTGTAGAAAATAATTGAAACATTATTATAAAGATACATATAACTGATAATAATTAGATGAAAGAAATTATCATTTCTATTGTTGTTTTCACAAATTGTTAAGTTTTTAATGCTGAATTATTTAAAATATTTTATTCTTTAAATTCGGTAGTAAAATAGTTTGCTTTTTTAGAAGGTAAAAATAGCAACGTATTTAATTCTAAAGATTTTCTATTCATTAGTCGATAGCTGTTTCGGCTTTTGCCATCGTCAGAACTACGATGAACGAACGATGGCGAAAGCCGAAATAGCTATCAACTAATAAATATTAAAACTCTAGAACTAAATTCGTTGCTATTTTTACCTTACTATAATGGAGTTCTACCAAGTAAATGCCAAGTAAATCAACAAGTTTGTTTTTTATTTAACAGTTTGACATATCATCACACCTTAAGCAAACGTTTTTTGAATGTGTTTAAATGTTTGTTACATTGGTAAATTTTCGATTGATCATAAGGTCAATGTCTATTTTTAAATTCTTCATTTACAAAATCAATTCGTTAGTATATAATAAAAACAAAAACAAATTCTTAGCATGTTTTATTTTTATATTCAATTGAAACATTCAAAAGATATAATATTTAAAAGAAGGTGATTTAAAAGCATCACGCAAACGCTGACGAGGCAATATGGAGGTAGATTTGTAACGACAAGCTGTACATAAAAACATGTTGGGGTGGAATTTCCTAAGCCGAATAATCGATTTTCACACTGTGCGTGTCAACCGAACTGAATATTTTCCAACGAGGCTTATTTTGCATATTTTGATTTCCACAAAAATACGAAAAAAGCTCATGAATTTCTTGTTCGCATTTTTTAAGTATCTGTTGTAAATATGCTGGAAAATAGAACGGGTTTTTCATGAGAATAAGATTACGATGATATAATACTTTAGTATAGTATAATAATTCTAGGAATTTAGTACCGTAAGCCACGAATAAAACTCTCTTTAATTCTTAAGCAATAATTCTGATTCATTGAATGGCGAAATGGTGTGGGTGTTTTTAAGGTTAATACTAAAAAACAGACAAGTGCAACAAACAATTCGATGGATTTTTTGTTATATATTTGAAGAAGAAAACCTTGTCAGATTTTAAATAATTTAAGGCTAAAGATTATAAAAAAATCTTCGATATGCTGTCATAATCTGACATTTTAAGATTTGTGGAAAGAGCATTGTGTCATAATGACTTTTTGAAATGAACTAAACTATGCAACCAGATTTTTTGACAGCGGTTTTTAAGGTTTAATTAAAGCTTATACACTAGACGTCTGCACGGGCGAAATTTTACAAAATTACCGGTCCGAGCCCGAAAAACTCAGGCCCGGCCCGGGCCCGCGTCTAATACCACACTTGTTACCCGAACCCGACCCGAAGCCCAGATCTATACTCCTCAGCCACAAAAAACCCGTTGTTTACAAATTTACAAAAAAAAATACGATTAACTATAGAACTGGTAAAAATAAAAATTATCATGGCTGACTTATGACACGAACGTAGTCTGAAATATTTTTCTAAAGAAATAAATTCCTTACCCGGGCCTGGCCCGAGCCCGAATCTCAATTGTGCTTACCCGCCCGAACCGCCCGGTAGGAGCCCGTGGGCCAGGCCCGGGCCCGCGCAGACCTCTATTATACACGAAAAAAATAAATAAATCAGTCAAATCTAAATTATGAACAAAATGCCAAATTAAATTATATACATACTTATTTATATTACGGATAAAATATAGTGGAAAAAAATATATGTGATAATCTTATATAAGTTTAAGTAAATGTTTATAAAATTTCTAGTAATAATATGCCAAAGAATAAAAACTTTATCAATAAAGAAAAGCTTTAAGAAGAAATAATAAAATCCTTTAAGATTGGGAAAGCTTCGAATATTTTAATCTGTAAAAACCGTTGAAAAATAAATGATTTATTTTTTATGACGACGAAAAGAACAAAAGCCCACTTAAGGGCGTGCTCAAGGTTTTTAGGTAATGGGTTCGGTTATTAAAAATACTTTCAAGAAAAACAGCCGCTTCGTTACGACAAAAAATACCCCTGACGTAAATAAATGAAAATAGTAGCAAGAAAAGCTCTCAGTTCGTAAAAATGAGTTATTTGTTACTACCGAAAAAGTTATGACCATTCATAAATATAAAAGATCACGAAAGCAAATGCATTTAACTATATGAAATTAAAAGTTATACAATTATATTCATATTTAGGAGGTAAGTATTCGATCGAATAAAATATTTCGTTAAGCAATATATTTTCTTATTAACGAAAGTACATTGCTGAATGGACCACTTCAAATTGATCAACTGTCAATGCTAGCACCACAGTCAAGGGTTCAAATTCAGATGGGCACTTTACTATTTAACATTGTTATGGATAACGATTTACGGATTTGTATCTCTACTGTTTGGTAAATGATAAGCTATTTTTTCTTTCCTAACGCAGTACAAGGAATATTTACTATATCCGAAATAACATCGATGTTGATGAATTAACAATAATTTGCTATTTTAAATTGTTCCATATTAAGAGTGTGCATAATTAGAAATAGTTTATATCTACTTATTGCGGCAATAATTCTTGTCAGTATCTGCAGAGTTCCATACCTGAAAAGAAGAAAAAGTGTTATTAAAATATCGTATTGTATTTACAAATAATAAAAGTAGTTTTATTAGCTGTATTTATAAAAACACGTTTATATAATAAAAATCGATGCAGGGTAGGAGCTTTGAATATATCGTAATATTCGAACAAATGTGACAAAATGAAAAATGTCATAAGAGAGTTATCATAGCTTTTCGATCGAAATACTTTACATGTAGCTTTGCATGTCTGTGCGGTAAACAGCTTTTATAAAATACAATGTAAAAAAAAAACAACGAAGAAAGCGTAAGACTCACATTTGCGATTCGGTTTTACGGTAATGTAACATTCTGACTTTACTACTTTTAAATATTTTTATAGTTTATGGTAAATGTTATTTTTATGGATAAAATCTAAAATGCAGTACGTCCAAAAATTGATAAACGTAAAAATACAGTCGTAAAAACATTTCGCGTAAGAATATAATATTTTATGCTTAACAATATTAAATGTAAGGGCATTAAGAAAGGTGCCTGGCAAGGTTTTATTGCCATAAATGGCGATTTTGGTATTACAAGCAAAATTGAATTCAACAATAATCCTTTGGGTATCAATATAAATTTCCGCAATATGCAGTATGAAAAATGTATAAAATTTAATATCTTGAATATAATATGTTCAAAGGAATATAAAAATGAACGATATATATTTATTCTTATTGAGTATATATCAAAGAAATCTTACATTGAAATACTTTAATCCAAAATTCGGGATAGAAAAGCTCCTCACAATTGTACGTATTTATAAAAAATCTTTACTGATAGAGATAGGAATCCAATCTTTAGTTTTAACTGTATTTTGAAAATCATAAATGTTTGAAATGGGTAATAATTAATATATGTCGCATACTAAATTTATCCTCGAATGCAAAACTCCCAAAACTAAACCAAAGCATGAGGAATTGATAGTTTTCACAGAATAAGTGTGTAAAATAAAGGTCTATAGAAACTGACATTTAATATTGGAAATTACGAGGTTAAGTCGTGGTCAAAGATATCAATAAAACTTTTTTTTTTTATTATTGTTTTTTTATGAAATACTTCCTGTTGATAAACTATTAAGAATGACACTTATTAATGAATACTTCATTCAAAATAATTTAAATTTAAAGATATAAATCATGTACGGGTAAATCATGTCTTCGAGATAATGAAACAATTAATAAGTTATTTTGTCATACTTTTTAAAAAAGATCTTGAGTTAACATATAAGGTAATGGAGATATCCGTTTTGGGTTGGTAAACAATATCTTATAAATAAAATTATTCATGTTAAATAAAATTCACTGAAAAGAATGTTAAAAAAACATTAAACATATAAATAAAAAATAATTGCTACCTTCGAATACCGCGTCAGAATAAAGCTTCATGTTACGATTATAAAAAGCCTATCTAAAAGTACCGGACGTGGAAGGGATTTGAATTGTAAAAAAAACCGAAAGGAAATCAAAAAAAACCGGCAACACAAAATAAGCTATCTGCTGTTTATGTTATGATATTAAATGCAAATATTTATTTCTTATGAAATACTCCAAGGAATACACAAAATATTGCGGTACTTCTGGTGGGATTTTTTTATTTTTATTACATACGACTCCATTTCACAGTGTGCAGGGAAACAGCTATTTCAAAAAGTTTTACAAGGTTTCCGAAAGCATATGAGTTTTAAATGTACACAAAAACGAAAAAAAACAGGAAATCAATGCGATATTTCGACATTTAATAAATAAGCGACGGGAATATTTTAGAAATAAACGTATTTTTTTTTTGCGTTGCGAAAGGGGATATATAAAGTTAAAAAAAAAGATAATAAATATACTTTATAAAAGCATCGTTTTTATAGTATGCCCATGTAAACCCCAAAATCTTCCAACAAAAATAGATATTAACCGTGAGGAAAACAATGTCCTAAAATCAGCCGGCCGAAAAAAATATTTGAAAATATTTATTATTATTTTTTCTCAAACTGAAGTAGGTGCCGTGAGTTGTATGATGAACTGCAAGCAATGTTATGTGCCAGAAGCTGAAATGGCTTTGCTAAAGAGAAAAATAAAAGCATATCTTAAGAATACTGTGGAACCCCGTACTATCCCATTCACGCATTCATCGTTTTTTTCTTGTGGAGTGATTCCACTTTACTAACAAAAAACATTGAACATATAATTTATTATGACGGTCATAGATATGAAAACGATTCATGTGAAAGCTGGTTGGCATATATTTTTCACAATGAATGTTAAATGTTTTATTTATACAACGTATGGCGGACCGTTTATTCTGAGAATATTTTTCGATGAGAGTAGCAATTAAGACGAAAAGCTTAAGAATTCGAAATCAAAAGCTGGCAGTGTTGTTTGAGGGGCCATAGAATTTTGTACGTTGGTATATTTGTACCGTGTTTGGGGAGACAAAGGGCGGCTTTTGTAATATAACGGCGACTGTGAATACTTCGGCCGGGATTCCAGTCGTACCAATTTAATTCCGCTAAGTAGGTTCACCGAGATCTCTTCTTGGCCTCTTACTTTGCCGACCGCGGCTCACTTCGGGTGGCTTACTTTTCGGTCTGCAGCCGCCAGTCAAAGGGCGAATCCCTTCAAGAGATACTTAACTTAAAAAAAATATGTCTCAAAATTTAGAGCGGCGAATGTTGTGCGAAAGAAAATTTGAAGCTAGTACGTCAGAAAAATGGCTTTGGGTGTTTTATGGTCACAAAAAGGCCCGGGAACGGAATTTCAAGATATGGAAAACGTTAACTTTCAGGCTTACTCTATATAAAAAATAATCTTTAATAAAAATAGAGAAAAAATAGTAATACAACATGTAGAAGCGAATAACGGACATTTAAATTACGCAAGTCACGACGAATATATTTATAAACGGTCTTGGAATTTTCCAAAAGAATTTCCTATTATAAATTCAAAAGCTATTAAACATTCTGTCAAAAATATATTTGAATGATTGTGAGTTTGAAGATCGAACTTGAAATCTAAATTGAATGAGTAATAATATCGACAATATATAAAAAAATGGATTATAAGCACTGTAGAAAATTTATGTTTAAAAAATACACGGCCAATTTTACTAAAAAAGCCCAGTATATTTTAACATATTTTGAGTTGAAATTGTTGAATAAAATATACACATTGTGTCAAGTATTTCACTATTTGTTATATTTTTTTTCACCAGAGGTAAACAACAAATGATAAAAAATACAAAAATGTTAACAAATTAATTTTCCAATACCGACGGTATTTTTTACTATGACATCAAAATTCAAATCGATAAATACGGCAAAAGAAGCCAGTGTTCTATCATTTTTTTGCCGACATAATTCCAATAAAAAAGTCTTTTTGTTTTGGCGTAACTTTTTAAAGTTATTTTAAGAACTGACCCTGATAAAAGAGAACAAATAAAAGCAATTATATCTATTCGTCTGAGATAAGTAATGTACTGCTGATCCACAAGCAGAAAAGGGTAGAATAACTAGTCTGTGTAGGGTTTTTCTCGTCACAATAGATTCCCACGAGAAAATCCATTATATTATTCGAATAAACTAGAGACCAGAGATAAAACGGCAACGCACGGAAACGCATTTTAAAGGAAATTGACAAATTCTAATATGTCGGAGATACTATCCACATATTGATATATTATGTACTTTGGTCAGATTATTTTAAATCACTCAAGGTATTCTGCATTTTTTTTTTTAAACCATGTCCGCTCCCAATGTGGAGCATATGGACTCCTAATGGAGTTTATCTTAACAGAAGTGTTTCTACGAGAACTGCTTGTTAATCAGTTGCTCAACCTCTCTTTTTCCAAAGAGAGTAGGGATAGAAGGATAGGGCCAAGACAGGATTAGTGGTAAGCTAATCGCTCTCGATACGCCCTGTTCATAGAATAGGATGGGTGAGAGGGGGGAATTCAAGACATCACATACATCCATGCCTTTGAACAGAAATTCATAAATCGATTGAAAAATCAATTTATAAAACTGTCCGTACCGGGATTTGAACCCGGGCCCTCCGTAGCCGAAGCCAACAACGTTGACCACTCGACCAGACAGGCGGCAAATTTAATACGGGAAGAATATTATTTTATCATGTTCATAATCCATTATAAAAACGAGTATAAAAAAACTACATAACTTGTTTTATAAAAGAAACCCAATATTCATAAACAAGTAGTACTTAAATCCCAAAAGTGCTCAACGTAGTCCCACCAACACTCGACACGCAACGGCTTAACTTATTCCTTGAAATATCGGTTTAAGAAAGAAAATCTGTTTTAAATATTTGCAAAGAAAATTCCTTCGCATATACAATATAATACGTAACATAACATGTAGTAAGTAGAGGTTACGCAATTATTATTCAAGTATCACTTCAGGTAATATAGATACGATAGCTTCAGTTTGTAATTATTTTTTCTTTGGACTTTCATAGGAATTGGTTGAAGAGAAATTAATAACTGCAAATCGTAGTAAAGTGTTTTCGACAATACTCATTAATGAGCAAACATTATATTGAAAAAAAATCCCTTTCGATAATTAAAATCAAATTCTGAATTTATTAAGTATTTCGACTGAGGGTGCTTGATGGAATTTCAATATCAAATTTGAATTGTTTGAATTTTGTACTTTTCCATGAGTTTTGTCGCTAACGACCCGGGTTTCGCCTTTCGGCATCTTCAGGCATTCCAAGTGCACGGATGTACTTGAACTGACGCGTAGTAAACAGTTTGTATCGTTTATAAACAAAAATATAAGTAGATCACTAAGTTATAAGGCTATTAAAATGTAAATTAGCGAAAATTGAATGTATACAATTTTCAATGGATTAAGTGGGTTTGTTATAATTATGGGGATTTTTCGAAAATATTAATGACCAGATAATAACATAGGAATGTTTAAAATAAATCTAGGGTTTTATCGGATAAAACCCTAGATTTATATAAACATTCCTATGTTATTATCTGGTCATTAATATTTTCGAAAAATCCCCATAATTATAACAAGCCCACTTAATCCATTGAAAATTGTATACATTCAATTTTCGCTAATTTACATTTTAATAGCCTTATAACTTAGTGATCTACTTATATTTTTGTTTATAAACGATACAAACTGTTTACTACGCGTCAGTTCAAGTACATCCGTGCACTTGGAATGCCTGAAGATGCCGAAAGGCGAAACCCGGGTCGTTAGCGACAAAACTCATGGAAAAGTACAAAATTCAAACAATTCAAATCTGAATTTATTGTTAGATATAATCAATTTTTTTTATTGCGATTGCAAATTAATATCATTTAATAGTAAGCCTAGGTGGTCGAGTGCTCAACGTTGTTGGCTTCGGCTACGGAGGGCCCGGGTTCAAATCCCGGTACGGACAGTTTTTATAAATTGATTTTTCAATCGATTTATGAATTTCTGTTCAAAGGCATGGGTGTATGTGATGTCTTGAATTCCCCCCTTTCACTCATCCTATACTATGAACGGGGCGTATCGAGAGCGACTAGCTTACCACTAATCCTGTCCTAGCCCTATCCTTCTATCCCTACTCTCTTTGGAAAAAGAAAGGTTGAGCAACTGAGTAACAAACAGTTTTCGTAGAAAAACTTCTGTTGAGATAAACTCCATTAGGAGTCCATATGCTCCACATTGGGAGCGGACATGGTTAAAAAAAAAAATAGTAAGAACTAAATAATTAATTGTTTCTTACGCCCATATTAGTCTTATTTGATTAAGTATAGATAATCTGTATACATATGTATTGTTTATTGGTTGGAAATGTTACTGATGGGCAAAACTTGTTCTGATACCAATAAATAAATGTGGAATTAGTATAAAAGACTGTTTTATTTTTTGAAATACATTATTATTATTGTCAGTAATAAAATTACTGGTACGCACAAAACACCGAAAGTGTCCGCACGGAAAGAGATTTAAAGCCGTGGAAATTGTAGCACAATAGAAAGAGCGTTATGAAACTAGCCACAAGACTGGGATTATAATATAGACGACGGAAAAAATAAATAATCACGAGTGTGTTTAGTCAAGCTATTTTTAAAATACATCAAAGTAAACATGTACTAAAAATAAAGCAAGTAAAATAAAAATACGAAGTAACATTGTTGGCAAAATGCTTTTATAAAGTCAAGTTGAAATCCGGCTGAAAATAACACGTACTTATATGATTTAACGTCAAAAAAGATGTCCAATATGCCAGCTTACGACATTGTTGGGAAAGCAGGTCGCGTCAAATGTACCGCTGATTACCGTGACGCCATATATTTGAAGCGAATGCTTTGACCGACGGGCCAGGATTTGGGGCTCAAAGAAAATGCCGACCCACCCGCCGCAGACGGTTTCACACCACTGCTTTTCAAAGGTATTCGCAGTCCAGACCTCTGGCGTGCTTCAACCGTAATTACAGACCTCTATCAAAAATGACATTTTATCAAAGCTAAGTCATTATATATATACATATTTACGCATGAATGTTTTTCTTTGGACGTATTAGAAATCTATAAGGCCCGATCTTTTTCATAGATAACACGGCTATTAATTAATAAAGTCACTCAGTATGATTGATGGGTACGGTATAATTATCAAATTTGAATAGAAAAATGATGTAATAAAAAAGTTAAATAAAACCAATTTTATTATTCTAAAATGTCTATCATTAAAACGAGCCAGTTTAAGTATTTGAGAGACAACATAACAGAAATATAAAGTTAAACGAATATAGCATTTTGTTGGCTAGAAATCAAAATACGAAAGTTGTCGAAAAAAATAATTTGTTAGACAAATTATGTATGGCAAAGAATATCTTATTTACGATAAGAAAAAAGTAATATTGTTATGATACCTAAATCAAATGAAAAGATAAAAAACGATGTATATAGTGGCAGCATAAATATTTTTTCCACAGTATTTCTATAGATTAAAAAAAAATAGTTTTGACTTAAGTTTATTTAGTTTTGTTTACGTTATGATATTTAAGTAAACCAAAATCCGTTTAATAAAAGCGACAATGATGGCGTGATGTCGGTACACATATAAAACAAATGTTATTATTCTAGTAATTGGATCGATATCACCATTCACAATTTAAAAGAGTTCCATCAAATAATTTCCAGTTGATTCTACAATAGTGAGAAACGAATACATACAATTACAATTAATCCATAATTATAGAGTAAGTTTTAATTATTCGACAAGGAGTCAATTTTCATGGATGAATAAACTTATGAATTAAATTTATAGTTCCTATTTATAATTTCTGTTTTAAGAGAAAAGTATTTTTTAACAATTATAAAATGTAGAGCGGAAATTTCTTTTTTATAATCACTAAAAACACAATATAAACCATAAAAATACTTTATGAATAAACATAATAATCTAAATTATTATTCACACAGTTTGGTTATGAGTTATGACCAAATGAATTTTCCAAAGCAAATAATTTTCATACTTACTTTACTTTTGTATTTGAGTAATGTCGAGTCTTTATGCTAGTAGAATTACACGTAGAAAAATCACTCTTCGGATGGCTGAATTAAGATCAAGATTTGATCATTTAAGTACCCGTATTATCCGTAAGACCTTTCCCAATCTTATCCTCTGAGATTCGCAACAGATTATCTCGGATTTGTGCGAAAATAGGAAAGTTGTTCACATACTCCAATACAGTAAATTATTGAATGTGAATTTTGGTATTTTCAGAAAAATATGTTTATAATTGGCATTAAATAAGTAAAAATATTTTGTTATATGGTAATAATAAGGTATTATTAAGTTCTAGGAGAACTTAAAGATAAAACTTATTGATATATTATTAAGAATGTTGCATTTATTTTCGATTACTTAGAAAGTTATTATGGAAAATCTCGCGAACCACATTTGCAGAAAGTCTCGTACAAGATAAGATACTGCATAGAAGTAGCCCCTTCCTTCTTCCGACCACACTTTCAGGGGTTTCCCTTTGAGACATTACCCACTTTTCTTAAGGTAAACAATCTCACTTAGGGAGACGGAACACCACAGCTCAACGGGATAGTAAAGCGCCACCTTAAAAAATTAGCCGTAATTTTAACTCGCGAAGTCTAAAAGTAACTTGAAGAATAAAATTGCTAAAGAAAACAAAATTTAAGTCATCTACAAAAAAACAACTTTTAAGTGGATAATGTGTTTCATCTGTCAATTTCAGAGATTTTTATGTTTTGACACTGGAAGATTCAATTGTTGTAAGATTTTAGACATAAGACGAATGACTGAACTTTTAGTTCGTGATAACGTTAGTCTAAACCTAAAGACTCTAAAAGTATAAAGCTAGTCTCCACTGTCAAAAAGTATGACATAAATGTCACTTGGAGGATTAAGCGACATAAACAGATTTTTTTTTTTAAAAAATTGATTATAAATTTTGCAAAAGATAAATAAAAAACAATTCTCAAAAAACTTGTTATTCATAACACACAATAACAAACATATTTTCCTACAAATTTTAAAGATCTGTATTGAGGGTATTAAAGAACATGGCAAGAAATATTAAGCTGATGTTAGATTTTTAATGGTGAAAAAAACAGTTCACGCTTTTTTTATTTTATAAAATACTGGAATATTGGATCAAATTGAAATTAAAAGAGAATTTTTAAAAAATATTATTCTCTTATTTCAATCGTCAAATGTAATATATTGAAAATCTTAAACAAAAATAAATCTTCAAAAATTTAGATGCGCAGTTGGAAAATTAATCATTTATGTTGTTTTCTATTCTACTCACTTGATGTAAAACAAAATAATTATATAAACCTATGCGGAATTATTAACCACTGATATTTTAATTTTCGATTGACTCGGCGGTAACTTTGTGGAAGTTCATTTTTATTAAAAAAAAATAATCTTATAATTCAACTGTTTTTTTTGAGACAATAACAGATAATGATTATATAAAAATATGGTCTGAAGATGTATCTCAAGCAGCGAATCACGTGCCCCATCTAGTAACAACCGGTGGAATGACAAACATAGAAATTTCATTTTTTGGTAAGCCGAATGTATACACTATGACTTTAGTTAACGCGGCTCAAATACGGCATACACGATGAGAAAAAGAAAAATTTATTTTACTAATAGTGGGCTTCGTCTTTAATGGATTGGATATCAAAGTATATTATTATATGAAATATGATACTTTATACAGGCGTGCAAATATTTTGCGTAACAATCTTGAGTAAGAAATTGATTTTCCGTACCATAAACGAACAAGTAAAAATAGCGATGTGACAAGGAAGGCAACCCAGTAAAGAATTACAAGCGTAACAAGAAGGAGTCTTGATAAACCGCCTGAAAAATCAGACGAGACAGCCAATTTGGAAAATACTTAACGCAAGTACTAGCATGGGAGAGAGTTTTAAAAGAGTCATTCATTTCGATATGGAAACTCTTGTGATTAGAAAATATTGAAAGAACAAAAGATAGAAAGGAGAAGGAGAGTGTCAACTGATGGTGAGTAAAAGCATTCAATAATCATATATTTTTCAAGAGACGAAAATAAATCTAAACATTCGATTTTTTTTAAAAGGTATTCTTATGATAAACCAAAATCAAAATAAAATTAAAAGTGCTTTGTGAAATTGCAATATTCAATTTGAATCGTTCAAATTTCATTTTGGCATTGTTATGTATAGGGCTTCCAAACCGATTTAAACCGAAACAGGTTAACCGGTTTATCGCATGTTTTGAAAAAAACCGAAAACCGGTGTATTTCACTTATATCAAAAATACTCTTTTTTTTATTTTTACATTTTTTTTCAAAACGAAATATCTTTTACAATGAATTAACTGCGTAGAAGCGGAAACAATTTACATAACAAAATAAACATGCATATGAATTTTATAAAAAAATCTACTTGTCTCAAAGTTGTCCATGTTGTGAACAGAAATGATTTTTTGAAATAATTTAATATTTTTTATACTATATAAATATAATTATTTTAGTGCTTGTTATTCTCAATTATGAGTTTTATTATCAAGCTCTATTTTTTTATTTGACATTTTACCATAAAATATTTTCCCACAGTTGATTGTCATTGTTGCATATATAGATACATATCGATTTTACATTAAAATTGGAGCCTTTATGACAAATACTAAAAAAATTCTACAAAAAAAAATTTTTTTTGCACACCTACCTAATCAAAATACGTTATATTTTGGTTTAAACCGGTTAACCGGTTTTATTGCCAGAAAAAAATCGAAAACCGGTTAGTTGAAAAGTCCGGTTAATTGGAAGCCCTAGTTATGTATCACGTCATGTATATGTAAAATATTTAATTAAAAATAAATTTAGGCTTAATTCATAATAATTTTATTACTCAGCAGTAGTCGGCAACTCGGCGCTAGCATCACCAAAATAAGTTTAAGGTGATCTCTCGTTATAAAAGCTTGTTAATATTTGTGAATTGTGTGATATACGTCTTTAAACAATCATTATTGGGTGATTTGATTTATAATTGCTTGCAAATAAGGCTGTCAGCATTTGCTCAAGTAAGAAATCAATCGATACAATTATCACTCCTGACTCATTGCAGAGCATAAGTAAACTCTGCGACATCCAGTATCATTTGATTATAATCCGTAACATGCTGAAAATCGTAATCGACAATTTATAAATTTAACAGGTTTTTAAAAATTATTTTCGAAAAAGGAATTTATTAAAGGGCGGTTAGTAAATAGTAATACATTGCCAATGCATATCCTGATATTATGATACAATTTTCTGACTATTTTTATATCATAGATCCGCGTTTCTCAACCGCGGTCCACGAGGAGCAAATGATTGCAAGTTAAAACACTAAAATGCACAGGGCCTAAAGGTCAGGCAAATGAGGTAACGCTTTAAAATTTTCTTCACTGACGTCATCTTAAGCGATATTGAACAATTATTGGCTCGAAACGCAATTTAAAGAATTGTGTCGCTTGAGTTCGTTTGCCGATAATCGATCGATATATTAAATATTTACTCTGTCGGACGGGATTATTAAGTACTTTATAATCATTTTAAATTAATTAATTAAGATATTTATTAAAATGTAATTTTGATTTTATTCGTTCGAAAATCAACCATCCAGCAAAATTGAAATAAAGTGTCGTTTGTTATTAGGAATTAAAACGTTGACTAACACTGATAAAAAGTATTAAAGCAAAAATACCTGCTTCAATAAAATTATATCAATATTTAATTCCATATAATTGACGTCATTATAAAGAGGAAAAGTTTAATTATATTTCATGTTGAACTGTCATACGGTCACATTTAATGGCATTCAATTATAGGACGCTAAATAGCTTTAATTAAAAACAGAAATTTCCATAAACACGCCACCATATCTGTGAATATTAAATTGGCTTTGTAATTCGTCAATAATAAACAGTGATCGCGAAACGCTTTGAATTTATTGTTACACAACTTACAAACATACAATGATATAATTGAGCCGACGTTTTTATTAGCGAATGGTACCTTTGACGTTTGCGAAAAATTTGATTGGTCAATTAAATTCACCTTTGTTTTTTTAATTATTAAGTGTACAACAATACCAAGATAAGCACCTAGTTAATTCAGCTATAAAAAATCGTCTAAGCTATAAATACTTCAAAATTGGTTATGGTAGGGTGATTTATGTGGAACTATGTAAATATTTTTTTAAAAATCTCATTTTTGAATGAGATGGAGGGTCATTGTGCAATCACAGATTTACTAACTATATTTGAATAATAAATAAATAAAATGTCTTATTAAGATATATTTTAAAAAAAATGGTATTACAGCTAATACCAATGCGCCGAATATTTTAAAGATGAAAGATTATACGACAAAAACTCGATGAGAATTTTAGTATTGTAGATCACTCGAGATAAACTGACATCGCAAACACCAGTGTCTTAGGTTTCAAATTTTATATTTAAAAATCTTAATTTGACATTGACCTTACTGGAAATCGAACCCAGACCCACCTGGTGGCAAAGAACAAGCTCTTACCAACTAGACCACAGCGTGTGATGTGATATAGGAGAAGGATCTATCTACTTATGAGATAACTTTAGTCAGAAGATACTTTTCACAAGCATATGCAAAGGAAGAGCAAATAAGATATAGCTAAAATATATTTTTATTACAATTGGGAACCAGTCAATATAAAATAAACAGAAAATAGAAACAATTGAAAAGCACTGCTATCGTCCATTCTTTATATAATTATCGGAAAATCCAACAGAACCGGAGGCGCGGCCGAAGTGAATTACCCTCAATCAGACGAGCAATATCCATTATGACCGAACGCTCACACCGAGCATTCGACCGATAATGATCGATCGAATTTCACCCTTCTTGCAGTGTTTAATTTTTCACAAAAACTACAAAAATCTTCTGCTAACCTTTTATCCGATCACTGCTCGTAAAAAGTACGCCCCGAGTTATATATTAGAGAAGATATGGATTATATCGCAGAGCTAAAAAAATATTTTTTATTACATTAAATAATTAATTTTCTAACTGAAAAAGGAAAAAGAATGAGAAAAAGTTTTCTTATATGTATAATTTATAAAGAAATGTAGCCTTGGATTGTATTATGTACAAATATAAGCGGAGCGCTTTATAACAGGAAAAGCGGTAAGAATGTACTTAAGAAAGCTCCCACATTGGTGAGTGTGTACCTGTTTTGAAACTTTATAAGCGTATGTGCAAAGTTTTAATCAAAAGCTTACATACACACGAAGAATTATTTAAGGACCGTACATACACATTATTCGATCAACAAAACCTTTATTAAAATAAAAATTGGGGTACGCTACAATTAAGATTAAGATGATTTTAAGTGCAATGTAACGAAATAGGTGGATTCTTGTAAGTATGTATACAAAAAAGTTGAAAACACTTAAGTATTGCTACCATAAAGCAACGGTAAGATAAGTATGCAAATTGATTGCTGAAAGCTAAACCTACGTAATGACACTTGAAAAGAAATTTTATTCCTATTTCAAAAGCAAAAAGGCGACAGTTTTATTTTTCATATCTCCCTGCAACTTCAAAGCGTTCGATTAGTGGGATAACTACAAATAAAACAATACAAAAAAATATAAATTTTATTCTCTACGATTACCCACAAAAGAAATTAACGAAACAGTAATTGACTATTATAAAAATATGAACCACTCATCTAAGTGGAATCATCTCAAAACAAGTGTTATTGATTATTTCACTTTTGCTTTATATATTTGCGATATTTACAAAATACAAATTGGGAACGATCAAATTCAGTCTGAAAGAACGTCATTGTTACTGTATTATATTTTTAAAAAAATCAGTCACCTAATATTGCAATTAAAATAATAGTTGGACAGTGTTTTAAATTACAAATCAGTAGATATTAACACTCCTAGATAGGGTGTGTGAATGCCGCTTTCCCGGTGCTGTTCAAACACAGCCTTGTCAATTATGAAAAAATGGTAATTTTGAAAATAAATCAACGAAGGTAAAGCAAATGGTTTTATAACAACTTTTCATAAAAAGTAGCTTTGATCACAAATGATACTTATTCTAATTGAGACATCGAAAAACTTTTTCTCGTTCGTATTAAATTTTCAGTAAAACAAAAATATGTAATCTAATAAAAAAATGTTTTCGGCTCTGCGATATAATCTATTAATTAACTTGGAACTGAAGTATCTTTTTTGCACTGACGTAACTTTTTATTATTTTAAATAAAACTTATCAAATGGAATTAAAATTATTAAATTAAATATTAAATATAAAAGAAAATATCTGCTATTATATTGAAAATAACAGCCAATATGTAAGATACTTTTGATTTTTTATGTCGCATAACATCGAATTAGGAATAAGAGAACCCTTATCCATAATCTCAAATTTTAATTGAATGTATAAATAAAGAATACAACTTGCTGGGAGTTGTGCCCAAAATAAGCTGACCCCTAGGGTAAAGATCTTATTAATATACCAGTGCTTCCTAAGCTGTTTCATGTCCCCTTGATCCGAAAAAATAATCCGCGGCCCCCCTGAACAAAAAGATGCTCTGCGGCGGCTCCTAGAGAAAACCTGTGACCTCCGTGACCTCCAGTTTAGGAAGCACTGCACTAGACTACAAAAGTCGAAGTCAACATAAATAATTAAAGTGTTAGCGTGTGAAACGAGCCCAGTCTGGCTATAATGAAATGTGGGTTTATAACTTATAGCAAAGAAATGTGATTCAATTAGTCATATTAAGAAATTTCAATTTAGTGTGGAAAATATGGTAAATGTGAGACAATTTAAACTCAATATAATCTCGGTATTGTCATGTCCGTACTCCGTACAGGTATTCCCCTTAACGTTTTTCTGCATGCCATAATTATTGTAATTTTCGAACGAGCTGATATGTGAGGTACCGAGAAGCCTTCTTTTATAACCGACATTTGTTGTGAAAATCTCACATCATATTGATTGCACCGTACATTACAAGTTGCGAACGGATTTAAAAGTTTCCTGTGGCGAATTCGATCGCACCGGTGTGGGGTGTACTTCTCATATATACAATTTTACATGGGGTAAGTCGGCTACCAACCGGAAGCAGTGGAGTGGACAAGAAGAAGGCGGGAGGAGGTTTTGCGGTTGACCGCTTAGCCCAGTCCAGGAGCTCCTCAACCAACTTACAAACAACAAACAGTTTTATGAGCGAGGTACGAAGATAAGTACACAGTTATGGCCCGGCAACGCAGCACACCCTGGTGAATTGACAGATTTATTGGGACACGAAATAATATTTACATTTTTTAAGCACCAAAACCTTTTAAATATTTCGCATTCATTTGACAAAAAAACAATTATGATAACGTCACCGTGAAGGTAACTGAAAAAAACAAAACTATTAGGATTATATTAAAGATATTATTACATAAAATGACGTACTTTTTTGAATTACGGGTCACTGTTGAAGAACGCGTAACAAACGTTTCTAAAAAACTTATATACCGACTTGTTTATGGACTTCTAAAATGTACAGTTGAAGATTTCTTTGTTAAAATTACAGAATAGAACATAGTCTGCGAGATGAACGAATTAATGGTGAAAAAGCAAGTTTTTTATAATTAAGATTTGGTTGAAAACTTACCGATAAAAAAATAAGCTAGGAGAAAACTGTATAATATAAACGTGAACTTTAAGGGTACTAAGTTACTGTGACCTGAGAGTACTTGTTCTTGTTCTTATACTTATAATTTTTGGAATAAATAAGTAACACGCAACATTTAGGAAACTTCATTAAATTTGAACAACAATGTGAGATATATCAATATGCAGTGTATGTAAGTACTTGATATATTAAAACGGTTCTAAAATAAAACTTTATGCGGCACAACATGTGAACGTTACGGATAATAATGCGATTTCCCTAACGAATAACTATTTTCGGCCACGCCAGGTAACAATCCGATGACTGTGCGCCGGCCTCGCAGAGGCGTTATTTCCTTCGCCAGGTAAGGTGGGTCACGGGATTTCCGGCAAAACAAACAGGTGCAGAGGTACGATATGAAAATGCCACGTGTCATAATAAGCCACAAATTGTTTATGTCTGCCTGATTATCTTCAAGAATGCAATAAGTCATGCCTTTTGTGGTAAATATGATAAATTTTGGCCGTTTACTTTGCGCGTGTTGGGCAGAGACGACAAATAACTTATTTTCTTGCCTTCATTGTTACACCGAAGCAAAGTTGTAAAGATAAAGTTTTCTAACTATCAACGGGATAAATTAACTCACGTTGATTTAAAAGATCTCCCGACGATATGTTTTGTATACTTGCAAGTAAAAAAATATTAATTTAAAGTATTAGTCACAGAAAAGTTTCGATTGTGACGTGTATTTATTATTTTACAAACATAATTCTAAAGCTCGAGCCGGGCCAAAAATCAACAATCCTTGGTTTTAAAATAAAATATATTTGTGTAGATACGAATCACAACTTAAAAAAAACAACATATTTTAGATGTATTCCTAAATAAATTTGAAGAGATTCACTTTTTAATAAAAAAAATCTATTTGACACATTTGTTATTCCACTGACTGTCTTGCAAATAAAATTGTGACACGTATTTTGTCTCTTTGAAAAGTTGTATTTAGTATCGCCGTGAAAGCACTAATATTCAACAATTAGCCTATTCATTGCAGTGACTAGTGAATACCAAACGGCTGCATGTAATTGTGCAAAAGAAAAAAAATCACTGAGACATATATTGACTGATTAAAATCGGTGTCGGAGTGTAAACATAAAAAAAAATTACAGATTTCATGAAAACATATGGTAAAAATGTAATTTAACAATTAAGGATTATTTTTTTTTTGTCCGAAAACAATATCCGCATAGTTCCAACACAAAGAAAAATATTGATTTTGACGGGTACTATGTATATGAACAAAAGAATGATCTTTCTTTGGATGAGGCTATGGGGAAAACGTTTTATGAAGGGGTGCATCCGGCCCGCAGGCAATATTTTGGCAGCCATGTATATATGGGTTCAAAAGTTAGTTTGAACATAAAGAAAACACCGTACATTGGTTACCCTCATCGACCGAGAGTGATGTGGAGATCTTTTTGTTATTTTGTATATATCATACCATACGGGCGGTATTTATAAAAACTGTATTATTAATTATAACAAATATAATGCTATTAATTTTCAAAAAAAAATAATATGTACATATCGCACTCCTAGAACAACACCGTCACAATACCAAACCTAATCCAATTCAATTTTCTTATTTCTTTGTCTCGACATAGATCAGCACTCAACTAAACCAAACCATCTCGATATTCATACGTAAGAATATGCTTTTTTAAATATAGAGAACATAGCCATACGTAAGTTATGGCAGATATTTAGTAAATTAAAATAATTTGCATAGGGATAAATATTATGTAACATTATCATAAATACTGACGAGGAAATTGATAAGGCACCCACTAATGAAAATCATAATTTTACAGATTGTGGTGGTGTTGGCCTAAAGTGCGATACATTAAAGAAACACAGAAAGAAAATTGTAAGACGTAATACTTAATCGATGTTCTCTTCCTGCTAGTATTTTTTTTTATTAAAGAAAATTTTACTTCGTATTTAAACTAAGTTATTTCAATCTTTGATATAGTATTGAACAATATCAAATTTATTCCACGTTCACATGATATATATCAGGAGTGACAAACAATAAGACTGCATAGCCATTTGTGGTCGATAGTGAACGTATTATAATTATAATCTTACAATATATAAAAAAAACCTACTTCAACGTATATCTAATCACCGTAGTAAAAGCGCGGTATGGTTAAGGAAAGAGGAAGTTGCAAAGATCTTTGTAGCTTTCATTCAACAACTAATATTTTAGATTATTAACGCATTGGAAAACCTTAATTTAATTAATTGCCTTAACAGAGAAAAATAATATTACCCATAGTAAATGTGTAAATATTTTTAAATCTTCAAGTCATTATTATGTTTAAATAAATTATTGTCTTTCTCTTCTTTCAGTTTATAAAGCTTCACCAAACTATCTTTTAACATAGTCAGAACTATGAAGTGAAACCGTTTTTTTGTTGGATATTAAATTTATAAAGCTTTAAGTACAAAGGGACGTTAGCGTTAATGTTCTTGAAATCCCCTTCATCGCTAATGTTTTGGTAGTTTGCATTTCCTTACCATCGTTGCCGACGGAAGGGCGTGATCGCTACAGAGGTGAAAAATCCTCATTGAAGCCAGTTCACGGGGACTTCATATGAAAATCACATTGTATATACCTCCTCCCAAACTATATTCATACACGTACACACATGCGCGTAAATACATATACACATACAATACGGAAGAAGCTAGCAAGTAACATATATTATTATTGTGGAAATAAATACTTTGATATTATGTCTTGTTATCCAGATTCTTTATCAAAATAATCGTAATTTATACTATTTACAGCTAAGCAAAACTTTGCTTTCACTAAAAACATTATAATGACCTTCCATCAACTATACCCAGACAACGTTGTAACCTATTATAACAATTTGACATGATGATAAGCATGGCCCCACGGGAGAAAATAGGTGATGGATTTAACATTTAGAATGTCTAAAAATGATTCATAAACTACACACAAAATGTTCAATGCAGAAGAAATATCAAAACGAAAATTGTTGATTTAAATATGAAAAGAAGTTGGAAAACTTTGGTTTGAGTCAATTGATGTTGAAAATTTTGGTGCTCAATAATAATTGATGATATTTTTTTTCAAATATTATAATAAGTCGAAATGGCTAGTTATCTGGATAATAATATCCGCTACAAAGAAAATTTAAAAAATACGGTGAATTAATAAAGATAAATATCAAAGCGCCAGTTGTTATATGACACACAATTCAATTATTCAAGTACACCGACAAAATAAACATGATGTATTAGCTACATCAGAAATGAAAAAAAGTTGTTTTAGTCACTTTAAATGTTTTCAGTGTCAAAATAATGGTAGAGAAGCATTATACTCCTTTTTTCATAAAATACATTTATTTAACATGATCAGGACCGGTTTCGCACATCGCGAGCAACTGTTTTCAAAACAAATTCTCAACTGATAAGAATAAACATTATTATAGTGCTATTTATACTTACCTGATATACATTAAATAAATTTAGAATTAGTACAAAAAAAAAATTTTGTTGTTGTTTTAGTATTCACTTGTAATTATAGTATTTTTTTACGAGTTAAAAATTAATAAAATACTTGTTTGTACTTATCTCTGAACTATTGATTATTTTTTATTTTATCAGATAAAAATAGTTGTTATGTGTGAAACTGATCTTGATATTCAATAAATAGTGTGGAAAAGTACAAACGAGTCTTTTATTAATTTTTAATCTGATTCATTTCCAGCAAGTATTGACAGTAAACAGTTATAACTATGAGTAGTTAGTTAACCAGTGTTAAGAACAAATACATATTATGCATGAAAGCGATAAGCGTAGTAAGATCGCAGTTAATATTATATTTCAATAGAAAAAGATTAATTCTTTACTTTTATAATCCCAAGCAGACAACCGTTTCAACGAGTGGGGGATTTCGAAAACAATGCGCATTTTGAGTACGATCAAAGAATCCACTCTCTTTGTGAGATAAATCGCATGTCAGGTTTGAAAACCATTTACTTTACATATTGTCAGGGAGGAGTAAAGCAATCGTTGCTTGTACGTGAATAATACTTGAGTAAAGTGTCACGGCGTACTTCAATGCTCAAATTTGAAACGAGTCATGAAAATCGTCGTCCGGAAATCTTTATTTTTGCAAAATTATTATTTAGAAAATATTTCGATTTTTGTCACGCTTTTTACCACACACGACAATATTGGCTTCAGGAATATGGTTCACTATAAAGAAAACATTACGGAAAATTATTTTAATACAAAAAGTAATTTAAAGAGAGGTCAGTTGTATTTTTCGATATATTACTTACAATATTATATCCCATCGTGGGACTGTTGAAGTAAAATGGTTAAAGCTTTTCTTCTCTCGTCATACGTGAATATATTGAAGTGCCCAGTATTAAACATGGTCGATTGAAGAATTTGCCGATGTAATCATTTTTATAAATCATATTAATGTTTGAAAACCAACTTTAAATAATGATTTTACTATTAAAAGTGGCCAAGTCAAATGCGTCTTGTTATCATGCTGGCCAAGTCTTTGAGAGACAATCAGATCGCAGAATTTGAAACAGCTAATTGAATATTACTGATTAACAATAATATTACTCCTTTCCTAACCCCATCTATCCCTTTCTGAAGAGTAAAGTAGAGGAATATTTTTTCCATTCACAATTAAAAATCAACTATATTCTCCACAAGTCAAGTCCGTGGCCGAGTGGTCACTATCGTTAGTTTCAGTTGCGGTGTTTACAGGTTCAAACCTAAATACATAGTTTCGAAAAATGATTGTTATAAATAAATGCTTCCCACATTTCCGATCCTATAAGTTGCAAAATCGATGAGCTAAGCACTAGTCGTACCCTAGCCCTATTATTGTACCTCTAGTGTCATCGAAAAGAAGAGGAGGAGCAACTGAGTGACACAGTTTTCGTAGAAAAACGTATGCTGAGAAAAACTTTATTAGGAGTCCAAATGCTCCATGGATTGTCAGCGGTCATGGATAAAAAAATATGATAGGGCACGGTTGAAAACACAGGTAATACACAAAACTATAAAACTCGTAGGTGCAAGTATCAACATTTTGTAAATAAATCGTATGCTTGTCTGCAGCACGGGTGGGTAGTAAATGGTAGGGGCTGGTTTGAAAAGAACGGTTTCCGATATATAGCCGTTTTCCGGTTGAAAAGCTACAAAGAATTTATCCCATTTATATTTGAAAGTGCAATTTATAATTTGTCTGCGACGCCGGTATCGCCACTCCGCGCGAGCAATTTCAGCCCGTGACTGGAATACCTGAATGAGAGCGGAAACCAGGGATCGGTACCCACAAACGCAGTGTGCATTGCTCCCTAACACTTGGTCAGCGAAAGAACATATATCGATCAATACGATTATAAGAAATAAACAGAGGAAAACAAGACATATACCATGGATTCGACGCTATCATTGCGGTAATATAATCCAAGTAAAGAATTAAAATTGATAACGCCTATTATTCTGATTGTTGTGTAGCCAAGTGTGGCACATATTTCGTTTTTGTTGGTGTTTGTGTGTTACAGAGCTTATTCAATATGAAAACTAGAATACTTGCTTCGATGAATAAAAATACAATATTTTGTTAATAATTACTGCTATTTTTCAATCGATTTAAGGATTTTTGTTACTTATGATACTAACCCTGTCAAATATTTTTGATGCTAACCTTGTCTTAACCCTAATCCTTATATCCCCTACTGTCTTACAAAAAAGAGAAGTCGAGCAACTGAGTAACAAGCAGTTCTTGTAGAAACACTTATATTGAGATAAATTCCATTGGAAATTCATAAGCTAATAAACTATTATGCCTATTTGGAAATTCGAACACGCGGACTCTTAATACAGCATACAAAAGAAATGGTTGTAAGTCATACTATAATCTTAACCAATTATTGCCCAGTGTTCCAATATTGGAATATTTAGTATTTTTACCCTCACTCCATTATGAATGACGCAATAAAGTTGAAATTTCATCAGTCTACAGCTAACAAGCGTAGGTATCTTTTTGTGTAGTATTTTTTTTAGATTTGAACCTGTCGGAGTGAGCAGTGTTTTTTTTATTTGCACCAATTACGTTCAACAGAAAATGTAATCTGACAAGTAAGTTTACACATCTTTATAACACATTTATTACATATTGACCATATGTTTTATAATCTCTTTTTGTTCTAACTTCGTTATGTGAAGTATTTAAAAAAAACCCAAATGTAACTTTTTTATTCAAATATTATGCATGTTCCTAAATTGGAACACTGGGATTATAACATGTGAATTTTTTTCCCCCCAGAACTTTAGCAACATCAGAGATGGAAGAAATTGATGAAAATATAGTACTTAAAAATTAATGGAAATCCCATGAAGAAGGGAGGAAGGCCAAAATCTTCAGAAGAATTATCTATCAGGGTGCCTGTCAATATGATAGGGTAGATCATTGGATGATTACAGCTGGTAAAAAAAATCGATGTGAACTCTGTAAAAAAAAAATCACAAAATGTCCTCTCAATTTTCATGAAGGATGTTTCAAAACCTTCCATTTTCGTTATTCATGTTTATATATTTATGTACACTATTTTACTTTATTTATCTATGTACACTATTTTATAAGGTTAGTTGTGTTGAAATAAACTTTATTTCTTATTTTAGTTTTATAACGTCTACCTCATTGTATTCCCAGTGTTCCATATTTGGAACATTTCGAAAAACTCGTATAAAAACAATACGAATGCAAAAAAAAAGAAAAAAATGTTTTGTATTATATATCATTATGATTTATTGAAATTATTATAAATTTTGAGAAAAAAAAAATCGGGCAAAAATGGGTTAAACTTCTATTCAAAAAAAAACATTTAAATTAAATTTTATTAAAACGGAGAGTTAACTATTTCCCTACCTTATCAGCAACAATAATACTGTTTCCACTACATCAACTCGGTACGTTCATTGCTACCAGTTTAAAGATTATTATTTTTTTAAATTTAGGTATGAAAAATGTTGAAGATCGCTGATCCAGCGATTCGTATTCGAATGAAACGGCCATCCGTGGCGCATATGATGTGTTTCGGAAGGACGTGAGAATCAAGGAAAAAGGAGATTTGGGATTTTTTTACAAGTACAGCACGGAAAATACTTAGTGGGTGTAAGCATGATAAAATGTTTGTTTTCCTAAGTCAAAAAGATTTTTAACATTACAATCAGATAAAAAAAAATGACACTGAACAAAATAAAAACTCGTACTTTTATATTTGTGTACGCTTAAATAAAATGGGTTTTTTTTTATAAAAATATCAATATCACACATTTGATTATTCCCATTTTTATGAAATTCATATATGTTTTAAGGAATTGTGCAAACATTTATTATGTATACAATCTATATTAATTGAAAGCATGTATCCAACAATCAGTTAAAAGTGTTTTCCCAAGCAAAACCGATATATTTTTTATTTTTATCATTTTACCGATTACAATAAAGGAGTCACATGGTAAGTGATTGACAGAGATTACGTATGTTTCCTTACATTGAGTGGATAGCAGATTCGTGCTTCGTCAACACTTCGTTATATCTGCAATATGAACATGATAACTACATTGACACGTGGAATCAATTAAAGATGTCTACATTCTTTGTGGTAGACATTTGTGAGATTTAAATAAAATTAAACTATATTAAAATATTAAACTATATAAAAACATATGATATAACTTTTAATATATTGATGTTTCAAAGATAAGCACTTCTCGTTAACAATTTAAAGATAAGTGTATGAGAATAGCCATGCATTATATGATTTTTTGATTATCATCAAGACCTTGGTGCAGGGTATCCGATCACAAAGGTGACGCTGTCGCTTTTGAAATAACAGGTGGAAAGTTCAAGAGTCGTCGGCTCCGCGAGACAAAGGATCGCGGGTCACGGGGACATGTTAACATGCACGCCTGAATGAGCAGGGTATCGGAGGGATGGGGGAAATTTATAAACGGTTAAGGTGTCCGTAAGCGAGATGGTAATTGAAATTCTTAAAAAGAGTATCGGAAATGTGTTCAATGAAGAATATATTGGAGAATATATTGTAGTTTAAATTAAATACCCGCGAAAGGGAGCGCTTTGTATAGCATGAGACTTTTATATAACCTCTCTCAAAGGTATACATTGTTAAGTTCTGAACACGGAAGTTCACCAATTAAGAGAGCCTTTTTCACTATACACAAGTGTATGCAAGATAAAATAAAAAATTGCAAATGGTATGTATGCACCGTGGTTTTTATACACACTCTAGAGATAAAGGTATCAAAAATCAAATATTTTCTTTAAAATTGTCTAAAACACAATGAATTTGTGTATTTTGACTTTTTGCGTTTGGCATGCATGTCATTGGTATCAATTTATGTGACACTTAAAGCTACATATCTGCATTACACAAAAATGCACAAAGACATGGCTCAGAAGAAAAAAACAATTTTTAAATGATGCTTCCATGTCATGTAACATGTAGCAGTTTTGGAACCTGTCAATATTAACTCTTAATATTTTAATTTATCAGAAACAATATTATTAAAATATATGGTGGGTTCTATACTTATACAAAAAATAATGCGCAAGGTGATCTCTTGAATTGGTTTCACCATGGGTTACTCATTTCTCTGCTGAAGTTTTTGGATGTTTATTATAATGACGAAGACCATCAAAATAGTTAAATGTTATAATATGGTAAAATAGCATCGTATTTAGTTCTACAGTTTTTATAATATTAGTTAATAGCTATTTCAGCTTTCGCCATCGTCAGAACTATGTTTAAACTTATATTTTGCTCAGCTATATATACTGGCTCCAGTAAACTGTTATCTTGATTTGACGCGGTTATATGTAGCAGATTGAACTAAGTGATGATAGCGTTAACTGATAATAATAACAGAGATGAAGTAAGGACCTACACGAAAATGTACTCGAAAATATGGATCAGAAATGAGACGGTTGCAACAGGAAATTGATTTCTAAATTGAAAAATTGATGTCACATATGAATTGCAAACGCAAATTTATTGAACGTAGAGCGCCGATTGATAAATGGCCGAGATCGTTTATCGTCGTTTTGTAGCAAATTAAACAAGACGGGACTTATTGTAACAAATGAAGGCAATTGACATTGTGTCATTGGATGAAGTAAGTACCAATCGACTGACAGAGCTATTGTGACAATTGAGATAAATTACGTATGGTCGTGTAACAATAGGTACACGTTCGTACTAATGTATTTGAAATAATGATGAAATAGTTAAAGGTAGGTACGCTGGCAGTCCAACTGATGATATTTTATGGAGATTTATCGTTCGATTAACAAGATCAAAGGCAGCCGATGTAAATTTACAAATGCAGTTATATGTACGGCTCTTCATTTTTACTTTTATATAATTACTATAAAACACCGATATGTGTCGTTCAATGTTAAATAAGTCAATCGTTATTAACAAGCAAGTTTTTCAAATAAAAAATATGGACTTGGACTTGTTTATTTGTTTGGCACACTATTCCTTTGCTTAAATGAAATAAAAAACTACAAAAATCTTTAAAGATACTAACTGATTACTACTGATTAACATCAACAAATAACATACGAGTGTAAATGTGAGGGAAAGTGTAGTATTAGTAGTATAGATTTGTAAAACTCTTAACAAAAAAGAAATATTATTAAATAATATTCTTAATAGCACAGGTGGTTCCCCGTTACTCAAATTGTTTCCAATTAATAGAGTAATCACAAACCTAGCTGATTGATTGCAACTCATTAGTTTAATAGTTTGTAATGTTTAACGTCATTAGTAGTATGATTAAATTGGTTTGCACTGTTTCGATTTTATAATCCCCTCTTTGCTTCCCTTAAAAAGGAAAAATCCCAATCTGATTGATTACAACTCATTAGTATCATTATCTGTTTGTTTTATTTCGATTCTACACCCCCCTCCTTGCTCCTCTTAAAAGGAAAAAAACCCAAACCTCCATTTTGTAATTTTATATTTTTAAAATGTTAGAATCAATCTTGCTTCATTACTTAAGCAAACTTTGCGATAGTAAGTCTGAAGATGCCTCTGAAAGAGGCGAAACACGTGTCACAGTTAGTAACACAATACGTGGAATAATCAAAGTTAATTTAAAATTTTCTATTAAAATGAACTTCCACAAAGTTACCGCCGAAACCATCGAAAGTATTAGATTTGTATACATCGATATCTAACGTAAAAACATAATTCTTTCACTTTTTAATTTCATGGCAACCAAAAATATGAAAATTATCGAAAAAACGTGTGATAAATATAATACCATAATAAAGATTTTCAGTTTAAGAAATATTTTTTCGGTGTATTTCTTTTTTTTAATACATATGCTCTGTATTAATATTAAAATGAATGTTTTTCAAATATAAAACAATTTAAAGTGTATTAGTGTACTGATTTAATACTGTAATATACAACAATGTACAACATTACACGGATAAAAAAAAACAATCGATATTTCTAATAATAATAATGTGAATCACGATGTTTCTTTCGAAAATATTTTCCAATGCTATGGAAGAAAACACAAGGAAAACAAACACAAAAGATTTTTTTTTTATCCAAAAAGCAGAACGGATAAAATACTATTTCCATTACAATTCGAACACAAAATTTAATATTCAAGTTAGTGTAGAAAGCGGGCGTGAGATACATAGGTATTCTATTGACATTCAAAACTCGAATAAAAAAAAAACGGCAAAAACGACGCATTGATGTTCGGGTCCACGTCGGGACCTCCACAAGTGGCAGGCGGTAATGTAAGGGCGGGTTGGACGCCACGCATCTCTCCCCGATCAATAGAAACAGCTGCCGAGTGAAAATAAATCCGCACACACGTCGCGGTTCTCGTAAGACCAGACATCGGGACCCCAATCGTAGACACGTTTTACTTGTAGGATTAACAAAACGCTTTGAATGTCGAACAAAAGAATGGTCGGCTTCATCACAAATTGGTACTATCCGAACGATTGTTTGAATTTGCTCCCTTTCAGGACAGGGTTTAACATATTCGTAATAAAGTATACGAAGTAGAGCTTCTGAATCTGAATGATATATTTTCAAAGTGATGTATGGAATACAGATATGTCACGAAGATTTATTTCCACTTTTATATAAATATATTTTTGATTTCGTGAGGAACTCGGAGATTAGAGAACGTATGAGACAGCCCCCAGTTGAGTCAGTGGCCATGGAGAGATGTTTGGACTGAATGGTTCACGATCAGCGGATGCTTCCGAAGAACCTTAATTATGCTTATCTGTCCTTCCGAGAGGTGTGATTACATCGTCATAGACGACCGTCGGGTACTATCCATTGAAGTTGCTTGGCAAAGTTTAGTGATCCTGGCATGTCATGGGAGGATACAAATCGATTGGCGGGAGATAAGGTATCGTGGCCATATGCTACAAGCAGCGTATATGGTAAAAAAAGAATAATACATAACCTAAGCCGGAAATCCTGTAAATGTGTGGCTTTAACTGTAGGGATAATTAAAACTCTTTGAATTCCCGTAAACTAAATAAGCTTAGCAATTAACAAATCTAAAACACAAGGTGTATGTAAAAAAATATCATTATTTATTTATTTCACTACTTTTGATAACGATCATGATCGGTTTCACTACCGTATTCTAGTGATGAGCGAAACCAGTCCTGATTATTTAAAAAAATGAGAATGAGTTCAAAAAGGGCAGTTTATTTTTTTGTATAATAATTACTAACGTTGGTCAACTTTCAATTAGGTATCATTGCATCGTGAACGAATTCTAACTAATATACAACAGCAAAAATTTTAAAACATCACAATAATCCGAATTATTTATAATTTTAAAGTAATAAACTATTTCAACATAATTAAATATGAACAAAAAAATCTCTAAAGGATCAAACTATACAAAGACGGGGTAAAAATGTATCAGCTAGGGTATCCAATCCCGAAGCCTTTTTCCAATCCCGGGATTTATACTTTTTCCCAGAATCTCACGGAAACTCGTTTTTTTTTTTTTTAGCTCACCGAGGAATTTGAAATCTCCGATTTGCCATTTCGTGTAAATTTCGAGAATTTGCTCAAAATTTCTCAATCCCGAAATCCCGGGATCGCGGCCATCTCAATCCCGGAATTTCGGGATCAGAAAATTGAACGGGATCCCGGGATTGGATGCCCTAGTATCAGCGTACGGTGAAAATCACGTTACCATTTAGGATATAATATTGCGATCATAATTGTGAAAGATTAAATTCATAATTTCGATGAGTAATCTAATTAAATTTGAATCGTTCAATTATGTACATTCACACAGATTTTGTCACTAACGACCCAGGTTTGGCCTTTCGGCATCTTCAGGCGTTCAAGTGCACGGATGAACTTGAACTGACGCTTAGTAAATTAATGTTTCGTGTTTATATAATAAATAAATGTATCTTAGAATTAGAGTAATCTAATGACAAAGAGTACCAAATGCAAATTATTATGGAAGTACAAAATAGACAGCGTTGTGCAGAAATGGTTCACAATACAACTTCGTATCCAATGAAATGTTAATCGAGTATGCCTCGCCAAAGAGGCAATTTAAAGATACTGTAAATACTGTAGGCGAGATTTCGGTGGACATGTGTGAAGAAATTTGTATTTTTCCAACGGATGTATTTGGTGGAACTAAAAGATTTTGAGTTGACATGCGACGAAGCAAAGCGATTGTTGTACGATAGGGAATCGATTTAGAAAAGCTTCAAGCATTTTTTACGTTCTTGAGCAGTGGTTTTTAAAATTTATGTTACTACGCTTCTTCTTCTTGTATCTTCGCGCCTCTCTACCATTTATTTGAATCATCGAGTGGCAAAAAGCACTCTGGAAGCTTTTTACAGTTAAAGTTTTAAGTAAATGACGAGAAACTGGTGTTAGTACATACCTTACGTTAAATGTATTATTTTTTGCCACTGTCTTTACATGCGTAACAAAATGTGATATGTATTTTATTTTTTATGCAGATAACGTGCATCAAATTTTTGAATGTTTCTTCAAATTCAGTTTTCAAACGTTTTTACAAATCACCCAAATTTTTAAAATTATTTCCTCACCAGGATAAGATTTAAAGCTCTCGGCCTACTTACTAGATATTATTTAAGCTATAGGTAAAGGTGTCGTTTACTGGTAACTTTCATAAAAAAAACGTTCAGGATTGTTTTTACAACTTGATGATTCATTTCATATAATAAAAGCACGTTATAAATATTATACAAATTTTCATACAAAAGGAGAAAAAAAAACAATTTACAGTAAAATAACATTTTTTAAATATAAATTTCAATATTTTTAAATATATAAACTGTTTTATATGAAATGGGCGTGATTTTATATACACACAAAGATCATCAAATCTTGAAAACAAAGTGGAAAGTACCACTCGTAACTCTTTATCTATACATACGTATGAAGTTACGAATAATAGAAGAAATTGCATTGCAATATAAAGGTTCATACTCACCACTAAGATTTAACTTACAATTAATCATGGTTTAATTTTGAAGTTTTTGTTTTAGTAAACTATCACATGATAATTCTATAAATTATTCTTTTTCAATGGTTGTCAGCTGACATTCATAATTTGACTATCCACAAATGGATTATGTGTTCACGCAAACATTGAGAAATAAAAAATTCACTGATATATAATTCACTTACTGTTACGTTATCTACGATATAAAAAAAACTTATAAATAACACTAACATTGCATACTTTTATCACCTGATAATGTTCGTCATGGGAGAAACCGGCCCAAATATTATTAAATGAAAGTGGAAATTAGTACAAATTAGTATTTTTTTAATGTGTATATTATGTTAAGAAAATAATACTATTTTTTTAAATTTTGCAACTCCTTTTGCAACAGTCCGCGCCTCCCAGTTTGCAAATCGTTGTTCTATAGTAAAATATCAGAATTTGAGGCGTAAATCAGACATCATGCACTTACTAAAGAATGCGAATTATAGAAGAAATAACTCGAGCAAGTGAGTGCCTTATTGATATATTAGGGTGCGTCATTATAGAATCATACGCTCGCATTGCAGTGTATGTAAGCTACGTATTGCGAATTTCTGATAGCAATCTGTATTTCGTCGACATATTTCACGATTGCTCGATTCCCTCCCAGTTTCGCTGTGGGTGCCGAACTAATGCTCAGACGTTGAATGAGGCCATTTTTAACCAAATCGGGCCGTTACGATTCATTTGGTGGCGTCTTGTACGACAGCCATCGATAAGCGACTTTCAATTCAACGGCTGTACAAAAAACGAAGCCCCCATAGGCAAATGTATTCCCACATTAGGGGTTTTTTATTATTGATGAATGATTACGAGTGATAAAGCGTATTCGAATCCAAGAGTTAATGCACTTAAAATGTTGTACTTGTTTGGTTCCTACATATTAAATTACCGGGCTGATGAAAACGTAAATGTCAATCAAGTGACATTTTGGGTAAAGTAGGGTATTTTTATGTACATAAATATACGATTAAACATTAAAAACAAAATGCTAGGGACGGTAGATGTCAAGTAAACAATTAAAGCAATGTTTTGATTGATGTTGTGACAAACAATCTCAACCGAAAAAAAAAACGATTTTTTTTAGCATTATATATTAAGAAAATTACATATTATACTTTGAAGTTATCTAGATACCTAATAGCACCAAATTAAAATGGTAATAAAAAAAAGTATTAAGATGTTTATCATTGTAAATATATTAATTTTTACATGCATTTATTCCCGAAAGAACGTCGTATTAACATGACTAATTTATCGAACACACATAAGTTTTTAGTGAAAAATTACTGCGAATTCTTAACGTTTCTTTTGTGGTATTATTTCGAAAGTGGAAAACGATAATTATTACAGTAAATAATACTTTTTAGATTTCCCCCGAAAATGTTGAAATGAAAATATTCTTTTGCACAGAACACAATTCAATATTTTGAATCGTTCAAAACGTAAAAAAACAATTTTTATCAAAATAGCTGTGAAGGATGACGGTTTAAAAGGGGAAAAATATCAACGTATTTAGTTCTATAATACAAGTTTATATCTATTTCGGCGTGCGCCATCGTCGGAAGATAGTTCTTCGACGACGTTCTTAGACGTTGGTGCACGCCAATAAAGGTACATATAAACTAATATTATAAAAAAACTGTAGAACGTTGATATTTTTACCATATTACAATAAATATTTACCAAGTAAATGCCAATTCAATCAACGATAACGGTTATTGGGTATTGGTATTCATTGTAAAACCTTAAATAAATAATAAATGCTGATGTTATTAACTATTTAATTTATAGACGCAACCCTCTCAGTAAAAAGGCTTCTAATCATATAAAATAATGCCCTCCCCACATTCATCTTGTTATATTATCTTCAAGTTAAGAAGCTGTCTGCATGACGTTAAATAAGATATTACATAGTTTTAAGTTCGAGTAAGTTAATTAGGTTACCGAGGAAGAAATTGGATTATAAAATTGAATTAATTATATATGATTACAGCGTGAGACTTTAATATGAAAAGAGGTACGCTGTGTATAGTCGAATACATTCGTATGTTATAAGTAGACAGATATTAATCGAGGTAGAAATTTAGTGGTGGAAGTAAATATTCAATCACAAGATGTATTGCGTATTCAATTAAAATTTAACAGGAATTCGTTGTTCCTAGTACAGTAAAACCCCCATTTACACTATATTCGGGACCGTGTAATTGGGGGTGTGAATGTCATACAAAATAAGGGATTTGATTTTTTTCCGCGGAAAACGCAAAACTAAGATGTCCCTTAGTTTTACAAAAAAAACTGTATGCGAAGCACAGACGACCGTCTCTTAGTAACGGCAATGGAATGCGAATATTTCAAGCCGGCGCGTAAATCGGGGTAGTGTAATTGGGGGTTCCACTGTATTTATTTCATAAAAAACCAATTATCATTTCATTTTCAAGATTGGCAGGTTATTAATTGAAACTCTTTTCTAAATAAAAATAAAATGATACGTTGAGAAAAGTAAAAAAAATGATTGATTATAGAATAATCGAATATAGTTCAAGCGCACAGAAAATATGAATACAATTTAAATCAAACCAAATGTTATACGTTTTTTGATAGTATTCAAAAGTCATCTGTAAAACAGAATGGGTATAATAATTAGTGAATGGCTCATAACTAGACCTCTCCAGTAAGTTAAAATTCAAATATATATATATAGACAATTATGAATCAATTAAACGTTACACACAGTTAAATGGGGAAACTAAAACTAAAGTATTAAAGACAATCATTGTTCATAGGTTTAAATGAACACGTAATTCGATAAAATGAACCAATCAATAAGAATCCTTTATTTCAGGTTAAAGCTGAAAGTATAAAAAAAAGGTTATTTTTAACGATATGATTACACCAATGTCTTTGATTGCAATTAAAGAATTAAAGTTTTTAAGTAATGTTACAAAAACATCTATATATTTCTAGTGAATAAATTAAGCTGCTTTGCAGCTGTATGAATGATCGGCCGGCGTTGCAAACGTCAGAGCTAAATTTAATCTACGAGCAGGGCGGAATTATGGCTCGAATGCGAGTGCTAGAGACATGAAGTTATTACCATGGGAAGGAAATTGTTTACAAACAGGGGCACAATTTGTATGATGTTTTCAACAAGATTTATATTTGAACAGATAATTTGTCCATTATTTTCGAAATCCGTTGTATCGAAGTTCTACTGTATAGATATACTACGATTATCAATTAGAAATAATTAGTCAAACTATCATGACAAAGAGTACACTTCAGTGATTTAAAAATCACTTGTTAAATTAATTAATAGAACGAAGTTGCAATTGCTGAATGAGTTACTAGTTGACTTGAGTCAACGCCCATCAATTTAATTAATATGCCAATGAAATGATCAGTTATGGAACTGAATATAAAGTATGTAACTCTCTATTGGGAATACGAAAATGTTCGTTATATTTAGATCTAGGGCACTCCTATGCTATTCCAATTATCATCGTAGTGACATGTACTTAGAATTTAATAACTAAAACTTCAAAAGTGAACGTATTATTTGTCTCTATTTACGGAATGTCTTTTTTCCAACAATTTCAGCTTGTTGTGTTCGTCGTGTACACGTATGGTTTAACTTTTGGTTTGTGAAGTTATTTAACTATAACCGGCTGCAATCCCATCTTTTTACAGAGCTTAAGAATAGATAGATTGAGCTCGAAGACTACAAGTAACCTTATCGATTTTATTAAGCACTGTTTGTAAGTCACATAAATTAGAGAGGATACAAATATTACAATAATCCATGTCTCTGATTTTTGCAAGTTTGAAAACAGGGATTTGAACCCGTGGACACAGGGAACAAGAAGAAGATTTTAATTAATACTAGGTATACGTCGCAAATAAAATATTCACGTAAGAATAATCGTGCAATATGATAGAATTGGCTATAGGTATAATTAATAAAGAATTTAATGACATGTACAATGACAAAAAGAATTCTTATCTTTATTTTAGCATTTTTTGGAAGTCATCAAATCGAAGAAAGAGGACTATTAAAAATAATGGAAAACGTGTTATGAATCCAGTACACTGATCAAGGCATTTCGTTAAAAAAACATTGGATATTGGCTACATAAAAATGCATTGAAAAGAGTAAGTATGAAGCAAAAACATTTATTTTTATCCCCTTGCAATAGGATTAAATATTCATTACAATGCCTTATTTTCTTTTATATTCATCGTTACCCATCGCCTAGCCCAAATTGTAATGGCTCTAGCTAGGGCTCACGAAGAAATACAAATCAAGAGTTCAAATCCCAAAATGGTAATTTACTATAATCAATTAACCTTTAAAAGATTTATCAGCAACAAAAAGGCAAACAATACATTGTTTTATATTATAATAGATATAACTTGACAGGAGTATATTGACCAATTCCAGAAAGTCGCAGTAGATAAATAGGGATCAGTTAAAAACTATTTATTTATAAATTACACATGGGATCGGTGAAAACGTAACCCAGAAAAAAAAGATCCCGCTATACCATAGGTTTCCAAGCTTTTTCGGGTGGCGACCCCTTATTATAAAAGCCATGTGACCCGCGACCCCGATTCAACTGAAAAAGGTATTTTTAATAAGGTTATTTTAGTTGACTGTATAAGTTGGCGACCTATAGGTTGGGAACCTGTGCGTTATAAGAATTATGTTGAAATTTTAATAAAGTAAGCATTACAATTCAAAGTAAAAATAGTAACAAATTTTCAGGATATCTTCGTGTTTTGTAAAGATATCGAATCAAACATTTGATGTGTGACAATGATTGTTTTTATATTCATCCTAGAATAAACTGATAGGAAAATATATATTCTTCTATGGAAAATTAAGTAGTATGATCATTTGCTCTCCCTGCAAATATTGTGTGACCGACGTAAATCACAAAATATTTCAATAAAAAAAGCTATTTGTAAAGGACAAGAGATAACAGATTGAAGTTATAAATAAAGCGCTACATTTTTTTACAGCGAGAATGAATGAATAAATTGTTTTTGATTCAAAATAAAATGGAGGTAAAGTTCGCCAAAAATTATTACAAAAAATCAGACTGGTAGATAAAAATATTTACGGCGAAAGGTAGAAGATTAAATATGTTTACAAAGGCGGCTGTGCAGCGAGGTTCAGTCAGTGTCCATTACGTTCTGTTTATATTTCTTACAAAAAAAAACTAATATCAAGTGCGGGCGGGGCGGGGTGAAGATTTTCATTTTGACAGCGTACAAATATTTATTTAACGTTGGAGCAGAAATTCGATCAGGGCATCCGGGTCGAATGTTTGACGTCTTTCGACTTCAAACTTGACGTGATAGCTGCCTCCATTTATTACAAAAACTTTTTCGTATCATCACTTGTATACGTATACTGGTATCAAATAAACACAAAACTTCTAATAACTGTAAAATGAAAAGATAATTACACGTATGAGAGATATTACAGCATGGTAGAAAGAGTTGCAATTATAGATCAGAAGGTTCCACACTAAATGATTTTCGTCCAGTTATTTAATATAATGAGAAAATTCTAAATGAGACAGATCGGTTCTCAGACTATCCGCCTGTAAGTGACACATCTGATGACTTTGACCACCTTCTTGAGTGTGATTAAATAAATCTTTAAGACTAAATCCAGATAGTCACAGTAAGATATAAACAAAAAATGCCACATTTATTTATACCTTAAAACGTACCTCGGTAGTTTTCACACTTGATTAAAAAACATATATTTATTTTCATACTTAAATGTCACACCTTTTAAAGGATTTTCGTACTTTAAACGAATGTCTCATACCAGTTACGAGATACATCCTTGGCTTAAACTTTAAATACGATCGATTTTTAAAAATAATTCGTAGAAACATCTATTTAGGTATGTACGGTATTAATAACTTGGTTGTTTTTTAAGAATTAAATTCAAAATGCACAAAAATAGCTTAAATTTATAATACATTAATACTTTAAGATTTCGACTGAAGGTGCTTGGTGGAATTTCAATATTAAATTTGAATCGTTCAAACTATGTACATTCTCACAGATTTTGTCACTAACGACCTGGGTTTCGCCTTTCGGCATCTTCAGGCATTCAAGTGCACGGATGAACTTGAACTGGCGTTTAGTAAATGAAAGTTTCGTGTTTATATAAGAAATAAATGCATCGCTGAGTCCAAAGCCATTGCTGGCGAAAAGGATACGCTCATGGGAATGCGAACGGATTTGAGTAGTAAGTAGTTTCAAGAATTATATTATTTGTTTGTCGGCAAAGGTTTTATGATTATATGATTTTATGATTATATAGGGTATAGAAGTGGATACACGAAATATAAATATAAAGTATAAACACGAAACTTTCAATTACTAAGCGTCAGTTCAAGTTCACCCGTGCACTTGAATGCCCGAAGATGCCAAATGGCGAAACCCGGGTCGTTAGTGACAAAATCTGTGAGAATGTACATAGTTTAAACGATTCAAATTTAACATTAATACTATTTTATTCTATCGAACCCCCTTTCTTTGATGGACCAATACAGGATGTGCCTCTTCTTTCCTGATATGACAAATATTAAATATACATTTTCACTATAAATATATGTGAAAGTAATTCGTACAGTGAACTTTATAATTAAACCAAATGGTAAAATAAGAAAAACATTTATTTGTGAATCTTGAGACATCGCGGCTGTCTATTTACATGTCTACCTTTGAAACATTTACTATTATTCTCAAACGTATACGGTTCTTAATGCTTATTTCCAAGGGTTTTATCAATAAACAAAATAAATTCCTATAACACTCAGTAATTAAAACAATTTGCTGTGGTCAAATTAATGAGCCCCAATGTGTTTTATTCTGCTATTCGGTGTAACGGAGGCTTACGATGTAGGAAAAATGATATCAAAAATACCAGTGAAATATTCTGTTGATTTAACAAAGGACAGTAAAAGCTGCATAATGAAGAAATGGTGTGTAATTACTTTTTATTGATAACGTTGTTTGTTGTTTGAGGACATTAATAATTTATTTGAGTCGCTCAGTCGCCAGAAACCGTGTGGTATCGAGAAGGCGCGATTACTTCACAAAAGTTTTGATTAATCGGAAACGAGAGAGAAAATAATACCGAAATTAAAACACGACTGACATTCGACGAGAGGGTCGATATCAGATTTGTTCATTTATTCGAGGGAATTGCTTTTGAAGAACATCGAGAGATATATTGGACATTAATATGGAAAAAAAATAATAAAAACTTCTTTTATGACGTCTGTCATTCGAATATATGAATTATAACGTAGAAAGAAAAATCGTATTCGCTTTACGTAATATCGATTTCAGTGCTATGGGCATACAAAATGTTTTGTATATTTTTTTGTTTTATTTGGCATGCTTCGTAACATTCTTCGAAATTTCAAATATGTAATTTTCAAACATTTAATTCAATTTTACATAGTTGATTGATTCTGTGATGGGAATTAATAATCATGTTATAATTTTAAAAAATAATGGTTTTTTGATAAAAAAAGGTCTTTTAATTTTATAATAAAATTAAAACACATTTTTTAACTAATTTCACAATTTTTATTTTGATCACAATCGGTTTTGCTTACGGGAATTATTAACTCATTGTTTATTGTGTCTATAAAAAAACTATAATAAATAAAAAAATACCAATATATATATTAACACTTTTTCGATATAATGCGATTGGCTTTGGATGAAAAGACGCTATTTAATTTTATTGACAAATTTTAATACAATGTTTAAGAAATCAATTATTTTTTAAGGAGATATATTTAGTTTAGTAGGATGCATTCAATGAAATAATGCAGATCATTAGCTTCACAATAGTGACTGTTCAATGATTTCGTGCGACATAGATTGCCTAGTTATCAGAAATTTAAGCGGCGTCTGAGGCTGCCGAAGCGTCGCCAGTAATCGTCTTCGATTAGGCGGAAATAAGCAGGGCGTCGTTAATGCAATCATTACACAGCGTCGCCGTCGCCGCCGCCGGTCTCAGCTGGCGTCGGAGTCACTTACCATACCTCACCGAACGTCTGGGTGATCGAGGGCCAGATACTTTGGCAAATGTCTTTCGATTGTCCTTGACCGAAATTCTATGGCTCTTACCTGAAACAATGAGAAAGAGCACGACTATTAATAATTATTTATTGACATCAAAGAACTGGCACGGAGCAATGGATGTCCATATTCAATGTTTACAGTAATAAAAGAATATCAAATGATCATCAAATACATTTGTAATCTAAAGGTTGTATTAATCTGATCATTATTTAAATCAACGTTTTGGCAGTTTTTAAAATTAGATGGTCAGTATTTATATTTAATTGGTCAGTATTTTACTCGTTTAATGACCAATATTTTACTAAGCGAATGAGCATTATAAATATTATATGATTAAATTGTTTATATGCAAAAAGAATTTTAAAAAATCAGGTTGGTCAATCTTTTGGGTTAATCTCTCATTGATTTTGTTTTTTTCAATTAAAAGATTTTTACTAAAATATAATTTAAATCAGTGCTATACGATCATGAAACTGTTTATTGAAAAAATAATATTTATCAATTAATGTAGGACATGGTACATATTTTCCATTTACAATGCGGAATTTCAAAATAATGGAAGTATGTAGCTGTAAGTTTTTCTTTTGAGTGATCACAGTTAAAACGAAATTGTGGAAAAATTTATGCATCAAACAACATTGAATTTAAATACATCAATAGCGATATCATATATATGCCCTCATATTTCATCGAGTAAACAATTTTGAGATTTTAAAAACGAAATTTTATAAACGCTGTTAATAAAGTCTGAAAAAATTGTGGATGATGCTTGGTGGAATTGTTATATTAAATTTGATTTGTTCACATTCGAATGAATCATGAACTGACAGTTCAAGTACATCAGTGCACTTGAACACCTGATGATGGCGAAAGGAGGGGCCCGGGTCTTTAGTAACGACACCTGTGTGAATGTACATAATTTGAACGATCCAAATTTATTAAAATATGGTTTCATAAAATATAACTTGTTATTCTAATGATCTGTTGTAATATTTACAGTTTGAATATGATACATTAACGATGAGTTAAATGTAATAGAAATAGCAATAAATATTGTATCAACAGAAAATGACAATATGCTGTCTAAAATATACACTGCAGAAGTACAACTTTATTAAAAAACTAACTAAATATAATTCTGAAATGCTAACCATTTATGGTCTATTGGTAAAAGATTTAAGTAACTTGCGGAATCTGTCTAAGACGAAACAAGGGGGTGTGCGCCGGTGTGCCTCCTCGCGTTTGCCAACCTGCCGAGTAATAGGCGCTGCTGCGCTCCCGGCAGAGATTCAGACACTAATTAATTAATTGAAACGAGCCTCCCTCTCGCGGGTGAAATATACTGCCGTATCAATCCAGCCGCGGATTCACGAATAGCTGCCGGTGAATGGTGCGCCACGGGGTACGGGGGGTTGAGATTGAGGCAGTGACGAAATATTTTAAGTAAATAACGGAGAAGGTGTCTGTCGTTTCGATCAAAATTGGAAAAAGAAATATAAGGTACACACATATGTGAAAAGGTATAATGTTTCTCATATTATTGGTATAATTTAAAAAAGAAACAGTTACAAGATATTTTCAAATTACTTCCAATGTATATTAATGAAAGCATTATTTGAAGTATTGACCTTTATACATATTTTTAAATAAAATGATTTTTCTTCGCTTGAATCTGTTTGAACGAAAACGCCAGCAACCAACGAGTGCATGATAAATTATATATTAAGATAAATATATTTTTAAGATTTTGAATCCTATTTTGACAGCAGAAATCTGATGAAATGAAATTAGAATGTTACAAAATACAATTGAATGTTACATAAATCGCCTGTATGAGAGTATTTCATAATAAACTAGTCGATTTTTAAAGGTAAAGATAAAGATTAAGATAAGGACTCATATACTAACTAACAGACGAAACTAGATTCAAAGTTTTAGAATAATAACTAGAAATATAGATTTTTTCAAATAATAATTTGAAATTTCATTTTCGTCAAGTCAAGTCAATATTTTCATTAAGTTATGGATTCATCTTTATGATTTTAAATTTATAAAATATTTGAAATATGTATATTTAGATCGTCAATAACAAATACAATACTAATGAATAATTTGTGTTGTGATATTTGAAAAGAAATTGGTTGAAAACCTATATAAACCATCGTTAAAAGAGATTCATTAAAATTTGACTAAAAGTGTCCCGAAGCTTAGGTACCGAAAGCTTTTCACAATACGGCAGTGCAAAAGCAAAAGTTGTGATTTATGTATGCTGGAGGCATCAGACCAAACTGTGAAAATGTTCGTCAGCATTTGTTTAAAGGTTCGCTTTTAAGGATCATCTTGTTTACACAATGGAAAATGGAAATTTGAACACGAGATTTACGACAGCCCGAAAAGAATTAGTGGGTGAGGTCTACTCGCTGAAATGTTTATAAATAAAAATCGAACTGAATTGGATGTAATAAAAATAGGCAAGTATTTATTGGTTTGACTTTTAGTATTACAAAATTTATTTGAATTTCGTCGAAAAAGGTATGACAGAAAACTATGAATACATTATTTAAATAAATATGTTGACAGAAGTCATTGTTACTAACATTGGAAATCTAATTATTGTATAATAATATGAATGACTGCATTTTATGTTCAAATGGCTAATAATTTTCCGGCATTGTCCGGGATATATCTAAACTCTATTCAAAACTCTTTATTAATGAGAAGTAAAAACCACGCTGAATTTTTACCAAATAACAAACATGTAACTCTTTACTTAAATGCGGCAGTTTATGTTAAAATAACGTTCAGTTCTATAAAAAGAATAGATAAGTTAAATGCCGGCTTCGCCTCGGTTGCATTAAATTTCCTATTAAAAAACTTAGAGCGCAAATATTTGCGATATTTTGGTGTCGAAAATAAAACGTTTAAAATATCGCCGTGGACCAAATCTTATTAAAAACACATCAAAATATAGTCCATCAATTAATGATTACGCTAAATATTCTAAATAGCACAGTTGACTTAGGTATGGCAGCCATGTACAAATGTCATGTCGCTAATGTTAACCGTTTGAGAGGAGTCCTTGTGGCAGGAAAGCAGACAGACGAGTGTATTACTGTATTTTCTCTACTACAAGACGCGTATTTTCCCCCATTTTCGGCGTGTTTGGCGGTCGTGGATTAAATATAATTTATTGATATTATTAAGTTTTTTATATGTAGGAAGCGAATGCATTATGATAAAAGCTTTTGTTTCACAACCGCAATTTATTAAGCACCGAGAAATTCTTTTGCGAGATGAAAATTATTAATTTCATGTTACAAAGCGGCACACGCTTTAAAATATATAGTTAGATACAATTGGGTCCGTATTTCCTCCCACCAAACCGACTCTTTAAACTGGCATAAACAGAGTGACTAGATAGTTAAAGTAGTAACAAAGTTCTTATAAAAACGATTTCTGACGAGATGCTCCATCAGGAGTACATATGCTAGATATTGTGAGCGGGCATAGCTATACATATATATATAAAAAAAAACTATGTTATGTCTCAGAATAAACATAGTTGGAAGAACAGTTTTTCGTTAGAGTTTCGGGTAATACGGAACTGTGACCACACGTCTTTTATTAAAAAAAATATTTTTCAAGTTCACTAGTGTGTACGTTATGTATTTTTTAAAATGGTAATTTCATCTTTAATTTTGTGAATTGAAATATGCAATACATAACTGGTACGAAGCATAAAGCACACAGAAATATAAAATTATTTAATATAAATATAAATATTATTACTATTTACATGGAATTTAAATTCTAATGGGTGAATAATACTAACTTTTATTTTCTTCAAAATAATATGTTAACAGTACAGTATATTATGATCCTTGTTTCTTTATAGGAATTTTCGACGATATATACGAAAATGTTTACAAATGAGTAGGCAATGCTGAATTACGAACATCACATCACCTACGTCCTGAGAAATGTGCAAATTGGTAAGACGAAACTCTTCTCTGTCGCAATAAATTGGAGGGATGTTTTTGTTTTCCTTACGGAAATATGTTTCAGGCATATCTAGTTCATCTTGTTATGCAAAAAGGTGACTGTTTTGCATATAAGAATATTTAATGGACTTAATATTTAGCTTTTTACACTCAAAGAAAAACAAACGTGTGTATTTCAAATCATAAACGGCTCAGATAGCACACATATATAATATCAGCGTATGTAAAGGAAATAAGATTACTCGCCAATTTCATAATAAAAAATGGTATCAGTAAGGTTGGAAAAAAGAACCTTGATCAGTAAAATAGTAGAGTATTTTTTACCATTTATTCTTTCAAAAAATCATGTTTAGAAAATAATATTGTTTTTGTTTTTATATAAAACATAATATGTTTGCATGATATATACGTGTAAATACAAAACATAAATATAATATTGTTATTGGTGGCTTCCTTGGTCTTATTAAATAAGTAATTTGACAAAAAAAATATTATCATAATTTCTTGGCGGGTAACTCAAAATGTCGAAGTGGGTAATTCAATTACCCGCGGGTAGTAGGTTGCCGACCACTGATCTAGGTTATGTCGTAAAGCTTTGCAAAGAGTACATTATTAAAAGCAAACATGTTTTTCAAAAAAGGATTGTCAAAATATCGCGAAAAAAACTGACAATAGCTAGAACAGCCGAGTCAGAAAATTTTCCAAATGGTTAACAAATAAATATACATAGAAGTGCAGGTGTTCGTATTGTGGAAATTAATCAAGTTTGCAAAAGTTTCTAGTTTGACGGCCAAAAGTTATAAAAGGGAAGATTAACATCGGTTTGAGTGACCGACGTCAGCGGACGTTGGCCAGGCTATACATCAACTTCAAGAATATCCGTTTACGAAATGTGGATTTTCACAACCGATTTTAAAACCTGAATTTCCTGGCGAAATGGCTTGGAAATTTTAATCTAATTGAAGAAACATTGTTCTAATTGAAACGAATTTTACTCTTTAAATACCGTGTGATTGATCTATGTCACCTGATGTTTGATTTTGATCAAAATCACCAAAATGAATTTCTAAATGATACATTTTTAAAGAATTGAAAAAAAGAAAATTTTAACTCAAGTAAATAAAAATTCTTATAACATCCAAACAAATTAGTTATATGCTCATTTAACTGTGAATAAATAAACCTTCACTATATAATTTCTCAACGTAAGAAATAACATTATGTATATCATTTTCTATGTTGGTATCATTCCACGATATTTTCATGTAGTATCAATGATCTTCATATTTCTTATTTTTCTAGCGCTGCAGTCTATGGTGAACTTTGACTGTCTTAATTAATCTTTTCCAATCAGTCTTCTGTTTTCTTACGCCAATCGCTGACCTCCAGCACTCTCAATTCTTGGAACACTCCATTCATCTAGCGAAGTCGCGGTCTTTCAACGTGACGACTTCTCTCAGGAATAGTAAATGTAAACGTTTGTAATTATATATCGATAATCACTGTTTAAAACGTCCTGTAGCGTGCTCCAACCCCAACCGATAATTAAAAATATTGTATTTTTTGGTACGAACATAATATCAATAAAAATCCAACAAAATGTGTCATTATGTTTGCATTCTGTATTTAAATAAATTAAACAGCTGCTAGCGATACAGACATTTTTCTAATATTAAAGAAAAAGTAACTAATGTATGTTTAATAAAAACATTTAAAATTCGGAAGACCTCACGATATAAATGTTCGTGTGAGTGTTGCCAGATGAAAGAGATGCCTTAATCAATTAAGGAAAGCAATAAAAATCGAATGTGGCATTAGGTGTAATTGGAGTGATGGCACAATACGGAATATTGGTTGCCGTAATTCGATTCGTAAGGAAGCACCCGGCAACACACAAGGCAATTTGATCATAATACAAATAATAATAAACCTGTTTCTATTTGGCCATCAATTTGAAATATGTAATCAAATAACATCGAATACCGAATAGAAGTTTACCAATATCATTTCTAATATAAAAAGCAAACGACCTTTATTTATTGTATACATACTATTGATATTGGACGAAAGAACGCGCAACAATAAAACCCTTCATGAAACGGTAGGTTACATCGACAGAAAACTGATCACATTAAGAAATTATTGAATATTTTTTTCTCCATAATAAGCGTAAGTTATAGATCAAATTTAATTACGGTAGAATTCGTATTATTTATTTTTTTAAGTATCAAGAATTAGCACATTAAATAATTTATTAATTAGACTGGCATTTATTTAAATAAAATGTATTACTTTTCTTTACCAAATTTAAACCATATAACCAAAGGAAATTGGCGAAAGCAACTTTAATTGAAGTCCAATCAATATTTTTATATGAATCATTTTGCTTTACTAATTTACAAATTAATCAAAGACTGATTGCAATCCACGTATTTATTATCTTCACTGCCTTTTCAACCAGCTGAAACACAATAATTATTATATGACATGACACATTATTGTTTGATATTAAAAGAATACAAATACATATCTGGAAAAAGTACTAAAAATGTTTTATTATTTTTATTATAATGCCATTCCACCAATGTGGACGTGTGGACAATGTGGCCGTGATCTCCACTCCTATACCCTATATAAATATAATCATTAAACCTTTTCCGACAAACAAATAAATATAATTCTTAAAACCACTCACTACTCAAATCTGTGGGCATTCCCACGGGCTTATCCTTTTCTCCAGCAATGGCTTTAAGCTCGGTGATACATTTATTTATTACATAAACACTTAACACTAATTAACTAAGCGTCAGTTCAAGTTCATCCGTGCACTTGAACGCCTGAAGATGCCGAAAGGGGAAAACCGGGTCGTTAGTGACAAAATCTGTGTGAATGTACGTAATTCGATTTGTTCAAATTTTGTTTCACGATCGATCATTTAAGAACCCAATCTTTACTGTGTTGTAAAGTGTTCATTTAATTTGAAGTCATAAAAACAGCAATAAATCAAAACGATACATTTTTATTTAGTTCTGGGAAAATTTGATCAAATATTTATTCATTCAGAGCCAAATAGAAATAAAAAGATGTTTTGTTTTTCTTATATACCAAACAAATGTTTCTATTTAAGTCAGTTCCGAAAAAGCGACTATAGAACGAGTAACAATAAAAACGGTATAAATTCATTTTCGAAATCGACAAAACGTTTCGCGTTCTGTTCACGTGTATTGACAATGAATCAAGTAGACGAAGAACACGAGGCCCAAGACAGCTTGCTTTCGTTCCCGACAGAACAAACAAATAGTACGAGATACTATCCCTTAATACACACTGTTAGAACAAGTTAAATTCTAAGTGATAACAAATAACAATACAGCTTCCATTACTACTGGAAACAATATGAAGATTTAGTCAATTAGTTCATGTTACACGGTTTTTCAATTTAATCAATTTTAAATACGATAAAACAAAAAAAGTTGTATGCTACGTTATTTATTAAATATATAACACATGTTTTGACAAATTCAATAATTGAAAAAAAATACAGGACAGATTCGCTTACCGCCAGTATTTTCAAAGTGAACGTTTTATTATTATGAACATATTGAAACAGTGTGCTTCAACTATCACGATCAAAATCAAAAGTATTTAAATAAAACGTATTAAATCACAACAGGTTGTATGGTTAAAAGTGTACGCATGGGATTAAGAACACACTACTAGTTGGCTTTATCGTTCTCTCTATTCATCAGTGCTAGGATCAAATAAGCACTCCAAGGGGACTCGCCCTACGATCAAATATGAAACAAAAATATAGTAACGACTGTGAAGGAAACAATATTTCTTTTGCCCCACGTCCGTTTTAAATGTGGAGCATATAGCCTATTAATTCTCAGAAGCTTTTCTACGAAAACTGTTTGTTACTCAGTTGCGTAAAATCTTATTTTTTCGAATAAAGTAATAGCGGTAGAAGGATAGGGTTAGAAAACAATTAGTTAAAAAGTGGCATTGCAAAAAAATATTTTAAAATTTTTAGAAATAAATAAAAGCATTAACAATAAAGAAATATTATTAAATAATATCTTGAATAAAACAGGTGGTTCTCCACTGTTAAATATATTTTTAAACGGCTTAAAAGTAAATAGTAAAATTAAAATCGTTCGCACTCAAGCAAGCATTTGCGAAAGTAGTTGTCTGAGGATGCATCTGAAAGAGGCGAAACATATGTCACATTTTGTTACACAATACGTGGAATAATCAAAGTGATTTTATGTTTTATTTGCCTATTCTTGTTTTTTGTACGAATAAAATCGACAACAGTAACTTGCCGGGAGACACAAACCATATTTCTCTACATTACTCTATATCCTCAAAAACCCATTAAATTTTAATAAAAGAATGTATAAAATAATGTTTGACGACAACATGAAGCATTCCCATTTATAATAAATTAAACAGATTACTTATAAATTGTAATTGACTTTAATATAAGCCATACAAATATGGGACGGTAGATGAGATCCCTGAAGGTATTTAATAGCATTTGATGTGTCGGATTTGCATTAATCAAATATGTTTGATAATGATTTGTAATTGATTGATTGACGTGTAATAAATACTTTGAAAATTAAACGCTGTTTGCTTAAAGTTTAAACAAATGTACTTGTACAATAATAATGTTTTAAAACTTATCGGCGAAAATCCTTAAGCCCAGAAAATTATACACAAGCGTGGTAATTAAATCAAAATGAATATGCAAAACAGCGGCAGGTTTGAAACTTTCGCTCCAAAAGAGGGCTATAGAAATAACTTAAGCATTTATCGGTGGCCGCCCGGAAAAATGTGAATGGGCGCTATTGTCAAACGAGTTTTCACTTCAATATGGGTACTGAGAATAATGCATATCCAGGGATTTTAAGTGGGTACTTCGTTCTACTAGGTTGTTATATTTAGCAGGTATTGAAGTACTTGTGGATTCTATTTTGAGAATAAAAAAATCATAAACTAGGAAAACATTTCAAACATTCAACAAGTTTACTTTAAGGCAGGCCTGAGTAAATAGCGGTCCGCGATGAAATTCCATCCGGTCCGTGAAGTATAAATTAAAAATATGTAAAAAAAAATCAGTTGCTTTTACAATAGTACTTTAATAAAAAAAAAACGGCAACAAGAATGTTTTTCCGAATTGAATGACTATTCGGAGAGTCCATTTTATTGGCTTTGATAAATTTAGTGTTATATAAAATGTGCGTAATGTTGAAAAAAAATTCACTGCACGGCTAATAAACCAAAATATCAAGAAAATTTTATAAATAATAGTGGGGTACTAATTTCTACGTTTCATCCTTAAATTTGAAATTATTTTATTTTGCTTTAATAAAAATTTTGATTTTTACGATCGAATAAGTGGGATGGAATTATAGACATCTTAACTTTCAAAGACAAACCATAGAATGATTTATCAATTTATGAAACGGTCCTTACTGGGACTAGACGCGCCCGATTATGTTTGACGCAGATGAATCAGCATTAGTGAGAATGAAAAAGATATATTTTGAAAAAATATGTTTAAATTTTTATGACGAGGACATCTTTTACTGAGACTATTTGGTAAATGGTTATTTGAAAATATTCGTGTAATTCATTTTTACAATTAGCCAAATATTTTTGAATTAGAAAAGCAATAGAGATAAACTTGGGGAGAAGAGACACCAATTTTTAAACATTTTATGACCGCGGAGCGAAAAATCATTTCACGATTATTCTTGTACCTACCGCGAGATGATTTTTCGGTTCGCGGTCATAAAAGAGTTAACAATTTAGTAATGTAAAGGTTAAGTTCATTTTAATTTTAATGTTTAAACATTTTTATTCCTGTTATTTTAGAGTCACTTATTGATAATTTCTACTGTAATTTGTAAATTATTTTCAATGCCAATTGTTTATAACAGCTTTTCATTTAACTTTGTTTGTGTATATATAGCGCTGTTCAATTTAATTTCTTATCAGTTGACAATGCTCGCCATTAGCAAACCCGGCCCTGAACATGATAAATAAACATGGAAATTAAATACAAAGGAATATAATTAATTGATTTGGCATTTACTTGGTAGAACTCCATTATAACAGATTTAAAATATCAAAGTATTTTAGTTCTACAGTTTTTAATAATTTATGCGTTGATAGCTATTTCGGCTTGCGCCATCGTCAGAACTATACTAGGAATGTTATGTTTTTTTCATGCCTGTCCACCAAGTATTGACAATGATCACCCTAAAAGTATTCATCATTCATTCATGTATTTTTAGTTGCTGGTAGAAATAAACAATTTGCAATATTATTGTTGGATGAACACGAAATTCAAAACAACATTGTATTTTGCGAGATATATATGTTTATAAGGTTAACTATGAAACAATTATTGAATGAGATAACGTATAATATGCGGCATACAGCGGTATTGTCAGGTGCCAACGACTTTTAGTGTGAAACGGAAACTAACTTTGATGGTAGGCAATATTTCGGAAACGTGAGCAGCCGGTTCGGAAAACACATTGGAGTATTGTAATGGAGATTTCAGTGGCGTGGCACATGAACTGACCGCGGACAGAACGTGCAAGCCAACCAACCTACACAATACGTGCGGCAGTATTGTTAGCTATACGGAGAAGCTTTGGTCATGATGCCCCACGTATGGGCTTTGATGAATCAATACGTTACACAAACAAATAATGCTGCTTGTTGGACGTGATGCACTGACAATAAACAAACGATGGTCGTACAATTAAAAATATATTGTTTCGTCTTTACTTCGCAGTCTAAATGAATTAAATACAATCATAATCCAATTAACCAACACACACATAAAATCTGAAAACAAAACGTTTGTAGGAATTTAAAAAATATATAAAACACACTACTCGAGCTTGCTAAAATCAGTGTAAAACTATTTTTTGATTGTTTAATCATAAGTTCGATGGGTCCTATGAAGCAGCGGTTAGCGTTGCGGGCTTCCGTGCTGTGCTGGATCTCACGGGTTCGAGTCCCAGTACGAACAGCATTTGTTCTGTTCGAATTCATGGGTGTTTGTGATGTCTTAAAATTCCCTACCACCCTTCCGATCCTTTAATAACTGGCGTAGCGAGAGCGATTGGCTAACCACTAGTCCTGTATTTTTGCCTTATCTTTATATCTCTACTACTGTCTTTGAAAAAAAGAAGTTGATCGACTGAGTAACAAATAGTTATCGTAGAACAACTTCTGGTAAGATACCTCCATCGGGAGGTCATATGCTCTACATTAAAAACGAACATGGAGTAAATAAATTAAAAAAATCACTTTAACAAACAAAAGCAACGTAAACAATATTTTTTCATTCGCATTTCATGATAGGTTTTTTTCACCTTTAGCTTAAATCTACGACTATGAGAAAAAACCAAATTGACGTAATATATTCTTCAAACATGGTTGAAAATATATATGCAAAGTTTATTAAAATAAAACAGTTCATTTGATTTCCTCATAAAAAAGTTCATATGAAAATATTTTTTTAGTATACACAAAAATGTTTTCTGTTATGAATACGTTAAGGCACGACTTTCCACGATTCGAATCGAATATTGGCATAAAATATATTATTGTAGTGTTCGTTGGCATCGTCGATAGAAGTGTTGGTATACACATATTCAAATCGTATACCTTTTAAGACAAAGCGATAGAATCGGCGGTTCGTTTTGTATTCGCGAAGTTTGCTCATCTCGTGTTTGATATTCCCAGCACTCGTACTCACGCGGTGAGTACATAATCACAAGAATCAAGCCTCTAATGCGACCTTCCCCTATTCAAGCCCTTGTGTTTTTTTCGTAGCTTTGAACATCCGGCAACAGTTTTCACGAACAGACATATGTATCGAACTATTAAATTTGCTGATTTGACAGCTGCCTCATAATAAATTATAACGAAAGAGAAGACACTCGATCTTTTACTTCTGAAGTTAAGATATTGTACCTGCAGATGCTTTTAAATAAATTATGTATACCATTTGACTTAATCAAACATCAAATTCCATACAATGGATTAGGAAATTGTTTATAACACTAACCAAGATGAATACATTAATTTATTCAATATTATGTAAACCTAAGACAAAAGATTTTATCTGATACCTACATTAAGATTCTAAAGAAGAATTTAAAATAATAATTCATGCTTACGCAGTAGGCTTGTTTATAAAACTATATGTGACAAATATTTAAAAACTTTGAGAAACACATTCAGACTCGCTTCTTTGATAAAATATATTTTTTCAAATGTAGAGCATGGACTCCTAATAAAGCATTTCTACAGAAGATATTTGGCTAGTATAGGTTGTCAGTCAGTTACCCGAGGGCGAAATTCGGAGTGTAACTTTTTTACTAGGGAGTGGGGAATTCCACAGAAAATATATTTGATAAAGAGGAGTAAGCCGTATTGCTTGAAGTTTTATTTACTTAAAATACACAAAGTTTACTAAACATTCTCATCGATTTTAATGTTAAGGCATTAAGCAATCTACTAAACGATTTCTATTTTCAATACATAAATGTAATTCCACAAGGAAACATTAAAATATATCTAAAAACATTTTTTTTATTAAAAATACAGTTCATACATTAGTTCACTGTCAATACTTGGTGGAAAGGCATTATATAAAAATAATAAAAGATTTTTAGTACTTTTTCCACATAAAATTTATTAGATCAGGACCGGTTTCGCTCATCGCGAGCATTAACAACTGATAAGAAAAATATATAAACAGTGATATTCATATAAATCTAACACCTTTTTATTTCAATCTAAATTTGTATAAATATCACTGTTTATATAATTTAAGATTTCGACTGAAGGTGCTTGGTGGAATTTCAATATTAAATTTGAATTGTTCAAACTATGTACATTCTCACAGATTTTGTCACTAACGACCCGGGTTTCGCCTTTCGGCATCTTCAGGCGTTTAAGTGCACGGATGAACTTGAACTGACGTTTAGTAAATGAATGTTTCGTGTTTATATAAGAAATAAATGTATCATTGAGTTCAAAGCCATTGCTGGCGAAAAGGATAAGCTCATGGGAATGCCCACAGATTTGAGAAGTAAGTAGTTTCAAGAACTATATTTTATTTGTTTGTCGGCAAAGGTTTTATGATTATATTTATATAGGGTACAAAAGTGGAGACCCAGGTAGGTTGAGTATTTCATTTAAAATCGGAAGACTATGCAATAGTGCTCTATTAATTTCCAAAATTTCCTGGAAAAAGAGTTTATGACTGTCCGTATTTGGGTGTAACATTTTTATCCCTTGTTCCTGATTGAACACGTGCCCTTCCGAAATTAAGTGATTAGTAAAAGTGGACGTGTCTTTTTTCAATCTAAAGGCTGCCACATGCTCTAAAACCCCGATGTTCAGTGTCCTTTCTGTTTTGCCGATATAAAATTTTGTACAACAAGAGCATTGCAATCTATAAATCCCGGATTTGTTTAAGTAATTTATTTTATCTTTATTGTTAACTAATAATTTGCCTAAAGAGTTTTTACAGTAAAAAGCAGGTCTAACACTATCAGCTAGCTGTTTTTTAATTTTAAGACTTGTATTTCCTAAAAAAAATGATTCTACGCCAATACCTAGTATGATCTATGTCCCTTGACACTATACCTTTAAATAACATTTTTTCTGCAAGTTTAGTTTGTTTTTTTTTTGATAAAAGATTGTCTATAAGAGACATATCGTATTTATTGTTAATGGCGATTTGTTTGATGATTTTCAATTCGATATTAAAGTTTATTTCGTTTAAAGGAACACTCACAAGTCTATGAATTTCTGAATGAAAAGCGGCTAGTTTATAAGCAAATGGGTGCGTTGAATTTTTATGAATTATAGCGTCAGAAAATGTTGGCTTACGAAATATTTTTAACTCGTGAGATTTATTTTTCTTATCAGTTGAAAATGCTCGCGATGAGCGAAACCGGTCCTGATCTAATAAACTTTATGTGGAAAAAGTACCAAAAATCTTTTATTATTTTGTTCATTAGTTCATTCGATGATACATGCTCAATTTGAACTGTTTATGTAAAATCTTATAAATTATCATTTCATAAATAAACATATTGTCGGGTCCGAAGTCAAGTGGTCAACGCCGGTTGCGGGACTTACGGGTTCGAATTTCAGTACGGGTATTTTAAAAATCGGTTTGTAGATTTTTACCCGAAGGCATGGATGTCAGCGATGTCTAAAATTTCTTTCCTCACCTGTCCGATACTTAATACGATTAGAAGTGATAGCGATATGCTTACCAATGGTACTGTTAGAGGCCTATTCTTATATCCTGAGTATTTAAAAAACAGTAGTAAACCGACTGAGGAATAAGAAGTTCTTGTAGACAAAACATTTGTAGATATTCTTTAGAAGTTTATATGTGCTCAACATGGTTAAAAAAAAACATTAATAATCAATACAAGTGTGTGTTATATCATGTCTTGTGTGGTTTTGCTTATAATAACTCTGTAATCGAACAATATCTTTAAGTATGTCAATAAAATTATGCGAGACAATTTTGAGGATAAAGTCAGCTTAGTCGAGTTGTTAGCGACACGTAATAAAAGCGTTATGTTGGCATAAAGTGAAAGCCGGTAAGGTTTTTCCTGCAAAAAATTCGGCCTCAGCAGCGAAGAGGTTGTAAAAATAAAAGGCGGTCGTTATAAAATCGTCTTGGAAAGTGTATAAAACATCATATTATGACATCCGTGATATATTCAAATGTATTCCATTTGGGTTCGTGTTGACTCAGTCGAGCGTGGTGGGCTGCTTAGTGTTGCCAAACAATTCACCGCGAAAATCAAAATAAACAACGATTTACGAAAAGAATTTAAATATTTATCGGACAATAAATAAAAACAAATCGAAAAATCGTCCGTTCCTTAAATTTCGAATAATATTTTAGTATGCATATTTTAAAAATTAAATGAGATATTTCTATATATTAACATAGATAAAAAGAACAATATGATGTCAATGTTAATCAGATAAAATTATTATGAAAAAATGTTGCAAGATTTTTGTTAATCAAAAAGAAAATATTAATTTTATATATTTTTAGTATATCATCTCATAAAAGATAATTTCTTGTCAGTCCTTCTTTTATGTGTCTAGGTTAAATATTATTTTCTGTAAAATAAGGCTATAAAACAAAACAGATCGTTCGGAATCATAATTTATCACAACTTTAAATTTTAAGTGCCGTACGTAAATCGATTGTATTCCGTAATATTCCACTAAAAAAATATAATATGTAACAGACAATGCTAACGCTCATTTTATAAGCGAAGACTTTGCGGGATTTTTTCAACTGATGTAGTAAAATTCATAATAAAAAAGTATGACATTTAAGCTTCTAAAAAATATTATTTTTGAATTATTCGATTTATATTTTCAGAGGTTAAATAAATGAAGGGACGAACTGACTGAATTATGGAATTTTCGAATCGCGGGTCGTTGGACATATACGCCGTGATGGATTCACGGTGTGAGAACGCATGAAACAAGTGCTGGGTTGGGGTGGTTTAAGGGTAGCATTCGCGTACTTATATTAAGCACGTACTGAAGAGATGACATTTCATTCTATTAAAATTACGAAAGCCACGTTCCATGATAAAAAGAAAACGTCTCCAGCTTACAAATATAGTGCGACGGTACACCCTAATGAAGTTCTGGAAATTATATCTCAGCCAACACAGATAAGCACCGAGTTATTGGGTTGAGAGAAAGAAATGTTTCTACCATTTTGAGACTGGCAAGAGAAGATTTGAAATATAACAAAAAGAAAAATCTCTATAAATATTTTTCCACTAGATGGGTGAGAAGTAAACAAATAAGACAATATTAGGTTATTATCTTTCGCTGCTTAAGTGACATGCGTTAATAACGAGACCACAACGGCAAACATAAACAGTAAACAACTCGATACGATACTTCATAAACAGTTCAAATTAGTCGTATTATGAGGGGACACAAGCGAAAAACCACAAATAACAATTGGCGCTGACTGATAATTGAAAATGTATAGTATTCATATAAATTGGGAAAATTATTATTTGTCACTGATTTTAACACCTGTCATAGTTGACATCTGCTTTTTTCGGCCGAATATCAGTAGAGTTATTTTCAGATTAAAAATGACAACTAAAAAGTGGCATTGCAGAATTTCAATTTGGAACGAAAATAATGTAACACGTGTGTCCCCCCGTCAACCATATTGAGTTGTAGAATTGGATTTTGTAGATTTTTCACATTATTTCCATAAAACAGACTCGCTGCCGTGCCCCAAACGAATTGAATAACGACATACTGCGAGTGTGTTATTTCAAACAATCCCGGGAATGAAAGCGTGTGATTGAAAACTGCGAATAAAAGAATAAATGCATAATGGAAACGACATGGCTGTAAAAAGAATGCATAGAATAAAAGGAATTGGTTAAAATAGGATTTCAAAAGGGCAAAAAAGCCCTTTAACTTAAGTATAGCATTCACGTAAGAGATAATTAGTAAGAAATCAAACGACATTAAAAAAAAAAGCGCGATGACAAGGAAAGACAAATTGAAAATAAGCTTGCCTGCGTCGTAGAGTGGTCATCATAGTTGGCTACGGTTACAGAGGTCAAGGGTTCTAATCCAAGTACAGATAGTTTTTTAATTAATTTTTCAATCGATTTATGATTTTATGTTCGCATGGACGTATGTGATGTCTTGAACTCCCCCTTACCACCCATCTTATCCTAAAAACGGGGCGTAGCGAGAAAAATTAGCTAACCACTAGTCCTGTCCTGGCCCTATTCTTTTATTCCGACTCTCTTTGTAAAAATGGAAGTTGAGCAACTGAGTAACAAGGAGTTTTCGTAGAAAAATTAAGGAAAAAACTCGAATATTTCTTTGTACATATTTTATAATTTATTTAAATGAAGTGGAAATATAGTACAAAGGAATATTGTGTTTATACATTTTTCATTAAAAACAGCATTGTGGAAATAAACTTATTTTGATTTAATTAAAAGCATAGCTATGTAATAAAATTTAATAATCCCTTAAAAATATTAATATTATAATAATATAATCGTTTCTCGTTCGAAAAACGTAAATTTTATTGAATGTGTATATTTTAAAACGCTTTAGACCGCAAGGTGCAGTAAACACATTTATGTTTATAATAAGAAAAAGGTTCATAATCTGGTAATAATATTTTATTTTCGGAAGGCTGTTTTATGGGAGTAGATACCTGGGTGTTTTAACAAAACCTTTTTTATGTTCAAGAAACATAAAAAACGCCCTAATTACCTTTTAAAATATTATTAAAGAGAATAGCATGATTTAATTAAAATTACGACGGTTCGAAGTACACAAATTTAATTTAGAATCATAACTTCAAATTCAATATGATGATTCAAGCAAGTTAAATTATCTTAAAATGCTTATATCTTAAGTTTATTATTGATACAGAGTCACTGCTAAAGCCATTCTGGCTCTTTAGCATACCTATACAATAGACTATTTATAAAATAGATTATAAAATAATAATTAATATCTGAAAATAAAAGTAATTTTATATGAATCATGTTTTTAATGGCTTATTGCTACTTCTCCAATTATATAGTGTATTGAAGATACACATGACTCTATGTTTCGTCAAACTTAAGAAAGTAGTGGAAAAAACTGTTCTATTCATATTATATAAGCGATATTTTCTTGGAAAATAAATTATTTCCTAGGGAATAGTACCATAATCTTAAGGAATAGAGGAAAATACTTACAATTTTCCCCATAAACGCCCATGAAAAGCTCTCGGGGTAAAAAGAAGCAATTACCAAGGAATTAAAAAAGCTATTTGGCCTGGCAATATTTTTTGTAATGTCAGGCTTTGTGGCTGCCATAAAAAGCCTTAGTGTGCTCCGTGTTTTGCCGAGCCGTTGTTCGTTTAACCAAGTTTTAATGGCGGAATTGCTCAAGACAAATGTCGTAGGAGCCGATCGCAATGTACGGCAATAGCGATCAATTAATATGTATTCGAGCTGCATACGAATGTTCACAAGATATAAGCTGTAATATTACCATATTACAGGCGTATAATCAAATGATCACTTAACATATTATATCTTCAGCTCTCACGCCATCTAGAAACTGTGTTGCGCTTGTCTAATAATATTACGTGATTTTCATGGGAAGATTTGATGCAAGTGGGATTGAATATGTACTGTAAAATATAATATGACTAAAATAACTGGTTTTAGATAATTAAGAAAATGTTGCGATTAGAATCAATTTTATGATAATTATCTCGATAAGCTGTTTATTTCTATGACGCCATTTCCATAACGCATTCACTATCAATAATAAATTAATTGATTCAATTAACATTTACCAGGTACTAAACTTAGAACTGAATACTATGTTATTTCGATACTATATTAATAAATTAATTAATGTTTCAACATAATTATTCCGAAGCCAAGCTGCAAATCATATTTCAATAGTGCATCATTTAGGAACTGATTAAGGATCACTTATGTTTTTTTTTGTCGGGTCTTATGGCGCAGCAGTTAGTATTGTTGGCTTCCGCGACGAATTTCACAGGTTCGATTCCCAGTACGAACAGCATTTTTCGATCCTTCAATAACTGGACGTAGCGAGAACGATTAGTTGACAACTAGTCCTTTCTTAGTCTTATCTTTTTACCCCTATTATCCCCTTTGGAAAATAGAGGTTGAGTGTCTGGGTAACAAAAAGTTCTAATACAAAAAGTTTTGTTAAGATACCTTCATTAGGAGACCATATGCTCCACTTTGGGAGCGAACATGGATTTTAATAAAAATAATTTTCAACATTTGAATCATTGGGTCAGACATGGGTTACTCAGTAAAGCCAGCATCTTGCTTGCCTCTTCTTACAATCGGGTAGATTCCGGCACCCTAGTAAACCGCTGATGAACATTTGTTAGATATATTCAGCTGAACTGAAAGAATCTGGCATGATTTGAGAGGTAATATAAAAATTGCTTTGCGGTGGCTAAATCATCCGAGTAGCTTAAAAAACACACAATACATAAAATATAAGAATTCAAACATTTGAGGTGAAAAGAGAATCTTGAATCTTATACTGAGATTGTAATAAACTTGACTGTTAAATTTAAAGAGGAATGAAAAATATCTCATACCCCTAACATATTATGAATATAATGTATTTATCCTTTTAAATTATTTGTTATTGGTGTCAGTTCTTCAATAATAATATATTGGGAACGTAGCATAACACACTACACTGATGAAGTTTCATAGTATTGACATGTACACATGGCCATTCAAACAACATACTCAAAACAGTTATCGTAAATTTTGTTTCGCTGAGCTTATCTATAAGAAGTAAACATGAAAAAGAATTCGAATTTAAAAAAATCAATAATTTTATTATTCCATAAATGAACATTTTACCAATAATAAAAGTAACTAAAAAATGCAATTGAGTATACCTTTTTTGTTAAAAGTAATTATGTATTTGGCAAAGTTGTCGCTTCCCATTTATTTAACCCTTCCTTTACTATGCAAAAAAAGAACAAGCTCCTGAGCTGTGTATCCGTTACACATCAGGCAAACGGGAGTGAATCATGACAATTATATAACACTACTACAGCAGTACTACATATAATTGTCATGATTCACTCCCTTTTGCCTGATGTGTAACGACTACACAGCTCAGGAGCTTGTGCTTTTTTTTGCATAGTAAGGGAAGGGTTAACATGAATTCTGAAAGTTGAGCACAATTCACTTTAGTTTTTTAATTTTTTTAAGAATACGGAATAATTTAAAAATTGTGAGTAACACTTTTAAGAACAAATACCTAGATCATTTTTATTTTGAATCACAAATTCAAATACAAATATCTGACGATGAATGTACACACAGTAGTTTTTCAATCAGTTAATGGTAGACATGGTGGAACGGATTATTGAAGCATAAAAGAAAAAATATTGTTAAAACTATTGTATAAAAATAAATATCTCCTATACTGTATACAATACATGATCATGTTCATTTGAACCAAGGACGTTAATCAAGTATGAGTACAAGTGTAAATAGACTGATAGTGATTGCTATCATAATATGCATGTCCTGTCTATGAATTGAGAAACCTGGCAAAGACAATATCAATATAATGTAAACTGGAGTATCTATATAACATTGTTATATCGGTCAACTGTGTTGTGTTTACTATGAAAAGTGGTTTTCGTCTGTTGGGCAGTTTGACTTGTTTAGGCTTTGCAAGACTTGCTTTCATTGCAAACACGATATTATTAATATATTTCATATATAAGGTATGGCAAATCTTTTGGTGACTGAATAGCTCTAAATGTTTTTAAAAGTATACAAAACCAGCTTACGTAAACGTAAAATGAAAAAAATAGATTCATATATGTTTTTATCCATGTCCGCTCCCAATGTAGAGCATTTGTCCTCCTACAGATAGTACGTATAGAAAGGTTAAGGTTTGAAAAAGATTAGTGGTCAGCTAATTGTTCTCGCTGCGCCTCGTCTTTTATGATTGGAAAGGTGGGAGGGAATTATCAGACATCACAAACATCCATGCCTTTGAACAGAAATCGATATATCGATTTTAAATTGCTGTTCGTACTGGAATTCAAGCCCGTGATGCCCAACATGGAAGTCAACGACGTTGACCACTGTGCCATGGACCCGAAAAATGTTTTTCAATTTAAGTTTATACTTAATTGATGGAATCGTACAATCGTTTATTTACATATTAAAACCCTCCAAGGACGAGCGTCACCATATGGTCACACAAAACACCGTTGTCTATTGATCCCACTATTCATACTTTTTCTACCTGAATATCGTTGCTTTTGCTCATATTTGGTTAAGAAGGGTACGGACTACAGTTAGCCATCAGCCGTAGGAACAGGAACGGTCTCCAAAAGCACATGTGATTTTTTGAATTTCCGTTTTTTTTAATTTACTTTTTGAAACTGTTGGATATTTTTTTATAAAAACATAAAATTATTTACAGTTATTTTGCTAATATATTTGTTTTGAAATTATGTTGATCTGAAGAGGTCAAATTGTAAATATTTTTAAAAAAATCACGTTTAGCTATATTTCAACCCCGAATGTTTGCAAGCCCATACGGTCACTTTTGTCCTTACTACTGTCCGTACTCAATATTACACGGTAATAAAAAGATGAGCATGACCATATAGTCATGCGGGGTTTCTATACAACGACTTTGCGTTTTTTTTTTTTTTAATTTTGGATATAAATAAAAGTTATCCGTGATTTCAATATGGCTTAGAAAATATTTTTTTTATCAGAAAAAAGCTCTCGTCTCTGGAGGGTTAATTAATTAATAACCTTATAAAAATTCTCAGAAATGTATAATAACTAATAAATAAAAATATATAACTTTTTATATTTCATACATTATTTAAGCTATAAAAAAATATATTTTATATTAATACTAGTAAGTTCCACCACATTATCAATAAAAAAATTGACTAATGTACATGGATTCAGATTAAATTTTCCTCAGTTGATCGTTGAATGTCATTGTGAAAACTAAAGTAGAAAAATACTATTATTTACATTTCGGAAATTAAATTTCAATTGAAAATGTAAAACACAAAAAAATATACTGCATTGCCTCTAACACGGTCTTTATCAAAAATGTGTTTAGAAAATGAGTCGTTTTATAAAAAAATATATATTGATAACGAATGTTTTGTTTTTTGGATTATTGAAATGCTTTAGCATTTATGTTAAGCAAGTTCAGGTTTTTCAATTTCATACGTTGGAAATCATGAAAACAAAGTGAAGCACCATATATTTATAGATACAAGTACGCTCTACTTATAATTGAGTTAATAAAAAAAATGAAGTATACCAATATTGAAAAAAAAATATTGAACCATGGCAAGAGACGAAAACAAACCTCTTACGTCGGCGTAGATCTCTTTCTATAAATAGCTCGCTCTACGATAGCAAGCCACTTACGCTAAGTAAAAAAAAATAGGAAAAAAGCCGCCATCAGAGTGGGTGAAAGTGGCGTTATCAACACGTGAAAGAAGCAACGGGTGCCGCGGGTGGATCACCGCTACACGTCGTCTTGTAGAGTCGCGTCAGTCGCCGCCGGGCGCGAGTCGAGTGTCGGGTTTTCTCGCTCCACCGCGCCGCGCCATCCGCATGAAAATCATTACACGACTGATGTATTTACGTGGTAATTGTATTCTACGCATAGAGCAACATGAGCTTGTTACCTTCAATAACTATGATAGTGATTAATACGATTGTTTAGTAGATATTACTCGCATGTACAAGTATTATTGAAATAAAAGCGATCCATCATGTATGTACATGTTGTATTATAATAATATTGCAAAGATTACCACATGACATTTTACTTCTAACATAAAAGTAGAACAGTATAAATTTTATTCCATAATTAGCAAATACCCTTTAAGGTGTTCACTGTCAAAACTTAGTGTAACGGCATAATATTAAAAAAAACCCCTACTTTGTACTTGCTACACATTTATTTAATATGCTCAGGACCAATTTCAACTGGTATGAAAATACATTAATACAAGGCTATTACTATTTACTTGACCAGTTGGCTGTCAATATAGATTCCAAATGGAACTTATTGACGGAAGTTGTTTTACGAAAACTGTTTTTGTTCAATCACTCGTAGTCTTTTTCAGTGAGAATAATGATATAAAGCTAGAGATAGTAGCAAGGTTATTGCTTACAGTGCACCCAGATGGGAAAATATGTAAAAATTACAGACATACATTACTTTTGAAAAACAATTTTTAAATCTAATGATATCCATGAAACAATGCAATTTTAAAATCGCCAAGCCAATAACCTTAAACAAATTAAACGATGTGTTCTAATTTTAAATAATTAGAACAGGATAAATTCGTTCCAATTCAGGCGAATGAGATGATGTCATAAATCTGCATCAAAACTTTTTTGTAGACATCGCTATTTTCTGTATTTCTGGATAGTTTTAGAGTTCTATTATGTGAAACAGGAAATTGCATGAAGTAAGTTTATATTTTATGACATAAAATAAACACATCTAACAGCTAGCGTATTTTTGAGCCGGATATGAAATATATAAGTTTTGACGTGTGTTGAAATTATGGTTTCTATATCACATCCGAATGTAGAATTGCATTATTATGTATTTTAACACAAGTGAACAAATTAAATATGTAGAAAGGCAAATGTGAGATTAATTCTCTCAGCGTAATTGACCGAAACCTGGATATATGTCTGCTGCAGCTTGGAGTTATGCAATATGGAAAAGAGATTGTGATCGCGAAAGAAGTAATGTCAAAATTGCGAAGAATTTTTTAATCATGCATTTACATAATAAAATAATCGTTTTATTCATAAATGATCCTTACCCACCGTAGAAAAAATAAATCTGAATTAATCCATACGTAGAATAGTTTAAATAAATTAATTATAATATCTAAATATAATATATGCGTTTGTACGTACATCAATCGTGCTTTTAAATCGTAACAAACCATTGGGTGATTACAGATTCAAACGAATTCTATTTCGACAGCAAGTCTTTAGAGGAACAAAAACAAGTACCGTATCTAAAAACGATTTGCATGTCATATCGATTAATGAGATACCAGCTTGATATTGATAGTTAAAAGCGTAAATTTGTAGCTATGATAAAAATAACTTTGGCATTGTTCAACGGTATTGTTTGGGATGTCTACATATTACTTGTAAACTAGAGATATTAACGGTTTGAAGTAGATTTTAGTAGAACTTTTTCGGTAAACTTTCTGGGAAAAAATACTATGTTTATGTGCGTGTGTGTACATTGTTACATTTTGAAAAGCAATAAATTTTTATATTTTGTTATGTGTTTTTGTGTAAAATGCTGTATATGAGAACTGTTACGAATGTGGGTGACTTTACTTAACTGACGCCGAAATAGCACTGCTAAAATAAAAATGTCATTTAAAAATAAATAAACAAACAAACTCAAACACCCAAACAATCTGCCTGTTTGCAATCCGCAAACGAGAGTTACTTGTGAACTTGAAATGTGATAAGCCACACGATAACCGGTTATGCACATCTTCTTGGCGAGTGAGCGGAAACATTTAGAAAGTCCGCGCTCGCTTTTATAAATAAACAACTCGCTCGCAATATTAACATTATAATAATATTTAATAAGCCTTGATTCAATCTTCATAACAACATAACGGCAGATGAGCGGCTGACGTAATCTAACGACGTTGAATGAGGACGGATGGACGTAAGTGTTATTAAGTTTAAGCCGTAACGTAAAAAGTGATAGTGAACGCGTGAGAATATCAGTGAAATCTTGATCTCGACAATATTGAGGTTATCAAAATTATAGCGAGAAATAAAAATAGAAAAAAAAGTATGGTATATTATTTGTGTAGTCGTTGTGTTATATAATAATAATAACTGACGGTCGTTTATGTTTAGGGTTGCCATAAAACTTCATCAATGATAGGGGACATTGGGTTTTGTATACCTTTAACGAAATGACACAACTAGCCAGCTGTTGTCGTAACTTACGACTCGTAACCTATGTATGTACGTCACTCATATGACCGATTTCCTTTGCGAAATTATCATGATTTCGTCAAATTAACTCTTCATTTATTTCAATTCTGCTCTGCCTAATCACCAATAAAAAACTTCCGGCATATTTATTGAATTATGATTAACTAAGTAGAACTACATACTAGTAATGTCAAAATGAAATTGTTTTTGGTTCTCCCCTTTTTATTAAGTTTGTAGCAATTTCGGTTTCATGTCCTGGGTAGAAAGAACTTAGAAATTATACTATATACTAACATAGAAAAGATATACACTCGCCACTTATTCAGTCGTGTAAAAAGACATTTTTTTTAAAAGCACGTATTTACTATTCATGCAAATATTGAACGAATTTCTCCAGATTTCGAATTTGTATACTTTGATGGAATTAAAGCCGTTTCACTCTAGCTCTGTCTATTAAAGCAAGATAGCACCTGGCGCATGCCATAGCAATGTAATAAGACTGCACTACATTAGCTGTCTTTCTCAGTTGGCTAGCGCTGTCCCGCATAACACTTACATGACTATAAACGAATGTCTGGCATCGGCAAGCGACCACCCAGGTGTTAATTCGTAACCCACATTTTTTTTATTAATAACAAAATGCCAAATGTATATAAAAATAGAAACTTCGAAAGGGCCACAAAAAACCCTCATTTTGGCCACGAAGGTTAAGTGCATTAAACTTAGGGCCTTTATTACGAAGATGTTAGTATATAATTATGTAGGTACTATTTAAATCAACGCAAAGAAAATTTATTTATGATGTAGTGTTTCAATGATGGTATTAAAATCAATCAAAGAAGTGATGCAATAAAATTAATTGTTATCAAGGTTGAATTACTTCAATGCAGTGATAAGTAATATTGTCGCATTGGCGTAACGATCTTTTATGAGACAATTAATTGTGCCACATTGTTATGTCCGTCATTTGTACTAATGTAACGAGACCTTCACAAGTTGCAGTAAGTGACAAATGTAAAATTTTCCAGAGACATGCTTCAATACAGCATGTTATTATCATCAACTTACAACTGCATTTAATTGTTGTCACTTATGACGTAATGACTCGGCTTAACGTATGCTTAGTATTGAATGTGTTGATTCTTAAAATAGTAAAAGTCGATAAATGATATATAATAACAATCATAAACATTGGCATAAACTATGAAACTTTAAAGCAAAAAATATATGTGATATTGAAAATAAAATAAAATAGTTGTTTACAAAATAATACATGTGTAAGTGTTTTTGTTTATTTAAAGATTTAGTAGTCAATAGAGGTAAAAATTTAATATTTTTTCATACCCATCATTGATGTAATATGTATGCACTAAAAAAAATATTTATAAATATATTACACTATTATTTTAATGCACACATTTAGTGAACTCGTTTATATTAGAATATCTGTTGAGAAATTGGATACAAAAATAAAAGAAATTAACGCTTTTGTGTAAGTAAAATGAAAAGACAAAATATTTTATTTACGTAAGCTCTAACAAATTTACAGAACGGCAACGGTGTAAATTTTTAAAAGGTGAGCAAAGAAAATAACATTGCTTTTTTCAATATAGCATTGGCGAAACTCATTTAGTTGAAATGGTAGGTAAATAAATATCTTTTCAGATGCAAAAAAATGAGCGATAAGTCGGCAAGAGAGGCAGGCGCGCAGAGAGCACTTACGCCAAATGAAAGAGCTCAAAACTGCACGGTAAATAATGCCCTTTGCTTGCTAAATTCCATAAAGGCTGCGATGGGTGAATAGCGGAGACGTAACTAACAACCCTCTTGCATCTCACAGAATAGATGGAAGTATATACTTGGGTATACAGTTTGAAACCGTTTACACGATATGAAATAATGCAGTGTCAGAAGGACAACAAATAAATTGACTATATTATTTAAAGCATATGATTCTCTTCGTTATTGTTTTTTGTTTGTTTTTAATCAGCTTTATTTTCAAATTTGAATCGTTCAAACTATGTACATTCTCACAGATTTTGTCACTAACGACCCGGGTTTCGCCTTTCGGCATCTTCAGGCATTCAAGTGCACGGATGAACTTGAACTGACGTTTAGTAAATGAAAGTTTCGTGTTTATATAAGAAATAAATACATCACTGAGTCCAAAGCCATTGCTGGCGAAAAGGATAAGCTCATGGGAATGCCAACGGATTTGAGTAGTAAGTAGTTTCAAGAATTATATTATTTGTTTACAAGTGTACATTAACGTGTTATTTAAAAAATATATTTCAGATATATTGCTGGAAAAATATGTTATGTATATAAAAACATATGAATACATACAAAATTGGACTTGTAATATATGTACATGGTGACTAAGGTATCCAATCCCGAAGCCTTTTTCCAATCCCGGGATTGGGATTTGCTCACCGAGGAATTTGAAATCCTCAATTCGCTATATTTTTTCCCCGGATTATCTCCAAACCTCTTTTTTTTTTTAGCTCACTGAGGAATTTGAAAACCTCGGATTGATATACTTTTTCCCAGATTGTCACAGAACCTTGTTTTTTTTTTAGCTCACCGAGGAAATTCTCGATTTGCCAATTTCGTGTCAATTTTAGGAATTTACTCAATATTTCTCAATCCCGAAATCCCGGGATCGCAGCCGTATCAATCCTGGGATTTCGAGAAAATTGAACGGGATCCCGGAATTACGGGATCCCGAATCAGTTCAGTATAAATGAAAAAGCTAATTTTAATCAAAAATAACCTACGGTTAAAACAATGAAGATATCTCTGTGAATAATGGAAAAGAAACCATGTGAGGATTAAACTGAAACAAGAAGTAGCTGAAAAAATATATAAGCTTTCATTCGTTATGTTAGACGAGCTTTCGTAGAATCAACACACCTACGGCGTAGCATGTCCATTGAATTCATTAACGCTACGTTTGAGGAAAGCGTTTCTGCTTTGACAGACGGAAGTCTGAGATTGGGGAATCGGTTCGGCAAACAATCTTGGGTTAGGCCGATGTCAATTGAGTTTAACAGGTGTACTGTGGTGTAACCGTTAGATGGCCTGTTTCGGCAATTAATCAAAATGTTGATTGGAGATTTAATCAATGCTGTCTCGTATTTTCTGAATTAAAACGGCAAGTCTACAATTATATTTACAACTATCCCAATTAAAAAGGGTAATACATATTAAACATTCTACAATGATTCACAACGTACCAATATTTTTATAAAGATACACACATTAACTATACTGATAAAATTTGAAATACTTGACCGAAAACAAAACAATCACATGTTGGATTTATTTATATTACAGTAAATTACTCACGTCAACGTAGTAATTATTACATTATTAAGGTAAAACTATTTTAGTGGATATTATAGCTTTTTTATGTATTAACTGGTTTAAAATAATGTAAATATAAATTACCGTATTTCATTATATCGATACCCTGGTTCTAGAGTGCACTATGTCTGAATCTAATGTAGTATAATGACGTCTTGGTTGCCCTTTGGAAGTGATAGATGTATGTTATCTGAAATACTTTTCATACTGAGCTCGGCCAAATTCAGACATAGTGCACTCTTTAACTAGGGTATCGATGTATATGAATTGTGTATATATTTGCGGCTTTTTTTAGTCATCACGTCATTGTCTAGATTATACCTCTATATTGATTTTTACACGCATTTGCAAATTATTTGGAAGAGGTAGACAATAGTCCAAATAAGCTGGTAAATGCATTGTCTGGTGAGGTGGCCATAGTCAGCGGCATTACTGAATTGATTATTTATTTAATAAAACAAAATATTATTTAAATTGCGCCTAAGAGATAGCTGTGATGAATTATAATGGTATTATATTTTCAATAAAATAAAATATTACCAATTAATAGCGCACAAGATATGTTAAGTTCATTAAAAACTCAAATTAAATGAAACTATTGTGTTAACTTGTGTGAAGGCTTCCATGTACAGGTATATTTGGATTTAATAAATTTTTACCACAGTAACGGTGGGAATATTGAGAATTTTGTGATTATTGAATAAGTTAGATATTCAGTAATAAACCTAAATTATATTTCGATTTTCGAATATCTGGTTAATGATTTATCATACATATAAATTACAAAATCAAAAATTATTTTAAAACGAAAGATTGAATTAAATTTGCAGTATGTAATTTTTAAAAGAAATTTTCGAAAACGTAAGAGCCGAAATTCCAAAACTATATATGCAACAAAATGCCATTTTTAATATAAAATAAAATTAGTGTCTTTCAAATATGTATACAAAATATTCAACGTAAAAGGTTGCAGGAATAAATAAACGCTTTATTTACAATAGTATGACAAGCCAGTAACCGAATAAAACAAAGCATGTATCTCGACAGCATGTCATAAGAAGGATATGAACAAACATAATATTTCAGCCTAAAGCAACTGCCAAAGAAGTTTTTCATCAGAGTGCATATTGCATACTAGTGTAAATCATGACACAGATTGCTACAGGCAGCTGTGCCGCAGGAAATGTTACAAAAAACAGTGCTTAATATGAATATCATTCAATATAAAACAGAACTTTTAGAAATTAGACAACAGTGGACACATTATAAATTAAATATCTACTATGTTTATGAACATTGCGAAATTCGTTATAAAATAAACAGCAATTGTTGGTTTTTGAGCGGTAAAACAATACCTGACCATTTTAATATTGTAATGCATACACCTTGACCTGACAAAGTACAAGCAAAAACCGCAACAAGAAACTTGTGGTTATTTTATTGTTCTGACTTGATTTGTTTTGATTCGGAAACTTATATATACACGTCTACGAATAATTCTGTTGGAAACTTGAAAAAATGTTAAGTAAAAAACGTATATAAAGATATTTTTAGCGTGAAAACATTGGAATGATAGTAGATTCTATGATTTATATGCGAGCTTCATATGAATATCCAAATATGGCAACTGTAATATCGACTGTAAGTATGTTTTGGGCGAAAAACTTATTTGCTCGGGCTGACTAACTGGCTTTACCTAATCACAGTGTAAGTTGTAGGGATTACAAGTCCAGGCCAGACTCTCCCTTGCCACGACTGTTTGAAGTACGTGATATTAATTACGACGCCACAATTGAGGTGACATGTTAAAATTGAATACAAAGAAAAGCTGATAAAATCGAAAAAAATGACAGCGAGAATTAACATTTTTGTGTAAAATTGGTGGCTATTTCTTTAAAAAGAATATGCACCGAGGGAGAAAAATAAAATCATAATGTAAATCGTATGAATTCTTAAACATATCGTGAATGCACCCATACGTTATGTTTCCAACAAGTGGGGTTATGTCTTTTGTTTTCTTAAAAACTTTCGAAGACAGTGAACACCCTAAAAGTGATTTATATTAAACAATGTATATGTTATGATCGCATTTAATATGTATATGTTTGTACATCTTAAAAAAACATAATAGTGGTAATCGGGATTCAAAATTGTGAAATGAGTGGTTGGTGACCGCTGTATTATGTAGTGTAGATGAAAAAAATAATCGATAATGGTGAGTTGCTAAAATAAACAAAAATACCAATTTTCATTTGTATCAGTCAAAAAATTATACAATAAACATGCTTAGTTTTTTACGTAAGTTTTTAGTTATGATGTACATAAGACAATGTAGAGACTTTCCTAGTATATACAAAGAAAAATTTGTTTAATGAAAGAGGAGATTCCTTAAAAATTAAATAAGAACAAAAGTAATGGTGACGACTTTTTCGAATAACTCCAGGCTTCATAATAATTAATCTGTTTTTAGGCTACATAAAAACAAAAGGATCCATTGAATATTTTTGAAGAACCGTAATACAAAAATGATGAGATGTCAACGACTGTTCCTTAACGACAGCGACGCTTTCAAATGAACATCTCGAAATGAAAAAAAGGAGATACTGAAGTGCTTTAGAAATTTTAATTAGCTATACGAGAAAAATTTTAGCCGAGATTGCAAAGAAAAAATATTTCTTCAGCGATGTCACTCAAATGCTGACTGAAACGCATTTCTTTTCTATTTCTTCTGATTTTTTTTTTCATCTTCAATTAATGAAATTTAATTCCTCTGAAACGGAATGAAAAGTTTCAAAGAGTGATGAACAAAATTTTGGAGTACAATTTCATATCAATCCTACTGTATAATTACATTTTTTTTCATGTCATTAATATTGAATTTTTGCAATTTGAATAATTTCATAGCTACTCTTTATCCCGTTTCTCTTTGTTCTATTATTTCATTATGTAAGAATTTTCCAGCTTTTAATTTTACTGAACTGTAATGATTTCTTTTTTTATCATTTTTTCAATCCACATTTTGAGCAGTAGCGAGTACTGGTTGTTAGTGTGGGTGAAAATATCAATGTTCCATGGGGGATAAGAATGTCAATTGATATTGTCATGGTTTCAAGTAATGTTTGGAAAAAGTTTATAAAAAAAAAAACGCCTGCAGTTCTATAAATACGTTGATACAAATAGTTACGGCTATAGAAGCTTTTGTACTTTTAACATTGTACGAAAATCTAAGGATGTGAATTTTTCTTAGATTCGAGCTCATAGTCGCATAAGATGACGTAATCACCATGTCGCAGCAATCGGCATTCAATAATTGCAATATGTTATAAATAATAATGCATATAAAAATCATATCGAAAATAGTGGCATGCTTGCAAATATCGTTTATAATAAACACATTCAATGAAGGGTATTTTGTAAGTACAACGCTAAAAAGCTACGACATACTTATTTGGTGAAAGAAAATTTAATTCGATATTGTCTGAGACGTTTAGGGCCGTTTTGGTTGCGGGGCGTGCCATCGCCGCCGCGGCGGTGGAAATTACAAAAGCGACTGCGTCACTTTCAGATTAAACTTTCACCCTTGTCACAACTCTCAACATAAGAAAGACACATGTGCACACACTTGTTCGCCCCGAAGAACATATACGAGGCCGAACGCACACGAATACACACCACCCAAGACAGCTAAACAAGGTAGACTTAACCCGTCAGAGGTCAGAAAGATTTTGGAGAAAGTTATATGAGAGTTCATACAAGGCATCAAACTGTGCATGCGATTATTGTATTGTATATAATGTACCGTAAAAACCTTTTATAATATAGTATATTTTTAAATCTACTGTAGAAAGAATGGAAAGTGGCTGAGTGGTAACACATTCAGTGCGTTTTCAAATATTTAAGGGGACGCTTCTTTCTACCTTTTCATATTATATCTTTAAATTTATAGTGATAATGTAATGCCAAACTTTTGATTAGTTTTCATAAAATTTATTGTCTTAAACAATATCTTCAGAAATGGATTTTCTCTACATTTGGGAGGCGGATAAAATACAACGCTATTAAAGGTTCCCTTTGTCGAAGGGTGAGTTAATTCGCTTAGCATATACCTCTTATATGAGTGAGTTTTTTTTAAATTGATGAAATACATCTAATTTTATTATTGCTTTGTTAAACTTACATATGGTTTTATTTGTTCTGCTCTTATTGTCCTTGAATCGTATTAAAATGAACCTGAATTGGGATTAATATTGTTTTATTTTTAGACAGTTTAATTTCATAAGATAAAAAGCGGCTCAATTTTTGAGACAATAGATGAAAAAACAAAAGTTTACTTTATTTATTAATATTGAAAACGGTGAGGTGGTGTCAAAATAGCTATGGGATTCCTCCAATTAGATGTAACTTAAATCATTTAAAAAATGCTTTTTTTTAAATTGTATTTCATTAATATTATATATCGGTAAACAAAATCCTACCGAATAAGTGAAACGGGCTTAGAGAAAGAAATAATTATTTAGTAATCCTGGATTCTATAATAATTTTCTATTTTGGTTTACGCTGGCAAAACGACGAAAATAAAATGTGCTGCAGCGAAGTAAAATATAACAATTTTACTAGATTATCATAAATAAAACCCAAAGTTAAATAATAACGTATGTATTAATAACTGATTATTTGGGAATAACTTTAAGCTATCTGCCATGAATGTGTTAGGTTCTCAGAAAGTTAAACCTTATTTTATCTACCATTGTTTACGATCTCAAGTAGGAAATAACTTACAAGCTTTACTTTATATGAAGGGAAATGATGAGTAAGCCCGAACCTTTATAAATTAGCATCATCAAACCCAAAAAGACTCTCGTATGAACTAATTACGTATTCGCTAATATCAAGACTAATTAATATATCACAGGAATTTCATCATAGTATTGTTCGTAGGTTAACAATGTTGATAACATTTTTAAATTAGTTTATCTTCCTTGATGTCTCGAGGAAAATAAAATATTTATTTACAGTCGTATGAAAAAAACTAAATATTTTTTTGGCATTCCAAAGATTATTTTGTAATAATTAATTTTAACGATAAGAAAAACATTATTTATTACGTTTTTTTAAATTTTACCATGCTTGTAAAAAAATGTATAAAAAAATGCGATGAAAGATTTTACCATTAACTTAAAAATATTTGAGAATTTGAATATAATAGAAGTAATGACAAATGAGGGTCACCATTCGTATTTAAACTTTGATCTTCGTGAAACCGATGAGAGGTCAACAGAGCCTACCTTATATACATATATATCTTTTAGGGTGTTCACTGTCAATAATCGTCGACATAGTATAAATAACACTGTAAAATTGTATTTTTTTTACCAGTTGATAATGATCGTAACGAGGGAAACCGGTCCAGATCTTTTAAAATAAAACAAGACGTAGTACAAAGGAATATTGTGTTTTTTTTTAAATTATATATCCTATGAAAATTTATTTTAATATTGTATACTCGAATTTGTTGATGAGCTTATTATATAAGTGAAATCAGTCCCGTCATTTTCCGGTTCATGTTTCAACAACTTTGTAATAAGCCGGGTTTGCAAGTAACACTTTAACATATCGTAAGCGTGTTTTAAAAAAATCTCTCCCACCCTTACGATCCTTCAATAACTGGGAGAGCGATTAGTGAACTATTTGTCCTGTCCCAGCCGTATTCATCTATCCCAACCTCTCTTTGGGAAAGAAATGTTGAGCGACTGAGTAACGATACCTCCATTAGAAGCCCATATGCTACACATTAGGAGCATGAATTTTAAAAAAAATATATGTATTATATTAGAATTTTTTAAATATGAAATCTGACAGAAATCGACAAAAAGGTTTCCCGGAAACTATATGAATATTATTGGTTGAAAATTGTCTCCAAACTATAAGTCAATAAATAAATCCATGAAGCTTTTACTCAGTCACAGACGGTTGCTATAAAACAATTTCTTGTGGTATAATATAAAATAAATAAATATTGCAAATGAAAATATTTGAATAGCATCATCTTACCGATTACTAGTATAATTATTATGAAAATTAACTGACACCTGCATCACGAAATTAGAAGCTTACCTGCAACAAAATAAAAAAATGTTAGTTATATAATTTTATATTACATACAGAATATGAAAAAAACTAAACGTTCAAGGCTATTTTTTGTCGATGATGAGTTTGTACGTGATATAATCAACTATTATAAAACATAAACATTGCTTGCTCTAATGAACAAATTTAATGCTTTAAAAAATATTCTATTGTTTAAACTAAATTTATTTAAAAAATTCTGGGTCTAAGAATTAAATAATATACATAAGGCTATTATTTGCAAGCCCAGCTTGTTCCAAAACTGTTGAAAGAACCATGTATGTAATTAAGTAGATAAAAATAAATTTTGAAAATATTTTTAGAAATCAGTCTCAACCATGCTTAGACATACAAACAATCATTCCAAAGTAATGTTGCACTAAAACTACTTTTAAAATGAACATCATTTTTTTAAAATAAAATTCAAGTTTCATTTTTAGCCATTTTGCAAATAATACCATCAAATAGTCAATAAATAAATAGTAATTAAATTTATTTCATCCATGTCCGCTCCCAGTGTGGAGCATATAAAGGTATCTCAACAGCGGTTTTTTACAATAACTGTCTGTTACTCAACCGCTAAACTTCTCTTTTTCAAAGAGAGTAGCAGTAAGAAAAGCATTAGGCTAAGACAGGACTATTGGTTAGCTAATCGTTCTCGCTTCGCCCAATTATTAAACAATCGGACGGATGGGAGGGAATAATTAAGATACATCACAAACAACCATGCCTTCGAACATAAATCGATAATTCCATCGAATAAATGCTGTTCGAACCCGTGCTTTTAAGTTCAAAGTCAGAAATCACGGTTTCATTCATTTATTTATTTTTGAACAGTGAGTTATTTTACACACTCGTGTAGAATTTAAATATTCGAAACCATCTTGTAAAATTTACACTCTTGAATCGAAAGCTACAATTAATTAACAACAAAATTATAACGAAAGTTTTGCATTACTTGTTTTTTGACGAATAAAACTTACAAATTTTTCAATCAATATTTAATTACATTCAACCTAGAAACCACGGGTTTTCTTTAATAAATTTTGTTTGAAACTATTTCTAAGCAAGGTCGACAGTTTAAATTGCTTTGATGTGTATCAAAGAAACTTGAAATAAGTGTTTTATTTCAACAAAGAAACTTTACGGAATATTTTTCAACTAAGAACATAATTTCACTTCAATAATGACGTAGATAATATTGTACATAAGATTGAAGAAATTCTAAATAAAAAGGGATATATACAATTTTATAAAAAGGGAAATTTCGATTTGAATATTTTAATCACCCTTCAGCGAAAGCAAACGCCTACGCAATGCTGGAACGTCAATGGGATCTCGTTAGCTAATTATAGGGCCTAAACTTTGACTCTTGTTATTATGAAGTAAGTAATCAGAGGCGTATAAAAAAATGAATATACACGCCAGCAATATAAATGATAAAAATGATTATGTCTGAAGTTTTAAAAGCAATAAAGAGTTTGCATATTTAAAGAAAGGCTGATAAATATCAATTCGACTTGTACAGACGTCTTGTCAAAATAAATTTAAGTAGTAAATGCATAGATAATCCAGCGATGATTCTGTAGATCAAAATATTTTGACAATATTGGAAATGTTGTGTTTCACAACATGGAATATTGCTATTGTTTTGAATTCTTAGTTGTTGGATTTTTTAAAATACTGTACAGTTGATTACGCAGTGTAATGTATTTGTATACCGAGGATGACTACCAACAAAGAATGATGATATATATATTTTTTAGAACGCCAATATTTATGTGAAAGTCAAGTATTACTTTATGTCAAAATAGTCACTTCGAATAATTTGAGACTAGGAAATACACTTAAAGTTACATACAAACATAATCTGATATCCAAAATTTTGAAAACCTTTAAAACTATTAAACTGTGATGATAATGATTGTTGATGCAAATTCCATTCTAAAGATTCCTACTAAAATAACAAAAAGTAAGTCGTTCATTCACAATTCATGATTTTCATCCACTTTTTGATTTAATAAGTAGAACTCTGACAAATTAAATTGAAATGCTACCGATGTTAAATTTAAATATTTTTATGGAGACAAATTGTACAAAAAACGCTTCGTCTATATATTTTAGGTATAAATTAAGAAAACCAAGTGTAGAACTAGCAGCTACTGAAACAAGGAACGAAATAAATTTGAACACATCAATCAGCATTTGTTTGAGATTTTCTTTATCAGTAAAACCTTATCGACTTGATATTTCATTACAAAAATCTGACTCTGCCCTTCTCCAAACGTTGTCGCTATGTAAATCATGGAACAATAATAAATAGATGTATACACACTATGGATTAAATATTTTAAGATATAAACTATGGGTATTTATACCATTTATCCCCGCTTTCAAATGATTTGTAAATCATTCGCTAAATATCATTTTTTTTTCAACGAGACGAGTAGGGATATAAGGAAATGGCAGAAGATTGTACAAAGACATCACAAACATTACCTTTAAAATAAAATTGATAAAAAAATTTACAAAAATACCGTTCGTACTGGGACTCGAACTCGTAAAATCCGTCTCGAAAACCAACGACGTTCACTGCTGTGCTACAGACCCGACTTCATTAAATTTACTATACATGATAATAAAAATACCTTCAGATTCTGATTTTATCTATTTCAACTTATACTTGGCCAACGAAATAATGTTATGAGCTGAAAATAGTGTCATTCACCGAAATGAGCAAATCATCATAACCTGATGATATAATTTATGCTCTTAAGAGTAACGAACAAATACAAATATAAACTCACTTATATAATATACAGGCGTATTCCAGAAATGATACTTTCGAGTATTAATGTGTATCTTGATGAATTCAAATACAAGTTCTTTTCCACAGAATATTTTTCAATATTGAAACGCAAAATTGCTTTCATGTAAGACTAGATTAAAACGACCTTCGAGTCTCGTCTGTGATTCAATATTATTGGCCTGGTTCGCCTAAGCACCGAGATGTGCACTCTGTGATCAAATATTATAATAATTACGAAGAGATACTACTCAACGATGTATTTATTGAAATTGCTTTATTGGCGCTGCTGATGAAACAATATTGTCCTTTCTCCACTGAATTCGTAAAATTAAACGATATCCACGCGAACAATATACTCATTATTATTATATTATACACACGATTATAGGGTAATTTCCGTGGATCTTAGCATCGCAGAGCGCGTGAGAATTCGTTGATGGCTATTGCATACACAACAGGTGGTGATTGGTCAAATTATATATATATAAAGTGGCGTAGAATATGGAGCCTGTACTATGTTTTAAATATTGACGATATTATTGGATGGCACGTGGAACCAAATACTAAACTATTTTCTCGATAATAAAAAAGGATTAAGTACACATTTAGCGACTATGGCATAATATTCTGATTTTTTTAAAATCACATGATATACATACATCGTAGAGAAAAGACATCGAGATCGACTCCAAAGTTTTCAAATTAAGTTTTCGAATTTGAGCCCAGGGCGATCTGATCGCTAAGGAAAAACAGCAGTAGCCGAGTTTATAATAATGTGATAGAATTATTTTTTTCTATTTCAGTCAAAATACGTATAAGTTTTTTGGTTCAATTGACGTTTGCTTTTCTATGAACCTATTTGTCATCTTGTACGCAATGGATAGTATTTTATTTTAGCCGAACAATCGCTGAAAATTTTACAAGAGTATTTCGGATTATCGACAAAATAAATGTCAGCTCTCATAGTTTGGAAAATGGTATACATACTGTATATAACTTCAATATTTATTTTATTCGAACTCATAAATCCGGTCAAGTTTTGCAAAAGTATATTCTGTGCGATGTAAAGCAAAAGCATTTAATCAGTGAGCAGGCACGGTTAGAGGAAATGAGAAAATGATTAAATTAAAATGGTTGAGTATTGAGATCAAGCAAGAATCCGAACATACATACGAGTTCTTATAACGCTAGTATTTGAAAAGTAATCAAGTGCTATAAAAGGAATTGAGTCGAAGGCCGTATGCGAAGCGCAACATTGGAAATTAAAATATAACTACGATGATAATTGAGTTATTAGATCATAAGACGTTATTAAAATCATTGCCATTGCAAGATGCTATTTGGTTAAGAAACTATTTATCACAAGAATTTCGTTAGTTTAGTATCATCATGCGATATTTTGCAATTTGTATCAATGATTATGCGGTTGTTAGCTTCTATATTGATTAAATATATTTTCAAAACATTATAATGATTTCTAAAATGCGAAAAGAGCAATTATCAGCAAAGGAATACTTTATGTATTATTAACTTGGTTTCCGATGTTTTGTAAAAGCCTTTAGTATTTTTAGGATGTTAACTGTCAATACTAAAAAAAACAGTTTATACTAATTCTAATTTTATTTAATATGATCAGGATCGGTTTTTTTCACGAGCAACAGTATTATTTATTACAAAAAAATAAAATAATAAGAATTCCAAAATAAAGGTATAGAATGAGAATAGGTGATACTAAATTGACTATAATTAAAATGTTTATTCCCTATTAAACATAATTTCAAAATTATTTTTAAGAGGTATAAAAAAATTATTATAAATTATTTTATTTTATTATTTTTTAAATATTTACAGATAAGACCATGCGAGTGATAGTCTTAGTTTACGCTGTATGAAAAAAGGATAGAATAATTAACAAAAGACTTCTTCGTTCACTTTCTCGTGATAAGTGACAGAGAATTTTGATAATATTATCAAACATTGCAAACTCTTGGATAACGACGTCTCTTTTTTATTCTTAATTCGCTTAAACATAAAGTATATATTTCATTTCATTCTGAAATTAATTAAGAACACATAAATAAACTCTATATTAAATACATTGAAGTTATTTTATGATTATTTTGTTTCAGTAAAACGTGATTCAACTTTGGATATAAACAATAAAGAACGTATGGAACTCAATTAAATTTGTATTATTTAATTAATATATGTATAATAAAATTCTAAGTACACAAGAAAATAACATTTCGAAAAGTCAGCGCTACTATATTATACGACTCTGTGTTTGACATGCGTAAATTGTACAGTGTTTTAACAGTTTGTTTAATGAATTTGCATTAGAGCAAATAATTCGAGGCATACACGTCTTTGAAGATATGACAGTCTTTGAATAAATTTATACCGAATGAATAATAGAGGTACGTTGAAAATAACGAGTGTCGTGATTAAATATATATCCAGAAACATTATTTATGATAGAATTAACAATGTCGCAAAAACACCTGAGTAATGACATTCAAATGATTTATTAACATAAATATTATTGCATTACTGGATATAATAAAAACCATTATCAATAAATCACGAATTGGCAATGTTTTAGGGCATTTACATGATACTGAAAAGTCTTCGGTTAACACTTAATACACTGAAAACAAATATTGGCTGAAATGATATATCCAACAAAAAAAATGTTTATTAGTAATATGTATTGGAAAGTTACATCAAATATTCAGCTTGAATTTATGTTAATATGAGAAATAACTCGACTTCACATTTTTTTGTGTTTCCAAATATATCGGAACCATTTCTGTAAAGTTTTGAATTATTTATACTAAAATATTGATATATTCTTGTAAACTTTAATTGATTGACCAAAAAGTGAACAAACAAAAATTCAACATTCAACCGCCTGTGTGGTCGAGTGGTCAACGGTGTTAGCTTGGGCTATGGAGGGCCCGGGTTCAAGTCCCGGTACGGGCAGTTTTATAAATTGATTTTTCAATCGATTTATGAATTTCTGTCCAAAGGCATGGATATATGTGATGTCTTGAATTCCCCCCTCTCACCCATCCAATCCTATGAACAGGGCGTATCGAGAGCGATTAGCTTACCACTAATCCTGTCTTAGCCCTATCCTTCTATCCCTACTCTCTTTGGAAAAAGAGAGGTTGAGCAACTGAGTAACAAGCAGTTCTCGTAGAAACACTTCTGTTGAGATAAACTCCTTTAGGAGTCCATATGCTCCACATTGGGAGCGGACATGGTTTTAAAAAAAAATATATAAATACAACATTATTTCTAAAGAGTAATCAGTTTTTGTCTCATATATATAATCGAACACAGAAATATATCATATCTAACATATTGACATAACAAGGTGTAAAAAGTAATTCATAAAAGAAATAATAAATACAAATTATAAATATATGGCAATACATAATTCAAATGTTTTAGGTATCTTAAAATTAAATGCAACGAAATTGCAATAAAAAAAAAACAATTAGGTAAAAAAGGTAACTACAATATTATATTGTAGTTACCTTTTTTACCTAATTACACATTTTACACATTAATTCTTATGTAATCATTACCAAAATTACCAAAAGGATGTTTTTAACAATATAATGTATAGCATAAATTATTGCGATTACAGTTATTATTATTGTAAATATAAGATTTATTTTTGAACATACAATGTCATGTCAATTTTGTCATATGGATATAAATGAAAATATGAGTAATATTTTAAATCATAAAAATAGCTGCTCAAATTAAAATATTTTTCGTCATTATCTAATATAATAATTTTATTGTAAATGTCATGTAAGCAATTTATTTTTTAATTACTGTTTTAATTAAAAATATTTTTCTCCGCCGACACTTATGGTGTCAACCAGGATTTTATAATATATACTTTTCAATAAATTAACAATTATGATAATGGCCTTATGGATGGTGAATGACTGTACACACTTTTTTTGGTATAAGTATCTTGTGACTCCCGCGTAGATCTTCCTAGCCAAACCTTTTTTTTTTATCTTAGCAGCTAAGCTGTTACTGACATGACATTAAATTTTAAAGAAAACGTTAGAACAAGAATCCAAAAAAAAGCACGCAGTACTAATGGACCTTTATATATTGTAGAATGAAACATGCGACATTAAACGAATGATAATTAGACAACAATATCAGATACATCTCAGTTAGACATTGATGTCTAACTGAGTATATTCTTTATTTTGCCAATTAAATGTGAAGGGAATCTTCAAAAGGAAAATTATTTGAAAATGTTGAGAGAATATTTGATTTCAAAAGACCACGTAATTACCATCATTAAAATAATTGGATTTGAATGAAAAACAATTCTTGTATACACATATACTTCTTTGAACAATATAATATATAACGTAACCGCACGTTTTTAATGACAGCAATTATAAGACAAATGAACAATAAAATAAAAAAGGGGTTAACAATATGTTTCGTACTGTGTTCCAATTTTTAAAGTAGTATAGAGCTTTTCGTTCGACAACTATTAAATATATTGAATATAACTAAAATTGGTTGTATTACTTATTGCGAAACGTGTTTCGTCTAATTGTGAATCATCTTTAATTTTTTTACGCTCTGAAAATTATATTTAAGCGATGAGTGGTCATAATTAGTAACACAACCGGTGGAATGATAAAGTTATCAATTTTAACTCATTATCGAAAATAGTGCTTTTAAAATAATCGTTCTATCACTGTAATAATAAAAAAAATATATTTTAATCTTATGTAAATAAAAATAATTCTACAAAGATACGGCCGAATTCAACAAAGATACTACATTAAATAGATTAAGCAAATGAATTTTCAGAAAATTGTGATAACATAATATGTCAACACGAGAAAACTAATCGTTGACCTTTTCTACATATCATTGCCAGCTGCAGGTTAAACAATAGTGTACCTTGATATTTTACAAAACTGTACTCTACAACGTATTTTCAAACTATTAAATTTGTATGATATGGTTAAAAATAACGTATCGGTCGATCAGTTGGACGGCCCGGTCACAATAACTAGATGAAATTAAGAGTATTTGTAATTATTTTGAATAACAAACACTACTTAAGTGTACTTCTTTTTTCTTTAAATACACATCAACGCTAGAGATAAGTTTAATTTTCATACCACGACACAAGTTTTTTTGACACGTCATAAGTTTTTTTTTAATTAACGAAAAAATGAAAAATACAAACTAGACTAAAAGCAGTCAAAAGGTGAGACACAAATGGGTTTTATTGTATGTAATGAATACTTAAAATTTTAATAGAATACATACACGATTATAAAAGAACTATAAAGATTTTATATTACTCTGAAACTTATGAGAAAAAATCAATGGACACGATAATCATGCACAAAAGAGGAATTTTAAACAATATAATTACAATTATCGATAGCTATTGGGATTCGAGAATGTATTTTCACGAGTTTCACGACGCATTATAATAATGCCAATATAATCTTCATTCATCATATTAACAAAATCCATTTTTAGTATATTGTTTTGCTTACTCTTGGTCATAAATTCATAAAAATATCATGAAAATTAAGAAAACATGAAAACTACAGCCGGTCCCCTACTAGCACGATTATATTTCCATAAAATTAGCGTTTTATTTAATTTGACACATGCAATTAATCATATAATTTGATAAAAAACAATATATAATTAAGTGAATATTTTTACCTTTAAAAACAGCGAAGAAATTGTGTCGAGAAAGTGGGTTTAATATGTAATAAAAAAGTTGAAAGTATTTGGAATTATTCAAAAGTATTTATGAAACTCAAAGAAGAGTTATAATACAATCTAAGAAGAGAATATTTATGTACTAAATGAAAAATAGCGTAACCTCATACAGTTTCAAAATAAACTTTGTTTACTACATTGTAATTAACGAAATGGTCTATGGCACAGTGGTCAACGTCGTTGGTTTCCATGTCGGACCTCGAAAACATTAAGCGTTTTCGTTAGTATTTTTAAATATATCTACCTTAGGAAGCCATATGCTCCACATTGGGGAGCGAACGTGGATATAAAAATAACGAAACGAGTTAGTCGTTTTTTGTAAAAATATGGACTTACTTTGTATTTGACTATACATATAATACGATTTCAAAAAAATGCACAGGCTAAGTTTTACAGATTAAAACAAAAATACAGTGCGCTTAAAAATACGCCACTTAAATAAAATGATATTTTTTTCGCAAATATTATTAGTGATGACCGTATGCCATTTCATCTGATTTAGAAAACATTAAGAAGTCTGAGGAGACCAATAAAAACCAATTAGCAGCACTGACGATGATTTTTCTGCCAGATTGGCAACAAAACGGCTAACCATACAAGCGGAGAAAAATAATGGCCTTGATTACTGACAATGCTGACAATGAATTTCCATTAAACATAATATCGCAATCAATAAAATAAGGTATCAGCATTAAATAATTTACTTGTGTATTAAATGCAAGGCTGTGGAGTCGTTTCAAAATAAAACGACTACGACTTTAAACTTAAACATGATTTATTTTTCATTAAATTCGGTTGAAAAAAAAGGAAATATATTTTTTTCTCCCTTTAAAATGCTCTTCTTCTAGCGGAGCGTCTTTTTTACTGTATGGCATATTACGCCTTCTTGTTGAAACCACAGCTCTTCACATTAATGACATTCAATTGGGAAAATTTCAGTAATTGTAAATCTATGGCGCTTTCTATTGGCTGTAACATTCTGTAATAAATCTGTAAATAAATTTGCCTATCAATTTATGGTTAAATGGCAAACCAAGCTGAGCACAAATCAGCTGTGAGCTGTCGAATTAAATTTCATTGGAAAGTATTGCTAATTCGAAAAACAATCATATAAAAAAAAATCGTATACATACGGTCATTATTTCATGAATCAATATGGTGAATAGGCTAATTTTTGAATGTATTTGGCTTAGTCATTTTAAGGCCACCAAGTAGATGAATACGGGAGAGATTCACCGACAAGCTTATTAACAAAACACTAGGCGAAGTCGATTTTTATTATTTTTGATGAAATTGGCGGTAACTTTACGGAAGTTTGAGAAAGAAAATTAAAATTGATAAATTAGTAATTATTTTTGTAATACGCACATTGAGTGTTTAAATCGTTCCGCCACTCTGGATCAAGTATAAAGAAAAAATCCTGGTCTTCATTTTGTAACTTTGTAAGTTAAGAATAAGAATGAAGTATTAGTTTATATTTAAATAACCTTACGATAGTTTGTCTGAAAATACTTCTCCAAGAGGTGTACACACAATTTGTTACAAAAGCTGTGACATAACTCAGTTATCGATTTTAATTCTATATTGAAACTGTTCCAATAAAATGTGCAGTATGTTTTATTCGCAAAAAAGAAAGCTTATAATGTCGGTTGATCCGAAAGGTTAACAGTAAATGATATTTTAAAATTCATAAGATATACATCAATCGATTTGAAAATATTAATTACAATACAACGCACCGGTTGAGCCATTTTTCTTTGCTGATTTGGGGGTATCGAAATAGAAAGAATAGATGTACCAGTGCCAAATCACACACAAATTCCGTCGATGTGTATTTGGCAAGATGTAATAGTGCGGCCTCGGAAGATCATATAAATAAATTAATGACTGGGTTGTGAAGCGTCTCTATTATTCAGATAGAATATATACATGAGGAGCAAAAAACGTAACAGGCTATCGGAAAGAAAAACTAGTTACTGATATTAGATGAAACGAGTTTATACGTAGAAGATAATTAAAAAAAACGGAAGGGTTATCGAAAATTTGAGCCGTTATGTATTAGGTATTCATAATGTGTTGTTGGCATCATTTGTGTGAATATTTTTTTTTTAACCGTGTTAAATGAATGAAATTAAAACAAGAAAGTAAGAGGAGAAAAACGAAAGCATCATCTATATATTTCTGAATTTTGTTTACATTCAATCAAAGTAATAATAGTCACAACAATTTAACACACTTCTTTAAATTAGCAGATGCTCCACCTAGCTAGCGATCAGAATACATTATATTTATGGATGTTATTCCAAAGATTATGTAAAAAATTGAAACGCGTGCTTCGCCACCTTAACAATCATCTCCAGACAAACTTTATTAGTTGAGGTAGTTTACGGAAAAACTTTAAAACATAATTTTAATTCGGAACTAATAAATTGTTAAATGGAAGATGGGTTTTATCAATTTTCCTGAATGCAAGGAGGGGGTAAGATACAAACACTAATAGTACTAATTATGAATTAATTAATAAACTTTACAGTGGTGAGCCACCAGGGGGGGCGGTTCAACACTTTAAAAATTATTTGCTATGGAAATTACTCTTCATAGTGTAGATAATTTGTAATGTGTAATGTTAGCATTTGTATTACCGCCTACTTGCGTTTAGCACAAAAAAAGATTGTATTTTGAAATTAATACGTTAAGAATTGGAATCAAGTTGTAATTTTTCTCTAAATAGCCTCAGTATAGTTAGTGTGAAGATGCTTCTAAAAGCGGTGAAGCACGTATAGTTTTTAATACAATTTATTTTATTAAAAAAATAAAACAACTTAAAAGATAATTAAAAGTAAAAAAAAAACATTCTTATCGGTTAATAAAACGGATCGTTCACCATCAAGTACAAACATAACATTTTCATAAAACCATTATTTGTTGATCTCGTTTTGAATTTGAAATGGTATATTTTAATAACATTTTTCTTAACTTCCAAAACGTATCTGTTAAGATAACTATAGTGGCAGGGGTGGGCTGGAGGGGGCTCGGAGAGGCTTGCGCGAGCCCTTTGTTAAATTTCACTAAAGCCGGCGAGCCCCTTGTTAATTTTAGAGAAAACAATACTCTCAGATCAAATTAGTATATAACTGAAATGTCTGACTTATATATTATCTACGACAGCTTCAGTATACACATTAGTGCAATTTTAGTCATTTACATTGATGATTTTACGGTAAATTGCATATGGTTTAATATTATAAGTGTATTAAGTAACAATTGATTGCTTATTTAAGTATTGCATATAATTGCATAGGAGTGATACAAAAATTTACTCCATTCCCAGAGCACCGAAAATTGATTTGAGATTAAACGAGCGAGCCCCTTGTTAACATATTGGCAGCCCACCGTTGTATAGTGGGGAAAGAGGAATGAGGCGGTCAAAAGTTACTCATTTATAAAAAGATTCGCGAGTTGAGAAAGTTTGAGAGCCCGTGATGAATTGTATAATAAAGACTATATATAAAAAATCATATTATTGGCATTTATAGCAAGTTATTAGCAAATTAATTATTTAATTAATGCTAAATTTATATAGTTTTTTAAGCATTCGAGTTATTGATAATTATATATTTCTATCGTCGCACAATAATATCTATGGTCGATTTGTTAACCTGGTCGGCCAAGGTAAACAAGATTCAATCTCCGTCAGTAAATGTATACAATGCAATGAATATAAAACGTTAGAAGTAATCTAATGATTAAAATACAAGTGTAAAATCTTCTTTTTCTCCCGACGTCAACATGGCGATGATCACGACTTGAAAAATCATTGCGCAAATCAAATGTCAGATACATATTGTGGTAAAGCTATGAACGTGCTAACGTAATATACTAAGAATTTGTTAATACATTATAACGAGGATGCACTATCAATAAATGAGAAATCTGATATGTATATTTAATTTAATGAAAAAATAATGTAAATCTTAAGATTAGAAGTGATCGAAAAGTTTCTGATGTTTACCAAATATTGTCATAAAACTTTAAAAAATAAACTGCTACAACAAACAAAACTTGTAGATATGAATTCGTCGTTTATTTTTCGACGAAATATTTTTTATCATTTAAAATTTAAATTAACATCAATATATATTAACACACACACAATTATTTATGTTTTTTATTATTTGATAAAAAAATGAATCAAACAAAGGTGATTAATAAAATTCTTGACACGACAGTATTCGTGAAAGAATCATAATCCTGAGATTTAATATAAATTCCGATAAAACGTGATATACTAATACATATATTGAATAATTGAAAACACCTGTTATTACGTAAGCAGAATATTTTTAATTTTTAATATTTTTTTTTATTATTCATCATTATGATTAAATTAGAATACATAGTTTAATTTACAGGGTGTAATGATACATTTACGTGATAAAATAAATAATTCTCGTTTTTGAGGATATTTATATTTGTAAAATAGAGGATTTTTGTTTTTCGGTTAAATATAAATATTTAACTTTGTAAATTTTTTGATTGGTTCGTTTGAAAAATGAATTACTGTTTCATTAAAATCATTTAAGAGTGTTTTTTATATGTAACACGTAGCCGAGTGATTAACACTGTTCTCTTCTCTTCAGTTGCGGTGTCCACGGGTACGAGTACCACTACAGATTTTTAAAAATGTGCAGTGGTGACGACTTTTTTTACATAGACGTGTCAAAAAAAAACTTCTCAACCTGCCGAGCAAAATAAAGTTGAAGATATTAAATACAGTTAATATGTAATAAATATCATGTACAAATGTTCTGAATTAAATGTTTATGAAATTTTGCAGAAAATCTTACTTTAAAAAATTGTTATTTCAGCAAAATATTAAATTTGTTAATCGGTCACGTGTCAAATCTGGTAGGCGTGCCATAAGTCCGACAATCTTGAACTAGTGTTCAAATACATAATTGTCTGTGGGGCCCGAGAATGTTAGGCTAATTAATATTCACATCCTATTTATACCTTGCTATCCTTACACCATCAAAAAACGTAGAAAAACTTCTGTTGAGATGGTTTATTATGGGTCCATAATTTACAAATTGGGATCGGATAAAGTTAAAAAAAATGTACAACTCACCGGCTGTTCGTATAATCTCATGCTTGTCAAAATTTAATGTCATTCATTATGCAAATGCATTTCAGTAATAAAATTAACTGTCAAAGTCAATAATGCATTAAGGCACTTTTATGTGCCAATCAAAGAGTGTAACAAACTGAAGTGCCTATAAATGATTTTAAGAGTAATCTACTAAGCCGTAATTATTTTATAGCCTACATTTATTCTTGAAAGAATAGGAAATGCGTAGATGCATTAAAAATTATAAGGTTATTTACGTTCAGATTGAGAATTATATTATATCAAATACCAATGCTAGATGAAAGCAAAACATCATAAAGATAAATTTAAGTGACAAAGTATTATATGTTAGTGATGTAGCAAGCTTCTCATATACAGATATATGAAATAAGTAGTAGACAACGGATAAAGAAATTATACAAAAAATATCAAATGTTTTCCTTACTCTCACGATGTCGTCTTTCAATTATAATCAAAGGCTACGGAAAATATTATTTTTCAACATATATATCTTAACAGTGATAAGTACCGGTTTCGTCGGTACATATTTTTAATCAATGTACGTTCCCAACATGATGTATACTCTCAATGAAAGTATCTTAAAAAAAGTTTTTCTATGAGAACTGTTTGTAACTCAGTTGCTTAACCTCTTACTAAAGATAGTAAGGATATAAAGGGCAGATATGAGAAAATACTAGTGGTTAGCTAATCGGTCTCGCTTCGCCCTGTTATTTTAGATTTGGATAAGTGAGAAGGTAATTTTGGACATCGCACACATACATGCCTTTGAATAGAAATTAATTTAAAAAAAATGTTTGAATCGGGATTCGACCTCGTCGAATCCTACACGGAAGTCAACTACGTTGACCACTGCGCGATGGACCTGACAACATATACATATATGAAATATAAAGCGGTCGCGATAAACGAGACTGGTCCAACACATTTAAAAAAAAAGAAATTAGTACAAAAAATGTGTTATATTTATATAATAAACACTTAGCTGAAAACATGTTTCTGTTTGATATTTCTGTGTTATCAAATTTTCTTGTTAATTAACTTTTACCTGAAAACACTTTATCTCGTCTTTATACATACAAATATTATTGAAATTTCAGTCGTGAAAATGTTATGGTGATTATACATTTTACACTCAAACTTCATATTAGGAGAAGGATGTGTTTCATTCAAAATAACCAAGCAACAAATACCGCGTAGGAGATCCAATGCAATTATAGTAATTGAAAGAAAGAATCCAGTTCTTAAGGTTTGAAGCTGTGTAAAAATAGTTTGTGAAAAAGAAAACAATGATTATTATATAACGATTTCTTCGTAAAAAAATACAATGCAAGTGTCACTCACGTGAATCAGCAATGGTAAGGTTTTACGCTCGACAAAACGTTATATCGAGAAGAAAACGATGTGTTTTATTAACATGAAAATGCTTTTAGCCTCTATTTTTGTTAAAAAGTCACATGTCACATGGCATTTGCGTACAGCTAGTCAATTGGTGTATTCCATATTTGCGACACTTAACTATTTTTAGAATGAAGATAGATTCTCTACAAAAAAGTTTTATATCAACAAGTATAAAAGACGGCTGAAATAAACATCTTAAATGGTTAGCGTTTTAATTAAATGTTATTTTTTTGACAGTTAGTAATTTTTAGATGACGAAATGTTTGAGGAAATACAGAAACGTCGACTGAACTTTGTACGTGGAGTTGTGAAAAGTAAAGGAGGAAAGTTATAAAGGGACTCGTAGTTCATACAAAGGATATTAATAGTATGGTTCAAAGACAATAATTAAGATGTATTAAAAAAAAAACAAAAATGTCAAATTTACATTGCTTCACAAAAAACGGTCGATACAGCGACGTCGAATATTATATTTGTATTTTTTAGAACCACCAATACATGCAAAACAAATATGAACAAAGATAATGACAATTAACTGGTTGGTAGAAACAAGGCGTCAAGATTTTCAAAATTAATAACTATTAAAGTAATATTTTCGATGGATTCGGCGATGACGTTGTAGAAATTCGATTTTAAAATAAATTAAATTGAATAACGTAGTTAATTCACTTACTGTGAAACAAATTGACAAACTTATTTCGACACAGTTTTTAAATTTAACAGTGAAGATAAATAAGAATCATGTCTTCATAGTGATATCTATAGCACCTTGCCTGTGAAAGCTGTCAAGCTTTTTATAAACATTTTAATGTAAGAATTAAAGAGGGTAAAAATATCAAAGTGTTTTAGTTCTACAGTTTTTAATAATTTGTATGCGTTGATAACTCTTTCGGCTTTCGCCATCGTCAGAACTATGTTTAAACTTATATTTTGCTCAGCTATGTATACTGGCTCTGAAGAGATACACAATGAATCAAGTTATTCACTCTAACATCCTAATTATAATTACAATATTACACTTATTAAATGTGATTCTAGTGTTTCAAAGAACGATTAAACAAGAAAGTTTGAACATAGTTCTGACGATGGCGTAAGCCGAAATAGCTATCAACGCGTAAAAAAAATCTAAGACTGTAGAACTAAAATTCTTTGATATTTTTACCCTCTGATAATGGAGTTCTACCAAGTAAATGCCAAATCAATTAGTTAATTTATAGTAATAATTAAACACCAACTAGTAAATAATAAATCGTTGAGAATGACAATCTAAGAGTTCTTTCTTGGGAATTAATAAAACTATTTACCGAAATTAAATATACTGACGACGAATAGCATTCTAAATATGACAGGCTGCCACACCATTGTTTAATTTATTTAAATTGGGATGAGTCGGAATTAGAATTGGGAAGTACTAAAGATGTGTGTATCTTATCCCCTCCATGCGTCCAGTAAGAAAGGGAGAAAATCCCAACCACCTTTTCGTATATTTATAATTTTCCGAATTAGATTTATAGAAGATTTTTAGAATAACCTTAAAATCGTTTGTCTGAAGATCCTTCTCAAAAAGGCGAAACACGAGTAACAGTTTGTTTCAAATTTAATTTATGCTTCTGGAAGTAAATGCTGAATTTATCAAAATTTCAGAGTTTAATAGACCCGATAAAACGTTAGAATGTGATTGAATTGTTTATTGTATTTTAATATACATCGATACTATGGGAATTTAATTATTTGGCCTCATTTGCACTGTCCACCGGATTGAACGCTACTCTGCCTGGCAGTGCAATCATTTACGAGAGCAAAATTACTGGCACAGGTGGTTTTCCATGTACAAAGTACCTACCATAACCGCTCTAAGATAACGTAATTACAAACTGGTAGCGTTAACTGGGATTTAGCGCAGTGAATAAATGCAAGTTAATGGCAATGTATGACACTAGCGGTGATTACATTACAATTAATCTAGAACAATATTTTTGCAGCTATAATATAAAACATGTATCAATGGTAGTAATCTACGATTCATATAAAAAAAAATGTTTTTACATTTTTGTAGAAAAATTTTCATTCTTCAGAACAAAAGAAGTAATAGCGCTTGTAAACCATTATATTGCGAAATTAGTATATAAATAAATTTTCTGCGTCCATTCGTTTTTATTAAAAATTTAACTTAACTCTCAAAAGCTCTTGAAGTAAGTATTAATTTTAATTGCCTAATTAGAGACGAAAAGTTTTCTTTTCTCGAGCGTTTTTCCCGAGCATCCTAACTGTTGAGAGGGACGAAGTGTACTTTAAAAATCTTGATATTTAGTTGGCTTTTTGGTGAAATAAATATTAAGCCACTTTAAGCAATGAGATAATTGCGGATAATCCAAAATAACAATAACAAGATAACAACGGTTGAGTGTATAACCAATTAAAAATGATCGGATTAGCCCGGTTGATGGCTTGAATCTCCAGTAAGTACTCCAGAATGTTTTGACAAGCCGATTTATTGATAATAATTATCGTATAATTTAACTAGTATAAATTATATAAGTATTGTTTTAAGTTTGAAATATTGCAGCAATAGGTTTGCAGGTTTAAACGCATGCATCTATAATTGGTTCGAAAGCTGTCCATTTTTAATATCTTATATGCATAATTTTGAAATACTACCTTCCTTACATTAAATTTCGTTGAGTCGAGAATTTTTATAACTGGTAATGGTTGTCAAAATCAATGTTTAAATATCATATATGCAAACTATAGTAAAATCAATCTTTCAAAATTCTATTAGGATTAAATTACAATTTTATGATGGTAATTCTTCATGTAAATTCTCGAAAAGAAGCTGCTACAACCGCATTTTAAATAAATGTTTAATCAAAACATTAATAAAATCAAACCTTCCACAATTAGTTTAATTGATACTATGTATTAATAAATAAGTAAAATAATATAAACACTGTACATATTTTCTATGCAATATAAGTGTCGGTCCGAGAAATAGCTGACTCAAAGTTGGCCAAGGACTAACGAATTTGAATTATTTGTGATTAAATTAATTACGTGTCATGAAAACGATGTAGCTTGGTTGCATCTAAAGACTATAAAATGTGAAAATTTATTACGTCATTTAAAATGATTTGTTTATGTTCTATGAAAATAACATTAGCTTGATGCAAAATTTATTTTTAATCATCGTTACATAAAGCTATACAATTATTCTTCAGATCTAAGAGCCATTAGTTTTACAAAAAAAAAATGCATTACAAGAGTCGTAGATTAATTTATTAGTAGTTAGGTATTGAGGCGAAAAATGTACATTTGTAAGGTATATTAATATAGACTTGTATTCATAGAATATTAGATTCTAAATTGCCACTTGATACAACATCTTATACGGAAACTAACTTGAGACAACGGCCAAAAATTGGATTATTTTGGAATTTAAATAAGAAATTCTGGTGTTGACTGTTCTCTGAAAAAAGAGCATTCACGTATGAAGAACACTGTTTTTCGTTTCAAATCATTGCCACGATGAAAAATATCTTGAAAATAAAAAAAACTATTCGTATACACACCAGTCTTTTTGATGTGTGAATACAGTGTGGCATTGAAAAATGGTAGGAGTATAACTAAAGAAAAAGATGAAAAAAAAATATGAAGACTTCTTATGAGTAGGATGGTGAACCTATAACACGCGTGTTACCAAGTTAGACAGGGAAAAATTGAGAATTTTGAATAAAAAATGTTTTTGTATTGTTCTATGCATGTGTGTATATTTTTGTATATCCGCAGCAGGCGAAAATTCAATGTGAAAATACGGAGGAACACTTTGCAATGCACAAGAGTCAATGACACAATGAAAGAACTACAGACGGAACTTAAAACATAATTAATCGTATTAGAAACAGTACTATTTTTTAATATTGACAACATCACTCAATTGTGTAAATAGACGATTCACTAATCAGTGTCCTTCGTCTTGGTAGCGATTAATCTGCAGAAATAAGGTAAAAAATATCAACATTTTTAGTTCTACATTTTTTTATAAGATGAGTTTATAACTATGTTTAAACTTTCTTGTTCAAAGATAGTTCACACACTCACACAAAAGACACTCAATTTTTATTTCAAGGCGTTAGGCGGGCGGGCGACTTGAAAAGGCTACCCCTGATATAATGCATAAAAAGAGAAATTTCATGATTATTAATAATGCCGATTATTTCAAAACAAGGTTTTTTGACCTTCGGTATACCGACGAAATGAAAGTTGTAAAATCAAACGATTTGTTCGCACTCTAGAAGAGTTATAATATATGTACATATATTGAAAAACAATCGAGTCGCATGCAACATTGCATCAACGATAAAGCGTATAAAATACAACATAACATGGTAAATAACGATGATCACGGAGGAATTTTGTATAAACAATGAATGTCCTTGACAGAGATTCCACTGGTACAATAAAATAAGTTCAGCGGGTCAAAAGATTCACGCCGCGTCGGGTAGGGGGCCTCACATCTCGGGTGAAAATACTTTGTTGCTCCATCGATATCGATATGCAATACGGTAATGTATTCAATTTGCAGAGAAACGGGCAGCACCTCTCAAACTAGGAAGCTTGCCGAGAAAGTATTTTTTATCGCGTAACGGATGGAACATGGATCAAATGGGCCCTCTAGAGATGAAGTGAGCCAACTAGTAAAACTGTTTCTTGGACTTTTAATCACGTCCAAAAACGTCTTTATTTGATGTTTTGGTGGATTGCATATTTTTATTTTACGGAGATAACACTATTGCAATGTGTAGTTTACTTCACTTTTACGATACTTTAAGATGTGTAAAATATTATAGCGCATCGAACATTTTTTTCTAAAATACCACTTGACTCACTTCACTTCTAATGTGCCCAAATAATGAACGTCGAAATTACTGCTGAGTTGGATAGATTTTTATTTGTGCAATTTAAATTTATTATGTTAATTAAGTATAATCTGCATTAAAATGATAGAACTCCTATATACATACAATGTGCATCTTTTCATCTATTCTAACATTCTAACTCATACTGAAAAATATTGTATTAAATATAATAAATTGACTTGTGTGATAACACATATGGAATTATTAAAAGTGAATTAGTATAAATTTGAGTGATCATGTATACTTAAGTATACAAGCTTATTGATAACGGTCTTAGTAACGGTGATGAATTGAACTAATATCAAGCTGAAATACATAACTGTCAACTATAATATAAAATATAAAATAAAATATAAAATAAAATTTGTAAAACTAAAATACTTATTCACCATTAATATTAATACACATTTGATGGACCTTTTATTTTCACGATGAACAACCACATAAGTCAGAGAATTGTGATTAACAACTGATTCTTTTATAAGTCTCGATTTATTACATAACTGTGTAAGAACACACGTCAAATTAATGTTGTTTATCAAGTGTTATATGAAAAATAAAAATAATCTTATTAAGGCGACTCAGTAGGATTGCAAAACTTAAATTTGACCTACAGCATAAATATTGCACTGACTTAAATAAGTAACCACCACAATACGTATTTTTACAGTATCAAAACAAGCAAAACATTTGTATATTTCATTACAAAAATAGCAATACCACCTAACACACGGATGGATATTTAGACAGTAATAAGGGTTTTTCATATAAAACAATTTGTTATTGACGAAAATCAGTAAGTACTTTTTTATCTTCGTAGCAAAGACTGACAATCTAATTTACTTCCCCAAATATCTGTTGCAAAAATTATATGTAACTGAAACAATGCGTTAATTATATATACCGTGAAAATGACTTATAATGCTACATATGAGTTATTGATAGCAACAGTAAGCCATCGTATTTAATAAATGTAAATCAGAGACGGTGTTTTGTCAAACGAAATAATAAAAGAAATAAACAAGATAAACCATACAATACAAATTTCTCAAACTTTCTCTAATATATTGAAAGAATTTGTTTTTATTTTTAATTTTGTATAACCTATTTGTTATGATATTGATTTTAATATGAATACAGTTAAAAACATTCTGTTGAATAAAAAATATTAACATAATAAGATTAAAATGGAAAAAGTATTGAGTTCTAAAATAAATATAAATTTCAGTTGATAGTTATTTCTGGTTCACGCCATAGTTCTGACAGTGGATTTTCCGAAAATTATATTAACTATGTCTTATATTTCTTGTTGGACATCTAAGCTATCTTGGAGAATATTTGTAATCATATTCAAAAAAAAATATATATACATATACTGAATTCACGGAATAAAAACATGTTTGCTATCAGAAAACTTAGTTATTCCACTGATTACTTAGAATAAATGTAAATTTCATTAACTAATAATAGCTTTAAGATAGTTGGTATGAAGACGCTTCTCGAAAAAGCCAAAAACGTGTTACAATTTGTAAACAATTAGTGGAATGACAAAGTTTATTTGTTAATTTGTTATAAAATGATTTTGTCTTTAGTGAATGCCGAAACTATCGAAAATATTCATAATCCATGCATGTCTTTAAAGTCATAACCAAATGTTATGATGTGTTTATTTTTGCTTCAAGTTTTTATATAGCCTAACACTAATTCAATAAGGAAGAAACTAAATGAATAGTATGCCTGATCAAAAAAAGTTATTTGTATAATTTATATCAATTGCATAAATATATTCGTATTTTTGTATAATGTTTGGGAACTTTTTTTCTCTCGCCAATATACAAGTTCGACATTCAGGGCTGTGACAAAAAAACATAATACTAATAATATTAAAAGTAATTCAAACCATGTGATTGATTTGAATATTAATGTATTGTAGGTATAATATTGTTACATAATTTGGTAAGTTATCGAAAAAATATGGTTTTCAATCATTTAATATAATAGATAAATTAAAGTCGTTAAGTTATATCGGCTGCATCGGACTAACTTTGTTGGGTGGTACAAAAAATGACTTAAATGTATGAATTAATATATTTCACAAGTTTATTATGTATCCATACATATGTATATATATTTGTCATATATCAAATTCGAATATTTTCTAGCATTCTGTTTTATTCAATTATAACTTAAAAAAAACAAGTTTGACGGTAGAAAAATACTGCTACTACTGCTACTATTATATTGAATAGAATCTCTTTTTAAAAGCATTGCCAAATAAATATTTCAAAATGCTTATCCATTAAGCTAAATACTGGTCTTTAAAATAATCGCTATTGGAAAAGACATTATTGTATTATAAATAATAATATTATTTGTAAGCGCATTGAGCAACCCTAACCCTAACCGCTATTTTGGGCAACAACTTTTTTATCGCAAAATAAAAAATACATTTCATCGATTCATTTGTATGACCAGTGTTTTAAGTTAATGCAGAGTAATATGTGGCACGTGCACTCAGTACAAACGTCTTTCTCACACTGACTGGGTTTGCGAAATTTACGGCAAGAAAAACACATCCCCGAAAAATAGTTATTATTTATTGGTATGACAATTTTTTAATTTTTTTTTTTGCTTTTAAATGTAAACAATAAAATGTTTTATTATTCCAATTTTTTTTAGAAGTATTTATGATCCAATTATGCTTTAAAAATCAGTCAGAAAAAGTGGGAAAAATGGTACATTTCAAATAGATGTACAATCATTATATTACATAAATTGGAAATTCTGCTCAAATCACTTTCTTAAACAAACCTTTATCTGCATTTCTTTCTAAGACATTAAACTTCGGTATCTTACAATAAACTCTAAAAATGATCAAAACGAAAGCAGTTGAAAAATTCTGTGTAAACTGTTTGCCTTTTATTCTTGAAAATATGACTATTTTCATGAAAAAAAAAATGTAATAGTGTAAAAAAGCGTTTGGAAATTGTAATATTTGAAAAAAATTTTTTTTTAAGTGAACCGTTCACGAGATTTCGTCGATGGCAAACGATCGATTTACTCTGTTTTCAGGCGTAAAGGTACTATATCCTCTTAACTACTTAATTCGTAAAAATGGGATGATTTATTTTACTATAATGTTGGAAAATTGGATGACTAGCGTTGTCAGTAACAGTTTAAATTTAAAGTGACGAAATATTAGATTAAAACGGTATAACCAAAAAATGGACTGAAAAATTCTGTTTTTTTGGTCGCAGCATTATAAAAAATAATTGCGAAAATTCATGTTTATTTTAAAATAAGAACGCTCAAAATAAACATCGATTCTCATGATCAAAATTATGGTCATGAAAAAAAAACTTTGGAATCTCAGATTTGGTAATAAATGATTTCAAATATAATTTTATCACATTCCGCATAAGCAACGTCGTGATCGTAAGCATTTCTGTGCAGTGGCATTTATTTGTGTGTGAATAATGTTAAAAAGTTTGCATTATAAATAATGACTTCAAAGTTAAATGGCAAGGTGACACTGCACGTTAGTAGTTACCTGGAAGTTGCAACGAGCGTATTATGTGGACGTATTTGCCGGGACATTTAATTAAATAAACACATAGCTTAATGAACATTATACAAAAATAGATATATGACTACAAGTCTAAGTGGCTAAGAGTCTAAGACTGCAAAAATATCACAGCTTCCGATATAAATATGCTAGCGTAACTAGGATAAGAAGAAAAGTAATTAATTATTTATTCGTCTTCTTAGTTTTTTTAACCAGTCAAAAATCGTTATGGAAGTGTTACACTGTTTTAGGTTTTATCGGTAGGATAATTTTTTTTTTATTATTTGACATTTAATTGTAATATAGTATATGTATATATTCTAGCAAAGTAAATGATTCATATTCATTTCACAGTTAAAAATATCTTTCCCTATCCCGTCTAACCTAACTTTCAACTGAACCAAATATAAATTATACAACGATTGAAAAAAATTATGAAAGCCAAAGGATGTAAGCTGAAGCTAATATGTAGGTAGGTGCATTGTTAATAACTTGATTATGGTACTCTTAAAAAGTCCTCAATCAGAGATACGTTCGCTGAGATCGCCCTTTCCAACTGTAAATTTTAAGACTATAAACCAACTTCTGCGCGTGAGACGCAAAGATTCAATTGCATTTTATGTGATAATTTGTAGAAGAGTCACACTCAAGGGGCCAAAGAGCTGAAGTTTGCCGATCACTGCTCTAACCTTATGGGCATTTCCAACTGGTATAAGACAAAATAAAACAAATATAAAATGGTGTATTTTACTAACTATGCGTATGTCGACAAAAACAATTATTATATAATATATATTTAAGTAAATATCACCCTTTCTCATGAGCGACAAATTTTTTTATTTTGTTTTTAATAATAAAAAAAAATAAGTGAACAATTTTTAAATTCAAAGTTTATTTTTCATTTAAATAAATGTTGGTAGCGTTTGCTGCTTTGTTTACGTAAAAAGTATACTTTGTTATATTATATGAAATAATAATTCTTATGGTCAGATTTAAGACATGGGTTTATAATAATATGAAACATTTTTTATTTATGTTCAACAATGAATCACAAAAATGAGCATACTGTTACGGTAACACAAAAAATAAAAATGAAATAAGTTCTGCTTAAAAGTTCGTATATCTAATTAATTTCGATAAAAAAAACCTATGAAACAAAAAGGCTTAAATGTGTATTATAAAGGTTTTGCAAAAAATGTATAAATGACGCCATCTTACCGCCAGCCGTGTTATGGACGGGTAGACACCTGTACTCGTCACGATTAATATGAGTTTCTTACCTGAAACAAAAGAAATAAAGATGTTTAAACAAAAGAAAAAAATGGCGATAATGAGTTATAAATACATGGATGTTATTAGAGTATTTTCTCAGTAATACTTCAACGAATAAGCCGGGTAAAAAATCGATGACGTTATCTGATGCGCATTAGATCTGGAAATTTGGGAATAAATGTGAGATCATATATTATAAGAATATCATAACAAGAACAAAAACAATTGGAGTCATCAATTTTTGAAAATAAGGAAACAGTAAAACCTCAATATAAAGTACTTGCGCGGACGAGTAAGTGTCGAATAAAACCAGAAGTCAGTAATTTGCATAACAAAGTGGGTACATATACAAATGCGATTTGATGATAACGTAAACTTAACTTTTTAAAAAGCTTATGATTTTATTTTAAATTAATTGGATACATTTTTTTTCATTTTAAAAAATAATGCATGTTGTATATTTGGATGGACTTGATGTGGGTTTGCACACGTCATATTATTAGCCGGCACCCGTAAAAGCTGCTAAAGCTTTGGTTCAGACACGTATGTAAAAGATTATTTCCGTACGGCGACTTTTACGATTCGGCGAAAAAAAAACATTTTTAAATTGAGTTCTTGAGAGGTGAAGTGAGCCAAGTGGTGTTAAATGCGTTATAATTTTCTACAAAACTTCAGAGTTATTTTCCTAAAATAAATATATGCAATTCACCAAAACACCAAGTAAAGATGCGATTGTACCTTTAATCCGATAGAAAAGTTTAGTCCATTTACGACTTGGCTCACTTCACTTCTTAAAGGCTCAGTTGATCGAAAATGTAATCCAAAAATCGTCTGTATTAACAATTTTTAATTGTTCCCATTTTAAACCCACATTTGCAAATTAATGTTGAAATTTATAAATATTTACATAAACGAGTTTTACTGTTTCATTAAAGTTATAACCGATTAGCAATTAATTTGATAAAACAAGCATAGGCGGTATGCAAATTATATTAACATTTCCTAGCAGTTAAAACTATTTTTGAATTCTTTTTAATAAACCCCTATTTTCCAAGATGATAAACGCATCCATATGCGAAAATTTCTAAACATTTATCACCATTATAGCATAAAAATAAAGACTTGCTATGTTGAGGTAAATTAATAATAGAATTTCCATAATGAACCTATTGCAAGAATAATGAGGATATGTTTTATAAATTTAATGAATTTTGGAAACCTTTTTTCTAACATATTTTCAATAGATTCGGCGGTAAATTTGTGGAAGTAAATTTTTAATTTATATTTAAATTTGATAAAATTGTTAATCCACTTGTTACAAAATGTACATATGTTTCGCTTATTTGATAAGGACTTCACATCGCAAGGTTAACGAATAAACTAAAAAAATGATTCAAATCCTTAAGCTATAAATTCAAAATTAAAAGTCGGAATCTTGTCCATTTCTACTGGACGTCGCTTTCTACCTTTTCCTTTCATTTCAATTCCTAAGTGAAATGAATTACTTAACGAATTTTGAAAACGTGAGGAATAGTGGGTTTATGTACTATTGTATATTATAATAAGAATATTCAAATAAGCCAGATTTTTTTAAATTTATGGGAATTCATTGTTATTTTTAAATATAAGAATGCTTCTTACAAGAATGAGATTTTACTTTTAAGCCGACAGTATTTTTTGGAGCATTCTTTCCGTTTTCCATTTTCTAAACGCAATAAATTTCCGGCCTTTAATTTCAAATATACTTAAACCCGCCAAGTACGAAAGTATAAATAGCATTTGGCGGTATTTAAATGTAAAAAATAAGAAAATAGCTCTATAAACAAACACATAGCTAGTTAATTTTCAGAAGTGTCTCCAGGAGAATTTATTTACTCAAGGAGTGCGAAGTAAAAGTTTTTAATTACTTCTGTGTTGAGCAAGAAATGCTGTTATATGCACTAGCACTTAATAACGAAAATGGTGCAGCACTTTATTGATTAAGAATATTATTACGACATAAACGTTGGTGTGCACGAAAATAGTTAACGTAAACACACCATAGACAGTTTCACGTGGATTGGCATTTTATCGTTTTATATTTGCAATAAAAGTACGAGTATGTTTTCAAACGTGAGAATTTTTATGAGATAGAAAATTAAATGTTAACAGAGAAAAAAATATAATATTTGAATGCTTTATAATATAATAATACCTTACAATTTTAGGAATAATAATTTGAAATTATTGATCATGAAAACTGTGTGAAAAGTGTTTTTATATCAGCATTTTCGTTTATATGTTTGGCTCAGATAGATAAGAAAAAGAAAAGATATACTTTTGAAATAAAAAGGATTTGGACCGTAGTTTTCACAAAAATAATTCAAGATTTCTTACCAGACTTCATCCAGCAACGGTCGAAAACAAGATAATAAGTGAAGCTCTTGCGCTAAAACTTGTAAAAAGGGTGACAGCGAAAAGAGATTTTTCGTGGGAAAGATATACACCTCAATAATATTTTTCAGCCATATGAGATAAGGAAGAGTGAAGAAGATACGATTAAGTCGTAGATTCTAAGTTACCTAGATATTTTGTAAGTTACGTAGATCAAGATCGTTTATTCAAACGTTGTAAATTAAAGCCATGCAGTAATAGAAAACTGAAGTAATGATTCCCTTCCGCGGTGAAGGATGCAAATCTTTGCATTGGTATTAGAGTTTTTACGAGTTTAACAGTGTTCTACAACGACATTAACAGTTGGTATTATAAAAATAAAATATTGACCCAATTATTGTCTGTTAAAATCATGATATTCTATTTTTTTCATTCTACTGTGTTATATTTTATTTAATTATATTTGTCGTATGATGTACGTTGTGTTGTTAGAAATCTATATTTAACTCATTTGATTTACATTATATTGTCAATCGTAAAAAAGACAACAACCGAAATTGTAGGCGAAATACGCTGAAAAAACAATGTTATAATAATTCGGTAAATGTCAACAACAACATGAATGGAAATAACGTTTTGTTGACAAACAGATTAAGGACACTTATTGCTTTTATACACATAAAAAAGGAAATTCGGCTGAAAGTCCAGGTGTATAAAGAGAGTTGCCCTTTTATGTGATGGACGATCGTAAAAGGTCGCTAATCGAAATATAATTACTCGCCGATGATGCGGAAATGATAAAGCAAAATGGCCGCTGAAATTCAATTCGTGAGATTTATTGGCAGTGGAGATAACACGAAATCGGACAGGTCGAAATGGAAAACGGAAATAATTTTGAAAGGAGAAATTTATAAGTAGGAAATTCCTTTTTATTAATTGATAGTTATAAAACTCTATTTTACATGTTGGCAAAAAGGAGAAATTATTCATATGATATTCCTGTCAACCTTTCATTTAAAAGTTCATAAGACAACTAGCTGTATTACACTTTTTTTATTCTCTTCACTTGTTTTAAGAACAGTATTTATAATAAGATTAAAAAATGGAAAGCAGTAATAAAATCAATAACATTATCAATTATTAGCATGTGGTCACGCAGTAATGGTATTGATGCACATCGGCCGATGATTTGAAAAGCATTGAAAGAATTTCGAATTCATTTTATTATTTTACCAACGTGAGCACATCGCCGTCTACATATCCTTCAAATATAGAAACACAACATATAATAATATACGTCAATCACTTGAGTGGAAATAATTATTTAACGGACACCCTCTCGCCCATTTCTCATATAAATTCTTTATATTCGAAGTATTTTTGCTGTAAAACTTATTTAATTTAATCCAAATGAAAAGTGTATTATAATAGACAAATTCACTAAATACTGCCATTTTACGCAGCGTAAATTGTAATAATTACATTCGGATATTAAAGGCTGAATAAAATGTTAACAGTTTCATATTTTACCATCTTTAAGTTTTCAGCAGAGGAGAAAATAATAATTTGTATAGACGAGGGGAGCTCACAGAAATTTAAGCTACATGTAAATTGGTATATCTTCGTGTAATTAATGATCTGGCTTTTGCTTACTGATATTACAAGGAATTCGAAGTTACCCAGAAAGCGTAGCTATTTCGACACCATCACTACGCGAGAGGTAAGAAAACAATTTGAATCGATTTAAAAAATATTCTTACTTTAAAATAACTTTAAATAAAAGTATTTTACTTTCCTAGTTTGAATATACATTGATGCATATAAACAAAACCGTTTTCTACTGTATACCTTCTACATAATCGCACTTAAATATTATAAACTGTATACATAAATAACAGAAAAACCACCTAAATAAAATATTGATTTATAGCGTTAGAAAAAATGTACCACGGTAAATGAATGGTGAATATAAGATAAGATTACACGCAAAGGTCGTCAACTCAAACATCGTTTCCCAACAAATGTGACTAGGGTTGTGACCTGGAATGTAATTTATGTGACGTAATGTCATAAAGGTATCTTGTGGGTCCAAGATTAGACGAACGCATACAAACAAAAAGTTTTCAGATAGGATAAGTTCGGCGGTAAATAGTGGTACAGAATCGGAAGTTGCGTGTGGGAAAACTATTGTTTAGCACAGCAAGTAAGAAACTTTATAATATAGGTAGCCTTGGAGAGTTTTCGCTATTTTTTTGAATACATTGAGAAAAAAAAAGTTCATTGATTCAAATACGCTCCATAGTAAAAGCAAAAATCAACTTATATAGGTGCTAAATTACCATCTTAATATCGCGTGTTTATAATGAACAGATGATGCGTCCGTATGAGTTTTGATTTTTTACAATTATATGTATTGTATTTGCTAATAACAATTAATAGTTAATGGTCATTAATTCCAAAGAATGGACACAATTTATATTATTGATTTTAATTGTAATCCGAAGATCAATTTTATGTTTACAACCAAACGCTACTCAACCACATTTTTACTTAATAAAAAAAAACTATATACATAAATACACTTAGAGCAATTAGTCAGTAGAATAAATCTAATTTTTTTGTTTTAAATAGAGTGAACTAAACTTTAAAATTTGGTTTATATTGAAATATTTACATAATAAATGAAAGAATTTAGAGGATGTTCCGCAATTTCTTACAATGAAATGCTGTTTTTAGTGTTTTTACCCTTCTTCTACTTTCGATTGCAAACAAAATACTGATGTTTCCTATATTAGTTCATTATTTCCACAAGTAATGCTATTTCGACTGCTTGAGATGGAACATATATAAAACAATGTACATGAAGTGATACCGAAGGTTCTTGCACTGTTTTGAACTGACACGCTAGTTCTGTCAAATTCTAGCACAGTGAAACATTTGAAACCAGAAACAACATTCGTGTTTTAAAATAGTCCCGTCTTAAAATATTTGAAACTGACAACTGAGGTGTTTCCACAATAAAGAACTGTTTAAAATATTTGATAACTATTGTTAATTGCCGTAAAAATCTCTTATTTATTGGCGTCGAACTTTTAACCATTTGACAGTCTTTTGTCGTAGGACTTTGTTTATGATGGGTATTTTGAAATACTGGGAGTGAGTGTCGAGCGAAGACGAAGGGCAAGTTTGCTAGATTTATGCGACAAGTTGCATGTCTCATTAAAAGCTAGTGCCAAGAAATGGGCTGACGAGAAGCGCTCATTATAGTTTAATTGATGTCACCTACTCCTGAAGGGAAAAGGAACAGCGGCGGAGGTAGGGTAACCGGTTCGATCAAAAATCCGTTAACGAGGAACATACCTGTTATATTTTACAACGATGCAAAACAAAGAAAAATAAATATATTTATTGATATACTGTTGACAAACGCTACCAGTTTTTACTATCATGAGATCGGCATATTCACTTAAGCTGTGAATAAGAAATGTGAACCGTGTGCCGCCATTAGTGGTGGCAGTTTGCGAACGTTTTGTTTAATGTAATGTTGTGATTTTAGTTACAATATTATATACACCACAATTATTATATACATACAAAACCGTGATCATATTACCTATGGATTCAATGGCGACACACCGGTATGTAAAATGCAAAAATAGCGATATCTATTTCGTTATTGGAAATTAGCTGAAATTGAATTATGGTTGTGTAAAAAACATTTCTTTTAAGGTGTTCCCTGTCAATACTTGGTGGAAAGGGATTATATTAATAAAAATCAGTTGACTATGCTCGCAATGATCGAAACTGGCCATGACCTTTTAAATAACATGGAATAAAGTACAAAGGAATATTGTGTTTTTATTAATTAATAGAAAACATTAGATATTTTTTTTGTATTCATGATGGTTTAAAATAATTTAAATGTGCCAAGAGTTGTATTGAGCATCGACAGTTTACAGAAAATATGAACCTTTCAATATAGGTACGTATTATTATTATTGTTATTAGAAAATGTAAGTTATTTATGAAAATCATACGTTTGTGTCCACGAGATGTTTTTTAATGACGGTATTTTATATGACCCTAATACCAATTTTGATTTACCAGCCTAGTATTGCTTTTTTTGTGATATCGGTACTTAATATGACATACTTAAATACGTGCATAACAGTCACAATACACCATTATAAAATGTAATGCGTATTTTTATCTTGAAAAAACCGGATATATTCGATATTTGTCGTTTATTTATATTGAAAAGCTTTACGCATTTTCATCGCTAGTATTCATAACTAACTAAATGTTCGCACTACATATATGCGACTATTAAGTAACTTTTTGATGAACGCGCTGAGCCGGTAACATCAAAGATTTGCCCACGATAATGCATGTAATTGAATAGAATGCAAAAATAGTAAATCAGAATTGCACGTAATTAACTCTTCTTAGTGCAATAGATTGATTAAGTGGTGACAAATGCATTATCATTGAACATGCCACTGATGCCAATACAATTATGTGGTCGTTGAGAAACAATCTATTAACCCTCCAGAGACAAGAGCTTTTTCCCGATAAAAAAAATATTTTCTAAGCCATATTGAAGTCACGGATAACTTTTATTCCTATCCAAAATTTAAAAAAAAAAAACGCAAAGTCGTTGTATAGAAACACCGCATGACTATATGGTCATGCTCATCCTTTTATTACCGTGTAATATTGAGTACGGACAGTAGTAAGGACAAAAGTGACCGTATGGGCTTGCAAACATTCGGGGTTGAAATATAGCTAAACGTGATTTTTTTAAAAATATTTACAATTTGACCTCGTTAGATCAACATAATTTCAAAACAAACATATTAGCAAAATAACTGTAAATAATTTTATGTTTTTATAAAAAAATATCTAACAGTTTCAAAAAGTAAATAAAAAAAAAAACGGAAATTCAAAAAATCACATGTGCTTTTGGAGACCTTCCTGTTCCTACGGCTGATGACTTACTGTAGTCCGTATCCTTCTTAACCAAATATGAGCAAAAGCAACGATATTCAGGTAGGAAAAGTATGAATAGTGGGATCAATAGACAACGGCGTTTTGTGTGACCATATGGTGACGCTCGTCCTTGAAGGGTTAAGTGGTGAAAAATGCACTATCATTGAACATGCCACTGATGCCAATACAAATATGTGGTCGTCGAGAAAAAAATCTATTCCCAGGTATAAAAGATTATTCAATGAACATACATGCAAGTTAAACCAATGGTTAATTAATGAATTGAGTATTCTAATTGAAATTAAAATACTAGTATTTTCCACCAAAGAAATAATTAATTTAGTTGTGTAAGGTGCATAATTAATAGCTTCAACTCGAATGATTAAGATTGCAGTAATTATTGTGAAAATATTCTTCAAGAAAACGCTGCGGAAAATCTCATAACAATGTTCATCCGATCAACATGTTAGTAAAAGTTTATGAGAACAACCTTTTATCAGTATTAAATAAATATACATGTAATATATTATAAAAATAACACTATCAACAAATTCAAAATATATCAAACCGAGTAAATATTCTTATCAGAGAAACCGTACAATTTTAAAAATAAAATTTAAGTGTTTTTTTTACTGATTTTTTGAAAATTGTATTAAGCAGATAAAAATACATATAAAATAGTGATATGTACAATAAGGTGTTTTAGAAAATGTTTTAACTATAGAGATAATGATAATTTATTATTGAAAATAAAACTTTTTGTATAAAAATAAAATTAAGTACGACTAATTATTAGTTTACCTTGTATCATTTAATCTGCTGGTAATGTTTGTGATTAGCAAAACCGGTTCTGATATATAATAAATAATGTGAAATCAGTGCAAAAGTGTATGATTTTTCAATACAATGTCTTTTCGACAAAAATTGACAGTGTAGTCCTAAGCAGTGATAGATTGTAACATAATTTAATCAACACAAAACATTTTAACCAGAGTTGCATTCATAGTTTTTATAGACGAAAAGAATCTGAATTTGCATCGTCATTAACTATTTTAGATACAAGTCAAATATCAATTATTTTTATTGTATAACATTCAGTGTGAACAACATGATCCATCTCCTTTTTAGGGTGAAGCAGGTAATACCATATCGACTGTGGAAAGGAAAAAAATGACGTAACCCACACATAACAAATTTTACAGGAGACACACAAAACGTTTTTTGATGATTTTGGGCCAAAGTCAAATATGCAATATACACAAACCTTTTGAGCATGTAGACTGATAAACTGGTTTTGAATTGACTTTATCTAATATTAATGAAATATTAGAAGAAAAACTTTTTTTCAGTATTTTTTTTTGATTGCATTTCTATTCTTAACTTCAAAGCTAAATTAAGATAATAATTTCGCATTTTTAGCTTACATTCTCATGATAGAATGTGTATTAAGTTGTATAGAATGTGATTATCGAAAAAAGCTGTTTTGGAAAAACTGTGGGATACGTCCTTTTTTCCTTTCCACAGTCGATATAATATTACAATTGAAAAGTTAGTTACTGACGATGATTCTCAAAGAGACGAAACACGAGATACACCTAGTATCAAAATTATTGAGAAAAAAGGTTAAAAATTTTAAATTAATTTATAAATTTTTAGTTAATTTGATAAAAGAAAATTTTTACAAAGGAGAAATGTATTATTCAATAAGTGTAGCTGTCATATAAATTAATAGACATGTGTACTGCTTAATAAATATTACGACTATTTTCATGTCAAAAAGTCAACTGGAAATAAATAAATCAGTGAAATATACGTTATTTGTACTGCCAAAAACATAACGTGTGAAAGACGCTGCTGTAAATGTCACATCGGAAATGGTTAAGCTGTAGTTTGCCACAACGCACGTCAATAGTAGTGATCGCAAGTGAAATACAAAATATGTTTCATGCAATATGTATTTAAATAGTACTCGTTATTTATATTCAGTAAATCAATTTTGACAAGTTGACAACTGAAACAATACGTTTGGATTGGTATAGGAGATGCTATATTACGAAATCTAAAATTGAAGTGATCACATAAATCGTTATAATACAATCATAACAACTATAAATATTCGGAGCAGAATTTAAAGGAAAAACTCAAAAATGTTATAAATGCAATAAATGAAAATGAATGTTTAAAATTTTAAACGACGGCATGAAACCAACATTTTACAAACATAAGTAATTTTACCCATACACGCCAAACTTTTTTGATATCAAGAGCATAAGTCGTGAAAGGGGAAAAAATTGAGAATAGGTAAAAATGCGTATGCTACAACTAGTAAAGTAATAATCAATCGTCCGTTGCCGTCTAGTAACTAGTTGGTAAGACCTTAGAGGTAAGGGGCGAGTCTGGTCTCGATTCCCGGTAAGATCAATTTCAAATTTACATATTTTAAATATAAAATTTTATTTTAAGACTTGTGTGTTTGTGATGTTGATTTCGAGTGAAATACAAAAGTTTGTAAGATCTTAAAATTTATAAAATACATTCGGCATTACAGCTGATGCCAATGCGCTAAGTATTTATTATTTATTTAATAATATAAAAATAATATATTCTGCTTGAATAAATACTAATATATAATAATTATCACAATCGCTTAAATGGCTGTTACCTGACATGTATTTGCGGAAAGACATTTTATCTATGAAATAATTGTTTAAATAATATGTGTCAGGAATAATTTCGGGGGATATTTTTGATGAAAATGACTGTGGTACTTATGATTTTTTTTTATTCTGAAAATGCTTCTCAATGATGTAATTGTTTCAACTTTTTGCAGTCACTAGAATAAAAAAGTTATCAATTTCAATTTTGTACAAAAATCTAATTTATTTCCTAAAATAAATAATTCATTATATCAACTAAGACGAAAAAGCAGTGATCTATAATGTTAATCAATTATTCTGTGGTAACGTTACAAGCACAACGAACCAACAAATAGCAAAACGAAGGGATGGAAACCCCGCAAATCAGTTCGCCTCCTAAATAAAGAAGTGCACGAGCAATACAATAATGGCAAAATTGTCGGAACGCATCCCTAGAGAGTACCTTTCACCGCTTGAAAAATGTTTCCAGAAAAAGATCGATACAATTCACTAGCGAAGGGAGGTAGGTCGCTGCTCTTCCCGGCTTTCGCCAATTTTCTCGTCTCTTGTATCCTTTCGAATCAAGGATGTTAAACCAAACCCTCCCTCCGCACTCTCTTCTTAATAAATCGCTGCTTCTGAATAATAGATCCGCACTTCCGGTACACATTTAACATCAGGATGACCGAAACGGGTTCTAAGTTGACTCTGCTTACGACTGCTGAGTGATAAATAACAAATAAACGTGGTCTTCGAGCATTGAAATTGTACTCAATTGTATTTAATTTTCTTCGGGTGTATGCGTATACATATATCGAAAACAATTTTACTGGCTACTACTGCATGAGCCAAAATTTTATGAAATTAGACCACTACTTGACTTAGGCTTATTTGCCGATCTAGAACCACCGATTGTTCATTCTTAACCAACAAAATCATCGTTTCACATTTAGCTTAAATGTTAGCAAGAAAATATATATTCTCTATGTATTGGGAAGCAAAATAGGCATAAAATATTTTAAAACATTAAGTCACGTAAGAATTTAATTGAAACCGTCCAAGAAAATCCAAGTGGATCTGTTGACAATACTTTAAAGGAATGCAGTGTTGATTTAAAAAAATATATTTACTGATTCCTGAATTACTCTTCAATTCAAAATTATTACGTATAACCAACGAATATAAATCAAACGGACAACCTGAGAAGCTTTGATTTGTATCTTTTTGAGAAAAGGTTCGCCAGATTAATTGATTACCTACTTATAAATTATTTCATACAATTTAAAGTTAAGTATATTATTCCCGACTGTTATTATGTTAAATAATGCGTGTCTACACAGTCGGGAATAATAGAGTTAACTTTAAATTGTTAAAACAAACGTGTGTTAAATGGAGTTTTATCTCCAGAAAAGTTCTCATGATCATATTAAAAACGAAAAAAAAGGAATTTGCGTACGTGGATTGTGAATTTGATTAAAAGTAATTCATGTAAAGAAGTTACATCAAATTGTAATAATAATTTTCAAATATTTTCATGAAATAAATATGGCTGCCTGTCAATTATCTATTTATAATCACGAAATACTAATGATATTTATGCTAAAATATTTGGAATAGCTACATGAAATCTCGTTCAACATTTAACACGTTTACAGGTTTTTTCGCGAATAGTTTACATAAAAAATATGTTCTTTTTCCAGAAATAACTTTAAAGTGATCAATAGTCTTGATAATAGACACAAATGTATATTTATGTATAAAAAAAGTTGCGTTGATTTGTGGGTAGGGCAAAAGTCCACGAGTGAAATAATAAACCGCGAAAGAGAATAAAAATAAATAATAGAAAAAAAAACAGATAAACGGCGCTGAATGGCGAAGGATTACAATCGAATTTGGGGAGCGGCTTTGCGGTATACGCCGCGGAGCTTTGTTAACAAAAAGGTAAATAATTTATTTGATTGCCAGCGAACAAAACTATGGTTGTGCTTCGATCAAATTGTTCAGAGATCGGGGGTTAAACAAATGGCGGCAGTCATTCAGTTGAACGGTCCGTTTAGATTTTAATCAAGCGAAAAAACGGTAAGAACATCTCCGGATGTAGCAATAATTACAATGAAAATGTGGCTATCGCTTTGTTGACGGACAAGCAATGATATGTAATTAATAAAGCTAGCATAATTAAGCAGTAAACTAATAAATTTCATCTAATCGTTTATATCCGGTGCATGGACAAAAAGTCACGTACCGAAAAGTTGACAAACTATTTGGTCATTACATTGCGATATTGCTCAAGCATGACAATTGTCAGTCCAAAATTTCACTTGCATTTAGAGGCAATGGTCAAATTTACACATGTTTAGAATTTTATAGCGTAGGCGAGTTGCTATTTAAAGGGTCACCGGTGAAACAACTTTATTAATCATTACGAAAAATTATAGAACTGGGTGTCAGCTAAATTGATTTGTTATTTAACACGATAGATCGTAATTTTTATTGACTTACATGACAAGAAAATAATATTACATCTTTTAATTTAATCATCATTTAATACGTTTTATACAGTAAACATGAGTTTTTGAATACTCGAAAGACATTTATAAGCAAAGTTTGTCGGCTGAATTATTAAAAGTAAAATGACAAAAGAAGATTATTTGATAAAAACAAAAAGTACCTATACATAATTAAACGAAAAAATAGAAAATAATAAATCTATACTACAACCATGATTCATATGACAATATTTTTTAATATAAAATGTAAAAAAGATATTATGTAAACGTAGCAATCTGCGTGTAAGATTTTAAGTAAATGCAAAGAAACGTTAAATATCAAGACTCGACACTTTCCATAAAAATTTACCACCATTGTTTGGAGCTAAATAAACAGATAAAAATGAGACTCACCCGAATCCATTTATATTTTGATGGTCCGTTTACACGAAGCGACAGTATTTTATGATGTCGATTTTGTTTTAATAAGCAAAAGAAAAAAAACGAGAAGACCCTTCACTACATTATAAACGATTTCTCTTACGGCCAAAGAGTGAAGTAATTTTACCTGCCACAAAATATATAACCACTAAAGAAAAAAATAGCAAGTAAAATAAAAAGTTGCAGGCTTGTAAAGGTGAAATTGTAATAAAGAACACGCTTCATATAAATATTTTGCATCTAAAGCGAGGAAGGAGTCGCAACTTTGCTCCACTTTACAGGCAAAATTTCGGAACTAATGATTAAAATGTAATGAAGTTTCTTTTGAAACAATATTTTTAATAACAGAAAATTAAAGCCTTAGTAAAATACCGCGAAGATTGGTATGTCTGACATGCGATTCTGGTTAGGTTTTAGTTATAGCGATGATTATCGCTTATTTTCGAAGACTCAGTCAATCCCCACGTATTATAGCGGTCAATATGATAGGCGTATTATTCATGACTGAAGGTTAGACGGCGAAGGTCATACGTGCAATAAGTCAATTTTCTAACTTTGGTAAAATATCTCAAAAGGCAGACATAAAAATCATACCTCGATAATTAAATTACATACATAAAAACATCCCTCAATTACAATCAAAAATAAATTGGATTCGTTCTTAAAAAATGCATTCCAATACATATTATAGAGATATACATCTATTGGAAGGTTTCTGTGTGAATGATAGTTTATTTGCAATATAAATGTAAAACCTCATATAAAACCAGTATGATATAGCAAACACTATAAAATTATATGTAATTAAAAGTTGAAACAAAATTTAGTAGGTATGTACATTGAAAATACTTACTACCTAACACGCGGTCTTGGTATATTTGTATATAACTAGATATGTCTTTTCACCTAGGATTGAATATAAATTACATAACATTTGTTGACTGGCTTGTGCTCCATTCAATATAATACATTGTAATTATAAATACAAAGATACACCTTCTTGTCTCAACGATCTCATATCTAAGTGTAAAATAATGCTATTAACAAATAATTTAGATTTGAATGATACGGTCGCGTAAAAAACAAATTTAGCTGGATTCTAAGTAAGGCAGTATCAGTATATGTGTGTATATTATCAAGTCACTGGGAATGCATTGATGTGTCTGGGTGAATGAAGTATGTCTCACTTACTCATTTGATATGTGCAGTAAAACATACATATTATGTTTATCAACCCTATAAAATACGAGGACGTGTTGGGAGTCACCGAGTATCGTCTCACAAATAGGACACGTCGCGACTGGTACAATTCATCAACATATCCAAACATGTAATTATATTACCAAATTACCACCTCAGTCCATCGGATTAAATTATTCCCCACGTCCTATAATTACAGGCCAAATAACTAATTAGAGAGGCAAGGGGAGGGGTCGCTATAGACGGTATTTAGCATATTTTGAATATAACAATAATTCCGACGTGAAAACATTTCTGTTTTCATAGCCACAAAAAGGATAATACGCAATGATCTTTTTAGTATTCAAAGCGTGCGGCGACGCATGAAAAGGCTAATTGATCGGATGGCAATTGTGGACGGGGATCCCTTTCAACGGGGAATGAAGCAATAATGAAACACTTTCTGTATTAGAGAAATTGGTTTTGCCTTCAAAACGGATGAAACGACAATGCAATTACATACATTATAATATATCGCCTAGTGATAGATAGATAATACGGTGAGTGCTTTCTATTAATTTATACATGTACACGGTAAGTAATACATTCCATATAAAATATAAACAAAAATTGTCAGTGGTGCATTGGTCAGCGTCGTTGGTTTCAGTGACGGATCTCACGGGGTCAAGTCCCGTATCGATTTCTGTTCGAAGATATGGGTGTTTGATGTGTTTAAAAAATCCCTCTCACATTCGGGCTACATTAATAAAAGTTATATTTTTTAATGGTACATGATATATCTACTGGAAATTAACAAGTATGTATCCAATATATTGATAATGTATTAGAGTGAAACCTGTCCTGATAATATTTAATAAATGTAGAATTAGTACAAAAGAGTGTTTTATCTTTTGATAATATGATTTTCCACCATGTTTTGACAGAGACCACATTAAAAGAGGTATTGGCATTTATTTAAAATAAAAAAACGGAAATTTTGCTTTCATTGAATGAAGCATATTGATTGTCAATAGAAGCCTTCCTGAACCTTACAATCTAGTATGAAGATAATGCGAGTAATCTCTTGAGATGTCGAGCAGTACGCTTCAAACTAAGTCTATTACGGGGTTTTAATTTAAAAATTAATGTTAAAATTTACTGTACGTAGAAAACGCCACGAAGCTTTTAAAGTTAAAACGTGTTTAGTTATGTATGTAAATTTTAGTTTAATATTTATAAATAGTCTCGTTTAATATTCTACGTTGTTTAGATTTTATTTCCACTTGAGCTGGCATACCAAATAGATCGAGTGTAATATAACCAAAAATATGCACGAGTGGTTTGAAGTCAGTTCCAGGAAGAAATAATTTAAATTTGAATAGAAAGCACTCGCATGTGGGTTAAAACCAATTCAATTTCAACGGAAAGCGTTCTTCTCCGCGTCCCTTGCAACTATTTAGGTCATCTATAGGCCAACAAAACGGAAGGGTTAATACCCACTTACACCTTCCTTAGTTAATCAACTGTTTTGCATAGTAAAATTGAATTTCCCTCATGCTCACACGGGTACATCCACTGTATTATGTATGTCGAAAAACAATACAAAGTGCGATTAATTACAACTCTGCCGTAAAATGATGATATTGCATAAAATTGAAATATTGAAAACAACTCCAATAATAATAAAAAAAAATAACAAACAAAAGGCAATGATACAATGAGAAAGTAATCTTATTACTTTTTCTTTCCATGAAGTTCAAAAGAAAAATATTTTTACCGACGAAAATAGTGGATACTAAAGAGAAATCCAATTGAAAAAAATATTTACGTTTTATTATGTATACTTCAATTTTAATTACTATCTCATCATGGTCGGTGGAACATTACATCTATACTAAATACAGATACTAAAATTAAGCAATGTCATATTGTCAAAACTATTGTGTGACGTGTTTCGTGAAATACATCGTACGATTAGATCTCATAATAAACAGACTTAATTATATACTTATAAACAAAAAAGTGTCAATTGTTTTACTTTATTGCGTTTGTTTCAAAATAACCTTTTATACATTCTATACTTCCATATTTAATAAATCATGATAAAATAACATTATCTTATATTGTTTTTGTTCACTATACACAACACAACCAGCAGTGATTTGTCAATAACTTAATAATATTAGAGACATTTTAATTAAAGCAATATAATGTTACTTGCCATGCTTATATTAAGGAACAATTAAAAATATCGAAACGTTATTAATATCTACAACTGACAAATGTTACTCACCTAAATCAGATTGCAAGTGTTTTGTGACCGATGCAAAAAATATTAAAAAGGGAGGTACTAATATGTTAGCTCCAATTCTAGTTTTGAAACGTTATACTTAAAACATTGTAGATGATAATATAATAGATATGTCAGAAATTTCAGTCAGGTATTAATATGATCTAATAATGTAGTCTTTTCATATTTTAAGTATGGGTTTGAGCTAGCCCCTTCGAACTCTCTTCAGCCCATCCATGAATACAACGCTATGGCAATGATTTAATTACGTCGTTAATATTTTTCATGAAAATATTACGGATTAATCGCTAATGAAAACTTTTCAAATTTAAACTGTTACTAGGTTATGGCAATGAATTTTAATTATTACATAATCCGAAATCATAATCATTTCTGCGAAACAATAAAATTTACTGCTTCAACAGATTCGCGGAGCATTCAGCCATTTAATTTATGTCTACATTTTAGAAAACAATTGGCATTAAAGCGATTTGATTTCCACGCATTTGTCAACGCCTCTGGTATAATATTTCTGCTTGTTTTCAGACCCATTCGTTATATAATAATTCCGCTTGATACTTCGCATAAATATAATGCTCGGTTTACCGAACACCGCACACCTCTGTGAGTGGAAATTGTTAGTTGAAATGTAGGCACATTTAAGGCAGGCAAAATTTGGCGATTCAAATTTCGGATGTCTTTCAAATCGCAATCATCTGTGATGAATTCTCGAACGCAAATGAATCATGGAAAAAGGTTGTTGATTTTAGAAGGGCTATATGTACAACTTGGTGTATTTAAAAGTATACATATTTTTTTGAGAAAGTGAGGAAATTATTATATATATTTTCTATTGTTAGACGGTCAAAAATATTTAAGTATTTAGTTATACATTAAAAAAATAGTTTTTAGCTATTTCGGCGTATGTTATTGTCAGAAAAATTCTGTATATTAACATTACTCTTAATTTATTTTAGAGCCAGTTTCATTTATTGTTAGAAATTTCTACTATTGTTCACGATGTTAATTAAACCACAAGAATAAATCCCCACTAATAAAAGTCATTAAGACCGATACCATCGGAATAAACTCGGCGTTAACATGTAGATAGATATAAAATAAAACCAATCGCTCTAGTATCACGAAAACGTTTATTTAAGAACTTTCAATCACCGAATTAATTACAAACAACATTTAACAAACAAATTTTAAAATTATTACAATACACAATAAATATTATAAGACCTAGCTTGCTCACACGATTTTATAAAAGTTAAGACAATTGATGCTAAATCTGCTAGCAGAACAAACTGAATTTTAATTCTCGTCGAAATGGAAAAATATCAGTTCTTCCATCTCGGACAAACACCACAAAAGAAAAAAAACTAAAAGTGAATTTACAGCTTAAAGTCTCTGGGAGCAAGTCCCAGGACCGGGAAGTGTCCCCACACACGTTGTGTCTGGTTCGTGTCCCAAAGAGCAAGAAAGAAACAAAAATCACATCGGTATCGAAAAACAATGTTGCCATTTAAGGCCATCCATGAACAATAAAACAATTGATTAATATCAATTAATCAATTAATCATGATAACAAAATTTAGCTAAACATTTTAAAATTCCGCTAGTTTTCATCACAAGTGGTAGTGGGAGCGGGTGACAATAAACCCTACCGCGTAAATATATTAGAGCTTGTGAATATTGCATTACCGTAGTTTGTGCGAAGCAAGTCCGAATTGGAGATTGTAATACTGTGCGACTAGTTAAAAATCGGTATTTCGATATTTCATTTTATAAAATAACTTTATTGAAAAATATATCATGATAACAATCGAGTGATTTTTTTATTAACAACTTTCGGTTTCTCAAAATAATAATGCATAATTGACATAAACATTGATAATACACTCGTTACAGATTTAAAATATTTCAATACCGAAATACAAACGTTTTTGCATTTTTTTAATCCTGCTTTTAAAGAAGCATCATGAATACCGGTATTGCAATTTCTAGACAGACTGGTGTATTTTTTTAAATACCAAAATACAATCGTTTTCGCATTTTTATAACCGGAATTTCAGTAATTAAAAAAAAACAAAGTGATTACCGAGATGCCGGTTTCGGTAATACCGGAATTTCAATTCCTAGCTGGATTTGACTTTCTTTGATCTGTACTAAAACATGGAGAAGTTCGTTTTTGAAAAGCTCTTATAGCTCGATACACAGTATTAGGTGGACAAAAACTAAAAACACTGATGTGCTTATGAAAGTAAGTATACTTATTGTTTATAAGTTATAAGCAAATTATCAACAACACGACTATCTCCTTGTTTTTAGTATAACTGATGTGTGTACGCTTTACATTCGCTTGCTTAATTCATCTTTGTACTTATAAACACAAAACTCCATTGTTTCACATTTATTCTCTTTCGAAAATTTGACTTTTTGGAACGACCAACATGGGAAATGATTGACAACAAATTTTGAAATTCAAAATGGTGTGAGAAAGAGTTTACTGTTCAAAATTAAAATATCAAATTTACTGTTTTTTTCTATGTTTAATGGTCTAGCCAAAAATACAGGACGCGGCACGGTATATGGCATATCTTGTAAGAATTGTTAATATAATAGTTTTTGAAACCTAGAATATATTTTAATTAAAATTGTAGTTAACTATGTATGCTGTGTTGCTGACAGAAAATGTTTACAGCCGCAGAAAATATTTCTCAGTGGCGCCGCGCTATGCGTTATTAAATTGTCATCCTTCATAATGATATAAATAGATCCACGAAACAAAGCGTTCTCTTAAAACCCAAATTGGCATTGTAATATACGCATGCTTAATTAATTAATTCACTGTCACCAAGAAGCTGTATCCAACGAATTAAGTTGCCATTTTGCATAAATAATTACGGTGGCATTGCGGTGTCAAATAATTCTTAGTTAAATACTAATGAGCCACCGATTAATATGTTACGTGCGTGCAAAAGCACCGGATGTAATATGTCATTTGAAGTTATTAAAATAAAATAAACAACGGCAAACCCCGAGGACTAAATACCCCGTTGAGTAAATCTTCTGCATAATAGTAATTAGTATTAATTGCGATTTGAATTGATTGAAAATCATTTAAAATTGTATATAGCGTTTCTTAAAAAGTCCATATACTTAACTTTGTATTTCTTTGTATATAACTTTGTATTTGTATAACTTTGTCCATGAACTTAACTTAACATATACAACTCGTGGAGGGGTTTCATTAAGTGAAAGAGTATTTTATTCATATATTCAACATATATTATGAGCCAAGAACTACTACCGTCAAATTTAGCTTTGATTTTTTTTTACAAAGACATCACTTTCAGAAAACTCTTATTGCCAAATATCTGTAAAAAAATAATCTGGAAGAAATGTCAAAATATTTATTCGAATGCACATATTTATTTACATGTGTATAAACAAGAGGTCTGCACGGGCCCGGGCCTGGCCCGCGGGCTCTTACGCAGGTTCGGGCGGATAAGCGCAATTGAGATTCGGGTTCGGGCCGGTCCCGGGTAAGAAATTTATTCTTCAGAAAAATATTTCAGACTATGTTTGTGTCATTTGTCAGCCATGATCATTTTAATTATTACTAGTTCTATAGAGAATCGTAAATTGATGTAAATTTGTAAAAAACAGGTTTTTTCGGTCTGTTGAGTATAAATCCGGGCTTCGGGTCGGTTTCGGGTAACAATTGTGGTAATCGACTCGGGCCCGGGCCGGGTCGGGTCCGAGTCTTTCGGGCTCGGACCGGGTAATTTTGTGAAATTTCGGCCCGTGCAGACCTCTAGTATAAACGAATATAACGTTATAAATTATTTTCATTTGAATGGTTTAAATGTTATAACCGACAAATGAGGCAGCTAAAAATACTGTTTGCTGGCTATCAGAATATACAAATAAAGAATGATTGTTAAGAAAAATAAAATTAACAAATCCGAGAACCATAAGTTTTCCACCACTATTACATTATAAATAAAAATGTTTATCATTGGTTCAACTAACACTGCATTCAACGCTAACGAGCATATACATCAATTAATGATTAAATCGTGAATAAATAAATTTGCAGTAAAAATAAATCAAAATGTATAATAAAAATTCTGAAAGAAAAGAATTAGGTATCATCAAACAAAACAGATTCATAAAAGTTATAATAGGCAATAATAGAACAAAAGATATTGCGCATAATATGATCATAAGACCACTATATTAAAGAAACTGTATTTTCAAGCTGACACGAACGGAAACAGATACTTCAAATACAAATTAAAGTTCACAAAGATAATAATTGAATGCTAAGTTTTGAGAAGAAGCAAGCGTCATGTATGTGTATTTATATGATGCAATGGCTTTCTCTTCCAATATTCGTATTTAAAAGAGAAAACTCAACCGAACTGTAATTGCCGTGAAATCATTTTGTTAAAGTTAACACAAATGCTTGCTTAACAACAATACAGCGTATAATCGATGAGTTCAATGGTTAACATTGAAAGTTAGTTTGACTATGCAGATGAGAATAAACAATAAATGATATATTTGATGCGTAAAATAAAAAAAAGATACAGCTCATAGTCTACGTGGCTGTACGTAAATTAATATTCCAGGAATGACAATCAAAATAAAGTATACTTTGAGAGTTGATAGTGAAGGTAAATCATGTGCCTATGTTTATTTTCAATATCAGATTATTTGATATTAAGTTCGCAGTAATTCATTAATTATACATCGTACGATTTCAAAGTGAGGTAACAATTCAATATTGCTAATGCGAATAAATGGAACAATTATTTTGATAATGTTTTCAAAACATATTAAGTACATCATCTTAGCTAACAGATTTTACACATTTTGCACGGTGAAAACATGTTTCTAGGATATGCAGCGTAAAGATTACAATACCGGCATTACCGAAACTGGAAACCCGGTATTTATAATGTTTTTTTAATACCAAAATACCAGATCTTAAAACGCAAAAATACCGGTATTTCAGTATAGAAACCGTCACATATTTAAATAAAATTGTTTGCGATGAATTGTATTTAATTGTTTATTTTAAAAACTGAAAGCAAGTAAATAAATACACGAAAAAAGTATAAAATTTTTAAAAAAAACAACAGTGGAATGTTCTTATCTTATTTTTTTTGATCTATAACATTTTCTTTGATATGTTTGATCAAGTACCAATTAATTTCAAATAAGATGTACTTACTTAGTTTTAGCAAAAAAAGTTATCTTAGGTAAGTACATTTATTTAAATGAACAGTCCACAATAAAAAAAAAACTTATACTGCGCGCTAGTGTCGGCGCGATTATGTCGGGGTTGTACGGTGCACTAGTGTCCCTTTTGCTAATTTTGTGCTGTTGTATTGACATCAATGTTCTAGATTTGATAAGCAAAAATCACTAGTTTATAATTTTGCTGTTTTTTAAAAAGATGATATCTTATCTGAAATATCGAAATAACCATTTTGATTTATCAACCCAGTATTGCAATCTCAATTGGTCGTGTTTGAATTTTTAATACCGGTATTAATATTAACAATATGGGTATTTAATAAGAAATACCGAAATACCGGTATTGATATATTCGTCCGGTATTGCAATCCCTAGTCCAGCGTAAGAGCGGATTTATCAGTATTATCTGAGATACATGTTAAAGTGTTACATATATCAAACATTTATACTCCGTAATAGGTAGATAAATTAACCTACTATTTAAAAGATTAATTTTTGAAGTCAAGAGTAAGTCAAAAACGATATCATTTTCACGTTTATTTTTACAATAAAAATGTGACAAACCACAATACGGTGTGCTTTTTTGATAAATATTTAGTTTAGATTTATTTATTTGTGTATTTACGACGTTTGAGAAAAATAGAGGAATGCTACGTAGCATACATTTTATTATAACTAAATAAAATCTTTTAGATGCATTAGGTAATTATCACTTTCGTTTCCCTTATAAACATTTTTCTCAAACGTTAAGTAACAGATTGCCGTTAAAAATACGACGATTCACTCAAAAACATACAACTGTATGCGTTTCAGATACACAGACTACTATTATAAATTTAAATATCTATGATGGAGACGATAATAAGCGGAGATATGCTGCTATAAAATGGAGTGTTTTCAATCTTCAGTTGTGAGAAAAATTCGTTCCGTAGAGACCAACGTCTCAGCTGATAACGTGGACAACACATACTAGAAGAAAGTAACAATTGTAAAAAATCTGGTTTGACACTAATATTATCCGACATGTGCTATTTGTAGTCATGTTATAGGGAAGCCCAAGAATGTCGTCTCGGTTTTTTCCCTGTACGGATACCTTGCCGAAGCTATGTGAGATTATTACGTACGCAATTTGACTTCCAAGTACGATCCACGACGACAAAGAGGCTATATATACCAGTCCATAAGAATTGCATAAGTGAAAAGTTAGCCCGTTGTGCCTTTAACACAATGGTACTTATTACTAACGAAAAGGAAACGTTTGCTACGTTTATGTAACGTTTTATATTGAGATATGTATAAAAAGATTGATAAATTTAATATTATTCAATAGGCTTTGTAACAGTTGTGTAAAGATAAGTTAGAATTAATATCTTAGAGCGGTATCTATCGCCTCACATGTAATGATTGTCAAGTTTATTACGTAGGGTCAGGGGGTTTATCAGGTAGAAACTTTAATGTATGAATTAGGCAATACGTAATGTTGTTAATTGCTATTTCACTGCCTGTGTCACAATTTGTAACACAATCATAAAAAAAAGGAACAAATTAAATCATTTTTTGGTCAGAATAACAATATGTACGGTCAGAATAAAAATACTATACGGTCGGAATATTGTATAACAATTTTATCAAGGTTTAATTAGGTTTTTTTTCAAATTTCATTTAAATTAAGACTATTTATTCTGACCGATATATTATGACTATTTAATATAAATTCTGAGCGGAAAAATACGAAAAATAGTGCGTAGTGGAAAGTAATTAAATTGTTTATTACGAAAATATTCGTTAATTGACCGGCTGTTAGTTGGGTTACAGTATGTAATATAATATGAGAGTGTTATTCCAAAATGGTTATAAAAAACAATGTACATTTTTAAAGTGTTTTTTAGTCTTAGATTACTTTGGAATGATATTTTGGATGTTGTCAAGCCATGTTTGAGACTGATTCCTAAAAATACTTTCAAAATTTACTTTTACCTACTAAATTACATTTATGGTTCATGTTTCAACAACTTTGGAATAAGCCGTATTTGCAAGTAATACCCTCATATGCACATGTTGGCAAAAGCAAATTTTTTAGAGAAATTTCAGAATTTATATCTAAAAAATACTCAACACAGCGTCGGATACAAATGTATTCGGTGGCATAAAAAAATATCCAGAAGAATACACTTATTAGGTGAAAACCAACAATTGAAAAATATCAGTCATTTAAGTATGTAATAGTTTTATAAAAACATCTGGGTAAATGAAGCGATAATCCAAAAAATAATTGAACATTGATCGAACGCAGATTTGGAAGCTATTGCATTGGAAAGTAAGGAGAAAGACAAGCATATCAATAATACATATAATAAAAATGCCAAAATATCGTACATATCAATCGTCCAATTTATTTGTCAGACAGTTCCAAATAACATGTTCCGAAATACTAGGAAAATCAATATTCCAATAATCACCATATCTCCTGTGGCTGAGATTTATACATTTTATTAATGACGGTACTTTGATCAGGATAATAAGGTTTCGTGTAATTAACAGTATAATAACAAATTTTTGTTTAATTCTTTAGAAAATTATCATCGATAGCATTTTTTGTGGTCATTTTTTAATAATCTTTCTGGATTTGTCTGACTGATGAACTGGAGATCGATATACTTGATTTAAAATTTAACTGATTGTTATAAATAAGGGAATACTCTTGAGTACATACTAATGTCAATAACAACATTATAAAGAATTTGTTATTCAAATAAGTGAAAAATGACGCACACTTAAAAAAATGGAATAAAAGTTGTCAATTATTTTAATAGTATTTAAGAATACTAGCTGTAAGCCCGTTGCCCAGCAACGTGAGATTTTTGTTGCATAGTATTAATTTTAATTTTATTTTATGGTATTTTATTTTATTTTATTTTATTTTATTTTATTTCATTTAATTTTTATTTATTTTATTTTATTTTTATAGTTAGCAGAAATTTCGTAAATTATTTAATTTTTGGAATAATGTTTATGTTTGCTAACAACCATTTTTCGTAGTAGCAGAAATTTCGTAAAATATTTAATTTTTGGAGTAATGTTTAAGTTTGCTAACAACCATTTTTCGTAGAAGCATAAATTTCGTAAAATATTTAATATTTGAAATAATGTTTAAGTTTGCTAACAACCATTTTTCGTAGTAGCCGAAATTTCGTAAATTATTTAATATTTAGAATAATGTTCATGTTTGCTAACAACCATTTTTCGTAGGAGTATAAATTTCGTAAAATATTTAATATTTGAAATAATGTTTAAGTTTGCTAACAACCATTTTTCGTAGTAGCCGAAATATCGTAAATCATTGAATTTTTGGAATAAAGTTTAAGTTTGCTAACAACCATTTTTCGTAATAGCCGAAATATCGTAAATTATTGAATTTTCGGAATAAAGTTCAAGTTTGCTAACAACCATTTTTCGTAGGAGCAGAAATTTAGTAAATTATTTAATATTTGGAATAAGTTTCAAGTTTGCTAACAACCATTTTTCGCAGTAGCAGAAATTTCGTGAATTATTGAATTTTTGGAATAAAGTTTAAGTTTGCTAACAACCATTTTTCGTAGTAGCCGAAATATCGTAAATTATTAAATTGTTGGAATAAAGTTTAAGTTTGCTAACAACCATTTGTCGTAGTAGCCGAAATATCGTAAATTATTGAATTTTTTGAATAAAGTTCAAGTTTGCTAACAACCATTTTTCGTAGGAGCAGAAATTTAGTAAATTATTTAATATTTGGAATAATGTTCAAGTTTGCTAACAACCATTTGTCGTAGTAGCCGAAATATCGTAAATTATTGAATTTTTGGAATAATGTTCAAGTTTGCTAACAACCATTTTTCGTAGTAGCAGAAATTTCGTAAATTATTTAATTTTTGGAATAATGTTCAAGTTTGCTAACAACCATTTTTCGTAGGAGTAGAAATTTCGTAAAATATTTAATATTTGAAATAATGTTTAAGTTTGCTAACAACCATTTTTCGTAGTAGCCGAAATTTCGTAAATTATTTAATATTTAGAATAATGTTCATATTTGCTAACAACCATTTTTCGTAAGAGTAGAAATTTCGTAAAATATTTAATATTTGAAATAATGTTTAAGTTTGCTAACAACCATTTTTCGTAGTAGCCGAAATTTCGTAAATTATTTAATTTTTGGAATAATGTTTAAGTTTGCTAACAACCATTTTTCGTAGTAGCAGAAATTTCGTAAATTATTTAATATTTGGAATAATGTTTAAGTTTGCTTACAACCATTTTTCGTAGAAGCAGAAATTTCGTAAATTATTTAATATTTGAAATAATATTCAAGTATGCTATCAATCATTTTTCGTAGTAGCAGAAATTTCGTAAATTATTTAATTTTTGGAATAATGTTTAAGTTTGCTAACAACCATTTTTCGTAGAAGCAGAAATTTCGTAAATTATTTAATTTTTGGAATGTTTATGTTTGCTAACAACCATTTTTCGTAGTAGCAGAAATTTCGTAAAATATTTAATTTTTGGAGTAATGTTTAAGTTTGCTAACAACCATTTTTCGTAGAAGCATAAATTTCGTAAAATATTCAATTTTTGGAATAATGTTTAAGTTTGCTAACAACCATTTTTCGAAGTAGCAGAAATTTCGTGAATTATTGAATTTTTGGAATAAAGTTTAAGTTTGCTAACAACCATTTTTCGTAGAAGCATAAATTTCGTAAAATATTCAATTTTTGGAATAATGTTTAAGTTTGCTAACAACCATTTTTCGTAGGAGCAGAAATTTAGTAAATTATTTAGTATTTGGAATAATGTTCAAGTTTGCTAACAACCATTTTTCGTAGTAGCAGAAATTTCGTAAATTATTGAATTTTTGGAATAATGTTCAAGTTTGCTAACAACCATTTTTCGTAGAAGCAGAAATTTCGTAAATTATTTAATATTTGGAATAATGTTCAAGTTTGCTAACAACCATTTTTCGTAGGAGTAGAAATTTTGTAAAATATTTAATATTTGAAATAATGTTTAAGTTTGCTAACAACCATTTTTCGTAGTAGCCGAAATATCGTAAATTATTGAATTTTTGGAATAAAGTTTAAGTTTGCTAACAACCATTTTTCGTAATAGCCGAAATATCGTAAATTATTGAATTTTCGGAATAAAGTTCAAGTTTGCTAACAACCATTTTTCGTAGGAGCAGAAATTTAGTAAATTATTTAATATTTGGAATAATGTTCAAGTTTGCTAACAACCATTTTTCGTAGTAGCAGAAATTTCGTAAATTATTGAATTTTTGGAATAATGTTCGAGTTTGCTAACAACCATTTTTCGTAGGAGCAGAAATATCGTAAATTATTAAATTTTTGGAATAAAGTTTAAGTTTGCTAACAACCATTTGTCGTAGTAGCCGAAATATCGTAAATTATTGAATTTTTGGAATAAAGTTCAAGTTTGCTAACAACCATTTTTCGTAGGAGCAGAAATTTAGTAAATTATTTAATATTTGGAATAATGTTCAAGTTTGCTAACAACCATTTTTCGTAGTAGCAGAAATTTCGTAAATTATTGAATTTTTGGAATAATGTTCAAGTTTGCTAACAACCATTTTTCGTAGGAGCAGAAATTTCGTAAATTATTTAATATTTGGAATAATGTTCAAGTTTGCTAACAACCATTTTTCGTAGAAGCAGAAATTTCGTAAATTATTTAATATTTGAAATAATGTTTGAGTTTTCTAACAACCATTTTTCGTAGTAGCAGAAATTTTGTAAATTATTGAATTTTTGGAATAATGTTCAAGTTTGCTAACAACCATTTTTCGTAGGAGCCGAAATTTCGTTAATTATTTAATATTTGAAATAATGTTTGAGTTTGCTAACAACCATTTTTCGTAGTAGCCGAAATTTCGTAAATTATTGAATTTTTGGAATAAAGTTTAAGTTTGCTAACAACCATTTGTCGTAGTAGCCGAAATATCGTAAATTATTGAATTTTTGGAATAAAGTTCAAGTTTGCTAACAACCATTTTTCGTAGGAGCAGAAATTTAGTAAATTATTTAATTTTTAGAATAATGTTTAAGTTTGCTAACAATCATTTTTCGTAGTAGCAGAAATTTCGTAAATTATTGAATTTTTGGAATAATGTTTAAGTTTGCTAACAACCATTTTTCGTAATAGCAGAAATTTCGTAAATTACTTATTTTTTGGAATAATGTTAAAGTTTGCTAACAACTATTTTTCGTAGAAGCAGAAATTTCGTAAATTATTTAATTTTTAGAATAATGTTTAGGTTTGCTAACAACCATTTTTCGTAGTAGCAGAAATTTCGTAAATTATTTAATATTTGGAATAATGTTCAAGTTTGCTAACAACCATTTTTCGTAGGAGCAGAAATTACGTAAATTATTTAATATTTGGAATAATGTTCAAGTTTGCTAACAACCATTTTTCGTAGTAGCAGAAATTTCGTGAATTATCGAATTTTTGCAGTAGTAGCAGAACAGATGTCGTCAATTTTTTAATTTTGGGACATCAGTACGCACACATTTGTGGGTTGTGATTTGTGGTTTGTGAATTGTGATTATTTTATCGACTATTAATATATAGATTTGTAAAATGTTGAAGCTTGCATTTACTTTCAAAATAGGAATCATCTTTACTTTTCTTGGATAAATAAATAATGTAAATACATTCGAACACAAAAAATACATTAAATATTCTACTTGTATGTCAACAAAGTCAAACGCTGTATATGGGAGGGTAATGTTTTTTTTTTCTTGAAACGTTTAATAGTGAACGCATGCTGATTGAGGCAGCATTATTGAACAACTCTCGCTTTCTGTTTGTTGACTTGTTGAATTTAAGCCAAGACCAGCAGACAAGTAGTAGCCTTTGTAAACACGAGAGTAAAACCCTTGAGTTGTACGTCGAGCGCAACTATCAGACTGCATTGTGTTCGCCAAGTGGCTGTGTACAAATCACGTGAGACGATTATTCACCGTCATGCATATAAACTAAATACATAATATACACTAAGATTCAATGTAATTAACGATTATGCTATAACGTTGTCGTGTAAATAGAAAAGCATACTATACAAGCATAATGTTCTTAGAGATATTTACATATCAGTGCTGTAGAGCTGAGGATTTATGGTTTTTTAAAAGAGTCAAAAATCAATTGAATCTAATATAAAAAATCCTAGTCGGAAAGCGCTTTTAAAAATATTATGATCTTCACTTAAAAAATGTGGAATAAATATTTTTTTTTTCAACGTATGTTATTCCCAGCGCTGTGAAGTCATGAAAATATACTGCGATTCCAACTCAGACACAATTTACAAATGGTTCGACTATGACTACAACCGTTAACTAAGATTTAAAATAGAAAAAAAACAAAATTAAATACACATGTGCAATAATATTAAATTAATAAAATTGTCCTTTAATTGGTTGGTAATTACAAAAGTGATACATAGTAGCTAAACCAGTGAAATACAAATTTGACATATAGTAGAACATCGTTACTAGGGTATCCAATCCCGGGATTTCGGGATTGATTTATTTTGAATCCCGGGATCCCGGGATTGAGATTTTCTCACCGAGGAATTTGAAATCCTCAATTTGCTATACTTTTTCCCGGAATCTCACGGAAACTCGTTTTTTTTTTTTTAGCTCACCGAAGAATTTGAAATCTCTGATTTGGTATACTTTTTCCCAGAATCTCACAAAATCTCGTTTTTTTTTTTAGCTCACCGAGGAATTTGAAATCTCCGATTTGGTATTTCGAGAATTTGCTCAAAATTTCTCAATCCCGAAATCCCGGGATCGCGGCCATCTCAATCCCGGAATTTCGGGATCAGAAAATTGAACGGGATCCCAGGATTACGGGATCCCGGGATTGGATGCCCTAATTGTTACAGCTGGTTGTAAGCAAATCGCTCCACTTTTCTGTTTCACAGAGAGAAAGACCATAAGGATATACGGTCAATAAAACTAGTTGCTAGCTTATCACACCCAGTTTCGGGATCGGATATGATAGGTTTGAAGGGTATGAACACATTTAATATAGTCATACTTTTAAGTAGATATTTTTTAATTAATTTAAAAATTGTCAGGTGATTTTCACTTCGGGAAAAAACTTTCAATCTTTCATCGGCTACGGCGACCGATTTTTATAATTTTACTGATGTAGTAGAATTTGATGTAAATTTCTAAGCAAATTTATTGCCGAATGACGATTGTTTAATTTTCAGAATATCAGCCTACCATATTGTATGTAGGTGCGAGCTGTATATGGACTTTATTTGAATGACTAACACAAAGTTGTTTATTTGTTAATATGTATAAAACATATGGGTACATATAACTTTCGAAAAATACTGGAAAATCATTGTACTAAACTAATTATATTGAGTTAATTTGACAATGACTAATGATTTCAAAAGCATCTTTTTATTTGATACGTAAAAGTTTTATGAACATAAGAAAATAGTTGAAGATGTCGTATTGTAGTGTTTTTATACTAAAACTTAAAAAATGTGAAGAATTATTAAAACGGCAATCGCCATGTTCAACAGATATTTGAAGAATGTGTGTTATTTATTCGCAACTTTGCATTCGATTGATACCAAATTTCCATTATCCTTCATATGCATTTTTTGACAGAACGGTGGCGATAATATTATACATTATTTAACTAAAAGTTTAATATACGCTATAAATATAAATCAGCAATTGGGCATGTTGAATTATTTTCAATGGTTTCGCGCATGGTAAGCATTGTCAACTGTCTAGTAAGCTAAAAATTAACAAAATCAGTACGAAACTAGCAATAGACAATTAACTACAGAGATAACTAAGCAAACAAATAATGTTACAAGAATTGTATTGTACATATATCACCAAGATGACGGTTATTTTAGCATCAAAACGTCGTCAAACTTTTTTTCGTCTTTGAATATTATTTTATAGTGGCAAGTACAATTATACCTTTATAAAGTACCTGTTTGCTCTACGTTAGTATATACATAAACATATATTTGTGACGATTGCGTAATGCCGAAATAGTTGTCGATTCTATAATTAAATTGCTGTGATTCTATTTTTTTATTTTAGAATAATGTAAAATAATGCTAAAACGGTATTTGAACAAAAGCAATATAAATTACATTAGGATGCAAGAAATACAACAAAAAAATATTCGCCAAACAAAAAAAACGCAATTTGAACTCGTGTGTGTTTGTACGACCTAAGCGTTGCAAGTATTTTAAAGGATGTGAGATTTGATTGAGACCGGTTGATAATCGATAATTATAATATAATATGTGCACACAACAAAGTCGTGTAACATACGAATAATACACGATGTAATGATACCGGTTTGGAGTATCGCTTAGATAAATTGAGATGGCCAGCATGAAATTTCACCTCGAGGCAGATTAATGATTTATATGAATCGAAATAAGACAGATGAGCATGCAAAAATATACAATCATTAGCTTCGGACATTCTAAAACGATTTTCTGATTGTCAATTAAGTTTGATTTGATCTTGAACGAAATAATTATATATTAAATTGAGATTTCCCTGCAATATTGCAAACAATTATGCGGATCACCAATTTATCATAGAATACCACAAAGGAAAATTGTGAACTTATAAACATATTATATACAAAACGTGGCGCACCTATATTTGTTAGTTCGTACTTTAAAACATTTTCTATTTATGTTAATAATATTAAAACGATTTTTTCGATAGTTTTATTATTATATTCAGTTGTTGGTGGAAATGCAAAACAATTTGTAGCTCAAGCAACGTCCCCTATAAGTTGCGCGCACGCGCGGCCGCGAATTAGTTTGAAAGCCCCCGCGCACTCATTCTGAGTTGGCGCACAATCCAAAACGACTCAAAATGCTCAAATAATATTTTTTTAAATTGGAATAATCCTAATTGACCGAAATAATTTTTGGATAACTCAACTAGAATGAAATTCTTATCTGTTATAAGAACAAGAATTTGATCTTAGTGGAATATATAATATAAGAATTAGTTAAAAAGAACGACGCAAAAAGATAGAACTTTTTACAATAAATTAATAAAAATTATAAGTGACTGATTATTTGTTTCATTCTGCCTATTTGCTTAATTTGTGCTTGATTTTATTTTATGAAAAAAAATGTGTTCTGTTATTTTTTATATTTTATTTAGTACACTGATTAGCAAGAATTATTTATAAATAATCAAATGATAATATTATTTATAATGAAAAAAAAAATATGCCACGCATATGTTGAATTGGCCAGCGCAGTCTTTGAATTTTCCGCGTAGCTAACCTCTCGTCTTATAAGGAGCTCAAGTATGTATTGAAATATTTCCATGCTTTAAGCGCACCAGGCGTTGAAGTCATGAATATTATGGAATGAATACTACAAATTGTGTATTCATTTTATAAACGTAAGAACATCGTATTCCTTACGCAGTTCTGCAAAAATAAGCAGTAACGTAAATTACAGAACTGACGATTGAATCCGTCGTCCGATATTAGTTATTGCCAATGGCTTTAAAATACTAAATGTATTAATTAGCAAGATGATTTAAGAGAAAATAAATTTATAAATATTTTTAAAATTATATTATGCTCTTCTAAAATTCCTTAAGTTGAAAAAAAAATACGAAAGGCCATTACTGTTCTGCGATCCACTTATTAAATCTGTTTCAACATAGTATGTATTGCACTCTAAAAAGAAAAAGTTGAATGATTGCCTAAAATGCAGTCCTTGCAAAAGTATTACCTGCTTTAACTTTCATGGTCCGGGAATTACAAAAACATGTTTTTTACGCAACATATGCAAGTGTTTACAAAAGTTGTCGGTAATAATTTCGATGACAATTATTTACGATTTTAATAAATTTTAAGCTGCTTATCTTGAAGGTACAAGCTTACGTAATAATAAATAATGGGCATATTGTCCCTAGAGAAGAAAACTCAAGTAAAATAGGACGGATGTTATAAAACACCGGTCGTTCGACTTGAGTTTTCTTCCAATTACAGTTTCACGTTATGAAACCCACAAGGCTCCACGCGATTATTTTAGCGACATAATAATTTTATTTCACAATGGAAAAAACCAACACGCAATAAACCAATTGCAAACAGTGTTTTGCCACTTGTTTTTAGTACTGTGTCGTAGAATCGTCTTTAACTGTCCAATGCATAGGCAATGCGAGAAAATTATTTTTTCATTCCATCCAACATGCGACAAGTTAGCATGAAAAAAAACGACAGCGGTTTTATACTGAGCTGGGTCAAGAAACTTGTTAATGAGCGAAAAAGTTCACATTTATGATCGTATTGGTGTTTGTTTCAAATTTATCATTCATTCATAAACATTGAAATAATAAGCACTTATTAAAAACGACATTGTATCGTGCACATTTCGTAAAAAAATATTTAAAAAAAATCCGAACCGAGTTCGCTTAACTCGTGAGCTTTTTCAGCTAACTAAAAAAAGAATGGATGTATTTTTCATTGTTAAGGTGTTCGTTGTCAATACTTACTTGGTGGAAAAACACTCATTTGTACTAATTCCACTTTTATTTAACAGGACCGGTTTCGCCAATAATTATCAAGTGATAAAATAATACAATATTACAGTACTATTTGTATAGAACAAAGTAAAATTATTAGGGTGTAACAAACAATTGGTAATTTAAATATACAAAATAGGAATCAGGTGCACGGAATTTGTTATTTTACGAACAAAATTTAAAACAACAATATGATTACATATCTACCGTAATATAAATATTTTTTTTATTGAATACCATCATTTATTTGATTGAACTTTTTGACACTACTAGGGCAAAATTTGAAAGATGCGAGAGCAATGAGTGGATTTGACATAAACCAATGCAAGCATTATATTTTATGTCAAGATAGTATATTGTATATAGTTAGGTAAGTTAATAAAATATGTAATTAGTAACTTCAAAAACAATATAATACGATATGTTTGACAAAGTGCTTACATTTTAAATTCAAATAGATTAACTCGAAAGAAGTGAATGTATGTATTTTATATTTATAGACCATTGACATTTAAAGTAACATAATGCACGTGATCAAAGGCATCAGAATTATTACGTAAGATTTACTCAACGTCCAATGCATTTTTTTTTCTTGAGATTTTATTATAAGTGAAAGTAATGGTATTTACTAGTATACAAGTTTGATAGAATTGACCCAATTTTAACGAAAAGATGAGCGATTATTGAATTTATATTTGCCGAAGTAACCTTACCGACTTACGTGTTCAACGTTGCATAATTCAATTGCCATATCGAAATTTATATTTGAAAAGTTTCTCATAAAGTGGCATGTGTCGATAAAAAATGATATAAGTAATGATATAGCAGGGGATTTTTTCGATGGGACCAAAATAACTGCGAGGAAGATTTACATAGGAATGTAAAATATTCAAAATGTCGATAGAAATCAATCGCGCTTGATTGGTTCTCTGAAATTTAATATCAGTCAAAATTTTAATTGCGTGAGTCGGTACCTATAAGGATTTCATGAATATTTGATAATGGTGACGTAAAGTTTCGTGATTCAGTATCAATTACTAATTGACAATTAGAGCATACATAAAAGGGAATTCTGAGTGGATTAACTAACATGTATCAGTTGTGTTTTCATACAGTTAATATTTACACGGTAAAAATGTGATTATAAGTTATCTCACTGAAAATTTGTGACGATTTTCATAGACATTATATAAATAAAATAATAACTTATAAAAATATATATTGACTGATCGATTTAAAATTACTTCGGATATTATAGTAGGAGAGATGTATGCAATAAATATCGTAGCCCTTACAAATAATAAAATAAAAAGCTCGAGCATGTGATTTTTTGTTTTTCGATGATGGCTTTATTATAAATATATCAGAATTTATTAATCTGAACATTGATGACCACAGCCAGTAACTTGCATAGCAGAAATATAGTCATACAAGTTTTATAGTGTGTTAAGCCAATCCAAACATGACATGGCTATTTCCAAAACACAAAAAATACCGTTTATTTTATAGCTATTGTTAAAAAAAAAATAGTTATTTTATAAGTGTTAAGAAATATTTCAATGGTGTAAAATGTCAATTTTTCTTGAAAAAAATAAATAATATAAGACGCTTGTTTTTTTTTCCTATTTTGGTGTCTTTGAATTCGGAGTGCGTCGTATAATCGATGGTGAATTACTGTATTAAAAGACTGTTACTCGAGGGCCACGAAACGTCGCGCTCTAAGCGAATTCTTGTCTTGAACTTCCATACAAATTTTATTTGCTGCGCTTAACGAACTTGTTTAGAGCGTGACGTTTCGTGGTTCTCGGGTAACTTTTTTTGTATACAATGGTATATACAAATAAGGATGTATCTAATAATCAAGGAAATACGGTATATATAAAAATATAAATATTCAATAAAAAAAATACAAAATATTAAGTTCTTGTTGAATACCAGTAACGTATGGTGAGTGTTATATTTGGGAGTGTTTGGTTTGAAAATAAAAAAAATAGCTTAAAAAAAACAATTAGGCATATAAAAAAAGGTTGAATAACTGAGTCACAAGCAGTTGTCGTCGAAAAACTTGTAACGAAATACCTAAATTAAGAAATACTCCAATCTGGGAGCGGACATTGTTAGTAAGGGTAAAATAAAATGAAGATATATACATATTGTTAATAAATAATATAAAAAGTATTATCACGTCAAAATATTAATTTAAAATGACTTGAACTTGACTGTTAATAAAGAATAATCTGATACAAAAGTAGAGACGTGATTTTTTTGAAAGAACGCCCGAGAAGCCGCATACACGTGTGTGCTGTAAATAAACAGGTCGCTTTTCGAAGTTGCGTACAAACATATCCGATCCAAGTTACGCATACCTAGACTGCGCGACTATATGCAGTTGTATGGGAAGGCAGGTCGTGTGCCTAGGCACAACGCTCGCCTTTGCAAATACGGTACACATACTACCGCACAACACTTATGCTTAAAATATGTCGCTATGTTATATATTTAGCGTACATTCAGGATGTGCGGCGCACACCTTGCAGACCCTGAATATACGCCCCTGTTGAATACGTTACATAATTATATAAATTTTGTTAAATCATAAAACAAAATTATGAAATAAATATGTTTAGGTGTATTGGATTAAAACGGTACAAATATTGTGGTAAACAGCGCACGATTTTGATTGAAAATAACAAAACATGCTTTTCACTCAATGACTTAGCAATTGTGATTAATAAATAAAGGTTTAAATATAACTTTTTACCTCAGAGAAAATTAAAATTAAATGATATTTTGTAGTAGAACGGGTATTTTTTTGTAATCAGAAAATCATAATTTTATTCATGAAAATGTGCTCACTTACGGTGAGTGGTCAAATTTTTTCAAAAATCAAAGGTAAAACTAAAAAATAATTAAGTGGATGGATCCTTAGTAGTTACGTTATATTACGCGGTACTCGGATGATTGATGGTTATGGCATTCGCAAGGTGTATAATTTCAAAAACGAGGCGTGCGCTGTGATTGGTTTACAAGATGCACAGAAAAAAAATCGGTGAGCACGCCCTTGAATAAAATTGAACCAAAATGTCTAAGCACTAACCGGATTTTAACATTTATTTTTTTATTAAGTAACAAAGAGCGATCTGCGAAAATTGCGGGCTTAATTAACAAACATAAAGAACACCACTTTCGTAGAAATTTGATTGTCATCGATGGATAAAAAAAGGTCTCCCTCCACCTAATTGATCGGCATGAAAATCAAATCTAGTTAAATTAATTTGAGCTGACCATTCAACTGCCAGTTTATGTGCATTCCTGCGCTTGAACGCCCAAAGATGCCGAAATTTAACACCCGGGTAGTAAAGTGACAAAAAATGTGAGAATGCACAAAATTTAACGATTCAAATAATATTAAGATCCCACCAAGCACCGTCAGTTAAAATCTTAAATTACGTACAATTTTATGTAATTTTTTAGAATGAATGTCGATAGTGGAATTTGGATAAAGTAGTATTCAATACATTTTCACGTATTTACTATAAAAAAAACTTGTTTAATATGACTATGAAATAGGCATTAGTTCATTGGTCATTTTCTTCTATAATTTTGAGTATAATCTATTACAATATTTTCAAAAATGGTTGTGAGACGACATTTCTTTTCAAAATCAAGAGTGTATAGAATAAAGAGTTGAGAGTTGAGTAACACATCATACTATAAAAATGCCTATAAAAATAAGAACTGAGCACTGACGTATATCTTTACTGTTTGATTACGGACTACACAGTTTAACAAAGAAGTTCGTGTCCCACAAATATTACTGTAGTAATTAGTAATGTGGAATATTTAATATTTGATTCGAGGTATCGAATGCATCAATTAGAACAAAAACCTGATTTGGAAGTCGTTATCTTTTCAACATTGGCTGCTACTTAGTGATGGTTAGATAAAGCGCGGTTAAACTAAAGTGTTTGCTACGCTAAATATCACTTAATAATTTTGCGTCACGATTTCTTCGAATTTTCGAACGAAGTAGCATTCTGCTACAGGATATTGTTCTAAAACAATTATTTATTAACCTATACTGAGATGAAAACGAAAATACACCAAACGTATACCGAAATAGCAATGATCATTCGATATTGGTAAATATAAGCGGTGATGTACATATATGTAAGTGTATTTGCAAAAAATGATATACGACCAAACACACATAGCAAAAGCAGACCCAAAAAATGTGTTTCTTAGTAAAATATTTTACAACAATTTTATAAAATCATTTGAAGATATTGCTTAAAAGCCAATCTGAATACGTAAGTAATCTTAGCTTACCGTTAAAACTTTAGAATACGTAGGTACTAGGGTATCCAATCCCGGAGCCTTTTTCCAATCCGGGATTTCGGGATTGATTAATTTGTGAAAATTTGGTTCACCTCTTGATGAATTAGTGAAATATTGTTTGCAAAACGAAAAAAAAAATTGAGACTTCTGGATGTTTAAACTCGAAAAATAAATAAAAACGTTCAGATGATCGGAAGAGTATTCGATTCGAAAAATGTTTCTACGAATCTCGCCAGTATACGAATTTAAGCCGAGAATCATTATCACAAGTAAATAAAATTAGCCCAATAAAATATGTAGCTACTTGAGAATCGTTCGCTTGAATTACAAATTAAGTTTACGCGAAGCAACGCCCGTGTATTTGCGAAACTCTTCATTCTGATAGGCGTTGGAATCGCAAAGATTCAATTATTAAAACATAAACGTTGGAGACCGAATATCTCCTTTTCAATGAAGGGGATCGGACGACTTTTTCATCTCGTAAAATTGACTTCACTTTGGTCCGGCGGTCGGGGTGATACGTATTTTGAAAAGACATATGCGACTTCGATTTTGCATTAAATAAGATAAACTACTTTAAAACTCATTCGCATCGGGGCATTTTTGCGAAATTTTGCAAAAAATTAGGTACTTTTGAAAAAAGGGTATAACTTTAAAACTGTTTGACATTTAAAAAAATAATTTGGACACCAGTTGTGCAACACTTTGTTGCATAATACTTTATATATTTTAGCCTGCTTTTATTAGCGATACTCAACTTTTGTATTTTTTAATATAGAAAATCGGGTATTTGACATAGAATTATATATTTCATCGAAAACGTAATAAATAACAAGCCAAATAAACATTTGCTCCTATTTATTTTATTTCAAAACAAAATTAGAAAACATAAAGTTTAGTTTTAGCCTACAATTGCTTATATTTTGGTGGCCTATTTTTTTAAGTTTTATTTTAACTGTGTGCTGACTTTTCATTGCCGAAATCACGGAATAAAAAAAATATTTGTGCATATATTTTAATATTTTATTGTTTAAATGATGCATCAAACATTTGTTACGCCATCTGCGTAGAGAATCTAAAACATTTGTCGCATTGGATGTATATATTTCAATGCGTCAGTCAGACCGGCGAAAAGACTCGTATACGAGTCATCCGTAACCAATGTTAATAAAAACAATAATCTTTTGTACTTCATTCCACTTTATTTAATATGTCAGGACCGGTTTCGCTCATTGCGAGCATTGTCAATTGATAAGAAATATAATTTAACAATGCTATTTATACAAAATTGAAAAGTTATACACAACAGTTGGCATTGAAAAGAAATTGCCAATTACATTAAAGTGATTCTAAAATAACACAAAATTAAAATGTTCAACACAACTAACATATAATTAAAAAGTCATCCCAGATTCATAAATTCAGAATGCGATTGAAAGTAATTACAAACATAATTAAAATTTGGGAAATTTTTGACAAAGTGCTAATGCAATGGATAAAGTAACGGGGAACTAGCAAAAATTATTTGATCGTTTAAAAGATCTGAATCAGGTAAAAATTTGAATCTATTGATTTCTAGGATTTCTTGCTTGTCTAGTTTGACAGACTTTGACAGATTAATTATATGTTAGTTGTGTTGAACATTTTAATTTTGTGTTATTTTAGAATCACTTTAATGTAATTGGCAATTTCTTTTCAATGCCAACTGTTGTGTATAACTTTTCAATTTTGTATAAATAGCATTGTTAAATTATATTTCTTATCAGTTGACAATGCTCGCAATGAGCGAAACCGGTCCTGACATATTAAATAAAGTGGAATGAAGTACAAAGGATTATTGTTTTTATTAATATAATGCCTTTCCACCAAGTATTGACAGTGAACACCCTAAAACGTAACCAATGTGTTAATTGAAACGCTGAAATTAGTTGGCGGAAAAACTATTTTTATTTTAAATATGTTATTTAAATATAAATTTATTTTAAATATGTTACATTATTTATCCCATTTTCCCATGTCAACTAGGGCATCCAATCCCGGGATCCCGTTCAATTTTCTGATCCCGAAATCCCGGGATTGAGAAATTTTGAGCAAATCCTGAAAATTGACACGAAATTGGTAAATTGAGGATTTAAAATTCTTCGGTGAGCTAATCTCAATCCCGGGATTACGGGATTGAAAATTAATCAATCCCGAAATCCCGGGATTGGAAAAAGGCTCCGGGATTGGATACTCTAATGCCAACCATATGATACCTAAGTTTTTGGTAATGAATATTATAAGATAATAAAATTCGCCTAAATGTCGCCTGCTGTGGCCCAGTTGGTTAGAGCTTGCTCTACCGATCACTCAGGTCTGGGTTCGATTCCCGGTCAGATCACAGTGAGTTTGAGAATTATTAAATTCAAAGTTGTGATCGAAGACTAAGTGTTTGTGATGTCACTTCACATCATTTTCTCGTCTTCCATCCTTCTGATTCTTTAAAAACTGGGTGTAGCAATAGATTTTGACAGGGAATGTCGCAGGGAATTGAAAAACACAAAACATCCATGCCTCCGAACAGAAATTAATTATTCGATTGAAAAACAAATTTATGAAACTGTCCGCTTTGGGATTTGAACCCGTAAAATCCGCAACAGAAACCATCGAGGTTGACTTGACCACAGAATAAGCGACATTTTGACTTTAAAAATGTATTATGTGATGCTATTCTAGCATTTAAAGAACACTTATTCATTATGAAATTTTCTGTTTGTGCTATTATCACTATATTTGAATATAAAATTTGTGAGCAAAGCTATCATTTTTAAAACCGTATTCATCTTAATGAAGTACAGCCTATTATATTCATTGAAAAATTGTACTTTACTTTATAGCCGACCAAACAACGCTATGATAAGCTATGGCCTACTCATATAGTTTGATTGTTATTTCGGACATTCGTTCGATTTTAAACTTTTCGATGTGAATGAATGAATATTAACTTCAAGCATGTTTACATAATATCGATTTGTGTAAATAAACAATGTGGGAATTTATCGATCAATATCTGTGGTCTGGAATAAATAAAGCAATCAAAAGCGCGTTAAAATAGTATGAAGATGGATCGAAAACCAAACAATCATTACGTCTAAAAATATAAAACAGAATCTAGAAATCGGATCAAAACATTTCGGCGCACCTAGCTTCAACATATAATTGAGAACAGTCGAAACAAAATTCCACTGCCTTTATTAAATTTAGAAAGAACACCCTGAGCTTTATGGCAGGATGCTATTAAAGATTTACAATGAAATAATATCGGTAGTACTAATTTCCACAATTTTAATCTGGGCGAATTCATGCAAATTCTCACTCGCCGCAAAAAACCGATCCTGATAAAATAATACATCATGTTATGTACCAAAAATGTGTGTTTTTTATATATAAATTTCGTTGAAAAATCATTTTTTAAAAATATAAGTGAGTCACAAATTATAAATTTAAGGAGGAAAATAGGTAAGTATTTAACTCGCTGACATCGATAAAACAACAAAAAAAAACTCTAATACATTATAATTATATGTTATTAAAACGTATGCTAATTTTGGAAAAAATGAGAGATTTATTTTATAAATTGCAGGTGTAGGTACTGAAAAAATTGATAAATCAAATTTTCTTATTCAGATTTGGTTACGTTTTTCAATTAAATATATAGCCACTTACTGATCAAACTGTACAGCGATAATTTAAGCTTTAATGCGTCATATAAATACTACATACAAATAATGTTGAATATCAAACACGTATCGTTGAGAAGAAATAATTACTAGATGATAGTGCTATATGTCAGTATAGTGTGTCATTAATATCAAAACATTTGTATAATTAATCCAGTTAGCCATCAATCATTTTTATTTTAATATAATACAAACGATAAAAAAACTATTTACTAGGGCTCAATTCAAGTACATACATGAACCTAAATGGCTGACAATGCCGGAAAGTAAAACTCGGATTCTAAGTGAAAATATGCTTGGAAATGTAAGAAATTTGAATGGTTAAAATTTGAATGCTGTTTGATAATACAATTATTAATTTTATCCTGCTTACTTTATTGAGGTAATAAATAAACTTCATTAAATAAAGACTTCTTTGGCGTTGATTAAAACCCAACTTTTGTTATTTAAATTTACTATACAAAGGAAACCATCGAAATACACCTAATTAAACCTTATGTCAAACCTGTAACAAGATATTTCAATATAAGATTCTTCTTAATTATTTGTTTTAAAAATATAATTTTATTTTTGGATTGCCTTGGAAAATAATACAAGGAAACAAGTATTTATACATGTAAATTCGCAAGAAGTTTCATAATGACAAAACGTAACAAATACTAGAAACATTTATTGTTATTAATACACGTTTCTTGCTGTAGTAAAATGTAAATTTAATGCTGCGAACCGTTTTCCCAAACAATACTCATCTGAATTTATAATTTAATTTCTATTCAAGCGTAAATGACAAATTATTGAGATGTGATTAAGGAGAATTTATTATTCATAAACTCGGAAGTTCTGCAGCTTAAAATAGAAAAAAAGCTCAATTTGTGCTCGTATTTAGAGCATCTTTTAAGTATGACTTAATTGAATTGAATTTATTTATTTTATTACAGTTCTTTCAAAATGACGTAGTTGATAATAAGCTTGCCGTGGTTGATAAATTCGACGGGTTCTTATTATCGGTGAAATCGTATCAAGCGACACGATTAAAACACATGTATTGAGTCAACACATACTATTTTTCAAAAATGCTTAACATTACAACATACATGTGTTTTTAATTATTTTTACGATCGAGTAGCGAACATTGCATTGAAGACTGATAATTTCCAATGTTTTGTGGAAAACTATAATGATAATTAATGTACTAAAAATATATTAGTTTGAAAATCCGTGATAAGCTTTGAATTGCAATACAATCACACTCATTAAATATCCGCAGAGCTTAAATAATTGTATACATGTTTTAGGGTGTTTACTGTCAATACTTGGTGGAAAAGCATTATATTTATAAAAACACAATTTTATTTTGTACTTTATTATTGTAAATTATATTTCTCATCAGTTGACAACGCTCGCCATGAGCGAAACCGGTCCTGACCTTTTAACATAAAGTGGAAATCAAGTATATAGGGATATTGTGTTTTTATAGGTATAAAAGATATTCATTTTTTTCTTATTATAATGGAATATATTTTTGATTATTTGGGGCAAGACGGCAAGCCAACTGTAGATATATATATATATACATTTATAGTAGGCAAAATCTTTTCATGTTTATGCCAACTTTCACCATCAAACAATTTAGCAGATTAATATATTGTTGTGCTTTCATTTAAAAGCTTTTTATAGAACTTCTATGAAATGTGATGAGAAGACAAAGAAAGTACGAAGTTATATTGCATAACATTCATTGAATAAAAAGAGCAATGCCCTCACAACCTTCAATCTAAAACTTGAAACATATAAACCACAAAATTTAACTTGATTGGCAATAAAATTCACGTTCTGGTTCGCGTATCTTTTTTTATGGTAATAGACACCTCTCAGACGTTAGAACAAGTACAGGCATACAAAATACAAAACGCGTCACAACATTCGACAGCAAAAATTATTTATTATACGATATTCAAACAAATTTAAATAAACCGTATTTTAAAAATTTATTTATATTGCACTTACGAATACTATGAGATAGTGTTATTGAAATTATAGTGCGTACAAGGTATATACGTAGAGAAAAAGGACATTAAGAAGCATCGACTAATTGATATGGTCTCAATTTTAAGCCGACAATAGAACGATTTTAAAAAAAAGTTTTTTTAAACAGACAGCCATATTCTTTGCATTCCTCCCTACTCACTTAAAAATAAGTTTGAGAAACTGAGTAGCAAGAAGTTCTCGTAGTAGTAGAAAAACATATGTTTAAATCCATCAGGATACCTATATGCTCATGGAGTGGAGGGACATTTTAAATTACTGAGACATTTATTGTGAAACAAAATATATTTGGAATTTTGAACAATTCATCTAAATGCATTTTTTTAGTACATATAATTAAGGCAACGGAAATGTTAACTTAATTTTTTCGACCGTGAATCTATTATCAATTTTATAGATCTCGTTCTTACAACCTACGATTACTATTTTTAATTTACCTATGTAAATCATTGTTGTATCTAAAACAGACGAATCGCAAGCAATAATATATTATAAATACATATGGATTATTAAAAATAATTTTATCCTGTTTTAACTTTGACGTGGTACGTGCAACCATGTCTCAATACCTATTGAATAATTAATTTGTTAGTCACGACAAGTCACGTTATATGTCATTGTCCACTTTATATGACTTAACCATTACGAGATACTTAGCTCAGATTAATATTATACTAAGAATCATATAATATATTCAACAACGAGCAATAATAACTTGATTAGAGAGTAAAAAGTATCATAATATTATGACGAACGAACAAATCAATAACTTTTTACTTTTGAGATAATATACTCTCCATAGCAATACAATATGTACTCGAAACTAAAAAGCTCTGTCAAAAAATGGCGCTTCTACCCAGAATTCAGTAACTTACCAATAAGAGTTACTAAAACTCATGGAAGCTCTCATATCATATGTTACTTGTAATATGTTTATCAAATAGTAATTTTCGATAAATAAGTTGATATTTATTATTTTATGATGTATCACTCCATGAAAAGTTTTCTTTTTGTTGTTAATATGATATGTATTCATCATTCAATTATATCGTATTTCTATTTTGATTTATTGTTTACCGAAATCTTTGTTCAATTATAGCAATACAATGCGCACCTGCGTACCATCGCATTACTTTATAAACAATAGTGTATTAACCTGATCTGTGCCGTGCGGTATTAATATGGCCGTGCATGGAGGGCCGTGATTTTCTTTTTAAAAAAAAACCTAATAAATATGTACTTTTTGGACATATAATAATAGTAAATTGTAAACACTTACCGTATAAATACACGATGGGTCATTTCCGCCATCATTTATCCAAAAATGTTTCAAAAACAAAAATTACCGCCATATTCGCTTAGCCCTGCTAGCAACACATTTGAACGCAACAAAAAAGCTTTTTTTTTTTTTTAAATCGATGTATTATAGATTAAAAAACAATATCTTTAAAGTTTAAGTATCATACTATGATTGCAAGAGATGTCACTATATGCATGATATTTTAAAATTATTAAATACGTTTCTTGTGGCCTTTAAACCGCGTGTCAAATACTGCGCGTAAACACACACATTTAGTATGGCCGGCCCTACGAGCACGACATTGTATGGCGTGTTAACACGTCCGTGGCAGAGAACCGGTTAAGAGAGGTACTGGTGTCTTGTAAATGAAGTATAAAGTAGAGCGTATTAATTCGCTCATTTTGTATGGACGGCCCGGCCCCTTAAACACGGAATTGTAGAGCGAATAAACTCGCTTGCGGCAGAGATCCGGTTAATGATAGAATATAAATATCTACGGACATTATCTAAGAAATGTCACTCTTTAAGGAATATCTTAAAAAATGAGTTAGAAAAGGTTCGACATTTTTTCAAATACGTGAGCAGTGTAAAAAAAACTATGATATTGTAAACTGAAATTAATTTTTTACCTTTCTTGGTGGAGTATGCCTTAAATGAAGAGCCTGCTGCGGTTGCGGCTGCGGAGCAAGCGCCGGAGGACGATGAGTCGGCGGCGGTAAATGATGAGCAGTAAGGAAACCTCCCGCTAAAGTGAGGGGTGCTCCTAAGCCACTGAGTGCTCCGAGTCCGCCTAAGAGCGGAGGTAGTAGCCTTCCTCCCTGTTGCCCGCCTAAGGGGACAGCCACCATCTTCTGGAATGGCACTCCCCACGGCAGGTACCACGCACCTCCGCCGTGATGCTGCATGGCTTCGGAGTATAGAGGTTCCAGTTTATTAGAGTTATGCAACCGCTCACTTAAAATGTAGAGTGATTGTTTTTTTTAACTGACAATTTTCACTTTAAATCACGAATAAATATTATTCAGTTGGTTTTGCATGAACAAAGTTTTAATTGTTTAAAAAGGAAAATAAATAAACAATTTTGTGTGTAGTTAGTGTAGTATTTTATACACTTTTTCACTTATTATTGAAAGAACGGTCACGATATTTTATGATTATATTTGTTTGGTATCATCTGGTAGTACGGTTAACCTTGTGTAGTCACAAATTATTATTTGATTACGTATCGAAAATTACTTCGGCAACACAAACAATCAAGAAGAAGAATAAATAATCATGTGGAACGTTACCACAATATGAAGTGTTATATGATTTCCACAAATTATATTCACTACAACTTATTTAAAACACAAATGTTTGTAAAATTGAACGAAAACAAAATTTTTCACGAAAAACTGCTGTCACATTTTCGTTGAAGAAATCGTTCCCAGCCGACGACAGGTACAACACTGGATTTATCGGAACCTAAGGATCTGCTATCGAAATATACCATCGGGTTTCATTTTCACAATGGACATTATTTTCGGCTATCTCGTTCATTCACACAGAGTAGATGGCTGTTGTTTTAAGAAACATCACAAAGCATGGAAGCAGTTTTTTCCCACTTAAAAATATTAGCGATCCTTTTTCTGGGTTATCACCAAAAAAACAAAGCTGAAAAAAAAGAAGAATATGATAAAATTTCGAACGAAATTTTACTGATACTGTTCGTAATCAATATAACTTCATCGAAACTTTCAATCTCGTTCGTTGTTGGATGTAATCGGGTCAACCGGTAGTTCCGTAATCACACATTCACATTATCGCAATAAAATGTTGATCTCGCAAAGGTATGGCATGAAAGCCGTTGCATCGTCAGTTTTGATATAAGCAAGCGGACAAGGGTGTCCAAGAATTAAAAAAAAAACAAATACTAGCTATTGCTATAAGCAATATGTTGATGTATGTATATGTGAAATGTCATCTATCTATACTGAATCAATATAGGTTTTTAAAATATCGAATGCGAGTGTATATAAGGCAAAGTTACATCCCTAAAAACACGCAGTATCTCTGCGACATATTAATGATTTATTTGCGCGGTATTCAAACAGATAATATATGTTTTTTTTTGCATATATACTTATTCAGTAAACAAAAATTATCACTTTACTAAAACAGAAACAATCGTAAAATGCTATTACGTTGTAGTACATATAAAAAATAAACGATATTTTTATAAAATAAACAGTATTTTATGTATAAAAACTAATCGGATTCGTTAAAGTCACAAAATTTGTCAGAGTTATAGAATTACAATCGTAGATTAAATGCCGTAAAATAGACCCAATGAACTTGATGCTTAAGTATTGATTATACTGAATAGTTAGTGTGAAGAAATAAATTATAAATACAAAAGAAATATGATTTTGTTAAGTTAACATAACTAGAAATTATAATACTTTTTGCTTTAAATTGTTGTGTAGCTTCAAGGATTTTCAGCTTTGTTGAAATATCAATGTCAAAATTCAGGACGTTTGGAAACAAACTAGAAAATTAGTTGGGGGGATATAAACGTTGACCATGCGTGGAAAGACTCGTCATACACACGTGGAATAAATCTCAAAGTAAATATTATATTCAATAGATGAATTAATTGTATTATTTATCTATTATTTATGAAACCCCAGGAAGCTTATTGTTGTTTTTATTTTAAATTTGTAATGACGTTGAATTGTATTACATAAGAGTTAACTGCTAAAAATTAAAAACCTTGACACTTATTTAATTTAACGCGTTCCACTTTTATGTTCAGCGCCAATAAGAACTATGAAATAATTTGAAATGTGATTGGCTGATATGAAATTTGTTGCTTTCAAAATATACGTTAGGTTGATAAACTTCCAACTCATAATGCAAGACTGTTTCAAATCATGACCTCTAGTGACCGATAAATTACCGTATACAATTCGTCGCCAATCTATACTATTGCTACTAAATTAAAAGGTGGTTTGTATAATAATTGAACTGCATTCTTCAATGTGATCTTGAATGTAATCTATCTCTGTGGCAAAGCAAAGTCAATAAAAATAATTAATTTATATAATCGGTAGACTAAATCGTCCGGGGACCGGTTTGGAAAAAATATCATCAGTTTGAATGTGATTTCCATGAACTACATAACTTGTTTCCAGATGAACTCATTTGGTGTTGATTTTTACATATGAAAATACCGGAGCAACTCATCGATCTCACATAGATAATGTAATATTCTTGTTTGATTGATGATGACTATAAAGTAATAAAAACAGAATTTTAGGCTCATAACACCACCAAAAAAAACTATATACAGAAGAGCGTAAAAATGTTTTTAATTTATTCCAGGTTATCTATCGAAATGATTAATTTCCATAACCATCTGTTTTTGTGATCGTTCTCATTTTAAATGAGTGACCAAAATAGAGTTATGGAAATAAAGTCAACTAAAAAAATATTAATTATTGTAATATTGTAAGCTCATTATTGTACTTTTTATATAAAAATCCAACATATTATGTTTAATATTTTCAGTTAAATATATCAATATTTTCGATGTAATCACAATTGAGTATTGGAATATAATATATTTTCATTATTAAATGAACAAAATTATCATTAAAAAAATATTTTCGAATTGTACGCAATGGATGCACTGCTGGCCGGCGATATAAATCGCAGAATAAGTTTTCGCTTTGAGATGAATAAGAAATCTTAAGGAAATAATTTAGTTAAAAACATAAAAACCAAGTCGTAAAATTTTGTGAGATATGTTTCAGATATCGCCACGGAATTGGAGTCATTGACCATTTCGGGTTCAAGTTTTTAACAGATTATGCAAATCTTTCAAATTTAAATCAGGTTTAACAGTGGTCACAACGTTAGATATGTTAGGTCTAAAAGAGTTTATTAAAAAATCACGAAATTGTTTGGCTTTATTTTGTGTCCAATGAACTTAAGAACAGAAAAAGTAACATTTTTTTTAAAATTTATTACGCGGTCAACAAGCTGGCACAATTATTTATATGCATATAAAAGTGAAGATAATTTATTATTTTTTCCTACTAGAAAATACATGGGTTTCTTTAAAACCTATTGTGTGTTTTGTATCAAACATTACTAGCAAAATATATTTTAAGTTTTTATTCGTTGTTATTAATCTTCCTCTAATAAAATGTTAATATTCAACCAAGCCTTTCCGTTTGTGTGACCACTGTCACACAATAAAACATGTTTTATTTAACGAATTTAGATTCGTACTATTTTAGTAAAATTAATTATATTTGGGAGACTTTGATAACCACATCCCGACTGATAAAAATATAATAATACAAATGATAGCACGAGCAATGAATCAAATCAGTTATTCAACTAGTGCAAATGGCTAACAATTAAAACACTTATAGATACGAACACACTTTCTTTAATTGATTGAATTCCAAAAAATATGTCATTCTAAATTTACTTATGTATATAAAATGATTTATATTATTAAAGATGTTACCAGATAAGAAAACGTAATGTATTTCATAATAATATTTTGAACATAACATATGCTATAACGGAAAATATATTCAATAAAATAAACATAAAAATAAGAACGTTCATAAATACGATAAACCAGTTTATGACACAAAAAAAAGATTATTTCCCACCGGAGCTATAAATATTACCAAATTCGGCATAATCGTTTTTCGAAATACGTTATTTAAAAAGTTATGTTAAGTGGAAACAAATAATCACTTTCTCCGGCAGAGTGTGGCATCATTCTATTAAAACTTTAATGGCAATGCCGTAACCGTGAGATCTCATTTTTGGACGTTAAAGGTAAAATTATTACAGATAAGTATGAGAGAAATTAGCATAAAACGTATGAGAAAGTGCGAAAGTCCTTTCCATTTCATAATGGATTAACATAAATAAGTCAGGTTTTGCAATATTAACGATAAATTCCATATTAAAAAATACAAAGAAATATGAATCAAAATTGAGATTTTTTTTAGTGCAACGATATAATATGCATACACCGTTTTCAATTTGGTTGCAGATATAATATAAAATATACAATATGAAGTTTTGGAAATGAATAACGTAAAACAAATCATCAAAGTGACAAAGGTGTTAAAACTGTAAAATCTACACTAGCGACAATCATCACATATGTAATTATTATACAATAATAAGATAGGATAAATGATTTTTTTCAGCGATTAGCCTGTAAGATGTACTAGATAATTTATGTATTAGCGTAGCATAGCGCTTATGAATGGGTTTTCGTTTTCTTTAAATATTTTATCATAAAAAGTGAATGAGAAAACAACGTATCTGCGGAAGTAATCAGCAGATTGAAGATATTGGGACTAATTTGATACGGAGATACAAAAAATGCTATTATGTTCATTGTATTCAAACAGGCTAATGTGATATATTGAAAATAAACTGAAATGTGAACTAAAAAAGATGACTAGTAAAATATAAGTACCAAACCTTAAAGTTGTCCGGAGAAATAAAGCGAAAGAATCAGCGATATTAAACATATCGAGTTAACAAATACTGTGTGTGTTTGTGAATCAAATTCCGAGCGGTGAGAAAATGATGAGAATTTTACACTAAAAAAACTATATTGCCGACAAAGAAGTAAACAGCGACGAAATATAAGAAAATTGCTTATAAAAACGTGTTGGACCGCTACTCACTACTCTGCGCAATGAAATGTTACCAAAGACGAACGTCAATCACAGGAGTAATGCGATTCACGACGCCACTCAAATTAGGATGGGTGACCGCTCGATATCCTCATGAATTCCCAGCCGGTTCAAGACAAGTGACAAAGAGGTCTTCTCACAGACAACAGAGCTGTTATAAACACGTTCAACTACAGATACAACCAACGTAAGCTAAATGCCAGTGCCATATCTCCAAATCGGAGTGCAAAATATATACACAGAATAATTTTTTCAAGAAGTAACTTTTGATAGAAGAACGTTTATTTTTAAATACTTTACAACGATGTTAAGAGATTAAACAATCATTCAGTAAAAAAAGCTTTTTGTAAGGTACAAAAAACAGATATCACTTTTTTATAGAGTGAAACAATGCACTGATTGTTTGTAGAAGTTTTAGACAAATATGATAAGGTCAGGCTTCAATCGGAGGGACATTATTTTCATCATGTGGTTGCTGGTTAAATGCTCTCTCGTAGTTTGTAAAATAAGTAATACAAATTGCATTTCGTTTGATTTTATAAATACTATTAAAACTGAGAATTGACAGTTGATTCTGATCAACCGACTTATACGAGAAACTTGTGTGATTTAATAATTTTAGATAGATGCGAACAGCGCACGAAATATTAAAACACTAAACAAGTATGCTATTTAACAATGTAAAACGTTTCGATTGTCTGTGTTTTAAAAGTCATAAAAATTAATGTACTGATGTTTTGTTTTTTTGATGCACCGAGCGTAAAAGTTTATTTTTGAAGCTTAGAACTATTATTCATTCTTTATATCGCATCTTTTTTAGTATAACTATACGGAATACCCTAAACCAAAAGGTTACGCAGTATTTATTATAATCCTTTGGAGTTTATGTTTCATATTATGTGAAATCGATATTTATTGTAATACAGCATTATAAAAAAAAAAATACGCACATCACTTCAAATCTCTAAACGAATAACACTTTTTACGAAAAACTTTCATGAATGTCACAATACTTCGCGCGCATCCTCTTTCATCTTAATGTCCTTGATTGATCAAACCATAATAAGATTACATCACAACTATCATACTGTTTGTTGTGGACGGAAGAGATGTGAAATTTCGAATTTTTTACAAAATACGATGATTTCCACAAATAAAATCTTCCTACACATACATGATCAGCTTAGCTAGTTATTCTTGCAACATCGAATTAGAAGTTTTATACAATTTGATATTAAGTGAACAATCACTTTCGCTTTTTGCATGAGTTAAGATTTTCACCAAAGGTTAACTCAATCATTCGAAAACACAGATTAACCCAAATAAAAAACGCTTAGAAACACTGATATATTTGAGCGAATAACTCTGAATGTTATGAACAATTGTTTCAGAAAAAAAAACAAGAAAAATATTTTTATTGTGTATTTTGCAAATTTAAAATTTTCACTTATGCAACTGTTAATATATATATATTTTTAAATTTGATTAGATGTCAAAAAATATGAATGCATTAATTTGCATCGATGCGTGAGAAAAGGTTGTATTAAAGATATTGCCGACGAAATAACGGCCTGGGTGAGATGGTGGCATTACATATCCAACGCGTGAAAAAGAGAAAATCGCGGAAATATTTACTCTGCGAATTGAGAAAGACGGAGCGGAGTTTTCGCGCGCGAGAAATTTTATGTTGTTTCGGAACTGGCGCGAAGTTAGAACCGGTACGAAAGTGCGACTACTTGCGCCGGACGACCAAACACGACTGATAAACGGTCGGCGTGGTGGTCGAGTGGCGTGGAGAGTTGCCAATTACGCGGCGGAGCTGCGAATCGAGGGGGCAGCTAGGGGATATTAGGGCTTCGAGATCGCTCTTCTTCAAAATTGGTATGAAGCCATATTGCAGCGGAGGACAGAGACATCGATTAATTACTTAAAAACAATATACAAGAAAAAATATCGATACTGTGACTGTGTAAAGTAGAATTTGTATGTATTGTTTACCCGCACTCACCGACCAATAAGAAAAGCATAAAATATTGCCATACTAATTGTCATAATTAAGCCCAGATATATATCGGGCTCTTTAAGTCACAGGGGCGAAACTACAAAAGAATGTTTTTGGGAAAAATGCAGAAACAATTTTTAAATCATTTAAGATATGTTATATTTCACGAAAAAAAATACAGTTGAGATATCAAAGGATTGCCTTTATAATAATAGTGATTTGAAAAAATACGGTATCTAGATTATATATACTAAATAAATAGGAAATGTTAAATAAACCAATTATATTTTTTATTTGTAGTTTCTCCCTTGTTACTCAAAGCCCCTGATATATAAATATATATATAAATTAAAACTTATTTTGGTGTAAGATTATAATCCAATAAAAAGTTGGATAGTATCTAAACATTTATAAATAAGTCATCGGTGTCGCTTTGGAATAGTGATTATTTGATTAATTATTAAAATCAGTTTTGATAAAACTAAAAAAAGTAAAATTAATAGAAAACAGACAGATTTATTTCAACAAATAAAATGTATTTCCACTTATAATTGATAGATTAAAGTTAACGAAAACTAGAAACTGCCTCCATTACATAAACGAGTTTTAAATACTTTAAATTATATTTTAAGCTAAGACCAATGGTAGACGAAGATTGGAGTAACATGTATGGGTGGTTGTATTTGGAAGAATGCTTTTTACAAACATAGCGATATTTTAAAGCCACACCTTTTGTAACAACTTATACAAAGAACTAAATTGCATATAATATTTATCAGTTAGCTGAAATCAAAGTATTCATAAAAATAGTTGCAGAATAAAATATTCGCTATCACTTAAGCATTTTATATAGATAGCAAGGTGAAGTGTGCACTGCTTAATTGAAAAAGTGGTATCATATCTTCAAAGAATTTCTTATCGCACAACTGCATAGTAAATATCGCAAAAGCAATTGTCGACCGCACCCTGTCCTTTTTTTACTTGCATACAAGAAAATAGAGGTATATATTTATATAAAAAATAATAATATATTAAATCGATATTTATTTTCATTTGACAAGGTATATGAAGGCTAGTTTAAAGTTACAGGTATGTGCACCTAAGATGTTAAACTGTCATTTACAAAAATAGTCGTAGTTTTTCTATAGATAATTTATTTTCATTAAAAAAAAGAGTATAATTATTATCATTACATAATTAGTATGGTGTGCAATGATAATTATCGGTGGAAAGGTATGACGTTGAAAAAATAAAAACATTAGGTACTAATTCAGCATATTTCTAAATAAATGTCGAGGTCGGTATTTTTATTGGATGGAAATGCTCGTGATAAGCGACCCCGAATCGATCGTTGACCGAACCGAAGTTGATCGCTCTCGCTGCAACCCGTGTTAAGGATTGGATGGGTGAGAAGACATTTTAGACGTCACTCGCATCCATGCTATCGATTGAAAAAAAAAAAAATTGAGTACTGTAACCAAAGCCAACATCGTTGACCACTCGATCATGGACCCCACATGGTAAATTAATTATATTTATATTATTTCAAAAACAAATATTAAGTGATTTTTAATTTAAGATTTCGACTGAAGGTGCTTGGTGGAATTTCAATATTAAATTTGAATCGTTCAAACTATGTACATTCTCACAAATTTTGTCACTAACGACCCGGGTTTCGCCTTTCGGCATCTTCAGGCATTCAAGTGCACGGATGAACTTGAACTGTCAGTTCAAGTTCATCCGTGCACTTGAATGCCTGAAGATGCCGAAAGGCGAAACCCGGGTCGTTAGTGACAAAATTTGTGAGAATGTACATAGTTTGAACGATTCAAATTTAAATATTAAGTGGTCTGCAAATGAAGTTTATTGGCGACCGCAGGGCAGGAGGGGCTAGTTGACATTTGCAATAGATCATATTTCTTAACCTAAAAGAATATAGTTATCATCACACAGTGATAACAGTGTAAATATAGAAAAATCAGGATTATCTTAAAGTGCATTTGATAAATCAATATGTTTACAAATTATTTTTCTCAGAAATGAAAAACAGGACAAGACAGAGATAATATTTATTCTTAAGTTCAGCTTGACAACTGAAAATAAGTTGGTCTAGAAAATATAAACGGTCGGATTGTCCGCATAGTGCATAGGTGTTCAACTGAAATCATTTGAAGGGCCAAATAAAATTATGTCTTCGATGGGTCACACATTTGTGACCCGAGTCATCCGACTGTGCTAACTTGTAAGTTATACATTTTTTTATAGGGACATGTTAACGATTCATGTGGAATTAGAGCCGTCTCACTTCAACCCTGTCAATTATATCAAGATATCAACCGGTACGTACCATAGCCATGCAATAGTACTACACTGAATTTGCTGTCTTGCTCGGTCAGCTAGCACTGTCCTGCATAACACTTACATTACTACAAACAAATGTCTGGCTCCGGTATGTGGCCATCCAGCTTATAATTCCCTTTTCACAAATTTTATAACTAAAATTGTTTTTTTTATTTTTATTTTATTAATATTAAAAGACATAGAAAGTTGTAAACCTTGAAAAGCCATACAATATATTCAATTAGGCCAGATGTGACTTGCGGGCCATGAGTTGGACATGTCTGATGTAATGAGTATAAAATACTTGATATTTATGTACGATTGAAAAATGTTCACATGCAGCCGATAACGACCATATCTGATGACATTTCATATGTACATAATTCACACAGTTTCGCAATACGCCAAAGGCACACTGCTAAATACAAGACCATATATGATTTTGTGTACACAATTCAATGAGTGTTTATTTAGAACGGTTGATATGGATATTATTGAACACAGATTGTAAATACCTAAAGCAAATAGCAGTATAATTGATATATTAATATATCGTTAATTAAGGTTTCTATAAAAGACTTTAATATAAAACATCATGCTTGATGGTTTGACAAACATTACAGAAGCGTTGAAAGTTTATTTCTATAGAATTAAAATACTGGAATGATGATAATATTTCGATAGGAGCGTTTTATTATTTAAATGAAAGTTTCTGCATATCATAAATGGTTAAAATAAAATTCATACATTGAGTATTACAAGCAATTACCTTTTTACTCTTTAGCAAAATAATAAAAACAAGTAGTAAAAACTGATAAAAAGAAAATATTTATATTAATAATAAAAGTAAACAGATTCGCGTCACAGACATCTGTTTTCAAGTGAAGTGTAGACTTATACACATGTTTTGTTATTTAAAAAAAGACATATGGATATTATGTAAGACAAAAGACTTTTTTATAATATATCAAAATGGTTTTTCTCTATATCCTATATTAACAAATTTAAAAAAATCTATTATTTAAGATGTATTGATTATGATTATTTTTCATAATTGTAATTTAATTAAGATAAAAACATCTTACAATTAAATTTAAGAATGAAAAGGCAGACTAGCACACTTAGAGCCATCCATCGGGCTCATCTTACCCTTTTGAGTAGAAAGAATAAATATGAATTTATTATTTGTTAAAATAGTAGAAAAATATACAAATAAGTCTCAAATATATTTCGATTCGTAACAAAATCTTACTGGACACTATTTTGAACTAATAATTTTGATGTGAAAACGACATCGTAAAAAGTGTAATTTTAAAGACGCTATTTTGAAATTTCAAATAAACTTTACTTTATATGTATATTTCTCACGCTTATTGTTGATTTTACACCCAGTAAAATAAATAAATACAATTAAAAATATATGTATAATACAATTTTAAAAGATAAAAATTAATGTCTATGTTTCAATTATAAATATCACAATAGAGTTCCTCTTAAGCTGCATCTCAAAGAGGCAAAACACGCGTCACAACTAGGGTTGCCAGGTGTCCCTGGAATCGCTGTCCCGTATCCCGGATGAGTACTAAATTGTCCCGCAAATTTAAAGAAATCTATTTAACTAACCAATTACTAGGTTTTTGGGTTCGAAAGTCTCGAAAGAGCTAAAAAAAAACAACGCACGCTGGATTTTGGGCAAATCGGTAAATTCCTGAGTTTTTGGATTCGAAAGTTAGCAAATCGGACAAATGCCCCGGCTTGACTTGCAAGAAATCTGGCAACCCCAGTCACAACTAGAACCAGAACAACAAAGTAATCGATTGTCTTTTTTTTAAAGAGAAAATTACCACCGAGTCCAACGAAAGGTCTCATAAGGAGTTTGCCAGAGCAGTGGTCGCCAAGCGGTGGTCCGAAGAGTTATTGCAGCATTGTCATTGGAATCAATTAAACATAATTTTATTATATATTTTTTTAAAATACGATAGTGGTCTGCGGGATTCAAGATTGAGAGATTATTGATATGTTAGGTATAAAATGTTGGCAGCCGCTGTGCTACAGGGTTTAAAAATATTTTGGTGTATCGCAAGGAATTCAATATAATAAAACTGTAGTAAAATATACGATCGACAATTTAGGCAACCGTTAATCAAATCGAATAAAAATGATTTTTGTTCGAGTTTTAGTGAAAATAAAAATCCTGCTTGACCAATGGATGAAAGATGGCGTGATCTGACCAGCCAGGTGTATAGTGTATTATTATTTTAATGATGATTTAATAAATGATTCAGAAACGCCCTTATTCGGCTTGGGTTTGTTTGTATAGCGTCCATTTAAGGTAAGGATTTTAATTTATGGAAAAAGGACGACGCGAACCAATCCAACACACGGCATCATAACGAAAAGATCATAATTGATTATGCGCTTAGCAGCAAGTAGTTAACTGATTTGGCGGTCAACCCAACTTAGTGGACCGAGTATCACGCTGAGATTTCAAGAGGCACGCAACAAGTGGGAGCCTGCGGACTCTGAAACGGGAACAATTCGTTCAATAACATTTTTACACGTAAAAAACATCTATTTAACTGTGTTTTATTAAATTATTTAAACTTTAAGGCAATATAGGGAGTATCTGAACGGGATGTTTAGCGAGAACCAGTCGAAATTCAGTTAATTTAATTATAATACTTTCGATGGTTTCGGCGGTAACTTTGTGGAAGTTCATTTTAATAGAAAATTTAAATTAACTTTGATTATTCCACGTATTGTGTAACTAACTGTGACACGTGTTTCGCCTCTTTCAGAGGCATCTTCAGACTTACTATCGCAAAGTTTGCTTAAGTAATGAAGCAAGATTGATTCTAACATTTTAAAATTATAAAATTACAAAATGGATTGGGTTTTTTTTCCTTTTAAGAGGAGCAAGGAGGGGGGTGTAGAATCGAAATAAAGCAAACAGATAATGATACTAATTTTACTAATGAGTTGTAAACAATCAGAATGGGATTTTTCCTTTTTAATGGAAGCAAAGAGGGGATTATAAAATGCAAACAAATTTAATCATACTACTAATGACGTTAAACATTACAAACTATTAAAACTAATGAGCTACAATCAATCATCTAGGTTTGTGATTACTCTATTAATTGGAAACAATTTTAGTAACGGGGAACCGCCTTTGCTATTAAGAATATTATTTAATAATATTTCTTTTTTGTTAAGAGTTTTATTAATTTCTAAAAATTCTAAGCTATTCATCTTTAAACCCTTTTTATTTACTCGGTGGAGTATTTCTAAATTACAAATCTGATTAAAATTATGATTATTTTCTATTAAATGATTGGCAAACTCAGAGAAATTGTTACTTTTTAGACATCTTATATGTTCTTTAATTCTAATATTAAAGTTTCTACCTGTCTGTCCAACATAAGACGCTTGACAGTCTCCACAAGAGAGTCGATAGATACCACTCTGTGACGATGAATCTACGCGATCTTTACTGTTCAATAAAATTTTACCTAAATTATTTACTGTATAAAACGCGGGTTCTATATTGTCTGGCAAAAATTTAACTATCTTTGACGAGATGTCTCCTAAATAAATAATTCTACGCCAGTTTTTAATATTATCGTTTGCTTTCTTCTCTCCTGAAAAAATATTATTTACTATGAGTTGTTTAACTTGCTTACGTTTAAGTAAGTTAACTACTACGTCTGTGTTGTAACCATTATTTAAGGCTATCTGTTTAATAATGTTTAACTCTAATTCAAAGTTGACTTTAGTGAGAGGGATGTTAACTAATCTATTAATCATTGCATGGAATGATGAGAGTTTTTGCGACCACGGGTGAATTGATTGATGGTGAATGACGACATCTGTATAAGTAGGCTTTCTGTAAATGGCAAATTCTAATCTGTTGCTATTATTTTTCTTTATTGTTATGTCAAGAAAATTTAAGGTTTTTTGTTGCTCGATTTCTAGTGTGAATTTAATATTTGTATGCAATGAATTTAAATGACGTAAAAAGGTATCTAACTGTCTATCTGTTCCTGTCCAAATGCAAAAGATATCGTCTACATAACGATACCAAGTTTTTACATTTTTAAGTAACGTGTGATTTGACTTAAAGAGATTATTCTCAAAATAATCCATAAAAATATCCGCGAGCAAAGGTGAAATAGGACCACCCATAGGTAATCCTACCGATTGTTTGTAAAAATTTTTATTAAACAAAAAATAGTTTTGTTCAATACAAATATTAAAAAGTCTAAGCATTTCTTTAACGACGTTGCTATTAATATCCGAAAAAGTTAAAATTTCTAAATACATCAATTTAAATTTAAATTCAAAGTGCAAGAGTTTTGCGGCAAACAGTGCATTGGAATTCGCAAAAGTGAAGTGGTTGAAGGGTGAAGTGAAATCATTGTTTGTAGTGAGAGACAATATTAAGCTCAATTTGAAATTTTTACACTCCGAGTTAGTACATGTTTTACATCCAATTGAATGGGATATATTTGATGATAGTGTGAGAACACTAGCTAGCAAATTGTCACATGCAAAGAGACTGACATTAAATAAAAAACTAGATGTTTTGATCGAATCCCATAAAATCCAAACGTTTTCGGTTACACAGACGTCAGGACATTTTAGCTCTCATAAATTCTTTGATCGTGTTAAGAACCTGTCATCACATACATTCAGTGTCTCAGAAATGAACCTTTTGTCAAAAGGCCTTAAATTTAACATCTCCAACAGTATGTTAGACAAATGTGTTGAAAATCTAGCAGTAGATTTAGATGTTGCTCTATTCAAACAACCAGTTGCTTTTAAACATATTTGTGCCCAACAAATAAAAGAATTAGACTTAAACTCATTGAAATCATCGAATTCCGATATGCGGACGGTGAAAAATATCAAAGATATTTTACGTCGAGAAAACCTTACTCTGACGAAAGCAGATAAAGGCAATTCCATAGTAATTTTAAACTCATTAGATTATACATCGAAAGTAGAAGACTTCTTGTCGAAAGGAGATCATTTCCAATTACTTAACAAGGATCCTACATCCAAATTTCAAGATGAGGTAAAAACGTGTGTCAAAAACTGCCCTATCATTTTCTACTTAAATAAAAATAAAGTTATTAATTTAAACCCACAAGCTCCGAGATTATTTGGCTTACCCAAATTACACAAACCCTTGATACCGATTCGTCCCGTGGTATCTTTTTGTAGTTCTCCATCTTACAAAATCGCCCGTGAATTAAATGACGTTTTTAATTCTTACAACGTGTTTAAACCGAAGTATACAGTTAAGAATAGCATAGACTTCACAGAAAAAATCAAAGACATACAATTAACTAGTAATTGTAAATTAGTATCATTCGACGTAACAAATTTATTTACTAACGTACCAACGGAAGAGTGCAAAAATATAGTCAGCGAAATTTTAACTTTTTCGGATATTAATAGCAACGTCGTTAAAGAAATGCTTAGACTTTTTAATATTTGTATTGAACAAAACTATTTTTTGTTTAATAAAAATTTTTACAAACAATCGGTAGGATTACCTATGGGTGGTCCTATTTCACCTTTGCTCGCGGATATTTTTATGGATTATTTTGAGAATAATCTCTTTAAGTCAAATCACACGTTACTTAAAAATGTAAAAACTTGGTATCGTTATGTAGACGATATCTTTTGCATTTGGACAGGAACAGATAGACAGTTAGATACCTTTTTACGTCATTTAAATTCATTGCATACAAATATTAAATTCACACTAGAAATCGAGCAACAAAAAACCTTAAATTTTCTTGACATAACAATAAAGAAAAATAATAGCAACAGATTAGAATTTGCCATTTACAGAAAGCCTACTTATACAGATGTCGTCATTCACCATCAATCAATTCACCCGTGGTCGCAAAAACTCTCATCATTCCATGCAATGATTAATAGATTAGTTAACATCCCTCTCACTAAAGTCAACTTTGAATTAGAGTTAAACATTATTAAACAGATAGCCTTAAATAATGGTTACAACACAGACGTAGTAGTTAACTTACTTAAACGTAAGCAAGTTAAACAACTCATAGTAAATAATATTTTTTCAGGAGAGAAGAAAGCAAACGATAATATTAAAAACTGGCGTAGAATTATTTATTTAGGAGACATCTCGTCAAAGATAGTTAAATTTTTGCCAGACAATATAGAACCCGCGTTTTATACAGTAAATAATTTAGGTAAAATTTTATTGAACAGTAAAGATCGCGTAGATTCATCGTCACAGAGTGGTATCTATCGACTCTCTTGTGGAGACTGTCAAGCGTCTTATGTTGGACAGACAGGTAGAAACTTTAATATTAGAATTAAAGAACATATAAGATGTCTAAAAAGTAACAATTTCTCTGAGTTTGCCAATCATTTAATAGAAAATAATCATAATTTTAATCAGATTTGTAATTTAGAAATACTCCACCGAGTAAATAAAAAGGGTTTAAAGATGAATAGCTTAGAATTTTTAGAAATTAATAAAACTCTTAACAAAAAAGAAATATTATTAAATAATATTCTTAATAGCAAAGGCGGTTCCCCGTTACTAAAATTGTTTCCAATTAATAGAGTAATCACAAACCTAGATGATTGATTGTAGCTCATTAGTTTTAATAGTTTGTAATGTTTAACGTCATTAGTAGTATGATTAAATTTGTTTGCATTTTATAATCCCCTCTTTGCTTCCATTAAAAAGGAAAAATCCCATTCTGATTGTTTACAACTCATTAGTAAAATTAGTATCATTATCTGTTTGCTTTATTTCGATTCTACACCCCCCTCCTTGCTCCTCTTAAAAGGAAAAAAAACCCAATCCATTTTGTAATTTTATAATTTTAAAATGTTAGAATCAATCTTGCTTCATTACTTAAGCAAACTTTGCGATAGTAAGTCTGAAGATGCCTCTGAAAGAGGCGAAACACGTGTCACAGTTAGTTACACAATACGTGGAATAATCAAAGTTAATTTAAATTTTCTATTAATTTAATTATATTTTAAAAAGGAGAAACTAGCTCTAACTCAGACCAATAATTTAAAGAGATGAAAGCATTAGTGTAACCTGTCAATATTCACTGATTACGCGAAATATTTATAGTATGGAATCGATAGCTTTTTATTCAAAGGGTTGTGGAATCATATTGACTATGAAATAGTCCAATGGCTAGTATTAGTTTGATTTTGTTTTGTCAAACGATACGAACATAAAAAAGATGGTGTACTGTACCTAACGAAAGTAATTAATTTGTTATTAGTAATATCAATGTTTGTATCGTATCCTCTCCTGCGCCCAGTAAAAAGGGACGAAACCCGACTTGAATTTTATTTTGTAATTTATAACGGTAATATAAGTACTAATATAGAAATTATAATATTTTTTTAGTTTATACGTAAACATTGCGATGTTCTGTTTGATGATGCTTCTCAAGGAGGCGAATTAATTGGAATAACAAAGTTATCAATTTTATATGGTATAAAAATTCTACCAAGATGCTAGTCAATATAATATATTATGAAAAATTGGTGGTTTGGTAAATTGAGACTTTTTTAAGCAAAGAATCGTAGCACATCATTCACGTTGATTTATAGCGGATTCAAAACAATAGCTGCGAAATATTTTAGAGCGTAATTAATTGCATCAATCATGTGTTCATGTGAAATGCATCTTTTAACTTGGAATGGGATAGTGTATTGTAAGGAAAGTCATCGACCGGAATAAAGGCAATCGAAGACGAATTATCCGCATTTCGCATCGTCTAGACGGGCGGATGCATTTCGTGCTCAGTTTGGTCCGCGAATTCAAAATAACAACTAACAAGCATTGTATGTGAACTGCCTGCCTGCCCCAATCATCATACGTCGCGGTCCTCTTAAAACGGAGCCCCTTAAAAGCGTTGCCAAAAACCTTTGTCATTCCTGACTAGAGATTATGTGTCAAGGCAACCCGAGAAAAAAGTCCCGGGAAAACGACGCCTTTTGCTAGTCTCGGCTCCCAGGAAATTTGAATAAAACTATCCGAGACTTGCTAATAACATTTGTACAAAATAGTTTTTATTTATTCAAAAACAAATATTGTTCAAAGAAATTTTATACTCAAGAGAATCCGTACATTCCAAAAAGCAATAAAAAAAGTAATAATCACTAAAAATATTAATTTTGTTTAAAAAATAATATATGATCATTGTACGTGCGCGTGACAGCTATTGGTTTGCAATTATAAGTTACAACCATAAAATTACTGACCCAATGTATTATTTTTCGAAGAAAATGGTTTCATTGGAATAATCAAACGAGTCTAAAAATAACTACAGTACCATTTTACAATATTTAGTTATAAATCTATGTTTGCATGAGTTTAGAGATACCAACAGTGTCAATTAATTATGGTCGAAAGAAAAAATCGGTTAAATGTTTACTTTTCATATTATTAGTTTGTCATTTGAACGATTTATTTAGCTAAAGTTTACTCCTTATAACTTCAATCAATTTAAAGTATAGAAAAAAATATGAACTAAATAAATAAACTAACAACAATGGGTTTTAGATATACATGATTATTATGTGTCTGTTATTGAAACATAATTTATATACATTCTTCATAGGTTAAAAAAAATGTATACATTTAAGGAATGTTTACTTTATTAAATGTATGAAAATATTAGTTTAAATATTTCTTTCACAAAAGTTACCAAGTGTATTACGGTTTCGGGACACGAGAATTTTCCAGGATATGACATTTTTATATATGTATCCTGGGATTTCAAAAAAAAAATCGGGACTTCAGAATCCTAATTCCTAACCCATGCATAGGTACATATGTATATATACGCAATAGGAACAAGAGAGCCAACAAATAAAACAATGTAAGAAGAAGCACTAAATTGACACCCATCTCTTCGATTAGTATTAAATTGATTTGTGTTAATACAAGAACATATTGATCCGTATTGATAAAAGTTAATAAGCAACTAAGTTGACACAACTAATGTAAATTGCAGTGATATTTATTGGTTATCAAATATCAATTTTATCTAGAAAAACTTAGTTGGTGCTATTACTATAAATGTTGAAAAGGTTTAAACAAAAATAAAAAAAGCGCCATGAGAATATTATTGAAAAGGGTTTTAGTAGTATTGAATTATTTATTATTTTTATCTCATTGTCAAAACATTAGGATTTGCATTCCAGGTGCTGTGTTATAAGAACTGGGAATGTTTTTGGAGCGGTCGTGCAAATTTATGAGTTTGGCCATTTCTCGTTTTGCAACATTTAACTTCTTCCAACGAAAGTCAAAGTCATTTCACAATGAAAAGGTTTTTGTATGCAAACAATAAAACATTCTTAAAAATTAAATAGCCCCTCCGTGACCGTGGCTAACCACAATATTCAAATTTATTAACGCATACATATGTTGTTCACAAGACACTTAATTATTTAAAGAATTGTTTGATGTAATATATTCAACCAAACGTCTGTAAATTTTAAATTTTGCAAATTAAACTCCCTAGTAACGGTAGTGACAAGATGCTTTGTAAACATTTGTGTTTGCTTTTTAAATTAAATTGTAGAAACCTTACTGGCTTTTCTGGAGATTTACTTGGTAAATGACGAATGTATTTGGTTCTTCTTATACTTCAAGGCTCGTAAAACAGAAATGTTGTCGAATAACGAAGACGATTCGTGAGATTGGTTGCCTTTGCAAGTGTACGATTTTGGCAGAGATTTCCGAATTATATAACCTTGTTTTTAGTGTTACAAATTCCACACCAACGTCGCTTACATTACGTTATTTAAAAAATATAATTATGTTTTTATAAATAGAATTACGCTGTATACATGTATGTCTGATATTGGATAACATTGTATCGGAAAATTTTCCGATGACAACATAATTATTCTATTCATGAAAAACAGAATGTAAGCATGATTCATAATACACATTTGTGTAAATGTACACATGTTTTAATAAACAAACACAATAGTTAATCGTAATAGTATATGTTGTTTTGCTGTTAAAAGGCATGGAAACAAGTAAAAGCTGAACTTGCGTTTCGTTTTTAAAATATAGGGCCGTCGATTTGAATTTATCAGAAATCAGCCGACTCTTATTTTAATTTTGTATACTAACATGTTATATTCACATTAACAATCATCCCAGTTTATTGATTGATAAAGTGACGGTATTTATTTATTTTTATTGCAGTTGTTGTCGAAATTAGAACATTCAGAATTAAAAATTGTAAATTATTATAAATATTCGGTAGGTTTTAAGCGATTCAACAATTATGCTAAATGATATTTGAAAAGTGTTCAAAACATAATCATAAGTTTACATTATCCTCGCTTAGCGAAATTATGAGGAGAGAAATTTTGTGACGTTAAAAGTTAGCATAAAATGACAGCATTTACGATGTGGAAATATAAAAAAATCACGATGAAAATTCCACGAGTAAAAGCTGTCGTGGTATAAAATCAAAATACACGTTTATTCGTTTATAAAATATTCATGAAGTAATGGAGATATTGATCGAGGAATGGTGAGCAGTAGTCATGGCCGAGTGACACGATTGAAAAATAAATTGAAAAACTTACTTTCAGAGCAGTTATTTAAGTGAAGCTTGAATATTTGAAAAGACCAATTTGAATTTCCTTATGAAATGTGCACGGTATGCTAAGAGGACAATATAAATGCATAGGAAAATATATTTTTTATACTTTGTTCGGGTAGGTTTTCAGAAACACGAGTGCGCGAAGGCGAAAGTTGAATTTGATAATACATATATTATACATTACTTCAGTATCTTAGGTGTATATATTTTAAATAGAAAGGTTTTGTAAATGAAAATTTAAAATTTAAATAAGTCTTCCATAGCAAACAAATGAAACTTTACATCGGTGCTTTGTGCTAGTATATTTAATTATAGACAATTAAAGAAAATTATAAAATCTATTGTATACGTTGGTTAAGCAAGGTAACAAATACCACAAATCGTGAATAATCGTGAGAATAACTTATTCATAATAATAGCAAAACAATTGAACGGATATTATTTCTTGATATTGCAAAAATATAATATAAGTGAATAAAGTTAATTTATTTATATTATAATTATTAATAAACAGCAACAAATAAATGATATCCTACTTAATCATACAAACACATTTTTTTTTGTATATTCGTGGAAAATGCCGGATTCTAGTCTTGACATGGCAAAACATATTATATTATTATTAAATTTATGTCTCGAGTAAGTCTCGATTAATTAGTTACCAAAAGTTGTTTTCATGTAATATACTATACTATGGTCTAATGGGAAATAGATTTAAAGCATATTTATCAGGTCATAGTGTGGTAAAGTATTTACAAGCCACTGCAAAATTCTTAATTTAGTTACAGTAACTCCAAAAATATACGGCGGGACTATTATGTAACAATGTCTGCTAAGCGGCCATATTAAAAATCTAAACTTACGTTGCAAGAACGATACAATTTTTAAATATAATTTATTTATCATCAAGTAAAAAGGATTTAAGCATGAAAAATGAGTGATTCTTCAATAACAAACATTGCTTAACCATCGCGTAGCCTGCGGGCCGTAATTAGCTCAGGTCTGTACAAAATTATTTCCTCAAGCCGCTTTGTTCGTGCCATTCTGTCCTAGGTTCATCAAAATCGTAAAATAAGTAGTGAATGAAATATTTACAATTTCTCTTTTTAAATTTCACCACAATTATGTAGTATGCACATGAGTATACGATGACACTGGCCGATCATGCGTTTCGGTATAATTAAGAGTAAATAAAATGCTGACAAATTATAAACACATTTTAAAGAGAGTCACGTATATTAACTTTCGTGAGTTCATTCGAATGCATGCAATGGCAGGTATTCTAATGACGTTCTCGTGTATGTTCCCACGTACTTGAATGTAAACACACGCACGTGGAAACTGCGAGTAGTATTAGAGATGGGCATCGTCAACATTACAACTGAGATTATGTCACCGAGAAATCGATGTCGTCGAACTCATTTGGTAAAACTCTGTTCCCTTTTAAAAGTTGATAATTTTTTTGAATATTTAGCATACCAGATAATGCCAATACGCCAAATTTTTTGGAGTTGAAAGATCATACGAAATAAACTCGAAGAGAGTTAAGATCACAAAAACCCATGTCTAAGGTATTAAATTTAAATTGAAAAAATCAAAATTCGATATCCGGGAATCGAGAAAAAAACCTGGAGTTGTTATCTAGCTAGAGAATTAATATTGTGGGAGTTAAATATTTCATTAAAAATATTGCTTCAATGAATCTAAAGAGTTGGGTTTCAAAGAGCCGAAACAATCGTAGATCATGTCAAAATTTTTTCATATCTGAAATTGCTTGATGTTAACTATGGAAATTGTTTTATTTTATCAAAATCTGTACAACTAAACACTATATTTATGTTGCAATTTTTATTTTGTTTGTTTGTTATGTTTCACTGCTTTCTTTAATACGCGGTTAAGTTGAATTGAACTGAAGTAATCATGCAGTAAACATTAAAAAAATGTTGATTATTTAATATAAAAATATGTACATGTACATATTTTTATTACCAAATTTCAACATTAAAAAATATTAAATGTATTGAATTGAAAATCAGGCAGATTAAAAAACAATTAGAGTAAATCGATATTACCACTGTCGTTTAAAAATAACGGATGAGTAACGAATATATCATACTAAAGTAACGCCGTCACTAATTCTATTATCGTACTCGAGACCCACTCAACTTACGGGCCAAATTTGTACTACAAAATACAAATACTTTAACGCACATGGTGAATTTTTCATTCCATAATGAATTTTGATTTTTTTGTACGCCAGGTTCACAGCACATGAATTAATAATATTATACATTTGAAAATTTGTTATCACGTTCACATGGCCTTCTACTGTGTACGATGTAGTACTTTTAGTAACTAATTACAAAACTAAGAAATAAAAATATTGACTAAATTTATGAATAAAAAAAATGTCTTGAGTGACGCTCTAATGATCAGGCATACTTTCGACATTTCAAAAGGATGTACTGATTAATGTTCTTTTTTGGCGATCACTGATTGAGTTCATTTTTTTAATTTTCAATACGATTTATAAACTTCAATATCTATGTAGTTAAAATAATATCGAGGAATAACATTAGAAGAATGGCAAAAAGATTTTTTAACTATGCAACAATGTGTTTAAAAAAAACTCAAAAGAAAGTGATTATTATAGCTTGAGTATTAAAAAAAATGCAATTTCAACGTGATGTACTTACGATATCAAAGTTTTGTTCACCTTCATAATATTTTCAAAAAATAAAGTACTCATATCTTCTGATTACCGCTTTTATTTAATATCATCAGGATCGGTTTCGTTCATGACGAGAATTATCAACTGATGATTCATAGTATGTTAGTAGTTAAACTAAGTTTATTATAGACTAATTAAGCGTTCATTCATGGTGTTAATTATAGTATTCATTTTTTAAAAAATCCATGCCCGCTTCCAATTTGTAGCATATGTCCTCACGATATAGAATATCTCAGCACAAGCTTTTCTATGATAACTGCTTTTAGTTCAATTACTCAACCTCTCTTTTTTTCGAAAAGAGTAGAGATAGAAAGGAAAGGGTTAAAAGAGGATAAGTGGAAATTTAATCGCTCTCGCTGCATCTCGTTATTTTAGGATTGAAAGGGTGGGCAGGGCGGAATTTTTATTCACCAATAAATTTCAAACCTTCGAAAAGAAATCGATAAATTGGTTGAAAAAAATGATGTTCGTACTGAGATTTTCGGAGCCCGAGAGATCCTTCACGGATTTCAACGACTTTGGCCACTGCGCTACGGACCCGACTCGAAGTGAGTAGATATAGTATGAATAAAATTAGGACATGATCAGTGGTTAGCTAATTGCTTTTGCGTTGATAAGAAAAACGTTATGTTATTATTGTCGTGGAAGATAAATAGAAGTTCATTTAGTGCAATATAAATAACACATTATATTATTAAAAGAGGAATATAAACGTATTGGAGTACTGAGAATAATAAAGCAAGAAATTTACTTATCATAAAAAAAAAACTGGAAAAGCATTAATTTATTCACTCATCTGACTTCTCGCTGTACATATATATATGCACTGAAGGACAATATAGCGAATGTATCATATTATTGTACATATTGTGACCATACCTCTTCTATTTACGGAACATGATCAAGTTTAAAGTTTATCAATTTTTTGTCGATTGTATTGAAAGCATTGTTATCCTGTCATCACTGTTAAGAAACCTTTTTGCTACCAAATTGATAAGTCAATTGAAGTAAATAATTGCAAAAATGTTAAGTAAAGTAATATTTACTTTAAGTTATCTCATTTTAAAATAACTTGTGGCAGTTTTGTCGAGAGCTGTTGGAAAATGTCTTCATTTGGAGATGAATAACAAAGCTGCCCATAACAGATTACCTGGGGCCTGAATTTTCAAGTAATAAAGGTTTTTTGTACTTTCATAGCTCCATGCACATTGAAATATGAACATTAGTTTAAAAGGTAAGTATCTTCATTACAAACGTGTTTGGAATTCTTCTATGTTACATGGTAACATTTTTTACAATATTACATTAAAGAATTTCAAGTAAAATATATATATTTTAAGAACTATTTTTTCAATAAGGTTTTAACTTGAAATATAAATATTATTTAACTAATCTATTTGCAGACTCCATGACTGAGTCGTCGCACCTTCATTTGTGGAACACTGCTTAACATAACTTAATGTATGGCATTTAGCTATTTTTTTTTACAAATAATTAGTAATCAGTTAAAAATCTAAATATATAATATAGGATCCGCAGCGCAGTGTCAACGTCGTTGGCTTCCGTGACGGATCTGTCGGGTTCAAGCCCCAATACAAACAGCATGTATCGAATTCTGTTTGAAGGAATGAGTTTGTCTAAAATTCTCTTTCTGCTCTTACAATACCAAAATTAACGATGTGTATCGAGAGCGCATATTTAACCATTAGTCATGTCTTAGCTCTATTATTATATATTTAGTCTTTTTGAAAAATATAAGTTTAGAAACCGAGTAAAAAACAGTTTTCTTTAAAAAAAACTTCCGTTGAGATACCTCCATTAGGAAGCCATATAGTCTACATTTGGAGTGGACAAAATTTAAAAAAAACTATGTATATTAAAGAGTTTAAAATAAAATATAAGAATTTTAATTCCGGAATGAGTCATGAAACAATATCTGATTTCCATACATAACGTTTAGTTTTAAAATACCGTCGCGTTAATAATGTACAGTTTTCTTATTTAACAAATCTGGTCACTCTAATAAAAAGTGTGTGTAATGTGTTTTTCTTCGGATATCACCATTACCATTCTTGGATCAAAATTAGCACACGTCTATGCCAATACAAAATAAAACTTATGGCTATTCAAGTTTTTTTAGTTCACAAATTGAGCTTTACTGTGCAAGTGAAACCAATAAATCAATCCATTTCAGAACTAAATTGAAAATGGATATTTGTTTACAAATCCTTGACGTGGGTTCTTAAATATATATCGAAAAAGAGTATACCAGGTACAGTTGAAGGGCAGATCGCTATTATAAAATCATGAAAAATTTTGGTAGGAACTAAATATTTTTAGTATAAATAAAATATTTGAAAGTGGTAAAAGCTCTACGTCGTTTATTTTGTTTTGTCGATGTGACTACGAATTCGATTTACCTAACGGAAAATTTATTAAAATAGATTATTCAATCGATTTGTGAAAATTTAGTGTCTTATTGTAGGTTAATTAAAAAATCACAAAAAAAAAAAAGTTTTAAAAAATATATTGAAATGCATTAGGAACTAGTAGTGCTTACTTCATTTATCAGTCAAAAACATCGTATGCGAAGGTGCGTTATCGCTCTCATTGTGAATTCGTTTTGCTTTGTAAATTATCACTGTATAAAATCGTGGTAACATTTTACTTTGATTAAAACATCAATGAAAAATAAGAATCTTGAGATTATCAGAATCACAGTTATCAATTGGATATATAATAGTTTATTTTTTCGATAAAATAATAATTCACTGGCAGCTGCGAGCCGCACAGAATCATATCAGGATCCTGGTTTTTGGACAGTCTGTTTTAAGACACAGGTGTCGATAATTTTTACATTTCCTCAACGGTGAACAAGTTGTGAAAATTATTAATCACCTTTGTTTAATTTAATTTTAAATAAGTATTTGGCATTGAAGCTAATGCAAGTGAGCCAAATATTTTGAAGTTAAAAGATCATAATAGATCAACTAGATGATAATGTTTTGTAAGTTACTTGAGACTAACTCAAGGAGAATTGACTAGGGAAATTTGAAAAAAAGGTAAATTTGACATTGACCTTACCGGATATCTAGCCCAGACCCGCTTGATCGGTAGAACAAGCACTAACCAACTATATCACAGCGGGCGACTTTAAAGGTGTTCACTGTAAATACTTGTTTTTTTTATATATAAAAAATATTTTTTATTAATAATTCAACATTAGTTTATTAATAACCCTGTATTAATGTAAATTATTATGAGTTGATAATGCTCGTAATGAGCGGAACCGGTCCCGATCTAATTAAATAAATGCAGAATTAGTACAAAAAAGTGTTTTATTTTTTAAAGCAAGTTATTAAGTTGAATATATTTATAATAATATTTATAGTACTGGTTTTGTGTCCAAATTAATTTCAGTTTTTGCTCTAAAAAGGATGTTAAAATGTTACTACTTTTAAAATAAAAAAACTCAGCATACCAGCGAACAAGTTGACCATGACTGACATCAACAATGAATTTAATAAGTTTTCATTAAAAGTCATATTCGTTGCTTAAAAACTAATTTGTTTTTTAATAAGGAAACAGGGCTATAAATAAGGAGTGCTTTCGGTTAATGAAGAATAAGTTATCATTTGTATTTAGCAATGTAACGAATGTATGAATACAAAGTAGAAAGACGCTTTCTTCGTAATGAAGTAAAATGAGTAGGCTCAGCGCGGTATACTGTAAGATTAAAGAAACGTACAAAGGCAATATATTTTCAACAAATAAGTGAGAAAAAAAGTCATGAGAATTCTTGAAGATTTCTCGGTAAAAAAAACAATTCATTTGGTAACATGTACATTTAAGAAGAGGTGTGATATGAAAAGATGAGGAATAATGAGCATTATTTCTTCAAATATCTTTAAAAAATACACAATGAACCAATTAATTGTTAACGAAAATGAATATGAAACATGGACCTAAAGAATGCAATACCAGGATTCACAAATTTAGGATTTTTTCAATTACGAACTTTTTTTGATAAATTCGGCGGTAACATCTGTGGAAGTTCATTTTAAATATACAATACAATTTTGTTACTTTATTCAATTCGTTGTGTTAAAACTTGTGACACGCGTTTTTCCACTGTAAGAAACATTTATAAGACAGAACATCGCAATGTCAACGAAGAGAAAAGTTGTATTTGTAAAGTTTGCGACGTTCTGTCTGATGATGCTTGTTAAAGAGGCGAAATACGTTTCACAATTTGAAACATAACAACTGGAGTAACAAAATTATAACATTCAATTTTATATGAACGATTGCTTTGAAAATGGTTGTTGTTCGGTAATTTTAAATATATCCTTAAAATTATTTAATGGCCGCTTCTCCAACAAACCTTTAAGCCGAGTGGGCTTTTTTTAATATCGGACTTGTTTATTGGAAAATCGTATATTGAAATATTCACAGATTTCATTATAGTCTTGATTTAAACGTGGGACTATAATAATTTAAATTCAGTCTTTTTTTAATTCCGCGTTTATTTTGATATTATATTTTGTTCCTGTTATCATTATCAATTTATAAAGACAAACGAACAATCTGAAGGTACTCGGACTTTTTTGTAAATAAAATAAAATTGTGCGTTTACGATATTCGTTTGACTGATGAAGGGCATCGATTGCCAATTCATTTTGATAAGGGGAGGAAACTACAAAGTACATAGTGGATTGCTTCGGGTTACTACTTTTATAGTTTAGGTGTAGTTTTAGTAGCAGGTGTCTTAGAATTGACGAGCGATACGTGTTGCTGAGAAATGTTTACGACGCAACATATATAAAGTGTAATTTATTCCCGTGACGTTGAAAACAGCGAAGAAAATGGATAGTGATCCTATTATCTGAACGCAGTATTTCCAGTCAATTGAGCAAAGATATATAGCGCATTTTGACAAAAGAAGCAGATTGCTTTTTTTAAAAAAGAACAATGAAACGTCATTTGACAATATTTATCGTAAGAAGAGCAAGACGCTTGAGAGTTTGCTAGTGATTTAATGATCAAAAATGAAAAATGGTTTAATATTGAATTATTAAACCAATCGGATCATAACGGTTACCAATAACTGTGCTTTTTAACACCCTTATTACTGTCTAACATGTTTTAGTATAAATAATCATGTTTTAATGTATATTATTACCAGTTTATAATGATCGTGGTGAGCGAAAAAGATACTGATCCCGATAAATAAATTTGAAATCAGTGCAAACAAGTGTTTTTTTTAATGCTTTTTAACCAAGTATTGACAGTCAACATTTTAAAAGTGAGATAAATATTAAGTAAATTCCGTTTTATTACGCATACAATAAAGTTTGCTTAATTTTGCTAGGTATAAGACATTGATATTTCACCAAGAACTGCAATAATTTACATAATATGCATTTATAAAAATAAGAAGTAACTTAATAAAAATTAAAATATCTTCATACATTTCATATTCCATATTTATATAAAAAGATCGGGGGGGGGGGGGGGGGGTTTCAATATCAACTGATACAACGTTATCAATTATTTGGCAAGATTCACAGGCGTTCAATTAATGTGACTGAACTTTGAATTGAAAATATGGTTAAGATATATGGAGCATGTTTGGGAAACAATCAAGTTATTCCCCGCGCATCAAAATACATTAATATCATTTAAATTATAGAAAAAAAATCAAATTTACAAATTTATTTCACTATCCATAACAAATTTAATTGGCAGGAAAATCAATGAGAAGAGATTTTAATTGTGCAGTGGAAAATACCGAAACCATAAAATTGGCATTCTGTTACTGTTTATCACTGGTCAATTAGTCAACAATAGGTGTGTTTTTGTGCAATCGATTGTAATCTTTCAATATGTTTTTTATTTATTACATGTTTTCAGGCTGATAAAACGTTTATAATCATATAATATCCAGCATACCCGGATGAGAGTGAGATGTATTTTATCTCTTTATTTGGAATACTCTTTTAGTTTTGGGTGGGCCCGTTGCTATAAAGAAAGGTCAGAAATGGTCTCTTAGTTTTTAGTACTTCCTATCTTTCAAATTTATTAAAGGGATTTTTCCTTCGAAATTAAGCCATACTTTTTCGCATGTAAAGAAGTGGCCAATATGATTATCATACCTTTTATAAATAAATTTCAATACTGAAGGAGTGTTCACGTTCACACGACATATTATATTTGTGTCCGCTATGTAGACCTGCAGCTTTTAATGACCTCAAGTACTTTCTGCTTGATCGAATACAAATTATCAATATTGTACTTATTCACTATGGAAATAATTAACACACATTTTTAAGCGTGTGAAAATTATTTAAGTTTCTTGATTGTATGATTAGAGAAAAATAAATGCAGCCTTCTAAAAAATAAAGGTTTCCTACCCCTGATATACACTTTTACATGGTAAGAAGGGTTGTTTTTTTAACTTGTTTATATGGAATTTTTATAAATAATTTAAACCGTGTCAGATGCTTTTGAGAATATAAATTTGTCATTGTGTATTTTAATATTAGGTTACATTGAATGATCGTATGAAAGTATTTTTCTGAATTAAAAAAGGCAGAATGATCTACACTAGATGGGCATGTAAAAAATAAGTAGACATATAAAACATTCTTACGATACTTATAAAGGATGTCAATCTATAAAATACGTATAAACACGATCAAATGATGCAACTCAGAGGTGGTTTTATTACGTGGACTTCCTTTACCTGGATGTGTGGATACTTTTGAGGCCTTTATTTAATTTACAAGAATACATAAAACTGCTCCGGCGGATGCAGGCTGCAGAATATTGAGGACACGGCATGCAAGATGAAGTATTCTTCTATTATGAGATATTTATTCTCGGTAACAAAGTTTCACGACAGTAATAATATCGTCTGCCAGACTGCAAGGCGAGGGCATACCTCATTGGCTGAAGAGTTGAAGACTTCGCGGAAAGCCGTATGTTATTTTTTTATTTTACCCTAGCCACGTATTTTAAACAGTCAATCATGCTAGTAAAGCAATATTATGGAGTCGTTTGTTATCAATATAAAATAATATTATCATTACTTATCGTCTGGTTTTTATTTATATAATTTAAAATTTCGACTGAAGGTGCTCGATGAAAATTCAATGTTAATTTAGAATTATTTTCATTTTGTACACTTCCATAAAATTCTTGGTCGAACACGACCCAGGTTTCGCCTCTCGGCATTTTCCGGTACTAATCAGTGCGCCAATGCACTCGAACTGACGAGTCACGAAACCCGGATCGTGTTCGACCAAGAATTTTATGGAAGTGTACAAAATGAAAATAATTCTAAATGGTTTTTATTTGTTATCTCGGAACGAGCTTTGAATTCAGCAGTAGTATTATTGCGATTTCTTCGTATTAGTTGAATAATCAATTAGTGGACGGTTTCTCAACCGGGGTCCACGTGGCTCCAATGGAGTCCTCATCATATTCCATGAGGGTCACCGAGAAAATTTTATTTTAGGGAGCCACATCATAGTTTTGGAGGGCCATGGGCACCATAGGTTAAAAAGAAAAGAGTAAATTCCCAGGTTTTGAACATCTGCTAGCGACCAAAATTTTTTGAAGGTCTCACATTTTTTTATAGTTGAACATTATTATGGAATTTTTTAATTTCTCACTTTTTCCTAGTTATCGATCCCGAAATCCCAAAATAATGGTATTCCGAGTCTCGAAAATCTAATAATTATGGGTATGGGGGACACGGAACATATGAGACTCAAAAGGGGCCACGGGCTCAAAAAGCTTGATAATCTACGAGTTAGTGATTTTTTTTTTATTTGAAGTAGACAATCAATTATCAATACTGATTATGTGTTGCTGCCATGGATTTATTTATAGTAAAAAAAAAGATATTTTCTTGTAGGAATTTTAGGTCAGGTTTATTTGCTATACCAACTATGAGCTCTGGTTGTAAATTTTTAGAAAATATTATTATTCTTATATTGTATTTGGATAATAATGTTTAGTGCAGCAATTTCCAAACTGGGAGGCGCGCCTACCTGGGAAGGCGTGGACTATTGCAAAGGGAGGCGCGAATATTTTAAATATTTCTTTACCCGTTAAAGTGTGTCTTTATTATTTTTATAATATTATATGAAATCAAAGATGGGGAGGTGAAAAAATATTTTTTTCAATGTGAGGAGTAATGTATTGGAAAGTAACATAACGTTTGGAAACCACTGGCTTTGTGCGATCATGATTAGTTAAATCATAATTATTATTAGCATTATAATAATATTTAAAAAAAAAATAGTTGATAATCTTTGTTAATTAAAAATATTTAAATTTTTGAAAATAAACCAGAATATTAAACCTTTTTTGACTGACTGAATTATTATGCTTCAATTGGGTTATTTATTATGGCAATTAAAAAGAACCATATATAGCTTGGAGATTTAACATATTTCTTTTTATAATGATACTAATAGCGAGTCTTTTAATTGTAAAAATCGGTTCAACATAGTAATCATGATTTGATTCGAGGTATTGAGGAAGACAAGTCAAATCGTAGATGCTATAGTCGACATGAAAATATAGCTTAAGGCATTATGCATGTGTAGATGATACACTCGTTCTCTATAAAACTATCAAAATGGTGTCAAGATTAAGAAGAAAAATAAGTAAATTCCCAGACTGGGTACTAAAACGATTTAAATCAGGGCTAAGCTATTGTTAGAAATTCAATGTACATTGTTTTGCCCAAGGCAGATGTAAAAAAAAACGATCATAGAATCAAGAAAAATCATCATTTATCACTCGGAGTCTTTATTGTTATCACCTTGAAAGTGCGGGCATTAATTAGTATGTCGCAAGTGAAGAATACAGAATACTGAATATAGAGGGGGTAATAAGCCAATAAATAATAATACCCAGCAGTTATTCAGTAAAATACAGACTCAATAGCAATGTCAATTAGAATTAAAAAAAAATATTTTTTATGGTTGGTAAAAAAAACTGCGTAAACTTGACATGAAATTACGCATTAAAAAAACTATCTCACTTTTTTTTTTATTCATAAAATCTTACTTCTATGTTCTATGTTTTTATAGAACAATATGCATTATTATATAACATATGCATTATTATATAACATTATAAGTATGGTAATGTTATATAATAATGAAGAATATGCATTATTATATAACATTATAAAGTATGGTATTTCTTATCGTCAATAAAATAGTCACATTTGAACCACGTAAATTTTTGAGCAATATTGTCTCGTCTTGCATTCAATTAACTACATAACATTATTCAAAAGAATGGCTAAACATATTATTATTGGGCCCTTTGGAGGTGAAGTAACCCAAGTGGTATTTTAGAAAAAAAATAGTTAGATGCGTTGTAATATTCTTCACGTCTTAAAGTATGAACACGAGTTAATTCAGTTAATACACATTACAATAGCGTTATCTCCGTAAAATAAAAATATGCAGTTCACCAAACCACCAATTAATGACGTGATTGTACTAGTTAGCTCACTTCACCTCTAGATGACTCATGTAAAAATAGTAAAAAAAAAACTAACTGCGCCATTAAACTTATACGTGCATGTATAATAAATTTGGTTTTTACGCTGGCAACAAAGATTAAAAACATCCAAATATTACACTTAAGAAATTAAGCATCATAAAATTGTAAATACTCCAATTTATCTCCATAATTGTCGTTAAATGTTTTTTAAGAGGGTATGATAAAAATGTATATACTTTTAAACAGTGGCGTGCATGTATGCATATGCGGGTATTGTAATATTTAATAAAAACAGTGACAAATAATTCACATCATTTATCACAGTAGTAAAGAAAAAATCGAAAAACCAATTTTTGGTTAGAAAGAAATAAATGTAGAAAACACGACTGAAATAGAGGCTACTATTAATTTAATAGTTTCCATTTATTTAATTAAGAAGTTAATATCTATTTAGTTAATCACTTTTAATGTGTTCACTCTTGGTGGAATCAGATAATATTTAAAAAAAAAACTCATTTGTACTAATTCTACTTTTATAAAATATTATCAGGACAGGTTTCGCCCATGACGAGCATTATCAACTGATAAGAGAATACATTATTACAGTGTTATTTATACAAAATATTTTATTTTAAATTGAAAGTATTAAGTAACACAATATTTTTTTGGAATTTAGTACTTACGTATAAAAAGTTTTTATTATAGAGCTCTTTAAAGTATTAAATAGTTAGAAAAAATCCAAATAATAAACAAATTTAATTTTAATAAATATCTATATATAAATATCTATACACTTAAAATATAATAGACTATAAAAAATACTCCGCAGATATCACTGGATTAAATGAATATAAACAGAACATTGATAATTGTCAAAAAACGTTGCATATAAGATAAAAATTCACCAAAGCAGCTTGCAAACATTTTCAGTGAGAATATAAAATGCTGAATAATTTTGCACAAATAACTGCGTTTGTTAGGTGAAAGAAAAGGTTTCTGTGGACAGTGTATTCACAGTGTGAAAACAAAATTGACTTTTTATGAATTAATAAGCGTCAACAATGAATGCCTTTACAATCATCAAGTACGCCATTGTTTTTGATGTAGGTGGGCGTAAAAGTAAACTCAATTTATGTCAATATCCGAAGCGGGACAACGTCAAGCCAAAGAAATAAACGTTCGAGGATCACTCGAGTCGGCGGAGGCAAAGCGTCGGCTGCCTCGCTAATAGCTTAGTCTGTTTACATTAGAGACACATGGCCCCGAGTCCCATCCAGTTGCGACTGATAAAGGTTCCCCTGCCCACGACTGGTAGGCGACGCCTTTCAGACGGAAGGGTGAAAATGTACTTCCCTTTTGTGATTCATTCACTTTCGTGTTACTTGTAAGCGAAGGTTTCTACGACAAAATTACGCTGACGGTTTAGTGTTATCGGAGTACCGAAGAATGATTATAATGTTATAAAATTGATGTAGAAAGCAATGTGGCGGATACAAAACTGTAAAAGTCACATTTTAATATAATTTAAGATTTCGACTGAAGATGCTTGGCGGAATTTCAACATTAAATATGAATAGTTCAAATTATGTACATTCACAACAAGTTTTGTCACTAACAACCCGGGTTTCGCTTTTGGGCATCTTCAGGCGTTCAAGTCCATCGATGAATTTGAACTGATCATCCGTGCACCATTTAAGTTCACACGTATTTATTATATAATACTTCGATGAAAAAATAATAATAGAGATTCTAGGTAAAATATAAATATCGCGGGACTCACTTTGTGAACCGCTGTTCTAATGCCTTTAGCTAGGAACCTTTACTACAAAGATGTTAACGTATGGGATTCTTTTGAGGAGGTGTTGAAATTGAATCAGTTTTTTATTATTTAATGACCTAAAAGCTCTAGTCGATATATTTCTTCCTGCCTGTCATATGTTAATCGAATCGCAGATTTAATTTTATTGATTTAAATAATTTTTCAAGCAATTTTATTAATTTTAGTCTTTTTTAGACGAGTTCATAATGTACATATCGACTGTGGAAAGGAAAAAGGAAGTAACCCACACATATCAAATTTTACAAGAGGCGTAAAAACTGTGCCTCGATGATTTTGGGCCATATGCAAATTATGAATTATGCACAACCTTGAAGTGCACGGAGACTTCTAAACTGGTGTTTAATTGACATAATCTAATATTAATTGAAGAAATTGTCTAGTAAAAACCTTTATTTTAGTCTTTTTTCTTGGTTATAATTTTTTACAAGGTGATATTTTTCAAACTTAAAAGCTAAATTTAGATACTAATTCGGCATTTGCAGCTTGAATCCTTTTGATAGAACGTGTATCAAGTTTGATACACTGTGATTATCGAAAAAGCTGTTTTGAAAAAACCTTTTTCCTTTCCACAGTCGATATGTATATGGCTCGAAGTAGAAAAGGGTATACAATTTATGAGTACAAATATTTTTACTATATATAAAAACAGTTATTGGGTACGTCAATATAGTATCGTTATGTAAATTAAATGTCGATTTAAAAATGGGAACAGTCAGAATAAAAATATTATACGGTCAGAATATTTTATGACGATTTTGGTTAGGTTAGGCTGTTTTTTAAATTTCATTTAAATTATGACTATTTACACTGACCGACATATTATGACCATTTAATATAAATTCTGACCGGAAAAATATAAGCCTTTAAAAATTACTAGAAAAAAAATATATATTCGCATATTTTTTTACTGAGACAATGATGATTTATTTAAAATCAACCACTCAATGCTCGTGTGCGAGCAAATAAGTTGAAAAGGATTTATATTTCATACTAAAACCACGATTGACTGACGTTGTTAACTTTACCGTATCGGAGACGTTTGAGTATTACGTAATGTTTTTTCGTTACGATTGGATGGATGCATCCGCAGCCAACACGCAAAACAAGAAATGAGATCTTAATTTAACGTTAATTACCGACCTTGTACCGTAACCTTGCCGAATGTTATGATGCAGTCAAAAAGTACAATATGACTAATGGGTTGATGTACAATTAGTAATAATAAACTATTAAATAATACAAGAAATACACTTGCAACAGAACGGTAAACGTGTTGCAAAAAAGAGATACAAAAATAAGCACTGACAATGTTTGTTGACTTATTTTTTTTAATGTACAAAAGTCATTTATCATGAATCACTCTTAGAGCGCTCGCTGTCAAAACTTGATGGAAAGGCATTTAAATATATTAAGAAAAACACAATATTCATTTATACTTATTTTCCACTTTTATTTATCAAGATCATGAGCGGTTTCACTCGAGGCGAGCATCATCAACTGATAAGAAATATAATTTAACAGTGTTATTATATTAATAAAAACACAATATTCCTTTGTATTTTATTCCACTTTAATAAAAATGTCATGACCGGTTTCGTTCATTGCGAGTATTGTCAACTGTTGTCATCAGCTCATCCTCAACATGATCATCAACATTGTTATCAGTTGACAATGCTTGTATCAGTTGTAGATGCCGGAATAGGAGTCGCAGTATTTTTACACGATTCTAAATCGCTGATAGGAATACTATTTGACTTAACAGACTATATTAACATAACGGCAGTAATAAGAAGACAACATCTTAAGAATGAATATTCATTAAAACAAAAACATACATTCATAGATAAAATGTGTGTGGAGAATAATGCTCTTTAAAAAAAATCCCAGACGGGTCATTAAAATTAAAACGAGCACGACTTGAGTCTAATCCAGCACTTAGTGTTTTATTTGTGGACCACAGACAGCTGACATTTTACAAGGGATTAAAGGAGGACGCTCGAAAAATATTTATTTTTCAACACCAGTACATAAAAGAGATTTATATATGGGTTAAATGTAAACGAGGTATTTTTTATTACAATTTGTTTTAAACAATGTAATAAACACATGATTTCATTTTCCAATAATCGGTAGCTTCCACTATTTCAAGTAGGTTTTCATTTGCCAAATAGTGAATGATTTTTTTAGCTCGCTTACGAACGATTGAATGACAAAAAAAATTCTTCACTAGAACTGCTTGTCATTAACTCACCCTTACACTCTTTTTATCAGATGGTAAGAAAAGAACAACCGAACTGGTATTTAATTAGTCGCTCTCGACGCGAGACAATTTTATAATGATGATTCATAAATCTAATGACAAATAAATTTGTGAAAATGTCCTTACAAGGCATTAAAAACAGAATGGAATTGACCATTGGGTCGTAAAAGTCGGCAAACAATCAAAGCACACAGTATATTATGAGAATACACTGAATAAATAAACAAGTCATTCGAGGAGAATTGAACCTGTATTAAAACGTTTCAAAGATTTAAAAAATGTGCCGGGTACAAAGTAAACACTAAAATAATATTCACTTAAAGTGAGACTTGATAACGCAGTGATGTACGTATTTTTGGAATGATTTTCATTCCGGACAATAACGATAAAGGCCAATAATAAATTAATGATAGTGAGTGGCATTAATGAGTTTTGAAACGGCTCCAGAAATAGCGATGAAACGAGTACGCTCGAAATAGAAACAATCGGAGTACCAGACCACTCGAGGCTCTTCGCGCCATGAGAGTAATTTAATTATCATGCTAAAACCCTACGCACAACACATTAAAACTTTGCGTTCCCTCCGACCCGACCCTCTGGGCACGAAAGGGTTTTATATTGAACCGTATTCGAGTAACGTTGAAGCTAATGAATTCTTTTAGTAATGGCATACGCATTTCAAATAATTTCAGTAACCCGTCTAAAAGAAACTTTTACAATATGTACTTGAAAATAATTGTGAGGTACTTGCTTTGTTGGGTAGTTTCAAGATTTTACGTTAAAAAAAATTAGAGAAAATGGAAGGTATACATATGTTAGAATAATGCTGATAGGTTTTCTTTTAGATAGCCATGTTCTCTACCCATGCAGAGCATGTGATACATACCAAATTTGATTAGTTATATCTTCTAAGACGTTAGTAACTGAATCGCTCTTATATCTAGAATGAGTACGAATCGAATAATAGGAACAAAATACTACGAATTAGAAAATTGATTTGTCTGCTTTCGGTGATAAGGATTAAATAAACAGTCTGTAGTGGAGGGGAATAAAAAACACCGCCAACATACACGTAAATAAGCCGTTTTGTACAAAACGTTTGTTTTAATTTGAGCTCAATTTTAACTAAAGAGGAATGAAGTCTATTTTTCTATGTTTTGTGCCGCATAGATATGTGTTTAAGTATTAGAAAGGCGCTCCCATAAAAATATTCTTCAATGTTGATATTAGAAATAATCTCTTTTGAACTCCTTAAGTCAATCAATACTTTCGTATAGGAAACAGTCCTAGCTAGGTTCTAGGGAAACGAGCCAAGTTTTATTTTAAACATTAAAAAGTCGATTTTTTTTTAGTTATATTAAATACACAAGTATTGCAGCGACATTACAAACGATTTTGAAATTTTTGATTACCTTTAAAAACTTTAATATAAGTAGTCAAATAGATTTTTGTCCAGTTTAATTAAAATAAGAATAAAACCAATTTCCGGAAAAAAAATTCGCTACCGTAAAATAATTTAATCAACAATATATTTCGTCTAAGTCTAAGACAAAATCTCTAAGCCTGCAAATTGAAAATCTAAGATAAGAGACAACAAGGTCAAACAGAACAAGATACTTCAATGAAAACCTTAATCACCCATGACATAAATTCTATTCCAGCGAAGGATTACCATTTTTAATTGTAAGTATGAGAAGTTAAGATTTATTATGGTGAAGCATAAGTTAGTCAAGTTGAAAAAATTGCAAAGCGGAAGAGGATATGCATATTCTTATTATAATATGACAAAAAATATGTATTATTCGTTTTATCAAATGTTTCAACTAAATTGTTTGTGATTTAATTTAAATTTGATAATAATGCCAATGAAGATAAAAAGATACAACACAATCTGAGAATAAATAAACAAAAACAATAAATATTACACTACTAGAACAACACTGCCACAATTCCAAATTTCATCCACGTTCTGAGTAAATCGCATTTGGAGTTTTCAACATTCTTTATCTCAACATATCAAAAAAGGATAGTCCATTGATATTATTATGCTTTTATAATAAAGCGAATATACATATGTACATAGCTAGATGTTCCAGACACATTGAAAATGTTTGCGATTTCAATATGCCACTAACTTGTACTAAGATGTACAAACAAACTATCAATACTAGCTACAGATATTTTAAAATTAATAAACTATTTAAGAACGAACTTTGCATCACGACAATGACTCTCTCTAGTTGACTTCTTTGTGTACTGTATGTATGCGCATGTGTGTACATGTACGGATATAGTATGAGGGAAGCATATATTATGTAACTTTGCAATTGAATGCATATGGAGTCCCCGTGAACTTGCTTCGCTAAGGTTTTCTTACCTCTGTAGCGATCACGCCTTTCCGTCTGATGAACGATGGTAAGCGAGTACAATTTTTCAAAACATTAGCGATGAAGGAGACGCGAAGAACTTTTACACTAACGCGTCCTGGTAGTTAAAACTCCATAAATTTGATTTCCAAAAAAAGCTACAGATATAGCACGCTAACATTCATAAATACTGACCAAGCAGTTGTATTAAAATGCACAGCTAAAGCCTGTATATTTCGGTTTTTAGCTGTGTTGTCATAAATGCTATATTTATTATTTTTTTAAAGTGTACTTTTTTTATTGTTTTGCAATTAAATTATGACTACATTTTTTCCATGTACAAAGTATATACAACTAAGCCTTTAACAGTTCAAGGCTACCTTTGAACTAAGTTTCATTCGAGTTTATAACACATGTAACGTAAAATTTTTCGTTTATAAAATTATGGTTTCTATGCCTGAAACCCCGTAACAAGTACGCAGTCAAAATTAAAACGAATCGGCTGGCGTATGGAATTTAAGTTGTATAAATGTTTTTTATAAAAAAAATACATCAAAACAAAATTACTAAGTAATCTTATGTCAAAGCTTTTTCACCTCTGGCAAGGATAGAGTTCTTGGAATAAATAATGTAACGCACAGTCGAAAATTACCTTGAACGCTTCAGTAGAAGTATATTGAAAGTGATTTATTGATGAATATTCAGATTTTTATCCGGTGTAAAATATTTTTCCAGACTAAAACATATTTTCCAGTCGAAAATCACGAATGATATATTACCCCACCGGCTCTCGGGTAGTAATGTAGCGACCGTAACGAATATACAAACATATCGAAAGCCGTGGCGTGCGAGGGGGTTGGACGGACACAAGACTGGTGTTATTTTGGTTGTTACATGTAACTATGGCAATTACATTGTGATGGTTCAATATCGAGGCGATACTTTTCACTACGGGGGCGGTTAAATGGCAATGCAGTATACACGAAAAGATGTAACGTCAAGGTCATGTGAAATTTCAATACAATATTTTGTACAGCACAATTCAATGCTTTCATATTTTATATTCTGGATATGGTCCGTTTATAAGGGTTGTGCGGTCATGTTAAGGGATTTTTAATCGGCGCTCCATACCGTTAAAAATAAAGCACAACGATTCAAGCTACGTAGTAAGATAAAAATAACTGAAGGGTATTAAGCAAACAAAGTATTTGACCACATTTTTCATTTGAACATATATTATACAAATATCCATATACCTTGGGCACTGTAAATCCTTTATCACAAGAGATTATGGAATAAAAAAAACCACAATATAAGTATGTACTTATTTCTACTTTTATTTAACAAGATCAGGATTGGTTTCGCTCATGGCGAGCATTATCAACTGATCACCATGAGCGAAACCGGTCCTGATCTTTTTGAATACAAGTGGAAGTAGTAAAAATGAATACTGTATTTTTATGACTAAATAGCATGTTTTGATCGCTCAGGAATTATTCCGTTATCTTGAAAACAAACTGCTATTCATCAGTATAATATTATCGATTTTTTGTTTTGAGCAAGGAATTTCACTAGGAACCATTTGGTAATCCAAAAAAAGTAAACTTTTATAAGAGTTTTTCCGTCTTAAATTGTGTAAAATCATAGTGGATAATTGTAAGCATAACGTAGGGTATTCTAACAACAACAAGGAACAACTGAAATTCTGCCATTCACATGTAAGTTAGTTTTACGCCAAGAAATCTATTCAGGGCGTGAAGCCTAAATTCGTAATGAAACAAAACTTTGACGTTTCCAAATGATGCGTATAGCCAAAACACAAACACGAGGCTAAGTCCCTTCATGGGGTGGCAAAGCCCCTTGTCTCATTACGTAATTTGCGGAAACCCCGCTTCCATGGATTACAATTCTGCATAATGTGAAGTTATTCTGGAAAGCGTGCAATACGGCAAAACAACCAACAGAGCCATTCGAATTTTCTACGTAAAACTCGAAACAGTTTACAATAGTTGCAAGTGTATTTGAAATGTACTAAATTTCCGAGAAATATTATTTTATTTGTCTATGTTCTTACAATCTGTATTTGTGTACACGAATCTTTTCATATTCTTTTTATATACATACAAAATATAATTCAGTATATCAGTAACGTTAAAACTGTGGCTTTTTTTCTAGTTATTTCTGAATTTACAAATCAATCAACTATATTAAGTCTATACCCAAGCCGTCTTTTCAAGTAAATTAAATGTCGAAGACAATGTAACATGTGAGATCATGTGCGTTATGTGAATTACATAAAAAAATAATAACACTGTTATTCAATTTGCAACGTAATTATTTTTAAGCACGTGTTTTGCTTATTTGAGAGAATTTTCAGGGTATATTCGTTTTTATCTACTTCGTAAAATTAAATATGTTTTGAGCATTTATTTTGACTTCTACGCAAAATAAATAATTTCGATAAGCTATTTGGTTTATGGAAAAATCCACCGAGATTTGTCGAGTCATTAATAAGAAGGTATTAGAAAATTATTGCAATCCTAAATGCGATACACAATTCAATTTAAGATCTGAAAAAATATTTTCTAGGTTAAAAGCGACTTAAGTTGTGAAAAAAAATGGTATATAAATAACAATGTCGGCACAACATACAGTGTTTAGTCGAGCGAAATCACTGGATATATAAAATGATATTTTGTTATAGGTGAACGAGGCTAGGGTTTGCGTATTCACTTAATTGCCAGGATTTACCGGACAACAAAGAAGTACTTATTCCGGTTATGCGGCATTTCGTATGAATAGTTTTCCCGCTCTATTTAAGCGTCGAGTGTGGAAAAGGTCTACGAAGAATCGGTTTTGTACACGACCTAGAAAATACAAACAAAATTCGTCACATATCCATATACCGTCGCCTTGGGTAAACAAGGATAAATCTAATATAAAATTAAATTTGATAACTTTGTTACTCTACTTGTTGTGTTCCAAATTTTGATACACATTTCGTCTCTTTTGGAAGCATCATCAGACCGAGCAGTAGAAAAGAAAAATACCTGCTATTTTTTTTGTACTTTTTTGGTTTATTCGTAAACATCGCGATGGTCTTTCTAATAGTGATTCTTAAGATGCGAAACACGTGTCACAATTTGTATCACAACAAGTGGAGTAACTAAATTATCAAATTTAATTTAATATTAAAAAAGACTTCCACAAACCACCACAACCATAAAAAAAGCTGCTATGAATAAAAAACAACACCAAAATTGTAAGTACATTCGGCAATATGCAATGTCGAAAAATGTTTTATATGAAAAACATTTAAAGTTCCACCCGAACGCATAATTAGAAAGACCTTGTCTAAGAAATCAATTAAATATATTTTTCAACTAGTTATATTGTTAGATTTTTATAAAAATATTTCATTTTAGTTATTCAACAAATTCCTATCTGTAATTTTGACTACCATAAATATGCTAAAATAATTAAAATATTGAAATGAAATATATTTATACAATACTTCAGGAAAATTTACTTTTATTTTGAATATCGTGTATAAAAAAAGTTACATTTTCTGAAATCTTAAATTGCTCCTATTGAACAGTTCAATTTTTTCTGTAGATGGAACCTTCTTGCCCCAAGACATATATGTATGTATACATTATCGATAGTGGGCCGACGATAATAATTTTTGTCGACTTATTCTGTTCTATCATATTATTACACAGTGTGTAAGGACTGTAAGAAGACTGCACAGCAATAAAAATAAATACTGTAAAAGAGAAAATATTTTCCTATGTATAAAATGTACAAAATAATATAGGTACTACTAAAAATACAAATTCTACATTGCGGGTTAGCAAGAGCTAGCTATAAGAAATCTCAAGCCCTTTTTTAAATCGAGAGAATAAGTCATAAGTTATGTTATGTACCATTCAAGATAGATATTGGCAAAACGAAAGAAAAACATTTCTAAATACATATCTTAATATTCTTGGGATCCGAATCCTACATACACCAGATTCATTTTTTGTATGGATTATTTTAACACAGTCAAACAGAACAAAAATTGGTTTAGGCACTGGTTTTTTGGGTACAGTAAAACCTTTTTTATCCGGACCTTGATTATCCGAATAGGATATCTTTGTATGTTTCATGTTTGAAAAAATCACGGAATACATTTTTAAAAAGACTGTTATTTATTTCGTAGAAAGTGGCGAGCTACTACGAAAGCAGTAGTCCGGATTTAAATATGCGAATAACGTAACGAACAAGATGTCGTCGAGTGGTTAAATTGCGATGTAAACGATCCTGGATTCGAAGTTTTATATGATGAGAAAATAATTAAGAAAATATCTGCCTCATATAAGCAAGAATAAGAAAACGAAGAGCAGATTCCCAAGGGAAGGGATATTGGTTTTCCACATTCTGAAACTTTTCAATGATAAGATGTCTCCACGAAATGGATTGAGTGTCAGGAAGAATGGAAAAAGAAAGTCAAGACAATTTATGTGTGTTAAGAACAGCTCTCTTTAAGCAGAAAATAAATAGTTGAATTTAAAACATTTTTTTTGTATTAAATTAAAGCTGTAGATACGATATATATATGAAAAAATATTCATACTAAATGTAATTTTCTTTTCCTGTCAATTATATATTTTATTTTGATTATTCGGACTACCTTCATCTCCAATTAGTCCAGACAGCGGAGGTTCTACAGCAAGAAAATAATGAACGTGTCTGTATTATGTCGGAAAGTGAAACATTTTTTTATACTTAATTTATTGTGTCATTTATATTAGGTGTACCGGAATTAAGTGTCGTTTTTTTAATGAAACAATCTGATACGATAAAAACATTTATTTGTCAAAAAATAGTCGATTATATAATTTTCATCTATATTTTGGAAAATGGAAATTATCTCTCATTTTTTGTAAGTTTCCTGTATTGTTTTGAGTAGTGGTCTTTGAAACGTATCACCCGTGCATATAGAGAATCTAGTTTATTATATAATATTGTTAATAAATATTGAGATTTTATTATTAAGAAATTACAAATACATGCTTTCGACTAGCTCGGAGTTTTTCCGTCTTTCATCCACGCTGGACAAGAATGCTTTAAGAAAATTTCAATCTCTGTTATTAATTCATAAGAACTATAGCTTTCGCTTAAATTATAAGACCAGGGAAATTAAAATAAGTAGTGTTTAGTCATAGGGTACGAAACTTTGAATACCCAACGTTAATAAGGGTCGCACGGGATGCTTATATGAAGAGGGCTACATAATGGACACTGGGGTATTCATATTTGGCCATATTTTCTATATTACGGATATGATTGTTTATTATACAATATTAACTGATAAATTTGTTCAATATGTGTGAATATTCTTTGCGTACCTCTCTTTTACTGGAAAATATTTTTGCAAGTATAGAATTAAAAAACTGTTCATAAATTATCTTAAAAAAAATATTTATGTGACTATTTGTTTAAAAACGAGTAACTTTATACAAACATGAAAACAATTTATAAATAATAAAGATAATAAAATAAATGACATCGGCCGAACATTATAATTTAGTTACAAAAAAATTGTTTGATATTTAATGATTTCTAATAACAATTGATGTGATTTTAATCCAATATCTTTAGCCGCTAGCCTAAAGATTTACAAAGTAAACTACGGCGGATGGATGCCATAGTTTGAAATAAATAAAAACAAAATAAAAATCGCAAGATTTTAGTAGCGGCTAAAATAACACTGTCAGTTTTGATAAAAAATTGAAAGCGAAAAAATAATTTATCATTCAGAAGTGACTTTATTCGCTCGTTAATCTTATTTTGAGAATGGCCAGGCTGCGAAATCTAAATAAGAAACCCACATTTTAATTATCATTTGAGATAAGCGTGGATATAATTTAATGAATATTATACGCACGATATTCGATACGGCGAAAGGTTTTGCCAGCCGAGACGATGTATTAATTCTGCGTGATAAATTGCGCCCATGTGTATCTTCATAATTCATTCTTAATTTATACAATCGGGACTCACATCGAATATGGCAGGGAGCTTTTAATGAGGATAAAGCCAACCGGCCATCAACGGTAAGTGATCGTTTTTATTTTTTCAGCTTGTGCGTGGTGCAAACACCAACTAAATCTATGGTTTAACACTTTGGCATCGAGTAAGATCAAAAAACTTAAGTCGAACTAAAAAAAGTATGCGTAACTTTTTTACGTAAAATGACAATGTGCACTGAGATGAGAGATGAAAAATGAGAGATAACGTCTCAACTAACCTCAAGCATTTATTTACATTATCAAACATACACACAAAATTATTCACCCCTTCGCTTCTGTATACATACTTGAATAAGGTGAAAAAACTTAAATATATCTTAGAGATACAATAAACATCTTCCTATGTATATCCTACTTATTTTGAAAAATACAGTATCAAATGTTACAAATTGACTTCACGTTTTTTTCGGAATTATAATAAATATAGGATTATTAAATAATCTTCAATGCATATAAGTTTAAATTTGAATTTTGTACTTTTCCATGAGTTTTGTCGCTAACGACCCGGGTTTCGCCTTTCGGCATCTTCAGGCATTCCAAGTGCACGGATGTACTTGAAATGACGCGTAGTAAATATTTTGTATCGTTTATAAACAAAAATATAAGTAGATCACTAAGTTAAAAGGTTATTAAAATGTAAATTAGCGAAAATTGAATGTATACAATTTTCAATGGATTAAGTGGGTTTGTTATAATTATGGGGATTTTTGAGACTTTGAGAGGATATTTACTACGCGTCATTTCAAGTACATCCGTGCACTTGGAATGCCTGAAGATGCCGAAAGGCGAAACCCGGGTCGTTATCGACAAAACTCATGGAAAAGTACAAAACTCAAACAATTCAAATTTGATATTGAAATTCCATCAAGCACCCTCAGTCGAAATACTTAATTAAGCATATAAGTTTGATTGCAGAACTTAAAGACATTTATATTTTTTCACATTATTGGAATGGGGTTCTACCAAGTTAAATTCCAATTCAATCGACATAGGCTTGAAATTTTTCTAAAATAGATTCACAAAAAAAGACAATATTCACAAAAAAATGATGAAATTATTTTAGTTTTGTTACCTCATATGGCCCATACATTATTTATTTTATCATATATCATCACTTTGCTTTCAATATAAATTCGATTTGAAACAAAATGCACTAATCAAATTAATAAAATTTGTCGATTGGTGATAACCGTTATAACTTTATTATCACATAGTTACAACCATTCACAGCACTTTATTTTCACATAAAGAGGTGATGTGATTACCTTATTTTATTACAGTTTTAATTGTCGCGCGGATTAATTACATCGAGTTTAAGTACGCGTGAGCCTTAAGTGTTAAAAAGATAAAATTCCTGCAGAGCTTTGGCGCCATTAACAATATTCGGTATCAACACGAACTGTCATATGTGTGCTTTAGTGTAAGCTTTGCAAGAAAGGACAGTTATTCAAAGCTCCGAGGACAGATTGCAGATAATACCAGATCGGTTGAATGTGATTAGAAACTCGCTTTATTCACAATGCAGTGATATATAAAAAAAGAAATGGCGTCGTACGATGGCATAGTGATAAAAAAAAATACAGCAAATTAGATTATCAATATCTGTTACGTGTGCTTGAAAATTGCATACATTTTAGACAGAGATGTATTTTGATAAAATAGTAAAAATCACACTGATATACTGAAACTGTTTTTTTATATATAATATGTTTATAGTACAGGAATTAAGAAGTCATAGACAAAAATTGATTCATGCCTGACAATCGAGTACGAACGAGTTTTATTTTTACATTTGACAGTGTTGAAGAGATGGTTTGACCTCTGACCGAATTCTGATATTATCATCACAATGCAATAAATTACTGGGAAAAAATCTTATAATACTATACTATTTATTATTTGAAGAAACATGTTTTTTACTGCAATATACATAGTTTCATTAAGAAATGGTGTTTTCATATCCAAAAAATAGAGAACTTTGTTGAATAAGCGATACCGACTTTGAAAAATTTGGTATTTCACTTGCATGTAGTAGTCTGTTTATTCTATGAATTTAAACGCTTAAATTTAGTGGTGTTAATTATGAATACAATTATCGATGAACAGGCGTTTTTTTTAACTCATGTTTGTTCCTACTTCTTCAACCTCTCCTTTTTCGAAGATAGTAGAGATAGAAAGAAGCAGCTAGACCAGGACTAATGGTTAGCTATTCGCTCTCGCTACGCCCTATTTTTATGATAGGGTGGGTGATAGATAATTACATTTTTAAATATAAGCCACATAACAGAGATCCCCCAACTACGCAAAATTTGGGACCGCGTTAGTGGTGTTCGCGTAATGCTAATGAAACTCATGCAAAAATGAGGGTTACGTTTTTTCCGCGAAAAATGAAAAACTGCCAAAACTAAGAGTAAATAAAAAATTCATGTACGAAATATTAAGTTACTAGGCGGTAAAATGCAGTCGCCTGCCAACGTTTCGAGTAATTCGTAATTGGGGGAGAAATTCCACAATTTTATTGAATGACCAGAACTCTTTTTGTTAACCGCTATCATTATCAGTTTAAAAAGCTTGCAATGAGTACAATCGGTCCAAATATAAATTTTATGAAATTGTGGAATTGATAGAAGAAATCTGTTTTATTTATATAAATACCAAAAAAATGTAGTTTTATACGTAAGGGTGATAGATCATTTCACATAAATGGATTAATAGAATATTTTTATGAAAGAATTTCAGTCGCTGTGAGATAAAGTGCAACCACTGATAAGAATAATAACAACAAGAAGAAGATAAGTTAATCCAAGCACAGTGCATTCAATGTTTTAAATTTATACAGAGCCAGTGGCAAAACAATCAAATAAAAAAAACGTTGACATAAGTACTGCGCATTTAAATGACTTTTTTGCCGACAGTATCATGTCTCCTTTGACGTAGATTGGTACGCGAAAGGTGGGATCATCCCTCGTGACTTAAGTGACATTCATCGCATTTACTTCCCCTTCATACCGCCAGCCTTGTTCAAGAGAAGCTCACCTGAGATAGCATTCATTAAATATTTAATAAGCGAAGCATTAAAACAACTGATCGTGTTTCCTATACACGGAAAGATATCATTAAAGGTTCAGTTCAAAGCGTTAAGTAAAATAAATCGAGTCGTGGATTTCGACTGAGAAAGCAGCAAATATATTTTATTAATAAAAAAATTGGCATTTCAATTATTTACAAGAGATGGAGATGTACATAAGCTTAATATGTAGTTATATTGAAGGCAATATGACTCAGATTCTAAGACGGAATCTAAGACTCTCTGGAACCCCAGTAGGCATTGGTCGACGGACCGCTGTCGGAAGAGATGGGTGTGAATGACTTACAAGTAAGGGTTCCAGCCTGGTTTAAGCTGAAACCGGTTAACCGGTTTATTTATTTGAAAAAGTCAAAAACCGGTTAGCTGATTTGAACCGTTAATTAGATGTCCTACTAATAAGAGACAGCCCAAGAGATAAATGTGTCAGAAACGGTTGAAAAGTCGGCTTTGAACCTGCTACTTCGAGATTTGTAGTCGTGGCTTTAGACGAGGTTTCGAATGGAACAAATTTAGTCTGTGGAAGTTGATTCTAAATATAATATACTCCAAATGTTTGTGTTAAAAATTGTTTGTTGTTACTGCTATTTCCGTAAGTCTTGCAATAATTTGTTTCAGTAATCTTAAAAATGCAAAACACGTTTTTCAATTTGTAACACAACATGTGGAGTAAAAAAAATATCAAATTCAAATTAATATCAATTGAGATCAATCAATAAGACATAATCATCTGAAATAAAAGTTCAAAAAATAAAATATATACAGTGTGCTAATGTTAATGTGTTATTAATATGGTATAATCAAGAATTTGATGAAACTAGAGATGTTCATTAAGATAGTGGTACCCAACCATTTTACAACTGCGGACCGGTTAAGATACGAGAGCGATTAGCTTAACACTAGTCCTTTCCTAACCTTCTATTCCTACTCTCTTTGGAAAAAAGAGAGGCTGAGTAACTGAGTAACATGCAGTTCTCGTAGAACTACTTTTGTTGAGATTAACTCTATAAGGAGTTCACATGCTCCACATTAGGAGCGGACATGGTAATATAAAGTAACAATTTAGAAAAAGTAAATATTTTTATTGATTTATTTTTAAAACAAAAAGTATTAACATTTCCTAGACCAGGAGTAGGGAACCTTTTAACTTCTGTATGTCACATTTATTTATCTGATTCAACATGAGGCCACAGTAAAGAAAACGTTGACACCCCCCCCCCCCTTTTTACGACTAACGAACATATGTATAATGGGTCGATTACGGTCGTTTTCCAAACGCTTGCGTATAACTTTTTTATCAAAATGAATATTTTGATCAAGTCAAAAGGCTGCATCAGAAAAGCCAAAAAGGCGCAGGTTCCCCTACACTGTCCTAGACTCTACCTATACTTTAAATCTTAGAGAAAACTATTACAAAGCTTTACAGCAAAGAGAAGGAAGATTTGTTACCGTCAAATTACAATACATCCGCTATGGTATGATAAATAAGGCAGCTGATATGAATCGTTGTCAAACGTCGAAATCAGGAGATATACTTGTTTTGAGAAGTTGTTCTGTGATTATGTGAAGGGGAAAACGATAATTATCAAATGTATTTGAAATCTTAAAACTAGATCTGGTTTGTAGTGTTCATACCTGTTATGGAAAAGAAGATTAATATTGAATGAAAACCCGATATTTAAACATAATGAAGGACATCCACCATAAACTGATAACCAGATTATAAGTTACTCTTCATTAAAAATAAAACAACACTAGGTATAATCGATAATTAATATGAGTATAAATAATAACAGCGGATATATTTTATGAGAATCTTTTCTTATCGTGGCAATAATTTATATTGGGGAATGTTTCCGAGAGTGTTTTAAGCCCGTTGAAAAGTGAGTTATTTTTTTACTAAATTTGGTTTCTTCTAATATTTTGATTATTTGTAGTATTGCCACACACCAAAATATATAAAAAAATGGATACGGATTAATCTAGGAAGAATATTATTAATTATTTCAGTAAGTAAATATTTATTTTTGAATTATAAAACGCATAGTAAAATATGTAAAATTCTTTATTACTTTAAATATTTTTCTAGAAGCTATAACTGCGATTTCGTGTCTAGATCTTTTTTGCTTTCATCTGTGTACATGTGAAACTCTACAGATGTCGATTTCATGAAGGGAATCGATCCCAAGTGGTATTTTACACTCAATATTATATGAGTACCAATTTGTCACCTTTTTAAAAAAATCTTTTATTCATTTGCAACACATAATAAAAAAAAAAAACACTGATGGAATGTGTCTAGTATCCATTTCTGAAGAAATAATAAAAATACATTAAAACATGTGAGGATGGCGATAGATAAGATTCTTGGACGTACAGACAGGTAAGGCGATAATTATCGAAGAGTTAATATATTTTTAGTATACTAGACGTAACCTCCAATAATAAATTTGGATCGTTAACATTTTGTACACTTCCGCGCGTTTTGTGACTAGCGACCCGAGTGCACAGGCGAAATCGAATAGTCAGTTTTGACACAACTGTCAGGTCGAGTTCATCGGTGCACTTGAATGCCTGAAGATGCCGTAACCTTTAGCTAGTCTTTGGTGACAAAAATTATGGAAATGTACACAATTTGAATGATTCAAATTTTATTGTTAACTGATATGAAATAGGCGTAATACTATGTATGTAATAGGCTTGTTATTTATCGTGAAATTTCAATTACCGGTAAACAGTAAATAATTTCTTCCATTACGGGTTTACCGATAATTTACCGGTAAAAGAAAAAAGTCGACTATCAGGCATGTGTCTACGTTTTACTAAAACGTTGGGTCCTAGAATTTTACTGAAATAATTAAACATATTTCTGAGATGAATAATTTAATACATACATATTCTATGTTTTTTCTAAGAAATATTTATGGTATATGCCACGTGAAGCTTGGTTAATTTGATGTGAAGTTAATCATTTACTTATTAGTGTGTTTAATACATGAACAACATAATATTTTCTTAAAAATGCTTGGTGTAAATTCTTAATTGAAGCTTGATGAAATAACGAAACATTTTTAGGAATAGAAATATGCTCTCATAAAAGAATTTTTTTTTCATCACTAAACTTTATCCTAAATAGTTTTGATTCTGTACTATTATTAGTACAGAATTGTTGTATTATGTACTATTATGGTCGGAATTGTTGTATTATGTACTATTGTACTATTATGGTCGGCAGATCATTTTATTTGAAGGATATTTAAAAAAATATATAATTAAATTTTATAATATAATATAATTTTTCAATTAAACAAGAATTTAATAACAATACACAAACAATGTACCAAATATGAAAATACTTAAAATATAACTGCATATTGCATATAATAAATATAGTGGTCGTTTTGGTGATGGATGGCAGATGACACCAGTATGGCAGGTTACGATTACAATTAAAAGGTATTTCAATGTTTCTACAGTTAAAAAACAAAACTCCACACCCCGAATGCATAATTGCAATGATATTTTGTTATAATATGCCTGTATCTGTTCTTAATTCACGACAAAAAATCGGTCCGAATGCATAATTACAATGATCTTTTGTTATGATATGTCTTTCTCTTTCCTAATTCGCAAAAAATAATTCGGTAATTACCGTTTTATTTTCTAACTAACCAGTATTTACTAAAGGTCGATTTTCGTTAATTTACCAGTAAACCAGCAATGCAATTCCTGCGTAATACATTGGTATGACTATTTTTATTGGATTAATAATGACGAAAGCAACAAGCAACGGATCACATAAATATAAACAAATAATAATATAAATGTATCCAAATATGGTAAATAAAAATCACTTTGATTGCGGAACGCATATTATTTCAGAAGATGTTACTATAATTGCCAATGTTTTGTGAAAAAAAAAATATTCAGTAAAATTTTTAAGCTGCCTAGAATAAATTGTATGCATTTTCTAGAATCTGCTTTTTTGTCGTATACAACAACCAGTTTACCTATATACACACAATGAAAGGGATCCAGAACGCAATTTCAAGTTTTTTTAGCAGCAGATTTATGGCAATGAGTGTTGGCACTACTTTATGTTTTATTCTCATCAAAACAGGCCCCAGAGACGTCCTGCCAGCCTCGAGTTACGAGAGAAGAATGATTGAGTTATTTAACGAAAGGATGAACGATAAAAATAAGAGGTGGATGTTCAAAGTATAAAATAAGCCATCCCGTATAAATATTTTAACAACCCTATACTAAATACATTAGCTAAGGTTTAAAGAAGAGTATAATAAAACGCGTTCCTAAAAATCTTTTTTAAAGGTTTATTGTTATTTCAACAAAATTACTAAATAAAACCATCTCATAATATATTTCATAACAACATTTAAAATCATGCGTCACAATTTGGAACTCAGAGTAGACAACTTATGAACCAAACGTTAGTCATTTATATCGGTAAATACAAAAAATATTTTTTGGTATATTATTTAAATTGCGGAATTCCCTCCTACTTATGTATATTTGGATGCTTCCTCTCTTGTGAAAAAATAAACGTTGGACAACCGAGTAACAAGAAGCTTTCGTCAAAAACTTATGTTGAGATAAGCTCTATAAGAAATGCTTACGCTCTAAATTAGGAGCGGGCATGGTAACATAGATATATTATGCCTTAAAAGACGTAACATTCTATAGTGTTAGAAATACGTTTCACTTTTAAAAAAATTAGAGAAAGTTTTTGAGTAAATAATAAAATAATTAAAATTATTGTTTATTTTAAAGTTACATAAGGCATTTAATGTAAATTTATTATATTATGAAAAAAACCTCTTTTATTTTTTTATTCCATATCAATTAGCAAAGATCAGGACCAGATTCACCCATTACGAGGATTATCAACTGATAAAAACATATTTTTACAGGGTGGGTTAATTATGACTAAAAATCAAGAATGACTTATTTAAAAGTGTTCGTAAATTCGTAAAAAGATTTAAAATTTTTAAAGAAAAACTAGTATTTTCTGATATAAAAGTAACAAAATTAAAAAAATAATTACGTGATGAAGTTAGCAATCAATTCAAAAGTAACTCTTAAGAAATCATTATCGTTATTGATAATCGAGTTTTTTTTAAAAAGATAGTGTCAATAAAGGAGCGAAATCGGTTCTGAAATATAATGGAAAATTAATATACAAAAGTGTTGGTTACTATAATGCCTTTCTACTAAGAATTGACAGTGATCCTTAAAAGTGCCGAATTATGTTCATTAACATAAATCTCAGAAGATATCTGTTTAAAATAAATAAATAAATAGTTTGTTGCTCATTCATCAGAAACACAATAAAATTCGAGTAGACACAATGGACCGGTGTGGAAGTCGAACTGGTTCAGTGGGTCCATAGGTTTTTTGCGATAACTAAGACCAGGAATTAACCGGTGACTTGTCTACGAACGGAAAACACGATAATGATAACCAAATTTAGTAAGTAAAGCAGTAAAAATTGGAATATTGTTTTTCTTTTTTAAATACCAACAGCTTTCTCAGCTACTGTAAATTACAAATAACGGGGACAATCTTTCTGCTAATAAGAATTAATTTATAATTCTTGTTCGTCGAAAATCAAAGCAATAGGTTCACTTGGAATTACGTTAAATAAAATTGAAAATTAAGAAAACAAATTAACAACTAACACGCGATTCATATATTATATTTAACGCCCTATATTTAACAAACAAAAACGCATCGTATTATAAAAAGTTGAGGGTTTTTAATCGATAAAATTAATTCTATTTTTATGCTATACTAAGAAAAACACAATATTCCTTTGTACTTATTTTCACTTGTATTTACCAAAATAAGGACCGGTTTATCAGTAGATAATGTTCGCCATTAGCGAAATCGGTCCTGATCTTGGTAAAAAAAAAAAAGAAATAAGTACAAAGGAATATTGAGTTTTTTTTAATGAATGCCTTTCCACCAAGTATTGACAGTGAACACTCTAAAAGTGATTTTTGCTTTACATTGTTATTCTGATAAACTTTGGCTAAAAAGTTTGAACATGACTAAGTATGGCTTCAAACGAGTTGAAGAGATTGATTCTTTACATACTTATGTATGCTGTCAAAGGGGTAGAAGCGTAAATACTTTTTTCACTAATAAGCAAAGACAATAAATTGTATGAGTCAATCAAGAAATATGTTAAGGATATTTTCGGAGGAGTTGGGGGACTTTTTTAGATTCCTAATTAAAAAAAAAAATCTATGCATCTTTGGTTGCAAGACGTTAAACGATTTTTTTCTGTATCTGCCCCATCACTTTCAAGGATAATTACGCAAAACACTAGCAATAACAAGTTGATTCATATCGCATATACGTAGAACATCTACGAAGTATTTTGGACAGGGACATATTAAAATGTAATGCAGGATTACAAACTTATCTGAAATAGGCCAGCTTTGTTAATTGGTTTTATTTTTTACATAGCATAAATCTATCAAATTATAAATAAAAAAATCGTAAATGTTTCGATGTTCTACAAGAGAAACTCTATACAACGGAATAATGCATGTGGGAGGTGTCTATTTAATTCGAATGTTCTTTGAATATGCGAAGGTTTTCTGCGCACGTTTTTTTTCTATAATGTTTCTATAAATGTTTCTATAAATGTATTGAAAATATCATACGTTTTTGAGCAATGGAGTATGAAAACATTAATTCATAGAAAAAAACACTTACATAAATTATAAAAATTATAAAATTATAAATTAAAATACTGTAAAGCTGTGTGAATCAGCCGCTAGCGTTACAAACATTATTGCTAAAAGACAGCATTATTACTAAAATTTGAGTGCGAAAGGTAATTAATCTGTGTTTATCATGCATTTACAAGCGATGCAATTTATAAGCATGTATAACAGTGACAATGCTTTTAATTTTTTTTACATTTGACTGGAAATTTTGTCTCATATATATTGAGATTCTACTGAATAATGAAAAAAAAATTCTCGATCGAGCTTCGAATGGTTGATGGTTTGAAATAAGAGAAAAAAATATATCGTCTGTGAAATAAATGAATGCAGACGTTAGCTAGCTTTGTGGAGATTTTTTTATATTGTGATCTATATCCGTTTGTGTAGCGTGGACGCAGTTTAAAAATACAAAAGCTTCGCATGCGACTCGACGACTTCAACAAATAAAAGTAAAACTGAAGAAAACAACGACAGCAAAATACCAGGACGGACGACATGGCGTTCGAATTTTTCTATTGTTTCTTTATTCTGATGTAGGGTGAACATACAATCATATGTATCGTACACCCTTGAAATAAAATATTTTACTGCCACGACCCAACTCTACTCTGCGCCTAAAAGGTCTACAGCCTACAAGAAACGTCTTTCAAAAAAAAAAAACAAAAATCATTTAAATATTGCCGATAGCGAGTTCGTTTGGAAAAAAAACAAACGAAAGAAAATTCACTTAAAATATCGAATACAATTTTATATTTCCAATTGCAGTATATTTATTATACATATATCGGTATCCATAGCATCATTTTATTATATAAACCATTTGATATTGTCACCGTATTTTTCATATTAAAATACTATTTTATTTTCATCTATGTAAGACGCGATTATATGATATTTTTTTTCCACATATTTAATGAATTCCACGACAACTCGGAAGATATTTATTGTTAAAAATAAAATAAAATTGAGACGTTTATTGATTGTGTAACTAAGCTTTTGTTTGTATATGCGTGTGAATAAAAATTAAAAGGGCGCACACTCAGTGTGAAATTGCAGGATTGTAAAAGAAAACTGAATATAATATTGTATTGGCTCTTGTACGACAGTTTGTTTATTAATGGTCTCCTTTATGTTAATAGCCAATCTTTGTATGTGTATGGCAAATATAGTATACTTTCTACCTTCCAGCATGCGACAACGGAGAGATGTTTTGAGAAAATGTCTCAGACGACTTTGTCATTCGTATGAATGCATCAAGATCAAGGAAAGAATTGTGAGAAGAACGCAGGAAGATCAGATGGCGATCTCTGCCTGTCAGTTGGACTTGAGCTGTCGCTTTTATCACTTATATGGCAAAGATGGCAAAAATTATGACGGCGGTGAAGATTTTTAATAAGGGCGGTGTAACTAACATCAATTGAAGGGTCATTTAATATCACAAGAGACACGTTGCGTTGCAAAAATACAGGATAGTGTGAATGTATTAATAACGAACGCCATTATCTGCAATTAATTTTCAATTGGGTCGCCAATATCTTAAATACCGAAAGGAATAAACAAAAATACTTTTGAGAGACATTGATCAATTTCAGTTTTAAAAAAAAAAATAAGTTTTCTGTAATAATAAGTCTGCCTACAGACATCTTTAACAAACTCCACACAAAAAGAGAGTAAAATTTTGTCAATTCGGAATTGTTTATTGTAAAAATGATTTTAACTTTTGCCGTAGTGAAATGTTAAAAGAAATGTATGAATAAATTTAACATATTATGAGTATGACTTATACAGTCGTATCTTTGATATAGGTACTAAAGTCAAAAACTTCTAAAACCAATTTGTGCTGAGAATTATTATGAACGCTTGCTTCTGTGACTTTAAATAAACAATCTGATTTCAAAATAAAAAGAAAAATAAGACACGTATTACAATTGCGTTGAATAAAGTATGAATGTATGAATACACCCTGTTTATTATATAGCTGGATAATGAAAATATTTTTTAATTCTAGGTATGTTTACAATAACTACTAAAGTTGAGCAAATACTCATAAAAATGAATCGTAATGACATAAAAAGAATATTAAACTTGCGGCATAAAATATGCATTAATCCGTATAACCGAAAAATTTAATTTGAGAAACTTATTTTGAGAGCGTTTTGCAAGAAAATTTCAATTTTACGTCTGAAAACTTTTCTTAATGCCTCGGTTAATACATAAAAAAAGTTTCACAGCAAACAGAGTTCATTAAAAAAAGCTTTGTACAGCGCGCGAGTCTACCTCGCGAGCTTTCGCAGTCGAAAACCGGCGGCAAGAATTTAATTAAGCCGGCTAAAAAGTATTGCGCCGTTTTAGAGAGATTCCGCCGGTTTGCATCACTTTGTCAGCTGTTGGAGGTATGCAACGTATGAGGGCGAAGGGATTACCGAGAAACAAAAGGGAAGGTGTCTTTGTTTGTCGGTTGCATTGAAGAAGAAGAAGGAGGGCGGTCGCTGTATGATCATTACGCTTGCGTAGGGTGCACGTAGAGCTTTGACGATGACTAACAACTATAGGAGTAAGCTGTGTATACCAGTCATAACCTAAGAGGTCCAAAACAAAGGGTAGTTTTAACATGTTCACGTAGGTTAGTAAGGTATATAGTTATCGAAAAGTTAGCACGATGACCTACTGCAAGATACGTTTAATATGTGTGCAGTGATCGTGTTTATCTTTTTCCACGATTTTAACACGGTTTTATAAAAACACGTATTGATAAAAATAGATCAACCATTTTGTTTAAAAAAAGATTCAAAATAAATTAAAGCATAGTTTATTTAAAAAAAGTGAGACTAACAAATATATGTTTTTTGAAATAAACAAACTATTTATCAACATAAAACAAATATTGTACTAGTGCATTTTTTAATGATAGTTATAGATTTTTCATTCCAAAGAGAAAAATATTATATTATATTTTATTTGAAAATAAATGGAAAACGTTTATTCATATGAGTAGTAAAAAAAATAATTTGTTATTACTATTATTCCAAGGATTATGCAAATTATTAATACATAAAAGTATTAATAACATTTAAAGAATAATGAAGTTGTATGATTAGATATAAAAAAATATTTACACCGGGAAAATATTTTAAATGAAAGATTTAAATTCTTGCTAAGTAAAATATCACCAAAAGCGTTTTACAAGAAGTGATATATACTTATAGTCTAACAAACAAATAGTGTGCTTAATAATATTGGCATATTCAGTTATTGTACTGCTTTGCGAAAGCTGAACAATATGGTACACCGTTTTAGACAACTTAAGAATTGTAATGAGTTTACACCGAATGTTTTATCTGGAAGTTGTGCCGTTTAATAAATGCATGTATAAATTATTCTAGGTACTTCTCAAAACTTCACTTTTTGAAACAATAAATAAACTTGCAGGATTCCTTTGTGTTATTCCAAGTAATCTATTCGCTCTCTTGGCGTAGGGTTAGGAGAATTTACCCCTCCATTGTATCGATCTTCTTCTTTGCGAGTGTGAAATAATTTTAGAATCCAAGTGAATTTAAAATCGATTTTTATATCTTCGTAAAAATATGATTTACAAAAAATGTTTTAATCATAGAAAACAAATACTCTAAAAAAGGTTACATATTTAAGAACCATTTATTTTTTTAGTACCAAAACTATTCTATAGCTATTCATAATTCTATTGTAATTTATATGAACAAAATTCATAAAAAAATAAAGTACGACTATACATATTATGTCAATCAAGATTTATACTATACACATTCTTACTATTTTTTCAATACTTAGATTGAAACGGATTTCCTTAATTTTCACAACTTAAATGAAAGTTTTAAAAAAATGATTTTCAAAATTCATTACTGGTGATTAAATAATGTCGTAAAAGTGCTCAAAGCTCAATACGAGTATAGAATAATTTAAATATTAATGAATACATACAAATTAAATGTATTTTTAGTTATACATTGAATCTTTATTTATATACAGTATAAGCTCTATAAACAAACATTGATCTATAATACAATAATATCGTACTGATGTTTGAATACTTATAATGGGAAACATCCCTCAATCAAAACCAGTCTCCAATAAGGCCGGCTTACTGGCTCGATCAAAGGGCTACACAGGACAATTCGGAATTCCGTCAGAAGATGGATCGTCCGATAAAGCCTTAAACTAAGCCTATGGTAGCCACGTTGATGGCCTTTTGTACCAATCTAACCATCCAATAAACGGGTAATCGACCTGCTATTTAAGGACATAACTCCTATTGCCGATTTCCAAATAGGGCATGGCATACGTGTCAGCTTTTATTGAAATGATTGCAGGCCTCCGTAAAAACGCAGCGCGGTGTAAATAATTCATAGGTGTACCAAAGTCATCATAAACAAGGATAACATGTTTGCGAAAAAAAAATTGATGCAATAGCACAAAACAAATGTTAAAAAAGTACGTTTTTTTCTTTGATATTTCTACACACATCGGAAAAAGACGATAATTTTGTCAAACAAAAGCTTTGAATTCCATTTTTACACGATAGCCGACTTCGTAAATATAATACTAAAATACAATAAATAGATAATGTGCTAGGCAATTGAATAGTTAATAAATTAATGTGACGTTAATAATAACTAGCTTTTTCAAGCACACTTGAATAAAATACTACATACATATAATATTATGCCGACTGAAGGTACATGATAGAATTGTTCGATATTTATTTGTCACTAAATACTTATTCGACAACTTAAACTTAAAGCATTCAAATGCACAGATAAACTTTGAACAATATTTAATGATTTAAGTAATTAAAATTATATATAAAATAGGTGCATATACAAATTTGTCTTAGTTGAAAAAAGCTTGGTTTAAAATTTATATAGTGTATCGATGACAAAAGATTTATTCGTTTAGAAATTATAATATAATCTTCTGCTTGATAATTTCTACTTGTAAATATTTATCATATTATATTTTTGCGTGCAGTAATTTCCATACTATTTTTTTTAATAATTACATAAAAAAACTACTATAGCAACTGATTGGTTGTTATGTAACACGCAGTTTTATTAGATGATACTTTTGCTGAAAGCAAAATATTGGATACTTTTTAATTACAACAATAGTGCAATATTCACTTGGTAAAAAAATTCAATAACGTAATCCTATTATAGCACTGTTTGCAATATTAAATTTACATTTCAAGAAGGCGTCGTGACAATGGCGTGATAACCTAAAATAATTACTTTTTATAAAATATAAAATTATGCGCGGGACAAGTCACATCGATACAATATATATTTTGAAAGCTTTGCAGCCGTTTGTGTTATATGATATTTTTTAACAAGTCCAAAATATTTAATCGTATCAAAGAAAATGAATAAAAGTTCAAAGTGAATACTAGTACCTTTTCCATCGAGTAACAGGTAAGAAAATTCATTTACCAACACACACGAGTGTCAAAACAAATCGAAAAAAGAAACTGTACGTCGGACCCAAAATAATAATATATTTTAAAACTTTGTGTACGTACCTACATTTTCAAATACCTCAAATCCAACAAAAAAGTTTTTCATTTAGAATTTTACGAGAAAAGGTTACTTTTACGGACTATCAAACATACAAGTAAAAGAACATTATACATAATGCTGTCTTTCACCGAAGTTTGACCATTTATGAAAGCTTTATATCTTTTGCAGAAAGCAAAAAACCAGAACGGTGATGTCGGAGTTGGGTTTTTTTTACGAAGGTGGAGTCGGAGTCAGAAAATCAGAGAAAAATAATTTTAAGATATTGAAAAACTATAAGTCTATCCATCATATTGATTGGTGAAATGTACTATAATTGTTCTAGTGAATAGAATGATCAGATGGTATAAAGGTATGTAAGTTAAACGGAAATGATTGAACAAATTAATTCGGAGTCTGTTTTCTTTTTACCCGATCCACAGCGTTGAAAAAAAAACATGTTAGTTTGTGCGGAACAAATCGTATAAGCATAAAATAAATAAAAGAAAATACATATATTAAACATGTCAAGAGTGAAAGCAGCCAAAGCTATGTTCAAATAAGTCACACTTGAAAAACAAAACTTTGACTTTGGTAAAAGATATCAAAATACGAGAATTTTTATTGAAGTGTTTCTACTGTTTTCTCAGAAGTATCAAAAGCTAAAGTGTAATAAAGGGAATAAATGTAGTGTTAATTATCAGTAGAGTTTTCACTTGTTTGAAATACTATTTTCTGTCGTAGAATAACGAATACATGTGAAATAAATTTATCGAGATTGTGAAAATTCAAAATTTTAAGTATTATTAAAATACTGTTTTAATAAAATACGGATATTCAGCAAATACATCTTCAACTCGTATATATTATATTACGGCAATCAAGAATTTAATAATATTAAAATGAATCAAATATTTGCCGAGCAAGTTCCAACAGCCCGTGAATTTTCATTCGAATTTTATTAACAATGACGCAATGGGCTATTTATTAAATACTTCTATTAAATAGAATTCAGCAACCGAATTGTTGCTAGGAAGCATTTATTTCAAACTGTTTAAGACAAGTATTTCCATTCTTAATTAATGTTTTAATGTTGGCACATGCTTCACGGACAACCAAAAAAACTATGTAGTGTAATATGATTTTATAGGTAAATTACTGAAAGCGTACAGCTTGTCATTTCACAAAATACAATTATCAAAGTGACAACGTAAAAACATAGTATTTTTATGAGAATTTAATAAGAAAGTTTAAAAATTCAGATAATTACTTAAGTGCGAATATTAGTTTTTAAGTCGGAAATAAGTTTTATTTTTGGGAATCTGGTAATATAGAAATATATTTTTACATGCAGATGTAAAAATATTTCTCTTTATTTATGTACGTTTCAATATATTTAAAACTTTAAGGTTTTTGAGTCTCCATTTCGTTCGAGAGTTGTAAGGCTTGCATTCGATCTATGCTGATGATTTTCATATTTAACGACCGAAGTTTCGAATTTCGGCAGTTAGCAAAAAGAACGATGAAAGCAGCGAAGCGATATTATTTACCTCCAAAAAAAGGTTATTCGGATTTGAAATTAATATTTTTGACAATTAAATCGACTCACAAAACGTAGAAATGACTCACATGTTTAACGATAACGGACATTCAACTGATGTTAAAAATAACATTCCCAGCGGACTCGAAGGGAATTGATATTTTTTTTACGAACAAAAACTTTTTATAGCGGCCTTAAAGCCGCTAAAACGTATAATTTACGATACACTCCCTTGTGTGAGGATTTTAGGGACTAAAAGAAGCAATAAATCATTTGATAAGCCTTCCTCTTTAACCAAGCTATCCAAAAAGTTCAGTCTAAGACTAAATCAATAACGAAGAGGGAGCTATAATTCAATAAAATTATGTCACAATTTATTTCGTTTTTCGTTTGTAACACATTTCCCGCGAGGATAGGTTATTGTTTGAACGCTAAACAATGTATGACTCTCAGAATGTTTCTAGTAAAACAATATTTCAAATTATTAAAAATCACTTAGGGTTCAACCAAGGGAGTGAACATATTGGTATTGAAGTTTTATTTATCATTCATCCGCGGATTTCGCCATTATGATTTTAGGTGGATTAACGTTCATGACAGCTACATGTGTATTATTTCACGTCAGACGCGTAATTAAGGTTTCAACGCCGTAGCATGAAAGTTTAAATTGTTTAAGCCTTTTGTAATTTGAATTCCATCACCGGGAGTGGAATGGTTCATCACTTCTTACCCTAACGGAGAAAATATTTAGTTCAACTTCATTTCTAGACAGTGATTAATTAAAACGTAAATTAAATCAAGTCATAATTGTCATAAATCAGCTGCAACCTTGGTCAAATGTTATTTTTTAAAACTATTTTCGTTCCCAACGTGGATCATAAAGACTCATTTAGAGAACTTGTTCTTATATAACTTTTTAGTGTTCAATTACTTAATGTTTCTTTTTGAAGAAAAAAAAAATGTAAAATTGGGCTAGGACTGGATAAGTTTAATATATGAATTTAAAAAAAAAGCTGTGGTATAAAAATGTTACAAGTCAAGTTATTTGGGATAAACAAAACTCTTTTGTGAGGTTTTAAATATACTGACCGACATTAATTTTTCAGTAAAAAATGAAACATTTGGAATATTTTACTGTACATGAATTTTTATGACAAATATGTTACATTAAAGAGGCTGAAAAATTTGACTCAACCTTTTTTTATATAACAATGGCTTCAGCTACCGCTCTTTGAACAAAGCGGCAAAAATATTAAAGTAAGAAAGCATTTATTCAAATACTTAAAAAAAAATAAAAGTGAGAAATCTACGACAGTAAGGATTTAGGGAGAAACAGAATAATGTTTCAATTAAAAAAAATATATATATTAGCGTGAAAAAAAAATGAAATAAATTATACACCCTCAAGAGATTCTTCGCGTAATGGGATAAACCAATGAAAAATACGCAACAATTAACACGCAGTGAGGAAAATACAAAACGACTGTTTTTTTTCCCTTTTCATAAATTACGATTTAAGAAAAGCGTGGAAATGAACTTTACCACCACAGACGTAATTAAAAATCTCCAAATAATTATACTATTCAAGAAATATATAAATGCCTCCGTCTTTTAAGAATCTGTCGCAACAAAAGACTAAAAGAATAATGTTAAAGAGATGTGTGAAAAAAACTTTTATTAAAAAATAGCATTCTTTGTCTTAATTCATTAAAAAATATGTCGACAAACTAAAACACTTTTATAACATCAGATGACCACATCACAAAAAAAAATATTTAAGAAATAAAATCGAAATGTTTACTCAAACAGCTGATCCAATAAGTTATATTGAAATGAGTCTTGATTATATTTAAAGCAACCATCTAAATTATACGTAACGACGGCTAGAAATAATAAATTTATTAAAAAAGTTAACACTGAATATTTATCGATTTGATTGCGTTGGGAAAAAGGTTGAATAAAAGTTTCAGAGGCATTTATATTTATGTGTGTAATGAAAATGAATGATAAGACAGGCAACGAGTGTTGCGATAGACCAGAATATATTATGTTGAAAGAATGTTTTGTACAAGCTTTTTAGGTACCGAACAACTGAAAGTTTTCAAATAGTCCAAACGGCGGGCGAGGAAAGCTCAGCGAGTTTAACTTTGTTGAAAAATTTACCCGTCTCCGAAGAATGGGCAAGAACCTTTTTTAGTCATTGGTGAAAACGTATTTGATTTTCACGCAGATTATTCTCGAGGCGTATATCACGCCTCGAAGATATTTCAAAGTAACAGAATAAAATTGAAATCATTCGGCCGAGAAATCGAGCAATAAGTAAACATACACACTCGATTTAGTAGAATCTTTTGCGACACGAAAATTGTATTGTTTTTAAAATTAGTGTTTGATAAATTTAAAACATTCACGAGTTACTCTAAATAAATATAAACAAGACTAGAAGAAATATATATTGGCAATCGACATGTTTAAAACAAATAATTATGAATATAATTAATTAATGTATCTTTACTATTAGCATTTTTTTGACATTGAAATATTGAAAAATATATAAAGGCGTCCCAACAATGAACATAATAACGTTCATGACAACTGTTGATTCATAATCGTAAAGAAGATATTTTTTAATTTAATTCATTACTATGTGTTGTATAGTCAAACAGAATTATGGTAGTCTACTTTTAAAAAAAATGTTAGATTTTGATAATGAGATTTTAAGTAACTTCTTGTATTTACTATTAACTTCATTATCATAAATATTGAAATACGAGTGTTGAAAATATGTGACTAATTCGGCATAAGTATAACCCTTTTACTAAATGTTGAATAAAAAGAAAAAATACCTCGATAAGGTAGATAAATCAGCCAGCGAAATATTTTTTTCCAGAATAACGCCAAACGTTAAATGGCAATCCAGAATATTTCTAGCAATGCGGTTAGACAATAGCGGTATCAACCAAAACTGGATGCAACGGTCCAAGAGCACGTGGATGGATGCTCTAGACATGCGAGAGCGGCGGGAATATCGTCCAACCAAAATAAATCATCGAGACTGGTCTGTCGGACGCGGCTGCTTGCGGGACCTACCAGCTCAAACCGTGGTGACTGCGGTCCGATAAAACACTACGATTACATCACAACATTACACGATATTCGGAAAACACTGAGAAAAAATAACTGTAATTCTTACTTTGACGAGTATCAGATAACGAGATCGACACTCGAATGTAACAGTCTCTAGGTTAGCAGAATACACAACACGGCGAGAGAGAAAACTCGCCGGAAAAGTTCTCACAAAACTGTCTTGATAAGAATCAACAACTATGTGAAAAGTTTGTCAAGTAACATATCATCGATGGCACGGTGTGTCTCGGAGGATAAATCAAATATAAAAGATTGAAGGCGTTTTTGGTATTATCGGAATAAATCTGATGGGTCGGTTATTGTCGCGGGAGAAGCGGCGTGCGAGAGACGTTCTCGACGGACGCGTGCTGAACGCGTACTGAAAGACACCTGCTCGGCGCGACGCCGCGGTGGGGACTGGCCGACGCCGCGCGCGCCCCTTCCCGCGCCGCGACGCTCGGAACTGCACCCCCCTCGGGAAACTCCTCCACCGACCCGCACCGGTGGCAGTGTGAGAGCTTTTATGATGAATACAGTTTTCCCTTTGATTGATAAGTTGTTTCACCACTACGGGGGTGTGCTAGCGAAACGAAACAACACGAGTGCGGTTTAACCAACTTAACATGACAAAAAGAGCTTTACTTCAAAAAAGGAAGTACAATTCGCAAAAGTTTTGAGAGCTAAATTATAACATTCATTTCAAAGTACATAAAAAAAATACACAACCCCACATATGTTCCATTGTCCTTACTGTGGGAACAAAGTGCAAGCCGACTTAAATAATTAATGAATTAGAATTAAATTTAGCATTAGATAACAATAAAACAAAATAACACTTTAAAAGTTTACATATTTTGTAAAACAATTAGATAAAGCTAAATTTCCTTTCATTGTTAATAAATTTGCTTCACACATATTTCACAAATTGCAATTAAGTCAACATTAATATCCATACGCAAGTGTTGCCAGATGGTGTGGTTTATCTAATTTATATATCAAAACGACTTGTCTATTCAGAAGGTGAATTTATGGCGAAATGTAAAATTATTCTCAATTCAACAACTCTTCATACAAGAAAGGGATGAAAATTATGCATGCACATGCAATCGTATTGTGGTTAAAATAATCTTTATCCACGTTAAGAATTTGTTGAATTAAATTTACTTTGCATAAATATGATTCTAACGCTTAGCAGCTTTTCATGAGCAATTGGCAGTGTATATGCTCGCAGCTTTGCACACTCCCACGTAAAAAGAGCAGATGTGGGGGCAACATATATTAACTCTACTAATAAAGTATCCAAGAATATGATTTAACTTACACTGCAGGAAATGTTAAAATGCATGTATGGCCAAAGCTGTCGAACAACTACCGTGCACACTTCAAAAGTCGCTTTTTAAGGCATTATCACGCAACCTTGTTATCATTTTCGATGGATTCGGCGGTAAATTTGTTTTTAAATATAAATTAAATTTGATGACCTTGTTATTATTTTGGTTTGACACCTGTTTCACTTATTGAAAAATCATTAAAAAAACTGTTGTAAGGCCATTTATTTACGCATACCGTAAAATTGATTAAAATTCTCAACATATAAATTAACAAAATGCGTTTTAGGGTTTTTCGTTTCTACTAGACGTATGAAGGCTTAAAAAAAATGCTACTTTTTTGGAGAAAAGTTTATCTTCCCTGCCCCTCACCACTTAATCCCTAACAAATCTGTTATCAAAAGTTGTTTTACTACTGCCATTATTATTACTTCATTACTTCGTTAATTATAGTTATTCCAATTTAATTTAATTTACCTTTGTTAATGTTTTTATCTAAATTTTTAGCTAATCAAAATGTAAATCAAGAAAATCATTGAGGAGATTATATTTTCGGTGTGATACAAAAAGAAATAAAGTTTATCGAATAAAAAAAAGAAGGAAGGGGAGGGGGTGAGATACAGATACTAATAGTACAAATGACAAATTACTTTCTTGTATGAGGAATGGTTGATTCCAGAGGAAATAACTTAAAAATAGTGAGCCGCTTGTGAATATTATAGTTAAAAAAAAACATGTGTGTTAATAGTTTAGACCAGGGTTTCACAAACTATGTTCCGCGGAACACTGGTGTTCCGCGGAGCCAGAGTAGGTGTTCCGAAAAAAATTGGAATGGATTTACACGCTGTAACAGTTTTAAAAAAAATTAAAAATTCAGCTAAGTGTTCCGTTATATTTTCCGGACTTGCAAAGTGTTCCATTCTAGAAAATGTTTGGGAAACCCTGGTTTAGACCATACAAATTGCTAAAATGTACGAATTTCTTATCTTGATCGTTTTGATTTAAAAACAGTTTAGTAACGCGTTAAGAGTACAACATAAATACCGAGCTATATTTTTACTCTGAAATTAACTAGCGGTGTAATTAAATTAATTGTTTTTATGATTTTGATAAGCAATTTTTCCTTAAAATAAATTCAAGACATTATTTATAAAGAACCGAAAGAAAATAAAACATTTGACGGCACTTATTTTTTGAATCATGATATTTATTTTACTCAAAATCGTATTATTTCATTCATCCATAACGGATTCACAGGAAAATGAGTCGTGAGATGCTTTTAATAAAAGGCGAGTTTCACGGAATACCTTTTAAACAAAAAGAAAAGTTTATAAAGAAGGTGAATGAAATAAAATAAATTTAATATAATTATTTCATAAAGATATTATTTATAAAAATAAACAGTACAATTATAAATACTTCGTGAATGATAATACCGATAAGGTTGGCTTAGGCATTGTAAAAGACAGAAAATCGTAAACGACAATTTATAAATTGTACAGGTTTTATTTAATTAAGTTCGAAAAAGGAATTCTTTACGTGCGGTTAATAAATAGTAATATATATACGGTCAGTGTCTATCCTGATATTATAATAAAATTGTCTGGCTACTTTAATTTCTCTAGATCAGCGTTTTTCAACCAGCGTCCACGTGGAACAAACTATTACAAGTCAAAACACTAAAATACACAGGCCCTACAAACTAACATTGACGCTTGTTTACGCAATTTACCGAATTTTGTCGCTGAAGTTCTTTTGTTGATTATGAGTCGGTAAACTTAGAGATAACTTATTATCATAAAAAATAATTCTTACCGCTGAACATATTTGGTAGAATCCGTTTCTTTTCGAACAAGGAATTCCAAAAAGTGTGATTTCGAATAATGCGGGTAATCAATCAACCGTGCTGTTTGTTGTAAAGATTACTGTAAATTCAATTTTAATCAAATGCTATATGCAAATATTTGTTTGTAATCTACAACACTTCATGTTTAAAAAAGGAGGGTTGGTGTAAGTAAATAACGTTAAAATTTAAGAACTACAAAAAATACTTAACACAAAAAAAATATAAATTACTGTGATATTGATTATTAAAATTATTCTCGACAGAAATTGTAAAATTAACTTAAATACCTACAAAACTACAAAAGCTGATGAAAAGAATGTGATAATTCCTTTTTTTAATAATATATTGAACCGATAAGTTAATATGCCGTTTACCAAATTTATCTGCAACCTGTTGAATCGTATTTTGAATAAAAAAAAGAGGGGGGATTGATTGAATGAAGTTTTTGTTTTCACTACACAATTATTTGTGCGTTTCTAGTTTCTTACTACAACAATAGAATACGAGGATTTTTATAAGTAAATTGAACAAGAAATAATCTGTATACTAATGTAGACTTTTTTAGTTGGGAGCGAATATAATATGCTAACTAGGTGATGGCGTGTTGGTAAATGCTAACTTGATAGTGAGTCAGTGGGAATATACCCTGAAGTACCACGCAGACTTCAACTCGGGTGTATTAGGATGTAGGACAAAAAAACTATTTGACAATGTCTCTCTAATTCAAGCACCCTCATTATGTAGATGAAGTAGTAGTGGAAAAATTTAACGGGGGTGCTGTTTTATTTTTCAGTCACCGAGAAGCAAAAATAGGAAGGAGAAAGATAACAAACTACCTATCAAGTAAAAGTTTTTGAAAATCAACAGTTTTTTCAAGCCAAGTCTGCTTCCAATGCAGTACATATGTATGTACATGGGCTGCTATTTTAAAAATAATACATTATTTTATTCAAATTTCACATATATTAAATATTATATTATCAGGACCGGTTTCGCTCATCACGACTATTTTCACGTGATATTTTTTTTTTATTTTTAGTTTTTACTGTCGTTGTTGCTATTAATATTATTGATTATGTTTACTCGAGGCTGGGTCTGCACATGTCCCTTTCAAAACCTTTCGTCTCTCTTCTAATATAACGGACAGTCACTCGAAGCGTTCTCACCATCTACGAATAAAGACTTCTACAATATGAACAACTCAAAAAAAATCGTCCGAATTTTGATTAGAATAAAGATAATACTCTATTTATAAAAGTTCGTACTAAAATCAAAACATAATTGACCCACCTCGGATTCATTCTCTCTTTTCACTATCACGTTAAGACAATGTTAGCTATTGCGCATTGACTGCTTTGGCATGCGGCATGAGATAGCTTACACCCAGGGTAATTTAAAATACATATGGATATAGAATTACTTATGCTTAAGCGAATTGGATATTTTTAGTGTGATAACATTCAGAAATGTTGACTTTGAATGTAAGCCGTCCACTAAACATAAAAGGGTGTCGACATTTAAAATCGTTTAAAGTTAAATTGGATTATTATCGACGGAAAAAGCAAACATAATCAAAAAAGGTTGGTCATTTTGTTTTAGTAATGTTTTTCGTTATTCAGGAATGTTTGAAGGTAATGCTGGTGGAATTAACGCGTACATATTTATTTTTATATTATAAATAATAAAAAATATTTTGGTATATATAAGGTTAACAGTTAAAAAATATCAACAACAATAGTGTTGGCAATACGGCTGTATTAAAGTATTTTTTTTTCTTAAAGCATTTGCAGAAGCAAAAAATTACTGTCAACGATATATCAGGATATAATTTAAGGATGGAATTGGCGGTTACTTTTTAGAACATTGTGGAACTCTCACGGTCAGTTCTGTTATATCCTTTTTACGCCCCATTTCTGGCTTCATCACATTTTCACTTAATGAATTTACAAAATGCAGAAGGCAGAAAAAACATTTGCGGATAACTTCCCCACCCAGAACATAACTTTTTTGAAAAGGGTATAAATAAATTTCCATGCCATGAAAAATACTGCTGGTTATTTTATTAATTGAAAATGTTTTTTTTTAAACAAAATTATTACGTAGAAGGTATTTTTTTTACTATCTAACCCAAGAAAAAAAATATCCAAAGGTAAATTTAAATACATGAAAAATATTTTATTTAGTCATGAAGTGTAAGAAATTTCACCGTCACACGTATGGTTCATTATAAACGGATTTCTGGAGAAAAACATGCCAAATATATACAGAAGTCTGTATAATAAGAAAGGGTAAATTTCATTCCGTAATATTATACATAGAATAAAATTTCATAGACCTTCCAAGAACACACATACGGTCTTTGCAGATCCGAAACCAAATACAAGATGGCACAAAAGAGAAAAAGTTACATTTTTGACGACGCACACGGCTTAACCTTTTTTTCTTTGCAATTCGAGTTGAAAAAGAACATTCTGGAATCCAAAAACGGCTCACCTTGAACGACGTTATTGCGAAATGATAGATACGCATGTAAATAGTGATGTAGTTTTTTTTCAGCATTTTACTGCCTCCCGTTCCCGAAGTGAAACATCTGGCCTCGTAGTAGTTGTTCATGGATAATTCGCAACTAAACAATTGATCAGTCTCCTTTTCATAAATAACTGTTTCTTACTCAATTGCTCAGCCTTTCTTTTTTTTAAGAGAGGAGGAATGTAACGATAGTCCTAGGACAGAACTAGTAGTTGACTTATTTCTCTCGTTACGTGAAAAAGAAACTTTTAGACTTCACAAATAGGGTATTCAATCCCGGAGTCTTTTTGTGATCCCGGGAATGGGCACTCATGAAATCGCATATAATTTTATAAAAGTTTTGGTGTTGGAAATTTTTCATTTAAAATTTCAAAAACCCAGGAATTTGCCGATTTGCCCAATATGTCAACGTGTCTCGTTTGTTTTAGGCTCTTCCAAGAATTTGAAAATCTCAAATCCCAGGAAGAACCGGTTTGCCTAAAATACCAACCTGACTCTTTTTTTCCGAGGGTTCCGGGATCACAAAATTGGACGGGATCCCGGGATTGGAGGGCCTAATCACAAACACACATGCCTTCGAACAGAAATCAATCAATCGATTGTCAAAAAAATATATTAATCGGCCACGGGGGTAAACGTTACTTACTGCTGCGCCACTGACCCGACATAATTATTGATGAAATACATAGATTATTTTTTTGATCTCAATTTTTTAAAATAGAAAAAAAAATGACGATGGCCATTTCTGTATTTGAGTCCTGCCTGACCCGTGGGTTTGCTAAGGTAACCCTCATTTCACTAGACCACAGAGTTCGACATACACATTTTCTTACTAGGCAAAACAGGTCTGGATAGGTAGGTGTTCATTTAAATATAAATTGTGCATAGATGAGAGCTTATAGAAAAGACGATTGTTTTACGAACTGTATTCAAGGATGAGTGCACGTAGATTTTGCTTAATTCATCAGAGTATATTTACAGCATACAGCGAAGAGTTTTTGGTTAATTATTCTACAATAATCGACCATATTAGATTCGTCTAAATTACTGAAGATTTATAAATTGCTCTCCATTCCCATATTATATTTATAATACTAGCTGAATCGGATATTCGTTATAATAATTCATTGCAAGTTAAAGTAACTCAATTTGATGGTATACTATGAACTCGTATAAAAATATTTTTTAAAAATTTGGCTTTACATCTTCATATTAAAATTAAAAGAAAATATTTTCAATAGAACACGATTGCCATTTTCATCACAACAAAAGCCATGTTATTATGGCGTATTGTAAGCGACTTCTTGTTCCGGAATACACAATCGTCATTTTAAATTAAGTCCTCACACAATAAAAGAAAAATAATAACATTGCTTCTACTGATGTCAAGTGAGATTGGAAAAGAAAATAAATAAATCAAGAATACGACGGGACCTTTTCGTTTTACATAATACCTTGAACAAATAGATGCTTGGCTAAGCCACACACAAACAGATTCTAGTGCATATTTTATTCTATTGAATACATCAATCATAAGATTAAAATAGACTTTCATAATTTATAAAATAAATGTCGGTAAAAGTAATGCTCTGATGAAGAAATTGAGAAAAAGAGTTGAGAGTGAGTTGACAGAATTATAATATACAATACATGCGAAACAATTTAGTAACACAATATAATTTTTCATTTTGTAATCGTTTATTAAATGTCGTCTATCGCTCGTAATAAAACAGTACCTCGTATTCCACACGAGATACATTTAACAAGAGTCAAAAAAAAATACGCTATAATAGTTTATTATTGCACAAATTCTGAAATCGGAGAAAAAACATTGCACCAAAGAATGAATAAATGAAGGCAAATATTCGTATTGCTACAAGTTGGACAAGAAGTGGTCAAAATATTTTTTGTAATGCAAGGTTTTACTAGATCTTGCATTTTTGCACTGTGATGCTGAATATATCGAAAAATCATTTTTACGAAAGTTATAGAATGCTAGGTACAATAGTCAAAATAAAATTTAAATATTTTAGTAAATAAATAAAATATAGGAAAAAATAATTTATGTCGTCCTTTATTGAATTGGATATTGCCTTTTAGTAAGTTTTTTTTTATAAATTTCCCTATATTTATATCAATCAAATTTGAATAAATAGCTAATTTTCATAAGATGAAAGTTGATGAAGTTTAAAAATAAGAATCGAAATTGTTTATGGGAAATATTTTCGTGTATGACAAAAGGTGACTCGCGTAAAAGTAACGAAGATTTTTCGGATCAGCAAGGGTTGGGAATAGAAAGGTAATTCAACCGGACAAATCAAGAGGCCAAAATTACTTTCATATTTACAGAAATATACAATATTACGTCGCATCTACTAATAATAAAGAATGCTTTGATATTCAATGGTTTTTGGTTTTACTATTTTGCCAAAAAAATACACCCACCGTAGAAGAGTACCAATAGGATGAAAGGATTCTTCCGTACATGAATTTTCCAAGCACGAATTCTCCCTACACCAATTATTACTTACAAGATTCTTCCGTACCTAGAAAACTCCGGACAGAAAAATCCGTTTCAAATTTATTTTTTAATGTCTTATGTTGTTTTGGATTAGATGTCTTGCTTAAATGTCTTTGGTTAAAGATAATATTTTAATTTTGCTTGTTTTCAAAATTAAAAACATCGGGCACCTTTACGTAGAACGTAAAACATCGAACAAGAAAATTATTATTATTGAGACTATAAAAGTGTACGAAAATATTTTCTGTCTATGTACGGAAGAATTTTGTGCCAAAAATTCGGTGTCCGTAATACTAGTGTGCGGTAAATTTGTGTACGTAATATTCTGTACAGATAATTCTTGTTTGGAAGATTATTGTACGGAAGAATCACAGAACCCCCAAATAGTGATGTTTTATTAAATCTATTAAAATAAACATTACATTTAATTATGTTTGATTACGTTATGATATCGTAAAAAAATAAATTTTGTTGAAGACAACGATAAAAATGCAGATTTGGATATTATAAACAAAAAGGAAAGTATTTTTTTTTAATAAAATTTGGCAAAATTAAAAAATGTATTATATGTTTCATGTTTATTTTAGCAGATTTTTCGATGTCATTATGTGTATAGCATTTATTTATGCCTGTGTTTTCAAAGGCGTAATATGGTTTTACGGTGTTATAACTTTTTCAAATTGTTGGCGACAAAACAATGAACCGCTAGATGAGAAAAATAACAGACTAAAATACCAAAACGTGACTCGACGACTACAAAGATTGGCAAAAAATTAATTGAAGAAAAAGAAGCAAGACTGCGATATGTGCGACGCAAGTTAAAAGTCTTAGGAATTATTAAATGGAAGTACCATACGAAAATAAGGTGAAGGAATACTCCCGTTCATGATACTTCCGTACGCGAATTGTCCGCACAAGGAAACTCCGGAGGCAGATTATTCCTGCTTATGTTCATAATATCGTACAATCGAAAAGTGATTTTAAGCTAATTTAAATGATCAAGCTTGACAGAAGATATATATCAGTTTTAGAGTGTTCAATGTTGGTGGAAAGGTATTATATTCTCTGATCAACTGATGATAATGCTCGCCTTAAGCGAAACCTTTCCTGATATTGGTAAATAAAAGTGGAAAAAAGTACAAATGAATATTGTGAGCATATATGTATGTATTTAGTATTTTCGAATAAAAACAAGGATTATCAGTGTGCGGAGTTTTCTTGTGCGGATAATTCGTGTACAGACGAATCACCGAACCGAAAATAAAAAGTAAATAAAAAAATAAAATTTAGATTATATTGGGAAAACAAGAAGAGGTCATATAAAAAAAAGCTGGTAATATAATATATTAAACAAACAAATCGATACATAAATGCGGAGCATTAAAAATAAGGTGTCGAACGTCGACGATACATTTAAAGTCAGATAGAAGAGATTTTTTATTATTACTCTACCCCTATAATGCTGTATGTCGATTTGGAATATATTACGAAAAAAATTAAAATAGCATATTCGGATTTGAAAATGTCGACTAAATATATTGAATAAGTTAATAAAAACAATAATCCTTTGTACTTCATTCCACTTTATTTAATATGTCAGGACCGGTTTCGCTCATTGCGAGCATTGTCAGTTGACAATGCTCGCAATGAGCGAAACCGGTCCTGACATATTAAATAAAGTGGAATGAAGTACAAAGGATTATTGTTTTTATTAATATAATGCCTTTCCACCAAGTATTGACAGTGAACACCCTAAAAGTGATATTGAATAAGTTATACGACTTAGTTCAAGTAATCTCCGTCAAAGACGGGTAGCAAAAAAATGCAATTTCCTATTATAAATCGAAAAGATTAAGCGCATTGATATTAAGCACGAGTTGATTGGCAGAATATGCAGGGGGGATTGTAAATCAGTTCGGATTAACTTTCGGAATAGATGAAACTGCCAAAAAACATGATATCGAAAAGTTACAAATTTGAAAGATTACAGTGACGAGTTTCTTTAGCTTTGGATAACATTAATCATTTCCAATTAAATTAAATGATATGCTCTTCGACTAAGAACAAAATTTGTGATTACTTTTCAAAGATTTGCAAAATGCTAAATATTCAAACCGAATCATTCAATTTTAAACTAAAGATAAAGCAGTCATCAACAAGTTGGATATAAATATCACAAGAATTCAAGAACCATTAGTTAATATGAAAATGGATGATTAATCTTAAGTCGTTTAAGTGGGATATGCAGATTTTTTTGCTACCAAAAAATCAATGTGTGCTATTACTGTTTTTGGAGAATATTCTGAATTTATTATTTAATATATGTAACAAAAATTTAGCACACATGGTATTATTCTATTATATTATTCCATACTCAAGTAAAAAAGTCGGTGCCATATACAAAAGATTGCGCTCATGAGCATTCGATTTAGTCACTCCGCGGTCAAGGGTTCGAATTTACAATATTGCCTTGATATTTTAGTAAAATTGTGCTTCCCAGAGACGAAAAAAAACGGTTTTTTTGAGCCATTTTTATCATTAAAACGTAACATATATCCTTTCTTTGGTTTGACGACTGACTCACAACCCGGATTAGAAAAACACATGATATTGAAAAGTCCCATCACAAATCCAGACTTGGGTAAGTGTGAATTATTTGAAGACGAATTTGGTAAATTTTTTGGACGGCTTATCCATTTTGTGAAAAAAAATGCGTAACGTAACTCCAAGAGAATATACCGAAGAGGTCGCGATTGTTTTTAAAATTATATACTTTACCAGCAATAATGTTTTTGAAAATAAGAGAGTATTGTTTTTATTCGCGTAAAATGTATGGAATTATTATGGAAAATTTTGTATTTGCAAAAATAACTGCTCACAGGTGTCTCGCTTTGAGAAAGCATTCCAACTCAGAAGGTTAATAAAATAAAAATCAAAACCCTTTGGCTGATTTTAAAACTGCCAATACACTGCATGCTTTCTCACCTCTCTTATCTGTGGAGTTCAAGTACACATGAATAATAGATTAAGGAACGCCCGAGGTGAACACGTTTCTTTAAGGCAATATGCCACAATCTGATGGTACTTTTATCAAATATAATTTTACGCCCGGATGATGCTGTGACAAGGGATATCATTATCGGTATTACCAAAACCGGGATCTCTGGAAATATGAAAACTAAGCTACGCGAATAGTTGTTATATTTTGAATCTGAGAGCCTTAGTTGCAATTTACGTGTATTGAATAACTGTTCGTCCAACAAGCGCTAAATCTTAGAGAGCTTTTGTACAGCCAGACTTGTGTGCGCAGAGATTAACAGATTTCAGTTTAGTGAGCAAGATTTTTTAAAGTCAATCAATTCAAAGAAACAATAAGATGAAAGTATTCATGAAAATTATAAAATCATTATATACAGATATATATGTACATTATTTGATATGATATTTCAAAATACCAGTATCGATATATTCATCTAGTCTTAAATGACCGTAATAAAATTATTTTTTACAGGACCGGTATTCAATATGGAATACCTATATTGATATATAAGTCCCGTATCGCAATCCCTAGCTGCGGATTAAGTAATTCATGTTACCGCTTTGTGTTCCTTCTTGTTAAATCAACGGAAAATGTTGTTGCCAACCTAATAATAATTTTCGAAATGGGCTCATCTGAGAACAAAAAAATAAAATAAAATGCTCAATTAGGTTCCATTTTTTTTTGAAAAAAAAAAAGAATCTTAACATTAATAGCCGATAAGGTCCGTCTGTAAGGACGTCCGCAGTAAGGTACAGACCAATGATTTCGATTTATTCTGAACAGCACATTTTTGAAATGTTGTTCTATCCAATGGGAGCGGCTTATTTTAAACCGGGCGTGAATGTTCTGATATCGCCACGTTTGAAAATTTGATATTTCTTGGTGTAGAGCTAAAGTATTGTATCACCATACATCATAATATTCGAATAATCAAAGACTTTAATTCGACTATTGCAAACTATGATTATAGGGCTATCGAAATGAATCGTTTGATCGTGTGAGTCGATGTGAGACTAATATTTTTTGGAGCGGATTTGATCAATTGAATCATAATGATGAATCTTTTCACGTCTGACCTTGAAAATCTGTTAGAATTCTTTAATACATTAAGAATATTCAAATTATGATATGGATATATGATAGAATAATATTTTGCTTTTTTCATACACTTGGACAAAATGTGCAACTGATTTTTTATTGAAAAATTGGATTTGATCTTTTGATTTTTATTGGAAATAATTGTTAAATAATTTAAAATCCGAAAAATAATTGTTGGCAAACTTAAACATTATTCCAAAAATTAAGTAATTTACAAAATTTCTGCTACTACGAAAGATGATTGTTAGCAAACTTTAACATTATTCCAAAAATTAAATAATTTACGAAATTTCTGCTACTACGAAAAATGGTTGTTAGCAAACTTAATCATTATTCCAACAATTAAATAATTTACGTTATTTCTGCTACTACGAAAAATGGTTGTTAGCAAACATAAACATTATTCCAAAAAATCAATAATTTACGAAATTTCTGCTACTACGAAAAATGGTTGTTAGCAAACTTAAACATTATTCCAAAAATTCAATAATTTCAATAATTTACGAAATTTCTGCTACTACGAAAAATGGTTGTTAGCAAACTTAAACATTATTCTAAAAAATCAATAATTTACGAAATTTCTGCTTCTACGAAAAATGGTTGTTAGCAAACTTAAACATTATTCCAAAAATTAAGTAATTTAGGAAATTTCTGCTACTACGAAAAATGGTTGTTAGCAAATTTAAACATTATTCCAAAAATTCAATAATTTACGAAATTTCTGCTTCTACGAAAAATGGTTGTTAGCAAACTTAAACATTATTCCAAAAATTAAGTAATTTAGGAAATTTCTGCTACTACGAAAAATGGTTGTTAGCAAATTTAAACATTATTCCAAAAATTCAATAATTTACGAAATTTCTGCTACTACGAAAAATGGTTGTTAGCAAACTTGGACATTATTCCAAATATTAAATAATTTACGAAATTTCTGCTCCAACGAAAAATGGTTGTTAGCAAACTTGAACATTATTCCAAAAATTCAATAATTTACGAAATTTCTGCTACTACGAAAAATGGTTGTTAGCAAACTTAAACTTTATTCCAAAAATTGAATAATTTACTAAATTTCTGCTACTACGAAAAATGGTTGTTAGCAAACTTCAACATTATTCCAAAAATTAAATAATTTACGAAATTTCTGCTCCTACGAAAAATGGTTGTTAGCAAACTTGGACATTATTCCAAATATTAAATAATTTACGAAATTTCTGCTCCTACGAAAAATGGTTGTTAGCAAACTTAAACATTATTCTAAAAATTAAATATTTTACGAAATTTCTGCTACTACGAAAAATGGTTGTTAGCAAACTTAAACATTATTCCAAATATTAAATAATTTACGAAATTTCTGCTACTACGAAAAATGGCTGTTAGCAAACTTGAACATTATTCCAAAAATTCAATAATTTACGAAATTTCTGCTACTACGAAAAATGGTTGTTAGCAAACTTAAACTTTATTCCAAAAATTCAATAATTTACGAAATTTCGGCTACTACGAAAATTGGTTGTTAGCAAACTTTAACTTTATTCCAAAAATTAAATATTTTACGAAATTTATGCTACTGCGAAAAATGGTTGTTAGCAAACTTGAACATTATTCCAAATATTAAATAATTTACGAAATTTCTGCTACTACGAAAAATGGTTGTTAGCAAACTTAAACTTTATTCCAAAAAATCAATATTTTACGAAATTTATGCTACTACGAAAAATGGTTGTTATCAAACTTTTTTTTTCCAAAAATTCAATAATTCACGAAATTTCTGCTACTACGAAAAATAGTTGTCAGCAAACTTGAACATTATTCTAAAAATTAAGTAATTTACGAAGTTTCTGCTAATACGAAAAATTGTTGTTAGCAAACTTAAACATTATTCCAAATATTAAATAATTTACGAAATATCTGCTAACTATAAAAATAAAATATATTAAAATAAAATATAATTAAATTAAATTAAATTCAATAAAATAAAATAAAATAAAATAAAATAAAATAAAATAAAATGAAATGAAATAAAATAAAATAAAATAAAATACCATAAAATAAAATAACATAAAATTAAATTAAATTAAATACTATGCAACAAAAATCTCACGTTGCTGGGCAACGGGCTTACAGCTAGTTTCATTTTATTATAACATAGCATACGTGAACTAAAGAATCTCTCCTGCGAAAAACACATAATTATTTACGGTCGTCGCCTAGGCAACGCATTGTCTGACGAATCAATTGTTATTTTTTCGAGATTGCTTCTAGGTTTTTCGACACTGTCCGAATGGCAGTTATTCATCGCATCTTTATTATACGCCCAAGGTGTTCATTTAACTACAAGTGTTCAAACAGTGATTACTCTTCCACTTGTATTTTATTAGATACTAGCGAGTACCCGGCATACGTTGCAATGCCACTCAAAGAATGAAAGTGTTTGTTTTTAAATTATGTTTATTAAAGTGCTTTTGGATATTTTTTGTTTGTCTTGTGCGTATACGAATAGACCTGAAGGTTTTCCAACGCGTAAACAGGCCACATACAGCTTTCCAAGTGAAAAGTATGGATTTTCAAAATTTAGTCCACACACTTGTAACGATTGTCCCTGTGCTTTGTTGATGGTCATTGAAAATGCGAGCCGCACCGGAAACTGCAAACATTTAAATTCGAATGGCATATCTTTGAAATCATTGGGATGCTTGGCAACAGTACATCGTCCCTTTTAAATTTTACATTTAAAATTTTAAGTTTCGATGATATTGTTCATTATCTTGTTCACTGAAAGCTTGGTACCGTTGCAAAGTAGCGAGATTACATTTTGGAAAAGAATGATAGGTACGTCAATTTTAAATGTTTAAAAGTGTGACGGCATGTCTGGCAGATCAAGTGAACTTAAGAATTTAGTTGAATAATTGACAATTTCGTCATGATTCATTACAGTATCGATGGGCTTATACTTTGTCTCTCCGCCTGGTATTTCGTTTTGAATCCTGAAGTTCATCGATGGCGTTAAAATCCTTGTTTTTGGCTGCTCATATAACACGTTCACTTAGCCACTGATGATTTTTGTAATTCTGTGTTAAATTTTTCGAAAAACTTTGTGAATCAATTCGCCTCGCCTATGGTCCTTGTAATTTTACTAAGGTTGGCGAGTCCCTTGTTAATTTAAGAGAAAACAAATCAAATTAGTACATGTCTGCATTTTCTGACTTGTTTATTATCTATGACAGCATCAGTGCACACAGTAATACATTTTCGGAAATTTACATTGATAAGTTTACAGTAAATTGCATATTGTTACATATTGTAAATGTATTAAGTAACAATCGATTGCTTATTTAAGTACTCCATCAGACTGATAAAAAAAACTCACTGCTTCCTAGAACACCGAGAATTTCGTTTATATAAAGCGAGCCCCTTGTAAGCGCATTGGCAGCCTACTGCTGGCTGTGCTAATTTAGAAAACTTTGCGAGCTTCCACACAACAACTTATTATAAAAGTTTTATCGCAATCGGATGAACGGTATAAGAACAGGAACGCATAAGAGACAAACTAAGAAATTAACGTATTGGCAGCCCACCGCTGATTCATATACATTCGCGGGCGTCCGCACAACGTTTCGCCAAAGTTTTTTTGCAGTCCGATGAATGGTATAGGATTGCATACAGAAAAAACAAACAAATTAACGTATTGATAGCCCAACGTTGATTTATATATATATTTAGGCGTCCGCACAACAACTCACCAAAATTTTATCGCTGTTGAATGAACGGTATAGGAACGCATACCAGACTAACAAACAAATTAACGCATTGGGAGCCCACCGCTGATTCGTAAACCTATTCTGGCGTCCGCACAAAAACTATCCAAAAAAAATATCGCAATCGGATGAGCGGTATAGGTAAAAAACAAACAAACATTCATTTTTATATATATAGATAGACTTGAGATATATTGCAATATAAATATATTATAAATGGGATATTTTAAAAAGTTTCAAGTCAACTGTTTGTTTTTGCTTGCTTTGTAAACGAACTATAAATGCATTAGCGGCTGGTTTCATATTTATTATGTGTTATTCTTTTCTTTTTTTAAATCTTCGCTACTGTAATTCCACACAGATAATGCGATATATGAGGAGCAAACATTAAAAAGTGTTATGTCACAAATTTTGAAAAAAAATGGCGTTTTATATCAATTCTGATAGCCCATAATAAAACCTATGAATGGAAATCAAAATTAGTGTTCAAAAAGGTTTTTTTTCATATTAAAATGAAATCATAAAGTTGACACATTCATACAAACCGTCACTTTTGCAACACTAAATCATCATTTTCCAAGCTTTGTATTTGTGTGACAAAACACTTTTTGAATGTTTGCTCCTCATATCACAAAGCTCCACTGAAAACTTCCAATGGACAATTCATTGAGGTATCCCATGACGATACAATTAAGGAGTGGATGCGACAAGCGATCTTTTTATCAGAATATGAAACTACGTCACTTTTTTGAAAGTGTGTCATCAATCGCAACCGTGAAGAGGTACGTAATATTAAAATGTTTAAGTAAATCTGGAGTTAAATGTGACGCCAGTTATCCAACCGGTGTTGTCAGAAGTAAGGATTAACTTCAAAAATATCATCAGTCAAGTATCAGCGACAATTTTTTTGCCCTTTTAATACTCATTTTTAAGGTGTTCACTATAAATATTTGATGGAAACGCATACTAATAAAAAAATACCTTTTTGTACTTATTGTTTAGCACAATTGTGATTTATTTTTTGTAGCCTCTTATAATTATATAAATAATTTTAAATCTTGATGACAGAACGGATTAACCAACCCTCTATCACGTCCAAAGTGAAGAAGCGACGATGGAACTAGCTTTTGCATGTGCTGCGGATTCCCCCAAAGAGGCTGAATTCTGCCCGTCTCTTTGACCAAGCAAATGGATCTCGTCGTCGTGAAATGTCACTAATGACCATCCATAGGATGTACTCGACGGAGCTACGGGTCGCTGGGATGACAGAGAGGTATTAATGAGACTCGGAGGAGACAAGGAATTTTGGAGGAACCATGTGGTTACCATATACTACGGATAGAGAGTGGATATGGTTTGAAAAAATAATACAACGGAAACAAGTAAAGCAATTTTAAATTTATTTAGTTTTTTTATCGTCTTGTGTAAATGTATTTTTAATAAATATCGATCTTTGAATTAATAACACAGAAAATCATTAAGATACTTTGTGTATCTTTTCTATCAAATATACATCAAAGAAATGTAATGTATACTTATACCTGAGTAGTCGTAATTCAGCAGCAGGGTGTTGATTGGTCTTTTTCTTTGAAACCAATTGGGTATATAAATAGAGTGTATGAAAAAACTATTCCTCGTTCATATTTAATTAAATTGCGGATATTTCTACGACAATTTTGTTCGCTATTCATAGGAAACAGAGTCTGGGTGTATTGAGGAAAGAAAACCCTTATTTGAGTGGGTCCCGAACGAGGTCACCTCCATTACAGATACAAATCGGAAAGAAAGCCACCTTCCCACTCGGGGTTCGGGGGTTGGGTTGTAGAATATCATTTCGTTACTTCGGCCTTGTACCTAGGGTATTATTGGAAAAATGACGGCAATCTCTGCTGCGAATAAAAGGAAAACTCACAAAATCCGATTTCGGTATATTTATGACATATTTTTCAAAGTACTTAAATACAGCCTCGGTTGTCAGTTTTAAGATTTACAATTATATCGCGTATAGCATATATGTTGTTTCTAATAAATATTTCAGAACGTCTTCGAATTATGATGTATAATATTTAATAAACAAATCCTACCTTCTTTTTTCAGGCCAGTTTCTCTTCACGCCCGCAAATGGAATGTTAAACTCACCTGAAAGTAAGAACAATACTGTCAATCATTCAAATAAGGTATTTAATAGAAAATTCTTTTAACAAATTGCCAAATAAACAGTCTATTACTAGTAATTTTATCGTTACAGTGCGCATAGTACGTAACCTGTTTACCACGAAAAGTTTTTACTTCAAAATGACAGAGAAACTTTTTCAGTGTGATTTTCGAAAACAACACTAAAACTTTCCGTTTTACGTAATTATTTTTCGTGTGGAAGTTGTTTTCCATTATGAAAGTTTTATTTTAAATTTAAAAAAACAACTTCACTATTAATGATATGAACAGGGTAGTGAATAGTAATAGACGCATGAATGGACTATTCTCGTCATTCAAATTTACATGAGATTTTTTTCAGACGTCACAAACTTTCAAATTATTTATTTGCATTTAATATTCAAGTAATTCTATAAAACTAGTATAATCTCTTAGAAAATATTTTTATGATGATGGTGAAAACCGGGGACAATCAAACGTGCACTCTATTCAAATAATATCCGATCCATCAGTATCGGAACATACTTTGAAAGAGTATCAAGGAATAAAACTAGAACAATATAATATGTTTATATAAACATCATTAATGTTCAACGTTTAAATACGAAACGGTGATGGTATAATGCACAATGTGTACTTTTCTAATTACAAACCTAACAAAATGTTATAGTTAAAAAATAGCAAACACCGAAAAAGCTTTAAACTGATTTTTAAAAAAGAAGAACTAAATACTTTGCTATTTTTTACAGTATAACAATGGAGTTCTACCAAGTACATGCCAATTCAATCACTAAACAATGTTGAAAAGGTTCAAAAACTGAGGAAGAAGAAGTAAATATTTTAATAATATTATATATACAGATTATATAGATATCTAGATATAAGGATCAAAAAGGTAAATATAAACCATAGAATATTTCTGTGTTAACGTCTAAAAAATATTTAATAGGACCGAATCGTAATAGTAAATATTTTAAGCAAAATATTTTTTTAACCGAACCAGCTACTAGTGTGGGTTATATGTAGGGAATCTTATCTCGAGCCAAAATGATGATCCCGGGATTTCGGGATTAGAATTTTTCGATCCCCGGATCAGTACATTTTTAAAAAAAATAAAAAATGTTACCTATATTATGTTACCAGCTGTAAGCTGCCAATACGTTACCAAAAAGCTCTCTTAATCTCAGTTTTTCGCGATGTAGAGGTGAATGAGTGGATTTTTTAATTACTCGTAAAAAATAAGCGAAATCATTATTAAACTAACTTAATATGCAAAAATACGAAATATAACTTAAAATGGTTAATTTCGATAGCTGAAAAAAGCAATTACCTACTTCAGACTGCAAGAATGAAGATTTCTAAAATTGTTGTCTATATACATATATTCTTAATAATTTTATTGAAGTAAATAGACGTAATTTAAATATTCCCAGATTACCAAAGCATCGATTGTTTCGCCATTTAATTTAAGGTTTCGGTTTACGGTACAAAATGAATGTTTATGAACAATACATTCCGCAAAACAAACACCATTGATATCTGGTAACATTCATTGATGTAGAGAACAAAGCGAAAAATAAATATAAAAAATATCGAAATATGAAGCTTTATTTAAGATTTCGACTGAAGGTGCTTGGTGGAATTTCAATATTAAATTTGAATCGTTCAAACTATGTACATTCTCACAGATTTTATCACTAACGACCCGGGTTAGCTTTATAATAACAAACTAGCTTTATAATAACAAACAATAAATATTTTCGACAAATGCATTCAAAAACAGTACACGTGCGTATAATGCATTGAAGAAATTTAATAATTGGCATCAAGTTACCTTTTCGGCTGCGACTCGCTCTTATCGTAAACTCTTAATAAAAGTATTAATAATAAAATTGGGCATCGTTTATTGCATATGCTTGAACTGCCGACTTGAAAACCAACACGTTTCTGTTTTAAAATTAATCCCGAAAGTTTCGGTATCATGTCTTCTAATCACATGATTGAAATGTATCTAAAACTGTACGGGATAAAATTCGGGTGGATTTTTAAAGTAAAAATCTTTGCCTTGTTTGAAACATCGACCACTTATAAGGGTATGTGTGAATTACATTTACATTGAAAAATTTACGTTAATAGCGTCGAAATAAAAACAGCTTTTTCGTGACAATTTACAGTGTACTAAACATAGTGCATGAACGCGCGCAGTGCATTTCAATACAGTTGTTTTACGAGCTTTACCTGCAAAGCCTGAATTTTATTGTTGGTGCGATTTGAATTACTTTGTTGTAATCTCCTGGGTGTAGCATATGGTTGCTCTATATTGCATGCCTAGTTTGTCAGCTTAAATCCCCGAACCATATACTATGTACGTAGTAGCACGGCATCGAATTCCCACGACTCTTAATAAAAACAAACTGCGAAAAAAATCGTCGTGGTATGGGAATAAATAACATACTAATAATTCATAAGGAAATCAAAACACATACCTAGAATTGAAGAAGAGGCTGTTAATATATTATGGTATGTTTGAAAGCAAGAGTAATACTTAATTTTAATGAAGTTTTAGTTTTTAATGTATTGTATATTTTCACTATTTGCGTTTATGCATTGTGCAACAAATACTGACAAGCCGTTATGTGAAAGGAAAAATACACCAAAATAATTAGTCAATATCGAAGTTACCTTTGCGCTGGCAGGCAAAGAATCTGATTTGATTCTAGGTTTGAATCACGACTAGTCAATACGACAAATACACTAAAACGTTTATATCTATGTCATTAACACGTTCACTGCTCATTAATATACGTTAACATTGATGCCACTCAAATAAATTCTGATAATTTATAATACGTGATTACAGTGATTTACACCGATACACACTAACGCACCTGAAATGACATTATCTACGAATTTCGTAGTAGTACTGATTTGATGTGATGTGATAGTATTGTTTTATTGGAATTGTCACGAGATGTAGTGTAATAAATATCTAGTATCATTTAAAGCAATCCTCCGCAAAAGAAGTTCCGCGAGCTCCATAGTCCGATCACATATGACATATATTTTAAGCCCAAAGCTTTTAAATAAGAAAAAATAAGATTAAGAAGAATATTTTTTTTATTTTACATGATTTTTTTTTAAAATGTTACAATCACAAAAACTACAGTTTCCGACTTGAAATCGTTTTGCTAGGGTGTGTCGTTTTAATAGTTCAAGCAAAACAGATACAATGTTTTTACAAGGGGTCCACGAAACTTCTGAAACTTTATAGGGGTCCGTAGTAACAAAAAAAATGCGGAACACTGATTCGAAACACTTTACCGTGCCAGTGAATACTCGATTAAACACCTAATAGTGTCCGTTTATTCGCTCGTTTAGTATGACCGGTCTTATGAGATGGAATACGGATTGTGTTAACGCGCTTGCGGCAAATAAACGGTTAAAAAAGACTCGTGGTTATTATTTATCTAGAGAACGGGGTGGATTCTTTAAAACATAAATAATCGAAAAGTGATCTATACTCTTATTTACATTTCACATATACAGAGGAGTTTTCGCGTAAGCCAAAAGTAGTGGTAATCAAATTCTACTGAACTGTATTTATAAGCAAGCACTCGCGGTTGAGCCAGACTGAGGAGAATAAACAATTTCCCAAGTACTTTAACTTGGAAAACATAAACACAATAAAATACTTTTTCTTCACATTTTGCTGTCGGAGTTTATTTTGCGAAAAAATTCAAACAGCATTAAAATTATGAACGTGCGATTAATACGGAACATAAAACAATTTATGATGGTGTATGGGGCTCGATAAAAAAAAACGATTAAGTTAAATATAAACTAGAAACGTTTATAGTAAACAAGGAATTTTATATCACGTAAAGTGACTGGAGAATTTTATTGATTTGTTTATTATTAGTTATCAGCTTATTCTGAATAAATTGTTATTATTTTGAAATAAAAATATGGTACAATCTCGGTTTTACGGACCTTGATACTACAGGCTTCGGAAAGGTCAAATTTCATATTAAATTGAAAATGCTTTTAATTTTGGTGCTAAATTCAATGAGCAGCAAGTTTTCAGATGTCTGCGACGTGCAGGTCGTTGATTTGATTCGCAGTACGTCGCACATTATTAAAACTTTAAAAAAAACGATAGTCTAAAGAAACTTTCCTTGCTTTGTATACAATTGTATTTTTTGCTGGTCCTTAAAAATATTGATTTTTAATCGATTTTTGGATTAGTCTTCAAATGAATAGATTTGTAAGACGCTAGCATTCTCTCGATTGGAGCGATGAGCTAACTACACGTGTTTCTTAGTACCGTCGTTATATCATCGCCTCGATTTGGTATGCTTTTTCCCGGATTGTCACAGAACCTCGTTTTTGTCTTTTTTAGCTCACCGAGGAATTTGAGAAGCTCGATTTGGTATACTTTTTTTCCGGATTGTCACAGAACCTCGAACCTCGTTTTTATTTTTAGCTCACCGAGGAATTTAAAAACCTCGATTTGGTACACTTTTTCTCGGATTGTCACAGAACCTCGTTTTTATATAAGCTCACCGAGGAATCAAAAATTCTCGATTTGCCAATTTCGTGTCAATTTTCGGAATTTGCTTCGCGAAATTTTCTGATCCCGAAATCCCGGGATCGCAGCTGTATCAATCCCGGGATTTCGGGATCAGAAAATTGAACGGGATCCCGGGATTGGATGCCTTAATTGAGATACTTCGTAAGCGATCGATACTTTCTACATTAGAACAGGTATCGCTAAAAATATAAAAAAGATCACTTATTACTACCAACCGACGATATTGTGCCATAAAAGACAATTAAACTTATGTACTTTGGGTATGTCTTGTTATGATGTTTTAGTGTAAAACATGAAAAAACAATAATTTCTAAAAAAAAATAGAAATTTACAGGTTTGGTTAGATCACGGGTTCCCAAACTGTGGGTCACGGGTTTTCTGGGGATTCGCCAACTTTTTTCGGCAAATCGGTATTCTGGGATTTTGAATTTGAAAATTCTCGGAAGACCTAAAAACGAATACCTTATTTTAAAAATGCCTTTTTCAATTGCATCGGGGTCGCGGGTCACATGGCTTTTATAAAAAGGGGTCACCACTGGGAGCCTATGGATTCGACAATATTCAACATTTCACTGATTTGTAATCACAATAATTAGAGCATAAAATTTTTTAAATTATTCCCGCTCCACATGTGTATCATATGGACTAAAAATGGTAAAGTTATTCAGCGATTGAATCTATGTTTATCGAAGACAGTAAAAATATAAGTATAATAGTAGTAATTGGCTAATCACTTCCGTTACGACTAGTATGTTAAGGATTGTATTGTTCAGAAGGTAATTTGTACATCTATGCATTAAAAAAAAAACACAAAAATCAATTAACCCTCCAAGGACGAGCGTCACCATATGGTCACACAAAACACCGTTGTCTATTGATCCCACTATTCATACTTTTTCTACCTGAATATCGTTGCTTTTGCTCATATTTGGTTAAGAAGGGTACGGACTACAGTAAGTCATCAGCCGTAGGAACAGGAACGGTCTCCAAAAGCACATGTGATTTTTTGAATTTCCGTTTTTTTTAATTTACTTTTTGAAACTGTTAGATATTTTTTTATAAAAACATAAAATTATTTACAGTTATTTTGCTAATATATTTGTTTTGAAATTATGTTGATCTAAAGAGGTCAAATATTAAATATTTTTAAAAAAATCACGTTTAGCTATATTTCAACCCCGAATGTTTGCAAGCCCATACGGTCACTTTTGTCCTTACTACTGTCCATACTCAATATTACACGGTAATAAAAGGATGAGCATGACCATATAGTCATGCGGGGTTTCTATACAACGACTTTGCGTTTTTTTTTTTTTTAATTTTGGATAGGAATAAAAGTTATCCGTTACTTCAATATGGCTTAGAAAATATTTTTTTTATCGGAAAAAAGCTCTCGTCTCTGGAGGGTTAATGAAACTATTAATACTTTGATTCGAGCCCGTGTGCACGGCAACTGGGTTAACAACTCAAGTAAAGGTCCGGCAACACGAATAAATAAAACAATCCTCTTAAAAAGACATATTTTAAAAAATATCTTCTTTATGATTTATTTACATTGCCTGAAAAAAAAACATTTTTTTTTTCAAATGACTAAACTTTATATTTCAAAGAGAAAAAGTAATATTTTACAAATGTCGAATAAAAAAAATATTATGAAAAAATGAGTCTAAAAATGGTTAAAATGTTTACTTAAAATCTTTGGTAAAAATTTACCTTTCAGATTAAGTAACAATTTTATTGAACAGGCTGGATTCCCTCCCATCCATTGATTTTCAATAGACCCCGACCCATGAATTGTTTGTTAATAACAACGCGTGGAGTATAAGTAAAATCCTTCACGGATGACTATGATGTATACAATATGCTGTCGATAAAAATATTAATTACAAAGCAATACACATTGTAAATAAATGCTAAAAACACTTTTTTTGTCGAAATGTATTTTTGGAATTTTCTTTCTCGACCAAATATTGTTTTCGAACACTCATCGTAACTGACTACGAAGCGTTCAGCTGAAGGTGAGTGCTAAACAATTAAGATAAAAGTGATTAATGGTATGAACTTGAAAAATAAATCACATTTTTTAATAATACAGAAACAATAATATTGTAATTTGCATGTGAGTATATTCATTTAAGGCAGGATTGTTTTCTGGGAAAAATTTGTAAGCAATAGCTGTATGGCAACGCTCATCTTTGACAAATCACATTAAAGCGATAGTGCTGTGTGTATATTTTGGGACTAGCCTGTTGGTTATGTTATGACAAAAGAAGAAATCAGGAAAAAATCGTAGGGCGAGATATCCGAAAGATCCGTAGACTAGACATATTTATTCTTTCGGTAAAACAATAGATAGCTATACACTGGCGGTTTAATATCACAAGTCACTCGACGTTTTTTTAAACCTTCAGCTTTCGTTGTGTATGGCTTTCTGATAGAGAAAAATATTGATTAAACTTGCCTTTTAACACTAATCGATTAACAAATCAATTTATGAAGTGTTTAATTTATTAGCTGGGATCCGAGCTGCGAATTGCAATATCGGAGGAAAATATCTCTACCGATATTAAGGTGTTTCATATGTATAAAATACGTATTATCAAAAAGTTTAAATACAGGGGGAAAGATACGAACAATTGGGATCTCAATACCGGCCGAGTTGATCAAAATTTGTATTTTAATACTTCATTAAGAAAACCGTCATTCAGCATAATCGTAATCCATAATCGTAAACGGGTGATTCTTATAAATAACTTATTACAGTTTCTCAAAATAATAAGATATCGTTGAAATTCTCCTTAATTTTCGAACCTGTCAATATTAATACAACTGTAATTAGATTTTAAATATGTCAATTTATCGTGAAAAATAACAAAATAAATGATAACTAAGTATGCATTAAAAAATGATTTTGGTAGATGTTTAATATCGAAACATCGGTATTTTTGCTCATTCTAGACAGGTATTTCGGTAAAAATAATAAAACATTTTTAGTAATTTTTCCACATAAAACCGGTTTCGCTCATGATGAGCATTTTCAACTGATAAGAAAAACAATAAAACAGTGATATTTATACAAAAGTTAAGTGATAAAAACAAGGTATGACAAACAATTGGTATTACAACCTAGCAAAAGAATTGAAGTAAAATACAAGGAAAATAAACTATAAATAAAAAGTTGAAGACCACTTAGCAATGAAACTATTATGACAAAAACCAATTAGGTATGAATTATCATTACCAAAGTAAAAACCAACAATTAGTGTATATAATAAATAAATCTTAATGTCTGTCAACCAAATTGAGTTTGGAAAATCCAGTAGAGTTTAATCCAGCAAAATTGATTCCTGCGAAAAGAATAAAGGCAATATCAATTCTTGCAAAATAAAAGCAAACTGAGAAAATTAAAATTCTAAAGAAATAAAACAGTACATTTTATGTGGAAAAAGTACTTAAAAATGTTTTATTATTTTTATTATAATGCCATTCCACCAAGTATAGACAGTGAACACCTTAAAAGGTATTTCGGTATTGAAAATACACCATAAATACCGGGTTACCGATATTCCAATCCTTAATTAAAGCCCTTAACACTGCAAACAAATATCACAACGTTGACCACTCAGGCATAGAAAATGTTATGATAATACGTCAACATAATAGCTAAAACCTGTTTTTACTCTGAGGATTGGCAGTGTGAACGCTACGAAGAAGCGTCCTGCAGAGCCTTTTGGTGAATAATTGAATAAAATGTATTAAAGAATATTTCCAGGGACGGAGGATTAAATGCTCTGGAAAATAAGCTGAGATAATAAAGTGAGGCAGTTTTATTTTATTAAGAGCAAAGTTTTGATAACTTTATAATCGTGAGCAACAGATTTTTTTGCTCGTCGTTTCTTTTATTTCTGGGGAACACATTTTTGCGAAATGGGTAATTAAATTTAATATACCATGATACTTTTAACTATAGAAACAAGTACTCGTTTTGTTTATATTTTTTTAGAATTAAAAGATGCGAACTTTTTTGTACTCGGCTTGAATAAATAATATGTTTTTTTTAAGTTTCAAGCGATGCAAACAAATTCACTCACGGGAAGTGTTTCATGTCGGAATTCAGGATCAAGTACAAGTATGCTTAAAAATGTATATTTGTATGCAATGAGTATCAATTCAAAAGCGGTGGTCTAGCATTAAAGTTGGCATTTATATTTAGATATAACTTTATACTATTGCATTATATGCAGTGGTGTAGTGTTAAATAAATAGATACCAAGTCGGTCATTGATTTCTATCTCATTTTTTTTTATCCGTCCGAAGTCTATTAAAAATCACAAGTTTTAACAATTAAATCAATTAAAAAAACGCGCAATTAATTTAAAAAAAACTGTACTCACTGTATGTACTTGAAGATTATGTTACAAGTCAAAAAGGTGGCAGGGCGGCGCCCTGGTTCATTTTCAGGTGCCAGGTCGCCGACCTGGCCCCACTACACCACTGATTATGTGCAAAATTTGTCATATATATATATTCTATAATTTTTTATTTTACCTTTTCATGTTTTGACTGCCATCGAAAAAAAACAAATGTCATCAATGTTAGAAAATCTGTAAAACGTTCTTTTAAAAGTGACTACATAATATGTAAAAGATATGAACAATATAAATAATGACAAATATTTAAATTGAGACTGCAATATACACCTTGATTGACATTATCGTGTGGATATATATGAAAGACACGTTAAGGAATATAAGAATAAACAAAGGCAAAAAGCAACGTTTTTAGTAACATATGGATAGATCTGATTCAGATGTTTTATTTTATAGAAATAATGTGAAATACATGTTTTCCTCTTAAGAAGTAGACTCTTTTCGGAATATATTCATATATGTATGCCATGCAATTATTAATTTAAATTTAAATTGAAATTTAAAAGAAATTGGCTAGAATGATTCTAGTAAGAAACTCTGTGGGTCTTTCCAACAGCAGATACACTCGCCGTGTCGATTTTTCAATCGTGTAGGTAAATTCGATGCATTATTACTGGTAAATGCAGTAAAACATCAATAGGTACTGTAAACATCGAATCAATTTAATCGGGTTGAATTAATTCCTGATAAAAAGAATCATCAATTAACCCGATTTTACACATGTAAATAAAATTCATATTTATTAGAATTAGATAATAGCGGGTCTTACGTCGCAACGGTTAGTGTGGTGGTTCTCACGGGTTCGAAACCCAGTACGAAAAGCACTTTTTCGATCGATTTCTGTTTGAAAGCATGGGTTTATATGATGTCAAAAAAATCCCTCCCACACTTACCGATCCTTTAATAACAGGCCGTAGCGGGAGCGATTAGTTAACCACTAATTCTGTCCTTCTATCCCTACTATTGTCTTTGACAAAGAGAGGTTGAGCGACTGAGTAACAGACTGTTCTCATAGAAAAACTTATGTTGAGATACCTTCACTGGAAGACCACATACTCCACATTGGGAGCGAACACGGATTAAAAAAAATAATCAAGAAATAAAGAAGAAATAGAATCCAAATAGTATTAGAATCGATTTATTTAAATTTGTATTAACTATTTTTAAAATGTTCATAATTTACGTGACATAGTATTTAATCTTATTTCATTGTTTTTAAGTGCATTCTAAATGTTTGCTTGGTTTGATCAATTCTATAAAAGTATTATTTAGATCGAGTACATATATGTAATGTGCGTGAGTGATCGGATTGGCCAACGATTTTTTCTATGATATGGATAATTGAAATTAACACAGGAAATGGTAGAAATTGAGTAAGCTATGTTTTATATTCCAGACGATTGGAGTATTTTGATTCATCAAGGGCAAAACCGATATATTGCCAGACAAGACCCTTTATAATCTCCTACTCTCATCATCGGACTTTCGCGGTTACGAATCTATGTAAGTCATGGACGAGTGAGTGTCTCGCGAGATGCGCCGTGATAAACATGCGACAGACACAGCAAGGCGATGTTATCGCAGAGCGAGATCGCCACAGCTCTATTATTAACACCACACAATCTCCTAATGTCGTCTCAATTAATCATTTTGGCCACGCGGCTTAGCAACGGGTTACAGCTTACAGCGGCTGCGGTTGCCCGAGCACGTAGATTACTTATCCCGTGCAATCCGGGCTTTCGGAGATTCATGTGGGTTATTGTAATATATCAAAACAGATAATATATTAACAGATATTAATTCAATGTAAAAACATCTAGCATTTAATCATGATCACTTACACAAGTATATATCTTTCTTAGTTAGTAGGTGAGTGTCAATAAATCATAAAGGTGTCTGTAAACGAGCAACTTTTTACAACAATATGCATATAGTGTGTGGTCGTTAATAACATAGCAAGTAGCAACACACGACACTTTTGTCTCAAAGGGGCCGGTTGGTCTAACATTTTTATTTTATGCTGGTTGCATCAGACTTGTCGGCAGCAAGATTTTACGATATTATGAATATTGATCGACGTCGAAAATACGTCAACGTTCCCAAGAATCTATTCTCCTCTCGTTTTTCTCAATATGTGCATATCTTTTTTCAATCTGTCAAATAGAACACGTCGGATGCCAGATAAATTTTCGATATCAAGTCTTGCTAATATTATAATTATTATAACGGGCTAATATTATAATTAATTCCGGACACATTAAATCATTACACTGGATCGTTAAATCGTTAATTCCGAAAAAAAGACAGTAGTCAACCAAGCAACGGTTGGCGGCATTTATGTTTTAGATCACTTTGCGTCTCTACTAGGGATTCTGAAGTCTCGGGTTTTTCAAAGTCCCGGGACACGAGACGTTATAAAGTCAAAGTCCCGGGACTTCCCGGGACTTGGGACTTTTATTTCCCATTTAATAAAATTAAAAATTTATTAAAATTAAATATTTGTATGTACCTATGTACTAAAAAAAGATGATAACGGTTCATGTATTGAAAAAATAACAATGAATTGGGTAAAATTATGACCGTTACTTCACAAATCACAATACAGCTTTTATACCTTTTTTGTCCTATTGAGACATTGGTAACTTTGTAGAATAGTGAAAAACATTTGTAAATAAAACAACACCAGGTATGAACCTTTAATTATAATATTTTTAATTTGTTTTTGCTACAGTTATATTTTTAATACGATTATGAATTGATTTAAACAAATTTCTAATAACATAAATGAAGATATGTTTCTCCCAAACGTTTTTTAATATTTAGATTCAATTAAACTATTTTTTTTGAGCGTTTTTTACGCAGTTAGACGTTTTTTTTTCATGCGTACTTTAAAAGGGCGGCAAAAGTATGCGTTAATTAAAAAAAATACATCTTTTGAACACATTTATTTATTAATAATAAAAATATTAAATTAATTCAATAATAAAGTCACAACCTCAAATCATACATAGTATGTATTATTTACACAAAAGGTAATATTTTATTCTTGCTTATCAAAATATGCTTTTAAAAATAATAATGAATTTAATGACGAATCAGACAGCCGATTTCTTATTTTTGTAATAAACGTTGTTGCTCATCTTCGTTGTAAGTCGATGTTGCTTTAATGTTATATATAAAAAATAATCTTTGTTTCCGTTCTCCAGTTGATTTTAAAATATTAAATTCGTTTAGTTTTTAATGGAGAAATCTTTTGTTTTTTTGTAATCAAGTGACAGTTCTGCAATATTTTTTTCATCATCGATATTTTCTTCAGATACCTCGATATCTTTTTCCACGGAGAAAAGACGTTGTAGTAAATTATCTCCGTATTTCAAAAATATCGTTTTGGAGCATTTGTCAAAATCTTTCGTGTATTCTTTTCGAAAATCAATTAGTCTTAGCAGAACGGTTGGTAATAAAAATTTATAAGCCGCCTTGATTTATAACATAATTTTCTAGAAATAACTATTGGTTCCATTAATTCTTGGAATTCTGTGCGATTATCCCATGCTGCAAAAATAGTTAAGCGAACACGTGTCTAAGTTTTTTTTGTATTTCTGCATGTCTCTCTCTACCCATTAAAAATGGTTGTTTTGTATTACAATATATAAATAGATGTTATTTGAAACTTCAATAATTATAAATCCAAACAGCTGTTTCTTTTATAAGATCCCTGTTATATATGCATACTTAATTTTGTTAAAACCCCGGCCTTTAATCCTTAGCCTAAACATAATGCATTTTTTTCAAAACTGATCCCGCGGATAGACACCAATGTAACTTTAAAATTAACTTTTTAAGTCACATTAGCGATTGCTTGCCTCCAATTTTTATTTGTTAGAATGGTTTTTTCAAAATTAAAAATGTACAATTTGGCTGTCTTAAGTCCCGGGACTTGGTTGTTAAATGTCCCGGGACTTAAGACAGCAAAAAACCTTAAAAGTCCCGGGACTTTTGTCCCGGGACGTCTCGACACAGAATCCCTAGTCTCTACACCAAATTATTGGTCATACGGCCTAAGTGATGATGCCGAGCCGACACACATTGCCTATAAATATGGTCGCAAAAGTGATTCCGGATTAAAGTTTTCGCAATATTATCGGCAATCATGCCAGACATGTGCAATTTTGATGTTCGCTTACCGGCGACTAAATTTGTTTTTTTTTGTCTGAATACGCTCTTTCCCACGCAAAATATAATACATATTGAGTATCAACAATGAAAATTTTAAAATGAATCACCATTAAATATCTTTTCTCTAGCACTAAATTGTTGTAACACCTTTATTTATACCGATGTACATTGTCAAATTTCAAATTATTTAGATTTTAATATATTACAAATGATATAATATACCCCGAGTGGATCATTGAGATGTCGATAATTGTAAAAAGCAATAAAGTAAATTAACGAAACAGTATAACAAATAATTTTGGTATCAGCACTGAAAACGAACAGTTGAAAAATAAAGTATTGATTGAAACTCATTTTAAATTATACTGACGCCAAAATTGCTCTATAATGTGCAACTAAATTAATAATAGTTATAGCCTATAACTGTTGTAGGTAACACAAGCGGTTTCGATTTTACTCACATCTATACAGCTCATGTCGTTATTTTTTTAACGTTTATAATATTGATGAAAGAATAATCATATTTATAAATAAAAGAGTGGAACTTACTTCAGAAATTAAATGCAGAGTAAAGCTTTATTTGAGAAAGTAAAGTGAAAGTTTTTGTTACTTAGTCGCTCAATCTCACCTTTTTCAAAGCGAGTAGCAGGGAAAGAAGGATAAGGCTAGAACAGGACAAGTGGTTTACTAATCGCTATTGCTATACCCATTTATTAAAGGATCAGAAGGATGGGAGGAGAGAAAATAATGTGAATTGACACCACAAACACCAAGTCTTCGATTACAACTTTGAATTGAATAATTCTCAAATTCACTGTGATCTTATCGGGAATCGAACCCAGACCTGCGTGATCGGTAGAGAAAGCTCTAACTAACTGGGCCACAGCAAGCGATGATGCGATGATGCGATTGTTTGACATAATTATCATAGTAACAAAAACATTAATAGAGCAGCATTTCTCAAAAAATGAATTGACGCCAAGAAAAATATCTTTGTTAGAAGTGAAATATGTATTTTCATCGCATCATAGCATGCAAGTGCAAATTGACTTGCGAATTGACTTTAAATGACATTGATTTTGAAGGTCATGAAATGAAAAGTTTCAGATATCATGAGAAATCTATTTTTAGTCTGGAAAACTTTTTGAAAACATCTTAAATTTAGATGTTAGAGTACACATTCGGCCAATCACTGAAATGATCCCAGTATCAAAATGCGCTAGAATAAAGATAACTTCTTAGTCTTCATTGCAGTGGCTATACGGTATTTTTTTAATTTTTGATAAACAGTTGAAGACATGCGATCGATCACAAATGGTCCACGTGGGATCGACCTGTTGACCGCCCACCGTGATACCGATATGAATTACAATCACATAAAATAAAATATTATAATACAACCCATGAAATTATAAAACGATGATAATGACAATAATATTCAACAAACGAATCGTATACGAATATTTTAAATTTGTAGTTGATGAACTCAGTTAACAATTTATATATTTTTTAAAGCAATTAAAAAAACCCGACACAAAAGGCAGATCTCGCGAATACAATCAAAACAAATTATTTTGTGACTTTGTGTTAATTTATTTAAGACGCGACAACAATACCTCCGTAAAATTGGCGGTTTCATTGCGGTTAGCGGTTATATCTTGAAGAGTGATTTTGCTTGGCGATGTTCGTTGTCTTTATTTTATCGCTGTCATATTATTTATCCCGGACGCCGCACAATAAATTCCTGCTGAGCGATTATAGCGATTTTAATTTGGGTAATGTTCGTGAAAAGTGAAACCTAAGCATGGCTTTGTGACGGCGAGATTCAAAGGGCGAGAAAGTATTGCGAGCAGGATAAATTGAAAGTTGAAAACAATGACGGTAGATTTGAAATGTCAACTCATTTTTAATGACGGCAATGTTTTCAAAAAGTAATAAGTGAATTCAGTAAAATATCTGGTAAAATTAAATTTTGCAAAAAACGAAGAAAGATATTTGTGACGTAAATGTAAAATTGTATAATTTCTTTATTTTATCTACTCTCAATGCGGAGAATATTAAATCTTTATGATGTTAATCTCAAAATGTCGTTTTCGAAGAGTAAGGATATAAGGATTGCGCTGGACGACAGATTTTTAGGATGGTATGGGAAGTCGATTAAAAAATACAAATGAAACCATCCAGAAACTGAGAGAAACTTGACTACGGATCCGAATTGAAAGTATGTAAGTACATATGATAAATACAGTCATGTCAATAATGTTCTTCATTTAAAACAATCTTTTGTTTGAATAATTGAATCGCAATTATTTTTTCAGGCAGAGCATTGGATGTATCGATGAATTTCCTATAGATCAATCAAATCAAAAACCGGACTATGGACTCCCAAGTGAAATAATAAATTTAGTTTTAATGCCTTAAATGGTGTTTTTTTTTATTCATGTCCGTTTCCAATGTGGAACATATGGTCCGTAATTGGGTTATGTCAACAGAAGTTTTTGCTCGAGAACTGTTTCTTACTCAGTTGCTCAACCCTTTTTTGTCAAAGAGAGTTAGGATAGAAGAATAAAGCTAGGACAGGACTGGTGGTTAGCAAATATTAACTCTTATGGCGACCTATTGGCCTCACCCTTGTTTGATCATTTTTTTGCAAATATATATTTTTTTATTTTTGCCGTGGTTTGATATCACGTAAAACGGATTGATTTGCTGTATATTGAATATCTGGTGGTGAAAATAAATATGCACATGGCTTCTCAAGCTATATTATGCGGAACACCGGTACTACCAGGTAAGACGGAAAGAGACTTGTGTGCGTGGCCGGCTCATAGAGTGTGGGAGTGTGAGGCGCACACAAGCGCACAGGCGACGCACTTAGATTTTACCACTATCAATTCATTTAGTTTTAGTCTTGAGAGACGTTTAATGCATTTATAAAAAATCAGACGACCATATGTTCCATATTGTGAGCGGACATTCACAAAAAGTTTATAAGAAATAAACAAATTAAATTCAGCAAATATAAGCTTTGTTAACCACTATTCCTATTTTAGCTCTTTCCTTATATCCCTACTCTCTACGAAAATAAGAGGTTAAACAACTGGACTACAAATAGTATTCGGAGAAAAAACATACGGTAATACTAGTCCGTAGTGGAACATCCTGCGACTTTCAGTATCTTTCACTCTTTATTAAGACCCTTAGAGGGAAATACTAACAACGAGTCATCGTTACTCTTTCTAAATCTGTATAAAATGTTTAACAAGTAATAAATTATATATACCTAATAAATCTTTCTTGTATATTGTTAAAAAGCTGACAATGTTTTTACATTCAGCTACTTATGAATTTTACATTCAACTATTGTAAACAATTCCACTAAACAACTCCTTGAATATTATAATCTTAGTAATGCCTTCACACGGATAGGCTATCAACGAGTCCTCGTTGCTCCGTCAAAATCTATTTATGAGGTCGAAAAAGTGATAAGATATTATATTAACTAAATATGTCTATCCTGCATACTCTTAAAAAGTCAACCATGTAATAGACTAACAACAAGTCCTCGTTGTTTTATAAAAACCTTTTTTGTGTAGAACAAGTGATACGATATCTTGCATACTCCTAAAAAGCCAACCACGTGATTGACTGACAGGTAGTCCTCTTTAAATCATTTTGTTATTCAAAACATTTAAACGATTGTACTCAACAAATTCTCATTAATAGTATATCTTAGAAAAGTCTGAGAGGGATAGACTAACAACAAATTCTCGTTGATCTGTGAAAAAAATTTTAGTATGGCAAAAAAGTAATAAGATATATAAACCAAATAATGACATCTTGCATTCTCTAAAAAAGCCAACCATGAGATTGACTGACAAGTAGTCCTCTATAAATCTTTTTTTATTATTACAACAACAACCGTACCAACTCCTTGCATACTTTTATCCCATAAAAGCCTTCAGTGGGATAGACAAATTCAAAATTTTCGTTACTCTGTCAAAATCATTGTATTTTGTCAAGTAAGTTGTACGATATAGAAAGAACAGTTACTTAAAACTTAAAAAGTCAACCATGTGATAGACCAACAACAAGTCCTCGTTGCTCCGTCAAAATATTTTGATGAGGTCGAACAAATAATAAGCACTTATATTTATCAAATGTTATATCTTGCTTACTCCTAAAAAGCCAACCATGTGATTGACTGACAGGTAGTCCTCTTTAAATCATTTTTTTTTTATTCAACGATTTTAATCGATTGTACTCATACAACTTATCATTTATAGTATATTTTATAGTCTGAGAGGGATAGACTAACAACAAGTCCTCGTTAATCAGTCAAAACCATTAAACCAGAAAACAAACAGTTACTTAAAACAACCATGTGATAGACTAACAGCAAGTCCTCGTTGTTCTAAACCTTTTTAATGTTCGGACAAGTAATACGATTTCTTGCATACTCTTATACACAAACAAGAAGTCGTCATTGGTTTGTCAAAATGATTTTTAAAATGTGATAGGATATATTGCCAAATAAGCCAAGTAGTCCTCTTATACCTTAGAAAAGCCTTCAGTGGGATGTCAGATGGAAACCCGACGACAGGTTGTGAATGAAAAGCATTACAGGGAAAAACTAACAGCAAGTCGTCGTTGCTCCGTCGATATCTTAAAATTGTATGAAACTGTATTTCATTACCTTTCTAAAAACATACTGTCAGCTTGTCCTCTTTCACTCCTAGAAATCTTTCGGCCCAGGAATTAATTTCAAAGCTTACCAATTTGTTGTTGCTTCATCAAAAAGGAAAATCACCGGAAAATAAACACACCAACCTACGTTTTAACCGTCTTTTAAATTATTTTGTGGAATTTTTTGATTTTGAGGTAGTGGCGCGATGCCATCCTACGAACTTATTGAGTGATACTGGTTGACGCCGGTACGCGAGATATTTTTCCAAATTTGACCGGTCCACGGATGTAAGAAGGTTGAAGAACACTGACCTAAGCTGTGTCGTTTATACGGTTTCTATGTTTGCACGGAGGGTGATTGTTATTACTTGTTTTAGTATGTACTATAATTATATTTTAATTAGGACGTAAAAAATGTTACCATTTTATTTGTTTTAACTTTCGTTATATTAAACAAGGTGTCAGGAATATTTATTATATGTATTCTTCCACGGACCCCCTGACGTTGTCCACGCACTCCTGGGGGTCCGTATGAACTACTTTGGGAACCACTGCTCTAGATGAATCGTCTCCGGGAAAATTGTTAGCATGCTATGTCAGTCTCGTAGCCTAACAATTTTCACAGGCCAGGAGAAGTCCTGGCCTGTAACCTGAATCCTGATTTTATTAATTTTTGATTTTATTAACTTTTGAGATTTGGAAGTGGGTGGGTTTTTCTTTCTCGATATTCTAGACTCGATGCTTAAAATTTATTCTTGAGTTTAATTCGAATTTATTGAAAATTTGGGACATTGTCAGTTAGTTTAAATAAAACATAATATTTTTGATTTTATTTCTTAAAAAAAATGTCCACGTGATCAATTGTTTCAACACCGTACAGTACACCAACTGACATGAACGCCTTCTTGATGACTTTTCTTTGTGTATACCCCAAACACATGTGAAAATTAAAATGGCATCATCAATGAAACCACAAATTTAGGCTCAATATAATTTTTATTTTATATGCAATTTATGTTAAGAAATCCTGCCTTAGAAATGGATACACATTTTTTTAGCAAAATAAGTTATAACCTCTGTAACACACGTTTTAAAAAATTATAATTTAAAAACAAGAGAAGCTTTATAAAAGCTTGTGATATATATAAGAAATTTTCGAATGCTTTATTAATGTACTAGCAGGTAATGTAAAAAGGTTTCCGAAGTGTATATTTTAGAAACGGTCATTAATTACTCGTCAATTCTGGAAAAGCTTTTTTCAAAGAGGCGATTACAGCTTTAGAATATTATTCGTGACTGGAAAATGCTACAACATCCCAAAAGACACGAGCTTTTGATGAAGATTTAAAATAATTAATAGTTAATTAGTATTTTTTGTCAGAATTCATGCTTTTTACTTGACCTCTCTTTTACCTCTTTTACCTCTTTTACCAACCAAATGACAATCCATAGGATGTACTAGAATAAGCTACTGGACGCTGGGATGACATGGGACGAGTTAACTCGTAACTGGCGTGTTGAGCACGAACATTTTTACGAGATAGTTCGTCTGTGGCAGCCATCTAGTTAAAAAGGCGAAAAACGTGTCAAAAATTGTGACGCAAGAAGACTTAAGTTATTAAATTAAATTTAAAATAATATTTATTCGAGTATCAGGAGCTTTATCGAAAAAAATCCGTACAAATAAATTTATATATCAGATATGTCGCGCAGAGATATTGCGATATGCAATATATGTCTATATTGTCACAAATAGATCCATACAAAAAGCAACATCACAAATCTAATATATAATTTTATTTATTTCGCAAAAGAAAGGTTAGTAAACCTTCCTATATTTTCAAAAGTAAAGATATTCAATTGGATCACATTTTTTACTACATGGATGGAAGTCAAAAGATCGGTAGAGTCAACAAAATTAGACAGCTTTTTTTTATGAAGTCATAGTTTAGTACCCGAATGAGTTGCGATATCTCATTTTGCGAATGAATCATTTTGTTAATCACAGAAATTTTTACCTTAGAAAAATTATATTTATTTTCACACAGTTTTTGTTTCAACTAGTCATTGTTATTATAAGTATGTCTATCATTTTTGCTTTTGGTTTCCTATATTCAAAATCATATGATCAATGATTATTTATTTGTGCGTAAAAAATGAAATTTTATATCATTTTTAAATATCAGATGACACGACATAGCTCGCCCCTATTGGATTGCTGCCCGTAATATACATCTGGCCACCTTCCAACCAGATTTTACTACCTGATAAGTAATGTCGATAATTATACAGCAAATTTGGTTTAATGTATCTTAATTACATCGAAGATTCAGTGATTTCGTATTATTTATTAAGGATTTATTTAAGTTTGTAAAATATCACATTAAAAAATTTACGAGACCAATTAAATTATTCATTTGTAAGCATCAAACTTATTTTTGAAAAAAAGTAGTTAAGAAACTTTGATGAAACATTATATTACTAATTGATTACTGTTAAGTCAATAACCGCGGTGAATAATGATGTTGCAACTTTTCGTAGTAGTCGATATATCAACGGAAGAAAATATTCTCACGGTTCTGGCAGAAGTTGGTAAGTAACAGGTTGATAGTTCACTTCTGAGTATACAGAAAATGAAAAAATCGCCTATTAGGATAAAATCTCTATCATTGATACTTTATTTTACATAGATAATTATAATATCAAAATATAGACGCATACATGCTGATCTGACACAAATAAGAGTTTAAAATAGTTATACAGGGACGATCGCCTGCTTTATTTAGCAAACTGGTAGAATAATTGCACCAACCGAGTTATTCCAGACAAAGAATTAATATCAAAGAATCTTATTGTATATTAAGCTCATTTTTTCAGTGTTCTTCAAATTCTTTTTATGGAAACTTCTTTGCAATAATATCTCAACAATGCAATTTATGGTTTCGATGAATTCGGCGGTAACAGTGTAGAAGTTCATTTGTATTATAAATTACAATTTGACAACTTTGCTATTCTAAATGTTTCGTAAAAAAATGTAACATCTGTTTTGCTTCTTTTAGAAGTATCTTCTGATTCTTATCTTATAAATTACAAAATAGAGGTTAGGATTAATTCCTTTCTACTGGACGCAGGGAGAAGGTAAGGGATAAACTCTAATAATACAGATTACAAATAAATCACTCATATGAAGGAGGGTAAGTCCTAAAAGAAGTAAATTTAACATTGGTGATCCGGCTCTTTTATTTATAATGTAAATTACTAATGTTTCAATAATATGGAATAAAAAAAATCAAATTAATCTGTCAATTCGCTTAAATTCACGGGAATAAATGTTTATTTTTTATTTAATTAACCCTTATAAATTTAACAAATTGATTTACATATGTTATATATTAGCAACTCGACAATAAAAACATACTTGGATACTTTTCCATCGCTGCATTTAGCGACTTTGACTTCACATTTAATAATATAGAATAAGATTTAATTACATTATTTCACTTGCTGTGATACGAAATGTGACAAGTGTTTTGCCTCTTTAAGAAGTATCATCAAAAAAATATTGCAAGGTTAACGAATATATACGATTTTAATGTTTAAGTTATACATTACAAAATAAAATTCGGGGTTTATGTACTTTTCTACTGGACGCAGGAAGGGGGAAAGACAAAATCCTTGATTGTGATAATTACTTACATTACGTGCGGTAAATCACAATGAAAATAAAATCAACAATGGTGATTCACATATGTTTCCCTTCTATTAATGACTTTATTAATTTCCAAAAACTCCAAACTGTCCATCGTTAACTCTTTATTTTTTATTAGATGGAGTATTTCAATCTATTTTTTGTATTTATTGACTGTATGTGTACTACATTAAAATTAATATTCCTCGTAAAGCAGAACATATTACTTTCTACAAACGGCCGCTTGGAAAAGGCTGATAGAAAATGAAACCACTATTTTATAAGAGATACCGGGGAACCTTTCAGCTGGAGAACAAATTGAAAATGGTAGATCACCGCCGCCGATAGCAGAGGGCCACAAGAGCAGCGAGTGGTGACGCAACCACTCTACTGCATTAGAATGAGCTCCCTCCCGTGCATGCATTCTCAATGTGTTTTAAGGCGACTCAGTAGGATTGCAAAACTTAAATTTGACCTACAGCATAAATATTGCACTGACTTAAATAAGTAACCACCACAATACGTATTTTTACAGTATCAAAACAAGCAAAACATTTGTATATTTCATTATAAAAATAGCAATACCACCTAACACACGGATGGATATTTAGACAGTAATAAGGGTTTTTCATATAAAACAATTTGTTATTGACGAAAATCAGTAAGTACTTTTTTATCTTCGTAGCAAAGACTGACAATCTAATTTACTTACCCAAATATCTGTTGCAAAAATTATATGTAACTGAAACAATGCGTTAATTATATATACCGTGAAAATGACTTATAATGCTACATATGAGTTATTGATAGCAACAGTAAGCCATCGTATTTAATAAATGTAAATCAGAGACGGTGTTTTGTCAAACGAAATAATAAAAGAAATAAACAAGATAAACCATACAATACAAATTTCTCAAACTTTCTCTAATATATTGAAAGAATTTGTTTTTATTTTTAATTTTGTATAACCTATTTGTTATGATATTGATTTTAATATGAATACAGTTAAAAACATTCTGTTGAATAAAAAATATTGACATAATAAGATTAAAATGGAAAAAGTATTGAGTTCTAAAATAAATATAAATTTCAGTTGATAGTTATTTCTGGTTCACGCCATAGTTCTGACAGTGGATTTTCCGAAAATTATATTAACTATGTCTTATATTTCTTGTTGGACATCTAAGCTATCTTGGAGGATATTTGTAATCATTTTCAAAAAAAAAAAAATATATACTGAATTCACGGAATAAAAACATGTTTGCTATCAGAAAACTTAGTTATTCCACTGATTACTTAGAATAAAGGTAAATTTCATTAACTAATAATAGCTTTAAGATAGTTGGTATGAAGACGCTTCTCGAAAAAGCCAAAAACGTGTTACAATTTGTAAACAATTAGTGGAATGACAAAGTTTATTTGTTAATTTATTATAAAATGATTTTGTCTTTAGTGAATGCCGAAACTATCGAAAATATTCATAATCCATGCATGTCTTTAAAGTCATAACCAAATGTTATGATGTGTTTATTTTTACTTCAAGTTTTTATATAGCCTAACACTAATTCAATAAGGAAGAAACTAAATGAATAGTATGCCTGATCAAAAAAAGTTATTTGTATAATTTATATCAATTGCATAAATATATTCGTATTTTTGTATAATGTTTGGGAACTTTTTTTCTCTCGCCAATATACAAGTTCGACATTCAGGGCTGTGACAAAAAAACATAATACTAATAATATTAAAAGTAATTCAAACCATGTGATTGATTTGAATATTAATGTATTGTAGGTATAATATTGTTACATAATTTGGTAAGTTATCGAAAAAATATGGTTTTCGATCATTTAATATAATAGATAAATTAAAGTCGTTAAGTTATATCGGCTGCATCGGACTAACTTTGTTGGGTGGTACAAAAAATTACTTAAATGTATGAATTAATATATTTCACAAGTTTATTATGTATCCATACATATGTATATATATTTGTCATATATCAATTTCGAATATTTTCTAGCATTCTGTTTTATTCAATTATAACTTAAAAAAAACAAGTTTGACGGTAGAAAAATGTATTCAATTAAAAAAACCAGGGCTGTGGAGTCGGAGTCGCGGTATTTTGGCCGGAGTCGTGAAAAATGAGCGGCTCGATTTTTTTTTGAAAAATATATTTAATGATGTGTATGTAAACAAAATAGTCAAAAGAATTAACATTTCATACTTGGCTGACTAAAGATGATCTGATGGTACACATATATATAAGTTAAAATGAAATTATTGAAAAAAATCCTGATAAAAACTCTACGTTGCAAAAAAACATGGTTTACCATCTGTATAATGATTCTTAAAAAATATTTAATGTTAATATCTTACCTTATCTAATAATTTTCAAGTTTTTTTTCGATTTAGATGACGAACTTTGTTTTTTTAGCAAAAATCTTTTGAAATATAGAAATGATTCAAAACTACTAATGTGAAAAATCTTTTTATTCAACTACTGCTACTATTATATTGAATAGAATCTCTTTTTAAAAGCATTGCCAAATAAATATTTCAAAATGCTTATCCATTAAGCTAAATACTGGTCTTTAAAATAATCGCTATTGGAAAAGACATTATTGTATTATAAATAATAATATTATTTGTAAGCGCATTGAGCAACCCTAACCCTAACCGCTATTTTGCGCAACAACTTTTTTATCGCAAAATAAAAAATACATTTCTTCGATTCATTTGTATGACCAGTGTTTTAAGTTAATGCAGAGTAATATGTGGTACGTGCACTCAGTACGAACGTCTTTCTCACACTGACTGGGTTTGCGAAATTTACGGCAAGAAAAACACATCCCCGAAAAATAGTTATTATTTATTGGTATGACAATTTTTTAATTTTTTTTTTGCTTTTAAATGTAAACAATAAAATGTTTTATTATTCAAATTTTTTTTAGAAGTATTTATGATCCAATTATGCTTTAAAAATCAGTCAGAAAAAGTGTGAAAAATGGTACATTTCAAATAGATGTACAATCATTATATTACATAAATTGGAAATTCTGCTCAAATCACTTTCTTAAACAAACCTTTATCTGCATTTCTTTCTAAGACATTAAACTTCGGTATCTTACAATAAACTCTAAAAATGATCAATACGAAAGCAGTTGAAAAATTCTGTGTAAACTGTTTGCCTTTTATTCTTGAAAATATGACTATTTTCATGAAAAAAAAAATGTAATAGTGTAAAAAAGCGTTTGGAAAATGTAATATTTGAAAACAGAAATTTTTTAAGTGAACGGTTCACGAGATTTCGTCGATGGCAAACGATCGATTTACTCTGTTTTCAGGCGTAAAGGTACTATATCCTCTTAAATCTCTTATTATTCCATTTTTCACACTGCACAATACACGAAAGACTATTCTGATAGACTATGCTGTAGTGAAAGGAAAGGAGCAGCATAGTTGACAAGTGAGATTTAGGAAAACTTTACATATGAATTTAATATTACACTACTTGCATACGGTATAAATGTATACAAATAATAATATATTAAAGAAAATAAGCCGTGGGAAATGTTAAATAACTGAAGAGCGAATCGAGCACTTGAAGTCGATCGCTCTCGTCGATTGATTGGTATATTTCATGCGTAATGAAAATTGTTGAGTCGCCGTTTTATCCGTTTTCTTAATCTACCGGATTACTTATTCAACTCTCTAAAAATTATAAAGACGCATGTCACAAGGTTTGATGATTATTTATCTATTCATGAAAATATGAAGCGTAGAATTTTTGGGAATTCATAAAAGGCTTAGATTGCTTACAACATATTTTTTAAACTAAATAATGTTTAAATAGGACTAAGGGTTCTTAATTTTTACTTTTTTGACAATTGATTTCTCGTTTACGTTTAAGTTTCTGAATGAGGATTTCTCCACACTCTGCTGATGATACTTCGCAATCACACGTTATATTATTTTGGCTAGCTTATAGTATTATGATTTTAATCCAGTGTTCATTCAGCTGAAGAATGTTTCTCTCATAAATAGTAATAAGCTATTTAACAATCCCTTGAAGATGGATTATAAAATTATGTCGTTATAACAAATGTAGGTATGCATGATATAACTTTGTGATAAAAACAGCAGCGAGTAATAGAAATCGAAAAATATTGACGACGACTGCTCGCCGACGGTGGGGTCTACCATTTTTCTCGTCAGCAAGTCTTCCAGCTGTGCTGACGATACTTCCAAACCGCTTGTGGGAATACCGTTCCGGTAAGAACGGGTAATTACATCAGTGGCAGGCTAAAAATGACTTACGACAACGACCGCTTAGTCAACGAAGAAAAATACGCCAAGAGTTATCTACTTAATAAATTCAAACCAATATAAGTACGGTATATTATGAAAAAATCACTCTGGATTCAACTACTATCATTTTATTGTTTTCAATATTTAATAAGAACGTTAGTATAATATTACGGTCTAGGAAAGCATACATCTAAATTGATTGAGGGGTGTCAGCATTACGCAAAATTATGAACCGATTCGAAGAAGATATTAGGTATAGTACAACTACGTATATCTATGAATTTTATATATTTCAACTGACATTTAATACACATCTGATTCGATGTTAAGATAAGGGTTCTTCCATATATGAGGGCACACGATTTTGACTATTGTTACCTCTCCCACTTCCATCGTCATATTTTATTAATATTACCTTTTCACATATTGTATCAAACCAAAGCGTGACGTCATACATGGATGACCTCTAAAATTATGGTGTTTTTTTTACAACCATTATACAGTTCACTTAATAACACAGGGCAGATAAAAACACTAATACATAAAATATCTTGTATTGTCGAGCAAATACAAAATATTGAATGAATTAGTTTTTTTTCGAAAATTTAATTACACTATAAAAGTGTATGCCATACTGTGTTACGCGTATCGCTGGCTACGCCACAAGTAAAACAAATCAAGCAATGAGATACGAGGATAAACTGTTACGGTTTTAAACCATCCGCTTCCTGCTCGTAGCATATACCCACACGATGTCTCTCGACAGCCTTTTTTGTGTTTCTTTTCGTCCTTCAATACTACTGAGTACATCGTATGGATAGTTAGTTATCAGCGGCCATCCCATGAGAAGGAATCCATCCGACTGGAAGACTGGACATGCAGAATTAAGAAGTTTCTAGCTAGAGCATCTTTAGCACACTTACAAACCCGACTTGAAAAAAAAAAAATTAACAAAGCAATCGTAAATTACGAAATGGAAATAACTATAAAACATTATTTCATTTAACTGCTGTACCGCACCTTCCCCCAAATTTAATTTAATAATAGATTTTAAATTGAAATGAAAATACTCGTACAATATAATAATTGATTTACAGGTTCGACATTTTTCATTGACACAAAAATGACAAAATGTATAAGGAAATATTTTTTGTAACTAAATGTTTCATTCATCAAATTAAAATCTTTCATGAATCGAATAAAAGCATGAAGCGTATACACACGTTGAATCATAATACAATAATATAATACAAATTTCAAAAAATCTTTAGCCAAGAAAAATATCGGTCGATTCATTAATCATGCCTCACGCCTGAATTATTCATATTTTCCAAGGGAATAGTTAGTTGCATGCATATAAAACAAATATATTTTTGGCTTGTAAAGTAAGTTATAACTGGCTAAGTTATTCATAATGGATTATTCCGAGTTCAATTTGCCACAAGCTAATAATAGAATACATTGATATATGTATGTATAAAAGCGTTTTAAAATGAAAATGTCACGATAGATATTTTTCTAATACAAATCATATACAAATAACATGAACAATATATTGCTTTTGCAATGTGACACATAATGAAAGAAAAGTAAAATAAAAACTGTATGCATGATCAATTATTTTTTATAAAAACTACTATTATTTATATATATATATATATATATATAATATACCCATCCCTGAGCCCAGACGAAAGAAAACATCCCAATTTCAATGATTTAATTTATAAGTTACAATAGCCCTACGATAAATAGGCAGAAAATGCTTTTCAAAGCAGCGAAATACATGTCAAAATTAGTAACAACACAGCTACTAAATTAAATTTAAAAACTACAACAAAAAGTCTTCGTCTCGACTCACTCACGTCCATGTGGAATGTGTCGACATTCGAAGCAATTTAGTCAAAGCTCTTCCCAGTTGCATGTATATTGGCTACCTATTTTACACTTTAGAAAAAAAATACATTTTTAAATAAAGATGGCAGAATTCTCACGTTGGCCTCGTATAGTCCGAAAGAAATTGAATGCTCAAACTAAGATATCAATTGTTAAAAAATCAGTATAGTTCAGAGTTGTCGGAACTGTCTTTAAGCCACATACTTTGTATTGAAAATAAATTTGTCTTTAAATGATGTTACCTACATATAATAGTTTTAATCATATATTTTTAGTGTACATAATTCAGTACAGGAACGATCAATTTAGACAAATACAATCGGCAATGCAACTGAGCCTGATGATGAGTTTTGCGTTATTATCAATATTTAAAAAATCTTGGGTATTCCAGCTAATAATAGCCTGAGTGTCAGGTATTTTGAAATATTTAAAACACATGGAAAGAACTCATTTATTTTTAAATCTCACTCGACTGAATTTGATATCGACCGGGACTTGAACCCTGATCAATATGATTTATCTTACCAATAGACAGCAGATGCCGACTTATTATATCAGGGATGGGCATACATAATATCAATGAGGGTCACATTCTTGATTTTTGTATATATAAAGAGTCACACCATAGTCATGTTCTCACGTAGTATTATATGCACGAATTCAAATTGAATTCAATTTCTACATAAATTTGAATTGCTATATAAAGTATAACAAATATTTTTATCAAGACACATTGGGAGCTCCACTTAGCTCAATGAAAAGCCGTATTTTCCAAAGCCTGTTATATCATATATTCATATTTTATTCATCGACCTTTGGGTGTGATTAGTAGCTAGGTACAAAAAAACCCTACTACATAATACTTCGTTTAACATAGAAAATGCATTGTCCATGTTCTGTATTATTTTAATATTTTGTGTGCTGAACTTGTGACCCAAGGATGAATCGAAAAAGCTACAATGGACCCACAGGGCTTTTTAATAAAATCATGCACTTCAAAGAATAGGTGGACCGCGAGCTTAATGGCATTAAAGGTAAACCACGTTACCAGAGCGAGGAAAAAAGTTCGCAGTCTGTTTGATATAATTCAGTTAACCTTTGTCGCCGAACTTTCCATAGCAGAATTTTTATCAACTAACGCAAACATCATTTTCACATCTTGCAGTAAGTAATCACATTTGCATAGAAACGCTTAGTTAAGTGTTCGAAAGTATTTTAAGAGAGAGGTGCTTGTTTGTATTTGATACAACCACAGTTCAATAGTGATTAACTTGTTGAACAGAAGAACTACATTCATTGCTCGTTAAAAAACCAACGGTTATAATATAATATTTACTTCATTTTAATTTCCGTGGCCGATTGATAACGCTGTTAGGCTTTCGTGTTCGGTGGTGCGTGATTGAGGGTTAGAATAAATAGTTTCGTCAAATTTTATAATTATGGTATGTTTTCGGTGGGATAAGAAAAGTCCATTTTTAATACAAAATTAAATTTGAGTAACAAAGTTATCAAATTTATTATACGTCATATTAGTAATCAATATTTGATTATTTTTGTAAATCTAAATAAATTGTTATATTTTTACCGGACAATATGTATAAACATAGGTCGTGATTATTAATAATGACATTTGAAATTTGTCAGATGGATTCAATCAGCGAACAATGGGTAGTTGAACCGATTTCAATATGTAATAAATATAATTAAAATTTTTACAGACCAATAAATTTAAATGCAACTTCAAAGAACTACTTCTTCAAACGAATTCGCAGAACATGGTTTAAAGCTAAGGGAAATGAGCAAACGTAAAATTGTTGTCTTCGTTTGTGAAGAGAGTGCTTTCAGGTGGCAGTGTTTTGTTAAATCAGTAAACCACACAAGTTGCCTCCGATTAACAAGAAATATTGTAAATATGTTCACAGATCTAAGTGACCGACTTTTTATACATACAACTTCAATTCTTAGGAGAATCTGATGTATTCTTTAATAATAGATACGTTGTCTTCAACGTTTTGGCAAAATCATCAAGCTTAGCAGAAATATAATACAAGTTTCAGTAAATTGGTTATGAAAATTTGTGTGTACATTACAAATAAACAACACCTTCGCGTGTTTTCTCTGAAGCTTTTAGAAGAAATATTTTTTTCGAAGAATAATGTGTAAGTGAAAGATTCTTTATCAATGAACAATTTTGGCAAAAAAAAATACGAGTTTTGTACATAATGTATTAAAATGTGATGGTACGTATATTAGTATTTTGAACGGTGAATAGTAAATGTATAGTTTAGATAAAGTTTAAATAAAAATCATATTTGAAGACACTTACATGCTATCGCTTAGACTATTATTAAGATGTTCAAAGGCTTATTATTTGATAATTCAAGTCTATTAAATATTACCAAATAAAAATAAAAAAAATTAACACGTCGGAAAATTTCTGACATTTTAAAGTAAAAAAAGATAAATAAATCTTCTTTAAAATTAGTTTGACAAAAGCTTTTACAATAACATATATGTATATCGTTTCGTATGTAAAGCTGAATTATATTAATAATTTAAAATAATATTTAATAATTTTGAGTTTAAAAATAATATGGGAAACACTTACACAAACACAACATATTTAAACGGTATATGACGAGTTGTTTGCGATATCAAATTGCATGTCAATATTATATTAACTGCTGCAAAACAACTAGTATACAGATACATATATATGTATGAAGGTACCTTTAGCAAAATAATGTTTCGTTTATGAATGACTTAAAAGTCCACTTTCAAGACGAATTTGTAAATGTATGTTAATTGCAGAATCACAACATTATTTCAAAGACAGTGCCAAACATATTATAAAATATTTAAACTTCTTAACTACTTTATACTAATTATTGCAAGTCAATGTGACATTCTATTATATTATACATCTGAAATCCAATGTAATATTATAAACTTTCTGCTAGCAAAGCTTTTCAACAGAAGTGTTGAAGTGCTGTTATATTAATAATGGGACGCCGTTATTGTAAAATATTATTGTAAAATTAATTTTGGTTCCTTTAAATAATATGATTAGAAAATCAAAAAAATGCAATAAGTGTTTCAAATTAATTTAGGTTTCAATTTCGATCATTGAGTCTCCTTTTTCTTTCCCGAAGAAAGAGTTCAGGTTAATAGTAACAAATTCAATAATAAAAAAAAAACTTAATGAGAATAAAATGGTTGATATTAAACATCATGTTTAACTTAAATTAAATATGACAACTTTGTCATTCCACAGGTTGTGTAACAATCGTGAAACCAAAATTTCATTTAGGATACAAATCTGTAAATTAATCAAACAATCGACGCATAATATGAAGGTTTTAATTGCAGGACCCTTGCAATTGACCGCTCAACCATTTAAAATTTAATACGAACGAGCGTGGGCGGTACAGCTCGATTGTGAGATCTGCAAAATATATACACTCAAATATGACTAGTGTAATTAAAATTATTCAATAATTTTAAGGTTTCCATAGGGTAGTGATACATTTGTTTTATTTTAATATAGACTTAGCCAATTAGTAGACAGTTTTCAGACCCAAAGTTTTTTGGATAATCACAATTTACACAACTAAATGTCGAATCTGTGGCAAAATTTTTCTTTTAAGTTTGAAAAAAGATGGGCCTGTGAAAATTTAAAAAAAGAATAAGGACTTAAACAAAGGTTTTTATAAATAACATATTATATTAATATTACATTGAGTAAATAAAACACAATTTAATTAGTCTTCGCGCCCTCCAAGAATGTGTTTATTTCATATTTTGACGTTGGCCGAAAATCATTATAATCGTTTTTATGCCTCCTAATTTTTTTTATGAGTGGGTTACGTCTTTTTTTCCTTTCTTAAGTCATTGTTATGTAAATGAACGCGAGAATAAGAAAACTAAAATTTTAAGATAAAAAGGTTCACAAGTTAACACTAACAACAAAAATACAAAGTTTAAACTGGCAAAAGTTTTAAGAATCATGATATCAAACAAAGGAGGAGGTATGATATTATTACGTTATTAACTATGATTCTTGTTGTGAGTTATGATATCAGTGCCGTGGTTGTATGTAATGAAAAACTGAAACTTCTTAGGAAATACTTGTTTATAAAAAACGATTAAAAAACTAGAGAAATAATGATTATAGGTGGTGCATGAAAATGGTTATTCTAATTTTACTTGTTTTAGCATTTGTAAAACAGCGCTAATGTTTCACAAAACAAGTTCGTATCCCCCGCAGTGAATTATATGAGAGCTTTGCACGGCACACAAAAATTGTAAAATAAAACGATTATACTGGTAACAAAATTCGTGTATGTCTACCAGTGATAAACAACAATGCTTCAGTAGATAAACACCTACTGTGGAACCAAAAGCATTGTGCTAGATACATATAAATGCCTACATGTTTGCTGGATTCAGCAGTGACTTTAAGTTCATTTGTATTTAAAATTAATGAATTTATAATTTTACTCTTGTATTACTATTATAGCTCTCATGTAAAAACTATCAAAATTTAAAGTAAAGAATCAAAGAATTAGATACATTAAGTAACAATCAAACAGATTTTGCATGTAATCTAATTTATTTATTTATTTAATTAACATTGCACAAAGTTGACAAATTATTAATTGAAAACTTTTACAATGGAGAAAAAAAAATAATACAATTTAATATTAAAAGCAGTAGGAAAAAAAATGGCAAGGAAGTCAACTGAGTTAGCTCCGACGAACTCTACTTTAATACATAAAAAATAGTATTCGTCGGAACTCACCCACGTCTACGTGGAATATGTCGACATCCGAAGCAATATTGTTGAACACCGTTAAAGCTCTCCCCAGTGGCATCCCCACTGGCAGGCTGGTTCTACACCTTGGGAGAACAAACAATTCATTTCCGCGATTTCTTTAAAAATAATCAGGAACATTTAGATTCACATTCTCAAGAATGGTGGAATTCTCATTTTGGCCTCGTATAAGTCGAAATAAATATATGGCCAGATACATTTCCCTCCGAACGTTCAAGCTATTAAAGTTAAGCATGCCTAAGAGAAATTCAGTTGGATAAAGCCATGGGTAATATCCATACACCCTCATATAGAGAAGTCTCAAAAATTTCTTCTGAATCTTCTCCACCATAAGGGTATATAATCGAAAAAAAGTAAAGTACATCAAGGAAACAATTAAAGATTGTAAGCTTAGAATTATTTAAAATTAGTAAAAGCCTCATAAAAGATAAAAATCACTACTTATATCATTTTCGTTGGATTCGGTGGAACTTTGAAGAAGTTAATTTTTTATATGAACAAATAAGTTGAATATACTCTTTCTTATACAAGTTATTGATTTGTAATAAATACTTTTATTGTTTGCATCATATTTCCCTTACTGCGTTCAGTAGAGATGGAAAAACACCTACCTCTATTTTGTAATATATAAGTTAAGAATTAATATCAATGTTTACTACATGAATAAATAAAACACATAAAATTTATTGGATCAAGACCGGTTTCGCTCATTGCGAGTATTATCAACTGATCGCAATGCTCGCAATGAGCGAAACCGATAAATTTTATGTGGAAAAAGTACTAAAAATCTTTTATTATTTTTATTATAATGCCATTCCACCAAGTATTGACAGTGAACACCTTAAAAATGACATCAATAGATAGCTGTAGGATAGTTATTCTTAAGATGATTTTCAGAGTAGAAAGACTTGTCAAAGTATGTAACACAATCAGTGGAATAACAAAGTTGTCAAATTTAATTTGTAATTAACATTTTATTAATCCCTCTACTCAATTAACATTCTCCTGGACAAATGGATTATATTGCAACTATTATCAGTAATGTCTTCAATCTCCCGCTTTCCACGTCCAGTAAAATAAAGAAGAACAGGCATAATTTCTCATAAAAAAATATGTCTAGGTTATAATTACAAACTTTATGATGGACCTAGTCTGAAATTGCTTTTGAGGGAGATAACATGCGTGTCCCAATAATTAATCAAAAAGTGGAATACCAAGTTAACCAATTTTTATTTTATATCAGTGCATATATAAAATTAATTGTTATTGGCCTTCAGCAATTAACTCTTAAGATAAAAATTGTATCAAAATGATTTTTTGTAAATCAGGACTGATTTTTTTACCAATATAATAGCATTGTCAACTAATGGGAACACTTTTAAAGAACTATTAGAGCAGTCCAAATAGTAAAATAATAATCATCCCATTCCCCAGTCGTAACAGGCATTGACGAGTTTTACGTATGTATTGATTCCAGTGAAAACAACCATTATATAATATACAACACGATGTCTTGCATATAAAGTACATATATGCGAACTCGAAACACACGGGATGTATATAAGGTCAAATGTTGTTCAGACAACCCAACACAGAAATGGTCCAAAACTTCAGTAACAAACATTAAATAAAACGTCGGAATGTAAAATAATCACACCAACAAAAACGTCATAAATAACCGGGCACGGTTTTAATTATCTTAATGTACAATACAGTATCTGGAAACGAGTGCACAGTTACAAAAGTCATAGTTATTTTACTCCTGCTTCAGACTTCAAAGTATGAAATACACGCTTGAAAATTCGAAGCAGAATTGTTGGCATGTCAAGCAAATTGGTATGGCTGGAAAAGGAACAATACATCCAAAGGTAGGCCGCCATAAATTCATTATTATACAAAGTATTTTGTTAACGTTATTTACCTTCAAGGGAAGAGCACTGTAAAAGCTTTTGTGCTAATGACTAATTAAGAATAATGAGACCGATTATTTAGATACCAAAATTTAAATAAATAATAGCAACTAAAGAAATACATATCTTCGATGGACTCAGCGGTAACTTCGTGAAAGTTCATTTTTAAAATAAAATTAAATTTCAAAAAATAAAATAATCATTTGTCCTAATTGCAATACGAATTATTACAAAATGAGTATTTTATTTTTTGAATTTTCCTTTCAACAAAGTATTGACAATGAACACCCTAAAAGTGAAAATAACATTTGATAACTTATCTATTCCATTTTTTTTATATTAAAAATGGCACTTCCACAAAGTTACCACCGAATCCATAGAAAAACTTCTCAGTTGATTAACCCTTCCCAGTCGTTACACATCAGGTAAACGGGAGTGAATCATGACAATAATATAACACTACTACAGCAGTACTACATATAATTGTCATGATTCACTCCCGTTTGCCTGATGTGTAACGACTACACAGCTCAGGAGCTTGTGCTTTTTTTGCATAGTAAGGGAAGGGTTAAGGAAGGTATCATTTTCTGAAGTAAGTGAAAAATATTCTTTAATGAAAACTACAATACCTATTGTAAGTCAATATCTTCAAAGAAGGAGAGTAAAGAAGGGTGTAAGTACGAAAGGTAGATAGTTCGCGATTCGAGAAGTAAGTGTACATATATATGTTATACTTGTGGTAGTACTTAATATAATAATAATAATATAATGGTACTAGGAAGAATACGTTATTGTTACTTTTGTTTCGCAAAAAATCTACACTTAGAATCTTGAAGTTCTCGAATTTACGAGAAAAGTTGCGTCTTTTTTTGGTTTTATACATATAAATAGACAGGTATAAACGATGATTCCCACTACTAACAAAAAAGACACTGTGTACATATCTTTACTTTACCCAAACGCACCATACAGGTCATGATATACCTAACTGAACAAACAGTATGTTACGCTACGTATTATTCTTTACTATACCTTGAATTGCTTTGTACGACAACAAACGAATGTTGAAAGGGTAAAAAAAGCTCGTTGTATTCTGATTAATACAGTATTTTTATTTTCGTTCAGCAAATGCAATCATCCAACTTTTCTGTATTTACGGCATTATTCCTGTTTGGAGTAGAAATATAATTTATGACAAAACATTTTGTTCAGTGTGAGAAATGTGTTGTAGGGCAAATGGAAAGAGAGGCGAATGATGCAATTAATTTTCACAGTATAACCATTTCCCCGAAATGAAACCATATGTTTAGAAAAGTTCGATTAAGGTCAACCGACACTTAGTCAAAACATTAATAATTTAAAGAAAGATTTGAGTGATCTTTATAATGTATTTCAAGTGAGGAAGATTGATGATGTCGCACGAAGAAAAAACAGCAAAGTTGATGTCGACTTTACCAATTAATTTAAGTATGGATTATTAATTACATTCAGTAAATTACTCAGTACATATAATAATAATAATTGTGTAGTGAATTTACACTTGTAATATAATTTCATGAGTTTTTAGAAAAAAATAGTCACATACAGTTGTAATCATAAACAAAGATTATTGAGAAAAAAAATTGAAGAGTGTATGTTGAAGAGTTGAGTATGAGTTGTAGTGGGTTGTAAATAATTAAGGATTCAAAGCCGATGAAGTTTTTTTCTTCGGGATTCTGAATGATCGTGTATTAACAATAACCCATGAAGATGAAACCTGTACAGGTTTTGAAATTACGGGTGATTGCCACCCTCTTTGGTAAATTATCGAATGTCTTTTCAATATACTACCTGTGCAAATAATAACCTTAAAAACCATACAACTAAACTAATTTGGATAAAGATAAAAACAATATTGAAATTTGTAAAAGTCTTTACGATAGTTAATTATTATTATTATTATTGTTAATATTGAAGACAAAAAAAATACACTTTACCATCACGAAGGGGCAACTGCGACACAAAACTTTTTTGTGTTGTTCAAAATGAGACGTATGACCAAAGCTTACCTGAAAAGTAACAGAAAAAAGTTTTAATAAAAAACATAATTTTATTTTGAACGAGTAAAATTTATTAAAGCTTCATTATAAATAATAATAAAAATATTCATAAAGCACATAATATATAGGTAGGTAAATTCAAAACGTATTGTAACATAAACTAATTCTTATGTCATGTAAGTTATCAAATAGAGCAAAAAAACTTGTTGGACAACGTAAACAGTTTTGCCCCATTAGACCATAATCGATCGATTATAATATATTGGGACTCTTTACACCAGTGAGTAACTCAAAGGATTCGGATCGTCAATACTAATTTAGAAATATCATAAAATTTAATTGAATTAAGACGCAGAGCTGATTGCATAGTCACGATACACTATAATACAAAAAGGATCATGGTGGATTCGTTGTCAAGTTAAATTAGCATGACCAGCTAGTTGACCTTATGCCGATACGAGTAAAGAATTAAACATTCCCATCACATGTTCTGATAATAGTGAAAATTTGACCATGAAAATGAAGATATTTTTAAAAAAAATGATAGTTTTCATTTTTTAGAAGATGAGTAGATGCGAACTGATGGAAGCTTTTATTACCAACCGTTACAATTTTTGAGCTATAATTATTAATTCATAGCAACCATGTTTTTGATTTTTGCTTTTGAGACACTCTACAATCAGATCTTGGAGCAAAATAAATATTTTAACGTTTAAAAATTGAAGTGGTATTAAAACACGTATTAGCTGTAAGTATGTTGCGGATACAGCGACCGTCATGAACAAAAAATATCTATATCCACTGCCTAACAATTTTGGCTGTAAACCTGTCAACCAAGAAAACATATAAGGATTTAATTACTCAAACGGAGAAGAAAGAGACGACTTAAAGGTACCGCATGAAGTGTAAACACCAAATACAGGCCAAACCCAAAGGCATTGATAGTGTGACGGAAGAACGTGACAGCGGACGGCAATGATCTAACAATTATTCAGTATACTTAGAGATTAAGTTTTTAATATCATTTCATTAAACGGAAATTTCAGCAAATGGATTGAGATGATACGATCTAGGTGGAAGAAGACATTTTCTTGAGATGTCCAAACATGAACAACAACCGAAGAAAATTGCGCAAGACACAACCGATAAATAAGTCGGATATGTATTGCACAAATAACATGCCATCAGAGGTTTTTGGACTCTTACAGAAAGCGAAAAGATCTTTATCGTAAAATCTCTTACATCATCCTGTTTTTCCTGCATACCCTAATAACTATTTAACCAAATTTTCTCCATAAAAATTTATGGTGTTTTATTTGAAAGATGAAAAATATGATGAATAATTAAAATAAGGTCAAATGGATTAGATCAATTATTATGTCATTGGACAAACAAATACTGGAATGTAAGACTAACTGTTTTTTTTAATTGGTAAAACTGTCCGTGTATGTCTCATTGTGTAGTAACTACGAAGTGGCTGAGTGTTTGCTGCACGCCATACGAAATCGAGTTCACTTAAAAGGCTTCAGAGTATTAGATAACCATTAGATGGGAGACTAAAATGCTTCCATGTAATCTTGAATGAGGTTTGCCTGCGAGTTTCGGACTTTATCTGTTGCCCGGTGACCGTTAGGATATTCAAGCGAAGGTCTACTCTAGGTGGTGTTCTTGTACATAACGTAAGCACTGGGTACGTTAACGCGTGGTGCAATAAATGCAATAAAGTGCCGAGAAATAAACATAAGGTTGAATGTTGTTCGAAAAAAAAATGATATGTGGGAACTGGCAATACGAAAACTTTGAAAAACTTTGTTTTGCGTTGAAACGTTTACAAAAATTGTAATTGTAAGCATTTTTCTTTTGTTGATTATGCACGTTCTCTATTTGGAGCCTACGTATTCGTTGCCTCCATTAGCCGATATCCACCATGTTCGCAAACCTGTAGCCAGTGTAACCGCTCAAATGAAGACGTGCATTGCAAACACGGTCGCACTAGGGTATCCAATCCCGAAGCTTTTTTCCAATCCCGGGATTGATTAATTTTCAGTCCCGGGATCCCGGGATTGGGATTTGCTCACCGAAGAATTTAAATCCTCAATTCGCTATACTTTTTCCCCGGATTATCTCCAAACCTCGTTTTTTTAGCTCACTGAGGAATATTAAATTCTCGATTTGATATACTTTTTCCCAGATTATCACAAAACCTCGTTTTTTTTTAGCTCACCGAGGAATTTGAAAACCTCGATTCGCTATACTTTTCTCCAAAATATCACAAAACCTCGTTTTTTTTTAGCTCACCGAGGAATTTAAAAACCTCGATTCGCTATAGTTTTTCCCAACTTATAAAAAAAAATCTTTTTTTTTTAGCTCGCCGAGGAATCTGAAATTCTCGATTTGCACAATTTCGTGTCAATTTTCGGGATTTGCTCAAAATTTCTCAATCCCGAAATCCCGGGATCGCAGCCGTATCAATCCCGGGATTTCGGGATCAGAAAATTGAACGGGATCTCGAATCCCGGGATTGGATGCCCTAGGTCGCACCGCAATGTTTGTTTGAACGCTAAACGACCATGTCTGAATAAGTTTTCAAATTATGCTTTTATATTCATTTATTAATGGGTAGAAGATTAAAAGGCATCCATGTTTTTTGTGATCTGATTTCTACAAAAACTATTCTCGTCTTGAACTAAAAATCTTAAGATACCTGATAGTAATTTAATAGCTCTTCCGAATACTATCAATGCAGCAGCTTCTCTGGTAGATGTTTTCCTTAAAATTTGTATGTCAATGATTCCACAATAAAATTCAATGAGAAACTCAACATTTTTCTTCCGACCACTCCTTTACAAATTATTGTTATTCTGTAGGAACACGGCGTTCACACTACGAGTCCTGGTGTACTTGCGTCCACAAACGCACTGCGTTTGTGTTCGACAAAAAACCTACATCGGTCCGATCGCCTTCTATGGTTCGTGAACTTTACATCCTTGGAGAAAGTCAATGTATTCATTAAGAAAGAACACGGAGCGTTACTGGTTCGCAAAAATGGTGGATACACAGTCTTATCGCATTGCGATTCCTAGAGGTATGTTTTTTTGTGAGGACTTTTATCTTACCAGATGTGTACCATTTTGTAAGTCTTCGACTCTCACATTCTGTCCAGTGCTGGCCAGAGTTCGCATAGGTCCTGTTGCAGAACACACGTTTTATTCGTATTTTGATTTTTAAGCAATGCGGTACAAGATGTTTTGCAGTTCCGGCAGATTTTTCTAGCAAAACAGCCATCATTCGAAGGAAATCAATTTTACTTGGTCTGAGTGTAATTGATTACCTCTATAGAAGTTGAGTACGGCTTATGAAGAACAGAGCAAAGACGGGGCCATATCCGACGAAGAATATTACGTCAGAAACGACATATTTAGTATATAATTATGTCTGAAATGCATAGTGAATTGCGGAATACCTTTATGTTAAAAAAGTACACATGATAATATCTGTTCCTTAGATACCATCCAACATAATACAGTTCAAATGTGTAAACGATGAAAATTAAATATAACACCTTAGTATATTTAAAAATAACTTAAGTCGTTAAGAACTAACATTATTTACATCTAGTCCGAGTCCCAGCGCTACAATTACTGCCGCACCCCGTTACTTTTACAGCCATTTTAATATTTCATGTTTTATAGCCGTGCACACATATTTTGTTCAGAAATAGAAAACTATATAAAACTACAGAAAACGTATTATTAAATTATGAGTTACAGATGGCAAGCCGCACTTGTGAATAACGCTAGCCCCGTAATAACTAACGTCCTACATTGTGAAGAATGTCCAAAGTAAAAGTCAAAATCAACGAGTTTTTTTTTAAATTTGACTTTAAGAAAACGTAAAGAGATAATGTATCATGCACATTCCACTAGTTATTGTATATTGACAGACATGGTTTTTGGTAGGATTTCTTTATGCTTTATCGACATTCCACTGACACCGTCTTTCCAAAATATTAAATTTAAATGTAAAAATAAAAATGACATTGATTTCGTAACTAGACAAAATTATGAAAATGATATTTAATATTGTTAAAAATAATATAATGTTATATAAAATTGCAAAAAAACAATTATTGTATTGTGAGTTTGCTGCGATTTATGCATTAATTATAATAGTTATTTAAGGGGATATGTTTGTATGTGCAAATTCATAAAGAATAAATCGGTTTCTAAAAGACTTTTTAAAAAAATAAATAGAACCAAATAATAAAATTTTATTATTTGTGTTATGTTTCACATTTTTTACGAAATTTTTACACTATTTAAAGAAATATGGCGAATAAAAAACGGAAAAAAATAATCCAATAGAATTAAATGTTTACAAAGCAAATTTGGGAAAATAAGCCATGCACGGAAAAGAAAATATATTTTCATTTCCTAATATTATTTTCTCTCTTTTTGTATTCGTTAAATCCTTCTTTGTAGGCAAATTTAAATCCATATACTTTTGGAAACGTTTGTTATGCTTTACATAAATTACGTAAGTACAAAAACATTGCCTTACATTTTATACGTTACTGAAATAAAAAGCACAGATTAAAAGAAAACAAATCTCTGAAAGTTCCAACAGCAATTAATATAACGGTCTATTTTCAAAAGTATCAACCAGAAAACTGAAATGCGTGTTTCTTTTCATTTTTAATAAATACTCGAGCTTTTATATTAAGAAAATATGTTAATATAAATTATGTAAACTATACGAAAACAAAAGAAGCCAGGCTGTTTTCCTGTCAAAATGAAATAGTTTTTAAATTTGTATTGCGTGTGAGCAGAATGAACATTGGATTAATTACGTACGATAAATATATTGAATGTTGACAGACGTTTTTTGGAAAAATCAACATAACAGAAATTCATTATTTACACTGTCTGGCAAATGCGCTCATTTTTTGCAATGTTAAATGTTTTAAAGTTGTACATTAATGATTTTGATTATAGTGTATTGTAGTACCATCCAGTTATTCAAAAAGTTTAATATGTAACCATTAACACGCCGGGAATTATTGTCATATGTTGATAAAAATAATTGTAAAATCATTAAATATAAATTTTATGAAATTTTATTTAGTGGAATGTTTTCGCTGCAAAGCAAAATTATGGTCACTATATAACTGTAATAAGACTTAAAACCCCTATTGTAATTAATAATAAATATTAGTATAATTTATCATAATTTACTTTGAAAAAACCCATATTGCTTATTGTTGTTCGAAACAATAAAGCCATAGTTAATAAATTTTATGTAATGTCATTAATAATAAATATCATTTTAATTTTATCCTAATTAATGTTTTAAGAAATAAACCCAGATTGTTAATCGTTCTTTGATAAGTGTAATATTGTAATTATAATTAGGATGTTAGAGCGAATAACTTGATGCATTGTGTATCTCTTCAGAGCCAGTATATATAGCTGAGCAAAACATTAGTTTAAACATAGTTCTGACGATGGCGCAAGCCGAAATAGCTATCAACAAATAAAATTATTAAAAACTGTAGAGCTAAAATACTTTGTTATTTTAATCTGTTGTAATAAGACTATTTTCCAAAGAAAATATCGTATTTAGATTGATTTTATTATGTTAGTCGTCATTGTAATGGATTATTTTTATTGTTTGACCTTAGTTCCAAAGCGATCTGATATAAAATGATATAATTAACATTCATTGTTATAATCATCAATAGACAGCAGTAAAAAAAATGTTTCATTAGTATAATAATACACTACGCTTAAAAGCACAACATGGTTTATTTTAATTTAAGGTGCATAGAAAAGTCATGACAAGCAGTTTTTTATGTTACATATTTATTTACATGCTATTTAGAAAAATCATAACTTTTTCTGACTCTAAATAGAATATTTTCTTACAACAAAAATGGTAGTATGAATTAAATGGATAGCGACTAAAGATACAAATATCAGACAAGCTCTCTGATATCTTATATTTAATCATACGTGTAAAATAAACATTACGCAGGAAGATGTCATAATATATATAAGCCTAAGACTTTTTTAGTTGTAGAAATAAAATTCTTTGTTGTGTTTATCCTTTTTATTTCGATGTTTTACACAGTGAGGCACAACAAAATTGATGTAATAAATCCCTAACTATTACAAATGGGCATACGGCCAATTTAAAAAAAAAACAATTAATTGTAAAAAAATCTTGCTTGGCCGACCGTTCTACACTGGTTCCCATGAAGATTCTGGTCAATTAGTAAACGTGTATCGCGATCGATAGTGTTTGTTTGTCGATTCTCAAAATGGACCCGCCGCTGTGTTTGGCAAATTGAATCGTGAAAGCATCGTAACTTCTCTCTCCCAATCCACAAACAACTAATTAGTCTGAGAATCGTCGCAACCAACAAAGAAACAGCAATTATTTGACCCACACTACTCTTTTGATATCGTTTGGGTACTAAAATAAACATATTTGTAATTAAAAATAGGCTTGATTACGTAGTTAAGCAGAAAAGCGAAACATCTAGGGTTTGAAATACTGTATACTTCTATTTCGCCTGTTTTTTTTGAATACCGAAATACTAAGTTTCAAAATGTGCTGATTGATATGTCAAGCAGCACAGCTAGTGGAATAATGAAAGTAAAACAAATCATTTTGCTAATACAAAAGATATGCAACCGCCGAACTCATAAATATTAGTTAAATTATATGAACAAAAATCGTTATGTTTGAATATTAAAATTGACCCAAACATATTAATTGTATTACGAGGTTTTATATTTCGTTTGACTATATGGGTCCATTAGAGGTAAAGTGAGCCAATTAGTAAAATGGTAAAACTTTTTTCTAGGACTTTTAAGTACTATCACGTCTCTACTTGGCGCTTTGGTGGATTGCATATTTTTATTTTACGGATATAACAAATTACGGATAAAACTATTGCAATGTGTCCTGAGGTAACTTCACTTGTACGGTACTTTAAGACGTGTAGAATATTAACCGGCTGCGTGGTCGAGTGTCAACGTCGTTGACTTAGAACACGAATGTCACGGGTTCGAATCCCTGTACCGACAGTTTTTGATTAATTTTTCAATCGCTTTATAGATTTTTTTCCGAAGGCATATATATGTATGTTATGTCTTGAATTTCCTCACATCCATCGTATCCTTAAACGGGCGTAGCGAGAGCTATTAGATGAAAACTAGTCCTGTCCTAGCCCTATCCTTCTACCCACACTCTCTTTGAAAAAGAGAAGTAGACGGACTGAGTTACAAACAGTTGTTGTAGAAAAAATATGTTGAGATACCTCCATTAGAAGGCCATACGCTCCACATTGGGAGCGGGCATGGATTAAAAAAAAAAATAACAACGCATCAAACTTTTTTTTTTTAAATATCACTTGACTCACTTCATCACTAATGGGTACAATATCTGATTTAATATGTAGGTACAAACATAAGTAAATATAAAATACCATATATATTTTAATGATAAAACCTTTTAAAGAGTACAAAGCTGTTAAAAGCAAAGAGGTGAAGCCAGTAAGTAAACTTTAATTACAAAAGGGGTGAAAGTTTCAGCGACTCCACTAAAACTTGACAGCGTTTTGAATATTTAAGAACCGGCTCTGCTAAGATTGGCAAAGGATCGGGGCCATTGATTACGACAAGAAGCGGTGGCAAATATTTTACAATATACGAGTAAAAGGCCTTACTATTTCTTCTATAATTTACGTTATTTTTTATTTGTTTGATACTTTTACGAAATGTTCACCAATACGATTGATTAATTTAAATACATTTTACTGCGTTACATCTTTCCACCAAGTGAAGAAGTGGTCAACAAGAACTACGTCTTTCCAAAACTTTAAAGATGACTGACTTTCTTCTAGAAAGTTTATTTCCTCTTCTTTCGCAAGTCATTGGGTAAATAAAATTAAACTCCTAAGTTTATTATCAATTTACGATAAATTGTTATTGAGAATTGAACAGTTTTATGTCGTGAAACGTGCGGTCGTTAAGCTGCTAATACAATGTTTAATTACGTAATGGTTTTATTATAAGTGAAAAAAAAAGTTTTTTTTCATTGAAGTAAGTCATTCATGGATGAGCGAAACCGGTCCTGATTATAAAAATGCCACCCTAAACAACCTAAAAGTGATCATTGGAGTTTATCTAGCGCAAGGGTCGTCAAACTTTCAACGGATAAGAGCCTAGTTGTCTTGTGGAAACAGGATTACAGAGATATCAAAGAGCCTTAAATGTGCAATGTATGTATATATATTGATTTTTAGGGTAAACAAATGCAATAATTTCAAAAATTGAAGTCTGAAGAGCCGCGGTATTCAAACCTTTGATATAGCTGAACTAAAATTATCGATAATAACTTATATAGCAAAACTTGAAAATTTCGTAGATTTACCGAATTTACAAATAGCACCCCTTTACATAACGGCAAACAGAATCGGGCGTGGACAGGAAATTAAAAAATAATTGACCAAGGCAAGCCATGGAAAGGTGTCGAAACTTGGACCAAACAAAAACAATTTGAAAAGGGTAGAAACGTATGGGTTCTTTGAAGCCCTATAACAGAAATTGGAATTATTATTTCCTATACAAATAAAATAAAAATAAATAGCTTATGTGAAAAGGATGATATATGTATACGTAATAAAAAGATAACGGTCAAATACGTAGTTAGTGGCTTTGTTTTGCAGCAATTTATTTTCAAGACTCTAAAATTATAAATGTATTTATTTATGAAATTTATTTTAATGTTTATAATGAACTTAATATAGTGACAATAGCATAAAATATTTTTTTATCACTCTACCAAATGTGCTAAAATAACATTGTCAAAAATTGGAGAAATTCATTAATAATATTTTAGTAATCATACCAGGGTTAAGTAACATTAATTATTGTTTCAAAATTAGTTTAATTCTTAAAAAAATTAAACAAGTTTTTCAATAATGTTGGTTTTGAGTGATGTTATTGTTATAACATATATAACAAATAAGCGACATGTCCAATGCGTGTCTCGCTGTTTGTATTTATGTTATCTAACACGAACAACATGGAGGTCAATTAACACTATCAAGTAAGTGTGTTTTGTATAACTGTCATGTGATATCTACATTTTTTTGGTATTGTATTTAAGTTAATAGCATTTACAGTTTGGTTGACCCGAATTTTGTATTGGAATCTTTTACAACTGTATAATATCCTAAATAGGACGGGCTGCTAGCCACTACTATTTTTTTTCCAATGGACTTAACCTTTCCGAATTAATGCAACTCATTAGTTAATTGTTTTGAAATGTAAATGTCATTTGTAGAATCATTATTGTTTTTTCCTCCCCTCCTTGCTTCCCATTTTTATTTGTATAATATATCATGTTAGAATATTTAAATTAAATTAAACAAACTTTGTGAAAGTAAGATTGTCCGAGGATGCCTCTGAAAGAGGCGAAACACGTGTCACAGTTAGTAGCCTAATACGTGGAAGTTATTTTATATTACATTTACAACTGTGTCGTATGTTAATGTGAAGCATATCGATTCCTAATGGAGTAACATGATGGATTTTTTTCTACGAGAACTAGTAGTTATTTACTTACACACATCTCTCTTTTTAGATAGGGTGAGGATGGTGCTGCGCTAGGACTAGTCGCTCACACTACACGCCGTTTTAAAGTAAGTGGTAAAAATATAAACATCACTAAAAGCTTTGCCATAAAAAATGTCTCTACTGGCAGTACATATCATGAAAACCGCCGCCGAATATGGCTAAAGGTTCGGCATTAAACAAAATTAAATGTTTTTTATACAATAATACTATTAACATGATCACTTATCTACGATCATAAAGTTTTTAAAAATAATATATTTATACTAGAAACAATTAATTATTTATGTTGAAATATTAAACAAGTAACATGCAGTGATTTAGTAATAGTAAAACATTTTTCTTATCAATATATTATGCCACTGTCACACCACCAGAAGACTTTACCTCACACAAGAAAACATTTAACAAAAAAGATAGCCTGTGCCTACACACAGTAACTTATTTTTTTAGTACGCATTTTACTATTGAGACTGATGATGTGGGACGCATGATGAGTGACAAGGGCCAAATAAAACAGTTTTTAAATCGTAGTTTTAGCATTATTCAAAAAGATGCTTAATTTAATGAAACTAATCATTAGATAATTAATAAAAAACAATCGCTAGAGTCGACACCATACATCAGCTTATGTGAAGAATTATAATAATTGGTAACAGAATCGTCTCAAAATTGCCTTTTATTTTGCAACTTTTTAAACTTTCCTTTTTTTGTAAATCGCCTTGAGTTTACAAATATATATATTATGCGTAGTAAAACTAGATCCGAGTGTATTCCAAGCCCGTGAGTTAGTTTCTTAATTATTGAGAAACCAAAATGTTTTGTCAAGCCGCCAAATTATTTAACAAAGTGATATAAATTTGCTCACAAAAGAATATTTCAGTATCAATAAGCAAAAGAAGTTTGTTAAAATACCATCAATTGTTGTTTTTATTGAAACATAAATATTCATTAGCGCGCTTACGCGGATGAGTTTATTTTTTTCAATTATATTATAATATTATATATAATGATAATTAAAAATAAATCTATTACTAGTATTTCTTACGTAAGTAACGTTACGCAAGTAACGAAAATTGTTTTAATTTATTATGGTATGCAAAAGAAAAAAAAAACAAAACTAAATGATTTTTGTGTCGTTATCGATTAGGGCTTATACGAAAACCGACTTATGAAAAATCCGGTAAATAGCGAAAAAATGTTTCTAATTTTGTATAATTTTGGGATTGAAGTTTTATGAAGTTTCGGTAATCCGTTGTTAGCTGAGTTTTATATGAACTATTTAGAAGATACAATTTTTAGAAACAAAACAGAAGCCAAACCTATAGTCTATTGGTTCCGATATGTAGACGATATTCTTTGCCTGTTTAATGGAACAGATAGACAAATAACTAACTTTCATAACTTTATAAATTCATTAGATAAAAATATTAAATTCACTCTAGAATTCGGAGGCAAAAATATTAACTTTCTTGACTTAAATATTAACATTGAAAATCATTCTCACGAGTTTAAAATATTTCGGAAGCCAACATTCTCTGACACTGTAATCCATAAAAATTCAATGCACCCATTTTCTTATAAACTAGCCGCTTTTCATTCAGAAATACATAGACTTGTGAGTGTTCCTTTAAACGAAATAAACTTTAATATCGAATTGAAAATCATCAAACAAATCGCCATAAACAATGGATACGATATGTCTCTTATAGACAATCTTTTATCAAAAAAACAAACTAAACTTGCAGAAAAAATGTTATTTAAAGGTATAGTGTCAAAGGACATAGATCATACTAGGTATTGGCGTAGAATCATTTTTTTTAGGAAATACAAGTCTTAAAATTAAAAAACAACTAGCTGATAGTGTTAGACCTGCTTTTTACTGTAAAAACTCTTTAGGCAAATTATTAGTTAATAATAAAGATACAATACATTACTTAAATAAATCTGGGATTTATAGATTGCAATGCTCTTGTTGTACAAAGTTTTATATCGGCAAAACAGAAAGAACACTGAACATCCGGGTTTTAGAACATATGGCAGCCTTTAGATTGAAAAAAGACACGTCTACTTTTGCTAATCACTTAATATTGGAAGGACACGTGTTCAATCAGGAACAAGGGATAAAAATGTTACACCCAAATACGGACAGTCATAAGCTCTTTTTCCAAGAAATTTTAGAAATCAACAAAGCACAGCTGCAAAATCTTCCGATTTTAAACGAAATATCAAATTTTCCCACATCTCCACTTCTATACCCTATATAACCATAAAATCATATAATCATAAAACCTTTGCCGACAAACAAATTATATAATTCTTGAAACTGCTCACTAGTCAAATCTGTTGGAATTCCCATGGACTCATTCTTTTCGCCAGCAGTGGCTTTGGACTCAGTGATGCATTTATATCTTATATATAACACGAAACTTTCATTTGCTAAGCGTCAGTTCAAGTTCATCCGTGCACTTGAATGCCTGAAGATGCCGAAAGGCGAAACCCTGGTTGTTAATGACAAAATTTGTGAGAATGTACATAATTTGAACGATTCAAATTCAAAATTAAAATGTTCAACACATCTAACATATAATTAAAAAGTCATCCCAGATTAATAAATTCAGAATGGCGATTGAAAGTAATTTTAAAATTATTAATATAATGCCTTTCCACCAAGTATTGACAGTGAACACCCTAAGAGTTTTTATATTTCACTTTAGTGCATTTTAATGCTATACCACGGATACCACGGATAGCAAATAAAATATACGATATAAGTGTATGAATCTTAAATAAAAAAAAGTCTTAGATACAATTCCAATGAATAAACCCCTGGGTTGTCTCGATAGGAAATATCTTCACGATATACTTATAACATGAAGTGTGGTGGAAGGTCAAATAAATTAAGCTTGTCTTGTGACAACTCAGTAAAGTTTGTTATGTCTCCGTAAGCACTCCATGTGAATGCGAAAGAAGATATAGTACAATATAAGCAAGCGGTATTTAAAATCCAGACATTTAACAAGTTGCGGGAAATATACGCGAAGCAATAAGTCATATTACGACGACATTTACAATACGAACTCTCATGGATATTAAATTTTGCGACATGTGAACCGCATTTATTCCGCGCGGTACTTTATACGAAAGCGTGAAGATTGTTTTGAAAGTTTCCAGCGAAAGCTTTACAGTAGTGTATTATTTACTAATTATACAAAATTAAAATCGGAAGATATGGACCTAGAGAATTGAACGATAACTTTACTCATTATATGCCGGTAGGTGTTAGGACGGTCGTGCACCCTGGGCTGCGATTTTTTAAAAAAAACATAATAAATATACATATTTTGACAATATATTAAAAGTATATCGTAAAGACAAATAAATACACGTTGGCATTAGGGATTCCAACTATTCGTCATTATCAACTATTCGAATATCGAATAGTAAAACTGAAACGATCCGGATGTATTCGGATATCCGGATAGTTTTCAGTACCTACATAAATTATATGTTTATACTAAAATATTATATTAAATAGTACCTACATTAAAAAATAACTCATTTGTAATAATAACAATAAAAGTCATTTATTAAAATTTCAAAAATGTATATTTCAAAAATGTATATTTTAAAAATATTTTTTTATATTTTAAATTTGTTTTTAATTGTTCCTGCCGTTGAAAATACTCGTTTAGTAGCAGTTGACGTTGGCTTTATTGTTAGAAGTATTTAAGCAACACGTCTAACTTTTCTGTTATTTTTTTTAAATTGATCCAAATATATCATATACAAAATATTTTTAAAACTATGATTTAAAAAAACATATTTTAATAAACAAGGAATAACCGGCTGTTTTTTATAGTATCTCGAATTCTGAGTTTTAACTAAATAATTGTATAACTTTTACGCAAAAAGAGATGTTGCATGATCAAAGTTTCTTTGTTCACTGATGTACATTTTATAATAATGTAAGACTAAATATTTTACATGTCTGTATTAGATAAAGACAAAATATATATAAATATATTTTAATATCGTTCCATTGTATTAAAATATTCAAAATTTGCATCTGCATCGATTACTCCAGTGGTATTTTTTTAATGAATTCAATTACGGCATTGAAGGATTTATATAGCCCCGAATTCGAGCCAATTCGTCAAACTCAAGTTTTATAATAAGATATTTATAGCACCCGAGTTGGGTAAAGGCGAAAAAACCACTACCCGGGAAATTCATAATTGTTCTTTAAATGTGGAGAAATTGTGATGTGATCTTTCGTAGATTTTGTAACATATTTCATTAGAAATGATTACGAATATGGAATCCGGATATCGAATATTCGAATATCCAGATTGGAATCCCTAGTTGGCATATCAAAAAAAATCAAAACCAAATGTTTCACAATGCGTCACTGTGTGTCTTACGAAATCAAAGCGAATGGAAAGTGACTCGGTGCGGCACGAAAATATCAAATGGTCTTCGCCGCAATAGAGTTTCCGCGTGATAAAACGCACGCCGCAATCAGTATGTTTGATATTTTGATTCGCTCAAACCGCGCTCCAATCGCGTTCGCGGCGACTTCGCCCAGGTAAGACATAGCGTCAGTATACGTACTGTTAGCGACGCGTTTCGGTAATACAATACAGCTCTCTATAAAATCGATATAACATTGATTAAAACACAAAATATGTCAAATGTAAGTATAACAGTGATTCTAAGAGTTGTCGCAACGTGTATAAAATGTTAGAATTATTTAAATCGTCGACCTTGCAAAGTATTAGTGGGTGTAAAGTGGACCGTATATATACGCGCATTTTCTATGGCCGGCACTGCGCTCACGGAATTTTAGACCGTATTTATACGCTCGTAGCACACAGTCGGTAAAATATGATGTTGATTCAGTCTGTGCCGGGTATTCCTATTGAATATTCGAATGTATTGGTTTCGTTTTTGATATTCGGATATTCTAATAATTGAAAATTATTTACCCAAAAATATACGTTATCGATCACCATTATAATTTGTCATGTTTTTCTTATTATTCAAAGATCACTGAAAGCATATAAATATGTCTGTAGTATGAAAAAATAAAAAATAGTACTAGTAAAAAGCGATTACAATCCGAAAAAAATAAAAAAACAGAAAAGCGACCTTGATATGACAAACATTTATAATAATGGAATAATGTTATTTTAGACGTAAGATCATTTCGAAAACGTGCAAAAAGAAGATTAGGTGTTTTTATTTTGAAATACTTAGGTATGCGTCAAGTTGTATTTATAATTCGAAAGGTAATGCAATATTTATCTTTGAAAATTGCATCCATTTTTTACTGAACTCAAACATTACAACTTAAATTTAAAATTTTTTGACGAGTCATTGATTATAATTGAGCTTTAAGTCTATCAAAGCTAGGTGAAGCTTTTGACACACAACGATCAGCTGCTAAATGCTGTTAAATAATTTACGAAGTAACAAAAGAATACTGTACTGTGACAACACATTTTTGAGCGATCCACCTGTTTTGTAGTTGTTAAACTAATATTTAGAATCATTTATCATTCGAAGCCCGACGGCTTAAAGTGGAAAAAGACATCAAAGTACATGCCACAAACCTTTGAAAATCCACGACAGGTCGCGCGGATAAGAGGACCTTCGATTTTTAACAGTTGGGGAGCAGCTGTTTGTGCTTCATCATTTGTCCCAACGCTCGCAATCTTTTACTGGTCGTACCATAACGGTTTCGTAAGGAAAACAATAGATTGTCATAGCGTAATGGCATCTATAAATATTGTTTTCTTCGATAAATATCTGGGACCACGTGTTTTTTATTGTTGATAGAAAAATCAACACTTGGATTCTACATAAGTATACAAGTTGGCGTAAAGGGTAAAACATCGGAAAAATGGTATATCAATTGAAATATATATCTGGTAATTTAATATTTTAACGTTCTGAAGTAAAATCAACTAAAATGGAATGACAAAACATTATTTTTAAATAAAATCGAGTAAAAACTTTTATGTATCAAAGATCAATCAATCGCGTTAAATAAAACACGAAAATATCACAACGTTATAAATAAAAGGCGGGGTCCTTTTAAACACAATAAATACTAATATATTGTTTTCTTGCTACTACAGTGTGAAATACTCGATCAGAAATGCCCAAACCTTGGCCCCCGGGCCACATGCAGCCTTATTGGAGGTTTAGTGTGGCCCTTTCGAGGATTTCAACTTTCTATTAATTTTGCATTTTTATTGGTACATACATGAAAAAAATATATTACTGAAATTGTGACGATTTTTTGCCTTGGTGTCGCATTCCGCCGCCAGAAATTTATTTGTAGTAATGCCAATTTCAAAATACCCCCCCCCCCCTCCCAAAAAAATAGAACAATAAATTTACAGATCATGATCTTTTGTTGATTACCAACTACAAAGTAAGTGTTGAGGGACAGCGGTAGCCAACTGAGCAAGACAGATTGGCACGCACCGGTTTCTATCTCGCTCTTATGGTCGGATTATTATTTTATTAAGGATTTTAAAAAATAATAAAATTATTTTTGTTGTGAGCTGTTTATTTAATATTAATAGAAAAATAGTGATTTCCAAGTGATTTCAGTTGGGCATCCCTGTACTAGATTCTACGACAGGAATCTTGGGTTGAGTACGTTGGTTAAATATATACCATGAAATATGGTTAAGATGTGTCAATATCTTCGAGGAGGTGACAAAAGCCATCTTCATATTGGAGTATTGGCAAATCGCCACCAGGAAATATGTTCAGAGACAATGCGTTCAAATGCCAAGCCGATCTTTGGACAGCAAGCATGTCAGCTCAAACATTTTGTTACTAATGTTAAAATTTACGATCATGATGTTATGTCTAACAAACATATTCTAAAATAAACTGAACATACATATGGCATCCTTGCTACGATACGCCACGGCGACACTAGCAAAATAAACTACTATTTTCCGCAATTAAAACACGTAGAATATATGACTCAATAAAGATATTTTGAAACTGACCAGCGATATATTAAAATGTAGTAAAATTCAGGATAGAATTAAAATATTATTCAATATTTTTAATGGAAAAAGACGTTCAATTAACGGTCAGATATACAACGTGAAGTAGTAAGCAATAATCATCATGTTTTGAATTTAGATACAAATATAAACACGGTATGCACCGAGTGCTAAAGTTTCTTATGAAACATTAGGGATTTAAAGTCATGTTCGTTCACTAAACAATTTTCGAAAATAAAATTCTACTACGAAAAATCAGTGTTAAATATAATTGATAAATATTTTAATTGCATGCATTGTTTGACAAATTAAACTAATACATACTTTGTAATTACATGTTAGATGTGTTAAACATTTTAATTTGTGTTAGTTCAGAGTCACTTATTTATAATGTATACAACTGTAGTTTGTAAATTCTTTTCGAAGCCAATTGTTTTTTTCACATTTTTATTGTTATTTGTTTTGTATAAACAACACTGTTAAATGATATTTCTTATCAATTGATAATGCTCGAAATGAGCGAAATCGGTTCTGATCTTGATAAATAGAAGTGGAAATAAGTATAAGTAAATATAGTTTTTTTTGTTTGAATATAATGACTTTCCAGCAAGTATGGACAATGACAACACTAAAATTGATTAATTAATACGGTGCGCACTAGTAAAATGGATATAGCTTGTATCATTGATATTTAAAAAAAATAATGAACGAAGATAACAAATTTCATTTTTTTTTAAAAATATTAAACACTTTTAAGGTGTTTACTGTCAATACTTGGTGGAATTGCATTAAAATAAAAATAATAAAAAAAATAGTACTTTTTCCACATAAAATTTATTGGATCAGGACCGGTTTCGCTCATGGTGAGCATTGTCAACTGATAAGAAATACAATGAAACAGTGATATTTATACACTGTTATATACGTTTGGGTTCTCGAAATCTGCTCCGTTTTTTTAACAAACAATATATTATTATCTATTTCATTGAAAGGTCAAATTTTTGTAAAGATAATTTAATTGAATTAATCACATGATATAATAAATTAAGCGAAGAAGGTTCCTTCACAGCATAACGGAATATAACGAATACTGTGAAACTTTTCCACTAAAGAGACTGGAAATAGATTATCTAAATGTTTGTATTCATTCGCTTGTCAGAAAAAAGTATTAGAGATACAATAAATTTGTTCTTAGCGATGAATAACCACCAAAATAAATTGTATTAAATGCCAGTGGTACATAGAATTTCAATATCTCATATGATAAACAAAACAATTTCAATGTGTTTGCTTCGCCCTATTTTATTTGAAATATGTAACAAAAACATCGGTGAAATGTGATACACAGATGTGATTGAAAGCAAGCTGTGGCAAGCGTTGACTCGTGCAATATTTTGTTACTTTTATGTCAACGTTGAAGTAAAAAAGCTCTGTATAGCGAAAAGTCCACCAATACACCCAAATCTCTTTTAGGATGGGCTATGTTCCAGGACCAATCAAATCGATCTTATTTTTCGATTTCAAACCCTAGGAAAAATCATTGTTAAAAGAGTAAGGTGTTAAAGCGTGAGGAAACGCAATGGAAAATGTGACTTAAAATTACAAGTACTTAATTTAAGATTTCAACTGAAGGTGCTTGGTGGAATTTCAATATTAAATTTGAATCGTTCAAACTATGTAAATTCTCACAGATTTTGTCACTAACGACCCGGGTTTCGCTTTTCGGCATCTTCAGGCGTTCAAGTGCCCGGATGAACTCGAGCTGACGCTTAGTAAATGAATGTTTCGTGTTTATATAAGAAATAAATGTATCATTGAGCTTAAAGCCATTGCTGACGAAAAGGATAAGCTCATGGGAATGCCCACAGATTTGAGTAGTAAGTAGTTTCAAGAATTATAAATGAAACATTAAACCTACCGGGATCTTCACTTCTATGCCCTATATAAATATAATCATAAAACTTTTGCCGACAAACAAATAAATAAAATTCTTGAAACTACTTACTACTCAAATCTGGGGGCATTCCAATGAGCTTATCCTTTTCGCCAACAATGGCTTTAAACTCAATGAAACATTTATTTCTTATATAAACACGAAACATTCATTTACTAATCGTCAGTTCAAGTTCATCCGTGCATTTGAACGCCTGAAGATGCCAAAAGGCGAAACCCGGGTCGTTAGTGACAAAATCTGTGTGAATGTACATAATTTGAACGATTCAATTTTTTAATATGTGGTTGATAGTTTTTTAGGCTAATGCCCTCATTAACTTAGCTAAGTTAAACAAACATCTGATGAAGACATAAGCTGAAATAGCTTTCAACTATTTGGAAAATAATATTTTTAGAACTACTGCATAATAATATACTTTGATATTTTTTCACCTTATTACAATGAAGTTCTACCAAGTAAATGCACTGTAATATGTTATATGTAATATATTGCAGCATATAAGAGGAATATCATGTTATAAATTCGGTTGTACATTGTAACCAACTGTTTCTCGGCGGAATACGAAAAAGCTCTCGCACAAGTTTCCAATCTTATTATATTCAAAATCTCACGTTGGTCGTATGCAACATTATGGATGAAGCGTTTGGTATTTTAGCAGCGTTGCTTTCATACTAGACTAACGGTCATACATAACATATAACTTCCGATACGTAAAAACTTGGAGACAACGGTAGGTTACGTGGCCTTATGGAGCCACAAGGAAATGGGATCGATACATATTTAAAAGGGATTGCAGCACCGCAGTGTCGCACCACATATCAAAGAGAAAGTTTTAATGATAAATAAATCTTACAAATATAAATAACTATTTTGTATTTATTGAAATGGTATTTACCTAACTCCGTTGTAATAAGGTGAAAAAATATCAAAGTATTTAAGTAGTACAAATAATATCTTATCTATTATGTTTACTAGCTATTTCTGCTTATGCTGTCAGCATGAAAAATCTTTACTGTTATCTAAATATATTTTTTTGGAGCCGGCTGCATACCTTGTGTTTCACAAAACATTGTGAAGTTGTCAAAACTATTGTCCACATTTCGATGATTTCGGTCTATAAATTATATAAATATTAAGTAACGCAAATTTAGATCAAAATAAATTACATTTATGTCTCACTTTTAGGGTGTTCACTGTCAATACTTGGTCGAAAGGCATTATATTAATAAAAACACAATTTTCCTTTGTCCTTCATTCTACTTTATTAATTAGGTCAGGACCGGTTTCGCTTATTGCGAGCATTGTCAACTGATGCTCAGTTGGCAAAGGAATATTGTGTTTTTATTAACATTTATGTCTTCCACAGATATATCACAGATAAATAAATAAAAACAAAATCCAGCGTATTGGAAATAATAAACATAAACATTTTTTAAAAAAACACCACAATAACATCGTTGCATTTACATATAGTGCAATGATCAAAAGAATTAAAAAAATGTAACGTTGATTAAATTAAGAATAATTCCTATCAAATATTCAACGTCTTGAATTCATGGCACAATTATTATTGAAGAAGCGCATAATCACATATTTGTCATGGATTATTTATTATATTTTCCCAGGGTACAAGCGATGTACACACTAATGATTAAGAGCTCGTTATGATTTACGCAGCAGCGGTTAACACTTTTGAATAGTTACTAGGAGTAAAGTATTATCAAAAACCTAAGACTATCCACAAAGGAGGGCATGATGACAATGTGCAATAAAAAGCTGAGAAGTATGGTAAGGATCTAAGCTAATTCTGTAAGATGTCACAAAATTATTACGATTGCTTTTTACGAAAGCTTTTCGCTTTTATTACGAGCATATTCATCTATAATATAATTGAAGAGTAATCAAATTCACGAACGATCTGGTAATTTACATTAAACAGTCCATTTAATCGCTTTTGGTATATTGTCAAATTTCGCTATTTGTAATCATTCTTGGAAGTAAAATATCTATGAAAATAATCAATTTGTTTGATTCTTTCCAAAATTTAGGCTATTGATATCGTAAGGCTCGGTCAGTAGTATCTCTTGGCCTATTTCAAAGGGCTTAATTATGTATCACTAATGAGACCAAACATAATAGTTTTTAGATTATCATACAAATTATAAGAAATCAAACTGGCCCCTACCTTTCTGTTAAAAATGTGTTTTATTTAAATAATTAAATTAAAGAAGCTGTTTAATATGCAATTTTACATGTTTGTACTCCATTGCATAACCGCACCGCAAAACCAGCAGCGAGTAATGGCTTACGGACGAGATGACCGCCTCTATCACGTAGTTTGATTTTATATATTCCGCTGCATTTTTCGACCAACGAAATATTGGGAAAGTTTACGGTATCCATTACTACTGGCTCTACAACCAAAAGCTTGTATACACAGAGAATTCATACGAAAAACCATCTTTAAAAATACCCTTTCTGCCTCAATGGAAAATCAAAATATTTTTTTCATGATACGTAAAAATGTCACGTTGGGATGGGCTGAGGGAAAAAAACGTACGGTGCGTTGGACAGCAGAAAACGGTTAATCTGTATGTTTTTTGCTTGGGTCAAAAATGACATGAAGGGATGAAAAGATTATCTTGGCTAAAAAATATGCAACACTTCTTAGTTACATTTGTCATTTATAATTATGAGGATATTTTGAAACGAACGGATAATCTTTCTATATAATGCAAGAGAGTCGTTTATCGTGTATGTAGTAAAAATCGAAATTTACCACATAAATCTATTTTACCAAAATTTAAGATAAAGTTTGACTTCATTAGAGTTGAGAGAAAAAATCTGAGTAAAAGGATAAAAAAAGATTGTCATGTGTATTGTGTATCTGTTGTTTGTTTGCAACGAAATGATAAAGCCGCATCTAGTACATATAATTATTGCTTTGAAATTAAAATAGGTTTCACGCTGGAAAAAAATAAAAGTATATAGATATTTTATTTAATCCTATATATTTTTAATTTATATAGATCATGATCCCAATTGGGTTAAATTAAAATTTGTTACATCTTTCGGGAAGCATATTTTTACGTCATATGATTTCAAAAATAATTAATTCATTGTTTGTCGACTAAATCAGGTATTTCACAATGTTTGAAGATATTTTTTAAATAAATAATATATTTTTTTAACTTACAAGTTTAATTTTGACACACTGGAACAAAGCGTTTGCCATTACAGAATTATGCCTTTATTTTACTTACTTTATTTATGGTTTAAAACTAAGAGGAATATACACACTTTTAATAAATAAGAAAATGAGGATAAGGGTAAGGAAATATTTGTGAATTGTATTCACTTTACATTTGAAATATAAAGCATGGATGATTGTGCTATTATTCTCTGGGTGTTTTCAGTTTATTTGTGAACATTCAATTGAAGTTCAAATAAAGTGAATCTTCTACTTCCAAAATGTATGGGAATAAAACGATTATTTATTTTATCAAATGACACAAATAAAAATTAAATGTTCGCAAAATGCGACAAGCAAAAGACTTATTTTATTGTATCTTTTAACAATATATATGTGTATAGCTATTTACTTTTTTTTACATAAAGCATGCAAGAATGACACAGAAAAATTCTTAGCATAAATCAATGAATAAAATTAACTTTCAAGGAAATGACAATTTCAACATACCAACATACCAACATACCAACACACAAAAATACAAAGTGTTTTGTTACTACCTCAAAACAATTCAAGGAAAAATATTTGCTTTTGATTGATGATAGCGTTACTATCAATATGTTCATATCGTGCGTAATAACGTATATGAAAACATATGTGAATTCAAAATAAAGTTGTATTGAATTGCTGAAAGAATTATTATGAAATATTACACAATAATTCAAAGAAAACGTGGGAAGATGATTGATTCGCCGAATAAAAAACGAGCTTTCTTCTGCAGTTTTTACAATAAATGTGTATTGTATACTAAAATTCTATAAATATTTTATTTAAAATGTAAAATAATATCATGATTTTATTTTTGTATCAAAACATTTGAAATAATTAATTCGACGATGGCACATGAAACGGAAGCAGTGTCAGTAGTTTTTTAAACAAAAAATCACGAAAACTATGAACATTTGATACTTTCAAAGGATTAAGCGATAATAAGGTGGAAATTATTTTGTTATGTTAAATAAAAGTTATTAACTCCTGCCACCGTTGAATATTAATTAGTGCATCAACAGCAACTTCATTTTCTCGAAAACATCCAAGAAGAACACATATCTTTTAATGATATATCGTTTCCCGCATTAATCATTTGTTTGGCAAGTTTGTATTACATCCGAAATATAGAAAGGATCGTAAAGATCATTTTTTGACCCACCGTTTTCCTACAACCATCCTTCAAAATAAGATTATATTTTTTCATTGGATTGAGTGATACTTCATGAAAGAAGAAAATCATCTGCTTTAAAGAACATTTTTTGATTTATATCATATTCAATATGTTGGATAAATTAGTCTTCCGCGTGTTTCACTTCTTCAAAAAGTGTGAAGTTTTTTTGTTAGTGTAATTTTTACCATCCCCTTCCTCTACATTTAATAATCAAGGGACCATTAGACACACTCCTAGTTTAGTCGTCGGTAAAATGTCTTGTACGATTTTTTATTGCGTACTTCTTATGCGATTCATTGATTTTAAACTAAACATAAACTAAAGATCATTTTTAAAATATTTTCTAGATTTTTAAATAGCTTGATCTTCATTGACAAATTTTTAAACTGATTTTAACCCTCCAGAGGCAAAGGTTTTTGTCTGATAAAAAAATAAATACTAAATTCACAAATAACATTAATAAAAATTGTAATACAAAAAAATCATAAAAGCGCGTGGTCTTATGGTCGCGTTCGTCCTTACAGTGCAAGGACAGTGGTAAGGACGAGCGTTACCATATGGTTACACAAATATTCGATGCGTAGCGTGAAATATTAAAAAAAAAATGACAATTTTAATATTTCACGCTTGTTAAGCTTTACAGTCTCGTGTCCTGTATGTACATTTTTTACCCGCTTTTACGTTTCTATTTATCGCATATCCAGATGGACGGCTATTGGATAACAGTTTATAAATGCTGTTACTCAATGACTTCATTACAAAAAAAATATCGAAGTATTTAAGTTTTACAAATATTATTTTATATATTATGAATGTATGTCTTATTTGAGATGTACGGCAGATGAGAGGATGTATTGTGTATCTCTTCTAAGTCAGTATGTTATATTTTTTCATCTTATTGCTCTTAATGTTTCTGTTTATTTAGATCCTGGCAGACATTAAATTCTACAGTATCAATAATAATTAATATTCAATACGTTTATCCAGAAGCACAATAATTGCGTCCAGGACAAGCGAAATTATTCCGTTAGCGGTCTTGCTGCAAAAAAAAACATTAGACGTGCCAGCTAATTGATGGTCGCTTGCTGTTGTATGAGAGCGCTGCAATAAAATGCATCATGAGATTCCCCCTGGCTACAAGCAATGCCGCCACTAGACAGGGGCGGTCGCATGCAGGGTCGCGGGTGGAGGCGCCCTCATGCATATTACAGGTCCGGCCGCGCCGCGAAGACAAAACACATAAATACAAATAACATAAATAAATTGGGCGCTGGCGGCCATTGTGTCGGTGAAATCTCATAAGACGAACAATAAAAGCGACTAGGATGACTATCAAATGCCTGTGGTCTATTTTGGATCCACAGCCAATGTGCGCGACTACTTTATAGATACGCGATGTGGCTTAAGACATGTATTTATGTGACTTGGGCGTCGTCAATCGAACCTAACGGTACAATTTAAAATTGATACGTTTAATTATATTTATTTAAATGACCATCGCATTTAACGAAACAATTCACACACAGCAACAGTGAATAACTCCCAGCGTTAATAGAAGCAATAAATCTTGGAGACACAGTAGATTTATAAAAATAAAACAAAATCTGTATCAATATAAAACTAACTTTATTACTACACGTGTTGTGCTACAAATTGTGACACGTGATTGGTCTCGTTAAGAAGCATCATCAGGCAGATCATCGCAAGGTTTACGATTAAACTAAACATTGATTATAATTCTTAATTCTATAAAATACAAAATAAAGTTGGGTTTTCTTTTTCATTTCCTGCTGGACACAGGGAAGGGGTAAGATATAAGTAACATTAAAAGTACTTTGTGGAAGAATTTTATTTAAAAATAAAATATAATACTAAACGTTCTTATTCGACATATTCATAACAGACCAGGACAGCTTTATATATACTTTAAAGAGACCTCGGTAAATATTAACACCTAGGCCCTTGTAATCCAAAAACCTCATTTTTTGTCTTACAGGCGTATCGGATGTTTTCTCAGTTAATTTCTTGTAGTCCTGAATTTTCCAAAAGTAAAACTCGGGTAATAACGCGGGTCAGAAGCGTATAAAACTAAAGCCATTTAAATATGACGAACTTCGCCGAAAATAATATTTGAAGACGTGTTTACGTGTTGATGGACAACTTTAAATACAATGTCTTTGGAAAATAGTTGTTGATACCTGGCGAGGAGTGAAGAATGTCTTTGTCATTTTAGCTTATTGGCAGAGCAAACACAAGCAGAGTTAGATAGAGTCTGCGACTGCGGATCGGAATTAAATTAACTCCGAGGAGTCGGAATGAGTTTATAATTTCTACTGGACTTTCACTTAATGACTTGGCAACGATATAACAAGTTTGCTCACAAGATAACTACTAAGAAACTAACAATTGGATCGAATAAACCAAACAATTATTTAAATATAAATTTACAGGCTGTTTTTCTAGAGAATAGTGATTACGATAAATCTAGATATCCCATATAGAAAATTGAACGGTATTAAGGAGCCAAAAAATGGAACGTTATTAAGAAATCAATTATAAGCGAATTATAAATAAATAACGACGTAAACATACTTTTGCCGTGCAATAACTGCAAAATAAACATGAATTCCATTTAAAAATTGGCGATACATTTTTTTAATTATCAAAGCGAGCAAAATGAGAAAATCGAATTACAAAAAAGTTCACAGTGAATCATGGACACGTCCAATTTTAATTATTTACGACTCAAATAAATACAAATTTACGTGAGCGATGTATTACATAGAACGCACGTTCATTGGACTAATGCGAAATTAAATTGCCTAAAGTTAATGCACATAAAAAAATATATTAACTGTTTTTTTGTAAACAAGGATCCATTAAATTAGATGGTTCTAATTATACCATAAAAATCCCTAAGTTTTATACAGTGGTTTTGCCAAAGGCTGAAATCTCGCCGTTGAATGATATTTTCTTAATATAAAATAACTTACTAAAAAAAAAATAAGTCTGTCTGAGGATGCCTCTGAAAGTAATGTAATAATGTAATTGAACTTATCATTCATTTATCTAAATTCACTTAATCTTTTTTAAACGGTTTTTTGTAAGGCTGTTTTACATGGAATGTAAAAAAGTTTCCGTTTAAAAAAGAATACATGATTTTTTCTTCGCAGCCCAAACGATAATTTATTTTATGCGGCCCGCTAGAAGGTAAAGGTTGTGCATCACTGTTCTAGCGTAAATCAGAAGGTTAAAAAGCTGCATATCTCTTAGGCGCGTGAATAAATTATATGATAAAGATTTACATTATGTGAACTTTTATCTTTTTTTCATCTGGACAGTGATCTATCTTCCCGAATTCCCATGACATGATACCTTAGTTCAAAGTAAAAAAATATATTTGTTAATGAAGCAACAATTTTCTTACAAATTGGCGCCCAATGTGTTTAGCAGTGTGAGTTTCAAAGGAAACATTGGTTGGTAAGGAGTTGCCTATAAAAGCTATTTTATGATACGTTAAATACAAGTCTTTGCCAAAAAGCACACATAAAATAGAACACACGTGTCGTTGAGCGAACAATCTTACTAGATTAACAATGTAATTAACAAGAAAAAGACTGTTATATAAACGCAGTGTTTGAACACTGAATTGGTGTTAATTGAATACTAAAGATTCACGGATTAAAATAGGTTTATAACCAATTAATAAATATAACTCTACATCTCGTTTTTATTAGAACAATTAAAGTCAAGGCCATCGATGAGCGCTAGTGTTGTATTTTGATGTTTTTAAACATATTGAAATGGTTTATTAGAATATGCAATAGTCATGACTTGATGTTCAATTTGAGGTAGAAAATGTATACGAACATCAGAAGAAAATTGATACAGGTTTTTTAGCTTCGCAAATATTACAAAACAATTTAATGTTTGATAAATTATTGTCTTAGTGTATTATAAAGGAATTGGACATTACGCCATTGGTTATAATTATATTTTTGTCTATATCAATGGGGGGTCGAAATTTAATCATTGCCGAATCGATGGTAAAACGACGATGTTGTGTCAAACTACATTCAAATTTAATTTCAATAATCTTGTAACAAAAAATGGTAATACTTACTCATTTTATTTTAAAGAGAGTTTGCTTACACATAAAATGAAATAATCAATTTAAGATTTCGACTGAAGGTGCTTGGTGGGATTGCAATATTAAATTTGAATAGTTCAAATTATGTACATTCACACAGATTTTGTCACTAACGACCCGGGTTTCGTCTTTTGGCATCTTCAGGCGCTCAAGTTCACGGATGAACTGACGCTTAGTAAATGAATGTTTCGTGTTTATATAATAAATAAATGTATCACCGAGTTTAAAGCCATTGCTGGCGAAAAGGATAAGCCCATGGGAATGCCCACAGATTTGAGTAGTGAGTGGTTTTAGGAATTATATTTATTTGTTTGTCGGAAAAGGTTTTAAGATTATATTTATATAGGGTATAGGAGTGGAGATCCCAGCATGTTTAGTATTTCATTTAAAATCGAAAGGCTGTTCAATTGTGCTCTGTTTATTTCCAAAATTTTCTGGATAAAGAGCTTATGAGCGTCCGTATTTGGGTGTAACATTGTTATTCCTTGTTCCTGATTGAACACGTGTCTTTCGGAAATCAAGTGATTAGCAAAAGTAGACGTGTCTTTTTTTAATCCGAAAGCTGCCATGTGGCTATGTGGCTGATATATTTATTTATTATATAAACACGAAACATTCATTTACTAAGCGTCAGTTCAAGTTCATCCGTGCACTTAAACGCCTGAAGATGCCGAAAGGCGAAACCCGGGTCGTTAGTGAGAAAATCTGTGTGAATGTACATAATTTGAACGATTCAGAAATAAGCAATATTTTTTTCCGCGCGATGCCCACCTTTATTTTCAAAATGGCTTTGATGCTCTGATACCTTTCCTACTATTTTGTAATGACTATACACTCGTTTACGGGTCGACACCATAGACTCGGGCACCACGCCAGAAAACTACGTTCCTTCTACCTCCCGCACAAGGAGGAGCCGCCGACCTAAGACCCTTTAACAGGCGGCGCCTAAGAACTAGCCAAGTCCGACACGGTCACTATGACCAGGGTTGCCAGACTTCTTATTTGAGCAGGACTGTCCCGAGAACCGCATTGCAAGTCTGGCAACCCTGATTAGGACAATGATCGGAAACCTTCAAAATTAACAGACAACCAAATCGCATTTGTTTTTCGTATTTTAGCCACACAATTTGAGAATAGATTGCAGGATTTAGATTCAAATGAACAAATGCATAAATCAGATAATAAATAAAATTTTATATTAAAAGAGTAATAATTATATATATTTAGTCAAAAATATCAATATACCCATAAATTGTTTTTTTTTGCCTAAAGTTTTCTATAAACAGAAAATATTTACAAAAAAGGGTGGCCGGCCAAACATATTTGATTTCCATATTGTCCCTTTCACGAAGAGCTCTGTGAACCCCTGCTCTACTTGGTACTGTGAAATACATAGTTTCTCAACCTTTTTGGGCCTGTGGCCTCCATAACCGTTTTATATAAGCATATAGCTTGTTCGAGACTCGGTAACACAATTATTTCAGGATTGATGACTGAGAAAAAAAGTGAAATTTTTCCAAAATAATTTCCAATTCTTTGAAAATTTTATTAGCTGGCAGATTTCAAAATTTTACCCAGGAATTTACAGATTTTCCAAAATGAAGAGACGCGAGACCTATTTTCTTGCCCTCTATAATACCAAAAATGTGTGACCTTTTTTTACCTCTCTCGTGGAGTTTATACAATTTTTTGTCGCTGCCCGATCAAAACCTGGGAGTTTTTGGATTTGCCCGTGGCCCCCCAAAACTGTGCTGTGGCTCCAATAAAAGTATTTTTCTTTTGTGTCCCTAGTTTAGAAAGCGTGGTATAATAATTTTGATTACATTTCCATCCCAGCCATATCTGAAAAATATTCTTTTACCTCTGACTTTTGTTAATTATCTGTTATTGAAACAATATACATATTAAATTATATTTCGTCACTTTGACAGAGGGCACGGAGAAAGAAATTATTTTCTGAACGATGTGAAGACCAAAAAAAAATGTCGTACTAACAATAGATGGCAACAGCTTAGTTAGATAACTCCATTATTTGCCGAGACATGTAATAATCGATCTTCAACTCATATTTCCCGGAAAATTGAGACGAATAAAGTCATAAAAAAGAAAATGCGCGATCTGAGATAAGAGAGGCAAGGAGTGAGACGAGTAAATCTCTCCCGGACGATGCAACAGTTACCTGCTGGAATCTAGCCATATCTTATCAAGATTTGCGGAGGACAACATTGCTTTTAGAACTTGTTTTTAAGCTCTCTGAAACTTTTCGCTCGAAATATTGTATCGGGAACCGAAAAATACTGATTATTCATTGAAAAAAATAAATATCAAAGATTTTAGATTGCCTAAAAACGTTAACGCAAAAACATGAGTATATTTTGAGGTTTTATATCGACTGTGGAAAGGAAAAAGGACGTAACCCACACATATCAAATTTTACAGGAGGCGCTAAAAACGTGTTTTGATGATTTTGTGACATATGCAAATTATGAATTATACACAACCTTGAAGTGAACGGATACTTCTAAACTGGTGTTAAATTGACATAACCTAATATTAAATAAAGAAATTGTCTCGGAAAAACCTTTATTTCATTGTTTTTTCTTGGTTTTATTTTTTTACAAGGTCATCTTTTTCAAACTTAAAAGCTAAATTTAGATACTTATTCGGCATTTTCAGCATCCATTCTTTTGATAGAATGTGTATCAAGTTGTATACATTGTGATTATCGAAAAAAAGCTGGTTTAAAAAATTGAGGGTTACGTCCTTTTTCCTTTCCACAATCGATATGATCGAGGCTGTTATATTATGAAATATGATTTTTGTATTCTTTTTCCAAGCTTCACCCCTGTGTTGTACTTTTGTCGTTCCTTTTTCGAGTTTGAGCGAGTGAATAACAACTAGTTCTTGTAAAACTAATTGTATAAATATGCTCATTATGATAAGTATAGTTAACATTCCTTAAGGACAAAATATAAAATAGAGATACTAATATTTAAAAAAGACAGGCCTTAATACAAAATTATATGCGCAATTCGCAACGACTTTTAAGATAAAATGATACAACATAGTCATTCGCAACATCGTATACAAAATAGCTAAGCTAAGCCAAGGATTTGAGGGGGTTGAGATTGTCAGACGAGGGCCGCACGAATGTGTTACACTAGTCAATGTTCTCTGCATGTAGTGGGGTGGCAAGGATGAGCGCGAACACGACAGTGACTCGAAGAACATCTGCGGGAACACTACCCCAAGAGATTAAATAAAACGCGACGTTCGCAGCCAAACAATCCCCCTCTGACGTCATGCTGTCAGGCTAATCGGCGTTTGGTAATGTAAATTTAGTATCGGATAATTGTCAGCAGAAATATTGCGCGCTCTATTTTGTGAAAATAAATGACTATGATAATACATTCTTTCATTCAGCTATACTGTGGTTATTATTCTAATACATTAGTTCGATTACTGGTGAGAACATTGTTAAATTAAAGCTCTAAAATATTCAAAAGCTATTCAAAAGCTATTGCGCATATGTGTATCTCTTTATCATTAATTTTACTAGTTATTAGTCATTGATGAGTGATTTTTCAAACGGAGGCTGTTTTCAATAATAGCAAAGAACCGCGGTCGCCTATTTTTATCTCAAATCACCTATTGAAATTATTAAACAATCGAAATATATTTACTAGGACCAACATAGTTTTAAAACGAGACTATGTCTTGTTTCTTAAAATGAATACTGTCATGTATTGAAAAAGTATTCTTTTCTATCACTTTTAGGGTGTTCACTGTCATTATTTGGTGGAAAGGCATTATATTAATAAAAACACAATATTCCTTTGTACTTCATTCACCTTTATTTAATAGGTGAGGACCGGTTTCTTGCTTACACCTTTTATTTAAATTTAAATTGGTTTAAATAGCACTGTTTATATATTATCAGTTGACAATGCTCGCATTGAGCGAAACCGGTCCTGACTTATTAAATAAAGTGGAATGAAGTACAAAGGAATATTGTGTTTTTATTAATATTCTTTTCTAATAATTCAACATTTATTTATTTCGGTTAAGATCCGTTACACTAATCACGAGCATATTAAGCTGACCAAAACTGGTCATAATCTTCATAAATAAATGTGAAATGAGTACGAGAGTTAATAATAGAATGCCTTTTCATCAAGAATTTATGGTGAACACATTAGAGTGAAAAGTTTTTTTATATGTCGTTTCGTACGAAGCGCTTTCAATTCAATTTCTGAAGACGAAGTATACTTATTTTTCATTTTTGTAGCATATAAGATATAAGTCTTAGCAATATTAGTCGAATAAGCTTTCGGCTCTTCTGAAAAATAAAGTGAAATAAAACTGACAAATATAGAAAAAAATACTATTACAATTGACACTTAACACTTTGAAAGTGATAAATTATTATATGTTTGGTAGACAATTAATGTAAATTGATATAAAGTATCTAAATTTATAAGACCATTAATATAAATATTTTATGTTAATTACACAATTTATATAAATCTGGCAGTCAGACAAAGAAGAAATCAATTCAAATTCATTGCTATAATGAAATATTGAGGTCAATGAGTTACATTTTCAAAACAATATGAGACTTGTTATTTTAACAGCGAATACAGGTATGTAGTAGGTAGCTTACTTCTACGCCATAGCCGTAGATAGCGAATGCCGGGCAGTTTCGTCTGGGTATTTCAACTTTAAAGCAGCAGAATAATGGTTAGGTCAAGAAAACACCGACTTTTAAGTCAACACGCGATTGATGCATTATGCCCTTTCATCATATTTTATTACACGAAAATATAAATTTACTGTGAAATTACATTTAACACATTTTTATACAACATTTATTATTGTACTTAATGGATGTAATTTAACAAATTGTTTACGGTATAAGTTTAGTTTTTTACATTTAAAAAAAAACACGAGAATCACTTTCAATTTTTAATGGAGTTTCATCTTACTTAACCGAAATCGCGTTGTTAAATACAATCAGTTTTCTAAATACGCTTTTTATTTACTAAATATACAAAACAGTACATTTATAGTCAAATTTAGTTTAATTGGTTTCCATAAATTTATTAAAAAGTTGTATGGGTTTTAGTTTACAATACGGATTGGTGTGTAGCATTTTGTTTGTTTATGATTATGTATTGACGAAAAAGTTAAAATGGTAAAACTAAACATCCATTTTTTCGAAAATTAGATGAATATTGTAAGAAGACACGGCTTTTTAAAAGGCAACTTTGCTTACTGATGTAGATGAATATATTTTTTAAGTTATAACATCAATTTCCATGATTTCGATAGATGGAGGATAAACAATAATTCAGTTATTAATTAAATTTTTACGGTTGACTCACACACGTTTTGTCACTAACGACCCTGGTAAAGCTTTCGGCATCTTCAGGCGTTTAGGCTCGGATGAACGTGAACTGACGCTTGGAAAATAAGTATACATATGGTGTATATATAATAAATACATTTATCTATCAATGAGTTAAAAGCTATTGTGTGCGATGTGGAGTAATATTACTAATAGTTTAATTTTAATGACGTTTAATTAGTTGGGCAAGTAATCAGACAAACAAATACAATTTCTGTATGACTTAGAAACGATAGCAATACTTAATATGCGAGCAAAGATAAAGACACGGAAAACGATCAGTGAAGAAACACAGAAGCTTAAAGCTGCAGTAAATTGGCCGCAATCCTTCCACTTCAAAATGAAAACAACGCGACGATTTTTCATTCATCCCCTGCGGCGAGGCTTAACGTCTTAAGACTTTTTACGAAGATACTCTCAACGAAAGCCTTCGAGAGTAAAACAGTATGCGGATATTGAAGCTTATACATAGTGGTTTAATTTACGAAGTACTAAATTAAATTAATATAGAATAATTTTAATAAAACATACACTTTAAATACAGAAAACGAAAATCTTTTTTCTCGTATAAACATGTTTTATACTACTACAAATTCACAAATAAAGTAATATCAATCATTTATAAAACAAAAAAGTATTTGCGAAATAAAATAAAAAAAATATTAAGAATTTTCAGCAAGAATTTATATATATACATATATAAGAAATAATTTATAACTGTGCCACATATTTTGAATATGAAAAGCATTATAGATAAAGCTCGGTGACAATATTTTTTATGTCACTTGAATAAAAGTCGAGGAGAAATGACATCATAAACTCAAATCGATTTCTAATTTTAATCTAAAAAAGTTAAATTTCAATTTGACTTGTACTCAGACTCGTCCAATCGATAGGTTAATCCGGTAAAGCTTTCGCCACCAGACTTAACAGAATACGGGTGGCATTAACATTAAAAGACTATTGTGGAAACTGTTATAGATACTAACAAAGGGGTTGCCTCATTAAAAAGATTGGAGACCCGTGGTTTAGAAACTACTTAAGAAAATATATATAAAAACATCTGGTGGCGATCGTAAAAATAAAAAAGTCATAAAAACGACATGAAATAATACCACACGATCGATTTTTAAGTGCTGATGTTGGTAAAATGTCAGTTTATGTTGACGCATATAATAAGAAAAAAAAACATAAAGTTTGTTTAGTTTCTTTGACTCGTTAATACAAATATATAATAAAATAGTATTTGATCATGTTTAAAGGCGCATTAATCACTTGTGTCTTCATGATGAATCCTATATCTACAGGCATATTGTCACTCTGTAAGGGCTTAGTAAATTATATAAATTGATATTTAAAATCGAAGCATGTTTAACGGTTGGGAAACCAACATTTTAATCACCAATAGAAACACGAAGAAAAAAATATTCAGCTAGATGGTAAGAGCTTGATTGTGCTACTTGATTACATTATTACACTGTTATTCATTGTTTGTATTATAAAATTTACAATAATTAATAATTATTTGATTTGGCATTTAATTGGTAGAGCTCCATTATCAGAGGGTACAAATATAATTTTTATGCGTTGATAGCTATTTCGAAATAGCTATCAACGCATAAAAATTATTAAAAACTGAAGAACTAAAATACTTTGATATTTTTACCCTCTGATAATTAATAATGTTTATACAACAAACTAATCATAATAATAAAAAATAGTCTGATAATAAAAATACGATTAAAACATTGGTACAGTAACCAAGATCATATCGTTTATGTATCAAATTATAGTAACACAGATAAATATTACTTCACTTATGGTGAAATTGTTAGTATTTATTGCCTTTCCTAAAACAGGTTATTTGAAGCTGTCTGAACAATCACCTGTAATATCGATATATCAAGCGACAATTTATTTAATTATGATCAAGTACTGCATGTGTGATGACATATTTGCGGTTGCCATAAAATATTCATCGTGAACATAAATATAATTTAATTGTGTATGTATTCTTAAACGTCGAATACATACATATATAAAGCAATATTAAATTAGATAAACAAACACATACAATATACGTACATATATGTAAATGATCATATAAACTATCGTCATTAGTAAAATAATTGGAAGAGATAATAAGGAATGTAAATAAATACTGAGTAAGTAAATAAATGAATGTGTAAATAAATTTGAAATACACAAGTGGCTTTATTTGTTTAATTATTCAGCAGTAATTCTTAGGGTTTTGTTGCCAAGAGATTATGTAATTGGAAGAGAAGATAATGACTAGTGATATATATATATATTTGAAGAAGATAAACAATAAATTAATTAAGTTCTGATATAAGATAATCATAAAACGAAATACGTCCTTCAGAAGATGACTGAATATATAATATAACAAGTGTACTAAACGCTACTTTACTAAAAATAACCTTGATAATGTACACGGCAACAAACAACACATTTTTATGTCTGCCGATTTATAGTTTACCTTAAAGAATTAATATCTAAATTGAAAATTAAATGTCGTATAAAGATTGAGACTTTCATGGATTTTATTTTAAATATATTATTTTGGAAAGGCTGGAGAGTTTGAAAAAATGGATTTTTTTATTATTTGTGTCTAAATACGTGTTGATTCATTATTATGAAGGCCATTTATTATTTGATCAATAAACAATTTTGCAAATGGCTAGTTACAAGCACATAACAATAATGATAAATTAATTTTACTAATCGGTCAAAAAAAAGGTAAAAACTGTCACATAACAATTATTTTTCTATTGAGAAGATTATGTTACTATTTAATTTCAAAAGTGAACTCAGACATTCTGATAGTTTATAATATTTACTGACCGTTCATTTAGTCACTGACAACTAATTTAATTAACAGTATATAAAAAATAATGATAAACCGACCACCAACAGGATTTAAACATAATATATATAAGTTTAGCGTTTGCCCAGAAGCTGATAGTTTCATTGAATTATATTAAATTTCTACTAAGAATACCGTAAATGGTTTGCGGAACTCGGCATGATAGAAGCACTGTAATAGACTTTCGGACATTATGGTAATTAATCTACCGTGCTTATACGTTCAACACTGTTAAACCCTCCCTACATTCTCAGTCAAAATGTCATAGATAAACGAGCTTTCGTATATACAGTTCCGAATTGACTAAATGATAAGAAATTAAGGACGGCGAAACTTTTCACTACTTTTGATATATTCCAGGCAATAAACACAGAGTAGATTTCTTGTTTTTTCAGTGGCATGGCAAAATAAAAACATTATCAAATATATGGTTTATTGTAAAGCAGAATTTTATTTATATAATTGATTCAATCGAATACGTATATCGTGGTGGCGATACAAAATAATTATGTCAAAGTGTAATCGTGTAGTAAAAGTGTAAATACGAATAATAAGTTGAATGTAACTTGACTATACCATATTAGTATATCTTCTGTTCTGCATTCTGGTTGTAAATACACTTTGGACAATATATTGCACAAAGATGTAAATGTGTATAATGATTTGCATGATGTGGTTCATTTTCTTTATTAACGCTTTTCAATTTCCAAGAAAACATACAAATAACTTTGATTGTCGTCTTTTCTCAATTTCTACGATATTCATCCGTTAATTTAGAACTATTGAGAAAAAGCCTTTTTTGGGTCGAAGAATAGATGATTTCTACCATCAACTTCCAATAACATATTTCCTGTTTACGTATAGGTCAAGACCAGTGGTGCACACAATTTTAAAGCCACTACCTCTCTAAGTGTAACTCAATAGAAAAGTAGATTTTTCAACAAATTCTTACATAATTCTCACCATATAAAAATTAAGTTATAATACGTATTACATAAAATGAAAAAATAAACTCTACTGCTAGTAATAATAAAAGAATGTATTATTACTAGCTTCCTTAAAAACTCAAAGTACCTTGAAATGTTTTGAGTGCCACTTGTGGCACTTAGTATCTCCTGCGCATCACTGACCTTTTGTTGATGACATATATAATTAATAAAAATAATAAAACATTTTTAGTACTTTTTCCACATAAAATTTATTAGATCAGGACCGGTTTCGCTCATGATGAGCATTGTCAACTGATAAGAAAAACAATAAAACTGATATTTATACAAAATTTAAGTGATAAAAACAAGGTATGACAAACAATTGGTATTACAACCTAGCAAAAGAATTGAAGTAAAATACATGGAAAATAAACTATAAATAAAAAGTTTAAGACCACTTAGCAATGAAACTATTATGACAAAAATGAGCGAAACCGGTCCTGATCTAATAAATTTTATGTGGAAAAAGTACTAAAAATGTTTTATTATTTTTATTATAATGCCATTCCACCAAGTATTGACAGTGAACACCTTAAAAGTAACATATATGGTTATAACACTAGTTTTTTATGGCGAATACAGCAGTCATAAAGAATTACGAGATAAGTTAACAACCAACTATTTATTATTTTCGAGTTAGTAAATTTTAAATTGTTATAATTTTTGATAGTTTGCATGCAATGATAAATATGTACAATAATGTAAGACAATTCAACATACAACGATTTGAATGGAAAAATTGCCTTCCATAACGTAATGCGATCAAGAAAAGAAAATAATTTATTCCTCATATTATTGGCCCGATACAGAGATGCACGGGACCTATCTTTTAACTATGCACTGTTGTGCTTAAAAAATAAAAATAGAAAGAAAAAAGAGAATGTGACTTGCTCGGTCATTTAGTTTAAGTGATATTAAGTATCCTGTGTATCCGTATACTGAGAATCCGCCGTGGCGGAAGAGTTTAATATACTCCGCGTTGAATTTAAAGAGGAATCAAGAATATCCCGTTCCCCATATGATGTTGCAAATTGGTAATAATACAATTACTTTATTTTGCGATTTAATTGATAAAATCTTGCGTGCGCAACTGAGTTCTAAGGTAGGGAGGGACCAGGGAGGTAAGCCATTGCAAAACTATGACGGAAACGAGGCAAACGAACTAGCCAGCGGATGTTACGGTTGTACCTGCTTTTAGTTCGAATAAATTAACTTTACAGGTAGAGTAAAAATACATAAGACAGGAAAAACAGCCCTGAGTCCTCCGATCGATCATTTTGTAAGTTAAGTGATCTAAATTGATAAAACAAATGCGTTGTGAAAGGGAGTGAAGTGAGAATATATAAGAAAGACAACACACTAGAAGTAAGAGCTTTTTTTAAGACAATATTATATTATCACTATTACAACTTCCTGTGGTGATAACAACAGTGAATTTGAAATATTAGAGTTTATAGAAATTAAATGAAAAGTTTAAAATACTATGAAACTAGTATACAATAAAAGATAACATTAACACGCATATTGGTGGAAAACAATGTTCTATTATAGAATTTAGGTAAGATTAAATGCTAAATAATGTATTCTTTATAATATATACTAATATAAAAACTGAAAAAAGTAGCATTCCGAGTGAATATATATTTTCCAAACATTGTTGTTTTTCATCCATTACGACACTATAAAGAAGCCGTTATAAATATTTATATTCAGAGGTTGTGAGGCCAAATTATGCAGTTCGTCACTGAAATTTAAAAAAATACTATACACGCAACCGTTTAAGTAAATTCGTAATATATTTTCTTTGGATTCGGCGATTCGGGATAGCTATGTAAAAGTTCATTTCTACTGCGGTCGTTCATTCATACTGCTTTTTTCGTTTCGTTTTATTTTTTAAGCTTTATCTATTGCCTTCCGAAATGTACAAAGATTTTCAAAGTATAAAGATTCTAAAACTATCTTTATTTTAAATGAATAGTCTTAAGTCTTGGGTTGTTTGTTGTATTCAAATATTCCGGAAACCAGTCAAGTAAAAAACATCGATTTTCGGAAATCAGTTCTCGGATTGTCTTAACACACTATCTTTTTCAGGCAGATTTTTTTTCAAAATTTTGGACGGAATAAGCATTAGTCAAGAAAAACTACATGTTTACAAAGAGAAAAGGGATATATAAAAAAATATTATTTATTCAAGTTTTATTGCCAATAATTTAATAAAAAGTTTCATGGGCCTTTACCGCGTTAGTGTTTTTTATTGTATCGCGTATCCAGCTCTCCAGTGAAAAAAAAGTATATACTAAAATGCTAGAATACATATGATATATTTGAAAGTATAAATAAGAAAACTGCCATCCGTGGAGGTTTACAAAGCAATTAGCATAAACCATCGCATGCTGTTATAATAAAAATGTACCTTCATAAGCCTAGCAAGTTTTAATCATTGTGTACACAATTAGCAACAAAAATAAAACGAGCGAGAAATATGCACCATAATAATCATTTACCATAATTTGAAACACGAAAGAATATCGAGGATATATAGGCAGTAACTTAACTAAGGAATAAAATAAAGAGTGTGCAGAGTTCTTAGAACCATGAGGCATATGAACGAAGAATACTTGTTTTTCGTTTTGATTTTGTTTATATACATAGCCAACTATTAAGAAAAATGTTTGAATATTTTTTACAATCGTCGAATACATCTTAAATAACAAGGAATCATAGTAAATTATAACAATAAACTAGTTACTACACGTATAATCATCCCCAGATTTACGCTGAACTTCGTTGTACGCGGATTCACTTTAACGCGGTCAAGACCGTAAAGCATGTAGGTTTGGCTTAAAAATAAGTTAGACCAGGCTTGGAGAACCTGCGGCCTTTTGGCTACTCTGGTGCGGCTTTTTAGCCAATTTTCTAATTCTGTAAATTTTTATTATTTTGTAAATTCTTGAGATTCTCGATATCAAAATGCTTGAAAGACCTTAAAAAAGGTCCCACGCTGGTAATTTTGTAAAATCCGCAAATTTTTGTGCTTTAGAAATTGGTATGAAACCATTTTAGATTAAACGTCAAATGCTTCATTGTCAATGTGGCATTGGATTTATTAGACAATAAAAACATGAAGAATTAAAAAATGAGTGAATGCTATAAATTTTATGTTTGAACATTATTTCATGAAATATAACCGCCCCTGCATATACTAGAGGTGCATTCATCCAATGCCGAATTGACCAGCCGCCAATGTCCATGCCTACGAACAGAAATCTATAAGACGAAAGAAAAATCAATCTATAAAAACTGTAAATACTGGGATTTGAACCGGTAACCTTCGTGTTCTAAGCTGATACTTAACTATGCAGCCGGACATTACGTGCCTGAAATTAGTAGATTTTATTTGTAACAGGTCCTAAACATTTTAATTATATTTAACTTTAGAAGCAATTATTTATGTTTTGTATTATCAATATTGTTTTTTACGTCAATTGTTTTTTTTTTATATCAATTGTTTATAATAAAAATAATAAAACATTTTTAGTACTTTTTCCACATAAAATCTAATTCTAACCTATGTTAACTGCTCTTCTATATTATTTATATGTTTTTCAAAATTTATTCCTTTTGTAAGAATTGATATGGTTTTTAAAAATGTCTTTTTCAGAATCTTCATTACTGCCGATTTTGTTGAAGTACATCATTGCTTGGAAACGGGAAAAACACCAAATCATCATTAGGATATTTACTTTAGTAATGTAGTGTTTCACTTTGTGTAAAAATTTCCCAAATTTTAATTGTGTTTATAATTGATATCGTTTGCCACTTAGATTTATTATTCTTTGATGATGAGTTTTTAATTGTTATGGGTGTTAAGCATTTTAATTTTGTGTAATTATAATGTAATTTGCTAATCCTTTAAATTGTTAATAGTTGCTTACACCTTTTTATTTCAATTTAAATTTGTATAAATATCACTGTTTTTGTATTTTTCTTATCAGTTGATAATGCTCGCGATGAGCGAAACCGGTCCTGATCTAATAAATTTTATGTGGAAAAAGTACTAAAAATGTTTTATTATTTTTATTATAATGCCATTCCACCAAGTATTGACAGTGAACACCTTAAAAGTGATCAATTGTTTATTCTTCATAAATAACTCTAACTGTTCTAACTGTATCAATATATTATTTTCTTTTACTAGTTGAAAATGCTTGTGATGAGCGAAACCGGTCATGATCAAAATAAATAATTGTGGAATAATTGCATAAAAATTGAATGAAAATTATCTCTTGTTTAATATAGTATCTTTCCATCAAGTAATTGACTGTAAACACCTTAAAAGTGATTTATTAAGGTCTCTATGTTTTAAAATGTTTGCTCGTGGTAACAAATTGCTTTACCTCAACAAAATAACTCGACCCCAGTGCAGGGCAGGGTAGATATATTATTATATTTTGCTTCGAAAGCAAGAGGCATTTTATTTGGCCACAAAATATGAAAGTTTAATGCATCCAAAGACTCGCATACATGCATTAAAACCAAGGATGTAAAAGCACTTATAAGGAATTTCAAGTCAACAGAAATGCAGTTTCATTGCGTTTAATCTTGCGTTCTTATGTTGTATTCCACAATTTAATTCTTTCATTTTAATAATTAAACATTTATCAAATATTCACTCATTCAGTAAACGGATAACAAAGGTGTATTCTTTAAGTAAAATGTTATATTTTGGCTACGGCCCAAATCAAGTGAAACTGTCCCGCGTGCCCTTCTTTTTTTGAAAAAATGCAGTATTCTTAAAGGCTTCTATAATACTGTAATAAGTGAAACCATTGAAACCAAATATAATGATAACTTTTGTGATTATTTTTAAGACAACAATTATTAAATTTTGTTTGCCTTTATTGCCAGTGTTTCCTGTTGTGGAGAGTCATATTATAATGTAGCGAGTCTTACTCTTTTTTTGCTTGGTACGCACGTTACAGGTCCTACGGGACTTATCAATTCTTTGCTGTTGCTATTAGTATGAAAATATTTTTAGTGGTGTCATCTGACGTGCCGTTTTGTGAATTATCCAAATTTACAATTCAAAGTGAACTCGGGGAGACTGCAAAATTATGTGGTCTCTAGAAGAGAAAATGCGTTACGATAAAAACAAATTTTGTTTGATAAAATCAGAAAGTTTTTTTGATGAAAATTATAATTGAATAATGATTTGAGTATCTAATATAATGGCTTTTATGAGTCTTATGTAAATGTACCTAAATATTTGAATTCATCAACGAAAAGTGGGTACAATTAGGTTCTCCAATCCCGGGATTCCGTCCAATTTTGGCAAATTTGAAACCATATTTTTTTACCCCTCGCTCAACTTTCTCTAATTTTCTCAATCCCGGGATTAGTAGTCACAATCCCTGGATTTTGGAATCCCAGAATTGGACGAAATCCCGGGATTGGAGACCCTTATTGTACCCACTTTTAGTTAATGCAATTTCCTGGGTTTTTGAAATTGACAAAATGTTTGAAAAATTCCAAGATTTCAAGATCGCTGAGCAAAAATTAATTTCTGTGTCGAATCTCAATTTATACACGATTTTATGTTCAATATCTATCCCGGGAATCCAGGATTGGAAAAATTGTCAATCCCGGGATCACAAAAAGGGTTCGGGGTTTTATGCCCTAGGTACAGTCATATCATTGAATAATTATTGAGTGCTTTTGAGTGTTAGTTATTATAGAAAGGAGATTTAGAGTAGAGGGAGAAATTTCCCTGACTACTTGCTTATTATAAAATAAATTTATTGATACATATATTGCACGGAAATTTTTGGACGAATGTGGAAAAAGAACATTATCAGCATGTTGTGAAAAATAATTCGTTAATATTCACATATATTTGTTAACTATAAATTTCGAGAATTTTTTCGTTGGTGGTCAAAATAATTGTGTAGATATTGTTATATCCAATACAAAACTCGTATTGAATTAAAATATAAATATAAATCGAAAATGTTAGCTAAAAAAGTAATTAGAGAAAAAAGTTCACTCATAAAAGCTCCTTCGATAATATGTATTTTCGATACGATATTAAATATAATTTTATATTATCTTTAAAATCAGTTTATGGCTGGAGTTATTCTACGCGTAACTAAATATCATATGTACTCAACAAATTTATAAGCTGTTAATAGTGTAACTAACGATTGTATGTATATATTTATGAAAATACTACACCATCTCAAAATCTCGCACAAGAATACATTTCTTGGTGATTGGGCAGCTATGGAGTATATTTGTATTATAAGTAATCTATTTGGAAATTTAAATATATCGTGTCATAAAAAGGAATGTTCATTTTCGTACAAAATTAAGTTGGTAACATTATCTTGTATGACGACGATGTGAGGATTCTTTGAATTCGTGGTGCGTTTTTGCTAAAAATTGTTTCTAATTCTCAAGTTATAAATTACAAAATTGAGGAGTCGGGGTTTTGAATCTTATTGATTGGGTTGGCATTTACTTTGTAGAACTCAATTGTAATACAGTGAAAAATATTAATGTATTTAGTTATAAAATTTGAATCGTTCAAATTTAATATTGAAATTTCACCAAGCACCTTCAGTCGAAATCTTAAATTATATTTAGTTATACATTAGAAAAATAGTTTTTAGCTATTTCGGCGTATATTGTCAGAACATTTCTGTATATATTATATAAAACATAATACTGTTTTAACGATGGTATACAACGACATAGCTATAAAATATTTTTATAAACAAATTGTAGAACTAAATACTTTGATATTTTTAACCTTTTTTTGTATTTTACCTCTTCCTTGCATCCAGTTGAAAAGGACAGAACCCCGACTTTTATTTTATTATTAGTGGTCGGCAACCTACTACCCGCGGGTAATTGAATTACCCACTTCGACATTTTGAGTTACACGCCAAGAAATTATGATGTATTTTTTTTTATCAAATTACTTATTTTATAAGACCAAGGAAGCCTGAAGAATGTTTTTATAAAATATATTTTATTTACACATATATATTTTGCAAATATATTATATAAAAGTATATTTTTTATTTCCTAAAAATGATTTTTTAAAAGAATAAATGGTAAAAAAATATTTCTTTTACCCACTAACCAAATTTATTTTTCAAAAAAAACATTTTTTACCCAGTCTCTCAAAAGGTTGCCGACCACTGATTTATAACTTAATAATTATAATGAATTTTTAGTTGACTCGTAAACTTTGAAATTTTATGTCTGATGATACTTGTACTACAACACAGCAAGTGGAATAATTTAACAAATTTAATAAATTAAATTTTATACTTAGAATGAACTTCCACAAAGCTCCCGGCAAATCCATCGTAAATATTATATTTATACAAATTTAAGTTTTCCAAAAGTAATGCATTTGCAATGCAAATAACAACTTAGTTACTATCATATTAAACTGATAAATAATTCATCTTATCTACGTACAGGAACGTAAAAAGGAATACGTTATCCTGTCAGTTTACACTTGGGCGAGCGATTTAATTGGAATGCCGATTGAAATTCCGCACAAAGCAATAACTCGTTTAATAATAAAAGTAGACGAAAATCTCAAAAAAACTTCGCGGAGCAAGGAATGAATAAAATTTCAATAATATGGATCATATGGCGTATGTGGTTGAAGCAAAATAGAAAAAGCTTTCAAATTGCATTTCACTGGAAGTTGTGATGCAATATGGATATGGACAGGTTTCTGAATTGGAAAATCTCCTATAGGAATGAGTACTGTCAGAATAGAATAAAAATGGTTCAGTAAAACAGAGGTGGTGGCTAGCTCAACAACCCATAGTCTTAAATATAATAATGAATTACAACGTTACAAGGATGAATTCAAAATAATGTTTGAGAATATTATATATATATCAAGCCTTTTAAGAGTGTTTACAGTCAATACTTTATAGCGGAAATGCATTATAATCAAAAGAAAAAAAAAATATAAAAATATATATTTTTCTTTCATTTTGATTTCATTAAATAACACTGAAACGTTGTCTTTTCCATGTCCGCTTCCAATGTGGAGCATATGGCCTCCTATGGAGGTATCCCAACAGAAGTTGTTTTCTTCTTCAAGAACTGTTTGTTACTCAGTCGCTCAACCTCACTTTGTTTTTCTAATCGCTATTGCTGCACCCAGTTATTAAAGGATCAGAAGGATGATAGGAGAGGTAAATGTCGTGAATTCACATCACAAACACCCAGTATTCGATCACAACTATGAATTAAATAATTCTCAAATTCACTGTGATCTTACCCAGACCTGCTTGATCGGTAGAGCAAGCTCTAATCAACTGGGCCACAGCAGGCGACATGTTTTTATTATAAATAAATAAAAATTGTAAATAAGAATGAGACGTGAGAATTTCCCGGGACATGAAAAAAGCCAAGACTTTAGAATCCCTACACTTACAAACTATTCGAATATATATAGACAAAAAAAAATCAGTGATAAATATACAGAATGTAATGTAGAAATATACCCAAAACAACACGTGGTCTAACAAAGTTATCATGTTTTTGTTTTATATCGTAATAGCGTAATCACATATTTTTAATCCATCGTATTGGAAATTCCTTAAATATTTTAAACACTTTTTCGTTTTCATATTTGAGTTTCAAACGATATTTGAATACGAATATAACTTTTAAGCTCGTGGGATCACGCAATTACAATCCTACACGAGTATTTTGGGACAAAAAATATATACACTTCGATAAAAGGGTTGAAAATTTGTCGATGAAAGCGCGTGGGAGGTTTTATTGAGTTTTTTTGTTCAACAGTCGACTGAAAGCTCTCAGAATCGGTCGGGCAGCAAGTTATCCGAGGCGTAACAAGTAACTTATAATGAAAGTAATAAATAATTAAAACCATTACCGCGGGGAGAGATTCCCGTGCTGGTCTCGGCTTCGCCACGCTTTCAGCATTCATGACTACATTAAAATTGCATTCTCAGATTTAGCTGTCTGCAATCTTATTAATATATCTGTGGGCTTATTTCAAATAGTACACATCCAAATAAACATAAAATAATCCAGGCTTATATTCCTACACAGAAAAACTTTTTTGAAATATTGTATATGAAAAATCATGCCAACTGAGTGGTCCAGTGTCAATGTCGTTGGCCTAGAACACAGAGGTGACGGTTTTATAGATTGATGTTTTAATAAATTTATGGCATGGAATTATTTGATGTATTTAACTCCTTGTTCTCACCCATCTTTCCTAATAATAAATGGGGCATAGCGAGCGCGATCAGCTTACCACTAACCTACACTCTCTAGAGGTTGAGCAACTGAGTAATAAGTAGATCTCGTAGAAACTCTTCCGTTGAGATAAACTTCATTAGAAGTATATGTGCTCCATATCGGGGAGGGGATGTGGTGAAAAACATAATATGTCCAGTTCACCTACATATATTCATTGTGCAGAAAAGTTGTTCAAATTCAATGTTCTTAAAATATGTAAAACAATATCGCATTTTTAATGTTAAATTTCAAGTTTTTTTTTCTACCCAAGAAACAAATACTATTCGAGCCAATGACAATTTTAATACAAGGTTTCATAAAGGTTTTTTTTCTAAAAATGGAACGGTTTGAAATCATGTACAATTTATTTTTCCACTCATCATGATCATCAATATATTGTAAATAATCACTTGTATTCGTGTTAAATGTTAAAAGTCAAAGAAATGCTGGAATAACATAGTTGTTCGATCATTAACTACATCTTTGAAATGGTAGAAAACATCCCATGTGTCTAAAACGTAATTGTTCAGGAGAAACCAAATACCAAATTTGAGAGTTGAGGATTGTTTTTTTTTTAAATTAAAAATACGCTTTGTAGTTTCTCCTTGTACACCATTTCAACTATACGTCTCATACGGAAATTTAGTTTAATATATTTTTTTATGTTCTATTTAAAATAAAATTTAAACGATTAATATTAACATTTTAATTATGATAGGAGATGCAAGTAAATATTTTTAATTAAATACAAGTATTTCCTTCCAAATGACAGATTTTACCAATTGGTAGAACAGTCGTATCTCTCTATATTTAACCCATTTTCTTTATATCGATCACATGGGAGGTATTTCCTTGTTGATAACGATATACTCATATTCTTTTTTAAAATAGCCCAAACCGGATCCATTTCAGTAATGAATGGTTCACAGATGTATATCATTATTTTAGAAGCTACTGTCGTGAAAAAAACGGTTAATCTTAATACAATTATTATAGAATAAAAGTATTACGTGGGACAGGTATCGTGCCTTGTTTATAAAAGCAATCTCGTAAGTGACTTCCTGAATCGACGCTATAAATATGATACTAGTCCACGGAGTAATCTACCAATATCTTTTGTTCACCTTGGCAACACGGCAAGAAGTTGTTTAAGAAGCAACAAAGGCATTTTTAATTAATTAACGTTTATGTTTTTTTTCTCAAGATAATTGAGGATGATTGAAAATATCTACATCCTAAATTGAACAGACAATTAATTGAAAGGGAAGAGAGTTTTTACAATATATCTTATTTTGTGTAGTGTAAAAAATGTTCATTATGAAATCATTTATATAGGAAAGTAAAAAAATAGTTAAAAGCTAATCCCTTTGGCTATGTCCCGTTTCAGGGACGAGTAGGGTGGAGTGAGTGCACGCGCAGAAAAGATCACACCCAACCACCACTTTATGTGAACAAAAATCCAATAAAAGTGTTATTTTAGAGATTTCAATACATTTTTAGAGAAAAACGTTTGCATGGATAATAAATTAAATGAAAAATTAAAGAAACTTAACTATTTAATCGGTGAAAAAGTGCATTTAGTTATGAACTATTGAATAATTTATATATGTATTTAAAAAATACTCATTTGCACTAATTCCACCTTTATTTAATAAGATCAGTACCGGCTTCGCTCATTACGCTCAGTTTATAATGCTCGTCATGAGCGAAACCCGTCCTTATCTTATTAAATAAAAATTGTATTAGTTCAAATGAGTATATTATTTTGGAAATAAAAACTATTGAATACTTAAGACATGTATTGACGATTGTTTGATTTTGTGACTACAATCATGCATACTAGGGTTTAAATTTAGAAAGCCGGTTTCGAATATTAGAATTATTATTCATTTTTTCAGAATTTAATAAAAAAAGAATATTTAAAAAACAAGTCACCGTCGGTTACAACTAAAATTAAACTAAATAATATGTAGTTTTTATGAATGGATGAGTGCGATGAAAAGAATATATTTAGGAAATTTTTGAAAATATTTTTGCTGAGCATTTTCACTCGGAAACACTTCTTGATCAAACTAAAAAAACACTGAAGCCAGAATTTTCTATATACGATTTGACAAACAAAAGAATAAAACTTTACATAATTTAAGATTTCGACTGAAGGTGCTTGGTGGAATTTCAATATTAAATTTGAATCGTTCAAACTATATACATTCTCACAGATTTTGTCACTAACGACCCGGGTTTCGCCTTTCGGCATCTTCAGGCATTCAAGTGCACAGATGAACTTGAACTGACGTTTAGTAAATGAAAGTTTCGTGTTTATATAAGATATAAATGCATCACTGAGTCCAAAGCCATTGCTGGCGAAAAGGATGAGGTCATGGGAATGCCAACAGATTTGAGTAGTAAGTAGTTTCAAGAATTATATTATTTGTTTGTCGGCAAAGGTTTTATGATTTTATGATTATATAGGGTATAGAAATGGAGATGCGGGAAAGTTTAATATTTCATTTAAAATCGGAAGACTTTGCAGCTGTGCTCTGTTGATTTCTAAAATTTCTTGGAAAAAGAGCTTATGCCTGTCCGTATTTGGGTGTAACATTTTTATCCCTTGTTCCTGATTGAACACGGGTCCTTCCGAAATTAGGTGATTAGCAAAAGTAGAAGTGTCTTTTTTCAATCTAAAGGCTGCCATATGTTCTATAAATAGGCATCAAATAGACTATGTAAAGATGCCTAACAGAATTTTGAATTTCAGGAAATTTCATTACTAAAATTAGGTTGAAGTCTATAGTATCCCTAATGATCGAACAGAGGACGTTTAGTGTTTTCTCAAACATATAATACTTACATTACTTATAACATATAATACATATAGTACTTAATACACCAAATAAAGTTGTTTTTAACCTTTTTGCATACCAACCATTTACATAACTTGTTATTTTGATGTTATACGAACACCTCATTAAATGAACTGACAAAAAATAAATCCGAAGCTGTCCGTGTAATATTGGATGCATATAATATTGTAATCTGTAAATTAAAGATAGCGAAAGGGGACACTCCTATTAGAGATTGCTCAAATAAAGCACAACGGTGCAATAAAATAACTTGCATTCGTTGTGCAATCATGTATGCACGCCCTTTTCGCCTCAGGGTAACACTACCTCAAAGAAAGGTTATAAAGTGTGCAAAGCAAACATACGAGTAACGAAGAAGTTGTGAGGTGGATATTTGAATAGTGATTCTAAAGTAATATCGGAAATTATGACTACCAAGAATTTTGTGTAGCATTTTTTATTACTATTACTACTGGAAAAAAAAACATATTTGTCTAAATATTTAATTATAAATATGTGTGTAAGATAATATAATTTTCAGGCCATGAATTGGGAAATTTTACGGACACCTCGTCATATATATATTATAAAATTTCAATAATTATTGAATATAACAGTATATTCTCATAGTTGACGCACTATCGCGCTACGGTTAAAACCCAAGCGCGTGTATTATAATAATCGCTACCATAGAACAACAGTGAGATAACGTGAAAAAAGTCGATTTTAAGATAAGTATCCCAATCGGTTTCCAAAAAGTAAACCTTTATAATGAAACACTGAAATATGTTAATTTAAAAAGAAAAATCTTACATTTATAATTATTGATATTGCCCTGTAACTTTAAAACATCAGCGAGATTAGTAAAATAACTAGATACAGATGATAGTATACAAAAAAACCTACTATTGTCTTTTATCATAAACCGTAAAAGAAAATAAAACCATAATTCTCTATTTAAAAATAGTAATATTTAAAAGTTTAATTATCTCGAAACTAGTATTTTCGACTTATCCCACTGTTGCTTTAGGGTAGCGGTATGTGTACCTCACACAAGAACACGTTTTTACCACAAATTGGATTCAAACTTTCTTACAAGATATAATTATAAATATTAAATTTAATGCGACAATTTATTTTCATTCTTGACAAATAAGATATTACTTAAATAAAGAACTGGACCCTAATACAATAATATGGAACTATTTTTTCAAAATTGTTTTGAATTTATGTTCTTGTTGTAAAAAGCATCATGGAATGAATTTGACAACAATAATTAATAAATATTAATAATTAGCCATATGTACAGGAATGGTTGTTTTTTCCAATGGAATTGATTAATATGCAATGGATAATTCATAGGTTATCATCTAATGTTCCAAAAATATTGTAAGCAGGTAATAATAAATCTGGTTCGAATTGTTCCAAAAAAAAAGTATGTATTTGAATCACGATAAAAATATTTTTATAAAACTGCGAAAACAATTTTTTCAAAACGCTCTTTATAAAATATAATAAAAGTGAGCAGATACTCTATTATTTAGCAACATTTACTTATCTAGAGGCGACAATTATTATTTTATTTGACAAAAAACAGTTTGTAGATAAATCAGCGAGAATTTGGCCGACTGTAATGAAACGAGTTCAAGGTCGGTTGAATTGAAAATATGCTTTCCAATTTATCTTGTTTCGTGCGTAAAGTTATATGTTTATTATTATTTCGCTTTTAAATAACGCCGATATAATTTGCGACTGCTAATGTGTGAAAACTTTCTCGGCGAAGTCTCAACGCTGGAGTATGTGACATGTAAAAATAAAATAACACGGACTGACTTTGTTTTGAGGCGAAATTCGGGAAAAATGGGCCAGAGGACGGACCATTAATAACTAAGATTTTGAAAAAACAGGAGTGATTTAAAAATAATAATTCTGTGAAAATAACGTTTTTTCTAATAAACTACTTTCTGAGATAAAAATTGAAACATGAATGTTTATGTGATATAATAATAATGTTTTTAAATACATATCCATAATCAAAAGTATATGATATTTAAAGAACATTAAGTATATCTCTTTTAAGCAAACATATAAATCTAAAAGCACGAATCGGAATCAAAAAAATAGCGGAATCTGCCGATTGCAATAGTAGAATTAACATTTAAATTAGATTAAACCGTTAGTATTTTGACTTGAAACAGCATTACTTACAAACAAAACGAGATGGAATATGTTGTGAGATAGTCAGTATATACCGATGAATGCGTTGAAAATATTATAAATAGGTTGATGTAAAAAATATTTTTGTGATTGTACATAATTTAAACGATTCAATTTTAATATTGAAATTCCACCAAGCCCCTTCAGTCGAAATCTTAAATCAGTAAAATGTTTTTCAAAATATTTAAGTCGTATTTATGATTCATATTCAGATGTCTTTATTTTGCAAGGAATTCAGTTCAATCATTTGAATAAATATTATCCATCCCTTATTCTCAACACACTTTAACCTACGACAAGCAAAAATTCGCACATTGTAACGAACTTCACAGAAGTTCAGCCCTTTCACACATTTCTTATGGGGAAATTTAATAATAATGTGATATTCCGCGGAAGGAAAACATATGCAGATGCCTTCTTGTTGTCTAACTGACAAGGGTTGCTTGGGAAACAAATTGCTCTTTTGTGTAGTAGACATAATGGTAGAATGTAGATAATGAATAATGGAGAACTTATTCCTGTTTTGTTAAATATAATACCGAAACACACTAAAGAAAACCAATACGTTACAATGAAAACTCACCTATTCTATCATTACATCAATTAATCATTTTAACGATTGATGGATTCATGTTCCATAACTCTATTTTCAAAAATGAATTTATTCTGTTTATTGGTTTTATCCATTCAAATGCTTAATCGATTGACGTATAGTATATTTATCACTGGCCTTATTGGTGTAACCATAGCACCATAAAAGCACTTTATAACATTAGGGCTCAATAAAACAAAAAGCCCTTCATTTCAATTGTACAAATTAAAGATTTATAAAAAAAAAATACATGACCGACGTCAACACGAAGAGTATCATAATACGATCCGCCAAATGATCGTATGATGTCACCAGTTTCAAAATCATGGACGGTAAAAGATTTTGTGTTGAAAATCATATTAATTGGAAAAGAATTTTATCTTTTATATGAATTTCAGAGTTAAAATATAAAACTGTTCAACAAATACGAGTAGATTCTGTGGAGAGCTTTATTTATAATTTAGTAGTATACATCTGGTCTACTCTCACAACAAGCGAAGTGAAAAAAAAGATTTACATTAATAATTTACTTATCTGAAAACGTCGCATTAGGGTTGATGAATTTTACTTTTTACTTATCACAGGCGAATAACAGACAGATGGTTTAAAAAATCATTGTGGCCTTTATCACGTCCGCGACACTGTCGTATTTTATTTTTTCAAATTGAAACCACTCTCATTTACTAAACGCATTTGTCGCTAAGCGTAAACAACTGAGATAAAGTGGTAAAAGAAACATCTTTAAAATGCGGAAAACAAATTCGTGAAGGACTAGAAGGGAGCGAGAAGCGCTCGGAGCGGGACAATAAAATCCGAGAGAAAATAGTCGCTCCATTAGATTAATTTAGGTCGAACAGCTGAGGTGATTTTAAAACCGCAGATTCTTTGTGTCGGAGATACAATTTTTTTATAATGTGTACGATTTACAGATACACTGTTCTTTTAGGCGTCTAGTAAACCTAACACTCGATCAACACGATAGATTCGTTCCTCGTAAACGCCGTGTAATGCAAACTAGAGAAATTAACGGTTTCTGTACGATAGAAGATTTCTTATTGGTTTACAATATTTACTTATTGATTTATATTGAAGATTACGTAGGTGTAGACCGGCTATTTTTATAAAACACATTTCGATCGAATATCGACATTACTATAAAAACAAATTATTTTACATGAAAAACTACATGTCACCAAAAAAAATAAGGATAACAGAATATTATAAATGACTTAGTTTATATTTTACGATATTCGGCTCCAACAGAATTCACGAGATATTTTAATAAAAACAGTTTAAAAAATACTAACATTTTGAATCCAATCCAAAAAATCCAACATTTTGTAAATAAGGGTACAAATTTTCAATGACTCAGTAATTATACTTTTTTGTGCTACAACTTGTGACACGCGTTTCGTCTCTTTGAGAAACATCATCAAACTGAGTATCGCGATGTTTACGAATAAACTAAAAAAGGATTTTCGTTAACATTGCGATAGTTTGTCTGACGATGGTATTAAAAGAGGCGAAACACGTGCCACAAGTTGTAGCACAAAAAGTGAAATTACAGAGTTATTATATTTGATTTTATATTATAAATGAACTTTCACAAAGAAGCCGTTAAATCTACTAATGATACAAAATTTAAATTTAACACTTAAGCATAGATACATATTTGAAAGAAAAAAACTTTAAATAAAATAAAAATTCAGATTATTTATGTAACAAAGATTTATTAAAGATTAATACGTTTTCTGCATTATTTTGACAGGGGAAAAAGAAAACTTGACCGAGTATGTATTATGTTAGAATCTAGCATTTAGATAATAAATTGTATCAAAGTTTATACTGTATTCAATTATTTTTAACCGAGTTTAATAAAATGAGAAAATAAAAACTCATTATTCAATTATGAGACTTTTTACTTGCATTCACTCTTAGTTAATTTATTATGCCAAATGTTGCCGACGCTCTCTGGAAACTATTTAAAATGTAGTGTAATTAATGTAAGTCTATGTAATATTATGTGAGTAATAAAAAAGTTTGATAATTGTTTGATTTATTATTAATCACTATGATGTATTGAATACAACAATATTAGATGTTTAAATTGTTTATTAAGAGCAAATATTAACAAAATGTCACTGTTCTTGGGGTAGATATCGGTAATTGTATTGAATAATTCAGTTGATGCATTTATTTTACCGGTATGGCAAATCGGCATTTTTTTATCGGATGTATTTATTGATGTCAAATTAAAGGTAGGTAATTCTCCCAGATTGTTAATTTTTTACATTATTTATTACAGAACGGCATAAATCAGTCTGTATTTTCATTTATTCTAAAAACCCAAATTCTTCATTTGTTGTTAACTGAAAACTATAATTTTTTTTTACTAAACAGCTTCTGCCAGGACATTGACGATATGTACATAATTGTAGAGTCACAATTGAGGTAAATGGACAAATCTAACTAAAACCCTGAAAAGACCTGATGTTATTTTTCTCTTAGCTAGATGGCTGCCACAGACGAGATATAGCCGGCGTGCTAAATACAAACTTACTTTTTTCTACGACAGCTAAAAGGCTAAGTAAATGTTTAATAACAAGAATATGGGTGTTAGTGTTGCTTTTCTGCTTACATTGATGATAATTACTTTTTTAAATAATGGTTAAGCGTGTCCGTAGTGGTTCTAAATTAGAAATATTGAAAACCATCTTCACAGTAAAATAGTTTATTAAGAATAAATATACGAATTTTAAATGTCGTCAGACAATCTCGAAAATTTGTTGCAAGGAAATTGAATTACTTAGTCGGATTTCTCACGAAATGCATGCGGTACACAACTTATACGTATGCCGTCATAATATCAGAGTTCATAATTCTCGAATATTATTTGTTTCGAGCGAAAATTGCAACCGGAATCCGAAAAGATTTGGCATAGGTTCAACTTTGATTTACATACACGTGGCTAGAAATTTGGCAACACTTCAAGAATATCATTTATAGATGATTTAATTATAAGGTACTATTTCTTCGTTAATTTTAAAAGTGTCCAATGTTGTGACTGCTAGGAAATAAAATGTAAGTATTTTCTGGAACCCACATGAAAATAATAACGCTGGATTAGCGAAAATGATGATAAATCAACGTAAAATTAAATCTATACATGAATCGTGATATTTATTAAATTTTTTAATAAGCTTGTAGAATATTTCAGAGAAAAAAGAACAGTTACAAAAAACTCTTAACGTCATTAAAAGATAAATACGAATACAAATATATAATTCCAATACGCAATCAGTATGATAATAAAAACTTAAATATGAATACAAAAGTGTGATAAATAGGGTAAAACATATGTTTCATGAAGGAAGCTTAGTGTATATTATTGAAACCCAAAAAAAAACTATTGTTAAAACGTTTAATTATATTACCAACGGCGTTATTACATTTTTAAGTAAATAATTAGTGAAATCAGGAAACTTTGAATATTTTATTTTTACCGAGAAAAACGTAAACAAATTTTTAGCATAGGATGAGGTTGAAGGCTGTAATTAATTTCATTAAGAAGTGATGGGACTTATTTTACAGGCGACATTTTAGTTTTTCTTGCGTTACCTAAAAAACTACATTTTTAACAAATTTAATTTATTCTTGAATAAAGAGAATTTAATATAAAGCCTAAAATATCGACGCAGCGAGTTAAATGGATAATGAAAAAGAGGGCGTTGTAACTTTTGCTATCGCAGGTAGAAGGGTTAAAAAGGCCTAAAATAATGCGTAAGCAATAAAAGCTCTTCGGTAACAAAGAGAATCGATAAAAAACAGATTAACCAAAAGAGTAGTGAAGCTTTTTTTTTGTTTTAGAAGCTTCCAAGTATAATTTACACGCAATTTTGTGCAGTAAAAAAGTTAACAGATTCTACATATTATATATTATACAAAAGTTTCTGTCTTACAATTGAGTTTCAACTTTGATTGCTAGCGGTATTATGCAAATGGTTGACATACGAAAAAACATAGATATGGTCACGTTTTGTGGGAAATACGTGTAATATCAGTGGAAATAGTCATCGTTTATGTGTATTATCAAATCGTTTTTTTACTGGTAACGTAAACTTTCCACACTGCTAAATTGAATAAGAAACATTAAAAGCATACAAATATCGAATAAATAAACAAATACAAACGACCTATTTCAGCTCTCAATATGAAACGATTTATCGACTTTTAACTATTCAAAGTAACTCAAATTGTTATTAGCAGTGCATTCATCCATTTTGTATTGAGTCTGGCTTTTGAAGTAAATGGATACAGTGCAATAATTAGTTATCTTTATATTTCCAATCCTTCCTCCCGGATCTATATAAATATACGTCGGAAGATTATTCACTTAGAACAAAATTAAATTTCACCACTTTGTAATAACGGATACAAAACCGATTTAATTATTAATTTATGTCATTAATAGAAAGGAAACATTAGTAAATAAGATTTAAAATAAAAAAGGTAGATCACCATTGTTGAATTTATTTTCATTGGGGTTTGCCACACATAGTGTAGTATAGTAATTAGTTTATAATTAGTACTATCAAAGTTTGTATCTTCCCCCCTCCCAGCGTCCAGTAGAACAGGACAAACCCCGACTTTTATTGCACTGTATCCATTTACTTCATAAGCCAGACTCAATACAAAATGGATGAATGCACTGCTAATAACAATTTGAGTTACTTTGAATCGTTACACCCCTATTCACAATTCCATCACTGATGGAGAAAAAGCTATTTTGTCTTATTTTACCGTTATGCACGTTTACACTACGATCGTTACGAGGGACTAAAATAAACCTACCCTGAAAATTTTCCTAAAGAGAAAGTTTTTAATAAAAACAAAGTGTAAATAAACCTGAAAGCAATAAAAAGAAGGCATTGCAATTTGGTCGGCAGTAAGTTAGGTCCGGAGAGGAGGCTAGAGGAATGTCAAAATATGGAGAAGGGGTAGAGGGAGCGTTGAATGAAACAGCCTGCGAAAACGTGAAATAAATGCAAGATTTTGTCAACAATACGAACTTTCTTGCGTGCCTAATAAGATTAAAGAATGAAAGGACATTTAAGATTAGATACAATATATATAATACAATTAATTTTATTCAGTTGGCTTCTCCCAATAAGCTGTCAGATAGTTTTGAAACATCTTGTAGTTATTTGGTAAAGATAGTATTTTTATTTGCATTGTCAGCTAAAAAGATATTTATAATACAATGTGGTTTATGAATGAAGAAAACGGTTGACAATTAAATGTTTTACTGCCTATTTCAACCATATTTAAATATAAGAAATAAAAAAGGCACTTAGTACTCATAAACAAAACAAAGTGAATATGCTCAGTGCCTTCTTTATTTCGTGTATTCATTTGACTTAGGTGAGAAAACGTAAAGAGACAACGGTATTATGTTCTCAAAACTTTAATAACTGCAAAGCAAAATACCAGGATTGCAACGTTCTGTTGCTTGGCGTTACCCCAGTCTTATTTCTCGCAGCAGTTAGGGTGGGATTTGCCTCGAATCTTATTTAAGTCCGAATGTTATATAACAAGTTAAACAAACTATTAATGCATTGAATTTTATCAAAGAATCTAAAGTATGCATAGATAAGCGTTTCTCACAATGTTTGAGTAAGCTGCAAACTTATTAGGTAATCTCAATATAAAATTGTTGTATTAAAAAGTTTTTTGAAGTTAAAAAATGTGTACAGTTATTCAAGTTTGTTTTATTCCCTGTATTATGTTTAAGCGAACCGATTCCTTAATTGGTTCACAAAACTGATTAATCAATAATCGTATTTAGACAATCTAGCCAATTTAATAATATCATATCATATGTTTAGTTAAAAGTGAATAAAATGCCATTGAAATAATATAGGTAGAAGAATTGTATATTTATAAACACACACTTTCTATTTATGTAGAGAAGATATAACCAAAACTGGATTTTAAAAAATTCTCACAAAGTAAGAATATAAGAAAAAAACTCGTATGTAAGCAGTTTCAAGGTTTTCCTTATTTACTGATAGAACTGTTCGATAAAATATTGATCAAACAAATGGCGCAGCAGGTGTATGGAAACCTCAATACTGAATGTTTATTATAAATGTTGGGCGACTGACACACTCGATACATTTTAACCCTTCAACGTCCCATCGTAAAATATCAGTATGTTCGCTTAAGGAACAAGAAATCGAAAAAAATCTTCAAGGTATGTTTTTTTAAAGAATTTATTTTTTAAAAAAGTAGTTTAATAACCAGGTCTGTAGCTGAAAGATCAATGTCGTCCACTTCGGTGGCGGTATATACGGGTTCGAATCACTGTACACATCGATTCATGTTTCAATCGATGTATGGGTTCGCGTTCAAAGGAGTGTGTTTTATTAAAAACATATTTATGGTGTTTGAGTAAGTAACAAAAGTAAGCAACAAAAAATGGGTGTCTATTCAGGTAAACTAATCCGGTCTTTTCGTATTGCTGCATCTTTTGCAAGGACTAACGCGTGACTAAAAGCATTAAAAAATCAGAAGGGAGAAGCTGATGGCCAGTAAACTCAACGGTACTTAGTTTTATGTTGAAAAATCAATGTCTACATTGTCAGGTACATTAAGGCATTTTTAATATTGTTGTGGATAGTAAAACAAAAAAAAGTACACCGAAAAAAGTAATTAACTATGTAGCAGCCTGTTTTTTGGATTAATAAAAACATTAATTGCCATATGTGCAAATGACAATTCAAAATTCTAACGGTAATATGTTATATTATTTTTTTCGGATAAATACCAACTTTATTTTGTGATATAATAAAGAATTTATTATTTTTAAAGTGTATGTCACCACGTAATGAACAGCACTTTCATAATTTAACTTACCAATTAATGTTTTGAGAAAATCTTCAGATATAAAAGAAACGAGTTATAAAATGAAAATCAAAAGTTTTTTTAGTTTCTGTGGGATTCAAAAAATACGCATATAAGTATGACCGACGAAAATAAAATGTAAAACAAATTGGATACTTCACCATAAATCCGTCATTTTTTTTTTGTGAAACGGAATTACGCTTCAATTAATTGGCGCGAAAATACGAGAAATTTTCGTGCGTCAATTAATATTTTGCTATGACAAAATGTGGGAAATATTTTTTAAAAACCAATCACGCTTTTAAAGCAATTCAATGCGCTCTTCGAAAAAGTAGCATCGCTCATCAAACCAAAATATTTCAGATGAATACAAAAGATAACTTTTGTATCAGGTTCACGTTCTGAGCGGAAATCTATCACAAGGATTCCATTTACAAAAAAAAAATATCGCTAGTAATGTAAAAATGATTCCTAGAATATATATTTAGATGAAATTTTTATTCCGATAGGGTATCTTTGATGCTTACTCAGTATGAAATATATTTATTATTTAAATTTGTTTTTAAAAAATTAGAGTAAAATGTTGAAACGTTTTGTTTTACTTTGAGTAATATTCTTTCTAACATTGAAAAAACAGTCAAGTATCAAAATTTCTTGAAACAGTGAGCCGAAAATTCATATCATATAGTTTTTTTTATCAGCAGGAGATCTTAGAAATCGGTCAACACTGATAAAGAAGCAAGAAAATGTTGTGACGTTAAGTTAAATCGTAAAATTCTGCAAAATAGGCCATCGCTTAAAATCCCAATAATATGTGGGCAAAATTTCACTAATTCCAGTGCGATAAACGGAAGATCGCGTTGCATTGTTGTTTTTTTACCATTTTCACTCACTACAACGACACTGAAAGATTATTATTTAGTTACCTTACTTTTTCAAGTAAATACGGATGGGGTTGGTACATGACTAGAAGTAAGCTATTTTAGGATCGAATGTGTGGGTGGGGTTTTGTAAAATAACAGAAATCCATGAATTGGAAATCGATTCAAAAATATTCGTGGTGGTATTCGGTTCCCGGTAAATTGCTCGAATAACAAGATAATCAATTTGTTTCCGTGTGTTTTGTCTTAGCCCTAGTCTTCTATGTTTTCTGGAAATATATATAAACAGTTTGAGTAACTAATTAATAAGCAGTTCTCGTAGAAACACATCTGTTGAGATAAACTCCATTAAAAGGTCATATGTTCCGCATTTGGAGTGAACACGGTTAAAATAAATACTTACGAAAATTATTTTTATATTTCACTCTCTAAACAAGTGTTGCACAAGATAAAAATGAAATTCGTAGAAAAAGTCGTGAAAAATCGTTTAAATAACCAAGCAATTCGAATAATTTGTAATTCGAGCAATTTACCAGCTCCCGCGGTATTCGATGCCGTGGACAACATTATACAAATATTAAAATTTGAAAATCGGTTTTCGCATTCCAATATATCCTAAAAACACAACACAAATATAATTTAAGATTTCGATTTAAGGTGCTTGGTGGTATTTCAATATTACATTTGAATCGTTCAAATTATGTACAATCACAAAAATATTTTTTACATCAACCTATTTATAATAATTTCAACGCATTCATCGGTATATACTGACTATCTCACAACATATTCCATCTCGTTTTGTTTGTAAGTAATGCAGTTTCAAGTCAAAATACTAACGGTTTAATCTAATTTAAATGTTAATTCTACTATTGCAATCGGATAACCAAGTTGAAAAACCCAGTTTTCAAATAGCACAAATTTCGCTAAAAGCCCAGGTTTTGAAAACTGACAATAGTTGTTATAAATAACGATATATATTAATACATAAATTGAAATACAATTCATACCGCGTAGTAAGAATACAAATGTAAACTGAATAAAATAATGAAAGAATGTTTCAAATAAAATTTAGATCAATATATTATAACGTACTCAAAATGATTGATAAGATACTTAAAATAAAGACCGGCCCGGCCCCATCAAACGGTGTACTGGGTCAAAAAATCAATAAAGGCAATAATACCTGACCATATAAAAAGGGAAACGTATTCAGGCAATATCTCAAATATTTATTTTGTGTGGTAGCTGAAACTCATTCGGGCCAAATAGGGGCAAATGAAAAATTTAATTTTATAAAATGCAATAAAGTTCAGTTAGGTAAGAAGAAGAATGATATTGCAGCTATTGGTGAAGCTGTGTATTTTTCATTCTAGACGTGCTGCCAATTTCAACTAAGGGCTCGTAACATTTTCAAGATCATTAGACAATCTGAAGCCTCTCCTGTCATGTACCAACCACTTATCAAATATTAAAAACTCTTGAGTGATTTTGTGAGTTGATTTAATTGGAGTTTTCATGTTTTTTCCTTTTATGAAAACAACAGGGATGGCCGGCCACACATGAAGAAAATATAAAGTCGGCATAATATAATAGTTTATAAACCCTATAATAAATAAGTAAATTGTTTGTGAATTTTTATTATGTGTTTAGGTTTAGAATATTTTGTTTAAAAATACGTACCTAGTACCGATTTTAAGTTTTTAATTCTCCATCAGTAGCAAATTTCATTCATTCAACTTATCACAAAGCTAAAATACGTTCCATTTCTTTTTTTATGCGTAAAACCTGAAATACCTAATATGATGCATTTTCACCAAGTATTGACAGTGAGCACCTTAAAAGTAAAAAATATATCATTTCATATTTACGTCACATAAATGGCTTTTCGTGCGACCGGTAGACCACTGCCAACGTTCTGATTCGACCTGATAAAGAATTATAATTCACCCTTAAATGTTTTGATTTTTTAAAACTAAGCAATTGTATTTATATCTCTATTAAGTCTCCCGTGAAAGCTTTACAAAGATTTTTCAACTATAAATTATCTGTATCGCTGCAAAAAAAAATATGGGAGTATTCACATGCCAAACCAACTGGCGATTGGTTAACAGATACAAATAGTGTGATGATTTACAGAATAGAAATGATTTCATCTATGTCGGCCGAATACTTCTAACTATTATAGAACACCGCCGTATTACGCATATAAAAAAATCTCAGTCGATAAAGAATAGCAAAGAATGTGTTTTCTTTCGGGTTCATTTTGAGGATTAGAACACAAATATTGTTATTTTATTACCGGCGTTGTTGTTATGAAAGTTGGGATGTATGCCAAAAGAGCTGCTTATAAAACGGGCATTCTCGTAAATGCGACCTGAGATTGCCGAACAATTTTCATTGCTTAACACACATAAAAAGGAAGATATCTCATCGCATTAACATAAAAATCTGTTTTATTACAAAGTATGCTAAGTGATGCAATTTCAGTAAGCCGTGAAGATTCTATAGGTGTTGGTTTTAAGTGCTCGTCTTTATTTGACAACTTAATCCATTCTCAACGGAAATCAATAATATCTTTAATATAAGCTACTATCACTACAATTTATATAACATAATGTAAGTACACCGTTTCCGATAAGAGTGAACACGTTTAACAGATTAAAACAAAACATAAAAACAGGTATATATTGATACACCAGTTCAAGACGGAAACAAATCAAAATAAGCGATATTGAGATAGTCGCGTTTTACGGTTCAAATGAGCGTATGATATGTATTGATATTTTAAAATTCCATAAAGAAACTTCTGCGATATCTTGGCTAAAATATTGAATAAGAATAGTTGTTCTTTTGCCTTTTCTCGTCTTGAACTGGTGTAACGATATACATATTAGAAATAACATTTGTATTACAATCTGCTATTGTTGTCTCTCATTCTCATAGTGTAAAACAATGTTTTTCATTTCTTTTATACTCGTTTTTTATTAAATCATGTCTGCTCTCATAGTTAGCGGAGCATACGAAATTCTAAATTCTAATAGATCTCAAAAGAAGTTTTCAACAAGAACTGCCCGTTACTTTGCTGCTCAAGGTATCTTTTCCGAAAAGAGTAGGGTATAAACGGATATGATTCGTGGTTAGCTAATCGCTCTAGCTGTGCTCCGGATTTAATAAGTTGGAGAAAACTGTATCTGTACTGAGATTCGATCCCGTAAGCGCTGTAACCGTAGCCAACGATGTTGACCACCCGACAGTATAACTCAATACAATTTAATTAGACTTAATATACTTGATTAAATACAACATTATTACGAAAATGTTTAAAAAAAAACCAATGTCACAACATTTATTACCTGCATAAAAACAGCAAACAAAAGAAATTTGTCGCAAACTATGATTAAATAGGAAGTACCTAAATTTTACAGATTTTCGGAGATTCGATTTGAGTGAGGAAAAATCCTTTTGTCGCAACCAATTTTTAGATAATTTCCCTTTTTAGGAAAGATTATAACCATTATTCGTACATGTTTTAAGCAATAAAGTAAATGAACTGTTAAAAATAAAACATTTTTCGTACTAATTTATGTATTGGGATCAGGAATAGTTTCGCTCATCAGAAGCACTTTCAAACTAAAAAGTTTTTGATTTTTAATATAACGCTTGACTGCGAGCATCTTAAAAATGATATTGTTTTAATTAAAAATCAGTACGTTTTCCGGCCAATAGAGCAAAAATAAAACTACTGAATTTTTCAAAGGAAAACATGTTACATTACTTAAAAAAACATACTGTTATTCTAATTTCTTAATACGAATGTAATAGATTTTTTAATTTTCGATTTTATAAGTTCTATAAATGAAACCCTTAGTATAACATTGTTTTCTTTATCTTTAAATAACTATAACACATAATATAATGTACATATTGTGGGATAATAAATCTGTATAATAAAATATGTATATTATTACTGTGTTAAAGTGAAACAGTGTGTGAAAACTTAGTGCAAAAGAGAATCATATTATTTGTGTTCCTAAGCGTTTAATGTTATTAACATTGCCAAATAAAAAAGCATTCACATCCAGAAAGCGTGCTTACAAAACAGAAGCACTGCTCAAAGAACGAGTAGTAAAATTACAAGATATTTATGAGACATAACATGATGTCGCGTGTGGTATTATTACCTTGCAGAAAGCTCCAGCTTTGATGTGGCTACTGACGTAAGGAGATTAAAAAAATGTGAATAAAAGGAACTTAAACAGAAGGTCGAATTCATTTCGTTATTTATTGCATTGAACTTATAAGCGTAGATGAAAGTTTATTATTTTGCGATAGATTCGGCAGTTACTTTTCAGACATTCATTTTCAGTACAATAATAAAAATAAACTATAATACTTTTAAATCACACCTGATTTTGTTATGCTATGCGTAAAAGTGCCTCGTTTTTGGAATACATGTTTCATAAGTTTGAAAAATAATATCTAGAGCCTCCAATCCCGGTATTGTGGTGGTACTAATCCCGGGATTTCGGGATTGAGGAAAATTTAGAATCTTGCAAGATAGCTAAAAAAAGTCCCAATTTTTTGATTTTGGAAATTCTCTAAATTCATGGGATTTTGAAATTGGAAATCTTGGAAGAGCTAAAAAAAAAGGTCTCGCGTCTTTTTGTTTTAGTAAAACTCACCGAGTAAAAATTTCTCAATCCCGAATTTCTACACGATTTTATGATGAATGTTCAATGATGACCTAGTTTAAACTAAAGAATGGTAGGCAAGTGTCAATTTTTTTTACCAAATCGAATGAAGTAATTATTACAATAACCTAACGAATAAACGCGAGATTTGTGGGCCATTTCAACTGTTACAAGTGAGGATATGGAGGTGTTGTTAATATAAATGAAAGCCGTGAGACAAACTTGAATTTTTGACTAAAATTGCTGTTGATTAAGTCATACTGAACTTTTTAAGTGACAGTGTTATGATTTTCAAACAAAAGCATTCACAAAAGAAATTACTTTTCTGGTACAAAAATTTAAATTTACGTTGAAATGACTTGAAACGCAGTGAGGGTTGTGGCGCAAGACGATAGTATGGACACAATTATTCAAGTACTGTATGTACATAGGTGTCGAGGTCCGTAGCGTCACGCCGGGAAGTTTTACAAGGAAGCTTCAGAGAAAATGCAAAGAAAAAATAAGCAGTCCATCATCACGCAAGCACTATCAATAAAAAAAATGACGTAATAGTGAGCAGCATGGAAGAAAAACTTTAGATAAGCGTGCCTTTTGTGATATGCGAGGTTTTTCATTAGTGAATTCAGAGAAGAATCATGGTGGTAACTTATGTTATGTTAAACGTTATTTGTTTATATATTGAATATGGATATTTAAAATAAGCGAAAAAATCCATAAATTTACAGCAACCCGTTCAATTTGTTATATTAACATAAACGCTCATAAAAAATATTTCATAAATTATAATATTTACACGAATAAAACACACTTTTTTACTAATTTCACATTTATTATGTATGATCGGCTATACGAGCATTATCAACGGATAATGCTCGTCATGGGCGAAGCTAGTCCTGATTATATAAAATAAAAAAGAAATTAGTAGAATGGTCTTTTTTTTCTTGAATATAATGTTTGTTTTATTATGCAAAGAATATGAATATTTAAAATTAGCGAAAACTCCATAAATTTACATCAACCCATCAATTTGTTATATTACTTCATAAACGCTCATAAAAAATATTTTATACATAATATAATATTTATACGAATAAAACACACTTTTTTACTAATTCCACATGTATTATGTATGATCGGCTATCGAGCATTATCAATGGATAATGCTTGTCATGAGCGAAGCTGGTCCTGATTATATAAAATAAAATATAAATTAGAACAAGTCTTTTTTTCTTGAATATAATGCCTTTTCACCAAATACGGACAGTAAAATGAACACATTAAAAATGATAGATAAAACGCATTTTTCAATAATGAGCAGGACCATTATTGAAAAGAGCAAAATCAAATGATGATTTTTGTCATGAGCGAAACCGGTTCTGATGGTATAAAATAAAAGTAATGTTAACGCAATTTATATTTTAATACTGATATTGTCACTTTAGTTACCACAATAGAAACAGTGATATAAATAAGTTTGTCATTACGAGTGCATTGCAATTAACAGCATATTAAAAAATATTTGATAACAGACAAATTGCATGTAAAAAAAAGTTGGCGTAAGACTTGGAAGAATTGTATTTTACTTGGCATATGTTCTGAAAAAATTATCCAAAATTCGAGGTATGTATTAGTGAAAATATATTATAAAAAAGACTCTTAGACATACTGAGAAATGATCTATTTTGATACATTAAAATTTATGATCGAAAATTACGATAGATACTTATTTAATTATTCGCATTTAAAATATAAATGATTATTACATGCGAAATCGACATTATGAAATGTTGTGTGCACAATTTATTATGCTTACATAGAAAGATTTGCAATGTTTCTGTTTTTGTTTTAAATAGAATATTACTGATATTGCAGTTTTACATGTTGGATAAAGGCGTCATTAGCAATTAATCAATGTAAAAGTAAATGTTGGTTACCGCTGGTGTATATACTTGGCAATGCGCCAAATTTCAGATGTTTGAGTATTGTTTGAAATGATATTTATTACCTCCTAGATGTGGATTGCGTCGTTGAGATCTCGGACGATGTTATTAATAAATGCGCGAAGTATTTTTTTTTCAGTCCACTGTCGTCTTTTGGATTGTATCTTTAGTTTTTGCTAAGAGAGGCGAAATTATTATTATCTGCCAGGCGAGGGCAAAAAGTGAGAACTTTATGATGATCACTGGGAGATAAGATCGACCTATTTATTACACTCAATGAAAAAATATTACGTGACACATTTTCACGGAGATATTATCATAACAATATGGGAAAATAATAACTAAGATATACCATAAAATTTCATAACAGTAAATAATGTAAGAATGGACATAAATATTGTTTTTATTGAAGTAAGATTATTTTATTATTGATGTAATGAAAACACATGCATATTTTTTGAAGCGATTATTTACAGTGACGTTAAGTAGATTCATAAATCTTCAAAAATGTTTTTAGAACACTCCCGGTGATGTCTTTGAAGAGAAACAATTATTATTATTGTAAGATAGTAGTTTCGATGATTCTACAAAATGTATACATTGGCATGTTACTTACTATTATTAAAAGTTTTAACGAAACTTACAAACAACCACAAGCTTGCTTTTATTGAACTGAGTTCGCACATACTAAATAAATTCAATATACTTGAGCAGCATTTAAGAATTTCCTGAACAATCCTGAACTGACAAAACAATGTTTATGTTTGTAAATTTGTCAGCAACAATTATGATATAATTTTAACCGGAGTCGAGTTCCAATCAAAACATACATACGGCAGGAATTTTCGCAGAAACTGAAAATAAACTAAAGGTTGCAGGTTGTCGCAGAAGTGCACGATTGGCTTTACTAGGACCTCCAATCCCGGGATCCCGTCCAATTTTGTAATAGTACTAATATCCCGGGATTTCGAGATTGATAAAATTTGAAAAAAGTTGCACGAGGACTTAAAAAAATGGTCCCAATTATTTTCATTTTGGCAATCCCGCAAATTCCTGGGATGAAATAAAAAAAAAGGTCTCGCGTCGTTTCATTCCAGGGAATCCGTGAATTCCCAAGATTTCAAAATCGCCGGGCAAAATTTCCAAAAGGGTACGGGATTGGATGGCCTAATTACGACCCCAGTGAGTGCGGATTCGTTAAATCGCGATAGATCTTCAATATTTTTTTGTACCGGTGGATTTGACGGTTAAATCGTGATAGAAGTCATAATAATGATTGTAACTTGTGGTAAATTATGTAACGGGTTTCATCAAACTAACACAACAAAGGTAAAGTAGCAGGGAATGTAATCTATTTAGTTTCGATTTTACAGGGCGATATAAGATTGAGACATCGCAAAAATTCGTTAATCCCGACCATGTCCGAAACGTACCAGCCGCGATCAATGGGTTACCTATATTTTCAATTTAAGCAGGTGGATATCTCTCGGAGACTGATTCTTTTTCTCAAAATGCTTAACAGTATTGTAACTTATTGTTTTCTAATAAATATTTTAGCATTTAAATCGAAACGCATTGTACTTTCATTCACTCAGGTCTGATTTTGAGGAGGTAACCTATTTGAAGAAAAAAAATCCTTTTCGTCACAACTCATTAAATAAATGAGTTTGATTGTAGCATATTTCAGCATTTCTCAGACTCGGCAAACAAAGAAATATAACAATTAATCAAATGTGAAACAGAATTTACTTTTGTTGAAAGCTATGACAGGTGGAATTTATTTCCAAGAATAAGGAGCCAACCAATAGAAAATATTGTATAACTGAATACGGTAACAGTGGCTTTTGTATGTAAAGAAATCCGTTTAATTTCCGGAGTGAAAACGTAAATGTAATACAAGCCACGGTATTGAACGAAGAAACAATATATCATGGAAAACCATTGCGATTATTGTGGAGCATATATTTTATTTTAAATTACCGGTATTTAATGGATGCCAATAATTAATTATACCTCTAGAAAATTAGATAAATTCGAGTTTATAATAAATTCAACGAAATAAATTAAAAACGACATCATATCTATGCTCATATTAAATATTTTAGTAGAGACGTATTTTTAAGGTATAGCTATATGTACACATGAATAAATATGCGAACATATGCTGAACTCACAAATAAATGTTAAATAAGCATTTTTTAAGATGAAATTTGAGAAACATGTCCGCTACCAATGTGGAGCATACGGCCTCCTAATGGACGTATTTCAACAAAAGTTTTTATTCGTGAATTGTTTATTACTCAGTCGCTCAATCTCTCTTTTCAAAGAGAGTAAAGGGGAAAGAAGGATAAGGTTAGGAATTCAGTGTTCCCTCTAAACTGTGCGCGTGTGCGCGCGCACATGCGTTAAAACAGAGCGCACAAAAGTAACACCAGCTATACCACCACCAGAATAAATTAATTGTCATAATTTAAGATTTCGACTGAAGGTGCTTGGTGGAATTTCAATATTAAATTTGAATCGTTCAAACTATGTACATTCTCACAAATTTTGTCATTAACGACCCGGGTTTCGCCTTTCGGCATCTTCAGGCATTCAAGTGCACGGATGAACTTGAACTGACGCTTAGCAAATGAAAGTTTCGTGTTATATATAAGATATAAATGCATCACTGAGTCCAAAGCCACTGCTGGCGAAAAGAATGAGCCCATGGGAATACCAACAGATTTGACTAGTGAGCAGTTTCAAGAATTATATAATTTGTTTGTCGGCAAAGGTTTTATGATTATATGATTTTATGGTTATATAGGGTATAGAAGTGGAGATGTGGGAAAATTTGATATTTCGTTTAAAATCGGAAGATTTTGCAGCTGTGCTTTGTTGATTTCTAAAATTTCTTGGAAAAAGAGCTTATGACTGTCCGTATTTGGGTGTAACATTTTTATCCCTTGTTCCTGGTCCCTGTCCCAAATTCCTGTCCCAAATCTGTTGGTATTCCCATGGGCTCATTCTTTTCGCCAGCAGTGGCTTTGGACTCAGTGATGCATTTATATCTTATATATAACACGAAACTTTCTATAATAAAACAAGTGAGTTAGAGTTGTATAATAAAAAGGTTACTCGTAAGTCTCCTCATCGATTCGCATTCAAAGTTTAATCAGAAAAAAAATATTTTAGATCGAGTGAGTCCATTTGTGGCAGATACAAAATCCAAGTTTAAAGTTAAAGAAACGTTTTGTTTTATTTTCAATATACCGTTAAAGCATAAAGCAAAACTATATTTACCGCAGATATATAACAATTATTGATGACAACGAAAATTCAATATGAAGAGTTTTGTTGTGTTGCTTTTTAGAAGATCCATTTGGTGTCCAGCTAATAGTGCTGAAAAATATTTCAATTTATATAATTTAATTGTAACTGATCGCCGCGCAAATCTTACCGAAGCATCTGTGAAAACAGGCTCCATGCTTAGTTATTTAATAACTTTGCATACGTAAAATTTATTTCGTTTTTTCTGAATTTTGATTTCAGACAGCTATGTCACTCGTAACTCCAAGCAAATATTCAGGAATAAAAATGAACTATTTCGTAAGAAATCTTCAATTTCTCAGTAATGATAGGCATTTAAATTGTAATATGTTTTGTAAAACTCAATACATATGTTATATTTTGTTGTTTTCGTATATATTATGGATAACGTAGAAACAAGTTGAGAAAAAACTCATCGATTTCATTACTGAAATAGTTTTGAGTTATAACGCGTCACAAAGAAACACGCTATGATTTAAGACAATATGGGGACTCAATATATCATATTTAATAAAGTTGCAAAACGTTTTATCCATAGCAACTTGATGGATGTTGTGAACTTTTTTTGATAAAAGGAATTGTAGCTGGATATGAAATAGAAAACGTTTCAAGATATTTACGGCACCACAGACAATATATTTGTACCGTGTTATATGTTTGTATGAAATTGAAACACAAGAAAAAATCTTAATGGAAATATCAGTACTTTCTGAAGTGGATTCTGTAAGCGTAAGAGGTCCAAAAATGTACAAAGCTAAATAACACAAAAACCTCCGAAAACATGTGACACAAATTAATAATTGATAAAATCATTTTTTAAGTTAATGTTTCGGGATTTCAATTACTCATAACTCTAAATTACTTGTATTCATGTAATAATTTGTTGTGAAAAAGATACTTATACTTATCAGCAGGTAAAAATTGTTAAGTATTTAGTTCTACGAGAATTTAGCTTCACGATATTCTTAGAAAAGATGGTTAAAACGATGGCGGCGAGTTGAAATAGCTATACAATTTTTGTAAAATGATGATTCTAAATTTTATTTTATTCTTATGGAGAAATAAATGACCATTCTTCAATAATATTTCATATTGCTCAAAAGCTGCTAGCTAACCAAGTTATATATGTTTTATATTCGACAAAAATGTTCATATCAACCTTTTAATGAATCGGTCAACAATAGAAAAACAATAACAATATCATGAAGCTAGAAGGTGTCTTTTCACCAAAATGATTACAAATTTTTAAATACACTTTCTAATACATATCCAATATAAATTAATTGTTAAGTATAAAATATTCCGGCTATATTAAGAACATTAATGTTTTAAATAATTTTGCGACAAAAAAAGTTTAGTTGTAAAAGAATAAATACAATATATTTAATCCATAGTTACTAAATATGCTTAGTATGGATTCAGAAATAGACAATGCGCTTATGAAACATGCTCTATTATGATGGCAAGAGAAGTATCATAAATGTGACATTTCTTGATAACAAAGGAGTTTTCTCAAATGTCACGTAACTACTTTGCGCATTAAATAACTGGATACTGGAAATACACTGGGATGGGTAAGTCTGGCGTCTACGGCAGCTATTGAAGATATCCTTCGTCTACGACGGGTTAATTCTACGAGATTGCTAGAAGGTTACGCGCGTAGAGTGGTTCCAACGGAACGTAGACCCAGCTACAGAGAAACGTGCATATTTAAATGCATTTGTGTTGTACGCTAAAACAGAGAGGGAAACTTTTTACGGATACAAATTTTGTTTGGGAGCTTTTTCATACAATATTTAAAAATAAAAAATTCTGAGCGAGGAACTGAAAACATTGGATTATAAAAGTTTTTCAATGGGATCCGACAAAAAGGGAAGAATAATAGGGTCTATGTGAGAATTTATATTCCATCAAAACATTATTTTTTTAATTAGTTTTTTGCCGAATGTTTCGCTGAGATAAGAAGTACAAGTGCGATAATTGTAAAAATAATCAATTTCAATTATTTATTTATTTAGGATTAATACAAAAGTATCGTAAAATTTCCTTAAGCTTCATGTTCCTGTGGTGTGGCATTCATGTTGCAAAATTCTTTTATTTCAACTATTCGCTAAATATAATACTAATAATATTTAGCTGATATTTATTGTAATATTCAATGATGATTCATTTGCTCTTCGATTATATTTACGAGGTTTCGGTACTTGAGTGTTAAAATAATAATAAAAATACGCTTTCTTGTGACTTGTTACTAGATTGTAAGTCTAATTCCAGAATTCCATGCGTACGAGTAACATCATTATAATAAATATTCAATTAAAGTTGTTTTGAAGATGTGCAGAAAAAGCCAGACTGCTACAAAAAGGTATTCAAAGGAAAAAGTTTTAAATTAGTTTAAATAGAGATAAAAAGTTTTTTTTTTAACAAAATCTGTTCCCAATGAAACATTTTATATGCCAACATTGTAAAAAGAACAGTTCTAGCAGTGATTTGTTGTCGGATCGGTGATTTGTAATCCGTTAAAGTTTTTCTTTCAAGAAATATAAGGTAAATAGGAATCCAAAAAAATAAAATTCTCATCTGTACTAATTTCACTTTTATGTACAATTCAAGGACTGGTTGCACACATGACGAGAATTATCAACTGATGCTCGTCATTAGTATGTAATACTTATTAGTATTACAGATGAGTATTTTGTTTTAATGTAATGCCTTTCTACCAAGTTTTGACAGTTGACACCCTAAAACTGGTGATCGAGTAAATAAAAAAGGCTTAAAAATGAATAGTTTAGAATTTTTAGAAATAAATAAAAGCATATTAAAATTAACTTCCACAAAGTTAACGCCGAATCCATCGAAAGTAATAGAAATCATGCCTAAAGTGCGAAATCGAGCCGCAAAACGCAGCACTAATGGACATTCTAGCAGCATTCTATCAACAACATTACTACGATTAATTTTAGAAAAACATTATTACACCCTATAAGATTTAAAAGTATATATTTTGAGCGAATATAATAATAAAAGTTACAACAGTCATAACCTTCAAAAGCACGAATTCTAACTCACGGATCGTTTAAGGTTCAGTGGAGAGTCCCTAAATATAATAGTTTGAACATGAAACTTGTGAGGTTAGTATTGCATTCTTAAAAATACTTTATGTTACACATTATGCTTTATAAACGTATTTTTGTGTTAGCAAACTATGAAAAGGAAAAAGTTATAAACCAAGATCTTGACCGTTTTCTTAGTACCGACACAAAGATCACTTTCCCAACAGGATTTCAATGTCCTTTTATAGGTACTCGGTTTGAAGATTATTTAGAAAGTAAAATATATGTTTAAAAATATAAGTATGTACTTACTGTGAATAATTTAGTTTTAGAATTAAAAGAATGAATGTAATTCTTTGAAAGAGAAATTGGATATAATAAAAATATTTACAAAAAAAAATTATAAGTGATTTAAAGATAATGACATCGTATATAGGGCATCCAATCCCGGGATCCCGTTCAATTTTGTGACCCCGAAATCCCGGGATTGATACGGCTGCGATCTCGAAAATTGACACGAAATTGGCAAATCGTGAATTTCAGATTCCTCGGTGAGCTAAAAAAAAACGAGTTTTTGAGATAATCCGGGGGAAAAGTATAACGAATTGAGGATTTCAAATTCCTCGGTGAGCAAATCTTAATCCCGAGATCTCGGGATCCCGGGATTGAAAATTTATCAATCCCGAAATCCCGGGATTGGATACCTTAATCGTATATTATGAACTACAATTATATGTATAAATCGACATTCAAAAAGTTACCACTATATTATTAGTTTAGAATTATAGTCAGGTCTGTGGCCCAGTGGTCAACGTTGTTGGCTTCCATGACGGATTTCACAGGTTATAGCCCAGTACATACATTTTTTTAATTGATTTATCGTTTTTTATTCGAAGGCATGATTGTTTATGAAATCTAAAAATTCCTTCCCAACTTTTCAATTGACTAGCAAACCACTGGTATTGTCTTAGCTCTTATCCTTACATCCCTACTCTCTTCCAAAAAAGGAAGGTTGAGCAACCTAGTAACAACTCTCGTCGAAAAACTTCCGTTGAAATACCTACGTTAGGAGACCATATGCTCTACATTGGGAGCGTACATGGATTAAAAAATATATACATATAACAAAAAAAAGAATTTGTCAACATTTAGTTAGTTTCAATTGACCCATGATTTCGATTAACGAAATTTCAAAATTTTACTTAACTTAATAAAAGGGTTCACAATCGCTGTCGTATTATCAAACTTATCTTATGATGAATAGTAACGACAAATTATACGCCTTATAACAATATGAGTGTAAGCTTTTGTACAAAACTTTGAACATTCGACGACAAACTACGTTAGACGTGACATCTATGAAGATTTAACGAGAACTTTACAGTCTAGCAATTAATTTTAATGAAAAATCCTACAATAGATAATCTATCAACTAAGATAATTTATCAAACATAGGTTTCCATTGAAAATTGAGACGAAATTGTTGTAAACTTATGTTGTGCTATGCGGTATTTAGTACAACAGAGGTAGCACATTATAGAGACAATATATTAAAGGATAAAATCGCGATCATCTTCTTAACCGCAGAATATTAATATCGGGCAAAACTTTTAATTGTTCCTATATGAAAAGAAACTATTCCCGAGCTATGGTAATATAAAGTTTCTTTTAACTATTCCTGTAGTGGTGAAACGTTAACGGTAGATCAATAAATTACTATTCCCAACAAAAGCATATTTTACAATATGTTTCAATAAAAAAATACATGGCAACGAAGAATATACCGACTAAAAATATTAGTTTAATAAATATTATAAGTATGTATACGTTTGTTTATCATTGACAGACAGATTGAATGACAGCTAATTATGCAATAAAAAAAAATATACGTTCATTTATCATTGGATTCATGTATTCATCGAAACTTTTATTGTGTTAACTATTAAATATTTGAATGATAGGTGTTATGTTAAAAAGGCACTCTTTTACACCTTAGTCCACTATAATTTATAAAAATCAGTACAGTTTTCGCAAGGATGTCTTTGATTTTAATATTCCTGACTCTTACCAAAACGATCATAGAATCGTTTTATTTTCCATCTTTCTGTCATTAGCCACTCTGAACAGGAGGAAACAATGAGTTGAGCGTCTGAATAACAGCCAGGTACATAATAACATTTTTTTTGTTTAAATTCTTCATTACGATTTCATGTTCATCAAGAACGGCTATGATTGAAATGGATGCATTATGCACTACTTTCCACTTTGTTTATTTGTAAGCTTTCTGTTCACAATCCTCCATCTTGTGATCTAATAAAGACAATCAAATGATGGATTGAATAGTGTATCTTTAAAGCTACCAAATTAGTTGAAGACTGCGTATTCGCTTGAATGCTGTTAACTGTCAATGTATTGTGGAAAGACAGAATGCATACATTAATAAATAGAAAAGTGTAGTAAAACTATTACAAATTGATAGAATGACCCATTAAAATGTTAACCACAGAATTATTTTATATTTTTCCAGTTACAAAATACTCAGAAAATGAGACGATAACACAAACACGTAAATAATATTTTATCAGTCGAGCATTGGAGTGATACATTTAGTTTTAACCAGGAATTGATGTATATATATGAACACCCTTGGTTCAAAAAAAATATTCTCAACGGAAAGAATTTAGACATTGCTCTACTTGAACTGAAGGTGAACGAATGATGAATTAATGTGATGACAGCATTTTAAGTTGATTCTAAATATGCACGCTTTGCATGAAAACTATTAATCAAAAACTGCAAAACAACACTATTTGACATCGTGTCTAATCATTCTGAGACTGAGCGAGTGATAGCGCTTTTAAACAACCCCGCTTTCGGAGAAACCCCTTCTTTCTAGGCCAATGCGTCATTCACAAATTCCATCAAATGAAGCCAAATAAAAAACAACGTGTTATTAATTTATACATAAGAAACGAATTGTTTTTGACACATAAAAATTCATACCCATCATATTACAAATAACTATCAAGTATTAATTTAAGCAATATAAACTTTGAAGGCCATACATAGATGACTTAGTTCCATAGTGTTACAACTAGAAATTGGAAGGTGATATTTATTCTTTGTTTCAACTTTTTAGTCAATAATTTAGTCATTTATGTCAATTCGGTTCAAATGTATTGAATCATTGACAAAAACGTAAAATAATATTTCCAGTTGTATTTATATGTAACCGAGAGAAGATTGTTTTTATTTTTTTATTTCCATATGCAAACATCTGCCGAGAAGAAGCAACTGTTTTTTTTTTCAACGATGAGCTATACAAAACAGGTATTCGAACGTAATGACATGAAATTTTTGACATATCGTTCTATAGGACTAGGCCATCGACATGATCGTTATGTTTTTATTCAATAAATTTAAAGTATTAACGGATTTATTCATTCACTAGTAACAGAGGCCAAGAAAGGGTGGGGTGTCATTTTCAAATAAATTGCAGTGCATTTGCAAGTTTTGATAAAAATAATATACAATGGTTAGTGTTTTTTGTGACCATAGACAAACCAATTTATAGTATTCATATTAAGTCGATTATTGATAAAATGAAGAACACGTACATGACTCTTATAATTTTTTATCATTTATTCAGTGTTTATACTTACACTTACATGAATATACCAAAGAGAGATTTTGAATGTGATCCTTTACACAATGTACACTTATACCCGATTTACGCGGTAGATACGTTCTTCAGAAATCCGCGTTAAGCAATCAGAAAAAAACAAATTTAAATTCAGCCCAGTAAATAACAAAAATCGATTTCGTTTAATGTAAAAAAAATAATCTAAGATTTATGAATTTACGTTTTTCAATACAAGTGACAAAGAAAATTGCTAAAGTAGTGTATGGATAATGGACAAAAATAATATTTCATACATTGTTGAGATACGCAGAAAGAAAGAGCCTATTTTTATCACGTGATATGAACAGGAGTGGTCAGTGTGTTATTTTAACAGCTCTATCAAAATCGTACAATATCATCTAGCAAAGGTTATTTATTATTGACTATAGAATAAACACCAACGTTTCTGTGGCTAGGCACTTCGGTTCATTCAGCGGCCGCCGGACAAAGCGATCCAACCAATGGACAATACGGGTCAAGCTCACGAAAAGGCAGAGGGGTGGGTTATAGCTTTTTGGGAATAGACTTATGCACGGAAGTATTTACAAAACGAAATAATAAATTTGTTCTTAAACTATACGATTATTTTTGTTTTTATTAAATAGCATAAAAGAAATAGCCAATCCACCACATAGATTGGTAACAAATGAATTATTTAAAATTGACTAGAGATGATATAGTGACAGGATAAAGGAGATCACATATACTTAAATACAAAAAAACCTTTCCAGGTTTTGAACATGTTTTTTGATGGTGACTTAGCTGGTCTCTGTTAGGAGTTTACATCAGTAGTGACAGGATCTAGAATGTATGAGCCTTTAAATAAAGCATTATTGTTTTAAGTAACCGTAAGTTATTTATACCCGTTCATGATTATCAAAAAAATAAAATAATGAAGGTATTTTATATGAAATACTGATAATAATTCACATCCTTGGTATTGAAATACCATCAGGTTGTATTTGATTTAATTCAAAAAAGAAAATACTCATTTGCACTAATTTCAATTTATTTTAATAAGATCAGGACTGGTTTCGCTTATGACGAGCATTATCAACTGATAATACAGAATCATAGTGTTTTTTTTAGATAAAACAAATTTAAATTAATATGGTGTAATAAATAATTTACAAATATAAGTACAAAATATAAATAAGTGACACTTAATTAAATAAAAATAAAATGAGAATTTACTACTTTTTTTGCAAGAATTGATAAATATATATATTTTAAATATAATGATTTTCTACCAAGTATTGACAGTGAACACCCTAAAAGTGATAGGTTTGATTTATTTAAACTTTTTTGTAGTATCGGTATTTATATTTGCATTTCCAGTATTGGATATGAAATATCAGGATTGATATACATATTTGTCTGATATTGCAGTCCCTCTAAGTGACACGCCTAGAAATAACACGAACATAATGTTATTTCGGAATGATTTCAAAACGTTATAATATAAAGTACAAAATCCATTAACATTGTCTGACAGTTCCACTGCGATATCTTTTGTCCGCCTCAGCACACAAACAAAATATCATTCATGAAGACAAAGAAAAAATATACAAATACATTCACACGATTCCGTCAGATCCATAAAATAAAGGAAAAAGATAATACAATCAGTTGTCACGCAATGTTTCACGCGGGTTTCATATCCTTTAAACCACTTTTCTCAAACAAGGGTTCGAAATTCGAATGAGTGTAAAAGATACTCCCGCACAGTAAAATGTAACGATAAGAAATAATAAATCAATGTATCTTTTGTTGTAACATCTTCGTAACATAACATATTTGTGTACGTGAAATTATATCTTAAAGACGACTGTTTCTTATTGAGCATGGTGTTAAAAAACTAAAACTGATTATATGATCGTTTTCTAGAAGTTTTAAAACTTATTTTTACTGTGTAATTTAGAGATATCATCGAATGTGTTTTTGAGATTACCATAGCAATTGTTATTATTATGAAAATTCCTTCAGAGAATTTCACTACGTATTTACATCAATATGTTTAATTACACTTAACACGAAATAATTTTCTGAATCTTGTTCAAGTGTATTTAATTAAATAAATTTTGTTTTTAGTCGGGATAATAAATAGTACGTTGTAATCTTAATACAATCTAAACACATAATTTGGCTTAATTATAAACGAAGAAAAGAGTCCTTAATTGGCAAAATAGATACTGGTATTATACCAGTAGCTCAATCACTATTTAGGATCATCGCTTCAAAAATCAAACTTGGAGTTGGGTAAATGTGAAAGCGGCGAACAAGGAACATTCGGCATAATTCTCAAAAGCTATATCCATTTGAAAATCGCATGGCATTCCTACAATTTCCTTCCATTTCATTGGGCAATTTCGATTGAAAACTTTTAATGAAACGATAATAAAGAGTTAGCCAAATTTCCGTTTGCCAAAATATCTATTCGTAATTAGCGCTTTCACGCAACCCTTTTTGATTATTATCTGTGAGCAAAGGGCGGATTACAAAATCATTCGAAACTTTTGTGGGGAAAAACAAAAACAATACCACAAAAATTTAGAGCCGACTGTTGGATGTTATTTCAATGGGGTTAACAATTCTGTTAGGTTACACGGCACGTTTCAAAATGAAAAACAGAAGTGTTCAATTTAATCAAGTAAATTAAATAACAATAAACATAAATGTTTGCCTCATTCTACATCAGTTTTATAAATATACAGTTTTTATTACAATTATAAAATACACAAAAATGACAGACATTGTGTTCCAAAAAAAGGATATAACGTATTTAATTCATGTAAATAAACTTTAAATAGTTAAAAAGGTACGGTTTTTAAGTTAATTTAAAACTATTAGTTTTGTAACGTACTAATTTGGGCACGACACTCTAGGAATAACATGATCAAAAAAACTATACTTGGTTTACACTTCACGTACAACAGATTCTAAAATTAAAGTATACCAAAAGCAAACAAAACGTGTGAAATACTTTTTGGTGTAAAGAAAAAGGGCGCGCTCTAAATTGTTATCTCATAATAAATAACACAGCAACGATGCTGAATCTTAGGCAAACGCCCCAAGAGGGCATAAATAGAAGATAGTGAAAATAAAATCAACGTGCTCGCCACCGAGTCACTCTAGAAAGTCAGTGGTTGATATTATAATACAAAGCAAACTCTTTATTGTCAGAATCACATAACGAATAATATCAGGTTTAAAATCAGTATTCGTAAGGGGTTTTTTCAAACAGCTTTTTCTGACTAAAATCTGTAGGTTAAATTTAGTTTATTGAGTGTATGTAGCTCACAAAACTTAAATGTTCTAATTAGAGTACGGGCAGTTTCATTTTTCGAAGATTTAATGAATTTCTGTTCAATGATATGGATTTTTGTGACTTCTAAAATTCCCTCTCACACACCAAGTCTTTCCCAGTCCTTACGCTCTTGGAAATGTGAGGTTAAGCAACTGAATAGCAAACAGTTTTCGTAGAAAACTTGTGTTGTGATAAACTTGATAGTAGTCCACCTGCTACATTGGTTGAGGACATGGTTTAAAAGAGTAAAAGCATCGTGAACTAGAATACAGGAAAATATTGACAAAAATATGTTAATCATTCGATTGCTGTATAATTGTATTCACTCAAAATGTTTACATAAATATTAACACTGTTGGTTGATTATCATAAACAGACCGACATGGAATAGAATGCCGGGAAAATTCTAAAAGATATGTGAGTATTTTCTTTGAATATTGAATTAATTATATAAAGGAGGGGTATGGAGCTGGTTTGATAGCAGATGGTAGAAATAGCAAACTGCTACGAAGCACGGCATTGTGCTGCTGTCAAAGACAAAGCTTACTGCGTGAGGCGCGAGTATCGCAAAATCATCCACAGACAGTTATTCCTTGAAACGCCCTCTATTAATTGCCTCACACTAGAATTGTAAAACCTATAAAGGTCACACGAATAAAAGGTTGGGTATGAGTCACAGCTAAAAAATCGAACCGTCAATAAGATTAGTGTGTTATACCTTCGTCGTTTTTGTATTTGAAAGGATTACGTAATTAATGATATATCTTAACTTTGTGAATACATCGAATACAACTGTGTCACATAATGAGTTGAAATTAGCAATCAATCAATACATACGTAAAAGTACAAGCTTAAATATGTAGTAAGGTACTAAAGCTTCTTGACTAAGCATTTTTATAAATCCATATCTGCTTCTAATGTGGAGCATGTGGCCTCCTAATGGAGAATCTCAAAAGAAGTTTTTCGATGATAACTGCTCGTTATTCAGCTCCTCAACCTTTTTTTTAAGGGAGTAGGGATAAAAAGGATAGATCTAGGACATGACAACTGGCTAATCACTCTCGCTAAACCCTCTTATTTAAGGATTGGAATAATGGGGAGGGATGCCCAAACATCACAAACATACATGCCTTCGAACAGAAGTCGATAAATCGATTGAAAAAATACTGTTCGTATTGGGTTCGAATCTGCGAAGTACGGCACGGGAGTCAACGACGTTGACCGCTGTGCTATGGAACCGACAATAAATAAACTACTTTTTGCTTATCACGAGCATTATCAATTGATTAGTCCTGTTGATGAAATCTGTCCTGATATTTAATAAATAACCTAGAATAAATACAAAAAACTAATATATATGTAAATATACAATTCCTTACCACCAATAATTGAGATTGGATACTCTAATAGTGATGTTAGAATATATTCATTAATAATATATCATTATTATGGAGTAATAAAAAACAAATAAATATCTTAGCTTATCAATAAATCTAGTAGAGCTAACAGACGGTTAAGATATTAATTACCTCCGAATTAAAAATACTTTAATTCAAGACATTTCAAACGTCTATTGCTTTGTGTTACGAAAGCTTCAAGAGATCAATACTTTTATTTTCACGTTTCTATGACACATACGAGGCGTGCGTGCATTCAAAGGGAAAATGTGCCCGCCTATGTACCTTTTTGCATGGGAAATTCCAAAGGTAATGGAAATTCAATCTATTGCTGTACAAAAGCGTATATCCACATATACATATATGAATGTTTAAAAAATCAAACTTAATGATAGTAATTTTCTGTTATTAGAATCGTTTTCAAAATTGCTGTCTTTATAGAGAAGCTATTTACATATAATAAAATATCATATTTTCGATGGATTCGGCGGTAGCTTTGTGGAAGTAAATTTTTTTGATAATTTTGTCACTAGATGCATAGTTAGATAAAAAGTGATAAAAATGATATTATAAAATATCACTTTTAAGATTGTAACTGTTAATAATTCGTAGAAAGATATTATATTTAAAAATAAATCACCGAATTATATTTAAAAATAGACCAACTTATAAAATATAAAAAGATACAGGATAGAAAAATGAGAATTTGTAAATGATGATTCCAATTATAAATGCGATCTCTAACGAAAAAAACCTAAGTACATTGCAATAAAAAAATAAGTAAGATTAATAATGTTTTGAGTAAGAAAGGTCAATATAATTAGATCAAAGGTAATTCTTCAATAATAATTATCAAAATTATTACCTAAAGGAAAATTTTATAATATATATCAGTGCAATAGCAAACTTAATGCTTATATATAGGTTAAGGTCTCAGGTTAAGTGTAGAGGATTTTTGTCTCCCTGGGATGCATTTAATATTCGCGGTGAGGTGAACCGTTTCTGATATAAATGATAAATAAATAATGTAGAATTACTATAAAATATGTATTATTTTTAAATATTTGGTTTTCACAATATATGAGTAATGATAAAATTGTATGACTATTAATAACATAGTCTCTTTTTTTTAAAATGATATTTTAAGTGCATCTCTGGAGTCAGACTACATACTATGATTGCATACGTAGTCTACTTTAATAAAAAACAAAAATATACTTGGAAATAATCCCTACATTATTTACAAGTATTGTAGTTTTACATTACATTTGAATAGAGTTTCAAAAATATTGACAGCGATCGACCGATACCGCTTGTATTTAAATATCGTGACAGGCCAATACAAAAGTTAGTGTTAATACTGCAATTTTACAGATATTATACGCATATAAAAAATATATAAAAGCATATCATTGAACAAAACGGTATTTGAATAATTTAAAAATAAAATAAAGGTATGTTCATATTAAATATAGTTGAATGCATAATTTCTGTATGCGTCGAATATTGACATAATATATGTTTTCGTGTGGACTTTTCCAGTGCATACTTGCAGCAATTCTTTCGTGTTGTGCAATGTTTAAAATTAACGCTATACGACAGCATACAGTTAAATGATCATTATTCGTCAATGGCGAGGCATGTTACAAATTGATTGCATTAATAAGATATGTAGACATATAAATGGCACAATTAAAGCTCACAGTCGACTTAATATAGCTTTGATTGACCGCGGTCGACGCACCAGCCACCCATGGTTTATATCATATATGGGCAACCACTGGCCCGCCGAGCTATTTTGTCCGGCCCTGATTCATCTCGGCGAAGTTATAGAGAAATAAATTCAGTTTAAGGGAGAGATTAAATGATCGAGATGACACGGGCGCTTGCTGTGGCTCCACTCTACTAGTTCATGATCACCACCATATAAGAAATAGCAACCTGTTTTATTTAATTTAGTATTACTTTATTATGTTTAATAGTTTGGTCCGGCCCTTGACTCGGATACAAAATGATAATTTGGCCCCATACCTAGGAAAGGATCCCCATGCTTGGTTTATATAATATAAACAGAATAAACGTTTTAAGCAAAAGTTTCGACTAGATTTCAAGAACTTTCTCTCATCACGTTCGGGTATTTAATCCATCCATTTATTTTTTGAGATACGAATTTTACATGTATAAAAATATTTTTGGACAGTATACGAAGAAAGACTTTTACTTTACTTGTTTTATAATTCTTAAATAAAACATGATCAATTAAATTATTCCCCACAGTAATTCATTGGAATTAGTCTTGAATAACAAATGAAAAAAGCGTACGAACAATATTTTTAAGTGGATGGATTAAAAAGCGATATGAGGCAAAATGACAAGAGCGTTCGCCAATTCTTACAAGTAAACGATCCAACGGGGAAAACGCTACGTAAATGGTTAAGTGATTGGCTATAAAACGCATATCGATGGGTTTACTGTACTTCCAATAGGTTGAATCTTGATGGTCCTTAGATGGTATTGAGTGGAAAATTATGAAAACACGCATGTTTTAAGTAACAAAACATTTATGTATAATATTCTCGATTGCTACGATATAATATTCAACATAATACGTATACCATCATAGTTGAAGTAATACATTTAGGTACTCAAGAAACCCAAATAATTTGAGTGAATTCTGGTAGCTATATAAAACACATCAAAATAAAGATATAAATTTGTTATTTTTGCTTTTTGACCAAGTTAATATATTCACTAGACATGTCGCGAGCCGAGTACTACAAGGTTCTATGAGAAAAATTTTGACGAAACAAAAATAACAATGTATGTATAGCAATAATGGCACTTGGAAGACTGCCGCATTGTTACTTCTGTTTCTTCAAAAATTTTCACATAGAACCTTGTAGTACTCGGATCGCGATGTGTCGCGAAAGAACGGCTCTAAACATAATACGTTCGCATTCTATATGGATCTAAAAAATCGTCAGGAATCATTTGGTGTCCATATTCTCATGCAAAAACGTTTTAAGACAAAGTGAACAAAGAAATGACTCTCACTTGGAATTGAATCCCGATTTTTTTTTTTATCTAACCATAAAAAAGAACGAATGGCAAAAATTTATCGATCTCTTGCCGCATCTATTCAATACACAATTCATGAAAGTCTTCTTTCAAAATTCTGTAAAAATCCAAGTAAAAACATAGAATACTGTATTTATTCCTTTGATGTTTCTAACGTCTAAGCGATATATTTCGATATCCCAAGCATTATTGCAACTTTCTAAATTAAATTTCATATTATTACGAAGTCTTCAACTCATAAATGCATACATTTATGCCGGTATCATATCGGTATACCGCTAATGCTTGATAGCGTTGATATGATTATAAAGTAAAAAATCCTTTTTGGTGAAATCACATAAGAAAAATATATTTATTTTTTAAAATTATTTTCCCGTTATCACACCTATCCATTGCATATGAATACTTTTTTTTTATTATTTAAAACTAGATCATGCATGTAAGGGTTAATCTGAAAACTAGTTATTTTCCAAAACGTGTGTCCTTATAGAATTAGTAGGCTGTCGTAGAATAACATAATAGATCTGCTTTTATTACAAAACCAATATTAAGTGGCGCCACATTCATAATGTTGTTATGCCATTGGAATAATTATAATGAAACGTTTTTAGCATATTAAAAAATCACATCGTTAATTATAATTAATTTATCGTCATTATGATGTTGACGAAATATTCCACCCCGCCATTAAGGAGTGGTGGACAAATTACAGGGCGTAGGCTTACGTTGATTAGATATTCATATATTAATAATTAACTATATACCTTATACCTTCGTGATAACGATGTTCTGTGGCAGTTACCTCTAGACAATTATAAATATGAATAAATAATAACTTTGTAATACAAATCAATACAACGGTTTTTTCTTTAACTTTTTATTTGACAGACACGTGATTTTCATTTAATTTTTGGACGACGGGATAAAATAATATAAATACAATTGTGTAGAGCAGACGTCGGAAACGTTTTTACTGGACATCCACTCAAAATAGCTGGCTTATGACACTGTATGTATCTTAAATTTGCGAGAAGGGTGTGTTGTCAGCAAAAATCCAATTTAAAATGGATTAAATATCTAAAAAAAATATGTATGTGTTTGTAAACATTATTTAAGAAAAAAAAGAAGATTTTTTTACACATCTACTCTACAGATGCTTTATCAAAATACAGGTCAATAGTTAAAAAAAACACATACACAGATGATTTGTCAAATATCTCGTGTAAGAGAAGACTGACAAATCTTGTTGTAAAATATTGTTTTTACTTAGCGGGGTAGAATAGACGCCATGCGGGTTCAAAATATAAGTTTGTGTTTTACTCCCTCTATGCGTCTAGTAGAAAAGGACAAACCCAGATTTTTATTTTGTAATTTGAAGTACAATCAATTTTTAGTTTATTAGTAAACCTTGCGTTAAGTCTGAATATGCTTCTCAAAGAGACTTTTTGTAACACAAGTGGAATAACAAAGTTAAAATTTATACTAAGTTGATACTATTTATTTTTTAATCTATGTTAGTTACATGATATTTTTATTAGGTAAATTAAATGTATGTACGAAAAAATATAGTTAATTTAGTTTCAATAAAAATACAAACTGTTAGTTACTTTATAGTTTAACCTGTGGAATAAAGCGTTAATTTATTGTTACTTCAACCTCAATATAAGCAAATAGCTAAGCGTCAAAGCGACTGATTAATTATTAAAAACATTCAATGAAAGAAAATGTGTTTCTCTGGTTTTGTTTTAGTCCGTTCATGATAAATAACATTCAATCAAATGGCACGTCAAGTCATGTTTTCACATTTTGACAAAGGCCTGCGAGACACTTCTCTTCTAACATCATAAAGTTTAAAAAGATTCTGTCAGACGTCTAATTTATTATTTTCTCTAAGCAGATAGACGCGCGATAAAAGCATTTGATAAAATTTTGAAAGGATTTATCAAACTTTTGTTTTTCTATTGTTGGACTTCGTGTTTTGAAAACTCTTCTTTAAACATCGGGATTACAATATTTTATGTGTTACTTCGATGATAGTCAGTCTGCCATGATCAAACATTACATGGTGATCAAACCAAGGAACTCAGTTTTTGTAAGATTTATTTCAGTTTTACAACAAAGAACTGCGAATAAATGTCATAAATAAGAGATGTACGAATTCATAACATATACACGTATATTGTATACAGAAATTCCCACTGGATGATACCTTAATTCGCCATAATTTAAACTTTAGCAATACATACATATAAAGATTGGCCAACAAATTGTACATCTGTAAATTTTAATGTTGTAAGTACTTACTTCATTTTAGTAAAAATAGCCAATATTTTTATGTGTTAAAATATTGCATCCATATAACAGTTACTACTGTTCCAAATAGTATATACATGCATATTAAACTTAAGTATTGGAAATCCTCCAGGCAATATTTTATTTTCTTGACAGTTAGTTTATTTATCTTAATACTGAATGAAAATTTTCATTCCATTTCAGAAAGTTCACTTATTTTATACTGAATTGTTAAAAAACCTTTTTTTTATTAAATATGAAAGATAAATAAATCAAATATTACAATATGAAGCTTAACACTCATTTGTTTATCACAAAATCTATTTTGAAGCTTTAAAATACATTTTTATATATAATATATTATGAATTATGGAGATTCAAGATTAATTCAGCTATAAGACATCGATATTTGGGTATTTCGTACGTACGTACGATGAAAGTTTTTATTATGTAAAATGTAAAATATATTACTGGGAAATGTTTGCATTACCATAAATCCTTAAAAACTTAAAACATCGTGTATTTATTGAAAAAATTGTGACATGTGTTTCGCCACTTTGATAAGAATCTTCAGGTTAATAGTTCTAAATGCTTCTTAATGAGCTGGAACGCGAGTCACAATTTGTATCACAATCAGCGACACAACGAATAGATCAAATATTTTTTTTATATTAAAAAATAAATTTCACACTTAAATCACAAAGTTACCGCCGAATTCTCCGAAGATATATTTTTATCACTTTTAGGGTGTTCACTGTCAATACTTGGTGGAAAGGCATTTTATTAATGAAAACACAATATTCCTTTGTACTTTATTCCACTTTATTTAAAAGGTCAGGACCGGTTTCGCTCATTGCGAGCATTTTCAACTGACATAACACAAACTTGTGTGAATGTATATAATTTGAACGATTCAAAATTAATATATTTTTATTGTTAATTAAAGTTAAACGCATCCTTATTAAAGTTTAGCAATTGAATGTGTTACAAATCGTTTAAATCAAATAAAATATAAACATTTTTGTGTCTCTAGTAAAAAAATTAGAATTTGCTGACCTGAATATACAATTTCGACGAAATGTACATATTAATTTATTATACATTCACCAGAACCTTCAAAATTAACAATATTTAATAGATTATGAGTATTTCTGTTAAGTGACATGCTAAAACCAGCGTGAGAATTCATATTAGTTAATTAGACGTGAATAAGATATCAAGTATTAAAAATTTATACTAAAATTCAACAATGTTAATGACTAAAAATAAACTGAAAATTTTGAAATGGGTAGCGACGGGTAGACAAGTTGGAAGCCTTTGCAGACAAAGCCTCCGATATGTAGGCGTCTTGAGGTCACGCATACAAAATAGTGTTCTTTGATACATTACACACTGAGTTAAATAAACACTAAGTTGATTAATGATAATAACTATTATTGAAAGCTCTTCGAGTAACTGATATATTATATAATAATAAAAAAACGAAGTGAAGTGGTCAGAGCAATCGGATGAATCCTAGCTCAAATCACAGTTCAATAGCAAATTGAGATTTGTTTTATTTGAATTTGAGATCTAAGACATTGGTGTTTATGATACCATTCCAAATAAAATATGCAAATACTTGCACTTACATATATATGCAGATGGCAGGGCCGGTGCTAGACATTTGGCCGCCCAATACAAGATTTTTCAATACTGAAATCCCAATTTTGAATAATGCAAAGCGAAGCAAAAATAGCGGCATTTCGGTGTTGAAAATTAGTCAAAACCGAATATTGAATGTAACCATCAAGTATTTTAATAAAAATTACCAAGGTCCAGAATTATTGAAGACTCTTGTTAATGGTGTTTTATTATTTTAAGAAACCGTAAGTTGTATACGAAAATCAAACGTTTATAATAATGTATATTGTTTAACTAGTATTTTTTAATGACAGTATTTTATATAAAATATCGATTTTATTTTACTCGCCCGGTGTTGATATTCTAACTAGAGGTATTTTTTTTGCTTAATTTAAACATTTTTTTATTATACCAGAATCAATATTTTTGCAACACCGGTATTTAATATGAAATACCGAAATGCCGGTTTTGATGTGTTTGTCCGGTATTACATTACCTTGGAAGCTAGTCATTTATCCACCTCTCCAGATATACCGCTACAGGCAGTCGCCGGCACTGGCAGATGATCTACTATAATTGTGATTCAATGATTAAACAGCATTCAAATAAAATCAATATGCTGGATAAATTATTCAATGATTAATCAAATATCAAATACCTTACTTCGCGTTTACTAACCACGACCAATTGTGTATTTAATTTTATAATTATTATTACTGTATTTTTTAATTGGTCTGAGATTGAATTATCGGAAAGGTATTTTGTTACAGTCGTTTTTTTTTATATTCAATTCGTTTCGATTGTCAAATGGAGATCTTAAGTAAAAAAAGTTGGTATATCAGTTTCAATTTGTACACATAATTTTATTTCATGAAAGTTAATACTAAAGAAAAGTTTAGCACGGAAAAAAGTTCCCCTTGAATCACGTCGAGTATAATGAAAGTTTACAAAGAATAACAAAGAAAATTTTCAATTAAGTAATAAGATAAAGATCAATAAGTCTGGCCACTCGAACACACGACTGGAATACAATTTGATATGGCCATTCAATGGTTGAGTAAAATTTATTTGTTTGATTACCATACTATTTTTGTCCGAATTGAGTAATAAGTTTATTTGAAGGTCGGCAGTCCGCCGCATTCAAGGACGATTTCGTTGCGTCTGGATGCGATGACCCTGACAGTCCACCTTCTTCCCACCCACCATTCGACCACAGTGACGTGGTAGGAATATTAATACTATAAACCACTTAAAAAGGCATGAATTAATATTCGAAAGGTCACCGATTGCGAAAATATTGTGCTTTTCATCGTTATATGCAAAGTGTTATTTTTATTCTCTTTGATGTGGTATTTATTTAAACATCTGACGAAGCAATCCAAAGGTAAAGAAAAACATATGAGTTGTAAGTTTGTTGACTTTGGACAGATTTTATGGAATACATATAGCAAATGGTTGACGATTTTCAATGCTAATTAATTACTTGGTGCACTCTATCATCTTCATGTTTACGTATTCGTCTAATTTATGTAAGTTTCTGGGGAAACCAGTCGAGGATAAATATCAACACTAAATAGTCGTGTTATTAGAAGATTTTATGAATCTTTTATGTTCGACCGAAACATAAACCAATTGAAAACAAAATTTCGCGTCAGTTTCAAAGCAATAAAAAAACCATATCTAGATATTTGTCACTTAAAACAAACTATTTAACACCACTTAAAAAGAGAATAATAAAGAGCTTAATTATATTTGAGAAAAAAACCATTCTTATGGTGACAGGGTTTGATACAACTATTATAAAACTGAATGTGAAGGGAAACAGTATGAACACGCGAATGCTTTGTACACAAAAATATGTATTATATGTATATCATGCATTACCTTCAAACTTATACGATGTACAATAATTACTAAAATGCAATTAACACTTTATTTGTATTTGCACAAACACAAAAAAAGAAAATAAACAATTCTACGAACTGGAATATTTTGGCGTGACAGCACTAGAGTGCTATTAAGTTAATATTAGCACCCTAGGTATAGATGTTGGAATGATATGATATATTTATTTCCTCACATTGTAGAGCCAGTGAACGCTTTATCAGCTTCACATTATCTTAGTCTGGTTCATGTCAGTCGTTTAGGGGCACGAAAGGAAGTGACGAAGTAAACTCATCGTGTTGATTTTTCCTGCTATCTCTCATAACAATCACTGAATAACTGTTACGTAAACAACTTATTAAATTTTACCCGTTTTCTTTGTGTCTTGCTTGGCACGCTACTGGGCCCAGCCATCCCCATGGTGTAAACTGTCTCCACCCATGAAAACCGTGTAAGGTAAAAGCACGGATAATCGTCTCATTTTGGGTGAAATGACAGAAAACTAGCTGTGGATCATATCGCTTTGATATTATATATCTTCTCCAATTTACTGCCTCCTCAATTGTGGAAATAAAAGAAGGCTCTTCTATGACATTTAATCGTGCAGCTATAGCTATCGCAGTATCCATTACTTTTGCAACACAAACATGTTTTTTGCGTGCCTTGAATATATGTAGATGCAAAAGTTTTGCTATTGGATGGATTCTTCTATATGCAAAGACGACTTCAATGTCAGAACGAAAACTGCATACACAAAGTATTACCAATGAATTAAGTTCATCAATTTTATTTCTAGAACACTGATGCGGAACGAATAACATGGATTTCATAACCTTGTTCGTATTGAAAATACCAATAACTAAAAACATTTTAAAAAGTTAGTCTTTCAAATGACATTATTATTGTAAATATAAAAACAAATATTGTAACATTATGGACAAATATATTCGCCAATTTTAACTTATAACATAAAAGAACCAATATTTTTTAGATGGTAATAACTCATATATCAAATATAACAATAATAAATGGTAGAATAACACAATATATTATATTACACCTTTTGTTGGATCTTTCATTTGCATTTAACCCATTCGTCGTGAATGTTTTTATTAATTTAACGCCTCTAGAATATTGGTTTTATATAGATATGACAATCGCACAAACCGTCTGGAAGATATATTTCTCATGCATTTCATTTCAGTACAATATTTATTTTTAATACGCTCAAGTGTAATAAAGAAATACAGAACTATGTAAAAAAAGAGTTGATACGTGTTGGGCCTGGAATCTAAGTCTAAGTTATTATTTATAGAAATAAAGAAAAAGTTTTTTCATAAAAGTAATTCATCAGAAAAATCATCATAAAATAATTAATTCTATAGAGCTAAAATATTAAAATCGGGTTTGCAGAGATACTTTTAATCGAAAATACTTTTCTGATGTACTTTGACAGCAAGTGATTACTTTCATATACAAGTGAAATACGTTATACTTACATTCTCTTTATGTTTTGATAGAAAGATAGTTGTTTACTTACAAATATAAAAGTATTCTAATACGTTGATAGCGATAATAAATGGCATTTTTATTTTAGTTTTAATGACATACAAACGCCAGAAGCCTATCGAAATAATTTTCATTTATTTTCTAACGGTTGGCGTTCCATTTGAAAAGAATAGCACCTACGAATAAAATTAGTATAATAATAAGAAACAAAAGAAACCTGTCACAGTTGTAATTTAAAATTGAAGTTAACGCACGATAGTCTACTAGTTTGTTAGAAACGGGAAAATTGGCCTTCTTCCCATTTTTTTATTAGCAAAATCTGATTGATTTGTTGTTGTTTCAATTTATGAATTAAAATAAACTTCGAAAATATGTCTAGCCTAAGTAAAAACAATTGGTTAGAATATGTTAAGTTTTCTACCATTTGATGCCGTAAGTCCAATGTACAAATCTCGAAACTTCCAAAGTATCGAAAATAAGATCGCAAATATGTGTTAAGTATTAATGGGGGTGTATTTCAGTTTGTGCAGGCACATACACTACACTATTACTGTTTAATACTTATCGATTTAGCAGATCCCAATAAGTTATTACATTAGGTTCGCCCAAATTCAGCCAAGCGTCCGACTCAAATCTGCAACCTATAAAATGATTGAATATATATTCTAGATAGTTTTCTTTGATCCTACTAATAGTCATATAATAAATGATATCGATATTAAAATTTCAAGAATTTCTGTCGTTTATTCAATTTATTTTTCATTTTCATCATTTATGACTAATTGCTTTATAACTTTCCTAACTAATTTGCAAAATCCAACAGTTTTAACACCGGAATAAACACATTATGATTGTTTGAAAATTCTAAGAATACGTGGGCGAAAGCTAAATGAACATCGATTAGATGAATCACAAACAAAGCAAACTGCCATGTAAATTCCATTAAATAAATTATAAATCGCTCATTGATAAATAATTAGATGTTTTTAATAAGGTTGAAGTTAAATTTATAGTAAATAACATTTTGAATAAAATATACTATTATTTATATTTATGAAAGAGAAACTTTTGAACTTATTATTCGGATGTCTTAAAAGCTACAATATATAATATTAACTAAACACACAAAGCTTGAAGACTTGTTGATACCAGTTACATAAAAAATGCTTTTAAAATGAATCTTCGACGTTTAAGTATCACTGAATAAAATAACATATTTTTTTTACATTTAAAACACATGTTTTTGTATGTGATGGAAGAAAAAAAATCACAATATAAAGTTTAGATTTACATTGTTACATGTTGTGATCTAAAATGAGATAAGTATTTCGCCCTTTTAAGTAGTAAACGGAATATCACAAAATTTACGAATAAACTAAAAAAATATTCTAATTCTTAAGTTGTAAATTACTAAATGAATCTTGAGTATTTTTTTCTTTTCTACTGAACGCAGGGAAGAGTAAGATACAAATATTGATTAAACTGATTACAAATTAACTACTTATATTAGGCATGGTAAATCTCAAAGGAAGTCTGTTAATAAAAGTTCGCAGCCTGTCATATTAAAAGTGTGGTGTATTGGTGTTTCATTTATATTAACATGTCACAATTTGTAGCACAACATGTGGAGCTATAAAGTTATATATTTTTTAAATGAACTTTTAAGTGAACTTCGAAAAAAAGTTATTGACGAATTCAGCAAAAATATTAAGGAAGCTTTAATTGCGTCCAGTTTTTCACAGGGCAAAGATATCGTGACAAAACTGCTCACGGAGATTTAGTTGAAAGTATCACATTAAACATTCTGTCAAATACGAATGCGTCTTATATTAGTTCAAGAATTAAAGTATTCAAATTAATTAGTCAGCTTCAATACCGCCAGTAAGTTGTCAAACGCACGCTTTCACTGCACCACTTTAGTTGGTATTTTACCAATACAAATAAAATAAAATTATTTAGTATAAAACACAAGTCTATTTATAGATCAAATATCAGGTATGACCTTAGTGGAATTTGAAGTATGTTTATTTGAAAAGTTTAAGTGCGAGCAATCAAGATAGCGAGACCTGGAATACGGCGACCCTAAAATGAGAAAGCTCGGAATTATCGACAGTGGAGTGGAGCGCCGCGTCAGCGTCTGGCCGCCCAGCGGTTATATCAAGCTTTTTACGTGGCGATCAGTCGAGGCGTCGTGACGTCACAACAGCGCCGCGACGACGGATTTAGAGAGCGCCGATTAGCAAACACACATACATAAGTATGTACATATATTTTCACGTATTCTGAGCGTCGACTGAGGTGACAAGCATTTATAAATTCCCGATATTTTCAGATACGAAATTATTAGATTAGAAAGAAAGGAGTGAGTGACGACGATTGCACACTTATTCTTTATTGTAAAGATAAAAGAAAAAACATTGTATTTACAATATATTAATATTGCAGCAACGAATTTATTAACTAAAATAAAAAAGAAAATTGTTTCCCCACCGGTAAAAATATAAAACACGTGTTTCGGTTCTAAAATAAATCAAGTATCATCATTAATAAATACATCGTGATAATATTTATATCGTTAGTTTCGATTAAAATATCACGTAAGATTTAATTTAATTGTATGTTGAAAACAGGACTGTGGAGTCTTTTTAGTAGATAATAAAAAATACACAAATACAATAAACATTTGATGAAATCTCAACTAGTATTGCATTTGTTTAACAACAAATAAATAATACCAATTCAGTGCTCATTTTATTTCATCAAAAATATCTGCGTAAAATTAACGATTTAAAAAAGGTAATTTAATGAAAATATAGAGATTTTCCATTATACAAAACTTAAGTCATTGACATTGTCTAACATTGCGAAGAATATTTTTATTTTATAAATTTGTACAATATTTACGAAGTGATACTCCATACAAAGGTAAACAATAGCAATGTAGTGCCACAAGAATTATTTTAAAAAAATGCATTTCAGCTTTACACTATCGTCAACACTATCTTGTGTTAAAATTATTGTATTGTTTTGAACGAATACAAAATAACATTAAGCATGCAAATAGTATTAGGTTGATACATTAAAATTTTCAACGAATTTTATTTAACTCGTTTAAAGTGTTTATTTTATAATTGATATTATTGATAGAAATACAAAATATACAGTACCTATGTTTCAAGGAAAAACGGTCAACTGAGTGCAAGTAAAATCACAACAGGATGAACGTTCAGCAATGATTTATATATAACGTCATATTAGCAACCGAATACAAGATATTCATATGAAATAGGAAAATCGTAAGCGAAGTGTATCCACATCGTTATTGCTTGTCGACATGGATTAATTACTTGCGTATGATATATTCTCTGTAAACGATCTATATTTTCATCAGAGCGGCGGAGATGAAATTTTATTTAGATATGCAAGGCCGTTGATGTAAACGTAAATTAATTGTAAATTGAGACAAATACAAAATTCACAATTAACGCAATCATTCTGCGCCCGAATTAAATTAAACATAACTGATAATTATAATACCAACAATATAATGGACAGAGAGTATAAATAAATTAGTTTATTATTTATAAATTATAATTGTAGGGTGAAAAGAGGCGGGTGCATTTGTACAAAGGGTTGTCAAGTCAGGTCAACTAAATTGTACATCTGTTACATGAAACGTACAAACGGATATTATTTGTGTATTGAATTTTTTTTTACATCAAAATCAAATTCCAATCATATAATTCTTGGACTCATTTTATTTAGTCTGGAATTTTTTTTTCAGTGTTTATTGTAGTTTATATTTTTAGATTTCAATAAAAAATTGAGGCGGTTTATGTACATATGTATCTCTGAAGTTATTCCTAATATGTGAAAAAAATAATAATAGACAATGTTGATTACTTGGTACACCCGACTCTTTTTTTACACGATTTTGAAATAAAATGGACCACAAATGATTCCCAGAAACAAAAAAAAACAAAAGAGGATATCATATCATAATAAGCATATCAAATAACAAGAAATTCAACGACTAGACAGTAATTACAAACAAAAGTGTTCATTAGATCCTAGCACATAAGACGTTTCGGTCACTTCTAGCGATGAAAGCGATTTATGTCCAGTCTCTAAGTCAATAAATTATAATTCAATTGGCAATGAATAGTCATATTTTTTCTTAATTAAAATACATACAATGAATAACATTTCGGGTAATTTATTTATGGGGTTTTCATTACTTTTTTTTTAAAACGATCATTTTTTCATATAACACGGTTTTTTTAACCAATCTTGAATTTTTCTATGAATTCTATCTTTTTACACGGTTTTTTGTGGAGCGTACCTACCGTGTAAAAAAAGAGTTGAGTGTATATTATTTGTAAAAATTAAAAACTGCGTAATAACATTACGTACTTCCGTATTTAAATCAATATTTTTTATATTGAAAAAAATGTGAGCAAATTTTTATTTATTTAGTTATTGTGAAAAATTCACCATTTCTGTGCGTGCCTTATTACTCCAGCTATAACATTAATGTTTACAATATATTTCAGTCGTTGATCAAAAGAATAATTATTTTATGAGGGAGAATAAATTAGGAAAGCATGTGTATTGTTCAAATCAGTAGATTCAAAGTAATAGGATTTTGATTACGCACGCGAAGTCAAAGATGCCCGATACGACCAGAAATAATACTTATAAAAAAAACTACAAGTGAACCTGTTGGCTCACCAAACAGAAACCAACAAGTCGTTATTGATTAAGATATCCGTTATAGTTAATTCGATTGCCAGACACTGGTGTTTTGGTGGAATGCCAATTTGTTTATTTCTGGACTGGTTAATACAGGCTGATCATTCTTTGTCTAGCAAATTTTGAAAATAAACACAAGACAACAGCAAATACAAGCAGCAGAATATTGCATCGTACAAGTCGTATTACGCAGCGTGGCAACATAAATTGTGTTTTAATTGTTGTAACAGGAACGTCAGAAGAAAATTCTCAAAAATTGAATGAATGCACTTCTGCACTGAAAGTAAAATACGATAATTAGAGAGCTTTTGTAAGATGACTTACACTCGCTCCCCATACAATAACGCGAACTATTTGAATATTTAACCAAATCGGTATGTCTGGCGGGACTGACAAACTGTCTGTTAATTTAAAATAGTGAATTCAACGTCATTTTAAATGCACTAAACAAATCAAACCCACAAAGGTTACGCTATGTATTTTCCGATTAAGAAACAAGAACATCCTGTAAGTTAAAACGTTATTTTTATTGCAGTTTTGGGTAATAGCAACTCTATTGGAAATGATTTTATTAGTGGTTTCTGCCGATATCCGGTCAATTTATGCAAACTTAAAAATAATATATGCGAGACGTTTCTACAGTCATTCCCATGGGGTCCAATAAACATATTAAGCTCGTTCGTTAGGAAATAGTTATTTTGAAAAAGATGGTGAAACTTGTTCGGAAAAATCCATTTTCAAATTGTAAGTATAATCACAATAAAACAAAATAATTGGCATTAGAAGTTATCAATTCGCGGAACAGTTTTTAATAAGAAGCTCCGATATAGTTAAACAACATCTTGTGGAATTAACTCATGTAGAAAATACATTACAAACAAACATGCTCTAGATTCTCTAAATCTCTAGACCGGTAACAATATTACGAAGGAAGCCGTATTGTACAATATATATATAGCCCCTAAATAACGCTCTTCAATGATCAAAACAGTGGAAATGGAGAGGAAAGAAAATAAAGAATATTATTGTGAGTAAAAGTATAATAAGAGAATACACACGAAACTTTTACGTAATATTTAAAGTTGTGTTTCTTATTTTGGACAATCTTCGATAAGTTAGTTTTGTCGGTGATTTAATTTAAATAAGGCTCTTTCATGAATTTTCTTTAACATTTGTCTATTATTCAAGTTTTCTACTCTTGAAAAAGTTAACAAAACTATGAACGATAACTTGGAATAGAAAGAAAGGCACAGAGTGGCACAGAAGTTTTACAATATGCGGATATGTATATATTATTACGGTGTATTAAAGTTTACGGCAAATGGCAGGCGATTAGTGATAAAAGTTATGTTTAACATTCAAACTTTGAACAAGTTTAATAAAAATATAAAAAGCGGAATGAATAACACAGATAAAAGAGTGTAACAGATAAGCCTTAATTCATTACGTAGGTTTAAAAGCTCCAAAACAGCCATTTATTTTGTATAATTTAATAATACATAATCAAGCTTTTAAAAAGAAATATAGGGAACTTTAAAAGCAATATTTTTGAGTTGCGTAAGTATACAGAAGTATAGCAAAATATTTTTTTATAAACTGACATAAATTTAGCTGCAAACTACAACTTTCACATTTACGGTTATTATGGCAGCTTAGGTGACAAAGAATTATCAATGTAATCTGGATTATCTTCACGTCCGTAAATAAAACGACAGATAAATACTTTAATTTAGAGATAAAAATAAGAGGTATGTTTTTATTTTTTTACTACCATAAGAACAACTACATATGTATATGTAAAATTGACATCTCGAAAATCGTATTTAGCATTGCAAGATATATTATGTTATTTAATTGAACGCATCTTCAGTAACAAATTATTGTAAACAAGAAATTATCATTTAAGCAACATTAAACACTCATATTTTAAGCGTCAGTTCAAGTTCATCCGTGTACGCCTGAAGGTGCCGAAAGGCGAAACCTGGGTCGTTAGTGACAAAAAATGTGTGACTGTAATAATTTGAACGATTCAAATTTAATATTAAAATTCCGACAAGCACCTTCAGTCGAAATCTTAAATAAAACAGTAAAAACAGTAAAAAAAACTCTTCGTATTTACTCCACATTATGTATGATAGATCACGAGCGGTTAAGCCCATCACGAGCATTATCAACTGATAAAATATAAAACAATATATGGATAGTTATGCATAATTTAGTAATACAGATTACTAATAAATAAGTTATTTGTATTACACTATTTTGCATCAGTCGATAATGTTCGAGGTGGGCGGACCCGATCCTGATTTATAATGAGTAATAAAGCAAGAATAATTGACAGTAAAACACATAATTGGTTTAATTGTATATTGTTCCCCAAATTCTTTATTTACATTATTATCAATATTCTTACATTGATAAGTAAACTCGTTAACGCCTTTATATAGTTCCGTTGTGTATTCGAAGGTTTAAAATGTCGAAATACAAAATAAGAATAAGATGCAAAGTAAAAATAAAATAAGAAGCACCTACTAATAAGTCGAGATTAATTTGAAGGAATAGCGTAGTCAATTTAAAATTACTTATTGTGTAAAAAAAGTCAAATTTTAGTTTTGTCTACATCTTTGGTTTCAAAAATGTCTTAACTGGATGGCTATCTCTATATCTCGTCAATAATTAATTTAATTAATAATTGCAAATTATAGCTGGCATGTTAAGTAAAGACGTACTTTTTTTTACGGCAGCCAAAGGTTGTTTCCACGTATAATAAGCGAACCCGGGCCAGGTCTACGACTTCAGCTTTGTAATACAAATCGAGTTCGAAAATCATGCTGTAGAATCTTTCCACAAACGCGTGTTAAATTTTTACGATTCGATATTTTATCAATCATTATATATTTTAAGTAAAAAATATAGTTCCTAAATTTCTGGGTTGCGCTGAAAGTATTTCAAAATTATGCAACGAAAACCGCGGGGATAAAATTGCGCCGTATTTATTTAGTGGTGCTCGTGTTGAATAATATGGAAGAGATAACACAAAAACATTGTTTGTGATTTAGTAAATTAAAGTCGCAACGGTTGAAGAAGTAAAAAGCCAAAGCAGACTAAATGATTCATAATTCCTACTGAATATTTAACATTTTTAGTTAGTTGAAAAATTATTAAGGAAACGTTTTATGATATCGACTGTGGAAAGGGAAAAGGACGTAACCCATACACATTAAATTTTACAGGAGGCGCAAAAAACGTGTTTTGATGATTTTGGGCCATATGCATTATTATGAATTATACACAACCTTGAAGTGCACGGACACTTCTAAACTGGTATTTAATTGATATAATCTAATATTTATTGAAGAAATTGTCTAGGAAAAATCTTTATTTCAGTCTTTTTTCTTCGTATAAATATTTTACAGTCATCTTTTTCAAACATAAAAGCTAAATTTAGATACTAATTCGGCATTTGCAGCTTGCATCCTTTTGATAGAACGTGTATCAAGTTTTATACATTGTGATTATCAAAAAAAGCCTGTTTTGAAAAACTGTGAGTTACGTCCTTTTTCCTTTCCACAGTCGATATATTTTGTAACATAGGTTATTTATGAAAACTTAATTGTGTATACCGAATCATTGTCTTCTCAGAGTACTCAACATTATACCCGCAACGGGCTTACAAACCATCACACCACCCATTTCTTACAAAGCAGGTCTGCGTAAACTACATACAGCCCATGAACAAAATACATTACACCGTGATTTTTTAATGTCACCAACTTTTGTTATAGGAGAATAACTTTTTGTATTGCAATCTCGTTAACACGAAAATAAATAGTGTTTATCTTAAAATATTACTTAACTTGCGGACCACGGTTGATTTTTATTTTCGTATAAGGCCCCTTAACTTAAAAGATTGCCCATTCCGGTTGTTACGTAACAACGTCAAAAGCTTTTCAATTATTGCCTGGCGTGTCTCAGAAACAATTACCAATATTTTTAATAAGGAATAAAAATATATTTCATGGAAAGTTTGCTGATGTAAAGATTCACACACTCTCCGTGAGACGTTGATTTAGAGTGTCTGCAGCCATCAATTTGGATGTAGTGATTAATTCGTCTTTTTATTGTCAATATCCGCACATTGGGTACGATGAGCATCCTGTACTTATTTGGTAAATATATATACTGGAGGACCTTGACAGCGCAGCCGCTATGCCATGCGAGAACTATAAGAGGCGAAAATATTAAACAGATACAATTATATACACGACTAACTCGTTCAGCACTAGCCCAAATCAGGTGAAGCTATGCCGTGGACCGGTTTATTTTTTGAGAATCGCATTTTTTCTTTAAAAGTTCTATAACTGCAAAACCACCTAGTTAAATTAAATGACACATTTTGTGATAGTTTGAGAGTTGATATTATGCCAATATTTCCTGTTATGGAGTCATAGTACATGTACCGAGTCTTACTCTATGTTTTGATTGGGGCAAACCTTTTAGGTTTTACAGCGCTAATTTATTTTGTTGCAGCTACATACTATTTGTATCGAGATATTTTTAGTGATGTTTCATGAAAACCTGCTTTTCATTTTAACCAAATCTAGTAGTAGACTGGTTGATTTGATCTTCATAAGGACGAGTATCTACGATAATGTTTTTATTGAAGTTTTTCTTTAAAAATAATTGCAAACTATCATAAATTATGACTATTTAAAAGACTAGAACATCGGGGGTTTGACGCATGACTACCAAATCCCGCGAAAACATTACTCAGGGAGTTAACGCGTTAAGAAACCTTATGTTTACATTATTAAAAAATGGTTACATAAAAATTGATTAAATAAAAACTTTCACAACTACATATCGAGTATATTAAAAGAAACTTAACAGTTCAATTTATTTCAAGTGAAACAAAATTCGTCGAAACAAGAGAATATCATTGAAGATTACAAAAATAAACAATAATTATTTATTTACACAAATTGATTAAGGGAAACAATCTTGGTGCTGTCTCTATCATACTTAAACACGCTGCCTATGTTATTTGCCTTATTCAAATATGTTTTAAACCTGGCGGAGGAATACTCGCTATTCGCTTTGTAGAAATTCCCGAAGCTGTGGAGAATTCACGGAATACCTGAGAAGAGTATGTTAACCGTTTAACGATAAATTAGCACTTCATAAACAATTTATACGCGACAAAGTTGTCCTCAAAAACATCAAAACATATTTACGTCTAAGCCTGGACACTGACGAGCCCGAAAAATCAAATTTTCCCATTAAAAGTTCAGCTCATGCTATAAATCAAGACCATTAAAGTCAAAATCGAGTGAATTATGTTCGTTGCCGAGTGATTACCTGATATTCAAATAGGCAAACTGTCACATAAATGCACTAAATTGCAACATTCAATCTTAATGACCCATAAACAACAGTAAAAATGTTTAAATTTCAAAACAAAACATAACATCTTTGCAAACATTTGCGGAACGAAAGGATATCCAATAGGTTGGAAGTTCAACTGGAAATGTAGGTATATCACTTATACCGTATATGTATATATTTTTTAATTCAAATCCAATAATAAGTAGTTTGCATTGCAAGTACATTATAAAACAATATTAATTATGCAATTCTAGTACTCTATAATCAAGTTCTAGTAAATCTACTCCATTAGAATTGGACGTATATATTATGCAAAAAGATACAATCTCTCAATCATTTGAAGGTTCAACAGTTAGTTAATCTTAAAATAATACTGAACATTATATTGTGTTACAGTATTGATTTATATTGTCATCAGTTTATAACGTCTGCGATAAACGAAGCCGGTCACAATTGTTATTCAAATAATGTAAAATTAGTACATAAGAGAAATATTTTTCAATATCTAAAATTTCATCCCCCTATCCGATCTATAAAGCAACGTACAAGGAGAGCGATTAGCTTACCGGTAGTTCTGTCTTAGCAAAATCTCTGTACGATTATGTAGACTCGTAATGAAGTTTATTTTAACAATTTTTTTCTACGACACTTTGTTAATCAGTTGATCAACTCTTAAAAAATATGTAATTTTATATCCATAGATTCCGCATGTAAAAATTCCCCATAAATATATAAAACATTTTCATTATTACCTATCAAATAAAGAAATTATTAACATTGCTTCAGAATCGGCAGATATTTTTTTATCCTTTTGATTTTAACCCTTTGGGTAGTAAGTTTATTTTTACTAAATTAGGATTTTTTGATTCATTTACCATTGATACACACAAAAATATATAAAAAAAATTGTTCATTGATCAGTCTGGTAAGAATATGGAATAATATTTCTTTTATAATTTTACAATGCAAAATTAAAAATGTAAATGTATACAAACATATTATTATTTTTCAACAATTTTCAAGAACCTATTACTTCCAATTTGGGCCTAGATCTTTTTTTGCTTTTTACGGCTACCGATTTTGTGCAAATATGTATTGACCTTTTTACAAATTTGTTTTGTTCATTTGCAACAAATAATAAAAATAACGAGATCGTCAAAATTCACAGATACAAATGTTTTTTACCAATATGTGAAAAAATAATGACAATTCAATTAAAAGCAAGAGAATAGCAATAAGCATTAAGCACTAAAATATTTGTCCGTACGAAGCGGCAATACTCCTCAATGGGTTAAAAATATACTTACCTATTTTTGTTTTGTACTTCGACATTGTTCACAGCTTATGGTAATAAATTAGTCAAAGTGAATTAGTCAGTATAATAAAAATGTATTTTTACGAGTTTGCAAAAAAATAATATTATCCAGAGACGGATGAAGTTCTTGGAATGTGAAATTTTTATATTTCGTACTTACATATTTATATGTAAACTGAAAAAAAAATACATATTTCAAAAAACGATACATTGAGTAATTATGAATTTTTAAGTGTTCAATGTCTCAATTATATTGAAAAATAATAGAACAATTATTTTTTTTATACAATTAATTTATTGTCATCAAGACCAGGAATATGGTATATATTTTTTTCAGTTGAAAATGCTCGTGGTGAAATGTTGAAACCAGTTCTGATTGTGATAAATTAAGCGTAGAATAAGAACAAAAGAGAGATTCATCATTTTTTAGGGTATTTATTAAACTCATACATAATATAAACCAATAATAATGTCTTATGTGCTACTTCGCAAAAACAAATACAGCGCATTTACACTACAAACTAGATAAATAGTCTTAAAATAAAAAGATTTTTTGTCTATAAAAAATATTAAAACAAATTTGACTCGACACATATATTTCTAAATATTTAATATAACCAATTTTATTTAAGTACACCCCTGTAGGTAAAATCGATGGCGCTAAACAATGGGCTATTCATCAAGTCACCAAAGTGTGTTGACCTTGACATATAATTAGATGCTTGCTGCATTTTCGCTAATATTTAGGTCGACTGCCGTATGTAATATTTCTTAATTTTTCATTGAACAAAAAATTATATACCTCATCGATCAGAGTAGTTTCACATTTGACTTAAATAAAATCATAAAAACAGAAATCTGTAACATAATGTTTAATTATGTATATCAATATCGATTTCAAATGAAACGGGAGCTCAAATGTATGAATTTCAAGAGGATTTAGTAACAAGAATGTATTTTTCCAAAGATTTCTGCGAATTTAATATAATTTGTATTTCCGAGGTCATCATTGCTGTTTGTTTGCAATTGGAAATAATAATCATGACATTTTGAAACAATCAATGGAACACTTTTGTACTTATTCCGGATATTGTAGTTACTGGAGTGCTATATTTGCAATTTCTAGTCATTGTATTTAAAACTATAATGAAGTTTTGGATGTCTCGTGAAATATATTTCAAATAAAACCGCAGTTTTCTCCGACGATGGAAAACATAAAATTGTTTAAGCTTCATTCATAACTAAAATTAGCCAAAATGCAGACTACGGCAGTTTACTTATTAAGAGTGTTTTTATTTGGTTACGCGTTGGAATAATGGGTTTCTCTCGTCAATGAACTTTAAAAATCCTACCATTACGCAAACGATTAACGTCACATTTAATCGGTTTATTACCCAACAGTTTTGAATTTCGGAATGATCATGAATGGAGACCCTAAAAGTTTTCGACACAATGTACAGAAAAGTTATATTTTAATGCTACAAAAGTATGTAATGTTATTATTTCTTTACGGTAAACGTATGAAAGGAAATTTAACACATAAATCAACACTGACTGTGACGTAAAAACTGGACAAGGAAATACATTCATTGAAAAGTATGACGTTATAATGTCCTGTATAAGAATGCAATGTGTATTGTGTGGTTGCTAAATTCTATCTAGTACTACTAAATGCTAATTTATATTTTTCGACTAATGAGGTAAATTTATAATACAGAAAATCGTAGTCGAGGAAGAATGGTGTCTTTACAATTGTGCCAATAGTGTTGGAGGGTGGGCGTCTCCTGAGCCTGGTAGAATATTACTAAGGACGTGTATTCCTGGAGGCACACACATTGAAGACTTTAAGACTGACAGTGTTGTGAGGAGCACATTTTGAATAAACTTACACCAGTGGACAGTTTTACATTTTATTATAGGAAAAGTAGACAATAGTCACGCGTTGAATTTAACGATACTTTATTGAAATTGTTTTTTTAATATAAACATTAACTATGCATATTGTATTAATTTAATATTCATATCTAGTAATATGAAAGGGTCGGGTCCTATGGCGCAGCGGGTAGCGCTCTTAGCTTCCGTGTCGGATCCCACGGGTTCGAGTCCCAGTACGAACAGAATTTTGGAAGACATGGGTACTTGTGAATTGTGATGTGTATAATTTCCCTCCCACCACCTCCTATTCCTCAATAACTGGGCGTAGCTAGAGCGATAAGTTAACCTTTAGTACTCTCCTAGCCTTATTCTTCTATCTCTACTGCTCTCTTTGGATAAGTGAGGTTAAGCGACCGAGTAACAAACAGTTATCGTAGAAAAAATATGTTAAGATACCTCCATTAGGAAGCCGTATGCTCCACATTTGGAGCGGACATGGATACAAATACATGAAAGTATTTTCAATGGATTCGGCAGTTACTTTGTGCAAGTTAATTTTTAATATGCAATTCCATTTATATCTTATGTGCAACACAATAAGTGGAGAACAAAGTTATCAAATTTAATTTTATATCAATACGAAAGTATTACACAATGTCAAAAAAAACTCAATTATCGTACAGTAGAGAGTTTATATTGTTTTAAATATATACCTATATAATATATGACTAGCTATAGTTCATAAATATATGTCCACAGTTCTAGAAAAATCATTAAGCAACATACAAAATATAGACGGGAAGGGGAATTTAGGTCCAGTCCGTGAAGACGACGCAATGCGTGTAGAGTAAGGGAGTCTCATATCGGTTAACCGGTTCTAAAATAAATCGGTCAATTGACAAAGTTTGCTGCCACATAGTTTAAATTTAATATTAAGATATTAATAAAAGAAGGCATGCAACAGTAACATTTTATCGTCCAAATTTGCTTGCATTAACCTAAAATCTAAATACAGTATAATTTCTAAATATAGCAAATTTGCGTATTCGTATTACTTCCAAATGTATACTGGTTAGTCAATTGTTGATATAATTATTTAGAATTTTAAGTGGTTTTATACAAATGCAAAATATACATTTTGATTTCCTAGTATTTTTGCTGCTACTGCATATAAACTTCACTCCATATTTAAGAATAAATTGCTTCGTGTCTTTGAATATTCAAAACATTTTATTGATGTCAAACCAATAGCATATAGTCACACTCGACTAAGTATATCTTATAAAATCGTGGGTTGATGCCAAATTATTTCATATAGGGCTTTTGGTATGTAATATAGGGATCTTAACTTGATGTTCTAGTTAAAACAACATTATGACATTTAAACATGTATATGTTTAAATGCAATGCACAGTACGACGCTACCTCTGTGTAAGATGCGCAAAGAAAGATAGAGGGTGTGTATGCAAGTGTTGAGTAAACGTTTATATGTGGCACTGTCACCTCTTTTTATATAAAAAATATGGAGCTTTAAATTGAAGTCTTAGGGCAGCGTTTCTCAACCGGGGGCCATGTGGCCCCCTTGGGAGCCACAGCATGCTCCAAGGGGGCCATAGAAGAAAATATCAGTTTTGGGGAGCCACAGCAGACTTTAGGGGGGCCACGGCCACTCAAAATATAATGAACTGAAATTTATATTCAAATCAAATATAATACAGTAGGACAATAATACATTGCAGCAGAAATAATGTATTTATTATACATACTCTTAACTATTTTTTCAATGATATTTAAGGATACCATAATAACTGCATCTAAAAGTCGCCTGTGTGGTCGAGTGGTCAACGGTGTTGGCTTCGGCTACAGAGGGCCCGGGTTCAAATCCCGGTACGGACAGTTTTATAAATTGATTTCTCAATCGATTTATGAATTTCTGTTCAAAGGCATGAATGTATGTGATGTCTTGAATTCACCCCTCTCACCCATCCTATCCTATGAACGGGGCGTATCAACAGCGATTAGCTTACCACTAATCCTGTCCTAGCCCAATCCTTCTAAACCTACTCTCTTTGGAAAAAGAGAGGTTGAGCAACTGAGTAACAAGCAGTTCTCGTAGAAACACTTCTGTTGAGATAAACTCCATTAGGAGTCCATATGCTCCACATTGGGAGCGGACATGGTTTAAAAAAAAAAAAAAAAAAGTAAGTGTCGACAATATTGTATTGACTATCTTGTCCACGGATTTCTTTCATCACCCTATGATATTATGAAACTCGTGTGCGTTAAATATGTTTTGCTTCACTAATGCTACTATCCATTTTAACACAAACATTTTAATAATTAAAAAAAATTTAAGAAGTTTCCGCAGCAAACAAATAGGATTTATAGTATTCAGTGAAAAATTAGACACAGGTTTAAGGCAGTATTCTAGTATAGAAATTTGTAAAAGTTGATTCTTTTTTTTTATATTTTTTAAAATTTTAGATATTTGAGAGTATGTCCTCAAAGGGATTTTTCAAAAATTCAATTATTTACTGAGTTAAAGCGATTTTGGTGACGCAGCAACTAAGCTGGTCCGACCGGAACAGATCGAAATTCAAAACTTTAAATGCGTTTTTCTCGAAACTACTTTTTTCAAGCTGACGTACATAATATCTCAAGTTCTACCATACCGATTTATTTGAAATTTTGTGTGAACCTTCTTTATACATTTTTCTAGAGCCCATAGCAGATTTAAGTCAAAATTTTAATTTTTACTATTTTTAAAAAAATTGTTAAAAAAAACGTAAAAACTCCATTTTTTTTTCAAACGGCTGCCATTTTCGGAAAAAAAATATTTTTTAATCGTCAAGGTAGGGCTTCTAGCGAAACTTTTATTTATTAAGAATCTGTTAATTTTTTTTTCAAATGACCAGAAAGGTTGGAATCGTGTACGTGAGGACACCATCTTTTTTTTGGACCTCTCCCTTTACCAGCCGATAACTTTTCGAGTTTTGATTTTTTTTTTTTTTAATTTTTTATATATTTTCAAAATGTAAATAAACGAATGTTTAAAAAATAGACGGGAAAAAATTCTTTGTTTATTTTTTACAGAGCTCGAAAAACCACTCAAAATTCGTGCCTCTACACTAGAATACCCCCTTAATTAAAAGTTTCTTACGAAATTTCCAATTTAACTGCAAAAGCTAGAAAAACGCATTATATTTCCAAATCTTTGATTTTGTAATTTCAAGAGTTATGAATGAAAATAAAATTACTCAGATGATTCCTTTGAGCAATTCCGTTCAGTATCAAGACGTATGTATGAGATGGCAGATAATAATAAAAACGACTAATTGAACATTTTGCCTTGCAAGTTGACTAACCTAAAACGATGTGACAGATTTTTGATGACGAAAAAATTAGTTAAGATAATTTAATGCTCTTTGTTAAAAAATCTTAAGACACCAAAGGTGTAACGATTGAACAAGGAATTAAGATTTTCTATGAATAAAAGATATTTTGCTTCAATTGTTGAAAGTATTGAAGTTTTACTTTGATAAATAATCATGTACTATTTTTTTTGAATTTCCTGCGCGATTCATCGTCAACATTAGATTGTAAAAAATGAAACCTTTGTGTAAAACCCCTAAAATTGTAAATTTAATAAAATCCCATTGACTTCAAGAATGTCTTTTTCGAAATCATTGTTTTTAATCTGCAAATACCAAAACGCAATACTAAAGACCAAAACTGATCATTGGCAAAGCTTTGTCCCTTCGCTTAGTGGCTAGTGTCCTAAGGGTCCTCCATGGGGCTGCAAATTCAAGTACCGCCCCGGGCGGCAGGACACCTTCCTACACCACTGCATAGCATGCCAAAATTTCTTGCGTAGCAGGTATTAAGTAATTGAAGCCTAACACCCAATCTATGGGAGTGGCTGGTAAAGTACGTGATACAAGCTTTGTAATCTTCTTCTCTTACAGAAAATTATTCTTACCGAATAATGCAGTGCATTGATAGCCCTTACAAAAGCATACAAAACTATTTCTACAAATGCATCGCCGGTTCTGTTTGGTAAACTTTTGTTAAATCTGTGCATTAAAGTTCAAGGCGTAACAGCAATGCTACATAATGGGTGTCAAGTCCCAGGTGAGGAGAATTCTTTGACTGCCTCCTTCTCGACCAGACCCTTCATTATTAAGGCCCATAGAACTGTGGCGCACAGTATTGCTACAGACGCTGCTATGCGAATTAGGTAAAATTGATGGGAAATTATTCTTAGGACAGGCAATCTTATAAATTCTTTTAAAATTTAAAAATGCAAATAGAAACCAACGCTTCGACTCCAATTTTTCGGAAAGGCCAATATATAGCTAGCCATGATCACTTCACTGCCAAGCTCTTCCATGTTGGCTGATTAGTAAATAGCCTAAAATATAAATGCGGCAATATGATTTGGGATGCTGAATTTTTTGAGAATGTCCAAACATGAACAACGAACGGAAAGAACTGCTCAAGATTATACGACCACAGTCGTATCTGGTGGTCCTGTTGGCCATGCCGACTTAGTTGCATCTAGGGAAAATTACAAATCATTAAAAGAGCTTACGGCGTCTTATGAAGAGCGAAATGAAGTAATTTCATGAAAACTTTTAAATATTTTAAAAAATAACGATTTAGCATTCGGCACCATGCAGTGCATGCAAACTAGTTAAAAAAAATGACACAAATAACGCTGCAGAATACGCCCCCGTAAGAATAGTGTGAACCATAGTAGGCTGTGATGGGTACAACGCTAGGTACCCTAGGGATTTAAAAAAATATGTTATATTATAAATTTTTTTGTAAACATATTTTTTTTAACAAACATTTTTTAAAAATAAATGAACCTACATATTTTTTCATTTTTAAGAGACCCGAGAGTTTTATTACTAGGGGTAGGGGGGCCACGGAAAAATATGAAACTCAAAAGGGGGCCACGGGCTTAAAAAGGTTGAGAAACTATGTCTTAGGGAATGTAGCCAGCCAGTAGGAAGCCAGTTCATGGGGACATCATTTGCATTCATATGCAAATTATACATTACTAGCTGTAAGCCCGTTGACCTCAACGGGGGGGATTTTCGTTACATTTTTAAGTAATCAGAAAATTTACTAGCGTGAAAAATAAATTACAAACCTATTTATTGAATACGCCAGAAAATCTAAACGAAATTAATTATCTTAATGGATTTTTTTAAGAATACACCAAATTCTCCCAAAGAACTAAAATACACCGGGACTGCAAAACAAAATATGCAAATAGCGGATATATTAAAATATATTCATAAAAAATATAATTGAGCTGCCCTGCTGAGCTGCTATATCCAATATCGACAGCCCTGCAGTATTCATATTTTATCATTTTTAGAATAATTCAAATGTATTAGTATGCTAACAAATATATTTCGTAAAAGAAAAAATAAACCTCGGGGAATATATCGACAGCCCTGTCCTGCAGTATTTAAATTGTATATAATAAATTTTTTAGAATAATTGAAATGTTTAAGTTTGCTTACAATTATTTTTCGTAGTCGAAGAAATATACCTCGGGGCATATATCGACAGCCCTGCAGTATTTAAATGAAAAAATATTTAATTTTAAAAATAATGTTTAAGATTGCTAACAATTATTTTTCGTAGTAGAAGAAATAGACATCGGGACATATATCGACAGCCCTGCAATATTTAAATTGTAAATTATATTTTTTTTAGAATAATGTTGAAGTTTGCTAACAATTATTTTTCGTAGTAGAAGATGTTAAAATAAAAGTAGAAATATAGTTCTATAAAATATCCATACCGTAATTAGAATATTCCTAAAGCATGTAAGAAATTAAAAAGATTTTCAAGGCCGGATGCAAAATATAGCCATACCTTCCAATAATCGAATCAATGACACTGAACAAAATCTGTCAAATCAGCTCCCAGCCCTATAATTATAGCTTCAAAAAAACTTCGTAGCGATACAAACTTTGAAATAAAGTTCTCTCTATATTATTACGATGCTTCAGTTATAAGCCAGGAAATTTGAATTTTGAATATAAAAAGACGTCCATTCCAATTGGACGAACGACAACTTCAAAAATACGCGATTCAAAATAAGCCGTTAGCATTGGTCGAAAAATTTGCTGTTCAAAATAAACCGTTATCATTGGGCGAAAAGGACATTATGATGAACATATTTGTGATTATTTTATCGGCTATTAATATGAAGATGCATAATATATACCTGCCCACATACTATATCCATACATGTACACACATACACTCGCTTGCCTACATACTATACACAAGGAAATCAACTGGAGTCATTTTCATGGTTCTAAGTGTGGTGTTTGTGGTACTGTCACCAGTTGTATTACTACAGTTAAATTTTAACTAGTTTTTAATGAATTCACTTTTTTTTCTCTCAAAATATCTGTAATGTTTTTAAGCCCTGCTTTCTATTATATGTTATAACTAAAATTTGAAACCAGTTATAATATTTCGTAATTATATAAGTTGACTTAAAACTTCAATATTTAAAGGTGAATTGGATAATAAATATCGATCACTTTTAAGGTGTTCACTGTCAATACTTGATGGAAAGGCATTGTGTGAAAAAAATAAAAAAATCTCCGTTGCTCTAATTCTACATGTATTCATTGTTGACTTGGTTCCTACGTACTTTTACTTTGTTCAATATAGAATGCACTGTATTAATGTGTATTATATTTATTTGAAAATGTTCGTCGTGTGCAAAACCGGTACTGATTATATTAAATAAATGTGGAATTAGCACAATTTTTTTCAATATAATAATTATCGGTTAACCGGTATTTAGGAAAAAAAACCGGCTTTTTTAAATTCGGATGATATGATAACCCTAGCAGACGCATACCGGTTGAATATTGTAAGTATGCGAATAGTATTTTCTAATTTCCATCGTGCAAGCGGAGCGTGTCGATTGGCTCTGGGCAGACGACCACGTGTCGATGACGTCGGAAACCTTGGTGTCTGCCCCACTTGTGGCCGCTCAGCGTACCAATGTATACTCGGCATTTTCAATTCTTGGCAAGCCTGCAAAGATATCTGGCAGACTTCCTCGACCATAAAAACGGCCGCGACGTGACGGTGAAATTAATTTGATATTCAGAAACACAACAAACGGACGAGCATGTTTAATCTGCCTTTGTTGCGGTAACTGTTGCTAAAATGTCAGCATCCATCATTGCAATGCATTCGATTTTCGCACCGCTTTGATTTCATTTGTAATATAATATGGTGCCAACAAACTCGTCAAAAAAACCACAAGAGAAAATTTACCAATGGTTGCGTTTTATAGCTGATATGAAGTAGAAAAATGCCAACATTTAATATTACATAATGCGGTTAGTAAAATGAAACGTAAACCAATTTTCATCTTTCTAATTTTGTACATTTCAATGAGTCTGTTTGGTCACGAACGACTCAAGGTTCCACTTTCAGCATCTTCAAGAAATATTACTACACCTCCATTAAAAAAAAAAATTTCGCGCCTACCCATCGTTTATCTCATATTTTAATTAAGACTCGAGTCAATGGTTAGTTTATTCGTCAACGTTACGATAGTCTGATGATGGTCCTCGAAGAGGCGAAAGATGTGTCACAAGTTGTAGCATAGCAAGTGGAAAAACAATGTTATCAAATTTAATCTTATATTGATAGTTTTTTATCAATTACAATGAAAAGTAGGGTAATACAATGAATAAATATCGTTAAAAATAATAATCTAACGCTGTAACTTTTTACCGTTGACTTCCGGAAAAATGTACAGCAAACATGTACAAAAAAGACCATAATAATTGCAAATCCAGAGATAATGAATCCACACAAACCGTCACATTCAATTTAAACTACATAATTCTAAAGTTATAGTCAATATATTTGACAAATTAATGCTAGAGCCGAATGAAATACTGAGTTGTTCGATATTTGACAGACGCGTTATTAATGTCATACATATATCGGCGACCGAGCCAAGCGCGAGCAATCATTTGTGAGTGTCAAGCCCATGTATTATTTTGAACGCCTTTATAAAGTTTTATAATGCACGACAATGTGAAATATAAAACACATTATATCATATTATATATCACAGAATAGTGATGTTACGAAACTCTATAGCTATATCGATTATAATTAACACAGTCAATAGTTATTAAAGCAGATATTCCTTTAAGATATCTAAAGATTTTACAGCGTACAGCATCTTTTAAAAAAAATATCCAACGACCCACTTGAAATCTACTGATTGTAAACGAGCAATTAAAATATGCAGTGAACACTGATGATTCCTTTTCTTAACGCATGTTTCAATGTACGTTTTACAATGTGGTTAAGGGTAAGTGTAGCGGTCTACAGCGACACCTATAATTAATACAAATTATTAGATGACTTGTTTACAAACATTTCTGTAATTGATAAAATCTAGCTCAATAGTTTTATCAAAACATTCCAGTTGAATTGAGCATTCTTTATGATTATATTCAAATAAAATGTATGAGTAAAAAATGAATAAGGAACCAGTGGTGTGCTTAAATAGTCACCTGTTTTTTTTCAAACAAAACGCACCATTTATTTAATACAAAATTAAATACATTGACATTGAAACATTAGCTTTCTATTAATGCCACTGGCTGACAGTTAATATTTTGCAGATATTTTTTATTGGAATATAACAAATAATAAAGAACTATTAACTCAATTGGGATGTTTTAAGTCTTAGTAATTAAACCAGATTCCACCAATTATACGAATGTTTGTAAATAAGACACTTTATATTTTTCTTAATTAATAATAAGGTTTACTGTTGAACAGTATGGGAATAAAAAAGGACTCACCAAGACAAATAAAATTACTTGCGTTGAAGACATTCTATTCAAAAAAAATAATATTATGGACTGAGTAGAGCCTAATTTTTTTCATTTAAACCTCTAAAGATTCCTTTTCCGTTACTGTTTTCATAAATTCTATTAGAGCTCCAATCTTTACGTGCATCATTAATGTATTATTTGTTAAACAATAGAAGGATTGGATTTTGGAATCAATGAATAGCCTAGGTTAGAGTTTATTTTTAATTTATTTGTATTTGAATCCCTAACCCTTAACCCTCTAGTAATAAATGATGATGTACCTTCTTCGTCTTTAGATGAGAATCTTATGATAAATTAAGTATGAACATATATTTAAGAGGAGGTAAACGCGTGGGAATAGCAGCAAGTTTCTATAGTGCAAACTAAAGTAAAAATAAAAACGGCTGTGTTCTTTATATATTACCTCTCACAGTGAATCGGCCTAAATATGTAATTTTTTTAAAACATAATAGAAATATTCACCAAAAAAGCGAACATAAATATTTTTCGTAAGTTTATAAAAAAAGCTTACATCACTACTTCGCTTGAGTTGGAATACTAAGAATGTATATACGTCATACTGTTAAAATCATTAACCTAATGTCACAACCAAATCGGACTATGTTCGAGATTTTTTTAAGTAAACCGGTATGTAATTGTCAAATCAAAATCAAACAGTATCTGCCCACATAAATAATAAGTTAGGAAGGCGTAAGCTCGTGTTAATGACGGCGACGCCCACGAGTGGCGTCGAGACGCAAACTTGACACTTGTTAAAATTTTCCCACCCACCTCTTTAGAATCGCATGTCAATTTAACTGAAGAATCTTTATATAAACCACATTTTTTATCGCAGTGCAGCAATCAAATACAAATTCATTCATAAAAAAATACATGCAACGTCGGTCAATACAACTCATTTCGTCAAAAAGATTTATTAGCAAAATAAACGGGTGTTCTACACACGAATACACGTGTTCTACACACGTACACCTATTTCATTGACAATTTATTCATCGTATTTTTACAAACTTTGAGACTATTTTTTAAAGTATGTACTTAGCTTAGTTGTATATTAAATTAAACATGTACCGGTCGAGGGAAAAAAATCAAGACAGCATTTTTTTTTACATAGACTAACGTTGTTAAACATGGTACAAAATTCTTACCAAATGCGGTCATAAGAAGTTCTAGGACAATGATTGGCAGAGAATTCATTGTGTTATTTATTTTATCCTTATCACTTCATTGATGTTCACATACCTGCAAAAAACAGAATAAAGTATTTTTATAAGGCTTAAAAAGCATATTTATATGACAGTTTAGTTAGAAGTATTCGCAAAATTACAGTGTTTTTCCCGTCGAAATAGTATGCTGAAATTAAAATGCTATTTCATCATTTATTCACTCGTTTCTGTTTGTGAAACTGGGCCTGATTATTTGTAAGTACTATTAATGGTGTTATAAAAAATAAAAATAATAAAACAGTTTTAGTACTTTTTCCACATAAAATATATTGGATCAGGACCGGTTTCGCTCATGGTGAGCATTGTCAACTGATAAGAAATACAATGAGACAGTGATATTTATTATATATATTTACTTTGTTAATGATAATTCATACTTAATTGATTTTGATGTAATAGTTTGCTTTGCTTAGAGGTCTTCAACTTTTTATTTATATTTTATTTCTCTTGGATTGTGTTTCAATTCATTTGCTTAGTTGTAATACCAATTGTTTGTCATATCTTGTTTTTCTTACTTAACTTTTGTATAAATATCACTGTTTCATTGTATTTCTTATCAGTTGACAATATGCTCACCATGAGCAAAACCGGTCCTGATCCAATAAATTGTATGTGGAAAAAGTACTAAAAATGTTTTACTATTTTTAATATAATGCCATTCCACCAAGTATTGACAGTAAACCGCTTAAAATGGTATTATTATTAAGTTAATATAATAATTACAATATGCAGAGACTATCAGGATTTTTAATGAAAATTAAATCTCCACGAATATCGAAATTAAATAACGCTTCGACAAAATGATTTTATAAATGTCGTCATATACTATTCCAGTAATGTATTTTGAACGAAGTATTGTTAAAATAGAAAAAAATAAACTTCTAAGTTCTGTTTCTGTAAAACTAAATCTCTCCTAAGCAAGTAAGATACTTGAAAAACTAAAATTATCAGAAAAAACTATAAGGAAAAGCGGATAAAAACTTCCTTAAGCGTTTAGGGGGAAAATGTATAAAGCTTTTTTACACACACGATACTCATCGCTTCACATGACCTACATAACGAAGCGTCCTGTCAGACACGACGTTGAAGTTCGTATGTGTTGTTTTTTTTAAATGTTCAGCTGTAGACAACTGGAGAAAATTTTTTGATTCATTTTTAAGATTTTTTCACACACTCAAAATGAGAAAAGAAGAATGTTTTAGGAATGAAATCTGTCAACAATTTCTCTATGGTTACTCATATTTGTTGAATGATGTTATTATACATATAATAAAAACTACCGTGGCAGTTAACGTGAAAAAATATAGAATTTTGCTTAGATTTATAACAGAACTTTTACGCTCACAAATATACAACCGTAAAAATCATATTCTTATAAAAAAAATACATAATTCACGGTTTTATGCCTAAATTGTAAATGCGTTACAGATACAAAGATAAATCAAGATTAACAAATATATCTATTGAAAGTAAACATAACGTAGTAATAAGTCTGAGAACAAGGAAAATTATTGTTTGAATACAATCACTACCGATAAATTTTGTTTTAATAAAGTTTTGAAAGGTAGTCTTGCGTAATATTTTTGTTATTTCTTATTCGAAAACGTAATTATCAAGGAATGCCATTGTCAATTAGCAACAAGGAGTATTTATTGAAAGCATAGACCATTGTTTAATAAATCCGTTTGTGTTTTTTTTTAAATTATAAACATGAACTAAAAATACATGTATATACAAGCCTAACGCCAATGTAAATGTATTAAAATAATATGTGATTTAAAAAGATGATAACGAATGTGTATTGAATCATTGGACGACACGCGTTAAAACTACGACAGCTTTGTCAACAATCATATTAAAAGTAGTAAATCTTTTATTTGAAACATGTAAAACCAATTCTTATTTTTCCGTTAAATATTTCTGTTAAGTATATTAATGAATCAATAATTTTGTAATGCCAAGCTTCGACCGTAATACAACAACATAAAGCGGAAGCGACTTGTTTGAAACCGTGTGAAATTGAATTTACTTAGACTTAAGCCATGCAAGTAAAAGCAAATACACGAGTATGTTAATAAATATGTTGCACAGAGAACACAACAAGAGAATAATTGGAAATGCATTACTATTTCCAGTTTGTATTGGCATTGATATGATCCTTTGAGAGCGCACTAAGTAACATTGATTTGTTGGGCGGAAATATAATGAAATATCGTGTGCGTAGTACTGGAATGACACAAAAACACATGATTATTATAGCTGAATTCCAACGACGATGTGTTCCAAGTTCCAACATTATAGTTATTCTATTAATAATTAACAATTGTCAATGTGTAAGGGTGTCGAAGAAGCTGCATGTAAAATGGAAGATTAAATGTTTACGGAAAAGGCCGTTATATCATCATTTAGACGCCATAGAAGTCAGTTTTTTTATCACATAATATGTATATTATATTGATTATATGATTTGTTATGTATTATAATCTAATTTACATGTACATAATACGTGCATTTTTTAAACAAATACATAATGAATTACTTCATCTCATCTGCACATTTTCGATTTTGCGAGGTATGTCGAAGTCCACCGAAAGATCAATCGTAAATAATTGTGAATAAAATGGAAATAATGCAAATAATATAAACAACGGGCAAGATGATTTATGATTCGGAAAACCGCGTATTTTAATTAACTACGCAAGTGTTCATTAAATATATGAAAAGTTCTTTGATTTTGTGTTGTAAGTAAAATTATTGATGATAATTTTAATTATTTTTTTCACAAAATAACGAAATTAATAGTGAATAATCAATTTGATTGCTTATTTTTTTATTTATAACGTTTAAAATAAAGTGTCATTTTGAAAAATGATAAAACTGTTTTTATTCATAAGAAATAAATTCATATTTTTAGTTGAATCTTTATACAAATGCTTAACATTCTTTTTGTATTTTACACTCTGAGAAGACTTTATTATAAATTAATTCAAAGGAATGTAAAGGAATCGTTTTCTACTATGATTTTATTTGTATTATGTAACTAGAAATGGGCTTGTTTCAAAAATGAATTAAAACTTTTTATTTAAAGAAAAAAATAGTTTCACTTAGTTTTTCACAAGCTATGTCACTGTGACTGTCAAAAATAAACAAAATAAAAATGCCGACATTTATTTATCAGTTGGAAACTAGTAATTTATCAGTTAATCGTTGCTTAAATTGTGATACAATGTAATATATTTATTTATTTGACTAAAAAAGAACAAATAATGTCTAAATAAAACAAATGTTTATAAGCCAAGCAAAAAACATTATCAGTAAGCAAAACGCAATAAAACGAGTGTTTAGATTTGTTTAGTTTCCAATGTAAAATGATTCCTATGTCTACATATCCTTTCAATGCAAATATGAAACCTCATTGAAAATCGAAGCAATAACGATCCTGCGGAAAACGAGAATAACTGTACCTAATATATTATTCACTGTGAAAGGAAACGCTTAAAGTAGGATTAAATGTGGGATTGGTTGCCGATTCGCGCCCCACTAACGACATGCCAGTCAATAAATCATCGCAGAGCTTTTGATGAGCTTTTTTTTACACTAGTCCAGTATATTGGTGACAAAAAGCTGCCGCAATTTTTTGACTTATGAAGTTGGCAAAACACTTAAATTTCGATATATGAATGTTCGAAAAGAATAAATTAGCTCGATATACAGCACCTGTTTAAGCCATTAAAAAATCGTAGAAAATGTTAGAGTAAATTAAAATTAATCATCGCATTTCATGAAACATACAGAGCTTCAACATTTTAAATAGTAAAGGTTAATCGTTGCAACACTTTTAAAAATAAGTTTTACAAAATTCTTAGATGTCATTCATTCATTATCAGGCCTGCGATGTCGGAGTTGTTGTGTCTTCCATGGAGTCGGAGTCGTAAAAAACGAGCTATTAAAAAATATTTAAAACAAAAGACTTAAGAAATGGCCCGTTTTATATATTTTTAGTATAGGAGTCACGAGTTAAACCATTTGCAAATGCCGGAGACAAGTTCACGTTTTTTTTCTCGACTCCACAGCTTTGCCCTCTTCACAATCTTCACAATAAGTTTTTTAAAAAAAAACAATAAAGATTTTGTTTAGAATTATTTTCATTTTCATTTTGTACACTTCCATAGAATTCTTGGTCGAACACGACCCGGGTTTCGCCTCTCGGCATCTTCCGGTGCTAATCAGTGCGCGAATGCACTTGAACTGAGTACAAGTGTACAAAATCAAAATGAAAATAATTCTAAATTATTATTAAATTTCCATCAAGCACCTTCAGTCGAAATTTTAAATTAAAAGAAAGATTTTGTTGTTCAATATTTGATAGATATTGCATAATGTTTGAATGATGATATATATTATTTATTTTTACTTCACCAGAGCGAAATTGTGATAATTGAGTGATAAATATTTAGCCATACCACGCTTTTTTAAGATTTCGACTGAAGGTGCTTGGTGGAATTTCAACGTTAAAAGCATGTACATATGTACATACGCAAGTTTTGTCACTAGCGATCCGGGTTTCGACTTTCGGCATCTTCAGAGGTTCAATATCAAATATTTACGGGTTAATTTATAAAATCTTTATTGGTGTCGTTTGAAATTATTTATTATATTATGTACTGCAACAGAAATTTATTATTCGCAATACTTTCAGGAGCATTGAATTTCAAACGGGTGATACATTTTACAAAAACAATGTTTAGATTATTTATACACTACATACAATAGTTTTATTGGCGAAAAGACAATTTTTTAAAATATGTATAACCGTAACAAAACGATGTAATGGAATATTGCAGAAAATAATGAATCACATGCTGTAAAATAATAGATATGACGAATACATTTTGTTCCATCTATTATAAAAACATCGTATTAATTTGAAATAAATAACTAAGGATTGACGTGATACAAGAAACTACGAAAATAAATACTGCAATGTTCAGTGCTTCTACAAGTTTACTGTAATAATCTTAATATTGAATTATAAAATATGCTTATTTTAATTTTGTAAACTTAGAAAAAAAAACTTTATACATTACATTTATTTTGAATATAAAAAATATTGAAAATACTAGGTTGAAAAAAAAGATGTCTGTATCTTTTCTGTTTTCGTAATGGGTACAAAATTTTTGCTTGGGATCAATAGTAAAAATTGAAAATTATTCAACAGGTTTTTGAACCACCAGACACCCTTACCCTAAGTGGGCACGGAACGTCACATTCTAAGCAAGTTCGTTAAGAGCTGCAACTTCCATATAAACTTTGTATGGACGTAAGAATGTTGATCGGGTTTTACACTAGGTCCTGAACTTACAAGTTACAACTTATGTTTTGTGATTAGATCTGATTTTAAATTCTCAAGTAACTAAAATAGTTTTTTTTTCACCTTGTTAACGTACGGTGTAATCACGTGTTTATCAAAAAAAATGTGTTTAATTAATGATTTCATTATGGCAGCAATCAATGTGACTTACTAGATTTTAAGAGAGGCTTTTCAACGTAAAAATGAAATGGGGATTTATGCCATAAATATTACTATAAAAAAATACTACTATACATGCACGTTGGGGGAACACTGAACGGACTATGTCCAGATGGATGGAGCACATGTGAGACGGTGTGATGAATTGTTTTTTTGGCTCTCATCTGCGACGGACAGAGGATGTGGCATCTGAAAATAATGTTGCCAACACGGCTTTTCTAATTATTTTAAAAACTATTGAAACTTGTTAATGTTAACCTTTGTCATATTCTCCGCATTATGAATCAGGAGCGGATTAGAATTGAGATAACCAAACATCTCTTACTAACTTTTAATTTCAACTTGTTAGTATTTTTTATTCATGGATTAAAATGTAAAAATATAAAAATAAAAATACACAAATTGTATGTTGGTGGCATTCATGATTTGAATAAACCTAGTAAGTTTTACAGTTGGTGTCGGCAGTCTTACTTGTATAGTAAAGTCATAAGAAGTCGTTCGAGGAAGAAGGAATAAAAGCAAACTTATGTTTATAGTGAATGACGGTGACTTCTTCGCCTGTATTGAAATCTTTTAGAATATTCCCGAATCACATACGATGTTGATTTTTAATAAAATTAGCAGGCAGGATTGACAATACAAATAAAGTATCGAACCGAAAGTGTATTCGACCCAAATAAATGAATAAGAGGTGGAAGTCGACTCCAAGTGTTCGATGAGCACCCAAATGAAACAAATTCAATGTCTAGCAAAGTGAGTAATGTTTTAAACCAAATGATATCCAATCTTCCAAAATAAATAAATTCATATAAATCTCACCAGCGACGTTCAAAATTATGGTTCTTTAAGGTTCGGGTTCTTATGGGGTACATTCGAATTGCAAAAAGACTTTTTATTTCAACCATTCGCTAAATACCAATAATATCCGGCTGATATTTGTTGTAATCTACTATGATACCTCTATCAATCCAATGCAAATAGTATGCAAATTTGTCTGCGGTCACTTTGTATACCCATCGCTCCTCGATCCTATTTTCGACGTTTCGGTACTCGAGTGTTAAATTAATGCGAAAGTTTAAATATGCATTGATATAAAAGCACTAATAGTATCTAATTCATACTTCCAACCGATATTAAATTATGGATGACGTAAGAATCTTTTTTCAGGTGAGATATAAGAATTTGTTGTAAACTGTAGCAAAATGTTAAAGTTATCGTTTCGTACCATTTGCCATTGAAATAAGTCGTTGGCAACATTGGTCGGCGGTCAGTAACGGAACTGCTACAGGCAGGAATGAATGTCATGTCGCACAAAAAAGGGCGAAAAAAAAATGCAATTTATATAAAACTAACATTGGCGAGTCGGAAAATGACACAACGTGCCAGTTTTTTTTATCTGTTTCAAGGGTGATTATAAAAAAATATTTTATTTCACCGGCACCATTTAACCACAAATCTGCGCAAAAAATGTAAATACAAAGAGAATTACGAAATACTGGTGGTATCACTGAAACACGTGAGACCTTTTTTAAGAAGATAATATGCCAGTAAGATTATCATGTCAATTATCGGATACAGCATATTATTCCCTCCGCAAAGAAAGATTCGTAAGCCAAAAAGATAGATTTGTTGTTGTATACATAAATAAGCACAAAAATCGAATAAAATAATAATCCCTAGATGACTGTGAAATTTTAACACGAAGACAATAAGAATGGATTTATTTTTCAAAACTAATGTAATTTACGTTTATATTTTAACTGGTTTTTTTTCTACGCAAAATATTTTATTTTTGCATTCATATGCAAAATGTAGTTTTCTTAAATAAAATGAGGTGTTAAATGTTTTTTTTTTGATTTTTTTTCCATCGTTGAAATATCCATTGCAATAACACATATTTATTTCACTGAAAATATGAAATTATACATTCAACGGTTAAATACAGTCGGCTGAAAGTACGCAAGCATGTTTAAATGTCAATTCGAAATAAACCTGAGCTCAACATCTTTATTATTTTGTGTGTCTTAAATTTATTTTCAGTATAATAATAACTGACATCTTAAAAAATGACAGGCCATCTAAAGAACAAAGAGTCTAACTCGGCGACAATAGAGAAGCTGCCAATCGTTAATACCGGTAGCTGGGATATGTATATTATTTTAAAATTATGTTTCTCGAGCCGACTTTATAGTACCATTAATCACAAATATAATAGACAAGAGAAGATAATCTTTGTGACAGGACCGTTACAATAGTTTCTCAATTTAAATAGCACAACACTTGAAGGTTGAATTCCGGAATGATTTTATTTGCTTATAAATTGAAAATATAAAAAAAGTTTTAGTAACCATATCTACTCCTAATTTAAAATATGTGTATTCCTACTGGAGCTTATCTCAATAGACGAACTAATCCATTTAATAAATATATAAAGGGTTTAGAATGAATAGCTTGCAGTTTTTGGAAGTTAATTAAGTCATTAATAGAAAGAATAAAACATTTTTAGTAGTTTTTCCAAATAAAATGTATTTTATCAGGACCGATTTCGCTTATGGTGAGCATGCTCACCATGAGCGAAACCGGTCTTGAGCCAATAAACTTTATGTGGTATTCCACCAAGTATTGACAGTAAACACCTTAAAAGTGATTAGTAAGTAGCATTAAAAATAATATAGGCGGATCACCAGAGTTGAATTGCTTTAGATTGGTATATACGTACTTAATGAAAGAAATTAGGTTATAATTAGAACTATCACGGTTTGTATCTAACCACCTCCTGGAGAAAAGGACAATAATTATAATCATTTTTTAGTTCGTAAACCTCGCGATTTAAAATCTGGTGATGCCTTAGCACATGTAACATTTTTTGTACAAAAATATTCAATTAAATTTTATATTTAAAAAATAAACTTCCAAAAAATTACCTCCGAATCAATCGAAGACACTATATTAAGCACCTTCAGTCGAAATTTAAAATGTATGCAATAATATTATAGAATTATCAAAAATATAATTCATTGCTTAAAAAGGAAACGATTATAAAGGTTGTATATTTATTTAACATTTCAGAATATCAATAGAAACAATCGAAGTCCGGTGTTTTCTTGTGCTGAAAATTCGTGTACGGAATAATCACCGATTCAGAATTAAGACATCCCCGCTAGGCGCACTTTATTCGTGCTTTAGTTTCGGACCGGAAGAGGTTAAATCACAAAAGACGGTTAAAAATCTAGCATCGGTTATACAGAAATAGTGTTGTGCTTGTACTCAACCGTAATCTAAACAGTTTCAGTCTATTTCCGTCGCAGTGCGGTTCGCGCCCTGTTGTCAGTTAAGCCAACCTTCCGACAACAAAGCAGACACCGAACACTAATAATGTGCGGGAATGATAATTAACAATACACTGTCTCTTAATAGTCCGTATATACTGGATGAGATGTGTTATTAGAAGCATGAGATTAGATGTTTGAACTTTTGAATAAGCCCAGATTACAAAACTCACTCCGTCATCCGAGGTTGCTCACTGGACTTCAATTTATCGATAAAAAATTAAACTGATTTTGATCGCATGTAGGAAATGTTTGTGTTCATTTATGAAAAATTCTGCGAAATAATTTCGTCGTCAATTCATGAAACTATTTTAATAATAAAAAAAAAACACTACTTTGGGGCATCCGTGAAGAAATAGGTAATTTATTGATTGAATAAGCATTTACTTGGTATAACTCCACTGTGAACTCCAGAACACCTTCTTATGGTTTCATAGTACTGATGATGGCTTAAGCTGAAATAACGAGCAACCATATTGTATAAAATAATATTTGTAAAACTAAAATACTTTGATATTTTTTCACCTTATAATAAATAGGGTATTTAAGTATTTCAATAATATTCATCATAGTCATCAAATATATTAACATCGTAAGGCGTGCATAGTATTAAGAATATTAAGATACATATATTTTTAATAAATATAAAAGATGCGATTTTACCAAAGTTGTGGAGTCCGGGTAGTAAAAAGACGATTCCGATTCCGGCTTTACATAAAAAAAACTGACTCCGACTCCAAATTGCTTTTTTCAGATATTTCCGTGAGACTAGCATATCTTTGTATACTATCAGATCACTTCTTTTGACGGTGTGATGAATTTCAGTATGCAATTGTTTTTCGGTCTTACGACTTAAAAATATTTGAATGAATGTCTGAAACTTATTGCATGCGGTCGGGCTAAAAAGAGGCAAGTATAAAAGCACTATAAAAAAAACACTTAACAACGTTGCTTTAACTGTCGAGATATCAACGAATACAGCAATTATTCAGTCACGGTAATCTTGCAGTAGAGTAAAATAAAGATTTGAAAAGTTCTCGATCAAAAATGAGTTCTAGATTTTTAGAAATGATTAAATTTAGATGAAAGATAAGATACTACTGTATCAATTGGGTATCGAACTTTTCAAAAGAATAATCTCTCATTGACCCACGCCCTACTCAATACACCAGCTACCCAGCTAAGGAAAACATATTATTTGTGTCGTGATATACTTCTTCACTGAAAAACAAATAGTAAGTTACCTCGTTAGAGATGTGAGTTCACTTTTAAAATATAAAAAACATGGAACGAATATGTTGACAGTACAATAATTATTGATGGAGTTGCATCAAATAAATGAATGTTGAGAATGTACCAACGATACTAAGCCCAGAAACGTAATCGATAACTTGTCTACAGATCGTTGTATAGCGCACCAAATCCTTGAGCTTATACTTATGATTCAGAACAATATGGATATAACTGAGGACATCATCGTTAACAAGCATGACTTGTCGACACAAACGCGCAGTACACTCCCAAAGCTTTGGCCAATAAAATTGCATGCAAATATATCTGCCAGCGGGTTATATAAATATTCCCGGGGACCTGATCAATTAAAATCAATGCAAAATCGAATGGCTTCTTGTTATGAGGATATAATATTATGGGTAAAGCTGAAAATGCTGTCATTAAATACATATTATGTGTTTATTTAATAACTTTGAAAACTTAGTTGTAATTGACAATGTCAACAGCAAAAAACTATTTCTGGATTTCAGTTCACGAAATACGCGTTACGATTTTTTTAGAATCATCTGAATGAATTCACTTTATGAAAATTCACTCTAAATATAAGATTTAAAATTAGAAAGAAATGCTATTCTATCAATATAAGCGACTCCTGCTTCAAAAGTATGTACTTCAATTCGTTTAAAAAATATTTGATCGATAAATTTACATTTATCAACTATAAACGATTGGATTCACAATTTCAGCAAGAATTGACAGTTGTCAATTGTAAATATGTAATTAAGCACCGTTTACGCAAAAATATTCAATTGATTTAGATTGTAATCACAAATAAAAAAAGATAACAGCGTAACATCTATGTTTATTGGGATATTTTTTTATTTAGTTATGTATTATTTTGGTGGATGTAAAAATACGGAAAATAAACGTGGCGGAACACTAGTCCAAACCGACATTTCTTAGTAATATCAAAGCTGTGAAAATGATCCGAAGTGACAAGGGAACTTCCGCTTGAGCGCTCGTTACCGACGCCCCTTAAAACAATAATAACTGAGTCTCATGCGAGTCCATTACCGAACAGCGGATCAGCGGACCGCATCCCAATGCATGATTTATATCCTGGGATCAGAGCTATAGTATGCCATCGGCATACTGTGACAGCTCAAATTATTTAAGGTTAAAAAATATTTAAAAAAGCTGTGAAAAATTGGTAGTTTTATTGCTGCGAACGCAAGAATGATTTCTTGCCTACTAATTGCTATTTAAATATGACTGCTTTATAGATAATCTATACTTATAATTATAAAGCCTGTTAATTGCTATCTCATGTTTAACATATAATATAAACCCAAGCGCGTGAGATAAAACGGTTAAATACATTTGAAGAGTATGTTTGCTAACAATTACAACATATGTCATTAATTATTCCTTTATTTCAGAAAGTATTTTATGATGTCTTGAGTTTATGTTAAACTTTTCGAAAAAAAAAATGAAAAAGCTTAGTGCTGTTAATAGTAACACAATCATACGTACAGCCTGTTTTAAAATTGTAATCCCTTTTTAAGCAATAAAGCTTTCTTATGAAGGAAAAAATATCCTTTCGATTTTAAAACACTGATATGATTTCAATACTTCAAATAAAAACTAACTTAGCACAACGGATTTTCAGAATAAAAATCGTGTTACTTACAATTGTTTTTTTTTTATAATATCAAGAGTTAACTGACCGAATTGAAAACATTCTCGTCGGCAGTCACATTGAAAACGCATTTGTTTATCTATACATGCCATTCATCGGTACCAATTCTTATGATTACTATTCTTAAAAAGGTATTCTTTATAATTTACAAAACTTATTTTAAACCATGTCCGCTCCCAATGTAGAGCATATGGAATCCTAATGGAGTTTATCTCAACAGAAGTTTTTCTACGAGAACTGCATGTTACTCAGTTGCTCAACCTCTCTTTTTCCAAAGAGAGTAGGGATAGAAGGATAGGGCTAGGACAAGATTAGTGGTAAGCTAATCGCTCTCGATACGCCCCGTTCATAGGATAGGATGGGTGAGAGGGGGGAATTCAAGACATCACATACATCCATGCCTTTGAACAGAAATTCATAAATCGATTAAAAAATCAATTTATAAAACTGACCGTACCGGGATTTTAGCCCGGGCCCTCCGTAGCCGAAGCCAACAACGTTGACCACTCGACCACACAGGCGGCTTATTTGTAATCATTAACAACTGTACATCGGGGTGTTTTAAATAAAATTGATAATTTAAAAGCTATTAAATTTGAATCGTTCAAACTATGTACATTCTCACAGATTTTGTCACTAACGACACGGGTTTCGCCTTTCGGCATCTTCAGGCATTCAAGTGCACGGATGAACTTGAACCGACAAGTCAGTTAAATAAATATACATAATAATATATAAGTAAAAAAAAAATTAGCACTTAAATCACGTGTACCAACCAAAACAAGTGCATTTTAATGTTATATAAAGTTAATATGATAAATTGCATTAGGATTCACAATAACAATATGTAAATAATTTGGTATTGATATAATTACTTCTAATAGATCGCCAAACAAGTTAAATAAATACTTAAACATATTAATTAGCTACTGTATATGTAAACCAAGTGGAAAAATGGCGGCTGTGCTGACAGCTTAATCGGTATTTGAATTCAGTGAGTAATTTGATTCATTATAAAATAAATATTTCTTATTCAGTCTTTTGCGGTTCTTAATATATAAAAGAGCTTCAGTTTTATAGAACACAAAAAAAAACGCCACGAATGAATAATTTTTGTCAGCAGAATCAGTGTGTTGTTGAACCTTATAAAAATTCCAATTATGAAGCCAATTTGTTAAAAAAGCACACCTTAATTAAAGTGAAACAGGGTGTTTAATTTAAGTAGCCAGTGTATGTTAACATCCAAATATCCCGAGGGAGAAAATCATTACCGGCATGTCGGACTACACAGCGAATAACGTACGCCATCCATACGCCGCAAACCTAGTCACGCAGTACTTGCTGTTTTGTCAAGAATGCCGGAAAACTATAATGTCAGGATGAATTAAACGGGTAATTTGACTGCTAAATCAAATTTCTATAATAAATAATAGTGATGGATTTGACTGTCATTAATGCGAACGTGGTCGATATTCCCCAGGAACATCATCGAACAGTTATATCATTTGGTTTCCAAATTGATTTATTTTTGTGTTCTATGACGTAAGTAGAATTAGTAAAAAAAAATATCAGCTAATCGTTAACAGATCAAAACATAGAAATATGAGTCTTCTGCATCGAAATGCTGAAAATATTACATTTGAATCATTTTCGCAACATATTGAGGTATAGTAAGTAGTGTTTCGTAATTTCTTCCCACCTGCTGACAGGTAAACAATATAATAGTCGGATTAGAAATGTTTTTATCGACCCGAGTGTTAGTAAAACGGCGCCAGCACTAGTCACTGTCCATCAGTTAGAAAAAAAACTGGTCTAGGATTCTAGGCTATGGTTGAATCTTTTTTCAGTTGATCATGATTGACTTTCTTACATTCTAGATTAGTTCATTTAAAGCAATTTAAAATGTTACCGCCGTATTTTTTCTTTCTTTTTAAAAATAGCTGAACGTACAAAAACTTTTGATTTTCTTTTGATCAAGCCGACTCTTTGATACGCCACGCAGTGGTGCAAATAGTCATCAAACCAACACGGTCATATTTGATTTTCCACTAAAAAAAAATATTTTCCGCCAGGTCAAGCATCCGTCAGTCAAGGTCAATCAAAAAAGCACCTCCCGGAACTTTTTATTTTATGACTAAGCCTCCGCTCAAGGTACTTCCAGGATGCTTTAATCTGATGGATGAAGATGATAACAAGTATGAGGATCGCTATCGCATGATGCGGATAGCATAATGATAAAAAATGTTACACCAATAGCGAGTCTAAGCTAACATTATCATATTAAATTCGGAAGCACAATAATTACAAAAAAATATGTTACATATATTATATTATACAAATTGCCTTTTGTCCTACTGAAATATTTAAAAAATAGGTCATGTTGAATTTACAAAATATATTCCGTCCTTGACAACCCTTATGTTATTTCGTAGCAGGAAAAGAGAAAATATATTATGTACTTAAATTTGGGTACAAATAACATTATTTTAACACATGAAAAGATGTAATGAAACACTAAATGAAATGCGCTATTCAAATATTATTTACTAATGAGGGTTTTATTTCATGGTGGCACTTAAAAGGCACAAAGGTCTTTTTGCGAGGAATTCGCATGTCCCGTCCCCCGGCCATCGTGGCAAGATGTTTATTGTGGGCTAGGTGAATGCGCAACATTAAAGTCTGTAGGCAAATTTCGACCATAACTTTGGCGAATAACAAAAGTTTCAAAAATTAATTGCCCGAGATAATTTGCGAAATGACGGAATGAAAGGCTGCCCATGAAAGAATGAAATTAGATAGGGTAGACGGATTTGCAAACAACAAACTGGGATAAAAGTCGACAGGCTTTTGAGCCAGTTCGTAGCCCCTAGATAAGATAGTGTAAAGGTTTAATAACGTAAATTATTTTGTCTTTATTGCGTATATTGCCGTGAATTCGTCGTAACGTGGAATAAAATTATTCCGAACAATGTAAAATTTTACATAATAGTATAATAATGTTTACATGAAAAGGTTTTAGTAGTTTAAAATACATGTGCGTCATTTTTTATGTAACTGTATATAGATTAAAATATCAATGATTTTATGAAATAATAATAAAAAAATATGGACTTCACTAAAAGAATTATTATAAACGTCCTTATAAACATTAGTGCCTGAGAGGCATCGATTAGGGGAGCAATCCGGGATTCGAAATTCTTGGAAGAGCTAAAAAAAGGTCTCACGACGTTCTGGAATGCATACTATTATTTACGACGGATTAAGTATAACCTTTGAAGCATGAATTTGTAGCAAAAAGAATAGCACCTACTTATCTACAATATTTTTGCGTCAATTAAAGAACTCTCCACTCTTGAAATCTGAAGTAGATACTTAGGTACTTTTTTCATCTACCGATATTAATAATTTTACATAGTGTATACATAATAAGTAACTTTCGATTGCTTTAATAATTATGCCGTATAATTTGTCACGGGTAATTAAAAAATCCACCCCTTCACCCGCATGCACATCAATAAAATCTGTGATTCAGCGAGCCCCTTGTAAACGTACTGACAGCCTACCGTTGATAAAAGAATTTATATCTTGAATACTTCAGGTTGTTTCCATAATAAAATAAAATATGCTGATTCTACTTGGTTTGCAAGAAGTATGTCTTTGCAGGCCCGGCTGTGGAGTCGTGCAAAAAAAGACGACTCCGACTCCAGCGTTAAAATAATAAAAAAAACAACTCCGAATCCCAAGATTTTTTTCAATCATTTCATGTGAACTGATTATATATATTAAATTTGAATCGTTCAAACTATGTACATTCTCACAAATTTTGTCATTAACGACCCGGGTTTCGCCTTTCGGCATCTTCAGGCATTCAAGTGCACGGATGAACTTGAACTGACGCTTAGTAAATGAAAGTTTCGTGTTTATATAAGATATAAATGCATCACTGAGTCCAAAGCCACTGCTGGCAAAAAGGATAAGCCCATGGGAATGCCAACAGATTTGACTAGTGAGCAGTTTCAAGAATTATAATATTTTGTTTGTCGGCAAAGGTTTTATGATTATATGATTTTATGGTTATATAGGGTATAGACCAAGCACCTTCAGTCGAAATCTTAAATGATTATATATATGTTTACCATCAGAACATCTTTAGTCAGCCTAAAATGAAGTGGAAGCACTATGGACCATTGTGGTTTGAATACACGTCATTATTATTTTTAAATGGGTCCGAGTCGTAAAAATTTTCCGACCCCCGACTCCACAACTCCCGACTTCGACTCCACAAGCTTTGTTTGCAGGGGAACAATTTACATCGAGGGATGTTAAATATGCATAAAATACACGAAGCATTAAGCAAAGATATGTGTATGTATCCATGCTTTACGTATGGAAGGTAACAATAATTGGGGGAAGTAAGTTAAATAGAGATTACATGCTCATTCTCTACGCAATGACAACACGCTCATTTATATTTAAGGTACATCAATATTACGTCTTAATAAGTCTACTAAATAAATTCACCCCAACTTAGTAACTGCAGACGAAGCCGACTCCCAAGCGAGAGGAGCTAACAAGAATTATAATTATAAAATGATTTTCTTTGAATAATTCAAAGTGAATACGAGTATTATGCTGGCTGTGCAGATAGGGATGAAGTTAAAATTGAACAATGAATAAATTAAGTCAGAAAAAAGAAGCCTGTTCTACTAAGCCCACTATGGCCGTCTAAAATAAAACATGAATTATTAATCAGTATGGTCTTTACAACAAAGCATTATTTGGCAATATTGGTATAAGTTATGAGAAATGATTATATATCGAAGAAGACACCGATATGTGACATATTTACATTAGACACAGTAAAAATAAATAATAATAGTATAAGTAATTCAAAAAATAATATAGTATTAATTGATTTGGCATTTACTTGGTAGAACTCCATTATAACAGATTTAAAATATCAAAGTATTTTAGTTCTACAGTTTTTAATAATTTATGCGTTGAAAGCTATTTCGGCTTGCGCCATCGTCAGAGCTATCTTTTGACTATGGCGCAAGCCGAAATAGCTATCAACGCATAAATTATTAAAAACTGTACAACTAAAATACTTTGATATTTTAAATCTGAAATAATATAGTCATCTGTACTAGTTCCCATTTTGATTTAATAATGTCAGGACCGGTTTTGCTCATGACTAGCGTTATCAATTGATAACGTCGACTCCGTTTATAACGCTCGCCATGAGCAAAACAGGTCCTGATCATATTAAATAAAAGTGGGATTTAGTACAAATGAGTTCTTTATTTTGTGAATATAATGCCTTTTCACGAAGTATTGACAGTAAACACCCTAAAAGTGAGTATAAGTAATGGTGATACATTTAGTTTAGATTAATAGTTGCAAACTTGCTGAACAATCCGCTAGGAAAAGTGTTGTGTTGTACACTTTTTCAAGTGTATTTTTGAGTGCGTAGCATAGCAACACACACCAACACAAAGAACATTCATTGTATTAAGAAGAACACATTTGTAATAATTTTGCATTACACATTTATTTCAGATTAGGATAATTTTTAGTACGATACCTTTTGATAAAGAATTGACAGTGAACACCATCAAAGTGAGCGAAAACAATTGTAAAATAATGTATCAACTTGACACCATTTGACCATAATGAGATAAAGATTGAATTCGATTGCAATTATGTTTCGTGAAGGGTTTGGGGGGAGTGGTGTACTGGATTTATAACAATAAATAAAGTCATCGCTAACTCTATGAGAGGAGACAAATAACATTTTTTTCAAGCGTGAGACAGTTATTTGGTTGCCTTTGAAATAAAAATACTAATCATTCCGATCGGTAAATAAAGAGCCTATGGCAAGCAATATACATATGTAAATAATCTGAATCAACAATAAATAAAAAATGACAATTTTTAGATATATTTTTTTTTCTAAACATCTCGAAATAATAAGGCCCATTTACAGAGCGACCTAAATTCAACAGAAATTGCCTGTGATAATAAAATATGTTCAGAAAGTCTTTAATTATGTAAAGCCGTGTTTTGAATTAATAATTGCATTAAATACGAAATGTACCTATTCATATTATTTATAGAATCGGGAGGGTGGTTCGGTAAATAAGTATGTCTGCGTGATAATGCGATTAAATTCTGGAATAAATGAACTGAAATTTTAAGGAAAAGTTGCGCCGCAATAAATAATCAATCGGTGTTACGTCAAATTTAACATTGCTTCTAAAATATTTTAATAATTTAAACGAAACGAAAAGAGATTTCAAGTCGACGTAAAAAAAAGCTTTATCGTCTGATCATATATTCCTTCTAGATTCTACTGTGGTATTGTTTAGCTTTTCGGAACAGCTTCACAGAAAATTTTGATTAAATATTCTTTTACACATAGAGAGAACGGGCATCGAGCTGACTGGTTCTAAGGCTGATCAACCATAATCAACTAATTTTTCAGTTGAAAGTTTTTTTTATGTGCAAAGCGATTAAATATACACAACTGATTTGATGATTTATATTTATAGGTATTTGAAATTGATTGGTAAAACTTCATTACAGTATGTTGAAAAAATATTATAGCATTTTGGTTCAATAAATATTATGTTATATATAGTTGAAAGTTATTTCGGCTTACGCTCACGTCATAACTATGTTTAAACATACATAAACACACACAAGCACATATATATATTAGTGACTTCTGACCACCCTTGGAAGGAAGCAGAGATCGAAGGAGATAGAGAATATTGGAAGCATCGTGTGGTGACCGACAAAAAAAATAGGGAGGGACTATGACAAACGAAGAATAAGCCATGAAATAAAATATCAACGCATATACTAAATTAAAATTGTTCAAACATTTGATGTAAAGTACAGCATAATGTTTTTAGAACCGCAGAACGTCGATGTATCTACAAAATTATTGCGTTTCATCCTTTCATTAAAGCTAATTGCCTTCGCAATTTTCTCTAATAAGTAAATTATTTTATCAGGGATCGCGAGCGAATGTTGATAACGCGGAATAATTAATTTAATTATACATTTTCATTCGCTTAAAACAGCTGAAATGTGATTAAACTAATATTTCGAAATAGAAGCAGATTATTTTAAAATGAAAAACCCGTTTCATTTAAATGTTTAAAGGCAAGGCTGCGGAGTCGTAACGAATCAATCGAATGCGACTACAACTCCGACTTGACCTTACACTCAGAATATTTAACACAGGCGATAAAAAGAGATGATCGCGTTACTCAAATCGCTTGACATTACGAAAGATAGATTGTGCTTAGTTTTTAAGCGTAATTAATGCACGTTCACAACTGTGTGTGACCATGTTGCTACAAGTAAAAATCATTGGAATGAACATTCAACCGTCAAATTAGTAGTGAATTAAATGCGTAGTAATGTATTATTTGCTTATGTTAAATAATTGCTAATATTCATATGCCATTTATTTTTTTAAAATATTGATTATTAACTATAAAAGGAAACAATTCACTAAAGATTTGACGGTCAGTTAATTTGTGATGACTCTGAATTCGCACAAAATACCGTCCATACATACATTTTCCAGTTCTAACTCCACTGAACTAAAAAAATATGCAATAAAATAACTGCATTCCTATAGTTTAAAATCGTTAGGTATAGACTCATGTAGCCCTAAACTTTACCGAAGCGGAAAATTAACATATTATTTATGCGGAATTAATATATGAAAAGTATTACTCATCTCTTACGATACATTACTAATTGACATCGTAGAAAAGAAAATGTCTTAAATAAAATAACGGATATTCCAATGTTTATTAAAAGAAATCTCGAGATGAAAGATATCCACATATTTTATATGGAAGGAAATTAAGGTTACATTTTTGAAATAGATAAAATGAAAAACCGAAACACGATAAATAATGATGCTGTATTTTACCCAAGGCTCTCTTTTGTAATCAAAAAAAACATATTGAAAGAAAAATAATTGTGCAAAACAATATTAAACATTTTTCTTAATTAAAATATCAATGAAAATATCAAATATCAGGGAATGGAATAAAATGCGATTTTTAAAAAAAGTTTATAGCATTTTATAGGAATTGTATAAGAATTTTAAAAATATATTTCATAATTATGTTTATACAGTTAATTTGTTAAATTAGACATATGATTTTAGAAAACCAACTGTGAATCGATGGTACATAAATAATTAGCAAAAAGAGCAGGCCTCTGGAGTCACGAAAAAACTTCGACTGCGACTTCAGGATTTAAAAATAGTCTGACTTGATTTTTAAAAATGATACGAGTTTGCGTGTTTTTATTATATCTGCCAAAATGTATAACTTTTCGTATTTTAATTTGATGAAAAAAGGTACCCAGTCAGAGTTGCCTTCCTTTTTTACTTACTTAATAAGCAAGTTACTAAAAATTTATCTGTTAGAAGTCCTAAATCTTTTACATATAAAATATTGAGTGCCATTTATGAAATGTAACATTATTTATACATTTCAATATTTATTTTCCGAATCGTTTGGTTCACCATGTCGATATTAAATTTGTATAAATAACCATGCTAAGATTTATATTCCTTCGATTCTTCAGTCGATAATTAACAAACAATAATGCATTCCCATCAAAAACAGTGGACACCTCAAAATAGTTTACTGAAAATGTATCACAAATGAAATAAGGCAGGATGAAATTCATTCTACATAATGTATTAAAATATATTTTTGTTCACCCATCTTGATCCGTAGAACAATTATCTGTGATATCAACACTCAAAAGAGACAAGAAATTTACTCAATAATGTTTGACAAACTTTCAATCGATTAACAATGTCACCCTTATTTAATTACAATTCAATATCCTCTGATTACTGTAAAAAGAAAATATCCATTACTCCGAATAGACAGAGTATTAAAAGTGTTAATAATTTAAACAAATCTGAACAACCATACATCATAAAAGAACCATAAAAATATTCTACAGAAATGTTGACAAATAAGATATGATAGTAATGTATTATATTACTTACTCAAATAGAGTTAAAAATCATACTTATAAAAAAAATATACGATGTAGCATTTATAATATTTCTTTCATCACTTGTTTCCTCTCAGATCTTTACAGTTTAATTATCGCAAAACCACAACTTCACGAAAATGTGAAACAACCGCCGAACGTAAAATTTTCATCAATCCGAAATATGAAAGGTGTAACTTTTGGCAGCGCGTACGACAAGCAATTTACTCGTTAATTTATAAGGTTAGGAGGAGCTCGGCATCCGAGATTATCTTTTCATAGAAACGATTTTTTGGCGAACGGCGGAGACGGTAATTAATTAATAATAGATAAGCAATTATTTTCGTCGCGACGATCAAGCGAAAACATAGTCGGTTTGGGCGATGTTTATTACATTGATTTTAATTGCCGGTCTTAAGGTCAAATGGTGAATACTCTTCGTCGTTCGTCATACTCTGCTGGAGTCGGTATGTTTGAATATACGTGTGCATTATAATATAGAATGATTTTTAATTAAAATTTCACCCATTCTGCAATGATTATATATGTACATATTACATTCAAATAAAAAGTTTAAGAGGTTTGTATAGGATTTAACGACACATTCTTTCATCTTACATTTAAATAGAAAACATGAAAGGTATTTTTGTAACTTCATTTTTTTAAATATATTTTTTTTATTTCACTGATATTATCTTCTGTGTGCACTTATTTTAATTTATATGATAATAATTAGAATCAATGTTAATTTTATTTATAAATAACTTAACAATAATAATTATTCCGAAGATGCTTCTTAAATAAGCGAAACACCTGACACGATTAGGGTAATAAATTAACAAGTATCAAATTTAATGATATGGGAAGCAAAAGATAGCGTTTTGCAAACAATTTAAGCTTTACGCACATTGAAAAGAATATTCTGAAGCCTATAACAATCTTAATGACTAATTTTGTCGAAATACTCACATACGCCATTTTGGTGAATAAAACATCGTATTTACTTTACGGAGATTTTAATTGCCAAACAGATTGGAATGAAGACAGCTGTGACGGAAATTGCATGTACAGTCCTCTAATGCCTGTCAAATGACGTTAGCGAGACGTAATTTTTAAGTACTTACGAGCTTTAACAAAAAAGCACATTAACTTGAAGCACGGTCATTACAAAGTTTGAGCGATTTAACGCAAAGCATCGGGCGACGTCACGGCCATTTATACTAGAGCAACAATTAAGCTACAGGACGAAGATTTCAGCGTCCTTAGGGAAATGTACAAACCTATTTCAGGACACTGGATGGACAAGGGATAATATGATTAATTCATGAAGATAGAATTGGGAGGCGGAAATCAAGTAGAATATCAGGCATTATAAAATGATTCGCCCGGTATTATTATAGGACTGAATGAAATTGCACTGATATATAAACACAATAATATATTTACGACGCGACGTTACATTGTGTGGATTTTTTTAGAGAGTATAATAAATAATATCGTATTACTGTAGACTTTAGACTTTGGATTATGGTGTATCTACTCGCGTTTATATGAATCCACCGATATAATGAAAATTACTTGTCGCACTTACCACGATAATGGTAATACAAATGACATTTACATTAAGGTAAATTTAAATGTAACTTAACCCTCCAGAGACGAGAGCTTTTTTCCGATAAAAAAAATATTTTCTAAGCCATATTGAAGTCACGGATAACTTTTATTCTTATCCAAAATTAAAAAAAAAAAAAACGCAAAGTCGTTTTATAGAAACCCCGCATGACTATATGGTCATGCTCATCCTTTTATTACCGTGTAATATTGAGTACGGACAGTAGTAAGGACAAAAGTGACCGTATGGGCTTGCAAACATTCGGGGTTGAAATATAGCTAAACGTGATTTTTTTTTTAAATATTTCCAATTTGACCTCTTAAGATCAACATAATTTCAATACAAATATATTTGCAAAATAACTGTAAATAATTTGATGTTTTTATAAAAAAATATCTAACAGTTTCAAAAAGTAAATTTAAAAAAACGGAAATTCAAAAAATCACATGTGCTTTTGGAGACCGTTCCTATTCCCACGGCTGATGACTTACTGTAGTCCGTACCCTTCTTAACCAAATATGAGCGAAAGCAACGATATTCAGGTAGAAAAAGTATGAATAGTGGGATCAATAGACAACGGTGTTTTGTGTGACCATATGGTGACGCTCGTCCTTGGAGGGTTAATGTAAATTTCATTTGTATTACCATTATCGTTTGTTTATTTTCTATCACCCCCTCCTTGCCTTACATTATTAATTGATTTCTATTATAATATATCAGAATAGTAAAATTAAAATCATTCGTACTTAAGCAAGCATCTGCGAAAGTAGTTGTCTGAAGATGCATCTGAAAGAGGCGAAAAACGTGTCACAGTTTGTTACACAATACGTAGAGTAATCTAAGGAACTAATGAAGTCTGTCTTAATAGAAATGTTTCTATTGGAACTGTTTGATACTCGTTGGCTCAAACTCTCCTTTTTAGAAGAGATTAGGAATATAAAAACACAGAATAAGAGAAGGACGAACGGTAAGCTAATTGCTCTCGCTACACAGTGGATTAAGGGTAAGAAGGGTGAGAGGGAATTAAACACATCACAGACATCCATAAATCAATTAGAAAAGATAATTTATTTAACTTTTTGCACCGGCATCCAAGCCCGCAAGTTATGTGACCGAAGCCAACGACATTTACCACTCGACCACGGACTCGGTTATTTAACAATAATAAAACATGAAGATATTGTATCCTTCGTATTTAATAATATAAAAAAAAACATTGAAGAACAAATAATTGCATTTTATATAAACATTTTAATGAAGAAACAAAATTTTAAGCGTTGTTAAAAATTACTCGCAATACCAGTTAGTTCATTTCTTATTATCAATATTTCATCGAAAAGTAATGTTGGGTTTTTTTAGGTTTTGACTATGAAACTGGTATTTAGGTAAACTGGTAAATATGATATTGTTATTCTACATCAAAAGTTGTACTACTCATTAATTATAAAAAGCTTAACGATAATTCAAAAGTAAAATTTGGAACGGATGAAAAATGTACACACAGATAATATTTATGAATACATATTAATTTAGGGCTTCCAATCAACCGGACTTTCCAACTAACCGGTTTTCGGTTTTTTTCTGGCAATACAACCGGTTAACCGGTTTAAACCGAAATATAATGTATTTTGATTAGGTAGGTATGCAAAAAAAAAATATTTGTGGAAAATTTAAAATATTTGTCCTAAATGCTCAAATTTTAATGAAAAATCGATATTAATCTTATAGATGGAACACAGAAGGTATATACATATATATAAATATCAAATGTGGACAAATATTTTCTGATAAAATATGTCAAATAAAAAAATAGAACTTGATAATTAAACTCATTAAGAGAAAGATCTTTAAATAAATGCATTTATTTTTTAACCATATCGACTAGACACGACATCCAATGCTTAGAGAAAAATATAGTAGAATACAATAATATTAGTTTATGTTATGTCTCCACTCCCACTTTGAAGCATATAGACTCAAACAATTATTTGTTAACGAGAACTGCTTGTTACTCGGTTGTTGTTGTTGTTGTTGCAAATTGTTTTCGCTTCTACGCAGTAAATTCATTGTAAAGGATTTTTCTTTTTGAAAAAGAAAATGAAAAATAAGAAAACGAGTATTTTTAATAAAACGCGGTTAACTGAATGAAATAAACCGGTTTTCGGCTTTTTTCAAAACATGCGATAAACCGGTTAACCGGTTTGGAAGCCCTACATATTATCTATGAAGTTGTACTTTTTATTATTTTGTTCTACGATCGCATATTCCGAGTTGGTTTACAGCCGGATCAAAATGAGTGTTGTTGACCAGGCAAACGTAGCGCTGGTATATGAATACATCTTTGCATCAACGCACTGCTGGAGCAATATCAAAGTGCAAACATTTGCCAAAAGCTTCCATCGTAATAGCCCAAAGTTCGGGCAAAGCCTCGCGGTGATTGCTATTGCGACGCCATCGGGCGAGATGACAACGCCGCGACGCCACCCTATTGCGTCACGGAATGAATAGAGCCTACGACGGGGCACTGACGGATTATAATACAATTATGTATTTGCAATGTAAATTAAATGTATGTGGTTCTTTTTACCGCGTACACGTAGTTTTTTTTACTTAAATGGCATATTCTGCCAAATCAAATATAAACTAACATTTCAATATAAGAAGTTGTGCTGTTACTACACTTTATACAGCGTAATATATAAGTTTATATAAAACATATTTGATAGCTATATCAATAGCACATCAGCGTCGGAAAGACATTAATAAATTTGAGAAATAGTATAAAACAGTTCTGACGATGGCGTGATGCCTACCATTATGTATTGGAATTTGTAAATGCAGATGCTAATGTAAAGGTGAGTGTGTGTATCGAAGTAATCAATGGAATGTATTATTATTATATTAATTCAAATGATTTTTTATTTACTGGTAGGAATAAATCTCTACCAAATTCACTCAATAAAATAAATTGAAAAAATATTATTGAACGTTAGAAAATACTGATGCTAAAATAAATGTGTTTTACTTTGACGCTATTTATTTAATTCATTTTAATCAAATAAATAAACGTTGAATATGTGAAGAAAACAACATAATCAAATTATTAAATATGTTGTTATTACATTCTATATGCTAATGAAATGCTTAAAGTATAAAACAATTACTGTTACTAAGCTGGTAAAGAGACAGCATAAAAATTAGCAACGGCAAAAACATTTTTAGCAAGGTTGATTGATATTAATTGTAAATTGGAATGGAACATGCCAAACAATAATAACACGTTACATGAGAAACAAGAACGGTAAATAAAGACGATAAAATTTGCAATCAATTAGGAAACAAACAGTCAATTATCTATAATAGAAAATAAAATTATTTCATATGCGCTTCGTAAGCAAGTTGTATAACTAGAGTCTTTAAATAATATTATCATATATTAAGACATAGTGTATATAGTGTCGCCAGCTGTGGCCCAGTTGATTAGAGCTTACTCTACCCATCACGCAGATCTGGGTTCGATTCCCGGTAAGATCACAGTGAATTTGAGAATTATTCAATTTAAAGTTGTGATTGAAGACTGGGTGTCTGTGATGTCAATTCAAATTATTTCCTCTCCCATCCTGATCCTTTAATAACTGGGTGTAGCAATAGCGATTAGTTTACCACTAGTCCTGTTCTAGCCGTATCCTTCTTTCCTTACTACTCACAATATAAAAAAGTGAGGTTGAGCGACTGAGTAACCAATAGTTCTCGTAGAAAAAACTTCTGTAAGAGATACCTCCATTAGGAGGCCATATGCTCTAAATTGGGAGCAGACATGGATAAAAAAAAATCATAAATGCTGATAAATATAATTGCGAAATGGCTTAAAGTAAAGTTTGCGTAAATTTTGTTTTTTAGACATAAAGTTATTTTAAGATTTCGACTGAAGGTGCTTGGTGGAATTTCAATATTAAATTTGAATTGTTCAAACTATGTACATTCTCACAGAATCGTCACTAACGACCCGGGTTTCGCCTTTCGGCATCTTCAGGCGTTCAAGTGCACGGATGAACTTGAACTGATGAGCCTGAAGATGCCGAAAGGCGAAACCCGGGTCGTTAGTGACAAAATTTGTGAGAATGTACATAGTTTGAACAATTCAAATTTAAAGTTATTTTGTCAATTGAAACTTAAATTTCTTAATTACAGAATAGTTTATTTATTGTTCAATAAAAAGCGACAAAAGATTTTTTGAAATATGAAACGCAATATTTGATAGACACTTTTGGATCTATCAGTATTTTCGCAATTGCATGCAAAAAAGTTTTTGGGCAAATATTAAGAAAACGAATATCAAAAACAATTGAAATAGAATGCAAATACTTCAACTAAACAAAAGAAGAGCTAAGAAAGTTCAAACCCTGCATTAAAGCTCGGTTTAAATTCAAACGAAAAAACGTGAACACGGGAAAACCCCTGTACTAATTTATGCCAGTGCGGTGTTTTTGAACTACCTTTTATTTACAATTATTATTCATCGATGGGCAATCTATAGTTTTCTTCTAATTGCATTTCAATTGCGTTGTCGAGTAGTCAACGTCGTTGGCTTTGTTACGGAGGTCACGGGTCCGAATCCTAGTTTTATTTGATTGTGAGGCAGCTCATTTTTTTTTAATAAAAAATTAAAAAGAGTTAACGATAAAATGACATTTTCATAAACCCTGACACCTTATTGTATATTCATTATTCACTTATTTAAGCAATGCAATCGACAAATTTATCAGCCAGACAACGTTTTAAAACATGAAATCAAATGGAAAATCAGATATTTTAATGGTTTATTACAAAATCATAGAATCTGCTTGTGTGCACAACGAAATGAAATGGTTCATTTCTTCCTTTCCTTTCATAGGGCAAAAATTTATTAGTTATATCTATTGTATTGTTAACCATATTCGCTTCCATAGAATTCACCGACTTATGTTCACCATTATAGTGTCTCAATCCAATTTGCATGTTTGAAGGGGTTCTAAACCGCAACACGGGTGCAACCAAACACACCGCGGAGTGAATCCTAGGGGTAAAATCAAGAGGCTGCGGCGTTACGTATCATTCTCAGAACAATGCTTTCAAATAACCTATGTCCTGCACCAAATGATTTAATTATGATCGGTACTTTCGGGCCGGGATACGAAATTATTAAACAAATATAGTTTGATGTGTCCAGGTAGGGATTATGACACCGGAATCGCAGAATTTTGAAATATATTTTCATATGTATAATGGTACGGATGAAAACAATATTAGTGATAAAAAAAAGTTAAAAGTGACACAAATTAAACCGCAAAGTTACAAAAAATTTTTGGTCATTTAAATATTTCACCTGGAGTTAGCCGCTGGTTGCCAGAAAGTAGTATACTTTTAGAATTGGATTATACTATCAACATTAGGGCTCTTCAGAACTAGACGTGAAGTGAGCCAAGTAACCAACTGGTAAAAATTTTCTATTGTACTTTTAAGTACAATCAAGTCTTTACTTACTGTTTTTTTTTAATTGCATATTATAAGAAATAACTATTGCACTGTGTATTAATTAAATTCTCTTTATTAACGCATCTATTTTTTTTTCTTCTAAACTGCCATTTTGCTCACTTCAATTCTCACGGGGTTCATATTATTCCATGCTTCATGTAAATGTATTTTTTGTAATATATTAAAAAAAAATCATTACAAATATTAGATATGTTGTGACTTAATTGTTAACCTATTTATGCCGAGAAGAGAGGGGTGAAAATCTACCACGTTAAATTATTTAAAGGCGTTTATTATGACTGAAGTTTAAGAGCTTTATGTAAATAAAAATGTATAATAACGAATAATTAAAATTTATTTTTTTGTATTTTAATGCCGAATCTATCGAAACAATTGATCGTATAAATAAATTGACCGCCTAATATATCAATTGGTAAACGAACCCTAGAAACCAAGACAGCGAGGAAGGTTAGATTTTTCTAGTCGTTAATATAATTTAATACATTATGTTTATGCAATCAAAGTATTAAATAGATTGAATGAATAATAGCAAAGTAAATCACCAGTAATTGGCATCACCCATATCAGTCCGGAATTGAAATAGGCATAAATGCAAATCTAAGTGTCAGCACTTTCCGACCATATCTTCCAGGTCACTAAGCCTAACGCAATACAAAAGCAGTTCTATTGTTTGTTACAAAGTGTTTAAGTATTAAAATGCAAATGAATTTAATTGTTCGGATACATAGAGTCTTCAATGTGGCTAACTCAAGGCTCTTCCGAGCGTCGTGATTTATATAATATAATAAAGCATTTCATTTCCCTTATTTGATATATCTCGGTTCTATACATTTATATTTACCGATTGAATATAACCAATAACATATATTTTTTAGTATTAATAAGCTTCATACACGTTCAAAAAGTTTTTCATTCGCACATCAAAAAGGAAACAAATATCTTCCGCACCTATTGTGTCTTTTTCAAAAATTATTTTTCTTCACTTTGCGGTTCTTGTTTTACATCAGTCGAGGTTCAAAACTAGAAATGGATTGTCATAAATTGATTTTTCAAATGACTGATGTTATTAAAATGTATAGGTTTCTAAAATTTTTAGATTCACTAGTCTTTTTCTAACGACCTAGATATTCTCTTTTTTATACGAAGTAGAACGTATAACTCACAATTAGTGTTCGGTATAAAACCTACACTATTTAAACTTTGTACACTCCCAAAGTATAGTATTGATAGGAGTGAACATGTTTTTATATATATTTTCATCACTCAATTGTACGATATAATAACTGCTTTATTTTAATCAATTGATTGTTTAACCTCATTACATATCCATTATAAAATTATACCGCTTTTATACAAGAGAAAGTGATCAAGTGGATTAAAGGAAACACCAATTAATTAGTAATGTCTAAAAACTAAATGAAAAATGTGAATACAATGAAATTACAAATGTCCAAACGTTCCTCTTGAATGTTTTAACACATTGCACTTGATCACCTTATCATGTATGACATCGATAGAAAATAAGTTAAGCATATAGGATCGCATGGTAATGTTACACAGAGGTGTCCCGTGTCCCGTCTGCTTTTGCTCAAATAACTTTACACGCGGCTGTCACTGGAGATGCATTTACATTTGCATGTTTTAGAATAGATGCACCGACGCGATGCTTTCTATTTGATGACCATCACGACAGTACATTATTTCGTGACAGTTGCTGACGGATGTGGATAACTGCTGGCTGAGGGTGCGGCTAATTGATTGGATCAGCACGTCTGACGGAAAGCACTAATGAACGCATATCATAACTAAGCACGGGTGCTTCATTTCATGTTTCAGTATTGGGAAAAGTTTCGCGGTAACTCAATGCTTTGTTTTTACATAACATGATGACTATGGACTGCAAAACCTGATTTCTGATACCGGTTTTGATAATGCAAAATACGAATATTAAAATATATAACAGTACCAATTTTGAATTATTTTGATTCTGTACACTTCCATAAATATTGTCGATAACGACCCGGTTTACGCTTTTCGGCATCTTCTGGTTTTATCAAGTGCACGAATGCACTTGAACTGACGCAGTAAAAGTGCGTCCCGTGCGTGTAAGGCACTGGAATGGTCAATAACTTCAACATGTTTTTATGTTTTGTTTTCCATTCGCGCAATTGATTCATACTAACGTAAGTAAATCTTATTTTTGCACACTTTCTGATCTCAAACAAAGTTTTTATTTGATTAAACTTACAAGTGGTCCCCAAATTGATAAAAATATAAACTCCCCCTTGATTTTTAAAACGCTCGCATGTGAACGTTTGTGCCTTCGTTTATTATGTATTGACTCAAGTACTTTATATTGACTTTTCAGGGTTTCAAAAATGAATATTATAAGCAAAAATTCGACCGATAAGTTCTTCTCGTGAGGAATTGAAAAGGTTTTTCGCATCGGTGTTTTGCAAAGAATGAGTATATGGTTGTTTGATTTGGAACTCTTCAAATATTAATTTCTGGATGTATACGAAGGAAAGATCAAAATAAAATTTTCCATTCTTTGAAATTAAAAAGATTTTACTTTGTTGAAGCACCTCGGATGCCCCTTAGTAAATTATTAATCCCAAGAAACGTCCATATCACACCGCGGTTCAAAAATATAAATACACTATGCAAACGAAATATTGTAAAAGTTTATACGAATTCTAATTACTATTGGTTAATTTATGAATAATTTAACCTAGCATACAATATAATGGTTATATTTTTGATTTAAAAGGATATACAGTCAAATCGATTTTGCTTTCATCAAAATTTTCAAATTTTTTTACAATCGAAGAATATAAAGTGTTTTATTTTTTTAATGTAATTACAAGTGAAAATTTATAATATTTATTCACTCCCGGTATGCTGTTTTCTATTACAACTTATGCCACCTGCTAAATGTATTATTAACGGGGACAAATTAAATGGTCAGAATTTAAATCCATTTTGGTCAGAATAAAAATATGAACGGTCAGAATAAAAATATTATACGGCCAGAATATTTTATAACCATTTTGGTTAAGTTATGTTTTTTTAAAAATTTCATTTAAATTAAGACTATTCACTTACACTGACAGACATATGACCATTTAATATAAATTCTGACCGGAAAAATACGAGCCATTATTAACCAACAACCAAATGTAAATATTTCAATGCATTTTGTCTGTTATTAATTTTTCAATCACAAAAGAAATGTTCTTGTAACAAATATTTTTTTAAAGATTCTTTAAATAGTAAATTTAGTCTGTATAAATAAGGACTGCATAGCAGGATGTATACAAAGGCAAAGTCATATGCGATTAAGTGGTTACGTATGCTTTAAAACCAACAAAAATGTGTATAAATTAAGCGACGAGCGTTAGACGTTTAACAGCACAAACACGACTCAATATGCTTAAAAACGAGAAAAAATTTTCATACGCTACGTTTACACACTTTATCCTGTTCCAAAGCATACGTTTTATACAAACGCAAATGGAAGTATCTTTGTTTAACCCTTTAAAAGCCATCGTCTCACCCGTGAGTCGCATGTGTATTGAATACTTCGACGTTGGCGGCTAATTAAAACCTCTACTCTTTATAACCCATATTTGTTGATGTATCATGAAGTAGGTAGAATAGTAGGTAGATAGAATTTAAAAAAACATTTTTTTCAATATAAAGTAGCAACATTTTTGGCCCACGATATGATTATCTATTAAGTCCAGAGGAGAACGTGCTAAGAAAACCTTTACTGCTGCATCAGACAGTGAGGAAAAGCTCCGCAGCTTTAATCTGCAACGAGTAGATACACAATGTATTCCGAAGTGCACCTTAAATGGAAAATGGTTTTTCCGCCCAGGTAAAAAAGCAGCCATCTGTATTCCGTAAAACACAGTTCCCCACCTTTCGTTCCCTTGAGATATTCTCTGGTAATAAGTGGAGTTTTTTGCAAAACCGCCGAAACCACGGTTTCGAAAACGTATCTTTAATTAATATTAAGAATTTTTACAGCATTATTTCCATCAGGTCCGGTCCGTGGTGCAGTGATCAACTCTGTTGGCTTCCGTGACAAATCTCACAGGTTACAGTCCCAGTGCAAACACATTACAAATAAAAACGATTATACATTTTTGCTCGAATACATGGGTATGTATGATGTCTAAAAATACTTTCTCGCTCTTCTTAATCCAATCCCAAAATTACGCGGAGTAGTGACAGCGATTAGCTAACTGCTAGTACTGTCCTAGCTTTATCCTTTTTATCTCTGCTCTCATCGGAAAATACATTTTTGATTGATTTATATTCGAAGGCACGAATGTTTCTGATGTTTGAAAAGCCCCAACCTCTCATTCAATCCTAAAATAACGGGCTGTAGCAAGAGCGAATAGCTTACCGCTCGTCCTGTCTTAGTCGTATATTTTGTATTGCTACTCTCATTGAACAAAAAGAAGTTGAACAACAGTTTTTGTAGAAAAACTTTTTGATTAAGTTTTGTGAAGGATACCGTACGCCCTACACTGCACTGTTCATATCATCTGAATGTCGTAAAAACCTGGAATGGAGTTAATGCATTTTTAATAAATATAGCTTGAAGTATTGTTCTCAATCTACGCCCAGAGAAATAAAATAAGGTTGGGTAAATAATTACTGCATAATAGATAAAAGTGTCACTAATAGTTTACGTACAAAGTATTGCAGTGAACTGCAATGGATACAGTGTAATTTGAAGGATAAGTTTATTTGTCCATCATTCAACGATCCCATAAATCTAAAGAAGCAGAAAATTCAAATAATAAAAAAAATCTAAGATGTTGCAATATTTGTAGGTGGACAGTGGCAATGTTTTTTTTGGCACGCATTGCCGTAATACTCGATCATTTTTGCAGTAAAACCGAGATTAGATCAGACTTTCCATTGCACTAGCAACATAAGTTCTAAAAATATTGATTTAATTGGACACGTTTTCAAACAATCGCATATATAATATATTTTAAAAAGTAATTTATTCTGCGGTATATATTAGCGGTTGGAAAATATTTCAATTATTTTTTCAACAACTTTTATCGTGATAAAATAAATAAACACACTTGGACACGCATATTAGTTTTGTGCGACGAATCGCGAGAATATTTTTATAGTGTAACAGAACGACATAATAAATGCGCGATAATATAATGCGGGTTTCCTGCAAAAAATTCAATGCATGTTCCTTTTTTGTTTAACCGAGTCCCCTATCTATGTGTGGCATATAGATTCCTTGTGGAGCTTTTTTATTGGAAGATTTTTTAACCTAACACTGCATATATCAATTGTCAATTTGTTTCTGTTCCGATGAAGGCAAGGGCCCAAAGAAAAGGCTACAAACTAGTTATAAACTAGTTTTTTTCTTAACAGACATCCATAATTTCGATCAATTTATAAAGCTGTCCATACATGCTTACAAGCACCGCAACCAAATTAACGACGTTTGCAACTCGACCACGTACCAAATCGTGGTATGCTTAATACATATTTTATAAAATATATATTACGGACTGCTTGTTGACTGAGTATGACGTAATTGCCGGATATAATCTTTATTTTTTACAATGTTCGCTCCCAATGAAGAGCGAACATTGCAATGGAGTTTATCTCAACAAAAGTGTTTCTAAAAAAACTGCTTGTCACTCAGTTTCTCAACGTCTCTTAAGTAAGAATATAAGGATAGGGCTAGGACAGGACTATTGGTTAGCTAATCGCTCTTACTATGCTCCGTCTTTTGCCACTATTCGTTACACTTTCTGTGGAATAACAAGATATAATAAATTTATATGAATATTTGCAATGTTAAATTATTAAATTATCAATTTTACAAAGTTCCTTTTTTTCTTGCTTTTATCATTATTTATTACTAACTAACTTGGTCCCAGTTATCAGATCTAATTTTATGTTAAAAATGAACTTCCTGAATGTAACAATTTAATCCATCCAAGATACTAAAAAAATGTTTTATTTTCAATGATTAATTTTAAATACATAGTTCGTTTCAAAACACAGCAAACGTTGCTTGATGAAAAATTCTGTTTTTATGGAAACTATTAAAATTAACGTTTTGTACACTGTGTCAAATAGGCCTATTTCTAGCCTGATAAATTCTTTTTTTGTCGAGTGTGTCGCGCTATTCAAAATTACTCTCAAGTAAAAATATTATAAATTCCTCTTTATCATCACAGATAATCACATAACATTAAAAATAAAAATGTCACAAAAGGTGGAAAATGATATGAGACCGCCACGTGCTCGCTAAATTTACCGTGTCATAAAACAACTAAAGCAATTACAAGTTTAATTCGTACGCAAGAAAATTATACGCGCACCAGTTGGAATTTTGATTACTGTAAAACGACCAACTAAATTGAATTTATTTCAGTCATGTTTGTCTCTGAAACAAAACTAGCACTGTACGTTATTTCAGTATGAAAAACAATTATTATGTAGTAGACATATAGCAGACGGGTAAATCATTACCATTACTCTGCTGTCAAACTACATTCAATGAAGGTCTTCCAAATTAACGTCCATTAATGTTTACTCCTTCGTTATACATATTGGAATAATATTTTCAAGTAATCAAGCGTAATGCGAAATGGCTGATCTATACAAAGCAATTGAGTGCCACTTGCTCGGTATGTTCTACAATTGACAAAGAAAAAGAGATCGGTTATTCATTAATTGAATCACGAAAATTGAAGGATAGATCTTAAAATGCAATATCTTTTATTTAACAACCAAAAACTATTTAAGTTAAAGTAAGATAATTATTTAGACTGGGACAAATGATCTGAAATGAACAGTATCTTATTTTGTATTGTCCTCTTTTATTGTGGAGCATATGGTGTTCTTATGTATCTTAACAGCAATTTCAGCTTACGCAGCTCCTGAAACTTTTTTTTTTGAAACAGGGCAGGATTATAAAGGATACGACTAGAAAAAGACGAGTAAGTATCAAATCGTTCTAGCTACGGCCCGTTATTTAAGGATTGACGAGAGGGAGGGACTTTTATTATCACAAACATCCATGCCTTCGAAAAATATCGATAATTTTATTGAAAAATGCAGTTTGTATTGGGATATTACCCCGTGAGAACGTTAACCACTGTACCACGGAACCGAAAGTTTAATTTGCCTACGAGTAAAGATTCGAAGACTATTTTACTCTACATACATGGTATTTAAGATCAGGACCGGTTTCGATCACCACTATTTCATCATTAGCATATCATTATCACATTTCATCATTATCACATCATTATCAATCGATGGAAACTTTCAAGCGATACGTGGTTGTTTTATATGTATTGTTATGACAAGGTGTACCTTACAATAGTTACAACAAAATATAACAATAATTTACTGACAGCCATGCAAATCATGAATTAATTAAACTAAATAGTCTATAATAAAAACGTTAATTACATCAGTTGATAATGCTTGTGACGGAATTATTAATATTCAAATATTATATATATCCACCGAGAATTGACAGTGAGCACAATAAATGTGTTTCCTAACCTTAGGTGCGACATTTGAGTCTGACTGTTCGATACATTATACCCAATTATATTACGTTTATTTTTATTATATTTAAAAATTCTTTTATGAAATATATAAAACCAATTATAATATAGTGAAAATTGTACATAGCCACCTAAACACTAAAAATGTGAAATGTTTATCGTTGAGAGAGCTTTTGAATATAATCTCACATTTCCTTCTACAAAATCAAACTGAACTTTGTTTAAACAAAAACGACTATTTTTTATTTTTATTTTAAACAGTGAGTAAAGCTTAAATTAGGTGCGTTAATCAAATACTGTATGAATTTAATTTTCCCAACAATGGTTGTATCAGAGATATCTAATCACTTTCCAGGTTTTGAATGTCAATTCTTGGTGTGAAGGCATTGTATTAAAAAAAAAACTTTTGTAATATTGAGGTGGCGATATGTATAATATATGGATTTAAATTAACTATCTATTATTTTAATACTTTCGATGGTTTCGGCGGTAACTTTGTGGAAGTTCATTTTAATAGAAAATTTAAATTAACTTTGATTATTCCACGTATTGTGTAACTAACTGTGACACATGTTTCGCCTCTTTCAGAGGCATCTTCAGACTTACTATCGCAAAGTTTGCTTAAGTAATGAAGCAAGATTGATTCTAACATTTTAAAATTATAAAATTACAAAATGGATTGAGTTTTTTTACTTTTAAGAGGAGCAAGGAGGGGGGTGTAGAATCGAAATAAAGCAAACAGATAATGATACTAATTATACTAATGAGTTGTAAACAATCAGAATGGGATTTTTCCTTTTTAAGGGAAGCAAAGAGGGGATTATAAAATCGAAACAGTGCAAAAAAATTTAATCATACTACTAATGACGTTAAACATTACAAACTATTAAACTAATGAGATGCAGTCAATCAGCTAGGTTTGTGATTACTCTATTAATTGGAAACAATTTGAGTAACGGGGAACCGCCTGTGCTATTAAGAATATTATTTAATAATATTTCTTTTTTGTTAAGAGTTTTATTAATTTCTAAAAATTCTAAACTATTCATCTTTAAACCCTTTTTATTTACTCGGTGGAGTATTTCTAAATTACAAATCTGATTAAAATTATGATTATTTTCTATTAAATGATTGGCAAACTCAGAAAAATTGTTACTTTTTAGACATCTTATATGTTCTTTAATTCTAATATTAAAGTTTCTACCTGTCTGTCCAACATAAGACGCTTGACAGTCTCCACAAGAGAGTCGATAGATACCACTCTGTGACGATGAATCTACGCGATCTACCCTCCTTGCTCCTCTTAAAAGGAAAAAAACCCAATCCATTTTGTAATTTTATAATTTTAAAATGTTAGAATCAATCTTGCTTCATTACTTAAGCAAACTTTGCGATAGTAAGTCTGAAGATGCCTCTGAAAGAGGCGAAACACGTGTCACAGTTAGTTACACAATACGTGGAATAATCAAAGTTAATTTAAATTTTCTATCTATTATTTTATATACGATAGGCTTAAAAAAATGATGTAAGCGAAGTGATCTCAACACATTTTAGACAAAAATAAACCGAGTTACGAAAAGACAATACTTAACAAATATTGGCTTGAGATAAAGTTCAACTTCGTCCGTTTATTATGTGTAATAAGTACGGTCCAGTGAGACGCCCCGACTCCTATTTTCGAATATTGCCATATTATTCATGGGCCATTGTGTATAATCAAACTATGGTAGAGCACCAGTTTTCGTGAATGTTTTAAGTATGCACATACACATATATATACAGTATTTTGTCTTTAAATTTTCGCTTCGGTGAAGATTCATAATATAAAAAAACCTAATTTTAAAAGATCGGTAGTTAATATTTTAATGTGGAGCATATAGCTTCGTAATGGAAGTAACTAACACAATTTTTTCTTTTTATATTTGTTATTGAAAAAATGCTGTCGCACGGAAACCAACCACGTCAGCCATTGCGGCACGAACCCAACAATGGAAAAATGTTTTTTTTTTAATTTACCAATAATCGTGATTTCAAAAATGTGTTTGAATAAAGTTAGGTTAGGTTATCAAGATAAAACTAGTCTTGAGGTAAAAATACAAATCGGAAAAATAAAAAACTGGTTATTCTTTAAAAATTACTGGAAATTTATATACTGAATATCTTATATGTATAAGTAAAATATAGTTTTAATTTTCTTTAAATAGAAGTGATGTATAATTATAATGTATAGGTCAGTTTTGAGAAGCCTGTGGCCAAATATTAGATGCTCAAGTGCCTTTTGAACAGATCCATTGAAGTTTTTATATCGAATAATATTTTTACCTAATATGTAAATGAATGTAAATTTCTAGTTCCCAATTCCACTATAGATATCAAAGCTACGAATTTATTTGGAACCGACCTACGACCGACTACGTTTTTTACATTGATAAAAGTACCTTAGATTTTTTCACCACACGTACATTATTTCATCAATCACTGTGAGAAAGAAACATTTTTTATAATATTCCCTCCATTACTATATATATCGCGGTTTTCTCGAAATTGGATTAAATAACTATTTCACGTATTACATACATACATAATAGTTTTTTTGTGAAAAAAAAATCTCCAATATAACATACTCGCACGACAAAGAAACTTTAATCAGAAATGTGAATGGAATATGGTGGTTTTTTAGGATGATTATATATTTTCAAACGGTTCTTTATTTAAAACTATTTTCATTTGGTGAATTCCTACAGTATCACAACGATATAAATTTATAACATAGTTAACGTGTTTTTTGATCGACTTAATATTGTCACTTATATTTGAGGACACCAAATATTCGACTATCACGATCTTGTAGTACCTATTCGAATATTCGAATAATATAGTTTGCCTAATAATATAATTGCTTTCGTTTCATATTCGTAGATAGAATTGTTTTGGTCGTTATAGTGAGTATAATAGTTTTAAAATAATAAAATGAGTATATATCAAAATGTACTACAACGCCAAATGAAATTATCTGAATATCAAAAAAACCCGGATGTATTCAAATACTCAATTGGTATCCCTAATTATAAAAATGGTAAAACAAAACGTAAAAAAAACATGTTTTCAATAAGATTATACAGAGCACCACATTGAAATCGATATGAAAAAACACAATATGAATTGGTATTTTGTGGCCCAATAATGTCAAAGAATACAAGTCCAATAAACTGTAAAACTGTGGCGAGAACAGAAGTTAATAACACTGGAATGGGTAGTTGAAAGCTCACAACCAGGTGGCTAGAGAGTTTGTTAACAAAGTGAGTTTTCGAAGGATTTGCTGGGCCAAAGCTTAAAGGATTAAAAATATAAAATTTTAGGATTAAATAAATATTGATTTTAGAAGGCAATAGAAAGATTTCTTTACGTGGAGGTTTAGTTTGCTCATTATTTAAATAAAATTAATACTGCGATTATATTTTCAGGTCATCGTTTTCGTCGTCTTCTTTCAATATAAACGATGTTAGAAGTTTTATCCGTTTCGTCGCATTTTGTTTTTTTATTGGACGTTGTATATTAAAGTTGGCGTAAGATGAAACACAAACTTTTAAATGATCATCTGTTGGAATGGGAGATCAGAAAGAGGGACGAGCGATAAATTATGCAAATCGTATAAGTCAATTGTCGTGTAAAATAAACTTTTTAGTACAGTATCAAGAGAGTTGCGAGTGACGAAAAACGAGAATACGAAAATTCCGCATTTTCAGCAGAAGTGCTGAGATTTGTTCAAAATATTTGACATTCAGAGTCGGTATTTGCGAAAAGGAGGTCTGAAAAGATAACCCAATAATACAGATGTGTGTGTTGGAATATTTAAAATATTTTCATTTTAAATATAAATCTAATAGCTTGATGAACGAGAAACACTTTTTCGCCTACATGGAAATATTATAATGGTCGCGAATCACTTTATTCTCACTCTAGCACTATTTTTTCAAAAACTTGCAGTAAGAAAACTAATGAATATTTCTTTTACATAGTAATAGAAGGTGGATGAAAACATTAAAAACGGCAATCTATTTGGAATGTTTAACCAGCTGTATAATAAATTTTACAAACACATTTTTGAAGACCGTAGTGTGTTAACTTCTCTTTGGTTTATGAACCTTGTCCATCTACTATCTAGCTTAAGTAGTGTCGTGAACTATCATATGTTTCGCGGAACACTAGTGTTCCATGGAACCTAAGGTTTTCCGTAGAAATTTCGAATGGTTTTATACGCTGCAACACATTTAAACATCTTCTACTTAATATTGAAAGACGAGTGATGGTGAATCTCTACTGATGTTAATGGCGTCAAGTATCTAGGTATAAGAGGATATTTTAATAGAAATTGGAATAAAACTTGTGAGAAATTTCCATTGCCGAAGGTGAAAGAACAGTTAGCCATGCTAAATATTGTTCATTAAGTTGATACGAAAAATAGCTTTAAAATAAATGTAAAATTTGGAGAGTAAAGTCAGCGGGGTATTTCATAAGAAAGCCTGTGTTGTTTATTTTAACTGAAAAATTTGATCGACTTTGTATTGTTAATTAATCTTACGGTATTTACACATCGTTCTTTTTATGCAAATTTTAATTTGTGACCTGAAAGTCCTTTAATTTTTTAAATATGTATTAAAATTAAGTTGAGCTTCGATTAAGATTTAAATTAAACGGCTTTTATTTAAACTTTTGATGCCAGAATTTAGTTGATCTTTGGGTAAGCGTTTTAGATTTCAAAGCTTTTTCGGAAGATTTTGGCGCAACTATTTTTTTAAGATCTAAAACCTCTAAAAAATAAAAAAAGGGCATCTTGATTAAATGTAGCTTTAGGTCAGTTTTTTAGAACTTAAAAGCTTTAAGAGGGCTTTTATTAAATGAGATTTTGGTGATGTGAAAACTCTTTAAAACAACAAAACATAATTAAGGTTAAGTGGAGCTTTGGAAAATCTTTTTAGTTGTCAAAGCTTTTATAGAGCTTTTGGTGCAATGAACTTTAAATGATCTTAAGACTCTTTAAAAAAAAAAAAATTAAATTTAGTGGAGCTATAGAAAGCTTTTTTGATTTCAAATGTTTTTTAGCGACAGCCATACCAATAGGCTTAAACGGAAGTGACTCTGGTTTTAAAGAAAAATACAAAATTAATCCGATAAATGATTTATTTCCGACTGCCAGAAGAGTCCCCTAATGTGTTAGAACAAGCTATTATTTTAATTTTGTTTTCTACTTCCTATTTTTACGATGCAAGAGTATCTCTAATGCTGCAACGAAGTCAACGTGCAGGAAAAAGGCCTCTACGCCACACCCGAAATAAGAATTAAGCACACCTGATTCAAGGACTCAAAATCATCTAGGTCACTAAAAGAATTCATATTTTATGTATTAGGTTTTTTTATTATTTACTATTATAATCTTTATAAGTAACATAAAACTATGTAGGTGTTACCGTTAAAATTGCCAGATTAACGAGGTGTTCCATTGCAGAAAAAGTTTGTGAAAGACCCTATCATCATATTTGTGATTCAAAATGTGTTCTGTAATATACGTCATACGTGTCTAACGAGGAGAGCATTTTTTCAAGATGTAAATAATTTGCGCAGTACACCAAAAAAGACTGAATACAAGAATGGACCATTTAATAATAAATATACAATGTGCAAGGTTTGGCACAGAAATAATAAAGTGATTTTCAGGCAACCTCAATTATTAGCGACAACTACCCACCATTGCAAATGCATGGTGGGATAAAATCATAAATCGTTTATTCAACCTTTCACAAAATGAAAACTTAAGCAGATGGCGAAAGACGTAAATCTTACCATAAATAACGAAATGATATGAATAATTAATATGTAAAACTCAAGAGCAATGAACATGTATATACATATTATAAAGCCGATTGTGTGAGAGAAATATAAGTAATACCATAAAAACGTTCGTCTGTGAAAGGATAATAATAAGTTTCATTTGAGTCTAAAATAAATTCACTGAAAAACTTTTCGAAGTAGGAAAACCATTGATGCGGTGTATGTTCTTATCGGTGGTAAGAGTTTTTCAACATAGAATCAAGTCTTTTACTTATGCGTTCATTTTTTTTATTATAGTTTTTCAACTTATTCTCGGAACCATATTTGAGAAACGGCTACAGTCAAAAATACTAGACTTTCTTCAAAAATAGTTGGCTTGTTGGTAACGTGTGCTTATGGAGAGAATATGTGCAAGTTAAAAACAGTGTTTTTTTTACCATGTCCGCTCCCAATGCTGAGCATATAGACGCCCGATGGACTTTATCTTAACATTAGTGTTTCTACGAGAACTGCTTGTTACTCAGTTGCTTAGCCTTTTTTTCCCAAGAGAGTAGGGATAGAAGGATAGGGCTAGAACAAGACTAGTGGTTAGCTATGCTAGCTTACCTGATACACCCCGTTTATAGGAAAGGATGGGTGGGAGGGGGGAATTCAAGACATCGCATACACCCATGCCTTTAAACATAAATTCATAAATCGATTGAAAAATCAATTTGTAAAACTGTCCGTACTGGGATTCGAATTCGTGACCTCCGTAACCGAAGCCAACGACGTTGACCACACAGGTGGCAAAGCAGTGTTTATAAACATGTAATGAAGCCGTCGCCTTTTTTACCACAATTAAATAACTACCATCCCCCCAAATTAAAATCAAATTTACACTATTGTTTTATATGTATAATAAGAAAAGAATCTCTTGAGATGTGGGCCCATACATACGTGATTTGAATGCATAAAATCTCGGATACACCGACTCTGCCTTGCTTAGATTGACAGTGATGGAATTATAGCAATATGCATCGATGGTGCCATCGTCGACTGATTTCAGCAGCTTCCCAAATGCTTGAAATATCAAAACGAGCCATATGTATCTGAAAAGCACCCGTGGCGTGTAGGAATTTCAAAGTTACTTCCACCTTTCATTTTACAAGTGTAAGTATTATTTACGATAAATTTAGTTTGAAGATGCTTTACACTTTCAAAACAAGTGGAATAAATTATATATGGAAATAAAATACAAAAATTTCTACTTCGAAAAAAACTTTCATTTGATTAGTAGTTAGTATGGACATTTTATGGAATTTAACTGTGTTTATTAAGAAAAACACAATATTCTTTTGTACTTATTTTCACTTTTATTTACCAAGATCAGGAAAGGTTTTGCTCATGGCCATCATTATCAAAAAAATATAATTTGACAGTGTTATGTATGAACACAAAAACAAATAAAAATATAAATATTGGGAAAGAAATAAATTGAAATATATATTTACTTACATTAACTTGGTTATTGTGTAAATTTCCATTACAAAGATAAAGTTAATTAATGATTTGGCGCATATAGTCTGCGACAGCAATTACTATTTACATTCCCTATCGTTTAAATAGCCCAACAAAAATTCGTGTTATGTGATTAGCAGAAATTTCATTACTGATAATAATATATTATGTATAGATGGTTAAATATCGTTTAAACAAGAAGATTAACCATCAAGATTAATTTGTACAATTTAATAGTTTATATTCATGATTACTAACATTTTTATACGTTGTAGATGTATAACGGAACCAAATTGTTCTTCAGCATCAATTTATCACATTATGGGCTGCAGAATTGTTTAAAAACTTAGCGACTCCATTTTACATTATTCGCTCTGCGTACTGCAATTTGCCAGCTGCTTAATGCAGGACATAATACGGGCAGATGGTGGTATTTAGAATAAACAAACAACGAACCGGGAATATTTTGGCTAGAATAATATATGAACAAAATAATTTAGCTTATACATTTTAATGATACTTAACTTTAAACTAAATGATTAAAATTTATGAAGGCTGCACATATACTTGGAACTTTTCAAATGCGAGTGCGGGGGAGACAGCATCAAAAACGTAGACGCGAACGACATCTATTTTTAACAGTCACAGCTACGACAAAAAGCTTTTATGCCTTCCCATAATAGCCGGGAAAACTTTGTGCAAACTTAAATTATGATTAAATAATAAAAGAAAGCTTGAAAGAGATGAAAATTTAACGAAGCAGTCAATCTTCTTAAATAGTAGTGCTGAAAACACGTTTCACGAAATGGCGTTTTGTGTCAGCCACGATGTTCATTTAAGACAAATTATATTTGGAAATATTTTCTCAAAGGTTAACTCATTGCAGTACTGGTATTTTTAGACACACGGGATGCATACAAAATAGAGCTGGGTCGCCAAGTAAAACATTATTTTTCGATAGAAGGTAAAAAAAATATAAAGAGACACTGTAATTTTCTAATGGTTACAATTTTATATTTAATTTTCAAAGTTCATATATTGATGCTTGGTTTAAAAAAATCTTTTGTCATATTCGTTCTTTTTTTGTTGCCAATTAACATATCTTTAAAAAAGCTTGACCAGTTTCGCTCATTGCGAACATAATTACTTGATGCAATTCCAATGTTCTAATCTTTATGCAAATATGTTAAATGAATACAAAATTTGATTAGTATTTTGAAATATAAGTCTTTCCACCAAATATAAACATTTGACATTTAACACCTTAAATGTTTCACATACATAAGTTGATCTGCGAATTTGTGCGATTTGGTCGAATAATAAAATAAACAGGAATATACACTACCATTAATGCCAAGAAGAAGTCTTCTAGGTGCTTTATCATTTTTTTTATCCATGTCCGCACCCAATCTGGTGCATATGGTTTCTTAATGGAAGTACCTCAACAGATTTTTTTCTACGAGAACTGTTTTGTTACTCAATTGCTCAAACTCTCTTTTTCTCAACTAAAGCAGTAGAAAGATAGAGAAGGGTAGAAGGATAAGGCTAGGACAGGACTTGTGGTTAACTAATCGCTCTCCCTACACCTAATTATTGAAGGATAGAAAGGGTGAAAGGGAAATTAATACATAACAAACAACCATGCCTTCGAACAGAAATCGATCGAAAAAAAATCTGTTCTTACTGGGACTCGAACCCGTAAGATCCGGCTCGGAAGGCAACATCACTAACCGCTGCGCCATAGAACCCGCTTTATCAACAGCGATTGAAAATAAATTGTAAGCTATCGGCAAATATTCTCAATTATAAAGTCATTAAATGTTTGAGATAATTCGTTGTTAAAAGCTTTTAACATTAAAACATTCTTAAAATGTATCTTGAGGTATATTCAGCGATTTGTTACCTGTAAAATTGTTCCATCTTTAACCCTCTTAGCCTCAGAGCGCCGATCTATCGGCGCACGTGGACTATGCTAAAAGTCACACAGCACTGATCACGAAGAAAAAAAAACACCGTGAAACAAAAAAAGGCCACTGGAGAAACGTTTTATCATTAAAATAAACTAATTTTCGAATTATTATTTATTATATTCAGGTTTTTTTAAACAGCTATATTTTGAGTTAAGCGCGTGTTGACACGTATTTCCTTTTGGTGATCATTATCCGTCGGTGTGGCCTTTGATAAAACTTAGAATGACCATTTACCAATAAAAATATATTTTGAAATATGGGATTGTATGCAGGTACCCTAATTTTTTGTTTGCAAAATTCAAATATTGATAGATAGCAAGTTGCCTTCGTTGACGAATACTATGATGGGATTCGGTCGAATGGTGCAGCGCGCTTTGACAGATAATACCTTCTGACAAACCTTATGAAAAAAATCAGCATTCCTTGTCCAGAAAATAAAAGCATTCGAAATAGTCCAATTTATCTCAATACCCGTCATAAATTTGAAAGCATCGTAGGCGTTGTATATTTTTTTTCTTCTAGTAACTATGAAATTAAAGGTTTTTTGTTTTATTTTCGGACAGGAATATCACGTAGGCAGATGTGTATGGAAGTTTCTAGTGCATAATTTGAGGATGGAGTTTGGCTTTGAAATACAGTTTTGGTTTTTTTTTTTTAAATTAAGTATAACATTTTTTTATGTAAGTAAATATACAGAATTTTTGATTTCTTTCTGTAAAAATATACTTCTACATCTAATAATGTCCTAATTTTTTTCTGTTTGAAATAAAAAATATTTTTTAAAACCTAACTTATATACTATTTTTTCATGAAAATAGCTCTGAGATTTTTTTTGCATATATTATATTTACATACTCCTAAAAATGGCTGAGGCCAAAAGGGTTAAGTCAACTTATGAGGAAACAACTGTGTTTTTAAATGGAGTAATGCGTTCTATAACTTTATCATATCATGGGTATTTCTCCGTGTGACAAGCGAGTTGAAAATCATTGGGACAGTTTTCACATCCAGCGATAACACACAGTTTAAAAGGCTGCATAAAAATACGTGCCGAGATGCATTTACATCGCCATTTTGTCAGAGTTAGTGTATTATTTATATATAATAAAATCTCTTAAAGCCCTCAATAAAGAAATTTTAAAATTTGCGCACAGAGGTTTATAGAGACTGGCGATATCGTCGTGGTCAATATTTGTTTTGCAGAATTGCTAGAGTCGCAGTTTGTAGCCCTCAAAGCAGACTACATAATATACCAAAAATGATACATGGTTATATAATATTTCACCAAGGAACGATGAATCAGCATAAAGATTTAACTCCCGTTACAATACAACCTCGACTTGTAAGACCCGAGTGCCTTCAAAGAGAATTTATTTTCGCATCAATGATTACGTATTTATAACACTGTGGGAGCGTTTTTGAAACAGAATTAATCTTAAATATGAATTATTATCTATAAATACCGGTCGCACAAATAAACACCCCTGCTAGTAGTTGATTAAATTAATAAAGGTATTTTGATCATGATAAAACGATACCTCTATAGTCTATACTAGGCGTGGGGAACCTGCGGCCATAAGGCAGCATGCGGCCTTTTGGCTATTCTGGTGATGTCTTTTGGCCAATTCTGTAATTATATAAATTTATTTAAATTCGTAAATTCCTGATATATCTGACCGTAAATTCCTGTTTCCAGCCAAAGATTATCTAGTTAATGTTTAATGCGGCCTTATGTCGAATCAGAAAAATGAATGCGGCCTTTAGAGAAGAAAAGGCTTAGTTAGTATTTGCCTGTGCATGGGAGGTAAACTATACAACGTCGAAAATGGCAGCTTTTCACTATGTCTGTTCAGAGTTTATTCAAGAAGTTTGTGTTAGAAAATCACTGGTGTTCTTTTACAATATTACTAGAAGTGATGTAAGGTACACAGTACTCTACGTCGAAATCTCAACTTGATCAAAATTGACATAAAATCAAAAAGATATTTATGTGCCAGAGTAGCTGACCGAGCAAACAAATTTTACGCTCATCTGACAAAGGCGGAGTGGCGTGAATTATAATTACGGATCTGTCAATCATTTTCCTTGTGAAAATCGACACCGCGTTATGAAAAAGTTACACATGTGGTGAATATGCGAAAATTTTTCATGAGCCAACACGATTGACAAGTTAGCCAATGAAAATTTGGGTACAGCGTACATCATATAATATAATATATTTTATTTAATGTTTAAAACTCTAATATTATAGATATTACATTTATTGGTAAAAAAATGAAAACGTACCAATAATTTACCAAAGCGATGACAATATTTTATATCAAACTACATAGACCTCAAGCTATGATTATTATTATTTTTCCATATCCGCTCCTTATACGGAGCATGTGGTCACCGCGAAGTTCTTCCATGATTATTTATCCCAGCCAGTCTCCTTGCTTCCTCCCAGGTCATTCCAGCGTCCCGTAACATCCTGTGGATCGTCATCAGTGGCCTCCCACGACGCCGTTAAGGATGACTCTCTTGAGACATCCTTAACACGTTTCCAAGTCAGGTCTATCGCCGCTTCTTTTTTTTGGACGTTTTGGAGCTGCTTATTACACTAGTAGATATGCCAGTAATCAAACACACCTTCCAAGATCCACGCGGTCGACACTTTGATTCATATATTTCTTGAAAAATGTAATGGTTATTAAAGTATAATGAAATGTCATATTGCAAAATCATGTATCACTGCGCCATCTATCAGCAATCAAGTATTACTGTACTTCAAATAATTATTCGAATTTTGAAAAAGAACAAAACAAAACAAAGCGAGAAGTTATTTTGAACACAATAATGAAAAAACATAGTATACATAATTTTGTCTCCGATTTATTTGTATATTAATTCAAGGATCCAAAGATATGGATATATTAGTAAAAAACAAAAACAACATACTAATTTACTGCATGAAATGGTATTTATTACCTTGGTAGAATTCACTTATTATGTATTTAGACACGTTAGTTTTTTAAATCTACTTTTTAATCTATTTTTAAATAACATCAATTTAAAAATAGCTTATAGTTTTTTAGAATTTTATAATTGAATACATAGCATATTGACACCGAATGAATAACATTTGCTCCATAATTACGACGTAACCTTCTTCATATGCCAAATACATAAACCGATTTTCATGAAGCAAATCGGCAAACCATAACCGTTAAATGATATCGCGGCCAAAACCATTTCACCCCGTTAATGGAAAGTGATCAATTTAATGTTTTCCGTTTCTACGACGGCAAACATAAGTTATATCAGACCAATAAAAAGACACACACATAGTGATTTTTCATAAGTAACGGGACAATCGATTGGCAAGATCCTGCTTGAGTATTTTTTAATGGTGATAACAATGTGTTTTCAACTTCAACGTGTTGGACTGGGCCCCTTATCCATTTCATATCAGCAAGAGACTATCCGTTATTTTTGACATACACTCACAATTATATGATATTCATAGTGAATTTGATGAATTTAACAAATGTGATTTCACATCGGAAGGCCGTATTCATTTGTCGTAAATTTCGTTTGACAGCATTCTTGAAGTGCAAAGTGAAATACACAAAACGACATTTTTACATGCAATTTGTAAAGCCACACTTACAACTAACGTAGCGCAGACGTTCTTAAACGTGAGTGAGTAAGAGAATGAATGATATGTTCGTCGTCTGGAGGTGTGAAACCGAATTACTAAGCTGTTTTAGGATATTGAAATGATTACTTTTTTTTTTACAAAATTTCGATCTTTCGTCAGATCTTTATACTTGATATAAGAAATATATTTTTTACGTGCTTGTAATATTGTTTAAACACAATAACGATAATAAAAAGTCAAAATACTAAATCGAAATAGGAAAACATAAAAACATAATTTGAAATATTTATAAAAAGAGAACCATAGCCATGTGGTTAATGACAATTACTTTAGTAAATTTTCACGGGTTCTAGTCAACTTCAGTATGATTATGGAAGAGGTTAGATGTTCTGTTTGACCGATTTTTTTATCGAATAATAAAGTACAGTTTATGTTGAAGTAAACTATATAAGCATATCATATGCTTTACATTGAGCGGTGGGTGTGGTAATAAAAAAATAAAGATAATTGTAAATTCGATAAAAAAATGTTTATGTTGATAATTTTAATATATAATATTATGTTAACAAATTTAGATGTTTTGCTGTTCAAATTAAAGTTAAAACATATAGTGGATAGTAGTGTGTGACATTGAGAAAAATTTTGAGCTATTAAAATTTAATAACAGATTGATAACAAAGGGTGTTAAATAATAATTTCACGAGAAAGTGCGTAGTTGTATGTACGAAATCACCAGTATGTCAATATTTACTGACTCTTTATGTGGCAAACACCACATATAATATAATAATAACAAGAAATTCCCATCAACAATATAAGGATGCTGATTGGCTTTGTGTTTATGTAGTGGAACGTGTAAATAACGAATTGTTTATCGATGATACTGGCTAATGGGTGAAAACATTGATCGAAAAACAAGACAAGAAAAATATTTTTTAGCATGATATGGATGGAACGAGCTGAACTGCACTCTAGCAGTTAAATACGTGTTCTTATGTCATGTATAGACATTTTCTTTTAATTTACATCTACCCCAGTTTATCGCTCCGTCAGTCCCAAACAATCCTGAATAATAAATAATAAATGTAAGAATAACACCATTCCGGTATAAATCATCAAGATCACTTAGCAATTCATGGAAAGAGAAACAATAAAAAAATATATTATATTATATTTCTTGTATTGATATAAAATCCTGGAAAGGAAACGAATAATTCAAATCATGTGAATTACCAAAAGTGCAACAATACAAAAAAAATATAAAAAGATTATTTACTGAGAGTATTAGATTCATTACAATGTTTTTTTAGTTTTCGAACGGATGCTGATAAAAATTATTCCACAATGAAGTTAAGAGACGAAGTTATTATTTACAAGTATTTAAAATAAATATCATTGCAATACTTTTAAAAAATATTATGGATGTAATGTGCCACATAAAATAACTTTTGTAACTAAAGATTTTGTAAATTAAAAAAAAAAGAATTATATTTGTCATAAAAATATCTCAATATACCTTTTTTCTTTTCCACTTTAAAATAAAATATTTAAAATAAAAAACGTTTTAAATCATCATATGATTGAAGATATCAAGAGATCAATTGACTCTGAAGAGTCATTTACGATAAAGGCCTAAATATAATCAAACTCTAAAAATCTTAGAATCATTATCAAGATCAGTATTTGCAGTAGCCAGTATACGACTGTAGAACCACTGGCACACAAAAATATACATACTGCGATCACTTTTTCATGGCGATTAATTGTAAACATCTTTTAAAATTTTCAAAATTTAAAAAAATGAATTGAAAAAGTGTGAATACCGAAATATTTAAATAGTTAACTGTCTACCGTTTAAATAATTCAAGAGAAAAAAATGCGACGGAATTCATGAACGAAAGGGCGTCTTTTTAAAAGCGAAAAGATTGGGGCATTGGGAAAATTTCTATTTATCAAAGCGAGAAAAATTTCTTTGAAATCGTGCGACGACATCTTTTCATATCTGGAACACAATGGGAAGACACCGGAAAAATAAAATATTCAATACTTAAACTTATTTGTGAAATGATAAATTCTCGTCCGAACGCATATAAAAAGAATTTCTCGCGATTAAAGATTATCAATGAAGAAAGGCCATCAGTCATTGAAGACGTCTATGATAGGATCAATAAATGTAAGAATACATTAGAATTGAGTGCGAACAAAAAAGCATGATTTTAAAAACATCCAAAGATTAAATGAATTTCAACAAATGACAAATAATACTCGATTCTCTTTTAGTCAGAATTTGTTCACGGATAAAATAACAAAGTGTAAGAAAACGGAAGAATTATATATTTAAAAAAGATTTTTTTCTCAAAAAAGGTTCAAACAAGATAAAAAAAAACTAATACTCATACACCTACAATTTATTACACTACGCTAAATAAACAAATGAGAACTAAAGAGTATTTACTGTTTTAACACTTGTTATGAAACTAAAACAGTAACTATAATATGTGCGTATTATGGGATGCGATAAAGAATTGTCAATCGCACCGTGTATGGAAAAATCTAGAAGTAATAATCTTTGGAAAAATAACAACTGCTCTGCAAGAAACGCGTTGTCAAGGACGACAATCTATATATATATTTTTTTAAATTCCCTAGGGTACTCAACGTTGTACCCACCACCACCCGCTACGGCTTCACACTCTTTTTATAGGGTGTATTCCGTAGCGTAACAATAATATAGTAATAGTCGATAATGTCCGTCCGTCCGTCCGTCTGTATGATGTCCCCGATAGATATTAGAACCGGTCGTAAAGTATAATTTCATACCGCTAGGTGAAGGGTGTCCCTATCCAGATTTTTTTTTCTCAATATTTTTGACGTCCGTCGTTCGTATTTCAAACAGAACGAAATTATTTATTTTGTTGAATGACATATGGCGCTACGTGCACGTCATCGCAAGAAGCGTCGCTCCATTTTGACATTTCATTAGGCATTTGTTTTTTATCAACGTAGTGCGTGTAAAATTGTGTACGATTTATTTTAATTTATCTATTTGTGCGCGTGTATTACTGTGAACAATGCCAGCAAGACGCAAGGGGGCCGATTTGGGCCGTCGAACGAATGTGCGCATCCAAATGTGAGATCCATCCGCTGACACACTCTCGAACTAATTGTTAAATATCGGCGATGGAAAAGTTGCTGTCTATGAAAATACTGGATGTATAAAATTGCCCACTAATTTCTGTCAATCGTTGATTCGCAAAATACTCTTATTTTCCGAAGTACGTACACAATACATAAAGCATGCGTGGCTGGCAGAAAGAGCCATTTTGGCAGCAAAAAATGTGGATGTCAGCGATTTAAGCTTCAAGATACAGCAGTCGTTCCCAGGCGACTTGGTATCATACAAATCGATCGGATACGGTTTGCGATGCCAACGAAGCTGTAAATCTAACAGTTTTTGAGAGTTTTTGAACTCACTGGATTTGCCAGGCATGTCACCACACCTTCTACGACTGAAAGTTGGATCTCTGGTTATTTTACTTCGGAATTTGAACCCACAACAGCTGTGCAATGGCACGCGATTGGTCATTAAAAAATTGATGAAAAACATTATCGAAGCCACCATTTTGAATGGCAAATTCCGAGCCAAAAATGTTTTGCTGCCACGAATCCCAATGATTCTCACAGACGTACCAATTGAATTCAAACGCCTTCAATATCCTATAAGATTGGCATTCGAAATGACAATCAATAAGTTGCAAGGCCAAACGATGTCTGTTTGCGGCTTAGATTTGGACACACCATGTTTTTCACACGGAAAATTATACGTGTCATGTTCTCGCCTGGGCAAAACATCGCGCTTATTTGTGTTGGTTAAAGACGGACTGACAAAAATATCGTAAATATTACTCTTCGAAATTATTATTGATTTTCGTTATTTCATTTTACTACTTTAGGAAAAAAGTATTCCTTTTTTAAATTTACATTTAACTTGTAAGAGATCAATCAATGAATGGTTGGTGTTTTTGTTTTTATCGGCGGTCATCGTCTACAGCGCTCCATTCCTTTTTCTGTCATAGATCCCATCCCCGCACACTTACAATACATTCGTTATTTTTTACTTAACAACCAAAATATTCACTAGAAATAATTTATATGGCAGAACAACGTTTGCCAGGTCAGCTAGTAAGTATATAATACGTTTACATATTTTTTTATGATTTTAGAACTGCAATAAATTGATAAATATCTTGCCAAGAAGACGATAAATGAAAATGCATATCAAATATCTTTAATATTGTAATATATATGAAACTAAATACACTTTAAAACGAGAAAAAAATCAAATAAATGTATGTGTAAATGTTATATGATTACCCAAAGCAGCAGCAGTCAATTGTAAAGTGGATAAGGGCCGCAATGTGTTTCGTTCACATACCTCGTCCCAGAACATAACTTTCTTAAGTGAGAAAGGATATGCTATAGAGAAAATTGTGTTCGCTTACCTATAAAAGAGAAAGAAAAAAACAAAATGAATTATGAAGTCTAACAATACAAATGGGAAAAAAAGAAAAATATCGTACGTTTAATAGACATTCACAAATAACGCAGGACATAGAGAAAACTAGCAACATGTTGACGTTGACAAATGGTAGGATCATTAATCAGAGAAAAGACAATAGTCTGAAATAAGTTGAAGAAGATTTGGAAAGATTCTGTCAATTTATAGATATAAGACGGCTAATGGTGTTGTTGTTAATATCGCGAGACCTCAATGAGTCATCATTGTCACAAGATCGTTAACACGCAACGCATCTTTCTTTATTTGCAGATATTAAAATAATTTAATTATAAGAGACCCGTTCATTAAGCATTTTGCGATAGATGCTTAATATGTACATATATGCTGAAATTCACAATAGATGCAAATTTTTGCTAAAACCATAACATATGCGAATCAAAAGTCAATGTAAAAATATTTTATGTTTAAAGTAAATGGTTACTTTTTACAGCACATTACTATTATAACTATTTTAACAACGCCGTTAAACGCACACAACGTTTCATTCGATCTAAAATATTTTCATATGATTTAGGAAGAAAAGATGAGGTATAATGTAAATCAATGGTAATAAAATCATTAATTTAATAAATGTTGATGTTACGTCACTTATGATATAAATATGTTTTAGCCTAAAAACACTATTTGTCGAACAAACCGGGACAGAGCAAACGCTTACAAAGCTCAATAAAGAGAAGATCGTTGCACTGGTTTTTATAAATTTTATTTAAAGTTATATTTTATATTTGTGTAAATCTTTTAGTCTGAATTTTCCGGAATGTTTAGTTATTTTTAAATATTATGTAAATAAATTATAAATTCTAGTTTATAATAATAAAAAATGATTTTAGAATGTAGTCGAGCGATAATTAGTCGAAAAAATATATTCTTATACAAATAGCTGGTAAAATAAATAAAACACGGGTCTATGCTAATAATGATGTTTTTAAAACATAAAATAATAACATTATTAGATAAGACAAATGTGATACAATAAAAAATTAAAAAAAAATTATTAAAAAATTAAACATGAAAAATCGTAAATCGAGGTCAGTGTCTGACTAGTGGAATATTTCGACAGAAATCCATTGAAGAAAACTGGTTTGCTGTTCAACTCAAATCTCTGACATTTTTTTTTAAATAAGTACACTTCACTCTCTGGCAAAATAATAAATTTATGACTGTATTTCAATAGGGTTGCGAATAATACAATTTGTCAAAGAAAAATTGCCAACGTTATAAATAAATTCAAGCTTGATGATTAGTTATTAAATTTACTTGTATAACTTTCTAAGACGACAAACTAAACGATTCTAAAGCAATATATCAGAAAAATTAACTATAAATAATGTTTTTAGACCCACTACATTTAATTAAGATTGGTGGTACTGGTTTCTCTCATCGCGATCAATATCATGTGATGAAAAAATAAAACGATATAGGTTATTTAAATACGAATATATAAATAGCGGTGTATCGATTTATATTTTCATCATTCTCGTGGTGAGGAAAACCGAAAACGTGTGGAATTAGTAGAAAACTGTGTTTTATTTGTAAATAATATAATGCTTTGAATTGACAGTGAACCCCTTTAAAGTTTATAGAAATAATTAAAAATACTTTTTGCGACGATATTCAAGTGTAAACAAGTTATCAACGTATCCTTGTTACATAGTAACAATCGCCATTTACATGCTCAGTTGTAACTGCGACTCAAAAAGCAGGGAAAAGCTTTTTCCGTTTTACCAAACTACGCTTTTCAACTAACACAACAACAAAGTACAGCAACCACTATTTCAAGCGTCGAGTTTCAGCTTGTATTTTCACTAAAACGGCGCGAGAATTTGATGAAGTGACGTTCAGACAGAATTCACAGAATGCGCTTTTTTAAAGCAAGATTGATGATTGTAAATGAATAGGTGTTCACACTTGCTGCTGAGTTTTATTGCAAACAAAACTATAAAAAACACAAATAGTGAATTTTTGGATCGATAAAGAGAAACTATTATATGTATTCACAATTATAGGGATTGAAGCATTTTTTTCCATATCTGCTCTCTGTACGGAGCATACAGTCACCGCATCTTTCTTTCAAGATTCTCTATCCCCTGCCGGTATATTTGCTTCCTCCCAGATCATCACCGCGTCTCGTCTGTGAATGGTAATCAGTGGCCTTCTACAACATCTAGATATGAGAGGTTGGTAGAAGGGACAGGCAGGGTTCAGACTCTCTCGGGGCATCCGCAGCACATGTACATGCCAGGTCTAGTATATCATATAGCATAGACACTATTCTAGTGGTGTGTAACGTAAAAGCAATAGATTCCGCAAAGAAGTTTGAATTAATTTAAAAAAATGTTTCTTGAAATGTTCATAGGTGTTGTAATTATTGAAGAATGCAAATTGTTTTGAAAAAGAATTCCATCCGTGCGAAAGATTACAAATGGTATTTACAATGATATTTATAAAAATAAATCTCACAATTTTGCACTAATACCACAGTTAAATAAAATGATTATGAACGGTTTTGCTTACCGCGAGTAATTTCAAAAGTTCAACTGACGTCCGCATCATTCGGTAAAATTGTGGAATTTTCGATATTTTGTATTAACATAAAACCTTTCTACCAAGAATTGACGATAGAATGTGATAAAATCAATGTTTTTTTTATGAATACACACAGTGTACGATGGGAAACATTTGGAGGTGTGTTGACATGACGTCAAACTGGTTCCGCGACTGAGTATAATTGGAAAACGCTGCTTTAAATTACATACGAAACCAACGGTTTTAAATGCAATACATCAAAGAATGTTATATCTTCCACATCAGATACTTTGATTGGATTCGGTGATTAGTTTTAGGATTTTGTTACATTTAACGTCAATAATAAGGGATTGGATATTTTGAAAATATATTTTTATTGAATTCTGTATTGCTATATCATTATATTACACCTTGTACACTTTAAAAAAATCTCATTGGAGTTTTAAATCACATAATCTTAAAGAAACAATTTTGATTTTTTACCTTACGTAAGAACTGTGAATTTGGCTGGACTTACTTTGATTAGTTCACAGAGAAGACCATATTTGGCAAAAATAAAGGTCAATTATAAAGAGAAAATGAAGAAATTAATGATCGAACTAATACATCGTGAATATCATAAAAATAATTTACCTACAAAGTTACTAAAATATATTTTTTTTCTCTTCTTCATTAACCATATTCGTTTCTTACGTAGGGCATATGGCCGCACGCGGCAACTCCATATTTCCTTGTCACCTGCAAATTATTGGACGCAAGTATCTGTCCCCGAAGCTCAGTATACGTTTTTCGAGTATTCGTCAGGCGCCATGATTCGCTTCCGTAAAGCAGCACTGGTAGAATGCAAGCATCGAACAAATGGCATTTGATTACTAAAATACATCGCCACCTCAATATTACAACTAGATAGCTTGATTTGCAATATTTTAGAGCTAGCGATTAAATATGATCTCACATATCATTTTATGGAATTCCATAAAACATAATTCAATTTATTCCAATTATTAAAAACACCATTCTTCATTTTTATTTTAAACAATGATCATGACTTAGATGTAAGTTAATCAAATATTATTTTTATTTCATTTTCCCAATTATAATTACATCCGAAGTACCCAAGTATAGTATTTAAATCAAGATATGGATTGAAGACCTGAATTTTTTAAACGAAATATAGTTTTTTTTAAATGCGACTAACAAAAAAAAATGATTTCTTTCAATTTTCTTTCACCGAGAAAACCAATTTCCGCTTAATGCTCTTTCGATACGGGGACTCAACTATTTTGAAAACGTGTCTTAATTTCCCGGCAGTTTTATGAGTCGCCTCAGCGCTCCGCCTTAATTAGTCGGCAATTAAATTCAAGCATTCCGGACATTTTAAAAATTCAAGCTCGGTAATTGATCAGGGGTTAATGGATAAATAAATTTACAAGCGTCAACCGACTAAAATAATTGATCTTAGAATTATTTGTAAACGTTGCTTTTGGCTTTCCACTGAAAAATAAAAAAAATAAATTTAAAATTGTTCTTCAGTAAATAAAAATTACGCTGAGGAGGGTTTATGTATGTAAATTCAATTGAGGATTAACGTAATTAAAAGCAAGGGATTCAATATTCTTTACATTCAATATTAGGATTGATTTATTTTAAATCGAGAAATTATAACATAAATACGCGTATCGGAAATAAAGTTTCACAGTGCTTGTACTAAATTAAAAAGATATATTGAGAAAATATATATATAAATAAAACAGAATACTTAATACATAATCATTATAATCTAATACAGGTTTTGCTTAATGAGTAAGCATTTGAAACTGATTAAAGCAAATCAAAAAACTTCATTCTGACTTACTTTACGTATATTTCCCATACTCAAACATTATCGTCTGGCTTGCCAAATACGGTATAATTCAACAAAATTTATTCAACGAGCTAGTTTTTTGTCGTTCATTCATAGAGCAGACGTGGTTATAAAAAATGTAATTAATGAAATATAAGGCAAAGATGATACCTCATTAAGAAAAGTCGACCAAATTGGGAAAGTATTGTGATGTGACTTTCACAAACTAAGTTTTAGTGCAGATCAACAAGAAATTATATTTTAAAATATGGCCACGATTTACATAAATTGGATTAAAATTATTAATTTATACTATATACAAGTTTATGTTTATTGTTACTTATTTATTAAAATATGTTAAATGTGTTGTTTTTTATCCTTCTACTTGTTTCTCAATCTTTGACGCACATACGCAGTATCCGCTATTTTTTGAAACGTTATCGAATTATAGTACTCACAAGGTTGTTATGAAAAGAAATTAACAGTTAACACCGTTAATGCGATTTAAAGCTGTGCTGGTACGTAACAAGACACGAATAAACATAATAAATTCGCAAAGACAGTGTTCTGTGAATCATAATATCATATGACGGCGCTTGTTTGAAATTGCCCGAAATTCGATTTAAATTTCTCCGCAAAATTATAGAGTATCACAGTTCTAAGCTAGCAGCAAGAAATAACATCGCAATGCACTGCTGCTTTGGAAAATTGAATTTCCTAACCGCAAGAAGATTTCCTTTGGCCTCGGCATACCGGTATTTCCTATTGCCGCTTGTATTTCTCGTACAATTGACATCGAGCTTTCTTGATAGGGTAAGACAGCTATCATGGGATTCAAATTCCATTTTAAATATATTGTAGGAATTAAGCTGAATTGAATAATTCTCGTATGTATAGGACTTCTTCATATTTAGTCACGCAGCTTAAACGTATTTTTAATGAAAAAATCGCGTAAATCCGGTGTGCTTTTTTGAAATTTTGAATTTGAAAAATAATTGGAAATGTTTTTCGACATATTATTAAAAGGATTCAGCTAAAAAAATACAACGTATTAGAAAAGCAGTTTATTTAAAAACTCCTCATGTAACTCGGTAACGTAATAATCAGAATAACTAAACTAATAAAATGTGTTTTCTGTTTTGAGTACGCAATTCGTATGTTTATATTATTGTAAACAATCGTGGAAAAATATTTCAGCTTATTTCCTAGAAGATTCAAAATTAATGTAGTAGTTTTATTGTATATTATTATTTCGTTTAAATGTTGAATATAAGATTTACTCAACAACATTTGCATCTCGTAAAACAATTATTTTTCCATTATGAGTATATGGTCATATTTCTGGCAGAATTTAGTAACAAAAAAACTGAAAAACAGAGTTAATTTGTTTATACATAAAATAAAAAAGGCACTAACAAAAAAAAAAGTGAGTATGCAGAAATTTTCCACATGTCACATTTCTGCATACTTACTCTTTTATTTTATTGCTACTTAGCACCTTTTTATGTTCTGTATTCATATGTATTAACAAATTCTTTAATATAAATTCTGTCTAGCATAACTCAGATATACCATTTAACATTTCGACTGAAGGTGCTTGGTGGAATTTCAATATTAAATTTAAATCGTTCGTTGAATCTTCCGGCATCTACACTTCTATACCCTATATAATCATAAAACCTTTGCCGACAAAAAAATAATATGATTCTTGTAACTACTTACTACTCAAATCTGTTGGCATTCCCATGAGCTTATCCTTTTCGCCAGCAATGGCTTTGAACTCAGTGATGCATTTATTTCTTATATAAACACGAAACTTTTATTTACTAAGTGTCAGTTCAAGTTCATCCGTGCACTTGAATGTCTGAAGATGCCGAAAGGCGAAAGCCAGGTCGTTAGTGACAAAATCTGTGAGAATGTACATAGTTTGAACGATTCGAATTCAGATATACCAGTTTGCAAAAAAAAAAGGAAGTATTTTTATAGGCAAGTATTATTAAAGTTGATTTTAAGGCATGCAATATCGATTATAGAGGCTTATCCTAAATGTTGAAAATGATAATATTTTGCTGTTTACTCAGTACCTACTATCAATCTCTTACTTACCAACTTCTGCCAGAACAATAGCGTTATATGACTTAAAATGTATTAATTGATTTGGCGTTTACTTGGTAGAACTCCATTATAACTTAAACTCATGACATGAGTTTAAGTTTAGAGCCAACCGTTTTGCATCTTTGTCATAAGGGTCAAAAACTAAATTTATTAGAACAATTTGAAATTAATAGGCATAAACAAAACATCTTAAATGAACAAACGATTATTAATCTATCAACGTTGTTAAAACCCCTTATGTAATTAATAATAAATATTAGTATAATTTATCCTAATTTACTTTGGAAAATCCCATATTGCTTATTGTTTTTCGAAACAATAAAGCCATAGTTAATAAATTTAATGTAATGTAATTATTAATAAATATCAGTTTAATTTTATCCTAATTAATGTTTTGAGATATAAAATCAGATGGTTAATCGTTCTTTGAAACACTAGAATCACATTTAATAAGTGTAATATTGTAATTATAATTAGGATGTTAGAGTGAATAACTTGATGCATTGTGCATTTCTTCAGAGCCAGTATATATAGCTGAGCAAAATATAAGTTTAAACATAGTTCTGACGATGGCGAAAACCGAAATAGCTATCAACGCTAGAAATTATTAAAAACTGTAGAACTAAAATATTTTGATATTTTTAATCTGTTACTTACAATGTAGGTACGTACATTACCAGTTGACAAGACGCGAGCTGAGTACTACAAGGTTCTAAGTGTCGACTTTTGGCCAAACTTAATTAATAATGAGGCAGTTTTAAGCGTAGCATTATCTACATGCTGTATTAATATGAGGTCGAAATTTTGCTTAAATTTCCAATAAGCTGTAGTTTTATGTGCGCGTCGCAAGATATCTGTGGTTTCAACTTGATCGCATGAAGATGCCGAAAGGCGAAATCTGGGTCGTTAGTGATGAAACCTGTGTGAATTTACATATGTTCAATAATATCTTTTCAATTTTGATAATTTCATTCCTGTATTTTTTTTAATTATCTGATTTTAATCAATTATTTTTATTCTTCAGCACAGTGGTGTTATTTTTTACCATTATGTTTTGTGTTCTTGCAATGTGGTATTATTACATTTTACAATATTAACTTAGTACTTAAATGATATCAAACACAAATTACGAATGAAAAAAAAACTCCTTTTTCTATTTATCCTCCATTTTTTAAATATATTTTCTCCAATAATAATGATCACATTAGATATCTTCCAGAATTATTTTTTTATTTTAATATAAAAAGCGTAGTTTTTTTTTTGAATCACCTGTGCTTTCATACAAATTTCAGTTAGAACCTTGTAGCACTGGCGGTCTGTTTGAATTTCGGTTCAAGTTTAGGTATTTCTAATTGACTACGTAGAGCTATTTTTAACAATATTTTATAAATAGTTATATCATGCCAGTACTATCATTGATAAATACAATCAAAAAGAAACCTGGAAACATTTACAATTTTCAAAATACAAGCATTCAAAATTTCAAATGCCCATATCTTTTTTTGTGCAGCTGTGCACATAGAACCTTGTAGTAATCGGCTCGCGAAGAGTTAAAAAAATACATCATATTTTCTTTAATATTTCGGATTTTGAAAAGCCTTTGATATTTGACGCACTGACGCAATTACAAATTTCAACAGGAAAGCAATCACAAACTAATTTCGTTTCAATCGTGATATTCTAAATATGTAACTCATAATCGTAGGCATTTCCTATGAGTAGTTGATAGAACGAAAGCATTTTAATTAAGTACACGATTATGTGATAAACGTTTCTATTAAGTCTCTGAAAAGAATGTCAAAGCGCTTTTCGGTGGTTTACTGTCCCCCATAATATGACATTCTTAGATGGCGTAATCAAATAACGTGTAAGTTTGCAAGAAGCGCAAACGATCGTCACATAATACAAAACATCAAAGGAATAAGACTCCATTTGACTATATCAGTGTTTCTTAACGTTTTTTTAGCTACGTCCCATAAATATCCTAGCCATTGCAATAACATAAAAAAATCTTTTCGATACTACAACGTTCATCAAATCAGTCATATAATTTGAATCAGATTATGAGGTGAGAAAATATCAAAGTATTTTAACTCTACAAACATTATTTTATATATATATATATCTATTTCGGCTTGCGCCCTTATTATTATTAAGTAGTCTTCAAAGCGAATTATTTTAACTATAGGTGATAATGTACATATAATTACGGACATTAGCTTTCTGGACGTTTGATTAATTTTAAAATTGTTCGGTTATTAAGAATTTCATTGGTTTGATTATGTTTTTTGATTTCAAATTGTTATAATGCATTTAGCTTAGTGCCTTAACTAACAAGATGTAAAATTATGGGTACTGGATACAAATTTATGCTGTGCGATTTCATTGTGAAGTGGATGTTAAGCCTGTTTTTTTTTATTACTAACTGATCTTATAGATTGAATGAGCTGCCTAATGTTTGTATTTGTATATTTACTTTATATATTTAGTTGGACTATTACCCTTTTCACATTGCTATTTTGAACTAAGTGGGTCATTTTTTAAAAAAGGATTTTTTCTTCTACTTAGACATCTTTTTCTGATGAAAAATTATCAAATTTAGCAATTAATTTATATATCATAACACTATTGAAATAATTACGCATGAGTAGAACAAAGCGAAAAATACATTTTTTGCGGTAGAAATCTCTTAAAAAATAGCGATGAAGGCACCAACCAGACGCGAACTCAGCATCTTTATGATACAGTTTCTTTTTATTCTCTCGTATTTACATATTATATTCAATATATGTATAAATATGTAGTTTTAAGTATATGTATAGAAAATTCGCGGCTTACCTAAGACCGTTTAAAGTTCACGGTCCCTGGTTAGACGCATCTGGACTAGGTGATTCCGACACGCGCTCGGAACCGTTAAACATGTCTATAAGCCGTCAATCTTATTCAAGGCCCCCAGAAAATTCGTTAAAATGAAAGACACTTGGCGTTACTTGATCTAACAGAAAATGTTTAGTACACAATCAAACCTCAAAGTGAAGAGCTAGCAAGGTAATTGAGATCGTTATATGTATAGATCAAAGATTTTATAAATACTTGTTTAAGGAGAAAAATAATGTTAAATACAAGCAGAGATAATCTTCTGTATGATTCAAATAAACACTTTTATTTTTTTAATACCGGTATTTTAGTATTAAAAATGAACCGAAACTGAATTTCAAATGTATTAAATTTCAAATTAATGTAAAAACATATTTTAAATCTGTTAAGAGTTGTATCAATATTGAAATTTTACAGAATTGACGACCCTTTTTAGAAACCGTAAGATGTTTATGAAAATCACCCGTTTACGATTATGCATTTTTGTATTGACGGCATTTTATATGAAACATCAATATATACCGATTTTGTTTTTTGAAACATTTTTGAGTAATTGTCAAATTATATAAAAATATTTCATGGTTTCAAGGCGAAATCGAATAACATGTAAATTGAGCAAATATATATAAAGCTTAGGACACTAATGGCTTTTGATACCATGTGTGTGGCGTATTTCTGTCACGAGAAAAGAATTTTATTAAAACTGTGAATATAATTGCTATTTGGGATGGTGGTGCGTACAGTGTAACTTGGAAGATAAAGATTTGAGTGTACATAATATTGTCAATACTGAAAAATTCAACAAATTCTCCAATTCCTTCAAACAACCTCTAAACGTCGCTATGAATCGCTCATCTGAAAAACGCATGATATTTATGGCTGTCGCTTTTGTCAACGCGTTGATTGAGTGATTTTTTCTAGATTTTTCGACACGTGGTCTGATTGGTAAATGCCAAATCTTAATAATACACGCATCGTATTTATTATGGCAAATAATAACACTTATTACCAATATTAACTATCTATATATAATATCTAATTATAGAAAAATATCTTCTAATTGAAAAGCGGTTATACTAGAACGATATTTGAACAGTGAAATATTTTATGTAAGGAAGATTGCCCGAGTCGACAAAAAGGCAGCCTTCAGAATACTTTATTCTATCGTAATAGTGAAGAAACTGAGTGAATTGCCTGATGGACGAGGAGCACGTCCGTAACATTATATGCACTCGAACCAAAGGAATCTCTTTCTCGACATTTCCAATATCGAAGCGGCTACGTCTCAAGAATATTTCTTATTATCTGAACAGATATTGAGTTACGAAAACCATTTCACGGGCTATTAATACAACGTTCCAGGAGGCCCCGAGTGTCATAGGAATTCTATCTGCCGCTTTTAATGATGTCACAAGGGGAAGACTCCACTTCCAGAACGTTCAGGTTTGAGTAGTCTCATTGTAAATGGCAAAAGAATATAAGTCTTCTTACACTAATAATTGTGGACTTTTCTCAACACGTGTTTTTGATGTCATATGTATGATTCGAATGAAATATTTCATTTATTTGAATTGAGATAAAACAGACCAAATATAGGTCACATACAGTTTTAATAATCGATTTAGAGTCGCTTTCTCATATTTTGTAACATTGTCTATAAATCATTTTCATATTTTTAGTACCAATTGTTTAGTAATAAATAGTTTAATAACCTTGATGAGCGAATCTGGCCTTGATAAATAATTGTTGAATTATTACAAAAAAAATACTGTTTTAATACGTAAGAGTATTCTTGTCAAGAAACAAGATACACGTTCGTTTTAAGCCTAAGTTGATCCTTGTAAATATATTTTGATAGTTTACTAATATCTATGCATGGGGTCAAAATTTTACACTGACGAGAATAAATTAATCACTAGGAGCAGTTTTAAAAAATAAACGTGGCGTTGTGACAATAAAGGAAGCTATTCGTTTTACGAACAAATTTTTATGGCAGGGCAAGAATAGCTTTCAGACAAGATACTGGTGAAACACATGAACACGTGTTCGGAGTGTATATTGTTGTCGGTGCCCAAGCTATGACAAGTGGATCGTTTTAAATAGAAGTATAATCAGCAAAACCACAACAGTCCAATCAGGACTGACAAATTACATGGAAAAAACAATACAGTTCATTCAACTAACCTACATTTAGTTATTTATATTGTATTGTGTATATTGGGAAACTTTGCAATATTCTGTCTAAAGATGCGTGTCACAATTTGCAGCACAACGTGTGGAGTAACAATTTAAATTTATAAGTGGCAAAAAATGATCATGAAATACAACTCTTCTTCGGTTCACATGGGACTTTATGAACACGGTCTCAATTTTACAATGATAAATATTTGCATCCATGTTTTGGTAAAACACGGTATTATTTACTCAGTATCCTTTTCAAACGATAAAAATAATGTTCGTATTTTTTGTATAGAATTCCGTTTGTTATATGTTACATAATTTATTCATTGGGTTTTTTATTTTATTTTTTGTCATCAAATCGACTGTATTTATGTAAAAGGGATCAACTCCCACTGTTTTTTTTTACAGGGACGAAAAAAGTGTTTTAATTATTTTGGGCTGAAGTGAAATTATTAAATAAACACAATCTTGAAGAGCAAAAATATTTATAAACTGGTGTTTTATTAACTCAATAGTAATATAAATTTAATAAGTTGTTTAAGAAAACCCGTTATAAAGGTATTTTTCCATGGTTGCAATTTTCACAGGCCTTTCATTTTTTTCAAACATAAATGCTAAATATAGATGCTTATTCAGCATAAAACTCATTGCTATACATTATCAAACTAAATTAATTGATACATCGTTAAGAATATATTAAAATACTCAGAAATAATTATTGTTTATTTAGCCAAAAAGTTTTATTACAAAAACAACAGTCAAATGAAAATATGAGTGGCATTTTACAGCGTACCATCCTAAATATTAATCACATTACTCAGAGACAGTGATACGAAACCATTAAAAATCTGTAGGCATACCGATGTTATAATATTTTAACGATTATCAAATTTAGTTTCAACAACCTAAAAATACTATTCGTTCAAGTAAATACTTCCCTAGTTTATTGAACGTACTAATTTCCACATTTATTTATTAAGATCAGGACCGATTTCGCTCATGGCGAGCATTATCAACGGATTTGATAATAAAATGTTAGTGTTATTTATTTACAAATCAAGATGAAATTTAAAAAAGTGTAAAAGCAACTGGTATTAAAAATTATGTCCGCTCCGAATGTGGAGAGTATGGACTCCTAATGGAGTTTATCTCAACAGAAATGTTTCTACGAGAACTTCTTGTTACTCAGTTGCTCAACCTCTCTTTTAGAGAGAAGGAATAGAAGGAAATGGCTAGGACAGAACTAGTGGTAAGCTAATCGCTCTCGATACGCCCCGTTCATAGGATAGGATGGGTGGGAGGGGGGAATTCAACACATCACATACATCCATGCCTTCGAACAGAAATTCATAAATCGATTGAAAAATCAATTTATAAAACTGTCCGTACTGGGATTCGAATCCGTGACCTCCCTAGCCAAAGCCAACGACGTTGACCACTCGACCACACAGGCGGCATAAAAGTACTTGCATATAATATAAAAAATATTTCGTAATGTTTAACTTTGACATAATGATTATGTATAGAGCGTATCCCTTAATTACATTAAAAAAGCGTTTGTATAATCTTACAAAACTTGTCCTGTTCTTTTAGCGTTGGTAAAAAAAATACAGGTCTGATTTGGTTTTTTTTTTTATAATATTACATAATATATTTGTTTGGTATTTACACTGACACGTAAAGCTAGGATTTGAGCGCCAATAGGTTGGATTTCACTGCTCTCGGGGTACCTTTTGAAATTCTATTTGCTTTTCCCGTTTTAATAGCATATTCAAAGCGTAGGCTTACACACAGAGCCTGCGTGTAAAGTTGCATTCTAAAAGTGCGTTAACGGCGGAAGCGAGGCGCTACCCTGCCCTACATTTCACTTTATTGACGAACAAGAGGGTATGAGGACTCCCCTTTGAGAATTGACTTAATTGATATTGGCATATAGCGCGCACGCAGGTTATGCGCACATAAAAGCTTTCCCAGTTACGTCTTATTCGATGATAAAAAAGCTGCCGCATGGCATGTTGCTATTTGAATAATAATGAAAAGTATTCCATATGAAAATATTACAAAGCATTACGTGGAGTTATCTTATATCATCATCCACTGTCGGTCAATATCTAACCAACACATTCATAAAACAAATCACCCGATAGTAACTAAAATAAATAACTTTTAAGGTGCTCACTGTCAATACATACTTAGTGGAAAAGTGTTATATACAACAACAAAACAACACTGATTTAATTTAAGATTTCGACTGAAGGTGCTTGGTGGAATTTCAATATTAAATTTGAATCGTTCAAACTATGTACATTCTCACAAATTTTGTCACTAACGACCCGGGTTTCGCCTTTCGGCATCTTCAGGCATTCAAGTGCACGGATGAACTTGAACTGACGCTTAGCAAATAAAAGTTTCGTGCTTATATAAGATACAAATGCATCACCGAGTCTATAGTCTATTGGTTCCGATATGTAGACGATATTCTTTGCCTGTTTAATGGAACAGATAGACAAATAACTCACTTTCATAACTTTATAAATTCATTAGATAAAAATATTAAATTTACTCTAGAAGTCGGAGGCAAAAATATTAACTTTCTTGACTTAAATATTAACATTGAAAATCATTCTCACGAGTTTAAAATATTTCGGAAGCCAACATTCTCTGACACTGTAATCCATAAAAATTCAATGCACCCATTTTCTTATAAACTAGCCGCTTTTCATTCAGAAATACATAGACTTGTGAGTGTTCCTTTAAACGAAATAAACTTTAATATTGAATTGAAAATCATCAAACAAATCGCCATAAACAATGGATACGATATGTCTCTTATAGACAATCTTTTATCAAAAAAACAAGCTAAACTTGCAGAAAAAATGTTATTTAAAGGTATAGTGTCAAAGGACATAGATCATACTAGGTATTGGCGTAGAATCATTTTTTTAGGAAATACAAGTCTCAAAATTAAAAAACAGCTAGCTGATAGTGTTAGACCTGCTTTTTACTGTAAAAACTCTTTAGGCAAATTATTAATTAATAATAAAGATAAAATACATTACTTAAATAAATCCGGGATTTATAGATTGCAATGTTCTTGTTGTACAAAGTTTTATATCGGCAAAACAGAAAGAACATTGAACATCCGAGTTTTAGAACATATGGCAGCCTTTAGATTGAAAAAAGACACGTCTACTTTTGCTAATCACTTAATTTCGGAAGGACACGTGTTCAATCAGGAACAAGGGATAAAAATGTTACACCCAAATACGGACAGTCATAAGCTCTTTTTCCAAGAAATTTTAGAAATCAATAAAGCACAGTTGCAAAGTCTTCCGATTTTAAACGAAATAACAAATTTTCCCACATCTCCTCTTTTATACCCTATATAACCATAAAATCATATAATCATAAAACCTTTGCCGACAAACAGATTATATAATTCTTGAAACTGCTCACTACACAAATCTGTTGGAATTCCCATGAGCTCATCCTTTTCGCCAGCAATGGCTTTGGACTCGGTGATGCATTTGTATCTTATATAAGCACGAAACTTTTATTTGCTAAGCGTCAGTTCAAGTTCATCCGTGCACTTGAATGCCTGAAGATGCCGAAAGGCGAAACCCGGGTCGTTAGTGACAAAATTTGTGAGAATGTACATAGTTTGAACGATTCAAATTTAACACAGATTTGTAATAATTTTTACTTTTATTCTATATGATCAGGACCGGTTTCACTCAAGTTCACTCGGTTCGCAAAGTAAATATTCTTAGAATTTAGCGTTAGTGTTCATTTTAACTTGATTTTTCAAATTATTCATTTACTTGTAAAATGTATTAAAAAGTATTGTTAATTTAGTGCCAATTATTATTATGATGTATCTTTTTATCTGTGAATTTCTTTCATATTTATATTGTCAATTTTTTGTTACACCCATATAACTTTTACTTTGTTCTGCATAAATAGCAATGTATTTGTCTCGATAAAACTCATCATGAGCGAAATCGGACCTGATCACATAAAATAAAAGTGGAATCAGTACAATAATGACTTTTTTTTAAATAAAATATATAAGTTTGTTTCTGCACTTCTTGTGTTACTTAATATTAAATGTATTTTTACTATTTGAGAAACATTTCAGACCGAGAGAACAGTAATTATTGAATCGAAATCATTTTCTCGGCTTCATTAGATGATAATGAAACCTACAGCGGTTTCTTAACTTTGAGTGAGTTTATTAATCATATTATCATATCATCATCTTAAAATGTATTCCAAAACTATTTTCTTAAAATATTGGAGTACAACAATTAAAAATGGGGAAACAACACGTTTACTTGTTCAGGAAAGAATTATATTTTTCAAATATGTACTTCAATTCCATATAATCAAAGTGTTTTAAGGAAATCGAATGTATTTATTGCAATAATTATAGAAACAAACTCATGAGTGCAGAAATGATTCAAAAATACTTCAGCCAGCAAAAATGTGCATTAAACAGCGCTCGCATACAATAAACATGATTGAATATTTTAAGTGGTATAATATGCTTCGCCTAAATAAATGTACATATTGTGAAATAAAGCAATCAGTATAATAAATTCAAATATCCTTTTCCGCGTTCCGCTACTTTGAGTAATGATAAATTCCACATAAAAATATCGATAAATTTAAGCTCGGGGTTGTAAGTTAACCTACTTTGCACGATTCCTTTGTGTTATGTGTGTGGTTTAAATAACAGGCTCATAAGTCAAGTTACCATTAAGATAATAACCACCCCCCTGAGATATTATATTATCCTATTTCCATTATTAGCAGCTACAATAAAATAGGGGCGGACGAACAGTGGCTGTTTAAGAAGCATATAAAAGGCAACCGAATTCTGACGATTACGATAGACATAATAATTCTTTACCAATAAGTATTTTTTTTAGGTTTGCTTATTGAAATTTTATGTAACAATTAGAACATGCTACTCAGTTGAGAAAATCAGACGAACGATAATGTAAATATAAAATTTTAAATAACTTTGACTATTCCACGTATTGTGCTACTAACTGTGACACGTGTTTCGCCTCTTTCAGAGGCATCTTCAGACTTACGATCGCAAAGTTTGCTTAAGTAAACGCAGAATTTGCTGAAAGAGGCGAAACACGTGTCACAGTTAGTAGCACAATACGTGGAATAATCAAAGTTATTTAAAATTTTATATTAAAATGAACTTCCACAAAGTTACCGGCGAAACCATCGAAAGTAATAATGTAAATATTTTAAATTTAATTTGTCAAATAATCGATACTGTTACACATATTTGACGGTAATCACAAATATATTTAAATATAAATTAAAAATGTAACAGGTCGTAGCACGTGTTTCGCCCCCTCGAGAAGCATCTCCTAACAAAGTTTCTAAGGTTATTTAAGAATAAAATAAAACTTACAAATAGGAGGTTAGGGGTTTACCTTTCTACTGGACGCAAGTAGAGGGTAATAATATAACTAATCAAAAATTGATAATTTATGAGGAAGGTTAAATCCCAAAGGAAATAAATTTAACAACGCCGAGACGCCTGTCCTATTTAAAATTAAATTTATTCATGTTTCTTTTTTCACTGTCACAATTTTTAACACAAATGTGGAATAGCAAAGTTTTTATTTTTAACGTATTATTGAAATGAACTTGAAATCCATCGAAAATATAAATTTTATTATCGCAAAAAAAATCAAACGATTTCGTACAAAAGTAGTACGAATCCCTCGTGGAGTATTTTTTAATCTTTTAATTCCACCTTTAGAGGCAGATAGTTTTTACCCTTTTTTTTAACGGTGCGATTTCATTTGAGGGAAAGATTAACATACATATGAATAATTCGCCGCCTTTAGTGGTCTAGTCAATATATTTTTTTTCAATTTGAGATTTTAGTCATGGGTGATCAAATCTCTTTTTTCCTCGAGTTGATTTTTCGAGTGACTTATAAAATTTCGCATTAAATTTATATCGCATAATTTTCTTATTTCAAAATATTTGGATTATTGGCATTCCGATATTTTTTTATATTTTTTAATTGATTTATATTTAGATTTACGTTTACGTTTATTCTAGGCAAGATATTATAGAATATTTAGTTAAGGGTGCGATTAACCTTTTAGGTGGAGCGTAGGAGTAGCAATGGCTTTCATCGTCGATCAACGGACGAGAAATGTATAGAAAAGCATAAATATGTCTATAAAAATACAAAAACGGCCGACTCATTCGTATACGCATAAACGAACGGTCATCTTCTGATGGGTACACCACTGAAATTTATTAGAAAGGAGTAGGAAACATTCGACCTGAAAGCAATGAAAGCGATATGCGAATTGGGTATTTTTGCGTATTCATTCACCGCAATACCGAAGCCGCCTAAATAAGGGACAATGAAAATCCACGAGTATGTTCATACCAAGAATACATTTCGAAAGCTATTCGCTAAAATGGCACTTCAACAAAAATACGGAGAGATACTTATAAATGAATGAGGGTTGAAACCTCTGCCTAATGTGCTTCCCGTTTATTGGAATTGGTTTCTAGTTATGTTTTTGTTTAAATATTTACCATTACTTTTTGTGATACGAGAAAAGCTTTTAAGAAATAATTTTATTATATTTCTGAACCGTTGGTTAATATTTGGAAAATCGCATAAATATGACAAAAAAAAAAAATTGTAAGCATTACTATTATCGCATACTGCCATTACGGATTTAGATACATACCATGGCAGAAATAAACACCGGCAATTTATTTAGTATCCTTGTTCATAAATAATACATAATGTTATATTGCAATATTTCTTATGAAAACTGATGTTTCACAAAATTGTCGATTTTTATTTTTGAGATTAAAAAACTTATACTAATTCAGGAGTCGGCAAATTACGGCATATTTATGACGAACTGAATCTGCGTCTATTTAGTAAGAAATCATTTTGATAACAGGAAATGCTAACTTCAAATACCAGTATAAAATTTAATCATGACATTCTTTTAAATACGAAAATTTTGTACATATAAAATCGTATGAAAATTACGTATAAGTATTTCCAAGACTTTCAGGAAAAAGTTTTGCCGACCCCTCCTCTATATTACAAAAAATATACACAAACCTATTAAAAGTCGATACGGATCTAAGAATAAGGAAATATTTTTTTTAAATAATAAATATGTTTCTAGTAAATGAAAAACAATGACATTAATACTGTTGGTTTAAAAAATGTATGTTTTTTAGTTTAGAGTCCTATTTTATGAACCCTTAGTATTCGCCGCAGGCATCTGTAAGCCGATTCACTAGAAATATTCCATTTTATTTAACGCCTTATAAAGTATTGCGCAACAAATTATAATCGAGGCATGCTGCACGTCATATTCTTCCAAGTATCAATATTCATCCAAAACGTAATGATACACACAAAAAAGAAGACAGAGTACCTAAGTACCAATAAAAACAGAGGTAAACATACCGTCGTACTGCTGGATAATAAAAGCGAGAGTATGGTAATTTCGGCCAAGACAATCAAATGAAAATTACAAAACCTGAAATTGGTAGAAACTGTCCCTTTATAACAGTAAAACCCTCTTGAAACAGTTAAGTTTATTCCCGGTTTAAGAGAGTTAAGTGTGGCATGGTATATCGTTGTCATTAATAAACCTGGGTATGTATTATTAGACGTTTTCTCGTTGTGAAAATGTATCATTAAACACGTGTGGGACGATCGAATTTATACTGCGGCGTTTGACGAGGGGCATACCGCCATGCGGACGACCCACACGGATAAAAGCGAGAGCATCACACTTAACAAACAAGTTGGTCATATTGTGTACCACCATGAGTTAAGAAAATATATTTTAAATATTAGATCTTGGCTGTCCAAGATTTTGAGAAACGATTTATCAATTTAGGAAATATTTTACTTTTTAGTCAACCATTGACTCTCAGCATTACAAATGTAATATCTGATCTTCGGCTGGAGTTGTACGATTATCAAACATAACCTTTTATTATCAACAAATTTGAAACAGGAGTTTTTTTTCAAATAACCAGAAGAGAGGTACTTTAAATTGAGGAACTTTGACCTAAAAATGGGGAAGTGTTCGGAAGTACATATCTTTGTAAAAGTAACTTTTCAACCATGAAATTTAATAAATCAAAATACACATGTTCGTTGACAGATCAATATCAAATTTGAAGTCCATAGAAGATGAAGAAGCATCAAACTTGATACAGCTACATTAGTTAATAATACAGACCTGCCGCAGAATTCTAATTAAAATACATATTTTTTATTATTACTATTTTCGGCGCCGTCCGCGAATTAACGGGTTACCTGAGGTTGCATAGCCCTGAAATAGTTGTATAAATGTACAATGGTTTATGTTGGTTGTTTTTTTAATTACCGCTCTGCAAATAGATAACGCTAATATTAGGATCTGACGAATGATCTGACGATTTTTGTTTTTTTCATGATTATGGATGAAAGTAGGCGTTAAATTGCTAGAATTGGAGTATGATAAAGACCTATCTACTCAGCCATGTATTTTTATTTCAGAGCTTTGTTAAAAGAAACAAATCAGGAAAACGTAACCAAGTGTATAACAAATTGTATTATCTACAAAGGAACAGTTTGACCATATTATATTATGTATTGCGAAAGCACAGAGTAACTGTATGCTGTGTTTTGAAAACAGATACCTGCGGCGAATACTAGAGTGGTTTGACTTTGCCAAGAACACGGAGACAAGAGAGCGGACTAACCAGCCCTTTATTGCACCAAAAATAAATAAAATAACGATGAACCCGGCATGGACGTGTACTGCAGATGCCTCATAAAAGCTTAAAGCATATCTGTATCTTCTACTTATCGGATGAATTCCGTCGTCGTGAAAAACCATCTATAAGGAGTTACAGGACGCTGGATTGACCTAGGAGGAAGCGAAGAGACTGCCGGAGGATAGAGTCTTGGAAGAGTCGTGAGGCCATAAACACACTCTGAATAGAGAGTGGAAAAGGTTTTTAAAAATCTGTACTATTTTTTTAAAAAACCGTCGTATTGCATTTAGAAGTCTGATTTTATATTTAAAATAATAAACTTATGTTCATACAACTATAATATTCGTGAGATGTCATTATAAGTTGATATTCGACTTTAAAATATCTTTTTTTTGCAAATATTCAATGTAAGTTAATAAATAATGAAGTTTTCAATTGTGAAAAAGAACAATCTACGCGATAATCTTACTTAAGTGATTCTATAATCTATAAGGGTTTTTTTATTGTATAAAAGCGCCATCTTACAACGATACAACAACTGGATATGAACGAACACCGAACGTTTTTACCGGAGTCAGAAAATACAAATCGCCAAACTCAAAAGTGGCGCAACTGTATAATAATATATGTAGGCCAAATATATATTTTTTAAATCTATTCCTCGTATTGATTGGTGAAATAGTGACAAGTTTGATCAAGATTCTAGCAGGAAGAAAAATGATTGAAAAAAATTACGATTTCTACGGAGGAAGAAAATATATTTTACAAGTTTTATAAACCGAATTCGGAATCGGACTTGTGCTTTTATTCAAACGAGAGTTTTTTTGTACAGCCCTAGTTAATTGTTACTATTATAAATAAGAAGGATGCAAAAATTGTGTGCGGCAATAATTTAAAAAAATTATGACAACAAAAATTTCTTGTTGCCTATATTTATAATTAAAGAAAACGGATATTTAAAGTTATTTATCGCATGCAATACATACAAATGTATTATTTAATCAAAATTCACATAATAATTAAATGGAAACCTATTCATAAATTTGCAAAGTGAGGATCAGTCAGTCAGCTTTCTTGTCGGAATAATGATAATGATCAAATAATCTTGTTTTAATGACCGGTCCCATTTCCTTTTTAACCGTGGCATGACCACACAATTATTGCGATTTGGGTCATTTACCTGAATGAAAAACTAAGGTTGTATGAAATTGGGCAAGAAGAAAAACAAACGACTGACTACAAAGAAATATAAATTAACTTTTCAGAGATATATTATTTATTGTGCGTGAAGAAATGTAATAAATAAAACACGATATAGAAAAATCTTTTAACATTTAAGCGGTCAACGTCGTTTGATTCGGTTGCGGTGCGGTGCTCAGGGGTTCGAATTTAGGTACAAACAGTTTTATAAATCGAATTATGGACGTCATTTCGAAGACATGAATGACCGACCGTGTTGTCTAAAAGTTCCCTCCATATCATTTAGGGCGATTATCTAACTTATTCTTATTCCTGTCTTAGCCCTTAAATGCATAGATGACTACGAAAAGTACAAACTTTTATTTTGGCTTTGTCGCAAACCATAAATTGATTTTACGTTTTATTCTGATACCCAATGGTAACATACATGTTTATTCTTCATATTGTTTCAATAGGTGTCTTGTCTATCCGTGCTCAACTGTTACAACCTTCATTCGAAAAGTCCAAACAGAGTTTTTGGCGGCCATTGATTTTCGATCGTTTTTAATACAATTTTTACAATAAAAAAACATGGTTCATCATAAATTATGATTCATAATAGCATTAGGTAGTTTAATTTTGTATTATATTTGTTGCTTTTTTATATTCTGTATAAAATCATGTTTTATAACTCTAATACCTCGGTGCTTTGCAAGAGTACTAAGTGTTTTTTGATTAAAAAAATATATCGATTTTTTTTAAAATTATTTTTCCTGCAATTGCACCCACCTACTGTATATATATCGACTGTGGAAAGGAAAAAGGACGTAACCCACTCATATCAAATTTACAGAAGGCGCTAAAAACGTGTTTTGATGATTTTGTGACATATGCAAATTATGAATTATACACAACCTTGAAGTGCACGGATACTTCTAAACTGGTGTTAAATTGACATAACCTAATATTAATTAAAGAAATTGTCTCGGAAAAACCTTTATTTCATTGTTTTTTCTTGGTTTTATTTTTTTACAATGTCATCTTTTTCAAATTTAAAAGCTAAATTTAGATACTTATTCGGCATTTTCAGCTTCCATCCTTTTGATAGAATGTGTATCAAGTTGTATACATTGTGATTATCGAAAAAAAGCTGTTTTGAAAAATTGAGGGTTACGTCCTTTTTCCTTTCCACAGTCGATATATTTTATTATTATTTAAAAGAAAATGATGTATTTAAGGGTTAGTCATATTATTATATCCATAATCTATTCGTAAAACAGAGGTTGAGCAATTTTAGTGATAAACTCTACCATTCGCTCTACCTGTGAACAGACATGGTGAACAAACACTAGTGAAACTTGGGAGTCTACCAAATTGTATTGAGTGAATGACGGACGAATTATTTTTAAAAGCTGCGCATCAAGTTGACGAGCAAAGTCGTTCATTGTCGCAAAGGTCCTAAATATATAAACCTGTATTTTTTTCAAAGTTATCTTTACTAAAATTATGAGTGACCTTACACGTACATAACGAATTTAAAGGTCGGACGTTTGATTGTTAATTCTGCTTCATCCTATTTCATATAAACTTTGGGGTTTCATAACATTATTGTGGATTGATTGGGGATTAAGGAGCTTGGTTGAATTAATAGGATCGATTAGTTTTGGCATCGAATCTCTCAATGTGAACTTGACTTAATCTAATCAAAAATAGCGTGGTCGAGCGAATTGCAGGTTAAAACAGTGCTACAGCACATCGAAGTCGAAGTCGTAAAATCCGGTCGATAACGACTCCAATTTTTTAATTGATTTGTAATACAAAAAAACTATTAATTTTAGTAGGTATTAAACAATACGCTAAGACTTAAAATATATCATTACGTATCTTTTTTTAATCTAAGTCGTACCATAACATGTAATTGTCGGGGGAGGTGTTGACCTTGATGATCATTTTTCACGAACACGCATCCCAGGTTAAAACGTCGATATATGTATATTATTGAACGTCGCTATTGCCAGTTATTTTCAGTCAAATGGCAATTTCGCGGGTAATAATGGCGGGTCAACAATGGCCATTTTCGGCCAAATCGAATGCAAAGGAACGATTGCTTTTTAACCTTTTTCGGAAACTCTTCCAAAATGGTATTTTATGACAATTTTATTTGGATATGTTTTAAACAATAGCTTAATCGATGAGAATGTAAGTACACCCAGTCCTCTTTCAACGCATTTTTTTTTCTTCGAAAACTTTTGAGAGATATCTTGATTTTTGGAACCAACTTATAAAATTATATGAAAATAAGGTTTTTTTATGCGATTTTTTTATACGCATCAATTTGGAACCAATGTGTGCAAAGGGATAGGGTGTATATGGTATTTAAAAAAAAAAAAAAAAAACAATATAATATAGTAAAAGAATTACAGTATGTAATTGAAAATAAAAAGGAACGGTAACAAAGAGAACAAAATTTCAATTTGTTATATATTCTCAAGATTTTTTTAGTTGAAAATGATGGTGATTAAAATAGCTTTAAAAATTGTAGCTAGGTTTTATACTAAATAATTTCTATAATGATTTTTTTTGTGAGCAGACGAAAAAAAAGATTTATATAGTGCTGAATAACTTATTGGTAGACAAAAAACAGGTAAAGAAAAAAAATCTACTGCAGAATTACTGAATAAGCACATTTGGTTTAATCTCGAAAAGAATTCCCGATTAATATGCTTCGTAAACTTTACTAATGAATTATTAATACAGCGAATAAAAAAAAATGTAAAGAAGAATTTCATTGACGTCCACATTAAAAATTGAAATGTACGGTGAGTTTCGAGGGCGATTCGAAACTTATTTTTTTAATCAGGACAGGCAAAACGAATACGAAAAAGTTCAGAGCTATAAAATAATAAGAAATATAAAAGCATGGCACATTGAATGAATCAATAAATCACGACCTAGGGGAGAATTGCTCATTTTAAAGCACACATTTGTATACTGTCCAAATTATTATTCCGACGCGAAAAATGCCTTATAATGTGATTTTATACAGTCCGGCGTTTGTTATTCGAATATTACAAATTCTACTTTTTGGAAGCAATGGTTTATTTTTTTGTTACTATATACATACTAGGGTATCCAATCCCGAAGCCTTTTTCCAATCCCGGGATTTCGGGATTGATTTATTTTGAATCCCGGGATTGAGATTTTCTCACCGAGGAATTTGAAATCTCCAATTTGCCAATTTCGTGTAAATTTCAAGAATTTGCTCAAAATTTCTCAATCCCGAAATCCCGGGATCGCGGCCATCTCAATCCCGGAATTTCGGGATCAGAAAATTGAACGGGATCCCGGGATTGGATGCCCTAATACATACGCTCCTAATGTGGGACATATTGACTCATCGTGGAGGTTACCTCAAAAGAAATTGTTCAACGAGGACTGCGTGTAACTCAATCGTTAAATTTCTCCTTTTCAAAGAGAGTAGGGATGAAAAGGTGGGACTAGAGCAGTAGTCGTGATAATCATAACAGACATACATACATAGCTAAGAACACAAACTCTTTGATCAATTAAAAAACATTTTTTTAGTTCTTCCTATTTAAGTCACCCTATACGGATGCTTAAATGGAGTTTTAACGTGTTCACTGTTAATACTTGGTGAAAAGATAATATATTCTTAAAATAAAACACTCTTTTGTACTTATTCCACATTTATTTAATATGATCAGGACCGGTTTCGCTAATAGCAAGAATTTTCAACTGAACCAGCTCGCTTGATACAACTTTTGTGTAGCATTTCAATTAAAGACGTATAACGAAAACTAGCTCCGAGTCGGATACTCAACTTTTCTTTACATAAGATGATTATCAAGTTCAAGAACTGTTAAAAATTTAAATAGTTAAGTGAGGACGTTATACTTGAGAAAAGAAAAGAATCTACGAAAGTTTTTTTCAAAATTAATTTGTGTATTTGAACGTACATAGTTATTTTTTATTTACACTTACACCATTAGCTTAATAGATAAAAATAATATGAGACAGTGGGAATATTCAAAAAGAATTATATACGTCGCGATGAAGACTGTTACACTTTTTTTTCAGGGCTGTGGAGTCGTGTAAAAAAAAGACGGCTCCGACGAGATTTTTCAATAATTTCATTCCAACTTATAAATATGTATTCCATCAGATCATATTTAGTCAGCCAAGCATGAAATGTCAACACTTTGGCTTTTTTTGTTTAAATACACATCATTAAATATATTTTTCAAAAAAAAAAATCGAGCCGTTCATTTTTCACGACTCCGACTCCACAGCCCTGCTTTTTTGACTGTTTAAAATAAGAGTCAAGTTATTACGCGATATCATATACATTTGTTTTTAACTTACCTTATGATGGTATTGTTATTTTTATCGGCTACCTGCAGGTACAGTTAGTTTATAAATAGGTTTCATATTTAAAACAGTACAAAACTAAAACAAAAAAACTCACACGAATGAATGTGTTTCGAAATATGTAGTAGAGTTTGCAATTTTAGATTGTCTACGCCTCACAAAAGCCCGAGGGGTAAGTACCGCCGAATATGCACGATCCGAAAACCTTGTGATTTAAGGCCCTTAGAGGCAATTATTAGTCAAAAGATCGATTGCGTTTGACAGTGCTTATTAAAAGTTATTTATCTCGGGTGGTTATCAATTTTAACCCGATTTAAAAACGTAACGTCCAGGGAGGAGAGTAGAGATGCCAATTAATCGAGTGTTGAGAGGCTTTCGGTCCGGGCAAATTGGTATGATGGGTCAATTTTAACTAGATTTATGTACTCCATCGAGCAATATTCTGTTTCAGTAATCGAGTTATGAGGCCTAAAAAATATAGAGCACTTACAGTGTAAATTCATTTATTCATTAATAAGTATGTACGAATAACCTGCTCACTCAAAAAAATACGATCGTGTGGATTGAATCGACACTTGGTTATCTCTAATATATAAGAATGAATGTTTGTTTGTTTGTACTTTATGCGTTGCCACACCGCTCATCCAATTGCAATAAAACTTTGACAAAACTTTTTGCTTGCACTTCCGGGGAGGTTATAGGCATAGTAAAATTAACTTACGGTCAATGTTTCCTCTAAGCTGCGCGCGTGCGCGGCCACGCAGCAGTTGGTAAGTCCCCGCGCACACATTCCGGGTTGGTGCGCACTACAAGACAGTTGGTCAATTAATATTTGATCGGCCCGCGCAGCCTTTGAAATTTCCCCGCAGCTAAACTCTTGCCTTAGAGGGAACATTGCTTACGGTAGGTCTTGTATATAAGAATGAATATTTGTATGTCTCCAATACAGTTCATTTTGACAACGTATGCTCTCACTTGCGCGAGGTTTATAGTAAATCTTATTTACAGAAGGTGGCGCGTGTGTCGGACCATAGACAATCGACAGCATACGTCAAACGACAACGACAGAAAAAGAAAACATGCACTTCAATAAACACAATTAAAGCAGATTTCCAGAAGAGAAGCAGTTAATCCTGACTTCTAAATGACTAATTACACAACATACCAGATTTTCGGAGAACATCAAAAAAGTTTTCAAATTCTACACTACTTTACTCTTTATCTGAACAAATATTATTAAATTTCATAAAATAATTATAAATTTTTCAGCGATCAAAAATAAATAAATATATTTCTTGAAATTACCAACCATTTAAAATCAGTAGGCATTTCCATGTTATAACATTGTAAAGATGATCACGGGTTTTTAGTGACAAAACTTGAGTGAATGTACACAAGTTGAACGATTCAAATTTAAATAGTTACTATTTTGTCAACAAAAACGACGTTTTACAAAATATGTACGTATGTACAAAGGTCTTCACCATTCAAACTATAATTCTTAGTAACTTTGTATCATGTTGGCCGTACATTTGGGATTTTTATTTTCAGTTCACTGAACGTTTATGAATGCAATTAGAGAAACTCATTAATGGGCACAATACATACGTGCCAGGGTTTTTGGCATCAGATAAATGGGCCTCTGTTGACATAGCTTGAGTGACGAGGGCTGGCGCTTTGGCAGTGCTGCATCACGCCTCGAACTTCCGCATTCCTTCAATCAATGCACTGTTAGCAGCCACATTACGTGGTCGCAGCGGCACTCTACTCAGCAATTGTCATTATTCATTATGGTGGATCTCGTATCTCTCTACAAATAGTGAATTGTTGGTTACTTACCTGCATAACGTTGGATGAGCTTTGTCGTGAGCGAGCTATTGTCTCGGTGGTGGTTTCAAAGTGACTTATCACGACGGAAGCCGGAAATTTATTACTCAACGAAAACTTATTGCCTTGCAGCTATAAATTATTTACAAATTAAATTGTATTTAGAAGCAATTCTTTTTGAAGACTTGAACGTGACGACGCTATTATTTCTTCCGTAAAGCTTTAGAAAATCTGTTTAATAGACGATGTTTTAGTTATCCACCGTTTTTTCGATCATATTCAAAGTTTAATAGAGAATCTAAATATTACAAAAATCTCGCCCATCTTCGCGTTTACAAAAATTACTTTGCGTTAATTTGTTTATACATATAATTCCAGTACAGAATGTTTCATAAATTGATTTTTCAATCGATTTTTGGATTTCTGTTCGAATGCATGTATGACTTAGATGTCTATAGTTCCCTTCCACCTATCGTATTAGAAACATGGGGAGAAGCGAAGGCGATTAACTAACCAATAGTTCCCTGCTAGCCATATTTTAGAAACTAACTCTCTTCAAAAAAAGCGAAGTGAAACTGAATAACAATCAGTTATCTTATTAACACGAATGTTGAGATAAACTATATTAGCAAGCAATACACTGGGAGCGGACTCGGTTTAAAAAAATATAGACTGTTCAAATATATATAATTTGTCACTGAATAATTTTCAGGATAATCAATTTCGTATTTGCCCTTATTGAAATCATATATAGGTGTCTCTTTTCAACCACAGATTGTGTGTATAGTTGTATATGACTACATTAATTAAAGCACTCTTACATCATATCGATCCGTAATAGGCAGAAAATTGTAACCGACAATTTCCAATTATTTTTTTTCAAATGTCACTCGTATTAAGTTCGATAAAGAAAATCAGTAAATTCAGTTTTCTAGATCAGCGTTTCTCAACCAGGCTCCACCTGGAATAAACAATAACAAGCTAAATCACTAAAATGCACAGGTTCTAAAAAGTTTGTTTTCAGAACCTGTCAGTTTATTTTTTTATTTTTATCACTGACGCCCATGGCGATATACAACAATTATAGGTTTAACCCTCCAGAGACGAGAGCTTTTTTCCGATAAAAAAAATATTTTCTAAGCCATATTGAAGTCACGGATAACTTTTATTCCTATCCAAAATTAAAAAAAAAAAAAACGCCAAGTCGTTGTATAGAAACCCCGCATGACTATATGGTCATGCCTATCCTTTTATTACCGTGTATTATTGAGTACGGACAGTAGTAAGGACAAAAGTTACCGTATGGGCTTGCAAACATTTGGGGTTGAAATATAGCTAAACGTGATTTTTTTAAAAATATTTACAATTTGGCCTCTTTAGATCAACATAATTTCAAAACAAATATATTAGCAAAATAACTGTAAATAATTTTATGTTTTTATAAAAAAATATCTAACAGTTTCAAAAAGTAAATTAAAAAAAACGGAAATTCAAAAAATCACATGTGCTTTTGGAGACCGTCCCTGTTCGCACGGCTGATGACTTACTGTAGTCCGTACCCTTCTTAACCAAATATGAGCAAAAGCAACGATATTCAGGTAGAAAAAGTATGAATAGTAGGATCAATAGACAACGGTGTTTTGTGTGACCATATGGTGACGCTCGTCCTTGGAGGGTTAAAACGCAATTTACTTAGTTGTATCGCTGAAGCTCTTTATACCGATAATGGGTCGATATTTTGGCTGACAGATCATGTCTCTCGCACCTGTTGTGCATAATATATTTAAAAATAAGTTATCACTCTTGTTTGAGGTATTTGATGTAATTATCACAGGAAAAAATAAAGTTTGACTCAAATTTTGTTTGACAAATCAATACATAAGCAAGGATTCGAATCTAGAACCAGTAAAACCACTTACAGCGTTCCCAACTTTGCCAAGTGATCCAAGTATGTAAAAACGTATAAATGAATACATACTGCAGATGTTATTTTTTGAATAATGTAATATTCAAACAATATTTTATGCACATAACAAAGTTATCGCGTAGATTTAATGAGACAAGTTTTACGAGAAATACATCTCAAATAATAATAAATCTGAATATGCGCCTGGGATAATCAATAACCGACACGAAGCGGCAATAAGTTACCTCCAACTTAAATAATTGCGTCGCAGGTAGGTTGTCTTAGAAAATTATTTTACATTCAAAGTTATGCCTCTTTTCCACCTGCCGAGTACGCTGCCGAGTGAGTGAACTCGACCGAATACAAAACAATCTAAGCGCGAAGTACAGTACTCGGCCTAGTAAGCTGTACTAAAAAGGATAGAAATTGTTTCTATTTACTGGGCTGATGGATTACCCACACGACATGTAGCACGAACTCGCTTACTAAATTGGCGTGTTTGAACAATCGTTCGATGAGTGTCGAGTGGAGTGTTTATTGACAACACTATCTATGACGTAGCATCTGTTTATTTGTTTTTAGAAAAAGTGAGTCCTCATAATACCAACTTCCCTGTTCTGGTCTACTTCTTTCTGTTTACCAACTCACTTTCCAGTAGCTTTTTCGTTTTACGATGACTTTTCTGTTGGAAAGATATTGAATTGAACGTAACGCATGTAAAAATTAGCCATCTCGGTAAAAAAAAAAAAATCCGTATGAAATAAAGGATGGGGAGGCGCTAAGATATGGTTTCCAAAGAGTTGTGTAGTAACATAAAGTTTGGAAACCGCTGGTCTACACGGATATGCGTCTACAATGTAGACTAGGAGTCGTTAATTTAAGCGGAAGGCATTAAGTACATTTTTTAATGAACTTTACTTACACAACAAAAAAAATATAGACAATCTTGCGTAATATTTGGGCAAGCGAAGTATTTTAAAATGTTAGTAAAAAAATAACTTTAATACGATTAGATATTTAATTACGATAAACTTGATAATATTCAGAATCACGCTTTTTTATCAGAACCTCGATCTGGCATAACGTAACCCCTTATAATAGGATAGGTATGCAAAAAGGCAACGTAAAGTATCAGTCGGCCGAGAGAATACAATATTCCTGACAGAATATGCCAATGGAAGATTATGCTAATGACAGGAGCAGGAGGCCGCGGGCGCTTCCGCCGACATCTTGCCTCGCGCATTTATTGACGGATGCAAACCGATTTCAAACGATTGAACTCATCAGGAATGTGCCGCGTGGACCAAAACTCCCCTTAAAAACAATTATTTTTTAGATTTATAACGATTTAACTATGAGTATTGGCTGTTTTTTTCCATCTATGAGGATGATACTGGTGAAAATATCTACTGTTTTATTTTGAATGCCAAACTGTAATTGTATTTGTAATTTATTCATTTTTTAGTATTCGGCAAATACTTTATCATGGATGATTCAATGATTGCAAGACAAGCAGAAAAAAGGTTCACGTAGAAATAGTCCATTCTTATTTTGCCTTCCAACAACCGCATGTCTTCGGTAATTTTCTACAACATCGTATCTTAAAAAGTACAACAATTTTCAGATATCTTTTGTACGGCGATCGCTATCGTTTTCTATCGCTATAAAAAACTACTGGAATGGTTTTGTCCTCAATATCGTGAAGAAATTTAACAAGGAAGTAAGCGAAGTTTCCATCCATGCCATCCTATCTTTCGTGCTAAACATAGCACATGACCATATTATTTGCCTAATTATTTGCGAATGTTAAAAAACATGAAATAACCGCACCGCATACACAAAAAAAATCTTACAGATTCAATAAGGTAACACCTTAAATATTTATTAGAAATAAGAAATTTAGTGCCTACTCTTTTCAAACTTTAATTCCTATCTGCAGCGTAAATCCGCAATATCGACATATATTGAAGTATGGTAAACCCCCCTAGCGTAGTTTTTTACAAGGTGCATTATATTTTTCATAATTATATCATAAATACATACTTTGTATACGTGCATTGAAAAAATATTTGTCAGTTGCTGTTTATCCCTTGACTTCGCGAGACGTATTCTATGAAATATATATAAAAATTGGAAAAATGTTTGATTTCGTATAATTCACAAAATAGAATTGAAAGAACCTAACCACAAATATTGTACGGATTTTTAATCCCTTATAATGTAGTATTCCTATAGCGTATAGGGGGGTCGACTGTACTTCAAAATGGACATAAAAACAAACTTTTCATTACACGAAGGTGATTAATAAAAATCTATATTATATTACAAAAAAAAAACAAGTACGTAAACCGATCAATCATATAGTTTATTATATTTGTACATACAACCTGTAACAGAAACATGTTCTACACTAAGTTCTGCAATAAAGTTTCCACTTCATAAAATGAGGGTTTACTCAAATCCAATCAGACCATTACTAGAACATTTTCTATCAATAAAAGTTTTTTAACGAGTTTCAGTAAATGTTTTCCGGTCCAGACTTCTATGAGCGGCGGATAGATGTCCGTATTTGTTACATATGTACTAATTTTACATATTTATGTATTAATAGCACGAAGGTATTTATTTCCATATAGGCATAAATATATCTGGTAAGTGTTCATATAAGTTGTTTAGTCACATAAATCATCACATAATTCATTATTTTTAAATGAAACGTGGTCAAAAAGATGAAAAATATTCGCAGTTTAGTAATTTAACTGTAACTGTCATTTGACTGTAACTGTATTTAACTGTAATTGTCATTTGACAATTACAGTGAAAAGGAGAAAATATATATATATCAGATAGTCTGGGAAATTTTGAATGGTTTGTTCAGAACAAAGGTAATGAATTATATTGTATATTTATCTTCAAAAACAAAACACTGATTTTTACTCTTTCTACTTTTATTTTATTACTTTAAGGGCGTTCACTGTCAATGGTGTAAAGGCATTATATTCAAAAAATAAAATATACATTTGCACTAATTCGAACTTCTATTTATTAAGATCAGTTTTTCCACATCACGACCATTATCAACTGATAAGAGAAAAAAATGTTACAGTGTTATTTATACAAAACAAAATGAAAATAAAAAAGGTGTTATAAACAATTGGTATTGAAAAGAATTTACAAATAAAATAACAAAATATGAACGAGTGACACTAAATTGACTAACATTCAAATATTTTGTGCCTAACAGTGATGTTAAGGATATAAAATCTTGGTGTTCTATTATATATTAAAGAAAAAAAGTAAGTTCTTAATTTAAGAAAAATTCAACTAAATTACTAGAACTTTGAAAATTTAGTTAAAATTCAAGCAATTTCTTTATTTTGTCTAAAGCCAAAATTTACAAAGATAATCTTGGCTAAAATTTAATTTCATGGCATGACGAAAATAAATATATTTTCGAAGTGTATTATTAAATGTTCTATGTATCTTTTACAGACTCTCCTGAGGTTAAATTATTTAAAAATTGATTTCCTATTCAGTTAAAATACAGATTTGTATCCATGAGGACGTCAAATTCAAACAGGTAGTCGGAGTGTGAACTCGTTAGCAGTAAAAGGCGGAGGAGATGGTAAAGGGCGTGCAAAGTGAGAGACTGCGCTACCCTCGGGGACATACTCACCTAAATTGTGAGGCACGGGATGCAAGGGTAACATAATGTATATATTATAAACAAGGATAATTTTTAGCATAACACCATGAAGATATGATTATACCAACAAGTGTAGTTGAAAATGATGTACATCTATCAACTAAGATATTATATAAATATTATGAGAAGCCGTTTAGATTGAATAACATTGTTGTCACTTATAATACTCATAGTTGTATACATTCTAGTGTTTATTTTGTTTGTATGACTTTTTTGTTTGACTGGTTTTGTTCATCGTATGAAAGTGGCCTAGAAAATTAATATAGGATAATACTTATAAAATACTATTCATTTAGTGTTGATACTTTAGTACATTTGCAATATTATTTTTTAAAGAATCAGTTACTGCAGAAGTTCAAACACTCACCTTATCAATAAGTAATTATTTAAAAAAATATATGAAAACTTAGGTATAGATTTCAAATTTATTTATGTCATTTAGTCAGTGGCGTAGCAAGGAGAATGCGACATAATTTTCAAAAATAAATACAATAATTCGAAGAATTCGAGAAATTATATTTATACATAAAAAAAATTATAATATATATTAAAAATATGTTAATAGTAGAAGAGATTAAAAAACAAAATTAGTACAACGTATTTTGCAGTCTGAATAAATTTACAGATACTTTAGTAAAATAACCTAATATTGCAATTGAAAATATTGGTGTATATTAGATACACATATGCTGATATCTGAGCCTGTTTGTTGTCTTGTGGTCAATCTTGTAACCGTCGGTTGTAGTGGCTACGGGTTCAAATCCCAGTACCGAAACTATTTATAATAGATGTTTCAATATATTTATGTTAGGAAGCAAATACGTATGCGTGTCTGTGATAATGATCCTAAAAGCGGTGACAACTTCTGTTCAGATGTCTTCAATAGGAATAAATAATGCTCTACATTAGGAGTGGAAATTGTTAAGAGAATGATTTAAATATATATATACTTATATTTATTTATTGTATGACGCACTTGTTGAAATACTTTTTTAAGATTTGTTTAAGTCACCAAATAAAGATAACTCATGTGTGGCAAACATTTTTCATAATAGACATGCGGGAATCCACAGATGACAGCATTATGATTTAATATTCAAATTCACGGTGAATTCGGAGAAGTTGTCTTCCAGATTAAGATTGCGATACATGCATTTTGTAAAGAAAACAATCTTTTGCAGTAATTGAATATACCTATAACGTCATTCCTGTACCTAAGGAAAGCTATGGTTTTCAATTTAAATGCTACCACGTGACATTTCAATAAACATCTAAATTTAACGCCGTTGTCGGAGAAGTCAGCAACTAAAGCTCTATTCGCTAGAGTTGAAATATTGGCAAGTAGTAGGATATATTCTCACCGTGCTGGCAAAAGATGATAAGTAACGGAATTGACAAAAATGGCGATGGGGAAGTGCACAATGAGATTTTGGGATATCAATTATTTGACTGGACTTACTCAGTTGGTGCATTAGTTGTACTAGTTTGGGAAAAACAGCAACTGATTTTATCGGTTATAGCAAATTAAAAGGCAAGCCATTTTCCTCGCCTATTCATTTTTAACTTCATCGACATATTTTGGTATTAAAATTATCTATGTAAATTAAAATATCGAGCTAGATACTTTATTCATTATTAGATCAAAACTATTCGATTGTTAGTCAACCAACTTCTACCATTTAAGTGACGATATGCTTTATCAGGATATAACTGCCAGATGCGTGGTCGAGTTATCAACCGCGTTGGCTTAGAACACGGCGATCACGGATTCGAATTCAAGGACAGAAAATATAACAGATTGATTTTAAAATCAATTCATGGATTTCTGTTCGATGACCTGGATGTATGTGATGTCTTGAATTCTCGTCTCCCACCTATCCTATACTATAAAACGGGACGTAACGAGGGCGATAAACTAACCACTAGTCCCAACCTAAATATATCTTTTCTATCCCTAGTATCTTCGAAAAAAGAAATGTTGAGCAACTGAGTAACCGACAGTTCTCGTAAATAAACTTCCATTTAGATACTTCAATTAGGAGGCCATATGCTCAAAGTTGGGAGCCGACAGGAATAAAAAAAAACAACCTTTGATAATGAATGGTATTAAGACATGTTGAAAATTATCAATAATTTAACTCTTTTTCACAGTAACGTTTTGACGATCGTTTGGCTTTCCAAACTTGATGTATATTATTTTTATTTTTAAAAAGCAAAATAAATAATCCAAGTTGTGTGTAATATTAAAAGGATAGTCGTGTGGTTAATCTAAATCTTTTACCGAGAATATGATTCAATCAAATCTTATCGTCTTTGAAATCTCAAGTGGAAAATTATTATAAAGAAAGCTTTAACTTGAACAAGGTTCGTGCAAATTATCAGGCTTCTAGTAACATACTGCTGCATTTCCAGTACGTTAGTTCACCTTTCTTGGAAGTAATACATGTGGCGTGTGTGGGCCGCACAAGGAAGCTGTGGGAGTGGGTTTATCCCCGAGCGACGAGGCACGCTGCAATGCATACGGAAAACTGTGCACGGTGAAAAGCTTTTCAATTTTCCAATAAATTTCAGCGCGGGTTATTTTCACGCGGGCGACTAGCGCCATGTTCAGCGCCGTCGAAGCCCTTAGGATAAGTCGATTTACAGTAACACGAGTTATCGGTCGTTAAAAGCGTAAACCTAACGTATTTGTTTTCTTTCGTAAATCCGTTACGTGAAATGAATGGTACACGAACAGATTACTTCACAAATCTGGATAGACCAAGAAAACAAACAAATAAATTATAATACAATATACATACGTAAATTAAGTATTCCGGTGTACATTATTCCACAAGTGGTTCAATAATAAATTCAAAAACTTTTGAATAGAAAGCAAATATTTTAATTTCGGAAAAATTAGTACAACGAAGTTATTGTATACATATTGAACGACATCACGAAAGAAACAATGGTATAGTGCAAATATATTATGTGTCCGCCCACCTTGCATGTTTTGAGATCATCACATTTTAAAACCTTTTTTGTATGATACATATGACTGACTATGATACAACTGACATACTAAACTGTATTTGAATGATACAATATAATTTTATCAAATACTATAACGTATAATAATTTTACAGCATAAAGATATAATTCGAAAGTACAATATGTATAAAATTTACAATATGTATAAAACTCAATTTCGACAAAAGCTAGACATACGATTTCTATGACGAATACATCGATAGTTCAATATATATAATCAATAAATGAGGCGTCTAGTTATAAAAAGCGATTCGTAAAAATCGAAAAAAATATTAAAAATCTAAATTGACGATGAATGCATGGATCGGAATATTTCAAATAAGGTTGATTCTGGTATCAGGTTTCTAGATTTTATTTTTTTTTGATTTTGTGGTTTGTTATCGAATAAACTCTGTAACTTTGTTTTATTTATAAATTAGAATACAATAGAAAAAATAATCTAAGATTGAAGAAAACAATTTGTGTTTGAAACATAAAAACATTGTTTGCTGCAGATATTGAAATGTGTACATATCGCTTGTTACTAGACTAGGGGTGAGGAACCTTTTCTTCTCTAAGGGCCACATTCATTTTTTTGATTCAACATAAGGCCGCAGTAAATATTGACAGGGAATTTGGCCGGAAACAATTTCAAGCCAATTTCTACATCCCAGAAATTTGCGGATTTCCCAAAATTACCAGCATGGGACTTTTTTTAGCTGTTCCAAAAATTTTCGAATCCAAAATCTCAGGAATTTGCAAATATAAAAAACTTACAGGATTTATTAAATGCCGCACCAAAGTAGCTAAAATGCCGCTGGTTCCCCACGACTTAACTAAACGCTTCAAACAACTGCCAATGCCATTTCTTAATGTCGTCAAGAATCTTTCATCAAATGCTTGGCTTTCATTAAATGTTGGCTGATAATATTTAACACTATTTTTTTAAATACGAAAATTATAAAACGAAATTATTTTTGCAAGTTGAAATTAGTTGTGATGTGGTAAAGAATGTGTTAAAACACAGTGTTTTCTCGTGAGAATTTTGAGCACGTTGTAGTGCAAGGGAAGTTTAGTTTCCAAATTGCAGACGCAGAGGGATGACGTCCCCAAAAATGAATTACCATTTCAGTTATGACGCGGCGGCATACAACAGTAATTACAACACCGGTTAACAACCTTTTGTAAATTGAGAATATTCTTATGGATATGCAATTTTAAATCAGTAGATAGTAAGGGATTTATTTTTTAAAATGGCGTGTTTTTTATTGCACTTTGAAAAAATTGACTAATCCATATACCAATAGAATTCTTTATTAATATTTCTTATAATACAACTTGTTCTATTTATTAGTAGTAAACTTGTTCACAAAAACAACATGGAGACGACGCATGTACAAAAATTCTGTTTGAATTAAAATTCAAGTCTTCACGTATAATAAGTTTTCATTTGAAAATTACCTTCCTTACTCGTTGTGTTTTGCTTTGATCATTACACAAAAATATACTAATATTGTAAAATAGAGCAAATATTAAGCAAATTATTTTTAAAATACGAAAGAAATATATAAAATAAAAATAATAACATGGGCTCATTAGAGGTGAAGTGAGTCAAGTGGTATTAAAGAAAAAATATGATAGATACGTTGTAATATTCTACACGAGTATCGTGAAAGTGAAGTAACTTCAGTTAATACATATTGCAATAGTGTTATCTCCGTAAAACAAAAATATACAATCCACCAAAGCACCAAGTAAAGACGTGATAGTACTTAAGTCCAAGTAAAGGTTTTATCATTTTACTAGTTGGCTTACTTTATCTCAAATGGGCCCATATGCAAATAGGTAATTTATTGGTAAGTTTAAAGTATGATCAGATCCGGATTATAAATTAATCACTGAGCTTATCTATTAAAATACATTATTATAGATTTCGTTTTATTTGTATATATATACGTAATTTCTTTAGAACGAGAATCACAAGTTAAGTGATTAGGTGATTAAATTAGTCACAACCTGTACACTCTCAATCTACTAAATCAAAGTAATTAACATCTACAAAGTTACGGCTGAATCCATCGAAAAATCAAAAAAAAATCAAAGAATGTGGGAGTTATTTGACACGGAAACGATGTAACATTAAAAATTATACTTCAATTAACACGGTTTATTTTTACTTTGAGTCAGTCGATATAATCATCGTGAAGGGAAAATTGTGACGAGAAGTTGTCGGAAATTCATATTTAATCAGCATAAAAAGATATAATTTTATTTTAACGAGCTCTTGCAGCACCGCCTCCTTGTTCATTTTATAATGAGAAGTTGGTCGGGAGGTGTCGTCGGCGGCTATGTCATATAACGGCGCCTGCATTTCCCCCGCGACGCCCGTAAAAGCTGTTGACGTCTCTGCAACTTTTGGAGAGCGACGCCAAGAATTTAACACCTTGATGTACGATTGCAAGCGACTACTTGTGCATCCACTTGTGAACTCCACGCTTTGCAAATAGCTTATAAACAATTTAATGTACATTAACTTTAATTGAAGCAGATTTTAATAACAATTCATATTTATGGTTGTATTAGAGTGTGATTGTCATATTTACTAGACTCTTACAAATCTTCAATTAATCAACAGTGTAACGTAACACTTACAATAACTTTGGCATTAATTTAAAATCATATTTATAGACATAATTCAAAAGATACCGCGTTTACCAATCAAGATAACAGTATTAATATGAAAGAGAACAAAAAAAATTCTGATGAAATCAAACCTTTGCAAATATATTGTAAAAATCGACATTATCTATTAAACTTATATTAAACTGTGCAAATTATTCACCTTGCAAACCGTAGTGTAAACGAAGTCAACCCAAAAAAAGGTTAGATTATATTAATTCAAATTCATATCCTTAAGTCTTTTACATACATTTCAGGTAGTTTTAGGGTTTATTAGATAAGACTCCTTAAGTGTTTTAAATAATATATTAAAAAACAAACTTCTACGAGAAAAATCATTAAAAATAGTAATTATAAAATTAAAATGTTATTTGTTTAAGACAAAATTAACATTACATACTTTAAACTTACAACCATGAACGTTCTTAACCCTCTAAGGACGAGCGTCACCATATGGTCACACAAAACACCGTTGTCTATTGATCCCACTATTCATACTTTTTCTACCTGAATATCGTTGCTTTCGGTCATATTTGGTTAAGAAAGGTACGGACTACAGTAAGTCATCAGCCGTGGGAACAGGAACGGTCTCCCAAAGCACATGTGATTTTTTGAATTTCCGTTTTTTTTAATTTACTTTTTGAAACTGTTAGATATATTTTTATAAAAACATAAAATTATTTACAGTTATTTTGCTAATATATTTGTTTTGAAATTATGTTGATCTAAAGAGGTCAAATTGTAAATATTTTTAAAAAAATCACGTTTAGCTATATTTCAACCCCGAATGTTTGCAAGCCCATACGGTCACTTTTGTCCTTACTACTGTCCGTACTCAATATTACACGGTAATAAAAGGATGAGCATGACCATATAGTCATGCGGCGTTTCTATACAACGACTTTGCGTTTTTTTTTTTTTTAATTTTGGATAGGAATAAAAGTTATCCGTGACTTCAATATGGCTTAGAAAATATTTTTTTTATCGGAAAAAAGCTCTCGTCTCTGGAGGGTTAACTAATGTGCTCCAGAATATTAATCGGCATTGAAACAAATTAGCAGTGGATGTAATGATTGTTTTTTGCTTAAGAGGTTGAGTTTCTACATTTAGTAAAATAATTGGGAATTTATCGCACATTGCTTTGAGAGGTCACACAAAATTTTATGTAAAATTTGAAGGAATCCCCGCGGAACGAAAAGACTTTCTGCTGAGCGAACGACTCGCGACTCTAAATTATCTGACATAGCACCTCTTGCGGAAGTACATATGAGTCGGTACTATTTACGCTTTATTGGCTTAAGAGGGAGGGAATAGACCGAATTAAGGTTTAATTAAGAATAGGGGGCGTTTAATTTCGCTAGGGGATGGGTTGTACAGCAAATGGGGATGGTCTGAGGTTAGTCTGGTAATGTTATAAACGAGAGGTTTATATATTATGTATATAATTGTATGTGATGTAGAAAAATATTATTTCATTAGTCTTATAAAACGATATGTTCAGGATATTTATGAAGAATTTCATAATTGCGATAATCTTAAGCATCTCAAAACAAGTTATAACATGCGAGTACCAATAAATAATATGTATAGTATTTAAAAAACTATTTTTGAATCAATAAGTATACTGATTTACAGTGGAATGCCGATCAACCGTTCTCGTATTCTTCGTTTTCCCACATGCATCGTTTATTTTTCACATTCGTGTTTCACACTTATAATATAATGTAAAATAGTCCTGCATTAATTGTCACCCGATTTCCTCGATCAATTATCTAAATATTTTCGCGATTGACTGTTTTTATTTTAATATGTAATTACCATTTCGTCTTGCCTCACAACGAATACGTTTCGCGATTTTTTCTAACTCAAAAAAAATACACACCATAAAGGAAACTATAACTCTAGCTGATGAACTTAATGAACTATAGGCAACATAGTCATTAACAGGCATTAAGAACTTTAAAAAATACATATATTACATAATAAAAATAAGTTTTTTTAAAAACAAACATTTTTTTTGGTATTATTATTTGAAGCTTTCCCGCATTCTTCGTTTTGTTATAAGAGTACCTTGAGAAATGTAAAATCAAGGTTTCACTGTAAAAATAGTTTATCAATTCAGCGGTTACTTAGTGTAAGACTAAAAGTATATTTTTGATATGATAGTACAATTGAAAACGGTTTTCATCGATGTTTAGGATTGAAATTATTTTATTTACGGGCCGAATTTTAAATATAATATATAAACAATATATCCGAAATTATGTTGACTGTTGAAGGTATTTTAAAAACATTTTTTAGTACTTAAGACTAAAATATATTTTAATAATTATCACGTGTAATAATTTCTTTATACATGTGCAAAGAAGGCTATAACCATCCCATTTTAGTAGCCTTCGGTCTTCAGTCCATTAACTCTTGTATAAAGAAACCTATCAATGTCGATACCATAACGGGGGTAAACATGTTATTAATGATAAACCGTAAAATGAAATAAAATACAAAGCAAACTGTAAAATAATATTATTATGATAGCCTTAAATATATTGGATTCAGACCCATTAACCATTAACACTTTTAGTTCCGGCCAAAAAAAATATTTGGTGTAACACACAGAAATATTTTTTTACCCAAGGCATACTTACAATGCTATTACTATAAAAATACTCAATTGAATCAAATGTAACCTTTTAAGATTGTGTGATAAAATTTAATGAATATTTTTTCTAGTATTCTCTTTTATAGAGAATCGTATCACAAGCCACAAACGTTAAAGTGGAAGGAATTCGATCCTCACCAAGGTCAACTCAGGTGGAAGTTCCGCAAGGTTCTGTTTTAAGTCCCATATTATACAATCTATGACAATGATATTCCTTCCGACGTAGAAAACGACGCAATTATAGCACAGTATGCAGCTGATACGGCTATTTTAGCTAAATCTCGAAATCAAATTTTTATGGTTCTACCTTTTATGGAGTCTTTAAAAATTGGCATTACTACAAATGAATGTCTAGCGACGGAATGCATCATCCAGGCAAAAATTTGTCACAAATTTAGTAATACATTTTCTTAAATGTATTTTATTATGAATAACATTAAGAAGAATGCATTCAAGGTTTTTAAATTTCTATACATTATATATTTATATATCACTTTTAAGGTGTTCACTGTCAATACTTGGTGGAATGGCATTATAATAAAAATAATAAAACATTTTTAGTACTTTTTCCACATAAAATTTATTAGATCAGGACCGGTTTCGCTCATCGCGAGCATTATCAACTGATAAGAAAAATACAGAAACAGTGATATTTATACAAATTTAAATTGAAATAAAAAGGTGTAAGCAACTATTAACAATTTGAAGGATTAACAAATTACATTATAATTACACAAGATTAAAATGCTTAACACCCATAACAATTAAAAAATCATCATCAAAGAATAATAAATCTAAGTGGCAAACGATGTCAATTATTGAACACAATTAAAATTTTTAAAATTTGAACACAATTAAAATTTGCCACTTAGATTTATTATTCTTTGATGATGATTTTTTAATTGTTATGGGTGTTAAGCATTTTAATCTTGTGTAATTATAATGTAATTTGTTAATCCTTCAAATTGTTAATAGTTGCTTACACCTTTTTATTTCAATTTAAATTTGTATAAATATCACTGTTTCTGTATTTTTCTTATCAGTTGATAATGCTCGCGATGAGCGAAACCGGTCCTGATCTAATAAATTTTATGTGGAAAAAGTACTAAAAATGTTTTATTATTTTTATTATATATTTATATGGTGAGCCGCCTGCTGTAGCCCAGTTGGTTAGAGCTTGCTCTACCGATCACGCAGGTCTGGGTTCGATTCCCGGTCAAATCACAGTGGATTTGAGATTTATTCAATTCAAAGTTGTAATCGAAGACTGGATGTTTGTGATGTAAATCCACATTATTTCCTCTCCTCCCATCCTTCTGATACTTTAATAACTGGGTGTAGCAATAGCGATTAGTCAACCACTAATTCTCTTCTAGCCTTATCCTTCTTTCCCTTCTACTCACTTTGAAAAAAAGTGAGGTTGAGCGACTGAGTAACAAACAGTTCTCGTTGAAAAAACTTCTGTTGAGATACCTCCATCAGGATGCCATATGCTCCACATTGGAAGCGGACATGGATTTTAAAAAAATATATACATCTAATATAAATATATAGCGGGTACCCACGATAGTGATGCTAGATATAAAATGCATAAAAGTGTTAATTTATCATTCGAGACGTTGTCGACATTCCAGTGGTCTAGATTTTAAAATATATTTTGTAACTTTCGTTCATTTTTTTTTTATCAATACAATATGTCACATCAAAAAGTTTGAATGTTGTACTATTGTATAATTCAAAGTTTCATCCTTGATTATTTTTGGAACATATAGAAAAAATACAAATCTGGTATCATGAATCTGGGAAAATATTTGCCGACGTAAGCGGACATTAAATTAGACCCACGGTGTCCCTTTCAGAAAAAAATAGATAACATATCTAGCGAGGTTTCTTTAATCTACTGTTCATATAACATAACCAAATAGAAAATATAAGCTACCGCGATTTTTTTTATTAGAAAAGAGCAAAATGTTATGCAAGAATTCTCGAGGGGGATGGCCTCGTCTAATATCTGATACCGTTCTATCTTTGAAGTCAGTGTAAGCTTTTTGTAACGATGTTTGTTCTTGGTTCTTACCAAAACTTGAAAGAAAATCACTCTAAATCAAATAAAATCAGAACAATTTCATTACTAGCATCATGACGGCGAGAAACATATAACATGTTGTCGGTTGTGGCAAAAAAAAACGTTAACTCGTATTTTGAGTTATTTATGCCAAAGCGTAATTTTATTAAATTGCTGTCGTATGGCGAAATAACAATTTATGCAAATTATACCTCGACTATGGCAAAAAAAAAACAAGAATATGTTAAGCAAAATAGATTTTAAATTGGACACTTTCAATATTCATAAAAGCTCTGTAACAAACTCCTTTCTTATTAAAAGTATTTTAAATTCTGCACATTACAGTGCATGCAAAAGAAATTATTCGAGAAACATCCCTGACAAAAAATTTAATACAAATTAAATAAAATTGATATTTTGACTGAAGGTGCAATTTCAATATTAAATTTGAATCCTCAAAATTGTGTACATTTCCACACGTCTTGTCACTAATGATCCGGGTTTGACCTTTCGTCATCTTCATGAAAATAGTTGTACTGATGAGTGTTCAAAACATTTAATTATTTGTAAGAGGCAATAAACATAGCTCGAATTTAGTGCCACTGATTCTAGGGCATCCAATCCCGGGATCCCGTTCAATTTTCTGATCCCGAAATTCCGGGATTGAGATGGCCGGGATTTCGGGCTTGAGAAATTTTGAGGAAATTCCGTAAATTTACACGAAATTGGCAAATTCAAGATTTCAAATTCCTCGGTGAGCTAAAAAAATCCCGGGATTCAAAATAAATCAATCCCGAAATCCCGGGATTGGAAAAAGGCTCCGGGATTGGATACCCTAACTGATTCATATTCTGTATTCATATCTTTATCTGTAAATTATTTTCATAATTCGACTGTGGAAAAGAAAATAGACGTAACCCACACTTAAAAATTTCTACAGGAGACACAAAAAACGTGATTTGATGATTTTGAGCTATTTAAATGCAAGTTATGAAATGAGTCGTCTGGTATAGTTTTGCTTTTGATATCAGACGATTCAAATATACATAACCTTGAAATGCACGGAGACTAATAACCTGATTTTTAATTGACTTTACCTAATGTTAATTTGATTATTTAAAAAAACCCTTTTGTGAGTCTTTTTTCATGATTGCAATTTTCGCAGGCCCTTGTTTTTTTAACCTAAAAGTTAAATGAAGATACTTATTCGGCATTTTCAGCTAAAATCCATTTGATAAAACGTGTATCAAGTTGTATGCATTGTGGTTATTAAAAAGAAACTGTTTTGAAAAAAGTGTGGGTTAAGTCCCTTTTCCTTTCCAAAGTCGATATTGATAATACCAACTATTTTTTACACCTTAATAATTGTACTTTGTTTTGTAAAAATCACTGTAATAATGTATTTTCCAGTTGGTAATGCTGGTCATGTGCGAAACCGGTCCTTATCATTAAATAAAAGTGAAATAAGTACGAAAGAGTGTTTTATTTTTTAAATATAATTCCTTCTCACCAGATATGGATAGTGAACACCCTAAAAGTGAGATATATTTATATTATAATATGTAAAAAAAACAAACTTACTATTTATTATGAAATCTATTACAGCAGAAGCCAATAACGCACAGCGAAAGTTTTTTTTTGATAGAGATAAACATATAAAACAAATTCGATAACGTTAAAATATTAATTCAAGCGATATAATGAAATAGTGTGGTAATTTTTTTATTAAATTATTACTATTATTTTTGGCTCGTTTGCAAATGAAAATGATACATAAATGACACCATTGATAAGAAAAACAGAGGTCCGATAAAAATATCGTACATAAATAAATGGATCCAAATGGTATGAAAAAAAGGCCAACCGAAATTGTTCACATAACTGGTCTCTCGCAATGCAATCTGAATATAACGTACGCATGACTTCACAAAATGTAATACAATTGAAACCAATATTATGAATTGAAAATCACAGCATAGTTGGCATGTAGCATAGGGTAAGCATTCTATTAAAATGTGAGCGATTTTCTAAATAAAGACATTTCAATATAGATTACTCATCGTTTGATGCACAATATCTTTTCAGATAATATAATTGAATAGACCAAGTAAAATATGATATAGATTTTAAGACGTCGACAATTATAGCCCTTTATTAAAAAAAAAATATCTTTAAAACTTACAAAAAATCGACGCCATAAAGTACGGCAGTAAAAGAGTATGTTTATTGTGTATGCACTTCTTGAGATTTAGTTTTTGATTATTATTAATCATATATTTGACTTAGTCATTGTAGTCTGCGTCTTCCTATAAATGTAGTATTATGTGCCATCAAGAACATAAATGAGGCTTTATTTCTTTAAAGGTTATAATTGAAATTTCTATAGACTTTTCTTCTTAGAAGCTGACAACCCTTTTGCCATTTTCTTTTGTCAGATATTTTCGCAACTGCTGTGTATTTGACAGCTATTGTACCACCATCAATTATAAGATGCAACTTGATTCCAAAGACACAAAAATAGGTAAAATGCTAGTGGTTTTATCAAGGTAATACAATAATGGGTAACAATATATGTACACGTCCTGTTTTCCACAATACAATATGATATGACAGTGCGTGGGTGGGTACTAGAGCATCCAATCCCGGGCTCCCCAATTTGGCGATCCCTTAAGCTCAGAATCGCCTTAATACCGATCCCAGGATTTCGGTTTTCAGTGGAACATGGCGAAAAATCTAAATTTTAAATCTAAATACATCCCGATTTACTGTCATATATTTTAATAATAAAACAATTCCCGGCAGTGTATCTAAGTTTGCTATGATTCAATATATATCCTACTTACCTAGTATAAAGGAATAATGTGTTTTTCTAATACAATACCTTTCCACTTAGTATTGACAGTGAACACCCTAAAACTGATAAGAACACTGGTTTCAAAAAGGTAGGTATTCTACTGTGGATACTCATTTCTGCTGTTAATTGGTTGTTGGGTCAATTCCGAAGTCCTGTTTACCGTTTCAATTTTAAAGCAATTTAGCTCATAAGTCATTTTGATAACATAATATATTTTGTGCAAATATATTTATTTAATATTAAATTAAAATATCCACATAAATATACAAAAAAAACTATCAATTGAAAATTGATTGAACGCATTACGAAAATCCACACATGCGTTAGAGAGATTAATTTGTAATTAATTGGTATATTCAACAGTTAATTTTCAAAAATGTAGATTCATATTAGGGCTTCAAATCCCGGGATTCCATCCAATTTTGTGAACCTGAAGTCCCGGGATTGTGTTATTAATAATCCCGGGATTTCTGGATTCAGGATGAAAGTGAAAAAATCCCTGGGGTCACTGGCAGTCGTAACGTTAAGAAAGGATGTAGATAAAAAACCGTGAATACGCTACTTTTTTGGAGAAGCGAATAAAAAAAGCTCTCACAATTTTTAATAATAGAAAAATCTTTAAATTCCTAGGATTTTGAAATCAGTCAGCGAGCGAAAATTTTTGAAATCGGCCAGCATAGTAAAAAAAAGCCTTCAATTTTTTCAATAGTTGTGAAATCTGTAAATGTCTATGGTTTTGAAGTCATCGACCTAAAAAAATATACGACCTAATTTTCGGGATTACTTTAAAATCTCTCAATTTCTGACTTTTTTCATTGATACATTCCGGGATCCCGAAAACCCACACCCCTAAGTAATTGCAAATCCCGAAATACTCCAAGAATCTCAAACAATTGTGATCGGGATCCCGGCATCGGTACAAATTGTGAATTTTGAAATCCCTGGATCAGAAAAAATGTCCGGGATTGGTTGTTCTTATTTCATATGTATGAATTCACCACAAAGTCAAGAACAAAGAAATGCGCAGGTTCCTTAGTTAATAGTAATAGTTGAAAGGCCGATGTATTTTATTATTATGATGCTATCTATGATTATAAGGCCAAAGTAACAGATGAAAGATGTATTACATAAACATGAGGAGTAGGACGTCTCCTGATTTCATTATGTATGTAAGTCTTTGAGCCGTAATGTGATATTAAAACTTTTCTCATCACGTCGCAGCCACGTACTCGGAAAACTTTCACCACTGGTGAAATCAAACGGGTGATAAAACGTCATGTAATTACAATAAAAAAAATTACAACCCTAATAAACTAAAAAAGATCAATATTACCGACACAAGAAATTAAGCATATCGACTGCTCATTTTTCAAATCAGCATACTCTTCTTCTAATTCGAAAGTTATAAGTTTACTTACTTGAGTATATTTTGGAAATTATTAAATTGTGTTAATTTTCAATTGAAACTGCAATGGTTGCAAATAAAATGAGATGAACTAAGTGGTTTAATAGTCGGTATAGATAAATGAATGTACCCATTGAAAATATTATATTAGGGTTTATTTTCAAAATATTTTTGTTGTGCATTTTGACTAGGATACATTCATGAGTAAATCAAACTCAAAAACACTGAAAACCCAATTTTCCGGACAAAATCAACATGTGGTTCGTTCAGCTTTCATGTGTGGCCCAAACATCATTTTTGAACATCTGGAGTGTTTTCAAAAAATCACTCAAACGAATAAATATTTTCGATACATCTAAATTGTTGTTTTTTTTAATTGTTGTCTCTGTATAGTTTCGTTTTGATCTGAAATTTTAAAGCTGTCTATGTATTCTTTTTTACACGATTTTGAAACAAGACAGTCCGCTTAAAAATAACAAATACTATATTTTTACACAAATTATTGCTTCTAACACGGTTCACAGAAACCAAAAACACAGTAGCGGATAACGGATTTTGCAATAACAAGAATTTTAACAAAAAAAGGCTCCATAAAATCCTTTCACATAAGACGGTCAAGACGTATCAATCTATGAGGGCGATTTATGTCCCTCACTAAAGTCCCCGTATACAATGTAGCGGTAAAAAGTTTTTTTTCCAAATAAAAATACATATTACGAACAATATTTTGTCTAATTTACTTTTCGGGTCTTAATTATTACTTTTTTCATACGATTTTCTTTACTTATATGTTGTTTTTTTGTAACACAGTTTTGTATATAAAGAGAAGAAATTTACAATTTCGCTATCAATCACTTTTTAATGGCAGTATTTTTTGTGGATTGTATACATCGTGTGAAAAAGAGATGAGTGTATTTATTTGAAATAAAATCTGAAAACTTTGTATTTTACATTTTTTATAAAATACCAAATTTTACCAACACTATCTAACCAACACACAATTTTACAATCAGAAAAAGTTATAAACATAAAGTTATATTTTTACAACGGTATCGCAGCATATTTTGAATTTCATCTCGTAAGTATATTTAACGGTGTATGAAAAATGCAACAATAGACAATTCTGAAAGGTTTCAACAAAAAGTACATAAAAAAAAGCTGCAATTTTACAGGTAAAAAAACAAATCTGACATACACGACGTGAAAGCTTGACGTATCAAAGAGTCCCTTCTTGCTATATACTGGGATTACCGTGTAGTGTGGTTTCGGGCAGAGACTTTCGATTTTCCGATAACAACTCTATTCTACTCAGCGCACCGCTACAAAACACCGAGTGGCCATCGGTAAGCAAGCTATGCTCCAATATTTTTTTAAAAATTGTTATAATTTTTAAAAAATCGGAAATGATTCATTTAAGATCAATAGAAGTAGGAGAAAGAACGGATATTTAAATCGACGTCGTTATGTCTCAACTATACAACAAAAAAAAACTATCAAAAGATTATTTTTAATCTTTTTAAATTGTATTTATTGTACTACGAGGCAAAACACAGAAACGACCGATCATGACTAATATGTTATATTTTAACATTCATGAGGTAATAAGGCAAGCCCTCTCACCCTCTTTAAGTGTTATAAACTCTACGTACTGGTGATATCTTAAGAGAAAATCTATCATGTCGTAAAGAACTGATTCTTTACAACGAACAGTCTTGATTTTTTTACCCTAAAACGTTGAACATGGTTCGTTTCATCTTTTTTTTAAGAGACGAAAGTGATTTTTTCGATTTGTCATTGAGATTATAAATTCTTAATAAGTTTTTATTTTTAAAAATAAAAATATCCGGCACCTTGGAAAGTATATCCAAATCAGCAGCATAATCATTCATTGGCGAATTATTTATCAAGATTTCAAACCGATATAAATTATCGTGATTTTTACTTTAAAAAGAAATAATCCGTGCGTCCAAACAATAAAACAACTTCATATAAAGCTTGTTGGTTCTTTTCAATAATCTCGGCACAATAAACAGAATTTCCCACAGTATAATATCAACAAAATTGTAAAAATGAGCTCGTATGATTTATGTACGTGTGTATTGTAGATATCTTCCTTCAAGGATTTCTTATATGTTTACTTCGTATTTATCCCGGCAGCGCTCTCGGCGTGAAAACGACCGACTTCCTCCTGAGGGGGCTGCCAGCAAACGAGGCATTGTGCCCCAAGTTGTTCGCTGCATCATCGCCACTTATACACCCTTGCGACGAACAATGAATTCTTGATGGCAACCAGATAAAGACAGATCTAGAGCGTTTATTTTCGAAATTTTATTTAAAATATTTTTTTAAAATCTGCGATAGCGGTATTTCGTTTTATCATTTACTATAATACAACACATCTGTGTTGAACATTTATTGTGCATAAATAATGCAGAGCAAAAATGATAAGCTATCGGCGCGGTTGGAAACTCTATAATGGCACGTTTCTTAACAGTTAATTCGTAACTGAACATTTCCAGAAGGCTTTAAAAATCTTGTAATAGTGTAGGAGGTAAACTGTTTTCTGTCACTACCCGTTGTGTACATACAGCCAACGTTTTATGGCCGCCTTCCACAAAGCTATCGAAAGGAAAAAAAGAGTCTACCCTTCCCAATTATGGCCCAGCAAAGCTGCACAGTAATGATTTAGTGTGCTTAAAAAAAAGGAAAATATACGATTTCAAAAACCTTAGTCACATAAATCAAGTTGGTAATAAGTATCCTGTGTATAATCCGTAAACCGAGAGCCCGCCGTTTTAGATTAGTTTATCGACTCTAGTGAGAGTTCAAGGTTATGACTATCTCCAAATAAATCAGCAAGCCTTTCAAATGCCGAGAAGTTAACCTTGGTTGCAATCAAGTCAGAGTGGCGAAATGGCCCGTGTGAGGACGGACCACAACGAACAGTTCTCCTCGTTCGGATTGCATCTTAGTGCAGTCGCATAGAATATGATTATCGCCCTGTTCAACATACCCACAAGTACAGTCCGATCTTAAAACCAACTTGCCCAGAGTGAATATTTTTTCATTGAATTTGTCATGGTCGGTCAAAAACTGACAAATCCAACGCAGTGGATGAGTTGTCCGCGGTTACTTTAAAGTACTCTTAACGCCATTCTTGATTCTTGGGCTTTACCTAATGGGCCATATACCATTCAGAGGATTATTAATTATTATCACAAGATTAACCTAATCAAAAGAGCAAAAAATAACAGCATACGTATATTATGTCAACTAAAAAAAAAACAGTTTATTTAAATGTATGTCTTGACATAAATAAATACACGTCATAAAAATATTTTTCTAAAAAAATGGCAGTCAAATAAGAGTAAGCGAGGTGTTTATTCTTCGAAATAGCCAACACCCAGTTGTTTCATCGCCCTCTTTACTAAATTTACAAAAGCTTTAATACTGTTTCTATTAGAGCTCTAGGTAAATAAAATTTAAAACAAACTTTATTACCTAAGTCTAGCCGTTTCAATATTTATTATTGCTGTTTTTGTATTCATTTCTCTGTAAGTGATTGTCTATTTCTTCTTTGATATTTAATTCTGTTTTCGTTCTCTTGCTCCTTTAATCTCTCCTTGACAGCAGTATAAATAAAAAGCTCCCGCTCCACGGTTACTGATAAAGTAATATTTATTTTAATTTCCAATAAAGGCTCGTGTCGACCAACCTTCCGAACGTTATGTAATATTTTTATAGCCTGGCGTAATTCGTTGTTGTCAATCGTATTATTCAAACAACCCATAAAAGTGATCGAGAAATTGAAAATATGACTACTTCGCGTAGGAATCATAAATAACGTAAGAGATAAAACTCACCGCAAAATTGTTTAATCATAATTGAAGTTCTTTTCTTACGCTGATAAATTTTACCGTACACGCACACACGTGAGACATGAGTTATTCGCGGTTTGTATAATACAGTGATGCACAAATGCGGCCCGCGGGCCGCATGCGGCCCGAAATGGATATTTTTGCGGCCCAAAATAACAAATACTTCATCAAAAATTTTTTCATTAAATATGATAAAAATAGTATTCGATATGTGAACAATTTATGCAGTAGCAACGATATATAAAAAAATCAACGTTATTTTTTATTATTTAATATGATTGTATTAACATGGATATAATATTAATATGTATATAAAAATCGTATACTGATTTATCGATTATCTTGACAGAAAAATACAGTTTGATTGTGAAACATTTTTTGTGTGCATGTGGAATAGTGCGCGTATAAAGTTCTTTATGAACTTTTATTTTTTTCTAACAAACTAATTGTGTCTGAACTAATTTTCTCCCTATTTATTTATAATGGCAGAAAACACTAAAAAACGAAGAAAAATCGAAGAAGAAAATAGAATTTTCCAAGAACAATGGACGGACAAGTACTGTTTTATTGAATATAAAAAAAATATATATGTTTGATTATTGGAGTACCGAAGGAATATAATCTAAATCGCCACTATCAAATGAAACATAAAGAATTTGACGAAAAGTTTAAGGGAGAACTTCGTAAACAAAAAATTGCATCTTTAATACAATCCTTATCGGCTCAGCAAACTTTTTTTATCAAAACAGCCGATACATCAAAAGCAGTAACTGAAGTGAGTTTTAATATTTCTCAGTTAATAGCGAAGACATCGAGACCTTTTACTGATGGAGACTTTGTGAAGAAGTGTTTAGTAACCGCATCTCAAAAACTTTGCTGTGCGAATTGCGTGAAGAATTTTGAGTCAGTGCATCTTACTCGAATGACTGTGCAACGTCGTATCATAGATATTGGAGACAACATTGCGTCGAAATTTTCAGAAATATCCAGCAAATTCGTATATTTTTCACTGGCTGCAGATGAGTCCACTGACATTACTTCTACCGCTCAAATGAGCATATTTGCTCGAGGTGTGACGTCAGAATTCTAAATTTATGAAGAACTCGTCTCTCTGAATTCCATGAATGGACAGACCAGAGGTTCTGATCTGCTGCAGGGCATCCTTCAAAGCACGACTAAAATGAATTTGGATTTATCCAACCTTTGCGGAATAACGACAGATGGAGCACCGGCAATGATTGGGGCAAATAATGGGATGGTGTCCCTTCTCGAAAAACATTTGCGTGAGCTTGGCCACGAAAACTCACTAATTAAATATCACTGTATTATACACCAACAAAATCTGGTTGGAAAAGATTTGGGATTTGAAAATATAATGGCCACTGTAGTGCACACAGTTAACTACATTAAATCTAACGGACTTAATCACCGACAGTTCAAAACCTTTCTTGATGAAATCGATGCTGAATATAAGGACTTGTTGTACTACTGCGAAGTTCGTTGGCTAAGCAGAGGCAAGGTTTTCACTAGATTTATGTTACTTTTAAATGAAATCAAAATGTTCCTTGTCAATAAAGGAAAGTCGATCGATGTCTTGGAAGATCCTCAATGGCTGTGTGACTTAGCATTTCTGACACATATTACAACACATCTTAATGATCTGAATCTTCGATTGCAGGGAAAAAATCATTATATTTCAGACATGGCAAACAATATATCAGCCTTCCAAGAAAAACTTAAATTGTTTCATTTACAGATGAATGAAAATAAATTGTGTCACTTTCCGCAATGCAAAGAAATGGTTTCTTTACATGGCATTGATTCCAGCCAGAAGTATGCTAGCCACATAATCCGAATTCAAGAATCTTTTCAAAGGAGATTTTGTGATTTTAATCGTGACCGATACTTGCTTAAGACATTTGCCAACCCCTTCTCAGTATTCATCAATGAGGCCGATTCATCATTGCAACTAGAGTTGATCGATTTGCAGAAAAACGATCAATTGAGATCGAAATATCAGGAAGGGGATCTGCAAAGTTTTTATAAATATCTCCCCGAAGAGCAGTTTCCTACCCTACGTAAAAAGGCTGTGCTTTATGCAAGTCTTTTTGGAAGCACCTACATTTGCGAGCAAGCATTTTCCATATTAAAACTAAATAAGTCTCAACACAGAAACCGCTTGAACAATGATAATCTCAGTGCTGTACTAAGGATAGCAACCACAAACATTGAACCCGACATCAAAATGCTTGCTGCCAGTATGCAGTGTCAGAAATCTCTCTAAGTTCCATCGTGCAAATCTGCACGTAATGTGGAGCGGAAAAGGATCGAAGTTGCCGATAAAATTATGCAATTATTAAATTAAAAATAAAATATAAAATTTATATCACATCTAGTGTAATATATCAATATTTTTTTTTCACTTTTACCCTTTGCGGCCCGCGAAAATTTTTAAATAGATAAATTGGCCCTTCTCTCAAAAAGCTTGTGCACCACTGGTATAATATAAGCGAAACCATAGAAATAATTTTATTTATTTCTTCATAATATAATAAACGATTTTCTTTAGCTACTAAAGTGAGGAATATGGGCCCATTAATGGTATATTTAAACAAACGGGTATTTTCGTTGTAAGTGGTTGAAGACTAAAGAAATAAATGGTTTATATTAAAATAAACTGCTGGAAGACATCAAGATATTGAGGATAATATATGGGATTGGGAAAGGACTAGTGATAGCTAATCGCTCTCTCTTTGACATCCAGACGATGAGTTTAAGTGAATGGTAAAATCGATTATTTATATCAATATATGAAAGTTTCCATTCAGGGATTAACAAACCCAACCTAACCTCACCCTTGATAGCGTAACCGAGGAAGACATGAGCCCCGTTGGTTACGATCCGGCAAGTGTGATTAGAAGATTCTTGTCGAAATGGTCTACCTTTCTTTATTCTAACCTATCGCCACGTTTTTAATGATTGGAAATGCTAGGAAGCTGAAACAGCACAGGAACTTAGCTTCATAATTACTTTTAGAATTTTGATTGTTTGATATATTTTAGAATATATAAACCGAGAGATCGATTAAAGAATACTTCTCATCACACTTACATCTCGGTTATAAAATAGACTGTTCACATGTTTATACAATATGAATTGAATATGCATTGATAAAAAAATTCACTTCATCAAAAGAATGAAAACCGAAAGCGTTTTTCAGTTTACATCAGTTAAACCGCCAAAATTCTCTAAAATGTCGGCCACGTTTACATTTGCGAACAATGAGTAATCGTAATAAATTATTTTATTCGTTTCTACGGTATTGCAGTAGGTATCTAACTTTTTATCAAAACGCACAATCAATTCCCCATTGTTTTCTGTCATTTCCGACATTGTGAAGCGTTCTTCGCGTAACTGTAGAGGTTTCAATATAAATATCCCTTGAGCTTTTAAAAACTCAACCTCAGACAGTTCGTCGTCGCGATTATTCATACGTGCTTACATCAACCAAACGCTCACGATGTACGTTTTGATTTTTCATTGTCAGCATCTAACACATTATGAGGATGATATTTGATAGCTGTCACTGTAAGAGCTTGTAGTTGGTAGTTACCAAATGCCACATTAACGCAAAATCATTATATCAACACCTCAAATACGCGTAAAATTGACAGTGTGGAAGATATTTTGATTGATCGTCTAGTTATAATACATCTGAAGTCACATTTTATTCAATTAGAAAATCATCTATTACTTAATTTTTAAGCCGGCTAACTCAACTAATATAAATTATCGTAATCAAGTTATTTAGATAAATTTAACAAAGTCATACAATATACTTCGATATTTTTGTATAGTTAGTAAACAATGCCGATTAAGGATAAGATTTAACATTAAGATTATGTAATAATCAATTTTATTTACATTAGTCTCTTTTGTGCAAAACGTGTAAATGTTGGTGACATGATTAATAATAATACATTTTCGGTGAAGAAATTCCGCAAAACTCTTTCGAAAAAGACAACCATTTTGGGGAAACATTTGTGTCTGATCTCACATCATTTATCTATTCAGTTGCACCATTCTGAAACACGCGGCCATTTTCCATCTAAGTAATTCTTTTTGTGCGCTTTGTTTCCGATGAATTTGAAAAAAATATCTTTTGACACATTCTTAATTTAATACAAAATGTAGTCCGCAATTACCCAAATGGAATAAATTCATTAAATTAAAAATGTAAAATTACACATATTTTTAAAATGACAATAATTCATTCTCAGCTGAAATAACTTACATATTACATATTAGATACCGGTATTTTTAGCATCTATTTTTATCAACGATTTCGATTTTTTTATTTAAGTGTTTTATAGCATTCAAATAATTATCCATCATGCATATACTATTATAAATTGTATAAAAAATATTTTTAGCATCCATAAAATGAGTATATACTATATTTACTGAATAATTGTAAACATCACTAATCGGAGCAATTGAACGACAAAACTCACGGAACAATTCGAATTGGGTGGTGCGTTTAATGTAGTTGCCAACTTAACACTCGAGTAGCAAAACGTCAAAAATGGGATCGAGGACCGGTGCACCCCAACGGGCCTCGATCCTATCCCGAAAGTGACCCTAGACAAATTTACGTGATATTTGCATTGCAATAATTGAGGCATCATTTTAGATTTTGGTATTTACCGAATATAGTCTATAGTTTTAGTACGTTTTTATAATAATAAGTTAATTTGAAAAAAAAACTTTACTTTCAATTCTGATTATGTATCATTAAATCTATCATCTACATCAGTGTTTCCCAACCTGTGGGCCGCGGCCCCTCAGGGGGCCGTAGGATTTCTCGCGGGGTCGCGAAATTCAGTAGAAAGTACAAACATCTATATATTTAAGTCTATCAAATCGATGTTTCCCATATTGGGGGCCGCCGGATTGGATTGGATAGAAATTGGATTCTGGGGGAAAAGTATAGCAAATCGAGGATTTCGAATTCGTCGGTGAGCTAAAAAAGAACGAGTTTCTGTGACAATCTGAGGAAAAAGTATACCAAATCGCAGATTTCAAATTCCTCGGTGAGCTAAAAAAAAAACGAGTTATGGAGACAATTGAGGGCCGTGGATTATTTTTTTTAGATTTAGGGGGCCGTGGAACGAAAAAGGTTGGGAATCACTGATCTACATATTCGCATAGTGTACGATTTTAGAAAAAAATTGGCATACATATATTATATAATTTTACATTGATCGAAAAACGCTAAAAATACGGGTCTTATATATCAATATATTATGTAGCATCACTATTTTGTTAAAAAAGTTTATCGACTGTTTTTTTATATTTATATATTTATATCGCTGTACACGGTTCATTGGCTATTAATAAAATATATCTCGATATAATGTATGTTTTATTAGTTAAGTTTTTCAAACTTTTATATTTAAATTATAAAACAGCTAAAGTTTACCCATCGTACACTCCAAGTTTACTTAAAGTTATTTCATTAATATCTGATTGGATTCTTGAAACTAGAAATAAAAACAAACTTTAATAGAGTTGGTTCATTATTTATTTTATTTAAAATTTTCATTGGATTTGGAATGTTAGCGCAAGAGAAATAATTATTTGTTCATAGAAAAACATAAAAGGCCAGACGTTTGAAGGCGCGCTCTCATTACGGGCCTTCGTGTTAATTGCATTGAAAATGTGTACTGAAATTTAATGTTTCTTTTAGTTTTAAAATAATTATGTGGGTTTCTTTTGATTGTGAACTTTGAAAAGAGTTTTTACTATAAAAAAATGTATCGCAGGTAAAAAAATGCGGTGGGATAATATTATTAAATAATACAAAATTGAAGTCTGACGATGCTTTCCAAACAGGCAAAACTGGTTTACGGGAATCATATTTCGTTTGTCAAATACCTTACAGTCTTATATATCAAGTATGTCAATGTTTTGGATATCTGCAGTAGATAATATTGCTAATAGTTTGTTATAGTGGACATGGTCTTAATAATGAAGGAATCCAATGTACAACAGCTATAGTCAAGATACTTTTTTTCAATTAGCATGTAAATTAATGAACAAAGGGAAGTTTGAAACAATGACATACAATACTTCACAGTGAGAGAACTATTCTCACATTATGTTACAAAGAAGGAACTTTAAACTATCACTTAACTGTGTGTATGGTATCTTCGATGAATTCGGCGGTAACTGTGTGGAAGTTGATAACTTTCTTATTCAACTTGTTGTGTTACAAAATGTGACACGTGTTTCGCTTCTTTGAGAAACATTATATGACTTGACATAATTAAGGATTACGAATAAATTTAAAAAATGATTATAATTCTTATAAAATACAAAATAAAAGTCGGGGTTTGTCATTTTCTACTGAACGCAGGGAAGGGGTATTTAAATACAAACTTTGATAGTAGTAATGCTCAACTAGTTATTTACATTAGGTACGGTAAATCGAAATAGAAATAAATTCAATAAGCGTGATCCGCCTATCCTATGTACTTATGTTTCTTTCGTATTAATGACATTTATTAATTGCCTAAAACTCCAAGACATTTCAATATTCACAGCTTCACTTGTCAAATTTTTAAACATAATAAGTGGAATAACAAAGATATCGAATTAAATTTGATATTAACTGTAGTGTTCTTTAATATAATACCATTTTGCACGTAGTATTTCAAATTATATGTTTGGCTTTATACTTCAATATGAAATGTTGTGTAATAACTGTCACCTAATTTTGAACGGCCACTTTGAAAAACTTATTTTAGTATCGTGTCAAAAATTGATTAAATTTGATGAGCGTTCATTTTAATTAAGCTTGTCACATGCATATATCACAATATTAACATGACGCTTATGAATGAGTGGATAAACTTAAAAAGATTAACACATCTGACTCCATTGTTATGAAGTTGTCAGAATTATTTTGGTAGTATTATACAGTACGTAGGTAGGTTCTTCAATTTGAAATGAAACGAAAAAAAGGTTTCTGTACGCAAATTTATCTCTCAGTGGTTAATTGATCAACGTCATTTGTTTTAGTTGCTGTTCTCAAGGGTTCAAATCCTAGTACCAAAGAGTTTGACAAATCATTTTTAATCGTTTAAAGATTTCTGTTTAAAGGTAAGGATTGTATATGATTTCTGAAATACCCACACATCCGATCCTTAAAAAACATGCCGTAGAAACATTCATCAGAGTTAATCACAATTTACAAGATTCGAGTCCTAGTCATATCATTCTATGTCTACTCACTTCGAAAAAGAGAGGTTGAAATACTGAGTTACAAACAGTTTTCGTATAACAACGTAACAGCGGTAAGCTCTAGTAGGATTTCATATCGATGATTTAGACTTAGGGCTAATATATAGTTTTATATATACAATTTAGGTTGGAAATGAGTTAGTACTGAAATGTATCAAAACCAGCCTATATTTGTACGTGTTAAAATATTTCATTTATAAACCTACCGTTTCAAAGATTATTTACATATTAAAATATAGTATTGTGAACTCTTCAGAGAATACTTTCATGAGTACAGATATTTTATTTCCTTAACAATATATGTTTTTCTTTTTATAATACTCTTAATGTTTTTTTTTATTCCAGTTCAGAAAGTTTACTTTTTTTACAAGTGGGGATTTTTTTTATATATGAAAGTTAAATAAACCAACTATAATATGAAACTAAATATTAATTTTTATTTCACAAAATCTTATTTTCAAACATTCAAAATTAGTTTTCTCTATATTATGATTTATGTGAGATACAATAGTTTAGCAGATTTAAAATATCAAAGTATTTTAGTTCTACAGTTTTTAATAATTTATGCGTTGATAGCTATTTCGTCAGAACTATGTTTAATTAAGTTTAAACATAGTTCTGACGATGGCGCAAGCCGAAATAGCTATCAACGCATAAATTATCTAAACTGTAGAACTAAAATACTTTGATATTTTAAATCTGTTATAATGGAGTTCTACCAAGTAAATGCCAAATCAATTAATTAACAATAGTTTAGCTTTAAGACATCGATATACTATACATTGAAAGCGGGCATTATCCGTTCATAAACATAGTTAATTTATGTAAATCCATTTTTTTTCTTATTAAAAATAAACTTGAATCCATTGAAAATAAATAATATACCTGCACTGATTATTTTCATTCATATTTTATTTAAAAACAAGTATTTTAAACTCAAACTATTATTTTGCTGGTAAACTTTCCGATCAGATTATTTCATTTTCATTGAAGTATAGCGTGATGATCGACAATTATAGCTGCGTTAATATCGAAGCCGCTTTCGGAAATGATCTAAAACGCAATAATGGACACTCCGCCATCTCGTAATCAAATTGGAAGTATCCCGCGATATTCAACAATAGTCCAAAAGCTCATGGAAGCTTTCATGCGATACGCAATATAAATTCCCAAAGAGAAGATTGAAACGGCAAATCGAAAGCGACTAACTCGCAACTAATTTCCGGGCCGAACAAACTTTTGAGCTTTCTGATTTCGCCGAATCGCTGGGGGATTACTCAAATCGGCGCCGTAACAATTAACGCCTTCAAAAAAGCCTCCGACGGAACGATAGCCGCTATAATAATAGTATTTTATTACAGTGCCGTGTGCCACTTGGTTCGCTCTTTGTTTTGTTTTTTAGGGTTGTGAAAGTTTGAACTTATTCGCTGGAATTTCAGAGTCTGTCAAGTTCGAGACATTCTACTGCAATGCGACGCAAAAAAGTACTTTGGTTAGAAATTCTTTCAAGTTTTTGCCTAAGTTTGACGTACATGTCTTCGGGGCTTTTTTCGAGACATGGTGAAACGTTATAGACAGACACACGAAACCTCATTCAAGAGATGGTTAGATTCCTGCTTTGAAGTCAAGTTTGAATGATATGTAGAAAAGTTTACGATGTACAAGACATATCAACATTCTTAGAAACAAAGCACATTCACTTATTGGGGTTCGGGTGGTTTCAGGTTCATAAGAGAAAAACTAAAAATGGCTATTTTGAAACAAATAAACAATCATCATCGAAAAAGTTATACTTATCGATTTTATATTTTTTTCAATTTGTTTGCCTAAATGCAATTTGTTTACCTAAATGAGCAAAGCGAAAAAACATTGCCAAACGTCGGTTGACTAACAGTAATTATTCTACCCATGACATAATCAATATTATGTCGCATATAAATGGTGAAATATTATTATCATATGATTGAGATTTTTCGACTAATAAACACCGCAACTGAAGAAAACCTACGGCCAAAGCGCCGACTAAACTACTTTTCAAAAATCATCTGATTATATCCTTGGCATGCAAGCATTTTATGTTCAATTCTATTTTTTAAAATTTGCTTCATCTGAAAAACAAAAGCATGCTGAATTTTGACATTTGAAGTTTTGACTTCCATTTAATTTATTTGCAATACAATCGATTAAGTTTATTGCTTGACACTATTAATATTAAACATAAAATACATTCGTTAATAGCAAAGCAAAACCTGAGACGGATAATATGTGGTAAATGTTTGGGTAAGTACATTATATTAGTATACTAGTCAAAAATCTTACTAAGTACTTTCTCATCACATAAAAATCATTAAGTCCAATGTTTTTTTTTGATATTTATTGGAAATTATCAAAATCGTTGTTAAACATTCAGTAGCGGATTCAGCACTTAGGAGAACCTACTCACAATAAAATTCAGACATCCGTTATTGTTTGAATTTTGTTATGAGGTAACCCGTAATATCAATTGTTTATTGTTAATGGCCTTAAATGGCAACATTGTTTTTCGATACCGATGTGATTTTTGTTTCTTTCTTTCTTGCTCTTTGGAACACGAAGCGAACACATCGTGTGTGTGGGAGACACTCCCCGGCCTCTGGAACGTGGTTCCAGAGACCTTTAGTTGTAAATTCACTTTCAGTTCTTTTTATTTTGTGGTTTTCTTTCATTGTCCGAGATGGATTTTTTTTGATATATTTTTCCATTTCGACGAAAATTAAATTCCATTTTGTTCTCTGCGCCGATTTTAACATCATTTTTTTTTAACATTTATAAAATCGTGTGAGCAAGCTAGGTTGTATAATAGTTATTGTGTATTGTAATAATTCAAAATTTTGTTTGTTTAATATTGTATGTAATTAATTCGGTGATTGCAAGTTCCTAAATAAACGTTTTCGTGATAGTAGAGCGATTATTTTATTTCATATCTACCTACCTGTTAACTCCTAGCTTATACCAGCGGTATCGGTCTTAATGACTTGTATTAGTGGGGATTTATTCTTGGGGTTTAACATCGTGAACAACAGTAGAAATTTCTAACAATAAATGAAACTCGCTCAAAAATAAAATACGAGTAATTTTGATATCTTAATTACTAAATGGTGGTAGCGTACTAGTTTTCTGGCGGCATGCATTACTAACGCACTCCGGAGTGAATGTGAATGTCTGTAGACGAAAATCAAATCATTCATTTATATCATTCAAATATTATATTCAATGACATAACGGTAGAAGGATGAAACTTTTACGAAGCAATGAAAGAAGCTGTCAAAATAAAAATGAAAATAGAATTTATCTTCGTAAATGTCCATTTGTAATCGAAAGATTCCGATAAAAATACGATTAGTTACAAATCGATTCTTTGAAATCTTCTGTGTGGTTTTATGAAAAAAAACTGAGACTCAATTGTCATTAGAATAAAAAAGATCAGTTTGTAAAGATACAATATTATATACTATATAAAATTGGAGAGCGACTTATGAATCAACAAGTTCATCTTAGAAGTGTTCATTACTAGCATTCGCTCAATACGTTTAATACGAACGATGCGCAGAGAGAAAGAGAGAATGCTGTATGTTGAAAATGAACATTATAATGACGATATCATACACAGACACTTTTAGCGCATGCGTCAACCCATGGATAGTGTATGTGTGCTGCGTAGCAGTTAAGATAGAAAGAAAGATAAATTATGACAGGTTTAGGTATATTTATTGCAATATGTACTCAAAACAATATACTATAACACACATTTTTTGGTGAGAAAAGGTAAATCTAATACATTTTATTTTGTAATATATTTTCTTATTAGACAGAAAACTTCTGAATTTTTTGAAAAGACACTAGGAATTAAAATTATTTCTTTATCAACGGGAGGCTTAAGGAACAAAAAAATTCGCGCGGCAGTAATGAAAAATGAGTTGCCGTCAGGCAAAGAAAAACTTTAAATGTGAGAAAAAATAAGTCTCTTATTAACAAACGTTTTTTTCTTCATTTTAGTACTCGGGTAAGTTCAAAAAAAATGTTTTCAGCAGTGTTTGATTGAAATTTAAGCCTTTCACTATTTTTTGGGCTAAATATAATGTATTTAGTATGCAAGCTGTGACCAAATGATTTTCGAAACGTTGTTAAATAAACGCATTATTAACTATCATTTTTAGTCGATTCAAAATCTCGTTCACTTTAGCTTGAATAAGTAAGCAGATGAAAATCACGAACTGTTCAATAGTAGTTGTTTCTTTGTTTTAAGACGTCTGGCGAAAGAAAATAATATTTAAGACAAATAAAAAGCCAAACAAACAAATAAGAAATCATCGCCGTTCGTCTACTCCTTGAGAGAATGGAATAAAAAATGAGCACTCAATACGAAATGCCCTGATGAATAAAGAATTACTGCTAAGTTACGGTGGAAACAAGTTAATTATTCTCCCGACCCCGAATTGTTTGCCTTTACGTCTTGGTGAGTTTTGGCATAGTCTCGAGCGCATGTTCAATTACTTTGGCAACTTTGCAGCGTAATTTTATTAAGACAACAGTGTCAGATCAAAGGTACGTAACAAGACTGATAAGCGACAAATTTTAAAATACTACAAAACCTCAAAATTATACTTACACTCCGGTAACGTGATTCAAATACAATGCCTAGTTGGGTAAGATATTACTTTCATAGCACATGTCCACAAATTAAAATTGGTTATGCAAATCGCGTACGAGATTAAAGCGATTTAATTTGACTGCATTTATTTTAAAGTCGAACTTGGTTATTACGAAAAATATGGGACTGACTGAATATGCTCTTTATAAGCATTACTCGTTATATCAAACAATATGTGTTTTTAAATGCTTACAAAAATCCCATCACACGAAGACAAGGTATCTAGAGCATTCACATAACAAAAAAGTCGCTATTCAACCAAAAATACACAGTTAGAATTTATTCACACACCCGTTACACGCATATTTAAGTTTTCAGTCAATCCACTTTTCTTGTAAAATTTAAAATTAATGCTTGTTTCACTGTTATCACTTTTTTATTGTTTCTAATTTTTGACGATATTTTTGCTTGTTATGCCCAAAAAGTAGCTCGTTACAAAAGTGAATATTTATGTACGGAGAAAACTATAAACGAAAATGTCAACGAATGTTTCCTTATTACGAGATGTCGCTATTTCCAAAATCGTTATAACCGAGTTCGAATGTAACTCGTTTAGCTGTATTTTTACGAATTAGACTCTCGAGCGTCGATTAGAGGTTTATATAAATAACCTGGTCCGTATTCAAAATTCCATATCTTTAAAGCTGGTAATCAAAAAAATCTTACTTACCGGAGTTGGCAAAATTAGACACTAGTATCTGCACTGTTAACTCCTAGAATAGTTATTCGAACAGAAAGTGTGTTTTTAGTTTGTAGGTCTTTTTAATGTATTCGTTGCAGTTTACAGATCGGCTATAACAATAGTGAACATAGCCGCAATTATTACATTTACGTTATACCAACCGTAAAAACAAAATACAAACATCATGTTGATTATTAGAAACTCCCTTTTAATCAATGTTTAGATTTTAATAAATTTGAGAATGGCCACACTAGTTCAACTTTAGGGATTTTTTTGGTTGGTAAATGTTGGCTCTACCGATCAGGCGAGTATGGGTTCCCGGTCTCGTTAAGTCCTGATTAGTTCAGTGTCAAATTTAGATTTTTTTTCAATTAAATTTAATTTGAGATCTAAGTCATGGGTATTTGTAATGTGAATTATAATTGAGTTTATCTCGTATGACCTTTCGATTTTAAAATATTTAGCGCACCTGGATCAGCTGTAATGTCATATATATTTTAAAACAATAATTAAATACCTTGTATGGACCAGCAATACGAATACTTCATGCAAAAGTTTGCATTATTAAATGATCACTTGTACAAAGTTCACTAGATTGTTCTGCTTTAATTATAATTTATTACTATCGTGTTCGCAATTAACAAAATTTATTCGATTAGTCTAGTCTTCTATTCTCGGTGGCATTGAACAGAAAAGTTTCGCAACAATTCACGTCAACTCAATTCTGTATCGAAAGAAAAAAAAAATGTTTCTTAGGCAGCTTACGCCGAAAAATCTCAAGAGAATCTAACTTCAAAAAAGTTTTTATAATTATATATTTTTATTTTTTCGCTACCAATCAGGTTAATAGCAACAAGATAATCACGGGCCTAATGCCGTTGGTACTATTTTATTCGTAGCGGCCAAAGAAAAGAGAAGAGAGTGTTAAGAGTGTGGACGATGGAGTGGCCGAATCGTGTTCTACAAATAATCTTTTCAGACGGTCTTTGAGTTTAATTATTTGTTTGATGTTGTCAATATTGTCGGCTCACGTAGGATTAGGTTAAATTAATAAACTAGTAAAAGATATAGCTTTATTTAATGAAGAATAAATACTTCGCTTAGGACTTAGACCTAAAAATACAGTTCAGCAATGGATGCAGTTTTGCTTTTATTTTTTTCTCTGCGCGATGATTTCATAATAAAATAGTTATAAACTACACGAAACAAAATAAGTAGAATCAAAAACACTAATAATTGAATGTATGCTTTAAAAACGCTAAGTTTTTACAACGGTTAAAAATTTAATTGTCTATGAAGTATACAGAGCGAGATCGACAATATCTATTGCAAAAACTTATAAAACAGTAAAATAAAAATTCTACACTAACTTAGATTCTGACCGGTTTTGCTAGTCACGAGCAAAAGTTTGCAAAGCACGAGTTTATCAGTTATTAATTTCTGCGATAAGTATAATATAAGCCCTCGAGAGGTGAAGTGAGCCAACTAATAAAATAGTAAAACTTTTTGGTGGACTTATAATTAAGGTTAACCTGCGCGTTCTTTTTTAATTTTTTGAATGATTGATAACTTTTTTCTGTTTTTTTGAGTTGAAAATAAAATTAGATGCATACAATGGTTACATAATCAACAATTTTATTATTGGACAAAAGATAAGATATTCGGTTGCTATGCGACTTAAAAATATTTTGAGTTGCCAAGACGACATCACTTATGTCACATTTAATAACTTTAAGGCATGTACGTTAAGTGCAACTGAAATACAACTTTAGATGATGCTGATCATATAATCCTTCAAATAGATCACCCTTCATTCATCTGACATGATTTCCTGTACTTCAATAGCTCCCAGTTTGACTGAATAGTAACAAGATATAAATAGCTGCAATAATCCTATAAAGAGAAGTATCGGGCATATCATTTCCCTTACATGCGTTTGAATTTGTTTTAGAAAATCATCAAGATATGGATGGTTATTAATTTATAAGTAAGTACCTATTATAAATAAAATAAATTATTACAAATTATTGAGAGGTGAATACTTAGGCAGCATAAAAGACAATTTTGTATGAAAAATAAGTAGGAATTAGTAATAACAGAAGTTTGTTCAATTACAGTCGGTGGATTATCGGGGAAAATAAGCTTCATCCTCGAGAACTGGCAGCTGTGCTTCCACGAATTTCAGCGACCAGTTCACTTGTTTGAAAATAAAACACGTCACAGTTTTGAAGGCTACTTTACTTAACTTCAGCTAGTTTTCTAGTACTTATAATCTGTTTTCGCTAGACTCAGTGGCATTAAATCAGTGGCGTTGATCACTAGGACATTCATGAAATATAATAAGTTACTCACTAGCAATGTTTAAAACGATATGTTTGACATAACACACGATGTTAAATATCAAGTAAGATCATATACATATGTACACGCAAATTTGGCAATTGAAAGTGGTTTATGTAACGATAAAAATAATCACTCTAAATTGCTGTAATCGATAAATTAATCACTCTACTAGCAACTCTAAATTGAGTGGGATAGAAAGTAAACAAAAACAACCCATATTTATGCCTTGGAATTATTATGTATTCTTCTATATGTATCTTTTTTAGCCTGTGGCCTTTTTTGAGTCTTCCGTGCCTCCTTACCAGTACTAATAAGTATTTTAAAAAGTTCGCTCTGCCAGTGATGAAGACCTTGGTTGAGAAACTTGACACTAGATCACTTAACGAATTAGAACCAAACGCGTAGATTATTCCACAGTGATTAAATTGCAATATAGATTGTTACTTTATAGCAACATATTTTTATTAGAAAGATTATAGGATAAGGCTTGGTAAAAGATTAACATTTATTTTTTGTTTTTTTATATAGCAAGCAAACAAAGCTGCATTTTTATTTTAAAAAAACTTTATACAACTAACGAAGTAAAAAGGGATCAAAAAGTGTGTACATGGGAATAAAAAAAGAATGTATAAAATACATAAATTATATTTATAGAAAAGTTTAGAAATAAATTGGAAGTCTTTCTCGTAGACAGCGCGCGCCCACTAAACAAGCACATTAAGCCGACGCCCAACGGTATATTTCTTTGGACGAACATCCGTCAAACCCGTCAGTTATACTGCGAGGGTTGAAAACTCCCGGATGATCTTTCCTTTTGTTTTTCTATTACAAAGTTACGCCAATATTCACCAACTGACGGCTGGAAAAACCACCTAACTCGACGTGTTGACTTGGCCTTTAATACCTTACGATAACTTTAAATAGAGATGTTTTTATTAAATAATAAAGAATATGTTTTTAGATATGTTTACACTATTATCTATAATGTTGATTAGGTAGATATATGATCATTATAATATTCGATTTAAAAGGGTTAATTTACTGAATATTTGTTTTATTAAGTCAAATGTGGTTGATTTATGTATCTAGATCAGGGGTTCTTAACAGCGGAGCCATTAAAATTTAAAAACAAAAAAATCATTAATATTCTTTAATAAAATTATTTATTGAAATCGCAAAAATATAACCATATCCAATGTTATTCTTAAGCAGTTAAGGGAACAATAATAAAATTAATACATACATATATACTACTTTTTAATAATATGTATGTAAATCTTGTTTTTTTAACATCCGGTCTGCGCCCGTCACTCTTCTAATAAATCTCAAGTGCGCCCGTTACCGCAACACGGTTAAGAACCCCTGATCTTCTTGCGACACATATAGTTTTTATTTCAATTACTTTCGGAATATAATGGTAGAAGTTCAGAACTCTCATTTAATTCACAATTTCATTAAAACCGCACACATTAAATTCATAATATCACAAATGAATAAAATAAAAAAAATAGTCTTATTTTAAAATATGTACGTATCTATAAAAAAAAATTTGTAACCATGCCAGCTCCCAATTTAAAGCATATACATATGGAGTTCATGACAATGTACATTGTTTTATGAGAAATGCTTGTTACTCAAATACTCAACCTTACTCTTTCGGATAGGGTAAAAGTGTTATATTATAAGGACAGGACTAGAATAATAATGCTGATCGCTGTCATATCTTTAAAAAAAACCTATTGATAATTTTTTAAATAAAATTGTCTGCAGTGGAATTCGAGCCTATGAACACCGCAACCGAAACAAATGACGTCGACGACACAAAATAAAATATTAAGTATTCACACGTCTATTGTAGCAAACGGGTACAGGCTCACGCCACCATAAAAATATTGACGAGTACTATATATACCTCAATCACACATTAATAACAGTCTGACAGATTCAACTGAAAGATTGACACATTGGACACCGATGTGAGAGAGTGGAGACGTTAATACGTAAAAGCCTTTCCCTGTACGAGATCAATGAAAAAATTAAACTAAAAGAAAACAACAAATCGTATATTACGTCAAGCAAAAAAAGTAGTAATAAAATAACTTTATTTTAGGCTTTTAAATTGTCTGGTAAGCATTTAAGTCAACATTAGGGCAGTATTTTATATTAGATATACAGTATTTATAAAGAAAATCCCGTAGTTATATTATTAATCATTTAAGCCTCGAGGTCAGTTTTATGTTGACAACTTAACATTACCTAACCACATTTTATTGTCACAATTCACACTGACGTTGTACAGAAAATTCGGTTAATATAATACTGACCAATAAAACATAGTTTTAAAAATTATTCGCACTTTTACAGGAGTAAGTTTGAATGACTACTTTTCGTTGACTAAAAGCGACATCACGTATGCAAAAAAAAATCTTTGTTCATCCAACTCTACATGAACCCTCATTCCAATAGGTTCACAATGAATAAGCTAGACATAATATATGAGGCGAAATGTGTGGACAGGAAATCGTATATTTGATTCAGAAGTTCAGAGGCAATGGACTTGATTTGACACGAGAATAATTCACGGTACAAATAAAAAAGGACCACACTGACGAACAGGAGGTTGCCGGATCTCTGAAATAATTATGTTCGATGGATGTATTCATCAGCGCGGGTTTCAGAATTGAAAGTCTCTCACTAGACATAATATGGATATTATAAATATTTTTATTTTGGACGAATTTCTTTAAAAAAATCTACTAATAATAAAATAGTGATGCGTTAGTTAACTTCGGTATAATGATGATACCATTGAAGGTAATTAACTTTTTTTGTTAATGTCGTGCATGATAGCGTGACTCGTATTTCAGTGATAATTCAATAAATTATATCTGTAAAGGAGCCTAAACCAACACAAACACTGCTAATGGAAACACCTTTCTGCTTAAAGTTAGTCGAACCGCTTTGCAATATGAATTTTCCACGAGCAATACTCGCATAATAACTACCAACACGATCTATCCACGTAAATCAGTGCAACGCTCGATATATTTCATGTATCTTTAACTGTATAATTATTTGAAATGATTAATCAGAGATGCGTAAAGAAAAACGAAATTGTAAGTCTCATATGTCAGAAAAACGACAAGCAAACTTTCAGTAAATTACGAGAAAAACAATGACAAGCTTTCGTACAAATAAGAGTATTTTTTATGATGCAGCAAACAAAAAAGATTATATATTTTTAGTTTTTTTTACCGTAGAATTTTAGGCCTATTTCTAAGACTACGAAAGGTTAACGTTTCGTTATCTAAACATATAAGGATACACAGGAAGTAATATAGTGGATTGCTTCAATGAAATCTACTCGATACATAAAATTAATGTAAGACAAAAGCTATCCACTAAAAACCCACAAGATAGTTTTTCAACAAACTAGTAAAGTATTTTTAAGAAATATTTATTTATTTATTGTTAAAAATTAAAAGTACAGTACATGACATAACAGCTGACACCAATTCGCCATGTCCTTGACAAATATAATGAGACAAGATATAAAATAAAACTACATAATACATCAAAATCAACATACAAAATCAAGAAATAAAATAGTAAAATTTAACAGTTCACAAATACTATCACAAAAAATGTCCACTTCTCTAGGCAATGTGTTGATCAATCGAATGGCCCTTGGAACTGGTGACTCATACCTCCCAAGCGCGGTATAAGTTTTTAGAAATAAAAGTTTTTGCTCATAGTTTTGCCCACGTAAGAATAAATTGGGAGCATGTAAATTAATAGTCATGAAAATTTCAGGATTATTAACTCGGCCCCGAAGGAGAAGAGAAAAATGCTTTAAACTTGAAAACGATCTTCGAGCTTCAAGAAAGTGAAATGATAACATTCCTAAAAGAAATTTGGTTGGATAGTATTTCTTTAAGGAATTATCAAAAGGGAAAAATTTAAATTTTTTGAAATAATAATATCTTCGAAATTTCTTATGAACTCTCTCCAATTGCAGCTTGTGTGAACTTTCATATGGGCTCCAAATGATGGATCCATATTCAAACGAACTTAAGACCAAATAAACATAAAGCGTGCGAAACAGTTGGGTTTTCAAATGGTTTGCTTTGTCTAACAATAAACTCAAGAGGTTTGCTTGCACGCAGTGCAATAGAAGTTATATGTGAATGAAAGGTGAAAGAGGAGTCAAATCTTATACCAAGATTAACAACTTCAGACAAACGCTTTAAAGCATCATTTGATATCACATAGTTATATAATATAGGAAATCTTGAGCGAGAGAAGGAAATACAAAAACATTTCGAAATGTTGAAGTCGAGTTGAGAAGAGGAAAGCAGCGCAATATCCAGAAAATGTAACGATGGTAAGTTTCTGTCCTGCAGAAAATCTTCAAATTGTGTACAGATCTTAAACTCATATTCAGTTTTGACTTTGTTACCACCATTTCAATTTTTTTCCAAACCAATATCAAAATTATTCACCATGAAATCTGATTGATGTGTTAACAACCAAAATGGAAAAAAAAACTCAGTAAAACGATGGTTATCATATTTACCGGTTAATTTAATGGTGGTTCATGTCGAGATTTACCATAATAATTTATTTTATAAAAAATATCGATTTTGTCCGATCGATCTTAAAATGAAAACAATTTGTTATCATATTTTCTTTTTCAAAAAATAGAGTTTTAAAAGCATGCTGAAGGATAACGGATATAGAAGAATTGAAGCTACACGTTCAAAAAATTTATCTACATTCTAAAAATAAAATACTCATTTTTACTTAATCCAATTTTATACGATCGGGACCGATTTCGCTCATGACGAGCTATGACAACTGATAATAAAAATACATTATTTAATTATTATTAGTTGATAATGTTATGGTCATGATTATAATAAAATAAAAGTGGAATTAGTACAAATGAGTGTTTTATTTTTTTAATATAATGCCTTTCCACCAAGTATTGACAGTGAACAACTTATCTACTATAAAAATGTATAATTTTAAAGGATATTGCTTACGTACGCCACTTAAGTATTATATGTATCCAGCAGTCATGCCAAAAGTATGATTAGGAATATTAATGAGAAAATTTATACACGATACAAAGTTCCAGCTTCAAGAGGAGAGTATGGTAGGTATCGCAAAACGTTGGGCGCAGTCTTTTGCGCGAGCCGCCTAAAAGACAATAGAACTCCGGCTCTGGAATGAATAAATGTATTCGTTATTCGAAGGTTTTGATATTCCGACAATGTTAACGATCGCTAAGACGGAAAGTTTCGCGACGTACAATTTAAGTGGCTTAAATTTTACGCCAGACAAAAAACTGAAAGACGAGATGAACATCGCATCAGAATTGGTTAACCGGAATGCTCCAATAGATTTCAATGCTGTAAGCACCAACTTCAAAGGAGGAACTTTAGTAAACGGAACACGCGAACAAATTTGTAAATAATAAAATGAAACAGAGAAATCTTCTTGGAGAATAATAATTTGTACATAGCTGTACATATCGCTAACGAAGAGTGACTGTTGTATAACTCCTTAACTTTGGTTATCGGATGAGAACCGGTGCTTTCAATGTGGTATAGTTTTTGGCAAAAGCAATCACATAGTTTCAGTATGTATAATAAAATATCATTAAGTATGTATGATCAATTTTAAAATCATCATAAATATTCGTGAAATCAAGTTCCATTTGGAAAATTAGTCAAGTTTATTCATTCTGATTTATTTGATAAGTAAGTATGCATTTGATTGTTCATGTCGGTAAATGTCTTATTTGTTTATGTGAAAAAATCGTTTCGTTTAGAGCAACGGGCTTACAGCTCGTAAATGCTTTATTGCTTACAAACTACCTGGCTACGGCATAATCAATATATAAAATTGTCAAAGCTCACAGGAGATCGCATTTTGTAAACATGGCCACTCCCTATGTGGAGCATATGGATTCCTTATGTAGTTTATATCAACAGGAATGTTTCTATGAGTGGTTGTAAGTCAGTTCAACCTCTTTTTTGTATAAGGTTGCGACTAGGACAGAATGAGTGGTTTGGAAATAGCTTTTTTTAATAGGGGAATTCAAGACATCAAATACCTTTGAACAGAAATATAAAAAATATTATAACTGCATGTGCTGGAATTCGAACCCGTGAACTCCATAACCGGAGCCAACGACGTCGAACACTCGACCACGCAGTCAGACATATACGTATGAGTATATTTTTAGAAGTCATACACATTTGAATCATATTTAGTTTATCTATAAATGCGTATATGCTTCATCTTTATACTCTATCATTAATGAGGAGCACAATGTCTAAAATTGTTCCTTGTAAATTAATCGTATAAATTCTCTCTTCAGAAATAGAAAATATGTAGGTAAAATAATGGTGTAAGGAATAGGACATAAACTTAGCTTTGATCACACGGAATCAAACTATGTTTTTACTTAAACTCGTATCTCATTATGTGGGACATAACATCCAAGTGATAAACGTGAAATTGAAGAATAATTAAGATACCGATTCGTGGTTATATGTACATGATTAAATAACAGCGATATTCTAAATATAACTTTATATAATGTAAAACCACCATATAAATTTATTTTACAACGAGAAAGGGAATTATTTAATGAACATAAATTTATTATACATACACATGTATTTTTTCACCAGATAATACTGTATTTTATAAAACAAATTCATCACAAATACTACTGGGAATAAAAGTATGTTTACTATAAATGAATTCGTTTGAAATTGAGTAAAAAGAAATCAAAAGACTCGCATTGCTGATTCCCTGTGGCTCTCCGGCGGAATGGATTCACCGCCATCTTTTAATTAAATGATATTGTAAAAGAAAGAAATAAGATATGCGAAGCGTGAAATTAAATTTGTTATACATTCATTATGATAGCAGTAGCTTTCGCGAACGGAGTGAGTTATTTGCTGCGGGGATGATTTCAGCAATGGTATAACTACAAAATAGGAAAGCTCTATTCCAACAGCGCCCAGGTAAAACTTGCATCGGTAAATCCCTTAATTTATACCGCCATATATGAAACATGAAACTCAGACGGTTTTGCAAGAATCTCAATTCACTTTACAATGCTTTCAATCACTCTTGAGTATTTGACCAACATTAGGTTTTTTAAAACTATTTATGAGAAAAATAGTGTACCGTAGCATTTCTGACAAACATTAAATATAAAAAATATTTCTGTGTAAATTGATGTTGTATTTTTATTTGTCAAAAACACAATGTATAGTTTGTGTAAATATCGTAAAACTAATTAATGAACACATGTTATTCTCAATATAACATTTCAAAATGAAGTTGTATCTCGTTGAGAGCATGACGAAAGTATTATTTTGGTGTTATGGAGGCGAAGTTGTGATTTCGTGGTGTTTTTGGTGGAGTCGAAGTCATTAAGAACGGGGGGAGTAGACGGAATGGCATATGATTACTTGTTTTAAACATAACAATTATTCATAAAAATAATATATTTCCTTGTAATTGAAGCGTTCAGTTTGCTACGATTCAGAAGTTATCAAGTTTTATTCCCGGTTGATTGAAACGTTAAGTTCATATAATTGTAAACATGACTTTATTTAAAAGTTTCTAAAACACAGAATAATTTAAGTAACTTGTAGAGTTTTCTGGAAAAAGTTCAAAATTACTTATATGAAAGACTAATATTGTTATCTGAAATAATCATTCGGTTACGTTACGCATTTGAATCACAGAAAGTCACCAAAAAGCATTTGTTTAAATGTAATTTTTTTAAGTAATGACAATTTCGCAATCGTTAGCAACGAATAGCCGTACACAATATTAATCTCTAAATGTTTTAAAACTCCTGTCTCATGGAAGTAGATTAGTAAACTCACCTGTGATAAAAAGCGCCCGGTGTTATGAGGTAAATCGAGTTAAAATGTTTACCGCAATCGCCAAAAAACAATTTTACAAAAACCACAACAAATAAAGAGTAATTCATAACCGTTTGCTCGAACATTAAGCAGTATTTAACATGAATACTAAATCAATTAATTTATTTAACAGTTGAAAATGCTTGTGCTGGGACGAACTTTTTGCATTTCGTTACCCTTGCAGATTTCTTGATAGCAAGCAAGGTCTTCCTGAATTCGTCAGTTTTTCTGTGGAATCTTGTACTTACATCTGAGTCCAGTTTTATAGTACGCATTCTTAATATGTACGTTGTCTTTAGAAGATTTTTCGAAAGTTTTCAATGCAACTTTTTATGAATCAATACGTTATATTTGAATGAACTTAAGAATTATTTTCGATAAGTTAGTTTATGGCTTTGTGATCAAAGTTTTTTTTTATTATTTCTGACTAAGCTGAAAGATGTTTTTTTTTTGTAATTCAGAACTAACTGTTACAGAAAGAAAAGTTAATTTCCCGAATCTAACATACCTAAATATATTGATTTTTTTAACATGAAAATGGCAAAATTAAAATAAACATGAAAGTTTATATTTCTTTGTTTGGAAAAGTAAAAACACATTTTTTATGCGTAGCGTGCGATCATGGTCATTTTATAAAATGATCAAATTAGTGCAAAAACAGTTTATTTTATTATTTTATATGCGACTTCTTTCCACAAAACATTGACAGTCAACACTCCAAAAAACCTCGAAAGTTTACTAGAATATATTTTAACACTTCATTAGTATGTTATAGTACTCCAACACCGGAGTACTTAACATACTAATATGTTATAGTACTCCGGTGTATCGACAAAATAAGAATGCTGTTTACCGTAGCAATTAATGATTATGGGGCGATAAAAACTCAACAAACTGAAACTTTAATTAAATTTCCAACTCAGTGTGTGTTTTACTCGCGAACCTGCATTTAATTAGCGCACTTATCTCGCCCACTCACACACTAAGTGCACTTTAAAATTCGCGAGGGCCTCGCACTAAGTTTTGCCACTATTGTTTCGAAATTAAATGTAAGCGGGTCATTTGTATTTATTGCACTCTGCGGTAGCGAGACCACGTTTAAATTTACGATTCTAATATCAGGATGAAAAATGTTCAGCGCACGTATTGCGACGGAGCTGAACAATTTTTTGCTACAACTTTGTCCAAAAAACCATTTTCAAAATGTATCAATGACACTTTCGATGGATTCGGCGGTAACTTCGTCGAAGTTCATTTTAATATAAAATAAAATAGCTTGGATTATTTCACGAAGCGAAACACGTGTCCATAATCCAAGTGATTTTATTTTATATTGTATCAATGACTTTGAAAGACATGAGGTTAAAATTGAATAGGATACTACAGTACAATATTATTCGAAATTCATGAATCGAGTCGTATGGTATTAAAAGCAGAACTGTTCCATATATAATGTATGTAACAGTTCTGCTTTTGATACCATACGACTCAATTGTAAATTATTTATGAAATTTTAAAAGTTTACTAAGGTTATGAATTTTATAATGACGTTTGTTCGAAATAATGCTACAGGTGATGTTGAAAACCAATACATCTTCAGTTGAAATTTGACTATAGGTCTAACCGACTTGTTTACAATTATTTATTTTGTGGAGGGTAACCTGCGCTCTTTGGGTTAACCAAGTCCGCATTTTAATGGAATCCAAATGTATAATTTATTTACTAAGCAATAACACACAAGCGAATGTGAATTTTAAAAATTTAAGCTTCAACTAAAACTGCTAGTTAATGTATACATTGACGATATTTCACACATCAACTGTAACATATACAATATTATAACGACGGTGAAGAACGGCGACAATTTTTCACCGATCACTTGTTTTCAATATGTTGGTGGTGTTGCAAGTGTCGAGCTTTGAAATTTCCTTTTATTTTGTTGAACTTGTTCAATATTGGAAGTACGATTTATTTGCTGCAATCTGCTACTGCTCCTGCAGAAGGAAAGTGCTTTAAAATTCCACGAGCTATTCATTAAATATTCACGTTTTAAAGTTTTCACGAAATAAATAAACGACCGGTGGTTTTCTTTTTACCGTTAAAAGCGCATTGGGTTTATATTTTCTCAATTATTTTCTTTTTCAATTAGCGACCAAGGTGACATTATAATTATGTTATGTATACACTCATCCCCCGATTTAAGCGGTACCTTGTACATTTACTATAAATTTATTAAAATTATTTATATTAATTACAGTGTTAAAAATTGATCCTATATCCATATCCTCCATATAATTTCTTTCAAATTGCTAAGAGCTTAGAGTGTAATACTTGTACAGGAAAAAGTATACAATGAATTTACAAAAAGTAAAAAACAATCGCTATTGCTACACCCAGTTATTAAAGGATCAGAAGAATGGGAGGAGAGGAAATGATGTGAATTGACATCACAAACACCCAGTCTTCGATCACAACTTTGAATTGAATAATTCTCAAATTCACTGTGGTCTGACCGGGAATCGAGCCCAGACCTGCGTGATTGGTAGAGCAAGCTCTAACCAACTGGGCCACAGCAGGCGACAGTCCACTAGTCCTGTTCTAGCCTTATACTTTTTTCCCTTCTACTCACTTTGAAAAAAAAGTGAGGTTGAGCGACTGAGTAAATAACAGCTCTCGTAGAAAAACTTCTGTTGAGATACCTCCATTAGGAGGCCATATACTACACATTGGGAGCGGACATCGATTTAAAAAAAAAAAACAATCAATGATCACGGATTTTTTAATCGGATCGGATTTCCGGATTTCCGCTAATTTAGGAATTAACTAACCAATTTTTTTAATGATGAAAGCATCTTTTGAACCAGTTATGTAGAAAATGGTAAGATTGTAATAATACAGCGTCGAATATTTCAATTATTTTATGTTTTATTGTTTTATCGAATAATAAAAAAATCGGTATAACGAACTGCGGATCTTTTTAATGCGGATTTTCCAGAACCCATTTTCATTTTTTTTACGAAGTCAATGTCTTTATTTACGCGGTTTGTATTTACGTGAGTTTGTAAAAATCTTGGGGATGGATGTGCTCGCAATATGTTATGCCCAAAATAAATTGTTCGGGATGATAACGAGCTTCTAATATTTTGGAGGGGTATAAAAATACATACTTACATCCCATTGTTTTATACCACACAATCATAATAATATTTTTTCAATTTCAATAACATTATCAACAATACATAAATATTTTTTGAGACATCTAAAACAGATTAAATATAAACTTTAAAATTATAAAACACGTTGCCAAAACTCTGCAAATAAAAAAAGTCGAATTTCAGATAGTGATTTAATTGGCACTTACCTGGTAGGTATCAGGGTATAGATATTAAATAGAATATAATATTTAATAATAATACACATTGTGTTGTTATTCTCCACGAACATAATACTTTCATTCTTTTACTGAATTAGTTTGCCAAGCCTGGTCAATTTGATACAACAAAATTATGAAATTCGAATCTTTTCAACCTACATATAATAATAATATTTTGTTCATCCGTACGATATAAATATGAGGCTTCACAAGATTGCCCAAATTATAAATGAAACACAAGATGTGTCTACCGTATGAACATTGGCTTCGGCAAAATATTAAATACTGAGAATTTTCAGAGATAGAATGTTTACTAATTAAATGTTTTTCCAAAAATAATGACAGAATTGGATATTCTTAATTATTCTAGGGCCCGAATGAAATCAATTGTCTGTTAAGAATGAACATCAAGTAAAACATTATTTAATCCATTAGAAAAATTTTGAATAGTTTTTTTACACAACAGTTAACCTGGTAACACTGAAAAATTGCCATGGCCCTGATCTTGATAAATTAAAGTGGACATAAGTATAAGGGAATATTGTGCTTTCCTGCTAAATTGTATTGATTTTTTTTATAACAAACTATAAACACCCTTTCAAAACTCTAACTCTCAGATTGGAATCGCTGCTTTACGTTAACCTTGTAAAACATTTTGATAAACAGAATTAACAGATAAAAATCCTAATTTTTGTTTCATTGCTCAGAATATGCCGTTTTCCGTCCTGTTTTCATCTTTACTTATATATGGCGGTAGTGCATTTATCACTTTAATAATTAACGATTTAATCGGTTGCAAGATATCTTATAAGAATAAGCTATAAAAACATGGATTTTTGGAGACACGTGTTGCATGATTAACCTTAGGTACTAATGGACGACGAAAGACGAGAAATATTTCAAAGAAAGCGCAAACGCAACTTATTTACGTGAATTAATTAAGCTGTTTTCTGCCAGCATGTTGGTAATCTAGGCATACGTTACGATCAGCATTTCTGTTCTATTCATGTATGTGTATTTATTTGAGCGTTGAACTGAACCGTGTACGCGCTGATGTGAAGTAATAAAAATTGATTTTCGTAATAATAATGTCAAACATGATGGTTTGAAATATTATATTTTCTTTAAAACGAAAACATCGCAACGTTATGAAGCTACGCAGGCCCAGTGCCGTCGAGACTAATTACGTTACGTTACGGGGAAATGTCCTCGCTTGACTTTGATGTCGGAAACATCCAAATGTTTACCCAATATCGAATATCATTCATCCCGAATATCGACTCGTAATATTTGTTTTCGCGTTTCGCTCGGCTGGAAAACATCTGCGAGAACAAATCCGGCTGACAGTTGGCAGAACCATCGAGAACGTTTATATGAAACACGATACCGAGCGGACCCAATGTCTTAAAACCTTACTGGACATCGTTTTTAGTGACTTATTTTATTAAATTTACTATATTTCATTTTGGAAAAACAGACACAAATAAACACCATTTCAATGTGAATCTGCGTGTTATGTTATCATTACTTAGAATTTTAAAATGAAATTTAGCTCACCGAAGTGTAAATATGATCAAAAGTGTTACAAAATTTCATTGCAATAACAATATGTGTATATTTATTTGTTGCAAAGAACTACAAGTAGCTGTGTCATACAAGTAAACATATAAAAATATTTTTTAACGACGTACACGGCTTTTTAGTGATAATTATCGGTATTAATTAATATGAGTCACTTAATATCATTATGTTACATGTGTATATCAAGTACAGTCAATTCAGTAACCATTTGTGTGGTGAATATTTCGTTTTTTTTTTCATTAATGTATATCGACTGTGGAAAGGAAAAAGGACGTAACCCACAGTTTTTTCGAAACAGGTTTTTTTCGATAATCACAATGTATCAAACTTGATACACGTTCTATCAAAAGAATGCAAGCTGCAAATGCCGAATTAGTGTCTAATTTTATTTTTTAAGTTTGAAAAAGATGACCTTGTAAAAAAATAAAACCAAGAAAAAAGACTGAAATAAAAGTTTTTGCTAGACAAATTCTTGAATTAATATTAGATTATGTCAATTAAACACCAGCTTAGAAGTCTCCGTGCACTTCAAGGTTGTGTATAATTCATAATTTGCATATGTCAAAAATCGTCAAAACACGTTTTTAGCGCCTCCTGTACAATTTGATGTGTGGGTTACGTCCTTTTTTCTTTCCACAGTCGATATCAAATTATATAGTAAATGCCATAGGGTGTTTGTTAGAGGTTCGTTTTTCAAATTAGCAACAATTTTCCCATCGACAGTCAATTTGACAGCTCACAGTGGATTTGGGGTCAGTTAGGTTTGCCATTTCACCATGAATAGACTTAAGCCAGAACAACGCTCGCAAATCGTGCTTATTTATTTTGACATTTTATAATTTGTAAATAACAGGTGTTATTTTGGAGGTTTTTTTTTTAATTTGAAACAATTTTCCAGATTGACACTTCACCATGAAGGCTTACGCCAGAACAGTGCTACGCTTATGCAAGAACAATTGTGTAAATCTTTTTATTCAAAAATGGTGCCGGCCAGAAAGTTGCAGTACCATATTATTTGCCAAATTATTTTTTTTGTCTACGTTTTTGTATTAGATTAAATAAGGCATGAAATAATATATGTATATTTTATGGGATACGAATTGATGGAATGTGTGCATTGAAATTCTAAATTCATTACATCAAAAAAGTTAAAACTGATTCAGTTGCATGTTTGTAAAATTAACGACATTATTTTGAACATTCTGAATATTAACAGGAATAATCGCAGACTTTTCTTGTATGGACAATTCGTGTACGGAATAATCCGTTTACCAAACGAATGTAATGTGTAAATATGAAAATAATTACCTTGTGCTCTGAAAAATGATTTTGCCCGGACGAGAGGAAGGGGTAAATCTTGAAGTCTTTGTAGGTGTTTCGAACTTATATACTATATTTGTATAGCCTTTTCCTAGGACATGTTACAACGCAAGATTTTTTAACATTATTTCGAATAAAAACAAAAAAAGCAAAAAAAAAATAACAGTAATTACAACAATATTTTTTTGTCAAATTGCTTCAAAAGATTATTCATAACATGCATATGAAAAAAATCAGTAAGATGACTATAAAGACACTCACATAAATTGTACAATTTAAATTTAAATGAAGGCGGGGAGATTGCATTGAATCCTGACTGCATGGGGGGTCATCAGAATCATCCCTGCATATATTTATAGAGATTACTCGTTGACTTCACTTATCTATTACACCAATCAAAATAACTTACATGAAACTATATAATAATCAACATGTTTTAAATGTAATAAAACAATGAAAAATACATGAATTGCCAATAACAATTTTGGTGAGCAAAGTTCTTCGTGTAAAAGGTAGTATTTTTAGTACATATGGTTATAATATAATGAATTATTGAAAGCTATCATTGAATTATTTAAATGTAGGCAGTAGGTACTTTATTGTAAATATTAATTTTAGAGGTAAAACTAATATACTTACCAGTGACACCTGTAATAAAATGAATGCAACTAAAGCTACTACTTTATCCAAGTCTCAAATAAATAAACTGTAATAACACGCAGTTTGTTTGAGACTTGGATAAAGTCATCTTAAATTATTCACAGATGGCGGTATACAACAAAAGATACTGTAGATATTAAATGAAAATAACTTACAAAGGTACTGTAAACATAATAAGAAATAACTATTTTTATTGTGCATAATACAAACATGCATTAAACATACAAAAAAAAATAATAATTCAAATATAAAACCGGTCCATCACTAACTAGCTTTATTAGAATATTTATTTTACATTAAAAATTATTCGTAAAGTTGCTTTAACATATAATAATGTGACATTGTTTATATTTTCCTATCATTTTAGTCTGCCATTTATAAAAATGTTTTTTTTTTATTTTACAAATGTATTTTTTATACAAAAACCATAAAATTGTATGTTCTAACGAGAATTTCGGCAAAAAAAAAATTTGGTCATTAGCGGTGGAATGATTAAATCAATATTTATTCTGTATTGAAACAAAGATTTTTTACAAGCCAACAGGTTTGTTTAACATAAGAAAAAATATCTAAATAACCACGGGATATATCCCTTCACAATATATTTAAAAAATTAAATCAATAAAATACATTTGAACACACAGATTTTCAAAATTTATAATATATTGTTGCGGTTAAGCACTTCTTGTAAAGGCTAAAAGTACTCTCTATGAATTGGTTGGATTAGGCCTTTCAGTGATAAAGCAATAGATGCCATTGTAAGGGACATAATAATCTGTAATCAATAAATCATTTTATACATAAGATGTTAAGGTATTATCTTCTTTTGATTGGTTACCTCAAATATGATTTGTTCATCAAACGAAATGTTTCGCTAATTTTAACATGTATGTATCTGGCTATCAATATAAGCCCTGTAAAGCAAAGTTTTAAATGGATAATATTTATTTTTTATAGAATATAGAAAAATAAATCCAAATTATTGGTTTCAATTAAAGAACAGTACTTACAACAAACTCTGTAAATTAATAAAATATGCGTTAGAATAATTAAATACCTGCCAATTTTTGCATGAATCAAAATTTTAGATTATTGGTCCACATAATATCATCTAAATGCGTATTACCCTATAACCATTTTAATTAATTCCATGTATAAATAAATACCTCGGTTTCCAGATGAATTTTTTCAATCTCTTCCCCTTCTATCCATACATCCAAGGTAGTCTCAAGATCTTCTACGTCTTCCGGAACAGGACTCGGCTGGCAGCGCCTCGTCGCTAACACAACAATGTCACCTCCATCTTCTTCTTCTCCCCTCCATGCTCCACACAAAGTACCAACGGTCCTCACTGATTCATCACTAAGGTTTTTTTTAATGACATTCGGAGGCTTATATTCTCTGCCATTATTAGAAACATCTACATTAACACTTTCCGATTTGTCACCGGGTACTGCATCAACAAGATCAATAGAAATCAATTGATCCCCTGCATTATTTTCCTTGCCATCAACTACTTCCATCTTAATGGTTGAATGAAAACCGGATATTTGGAAAGATAAACAATGAAGTGGAAGATTTTGACAGTTATTATGAATACCAGACCGCAAAAAAGGAGACAATTCAATGGTTTTAGTAGAAAATAGTCGCGAAACGTTCGAGAAAGCTTTGAATCTCAATTCTTTGACCTAGAAAAGAAAAAAATGGAAATCACTTTGTGTATTGGGAAAAATTCTACAAATGGAGTAGTCTGTAATGTATTACAAATAAAGTAAAAGAATGATCCGAAATTCAAAAAAATTGTGTTGATTCAAAGAAGCATCTCTTGCACAACTTCAGTTATTGTATTTGAAAAGCCTTTCACTTTTCTGTTCAGAGGAAATGTTTTGGGGGTTTAACTCATATTACTGACATAATTGTATTATACCTTTTAAAATAATATATGAGGATGTCAAGCATATTAAAATGTTTCAGAAAATCAAAAGCTATAGGGGCATTTTTTTCTTAAATCATTTTCAGTGTCTTAATGTGTGCCACATTAAGGGATTAGATATAAATTTAAAACGCAAATGACATGCATTGAACTCATTGGTTTTCAAAACGACGTAGTCAGTACTCACAACAAATGATAATACACGAGCTTGCATTACAGCACAACAGTGATATTATTCAAAAGAAACCAGTGATAAACACTGTCACTATAGCCGGCAAACGAGAAGAGAGGTTATGTTATTTTTATTTGGCAGCATTGTTTATTCACATATTTAGTGTTCTAAGTTGTCAAAAGTAGTTAAATTTTTCTCGCGAAGTATATTATTCTGTAGCTACATGTATTATTTGTTTTTATGTTTTTTATTTGTACATTACTGGTCAAGTAATAATATTATGGAATCGCGATAAATTAAAATATCTTTTTACATTTATTTATTCAACACGATATTTTACTGCTCCTAATTTTTTATATGCATTTTTATTTTATATAAAAAAATGCCAAAAAACCACTGCATAAAAATATTGTTCTTTTTAGTTGCAGTCAAAAGATTTACCAAAACGCATTTATTTTTGTTTTTTGATATCTCATATTGTGTCAGAATTTTTAACAAATTTGCCTTTATATTAACAGTGTTAAATCAATCAATTTGCAATTTCATCGACACTTTTTGCATTTATCATATTTATAATTTGCCTAATAAATGCAGATGACATTTTAATTATATTTGACTTTCCGATTTAATAAAATTAAAAAATATTGATCGCTTACTTGTATTATATGTTTTTATAAAGCAAATTGGTTTTGGGTTCAAGCCGTGAATTTAAATTGCAAGTATTAATTGTATTCTTTTTCAAGCCAGTGAAGTTTTCAAAACACTTATTGAAATCAATCAATGATAGGTAGGTACATCTTACAAATAACAAATATATAGCCTTATTTTTATCATATATTTTGATTAATTTAATATCTACACAATATCTAAGCGTTTTTTATCATTTGGTTTTGGCATTTTTTTAAAAAATATTAAGTAGTTGTAAATAATTATTCATTTCTGTACATTTTTACATTATTCATTTTAAATTATAACATAATATGTAAGAATGTAAGTATATAATGTGTAAGAATAATTATTTTCAGACAATATATTCAACAAATCAAAATAAATAATCAGAGACAAAAACAATAATATGACCATATTTTTTACAATACTGAATTATATTAACTTTTTAATGAATTAATGAATTTTCGGTATATTAATTGTTTACCAGACACCGAATTGATTTCAAAGTTGCACAAATTAATATTTTTTCGGATCTTGGGCAATGTCTAAGACGAAAAGTTAGCTGCGCGAAATATTCAAAGGCTGCGCGGGCCAATTCAATTTCATAATTTGTAATATTGAATATATTCAAAAATAGTACTTTTTGCTTTGATTTATTATCATTAGATATTTTTTTAATCAGTTTTTACTCATAAGCAGTGGTGTAGGAAAGGGTCCTGCCACTCGGAGCGGTCTTTGAATTTACCGCCCCCAATATGTTCTCAATTTTTTTCAGTTACTTTTACTATTTTTTATTTATGAACTAGGAATTTTTACAACAGGTGGCTTAATTTTATTTATGGATAAATATAATTTCTTGAAAATTCTGTATATATATTTGAAAATACCGTTTCCAAAAATGTGCGGCCCGGGGCGGTCCACCCCTACCTCCCCCCCCTCCTTGCTGCGCCAATGCTCATACGTGTAATTATTACTTAAATGTTTCTAACAAATGGCCGTGTATAAAATGTATAAAATTGACTGTCGTTTAGAATACAATTAATCACTTATTTCAAATGTATGCATCTTTTTGAATAATTTTTGATTTTAGCAAATATTAGCATGTGCTATGAAGCTTTGAATTTATTTAAAATCTAAGGTTTTTTTTTAAAAAAAAGGTACCGGAACTCACTTCTTGTCAAGATTTTTTCTAATCTGATTCTAATTTCCTTCTGTGATTCGAGTCCGTGAGATCCGTCACAAAAACGAACCTCGTTGACCACTGCGCTATGTTGGGAAAAAGTGTTGCAAATAAAAGATTTCGCAAAGCAAAACAATATATGAAGCATTAGACCACCGGTTCTGGCCACAGAGTGAGCCTATGTATCTGGTAATTTTTTTAACATTACATTCAAAAGCAACAAGCACAATGGTTTCCATGAAAAAAACAACAGTTTTTAAAGTAAAATTAAAACAAAATTTTACGAATTTGTATTTGAAACATTAAAAATTGCGAGAAAACGGTGCCGAGACGCCGTTCCACCGCGTTACATGGAAATAAACCACTGTTTCTAAAATGCCAAAAATTCTGGTCTCTCTCGTGTGAGGAGGAAAATAAAAATATGAATTTATTATTTCGGCCTGTGCTATTTTGGATGAACCTTTGTGTAATAGGGGGTGAGAGATGAGCGCAAAATTGTTATGAAAATTACATAAAATCTTCTCTTTTTAATTTATTCAAAGTGGAGAACAAAGTGGACTGGCTATGACAGCGTCATAATTGTATCACGAATATACTATTTAAATGTACATCCTTTAATAAAAGTGTGCCTCTCGTGCTTCAGCAATTTACTTTGCATACTAACGACTCCGTGCTTACAAAAAGGGTTATCATTTATTACCTGCCGCTTGATTATTTTCTAGATTAAATATTAAATACAATTTTTCTTCAATACGAAACGTTAAAAACATTTATTCTTAGTAAACATTTATTTAAAAAGCTCTGACATGAATTTCAATCATTTTAATCAATTAGAATGTTTCTTAAATAACTATATTAAACAACAAACAATCGAACGTTGATTTGATTTTGATTGTTGGCTTAAAATTTAACTTAAAATGCACGGTTTTTACCAAAATTATACACATTAATTGCAATATCTCGTTCAATCGAAGTTATTTTGATTGTTATTGTGTCGTAAATAATCAATAAACATGCATTAAAGCATAGTTTCTCAACATTTTTAAGCCCGTGGCCCCCTTTTGAGTCTCACAATTTTTCCGTGGCCCCCTACCCCTAGTAATAAAATTCGCGGGGCTCGAAAAAATGAAAAAAAAATTTAGGTACATTTATTTTTAAAAAATACAATACAATTATTTTTTGTTTAAAAAAAATATTTTTACAAAATAGTTTATAATATTACATTTTTTTGTAAATCCCTAGGGTACCCAACGTTGTACCCATCACAGCCCGCTATGATTCACACTATTCTGAAAGGGGCGTATTCTGCAGCGTTATTCGTGCTTTTTTTTCCATAAATTCCTAAAACTAGTTTGCATGCACTGCAGGGTGCAGAATGCTAAATAAAATAAAATAAAGTTACCAAAGAGTTTTTATGAAATGAATTCAATTCGTTTTTCATAAAACGCCGTGAACTCTTTGAATGCTTTGTAATTTTCCCTAGATGCAACTAAGTTGGCATGACCATCAGGACCACCAGATGCGACTATGGTCGTATAATCTTATGCAATTCTTCCCGTTCGTTGTTCATGTTTGGACATTCTCAAAAAATGCGATCAGCATCCTGAAGCTATTTACTAATCACCCGACCTGGAAGAGCTTGGCAGTGAAGTGATCATGACTAGTTATAAGTTGGCCTATTCGAAAATTTGGAGTCGAAGCGTTGGTCTCCATTCGCATTTTTAAATGTTGAAAGAATTTTTAAGATTGCTTGTCCTTAGAATAATTTCCCATCAATTTTACCATATTCGCATGGCAGCGTCTGAAGCAATACTGTGCACCGCAGTTCTATGGGCCTTAAGAATGAAGGGTCTGGTCGAGAAGAAGGCAGTCAAAGAATTCTCCTCACCTGGGACTTGACACCCATTATGTAGGATAGCTGTTGCGCCTTGAACATTAATGTAAAGACTATCAATGCACTGTATTATTCGGTAAGAAGAATTTCTGTAAGAGAATAAGGTTATAAACCTTGTATCACGTACTTTACCAGCCACTCCCATGGATTGGGTGTTAGGCTTCAATTACTTAATACCTGCTACGCAAGAAGTTTTGGCATGATATGCAGTGGTGTAGGAAGGGGTCCTGCCCCGCCCGGGGCGGTACTTGAATTTGCAGCCCCATGGATGACCCTAAAGACACTAGCCACTAAGCCAGGGATGGCGAACGAGTGACCCGCGTGAGAAATTATCTGACCGCTTGAACTTTTAGAAATAAACTCTGAAAATTATGAAAAATGAGTTTCTGTGACAATCTGGGAAAAAGTATACCAAATCGAGGATTTCAAATTCCTCGGTTAGCTAATCTCAATCCCGGGATCCCTATATGTGACCCATGGCATAATTTTTTAAATTTTAAAAAATCAAATTTGACCCACTTGAGAAAAAGGTTTGCCATCCCTGCAATAAGCGAAGGGACAAAGCTTTGCCAATGATCAGTTTTGGGTTTTGGTATTTGCATCGAGCTGATTAAAAAAAATGATTTCGAAAAAGACATTCCTGAAGTCAATGGGATTTTATGAAATTTATTGTTTATTACAATATTAAGGGTTTTAGACAAAGGTACAACCCAAGGTTTTTTTACAACCTAATGTTGACGATGAATCGCGCAGGGAATTCAAAGAAAATAGTACATGATTATTTATCAAAGTAAAACTTCAATACTTTCAACAATTGAAGCGTTATATCTTTTATTCATATTTTTTTTATTACTTGTTCAATCGTTACACCTTTAGTGTCTTAAGATTTTTGGCAAAGAGCATTAAATTATCTTAACTAATATTTTCGTCATCAAAAATCTGAAACATCGTTTTAGGTTAGTCAATTTGCAAGGCAAAATGTTTTATTAAAATTAGTTGTTTTTTTTTATCATCTGATATCTCATACATACATCTCATGATACTGAACGGAATTGCTCAAAGGAATCACCTGAATAATTGCATTTTCACTCTGATTCATAGCTCTTGAAACTGCAAAATCAAAGATTTGGAAATATAATGCGTTTTTCTAGCTTTTGCAATTAATTTGGAAAAACTATTAATTAAACCAGTGTCTAATTTTTCACTGAATACTATAAATCCTATTTTTTTTTGCTGCGGAAACTTCTTAAAGCTTTTTGAATTATTAAAATGGCTATTCTTTCATGTTTATGTGTTTTGTTTAAAATGGATAGTAGCATTAGTGAAGTAAAACATATTTAACGCACACAAGTTTCATAATATCATGGGGTGATGAAAGAAATCCGTGGACAATACAATATTGTCAACACTTACTTTTGGATGCAGTTTTTATGGTATCCTTAAATATCATTGAAAAAATAGTAAATAAGTTATTTCTGCTGCAATGTATTATTTTCCTACCGTATTTTATTTGATTTTAATATAAATTTTAGTTCATTATATTTTGAGTGGCCGTGGCCCCCCTGAAGTCTGCTGTGGTTCCCCAAAACTGATATTTTCTTCTGTGGCCCCCGGTTGAGAAACGCTGCATTAAAGAATGCAGTCATATTTTTTTTTTGTGAAAATCGAATTTGAATATTGCAACACTTTGGCTCCCTTTCTCTGATTGCATATTAAAACCAACAACCTCTTGCCACCACAACATAATATATTAGAAATATTGAAATAATGATTTATATTTTACGATTGGGTATGAAAATCTACATATGTGTATTTGCTAAAATCGATTTTAGTTTTGTAGGCATTTTTTTGTACTTTTCGTAGTAGAGTATGCATTTAAGAGATAAATTAATGTTGAATTGAACATTAATAGAATACTTTTAAGGTGTTCACTGTCAATACTTGGTGGAATGGCATTATAATAAAAATAATAAAACATTTTATGTGGAAAAAGTACTAAAAATGTTTTATTATTTTTATTAATAGAATAATCAAACAAAAGTCATTAGTATAAAAATAATTTGCTATTATGGTACAACAATCGAAAAAGCATGCGTACAAATGAGTTACGTTCAATGAAAACCATTGATAAAGGTTTTAAGCTTAATTATTCTTTTTTAAGTAATAAATATGGCTTTTGATGCACGTTATCGTTGAGAAGAAAGAATCATTTTTTCAAATGAAGAATCCTACTCTCAACTGTAACTCAATAAATAAGTACGATAAGGTACCTAAATACATACATCAACTGATACGTTTTCGATATATTTGAAAAATTACATTACAAAATATTTTATAAGTCTCATTAATAGGTGTCACTGTCGGCATTTTCCTTAACATGAAGGGAACCTTTTTTTATTTTACTAAGAAAATTCGCTTACGTTCGCTACGAAAGAAAACAAAAATACACTGCATATGAAGTGACCGTGTATGAAAAGTAAGCTGTGTAATAACACCGAATTACAGACTAAGTATCAATATCCGGTACAACCTTTTGGTTCTGAACTAAGGAAAATAAATTTTGCATTTATTTTATTGTTTTTAAGACCTTTCTTTTAAAAAAAAAATGTTGAGATAACGATCAATTGTACCAAGTAGATATTTTTTACTTTACGCTAAATAGTAATCTATTTTATGATAAATAATAACGATCCTGTACGTAATTAATCAGTGTAAGCTTTCTAAAAATAATATACAAAAAGATTGCATTAATAAATTCCTTGAGTATAATACTAATTAAATTCTACAGAGATAAAAAAAAGTACTGCTTAGTAAAGACATTCGGGCTGTTTTCATTTGCGATGTTGTAATCCACACAGGTATAAGCAGGCAGGTAAAATAATTCTGCAAAGTATCCGACAAAGCATTTCCCGGCTGGCTTTATGACGTGGAAATGATTATCTTGATACTCCATTGCTTTCCAGCATTTGGTTAATTAGAAAGCGCCATTGAGGTAGGAAGTTCTCATAAGAAGAAAATTTTTGAAAAACAAATAGATTTATATAGTAATTAATACCTTTTAAGTGTAACACTTTTCAAATTAGCCATTCTACACTTATAGAAATATTTTTTCAATGATTAATATTAATAATAAAAAAACATTAAATTATGTATAGAAACTTCAGAAAAATAAAATCATTTGATTATAAAATGATATAAAAATACATATTATCTTTTTTCTATAGATTCGGAAGTAACTTTTTGGAGGTTCATATTTAATATAAAATTTTATTTGATTACTTTGTACTCGTAAACTTTGCGGATGTTCAGTCAGATGATGCTTCGCAAAGAAGCGAAATACGTGTCTCATTTTGTAACACAACAAGTTGAATTACAAAGTTATCAAATTTGTTTTCTTATTACGTGCTATTTATTTAAATATACTCAATAAATTATTTATTTTAAAGTTTACTAATTAAAACTAACAGGTTTAATACTAAGCGCTTCTATGAGTGTGTTATACAAATTTAGGTGTACAGTTAAAAAAATCAGCATTAATAAATGATATTTTTGAATGTTAAAAACATACTTTCAGTTCAAACACATCCATTTAAAAAAAATATTAAATGATTATAAAAATACTCAAGAGAATAAAAATGTATTTACTAGCAATTTTCATTAATGATAAATTAAAATATAATGAAAAATACTTTTTTAATATCCAAAAGTTTTACTATTCCAAGAAATTTATTTCAACAATTATATTTTGCCAGTGAGAATTGTCAACTTTTTGGATAATGTTAGAGAATGAGTATGAAAATTAACTACTCAGGATAAAGTGTGACATTTATGAAAAAAATATTGAATTCATCGTCACTGAAATTATTACGTTTTAACTAATAAAGTAATGCATCGCTAAACAGTCCGTCCGTATATTATTGATTCTAATTTCACTTGATCTTAAGTTCTCCATTCCCGTTTCATTTAAGTGCATTTAATGCGTTTTTATTTTCCATCTTTTATGCTATTTGACTATCATTGATAAATAATAACGTACACAACTTAGCCTTCAAATACATTTATTGAATCAATATAGTTCAATACAAAAACACAGACATATAAATAAACCAATTCGCTTTTCTTTTTAAATTAAAAAAATTTATGCCCTCAGTCGGCGTTTTTTCCTCTAATTGCATTTTTTTCGTCGATCTATTCAAAAATGTAAATATTACACATTAAAGTCATTACTCAATCAATCGTTGTATTTCGGATATGTTTGTATGAGTTAATAAATGTATATGAAATACATACAAAGCTTCGGTTTTATTTCAACTGACTGTAATAGCTTCCGGAAAAATATGTCGCAATGTAAGTAATCCGGTTTTATATTTATTTACTATATGAAATAACTTCATATATTATATTTGCTGTTTTCGTGAATTAAAAAGTATAATAAATAAAGCCAAATGCGTAGCCACTGCGACGCACCCCCGTACAATCATGTATAATAAACCCTACGTTTCGCCGTTTGTTTTGAGTTTTATAATTTCATAGCGCGATGAGCAGCTTTTTATGTATTCATCGTATTTGCTTTTATATGCGCTTAAGCCTTCTTTCAGAGCTTTTATTTTGTTTTCATTGCGGATCTCATTCTTACTGGGTATAGCTTAGACTGCAACCTGAAAAGGTTATCAAAAATAAAGAAGAGGTTGAGCAAAATTGCTTTCAAAATTGCGAGGTCGTTACATTTTATATTCTCTTGGGATTATTTTTTTCCCTGTTTATATTTACCTTCCCACTGTTGATTAAAATCTCTTTTGTATTAATTACACCACTGCAATTTTAATTGTACAGTTATATGTAAAAAAAAAACTAAAAGATTAGCTTTCGTCGCCGAGTGGTAAAGCTCTAGTTACAGCGGTCACCGAGTCATCGTGGGCTGGTTGCCGGTAGAATATTGTTTTATAAACATAATATTATTATCTTATAGCTAACACGTAGAGTAATCTAGTGCTCTAAGTTGAATAGTTCCTTGTATTATATTTTTTACAAATGATATATTTCATCATAATGCCAAATACATTTTCTAATTATTGGATTTTTATGATTCAGAAATATTTTTCATATGAATACAATAATTATTTGTAAAAATTTACTCGAATTATCATTGTTTTACAGTATACAATTTTAAGACATTATTTTTTGTGGCATCTTTTTAATATTAAATTTTAATGAATCACTTAATTATTACACAACTATGTATGCTGTCATGCAAGATGCATCATAAATTTGCCATCTTTAGCTTATAATATATAAATTCCAAATCATGTACTAATGAACAATAAATAAATTACGGATTTCACAGACTTACACTGAAAAGCCAAGGAGAGGGTAAATACAAATGATTAATTACTTTGTGTAGTAGATTTAAAGTTGGAAATCACTTTTGCTTGAATAAAATGTATACCAATATGATATTTTTATTTAAAGTCAGCGATTGTACTTATACAGAGATTGCTGCCCAAAAAATGTCCAACCCCTAGACAAGTTTATATTATATATAAGTGAAACGTTCATACAGTTCTCCTCTCCTGTCTAGATGTGAGTTTATACAAATTACAAACCAGCGGGGGACGATTCTTATGGTAATTTCGTAAACTGGAGGAATATTTTCTTTCGCTATATCGTTTCAACCTCATTCAAACGAAAGTGAATGACGATTAAAAGCAAATGTTTATCCAGTGGCGCTGAATACCCCACAGAGGAAATATCGCCACTCGGCTTATTTTGTTTTGCATGATACTTTCGTTGTCATAAAACGTGTTTCATGGATAACGTTATGAAGAACTTTTAAATTGCCTAAATTGCTATGTCGGAATATCCCAGAAGAGTGTTTCTTACACTGATAATTATAGTAATAATGCTATTTGAACGTTATTTAATTTTACAACTTTGCTTAAATACTCTGTAGCCATTAAAATATTAACATAAAAATAATAATCATTTGATAATACTTAGCTCTTTCCACCTCTATTTTCAGATGGTTTAAATTTAAACTAAAAATTAAACAAAGCAACAATGTTCAAAACATGTATCGCTACATCAATGCAACAGGAAAACAAATGAAACACATGTTTTGAGTTATGAATACCATTATAGGAAATATATAACATCGAATTAAATACAATTGCAGGAGTACACTTTAATTTCAAAAAATGATGAACACGCATATTATATAACAGTGACAGTTATCAAAACATTATAACTAAGACAACAACACTAAATTGTTTTTAGCGCCATTATGGTGTCTTTGTCCCAGTGTAGCACAACATACAGTATACAAAAATAAGCGTCAGAAATTAAAAGTACTCTTCTAAAACTGCATGTCATTAAATATGAAGACAATTTAGTAAAACGCAACACTGCCAGTATCTTGAAATTAAAATTCTTAGACTGTCCTACTGTTGAATTGATGAAGTGATATGAAAATTTCCGATTTACGTGAGTCTTTAATTAAATATCTTTACAATGATAATAAACGCGACAAACATTTTTGGTTTTGTTAAAGAAAACTGTGGTAACGTCAAATATTTTGTATCGATATTCTTATTATATTGTTAACTGCTTAATGTTTCCCGAAATAATATTTTATATCGCAGTAGTTAGTTATAAATACGGCTACCTATTTCTATTCATTTTAAGTATATATTATGTAACATGTGTAAAGTACAGGTATTTGAATTAAACTGATTGGGTAAGTTTACCTGGCCACTTCTACAATTCACTCGACGTTCAAGTTATGGTATATTATAATAGTCAAACATCAGCAAGACGTCAGCCTTCCATAAAATACGGTACTATTTTACGGTTTAAACGGTTTACGGTTTAAAAAAACTGTCGTAAAATAGTTTATTGAACTTGTTATTTCAATTACAATATAAAAAAAGCTTTACTGAAACCAATCACGAGGACTGAAAATTGTAACTTACGTTATTGTTTACTATTAATAGTCAACTTGGGAAAACAATGTCAAATTTTGCTTGAAATATATTGTATTGATATCAAAGGCGTATGCCAATTTGAGAAAATAAAATAATGCAAATTGTTTTAGAAATAAGTAGCTTTCCCTTGTGGTGCGGTTTGGCGGAAATAGGCTGCCGCGGGCTGGCTAACCGGCCATGCGAAAGCTTTTTTGAATGGGTTTTTGGGAAAGCTTTTGAACTCTCTGTCATATGAGTGCGCCATACCAACAAATGGCAGAACGACAGCTTTGTTACGCAAAATTACGACTCCTCTGAGAAAATAAACAAATGAACTGAATACTTTATACTTTCAAAAGGGGTTACGACTCCAAATAATAACAACAGCTTGTTATTTTATATTTGCTGAAGAAATTTAAGCATTTCTAAGGAATTTTCGAAACATTATTTTCTGTCTTCCCATTCTGCAAAGTAGACGAACCAACTGAAATTATGTAAATATTTGCTTTTTGCCTAGAAAATAAAATAAAATATATATTTATTTATGATCGGAGTATACAAAAAGATTAAAGTTTATCAAAATATAATCTATAACCTTTATTAATAATTTTCTATAACAGGGATGGCAACACTCAGTAGCGTAGCAAAGGGGGTGCGGCTGGGGCGGACCGCCCCGGGTGGCACATTTTGCAAGGCGGCATTTTCAAAAAAAAAATACTATGGTTTTCGATAAGTTATATTTATGCACCTGTAGTAAAATCGCCTAGTACATAGATACAAAATAGTACAATTGATTTAAAAACAAAATAAGAGGACATGTTGGGGGCGGCAAATTCAAGGACCGCCCCGGGCGGTAGGATCCCTTCCACACCACTGGAAACACGGAAATAAGGTTCTAAGAGCGACAAGCTTTCTCAAACAATGACGACAGAATACAACGCAGTTTCGTTATGGTAAAAAAAAACAGAACAATACAGTTTCAAACGTAGTACATAATATGATTATATTATATTCAGGTTCATAAATGAATACTAAAATGTAGAAGGCAAATAATTGTTTGAGATTTTTCAAGGTGGTATTATTGTTTTTATACATACATATATACACTATACAGCCATTAGAAACATGTGGTGTTTTATACTGAAATAATATAATAAATGAAATATTTTTGCCGACCTTTTTAAAATTGAATATAGCTTACCAACGTCAATTGTTTGGCAAATAGTTATCACAATAAACTTTTTAATTAAATAATTTCACTAGTTTATTTAAATATTTAAATCCAACAGTGGTGACCCGTGTACCTTATTTAATTATATTAATGCTTATTTAAAAGACGAAACACGTGTTACAGTTTGTAACACAACAAGTGGAATACTAAATTATCAATTTTCACTGAAAAGTGAACTTCCACAAAGTTGCCGCCGAATCTATCGAAAATATTAAAGTGATAATATTTATTCATTGCTAAAATAACTTCTGTTTATAGTCGGTAATGTCAACTAAGCAAAAAAAATAAAAACGATTTCTTACTAATTATTACCTTTAGTAAAATGATTATCATGTATAAACTCTTAAAGCTCCTTTGAGCTGCTTCAGAAAGAAGCGGGTCTAGGGGAGAAAAGCAATCAGAACCCATCAAAGGTAAGTGGAAAGATCGTGAAAGATGAGGTTTTTGCAGTCTCAGAACTTTATTTAGTTCTAGAAATGCCGGCGAGCGATTACTTTCAGAAGATGATTTCTACCAGAACTTTGCACGAGACTACCTACTAGATCAACAACATATAAATAAATATAAAACCAAATTTTAACTTTGAAAACTCTCAATAATAACGAAGAAATATTAATGTGCCGATCCACAATAAACATATATCATAGTAATTCGATCAAGTTATGAAATATGTTAAGTTAGATGATTCTTCTCACACATGAAAAACACGTATCGCACGTAACGATACAACCCGTAGAATAGTTGCCAATTTTTATATATTTTTTAAATTACTACCATGTACAAATTTTGTATCTTGTGCCTTGGATGCTACATTATTGTATTAATTTAATAATTTTATTATTTGATCAGAATTGGTTTCGCATTGCTAGTGTGCATTTTACTCGTAACAAAATCAATTGAACAGGGTTTTTTACATAATATATAAGTATGGCTATTAAGGCTATCTATTAAGAAGTTATATGCATTCGATAAGTAAACATTATAAAATCGTGCAATAATCCATCGTTAAATTTGTTTATAATAATTATAAAAATTGTTGGATATATATTTTTATTTGTCAAAAGCACACTCCTTGATTATGTCAAATTATAAAGTTGTAGAAAAAGTTCAAAAAATCATTTACCAATTGACAATAATTATTGATACAATTGAAATGATGTTTATAGCGTGTGTGAATTTCATACTTACAATTCGTGCGGAAGAGCAAGATGTATTTTTTTCTATTTCATTCGTTCACACGTTAATGTTTCAATCAAAATCCAGGAGCGTCTTCGTCTTCATATGAAAAGATATCGTCAATCAATGCCGAATAATAAGTTCCGGGCATTCCCGGGAAGGATTCTCATAACCCGGTTTCAGTGTTGGCCCGGTTTGCTTTCCATCGAATCTGCGGGCGGGGGGTGGAATTTGTCAAAGACAGCGAGCTTTTTATTTATTTCGTAGATTTTTAATTTTAAATATGATGTTACCAATTGGTTAATTTTTTAAGCGTAGTTATTATGATAGCTCTACTTAACAGGGTAATAAAAATTATAATATAAATGACATTTATATGGTCTCGTATCCAAATAGACAACGTTGATCTTTTGGCTAACAAACAATTTTTGGTCAGGACTTCGGTTTTCAACAATTAGTGCACTTGAACGCTTGAATATGCCGAAAGGCGAAACCCGGGTCGTTAGTGACAAAATCTGTGAGAATGTACATAGTTTGAACGGTTCAAATTTAATATTGAAATTCCACCAAGCACCTTCAGTCGAAATCTAAAACAATATTATTTATATGAGTTCCACATTATTTATTTAAATCAAGACTGATTTTGTTCATTGTGAGGATTATCAACTGAGAATCAGTTGAAAATGTTTTATTTTTAAATTTTTATGCTCTCTATTGAAATTCATAAATTTGTCAGAGAAATATTAATTTGTCGTATAATATATTTATATTATTTTAATACAATACACATTGTGTATTCTTATTCCAGAATTAATAAAATCGTGCCTCCTTCCACTTGCCAACACTTATGATTGGGGTGACTGTCGTGAATCGCGAGCAAGCAAGGATGGGTGTGGAGCCAAGGGTGCTGGATCCAGGGTGAGGTAATCCGGCTGTCAGAGGCGAGAGATGGATGAGTCGCCACCTGAAAGCGTCGTCGATTCTCTCACAGCGTCCGTTCTGGTGACTACCGAAGCGATACCGCCATTACGATATCGCCCACTCTAATCTCCTGTGATACTTTAGCGTTTGTAAGATTTTCACGCTGAAAGTTGGCGATGACTTATCTATCAGGTATGATATTGATACCAATTGAAAATTACGCAGTTGAATTTACCACTGTGAAAACATTTAATAGTAGACTCAATCCTTAAAACTTATTTATACAATAATTTTATTATATATTCGAAAAAATTATCTGTTATCCTGACTGATAATTTTTAATTTTAATTCACTGGAAACAAATTCATTAAAAATAGGCTGAACATTTATTATATTTTTAATTATGTGTAAAAAAATGTCTACAAGTGTATTTTTCATTAGCTGTCGAAGTCATCTTTAGGGGAGGGTTGAAGCTCACATAGACAGCTTTACTGAAAATCAATATGGAAATGAGAGAAAAAATCACCTTATGGTCCGGTAGGTTTTAAATTTCATTAACTTTATACTGTTCATGGTCGATCTATGGTGCCAAAAACCAGGACTGTGGAGTGGATAAAAAAAACAGAAGACTTCGACTACAAGACTCTGATCTTAACTTTAAACACTACTTAAATTATTATTTTAGGCTTAGTAGCGTTCCGTGGCGTCACTTTTGGCCCTAGCGATTTATATACGTACAATTTTTTTTTTAAAAGGGCTCGAAGTTATTAGGTTTTTTCGAATCTAACTCCACGCTCCGGCTCCGACTCTGTAGCGTTGATAAAACATATGATCAGTTGATAATTCACACTAATAATAATTGAAGAATAAATTCGAAAAATTGTGTTGTATCTTATGTATTTAGGTACATATTTGTAACCATAATAAATCATTAGTAAAGAATGAATCAGTATTTGTATTGTATTCACATTATAATTATGTTTCAAAAATTTGAATAACAATATAATACATCATTAAATGAAGATTTTCTATACTCAGGGTGGGCTGGATGGGTTTTCGCAATCCCCTTGTTAAATTATACTAAGGCCAGAGAGCTCCTTGTTAAAGCAAAAAAATATTCTCAGATCAGAACAGTAATTGCTGTAGATGGTTTATGTGTATTATGAAACAAAACATGATGCATTTGAAAATTTCTCATAAAATACATTTATTTCGGTTGCATACTGAAAGATATTTTCAGTCACTTTATATATATAAATAGCAATATATTTCAACATAATAAAAGCATTTTAAATAATATTTGATTACTTTTATAATTATTGCGAATCATCCTATACGAGTGATAAAATCTACACCTTCTCCAGAACAGCGCGAATATTTTTCAGGTTAACCTAGCCCCTTGCTAACATTTTGGCATCCTACCGCTGTTTTTAATTCCATACGATCTGGCTATGAAAATGGCAGTCAAAGTCTGCTATAATTTAAGCCTTTCAAATGTTGCATTATTGAAATAGCGTTACGATGCATTATGGTCCTTATAGAGAAATACGAATGTAGCTGAGTTAATCATCAACCCTATACATTCGATACGTTAACTGTCATGAAGTGACAATATATGAGTGTTACAGTTTATAGCACTATAAATATTGGAAATATTTTCTCACATATTAACCGGCGACACAATAAAAGGAAATAATTCATTATTCGGCTTTCCCATGAAATAAGTGAACAATCATCAACTCTAGATTACAGAGACACTGAGTAAAAGGGGGCCGTATTAGATTTATGATATGATTTTATCAGTTATTATTTGTAAGCAATAAATGTTTTGCTGTTGGCATAGATCTGATAAACGGCATGTAGAGGAATAATAATTGAGTAAATTTCATAAACCAAAGAACCTAAATTATAGAACGACTACAGCAGAATAACATGTATATAGGTATGTTTAATTCCATAAAAATATACCGCCTTACATCGTCGACAACGCGAAAATACCTCTCATGTGATCGACTTTGCGAAAATTAATTAAATACGATATTGCAGAGAGATTCAATTGTTCTACTGATTGGTAAAATCTGGAATATGTTACGAAATGATTTTATTTAATTAAAAATATTTCATATAAAATATATTATGAAGGGTTAAGCCGTTGAAAAATAAGTAAAATTGTCTGAGGATGCCTCTGAAAGAGACAAAACACGTGTCACAGTTTGTAGCACAATACGTGGAATAATCTAAGTTATTTTATATTAAAGTGAACTTCCACAAAGTTACCGCCAAATCATCGAAAGTATTAAAAATATTTCATTGCATCTCGTATTATTTTGACCACATCATAATAAAAATGTTACTATTATGTAGATTATCAATAACTTATCAACGCTTTTTTACCATGTCCGCACTCAATGTGAAGCTATGTACTCCTAATGGAGTTTATCTCAACAGGAGAATTTCTACGAATACTGCTTGTTACTTAACCTCTTGCTCAACCTCTCTTAGAAAATATGGATAGGGATATGATAGAACTAGTAATTAGCTAATCGCTCTCGCTACGCCCCGCTTTTTAAGAAAGGACTTGTGGGAGAGGGAAATTAAAGACATTACATACATCCATTTTTCAAAAAGAAAATCCATAAATTGATTGAAAAATAAACCTATTAAATATGTCCGTACTAGGATCGAAGCCGTGACCTCCGTGTCATAAGTCAGCGACGTTGACACTCGTCGTTATACTTCGTGATAAAAACAAGCAATCAAAATAAGCGTAATATCAAATAGTAAGCAACATAATATTGCTTGATATTTGATATTATGCAATGTGGTCAACTTTTGCTGTCGCCAATTCGGTCCCGGATTTCGCTCGATGCCGCGGGCGACAGATGTTTGGATTCTCAAAAGCAAACAGTTGAAATGCGTTCACGCCTGTCTTGCTCTCGTATCGCGCCTGATTTATGACCGCCACAATGCACACTATCAACCACCCACTCCCTAGCACCTAGTGGCGTACCCATACACGAGGTCAAACACTTTACAAAAGGGTTTTTTTTAAAAGTTCAACAATGCCTCACAATGCCATTTGAAAATTTACAAGCTTCCGCGTTGAAGTCCCTCTGGTTTAAAAAAATATCATACATCGTCGTGATACAATAGAAAATGACTAAGTACATGCTTCATAAAAATGAATTAAATATCTATCTGACGTCTGACAAACACAGTAAAAATCTGTAAAAAATGTTATAGGTCACTAGCGGGAAAATTTCATTATCTGATTTTCAATTGAGAAACAATTTGAATACCATTCGAGTTCATATCTTTGATAGTTTTAAAACTTTCTATCCAACCTTTCCATAATTAAATTACAATCATTCTTCAATGGCAGGATTTCAAACACAGTGGGCCAAATATATTGAAGTTCTAGATTCTAGACCAGCGATATTCCACCTTTTTTTCATCGGGGCCGCATCACTGCGGGTTTTGCTATATTACTGGGGCCGCAGTATATCAATATTAATACGTTATTATACTACATGGTACGCATTATATAGTGACATAACATATATTTAAGCACAAAAAAAAATACAAATTATCCAAAATATTAATTATTTTACGTATTTTTTTGCAAACTATACCAGATGTTTGAAAAAGCATCTATCGACTATGATTGTTTTGGGTGTCACTTTAAAATCTGAATGGGCCGCAGGTTGAGGTCTCTAATACTCAACATGATTATGTTTACTGTTGTTATATCAATCTGTCAAACGCCAACAATCAACAGAATTTTATTTTATTACAAAGTATATAGCTCTATGATAACATATGTGAAACGTTTGACAAATAAACTATAACGTCAGCTAACAAAGCCAAATTTATGTTATACCAACCGTAAAAACAAAATTCAAAAAGCATCTTAAGTATTATAGAACCCCCTCGGCTAGTGCTTTGATTCTAATTTATTTCATGACAGTAGTTCATAGTTTTATCAACATTTATTATAGCCCAACATTCTTAAGTCAATATACCACAGTCTTGTGCGTTAGTATTTTTTTTAATTAATATGTGTAGTTTTTTTATTGAATACCACTCGTCTTTTTAAATAATTATGCCTGTTCTATGCCTGTTCTATGCCACTGGTCCACCCCCTTAGGATCCACCCCCTAACTCCTCTACTACACGATCCTTTACCTTCAACAATATCTATATCATTACGCTGTGATGTCACACAATCTTGTTTTGTTATTGGATGTCACAATCCAGTCGTAGAGAACTATGCTAAATATATCCGTGATTTACTGATTTTTAATTTGGCTTATAAAACTATCTAGTGATATTCATTTTTTTACGCTAGTCTTTCTTTGCTAAAGTTAACGCGAATGTATCCAATTCTTGTAAGCATCAATATGTATCAATTAAAAAAAGCAAAATTTGAACATTAATCTTCTTTGCGTTTGAATGATAACCGCTTGCAAACGACCTATTTTAACTTTTAATAGATATAAGAAATGTCATAAAGACAGTATTTAAAAGGTCTATACATATGTCATATATTTTAGGTTGGGAAATAAATATTATTAGATTAACACAACTGTGTGTTAATATAATAATATTTAATTACAACAAAATCTTATTTTTTTATCCATGTCCGCTCCTAATGTAGAGCATATAGCCTCGTAATGGCAAAACAACTATGAAATTCACGTGATAATATCCATAGAGACATTAGTATCGGAAAATATATTGAATGCGAATCTACGATTTATCCTTTAAAGAAAAAATATATTATTAAAGGGGTAATAAGACTTAGACGAATAATTTCATACGCGTTTGTCGGTTATCGTTAGATCAAAATTGTCATATATCTACATATAATAAATTAGTTAAATGTTCATAATTAATTTAAACTTGGCTATATAATATTATAAATATATCACATAGTGTAATTGAAAATATCCAACACCTGTTAAATGATCCTTAAAATGTACATTCGTTTTATTGCAGTTATGATTTTAAAATGAGAGCGATCATAAATGTTTGCGTATCACAGTGATGTTGATAAATGACCTCAGTCTAAACAAAATCGCCAAGCTCTCGTTTCGGAATACCATTTATCTGTAAGGATCGTTTGGATGAAGGTATAACTTAAGATATGACAGGATAACACAAAGGTTTTTCAATTTTACCTTAGCTCAATATTGTAGATATCGATATTTTGAAAAGATATTTTAAGAATAAACATTTTAAATATGTGCATATCGTCACCGTATGGACAGTCGGCCAATAAATAAATTGACAAAATGAGGTAGTTATAAAATGAGATTTTTGAATAACAATTTCGATGAATTAATTGTACAGGCTTGGCAAAAAACTGTTATTTAAACGCAAGCAGTTGGAATGGCCTATTAATTTCAGTCATATTGACATAAATCAATTTATATTATTGTAATAATCTTTTCACCATAGAATATCGAAGCTTAAATGCTATATCCTTTATATACTAAAAATCATTTTTTTTTTTGTAAACTTGTGCCGGTACGGTGACAAGCTATTCTAAAAACTATAAATAGTTATACAAAATAAAATTATCAAATCTACTATTGGCCATCAAGTGCACAGGTAATAACGATATACGCAGATTACTGAGATCAAATTCAATGCAGAATAAAGTTAAATCTAGAAGAAAGTATTTATTTAAGGCAATAAGTGAAAACAACAACGTATTTTTTAACACAGGAACTATACATTTTAATACCGGATTACTATGGAATATTGCTATAATAATTTTCTGATTTTACCGTATAGTTATGGAGTTGTATCAAGTTAATACCAACGACACCAATAGTTTTGCTTATTTTTCCGTTGATTTTCATAACGTGACCAATTCATAAACTTTATAAAAATGCATTTCATTGAAACTAGATTTGTGTAGTAGGCAAATAAATAAAATGACTTCTTCCTTTGTGCGTTCCATTCAGCCCAATGTTACGACAGCTCATTTAAAAGTCATAGAAAAATAATGAATGACTTTATGTTAAATCTAGTCATGCCAATAATATATGATTATTTTGATGGATAACTTATTCCTGAATTAATAAGTAATAAGCTGAGTGAATATTTAAATAATATGTTAAAAATTGTTGAATATTAGATTATATTTTTGTTATTTACCGTTTATTGTGTCGGGTTTTAACTCATATGGCGCAGTGGTTAGTGTTACTGGCTTACGTGTCGAATCACACGTGTTCGAGTCCCTGTATAAACAGCATTTTTCAATCGATTAATCGATTTCTGTTTGAAGGCATGGGTGTTTGTGATGTCTTAATTTCCATCCCACCATTCCCATCCTTCAATAACTAGGCGTAGCGAGAGCGATTAGTTAAACATTGGTCCTATCCTAGCATTATCCTTCTTTCCCTACTACTGTCTTTGGAAAAGAGACGTTGAGCGACTGACTAACAAGCAGTTTTAGAAAAAATCTATTGAGATGCCTCCATTAGGAGACTGTATGCTCCACATTGGGAGCGGACATGGATAAAAATGTAAATATAGGCTTAAAATGTTATACAGTCGCGATTTTGGTTAATTATCAGTGATACAATATTAACTCAGTTACTTATTACACAACCAAGTAAGCCATTGTAACGTGTAAAACTTTCTGTAAATCGAAATAAAATCTTCTTAGCGTTGAACATGTTAAAGTGTGAATTTTCCAGGGAAGAGATAAAGAACCCAAAGAAAAGGAAAGAGGAAATCTTTACCGCCGAGGTTTCTTATTTTTATCACGGACAAAACACCTTTGACTGTGGGAATGTTGGATCTCTGAACCACATGGCGCTTTACTACTAAGTTGGTCAAATTTTGCCGACATAATAATATTTTTTTCATTCATTTTACATGAAAAAGGTTCACGAATTGAATATTTTTATTCGACACAACTATTATAATGTATTGTTACTTCCCATATACATTAATATAATCAACTATAAAATGTTTAATTCCGGTCCTGTTGACGAGTTGTCAACGCTTTTGGGTGTTCATAACATTTGTTGCAGTGTCTATGGACTCATAAATTCATGCGATTTGTGTACAAATACATGAATGATTGTGAAGCTTTCGTTTTTTCTTAGACAACTGGTCCTTAAATATAACAGGCCACCACAGTGAGGCACACAGGCAACTTTTTAAACATCATTCTTATACCCAATCCGTTTCTGAAAATAGAGTTTGAAAGACGTAATGAAAATCAGCTATCGTATACGCAATTTCTTTTGAATACATAATTAATAGTATATCATTTATTTTGGATCCGTGGTACAACGGTTAACATCGTTGAATTCCGTCTCGGATCTCACGGTCTCAAATCCTAGAACGAACAGCATTTTTTCAATCGATTTATCGACACCTTTTCGAAAGTGTGGATGTTTGTGATGTCTAAAAATTCCCTCCCACAATTCCAATCTTCAAAAAATGATTTGTAGCGAGAGTAATTAGCCAATCGCTAGTCTTGTTTTTTTTCTATTTTTTATATCTAGCCTATTCGAAAAAAAGATAGGTCAACCAATTGATTAACAAACAATTCGTATAAAAACTTCTGTTTAGATACCTCTGAGAGGTGACCATTTTCTCCGTATTGGGAGCGAACAGGAACTGAAAAAATGTCATCATTATACCCTTACTGTCTCTGACAACAGACGCTGAAAGGCCTAATAAAAACTAGTTTCAGTACAAACAATTTTTGTTTGGATACAGATATGATTCGAAAAAAAATACGATAGAAGTAGGGTTTGAACACTGATACGAATACTAAAAGTACGATGATATCGTCACAAAAATATATAATAATTAATTTCAGAAACCTTAGTTATTTCGTGGTATAAAATTGAATTTATTGATAAAACTAATTCACTTTTCAATGTAAAAGCAGGCCCTTAGTAAAATCATGTTACCGTTATTAAAAGGTGGTGCGCATATTTCAAAATGATTTTTCAGCTTACATTTTTTCACGAGATTACAGTTTGGTATGCCTTTGTTTTAGAACAATTTCAGCGTGACCAGGTATATAAGGGCCAAACCAGAAACCGTAAATGTTTGCAAATCCGTGAGAATAGCAGGCTTTGATAACACTTTTTCTTTTTCTTTACGATTAAAGTAAATGAGCCGGTAATATTACGATAATGATTTACGAAAGAGGGAAACTCTAGCAACAAAAATAAATGGTTATAGAGACATAAGACATAATCTCTAACAAAACTAGATTAACAAAAAAAAGTTCATACCTACATCAAAGATAAAACAATATAAGTCTCTATAGTTAGAAATACGCATCTTTCTCGATTTATGCGGCTTCATTTAAGATGTGTCATGTCACGTAAGACATATTTTAATTTAGATTGTTAAACCCCAATTTGGCACTGTAAGAAAAAATCGCATTATTATAAAAGAGCATAATATATAACATAATTTTCGATATTGTCATTGATAGTAATGCGGCTTTCTAAATATTTAAAAGAGAAAAAATCTGTTTTATCAAGATTCCTTACGGCTTTGTATAATTTATAAATCTTCATCTATCTATATTCAGAAATCATCCTTTAGATAGCATTATAAACAGTTTTTCAATTTACAGGAAAGAGAGTAAGTCATCGGTACACTGGTGTAAGACAGTAAGTCGAAAAACCTTGTAATGAGATAATCGTCATTTTCAATAATCATGAAATCTTAAGATCTCTATTTATGCACTTTATTATTATTTTATATCGATCTTAAAACATCATGATATTTAATAATAAATAACGAATTCGATTTACATGCTCAAACTTTTTAAGTTATTCATAGTTGTTTTGTTGCCAAAAATAGCTTTAATCGGAATTGACTTTATTATGTGAAAATAATCAAAATATGGCTGAACTTATTTTTAAGAAGATACAACGTGTTAAAAGCTATTCATAACTTAAAACAGCCGGTTTTTGAATAATCGCCTTCGCTCAGTATGCCGACGATTAGTAGTAGGCGAAATTTAAAATTTTGCAGTGCGTGCATTTATTAAAACAATTAAAATCTATTTTTCGTTATTTTTATTTTGGGCAATATCATTGCTCAAAATAATAATATATGAAAAATTGTATTGCAATATTATTTGTAACTAAGAATTAGACTGATTACTTATTTAAGGAAATAAGTAATACAATTCTTTTGGGTTATCTTTTCATCTTGGTGCTAATACTTTTGTCAGTAACGGACTGATGCTACAAGATATTGCTGGTAAGCCATCTTGATATTTTTGTGTGTTATGTATTTAAAAAAAGATTTAAAAATCAGCCTACCAAAGCAGAAGCCATCGAAGCGGTACAATCAATCGAAACGATGATTGGCGGCACATATTAAACACATTGATTATTCGTATTTTATTGGTTTCTACAGACTAGATATCAAGGCGTAGATAAGAGGTATGTATTCTGTAAACACACGAGAACTGAGCGATTCATTATGTGGTCTATAAAGTACGAATTCATTGCCGTGAGCTATCTCACTAGTACTCAAATATGATATTTTAATAAAATGATATTTTATATCAAACTAGCATTTTATTTTATTTTGTGATTAATAAAACACAAACTCATCATTAAGTTATTTACTTTAGTAATGTAGAGTTTCACTTTGTTAAAAAAATCTCAAATTTTAATTGGGTTTATAATTGGCATCATTTGCCACTTATAAATATTAGTCTTTGATGATTTTTTAATTGTATGTTATATAGGTGTTAAGCATTTAAATTTGTGTAATTATAATGTAATTTGTAAATCCTTTTCATTGTTAATAGTTGCTTACACCTTTTATTTCAATTTAAATTTGTATAAATAATACTGTTTATATATTTTTCTTATCAGTTGACAATGCTGGCAATGAGCGAAACCGGTCCTGACCTAATTAATAAAGTGGAATGAAGTACAAAACAAATATTGTGTTTTTACTAATATAATGCAGCATTGTTGAATTTCATTTATTTTATCTCTGCATAATTTTTATTTTCTTACAGAACCACAATTCAGTTCAAAAGTGTTGTGTACTTGCTTCTCTTAACAAATTTGCATATTCACATGAATGAAAAATATTTTTCAGTAATTATTCCACAATAATTAAATAATAACGCTTAGTGAAAGACCGAATTTTTTTAATCTTTACGTAAAATATATAATGTACATACTTTGATTTTTTGACTTTTTAATTCACATTGATGTTTTTTATCCAAACGTTTTTAGACTATGTTTACATCATATTCTGAAACAAATCATTTAAGTGAACAATCCGTTTCAATAATTATGTTGTAAACAACTTATATATGAGCTTTTATACGAATATAACTCGAATATTCAACTATTACAACAAGGATTAACCATGTCCACTTCCTAGGTAGGAGGCAATATAAGACATCACAGACATTCATGTCTTTGAATACAGTTCGAGCCTATAAACGTTAATTCGTCACAAAAAGTAAATTATCAGTATTATTCAGTATTATAAAATGGGCTCATTAGAAGTGAAGACACCCAAGTGGTATTTTATAAAAAAAATATATGTTAGATGCGTTGTAATATTCTACACGTCTTAAAGTACTTAAGTCAAGTAAACATATATTTAAGATTTTACTGTTTCAGTCCAATATTGTTCTTCGATCTTTTTTGTGTTTTACAGATACATGTGTTTTTAATGTAGAAGTAAAAATAAACCATTTTAAAAGTATTGTGAAAGTGAAGTTACCTCAGTTAATACACATTGCGATCATGTTACATTCGTAAAATAAAAATATGCACTCCACCAAAACAGCAAGAAAATACTGATTCTACTTAAAAAAATTTACCATTTTACCAGTTGGCTCACTTCATCTCTCGAGGGCTCAAATATATCCACATAGAAATAAAAAACTCCTCTCGTAGTACCTACGGGGCTGAAAATATTTGGATGTCAGTTATATTCATCAAATATCTGATACTTACTTTTACGTCAAACGTTCAAACGTTAAAGACGATGATAATAATTACATGTAGAATAACAAGTCCTTCAATGCAGGTTTATAATGTTTAAGCTATCGTTTTTTTAAATCTCCCATTTTTTGGAAAATGTACATTTGTTCTTAACTATTTTATTGCCTCATATCATTTCCAATTTTTTTAATACATTTTAATAAATCAATAAAAAAATATCAATGTATAGAGATAATCTTGCCATAAAAGTAAATTCAACCAATTCAGGACGAGTTAAGTGAGTAAGCAAGTAAAGTTAATCAGAAGAGCTGTTAAATTAACCGCCTTATCACTCCAACTTACCAACTAATCCGATATAATAAACTTTATTACATATTTTAAGACGAGTGAGCGCTGGCCAACTCCAAAGAAAAAAAAATTGAAAATGAAATGTATTTTAGTTGCTTCAAAAATCATAATAAAATTTTTTCGATGGATTCGGCGGTAGCTTGGTTTTTTTTTTTAATATAAATTAAACATGATAACATAGTTATTCCCCAGCCTATGTTACCAAATTTGACACGTGTTTCGCTCCTTTGAGAAGTATCTTAAGACATACTTTCGTAAGACCATTCACGAATATACTCAAAGTGAATTGTAATTCTTATCAATTAAATAAAAATGAAGGTTCTGGTTTTTTTCCTTTCTAAAGAACGCAGAGAGAGAGTTTGACACAAACAATAATACTACTTATTACAAATTAATTGCGTGTATTAATTCGTGTCTGTTATTTAAGACGCCATTTCGCCAACGTCTGTTCGGCTGATTAAATCATTGCAAAGTGACATAGACATATTATATATTACGCATTGTTCTTAAGATTTTTTTTCTTACTTGATTGTTGAAGTACTTTATTTTTTTCTATTCTGTTATTCATATATTTGAACCATTATAATTTTCAAAAGCATGGTGCATTGGCGTCAGCAGTTATACCATTAATTGCCTTTTTTTCTTTTGATAATGGATAAAAATAAATACACATTTTAAATATTGATTATAACTTAAATTAAAAGTGAAGAATAGCTTTTCATTTACTTGGTGGAACTCCATTTTAATAGGGTGAAAAATAACAAGTATTTAGCTGTATGTACATTTCTTTTATATATAAAGTTGATAACTATTTCGGCGTATGCCTTCATCATAACTATAGCATAGTTCTAGAGATGGAGAATAGTTCTGATAAAGGTAAAAAGCTACTAACTATATAAAAAAAAATATTTGTAAAACTAAAAACGTACATTAATATCATATATGTATAACTCAATATATTTTAAAATAGTTACTATGAAAAAGCAAACATGGAAACTAACTACAATAAGATGTGGTTCTGATATAGTTATCAATATTTTGTCATCTTTATTCTTCTTCCAATGAATCATCAATCGTGTTTCGTTATTAACACTTCAAAATTGATGATCCGAGCAAAACAAATCCATAAAACAATCAGCGTGGGGCGGATTAAGCTACTAAAGCTTAGATCAAGGCATTCTGATAAAAAATGAAACGGTGCACTCGTCAATTTTGTTTGATACACAATACAGCAACAGTAAAATAATAAATGCAATGACAATTCGACTAGATTTTTAATCATTGTATATTTTCATCGACGAGCAATGTCTATTTTTACATAATCTGCTTTAAAACGGTGATACCCAACCCTGTGCCCGTGGATGCCATGGCGCCCGCATACCGGTTTTTATACGCCTCCCCAACATTGCAGCATTTTTTTTCATTTTAAAAAAATTAAGAAATTGATTTTTTTAATATTAAAAAACATTTAATTTGTTAAGGATTTTTTCAGCAATCTAACTTTTTTTCTGTCTACTGTAATCCAGAAGTCTTTTTCTGATTTCAATAAACTATCATTTTTAAGGTCCAAAATTTCATTTCAAAAATTTCATTGCAAAATAAACATTTTATAATAAAATATAATATTAGTCTCAGTCAGTGTAATTCATTATTTATTATCCTTGTCTAATTATAAATATCATTAGAAAAAATATGTGGTGCCAGCCGCCCTACCAATATTTTAGAATGTGTTCAGAGTCCAAAAAAGTTGGGGACCCCTGCATTAAAACATGAAAATATTGAGGTGCAAAATAAAACTTCAAATAAAACAGGATATATATTTAAGAAATTCGCTTCAAACAAGAAGCTTGATAAGTATGAAAAAAATTGAAATATCACAGATATCCATACTTTTATACACACATAAATTCATAAATCAAGTTATAAAAACTGTCCGTACCGAGACTCGAACCCGTGAACACAGTATCCATAGCCAACCTGAAAACTGAACCATGGACCGAAAAAATAGCTTTCTTATATGTACGAACTTGTTATCGTTCAAACGAAACAATCATCGGAAATACCCAAAGTCATAAAGTATTATATAAAGAGATTAAAAGTCTAAATTTATCGGTTTTACTTCGATTTAAAAATCCTCAATGCAAGATAATTTTCAATCCTGGCTTTATTTATTTTATGAGGTGTATACATTTATGTTTATAGTAAAACGGCCATTTTTTCAATTCAAATCATCGCAATAAACCGTCTACAAGTTTACTGCCTTAAAATTTAACGGTAATAAAATGTATTGATTAAAAAATAATCAAGGATATATAAAGCGTAATTTTATTTCCGCAATAAAAATTACTTCTTAATCGAAAATCGACAAAGATTCACAATTGATAAGCAATATAAAATATTTCTGAATATGGACAGTAAATTTCTCATAGTGTATGTCTTACATTTGTCATAAAATTGTATATTGTACCGTTTTATTGACTTGACGTTTTGTTGTATAATAAAAAATAATTAATCATTAAACCGGATATTTGGCATGGTAGATTGATTCGTGAAATATAAAACAAAATACTGCTTCTCGATACACAAGTTTGAAAAAAACAATAATTTCACAAATCGTGATATTGTATATATAATTATATCTTACATACTTAATCGGTATGAAATTGTTATAAACATTTTTAAAAACCCATTAAATATTTTTTTATTCCGTATCGTTGCCATATGGAAATATAATTAAAAATCATCGCCATTAAGAATAACTGACCAAATTTATTTTTGAGCTCGTTGATACGAAACGTAAATGTAATTATTTTACCACTCAAACGACAAATGTTTAGAGAGTTTTTTTAACGAGACCTGATTGTTGGTTAGTAACTCAATCTTCTGGAGAGGGTAAGAAAAGAATTTTGATGTTTGGAAAGGATATACGTACGCTAATATCTTTTTATGTACATACTCCGTTTTAAGGATCAGATAAAGGCTAATTGAGGAGTTTTAAAAACATTACAGAAATCATGTAGTCCTTATGATAGAGAGCATACATTTTCGATTTATAAAAAGATGTATAAAAAATTCAATGTTGGGATTTGGCACGTCATTGACAAAAAACATCGATAATTCGTCTTTGGACCCGAATATTTAGTACTTGAATCACGTGATTCTTTATGAAGGCATTTGATACAGCAAAATGTGTTAAAATAAAACTTAGAATGCAAATTCAAAATTGCAAAAATGCTATCAAAAAGCAATAATAATAAAATTGCGAGTTCCCCATTTTTCGCACTGTGGCATATTGTATTATTATTTAATCTCCAGAATGCAATATGAGATACACCCACCCCAGTCATAATAATAACGCTAGACACACAAACAGATCAGCGAGCAAAGCTGGGCACTTTTTTTCTTCTCAGAACGTGTCTCTGAAACAACAGAAAGTAATAAGTTAATGAATCCAACGCAACGATAGACTGGTAGCCTGCACTTCCCCCAACACTGCGTTTTTTTCACAGCTCAACAATATGGCCTACTCGGAAGTTCAAAACTCGAAAATATACCGCGTTTCCTTGGATATAAGATGCAAAGTTATTTTTAATTGCGAATCATCAAACACAATCATTCAACATCTATAATTTTAAACGACGTTTATAAAAAGACAATTAAAGGATATTTAAGTCTATATATTACGTATATATTTTTTTTTCTAGACTCTAAGGCAGTGGTCGGCAAACTGCGGCTCTTTGGTCCATTGAGTGTGGCTCTTCCACAAAATACCGCGTGCGGGCGCGTACATACCGTTATTGAGTATTATATCAAGTTTTATTCAACGTTACGATAGATTAACAAAGACTTAAAACTTAAAGTTGGAAGGGGCGACCTTGGCAAACGTATTTCAATCAGATTATGGACGTTTTAAGCTAAAGCCAGCATAGGAGTACCCTAATCAAGTTAATAGCAATTTTACTACACATAAAGTTTAAGTTTCAAAAAACTGGTTGATTAATGAGTTTGTCGACCACTGTCTTAAGGTATTTAAATAAACGAAAAAATGTATTACCCGGTTTTTGGGTATTTTTTAACTAAGTTATTGTGTATCCATTTCGGTTTTTTGGTTTCTTTTTGTCAACTATCATAAACTGACCCAGAGTTCGAATTTATAATATACCGAATAAATTTATAATATATACAAACAAAATGTTGGATTAAAATCGTGTATGTTATATAAATACAAAAATGTTTGATTAAAAAAAATACAAATTTGTAGTTTAATTGAAATATTCATAAAAAATATAGTTCAAATAAACGAAGACTCTAACACCCTTTATTGATGACATGCCTTCTCTGTAACAGATTTTGAACATCAGTGTTAATACCAAATCTTGAAAATTCTTCTTCTGGTATCTCATCAGCTTACCAAGAATCTATTTGCTCCACATCAATTATACGTATTATACAAAAAAAACATCGATTTTATTTTTTTAATTTGAAACATCTGATTTAACATTATATTGTTCGTATTTAACTTTTGTGAGTCATGTATAAGCAATAATTACCCCAAGCTTCCCCAGTCTCATTTATGTGTCTCATCAAGGGGTTTATGAGGTGCGGGTACGATTTTTTTAATTGCTGTTGTTTTTTTTATTTTATTTTCATTCTTTGTCGCTGTCATGTTCGGTCGTAGGAAAGCACGAAATCCTGGTGGCAAACCATTATACTAATGGTTCATTTCAAATAAACATTAAGTGCTAGGAGAAAGAATGCAGTGGATGAAAAAGCATAATTTTTAGTATATAATTTATGTCTTTAGTATTCTAGTGGCTGTTTAGTTTATTTAATGTCTACCACCTTATAATAAACTGACTACTAGTTGCTTTTCAGTGGATTTAAAAAAGTTAAGCAATAAAATCGTTAATGATCATAATATTATAACAATATGAATATTTGATTTATCTGCCTTTACAACATATGTACACAGCACGACACTGCGATACACGATGTGCAGACAGAGCAAGAGAGTCTGTGAACGTGAACCTTGACATGTGACATTACCAACTGGTTTATAACTAGTTTTTTTTAGTACAAATATGTCCCATAGTTTAGTTATATTTTTGTATTCCTCCTTTCTCCGAATGTGTAATTTTTAAGTCTACTTATCTAAATATTCCATTAGAGGAAAGCTTTTTTTTGAGGCAAACAGTCAACTAAGCTCCCATACGAATACTGAATGTTTTTAATTTATTCTTTAGTTTTGGCATATCGGCTTTGTTATTGTATTGCAAAATTGCAAAATATATTATGTAATAACACTTCTACATTCAAGTTTTTGTTGCGAGACATATTTGATAACTGATAAGTAATTATAAATTTACACAATTTAGCTTTACCACAAAGTTACAAACATAAAACTGCCAAAATGGATATAAACATGAACTCCATTCTTCGTAATGATCTCTCTTCTAAATGAATATTACTCTATCTAATGCTCAAAGTCACAGTACTTCACCACCATAAACATCATCATCACTGTCATCAACAGCATCATCATTAAGACCTTATTGAGGATAAGAAGATTATTTTTCAATTTATATATTTTTAAAATATACTGTTAGTGTCAATGCAACAAATATATTAAAGTTGAAAAATCATACGAGAATTTTTTTAACCTCAAATTAAGTCTAAAATTTAAATTGAAAAAATCAAAATTTGACATTGACCTTACCGGGAATCGAATCCGACTGATCGGTAGAGAAAGCTCTAACCCAACTAGACCACAAAGCTCAACGACTATACCATGGGTTAAGCCAAGGCAAATCTAAGATCTACTATTAAAAAAATATATATTTAAACACAGTATTATTTCTGTAAATTTTGATTATAAATGTTCGACAATTAAATGAAACATAACATTTAAATCGAAAAAGGTCGCCTAGCTATTAAATAATTTTATAGTCGTTATTTTCAATTAGCTTTGGTATCTTTCTTCCCTCATAATTGCGTGCATAGGTTTTTTGTGTGTTTTCGTAATTTCATAAGGTTAAATAATTGAGATTTTATTGTTTGGTTTATGGCTATGCCGCCTTGTTTTTATCAGTGACAGAAACGAGTACAACAATCGCGCTGCCGGCATACGGGCCTCGGATTGTATCTTTAAAAAACACCAAATGCCCTTCATTGATTCAATCGCTAAATGATTAATTAAAACAATGAAAAAAAACAACGGAAGTTCTTAATTGTGTCTGACTCACTGATCGTGGTTAATTTATTTTCTCGTTTTTTTTAAACGAATTAATATTGATCAGTTTTGGATATATCTTAAATATTATTATAATTTACCCATACAAAGGGATCAAGAATTGTTTGCTAAAAGGTACAAAGCTAGTTATTCGCTTATTTTTTTTTTATATTTTTCAAACAAATTTTAAGCCTGAAAAAGTGAACTCCAGGGTCTTGTTATGTATTATAATACCTTACATCTAGTGGACCATTTTTGTAGACAATGGTAAAAGAGTTAATTTAGCAGGTATGTTTTGAATCAAAATATTACGCCTATATTTAAATGTTAAGCGGAGTGTTAAACATGAATACATTATAAGCAGTAGCGGATTAAGCACATTTGAGGCCCCATGCGCAATAATGTTCGGAGATCCTCTTTTACTAAAGTAAAATACTAAAAATATATAAAACTCTCAACAAAATGTACATGGGCTAAATTATATAAGCAATTTGTCCCCTAAGATTCGAAGGCCTCAAGCGCGCGCCTCATTTGCTTATAGGGTAATCCGCCACTAATTATGAGTAAACTAATATTTAAATACATAAAAAAGGTTACTTTATAACTAACGAAACCCTTGAAAAGGAATCATTACAGAATAAGTAGCGGTTTTATAATGAAACTCACTTTTCGCTACCTTCCCTTGAATCACCGAAATTATCTGAATCTTACGATTTTCGTTTTGTTTTGAATGCATTTTTTTTACATTTTTAATTCTTGAGAGAGTCTTGAGGATAACTATCCGTTAATTTTTAAGGTGTCTGTCAAATCACAATATACACATGTACATACTCTTATTTCCAGTTTACTTTGTAATATTTACATTTGTCACTCGTGAAAAAAAATATTTGTGTTCTATAATAAAAGGAGATATATAATACATATTTTGAATGGATTCGGGGGTAAACTTTGCGGATGTTCAATATAATATAAAATTAAAAATAACTAATATTATTCCACCAATGTGCTACTAACTGTGACACGTGTTTCGCTTCTTTCGGAGACATCCTCAGACAATCTTACTTTCACAGAGCTTGTTTAAGTACGAATTTAATTTATTAACATGATATACTATTAAAATAAAAACAGGAAGCAAGAAGGGGAGGATAGAAAACAAAAAAAACAATATTGATACTACAAATGACATTTACATTTCAAAATTATTAACTAATGAGTTGCATCAATTTAGAAGGGTTAAGCCCATTGAAAATAAATTTAGCATATTTAGGATATTATTTAATAATACCTCTTTATTACGAATATATAAATTAAAACTCGAATGATACTGAATCTTGAATGTGTTAATGGTTTAAAAAAATGAAATAATATTTCCAATGAAATAAACTTTGTTATAATTTAAAACACCAGTTTGTATCGACGTGAACTTAATTGACGCTTCCCATCGTAAGCTCTGTTTGAAATTGATGCGCAGCTTTTCACTAAATGAGGCTATTCGAACGCAGCTTTGTTGAATTGCGTTAAATTAATCACATCCTTTCTCATCGCTTCAATTGATGAAAAATAATATAACTGTGCTAAAACTTATTTTTAGCCATGGAAAAAATTCACAGCCAAGCATACAACAAGTGACTATGAATATATATTGTGCTTAATCATAAATCATACAATATATAGTACTTAGACATTCAAATATTATTATATCCGTTGAAAAGATAATTTATACAATTTAAAATTCGTACAGTTACACCTTTTCCATTTAATATTTCTACATTATATTGATTTTTTTTAACAAGAGTGAGTGAGTTCCAGTACTTTTTTTTATCTAATCAATGAAACGCAATGACTCATTTTACCTTTTGATTATAATTTAATCATGATATTTCAGTCCAAACAATCGGAAAAAAACTGAAGCCTAGACTGGAGCATGCTTCGGCATTGGTAATTGTAGAATGCTTTCTCTTAACAATATCACAGATATACTTACCATATTAAGATTGTTACGTCCAATTGATGACGATAATTCATTGATTAATATATTTACTAGAGCCGCTTAACCGTAGAAATATTTACATCCTAAATAATAAAATCACACAAAGATGATGGAAACTCACGTATTTCAGAATAAATAGTGAATCAAACGCCGTTCTTGATTGTAAAGACAAATACAATCATATCATATTCCAAACGATCGTTAGATATTCAGGTTCCGCTGTTATGTGTGTTCATAAATTACATACTGTGTCGTACACATGGTGATCAGATGACTGTATTTAACAGTTTCAGAGACTACGTACTTAAATACACGAAACTGCTTCATTCGCGGGATTGTTCATTCATGCAAATTGTTTTGAATGAACTCAGCAGGAAATAAAAACACAAATTAATTTATTACTTGACAGCTGTACAAAATAAGTCAAAACAAATAAGAACAAACTATGATGTGAAATGTGCAAATTTTTTTCACAGTGTGTTTCACGATCTCGACTCGCGAATCTAAGCCACATGTGTTGGTACTTTAGATACCGTGTTCTCTCTGCGCGAAACAAACACGTAGCCGCTAAAATGTAATAAATTAATGAGTGGATTATGCAACCGAATTTAATTAAGGAAATATTTGCGATTTCGTAACAGATACAAATGTATTTAATTCAACTGTGTTATAAGTAATTAACCGAGAATAGCTAGACTCTTTCTATTCATCGATGGGCTCTGTTTTCTTTTCGTATTTTTTCTCTCTCTCTGGGTTTTGCATCTATGAACATATTTAGTTGGTAGTTTTTCTATTATAATACAATATTCATATAATTATGTCAGCGACGTTCTGGCAGAAAAATCAATTTTTCGTACATAGTATAATAAATTAACAGTTCTGGGTAAATATATTTAGAATGTTTGTATGAATAATCATAGTCAATTACGTATTATATTGCTCAATTATTATAATATATACTAGTAAAAGCTGTCAAGTAACTCAAATTAAAAAAGTGTTAATTTCAATTAAAATTTATTATTGTTAGCATTTCCATAAATGTTCTCGCATTGGAGATGTAAAATGAATTTGCTTTTTTTACCGGAAAAGTAGCAACATTATAGTGAATTAGTAAACTAGATTTTTAGTAGTCCAATTTATAACGCATTTGAGCTCAAAAATCATTCTTTGTATTGTCCAATGTTTGCGACAAATTAATTAGGTACGATCAAATCGTAAAGATATGACATTTGGCATTTCATGGCATTCAAATTTTGTTTCTGAACTGACCGTGTAGATTTTTTATCATTATAAAGCATCATATATTTAAGTCAAGAATCATCCTTCCCAGCGTACTGTCACTTTTCTAGTTTCTGTATATTTACTACTAAAGTAAACGAGAAGAGCGCTCGTTGCTTAATTGGACTAGTTCTGTGAGGGCGGAGCTGGTGCGTGGAAACTGGACGATGGACGAACAATGATTGTGAGAGGGCGTGAGAATCAGCGCAGTTAAGGATTCCCTGACCATGCAACAAATCTTAAATCCACGTAGTGATATAATCATGCCGTTAAATTGAATGAGTGACATTCTTCACGCCATCTAGATGTAGATTTTAAAAATAAAACTTGAATTCAAAATTGAAATGAAACGAAACAGTATCTTTTTTAAAAGATATTATGTACTGGATCAGGCATTGTGCTACCAGATATTTGTAGACAGTTTTTCTGTTAACTAATAATTTGTATCTTTACGAAAATAAGTTGAATGTATGAGTTATTTGTTCTACCAAATAGTATAATCTGCCATATAATGGCAATCTAACATATTATTATTGCTTAAACACTAAGCGATGCTGTTTTTTAGCTTTATGATTTATTTTAACCATTATTTACCAGATACAATGCAGTAGAAAATGACAAATTTTCTATATGAGTGTCCCGTTTCGTAGTTATGTTCGTAGAATTAGCACCAGTTTCATAGGTTATTAAACAAGCAGTAAAAAAAGAAGAAAAAAAAAGTAAAATATTGACTTGATCTTGTTGATCCACATGAAGTCAAAAGATTTTTACCTTGTTTATATATTTCTTGAAAGCCCGCTAGAGTTAGTTCCCTGGTGGTATTGTTTTTTTTATATTTCATGTAAAAAATGTATTTTATGACATAAATTTTCAATATAATTTACAGTATTTAATTTTATTTAATGTACTCAATCTACACATATGAGTTTTATTATTTATATATCAGAAAAGGATATTTTTTTCAATTTTTGAACCACAAAACATCTTATTAACAAGTTACAATGATTTAATTGCCATCTGCAATTATTGCGACAACATAAAAATAATATTTAATATATATTTTTTATTATATTATAGATGCGTGCTATCTATTCACCAACTATTTTAGTTAACCGTATATTTACAGTTTAATATAATATTATAATGATATTCTAAACAGCTCTCCCATACTAATTATGTTTCCTTGTTAATGTCATCTGGTTGAGAAATCACATTAGAAATCTGTAAATATCAAAGTTGAGTACTCTTTGTGAGAATACTGCACGAATATTTTTGAAATGCTGAGTGACATGATGTCTTGTATCATTAAGAAGAATATATTAGTATACTCGAGAAATATTCTTAATTATTCATGTTCGTCACTTTTTAATGGTGTAGATATAATTTCAACATTTTTTAAAACGAAGTTCCACGTAACTGGAAAAATAAAAAGCACCAAACAAAATCACTTTAAATACAAAATGAAATATAAAATAAACACTAAAACATCACATCTTATCGAAAACAATGTAGTTTATATTATGGACTCGTAACGTATAATTTTAACATAAATTGTTTCAAGAGATCCCGTGTTCAGTCAGTCGCTTTTACATTCTTTTTATATATTGAAAACTTCTAAAACGTAAATCACTGTTTGATGGACACTTTTAATTAAATATAAATAATTAATACGATACGTGTATTAATAAGATCCGGTGAAAAATTACCAATCGAAACTTGTGTCGAAAAATTAAGAAACAATCGCTAGAAAACATATAACAACAGATTCCAAAATCAACGCGCTGCCATGGACGACAACCATAAACAATTATGTGTTTTTCGGAAGAACGATTCATAGAGAAGTTTAATGTTTGCCGGGTGAAATTTGAGAAATTTGACTTTTAATTTGATCTAGTTTTGCATTATGAGATAAGAATGATGAATAAGCTGTGCATGGACTTAAATATAAATCAATGACTCGATTGGAAAAATTTCCATACGCATTTAAGAACAATTGATCCCAAAAACAAATACTGGATTCAAATAGTGTTAACGTTGATAACGATAATCGCAATATAAATAGATATTCCATAACCCCTTTAGTATAAGTATTGATAAAAAATATTAAAACGTTTAGAGGTTATTTTTACATATTAATACCCTTAATTATGTCGTCGTAAAATATTGTAAATCATTGAATACTTATTTTGTTTTTTTGCGCTGGTTTATTGTACTTTTTTTAAATAATGATCTGATTATAGTTTTAATGAATTTATGGCATTTTTGTATAATATAAACAACACCGTAAACGTAATGTTGTAAATCAGGAGAGCTTAACATATTACGAAGAATTATTATCAGATATTTAGAATTAAGTAGGGATAAAGAAGTCAGTATACAAGTACATATCATCAAAAAAAATCAAACATAACTGAACGTATTGAAATTAAGTAAAACGTCAAAAAAAAATTAAGTAAATTGAGGAAGATTATATTGAATTTATAAAACTACACCATAGTCCGGTTAAAAGTAAAAATATTATTATTGATTGTGTTTTTTTGAAACAACTAGTTTCCGCAGAAGATTTTTTCAGATCAAATCCGATAGGAGTTAATATACTTGACATTAGAATCGAACATGGGTAAAAAGAAGAACAATAAACAAACTATTTATTTTCGCAGTGTGTAAGAATTTATTCAAAGATGTTGTCAACAAAAAATAAACACACAAATATATTATTTATCGAATATATTTAAACGAATTTAAAAAGACTGATCCTGAGTACATGAGGCATTGATTTACTAAATCATAAATTTGCTTGATCCAGAAATGCCCGATTACGTGCTAGATTCATTCACCCACGGGCCGTGATACCATGTCGTGAGTCAGTGTCCATCTCGCATATAATATGGCACAATACATTTAATTTGTAAGATGGCTGATAAACAACAATTAAGTAATAGCCTGGCCAATTAGAACAATCACACTTAACTTGATGAGGGGACTGAGTAAATCTTGACGCTGCAGAGATCGCACATTTCGCACGCTCTTTGCCAACCCGATGAAATGTGACCGGTGACGTCATCCAGTCGCCATTGGAAATAATATTATGATAGTTAAATTAAGGTAATTGAGGTGAGAAGCATTCATACACGTGCGTTAAGGCGACTCAGTAGGATTGCAAAACTTAAATTTGACCTACAGCATAAATATTGCACTGACTTAAATAAGTAACCACCACAATACGTATTTTTACAGTATCAAAACAAGCAAAACATTTGTATATTTCATTACAAAAATAGCAATACCACCTAACACACGGATGGATATTTAGACAGTAATAAGGGTTTTTCATATAAAACAATTTGTTATTGACGAAAATCAGTAAGTACTTTTTTATCTTCGTAGCAAAGACTGACAATCTAATTTACTTCCCCAAATATCTGTTGCAAAAATTATATGTAACTGAAACAATGCGTTAATTATATATACCGTGAAAATGACTTATAATGCTACATATGAGTTATTGATAGCAACAGTAAGCCATCGTATTTAATAAATGTAAATCAGAGACGGTGTTTTGTCAAACGAAATAATAAAAGAAATAAACAAGATAAACCATACAATACAAATTTCTCAAACTTTCTCTAATATATTGAAAGAATTTGTTTTTATTTTTAATTTTGTATAACCTATTTGTTATGATATTGATTTTAATATGAATACAGTTAAAAACATTCTGTTGAATAAAAAATATTGACATAATAAGATTAAAATGGAAAAAGTATTGAGTTCTAAAATAAATATAAATTTCAGTTGATAGTTATTTCTGGTTCACGCCATAGTTCTGACAGTGGATTTTCCGAAAATTATATTAACTATGTCTTATATTTCTTGTTGGACATCTAAGCTATCTTGGAGGATATTTGTAATCATTTTCAAAAAAAAAAAAATACTGAATTCACGGAATAAAAACATGTTTGCTATCAGAAAACTTAGTTATTCCACTGATTACTTAGAATAAAGGTAAATTTCATTAACTAATAATAGCTTTAAGATAGTTGGTATGAAGACGCTTCTCGAAAAAGCCCAAAACGTGTTACAATTTGTAAACAATTAGTGGAATGACAAAGTTTATTTGTTAATTTGTTATAAAATGATTTTGTCTTTAGTGAATGCCGAAACTATCGAAAATATTCATAATCCATGCATGTCTTTAAAGTCATAACCAAATGTTATGATGTGTTTATTTTTACTTCAAGTTTTTATATAGCCTAACACTAATTCAATAAGGAAGAAACTAAATGAATAGTATGCCTGATCAAAAAAAGTTATTTGTATAATTTATATCAATTGCATAAATATATTCGTATTTCTGTATAATGTTTGGGAACTTTTTTTCTCTCGCCAATATACAAGTTCGACATTCAGGGCTGTGACAAAAAAACATAATACTAATAATATTAAAAGTAATTCAAACCATGTGATTGATTTGAATATTAATGTATTGTAGGTATAATATTGTTACATAATTTGGTAAGTTATCGAAAAAATATGGTTTTCAATCATTTAATATAATAGATAAATTAAAGTCGTTAAGTTATATCGGCTGCATCGGACTAACTTTGTTGGGTGGTACAAAAAATGACTTAAATGTATGAATTAATATATTTCACAAGTTTATTATGTATCCATACATATGTATATATATTTGTCATCTATCAATTTCGAATATTTTCTAGCATTCTGTTTTATTCAATTATAACTTAAAAAAAACAAGTTTGACGGTAGAAAAATGTATTCAATTAAAAAAACCAGGGCTGTGGAGTCGGAGTCGCGGTATTTTGGCCGGAGTCGTGAAAAATGAGCGGCTCGATTTTTTTTTGAAAAATATATTTAATGATGTGTATGTAAACAAAATAGTCAAAAGAATTAACATTTCATACTTGGCTGACTAAAGATGATCTGATGGTACACATATATATAAGTTAAAATGAAATTATTGAAAAAATTCCTGATAAAAACTCTACGTTGCAAAAAAACATGGTTTACCATCTGTATAATGATTCTTAAAAAATATTAACTGTTAATATCTTACCTTATCTAATAATTTTCAAGTTTTTTTTCGATTTAGATGACGAACTTTGTTTTTTTAGCAAAAATCTTTTGAAATATAGAAATGATTCAAAACTACTAATGTGAAAAATCTTTTTATTCAACTACTGCTACTATTATATTGAATAGAATCTCTTTTTAAAAGCATTGCCAAATAAATATTTCAAAATGCTTATCCATTAAGCTAAATACTGGTCTTTAAAATAATCGCTATTGGAAAAGACATTATTGTATTATAAATAATAATATTATTTGTAAGCGCATTGAGCAACCCTAACCCTAACCGCTATTTTGCGCAACAACTTTTTTATCGCAAAATAAAAAATACATTTCTTCGATTCATTTGTATGACCAGTGTTTTAAGTTAATGCAGAGTAATATGTGACACGTGCACTCAGTACAAACGTCTTTCTCACACTGACTGGGTCTGCGAAATTTACGGCAAGAAAAACACATCCCCGAAAAATAGTTATTATTTATTGGTATGACAATTTTTTAATTTTTTTTTTGCTTTTAAATGTAAACAATAAAATGTTTTATTATTCCAATTTTTTTTAGAAGTATTTACGATCCAATTATGCTTTAAAAATCAGTCAGAAAAAGTGGGAAAAATGGTACATTTCAAATAGATGTACAATCATTATATTACATAAATTGGAAATTCTGCTCAAATCACTTTCTTAAACAAACCTTTATCTGCATTTCTTTCTAAGACATTAAACTTCGGTATCTTACAATAAATTCTAAAAATGATCAAAACGAAAGCAGTTAAAAAATATTTTGTGAACTTTTTGCCTTTTATTCTTGAAAATATGACTATTTTCATGAAAAAAAAAATGCAATAGTGTAAAAAAGCGTTTGGAAAATGTAATATTTGAAAAAAAAAATTTTTTAAGTGAACGGTTCACGAGATTTCGTCGATGGCAAACGATCGATTTACTCTGTTTTCAGGCGTAAAGGTACTATATCCTCTTAAGTGGTTGAATTTAAATTTTGATGATGATTGATGAACGATTTAAAAAATAGAACTATCATAATTATTGTTGGCTTTATTAATATAATTTTATATTTGCATATTATGACTAATAAAAAAAAGCAATGGCCTAACCTTCGACCATCTGGTAATAGACAGGACCGGACAAAATGTGGGGGAATACAGGAATAACAATATACATACATTCGACAAGATATATCTTACAATGTAACGCAACGCTCTCTTGCTCCCTCTGTTGGTAAATCGGGCGCATTGCACAATACCGACAGGTGGCACGGCACTACCACCTGATATTTTTAAAACAATAATATCGACTGTGGAAAGGAAAAAGGACGTAACCCTCAATTTTCCAAAACAGCTTTTTTTCGATAATCACAATGTATACAACTTGACACACATTCTATCAAAAGGTTGGAAGCTGAAATTGCCGAATAAGTATCTAAATTTAGTTTTTAAGTCTGAAAAAGATGACTTTGTGAAAAATTAAACCAAGAAAAAACACTGAAATAAAAGTTTTTCCGAGACAATTTCTTTAATTAATATTAGGCTATGTCAATTAAACACCAGTTTAGAAGTATCTGTGCACTTCAAGGTTGTGTATAATTCATAATTTGCATATGTCACAAAATCATCAAAACACGTTTTTAGCGCGTCCTGTAAACTTTGATATGTGTGGGTTACGTCCTTTTTCCTTTCCACAGTCGATATGGTAATGCGATTCCACAAATTTAATTTAAAACATAAATATAATTGATATTAATATAAAATAAAATAACTTAGATTATTCAAAGTATTGTGCTACAAACTGTGACACTTGTTTCACCTTTTTCAGAGGCATCCTCAGACAACTACATTCGCAAATGCTTGCTTAGGTATAGTTGTCTGAGGATGCCTCTGAAAGAGTCAATACACGTAATTTTATTTTATATTAAAATGAATTTCCACAAAGTTACCGCCGAATCCATCGAAAGTATGATTGATATTAATATTTCACATCTGTTAATAATATTCAATATTTTTCAACTTAAAGACTTTTTAACAATATTTGTTATTGTTCCGAGAAACACATAAAATCAATTCAATACATTTAATTCTGTATTATTCAATACGAGTTAGGATGATAGAATAGACAAGAAGATTTTAAGTAAATGTATGTTTTAAAATAGTTCTGATGAGATCGTTAGCCGAAATAGCTATCAACTATGTATATATAAAATAATAATATTAATCTATCAAGAGAATAAGGTTGGTAAAATCCATTGCAACCATTATAGACGACGATCGGTGTGTATACTAACAGTTTTATTATAGACGTGTTAATTGAGTTTAATAATATAAATATATAATATCAGTATTTCATCAATGCCGAACATAATATTGAAATTAATTACAAGTGTTCCTTTTCAAACTTTAGTGATAATAGTACGTATGTTCACCAACGAATTGGAAACAGTCAATTACAACAGTAGCCGATAGATTTTCCAAGTCATCGGTTCGGAGGGTGGTCATTTTCCGCGCAATTGAGCAGCCCGCCCCTGCCGGCCAGAGAGTCGTTTGTAAAATGCCCAGTGAATAACAAAACTGTGAATGGTTCTGTGCGTGAATCCCACTAAACTCGGAGTATCCGTTACAGTAATTAAAGCAGTTAAGCGGATGCTTATCAAACGTCACACAGTCGTTAATTAGCGGCAATAGAGCGGCAGAGAGCTCGCTACTTTATTTGGTAGCCAGACGAACATGATTCAAGCCACTAGTATACTCATATATTTAAAAGTTTACTAACGATATTAATGATAATGATAGACACATATTTCTTTCTGCTTATACGTAAAAAAAATGTGAGAAATCTGCCATTCTTGAGAATGTAACATTATATCGAGCAGTAATCAAGCGTAAGCGACAATTCATATCTAATATATAAAAATGAATGTTTGTTTGTTCCTACTTTCAGCTCGATTGCAATAAAACATTGACAAACTTTTTGCTTGAACTTCCGGGAAGGTTATAGGCATATTAAAATTAACTTGCAATAGGTCTTATACATAAAAAAATCAATGTTTGTATGTCTAACTTTCATGCAATTCAACTGTCGACCGTCGACTGATCAAACAGCATTCAGACAATTAAAATTTGACGTTCGATTGTTTGGATTAAAAATGGAATATTTCAAATCTGTCAAATCGTGTGATCTACATTTTGACATTCCGTTCAAATGTGTTCCGTGCATTAGGTGTGATTGTTTTTCATATTTTATGCGTTACCACACCGCTCATCCGATTGCAACAAAACTTTGAGAAACTTTTTGCTTGCACTTGCGCAACGTTTATTGCCACATATAAAATTAGCTTACAGTAGGTCTTATGTATAAAAATAAATGTTTGTATGTGTAAAGGTCTGCCATACCATTCATGCGACTTGCGCAAAGGTTATAGGCGTAGTACAATTAAATTACAGTAGGTGGCGCGTGTGTCGTACCATAGAAAATCGGCAGCAAACGTCAAGCAGACAGAACAAGAAGACATGCACTTCAATAAACACAATTGAAACACAAACACTGTCTTTCTTTGAGTGGCATTGCAACGCTTGTCGGGAGCCGGCTAGTATTTTATAAAATAAGGTTTTTTTTAAATAGCTCTCGAAATACTTTTTTTATCCATTCCCGCTCCCAATATGAAGCATATGGCCTCCTAATGGAGGTATTTCAATGGATTTTTTCTACAAAACTGTTTATTGGTCAGTCGCTCAACCTTTCTTTTCCAAAAGGAGTAGTAGAGGAATAAGGATAAGCATAGAACAAGACTAGTGGTTAACTTATCGCTCTCTGCCACTGCCACTGAGGAGAGCTTTAGCTTGTTTGACTGTATTACTTAGAAGTGAGCGAGTTCATTCGAATTCTATGTGTTATGACTTAAGTAGTTTTTATCGGATTTAACCTCACCCTGTTGACTTTTGATGTCTTTATCACTCATCAAATCGCAAAAGCAATAAACATAATATTATTTGTGATTTGTTACGTATAAAAAAAAAAGTTTTTTACATTTTCTATTTGCTTTAAAGCGGACCCAACCAATCATAAAATTATGTCAAACGCTTCATTGATTGTAAATATTCAAAAAAATATTTTAAATTTAAAATCACAGTTACCATGTTTACCATGTTTATCTGCTTAGCTTAGTAATATATTTATTAATTAATTGGAAACACGGCTCAAATTCATCGAAAACATTAAAAAAATAAGATGGTGCAAGTTAGTGGAGAATGTAAATGGTGGAGACGTTAATGCCTCACCCTATATTAAATAAATATACAGTAGAATTTATAAATTTCTGTAAATATGCTCTGTCTGAACATCCTATATGTATGAAAAAATCTGAATATTTATTTGGATCGCATAGGTGGTAAGAGGGAATTTAAGATATCACAGAAATCCGTGCTATCCAATAGAAATCCATCCATAAATCGATAAAAAAAATGTTCGTACTAGGGTTCGAACCCGTGAGCTACGCAACCAAAGTTCCCAACGTTGCCGCTCGACTACGTAGCCTGCACAATATTATAAAAATACATTATTAGATAATGAAAAAAAACAAAATGTACACCACAAGTTATTAAAACCAAGCTAATTTTCTGATGAAAAAGTATGAAAATGATTCATTTGCAGCTGTATGTCGACATTCACAATTGTCGCTTCCTGCCCCTATTCCATTTCAGTTAAAGGACAAAAAAATACATTTGACTAACCGTATACCGTTAAATAATTTATGCCAATATATGAAAAATAGCCATGCTTATCTCAGATTGCAAGAGTGATAAATCCAAGATTTATGCGAAAGTATATATTGTTTTCGCTAAAATTATATGTTTGAAACGTCATACCCTCAATCTTTGTCAACAATATAATTGAGCCCTCTAGAGATGAAGTGAGCAAACAAGTAAAATGGTATAACTATTTTCTTGGACTTTAAAGTACAATCACGTCTTTATTTAGTGTTTTGGTGGATTGCATATTTTTATTATAATGAGATAATACTACTGCAATGTGTATTAACTGAGGTTACTTCACTTTTACGATACTTTAAGACGTGTAGGATATTACAACGCAATTACAACTTATTTTTTTCGTAAGTACCTCTTGGCTAACTTTCCCTCTAATGGACTCAATTGCATATGTTGGGTACTGATTTGATCTGAGTATATTGTTTTTCCTTAATTTAACAGAAAGCACCTCCGATCACCCTCTAGCCACCCCTGTGTAAATATATAAGATCATTATACCTTAGATTAAATTTGAAAACAGCATCACACCAAAAGAAGACAAATGAGTTGAATTAACTTGTTTTCCGTACTGATTCAGAACTAGCTTGAAATGCTGCAAAATACTTGGAAAATGTTAAAACAACTAGTACTGAATACTGACACATAATGAATGAATGAACTAATAGGGTACTTCAAACTGGATCACACGCTGTTTGTGTTTCATTGACTTTGCTTTTGTGAATTGGTCGCAAAATGTTTATTATGGGAACAATTAAAGCTGCCATTCGGCCACACGATGATTTGTCAAATTATTCATTCATTAAAACAATATCATTCATTTAAAATGCAACACATCAAGTGAATCCTTAACACGCTGGGTTCAACTAAATCTATTGTATTCGAACAGTGGCGGACATGTTTATTAAACTACGACTTATTTGTCGTCGGTATACTGCCAGAAAACTTTAAGTCAAAAAATCCTTTCGTCGCCTTTTTAGAATGTAGTGAACCGAACTGAAATGTAACGTGGCCGTAGACTAAAAGATAAATAAATTAACAACAATTGACGATATGTAGTCTTAGCCGAAATGGAGAGGTACAGATCAAGGGTGGGGAACCTGTGTCCTTCTAAGTTATCCTGTATGGCATTTTAACTTTACTAAATCTTTCATTTGATTGTTTTCCTTCATTTAAAAATATGTAATATTTATTTAAAGTAAATATTTATTGGAATCAGCAATGGTTTCGTTAAATAGAAAGTATTTTTATTTCTTAATATAATGCTTTTCCATCAAGTATGTAAGTAGTTAAGTTTAAACTTTATGTCGCTTATAAAATATATGATTATGACATTGCCAAAACCGAGTGTAACATCAAACACGCATTTTTTTTATTTAAGCCTATGTGATCCCAAGCTCCAAAATTTAAGTACTAACGTTTATGCCAAAAATTTACCATGTGAAAAAATGATTTGTGTGAAACCTTCGTTTTAGAAAATCGTTCTGCCATAATTTAGCTTTTTCATTTTGACAACCAATACCAAAAAGGTTTTTGACACACAAAAAACCAGTCTCGTTCTTGAATCGTACCAAAAAAAATCACCCTCATAAACTATCTTTCAATCCGAAAAACACTCTATCCAATATTTCACGCCGCTTTTCCTGGAGGAAGTGAGCACTCTCTCTTGACTGGAGACGAAAAACTATCGAGAGATTTCAACGTTGAAGATTCTTAAAAACATAGTACCTTCTCTTCACAGGCTGTTCTGTTAAAGAATAAATAATTATTATTTCAATTTAAATAAATAATATATCGTAACCGTATTAGCAGTATTACCATTAGCACCGTATTACCAATGTACGCATCAAATTGATATTTTTGACTAAGCAAAATATTCAAAATTTACGCTAAAAGCCAGTAGCGTCGGTATTTTATGTTACAAAGATTATTATAACATAAAAATATAAATGAAATTATGCCGATCTGACGGTCTGAAGTTAAGTTAAGACAGTGAAAATGAATTGCTTTATTTTACATTAATAACAATTACCGATAAATAAATTGATGTTTTGCCATACTAGCACAAGAAATCCAGCAACTGAGTTATTGCAGACAAAAAAATGACATCAAAGAACTTTACTGTGCACTTAACTCTTTTCCTCGAATTCTGTTATATATCAACTTTTGTCAGTGAGATGACGATATATTATCACTTATTTTAAATCATCGTTTTACAATCTACGACCTACTTTAATCAAACAACAATTTTTATCTTCCTAATTTATTTATTTTGTTTGTTCTACCAGACGACTTTTTTTTAAGTTTTGTCCAATGTCAATGTATATCATTGTGTAGTCCACCAAAGAAATGTATAAATAGTTGGTATTGATTGCAGACATGTTGAAAGCTCATCACTCTTATTTAAATGCATAAACATAGGATAATTAGTTTCAAAATGAAATTTTTTATTTTACATAGTACTCCATATCTTCTCATAGAAATACATCCTGCTAGATTAGACACTTTACTTGGCTACTAAATTAGAATCGAAACTTCTGACGAGCAACTTACAAAGTTTTGAAGAATTAAAAATAATTTAATAATTTAATTAAAAAATTACAGAATTTACAATAAATACATGAAGATTTTAAAATAAGTGAATGGTATAAATGTTATGTTTGAATATTATTTCATGAAATATAACCGCCCCTGCATATACAAGGGGTGCATTGATCCAATGCCACATTGACCGGCCGCCACTGATTATTTCAGAAGTGGAAAAGTGGGAGGGAATTTTTAGACATCACAGACACCCACGAAATCTATTCATAAATCGATTGCAAAATCTGTCCATATTGGGATTCAAACCCTTGATCTCTGCAACCGAAACTGACGATGTTGACCACCCGAACACGAACTCGTATCGTTTTAAATATAAATTAAATACGTTTTATTTTTTTGCAAGAAAACTTGAACCGAATTATCGTGTAAGAGAGGCGTAATATATAAAAACCGGTATCAATATAATAAAAGTAAAACTTTAATGAAACATCACCCTGTAGATCAGCGTATGTGTTTGTATGAGAGTTGATGGGCATCGATGCTGCCTTTAGGAGCGTGAGGGGCCCAGACATCCACCTGCGCCCGCTAAAAGCTCTGCTGAATCAGTTCCTGGGCAAGCACATGGGCCCCGAACAAATCGAATTACCTCCGCGCTAATGGCCACCAGATCTTCGAGCTCCTCCACTTTTGCTTGAATAGGGAACCGAGTCGTTAAACTGTTATAGTCTATAAAGTCAACGGAGAATCAGGCAGTGCTCCTTTATTGCTGAATCATTATCATTTATGTGATAATCGCAAGAGTAAATTCTCTATCAATGGTTTGTATAACCAAGCTATCATAGTAAGTTAAATAAATATATTAAATGAATACAAAATATGTCAACACTTTACTTACCAATATTAAGACTCATTTAGTATTTAATCATAATTGATGATTCAATGAAAAAATCTTGTGAAATTCCTGATTTTTTAAATGAAATTTACATCGGTAAGATGTGGAATACACCTCGTAAAAAACCTGTGAAGCAAGTTGTGGTGAGTAAAACGTGATGTACCAAAGGCTCTTATGAATTTAGTGCTATGATTATTGAAAAGCATTCTATAGAAATGTAGCAGCGACACATTACATAAGCGCTTAGCACAGAATCATGCATATGAATATTACTAGAATTTTACGTATTAATTATAATCATTTTGTGAGAAATTCGGAAAGATTATAGAGAGCCGAGGCAGTCTTCGACAGATTATCAAGCCAATAAAATATATCCACATTCCACACCGAGTTGGTAAGTTGATATTTAGTATTTTTAATGAAATTATTATTTTATAATGAATTTACATCAAATATAAAATTAGATGTTTTTAATTTAGTGAATTAAATTTATAAGCTGGTGTTTTTTGTATAGACAGTTGGGTATGAAAAAAAATGTATTTTAATTGGCAGGAATACATTATGAATAATCAACATTTAAATACATTAAAAAACAACATTTTATAGTCAAACTATGGTTGATAGATTTAGCAGTGTTTTTTTTAAATCTATGACTGCTCTCAATGTGGAGCCAATGACCTTTTAATGGAGGTATGTCAAAAGATGTTTTTTCTACAAGAACTGTTCGTTACTCAGTCGCTTAACCTATCTTTTTTCAAAGACAGTAAGTAGGGATAAAAAGATAAGGCTAAGACAGGACTAGTGGTTGACAAATTGCTTTCGCTACACCTAGTTATTAAAGAATTGGAAGGGTGGGATCGAATTTTTAGACATCACAAACACCCGTACCTTTGAACAGAAATCGAATAAATGCTGTTCGTACTGGGAACCCGTGAGATTCGGCATGTAAGCCAACAATGCTAACCTCTGTTTATTATACGAGAATAAAAACATTTAAAACTGATTATGTTTCTAAATGTACTCCTAAATAATACTACGGTGTGAACTTTCAATGCTAAACACAAAGCAATCATTGAAGCTTATGATTTGTAAAATTTATTCAGTGCGTTGTTTGAAGTCCCAAAACAATTACCGCTACATCGATTTTTGTATTAATTTCATCAAATACCTGCCCATAAATCTTCTTTACTGTGTTATGTTTTGCATAAACACACCCAGCCGGCAAAGAGGGTATCAATGCTAGTTCACATTTCAACAAAGCAATTTCGAAGTCAGATACGTTTCCAAAATTACACAACAGGGAAATTTGAATACCTGTCAATGTTCGGAAGTTCTCTGCTCGCACCGATACGTATGATAGTCTGCCATACACGAGAATTTTTTTAAAACTTCATTATTACAGATAATATGAGGTGTCGTTAAGCATAAGAAAACATCACGAATAGGCCACGCTGACCTGATCTCAACCAATAGCAATTTCGAGGCATTCTATAAATTTACAACATCATATGAGAAACGGGGTATTCTTTATTTCTTTTAAATTCAACGCGGTGTATATTGTCAAATCACGGCGTATTCTTAGTATACGGATACACATGATACTTAATATCAATTAAACTAAATTACTGAGCAAGTCACATTCTCTTTTTTTTAATTTTAATTTTTATCTTTATCTTTTTTTAAGCACAATAGTGCATGTTTAAAATATAGATCCCGTGCAGCTCTGTACAGGGCCGAAATATGAAGAGTAAATTCGACTATTTTCTTGATCTTTATTGCATTATGAAAAGCGGTTGCGTACACATAATGGGTAGTGTTGGGATAATCAACTACCTACTTGTATTGGAAAATAATAAATGTTTACTATTCCCTAGCAAGTTCTAAGCATATTTTTAAGCACACTAGTGCATGATTCAAGATCAGTCCTGTGCAGTCCTGCTCGAGCCATAAATGTGAGGGATAGACTCCTTTTTTCTGTTGATAGTGCTGTGGAACGCGGCCATAAAACTTTGGCTGCATATACCCAACGGGCAGAATTTGGTTCTCGGTTACCACAATTGTCTTCGCCATATAAACCACCATTACTTCTTCGAATACTATTACTAAGGACTAGTGACACAGTGGTTCTTCCACAAAGTTCAGTCATTTACTCAACGCTGTTCACCACCATTCAAGATGGCTGACACCCTTTAACAGGCTGTATTTTGCAGTGTAACAGCATTATTCATGTTTCCGTAAAGTTATATAGAATTCCCGATAAATAATGCCAACACGATACACATACTGAATGACAATATTTTATTTATTCTCTTCGGGATTTGGTGTGAAAGAGTGATTAAATATATTTGCTTAATCTGTCGCATTGGATATTTGCGTCAAAACAATATTTATTTTTGAAGACAATCTAGGTTTTGAAATGAAAAACTTCAATTTTCATAGTTTCTAAATTGTTAATGTAGTTTTTCGCGAATTTTTCCAATATCTTCTCGACAAAATTATTTAGTTTTTTTTCCTTAAAATAAATTTTTGGTAGTTATTCTACAAACAATAATGTATTTTTTTATTTTTCATATACTAGTACACCGCTTTTGTGCACCTTGGTTGTGTGCTAGTCAAGCGACTAACAAACACCCAGATTCGTTTAAAAATCTTCCTTTGAAAGTACGTCATTATGATTGTATAAACGTCACTTTGTTAGCCAAATATATGATAAATTTTCATTCTAAGAATCATCGGTTGAAATACTTAAGCAATCATACTTTTAATGATTCGTTAATGTTTCAGTATCCGGATTTTTCTACTGAAAAAATCTGTCAGTGTATAGAGCGTTATTGGAAGAGAAACAGCATTGGCCTTTTCATCTGTGGCCACCGTTTTATTATCTACAAGGGAAATGTGCTTCGGTTTCATCTGTCCTATTTCAACCCGCGATTACGTTTGTAGAAGAAAAGGATAGATTATTGTCTGACGCTTATTGGAATATGGGCTTTTTAAAACACATTTCTATGCAGATTGAAAAGTCGATGTCTATCCATTATGTTTTCATAGTTGAGTTACTTTAGACTCTAAATAATATTGAAGTGTTATCATGAGAATTTTTTCGATTATGTATTCTTGTTATCATAAAAGCTAAAGTAAAATAAAAAATATCATGATTAGAGTAATATTCATATACAATTCAATACATACATTATGTATACTTTAACCAAAAATAATAAAAAAAACTGTTCCTTAAATTACTTGTCATTGTGATATTATGATTATATGATTTGGTATAAGACGATAGAAAGTTTGAAACAATAACTGTTTCAAACGAATGTCTTACCGTTGTGATTCCTTTCATTTAAATGAAATTAAAATTTAATTTTTCATAAAAAATATATTCACTTTTTGTCTCATTTTAGTCCTTATTAAATTTTTAAAATACTTGTAAGTATGTATGTAAAAATGTAGACGTGTATATTCGCGAATAAGTTTACGTATGAGGACATACAAATGTGAGCACGCATGCTCCATAAAAAGGGATTGAAGTAATCACATTTGGTTGGTTGATTTTCAGGCCACACACTGGATGAAGAAATCGCATTGTTACTCTCCTACCCTTTGTATTTCCAACCCTCTACATACACGCAAAACAATAGGTTATGTTTTAAAATTTATATAAATACAAAGAAATTATATGCTTCGTATATTATACTAATGAATGCCCTTTTTCAAATCAAATAAATAAAATAAACAACAGAATTATCACGATTTTTAAAATTGTTTTTATCTGTATGTTCGATGGTTTTTTTTTGTATTATATAACAGTGTTTCACTTTTAATGTCTGTCGGGTCAATTATTGGTGGAAAGGCATTGTGTTAAAAAAATAAATACTTTTGTACTAACTCCACAATATTATGTGGAATTAGTAAATGTGAAAACATAAATAATGTGAAATAAGAAAAGAAATGTTTTTAAGTCAGCACTATACTATCACTATTTTAAATTGAGTTATTTAAAAATCACTACAGATTTTTACTAGCTCTATCATCCGGCGAAACATAAAAAATGCATTTTAATTTAAATTATTATTCTTCACACCTATTACAGAAATATGTGATATGATATTTTTATAATTTAAAATATTATAACTAGACTAGCTGACCCGGCATGCGTTGCAATGCCACTCAAAGAAAGAAAGTGTTTTAATTATGTTTATTGAAGTGCTTTTGGATATATTTTGTTTTTTTGTCTGGTGCGTATATGAATAGATCTTAAGGTTTTTCAACGCGTGAGCAGACCAGAACGTCAAATTTCAATTGTTTTAAATTGGAACGACGAATTGTCAGGAATATTGAAAAAAAAATCTGGATCGGGACACCCTTCACCTAGCGGGATGAAATATAGTTTACATTTGATTCTCATATCTAGCAAATATACATAAAAAAAATCATAAAAATCGGTCAAGCCGTTTCGGAGGAGTTTGGCGACAAACACCGTGATACGAGATTTTTATATAAACTAGATTTACATTCATTTATTGGTTAGCAGATATTTTTTCTTCTATGTGTGTGCAATTAAATGAAATGCGTATGATAAAAAAATTCACTGTTCAAAAATAAATAAATAAAATAACATGTCTTCCCACAATTATATGCTTCTTAATACGTGCCTTGAACGATTTAACATAATACAAACATGTTTCATCATGGGTATGATATATTTTAGTATCAAAACGTTTATAATCATTTTAAAGCACTTTTGGTTTGAAAACATTTTTCAATATTTACAATTATCATTTGGTAAGAATATTCAATCTTTTAATGCAGAGTATATAATATCAGACCATATATCTGTTCCAAACAGAGCGGGATTTTAAAAAACAAATATTTCCAATTACATATACTAAATTTCTATTGCCGAAAAAATAATGGCTATATGGATGAAAATACTAAGTTAAACATTAGTGACGGTTTACTTGCCTCTTATGTGCACATCATAAGTTTTCATTCGTGAAATAAAAATGGTGAAAGTCATAAGCTTTTCCGGAATGATATATTAAAATTCAAACGAGGATACATTGCGGTTTCTTTTTTGAATAAATCCTCCGAAAAAATGCTTGATTATATTCAGGCAGGCGAATCATTTCAAATCGTATTATACTGCTAGACCTCAAGATTTAGAAATCATGAAAAATTCAAATTAGGCCCGAGCGCTTTTCCTCTCCACACGTAGATATAACAATTTCCACGTGTGCTTTTCCCGCACGATAAAAGCGCTTTTCGTAATGCCCTTCTTTCTCCCTTGCCCCTTTTTTAACTCCCTCATTTTTGGCTCCCGTCCTATTATTATAGTCATGCAATGAGTTAGAAAACAAAAGATAACACAATCGTATTCCTCAACCAATATCAAAGAAAATTTAAAAAAATTAATATAGTAGCGTTGAATATAATGTTAATATTTGTAAAAATTCTAGCAAATAGTACATGGGGTTGTGTGATTAGTCAATCTAGAGCACGGGTTCCCAACCTGGGGGTCGCCAAAGGTTTTCTGGGGGGTCGCCAACTTTCTCCGGTCAGCTAAAAAAAAAGCGGAGTTTCGGGGCAATCCGGGGAAAAAGTATAGCAAATCGAGGATTTCAAATTCCTCAGGGGGTCGCCTAGTCACGGCTTTTATAAAAAGGGGTCGCCACCCGAAAAGGGTTGGGAACCTATGATCTAGAGTGACTCTGTTGACGATTGACTTTGAGTTCAATATTTTTTTTTTATCATTTATTAATAATTAATATACGGTTTAACCGGGAATATAACGTGTTATTAAAAGCATTAGTGTTTTATTCGCGTGCTGATGAAAAAATATACACGTTGCATAGAAATACGTGCTCTGAGCTGATCTCTTAACATAATCTTTGTTTTGTAAGACATATCTGGCGCATTTGGGTAAAGTGACGATACCCACATGTTTATGAAATTGATAGTTTTTTTTTGTTCTGCAACTCTTTCTCGTAAGAAAGCGAGTTACAATAAACAATAATACATATAGCGTGTATTGAGGAAAAAGGTAGTTAATCGGATACAATACAAACGTCAAGTTAATTCTTCTGCGATTAATAAGCACGACGATATTCATTCGGCTGATACGTTACTAGCTTCTCTATAAGATGATAGATTTTTATTTATAGAAGTATGAGACCACGAGTGAATAGTTGTGCGCGTGCGCGACGAGTTTACAGCCAGAATAATGCATTCAAATGTGAGCAATCCAAACTGAAATAACCGATTCCGCGGCACTCCCGCGGGTCACATTCTATGGTCCGGTTTATTTTTTCATATAAAACACCTCGCAGAGTGGAGAGAATGAAAGAGACGGGGAATCGCGCGAGGGTGAGAGGGCGATTTTGCCGCCGGAATCGCAGCCCGCATTTTGAATTGCAAATTTAAATGGAATTCAATTTGAAAAGATCTGAGGAAAATGATAGCGGTGTGATAATTTTTTCCTTTATATTTTGAAATCAACTGGTCATAGAGAAGATTTGTTATTACACCTAGGCGAGTATTTATTTTTCAGGAATTTTAAGAAAACTACAATCGACACACATCTAGCGACAGAAAAAAAAAATGATACCTTATTGATAAATAGTGTTTATGTCACCGAAATTAGGTGAGAAAAACTGAATTTCGTTTTATGTTTTCAAATGTTTAATGTCAGAGCAATTAACAACGACTATATTCTTAATTACGTTTCAAAAATCATTTAATCTTTTTTGTTTTAACATAACTTTTCTACGAGAACTGTTTGCTAGCCAGTCGTTCAAACTTTCTTTATCAAAATTATTAGGGATATAAAGATAAGGGTAGAAAAACACTAGTGGTTAGCTAATCACTCTCGCTACACTTAGTTATTGAAGGATTGCAAAGGTGGGAAGGAATTTTTAGACATCAGAAACACCCATGTATTCGAATAGAAATCGATCGGAAAAAAATGCTGTTCATACTGAGACTCGAACCCGTGAGATCTGACACGGAAGCCAACCACGCTAACCGCTGCGCCATAGGACCCGACTTATTTTTGTTTTAGTATTTGAACTGCTATGAGAATTCTTCCTAAAGCTCACTCTTAACCATTTGTTGGTGTAATAATAAAACATATCCCTGTTATTTTCTTTGGAGAGGAAGCTTTTAATGATAATTGTATAGTGATATATCCCAATTCACTTTGGCTAAAAAAAACTGAATGCCGCCATTGGATAAATAAACAAGACTCAAGAAAAATGTCATACTGTTTCTGTGAAGTAGAACAGACTTGATAATATGGGATTGTTTGGCTGAGAAAGAATTTTATGACACAATCCTCTCTCATTTGGCATTCAATCACTTACGTAGGATATTTTGTTTGTTTTTCGTAGCAAAACAGGACGGAAAGAATATACCGTGTCGTCCATGTATCTAATGAATACCACAGGAGAAATCAAATTATATTTTTTTGCAAGATTTCCTAATTATTTCAACTCAATTTTTATATTCTTTTTGCAGTGAATTTATACAGTTATTGATTAAATAAAATCTATAAATAAAAAACAAATCTATAAAGAATTACATAAGTTTAATGATTAAACACGTAAAACAAAATTTATCCAGGTTGGAATTTCGTGAAACCTTGATGACCACATAATGTATTCATTATAAATATTCTCATATTATGATAAAAATCATTTTTATAAATATATTATTATAACTCAATATACATATGTGTTAAATAAATATATTTTTATTGTATTTTTTTTGCTATGCCTAATAATTTTAAATCACATGAGATCATCTTGGAATTGTAAAAATCTTAGTTTTATATTGTTTTTTGTCGAATGTGAGAACCCAGACCAATTTTATCGCTAGTCATTGATTAATATTATAATTATAAATTTAATTAAATGAATGTTTTACTGCAGTCAAATCAATAATAATGAATGAACAGAGCGCATATATTTTTCGTTTTTGTAACCATTTACTTCGCAACTAAGTGCTCTGTAGTATTCATTTTTTCTTTCCAACTGAAACCAAATAAAAAGCACGCCCCTGAGAAGAAACGACACACAAATGGGTTGACCAGTGCGCAACACTGCTCTCACATTAGCTTTGGGATGTTCTTAACTAACTTGCCGTATAATTGTGATGGCTACAAATTAATTTACAAGTTCCGTCAGCGACCAACTAACTACGATTAAACTCAAAAAAGGATGTACGTACAACATTCTGGGTTGCATTTTAATTGCTCATCGTGATTACTAATTACACACTCTGTAAAAGAACACTGCTCTACGGTACTAACACAATGTTTTGGATCAGAACGAAACAAAACCAAGTACAATTGCTAAGTATGTCAACTGTTGCTTTTTCTGAGCTCAATTCTTAAAATCTAATATTCAATCCAAATACGATAATATCATTATTTTCGTACTACGTACTCATCAAGTAGATTAACTGGCTGATTTTAACTAACCCATTTGAGTTTAAGCTGTAAATTCACTAAACTTCCCGTATTCAAAAGATGATGATGTTATTCGGAGAGTACATCGTTACCCGAAATAGTGAAATTAACGCACGTGCTTTCAAACTGGTCCCCAAACTAGGTCCTGGTAAACTAGTCGGGTTTCATCAAGTATATTTAACTGTTGTGTTTTATTCTTAAGTATTTTTATGGCAGAAAATGTATTATAGAAATATATATGAACGGATTTACACATAGAATTAAACATAATTCTCTGGGGAAGATATGTCCGTGAATATCTGTGCTTTAGCCGGTACTTAAAGCTCTATAAATTTGATATAAAAAAAAATCGGCTATTTTAGGTTTTAAGCTATTCCTCAAGCAAAAACCAACAGTTGAGTGAAATTTTTTTTGTGGAAAACATGCGGTGAAGAGGTAATATCCAACGCGATAAATTCACGATCATTCATGTCATCAATAAATGTTTTCAATAGAAATTAAATACAACTTTCCATGATGAGTGAGAAACTTTTTTGTACAACTAACACTCAAATGCTTGTTGAAAACGTTAATTTGATTTGACGACATTCTGAATTAATGATAAAATTAATGATAATGATTAATGATAAAATTATCACCAGGCAATATCATTAGAAACATTCTTTTTGGGTCGCATTTGTATCACTTTATAGTTCATATAATTAAGTTATTAATTCAGAGATGCCTAGAAAAAACTATCTTACAGTAAGCCCTAAAATGTGTAATAGTTTTCATTAACCATATCCTCTTTAAGATTACACATTTTTTTTTATTAATTATAAATCATCTTCTACTAGAATAAATATAGAAATATAAATCGTTTAAATTAGATAATCTTCTTTGATCTTGAACACCCTTTGAACGTAGTCTGAAATAGGTAGTATTTATCCATTGTCCAATTTTCTTTATTGTTTTAATTAAACGTTTTCCACTCGACTGTTCTTAGATGCCTACATATTATTAAACCCAGCATGTAGATACTTATTTGCCAAGCTTTTCTACACATATTAATTTATAAAAGTTGAATAATACGTCAAAATATATTTGAAAACTTTTCCAAAAGATAAAATATAAATAGCATTATTTAGCAGTATTTAAGTTGTAATACGCTGAATACAAAAATGACTATGAATGAATACAATAATTTTTTAATACTTTCACTTCACTTTTCTGCAATCATAGCATATTTAAAGATTTTAAATGATCGAATTTCACAATGTGAACCAAACGATATTTTTTTGCAGTACGATGTCAAAAATGGCTCAACTAATCGCTCACATTTTACGACCAATAACCTGAATATGAATATGTAAGTGAGTTGTCGATATGTTTTACTTACAGCACACTTTTTTGATTTCATTTAATTACCTTATATTGATGAGAATTTGTCTTAAAAAGTTTTGGATTGCGTTTTTGTCTGAAAAGTCTACACTATTTTAAGTATTTAAAAAAAAAAATATATATATTTGTATCATAATTTGTACAAAACATATAAAAAACATATATATTTATTTGAGCGCTTGCAGCCTCTACTTGGAGCATATGGCCACCTCACGATACTTCTAATTGCTTCCTCCCAAGTCACCTTGTATCACGTTGCTCTACCGAGTAAATTCTATAGGTATTTTAGATGGTCTTTAGCAGTCTTCCAGAGTGCCAGAATCCATTCAGCTCGAAGAAGAAGCATACAGGATTCAGGATCTCCACGAACATCAGAAAAACATGTCAAGCCAGGTCCAAGATGTATTACTTACTTTACAATGAATAGAATATCACATTCATTTAAAGTATGAACTATTTTCCCGTGGTATAATATACAATTACATATCACCATCAGCTAAACCGACCAGCAGTAGCTAGCTCTACCAACCAGGTGGGTGGGCCTGGGCTCAATTCTCGTTTAGGGTTATGTCAAATTTAGATTTATCAATTTAAATTTTATGTTTGTGATGTAAATTTATCTTGAGTTTATCTCAAGTGACTTACAATTTTTCGTAAAAGTTTTTCTCGTGTGATTTATCAACATTAACATTTTTTGCATTGGCATAAGCTGTAATTCCATTTTTTTTTTAAATATATATGAATTTTATAAATCGATTTTTCAATCGATTTATGAATTTCTGTTCAAAGGCATGGATGTATGTGATGTCTTGAATTCCCCCCTCTCACCCATTCTATCCTATAAACGGGGCATATCGAGAGCGATTAGCTTACCACTAATCCTGTCCTAGCCCTAAGCTTCTATTCCTACTCACTTTGGAAAAAAGAGAGGTTGGGCAACTGAGTAACAAGCAGTTCTCGTAGAAACACTTCTGTTGAGATAAACTCCATTAGGAGTCCATATGCTTCACATTGGGAGCGGACATGGTTAAAAAAAATAAAAATATATATATTTAAACCACATTCAAGAATGTATACGGTTTTCAAACATTCCCAAATTGTTGATTGATCCACCCAATATCAAACATAGTATTGAATTGTTGATATAAGATTTAGCATATTAAAAAAGTAATTAGTTCTACAGCCATATTCAAAATGAAATAATAAAATAAAATGGTTTATTGTCTATCACTCAACTTATATTGATAAGACTCAGTTTTGTGTCCGCCAGAGGGATTTTTCATTACTTGATTCGCAGCAGCATCTAAATCTTTCACTTGAAATGATTTTTCTAAATAAACCTTACTTGACTTTTTGTTAAAAGCTATATAAACTGTCATGATGCGCACAGTTATTTGTATAAAACAATGGTTTACTGTATTTTTACAATACATATTTCACGTGCAATGTGTTCAGTGTCAATACTTGATGGAAAGGCATTAATAATTAAAAAATAAAACATATTTTTTAGTATCTGGATCAGTCTCGCTCACCACAAACATTTTCAACCAATATTTTCTGATCAATTCAATTTTAATCACGCAAATTTACTCCTGATTAAAACCGGTCCTGATCTACACATATACAAATATAAAATTTGTGCAAAAAGTGTTTATCAGCACAGATGCACAGACCTTTCTCTCTCTATCTGTATATGCATCGTTCACTCGTATTGCGCGAAAGCTGACAGGTGGTAAACATTGGTTTGTGTTGAGGCATGAGTACAGGAGGTATAGGGAAAGTGTTTATTCAACTACTAGTCCTTTCCTAGAACCACATTTTTTAGTATTCCTTTCGTGAGGGAAGAAATTAAGCGACCAATTTACAACCAGTTGACGATATCAATAAATATTGAAATTTATAATGTGCCGTGTCTATGAATTTAAAAGATAGTATGGCATGGATAATCTCACGGTTCATTTAGGACCCTTAGGGGCTGGGCTGTCCACATATGACTTCATGCTCTGGGGTCTAATATAATGTGAAGATTGGATACGAAATTTGAAAAGTCTATATGACGATAGTTATTATGTACAGAGATTATTAGTGCTTTACGTTGAAATTCGTAGCATTCAGGATTACACATCATCAACTAAAAAGCATGCTACCAGATACATACACGGTAGGCGGATCCATTTTTCTACCAGACACGCTGGACTGTGTCAAGGGACCCGAGACATAATTAATATTTTTTCTCAACACTGCGGGCGGGACATTAGTCTTGGACTGCCAGACACAGCGTCCTGCTAACGACCCCCGCCCACATACTACCGCCTACTTCAGGGGATGATTAATTCGCATGCTGAGATGGAACATAAAGCAATGTCACATATCGTCGAGAATTATTATATCACTATTATGGTATTGTATGTATGGAAAGTATTTTCACTTGATTAAACTATTTACAGAATAGTAATAAAAGCTCTGCGTATTTTCCGTAGAGGGTAAAAAGTTGATATATTGATGCCAATTGGGAATTGAAAATATCAATACGGTTATTTCGATAATATATGCAATACTGAAGATAAAAAATTAACAAAAAAATACGGTTTTTGAGATCACAATACCGATCTAATAAGTCAATAAGAGTTACATATTTTAATATTTCATATAGAGTATCAATTGATAATATAATATATTATGAGGCGTTTAGTTACAAAAACCGATATAAACACGCTTTCGAACAAATTTTACTCAATATAAGCTAACGAAAAAAAAAGCAAATCATAATAATTAGCGATATATTCATGGATAGGAATATTTTAAATCTGATTAATTCTGGTAGGTATCTGGTATGTAAAATTTTACTTTGGTTATTTTTATTAATTGTATGATTTATCAGCTTGTAATAATAAAAGTAGAAATGAAAAAAAAGACGACAATCGGCCCAACCCACTTTTTAATTTTCAGATAAAAGTTGGTTGTTGATTATCCCACCACGTGCATCCAGTCGATATTTCACGGCGTCCGTCCATAACGCTATAACAACCAAGAAAAGAAGCGAATATACTTCTTATATTATTTATCCTATACAGAGCTGCACGGTAACTTGTGCGTAAAAATATAAAGATAGAATGAAAAAAAGATAATGCTATTTGCTTAGACATTAAGTTTCACTTTATATGGAAAAAATAGCTCATTTGTTTGTAATTGACTCACTTGACAGGTCACTCAAAACCTTGCGATTTTTTTAAAATGAAAATTAAAAATCTTCTCTTGTTCGTAAAGAAATTATGTTGTCTTATTTCAGTTAGAAATGCATAAATTATTTAAAATTTTACTCACGTAAAACTCTGGTTTTGAGCTTAGTTACCGACGGCTTGTTAATTGTTATCATGTTGAGTATTGAATAGTTCAAGTGATAAAATTTCTTCGAAACTAATCAGGTTGAATTAACTCAATCGTTCATACGAATCTCCAGGGATATACATTTGCAGAGTGATTTGCAGTTATGCGTAGCAGTGAAAATTGCAACTTCTTTTACAGGAAATAATCGTTAAGTTCAAATGAATCGTATAATGTCGGAAGGGATCACGACCCCAAGTGTCAAGTGGGGTGGATTGTATAAACTGGAATTTCAAATTATAAAATTGTTTTACATTGCGTAGAAGTGGACGGAGAAAGTGTATTTATTAATAAAATACTAAATTAATAAAAAATAAGTGTACATCAATGCTATCATAGTATTATAAAAACACCTATTTATCTATAATTCACGTATTTGTTGTACTTTTAGATCATTTCATGCAATGGAGATACAATTTTGAAGATTTTTTAAAATTTAGTTTCTTGAATTTATTATGAAGAAAGTTTATTATAAACTATTTTTCACTTCGGATTTCTTTTTATAAATTTGTTTTAAATAGTGCGTTATACAGTGAAAAAGGAAATTTTTGATCATAATTCGACATGCTCGATGAAGGCCTTCTTATGCAAAATATAAGTATCGTATAAGAATTTGAAAATACGGATCGGGTTAAAGTTACACTACTCCACCCTAGTGTGAAGGGTGGAGCGCCCTCCAAGGCACGCTATACCCCCGAGGATTGTAACTCTTTTTATGTCCAAATTGAGGGCAGGGGGCTTCTAACCTTACCTATGTCATTATTTATACAATTCAGTTAGCTCCCGACATTTCTTTAACACTATATGTCAAATCAATTGGCAGACCAAGACTCACAGCATTGCTTAATTAGCCAGAGCTGTTGTCATATTATCAATCACACCATATTTTATAAAATTTTAACATTTTTGCGTAAACTTATTCACTATAACATATGGTATAAAGTAAGTGTTTGGTAATCCCGCTATGAGAATATTAACCACCTACACGCTTAGACAGTCCCTTAAAGCAGAGCTTCCTAAATAAGGGGCCGCCGCAGAACATGTTTTGTATTGAGGGGGGCTGCGGATTTTTTTTTTCAGATTTAGGGGGACGTGGTATGTTTTTTTTTGGGAAGCACTGCCTTAGAGTATATAAACTACATTGAAATGTTTTTCATATACAAAAAAAATGAAACTTTTAATATAAACAGTTTTCGAGTAAAATCGTATTCTTTATTTTGAATTTCGTGATGAATTCAATTTAAATTGTGTATCTTAAATATGATTTGTTTTACTTTTAATAATATTCCATTAAGCAATCTAGTTCACGGGGCATACTGTATCAGTATTCAGTAGTATGTATTGTCTCTACAATACAACTGTCAAGCAGAGATAACCGACATTGTTGCCATAAATACCTGCAATATTCCAAAAGCTTATAAAATAAATAACTTAAAAGAACATAAGATTGCTCTCTGAGTTCCGACATTTAATCACCACACTGAAAATAATAATAAAAACGGGATAGATGTAAGGAAGAATGAAACTTATGTTAATTGCCGATGAAACTTACTTTATATCCTATCAATATTTATCATATTATGATATATTTAATTATTTTAACACTATAATAATAAAATTGGTGATTAAATTTCATGAAAAGAAACTTACCTTTATACCATCAATATTATATCAATATAGTACAACGATTCTTATTTATTTCCCCAAAGAATAACCTAGAACATAGGTTTCCAACCTTTTTCGGGTGGCGACTCTTTTTTATAAAAGCCATGTGACTAGCGACCCCCCCAGGAATTTGAAATCCTCGATTTACTTGTTGCCCGGATTGTCTCCGAAGCTCCTTTTTTTTAGCTCACCGAGGAATTTGAAATCCTCGATTTGCTATATTGTTAAAATCTAAAAAAAAGTTGGCGACCCCCCAGGAAACCTTTGGCGACCCCCAGGTTGGGAACCCGTGACCTAGAAGGATGGTTTTGCAAATTCAGATACTCTATAGCAGTGGTCGTCAACCTGTCCGTACCGCCCGACGGTTGAGGATTATATGATGAGCGGTGGGCTATTTTGGTTTTTTTTTTATTTATTTTCTGTTTTTGCTCTGTGCGTAACCGGTGGATCGAAAAAAAATATTATTTTCTCTTTTCATCAAGAAAAGAGTTTTTATTAAACGATGTGTGCAAAAACTACGAAAATACTAAAATTGAATTATTCTTTAAGCAAATATCTAATGATATTTCACATTTTAAAAAATACACTTATATGTTTTAAGTAGGGAAAATAACCCAAAATAAAAATAGTTATAAGAATCATGTTACGAGTTAACTAATTTAGATTTTAAGCAACGCATATGTGGTTCAAACTAGTGAAAAGGTTTTGGGAATAATTAATCATTTTATTGCGGTATTTATTCGTGGGTATAGTCATAAAACAATTCGTTGGTGTATGGTATTACATCCTTACAATTTAGTTAGTTCCTAACATCGACGCACCGCCAATTTCTTTTTGTGATAGTTTAGCTTTAAATAACAGGTTGGTCTTTATTTACAGTCTTGTATAAATTCGCTTTGACAGTTTAATTTTTGCTTGGAATTTAAATGGGGATTTAATCTAAGTACTAAATAATCTCGGCAGCAAAAAATGATATAGGCTCATAAAATGGTATCATAAAATCTAAATTAGAAAAATAAGTGTAATGGTTTTTGAAATATTACCCAACAATGTGCATATTTTTTAGTGTAAAGATACATGTTAAGATTGATAAAAAAACTGCATAGTAAACGATTAAGGTGTTCACGATCAATTCCTAGTATAAATTTATTCATTGTATTAAAAAAGTACATTATTTACATTTAATTGATTAATGATCAGAACCGGTCTCGCCGTGAGCATTTTAAAATTATTAATAATTCTGTATAGATTTTTTTCATCTTTTGATATTATTTGCGATGAGCGAAATCGGTTCTGACTTTTTATAAATAATTTGTAATTGGTACAAAAAGCGTTATATTTTTGGATTTCAAAACATGTTTTGGTAAGGTAGTGAGAATTGTAAGCTAATACTTGATGACACTTACATAAGCTAAGATTCGGTAAAATTAATAATTTTATCAAAAAGTTTTATCATATTATAATGAATGAATAATTTGAATTTGATAGCTGAGGGAAATATTTATATAGCTGATTTATTTGCTATATTTATATGCTATATTTATATATTTGATAGCTGAGAGAAATATTTGAATAAAATATGTACCATATAGAGTTTTTCGTGTTGATGTTCAGCATTCCAATAAGAGGCAGTGGAAGATTCTTTGATTGAAGGGAACTGAAAATAACTAGGATTTGCTTGGGAAATATATCTGGACGGCCAAATTCGGCAAAATGGAGACACATAGGACCCTCCGGATCGTCGCACTCCAAGCTGATGGTGATAGTTTTTTTCATACTGTAGCACAGTGGTCGCAACCTACTCCCCACAGGTAATTCAACTACTTAATACAACATTAGTTATCCACCAAGAAACGTTAAGTAAACTACATACATATTTGCCAAATATTGAAAAAAAATCGAAAAAAATTCAAAACCAAGGAAACCACTAATAAAATTTTATATGTATGTTTTTACATAATAAATTTGTATTTACACAAAAATATGCAAATATGCGTATTTTATAGGTGTTATTTTATAAACATAGCTTTTTTTTTTTAAATAAATAGTACAAAATTGTTTTAAACTTTTAGTCACAAACCAAATAAATTACCCAGTCTCTCAAAAAGTTGCCGACTACTGATCTTGCACATTATAATTCTTATTTTTAAACCAGCTAATATTTCTCATTTTTTTTAAATTTCGCAATAAAATATTATTTGATAGTCGAGTTACTAACTTTGGCAAAAATAAACTTTTGAACGTGCATCAAACGAAATTAAATTTGTACAGCGTAAACGACTACATTACACATCTATCAAAGTATGATAGTTTGCCAACCTTCAGTTAGAATGCATTTTTGATCGTTTGCTTTTAATTCACGGTGTACCAATGCATTAACGTTAAAACAAACAAAACAAAAATTAGCCACGGAGCTTGAAAACATTTTTATGTGTGTATTTTGATTATATTTTCTAGATTTATTATAGAGAATTTGGCATTAGAGCTAATGCTAATGCGCCAAAAAGTTGAAAGATACGAGAAAAACTCGATGAGAATTTTATTGTAAGTCACTCGAGATAAACTCGAGGTAAATTGGTAAAACACAGTCTTAAGTCTAAATTTTTTTTTTTCAATTTAAATTTGACATTGACCTTACCGGGAATCAAACTCAGACCCACTTGGTCGGTAGAACAAGCTCTAAACAACTAGACTAGACTTTAATGTATGTAATGTAAAAAAAATCCATTTCCCCAGCCGATCTTAAAAAAATAGAGAAATCGATTAGTTACTCATAAGTTCCGTCCACGTATTATAATTTTATACTTACTCTTTTACAAACTTATATTGATGTCAACTCCTTTAAGAATGTGGACATGAGTTTCCAAGGACATCTAAGCTTTTAATAGTAAAAATATTTTTTAACATAATTAAATTTAACGCTATAAAAAGATTTGTAAAAGAGTTAATCACTTCAAAAATGATATTTTATAAAACAACCTAGTCATATTAATAAAAAAGAACCCTTATTTTCACCTCTAAATGTGTATTTATATTACATACCACTTCACTTGAATTGAAAGGGTCACGAAGCACGGAAACAGAGAATTTCCGTTTTAATTTAATAGATTATCGTTATGAAGTGTGCTCGATGTTTACCTAATGACAGTCACGATCGCAATATCATACTCCAGCCTTACTATTATGAATTCACGTCATTTTATAAATAGGTAATTATATTAGGGCACCTATCCTATGACGGATCGTGTCGGGCTTCAGCCCTTCGTTTGTTTTTCCGTTTATTTTTAAAGGGAACATTGGAAAGCAAACAAGTCAGGGTTTCCATAAAACTGCACGGTTCGTTTTTATGATTGTTTGTCAACTACAATAAAGCGCATTTGCTAATGACTTATGTGCATTTTTACCTCACATGCGAGTGCAAAGTTGTGTTATTGAGCATACTGTATCGGTAGAATTTGTTTGATCGCTGTGTTTGGAGTTTGGTTTGTTTTCATAACTTATTGTGTATAGTTTTAATTGTAGGGTTAATGTATTGAATAAAAAATATTGTACTTTCTCAATATTCTTTCTTATTGGTCAAAAAAGTACTTCAATATCAAAAGCCGAACAACCCAAGCTTTTCAATTTTATCTAATTTCCAGTATACACTCAACTGTCTTTTGACTTGGTAAAATTTCCACAAAAAACCGTATAAAAAAGTGGTAGAATTTATAGTAAAATTAAAGATAGTTTTCATGAACTTAAAAAATATACATAGGTATATAAAGTCGTGTAAAATAGATAATAATGAATATCCAATAGAACATACTAACGTGACAAGAAGGTGAGCTGTATTTATTTTTGTAAATTGTCATTTACGTTCTTTTGTGCCGAATGGATCCACCAAATACCAAAGAAATCTTTAAAAATAATTAACATTTTGCTACTTATATTTTTTTTAATTAGCTTTACCATATCACCATATGTTTTATCTTAAATTTAAATTAGTTTTCAGTGCATCTGTTCAATATGATTTATTTATCGCTCGACAAATAATTAACAAAATATATTTGATAATATCAAATATACATAAAAAAAAACTCATAATAGAAAGCATTTTTAATGTCGGAATTTAATGCCTAAAATATGTAATAATTTCATTCTTTAATAATCCACTAATAAAGTCATATATGAAATCTGTTGTCATCGCAAACTGTGATGTGTCATATAAAATAAAAGTTGGTTTTACCTTATATCTTACTTTCAGTTAAGCTTTTAGAAGTAACACAAATTTTGTGTCGACAAATCGAATTTAAAAAACTAGTAAATGACTCAAAACAAAATGTCAAAGTAGATGAAAAATGTATTCATGCTTACCCTTTGCAAAAGCAATATTTTTTGAAATGCTGTCTCAACAGTGACTTAAATTCATACCATTATGCCATTGTGACCCATTAAAACAGAATTGCAGAAAACAGCTTTTTTTTCCTTAAGCTAAAAAGGGTCAAACATAATTTTTAATCAAGCATTTGTTAAAAAGCTATATTTTTATTTCTTTACATTAATAAAAACAATAGACAGGTGAATTGTTTTATCTATCTACACATAAATACAGCTGGATAGATCCAATTTCTGGGAAATACGTTTAATAAAGTAATCTTTCTTAATCTTTCGTGTCACGATCTGACATTATATTATATCAATATTTCAGTCAGCGGCGTCCTTCCGTGATACCAGCATATCAGTTCATTATAAACACCTGACATATAAAACATTAATGGTTGAGCTTTATTTACACAAAAGTTCGTGTCACGTCGGTTTATTAGATTATTAATGTCGACTCAGGTCGCACACTAGACGGCAAAACTGGCCCTATAAAAAAAAAACTCTGCAATCGATGCACTGTAGTGACGTTGATTGCCAGAGGATTTTTAAAGTCATGTTCTTTAAGTAGAGCATACTATAGTGAGAGATTATTTGTTCAGGTTTCATTGTAAATTTATCAATTGACCTGCATTTCAGAATATGAATTTAAGGCCTGTTGCTAAGAGAATCTCAACGCTCGAATCAAAAGTATTGGGAATTTATGCTGCCATCTGCATTGTTTACACAAATAAAAGTACGAAACATAATCTGATATTGTATTGATAAAGTATCATAAAAAATGATTAATTCATATATTTATACGTACCAATTTTTATCCAAAATCGGTCCGAGTCCAGCGTAGGGATTGCAATACCGGACGAATAAATCAAATCCGGTATACCGGTATATCGATATTTTATATGAAATACCGGTTTTTCAAGCACAAAAAAGTGTAAACAAAGCGAATTGGGCTCTCATATAAAATACCGTCATGAAAAACGATACATGATCATAAACGGGTGATTTTCATATAAAACTTATGGTTTTTTTAAATAATATAATACACCATTAAAAGTTGTCATCGATTCTGGGACATATGAATATTAATACAACTCCTGATGGATTCTACACATTAAAACTAAGTTGTGGTTAATTTTCGATACCAAAATACCGGTATTATTGCATTTTCAGTATCAGTACATATTTCTGTATTAAAAAAAAAACATGAATCCCGGTTTTGGTAATACCGGTTCGCGATCTCTAGTCCAGTGCTTTCGAGATCCAAACAACTCAGACCAAAGACTGACTATCGAATTTCTTATGCTGAATAGTATTGATAACTGATAATGAATGAAAGCTTAATCATTTGTTTTACAATTAAGTTATAAATGAATTTAAAATATACATTCAATATTGAGCATTTGCGGTCAATTTTCAACACAGCGTATTTATTACTTCAAACACAATCCTACCAATGCTTGAACCTTGTCCGAGACTCAAAAGTGAATATAATTACTATTTCATCACGCATATATTATCAACCAAGTTATTTGAAAAATATAATTCCATGTAATTTATTACAATATATAACATTAAATAATAAAAAGCACTGATAATTCTAGTTATAACCAAATATTTCTAATTACGTACGTTTAAAAACACCACTATCAGACGATTGTTATTAACATATGTATTTGCTTTAATCCTTTTGATATAAGTAATGATCTATAATCAGAGGTGGGCTGGAGGGAGCTCGTTAGGGCTCCCGCGAGCTCCATGTTAAATTTAAAAAAAACATATTCTCAGTTCGAATCAATACCTTATTGTAATTTCTCTCATATACATATAATTATCTACGGTGGCTTAATTATAACGTTTGAGACATGGAATTGTAGCAAAAAGATTGTCACCTAATTATGCGTCAATTTTGTAATTTTACACTTTTGCAATCTAATGTAAATAAAAACATTTTCAGCGTATTGATATTCATAATTATTCTAGCCTATATTTAATAATATGACCTAATACTTTTATATTAATTAATATTAGATTTTTTTATTAATCGTAACGTAAAATCGTACATGAGTGTTAAATAAAATTCGCTCACCCAGAGCATCGCGAATGGCATTGAGATTAAGCGAGCCTCTTGTTAACGTATTGGCAGCTCATCGCTATCTATAGTCATATTTATAGATACTCTGGTTATTTAATGAATGGATAATTCTCAAAAATGCGTCTGCGGTAATTATAAGCTAACAAAACATGTATCTTTATTGTTTTGCTTATGCGAGTCTCAAGTCGGAAACAATGAAGGCATGATAAAATTAATCCATAAACATGATTATAAAAATATCCATGATTTCATATCGACAATTCAGTTTTTCTGGGAACAATCACTTATTTTATATTCAAATCAACCTTTAGTTATTGATAAAACAATATATAATTGAAAAACGTCATGGACTATTAAAGGAAGATTTCATAATGCTTAAAAAAACACAAATGCTAGTAATAATGTTTGAAAATGCAATGTTATTTTAATATTGCGTAAATTATAGAAAAATAACATTTTTATAATTAAGTAATGAATAAATGTTACAAGTATTGTGTGAGGCATTAAAATATTCTATTCAGACTGTGGAGTTTAGTGTTATATTTAAAAAATCAAATATATAACGGTTATATTAGATTGATTAATTGACGTAAATCATTTCTAACCACGTATTGAATAAACGATAATATACCACAAAAACTCTTTATTGTACATATCACTTAGCAACTGGTAACTATGGTTAGATCGTTATTGAGATGAAAATCAAACTTTATTTCATTGACATACATCTATGCTAATCATTATTTTAAATACAAATAAAAAATGGCATTTTGCATAATTGGGAACAATTAAATTAAGTTCAATTAATTTTGGTTAAGGGAAATTGGAACATTATTTAATTAGCAATCTCAACAATATTGAATATTAATGTGGTGATATTTCAACCAATAAGCAATGAATTGGTGTATAAGGTGACATTATTTCTCCAATAATTGTTTTTAACTGATTCACTTACATTGCACCGTATTTTCGAAAGAGTGAATTTAGTATTTATTTGTCTGTATATTGGTATTCTGCCATTTAGCAGCGTTACGACGCCAGTGTATACTTTCTAATATGCCGTTACACATGCAAATTATAGGTGATATTCGTATAATGAATGATGCGCCGTATAGGTAAAGGGGGATGCCATAGGCGTTCGTCTAACAAAACAAAAAAATCAATATCCGTTCGCAATATAAAATATTACTTGAAATCGTTTAAAATATAATGTATATAAAATATTTGAATTAGTAAAGAAAACAACGGACCAACCTCAAGCAAAATGACGAAGGAAATTAGAGGCTATTACTTATACCAGGGATGGCCAGAGCGTCGATCGCGAGGGTAGTTTTGGCCGATTACGGCGTTTGGGTTAAGTTAAGAGTTTTTGTTGTTCTCTCATGATATAATTGCAAACGGTATCAATTAATCACCATCAATAATGTTATCATCTTGTCCAGCGGTGGGCTGCTAATACGTTAACAAGGGGCTCGCTTAATCTCAAAGAAATTTATCACGCCTATGCAATTATATGCAATACTTAATAAGCAAACGATTGTTACCTAATACACTTATAAAATGCAACAATATGCAGTTTACCATAAACTAATCAATGCAAATGGCCAAAAATGTACTAATGGGTATTTTGAAGCTGTTGTAGATAGTATATATGTCAGAAATTGTAGTTACATATGTACTAATTTGATTTGAGAATATTGTTTTCTATTAAATTAACAAAGGGCTCGCCGGCCGTAGTAAAATCTAACAAGAGGCTCGCGCGATACCCTCAGAGCCTCCTCCAGCCCACCCCTAATCTTGTCCCTGCTAGAAGAATAAGTCCAGGCATCTCTGATCTAAGCGCTCAACGTTTGACGGCGCAAATTTTAAAAAATATTAAAGCTTATCATGTTAGCCATCAAGTCTGCCAAACCTCTGGTTCCAACAGTTAATATATTATTGTTTAACAATCAAATAAGTGAATCACCTTAAAAAAACTACGACATTCATCCTTTATAAGTCTACTTATTAAGGCATTATTGCTCAGTCTGCTAGCGTACACGAAGATTTGTTTGTTTTTTTTTTTTTTTTTACCATGTCCGCTTCCAATATGGAGCATATGGATTCTTAATGAAGTGTTTCTACGAACACTGCTTGTTACTCGTTAAAAAATATATTATTATTTTCACTATAGTTTTGGCCCTGTAAACAAAATTGGAAGCATGTGAGTATATTATATCGACATCAGCAATAATATTTATAGTTGAACAATGTTAAATCTCTTCCTAATCGTATCACTATTTGCAGACTAGCTTTTCACATTAGCAGAGAGAATCCTGTATAGATATTAACGATAACGACCTCACAATTAATGCTTTTGTATTAACATTATTATAATTGTTTCACTAATAATATTACAATGTGATGTGATAAGCCATATAAAACGATAGTTCATATCGATGACCGGATTACAGATTGCTAAAATTTCAATAAAATTGATCATTAATTGTGACTGCCACTGGGTTTCTTTCTTGCTTGCATCGCATGCATAGTCCGGGATTACTTGTCGACCTATTATCTTCGCCATTCCCTCGCACTGTCCATGGATTAAAATGAAATGTAATTATTGTAAAAGGTTACTCTGAATCATGCGAGCATAGATTCCAAATCAGATTGTTTGGTTGGTTTACACTCCACTAGAAGGGTGCAAACGGCAAGGGTTTTGTACATTTTTTAGCAATAATCAAATTCAATGAAAGTGGAGAAATTAAAAATCTTTAAGCTTAAACCAAAAATTGAATATAATTAAGTTAACGCTAAGATTTAATAAAACAAAGTTTTGTGGAAAATAAATAAATACATTTTTTTTTTAAACATTAACATGTTAAATTTGAATCGTTCAAACTATGTACATTCTCACAAATTTTGTCACTAACGACCCGGGTTTCGCCTTTCGGCATCTTCAGGCATTCAAGTCAGTTCAAGTTCATCCGTGCACTTGAATGCCTGAAGATGCCGAAAGGCGAAACCCGGGTCGTTAGTGACAAAATTTGTGAGAATGTACATAGTTTGAACGATTCAAATTTAATATTGAAATTCCACCAAGCACCTTCAGTCGAAATCTTAAATTATATTAACATGTTAGTTTTAAAATGTACTTTTTTCTCAGTACAAGTACTCTATATCTCAGTATTATTATTTTGCAAGATGTGGCACAAAAAAACATATTGATTCTATATACTGCTTAGTTTTAAATTTACAAAATGAACGTTTCTTCCTTTCTACTGGGCGCTATCAAATTGAATTTATATATCAAATATAAACATGTATAAAATAACCGCAGAATCCATCCAAAAGCACATTTATAATCACTTGAATTGAAAACGATGTCAAAATAAAAATAAAATAATACTTATAAAAAACTACTAATGGATGATGATTATTCAAAAGAATTGAATTAAAAAAATATTAGTCAATTTTAATGTTCGAGAAAAATTCGATGAGAATTTTTAGTCACTTGAGATTAACTCGAGGAGAACTGACATCACACATAGTCTTAGTCTAAGGTCCTAATTTTTTAATTGAAAAAATTTCAATTTGACATTGACCTTACCGGTAATCAAACCCAAGCCCGCCAGATCAGAAGAACAATTGCTAACCAACATGACCACAGCGAGGACATTATTGTTTCAATATTCTTTTATCAAGCAATGATTCCCTCCCACCATTCCAGCGGTGGGCTGCCAATACGTTAACAAATGGCTCGCTTAATCTCAAAGCAATTCTCGGTGTCCTGGGAAGGAGTGAATTTTTTTATCACTCCTATTCAATTATATGTAATACCTAAATAAGCAATCGATTGTTACTTAATACAACTAAAATATGAAAAATATGCAATTTATCGTAAAATTATCAATGTTAATGGCTAAACATGTACTACTCTGTATACTAGATATAATTCAGAAATTGCAAATATATACTAATTTGATATGAGTATTGTTTTCTCTTATATTAACAAGGGGCTCATCGGCCTTAGTAAAATTTAGCAAGGGGCTCGCACGAACCCCTCTGACCAGCCTACCTCTGCACCATTCCAATCCTAAAATAATACAGAAATGATACATTTATTAGGAAGTCGTGTGCTCCACATTGGGAGCGGACATGTATTAATACAAAAAAACTTTTTGTTCGTGAAATTTATTATTCTTCCATTTGAATTTACTGTAATCCATACATCCAGCGTAGATATAATAAAGGATGTGTTACCGAACGTCGCGTGCAGGAAATTATTCAGGAAAAATCAACGAGATTTGTTATCTTAATAAAACAAAAGTGCATGTAGTGTCCTCGGTGACACAGTGGTGAAGTTGGGGTGAGAGAGGGGGTGCTCAAAATTGGGGGCAGAAGACTGCTCTAAGCTAGACTCCAACAAAACATGTTACTTTTGTAATTAAAACATAATTATTACCCGCAGGTAAAAATATTTACTGAGAGTTTACCATGATTAATGGCTAAGGTTTATATTCAGCGATAATTGGGGATGCACGCATGTATAACAACAGATTTAATTAGTTGTTTACGTATTAGTTGAAATTCCTAAATTGTGAACTATTAATTATAATGTCAACAAAAATCATCTTATACAATATATTTGAATACACTTTTAGACATTTTTCATAAAGGTATAACACGGCCTTATATTCATCTGATTAGTATTTAAATAAACTTTTGGACAGTTTTTAATATATTTTATGGGCAGTATTTACATTATTGGTCTGTATTTAACCTCAATGCAATTTTTTTATTGACAACCGAAGCAAAACACATTTTTATAATCACGGCTGTTGACCAAATTTAAAAGAAAAACTGATCTTTCTATGTTTATACTGACGAAACCAAATATTTATACTGAACAATGATTAGAATGTTTTCATAATTTGCATCAATGACATTAAAGTTCTATTGTATTTATATAAATATGTAAACATGGTATTAACTGATTTGGCATTTACTTGGTAGAAATCTATTATCAGAGTATATAAGTTTAAACATAGTTCTGACGATGGCGAAAGCCGAAATAGCTATCAACGCATAAAAATTATTGAAAACTGTAGAACTAAAATACTTTGATATTTTTACCCTCTAAACGTGGTATGTCTATTTTATTTCTGAAGTTAATAATTATAATTAGTACAATAATTGATACAATGAATTTTAATGATTAATATAAGAGGATTAGCTCATTTATGAAATATTTTTAAGTCCTGCCGTTTCTCAATTGATAGTAAAGGCGTATTATACAAATATAAGCAAATTCTTTCAAAGCTATATTGAAAAGCAATAATTTAAAGCACATTCAAACTGCTTTCAAAATATTTTTTGGAGAAAATTTACAGTCAGTATACTTTGTAAAAAATCCATTTTAGTGTACAGAATAAATAAAAAACATTTATATGCACCCGTCTACGTAAAAGTGATACCTATCGCAAATGAAAAATATTTTTTTACATCATATTCTGTTAAGGGATGGCTATACAAGTTTACTTAAAAAATATAACTTCAAATAGGACTGTATTTGAAAACTTTTGTAAGTCACCCAAATAGTTTTTTTACACTTTTAATTTGTAATTTATAAAAGCTTATCTTTGTAAAATATATTATTTAAGTAATAAAAGTTCTTTGAAAGTCACGCAGTTTTTGAATATTAAGCAAGGCGTATCTTTAAAAAACAATGATAGCGCGTCGTTAAAGTTTTCAAAATATTTAAATCACCTCGATTATAAAGTAAACGTAAGCTTATTAAAAGGGGTTAAAAGTAATGGACTCTTTAATAGGCGCCTATATCACTAATTATTTTATTACCATTGCTTATATTATAATCCAAAAATAAATTCTAGGCTAAACCAACTATTAATGAATGAATCCTTATACTTCTAATAACATAAGTTTCAAATTATCTATTTAAGCTTTTTGTCAATATTGAATTATCTTGTAGTAGATAATATGCCAATCTGTGTGGTTAACGACGTTGGCTGAGAATACGGATGTCACGGGGTCGAATCCTAGTAAGGACAGTGTTTATAGATTGATTTTTAAATCGATTTGTGAATTTATGTTCGATGGCAAAGATGTATGTGATGCCTTGAATTCCCCTCTCCCACCCATCTTATCCTTAAAAACGGGCGTAACGAGAGAGATAAGCTTACCACTAGTTCTATCCTAGCCCCATTCTTCTATCCTTACTCTCTTAGAAAAATAAGAGAGGTTAAGCAACTGGATAATATGCAACTTTCGTAGAAATTCTTCCGTTGCGGTAAATTCCATATGAGCTCCACATTGGTAGCGGACATAATTGAACAAAAAAAAAGTAGAAAAACTCTTGTCGAGATATCTCCATTAGGAGGCTATATGCTCTACATTGGGAGCGAACATGGATAAAAAATAATTGATCAATTTTAAATAAAGCAAAGCAAAAAAAACATGGATCGGTTTTGGTCTTGATAACTAAAATGTCATAAATCTTTCAATGAATATACACAGTTTAGTATGACGGAACGCAAGATTTGGTCATTAATACTCCAAATTGATTCGACTCTCTAGAATCATTGGTTTGATTAATTAATTTGCTTATTAGAGTCTTAATTGCGTAAACTAGTAACCGCTGCTCTCAAAATGAATGCTTTTCATACCGATACAGTCGTTGTCTTTCGGAAGTCTGTGACGATCTGATGATAAGTTTTTGTTGTTTTCTTTTATTGAACCATTTCTGTCTCCAGTTTAGAGAAAATAGACACCTATTGGAGGTTATTTCTAAAGATTTTTTTATGAGAATTGCTTGTTACTCAGACGTTAAACCTCCACTTTTCAACGAGACTAACAAAAATAAGAACAGAGTCCTGAGAGTAGTTGTAAGCTTATAAACCTCGCTATACTCTGCCCTGTTTTTAGAATAAGATGAATGGGAGGGAAATCTATAAATCAATTGAAAAAATTGTAATACTTGTAAGATTTTTTATAAATGCAATGGGATATATAATTCAATTTTTATTAATCAGGTAATTTTTTATATTTCATGTATTTTTCGTGTATTAGAAGCATGGACCTAACTTAATAAAAAGAGTACGAGAACCTTGATGTCACCCTGCTTTTATTTAAATAAAATGAGTAAGTTAGTAAGTTAAGGCGGTGATAAATACAATTAAAAAAAAAAATTATCACCCTGCTAATACCAATTTCAGTAGCTAATAAAAATAGCTTAGCAAATATTAATTTTAAATTTGCATAACTATCTAAATAGCTTTTTTTCGGAAAAAAAATCGCTCCCTTAATCATTGTATGTAATGTGTATGTTTATTAGTAAGAAAATATGTCCACCTAACAAATGGTCTACTTTTCAAGTATTTTTCGGATCCGAAATCTTGTCGAAATATAATGAATCGTAAGCATACATTATTTTATAATTGTGTGAACTATTATATAATTAAATCTTTCGATTATATTTTATGTGGATTTGAATTAATAGAAATAGTTTTTAAATAATTAATAACAGTTTATATACATAGTATATTAATGCAACACAATAAATTTGTTCATTTAAAATTTCATATTTTTACTGCCGAAAAGTGTATAAAATTTAAACAACGTTTTACAGCGTGTAATTGTTGACAGTTTATTATTTATCATTTTACATCAATAATCAAGGACTCATCAAATGAATAAAATAATGTTTCTGGAATAATGGGAAAGTGGTCTGGCACGACATTTGCCACGATGCGGGTATTTCGAAAGCTGTGCGCAAGAAATAAATTAAACAAAATTTATATAAAAATCACCCATAGCGCTCACTCATTTAGTATGAGAGTAGTAAAAAATTGTGCCCGTTAAAAAGAGTAAATAAAATTAATGTGAGTCACTCAATGGCAACTCAGGGTAACATCCATTCAAAGGTTGTAAATCCGTCACCCTAAATTTATCTCTTTCAATCAATTTATTACATATTTTTTTACATCACAGTGTAAAAATAAATCAGCACATTAAAAATCAAAATACAACATATTATTATTTTTTCGAAAGATTAATTGTCCTAAAATTTAATTGATCACTACGACCAGGTGTGCAGTACAAATCAGTATCAGATTTCATAACTGAGTCCGCCCTCAATAACCGCGTACTATAACAACCGATTTTTTTTTAACGAGAACTGGCTGTTATTCATTATAGCTCAATTTCTTATTTCTGAAGTAATTTATATCATTCGACATCACACGCATTCATGCTAGTAAACAAAAATAGATTGAAAAAATATTTGTCGTGTCTTTGATTTACGTGGAGACCGCAACCGAATATGATAAACGTTTAAAAACGTTGATAGATTTAAGAAGGCTAAATCATCAAGGATTATTATGTATACATTTTAAGCAACTGGTGGTGAGGAGCTCTGATCCCTCTACAGTCTATAGTCGTCACAACTGTTTCTCAACCGAGTGTCACAGCATTCATTTTCCAAGGGGAGCCACAGCACAGCTTAGGGGTGGGGGGGGGGGGTACGGGCAAATCCGTAAATCCGGGAATTTCGTAAATTCCTGGATATTTTTTTTAAATCTACCAGCGAGCAAAATATTTTGAAATCTTTCAATTTCTCTTTTTTTTTCCCAGTCGTCAATCTCGAAATAATTGTGTCCCGGGTCTCGAAAAATGTATATGCTTATACAAAAAACGGGTATGTCCCGGAAAAATATGGGACGCGAAAAAGGTTGAGAATCTATGGTTTACACTACTGTAAAAAAAAAATTAGTTACAATGATTTTAGCCTCTTAACTTAACGCCAAAAGAATGGAGATTACAATAAAGTCAATATGAAGAAAAGTACCTTTAATATTCAAATATAATAAAAAAGTTTTTTTTTTTTTTTGATTTACTAATATCGCTTCAATGAGAATGTAACTCGTCGTGACCTTACAAAATAATATTGTATTATGCATTGTATAGCGCGCACTTACAATAAACCTCCCCTAAGCCGCTGTTTTGCGGGGATAAGTAAATATTACTGTGCACCCTCAAACTGGCACTGTTGCAGGGGTCTCAAACTAAGGGGTGATTAGCAAGGGGTGCACGGAAACATGATGGCTAGGTATGTACAGTAAACGGTAGCAAAACTTTTTTTACACCAAAAATATAATAGAGTACATATATATTTTAACTTCTTTATGACAATATAAAACGACCATTACTCTGTCTGGCGACGACTTTAAAATACTATAAATTTTAAAATATTTGTTATTTTGTGTAAGGTATATTACAATATTGAAAACCTCTAGAGTAACTAGATGATTCGTTTAATTTAAGATTTCGACTGAAGGTGCTTGGTGGAATTTCAATATTAAATTTGAATCGTTCAAACTATGTACATTCTCACAAATTTTGTCACTAACGACCGTTTGAAGTCCTTACAAGTTAAATAATATTCATGTTTTTTTTTTTTCAATTTCACATTTGAAGTCATGGGCGCATATACACAGGTATTAGCCTTGGTGCTTTATCTTCTCAAGCTGATCTCAAGTGGTCTAATATTATACAACCATCACAGGTAATAGTTGACAATTCAAATGCTTGTGGAATATAATTATTATAAATTGATACCAAAAAATAGTAGTGAACACTATACAAGTGATCAACAATAGCAAGGCCTTTAGCCAAATAGTTGATGTCGTTTTTTTATAGGGATGTTTGTAAGCTCTAATCAAAGAACGGACAGTTTTATAAATATTTCCATTGATTTATAGATCTGTGTTTAAAGATATGAAATTTCCGTGAAAAATGAACATGGTCACAAAAAAAATATTTTACAGGTTTTTTTAAATAACTGATTAAATTTAACAATTATTTATGCAGTGCCCCAAAGGTTTCCCATCGCAGCAATAGCAGCAGAGTTTTACGGTAGAGTGGCCACGCTGCGTATGTCGACTAAACACTGTGGCAATTGATAACTGAAACAAAAAAGGGGTGACGTAACGACATTTTTGATACTCGGATATTGTGAATTTGTCGAGGGGGATGATAACAAATGTTCGAAGATCATCCGTATTCAGCGGTGACGTATCACGATTTTATGAATAGACCTAATTGACACGAAGTGGACTTATATTATAACACAGGTGTTAGTTTTTAATACGAGTTGATTTTTTGTGTAACAAAAAAATAAATAGTTTTCTTTGTTTAGAAAAAAATTCAATTAAAGACATGGGTGCAATAACAGTGTAATATTATATAAACTCCTACGCTGTTTTTGCATAAAAAAAAAGTTTGTAAGTTTTATGGTATGAGGATTCTCTCCACTATTGCTGTGCTTAATTGTCATCTAAAATTTGGCATAACCACAAAAATGTCAACGTCTTGTTGTAATTCTTGCCCCTTTTCTATTAAACATATCTAACTTAATTAAACTTTTTCTTTCTCTCACCTAAGCCGTTATACAATCTATACTTTGAAGGGCGTTTTTTAATGATGTAAGCTTCAACTAAAACTGCTAGTTTATATATACATTGGCTACTGAATTTAACTGTGACATATAGATATAAATCATATTTCGCTCAAATCACCAAAAACACCGTAAAATTGTACATATTAAGTTTGCTGACTTGAGCGCTAACGTTTTAAAGTAAGATTATGTCTTTTTGAGAATACTTACACATAAGGCACACGCCAAACCCTTAGTTTACTAAAAGTTGTACCCAAAGGACCGGAATCTGGCAATAATCGACACGCAAATTACTTTGACAAAGTTTAAAGTTTCTACATTTATATTCAAATTTCTTTTCGTCGTGGTGTGCTTTTATAAAACAGTATAAATACATCATGCATTGTACATTTGAACCGGAAATATATATATATATTTTTAAACGTATTTTTTTTATTTTTCTATTCGAAACAATGAATCCACGTAAAAGTTTCAATAATAAATAACAAAGCAATATCATCAGTATCTACATTTGGCTGATGAAATCAAATTATAAGATACGTCACAAATTTATTGGTCATAATAAAAATATGTCGCTTTTTATAAATTTGTGAAATAAAATAATACCATCATGTTTGAATATACAGTCGAACTTGGTTATAACGAAGAAGGTGGGACTGTCTGAATTTGGTTGCTTTACAAATTACTCGTAATATCAGAGAATAGGTATTTTAAAGTGCTTACAAACATACCCATCACATGAAGACATGAAGTATCTGGAGCGGTCACATTACACAAAAAGTCGCAATTCAAACAACAATACACAAATAGAAATAAAAAGTGTAGAACTAAATACGTTGCTATTTTAACCCAATTATAATGCCAAAAACACAATAATCCTTTGTACTTCATTCCACTTTATTTAATATGTCAGGACCGGTTTCGCTCATTGCGGGCATTGTCATTGATAATTTCTTTTCAATGCCAATTGTTGTTTATAACTTTTCATTTTTGTATAAACAGCATTGTTAAATAATATTTCTTATCAGTTGACAATGCTCGCAATGAGCGAAACCAGTCTTGACATATTAAATAAAGTGGAATGAAGTACAAAGGATTATTGTGTTTTTATTAATATAATGCCTTTCCACCAAGTATTGACAGTGAACACCCTAAAAGTAATTAGAATTTACTTACTCACCCGTTTACACAAATATTACATTTTTCTGTTAATCCACTTTCCTTATAAAATTTAAAATTGATCCTCATTATTTTCACTCTCATTGACGATATTTTTGCTCGGAATGCCCGAGAAGTAGCTCGTTATAAAAGTGAATAAATTTATGAAGAAAAAACCATAAAATAAAATGTCAACGAATGTTTCCTCATTACATCCGAGAACTCGTTATTTCCTTGATCGTTATAACCGAATTCGACTGTAGTATTATTTTATAATACATATTTCATTTTTCTCTCACACTACCACTATCTAAATAATGAAGATATTGTCGAGATAATGTACAATTCTTTCCAAGTTTCTGCGTATAGAGCAATAATATTTCTGTCAAATAAATTCTTTAAATAAATTCCATTTTATGGGCTTATAAGCCTCGGAAGCGTGCATCAGTATACAAATAATGTAAGATCCATTTGCCTCAGTTCATATCATCTTTATTTTAATATCATTTAGTAAGAATAAATTTGAATCATTACGCTATTAACCGAACAAGTGTTAGCATGATTTACCGTAAATGTATTTATTCTTGAGACTTAACACTTGCGTGTACGGGAAAGATAAATATGTAAACTGTTTTAAAAATGACAGGCTGTTTCTAAAATCATCGTTGTTTCAACAACAACAAAAAATGTTTTGAGTAAATCGATTTAGGGAAATGATATTTAAGTAATACCTATTATATATATATATATATATAAATAGTAAAAATAAACGAAATTTGAATAAATGTCTATGAATTTACTTTTTTATTTAGTGTATAGTCTTTCTTATCATGGAGTTATTTTTGATTTGATTGATAACAGAAATCACTTCGTGGGCCAAATAAAATAATGCACGTCTCTGAGGGCCACACATACATATTTTAAATGTTAATAATATGATATTTTTGTAAATTATTATTAAGTAAACACCTTACCTTTTTCTACGAGAACTGTTTGTTACTCAGTTGCTCAACCTCTCTTTTCTAAAGAAAGTAGTAGGGATGGAAGGATAAGACTTGGACTGAACTAGTGGTTAACTAATCGCTCTCGCTACGCCCAATCATTGTAGGATCAGAAGGGTGTGATAAAATTCATAGACATCACAAACAACCATGCCTTGGAACGGAAATCGATGAGTCGAACCCGAATACTTTCTTAATAACCAAAAAAATATTTGGCACGATAAATTTTTGGTTCTACTTTTTTTCGTGCGTTTAAAAATTGCTATTACTAGAAAAAAATGTCTGGCGACAGAATGCGACGCTCAGGCAACAATTTTTACATTTTTAAAAACGTATTTTACCAATGACAAGATGCAAAATGTTAAGTGCCCTAGTTTGGGCATGCCTGATCTAGATTTTGTAAATGTATTATTGAACATACTACAGTGCAGTAGTTTCTGGCAGTAAAAAAACAACAAAATCAAAATAATCCTCAGTGTCGTATCGAAGTTTCTTCGTTGATATACTTATATAAAAAAAATGTATCTCTTATTTAAGCTCAAATAAAGTTTTCTAAAACTAACAATTTTTTAACGGTAATATAAACAATATATATTTTAGATTACTTATACCTTTATTTTTATTTAAAAGTCTTGTCAAATAGGTTATCTTTAACGGAATGGATATTTTTACAATCGATAAACAAAGTCATAAAACATTTCTATGCAAATAACGGTTCAGTCAACTATGAAAATATCATATCAGTAACCTATTGAATGCCTACATTTTTTTTAAACCAAATAAATAGATATTAAAACTTTATAATATTTATAAAAAGTTCGATAAACGTTAGATAAGAGAAATTAAGAGAAAAACTTTCCAGGACTACAATATCAGTAACAAATAAAGTGCATGTAATGACGAATTTGAATTATAAAAATATATTTAGATTGGCGGTTTACTAAAAAAACACACACGTGTTTTGATTTCATTGCCTATGTCAAATAGGTCGAACATCATAAAAAGCAAACAAGCAATATTGCGCCATGCAATCATCTGTTACAAAACATAGCCATATCACAGTACAAGTTTGGGATAATCCTTGAGCAAATGGCGATAAGGAATTGATAAGTTTACTTTATACGTAATAAAATATTTGGATTTGTGTTCCCATTTCAGAGTACCTTTACGAGTGATTCCGATAAATACTGACGGCTCTATTTTGATCCTCTAATATTTTTTTCACCATAAGTGGCAATCTTGCATTATGATTTCACTGTAGTATTTACCTTTCGTATCTGCTAACAACATATTCTTCTGTGATATTAAACCAGCAAATACAGAAGAAAAAAAATAATTTCAATAATTATGAATACTAATACATCAAATTAATTTTGGCTGTTAGTACTTATTTTTATCGGGTGCTTTTGATAGTATAAGCCAGCCAAAGAGATTTCAGATACAACAAGGCACTCCATATCAAAATTAATTGCCTCTTACTTCTTATAGCGAGCTTATTAAATGAGTTGGAACAATTATTATTTTATATTTTGGTCCCGTGAGGTAGTACATATATATATATATCGACTGTGGAAAGGAAAAAGGACGTAACCCACACATATCAAATTTTACAGGAGGCGCTAAAAACGTGTTTTGATGATTTTGTGACATATGCAAATTATGAATTATACACAACCTTGAAGTGCACGGATACTTCTAAGCTGGTGTTTAATTGACATAACCTAATATTAATTAAAGAAATTGTCTCGGAAAAACCTTTATTTCAGTGTTTTTTCTTGGTTTTAATTTTTTACAAGGTCATCTTTTTCAAACTTAAAAGCTAAATTTAGATACTTATTCGGCATTTTCAGCTCCCATCCTTTTGATAGAATGTGTGTCAAGTTGTATACATTGTGATTATCGAAAAAAAGCTGTTTTGGAAAATTGAGGGTTAAGTCCTTTTTCCTTTCCACAGTCGATATATTTTGTTTTAATTGATTGATTGAAAAAATACTGTTCATATTCCCACTCGAACTCGTCAGATCCAACACAAATGCCAACTAGGTCGGCCGCTGTGCCACGGACCCGACTTAAATTACACGATACAGAAAATTGTTTTTAAAAATGGATTTTTTCTGCCAAATATGGAATTTGAGAATCGCTAACGTGCCCAACTCGAGCACAATTCACCAAACCTGTTTTCAAAACATTTGCTGCTCCTCAAAACTCCTCTGGACTGGTAAAAAAGAGCAGTCGGTGTTGCAGGCAGACCGGCACCGGAAACACTAGTTTAGCCCTGGGAACGATGCTGCACACTATTGTATTCAACGACATCTTTTTATTCGTTCTGTCACTGGACTTATTGCATATGCTATGCCTATGATGCATTTTCTGATTGGAAGAACGGAAAAATTGGCTGGCCTCGGGATTGTTTCCATTAATGCGTTGGGCATAGATATAAATCAGGTAAATTTAAATAAGCTTCCGTGTACATCCTTAAAACACGTATCATAAAAAAAACAACTGCACATTACACAAACACATGGGAACATCTTCAGTGTATTTATCAAAGCATGTCAGGTTATCAACTTGCTTTTCAACACCAATCTTAAGCAGTCAATGATAAGGCTAAAGGTTTACTTTCTTAATTTGAATCGTTCAAACTATGTACATTCTCACAGATTTTGTCACTAACGACCCGGGTTTCGCCTTTCGGCATTTTCAGGCGTTCAAGTGCACGGATGAACTTGAACTGACGCTTATTACATGAATGTTTCGTGTTTATATAACAAATAAATGTATCATTGAGCTTAAAGCCATTGCTGGCGAAAAGGATGAGCTCATGGGAATGCCCACAGATTTGAATAGTATGTAGTTTTAAGAATTATATTTATTTGTTTGTCGGCAAAGGTTTTATGATTATATTTATATAGGGTATAGAAGTGAAGATCCCGGCATATTTAATATTTCATTTAAAATCGGAAGGCTTTGCAATTGTGCTCTGTTTGTTTCCAAAATTTCCTAGTAAAAGAGCTTATGACCGTCCGTATTTGGATGTAACATTTTTATCCCTTGTTCCTGATTGAACACGTGTCTTTCCGAAATTAAGTGATAAGCAAAAGTAGACGTGTCTTTTTTCAATCTAAAGGCTGCCATATGTTCTGATAATCTGATGTTCAGTGTCCTTTCTGTTTTGCCCATATAAAATTTTGTACAACAAGAGCATTGCAATCTATAAATCCCGGATTTATTTAAGTAATGTATTTTATCTTTATTGTTAACTAATAATTTGCCTAAAGAGTTTTTACAGTAAAAAGCTGGTCTAATACTATCAGCTAGCTGTTTTTTAATTTTAAGACTTGTATTTCCTAAGTAAATGATTATACGCCAATACCTAGTATGATCTATGTCCTTTGACACTATACCTTTAAATAGCATTTTTTCTGCAAGTTTAGTTTGTTTTTTTGATAAAAGATTGTCTATAAGAGACATATCGTATCCATTGTTGATGGCGATTTGTTTGATGATTTTCAATTCGATATTATAGTTTGTTTTGTTTGAAGAAACACTCACAAGTCTTTGTATTTCTGAATGAAAAGCGGCTAGTTCAGAGCTCGGATAATTCGAAGGAGTTTTTTTTAGAGAGTGTGAAGTAGTTTTTTTTCTAATGAAAGTGTAGCGTTAAATCTGGAAAGGCGGCCAAATGTCTAACGCCAGCCCTGTCACTAAACCTCGTAAGTGGTAGAAAACCAATCTGTGCTATAATTTAAATTCCAACCAGCCTTAATCCAGCCGCTAACAACCTACTTCCAGGTATTCAATTAGTCTACGAACTTACTAACCATATATGTTACTTTTTTTTTTGCTATTTACGTATATTGTTGCTGTGTATGTATGGATAATAACAAAACAAATTCTAAGTAAATTTTTCAACGTACTATAATAATAAAACGAACCAGATTTAAACTGTTAGAACACGGGTTCCCAACCTGGGGGTTGCCAACTTTCCCCTGTAAGCTAAAAAATAAAAAAAGGAGTTTCGGGGACATTCCGGGGAAAAAGTATGGCAAATCGAGGATTTCAAATTCCTCGGGAGGTCGCCTAGTCACGGCTTTTATAAAAAGGGGTCGCCACCCTAAAAGGGTTTGGAACCTATGTATTAGAAGAACAATTTTGTACTTATAAAATTCATGAAAATATTTATTTTCAATAGTTAGTTTATGTGTTATACCAAAATATTGAACACGCGTAAAATATAATCTTATTTTTTTAATCGTATTTTTTTCCAAATTTCATCGTTGATACATTCAGAAAAACAGAGTGTGGTTTTTTATCAACAAATGTTTATGACCTTTAATAGGGTGACCCTTACATGCGAGTTTTGTGTACCCGGCTCTGTGAGATTTCTCGTTCACATTTATTTTGTAGCTATGTTTCTTTTTATAATATAAATTACATTCATAAATAGTCAACCAATTTTTATTTACCTTTTCAGCAGATTATATATATAATCGATAATGCCACTTTGAGTGTATCGAAGACAAAATGCAAATCTATAGGAAATAATATAAGGGTAACAAAAAATAAAGTATCTACCGTTAGAATGTCGCGCACTAAAACTAGTAGTTAAGAAATTGAGCTGCTCGATCTAAGGATTTTAAGGCCATGACTTCTGAATTTGTATTTTAGGACAAGTGATGGTATATGACAGTACATTTTAACTTGATTTTCTAATAAATTAAAACTACCTTTACATCTTTACGAAAATCGAAATTAATTTTTAAAAATGTATAACAAGAGAACTCCTAGTTTTTAAATCAAATTTTCAATGAGCACATAGAGAATATCGACTACTTGACTATTTTATCACGCTCATAAAATGCATATACGGTTACTTGTTTCATAAACTTTCTCTAATTGGATGTCATTACAAATTTTTGAAAGAAATTAAATATCATTATATTTAAAAAAAATCTATAATATTTAAAATATCACATAACATATGAGCCCATCGAAAGTAACGTTATATCCGTAAAATAAAAAAATGCAATCCACCAAAACACCAAATAAAGACATGATTGTGTATACTTAGAAGTCCAAGAAAAAAGGTTTACCATTTTACTAGTTGTAAACTCCCAATGTAAAGCATATGATCTTCCAATTTTAGGCCTACAAAAAACAACCTTAAAAAAACCAATTTTCGAATTACAATATGTCCACCACGATAAGTGTGTTCATTTGTTTTTAGCCTTGTTTATGTAAAATTTGATAATGGGTGTTTTTGAGTTTGATCATCTCGTGAACTGTATTCAAGTCAAAATGGATATAACAAAAATATTTTTATAATAATATTTAATATAATATTTTCAACGCAATCATTGATGTCAGTGCCGCTGCGAGGTTATTTGGCGCCATAGGCAACGGTTATCGGCGCGCCCCCTTTTTCACAAATCATCCCACTTTTTTTTGAAATATTATTTGTTATAGCAAAGGTTTCCTAATGGAGGTATCTCAAAAGAAGATTTTATACGAGAACTGTTTGTTACTCAGTCACTCAACGTCTCTTTTCGAATAATGTAGAATACGATACATAATTACAACGAACAAAAAAAAACGTCAAAATAAAATAAGAGGTTTTTAGAAGAAGAATTTTTTACTATTATTAGAGGATATAAAAATAATTGTAGTACCCCATTTATGCGCCCCCTAATGGTTTGCGCCCTAGGCGGTTGCCTATTTCGCCTGTATGGTCGCGCCGGCCCTGATTGATGTACATATATTGACTTCTCTGACTACATATATAAACGAGATATTTGATGTCATTTTATTTGTAACTATTTCAGTTTCAATTAAAATATTAACGTTTTTTAATTAATAAATTATATTAAAACCGAGTAACCGAGTTGAAAAAACCGGCTTTCGTATGTCGCAAGTTTTGCTAAAAACCGTTTTCTCAATCTAGTTTTTTTAAAACCGACAAACCTTAATGACTCAAGAAAAACTATTTTTATATACTATGAGTTAATTATGGTGACTCTACGTTAGGCAAACGTATCGCGATATAGACAGGATGGGCGGGGGGAGTGAGAAACAAAGCCTCGCCGCCATTGATACAGGGAGGCAATCCATCATCGAGATTGGCTTGTGATTGACGATTGACGTCACTGTTGCTCTTCATGTGCCGACAACGACATATCCTCGCTTCGTATCGCTCTAACTAAATCTGACACACCGACGTTCCTATGAAACTCCATGTATTGCCGGAAAATAATATTTGTGCACTTGTATAATTTATCACTTTCAGATTGCTTTATCGAATGCAACCAATCTCATTTTTTTAAAAATTACAAAAAATGCGATAGAAGTTCTTATGGCAGTGGCCATGTGAAATGTAATTTTTACAAAAAAACATACGCTTAGAAATGAATTAAGCAAAAAGAAAAGTTTAATCCAATTGATAAAAGCTTTTATTTACAACTTCATTATTTTACTTACCATTCTGCAAAATGTAGTGCATGCAACCAAGTCTTGAAGAATCTCTTCTCGGGACATCCCTGGCAAAGCTTTGAACACGACTTACGTTGTTACGCTACAGAATACACCATCTAAGAATAGTGTTAAGCCGTAGAGGGTGGTAGTGGTTACAACATTGAGTACCCTAGGGCACTATAATAAACATAAAAAAGATTTTGTCTGGATTTTTTTAATAAAGATTGTCTGGTCTTGCTCGACTGCTAATGATGAGTTCCGTCAAGAATTGACAGTGAAATCCTTAAAAAAAGAGTCGAAAGGTTTTTATGATAAATTAATTGAGTGGGTATTTACTTGACCGCTCATTATATCATAGGAAAAAAAAAGTATTAACTGCCATAAAACGATTGTAAATAAATATTAAACAATTCGTTCTGATTATAGCGTAGTCGTTACATGATTTAAAATGGCTGTGTACATAATGATAAGAATAACATATATAAAACTAGAAATCGATGAATTAAAATACATTTGGTAAAATATACGATTTATCGATTCGCCAATTTCTTCACCAATTTTATCAGAAATGAGATATCATCGGGAATTGTCGAAAATGTCTTTCCACCAAACAGTTACAGCGCTTCGAAATATAAAAAAAATAGTAAAAATTCATCGTATCATTAATATAAATTTAATTTTTTTAATCTAAAAATATTAATGAAAATATGACCATCAAAGTAATGAATTATTTATTTTCAAAATATGGTGGGCGTTATATTTGGGTGTGAAGCTACGGAGACATCGATCCTTGGTAATTAAGGATTACAATATAACCAAAACCACCCAACTGATTGTCTAATGATTTACATTCGTTGCACATACATTTTCTAATACGTTGATTCTTAATAAGTTTCGCCTCTTATTAAATTTACCATCATTGTGAACCCACTTGGCCGTAATATTTTTCATATTTTCCTTAGCTATACCGGTGTTGATTTAGTCGTTCGGTATTATAATCTTTACTTGTGACGTGCACCTACGTAATGCAAAAAGATTTTCATTAGTTTGTATTTCTTATCTGAGGTGAATTACAAAAAAAATAAAAAGTCATCGTACTTAGCAATAATACCCATGGAAAAATTATTACACTGATAATTTTTTACAGCTTTATCACAATCATAAATGCTCCGTACACCTCGGTGACAGCTCTAAATCAAACTTTAGCCATAAATATATCAATGTTGAACAAATAGAAATAATGCCTAATCCGCCAATTTATTTGACGTATGTTCAATTTGGTTGGCACATATTGCCACAATGAAATAAATTACACCACTATCAGTACGATTGTCATAATGTTAATACTTGCATAATTATTTATGAGTATTATTTTTAATAAATACCTTTTAGTGGGTTGGCGGTGATGCCCCCTGCATGTTATTCGAAGCCCATATTATAAAGTACAGTAATACCCCGCTTTACGCGAGGGATACGTTCCGAAAAAAATCGCGTTAACTGAAATTCGCGTATATCGAGGTTTATGATTAAACATAGTCAAAATTTAATACAAAAAAATACAAATCATTTTAATCAATCACTTTAATTCTAAGAACACTTTATGCAATTCATACTCTTATTTTTTACGGAAAAATACATCTATTGTCTTTTGGGTAACGTTTTGTATTTCTCCATTCTTTCTAAGATAGATGATCTCGAACGAGAAAGTTTTGTTGCACTTATAGGTGTTGAACTTTCGCTGGAGATTTTAATTTTTTCCCGATTTATATAAATCGTTCTCACAGTCGATTCTGAGAGTCCAAAATCTCTTCCAACAATTGTTGCTTTGCCTCCATTTTCCATTCTTCTTAACACTTTCATCTTCAATTCCAAAGTGACGCTTTTACGCTCTTTTTTCTTTACAGGCGGCATTTTAACGTAGGGTTAAATTATGTATGTATCTCCAATAAATGTTAAAACAAAACTGCCAGCCGACCGAACTAACATTACGGAACAAATGAACACACGAAACGAACGAGGAAATCCCCATAGAACAAAGTCGAAGGACGGGGAATTCCCAATTCTTCAAAGAGAATATTCAGAGAAAGCGGGGATCCCGCGACCATAGAGAAGTTAATGACTAAATATGTTTATACGCACTCTTTCGCGTAATGCGAGGCATTTGAGCGCGAAATTTGAAATTCGCGTTATAGTGAAACCGCGCTTAACGGGGTCGCGCTAAGCGGGGTATTACTGTATACAATTGAAACATCACTATTAATGTGTTTACTGTCATTACTAACACGGTGACAAGGCGTTTTATTTAAAAAGTAAAAGATTCTTTTGTACTAATTCTGCATTTATTTAAAAGTATCAGGACTGGTTTCGTTCATCACGAGCATTTTCAGCCAGTGGCGGATTAAACATTTTGGATGCCCCATGCGCAATAAATTTTGGATGCCTTGTTTTCCGAATGACATAAAAGTGCTGCAAAACTCTTCGTAGAATAATAATTAATATTGAAAACTGAAATTAAAATATAAAGTTTAATATAATTTATTCTATTTTTGAGGCCCCTAAGATTTAAAGTCCCCCAGCGCGCGCCTCTTGCCCTTATGGAGTAATCCGCCACTGTTTCCAGCATTCATCAATTAAATTAGTACAAGATTATCAAGACGAAAGACGACTTTCATTCAAAGAAAGTCATTCATAGTTTTTTTTTTTCATTTTAGTGCTCGCTTTAAAGTTTTTATTCAATTTGAATTGTATAATTTTTTATGTTAATTAACTGCAGACCTTCAAAGCTTTTTTAATATTTAAATAATCAGGAGTATAATGCATGAAATTCAAATATTGAACACATTTCACAGGTAACACCTTGATGACTGGTTGCGTTTTACAAAAAGTAATCATGCCAACCTATTTGAATATTATTGAATACACAGTGTCAAATACGTCACCAATATTACAGGTCAATAAAGTAAATTTGAATCAATAAAAAATTGTATGAGGATTTTTATTCTTCCTTCTGCGTAAGAAAATATTGAAAGTATGCTGTTACAGTTGAAAGTGTATGTTAAAAATAAAAATTAACATTAGAAGTGATCGCCATTAAACATTTCGATTGAACGTAGTCAAAAAGTATGTGTATCTAATCTACCCTTGCCGACATGCGATTACTAAACTACAGCCCGCGCGCTGGATCCAACCATACAAATATTTCAATCCGGCCCCTGATTTTTATTATATACATATTTAACTATTGCGAAATATTGATTTTTTTGAAATTCTAATGGGATTTCAACAAGAATATTTTTTCACCCGGCCCCCCAACATTTTATAAAAACTCAGCCAAACCGTGTTTCAAAAAGATTGGTGACCTCTGCCTTAGACCAATGATGCCCAACCTATTTTTGAGCTGGTAGCTACCTTTCAATCATATTTTTTCTCGCTATCGACTCTTAACAAGATTCTTGTAAGTTTACCGCGAATCACGAATAAAAGTCGAGGCAATTAAGTCTGTTAAATTAATATTTATATAAAGTAATATATTTTTTTATTAAATACACGATATCTTTCGAAACCGACCAAATTTTGCTTAGCGATTGACTGGTCAATCCTGTCTTGGACTTTGTAAGAAATTCTCGTTAAAAATCAATATAAATATTTAATATTCATAATGACATATTCTTATATTGTTATGTAATTTTTTATTAATTTGCTCAGAATGTATATGTGAAAGCGCCATGATTATTATTTTATGCCGACTGAATCAAAAACAAAATAATGGTTTAAAACAAGATTAACAAAACGAGTATAAATTTATTTGAAATGAGTGTTTCCATACTTTTAGTAGGAATATATAATAATAACATGAGTTGTGAGCCTAGACACAAAGGGCACTTTTGCGAAAGATGATTTGTTATTCGTTTCCCGGGCTTATTTCATAAAAACCTTTTGTATGGTAATCATAGCGAAGGGTGGGAGGAAAATCGTTTCAGAGAATGGGATTTTTCCGAGCGGATTAAGCCTGGATTACGAATGAAAAATGGAAAGCATGACGACATGACGCACGATTTTGAGTCGTGTAGTTTTAAACAAAATATCATCTGATTGGGTTGGGTGATAAATTTTACGTGATGATAACGCTGCGCTGATTATAGACAAACCCATCAAGCGAGGCAGGTATGTACACATAATCTATAGTATCTATAGACTAAATTTGAATAAGTTATAAATAGCAAAGACAAAGACAATGGATAATTTGGATACTCTTAATCGGATAAAATTTACCAGATTTTTAAAAAGTTACCAAAAATTTATTATTATTTAATAGTTTTTAATATTATAAATTTACATACTTCTTAGATGTTTAGATAACTTTTATTTTGAGATTTTATATGTTAAATTTTGTAATTTGTATTATGTCCTGTTTTTTATTTTAATTATATTTGTCAGATCCATGGCGAATTGGCGCCAATTATGAAATTGTACCCGCAATATTGTTTGTAGCATTTCATATTTTTTTATATTTCATCGACGGCACATTCACACCTACCAAACGAATATTTTTTTTGTTTTATGAAAAAACAACGTTTCCTAAAAAAAATAACTACAATTTAAGTATTTATTCTGAAATTTTATATTATTATTAAAATAAGCATCATTTTAAAGAGAATTTTGGAAAAAGAAAAGTTCAGCGACCAAATACCAACCATTTACGCATTACGGTCAAGCATTTTATAGTGAAATAATCAGTGCCGAAGTGGTAAATAAATAGGTACCACATCGGTCATTGATTTCTCCTTATTTTTTTATTTTTTTTTTATATCCGTCCGAAGTTTAAAAAAAACACAAGTTTTAACAATTTAATCAATAAAAAACGATTTTTAATATTTGTATATACTTTAAAATTAAATTACAAGTCAAAAAGGTGGCAGGGCGCCTTCCTCATTTTCCACCGGATATAATTATATACTTTGAGTACACTTAGGAAGCCAAATATTATGTAGTATTGATTTTATTCAAAACCCAAACGCACATTCAGGAGCATATGCACTTGGGCAGGACTAATCACAAGAAACTACTCGTATGTAGCAAAATAGGACGATTCAATATATAAGACTATAAAAGTCGATTATTTTTTAATTGAGCCCATCATTGCAAAAGTCTAGTTCCGATTTCAGCCACAAGCCAATGATTGAATCCATTGCCCTTCTACGTAGGTATATCAAATTAATAAAGAAAAAATATGTTGGTTTATATGTAAAATTAAAACACAGAACACTCGTTGTCCTAGCTCTACATTTATTTTTTAAGATCAGGACCAATTTCACGCATCACTAGCATTTTCAACATGCTTAGTTGAAAATACTGGTTCTGATCGTAATAAATGTACAAAAGTACAAAAGAGTGTATTAGTTTTTAATATAATCCCTTTTAATAAAGTATTGCCAGCAATAATAAAACTTTGCAAGTAATTAGTTAATCTATTCTAGATTATAACAAATGATGATAAAAATTCATGCAATTCCACGAAAACGTTTTCATTATTATTCAATGTTCAACATATTTTTATGACCGTCAATTGTAATTTAAAATTGATGGAAAATTAAGCCAGCTGAAGAGATTGTATTAGGCTTTAAAAATTCATTTATTTTCTGGATTTTTGATAAGAAAAAGAGTTACTAAAATAGTTTTAAATATTTGTTATAGGTATTTAATAAAAATTTAGACTGATAACCATGTATGTTAGGAGGTCAAAATATGTTTTATTAGCACAATATCAATAATATATAAAAATAACTCCAAGCAATACATATTTTTTTTTTATTTAGACTACATGTTTATGTTTTCAAATAAAATTATATTTCTAGCTCTAGCATGCATTACATTATTATCAATAGTTTACTAAAAAACGAACATAATTACTATCAAATGTTGTTTTCTCAAAAATTAATAAAAAAAAATACATGTATTCTGTGCATTCATATTAACATATCCGTGATTATTCAAAGTTGGCAACCCTAACATATTATGTATGACTGACCTTGGTAAACAATAGATATTTGAAAATTATATAAGTACTTTAATTCAACTATTTATAGGCACTTCAACCCACATGCGTTTAAGTGTCAAATATTATTAAAAATTCTTGGTAATTCAAATTTAAAAAAAATATGTAAATCAAATTTGGAATAAATTACATTCACTTCTTATTAAATCAAATTTGATAATAAAACGAAAGAAAGGGAAGGGTACACATCGCCGCGCTTTTCATTCCTTCTCGTAACAAGTGGCTGCAAGGAAAATGCGCGCTGTGACAGAGACAGACTAATGCGAAAGTGAGAACGGCTGCCTTATCAAGAGGCGTGGCTTCCAATCGAATCGCACCCAATGTAAATTATTGTCTCCGACAATCCTATGTGAGTGAGAAAGATTTGAAAACTTGTTTTGACCTTTCGAAGTAAGAAGCTCACTAAATCAAATTTTACCATGCAATTTTTATCCGCCATTAATATCTCAAACGCATTTAGGACTAAAGTAAAATTTTATGAAACTTATTCTAACTTTTATCGAATCGTTGAGAAAATTTCAAAGTATTTCTGGTAATATCATTTATTGAAAAATTTAATTAATGGCTTGGAATAAACTCTTAAATAGTATTTCATGTTTAAAAAATATATATTGCATTGCAAATTGTAATATTTAATCAGAATTAATTGTTATTTTCTTCAGTGTGAACATCATTATTATATTGTTTAAATAAATTTAAAACCCTGTAAATTACTATCTTAGCATGCTTAAATCGTATCATTAAATATGTGTAAAGTTATGATATTTTACAAATAACGATTATTCATAACTGTATAATTTATTGAGGGTATTTTATGTTTTTTTATTTATTTGAGTAAATTAAAAAAAACAATAATCTTATAAACTGCATCGACATTCCTTTATTAGACAAAAGTGCAACGTCATTCTGATTAAATAATCTCAAAATCGGTTCGAGCAATTTTATTCAGGCGGTCCGCGAGAAGGCGGAGCGATCGCTGAGACCGCGCCCAGCACGAGTACCTTATCTGGAAAAAATCACACACCGACCGGTGCTAAGGACCAATATCTCCTCGCCTCCCGTACTAAAATAATCTCTAACGACATCGCGGGGCTCGCGGGGAACCTCGGGGCGCTTCGTACCCGACCAGCTATCGCTGCTTTGGCACTTGCCCGCGTGCTTTCAGCTGGAACAAAGCCATTTGCCCGCCAAAAGGGCCTGGCTGGAAAACATTCTCAATAATCGCGATCGCCGTTTAAAATATAAACAATCACCTGTTCCAAATTCGAAAAGTTTTCAATGAAGTTTAATAATCGTATGAATAAATTTATGAGGCAAATTGTTTTACCATCCGATTTAAAATTGTTTTCTGACGTTATTCCATTTAAACGATACGTATTTAATCAAACCTCATATTTTTAATTGATTATTCAATCGTGCAAGTGATAATAATATTTAAAACAATACAACGAGATTAAAAATTAAATCGATGTTACCTAAGCTAAAAACAAAAAGTGTTGCCACGTGTTGTTTATAAATACCGTCGAGCAAACAAAATTATCTTTTTAATTGTTGCATTAAAAAGTAAACGAATCATTCTAAGATAACATTCCACGTGCATTATGGTGACATTCCAATAAAATTGTTAAAAGTGACATTTGACGTTGTTTTGATTGTGACATTTATTTAAAAACATGACTATGGAAGTGAGTGCAATGCCACCCATGCCGCTGGACTTCAGTCTCGGCGTGAAAGGCGGACGGGGGCTGTCGAGTGGAGAACCCTCAAGACAGTCTGTCAACGCTCCAACCCCTGTGATGCTGTCAAGGACTGGATCTCCCCGCCCTCCTGGTTCTAGTGCGTTTAGGGTTGTCACTCCTAAGGGAAACGGTAAGAACTATACGAATTCTATTATATTCTTTATTTTTACGAAATAGATACATTTAAACCTAGTTTGAATAATAAATACCAATTGCACTACAGTTTACCTTATTCCTTTTTTTTAGTACACTTAACAATTCGATTATTTAAAGTTTATTGCTATTACTTCAAATGGGTATGGGGAAATATTATTTACACCAAAAAATAATACTCCCTAACACCGCTATTTAGTAACATTTTTTTTCTATACGTTTCATTAATAATGTAACACTTAAAAATAAACATATTTATTATGCTATTTTTTTATATTAAAACTATAATATCTTTTAGGTATTGTAACTAATGAAGAAAAAACAAAACATACTTAGGTAGGTATAATTAATATTAAACTATTAAAAGAATTTTGTATACCATATTGATCGGGCATTATGTTTTTGCATTCAATATCATAGAGGATGTAAACGAATCAAAGCTTATATAAATAAACCATATAAAAAGAAAACTTTTTGGCACGGGTTTTTGGAAGAGTTTTCCTGCATTGCCGACGGAAAGCAGGTAAGCTGCAATACCTATACTTTTTCAGAATGAAAAAAAAATCTTTTACAATATGATACATCTAAAGAATTTTGGTTATTATATTTTGCGACAAATGCTATATATTATTGTTTTCTAAATATTAAAATAATATCATATTTTGTGGATTTATTTTACTACAAAGTAACATGTTTATTCTTTCTGAATTTGATTGATTTCAATTAAATAATACATATTTTGTTTTGAATAACTCGGATAGTAGTAGGATAATATAACTTAAGACATTTAAATACATTTCGTGTTTGATATATTTGTTATACAATTAATATACATATAAAATAATATTTATTTAAAATGCTACAATTAAATAAATAAACATTTACAAATTAGTATGCAACATTGGTGTAATTAAAACTTTAAACGAATCTGGAGTAAAAAGTAGTTCTAAAAATTAGTTTTCATTGTCATTTCTACACTGGAGTTATTTCTTAGTTTTTTTTACTATAATTATTAAGTTTTAACGAAGTTAACAATATCATGTAAGTAAGCCGACTAATTATGATATCGATCGTTCTTTGACAGATTGGTTAGCACCGACAGTTATCGATTAAGCTGTTTAAGACATAATAATATACAAAATATGTATAGATTTAAGAATAAGAGTCCAAAGGCAATATATGTCTGTAAGTTTCCACAAAATACTATCAACAAGACTTTGAAAGAGAGATTGGCTAACAACTGGTATTCTACTTACCTTATTATTTTATTGTTACCTGTATGTACCATTTACTAAAATACTAATTATTTTTATTTACCGTTATTTATTATGTGACGGACAGATAAAAGGATTTTCTATATTATGGAGATTGTTTTTTTATTTGAATTTGTACATTTTTTTAGAAATCCATTATTATTCGGTTATATATAGAGATTGTCAAATTTTGATTATTTTTTTCATTTAATGCCTTTTTTTAACTTTTTTGTCATTTTTGATTGATTGTTTATTTACATATTATTATATATTGCCGTCGAAACGCTTATAATATCGATACTTATAAATAAAATTTATTATTTTTTTTTGTTTTTACACAAAACACATTTTTCCTACTATTCAAAATAAATTAAAATCATAAATAACACTAGTACTCTTGTAATCTATATTTATTATAATTGAATACCGCCTTCGTCGGATTGGTCCTAGTAGGATAACAGTCAAACAAATATTTATTTGAATAATTGTATTCATGAAAAATATTAATCAAAAAAAATGCGCTAGTAAACTGGATCCAATCCAACTTTTTATGTTGGCGAGGATTTTCATAAAGCTGTAAATCAACATGCGGCAAAAAATTTCACCCTATGCGTTTGTTACTTTTTTCCGATCAAAATTAATTAGTTTTTGTCAACGTTAATAATATTTATCGTGCTGCTGTCATTTTTTACGTATCAACACCAATTAAACTTTCACAAACAATACTGTACACGCTGTACTTTAAAAATATGCATTATAAAAGGTTTCGGTGCGAGCTAAATATTCCCATATAATATGGTAAATCAGTTAAACAGGTAAAAGCTTAAAAGCATACATATTCATGTACAACTTATTGGTTTATTTAATGTTTTAAAATAATCAGAATTGCGGAATATCTAGATCAATTATATAAGGAAAAAAAAACAGTTTATATATAACTTGAAAATACTGGCTTACAGTAAATTCATCTAAGGTTCCAAAGGTTTTAAGCAAAAGTAAATAATTTAAATTAGGTAGGGACCAGTGTTTTCTCTAAGCTGTGCGCGCGCACATGCATAAAAACAAAGCGCACAAAAGATACACCAGATATACCACCACCAGAATAAATTAATTTTCATTACATAGAGTTGTTAATTATTGTCATTATAAAAAATAACCATTTCGTTAAGTAGATCTAAATACCGTTATGTGGCGTACAATTTTTTTTATTTCTTTCAAAAGTTGCACAGCCAATGTATTTTGCGCACATAACCTTCGGAAAATTAGAGGGAACATTGGTAGGGACTCATATATTATGTTCCTCCCAAAAATAAAAGCGGGACTCGAATTGTTATTTCTAAATAAGAAATTGATACATCTTTCATCTTAGTTTACTATTTATTCCCAACTGTAATTAAATGGGATAGATAAACAACTAGGTACATATATTGTAAATAATGCGTCAAAAAGAACTATTGTGCATTATATATGAATAATTAATTTAGTTTTCTAAAGTAGTTAATAATTTATAATGTTATATTTGCAGTGGCGTATTAAGCAAATTGGAGGCCCCAGGCACAGTAAAATTTGGAAGCCCTGTTTTTTCTGATAACATAAAAATGACAAATGAGTAACAATTTATTAAAACCTGAAAAAAAATATGTGGACTATATATTTTTTATTTTTATAAGCTATTTTTAAGGCCCCTAAGATTCGGCCCCATTCGCTTTTTCGGTAATCCGCCACTGTATATTTGAATCTGACAAAGTGATGTTTTCGTTTTCATTAAAAATGTAGAATAATGATCACAAATTTTCTATCTTAGTTATATGTATTATATTATAATTTACTTTTTACAAAATAGAAACAGGAAGTTTCTACATTAACGCATTTAATTTTACTCGCTTTAAATTCCATTTCAGACATAGCTACAAACACATTAATTAAGAGGAAAAAAACCGCATAAATAAGTAAAATATTCGCAACATGTGTCACAATTTGTTTCATTCAGTTTTATTTCATTCATATGATTCAACTACGCAAAGCTTCAAGTGGTTATCTAAATGTGCTTTTAAATTTCTAGTTGAAGCTTTCAAGAGATTGCGAAGAAGCGTCAGATTTTTTTTCATTAAGTACTTACATAAAAGCGATTTCAAGATTATTCTCATTTGACAGAGACACTGGTAATAAATAAAGACGCTTAAAAAACAACACTTGTTTTAACCAGATGGCTCGCAAAAGTTACATCGCGAATTCAAAAGCGGTGCCTCTTCAAATACGATTATCGCTTTGAATTACGTTTTTAGTATTTAATATAGCTGTTATAAAAAATATTTTTATAAACCTTTACATAATAAGCAACAACCGTTTAATAATAGTATCAATGATACATCGAAGTCAAATTGATTGAATTAATAGTCAACATATTTAAATGGTAACAAACCCAGTGTTTATTTGAAATCGGTTTATACAAAATTTGAATTCAATTTAGATTATAATTTGTTATAATCTACTTGGAATTCTAATAATTGTTTTATTACGAAATTAGACATTTTGAAACAAGAAACGTTTAACGTTTACTGTAATGTTGAATTAGTGTGGCATTGCTTAAGAGCAATATTAATAAAATGTCAAAAATCAACCCTCAAAAGACAATACATGATAGTGAAATAGTAGAATACTGTGGAAATAGAGTGATGCAATCAGGGGAGCGTTTAGGGTCGCACGTCCGCCACTCCGGTCTGCGTCCTGCTGCCGTCCCGGGAGAATCCTTCGCACCAGTCAACTAATGAACTGATTTGCGTTCAACCCTGCCTTGCTAACTATTCTAACAAACTTCTTCTCCGCAAGTTAACACCTAACTGCTGTAGCTACAGATTTCCGCATTTCCGTAACACCTGCGGCTTCTACGCACTATTGATGAATTTTCGCTATCATTGTATTAACACAAAATTCAAATATCATACTTTCTATAACTGACGCCGCCATTTAAGTAAAGCGTACGAAACGAATTTCACGTATTTTGTGTGGCTTCTTACAAGCCCATCTAGAGACTAATTTATTCATTTCACTTTACAGCTTAAGAAAATATAAAATTAAATTTGATAACTTTGCTATCCCACTTTTTGCTCTACAACTTGTGACACGTTTTTTGCTTCTTTGAGAAGCATCATGAGACTAACGCAACATTTAAGAATAAACAACTAAATAATGATTCAAATCAAAGACATGTTTAAAAAAATGGTCGAGGGCGATGTAGATATAAAATACATCTAAATCGATGCTTATAAATTCATTATTACGTCAAATTACAATTTTTTATATAACAGACACATGAATTGTTGCATGTATAATAAATATCGTTCCTATTCTGCAGAAACAATAGTTCGTCGAAGTCCCCTTTTATATTATACTTTTATCATCTGATACAAGAGTATTATTTATAAATCAATACATTTACATACAATTATTGCTATAAATCACTATGTTTATGACATTTGGTTAAATCATTGCTTAATTTTATCTGTATGTTATTTAATTAGCAAACACATGTTCAACATTAGCTAAAACGTGCAAATTAGCATTTCCAAATCGTTTTAGTAACAGAACGGCGAAGTTATTCGTAGTTGATTTAGCAGATTTATAATTTCATATTTAATTCATTTATAATAAAATCAAAAATAAAATTTTGTAATTTTCCAGACAATAGACATTGAAAAAACATTTTGGTAATATGTATTCAAAAATTTTGAAGACCACAAGAAAATATGATTCTACGCCATTTATGTCATTTCAAGTAAATCGACTTCAATTAAAAATTCAATCAGAAAATTTCAAGCCTTTAATAATTGTTAAAAGTATCTTTTCAATACAAATTTGAAATGCTTTATGTCTGTTATTATTTTTTGTAATAGGATATTTACTTAAAATACTAAATTACGTTTCCTATGTCTTAAAATAAATCGTTTTCAGTCATAGTGATATTTTTCAGTAAAGCCATTTTTTGTGGTAAAAAACATTCAATGTGCTGTATTTTGTAGTTTAGTCATAGTTTATTAACCGGTGGTCCGCGATGACTGAATTTTTAAATTATATTATTTTGTTAATTTTTGATTTATTATACTTAAATATTGTTATATCAGCACACTGTGTTGCAAAAATATTTTTTTAACAAAAAATCAATTATATTTTGTTCCAACGTTGAAGGTCCGCAAAACATTTTTTGTGGTCCACGGATGTAAAAAAGTTAAAAAAACATTAGGTTAGATCACTAGGTGAATTCTCTTGGACACCTTTTCTATAAACTTGTAGATGACATAAGACTTTTTTTCCGATAATGTTTATACATAGCGATGGCATTAATAATTAATTTTATCCAAAATGATATTTATTGTGGTCTTCATTTGTTTTAAAGTACAGCTTATTTTAACGCGATATAATTTCTCATTCAAATATAAGATCTATCCATCCTTCTGTCAATGTAGGTATTGTATGCATACACGTGTGTGACGCTGATTTCAATCGGATCAACGCTGATTCGCGTGCCATCAATCTCACGGTTAGTTAAACAAACTGCTGTTACTTTTGCTTCAACAAATTTGTTGAACCAAAGCAACTGAAAGCCGCCGGGCTTCCAACATTTTAACCCTTTCATTTTGCGGTTATTGTCCTTCAGTACAATAGATTTTATCCAATAGAAAACCACACTTACATGATAATAATACCCTCCGAGTAAGTATTTTTTTCAAATTTAATAAAAAAAAATATAGTTCTTTTAGAAAATTACATAAAAAGCAGCCAATCATATTAAATTTATTATTCAATACACACTTTGTACAAAAAATTAAATTTTATAAAAATACTGTTTGTGTTTGTTAATTGTTACCCAACCTTATTTATCCTGTAAAAGTTATTGTTTCATTCCTTTGAAGCCTTTCTTTTAAGGTTTACAATCATGTGTAAAAACTTGTCTTATCATGACTATAACTTTGTAGACATTTTATTTTCATCGGATGAGATGCTAGTCCTAACGTAAAGGATGCCTATCTAACTAATTTGCTTAGCGACAAGCTTTGATCAATTATTTTTTTTAATACAACAAATAAATTCGTGAAATTACAAAAACAAATATACTAAATTCTACAGTCGTTGCCAACTTAAAAAAATACTAAATATCAAATATGTTATCAAACTATCAATGTTTTCCACAAACATTTTCGTATATACGAAATTTTAAAAATGTTATTTTTTTATGAATGAATTAAATTCACTCACCAAATAATTATACACGCAAAACACATTTATTGGATAACTTAATCAAACTCCATTGCATTGAATATAAACAAAATATTTACTATAAAAGTCAGTTAAAATTTTAAAAAATCTTCTAACTCAATTGGTTGTTCGCGGTTTCGTTGTCTAATAGTAAATGCATTATTTAAATTACTAGTAAAAAATAAAAGCTTTTTCCATATGCCAGAAATAGTCTATTAGCCAAATACGGAAGTAATTATTCTAATGACACCGCCATAAATCCGCAAAATTTATTCAAATACCGCGTAAAATCACAAAGCAACACGAGTAATCAAAACCAAAAGCTTTCGTTTTTTTTTTCATTACACATATTGTGTCTTATGCATATTTAACGATCCATAATGTCAGCCGACTATGTAAATCCTGTGATACAAGAGCAAGGGTGAAAACTCTTCATATAATTAGGAAAGTAAAGTCGACGCACGGGAAGGATTAGCAGACACGTGTATGAGGAACTGGCTCGCTATAAATTCCGTGAAAGGAGTCGAAGAATGCTTAGTAAAAAACGTTGGAGCACTGTTTATTTTTTTAATTATTTCAACTCAAATATTTTGTTTAAACTAGTGATATTTTTGACTATTTTTTTTTATCCCACCTACGCTACCCAATAACGAAGATGAAGGCAACTAGCCGTTTCCTAATAGCATAATTGTATTCCCTTCGGATCTGAAATGTGATTTCGGAGACTGATTAAAAAAAATCTTTCTAGCCTAACAACGTCTGTTCCAACATTGGAAAAGGACATTTGAAACTTAATTAAGTAATTTGACTTAGGTCTCAAATTACGGAAAAATAGTTTTATCAGATCAAATTAATACCAAACTGCAATATCTATCACTTATATATTATTATCTATCTATCTTTATCGACAGTTTAAGTATAACACTTTCGATGGATTGTAGCTCATTAGTTTAATAGTTTGTAATGTTTAACGTCATTAGTAGTATGATTAAATTTGTTTACTCTGTTTCGATTTTATAATCCCCTCTTTGCTTCCCTTAAAAAGGATAAATCCCAATCTGATTGATTGCAGCTCATTAGTATCATTATTTGTTTGCTTTATTTCGATTCTACACCCCCCTCCTGGCTCCTCTTAGAAGGAAAAAAAACCCAAAACTCTATTTTGTATTTTCATAATTTTAAAATGTTAGAATCAATCTTGCTTCATTACTTAAGCAAACTTTGCGATAGTAAGTCTGAACATGCCTCTGAAAGAGGCGAAACACGTGTCACAGTTAGTAACACGATACGTGGAATAATCAAAGTTAATTTAAATTTTCTATTAAAGTATAACGTTTGAAACATAGAGCTGTGTCAAAAAGAATAGTAAATACATATTTCTGAGCCAATCTTACAACTCTGCAATCTGAGGTAGCTTAAAACTTTTTGACAGCTATTGATATTAATTAATTCACAATATATTGCGTATTATTACATAATATAAGCATATTAAGTGACGTTCGATTGGTTTGATAGATATTGCGTATAATTGTATTAAAGTGATAAATCTGTCCATTCTCCGCCACACCGCGAATAGCTTTGAGATTTAGCGAGCCCTTTGTTAGCGTATTGGCAGCCTAGCGCTGCTACGACCTTTGCATACTCCTAACAAATCGTGTTTACAGTGACATTTGAGAAGTATAACATAATAGGCTTCAAACATTTCAGGATAAAATTCAATATATTAGAATTGTTGGCCTTATTTAGCACAATATTTTTTCTACTTATTAAGCTGATGCTATCATTCTAGAAAGATTACGTCCTCTTATTCATTACGTTACCTTTGTTATTACTAATTTGATTGTGCCCAAATTCTATGGTAGACGGTCTTTACTCCAAATAACGTTTTGAGTAATATACGGATTTTTTACTTTTCCATAACATTAAGATCATAATAAATATTTTTAAAAATCACGAGAACTGTCAAATGATCAGAACCGGTTTTGCACTTTTTAAAAACTGTGAAATAAGTACAAAATGATTTTTATTATATATTTTTTTTCCACCAATAATTGACAGTTAATTAAATTTGTAATGTTAATCAAAATACATGTCCTTCATACATATACAATGTTGAGTGAAATGTTATCGATTTACTGGATAATAATGTTAAATTTGAATTGTCCAAATTATGTACATTCACACAGATTTTGTCTTTAGATTTATATTACAACTCTATGTTGTAATATTGTAACAATTTGAACTCAGAAGGTTGCAGCGAGCAATGAATAAAAAAACACTGGTCCTTAATGAATGAGCTTATAAAATCGGACCTACCAAATAAGCTCGGTAAACCACGTCTTTGGTTCAATTAAAATTTATTTGTTAATCGCACTCAAAAGGCTTGTCGGCACTTGGCTAATTTACTTTCTACGATTGTCGTAAATTACAAGTTGTTGCCTTGACGTTTTGATTCGAATAATATTAGATGAAAGAGAAACGATTCGGAACTTTGAGTAAACAATCTTCTCGGTCAATCTTAACACTTTGCACTCTCACTAGATTTACTCAATACCAATAGTCTACTCTGGGTCCAGATTTTACTCGTATTACCAGCAAATTGAGTACGGTTTTAAACAAAAAGTCAAACGTATTTTTGAGACAATCTGTGTAGCTCCAATGGTGACCATAATAACGCGTATCATATTTGGTATAATTTTCTTCGAAAACGTAATTAAATTCCACTAATTTGAGCTAAAATATTCACTAAGCTATCACGGATTGTAAAAAAAACCATTCTTGTATTATTTAAGGCGATATTTTGAAAAAAATGGGGTTTTATTATCGATTTACTTTAGAAATATTTTAGCATGAACGTTTTTACGACCACCGTATTGTGTGAGGGTCCAAGAACAGACATCGCCCGTCTTTGGGGTAATTAATTTTACAACGTACCGACATTCCTACCCAATCGCATTATGCTAGCAGTCCTTCTTAAAAAATATAGTACCTACAGTTTGCTATTATTGGTTAAAATTTTGTTTTATATTGATTACTTCCTCGAAGTCAATGTTGGAAACAATGTAAGATCATCCCAAAAGGCTGGAATAGATAACAATATTGATGTTTAGAAATACTCGGTGTTTCTGAAAGTTTTTCATATAAATAACGTTGCCATAAGTTTTACAAAAATACAATGTCCCTTTTCATTGTATTTTATTCGAACACACTCACACTAATCGCTCTCTCTCCGTTTTGTATGATGTGATAGGTGATAGGTAAGAATTCAAAACATCATATACGTTTATGTCTCCGAACAGAAATCCATAAATCGATTGTATAAAATTAATTATTGTCCCAGTGCTGACAGCTTATAAATTTTATTAGCTGTCAGTACTGGGATTCGAACCAGTGACCTCCGTAACCAAACCCGAACATGGACCACTTACCACGCAGCCGGCTCTTTTTACAATATTATCGTTATTTGTTTACATGGTAACAATTCGTTTTTCATTTCAAGCAAGAAGCATTTGATTATTTTTTAGACATGAAATAGTTTCTCCCGTCTTCAATTAAAGCTTTTTTCTCAAAGTGGAATTCAGCTCCCGGAGTTGGATTAGATAAATTATTAAATAAATTGAAAACAATTCATGATGTAATCATGAATCAGGTCAGAACGTATACAAATATGTATCGTTAAGGAAGCGAAATGTGAAAAAAGCGAATTAATATACCCATAGTCTGACTTTGCTCAAATATGTATTTTTATTATTAAAATATATATGATGTCAAAATTATCAAATAAAAAATAAATCATCATTATAACTGTGATTTTGGAAGCTTTCTAAAGTATCATAACAGAAATTTAAAAATGACCAACATTTTTATTTACTATGTCACCATATAGTGCACTTATATCAACTGAACGCATCGTTATCACTATATTCTGTAAAAATTTGTTCAAGTGATTCATGGTAGTCAAAAATATATTTCGTTGAAATTGCTTTTTCCTTCACTTAATAAAATGATGGTCACAACACTTCATACAACTCTAACGCCCACAAGATGTGGATACAGCCTTTCCAGATAAAACAACTAACTTATTTATACAAAGCAGGTAAAGACTTCAAATATTATTAAAATCAACATATAAGGCAGCTCTCTACTGTAATTTTCATATTTAAAAAAATTATTGCATTTTTTAATCCCTTAAGTGCACTATTGTAAAATTATGCCCCGGAAATATTTCGGGAAATACCAAAAATAAAGCTTCAAAGAGACCGACTACAAAAGACATTATCCTGGAGATTGGACCGTGCTATTAGTTGTCCAGATGGTATTATCCTGGCTAATGGAGCGCAAGACGTTAAGATTACTGAAGCACTGTTACACTGCTTTAGAAATTTCAAATAATTTAAGAAAAATCATAGCTCATTTTGTTCACTCCTTTTTTAACCATACTTGGCTACTAATGTAGAGAATAGTTTCCTAAACATAAGTTGTTCAACGAAATTCGCAACAAGCTTCATTTTTTAATCTTACCTGATTCCAATATAGGCCGCATGAAAATTCTTCAAGATAATGTGACTTTTAGTCATTCGTTAAATCTTGTCTTAAAAACGGAAAATAATTGAAACATTTGGGATAGAAGTAACTTATCATTGGTAAGTCGCTTTTTCAACTCGTTTCCAAGATCAGATAGGCAGTAGTCACCCAAGAATGAAAACAGTATTTAAAAAATCATTCAAAGACTTCAATTTTTGATTATTCAATAATCTTATAAGCATCTACCACACGTCTAAAGCGCTGTACTTGAAATAAATATTTTTGAAAGTATAAGATATTAGGAAACAACTATTTTTTTCATAAATACGAAACGTTGTTACGTCATTCACGTAAACCAATAATAATATTTGAGACCGGAAAAATCTTTTTCTCCAAAGACAGGCTTCAGCTTGACATCAAATCCCGTATTGAATAAGTACAACATTAAAAATTTACCAAACCAATAACCGAGCTTAATACACGGAAGGGATTTCACCGAGGTTCACATAAAATACACAGAGCTGTATTTTAAGTTTTCTTGTATAATTATATAAAATAAATATAATTAATTAATATTTTACTTTTGCTTAGTTGCGTGTTTGCTTATGTCGCTATTGATAAAACACACAATTTTAATTGGTTTCATTAACAATCTTCACATTTTCTCTAAAGAAATAAAACAAAATTTGCACAGCTTGTTCCATTATTTTTAAAAATTCAGGGCATGTTTTGTTCAGCGAGTGAGCATTTTCTATCGAATCTTTTACTGAGCTAAGCGAAATTTGATGCCATTTCTTTTAAAATGTATTTTAATAGAATTTACACATCGTAATACTTGGTACCGTGAAAATAATCATTTTATAATGTCACCATTAAAAAGTATTTTGTGTTGTGTCGTAAGATATAATTGAAATTTCTATATTTTTCTTCATTTTGGTTGTTTATTATTGCTGAATATTATGTCCACAAAATACTTATAACATTATATTAAACACTGCTGTTTGACAATTCTCAGTTTTTTTATGAATTAGAATTTTCGTTGTAATTTATTGATGTTGCGAGAGGTAATTATATTAAAACTAACAGATATTTAGTAAAGTTAATATTTTTAATTAATCAAATGAATCTTTATTTTTCCTTGTATTCTGATTCCACTACTGCGCTAATACCGCAGGGGTAGGAAGATAAATAATAATTTCCCGGACGATTCTCAGTAAAATAATAAAACTATCCAAGTTCGGATTGTGTGTAATATGGTATTATGACGATACATGACGTGATAGCTACTTGCTATAACGATATTATGAACACGATTCGCATGGATTGAGCACTATCAAAAAAAAAATCAACGAAATACACACTGAACATTGAAAAATTGAATGTGAATAAAGTATTAGAACAATTTTATTCTGGGAGAGATTTTCAGCTAAAAACATTATTTTCTTTGAAAATATTATTTATGTTGTTTTAAATTATGATTAATTTATTTGTTATCATATTTTAAGCAACGACAGCTTCTATTTTGATGTATATGAAGTTCGGCTACAGTTAGGCGACCCATGTTTTCAGTAAAAATAAATTATATGTATTCAAGCCATTTGATGCGAAATTGATACAATTCTTACAACCTTAATAAAAACAATCGTTCATTCGTAGGAAATTTGACGTAAACTATTAAATAAAAAAAAAATGATTGATAATTTCTGTAACTTTATGGAAGGTAATTTTTAATATAAAATCAGATTTGATAACTTTGTTAATGATGCTTATCAAGAAGTAATATGTTTCACATTTTGTAGCACAACAAGCGGAATAATGAAGTTATCAGATTTAATTTCATAATATTATACAAACGTCACAAACTCACCACTCAGTTAAAAATAGCCGAGCACTCGAGATATGTATACTTAAAATTTAGGGAAGTAAAACCATTTTTTAATGCGTATTTTAAGTGTAGGTTAAAGTGTTGAAAGATTGATAACCAATCATATCCGACTTAACTGGATGACTGCCACAGACGAATTTTTCGTGCTCAACACGCCAGAGACGAGTTATTTCGTCAACACCTATTTAAATTAATAATTGCAAATTATAGCCGGCTTGCTAACTAAAGACGTACTTTTTTCTACGGCAGCCAAAAGGCTAAATAAAAGTCCGATTAAAGCATTTAATCTTGCATAAAAATTAAAGTTTTATGATTAGTTATTGACACAAATTTCTAAAATAATATACGTTCACAATCAGGTGTCGATATACTGAATTAGAAAATAATTTCATAGCATGTCACTCGGTATTTTGTTAAATGTAATATACTCATCTTTCTTATCTCGAGAACAAGAGTTAATGTGACATGTTGTAGGCTTATAAAGCTCTATAATGTTGTACGTAATAATAAAATTGCTCGTAATTTCAACATTTCAGTTTGATTTAGATTCAGATAGAGCATAAAGTATAAAATATTTATTTTTCTTCGATGAATTATTAAAATTCGCAATAAACTTACATGCTCAGGTAATCTTGGATTTTAAGCCAAAACATAAAAGAAAAACTCTTTCGTTTTTCTTCAGCTTAATACGAACTTGTATACTATGAACTGTCAATTAATGGGTTATATTTATCAAAAACACCATAATTATTTTTTTTTTACGCAAAAGAAAGTTCTCTACGAAAGGGTCTACGTAATTAAAAACATAGTTTCTTGTTAATAAACTATTCAGTAGTAAATCAAAGTATATCAAACATTAATAAAAACACAATAATCCTTTGTACTTCATTCCACTCTATTTAATATGTAAGGACCGGTTTTGCTCATTGCGAGCATTGTCAACTTCAGTTGACAATGCTCGCAATGAGCGAAACCGGTCCTGACATATTAAATAAAGTGGAATGAAGTACAAAGGATTATTATGTTTTTATTAATATAATGCCTTTCCACCAAGTATTGACAGTGAACACCCTAAAAGTATGTCAAACAATTCCTTAGAACGAAATATGTATTTATAATGATACAAAAGCTTTATTATTATTATATGTAGCTTGTTGTAAAATACTTCTTTTCATCAATCATCTGCTTTTTAAGAGAATATTACATTTTTTTGATATTTAAAAATACCTTTTTTTTATAAAGTGTCACAATTATTCGCCAGAAACCCAATAATTTCAGATTAATAAATATCAATGCATCGTTCACATATCGACTGCGGAAAGGAAAAAGGACGTAACCCTCAGTTTTTCTAAAACAGCTTTTTTTCAAAAATCACAACTTGACACACTTTCTATCAAAAGGATGGAAGCTGAAAATGCCGAATTGGTATCTAAATTTAGCCGTTAAGTTTGAAAAAGATGACCTTTTAAAAAGTTAAAACCAAGACAAAATACTGAAATGAAGATTTAACCTAGACAATTTCTTTAATTAATGTTAGTTTATGTCAACTTAACACCAGTTAAGAAGTCTCCGTGCACTTCAAGGTTGTGTATAATTCATAAATTGCATATGGCCCAAAATCATTAAAAAAAATGTTTTTTGCGCCTCCTGTAAAATTTGATATGTGTGGGTAACGTCTTTTTTCCTTTCCACAGTCGATATGGTTCAAATTGTATGTCACTGGGAGCTTTGGTTTAATTTTTACTCTATTCCACCACAGTTTGAGAAGCTACACATCCCCCTCAAGAAAATGAGTGAAGATGTAATCCGATTTACGTCTAAAAATAATATCGAAAGATAATATTTGTCTTACAAATCGGCTCACGGAACATTAACGATTAACAGAATGTTAATAATTCAAGCTAAATTGAGAAAATACATAAATAATAAGGCTCGTAGGCTTAATGGTATTTATATTTGTTTTTCAATCGATTTCTTATTAAAACAATAACACAAAAAAGTTTTCAAAGGTTTAAAAATCGATTGCAGTAAAAATTATTTATTTATTGATCCCCAATTATATGTTTAAGCGTTATGATAAAAAAAATCAATATCCTTCAATTTTAAAGTGCATTGAAGCAGCACTCACTATTACTAGGATTTCAAGAACTTTTCTTCACTCATCATGTAATTCATTTGTTTCCGTTGTTTTAAAAATATCACAAAAAAATCTCGATATATAAATAACATTTAAATCACTAACGGATAAAGAGAAAATCATGCTTTTAATGGCATTTCTAATCTTTTAGAGAGATTTAATATTGTTTTAATGAAGAAATAAAATATAAAAGTTTACTGATAAACAATATTATTGTCATGTATGTATTCAAAGCAAGCGTTACGCTAATATTATCATAAGCTTAACTTGATCTTAATATATTTTTAACTCATACATAAAATAAGTTATAATTATAAATAATACATCCGAAAATTGAACAAAAATAAATTGCTCAGGTACACGAATAAAAACGAAATGTTTAAAAGATTTTTTAGAGATTTTTTGATCCCGATTACACATCAACGAGAGACTTGATATATTTTTACAAAAAGAAATAGATTGAGTAAGCCTTAACGTCTGGCTCGTCTACTATTCTTGTCAGGCTGAAAAAGCTACGTGTGATTTTAGCCCTTGGAAAAATCTCCCCGAACTACAATTGATTAGTTTTCAGGTCTTTGCACTCCTGTTTCTAGAGTGGCGCACAAGTTGAAATTGTGAAAAATATTGCATTTATAGCGAAATATTTTTTTTATTTTTTACGTTTCATACTAACTTTTATATCAAACAAATAAATTCATTACAGGTTACAATGGATGGATCACAATTACACAATAAGTGTGATTGTTGTTAAGTCTCAAGCTATTTTTAGTATTACAATATTGGCATTACTGAAACTCTATCGACGATATATGGCAATACCAAAATTCCGAGATTTCAAAGGAAAACATCGTTATTTTAATATATGAAAGTAAAATTATTAAATTTGAATCGTTCAGACTATGTACATTCTCACAGATTTTGAATGATTCAAATTTAATATTGAAATTCCATCAAGCACCTTCAGTCGAAATTTTAAAAATAAAATTATTAATATAATACGACTTTTGGTTCAGTCTGAATTTATTGACCGAAGATTTCTCTGCTTTGGTGAGCTATCCTTTTTAAAGAGACATTTTAATTCAAAGAAACAATACATTTGAAGTTGTTTGTTAAATTCAATCTAACGGGTATGAAGTAAATATTTTTACTATTGATAATGGTTTATACATCTGGTATTGCAATACCTATTCGAGTCGCAAAAATTATTCTTAGTTAAAACTGCACACTTTTGTAAGTGTATCTATCTTCATTCAATTTTATTTAATTAATAATAATCTGACAATTGAAATACAATTTGATTATAACAAGCATTATCAAACTTGTCTAGGAATCTATTAGATAAATGGATCCGGTACAAAGTATAAGCTCTCAGGTGTATTGCGTAAAATATGTTGAGTACTAAATATTTTCAAAAAACACGTTAAAGAAATACCTTATTCCTTTATTTAAATGTAAAAAATTACAAATTTTAATTTAAAAAAAAAACCGTTTTCAACGCTTTTTTTCGAGCTTTACGTTTTTTGAATAAAACACTATGAAGATACTGGTCATTTCGTATGCTACTGCATTTCGAGCTCATATTAAACTCTTCCATTTCGAAGAAAAACTTATAAAACCATCATGTTTACTCTTCCGCTGCAAGCATTAAAAAATGGTGATTCACTTAAAAAAGCGTGATAGTTGTCAAAAAGATTGTATTAAAACATCAAGCAAATTTGTATAAAAATTAAATTATTGAAGAAAATTTCTAAGAAAATGACAAAAAATACAAAAACTCTTACAGTATAAAATATAAATGCAAGCTTGTAATAGCGATTTTCCAAACAGAAATAATTTGGTAAACAGGAAACAAAACATTGGTTTTCTTTACTTAAAAGTTACTTGTTCAAAAGAACAATTATTTTAAAAATTAACAATATTTTTGCTTATTTCGAATAATTTTAAACTATAACGTTCAATAATGATTCATGTATGACTCGACAGTTGTTCATAAATGCATTCGAAATAAACCATTATTAGAAAATAATTAAGATTACACTCTGTTGTAGGCTGTAGCATTAAAATCAATCGCTTAACACGTAATTTATTTACCATCAAATTGATTTTCATTTGCTGGCCGTGACCGTAAACGGCATATGCCGATATACGGGTCGTGATGTACATATTATAAAATTACAACACTATCATTGTCAAGTAGTATAGATGTTAGGAAGCCCAGTAAGCGAAAATTTGGCTTAAATATGTTGCTTCATCGTATAGAATCAATTTGTCAATTTGATTCAAAGGGGAATCAAGATCGTTGTTCCGTGACGAAGCTACATAGGTTTTTAAAAACAAGTTACGCCTTGTTTAAAGATTTTTTTTTATTTATGTTTTCGAAATTTTGCTTTATCATTAAAATATACGATTTTTTTCCAAACTCGATATTTATCTATACTTATATTGAGGTATATCTATAAAACCAATTGAGTTAAACTACAACACTTTTTTAATCCATGTCCGCTTCTAATTTGGTGCATATGGCTTCCTAATGGAGGTATCACAACTTAAGTTTTTCTACTAGAACTGTTTCTTACTAAGTCACTAAACTTTTTTTTCCAAAGAAAGTAGTGGAGATAGAAGGATAGCGCTAGGACGGGAATAGTGGTTAACTGATCGCTCTCGCTACGCCCAGTTTTTTAAGGATCGGAAATGGTGGCATGGAATTTTAAGACATCACAAACACCCATGGATTCGAACAGAAGTCGATAAATCGATCGGAAAAAATGCTCTTCGTACCGGGTCTCGAACCCGTGAGATCCGGCACGGAAGCCAATGACGCTCACCGCTGCACAATAAGACCCGACATATTTATTAATTATGTGACAAATAATTATTTGGTCAGTAGTTAAATGCTTAAGCGTTCACCTAAAAACCTTTTTATTTTTTTATTAACTGATAAACATTTATCATAAAGTCATAACTCGATCGTTATTCAGTAAATGATAAGTTAACGTATTTTCAAAAGCTATAAAAAATAAAGCTTTTGACTGTTTCTAATTATAGTAATTTCAGTCAAAATAAATCTACGCCTGATACACAGGCCTTGCTAAGATGTGTGCGTGTTAAATTAAATTATTATTATTATCATATTTTATTGGGTATCAATATTATGAGCGTGTAAAGGGTTATCGTTGTGTCATCGATCTAGTAAATCTAGTTTATATTGTGTACCGTTGGTAATAAACAATGTTCGGAACATCAATAAATGAAGATGGACCATAAATCTTTGATGGGTGACTAGATTTTTGTTTGCGAATCAATAATAATAAATGTTCATGCCCAGCGCACATAAAAATATCGACACATACAATTGATATCCGAATAAAAAAAATGTGTCATTTATATCTATGAATTACTGCAATTTTCGATGGCACCAATAATTTTTAACTTGACGTTTTTTATTCAAATTCATCTAAGTGATTTAAGTATTGTATCATCTCAAAGGTGTCTAAAAATATTTGTATGTCATTATGTAAAGATTGATAACTGTACATTATCTATATTCCATGATTTTTTTCAATGATTAATTTTAAATACAATTAGCATTGTATTTAATTTATTGTATTCAAACTGTCAACAGTATACAACCTTTACGAAACTTATTATTTAGTTGTAAGTTTTTTAAAAATATTAGTTATATAAAATTAAAATATACCTATAAAGCAATATTTTAAAATCAACTAACATTATCTAAGATCCAATTAATAATATAAATACGTAAAGAAATTTCAAACTCATATTTATTTGTCGACATTCTGATTTGGTTAAGAAACCAATTGGTAAATAGTTATGTTTCAAAGAAATTTATCAGTAATATTACATTGTAAATTGATTAGGTTTAAATTTAAACTTAAAAAAATAAATTAAAAAATCGTTCAACATTTCGTTAATATTTGTCGTATTTTCTTGATTTCGACATCATTTTGTCATAATCTCCGAATGCCATTGTTTGAATTGTCATAGCTTAAAATAAGGGGAGCATAAGATTCGTAAGATCAGTCAATCACTAATGATAAATTCAAATTTAGTTAGTTTCAAAACCATTGTTTGGTCGTAGCTCGGATAATGACACTGAATTAATTTAATGCTTTTATTTCGTGCGGTGAATTGTTCAAGATACATTGCAGCAAATGGGAAGACAGCGCCATTCGTCGCGTCACAATATCAATCTGTGGCAATTAACACTTCTTAACCTGCGTTGCGCAGGGTTCAGTTCCCGGGCGAACCGGTCCCACGATAATCTATTCAGTCAGCACAATGGTGTGCGGATTTTTTTTCTAGAAGAGTTCATGATTATCTGTCGTGTATGACTCTAGATTTTTAAAAGATTGATATAAATATCAAATATGAGTTAAAGAATGATGTGGTTACCTTATTAAGACTAATATTATTAGTTGCTTATTTTAACGATTATTTAAGTTATGAGAAATTATTATTTTCACACAATTTATTAAATTGAAACATGTTTCATACTTTTTCAATTTATTCTATAATGTTATTCTTTATTTATATTTTACACTACACTATAATTACGTTTTGTGTACTAACTTGTAATTGGTTTCTCAGCAAACATTATTATAGCATACTTTTTTACAATTTAGGATTAAACCAATTATTAAATTAGGTAAACTTATTTTATTATCACTCTCTTAGTTAAGGTAATGTTTACTTAATTATTGTAAGATAATCTTTAATAACGAGGTTCAAACGATAGTAAATCGTTGCCTCCAGCATTGAAAATACTCTTGCACACCACTGTTGCAAAATGACGATAATTTGCCATTATGGCAAACGATTCGCGGTCGGTCGAAGCTGGTCGATACATATAAATAAATTGAATGTTATCTAAGGTCGAGACCCTCGTCTTCCATTTGCCGATTTAGAAGATGGCGCTCACTAACCAGCTGATGTCCTCGATTGTCAAATTGATATATCAATATTACGGTGAGAAAGAAATTCGCATTCTTTTGTTGATTGTGATTAGGGAAGAAATCATCTGGCCAGTCTCGTGATGCTTATTTATAGAGACAAAAAATCATTCAATTGAATCAATAGCATAATCAAAATTTTGTTTGTCATATTATAATAGCTTAAAATCATTTAACTTTAATTTCGATATAAAATATGTTGATAGTCATTCGCGGTACATAAACTGAACTACAATTTAAAAATAACATCAATAAAAGAAAAGCAAATAAATTACATTAAATTATCTGAAATCATCGATACATAAGATCAAAATAACTACAAAATGCTTCATAATATTCATTTTCACTTTTAGGGTGTTCAGTGTCAATACACTTTTAAGGTGTTCAGTGTCAATTGACACTGAACACCCTGTTCAGTGTCAATACATGGTGGGAAGGCATTATCATCGAATCATTTAATTAGTAAGAGTTGTTAAAATTTTTAATTTGAGCTATTTTAGAGTCACTTGATAATGTCTACTGTTATTTGTAAATTCTTTTCAATGTCAATTGTTTTTTATTTTAATTTGTTTTTGTATAAATAGCACTGTTAAATCTTATTTCTTATCAGTTGACAATGCTCGCCATGAGCGAAACCGGTCCTGATCTTGATAAATAAACGTGGAAATTAAGTACAGAGGAGTATTGTGTTTTTTTAATGAAAATTTTCCGTTAACTGTATCTATCATTATGAATTAAGAATCACTGGTTGAATTTTTTGAGAGGAGCTCCCAAGTTTTGTTTGTCTATACAAATTTTTCGTTTATTGCAAAATATTTGTTTGCAATAAACGCAGATATTATACTTTTAGTCTTGATTAAATTTAGTTTATCGCCTTATAGCTTTAAATTTGTTTCATTAAATTTGACATTGAATTTGAAGATAATTAATATTTTTTTTTATTTAAAAAAAAAGAAATGCTACAAACGATCGCACTGCATATACACAATGGGTGGTGATGGGAAACCAACCTGATCGCACTAATTATTTAAGATAAAGATAATATTTGAGTGTCACAAATTGTAATTTACGCATTTTTTAGTGATTTAGTTATTATTTTTTCAAGGTTAATAAATAATTCAATTATTATCAATCAATAACTAAACGTACTATTAAGAAATGTGATATACTAAAACTATTTCATGTAACTTAAGCAAAAGTATAACTTTGCGTAAATAAACTTAATAAAATATGTCAATAAGAAATCAACTATTAATATTAAAAAATGATTATTTGTATCTTCGTAGCAATCCGAAAACGATACTCCTTTTGTTCAATGCTAGGAAAATTATTTGAATGCACTTCGCGGCGAGGTCCGTTCCTCTTAAAAAATGCATAAAAGATATGGCCGCGGTTGGCTTGCTTGCAGGGTGTAATATTTGCCCATACTTGTTTTTTAATATACAATGTATACATTTTACTCAAGACCAAAAAATTATCATCAAATCATTTATTGCTATTTATTTTAACTTTCATAATGCTGAAAATGTGTTACAAATATTATTTCAAATCTAACCGTTCGCGGACCTTTTGGCGTTGTCCACACACCCCCAAATTAATTTTGACCGGCCACGGACCCCCTGAGCGGTCTCAGGGACCCCTGGGGGTCTGTAGGAACCACTTTGGGAACCACTGGATTACATGAAAGTTGATATATAAAATAGTATTTTATTCTTCTATTCTAGGAAACTTCGTTACATCGAAATCTTGACAAAAGTTTGATCCCGAATAACTATTGTCATAATTATTCGTATTTTATACAACCGGTTTTATTCAAGTTGATTGCAATTCAATGAATTGATAATATTATGAGTGACTGAAAAAACCAAACAATATTAATTGTACTAAAATGTCTGGCGGCTTGATTATTGGCGGCGTCGAACAATAAAATCAAGCCTGTTCTTTTTTAAAACTGTTTAATTCATGAGTCATGTGCTTTGGGGTCTGCAGATTGTCTTAAAAGCTTCCTTTAAACTTTAAAGTGACATCATCGCTGTCTCATCGCTCAACCGGACAGGTCAACGCTGTTAGGTCAATCAGATAGACTACGAGGAACTCTACACAGTTTCTCATTACAGTATTCAGTAGTAAACTGATAACTGTTTGATATGTATGTGTCATTTTAGGTAGAATTAAAGTAGTAAAAATTGTGAAAAGAAATAAACAAAGAGAAAGGTAAAGCCAAACGGACTCGAGCTTCAATGCGGAATGCGGATTGATTGATAATTATTCCAAATTATGCAATTAATGATTGGAAACTTAATGTGTTTGTCGGCCGATTTTTCTTTGCGTATAACATTTCAACCAAATAAAATATCATTTAAAAAAAAAATCAACCAGTGATTCTTATTTCATAATGATACAGTTAACGGAAAATTTTCATTAAAAAAACACAATACTCCTCTGTACTTAATTTCCACGTTTATTTATCAAAATCAGGACCGGTTTCGCTCATGGCGAGCATTGTCAACTGATAAGAAATAAGATTTAAGTAAAAGTGTAAGTAAAAGTTTTTTTTGCTGTTATTTCGTTTTTTGTCTCTTTTTAAAAAAATGTTAAAATCTAGATAAGTGTTCTGACAGTATTGGTGACAATATCCTCCACATCAAATATTGGATATGGTTTGAAAACAAGTTATTGAATATAGTAAAAAATATTAAAATATATGCATAAATAATAAAGATTTGGCATTGCAGTTAATAATACTGTGTTGCTAAATATTTTTAAATCACGTGAGATAAACTGAAAGAGATTATCTTTCGGAGAAAAGACATCACACATACTCATATTCAAAATTTGGATAGTAAAATTGAAAAAAAAAACTTGCTAGGAAATCCGACCCAACCGATTTCTATGGTGAAACTTGTACCACTGCACCACGTAAGTTGACTTATTTTTATTTACTACATTACATCTTAAAGTTACGTTTATCAACGAAATTGTCTTCGCAGAGCTTGCCAAGTAATATGATTAGGTTCAAGATGTTATCATATCTAACAAACCCGATAAATACAATGGACGATTGACGGTAATTGTTTTGTGAGCAAGGACCACCCGCAGGCAATTTGATGGAAATACAGGGGGCCGAGAAGGGAGGGGAGGCAAAACAGAGAATACGGTCCATCGATTAACGAAATTAACTTGGATTAAGTGGATATAAGCGCTCATCCGGCTCTGGATTTGCTTTACTACGTGCACGTGCCGCTCGTTGTCTGCCTGGACAAGCAGCAATTTACAAACCTAGATTATATTTTTTAACTTATGTAATTATTTAAATTATAATACAGTGATTACTTTTTCATTAAACATATTAAATATTGTTCTTTGGGAAAAACTTCATTTGCACATAACTCAAAATTATCATTTTGTCACCTAGCCACTTTTCGCTTTATAGGGACGATTTAAAGTATATCGTCGGTATACTGGCAGAAAGCGTTAATTCAATAAACCTTGTTTTGAATTCATTATGAAATTTTAACATCTTTAATCATAATATTTCTTATCGAACCACTTGAAATTTGATCCACACTAAAAATAAGGGTTTATTGATTTTTTTTACTAAAAACAACTTGACGGAATTGACTTAATGTATATTATGTTAAAAATACGTGTCAATTCTGGCATGCGTACCATAAGTCCATATATAGGTTGACCGACCCTGGATAATACGATTTAAAAGTGTTCTATTCAAATACTTCGTCATCAAATATAAATTGATTTCAGAATAAATTATATTGCAGTATAAAACTAATAATTTGTATTCCTAGATTGTGTCCGATTTCAAGTTAACATCGATTCTTATAGGAGGCTTAGCCAGGTAGCAAATAAATTATTTATATTGTACACTTTGATAATGCACTTTCAATCAAAAAAAGTTTTTTAGTAATATGTAATTTTAAATTATGATATTATTTGTAGCAGTATAAATCAAAATATAAAAGAATTGTACAAAAGTGGATCCTGTTTGTCGTAGTTACTAACAATGCCACGAGTTCATAATAATTTATGTAATGATGATGCTTTGACCTTTCCTTCTCATGTCAATGTCTTTGTCAGCGGAGTCTTGTATTGTGGACCACACAACTTATAATCTGTGTTATTAAGAACCCCACAACGGATATATTCAAAATCAATTTATACTCCCAAAGGGTCAGCTAATTAACCTACTGACTCAAATTAATCCAATAAATAGAATCACTGATATCGAAAAAAAATACTTAACTCTACATAATATAACTGTTCTTTGTTATTTTGTACTTAAAATAATTGAATAGAATCAGTATGGTTTTTTTATCATCCAAAGTACTGTTTCATATACATATTTATAATCACAAATTTATGTTATCGTCTATCGTGAGGTACGTCAAAGTTTTTGCCAATAGATCGACAATTTGATATTTTCTGCACTGTCTTCCCGCCAATAAATCATTATGGGGCCAGGAGAAATATATGTCTTAATGATCGTTAGGTTAGACCGCCTGTGTGGTCGAGTGGTCAACGTCGTTGGCTACCGCTACGGAGGTCACGGGCTCGAATTCCAGTACGGGCAGTTTTATAAATTGATTTTTCAATCGATTTATGAATTTCTGTTCAAAGGCATGGATGTATGTGATGTCTTGAATTCCCCCCTCCCACCCATCCTATCCTATGAACGCGGCGTATCGAGAGCGATTAGCTAACCACTAGTTCTGTCCTAGCCCTTTCCTTCTATTCCTACTTTCTTTGGAAAAAGAGAGGTTGAGCAACTGAGTAACACGCAGTTCTCGAAGAAACACTTCTGTTGAGATAAACTCCATTAGAAGTCCATATGCTCCACATTGGGAGCGGACATGATAAAAAAAAAATAACATAATTGCCAACAAATAAAATTACATGGCATGTTATGTTGACTTTTTATTACAGATACTACATTAGTATTTCGCCTAAATCATCGGTTTCTCTGATTTCGATGTATAATAATTTTTCTAATTTTTTTTTTATAGAACTGCATTTTTATTAGTGTCATTTACCCAATTTTTATGTATAAATTTTATTTATACCTAAAAATTAAATTTAAGTTTGGCATATACTAAAGAATGTTTACCAAAACGATTATTTGATGCATCTTACGATTTATTTTTCCAAGCTCAAAAACACACTGACGGTTAATAAAATTACTAGTTAAATTTTCCTCATGCAATACTTTTGTCACAATAACATCATTAATATCCATTTCAGTCATTCATCACGACAGTTTATTTGAAAGACGAAACAAAACAAGCATACAATTTCACCGGAAACATTAGTAATGATCCAATTCACTTTCACCCAATCGATTTAATTTATCACAATAAGCAACAATTAGGTGACCTCTGGCTTCGACAAATCGTCAGACTCCCTCGCTCGATTCTGGTTCAATAAATGTGGGCAGAAAGTTAGTTTAGACTACCGCAAACGAAGAAGGCGTCATGTCATTGATTAACCCACAACGGAAGCAGTCATCACCTTCGGTTCACACAACTCATATGAGTGACATTTTTATTATTGGCTTTATTGAATGACTCGTATATTCCTTTCTCTACTTACTGACTCATTAATCAGGATTTAATCAAAGACTTATGACTCATCAAAATAATCATTATAAACAGAAAAAATGCAATATTTTCATCACGAAAAACCACAAAATAACTTTAAATTTATCTGAAGCAAAATAACTTTAAATCGACACAATTAATATGACTTATTAACGAAAATGTAGAATCACATGATAAATGTAGAATCACATATTTTTACAGAATTCCGATACTTTATGCCGCGTGCGAAAATATAATGAGCATTAAGAAACCGTCAATACAATTTTAAAAATATGTATTAAAAGTTTTAGCTTGTATATTTTAGATAGCAAATATAATTACCTATAAGCGGTAATTTAAAATTTGATCGACCGTTATAGGTAGTAGAGATTTATTTGTCAATTGAACTTCAATTTAAAAAAAAGTCTTAAACGTCGATATATTATGTGAAATTACATTTTAGATGATGGCATATACTTCCTTCGTGCCGATGAAAAAGCAATTAGATCAAAAATTACTTGATTTCAGGAGCACAATTGATAAAAAGAATCCAAGAATTTGAATGTAACGTAACATACAAATGAAGAAAATCCTGCCTCAACGCGAGGTTGCCTAACCAATTAGTTCGTAAATTTTAATAATTCATAGCTTTATAACAAGATGACAACATCCAGAAAATACTCTTAAATAGTTGGATTGTGTGACATGGTTGTATAATGTTTGATTGTTCTCATTATCACAAATACTTCATTAAACTGCTAGATGAACGCCTCTTTGTACTTGTTTGTACAAACTATTAATTTTAAATAATTACAGTAAGCCACACGACAAGAAATCTGATTTAAAGCATATTTTTTATGATATGAACAGTTTAGTTTACAAACAACATATTCTTAATTTCAAAAAAATATATAAATAATGTTTATATTTTTTTATTATGTGCAATGGTTGCCTTCTACCAACAGGTATCGCAAGTAGATACGTAATGAATGCAGCATACTTTTATCAAAGTGGTCGTATGAAATAAAGTACAAAATAATATATTGAAAGGAATTTAAACATAATCGCGATGTGGTGCTTAGTGAATACCGTCCAGCTTCACAAACTCACAGAGAGGAAAGGATTGAGTGCTAAGTAATATTATGGGGTCGGGTCAAGTTATACGTCGCGGAAATGTGCAAAGAGATACGGGAGAGCCGGGAGAGAGACGTCGTCTGATAATTGGACGGCGCCGGCGTCCTTCGTAGCACCGCTAACTCTACAAATATAATCTGCTTGCAGGAGGCGCCTTTTTATGCCCTAACGGCCTAGCATTAAATGCGTTATATTTCATTTACCGTTAGTGAATGGAGTACTTAAAATGAAGTAACTATGGTTATGGTTTTTTTTATAATTCTAACGAAAGGAAATATGAAGGTTATATATTTGACATATACTTAGCTTACATGTCAAAGGAAAACTATAAGATATACAATGTCACCTTTGCTTAACAGTTTTTTAAAAGACGAATGGAATGAAAACAGATTTTCTACTGAAATATCAGCCCACAAGCTGAAGATTTTTTATCTCTTTAATTCTGCATCCATAGATTTTTTCAAGTAGTAATTGCTTTTACTGGAACCATTAGTATCTTTATTAACTTTAATGATATTAAAAATAGACATTCCCAATATATTAAACTAATACGTATGTTTATAATACATAAACTTGGAAAATATGTAAACTTACTGTGTGCACAGTATTAACGTAATATGTAACTGTCGAGTACTAAGAACTAGTTGTTACTGTCTATTTTAAGTGCGAATGTGCATTGATTTATTTTGCATAATAAATTAGCAAATGGTGATTCGATGATAAAATAATGGCGCAAAGATTCGTCGCCGTCTTGATCGAAATTTATTGCATCCTCAATCATTCTATAAATGTATACGATTGGATGCGCCGGCGCTACATCCGCTGAAGACCTGGTCCACTTTATGTATTTGATTCTTCATAAGTGGATGATCACTGTGTGGCGTTTTTTGTCGAGTTTTGATTCTATAACTAAATAACAAACAAATTTTGCAATATTTAAATATTTTCAAAACTAAATTTAAAAAAGTTTACTGACGGATTCATCACAGAATAAAAAAAAAAAAAAACTTAAATTTTTCTAATTCGCTACAAAGCTTTTATAAGTAAATAATTGAGCCAGCTTTTTGAATTTATATTGTGATATAAACTATTTTAAGTCTATTGATGATTTATTTTTTTACTTCACAACTTTTTTTTCGTTTCTTCACGTTTCATGATAGATACATACTATAATTTATCGAAAACCTGGTCTAGTAGAAAACGTTGTCAATGTTTTTTAGACTTTCGTTCAACTGATTGCAGGGCAAATAGTTCTGTTAATAAACATTCGTTTGAATTGTTTGAATTTTGTACTTTTCCATGAGTTTTGTCGCTAACGACCCGGGTTTCGCCTTTCGGCATCTTAAGGCATTCCAAGTGCACGGATGTACTTGAACTGAATCCGTGCACTTGGAATGCCTGCAGATGCCGAAAGGCGAAACCCGGGTCGTTAGCGACAAACTCATGGAAAAGTACAAAATTCAAACAATTCAAATTTGATATTGAAATTCCATCAAGCACCCTCAGTCGAAATACTTAATTAAACATTCGTTTATTGATTTTTCAATTGAATTAAGGATTTTAAAAGTACAAAATTCAAACAATTCAAATTAATTGAATTAAGGATTTGTTTCCAATGAGAATTGATTTCATATTTTTTACGTCCGTAGCTTCAATTTCGAAAATATCTTTATACTTTCACTCTTCCTTAACATTATCCGTATTTTATTACCTTATCTAACGAGAGAGGCTTCGCAAAATACTTCCAAACAATTCTCGATAAATAACTTCTTAATATATACATCAGTGAATATAGCTTAATAAAAATGATAACGCTAAATAGCGGATTCTATTCTAACAATTCATTATGTATTCATTTTCAGGACACAATGGAGTATCTGGACTCCAGCTGGGAGGATACTGTCGTGGATTATGGGGTGGTCCATTACCGACAGCTCCTCGCCCACCTCCACACATAGACCAAAGAACAGACAGAGGTATTTTAAGTAAATATGTTTTTTATAATTTCAAATTTTAATTACAATACCAAAATTTTGGATCCATCAAAAAACAGTTTAAACAAATGATTTAAGAATTACATATTATCATATTTTTGTTACACTTCTCATTTATCTCTTGACGAGGATATTTTTAATATTCGAATTTATAACTATATAACTTTTATATTACAAAATAAGCCAGTATTTTCTTGAGTGATTTCTTTCGATGGAAAATTATCTTCAGTGTTTATCTAACCTTGCGAATTGATTGAGCTCATATTACATTAATGAATGATTACTATCACAATGCACATCAGTGCATTTTATTGCAACATTGAATAATCAACGCTTTATAAAACTATTTAATTAACACTCAAACCAGTGATAATATCCTAAGATCATTAATTTCTTTACTTAATATTTTTTTAAATGAAATTCTATGAAAAATTCTTGATAATAAAACAATTGACCCATTTGCCAAGCAATATTGACTTCTTTAAACATACTAATGGTTCGTTTCTATCATATTTTTTCTTTAGTCGTATTACAGATATACCAAAGCTATGTGATTAGCCACGTATCTTTCTCGATAATTGTGGGTATTGATTGCTATACCACCAGTATCGATTGAAAAAAAAATGTTCATACTGGGATTCGAGCACGTAAATGCCGTAACCGAAGTCAATGAAGTTGACCCTTTGACTATAGGCTCGGAGTTCTATACAAAGTTGTATATAAGTATTTAAGAACACGATATTTTTAGTAAAATGATCAACAGCATTAATTATTTTTCATTGAGCAAGAAGTTTCAAATCTGTAAGCAAATATTTGTACATACATAATGTTTTTTACGATTCCTTAACTCGTTAAAATAGATTCAATCCAAAAATGTAGACCCAAGAAAAGGTATTTTTTATCAGTTCAATTGAATGTACGCTTTCCTTATCACAGCTGAATCCCTTATACAACCGGTTGTTTATGGTTTTGATTTCATATCGCGGCAAAAGTGTTTGATAACTGGCTTTATTTACACTATCGATGAATCTTCAACGCTTCGGTACATAATTCATTTGAAAATCGAATGCGGAGTTGAGGAACTGCGATAAAGGGATTACCTTATCGAAAACCAAGCTATAAGTAGATATTTTATAAATATACAGCTATGAATACATACTTTACAAAATAACGAGGAATTTATAAAAAAAATAAGACGAAGAGACTTGATTGCTGCGCATTAACTAGTTGTGATCTGAATCTGAGTTTTAACTCAATCAGGTAACAGTTTTACCTATCTACATTACCTTAACACTCACGCTCTTCCTTTTTGTACGCAGTCAATCGTTTGCATGCGTAGTGTTTAGTGTTAGTTATAGACAGGCAGACGCAGAGGCAGATATATCAAAACGGTAAGTATGCTTAGCAACACACTACACTTTTCTCAATGAAAGTTTACTAAATATCTCAAAAAGCAATGCAATTATGTAGTTAATTTCATTGCGAATAAGGAATGTATCAAAAAATCAAACGTTTAAATCAAGGATACCTATAATTCATGCGAATCGAGAAATATTATTAAGAAAATTCGTCACCATATTTCAAATTTCCCCTATAATGTTTTCTAAGAATTTCTATTTGACATGTTAGTGTGACTTTTTCTTACTTACATTATATTTGTATTTGACGTAAATTATAGGTTTTCTGATCCCAATGTATATTAGTGTGACATCTTCCCATACGTAATTAAAGTGCAAGGCTGTGGAGTAAGAGCCGGAGTCGGAAGTCGTGGAGTCAAATGTGTTTCTGGAGATGGAATTGGAATCGGAAAACAAACGATTTTTTAAATGAATGTGGAAAGGGTTTTTCTTTCATGTTTTTCTGGTATATAAAAATGATTACAAAATAAAACAATGTCGACACCTTATAGTGAAATTCTTATCAGTAAATAATCTCACATAACGCGGATGAAATATTTTAATTCTTATAACATATGAAGCTAAGCCGTGTTTATAACCTTAACTTTTAATGAAAACAAGAATTTATAAGCTACTTTGACTATCATATAATATTATGTTAGTTGTGGAAATCAATAGTGTCATAAATCTTCACAGATAGGCTATCGTCAAGCATAGGAAACGATTACTTATCAGTTACTGAACAAAATATCTAAAAAACAGACATCCAACTCATCCACTATTATATATCATCCAAAAATATTTTTTTTATAGAGACTTTAATCATTACATATACACATATAACCGAGTACTGAATACAGTTATGCTGTAAAAATTGAATACTGCTTCGTTAGCAAATTTCCTTGTTGCTTTTGATTTATGGCTTCCACAAAATAACTAAGGCTGCCGTAAAGTTGTGTTTATTCATCTCACCAGCAGGATCTCCAATTTGACCTGTTTACTCTGAGATTGAAGAATAAACATGTGACTTCAGAAAAAGATGACTGCTATAGTTGAAAATGTCGTAAAAAAAAAATATATATATTTTTTCTCTCTATCTGTAATGTGACATTGAGTATACATTTGAGTATATATGTCAGTAGAGATGTTGATCGAATTTAGGCAGGTGGTACATTAAGAAAAAGAAAAAGTATTACAAATATCAATACTCGTATTAAAAAAATGTTTTAAAAAATACGGCCACAGTTTTTATACTTTATATAAAATACCGTCATTCAAAAATATATCAAATTTTTCAAAATAACTATTATTCAAATAATGAAAACTTTATTAAAAGCTCATAATTTTTGAACATGTCAATATCGCTACAACTCTGAGCAGATTTTAAATATTTCAATTCACCGCGAACATATTTAAAATATGTGATGGTTTTATTTACATTTAAAACTTAATTAATTTTCAATACAGAAATACCGGAGTTTAAGCACTGCACTATCAAGACTGAGTTTTCTGTATTGAAATACATCAGAAATACCGCGATTCCGGTAATACAAGGATTGTTATCCTTATTCGGAATCACCACGAGGCGTTTGTGTATGTCTTCCGCCACCCACTGTCTCCTATTGATTCATAACAGCCAAATTTTTAGTGAAATAAATTCTAGTTCTTTGTTAATTTTATTTAGTATTAATTCAATACTGAATAGTATGAAATATTTATTTTACACATAAAATTATACAATGCTTCAAACAGATATAACAAATATAATATTTTTAAAAAAACTTTTTCGCTATATATAATATTAAATCAATTATTTGAATAATTAATTCTACACGATGTTGGTGTGATTTTGATCCATTCAGTTATGACTTCGTTCCTGTGGGATTTAGCTGCGATAATTCGGGTCGAGTCAAGACTGAAACGTGGGACGATGAGTGACTTCTTCGTCGACGTTATTATGAGGAAGTTCACGATTACCTGATGAGATGCATGTATGGGGACGTATCAGAGCTTTTTCACATTACGAGATTACAATGATTCACAGTGATGCTGATTAGACCAAATTGATTACATTGTGGTTTAACCCACAAAAATGCCAGTCGTCTATAAATAACTCAGATTAAAATATTGATTTATTGCAATTAATTGTAATTATCAGTCTGTAATATTTTTTGGGTAATTAATGTTGCCATCTTTTACGCGTATTTGTATTTTGGATTAATAATAAATACCAATTCAGATGCAGTGTATTTTAAGTTAAATATGTTTAGTGTGGACTAATTGGTGGAGTGAAACCGGCCATAATTTAAAAATATTATTTTGCATTATATCACAAAAAAACTTTAGCAACATAAATAATGAAAGTAATTATAAGAATATACATTTTTTATTTAATATTAATAAGCACCGCAACTCAATTCGTTTCTTACGTTTCAAGACTTAAATTTTAATATAGCATGCATAGAATAATATTGAATTTGTGTCTAAGAAATTATGGTACGCAAATTAAGTTGATATTTATTAACTGTATGTAACTCGCACCTGAAGCTGAGTGGTCAACGCTCTTGGGCGTTTGTTTTATTCAGTGGAAGGCCAAGGTTTCAAATCCTTTACTATATACTTTAATCAAATTATGGATTTGTGCTCAAATACATGAACATTTTTAATGCTTAGAATCGTTCTCACCTTTCTCGTACCAGATCGTAAAAAAGCAGCGCTAAACGCGTGACAAGTAAAATGCTAATCTTTATTTAACTTCTTACCAAAAAGATACCACATTTAGAAACTGAATAACAACTTTTTTAGAGATTTTTCATGTAGATTTTGTACATATCAATATTAAAATATAGTAGAATCGTTATTAATTTGACATCTTTAATTCTACAGAAAGGATTTGATACTCTCTACTAAAAATAAAATTTTAATAGATCTTTGGATGACATTAAAACTGCCATAAAATAAGATTAACTTTTATCACGTTTTCACGGTATTGAATATTTATCGAATGCAAATAACGCAATCCGCTTTTTTCCATTGATTATTATTTTAGTATTTTGGCTATAGCATTCTATTTGCAACTCACAAAAGGTGATGGATGACTTGACTATAAATCAATAAATTGGCATAAAAACAATAATTATATTGAATCAAGTAAGTTTTATGTGACATTTATTCATACTAGAATTTATAAAATGTTATTTAAATTCAAAATATTTATAGAAAAAAAACAATATTCACCACTCTATGATATCAAACTCTTCCACAATCATTATTGATAAAGTCTGACTCGTATTTTTGGTATGTTTGGCTTAGTAATTCGTGATTTTATGATTGATTGGATTTCCCGTCCGGATTTAGTAAAACTGTTAAAAGACGCCGCTTTTTTTGATAACGTACGTAATCAATCAGACTTTATTGGAATGATTTTTTTTGGGTAATATTTTCGATGTACCCGGGAAACGAGCCTCTGTTTATAATTCTATAAATATAATACATATGTAAATAATATTGTATTATAAACCTTAATTTATCTAAAGATAATAATTAGTTATAATATGAATTTAATACTGAAGAATCTTATTGATTGGAATACATGAAAGCTGCACTTAGCAACAATACAAATTAATATATCCCAATTATTGTATTCCAGGAATACACTTACATATGTACTACATTTGAAAGGTGAAAGTTTTTTTTTATGCAAGACCATTCAAACTAAATGAAACTGTAAATATAGGCGAATTGAAAATAGAATAGTATTTTTCTAGTTATTATATGTAAAGACTAGGACCATTATACGATTTCGATACATGTATGACGTTTTCATTGGGAAAATATTTTCGTCACTTTTTCGTTTTAAAATGTGGATACACTTTGCTGCGCATTTCACGTATAAAAATGGTGTTTAACTAATTTAAATAAAGGTTTTACCACAGAAGTGAGATATAGGAGCTTTACTTACCATTCAATACCAATTTAAGAGTTAGAATTTCATGTTTTTTTTCGTATTTTTTTTAAAACATCCTGTTAGAAGAAGGAGATTCATGATGTCTAACCTGAGGTTCTTAGACTAATGAAAGCATATTGACATTGTTCATAACTAGGAATTGAAATACAGGTATTTTATATTGAAAATATCATAAATAGAAAAAATATCAAGACCGTTACAACATTTTTTTTCAATAATGCAAAAAAATATAACCAATTGAAATATCAATACCGGGCGAGTAAATGAAAATCGGTATTTCGATACTTTATAAGAAATACCATTATTATTTAATATACATAATCATAAGCCGATGATTTTCATAAGCAAATTACGAGTTCCTAAAATCAAAATACACAATTTAAAAGTATCATTTATTCTAGAGCCTTTTATATTTGATAAAACTCTCATCAGATTTTAAATCATTGTGAGTAATTTTATGAAAATACTTGATTATTTTTATATGTTAAAAATTGGGTGTTGGTTTATTTTCAATACTAAAATACTGGTATTTTTTCATTTTTATAACCGAAATTTTAATATTGAAAAAAAACAATGAAAACCTGGATCTATGATGTGATAATAACGGTAAAGCTATTCTTAGTCCTTATAGACGTAAGTGGAGATGATTCTAAAATGTAGCCAAACTTTAACGTAACGGTAATTGACGCATGGATCAAGCAACAAATGTATATCAAATCTATTTCATTAATTGATAATGGAGCTATGCAAGGACTTTTTATTTAAACATTTAAAAATCTATATATATATAAACTCATAACTGCTTACAAAAATATACGGCTTATATTTGCATTAATCAAAATTTAAAAAAAAAAATAGTATCCGTACGGAATGACAAAAGAAATGCATTATAGTTATAAGAATATTTGCTGAAATCCTTTCATCACATTACGATGCCATTTTTTTCCCAAATACTTATAAAATTTTATCTAATTTCACAAAAATGTAATATCATACGTCGTGACTTAATTGCTTACGCATATTATGTATGAAATAATTAAAATTTCGTCATAAATGATTGTATTCAAATCACTTTTTGTCAGTACATTTCCAAATCAATTTATGCTCAATATATAATGAAAACCCGTTATCAGTGGATCAGGTGGATGTAATCCAATGTGACGTCGTTAAAATAATCTTTCCATATAATAAAGAAATTACGTGGATTAGTTTTTGCCGTATAACATATCGTAATCTGTCCATAAATTTCATACAAGAAATTTTATTTAACCCATATCTATTAAAAAAATATTATGAATGCGAGGTTAACTAACATCGTATCACAAAATGAATCGTTAAATATTATTTTTTTTCAATTAGAGATTGCAATACCGGTATTAACGAAACCGGGATATCGGTATTAATGCTGTTTTTCTATACCGTAATACCGGTTCTAAAAATGCATATATACCAGTATTTCAGTATTGAAAATTAACCAAAATCGAATATTGAATGCATTGAAACAATCAAATATACTTATAAAAGCGCTCGTGGTGAATTCAAATATTATGTAATTTTGTCATTAGTGTTTTATCTATATTTTCACGTTTCAGTTTTGACGAGTTTCAAAATGATTCATTTATTATTATCATAAAAAACCGTTAGCTATTATTAATGGACATCATTTATGAAAAAAACACTTGTTTATAATTGTTAATTTATATTTAATATCGAAATACCAATTTTGATTTAGTCGCCTGGTATTTCGATCCCAATTTGGCCGTATTTTTGCATTTTTTTGTTGTAATACTAGTATTAATAAATTTCCGGCTTTGTAATTCTATAAATTCTATAAAGTCTGTAAATTGACAAATCCATAAACAATCAAGCGGTATTTAATATAAAGTATCTATGAAACTATCATGTTGCTAGTGATGTATGATTGGCTGTCACAAATTCTTAATAAAATAATGGACATTAAGTAAATCAGTACGATTAATGAGATCAATAAGAAATTTCTGTTGGATTTTACACTATAGACTAATATTGTGTCAGGAGTGAGAAGTTTCCGTGACTCTTCTTATGCAAACCAAGCCGGTTGACGGTATGCGGTGATACACGTTGTCCAAATACAGATAAAAATGCATATTTTATGTAGCAGGTCTCCACTAGGCATACCAACATAGAAAAGCTACGATACAAGAGTGATATTCTTGTTTCTAAATGAAAATTTTAAATCATCAGTCACAAACACCAAGGTGGATTTGAGGATTAAAAAAACGGTTATAACTAATCAAAGCAGTGAAAACTAAAAAAGTATTTTTAGTGATTAATTTTATTTTACTTTTCCATAGTTAAAATTGATAACAATGGATTCATAATCACATAAAAAAATGTTTTAAATTTAAGCAATGATTAAATGGTCCGTGACGTAGTGGTCAGCGTCGTTGGCTTCCGTGTTGAATCTCACGTGTTCGTGTTCCGAGAATCATCCAGCGAAATAATTAAATAGTTTATGAATCGATTTTTCGATTTCTATTCGAAAACATGGATCTCTGTGGTGTTAAAACATTCTTATATTAGCTTTGCCTTATTTTATATACCTCTACTATCTTCATACAAATGAGTAACAACCAGTTCTCGAAGAACAAAAACTGTTCAGGTACCTCCATTAAGAAGTCACATGCTCCACATTCTGAGTGGACATGGACTAAAAAAATGAAATAAATATTAGAACCATAATTCTTGAGGAGGTATGTTTTTGAATTGCAGACATTATCGACTATTAAATAAATCTTCATATTAAACTGAATTTAAATATAGCTTCTTCAGTTAACACATTGTTGTATAAGTAACTGATCTTATCTTTAGCTACAAAAAGGAATGACTGAGTAATAAGTTATACTGAATGATTATATTTACTGGACATATGTAAACAATAATTATATGGAAAAACAATTCATGACTTCTTATGGTGTCAAGAACATTTCCTCAGTTTGCTCAACATTAAAATTATTACGTGCTTTTTAAATTATTCTTGCCATACCAACTGCTTTTTATTTCCATATTTAATTAAATTGATCATACATAATTTACGTTCATTTAGTCGCGGGTGAAAATCACCTCTTATAAGTTGTGTTATTTAAAACCAGCGAGCTGCAGGGCGGACCGCGTGAGTAAATACGACCAGTCCACCCGCCGCAACACACCGCTAGCGTTCTGCATACAATCGTTTTTCATATTTTCCCTCTTGACATTTTGTCGTTACGGTCGCATGAGCTTTGTTTACCCGCCCATAGTCGAACGAATCCATACGCTAACTTCGTATTAACAAACAATCAATTGTTACTTCTCTTAATTACTATTAATTTATTTTGAAACTTAATTGTTTTATGTATCTACATTGTACACTATTGGCCACTGTTTAACTTAAGGAATGCGTATTATAATTAATTTAATGTATGTATTTTGGAATATTAAATGTATTAGGCATAATTTTGTCAATCATTCAGTTACTATCAAATCAGTTTGTAGAGAAATTAGAGAAATGTAAAGGAGATTAAATTTGCATTGCAGCAACTGTTAGTGACATCTGAGATGAAAACTGAACTAAGGAAAGGCTATAAAGTCACCCATACTTGAGATCTTAAATCGAATAAATAATTCACGTGGTATTGGAACATTCTGATCGCTAAGCGTAGTGTTTATCGCTCGGACATATTTCAACATCAACAGAACTATGAATGTTTGCTGTAATTGAAAATAGTTTTTCATTTTGCCACAATTTTGTTTGATACATGAAAATATACGTACGCATATATATATTCTTTGTCTATTTCGCATCACATAACACTACGCTTTCCGACGATGCGCAAACAGAAAGAGAGATAGTTTGTGTTGACTGGTGGCACTGACACCTGTTGTATATATTATTACTAAGGCGTTAAGGGTGTTACTACCAAAATTATGTCGATGTGTTTAATTTTAAAATACTTGCTTTCTTCATTTTTCGAACGACGTAAGCAAATTTTGATGACATACTATTTTATTCCATTTGAAAACGCTTATTGAAAACTAAGAAATTGTATGATCTTGCGGTTGTACACATCGTCAAATTTTTATTTGAAAAACTATAGTACTTACGGCGGCTTAAAAGTAACCACAATGTATATCAATTAAGTTTTACGAAACCACTGAACAAACAATAAAAATACTCAGCCAAGCATTGTTTGTAAAACAATTTAAATTATTCTGAGGGACGATCAATCATGGCAGAAAGAATGCCGTGTCGTGTGACATAAAGGATTTACACAATGGAAAACCCGAGAGATTCAAACGAAACTAACATCAAATAGCCTTGAATAGAACAAAGATTTTGGTAGAGTCATATGTAAAGAAAGTATCAGGCGATCGCATCAATGCTTCTCAACTTATGAATTCAATCTTAAAAGTCTATACAAATTATATCTAAATTTCAATTTTCTTCAATATGTGTATGAACTTGTACATTTTAATAAGGCTGCCTTAGCCAAATTCGTATTTTACAACATAGGTGCTTTCACATTAAAATCATTTCAGAAATCTAACAATATCATACAAAATAGAATACTTATGTTGATGAAATGAGTATGTCTTTCAAGATATTCCTTTAACTTTCCCTTCCTTACAATCTTATCTTTTAATCCCTTCCCTCTACAAAAAAAAAACTTGAAAAATATTGCTACATTTTCAGATCAAATTTTCTAAATGTCATGCCTTATTTATAGATTGTATGCAACTTCAGAACCTCATTTTCGTTTTTTTCTGTTATATTATAGAATAACGTTGATATGAAGAACGAAATATTTTGTCAAATGTGAGCATCCTGTCAATATTATTAATGTTTAAATCCGAATGTCTCCACGTCGAATTCACGTAATCTGCTTGTATACTAAACGTATTACTGACGTTTTCAACGCTAGCCGCTGATTCACACAGCTGCGCAGCAGTTTAATTTATTTTTCATTCTAAGAATATTACACTAACCGCATCATTGCTTAAAATCACATAACATTGTTTTGTACATTTATTAAAACTTCACTTGTTTTGTTGCCATGCAAACTCACATCGAGTCCTTTGTTCGCATGCAAAAAACCTACTTATACAATGTCCATATAACGGACTTCCGACCCTTAATAAACACCTCCTCATCCGCATAATTTATATTGAAGTTCTACTGTATTTTAAAACAACTGCTAACTCAGTGAAATCAGTTTTCTTAATTACTTAAAAAATGCTTTCAGCTATTTTTTTTATTTTATCTTGAGAATTATTCAATTAACTACAAAATTATTTCAGATAAATACAATCTGAAGCTTATATCGTGCTTTTTCGGTTTGTTACGTGGTTAAAATAGACATACTAAATAGAGTTGCTTGATAGGCGCTGAAATACGGTTTTCCATTTTCCGGCTTCACGGGAATTCCCTTCAGGGAGGAAAAGTACACGCTGTGGGTAAACACTGTTATTTATTATTGTGTCGTGTCTGGTATGAGAGTGTGACTCTCAATAGAGCGTCGTACACACACTAACACACACGAAAAATTCTTAAAGGATTTCACGTCATATATACATATATAGGTACATTTGACTAGACATGGTCAATCAAATGTATTTAATCTCCATTCTTAAATGAAATTTCACTTATTTCATGCCTATTTATAACGTCTCTTCAAATTCGTTTATTGTTATCTTTGAATCCATAAAAAAGTTTAATTTATTATTATATTTAAAATAACTGCAATTAACTGTCTCACGTAGAATATAAAAAAATAAATATCTATGGTTTTATACTTTCGATGGATTTGGCGGTAACTTTCTGGAAGTTCATTTTAATGTAAAATAACTTAGATTATTCTACGTATTGTGCTACAAACTGTGACACGTGTTTCGCCTCTTTCAGAAGCGTCTTCAGACAGACTACTTTCGCAAATGCTTGCTTAAGTACGAAACATTTAAGTAAGTCATTCGGGCTTAACCCAAAATATATGGTATGAAAAAATGTTAAGTACAAAAAACCAATTTTCTTTCAATAAAAATAGTACAATATGTATGTATATCAGAAGATTTCTTATTTTTTATTTCAGATGGCCAATATTTTTAAAAGGAAATGAAATTCAGCTTAAAATATTATATACATAGTGAAACAAAATTGATTTAAAGAAGGACACGAGTTTTTCTGCATTGCGTTTTCCCGTTTCAATTTGAAGGATTTATCAATTTAAATGCAAATGGCGAATTAATCACACTCAGCCGCTGGCAAAACGTTTTTAATTTGTTAAAAGCGCACTGAAATAACAATCTCGATAAATGGTTTTTTTTTGCGTGCAACAGGACCATTTTGACACTGCTGCAATTTTCTACGCTGTGTTTAATTTTTTGCATGTTCGTTTCAAACGAATTTAAAATTCCGTTATCTCTTAAATTTATTAAATCTAGTTATAATTAATCATATGCATATTTTGAAAAAGTACAATATTATACAATTCAATTAATAAAAATGTACGAAAGCGTAGCTCATCGTGACATTTGTAACCTTTTTGAAGTCGATTCGGTACACGCCCTCTTCTCCATATGAATAATTTTACGTATAGGTATTACGGTACTACAAAATCTTAAACCAGATTTTCAGTAAAATAATCAATCAAAGTGTAATCAAAAGCCAAACTCAATAATCAATCAGCCTCTTTGTATTGGAAAGGTAATCAAATATTAGTTTGACAATTAATCTAATAAAGATGGATACGTCTCGTCTTTCACATTATCAATATTACATGTAATAAATTGTTATATAATCAAATAAGCATCTTGTTGTTCGCATCATCTTAATATATATTTAGTATGTAATCATGCTTGTATTATCTATTTGTATGTACTTGGATTACATAAATGCTTCTTTAATTGTATAAACGTATATAAAAAAAATAGTAAGTACACTCAAATTTTTACACGTTTTTTAATACTATTTTGAAATATCACGGTCCTCTATAAAGAACGAATACTATATTTTTACACGAAATATTTTGCAATAACAGGTTTTTTAGTATTATTCATTTGATATCATTGGTAAATGTTCTACCTGATTGCTTGCTTCTGATAAATGTTAACTTAAATACCGAAAAAAGTTTATTTATGTTACATAATATTAGAGGGGACAACAAAGCAGATGAAATAACAAACATTAAACTCAAAAGAAACAAGTGCACAAAATCATAACCCTGAATAGTTTATCATTTTTTTTTCTGAAAACAGTGTTATCAACTTTCGGGTCGCAGTCAATTATTATTAAGCTTATTTAAAATAAAATACAAGTCGCTTTTAACTCGCTCAGTAGAGTTGCTTTCGCGTTTTATAAATTGTTTATATAAACAATAAATTTTTAATTAAAAAAAAAACCGCTTTCTTCAGTGAAGGAGCAGTGAAAACGATCGCTCATAAATCTTGTGAAATCAGTCTTGATCATTTTATAAAATCGCGAAATGTTTCTATATATTTATATCAATATTGTGTTATTTTCAGTAAAAATTGCCAGTTATCACAATTAAAATGAACACATATATTTAAATTGTTTTCTTTGTAATTACATGAAATTTTAAAGTCTTCTTACCTTTTACGATCAATGTTCACAGATGTTTACATACTTCTACGTAAATTAAAATAACCAAATTATATTTAATAACTTTTTCACTTGTTTGCATTTAGGTTTTTTTTTTCATTTATATGTTGTGCAATTTGCTGCATATACTTAAAAAATATTGAGATGGAAGGTGGATTTTGTGCAGGATTTTTTTTGTCATGATTTTTTTTTTAAACTATTTAAGAATTCTAACTTTAAGTTTCATTGATTTACCCCTGATTCAACCAAAAGTGACGCCAGCATTAGTAACACTTCACGGTATAACGCCCTGCCGACTATACGACAATCATTTCAATTCGCCATTCATAGTGACAAATGTGCGCGCACATTGAGTGTATATGCCTCTATTTTGCGCATGAACCTATTCATGATTACTATTGTTGTTTTTATTAGGTACTTACTCATTGCACTTGCTCTCTTTCGGGGCACCCCTAACACAGGATCGTATCAAGAAGTTCGATAGATAATATTGCGATATTAATAATGATTTTTTCGGGTCCGTGGTGCAGTGGTCAACGTTTTTGGCTTCTGTGTCAGATTTCACGTTTTCAAGTCCCAGAAGGAACAGATTTTTTATACCGATTTATGTTTGAGAGAATGGGTGTTTCTATCCCACACTCTCTTCGAAAAAGAGAGATTGAGCAACTGATTGATACATCCATTGAGAGGCTATAAACTCCACATTGGGAGCGGACATAGATACAAAATTATGCGATGTATTTTTTTTTTCCCACCCATACGATCCAAAAGTGGGGTGTAGCGAGCCTTAATTCTCTATTCCGTAGGCACTCTTTTTTAAAAACAGAATATATTGAGCAACTTATTATCACGCAACTCTCGTAGATAAACTTCTGTTAGGATAAATTTCATATAGAATCTTTAAGCCCAAAAAATGTAGTTACACATTGTTATAGAATTTACATTATCTCTTAAGTTTACAAGGCCTTATTATTTATTTGCAACAACTATTTTGCAGAGTTTCAAGTTTTAATTCTTATATAAAACGATTGAAAAAATGGATAGTGATATTTGTTATTACGTATTGACCGCTACGTATTGATATTAGCACCGCTATAAAGGTGCTAATTTATTTGAATTATCAATTTCTGTTAGAAAAACAAAACTTAAATTAAATTGAATCTCTCGGTATGAATACTGAAAGATACGCCCCTGATATGAGTCAGTGGCTATGAATATTAGTCAATAGATTCATCCCACCGTAAATCATATTGCGGTGTGAGAAAAATTGCTCTGTTCATGATGCATTCATTGTATAAACAGCTATATTCAGATCAAAAAGCCACACAAGAAGAGATCTCACTAAAAGACTTCGGTTTGTAAAACGATTTTGTATGTGAATGGTACAAAATACAAAATATAAGGTCATAAAAAGCAATGTATTGAATTCCATGAGAGTTATCGTTAAGGTGTAATTATTACAAACAATATTCTAAAATTATTATGAACATTAATGCATTGATTTAAGATTTCGACTGAAGGTGCTTGGTGGAATTTCAATATTAAACTTGAATCGTTCAAACTATGTACATTCTCACAAATTTTGTCACTAACGACCCGGGTTTCGCCTTTCGGCATCTTCAGGCATTCAAGTGCACGGATGAACTTGAACTGACTCAGTTCAAGTTCATCCGTGCACTTGAATGCCTGAAGATGCCGAAAGGCGAAACCCGGGTCGTTAGTGACAAAATTTGTGAGAATGTACATAGTTTGAACGATTCAAGTTTATTAATGCATTGCTTGCTAAACGTATTATTATATTAAGCAATGGGACTCTTTCGTGTGAAAACCAAATAAATTTAAACAAAATAACAGTTTTTTTCTTAAATTAACGTTTTTTATTGAAATCACGGCTTCTTTCAACAACTGTCAAATATTTTTTAAACAAAGAACACCTCATTTTCTAGACTTGCTTATTATTATGACTGCCTAAGTATTCCAAGGCCTAAAAATAATATGAAATCCTTACGTTGAAAAGATTTTTGTTATTTAAACTTATTTTTTTATGTAATTTCGTACATTGATTTAGATATAAAAAATCTATTTGTCATTTATATAATAAACATAGTGCCTTAGGTAAGGTGCATACATTGAGAAAAAATCTTTGTTTGCTTTGAGTTACAACCAGTTATTAAATCCATCTATATCGGTGAAACATTTCATGGTCATTAATTATTTAATAAAATATTAAAATATAAAAGTACACGATGAAATCGTTCAATTTGAGATTCGTGAGGGTGTGGTATTATTGAAAATAAGGGCGGGATTGAATGCAAGGGTCGTCGATTCATCCCTCTGTAACGTGTTAATTAAGGGGGCAGCCCTGCGCCCCGGGATCAAAGTCAATTTACACTTTACACAACATGATATAGCTCATTTCACTGTGCGGCTCGCGGTATCGTATTAGAGGGGCCCACGTATCGTCGAGTCTCTTTAGACCTTTCATATCTACGATTGAAAACTTAAAGAATTATTTATTGAGAGCTAAATCTTCATGTTCTTAACCAAGTAAAAAATTGCAACGAATTAGTGGATTGATACAAAAAATAATTACAGTAAAAACATAATGATGGAAATTTGTTATGAAACAACCAGCCAAAACAAAGCAAAAATTGGTTTCAATTCGTGGATCGGGGTAGAGGTCACAAAGCATTGAAAATTAGATTTCAATGCCAATTGACTTTAAAAAATACTCTTTCGATATGTAAAGTCATTTAAGTCGTAGATTATTAAGAATGTGTATTTTCAGTAAAAACATATTTCGAAGTTTATTGGGTCAGGTTTTTTGATCTTTGTTTTGGCTGTATCTCAAAATGACAATTTCTGACTCATCTATTATAAATGACAAATTATACGTATTGGTACTAAATAAATAATAATACTACCTGAATTATCAGAAGGTTGTATAATATTGTGAGTACGGTGCAACCAACAACACGCAAATACAGTATTGTATGTTTCTTCAGTAAAATACAGTGCATTTAAAAATGTATTATTTGATACTTATTTTAATTCGACGAGAAGCACGTTTGAAAAACCTCTATGATTTCTTAACAATCTTCGTTATTCAAGCATATAAAACGTTTATAACTTCTTTTTTTTGTCCCATAATATATTTTTTTCACAACAAATGTAGTAAATTTACACCGTTATTTTGAACCAACATCCCTTCCCTGGTTTACCATACTACGGAATATAATTTATGTTAGGCTATAGAAAGAAGCTACGACATTGAATTTAGTAACGCTCTAATTTCAAAATCGGCGTGACAAGTGTAGACAACACCTGCATCATGACAAATTCTATTCAACACTTTTGCACACATTAATGATTCGGGGTGGAACATATTATATGTCTATATTATTTAAATGATACATAAAAGACTTCGTTTGGATTCAATAACGATTGCATTAATTATTATATAAGACTTTATATAATTGTTTTTTTTTGTTTCAGAACAAATCAAATTCGGCATCAGCAGACTAATGGCAGACAAAACTGACGACGAAGAAGAAGACGTAATACCACACCACAATAATAACATGTACCCAAAAGCTTTACGAGATATGCAATCCGATAGACCCACACCGTCCCCGACGAGAAGTAGAAGTCGAGCGGGAAGCGATGGTCCAGCGCATTCTCATTCACCCTGCCGTTCGAGATCTTCATCTCTAGAGCTCGAAGTAGACTCACCGCCTCCTCCTATGAGACTTAACGATTCCCCATCACCTCCACCGCCTACAGAAATTCACAAGAACGCACCTTTAAAACGATCAGAGACCTTTTCTGTCAGCGCTCTTTTAAAACCAGACATTCCCAGATCACAACGATCTCCTCCAACATCAGACGGCCCTTCATTCAGCGAAACGATATCCGTCACGCGATCATTTCTGTATCCAAATAGTAATCCTTTCGTGGACTTTTTGAGAGATACGACACTCCAGAAAACAGGACAGGAATATTCGCCAGGCACCAGTGGTCATCCATTTTTTCCGAGACAGTTTGTTCCTCCTGGGTTTTTTCATCCGAATATGTATCCGAGCTCAAACCCAATGATGGGTGCTAAAGAAAATGATGATCGAGGATTTTTCACCACTCCAGCGTCTTTGTATTTGAGTGCGGTGCAAGCGGCAGCGGCTGCAGCGCTCCAGGCCGGAGGAAACAACCAAGGCCCTCAAGGATATTGCCCTTTGCCTGCTGAAGAATTATTTCGGCTGAGACAGCTTCACGCGCATCATCAGATGCTGATGAGGCCTGGCAGTCACTCGCACGGTCATACGCATTCACATCCTTTAGCTGATGTTTTTTCGTGTGTGAAGTGTGAGAAGATGTTTTCGACTCCCCACGGTCTTGAAGTTCACGCAAGAAGATCTCATAATGGAAAAAGACCCTTCGCATGTGAACTCTGTAATAAGACCTTCGGACATGAGATAAGCCTAAGTCAACACAGGTAAGAAATCAATTTTATACTTGAAAAATATTTACATATAATTCATAAATATCATTTTATTTATTTCTTTAATGATTGCCAGTAATGGTCAACTATCAATGGTTATTTAATAAACACTTAAATCATTTTTACTTGATTATTAATGAATATTACGGTTCATAAAATATTACTGACGCATAGTTCAAAGAACAATTATTTTTCAATTACAAAAATAAATTAATATATCCAACTATTAATAAAAAATAATCATTAATCTAGTTTTTACCAGAATATCAAATTAACTATCTAGCCTACTTCATTATATATGTACTTAGATAAAAATGTAAATATTTTCATTCAAGGCGTATTTAAGATTGACGTCAGAATCTAACTATTTTCCAACATTATAAATAAAATCATTAAAATATACTGATACATTCGAATGATCAGGATCACAAGAGCATATATACAAAAATATAGTTTAAAGTTCACTGAAATATTACAGCAGATATACCTTTGTACTTCAAAATATTATAATCACATTTGTAAACATACCTATTCAATTGTAACCTGTTAATGGATATATTTACAAGATATAGCTTTTTTTCACTGACAAATATGATTATGGCATTGCTTCAACTGAACTTAAATCAAAACGTATATTTTTGTAGTTATTTCCCTTTGATAGTAAGACCTCGGATCGAAAGGGACAATAATTATATAAGGTTGTCAAAAAATAAACATATTTCATAAAAATACCACTTTTCAATGCACAAATTAATTATTTTAATTATATTTTATTTATCATACATACAATTTTCTTTAAGCTCTCCGGACTCTTTTAAAATAAATGAGATCTATGCTTGCTTCGTTAAAAGATGTAAACTTATGTATTTCTTCTTCGTTGTGTAGGGCAGTGCACAGTGTGGAGAAAGTCTTTGAGTGTAAGCAGTGTGGGAAGACCTTCAAGAGATCCAGCACACTGTCAACCCATCTGCTCATCCACTCTGATACGCGTCCTTACCCTTGTCAGTACTGTGGAAAGCGATTCCATCAAAAGTCTGACATGAAAAAGCATACATACATTCACACCGGTAAGTTAGAAGTCATTAGTTCTGTTATCAACGTTGTATATCTTTTACATTTGTTTAACGCTTTTCATATTAAAATACTGCATACGGTCAAATGTGTCTTTTCTAAAATGACTGACAGGGTTGTTTTAAAATAAATCAAACTGCTGAAATTTCTCAATTCTCATTTAAAAAAATCTTTGAGATGTCTAACGTGCTTGAAAGAAACACCCACAATATAGATACATTTAGTATAAAGATCTTCTCGTAGAAATAAAACACTTTCACTTACACAATAAGCGGGAAAATGAGGTTATCAATTTCGTTTAAAATAAGCTCACTTTAAGACTGTCGTAAATTAAAATTCATCTTTATTTCTAATGTAAGAATTTACATAATTAATTTTTTTATAGTTGATCCGTTTACCAGTGTCCTAATACATAGTTTATATTGTCCTAAAGTGGCAACACGGCTATTAATTAATCGAATAAATTAGAAGTTTGTCTGTTGGTGGTCCACTTGTGGGTGTAATTTGGAACAATGGCGTGATAGGTGGGTACGCACTCAAAGGTGGGCGATCTCTGTGTCACCAAACCGCATTAACTTCGTTCCCAGGATTAGATAGTGCTATGCGCTTAATGTTGGCTCCTGCAAATTAATGCCCGTGGGGCTGTGTACAGCCTCACCATTTAATTTGTGCTCAAATATGATACCTGGCCGGCCGAGCCAGGCCTCAGTCGGACCGCAAAACAGGCCAGAGAATTATAATGCCACCGTATTTCCGTGAATATTAATGTCCCGGATGAGGTGAGACGGGGTGGGCTCCAAGGGTAGTGTGTGCGGTGAAAACTGTAACCGGTGTAAAAGTTCAGCTTTAAAGGTAACGGAAATAAACTATCCGTTAAGCTTTTGAGTAGGGTGTGTCTCTGTGAAACTTTGAGTCAACACATATTAGATACATAAGTAATTGGGCGCGATTGGAAAATAAGGCATTCCCCCTTTCTTGCAAGGTTTGTAAAAGATAAATTTAAAATTAAAAGATATATACAATGATAAATACTCATTGGTATGAGGTATTTTATTATCCACCTTAAAAGTGAACTAATAAGCTTTACTTTATTTAACTATTATTTTATCAACCAATGAATAACAATCAAGACGTGGCATTATATATTTAAAAAGTCCAAATTTTTCAACACTTAAATACACTGTTCAAACGATTTTTAATTAAATTGAATCTCCCTTTACAGAAGCTTTATTCCAGACTAAGCTTACAATATTGATATAAAGTATAGTTCTTATTTTTGTAGAATTTTTTTACCATGTCCCCTCCCAATGCGGATCATATGTACTCTTAATGGTGTATCTCAACAGAAGTGTTTCTACGAGAAATGTTTGTTACTCAATTGCTCAACATATATATTTTTTTCAAATATAAGGATAGGGGTAGAACAAGACTAGTAGTTAACTAATCGCTCTAGCTACATCCCGTTTTTACGATAGGTATATCAATACGTCCATGCTTTCGTACAGAAATCTATAAATCGATTGAAAAATTAATTTAGAAAACTGTTAGTCCTGGGACTCACGCCTGTGACATCCGCAACTGAAGCCAACGACTTTGACTACTCGAACACGCAGGCGTCTGATTTAAATACTTCATTTTAAAAAGTTCATGTTCAATTCATGTAAAACACAAGTTTGATGGTCGTTGCCGGTTAAGATCATATCAACACGAATACCATTAAAACAGCAATATTTTGTACACAATTAATAAAATACAAAGTTATATATGTATGATTGCCAAAAACTCATTGTAATTTTGTTTGAATAGCCGTGTTAGTTTAGGTGGTGTTTTTAACGTTTGAAAATGCTTACTCTTAAAATAAGCAGGTCAAATAAAACTACATCTAAAATCGTTCTTTGAAAAGTACAAAATACCAATTATATTAATTTACCCAATATACAACATGACCAAGTGTTGTACGCTTGCCGGATTACTGATCACGAAAACCAAACCATAAAATCGTTATCTCTTTTGTATAATGGCAGCGTAGATAAATAAAAAAAGCAATCATTATATCATACATCTCAATAATCTCCCCGTACAATAATGGTTATCTTGTACTTGTACCGAAACCCTTTCTGACGTCTTTGATATAATAAGCGACCGCGTATTATGGCTCACCCACGCATAATCTCTCATGTCATCGCATCCACCTTATCGTTAAACGTCTTGCGTTTTAACCACTATCCGATGGTGGTTGGGCTACCGGAGGCTTAATCCCTCTTACAATGCTTGCCGTCTTAAGACCAGCCCTCAAACAAAGCTGGTAATTAGTAAATAATTCATCACGGGACTAAAGAAAAGGGCGTATCACGGCCAGGGGAGGATCGGTTCTACACGACACCTGCAGAATTAGGCTTTTATTAATTCATACGCCAAAATAACTTTTATTATTGTAAATCTGTATTTTTCTTACATTTACTCTTTATGTTTTTTTTTTATCTATTTAACTTAAACATTTTTCGTTTAAAACAAGGACAACCTTTATAATAATGTTTGTGCTTTTCACCCAAGGCCATAGATAGTATTAAATAAATATTACAATCAGCCGAACAGAATAAAAAGACACAATTTTATCGTACTTCTTAATAAACTTGTTCATGTTTTTTTTTAAAATTATTATGGAGTTACAATACGTAAATGTTAATTAAATAGTAAAAACAGAATAAAAAAAACATTTAGTTGAGTAACAAAATACTACTTTATACTTAGAAGGGCTACCCTTCCAAGTGTTTCTGTAAGGTTCAGTTTGAAATGTCAATTATTATTGTAAATTTTATATTTTTATTCAACTTATAATTCAACTCAGAAACGCTTAAAGATATATTTTTTAGTTTATTTTTTCAAATGCTCACTTAGATTTTTGGTTTAATTGTAATTTTTGCTTACATTCTTTTATAAAAACTAATTTAATTATGTACATTTATGGTAAATTAATTAAACCACAATTTCGTCGCCAATTCGCCTCTATTCACGACCACCTTTTCAATTCTGTTCCTTCCCTTCCCCGCACCAGTCATGACGCCGTGTAATTAATAATGGCGCGAAAATAGACCGAGAAGGGGTTTGATATATATTCTAGAATCCGTTTCTTACTCCTAGCGTATCTTTGCTACTCTGATCCTATCCAACCTTTACTTAGAAAAGCCCACTGCGCCAGTAAAGAAACAATGATTTTTCTTAATTGCTTAGAATCTTTGTTATATCACCCGCCGTAAAAAATCAAAAAATTAGTGTAGAGAAAAATGTGTTTTCAAAAATATTTTTAAAATCCACAACGTAAATACAAATATATTAACGACTGTTAGAATATTTATTTATTTAAATTAAATATGAATTCACATTATATCACACACAAGATTAGTGTAGAAATTTATCACACATTAAAGCATAAAATCAGTTAATCAAATATATACAATAGGTGTAAAAAAAATCATGAAAAACCTTTGATTAAACATATCACAAATCGTTTGTAACGATCCACGTGAATTATAAATAGCTAAATAGCCACTAGTTTCGATAAGCAGAGATATAAATATTGATATAGTGTGAATAATTGAAAAAAAACATTGAGCTGCATAGATTTTAACAATCGATATTGGATTACGAACTAAAAATGAAATAATTAGTATGTCCGTCTTTATTATTGTTTTTATTTATTTCTTCATTTTTAGAATTACATTTCGGCATACTTAACGATGCAGTATATTTTCTTGTTTTAAACCAAAGTTATGGTATATTAATAATTTCTTTTTAATCAATATCGAAACTATAAAACATTCAAAAATTCTTTCACAAGCTTATATTTCCAAGTAAAATCGCGTCTAACGTTATAAATATCACTTACCTGAAAGCAGAGCTTTTACTCTGTAGGCTCGTGACAGGCGCAAGTGCCTTAGTTAAGAAAGGGCAAACTCTCAGACGGCTGGAACTGGAAGTACCTACCGCCAGTAAGAAGAAGAGAGTGGTGCGTTATTTGATATAGAAGGGGAAGGAAACGAAAGGAAAGGAAAGGTTGGGTAAATTCCACCGTCGCGAAAGCTCGGATCGTATCGCTACAATGGCGGACCGATTTGCCGCCCAGAAAGGGTTGCTTTTGATACCTATTTAACTAAAGCTCGGCTTACAACACCGAAGTACTGATAAACATCATTTTGATTTTCTTTTACTGTGACAATAGTAACATTTACAAGCAATCGATGGTTAAAATAAAATAAAGTATAATTTTTGACACATTTCACAAGTTATAAAAGTTCTGTGCAATACACGTTTTTAAAAAACTGTACTACTGTCTTAAAATATTACTGCGGTCAAATCAATAGCCTTTATATCACAATAGCATTCTTTTTTTAACAACTGTACTATATTTATCTTTATAAGTAGATTAATTAAATGTTCATAACAATTTAGTTGTTTGTTTTATTTTATAATACATTAAAATAATCTTACGAAATATTAACTTAAGATTAGGTTTGAGTTAATCACTGTACATTTACAGTGGCAGATGTCTTTGATAGGTGTTTTAACCCTCCAAGGACGAGCGTCACCATATGGTCACACAAAACACCGTTGTCTATTGATCCCACTATTCATACTTTTTTTACCTGAATATCGTTGCTTTTGCTCATATTTGGTTAAGAAGGGTACGGACTACAGTAAGTCATCAGCCGTAGGAACAGGAACGGTCTCCAAAAGCACATGTGATTTTTTGAATTTCCGTTTTTTTTAATTTACTTTTTGAAACTGTTAGATATTTTTTTATAAAAACATAAAATTATTTACAGTCATTTTGCTAATATATTTGTTTTGAAATTATGTTGATCTAAAGAGGTCAAATTGTAAATATTTTTAAAAAAATCACGTTTAGCTATATTTCAACCCCGAATGTTTGCAAGCCCATACGGTCACTTTTGTCCTTACTACTGTCCGTACTCAATATTACACGGTAATAAAAGGATGAGCATGACCATATAGTCATGCGGGATTTCTATACAACGACCTTGCGTTTTTTTTTTTTTTAATTTTGGATAGGAATAAAAGTTATCCGTAACTTCAATATGGCTTAGAAAATATTTTTTTTATCGGAAAAAAGCTCTCGTCTCTGGAGGGTTAATGGTTATGCATATAGAAAATGCACGGCTATGCGGTAATAAATTAACGCGATCAAAATATATTTTTTCATATATTTAGATTATAATAATGGATGTTTATTTACATATAAAAAAAATGTCCGCTTTCAATGTGAGGCATGTGGCCTCTGAATGCAGGTATCTCAACGGAAAATTTTCTACGAGAACTGTTGATTTCTCAGTTGCTCAACTTTTCTCTTTAAAATGGAGAAATAGTTATAGTAGGATATTGTTAGAACAGAACTAGTGGTTAATTAATTAATCACACTCAATAGGCTTCATTATTTTAGAAGTGGAAGGGAATTTTTAGTCCTCACAAACACCAATTCATTCAAACAGAAATCGATCGAATTTAAAATATACATAGAAATAAAATATTACATAGCATAATGATTATTATTTTCAAATGAAATAAGCGTCAGGCTTATTTTTTGTCGAGAATATTCTGTGTATACATACCTAGATGCAGACGTCTATACAAATTTAAATGCGGGCAGGTTAGATGTAAATAATTCAGTTCGGGGTGGAGCGTACATAAATACTTGGCGAATGGCATTTTAATCAGTGTCTTAACTTTCGGTTCAGTGATTAATGGATCTGATGAAGGTGGCGGATGAAACTGCTAGAGGGGCAAAGGGGTGAACAAAGGACCATAAAAGGGGTAACGTAGGAAGGCGTGTTTCGAAATCTAGATCACAACAAAGATGCACAAAACAATATTTAATTATGATATTTCGATCACATTAATGTAATTTTCTATTGTTTATCAATCTGTAGAAGACAATTTTTTCGCTACTCATTGCCAAGAAATAAATGCAATCAAAAAAAGTAATCTGGGAAAAAAAATATTGATTTGCTAGCAAACTTCTATTCATATAAATCCTTAGTAACTTACTGCTTTGAGTTATTAATAAATACATATTTTAAATTAATAACACTCTTACGTGTATAAGAATGTTATTAATTTATACAAATTAATTAATTAATTAATTTATACAACTTATACAGATTGGTATTAAGACACAATTCTTGATGTCAAGGAAGTAATAATCCTAAAATTAATACAAATTATAATAGCGTAGTAAAGAAATCATTTTACCCAAAGTATGATCCCAAAAAAACACATAAATTTGTAAATAAAATAATGTAGTGAAATTTACTATACAATTTCACTTGATAGGAAATTTGAAAATTTTTGGTCAACTAATCTCATATATAACAAATATAAGTCAAAAGCTACATTCTTAATCCCGAAAAACAACTAAACGTATCCCATGCATGTTTTTCACAATTTATTTTCAAAATAAATCAACAAACTATTTAGTTACAGACCTTTGATAGGAAGATCACGATATTCTATTTATTTTTACTTGGCTTATTTTTTAGTTTTAATATTTTTTAGACGAAATTTACTAGCAGTATCATTGTGTATTGAAGAATAAACACAACTTGACACTTTGCTTACATTATACTTTCAGATATATTCTTAATATATTAGATATACGATATTTCTCTTTTTACGTCTCTAAAATGTTTCTTACTTGCATACATTATGTGTACCTATAATGTAAACGTATACATTTTTAAATCGTAATGCTTTCATTTATTTTTATTTGGTGATCAAAAAATGAGCAGTTTTCTAACTATTTGTTTATTGCAATGAAACAGCATTCGAAAAAATAATTGATAATTGGAGCCAAACTTTGCAGACATACGAATATAACCATTCAAATAAAAAATATTTTCAGCGGCAGTACAAGCTTTTTTTCTAATTACTTAGCTGATAGGAAAAAATGTTCCCGATTATATTTAAGAATAAAGCAGGAGTCACAAACTGCTGCACGATTCGTAGTAATAATCTAAACGAAATTCACAACAAATATTTTTTTTAGTTTCAATTAAGACTTTAAATGATTATCTTTTAATCTTATAAGCCATACAAATTGGTAAGAGAAATAAAATGTACGAAATACAGTCAATCATTCATTAATTTTCACTATTAACTTTGAACGTATAAAATAAAAAAAATACGTTACTTTTATAAAAGATTGATTTTCCTATAATATTGTAAGCATGAACATATAATAAAGTGAGAAGAATACGCAAAAATAAAACACTCACATAATATTTAATACAAATAAATCAGTTTAAAATACAAAATAAAATTATAAAGCTATAAGTTATTACACTCAAATATTTTCATCAAATATTTTACAGTACCTTACTGAAGCTGTATAGAAAATTTAATATTACGAATAAAATATTAACATGCTCAAATTGATTTAATAAATAGCTGTAAATATTATATATTAATGTATCAACTGTACATGTATTGTTATTTAAAGGAACTAGTCTTGTGATGGTTTTATATTTTAATGAGTTCAAATATAAATGAGCGAGTAAATAGTTTTCTAGCTTTCTTTAAATGTATTTTTTAAGTGTCCGGAGAAATTGTTTATTTTTGAAATATTTTTGTTTATTGTTGCTTTTTACATTGATGACCACTGGTGTACCAATTCTACAGCCGATGTTGGGGGGATGCGGCTAATTTAATACCGTGTTTAATTTTTTTCCTCCTTGCGAGGCATCACGTCTGGTTCGTGTCTCTGAGACAATTAGCGTCCACCATGACTCTCTTACCTCCAACTCATAATAATTATGAGTGTCTGTTTGCTTTTTCATTTTTTCTGATTTTCTGCTATTTTTATATAGAACTGTTTCATTAACTCGCTATTTGACAGCTGTATATCGCAGGTAGTGCTGCTACTCACTGTACAACGATACAAATATTTTTTTTTCGAATAACAAATACATGATTCTTATAACAGTTGAAACCGTTTGAAAAACTGGGCGCAATAATTCTATTGATTTTTTAATCTTTTACAATTAATAACGTAAGGAAAAACTAAGCTAGACGAAAAAACTATTGTTACTATCCGATTTGATAATAATATACCACTTTAGTACAATCTTGCCCGCTTCCAATGTAGAGCACATGGGCTCCTAACGTTCCTAGATGTTTAAAATAACCGGTTTAAGATCAGTCGTTATTTGAAAACAGTAAGGAAATAAATCCAAGTTTTTAAACGCAATAATACTAAGAATAATCTCAATATACGCTGTATTTTCTGGATCATATAGAAACTTAGTGGCAAGGGATGAATACGGCACAGATATCGATGCAGTTTGGAATTATATCAATAAATCGATTGAAGAGTTATTGTGTGAATGTTTCCATTATAAGATTTAAGTACTTTACGTTACTTGGTGGTGCACTTGCAATTAGCCTAATAAGTTAAATTTATGCAGCAAGTACTTGAAGAGAATCATTTAATTTCTATAAGGGAATAATTATATACATGCATTGAAAATGTGTACTTGTATAAATAGTTTTAGTCTATATAGGTTTCTTATTACCACTAAATTTAATCGATGCAAAGCTCTGGATTATTGATAACTTATTAAATATTTCAATTCATTTATTATTTACGTTCATAAAAGTTCAGGTATATACATAATTCAATGACTTAAAATTGCTTCCAGAATTTGTGTGAGGATTATCAAATATTCATGAAATATGAAGATTTACGATAAACCCTTGGTATTTTTCTCCGATCGTCTCACTTATAAATGCGAAGATTTCCTCAGATCCGACATCGGCATTCAATAAAATGCTAATGCGAGCGTTATTAATCATCGTTCTCCAATCTTGCCATCGCTTCATTTGCAAGGAATTCCCATCACCCCCAGACCTTCCTTATCACTGCGCGGGTGACACTTGGCAAAAAAGCAAAAGAATGGAGGGTCTCGCGGGGGCGACGCGGGGGTCTCTTGACCCCCTTATTTTTACACTCGGTTAATTACTTTCTGCAGCACGTTTTCCGCTAATGCGATGCTCTGTTTCGGGCGCAAAAGAATGTCGCGTACTTAACTCTTGATTTCAGTTTTTCCAAGGCGAATTAGACTAAGGCACGTAGCGGGAGACGCTTTTTTAATCAAATCAGAAGATTTCTTAGTGCTTTCCATGGCCGCTTGTAAATGCTAGTGTGCTTCTTGGAGCCGCTTGGAGGCGTTAAAAAAGATTGCATCGCTATTCGGATATATTTACTATATTCTTAATTAAACAAGTGCTAAAAATTCTTTGCTTTTTTCTTTTGTCTGAGGCTCAATATTGTTTCATTTATACTAACACTTCATTCACATACACCAACACTTACTTACTTGGAAACATTGATTCAACTAAAAATGATATTCTTCAACCAAACTTAATCGATTACAAGTTAATAAAAATCATTTACAATGTAATAATCTTTGTGAAAATTCGTATGTATTGTAAAATTAAATAACAATGTGTCTAAAAATCTATATTATGTACATAGGAAAATAAGATATAATATAACTACTAGTTTCACTTGTTCTGATATATTTTTAATTAAACAAACAAAATTGAAATATGCAAGTTTTTTAATTTATCATATTATAAATTACCTTTGCGTCAAAAATTAATAACAAACAATAAGAATTCATAATTATTTTTCAGGTCAATTAAGACAAAAAAAAAATACATCACTGTGAACTTAAAAGGTTTTCGATTTTAATAATTATGTTAAGTTTTCTTGAATAACGAGCTTCCTGCGGTAAATTCCAACAACTTAATTGTTTTTTTTATATTTGACTTTAAGTAAGTTGAAAATAGTGAAACTGATTTGGAATAATTACAAAATGTTTTTACTTAATATCAACTAATAGAGATTTGCTTTTTTTCTCTTAAAAGATAAGTAAATATATTTTAATTTTCTAATGATACAGTAAATTATATTTTTTAGAAATTAACTAATAATTGAAACATAAAAATATCATGGTAAAATTGACAAATTGTTTTAATTTTAATTAATATCTTTAACGTGCCCACGGTTTATGCTGATTAATTCATATATTAAAGTGAGTTAAAACATACCCATATTTAGTCGTAAATCTTAACACATTTCATAACTCAATATTGTTATACGACCAAAAAGCCCTCAATGATTGGCTACACTAGCAAAAGCTAACAAACCATGTAGGCGCGCTCTCGTATTTCTGCTTGAGCTTTTAACAGGCTGGAAACCGCATACTGATTATTATTATCTAGTATTTACGCAGCCTTCTTTGTTTTTGAGTGCTTAAAAAATAGAATTGGTTTCCTATTAATCGTCAATCTTTCCAAAATAATATCAACTTAAAACGTAGCACCTGCTTGCAACAATCCCATTGTAAAAATACAAATCACTTTACTGAATATGTACATCTTATACATTCTTGTTAGAATTCTCTGATATAAATAATGAGCAAAATACATTTACTTTTAGTAATTAAGGTAGATTTTTTTATTTTCACTATCAATGTTAATTTTTGAATTATAAAAACGGTGGTAACTTCGGATGGAATATATTTATAATCCAAGCGTCAAAATCACACTCAATTTTGATCAGATGGTCAATTGAATCGCTATTTTTTTTTTACTGTATGATAATTATTTAGCATTTGCAGATTGTAAATCACTACAATACTATGTATTTTATTACATTTCAATATGCTTATTCAGGTTTTGAATGGGTTAATACTCAAGCCTCTTTGGACGTCGAGAGAGAGTGGATGTTGCTAGTACAAAATATTAGCTTTTCCCAAGTGAGCGGCAGGGTAATTAAATTAATACCACCCTATATTTTTATTGTCCTACAGAGGTAGTCCAATAAGGGGTGCTTCTAAATGTCCAACCCTCCTTGTTCATTGTATTCTGTTATTTTTGATTTTTTTGTTGCAAATGCTTCAGGGTTTTCTTTTATAAACAACATAACGCAGGTTATTGGAAATTGTTATTTTAAATGTTTTTTTTCTAACCTTTTTTAAGCATTTTGAGATTAGTGGATATATTATAGCAATAGCATATTTGTAAAATAGTTTAAGTATGCCAGTGCAGTGCCGTAGTTGTGTTTGGCGCAAGTAGTAATACAATTTTATCTTATGATAAATTTTAATATAGATAATTACACAAATAATATTTATATCAAGGTCTTCGTTCAATAAAAGAAAAATCGCCACAGGATAATGTCTTTCGTATTTTTTATATCAATTTTACACAAATTCTAGTGGCAACTTCTTAATTTAAAAATAAAATCTCAATATTCTATTTTTTGGAAAAAACTCAGACCCAAATAATGCATCTTTTTTAATAATTCTTGTACAGTAATTTCAATTCAATATGGATCACATTTTTTTGAACATCGTTCACAAATACTCACAAGCTAAATTTCAGACAAAACAGTGTATAGAGCTTATAAATTTGTAGCATATTTTTTACGGATGTAAACACACATCAGTGTAGTTAATTTATTGTGATGATGATGATACTTAAAGATTCGATGTTCCAAAAATAGCACATGTATATATTACACTCATTATAATGATCTCATAAAACGGGAACACCTCGCTGGAAATCAAACAGAGCTTTCGCTATTATTATCGAGAGGGTGCGTTCCAGTTACAGTCGGGCGAGGAAAAGTGGAACTACTGTGGGACAAGGGGGACTGCTCAATAATCGAATTTCCCAGCGTATCGGATTACAGCCGAGCGCCGATTCACGGCGCCACTCGTAAAATTAAATTATCCAATTAAATTGATAAATCACGAGTCAAAAAGTAGTTTCATCTATTATAGTAGCCAGAGAAAAATCTTTACTGCGTTTACTAAATTTCGTTATTCGGAAATTCTGTGAATAGTTTATACCTGCAAGTTACAGTAATCGATAAAAATCCATTAAATTATCTCAGAAACTAATATTATTTGATTGTATTTTGTAATAGGGATTTCTCACTCGGCTTTTACTTAGCACCGTGTAAAGTTCATACCATAATTTTTATGAGATTAATAATCCATTAAAAGAGAAAACTAAAAAAATGAACATATAATATTTTTTAATGTGATTTTAAATAAGAAAGCAAGCAAAAAGGCTCGCAATTTTTTACTTAAATTTCGTTATTTCATTTAAAGTTTCAAATAAAAAAAACAATATAATCTATCAGAAAAGAAGTAGTTTTGTCGATTTGTTCACAGCCAGCGCTGTAAAATCTATCATAAAAGATAAAACTCCTCTTGGTAAAAATCGTCTAGCTTATTGATTATTTCAAAAAATAATCTTTATCTTAGTATTATTCAATTTCATTGCCAGATAACTGATAACTATGTATCTTCCACAGTAAAGTTTACTCATAACTGATTTCACGAATTTCTTCGTTATAACATTGTTTCAGATGTTAACTACCAATTCTTGATAGAAAGGCATTATAAAATAATAAAAAATAATACATAACAGTGTAAAAATTCACATACATACATGTATATCAATCAGTTGACAATATCTTGGGCTTTTTACATAATTTGGGGTTAGTACAAAAGTGTTTTATTTATTCAATATCTTAGGAATATCTTTTTTACAAAAAGATAAGCAGTAAGAATAAAAATCCGTTGCTGTGGAATGACTATATAACAAGGTGGTAAATGATAACATTAAAATTGTCAGTTTTAATAAGCCTTCACCAATTGCGTGTAAATTTGTAGTTTAATGTAGGTACATAATTTAATTTATTTACTACATTAATATCGATTTGTAATTATAATGTGGAATCGACTTCAATATTATACGACAATAAATCACTGCCGTAACTACCCTATTTCGTTGACGGCGGGTAGTATACGAACACAATGGATCACTTTGCTCATCATATTAAAATGATTTCACTTGATTCTCTCTCACGCATATAGCTGAACAAAACAAACCGCTCAGTTGCGTGGTATCAAATTCCTCACCACTACACTAGTTATTATTACATTATTATGGGAACTTTAAAGAAAGGAAAAATATATGATTTGTGTTGATACAAGGAGTGTTAGTTTTATTGGTTATTATTTTTAATATTTCTATAATTTATGTGTATTTTCTAATATATAAAATATATCTCATTAGCAACACAATAATTTACACCAGACATGCATATTTTTTTCCCATTGAAAAGTGAGATTTACTATTTGAGTGCCACCATATCGGCGGAAAAATACAGATCACCGATTGGTTCATACTAACATTTCACAAATATCTAATATTTTACAGCTATTTTAACATCAAACCTTATACGTTTATGTATATTTTTTTTTCTTAAAAATGAAACTGGTGATAAATAAAGAAAAAAGTGAAAACGTGTTATAATTAAACTCCATTATTCGAGAAAAATATATTTTTCAAAATTTAATAGTATATAAATGCAATAACTTTTATAGAAAAAATGCAATTTCCCATGACAATCATAACTAATAAACTCTCTCGTAAAGCTGATTAAAAATCCATATTAACCGTTAACTCCACATCAATCGGAGACAGAGGTATATATACCTGTGAGTAATAGTAGATCTTCCTCAATTCATAAAAAATATTGACAATTCTCACAAAACATAAACACCACCAAACACACATAATTATTTATATCCATTAAAGAACAATTTATTCACCGCGCACCCTTTCATTTGACGGGCAAATATTTAAACACAATAGAGGATGAAGCCTCAGTTTAGTGGCCCCGAGCCCCTAATATGAAATATGTTATATTATTTGCTAAAAAGGGGGTCGACTGACGTCAGTGGGCACGCGCCTACGCCCTCCCTATACATTGTGATCACTCTAAATATGCGAACGCACAACTAACAAAAAGCGTGATATATATTCTCTTCGTAATGAAAATTCCTTTATGAAGCAATAATACTGCTCATAATTTAATATGCCAAAGATTTAATTCTGTTATTTGCGCCTCTACATCATTGAAACGACTTACTCGGATTATTGCAATTAATCATGGTTAATAAAAGGACGTATGTCGTTTACAATATATTAAAATGCAATTATTAAAATTTTCATGGATGTAATAACAGCCGCAAAAGCATAAAAAATATTTAATTAGACTATTATGAATTTAGACGTTACTCACTCACACACACGCCAAACATCTAGAGATGCAAGGCTTATTGTCAAAACCCTACCATTTTAAGGGATACCAGAACCAGTTTTAATATTTGATAGCAAAATTACATCGTGTATTATATCTTCAAAAAATGTGATAGTTTTTGACGACTACTCATTTTTATCTAAGTATAATTATATTTTTCTTTCACTTAATTATTTTAGAGCTCATTGTCAATTGCCTACTGTGGAACTACCTAATTTTAATATGAGAAGTCTATAAGAGTTGATTGTAATTGATTTCAAAGCAATCTAACGCCACTTGTTCCGAGTTTCAATGGCTTTTTTCATTTATAAGTAAACACCAAGCTACTTCCCAGTATGATCAATAACACCCAAAGTCAATCAATGCAATAAAATTTTCGGGTGACGAATGCAATTAGATGAAAATTAAATGATACTATTTTTTAACTGACAAATTCATACTGTGATAAAAATAAAGTAATCAGAAGTCCCACAAACTGTTCATTGAAGGGAGAATAACAAATCAAAGGTTCATCAGTTTAAAAAATACAAAAATTATTAAAGGGAAGAAAAGTCCAAAAACAATGTTTTTATTAGGTTATTTTTTGAGTATAAAAACATGTATAGCATTAAAATCATAATTGAGAATGAATCATCCTAAAAACACACGCTATATATCACATAATTTCGTGAACTTTTTTAATTTTCAATTCTCTTTACGGAAGTTAACAAACTATTAAATGCCATAGTGCCCATAGCTAAACATAAAAAAAAAGTAGAATTTTTCGTTTCATCCACAAATCCGCATCGTTTATTCATAAACAATTACGGGAATATGTCATCACGACCAACAAAATCGTATTTCGCAAATAATCCACTAAAAATCAGCTGCACTAAAATAATCAAACCGGTTTCGTAACAGCAGTGACACCATTGGCGTGCGCTCAATTAATAAATGTGCGTTCCGGAAAGAGAAATGAGAGAATATATTTTAGAATTAAGAATTTAGACTGAAGATGCTCGATGAAATTTCAATATCAAATTTGAATTGTCTGAATGCTGTACTCTTATGAGTTTTTCTCGCTAAGCTCCTTTATTTTAAAATTGGGAGAGTGCGACGAAATTTGTAAGCATCACAAACAACCATGCCTTTACATTTAAAATTGATAGTTGAACAAAAAAAATGTTTGTATTGGCACTTACGTAACACGTCCGATCTGTCACAGAAGTCAACGATTTTGACCACTGCGCCATGGGCCCGATAATAATCATGGATGCTTTGCTGAACCACTTACGAACATAATTAAAAATACGTTTCCTTTGTAATATCTATCCAATTGCTGTTCATTTTAATGTATATACTTAAATATTTAAAACATTAAAATCTCTTCCAGTTGACGTTAAAAAAATTAAAGGCACTCCCCTGTTTATAATTCTGAAATGGACTGTAGCCAAATTCCCCGCACGGATATTAAAAAGAAGGCAGATTAGTAATCCAACCCGCCTGCTAGTTTAACACACTTACAAATCGAATCCAATTTTCCACGGGCGTAATTCGTGTTGTGTTGGCACGGGGTAGAAAGTGAATGCTGGAGCATGGGGAACGATCTTTGATATTATTTGTGGATAGAAAGATAACACACTCGAACGGTAAGTGCTGCGAACATGTGCGCTGTGAAAATAAGCCGTCAACTTGGGCACATGTCACCTCGTGATTTGTACTCAGGAAAAGCTTTTTTATTATTATTTGAAAACACTGATCAAATCATTTTAGATGTTCAGTAGAATTTTGGTTACATGCTATTTGGCTCTTCGTAGATAATAATAGCATAATTCTGAAATGCTTTGCGTTGTACTAATCTAACGCATTATTTTAGATGTCAATAAGGACTCGTTATTCTTGCGTACAGAATACTCCGTACATGAAAACTTCGTACAATGATTATTCCGAACAAGATTCTTACAAACATAAAATTTTTCCTAAATAGAAAACTATTGATTCAGATCGTTTGGCATATTTTAATATTTTAAATATAACATATTGAGCAATGTTAGAGGTGCCAAATATTTTTTTCAGAATGGAAGCTTGTGCAAGCTTAAATTATTATTATGAAAGATTTTCTTTACCAATGTCTTTAATATGAAAATGAAAGGAAAACGTTTACAAAATCGGTTTCTTTAAAAAGTAGTAAACCAAAAAAAGTATAAAAATCAAATTTAATAAAACTTTAATACGCGTTTCGAAATTATTTACATTGGAAAAAATCTTAACTATAATAACTTTTAAAAAACAGCAAATGCTGAAGTATATAAAATATAGATATTTCTTAACTCGAGTCTATTTATTTTTGTTTATAAATTATTTATTCATTCGTTGAGTTTTCAGTGGGCATTCACTTATATCGAAACGAATTGAAGTAAACCAAACCAAAGATTTAAAAGATTTCGGTGGCTTAGAAAATATTTCCATATGCGTAGTACGTACGTAACCAGATAGTTTAGAACGTTTAGAATCAGCTCCAGTCTCAGCCACGTACCGTCCAAAACGGTATTATTATGATTCACGCAGAATTCTAGCTGCTAACGACCCCAGGGAATTCGTTTCACACGATCCCGAAAAACCCCCGTTCCTCTATCGTGAGCCAGAATTCGCCTTTCCACGGTTCGCATTGCCTGCCACCAACCATTGTGGTAGAAATGCGAAATCTCAGCACGATTTTTTTTACTATTTTGTTTATTTCACTAACAGTAGTATCAGACAAATTTGCAAATCTCTTTAAAAATATTGCATCCAATTTTTCATCGATCAAAGATAGTAAAAACAAGTTTTTATCCATTTAAAATATTGAGAATTTCAATATTTTTTTTGATATATACATATATATATTTTATTGCACGACTTATTCAAATCTGTACTCTCTTAAAAAAAGAGAGGTCAACCGATCAACCGAATAACAAAAAAACATCATTCATAGTAACGAATTTATTATTTCATTTCGATTGTTAACGACGTAAAGTCTGATATTAGTTTAATGGATAAGCAAAGTTTTGGTTAATAAAATCAATGTAAATTACATAGATCAATACTTCAACGAATAAAGAAATAAGTAATTTTTAATAATTTTGAAGAACAGCAAAGTGAAACGATATTTACAAATTATCGATTTCTATCAATTTAAAAAGAATTTATCTCTATTCGAAAACTTTTCATTTTACTTTTCTTTCTCTTGCAAAATGAATAATCGTATGTTAAGGAATACCGACATACCTATCATAATTGGTACCACATTGAAATAATCACAATTTTCAGTCCAAAAACTCATCTTCTTCTAGGAATTTCTCTTTGCTACGCCAATAACTTCTTGTTGGATAAAACAGGTTTCCTAGTTTCTTTGTCGAGTCAAAAGTCCAATCATCAAATATTACATCTGCCAATTAACTGACGAACGTGTTGTTTACTTTTTAATGTGCCTTTGGCCTGTTTTTGAAACGTGTAATGACAGTTATCACTTAAATTATTTTAAATGTCAAAAAGTGACATAGCGTAATAATATGTATTTACCAATTAATATGTATTAAAAACATTTTAAAAGTCGATTTTGTTTTCGTAAATGTTAATTACAACATATGAAAATTAAGCAAATTTAAGTAATATTTGATGAGAATAAAATTAGGACGCGAAATAGGGTCAGAATGTTTAAAAGTTATTGATAAAAAATCGGCGCTGTCTAAATCCTTAACTTTGGCCCAACTGTAGTGAAAGAATAGTGTAAAAGAAAGAATAAGATAAATAAAGCAAGGAAACCTATCTCAGAAAAAAGCAAGCAAATCAAAAATAAAACACATCAAATAATGCCTACAAGCCGTGTAGAGAGATTTCGTTACACACTACTCCACCGCCCCCCACCTCACAACGCCACCTGCTCCTGTTTCTCTCCGAGAATCCCCGCAAGTTTACTGTATTTATTTTGAAATAATATATTATTATTATGTTAACAAAAGCCAAATAATATTCAATTATTTACAATCAACTGTTTTTGGAATTTCACCAGCGCTAAATGATGCATGTAATATCGCAATAGGCTATTTTCAAACATAGTTAACTTACAAAGTAATTAAATATGTGAAAATAACAAATCTTTGTTCCCTCACAATGTGAAGCACATGGCCTACTAATAGAGTAATATCAACAGATATATTTTTTGGAATTTGATGGGTAGGACAATACTAGTAGTTAGCTAATCGCTCTCGCTAAGCCCTGTTATTTTAGGATCGGAAGAGTGGGGGGGAACTTTAGACAGCGTAAGAATCTATGTCTTCGAACAGAAAATCGATAAATTGTTTGAAAACATGCTGTTCATATTGGGCGATCCGTCACGGAAGCTAACGACTATGACCACTGCGCTACGTCACGGAAAATATTTAATTCTCAAAAACGTGCATTATATTATACAAATTTCGCCACGGGTTGAAGTAACAATATTTAAATTATTATTTAATTATCACTTCTCGGCGTATTTTAGTGGATAAACATTAAAATCGCATTCATGAAATTAGCCATACGATGAGTCATTTACATCAAACACATGTATACTTAATTAAATAGTCAATGAACTCACCCCAAAAGCTTTGCATTTTTGACTGCACGCTGCGTAAGTCGTTATCGTAACGATGGTTGACTCAACTAAACTGACAAATCTTCAAATCGTCACTTGTCAGACCACCACCATTAATTATTTTACCGTCATTTTGAGGTTTCCAACTTAGTAAAATATCTGCATTACTTTCAATGCTGGCATAAACTAAAATTTTCATCTTTAATCACGATTTTGTTTCACATTCTGTTAAATTTGCTCTTTCTTCAATGTCAACCAGAAGAAAATTATAACAATACACGACGCGCTAAAATGTTTACGGAGACATTGAGATATCCGTCTAATTGTATTATTTTGTATAAAAATTCGTCAAATCCACATTTGGTGTTTTTAACTAAGTATGCTATATACAACTTTGGTTTGGTATCTACAAAAATCATTTATCAAAGTGATTTCATGAAAAATGTCTGAAAAATATTTTTGTCGTTAACAAAAAAAAACACGTTTTTTTTCTTATCCCACATGTTTTAGTAAAGATGATGACAGGTTTTGCTCGTCAAGATTTTTCTACAACAAGGTTTTTTTTTTGTTAAACAGTGACAGTCAGCGGACACTTTAACCTCACAAAAGTGACTATTAATTTTTTAAACACTTCTTTTAAAAATTACCTTATTTAATATAAAGAAGATTTGACCATTTTTGATACTAAACAACACAATTGTAAAGATTGTATCACGGCACCAATGCATATCGTAAGTAACTTGCTATAAAAAATCTAGAATATTTGAATAAAATATATCATCTTAATTTATTCGACATTGCTTAAAATTATCCAACCTGATTTTTATTTTAATTGCCTGTGTGCAGAAGGGATTATAGCTAGCAACGGTGAAGAATACTATAAATACGCATTTTGTAGACTTTTTTAATTTTAATAGCAAAAACAAAAATCACTCGCAATGCGCATATTTTATGTTATATAATATTAAACACTCAATGATAACGTTAATAATAAAAAAGTGTTATTTGTTATATATAATTCACTGTATAAAAACTTATTAAAGAAGTATTGCTAGTTAATTTAAATAAAAATAATCAATATTTGATTGAGAATGATGATCAATCATTTTCAACTGATTAAGTAAGCATTGCTCACTCGTTAAACAAACCCGCTTTTCATCGTTTTCTTATAGAAAACTAGATAATAATAATCACAATAACCAAGAACATGTAATTTCCAAAAAAAAATACATCAGCTTTATTTACCCAAGTGTTTTATAGTTGTTTTGTAAGTTGGGATTTTCCAACCTACGCATCTTGTCGTATTTACTTAACTTTTCTATATTGACAGCGATAAAACATCCAAAAGGTCAAATATGTAATCTTTTGATTGAATACAAACAGCTTTTTTTAAAGAGAAAAACTTGAATATAATGTTGTGGCTGGATAAACCAACTTAAATAATGTGTACGCCGTTCGTATCGGCCACGCTATTTTAATATTGTTTTAATTAAAATGCCAAGAAAGGGCGGTGCAAGCAACGTCTTTAGTGGAGTGTTAATTACGGCACGCCGTGCTTTTGTGTTGATATTAAAAAAGAGTGGTAGGAATTTCAAATAAAATTCTTAACAATTTGTCCATTACTAAAACAATTCGTAGAGTCATGCAGCTGAATGCAAGTGCCATTACGCGCGCTTATTGTCAAAATACCAGAGTAGCCCGCACAATATAGCCGAGTAATAAGAGTCCGAATTCACTGATATTATTCGCCTAACCTAGGACCATCCACAAAGGATGATGGATGAATTTAAAGTATTTTTTAATGTGATTACAGATTAGTAGACTTGAAATTAATAGGCATATACAAAACAGCTTAAATGTACAAATAATTATCAATCCATCACCGTCGCTAAAACCTTTAACCCTCCAAGGACGAGCTCACGTGACCACATGGTAACAGTAAACACCGTTGTCTACTGATCCCACTATTCATCCCTTTTCTACCTGAATATCGTTGCTTTTACTCATATTTGGCTAAGAAGGGTACAAACTTCAGTTATTCATCAGCCGCGGGGACAGAAACGGCCACCAAAAGCACATGCGATTTTTTGAATTTCCGTTTTTTTTAATGGACTTTTTGAAACTGTTAATTATTTTTTTTATCAAAACATCAAATTATTAACAGTTGTTCTGCTAATATATTTTTATTGAAATTATATTGATCTGAAGAGGTTAAATTGTAAATATTTTAAAAAAATTCACATGTAGCTATATTTCAACCCCGAATGTTTGCGATCCCATACGGTCACTTTTGTCCTTACAACTGTCCGTACACAATATTACACGGTAATAAAAGAATGAGCATGATCATATAGCCATGCGGTGTTTCTATACAACGACTTTTTTTTAAAAATTTTATTAGGAATAAAAGTTATCCTTGACTTCAATATGGCTAAACAAATATTTTTCTTATCGAAAAAAAGCTCTCGTCTCTGGAGGGTTAATGTAATTAATAATAAATATCACTTTAATTTATCTAAAGTTGTCTTGAAAAATACTATATCGCTTATCGTTTTTCGAAACATTTATGTCATATTTAATAAATGTAATACTATAATAAATAGTAATATGAATAAGGATGTTAGAGTGAATAACAAAATTTTTTGAGTGTCTTGGGAGCCAGTATATTATAGCTGAGCAAAATGTAAGTTTAAACATTGTTTTGACGATGGCGAAAGCCGAATTAGCTATTTACTAATATTATAAAAAAATGTATAACTAAATACGTTGCTATTTTTACCCTATTATAATAGAGTTCTACCAAGTAAATGTCAACTCAAGCAATAGTAAATGTTATTTGTAAGAGGTTACATTAATTTTAGTCAATATTAGTGTCAATTATCTACACATTCTATTAACAATTGTTTGTAACAACCTGTAGCCTTTATTGTTATTATAAATATTTCTGTATCAATATAATATATTATTTAATCAGTGTCAAATGCTAGGAATGAATGAAACCAGTCCTAATACATAATTGTGGTCACTTTTAAGGTGTTCACGATTTACGAATTCAATATTCATATCAATAATGTTTTGAGTTAATTTTAATTGTTTTATTTTTAATTAAAACATCTTTCATCTTTTGTGAGTATGTCCATAGGCAATGCAGCCAGTCGTATTCGGACCCTTGCAAGTTAAAGGTTCACCCAACTGCTTATATCATGAGATAGTTAAAAATAATTGCTCATGTATATTGTATTATAACTACTGTAGTATAAATGGACCGACATGATTTCAGTTAATCGTTAGGTATATATGTGTACATATTTAGATACAATTATTATTATACCTACTGGTCTCGTTGCCGAGTGGTTTTGCCTTGGTCATATTTTTTATTATTGGTAAAAAAAGTAATACAATGCAAATGTTATTATTTCAATCCATGCTCGTTGCTAACGTGAAAAGTGTTGGTACTCCTTAGAGTATTTATAAATTATTGCTTTACTGATTTATAGATGGTTAATAACTTGCTCTACAACCTGTTTTCGTGAGTTTAATAGAGTGAGTACGAATATACGAAAATCAGATTCATCCATGTCACTGGTTACAAAACCATAAACCAATAGAAAAAATCGGATATTTAAAGCAACTGCGCACGATGATAGACCGAAATATCCGCCAATTCTTTACAAAACTAAAAATATCATTTCATAAATTATTAAAATATACGTCAAAAAAGGTAAGCTGACATGACACAAATAAGATTATTTCTTTATTGTTTTATTATTTCGTGTGATTTAATAAACAACTTTTTTGTTTTAAAGTATTGATATGCCCCTATACAATAAGTGTAACCCTGTGACTGCCAAATGGCGCTTGAATCCTCCCCCTGTCGCCCCTAGTTCACAATCAACACAATTATGTAAATTGATATTAGTTTTTAAATATGATTTTGTGCGATCGCTGTCGTTGGGGTGGCAATGCTTTGTGGACACGCGGCTCATGCTGCCCAACTTTTACAATTATTATTGTTCAGATGGGTTACTTTATGCTCTTTATAGGATTTTCTGGTGCATTTGCCACTGCAAAGTAATGAGGCGACAGTAATGCACTGCCGAATGTAAATAGCAACACTGAGCAATGATAATAAGGGAAGGTCACTAATTTTATAGACATATAAACGAATATTTATTTGTGTGTAATGCTAATACAAATGGACAATCAACACGTTACAACTGACGCCAATGCGTACACCATTTAAATAATATAATGTTGCCAGTATTGTAAATGAAATTTTTAAAAGTCTTTCATGAAGAAAATACATTATTTAAAATTAAAAGTCCATTCCTCAATATATTTTACCTCTATAGACAATTCATTGATAAACCGAACAGCTTTGGAACAACTTTTTATAAGACAAAAATATTTTCGTTGCGGTTTTAAGATAAGATTCGGTTGCACATAATTTAATAAAATTAAGAACTTCAGAATTATCAACTTGGCTTTGTAGAATCAAATTAAAATGATTTAAAATCTAAAACAATCTTCGAGCTCCAAGAGAGTTAAACGATAGAATTCCTAAAAGAAATTTAGTTAGGTAATAGTCTTAATTAAGCCAAATCTGATTTTTTATTCTTTGCAGGGTATATTTTAAGGTTTGAGGAGGGAGAAAGTGGTTTTAAAATAATTGCAAATCGTTTTTTTATTCAAAGAGTACAAGAAGAAGACAATTTACTATTGATCAATCGCTAAGCGTCTCATTTGTTAAAGATTTGCGTGAATTGGTTATGGTTTTAACATCATAGATAAGTCAACATTATTTTTTTAAACTTTGGAAAATGAACATTGATTGATATTTTATATCGAAACTGATTTAATTTCGAATAATACTTTTTTATTATACGTATTCGTCAAAAAACAGCTGGCGGTTCAACTCTTTGCCTAGAGTGAAGTAGAATAAACGTTTGGGAGTTTGCGTTGGTGTGTGAATGGGAGGTGGAGATAGGAATGGATTGGCGGTCGAAGGCAAAGCTTTCCGAATTCCTTCTTTACAAATCCCTCGTCTTCATATACTCGCCGGGTCGCCCACTTACCTACCACTGCAAATATTTCCCAATATCTCTGCGTCACGCATACGACGACACCAGGCACACTCCGGGCTTGGGATTTTTTTTCGTGTAAATCTATTTCGTTTAGATTTACGATAAATATATATAGATTTTTAAGTAGCTCTAACACGTCTCAATACTTTTATTTAAGATTGCATCAACTTTTTATATTGGCCCATTAGAGGTGAAGTGGACCGAGTGGTATTTTATAAAAAAAAATTAGAAGCATTGTAATATTCTTCTTCGACTTAAAGTGTCGTAAAAGTGAATTAACCTCAGTTAATACACATTGTAATAGTGTTATATCCGTAAAATAAAAATATGCAATCAACCAAAACACCAAATAAAGACGTGATTGTACTTAAAAGTCCAAGACAAAAAGATTTACCATTTTACTTGTTGGCTCACTTCACCTTTCGAGGGCCCATATATTATATACACTTGTGTGTTCTGCTATGTTAACTTTCATTCAACACTGGTAAAATTGCGTTATTCGTAGATATTTTGAAGAATGAAATCAAATGTATTATATTATTATTCTTTCAACGTCGAATAAAATTTTCATTTGATAATTCATGGCGCGTACTTCATGAGAAGAGAGAAGTGAGACGTCATAAAAATATTAACTTTTTATTATAACAACATAATATAACAGTAATAAAAAAGCTTTGTTTAAGCATATCAGTACGTAAGATTAATAATGTTTATCCACAGCATTGTAAGTCGTTTTATTTATTTATGCATGAGAAGGCGTGTATCTAAAAACAATCGCTTAGTACCGCTTTATAGATTCGGTTTCGGATATCAAATTCAATATTTCTGGTTTATATTTAAGAACGGCAAAGAAAAACTTCGAAGTTTCGATAAACTGGCAAGATTTTAAGTACTGTATTATTGTTAATAATGATTTATAGTTGTACAATTTTTTTTTAGATTCAGTTTTAAATCGAGTATTTGAATGAAACTAGCTATGTATGTAGATCCACAAACGAAAGAAGCGCTAAGCGACCAATACCCATAAAACATAACTTCTGTTTAGATGTTCCCTCCACGGTGAGGATAGATATACAGGTAGTCCTCGACTTACGACCGAGATCCGTTCCTGAGCTTTGGTCGTATGTCGAATTGGTCTCATGTTGAATTTCATACAAAATAGGTCGTCCCTGCACACCAAATATGGTTTATGTGACGATTTTACGAAAATGAGCTAAATATGCAGTTGTTCTATTTTTTTCTCAGCCTTTTAAAGTATAAACCATGTAATATTAAAACATAATAAATGATATCATCCAAAAAAATCGTTTAACTATGAACCATCTGATCTTACTAATATTTTAAAGCTGAAAGAATTTTATTGTAAGTGACTCGAGATAAATTCGAGGTAAATTGACATCACAAACACCCACGTCAAGCAAAGTCTATGGGAATAAGATTTTCACAAAAAATTAAAAGTGATGCACACAAATTCCAGAAAATAACAAAAGAAAATCTCCTGCACATATTTCACAGTTTTTGGAAGGCGAAAACTTGATCGGAGACGCACCATATTTCCTGGGTTTTGTAGCAACGTCTGCCATAAAACTTTGCCTTCGTAAAAGCACGGCCATCTTGAAGAAGAATCAAGGATACGATATATGTATATATTTTACTAAGTCAGCTGTGTGCAATCGTGCCTCGTGATCCGATTCAAAAAAATTAAAATTGCTAATTTATTTTTCGGTCGTATGTCGAACCGTCGTGAGTCGAGGACTACCTGTAGTTTAATAATGCTATGATCGACAAACAATATTTTTCCGTAAAAAAAATATAGTTTTACTGGCAAAAATATTTTTTGTGTACGTTGTCGAACTCTAACTAGGCAAGTCTGCAGTACGCACGGGCATGAAAGGAGACGGGCTTTCCCAGGGTGGCAAAGCAATAATCGCAGTGACGAGGGGAATTGTCTGCATTCTCCGGACAACTCACTGCCCCGCAATCCTATTGCGACCACTTCCCCCACTTACCCATATTTTTACACGCCTCGTCCACATAAAACTAAAACTACTTTAAGTACCCATTTTTACTTTAGTCCAAAATGCAGAAAAATATGAAACTATTTTTACGCACTTTAAAAAAAATGTAGTTGAAGAATACATGTTTGAGGCGTTCTTTATCAATGAAATTTTAACTTTAAGTGTGCAAATATTTCGTCAAAATTAATTTCCTAAGAATTTTATTGTTTCTTCCTTATTATGATCCATTTTATACTGAGTAGAACATCATTATCTGAGTACCGTACATTTAATAATAATATTTACTTCATTTTTAATAAGTGCTAAAAGAAAAAATGAGTTGTCATTTTTAATGTTGTATTAATGTTATACAATAGTATCTAGGTTCAATAAGCTACTCCAGTTGATTTTTGATGTACCTTTATTACATTAAAATAATATGTAATAACAGTGCTTGAATGTTTTTATAAAATTAAAATTTTATTTTTGAAATATTATACATTCAGAGAATTTTTTTTTAATAAATCATAATGCCTTTAAAAACTTGTCAAATCTTTGCTGTAGCTTTAGCATCCCAAAGGAACGCGTAAATTCAATCCCGCAATGTTGCCTAAGAAAATATTTAACCTACAGGCAATCTAAATTTCGTCAGTCGCAAGTTTACAGAAGAGTTTTCCCTGAAATGTGAACGACACCGTGATATTTAACATGTTTGAAATGGTTCACAATCATTCATGTTTTATAATTTATCAATTTAATTGTGTAGCTCCCAATAAAACAAAATTATTTCAGCATAGACAGTAGTAGTAATAGTCGAGATCTAAACATATGTGAAAAAATTCACTTAATATTGATAGATTTTCCAACAATAATATTAGACTAGCACGCGTTCGCTTCAATTTGAGTCCTTTTTTGGTAAATTATTTTTGAAGTACACGTAAGAACAGACATTATTCTAAAAGCGCAGCTATGATAAATGTCATTCGAATTAAATATTGCACTTTATTGTAGTTTACTTATTTAATCCTGGCTTGAATTTCATAACGTTAGTATAGAAAAGCGCTATCTTGATTTTTTCGATCACATACAATGTAGAATAGCGCTTAGAAAATCAAAGGTTTGGTTATTCGATTAAAAAGTATTTTCACTTGCAAGATGCACCTCTTCCCACGCTTTCATATGTATTGATATTAATTTTAATATTAGTTATTACTAAATAAAAACACCGCTGTTGCCATTTTTATTTTAATATACAAATAACTTATAATGATTTTCAACCTGCTATTACCAGTTATAACGTATTTGAAGATCGGATTATTATATTTATAAATAAACTATGCGTTTGTTATTGAAAAGTACACGAGCGTTGTGCTAAGTGGCGACCCATCTCTGCTAGCAAAACAAGTGCAAAATAATCACAATCCCTTTTATGAAAACACTTATCCATACAGGACCAATAGCACTGAGCTCGGAGTAGCTACGATACTACGGCGCGCTACGGTGCTACGACACCTATTTTCAAACTCTTCAACGAAGTGCACATGCTTTATTTATTTTACTGTCTGTTCACAGTTTAATCGTAATATATTTAAATTTATCTAATGACAATAGTTACAATTCTTTAAAAATATATTTAACAACATTTTTTAAATTAAATAAAATACTAAAAAAATCGGTTCAATGACTTGAGTTTTGTTTATAACTGTGTTGCTTAATTTTAGCTCGAGAATCAAAGGCAATACAAACACAACTTCTTGGCTTTCTCATGTAAAATTAAAGTTTCAACAATTGATTTTTACTATGCCAAAGCTTGAACACCCTCTGGTAATGATAATTGATATTTTTCAATAAAATAAATTTTGTTTTTATTCAATTATGCTAATGACGATTTAATTAAATATGCTGAGGAAAGCTTACTAACTTTTTGCTTCTAAAACTCAATTTATTATGAAGTATGATGGTAAATGATATTGTATATAACAAAAAATAAATATTCAACTGTATATGTTATGATTTCACTAACGCTATTTAGACACATCAATAAAAAACACGTATATCTATTTTGTAAAATAATTTAAATTAAAATACAGTTATATATAGTGTTTACAATTATTATTAAATCTTACAACACTTTTATTATTTGAAATTATGCGATTACTTTTTTTACAATAAAAATCTTTATATGAATCAAATATGTCACAACATTTCCCATTCAATTCAATAATTGATAATTAGTTACTACGCCAATTTATCAAGCTATTTTATTTTGCTGATTAAAATATTTTTTTTAAATATTTAACGTTACTGCAAAGAAAAGTGAAAACACCAAAAAATGAAATAAAACTGAATGATATTATTTCATAACATGATATCAATCACTTTTTTTTATTTTGAGAAGGTTATATAATATAATTTAAATAATATATACTATAAATAAATGTGATGTCTTCTACGGGAGATTTGTTGACATTATAAAACAGTTTTTTTTTATTTTTTACTATTCACAAATTCAAAATATTGAGCTTGCTTTAAGTTATTAATGAGACTTCAGATTTTAAATAATTCTAATGTCTTGCTATTTTGACTATTGATATTTATTACGTTGGGTGTGTTCTGATATAATGTAAAGCACCCACGTAGCTATAAAATCGCTCGTCTCTCCCTAGTGCCAGCTCCCTAAAAAGCTTTTTAAAAATGCAAGATTATTGCAACATACCATAATGGTTATATAATATTCAGAACGCGGCACTCTCCTAAAACCGGTTTAGATAAGAGACGCTTTCTCTCGGATAAGCAACCTGGTCTGCAGATAGATTTCTTGGGAGGAAATAACTAATTCCCCGGGGGAAGAACCTTTTTACGGGCGGCGGTAACTGCTCAGAAATCAAAAAATCCGCAATAACAATAATTTTTCGACTCGCGTTCGGCTGCCGTATAAAAAAACTCTGAGCGATAAATTTTAATAATTCAATATGAAAGCGGTAAAAGTGGAGGGAAATGGTGCCAGATATATAGCAAGGAGAAGATTTTTTACAGGACCGCAACAATGTTAAGATTCATGTGGATTATAACGTGACCTTATGTTTTATTTCACCCATTAAAACTGGTTCGATTTATAAATTGGTTCTAAAAATTTAATTTTTAATATTCTCGTTTGCCATTATTTTTTATCGGTTACACGTTTTAAATGATAGAGATATATCTAAAATATATAAAAGTACATTGGCTTTATGATAATAAGTTAGAAATAATTTTATATAAATCCCATATGCTTATATGAAATATCGAATGAACTAAATACACATTCGCGTTTCATTTAACTTTGGATTTGGTCAAACGCTGCCCGATCAAATACCATTTTTTTTCAAAACATTCTGTAACTGCAGTAGTTTTAGCACACGGCAGCTGCGTATTTGACGTGCACTAATCTACACTATAAGTAAAATTTAAGTGAGACTAATATAAGTATTGAATGTATGTGCTTCATATATATACGAAACTTACATGGCATACAGAAAAAAACTTAGGTTTCACATCATTAAAAAACCTTTTTAGACTTTTATAAAATGTTATTTAATAGTAACTTTTCATAAATGGGTAGACAGACGGTTTTATAAATCAAATCAGTAATTAACATAAATAAATGTCGACTTGCCATTTTCTTACAATGCCAAACGTATTTAACGTTTACACGTTACACACCTTTTTGAAATATTACGGTTTTATTATTTTTTTTTTTACTTTTCAAATAAATATACTGAATCCAGCTCTGGATAGAAATTCACAGCTACATCGGTAGCTTTATTTGAAATCTTACGAGAGCACTCGGTGCGTGGAACTCACTTCGTAATATTTATTGAACTCCTTTTGATTTTACTTTTGAACTCGCTCTGCGATTGATTTCTTCAAAAAGTTTTCCGGGCACTGATATTGGGAGAATATTTTAAACTTCTTTCGACTTCTTGCGTAAAGATGAAAGAGCCTATCATTCATTTAAGAACTCTCTTTTAATATCTACTTCAAGGCACAAGTATTTTTTTTATTCTTTTCTTTGTTTTTGTTTTTAATTGTTTTAACATGTAAAAAATTAAAAGATATAGTTAACTCATATGTTACCGTTATATATTGCAAATAAAGCAATACTTTGACATTCCTAACCACGTGGATTTAAGAAACAAACAAAATTATCTGATGTGTTATCTTAAATTCAACAAAAACCGTTTGTCTTTTACATCAATTTTATGTTTTTAGATTAAGCCAAACAGTTGGCATATAGTTAGTCTGTATTAAGTCTAATTTACTTCTTCTGTTATAGTCTTAAAGCTCTTACAACAAAAATTAGTAGCTACAGCTCTCGATATTTATTTTTTATAAATATTTAAAAACTCTTAAAATATTTTCTTTTTTCAGTCGTCGATAAAAAAAACCAAATATTTAATGCTGCATTTTTATATCGTAAAGATTTATCAAATTCATGTTCACACGTACTCTCACATAATATAATTTTTATAGCACGAAAATTTTCGTGACATTTTTCAGCGTAAAATTATTGCGCCATAAATGTCATTATGGTTACAACCACTTAACATAATGCTTATAACATTTTTAAGTGTAAAATCTTACACTCCCTCGGAGTTTAAGGCATTAAGGGTTGTGAGTGTGATTTTTAAGTACTCAAAGTGTAATAACCGCGTGGGGGCCTCCCATTATGAAAACACCCAGACCGGCTTGACATTAAACAGACTACCAAAATCCACAAGATTTCAAAATGAACGGATTGGGAATCCCGTAGCTGAATTGTGAATCTTTTGAATTGTTTTTGAAGAAATTCGCTGCACATTTTTATTTAAATCCTAATTTTTATTTAATAAATATTTAACATGTTAAAATTTCATTATATTTTTTTCCATGTCCGCTCCCAATGTGGAGCGTATGACCTCCTAATGGAGGTATCTCAGCAAAAGATTTTTTCTACGAGAACTACTTTTTGCACAATTGCTCAATCTCTCTTTTTTCGAAGAGAGTAGATAAAGGATATCGACTGTGGAAAAGAAAAAGAATGTAACCCACAGTTTTTTCAAAACAGGCTTTTTTCGATAATCACAAGTCAAACTTGATAGACGTTCTATCAAGAGGATGCAAGCTGCAGATGCTGAATTATTATCTAAATTTAGCTTTTAAGATTGAAAAAGATGACCTTGTAAAAAAATTAAACCAAGAAAAAAGACTGGAATAAAGGTTTTTCCTAGACAATTTCTTTAATTAATATTAGATTATGTCCATTTAACACCAGTTTAGAAGTCTCTGTGCATTTCAAGGTTGTGTATAATTCATAATTTGCATATGCCCCAAAATCATTAAAACACGTTTTTTGCGTCTCCTGTAAAATTTGAGGGTTACGTTCTTTTCCCTTTCCACAGTCCATATGATAAAGACAAGACTAGTGATTCGCTACTCCCCGTTATTATAAAAATTCTGTCCGTACTAGGATTCGAATCCGAGGGATCCGTTAAATAAATCAAGGATCCACTGCGCCATGGAACAGATTTTAATATTAATAAGTGATGATTTTCATGGACCCTAATTAGTTTATTCACCTTTATATCAAAATAAAAATACTGTATTTTTTTTCACTTTTACTGTGATTTTTTTTATTCATCAACATGTTTTTTGTAGGCATAACCATTGTGTTTTACAACATTTTTATTTTAAGGAGATTTAATACATTATCTTTTATATAGTCACTGAAACGAATAACGTTAAATCATCATTGTCACAATCAAATGTTAGTCGTGATGAAAATGGTCTTAAATAACACGAGGTTTTCCAAAAACTCATTTACCATAAAAATGGATAAATTGGTTTATTACATATGTATGTAATTTTACGTAGTTGAATACAAACATATATAAATACATAATGTCACTTGTATAAGAAATTATTTGGCCAACATACCGAACGCTTCTCTTAAATAACATTTTTTGTCATGGCACGAAGGCTGTAAATATCACAGAGAAGTAAGTTAGGGGCAGCTTTTATTCAGGCTAAGGTCTGGGTCCAAATCCGCGCCAGGATTCTGACGCCGGATTGTGCGCGGCGTTGCTTTCCATTTAATAGGATTTACGATTATTGCCGCGACCGGCTGAAGGGCGGCGGGTGACAGGGAAGGGCGGGCGGGAGGGTTTTATTTTCAGTAGGCGGGGGTGAGACACGCCTCCGCCTACACCGACGGGGAAGACCCGCTTTGTGAAATCAAACCAAAAGTAATGGCGGTCGACCGGCGGGGAATTTTTACTGATTTTTTATTGTCAATCAAGGCTCGCTCGCGGGCTCAGATGAGATTCGTAAACGATTTTGTTATTTGCAACTGCTTCGAGCGATTTCAGAATCCATCTTTTAGTTAGTTTTGTTGACGGGAAACTAAAATTATCAATTGACTAAATTATTACGTGGTTATTTACCTAACTACTAATACCAAATTAATTATTTTATAATAATAAATAATGACACTTACTTACTTGCAAAAAAAATCATAGTAAAAAAACAATTGCATGCTATATGTAGCAATGCTGTTTTTTTAAGTAAATACATTTTTTTTTAATTTATCTTAGTTTTACTGAAATCGGTCGGTTATTTTATCAATCCAATGTATAATATTAAATTAAAGAATATACAAGATTTTCCTTCTTTTATAATTAAGAAAGGGGTCTAGATAAAGTTTTAGAGGATAGAAAAAATATTAACTTTAATTTTAAAGTTAACTAAATAATGACAGGTTCTGGTATATTATGATTTCTTACAATTTTATTTAAGCAAAGTCAGTTTCATAAAACTGTTTTTTTAAGGAAAGGTTGATGAACGAAAATTATATTTAATATTTACCTTCGATGAAAAAACACCTTGCGTTATAACATACATACTATTTCATAAGAGTGTGTGGCTTAAATTTATCTTAGTTGGAAACCTTCAGCAAAACATTTTATAGGTATACATTATTTTGGACCCGAAAAAGTTTGCAATATTTAGTAGGCACCGTCATCCGCGCTCCCAAAAAATCTCTTACGTTATCTCCGGCAATTTGCGTTTATCGCACACGTTAATAGAGTGTACCTACACACACACGCGCGCTTGGATTCCCTCCACCCCCTGGCCGACCCAGGGTCTACGAACATAGTCTACCTGAATCGTGAGCATCCGCATCCGCTCGCGCCATTCAGTGCAAAGTGGTTATCGTAAATTTCGCATAAATCGACCGAGCTTCGGGATGAACTTTTGCTTGCCGAGAAAGCTCCGTGCTTTTCGAGACTACGTGGTGATTTCGCGCCACAGCTGCTTCCAGATTACAAACTTCACCTCAAACCGGCACCCGCCGCCTGCCCACAGCCTCCACGCTAGAATCCATTAGGAGTGAGGGAAGACGAATGTTAGATTTCGTATATATTTTTTTGCATTCAGTAGGCATTGCATGTGTATTACGATCGAACATTATATTTCAACCATAGATATAAACATTTTTTTCTTCATTTTATCTATGGAAATCTAATAATTATAAAAGTATTACACTCAAACCACAGTATGCAAAAAACGTATTTGATATAAAAACAGGCAGTTAACAATGATAGATGGAAGATAAGTTTCATTTTATTAGAATTCGACCATGTAATTTTCACACCGTTTAAAAATAATCCACGCGGAGAAGGAGTTAGGTGTATGCAATGTGTTTGTTTTACGAGAACCAGTTTTCAACATATTGAACTTCTGTCACTAGGAAGCTGTGATGGATTAAACTAAATAAACTTAAGTGAAATAAACACGTATCAGAGTAATATATTTTGATATTCACTCGAAATATCCTATGTTTTTATCGAACTTACAAACATTAATGGCAAACATTAACACAAAATAAATATTAATGACATCGAGTTTCATGAAGACAAAATAGGTTGAAGAAAAAAATATGGCTTATTCCTTTTTAATCTCGCTTACTTCTCGTGAAAAAGACTTCCTCGTTCCACCACCAATTCACCCATCACCTCGTAATCATCTCACCCTTTTCACCTAACCCGCTTTCCTCACAACCTCACCTTCTGTTGAGATTCTCGATCTTTTTTATAGCAAAACAAAATTATGTCCCTGGAATTTGAGTTATTCTAATATTCACGTGCAATTCTTGCAGACTCTTTTCATCAAAGTATTTTTTAGTCAAATTCTAACTTTTAATTTTCATCGTAAACAAAAAATATGCATTATATATTATTTAATATAATTCCAAAACATCTTTCCGATAAAATGATTGTGTCAGTCATTTATAATATCACCGTTCCGTATTTCACTATACGTATTATATTCCTGTTACTATTATATTATATGTTTGACATATTATCTCTACATGCCACTATTGATAGTCTACATTTTTGTATTATAAGCATTACTACGTTTGAACGATATAAAAAAAACAGTAATCATCAATTACCATTGTTATGGAGGTAAATTAAAATTAATCGAATAAACCGTAATTTTGTAAGCCAATTAATTATTGCTATTTATGATTACTTACGATATTTGAAAACGCTTTGTAAATGACTGTATTTTTCTTTAATACTTAAAATTTAAGCCATAACAATAACATGAATTATATACCTATATTTAGAATGTACATCAGCTTCTTGAATTTATAATAATACCAACAATATTAGTATTTTAAGCGTGTGAATGAATGACGTGATATTTTTTTCCATATTATAAAACCTTATATAAGATTTTATCACCGTACTGATCTTCTGGATGGTATTTTTGTAGCTACGCGAACCACAGTTTGGTGACTTCTCAACCTGTCTAAGCGGTTCAAAGGCAGCCTACTTTAAAGGGGTGCATTATTTCATTCCGCGAATGGGTTCTTCAACTGATTGGAACTTCTCTTCCACACTTTTAGCTTTTTCAATTCGTCTTCGTTATGCCGCTTTGGGATTTTTTCTGATTTGAAATCTCAATTTTACAAAGAACACCTTATCTCAAAAAAGAAATAATTGGACGTCAATCTTTTTCCATCCATTGAAAGAAGAGTAAAACCTTGAATAAAAATGAACCTATATTACCATTTTTTTTTCATTTATTTTATATGTCCAATCTAGATTAAAAGACATTGTTTTTTCATATATTTTTCACCAATCCGTGCTGGAATTTTTTTTAAGTAGTCTATACTACTGCTTTATTATTTATTTTATTTAGTGTATAGAAAAAGATATGTTTACTTAAGCCACAATTCAATTAAAAAAATGCACGAATCTACACAAGCGACTAGATTTTCAAACAATCATATGTCCTTAATTTTGCACGATTTTAAAATGAACTCAACAAAAACAAGAAGACAACCCTACTGTTGAAATAAACTTGTCCTGTAATTAGGAAGAAATAGTAAAGTATATAGCAATTTTATAATTGTTAGAATCACAAACTTTTCGAGTAAAAATAACTATTACGCTAATGTACAGACAATATGACATTTAGTAAAAAATATTTAACTCTGTTGCATTGATTTTTTTCACTGTCAAAATTGATAAAATTTACAATGAAAATATTAAATGCGTTTCAGCTGTATCGTAAAATTCTTATTTTGTTGTGCCGTTTTCTATTAAAAGTCTCAGTTTTGGTCATATTGTAACTGAAAGATTGTCTGACACAAAATTGCATTAACTATGTGTATTTTTCGATGTGTGACGACATGATTTTTCGTAATAATACAATTTAAAAAAATAAAAATCTTTTTATATATTGTATAATCGAAAAAATGCATTTTTTTTTATTAATTGTATCTCGTATTATCTAGATATATACATAAGATAAGTTTTTTCCCAGTTTCTTCATCCAGTCGATTCATTTTAATTTAATATTCTTACCTAATATAATAACCATACTAACGTCGTTATTTATAGCTTCATAAAACTTTACAAGTCGGGATTGGAAAATGTTCAAAAATAAATAAGTTTTTTTAATTCTGAAAAGGTTATAAAAAATTTCAATATATTTCTTTATAAGAAAACTAACTTTCTAACATCGGTGTTGGGGTATTGATGAATTTCAAAATCCATTATAATCCAATTCTAAGTTTTTAGCAACAATAAAAAAAACTTTTTGTATCTAGATTGGCAATCTATTTTACCTTGTGAACATTAAACAGTCCGGGCAGTAAAAAGTTTCTAGTGGATTCAATGAGATATATTTATTAAATTTGTTATATTTAGATGAATAATAATCGCCTTTGAGATCGCTTTTCAATGCAAAGGTTTTGAATATAAAATTAAATCCAATGTCTGGGCTGTTTTTTTTTTACTGTATTATGGTATGTTTAATTTGAATTTAAAAAAAGATTTACAACGTAATGAAAAGTGATACATTTAGCACAGAATTTAATAGATTTTTTTGTAATCACTTGAAGACTTTTAATGCTTTTTAAATGAAGGGAAAAGTAAATTGAAATATTTTTAAGTCAAAAAAAAATAATTTATTATAAAAAATCCTGCGTTCTATCAAAAAAGTGTAGAATATTATTTATTTTAAAGTTTTAGAAATAATTTGTATTGAGAATCACTCAAAGTTTATTAAAAATACATATAAACTTAAATCACTGTATTTAATTTTAATGTAGGTATATCATAGATCATTTTCTGAAAGTGCTTTTTTAATGTTCGAATAATAAATCTAGAATAAACCTAGAATAAGTTTTTTTACACCAAAAATCTAATATTTATGAATTTCAGCTTCTACGTGCAATCAATGCATTAGATCAATTGAAAATACTAAACAATAAACAACACTATATACTTATATTGATTGATCATGTTGCGCATCGTGCGTATATACAGTGGTGGGGTGTGCTTTACATGCAGTCAGATATAAATTAGTACAAATATATTGTAAGAAAAAAATACTTATTGGCGCGATTCCAAATTGTTTATTAAAATCATGACCGGTTTTATCACTATGCTCGCAATGAGCAAACCCTCCTGGTTTTATGTGATAATGTGAAATCAGTATTATTATTATTTATTTATTTATTATACTTTCCACCAAAAATTGACAGTGAACACGCTTAAGGTAATATATTGTATTTATAAGATTTTTTTAAAAAGCAACTGAAGGTTTCTTATTTACGATATTCTAAAAATATTTGTAAAGACTGATAATATTCAGCTAGCAAAATACTTAAGCTCAGCTTGGCATCAGGCATAAAGGAAAATCTTGCAGATGTGTTAAAAGCGTTTTCCTTCCCCATCACCCAACCCACCCTTCTGCCTTGCTGTCGAGACGTGCAATCATCGAAGCGTTTACGTTCCTCAACCCCCAATCGTTATCTTCCCACCCTTCACTTCAACCTCACAGTTGACCCCACATTTTCCTTTTTACGCTCACTATAAAATGAAGACTTCCTTAGAAATGAGGGAAATATTGTCTTATTTAAGTTATCATGTTATTTATATTACGTCAAGAACTGGCCTTAATATAATCTTATCGCCTGATTTATATGATCAAATAGATAAAGAGTTTTTAATTGTAGGAAAAATATCTATGGCCTTGTCTAGGTTTTTTTAGAATAAATAATTTTAACATTTTTAAACTATTTAATAATACATTTTGAGGTCTTCACCGTCAATACTTGGTGGAAAAATACTCATCGCGAGTATTTTTGATAAAGTTTAACTTTTATTTAATATATTATAGCAACTGAAACTTGTGGCTCGATTATATATCTTACATTCATATCTAAATTACTTAAGCAATAATATCTAATAAAAAATTTAGTTTGACAGTGAATAAAAACAAACAGTAAAGAAATCGTGAAAATATTACACATAGTCGGAAAAGGGTGCAGATCGAGAATAAGTAACTTACAACTTCAAAGTCAAAGTAAAGTAAAGTACAGCCTGAATCTTTCGTCCATACTCTGTCATTAGCGAACAAAAGTAGATACATGCCTTGATATTATTTGACTAATATATGACATCAAATACGAGGCATTTGCCCCACGTAACCTTTCTTTGCTTTACATTAAAAACTTCAATCACCGCGGTAAAATTGGTTACATGAAATAAATTTATTGTGCTAAAAAAGCGTTTTACTTGACTTGTTTTTAACATTAAAAACAATAAATCAGAAACATACAAAACACAAAAAACTGTGTATGAGTTAAAGAATAAATATAATTCGAACGTTTTTATAGTGCCCCGTGACATTGCAGTTTGTGGAATTAAAAGTTTTACGTTCTAGTCTGACGATATGGAGTGATGAGAAGTGTTTAAATATTAATGCAAGAATTTTAATCTCAATCAGCATAAATTTTGCAACCTAACCGCTGTCGTAGATTCGAGTTGAAGCTTTGACAGACCGTCCGCCCGCCGCCCACCTTCACCTCCCGCCTTTGGCCCGAACATTCGAGACGCGGCGCGCCCACGGCGTACGCTTTGATTTCCAATTCAAAGCGAAATTGCTATCCATAACTAACCTCTGCCTCTCTCTACTCACACACCCGCGAATCCCATCCCTCACACACCGATGTGTATTATGTAGCCGGCCGGTAGCCATGGAGACCGTGCACCCCCCTGCGGGCGGGGCGAAGACTAAATCAGTGCGCCAATGGCATGACAGAAATAAATTGGTTCCGGACGTCGTCTCTCGGTTTCCCCTGTTGCAATTGTATCTGGCCGTCTCGCTCCTACTCCGGTGACTTGGTCTGCGAGGCCAAGAGCTGGCTCTCTTTGAGAGGGACGCTGGGTGGGTTTGGAGGGTCCGGGGGTGGGTAGAGGGAAGGCAGTCTAATGGAGTGCAGCCGATTGATGGTACCCGAAACTGGGACGGTACTTCATTTTGGATTCATAGACTTCATTTTGATTTTTCTCTAACTTCAAAGAAACTTTAAGATTCAAACTTAAATACGATACGGCTTTTTAATATTTACACATAATATTTCTACGACTTGACTATTTTCTTAAGAGTAAAAGAAAAATAAACCTACAAACAGTAACATAGTGTCTAACCATGCCATAAATATAATATAAATAATTGGTATATTTCTACATATGTGAATTATTTTGTAGACGAAGCTTTCTGCAAGAAATTTATTTTAGAATGATTTAGTAAGCAGCCTCTTTTAGATATCCCATTATTACAAATATGCAAAAACCACCCTTTTACCTCATTTATTTATTTAACGCATACCTTTAATCATTGAAAACAATAACTTGTAATTTATATGCTACATTATCTTTTATATATTAAAACAAATTTAAAAAATGTTTAATTTTTATAAACATAAAGTATTGTTAAATAATAAAGAGAACAAGTATTTGTACACATTTAAAAATATTACTAGAAAAAAATATTTACTTTTACAAGTTGGTTTTTGATTATCCCACCACCATCCGTTATGTGTATTCAGCCGCTTTCCATAACGCAATACGATCAATAAAAAAAATGAATTTACTCTTCATATTCTTGGCCCTTGAACAAAATATCGTCATGCAAGACTAGAAAATATTTTAAAGATGTACTTGCGAAATATTGTGTATAAAAAAACATAATAAATCCAGGCCTACGTGAATAAAGACGTTAGATTCCTGACCTCCGCCCACTAATACGGAGTGAACTAGTCAGTAGGTATTTGATATAGATTTTTCGCACGCGTTGTGCCTCTCGAGAATCTCGGGTATGCGACTTGGGTTTTTATATCTCATGTGCAGCCCTACACATCTAGGAAGTCCTTTACTTTTCTCAGTAGAAATATTTTTCTTTATCTTGAAGTAAGCACATTGTTTTGTTAATAATTAAACGCGACTTTTATAGATTAAAGTCAATCCGTAGAGTTTAAAATATAATATATTTCTATGAGTGAAATTTTGGTTATTTTACGATAAATTCGTAAAAAATGTCAAATAGAAAGGGTTATAACCAAACTTCAGTAGAACAAAAAAAAATATTACTTTGTAAGACGTACATATATTACATACATTTATAGAAACTTAAAAAATGTATTGTGCTTATGAGTGTAAGTATACCTAACACGTGTTTATAAGTTTGATAGAAAATTGTCAACAACACGGCTATCTTGGCATAGTTTTTAGTACAACTGTTTTTTTTTAATTTTACGTAATTATTTTTTCTCTTCTGTAACATTGTTTTTTTACGTTAATTCCACTCAAAATAGATTTAACCTACGACTGTGATAATTTTATTTGGATTTGACATTTTTGGCGTTTTTTGCAAATGCTAGTACATTTATTTTTTGAAGTTGAAATACAAATATTTTCACAGTAGTGTATTGCCAGTATCAAAATACTTTCGTGATCGATAATTATGCCTTTCATAAACTAATTTAAAAATTGATCAATTTAATATCTTGTTTTAAGAATTTCTCTTATTGCTTAAAATTTCGTAGTGATAACGTTACTCATCGGAATTAACCGAATATTATTACGAATTTATATTAAAAATACAGTCAAAATTTTTTCTACAATAAAACAAAACAACCTAACAGCAGCGTATAAACCTCACACTATACACATTCTTTAAAAAAATATGTGTATTTTTTTACATATCTTCAATTAGATTTCAAATACCGAAAAAACGGATTAAGACTGGCTTATATCGATTCTCGCTTCTAAAACATTTAATCATTATTTGTGATACTTTTATCCTCAATTAAAGCAAGTCAATATTCACAACCGACTCACCGAAAGTTCACTATCAGATAAGATTATATCCAGTTATACCTGAATGATCATCTATTCTGTACGTCTCCAGATTTTCAATTTGACAGCGATAGTCCAGATTGCAGGTCTGCGATATTATGTAGGGCACACTAGGGACCATATGGACGCGCCATCTCACGATTAAGTTACTCCGCAATTCGGTAACTTTCACAGTTATTTTCTCCTCTAACAAAGTTTACTGCAGTCGTTTCGATATCATCAATAAGTGGCAGATAATATATTTTTTTCGGGAAAGGACGAGTTAATTATCTATTTCGTAATAGTTTATATGTTTGCTGTGAAGGTATGCTTTATCTCCAGACTCTCAGAACTTGATGAATCGCTTATTCAAGATGTTCAGCTTTCCACACAAGAAAATATTTGCACTGTCCCAATATAAATATCATTAACATAGCTCTGCTACCTATTTCACCAACATTCATAGTAAAATAAAGACCTTTTTGTTTGTTTCATACCGCTGATCAAACTAATACAAGGCTATTTTTTTATAGAGTTAAATGAACTCCTTATTCAATATTGTATAGGTATTACGTCAAGAAAAAGTGTCATCGTTTTAATGAATAAATAAATCATTAGCTGAATAAAAATTAATGTTAAGACAAGTTTGTTCTAGGAGAATAATTTTAGAAAATTAACTTTAACATTAATCTAGACTCTAGAGTAGTGACAGGCTTTTGAAATATTCCTTGTAAATATGTATATCACACTTGTGCATTTGAATTATTTACTGTAATAAAATTAAATCGAGCTTAGCATTCAGCTGACGAAATATTGTATAATTAAGCAATCTATTGGTCTTGAAGATTATTTTGAAAGCCGAAAATGTTATACAGTGTGATGGAAAATTTGCGCTGAGCATTTATCGCGACGCAACAGTTTAATATCAGTGCCCGGTCGGCAGTAAGAAATGTCAAATCAGCCATAAATTTTATTTGCCCATCGGGAATTACCCGGACTGGCGATGAATACTAACTTCTAACATTCGGCAGTGATATCTAATAAAGGACATTTTGCAAGAAATGAATTCTATACCTGCGATACTACCCAAAAAAATGTGATATTTTTGTTTTCCTTTAACATAGTTTTAGCTTCGCAATAATAAGTCTATTATGAACATCCATTGTTTTACTGATTCGCGATTTTTTAAAATTTTGAATTAAGAACTGTCAGTTAAATAGTGTATTCTCTATCAAGAAAACAAACATTTTTAGCAATAATTTGTTGTGAATCATTCGATAAAACTTACCTTGAAAAAAGTTATATTGTTTTCAAGAAATTACTACTAGTAAACTACTCGCTCTTTATAGCCAAGACGGACTATGAGAATACCCTTGCCTTCTAGATACACATGAATAAAATTCCTCATTGGTCAGCTAATAAATGAATTTGAAATGTTTTAACATCTTATCTATTTTGTAAAATTATAGTGACTTTCCATCGAAGAACACTGCTTACTAGGGTATAATATTATAACAATACACTTTGTAAGTTAATATGCTTGAATTTTATATTAAATAAAGAATGCCATTTTTATGATAAATATATGCCAAATACTAGTTTATTATCATTGAACATGAAAAATAAAATAAATGTTACATGGTATAATATGAGACTTTTTATATTCAAAATATTGAAATTTCTCGCCAACATTCATCGATTTATTTACTTCTTTTATTATTAAATCAAAACTAATAAATAATTTCTTTTATTTCCAGGTGAAAAGCCGCACAAATGCCAAGTTTGCGGAAAAGCTTTCAGCCAGAGCTCAAATTTGATCACTCACTCCCGAAAGCACACGGGCTTCAAGCCCTTCGCGTGCGACCTGTGCGGTAGAGCTTTCCAGCGTAAAGTAGACCTTCGACGACACAAAGAGACCCAGCACACGGAACTGAGGCCACTGGGATCGCTCCAGCCTGCTTGAGACTCAGCCATGGCGCCATCCACCTTAGGACCACGCGCCTATCCACAGACAATTACCTTCTAAGCTAATTCTACATCGTGCCGTATACCACGAAATCGTGCGACATTCGACCTTTTTTCCTTTATTAAACATCCCTGTTAATTTTTCCCTTATTTTAAATGACTTTATTTTTCGTATATTTAATCGCCCAGTGCAAATGAGTTTTTAATAATGATTTATAGTTTAATGAACCGCGTTTGAAAATTTTGTATCTTGTTAACATAATTATTTTTTTAATCCAACTCAAAACCAAAGATAACTTATAACTTATCGATATATATAGTTACCAGTGGCGGATTACCCCATAAGCGCAAGAGGCGCGCGCTTGGGGTCTCCAAATTTTAGGGGCCTCAAAAATAGCATAAATTATATAAATCCTTTTATTTTAATTTCAGTTTTCAAGATTCATTATTATTCTACGAAGAGTTTTGCAACACTTTTATGTTATTCGAAAAACAGGGCCTCCAAAATTTATTGCGCCTAGGGCCTCCAAAGTGCTTAATCCGCCACTGATAGTTACCATCTGCGCTACCAGTTTAGAGTATATGGATTTCTAAGCATCTTCATGCGAGTTCTTTAACGAGAAATATGTGCAAGTCAGTAACTCGATCTTTCTCTTCGAAAAGGTTTTAATTTATTTATGAGAAAAATTGGCATATTACACTTTTAATGTGCCTACGAATATTTTTAATATTTGATATAACTTGATTAATTCAAATACAATAGGAAATGTGGTTCTTTTGCATTAGGTGTGTAATCATGTAATTTTATAGTGTATCAATTTTTCTAACGTCACAAATGTACTCATAATTCAACTTCCACTGCAAAGCGTTGAATTATTATCATTCTGGTCAATTTCGGTTAGATTAATCATTTCTCAGTGATTTATTTAGGCAACAGATTCTTGGCTGTATTTTATACAACAAATGCTTAATGTTACTACTTTTACAAGCTACGATTATTTCGTTCCGTATTTATATTTTATGTTTCTCAATGTTCCATACTATATAGAAAAATGAGAACAAAATAGCCATTCCTTCATTTATTAAATTAAAACTGTATTATTTCTATCATCAAAGTTTAAAAACACTTTTGGTGATCGTTAAAATAAATAATATTACAATCAAATCAGTTTTTATTTACCTTTTAGATTAATTCATTCATTATTTATTTTCATGAAAATTTAATGATTAAATCATTTTTCATCATATCTGTTTTTTCAAATGATACACTTTTTATTTCCATGAAAAATTTCATGTAAAAGCTATAATATTCCAAATAGTAGCATTCCATAAACATTCGATTAACATATAAGACCATATTCAATTGATATATTTTTTATTGAAACTCAAACAAATAGTGCCAAATAAGAAGATGAGAACAAAAATACACCAAAGATTATTTATTTATTAGTCAATATATTTAAAAAAAAATCAAAACATCGTTTACAGAATTTAATTTGAAAGTTATCACGAATACTGATAATAGTGCAATTATACACTCCTGCAATCATTTAATATGAGTGTAATGAATAAATAAATATGTATATAAACAAGACAAAACAAAGTGTATGTATTTAAATTATGTGCTACGGAAAAAAGCTTGTTGCGCAAACTTTCCATATACGTATATAACTACATTGATAATTAAGCTAACATTATTATGTGTTTATATAAATCTCTTTAAGTCTGGTAAATAGATATGCAAACATATCATTATAGTTACTTGTATCTTGAATATCTTGTAAATAACTAATGTATATAGTATATTAGTTGTAATTTTATTGCATATACCAGCTGTAAATATTAAATATTTGACTACCAACCAACAACAGCAAAACTATATTTATATTTTAGACTTTTTCGTTTTTATTGTACCTAAACATTTTTAATTTATAACAACTCACCAAATATGTTTCCCTAGTCGTCGTGTACATTAATAAATTTGTTTTTTTTTCTGTAATCATAGATATTGTTTTAAAAGGTGATATGTTATAGCTGATATTTATTCAGTTCATGTTTTTATGCCAAAGATTCATTCCAGTCATAAATGTTTCATAAAATATTTATTTACAGATAAGTTGTCAATGTAAATGTAATATAAATATATTGTGAAAAATCTCACTTAAATGTAACTATTGTGGAATATGTACAGTACAACAAAATAAGCAAACAGCTGTTTTTTTCTTTTTGATATTTAAAATATTTATATTTTGTTTTTTTTCCTAAAATGTCTAAATGTGCAATTCCGTTAAAGTCAAACCAATGTAACAAAAAAACTAAAAAATGATTTTTCAAAATGCAAACATTGTCTTTGTGTGAATTAACTATGTAAAACACCGTAATTGTTGATGTTATGTAATTATATCGTCATACATATTAAAAATATGTTTTTTTTATGTTCTGTTGATCTTTCATCTGATGCGAATACTCAATATATTACAAGAGTCGATAAAAAATAAACACGTCTTTTATTTGAAATACACGAAAACCCTCGTAATTAACCTGTTTTGATTTGGCAAGTATTTTGTAGGTATATATATCAAAATGGCTAGTATGTATGAGGTCAGGGAGTATAATTATTTATTGAAAAATACAGCGAAATTTAATAACCTAACATCTCTTTACAATTTCTACAAGTTTACCGCCCAGTCCATCTAAAGTATTTAATTGGATAAATTATATCTTCTTTTTGTGCGTATCATCGACTAAAATCTTTTTTTTACACTTTTAAAACCCTAAATCAGTAAGTAATTAATCAAACTATCCGTTGAAAAAATGAGAAAAATGTCTACATTTATTAATATCAGTAGATTGATAGAGGATTTTTTTTTACCGGTGTACATAATTAAATATATCATTTAAATCGATAGGCTTGACGTAATTAGAATATGTATATTATTATAAAATATACATCTTAAGTAAGACTTAAAAACATATTGTATCGTTAAATAAATACAACAAATATATCGGGATTTAATACATGGAAATAAAAAGAGGTGTGTGGTTCAGTAATTCATCATCTGATAGTTGATTTTTAATAAAAAAAATGCGTAAGATTTTATAAGTTAATAAATTAACGTTAAAAATTGATATTTGCCACTCATTCATGTTTTATAATTATTGGACAAAAATTCTTTCATTCAAACATATTTCTCACACCAGCAACATAGTGCGTTGTCTTTTTTCTTCTCCGAAGAATATAAAAACAAAATAATGGAGAAATATGAAAACTCCCAACACAATCACAAAGAAGACTAAGATTACACCGGCTGTCGGTGTGTGGAGCGTAGATTTCACAGCATTAGTTCCGCGAGGTGAACTCACAAAGTGAAAGCGACACCTCGAGGCACCGGTCGACCCCCTTTCAGCCCTCTATGTCTCCATCCCCCGCCTACTTCATTTGTAACCATCAACCTCCTCAAACCCTGGCGCATACCTACCCTACAGTCTGTCTTCTTATACCGTATACAATGACTAAGACAGTTGAAGAGAACACTTGGCACTGGAATTATAAACGACACTATCAGAAGATAATTTAAATATTAATAAAAACAATAATCCTTTGTACTTCATTCCACTTTATTTAATATGTCAGGACCGGTTTCGCTCATTGCGAGCATTGTCAACTGACAGTTGACAATGCTCGCAATGAGCGAAACCGGTCCTGACATATTAAATAAAGTGGAATGAAGTACAAAGGATTATTGTTTTTATTAATATAATGCCTTTCCACCAAGTATTGACAGTGAACACCCTAAAAGTGATAATTTAAATACTTATTTTCATTGTGTATCCTGAATAATATTGTACTTTTCTTTGAAATTTTTCACATCATTGATCGGACCATATGTGCTTGATGTGTGATAGCAAAACAGTGAAAAATGTTAGGTATACCGATGGGCTTAATGTGCCAGAACCAATTTTACTGAAACTGTCACATGTTCAGAGTGATTAGGTAGCTAATTGTATATCAGCTTCAGCATTGAAGAAACGCAGGACCTACTTTGTGTGATTTACTGGTAAGAAAAATCAATTGAAGATACTTAATTTCACATTTAGTAACATTCGTAGGTACCAAGATGGCGATATCAAAAACTAGCCCGTTAATTTCACATGTTTTGGATTCATCTAATAAGTCTTTTTTACTTTTTGTTACAACTACAGCTGTTCAAATTATGTCATATTCAAAACTCTTAAAGCACTTTTTGCAATATATAAAAAACTTCTCGAGATAACCGAGATATACGAGATAAATATGACGAGATATTTCACTGGTGATCAACGTTCCCTCTAATTTTTCTTCTGTGTGTGCGAACTTTTGTGTGCGGTAAATTTTCAGTAAAATAAAAAATGTGCGCAAATATGTTGATAGTTACTCTTTGACCTACTTACTGACACTAGATAAATTAATTCTTCATTTCAAGCCGCTAAATAAAAAATGTAACTCTATTGTATAAAATTTATATGTGCGGTTTGTGCGACGGACGGAAAAAAGTGTGCGGCCACAACTTGCGAGGTGTGCGCGCGCACACGCGCACACCTTATCGGGAACATTGCTGGTGATGCCAATACTTGATACTTTATGAGTGTATGTGTATTAAAAAAAATAATGCTTTCTTTTCATTGAAGTTATCATTAAAACGTAAATAATATCTGCCTTTAGCTTGCAGCATACATATCATAGACCACTTCTTTAAAACCTAATATTTCAATATTGGGTATGTTTTAAATATCTTTTGTCTTCTCGTTGTTTTTTATTAACTTTTATAATTTGCGGATTTAAAAGACTCTAATGCGAAAATTAAATTTGTTTTAATAAAAACTGTTTTTATCGACTATGGAAAAGAAAAGAGACGTAAACTACAATTTTTACCAAACAGCGTTTTCTTCAATAATCACAATGTTTAAAACATGATACACGTTCTACCAAAAGGCAAGCTTCAAATGCCAAATTAGTATCTATAGTAAGCTTTTAAGTTTTAAAACAATAGGGCTTTTAAAAATTGCATCCAGGTAAAAGAACGTAAAAGGGGGGTTTTTTTCAACAACGTATTAAATAAAAAATAGATAAGTCAATCAAACACCAGTTTATACGTCTTCGTGCACTGTATGAATGTGTATATTTCATAATTTGCCTTTGGGTTAAAATGATCAAAAAACGTCTTTTGTGCCTCCTGTAAAATTTGTTATGTGTGGATTACGTCATTTTTCTTTTACACAGTCAAAATGTTATATATATTCAAGATTTTATTTGGCGAAGTGATTTTTATATAAAATGGTTTTCCATCACTCATTTCAAGTATCCGACTCTTGAGTAATTTGAAAATTAAATTAATATCATCACGTTTAAGTTGGCCGAGTGGAAGTTTGATACGCAGGTGCTCTATATTAAGTGGCAAGGCGGATGGACTGCTTTCGTCTCTCCGCCTCTGCCCTCCTTTGCTTGGGAATAATTAAGACATACAGGCACTATTTATTAAATAAGTTGTCAGTCGATCGCTTTGCCTAATTATGTCAGGTGCTTCATTAAATCATTCGCAAAATATACGTCATAAATCATAACGGGTCGGAATATACAAGAGGTTTAATTGTTTAGAATAAATACATCTTAGTTAACTTTAAAAAAACGTCAAATAATTGTATGCCATAACTTTAATTAACAGTATGAGTATATTATATTAATGAATTAAACTTGATATGTCAATTAGTAGTTATAAAAATGATACATATTCGAAAATATAAGTTTTTTTTTATAGTAAATTAACATATTTCAATAAATATCTACTGTTTCTATAAATTCGACCGTTTTCGCTATTTGTGGACATTAACAGTTGATAATGCTGTAATGTATATCCACCAAGAAATGACAATTTACACTTTGAAAATGACTCAAATGCACGCAACCGCTAAGTATTATCATTTTCATAAAGCATTGGGTAAAAGAAAGGATTTTTTTTTTAAATATAATAAAATTGTATCAATGTTATTATGGTACCTTATTTTTCATGATCCCAAATTTACATGAACCATTTAGTTATCGTTTTGGCGATTGCTTTAAAGCGTTATTTGGGGATTTTCTTTGAATATTAATATAAATGTATAGTGATAAATAATATGTAAAAGTTTTGTGAAACTATATCGAAATACTTGTCAAAAAAAAAACAATTAAACGGTAATTTTTATTTACTTTTTTCACTCGAATAATAATCATTTACTAATGATTTTTTATTGCGGATAATCCACCTAGTCATCGTGAATATATTCCACTTACTAACGTGAACGGGGCGTATCGACAGCGATTAGCTTACCACTAATCCTGTCCTAGCCCAATCCTTCTATCCCTACTCTCTTTGGAAAAAGAGAGGTTGAGCAACTGAGTAACAAGCAGTTCTCGTAAAAACACTTCTGTTGAGATAAACTCCATTAGGAGTCCATATGCTCCACATTGGGAGCGGACATGGTTAAAAAAAAAAAAAAAAGCTGTACTTTATTTCAAAAAAACCTGTATTGCGTTTTTTTAAATAAAGCTAGTACATACTTCTATCAATATAAAATGATATTTAGATACTATTTATAATTTCTTTATAGTATTGGTGCGTATTTTTCTTTTTACGTTACGTTAAAAACAATTCAATAAATAGCAGTGTTTTAAGTTAATCCAAAATTCGCCTACAAGCTCTTTATCAATCAAACATTATGTGACTGAAAAATATCAACTTGGAAGTATTGTTATTATGTTCACCCTTATGGAGACAAGATTCATGATCTGAGATACTGAAAGTGTTTGGAGCGCGTCGGGGGATTTGGAGAACACGTCCCACGACGGGAGGCAGGGGGAGGTCGCAGCAAAGGAAGCCTGGATGAGGAAAAACTTACCCCCCTGTAGGGGTTGAATAAATATCGAATGAATGCTACATGCGGATGCTCTGTCTTATACTGCCGCTTAGGAAGATATGAAGACAAGACTTTAATCATGATTACCGTCTGTACTGGATTGTACTTTGTGACCTGATTCAGTATCAAAATACATACACACTGTCGAATAAATATTTGTTTAGCTTTATAAACCCGAATATAGATAAATACTGAATATATGTACATATATGTGAATATTGACCTAATTGTGTTTCGATTATAATAACAGTAGATGCTAAAAAAGTTTTATTTTATTTGTGACCGACATAATTATAAACGAAATTAAATAGCAACATAATAATAAGTATGCAGGATAAAATTGTATACAATAATGAGTATTTTTGCTTCAATAATAAGTATAGATATGTATATAACACTGTTTTCTAGAAATCGTATCTACTACTAAACATAAGTCTATGATTTAACTGTTCCTGTCCAATATTATCCAATATTGTTATTAACCCTTCCTTTACTATGCAAAAAAAGCACAAGCTCCTGAGCTGTGTAGTCGTTACACATCAGGCAAACGGGAGTGAATCATGACAATTATATGTAATACTGCTGTAGTAGTGTTATATAATTGTCATGATTCACTCCCGTTTGCCTGATGTGTGACGGATACACAACTCGGGAGCTTGTGCTTTTTTGCATAGTAAAGGAGGGATTAATATAACTTCGATATATTTTGTGTTTTAGAAATAAAAGTGTTTTTTAAACGTAGAAGTAAAAATGAACCATTTTATATTACATAATGAGCCCATTAGAGGTGAATTTAGCCAAGTGTTATTTTATAAAAAAAAAAAGACGCGTCCTAAAGTATTGTAAAAGTGAAGTTACTTCAGTTAATACACATTGCAATTGTGCTTTCTCGGTATAATAAAAATACTCAATCCACCAAGACACCAAGTAACGACGTGATTGTACTCAATGAAAAAACTAGTTGGCTCACTTTACTTCTAGAAGGCTCATATGTAAGATTGTTCCTAATTGAATAATAATCCAAAAACATTTTGCTTTAATTACGTTATCAACACAACATTTAATGATATGTATCTCTAGCTTAAATAAAATCTGTAAAGCAATTTCAATAACTATGGAGAAATCTTAATATATAAGTTACTAATTTGATTTGTTCAACAATATTATACCCTACATGAGATGGTGTCAGTGTTTGTACGACAATAATTTTATTTCGTCACCCTTTTCATCGCACTTTCCTCGTAAAGTTTTGAAAGGAGCCTCGTAAGATAATTAGCTGAAAGTGTAAGAAAAGCAAGAGCTGCAGTATCAAGTATCCTGAGCGAGATTATTTACTTCCTCCTCACAATGGAGAACAAGTCGAGTCTGGGGAATATCCTTCACATCTCTTCTAATCCTTCACATCGAGCAATATACATACATAAACGAAATAAGCTTACTAATAAGTGACGTATATTTTTGATTTAATTAACGTTTACTTTATAATACTAAAACGTTATAAATATATTCTAGTTTTCTGCAATATTTATAAATACAGGATCCTCCTTAATTAAATTTCATTCTTTGATAGAGATTTTTTAAAATATTATAAACAACCGATTCATTGTATTTTAACGTGAATTTTCAAGAACTTCTTAAACTTGACCCAGAACGCATCATGGCTGAACCATATCGACTGTGGAAAGGAAAAAGCACGTAACCCACACATAATACATTTTACAGGAGACACAACAAACGTTTTTTGACAATTTCGAGCTAAAGGCAAATTAAAAATTGTATACACAGAATTGAAGTGCACGGAGGCTGATAAACTAGTTTTTAATGAACTTAGTCTAATATTGAAACAAATATCAAAAAAAACTTTTTAAATCTTTTTTCCTGGTTGCAATTTTCATAGGATTTTCTTTTTCAAGCTTAAAAGCTTAATTTAGCTACTAATTGATATTTTTAATTAAATGCTTTAGATACAACGTGTAAAAAATTGTATACATAGTGATTATCGAAAGAAATCTGTTTTGAAAAACTATGGGTTAGGTTTTTTTGGCTTTCCAAAGTCGATTTCAAGCCAACATTTTTCTACAAGAACTGTTTTTAACTCAGTTTTTTTCAAATAGAGAAGGGCTATGACAAGGCCATGTCCGTTCCCAATGAGGATCATATGGACTCTTAATGGAGTTTATTTCAACAGAAATGTTCCTACGACAACTGCTTGTTACACAGTTGCCCAACCTCTCTTTTCCCAAAGAGAGTAGGGCTAGGGCTAGCTCTCGATACGCCCCGTTCATAGGATAGGATGGGTGGGGAGAGGGGAATTCAATACATCACATACATTTATGCCTTCGAACAGAAATTCATAAATCGATTGAAAAATCAGATTATAAAACTGTCCGTACTGGGATTCAAAACCGTGACTCCGTAACCCAAGCCAACGACGTTGACCACTCGACCACACAGGCGGCTGATATGCTCAAAATTAATTATAGACTTTAAATGAAAAATTGTAGAAATCCATTATAACATATTAAAAATCTAAACATAATATTTCGAATGTGCCCACCTCAATTAGCAGTTAGGTCTGTGAACGAAGTTAACACATAAATTTTCGGAATAAATTTTGAATTTTACGCCCTAAGGTTTTGACATCAAAAACTAATCGGTCAACAAAAAACAATTCGGCGCAAAAAATCGCTTTTCTCCAATCAAACAACGCACGTATCATTAGCATTAATGGGATTTTCGGTGTGCAACTTGATACGAGACCTCTCGGAAATTAGCCGGGAAAATGAGTGGCCGCAGTTCCGAATAGGTGCTTGTAGCCGACTTCATAGCTGTTCGGAATATTGGCGGCGGGAAATACCGCCACCGCACACAAAGGTGGGTCGAACTTCTGTAATCCAATATTACTACTCGCTGGCTGGATCCACTGCAAAACCATCGTATTTATATTCAAACTCAACTACCTGCCACGGTATGAATTTATGTATTATGCAACCATGTATGCAGGAAACCTGTAAAATAAATTTAGTTTCTGTACTCTCTGAGTAATAGTACCATTGATTATTTTAAGATTAAAAGCATTCTGCAAATAAGTATCCACTATTGCATTTGATTCTTTACTTCAAGACAGCAAATTTCAAATAAAAATTCAACAAAAAAACTTTTAGTCTCAAGTTAATGTACATGTTTTAAAACCATATTCGCTCCCAATATAGTGCATATAGAGTCCTTACAGAGTTTTTTGTAACAGAAGTTTTTTTACAAAAATAGCTTGTTACTTAGTTGCTCAATTTCTCGGTTTCCAAGAGAAATGAATTAAAAAAGATACGGATATTACAGGACTGTTAGATAGCTAACACTTTCGCTACGCTTTTTTTATAATATAATGGATGTGAGGGTATTTGAGACAGCGGTCGATAAACTTTAATCCTGCGGACCAAAGTTTATTCGGAAAAAAATATATGAGGAGCAAACATTCAAAAAATGATTTGTCACAATTTTTGAAAAATTACATTTAATTAGTTCTGATAGTCCATAGTAAAATCTATGAACCCAAATCACAATTAGTGTACAAAACATGTTTTGTTTTCTTTTAAAGATTAAGTCATAAAGTTGACACATTCAAGCAAACCATGATTTCTCCAACACTCAAATTATCATTTCCCAAGCTCTGTATTTGTTTGACAGATCAATTTTCGAATGTTTTCTTCTCATATAGCTTTGTCTGACAAGATTTAGATAATTTCGTGGATCTTGCCATCGTTAATTTGCTGTGGATTAATTTCTCTGCCGACATCACAGACATCCATGCACTCGAACGGTCCGTAAATCGATTAAAAAATCAATTTATCAAACTGCTCGTTCTGGGATTTCGACGTTGACCACTCGATCACGTACCCGGATGATATTTATTTCCCTATGAAGAAAAATTTCATAGATGCCGAAAAACTATCAACTAAATAGTTATCGTGAAACTTACTATGATAGATACTTTTTACTTTGTATAATATAGTTAAGTGTTTTCTAATTCGAACATATTTTTTAATTTATTTTATGATTAATATCTACATTTATTGATTTCTAGTGTGCAAATTAGTTAGTTACATAAAAAAAAATATTTTAGCTTTCAAGTATTTTCAGAAAAACTTTTAAATCTATCGGATAATATGTAGATTTTGAAAAAGTCTTCGATAAAAAATGTCGATATTTGTGTAATGTAAGTTTATTTTAGTAAAATAGGTTTTTATTTATTTAATAAATTATTTTCTTCGATCTGGCATTTTTGCTGCTCTTCAAAAAGTTTGTTCTCTAGTATATAAAGATAAATAATATTTTTGAATACGTATAAAAGATATAGTGGTTCTCCTCGAAGCCATATAGTTAGCTCAGCACGGAAAAAACAATCTCATTTATGAAAACGTCAATCAATTAGAAAATTAGTCAATTATCTAATAACTTGATTTTTGTTTGAGATTACAACGCACACAAACGATGTTGATATTTCTGAAAATAAAAATATACCATGAAAATAAACATCAATTTTCATTAGCCAAATTTTTCAGTTTTTTACAGCGACATAATTTTTTTTAAATGTTCGTTTTTTAATGTGGATCATAAGACTAGTACATGACAAGTAGTTAGCTAATCGCTCTTGTTATACACCGTTTTAAAGATCGGATAGGTGGGAGGGAATTTTCGACATCATAGACATACAAACAGATATCCATGCTTAAGAAAATAATTCACAAAAACAGTTCGTAATTGGATTCGAACGTGTAAGCACAGTTAGGGTAGCTAACAAACACGGACTCAAAAATAACAAAATATTGATAGATCTGATAATAAATACAGTCATATAATAAATAGTTCTGCGAAAAGCGTAAAATCAAAATGTTAATTGCAATGTTTTATATCTTATTAAATAATTGTATATTATCTTATAGTATCAAAAATATCTTATTTATTGTTGGGTTCGAAATCATGAGCTCGAGTCCTAGTACGAACAACATTTTTTAATCGATTTCTGTTAGAAGGCAAGAGTGTTTGTGGTGTCTAAAAAATTTCTCCCTACCCTTTCAATTCTAAAAATGAAAAAACGTAGCGAGAGCAATTAGTTAAACACTATTCTTATTCTAACTCTATCCTTCTATCTCTACTTTCTTTGCAAAAAGAGAGAATGAGAAATTGAGTAGCAAAAAGACCTCGTCGAAAAAACTTATGTTAAGATAAATCCATCAAGAGGTCATATGATTTGGAGCATTGAAAGCGTAAAAGGGTTTTTAAAATATCTTATAATTCATGTAGAACTAAATAAGATACTATTTTACTTCATCACAATGCAGTTCTACCAACTCAATCAGTAATTTATTGTGTCTCTTTTTATTAAAAATAAATACATAAACATCCATGTGAAAAGGAAATGGGTTTCTTGTTTAGATCGCCGTATTAGAGAGCGATGAAAACGGGTGAGGTACTAAATACGGCCCCTGGGAAATGTGGCCCCGGTTCACAATCGTAATTATATCAAAGCGGTCCAAAGGAGTCATACATGTTGAAGAATCATAAATTATCTTCTTCGACTGCTTAATTTACGAAGGCATTTTTTTAAGCTGAAAAGGTTTTTGATTTAGTGTAGCTAATATAGCATCCTGTTGTATAGCAAGCTGTACTGGTTGAAGATTCTTTAAGGATAAGTGAAACGATCTACAGCTACATCTTTAAATAAGAAAGTTGTCAAGTGGCTTATTTACAAACATTGAATAATTCACATAAAATAGATTTGAATAGAATTTCAGTGTATAAAGGTGCTTCTTACTGTATCATTCTACACACAGTTTGTTGTATATAATATAATTAACATGAAGCCAGTGGAGTGATTAAGCAGCGATTTTATCTTATTAAAATAAATTGATTAATTTTAATTTATTAACTATAGATTTCCATGTAGACCTTTTCACTCTATCTTAATATTTTGTATTCTGCAGTATCTTAATTTAAATAGAATGGTTAATAAATATTGTGTTATTATTTAATCATTAGTTTGGAAAAAAATAATGTATGCAATATTATTTGTTAATTGTATTGATATCTAACAAATCCGTTTAAATGAAAAAAATGACATTCAATCGATTTTTACAAATACTTCAATTACACGAACTTGTCCATAATTATGTCACATACTAAGAAATCAGTTTTTGTTTCATTATTTTTTATTATATTTTAAATTGGTTAATAAACTCTTATATATGTAAGATTTTCCTTAATATATACATTCTGAAGACAAAGCGACCTCTTTTTAAGATGAAAGACAAAATCCTAAACACCCGATTACGCATTTTTTTCAATCACTTTGTTTTCTTAGTACAAGTATTGAATTGAGTATGTATTCTGAATTCCCCTCAAAGGAGCTACAACCCATTCACTATATACATCTCTGATCCCGCAGACTACTATTTTCTTGACCGTTAGGGTGTAGCATTAACCTCTAGAATAAATTTTGAATGATATTTTCGTCAATTCAATATATTTTTTTTAAATCTAATAGTTATCCATTTATTATTTTAACTACTTATATAATATTTGGTTGTACTATTTACTTTATTTAAAGATATATACAAAAGTTATTTTATATTTTACTTTTACATTTTACCAGCTCTGTGGCCCATGGGTTAACGTTGTCCTCTCTGCTTGTACTATTTTCATTTTTCAGTTGATTTATATTTGAACACGTATTTGTATATGATGTCAAAGAAAACTTACTACTCCGATTCTAAATAACGGGATGTAGCAAAAAAAAACCAATCACTTATCCAGTTCTATCATTATCCTCATATCCTTACTCTTTCCAAAAAGGGGAAAATAGGTAATTAAAAACAATCAGTTCTTGTAGAACAGCTTCTATTGAGATAAGCTATATTGGGAGTCAGAATGGTCTATATTAGGAGTGGATACGAATTGATATATGAAACTTTTTCAATAAACATTATGTAAGATATTTTTTTAACCAATTTTAACTGTGATTGTGAGATTGTAAGTATTTTTTTACGGTCATTCGTATAAAGTTTTAATCCAAGTGGAAAAACGGAAATTAAATAGTAAACAAAAAGAGAGAAAAATCTCATGCTGATAATTTTTCAATATGAAATAACTAAAGATGTTCAATAAAACGAGAAACTTATTAGAGATATAATTATGTCGTGTATTCATTATCCTGCTCTATAGCATGTTTTGTGAGATATTTTTAAATATGTGATTGTATAACTAAGACTCGTCTAAGGCGTTTTGTTTTTTTTTTATTCTATACTGTAAAACTTGTCAGAACAATAATTTAAAAAAAAAAACATAAAAATTACAGGCAGCACGATCGCACAAATTATAAAATATAGGCATAAAATAAACTGAACAGAATAATTGCTTTTAATATATAGTGCAAATTGATAACTTTAATATTCCAACGGTTTTTTTACTAGGTGTGACTTATGTTTCGCCTCTTTGAGAAAGTGTCCAACGGTTAATGTTAATATTTCTCAAATATTTGATAAACTTTCACATCTATTATTATAACCAGGTCATCACACAATAAGCCTTATCAATTTTAATTTTATATTAAAATATAAATACTTTCATTCATTTTATTGATTAAGTATAAATGAAGCAGCAGTGTCACCTGTTAACAAAAAAGATTAGCGTGAATGTGTGTGTGCTGTGTTAAAAATAGACCGATGAATCAAGACAAATTTATATTGTAATATCGATAAGCGTTAACCATTCTTTAAAATCTGATTATAATTTTATTTTTTCAGTGTTAATTGAAGAGTTCCAGCTGCACCCCTCAACTTACGACCAAAGGTTGGGATGAGGGAGCTTTGGGCGAATTTGAGGGCGGCAGCTAAACGCCTGTTATCACGCACTCCGGACAAAAAGCTTTTATACGGACATTGGTCCAGTACAGTAGCGAAATGGAAAAATAAAAGTCAAGCTGATATTTTTACAAAGAAAATTCTTTTATTTGTATTCCTTTTGTGATTAACTATTACATAATAAAACTTTTGAATACGGAAGTATTTTAAAAACACAACATTTTTTAAAATATAAAACTACCTTTATAACAATTAGTACAAAATGTATTTAATATGAATGGATTTAATTATTATATGAAAAATTAATAAAAATTTTATAGATACTGCAAATACTTTTTTTAAAACCATGCTTCTTCTCAATGTAAATCATTTGGTCTACCAATAGAGTTTATCTCAATAAATGTTTTTTTATATGAGAACTGCTTGTTACTCAGTTGCTCAAACTCGTTTTTTTCGAAAAGAGTGTAAATAGAAGGATAGGGCTAGGACATAATTTGTGGTTTACTAATCGCTCTCGCTACGCCCATTTATTTAAGGATTGGAAGATTGGGAAGGAATTCTTAGACATCACAAACATTCATTCCTTTTCGTACCGGGCTTCGAACTCATGAGACCTGTCACGGAGGTCAACGACGTTTGCCATTACATTTAAAATAGTTACACAATGTTTTAATTTAAAAAAAAAACGCGCCCACCCAGTCCGCACCAATTAAATATGAGATAACTCAATATTTTATTCATGTTGGCGGCGGGAGCATGTCTCGGACGCAATCAGTAGCCTGAATTATTGATGCTGTTCGGCCGGAATGGGGGGCGGGCCCAGGTGGGGGGCAGGCTCAGGTGGGCGGCTAGCTGACCGGGCGGAAGGATCAAGACTCCGATTATTGCGTTTGAGCACGAGATTTTGCCGGTCATATCAATTCTGCACATAGCCCGCCGACAGACGCTACACTGTCCGGAATACTTAAAATACACGTTCATTGGACCCTTTACCCGAACAATGTTTTGGAAAGTTATATACGACAATTAACCAATATAGTCACTTAAATGGCCTAAAAAATAAATTTAGGTTATTAAATACAATATTCAAAAATCATGCATAAATAAATCCACTACCCTTTTTTATCTCAAGGAAATTTTTAATCTATGTCCGCTCCTAATATGGCTTCTTAATAGAGGAATCTCAACAGATGTTTTTCTACGAGAACTTTTTGTTATTAGAAAGGATACTTAAGAAGGATAAGGCCAGGACAGTTTAATCGCTCTTACTACGTCTAGTTATTAAAGGATCGGTACGGGTTAAAGGGAAATTACATTAACGAGAAAAATAATGTTTTTTCGTTATTGTTATAAAAATTCATTAAATCGTCGTAGTTGATGTAAGTACAACTTATAACCTTATATAGTTTTCTATTATTCCGGTGGAAAAAGATCATTTTTAAAAGTGGAAATAAGTACAAAACAATATTGTGTTTTTCTTAATATAATGCTTTTCCACCAAGTATTGATAGTGGACACACTAAAAGTATACATATATGTAATTATGAAATGATTGCAAAATTCATTTGAAGACGGAATCGTCTTTGTTTCATGACTCCACCGCAATGTTCACGCTGAGGTGTGCGCACACTTCCCAAAATGTGGCCGCACACATTTTTACATATCCTGCACAGTCCGCACAGAGAAATATTGTGAAATGTACCAAGAAATCGGGTATGAATAATATTATATTTTCATAAACTTCATTAATTCCTAGAGTTTTTTTAGTGGTATGATATAATTACGAATAAATTTATCAAACGTCCTACCTTTAAACCTGCGCACACTTTTTGTTTATGCTGAAAATTAACTGCAAAAAGCAGTGGATGGTCTGCACACACAATATGAAAATTAGAAGGAACGTTGATCCACAGCCCTGTGAAAAATATCGCAATGATCCCGTTTCCATTTAGGTACAAAAGAATTGTGTCAATATTTCAATGTAGCAGCGAGTTTTAATTTAGACTTACTTTAAATTATTCGTCGTTCTCGATTTTGCTGAATTTATCAGCAGTCTCATATCAAATTGATTTAAGCTAAACGCTTTAAGTAACTCGCTTATAAAGTTAACGGGCGTCGCGAAGGAAGAGCGGGCGATGGCTGGCTGCTGGGAAATGGGGAAGCGGCAGGACGCGTCGCCGAGTGAGTTATCGAAGAGGGTAAGTGTATTAGAGTACCAACAGAAGTTGCGTATCTCCGCCGAACTCGCGTTGTGCATATTCAAAAAGTGAAATCATCCCCTATTCGGGGAACACAACTTTACTGCTTATTCGGGAGGCTTTTCTTTCGGCCAACGGCGTAGTCAACTGAAACGTTTAAAAAACATCGAATTCAAGAATGACACCAACACATTGAAGTAAAATACTCAAAAACATACTTATTCATCAATCATATCAATATAGCTATCAAATTTTCTCCCAACATAATTGCATTGTATTATATTCTTCTACCCAAGGACGTGTATCGGTAGCTTATTCTTTGAGAACTTTAAATAATTACTCTTGTCTGAGGTTTTGTCTTATTTAGGATCAATTTTTCTGCGTATGAGATAATATATCACGGGAGAGGCAACTTTTGCGACCGCCCTCCACAATGCTGTCAATGCAAATGAATGATTTTAAATCATGCACAAGCGTACTTAGTTTAATAAAATATAAATCAGGTTGCAATATAACAAACACAATACTCTATTTATTAAATTTCTAGTGCGTTGATATTTGGTAAAAGACCACGATAAGCCTGATTAAGGCTTTGCTGCGGTTATCTCAAGGCAACCTGAATCTTGTCCAAATCTCCATCTGACCCACTATATTTCAGCGTTCTGAAAAATGATAAGAAGCAGCAATAAGACTTGTGAGTCTCATTCAATGTTGAGGGAATATTTGATACCCACAATCATTCTCCATTCCAGGAAGTATATATTAATAGTTATGAATCTTTGATACAACACCATTTAGTAGCTGAATTCTAAAGTTTAATATTATTTTTTTAAGGATATGTAAAAGATTAAGGTTTACCCAAAATTATTTGATTTTAAAGCATTATAGTAATGTTATGTTATCTTGCGATTGTAGATTCAAATTATGGGACAAATTGGAATACACGCTCATTTTATGAACAGCCAGATACAACTATTTTTGTGGTTGGCATATTAAGCTGGTCGCGTTATAAAGATTTTGACTAAAGGTTCTTGGTGGAATTTCAATATTAAATTTGAATTGTTCAAATTTTGTGCATTCCCACATATTATGTCACTAAGGACCCGGGTTTTAACTTTTGAAATCTTCAGGGTCACCGTGCGTCAGTTTAAGTCCACTTGTGCATCTTTACACCTGAAGATGTCGAAAGGCGAAAATAAGGTCGTTAGTGTCAAAACCTGGGCTGTGGAGTCGGCTAAAAAAAGACGATCAACTTTTTTTTAAAATGTAGAGCTATATGTCTAAATCGTTATAAAAATGAAATACTTAACGTCAAATAAATGTTTTTAAAATTCTATAATGTCATTTGCGTATTATGTCTGCCTAAATCATAAACCTCAAAAACATCAGCTATTACAAAATCTTTTCTATCCGATAGTTGACGACTCCTTCGCCCATAAATAACAGAGACCCCAACGAGATCGGTTCCCTTAAGGATCACAACGTCTCAGAAATTCCTCTTGAGAGTGAATTATATCAATTTAATCGAAATCGAATTCCGCCTGTACCTCCTTATTTACATTTTACAAAAATACGTCCCCATCAATTTAACTAACAACCTAACACCAGTTTGACTGACTTTGGTATGATTTTTTCACAAATGTATTTATTACATATTATCATATATATTTTACTTCTCAGATCTAATTTTTTATAAGAAATACAAATTATTGTTTATTATTTACAACATTTAAAATTGCTCTGTTAAAGTATATGAGGCGATATTAAAACTCATATTTTGCATTTGTGACTTATTTGAGTTAAGTATGCAACACATATTAAATGCATCAATACGTGTATAAATAAAAATTGGGTCTATGGCACAGTGTTCAACGTTGTTGCCTTTCATGCCGAACCTCACAGGTTCGAATTCCAGTACGAGCAGCATGTGTATAGCAATCCTCAGCTATGTTTACTATCTCTACTAATCTCTTCGAAAAAAAGAGTGGTTGAGCGATTGAGTACCAAACAGTTATTGTAGAAAAAACTCCTGTTGAGATACTTCTATTAGGATTTCATATCGAGAGCGGACATGGATAAAAAAATATTTAAAATAATGTTAAAATCACTGCCAAATGTCACCAAGCGCACATTTTTAAATAAATGATATGAGATGATTAGGAAAAACCAATCGGCGACCAGTGTTTTTTATGATGTAAAATTATATTTTTATCTAATAAAAGTGTCAATTTTCATTTATCATAAATATTCATGTTAATTTACAACATTTTTTTATAATTTCGAAAAAAGGGTTCTAAGGTTTTTTTCGATTTTCTCAAAACTTAATTTTTGGAAAAATTAAGTAATAGCGATTTATGATTCTTGACTACTCATATAACATACTTATACGCATCTTATTTATATTTGAAATATGGATTATTTTTAGACAGCAGTTATTTTATTTTGTATAAAATTCTGTGATAAATTTTGTACACAAATGTTTTGGGCATATCATTAACTACCATACAGTGATGGATGAAGCACTTACAATGTATCTCCAACATTCACAGGTCTTGCACACACAATACCATTTACATAGAATTTCTGTATTTCATTATTTTGAGCATTGTAGTTGGTTTGATGTTATCAGACAATTCCAGATTAGGATATCTTACATTTACATTTTTTTTTTACAAATGGTAAGGTAACTCGGTAAGAATTCAAAACATTAAAGACAATCTAACAGTTTTTTCCCCAGTAATAAATACTAGTGTGTTCATATAAGGTACATTGTAATATATTGATAATTGGTAATCTTTTTTTACCAAATGAAATAAGAATTAATAAAAATAAATAATAACCATTTATTTAATTCAATAAAAACATTGCATTATAATTAAATATATACAACAGTAAAACATTCTTCTTCACTATTATGACTTATTTATTATTTAGTATACTAATAATCACATTATTGAATCATTTGAACAAAAGCATAGTTTTAAATTCACTAAAGTATAAAAGATGATTTATCTTTTATATTATAAGTACAAGATATAGACTAATGAATATCTCACAACACACATTTTTGCAGTTAGGCTTTTCTTATCCTAACCCCTCGACGTATGTATGTACAAAATTCTAGATTAAAATATTTTACTTATATAGTACGTCGTTTACTGCCAAAAAACTATGAATTCACGCGAGTCAAGTCTGAGTATAAAAAGTGTTATATTTCACTTAAAATTTAATTTCTGATGTTTTATATTTGTTGACGTTTTAAGAAAGAACTATAATTTCAATCACCTTTTTCTAGACGATAGAATTTCATAATATAATAGAACAATGAAGGCACGTAAGCTTTGATTTTTTTTTTAAACATTTTGACTTTTTTCAAAGACGGTACGTTTTTATGCAGGTGATTTTGTTAGCATACGGAAATAAATGTGTTTTATGTATAAGTTTCATCAGGTTTGATATACATCATAAGCTAAGCGAGTAGATGTGCTTTGAAACGTGCGTATGGATGAAATTTATTCAAATTGTATTGTTCTTTTATTGATATTTGACAACGCGCTCACGTCTGGAGCGCCCCTATCTACCTCCCTCTCCCACCCCAAAACATCTTCACCTATTTTTCCTACTCCTTATCTGGTGACAAGTTTCGACAAGTGTACACTAGGCCTATTTGTTGCGCTTTGTCTCAGTTCAACTTTATTTATTGCTCACTCGAACTTTTACTGGCACAAATCAATTAAATAATATGCACAATAAAGCTGATGTGATTTTTTAAACTTAATTACTGCTCTTCCTAGATTTTTGTGGCACTTGATTCAAACGTGAACATTTTCTTAGATATTATATTGTACTCAAAACCAATTTTTCATGTTACCCACCAGCAAGAGTATTATTTTAATCTTTGTTAAATTAGGCAATGTTTTTTTTAAAAACCATCACCCCAAAGTGTAATATTATATTTACACCGAACACATTTACTAAGCTTTCTTGTGAATTCATGTTTTGGTACCCTTTTTGACCCTCTTAAATGTATCAGAGGTTGATATTAACCGTTTTCAACCGAATAACATACATACATTACGGCGATATTATGGGAGCATCATGTATTTTATACAATGTATTTTTAAGTTGCTGTAATTGATCAGTTATAACTTATAACATCTCAAATACCATTTTACAGACAAAGGTAGTCCTTTTTTAGTTTTGAATATATTTTTTTAGAGTTTTTAAAGTCTTGTAGACCAGTGATAAGATTTTTTTTTGCGGAGGGCCAAAATAGAAAATTCAATATATCAACAACCCTAAAATAAATGTAAAAAACTGGATAAGTAAGTGTTGGTATGAATTTACTAACAAAAAAAAATGCATTTGTTATTTCAATATTTTAATTTATTAAGGTAAATCTTTAAAAAATGTTGTAGCTTTTTTATTGTTGTGGCATGCTTATAACCTTGGTAAATAAACCTTATACAAGTTTACTCATTCATACACATTATGGTGAAACACGCTTTGTTTAGTAAGATGTATTTAAAAAACTGAAAAAAAATTCTCACTAGTTTAAGTTATGAGTTTGCGTGTCACATTTGGAGGACTTGTGGGCCGCATGCGACCCATAGGCCGAATGTTGCTCATCGCTGTCCTAGACGAAAGATAAAAAATCCTTATTCGGTTGTGGTCTCTACGGGCTTGAATAAATAAAAGATACGATTTTTTTTATATAAATTTATCAATAGATGCATGAATCTGAATTCAATGACATGGATTTCTGCGATCTTTAGATTACCCATAACTCACCTGAATCTAAAATCGAGGCGCGAAGAGTACAAATAAAGACTTCCATAGTATTTTTTGTGTTTTTCGTAGTGGATATTGTAGAAAAAATATATTTCAATAAATGTTGTGGATGATTTTGTTTGACTGTACGTATATCAAACAGGACACTTATTTTTCACAAACCTGATAAAACCATCGCTACCGTTCTATTTCAAAAACTTCAATAATCTCATTTTAAAAGTATTGTCAGTCCGGGATGGTAAGAAGAGCTAGCGAGCTTTCAAAAGCAAAAAAAATGTCGATTTGTTTGAATATAGCGGAAGCAAATTGAGATTATAAAACGAAAGTAGGCGTATAAAAGTTTCTTCTCGTTTTTCAAATTCAATTTAAAAATTCTTCTTTTAAGCATTACAAATTATTAACAAAAAATATATACATAAATACTTTTACAGATCGGTTTGATACTTTAAACTTTTTAGTGAATAATATGTAAGCAACGAATATGTAAATCCAACTTATTGCTCGAAAGGTTTTTAATATTAGCGATATTTTGTATTTAAACGGTAGATTTTCTAATCCATTGTGGCCAAGCTTCACTTTTAAGTTTAAGTTTCACTGTCAATAAATGCTGAAAAGGAATTTTATTAAAAAAATAAACTTCTTTTTACTAATTTCAATTTTATCGGAGTCCACATAAAATTTTATTCTCTGAGTATCAAAGCTCTTTGGTATTATTTTTTAATATTGGTCATCAAAACATTGCTTTTGCTTTGATCATTGTTTTGTTTACGCTCACCATCTGAATCAAAAAGTAAAATTAAAAATCACAATGCTTAAATTGTTTTGCTTTCATTTTGTTTTTCTATACAAGTATTTTTATTAGCGACAAAATAGTGTTAAAAACGCGAAGAAAATTGATGTTTATAATATGCATTTTTTTTTCATTGCGATGCTCTTATAAAACTCTTATAAACTGGGCTCACATTTTACACGGTTTTTTTTACAATGTTTCGAAATAAAACGCTAATATACCCTTTGCATCTACTTACTACAGTAATATGCGCAGAGAGATTTATTCATTTAAACCCGAAAATTAGAAAATATTGAAGAGACTCTTAGAGTGGTGTACCAAATTTACATAAATGGGTTCGTGTATTGTCTGGTAGTTAGAGTGAATAATCTTTATCTCCGATTTTCTCGAGTATTTTTTTTTACTTAAAGTAAGTAATACAATAAACAAAAATGTTTTAAATTTTTTTGATATCATGAATTTACTTTTATGCGTGGAAACATATCCACCATTATTTTTCAGTATTGCGTGGAACGTATCTACCGTATAAAATAGAGTCAAATGTAATTGTTATTTGTGTATTTTTGTTTTTTTAACCTCGATAAGATTGTCTAAATAATTGTAAGATTATAAACGCTAGTAATTATAGCATAAGGTTTAACTATAATAATAATTATGCAGCTAAAGTGTTTTTAACATGTATTACAGGAAACAAAATGGAATAGTCAAAGTAAAATATCTTTAAACTTAGTTTAATGGAAATTCAGGTGTCAGAAAAAATCACCAAAAACTCTTTTTTGCGGAAAAACTTTTAATCTTACACTATGACATACGACACCCAATTTACAAAGAAACATTCAAAGTTTTCGGAGGATACTGTTTTAATATTAAAAACGTATATAAAGTTTCAATGATGTTTTCGGTTTTTTATCCATCGCCCTGACGGACAGATCTGACTTACTTTCTAATATAGGTTTATTCTCTCAGCCAGTCTCTTTCGTGTAGCTCATGTCACGAAATGTGAACAATCAAATTTAATATAAATTTTCTAGAAAAGATATTCTGTACGTTTTCTGTTTTCTCTGTTAGTAAGGGAATTAATATTTTTTGATTTTTTATGTAAACTATTTCACTTAACTGAATGACTCCCACAGACGAGATATCTCATCGAACTTTTTGTGCTCAACACGCCAGAGACGAGTTATCTCGTCAATTACTAATTAAATTAATAATTTCAAATTATAGCCGGCGTGCCAGATAAAGACGTACTTTTCTATGGCAGCTAAACGGTTAAGATTATAAATTTAGTACATCTAATACAAAAACTTATATTAAAAATAGTACAGTGATGGAAAAAGATCGAATTTAATTTTTTTAAATATATATATATATACATTAATACTTTTTCCTATTCATGTGTGAAGCTTCCTGGGATATATTTTCGTCTCCATCAAACACTACTTCCATATATTCATAACCAGGAGTGGAAATACTTAATCTTATACATTAGGCATGCACAATCATTGACAACTCCAAGTTTCGAGAGAGATCTTGGCCTACCTCGATTTCTTCTCCATAGCGTATTACTGGACATTATTTTCTTGACTGATGTATGTATGTTCAACTCTGCAGTTCACATAACCCAGCTTATATTTTCTTCTAACATTAATTATTTGAACTGTGCTGAAATATCATATAATGGCCCATGAAGATAGCGTATAATAAAATAAAATACATTAGATATCATTGATTTCATTGACTTGCATTATTTTTCTAAGCATTTTTATCAAGCGCGTATGTTTATCTTTAAGTTAAACTGCAAGTTTGTTTCCTTATTAATATGTGCCAAGTATCAAAGCTTTAATAAAATAATATGATAGGTCATGTGGTGTGGATCATTTAACAAGATAAGAGTAAGTCGACACAAGTCCGATCCCCATGGGGAGTATACTTGGGAATTGGATCCTCAGCAAGGGGGTAGGGGCGGGGGAGAGGTCTTCGAAAGGTGTAGGAAAGGTGGCATTAGCATCTTCAGCGCGTTTTGTTTGAGGCGAGTGGGGATACCTCATTCCGTGATGGAATACCGGTGAATATTTACGTTAATAGTAGTTTTTGTTAACATAGGATTGATGACATGTTTAGTCATTGAAAAATGGCAGTATTAAAATAATAAATATTGATTACATACTCACGCAATTTAAAAAATCTATATTCAATCATAGATTACCACTTAATGCGTTTCAATTAAGAAAAAGAAAATATTTGTTAAGTGAAAATTTTAACTTGATTCAATATATTAAAGATATCATGAATAACAATGAGGCTGTGCGGTGCGGTGGTGATGGGTAGGAATATTCACCAGGCAGATCATCCAATTGGTATCTTATACGATATTATAATAAAATAAGTACGTGTTTTTACTAGAATGGTTAAATTAGAAGATTCAGAGAAAATAATATGTGGCAGCAAAAATCACAGAACTGAAAGAGAAAGATCAAACAATTTGTTATCCAGTGATATCATTTGTTTACAATAAAAATAAATTACTACTAAAAAAATAATTTACCAATAAGAAAAATATTTAATTAAATTTAAATACTTTGTTATCAGATAAGTTGACTAGCAAATTGTGACACGTGTTTTGCCTCTTTAAGAAATTCATACAAACTATCGTAAGCTTGCTTAGGAATAATCTTGAAACATTATTTGTAATTTATAAATTACAAAATGAGAGTTGCTGTTTTTTAGTCTTTCTACTGGACGCAGATAGAGTTTTAAATTAAAGCAATGGTTTTTCAAACAGTCAAAACACTTAGTCGCAATTTGTAACACAACCTGTGAAATATTTTATTTTTTTTTGGGTAGTAAAAAAGACTTCCATACATCCATGCCTTTGAACAGAAATTCATAAATCGATTGAAAAATCAATTTATAAAACTGTCCGTACCGGGATTTGAACCCGGGCCCTCTGCAGCCGAAGCCAACACCGTTGACCACTCGACCACACAGGCGACCATGTGATGTCTTGAATTCCCCCCTCTCACCTTTCCTATCCTATGAACGGGGCGTATCGACAGCGATTAGCTTACCACTAATCCTGTGCTAGCCCAATCCTTCTATCCCTACTCTCTTTGGAAAAAGAGAGGTTGAGCAACTGAGTAACAAGCAGTTCTCGTTGAAACACTTCTGTTGAGATAAACTCCATTAGGAGTCCATATGCTCCACATTGGGAGCGGACATGGTTAAAAAAAAAAAAAAAGACTTCCACAAATTTATCGCCGAACCTATCGTAAATATTATTTATCAAACAAAGCTATCTGTAATTAATTCGACTCTAACATATATTTAAAATAATTGACTCTGGATATTTGATTTTGCCAGGTGTTGCAGCTTGCACTTTCTTGAACCCTTTACTACTTGGCTTCGGATGATGATTCGGTTAAATTATTCGACTGATTGTTGTATCGTTAAAAATAATTCCGTTTGAACTGATGTGAAAGACTTTACAAATTAACTATAACATCTATGAAAATTAATATTAAAATAATTTAAGCACGAATAGTAAAACAGCATCTAAGATAGTGTATTAAATAGATACAGTCTTTCGCTAAAATTGGTAAGTATGTTTTTATATCTTGATTTTCATAACATAAACTTTTCAAGACTTTATTCGATCGGCGCCGATTACTTTAAAGTCACCGCGGATATCACGTAAAGCGTCGGCATCGGTTGGCTCGCAAGCCTTCCTTTTGCCTGTCACCCCAACCCCTTTGATAGATCCACCACTTTCATATTCATAAACGACATACGCATCCCGCGGGCCGCCATCGATACGTTACGCTTATTGGATAAGCGAATTCCACGCGGAAATGCCTTGAGCTCTTCTCCCACGATGATTCTTCGGCAAACTTCCTCTGAACCAAAAAATGTTTACGGCGTTCAAATATTTTCATGGATTCATGACTTTGACGTGATCGGTAGTTACTCGATGATGTAAATCATTAACTGATATTTTGATACATAAAATAAGAACCTTCAATTAACCTTCTCTTAGGTCGGCTGAGTCGTCGGGATTTCATCAGTACCCTTTTGTAGTATATGTGTTATTATTGTATTTCCTATTATTTTGATACACAATTTTCCTTTACTAATTTTAGATGTAATCGTGTAGCCGAGAGGTGCCGCAATTTTATTTTCGTTTTAACGGTTTCGAGGCTAACGAACCAAACCCTGAACAGAGCCTGTATTTAATTATTGATTCATTTATGAATTTTTATCCAAACGATCGAATTGTGGAATCTTTGCAACATTTCCAAAATTATCCACTATTTGTTTCTGGAAACCATAGATGGACAGTGTCAATAACTAGCTTGCCACGAGTAAATGAATGATTCTATCCTTTTTTCCTCTTTTAAAATTCATGTTCACTCCTAATGTCGACCATATGACCTCCTAATAGAGGTATCTAAACTGATTGCTACTCGTCTTTTAAAGGGACTAAGAATAGAAAAGATAGGACCAGTGCAGCACTAGTTCTTATGTTAGGTTAGAGAACTGTTGGTACTCAGTTACTCGTACTTCATTTTTTCGAATATATTTTTCTATACTAGGTATAGAAATGATAGGGCAAGGACAGTACTATTGGTAAGATAGACAACACCTCTCTTATGTAATGTTATTTCAGGATTTAAAGACAGAAGGGAATTTTCATATATCGCAAACACCCATGCCTTCGAATAGACTTCGATCAATCGATTGAAAAAAATAAAATTCGTACATGGACTTGATTGAACACGTGCAATCCGTATCGGAAACCAATGACGTTGACCACTGCACCACGGACACGATAATATAGATAGTACGAAATAATGTAGAGCGATTGACTATATGACTTGTAAAAATATAGTATCGTTAAGAGACACTATGGGAAATTTCCAAAGATAGCATAAACAAAATATTTCAATGATGAACAAATATTTTTGATAACGATTCAGTATTCCACGTTAAATATGTATTTAATATAATCATTATTTTATTGAATTATAATGAATGTTGTCTGTTCTTAATATCACAAGATATTGCATCGTGAAAGACAGGTTCGCAGCCACCCCCACACCGCAATCTACGGGTGGTTGTACGGAGTAGTCTTTACGTCACGTAGATACTTTTTACGTCTGGCATAGGTAAGTACGAAGGCACGGAGCTGAACAAAATGATGGAGTCATTTTTCGGGGGATATTCAAAGCTTCCGCGATCCGCCACTCCTGCTTGGGGACGAATGTTATTTTATGACGCGATCAAAATTTAACGGTCGGTGCATAAACAAAATTTAACATCGGTGCATAAACTGAATTGACTATTTTTTATGCTCTTGTTTCATATGTTCGTAAATAAAAATGTATCAAACATAATCTTTAGACCATCACGCAGAGTATTTAATGTTATCAATGCTATCACAAGTATTTAATGTTACCAATGAGCTACATTTATTTTTCTTTTGATTTGTAAATGTTTGTTATAATTTATTTGGTTGTTATAATCAAACAAAAATGTTCTTTTTTTCTAACTAATAAAACATGCAACATATTGCACGTTTCTCTACATAAGAATCCCATGTCTTATATCGATATAAATGTTCAAATCTGATATTGACATATTTGAACTTGAAACCGATACCTCTCATTACTACGCTGAGCTCTACGCAGGCTGGTAATTTATCTATAAAAAAAATATATTATTTCTTAAAGAAGAATAAAAAAATAACATTTTTAAATACTCACATATTTTTTGTCTTGGGTTTTACGGTTGCTATAACAACAATTTAATAATTGTGGCTATATTCACTGTTGTAACATTCGATCTGTCCAATTTCAAAGATTAACGTCGCTATATTTATTAAAGTGATCATTGTAAGTACATACTTTATAAAATGCTTCTTGACAAGCTTGCCAATAGCATCCAAAGTTCATTACTCCATTTATGATAACAACAGTTGAGCGTTTAACCGATCGACTATAACAACAGTAAACATCGACACAATTATTAAATTTTTGTTATAGAAACCGTACTCTTCATTGGTATTATATATTTGAGAATAGCCCTTCAGGTAAAATTTCTTAAAAGATAATTTAGTTTGATATTTTATGGCACGTCGTAACTCAAATGTTTTTGATTTATTTTATAATAAAGAATATTTAAAAAAACCATATCGAATAAACGATGTAATGTTTAATTTTATTATTCAGCTTTATTACAATATAAATTAGAAATACTGAAAAGGTTTGATACGCATGTTTCAATCCATGGACATCTATCATCTCCCGGATAAAACGTCAAACGCTTTATGCGCGGGGTGGGCATGATGTACTTATTATAAGCATTTTATGTCTCTTACATACCCTTTTCTGTCTTTACCGCTCTTTGCTGCGGCTCCATCAAAAATTCAATCATGAATATTGACGCAAATACAAAGTATGAAGATCCAATAATATTGTTTATACAGAGAAAATTATATAAACATGACATGGATGTTAGCAGAGTGTTTGTGTGTTAGCTATATTACTAGAAGCGAACACAATCAGCACAAAAAACTTTTCGAATCACAATATGATATGATCATTTATTTGTACATATCGATAGTAGAGTTCAATACTCACATAACTCTGAAAAATCTTAATTGAAGTTAATTAAAAATGCAGTTGTGTGTACAATGTTGCGCTATAATGGTTCTAGTAATTAAATAATTGAAAAATGATAATACCGATAAACTACTAACGAAATACACAATATTTTGGTATGTTTTTTTAATAGTCCCCTGTTTGTGCTTTACATATTTGCATAATTTCTTTTTTTCTTAATGAACGAATTCTCTAACATTTCTTCTTTTGAAAAAGTAACTACGTACAAAGTATCCGTTATACTTAAAAAACGATTGATGTGAGGATATGTAACATTTTAATTAACCATGTAAATTCACAACATGTTCATAATGCATCATTAACATATCCAAACCTTGCAGATGGTTATCTTTTGTTTTACTCAACCCATTTATATTTAACTTTTCGGTTTGTTCACAAAAGAGTGCACTTTAACTTTTGGTGAAAATGACAAATGAAAACAAAATTGGTATGAGAGAAAATAATAAAACTATATTAAATTTAAAGACAAGCTGTAAAATTAATTAAACTGTTTTATAAATTCAGTTTCATTATAAAAAGTACATTACGTTTTTTACGGCTCATAGCTAAAATATGTTACCTTCGTAAATCATAATATAAAGAAAGCTGTATTTGATAGTTTGCAAATCAGATTCTGTGATATAAAAATAAGTGTATAGTTTCATATTATACTTAATTTATCTATTTATCTTACATATTGAATAAAAAAAAGTCCACACCGTATAGTGTAAAATAAATGAACTTTCTGAACTGAAAATTTTCATTTAGTTCAAAGATAAATTTATTGTTATGGAAATAACAAAATATATAAAAACAAAGATATACAATACAATATATTAACATATATGTATATAATGATTGGAACAGTAGGTGTGGAGAATTGAAGGGTTTGGAGTAATATTTTAACAAATAAAAATATAGGCTATTTTTCTTAAAATTCAGTACTTCATTTCATTTACAATATTTTAACTCCAAGCCATCAATATTTGGTTTATTATATTTTGTGAATAAATACAATTTCGCAAAATTTTTATTGTCATCTAATAACAATTTAATTTGTGGAGAGGAAAAACTATTGAATCATTTACAATGATAATTGTTAAAAATTAGATTGATATATTATTTTATTTGTGTTGCCACCAATTAGTTCCTTTATGATTTTATAGAATCTGAGGATAAGAAATCGAAATTATTTCGATATTTAAAACGTATTTTTAAAAGTGATTCTTAAAAAATCGATGAAATAAAAACAATCGCTGGCTATCGATACACGCCGAGTAAACGCGTAGAAGAGGAAATTCGTCAGGCAATAAAACACGTTGAAGTTAACGACATGTGATGCGGTTCGCAGTTAACTGCTCCTTAGTTACGTTTTAACTACGTCGCTTTCTTAACTGCTGTTCTACCTGGTCTTGAATAAATACTAAGAAACACCTTTAAGTCCTTTTCCAATACTTTTAATGTATACGCGACATACCGTCTGAGCAACCGACAGCACGCAACTTACGTCTGTTCGATTTGACACAATAGCTTGAATTTAATTTCCACATTCAACAATATTAAGTTAAACTTTTTTACTTTGTTACTTTTTACACGGTTTCATCTTTCACTTGATAAATAAGTTTAATGAACCAATATTATTTCATTGATATGTTGAGCTGTTTCTACACAATACCCATTTTATGCTCTCAAATCTAAGTTTTTTGTATTTTTTTTAAGTGAAAGTCAACAGTAATTTTTTAAGCTTTGCTGTTTTTTAGCTTGATCTCCTGAGTGTGGCTACATAGCAAAAAAATACAACGGTTTCTGAATGTCTACAATTTGGATAGGAATCCAAACTTAAATTTACTTACTACACATCGCTAAAATAAAGTGTAAGCAGTGAGATAAAGTGTAAAAAGGAAATGAAAAGTTTGTGGTAGCTATATTTGAAAACTCACTTCTATAGTGTATGAATTTCAATCAATACTAATAAAAATGATACCAAAAGTGTATGAGATAATTTGACCTTACCATAGTATGTATATGTGAAATGTAATTTACTATAAAATTATAAAAAAAAAACATTTTAACGCTAGTATGATGTGTTAGTATCACCATAAAACTCAATCTCTAATTGAATCTTTAATCTACAATAGGTCACCTTCAAACGAATGGTTATTTGTATCTAGCCACGCAATAGAACCCCCGCCCTCCCACGTCGCAGTTTTACTGCTCGGCAGGCAGTTAACAGTCACGTGATGTGTAATTACTGGCGGCTTGAGAGTTACTGCCCTCGTGGGAAATGGCGTCGAAGAAGCCTCCGGTTAGTTGGTGGAAAAATCACCACCCACTACAGTCTACAGGCCAAGTCTAACAAATCTATTGATGGAAAATATGGTTATCAATTGATTTACCTAACGTTACTATGCACATGACAGTTGTACGCAGAAAAAATAAGGCTAAAATCTAAACAGTCAATGATATCATGATATGAACTATCTGGAGTAAAAAGTTAGCCACCTAGTATGTATTTGAATACTTTTGTTCTGATCTAATTTTAACAAAAAATATCATGTTAACTGTATACTAACCACCAAAAGTAAATGAAATTTAAGTAATTGACAGCCTCTTTTGCAACACACAATTTTTGCCAGAGTCTGAAATGCAGAACTTGATAGTTGACTGTACTCTCTTTTTATACTTTTTTTTACACAGTTTCGGAATAACATGTTGCTACATCCTTTGCACTTAGTAAGTACTATTCGCCGAGAGGTTTATTTCTGTGAATCCGAAAATTTTGGAAAGAAATATTACGTAGGCTTTATAAATCCATATAATTAACCCTCCAGAGACGAGAGCTTTTTTCCGATAAAAAAAATATTTTCTAAGCCATATTGAAGTCACGGATAACTTTTATTCCTATCCAAAATTAAAAAAAAAAAAACGCAAAGTCGTTGTATAGAAACCCCGCATGACTATATGGTCATGCTCATCCTTTTATTACCGTGTAATATTGAGTACGGACAGTAGTAAGGACAAAAGTGACCGTATGGGCTTGCAAACATTCGGGGTAGAAATATAGCTAAACGTGTTTTTTTTTTAAATATTTACAATTTGACCTCTTTAGATCAACATAATTTCAAAACAAATATATTAGCAAAATAACTGTAAATAATTTAATGTTTTTATAAAAAAATATCTAACAGTTTCAAAAAGTAAATTAAAATAAACGGAAATTCAAAAAATCACATGTGCTTTTGGAGACCGTTCCTGTTCCTACGGCTGATGACTTACTGTAGTTCGTACCCTTTTTAACCAAATATGAGCAAAAGCAACGATATTCAGGTAGAAAAAGTATGAATAGTGGGATCAATAGACAACGGTGTTTTGTGTGACCATATGGTGACGCTCGTCCTTGGAGGGTTAAAGCGATGTCGTATCAAATGAGCATTAACGGCTTGGTCCAATGATGGCGAACCTTTTTGAGGAGTGGGTCACATTTTGCTTAGTATGTTTTTAAATACCAGCCTGTGGGTCACTAAGTAAGTGGTATCGCTTGGAAAGTGAGAGGAAAAGACGCCGTCGTGGGTCAGTTTCTGACCCGCGGGTCATAGGTTCGCCAGCACTGGCTTAGTCTATTGTCTGATAGTGATAGTTAATATAATCTGTGCTACGATTTTGTTGAATTATGTTTTCAATAAAATTAAGATACACCAATGAATTTTATTATTTCATATTCTGAATTGAGTTTTATACAAAGAAACTTATTTACCAATATTTTTTATTTTAAAATACTTTTTACAGTTTTTTATACGGCATTTTGTGGAACGTATCCACCATATAAAAAGAAAGTTCAGTTTATATTTTCGTGTAAACATCAGCTACCGTATTGTTATCAACCACTGGTTTTGTAATGCTTAAAATATAAATGAAAAAACAATTATTCGTAGCAACATTCTTGTTTGATGATTTTTATCAAACATAAACTTTGAAGGCAGAAATACTATAATTCTTAAAATATATAATATATATTCGAATGGTATTCATTTATTCAATAACAAATTCAACGATTGTATGACGAACATAAGAAACTAGTATATCTGTTTCAAAAATTAATTTTCCATCAAATAACCATTTTACATAACGCAAGATGCATCTTTCATTAGATACTTGTTCGAGGTATCTAGTTACAATCGCAATTTCATGAAGTTGAAAAGCGATTGCTTTAACTTTAATGTAACTTTTCCACTTTGCTCCTGTGGTTATGTTGCGTCATACCCCGGGCGTAAGAGCGTCGTCACATCGGCGGGAAAATTTCGAAATAAGAATGCAAATTGTTTCGAAAGGGTTTCAAACAAGAACAAATTACGTGCAAAGAGACAATTTCAAGTTTAGATTGTAGCATTAGAAAACGTTTTCAAGAATACGCTTTATAATTTGATATGAACCATAGACAAAAATTGTTTTATCAGTCAAGAACTTATTATTCAAAATCAACTGTTTTTTCGAGCCATAAATAAATTTTGAAAATAGTTTTAACAGTGACAGTAAAAATAACGTTTATTATTATTTTCTGATAATTTAACAACATATATTTTTCAATCGTTCTTTTTTTAATACATACATATTACAGAATTGAGGAATACATACAATAATGTGATTTTGATTCGATTAGTAAAGGATTGTTTTTTGGGGTAATCAAACCGGCATCTGTTGATCCATGATAAAGTTTTTTATAAAGGCAAAAAAAAATAGAGTACGAAATTTAGATTATGCACAATCCATGTTCAGCAAATTATATACTTGCCTTAAGTTTCTGTAACGTACAGCCCAGAACCGAAAAGATTGTGTGTTTAAATTTATATTATATAATAGTGAATGTTGAGTATTTGCTGACAGTTGGTGCTTCCATCTAGTGTGCAATGAAGGTAGTGAACATGTCACAATTTAAGAATTTCGTAATTTGATTATTTTTCATGGAGCTGAAAATTCGGATTCCGCTTCATATTTTTTGTACCTACTTCAAATAATTTGCTTTTTTGAAACTCCTAAGTGCGAGATTGATCTAAAATATTAAAAAAAAAACTGCTCATAACCTAACATAAAAATACAGTAATGAATTACTGAATTTAAAGTAGCATCTGTAACAATGCGAATAAGCCGATCTGGTATGTTATTGAAAAATGATTAAAAAAAAAAATACCGTACTGTTTTAGTTCCTATTATTGATATATTTATTTGTTATTGTTTTAATTCCGCTGAATTTATTAAACTGTTTATCTCTCAGCGGGCAATCGCTGGTATCTCATATTAACATTTGTTTAATTTTGGTGTCGTTTATCCCCTGTTATTCCGGATTATCCCAGTTTGTAATCATCCAGTATTGTTCAATGTGTGAAACCTATTCCAATATTGTGATTAGCGCCTGGACTCACCGAACTGTTGACACACGGACTGGCTTACACCAGCTAACAAGCTTACAAAATGTGTACCAACATGCCACGCCATTATCCGGTTATTCAAATAATAATCATATAATGTTAGTCCCTTTTCAAGCTTTTAGCAACTTTATTTTCCAATACAGAATAACAAATAATTCATTTATTTTACTGCGCCAACTATCAATTGAAAAGACTCAAATAAATTAAAAAATATATTAAAAAAAAAAAAAAAATATTAAGATTTTATTAATTGCACTATTTTATACATCATATTAGGACTGGATTTATTTAAACAGTTGGAAGTTTCTTACTTTGTTATAATTAAACGTCTTTCATATGACTATATTTTTTTAATATATTAATTGTAGTAAATACAATTAAAAAATATCTGTATAAACAACAAATGACAGATATTTTGAAATGACATAAGAATATTTTAGACGCTTTCGACGGCAACTTTTTCGGAAATTCATTTTTAATATAATATTAAATATGAATAACTTTCCAACCAGCTGATTCAGAAAGACCACAGAATGATGCAGCTTTCAAAATATGCAACGTTGTGTTTTTATTTATATCTGAGGAGCAAACATTCTAAAAGTGTTTTGTCACATTAATACAAAGCTTGGAAAATGATGATTTAAGTGTTGCAAAAGTGACGATTTGTATGAATGTGTCAACTTTATGACTTCATTTTAATATGAAAAAAAACCTTTTCGAACACTAATTTTGATTTCCATTCATATGTTTTATTATGGGCTATCAGAATTGGTATAAAACGCCATTTTTCAAAATTTGTGACAAAACACTTTTTGAATGTTTGCTCCTCATCTTATACTAATCGGAAATAGTGAGTAAATAGTAAATAAAAAATATCAAATATGTAGTTTTTTTTAAGTATTTTGATATAATATAATATTTTACATCAAGTATACAAAATATACACCTTCTCATATACATAAAGTTTGCCAGAAAAACAGATTGCAGCATTTATTTAAACGTATGAAAGTATAAAGCGAAAAATCAACATCAAGCCGGCAGTATTAATCGGTATCCATCCGCTTTGAAGGAATTCGCTATCATCTGTCAACCACCCTGCTCTCCTAATAGGTCTGAACATTTGAGAGCGACTCAGAATGGGTCATTACCGTGATATATTAAACCGGCACCCACAACACGACTGGCGTTCTCTCGCTTCCTCGCGAAATTTCACGCGCGCTGTATCCCGCTCGGAAAACCTCTACCCTCTCGTCAGGTTGGCAGCAGTGTGAAATCAGTCCGCCAAATTAAATCCGGCCTCAGATTATTACATAGCTCAGTGAGTGATCATAAATAACGCCGCGTTCCTATGTGGCCCTAATACTTTAGATCCGTAGATATTATCTGTACCTAAGCCGAGGATGGTTCTCGGCTTGTCAGCAAATGCTTTGTGTTTAACGATTTCCACTTTAGTGAAAACTGATATACTAATACCGTTTAAATTTAACATTATTTTCTATCACTATTTATCCTTCTATTTGTCGGGCCCATGGCAGAGTGGTCACCATCGTTGGCTTCCATGCAGTTTGAATCCCAAGACGAAAAACAGTTTTTTAATATTTTTTTCGATTTCTGTTCGAAGGCATGGATGTTTGTGATGTCGACATGGAAAAAAATATCGTACTACATATATAGATAGCTAGAATGTATTTTTTTAAATTTTATTTTTACTTCTAACCAGGTTACTGCCAAAAGTTGATAACTAATGAAAGATTTGTAATTATTGGAAAATATGGCGTAAGAGAATTGTCACTGAAAAATAATTATTTGAAGCTTTTTTTTTTCACTAAATTGACAAAGTTAATTGACCATTTAGTTAAACTCCATCTTCTCTCAGATTTCGTTGATTGGTTTTATATTATTATATCGGGATTTAATTATCAGTTTAAACTAAATTTAAAAAAAACTTATGTTAAAATAAACTCCTCCTGTACTCTATATGTTCAACATTGGGGACGGACATAGTTTAAAAAAAATCCTTTAGTCAAATCTTTTCATACTATAGAACCCCTTCAACTAGTAAATGAACAAAAAAAATTCAATAGGCGAAGTATATCATTTGTTATAGTTATAAAACCCTTTAACTTCACAAACAGGGATGCATAAAACGTTCTTAATTTGATTTATTCTGAAGGTTTTATGCATTGAAAATATAGTTAAAAATATAAATTTATTGGGAAGCTGATTTGTTTCTTTCTCTCCTTTCGACCGGTGGGATTTCGGCGCCCCGGACGTCCGTCGGGTACTATCCATAAAATGTACTCGGCGGAACTGAGGAATGCTGGCATGTCATGGGAGGAAGCAAAACAATTGGTGGGAGACAGGGAAACATGAAGGTGCCGCGTGGCGGCCATATGCTCCACTTAGGGAGCGAATATGGTCAAAGAAGAAGAAGATTTTTTTACCCTTTTTACGATGAGAAAATATGTGAGATTAAATTTAATGACCTACCTTTTATTTTTGGAATTTATTTTTTTAATACATGTTGACAAAAGTCGAAGAAGAAAATAATTTCGTAATATAAAATTTGATTAGTCGATAATGCCATTTTTCAACGATTCCGTTTTCGTCCAGGCTCGATTTTCTATATCATGGCTCTCTGTAGTCTGAGACATAATTATAAGCCTCTTATGATTTCAATTTTTTTAATCATTTTCATATTTCTCACGCTCGATATATTGTTGGTACATCTTTAATAAAATTATACTCTGATCAAATTCAAGGCAACAAACAGTTTTGTAAACAACAAATAGCTACAGATGTGGCATTAATTCCCTCCCATGCGCTGCTCCAATATGAAGTCAGTGATTTATAGAGCCGCATTATTCTGCATGATCGTTTGCCATCGCAACGCATAGCACTAACATACTCACACTTGCATACATACGTACACACACTTTGGCATTTCAGCTATTGTAGATATTAATTAAAACACAGAAATTCGGCTTGCATATTCAACATTGTGTTTACTGTGAGCTTTGGGATTTTGATCAGAATTCTACAGAATGTATTAAACGTACAAATAGGAACATATTTATTTAATTCATTCTAATGCCAGAATCTGAATATAATACTTCTACGTACTGTAACACATCACCGTAAAACGATTTCAGATGATTGACTTAGGAGCAATAATCTAAGAGCAAAAATTCAATGCTGTAACCGTTGGTTAGATCGATCAGGCTATATTTTCTTCGTAGATTCCTAGTGATTGAATAAGCATCCTATTGTGACACTAATGAAAGTACATTTACAAAAACAAATTAATTTTTCACCAGAATAATTTTAAGATATTTTAAGTATTAATTGAAAAGGGTAGTTAACAGAAAATACTCACTAAGAGTCGTGTAGGCGTGTAAAATGTAAATCATTGAATTATATTAATATATAAGTTATACATGTATATGTAAATAGATAAATTATTTGGTAGAATACATATATTCTACTGAATGATTCTTAGACATATGTATACATAAACGATATAAAAAATAGAGGAAAACAATATAAATGAGGCGTCTAGTGTCAAACACAGTCACAACATATTAATGTGTTTGGCGATGTATGGACGCCTCAAATATTAAATTAATTTACAAAAAGACTCAAAGTAATTATAATGGCTTGATTAAGGATATAGAAATAAAAAATGCAGTTAATTCAAAAGAGTACATTCAATAAATGAACCCTGTTTTGTATTAAAACATTGTGATTTTTTAAAAGTATTGATATGGAATTTAATAGACATATTACAAGCTACTTATATAAAAGCACTTTTTCATTTATGATATTACTTTTTAATTAATTTCAATAGTAAACTAGAACACTCGACTGACCTTTGGATTTTTTTAAATAACATGCCAATCACACCCTTACATCATTGACATGTCGTGCGTCATTTTTTCTCGTCCCGGGGGTATAGAGTAAAAAATGCGAATTCGCCCCAGTCCAGGGTTGTTTGGTTTTTATGGGAGCTAAATATTTGATGTCATAGTCATGATTAAATTAATAATTCAATCGAGACAAAAAATACCTCACAATTTGAAAAAATCTTTATTTTTTTTAGAATGTTTATTTTTTGAAGAATAGTTAGAAAATCGGAAGCAAAATTTTAGTATGAAAAAAAGTGTTTATACAATACTACCTAGTATAAATAATAGTTATATGATTTATCAACTTTTCAGCAAAATAACGATATCTAGAGGAAATAAAAAAAAATATTTGAAAAAGATTTAGGTAGAATAATAAAATGTATTTCTTTTGTTTTTACAAAAAAATAACTTTAGAAAAATATATATTTTAAAAGATCAATTTTTCAAAATTTTAAAAAACAAAGCTGGAATCTGTGTTATTTAACAATCATGTATACATTTTTGTATTCATAATAAAATAATTGAATGCTATAACAATAATTATTATCTATATACAACAATGTTTCTAATAGTAATAAATGCTCTTTAAGAGTTTGTATTGTTTATGCCATTAAGCATGTTTCAAACGCTTTCCAGAAACGTTTCCACAAAAGAAAATTGTGTATAGTTTAAATTTACGCAGCTTCATATACAAATAATAAGAGAGCTTTTTATAAGCTTATATGTACGTACTCTCTGAAGGCTTTTTGAACATTATGGTGAGTTCACCCATTTTGTCCGTCGGGGGCGACAAATCCAAAGGAAAAACGACTTTGAATTCAAATTCGTCTGAAGCATTTTTTTCTTTGAAAAGTTAACTATCCATTGCACGGGAATATGATCTTGAAAGTTTTCCGCAACCGTATTTTATCTTTCAAGTGCATATATAGGCTTTAAAGCATTTCGTTCAAAATAAAATCTTTAACATGAACATACCTAAGGAGCAAGGAAGACCTCGCCATTTTTTTTCGTGTTAAACATAGCCCAGATTTTACCTACTGTTCACATCTATATCTTGATTTAGGATGGAGGTTGGTCCCTAAAAAATTACATGTAATTGAAAACTGTGTAGATCGAAACTAACATTCATATGTAAAATAGACGGTTGATTTTTAAAAAATCAGCTTTTATTTATGTGCATTTATCTATTACGTATAATATACAAAATTTAATGTCATTCTACATAGAATTAAACCGATTTATAACAGATTTATTTACGTTAAAGAATGTTAAGAAAAAAATACATATTTATAAATTAATAATATATGTAGGTTTAATAACTAATTAAATTATTAACAACTTAAACAAAACAACAATACATATGTTTATGATTGTCAATAAATTAATGTTTTATGGCACGTGACAATACAGTGCATAATGGAATATTTTCTTACTTTCTTATACCGTGTAAAATTGTATCTTTATTGGCTTAGCTCAAAAAAGTCACAATTATAAAACTGTGGACATTAAGTACGTGTAAATCAAGCGACAGGTTTATATCTTATTCATGCAAGGCCTTAAAATTCCAAAGTATTTCGTATATACATACATATATTATATATCTAGCAAAACGATGAAAATCTTCAGGTTGATACAAATATAGTTTGTTGAATTCCATTAAACCATAATTTTTTGATGCTTTAGTGGCATAAATTTGAGCCTATCTAATAACATGTACAGAAATTCAATTATGATTTAAAATTAAAAAAATATTATTCTACTTGTCGTGTTACTATTTCTGACACGTGTTTTGTCTCTCTGAACAGCATTTTCAGACTGATCTACTACAACTCCAGGTTGATCTTACTACTAGGTAAAGACAGCTATAGTTATGTAAGTTTTCTAGTGAAAAATTTACGATGCATGCCATTTGTTTGTTTTATGTATTGTATCTAATCCACATGCAAGCACCGCACTCTATTCCCGTACTTCTTTATGCGAAAACCTTATGTTTTGGTTCATGGAAAATTTCTCCATCAACAGTTCGTTCAAAGAATAATAGTTAATACAGAAATACAATGATATATAATCATTTCTTTACGCATTATTTAGTTAAAATTTTTATCATCAGTGGGAATGAAAAACAACTCACAAATAACAAATTTTACACAAGGAATAATAAATAATAAAGGTATTTGATGATTTTGGACCAAAGTCAAAATAAGAAATATACACAACCTTGAAGTACAAGAAGACCATAAAATAAACCAGTGTTTCATTGACTCCATCTAATATTTATTTAATGAATTGTTTAAGAATAACTTATTTTCCTGGTCGCAATTTCAACAGATTTTTTTAAAAGTTGTAAGCTTATTTTGTATCCTAATTTGGCATTTGAAGCTTACATCATTTGATAAAACGTTTATTAAATTGTTTTTTTTTCAAATTTTAAAAAATGTATATTTTACCAAAAAATATTGTTTATACTCCTCTGCATATAAAATAGTTCTCAGATAACCCAAGAATCCTTACCAGTTGAGAATAAAAAAACATTTCTTAATTTGGGTGTTATTAACAAAACCTAAAACCTATGTGACGACAATAAACGAAATATTTAAATTTAAGATAAAGCAAATAGAAGATTTGATCCGAAATCAGTGACTTTTAAACGGTGTCGCAAACATCCAGTATATGCTAAATTCGAAATTCGAAAGAAACGTTATTTCATTTAAAGCAAATGAAAAACTCTTGCTAATTGTATGTCATATTTTCCCATAATAAACGCTGAGATAATCTAATAGCAATACAATTCATAGCTATAATGCATATTATAGAAAAGAGCATAACAATGTATGTACCAACACGACCAACAATACCCGTACGTTAGCTAGTAAACTGAAACTCCATTTTGCAGGCTCAATATATTATGGATTCTGTGGGAAAAGTAGGTAAGAAAAAATGTTGTGGTGACAATTGCCACGGGACAAATGTCTTTATTTGTGTAGTGAAGTTTTAAAGCTTAGAGACAATCCTTACGCTTAGCTCAGCGGCCATAAAAACTTATTTGAGCTGGTCCATAGTACAGTTTGTATTTGAATAAATAAACATTTGACTTTGGCTTAGAATCCGTCGCTCAGGAAATACCCAGATTACAACCTGGTGCTGCGATTTTTTATGCGCAATAGGTATCTAGATTCTAAAACACGAACATAAAGCGTTCGGCCCTAAAGGAATTTTATTATTTGACCAGAGTTATTTGTTTTGAGGAGACGCAAGGCAACTATATGAATATAAATATTTTTAAGAACATTCTTTTGTATTATTATTATTTCAATACTCTGCGAACACCCTTTAATAACTAATCAATTCTGGAGAATGGAACATTGATATTGGGGAATTGCCCGTATTGGCATAGTAATAATATAGGGCTTTTAATCTACTTCGACGTGCCGTCATTCATTTTAATTCCCGAACGAACTCTTTCATACATTTATTTTTAATCGGTATATGATTTATCAAAAGGATACATGTCGATAGTGTTTTCATTTATCTTCATCTTAAAAACCCGATCCATAAAAGGGACAATATGATTTTTCCGCTAATAACTTATGTAAAGGTTACGAAGTCATCAGTTAACGAAGCGGGAAAATGTTAATATGTAGTGTTACTTTTTTATCAATACAAAAACGATGAGTGATAAACAAAAATATTTACAAAAAATCGTTTTAAAATATTTTTAAAATAAAATAATTGTCTCAAGAATCACTATGTTTTATGAACGTAATTTTTAGCAGAACCATAGTAAATATATCATAAATAAAACAAAACTTCATTATCTAAGGATGAAATGATTAAGTAAACCATCATAACGTTAATCGTTCTTTAATCAAGGATCTAAGCTCAGTCAAGTAAAAGTTTTTTGTTATAAACCAATATTACAATTAAACACGTACATATTATAATGAACAAAACACTCAAGTTTCATCCAGTAACAACTTTCTTTACCAGTATGGCTTTTCCATTATGGCTGTTTACCAGATTAGTGGTCCGAACATACAATAACCATCGTCAACTTGTTTGCCTAAGTCTTCAAATGGTTTACCTTTTGCGTCTCACAGTTATTGATTAGAATTGCTTTCTAAACTAGTTCATGTTCAATCATTGTATAGGATGTCAATCTGGATTGATTAAGTTGTGCTTGTATTGTTATCAGACTTGACGATTCTGGTCCATCCAATGATAAATAATAAAATATTTAGTACGTAATATAAAGCAGTCATATTCAAAACAATAAATCGATCATTTTATCCGTAATAATCCTTTTTCCTCACGAACCGACTGCTGAAATAAATGTGCATCTCATTATTATTACAGATGATACATTTCTATTCCGGTTGGTACTATTGTTCAAATTAACTTTTATAACTCACCCATTACTAATTAAAAACCTACTTATTGACTGTGGAATAATTAATTATCCATTGCAAAAAAGCTACAGCTTTTCAGCTAGATCCCCGCTTTGTTTTCCCAACTCACGTCAGAGCATCGCACGATTGGATGTTACGCCTTCGTGGAATAGCGTGTCACTAGAAAAGAAAATCGTTTACATGTTTAACTACTTCGTTTTCATGGTTGTTGGCTCATGTTTATCTTACTAACAATATTTATATCAATAAATCAGAAAATAGTTTCATAAATATATATATATCGTAAAGTTGTTTACTCTTTTTGAACCGGCTCCCAATGTGGAACATATTGACTTGTAATAGAGCTTATCCCAACAGAAGGTTTTCACAAACACTGCTTGTAACTCAGAGTGGGGATAGACGGATAGGGCAGGGCTATGACAAGTGGTAAGCCAATTCCTCTCACTACTCTTCGTTTTTAGGATCAGATGGGTAGGAGAGAATTTCAAACATCACAGACATCCATGCCTTTAAATAGAAATCCATTAATCGATTGAAAAAATAATTGATAAAAGCTCGGGTTTTTGATTGAATGAACAACGTAAATGGTTACGGCAACGGTGCTTTCTAGCTCGAATCCCAGTACAGATAGTTGTTTATAGATTGGAAAAAATATTGATAATCTTAAATAACATTTTTTAAAGATCAAAAAACCGTTTCATAAACATTTTCAGATTATTCAATCACTGTTTTATTTTGAATCTAAATGAATTTTTAAAATTGAATCGCTCAAATTATGTACATTCACACAGATTTTGTCACTAACGACCCGGGTTTCGCCTGAAGATGCCGAAAGGCGAAACTCGCGTCGTTAGTGACAACATCTGTGTGAATGTACATAATTTGAACGATTCAAATTTAATATTGAAATTCCACCAAGCACCTTCAGTCGAAATCTTAAATTATATGGTAACGTCATATTGAATTTTTTCGTAGAAAATCGAGAATATATTTGAAAAAATCTAAAATCTCAATAACTTTTGAGACACACTTAAACTGTATTTAATATATGTATGTATATAAATTATTTAGGAATGAGATAAAATTCAGTTTTCGGCTCTATTATATTGTTAAAAATGTATATAATTTAATTATCCGAACTATTTTTTGTACCTCACAATAATTCATAGGCTCCGATCTAAGCCTACAAACTTGTTTTTAGTGCAGAAATTCTTTAAAATTAACGTATTGTGTATAGAAAAAATACATAATGTCTAGTTGTCGTTCTTTACTAACGGGGGAAAATATTTATATTTTACGGCAACACTGGCTGTAAAAAACTTGAAACAGTTTACTTTCGCAATGTATTTGATCTGTTATCTATGGTCGATAAAGACTCACGACTTGAATACTCTGATAGCCTCCGTGTGTTAGCAGTGGCGCCATATACCGTGAGATGTCGCAATATTCACTCGCGGGAGACTGATGACGCCCATGGGAAAAAAAACCCGCCCACCTGCCTACGCTTTGAATCTTCTTCACTTGTAGATACTAATCCTTTATTTATATTCCCTGATATATGCTTTCTGGAGCATTCTTCACGCAATGCTTAACAAACCTTATTATTCATTAAAGTGATTAGAAATACCAGGCCATGGATCTAAATGTTGCCATCCATAAAAGATGGAATGTAAATGGCATAACAAACATTGTGACAATTCTCAATTTTAAGTCAAAATAATACATTCGTAGAACATAATATTTATTTGCTTTCTGTGTTTGAAGGATTTTGTAATATTGAACGTGAAATATACATTTACTGAATCCCACACATACTTTCCGCTCCTTAAAATAACAAAATTTATTCACAGTTTCCAAAATAAAGGGTCATTAAAGCAAAAAAATACATAATATATTTGACTATAATCACTGAATGTTCTTCCGTTTTGTCGTAGGCCTTTCGTAGAGCTATCGTAGCGTCATAGAGGTGGTAGATGCTGAAAAGTGATATAAATAATGTAATTTTAGTACTAACCTAAATAAATTAAACATATTATCATTTTATTGAAAGAAATGATTGTATTATTTTATTCAGCCATGTCTGTTTCTGATATGGAACATATTGACTCTTATGAAGTTTATCTCAACTATGAGTGTTTCTACTACAAGAATTTCTTTATGCCTTTCTTTGAAGAGAGTGAGGGTAACAGAATAGAACTTTTCCAAGACTAGTGGTTGGCTAATTGCTCTCACTCTACCTCGTTGTATCAGGATTGATTGGTCTGGAATTCGAACACGTGAATTCCGTAACAGAGATTTACGACGTTGACCACTCGACCACGGTGTGTGCAGTGTTTTGTAGGTGCTTTATATTTCAAATCATTGAAATCATACGACGGCCAGAATATTGAAGCCTAAATTCTATACGTCGGCTAAACAATAAATAGTAAATTGCCGTATATGACTAGCGAACTTTTTAAGAGCAGACTCATAGAAAAATCGTTGCAAAATCTATTAGTTTTACACCGAACATGAAAATTGCTTCAAAATACTTTATTCCAACGTTTCCAGTTCTTTCTTAACGTAAAATAAACTACCAATTGATTCCTTTTATTTTGAATAGAGATTTATATTTATGAAGCTTAATATTTTTTCAGTTATGCAAGTTATCCTCCTAATACATCATGGGGTAATTTTAAATATCTGCTGTATTTGATATTTACTTAAAGCTTTGAGGTCTTCGCTCCTCTAATCTAATTATTGAAACGAAGCACGGACAACGGGACAAATGTTTAAAAGAAACACTCCCTCGTTATTCTTTTCCAATTCACAGAAGGGTCACTTGACGGGTTAAAAATTATTCCCAGAGAACAAATAATACGAAAGCGGGAAAATAAATGGGGGATGGACGTTTCCGCAATGTTATAACAACCCTAAGATCGTATTTATTCATAAAAGGCGGGGGTTGAACGTCGCGAAACGATTTGTCCTTCTGTCAACTGTCGCTATATTGCAACGCTGGAAAAGAAATATGTAGGTGTTTGTTGTATAACAATCATGCTAAGCTGTACCCTCTCTTTCAAATACATACATTGACAAAGTTATGCCTTTCATTATGAAACCTTTACAAAGTAGCTACGTCAAAATAATTAACAGCGTGATCCATTAAATATTTCATACCACAAACAAACCAAAAGGGGTTTGTTTTATTATACATTATGACCACAATTAATTCCTTAATTTATAAATAATATACGGTTGTATTCATATAGTTGTAATAACATACGAACAAGAGCCTATAATCATAACTCACATTCTCTAAAAATCGAGTTTTGAGAAAATCTTAATTAAGCACAAATCACTATTTTTAGTAAATTTTATACATAAAAGTAATAAATTAACATGAATACAAGTTGGAAAAGATACTATTTAACTATGAAAAATACTGATCGCTGATCTGTTCTTTCTAACCATTTCATTTTATTTATTTTAAAATGTGAGCTTAAGCACCAGTGGGGATATTTAGCAGTAGTTTTAACATTTCAGTCACCACTCTAAATTTATTATTCTTGGATGACTTTTTAATTATATGTTAGATGTGTTAAACATTTTCATTTTGTGTTATTTTAGAATCACTTATAATATAATTGGTAATTTCTTTTCAATGCCAATTGTTGTTTACAACTTTTCATTTTTATATAAATAGCATTGTTAAATTATATTTCTTATCAGTTGACAATGCTCGCAATGAGCGAAACCGGTTCTGACCTATTTAATAAAATGAAATGAAGTATAAAGGAATATTGTGTTTTTATCAATAGTTTTAACATTGTTTAAAGTAACTTTTTGAACCCAAAATTTTGTATACATGTATTGATATGCATTTAAATTCACTTGGCATACATAGCTCAAAATTTCCATATATTTTTTTTTATTCTAGGCGCTTCGTTACGGTATTATTTCATTTAAACATCATGGCCGGTTTTTCATATTTGATAAAAATCTGCCTTCGTCTATTGAAAGTTTTTATACTATTAGTAAAGTAAAATGCTTAAACGTATGTGTTTTTCTTACTAGAGAGTTAATGACGAATAGTATGATTTGTGGTCACCACAAATTTAGTCATATATTTTTTTAATTTAAAATTTGGTCTGGTTTACGATGGGCAGAGACCGCAGGTGACAAAAATATTAATATATACATATATATAAATATAAAAATTAAAATAACAGTTGGGTGTTGAATCCAACCAATTAAATAGTAATTAGTAGTAAGAATTGAATCACTTAATAAGTCTGATGAGCTAAATTTCTTAATTTTATATTTATTCAAAGGAACAATAAATGAAGGATATTAATGAAATTAGCCTTTCATGCAAATGATATTAATATTTTGTCAAATACTGATATTAAAAAAAAAAAGGCGGACGCTTTTAACGTCGTTATTTTCACATTGTTGTGGTCACGGGACCGAATCTCAGCACGGACAGTTTCATCGGTTCTCAGTCGATTTATGGATGTTCTTTCAATGGTATGGACGTTTGTTACGTCTTAAACTCCTTCATACACAACCGATCCTTAAGCAGGGCGTAGTGGGAGCGATGAGCCTATAACTAGTCATACCATTACCCTATTCTTCTTTCAATTATTAGAACTTAAAAAAGTGTTCAAGCGACTATGTAATCAGCGATAAATAAAACATTCTTTTGTACTAATTCCATATTTTTCGCTCGTGACGAGAATTTTCAACTGATGACTTTTATTCGAAATTTCTTATCATGAGTGAAGATGGTTTTAATCATATTAAATAAAAAATGTAGAATTACTACATATTACTGTTTTCTTTTTTTAATATAATGTTTACTTATACCAAGAACTGACACTCAACACCTTTAAAGTGATGTAATATTTTTTTTATTTTTATTGATTTATCGATTTCTGTTCGTAGGCATGGGTGTTTGTGATGTCTAAAAATTCCCTCCCACCCTTTCCGATCCTTTAATAACCGGGCGTACTGAGAGTAGTTAGTTGTCCACTAGCACTGTTATAGCCTTTTCCTTAGATCCCTACTACTCTTTTTGAAAAAGAGAAGTTGAGCGACTGAGTAATAAACAGTCCTCGTAGAAAAAACTTCTGTTGAGATACCTCAATTATGAAGTCATATACTCTACATTGGGAGTAGAAATGGATAAAAAATAAACAGCTACCGTAGAAAAACTTCCGTTAAGATATTTTTTTGTTAATAAATATGCTATCCATATAGTGTACATTAGGGAAAGACATGGATTAATAATTATCAATATATCAATACTGGTATTGAACTAAAGTTCATCGGGTATTGCATGTCTAACTGTAGCGTACTTTAATGTAATTTTTCATTCAAATGAATCTAAAATATCTCACAATACTTCAAAGGAGTAAAGATAGAAAGGTTTTGCTAAATTCCAAACTGAAATAAATATCTAGTTTGACAAAAATAGTATTTTATGTTTGAAAGTCTGACAAAAAAAATACAATTATTTGTGATTGAAAAACATCTTATCATCAAAAAAGATATCGGCAAAGAAGCGATATATGTAACATAAAATAGGATAAGCAAAATAGCTACGGAATATAGAATCATAAATTTACTTATTTTTTATTCAATATGAAAACCACCCTGGTGATAATATGAGCGATCACTCGATCTCCCGACGCCAGTTTTCGTGTAAAGAAAGATAGATATAGGATAACTTGCGTGAGGTAAGTAATAACTATAATAATCTCTTATCGGCTAAAAAACTGAATGAAATCATTTGTAATATAATATATAATTATGTATATTAATTATTTCTTATTATGATTTTGCATACCACCTACAACAAAATAAATTTTGACTTTTAATTACTGAGATTCAGAATACATATTATGTTTTGCGTTACTTTCCTGCTCTTAAAAAACTTTGGTAGTTATTAACGTTGATATTTGTTTTGTATAACAATCGTATAGTTTTTCTCTAGTATGTATAGTTCAGATGCGTTATAAAAGCAGATTATTTCAAATGAAGGAGATGTTTATACAATTTAAACTCAAGTTCAACTCGAGGAGAAAATACACCAAATACCCAAGCCCGATATCAGAAATTTAACATTAAAAAAAAACAACATTTGAGTATGATTTGGACTACAATACTGATTGATATTTAGCATAATATAAACCTGTTTTGAATACGCCACCCGCTACGTCAGCCTGTTCTTTATACATGGTGTGTTCTGAAACGTAACAACGGTAATTATTTTTGAAAAATTGGCAAGAATTATTAAAGAAAATTCAAGTGTGGTTTGCATGCACTATAATGTGCAGAACAAAAAAGAGTATGAAAATAATGAAAGATTTGTTATCTGCTCGCTCTTCATGCGACGATGTGAACTGTTGTATGCTTTGGATACATTCAAGTCAATGTATATCTGTAGAGTCCGAAAGATCTATCTGGACATACCTGCAGAATGTGGTAAGTATTCTGAATCTAATTGTCAAATTTCCATTTGAAAGAAATAAACAAGATAATACCTTATACTAATGCTCCATCGTTCAGCTCTCGTGATTCTTAAGATATATGTAAACTCACGTAAATATTTGCAGTCAGTCGCCGAGGACTCGCCGTTTAGCGCATTAAATATTGACAAGGAAAAATATAAGCGAAGAAAATAACGGACAGCGGTGCTCACATACTGGATATCATGTTTCCCGCATGATTCTTCTGGGCACACTTAAGTGCTCAAATGCCGCAAGCCGGCACTGCAACATGCCCAACCCTCCCACCCACTTGTAAATATAATATACCTACACGTTGCCTATATTTACTGTAAACACTTCTATTAAATACCATAAATGTGCTTTAAAAATATTTTTTACACAAAGCTCATACATACATAAAATTACATATAATCAACATTTTCCTAATAGGATTTACATTATTCGGCTTTTTTTCCGTTTCATTATACAAAACGAGCTTTTAATCTATTGTTTCAAAACATCTAATAATTACTCACAACTTACCATCCACAACTATACGTCTTATTCTAACAGTCGTTTCCTGTGACATAACAACGTTATGCATTTGTACAGTTTTTGTGTTGAGATTATCTAAGTTATTCAAGACTCTTTATCAGTGTGCTAAAGGTCCCTTAGCTAGAGAAATGACAGAATTCTTATCTATATAGGTCTGTACGCTCACCGTATGACACCAAACATTTACAAAATGCTAGATAGTTTAACATGTTGACTTCCAAGTCGGCGTGACCCGTGGGTCCGACAACTGATCGGACCGACTTGAACAACTGTTCCCGTTCCTGTGAAATTAAAGGACAATCCCAAAGGGTGGCGTCAGCATCCTGTATTTCACCACATGCACATGTTAGCCAAACCTGAAAAGCCTGGCAGAGAAACCACCATACCCAGGAATGAATTTACAAGTCTAGTGATTATCTATCTCAGTCATTTCCATCCATCATTTGAATCGTGAATAATAACAATTAAATTATGCACACTCAACTATTAGTGGATGTTTATAATACTTAACAATTATATCTGAATTTCATATTCCGCAATTTACTGTACATTTATAATTGACCTACTAATGACAATTTTCGTGAAATATCTTGGCTGTTTATAAAAAAATCCTTACCAGGGCAGGTAATTGTAATATTTCCTATAATATATCCTAATATATCCCTTTTCAGTTATTAGTCTTTAGTGACATCCTCTTTACCAAAGACGATGAAGATTATACAAATCGTATTGAAATGTTTTCATTCTAATAGCGCTTACTTCCAAGCACTGTTAGTTGTGTATTTTTTTATTTGTTATACAATACAAAATAATAATATAACAATGAAAATGCTTTATTAGAAATTTTCTTTAGTTTGTTAATTAACATTCCATCAATAGGAACTCGTTCATAATATCAGCGACATTACAATCTGTACATTGTATTTCAAAGAAAACTTTACATAGAATATGAAATACAAAACATGGTTTAAAAAATGACATTCAATTTATTCCACGTAAACCTATTGATTTTTGCTTCTTATTGTTGTATTATTGTAGATGGTGTTTACCTTTCTTTCGTTCCAAATTTAAGACATATAGACTCCTTCACTATCTCAATTGAACTTGATAAACGAAAACTGTTTCAGAGTCAGTCATTCAACCTGTCTTTTCGGATAGAATAAGACAAAAAGGATAGATTTAGGAACGAGCTTGTATTTAGCTTATCACTTTTTCTATATCTGAATCGAATCGGAGATAAGAAGAAATACATAAAACATCACAAAATTTCGTATATTTGAAAACAAAGTCATAAATCGCTTAGGATTTTTAAAATATATCATTCAGGTATTTAAATTGATAAGGCCAAATACTCAAAGACATCGATGGAGCGGAAAACGATATACTTGTTAAGATAACTTACTAGCTTACTGTCTTCGATGAAACCAGATTGCTATATCACACAAGTGCATGCCGTAAAGTATGTACAATATATTCACGGAGTTGAGACAAGCGTGTATCTAAAAAATTCATGTTTCAAAAACTCATTCACTGCGCTTATTCCATGCTCACCGCTACAGCATGCACCCAAACAACTTGTTACCAGTTGTCACCTGCGAGTGCAGTTTTCTGGTCGCGCCACTTAAAAAAATTCAGCTTTGCTAGCCTGCTCAATAGCGGGTACAGAGTCCCAAGGGAGTCGGTGACCAGCCGAAAATACATTTTCTTATGTGCATCGCTTAAGCCCGTAGATATTTGTATGTATTTATTCCGAGCAACTTTATGCATTGGTTTTATTAAAAAATACGCATATTAGAAATACTAACACGAAATAATAGACATTTCTTTAATTGATAACAGTAATAGATTTCGAAGACGAAACGGCAGAGTAAGTTTTCTCTGCCGTTGTATGTATCTTAATTTTGGTATTTTATTTTTATTAAAACTTTTAATTAAAAACACATTTTAATATTTTGTGTATATTATTTTTTAAAAACATACTGAAGTGTTCAGGTGTAAAACAATACCGTATATATTAATTAAAAATATACCTTTTGTTGAACTTAAAAGTCATAACATAGTTTTTATACTAACATCAAAATGTTTGTTTGCTAAGCATAATGAAACAAGACGTTTAACAGGGGGAAAATCATATTAATTTCTTAGTGGTAAAGGAAAGTAAATTTAAATTTAAACTGTTGAGAAAAAAGCGGTTATTAAATCTTAGAATAAAAATATTTGTTTGATTTTATTACCTCTTTAAAACTTTTCGGTAGGAAAACTTTGAAGCTTACTTAGTATTTACTGCAATTTTGACATGCAAATTCAATGGAAAAGCGCAACTGCTACGTCCAATATCTTTGACTACAATAGTAAAACATTCGTCTAAAAGTTGTTTGATTTATTTTGAAAGGAATAATGTGTAAAAGATTCAGTCTGTTAGATGGATGGGCTAGAAAGTGAGGCTCAGACGCAAAATCCCCCGAGACTTAATATATGACAGCGGCTTGAAACACCTTAGGAAAAATATCGGCCATTGCAGTCTCATAAGGAGTGGACTAACTGAACATTTTCTAATTTAAACTATATTATAGTTTGATTATAAAAATTAATTTTACGTTCCTCATGTATACCATACTTAGACCAAATCATTTATTAATATTGTAATTGAATATTTTTTCATGATTTTCAATCGTAAATAAAAAAAAAATAACATTCTTTAACATCAATTGTGAGATCCATTTTTTTATTCACTATTCAAGTTATTTTTTCCTTTAAAACCACACATTTAAATTCAATTTAAATATGGAGAGGACGTAGCGATAGCTTGTTGGCAGATAATTAACTCACTGCAAATCTGCATTTTTTCAGAGAGAATAAAAAAAATCTAGAGCTTACATTTAAAAAAACTAGATGTCATCAAAATGATTTTTTTACACATTTACACACATGTTTCTTGTATATGGATATGCATTCCTTTTGTTGTTTTTTTTTTTACAATAACACTATAATATGATGTTTCACAGAATATTTCACTTGGTACCCATAACACTGTAGAGATACGTTTTTGTGTTACGAGTAAAATTGACAATCTGGAATAGTTCTGCATAAATTTCTAAAAACGCTTTTTTATATTATAAATATGGCTATGTGTCAATGACTTCCAGATATAATGCATCAGAAATCATATTTATATTCACTTGAATGGTGTGCAGTGGTGTAGTGGATTTTTTACTAATTCCAATAAATTTTAGATCGTATTCGCAAACGAATATTGATAAAATTTTGATTTTTAAAAGAATATTTCATTCAAAAATGGAAAAATACATATAGTGATAAAATTTACATCAATTATTAATATATTCTCTTTAACGTTTGACGTTATTTAAAAAAAATCAAAACCCCTGGGTTATCAATTTGGCACTACACTACTGGTTTATAGTCAACTCTTGACAGAAAGACATTTTAACCATAGACAAAATAATACAGTTTTTATTCTAAAAAATTATAGTTCGATCAGAGTGCTATATGAAAACTAGAACCAAATTTGCTTTGAATAATCTAATACCAGCATGTTTATATGCTATCAGTTTGGACAAAGATACATATTATTTAAAAAAAAATTGACGCCTATAAAAACAAAAATAGCAAACTCCATACTGGTATTTTTTTCATGTGTAGAATTTTCTGCATATGTTTTTGGCCATGATATAAACTCCAAATCATTTGATTCATATACAACAGACAACATCGTCTTTGTTAGCTAAGCTTTTAAATAAACTGAAGCTCGATGCATTTATTTTTACATGTCTCAATTGTTCCTGGTATTAATCATACATTAAATCTACATAAATTGTAAAAATTTATTTCATGTATTTTGATAAGCGAATATTTTGTGTAAAAAGTGATTTAATTTGCGGTATTTTTAGTTGTATCGTTTTCCGCATATTTGCGATCGCTAGTCCAGTGTTGGCGATGCCCCGACCATTATATATTCAATAACTTTAAAAGGTTTTCAAAAAACACGTTCAAAGTCCATATAATATCATCCTCTTTTCTCCTTTCGATGTCAACATGATATTCAGATATCATCTCGTTCGAAATATTCCCGTAACGATCTTTTTTATTTCCAATGTTGAATTTTATTTCGATATCATCCCTAAAAGGCGCCGTGCACATAAAATATGGACCATGATTGACAGAATATTGGGACTAAGGCTATTCCTTTTTTATATTACCAATAGAGTTAAGAGAATAAACATTTTATGTATGGCCGCATTAAGATTTACCTGAATCAAGTCTGTTGGAAATTACAATAATTCTGAGTACATATTCAAATTATTAAAAAGGTTGACTTGAATACGCAAAAAATTCTACCAAATTGCGATATATTTTACCGGTGAATCAGAATGTGTAATATTTGAAGGCTTATTTTTAAATTAACAAAATAAGATCGTTTGCGTTTATCTTATGGCATAGGTTATACAAATTGACAAACGAAATAGATATTTCACTTTTACTATTCTAACTTTTGATTATATGGCTGGAGGGCATAATATTTTTTTAAATAAAACACGAATTCCTATATTTATTCCATACTTTTACTTTCTTTTAAAACTTTAACTGTGACCAAATACAAAATGTATTTTTAATACTTTAATACAAAAATATCACCTAACAGATTTGTTAAAAATTATAAATAATCTAGCACTTAAACTAAAATACATTTATGTTAAACTTGTGTATTGTGAATTCACGCTGTAAAGAATGTTTAACACATTATAGCACCCACTATATAAAATATTGGTAAATAATATATATGTCGCAGCTAAAATGTCAAATCTCGTCAATTTATAGATTAATTAGCAGTTTTAGTGTAAGCTTACATCATTTCAATTCACTTTGACTAGTCAATGTTTAAATTAACTACTGTGTGTATAAACTCACTGAAATGCGCTAGTCAAAGTTGAAATGACATAACGGTTAAGGTTATGTAAGGTTAGATATGTTGAATAGAAAGAGGACGAATGACAATCAGACGTTGACATTTTTGAAGTTATGTGAAATGTCGAATGACAGTAAAACACAACAACGCGTGATTGCGCGAGCACAGCAGTGCACAGTGTATACTTTAACTGTCACGTATATATACTTTCGAACCACTTATTTATGCATATGTATATAAGCTACATTTATGCTAAAATTGGTCAGCAGATTTGTTTAATAACTAACAGAAATCTGAAAAGCGGCTAATATTTTTTTCCAGTTTATTGGAAACCTTAATATCCTTTGGAAATTGTAGCTAGGGAAGCCCAATAGATACTTACTTAAATTAAATTTAAACCATTTGACACATTGTAGTCATTTCACGAATGATCAGGATTCATTTTTTTTATTATTAAAACTAAATGTATTGCAACTGGGACCAAATACAAAAGGGGCACCTAACCCACTTTTCTATTTATCTGTTAAGTGCGCAATCGAAAAAAATATATACTAACTTATGCCCTCTCCCCAACTGTCGTGACAAAACCACATTTCGTTAGTTTAGTTAACACAATGTGACATAATAACCTGGCTTTTTGAGATATGAACGTAATTATTTCAACCAATTGACTAGTGGATTCCTCGCTTTGTCTTCAGGGGATAAAAATATAACTTGACAAGAGCGTCATAAAACTCACTGTAAGTAATTAACATTAAAAAGAACTGTAATAAATATAACGCCATTAGTAACTTTTCGATTGAAATAATACTTGTAAGGTTGTTGTTCTAAAAAAAATACTTTGTTGTTACCCGTTACCAAATTATAATTTTCAATAGATGCAGTTGTTATAATATAAATAAATAAGTGTAGCTTAAAAGTCCTAATACAAAGTGACGGAGCACTCGGGAGCAACGTTCCCTTCAATTTTTATATTGTGTGCGCAGACCATCAACTTCTGTGAGCAGTAAATTTTCAGCAAAATAAAAAAATGTGCGCAAATATGTAGGTATGTACTTACTGACGCTAGATGTAGAAGAAAAATGTGGCAGATTTGGTTAGCTTAGTATAAGTCAGAGGGTAAAAATATCAAAGTATTTTAGTTATACAGTTTTTAATATTTTTTTATGCGTTGATAGTTATTTCGGTTTTCGCCATCGTCAGAACTACGATGGCGAAAGCCGAAATAGCTATCAACGCATAAAAATTAATGAAAACTGTATAACTAAAATACTTTGATATTTTTACCCTCTGATAATGGAGTTCTACCAAGTAAATGCCAAATCAATTAATACTTAGTATTAGTATTTAAGCAAAATAAAATTTGGTGAAATTAACTGTGCGGGGATGGAAAAATGTGTGCGGCATTTCGCGCGCGCACAAGCGTACACCTAAGCGGGAACATTACTTGGGAGGCCCCGGGCGCAATCAAATTTGGAGGCCTTTTAGATTGCAGGCTCCAAGCGCGCACCTCGTGCGCTTATGAGGTAATCCACCACTACTAACACACTAGCGGGCAACGTTTCTTAATTAAAATATTTTTTTACCATTCTTCTTTTCTGCGATAGACTCTGCTGCGGGACTATTTTCAAATTTATTTCGACCTGTACACTAATTAAGAGGGGTCTCAACTACTTTTTACCATTGGTATAACCTAAACTTAATAATTGTGACTATGTTCATTGTTGTTATAATCGATGATGTATGATTTATTCAACCATTTAAAAACAAAGATAAGTCCAAATAAGCGAAAACTCTTCAAGGAACAAGTTGTAAAGAATATGTATATCAATACAATCACTCTTGTGATACGTTTAGCGAATGGACATGAACAATCAGACTAGAAAGAATTAAATAAAGTTTTGTTAATTGTTAGCGTTTGATGGATCGACTTAAGCAACAATAAACATAGCTGCAATCAATTAAGTTCGACCAACCAGAACAACCAAAAAAATCAAGCTGATTATTAGTGATCCTTTTAATATGTAAGTGTCTAGGTCTAAATTTGAGAATAGCCCCGCAGTTCATTAATCGTCATAAAAACATTCCCAGTCAAATTTGAATAAGAATAAGCAGACAATATTTCTTTTACTACTGGTTTATCTGACAAAGCCGTTTTTGAAAACGCAAAGAGACCCACAGGTACCGTATTCAGGTTTAGTACTATCCACTGATTTAGTCTTATTTTAGCGAGGTGTCGAAGGCGCTTTGTTACACCCAGGCGCAAAAATCCTCTACTCGACCCTGGGTGGAAGTAAAATTGTTGACATCTTCGTGGGGGTTGAAAGTAAAATAAACTGCTATACAAATAAGTAAGGCATTTTTATTTATTTATTTATTTTTCTACTTCCATGTGCCCATATCTGTATCATAATAAATATAATCTTCCAGCAAACAAAAATAAAATAATTCTTGAAAATACTCACCATTAAAATCTGTAAACATTCCCATGGGTTAAGCCATTTCGCCAACAATGGCTTTAAGCTTAGTGATACATTTATTTACTGAGCGTCAGTTCAAGTTCATCCGTGCACTTGAACGCCTGAAGATGCCGAAAGGTGAAACCCGGTCGTTAGTGACAAAACTTGTGTGAATGGACATAGTTTGAACGATTCAAATTTAATATTGAAATTTCACCAAGCACCCTCAGTCGAAATCTTAAATTATTAAACAGGATTGTATTTTTGATAGATTACTTAAAAATATTATGTAGTTTTATTTGTAATTGGGATTTCTTTTTATTTGTTAAAAAATGAATTCCATTCCCAACCCTTGAACAAAAGTACATTCTTTTCTGGAAACCTTGTTTGGTGAAAAAACCTTGTTAAAGCCTTTGGCAAAGCAACTCTGATAATATAAGCAGTTTGTGTTTATTTTTCAAACAACAGGTGAACAACTAAACGAGGTCCATCTACACTCTTTCCATAAATCCCTCTGGGCTTATCATTATTTTGATTAATTAATTACACATTCAATATGACTTTCAAAATGACCGGTCAGTCACGTGATGTGACGCCCTTATGTGGCTCTCTTCAGGGAAGCATCCCATGTCATTTACGCCAAGTATGGCCTGGCCTAACCCCAACCCGAGGGAATCAAATCACTCAGTAATTTGAAAATAGTATGGAATTATCGCCGTCTGAATAATTTATACAAATGGTATCCATGACTAGAAAATAACGTCATTATTTTTATTAAAACATATCGGCCATCCTTCGACGGAATGAAGTTTGCCAAAAACCTAAATCGTGATGGGATGGGCATATGTTACGAAAACTAAAAATTATATAAATATATGTTCAGTAATTCGATCGAGCCCATGGGATACACAAAGTAGTAAAGGTCTGGCTGTGAAAATAATTTGATTCGTTACAAAATGGCACTGTAAAAAACAATGATTGGACATTTCTGCATTCTTCATTTAGCTGACAAGTTGTCATTACAATTTATATTCCTCCCTGCAAAAAAATATCAAATTTTAATCTCAGATTTGATTCATTATTTTCAGTGGAGTTCAAAAAAAATATTTTAATTTAATCATAATAATAACAACATTATTTATTTAAGTAATTATTACTAGTCATATTATGTAATAGGTGGTAGCACCATTTCTCAATATTCGCTCAAAACTTACACTCAACTTCTCTCTGTCAGGGAATCGTGTATATTCTGCGAGTGCAGTGTTGTGATGTGCGTTACAGCCAATAAATATAATATTGCAGTACATTCCCGTCTGGCAGTCGTTGTTGATCGTTACGCCTCTGTTACTTGATACACATCATCTCATGAAAATAATCTGTGAAATCACTGACTGGATTATTACAACGGAAGCCCCAGGCGCAATACAATTTGTAGACCGTTTTGTTTAAATATTCGTGAAATTTCAAGTATAATAAAAACAAAAATTGAAAACTGAATGCAAAATATGCGGGCTATAAATTACATAAGTTAGCTTTGATGGCCTTTAGATTCGGAGGCCCTAAATGTACGCCTCATATGTGTATGGAGTAATCCGCCGCTGTGTGCAATGACAATAAAAAATTACGTATTTTATTCAAAAAAGTATCATTACATCTCCTAGGACCTCTGTATTATAGTGAGTGTATTAAATCTTAATTCCAGTAGTTGGCAACCCGGACCAACAACCATGGGCTTTCGAAACATGTTTTAGATGGTTGGCATTAACGAAAACATAATAATATTTTGGTACACAAATACACAGCATTGTGCCAAAATTTCTAGTGAAAATCGATAAAAAAATTAAGGTTGACGAAGATTTTTTCTCTTTACCAGTAAACAAGCTGTATGGCTGCCTTATTTGAGAAAGGAGTGGGGTGACCAATGAGTAAATTGATCAATTTCGGCTCATGGCAGGATGGATGCACTCCAGTGGCGGTTCTAGGTACTGGGCTAGGTGGGCTAAGCCCGACCTGCATTTTTCACCCAAAACTTTAGATGGCTGAATAAAAATGAACAGCAATTCGGCCGCTGAACAAAATAAATGCATTTATAAGCGTAACTAACCTTTCTCAAATTAATACAGTATCTTTGCTTTGATTTTCCTCTGTCAATATAAGACAATGCTATGTCTACCTACAATAATACTCTCGATTGTGTTTTGTACTACAATTTCGAACCGAGCCGGCATAAACGAAAGCAATAACCCTATACACACTCCATAGAGAACAGGCAACGTGACGTCAGTCTGGCGACACCTATGTATTAATAATGATCAGAGATAATATACAGATAATGATACTCTCTTGCTCGGGCTGTTTATGTTTTAGCCCGAGTCCTTTCTTAACACTGGGGCGCAATCAAGCACTTTAGAATTTTTTTGTATTTGTATTTACGGAAACGTCATCTAAACGCACACGACTTTGGTTCAAAGTATCAGGCTACTGTCATTCATTGAGGGCTAAATCGAATCAGCCTATGCCCCATACATTCAAACACAATTACCAATATCGTTGTATTGTATGAAAGTAACAGGTATTTTCTCTCACTGACAGCTCTGTATGGCTTTTCGTACTGGTTAGTTCACTTTGAAAGAGACGAACTTAGGGTCCAGTATTATTATTCTATTATTTCTTACTTACATTAGCATTGATTTTATTATATAATAATTTATGCTTTGCAGGAGTGTCGTAGTATTTGTTGATTTGCTTGTTGACTAATCCCTGTATCGTAGTATAAATTAATTAGAATGAATTGCATAGAATATTTGTTAGATCATCCATTTCATTTGGCTTCGCTGGAAGATAAAATAGACCTAGGAGACTAGGACCAAACCAGCAATCCGAATTTAATTTAGTTTTAAAATGCCATAAGCAAAATAGGAAATTTAATATAGAATGGTTCTCAAAAAAACCTTGGCTAACCGTGAGCATTTTAAAAAGTTCACTGTATTGTTTTTACTGCGTATTATTTAAAGGCGACAGTGTTTGGACTAATAACGGTTTTTTTGACTTAAAGCACTTGCCCGACGCTTTAAAAAAAAAACATGAGAATAGTACTCAATATCTTCAATCCACATTTAATTTTAAAAAAGTTAATGAATTCAGTATTATGAGTACAATTGATAGCGGTTTTGCTGCATCGGTTCGCAGACATAACGAAACGGTCACAAAAAACCGCATGATGCTAAGTAGATTAATTGATATTTTAAAATTTTGTGGAGGCCATAATTTGGCTCTCCGAGGTCATGACGAAAGTAAAGAATCAAGTAATGCTGGGATTTTCTTAGGTCTTGTTTCCTTAAGAAAAATTGATTCCGTTTTTGACGACTATATGAAAAGTGCGACGGTTGTACAAAATACATCTAAAGTAATTCAAAACGAAACTTTAATGAGTATCAACAACGTGTATTTAGAGCTAATAAAAAACGAAGTTTCCAATACAAACTTTGTATCACTCCAGGCCGATGAAACAACGGATGTGTCTAATAAATCGCAATTAGTTATAATTTTACGGTACATTAAAAATATTACCTCAGTAGAGCGATTTCTGGGATTTTTTGACATCCAAGACATGTCGGCAAAAGGATTGACTGAAGTAATTCGCAGTGCAATTGAAATTTACGCACTAAAATATAAATTAATTGCACAAACTTATGACGGGGCTGCCGTATTGAGCGGATCAAAAGGCGGTGTTCAACCAATAATAAGGCAAGACTATCACGTTCATTGTTACGCGCATATTTTAAATCTAGTTTTGAAAACTGCATGTTCGTCGGTGAGGGAGGTTAGAATTTTTTTCGCGAATTTATCGGAATTTTCAACCTTTTTTTCGGGTTCTTCTAAACGTGAAAATTTACTTCTCGACGTGTGTCAAAAAAAAGTGTAAATTCGTAAATTAAGTTACAAGCCAAAAAGGTGACAGGTCGGCGCCCTGGCTCATTTTCAGGTACCAGGTCGTCGACCTGGCCCGACCTGGCCCCACCACACCACTGCTAACAACCCTGGTAACAACCGCCGAGTCGGAAAAGTGCTTTAGTACGCTTAAAAATTTAAAAACTTTTTAATCCAGTACGATGGGTCAATCGCGTTTAAATTCACTAGCCGTTTTATCAATGAAGAAAGAATATATTATGAACGTTCCAAATTTTAATGATAAAGTAATTATCGACTTTGCTTCTCAAAAAAATCGTCGGGCTGAGTATTTATTTAAGTAAAAGACATTATCTTTTAGTGCGTAATTTTCAATATTTTCAACTGTTATTTTGGCTGAAGATTTTCTTTTTGAGTTTGGCTGAATTAAGTGATATTTTATTTTATTTTTGAATGAATTTATTTACTTTTTTGTCATATAAATATATTTATTTTATTGTTTTGCTTGCTGAAAAGCTTTTTTCGTTATTTTATTATTTTTAATAACAACGTATTCTTAGACATTCATGACTTCTAACACGTGCATATAGGCCTTTCGGGGATAACTGTCACTAAAATCCAGTTAACGCTTTGAGTGCAATACCTCCATGGATATGGTCTTCCATTTAAATATAATAATGAGTACCAAACATGACCATAATGTATAAGGTGAAGTGGAAACATGCACAATTTCGTAAATAGTATAGGATGCTAAACTTTTTTTTAGCCCACCCAAGATTTTAGGTCACGAACCGCCACTGATGCACTCCGCACTTACCTTAGCTCCAATGTTATTCAAAAAGCAAATTAGAATTATATTGTTTTTCCCGTTGTCATAAGCAAGTTGTTCACTATTATCAGTCTTTAGTAGGTTAAGGTTAGTAGACACACTTCTACATATTATTCATCTAATTATGGTTAAAGTCAGTGGCGGTTCCTGACCTGAAATCTTGGGTGGGCTAGAGAAAAGCATAGCATTGTATACTATTTACGAAATTTTGCATGCTTCCACTTCATCTTATACATTAATCTACAAGCAAATTAACAAATACTACGACACTACTGCAAAGCATAAATTACTATATAATACAATCAATGCTAATGTAAGTAAGAAATAATAATACGTGACCTTAAATTTGTCTCTTTCAAAGTGAAATAACAAGTAAAAAAAGCAATACAGAACTGTCACTGAGATTCGATACCTGTCACTTTCATAGAATACAAAGATATTGGTATGTTTGTATGGGCCATGGACTAATTTCAATTTAGCCCCTGATGAATGACAGAAGCCAGTAAATTTGAAATACAGTCCTGTGTGTTTGATGACGTTTCCGTACATACAAATACAAACAAAATCGAATCGTGCTAGATTGCGTTCCAGTGTAAAGAAATATTGTCTATGGTTTTGGGCTAGAAAGCTGCAGCCCCTGACCAATAGCATGTACATAGGTGTTGCCAGACTGACGTCACGTTGAATGTTCTCTATGAATTATTTATAGGGTTATTGTTTTTTTTATGCCGGCTCAGCTTAAAATTGTAATAAAAAACAATCGAGAATATTATTGTAGGTAGACATGCCATTGTCTTATATTGATAGAGGAAAATTTAAACAAAGATATTATATTCATTTGGGGAAGGTTAGTGACGCTTATAAATGTATTTATTTTGTTCAGCGTCCGAATTGCTGTTCATTTTTATTCAACCATCTAAAGTTTTGGGTGAAAAATGCAGGTCGGGCTTAGCCCACCTAGCCCAGTACCTAGAACCGCCACTGGTTAAAGTATATTTGTCTTACAAGTCATCATCGTGATTGATATTTAGCTTTATTATATACATTTCATACACCTTATTAAACTAAAATACTTTTAAAATCATCACTCTTTCACAGTGTGTCTAAGTTTATTAATATCGTTAATTAATCCTGGCCTTGAGTAATAATAACCCTTTTTTAATCTGTATTCCCGATAAGTGCGATATACAACTCTCTGGAGTATTGCGTTAACTAAAAATTAAAGTCTCGTTGGCTTAATTAATCAATGTATGAACGCTTACAGAGCCGCAGTAAAAAGGGGTATCTAGTAATGGAGGAACTTTATCAAACTTTGCTTTTTTCATTTATTTGGAAGTAAGCGTGAAGTTTTGATAGTTAATTTTATAATAGTTAATCATTTTTTAACGCTAAAACATATTGGTCACACTCAACAAATTTACAATTAGTGATTCCCAAAGCTGTATCGCCTAGAATACTTAATAGATACGTTAAAAGGCAAAGGGCAGTAAGAGGTTGCTAGACTACTCAAATAGTGCAATTTGGGAATCATATTAGATTTCTGTATTAAGTTTAATGAAAAAAAAATCGCAACTTTTATGAAATTGGCTGAATTTGATTCAAACAAAGTCTGTTTAATAATTATTCATTTGCAAGATTATTTTTCTCAACTTTGAACTAGAATAATTTAAAGCCTCCAATCTCTTGTTATCTATACATATACTAATAGCCGATAATGTCCGTTTGTTTGGAGGGTGTCCCCGATTTCACACCTTCCAGTCTTTAAATTAAATAATATAAAATTAAACTAAATAAAATTAAACACAATGCAACAAAAATCTCACGTTGCTGGGCAACGGGCTTACAGCTAGTCACAACAATATGTTTAACCATTTGGCATCTTCAAATCGCACTTGTCTTGACATTCCAAATTGAGTTGAAGCTTATTTAAAATACGTTCGGTATAATACATAAAGAGAAAATTGATTGAAAAACATCCGATTGTCGATTCTGTCAATTGTGTGTGTTTTACAAAGTAAATTCCACAATATAGCGATGAAAATCGTAATTGTAAAGTTATTTGTAAAATTCTTAGATGGTTTTTAGTGTTCAGCCGTTATTTTCCTTTGGCCAAGCCCGTTTTGTTTTCTTTAACATCCATTTGCACCTTTATAATTAGCCTTTGCCTGCTTTGCGTACCGATTCAGAAAGATATTCTCACAGAAATTCAAGACCAATAAATTTAAAAAAAACACATCTTATATTCAGTAACTGGATAAAACAGAACAGAAAAAAACAGAGCACGAAAAAACAGAACATAGAATATAAAATATTTAAGTTAGGTCAAGTTAGGTAAAGTTAAGTAAGGTTAGGTTAGGTAAGGTAAAAAATAGATACCACAATGTTTTTAAATGTTCTGTATCACAATAGTTTTTTTTTTGATGTTTTGTTTTGTCCTCTTTTGTTTTTCATGTAACCTTTTAATTACCATAACCCGAATTTACTCACATTAACACTTTTATAAATCATTCTGATAATATCTTGAATAAGGTATTAAAAGTTCTGAAATATTGCAGTATAAATAAAATTGTCCAATAGGAAATAGAGTGATGAATATTGGGAAAACTTGCATCGTAGAATAATGGAAGAATATCCATGAGGAAAAAAATATGTACGAGGGCGACCCTATACAATAATAAATGTCAGATTTGTAAACAGTATCACCCAAGTGCGAAGTATTATATTTTTTCATCCAAAGATGTTCTCGAAAAGAATGCGTATAAGTAGCGCTATTTATTTCTTTTTTCTATGCTTTTCCTTCGGCAATACCTATAAACCAGTCGTGATCCTACATGGAGTACTAACCGGAGCTGAAAGTATGGTGTTGATTGGTAACAGAATTAAAGAGGTTATTATATTGTGTTTACTTTGACTATGATTTGTCTACATTGACCTTCCAGGCACACAAAGAAAAAAATATTTTCTCCATATCTCCGTTTTAATTTCGGAATTGATAATCGATTTTAAATATAAACATATTCGATGAAATATTTTGAAGTTTACATTTTACCCACTTGTTTCAACCAAAATCATTGTACCTAAAAGTCTTCGAATTTCCGCATTTCTTTAATTTTATATTTCATAGTTATTTAGCCATATTGTTCATTGTCTCCAAAGCAGTTTCGCATTCTTTATAGCATAACCTTGGTTGTTTTTTCGTATAATTTAATTCTTAAACTAGTGACATGATTTGTACTGGGTTCCTGAACTCTTACATCTGAATAAACATTAGTTCTTAAAGTAATATTTATTGAAGTCCATCACATTGTAGTTATCAAATAACCCAAAGATGACTTCCAACAAGTTGGCTGAATGTTGCATATCTGTAGACAACAGCATTGCACCACCGATAGAAATGCAGGAGATAATTCAAAGTATATGTCTAGTGGTGGATCATGCTAAAATAATAATTAAACAATTAAAACAGACAAAGGTAAATATTCTTTACAACATGCTACCTTTTTCCTCCCCAAAAATTATCTAACATCCTCAAAAAACAATGCAATTCTCTGGTTTCGGATCAGGGTTGCCAGATTTCTAAAAACACAGATCGGGACATTCACAATTTCGAAGACTTTTATACATGTATACGTCGGGATTATAGAGGGACTTGCAATGCGGGACTCGGGATTTGTCGATTGAACTCGGGACAGTCCCGCTCAAATAGGGACGCCTGGCAACCCTGTTTCGGATACGTAATTATCAAAAAACCCATGTTTGAAACAAAGAAATCGATAATTCTTGCGAATTACGAAATATTTTCATGAAAATTCTTCGCCATATTTCAAATATGCTCTATGGTTTGTTGTAAGAAGTTTCATTTGGCATGTTATGATGACCCTTTTCATACTGATATTAAATTTGTGTTTCGGGTTCCCATGTATAACAATTTTTCATTTGACTATACATATTTACATTGCTTACAGAGTTGCATTGTTACAAGCGACATTTAGACCTTTTCAGGTTAAAAAAAAGCATGTTGTAAAGCATATTTACCCAGACAAACAATTCACCATTTAAAATTTCTACATTCACTTGGATCTTTAAGGGCCAGCAACATATCGGAAGTATTTTTTTACCACCATATGGGACGTAATAATAGTACACCTATTCTATAGTAATAATAGCAACACATTTTTGAAAATTTAAACCACTATTATAAACTAGAATTTTTTAATTACCTTTAACACAGTTTTACTAATTATAAAACCTCAAATGCACATTATAAATTACACATTATTATAAATCAATCACATATATTTTAAAAAAAAACTGAGTGTGCTAATTAATCATGCACTTCTCCAAATATAAAAAAATATATTTTACTTGTCATGAGCTTATTCTGATGAGATGAGCTGATCTAATTGAGATGAATCAATAATTTTAAAATTTTACATTTATTATAAAATACATCATACTATAACCACATTTGATATGCCCCAGCAGGCAGCTCTTGCTATATTTCCAGAAAAGATTTGCTTTGCTAAAATTGTCATTTTCTCCGCATTCTAACTGACAAAAACTGAATGTTTCTTAGGCTCATCCTGGAACTGAAATATTTAATATAGACAGATTCGGCGGCTGGTCAAGTTTAACACCTCTATGGCATCAAGTTCAAGAATTGGGAAAAGATGTTGCTAACATTTCATCCATGTATCCAAATGGGATTCATTTATTAGGTAATTGAAATTTGATTACTCAAAAATAATTTACTGTAAATTCTCCTGCACTGAATCGAAACATTTCACAATGGTTTTTTATTTCCATTATTGTTGATGCTATAACATCCTCTTGAAAAACCAACTGTTTTTCTTTGTTTATTTTGTACGTTCAAACAAATGAATTATGTTTTGAAACACACAAAAGAAAATAAATTTCTTATACCAGTTTCATTATTATTTTGCATGCTTTTTTTTCAGGATATTCACAAGGTGGCTTGGTGTCCCGTGTCATTTTAGAAACATTCACTAATCATACAGTTCATAACTTTATATCGCTAAGCTCTCCGCAAGCAGGCCAATATGGAGGTAAAAATGAACACTTTAGATTTTGAAACTCCTAACAACATTATTATTTTTATTTCTGAAACATCATTCCACATTTTCATCTATAAGCTTAAAATGATGTGTAATATCTATGTTTGCACTTTATAAAGTAATTATTTAAATACATCAAAATATTTCCTTTTAGCTGCATTTCTTCACTTATTCTTCCCCGGTCTGGTGAGAGATACAGCATATGAACTGTTTTATTCTCGTGTCGGGCAACACACAGCCGTTGGCAATTATTGGAATGATCCAAAACATCAGCCACTTTTCTACAACTACAGTGTCTTTTTGCCATATGTTAACAATATTATAAGGTAAGTTTACCAGTACACTTAGGATTACTCTAGTTATGCGTGTCTGTGTAATTTATAATGCATTTTTTTATTATTATCTGTCAGACAAGTAAAATATTTAAATTATCAAGAAATTTCAATGCATTATTTAGTTTAATAAAACATGAAACCAGTTAAAACAAATGCGATAGGTTTGTAAAAAATATTTTTACTTTTTCTTTCAGTTCTGAAAAAAGTAGCCAATTTAAGGAAGGATTACTTAAATTAAAAAACATGGTGCTGATTGGTGGGCCAGATGATCAGGTTATCACACCATGGCAAAGCAGGTATGCTTCTTTCGTTATCAAGTGGAATTTTCATACCAAACATGTCAAACTTAACTGCCTTGAATTGAAACATGTTTGAAATTTTATTTTAAAAAACAATTTTGCTGCTAAATTATTCAATTCAGTTATTCCCATTAAAATGATCCATTTCTGTTTTTTAAATTTTTTAAATATTTAAATTTACGCCGTCACTAATCATATTCATGCCAGTATTTTAATACTTATGTCATTTATTTCTTTCAGCCATTTTGGGTATTATGATTTAAATGAAACAGTTATAGAGATGAAATCGCAAGAAATTTATACTAAAGATCTAATTGGTCTGAAGACACTCGATAAACATGGAAAACTACATCTTATCAGCGTACCAGGTGTTGACCATTTCATGTGGCATAAAAATGAAACCATAGTGGATGATTACATATTACCTTATCTAGATTAATGGACGAGTGGTTAATCCTACAAGGTTTTTTATATAAAAAAAATATTTTCCTAGATTCCATTTGTGATAAACTTTGCTTCTTAATAGTGAGCCCCAGTAATTCAGTCACCCAAAAATCAATGATAGAAAAGTAATTTTGAAATGTCAATTTAATGTATTAACCCAAAATAAGATATCTTCTTGAAGATTGACCAAGCAAATGACAATGTTACATTCATTTAGATATTATTTTTACTGCAATATGTATATCTATCTTATTAACTGGGAGCTGATCATCGGATGCAGGTTTATATGTGATATTCTGGTTGATCGAACTAAGCATAATTAATTAACTGGGTTCAATCTTATAATTTAGTTAATTGAAGCACCAGTCATCTATAGACCCAGAACACAATTTATAACATAGTGGCATATTAATTAAATAATTATTAATACATACGGCTATAAAAAATAAAACGTTAATGAAGCTATTTACCAAATATGATTTGCTTCCTATATATTCAGTATTCTCATTTTTTTATATATTAGATTTTTCCCAATGACCAATATTATCGCCTTAATAATAAGAAAAGAAAAGGCAATTAATGCATATGTATGTTATTTTTGATTTTGAATTTTTTTCTCATCTTTGTAAATGTGTTTTGATTTTCATTTAACCCTTTGGCTGTTATGTTTTTCAAAATTCCGACGAGAAATGCTAACATATATATATATATTGTAGAAACAAATGAGATATTGGTTCTTTCTTGTTTTATGGACAAGTCTCTTAAATTATGTTAAAATTTTTTTAATAATTTCATTCATTTGTTTTTTATTTGTCTTTTACCTCAGTCACATTTGACAATAAGCTGTGGCATTTTCAGAAAATATAGGAATACTGCCAGACAGAATTTTCTTTGAAAGAAATGACGAAATAAAGATATACTTTGGTCCTTGTATTTGCTGGCGTTGCGCTAAATCTAAGTAAACCTTACCTAACGGAGGCTGGAGAATTTTCACTCAATTATAAAAAATATGTGCATTGTGATATCATTAATTATTCGACAACAATTGTCGTTAGCACTTCTCGTTGTTTTCATAAACAACAATATAAAGCAGTGGCTTCCAATCTTTATGTTATTGTGCCTCCCTTTGAAGAAAATAGTATCTTCGCGCCTCCCCATCTTTTATTTCATATAGTAATAGACACGTTTTAAAGGGGAAATAAATATTTCTTACTGTTCGCGCCTCCCTTTGCAATAGTCCACGTCTCAGGTTGGAAATCGCTGGTATAAAGGGTTAATGAATATTTGGCACCTTTTTTATATTTAGTATTAGCTGGATGTATCTGAACTCTGTGAATGTTGACTGAAATTTAGAATAAAAGCAGATCTAATGTGTTTCATGACTGAAAATTATTCATTTAAAGTGAATAGCTGTCGTAAAATATGAGTGATAATAGAATGATTAATGGTAAATAATTGTATTCAATGACATAGTGTATAAATATTTGCACTTTTATGACGGACATGATAAATTCATTTTGTGATAAGGATAAGAAATGAGTGCCAAACCAATTAAATTTATTGAACGGCACATTTATACTGTCCAACCAAAAATTATTTTTTAACTATATTTTATAAAATAATCTTAAACTACTAGTCATTTTTTGGCAAACTTAATTTGTATTCAATTTAGTATCAATCAATATACTATATTGCAATATGGCTGCCTTTAATGATTGCAATTATGTACCAGTTATAAAGTTTTCTTTCCTTGGAACATGAAATTTAATTATATTCGAATCGTTTTGATCTGCAAAATGTGTGCATTTTAATTTGAAATAAATGATATTCTCTTAACTACAAAATATACTTTTCAATCGATTTTTGTATCCTTCATTATTAACCAACGTTTCCTATTTACCATATTCCATCCATTGCCTTAATTTAGTAGCTTCTAAAATTACAGCATTGATAACTCATTCAAAATTATATTTCCTGTCTGTTTTTATATGTGTATTTCGAGCATTGTGTATATGCAAGTATTCAATCAATGTATTTTTGTTGATTTATGTAAGTAGATAAATGAAAACAAATATTTTTTAGTAACAAATATATCATCAAGCTTGCTCAACAATTTTCCATGATTTAGCGTAATTTAAGGTCTCTGTACAATTTAAAACTAATGCAGTGGTCTTAAACAAACAAATTATTCCGTTCAAGGTTATAAACTAGTGTACTTTGGACAACTTGAGATATTTATGTGCCTTTAAATATGTACAATCGCCACAATATGTATGATAAAATTCAAAACATCTATTTAAAATTATTATTAATTTAAATTACTCGAATAGAACAAAATCAGTGTGAACCTATAGATGTTCACTTGTTTCTATTTAAAATGAGAACAATTCTTAAATAAAACCAGCTGTCATTAGTTTAGCAAATTGTCAAAAGGTATCTTTCTTTACTATGGTACATAATTCACATTAATGGTTTATCACAAAATAATTTCTCGGCAACTCTCTCGTATTTAGACAATGTTCCTTAATTCAGATGTATATTTGACTTGTTCAGTTTTAGTTTTCATTATAATAATGTGATTATAGGCTACCAATACAGAACTTGCAGATTTGAGGTCTTTGGAACACATTAAAAAAGAAATCTATCTCAGTGTTATCACTAAAAAATCAAACAAGTATTACATGTATTATAAAGGTAGTACATTTATTGACATTTATATACATATTATATACTGTAAAACTTTTCCATATTGTATTTGTTAAGTATATTTTAACCCTTTGAGTGGTGAGTTGATTTTTTTACTGTTACCGACTATTTTTACCATTGATACACACAAAAATATGAAAACATTTTTTTTGTTGATTGGTCAATCTGGGAAAAATATGGATTAATATTTCAGGTGGTAAATATTTTTTTTAAATTTTACAACGCATAATAAAAAATTTAAATTCATTTTTACTTTTCAATAATTTTCAAAAATCTACTACTTCCAATTTGGACCTAGATCTTTTTTTGCTTTGATCTGTAGACATGTCCCGCTCTACTGACGTTGATTCCAAGAAGGGAATCGTGTCGAAATGTAACTTTATGCTCAATATTGTACGGCTACTTGTTTGTGTACAAAAAATAACCTTTTTCAATTAAAAGCATGAGAATGGCAATAAATATTAGACAACACACCATCCTGCCCCACGTATGCAGCTATACTCTTCAAAGGGATACAGTATTGTCATATTTTAAATGGTCAAATTTGAGTCACTTTCGCATTTCGTTTTCTGACATGTGAATACAATCCAAACTTAACAATTTAGGAATTAACTGGTTCACTTGAAAGGTTGATTAAACAAAAATACAGTGAGAAAGAGTTTGGGTGCTACACAATTTGAATGATAAGAACAAAGCGGTTTGTGTGCGAGTAGCAAATGAATTCATGACTAAATGTTCCATCTCTCAACTCACTTGTGACAAGTAATGAAAAACGGGTTATTTGTGTCGATAGCATGAGAAAAAACAATGTTAAACTCAAGGTTAATTCGCAACATCGACTCCGAAACAGATCTACAAAAAGGTGATGCTGAGTATATAGTGGGATTCTAAGGGTACCTTTCATTATGAGCTTTTAGAACCTGACATAACAATTACTGACGGACAGCTTGAGTTCTTAAAAGTGGCCTTAGAAGAAAACAGACTGATGTTAATACATAGAAAGAGTGCCAATCTGCAACACGATTAAATATGGCATTACTTTTAGCCTTACCTAATATAATTATGATTTATTTTTAGATTACATGGGAATATAAATTATTTTTTTTATTTTCAGAATGTAGCAATGTAGATTCCGCACGGGCGAGTGTCAAATACATGGTTTGCAAAGAATTACAGAATTATTGCCAAACTTTGAAATTATTAGAATCCAAAGTTGCAGCAGTTATTGGCATATTCTTTATAACATACGATTCTTTCATCGACAATCGCTTTCATTGTAATCAAGATTTTTATGATATACTTGAAGACTCATTTGTCAAATTATGTCTATTGGTAATGATGTTTTTTAATTGTGATATTCAAATTTTGGTAAAATAAGAGGTGAGTCAAAATTTGCATTAAATATCACTTTATCAAATTATCTTTCAAAATTCTAGAAAACAGTTGAAGACATCGACAAATCATCGTGGGAACCTCAAGTGGCCTTCAAAATACTGTCTTTTATTCATCAGAGGTTTTTAAGAAATCTTCCGTTACTTGAATTATGTGAAAGTCCTTCATATCAGCTTAATATACAAACAGTTGAAGATAATTGAAATTAAATGTTTAAAATATTTTTTTCTGTGGCCCCAATTGTTCTAAATTCGTAATAGTTGATTATGTTCTTCGAATTCAGTCAGCTTGGCCAATAAAAAACTGCAAAATAGCAAATACATTTTCGGATAATTAATACAATTCAATTTGTAAAACAAGATATTTATATGGGTTGAGTTAAGCAAAAAAGAACCAACTGTCCTTTTTAGGTATTTGACCTAATTGCTATTTTATTAGCATTATTTCATTTTTGCTTATCAGGCAAATTCTCTAAATGTCAAATATTTTGATATTTGAAAAAGTATAAAGTATCTATATATTAATAGCCGATAAGGTCCGTATGTATGTCTGAGTGGGTGAGTGTTTGAGCGTCCATTTCACACCTTCCAGTCTCCACTTTTTTATTCATACTAAATTTATATATTAAAAGTCGATAAAATAATCACTCGCTTTTCAATTTTCACAAATGTGTGCGTACTGATGATGTCCTCGAGACATCTTCTTCTTCTACGAAATGTATTTTGTTTGCGTACATTTTCAAATTAATAGATAATAATGAAATGAAATAAAATAAAATAAAATAAATTAAATTAAAATAAAATAAAATAAAATAAATTGAAATAAAATAAAATAAAATAAAATAAAATAAATTGAAATAAAATAAAATAAAATAAATTGAAATAAATTAAAATAAAATAAAATAAAATAAATTAAAATAAAATAAAATAAAATAAAACAAAATAAAATAAAATAAAATAAATTGAAATAAATTAAAATAAAATAAAATAAATTGAAATAAATTAAAATAAATAAATTGAAATAAAATAAATTAAAATAAAATAAAATAAATTGAAATAAAATAAAATAAAATAAAATAAATTGAAATAAAATAAAATAAAATAAATTGAAATAAATTAAAATAAAATTAAATAAAATAAAATAAATTAAAATTAAATTAAATTAAATAAAATGAATTAAAATAAAATAAATTAAACTAAATAAAATCAAACACAATGCAGCAAAAATCTCCCGTTGCTGGGCAACGGGCTTACAGCTAGTACGTTATGATTAATTAACAAGTGATTTAGAATCAATAAAATATTTACACATCTTTGTATATTCATTACGTCTACGTAATGTATCCAAAAACATGTCGAACATTTTAAGCTCAGTATCTCCGTTCTGCAAATTTGCAGTTGGTTCCCTTTTGTATAACTCAACCCATATATAGGTATTGTTTAAATATATTAAATTTGTTATGATGTTTTTGATGGAAGGCTTTTAGAATTAACACTATTAAATGCAAACACTTTACTGCTATTAAAATTCTCACTCACTTTCTCTACAAATGACAATTTTAAATTTACTTTAAAATCAAAATTGTGAAATTTTATTGATATTCTCTCTTTCGTAGAGTATGAAAACTAGTTATAAGGATTAAATTTGAATCATTCAAATTATGTACATTCACACCAGTTTTGTCACTAACGACCCGGGGTTCGCCTTTCGGCATCTTCAGGCATTCAAGTGCATTAAGTAATTTGAATGATTTAAATTTAATATTGAAATTCCACCAAAAGCACCTTCAGTCGAAATCTTAAATTATTTAAAAAGATTTTTCAAAAACATTTACCGTCTCTCTTCCTTAACAGCGTAGACCCACTTTCTTACATCTGTAAACATCAGCTCTGACTCATTGCATAATTGAGAACCTGCTATGGATGCTTCATTTAATTCCAACTCGAGCCAGTTAGTGGAATCATTCTTCTCTCTAAAAATATGAATAAGAATCATAAACTTTTTTTCATCGAAAAAAAATGAGTCACGCTGATGATTTGGGCAATCCGGTAAATTATTGGGATTTCAGATTTCAAAATTGTTGGAAGAGCATAAAAAAAACGAGTCACGCTGATAGTTAGGCAAATCATTAAACTCCTGGGTTAAAAAATGTGGTGCCCTATCAATATTTTAGAATGCATTCTAGGGTCCAAAAAGGTTGGTAACCCCCTGTTCTAGTATATTTTACACAAATATTCCTGAAACGATTTGTTCAGAGAGATACTACACGAATGTGAAGAATAGACTCAGGCAAAACATGCTTCATTGAAAGTAGTATACACTAACTTTCAAAATGTGTGTTTTGAGTTAAGTTCGGTGTTGAAAATGGCCATAACCATATTAATTAGTAACACAAAACTATATCTCGTGCATATAACCGTTTACAAAATATGCTTGGTTAAACCTACAATTAAAATTTCAATGTAAGAAGCACAAAGGTAAATCACCTGTTATACTTTATTGAAAAAGAAAATATGGTTTTGTAAACCTAACCCCCAGATTTGTAATTAATGATTTGGTGACATAAAATATATTTTAAGCGATGAATCTATTCAATCTGAATTTAACAAACACGATCATGAATACAAAATTTTAATCTCACTCATAATTATTTTCCAAGATCAAGTACTTCTTTTGCAGTGTCATCAACTGAAGAGATATGTTCAAGTTTGCTTCTTCGCACTCGTGTAACTGCATTTTTGAGACTTGATTATCATTTTTTAATTTATGGTTTTCTTCAGCGAGAATCGTATTCTAAAATATGATGAGTGATTAAATACATTTGCTGAAAACTATTTTCTTGCATCTATTATCATCATCATACAGAAGAATGTAACAAAGCATAAGTGTATAGTAAAGTGCTCAATTACACCGTTCCAACATTCATAATCAATCTTAAAAACTCTTTTCCTCCCATTTAGTTTTTGGCATCTATAGGTATATTATGTTGTACATTTGTGTAATGAATTCAATATTGAATACTTTTAGAACCATTTTATTTAAGACTTAATGGTTTTCAAAAATCAGTTTTCTAGCAAAATTTGTGACATTGCGAAAGCCGGTTTTTTTAACTTGGTAACCCGGTTTTAATATTAGAATATATATTAATTTATTTATCAAAAAATGTCAATATTTTGATTTAAATCTGCCATAGTTAGAAATATGATGTTTAAAAGTCAATATACATCAATGAACAATATTTAAGTATATTTTGAAATTATTTTGTTGCGCATTTTGAATCAGACAGTTGACGATTACCCAGCGAAAGAGTTCTTTCTATTTTAGGAAATTTCGTTTACACGATAAGCTTACTCGCCAAATAAAAAAAACCATATTTTAAACCATTTTTTTTTTGCTATATTAATTGAATTATCCATTTTTTGTAAAACTTTGAAAACCGGGCATTAAATAAAAATATATATATTTTTTTAAAGTTAGTTTTTGTATAAACATAAATTGTAACTCATTCATAAAAAGAAAGAAAATTAAATAAGCAATTTGCACTCTGCATGTCTTACATCCTTAATTTAAGTTTAATATTCACCTTTTCGTAGACTGTATTCCTATCAGAATTTTTTTCTTGCAAGATATCAAGTCTTTTATCTTTTTGCGAACATTTATTTTTGAGTTTCAACATCTGAAATTTATTTTGTTTCATGTTTCCTATAAGAACATTGTAAAGATGTAATGAAATCACACATACAATTTTATGTAAATGGAAAAGAAATATTACTGAGAGCGAAGTTTTTCAAATTTTACCTTGTGATATTTTCAACTTTTGAATTAGAGCACTGATAGAAGTCTTGTTAGATAATAATTTCTTTTTTGAACAGTTCAATTTATCTTTTAAATTTACAATTTCCTTTGTCATGCTTCTAGATTGAACAGTACTATTTACATTTATATCAGATTCATTATCAAATTTTCCCACACCAGTCTGAGAAATCTAAAACAGACAGATTGATACTTATTTATATATTTTTTATATCACTTTACTTATAAAACGCACTATAGGACAAAAAATATTTAATTGCTGTCATTACTTACCAGCACATTTTGTAGCGCATACAGTTGTTTGGACATTTCGTCAAAATCATTTTTGATATCATCAATCAAATAAATCTTTTCATCTTCACATTTTTCCCGCTGAAAGCAAAAATAGTCATCACTGAAGATATAAATTATTACTGTATTGACTGATAAACTTAAAAAATATTCATGAACTCAAAAAAATCACCTTTACGGAGCAGGTATTAAAATACAGTGTAATCTCTTCCTTTAGATTATTCAGCTCTTGGAAAATGTCCTACAAAAGAAAATTACAGTTCTCTCTGTACTATTACAATCGGCAATTTCAATATTTTATATGTACCCAAAAGCAATAGTCGTATCCTATGGCCCAGTGGTTAGCCACTTTCCCCAACTGGGCATAGTGAGAGCGATTAGTTAACCACTAGTCTTGCCCAAGCCTTATTCTTCTATCCCTACTACTCATTGAATAAGAAAAGTTGAGCGACTGAGTAACAAACAGTTCTCGTAGGAAAAAACTTTTGTTGAGATACCTCTGTAAGGAGACCATATTCTCCACATTGACAGTGGACATGGATAAAAAAAGCAATAATTTTTATGTCGAGAAACTTCTTGAAAGTAGAAAAATTTTGCCCCACCCATTGAGAAAATAATTTACTTTTTGTCTTATTTACTTTTTAATAGTTAAAACATACGGACGGCCCTTAGCCTAATGGAACGTAGTTTATAGGGGTTTCAACAAAACTACCAGGACATTGCCGTCAAATCAAATTTGCCCACTACCAATACAAATTACTTATGAGACAATTTATATTTTTACATATTTTATTTTAGATGCACAAATAATATATATATATATGATACAAACATACAATATAAAATATTTAAAATTAAAATTCAATATTATGTGTTTAAGTACCTTCTCAAATATTCTAATTTAAAAATACTACTTTAAAATGGCACTAACTCTTGCAGTGTTTCATTTATTTTTTTATAATATTTACACTTTGACGCAATTGAAAAACGGATTAACCCTCAAATATCTTCACTGTGAGTTTTTAATCTTTCCCTTCGGTTTTGTCTAGGTAGATTTGTTTTAGTGGCAATGTCTTGGCGGTTTTATTGGGGGTGCCTTTTCTATGTGATCCTGGGTCTAAAGCAAGTAGAATACTCGTTTTTAAACCATTAATCACTGGCAGAGCCTATAGAATTATATAGAAGAGCGATATTAGAATATGTTTGCTTTTTTAAACGTTTTTTATGAAGACAAGGACTGGTTTCGATCATCACAAGCATTATAAATTGATGAAAAATAAATGTTTATTCTGATCTTGATGGTAAAAAAATCAAACTATTGTAAAAAAGATTGTATTTTATTTTAAATACTTATATTATCTTTCAACCATGGACTGAAAGTTAACACAATAAAATTAGCATATGCTTGTTTGAAAATGTGTAAAATGTTAAAAGAAAGCATGTACACACTTTACAGCTTTCCAATGATTTATTTTTCTGTTGTAGCATGGATTCAAGTATTTTATTTTCCAACTGCAAATTAAACTCTTTGAAGTGGTGAGTAAAGTATGCATCCCGCAACAAATCAATTTGTTTTTCCTGTTTTATCATCTGTAAAAAGAAAAAAATGATTAACGATACCAATACATATAAAGGAAACTAGTTAATTGATAATGAATTGAAATCATATAGAAATTTATGTTTTTTTTGTTACCTCACCGTTACAGTTTCTATACAACGATTCCATGACATCCAAATCAAACCTTAGAGATTTCACAATGTCCTTGTATTTATTGATCTGGAACAAAAGTTATATGATCCAAGGAATCGGCTTAATTTTAATTTTGTTTTTTTTGTAACTGTGCTCGCTTCCAATGTGAAGCGTATGGACTCTTAATGGTGCTTACTCATCTTACCCATCCTATCTTCAAAATGAGGCATAGTGAGAGCTATAAGCTTACCATTTTTCCTGCCCTAGCAATATCCTTCTATCCTTACATCCTTGCTCTCTTCAGAAAAAAAAGGTTTAGCAAAAGAGTAACAAGTTATCCTAGAAAGAACTTCTGTCAAGACACGCTCCACAAGGAGTGCATATACTCCCAGAATGGGAGTATTTATGGCTAAACAAATGATTTACCTATACTATTAATATTATTGATTTATTATAATCAAAAAATATTATATTTGATATGGTCACTCACTTCAGTCTTGTATGCCTCTCTCTGCGACTCCAATTGAAGGTAAACAAATTCATCATCAGTGCTTGCCTGAAATAAACTTTTATATAGAAATTGTCTAAAATTATATTGACATTTTTATACAGCAATAATTGCTAAGTGTAAAACATGCAAAAATTTTGGGGTAAATATGTCAATTGAAAAATCAACAAATTATAATGCAAATATCCACTGGAAATTCAAACCCTTGATCGTATAACATAAACCACTACCGTTATCATTCAAGCATGACAATTTCCATAAATATGTTTTTTTCACAACTCTCTTCTTGAATTTTAAAAAGATGACATTTAAAACATTCACCTCAATATCACATATAGGGTCAATCAAATGCTCAGCTCTTTCTCTTTGAAGTTCATTTATGGTGTTTACATGCAGACCGATAGCGCGCTGCAAATTTAATACCTGAAAAAAGTTTTGACACACAATTTAATTCTACAAATTTATTTTAAACTAAAAGAGTAGTTAATTTAGCATAGTTTCGCAGAATACGTTTGAACATTTTAGTTGAATAATTTAAGATTTCGACTGAAGGTGCTTGGTGGAATTTCAATATTAAATTTGAATCATTCAAACTATATACATTCTCACAGATTTTGTCACTAACGACCCGGGTTTCGGCATCTTCAGGCATTCAAGTGCACGGATGAACTTGAACTGACGCTTAGTAAATGAAAGTTTCGTGTTTATATAAAAAATAAATGCATCACTGAGTCCAAAGCCATTGCTGGCGAAAAGGATAAGCTCATGGGAATGCCAACAGATTCGAGTAGTAAGAAGTTTTAAGAATTATATTATTTGTTTGTCGGCAAAGGTTTTATGATTATATAGGGTATAGAAGTGGAGATGCAGGAAGGTTCAATATTTCATTCAAAATCGGAAGACTATGCAGCTGTGCTCTATTTATTTCCAAAATTTCCTGGAAAAAGAGCTTATGACTGTCCGTATTTGGGTGTAACATTTTTATCTCTTGTTCCTGATTGAACACGTGTCCATAAATGACTATATAATCATAAAATCATATAATCATAAAACCTTTGCCTACAAACAAATAATATAATTCTTGAAACTACTTACTACTCGAATCTGTTGGCATTCCCATGAGCTTATCCTTTTTGCCAGCAATGGCTTTGGACTCGGTGATGCATTTATTTCTTATATAAACACGAAACTTTCATTTACTAAGCGTCAGTTCAAGTTCATCCGTGCACTTGAATGCCTGAAGATGCCGAAACCCGGGTCGTTAGTGACAAAATCTGTGAGAATGTACATAGTTTGAACGATTCAAATTTAATTTTAGTTGAAAGTTAAAATGTAGCAAGATTTTTCTAATTTTATTTTAATAAAGTTTTTATCTAAAATGATGAAATATCACCTCTTGAGCCTTTGTATCACGATCAATCTGCAATGCATCCACACATCGTGAAAGTTCTATCACTCTTGCTTTATTAAGTTTCAAGCTTTCGTCTTGTATGCGAAGAATTTCTTCTTTATTTTCAAGCTGTTTATTGCACAAAAAAATATAGTTTTACATCTTAACACTGAAATATTGTATTATTCCAGGAAAACATTTCAAATAGGCTTATTTTAAAAGCACATTCAATTCTCTTTGAATAAGGATTAATACAATTATCCAATAATCACAATAATATTTTATTTATTATTATGAAGGAGCATAATATTCCTTCATAACAATTGTTTGAGTTTTTTGAAAAATAAAATTTATCTTAGAAGTAATTTATAATATTTCAAAAATTAATTTCAGATATATTAGGGTACACAAAAAATTCTTAACAAACTCTTATTACTTTACTATAAAGTATTTATTTTTTTATAAGTATCTCACCAGTTTTTGCGCTGATAGCAGTCTGATTTGAATATTATCAATTGATGCTGAACTATTTACAGCCAAATTATTTAGTTCACTATCCTTTATCAATTGAAAAGAAGAAAATATGTTATTGTTTAAGCAGACATGTTTGTATTAATATCTTAATATATGCTAATATTGAAGAGTAACATTCTTACCAATTTGGTTTCTGATCCACTGCAGCCATTGAGAGTTTTCATTTTAATAAAATGAAAAAGTTACAACTTCTGACATAAAACTTTCAATGTTTAAGTATCAGTTTTACCCTTGATTTTCATTTATGTCTTGAATAGAATATAATATATTACAATGACAACAAACTCTTAAGGCCAAACACTTGGGTCAATGACTCACGGGTATGTTACAGATTTTGCTGGTGAGTAAACATTGTTCAGAAGAGGGGATTGAAGTATTTTTAGAAAACTCGCGTCTGAAGTGAATAAGGATAGAGATGTTTTATAAATAAACATGTCAAGTAAACTTTGTGCAGCACTAATAATTCTTGGAATAAATAATAAAAAGTGACAGTATTGAAACAAGTTATTCTACAATATTTTTATTGGATGTTACTTTATATTATAATAATATAATTAATGTCTCATATCAAATCAAAAGATATTTAATAAAAATTATTCTGGAGAAATTTGTTTGATAATAATTTGTTGGCCTCCTAAAGGTGCTGATGTATCATTTGAGTAAATTGTTGTGTTCATAAATGTTTTCTTTGATTTGTTTGATCTCTGAAAATGAAAAACAGACAATGATATATATGTTTATCAGTCGTTGAGGACTTCTCAATTTTAAAAGCACTTTGTATGACTCAAAGTCTACAAAAATCTCATTTCCGATAAGTGTGGAAGCTAGATGCCAGTGAGCACACTTGATTCAAATGTTTCAGTTTTACCGTATAGCTGAGTTTCTAAATATAATAACCCAGGAATAATGTTCTTATTATTTGTTTAACACAGTTTATTACCTCAGGAGAAGTAAGTTTTAATTGCTTTCTCATCTCCTTAATAATACCTCCGTTGAATTGATTTTGAAGTTGGCCACTTTCACTTTCTTCTTGTAATGAGAAGCATTTTTTTTGCCAACATATCAATTCCAAATCCTTCTTATGCAATTCATTCTCATATTGTTTTCTTAATTCTATTAAATCCTATGAAGTTAAAATAATGACATGCCATTAACCGTCTTCTCTCTGTAGTAAGGATTTAATAACTTATAATGTTAAACATAACTTAATAATATATATATTTTTAAAAGTTAAGAGGAGGTAAGAATATTCTATGGAAGAAATGAGTTATCAGATAATTTCTAAGCCTCTTTTCCAGTATAGGATAGGAGTTGGGTGGTAAGTACTACAAACATAATAACATGAGTTTTCATTCCTCTACAAATTCATAAATCATTAAATAATCAATAAATTCTTTTGTTTCCATTTGTTGCATCTAAAATATTGTAAAGTAATTATATTGATAAAATTCTTTTACCGCAGAATGCTCTTTTTCAACAATTAGCTCCTTCCTGTTTAAAGCCCTGGATAGAAAGTAATATTATATTTATAGCAATAATTAATTATAGAATTTTATTTAAAAAAATCTGTGTTAACAAACATGTGTTATTTAATTATTTCGCGTCATCCTGTCACAAATATATGTTTCAGCAAAGCATTTTACACTTGACTAAAATTAAGGAGTCTGCATTATATAATATCTACCTCGTTGGGTAAATATTATTTAATAGACTTGGGAAAATTCATGTAAACTTAATTTCATAAAACGTACACTATAAAGTTGGGGTGATCTTCTTTTTCCAGGATTAATCTTTTTTTCAATTTTGCATTTTCAGCTAATAACTTAGAACAATGGCAGTCCATCTGAAAATACATTTAATTATCTTCGATTGAAAGTTCACAAATTGTATGTCTCCTCGAAGTTTTATCAACATATCAAACCTTGAGAGATTTGCCCTCCAGAAGTTTTCTCAACTCAATTTGCTCTGACACTTTCTTCTCTAATTCCTCAACAGCTTGCATCAATAAAATGTTTTGCATCATTAAATCATTTACCCATTTCTTTAAAAGCAAAATTTCTACCTGTCAAATAAAACTTTAGTGGTCAAATTTTATACATAAGTTGTTATGAAACGTATCCAAAAAGATTCAGCGTCTACAACACATACTCTTAACTATGCATATATTACTGTTTTATTTATACCTCAAAATCTACCGGAATCAATCTTTCAATTATTTGAATTTTGTTTTCATACAGTTTGTTTAAATCCTCTATAATTTTAAATGAGAGCAACCTGGTACATACACATGAGTCATCAAAAGGTGCTCTTTTTTCAATACCTTCATAACAGTCCATACTCATTTTTCATAATATTTTAAGGTTAATGCCAAAAGACAAAAAAATAATTACATTTGAAACAAAACATAGTATTCTGAATTCAATTTAATTAGTACAAGACCCCAATTTTATTAATATCACACTTAAACATAAGCATTATGAATAGTTTCTATATAAGGTCAATGTTCAACATCTAATCAAATAATCATAGCTATTATGATAAGTAATAAACAAAAAGCAATACCATCCTACTTACAGTGCTTTTTTGGGAAAATAAAGGTGCTGGAACTCACTTTTTGCCAAGCTTTTTACTAATGACTCTTTTTATAATCCATGTCCGTTCCCAATGTGGAATATATGGTTTTCGAGTGAAGATTTATAAAAATAAGTTTTTTTACGAAAACTGCTTGTTAGTCGACCTCTTTTTTTACAATATATCAAGCATTAGACTCTTGGTTCTGGTCACAGGGTAAGTCTATGGACCCAGTATTGCTTTTTTATTAACACATTAGCACCGGGGCGAATATGCCCAAACTACATGATACAAGTGCGGTCGTCTTTAAATCATCATAACTTTTACTCCAGTGAAAAATAATTACTCAAAATTTGTGAATCTATCTTTCTTTATTAAAGTATAAAAAAAAAATTAAATAATATCTTTTTTTGACCAGTGCTTCAAGTTCTATTGCCGCATGTTTTACAATTTCGGAATTTGTGTTAAGTAAAATCACTTAAACGTGTGAAAATAACATATAGATAGTTCATGTGTGTATCCACTCTGATGATACGGGTTCAACATTTGGTGCAGGTGATATATGTATGAGTGAAAATAATAATTTTTAGCAAATAAAACAATACACAAATAATTTCAGATCTTTTAATTTCAGTTATTTTTAAACAATACAGATCACGAATTTATTTGTGAAATATCTTTATAGCAACACTTTTAACAAAAAGGGATGCTGATCAAAAGGTACAATCATCATATACAAATCGAACAATATCAAACATTTTACAAAATAACTATGTTCTTTTGGATATAATATCCCCTATCATATATATATTAATCTTACGAACATAACTTATAGCTAGGGAATTAGTATAAATTCCAATTTGATATATTATAATATGATACTTACATATTTCGTTTAGTCACTTGGTAAAATGGCGTCATGATTTTTTTTCAGTTCTTTCCTGCTATCTGAAGACATTTTAAAAAAATATTCTTTTATTTTTTTTTTAACAAATAATCTATTGACTTCATGACACATTCAAAAATGAATTTGTTCACTCTGCCATCTACCGAAATAGAAGCCCAGGCATTCTTGCAAAAGAAAGGAATACTGCCAGCTAATATGCTGTGTCAAAGGAATCAGGACATGAAGTTCTATTTTGGTTAATGTATATCCTGGAATTGTAATGATGTCACTTGTTGAAAGAAGGTAAAGATTCACCATGAAAATTGGTTTGTGGATGGTCGTTTACCATTCGTGATAGCTGTTCGCTTTTTTTATCATAGCTGGGCGAAGGAATTAAAATTTACCAGGTTCTGTGAAGATTTGTGTATGAACAAAAACACAACCATCGATTGAAACAATTGCATGCGAGAAATCTTCATCCAGTGCCTCAAGCAATGGCCAAAACAAAAATCGTAAACCAAGGGTTGTGAAATCGAGGAGAGTTTGCTCACTAATCATAAGAACAATGCAGGTCAAGTACTTCCTCAGCAATGGATCTTCGGAGGACACGTCAAAGTAACAGATCGGAGTGCAGAAACGTTGATGGCGGCAATTTTAAACAATTTTGGACAATTTCGAAACAGGCTCAATACTTAACTTGAATAATTGAATGCCTACAAGACAGAATAACTGGAAAACTATTTTAAAGTGAATCATCGCTATAATTTTTAAATCCTTATTATAGGGAAATTTTTCGCACACTTAATTGTAAGCCGCCAAGTCTTGGTCAATTGCTCCTGAGACAACCCTAGCACACATCTGCACAACGCATAACGTCCGTTGTGCCACGGGAAATGTCTATTGGACACAGATGTACAGCTGTGGCGGATGGTAGAGGGAATTGCATAGATCCTGACACATTAGTTCACACTAAGACCATCAAGCAAATGTGAGGATCCGCTAAATGCCAAACTCAACAACACAGAGGTCATCATCTGGAGTCGTAAATGGGCAAATTCATTAGAGACTGAAAGATAAAGACAATAACAAAATTTAAAATTTTCTCACCTCCTATATCTAATTTATAAATATTTGGTTAGGTTAGAATTTTTTTTTTGAATGCCTAGAGATAACAGGAGAGTAGGTACCTTATTTAATATTTCACTCTTAATTTGTTCAAAAGGAATAATAATATTAGAGTTATTTGATATAAAAATTATTCTCATTTTATACAAATGCATAATAAAATTGGTTCAGATTTTGCAACGTCAGAGATGCAACAACGTCATAACTGCAAATTCTTTTTTTTTCAGAAGCATATAAAGATTCTGTACATGATAGAACAATGGTTTTATAATTTTACAATTTATATTTCAATTTCTAGTACTACATTTGTGATGTTGTTGCACCGAGTGTACAATAACAGACATGTAATTTTCAAACAAAGAAGCATCATGCATTATATAATGTAATTAATCACACATGATGTATAATAGTTGCCTTTAAAAATTCTAACCGTGCATTTTAATACAGATTGACGTGAATTGAGATTGCGTGATTAGAATAAAAAATAAGAATTCTTTCACATCAGCAAAAACAACACCATCCAAAAGTTTAAGACATTTCAAGTATTTGCCATAAACGGGAATAAATTATCACTCAATTATGTTATGTATTAGCCTAAGTTGAAACCATTTCTTCAATATCAATCCATAAATTTTAGTCTGTTTTTTTACTTCCAGCCAATTGAAATCAAATTTTATAGAGCCAATAGTAAAAAGGCTTATGGGTTCAAGGTAAACCCAACATAACGCTAACTTAAAAACAATGTAATGAGACTAATGGTAGATGATTAAAATTGGATTTAAGGTTATAATAAGCAAGTATTTAAGACATGTTTCAATACTGTTTTATGGATTAAATCAGAATTCAGGATTAAAATTTATTATATTTGAAAAAAGCAGTAACACGGAAAAAAATGGAGATCAATGTTGCAAAAATAGATTCAATTGGATGTGTAAGTTATCTTCAGAAACACACGATTACAGACATTTATACGACATAAACACGCGACTAGATTGGATAACAGCTACATAATATAAGGAAATATAAAATAAGTATGTTGCCTCATTTATGCAGATCAGAATATCATTACAATAAACTCATTTCAATATATTTTAGTGAAATAAATTCCTCATACTCATAAGGATTATTCTGTTTTGATTTTTTTTTATTAAATAAGACATTCGATCTAACAAAACAAAGATTTTTTTGCTATTGAATGTGATCGAAAAATAATCAATGATGCGAGAATGAAAAATGCAGATATGAAAATAATTTAGAGCAGCGACTACTCTTGGGCAACAATTGTCACGAAAAGTGATATTTTCTATGAATGTTATTGATATATCAGTACACTGCATTCGATCATATTCCACTCATAGAGGGAGGGTCATGCAGATATTAAATAATATATGTTTAGTAGCTTACTGACTAATGGTAAAAAAAAATTAAAGTTCGTCGTCAAAATGAGAGCCTAATAGGTGGTCACCGTAATCGGTCGCTTCGCTGCCAACGAATATATCGTGATGATCAATAATTTCTGTGAAAGATAGCCGCAAATCGTGATCATCATCTGAAGACCCAAAAAGATGTTCCACTTCATCATCAGCAATATCTCTATGGAATTAAATCAACATTGGCATTAAAATATTTTATCTAAACAAACTTTCATCCCAATTTGAAGTATATGTTACTCATGATGATTTCAACAATAGGAATAATAAGATTTCTAACTAATCTAAGATATAGACTTTGATTCAAATTCTTAACTTATATTACATACAAGAAATTAAGAGTAGGATTTTTTTTCTTTTACTGAGCACGGAGAGAAATGGTTTGCTGTCAATCGCTCAACTTTCCTTTTCCAAAAATGGTTAATTTAAAAAAAATTAAAGTTGAAATGATTGTAAAATTTTGTGTGTAGATTTAAAAATCAGCAAATTTTATGTCGAGCACTGAGTATACCCAAAAAGCCTTAAAAATTTCAATAGAATCTTAAACATACTCATTATTGGGTATAATCCATGACTGGATCTCTTTCCCGCTCAAATAGCCATCATGATCATGGTCATGATCGTTATCAAACTTGTCCTTTTCTATGGCAATCCATTCCCTGTCATGATCGAGACCTGAAAAAAAATCATAACCTATAATGGAGTGAGAAGTCATCTTTCCACTATCTATCATAAAAAATATTTTTTTATTATTATTTCCTCGTGAAAAATTAACTAAAAAATGTGAACTAGATAGAATCAGATAGGTCAGTGTTTCCCAAACTTTTGACATATGTGTACCCCTTCTATAATTTTCGTAACACCGAGTACCAACGTTCCCTCTAAGCCGAAGGGTTAGCTGCGCGGAAATTTCAAAGGCTGCGCGGAGACTGTACGAAGGCTGCGCGGACCGATCAAATATTAATTGAACAACTGTCTTGTAGTGCGCGCCAACCCGGAATGAGTGCGCGGGGGCTTCCGAACTGCTGCGCGGCTGCGCACGCACGCAGCTTAGAGGGAACGTTGCCGAGTACTCCTCCTCAAAAAAAATGCGTATACTTCAATAACAATCAAAATATATAAGCTGCTTGTTGCACCAGGCACAGCCAAAGCCCGGTGCAGCGCTTAACCCCACCAAACTATTCTTGTACCCCAGGGTGTACGCGTACCAGACTTTGGTAAACACTGAGATAGGTGAATAATTTTTTACTATTAAAATATGTAAAGCATTTACCTCTGTCTCCAACAAATTCTTTGAAGTCAATTCTACCATCTTTGTTTGTATCTTTTTCTTTCAAAGTTTGCTCCAATAAAATTGAATGCATTTTTTGATGCTCTTCTGGATTGGAAAACACAACAAATTCTTCAAAATTCAGCAGACCATCTTGATTTTCATCGGCAGCATTAAACATTAACTTATCTTCGAAAATCATCTATAAATAATTTTTACTGATAAAATACCAACACTCCAATTTATTTCCTCCTAACTGGATGGCTGCCACAGGCGAGATATCTCGTCAAATTTTTCGTGCTCAACACGTCAGAGACGAGTTACCTCGTCAATAACTAAGTAAATTAATAATTGCAAATTATAGTTGGTGTGCTAGGTACAAACGTACTTTTATCTACGGCAGCCATAAGGTTAATGTTCAATGCATCAGCTTTATGAATGCAGTTACTGAATTATATATTTACTGTTTTATTTCTTTCTCTAGCAACAGAGTTATTTTCTTTTTGATAAATGTTAACACCCAGCAAGGGATACACTATTTCAATAGCAGCCGATATATGAGCTTCGGAAAATAATTTGAACTTATCAAATTTTGACTATTGGCGAAGGGATCTTAAAGTCTAAAAGTCTTGGCAGTTATCTAAAAAGTATTAAATATCTCAAATCAATGGAAAAATATTTATTTGGATGCAAAAGAAGAAGAAGACACAAACACTTAAAAAATGATTACCGATTCTTCGCTGCTGTCATCATCTGGTGGAATGCGATATTCAGATTCCAATCCATATGTTTCCAGAATATATTCTTTCCATGAAACTGTGCCATTTTGGTCTCCATCTACTTCTTCGAATCTTTCGTTAGCTTCTTCTTCTGACAATTTCCTAAAATAACATTGGATTAATAAGCACCTTTGAAATGAGCTCTTTCAAAATATATTTTCATTTAAAAATATAAATAACATTGAAGTGTACCATTGGCAGTGGCCTTGTGCTGGCAAGTAAATGATGCACAATGACTATTTTATATAAATATACCATAAAAGAAACTTTTAAACCTCTAAGTAGTACCCAATGATATGATAGCTACCTGACTATATTCATAAAGTTCAGTGTTGTTTAGGCAAAATCTGATAACTAATTTTTGAAATGCTGTTGCTTGCATACTTTCAAATATAAATTGTAAACTAAATGTTTGCACAACTCAATATTATTTCAATAATAATAGACATAGTCGCAGTGGAGTAGGAAGGGGTCCTGCCGCCCGAGGCGATCCTTGAATTTGCCACCCCCAATATGTCCTCTAATTTTGTTTTTAAATCACTTCAACTATTTATAAACTATGAATGTGGAGTTATTACCACACATGGCTTAATTTTTTTTATGTATAAATATATTTTCTCGCAAAATATTGTAGATATTTTTGAAAATGCCGCCCGGTGCGTTCCGCCTCTGCCGCACCCCCCTTGCTACGCTACTGCATAGTCGAAAATTCAGTAATAAAATTTTTGTTTTCATTCAGTTATTTCATACTTTAATATTTGTTTGAATTACCCTCAAGTAAATTCAATATTTTGCAATTATCAAGTTATGCTCAAACAACACCGAATTAATAAGTGGGGCTATTTTTGGGGAGTAAGTAATAAATTAACTATTAAGTATAATGAATCTCCTCAAATGCTTACATGAATGACTGAAGAATCCAAGCTTTAAGTTCGTTTCTATCTATATATTTATCTCCGTTAAGATCCATCCTCAATAATAGAACTCCAAGGCGCCTTTTAGACTCTTCAATGGGAAGCTGATCATACTCTTCGGCATCCTTGACACTTCCTGATTAATACAAAGTATCATGAATAAAATAAAATAATCATAATGGCGATCAAACTGTACACTTATAGTGATAATAAATAGAAGTTAAACAATATCAAACATAGGTTTAAAACACTCACCAAGGATTGCTTCATGATCGAATTCTGAGTAGTGCTCTCCATCTCTTATGTGATTAGCATCTCTAGGGCTATAACCACCATCCTCCACTCGTTCCTGGTGAGATGAATGAGAGTGACTGTGAACAGCAGCAGGACTTCCTTGACACAGTAGCGTATACGGAATTAAGAATATTATTGCTAATTTTAATTTACTCAGTGCCATATTATTTTTGACAGCTCTAAAACACTACAGAAATGTGTTAGAGTTTCTGCGATAGTAATTTTCTCATATATTCCATAGCGAAACCTAAGCCGTTTATGTAAATAAATTTAATTTAAAATAAGAATACTAGCAAGCAGAGTCCATAGCAGTGCCTGACTTTGCATACTATTTCGGGATTAATTTAATGTAAGGTAGGTAGGTACATGTACATTATTATTATCTCTGAGAAATTAATTCAGGCTGCACTCAAAATATACATACGGTGTAAAAGCAAAATACAATCGTTATTGTGGCAAAGTAATTTATCGTATATTTGGTAGATTCCAAAAATTAGAAAATGGTAAGTCGAGCAATCCAAGAATATTTTTTAATTTTTTAAACGGAATATAGGCCCGTGTGTCGGTGTCTTATTCAAAGTGTGACCAGCAAATAAAATAAATAGTAAGTAAATATTATAAGCGGTCCGGTCCGTATCCACTGTATCAATATAAATGTGGTCACTGTTAAACTGTTAGTAAGTTATATAAAACGGTTGGCTTTTAAATAAAATAGTCAGTAATATAAGTAAATGGCTTGTTTTATTTTGACAACTATTAAATTTTATCAGAGATAATCAAAATTATGACTAGTACTCAGTGGCGGTTCTAGGTACTGGGCTAGGAGAGCTAAGCCCGACATGCATTTTTCACCCAAAACTTTAGACGGCTGAATAAAAATGAACAGCAATTCGGCCGCTGAACAAAATAAATACATTTATAAGCGTAACTAACCTTTCCCAAATGAATATAATATCTTTGTTTAAATTTTCCTCTGTCAATATAAGACAATGCCATGTCTACCTACAATAATATTCTCGATTGTGTTTTCGTTTTGTATTACAATTTTAAGCTGAGCCGGCATAAAAAAAAACAATAACCCTAAAAATAATTCAAAGAGAACAGACAACGTGACGTCAGTCTGTCAACACCTACGTATTAACGACGCAGGGGCTAGAACTTTCCAGCCCGCAATCACAGATAATATTGGATAATATCATGCAATATTTCTTTACACTGGAGCACTATCAAGCACGATTATATATTTTTTGTATTTGTATGTACGGAAACGTCATCAAACACACACGACTGTCTTTAGCTTATGTCATTCGTTGGGGGCTAAAATGAATCTTCCCATGACATACACAAATACCAATACACAAATCCCAATATCATTGTATTGTATGAAAGTGACAGGCATTGAATTTCACTGACAGCTCTCTATTGCTTTTTGTACTTGTTATTTCACTTTGAAAGAGACGAATTTAAGGTCACGTATTATTATTTCTTACTTACATTAGCATTGATTTTATTATATAGTAATTTATGCTTTGCAGTAGTGTCGTAGCATTTGTTTATTTGCTTGTAGATTAACGTATAAGGTGAAGTGGAAAAATACACAATTTCGTAAATAGTATACAATGCTAAACTTTCCTCTAGCCCACCCAAAATTTTTGTTCAGGAACCGCCACTGCCAGTACTTAGCATGAAAAATAAACACACAAAATATAATGATTTCTTAAGTTAAGTTTTAAAGGCAGAATAAGTGTAAAGTAAAACTAGATATATGGTCTTTTTAATGTCGATAACTTTGAATGTTAACAAAATATTTACAATGTACAGATAGACGCTTCTGATTATTGTTTATCTGGCAATACTATTCTATATATGTATCTAACATACCCTATAACCAGAGACAATACCTTGTAACCCTAAATGTAAATAAATCTGACGTTAACGAAATACAATACAAACCTTTTTAATATTAAAATTCCGGTGAGATATCATTTTTTTTCAAGAGAGAATTTCAGTGAGGACCAGTATTTGATTTTAAAAATCGGTGCCATATCATTTGCCGCATCATCTTTCAATTTAAATGAGCTTTTTTTATAGGTTACATACAGTAATATAGTAACTAGCTCAAGTTATCATGGATGAAGAAATTGATGACATGTCTTCATTTATATACGATTATAGTGCTGTGAGCGAATGGGAAAAATTCATATTCAAAATTGAGAAAGTCATAATGAAGTGGAAATTATCCGATAATGTGTCTCAGAAGCCTCTTCCTAATGGGGCGTTTCGTAATTGTAAATGGAAAATAACTACAGAGAGAATTGAGTTTGAAGATGATGAGTTTACAATAGTTCGGTATGAACTAGTGACAGATATAACAATAGACACGGATTTATTAGAGGATCAGGGAAAATGTCAAACATTGGTAGACTTGGCTACTGCTAGTAATGATTTTAACCATTTCGAGAAACATCAGAGTAATGTGCCTCCACTAGCAGCTTGGTTTGGCCTGAGAAATTTCGTCGTTTTAAAGCCTTCAAATGAAATATCAAGTGAGAACAAAATAAAAACCCTTCTGAGTTCTATTAATATAGCTATTGATAATTCAGCATTTGAGATTCCAGTCTTCATTCAATTGCGTGAGTTTTGGCAACACCTTTATCTGGGAATATGTGAATCGAAAGGTCTATGTATTAAGTTTGATACAATACATTTAAGAAAGATTCCTGCTCAATGTCACTACTTAATTGGACTCTTGGATCTCTTTAAAGGAAAAGTGGCTTCCACGCTGGCCTTAGATACTGTTCAAATATCTGCAAAGTTGACTTATACTCTCACCGATTGGTTATCTTCTTCATGGACTCAGCAACCGCCAGATTTTGATTTTTTACAAGGTGAAACTATTGGAATAAATGCTTTTTCTACATTACCTTTCGGAGCTGTGTTGGATCCAATCGAGAGATTGACACTTTTCGTATCTTGGTTGAAACTGTCTGAAGATACAATTGTGGATTCTCAAAGTTATAGTGATTTTGATCCGTTGGTAGCTCCGTTATGGTCTGTGATAATAGAAATGGTGAATGAACCATCAGCTCTTTTATTTGAATATTACAATGATTTTATCAACTTGTCAAACAACTTTTCAACTCTAAAACAGCTGTTAGATGAAATATATATCAAAGAATCTAATGTAAATTATTCTGGACTACCGATTGCACGCAAGTCATTGGAGACGAGCACAAAAGTAATCGGTGAGCCTTATTTAGAACAAGGCGGTGCGCTGTGCAAAGATTTAATGAAATCGATCCTGAGTTTTATTTTTCTGGATGTTAAACCTGAAGGTGACCTCTTTATTGTAAGTAAAATTATTATTTTAAACATTTTGAGATGCGTCCATGACCTTAGTATCTTGAAAATTTTATTGTATAAAAAAACCCCAAAATAAAATTCCTGGAATTCTCTATTTCCTGCCATTAAATTAAGTGATTCTGTTTTAGTTTATACCTCTGTCAACTATTAATATTTTATTTTCCTCTTATTTACATAAAATATAAAGTATGTAGTTCTAAACTCGTTAATTGCCAAGTTTTCTGTAAATGGTAAGAAAATGATTCTTTGTTCTAAAGTATTATTTAAAAAGATATGTAGTAACATAATTTTTATTTTTGTTTTAATGTTTTTTTATCACACTTGGGAGCTATTTGCAGATTAAGTTATAGTAACATGCAAAAAGGCCATGCTGGTCACCTCGTACCGTATTTTTTTTATACACATTGGTTTTTTTTATTTATTTAAGAGCCTCATTTTGCATATTGAAATTATCGCGTATCAAACTCATCAGACAACCTTTGACACTTCGATTCTTCAAAATACGTTGATCATAGACCACAGACACTAACATTAAGAAAAGGAATCAACACGATTCCTCAGTCCAGAATTGGGAAAATCATTGGAAATCATAAAATTTGTGCTATTGCTTCTGCAATGTCTCTTTTACCACTTTCTACTGTGTTGCTGGAACTTACTACTGATCTTGTTGTATAATTTTCTCAAAGTTGACATCTAAGAGTTCCAACTCTCTGCTGCCATGTATCAACAGTCTTTTAAATTTATTTTCTCTTGTGGAAGATGATAACTGTTTCTTCACTATTTTCTTCTATATAAGCGTTTGAATGTTTCAATTACAGCCTGATCCATCGGTTGTATTACAGACGTGGCATTTGGTGGAAGAAATTTTACCATAAACATTTCACCAATCTGGTTTAAACATTCTATAGATGGGTGGGACGGTGCATTGTCTAGTAATAATAATGTTTTTCCAATTTTATTTGTTGATTTTTGATATTTTTTCACTTCTGCACAATGGCATAGCAAGGGAGGTGCGGTAGGGGCGGATTCCCGCAGAATGTTTCGGGCCGCATTTGTTGGGGCCCAAAATAACAAGTTCTTCATCACCGAATTTTTCATTAAATATGATAAAAATGTGAAAAAATTATGCAATAGCAAAGGTATATAATCTGAATCACTGATAAAAAAGTTAATGCTGTTCTTTATCATTTAATATTATATTTTCATGGGTAAAGATTTGCGACTGAAATTCATTTTTTACAATGAATGACACAGGTGTGGTGCAGGTGCAGTCTATTTTTAGATTATTGTTTTCAAAGCACGCTTTGTTTGTTGCTTAAAACCTTTACCAACCCTTTCTCAGCAACCATCGACGAGGCCAATTCATCATTGTAACTAGAGTCGATCGATTTGCAGAATAACGATCAATTGAGATCGAAATATCAGGAAGGCGATGTGCAGATTTTATACAAATGTCTTCCTTAAGAGTAGTTTCCCACCCTACGTAAGAAGACTGTTCTTTGTCAAGTCTTTTCGGAAGCAACTACATTCGCGAACATGTGTTTTCCTAAATAAAAATAAACAAGTCTCAACACAGAGACCGCTTGAGCAATGATAACCTCAGTGCTGTACTGAGGATAGCAACCTCAAACATTGAACCCGACAATTAAAATCCTTGCTGCCAGTATGCAGTGTCAAAAATCTCACTTCTAATTTCAATTGTGCAAATATGCAAGTAATGCGGAGTGGAGAGTGATTGAAGAAGCTGATAAAATTATGTAACTATTAAAATAATCCATAAAATTTATATCTCGTCTAGTATAATCCATCACTCAATAAGTTCGTAGGAAGCAAAGCATCACGGCAGCATACGTCGTAAGATGACTAATAAAAAAATTTACTTAAAATTCACGCAAAATTTAACTTTATTCATTAACACAGACAGCTTCATTCAAGAGTGATATGTTCATTCATTCCTACGCTTTTCTAACATTTTGATACCTTTTTTGTAGAACGATTAATCTTTGGCCTCAAAATAGGCTTCATTTTCGGCAATCACTTCTTCATTGGGGCCAAATCTCTTTCCCTGGAAAATTCTTTTTAGGTCTGCAAACAGGTAGTAGTCGCTGGGAGCCAAATCGAGAGAATACGGTGGATGAGGAAGCAATTCAAAGTGCAATTCATGCAATTTTGTCATTTTGCGATCGACATGTGACACTGCATTGTCTTGGTGAAACAGCAGGTCTTCTTCGGTCAAACGCACCAATAACCCCATTCTTCCTTTCTCAAGGTAATCAATAAACAAAAAACTGTGCGCATCCCAAAATACGGAGGCCAAAACTTTACCAGCTGACATTTTCGTTTTTGGTCGCTTTGGGCGGCTTTCGACAGTTGCTGTCCACTCAGCTGACTGACTTGACTCTGGAGTGTAATGATGGATCCATGTTATATCCATTGTCACATACCGCATGAAAAAATCTTTTTTGTTGCGCTGAAACAACTTCAAACAGCGCTCTGAATTGTCGATTCGTTGTTTTTGACCGACTGAGCAAACGCGTGGGTTCAAACAAAGCTTTCTCATGGACAAATGCTGATGCAAAATGGTTAATACACTGCCTTCTGATATCTTTAAGATGTCAGCTATCTCACGCAACTTCAATTTACAATCGACCAAAACTATTTTGTGGACTTTGTTTTCTGAAACAACTACTGAATTTGAGCGACCAGAGCGTTCAGTTCAGAAATCATGAAATGACCATTCAGAAATCAGCAAACCACTTCTCTACCACTTATCTCGACGGAGCAGATTCCGAATAACACTTTTCAAGTCATTGCTTTCTTTGAATGGTATTTTTTCCCATTAAAAAGCTTTGCTTTATCAACACACGAAATTAAGATATGTTACATTGTTTTGAAAATTACAAAATTAGCGTCACTAAAACTACTGTAACTTGTGAACTAAACGTCAGATTGTTTTGAAATTTTGACACGTATTATTTGATGGTTGGTACTTTCTAAAAAAATGGATTTGTCAATAGTGGTGCCATCTATATGTGATCTTACGAACTTATTGAGTGATTGTGTTAATATATAATTATTTTTCAACACTTTACCCTCTGTCTGCCCTCAAAGGATTAGAAAATGGATAAATTGGTCCTTCTTTCAAAAAGCTTGTGCACCACTGATTTATAGTTATGACTTATTTTATTTATTAAAACACATGTGTTCTTGTTAATCTGTCATATTAAAGTGTTACACAAAGTTATGAGTGTCGTGGTAGGAGAAACATAAATTGTTATTTGTGATTTTTTAAAATCCCATTCCCTTGAAAACATAACTAAAATATCCCTACTGGGCTTAATGTTGACTGAAAAAAATATTTTATAAATTGCATATATTCACTGTGTTGACAGGGAGCACAAAAACTGTTATACTGTGTTTATGTTATTTATTTAAACGTTTTTGTAGCAATGAATTAAATGGTTCCATAACACAAGACAAAACCCACACAAACAAATGTTTACAGTGACAATTACACATTACAGACACATGGGCATATAGACAGTTCCTCACACAATAACAAATATTTAAAATAAAAAAAGTTATACAACAATGTACAGATCAAATCTCAAACGATCTTTTAAATATTATCTTCGAACGATAACAACTTTTTTGCCAAATGTTGCTGCGAGAAAACAATTTGATGCAATCAAATATTCTTGAATGGGCGTAAATCAGATTTAATGTCTGATCACAAAAAAATGGTTTAACGAAATAATAGTGTTTGTCCCACGAGCTTCGCTTTAATAGAATTTTTTATAATTATAAATTATAAAATTTATAGTTTTTTAATTGTTTAATATTATTGAATTAAATTTGATAATAATGTTTTAGGTTGATGAAAGTTCATCATTTTTCATTGGCGATACTTTGAAAGCTGGTCCCGTAAACGATCTCATATGGCGTCTTGCTGTCGTGTCCGCTCAGGTGTCTCAAGCACTCGGAGATGCAAATTCACTGGCACGAATCTGGTATGAATTCATTCAAGAAATCCGGTATAGATGGGAACATGCGATTGGGATTACAGGGTAAGTTTGCAACTATCTTATTACTTTTCTAATAGAGAATATTTTGATATAAAAATCCTTTTTATTATTCCTTGTACTGATATGATTTGAAGCGAATATTCATTTCATCTCTTCTCTCTACTTTCTTCCTCCTGTACTGACAATCTATGAAATATAAAAATATTTATAAAAACACAATATTCCTTTGTACTTCATTCCACTTTATTTAATAGGTCAGGACTGGTTTCGCTCATTGCTAGCATTGTCAAATGCTCGCAATGAGCGAAACCGGTCCTGACCTATTAAATAAAGTGAAATGAAGTACAAAGGAATATTGTGTTTTTATTAATATAATGCCTTTCCACCAAGTATTGACAGTGAACACTCTAAAAGTGATCGTCGTATGCTTTTTGCGGTAAAAATAAAGAAAAATTATGAAAAATCTATTTTCTATCAATGTATACTAACCAACTAAAGATTATTATTTTCTTTGATTCACTAGTAATTTCGATAATTTGTTATGATTTGATGACTTATTTTCATTCACCCACCTGTTTTAAAATTCCAGTTATACTTTATTTTTACTTTCATTACTGGTAAATGCATAAAAGAATACATGATATGCAATCCCCATAAGAATAATGAGATATACACATGCATGAACTTGGCTGTCCATCCATCTAGGAGTCCCCTGTTTATTGGTAAAAATGTGCTTAAACAATGACAGAAAATCACAGGAGTGAAAAAGTTCTTGTCAGCATATCTTAAAATAAGCACTTTAATATTATTTTTTTAAATGTTCCTTCCCTCCTCATAATATCTTACATAAAAATTTGAATATTTTGAGGGAAAGTCTATAATTATCTAAAACATTTATTTTCACTTGGGATCGGAATAAGATTTAATATGGAATTTTATTTGACAGTGATTGTACAGTTTTAATTAATCCCTTTATCTTTTCTACTGAAATAAATTCGATTTAACCTCATTATTCACCTAATTAATTATAATATATTTACAATTGTATATATAATTTTGTATTATTTTGTTTTCAAAAATATTCCTGCATTACACACATTTTTTTTCAACTTACACGATTTTTAGTTTTTCAACTATGCGGTGCAGTATGATTATTTATCTTAAAATTAAAAATAATTCACATTAATAGTATTCACTTTCTCTAGCATTCTGTTAAATATAGGATTATTTACATGAATTTCCTCGCAATTAAGTATTATCAGTTCTATCTTTAAAGTCCATCACTAAGGTCACTTTGCAATATTTCACTCGAACAGTGTCACTTGAGACGGCAAACTTTACGAAACTTTGAAACGGATAGAAACCATTTCAGGGCAAACTGTCACAACACAGATCAGTCAGGTATGAGACTCGTTCTATAATGGCACCAGTCCTCCCCTGGTGGTGGGATTGCGGGCCATATAGATGTCCATATCGTGGTCCGTCCAATTGTCTGATGTATCGCCGCAGTAGTTGTTGAGCGTGTGAGTCGATCCGGCGGTGCTGTATCTGTGAGGGCCCAACAAGTCACACTGATTTTTACATTTTGTAGGCTAATTTTGTTGTAAAATTGTTATGTGTAATCATTGGTGAAGTACCTGCTGCCCGGTCGTGCGTGGGTAGCCGTGTGGTCCCGCGATCGGCTTCGGGGGCGGGCGCGCCTGGTGGACGAGGCAACCGAAGGCGCTCCGTGATGCATATGGCCGCCGGGAAATGACATTCGAGACATGCGATCCGAAGCCCCTGCTAGCGACTGTCTTGATTGCCTTAAATCTAAAATACAAAGTAGTATTCAGTAATCATTAACGTAGCACCGACTACCTACCTATAGTCTTTTAGACTTCTTATACTTATATTTTAGTTAAAATTATACATTATAAAATAAGTCAAATATACATTACACAAATTTCTATATGTGGAAATAAACAACGGAATGCGTTTATTGAAAACTGGTTGTAAGTCAGTTGCTTAATCTCTATTTTCAAAAGAATGAGAAATAGTTGTTAGCTAATTTCTCTCTCTACAGTGCGTATTCAAGATGTGAATAGGATGACACCAATCTATAAATCATTACATGAGTGTGTCTTTCCGAGGATGCAAACCCATGGTTGCTCAAAGAAAGCTAGAGCATTATCTCTCGGCTGCGAGACCAACATTGATTTTTACTTAATTGTTATTCCATTATTTGTCCCAATTATTTTCATCAATGACAACTAGCATTCATTCCATTCTTCATACAAGAAAGACAGCTTACAAGTATTTTTTTAAACCGTATTCAGCGTAAGCTTTAAAGATGGTAGTGATTACATTGCACACAGCTAGATATAATATATTTGGACCAAAGCTATTTTGTTACTTTATTGATTTAATTGGGACGTACAATTTATAGAATAAAAATGCCAAAGTATGTTGGTCTACAATAATTACAGATATTGATTGATATCTATTCCAGCTTGACGTCATCGGGAGAATTATGTTTGTTTTGATTTTAGTTAATAATTAAATAATTAAAGGTATTCCAGCTCTCCGTACATGTGAAAAATATATTATAGGACATTTAGAAATATTCTTCTACTGACCCAGACAATATCAAACATTTTGTTCAAGTCTTTAGTAGTTTATCAGCATTAACACTTTTATGGTAACATTTTTGAGTACTGAACACTATCGAGTGCAAAATTTTACATATAACTGAATATTTAACTCCAATTTCACTTTTTTGGATTTGTCTAATTAATGAACCGGAGATCGATATACTGGATTATGAGGGATAGACACTATATTATCATCTTCACTAATTTTATTTATAACCAATTAATATAATTCTTGTAGAATGGCACTTACTTAGCTATATCATCATTCAAAACAATAACGTAGATTTTGTATGTTTACGGTGTAATAAACTTCTATATGTCACATAAAAAATTGCAAGAATAGATATACTCTCTTGGACTCAAAAGGTTTACAAGGAACGGCTTCTTTTTCTACATGAGTTCAATGAAAATTCTCATTGGAAAACAGATGAATCTATATATTAATAGCCGATAATGTCCGTTTGTTTGAGTGAGTGAGTGAGTGAGTGAGTGAGTGGGTGAGTGTTTGTTTGAGTGAGAGTCCTCATTTCACACCTTCCAGTCTCCACTTTTTTATTCATACTAAATTTATGTATTAAAAGTCGATAAAATAATCACTCGCTTTTCACTTTTCACAAATGTGTGCGTACTGATGATGTCCTCGAGACATCTTCTTCTTCTACGAAATGTATTTTGATTGCGTACATTTTCAAATTAATAGATAATGAAATGAAATAAAATAAAATAAAATAAAATAAAATAAAATAAAATAAAATAAAGAAAATAAAATAAATTAAAATAAAATAAAATAAAGTAAAGTAAAGTAAAATAAAATAAAATAAAATAAATTAAAATAAAATAAAATAAAATAAAGTAAAGTAAAGTAAAATAAAATAAAATAAAATAAAATAACATAAAATAAATTAAAATAAAATTAAATTAAACTAAATAAAATTAAACACAATGCAACAAAAATCTCACGTTGCTGGGCAACAGGCTTACAGCTAGTATCTCTTATTGGTCTTCATTTAATGTTTAGTTTTTTTCCCTGTTGACACATATTTTGTTAGTTAGCCTTTTAATTCTTAATCAAGTGTTTGTTACCTGAGCGAGATGTGACTAAGTTACTTGGGAAAGTACTATTGGCCAGATATCTTCCAGAATGATTTGAAAAACTATGCTGTGATTGTCCGTCAGCAATTGAGCGTGTCTTTCCCATTTTGCTACCTCCCGCATTGCTGAAGTGGGATACATGAGATCGTAGATCGTCCGCTAATAGAGCTGCCCCGTTGTCTAATGGATACATCCTCGGTCTGGGAATGGATCTTCCACTGTATGCGGACACTTGATCCCAATCCTAGAATTGCATTTATTTTATTATGTAACCATTCTTATAGTTCATTTTTTATTTATAAAAAAAGTTATCATTTACGACAATGAAAAAAATTGCAGAGTCAATTTGCTGTGGTGCAAAGAATGCAGTATATTATTTGAGAATTTAAAACATATATTTTAAAATTTAAAATTGATAAATATTTTGTGAACAATTTAAAAAAAAACAGAATTAATTGAGTTACATAAAAGATAAAATTTAATTATGTAATGAAATTGAGACTGAAACACAAAACATTTGGGTCACTATATCCAGAGGATATCCAATGCTTTGTGTGCTCGATGGGAAGAAGAATAGAGGAGATAGAAAAGACAATAATCAGAAATATTTATATCAATTCTCATGAGCCTTTATGATAATATACACATAGTGTTAATTCAAAGCAAACAATGCAAATGTTTTCGTAGTGCTTGCCATAGTTTTTGAGTTTTGAACTTTATCATCTGCTAAATAAGTCAATGCATTGAAATTAAAAGTAGTATTTTGAAATCTGTTGTGAACTATTAGATCAGTTGATCAATTTATACATTGTATCTGATAAGGAAAGCTATGTACCTGATGTTTGTTAAATGCACTGAGCGTTGCCAAAGATGAGAGAGGGCCTCCCGGACTAGGTGTGGTACCCATTCCTGTACAACAGTTGACAGGTAATCCACTAATTGGCAGGCCATTCTTCCCACTCAATTGCTGCTGGTGTAAATTGTGCATCTTCCTCGATCGTCGTCTACTCGCTGCCACAAACACAATCACAGCAATGACTATTGTTCCGCAAATTGCTGCGCTTGCCGCTATTGTTATCTTGTCCATGTTGGATGTCGCAGATGTCACTGTTCTTACTTCTCTGCATTGAGAATATGGTACAGTTTCCGGGCTCACGTTGATCTCTTCCAATGAAATGACGCACACGACGATGCACTCCTGAAGTAAAATTGTTCACAGGATAACATTCAATTTTGTTAAAGATTAGTTCGAATCGTTGGTAAACTGACTCACACCATCGCTTTGTATTAAAATAGGGTTGTCAGATTTCTTGCAAGTCAAACCGGGCATTTGTTCGATTTGCCGATTAGCGTGACTCTTTTTGCTCTTCCAAGACTTTTGAATCCAATATCCCATGATTTACCAATTTCCCCAAATAATCAGCGTGAGTTGTAAACCGGGACATTTGGGAGTCCCGAGAGGTTTGTTCGGGACACCGGGACTCAAAACTGGTGACAGTTGTCCCGATTAATCGGGACATCTGACAACCCTAATTAAAATGAAAAATATGAGAATATTGGTTAAATTGATACGAATTGGCTAGCTCAAATCTTTAGTACAAACTCAAGCTACTGAATTTGAATCGTTCAAACTATGTACATTCGCACAGATTTTGTCACTAACGACCCGGGTTTCGCCTTTCGGCATCTTCAGGCGTTCAAGTGCACGGATGAACTTGAACTGACGCTTAGTAAATGAAAGTTTCGTGTTTATATAAGAAATAAATGCATCACTGAGTCCAAAGCCATTGCTGGCGAAAAGGATAAGCTCATGGGAATGCCCACAGATTTGAGTAGTAAGTAGTTTCAAGTTTCAGTAGTTCAAGTAGTTCAAAGTTTTATATCGGCAAAACAGAAAGTTCATCCGTGCACTTGAACGCCTGAAGATGCCGAAAGGCGAAACCCGGGTCGTTAGTGACAAAATCTGTGAGAATGTACATAGTTTGAACGATTCAAATTTAATATTGAAATTCCACCAAGCACCTTCAGTCGAAATCTTAAATTATATCAAGCTACTGAGTTGAATGGTACTGTGAATTTGTTTCTAAAGGAAAGCCTTCATTGAGAAAAGAGATTTAGTGAATTAATACAACAGTTCTCATAAAACGTCTTCTGCTGATATTCTACATTAAGAGTGTATACACTCTTCAATGTAAGCAGTTGTGGTTGTTATAAAAATATACTTATTTTTTCTTTGTATACTGCTTTTTATTGAACTTCAATTATTGACAACAGTGGACATATTTGTACCACTGGGCCATATAAAAACAGGAAAAATGTTCAGTAATAAAATGTTCTATCATAAGAATTTCAAGCTTACCTGAGAAGGCACATTTTTTATTTTGAATTCCCTCTCGCTCGCTTCCAGCGGTGGACCTTGTTTGAAACTTTTATCTCCAAACAGTCGATAGACGACTCGGAATCCAAGAATGTTGGCGGTGTCAGAGTCCCACTGAATGATAACCGAGTTGTCCAGCCGGTACGCATTCTTCACAACGACCTCATTGGAGTCATCGGTTTTTGATCTTTGCGGTGGGAAGCCCAAAATCAACGGAGGCCGTTGATTTTGAGTGTTAGCATTTTGTCTCCACGGTGCCACTGTAGATGACCTCGATAAAATAGCATTTCCTGTTGGAGATATTTTCGTTGTGGCTTTCGTTGTTGTTGTAGTAGCAGCGGTAGTAGTAGTAGTGGTAGTCGGTTTTGTTGTCGTTGTCGGAGCCGCAGTCGTTGTGGTTGTTGTCGAGGTTGTCGTTGTGGAAGTCAAAATCACCGCTTCCGATTTTTTGTTCGAAGGTTGTATATCTGGTTGTTCGTGGATTACGGTCGCCACTCCGGCCACTTCGTTGTTGTCGTTTGTGCATGTCAACTCGTCCGGTTGGATGCTATAGAAACCTCGGTCTCTAAAACGCGACGGACTTCCGCAAAATTGTGGGTTTCTCTCCCTGGATGTCACTTGAAGATCTCCGTTTCTGATCCACTCGGTGACCCAGCGAAGTTTGCAGTCGCAGTGCAAAAATCTTCCGCCTAAACTTAAACCTCGCAGAGTGCTGTTTAAATGAGACAGAGCTTTTTCTGGAACCGTTTTCAGCGGATTTCCATCCAACGCTAAGAGTGTTATTGATGGATTTTTCAAGAATGAATTTTCTGGAAGACCGGTCAGTAAGTTAAAACCTATGTCCAATACTCTCAATTCTGAGAGTGTGCTTATGGCTCCAATCGGAAAATCTGGTAATAAATTATTTAATAAACTGAGGGAACTCAACGTTTTACGAATCCCTGTAAAAGCATTATCTCCCAGAGTTTGAATGAGGTTTCTTTCCAAATTCAGTGCTGTCAGTGAATCTAATCCTTCAAACGTTCGCACTCCACCCTGGCCTGGTAGCTCTCGCAAACTATTTTGAGACAGATCTAGAAAAGCCAACGTTTTTAAACCTCGCACGCATTCCGGTACTTTCTTTTGTTTGGTTCCTTTTAGATTAAGATTTTTCAACGATCCCTCCAAGCCCTTCAACGACCCCGGTGACAGTGTGACGTTATTATCGGAGAGTTTCAATGTCGCTAGGCGCTTCAATGTCAAAAATGAATTGTCTTGTATTTTCGCGATCCGATTTTTCGATAAATCTAGCAATGCCAAATTGACTAGACCTCGGAAGCTTTCCACGGGAACTTCAGTGAGTTCGTTGTCTTGGAGGTTTAAATTTTTCATCGTGTTTTCTTGTCCTCTGAATGTTCCCGGTGCGACTGACTTCAATTTACATCCGGATAGCTGTACATTGTGTATCCGGAGATTGATGAAGATGTCGTTTTCCAATTTTCCAATTGTCGAATTGTTTATATACAGTAAATCTAACGGAGTACTTTTGGCGTAGCTATCCAAAGCTTTAACCAACACGGGAAAGTCCACCTAAAACAAAGTGAATATCTGTTAATATGTGTTAAATTTTGAAATTGTAACAATTTGGCCGGAAATTTACTAAAATATTTATCAAAGCTGGCGGTACACCATAATAAGAACCATCAAATAATTATCCTGGCAAAAAAAACTATCATTTTATTGTTGTCGGTGTTGTATAAATTACCTGATTGTCTAATTTAGTGACTAAGCATTTATAATATAATACAAAATATTTAATTTACTAATCAAATAAACACGGACCAAAATATGTAAATCAACGGGGGTCGAGCTTAGTAAATATTTCTCACCTGGTCACATTGGACGGATAGTTCGTGTCCCAAATTGTAAGCGCAAAGGCACGCAGCCTGAAGTTCTTGGACGTCTCTCTGCCATGGGCACTGAGCATCCGTGGATCCAACAAAAGCTGCCCAACATAGCCATGTTGCTAATATTTTCTTCTGTAACAGAAAGAATATTAAGATTTAGATGAGATATCAAACATTTTTACTGCAGATTTGTTGCTAAAAATACCGCATATTTTTCTGTCTATTTTTATTTACATAATAAACTAAATCTTCATCTAAAAATACGTCTTAACATTTTCTAGATTTCTTCACAGCACAATGTGACAGAAAATAAAAACTGTACCTTTCACCTTTTCCACCTTTTTAAAATATCTAATGAAGTCTAATAAACGACCATTTAACTTGTCTTGTGACATGGTTTATGGATTTACGAGAAGTAAAATTTTTTATAAATGACGTTACAAAATTTAAGGTATTTTTGTCAGCCCTCCCGTCGTCACATTTCTTCACTAAAATCTTTTCATAAATACCAACCATCGGAAACAATATTAACTTAGTTATTTTGTCACGTCACATTTGAATTCGTCCGAGGGACCTATATAAAAATATGTAGCACGCAAAATATAAACATCTCTCCTCAAATACCAACCTGTCATATAAGTCGAGATTACATTGTTATTTTTTTTCTAGTGGGACTATTACTGCATAGTAAATACCATCAATTATGTAGGTATGAGCAAATCGGCGCCAATATAATAAAAACAGATTTTTAAATGGCGTCGTAATACTTTCATAATTCTAGCAAGGAATTTAATAATAACTAATTACATTATGCTATTTGTACAAATTTTAAAACATAGCGTAACGTAAATATATGAATATTCCATTGACAGTATAATTTTCAATTTAAACCAAATGAAAAAAAAACAATTGACATCTAATATTGCATTACGTGAATAAGTTTATTTTATTGTTATGTTATATTATATAATAATATTTTGTATGACGAAGTTATGTTACAAACTAATTGTATACAATAAAAAATTCAAAACATTCAATTTCGCAAAAAAGAAATATCGTAATTTGTTATAGTTTGTTGTTTTTATTTTGAAGTATTTGTATACTTTATCTGATAAACAATTTAATTCTTTACATTGTTAAAAATGCTGAAATCAATTTGGTCTTCTTATAACAAAACTTTGGATTTGAAAATACAATGTTTTGTTTGAATAATTATTTTACTGTTCAGTGCAATTAAATACATATAAGGTGTATAAATTAATATCTTAATTCATCGTAAGGCCTTATGTGTTTAATTTTTTTTTACTAATTCAACATTATTTACAAGGGCCAGTACCTACATACATTTTTTAACTAGTATCAACTGGCCAGTTTCATTATTTTGATAGAATGTATTTGAACCAAGAATTGACAGTGAAAATCTTATAAGTGATCATCTGTGCTTCTTAAATATATTACGTTGAACAATTTGGTAAAAAAAACTTGGGAATTACTTACACTCAACTCAATTTTTACATGGTAAATACGTCCCACAAAAAAACCGTATGAAAAAGTGAATTCGTAGAAAATTGAAAATCGTTTTCCTGAATTAAAATAAACCGTGCTATAGAAAACACTGGTATAGAAAATCGTGTAAAAAATGATCACTCGATAAGTAAATTACAAAAAATATTATTCTTAATAACTGTTTTAATTAAAAGAAAATAATACTATTCATCGTTACTTGATTAAGTACAGGGACTTTTGTGAGCTACTGGGCATAAATCGCTTTCATCGGTTTGATACGTCGAACGTTTTAAGATCTAGTGAATCCTTTTATTTATTAGTACTGTCTTGTGGTGTTGAATTTCTTGTTATTAGAAAATCCGCTATTTTTTTTATGTTTTTTGTTTCTAGGAATCGTGCTAGAACAAGTAATTCGTATAAAAATATAGTAGACGTTTTTTTAGTAGACCGTATTATTTCAAACCCGTGTAAAAAAGAGTTGAGTGTATTCGATATGTTAACACAGTTCTTGCAAAAAATAAATATTAGATTAATTAATTGCTCTGTAGATCGGAAATTGATAACATTTATAAACAATTTAATAAACGATACTAGAACGAAGATAATGAATTTTATATATAATTTGATTCCTGTTACGAAAAGTTTCCGTATGATATCAGTTATTTTTGTTTTAACTCATCCATTCTTTATTTGAAAGTTTGAATTAAAACCTACAATAACTTGTCCAACTCTTGTTGCGTATTGGCCAACTGGCATTAAATTGATTTGCAAGTCACATAACATATGCAATACATCAATTCTGTAATGGTTAAATTTCTTTAAAAGTAAACTATGTAATTATATTTAAATAACGGTGCATCAAATATTCTAACTTGATTTTAATCGGTACTGTTTAAAGTGACCGAGCTCAAACCAATTATTGACGTTCTAGAAACACATAAAATTCATTTGAAATCTTTTTTATATTAATCGATTGCAGATTTGACAGACGGATAAATACATTAGGTGTAATTTCGGGCGCGGGTTGCATTTCTGCAAATTAGGGGCACACATATAGTTAGTGCCACAGTGATATTTAGCACCGGCCAGCAGTCCAGTGTTTGCGAAACCCGTTAAGTATCATCGGTTACCGTGTCAACCAACGGGTCAGCCGGCAGTCGGAACAGGTATACCGCTATGACTCCAATTTTACCACCGTTTAGTGCCGAGAGATTATCAACAACATTTTGAAACAATCTCGAAACTAGTCGAGTAATTTCCCTGAAACATATTCACTAATCCAAAATCAAATGAACGTAGATATTTTACGACTTATGGCAATGATATTTTTAAATTGTCGCTGCGCATCTCATCTTGATATGGATCTTATAAATCTTCTAAAAATATTTATAATTCCTGACGTTTAACCATTTCGATAAGAAATTTTAACCTTTGTCATTGATAATTTTTGTCTAGTTGGTCGCGGATAGTAATTAAGCTAAAGACAATGACCACGTTAATAGCAAGCTAGGTAAAGTGTTCAAACCACTGGAAGTAAATCGCTTAGACGACCAGGTATTCCTCTTAATATAATAAGCAATGAAACTTTGAAGACCAGAGAAAAATATACTGTTTTAAAACCAACAGCAAGAAAATTCATAAACACAGCAATTAAAAAGATTGTTAAATCGAATGCCAACAGATTGACTGGTTTAAGACTTTAGCCCAGAACGAATTGCAAGTGTCATTGTCAGGATTGAAATTAATAATCGGGCTACTTTAATAAAACGTCAAATAGTTTGTTTTTGAACTTATCTACGCTTTCGTGTAATATATAAACAAATGATATTATTTTCCGCGATATTTTGTTAAGCATGAACATTTTGTTTTAAAAAAAATGTCTCAAAGTTATGCTTTGTTCGATGCGAAAACCTTCGAAACGAGTTAATCGCGTAAGTCGAGGACTGACTGTAACAGGGTCTCAGATTATTGTAAGAGACGCGTCTTGAGTAATACAATTAACAAAGATGCCGGTCAACCAGATAGTTAGTGAAGTTAGTTTTTCTTACGTATATGTATACGCTTTAGTTTAAGTATAAAGTTTCCTTATGAAAATGTTTTGACGCACATGAAAAGAGATATGTTATAAAATAATGTACCAAATAGCAGCCGGCCACTGTCAGCGGATTCTTGTTACATTACGTATCTAGGTTGTGTATTTTCTTATAAATATTATGAAAATGACCGTGAAAAAGAGCCCAAAACCCATTCGCTTTTTATAGCGTCTTTATGTTCATCAATGATCTCTTATTTGTTGTAATCGAGCTTGATTTCGGTCTAGATTGCAAAATTAATAACAAATATTTTGTTTTTATTTTCCTCTCTTTGTTTAATAAGAGCTAGTTAAAAGTTTTCTAACAATTATTAAATTTTGTTTTATTTTTCTTTAATAATTTTTAAATAAAAATAATATTATCAATAACCGGCCCATTTTCAGATCTCTAAAATCAAATTAAAATTAAAATATTCAAACACATTTGTAGTTATTCATTCTGATCTCAAATATATATGGAATAAGAACGAAGGTGTTCTAATTTGTAATACAATGCCTTACCAAAAATTACCAGTCAACACGTTAAAAGTGTTAATCAATCCAAAAAAATATATTTAAAAAAACCCTCTGCTTTTTTTTTACTGGAATCGCTAATTCGTGTTCTCTACTATATGTATTAAAACATGAGCCCAAGATATAAATTGTTTTTATTGAAGTATACATTTGTTGTGCGTTGTTTTTCTTCGCGTTAGCTACTATCAAGATGGATTAAGTTTCAAATGTAAAACATCCAACTTATCAACAACGTAATGGTTTTCAAATCCTGTATGGAAAATGATCGTCTGCAGGAAATACACCAATGCCTGTCTGCGCATGTCCTTTACAGTCTTGTGTATGCATGATGTGATGATAACACTACACACAAAGTCAAGTTGGTTCAGGTATTCTAATTTTCGACTTGCCAATGATAGTGTATAGTTTTATGAAATAACGTTCCGACGTACGGTTTTTCGTAATTCTTAGCCGGCAGTTAAACGAACAAGCTTAGTTAGTAACCCATAAATGGCGGCTTAAAAATTAAACTCTCACGAAATTAACCGAAAAAAACGATTAACAGAGTTTTGTAACCGCGGTCACGATTCTTCATATCCAAAAATGCCCCCGTCGTGACAGAAAAGTGAACTAATGCCCATTATTTATTTATCGATAAGAAATCTTGTAATGAATAATTCGAAACATCTCACGTAATTACTGTTTTTATTCAACGCCAATATTTTGTTTTTATTCATGCGGAATTAATTGAAGAATTCTCTTTATTGCGCTATCCTGATTATATGCTAATAATAACGTTATGTTAGTACATCACTGCAAGAAGTTTCGCAAAACTTACTGGCTTTAGAGCTCCGTATCAGATATAAAATTTAGGATGCTTATAATTTAGTATGTGAATAATATTATAAACGTTATCGGTGCGGACAATCTCGGCTTATTGTATTTTAATATAAAAGACCATCGTTGGCTACGAAGACCTTCGTCATTTCCGAAGGAGAAAATGTATGACAACGCATATCTCACAATATGTATTTAATTCATACAAAAACCCAACATTTTCATTTTTGAACCGCCGGAGCAGTAATTTTATTTAAATGACATTCAATCAACTTAAAAAGTCGGATTGTATGATTTACATGACATTTACTTGGTACATCTCAATCAGAAAAAGGTGGAAAATATAATACACTGTACACAATGTTTTTTTTAACTAAAATATTTATTTTGTGTTCGCTTTATAATCGGGTTCCAGTGAAAAATAATATGTTAGCATATAATTTAATGTTATTTTTGTGCTTTTCCCCCAACATTTCATATTTAAGTTATATCAATACCTGTCTAGCGCGTTTGGGTAAAGTAATGGTCCAAAGTTACTTTCTTGTCGTTCGTGGGATTTATCATTTTTCTGCATTCATATTGAAATATGATAAGATATTGTAACACAAAAGAAATATTTATCACGTGGAAAGAAAAACGTTTTCGAAGAAGATGCGCTATTAACATCAAAGTGAAAGTCGCTGCGAAAGCTAAAATAACAACTTTTATTTTGGATGTGAATGTTTCTTTTCAATCCTGCTTCGTATCAACAGGTTTTTCTATATTCGGGATTATGCGGTATTTAGTTGTATAACAATTCTCAATTGACTTTTAATATTATTTATAAATTCACGCAGCACTGAATACATAACTATTTTATGCCTTTTACCCTTAAGTGTTATTAAATTGGCTTCAGAATCCGTTATTTTCAACTGTTTTTTTTTTAAATTTGATATTTTAGAACATAATAAAAAATATTTTTTATTATACATTTTCATCGGTTTCGCTCTATAAGAATTTTTTTTCAAATACCTTTCAACCAGTTATATACTCCATTAAACGTTAAGTTAATTACGTATTCTACTAGAATTGATATCTAATGAATTTCTCACATTCTCTTAGTTTTATTTAGTATTAGACACTTCACAACGCCAAACATATACTAATGTTCACAACATTTTATTGTATTTTAGGAGTAGAAGATGCAACTCGAATTCAGTTTCAATTTTTTTCGTTGACGAGACGGCCGCTTAACAAAAGCCTTCTTTTCTGCCGAGTTGCTTGTTTAGGAGATATTTTTAATTTATTATCGTACAATCGTTTGAGATATCGTCTTCAAAACTAAAATTCGTTAGTAGTTTCATATAATTTTTAATGCTCAATTTTGTCAATATATCACGTAGGGAAAAAGTTACTGCCATTTGCGTTGTTTGCATAGTGTGCCTTTCCCCCGTTTATTCATAATAAATGTGCCCACATTACTCGCGAAAGTTGTGAATAATAGTGAATAAGCCGAGTACACGTCTGAAACCCGAACTCCAGTAAATGTTTGATCAAATAATATAACTTTTGACACTTCGCAGCTCCAACTCAAACATACTTAATACTGCTTAGTAATTATTATTATGGAGTTGTGAAAATATTGATGATAACGTTTCAGTGATAGTATAGAGTTGGTTAGTGTTGTTAGTTCTAATTTATTGGAATTCTAAATAAATTAGCATCTGCCGAAATAACACAGCCACGAACCATTTACATAACGTCAAACCACAATATTTGGTAACAAATTTAGCTTATACCGAGGAAAACCGGTTGGAACGTTTTATGCACTATTTATTTAAACAATTGTTTAGTTATTTATATACATTAGAATCTTAACAAGATGAGAATATTTCATATGTATTACTTAATGAAATTAAATATAGCTTTTAATTGGCTGCCTTTTATTTGAAATCTCAAAACGATACGATCTAGTAATATTTTTATAATATACATATACACGTCGAATACTCTGCAGTCACTAAATTTAAAAAATTAGATCCATATTTTTTTTTCGTTGGATGTTTTATTGAGCTTAACTCACACTGTTTTATGTTAACATGTGTCATAATTATTTATTACCATAAACTTCCGTAGGTTGTGATTAACGTTAACGCTAAGGCGTAGAGGCCGTTGAGTTTACGCTACGCCGTAGAGGGAGAATGAATGACCCAGGTAAAAATAAAGGATCGTTCGAGTATCAACGTGTTTTATTGTACTTAGTGATATTGATACACCCAATCTATATCGCCCGTGGCAAAGTGCGTGCAAAGGCGCTCCTAAATATTTCTTCGTTCTGTTGGGTAATTTAAGTAACGCCTTTCCGAGACCCCCAAGATTGAATGCGAAATAAAAGCAACTCGAATACCATTCGCTTGTCATGAGTTTGGCCTGTGATGCAAAGCAACCACTAGGCCAATGTTTTATTTATGTCTATCTTACACCTACGTGTAATTTCAAGTTTGTGAGTCAGCCGAAAATAGCTAAAGGTGAAATATTTATCATTTTAATTGTTCACATTCATTCATGCGCGTACAGAATGATATAAAAACTGTGATCTTGTTAATTATTTAAAGAAAATACTTTTAAATTAAAATTTTCAGTGAATAAGTTTTAATAAATCAAAAGCAATTCGAATAAATAACCCCGCCATTAGATAATGTGCTCTCGTTGAACGAAACCAGCCTTGACCATCCTAAAAAAGTGATATTTGCAAAACAACCAAAATACGTACTGGCCCTAAAATAAGAAAAGGGTTTTCTTTAAGATACAATTCAATCAGTGCATTGATTGCAAGGATCTTTCCATATTGTAAAATGTAGCTTGCTTAGTTTAATAAATATTTTTATTCTTCTTTATGTTTATTGTTCATCAATCGAATTGCTTGGCAGTACAAATTCAATTTAGATATTCAAATTTGCTGATCGGAACCGTTCCTGATCATTTCAAATTATTGCGGAGTACGTACTCTATGTAAATTTAAAGACGAAACTGATTTAATTGCTAATCGGCTTCATACAAATTATAGCGATAACACCTACCAGTGTCGGTTCATATCGTATATTTGGTATTTCATTTTTCTTGTCGTAGATTTCTTCTTTCTCGGAAAATCTGCTATTTTTTAATAAGTCTGACACGTTAGTTATTAACACCGTTTTATTTTAAAGAACAATCCGCGGAAGAATTTTCAATATTGAACGGTTTAAATATTCAAATGTAAGCATATTTGAATCTATAGTAATTTATATCCATTCTTTTTTAGTTTTTAGCATTTTCTTATCCATTTTTATATGCTTCGACTCAAAAGACGATGGAAATTATTATCAAGATTTTTGAAAGAGCTCAAAAACACTGGAAACTAAAAAAAGTGATGTGATTGAACATGAAATTTAAATATAATATATAACGGGAAATAATACTTAACCACAAAGTAATAGTATTTTAATATCAGTAGACCCTCAATATAGCGGACGAATGCGAGCGAGGGAGAGTCAGTTAAAGCCTTAAGCCTTTTTAAAAAGTAGGTTTTTTAGCGTTAAGAAAATAAACGGTACAATACGGCCGGGAATTTGGTCTGAAAATATTAAGTGATTTTAAACAATGATTAGGTAGGTATAAAACTACAATTCATAAAAGTTAGTTTTCTACTACCAAATGTATTTTTAAACAAACGTATTTTTTTCGAAAAAACACTAGTTGTATGCAAGTATTAAGTCAAAAAAATACTGTTTATTCGACCAGATATTTTGTTAACTATATCGAGGTTCCAATGTATATTATTGCGATTTAAGTTTCACGAAGTATACGCCATGGTGTATAAACGTACGTTATATAAATATGTCGGTTGAAACTATTGTCGAATTAGCAACATTATTACGTCAAATTCTGAATCATAGATTGTTATGCGAGATTTCTTGTTTTACCAATTTGGAATTAAGTAGTTTCACACGAATTCTTCCATCGTATTTTTAAACATGTCATTTCTTTAAATTTGAGTGTTTGTTACTATTATCCTCTTGTATCGAATAGTTATGTATTGTGATCAACTTACGCAATATTGCCATAACTTGAACCTCCGCAATTGTGTATTTTTTAAAACAATATTTAGCAGTTACCTAATATTATATGATTTGCATATTTTGATTGATTATACACTATTTTTCTTCGACTCTTTTGAGTGATTAATAACGATTTCATGATCACGATGCATTCGTTTCATATCAATATAATTAACATTTACGTACGTATGTAATTATCTATAATTTAACGTTTTTTATAATATTAGTTTAATTATACCCATATAATCTACAGATATATAGAAAAAAGTTAATATACCAGAAAAACTGATTTCGGTTTAAAGTGTTATGCAATTAAATAGTAATGTACCTATCTTATATTTAAAAACATGCAATCCCAACTTTTTACTGAAAAATATCTACCGGAAAAACAACTCTAGGAAAACGGGGTTGAAATAATATTTATCTTAACTAATTTTTTCATCACAGATTTTCTGTCGTTTTCCATGAAACTTCTTTCAGTGGCTTTATCTGGCTACGACGAATAATTTTAATTTAAAACTGATTTAATTATAATCACCCTTTTCTCGATACGCGTGTATTTTTTACCATCCAATATATGCGAACACATTTAAACATATTATCTGTACATTTATAATATATTCTTTCTAAACCTTAATAAAATGGTGATAGTTGCATATAATATACGTTTGATGTCGACCGAAAATATAAACTATGACGGTGCCTCTAGTGTGACTTACAATCAGTTTTACCAATACCGTAGTGACATTCTTATTTTTTTAATGAAAGGTGAACAAAATAAATGACTTTTGACCACACCAATATGTGCCTACGTAATTAAATAAAAATATTTTTTCGAATAACTTTTCCTTACGCGCATTCTTCACACGTGTGTGTGTATTTGACAATAATAATAAAAAAATATACCATCGTATTTCAAGCAAAAGACGTTGTATCTGATATGTTTTGAGTAAAACTATGTGAAATATTTGTGTGTACATCACATACAATAAGTCAAACAATGTATTGTTTGAATATTATTCAAATATTCTATTCTATTCAGCAATGATGTTTAGATTACCTAGTGTGTTATTTTTAAAAAAATTCTCTTTAAATTACCTTTTTAATGTATGGAACTATTTTGATACAGATAGCTCGAAACATGCCATTTTTACGGGACGATATTATATGTACATATTATGTACTATTCAAAATTCATCTTTTGAAAAATTCTGAATTATTAAATATGAAGAAGCTACCACCATTGGGTTCGTGGCGTAGTGGTCAATGTCGTTGACTTCCTTGAAAGATCTCTCGGGTTCGAGTCTTTTTTTTAAATCCATTTATCTGCACTTGTTTTTGAGATGTCTACCAAGTTCTCTTCTCACTCATCCAATCATAAAGTTAACAGATAGTAACGGGAGCGATTAGTTTTTTCTAAGCCTTTCTAACTTTCCAACTTTCTGTAAAAAAGGGAGTTTGAGCAACTGAATAGCAAGCATTTTTCGTAGAAAAACTTCTGTCGAGATACCTTCATTAGAAGACCATATGTTACACATTGGAAGCGAACGTAGATAAAAAAAATAAAACTATAATTTCTCATTGATATTCAGCAATACACACGATACATTTTTGATCAGGTCAGCGAAAACATAATATTTTTTTTGTTCATATATTATGCAATCGGCTGTAAGTTGTAATTAATTATATAAAAAAAGTTTCATAACAATTAAGGCTATAATTTTGACTGCTGTGTCCATGAAAAGTCTCTTTTATTGTTATCACATGCCTATCAAACATTCTCCGTGTCATTAATAAGTAAACCGGCTTTCGTTTCATACTTTTTATGGACAGCAGATCAAGGCTCCGATTAAACTTATGGCCTACTGAGTATTTGTACTGTATTGAAAATTGTATGTGTTTTTTCTTTTCGTTTATTCGGACGTGACTGTTTTGAATATTCTATATGTCAGATAGTAGATATCTGAATATTTTTTTAAATATATTATACATGGGAGGTCTTAGAAAATAGTACATTAATAAATAGTAAATAAAAATATGTAGTTATCTTATAGTTAATTTGATTATGATAAGAGCGAAATAAAATAACACTTTTTCTATAACAAATTAAAAAAAGGGCATACAGCTGCGCAACACTAAATGATGACTCTGGGGCTATTCTCAAAATTATTAAGGTCTATACACTAATTGGACAGGTCTCATTTGGTTTATACGGCTGGTATAACACAGATGAAATAATTTTGGCTATGTTCTCTGTTATTATATTCGATCTGTCAAGTCTTCACGATTAACAGAATTTTGTTTATTCTTGCAAGTTTTTTTTATGTTTGATTAATCATGTTCACTCGCTATACGTATTATAACTTAGTAATTATAATGACTAATAACCAGATTGACTACATAAAAAAGTATATTACTCCATGATAACAACAGATGATCTACGCTCCATTTTTAGGATCGTGGAAGTGGGTGAGAAAGTTTGGCAACATTACGGTAATTCATAACTGGATGCGTAAATCGATTGAATCATCATTGTATGAAAATGTATATTTAGCGACACTGAATGAATATGACGAAAGCCCTAGGGAGTTACCATTTGGCAACGAGACCGGGAGATTCGTGTTAATCTACATTATTAATTTATATTCAAATCAAAACGCGATAGATACAGTTTTCATCATTATTCGACGGATGTCAAATCGATCTTATGTTATTCAAACATCGAGACAGCTAATCAATGTCGTTTGAAAAACCATTTCTTTAATATTGAGTATTTGATGATTCTTATAAAAAAATACATGTTGATGCACAAGCTTTATTTGTTATCATTTTGTTTTCGTGTTATAACATACAGAATTTATATCAGCCAACAATGTTCGAAGTTTAAATGTTTCAATAATGAATTAATGTACATATAAGATTCACGCGTCTCTTGTTAGCATTATGAATGATGAATCAATCGGTCACTAAAAAAATATGTTCATATGAGATCCATGAGCCGTATACGCATTGAAGATCCGCAATGAATAACTAAGTCGATTATACCGTTTTTTATGCCTATGAACGTAGCTAACGGATTCAGTCGGATACAATCCGTTGCGCGTATGATGAGCTCCCGATCAAACGTCTGTCGGTCAAATAACGCACGTTCCGTTACTTGCTTGGTATTCGTTACCGATAACTTTTTTCGTTATTTCATTATGTGTATTATGATTCAACTAGATGCATTGAAAGTAGTTTCAACTGTAAAAATAATAGTACCCACTCTCACAGGTGGGCGTTTTTAATCAAATATGTTTGTTGCATATTTGTTTTATGATATTCCAAAACTGGTTAGTTTACAAAATTAAAATGTTCTACATTTGAAACTTAACTGTATATATCTGGCCAACAAAACACCATCGCACATGACGCTTAAATTCAGTTACATAACATTACAATATATATTATATGAGCCTCCGAGAGGTTAAGTGGGCCAACTAGTAAAATGGTGAAACTTTTTCTTGGATTTTAAGTGCAATCACGTCTTTACTTGGCGTTTTGGTGGATTGCATATTTTTATTTTACTATTAAAACTATGAATAAAACTATTGTAATATCCATTAACTGAGGTTACTTCACTTTTTAAGATGTGTAGAATATTACAACGCATCGAACTTTTTTTTTTCTAAAATAACACTTGGCTCACTTTACCTCTAATGGGCCTATATGTAAACAATAATAAATTTCACCATTATATCTTATGTTGCAAATATATCTTTTTTTACGTTTTCAAAATATCTGTGAACATAGAAATTGATTTTACTGTAGTACTGTGAAATACATTATTGTTTTATTTTAGGGAGTTAAATTTATCACGATTATTAAAACGGCTGCGTCAAAGTTATCTCTGACCCCTCAGGAGAATAAAAGTGTCAGCTTAAAAGAATACACCAAACTAAGATGAAATTCATCTCTTGATTTATAATTAACAGCTTATTATGATGATTGAAAGAGAGATGTTATTCGTATTTTGCTGTGAAAATATAAGAATAGTTTCATTGAAATAAATGCTGAGTTTTCTCAATTTTCATTTTTCATGCACGCTTTTGGCAAATCGAATCAATTTTCGCTGACGAATTGAAATTGGCAATACTGTAAAAACAGTAGAATTTAGATAGGCTTGACCATTCGAACCGTAAAAATGAAAACTATTGAATTGAGATTTCGTTACTGTTGAGTTACAGCCAAGCATTTTTTTTCTGTACCGTTTCATCTCGTTTCTTCAAGTGTTAACTAATCTCAGATTCTCATTTTTTGTTGAAGGTCTAGATAGCGGTTTTTTTCTTCTATGGCTTCGTTTGTTACTTTCTGAGAATGAGAAAGTATTACATCGTGTACATATAACAATAAAGGTTTGAAAATACATGGTATAAAATTCTTAGAGACAAGCCAGTGTCTTTGTAGCAGTAATTTTATATCGGTCGCAAATATTTTAATAAAAACATAAAGGCCTTTCCTTCGAGTTAAGATTTACGACCCATAAGAAAACTATTAATTCTAGTGAAGAGTGAGAATAAAAATCGATCTGGTAGAACCGACCCGTCGCGAAAAAACGCAGGGCGAAAAAAGGCATCTTGTACAAGTCATTATTTCAACCTATACTTCCAGGTACGTACGTATTGCTGGTAAATTGTTATTCACAGATATATCTCTATCTTACATTTTATTCAAATATTCTCATATATCCTGCTTCGAATTATTTTATATAAATTATCTCGGATTGGAATACAATATCTTTAGGAGGAAAACTTACATTAACTATCACATCAATATTATGAAGTATTAAAAAATAAACATTTTTATACCTCGATATAACATCGTACGTAAACATTAAGATATCCGTATAGCATCATAAAGTAATGTAGTGATGTTCAACCTTTCTGAAAGTGTTTTTTCTAGTTATCTATCGTAAAATTCTTTGGACCACAATGTTTTCGGTATTAATCGAAGTATAATCATTTGTATAACGACTAGATAATTGTTATTTTACTATGAATAGTCTCGACTTTTCAGAATAAACTATTTGAAACACAGAAAAGCATGCATATAAATTTGTATATGTTTCCCTGACTATCTCAAAAGTTTAATCACCGATTGATCGATTCAATTGAAGATTACATATTATTTCAAAATATTGAAAAAAAATCGATACTTACGAATGTTATCGATATAAAGTATTTTAAAACAAATTTTATTGATCAAATGGTCTAGTTTATAAATTAACTTTTCAACTTAACTAAAATTGTCAGCCTCCAGGCACCCGCGGACGACTGGTTGTACATTACTTAAAGAATTATTATTTTTAATAACGAAATCACGACTTCGTTATTTTGATGACTCATTAATCATCAGAGTATTTAAGTCTCTCAATCTTAAGTACATAATATAATGTTTAATGTAAATACATATTACAATATGTTTTCCTAAATGCCATACGGTCATGAGTAACCAGTTTTACAAGACTGATTTTCTAGATTTTGGATGCTCTTTCCGTAATGGTGTCTTCAAAGCGACGGTCAGTTCTACGCCCGCAGATCATATTATAATTAATATAATTATAACGCAAACTCATACGCTGTAAAGGAATAGACCGTATTTTAAAACGAGAAACACTTTTATCATTAAAACCATTCGCGAATCTTTTGATTACCATAACGGGAAGACGATGAATTTGTGTTTACAAACGGAAATGGGGTCAACGCAAAAAATGCTTCACTTTTAAAGTTATTATGCTGTTTTTTACGTTCTTGGAATAATTAAAACCTTGCACCGTAAATTTTATTGGTTTATTGCTCAGTAATTGAGACACTTGGTGGGAAAACAGCCGTATATGAATAAGATTGTTTTAATTATCACCAGCATTCAATGAGCCCAAACCACTTTGATCGTGATTTTCCTAATAACAAACATATAAATTTAAATGGTCAATAATATATCATACCGTTTGATTTGTGATCTTGAATCGTTGTTCTGGTTTGCTTAGTAATTATCAAGTATTTGATTCATTCAAGGTGTTATCCTTTCTTATATCACTAACCTTTTCAAAAAAGGAGTTGCGTGACTCAATAACAACCGCATAAAAATACTTTTGTTGAAATACTTTATTTGATGTTCGTATGCTCCATATATAGACCGGACGTAGTAAATTTAAAAAAAAAAGCTTGTTCGATCTATTAGTAAGTAAATAAAAATTTCTTGCATGTTTAAAATCACTCTTTACACAACTCAGCATAATTTTATTTTTTTATTTATACTATTGTTGTCAAATTAATCTTACACATAGCTTAACAGAGTGGGCATGCATACATCCATATTTAATTTAAATAATTTATTAAAAGAATCTTGAATGTATCAGAATTATTTGGCTTATGTAATAATAAATAATCATATCGGCCATCTGTTTTGAATGTCATTCAAAATATTTTTTTAAATTTTCATGGTCAACTGCCAACTTTTACTGATATCTTATCATTTAATATTTAATTACACAAACGTTTAAAAAACACACGGGAAATCTAGATTACGTGCACTTATATTTATTGAAGTTGATTACTTCATAAATAATGGATCTACTTTGTCATTGTCAGTTTTTATACGCCATTTTGTTTCGATTTGCTACAATTTTTTTTGTTGACCGCAGTCAGTCAACCGGTAAGACGAAAGATGCTATGACATATGTATATTTGACTTTTTTATTCCGTATATCCGTTCTTTAACTGAAAGATTATGATTTACAAAAACCGTATTACAATTCATTAGTATCCGTTTGCAAAACAATACCAGGGTTAAAGAATTTTGACAAAATTGGCTCGACAATCCTTTTTCAATCGGTGAATTCGGTCAAAAAAGTAAATGCGATGGTACGAAAGTATCAAACCGTTTGATGCCAAATATTGAAGATATGAAGATAATTTGTAATATGAAGCGTCTTCATATACATATATGTTGAGATAAAACAGTTTTGCTTGTTTTTAATATTAGAATAAGAAGAATCTAAATATCATATTAATTTTCAATATTGTATTAAAATCGTGCCAATCTACTCAGACCTCGTAATGTCAGCATATTCCAATTAAAGCAGGTTAGTTTTAATAAATGATTTTAACTGGTTTGACTATTTAATCGATGGTTACTTGAAAGTCATTTGATATTTTCTTTTCAGAATGGGTAGAATATTAAGTAAAAGGACCAAAAAATCAGACGATTATGTTTGAATAAAGAATTAACATTTCACAGATTTTCACTTTTTTAATTATTTATCCGTGTCCGCTCCCAATGTGGAGCATATAGCCTCCTTATGGAAGTATCTCGACAGAAGTTTTTTTTTCTACGAGAACGGTTTGTTACTCAGTCGCTCAACCTCACATTTTTTTTTCACTTCTCAGTATTAATTAATTAAGTTCTTGTATTATTATCCATATTTGGTGAAACAAAACTAAAATAAAACCAGTAATGTAACTAACAATTCACCCTTTCAATTTAATCTATCGTGGTGCCTCTCCCTTAACCTTTTAGCTGCCGTAGAAAAAAGTACGTTTGTATCTAGCACGCCGGCTATAATTTGCAATTATTAATTTAATTAGTTATTGACTCGTAACTGGTGCGTTGAACACGAAAAATTTTACGAGATATCTCGTCTGTGGCAGTCACCGAGTAAAATATATAGATATTCTCGAACTTGCAAAACAAATGACTTCAATAAATGGCATACAATTTCCAATACAACTATTTTGAATTCTTGTTAATTATTTTAAAACGAGACTTGAGACCAACAATAACATGGCAAAGATAAATTATTATTTTTTACTTTCTGAGCGCCCTCCTCATTTCGCACGTACCGTCAGGATTGGTATTTCCTAGCAAGTTTGATTTTTAATCATGCATGTCTGATTATCATACCCCTCCATAACTTCACCGTGGAATGCACCCATTTCGGATTGCTTAGATTTTTTTGGTCTCGTTCAACCGGTCAGATAAAAGGTGCAATCGATGCGGTGTTGTCTTTTTTCATCGAATGTTATAATATGAATTGTGGAAATGACATTTACATGGCATTTTAAAACATCGGTGGGAGCAAAAAAATGAGTGTTTAAAATATTATATACACGCTCATCACGAACGAATAGGTTAAAAGACAATGGAACAAAAAATGGCCTTGAAGTTCTGCAGAGGCCTTTTTTTGTTAATTACAGCAGGTTTAAGGAGGATCTTGTTTGCAATCATTATTATTTATTTTGTGATTTCTGTTTTCAACGATGACCAATAAAATTCTAACGCTTTCTGTTACGTAATTAAAATGTACAATCTTTTAAATCGTATTTATAATACTGGAATGCTAAAATGTATTTTAGCATTCATTCCTAGATGTAAATAGGAAGTAATTGTTGTGGTGGGTCAATGTTATTATTCTTAATATTTTTTTCCGTTTGACGGCACTCTGTCAAATATACCAAAAAGTTAAAAAGTATTTTGCCAAAACAGTTAAAAGCACATAATATTTTCACATTCTTTCCACATGAGAGGTGAATCTTTGCCCCTTGAAGTTGGCTCTCTGATTTGAAGTTGTCATTTTAAAAGGTCAAAAAACTTGAAAGATTTTGGGAAACGTTTTATTCGACCGCAAATCAATAAAACTAGGATTCTTTTTATAAGCTTCTAAATTTATATATTAATTAAGAATTATATTTTGAAGCTGACACCAGGAAAAAACCCTTATTTCGATGGACTTATATGCATATCATATTTAGGCTAACGCTAGAAATCGCCGATTAGTTGCGTAGCAATTTAGTCATGATGGTGGACAGCCTTTATATAAAACGAAGAGCGAGCGTTGCATTATTCTGCGTTGTGTAGCGCTTGTCCTCAAACTCTAAAAAACAATGATTGAGACATATCTTGATTTATCTGTCATATTAAAGTACTGTTCTCTTTTTGAAATATGTCAATAAAAAATGTTACCATTTTCTTGTTCAAAACTTAACAATATTAATAATTTTATATATCAGTCATACATGCATAAAAAGAGTTCTCTATACTTAATGATATCCAATATTTCATTGTAATTTAAAATATTGAGTGAAAAAATCGGCGTAGGCTGTTAATTGTAATGATTTTATTGTTGGCGAAATCTTGAGACGTGCGTTAAAGTCGAAGTAATTAAAAGTCATATGGAAAATTAACTCGGCAACCTTGCCGACAACAATAAGTTTTATCGCCGACGCATCTCATATCGACTGGACCATATCTCCTCACTTGTTTCTACTCTCAACGTCATTATTATGTATGTGAGTTACTTTCCAGACTCATTCAAGTACACGATTGCACCGGATTACATTACTGTTTTTTTTTACAAAAAATAATACAAACTGTATCAGTTTAATTTTTTTTAAAGATAAATGTTTTTGAATATAATTAAACATTATTTATAGTGCTACGAATTTAAATAAAAAAATGTCGGTAGAGACCAGAGCTGTTTTTATAATTGCATTCTTCAATGATAAATGAATGAATGCTTTTCACTGTCAAATAACCTGTTATAATGTTACAAATATCGAGTGCAAAAGTAAACTTACATAACAATAGTGCAAATATATTTCACCGTCAATTTGGCTACGATCTTAATAAATTAATTCTGTTCAAATAATATTACACCACCAGCTTAGTGTTATCTAGTAAATGCTATTAGCAAACATGAATTTGTAGTAAATACCCTAATTCGAAATTTTAATATTATAATGAATCATAAAGCAGCTTTCAAATATATATATTTAGCAATTTAAACGTAAAGATAGATTATCATAACACACGATTTGGTGGATGATGCATAGAAAACAAATTCATGAATTTGTCAGTTTAAATTTAATAATGTACACAATTAAACTTAGCCATCCAGAAAGCAGATAGTTTAAATTTTGAGTAAAAGCGAATAATCTTGCTTAACACATACATCTTCTTCAAAAATCAGCCAGTCCATTTTCATAATATATAAATATTTTTTGAATGATCACACAATACGCTAATTTTGATTTTCAGAAAACGGTCATTCTTTTATATAATTGTGGTGAATTAATGTTGGAGGAAACCTAACAATTAAAGTTTATTATATTTATCATTTTAAAACCAAAAATTGTTTATATGAATTGTTAAAATTTGAATAATAAAACCTAACACAGAAGTATGTATGTATATACTTAAATATCTGTTGATGGTTTATGAAGACTGACTGTTCTCCGTATAGCTACGCTCAATTCACTACAACTAAGCAACCCAAATTATATGTCTCAACAATATGTAAATTAGCACAACTGCGAAAATTGAACAATATATTTTATTTCTTCTTTAAACAGGAGCTCGTCATATCTATGAAATATTGAAATACGCCGAGAAGATGACGTGATAATGTTACCACGATTATAATATATGACGACAAATATATTTTTAATAAAGTGCAGGATATATGTTATCTTACAGGAAGGATGTGAAGAAGTAGTTAATCGGTGTATAGATAAGCGAGGCTACTTTTGAATCTGAGGACAATTTTGATCACCATTGCTTTATTGCATATCAAACCGACTTTTACGAAATTCCATAGAGAGAATTTCACTAATTGAAATACCTCCCTTTTTAATTAACCGCAACTCAAAAACACTTGGATTCTATTTGAACTGAAGCTAGGTACATTTATTGTGACTTAAATGTATGGAAAGATAGATGGTATTTATGCGATACTTTACATACAAAATAAAATACTTATGTTATACTGAGCTGCACAATTGATCGAATCTGTCTGGTACTCATAACTTATGGAGCTTTGAAAGACTCCTAGTTACTCTTATGCTAGATATGTTAATACACAAGAACAACGTCTCGGGAATTGGTCGAGACCTTAGACTAGGTAGACTGGTCAATTATTATCACCGCCTCTCCAAACCGGTCTCTATTACAGTACATCGAGAGGAGATAAATTTCTTCCAATCACTGCATTCGCTCTAACTAACGGTACATTGTCTTTTCTGGAAGACCCGAACAAACAATTCAAACAAGGGACTTTTTGTCGGTATCTTTGGCCTAGATCGCTGTCCTACATTTTCACTTTCCGAGATTTGGCACTCGGCCCAGTCAAAAGTGCATGCCAGCCTCACGGGAACCTGTTTCATTAAACTTGGCTTGTTTATCTCGCGTATGTGCATCGGATAAGGAATGCTGAAACTTTGCAGGCAGTAATTTTATATGTGCCACTATGTCGAACGGAGTGTGAGCCTATTTATTCAGGTTACTACATCGTTTGCGTGGGCACAACATAGAACCTGATATATTTGAAGCACAACAAGCACCAGATTTCGCGTGAATTATAAATCACAATTTTTGTAAAGTTTTACTACATAAATGTCATGCATTCTGGGCATTCAATTCTGCACTCTTTTTTGAGCTGGGTTTCGGGATTCATTTTTTTTTTAAAGATTCAGGGCTTTCGGGATCTCCCGTAATTTATAAAAAAGTATCAAATTAACAGATTCCAGAATTATTCTCAACTCTGATATCTTTTTTTAGCTTCATCATTTGAAAAAGTATCCAATTGATAGATTCCAGTATTTTTCTGAAATCAGAGACCTTTTTTTTTAGCTCCGCCTTCAAAAAGTTGCGTCTGCTAGTAAGTGAAGTGTTCCAGCCCTAATGAGATTTTTTTAGCTCTTTTAAAGATTGTTTACGTGTTATAGTGAATCCTGAAATCCCGGGATTGGTACTAAGACGATCCCGGGATTGGAAGCCCTAATCCATACGATTTATTTATATATATTATACGGAGACTTCTGTTGATAAAAAATCCAAACTAAGACAGCCTTTTTTATTGATGTCACTTTTTCTTGGTAACGTGTGCACTTTTTTATTCAACGTAAAAAAGGGCACTATTTATTTGATTAACTCCGTCGTTATACAGAATGCGCTGATTAAATTAAAGATGAAATTTTTGAGACCTACTTTATATTCGATCGATGATTAGCATCCAATATGAGAGATATTTTACTTATGTTTAGTATTGTAAATTATAGACTTCTTGAAGATCAAAATTTGACCAAAATCTTCCGCCAAAGATTATCACCAAAATGTTTTGGTACATTTTATAACACCGCTCACTACAACCAATTGATACCACACCATTGTATTCACATAAGATATACCTCTATGTATTTTTTAAAAAAATAACTGGATAGCTGCCACAAATGAGATATCTCGTCAAAATTTTCGCGCTCAAAACGCCAGAGACGAATTACCTCGTCAATAACTAATTAAATTAATAATTGCAAATTATAGCCGGCGTGCTAGGTACAAACGTACTTTTTTCTACGGCAACCAAAAGGCTAACCAATATGCTGACATTCAATGAACCATATATAGCCAGTAGCTATTATTTATTCATACGCAAATCTAGTTTACCGTTATAAGCGTGATTCTACATAATATTATAGAAAGAATTTATTTGTATTAGCCAGACCAACTGCGCCTGGATAATTGGCGAAGAACTCGCGTACGCATGGTCACCAAAACGGTATGTTTACGCACGCCGTATATGATTTTTTTACCGTTTATTCACTGGTATTTTAAACCAGTACGTGAATCTATTCGATGTATTGTTTCACCTTTCTAAAGGGAATCGTGTAGTTATTATTAAACTCGAAAGAGAATAATCAATTTTATAAATGATTGTTTCTAGTACGTATACGTATAAAAATAAAATGTACTGTTATTCGATATATATATATGTACCTAATAGACATATGATTATCTTTGTACTTCAATACCAATACTAATAAACTGTCAATACGTCGGGGAAAGACATTATATTAAAGAAAATACAATACTATTTTGTAATAATTCAAAATTTATCCAATAGAATCAGGACTGGTTTCGCTTAACACAAGAATTTTAAACTGATATGAATACACATTAATACAGAGCTATTCTTGGTTTATTATCTTGGTTTACTACCCCTGTATGGATATATATTCTTATCAGTTGAAAATTTTCGTGATTAGCGAAACTGGTACCTGATCGTATTGAATAAATGTGAAATTAGTACAAAAGTGTGTATTATTTTTTCGAATAAAACATCCAAGCATTTTATTATTGGAATTTTAAAAGTGCTTAGAAGATTTCAGCTATTATCGTTCGCATTTTGAAATTAGTGTTGATGAAGGTTCTATGCATCTATCTCTCACTTTTTATAATAATTTGGTAATTTTTTTACACATTAAAAATTTATTGTCGATGCGTAATTGCTAAAGTTGAAGTTCTAAACCACTGTTTTATACACATTTTTAATCTCAAAATTGTTTTTTTTGGTTGTATTCGACTTTTATAAGAGAGATTATGTGAATACTACTGCAAAATTTCTAGTTTTTTTTATATCGATTAAATTAAATGTAAATAATTGAAGCACTGTCCATAATTAAGAATATTAAGATAGTAAAATAAATTTATGGTATTTAGTTTTTTATTTATTGTTAAAAAGCTATCGATAATAAATATAATATTGTCACAATACAATTAAAAAGAATTGCGGTGATTTATTTGCATGATTAAGTAACTAATCTATCAGTAAATTTATAGCAGAGAGAGTGGCGATTATTGTTATTGAAAATTTCATCGGCCTGCCATAAAATGTTTTAAAAAGTAAAAACTTCCGCTGTAAGCGAATTAATTGTATCGATTTGTACTTTGATTGTACCGGAGCATGCATTTTTAAAGAAGTCACTGAAGCTTATCGGTTCTAATTACTCATGCAAAATTTTGTACATCTCCCGCTCGCTTATGTAAATTCCACATTTTTCGAATCGAAATAACGGAAAGCGATTTTCTGTCTATCCCCTATCGCTCATACATACTTTCTTTTTTACAATATAGCACGCAAAATTTACTTCGAATCGACAGCGCGTTACCGATTAGAATCAAACTCATTCGAATACGCCATAAACTCATAGAAGAATTACAATATATTAGATGTTGTAAAAAACACTTAAATATCTCAATATGGTGAAAACATATTTTTGTTTTACAAATAAAACTATGGTTCTGGTGAGGGCATTCGCCGAAATAGCTATTAACCGTATATAAAATAACATTTGTAGAACTAAAATACTTCTATTATTTTTTCACCTTCTTCCATTGGAGTTCTGTCAATTCAATGCCAATTCAAAAACAGACAAATTTTGAAACAATGCAGGGCCACTTTTTTTTGTATAACAAATAACAAGAAGAGCAACGTTAATGAATAATATTGAAAGCATTTAACATAAAATTCACAAAAAAATGGATATCATTTAATTTGTATAATGCTATTGTATTATGAACATAATTAAGTGGATTTTATCAATTAATTTGTTTCATATTTTTTGACATTTATATACAATAGCTCAAAATCTACAGTGCTAAACTTCCCCTCAATCGTGTCTGTACTTTAATTTACAATTATTTACGATATATTGTTATTTTGAGAACGATTTTACTACGCTGCGAAAGAAATAATTTATTTTATTTTAACGCATTTATTTATTTTAACTGATCTTTGCTATTTATTAATGATTAAACAATTGAACTATACATATCGTAGATAGAACATTTTTTTATAGACAATGAATACCGTGAGAAAATAACTTATAAACCTGTTTATGTATTAATCAGTTTAATACAATCAAAAAATATATTGGCAGGATACCAGTGTAATGTATTTTTTTCCTTCGAAAATAAGGTGATAACAAGCATAATTAGAACACTTCCTGTATTTTTAAGCGAATTATAAACGGTCAGCGGGATGTCCTTGGGATTCTATTGTCAGTCTCAAAATTGGTCAAACAACTTTCTAGATCTAGTTCTGCGTTGTCTTTCAAATCATATTTTGTGGCCGACATCAAGTTAAAATAAATATATTATAAATGGATTATGTACGACTAGGATTGTAATCTCCATCTACTATTTGTGAGATATATGAGATATTAAAAAATAATAAGGATTCACAGTATATAGAAGTTTAACCGGAAATTTTTAGCACTACCGAAAACAAGACTATTAATTATAGAATATCCCGGATTATTCTGCTACAAGATATACAGCCGGACTTCCAATATTGTTACACCGATCTTCATCTACCGTTTTGACTGATATTTAGAATGTTCTCCATTTTAATAATATATTACATTTCTTTTCCTGTGATGAAAAATCTGTGGCATCATTTTTGATATCATTTTTCACGTAGCAAATGATCGTCTTTTAGTGCGGTCAGCAGTTGGTTAGATATTCGATTTATTTTTGTTTAGATTGTGGTCTAATTTGTATTTAACTCTTACACCGCGTGATGGCAGGGTATATATTTTATAATTCACTCATTCAAGGTGACGACTCTGATGATATAAATTCGCTTCATCCAACGTTATTGTTTGGTTTCTGTTTTTGAGTGTTTTTGGCTCGCAATCAGTTCAGTAAACCAACCAATATTATTCCCGGCAAAGATAAATCACCGAATCAAGAACACCTCTTTTAAGATATTTTAAATTGTTATAGTTATAGCATTTCTATACAAAAATTATCCATGCGTAGTGCTTTGTTATTTTTTTAATTGCTGTTCGCTTTTCCGTTTCATGATGATTTATTGAAACTGGATTTTTCTTTTTCAATTGCTATGCTAATTGTTTAAAAAGAGATCTATCTTTACTTTAAATTTAAATAAACTCTTGCGAACAGCGTGTTAGCGTGCGCAGTAAATATTTTTTTATGTTTTGAAAAAAATATATTAATATAAATCTGTGTGTCTAAATTAACTAACTTTTCGTATTTTCTTCAATTGAAATTATTATCTGAGACCACCCAAGACTCGATCAAAACAAATCGTATCAAATATATTTTTTATTTTCATATGATTTTCGATATTTGCCGTTTTTAAATTTAATATCGTAATTTGAGAAGGGAAATCAAAATTGCCTATTTGAAACGTACCAAAACAATTTTCCGTTAGTAACACTTTTTTGAAACGTATAAATATATGCGTATTTTGCATATTAAGCTATGTAGATAATTGTTTTACAACAAAACATACATATGCCTATAACTCTACTTGAAATTGTTGAAGAAGTCATCCTTTGGATAATTTCGTTTGGGTACGCATACTACTAAATACAATAAAATAAGTTATCAATAAATCAATTTAATTTTAACGATTTATTTTTTATTTGACCATGTCTTTCAGAATACACGTAAAGTGTAAATTATAAGTTAAGCAATTTTTTCAAATAACCTATCATTTATTTGTAAATTGTGCCATTTTTTTTTTGAAACTCGATTGCAATGTTGATGTCGTTCATACTAAAAATCATATATCTTCTCTTATCATTGGTTAAAATACAAAGATATTATCTCATACTATTTTGCATAACATGATTACGCCAAAGTTAATAATTCAGTAAGATTTTAGCAGTATTATGTAAATGCGTAGGTTTTAAAAAAAAGATGAATTAATCCGAGTTGTAGCGCTTAATTATAAAAAGAAGAACCATTGTGTAATTGCTTAAAAAAATAAATACCGCTATCGCAATTATGCGTATAAACTCCATTGTTTTTACAATACGTTCAAGATCAAATTGCAAGATGTACTTATATGCTTTTTTTTTTAAATCTTCTCAGTGTGAAAAGGGAGACACGAACTAACGACGGTTGATGTAACTTATGTAAATAGGTTAAGTTCTCACAGTTTGTCTTCTCATTATTTGCTGAATGATATTTCCATCGTTCAATTAATTTTTATTAGTGTTGCATAATAATAAGACGTTTGCTAACCTCACGAGAAAATTACAAATTATTCTTTGGTACGATACCGTAGTCAATTAATACGTTTTGTTTTGTATTGTGATACTCTTTAGTTTGTTGTTTCATTTTTAATTACACAGAATTTAGCGAAAAAAGTTATTGATTTCATAATTTTGTACCATGTAGCGGCCAGAAGCGTGTGATACACATGGAAAAAATGACATTTTATTGCAAATGTTTTGTTGTTTGAGTCTTCTCTCTTTTACAATCCGACCATAAAAACGAATAAGCTGGTTTTTGAACGTGGCAATAATATTAAAGGTGTGAGTGAGTCCTTCCAAGACTCTCATCTCTTTGACTTACTCGTAGCACCGTTCTCACATCGTCATTATTGTTTTAGTTTGGTGGGCTACGTGCCGGGTAGTCAGTATCAGTCAGTATGCGTTGGAAGTTGGAAGTATTATGGTTACATTGCAAGATATTTGTTTATTATCCAACTAATTTTGTGTCCCATAACTAACTTTAGCAATAACTTTATTTTTGAACAATAATTTCAGTATCTTATTCAGTTTGATTGATACATTTATTTTTTAGTGACTATAGAAATTATATTAACCTTTGAATCGTTCAAAAGTTTTGTCACTAACGATTCAAATTTAATATTGAAATTCCACCGAGCACTTTCAGTCGACATCTGAAATTATATCAATATTACCCTTTTGAGTATTGAGCTATTTTCCATTAAATTAGGTTTTTTTGTGTATATTTATTATTTTTCAACATTGATGCTAAAAATATATATAAATCAGTCAGGAAAAAATATTGCTAATATTTTCTAAATATTTTTTTTAACGAACAATTAAAAGTATAAATAAACGAACTCATTTTTACCTTTAAATACTTTTCAAGATGCTACTATTATTTACTTCCAATTCGGGTCTAGATAATTTTTACTTGAGATCTGTGATAATCTGTGGCATCTTACACTCTACTGATGTCAATTCCAGGAAAGGAATCTTGCCGAAGTGGAATTTTACGTTAGCTGTGGCTAGCGATTTGTGTTCAAATATTAATATTTTTATAAAATCCTTTTGTTCATTTGCAACAAATTAAAAATAATATGACTGCCAAAAATCACAGATGTATATTTTTTATTATCCATATATGGAGAAATAATGACATATCAATTAAAAACAAATGAGGGGATATAGATATTAGACAACACAATATTTGAACGCAAATATGCGACTATTCCCTTTTCTTTACATAACTATGAATTCCTTTACTTCACCTTCTAAGGCTTGTTGCTTAATTTATATGCGTAAAAAAATCACAAACCTCTATCAATTAATGATTGAAAAAAACCTAAATATCTCAGCTAGAACACCATGTAGGATGTTATCATTGAATGAGAGTTAGGTGGTTTTGATAAAACCAGTGCTATGAGTTATTGGTCTATCCACATGGAAAGTCAATTATTTTGAATAACATGATTGCACTGTCGAGGTCATATTTTTTACATTTTATAAAGTATAATACATGCAGAATTTATTATAAATATTCAAGTAAAAAAAAAACATCATGACATGCAAATCAAAGATCGATAAAATAATAAATTTACAATTATTAAGACCGGTCTTACGTATTAGTAATTTGAATATAAATGTCAGCATAATTTTAAAGAACGTTTTTATAACATCCGTAATGAGTAAACTTTATTGTTTAATAAGAATCCTAATTATAATAAAAAAATGTTCACATAATTTTGTCTTCTATATATAATATTTCAGTTTTCCGGCATCAATTATAATTGATATCATTTACCGAATATGAAGCCATTAAATCATTTTTATATTATTTGATAACGCCGTGAGATTTTCATTGTTCGGGAATTTTGAAGAATAAATAACATGATTTTATCCTTCAAAGTTTGCTTGTTTTGGACAGTTGGTGCTACAATTTGAAACGTGTTATGCATACAGATTTTTATCCATTATCAATGTCGCTAAAAATAGTTTTTTAGTCTATTTTATACATACATACCCTGCAAAAAATGATAGCTAAGTAAGTAGACTTGTTTATTTTTTTTTTAAATATTCTCTGAACATTCGTAACATATTTCAACGCAATATCTAATTGTGATTAATTACGCTTCGATTATTTAATTACATTCAACGAAACTACGTTTTTTTCCGAGACTATGTAACATTTTAGATTTGCTGGAAAAAAATGGTAAAACAAAACGAGTTCTCTATCGAAAAAATATCAGAAACACCGCGTTCTTTACTGAACGCCTCACAATTTGTATTTTAAATTTCCCAAAATAATATGGAATGAGAAACCTGACGTGAAGTATAATATTTATATTTATTTCATCCATGATAGTATAATCAAGACAACTGTCATTTTGTTGTTGGCATATATTTCACACAGCAGGCAGTGCATTTTGTAAATCTACTGTGGTGACTTGTTTTCATTGTTGACATTTCTCACTTTTTGCCATGTTTACTTAAAGTATGTTCATTTGCAGTACATTGAGCGTAAGCAACTAACTATTCTACCCGCATGCTGCCAACATAACATTATGGTTGTTAGAATAATCGTATGGCAAAATAAAGACTCGTCTATTTATACCATTTAACTTTAAAAAATAAGCTCGTACATCTAGATACATTTGTGATACTTTTTACCTTCTATCAGAGGCAGGCAATCGTCTTGACGATTTTCGAGTAGCGTGACTCGAACAATTCAAGAAATTACACCTGCACTAGTATCATCTTTAACGTTCTTTATTTACCATTGCTACTTCAAGTCCAGTGAAATACATACCAGTATCAAGATTATAAATACATCATTAGTAAATAACATTTTAAATAGGACAGGCGGCTAATCATTGTTGAATGTACCCTTCCGCTTACAAGTAATTCATTTTGTAGTTAGTTATATTATTGTTTAAACTTGCGTCAAGAAGAAAATAGAAAACCTCCATTTTGTAAGTTATAAGGTAAGAATGAGACTCAATGTTAAGTTAATTCGTAAGAAAATAACGACAGTGTGTCTGAAGATGCTTCTCAAAGAGGAGAAATTTGTTACACGACCTATAGAATACCATCACCAAATTTAATCAAATTTTTATTATGAACAAAGCTACCAACGAATACATCGAACATTTGTACTAGCACTATAAAACTTTTATGACTCATACATACGTATATTATAAACAGTCACGGAAAAACTAAAAGATATACCAATATCCGTTTCTTGGTATAAAACTGCTAAACATAAAAGAAAATCTTCACCCGTGTTTCGGGTAAAGTAAAAAAATAGTGATCACAATTTTTGACATTTTTGCATTCTTTAAATGAAAATTTAATTCCGATTTTTTCGCCTACAATTTTAAATAAAAATAATGATTCATTTGATATTTACACAAAAAAGCACCAAAGTCAATTGTAGATATTTCTCTTATGCTAAATAGCTTAACTAACTTATCTAACATAAACATGAAGATTTATCAATTTACCACTTTCATTGACTGTTGACGGCTCAAACTATGTTTTAAATTATTATTTTATGGCGCCCGATTATAATAATATAATATATTGCTGTGCGTATTTTTTTTCAAGTTATCATTCACATGCCTTATTTAAATACTAGTGTAATAATCATACAATTTTCATAACTGATTATTCAAATTTATTTCTTAAGGTTGTCAAAAAAATATCGGCGCTAAAATCTTACACTCCAGGTATTTATAATTTTCCAAAAAATCTTGCGATTCTGTGTGCGATACGGAATAATTAGATTAACAGACGTACGGTGTGAAATGAGAAAATGTATCTGGCAACTCGTCATCGATCGTTTATTCGAAATGCTCTGATTGCCGCAAGTATGTAAGTTTAGAAAATAACTGGCGAAGAAAGAAAGAAAGATGAACAAAAGATACACGAACGCTTTAATCTGCAGGCTATTTCAAATTGCACTGTTGAACGCTCATCACGAAAGCTGATGACCGATCATGACTGAAATAAAGGCAGAAAGCTTTGGGCTGAGTTTTCTTAAAAATGTTAGTTTTAGTCAATTTCTTTGAAAAGATTCAAATATTTTTCTTTACAATTGACAAACAGTTAATACTGGCTGTCTTACCAATACTGACCGAAAATTTGTCAAGTTAGATGAGAAACCACAAAGATTAACCAGTACACAGGTTTACATACTGATTCTTCTTTGTTTTTGATTCTTATATTAAAGTTGAAATATCAACCCGTATTCGGCAGAATGTTACATTGCAATAAGTTCGCAAAAAGAATTTTTTAAATGCGGTTAGTAATATTTGACCAATAATAGTTTCTTTTTACGATTTTTGTACAAGAGGGATTTAAAAAAACTTGTACAATTTATGAATTTATGCCGATTACAGGTCGATATGATTCGATTGGAAACATGCTACCGAAATACGTACATGCATTTATTGTAAAAAAAACTTTCTCACGTTAAAACAGTGACAACAATTTATGCATATTCAATAATTTTGAAAAGACAATTATTGATAAATCCTTGGCATAATAATATAAATATTTTTTATTATTTATTTTAAAAATATTTTAGTGTGCATAAATTTCATACTTTCATTATAAATATATTATATCAAACTGTATTTTGTGTCATACTATTTTTAAATAAGACTCGTTGTATAATGGGCAGGGTTTTTCAATTCACAGAAAAAAGCGAGACACTTAATAGTTTGATAAATAAAGAATAGCCTCGTATTGGCGAGAAAGATAGCCAGACACACGGAAGTCTACGTTATAAACTATATTGTTTTTTGTGTCCCGTATTTTCTCCATGACGGTTGACTCGATATAAACAATACAATTCCATCAAATGTTGCCCATTCTACAATTATGCGGATACGCTGAAGGAATGTCATTTGACACACAGTTAATCGGAAAGAAGTGCATGTGATTTTTGAATCAGTTGAATCATGTCTGCGGTCAGGTGTAATGATCCCAACTTTCCCCGTAGCGATGCGGAGCCTGAGCTTATTAATCAATCAGTTCCGTCAGACCAAATCATGTTTGGTTAGTGGTATTCGCCGCCGAAGGGAGAGTCCGCATCATTCTGCATGAAGATTTGGCGGCGACGTGACAGAATTGGGGTCACTTTGCATTTTGCGTGCCTTCAATCGATCTATGGTTGATTCTCCTTAGTCACAGCTGGTTTGGTTTCGATGAACTTCGCGAGTGTTTTCACGATCATTGATTTTATAAAATGAAAATTATCTTCGAAATCTAAAATAAAAGTTCACTTTACTCCACTCTATTAAAAGATGATGATTATTTTCATATTATAAAATTTGCTACTGAAATTTGAAACATTTTTTTATATACCTTTTCAAACAGTAAACTGTAGGGACATGATCATGTATGGCCAATTCAGTGAACGTGACCATTATAATACTGCTACGTCATTCCCTTTTTACATTAATTCACAGTTACAGTTTTATTTACAGTTAATTCTTGGTGAAGTGATATTTAATAAATTATAATATATAATAGTTGAATGTGCTCAATAGCTGAGCATCACCGGTCTTGATATCTAAATAATATGTGAAATAATTAATATACGTGGCTTTTCATGTCTCTAGATTAATAGATATAAATAAACAGTCAAATAAAATTATCACTGACTTAATAATAGAGCTATTTATTTATATCATTTATTTCATCATATCAATTCAGTGTGTAAACTTAAAATTAACTTTATATACACAAGAAAATTAATTCATGAGCTGTGTTGTAGATAATTTTATGGCAGGACAAAAAAACTGCGATTTCATGTCTGAGTTGAGTTGATGTTTTTTTAGCGTTTTTTTAAAAATAAATTACGGCTGCAAATTTATTGCAGAAAACGAAAAATTAATAAGACGCAAGTTGATAAGTACACTGTTTGTAGAACACTTACACTGAAATAATAAATACGATGTGCGTATTATTAAGATGCGGTGGAAAAAACACCAATCAGACAATGTGTCAAAAAATTTAGAAGGAATGGCTAGAAAATAACAAAATACTCTTAAATCAACGCGTTACTGAGGGCGACAGCCATAAATAGTTTTGCATTTTTCGGAAGAGCGATTTATAGATAAGCTGAAAAGTTACCGAAAGAAATCTGAGATCTTTCAAAATTTCTGAGTAGTGAAAAATAGAATGAGAAATATTTTTTAAGAGTTTCTTTGAAATTTATTGTTAAGTAATTATATAATACAAAACGCTCCCTTAGCACGAGACTTAATTTAAAAAGTGATATAAAGATAAAATAAAGTAATGTAAGTAAGCAATAAGTAATGCAATAAGCAACTATTTTACATTGTCAATATTATTTTTTTATTCAAATACATAAAAAGAGCAGTACAACGTATACATTTCGTGCGATTCTAATTTAAATATCATTATATTCCTTGAATAGTCCACCAATACAGCCATCACTAAATACTCTGAATGCTTTGGGGAAGCTATAAATCCAAATGAAAATGAGATCCACAGGTGGCGGATTTTCCCAGAGGTCTTTTTAATCTATCATATAATTAATTGCATAATCCTCTGCCGAGTTTTAAGAAGGGTGTGAAAATTCCGCCTAACCCATTTTAATGAATTTGTAATTTTCGACGGCCTACCGACAGCTATACAACAGCGAGCGATTTTTAATTCACAGAAAAAAAAACGACTACTGTGCGAGGTGAATAAAGTAACAGTAAAGGTGTATTACCAGTTTTAAATACACAATTGACATAATAGTGGCTTTTAATTCAGATGCAACTGACATTTAAAAACAGCTTAAGAGATCATTATTATTTACGGTTATGTTTGAATTAATAAATTCATTCTATGAAGACAGCGCTTTATTTATATTGTGTATTATCTTATTACCAGACACTCTAAAAAAACTAGTATCAATGACATTTTAGACGAAGAACGTATATAAGTTTTTAATCGTGCAGCATAATAGTTTGACACTGATAAAATAATTATATCATCGAATGCATATATTTATTGGAAAATCAACTCAAATTCGTCAGCAAAATCAACGAAAATTATCATCATAATAAAAATAATCGTTTTAATAAATTGTTTATTTAAGCATCCCTTGTTTCTGTTAACTGTGAAATGATTGTCAAGGTAGCGATGTAGTTCTGATTGAAGGCATAAAACTTAAGTCAAGATGATTTGCCAAAGCTCGAATTGGAATGTAAAACCATAGTGGAAGAATATAGAAAAATACACACGCATATTTTACCATTGTAAGAGGTCAGAACTTTTTTACAATTAAGAAAAACTCTCTGTATCAAAAATCCATGGACACAGCAAACTATTTGACTAAAGTGGTTTTATAAAGTAAAACGATTCATTTCTTATACCGTTTTGAAAAGTGCGCTGCTATTTTCAAATACGTTATCATGTTCAGTTTCTGTAAATAATTTACACATCATTATGATTAGTTTACTGTTGAAGTGTTTTATGATAATAGATATTATAAATTTAATACGCTGTTGTTATTAACATCTTATGCGTAGTTAGCTTTAATATAAATTAACATTGTTTTGGTCGATAAAATAAAATTAGCTGTTTGATGAATAATAAGCATCTGCAATGTCTTGAGAGTTTCCATCAAGTACACCCGCTTTATATGACGTAAAATGTTCAAGTTAAAGATAAATATTATTTATACGATGTTTCTTCCGCCATAGATACGCCAGCATATAACATTGCAAAAAGCGAATATCCTTTTGAGGACATCCGATAATACAATACAATCTATTTTGATATATTATACTACTGTAATTAACAAAAATATTATCTTCGATAGATTCGGCGGTAATTTGAGGAAGTTCATTTTTAATATAAAACTAAACTTGATTACTTTGTTATTCCACTTATTGTGTTACAGAATGTGACACGTGTTTTGCTTTTTTGAGAAGCATCATCAAACCATCGCAACTTTTACGAATAAACTAAAAATTAATTCTAATTCTTATGTTATATTTATCCTTTTCTACTGGACGCAGAAAGTGGGTGAAATAAAAACTTTGATAGTACTCATTACTTTAATTATGTGTGGTAAATCTTTATGTAAATAAATTCAGCAATGGTGATCCACCTATCTTATTTACTAATGTTTTATTTCTATTCATGATTTTATTAATTTATAAAAACTCCAAGCTAGAAAATTCATAGCTAGAAACTGGTCCTGATAATATTAATTAAGTCCCTAAAAAGTATTTCTTCGATATATCAAACGTTACTGAACACTAGATATAGTACACAACTATTTTAATTACAGCTTTAGAGTTGTTTTATGGACGATTAACGATATAATTTTCTTATACATAATGAGTTATCATTCATACATTTTTTATTCATTGCAATTTTTCAAAGAAAATTTTGTTTTCAACTATTCGAATGGTTTCCTTTAAAATTAATTGTAATTGACCTGATTCTTTAAAAATATGTTTATTTGACAGTGAGTCAATTATAATTGTTAAAATTGTTAAAAACCATTGCTGATTACACAGTCACTGGTTAGTAATGAGTCGAAAATAGTAAGATAAATCAACTGGCAGATACTTTCCGTCTCACCTTGGTTTCTAGATAGAAATGTGCATTTATTAGTTACTGTTTACCTAAAAAATGACACAATAGATTATGCTACCATATAAATAAATGTATTTCGTTTTAAGAGTTTTTTCATATCTCACAAATATAAATACGTGACGACTAAACGTTAAACAAAAATTCTTCATTGTGATTATTTGGATTCAATCACATAAAGCATTATAGAATGTTACATATCAGTATAGACAGTTTTTATAAATTGATTTTCAGTTGATTTATAGATTACTGTCCAAAGGCATTGGCGTATGCGAAGTCTTGAATTGTTTCCAATCCATTTTATCAAAAAAACGGGGGTACCGACAGCGAATAGCTAACCACTAGTCCTGTCCTAGTCCAATTCTTTTATACCTACTCTCCTTGAAAAAGAGAGGTGGAGCAACTGATTAACAAACGGTTCTGGTAGAAGCACTTCTGTTGAGATATACTCTAATGTGGTCCACATTGGGAACAAACATGGTAAAAAAAACTTATATTCGTATTTTTATCGAATTGTTGATCACATTCCTGCATTATTTTAGATCAGGGGGAGGGGGGGGGGGGCAAACTTTTCAGATGGAGGGCCAAATTCAGGAATTTAAAATGAGCGGCGGGCAGCAACTGAAATACCATTTTTCTATGTACACTATTTTTCATGAAAAAAAAAACAATCTAATGAGAGAAATGGAACTTTTTTACGTATATTAACATTTTTTAAATTCAGGTGTTAATTTTGTAGTTGAGATTCTTAAAACTTGTTGTATATGTTCATCAGTGATGTTTGATTGTAGAGTTTTTATTGAGGTTCACGATTGAAAATATTTGTTCACATATATAGCTTGTTCCAAAAATAACGATTGCTATATTTATTTTCATTTTTTTTTTAAAAGGCGTTAAAAGATGAAAACATGAATCTTTTTCAAAAATATAATATTGCTCGCGGGCCTCAGTTTGCCCGTGCCTGTTTTAGATGGTCATCAAATTATTTAATTTGATAAGAGTAACATGTTACATGATTGATCATTCTCATTAATTGTGTTTAATGTCGAACCCGTTGTGCAGTTATTATTGTTATCGATAATATCTGTCACCCAGCTAATCAATTTATTTGTGCACATATAAAATACATGAGAAGATTTAACAGTATCTTTCTACTACGAATGCAGTGATATCAGCGTAGATTTTATATGGGGCATCCAGTTTTTTTTGTTAAATTGAATATGCCGTTGATTCCAAATGGCGGTATTATATGTAACACTGAGGAATTTATCCATCTGTCGGCTACGGTACTCGCTTGAATGGAACAAGCTGTTGGTAACTCCCGTTAAGTTTGGTGGGCAGGTACTCTTAGCCTCAACTGTTGTTAGTTTTCTGCTTCTGTATTAAGACAGCCCACCTTTGTAATACAAACATGAGAGAATCTCACACAGAGTCGCTCAAACCTAGGATAACAGTTATGTGTACAATGTACATTCGCGAGTGTATGAACAATGCAATCATATCAATTTTAATCTTTGCGCCTCGTTATGGTGATTTAAATATAAGACACGCATCCTAATGCTGCAATAATTTATAAAATCCTCATAACTGCTCTCTTCTGAACCACGGAATATCACATCGCACAGGTGTTCATATTATCTAATTACTCGTCAAAACGGTTGTCTTTCAAACTGGATTTCATGATCACTCCTTGTTGAGATGACTGAAACCTGATTGATATAATTACAGTAAAATCTGTTATCTGGATTTGCATGCATCCGCGTGGTATTTATTGTACATGCCTTAAAATAATTATGTTAATGCGACAAGTGACGTCACATTGTTGTTGGTCGTTGGCATAGCAACCCAAAATATAAAATACATGTCAAAAAGTATAAATCCGCAAATTTTGTCATTGACTTAAAAGATAAATCTGTAAAAATCTTACTTTGAATCAAATATAACATAGTCATCATTTCTTCAATCAATAGACTAATATTTTTTAAAAAATGGGTCGGAGTCCTAAAATATTTCCGTTTTCGAAAAAGAACACCTGAATACCGAATTCGACTATACAGGTCTGGTTTAATAATCAATTCATTGCTGTATGCTAGCTCCATATAAATTCTAAATTAATCCATTGCATTCTATATTGGTTTCATCAATTTAGATAACATAACATGGATACCACTACATTATACATTGAATAGCTACTTTTTTTCTGCGATATTCTTAGATAATTGACATTTGAGCTTTTTATATGTATTTTTAAATTAAGCAATAGCTTGATTTTCGATCCTTACTTGCTACGTCTAAGATGAGTGAACCTGCCGTTCCGCTGCTTGTTGATAAGCGCTCTTATTTTGTGATTATTAAATTACTCTATGGCAAGATAAATGGTTGTATATACAATAAAAAAATAAAAAAATACAGAATTGTTTATAAAATTGATTTCATCGAACGCACATTTAGCTCGGCGATATTTATCTATTAATTAAATCTTTAACGGTAAACAGTCTAAAAATATTATAGTTTGTTGAAAATAACGTATACTTAAAGATAATAAAGTACCGTGTTAGAGCTTTTTTGATCATTAAAGCTGTATTTTTTTAGTATTATTTACTTGTTTTATGAGTAATCACAATATGTAAATATATTTTTGACAATAATTATGAGTTTAAAAAAAAAACAAACCGGATCAATGCTCATATAATCGTGCACTACCTATAACACTGGGTTTTCAAGAATGCAAAAAAAATATTAAAGAAGATTTTTCCTTGTATACCTTTCGTGTATCGAGTTTTTGGGTGATGACTTCATTTTTATTTATCATCCATGAAAGTTTTTTCTGCATCGAATTATTGAAGGTCGATCAAATTTGCAATTTTAATAGTGGTCTTACCGTTTCGAAGACTGTGTGTAATTGGATTGTGTGTCTGATTATTCATTATTCGATTACTCACCCATACGAAATTGCATTAAAAAGTAATATAAATTAATGAAATGGGGCTAAGTAATATTAGAAAATATTTTTTTGTAGATCAAATCGAATCGGATTTGTGAAAAAAGATAAAGTTGAAATGGATAAAGATAAACTCGATGCTATGATACGCTTTTGGAATGTAAATTTGTGTTTATTTAATATAATCATACATTTTTGAAAGATCGTTAAATCGGAAGACTGAGAAAAAGTCGTGATTACTTTCAAAAATCAGCTCCCATTGGCTTTCACATCAATCTTATTTAATTGTTGTGTACAAAATAACTTTAGTTTTATTAACATCGATTACACATTTTATTTTTTTTATTTTTAAGTACATAGTGTATGGTTAAACGGCCGATACCCTGCAGCTGAAAAGTAAATTAGCTTTTTTCCTTGTAAATTTCTCTTTTCGTTAAATAGTGGCTGCATTCGCATAACGGGTGGTGGTGCTGTCATGATAGTATATGGGTATACATAAATATAACAATTATAATCACGGCAAGAATGACGGAAGGGGAAAACAACAATTGTTCGGACATTTTTAAATTGTCAAATAAATCGATTTGGTGTCAGTAAAATTTTGATACAACTCTTCATTCCTGCTTTTAAATAGACCATTCCGTTTTTACCTATTTTAATAAATTATATTATAACAGAAAAGGTTTTAAACATTTTTCTTCTTCAGAAAATTTCAATAGCTTAAAATAAATATTGATACTTATTCTTACAGTTAAATTAAATCGTATACACTTTTTAAAAGAATGATAAATATAATGCTTATCGCAATACATATTGCATTAATTATATGACTGCATTATGTACTGGCAAACACGGCTTATCCCAAACAATGTACATTTTTAAAGTATTTTTAGTCTTACATTACTTTGGAATGATATTTTGAATGTTTTCAAGCCGTGTTTGAGACTGATTTCTAAAAATACTTCCAAAAAATATTTTTATCCACTAAATTACATTTATGGTTCATGTTTCAAAAACTTTTGAATAAGCCGGGTTTGCAAGTAATACCCTCATATATAAAATATAGCGTATACAAAGACCTAGGGTTTTTTTGTGATATCTCACTTTTGAAATTAGTAGAAAATTGTACGGTTATTTATTTACACAAATTAATCAAATGTTTTATTTAAATAAAATCTCACCATTAGTGATACGGATCCTTGCTGTCTAGTAGCTCTTCCCTTTCTCCCCGTTGATTCGGTCATTTTTGAAGCTTTCCAGTCAAATGGTAATTGGCACAATCTGCATTAATCCATAAAAAAGTGTCACGTTTTCAAATAATTAACCCATATCATTCTCACTGTCAATGTACACTTTCTCAATACAAGTGCTGTTTTACTTATTATCCTCACTGAAAAACTTAATTCACAATCGGGGTGAAAATTTATGCGCGCGGAAATTTTAAATAATCACTCGTTTTTATTTTTAGATTTTAATAACAATGTATTTTTTTAAAAACTTTTTATATTTCGTAGATATTATTAAAGTGTTAGTATTCGTTTGTTTTTTTTTTTTTGGGGGTGAATAATTTGTGTGGTAAGGAGGTCGGTAAGTTTGTTAGTCGAAGACGCGCGTTCGCCGCCGCGGCTAAACTACAACTGAGTGCGGGTCATTGGTCGCGGCGAGGAGGCTCCCACGTGGACCACAACACCTGTGCTCCCTCCACTCCATCCTCGCGGATAATTCACCATCGTCTTCGGCAATGGACGGCGGACTCAATAGCGCTGCGTACTTTTTTCGCACCGCATGCCATCAGGTTGTCTAACTGACACAGACGCTTATGGCCGTCAAGTGCATTTCGCTATGGAATTTCGATTATAAAAAAATCATCACGCCAGAATTTTCATCGTGAATGTAATTTTATGACAAGTCCTTCGTGAATATATAGTTTTAGTGATAATATCATAATGTTTTTATATTCCGACTAATTTGGGTTGCTACATGGTTGTTTTTTTTTGAGATGATCATTGATGAACATTTCACACTTTGAATGTTTTACGTGAATTACATAAAAAAAATGTTTACAATGTCATTGATCAATAAGATGTTAACTAACAAACCATAATTGATTTTAGATATTAACGAACTGAGCGTTATATAACGACTGGAAAGGAAAAAGGATGTAACCCACACATAACAAATTTTACAGGAGACATTAAAAACGTGTTTTATTGATTACAAAGGCAAATTATTAAATATACACAACCTGAAAGAGCATGGAGACTGATAGACTGGTTTTTAATTGACTTTATGTAACATAAATTTATTATTTTTTTAAAATAAACCATTTTTAAGTCTTATTTTCTGATCGCAATTTTAACAGGACCTTCTTTTTTCAAACTTAAAAGCTAAATTTAGATACCAATTCAGCATTTTCAGCTTACATTCTTTTGGTAAAACGTGTATCAAGTTATATTGTGATCTTAGAGAAAAAAGTGTTGATTACGTCCTTTTTCCTTTCCAGAGTCGATATGTAGTCGTTTTTTTTAATAATGTATTTTTTTGTACTGGTCTTGTTCTTTATTAAAATATGTAAAATTATTGGTAGTAAAGTTGTGTTTTTTTTTTAAATATTATGTATTACTGTATACCAAGAATAGACACTTAACACCTTAAAACAGCTTAGTATTACCGTTTGCTTTGTAAAGTAAAATGGACAAAGATTTTCTTAATAAAGTAATAAATAATAACAGAGTAATTAGTTTCACAAGAATTCATCTATCTAAGTTAAGTTAGTTAGTTAGCTTTATATCAAGTAATTGTCAATGTGAAATAATTTATTATTGAATTAACTGTTGACGGTATTTTATAATTGTTGTTTAGATTCTTCAACAAAACGAGAAAAAAATCATTGTATTTATTGTAATATTCAAAATGTATTTCGCATAACTGATTTCATAAGTATCGATTTTCCCATATTTAAAGTCTTATATGGAACAAAAAGAAGCACTTTTGGTTTGTCTACTACTCGGGTACTACTCATCAATTATTTGATGTCAACAGTAAAAAGAAAACAATTAGTTTTTATTGAACACAAAACAGTTCGGATAATATTTACTTTTATTGCCAAATAACCCGTAAAACCTCGTGCGTGAGCCGATTTTTCACTCCACCCACTGCGAAAATTTATATATACAGCATTGCTTTAGAACCGGTGGCTCGAAAGATATTTGGCGATTTTTTATGTTAATATTATTTATGGTTTTGATTTCATTTTTTATAAAATATATTATCTTGTGAAATTAGAAGTAAAATAAATTTGTTTGCGTCAAGTGTCAATGTGATGTCTTGAATTCCCCCCTTCCACCCATCTTATCATTAAAAACAGCGTATTGAAAGCGATTCATTTACCACTAATTTTGTCTTAGTCATATCTCCACTATTCTTCTATCCTTACTTTGTAAGAGAGGTTGATCAACAGAGTTACAAGGAGTTTTAGTAGACATTCTTTTGATGAGATAAACTCCATCAGGAGTCCATACTCAGCAATGATAGCGGGTATGGTTAATAATGGCAATGAATATGGACTGGAGAAAATATCGTACCCTATCCAAAGTGAAAGGTTGAGTGGCCAGCCTAATTAATTGACACTGTGGAGGACATGGTCCCTACACTGCGAGCGGACATGGAGTAGCAAATCTAAGTGTGTATCACTTATTTCATTCTTCGACCATCAGAACGCTAATCACGTACTGTAAAAAACGCCCTGAGAAAAACGCCGAATGAACCGAACTGTTTAATGCGGTCCGTCCTCACACGAGACCAATTGGCTACGACCACTTGATCGCTAAGACCAAATTTGAGGCATATAAAAAATTGTCGAGATCACATGAAGAACACGATATTCTTGATTTATTTTTGGATTAAACAGCGTTTATAAATAACGGGTGGTGGTGGGACAATCAGCAACCAACTTGTTTTTCATTTTTCGTAATTGACGATTATTTTTTTGCATTTTTTTGGAATTTATAATTTTTAACATCTGTCAAAGTTTGTATAAGTTATTTTCTTTATTTTCGAGTAAAGATAATACACATACTGAAAGAGTTTGTTTAATTTGAGACAGTACGAGTTGTTGGGAAGTACATACTTGATTTTATGAAAAATATGTGCTTTAAAGCTTAAAAAATGTTGAGCAGAACTGCTCGGGGTGAAGAGATAAACAAAACGCCACAGTCGTCGAGTGATATGTCCGGCTATTGTGACGTTTATCTCTACGGGGTTTTAATATTGAGATTTACGTCCGGTTTTTGCCGGTGTACGTTTGTAATCTTTGATATACTTTACCTGACTGCCTTTTTCGAGAAGTCTTTTTAGGGCGTGTGGCAACATCACGTATTTGAAGATACCGCCCAAATAATCATCAAACTTACTTAGCATATGGATGGCTTTTGAGTCGTTTATTTTAGGGAAGATTCAATGAAATATGACAGAATATATTTTTCGTTTAAAATGGAAGTGTGTCAGTGAAGTTTGTTGCAAAATTTTAGCGATAGTACACGATAGTTTTTTTTAGACACTGGAACTGAGTTACATTATTAAATTTTGTGAACTATGGTCGGTAGCTACATTTAATATGAACAATTATATATGAAGCATCTCTTGAAAAAAATAATCGTAATTTGAACAAAAATTTAGTTTAGTATTTTTAAAAAGCAATATTCACCATTAGCCAAAAGGATTCTAATGAAAGCTAAATTAAAAACTGCAATGTTAGTGTCGATTACAATTAAATGAAGAAACGTTATACATTTAATTTTTGATTTCATTATTTAAATTTTAAAAAAATGCTCAATTATACTATCTTGAGAGATAACTCCCAAAGAACAGATACAATACTTGAATCATTGCTTTGGATGTTACAACGATGAGTGACTTCTTTAATATTTTTTTGAACTTTCAACACTTCTGTTACTATAAACTTAATTTCGGTCAATTTGAAAATAAAATGCCGCTCTCAATATTTTGAAAATGTGTACAATCACAAAAGTATGATTAACTGAAATGTGTGTTTGCTTAAAATAAATTTTAAGTAAACTTACATTTATGTAATAATAATTATTTTCCTGTTATTTTAATGTGTCATCGTTTCGTCATTTTATGACATTTTTACATAAATTTATCATACAACAAAATTCGCAATTACTTACCTATGTAATATAATAAGTGTTATGTCACTCTATTGGAACGTTTCTTGTTATGTTTTCATACAATAATATTAAATGGAACCAAGCAGCGTTTCACGATTTCTGCTTAGTTTTTTTGTTGAGTGATAGTGGCAAATATAAGCCTACTAAGTATATTTTCATGTTATTTACAAATATATTTTTGATTCTTATTGAACAATACATACCAATTAAGAATTGTCAGAAAACATGATAACTATTTTTTTATTAATCACAATTTCTGCAAATATTTGTTTTCAATACTTGGTGACTGTATTTATTCTTTATTTACGCTTATTTCTAATCGCAGGTCAAACATTTTATTGTATATTTAGTTTAGGAGTACAATAAAATCTTCACGTAACAGATTTATTCGAGAAAGTTTGTATGTACTATAGTAGGTTTTCTGCATGCGTTTTAATAAGTAAATCAAATGCACGAACTTAGATAAAATAATATGGGATTTTTTATGAATAAATATAAAATATTATGTAAATCGAAAAATAGGGATGTATGAGTTTTAAATTGGCTTGAGGTGACTTAGCGCACGCGTATCACGTATGTCGTTTAAAACACGTTTATATCTTGCTTAATAATAATAATCATGCTCTTCTTTATGAACGGTGTGTCAGTTGGATTTAAACGTAAATAATATTGACAGATCACAATGTTCACAGTTTTTTCCTGTTATATCCGATATCCATTTTCCATTTTTTTCACGATGACAAAACAACCCTAACCCACGAATTCACATTGCTCATCGGTTCACCATTGCTTCCCTAGGGGACTCATCACAAAATACCATTCGTCGATTGCTTCAATTGATGGTGAAAATCATTTTTATTTGAAAAAAAATGAAATACCAAATTAAAAGATAAGCATATAAAGTTTTTTCATTTAATACCTCTAGGCTGGCGATAATTGACGGTGGCCAAAATTGGTACGCGTTACTCGATTTATTCATTTTATTTATAACGGAACTGTATATTTTATGTTAGGTGGTTATTTGTTTTTTTTCATGAAAGTAACACACTTATGTCTTGGTTTATGATGATTTAATTGACCATATTTCTACATAACGCTTTTTCCGTTTCGTTTACCTAACCGTTTACGATATTATTGTTGTTATTACATTATTAAAGATTCTATAACAGTGCCCTTGTAAGTATAAAAGGGTGTGTTTGTATTTAAATATAACTTTTACATCAGTCCCATTCAACAGGTGGGTCGCGGTCGTATTCCGAATTCTCATTCATACATTTAAAAAAATCTCAAATAGCTTAAGAGTATTTATGCATGGTATATTTTAGCATAACGTCTATTGCAATGACTTTACCTACAAAATAAGGTCTATTGAAAATATTCAAAGTATTTGACATTACATCGAATGCCAATGCGGCAAATATTTTGAAGTTGAAAGATCATACGAAATATTTATTATTATTGTAAGTCACTCGAAATTAACTCAAGGAGAATTGACAACAAAACCATTCACGTCTTAAATTTTTAAGGTGTTCAGTCCTACATGGTACCATAAGGTATCACAGATATTACTATTATCGTTTTATTGTCATCGTTTTCTTTAAATGCTTATGTTGAAATAATCATATCGATTAGCTATATTCATATTTATCAGGATGGTGTCGTTTGTTTTACGATAAATAAGTTTTAATCTGATATACATCCTTACTGCTTTCGAAATGATATTGATAAAGTTGTCATTTATGTAGTTTAATTCCTTTAAAATAAAAAATAACTTATATTGTTCCACTACTATTGTTTTATTTCAAAGCAATTATTTTGTCTTCACTTTAAAACTAGGCTAGATGGCTACCCTTGTTTTTACTCGGAAGATTTTTTTAAAAATAGGTGTCGCCTGCATTTAAACAACTGTGTTATTAATTTTTGAACAATCATTTTAAACTTCTGTTGAAAAATAACGTTACAACAGGCGTTAAATCACAACACTGTAGCTGTTTTTAAGTCGTCAATTTTTTATATATATTTCTAATAAGTGCCTTTGGTATTTTTGTTGACTAGAAGTCATGTAAAAAAAACAAAAAGAAACCGCCCTACAGAATCTATCATTGATGTATTATATACAACGCCTGGGGAAGTAATACTCTTAATGTATGCATGTCAATCAACAACGGTTCTATTAACGCGTGCATGCATTTATTTTGGATGTTCTGATATACTCGATAGGTGATTGTGTTGGAGGGTCTGTCGAACGTGATTGTGTTGAGTATTCAAGACAGTTCTAAATAAGTGTATGCATGCGAGAAAAGCACCGCTGAGTTCCCATCGATATATCAATATTAAAAAACCTTCACCGATGTTACATATCGACTGTGGAAAGGAAAAAAGGACGTAACCCTCAGTTTTTCCAAAACAGCTTTTTTTCGATGATCACAATGTATACAACTCTACACACGTTCTATCAAAAGGATGGAAACTGAAAATGCCGAATTAGTATCTAAATTTATCTTTTATGTTTGAAAAAAGAAAGGCTTGTGCAAACTGCAACCAGGAAAAAAAACCTAAAAAAAGGTTTTTCTTGAAAAATTGATTTAATTAATATTAGGCTAAGTCAATAAAAAAACAGTTTATCAGTCACCGTGCACTTCTGGTTTGTGTATATTTCATAATTTGCTTTTAGCCTAAAATCATCAAAATACGTTTTTTGAGTCTCCTGTAAAATTGTATATGTGTGTCTTTTTTCCTTTCCACAGTCGATATATAATGTTAATGACACTAGTAGAAGCAATTTTTCCGTACTGATATTCTTTAATGCTGTGTTTCACTCTAAGCCAATCTTCATAGCTTATCTATGGGTAGAAATATACAATTTGCTACAATGGCAGCGATATGATTATTATAAACGTTTTGATGATCATACGTGCCAGAAAGAGCAGTCGTAGATTATTGGAGCGCAGGTTCCCGCGAGTCATGGTTTAGTTTCGCGAATCGGCACAGTTGATGTGATTTTATAGCTGAATACGATTTTCGCAGAACTTTCAGTCTCTACGTTAGCGGGGTATCATTGTTATTAGCATTGCTTTCGTTGGGCACGGAGTACGCTCGTCAGGCAGGTATGTAGGTGTGTGTTTGCGGTGACAACGTAGAAGAAATTTATCGGTCGATATGCTCCAGTTGGCACGGCGCCTTTAAGGTCGAATCGAGTCTTGTTGGTCTTACAATCGGGCGAAATTTAGTTCACCCAACAGCGACACAATTTCGCCAAACTTATCTGGCAGGGTTTGTATATCCTTTGTTACTATTGAATGGGAAACGTGGTCTCACTGCCACTGTGTAACTATTTCCTACGATCACCGAATACAATCGACTTAAGATCACGCGAGTTCTTCCGGGTATAAAATAAACGTATTTTATAATAAGTGACTGGCAGAAATTTTTGAGGACCAAATTTATTTACCTTAAATTTTGAAAGAAATTTTTGTTTTTATGATATCATGATCTTATTTTAATAACGCATAATTTTTTATAAACATAATTTCTTTTTTTTTCACCATATTGGCTCATATTGTGAAGCATATGAACTCCTAATAAAGTTTTTTTTATGAAACGTGACCGTAATTCAGTCGCTTAACCTTACATTTTCTAAGAAGATACGGAAAGAAGGATGGGCTTAGGAATGGACTAGTTGATGCTTTCATATTATTATTGGAAAGTTGAAGTTCAATTTGTCCACTCCTCTTGACTTAAGATGGTACTTGCCAGATAATGACTTCCGGTATAAACACTTGGTGATTCGGTGGATCTCCACAGCTCACATTATTATTTTTTATTCCGACACCATTATCCTGACGCATTGCAACCGTTAACTTTCCAATAGTCAAAATTTAAAGTTAAAAATCTATCTGACCTTTAGAGTTGACATCATGTTATCTAGTTGAACTTCATTTGAAGAAAACAATACTCATAATTTTTAAATCTATGGAGCACATTTTTTTTAAATCAATAAATCGAAATTATTTTTGTTTAGCATTTAACAACATATCTTTTCGAACTTCTTCTGACAAATGAACCTGCAGTACCTTTAATCTTTTTATCAAAATAATTTAAAACCGTTAACGGACTTGAGGCAAATTAAATGAGAAGCTAGTAAATCTCTCGAAATCAACTTATGACGAATTAACGTACAACTTAGATATCAATTAAAACCCATACATAAGTTTTAGATAATTATTTGCGTTTGAAATTATTCACAATCTCGGGTTGAACCCGATACATTTTGATAGCAATGTAGTCTACCACAACATTGCTGATGCCGACAATTGCCGGCCATTAAACACGACTAGTTTCTAAATGTATTTTTTTAGTTTTCTAAGGTCCGTATTCGTAAGGTGCATCCTGTTTATGCATCGAAGTTCAATGTTCTTTAAAAAATATTCCACTCGCCTACTTATTTCTATGGCAGATATTATTTATTGAATTCCTGCATAACAATAAGTAAATAAGTTGTATGTTAATCATCCGAACGTGACTCGGCGCCTACATTAATATTTAAATAATTATTAAATTAATCATGCCAGATAAGCCTATGCGGCCCAAAAATATTGTTCATCGTGCTATATCGACCGCGTTTTTTTTCAAAGGCGATAAAACTTGCTTTTTGTTATTGAGGTCTTTTAAAAATCTTTATAACTTGAACGTCGAAATGTTTCTTTCAAAAATTTTTCACGCCAACGATATTTTTTTAATTTAAAACATCACCATTATCATTAATTATATCATACGATCTTCGTAACTGAATTTTATATTGAGGTCAGTTAAGTTATACCGTACTCGAATCTAATCCGTTATGTTTTGATTTGTTCTCGTATTTACTGTCATATAAATATAATATATGTCAATATCACAATGAAAATCTAAAGAACACTATCGGTGTGATATTTTTGAATAGTAAAAGAATGTTTATTCATTCAAAGATATATTTCACATTTTTTACCTATCGGGATCAGATTCGTTTAAATAGTAAAGATTCTTGAATGATAAACAATTTAAATCGAGCTAGTGTATTTATTAAAAGCTCCTGTAATACATATAACATATAATTTTGTTCAAATTAGCAGCATGGCACCTTTTTTTTATTAGGTCTTCCAGGAAATTTTCATATCCAAAATCTCAAGAATTTATGAATTTAAAAAAATCAACGCACCAAAGTAGCCAAAAGGCCGCAGGTTCCCCATGCCTGGATCACACTATTCATCCATTTCTACCTGAATATCGTTTAAAAGGATACTGACATCAACTATTCATCAGCCTCGGGGACACACACAATCACCAAAAAAAGTACATGCGATTTCAAAAAAATCGTTTGTTTTTGTTTTCTTAAAAACCATCACTTGGATTTGTTTATTGTTATTTTATTAAAGCTTTAAATTATTAACACTACTCTTACTAATATATTTTTATTAAAATTATGTCATGTTGTTTTTAATATTTCACGTTTAGCAGTATTTCAATTCCGAATGTTTGTGTGACCATATGGTCACGCTCTTCCACTGTCGTTTCACAATATTACACGGGTCTAGGGACGAGCGTAGCCACATGGTCACGCGACTTTTATTTAAATCGGCTTTACGTTTTTTGGTTATTATTATTTTTACTAAAAATAAAAGTTATTTGTGAATACAATATAGCTCAATTCTTAAATAACTATCAATAGCTGTTTGTAAAAAAATTGTAGAACCACTTCGCTATTTTTTACATCTTCAATAAAATGTGTTTACCAATGGTAAACTGTTTTTTACAGTAAAATATTTTATATAATACCAAGTAATATAACTTTTTAGAATACCAATCTGTTAATCTGTTATAATCTAGCATTTCTTCAGTTATGAAATTTTATTATTGGGCATTGAAAGACTGCAAATCCACTTCGTACTATTTTTTTTATAATTGGAAGAAGGAATCAAACGGCGTTAAAATTATATTAAACTACCTTTCCAATTAAAAGCGAGGCTTTTTCTTAAAAAAAAAAGAAACAATCATATCATTAATGATATGATTGTTTCTTTTTTTTTGAATATCATTTTATTGATGTTCATTGAATCTTCATTAACCCATTTTTCCCGATTTTTTTTTCTCAAAATTTATAATAATATTAATAAGTCATAATGATATATAATACAAAACATTTTTTCTTTTATTTGCATTCGTATTTTTTTATACGATTATACGAAACACTGGGAATTCAATGGGTTAGACGTTATAAAACTAAAATAAGAAATAAAGTTTATTTCAACACAAGCAACCTTATAAAAAAGTGTACATATTAGAGGTCCGCACGGGGCCTGGCCTGGCCCTCGGGCTCTTACCCGACCCGGCCCGCGGGCCGGGTTCGGGCGGGTAAGCGCAATTGAGATTCGGACTCGGGCCGGGCCCGAGTAAAGAATTTATTCTTCAGAAAAATATTTCAGACTACGTTCGTGTCATAAGTCAGCCATGATGATTTTAATTATTACCAGTTCTATAGAGAATCGTAAATTGTTGTAAATTTGTAAAAAACGGGTTTTTTTCGGTCTGTTGAGTTTAAATCCAGGCTTCGGGTCGGGTTCGGGTAACACTTGTGGTATTAGACTCGGGCCCGGGCCGGGTCGGGCCTGTTTATTTCGGGCTCGGACCGGGTAATTTTGTAAAATTTCGGCCCGTGCAGACCTCTAGTACATATATAAGTAAAGCTATGTAAATATAATATATAAACATGAATTAACGAAAATGGAAGGTTTTGAAACATCCTTCATGAAAATTGAAAGGACATTTTTCACAACATTTTGTGTTTTTTTTTTACTAAGTGCATATCGATTTTTTTATCAGCTGATATCATTCAATGACCTACCTATATCATATTGAATATTGAAAGGCACCCTTCTAGATAATTCTTTTGAAGATTTTGGCCTTTTGAAGATTTTGGCTTTTTCGAGTACTATATTTCTTCTAAATTTCAAGTAATCTAACTTTATTTTCTGGATTTTTCTATAAAGTTTGAAAGCATTATGAATTGCAGTATCCAAACAAAAGGTTAAAGGTACCCACCACGGCCACCACCATTTTTTAGATGTGGTGGATACTCGATAGTTATCTATATTTTCATCCATTTGTTCTACTCCGCCCATATACTTGTTTTATTTTTACATGACATTTGGTCGGTTGATTGGTAGCTTTTTTTTTGTTCAGGATATCCATCTTTGAGCATGTCCTATTGGTTCTACTGAATTGCAGGAGCTAACCGTGAAAATAACTCGGTTGTCATTTTAAGCTGTAATAGTAATGTCAGTTTTGGTGTCAGTAAAAAAATCATATGTTACATTTCCATTTTCATCACCGCTGTCCTCTTCAGTCTCAACGCCGTTTTCGAGAGGTGTTAAAACCAGTGGTGCAGTGGGGCTAGGTCGGGCCAGGTCAGCGACCTGGCACCTGAAAATGAGCCAGGGTGCAGCTCTGCCACTAATTGTTAAAACTTGTGGTTTTTTTTTAACTTTGGACGGATATTAAAAAAAAAACAAAAAAAGTAGGGAAGAAATCAATGACCGACCTGGTACCTACCTATTTACCACTACACCACTGGTTATAACCATATATACGCATTTTACATCCTTCCAAGAATTTTCGTTTTCAATTTCTTCCATCTCTGATGTTGTTAAAATTCTGGGGAAAAAAAATCACCTGTTATAATCCCAGTGTTCCAATTTAGGAACATGCATTATATTGTGAATAAAAAAATTACATATGGAAAAATAAAAAAATTCTTCTCATAATAAATCTAGAACAATAAGAGATTATAATAAAAATGGTCAATATGTAATAAATGTGTTATAAAGGTGTGTAAACTTACTTGTCAGATGACATTTTTTGTTGAACGTAATTGATGCAAATAAAAAAACACTGCTCACTCCTATAGGTTCAAATCTGAAAAAATACTACACGAAACGATTCCCTCGTTTGTTAGCCTGGTGCAGTTTCAATTTTATTGCGTCATGCATAATGGAGTGGGGGTAAAAATACTAAATGTTCCAATAATGGAACTCCAATAATGGAATTCGCTGTCAATATACACTGGGCAAAAATGGGTTAAGCCCAAGGCTATCTATCCCGATTCCCCGACCCCTAGGCTTTATAGAAAAGAAATTGTCAATGTTAGCTGTACAGATATATCATAGTATTGTATAAATATAACATTTAAAAGATAAGTCTGTTAATAGAATAACTATTTGTTGAGTTATTAGCAGCGATGCGATAAAATTCTTTTTGTGGGTTACATCCTTCGCCCAAGCTACAATCATTCTATTATATGTTATGTGCACATCAATGTACAATAAAGATGACAAAGTGTTGCTTTAGTATTTATTCCCCGGACGTTAATATTTGTTTTTCCAGTCGGCAGGCGAATTTTTTTTACGAGAGTTTTTTTTTACGGGCTCGATTACCTACGACGGTGGTTGCAAACTTTTTTACTTGCGCGTGCCAAATTTTTTCAACATTTCGACCTACCGAGAAAAAATAAGTTTAGGTACTTTATTTAATATTTTTTTATAATGTAACAATGTCCGCTTTCAAATGGAGCTTATCTCAGCAGAATTATTTTTACGTGGAATGCTTGTTAATCAGTCACTCAACCTGTCTTTTGTTGTGAACAAAGATAGGGCTAGAGAAGACTAGTGATGACATAATCTGTCTCATTTAAACCCGTTTGTTTTGTTGTTGAATCGGCTGAGAATACAAATTAGAACTCTGAACATGAACTGTTAGAATAAAGTTTTTAATATACATACAATGAAATCGTAACATATAAAAATAAATATCATATTTTTATCAATGAGATTTTTGCTGTTGCACATTAAATACCAAATGGTTTATATCTGGTTCTTTAAATAATATACACGCCCATCACTCTTTATATGTCACAGTGGGTCTTCTAGTTTCGAAGGATTCAGGTAAAAATAAACATTTATATATTTGATATGACTGGGACGCGCGACTTTGGTGTGTCTTCTCTGCCTTACGTAGTGCGGGCTGCCTAAGAAAGCTACACACAGAGTACAACTAACGCTTCCCTATAAACTGCAAGGTGTTGGTCCATTTATTCTGTTTGACGCCAGAAGATTTATGCCCTTTTTACTGTCTGATGCGAGGCAATGTGCGAAGGTCTTGTTCAAAATTTATTGTCTACTACTCGTATCTCTTACTACCGACATAAGTGAACTTAGGGTTTTACTTCTTACATAACGAACACTGCGTTATCATTCACAATCACTTGTTTATCGTTATACTTATGCAATAATTCGCATACGGACTTATAATCGAGCATCTCAACATATGTTGTTTTTAAACTATAACTATTAATCTCTCTCCACAGAATGTAAACATAGTTGCCGAATTTCTATTTACTTGACTTTGTGTATGCAACTGTCCGCTAATAATTACTGCAAAACTGACTGTGAATTATAATTCGCAGTCAGCTTTGCAGTAGAAGCGCCTTAAAATGATATGCAGAAGTGTCTTATGATAAGTTTCCTGTGTTTAATATTAAAATATAGATAATTTTAATTGAAAAGTAAAGTCGTTCATAAAAGACCGCAAATTTATTAAATGCAATACAATTCGGTCTCGTGACAAACAAGTCAGTATAACTAACCAGTCTAAATACTAACCTAAGGCATCCAATCCCAGACCCTTTTTGTGATCCCGGGATTGAACATTCAACTTTTAATCGTATATAAATTGGGATTCGGGATTTAGAAATTTTTGCTCGGCAATGTTGAAATCTTGAGATTTTTCAAACAATTTCATGTAGATTTGAAAAAAACAGAAAATTGCGTATTTTTAAAAATTATCAGCGTGAGAGCTTTTTTTTTAGCTCTTCCAAGATTTACGAATTGAAAACGCAGGAATTTACGGATTTCTCACAAAATACCGAAATTTCGAATATTCTTTTTTTTTTTTTACATATTTTTATTTCAGTTTGTTTTGTGAAAATAACACTGTTAAATTCTAGCTAGCTAATCTCTCATTAAACACTTGTGTTCAGGATCGGTTAAAATGTAGGTGTAGATTGGGTAAAGGACTAAATTCGCTGTCAATATTCCAGCGATTCTCTGGATTTTTGCATAGATTTAAATGTCTAATTTTACTCCTGTCTAAATCGGGTTTTTCTAGTTAAACGACTCGTGAGAGTAGTATGGTTTATGGTGTTTTTTTCCCACTAAATTACCTCTGGTCATATAACGTAACAGTAACATAAAAATACTGTTTTTTTTTGCTGATAAAATAATGTTACGAAGTGGACGTTGAGTTTTGGCGCCCAAGTGTTTCCCAGCGGAAAATGCGCGCCAACTTAACTCGCAGCTATGCGCCGATGACACAGCCTGATAATTCCGACCCGGTGTACCACTTGCAGTGCACAAAAGTGGACGGGAAAGATACCCGGTGCTTTCTACCGCGTAGTCACTCGCTTCTATGACAGTCATCGGTTAACGGTAATCGGTGCTTATCGACCGTCAAATTGAGTCAAAGTCATCGCTCTGTGTGCTTACATTGCTCCGTCGGCGAACAATACAATGTCAGTGGCGATACACACCGCCATAAATAACGATTCAATTCCGATTTTATGACACACATGATATTGATACACACTTACATGGATAGTTTGACAGTTAGGGCTTGTCGGTTTTCTAAAACCGGGCTTGGAAAACCGAATTTTAGCGAAATTTGTGACATTGGAATGTCGGTTTTTTTTCTAATTGTATCCCGGTTTTTAACACCTCTCCAGCGGTGCTAAAAAATACTTACGAAATGTTGCTGGCCCTATAAGAACAATTTGAAAAAACATCTTTTAACACTTACCCGCCCTTTGATGGACGGTAAAAACTCGGGAAGTACATTTAAAGAAAAACATGTTTTTCACTTGGTTCTTTAAGGGCTAGCAAGATATCGGAAGTATTTTTTTTCACCATAGGGGAAGTTTTAATATTAGAATATTTATTAATTAATTTAAAAAAAGCGTTAATATTTTGATTTTAAATTGTCATAAACTGCAACAATAAATTTGTCATTTTGAAAATAATTTTGTTGTGCACTTAGACTCGTTATCGGCTCCATGGCATATGGACTATGCCATAGTCCATCGATTTCTGTTCGAAGGCGTGGATGTTTTGTGATGTCTAAAAATCCCCCCCCCCCACTAATCCAATCCTAAAATTAACGTAGTGTTAGTGAGAGTGATTTGCCAAAAACTAGTCTTGTTCTAGCCATATCCTTTCTATCTCTTTTCTCTTCGAAAAAAAGAGGTTAATCAACTTAGTAAGTAGAAAAACTTATTTTAAAATACTTTCATTAGAAAGGCATATGCTTCAAATTGGGAGCGGGCATGAATTTAAAAAAATGAACCCGGATGCAATTCATGAGAACATCAAATTCAAGATTACTAAGAGTCGAATTTGACACAAATGAGTCAAAATACAATAAATAACGACAAATTTGGATCTTCTTTTAGATGTATTAAAAATTATGCAACCTAATTTACTACCCAGAATATTTTCTATTTTAGGAAATTTCGTTACCAAATTAGGTTGCTAAGTAATAAATCTGCGTGCGTTCCGAGTTTTAATTGAATACAAATTTAGTATTTCAATTACTTTTTTATGCTATTCTAATTAAATTATCCATAGAGAATATTGGAATTCGAAAACCGGTTTTTGTATTAGCCCTAGTGACAATATACATAACATAAGAAAATAAAGCTGTAAAAAGCAAAAAACATATGTAAGTACAAATATATCAGTTCTGTTATTCGCAACTGGTGAAATGTTTAGATGTCATAATATTTTGTTGCAGTAATAACTACCAAACACAATTAATTAAATCTTTAATATCCACAATAGAAAATATTGTAGGGTCGATTATTTGATACAGATAAACCGCCAGAGTCCACACTAGCTTGCATGCAGTATTATTTCGTAAATTCTATCTTATAGAAATTAAATTAATGAAACTATGACACTGATAATAGGAAAAAAACATCTATATAAGTGATGGAAAATATTATTATATCATCATTGTTAAAAATTACGCAAGGCTTCATATTTATGTGTACGAAAGAAATGCTATTACACTACTTTTCATGGATGCCGTTAAAGTCAAATATGTTTTAATGAAGTGAGCAAAAAAATCTTTGGAAAATCATGGAAAAATTAAGCTTCTGTTCTCAATTGAAGACTAACCCACTCTTTTATATTACACACATATTTGGTGAACGGATTTTTCCGTAGACGAATTGTCCGCACAGTGACTGTTCTTGTTTATATAGAACATGTTAGAGTATTGTTTATTGCTAAAATAAAAATAGTGTAATTCAAGGTAATTTATTTATTTGATATCATTGAATATAAACCGAAATAATCGGTATACGGAAGAATCACCGAATTTATTTATAAAATTACCTGTAGTATTGAAACTGGAAGTTTTGAAATGATGTTAAAAAATTCTTAAGTAGGCATAGTATAATCGTAGGATTTCTTTTTTACATTGTTAAATTAAATAAAAAAAATATTAAGTCACTTTAGAAATAGGTAAGCTATATTTACTGCTAAGTTAAAGGTAAAATTTAGACAACGATCGATTGAAATATTAACTTACCAAGTCATTGTATTATGTCGAAAATACGTCATATAAAACAAAAACAAAAAACACTTTGTTTTTAGTGACAGATTGACAAAAATAAATTGTATATATTAAAGGTAAGCTACTTTTGCCATACATCATTTAATTATTTCTGTATGATATCCACATCATTGATAAAAATCATTTAAGACAGGAAGGAATAGTTTCATGTATGGTATTTTATAAAGCGAATGGTCATTTTTTTAAAATTTGTTCTATAGCTATGAAAATTTAAAAAGTATCAATAAATCTGGTCTTGCCTGAACCATAGTATATAAAAAAACTTTCTATTTAAATGAATTAAAACACATCTTGAACGAAAATACAAATGTTTTCTAACATTTTCATGAAAAATATTTTTATGACTACGCCTGATTCCGTGGAGTGACTGTCAAAATGGCGCTCTGTATTTCTTCCAAATACTTTGATAAAATACCTATATTATCTGCGTCACCTTGTTTTTCACACACTTAACGCTGATTAGTAAAGTTCTGTTTAATGGAAAGTTTTTGAAAACAGGCAGCCGAGAAGGTTTATTGTCAAGAGAATTCTTAAACAGTCAATTATACTTATGAATGTTTAGATCGTGAGATATTTTTTTCGCTTATCTTTTTCTGAGGTATTTCATTTTAACTTGACCCTCAGTAAGAAAGCGAGCAGTATCTTCAGTTTCTATTATGATGTCGTATATTGGCATATCAATATCGTGCACAGATTATTAAAACGTGTTTAATATAAAAATATATTTATATTGTTTAGTGATATTACAAGATAATAATGTATATTTATAAAAAAATACTATTACAGCTAAAAACGTCACTTGAGATCAGCCTGTGTTAAAAATATTTTGAATTATTGATTATCAGTAAGTAGTCAACTGTAGTTCAAACTTTGCCACTCCAAATTAAATGCCATTTATTCTCAACACGTGTTGAAAAAGATGTCTGATAGTTAAACAGTTTTAAAGTATTTTCTTCAATTATGTCTCATAAAAATATAATAATATACCTAACACAAAGTTATTATGATGAAATGATGATATTAAATGATGATTTTTTTTTATTTAGATTTATTTGGTGCTAAGTTTGTGGAAAATCATTTTATTTACTTGGTATTTATTTAAAAAAAGCTTTGAAACTAAATTTAAATTTTGTAATGCGAAGCGTAAAATCCCCCGGTATTTATTTTTATTATATCCAGTAGAATTTAGAGACATAGATTAAAATAATTTTCAATCTGAGCATGATTATCCAAGAAGCTACCCACGTGGTACACCAATTTAACCAACAAGTAGAGTTATCAATTTTCAATATGCCTATGTATGTTGAAAATAATTAATTTAATACAGTAATAGTGTTTTTCGCTCTACTGTAATCTTGTTGTTTTTGATGGTACTAGCGTTACTGACAATATAAATTAAGAAATGAATTTTACTGTGTTTTTCTCCAAGAAAATCATCTCGATAAAACACTGTAAAATGATCGATGTGTAATTGGATATCATTATATATGACGGAGCGTTTATCTTGTTAACTTATCCATCGACAATTTAATAAATGTCAGATCTTATTCTGTACCAAAAATTACAATCGAAATATATAAATAATTTATTTCTTATTTACACATTCATAATAATTGTACAAGCTTATCCTTTATTCGAAATGCGGTCGCTTACCGAGTCAGGCACAGTTAGTGGTGTTAATTTATGACAATTGGGGTTGAAAGGAATTACAGGTGTCTGTGCATTTAATATGGCATACCCTACCCAATTATTGTTAGTAATTTAAATAGCCCTTTGCTTAAAATACTTGCGTGAAGATCTTTAATCGTATGATGCTGCATTATAAATTATTTTCTAGCACCACAATTAACTTGCAAATCATAGAAGGAATCTACATATATTTCAGATAGGTATTTCACAGAATCTTAGTATTTAAAGCACTGGAACTACTATATCTAAGCTTAGTAATACATCACTAATAAAATATTTACAGTTTTTCAATGGCAGGCAAAAAGGAATGATCAAATAAATATACGACGCTTTTAATTTGGAAAACAAGGACCATTAAATGAGAGATATGTTAAATGATCACTTTCATTTTATCTAAGATGACAATTCAATTATTTGTAGGTACATATAGTGAAACAATACGGACGCACAACCTTCTTCAAGCCATAGCACTTCTTAGCCTTTTGGCTGCCGTAGGAAAAAATTACCTCTATCTAGCACGCTGGCTATCATTTCTAATTATTAATTGAATTAGTTATTGACGAGTTAACTCGTCTCTGGCGTGTTGTTGAGCACGAAAAATTTGACGAAATATCTCGTCTGTGGTGGCTTTCCAGTTAAACTGTTTCTGACTATCTTCTAAGTATCTGACCATCATGCATATCCATACCGGTATTTAAGTATTTCGAACTAAATATCGGTATTGCAAATATCAACAGCGGGTATTAAACAAAGAGTTTAAATAATAGAAAACGACACGGTTTATTTGGGAACACTACCGGGAGAGTAAATCAAAAGAATATACTGTCATCAAAAAATATACCGTAATCATTTCACGATTTGTATAAATAACTTACAGTTTCTTAAAATAATAATGCACAATTGAAAAGAAAAAATGGCCGAAGATATTGATACAACAATTATTCAACTTAAAATATTTCAATTCACGGCGAATAGTTTTATTATAATATGTAATGGTTTCTATACTTGTCACGTGTGTCGTATTTTTGTTATGTCTGATGATGATTCATAAGTGAAATAACAATATTATGACGTTTAATTTTATATTAAAAATGTGCTCCCACAAAGTTACCGTCGAATTCATCAAAAGTATTGGTTTCTATCCATTCAAAATTCGATTTTGGCTAATACTAAAATATTGGTATTGAGATACAACACGATAACTGAGATCTCAGTTTCTGCGATACCAGTATTGCAATATTTACCTACGGCCAACTGTCTAAAAATTGGGGTTTTAAGCTTGTAATAAGGTAGTGAAGTATTTAATTCCACTAGATGTATAGTAGATTTAACGAGATTGTAAAATTATTGAAAGAATCAAAAATTATTATGATGAACTTGATATTTTCTGTTTTTTTAAAGCTTCAATTTAGCCCACTAGTAAAGTGCACAATTCCGTTATGTTATTTTGGTTGTACCTATTCAAATACCGGCTTGGTGAGAATTGATGTGATTTTGCGCAACAATGGCGTAAACGATAAGTTAATAATTGCGGTCATCGGGCTTAGGCGGTGTCGATCTATTTGTACGACAACGAAGATCCGCGGTTATGTGAGTACAATTGAAGCGTTGTTTGTTGTTGCTTATCGCTCATTTAAAATGGGCGCTTCTCGACTCACAATTATTATCTTACCTTCGCACGTTCTACATTAGCGAGATTTCTGCGATGCCATAATCAGAAAATGCTTAACCTTTTTTCGTTGCTTACTCCAATTTTAAATGCTATCGATGCCATTCAAGGTAAACGTTCAAGGTAAACTGGTAACAGTTTTTATTTATCAACGAAAACAGTCATCATAATCAGTGCTTTTTTTAAAATAAAAAGTGCCGTAACTTACTTCTTGTCAAGATTTTTTTCTAATCCATAACCGATCCTTATGTGGAGCATATAGCTTCGTCATGGAAGTATTTCAAAAGTGCCTTTTTTACAAAAAATGCTTTTTATCCAGTTACTCAAACACTATTTTTTTTTTTATCTAAAATGTAACTTCACGAAATCGCCTACTGCACCTGCAGGACATTTGTAAAAGTGTCCAAATTATGTTTCGTGACTTCAAAAATTTTATGTTGTGCCTTTATAATCTAATTTGTAATATAAAGGTTCACATTGACATCACAGTTCAGATCGTGTAGGTTTATCACACATGGAAGTTTTATCACACCGTATTTAGTTGAATGGTCTTAAAGTAGTTAGTCCAAACAATACAAATCGGCTATTAATGTGAAGAAATTTTATATATTTTATATAATAGAGGTATATTTCTGCTACTACGAAAAATGATTGTTAGCAAACTTAAACATTATTCCAAAAATTAAATAATTTACAATTTAAATACTGCAGGGCTGTCGATATATGCCCCGAGATATATTTCTTTTACTTTTAGAATTTCTGGCTTATTCAATAAATAGGTTTGTAATTTATTTTTCACGCCAGTAAATTTTCTGACTTCTTAAAAATGCAACAAAAATCCCCCCGTTGAGGTCAACGGGCTTACAGCTGGTATTATTAAATCATACTGTCATTTAAATTATTTAAGAAAATAAATAAAATTCACCATTCATTGCGTTTGTTTAAAATTAGATCGTGATCAGATTTACCATTGGTGAAATTGAATGATCTATTCGTCATCGGATATCATGAGTTATGTTACTTAATAGATATTACGTGAAGAAGAAAAGTGCTTCATTATGTTGTACGGTATAATAATTATAGACACATAATTTTTGTGTGGATTTTAATGACGTATTGTTTCATATAATATGCAAATTATTTATCGTGGTTAATTATAGGCTCATTTTAAATATCTTCTATGAAATATTATACTTCAATTACAACGGTCCCGCATTGCAGTCTCTCATTAAAAATTACAAAACACAGACGCAAGTGAAGAGGTTTTATCATTAGTTCAAGAGCTTCCCGTCATCAATGAATGCTATAATTGCAGACGTATCTAAGTTTTTTTTTATGCGCACGCTTGGAAATTGATTCTCCGGTATAGAAAGTAAAGTGTACATTACGAAATGGATGCGAGGAGTTTGCAACACAAAAAAACACTTGTATTCTTCCGCAAGAAAATATATATATCACCGATTATGGATAAATAAATTCTAGGGGAAAACTGGCAAACATCATCTTAATATCCTGTATGCACTTATTGGTCGGCGTAAATAATGCACATTCTGTAATATAATCAATGTACATTAGGAATTGAAAGTTTTGTACAAAAAGTTAAACGGCTCAAAATACCTTCAGGTCTATTACGGTTGCTTTTCTGTTTCCTCTGTAACACTTAGCTTAATCTAGAAATCGTTTTATTTATATACAGTCGACCCCCTTTGGCACGACACTATATGAATACTACGTTATAGGAGACTAGGTACCCATACAAAATTTGAAGTTAGGCTCTTTCAATTGTATTTTGTGAATTTAACGTATTCAGCAATCAAAAATTTTCCCCATTTTTATCGACTGTGTTTAGGTAAAAGGGTTCAGCCCACACAGAGCAAAATTAACAAGTGTCGAAAAACTTTTTTAACGATTTTTTAACTGATGTCAAATTATGAAATAAACACAATGTTGAAGTGCGAAAAGACTTATAATCTGGTGTTTTATCAACTCAATGTAATATAAATTTATAAATTGCTTAAGAAAACTCATTATGAAAGTCTTTTTCGTGGTTGCAATTTTCACATGCCCTTCTTTTTCAAATTTAAAAGCAAAAATTTATATACTTTTTCCGCATTTGCATATCTTTTTGACGGATGGTGTATTTATTTGTTAATATTGTGATTATCAAATAAAACCACTTTTCAAAAGAATGAGGGTGGTTCCTTTTTACCTTTAACACTGTCGAATATATTAAATAACTTGTATTTAGCTTGTAACACGAGACAAACAGCTACTGAGAAATATTTTTTCAATGCACGTATATAAAATATGTATTTATAATATATTTAAGAAAACTCTAATTTAACCTTGAAAATTTAGCGTTTTTTTTAAACTACGATATAGGAGGGACTGCTATACCGTGGATTGACGCATTCGCTATAGAAAATTTATGTGTAAGGGGAAACGCTATAAGGTGGTTTACTGTATATAATATTATAATGTGAACTAATTAATTACAAGCCCGTTATGTTACGTTACTTCGGTATAATTAGTATATAAAAAAATGTTTCATAAAATATTGGGATATTAATCATTTCTTAACAATGCATTTTTTGGTTGTATTTGCGTTCAAGTTCATTATACTACCTACTGTTGTACACAAAATACAATAGATTTTTTAACAATGCTACCATACCAACAAATATATAAGATGCGCGATGAGAAAAAAATGTACAGGAAGTATATTACATTGATTTATCTAATAATGTATTGTTTTTTGTTTGCAGGATTGGCGAAGGTTTCCCTAATTCACGGACGTGTATATTACACCAGAAGCTACAATTGATCAACATCTGTATAGATCGCAGAAAAACACGTGACGAGATGGCCATTGCAGCTTCGTCTACTGCTGATGATACAACATCTGAATCATCAAGTGATGAATTTTACGAATGCATGGAAGATAATCAGGATGTTGGAGTAGAAGCGAAAAAACGGCAATATTACCTTTGGGACCGTCCTGTAGGACGACTGAACAAGTTCGAAAACTTCAAACTATTGGAAACGGGAGATCAAATGTACATTCCTGTTACCCAAGAACCTGTCCCGAAGACCGAAGATCAGTTAGAGCAGGATTCAGAAGCTATGATAGCGTTGGGGACCGACCCGGCCGCTTCCAAAATGATAGCGGAAATAATGAGCGCTTCTATGCTTTCTGACATGGAATCGTTCAAAGCGGCCAACCCGGGGTCTATTTTTGATGATTTTATACGTTGGTATTCACCGAGAGACTGGATTCAAAACGAAGAAAAGAATGAAGACGGGTCGACTGGCGGACATCTGAGTGCTCGAATGATGATCCCCGGAAATATGTGGCTCGAGGTATGGGCGGCGGCGAAACAGGTTCCAGCAAAGCGACAGAAGAGACTCTTCGATGATACCAGAGAAGCAGAGAAAATTCTAAGATATCTAGAAACGCGAAAAATATCAGAAATCGTTGAACTATTACTACCTTCTTTGACGCAAGCGGTGATTGGTAAACTATCTGAAGAATGCAAAGACATACTAGAGCTTCCTCGTTTAGAGGCTCAGTTTTCTCGAGTCAAAGCTTGCGCTGTCAGAATCACGCGAGAAAGAGCTGGCGCCGCTGCGTACGCTACTCTTGCCGAACAGATTTATCTTGTCGAAGTGGCTGTAGCCCGCGTCAAATCTCTCAGGTTGAAGTTCAGTTTTGATTTCAAGAACGATGGGGGTGATGAAAAATTTGTTAACTTTTTGAAAGAAATGCTAGATGGTGATATGGTTGACGTGCCCGGCGGAGCGAGGGGCAGAGTGGGGACAAGATTGTGCAGTCTGTTTCGAGAGGCAGGTAGGGCGTCAATCGGTGGCAGAGGTGAAGATACATCCGTTGCTGCTAAAAGGTCTATTCCTGTGCCGTCGGATAAATTGTTTCCTCCGCCTACCGAGAAGGAGTATGTTCTACGAGTGATGGCACACCGACCGGCTGCATCATCGGCGCTCTCTCTTCAGATGATGAGAGTCATACTAAAACAAAACGAGTATAGGATTTTGGGTGCCTTTACAGAAGATGTGATATTCACATAATTTGAAAATACTAATCTAAATAGCTGTTGACCGGAAGCATACAAAATCATATACTCATTACCAATGACTGTAGTTAAAGTATATATAAAGTGAAGATCGAAGTTATCTTTCGAAGGTTTAAATGGTCTTGCTTATACATACTTTGCTCATTTCAGTATACTCACGTAATATAGCTTCTGTACTTGCGTACTCTCATCAATTCTCTGCTCGATGAAAAGCTTTCTCATGCTTTATGAATGCTTTTCTCATTTTTTTCCGCTGTCTTCCAATGTTTGCTTGATAGGCGTCATACACAGTATTTATATTATATAATATAGCATGAGAACACGTGAATTTATTGTTTAAACAATTTCAAGTTTGTAAACGTTAACTGTTTGCAAATTTTAAGGGCGGCTGCTATAACGGTATAGCTTTTTTAAAGATTCTTATTAACTTAATAAAGAACATCCATGATATTAATTGTACGAGTCGGTAAAGTCGAATGCATAATTCGTATAACCGTCCTCTCGTTTACTCTTCATATAATTTACACACGTGAAGTTTATCATTATGATGAAGTCATAAAAATTAAGCAACTTGCTGTACACATTTCTCTTCTCTTTCCACGCATTGCCTTTTGTCCTCACATGTCTGAAGATTGTGATATCTGTGAAGAACTGTACTGTATCCTATTAACTACACCGCACGTCTTTTGGATCTTTTAATTGAAAAATCGCCAAGTTCTAATAGTGTTTTAATGCTTTCTGATCCTCGATGAATTGTGTGTCAAAATATATATGAAACTTCGCAATTAGACTGAGGAGTGTCTTTTCTTAATGTCCACTTCTAATAGTATGGAAGAATCGATTAGTTGCTCCGTCCACGACCAACACATCTCCAACTAATCCAAAGGGTGCTCTATCGGGACGTGTTTTTTTAGTATCTAAGCTTCTAAACACCAGTATATGGTATAACCACATCTTTTTATGCTTTGAAATATTGCTTTTTCTTCTAACAGGAGTTTATCGAAAGAGCTAATTAGATTAGCTGGTAGATTTACTATCTCTTTGATAGTGGCAATATAGCAATAACTATAATGCTGTAAATTAATTATTTAATGTAAAATTTAAATTTGATAATGTTATAAGTACTACTGATTGTTTGGTAGATTTTATAATATAATACGATTATTGTAGAATGGTTAAGGTGTCATAAGATATATTGGGTTCTATGAATAAACAGATCATGATAAAACAGAACATGAGACCATAGTACATAGACAATTCAGAACACAATCAATTTTTAGTTGAATGATACCTGTTTCTTCTTAACTATTTATTGGATAAATATTATAGATTAACAGGTAATAATTTCAAAACAGTGTGTAATAACGTGCGCATTACTTTATCAGCCAATGGCGACTATTATAGTCGTCGAATATAAGTGTATTTACGACAATTTCAGTTTGAAAGTGTTATTGATATGCAAGATTGTTGTTTTATTTATTGTATTTAATACGACATAGAGATTACTAATTGATTGTAAAACATATCAATACTAGTGTTTTATAAAGATATATTGTACGTTTTGTGATGTTCTGATTGTTCATGTTCTGTTTTATCCGGTTACCGATATATTGGTATAGTGTAAGTCAAGTAATTTTATAAATGTTAACGAGTGTAAAATCTTTATATTTTTTTTGTTCCCATAAGAATGTTGCCAATTGGCTTTCATGTGTTTTAAGCCCAGTGCATTACAATATAATATAAACGTTATTTTAATATCGATTGAAATGTTTTTCAATCTGACATGAAACATATACAATAGTTATAAAATATTACTAGATACCCTAATTTGAGCATCTTTTTTTCGCATTTGAAAAAATATAATAATAGCATATTTTTTCAATATATTTTACTTCAACGCGATTTATGTAACATGAATAAAAAGTTCACGTTATTATTAAAAATATCGTAAAATCCATGACAATTATTGAAAAATAAAATGTAGATGATATAAAGATAATTATCACCATTAAATTAAATTGAACATCCACCAATAACTGTTTTATGTTAGTACATACGACAATAAGCTATGTACGATTATATTGTATTTGCTGCAAATCTACAGTGAGACATTAAATTGGTTGTATTGCAGCACAACCAAACACATTAAGTGTGGCCAATAATAATTGCTGTCTTTTAAACCAAGCTTTATGACTGTTACTAGTTTGATGAAAAAATTGCTCACATTCTTGCAAGTATTCAATGTCTGGAATTTATGAAAACACGATTATATTTTCAAACGTTAAGACTTTTTCCCAAGCATATAAATTTACTCGACCAGTAAAGCGCAATCGTGTTGTATAGTTGTTTGTTTTTCTTAAGTGGAAAAAATGGCTTATTTTAGCATTTATTCGTATAATTTTCGATTTTCGCATTTGATTAGCAAATTTTAGCTTATGCTTAAAATAAGGGTTTCCAAATATGACTATTTTTACAGTTAAATTCTAAAGCAGTGTCTGTTTCAATTCGCTCGAGTCCACTATATAATAATATATAAATATCTATTAACGGTGGCATCACCACTAGCTGGTTTTTTTCACACTGAAAAAAAAATATAGAATGTGGTCATCCCGAATCCTACTTTATGTTTTAAGCTCGCTTCACAATTTTTCTGTTGTAATATATTAACATTTTTGTCTAATTATTTAATTTATGTCCTTTATAAAATATTGTTAAATGGTGTTATGGATAAAGTATTGTATTTTTTTATAATCAATTGTTATTAAGAAATATATTCTATCTTGATATTAATGAAATGTGTTTAAATTTAATTTTGAGTCCCATTTATTTAGTTTATCAATAATTTCAAATTTAAGAAGAAACTAATGAATTGAGAATATTTTCATTGTTATAATGGTTTTATTGAAAATTAAAGAAACATAAAGTGCTGCCGTTATCCAATAAACTATATTTTTGATTTGAATTTGAAATTGCCTGTTTTTATTTAGTCAATAATTAAGAATTAATGATTGGTTAGTTAGTGTAATGAATGGTCAATAGCAGGCTGTACACATAGGCGATTTCACTTGCGTTTACTTTAAAACCAAACTAAGTGTGTAAAATAGTAAGTGTGTAAGAACATGTAAGTATTTAAGTGTGTAAGAACTCTTTCTTGTTCTACAGAATAGAAATTACCCAATGTGCTTTAAAACAAGAAGAAAACTCTTAACACGCTCCGTTTTCACAGATTTTCTATCGTTTTAAAGCATACATTTTACTGAAACACAAGTGAACTCACCCTTATTGAATGTCGGTTGTTACTAAATTAATCGGCCAGGTTTATATTTTCTCAAATCAAAAAAATGATTTCAATTTATGAAACTCCGCACATGGGTTTGAACCCGTGAGCACCGTCACCAATTCCCATAACCTTGACTACTCGGGTAAATACCCGGTTGTTCGGTAAGTTACTGATTATTTATTAATATTAGATACTGTCCAAATAATTAATTGGCATTTGAAATAATTGGATGCGAAATAAACGTCAGCTAAAAATTTATAAATTCTGCTGACCACGTAAATAGGTATGTATCAGTTTCTTCTGAAATATATTAACATGAAAAATAGCAACTCGAATGTGACATTCGGGTTGGGGGAAAATATTTCAGGATTTTCGGGATTGGATTGAAAAGCGACATTTTGGATACCTAGTTGCAGTTCCCTGGGGTGAGATGTCTCATTCAACCGTACGGTCTCTATTTGGAACATCGGGGTCCCATATTTCACTCTTGTCACTTTTATACGAACATATGTATATTATGTACATCAAATTAAATAAATTGTTTTTTGAATATGTTTACTATGTAATAGTAATTTGCTTCATTTTTTAAAAAACGGGTATTTATTATTAATCTTAATTACATAGACAATTTTCAAAGCAATAGTTCCGTTCGATTTTTTTTTATTTACGACTGATGAGGAGTATATGATCTCATAATGAAGTTTATCTTTAATCATATTTATGCCAATTTTAAATAATTATTTTTTCATCGTAAAAGTTTTAAATTTAAAGTTTGTCAATCTTTTGCAATGTTGATGGAAAAAAAATCTCAACATATGTTTCCCTACGAGAACTGTTTTAATACTCAGTTGTTCAACCTTTTTTTCAAAAAGACTAGGCTTAAGAGGATATGGCTAGGACAGGACCAGCGGTCAGCTAATCGTTCTTTGGGGATTGGAAAGGTGTGAAGAATTTTTTAGACATCACAAACACTCATGCCTTGATTGAAAAAATGCAGTTCGTACTGGGACTTGAACCCGTGAGATCCGTCACAGAAACCATCGCCGTTGACCACTGCAACGCAGCGACAAAAACACAAACATTTATATAATATATTTATTCAAGCTATCTTCGCCACCATCGTTGAACTAAAAAAAATCTTAGAGAACATCTCAATAAAAGTTATTTTAAAGACGTACGTCAGCCGCCCAAACTCTTGTTTTAGACAAGATAAAGTTAAAATGAGGGAATAAAAAATGGCTAGCAACTAGCTAATTAGAACATGACATACTTTAGCTTTGGTAACAAATGCATAAGTTTATCGAAAAATCAATGACAGCATTCCTGGATTGGGTCGAATCCTTTAATGCACATTCGATTTAGTTTTCAGTTGAAAAGGATTACTCGTTTAGTGAACCTGATCCTGGATAAATCGTGCTATAAAACAGTTGACACCACTTTATTACAAAGCTCTTAGATTCTTTGCTGAGAATAGTAGTAGGAAGAAAACGAAATTTATTAATCTATGCATGCATTTCCAGTAGGCAGTACTGCGCCCAATATGGTTTTGATGGGAGAAGGAAAAGGTTTGAGAAATTGTACTTTTTCTCGGGCAGTGTGATAAGAAGCAGAATTAGGTTGTCGCGCTTTGGGGGTCGGAGTGAGAGTGGATTTGCGTCGCGTGGGCTGCGGTCGGCGCTGCGAGCGTTGTTTGTGATGATGAATCTCCCGGTCGTCATGGCGACTCGCGAAAGGCGGCAGGTCGATGTTCCCGGGCGGCGTGCGCACGCGCCTAGCGACGCCCAGGGGTGCAGCGGGAACGGTCCCGCCAACGCGACACCTTCCGACGATCGAGGAAGGAAGGCCGGAAACGCGTGCGTTTTCCCCACGCAAAGAGATCATCGGAAGCGATGCGCGTCACAGAATACGAGATTTATGAATGGTCTGATTACGAAAATATTAATAGGGGTCTTGTTGACAACATTATATTATATTTATGGTGTGGGATGTTTACTTCACGCGGAATTGAATATTGTCTATTCAATTAATGATGGACAATTGGTCCTCATATTATAACGATTGTGTTTTTTTTTATTAAAAACATAAATTTGACATTAAATATATTTTTTATATGTATACGTAAAAAACAAAATGACTGTTTAAATAAGAAACCATGCATTCAAAAATTGTAAAAATTTCATTTTCGTAATCATTTTTTCTAAAAATTGATTCCCAATAAAACCAATATTTTTCAATTTTAAAAAAATACATTCCTCAGTGAATTATGCTGGAAATTCTGAATCGGTACATGAACTGACCTTATTTTTTTTTATTTATATACATTTGTGAGAGTTTATGAAAATTTAATTCACAGTTAGAAAATTTATATTCTATTTTACTTGGCTGACAGTTTTGCAAGTACCGACGACAAAGAATATTTTCATCACCAATATTCATTTACATGTTCTATGATTTTTTTATGAAAAGAAAGCCACATATACGACATACATAACGAATTTATTATATGAAAGTTTTTTTAATATGCATTAAACCTTTGATGAATGAACTGAATGTGGAAAAATAATATTACGAACATAAAAAGAGATCTTGTGCCAATTTATTTGATTTTGTTTAAAAGTTTTATTTTATATCTTAGACTTCACAATTATACCCTTATCCTATGTAAAAACCACGACAGTCTCGCTTCAAACCTAGCCAAAAATTACTAATCTTGATAATACTTCATTCGGAGTCCGTACGGTCCATATTGTCAGTAAATATAGTTGCATTACAATAAATTGTAATATTAATGAATTGTCATTTGCTTTAAAGGGCGAACTATAGTGGAAGAACTACAACATACATATTATGGTAAAAATATTTGGATCCATCATTGAATAGATTTAAAACATTAGTCAACACGTTACCATCGTCAGAGCTATTGTGATGCAAAGACACGCCACAGTACCGATGATGTATTTTAGATGTATCTATTAACTTTAATTCATAAATCTCATGGAACTTAATACTTTGCTAATTTGGAAGTTATTATGAAAATCACTTTTGTTATGGTGTTTTTATTTGAAACATTTTCCCTCACGATAACATGAAATGCAGAATATCCGTAAGGCATCGAGTAGAAAAACCTGTGGAATTGTATAAAGCTTATTTTATGATCGTAATCGTCGTAAAAGCGGCGAAAGCAACGGCATCGCCGTCGCGGCTGCGCCCTCGAGGGCGGAGCGACGCCTGCCCGGGATCCAGACGCCGCTCGACGCCAGTCTGCCGTCGGACAGCGCCGAGACGCCCCACGCATGCCAAAGTCGTCCGACAAGTACCTCTCGCCACCTGCCGCCTTGCGATCCGCTCAGGTGCTCGGGGCTCGGATGTGCGAAGCGCACGCAATGCGCGCCGAGTATTATCCAGTGAACGGGATTAGTGAATAAGATATGAGAAAGGCCTGTTAGTTTCTGATACAGCAGAATGTGCGCGTTATCCGCCAGTTATGGAATAATCTGCCGCAGGATGGGATACGTGCCGAGGATAACGATGAAAGTTTGCGAAAGGTACGTTACGAGGAGTATGGACCCGGAGCATCGTAATGGTTTTAAAGTGATAACAATTTTTTTCAAGAGAGACCCATGATTTTTTTTAAAATTTCTAAATCATTCATTTATTTCCATTTTTAAAATAAAAAGAATATTGTTCTCAACGCTTTTCAAAACTTACCCCATCTTCACATTCATAAAATGTTAAAAATAAGTCACTTAATGAATGAATTTAATCTTTTAAATAGTATGACAACACTATAATATATTTAAAGAACACAGAAATTCAAAATGTTTATTTTGAATTTTTATTAATGCAATAAAATTAAAAAAATAAATATACCGATATCGATTGAAGAACATTTTATTTTTGATTACTATCACATTTTAATTTATATTGAATTTATAATATTAATGTATGAATAATACATATATTGTATATTATAATAACGATAACACGCAAAATGAAATTTTATCATAATTTAATGTTATTATTATACAAACAAGTAAGATGAATTAAAATATCGATACATATGGATATTTTTATCCCACCTTCAAGAAAAAACGTAAAATGATAATATCAAAATTAAAACTATCCATTATCTGTCATATTACACGAAAGTAAATGTTAATGAGTAGCGTTAAGCACAGGTCTTTCATGTTAAATAAATATGTCCGTAGCAAAAGTAATTAATTCTAAGTTCACATTAATCTTACTGGTCAAGTTGACACGCAAGTATCTGTCGTTTTCGGCTGAAGTATTTACCGACCTCCCTTAGATTAGCTAAGTTATGCGTGAATGACCGGTGGGTGGCGTATCCGAATAAATAATACGTTTCCTACTAAAATTGTTTCGTTATTCGAAATTTATTTCAGATTTCATTTCACGGATACACACGCTCGGCAGGGATGAATTTAAGACAGTGCATGTTCAAGGACGCATGAAATTGTTGTAAAACCCCAGTAAGTACGCACTCGAGCGAGATATAGGGCGAAATTATTCAATACTGGGTGGTAAATAAAATAAAATGCACGTTAGAAATCCGTGTAAGCGTATTTGGGACAACTATAACAAGACGAACGTTCATTGAATACAACATAAACATTTGTTCCGCGTTTGTGTTATTATGTAATTCCTTTTTTGCCTATCAAATATTTTACAAGACATTTTTATGAATGAAAACAATGCATATTCATCTCGTTGAACATGATTTACTATCACTAAAGCATCAAAATAATATGAGCTTGATTGGCAGTCTATGTCAAATAATGGCTGCATCTTTTTAGAGAGAAATACAATTACAAGAGACCGATTCATTACAGAATGCAATCGGCTAAGTTTGTGATTTATTTTCTTAAATTTTTATACGTGCACAGTTATGTAGTATATGTGTGGGATTTTCAACAAATACTTATAGTATTACAATTTAATTAATATTCGATAGATGAGTACGAAAATGATTCTTTATCGAACGAAATGGTATAAGTTCAAAAAACCATTTATTTATATATTTGCAATAATAAGTTATTGAGATAAAGAAGAGTTTGATTATCGCAAATCATTATTTGATCTTACAATATAAACATTGCCGTTGTTCTGGAATAAACGTTAATCGAGTGTTGAATATTTGTATGTCAATTACAAACATGTTAGGTTATAAATACATGTAAATCTAGCAAAAACAGTTTATGAAACAGAGCTGTTTTTGTTCATACTTCGAAAAGTTTTTACGTTTTTTTTAGTCCAACGTTTTTTGCCAAAACAGGGATGATATATGACGGAAGAAGGAACCGGACTATATGACATCGGTTGAGAATATTATGTGGGCAATATTTAGTACTTCGGACAGTTGACTTTCTACTGAATATTTCCCAGTTCTTAGATTTCTGCCAAAATCATGTTGACATTTTATATTCAATCTCAGTTTCGACGATCAAAGTCATACACAACTATGTATAAGTATTTCCGATGTACTTTTGTTACAAATTTTGACACTTATTTCGCCTGTTTAAGAAGCATCATCAGACAGATAATCGCAAGGTTTACGAATAAAGCATTAGAAAACAGCCAGATTAGGAAAAAAATCAGTTAATTTAGAAGAACTATGTAGAAAAAATATCATCCTTAATACGAGTGGCTTAGTATACTCATTTGTATTGCTTAAAAACGTTCAAAACCACTTTGGTACACATGGGATTTTTTATATTGTCATACAAACAAACATTCAACTCGAATCATTTCAACATAATTCTAAAGACTGTTTGGCGCTATACCGTAAAAGCAGTAAGTGACCAAAAGACGACTAATAAACCCGCACAGTAAAATAAATATGTTTAACAACGATTTCTAATGACAAAAATATGAATATATACCATTATTAAAAATGAACGTAAGTTAGGTGCTTAATTTAAAAATGCGGGAAATTGTTTTTTTTTTCATTTGAATACACAACAAAAAAGATTAACGTCATACTTTGTAAGGAATGCAACCAATTTATATGTCAGAAATATTGACTGTATAAAACATGCATATTAAAAAATGATTTACATATTCATGTGATGTCATTTCCAACAGCTATTGTTTATTCTTATCAAATAATTCTGCCAATGAGCTATTCTTGCCTTATAAACTCTAGACAATAATCCTGATAGCTTCAAATACGGAGTTATATACCAATTAGCGAAGGAGGTTCCAGCGGCAAAGCATTATAGAAGCACTTCCACTTCACGTTGATCTGCATACAAATTGTCAGACAAGTGTAATCCACTCTATCTAGGCAAGCCAATCTTACACCTTCAAGTGCTAAGCAAACGAATTCAATACGAAGCGACACTGTATACAGTGACGTGTTTAGTTATTTCGAATATTGGCGACTAGGATTTTAACGAATCTGGGCTCAAATCTTGCCTGAAAACAAAATATGTAACAAGTCACTTTTATATTAATAACTGTATTTTGTAATATTTTATAAGTTACTCTTTACTACCAATTATGTTATCACTTAAAAACGCTCACGGTGAACGACACTGGTATTGATCTTTCAATAAAAGTAAGTGTAGACCTTATATTAAAAAAAAATATTTTTTTAACAAAAAAAGGTCGTATGAAAATTTCCATTTAATATAAAATCATGTATGTTATTTTAATAACAACGTTTCACCTAGCTATATGTACCTACTGAAGCTATGTAGAGCATGCGAAGCGGGTTCTCAGCTGTTTTTATTTAAAGGGTAGGTACATACTTAGTCTTTGTATTCATTTCTGCATATATTTATTCTTACTAGATACATAGTTTATTATTAAAGATTCTTTTAAAATCTTCGAATAGGGGAAAAATGAGAAAGACACTTTTAGAATACTGATTGTAGGTGTTCAGTATACAAAAGTACTGAAAAAATGGAGAAAAATAATTTAAATATACTGAAAAAATATTAGTCTATTCATCATATTGATTGGTGAAATCTACTAGAATTATTGAAGTAACTAAAATGATCTGATAGTATGCATATATGTAAGTTAAACTGAAATAATTTAAAAAATCAAGTTCGAGTCGTATTCGGTTTTTAATTTAAGACCGGAGTAGTTATTTTTTACCTGACTCCACAGCCCTGGATAAATACAATGCTTCTCTTATTAATCTTTGGCGTTTACTCCTTAGACACTGTTGCCAATCATTCCCAAAAGCTTAACGTATGATGAGATAATCCTAGTTTTACGGGCTATAAATCCGTAACGGGTCCGAATTTGATTTTCATGAGAAGATAAAGACTATTTCAATGGTTGTTATAGTTTCTTTGGTATTTTCTGCACGAAAGACTGTTTCTCTTTGGTTTTTTTTCTTATTACGTTCCAGAACAAATTTCTCAAGCTTTGGTTGAATTGGCGAATACTTATTATTCAATTTAGTATGTTAATTTTTTTCAATGTTAAATTTTATTAATTGTGAACTTGTATTAGAAATTCATTTGTTGCACATTTCAACATCGGATCGTTAGCTGGTCCATTAAACTATTTTTATCAGCTCTATGTATAATGAAAAATATTGACCAAGATAACACAAGTCGCTTACAATATATTTTTAAATACATTTTTTTTTCATTTTAATTCAGCAAAATGTATAGAATCGTGCTAAAGAATTGAATTCAACATGTTGATTTGATTATCTTTATTTGAAATATAAATGTAACTAGTTCAATGCTGAATTAAATTCAAATTATTTGGTGCAAGATGTATTGTTGTGACATATTATTTATATAGTGACGTTTCATTTAAAATTACAAGTTTAAAATAAACATTGGTAGTTGTTGCATAAATATGATGTATCAAAACACTTGAATTTTTACCTTGTTAATTGGAATATTTTAAATCTGAATGGATTATCATAAAATATAAACATATGTCTATTATGACAAAAAAATGAGCAAAATTTGATATGAATTAAGTATTTCTTTCTACAGGTATTCATTCCTCGCGTGAATGGAAATTTTCAGACAAAATTAAAACTTTCTTAGATAAATTACAAGTATAATTCTTTGATTATATTAATGGCAATGCGTCTGTAAGGAATTTATTTATTTCTGTACGGTTGCATTTATAATGTTTTCTGTTCGAAATGTTCGACAGTTGTCGAAATTACCATTATTTTTTATAAAGACTTTTTAAAATTAATAATAGACAGTATGAAATGCATGAGAGCATTTCGTTAAAGATTCTATTAATTACTACTTTTTTATCTGTAATTTCTCAATTATATAATCATAGCATATACGTTTTCATTTGTTTCGTCAATTCACAAAACTTAAAAAAACGATACAATCTGAAAAAAAAATATAACAAATCTAATCATATGACGGTTCTCACGGAAGTCCCAGAACGAGCAGCATTTTTTTCAATCTATTTATTACCGATTTCTGTTCTGAAAATTCTCTTCCACCCTTTCAATCCTAAAAAAGGACCGTAGTGACAGCGATTAACTAACCACAAGTCATGTCTTAGCCCATTACTTTATTTCCCCACACTCTTCGTCAAAAAAGAGAAGATGAGCAACTGGCTAAGAATTAGTTCTCGTAGACTAGCTTATGTTGTGATATTTTCATAAGGATGTCAAATGCTTGACATTGGGGGCGAATATTGATTAAACTCATAAAAATAAAAATAAAACATTCAATGGGATTCTGGTATTTTTTAATTATGAATATGTTGAAAACAAAATTAAGATTCACATATGTAAACCAGCTCGAGGGTAAATGAATAGGTCAGAAGCTATTATAATGTTATGTGAAATCGCATGTAAAAAGTAAATATTGTTATTTATTACTTGGAATAGTGAAATTTAAACGCTAAATGCTTGTTTTACATTTCTATAAAAGATCCATTAATAGCACGCGATACCTCAAACGGCGCTTTTCCCCTAAAGAGCAATAAAGTATATTCATTTGGTTGATGGGTTTTATCGTTATTTTATAAAACTTGATATACCTAATTTCAACTAATCAAAAAATTATCGATATAAAAGAATATGATCGACAAAGACGGAATGAATATTTAACCTTTAATATTTGTCGTAAATATTTTGAATATTTAATAGTATCATTGAATTTATTTATATATATTCACAATTAATCATCAGCGATCAAACTTATGGCCATCTTTAAATGCCATTATCAACCACTACAATACGATCAAACTTATAAAGCAATACATATTCTTAAATTTAAACGTATGTAAACCAAATCTTTGAATTTATGTCTCTGGATGTTGCCTGAATTGTATGCTTTGTAATTAGATTAAGTTCTCCATCGTTGACTTTGGTTTCGTTGGTTGACAAGTGAGAATTGAGTGTTAAATGTGTAATAATAATCTCATAAAAAATCGATTTTTAGAATAGACAAGCTAAGCTCAGCTCTTTTTTTACCCGTTTTTTTTTATATAAAATTTATGGAGCTTTAAATCCTAAGGCGCGTTCTCGTTAAAGTTTTTTGAGTCTTCTTCATCGCTGATGTGTTTGTCATTTGCATTCCTTTACCATTGCTGCCAACAGAAGAGTGTGATCATTACAGAAGCGACCGATCTCTTTTGAACGGTAGATACGTTATACAAGAAACCGTGTAAAAAGTGATAGAAGTTGTAGACAAATTGATAATAGGTTACTTAAATTTGAAAAGTTGTGTTATTTTAAATAAGAACAAAATTGTGATGTAGAAAATCGTGTAACAAAAGGTAATAATGAAGACCCAATAAGCAAATTACGCAAAATTTTATTCATAAAATGTATTTTGATTAAGAAAAAATAATACTATTTGTCGCTTCTTGATTATATACGGGGACTTTTATAAAGGACTAGATAAAAATCGCTGAAATCGCTAGAAGTGACTGTGTTAGGATCTAAAGATATCCTTTGTTTGTTATTACTGTCATGTGTTGTTGAATTTATTGTTATTATGATATCCTTTTCTGTTTATTTTGTTTCTGGAAATCGTGTTATTTCAAATATAATTGTATTTTACTTTTTTATTTAACCGTGCTATTTCAAAACCATCTAAAAAAATAGTTGAGTGTACATGGTAATATATATTATTGTAAACACCATGTCCGCTCTCGATATGAAACCAATGAATTCTTCACTAATTGAGTGTTTTTTAGAGAACACGTTTAATGAAAAAGATGAAAAGGATTGTAAAATGGGACTATCGAAGTACTGCTGGTAATTAGTACTGAATAAGGTGGATAGGAATGATTGAAAAAAATACAAAGATAAAGCGATTGAAAAATCAACGATTGATGGTGTTCATTTGCAAAATCGTATACTTGACCACGCTTCCAAACGTAGACTGGTTATTTTCTATCAATCACTTTATGAATCAACCACTGTTATATAGTGCAAGAGGTGTTAACCTTGTGTTCTGATGGGTCTGAGTTCAAGTCCTGGTAATGTCAATATGAAATATAGATTTTTAAAAATCAAGATTTGAGAATTTGTATTTGTGATCTCATTTCTCATCGAGTTCATCTCAAATTCGATAATTATCTAGAATTTATAAATATTTGGCTAATTGGCAATTGTTATCTGAAGTACCGAAAATATTTTTGATAATTTTCACTCTTAATTACTTCTATTGATTTATCGTTGTTTTAATTTTCAAATAGTATTTATGTAAAAAACCAGGACTAAGTTCTAAGTGGGTAATTTTGAAGCGCATCGAATGATACGATGGACAAGGTGCTCTACTTCCCTCGTATTATTAATTCACGCTACGAATATGCTATGAAGCATTGCATATCATAATATTAATTTGACAGCGGGGATGTTTCCAAGGTGTCACACCTCACACTTACATACGACGAGTTAACCGTAGGCTTTGTATTCCATATTTCACAAACTGCACTCTCTCGGTTCATCACCGTTTTCATAATATTTAAATAATACTAAATTATTTTCTAATGCGACATATAGACACGAGGTTTAATAACTTTAGGAAAAGCTTACATATTTACGGGAATCGATAGTTCAAGACACAACATCACGGTCGCTTCCATACTCCGCACGACTTAACGTCAATTTTCCCGATACTTGGTGCCGTCATCTCGTTTACTTGGCACGTCAATCGAAAGCTTATACTAAATAATATTGTTCGTCAAAGTATTAATCACGCACGAAATTTTTCGTTATGCTCTACAGATGCGATGTTGATAATAATTTGAGGTATATATTTACCGCTTTCCCTCGATAATTTATTGATTTACGCTATATGGGAAAAGATACAGGATACATATATATTGTATGCTATGAAAATATGCGAATGGATCCCCATAATGTAATCTTCTATTTTTGTTTCTCACTCAAGTCAAATAGGTATTTTATTTATTGAAATTATTCAAATTAACATATGATGATATGAAAGCTTTCTGAGATATTTTAATAGTGTCATTATGTGCCAAATTCACAATATCTCGTCCGATATTTACAGCTTTCTTTATTCGAACATTTAGTATCTAGAAGCTTTTCATTCAGATGACATATTCATAATTATTTTCTTCAGAATATTGTAAACATAAACTATAATAACACATACTTTAAAAAATATATAAAGGCTCTCGAATAATATTGTTATATATGGGCCCATTAGAGGTGGCGTGAGCCAAGTGGTATTTTAGAAAGAAAACATAAATGCATTTTAATATTCTACACGTATCGTTAAAGTGAAATAATCTCAGATAATACACATTGTCTCTGTAAAATAAAAATATGCAATCCTCCAAAACATCAAGTAAAGACGTACTTTAAAGTCCAAGAAAAAAGTTTAACCATTTTAATGGTTGGTTCACTTCATCTCTCGAAGGCTCATTAAAAGACGGGTAACTAATTGATTCGGGTCCGTGACACAGCGGTCAACGACGTTGGCTTCCGTGACGAACCTCACGAGTTTGAGTCCCGTTACGAACAATATTTTTTTCAATAGACTTCTGTTCAAAGGTAGGGTGTTTGTGCTAAATATTCCCTCCCACCTTTTCAATTCTCAAAATAGCGGGACGTAGCGAAAGGTCATGGCCCTATCTTTATCCCTATTCTCTTCGAAAAGAGGTGGGACAATTTAGTAACAGTTCTCATAGAAAAAGTTTCTGTCGAGATACCTCCATTGTAGACCATATGCTCCACATTGAGAGCGGACAGGGAATAAATATAAAAAAAAACTAATTAATATGTTATATTTTTAATCCATGTCCGCTCCCAATGTGGAGCATATAGCTTCCTGGTGGAGTATTTGATCAGATTTTTTTTCTACGAGAATAGTTTGTTACTCGGTTGCTCTAGGATAGGACTAGGTTAGCTTACCCTTTTTTTGACAGAATCGGTGGGAGATATTAATATAAGAGAATTATTCACGTTATGATATCTTTTCATTATGAGTTTCTTAAAGCATTATAATACAATCACAAACCAAACTCAAAACTTTCAAAGAGAAAATCGTCATTTTATTAAAGATAATTTAATTTGAGTGGAAAATCGTTGGTTCATTGGTTTATTTTAAGTGAGTGCTTTAATAGGAATTTAATTTCCATAATGTTGGTGAACTTTATTTATTTTGATGGTTTCCTTGGGTTGGCAGTTTTCAACAAGGTTTTGACAATACATGTATTTTATGAATATTATCCGGATATTCTGGTGTTCAAGGAAATTGAACCATTCTATTAAGGCAAAAAGCTGTATTGACATGTTCTTCATTGATTTTATTATGGTATTGGACTACTATAATGTATATTTTATTAAAGTATTGGACTACTATTATAGATATTTCATTGCTTTATATATAATTTACTTAAAATATTTTGGAGAAAACTAATGGTAATAATTATATACCATGTGAAAATGATATCAATAAACATACAGTGATTTATTTTCAATGAAATTGGCGGTAACTTTGTTAAAAATCATTTTTTAATATAACACTGAATTTGATAAGTTTACGTTAAGTCTAAAGATGATTATCGAAAATGCGAAAAAGTTTCACAATTAATTAATAATACATCAGTGGTGTTTATCAAATTCAACTTTAAACATTGATTTAATAATTACTCCAAAGATGTTACATGTTAACGAGTGTTATGAATTTATTATACTTAATAGCATTGTAAAAATGGTTAGCCAATTATGTTTTATGGCCAAATTGTCAGTATCTGCAGGCTAGCACCCACCTCTGAGACCGCTCGAGAGGTATTAGTCTAATCGGCAATTTGAATTAATTTGTGTGCAAAATGATTCAAGAGAGATGAGTGCAAGTGTTTTTGTAAATTAATAATGTAAGCACCTATTAAAAGCATCCATTGTAGACAGATAATTAATTTTTTTATGGTCTGATCGTAATATAAATCTCTCAAAATATTACATTTTTATATTAAAATTCCACGATAGATTGACTATTTTTACTTACAAATTTTATTTCAGCACATTTATCCAATACTTGATACAAGATGATTACAAAATAAATTATATTATATTACATACATTCATACACAAATAATATTGTTAAGCACTTGTTGTTGGACATAAATATAATATAATGTCACGGGAATTTGATTTCATTATAAAAAAACATCGTTAAGAGACTTTATTAAGGAAACAATGATTTTGGTGTAAATTATTTGATTGAACAATTTATAATTTATTTAAACCTTTATAAATATACGTTATGCCGATCATGATTATAAATGATTCCTCTTGGTTAAGCATTATTGAGGATCATTTATAATATTGCTGTATTTATTTGGAGATATCAAGCCTTTTTCCATTGTTTTATATATCAAAATTATAATTTTGCATTGTTAAAAAAGATCAATGCTAGTAACCCCTGTCTAAAAACTGAGAAAATAGCAAGGCTGTGTCAGTGTTGATGTTGTGGTTATATGACTTCTTTTTTATAAGTTAAATCAAAATGAAAAAGATTGTGTATTTAAGTAGCTATTGCATATACAGTTTGTCATCATTTTTGAAATCGGAGTTGAACCATTTGTAAAGTCGTGCTTTTTTTACGACTGCACAACTCGAGAAAAATATTCAAACCAATATGTGTTATACACAAACGTAGTTATTTTATTTTTACTGATTTTCAATATTCATTTATGTTAAAAGAACAAATTAAATAAGATATAAAAAACATAATATATACACTTTTTTAGATTCAATGCAAAAAAAACCCAAAATATAATTAATACGATTTCATTTTTATCAAATATGAAAACAATATTATATTACCGATAAAATTTCTAGCATAATTTATTTTTGTTTCTTTTAATATTTTTTTGTAATGAAACAAGAAGCTCTTAAATTTAATGATGCTCGAAAATCAATCACCTTCGCAAAATTGTCCTCGGATCAGTACATTAAATACCATCTTTTATCCCAAGAGAGTTGGCTTTGATAGGGTTTTAATTACTTTTACTCTGGTATTAAACTTAAAATTCGTAAAGGTGCATGGAACCATTTACGAAAGCTGGTTCATTAAAAATGAAAAAACCCTGCATATATTTTGATTGGGCAGAATAAATAATAGAAAGCGATATAGCCCCAGCGATAAAACATTCTTCTTTGGTGAGTTGTTCGTATCTGAAATAAATTGAATGCACTTCGATACGTAATTCTATTCTCAAACCCATTGAAAACTGACATCAACTAAGGAACTTGTATTTGGTTTATACGGTTGGTATAACTTAAATGTAAATATTGCGACTATTTCGCTGTTGTAATAGCCAATCTGTCAAACGTCAACAATGAACATAATTTGGTACGTATTCAGTGGTGGATTAAGCACTTTAGAGGCCATAGGCGCAATAAATTTTCGATGCCCTGCTGTTTGAATAACATAAAAATGCTGCAAACCTCTTCGTAGAATAATAATAAATATTGAAAACTGAAATTGAAATATAAGGGTTTATATAATATATGCTATCTTTGAGGCCCCCAAGATTTGGAGGCCCCAAGCGCGCGCCTCTTGCGCTTATTGGGTAATCCGCCACTGTACGTATTAATATCAATGCTATAATAACTTTAGCTAACTATGGAAAACCTAATATTGGTTGAACATTTTTATTTACATTAATTTTCAATGAATTAAAGAAAAAACCTTTTCCACCACACCAGTACATCTTATAATTATTAAATATCCCGTTAGATGGCAATACATTTTATCAAATCAAACGCGCAAGAGATACGTGAGAAACATAGCATAAATGTTATCTGTCACATATGCTTAATAAAAGGGTGTCCATTACTTAGATAACGCGTGGTTTCTCATTGAAGCCGTGGGGTATGGTTATCAAGACATACTCGGCACACAATTTTTTTGATTCGAGGGCAGTTGGCTACCTAAACGTACCGACGCTCTCGTCGTTATAAAATATAAAGTGTACAACCAGGGCCGCCTCGTGGTGTGCGCAAAGAGTGCGGTGTACACAGGAGCACAGGCGCCGCACTAATTAATTGTGTATCCCATCGTGAATGCCAAAGTAAGCTGGACAGCTACAGTTATTGGACACTTTAACTTTAAACATATAAAATAAGAGTTGCGTAGCATTCTTGTTTTTGTGAAGGAGACACTTTATATGTCTAGTGTCTTCTTTTCCATGACTGCAGTATTATTTTTTTACCACTATATGAAAAAACTGAATGAATGTCATTTTAATGGAATGTCACATCAAAATAGCGAAAAAATCCACATCTTTACATACATCTGGTGTTACGCAGATGTTTATATTTTTAGACATATACTCTATTTAACGAAATTACTTCCTTAAATGTTCCAGGACTATAGCGTTCACCCTAGCAATATACAAGAATACATTTCGCAAGCATGGAGATATTATCTAGTTCAATTAAGGTGTAACAAGGATTAAGCATTGCAATAACGGACAAATATATCAACACCGGTATTTCGATATTTCATATAAAATACCGCCATAAAATATATATCTTTCGACATAAAGGATTTTCGTAAATAACGTAAAATAATAAACAAATATAACTGTTGAAAATCTCGTCATGAGCTAAACCGGCCGTGATCAAATTAAATAAATAACTAATTACATACTACAAAGATTTTTTTTCAGTAAAATGACTTTCCACTTTGACAGTTAAAAGTGAATTCTGAAATAGAAATCTGTTAATATTGATTTATTATTGGTACACACCAAATTATAATTTTTTAAAATACATATGAAATAGTTGTACCATACCATATACTACAAAAAAGTTATTAGTCTTTCTTGATAGTCAAGTGATATTCGATTTTCATTACGAAATGTCATTACGTTGTTCGCCAATAAATACAAATTTTCTTATATTTTTTTTTCACCGGGAAATATCGCACTGATACAATGGGAATGAAATAAAAACTTGAATAGAAACATGAAATGCTATTTTGCATCGGTTTACTGATTAAAGTTATTTCAGAACATGACAAATCGCGAAAATAATTTTCAATTGTTGACTGACGCAAATAAGCGAAATGAAAGTTTCTTCAATTAAAATAGCTTCGCCTTAAGACGGAACGGTTTAAACTTTGTGTAAATATTGATCTTAATCACATAAGCTGTGATTATTTGAATGAAACTATTTAACGGCGATCCATTATACGATGAAACGCCGATGGATTTTCCAACGATTGTAATAATTTTAAAAGCGGACTTTGTGAAATCTGATGAGATTGTGATATCGGATGATATTTTTAGAGAATTGTGTAACGAACAGTTGAAATAACTAGTGGATTGTTTTCCAATACATTCTTACGTGCTTCTTGTTGCAAATAATTTTTAATACACGATTAAATGAGAACTGTTTATAAACTAACTTATTCATTCCGCCTTAGTATTTTAACATTTGTTTTCGTATATCTATATATTACTTAATAATGTAGTTCGAAGCGCGCATGAGTGTAAGTTGATTTTTTGGAGGTCAAAGATTGTTTTGATCTATCTATCGCATTATAGGTATATATATTTATAATATAAAATCAGTTAATTTTTTCAATTACTTGTCAATTGCGTACTCACACTGAATATTTTCAACAGCTGAAGAGGAATGAGCTTGCATATATTTCTGTGTATATAAATATGAGAAATTTATCATTCTTGGGAATTTAACGTATGCACATATGTTTCTGATAATTACCTGACTGATTTATCTCCACAGATTGTCTCTTCTTCCTGCATTTACCCAAAAGTAGAAAAAACCTGCCAATCTGAAAACCTGAAAGAATTTCAACATATTTAATTGGCAAAGAAATTGTGCAAGGTTTGCGTAAATTTGAGTAATTTAATTGCAATATTTTAACGTTAACGTTTTCAAAAGTTGTCCGATGCTTGTGATGCCTACATACTTTGTAAATTTATGTTTTAAATTAAAAAAATAAAACACTCTTTTGTATTATTTCTATATTTATTTAATCTGACCAGGACTGGTTTCGTGTATAGCGAATTATTTTAACTGATCAACGTCAGTTGAAAATGTTCGTGACGAGCTAATCCGGTCATGATCATATCAAATAAATGTGGATTTAGTACAAAATATTGTTTTTTTTTAATTTAATGCTTTTCCACCTAGTGTTTACAGTGAACAGCATAAAAGTGATTATGCTGTAGAATTAAACCCGATCTATATTTCTCTCAATCATCATTTTCCGCATTTATCGGTATTTTTAAGGACCCAACCAAACACAAAACCAAAAATATATTTGTCATTTTTCGAGGGTTTTGACTGCTTTTATAATATACATTATATACATATAACTTAAATTAAAAGATTACTGAATTTCAAGTTGTCACATGCGATGTATTTTTAGCCAACGAATTTATTATTTAACTTGACGAAATGATTCGATTAATTTAATGCTTGATTTAGTATAGTTTGTGAATATAGCAAAACGTTTGCGGTCACCTGTTGCATTCGATGTACAGTAAACTGTAAAATATGCGCGAATACTCAAGATTATACGTAATTCACGCTTTATATCATTACATATTTATAAAAGTTTCGATGTGTGTTTTGATATTTGAAGAATTCGACGAGAACTTCTCAAGGCAAACTGTCTAAAACTCTAAAATGATATAGTTTCCATCTCGTTTTGAGATAGCGATTAATGTTTTAACATAGTTGTAACGAATGATCGATTTCGAAATCGCGTATATTTTCAATCAACCAGAACAAGATGAGGAAGAAAATTAAGAAAATACACATTGTAATAAATTCTATCAAAACGGCATTGTCTTTTTTTTACCGCTTTCCGCTCCCAATGTAGAGCATTTGGCATCCTAACGGAAGTGTCTCAGCATAAGTTTTTTCTACATTAAATACTATATACTCAGTTGATCAACCTCTCTGTTTCAAAGATATTATGGATATAAAGATAGTGTTTGAGACAGGACTAGTGGTTAACTAATATCGCTCTCGCTACCCCGCATTATTTAAGAGAAATGATTTTTTAGATATCAAAAACACACATGCCGTTATACATAAAATCGATAAATTGATGTTCGTACTAGGATTTGAACCCGTGAGATCCGTTGAGGGAACCAACGACGTTGACTACATATTTAATAGTAAGAAGAAAATGAAAAAAACTGTCATATCACGTTTTAAAGAGTAAATTTGAAAATATACTCATCAAAATATAATTTTGCATTTTTTTTGTTGCATTAAATCTATTTGGTATTTTTATTGTATATCAGTAAGTTTAACAGAATAGTTACATTTAAAAAAGCAGTATTGTAAAAAAATGCTGTAAATTTATTTTTTTTGGTGTGGAGTAGTTAGTTTTTAACACCGCGAAAATAATGGAAGGTTTATTTTTTTTTTAAACCATGTCCGCTCCCAATGTGGAGCATATGGACTCCTAATGGAGTTTATCTCAACAGAAGTGTTTCTACGAGAACTGCTTGTTACTCAATTGCTCAACCTCTCTTTTTACAAAGAGAGTAGGGATAGAAGGATAGAGCTATGACAGGATTAGTGGTAAGCTAATCGCTGTCGATACGCCCCGTTCATAGGATAGGATGGGGGAGAGGGGGGAATTCAAGACATCACATACATCCATGCCTTTGAACAGAAATTCATAAATCGATTGAAAAATCAATTATATCAATTTACTGAGCCTGTGTGGTCGAGTGGTCAACGTTGTTGGCTTCGGCTACGGAGCGCCCGGGTTCAAATCCCGGTACGGACAATGGAAGAATATTTCGCAGGTTTATTTTATAGATGTCCCTCTTACCCGAATTTTTGAAGACTATACGTATCTGGAATCAGTTAAACGTGAACACGAGAAAAAAATATTTGTGTTCTATAGAATAATAATATTATTTTATTTGTCATGAACGGAGTATGGAGTGTGTAGATATAAAATAATCGTGCTATATTTAGTAGAACTCTTACGAGAGGTCCTCAGCTGGTCCAGCGACCCAGATCATACGCGAAACCGCAATGTCCGAAACGGTTTAATGAAGGAATCGCAAACCTGTTATACGGTTTTTTACTAAATTAATTTTAATAACATTTATCATCGGACTTAATTGAACGGTATAAGTGAAATATAGCGAAGTAATTATGCCTAACGGGTGTCAAATAAATATGCAGATAACTGTTTAATCGATAAATTGTATAACTCCATGTAACTTATAATAATATGTTTGATGGTAGTTGATGTGCATACAATGAAAGTTACCTGATAATACCAAACTTGTTTATGTTTGATTGATTTAAAGATGATACAACTCGATAAATATTTAAAAAAAAAACAAGTTTTAATAACATGCTATTACGAATTGGTATGAACACAGAGCATTGAACTATTACGAATTTTGTATTTATTCTTGATAATTGGGGACCAAATTTAGATCAATCTACAGTTGCGTAATATTATTTTTCGCTAGCTTATCGTCAGCACTATTCCAACAAACATATCTTATGTTGCTCAAATTAAGAAGACACAAAAAGTCTTTTCAGCTTATTTCAAGACAATGCAATTCGTTTATTGTAAAATATTTAAAATTGTGTATTTCATTTTACATTTGGATATTTCTTATTATTTAACTCGTTTCGCTATTAAGCTTGGATACGAAATACAAAGTTAATTAAAATGATAAGTTACTACCAAATGTTTCGCTGCTTCTTTGAATTCTCAAATGTGGGCTAAATCTGAATATTAATAGTTAATAAACCCTCTATGTAAGCTTTTATCAGAAGCTTAAGATTTCATATGACTATTATTGGTAGTCGACTAATAATATAAACTGACTCAAATTTATTAAGACTATCGGAATATATTTCTGATGATTTACCATCAAAATCAAAATACATGCATAAATAAAAAAGCCACATGTTTGATGCAACTGTGGATAGTTTATGGTTGTGATAATTGTAACTGACGGCAAAAACAAACTCGAATACTGTTTATTTGCTCAACACAACGCCCTGGAAAAGATATACGTAAATTTAAGTCAATATTTAAGATCATGTTGAAAATATGTTCAATCTAAATCATTTTATTTTCTAATATTGGTTATGGTATTCTATATATGCGTAGTGATCGAATTTTAAATTGCAAGCATCTCTACCCCAAGCCCGCACTATAATCGGATATTCGGTATTTAAAAGATTCGATTTTTTTTTTAGCATTCAGAATTTTTTAATATTTGATAAATTGATACTTTCGATGGTTTCGGCGGAAGTGTTCTTTGTGGAAGTTCATTTTAATAGAAAATTTAAATTAACTTTGATTATTCCACGTATTGTGTTACTAACTGTGACACGTGTTTTGCTTCTTTCAGAGGCATCTACTGTCGCAAAGTTTGGATAGTTTAGAATTTTTAGAAATTAATAAAACTCTTAACAAAAAAGAAATATTATTAAATAATATTCTTAATAGGACAGGTGGTTCGCCATTACTCACATTGTTTCCAATTAATAGAGTAATCACCAACCTATCTGATTGATTGCAGCTCATTAGTTTAATAGTTTGTAATGTTTAACGTCATTAGTAGTATGATTATATTTATTTGCTTTGTTTCGATTTTATAATCTTCTCCTTGCTTCCCTTAAAAAGGAAAAATTCCCAATCTGATTGATTGCAACTCATTAGTATCATTATTTGTTTGCTTTATTTCGATTCTACACCCCCCTCCTTGCTCCCCTTAAAAGGAAAAAAAAACTCAAACTCCATTTTGTAATTTCATAATTTTAAAATGTAAGAATCAATCTTGCTTCATTACTTAAGCAAACTTTGCGATAGTAAGTCTGAAGATGCCTCTAAAAGAGGCAAAACACGTGTCACAGTTAGTAACACAATACGTGGAATAATCAAAGTTAATTTTAATTTTCTATTTGATAAATTGGTTGATTTTATAGTATGTATAAATATTTTATTTAGATTTCAAATAATACTCCAAGCATTTACCTGCTGGGATTTATTTAATATTTCATGTACGTCTTATCGTAAACAGTATAAAAATAATCAATATATACATACACGACAATTTATTAATACACAAATGAATGAATGCATTAAGTGATATAACCTCGATCAAAAATCTCTGTTCCTACTCAAAAACTCAAATATGATACAAAAAATAAAGTATTATTCGGGGTGTAAAAATCTATGATTTTTTCTAAATGAATCAGAATCGGGAATTTAAGAAATACAAGAATTTACCGACATGGCAAACAGCGATCCAATATAATATTGGTTTTTAATATGCCATTTTTCTCATTTATATCTGTATTTTGATTGATTATTTTTCTACTTTTTTTTAATGATTTTATTATTACATATTCGAATTATGAATTTCATTAATATTTACAATCCCATCATTTAAGATCTAACCGTGGCCTTTTCGAAGCTTTCTGCGTGAAATATGAACGAATTGGCTTATGGGTTTGCGTCATTAAAACACCTTCATTAGTGTGATGATCGATATTTAGCGTTTGTCGATAGGACCATATATCGAAAGCATTCCGTTATTTTCTGGTGGTCTGTTCTATTATGGTTTTCAGCCTACGATTTCGAAAACCATTGCATATATGACGTAGCATCTGAATTCTTTCATATTTTTGACTTTTATTTCTTACTTAGTATGAAGTTAAATTAACATGTAGCTGTGTCGCTGAATAGTCAGATTTGTTATTTTCAGTCCTGAAAACACTGGACGCAGTGAAAACCATTTGATTAGCACGAATCTTGTAGACTCGTTTTTTTATCCGCAATCTATCCACTAGAACTACTGAGTGACAAACTGCTGTCGTTAAACCTCATATGCTACATGTTGGTAGCGAACATGGTAAAAAATAAATAATTACATCAACTATCATTGCTTTTGAATTTTTAAGTACACATTTGTAGAATTTATAAATTTCAGTTTATATTTAATATGAATAAAACTTTCTTGGAAAGAAAAAGGTTCTGTGTATCTGATGTAAGACACTTTGGGGATGAATTGTTATATGGGTTGCCATATAAAAAGGGTTTCGTTTGCATTGAATATGAATTTGAAGAGTGCCAACTTTTCAAAAAGGTTGTGGTGTTGTGGATTATATCCCATCTGAAATGAAAGTTTTGCCAATGAGGAATCTAGATGAAATGTTTTACAAAATATATAATTTTTTCTGTTTTTTTTAAAGATATTATGTATTTATTGTGCCAATATAATTTATTTTGAGATTAAATTGAATATTTGTTATTTTTATAGGCATGTACAATGAAAGCTTTTGAAAAATTATACAACTGTACGAATATTATAAACACAAGAGTTAACTTGAAAATAATTTAAAAACCATTATGTTACGATACACATCCCTAAAATGTCAAAAAGATACATGCATGTTTTTTGCAACTTATTTGTATATACATATCAACCCGTAATCGGCAAAAAATCGTAAGCGATAGTTTATACATTTTATTGAAGAAGGTGGTTTTTTTAACTTCCTCTCGTAATAAACTCGTAAAAAGAATCTTTCATTGACTAAATATTATAAACCACAGTCAAAGAACTATTTTTGCGAACTAATTTCGAGAGTAAGTTAAAAAATCTTCTGTTATGATTAAAACCTGACCATTTCTGTACAATTTATGAATTGTCGTTTACGCTATACTGCCAATTACAATTCGATATACTCTTAATTACTTAAGTATCTTGGAGGCATTGTTTACATGCTTCTACAAAATAGTAAAGACCTGCAATGATTTGCTAAACACGTCCGATTCGAAATAGATGATTATTTAAATATTTATTTAAGAGATCTTTGACAAAATAATAATACTTTATTTTATCAAGCATTTTTTATTATTATTAATTTTATTCGTTGAATAATCAGTAATTACAAATGACCAGAAACTTAAATTTTAGTTACAGATATGCCTTTATGCTACTTACTTGTCGATGAAGCAGTTATTGCAAAACTAAAATTCTCTCAGTGCTGTAATTTTTCCTTTAGATATATTACGGTAAACATAATCCAGTTAATTTTGAAGAATTTAGGAGCAAAAAAATACTGCGCTATAATTCAAATACCCTCCCAAGCATCCAACATCCGGAAATTCAAGTTTATAATCTTAATCAAACTGTGTTTATTTGCTCTAGCAAGGTGCGATGAGATGACCTGAGTCGACCATGAGGAGAGCGTGGCTGTTTTTGGTAGCGGTGCTTGGCTTGGCCGGGGCCGGGGTTGGAGCGGGCGAAGAGCTGCCTTCCTCGGCGGCCGCCATGCCGGAAGAAGGGACTTCACCGGAAGCGGATATGGCTGCCCCGTGCGAGACGCAAGCACTTACTGCAACGCCACGCCCACCTCCGGTTAGTTGAGCTTATATCAGTCACATTCTTTCCTCATTCATTGAAAGCTCAGTAGTGTAACTTCCTGAAGATTTCAATAAAAGCGATTTTCTTTGTCAAAATTGGTATGGATCACTTTTAGTGGATTTGATTCTAAATATATTGAATGTTTATTTAGAAACTAGTCGATAAAATTACATAACAGTTTAATGGTAATATTAAAATATTGTCGACAAACAACATTTAATCTTTCCACCAACTGCAACTGTTTCGAGTGTATAATAATTGTCGCCTTTTAGTGCAAAACTTGAAACTACTAAAATAATGCCTCTTTTTATTGTGTGGGTATTTTTAAAAGATATACAAAAAAAAAAATTTTTTTTACTAGCGTTGCATTCTCAATATCTACGGAACAACAAATACAGCTATCAATGTAAAAAAAACTATTGAGCTTTAACATCGTATCGATGTCTTATGATCATTAATGATGATTATTTTATAATTAATAGCCGGTTTTTTGCACTTAAATATTGCATAGACGTGACGTTGAATTTGAAAATGCAATCTAGCTGTATACTTAACATGTAGGTCAAAATAATTTACCGTTGAATTTGACATGTTCGATTATAATCCGGCAATTTTAGCTGGAGCACGAGGTTCTCAACCGGGAACTGAGAAAAAATAATTTAGGGGAGCCGCAGCACAATTTCGGGGGGCCACGGCCAAATCCTGCAAGTGGTCTGGCGTTTTTTCAAGGAAATCCGTAAATTTCTGGGAAAATCTGCAAGCGAGCAAAATTTTCAAGTATTTGAAAACTATTTTGGAATCTTTCAACTTGTCACTTAGTCTCAAAAAACTTACATTAAATGCATTAAAAAAGGAAATTTACCTTAATAATATGAATATATTAATAATATAAACTTTTGGTGTAGGTAACATTTTTTTTAAATATATGTCCATAAGTGGCAATAATTTTACTAGTAAGAAGAGTGAAATTGATTTTATGAATAATTTTGTCAAAATGCTGATTTAAATTAGGTAAACAAACACTCCTCATCTACCATCTGTAAACGCTCTCGTTATTTAAAATTGTATTTTCATGTGTGCTGTAAAACCAAATTCGCTAAGGTACGACGATCCAAGCGGCAACAGAGATTTAATTGCTGCTGTAGCTAATTGGAGATATTTACTCCATAGTGATATCCATAATGCTAACCCTAGAAAATGAGGCTTTGTACTCATAGTAGTTTTTTTTAGATCTTTTAAAGTTTCCTTCTCTGTTGGTATCGGGTGTGTACTGTCGAATCTTACAAATGGTTGATGACCCACTGGTACATTTGATAATCAAATTATGGAAAAGAAGACTATGGACGAGCGTAACAAATATTTATTTGAATATGTAGGTGTTAAATTTATTTAAAATCGAAGAAAATTGAAATGAATAAGCTTTATTTAAAATGAACAGTTTTGAGGCTTCTTACTTCGCGGCACACCTGAGACTTCTTGCGGCACACAGTTTGGCAGACACTGAGCTAGAGTGTTGTTTAAAATGTGTATGTTTGATTTTTTTTAGTCTAGCCGCTCGGATCGGGAGGTGACGAAGGAACTGGCGATGTCGTTGGCTCGGCTGGTCTCCAGTCATTCTGTGTCTGCGGAGCGCGCTTCAGCCCTCGCTAAGGCTGCCTTGGCTGCCAGGCAAGACATCAAGGCGGTCGCTTTAGGAGTTCCTCAAATCAACCTAGGAGTCTTGCAGTTTAGAAATCAACTAGTAAGTTCGATTATACCGTCATAGCTACCGAGTTTTTGATTAAACTTTTAAAGTTGAACAACTGAGTAACAGGCAGCTTTCGTAGAAAAATCATCATTTGGAATAAACTATATTTATGGCTTGTATGAATTCCAATCCAAATTGAGAACAGACATTTTTTGTACTAGGGTATCCAATCCCGGGATCCCGTCTAATCCTGTGATTCCGAAATTCAGGGATTGCGACAGTACTTATCTCGAGATTGAGGAAATGAATGGTCCCACATAGTTCATTTGGCAAATCCGTAAATTCTTGAGATTTTGGACTCGAAAATTCTTGGAAGAGCTAAAAAAAAAAGCTCCTGCGCTGGTAGTTTTGGGAATTCCGCAAATCTCTGGGTTTTTTAAATTTACATGAAATTGTTTGAAAAATCCCATGATTTCAAAATCGCCGATCAAAATTTTTTCAATCCCGAATCCCGATTTACACACGATTTTATGTTGAGTGTTCAATCCCTGGGTCACAAAAAGGGTCTGAGATTGGATACCCTACTTTGTATATATAGGTTGTGAAAATCCCGACAAATATTTGATTTTGTTTTATCGATAATATAATTATAATATAATTTTCACTTTTGCTGTAAACATAGAACTTTAAGTGTTTTACAAATGAATCGTAGCCCCATTAAGAGCTGTAATTCTTCTTTCTGCAGAGGGTGTGGATTGAAAATATTTCGCAGAATCATTTTTTTTCTTTGTGAATGGTATAGTTGATATGAGTATTAATTCCAAATAAATATACCATATACATAATATATTGATACCATATTATGTTGTGAAAGCTAAAATAATTTATTTTTGCTATTTCAATGGTATAAAATGGCAGTGGTATAAAAAGTTTGGGAAGCACTTAAGTATATCAATATTATTTTTGTAAAAACGATAAAAATGTTTGATTAAAGATTACGTTAATATTATTACGAGTTAAATGAAAAATAAATTACTTTCTACGCCGATAAAGTAAATATGTACATAAAAAACGCAAAGAAATTAATTAACATTTTTAAAAAATGTACTGTACAGTTTTTGATTATTTTTAAGTTCTTGACTTCATTTTTCTTTTAGGTAATATTTCAAAAGAATAACTCGCAAACACTGGAGAAGTATTGGCGTGCGCTGGCCAACTCTTGGAACCGTTCTGAAGGAATTTGGGCGACTCCTTGGCTCGATTGTCTTCAGCATGGATCACCGATGTGGCTGCAGGGTTTCTCCTTAGCAGTCACTGTAGATCGAGACAGGTAAGAAGATTTTTTTGTTATACGCTATCATATAATTTCTTAACACATCTTTTTAAAATAGCATTGTGAATTTTATATTGGGTTGAAGTCTGGAAATTAATGTGGCTGTTTTTCAGGTCAAAACTATGTAGTAATTTTTTTTAATGTATTCTAACGGTAATTTTTTTAGAGTTGTGAATCATAGCAAAACGTGAATCTTTAGAATCACTTTATTCTAAGCTTCAAAACAAATTATTCGGTTGAATACTAGAGATTTAGTGATTTGATTTTGTCTGGAATTGTGTACTTATATTAGTACAATAAACGAGTTCAACACAATTGCTACAATACGCTCCGAATATAACAGTGGAATTTTCTAAACGAGTGGTCAATAGTTTAGTTGAGTTACACACGAGAGAACCAACTGAAAAAATCAGTAAGGATATATTGGGCTTCAAAGTTTTGACAGCTTTTTAGATCCTTCAAGTAAATATTGTGAAGGGTACTGTTAAAATCGTATTCATCCTTGTATCATTTTATAATTAAGCATCGCGGATACTTTGTATTTGGTACTTTGGTCATAAAAAAAATATTATTTTTAGAATATTTGCCCGCTTAGAAAAAACTACACCATACAAATCTACACCATACAAATTTCAGTTTGATCTATTTATTAAATTAAAATTTGGAATATTTTTGGACGTCAAAACCGTCAGTTGGTTACTTTTGTTAAACTCAACACAATTGTGTAAGGAATTTATTTTGTAAAACATTTTTTTTTCGCTTTCCGTATTATCAATTAAATACTGTGCAATTGGATGGTAGTAGTAATAATGCATTAATGTCGATTGATGTGCTTTTAAATTAAAATATATAACTGTGTTGCTAGAACAGACTGCGTAGCTAAGTAAATCAATTTTCTCAAAAGTGTTCGCGCAAGTCGACAGTCACAGCGAGTCGGAAGTAAGCTGTTACGCAAGAGGAAAGTGAGTAGGTATTCAAATTCCATTTTGATAGACTTAACGGTGCTTCAATTTTCAACGCTGGGTGGACCGTATAACAATAATTGCTTTTCAAAGTTAGGTAACATTTATTTCAATTCGATACCTGTTTAGTATCATTTCGCTCAAATTGTAAGTAAAATCATTCTTCAGTGAAAGTTTATAAACTTTTTTTTTGTAGAAAATATTCAAATATACATAGTTTCTTTTTTATTGCAGTTTATTAACCTTGCCGTAAAATTTATTTGCCAATACGTTAAGAATCATTAAATTAGCTATTCTTGTTATAATGTATAACATCTTCGAATGCTAAAAGCAAGAATAAAATAAAACGGGGTTCAGCTGAAATTATAATAAGAATAAATTGTTTTCTTTCCGATTAAAAAAATACCAATTATCTAGAAAACGTCATTTCAATCAATGTAAGTAAATCGATTTTTATTAATTAACAGATTTGACGTTTATCTATTTTAAGCTTTACGGATCCTACAATTTAGACATGGAAATATTTTAAATTAGCAGCTAATTTATTTTTTTGACATGACATTAATTAATACAAATATTTCATTGATGATGTCGAATAGAGATAGCTAGCGCGTTAATTGAAAATGTTTTTGGTAGATTACGGACCTATAAAGTGAGTTTGTTATGTCGCTAGCAATACTGAAAATATGTACTTGCAAACTCGTCTCGTTCTAAAATCGTTGAAACATGAACCATGACTGTAATTTATTAAATACAAATAAAAATACAAACATTTTAAAACTATTTTTTGAAAGCAGTCTCCAAACTGGCTTGATAAAAAACAAAGTCATTCAAAACTAAAAATACTTTTAAAATGTATAATGTTTTACAAAATTAAATTCAAGTTTTCTTTTTCGACCATTTTGGAACGAGTCGGGTTTTCAAATAATAGCCTTATATAATATGTAACATGATATAAGGAAATAGCTGTAGTATACAACAAAAAAAGTATTTTCGTCGGATAATTGCAAAGTAGTCGTAATAATTAATTTATGATGCTGTTTGTATAGAATCTAATACTTAATGTTTTGAAGCACAAAGTCCTATTAAGCGAGCTGAAGTCGGGACAATCTCCATTCATCGGTGTCAGATTAAGACACCGGGAATGTTAATTGCGTTTGGAGACCATTTTAGATGTGGCAATGCAATTACCACTCATTGCGTTGGCGTAATGAGCAAGGAAAATGGGATAAACCTGTAAATCAACGCTTTCTTCTCAAAGGAGTTAAATAAGATAACTCCATTTCGTTATCAAGTAAAATGGTAATGATTAAAATTAGGTTATTCAACCACTTAGTGGACAGTTGTGGAAAATAAATAATGTTTCTTAATAAATAGAATTATCGCCATCAAAGCTGGTGAAATTTTTAAATAACAAAGAAAATATGCAACACTGCACTGGCATGCTTTCAACCATCCATCATAAGGTCTGAGGTGCTTATTTAGGATTATCGATTAAATGACGGTTTGATGAGTGAATATCACAAAAGTCTTTTTAAGTTTAGTATGCAGTATTATCTATTGTAATTAACTCCGACATATTCTGACTATGTCCTCTAATCCCGATTTCGGGATTTATTATAACACGTAAAAAATCCGTTAAATCCGGTAAAAAATAATTTTGCGCTGGAGCCACTGGACGTCGCAACCATTTAAAAAGATGGAACTAAAAAAATGCTCTAAGCTTATGAATAATTGTACAATCCTATTGAGTATTGACCCAAGTTTTTCTGACTAAGGACCTAAAAACACACATTTTTGAATATCTGTGGAAACCGTGAACTCGCTTCTTTTTTGGTATTAACTGTCAATTATCTTTGGAAAAGCTTTATATATATAAAAATAAAACACACACTTGTACTTATTCCACAATTGTATGTAATGTCTTGGAATTTTTGTGCTTGTCGTGATAATTTTCACTTCATAAACAAAATATTTTAAGAAGTCAACTGTTAAAGTTTTGCTAATTTCTTTAAATACATCGATTTCAAAAAAGCTTTAATGCTACTTTCCTAAAAAGTATACAATTTGTAGATACGTTTTTTACATAAACCGTCGAGCGAAAACTATTTTTCTGTTTTTATTTATTGTTGAATAGTTAAAACGGTACTCCACCAAATGTTTAACATTCACTAGACATTAGAAAGAAATAAATAGTTTTTATAATTTACCATTGGAGTAAAATAAGAAAAAAGAGATTTGTTTTTTTGTACGATGCTTAGTATAATGCAGATGTCCAAAGGATTACAAGGGAAGATTGAAAGAAAGGCAAGAAGAGAATACGACGCAAAGAAACCATGACTGTGATTGACACTGAGCTTCGTCCAAAGAAGTATTTACTTGATGTGGGTTGCTAGCCTATTACCGGCGTGATGTACTCACTACCCATTCCACAAAATCATTTCGTCTGTCTATTTTGGACGTGTATTACACAGAAACATCAAACAGGAAGGTTCGCAAAAACTCCGTTTCGGTACTTCAAAGATTAAACGAACTCTTCGATATCACAAAAACTATACACTGTCATGTACTTTTCGATGTCAAATCAACCGTTAAATAAATTTGTGTATATGAAATGGTGATTAATGTAATATTGAACTAGAAATATAAAATTATCGTCATTTAATGTGATAAGTTGTTAATGTTAAATCAAGACCAATTTCATGTATGGGGTCTGTCAAAAAATTTAAAAAATAATGTTTATGTTTACCGTTCATTCCTGTTGCAAATAAAGTTTTTTTAATGAAAAGGTCTGAACGGATGAATACAAACTACTAATTTGTCGATTTTAGACATTAATATGAGTTTGTTTTTTTTGTTGAGTGGAGAAACAGCGACCGAAAAGGGCAATAATCTTCGTAGATGTGAATCAACTGTCGATAATAAGTTTGATATAATATGTTAATATTAAATAATTGAAGTCATCAAGGCAAACACATGTTAACTGACACTTGCCAAAAATGAGTTATAACATGTTCAAGACTAACTTCTGTATGCTCTTTCCAGTGAATTAATTCTTATTGCTCTAAAATGGCCACAACAATATATATTGAATGATTAGTTAACATGTTCTTGCCTTACGCATGCACGATGAAAACATAGGCTACAGACAAGTTAATGAGGTTATCAAACAATGTTTTAAGTGGATATTTTTTTAAATTAAAGAATAAAACCTACGGTTAACTTTATTAAAATAGGGTAACACCATTCCACGCGTCAATGTGATATTGTTTCTACGTTCTATTAACACAGAAATCGGTATCGAAATCAATGGTGTATTTTTGACTTTTAACCGGTTCTCTGCCACCGACGTGTTAATACGCCATACACTTTCGTGCTCGCACAAAATGTGCGTGTTAACACGCAGTACTTGAGACGAGGCTTAAAGGCCACAATAAAAGTATTTAATCATTTTAAAATATCATGCATATAGTGAAATCTCTTGGAATCATATTGTGATACTTAAACCTAAACGATATTGTTTTGTAATCTATAATACAACGATTTTAAAAAAAGCTTTTTTGTTGTGTTCATATTTGTTGCTAGAAGGACTATAATTCTTTGGCTGTAATTACTGTTTTTGAAACGTTTTTCGATAAATGATGGCGGAAATGACCCATCGTGTGGTAAGTATTTATGATGTAATATAAAACCACCAGGACGCCAATCACGTACTGTGGGACTGCCCTGAGATGAATGCCGAACGGGGCAGAGCTGTTTGCTGTGGTCCGACCTCATACGGACCCAATAGGACACGCTGACCTGATCTCAACCAAGGGCAATTTTGAGGCATTCGATAAATTTGCAACATCATATGGGGAACGGGATATTCTTGATTCCTCTTTAAATTCAACGCGGAGTAGATTAAACTCTTCCGCCACGGCGGATTCTCAGTATACGGATACACAGGATACTTAATATCACTTAGAAATGACTGAGCGAGTTACATTCTCTTTTTTCTTTTTAACTTTATCTTTTAAGCACAACAGTGCATGATTAAAAGATAGGTACCATGCAACTCTGTATCGGGCCAAAAATATGTGGAATAAATTCTTTTCTTTTATTGATCGCATTGCGTTATGGAAGGTGGCCGTGAAAACGGGTGGTGGTGGGATACTCAACAAAATAATAAACATTATTATATGTCCAAAAAGTACATATTAATTAGGATATATTTTTTGAAAGAAAATCCTTCCCTCCCTCCATGCACGGCCATATTAATACCGCACGGCACAGATCAGGTTAAAATGTTAACCTTCCATGACTCGTCCTGCGAAAGAGATTCGTGGATATATGTTTGCCAAATTCTTCATCTCTTTTTCAAAATACCTTGATAAAAAACTGTCAAAATATAATAATGAAGCAGTTCTTATTTTGAGCTGCAATGAGTCACTCCGTGCAATTAAATAATTTTGAGGATGTTTTTTTTATATTTAAGCTCAAAAAATAGCTGTTAACTGATATTTTTTATCATTTCACAATTTCCGCCAAATGTAATATTTTTTTTCTTAATCATTATTGAAATACAGATCAATACGCAAATGTCTTAATACCTCGACTAAATTTCATTTCGAAAATCAGTTTTAGTATGTTTCACTACTCGTGAGTCTTTAAGCTAAAAACAATAAGCTAAAAGAAGCGTAATTTGTAGGTAATAATTCCATTTTAGTTATTTTATGACGCTTGTTCAGACAAGTTGTCATCTATATCGTTTAAAAAATTAAGCTCTGTTGGAAAAGACATATTTTTTTGACACAGTTTAATATTTTTTTATCATGTCAAATACTCACTAGACACCCTGGGTTTTAAAGATTTTTAATGTAGTAAATTCGTTCAATTGATTGATATAAAAAAACAAAATGAAATCTTCTATTTGATCTTTTTCTATATATTACATCTATGGGATTTATTTGAAATAATAAAGTAAATTAATTAAGAAAGGTAAGTGCCACTGTAAGTAAAATTATTTTAAAACAATGCGAATAAAACCGTTAGTATATACAAATTTATGTTTGAATTAATTTAGAATGAATCTTTTAATCAAAATGTATTCCAACACTTCTTTGCTAAACCTAATTCTACAACAATAAGATAATTTCAGCCGAGATTGCTAATTTCTCATCTATTTCAATTAGACCATGATGCGAGACAAACAAACTGCGAAGAATTCATTACGACCATTGTGTAAGAGAGTTCAACGTGTAGATACGGTTGTAGGAGCGAGATTTCTCCCGCCATCTTGGGCTACGTGTATACGTTTTGTATATTATTATATTTATGTGAGCTTTAGTACGGCCTGGCAAGTTTGCTAAACGTGCTTCCGGTGAAACGGAAGCTTTTAGAAAGGGGTGAATAAACAGCGGCCAGGTCTGCGCACCTAATATGGAATGTGTTCACGCGGAGAGATCTCGTAATTTACTCCATCCGAAAAATGACAAGATTTATGTTAACAGTTAAGGGCAAAACTGGGTGTAACATGTGTTAAAAAAGATATTCCCTTGTATTATATAAAATTGCCATTAAACTTGAACGACGTATGCAACAGGTCGTGAGTTTTATGTGTCATAATTTTAACTTCGCTTCGTTCACGTATCAATAAAATCCTATTTTCAAAACAACAATGTTTTTATTGTCATTATGAGTAATGAATTGAGCATGGATACTATAATTGGTGGAAAAGTAAAAAAAAAACTATCAAAGTTATCGTTTTACTGGCAGAAGGCGTTAAGTCAAAATCGGCTGTTTTGATTTATGAATGCGGATAAATTGATTTCAATATTATTAACAAAAAAAAACCATAGTTCAGCCATATTTCATGTTTTTTCTATTATCAAAATCGAAGGCGTAATGTGGATCAAGTAAATTCCATTCAGAAAAAAAAGCTGATCGTTTGTTAAAATTTGGATCGAATTCGTTAAGTATAATTGAATTTTATTATGGGTTAAAATTATTATTCATAAAAAGAGATGTTTAAAGTTCGTAAAGACGATTATCTCAAAACAAGGAATTTCGACTCAACACCTTTTGCCAGTGTACTGACGAGATGTTCCACAAATTTTCGTTAAAAACAGGATCGAGTTCGTTCAGTGCTTTACGTTTAAAATAAATTCAAATACACACTTTTGTATATTGGATATATTGTGAGACATGTGGATTTGTATTATAAAGCTTTTTTTTATTTTTCTTCCTTATTCACCACTAAAATGGAAATTCGTGAAAGCGATTAACTAACTATTGATACTTTCCTTAGTCCACCCTTCTAACCTAGCAATTTATACATTTAAGCCAGTTACCGTGATTTATACAGTTTCATGTCATCCACGTTGGTAGCGGACAAAGATATCATGTCTTCACCGTACTGTGTTAAATTAGTTAATAGACAAATGTGATTCAACTCACGCGTATGAACTATTTTTTCATGTTAATTAGTCGTCAGTTCATATAAATACCGCCCTCTTCAGATAAATAATGATATGTTAATTCTTAATAAATGTTCTCTATAGGTAATTGAATACTGGTTAACAAGTACAACGCGGATCCAAGGAAGTAATTTATTATTGACACGTCGCGTGCAGCGGTCGGCAGGCGGCGAAGATTTATTATAGTATGGCAAACAGCAGCACGAACCAACGAAGCAACAGGCTCTGAGCTTTCTTTTCTATTTAGCCAATACATCATACAAAGTAATGCCTGAAACTCCCTTCATCACAGTTAAACGTTAATTTTAGCGCTTGATATTATTTTACTTTGACTATTCTGTTACTCACCATTTGTCCAGTATTCGGTGAATGGATTTTTCACTATCTTTCGACCTTTATGAATATTTCGCACACCGATTTTTCCGTATATAGAAAAATACAGTCATAGAATTCTGCACGTTTTAATATATCATTTTTTTTTTATTTTAATGTTAAATGTCTTGCAATTATTTTTTCCAATTGTAAACTGTTAATATTTTACATATTAATGAAACTTATGCTTGCTCCTAACCTCAAAAAAATTTGACACCCTTGACACGAGACTAAACAAAGCAATACTTATTTAAATATTAAATTATACAGAATATTCTTTAACGAGAATTCGTGTTCGGAAGATTCTTGTACACAATAATCTTGGAACCGTTGAGAGAAGAAACCAACAGCACCAGTTCCAAAGCTTATCTTACAATACTTAAATTCTTCACATCGTTTAACCAACTTACTTCCAATATTCGAATCAATCGCATACAAGTGTCACAATTCTTACATTTTTACCAAGGTTAAATAGCAATCGGTTTGTAAATAACGTATGTTTATAATTTATGAACACATAGTACCACAACTATAAGGTACACAAGGACACCAAGAAAAAACATGAATCTTCACAGGACGTAAATTATACATTTTTATGTTGTTATTTAAAGCTTATAATGGAAATACATAAAGCAAAACAAGCTAATTAGATATTATTTTGATTTGTGAAACATGTCGAGAGTATTCAAGAAACAATGGATATGTTGAAGAGCCATTCGTATCGCATTAGTCTTAAGGCTAATGTGAGTAAAATCTATTTATTTTGCAACAGCGCCTGTCCGAAAACAAACTAACCTTTGATGAGCGCAGGGAAAAAATTAAGAGAATTGACGCTTTAGATACTTCACGGGAGATAACGATCCGCGAAAAAAACTTACGGTTCGATTAAGGATAGCTGCAGCAACTTTTAACTCAATGCGGAAAGTCTGAGATTCACGGTTGTACTCAGTCAAAACTAAGTGGCTCCTGTCCAACTTATGCATCTAAACAATGCCGCTTTACGGTTACGAGTGATGGTGCTCAAAGCACAAATTAACCGTATTCTGTGATTTGAAAACAGAAAAACACCTCGTTAGGTGAAATTTGTATGACAAGTACTGATCGACGAATTTTAACAATTGAGGCCTTGAGAGGTGAAGTAAGCCAACTAGTGAAATGCTAAAAAAAGTCTTGGAATTTGAAGTACAATCACGTTCAAACTATGTACATTCTCACAAATTTTGTCACTAACGACCCGGGTTTCGCCTTTCGGCATCTTCAGGCATTCAAGTGCACGGATGAACTGTCAGTTCAAGTTCATCCGTGCACTTGAATGCCTGAAGATGCCGAAAGGCGAAACCCGGGTCGTTAGTGACAAAATTTGTGAGAATGTACATAGTTTGAACGATTCAAATTTAATATTGAAATTCCACCAAGCACCTTCAGTCGAAATCTTAAATTATACAATCACGTCTTTATTTGGTGTTTTGGAGTTGAGGTTACATCACATTTACGATACTTTAAGACGCGTAGAATATTACAACGCATCTAACTTTTTTCTCTAAAATATTACTTGGATCACTTCACCTCCAATGGGCCCATATATTATTTAGTCGTTGAAACAAAAAAATAAAAGAGTCGTGTTATTTTATAATTTTATGTCCTGAAAAATATTTTGAGAAATAACATTCGAGTGTCGTATAAAAGTAATATTGATTTATTCTATACATGGACTATTTCGCTCAAATTTTTTGGTTTTTTCTTAGTGATTTAATAGTCGTGAAGTTAGCGCAGCTGTGTCAACCAATTTTAGCTTCAACTTTTCTTGGCCGAGAAAACGTACGAAAATTCATTATTATTTAAGAAAGCCGCGGGCAGTATGGAAGTGTTGTGTCAACCTTTGCCCAAGTTAGGCGACGGAGAGCGTTGGGGCAAAAGTTTTTTTACGAGCTTTTCCGACGAACGGCACATCCGCAGCATTTACATAGCCTTAATCATCCCCTTTCATAAATCACGCGCATGTAGATGTGCAATAACTTACAGAAAGCGATTGTCTAACATCCCTGCTATAGATTAAATTTTAAAATTTATATTGGATTGCTTTGAGAGATGTATCAACGCAAACACTTGCGGAGTTAAGCAAACGCTACTAAGACAGTTAATTTGTCTAAAATACGCAACTTTTGAAATTTGAAATTCCGAATCTTAATAAAATAGATTCTTGAAATAAAAAACTATTGAAAAATTAAAACCATTATAATATGTATTTTTTCAGCATTACATTAACCCTAATCAAAATCTTTTCTTAGTCAAACAAGCTAATCTTAATTAAGTTTAAACATAGTTCTGACAATGACGTGAGTCCAAAATGGCTATCAACTAAATCATAATTTTTGGGGATCTAAATGCTTATTTTCTACCAAGTAAATGTAAACTCAGTCAATATATCCGTCTTTGAAATTGTATCGTTTTTTATTTTAGTAAATAAATATATCAAATTGAATTATGTACATACGAAAAATAACGGGAATAAATTTTATTAATCTGAATATTGCTTTGACTTGTGTGGACTTATTCTATAAAAATGAATGATCTTTAACACAAAATTTACAAAAAGCAGGAAACTGTATTTAAAATTAGGCATTTTTAAATACTCCAAATGGCGACTGTTTTATCTTTACATTAAAGAAACAATATTTCATAAATACATTTTATTTGTGCTTTGAATACGTATCAAACGTCAATAAAGCTATTTATACCGTATTGCCTTACATGGTAGCGAATCATTAAACAAAGAGATTAATAAATATTAATGTGCAATTAAAGTTTTAAATTCGGAACAACAATAGAGAATCAACCTATGTTCTCATTGTTTATGAAATAGAAAATACCAATTCACTAATGCATAAATATTTGTTGGCGACCGAAAATAATTTTGATTGACGCCTTGATTACATTATAATATGACGTCAAGAATATGTATTTATTTTGAATAATGTAACCACGTGGTTATTTTTCTGATCAATGAAATAATAAATACAATATTTTACATGTGATGTTTATATTAAGAAAAGTGAAATCATAGTGTTATTTTAAGCTGAAAGGTCTTTAAAATATGAGAGCATTTTAATGTGAACCGTTTCAAATAAGATATTTTAGATTTAAATAATTATACTGTATAAAATATGTCCATATGACTGAATTGAATTGAAAATATGATCTTTCATAGAATTTGAAACGAAAAAAAATCGTTGTACCTTCTTTGTGACCTTTTATGGTATATTATGTCTTAAATGTTCAAACGACAGTGCCACCTATCAACATTCATTTTATACGTTTGATTCTGAGACATATATTAATATATAGTGTATGTGTTTGTTGTGTTATGCATTCTTTTTGTGTTACAAATAGACATTTTTTTATTGAATGGCCAATTCGTAGTGACAAATAAAATATAACAATATGAAATAACACAAATGTTTATTTCCTTAGGTTGTCTCATGTGCTCGATAATTACCGATGATGGTAAAAAATAATCAAGTAAGACCTGTAAAGAAGATTGTGAAAAGAGTGTTTAAAATACTAATGTATAATAATAATGAATAGATTAATTTAAAAAGTATTCGGAATTAATATATAAAACGACAACTTATTCAGTATTCTAGCGTGTAAAGTTTCACTCCAAGAAAAGCTTTTCATTATATATTATTCCATGTAAATAATAAAGAAGGAAGTGTTGTTTTCCGAAGATAAATGACAGCTTGTTCATTTTTTAAATATTCAAGGATCAATTTGTTTGTTGTTTGCAGAGCTGCCGCTGGAATATTCACAAATCTCTACCTCGATCAGTGTGACCCAGCCTTGTCGGAGTTATTTGATGGACCACATCGATGCGATAAAACAACTAAGGTAAATAATTGCATGCTCTTTTCCGTAAATTGTATTATACAGAAATATTTAAGTTAAGTGTTTATTATTTCAGTTGTTAAATATCATCTAGATAACATATCTAGGTGTAATATCGTAATTACGGACCTGTCATAGTTGTATATGGTCGTTTTACCCCGTTTCTTTATCAGATGGATGAAAAAAAACGCTGAAATTCACAGGAATTCATTTGGACACAAATATGATATATATAAATTTAAAAAATCAATTGATTCGTACTGATGTACGTGGCGTATTGGTCAATATCGTGCTCGCTTTCTTGGATGATCTCACGGGTTGAAGTTCCAGTACGACCGGCATTTTGTCGATCGATTTCTGTTCAAAAGAATGTGTTTGTTATGTTTAAAATGCTCTCTCGCCCTTTCAATCATAAAATCGCCGAGTGTAACGGTAGTGATTAGCAAAGACTTGTCGTAGTTCCATCCTTTCTATACCTATACTCTCTCAGGCGACTGAGTAACAAGCTGATTTTGTGAAACGCTTCTGTTGAGATACCTCCATTAGAAGACTACATGCTCCACATTGGTACCAGACATGGATAAAAAACGCAATCAAAACAGTGGGCACCGAAAATGAAGAGAAGGAAGTTGACCACTCGGACAAATTTCCGGAATTTCTAGCTTTACCTATTTGACCCCCTTATGTACAAATTTTGTCTGCTAATTTGTCTTTGTGGACAAATCTGGTGACTAAAAAACTTTGCTACTCCAACTTCTTTAAATTTGAAATACTGGTGAACTAGACACTCCCGACTTAAAATGAGTTATTGATATCTCGAAATGCACCTTTTCTGCCTACTTTATGTATATAACGTATAAAAAGCTTCACGGGTACAAAATAAAATCAAAATTATATTAATACTATGTGACAGCACCAACAACCATGCGTCCACAGGTTAATCTTATTTGAGCGTCCATCACAATGTAATTAAAACATGTTAAATCCACAATTTTTCATTAAATAATTAATATACTCCAAAAAAATATGAATACTTAATTTCAATATATAATATGATTTAACATCTAAAAATAATGTTTATAACTCCTTTTTTTCTTTGTCTCAAAATGTGACTCGATTGTCATTAAAATATATAGGGACAATATGAGAATGGGAACAAAAAAGTGTTTGAATATTAGACTGCAAGGCTTTAAAAATGGATTGAAAGTGAATAAAGTCTGCTGGACGAAGATTAATTAATACGAACTATTTTTATAAATATTCCATTTAGGCATTTGTGCTCCTAAGTGCGAATGGAAATCGATGCGTTAGTATATGCCTACCGTAATATGATATTATAATCTCAACTTTTATAAGAATACTGTTTTAATTACAATTGTTTAATAATAGTTATTACATATGTTATTGATGTTAAATATAAATTTCCAGTCCGATTCCGATGTGAGGTAGACAAAAAAAACAATGTGTGTTATGCTGATAGTCATCCATCATTTCTAGCAGATGTATTAAATATAATAAAACAAACCGTTTTTAAAAGAAAACTAACAAAAAGTATTACGCATGTGACTGACTGGAAAAAAATGATAATTACGGTTGATAAATCATACAATATTGTACAAAGTTTTATTGAATACAATTCAACTCAGAGTTTAAAATATTAGGAGATAACAAATGTAATATTGAAACCGAAACGCAGAATGACAGCATGTATAACGAGATGTCCACGATCGAGAACGCAATGTTTCTTCGGTGTTTTTAAGTTATTTTTGACGGAAATATAGAAAAATGATAGTATTTATATCTAGGACGTTTGCGAGAAGAGATGGAATTGTCGGTTGGCTGCAAGAAGTCAACACTGAGCTGTATTAAAAAAGGGCTTATTTTTTCATTTCGCCTAATTTAATAAAGCCACACCATCAACTAATACTGTCCAATGGCATACCTTTAAAATTGTAATGTTCCTTTTCACGCACATACCGAAATTAAGACATTATCAACAAGTAAATGTCATTCTTGCGAAATACATTTTAATAACTTCTTGCATCCACCCCATGAAATATATTCTGCTCACGTGGTATGCACCCTAGACTGTATAATCTAATAATGCTGCACTTGAATTGTTTCCAACTGTAATACAAACACAACTTATGAGTCTTTTTCATTTTATTAGGTACCAGTGTTAATTTTTTTATTCTTAAAACATATTGATTGTGGAAATATGTATTCATTTTTTACCTATCGTAAGAAAAATTAAAACTTTTAATTTATATAAGAATCAATACAACTTATACTGAAAAACAAAAAAATCATGTCAATATAAAGTACGCGTTTAAAAGACAACATCAATTAAGCCCTCCAGAGGTGAAGTGAGTAAAATGGTAAAAAAATCTTGGTCTTTTAAGTACTATCAAATCGTTACTTGGTGTTTTGGTGGATTGCATATTTTTATTTTATGGATATAACACTCTTTTAATTTGTTTTGACTGAGGCTACTTCAATTTTACAAAACTTTAAGACGTGTAAAATACTACAACGCATCTCACATACCACTTGTCTCACTTCATCTCTGATGGACCCAATAATAATATATGTATATACATTATTTACAAGTTTCCCCAAAGGCTTGAAAGCTTCTGAAAATATCTGTTAGTGTCACTGCTTGGTATAATATCATTATGTTATTGCACGGTAGTCTGCCTTTGATACGTTCAGTATGCGATCACGCGAGGTTTTACTGCAAGTTCTAGTTTATTTTTAACTAAGTCCACTTGTACGTACCGACAACGATAACCGTTCGATTTTTACTCGTTAAATGACCATTACCGATACAAACAACGGTTATCAAATAACTTAGTAACAAATAATAATAAAAACGTGTAAATAAAATATACTACATTTTTTGTGTCTAAGAATAAATATTCAGAATCAATTACACACTTATTTTCAACGTCAAAATTCACTTGTATACTTGTGAAAAACGATGCAAAATAAGTTATCAATCATAGGCTGACGAACAATGATCGATGCAATAAATCTAAGCTTATAAGTTTTGTGAATTATTCTCTTTTACGGTAATACAAAAAATTATTAATCTTTTGAGTATTTATTTAATTATTTACATCGTATAGTGTTTTATATTCAATACAAACATATATCCTTTTTTGGTATTTTTGGAACTACGATCCTTCTCAGCTTGTGGCATATTGTAAATTTTCTCCACCTTGGAGTATTTTAAAATTCCTTACGGTGCAGACCAACCATCGCAGGAGTCTCAGAAGATGCATACGTTTCTTGGATTTAAAAATGCCTTTACGGCACAATATTAAGGTATAAAGACTCACATTTAGAAGCAAAAGTGTACGATTCAAAATATCGACTGACGGTGCTTGATGAATATGAAATTTTAAGCGTTCAAATTTTATATACTTCCATAAATTTATCACTAACATGTCGGCTGTCGCCTTTCCGCATTTTCAGGCTTTTAAGTTAAGACAGCTAATCCAACAGTTTGAGTACGTTGGTGCAGTTAATTGCCTACGATGCTGGAAAGAAAAATCGTAGTAAGCGAAAATTAAACGAATATATTTCATGTCTATACGTATGTATTCTCAATTCAAAGAGCGCCAAAAATTTGTGTCATTACGATTCTGTCAATATTTATATTTTTTTTATTAATGGTCACTATAATTGAACTATTAAAGTTAAGAGTGTTTAGATGTTTAAATAATGGAACAAATGATACTCATCAATGTTTGCTTAATATGTTAAATAAAAATGTAAATGATTCTGAAAGAAAATAATTAAGAGAACAATCAATTGAAAAGTTTAAAATATTATGAAAAGATTTTAGGTAAATAAAATTCTGTAGTTTTACTACGCTTTATTGAGAGTACATTATTCTGTTGTAAAAAAATGTTTTAAAAACATTTATGTTTTCTTTTTAGAAAGAAAGAAGAAAAAAAATACGCCCGTAGAAGAAAAACAATACATCTTTGTTAGATATATTATACGCCAAAAGAATAAATCTGTTTGCAATGTTGTCTCTAGGCGATGGATACTTAAGAAAGCAAAGGGTTAACTTAAGCCCCGATGCCAGAGAGGAAGAAACGGGTGGAGAGGAAAGAGAGAGAAATCGCCGCACATCTGTAATGGCCGGATAAGCTTTGACCGGGCCAAAGTTAAATTAAATCCGTTAGTCTGAAAGCTCGGGTCGCGAGAGCATTTTGCCACTACACTGACCACGCTAGAGCACCTACTCGTATATACTACACATAATATTATGTGAGCTTTTTCTGTTATTGCGGCGGCCTGAGCGATAAGAGAACTTTGAACTTTTTCGACGACCCTTAAAGAACGTCACGCCTTTACATTCATAATTATAATTTAAATGACCACATACACACAACAAAACTAAAAAAAACTCATTTACATGGATGCGATGAAAAAATAAATAAATATTAAAAAAGAGATATTCGGCAAAGAATTTTAATCGTTCTTATTTTTTAACAAATATTTTGTTGTAGTTGTAATTTAATGATGTTATATACTGACTTCCTTACTTTTCTGAGAAAAATATTAGCGATAAGCAAACCTAGTCGTGATTATTTTATTTAGTACAGGAATCAGTAGAAAAGAAACTATATTTTTAAAAACATAGTGACTTTCCACTAATAATTAAAATTATACAAGTAAATGTTCAATGTTAGAAATATTCGTTACAAATAGTAAAAATACAATACAATGAAATGTTTTCAATGTTCCTGATTTGAGGTTTATCGTTTTCCCCTGGCTTTGCATTGTTTTATTTATATATTTTGAAAAAAAATCCATAATAAAATAATAATTAAAGACCAGTATTAAACATAAAAATCAAAAAATATACAATATGTGATCATGGACATGAATTTTTAATGTATTTGTACCTAGAATCATGTACGTAGGTGATTCTAGAATTTCAAATATATTTTTTATACTTCAAATATTAGAATGAACGTTCTACTGCAATTTTCAGGTATAATAATTAAATTTAACATAATGATTTGACAATCCTAGTAAAAATAAATATTTTTTCAATTAATTATTATTAAAAAAGATTCAAACCATTTGGATTATCAAACAGTTTAAATAATACCGTACCATATTTATTTAAACATTTAGTATGATATATATTTTTCTCTTTAATTTAGGTAAAATTTAATGTAAAATAATTCCAACTAACTATAAAAGTCCTAACATTGAAAAGGTCGGACCAGCATTCTTATGTTTTTCTACGATTACTTACGGTATACAAATCGATGATATTCAGTTTTATTTCTTGACCGTTTTATGACTGTGGACCTGCCCAATGCCTCGACAATCGTCACCCTGCCAATGAAATTGCATAAATGCCTTTGTTCGTGTACAATGTAGTTTTATGATATCTTTAGGATAAGAGCTCCCGTGGGACCCTACCCTGGTCAATATCAGCGCAACTCATTATACATTATACATATACACTTTATCAGGTATGGCAAACGAGGGACCCGCGGGTCACTGTGTGACCCGCGTGAGAAATTATCTGACCCGCTTGAACTTTTAGAAATAAACTCAGAAAATAATGAAAAACGAGTTTCTGTAACAATCTGGGAAAAAGTATACCAAATCGCGGATTTCAAATTCCTTGGTAAACTAATCTCAATCCCGGGATCCCTATATGTGACCCGTGGCATGATTTTTAATTTTTTTTTTAAATAAAATTTGACCCACTTGCGAAAAAGGACCTTAATGATTTATTAAAATATTGTTTTTAGGGTAACGGTATTTGATAACTTAATGTTTAAGAACAATTACAATGTTCTTGCAACGTTTCTTTGAAAAAACATACTAAACTAAATTTATCTTTTGGAACATACAATTTTGATGAGGATTTTTAAAAATTATTTAAACAATACAACAATATTGACAAAATTAAACTATATTAAACTAATAAAAGATTTATAGTCGACGAAGTCCAAACGAGAAATAGTCATAGATAAGAACGGAGAATTATTTATTTAATATATGTATGTACACAAAAATAATGAATAATTTATCAAACAGCACGGATGTCTGTGGTGTTTTAATTCTTCTTTACCCAATTCATAAGAAATCCTGAAACGGAGCGCAATAAAAGCAGTAGACTGTTATTTCAATTTATTTACCCAATGGATTAATTATAGAAACTTATTTAAATTGAAAACATAATTCAATTTTAATCTTTACATGTTACACGTGAAAATGTACACAATTTGAAAGATTCAAATTTAATATTGAAATTACACCAAGCACCTTTGGATTACATCTTAATTTATAGAAAACTAGCTGACCCGACGAACTTCGTACCGCCTCAGAATCAATAAATGTTGTAATAAAAATAATAAAACATTTTTAGTACTTTTCCCACTAAATAAAATTTATTTGATCAGGACCGGTTTCGCTCATCGCGAGCATTATCAACTGAGTTATTATCATCTGAGCATTATCATCAGTTAATAATGCTCGCGATGAGCGAAACCGGTCCTGATCAAATAAATTTTATGTGGAAAAAGTACTAAAAATGTTTTATTATTTTTATTATATTGCCATTCCACCAAGTATTGACAGTGAACACCTTAAAAGTGAATAAATGTTCTGTTAACTTGATAACTTGAAGCATGATGACTACCGAGTCAACCTTCAGTTGTAAATTGCGCGGTGGCAAGCCAGGCAGATCCAATAAGTTTAAAAATTAAGTTGGATAGTTGGTTGCTTCGTCTTCGTTTGTTACACGGTCGATAGATTTAAAGGAATGCAGTGGACCAACGATTTGATTTTGAATTGTGAAGTTTAAATGATCCACATTTTTGTTCTTTGCCGCAAGAATTGCTCGTTCATTCAACCAATTGTGATTTTTGTGATTAGATTTTCGGGAACATTTTGTTGAATGAAGTGAAATTGCGAAAATTCGGCGGAAACAAAATCAATCCGTTCGATTCGTCGACAGGAACACCCCCGTTACCGATAGTCAGCAATTGCTTCGGCAGATAGATCGTTTAGCAATGCAACTCGCATGTTTGTCGTCAGCTGAAGATTCTTTACATAGCGCCAGAGTCGTGATTTGAGGTAAGCGTTTATTTCATCGGAAGCGGTAAATCTTGTAATGACTGGTAGTGTTTGGTGGAAATCGCCAGATAGTAGAATCATTGCGCCTATAAAACATCTTGAGTCATTGCACAGATATTTCATACTTTGATTGAGTGCTTCCAATGCGCATTTGTGCGCCATTGTCCATTCATCCCAGGTGATGATTTTACTTGCTACCAAAACTTTGGTCATTAGTGAGTGTTTCGCAATATTGCATGTCAGTTTTTCAGTCGTTTAAAGCAGTGCTCCGCAAGCGGTGTGCCGCGAGGCGATGCTGGGTGTGCTGCGGCGCGAATCTCTAATAAACGAAAAAAAAATAGTTTGGTCGATACTACAAACTATTTCTGATGACACTATCATAGAGAAGCAGAAATAATTATTTTTTGGTTATATGTTATATGTACAGTCTGCGCAAGAATGTTTCGCGCACCTTGCGAAAGTTCGCTAGATTTGAAGGAATGTAGTGGACCAACGATTTGATTTTGAATTGTGAAGTTTAAATGATCCACATCTTTGTTCTTCGCCGCAAGAATTACTCATTCAATCAACCAATTGTGATTTTTGTGATTAGACGTTTGGGAACATTTTTTTGATGAAGCCGTCCTTCGTTGAGACGAAATTGTTAAAATTCGGCGGAAACGAAATCAATCTGTTCGATTTGTCAACAGGAACACGGACGTTACCGACGATAGTCGAAGATCGTTTTCAAGCTTAAATCATTTTTCTCTTCTCCTTCGGGGCCGAGTTAATAATCCTCAAATTCTCATGACTATTAATTTACATGCTCCCAATTTATTCTTGCGTGGGCGTAACTATGAGCAAAAACTTTTATTTCTAAAAACTTATACCTCGCTTAAGAGGTTTAAATCACCAGTTCCAAGGGCCCTTAGATTGATCAACGCATTGCCTAGAGAAGTGGACATTTTTAGTGATAGTATTTGTGAACTGTTTGTAAAATTTCACTATTTTATTTCTTGATTTTTTATGTTGATTTTGATTCTGATATATTATGTAGTTTTATTTTATATTTTGTCTTATTATATTTTTCAAGTACATGGCGAATTGGCGTCAGCTGTTATGTCATGTACTGTAATTTTAATTTTGAACAATGAATAAATAGATAGTCAGAAATTGCTTGGAGAAATCTTCGGCAGATGGATCGTTTAGCAATGCAACTCGCATGTTTGTCAATTATTTAAGGCAAGCGTTTATTTCATCGGCAGCGGTTGATCTATCTACGTGGCTGCTATTCCAGAAGAAGAAACTGCTACAGCAATTTTTTTATCTCGCATGAACAGTGGCCATAATCAATGACATGAAGAATGTCTTCCCAGCTCCACCGGGCGCATCGAGGAAAAATAAGCCACCATTTCCATCATCAATTACCTTCATTAACGTATCGCTAATTTCCTTCTGTTGAGGGTTCAACAGTGGTACATTCGTTCAAACTGATAGGTTCAATACATCTCGATCATATTCACGTTCACGTTCCAATTCTCGATTGAAAGCGTCGTTCATTCCACGATCTGGCGTTGGCATTCCTAACTTGACTACCAAACTGCCGCACATGAGGTAACACATGTCTTCGATCTAAAGCAAAGCCTGGTTATGTATCTCTTCATTCACCTCGAGATCGGGATTCCCCAAACTGACACGAATTCGATGCAAAATGTATTCGGACATGTCATCCTTGTACTTGTTCCACAGTTCACCGGGATTCAATGGGAAGCTTGTCAAAATAATGATAGAAAATATTGTGCGTATCTGACTTGGAAATTCAGAAACAATTTCTTCAGCGATTTTCATGTCCCAATGAGTATTATTTTCAAGCAAATTGAGCTGTTGATATGCAAGTAGAAGCATTCGTCATTTTTCGGATGAACTGTGTAAATGTGACCAAGAGCATCAGTAGTCATTCGGATGATCAGGAACCGCATCGCCTTGCTTTCGACGTTAAAATTTCTTCGATGTAGCTTTCCAAGTGTAATAACGTGGCATCTTCGAGTAGAACAACCTTCGTGCAAACAGCGTAATATTTTTGTCAAAAAAATTATCATACCTAATTATAAACATAACCTTATTTCAATATTATCCGATTTTCTTTCGTTTTCATTTCATATCATCGACTTTTTTTGTTCTAATCCATACTCTAAATTTAAAATTATTTATAAGTCAATCGTATGCAAAAGAAGCAGAAAGAAATGAATTTTGGAAACTTGCCATCTAGCGGATAAAATCTGCATAAGACGACATTTTCATTATTTCAAGCTGTTCGTCATTTGAAAACTGTATGACAATATTAATTTTCTTCATAATTTCTTTCCCGTGATATTTTTTCGATGTTTTAATGCTTATTCTGCTATTCTAGGCGGATACGAATTTAATAAATCAAAGATCATTAAAATCCGAGCTGTTATTCTCGAGATATACGTGGTGTAACAAACCCCACTTTGTTTTATATATATAGATATCATTGATTTGAATTTGTTGGTATAGTGAGTGTCGTATAAATATATATTATTATATCTTAGCACAGAGGTAATACTTCCAATGCGGACACTTCAATCAAATTTACAATTTTAATGACCGATTAATGTCTGATTGATAAAGTTTAACACAAATAAAAACAAGCACAAATGAGTTAATAATGACCAGGCAATTTATTTATATGGACTTATCCGGTCAGGTTATTATAAGAGCTTACGCTATTGGTCATTAGTTTAATCATTCCGTTCATACTTCGGCATGGTCTGCCCCTACTATCCGATTAAAAACGAAAGAATTTTAAAGTTAATCCAAAATGTTGGAGGGAATTATTGTTAGGAAATTTCTGTCAAAGGTTAAATGTTTTCGACGGATGTTTTGCAGTTATTCGATTTAAACATATCATTACAATCGATTTATTTATGACTACTATGGATGACATTTGAATTGTTAAAACTGTTTAATTTTGTCAATATTGTTGTATTGTTTAAATAATTTTAAAAAATCCTCATCAAAATTGTATGTTACAAAAGATAAATGTAGTTTAGTATGTTTTTTTAAAGAAACGTTGCAAGAACATTGTAATTGTTCTTAAACATTAAGTTATCAAATACCGTTATCCTAAAAACAATATTTTAATAAATCATTAAGGTCCTTCATTCCACGCAAAAAAAACAGGCTTTGAAAAAGTATATAATTTATAAAATATCGTATATGATTCATATTATGGTTTACTTGATACCTCTGTTTTAATAAGCAATCAGTGAGTATGCATTGACTTTATGGAAAAATCTTTATAATTAAGAAAATCAATAAGAAATATCTCTACCTCACCACTCATTAAATCATACTGCGGGACTTTTTCTGTACCTTAAATTTACGTCAAAGGAATTTATTTTGAATATAAATTTAGTAAGTATATTTTTGTAGACGAGCATCGTAAACTGATGATAAAGCTGTTGATATGGATCGTCATGATAATGCGGTAATGACAATGCTCGTCATGACCGAAACCGATTCTGATAAAAGTGGTATTGAAATAAGTATTTTATTTTTTTAATATAATGACTTTCCACCGAGTATTGCATACCCTAAAAGTGAATTAAGCATTACCTATGACAGTAGGATAGTGAAGAAATTGCCATAGAATATGTTGTAGTATTCTAATGATTCTGCTATTTTCATCATATCATTTAACAGTTTTGTATATTTAATCAAACTCTTTTATTATGACAGCATAATACAATCGACGCCATGAAGTATGACGACATTTATGATTGTGATTTAAGAATCAATACTGTATATTTGACATTGTTCCCTTTTTGTGTTGTTGTTTTAAAAAATGAGCGCAAACGATGTCAGAAATAAATCGAGAGGATATAATCCTTAAAATGAAAGACAAACAGCAGCGGAATAGCACTGCGCTGTGTTAAATCCGCTTAAATTGGCCAAATCAAATGATATTTATTCATACCGGGTGTAAATATTTGCATTGGCCTCGCTCACAATCCAAGCTGGGATACAATGTTTGTGAAACATCTTAACTCTTTGGCTCTCGTACATCTCAAATATCTTGAAGATATTGTATTGGGTATTTGTTCTAAGAAATTTATGAGATAATTAACAGCCGTGTCGACCAAACATACGCACACACCACAAATGTGCTAACGGCAATAATGCAGAATTTCACACAAATAGAAATTTATTTTAAACTAAAAAAATATTATCAATGATTTGAAAGTTCTTTTACTTTACATACAAATTCAGAGTTAAAAACATTTATGTGCTAACTGTAAAGAAGCTATTTTTTAAAATACAATTAAAATTGATAATTTAGATATTCCACAGGGTGCGTAACAATTTGTGAAACGTGTTTGAGAAGCATCATAAGACAAACTATTAGATGTTAATTTACGAAAGTGAAAAACGTGTCACAATTTGCTACACAACCTGTGATATAGTTGAGTTATCAATTTTAATTATATATTTACACCATTGATCATGTGTCTTAATTTAGATTTATTACAATCATGACAAACTGGACAATATAATTTTCAATAAAAAATGTCGACAAATTAACAATAAAACATATTATAGATCAAAAAAGCCGTTGAGAAGTGAAGTGAGCCAAGAAGAAAAATGGAAAATATTTTGTATTCGTCTTTTTAATAGAATCACGTCTTAACTTGGCGTTTTGGTGGATTATATATTTTTATTTTAATGACATTAAACTGTTGAAGTATTCATTTTCCTAGCTCACATAATTTTTACGATATTTTTAGACATTTATAGAAAATGATATCAATAAATCATAAAGATATATAACATATATTTTATTGGTTGCGATATATTGAACTATAAGTTAAATCACATTTTGATTCGTTTCAAAGTTCTATTTGTTCTTAAAGCATGTTAAAATGATAACGTTATTTCCAGTATACTTAGTTAGAAAGATAGTCGCGACTGAAGGTGTTGAGTCAAGCAGAAATTTCGTGACGCGCCATTTGCCGCGTCATATTTGCATTATTCAGCTTTCAGCAGCGGAAGTGTCAACGTCCATTTCCTGGTTTCAGACAGAGCCTTATTATTATATTATGATATGAAAAGTAGGTGCGACGTGGTGAGTCGTTAGTTCCGTTAACTTAAGCCAATCTTGGAGCTGGAACACTTTGAGTAATATGACGGTAATCTTAAGTTGCCGGAGTAGTGTCAACTTCATTCTTTAGATAATAAATGTAACTGTTATCCTACAAAATAAAAAAAGTGTCAAAAAATCCACCAAACTATTGCTTATTTTTTCGGCATCGCAAAAAAAATAGCCGCCATTAATATCATCATAATTATGTATTTTTTTTCAGTATGACTATAATAACTTATTCAACAAAAAATATCCATCAAAAGAAACCTATAACCCACAACTACTCGAAAGGCTAAGAAAGCAAAAAAATCCTGCATTTTGGTTCTCAGATTATTTTAACAACTTATAAGACATGAGAAGTGTGTCACTGAGCGAGTGATATAATTGGTTAATGTTAACACCAATCGAATTTAAGACCAAACCGTTCACATGCGATAATACCTCATAAAAAGAACAAACTCAAGCTAGAAATGCTTTATGTTTATTGGTGATGTAAAACAATTTCATTGACTGATTGCAGTTATAGTGTTGGGAGCAGTGTTCCCTCTAAGCTGTGCGAGTGTGCGCGCACATACATTACAACAGAGCGCACAAAAATTACATCAGCTATATACTCACCAGAATAGATTAATTGACATTAAATAGTGTTGTTAATTATTATCATTATTAAAATTCAATCTTTTCGTTTAGTAGGTCTAAATACCGTTATGTGGCGCACAAATCTTTTTAATTCTTGTCAAAGTTGCACAGCCAATAATTTTTGCGGACATAACCTTCCGAAAATTAGAGGGAACATTGGTTGGGAGTCTTTCATAATTTATTGTATAAAAAAATAATTAAGGATTATATATACGACATCATTTATAGTGACATCTTGTGTGCAGTGTGTATATAGTGTGTGTCATCTTAGGAATACGTAGATATCGATGGACTCGTGTAGATACAATTTGATCGGCATTTAAAGTTAAAAATTGTTGATTTAAATATTATTGTTTTTGCATCATCTATCAAAATAACGTGGATACAAAAGGTTGCGTTTATTCTGACTTTTGATTTTATTTTTTATTTATTTATGTTTTGTGTAAATAAATCAACCGAATAAGTTTCGACAAAGTCAACTTAAATATTATATAACATAGCACTCGTCTGAACTCACTCACGTCCACGCGTAATATGTCGAAAGTTCAACATGTTGAGATAATACTACAACAAAATAACGCATATTATCCAATCATTATATACTAACAAGAAGATTATTAAACGGTCCTGTACTCGTGGGCGTTCGTTTTTTCAAGACACAGCTAATCTTCATTCATTCATTCATTAATTTATTTTTTTAAATCTTTAAATTTCTTGTTTCCTGTTACATATCTGACCCTTAGATCTATTTTTTTCAATCTTTCCATCTCCAATAAGAGAGAGAGGTTGTGCGACTGAATTACAATCAATTCTCGTTGATAAACTTCTGTTGAGATGCTGGAGTAGTCATCGTGAGTGAATAGTGCAGTCAAGGGCTCAATCGAAATTGAGGAAAATTATGGCGGGCGAATGCCGGATTTCTATAAGAATCTAGATATAATGAAGGTATTTTCAAATAAGCGTTTTGAGTTCAAGTGTGTCTTTTCGTTAGTTAATATTTAGCAGCTTGCGTATGTAAAAAGCTGCGTGGTGAGGGGCCGTAAGTTATAAGACACTTTCTTGGTAATCTTTATGCGTTTTTAAAACAAAAAATTGTTAATTTTAATTCTCTTTTAATTTTGCAGTGTGAACCGGAAGACGGATGGGGCTTCAGGCGAGGAGGCTATCGGTGTGTTTGTAAACCAGGACACTACTCCCCTGGCTCCGATACTTCTTGGAAAGGATTCCCCGGAGAACTCGTCGAGAGAGAACCATTGGAACATCACAAGTAAGAAAACTATTTCGTTTATTGTCGTTTCGATACTCAATTAAGTAGAAATCAATTATTTACAGATCAAATATCACCCTCAAACCAGCTAGCTTAAAAAAATCATACGCTTTGAGTTTGCTAATGGAATTTTCACCCAACTAGCTACAAAATATTGCAAAAAAACTAGATTAGTATAATAAAATATATATTTTCTTTTTTTAACAGAAAGAAATACTGCAGCACGTGTTATATATTTCTTGATAATAAAATCACTCCCTGACAGACTTTATGGGTTATTATCGCTCCTCAAATGAAATAGGGTTATCTAAAAGTCCTCAGATGTATTTCCTTATTGGTTATACTCACGTTATTTGAAAATATTTGGCGATATATTTTGTAAATCTTCTCAATGGAGATATACGGTCACCATTTTATACGATCACTAAACCTCATATCCGATACAGAGATATAAGCTCATTCAATAACACCGTGTCAGTCAATTTCTTGTTTGATTTTATAAAATTATACCAAAACCGAAATAAAGATTGAAGATTAAGCAAGTAATAACAATGGCGAACAAATAAATCTCAGTTTGTATTTAAATATTGCTTATGAAATACTAGTATCAAACCAAATGTTTTTAAATTGGCATACATAGATGATTTTCTTATATAATTTAAAGTAAAAATAATACAATTTTTCTACGTATTAAAAATGTTGGAAAAGCAACCATATTATTTTTGTTTATAAATTATTTACACTGAAAAAACTTGTCTCGGTTGACGGATTTATTGTATCGGTCTCGTAAAAACAGCATTTTCTTCCTCTGTAGTTATTATAAATGCAGTTTTTAATGTGAGGATATTTTCCTGCCTATTAACTTCTAATATCGAGACAAGAGATTTTGTCATAAAAGCTCGAATATGCATTTTCTATTTACTCAGCACTACCATTTTTTTTACTTATCAACCAGAACTCTGACAATATATCCTTAAAATGACTAATCCATCAATGATAAAGATTGTCATTCTTGATTAGATCGTTATTCAAGTCCGGCAACAGTCCTCTAAGATTGAATGCTCAGTTCACGTATTCATTAAATAATAATTCTTATTAAAAACTTTGCTTAAACTGTGTGGTAGATTTTTCATTGTTTTTCTCGGGATTGCAATAATGTTATTGCGATCCTTAGAAACAGTACGTTAAGAACAAAAAAATCTTCTTGGATTATTTCTAAACCCTTGATATACTTTCGGTTATATTCCTTTTTACGCATAAAATATAAGTACCACGTGTAAACTAAAGCAAGACGATATTATAAAATGCATAGTACTTTCTGTCGTATCAAATGGGGGTAGATAATTTTATGCGACGGTTGGTCGGGCACGTCGGGCGGGGCGGTTCGGCGAGCGAACCGAGCCGTTCATCTCGGCAATTTACAATTTTATACCACCTCGGGACACTTAGATTACTACCATTTACCACAAGCACACTCATAATAATAACTACTATTATAGCGCTTCGGGTTCGGGTTATTGACCAAAAACTTTTTGACTGAATAATAATGTCATGCAAAATTGCGCTCGTAAATTTTGCGTATTATATTGTAAAAAAACTTTTTTCTTTCTGTCTCATCTATGGAGTCATTCGCGAGTCACGACCTGCAAAGTTTTAATTCAGATTTTTTTTATTTAAATTATATTTAAAAAAAATCTATTATGTCAACTCACCGCTACAAGAAACATATGTTATTATTTCGAGAATTCACCTTATGATTTATATGGTTATCATAGGACGATAAGATATTGCAGAATTCATTTTGACGGACAATTTATTACTGAAACAGATATTTTTTTATCTTCAATAACTTCAATTTTATAAAAACAAACCACAAAAACCTTAAAATAATTAACAAACAAAATATTGTGTGTTATAATTTGATGTTATTTTGCTGATTAAAAGATCACTTGATTCATTTTGAAAAAAAAAGAAAAAATTTAGTCAGTATTTTTTCCGTAAACTGAAGTTATTGTTGTATCGTAATATATATATTTTTTTATTATGTGGGTTAGAAACGTAATTCAAACGTAAATCAAAAGTATAATTTTCACTTGAATAAAATTACTTTCCTATATCATCGTCGTATATTAAGTGAACCTCTTTTTGGATTTAACCTAGCTTTGCATTCCAAAATGATATTCATTTGTTTAAATAATAAATTGGCTTTCTCTTAAAGTTGGCTCGTTTTCCGTTCCACCCTTAAATGGGTCAAGTTTTACTTTACATTGAGAAAAGTTTGAAGGCTCCTCCGCCTCACTCATCCTTCTTTGCTACTTTCCCTTGTACAGCCTGTGAATTTAAAACATGACTGAAATACGCAAAGATGTATTTTGCAGCGAAACTTGGAAAGTTTCAAATATACTGTGGTACCAAACGGGACGTAATCGATAGCAGAATAGATACTTAATTTAGCACTTAGTATTAAAACATCTATATATAATTTATATTATTTTCAATTTACGTGTAAAATTAAGACATTAAATGCATATTAATGCGAAGAACTTGTTTATAATTTAATGATATCGACTGTGAAAAAAAAAATTACGTAACTCACACATGTCAAATTTTACAGGAGGCGCAAAAAAACGTGTTTTCATGATTTTGAGACATATGCAAATTATGAATTATACACAGCCTTGAAGTGCACGAAAACTTCTAAACTGGTGTTTAATTGACATGATCTATTATTAATTAAAGAAATTGTCTAAGAAAACCCTTTATTTCAGTCTTTTTTCTTGGTTTTTATTTTTTACAAGGTCATCTTTTTCAAATTTAAAAGCTAAATTTAGATATTTATTCAGCATTTGCAGCTTGAATCCTTTTGATAGAACGTGTATCAAGTTTGATACATTGTGAATATCGAAAAGCTGCTTTGAAAAAACTGTGGATTACGTCCTTTTTCCTTTATGTATAATTTAAGATGTTGATTGATTGTGTTTATTTAAATTTGAATTGTTTGAATTTTGTACTTTTCCATGAGTTTTGTCGCTAACGACCCGGGTTTCGCCTTTCGGCATCTTCAGGCATTCCAAGTGCACGGATGTACTTGAACTGACGCGTAGTAAACAGTTTGTATCGTTTATATACAAAAATATAAGTAGATCATTAAGTTAAAAGGCTATTAAAATGTAAATTAGCGAAAATTGAATGTATACAATTTTCAATGAATTAAGTGGGTTTGTTATAATTATGGGGATTTTTTGAAAATATTAATGACTAGATAATAACATAGGAATGTTTAAAATAAATCTAGGGTTTTATCCGACCTATTATTAATGAGTTGATTTGTTTTTAAGCATTTGAATTAATATTTAATGATAGCAAGTGCTTGAATTATTAATAAAATGACAATTATTTAAAAGGGGTACAACAATGGAGAATTAGGTAGATAATATTGCTCGTTTAAAATAGACAAACTGTTGAGCTGAGCTCGCTTAATCTCTAAGATTTCTTGGTAAAATAATTTAAACTCTAAACTAAAAAAGATTGTGTTTATATTTGAATAATCCATGTTGAAATTTTCATTAGTCGATTCTTCTATCAATCTAATGTATTAAATTAGTTGACCTCTCTCATAATAAAATTCACACTAATATATTCACAGCCAATTGAATATAAATTGAAATTATTGTGTGCTGCTCGGCACTTAGTCGGAATCAGTTCTGTATTTTGAAGGAGTCGGAAGTCAATGTTTGGTTTATAAATAATAAACAGCACAAACATAGAGGTACAATAATTAATTCAATGTATTCGGAAATAACTTGTGGAAATTGGTTACCAATATAAAATTTGACAAGCATAATAATTTACTTCCACTTTGTATGTGTTCCACTTTAATAAAATAATGAATACAAATTATATAGTGGTGGTAAAAAAGAACTGTTTTATTAGATATTATGTATTAATAATCCACATGCTATAAGTTGGGACCGGACATGGTTAAGAAAATGAAAAAATAGCAAATTATTTTTAATATTTGTCATTTAAGTAACACTGCACAATTTGGCTGCAACTTCATTATACATTTCTCATTGAAACAAATTTCCGGACCTTATTTTCCGACTCGTTTGCTCCGAGCATTCGTTTGAAACTTTTTTTACAATTTTTTTTATGCACAAAGCCGTTTGTATGTACGAACCGATGAAGATTTTCTTGTGCTTGTGAATCTAAGTAATATAACAGTATTTAAAAACGGTTTATGTGAAGTAAGATAGTATAGATAAGAACTCGGCCAGAAGCCGAACGGCCAACCTCGTGGACTTCGGTTTCGGAGGTCACAGTCTTAAATCTCAGTACTGAGATTTCAGAAATTATTTTTAGGATGTGTTTTAAGCAATTGTTTTTTGATTTCTGTTATATCTATATTCAGAAGTCACATGATCAACCAAAAATCACGTGAATAACTTAAAACACTTTGTGCTTAAATATGTGCTTTATTGTGAGTCTACACACTCCACATTTTGGGTGTATATGTTTCAAACACATTTGCCTTGCAAGTAGAATAGGAATATTGTATACTTAAAAATGTATAGAAAAACTTAAAACTCTTCATGGGAGACGTCTGACAGTCCATACCAGACGTATCTTTCTTAATAGCACGACTGGAATCCTTTTTCGGAAAATTTCATTGCAATAAATGACAAAACAAGAATAATAATACATTATTACAATTAATGATAGTATCTCGTATACAAAAAGATAAAAACAAAATGAAACAAAGCGTGCACGCTTAACGCACCAAAAATAAAATTTCCAGGAATAATATAATTTATCTTTCTTTTTTAGAAAATATTTGTGTAGTGCCAATTTCCGCCTACACGTCATCTCCTTTTAAAGTTTTCCGAGGAATTTTTAATTTCCTGGAAATGTGTCATATCGAGGCTTGAAAGCACAGCTATGCGTCTGACGGAGAAAGAAAATTACGTTTCGGTATTCGGAAAATTCTCTTGACAATTTGCGAGCCTTCGCAAGCTGTATTTAATTCATCCTTAATAATAAATTATTTGGAATAGGTATAAAACGTTTTGCTTTTGTAAAATTAATAACACGCTAATATTTTAAAGACAATCATTTTAATTGAACCCATCTGTTCATATAATATATGTAAAGTAAAGATATTTTTTCTATTATGATGTATCTGTTAAAAAAAAAACCTTTGTTTTTGCTACGCTAATTCATATAACAATTTTAACAATCAAACTAACGACAGTCGTGAAATTGAAATTGTGATAACTAATAATAGTGCATTTACCACAATTACCGTACTAAAAGAAGTTGGTTAGTAACACAATTGTCAAAAAATAAGGAATTTCACAGTAAAATTCTTTGTCTGTAATAATTAAAATCCAGTAAAAATTTTCTCGTACCGGCTTGGAAAAAACATCATTTTTTAAATTATTAATGATTAATTACTAATAATGCTTATTAAAAGGCACGTTATTTCTCTGCCTATTGATTCCTAACTTTATTTCTTTTCGATATATGTTTTGATATTATAATTAACTATGTAACATAACTAAATGCTCAAATTTGTACTTGATATTTACTCAGAACTATCAATATTTTACCTAACCACTTTTGCTAGTAAGGTAAAAATATTTAGTGTGTGTTGTAAGGATATTATCTTTAAATTATTTAACATGTATTTTAATATACATTTAAAATTGTTCATTTATTTAAAAAGCAAAATATATCATTTTTTTATCGAAACATTATACTCGAAATCTTATCATAATTTATTCACATTCAATATTTTTTTGCTAATTACAGTGTTTCATACAATGTATAGAAGTGGTCAGCTACCTTTTTACAAGAACGATCACCTTAAATGGCTTGATCATGAAACAAAGAAAAATAGAAAAGAATCAAGGATACTTTGGAATATTGTTATATGTACATATTGTAAATTAACCAAATCTTGCAATTTTGATGTTTTTTTTGATGGATTCGGTGGTAGTTTCGAAGAAGCAAAAGACGTTTTTTACACAACCTGTTTAATAACTAAGATATTATTTCTATTTTTATATGGTGTATTCAAATTTATAAAAAAAAATTTCGCTATCTTTTCAGAATTCATGCGGGTACATTAAAATTGTCACGTGGATCAATTGTATAGCTGTCAAACTTTACTATGTCCGCCTTCAATGTGTTAATAAGGGATCATATTATAAAATTCCAGCGGAAAAGTCGTAATGAAATATGGTTTATTTTTTTACACAGGGTATCGATATTATAAATGTCTTTTCGGGTATACAAACCCTCGACCGCACAACCCATTAAGACATTAACCAAAAGCGTTTACCACTTAAGTGGCATAGAAAAAAAATGTAGTTTTATATATGAGTAATGAATATGTGAAATGTTGCTTGTTCGGGAATATTGCAGGGTGAAGTGAAGCCTCCGATGTTTACCGGATGTCAGTTATGATATCCGTTCACCGGAGATGATCGTCAACAAAACCGGAACAGGTCGAGGTATGACAGCGCCTCCTCGACACGGTGATATTAATCATTACGAAAAGTCAGCTTGTGCTCGTCTAATTAATTAGAAAGGATGCCTTGACATATCTTGACGGATAGATAAGACCGCGCTGCGGTTGGATCGCGCTCGTTAAGTTGTTGGTTAATATATAATATATTATAAGATTGTTTATTAGGAACCAACAGAAAACTATCCACCATCTAAACACAACAGTGTCATTGTTATACTGAGTAAACTCCTTGAGGATTTAAAATAAATACAATCTTCCTAGAAAATTATAATTAAATAGATACAAAACATAAAATTCTTCGTCAAAAAATGGGATTGCAGATTAATCAACTTTTATTTAATTAATTGATAAACACTACTCAGTCTGAAATTACTCAGCAAAACTCTATTTTAATAATGTTAATAATTCAAAGCAAAGCATCAATTCCATCACATCGCTATCAATTTGTTTTATATAACGGTCAAAGTAAATACTTTAATTTCTTTAATTAATAATTAATTGACTATTTTCATTATTAGTTACAATCAATTATCATAGGTTAATCACGGAATCCATCCGATACTTCTTTGTTTTTTTTTGATGAATAATGTAAATTTTGGATTGCATTTTTGCATATAAATATATTAATGCTATATACTACCGAATTAAAAATACTGCAAATAAACATTATGCTTTGGTTGGATACCTTAAGTTGCTGATGGAGGTGATTATAAAGAACCATTAAGTGATGACGGTAGGTATAAATACATTTTATTGCCATTAAAAACAATTAATTTAGACGACAATTTGCAGATAACTATTTCATGATATTTATAAACTCATTAATTATTTATTATCTTATATAGAATATTTTTTTAACAGGATTGCATAGAAGCTTTTTTTAAATTATCAATAATACTTTTATTTTCTGTTAGTTGTGTTGTTGGGCTAATCTTTGGATGCTACCAGTATGCCATTATCCATATATATTATTTAACCTTTTTCATTTTTCAATTTTGCGAAGCACAATTTACTGTGCAAAAATGTCACAAAAATACGTAATTTAAAAAATAAAAATTATGCATTGTAAATAATTCAAATGGAAGATATTAGAAAAAATAAGGTGCTTTACTGTTTCTTTGGAAGTTCTAGTAAGTATGGAAGTGTAAAAACAAAACTGTGATAATATTAAACAAATACATGAATATATTTTGAACGTGTCTACACCACTTCTATTCTAAGTGACAAAAAATAAACATAAAGTAAAAAAGTCTTTACCTTCTTTATTATGTTAAATAGATATTCAAAAAAGTGGAAAGCAAAGATATATAAAACACAGATTGAATAAATCAAACTATAAACTTAAAACTGAATAATATGGAAATATCAAGGGAATGAATGCATTTAAAAATCACTAAAAAATATGTCCATTCTGTGTCATGCCAAATTGGATAAATTGGACGGCTTAATTCTTTCTTGAAATTAGTTTTAAATAATATATAATGTAATTGAATGAATGATTCAAGTGAGGTGGGTTTTAATTCGTTTCCTTTTTCATTTATTTGTGGCGAAATGTTCATTACGTCAGCTCACTTCTATAACCTCTCTCTACTTATCTTTAAACTTGTTTGTAAGAATACTTAATTTAACGAAGTTGGATTTAAGAAACCTCACATAAAAAGATTTGATAACACGTTGAATGCAAATAATAAACTTAAATCTGATATTTTGATTAGCTGGCGCGAAAAAATTGTCACAATGCTTTCAATACTCAAATGGTTTGAAAATATTTACCAAATAATTATATATACTTACTTATTTCATCATCTGAAATTTCATGCTGGAAAATAATTTTACAAATTCATATTTTGTTATTTATTCTGAAGAAAGAAGGTATATGTAGAACTTTTCTGCAATAGTAAGTAAATCGATAAATTTAATAATAAACAAAATTATACTTTAATCAGTTTTTTAAAATTGATGTCACATGTGTTTTATTTATAAGCATATTTTTAAATATATTGTGGCAATATATTATAATATAATACAAGTTTTTTGATTTATGTATAACTCACAGTCACTTTATTTGTAAGCATTAGATGCATTTGGTGAATGTTGAACAGTGGTACGATATCGTCATCTAATTTCTATTATAATTTGCGGAAATTATCTTAGTATCAAAATTATGATAAAACAACATTTAAATGTTGTTTTCTGTGTGCTTTTATATATTGACCTCTTACCAATATGGTTATATTTTTCTAATATGAGATGAATTATAATAATTGCACAAAATAACAAATTTTTCGAAAAACAGTAACATTATTCCGTTTACTAAGGTATTAGATTACTAAGGTTACTAAGGTACTAAGGTATTAGGTTGTGTATTTGTTTGATGTAGTAATTAACGTTAATATTTAGGTCACCGTATTGAAAGCGTTAAGATTTAAGACTGAGGCTGAAAAAGGCTGAAACATGCGTTGAGGGTAGACCCTTCAAACAATGAGAAGAAAGCTTTCTGATCCCTCTGAGTTTTCCCTTTTCCTTTTTTGTTGACGATACTTTTTTGGTTAGAAAAAGAGACGTTGTATATATTGTTGTATATAAAAAAAACACATCACACATATGTATTACAAAACAATCTTATGTACACAATTAATTATCTGGTGAAAGGCTTTTTTATTTTCCGTTTTTGGGGTTGATGTCATTTTTCATTATTTAAGGATCAAGATACAACGAAGTTTACTTATAAATAGTTTGATATTTTTTTATTTTAATAGCATCGTATTTATTTTTACAATGGAAAATATTGAAAATATTTATGTGACGAACGAAAAACGTTTAAAAAGTTTTTATTGCGATTATATAATTTAAATAAACTGCCATCTAATGTAGCCTTGTGAAATAGTTTTGCATGAGTAAAAACACTGATAATCTATAGTAATTTTAAAAAAAGAGGATTGTGCATTATGTAGGTATTATTAATTATCTTTATATCATAAATATTACGTATTTATTTGTGTCTTTCATGTGAGTTCATCGTTAAACACATAGCACATTAAATGACTGTAATAATCTGCCGAACATTTAAAGTATTTTCAAGACAAATACTTCCTTTTTTAATTAATGTGTTTATTTATTTAATAAATAACTATTTGTGTGATTTTTTACTACCGTCATCAGAATTTTACAATAGTAAGCATTTTTTTATTGTTTTTTGTGACAAAATAGTTGGTCATTCAAGTAACATATTTTTTAAAACATTTACGCTATATTTTAAGCGATTTGTGTTTCTAATCAAACAGTTCGATGAATCCGTCTTCGAATTTTAGGTTTTGAAAAAGCAGCTTCGATTATATTATTTATAATAAATATTGTAATTGATGTTTTTTGTGAAGCTAAAACGATACTACAAATAACTTTGCTTGCGTTAATTATTACTTAAAACTATTGCCTAAATTTTGTTCAAATTTGAAATATATTAAGAAATCAATTCGACTCGTTTTAATAACTCTTGTGTGCCAAATAATAAGCTAAATTTATATAAAAGTAACATAAATCAGAAGATAAATTGCCGCGAACGAAATATGTCACCAATAATTAAATGAAATTGCAATTTATAACGTTATTCGGGAATTTAAGTAACTTTGACATTATAAATAAGGCGGAAAATTTTGTACAGTGAAGCAGTCAAGGCTTTAAGCTCCTGTTATAATCGGCCGAAGCTTTGGCGTGCATCGATATAGGTCGTCGAACATACCTCCCCCGCGCCTACCCGCAACATCTGCGCTACGGATCGCGCAATAATAATGCCCAGTGGAGCGCGGTTGCTTCACCACCCTCACTCACTTGCTTCCATTATTTCCCAAAGGAGGTGGACACGAGCCCATTGGCTGTGAATCTTTTATTAAAAACTATTTTTATTTTCACATGGGAAAAGAGATGAAATACGCTATACGAGGCTCACAACAATTTATGTGTACAGAAGTAATAAAAGTAATATTTGCAATATAAACGCAATTCAACTGGTAGTCAAGCTAAATATTAGCTCGTTGATATATTTAATATGTAAAGGCACTTTAAAAGTATTATTAACAATTTCAAACACATTATTATGATCAGATACACGCATGACGATCTTACGAACTGCATTAGAAGTTTTATATTCACAAAATGTGTTTTTTTGGATATCAAATTTATGGAGCTTTAAGTACAAGGTTTTTTTAGTCTCTTTCATCGATAATGTTTTGAAATTTTTTGTTTTCTTACCATCGTTGCACACGGAAGGGTGTGATCACTACAGATATAAGAAGTTCACGGGAACTCCATATGCACTATTTTTCAAATCATATTTTATATGCTTCCCGCCATACTATATCCGTACATGTACACACACATGCGCATACATACATACACACATACAGCATAAAGAAGTCAACCAAGGAGAGCCATTTTTGTGATGCTAAGTTCGTTCGTAAATTGTTAACTTAAGATGAAAAATAAGATCTATGGTGGGTCGTCGAGTAGAACTGCTCTCGGTCTTAAACGATTCTCAGGCAGTGTCTCAGTGATAAAGCGATAAGTAAATTCACCCAAATGATAATAGGTGTTAAACCCATTTTATAAAAAAAAACAAATTAAAAACACAAACCAGCATAATTATAATTCTCACGGTTTTCAATACCTTCAATGTAATTTTCTTTTTGAAACCATGAAGAACCTAAGAACTGAGCTCTACGGTTTCTAATTGTTTCATTGCTAGAGTGGCTAGTACTATAGGTAAGTTAGGCTTTGTATGATAATTATATTTAAGTTAAACACCTTGGAAGTACTTTTTGAACACGTTCACTTAAGAAAATATTCTAATTGTTATTTTGGACAGATTCGGTGGTAAATATGTAAAAATTCACTTTTAATTATAAAAATAAAATTGTTAATTTTGTTATTCCAGTGGTTTATGCTACAAAGTGTGACGTGTATTATTTATATTGCCTTTTTGAGAAGCATCGTCTTCCTACTATTGAAATAGGTCAAACAAGTCTAAAGTGTAGCACAACCAAAGTTTTCAATTTTAATTTGTTATGTGTGTGACTTTAAATATAAATAGTAAACAAGATTTTCATATTCTCAAATTTACTTATGAGGCTGCATAAACTTTCTACCTGGAGGTTTTGCTCACAATCTTTTCTTTATGGAATTTCTTCGAGCATCGATCCTATAGTCGACCACTTGCTGCGATTGATTTGTACATGTATACAAACATACGGTTTTTCACGATGGATATTTGTTTAAATGTATACAAATCACAGTATGCAAGCATGTTTGTTGTTTTTTTAAATATCACTGTGCCAAGTTTTGGGCAGGTCGCCGCCCTACTGCCCGCCACTGTCGCCGGGCGGTTCACTTTCAATTGGGAGTTAGGGCGGACGCTTCGTGGTGATTTAATTGCGATCGTTCGTCTATTGCGGAAGCTTAATCAATCACACTTGGGTGGTAGTGGGCTGGATATGCCATCAAAAAACTCACGCGCAATTTATGTGTGTATGAAAATATTTGTATAAATATTGTATATATTACCTATTGTTGTTGATAGGGTGATGTGTACGAATAATTTTATCAGAATCTTTTGTTTCACGAAATTACGAAACATTGCTAGTATCACTCACGTACGTAGTTTGAAGAAATATTTTTGATTGGATTTCATATTATTATATAGAATGGAGCATTTCTATTTTTTAAGAGTATGAATGAAAGGATGCTTCGTATCGTTTCAAATATTGGATCGGTGGAAAGGTTTCATCGATTTATGACAGTGTCCGTACTGGGATTTGAATCAGATGACACAGTAACTGATTAAGACGACGTAGATTACTTAAGACATTGGCAACAGGGTGAATATTCCCAAAGCACTTGATAAAAGCGAGGTCTTGTTTAAACTATCATATCTTTTAACATAATTTAAAAATATATATTCAATGAGTTACGAGCTATTAATATCGACTATTTTGAATTACAACAACGTAGATTTCACGTCACCCGTAGTCAATGATTTAACGACATTGTTTCTTCATAAAATCGACTTTTTAAGATTTAGGATGTATGTATAATATCATTATACGATAAGAATCGTATGTATTTATTTTTGAAACAAGCAATAAGGTTGCGATGATAAAAAATGATTTATTATATACAATATACCAGAAAGAATAAAAAACAATGACTGATAATTTTTGAGTTTTCTTAGATATCCGTACAATATTTATAAAAAATTCTTCGTCATCGCTTGGCGCCATTTTCTATCGAATGTTAGCGATAAAATCGCAGAACATCTTATCTAGAAAAAGATCTACACTTAATCTCTGGGGGCATAAAATTGAGTAGTTAAATAAAGAAAAAATATACAAAAAAAAAAATTCTAATGATTATTTAACAACTCAATTTTATGCCACCAGAGTTTAATGTAGATCGTTCCTTGGAAGTGTAATCTTTCTATTTCCTATTTTTAAATGGATATGCCTAAATTATTTTTTTTCAATTGACGAAATGATCGAATCAACTTGTTTTACGATCTACCTAAAGTATGACGTCATAATATATGAACCCTTGTTCGTACCATTCTTTTTTCGCACTCATATTATATAATTTGATACCGTTAGTGCAAAGCGACTGAGAATATCGATCAATTCAATCAATGCTTGTAGTATGCACTTGCTTCGACAGATAATACCGCCCTTTAAGGTTAGTATTGTGGAAAACCACAATAAAGAAAATATTAACCGTCGATAAAAACGGTTTATATCATACGACGCGTTGACATCGATTATTATTAACTGCGGCTTTTATATTGAAACGCGTCAATTTATTGTCGGGGCATAAAGTTACGCCAGAAGATATGGTCACCATTAACACGGCCCATAAGAAGGTGTAACTTATCATCCCTTAGTAGGCTGTCACGGGGAATGATCGGCAACTGGGGGTGAATGAGACATGCTCTATCGGAAGTGGGATACTTACGATGGATTTTATTATTGATATTAATAAAATATACGCTTCCTATGTGAAGTGTTCTAAAAGAGGATTTAAACAGAATGTGCTTAGAGAACGCTGGTAGCACCTACGTCTAACACTTTTCACTTCCAGAAAACGTATTATTGATTTACTGTACCAGTTGTCATTCGATCAATGTCCAATGCAATCCATGCGCGAACAGAGTCAAAGAGCAATTGTGTGTAGTGCGTTAAAAAAACACTTATCTGTAGCAAATATTCTAGATCAGTGCTTCCCTAACATTTTCGTTCCACGGCCCCCTAAATCTGAAAAAAAATAATCTGCGGCCCTCCTCAATACAAAACATGTCTGCGGCGGCCCCCGGAGAAAATCCGCGGCCCCCAATCTGGAAAGCACTGCTCTAGATCATAGTTTCTCAATTGTTTTTGGCCTGTGGCCCTTTTATCCCATATCCGTAAAAATAAGTTTTCGAGACTCGGGGATTGAAAGATTTCAATTTGCTATTTTAGCTCATCCTAGAATTTTCAATTTAAAAAACCCAGGAATGCAAATTTTTCAAAATGAAAAGACACGAGACCCTTTTTTTAGCTCTTCCCAGATGACCAATTCCATAAACCCAGGAATTCACGGATTTTCCAAAATGAAAAGACGCGAGAGTTTTTTCTTTTTAGCTCTTACCGGAATTTGAAAATAGTGTATTTTATCTTCGCGCGATTTTAAAAACCTGGGAGTTTTCGGATATTTATCCGTGGCCCTTACACTCACACTCATGCTCATACTCTCTCTCTGCGAATGCGTTGATAGATAAATCAAGTCGAATAACATAATAGAACATTATTTTAATGGTATTAGGAGAGGACTTCGGCTAACATATTCGACAAAATACCATTCTCAAGGGTATAAACCAGCGATTTCCAACCTGGGAGGCGCGCCTCTCTAGGGAGGCGTGGGCCATTGCAAAAGGAGGCGCAAACAGTCCAAAATATTTATTTACCCTATAAAACATGTCTTTATTACTATATAAAATAAAGGATGGGGAGGCGCGAAGATTTTTTTTCTTCAAAGGGAGGCGCAGTAACATAAAGGTTGGAAACCACTGGTATAAACATCACATATATCGATTGAAAATTCATGACGGAACCGAGTAGGGCGAGTTTCTACGACATTTACAGTGGTAAATATATTTTTTAACAGTACACATAGTTTGTTGAATCAGTGACTATGCTATAATTTCTGACACAACATTTACAATGGATTAATTTTATGATGTTGATTGTCAAGTAGGCGGAAAATCATCGTATTAAAAAAAATAATATCTCATACCACAATATTTAAATACGACCAGCTCTTATTTCGCTCAGCACTTTTCAGAGTATAATTTTAGCTATTGTATTTTTTCAAACATAATTGAAATTGTTTTGATACTTGATAAGCTGACAAAAGCTTTTTGCAAAAGACTGATAGCGCTTTATGGTTCTTTTTTTTCGTTCTAAGTGAATACCATGCTAGAAATATGAATCTTGATTTTTAAATAAAAAGCTGCATCAGAGGATACAAGTGTTAACTCTTCAACATTCTGCCCAAATCGTATTAGATGTCTTTTGAATGCATTGAAAATATAATGTGTATTCCACTTCTAGACGGAGAAATTCATATTGGGAGTGGAAATAGTTTAAAAATACAATATTTTATTCAATCATTTTCCATTATTTGACTTGTGTTTAAAACCATTAAGTTATTGAAAAATATATTGTTATTCAAATATTGAATTGAAAGTTGAAAAAACCGTCAATTTTGATGAGTTATGTCTTGTGTTTTAGTATAGTGACTAAGCCAAAAGCTTTCGTAATCTATCTAGATTAAATAAAGATACAAGATAATGGGAGATAATGACCCTCTGTTTAAACCAACATTTTTCAATTGTCTATAAATTAGAGGTTTTTCGGTAGTTAAAATGTTACCCTTCCAAAGAAAAGTCTGTGAGGGTTATGTTCCCAAACAAACGCTATGTAGGTTCAGGAACAGGGTTCTAAAATGTTTTCTTATACCTTAAATACAGTTAAATATTAAAGTGGCGACATTAGCCTAATGACATTTCATACACTTATTCGATTGCGTCGTCGAAGGTACGAATTTCGAAGTCAAAATCTAATCTCAAAGAGTCGAAGAAATTAATGCATGTAATAATTTCTAACAAGATAATACAGAAAGTAATAAGTTTTTAACTAGTTCTTTCTTAGTCTCATTGTTATACTTAAAAACCAATCTGAATATAGAATAAGCATTATTGAAAAACTCTTGCTAAAAAGTTATATTATAAATCCACAGTGCTTTCTTTTGGGAACAGGAATGTGTACAAAATTATTTAGGATATTTTTATTGATCACAGGCAAAAAAAAATGTAGACTTTTTGATGTTTAATGCATGGAATTATATTGTTTAAAAAAATAATTGATTTTACAACATGTGATCTTGTGCTATGCGCACCTTTTTCAAAAAATATTTATTTAATTTTTCCAACCACTGATTTTAAGCAGGCGAACATTTGTATTCAATCAATTTGATAATGTTGTATTTTCCTTCTTGTTGGAAAGACATTATATTTATAAAAATAAAACTAAACATGACTGTTTAATTTAGATCATCGAGAGCATTTAAAATAAACAAGGCGTATTAATCTTTCTCAAAAACAACTTCACATGTTTACTCCTTTTGTGTATATTTTCAAAAGTTGATATTTCTGATGTATGTAAGATAAATACAGTCATATTCTTTACAATTTCATTTTTAATAATTTTGGTTTAGTAGCTCATGTAAATTTGTCTTGAAATAGCACAAAAATACAATAGCCCGTTGATATTACGGAATAAATGTTTGAGAGCGAATCATTTGTAAGCTGGGGTAGCAAGGAAGGCTGTATGGGAGGTAGAAGAGCACAGGGGTCGCAGTGTTCCGTGCGCTACCGCTCTGATCAATACACCCCGTTCGTTCTCCCCCAGCCTCTACGCTTGGATCATCTCTTCCAAATTTCTTTTTACTCCTTCAGAACTCACTTTCGCACGATTCTGTTGGCTATTGTGTTCTTTACTCAAAATCGTCCTCTTTAAAGACCTAATAGCGTGGCACATACTAAACATCAGAAATAGTAAACTAAATAAAATAAAGTCTTACAACGTTACACGTTTAAAAAAAATGTATTGATGTGGTGGTAAATCTTCCTCTTACTTCTTTTTAAATCATTAAAAAACTGTTTCAATTGTGTATGCATGGATGACCTAATTATTATTATCTAATCACGTATTATGCTCTTACCAAATTTACAATGCTACAAATATTTAAAAAATATATATTAAGCCGGCTCGAGTAGAAAACACATTACAAATGCTAATGACATACATCTCAAATGTTGATTTGAAAAAGTATATGTATTCAAAAGTCGGCCTATTTCGTATTTATATGAACAGCACAGTAAAACCAATGAAAATCGTATGTGATATGGATGTTTTTCCAAAAGATGCAGTAAAAAACATTATATTTTAAATAGCAATCAAATTTACAATATTTCCTGTATGACAACCGTGGAAGAAATTAATCACCTGGAGAGAGTTGAAAAATAAAACGACTCCGACTCCGATTTTAAATTAAAACACGACTCTGATTCCGATTCCATCTGTGATTTTGGGTAAAAAATAGTGAACAATATTTTTTTCCTCCCTTGAAATTGTCTTCAATTTTATCAATCATTTCCCTTTCTTCAAGTATATGATAATTCATATAAAAAAGTGATAGAATCCATAAACAAATTGAAGACTGGTTCTCTGAATAAAAAAAATCAACTAGGTAATATTAAGGTAAATAAGTAAATTACACAAAATTTTATTCGTAATATGTATTTTAATTCCGAAAAAAATACTCTTCATTGCTACTTGATTATATACGGGTTCTTTAGTAGGGGACTGAACATAAATTGCTTTCATCACGGACTTTTTCGGACACGTCTAATGTATTAGGATCTAATGATGTCTTGTGTTGTTGAATTTCTTGTTATTAAGATATCCGTTGTCTGTTAAACGCTATTGAGTTTTTAAATATAGTATTCGTTCTTTTCGGTGGACCGTGTTATTTTTAAATCGCGTAAAAAGCAGTGTAAAACAAGATTGAGTGTACTAAATGCCAGCTAATTACCAACTTAAAATTATTATATTTCTGTTTGTGTTGGATGGAACGTTACGGACAAATATATAGTAGATCAAGCCAGATATGATATATTGTTATAGATTTGACAGTTTTTTTCAGTAATACAGTTTTGTAAAACCTATAAAAAAATGTTTAAAGATGTCATGGTATCTTGAGGTATAATAATGAGACAAATTTAAAATTTTAAAAAAAAAAATTATATTAAGAACAGATTTCGAAAACGCGTGATAATTTTAGATTGCATGTTAGATTAGATCAATCAAAAAAGGTTGTTCGTGCAATCAAATCGTAGGCAATGTATGCAGCTATAACATTGATAGATTTTTTTATCTCACCCTCTGTGGATGAATAAAGTGGAAGACTCAGTAGATAAACACGATCCCTCGTGTGGGATTTACATTTCGTATTCAGCTGACACCTCGCGGCCTGTGATACCATATCAGGTCGGTGTGTCAAATATTCGCTCTCTCCTTGACCGGGAGAATTCTTTCAACCGCGGCCTTCAATATAAGACATTCGTTCCATTTCAAAGATGTACTCACTTGACACAGATGGCATTCTTGTTAACTTGAGAATTATCCACATAATAATATTACTATTACAATAATCAATATAAACGTGACACAAAATTTCCTTAGAGAGTTTTCCTTAGAGATATTAAAATTTGAAGCATATTCTTGTTGATTGTACACGTATGTCTCGTAAAAAAACTATCCTACTTTTGTTATGTAGAAAGATCTACAATTATACCGAGAATCTTGATGTTGTTTCATATGTAAACCTCTTTTGACTGAAAATATTTGAAAAAAAAACAATTACTAAACGTTTTTGATTAAACTTTATCAAATTTTCAAATTGTTTTAAGCTTTGTTGTTATTTAATTAATAAAAAGAAAGACACTACTCAACCATGGTAATCAATCATATCGACCTGTAATCGGCAAAAAGCGTAAGCGACAAATCATAAATTTGACAGGAGAATGTTTTTTTAAACTTCCTCTCGTAATAATCTCGCAAGAGGAAACATTAATTTACCAAATATTACTAACAGTATTTAAGGAATTCCTTTTGCAAACTTATTACGAAAGAAAATTAATAAAATATTCTGTTATGATTAAAACTTAAATATTCTGGTAAAATTGGTCAATTGTCGTTTACGCTGTTTTGCCGATTACGGTTCGATATATATATAAAATCTTACTATAAAACATGTCGTTTGCTCAGCAAGGTTAAAATAATTAAAATCATGATGTGTAATAATATGGATACTCGAAGAAAAGCTCAAATTACAATATTACTGGCAAAATGTGTTTCTATAAGTATCTCGAAATTTGTATTTATTGCTCCTTTGGAAAAGTGTCGCTTTCATAATTTACCAAAAGTTTTACGGCGACGACCGTAAATTTCCGGCTACTTAAAAAATAGCAGCACATTTCGATAACAAAAACACAATCGAAATGTGCGTTTGTTATATATTATATATACATTTGCAAGCGGTTCAGTAAACATTGAATAATTTTTGTATTTTCGATCAAGGAAACACCTTTTTATGGAAGCGGTTTTTCACGGTGTATTATTTAGTACTTTACATGTTCTAATCACCTATAAAATCTTCTCAGAATATGTAGTGCTTAATGATAATTCAAGATATTTTTACATCGTAATTTTATCTTTTGAGAGGGATTTTAAGCCATAAATCACCATTTAATTTGCCAAATAAAATGGGCTTATAAAGATACACTGTCTAACTTAATCAGATCAATAATAAAAAAATAAAAGGAAGACTAAGAAAGATTTAAAACTAATAATACAAAGATATACAAATAAACGCGATTCATAGTTTTTATTGTACATTATAATAGAATCCTCTAAAGATATATGTTACACTATAATAATATACAATTTTTTTACATATTCAAAATAATTAGATTGAAGAAAAGTTGAAAACTAGTTATTTATTATTCGGAAGAATATTAATCTACAACGAAAGAAACATAACGTATAATTTCAATATCAGACTGATATCTAACGGCATCAAAAATGCGTGGGTATCAATAACTGGCTTCATAATTAAAAATCGTTTATATTCATTAATTTTTAATAGTATTCGTAGAATATTACAAATATTCAGAAAATAAATGTAATGTTCTCGTTTACATAACGTTGTAATTCGTAGGAAATAAAAATCTTTCCTTTAGTATTTTTCTGAATAACCGTCATTAATTTTAAATGTGATCAAAACTGTATAAAAATATTTGACTGAATGCGTTGAAACAACAACAAAAAACTGCAAATAAACGGCCGCGTATCATCCTTCGAATCCACTTAAACATAAAATACCATTTGATGGCGTGGAAGTAATATTTGTAAGAATAAACAGTATTAAAGTTTCCTATGCTCATAAAGTTTAACATAAATAACCCTGAATAAAATCGCACTTGACTAGTTGATAGCACATACATCTATCGCGTAGCGTATCGTTTTAGGCACTATCAACATGTCCCTGTGAACCCAGACCGAAGTCAATCGGATTTTCCCTTTTATCATTTTCCTTTCAATGGCCGCGGAGTTGGCCTACATAGTATTGATTTTCTTTTTTGAATTGGTATATACGTGTGTTTGTGAAAGAATCTGTATGTACTTGTAATGTAATATATCCGTATTATAGCCATATTAATTCATATAATAAAGGAGAATACCTAAATGACTTGGTTGGAATTTAATTGGTAGAACTTCATTTTTGTAAGTTGAATCATGTTATATGGTTGCGATGACCACATGTTTTGAAGAAAAAATTAAAAAATATGACAAAGTATTGAATATTTTTTTCCAATGTTGAGATGCTCTAACTGGTTCACATATTTTTCTTAAAAATAAATACGTATCTATCTGTGTAACTTAAAATGAATTAAGACTCAAAAAAACAATTTGACGAGAGATGCAGTTGCATGTTTTTACACAACAAATCAATTCTTGGTCGGAATTTCGGAAACTCTTACTCGGAAAGAATCTTTCAAAGACCCTGTGAAAAATCATGATATTTTTGTTTAGCTCTCGCACGAATTTCAAACATTTTGTATGGCTGCTTATTTTTAACAACTTTTAGAGAATTTTGCACTTTTTGTCTTCAATCTTGAAATATTGCAATTAGTACTGTCACAATCCCGGAGTTTGGGATCAAAAACTGGACGGGATCTCGAGATTGGAGTCACAAACATGTCACAAACTTCCATGCCATGTATGATGTAATATGTGTAATTGAAAAATATAGGCAGTCTATTTTTACTTTACAAAATTAAGCTACAGCTAGGGATTCGTAAAAGTAAGGCAAACCGTTCCCAAATGTTGACACCCATAATTACAAACCGCGATCACGATAAATTATATCGTTGAGTTTTATTGTTTCCATTTAGCGGGGTTCGTCCACGTAATCCGGAGCTTTTTTGTAATAAAACGTAATCGCTCATAGTCGTTCTTTATCCAACAATACACCGCTGGTTTTTCCGTGGGGATTAAAACAAATAATATGAGGTGGATGCATAAGTTCTTGCTATTTTTAAATTACGCCTTTTCTGTTTATCACATGCTCTCATTATAAATTAATGCTTTGTTTAAATTATTCGATTGCTTATAATATCTAACTGCATATATTGTCTCACTCGATTAAAAACAATGAATCTCGCACATCGCACTTTGTCTTCCTTTCCATTCTTTTGCTGTCTTCTTGATCCGATTACGTTAGAGTGTGTGACTTTTAAACTCTATTTTTTCAGATTTCATTTGGCGCAATTTACATGTATTTCATGACTTAAAATTCTATTCAGATGTTCTACGCAAATGAGCTACGATGTATAAATGTACATTATATTGAATTCTCACTAAAAAATACATATTCTAAGAAGATTTTATAAGTGATAAGTATTAATACACCAACAAAAATCATTTTTTATTTTTTAAAAAAGTGAGAAAATGCAATTATCCAATGCACTGAACCGCTCATACATTTATAAGCGTAACGCAATATAAATTGTATGGTCTCATAATGAACCATTTCGATAAAATTTACTTTTCAAAGAACTGTTAGTTAGTCCAGTGCTTCCCAACCTTTTCTGTTCCACGGCCCCCTAAATCTAAAAAAATAATCTGCGGCCCTCCTCAATTGTCTCTGTAACTCGTTTTTTTTTTAGCTCACCGACGAATTCGAAATCCTCGATTTGCTATACTTTTCCCCCAGAATCCAATTTCCAATCCAATCCGACGGCCCCCTTAAGAAATTCCGCGGCCCCCAATATGGGAAACACCGATTTGATAGACTTAAATATATAGATTGTTGTACTTTCTACTGAATTTCGCGACCCCCGCAAGAAATCCTACGCCCCCCTGAGGGGCCGCGGCCCACAGGTTGGGAAGCACTGAGTTAGTCGGTAAACCGATACGTTTCTTTGGATAGGGTAAGGAAATAAAGATGGACAAAACCGACATTGATACGAACGCTAAGCCCATAAATTGAGTGGACAAAACAGTGTTGACCACTTAACTACAGTGACGGTTGAAATAAAAATGTGACTTTCTGCGATGTAAATATGATTTGAACTAGGTATTGTTAAACGTAAAAAGAAATGCCTTCATGAATATTTTCGTTGAATTCAGCGCTAGCTTCGTGGAAACTTATTTTAATGTAAAATTAAATTAATAAATCTGTTATTTCTCTTATTGTATTCAAAATTGTGATACGTGTTTTGCCTATTTGAGAAGCGTCCTCAGGCTTTATAGATAGTCACAATTTGTAGCAAAATCAGTGACAAAGCGAATACATGAATGTTATTTAGCCTGGATAAATATTTGTGCAAAATAATTACATATTATCATTACGCATACGTTTGGAAACAGTTTTATGATAATTCTTTAAAAAAAATTACAATTACATGTAATGATGTGGTTTGTTGATTGAAAATAAATGCGAAAAATGTGTGATACGAAACACGGATAACTTTTTTTAAAATAAATTTTGTAAATGTTGTCTAATATTTTAACATCTCTAACGGACATAACATCTCTACGTGTAAAATGGTATGCTGTATAGGTAGGGAACCATTTGTTTTCGACGTAAGTGGGCAGCTGTCAAGGGAGGGTTATAAATTGTTTTTACGCATTCTGCTATAAGTAAAATACTGGACTAGGGACGTAAAGGAAATCATAAAACGTAATATGGATGTATATTTGAAAAAATAATAACATTCTTTTTATCATACGCATTTTTTTAAATGTCTGCTTAATGTTGAAATTTATATATAAAGTATTTGAATATATTTAATAACCTATAAAAAACAAACTATATATTTGTCTAAATTCTGTTCAAAACCCATCTCACCCAAAAGATCTTAAAGGAGAATAATTCTTCTTAAAACATCCTTTACAAGCTTTAAGCACACTATCAAACAAAGAATTTGTTTAAACATAAAGCTATAACTGTAACACACGCCCCGTTTTTAAATGCGTTTTAGAAAGGCTATTTTAAGGACAACCGGATATGGATTAAAGGTTTCCGGTAGCGGAGGGTTTTGGTCGCGGTGAGACCAAAATGAAGTGAGGTTTTTCACCAGATACACGAGTAAACAGAAAGTTTTTTTGAGTGTTATTTTTACATATTTAGTAAGCAATATTCATTCTCAGCATGAACTAAATTTGTTTTTTTTTTGTTGATCCAACGGTAAATTTCTCTTCTCAGTCATCAGTTTGATTTTTGCGTTTTAACTCGATGTAATTCTTTATAAAGTTCCGTGTCTTTCATCATGCAGAAGTTCAATTTATTTTAAAATTTTATAGCACAGCTAGCACTAGGATTGTTTGTCAAAAAAAAATATCATCTGTGTTGATATTTTTATTCATTCTTAAATCGTTTCAGCTTTGAATGTTGGTTCCTCTGCCTCATCGTATCTACTATTATCCTATATATTAATTAATTATATTTTGATATTTTAAGTAATTATCAACACAACAAAAAAATCTTCGGCTAGAGGCTTTATTAAAAAAACTTAGTTATTTCATTTTCTGCTTACTCAGAGCGTACTATTTACTCTTTAACAAGTTCTGCCAGTACGCTGACGATATGTGATAGTTTTTTTTAATAATAGACTTATCCTGTTCCACTATATCGGTAATCATTTTAATTATGTGCTCAGCTAAGCGCCGTCAATGTTTAGATAACTGAAGGAGCACGCAGACCTTTGAAGAGGTGCGAAGCTCAGTAGAGAGTGACACACAATTACAGGCACAAGATGGATAGACCGTACTGCAAACTATATTAGCTAATAAATATGATCAATTTACACCGTGTCATTTGTAAACATTACGGGTAAAACTCAAACAATGAGTGTTTACTCTGAGACCACAAGGGCACTCGACGCAATAGACGACGTGTCTCACAATGGTATCATACCTATCTAGGGATTACAACACCGACATTACCGAAACCGGGTTCTCAGTATTAATGGTGTTTTTTTTATTGAAAACAGAAATACCAAAAATTAATCAAAGTCAAATTTTGATTGTATTTTATATAAACCATCACATATTTTAATAATATTGTTCGTGGCGAATTTAAATATTTTGAATCTGATATTATTTGTATTGTTTTTATATATTGATAGGTTTCAGAATATATAAGACTTTTAATGATTTATTATTATCTAAAAAAACGTAAATTATTAAAATAATGCTGATATTTTGTATGAACTATTGAAATACCAATTTTAATTTACTTGCTTGATATTTCGATTTCAATTGGGGTGTATATTTTTTATTTTAAGTTATTTTTTTGTAATACCGGTATTGATATAATCCTTCGGTATTGCAATATCAACACCCATCTTGAGGTTATTACGCAAAATGCTACAGTTAGATATGGACTGTGGAATATAAAAAGGACCTAACCCACAGTTTTTTCGATAATCACAATGTATACAATTTGATACACATTCTATCAAAAGGATGTAAGCTGAAAATGCCGAATTAGTATATATATTTCGAAGAAGCTTAAAAAAGAATGTCCTCTGAAAAGTGCAACCAGGAAATAGGACTAAAAAAATGTTTTTCCTAAACAATTTATTAACTTAATATTAGGCTAAGTCAATAAAAAACCAGTTTGTCAATCACAGTACACTTCAAGGTTGTGCGTATTTCATCATTTGCCTTTGGCCCCAAATCATCAAAAAACGTTTTTTGTGTCTCCTGTAAAAATTGTAGGCTACGTCCTTTTTCCTTTACACAGTCAATATTAACACAGTTGGTTAACAAAAATAATCACTAAAACAATTAATGTATATAAAATAATCTACTTAGCACTAGAAAAGATTTAAATTAATAAAACAATAATATAATTAGTATAATGCTCCAGCCATTAAAAAAAAATCACAAGAGCGAAACTTGATAATATTTTTTTAAGACACTCCAGGTCAATACGAAGACAGATGATTCCATGTTCAAGATTTTAAAATTATATAGAAAAAAATTAAATTTGATAATGAATTCGTTGGGAACCAGACTCTCTTGATTGGTTGTGTAAGGTTTTTACAAGTAGACCATAAAGATGACGATTAATCTTTTTTTAATTTTTTTTACGGATTTCACAAAATAAATTTGATTTTAAAAAGAAAAAATAATCAAAATTAACAATGTTTAATTGCTCAAGGCAATACCTTTAATAGCAACGTCAGATATACCGACTTGTACTAATTTAATACAAAACGAGTCAAGTGAAAAGCTAGTAGATTTCGTAAACAGTTTTTTTATATTTTTTTATAATTTATCATCGTATTTAGTTTTGTGCAGACATATATTTTTAATCGTGTCTTCTTGTTCATCGCAAAAATTTAAGCACGTTCACGAGAAAGAAGCAACATACCGATGGTGTGAAGCGGTAGCGTGTGGTTGTGGGTAACAATGAGTACCCTCGTGACAACGGCAACATAACCAATGTAAATGCATACGATAAAGTATTGAAGCGCTCACTAAAAATAAATTTGATTCAATTAATAAAACATGTTAAATTGACCGAGAGTTATTTTTCCACCCGAGAATGCTAATGCAAAACAATGTCTATAAAAAATCGGACGATGTCAATATGCTAAACGGAAAACCGACGTGAATATTATTACACGTAAGTGTCTTATGCAAGATTTTCCACTTGCAGATATGAGAAACCTTTTTTGATATTATTTATTGCAGTCAAATTGAAGATATTTTATTTGATATTTAAATAACATGAACGTTACGTGAATGATGGTATGAATGTATGTTTTGTCTTGAATTCCCCCCACCCACCCATTTTATTATATGTAAAGGGCGATTTGAGAGTGATTAGTTTACCACTAGTCATGTCTTGGCCCTATCCTTCTATCCCTACTCTCTTTAGAAAAAGAGAGGTTGAGCAACTGAGTAACAAGCAGTTCTCGTAGAAACACCTATGTCGCGATAAACTCCATTAGGAGTCCATATGCTCCACGTTGGGAGCGGACATGGTTTAAAAAAGGAATATAATGATAGGGTCAGGACATGACCAGTAGTTAACTAATCGCTATTGCTAAGCCCGCCCCGTTAATTTAAGGATTGAAAGGAGACACCACAAACACCAATTTTCTTTGAACAGAAATCGATAAATCCTCTAATTCCGTCACGGAAGCCAACAAAGTTGACCGCTGTGCTACGGATCCGAGAATTTAGTATTTTTACTTTTATATTAACTGCGAATATTGTTACCGGATAACGGGAAATTACTGTATCACTGTCAATGCTTGGTGAAAAGGCATGATACTAAAAAAATAAAACACTTATTCGTACCACTTTTATTTTATATGATCAGGACCGGTTTCGTTCATGACGAGCATTATCAAATGATAAAAAAATAAATTAATACTGTGCTTTTTATACAGAACAAAGTAAAATTATCAGGGTATATACAAACAATCGGTAACAGAAATATGAACGGAATTTACAGATAAATTACTCTATGGTGAGATTTACGTGTGTAATTTACCCCCGTCACCATAATTTTAATCATGTAATTAAAGGGAATGAAATATATATAATAAAAAAAGGTTCAACGCAACGTTATTCGCTAAGGCACACTTTGATAAGTAGTTGTGCCGTGCATTGGCAGGTGGCTCGCTGGTATCTAGTGGTCCCTCGACGTTTCCTCTGCTCCGCCGCAAGAGCTTCCAATTTATTCAACGGTTTATGCTTACTTAACAACTACTCAACGACCCCGCTGAGTTTTCATATTCTCTTCGATGAATTATTAAAATTATCGTCGACCCGCTACTGTGCTCAAGAGATTTTTCTTTTCGTTTCCATTGACTGCTATGTTTAACTGATAGGGTAAATACGAAAAATACTGACAGACTTAAAAAAATATTCGCTTTTATCATAAGGTAAGAGTTGTAAATGGCTCATTGGTGTGTTATCAAAATGAAATAAACACAACGATCTAATCAAATTATGTGAATTCACTTTAACGCGGTCAAGACAAATGTGATTTTGAAACACTGTGCTTAAAATTAATCCAAAATAAAACGTGTTCTCTAATTGAAAAAAGAAACAATTACAGAACTAATTCGCTCATTGCGGAATTCAACTGACCAGTTATTCTAATTGTCATGAAACAAAATGTTACAATATAAAAACACAGCATCGAAATTGAGTATGAATACGTTTTAGTTTTGTTCCTACTTTGAAAGGTTATAATGTATTTTTTTTACAAAAATATTGCTATTTTAAATGACGTATGATCTAGTATTTTTTTTTATTAACATTAATAAAAATATCTTGTAAGAACAACCATAAACAGCTATTCCCTAATTTTTTTTTAATTTTCGAGCAGAAATTTATTTATAAAGTTAAAAGATTTAGTTGCAGAGAAAATGTGTTGATAAATTTCTATGTTGGAAAACATGCATTACTCGTTACAAACGAAACAAGTCCTGATATTAATAAATAATGTGAAATTAAGTATTTTATTTTACATTTTCACCAAGAATTTACCTAAAAAGTAATTGATATTTTGTTGTATTAATCAATGAAGCTGGCTCGAAGCTTTGAACAAAAGATGGTTGCAGTAACTTTGGCCATAGAGAAGAAAAAAAGAAATCGAACATAACACTATTCGCATACTAAAAAAGTGTTTATCATCTTCTGAAATCTATGTTTTATTATTTATAAAAAAAAATATTTGTGCGCGTGTGTGTGTTTCCGCTAGAGATCGAGCCTTAATGTGATTTTTATTTTTCGCTTGCAACATGATGGAATATATTCCAAGCCTTCCCCCCGTAACACCTTATCTTTCCTCAAAGACCATGATAAAATATGAGTGCTCTATATTCCGCTCACCTTTGCCTGCTTTTAGGCTCAGCTACGTTTTATATCGCTAAAAGATTTTCCCAAAACTTAAATCCTCTTCGCTCTTGCATGTTTTGCAAGAGGCGCTTTATTTTATTTTATACACCATCATTCCCTCTCAATGTTATTAGCAAGCCCACCTTTTACATACGTGCCATTGCATGCAAACGCAATAATTCAGAGTGTGGCAAAAACGGTTTATGTTTATTTATTTTTTCTTTGAACATTGCCTTCTAAGCCGGAGTCGTTATTAGGCTCTTGTTTGGTACCAATTTATTTATTGCTAAGATTCTCTTTAATATCACGATTTTAATTCTTATCATATTTTTAAAAACTCATTTAACAATTTAATGTGATCAATTCGCATGCTTAATAACATACAAGTATATCTAAAAGTTTGTAGTTATGAGATATCTCAGTTTTAGTAAAATATGCCTCATTGAGAACAAGGCTTGTTGAAGATATGCAAAAAATTAACATTATTTTCAACAATATTTGTTTTTAAAGATGTTAATTTAAGTAAAACAGCAATTTGTTGATTGAATTAGCATTTACTTGGTAGAACTACAATATAAAAATATAAAAATAAATAAATACGTTGCTATTTTTACCCTATTAAAACAGCGATTTCATACCTGCAAAAATCAAGATACGTCCGTATGTTATAAACCGTGCGAGTTAGTAAAGAATGATTTAATAAATATGCGTTTTTCCAAATCCGTAGTTTATTACAGTTCATCGATTATTTCTTACACGCATGGACATAAATCATAAAGATTTGCTTTAATTAAGTCGTGAATATCTAATTATGTTTGAACAGTAAATAAACACTCCTTTTGAATAACTAAGATTTGGTAGAATTCCAATCAATCAGAAAGTGACGAAGTAGAATAATATACATATATTACGATTTTATTCTCAATTCTTGTTCCTCTTTAATTTTGAAATCCTTGCACCTCGCACATCACTGCGTTTGAACCCAAACAGCGCCTTACCTTTTGAAAAATCTGGCAAGTCAGATGTGTAATCTGATTCCCCTCACGGCAGCGAGTGGTTCTTTTCGGCGCTATTTATTTTCCCATCCACGAAAAATCTCTTTTGGTTTTATTATATCAATTTACCAACACCTACAGCTCAGCCTAAAATCACTCGATATTTCGATACTTGGCTGATACTATGCAACATTATGTTTGTAAGTAATTTGTTGTAATAAATTAATATAAATTGTGTAATAAGTAATTATAATAAATAATTAATAAGTAATAAATTGAATTTGATAAAACAATGTGTTTTTGATTCATAGAAAATCAAGTATCCTGAAAGAAATTGGCTTACTGAAACTGTATAAATATTATAAAAGTAAGCTTTTAAATAATCAAATTTGATGCATTAAAAGAAAGTTGTAATGGTAATATATTTGTAAAATTACTATTTTTTCCATTCATATGATTGATAATACAATATATTTAATCTTGAATATATTAATATTATAAAAATGTGTTGAATAGATAATATGCATAAGTTTTTTGATTAACATAAGATTTTTGTTAAAATCTAGTTTTATTATAATACAAATAAATTTAATCTAGCGGTATTTGTTATCTTTGTTGTTAAATTTATTTTTAGGTTTTCCATTATGGTTCTCTGATGGTGACCCAATAAATAAATACATATAACTAGTTTGTTTACAAAGATTAGAAATACATCTTGTTCATTTTAATTTTGATTTTTGGAGTTAATGCCTAATAAATTCCAACTCATAATTGTATTAAATCGTTTTTTTTTATATTTCTGTTTTCTTATTGTTTCAGGTGTGAAAAATGTCCCTCACAATGCGAAAGTTGTGACAGTGGCGGCGCATGTGGGGCGAGACGAGACCCTCTCGTGAGAGGGGCACTGCTCGTTGCTCAGGCTGCTTGTATGCTCGTGACCTTGGGTTTAGCTATTATTGTCTTCAAACAAAGGAAGTGCAAGGTAATATTCATCGAAATGTATATCAATGAAATGCACTGTCACCGAAAGACGGTGTATAGCGATATAATTGTGTAATAGATAGACAACCTAATAGCACTGAATAAATAATATCAAATATATGTAGTCATAAAAAATATGTAACATATTTGATGGCTATTTAGCTTTCATGGCTATATGTTCCCACTATTATGCTTCCGTGGATTAGATTCATGTTGCACCTGGGCTGGTCTTGGTTCACAGGCCGTGGCTTGAGATACCTGATTTTAACAAATACATGTCGTAAATTAATCATTAGATTTATGCGATTTTATTGCTTTAATTTAGAGCAGCAAAAAAAATACCAGATATCGGAAGTTTTGAATTGCCGTTACTTTGTTTGCTCGACTGTTACTTCGCGTCTATCGTAACGGGCATTGTACCTACATTGAAATTTTAAAAAATAATATTTAATGAAAATGGAAATTATGAACAGAAAGCACGCTATTCTTGTGTAGTGGAATTAATTCCACATGCCACTTTAATAGAAACAGAAATTATAAATGAGTATTTATTTAAACATTTCCATGAAGCATGACAGCTTACGCCAAAGTGCGATATACAAAACGATTAAGATACGTTCCATAAATAATGATAAAGAAGGCAAAAAAAAACATTTTTTCGCAACCTTTAAATAACTCCCAATTGAAAATATATAGACTATCTATATATAAATAGTCGATAAGGTCCGTTTGTATGAAGGATGTCCGCGATTTATGATTCTTTAATTGTAAGGTTGTCACTCAATGTGTAAAACACGTGTAATTTAAAAAATCTATTATTTATTTTCTGTAATAAAAAATGAATTTAGTTAAATACTCGTGTCATCACTGTTTCATAAAATAATTGAACGGTTCACAAAAAATATGTATATGCGATACATCAACAAACTTCAAAATAAATACTTTGATGCGCTCGAGTAATTGATTACTTTTTATCCACTGTAGCACTCTGTTTATTATCAAATACGGAAATTGGATGAGATAACTATTTTTTTTTAATTTGAAATAAAAAAGTAATCGCGTGCAATAAAGTCATCGGTGCCGGATGAAATAGATTGGAACTGTTTGACGTGTTCAACGGCTGCGGCCATTTCATTTCCTGACGTGAAAAACTTTCATTGCTAAGGTCCGAGTTCTATTTGACTGGAACGATAAGGCGGACCGGACCATACCAGTGAACATAAATTTTAAACGATACCATTACCAGCATCATCATCGTTTTACCGTGATTATACGTTTATTTAATATTTAACGAAACCATATACTTGCCTTCATTTCTAAAATATAAAGTCTATTTCGTTTACGCCAGCCTCTCGGCATTTGCCGATAATTAAACAGACTAATATTTAATCAAGAATTACCAAGCATAACTGAAACCGGTCCTGAATGTGAAACTATTGCATTTTTAATACCTTTTCGACAAGAATTTACTGTGAACACATTAAAGGTAATAAATTTCAAAGTTCTATTAAGTGAATTTTAATTCAATCAATAAAATATCAAAAATTCTGAAATCGTCACTTTAAAATAATGGGTTTGATTAGATTCGAAAAATTCATAAATCGGTGATAAAATAAAACTTATGACTGTATTTCCCTTGGGGTGAGATATGTAGATCTATACAAATGTTATTATTTCTATTTTTTTAAATTTATTCGATCTATCGTTATTTATTGCTATGTTTTTCTGGAATTCTTGAACAAAATTTTCATGAATATTCATTTGATTATTTTTTTTATTGCAGACGATCGCTTCCGGAATGTGGACTATATTGGAGACGATACTGCTTGGAATATTTCTGCTCTACTCAACGGTAAGCATGCTACTCGTTTTATGAATGCACAATTTTACAGTTAGACCCGTGAAAATTGACTTGCGAGGGTATAAATTATTATTTTTCAGTTTAGGTACAATTATACTTCTTCTCAGTGAATAATACACACTTTCATTTCAGTTTTTACTTTGCTTAAATATTAAAGTGCATTACTTATTACTCATTCTAAAAATCCATTTTTCATCATTGTTCGAATATGAAGCGTAAGGTAAGCACAGTTTTTAAAACTTAACTACAGTTGTACATTCAAATATTGGTATCACTTTTAGGGTGTTCACTGTCAATACTTGGTGGAAAGGCATTATATTAATAAAAACAATAATCCTTTGTACTTCATTCCACTTTATTTAATATTTCAGGACCGGTTTCGCTCATTGCGAGCATTGTCAACTGATAAGAAATATAATTTAACAATGCTATTTATACAAAATTGAAAAGTTATACACAACAGTTGGCATTGAAAAGAAATTGCCAATTACATTAAAGTGATTCTAAAATAACACAAAATTAAAATGTTCAACACAACTAACATATAATTAAAAAGTCATCCCAGATTCATAAATTCAGAATGCGATTGAAAGTAATTACAAACATAATTAAAATTTGGGAAATTTTTGACAAAGTGATAAAATGCTACATTAATAAAGTGAATATGCTTAATGATATGAATATGCTTAATGATAGTTTTATGTTTTCCCCGCTTCCAAGTAGTTGGTGTGTTCATTCATCACTTAAACAAAATCGACAGCCAGGAAGATTCTGAAAAACAAATTTTTCAAAGACCATATCAATTCTAACAAAAGAAATCTATATTTATTTATTTTTTTTAATTTATATAAAAGAATAGTTAACAAGGGCGAATGCAATGGATAAAGTAACGGGGAACTAGCAAAAATTATTTGATCGTTTAAAAGATCTGAATCAGGTAAAATTTGAATCTATTGATTTCTAGGATTTCTTGCTTGTCTAGTTTGACAGACTTGTTATTTAAATGTAGAACTTTAAAGTTTCTACCAATATCGAAAGTGTGTTTATTTTGAAACAGATGGTTTCCAAAAAATACTACTTGGAAGCGGGGAAAACATAAAACTATCATTAAGCATATTCATATCATTAAGCATATTCACTTTATTAATGTAGCATTTTATCACTTTGTCAAAAATTTCCCAAATTTTAATTATGTTTGTAATTACTTTCAATCGCATTCTGAATTTATGAATCTGGGATGACTTTTTAATTATATGTTAGTTGTGTTGAACATTTTAATTTTGTGTTATTTTAGAATCACTTTAATGTAATTGGAAATTTCTTTTCAATGCCAACTGTTGTGTATAACTTTTCAATTTTGTATAAATAGCATTGTTAAATTATATTTCTTATCAGTTGACAATGCTCGCAATGAGCGAAACCGGTCCTGAAATATTAAATAAAGTGGAATGAAGTACAAAGGATTATTGTTTTTATTAATAAATATTGGTATAACGGTGAAGGGTTGGATATGAGACGATCTATTTTACACCCGGTTGTATGCCACATAAAGCAATGAAGTGTGACATTCCCATGACATGTCACTAGTGACTGATGGGCCAAATGAATTAAAGATTGTGTTGTATTTTAAGAGAATAAAGGGACGGTATAACTGCATCTCTGAAAAGTGACAATTATGATAATTGTATAATAACAAAAACACATTTGAAAAAATTGGGGTAAACATAAAATTATGTCTTACTATATTGATGTAATGCTATTTGATTGAACGTTAATAACCTTTAACAATTCAGTAATATATATTTTATTTGGACAGGTTCTTTTATATTGTTATGTTTTGATTTTATAAAATAAAGGTAAAACTAAACTTAATCAGAGAATTATAAACAAACATTGTATGGAAGGTAAAACAAAAGCAACAAAACTTCAATAGAAGTCATCACATCCAAAAATAAAGCAATTCATTCCAGAAAGCGTCGAAGAAACACGTTGATCAAACACAAATTTTATTTTTTCTCGTTTTAGCGTAAAATGACAGCAGTAATTTAAAGATAAATGAGTGTAAATATTATTTATGGTCAAGTTTATTAAACCTAAAAATTGAATGGTGCATAAATCATTCAGCCATTATGAATAGATGTATAAGTTTATTATTAATTTGAGGTCGGCAAACTTCCGCGGCTGGCAAGCTATCGTTTTTTATTACAATTTTCACCGCGGATTAATTTGTAAATTGCTTTGAACGATGAGTTACCGTTCTGCATGTTTGGTTTGTGAATAAAATGTACGATTGATGGTGGTTATATCGTTTTATTTTGCATACATTCTGCTTCATTTTCGAGATAACGGCGTCAGATACAATTAACGCCACCGTCTTGCTTGGCTGCCTTTCTGCGTTAGAAATTTTATTATGCGTCGATAAACAAGGGGATTGAAATACGTAAAAATTAACAGAATAATTATATAACTTCGATCAATACTGAAGATTTTCAATATACTCAATGGCAATATGCTGTTTCTTTTTGAGAGTTACATTAGTACATTTTAGGTTACTTTTCGTGTTAACGGAAAGTGTTTAGCTATTTTTAAGTTTTGTCTCATATTACCGATTAAGGTTGTCTGGATAGTCAACTTCCTAATTTATGTACTTAGTTAATAATGTGTAATTTTGTGTTGATATCTTTAGGATGATAATGAAAAACCAGAATACAAGTCACTGAAAACTATACTATGTTCTATAATTGTATATTTCTAAAGAAAATAGAAGATTACAAAAGTGAATAATACATGATGTATTGGTAAAAAAATAAAGTTTCATTCACATACCCATAATTAAAGAACAGAAAAATAAGCAATGATCATAGCTCAATGCGAAAATAAAGTTCATATAATTTTAATTTTTTTTAACCAACGCTACCAATGTGGAGCATATGGACTCCTAATGAAGTTTATCACAACAGAAGTGTTTCTACGGGAACTGCTTGTTACTCAGTTGCTCAACCTCTCTTTTTTCAAAGAGAGTAGGGATAGAAGGATAGATCTAGGACAGGACTAGTGGTAAGCTAATCGCTCTCGATACGCCCCGTTCATAGGATATGATGGGTGGGAGGAGGAAATTCAAGACATCACATACATCCATGCCTTCGAACAGAAATTCATAAATCGATTGAAAAATCAATTTATAAAACTGTACGTACCGGGATTTGAACCAGTGCCCTCCTTTACCGAAGCCAACATCGTTGACCACTCGGCCCCTTATTAGTGTAATATTTTAGTTGCTAATTACTTGTTTTCAAATTTAAATTGGGTAACTTATAATTAATATAACATGAAAAAGCATCATTAAATATATGTTACATTTTATTAAGAAATCTGGATATGCATTTCTACCAAAATTGTTTCTTTTTTGCATTTCTCAAGCCTGGCTTCCCAAATTATACATCTACAGAGTCATAAACAAAAAAACGCAGTATTTTAGTACTAATATTTGAAATATTTACCGAATAAACTTATGGCTTGAGGCCACAAACAACTTACAACATAAAATTTCGTTGCAATACAAGAGATGGATTTATTTCAAGTAAATTAGATATTTTTCTACCAAATGCGTGAAAATAAAGTATTATTCTGTAACAAGGGTGCTCGAATTATGATTTCCTGCACTATTTTCATTAGTATACGTTTTTATTTAGTTGGCAAAGTGTGTAAAATAGTTTTAACCGTAAAACCGTTTTTTTACCACTTTATACAAATTGTATTTAGTGAGATTTGCATCTGGGCAACCATCTACAAAATAATAAATGAGTATTCAATTTGCAAAGACCACCTATGAATATGTTCTTAATATGTATTAATTGTTTGATGTAAAGAAGCGTTGAAAATATACTTTAAAAAAATAAATCGGCTATTGAAAATAAACATTACACAGTGACATTTAGTTTTGACTGATACCTACAATAGAACTGAAATATTTAAAAACTTTTAATGTATCAGGCTTAAAGCATTGGTTTACCGTTTGTAAACATAAAGAATTATCTTTGAATTTTTTCTACGTTTTAAAAAAAAATATCTAACTATGTCATATTTCGGACTCTCCTTGAATTGAATTGTTAAATATTTTATTTTTTCATTTCGTTGCGTGAAAAAAAAACTTCAAGACGCTGATAAAATATTAACCCTCTAAGGACGAGCGTCACCATATGGTCACAGTAAAGACCGTTGTCTATTGATCCCACTATTCATCCTTTTTCTACCTGAATATCGTTGCTTTTGCTCATGTTTGGTTAGGAAGGGTACAGACTACAGTTAGACATCAGCCGTAGGGACAGAAACGGCCTCCAAAAGCACATGTGATTTTTTGAATTTCCGTTTTTTTTAATTTACTTTTTGAAACTGTTAGTTATTTTTTTATAAAAAACATCGAATTATTTACGGTTATTTTGCTAATATATTTGTATTGAAATTATGTTGATCTAAAGAGGTCAAATTGTAAACATTTTTAAAAAAATCACGTTTAGCTATATTTCAACCCCGAATGTTTGCGAGCCCATACGGTCATTTTTGTCCTTACTACTGTCCGTACTCAATATTACACAGTAATAAAAGGATGAGCATGACCATATAGTCATGCGGGGTTTCTATACAACGACGTTTTTTTTTTTTAATTTTGGATAGGAATAAAAGTTATCCGTGACTTCAATATGGCTAAGAAAATATTTTTTTTATCGGAAAAAAGCTCTAGTCTCTGTAGGGCTAATTTTGTAGCCCACTGTTTGGGAATCCGAGCTATACGGTATATATGTTGATCTTAATTTTGACCGAGTAACAAAAAATAAAAATTGTTACTGCTTACAATGTGGATATCTCTGAATATTTTTTGCTACACATCATATACTTTAATGATTACGCAGTGTATCATCGATCGTCTCTGAAAAGAAGAAGTCATAAATATTTATTAATTAGCGGTTGTGTTCTGAATATGAGTTATATCTCTTAATCACGAATCCTTTGCCATGATTCAGTGGTTTAACTGTTCTAATCGTTCGTACATAAATATTAGGTATGGAATTATATTCGCTTAATAAATACTAACTGTAACGCACATCAAATTTTATATATAGTTATGTTTCTTAAATGTATCTATCCATAAAAATAAAACTGACATTTCTAAGTAGTAATTATTAATAATTCAAACTGATCGTTAAAACATTAATTGGGTGGTTGGATTTTGGGCCTAAATCTCATAAATCAAATTAAATATTCTTTAATTCAACATTAAATTTTCCAGTAAATATACATATTATTAGCACACTATGTATTAAAAAATCAATATTTGCTGCAATGTGGTTTTTGGCAAAGAGTTTTCTCAGTATCAATTTAACAAAGGTTGGTTATCATTAGAGATCCGTATTTTTAGCATTTTGGAATAGATTTTTTTCCTAAAATCGCCAAATATACAAATAAGTGCTACGATAAAAAATTAACGTTTTCAAAAAAATGTATTGAAATAGATTTGTGGATATTTCATCCAGTGCGTTGGAAACATTATTATACTGACAACGCATTTAAACGCACATAATGTGTCCCCCGATCCGTTTCATGAGTGTGGTTAGTATTAAAAGATATTCATATTTTTGTCTCTGTATTTACCATGTGGTTTTGCAATTTTTGAATTGTATATCAATAAATTATAAATTATTTCTTTATGATAACATAGACAATAAAATGTGATAAATGTAGTCAAATTGATAATTTTGTGAAACATTGAAATACATGCTTAAAATAAACATTATTCATGTTATAAAATGGTGATATCAAAAATAAGATAATGCTAAAACCTTAAAATAGATGTTAAAAACACGACTCTCTAATTTAATTATGATGTACACAAAAGTAATTGCAAAACTAAAACAGGCTTTTCCCAATGATTTATTTAGCTCTCAAAGTCATCAGTATATTTTCAGTTATAAATTGTTTAATATTACCATTTTTTCAGATAAAATGAGTAAGAATCGTTTTGATAATTATTCAAAAAAAATTATAGGCGACTGAAAAAGAATTGACTTCGTTTATAGGCCGGCTGGTGGTGGGTAAACGAACTAGCTGTTGAATAACATTTCATATAGTGTAATAGCTAACTTTTTATTATCAACAAACATTTTTTTGAAAATTCAGGTCAAATTGAATTATTCTAATACAGCTATCTGAAGGACTTTTCGAAAATATCAGTAGCGAATTCTGCCACATCCTGGATTTATGCATCACGTATTACGATTGTCATGTTTTGACAGTGTAGACGTGCCAATTTTTATCGCGGCTTCATAATATGAAGCCATAATAAAAATAGTCAGTTTTATTAGACAATAATAAACTATGCTATGCCAACATGTCATTCAAAATGTGACATGATTGATTGATATACATTTCCGTGTGTTTTATTATAGAAATTAAATTACGAGGAAATTCCGTTTTTACGTTTCTGAAGAGACAGACGAAAAAAATGCAAATACGGGGAAACGTAGATTGGGAGCGTATTTGTTTTCATAACTCTGTTTTTCATATAAAATTTGATTCAATAAATTTATCTGAACATCATCAAAGTTAGTAACATGGCTCTAACATTGAAAGACTTCAGTTTACCCTAAAATGTACATGATTTTAATTGATTTTTTAATATTTCTCTCGCGTGACGTTATTGTTAGACTAACATTGATGCAGTTGTCTTATTTTCGATTGTGAAGAAGAAATCATTTGACATTGTAATTCTAACGCGATATTCATTGAGATAGCCCGTTCCGGTCTTAGGCGGAAGGAAATGTCGATGTAGGTGCGATAATAATATAATTTACCGTAAAAAAATTCAACTCAGTAAGCCTTCTGATTTAATTGCTGGTCTTTTTCAAAGTTAGAGGTGTCGTAATATGAAATGCATAGTTGTAAAAAGAAAAATGAAAATGATACGCAATAATAACGCTAAAAAAAATATTTTAATTTTGTTTCAGAGTTATATTAGGTTACCCTTTTATTCATCTAAGTCCCCTTTAATTTTAAATATGTTCTCGCACCCGTTTGACAATGTATTTCTATTTTTTTTTGAAATTACTTTGATATCTTAATATTTCTTACATTTAAAAATATTTACAAATATATTAGGTACAGTAAAATATTTCAATTTTTAATTGATTGTTTTTCAGTGCATTTTTTTTTCAAAAATTTCAAAATAGAAACTTCTCCTGCACTTCCGGAAATGCTTTCTCGCACCCAAAATCACTGAGTTAAATGAATAAAGTCATCGTGATTTTATCAGATTACAATAAATTTGTCATAACGTCTGATTATTTTGTGTGCACTTATCATACATTATTTAATTGTTTAAATAAATTCGGTCACAGAAAACGAAGCAATTATGTTTTTATTTACTATACATTTATATAATCACATCTTTCATTAAGTTATATTAAAAAAGAGGTTAATGTTTTACATTTTATCAGTTTCAATTATAATGCTTTATTAAGATAAATTGAAGTTTTATTTCTTATGTCTTTACCAAAACAACGATTCCATTTAACGGAACAAATTTAATTACTGCATGCAATGCGTGTTACTTTGAAACAGTAAGTGATTAGAAAATTAATGGTTTGATTAAGGAATCTCAATTTAACAATGAACATTAAAAAAATATTTTTACGGTATTTCAATAGTCAATGAATTAATTTAATATTGTATAAATTACCACTTCCAATAGGTTATCTTAAAATAGAACGATAAATCTATCTGATTAATAAATTTGTTTAGTTTATGCTTTTAAATAGTTTTCAATTATTAATTTACTATGCAGACTTGATGTATTTAAAAAATACATTTTCAAGTAATTATACCAACAATATTTTGTTTTATTAATGTATTTTATTTTATCATCAAGCCAATCTCAATGGGGTTGATTTGAGTAATAATTATGAATCTACATTGTTCATACTTATACATAAGTTTATTTTTTTATAAAACGATTTAATTGAGTAAGAGTGCTAAGCTTGATAAACCATGTATTTTTATTGATAAAGAAAATACTCTTGTCATATGAGGTGCAGAAATGCTGTCAAGTTAATCCCTCCCATCCTATCCTAAAAACTGGGGGTTACAAGAGCTATCAGCAAACTAAAAACAGTTTCCTAGCCCTTTCCAAATATATTCTATCATATTTGAAAAGGAAATGTTGACCAACTAAATTAAATCCAGCTTTCGTAAAAAAATCTGTTCTATGGAACAATTAGTTGTAAAACCACGTATATTTTTGTTATTTTAATTGGCATGAGAACTTTAATAATTTGTTAAATTTAAATTCTATTACAGCAACCAAAAATGGCAATATATTTTATTATAAATTTAAAGTGTAATTCAGTAACTAGATGCTTAAAGATTTTACTTTTTTTTTCAAAAAGAGAAAACTTTTAAGTACTTTTGTAAATAACCGAATTAGTCCATTAAAAAAATTTGCACTCCTAAATTTTGAACTCTCAACCTATTAACGGCGAACAAAATCACTAAAATCATGTCTCGGATGTTAATTTTGTTAACACCATTCATAATGGTGCAGTAATAGGTTAAGTGTTGCCTAATAATCGTAATTGGGCGGCGACACGGGTGCTGGGCCGGAGAAAGTTTGCCGCCTGGAAAGCTTTTAAGGCATTCCCTTTCCTTCGTAGGCCTATCTCGGCCAAAACTCGCGGTTCGCGGACAATTCTTCAAGAATAACGACGCGAAGGTTTCGCTTCAGACAATATTCTTATTGAGTAATAAACATAATTTATAAAGTAACAAAAAATCAGGAAAGACATTTTCAAATCTTCATCGTAGATAATTAGATAAAATACTAATATGAAGAATTCACACTTCAGGAAGTTGTTATCTGTAATTACACACAGTATATAGGTATTCAAAAATAAGCCTTTTCATCGTTAAGATTGGTGAAATAATGATTATGTACTAGAAAAAATGGAAGACCATTTCAAGGATGGATTTTTTTTCACTTTTTTGTGGAGCTGTCTTTCCATTCACAGTCAAAATCAAAGTCGTTTTATTTTTTAATGACTCCTCAGCTCTGGCAAAATTTTCTGCGTAGCAATAAGCCAACTGGAAAATGTATTTCGACGCATGGTTTTCTATTGTTTTAAGTTGGTTTTGACAAAATATTGTTATAAAATATACGAAAAACGATAATCAACAAGAAGAAAGCAAATTTTCATGTTTTTTTATGGCGCTGACATTGTTTCCGTTTTACAGTATAACGGAAATCTGTGACTACCTCCATGTAATGTGAAAATGATTTCAAATAAATTGAACATCAAATTGTCGAGGTATGAATCTTCCACATACCCTTCTCGCGGGGGCGTGCTTTTTATGTTGCCCGGATGATTAATGGCTATAATTTTGTTTTATTTTTCGTCTTTTGTTATTTAAGGTGGGTATTGTGCGCGTGGAGCGTTTACAACTAAAAAGATGTAAAGTGTTTTCAAATAACCACCAGGCGCTTTATAAAAAGTGTTTTACAAGCGTCGTTTTTAATAAGCCGTGGGAAAAAAATTTCGATAAGAAAATGGACGTGCTTCAATTTTTTTTAATATAATAGGTTTTTCAGGTAAAGTTGTAAAAATACTAAACGCGTAAAATATATTCTATATATAATATATACGATTCGATAAATTAATTGTATAATGTGCTTTGTGTAATCTGGAAACCGGATATCACATAAAATATGGTTGAAAAAATATATATATATAAATCATACCATAAGAATAGTGAAGAATATTTTAATATGTATGTGCCCATTTTATACAAGAAGTTATCGGTATTGCAAAAAAAATACGCGCCAAAACAAAAAATATATTTATTATTAAAATATATATTTCGCTAGGAAACTATAATTTATAAGCTTTTTTACAATTTAAATATAACAATTTATTTAAAAAGTCGTTGTTGATTTAATTTTACTTTAGGGTATTAAGTGTTAACCTAATTTATAAAATAATTTTTCGTATTTACTGATTCTTTTTAATAATTCTGTTTAATTCTTTAGGTGGTGGTGAGATTCTTCAAACCATCCGTGGAGCAGTGCTTAGTGGAGCCGTGGTTTCGAGAGTTGGGCTTCATAGTGTGTTACGGAGCCATTATTTTGAAACTGTATAGACACCTTATAGAATTTAGAACGAGAAAAGCTCATCGGTGGGTAGTCAGAGATGTTGATTTACTCAAGTATTTACTTGCAATGGTAAGTTTTATTTCAATTAATAAATTTAAATATAATATGTATTTCAATACAGTTGAATATTTCAATATAATTAAAAAAAACAGTACAAAAAAAAACACGGACAGTCGGGCTCGGAATGATTGAAATCGATAATTTGATAAAAAATATATTTTTACACGTAACAACGTCTGATTGAACGCAAGGTATAAAAACAATATTTACATATTTCTAGAATAGGAAACAGTAGTCTGTCTGGCAGCTTATAAATACTTGGTTACTTCAAAACATACATTCCGATTTTTTTTAATTTTCAAAACCAAAAAACCGGTATTTCAGTATTGAAAATACAGCCGAAATACTAGTATCTGTGTTTTATATAAATAATTAACATGGTATACTTCTTTGACGCACGAGATTGTTTAATGCTAAATTTAATAGGTTTGAACTAGGGACTCTGTATTGAGACAAACCGAGAATAAATTAACGGGAAATTGACGCTTTTTGACAGGTCTCGGTTACCGGGACATTTGAATATAAAAACTAGATACCTTAACTTTTTTAATAAAATTTTCATTCAAAACAAATACATTATAGTTTGAAAATTTTTATACATTTCGAAAATCAATAAAAAAAAGTAAAAACCGTTCAAAATCGTCCTTTTATTTAATAAAATAAAATATCATCATTGTACGTACATGTGACAGATGTTGGCTTGCAAAAATAATAACCATACAATTACTTATCTAGTGTATTATTTTTCATAAAAAATAGTTTCGTCGTAAAAATCAAAGGAATCTCTTATAATAAAGAGAACAAAGCTATTTAAACCACAATTTCGTTATGTTTTGCAATATCTTACATTAAAAAATAATGTTTTAAAGCTTGTTTGTCATTGGCTTGTCATTTGAGCGATAAACGTCATAATTGAGACCCACAACTTCTGAATGAAATCATCAAAAGTATATTATGTATTTCAAGTTCAGTCTTCATAATTGTTTTAATTATTTATAACGGCTACTGATGTAAAAAATAATAAATAAATAAATTAAATATAAACACTACATTTTTTATATATATATTTTTTGTAATTTAGGCTTCAAGACAGTTTTCATTAATTCGATTTGCTAAAAATACATATTTTTTAAGAATGTTACTGTATTTCATGCATAAAAATATTTCTTTTAAATAATTTTTCACAAAAATGACCACAGTACTGCGGCCTCGGGACGCGAGAATTTCCCATGACAATACATTTTCATGTTTCGTATCCCGGGGCTAGAAAAAAGTCGAAACTTCTTAATAAGTTACGATAAAAATATTTATTGATTGAATTTACTTGGCAGAACTTCATTATAATAAGGCGAAAAAGTATTAAAGTATTTTAGTTCTACAATTATTTAAGTACCCATACGTTTATATATTTTTATAAAGACCCTAAGCTAAATTGCACTAGAAGTACTATAAATTAATATAAGCCAATGATATTCTAAATAAACAAAAAAATATGAATCCATTACCTTTCATTTTTTTTCAATATATTATAAGTTAGGATGTTATAATATATGAGAAGATTTATTGTTGATCTCTTCTTAAAGACTAAGTTGATGTCAGTCAAACATTAAACAGCTTAAATTGATAAATCAACTGAATATATCATATTTATTTACAACATATACATTATTTATTACATCCATATTTATTTATTAGAATAATATATTTATGACAGTTCACTTCAATTAATAAAAAAAATAGATACAGAAGGTTATACAGATTGTTGCTGTTAACTTGCGCCGTTTTAGGGGTAAGCCCATTCACGTGACGGTGGGCTACGGCCAGAAAAACGCACACGAGGGAAAGTCACCTACCTCCCCCCAAGTGGCTATATTTTTTCCGCTGCGGCTGGCACAATTTTCCGTCACGTGACTCGGCATAATATGATCGCATTAAAATTGCTCGGTAATTTTGAAGCGGCTAATAAGGGATAGGAAATTGGTTTCCGTGCGACGAGTAAAACGTTTGAAGTACGTTTTAAGCAGACAATTGTTGTATTTAGGAATGGCGCTTTTTTGCTTGTTATTTTTGTGTTATAAAAGAAAAAATATTTCTCAAGAAAGATATTTGCATCGGTCGGATGGCCGTTATTATTGATCAGTTATCCAATAAGACTGCATTCATAAACTTTAATAATATGTATATAATACATATATTGGTACTTAAATTGTATGCACATATTTTTTAAATGAAAACAGTGAATTTTTTCTAAATTTGAATTCAACTAAAAACTGAGATCCTAAAATCCGCAATTTTTTTCACACTTGGATCTAGGGATTCTGAAGTCTCGGCTTTGTACATGTCTCGATACGCAAGAAATAAAGTTGTCATTTTTCGGTAAATTATTGTGTCATAAAACAGTTATGAAAAAATATGTTAACGAATCTATGTATCTAACACTGTCGGCAACCCAAAACTCATGCAAACTATTTTATAAGTTAAATATTGCAAGAGATGACAATATTGTATCGAAAATATTTATATTGGTTTTTATTACTCATCATGAGAATTTTGCTGATGAAACCATTTCTTTCGATAAATACTACATTTGGTAAGTAAGTTTACGGTTATTTGTCGCCTGCTGTGGCCCAATTGGTTAGAGATTGCTCTACCGATCACGCAGGTTTGGGTTCGATTTCCGGTAAGATCACAGTGAATTTGAGAAATATTCAATTCAAAGTTGTGATCGAAGACTGGGTGTTTGTGATGTCAATTCACATCACTTCCACTCTTCTCATCCTTCTGACCCTTTAATAAATGGGTGTAGCAATAGCGATTAGCCATCCACTAGTCCTGTTCTAGCCTTATCCTTATTCCCCTACTTCTCACTTTGAAAAAAGTGAAGTTGAGCGACTGAGTAACAAACAGTTCTCGTAAAAAAAAACTTCTGTTGAGACACCTCCATTAGGAGGCCATATGCTCCACATTGGGAGCAGACATGAATAAAAAAAATGCAAACTAGTCCGTCACAAGTACGTACAATTGCTCGTTTGTGGAAGATTTTGATAGTTTCTAATCTTTATTGCCTTCCAAAATGTAAATGTCTCAAGGTATAGAGCTTCTCAAAATTTATTTGTATTCAGCAATAAAATTTCTTTCGTGAATGTCTCGTGTTGATTAATTCAAATGCCCTAAGAACCGACACTGGCAAATACGGATGATTTCCCGGGAATTTATTCTCGAGTTGTTTCAACACAGAATCCTTATTTGAATCATATGAATTATTTTTGTAAAATAAACGTGTACCTATTTTTATATTCATTCCGTAAAGTCTTTTGGCAGATTTTTACGGAATGATCATTTGAAATAAAAGTTGTAGTCTCGGTGTTCGTCGATATTATGTTTTAATATCGGTATTGTGGATTCAACACAAACGTTAGAATAAACAGATGAAGCGTACCATGAGTTATGAACGCAGGCGAAATTCCTTCGATACGCATTTGAATATTGAAATTTCTTTCTTCCTCTCTTTATGCGTTCTCGTATATACGAAGACAAGCCATAAATAAAAGCTGTATGATTTTATATGTTTTGAACATGTTTGTTTTGACTTCGATAAAAAACATGCGTACATTTAAAAGGAAGGGGTGAGCGAAAAAATCTCCAATAAAAAATGCGTAAATAACATGTTAACATTTTTTTATGTTTTATTAAAAAAATAGAATTTCTTATTGAAGTACATTGATTTCTTTTGCATTTTTTTGGTTGAATAAGGTATGAACGATGTGTTTATTTCCATAAGAATGTATAGCAATATGCTTAGTAATATTTTGATATGGTCATTTCTATGCTTAAATATAATTCTCTTCAGTTGTACATACAACTATACATATAGAGCTAACTAAGAAGAAATAAACAATGGATTAACCTAATTACTCACAAAAACATATTATATTTTACTTCGATGTAGTTTATTCAATAGGCTTATATATCTAGGCTGTTTTAGGAACAAAATACAAATAATGTGGCGTGAATCGATATTCAAAAAATACATTGACAGGTCTAAATGAATGAATGAAGGATGTGGATTCGATGTCTAATATTACAGCGATAATTAAAATCAAAATATAGATGGTTTTATGCAGATCACAGATAAAAAATATTGTTAGAAGTTAATAGGCATGGACAATTACCTGCGTTAATAATACTAACCGATAAAAATACAATAAATGCACAAACTGTGTTCTCCCATATAAATAAATGATATCTAAGTAACTGCATGTGTATGTAACACATTTTTGTTGATCCTTTTACTTACAAACTTCTGCAAGTACGGTGAAAATGTGCGCTTATTTATAATGATTTAAAATCTAACACATCTCTATTTTATATATCATAATTATATAAATAGTTCACGTTAAATCCAACCATAGTTTTATGCTTAAAGCAAGTTTAACGCAGTACAATAATAGCAAACAAAATCTAATTTTCCAGTTCGTTTATTAACACAATGGTGGCTGTTGAAATATAATAGTTTTTAACTTGCCAGTGGGCAAGGACTGAAATCACCACCACCGGATGCGTTATACCCAAAGGTATACCCTTATCTCAACCATATCGCTTCCCAAATAGACCCCCCAAAATTAATGAGTGCCGGTCACAGCGGTGGTGTAAAGTAATTCCTCATTTAAATAATTTTCAAAGATGTTTTATTAGTGTGATTAAGTAGAGAGGTATAAAAATTGCCAGTAGCATTACGGTACGATAATAATATGGTATACAGTTACCCAATTGGATATAGTCTGTGCTGTGTGGTAGCAGTTCACAAGGTGTGGTACATATCCACACCTTGTGAACTGAAAAACGCTGAATAATGAGCCAAAATTCTAAGCTTAAACTGTATATGTTGAAAAGAAAAATGTAACGGAACTTTTTGTGAAGAAAATTGAATTTTCCATAAATCTTTACGGCGTAAAATCCAATAAAATACATTAAGTCGATTCAATTTCATTGCAATTTATTTTTCTTTTAAAAAAAAAATCTAAAACGTGAATACGTTTTTTCAAGTCGAGCCAAAGATATTATTCTCTACGCGAAAAAACTTTGAAATACAATAAATATTATTTAACACAATGGTTTCGAAAACACTTATTTTACAATCAATCGGGAATTTTTTCCTATACATTTTAAAGCAAGTATTGCAATTCCACTAATGGAAACGTGATTTATACCCTGGCCTAGTGCTCTTGGCTCATATATTTATGGAACGTGCAAGCTAGTGTAAACATTGAACATTGAAAATGAAACAAAACTTAACCGATACTATTTTAAGATGAACACAAATATACGACATTAAATTAAAGCAGTTCTTTTTTCCATGTAACGCGGTGGGACGGCGTCCCAGAACCTTTTCCTCACAATTTTTAATGTTTCAAATCGATATTCGTAAAATTTTATTTTTATTTAACTTTAAAATCTATTATTTTTTTTTCATGGAAACAAGTGACATTCGTGACAGATCTCATAAGTTTGAATAACAGTAAGAAGCAAAGCAAGATCTAATATTTAACCACTAGTTATGTCTCAATTTTTTCCTTCCATTCTAACTTTTTTCAGTAAAAAAGAGAGGTGGAACAACTAAGTAACAAGCCAATTCTCTATTATCCAATTCTACAAGAAATACCTCTATTAGGCAAATATATGCACCTTGAGAACTGATATTGACCAGAAGTGAGACCCGGTACCTTTGTTTTTTTAAAAAAGCACTTTATTTAAGTAAATTATTTTGCTTTATTTAACATCATATAAATATTTTTTTGTTTATCCACTATACGAAGGTCTGTTGTGTCGTAACAAAACAATTGTTCATGTAAATAAATTTAATTAAATATAGTTATTTTTTTACTTATGGATTCCATCTCATATATACAATATTTTCTGTTATGATAAAAATACTGCTATCTTGAACTTTAAGCTTCATTTTATTGATAAAAATATATTGAACACAGCTCTTAGCATAAACTAAACCATACAATTTTGTAATTTGTTAGATTACCATAGGTGCGTAGTAAATTATTGACATTTAGGATATTCATATAACGCACATCCTATCAATCCGATGTATTTTATAAATGGAAAAATTCAAATCATCATTCGCTATCAATTTTACGCATAATAACATAGCGGTAACAGTTTAAACGTGTGCTGAATGATGACATGCCCATCCTTGTGTATTAATTTGTATAATCGCAAAAACAAATCCCAACGTCTTTTTGATAACGAAAGAAAGGTGAACTATATTTTTTATAGTATAAGAAAATAATGTAAAAATAGATAGTAACCGCATAAATTCAGATATATCAATTGGAGGCTTTTACTATTAGCAAATGAGCCTCAAAATATAAGACCGCAAATTGAAAAATAAGTATGTGTATGGTCTAGTTCACACTAACATGGCGTCAACCGCCATCGCGTTTTGGAAACATGCGTATATTACTGTGATTGGTATGGATAATAGGTTTGAATTTCACAAACATTACAACACATTAAGGCTTAAACTATGTTGGTAAATTTCGTTTTTACACTGTTGAATACCCTTTGAAATGTGACAATTTTAAAATGAAAACTATTCTTAAAAATATATTTCAAAATATAACAATAAAACTGTATCCTTATTCCTCTGTATATTGTATTAGAACATTAGTCGGCAAACTCACTATTCAACTGAGCCGAATTTCAACAACGATTGAAATTTCTTTTAAGAGCCTTTTTAAAAAAAAAAAAAAAAACTAGTATATATGAGGAGCTTGGGATCAAAAATGACCAGATCCACTTTTACATGAACAGACAAAAACACAATTCTCTTATAAAAACAGTACTACTATTAAAACTATTATAACGATATCTCATTTTTTATAAAAACTGGATTTGGGCGTTTTTGATCCCAAGCTCCTCATATGTAGTAGTAACTGTTATTAACTTGAGGTTCTCCTACGTTGAACTTTAAAAAGGTTTGATTAACGTTCTCCTACCTTGAAAAGGTCCTCAATCTTATTGAGGTACGTTCGCTGAGATCGCCTCTTCCAACTCTAAGTTTTAATCACTTTTAGGGTGTTCACTGTCAATACTTGGTGGAAAGGCATTATATTAATAAAAAGACAATATTCCTTTGATTTAAGACAGAAAACCGACTTCTGCGCGTGAGACACGTAGTTTCAATCGCATTGTATGTGGTATTTTATGGAAAAGACACTCAAGGGGGCAAAGAGCTTGCGAGCCGCAGTTTGCCGACCACTGTATTAGAAAAAAAGAGGCACAAATGTGATTCTAAGCATCAAATATCCATGTTTGTTTCCAATTGTTTTATTTTGACTTTCTTTATTTCACTGCCACTTATTATCAATTTTGGTGTGTGTTGTCATAAAGTTTGGTATGACAAAAATTGTGATAAACAAGAATTTTATTTCAACAATTGTGGATATTACTGACAAAACTTTATAGTATCTCATTTATTATCAATGCAACAGCGTTAAACGCTTTAAAATGATTCCGAAGAGTGTATTAAGAGCAGCTACTCTTGGCATGAATGATATGCTAAAATAAAGTGAAAAGCATATATAAGTCGAGATTTATGCGCTCCTGTGTGATGCCGCAAAGTATATTTCAAGGCATATGTTGCAAGTCTCTACTGCAGTGGTTCTTAAACCAGTGCACCGCGAAATAATTGGTAAAAACGAAAAAAACGCAAGAAGTAAAAACCGAAAAATCCGCAAAATAGTGAAAACCGAAAAAGTCGTTGGCAAAATTATGTTACATAATTACAATATTTTTTACATAGAGAATCTTTAGTTTCGAAAACATTACCTGCAGCACTAAAACTTGTACTAGATCAAGTTGTAAATATGCTGTATTTCATAAAATCAAGACCTTTAAAAGCACGCATGTTTAAAAAACTTTGCATTTCTATGGAAGTTAAGTACGAGTGTTTGCTTTTTCACACAGAAGTCAGGTGGGTGGTCAAATAAGGGTAAAGATTTATGTCGATTCATAGAACTTAAGAATGAATTGTTAATCTTTTTTCGAAATGAAAGTATGGATGATTTTGTAAAATGTCTTCAGAATGATTGGTATGCTGAAGTGGCATATTTAGCAGATATTTTTAATTACTTAAATAACGTTAACACAAGCATTTAAGGGAAAATGATTTTTTTTGACATCTATTGACAAATTGACAGGATTTCGGAACACGTAAATGACATTTGTTCAATTTTACAGGAGAGCCAAAAAACTGTATTAATAAATAAGTATAAGGAAATCAATGAAAATGAAAGACACTTTGAAGTAAAATAATAATTATGTATATTTAAATAATCTGCCGACACAACATTAATTAAATAAACTTTTTATTAACAACAATGTTTGATACGAGTTAACAATTTTAGTTTTGTTTTTTATTTTATGATGATACGAGGAAACAATTCCAAGTATTTTGATCAATTCAATGCACCTGTTTAAACATCATCCACATAATAATAGAAACATACATAATTATTTTTTTTTAAAATCGAGTAACGTATTGTCCACTCTCCAATACAAAATGTTGCAGTAAACATGTTGGAATTTTTTCTCACCTATTTTTAAATAGTAGAAAAACGGTGTAGCTCTTTTACTATCTTCTGACAGTTTGGTGGGACGTGTTTCCAACTTAAGTACAATTTTCAATGAAAAATGTTTTTTGTAAATTACGAGATGTCAATATATTTAATAGAGCTTGAAAAAACAAAGACAATTATATGCATAACTCATTTTATGAAAAAAATTCGGTTACGTGGTATGGCCATCGATTATTAACGAAAACATTTCCGAGGGAATTATTTCCGCAATAAAATAACATTTAACTTTATTGGAAGAAAAGATTGCACATTATTTTTCTTCCTTGAATATAGAAAATTATGACTGGATACGAAATCCATTTGCTACGATTGATACATCGTATTGTGGATTTTCATACGCCGAAAAAGAAGAATTAGCCTCATTGTTGACTGATCGTACTCCGAAATTTCTAATTTTCCGAAACGACCACGGAGGACTTCTGGATTTCTGTCCAAGAGGAATATCCAGTTCTTTACATGAAGGCACTGTAAATTTTGTTACAGTTTTCAACATCATAATTGTGTAAGCTTGGTTTCTCAACAATATCTAATATGAAAACTAAAAAACGAGAAATACTATAAGAATTGAGGGTAGCTATATCAAATATTCGACCTAATATTTCTGATATCTGCAAAAACCAACAAGCTCAGGTATCACATAAATTGATTTTTGATTAATCATATAAATTCCATTTTGTTAAGCAGGGACAAAGAGCATCTTCAAATATCAATACAAATATGTTTAATAAAACGCGTATAAATATAAAATCTTTTAGGGTTCTAGGGAAAAATTAACTAACTAAATTTATTTTCAATATTAAACATTTTTTATATAATTTACCTTAAAAAGAAAATATGTAAATTATTATATTATTTTTTTAAAATGTGTAATAAAAATTATGTCCACATATTTTTTTTTGACCTCTTAATTCTGGTGCACCGCCACTTTTTCCCATGATCAAAAGTGCACCGTGACTTCGAAAAGGTTAAGAACCACTGCTCTACTGAGACTTAAGTAATTGTTCCCTTTCTGTGGATATCCTACTAAAATCAAACAAAAAACAGGGTAAACAGTTAATTTTTTAAAAAACTTTTGCTATAAAAGAATTGTATGATTACAGAAGAGTGAAATTTTTCGTAATATAACTATATCCGAAGATAGCTAAAACCTGATTAAGATGATAATAAACTAAATGAATGTTTTCAACTCCATGATCTATTTTGACTTACTTATCAATGAAAACATTACGATCATAAATTATTATATGTAGGATATATATATTCCTTTGTTGCTGACATAATATACATTATTTTGTTAGTTCGTTAAGCTGCCTAGCAACACTAGTCAGGCAAATTAATTTATCGTTGTCTTAGTCAAATTACGAAATACACAATAAACACGCGTAATCAAATACTCACCTTCGCCTTTGTGCACATTAAGCTACGTATACACAAGGTGACAAACGGAGCAAAATGTTACCGGAAATAACGCTTATGTCCATGTCTCGAGGAAAACGCCACAAAAAAAATATTTCTGCTTACTTCGAATGTTGCAAAAATTTTAACTGTTGAGGTTATGTTGGCTAACTATAACGATTTTTTTGTTGTGATTTTATTGTATGCAAACATTACGAGTAAGGTAAAACTGTTTATTTCGTCCCTAAAATAAAAAAAAATACACTCGTTCAATCACCCTCGATCACTGTTTACACACGAAGCCATACACTAATTTACTTTATAAGAATCCATACTTTTGGTAAAAATCGCGTCATAATGTCATGATTACAAAAAAAAGAAATTTCAAATATGAAATTTAAAGTTTTTCAAAATGTGTAAAATAATTTAAGAACGATTTAAAATTGCTTAAATAACATGTGGGCGCAACTCAATCGTGTTTTAAAATCAAAAAATATGTTATCAAAATAAAAAAAAATAACTGGTTTATCAAACAAATGATTCAATAATATATTACATTCAAAGAATATAATGCCATTCCACAAAGTATTGACAGTGAATACCCTAAAAGTAATACATTACGAATATAGCAATGTATACCCTTATAAAGAGGAAGACAATCGGTAAATAATATTAATGCGAATCACGATTTCTCTTTCAAACTTATTTCCGATTGACGAACAATCCCGTTGAAACATTGTGCACCCGTCTGGAATAACCGTCACGTGATGTGTGGTCGATGCGCTTGTTTGCGGAGCGTCAACATGCAACATACCTCACGCCACGTGAAATTGCCGCACTATGTTTCGTGCAACACTGGGGGACAGTGCGCAGCGCATATGCTTCAAGTCATGTTGAGGAACAATTTGTTCCCTAGTGAATATGAATGAAGTGTAATATATGTTCACAAATTACAATGTTTGTTATAACAGCTTAAAACGAATCAAAGGCGTGTTGATTAGAGCATACTGGTTATAGAATCATTATTATTGTTAAGTGTGATAACGAAAATTCCATTAGAATGCTGATGCTGATTTAACCAATTTGTTTAGGGACGTTTTTGTGGTTAACTTTTTAAAACTTGTATTTTATATGAAACAATACGATATCAACAACAATTGTAGAATTGATCACAATGTTTAAACTCATGAAATAACGTATTTTTTATTATTTTATACTGACCAGTAAGCCGATGGGGTTATATTATATATAACACGTAATTACGTAATTTTACACTGAAAAAAAGTGCAAAGTTATCATTTTAGAATATAAACTGGGACCGATCTATTTATAGATCGGCTTTGCTTTTTATTTTTTGTGATTGGTTCTTTCTTCTGAAAAGCTAGTACGATAATACTGCTGCGGCAATCGCATGAGTCTGAACGTTGTCTGTGAACCGATGGAATCATACATTTTGTTGTATTTATGTACTTTGCCAGAAATCAATAAATATTTTTCTTATTGTCAAAAACGAAAGCGTAAATGTTTAATGAGAGTTGTAGTTAAATACTAAGGTAATCGATAACCCTTTAACAACCTTACCTAATATACAGGTTATATTGTTAATATATTGTAACATCTGACAGGATAATCGGTTAAGATTACTCAAAAAAACACTCCAAATGGCAACCAGTGTCCTTTGATTCGATTCGCAATCGATGTTAAGTATATTAAAAATAGTACACGCTGTAGTAATGTTACACAAACAGAGAAAAAAAATCTAGTAAAGAAAAGCATCGCGTCTTCCTGCACTACATAGAAACCGAAGCAATTCGATAAGGTCTTTACGAACTTAAAGATGAAAAACAAGTGACTTAATTTACAAAAATCAAAGCAAAGTTCGTCCGTCATACCGCCTCGACGACGCCACATTGTGTGACTACGTTAGACACATAGACCGCAAAAAATAATGAAGTGTATTTAAATGAACTTTATTCGTAAATATTATTTGCTTTAATTACGATGGTAAAAGGTGCCAAAAACCAATTCCGAGCTCCGTTCAAAATAGGACGTATCAATATATATCTCGAAGCGAAATCCCGGTTCAGTCCCTTATATAAAATTGTGTATTTCTTAAATGCAATCCCTTTCCACACAATATGACACCATATTGAATATACCCAGCGTTGTTGTGAAAAGTTACTGTTCTAAAAGTAGCTACAAATGTGCAGTTCCATTCAACAAAAGTAATGATTATATTGAAAATATATTTACAAAAACAATGCACGGTGAATATGTTAGTAAATTAAATAAGTAAAACTGTATGTATTATGCTCGATTTCTACATTATATTTGAATGATTGTTCTGCTATCAAAGCTTGACTTCAAATACAAAAATTGAAAAAGTAAATATTTTAACGTAAAAAAACAGTGTCCGAGTGTCGCATGTCCTGAGATTGTGATCATCGAACGCTTTTGACTTATACAACTCGTCACGGGAGCTAAAGGGTTATTTGACATCGTGTGAACTCTGGGCAATTTTTAACAGCAAAATAGCTTAAACATGGTACATTTCGCTTTGTATTTTTCGTGTATAATGTTCTTTTAATAGTTCCATTAAGTTTGGATGATTGTACTCAGAAAATTCCTATATTTCCTGTGGATAATATCATTATTTCAATGAATGTATCACGGCTGCCTGAAAAGAAAACAAATCTGTGCGCTGTTTTGATATTTCAATATTAAAAAATAGCGTGCGTGTAGCTCATTTGAGCTGTGGTTAAAGTAATGTCTCTCACGCCACATTTTAGTCATGAAATAATTCACGTTAAACCGAAAAGCAAACATGGAATTCGAGTATTATACAAAAAAGAAACGTTTTCATTGTTGTAACCATTCAATACAACAACGCACTTAAAATAAAAGCAGTCTCTCTTGATTATTATAGTCTTTTAACTACACTTTTGTAGATGGTATGGGTGTGGATTTTTGCGATCTGAATTATCGTATTATCGAAATTATTCTCCATTTTTATTCTTCTTCTCATATTTTATTCACCCGCACTAATTGCGTGTCATTTAAAAACCTATGTCATAGTTTTTTTTTCAGCGCAGAGTTTTCAGAAAAATCGGTTTACGCTTTTGATAGTTGTATTCTACTCAAACTTAATAGAATAAAAAACGATACTAAAATATTAACACAATTTTTAAAACAAACTTTAAAAATAACTGCATGGGATGTTTTTTTTAACATATAAATTAACAATTTTTAGCATATTGACTCTTAAATTATCAGTTGAGAATGACATCCCTGATTTATACAAAGGTGCATTTAAACTATACCAAAACTGTTAATTTTTGCAAGCTAATTTTGTATTGATTTACGTAATATTTAGTGGAACTTATCAACCGCGTTAGTCAATAGACGACTGCCTACATGTTAATACTAAAAACTGTCTAAAAATAGACCAGCTTAACGAGTAAGCTCATTAGCTTTTGAATACAATTTTTGTCTCTTAGTAACTTGAAATACAATTCGTTGATCCAACGATAATATACTATCTTATTCGAGGAATAATTGAAATGCAAGTAAGTAACGCTTTTGTCCTCCATAGAATAAATTTAAATTATAATATTTTTCAGATTATTGACAAACATTAATGTAAAAATGTATTTAGAAATCGATAATAATACATTTTTTAATATCCAACGTAAATTAATTAAAAACAAGCTTTCCTACACTTAAGTCAGAACGAATAAGGCATTATGAAATTAATTATTTATACTTACACGAGTTCAAACCCCATTCATATTATGATAAAAAATGAATTGCCAATTTTACGCATTGTTTATACGGCTATATTTTTTTTTTCAATAAAATAAAACGTTTCTCCCTGAGCTACCCAAAATGCTGCAGTAATTTGCCGATAGATTGCCGTCGACTATGTGGTCATATATGAAAAGATTGATACATAAAAATACTCCTATAGGCATCATTGAAAAGTATTTTTTATATATTAAACAGGACGTTTAGTGATTTACGTTACGCCCTGCAAGTTTATGGAAGCTGTCCACTTAATCAAAAAGCGGGCAATCAAATAAAGCGCCGGTCGCGTGTTTCTCTTTGCCGCCATCTTCGTTAAAAATAGGACCGGAAGAAAAATCTCGCGCTAAAAGGTTCCTGCCAGATGCATGCCGCGCTTTTTTCACTGGAGGTCGTTATGGAAATTAGGTAGCCATCGGGGGACATTTTAACGATTGCAACATTACAATGCTGTGCCCAAACACTTAGTCGGAAGTATAATTTTGTATTACAGAGAGATATTATTGCTACGTGGTGGACGCATTACATGTACATTTATTAAAAAACACGATGCATTTTGGTTTACAGCTGGCTGTTGAAAAATTAAACATTTTTCTCGGATGGTAATTAAAATATGAGGTCAATGTACGGGAAAACATAGGTACATTAAAATAATAAACACAAGCAGCAACTTGGTTCCATTTTTAAAATATTTCTTGGGCTGAGTATGATTTTTTCGTATATTTTTTTAAAACCGTTTCATGTCACTTCAACACGTTTAATTGATTTCACAATTGCAACATTGCGGTTGCTTCGGTGGTCATATTACGGCTATAAAAACGAAATTATGAACACACTTTTAATTTAACTAGCTTTAAAATTAATACAATAGCTTAATAATAAAAAAATCTGGTAATAGCTTAATTATTTGAAATCACAAAATATGGCAATATCTTGGTGATGATTGCAATTTCGATTTACCACTGTAAAGGAAGTTCACAACCTGATTTCAACCATATTAAATAAAATAGCATTCTAATTTTTATTTGAAATTTGAGAGTTTTTTTTTGCTTTGTTTATAACAGTATCAAATTATTATTCATAACATTATTATTCCACTGTATATGTAACTACATATAGATTTGATGGAAGATTTTTTTTTTTTTAATCCACTGAAGACTTATGTAAACATACATTTGACAATAAATAATCTATATATATTAGTGTAAAGTTCTCCAATAAGCGAAACGTGCTTAATATATAATAAGCCAGGGCTGTTGTCCGCAAGTCCAAGTAGGAGTTCGAGTCAGAATCTTAAAAATCTAACGATTCAGACCCACTTTTAAAACATATATTTAATCATGTTAGTTCCAGCCAAAATAGTCCACAGTGTTGCCACTGCATACTAGGATGACTAAAGGTTATTTGATGGTATACATATCGACTGTGGAAAGGAAAAAAGACGTAACCCATACATATCAAATTTTACAGGAGGCGTAAAAAACGTGTTTTAATGATTTTGGGCCATATGCAAATTATGAATTATACACAACTTTGAAGTGCACAAAGACTTCTAAACTGGTGTTTAATTGACATGATCTAATATTAATTAAAGAAATTGTCTAGGAAAAACTTTTATTTCAGTCTTTTTTCTTGGTTTTAATATTTTACAAGGTCATCTTTTTTAAACTTTAAAGTTAAATTTAGATACTAATTAGGTATTTAAAACTTGCATCCTTTTGATAGAACGTGTATCAAGTTTGATACAATGTGATTGATAATCAAAAAAAACTGTTTTGAAAAAGCTGTGGGTTACGTTATTTTTCCTTTCCACAGTCGATATATTTAAGTTAAAATGAAATGATTGAAAAAATTCTTCGGAGTCGCAGTCGTAGTCATTTTTTTTTATCTGATTCCACAGCTCTGCTAATAACACAACTGGATTAACAGAATCGTATATTTCTGTTCTGTATATGTCTGTAGATCGAAAATGAATTACCACAAACTCTTCGTCGAATGCATTGAAAATATTCGTGAGAATAATTTAATAGAAGTCCATTTACGTATCAAGCATTTTGCGGTGAATCTTTTTCTCATTTTACCATCGCTTTGAAATGCGAGATATCACATATAATATATTACAGCCCATGATTTTTTCATACGATAAAATATTATTATTATCATCATAAACAGATGCGAGAAACATGCAACGCTTTCTTGCTAGAGAGGATTTTAAGTGGGTTCAAACGCCTGAAACTTATGTTCGAATATGTTAAATCTGACTTCAGAATTTAGAGCGAGTAACTTTGGAACAGTGGAATGCGTAAACGTATACATAATCTATATCTATAAAAGGAATATTCACATTCATTCGTATTTATAAATACTTTGCAAGATTATGATTACTTAGATTTGGAAGAGTTAGAGTTTTTCAGAACATTATATTTATAGTAAGTAATATTTTTGTTGTGGTTTTAATCTTACGTCTCCATTTAACAATCCTCTGATCGATTTGTTTTAAATTCATAATATTACGATCTCCGTGATCTAGTGATTGTCCTTGGGGTTTTTTCTTGGTAAGTTTCCCGGTCTTATTTAATGAGTTTATTTAAATCAATGTATTGACTTGTATAAAAAGGCGCTGATGCCTTTATTGCTCTTCATCCAACTCCTTACCGGTTCTAAAAAATGAGTTTTTTTTAAAAAATATAATATTTTGACATATAAAAGTCATATATTTTTTTATCTTAATCATATTATTAAGCCACAATACAAGCTTAAACCACGTTTATATCCTGATAACATTACATTTATAATAATTATGTAGCATTCGACACTTCAATTCACATAGAATTTGATTTTAAGATGCTAAAAGTGTAAATCTAAGTAATATGTCCAAATAACTAAAAAAAATCATTGTTCCTGGTAATGGCTTTTTTGCGAGATAATAATTATGTTTTCTGGTATTTTTCCACCTACTCTGGAACCGAGTGCTTAACGCTTTTGAGCGTTCGTCTTATTTGGTGTGCGCCTGCCACAAAGGATATTTTAAATCGTTGTATTAATTTCCCTGTAGTTTTTTAATTCTCTCTCACCCTTTCGATCATAAAAATAGGACAACGAAAAAGCGATTAGCCAACTATAGGCACATTCATATATCCATCATTCATTGTTTATTATGTTTCAACAAGATGTTGAGCCACTGAAAAACAACCGGTTCTCTTAAAAATCTTTTTTGGGATGCTCCTTTTGCTAAGCCCTCATGCTCTACGTTAAAAGAGTATATATTTAATAAATTAAATATATTTTATAAAAAGCATGTTTTCTCCAACAGGTCGTAGCAGTGTTATGCTATCTTTCAGCATTCACTGCGTCTAGCCTGAACTTCATGAGGGAGCAATACAGTCTGATGGGAGTAGGGCAAACTTATTCCGGCCAGCTATTCCTGGCTTGTAAGCCTCTCTGGTGGGACTACGTAACGGAAGCTGGAGAGATGCTGATACTGGTCTTCGGAATACATCTTAGTTATGCCAGTCGGAATGCTTCGACGCAGTTTCAGGTGAATGAATATAATTAAAAAAATATCAAAAATAGTGTACTGTAGGTCGATTACAATATTTCATAATATTACCGCATATAGCAGCTCAGGGGAATATCTGTAATGGTTTTTCATAAAGGATGTCGTTTTTTGTTTTGTAAATTTAATGTTGCGTTCAACTTTAATGCATTGTAGAACAGTAAGATCAATTAATATATTTCATATATTTTTTACTTTTTATAATAAACTCGAACTGTGTGCATTTAAAATATGGTAAAATTGTATTTTTCTTACAAGAGATTATCTTTGTGACTTGATCTTTCTTTTTAAATTTTTAAATAAATTTTAAATGGTTTTTATAATTATGCTTACAGCATAACATTATTGAAACATTCGTATAGATCCTTATCGTTATTATTTGTTTACTTGTAGATGTTTATAAAATATCCAATCTGTGAGATTTCCAAAGTAATTAGTTTGTGTACATATAATTCCATGCAAATTAACTGAGAGTCTTATAATCTAATATGTAAATTTTCGTATTCGTCGATTACTTACTCTTTGATTATATCTTTCCAACCGTTAATACTAATGACTAATGAATTGCTTAGCTTTGTTTCATTGCAGACAATCTTATTTTTGATAAATTATAAACAAAGAATATATTTTGAATGCTATATCGATTTCTTTAGTAAAATTATAAAACTTTAAATAGATATCCATATTAATATACTTTAGGAACGAAGATTCTTGTGCGCAGCGATTTGTGTGGAGGCTGGGGTGTCGGGCATATTCTACGTGCTACGAGCCCTTTACGTCACTACCCTTCACCCAGACCACGTCTACTTGGCATACTTTCTTCGATCACAACTCACCTCGACTATTGTCATTTTGCTCGTCTTCACCCCAAAGCTGTGGTACCAGCACAAACAGGTTTGTTGAGAAATCATTACTTTTCCATATTTCGTTACAATGTTTTTTTCACTCTATTTTTCAAATAAACGTTAATGTTAATGACGCCTTCTTTACACGCAAGTGATGAATAATTTCTTACGTAAAATAAAGTAAATTATTCGTAAATCTATATAATATTTTTGTTTATTTGAAAAATAGTGAGAAAATAGAGTAAGTAAGAAAAACGTTTAAGTGAAAGAACATATCAGAATACTATTATAAATCCACCAAAATAATAAGTTGTTTTGGATACTAGAAGATACTGGAAGAAAAAAAATCATTCAATAATCATCAGTAAAGAGCGTTATGAACGACTCGTCTCTTTTGAGTTAATTTCCTTAAAGATTTTTTACACATATACAAACACGTCTACACAATAAAGAAATAATATTAAATGTGTAGTGTTAATATTTGTACTTTTTTATGAATTTAAATCAATGTATATATATATGTCTTGGATGCAACTTTTACAATACAATTAATGTAAAGAGTCGGTATACGTAATATCTAGTAGACCAAACGGAGGAAAGCAAAATTATCAATTGCGATTTTATACTAAAAACGTAAACTACCGAAGAATTGATTTGTAAGAAAAGTTCTTCAAAATAAATTATACAATAGTGACTGGTAAGTTTAATTGTATTTCAACAGTTATTTTTTTATACTAAAAACTATATTGTTATCATACTACCTTTTAATACAAAAAAATATCCTTTATATGTTATGTGATTCTATCATAACCGTGTGAGAGCTAAATATATATATTATTTTATACACGTTTAAATAGTCGTAAGTTTTATAAATTGTTTTCAACGGTGGTTGGTGAAAACTTTCGACAATCATAAATTTATTTTCACCGAAATGGTTTGTAAGAAATCGGTGATCAGCTTATTCGGGATAATCAAAAAGTATGGCGAAGTTAAAAAAAAAATTTGGTGAACTGATTGTTTTAAATTACGAATGCATATTATTCTTCATTGAAAGCCGTTAGTTTGGGGCACGTGCCGCACTAACGATAGGGTGTCATGTCTCACGATTCAGAATAATTAATCCGCTTGCCTAGTATGGAGATATACTTGGTTTATAGTTTCCCAGGCGTATGTATTCGACGATCCTACCACCTCATTATGCACGGGGAAGGACACGAGGTTTGCATAATGGCGGATAGCATCTTATCCCGACAACTGGCTTGATAACATATTCCCGTGAATGTACTTCTGACAATACGTCCATGCTAATGACCTCAAATTCTCGAGTCCATTTCCACAGCTATTATGCTTGAATGGGAAATAAAAACTATATTGATATTATTATGCTTTTAATCTCATCGGTAATCGAAATTACGTAATGAATATAAGAAGTTTGAGATTAAAAATTACCAGATCTACTTTTTTCTTAACAGAGAAAAACACACTATTATTATAAAAACTTAGGCAGTTTTAATTATATGGTCATACTTTGACCCTTAATTGCATGGAAACATAAATTCTTTTTTTAAGTCAGTATTTTACAGCGGTGTCTCATTTTTTCTTATAACTGAATTTGGGCATATTATAACAGGTTTCCCGGAAAGTAATTTCGTTTTTTTTGGTTTGAGGAGAACCAAGGCCAGAGATGGTGGGACCCGCGTGAGAAATTATCTGACCAGCTTGAACTGAATGAAAAACGAGTTTCTGAGACAATCTGGGAAAAAGTATACCAAATCGAGGACTTCAAATTCCTCGGTGAGCTAAAAAAAACGAGTTTCTGTGACAATCTGGGGAAAAGTATACTAAATCGAGGATTTCAAATTCCTCGGTGAGCTAATTCCAATCCCGGGATCCCTATAAGTGACCCGTGACATGGTTTTTAAATTTTTTTAAAATCAAATTTGACCCACTTGCGAAAAAGGTTCGCCATCCTTGACCTAGGCGTTTCAAATGATCATGCACGGTTGAATTCGATAAATTTAATCTCTCAGCGATCTCACTAATGCCTTTATTGTGTCTTCATCAGCTTCAACTGGCCTTCCAGAACGCGGTGCTTCTTCAACATCAAAATTTGCCTGGCGTTCTGTCAATACATCTTCTCCATACACATCGAATAATTTTTTTTTGCTTAAGCAGCATTTTTACTTTTTCGATAGTAAAAAGTAAAATATGCCGAAAATGCTGCTTTTCACTTTCCATATTTGCAAGGGTACCAAACAAAAACTACTGCGTAGAATCAATCGAACTTTTTCACAAGCAAGCCTTGCTGTATCAGCTGTCATAATATATAATGATTATGCGGCTTAAGTGTGAAGTTAGCTGTGAAAAAATACAATTATGTCCTATGTTTGGAAAAATTGAAATTACTTTCCGAACAACCTGATCGATATACGAGATATTGTATGTATCCTCTTTGCGAAGAAGTGCTGAGTGACCGGCTATCAAAAAACCTATCGTTGGACACGTTCTTAAAGCTTAAAAGCTACTTGATAAACTGTTAAAAATACCATAATCCTAAATTATTATATAATCATTACACCATATATTTTACTATATTTAAAAATAATTTAGTTTTTATGCAGGTGGGACTGCAACCCAGTATACCAGTCATTCTTCTTGGCCCACCGCCGTCGTTATGAGTAAATGCATGGCGTTATACGAAAACAACTATCAACAATTCTTATAAGTTATATTATGAGAGGCAATATATATACGCCATTGTAGTTTTGAAACAATAATAATCAAATGAATGAGTTTTACACGTGGCTATAATGAACGGGGTTGCCCGGTATCCGTTATATTGATAAGTAAATCATATGTTCTAATTCATAGTGATTGCAAAAAGAAATCTGTCTTGATTTCTATGTCATATTTTTATGATGAATTCAGATGAAAGTGCAAAATATATATTTTTTTATCATTGTAATTATTAAGCCGTACATTAATTGCATTTGTAGAGGGAAGAATTCGCATAATCGTGAAAGCCAACAATACGTGATTAAGTTTGACTAGGCAACTGAGGCAACTTGACAACGATGTTACCCTAGATTGAATCTACAGTGGTTCTTGTAAACTATATTTATTATTAGAATGTTTAACATGATTGTATAGTTAAGTAGTCGTTGTTATTTAGATTGAAGTAAATGCTGCATACAAGTAAACTTATCAAACATATACAAAAAAAAATAAGGATTCCAATCGAATATTCGAATGTATTCGGTTTCTTTCATGTTTCTCGAATATTCGAATCTTTGGTACCTAAATTATTCGGATAATATTCGTTTGTATTAGGTATATTAGTACTGGGTTAGAAAAAAAGTCATTTGGTGTCGAATTATTTCTTGATAAACACCATTTTAATATTTTAATATTATACTACCTTTCTGAGGAAAAAAAGGAGTAAATGAGTTACAAATGTCATCTGTAACACTTTTTTTTGTATTTTGTAAACACGCTCAATTCAAATTTTATATTTAAGATGTATTGATTATTAAAGTTTAATATATAACGCTCACAGCTACTACGCCTGGTATATCATTATTTTTTTTTGCTGTCGCAAAATGATTGCTTTATTTATATTACTCTTGTACCAGTTTATAATGTATACTAGCGGAGCGAAAACAGATATCTTAGTTGAATAAAAATTGTGGAATTTGTAAGAAACAAATGTTTAACGCTTCTCAATGTAAATACGAATAATATAGACCGTTGATAAAGAAAGCATCGAGCATAAGCTATTTTAGTTAATTTGTTTGAAACACTTCGCTCAACTTTATTTCTGATGCGTAAAACAGAGCGGACGATTTATAATTAATCTACTCATTGTTTTATTGTGACGTCAAAGACAATAATTTTATTTTAATTGTAAAATCAATAAATTAAATTTATGCCTGTAGGTCATTTCAGTACAGGATTGAAAGACAAAAAACAAAAGCTGTTTCTTAGCTACAAACACACGATTTTTTGTTGTTATTTTCAGTTTTTTATTTGTGTTTCCTCGCTGTTGTAAAAATATCATATATTCACAATTTGACAAGGATAATGTAAACTCATGTCAATATATATTTCACCGATAACTTTTATATTTGACGTTTTAATACATGTTTTTATTATTTATTTAAATGTTAATTGTAAAAAGCTAATGGCGATATATTATTGGCACCTGCTTCCGAATGCTTCTAATAGCACGGAGCAATGTTATGACAAGGCCGCTGGAAGCTTTGTATGATATATTTTAAAAGCGCGGTTACGTTTTTCCAGTCGTGATACGCGTATTTCCGCTGGTGGAATTTTAGAATATTATCCATTATTTTTATTTAACTGAAAAAATAACGTTTAAATATATATTAAAAACTTCGGACAACAAAATTAATTGTGACTTAAAATAGTTAGTTATTCTGAACTAAATCAACTGAGGTGCTGGCAACATTCAAAAGATCTGAAATCATACACGTTCTTAAAAACAATTTTTTCGTTTTATCTACACGATATAATTTAAAGAAAAAATGTTTTGCATACATTTATTCTGATGTAAACATGCTAGTTCACAGTAATTTTAATGCGAAAACCTTTGTTGATTTTTACATCGATAAACTTCGCAGTACATATTTTTGGCACGAATATTGTCGACTGATTAAGATTAATTATTTCATGATGTAAAAGCTTTATTAAACCCCTATTATAAATACGCATCTTTTAAACTATATAATACAAATTATATGAGGTTGATTTTTGATTGTTTTCAAATCACATGGGGTCAATCAGAAATATTTTTTTATTACAGGAAAAACACACCGGGAAAGCACATGTACAAAATCTCTAATAGGGAATTGAAAATTTTGAAATTTTATACCGGCCTTGCTGGGATTTTATTAATTTATTATTGTTGGGTATTTGCCGAGTCCAGGCACATAAGTCTTGCCCTAACTCTATCGTTCAATCCCTACTCTTTTAGAAATGATATGAAACTTAGTAACACGAATTAATCATAATAAAACTTTTGAGTTTGTTGATAACTCCATTAGAAATTCATATGTTCCACATTATTTTTGAAAAATAGCGCATACCGCAAGACCACAGAAAAAAAGAATTATTTGAAAACGAAAAAGGCATACTTAATAATACTGATTACTTGGGTTTGTGTTTTCTCACAGTGTAGGCCTTAATTATTGTATGGAACATGGAAAAGCAAAGTCAAAAATACACTGAAAATAGAAACACATGGTTGCATTTAATTAGAAGCAATTTTCTTAAGCACATACAAATATCATTGAGTGGCGTACGTTCTTACCAGTGAGCAAAGTTAATTGTTTGCACAGTGTTCTGTTTGTATTTGAACACTGCAGACATCTGTTCCGAGATAATAGGTGTAGCATTCTAGGAAATGAATTATACCCGCAAACAACGGCTGCTTGATCGTAGTTTATTGCGCAATTCACACTAACCACTTGACTTGATGGAGGATCATACGGCCGAAGGAAAAATAATTACGCCTGACAAAGTTATTAATTAATAATTACTTCTTCAATTTTATTATCTTACAAAACTCATTGTTAACGTAAAACTACATTATTATTCGTCTTGTATAAATAATTGTAACTGACAAGTATTTGGCTTTATTGAGACGCATAGAACACATTTATTTAAAACGGAGGTATTGTTGACTATGTATAGGCCCTTGATTATAGAACATATAAAAGTTGAGAAAAATTATTTACATTTATTTTCTTAAAGAAACTATATTATAAAAAGTAGTGTTTTTACTAGTCATTTTGAATTTAACTATAAGTATTTTGAATTATTTTTTAAGTATTTGTTTTTTATAATACATAGGCTTATAATGGAACATCTTCACGAAACTTGTTTTTTGTTCAAAATGGCTGGTATGCCTATCGCTCATCCTCTTTTTTTCAGTAAGAGTAAGGGCAGATTAATGATATACGGAAAGGAATACTATCGATTAAATTGAAATTCACCTGGTAGAATATAATAAGGTCAAAATAGCACTGTCTTTAAATCCATTTTTTATTTAGTTTATAGATATTTTGGCTTCACGTACTCGTCAGAACAAGTATGTTGAATCCTAATTTAGCTGCGCTATGTTTAATTAAAAATAATTATGACAAAATAACTACATAATAAAAATGTAGATCCAATAGTATTATTTTGACCCTAATCTTCGAGCGACTACGGGTTATCTAACCGCTTTCTTTATGCTTGATATATCAGGATTGTATAGTACCTATACAATCCTGATATATAATACTATAGGTGATGGGTTAAATATCAATATATCATGATGAAATTTGAGTAATTTACGGCATAATCGATTTGAAAAAAGCCCACGAGCATTGACCACTCGGCTACAAAAAGACGATTTGGTATGACGATGAAGTATGATTTGGTAGCTTAAAGAATACTGTCTAGATCAGGTACATATTGTACTTATACTTGGTGGGCCAAATAAAATAATGCATGTCTCTGATGGGCCACACATAAATATTTTAAACCTAAATAATAAAATTTTATTTTTTATATTAAACAAACAGCTCGCAATTTAACTAGTTTCATTATTTTTGTAAATACTTTTAAAACACATTTTCATTTTTTTATGTAAATACTAATAAAAAAAATGTAAAATGTATAGAATGTTGAAAACCTCGCAAAACACAAACCTTCAATTGAGTCACATGTACCCCCCGAGCCAATATTTGGGCATGAATTTGCTATACTAATAATATAATACATGTTACGCAAAGACGGTGCTTGCATACGATTTCCATGGGCAGAAGAATTAACACTTTTCTTTCATTCGCAATATAAATCAAATGAAGGTTGAAGGTTATTTATGAAAATTTTGTTTTAGTTTTAAAGCGTGTTCGGCTGTTTGTTTGCCTGCGGCTATCAATTAATTTTCAGCCAACAGAGTCGTCTTTTTGTCCGTTTATTATTTTCCTTTTGGAATTTTGTACCGAGAATTCGGAATTTCTTAATGAAAATCAGCGGATTACTTCAATGGCCGAGGATGTCTCGTTGAGTGCTCGGTTAAGGTGGCGTTTCCATTTTCTTCGCATTCTCTGGCGTCTCTTCCTTAATGAACAATTTTCTGCATCAATGAATAAAATTTAATCAAGACCGTATTGAATTTTTTTAATATACAGCTTTCGGATTGTAAAAAATAATTTTTCAAAGTGAAAAAAAAATACAATACGGTTATCAAACGAGTACGTTTCTTGTATCAACATTTCAATACATACTTTATCCATATGTCCATATATCCTTTTTGTGTCTATAATATTAAGGTCTAAAATTTTAAATATGACCGTGACTGTTTGTGCTTTATGCCTTTTTAACGAATATTGAATATTCTAAATTATAGACACGATTAGGGCACATTTTTGTGGGCAAAGAAAAACATGTTATACTGTGGGAATACATTAGATGTTATGAATTATTAAAAATTGTAATAGTGTCGTATTTATATTGAGGATTGAGTATCATCAAAGGCGTATGGAATATTTTGTCAATATTACAATTTGTAAGATATTTTTTTGAAAATTGCTCAATCCAATTAAAATGCATATTTAATTCAGTATCGTTTTGTGCAATGGATTACCAAATCCTAATATTTTATTTTGATATTCGAATATTTTGTGGATAAGATATTTGAAGCTAACGCTTTTTTTAATATTCACCTTCCTTGTATTCCTTGTATTAATATTCACTTTTAAGGTGTTCACTGTCAATACTTGGTGGAATGGCAATATAATAAAAATAATTAAACATTTTTAGTACTTTTTCCACATAAAATTTATTCTATCAGGACCGGTTTCGCTCATCGCGAGCATTTTCAGTTGATAATGCTCGCGATGAGCGAAACCGGTCCTGATCAAATAAATTTTATGTGAAAAAAGTACTTAAAATTGTTTTATTATTTTTGTTGTATTAATATTGTTAACTGTTGCTTAGACTTGTATATGTACCAGGAATGTGTATGTATTAAAATTGCTGTAGATAGTAAGAAGGTTTGTTACAACAGATGCCAAATTTTGGTTAAAATATCTTTATTCCAATAAGTTTGCTTTATACATTAAGTGTAAATATTCCATCATTGAAATATTAAATTTTAGTGCGTGATAATAAAATTGATAACGAAATAAACTCGTCAGTTATATTGCAGCATTTTTTACAGGTAAGGTCGCTGACGCAGGACTATTCCAGTCGCTTGCCCTTCGACGCCTTCCGAGCGAGCGAAGGCGGCGCAATAACCGCCGAGGGAGACATCGCCGAACTAAACCTGGCGGATATGAACCCGGAAGATATTCGCGCCGAGCTTAAAAGGCTATACACCCAGCTGGAGGTGCTGCGTAGCAAAACGCTCAGGGCGGACAACCCGCACATCTCGAAGCGTCGCGGTGGCCGGAAAGCTCACCGCCGACTAAGCGTGCAGGTAAACACAACTTTGAAAGTTTTCCTTTTAACTTTATAAACCATCTTTCATACATCTATCATTTCTAGTTTTTGCAGATATTGCTCACTGCTGAAGGGATTTGGCGACCGAAACATTACTTCACGAGGTTTAGAATGTCATTGACCTAGAACAGTTTTCTATTATAAAATGAGATTATTTATTTCATTCTCTACAACAAAGTGTTTTTTAGAAACGCTCAGAGGATATTAATTCTAAATTTTATTTTATGGTATTAACTTCTTAAGCCGTATAATACTTTGCATAATACTTAAAAATTCAAAACTATACATGAAAATCCGTAATTAATTAAAAAGCAACGAAAGTTGATAACGTCATGTAGAAAAATTGTGATATGGCAGTTGATCTTATACATTGTGCAAACTGAAAAATTTAGTTCTATCAAACAAGAAAAATTACTTTTAGTGTTTATGTTTCACACTATTATAATAAAAAAAAAACGTGTCGTAAAACGTACGCCGAATCCCCTCAAGTGTTTCATTAAATCAACATTCATCCTACCTATTCCTAAAAAAACTATTTAACCTATTCAGGTAATCAGACTTTGAGGACTGCTATATAGTTAAATAATTGTGTCATGAAGTATCATAGTTACTTGCATACAATAAGCAAACAAAAATATTACGTTGGTAAGTTCATTGCTTAGATTAAAATTATTTTCCCAGTATTTTTTTTATCATAGTTTAAGGTAATCTTTGATACAATAGCTAGGTAGGTAAAAACTTCCGTAATATTAAAAATTCCCCATAGTTATACTTGAACCATAACCTCGTATCACCAGTTTTAACGTAGATTGAAATTAAATTGAATTTTCAACATTTACAGGCAGTATTGTATTAATTAATATTAGCTAAACGTAATATTGATAATTGGTTGCCGTATCACAAAAAAAATCTCTAAAAAAAATATTTTCAATAAGGTATTATTTTTTTTTTTAAATTAGAATGGTACAAAATTATTGGTGGAAATGGTGATCATATTTTTTTTCATACGACTTAGCATTATTTATTTGACAGAATATTGCTCATCAAATCATGGCTTTAATTTTTTCGTGTTAATCAGCATATTTTTTTTTTTAAAAATCCGATACGCATTCATTTTATGATTTTGAAAAGTTCTTCATCCGAAATAGAGAGCGAATATCTTCATATTGTGTTTTCGACATTATTACGTAGAAAGCAAATACATGTGCTAATATAGTTTCTGTTCACAAATGGGCAATGTCAATAGGTATTGGTCAATGATTTATAAAATTCAATTTCTCAGTTCAATCAACAACAAAAAAAAATACGAATATTTTTTTAACTGTAAAAAAGTGCCACAGAATTAAAATGAAATCTTTATCTGAAAAATGATTCGTAAACAATGTACAGCCTTTTATTTTTTACAATCGACTGTCTTTATACACCATTACCAAATTGAATAAGCATAATTTTATCACTGTAATAAGTCACTGAAGATGCTGTTCTTTTTTATAAAGATTATAATAAATTGTAAATAGTTTCATTGAATATATACTAGACTGTTTGCTTTAAGCATGCATAAAAACGACGCGGTCGTCATCGATATCGTTTATTAATTTTAAATATAATTATGCTTTTGTCATTTAAAATTTATATCATACGTCGATTAATAGTGATATAAAATTTGGTATTCTCACATGCCGAATTGAAACAGTAGAGGAAGAGAATATTAACTATTAATTCATAGATGTTAAAAAAAAATTTACACAGATTTCATATATTATATTCGTAAAATACAAAAAAATGATCCGCGTGCGTTGCACATCGTACGGGCCCAGGGTTGCCAGATTTTCAAAATAACATATCGGGACACCCACCAACCATTCCAAATATACAAAAAAGTCCACATACATATTCATTATTCGCAGTAAACACAGATGAATACAAACATCCGCCAAAAAACAAATTATTAATTGAATTGGGATTTAATTGGTAGAATAACAAAGTATTTTAAGTTTACATTTTTTTTTATATATATAAATACACATATTGACTATGGAAAGAGAAAAGGACGTAACCCCCAGTTTTTTTTCAAAACAGATTTTTTCGATAATGTGCACAACTTGATACACTATCTGGATCTATCAAAAGAGTGTAAGCTGAAAATGCCAAATTAGTATCTAAATTTAGTTTTTAAGTTTGAAAAAAGAAGGGCCGATGGAAATTGCGATCAGTAAAAAGACTTAGAAAAAAGTTTTTTTTTAAATATTGAATTAATAACAGATAAGGTCGATTAAAAACTAGTTTATCAGTCTCCACGGACTCCTAGCTAGTGTATATTTCATAATTTTCTTTTGGTCTAAAATCATCAAAACACGTTTTTTTTTACCTCCTGTAAAAATTTTTATATGTGGGTTACGTCCTTTTTCCTTTCCACAGTCGAATTATATATAGTTGATAGCTATTTCGGCGTATGCTTTCATCAGAACAAATTAAGGCATACGCCAAAAGAGCTATCAACTGTAAATATAATTATATTTGTACAACTAAAATACTTAGTTATTTTTTTTACCTTAATAAAGAACATATTGATAAATTACAATATGCGTATGTAAGTATCGTAAAGGTTTTCTTCAAAAACCAAAAAAAATATTTTTTTCTTTATTTTGAACTTTTGTCAAATCGGGATTTTCAGGTGCAATGTGGTAGTTGAGACTTGTTTATTGAATTCGTGACAGTACCGTTCAAATCGGTACGACTGGCAACCCTGTCCGAGCTCGACTCGTTAAATGTGTAGGAAAATTGTCTCATTGGAACAAATTAATAAATTAACAACCACGCTCTTATTGTATTGGCTATTTGTGAATAACGAGCGTGTATATTTTTCTGTTCCGTTTGCAACTAACTCAACAATCGTCCGGTAGAAAAAGGGAAGTCGGGAGAAGGTAAGAAGACTGGTTTCATTACCGTAACAAAACTGGCCCCAATCAAACAATTAACGCGCATACATGCATGGTAAGGAGTCGATTTCCTACCTTAATTTTTGAATCTTTTTATATTATTCCTAAAAAAATACTATTACAGTAAACTTCCAAAGTATTTTTTTCACAACCATGATGATCGCAAGCTCCATATTAGAGAAATTGCTTGAGAATCAAATGTTTTGATCATTAACAAACTTGATATTTGTAATAATTGATAAAACTTTGGCATGACCCCCCCCTATTGACAATCCTGCGTGTTGAATGTTTAGATTTGTAGAAATTCCATTTCATGTTTTCCTTTACTATTTTGTGTGTATAACTTATGTTGACGAAATAAATTCTTACGTTTAAATAATATATATTTTCATGTTACACAATATTCGATATTCTCAGTTTATCAGTCAGCTTTCACTCGTTTATTGTATATATATATATATATTATAATATAAAATATGATTCCTTGATAATATCATTAAATCGTATAAAAGTCTTCAGAAACAATGGCTTGATAGACGAAACATTTTCACTGCTTCTTTTGATGTGTGCTGTTCATTCGATTTTATTTGCAACATGTTTTTTTTTGTTTAATTTATTTTTTATACAATATTGTTCACTATAGTCTCACTAGTACATGTTACGCTTGTCACATTGTTTTTTTTTTGTCACCATGTTTTACTCTCACGCATTTGTTTCGTAAACTGTGTGGCCTGTCAACATGGAAATCAGATAAAAACGTTTTTCCTTCGATCACAATTTTTTACGTCGTCTCCGTAAATTAAACTATAAAATATTCCTACGTCAAACGCCAAACAACAGTGTGTCTTTCCGTATTCGGAAAAATGTCAGGATACATACGCGCACACAATGAAACATAAATGCAATACAAAATGGCGGCAAGCACTCGGATAATAACGAAAGTGTGCCGGAACTGTCTTTTCTCTGCATAATTTTCACTCCGTAAAGATGCAGTGTTGTATCCGGCATTTTTTCACTAGCTTGACATGAATTAACTTCTGATGTGTACATCATAGAAAGCTAAGTATTAGCAATTTATTATTACCTAATTATACATTTCGTATAGGTATATTACAACACCATATAATGTTAAGACAGTAATTTTGTGATTGGAAAAAAGTACATTTTGAAACTAACATGTTTTAAGAATATAGACAATTCTTGTTGTTAAATAATGTTGATCAATATTTCATTTTTAAAATGTGCAAACATTCGTAAACGGTCTTAATAATTGATACTTTATATTTTTATGAACACTTTTTCAACTTTTAGCGAATTTCGACTATTTTTCATACATTCCTATTGTTTACTATAATAGTATAACCCATCTCGTCTAGGAATATTTTGTTAAAAAATCAAGATTTTTGGAAAAGCGTTAAAAATTGTAGGGCTATTTTCTGATTTCCATTTTGTGGGGAACGATGTGTCTATCACCCGGGTTATATGGTAAGTGCTCCGACGGCGCTTAATCAGCTCACACCGCACCTCTGGAGCGCACTCCGCACCTCGCACTTGTGCATCCCGCCTCACGTGTGCAATCGTTCTGTTCGTCGCGCAGGCGCTCTACCACAAGCAGCGGCCCCAGCGTCAGGAGCAGGAGGTGACCGAGTGCGAGCCCTCCCGGACGCCCGAGGACTCCGTCTGCTCGGCCGAGGGACCCTCCGCGGTCACGGACGGCCCCAGCGTCGCGTACAGCGAGCCCAGCTTCGGCACGCCCAAGCAAGCCAAGTGACGATATCCCCGCCTACTGCCGTCCGTCAGGTTCACAGCCGTGGAAGCCAACTGACGACCCTCGTCGCCTCGACCGGTCGCGGGTGATGAGACTTATGAAACTGAACTGTGACGACCGGAACTGTTCGCTGGAACTGTGCGTGAACATTCATTACGACTGGTGACGAACGAAGATTTATGCATTCAATACTTACATTTCATGCTTATCGTATTGTCGTTTTCGAAGTTCCTGGAGCTAAATCTAGACATAAAAACGATCTCTCATCTTATTGGCTCTATTTTCATACATATTTCTATAATAATCACTTGACCATTGGGCATACGAAAAATGCTCATTTTTAATTCCATAGCGTAGCATATTTGATACAGAAATTTAAATAAACCCATAACAAGAATTTTATCAAATCAACGCTGCATAAACTTTCAATTTTTAGTTTAATTCAATATGTTAGTTTATTTTTCAACATGCTTCAAAAGTAAAGAAAACAATTGGAAAATTAAATGATTTATACATAGATATGTGTGTGAAAATAAGAGAGAAATAATAATAAGTACATTACGTTATGCATGTTCCCTGTAGCCTCCAATCATGATGGATTATGTCTAAATATTCACAATTGATACTGTCATCAAATATAGTCATTATGCATGATTCTTCGTTCGTATCCAGTGAGTGGAAAAAATGCTTGTATATATTAGAAAAAAATAGTGGCTGAAGAATCGTATGTGTTTTTGTTTTATTTAAATTAAGTTTGGCAACGGACCGGCAGAGGTGATTTTTTTAAAGGGACCGATACACGACTTGTGAATAAATAAAGCGACTGGTATATGTCTGAGGTTATTAAATGTATCTGAAATAATTTTAAGTTTTATCTTGAATGGTGTGATTGAAATTTTGCATAACAGTAAGGAAAATGTATATTCCGAAAGAGAATTTAATATCGTCCGTAAAAAGAAAAGCGTGCTCGCTGAACGTATTTTATTTTTTATTTTTGCAGGGAACTTATCAGTAAAATATAATTTATTTTATAGCATTTGAGGACGATCACACACGTGCAATAGGATCAATATACGTTATTTTCCCTCGTTTGCAAATATACTCTGTCGTGCTAAGTAGTGTAACTCAACTGAAAGATTATTAAAAAAGCCAGCAATTGAAATATCAAAAGGTTTTTAATACTTGTTTTCAACAGCATACAATAAATTAAGCTTTGGAGATATTTTAGTTGCAGTCTAACCGCGTGTAATAAGTTTTATTCATTGCTTAAAATTAAAGATTACATTGCAAATACCTTCAATAACGCTCAATTTGGAAGTATTAGCAATATCCCATTAAACGCCTGTTTATAGGCAACAGTATTAACTTAACTTTATGTTTGTTTGCAGTTATCTGACTTAATTTAACACAAAACATAGATATCGCGAGAAACGTTTGAATTTCGAACTACCCGTGTATTGAAACTTTACAATAAGATTTTTTTAAACATACACTGTCATCTATTTTGACGTTTAATTTCAGATCAGGGTATATTTAATTTCAGATCAGGGTCACTGATAATTATTATGAAAAATGAAAAAATCTTTTATAATTGAGATATTCATATCAATATCGATAACACGAACCCATTGCCTAAAATTTTAAAATAAACTGGTTTTTAGTATGTGCGACAAGTTAATTAAATGCTCCATTTAAAGTATAGTCTTTTATTCTGGTATATCTGTGGAAAAAAAGATTTTATAAAAGTGACAATTTTTATGACTTGTCTTGTATTTTGAAATTATAAACGCATTTCCCAGATATGTGTTTGTATCGTTGTATGTGAATATCTTTTAAATACTAATTTTGGATAATTTACAAACAGGCTATGCTAAGATTAGTGTTGTTATTGTCCTCAGATGATTACATTCATAAATAGAATGTAAAAATGTTCCCTTATTCAAGTTACACAGTGATATTAAATACATATGTATTATATGAATTGCTGTTGATGGCTTATGTATATTATTTTAATATTGAGCTTCCCGGTTTATCAATATTGTGGTTTGCTGAAGAAGGCGTGCTTGGAAAATGTAAAGATGACATACAAAAGTGGACATCAATAATAATTGGACTAAACAGGTGAGACTAATTTAATAGAAAATTTAAATTAACTTTGATTATTCCACGTATTGTGTAACTAACTGTGACACGTGTTTCGCCTCTTTCAGAGGCATCTTCAGACTTACTATCGCAAAGTTTGCTTAAGTAAACTTTGCGATAGTAAGTCTGAAGATGCCTCTGAAAGAGGCGAAACACGTGTCACAGTTAGTTACACAATACGTGGAATAATCAAAGTTAATTTAAATTTTCTATTAAAATGAACTTCCACAAAGTTACCGCCGAAACCATCGAAAGAGACTAATTTAAGTTTACTTCGTCAGTAAGTTTACTTTTACCATCGTCATTGGGCGCAATAATTACTAAATTGAGCGAGACATTGTTTACATTTTAGTGAGCCATATCGTAGGAATTGTACTAATTTTCATAAGGCCAGTATAGTTTTTCCTTGAGAAAATTAATTATTTCAATAATTTAATATAAAACATTATATGCTAATTTTACAACTGATACGCAATATTTTTTTAATTATTCATTCGTATTTTGTTTTTTCGGAATTTAAAACTTAAAAATTAATGTTCACAGTCATATAATAAAAAAAGATTTATTATTTAACATGAAATCATGGCATCCATCTAGCGTTAAATAAAGTAATAATATCAATGATATTTACATTATGAAAGAACGAATTGAAAGTTTAATTAATTTTCAATCAAAATAAATAATAACAGCGAAAGAGAAATTTGCTATACTTTTTTTCCATTATTATTGGTGTCCATTGTTGAATATTATGCCTTGTGAAAATTATTTCGATGAATGATTTCAATCAATGTGAAAATAGTATTTCCTTAGATGTTGAATATATTCTTATAAATCAAATACATAAAATTATTATATAGGGCATGTGTCGAAAGTATTAAACCCTGTGCATTATAAGAGTATAAATTGATAAATTAAAAAATGTAATATGTGTTGTGAAAAATCATTTTGGTAAATTTTTTTGAATTCTATTGTACATTTTCTTTCGGTAAGGTGATTGAAAAAAATCATCCACGACACCTCAAATGCTCACCGCAAGTTATTAAGTGGTGACATTTTTACTCTGCCAAGTGCCAAATAAATGATTTCAATATTATTTTATCCTATTATTCCGTTGAATAATACTTTCAATATTATATAAATTGTAACTCAAAAACCCGAAGCCGAAATAAAATATCTTTCTAGGTGTATAAATTATAGTTATGTTTGGCAACTATAAATAGTTGTAATCTTATTAGGAGCTATACAAATGAGTACAAAAAAAATGAAATTCAGAATGAGACGTGACGCAATATTGCAAACAGTACTTGAACGTATGCAATTAAAATGTTCCACTGACTGTGAAAATTATTAAATTAATTTGGAAAACTTTTGATTACTAATTGTTCCGGTCCCTTCGCCTGAATTGAAAATAACTATGCCCATTTGGATGGCTTCACTGACGAGTGGCGACCTCTCTCAGTTGCGTACTACATTGAAATTAATTAAAACCGTAGCGCCATCTGTGAAACGTAATAATTAAAGTGATATTTTTGAAATTCGAACACTTTTCCAGTGGAAATAAAATCGTTTTAGAAAAATAATCCATTGAAAAAGAAAACTCGTTTAAATTAAGCCACACGACGTTATAAACAATGAACGTAACAACCTCAGAGATACTATGTTGAGTCATTTTTAATTGTATATTAAAAAAACGTAAGTTCTCAATAAGGATGTTTTACTTTATGTAAAAATTAAACATAAAACCATATAATGACGTGGCAGATGAACTTTAAAACTCAATGTGTCTAAGAGGGTGGATTCGAAACAAGTAATCATTTTTTTTTACTTTAACACACAGTCAAACAATAATCATTAAATATTTCTTTATTCTGAGAAAATGGAAACCGACATATCGCACCATTAGCCTGGAACACGAGATTCACATTTCTGAAGAAAAGCACTTCTAAAAAAACTCCAATGATAAAACCATTCCTGATAGAATAAAGTATCATAAGCATGGCCATTGTCTTGTGCGGTCCCTGAATATTATAATAATTGTAAAAAAAACTTTCTTCGCCACATATTAATTAGTGACTGCGCCCTCGCGAGGGTGAATTTTTTGATTTGTAACTCTTCGAGGGCCGGTATTGATTGTTCGTAATAAATATATATAAAATTTATATATGAAAAAATAACGGGTATTTGAATAGGTTATTATTGTTATTGTCGTTTAATATTTTGCATTAATTTTAAGTAAGCATAATGGAGTATGTATAAATATTGTAATTATATATGGAATCTCTGTCGTAAAGTGTCAAATTATTCACAACCTTACACAATTCCATTTTGGAAAAAAAACCTTTTTTCTATACTGACGTGTTAAACATAGTAATTGCATATTTGAATCGTGTCGTAATAAACAAAAACAAAAACTATACGTTCTGAATTTAAATTCTTTTAAATATCAAAAAAAAAATTTTCCGAATGCTTAAAAAAGACATAAGTCATTTGAAATATTTTGAATCTTTGATCAGTCATAGTGTCGGTAATTCAAAATTGATGATAACGTTTTAATACGAGAAAAGCCGTGTCCATAAATAGAATTCGGTACATTATAAAATCGGCAAACTCTGGAAAAACTGTGTTTGAATTAATATTGTTCATTCATTAATAAATAAAAAACATTTCATTTTTTAGATAAAATAATTGTGTGCTTTTCATCGCAGTATAGATTTTCATATCGATTATAAGACCAACAAAAAAAATCGAAATTTGATTCAATATTACAGAGATACCATATATGTATGTGTAAATGGGTCTGAAACGGCCTTCATTCATCATGCATTGGGACCAAAATCTGTCCTCTCGCTCTCACACCACACACTCAGCAGTCATTTTTGTGGTTGGGTCTCTTTCTATTATTGCCATAATCTGCCATGTTTTTTTATTTAACAAAATTCTATCAAGCAATAATTTAAGAGTATGAAACCAAAAAAGGCGTAAGTACCATCTATAAACTTTTCAACGAACATTGTAATAATATAGCGGCTGAATTTTGGTCACTTAAATCACGCGAAAGTGTGACATTTTTAAGTATTATATATTTTAGCAGAACTGCGTTAATATTTACAAACATATGACCAAAATAAAAGTGGGCGACATGTATTCAAAAGAGACGGCGCTTATGCCATTCTTCAAGAATTGTATTATTTTCATGAAAACTTATTCGCCATAATAAATGTGATTTATTAACAGTGATATTTTTCGTCAACTGAATTATTTAAAAAACCATAATAAATTATCTTCAAATCAAGAATAATTATTACTCATCTTATAATTAATACAATACTGCTTTATTGTGTATGTTCAGCTTGATTCATATATTTTGGTTTTTAATTTGTGTATTCTGTAAATGGTAATATATTTTTTCCTCAAATACCTCTTAACTATCGTTTAAAAATGAGAAACAAAAATTATTTAAAATTCCTGAGTGTTATGTGTAATGTTTGTTAAACGCTACATATTTGTTTAATAATTTTATAATGTTGGGAATTTACTCCATTTATAGCTAGTCATATTTATTAATTTAAAAAAATAAGTAAATTGTTTATAAAATTGAAATAAGTTTAGCCGACTGTACAGTACAGTTAGCATAATATGAATTGTGAAAATTTTTAAAAATAAAATGTGATAAATTTTAGAACCATGAATTTGTAAAATAACATTCATAGTGTATTTAATTATTCGTTGCAATGAGATGTGTAATAAATAACCAATAATATTTATTGTATTTAATATTTCAATAGAATCAGAATGTGTTTGTTTCATGAGATGTAATTCTACGCAAACAATATGAATACAAAGATTTCATGTGTGCTAAATAAAAATCTAATCAAATTCTATATGTATTCAAAATACTTCAAACGTCGAGTCTGGCAATGTTGCCAATAAGAATAAAAATTCAAAATACACGCTTTTAAAAATAATTTGTATAATTTCAATATTGTACTTAGTTTGGTATTATTGTCATTTATCACAAACTGTAAGATAGGACCTTTTGTTAGATTGTTATTCATGTAATATTCTTCTCGATAAACAAACGTCCATAAAGTCACCAAAAAGAATCATATTGTTTTATTTCATATCCAGTTTCCTTAGTCCAGTGATGGCGAACCTATGACCCGCGGATCAAACACTGACCCAGGCAGGCTTTTTAAATGACTCACGCGTTAATTTGACCTGGTGCGGTAATTCATGGTATCACCCTATTTGCATACATTTTTTGACGTCGACCTTTATTTTTTCGCTTTCACTTGCAAAAGTAAAATTTGTAAAACAAAAAAGAAGCGTAAACTTTTTAGAGGATTTTAAAGTGAGAACCAAAAAAAAATATTTTTTAACCATTTTACTCTCCCCTTTTCCAAGTGACACAAGTGACTTAGTGACCCACGAGTACTAAACAAAATAATAAACAAAATTTGACCCACTTCTCAAAAAGGTTCGTCATCATTGCCTTAGTCCATACCATGCATAATAATTGCTAGGACACTTTCACAGATTCCGTCAAAAACATCGCTGACCAGAAAACATAATATTAAATTATTATGGCAGTACCACAAAAGTAGTGAATGAAGATATCGAATATTCCGTTAGCAGAAAGCTACATACGATGAAAAATTCATTGTATTTTGATTTCATGGAGATAAAGTTTATTTTTATTTTGGCAGAACATCTTAGTCTTCATTTCTCATCAAATAAATTAAAATGTATAAATTTTGAACGCTTTAATAATTTCATATCAATATATTGGTGTATCAATATAAATTGTATAAGTCGGTTAAATGTTCAGAAAAGGGAACGTGACTTGCAGTGCTGTCGTTTGGCTCAGCAGGACAAGACATTTCGGTCGTAACGTAAGGTTTTTTGAGGTATAAAAGTATAATCATACCTGGGGCAGAAAAGCATCTGACGTCGCCCCTGCTGTCTTAGGTGAGATTTGAATCATATTTGAAGAGAATTCAACGTCATCATTTGGACGGTGAGTAGGTGTTATGCAAACGTGGATATCTCAATTAATTGATGTCATATTTTTAAACGTTAGATGTGTTATCCGAATGTTGGTGGCGTATAAAAAAATCTTCAACTTATTATGAAATGAGTGAGAAGATATTTGTTATATTTGTTTGATTATTAAACCCATAATTCTCTCTTTATCGAATGCTTAATAATGTACACTTTTTGAGCTGTAAACTGTCAGGATTATCTTGGTGAGAGCATTCCTAGACTCTACAAGGATTTGATTAAAAGAAGGTGAAGCAATACCACTTAAGTTCATTCCGTGATTCAAATATATATCAATAAAATGGGAGATTTATGTGTATGTTATACTGTTTTAATTAAAGTGTTATTCTTGAAATATACTAACTAACAAAATAAAAAAGTTGGGTTCAGGAGATTTTGAAGTGTTCGCAAAATGTTTTTATTACACTGCAATAAAGTATTTTATATTAAAACAAGAAACATTGAAGATACATATATCATGGGTATATGTAGAAGTTAGAACAATCAAAAGTGGGCACCAAACTATAATAATATTCTTTTGAAATATCTTGTTAAATGATTTTCAAGTTTGTTTCGAGCAGTCATTGACGACTCTTTCTATAGAGCAAAATCTTAGCTTCCTTCCTATAATACGATATAAAGCGCCAGCTCCAGCCAAAGTAGTATAAGAATCTTATGTATATGTGATATATTGCTTCTTTTCACTACTCCAAGAGTATAAATTTATTATTTGAAATAGTCGAATTGTTTCTGAAAAATTTATTCACATAAAAAAAATACAATAAAAAACAAATTTCACCGTTGCTGCTATAATTGGTGGCTGTGAAGCTGCCAGAACGCAAAAAGAGCAATGCGAGCTTTTTTACTGCGAGAATGAAAAGTTTGCATCTCTGCTGGCTTCGGAGTGGGCGGAAAAACTCCCGCATACTTTGCATAAGCGCCTTACTTTCAAAAGCTGCATAGAGCTTTGCACTTTAACACCCCTTGCCACCAGATGTTGACAGGTGCGCCCCGTAACCTGTAATATAAGAAAACTTTGTAGCACTCAATTCTGTTATAAACTGTCATAAGTCGAATATGTATTTTTTATAATCTATATAAAAAGAAATACAAAACTCGTAATTCTTCCGTTGTTACAAACTCAAATATATATTTATGATAGAAAAGTATTTATTTCATCTTGGTGAACAAACAAAATGTTTCGTGAACGTATGGAAGAGCTCCCAAAACAATTGTTTTTACAAATTAGTGTTTTTAGTTTATTTTGTATAAGAATTTTGATTAAATCAATTACTCAATTTATAATTGATACTGGAATCAAGCCCGATTTCATATTACAATCGACCGAGCTGCGTAAAAGAAAAATAACACAGTTCAGATTTGAAAATCGGGCAATTTTATTGAAATCAATAAAAAAAAATGTCAAGTCCGAAGTGCTACTACTAGTTCTGTCCTAACCCTATCTTATCTATTCTTTTTCTCATCGAAAAAAGAGAGGTTGAGTAACTAGTTGAGTATTCGTTGTTGAAAAAATATGTTGATATATTTCCATCAGGATGCCATATGCTCCACATTGGGAGCAGACATGGATTAAAAAAAGAATAAAGAAAATTATAACGTCTTAAAATCATAAATATAATGATTTTTAATATAGTTATAATATTATGTTGATTGGATTCGACATTAACTTATTACTCATTAAATTAAGATTTAAAAAATGCAATTAACTAACTAGACAAAATATATTCACAAAATTGTGATGCCGAAATAGATACCCTTCCTTATGTTGCTCTAAAATTGTTCTAAATTGGTTAATGAAACGTAAATACTATATTTAAAACAATACCTTTGTATCATTTATTTGGAATAAAACAAAATATCTACTGAAAAAAAATGTCTTGAACATTTAAGAAATACATAGGTATTAAAAAAATGTGTGAAATATCAAAAGAAACGAGACGAGTTAACGATGGATATTAAAAAAGGTAAAAAATTACAAAGATAAAAAAGCTATGTTTATTTATAACCATATTTCTTCAACTTGTCAATAGAGGATCGTTATGCATAATTCATGTAAGTATACACATATTCAAACTTCAATATAAAACCTTTACTGCCCGCCGTGACACTAAATTCGTTCACCACCTTAGGCACTGTACATAATATGTACATATGTAGGTAACAGTGGCGGTTCCTAACCTGAAATCTTGGGTGGGCTAGAGAAAAGCATAGACATTGTATACTATTTACGAAATTTTGCATGCTTCCACTTCATCTTATACATTAATCTACAAGCAAATTAACAAATGCTACGACACTACTGCAAAGCATAAATTACTATATAATACAATCAATGCTAATGTAAGTAAGAAATAATAATACGTGACCTTAAATTTGTCTCTTTCAAAGTGAAATAACAAGTAAAAAAAGCAATACAGAACTGTCACTGAAATTCGATACCTGTCACTTTCATTAAATATAAAGATATTGGTATTTTGTATGGGCCATGGACTAAATCGTTTTTAGCCCCCAACGAATGACAGAAGCCAGTAAATTTGAAACACAGTCCTGTGTATTTGATGACGTTTCCGTACATACAAATACAAACAAAATCGAATCGTGCTAGATTGCGTTCCAGTGTAAAGAAATATTATCTATGGTTGCGGGCTGGACAGCGATAGCCCCTGACCAATAACATGTACATAGGTGTTGCCAGGTTAGTTACGCTTATAAATGTATTTATTTTGTTCAGCGGCCGAATTGCTGTTCAGTTTTATTCAGCCATCTAAAGTTTTGGGTAAAAAATGCAGGTCGGGCTTAGCCCACCTAGCCCAGTACCTAGAACCGCCACTGGTAGGTAAACTTGCATACAAAAGTTGATGGACTTCCCTCTTCCTCACCCCCTTTCAACGTCCTGATACTTTTTGCTCGCATTTATGCAACTTCACCTCTGTTGAGTAGCTCATAATAGGGAGATGTCACAGAAAATAAAATTTAATTCAACATACATGTTTCAATGATACATTTCTCATTTTTTTTTCTATATTTACAAATCAACTTTGTAAAGGAAAAAGGACAAAACCCACAGTTTTTCTAAAACAGTTTTTTTCGATAATTACAATGTATACAACTTGACACACGTTCTATCGAAATGATGGAAGCTGAAAATGCCGAATTGGTATCTAAATTTAGCTTTTAAGTTTGAAAAAGATGACCTTGTAAAAAGTTAAAACCAAGAAAGAAGACTGAAATAAAGGTTAAACCTAGACAATTTCTTTAATTAATATTAAGTTATGTCAATTAAACACTTGTTTAGAAATTTGTGTTGAAGGTTGTGTATAATTTATAATTTGCATATGGCCCAAAATCATCAAAACACGTTTTTTGCGCCTCCTGTAAAATTTGTGTGGGTTACGTTACGTCCTTTTTCCCTTCCACAGTCGATATGCTTTTGATGTTTTCATTCAGAAGTTGTGGGTCTGAATTATGATGTTTATCGCTCAAATCACAAACCAATGACAAACAACATTATTTTTTAAAGTAAGATATTGTGGTGTAAATAGATTTATTCTTTTTATTATAAGGGATTACTTTGATTTTGCCGACGAAACTATTTTTTATGAAAAATAACACAATAGGTAAGTAATTGTATGGTTATTATTTTTGCAAGCCAACATCTGTCACATGTGTGGGTTACATCATTTTTCCTTTCCACAGTCGATATGATTGGAGATAGAAAACGCTTTTGGCCTATGTTTCTTTCTTTAACTTTGTTACGTTCCGCGTTTTCAACTCAAGCTACACAATTTTGTATTAAAGATGAGTTTTTACATTTATTTTTTATTTAATCTGTTAATAATATTATAAATATGGTAATTTTAAATACATACATTGCTTTTTCGATAATCATAATGTTAAATAAGACAAGCAAAAGCGAAAGAAAACAACAGTATCGGGATGATTTTTAAAAATATCAGACATGAACGTTTACATATCTTTTATTGTATTTATTGATATTATATTGAGAAAAGTGGCAATGTGCCTCGTGATAATCATCTAACATTTTGAAACGGTTATATTCTTTATCTTAATAGGTATGAATGGATCTTTCTTTGAAATCCGCCAATCTCAACACGGCATCATTACAAAATACAACAGTATTCACACAGACGATACCACTATTTCAGGTCTGTCCATTTGTCAAATCAGACACACAGAAAAACTTTTTAAAAGCCACATTAGAGAGCAAAAATAAACGACGGCTATCAGCTATCAGGATTTTCACATGATTGTATTAAAAGAATGATTAATACATGATCTCGAGTTTATCATAGATTTTTTCCGCCTGTTGCAGTCAAGAGATCATAATTTCATATTTTCAGTCATTATTCAAAACCCTATTATAGACTAAATCTTTATTTTAATAAAACAAATACATATACACAACTTCCATCTTCGTTTACTAAATATAATTGTGGCTGTTATTATAGCTTTCTATTTTTCGGTCAGCAAATGTGATAACCCTACCCTACCCTGCCAAATCGTATGATATAAATGTCTCTGAGAAGGAAGCATTTATAATATACGACAACAACTATAAATAGGAGTCACAATGGGGTGGGAATGTGAGATGGATAACAAAACAGCTGTTGGGAAAATGAACCTCGCCGAGCAGACACTTGTCCAATGCAATTACTTAAGTGGGGTAGTACGCGAATTCTGGTCGTGTTACATTAATTGTTTTCATGAACAATGTAGGCGCAACTTGCATTACAATGTTAAAGAAAAAATATTTAGCGATTCAAATTTTATAAATCGTATTCTAATGAAGTGCCTAATTTTTTTATATTGTCGTTTCAATTATTTAATACCGCATTTTTTTTAAATCCACTGTGAATTGTGACAAAGAAGGATTACCACAAACATCTTTCATATATTTTTTAAAATAATAAAACAGCTGTCGATTTTTGTCTGTCTCGTCTCTCAATCGTCTGTTTGCTGTAGAATGTTAAAATTGATATAATAATCAATTCTCATATCTGACATATTTCAATTATAAGTATTTTTTGTGAGTGTTAGTCTGCACTAAGGCATCAAATCCCGGGATCCCGTTCAATTTTCTGATCCCTAAATTCCGGGATTGAGATGGCCTTGTTACATATGGGTATATATTTTTTTTAATCTTTTTATCGCTCCAATGTAGAGCATATAGCCTCCTAACGGAGGTATCTCAACATATGATATTTTTTTGTTACTAAAGCTCTTTTTTGAAAGTGCGTATTCAAAGAGAGTAGGGTTAAGACAGGACAGGCGGTTTACTTATCGCTCTCACTATACCCTGTTATACTAGGATTGGAAGGGTGGGAGGAAATTTTTGGATTAAAAAAATGCTGTTAGTAATGGGGATTGGGGACTCATGACGTGTGATCCGTCTCGGAAGCTAACGACGTTCACCGCTGCGCCACGATCATAACTATTGATATCTTAATATCCATACATACACTATACGCATGTCAACTTTGAATATACTATGATTGCCAAACTCGACATCGTTTAATACAGCGTTTCTCAACCGGGGGGCACAGCATGCTCCAAGGGGGCCACAGAAGAAAATATCAATTTTGGGGGGCCACAGCAGACTTAAAGGGTGCCACGGCTACTCAAAATATAATGAACTAAAATTTATATTAGAATAAATTATAATACAGTAGGACAATAATACATTGCAGTAGAAATAATGTATTTATTATAAATACTTTTTACTATTTTTTCAATGATATTTAAGGATACCATAATAACTGCATCCAAAAGTTAGTGTCCACAATATTGTATTGACTATCGTCCACGGATTTCTTTCATCACCCCATGATATTATAAAACTCGTGTGCGTTAAATATGTTTTGCTTCACTAATGCTACTATCCATTTTATAAAAAACACATTGACATGAAAGAAAAGCCATTTTAATAATTCAAAAAGCTTTATGAAGTTTCCGCAGCAAAAAAATGGGATTTGCAGTATTCAGTGAAAAATTAGACACTGGTTTAATTAATAGTTTCTTACGAAATTTCCAAATTAATTGCAAAAGCTAGAAAAACGCATTATATTTTCAAATCTTTGATTTCGCAATTTCAAGAGTTATAAATCAGAGTGAAAATGCAATTATTCAGGTGATTCCTTTGAGCAATTCTGTTCAGTATCAAGACGTATGTATGAGATAGCAACTAATTGAACATTTTACCTTGCAAATTGACCAACCTAAGACGATGTGTCAGATTTTGGATGACGAAAAAATTGGTTAAGATAATTTAATGCTATTTGCCAAAAATCTTAAGACACTAAAGGTGTAACGATTGAACAAGGAATTAAGATTTTTTTATAAATAAAAGATATAACGCTTCAATTTTTGAAAGTATTGAAGTTTTACTTTGATAAATAATCATGTACTATTTTTTTTGAATTCCCTGCCCGATTCATCGTCAACATTAGGTTGTAAAAAATGGTACCTCTGTGTAAAACCCTTACATGTAAGTAACAGTAAATTTCATAAAATCCCATTGACTTCAAGAATGTCTTTTTCGAAATCATTTTTTTTTATCAGCTCGATGCAAATACCAAAACGCAATACTAAATACCAAAACTGATCATTGGCAAAGCTTTGTCCCTTCGTTTAGTGGCTAGTGTCCTTAGGGTGCTCTATGGGGCTGCAAATTCAAGTATCGCCCCGGGTGGCAGGACCCCTTTCTACACCACTGCATATCATGCCAAAACTTCTTGCATGGCAGGTATTAAGTAATTGAAGCCTAACACCCAATCCATGGGAGTGGCTGGTAAAGTACGTGATACAAGGTTTGTAACCTAATTATTTTACAGAAAATTCTTCTTACCGAATAATACAGTGCATTGATAGTCTAGTTCAAGGCTCAACAGCAATGCTACATAATGGGTGTCAAGTCCCAGGTGAGGAGAATTCTTTGACTACCTTCTTCTCGACCACACCTTTCATTCTTAAGGCCCATAGAACTGAGGTGCACAGTATTGCTACAGACGCTGCTATGCAAATTTGGTAAAATTGATGGGAAATTATTTTTAGGACAGACAATCTTATAAATTCTTTCAAAATTTAAAAATGCGAATGGAGACCAACGCTTCGACTCCAAATTTTCTGATATGCCAATTTATAACTATTCATGATCACTTCACTGCCAAGCTCTTCCAGGTCAGGTGATTAGTAAATAGCTTCAGAATGCTGATCGCATTTTTTGAGAATTTCCAAACATGAACAACGAACGGGAAGAACTACATAAGATTATACGACCACAGTCGTATCTGGTGGTCCTGTTGGTCAAGCTGACTTAGTTGCATCTAGGGAAAATTACAAATCATTCAAAGAGTTCACGGCTTCTTATAAAAAAGGAATTGAATTCATTTCATAAAAACTCTTTTGATAACGTTATTTTATTTTGTTTAGCATTCTGCACCCTGCAGTGCATAAAAACTAGTTTTCAGAAATTTATGGAAAAAAAATTTAACACGAATAACGCTGCAGAATACGCCCCCGTAAGAATAGTGTGAACCAAAGCGAGCTGTGATGGGTACAACGTTGGGTACCCTAAGGATTAAAAAAAAAGTATTATAAACTATTTTGTAAACATATTTTTTTACAAACAATTTTATTGTATTATGTTTTTAAAAAATAAATGTACCTACATTTTTTTTCATTTTTCCGAGCCCCAAGAATTTTATTAGTAAAGGTAGGGGAGCTACGGAAAAATATGAGACTCAAAAGGGGGCCACGGGCTTAAAAAAGTTGAGAAACTATGGTTTAATACATTAATCAACTTCCAAATGTTTTGGAAACTATTGTTTTATAGTAATTGAAATAAAGAAGTGAGTCGAGTCACCCGCTTCTTTTGTGACTAGGATTCATATTTCACATCCCTCAATAATTATTTGTCTCACAAATATATGTCACCGGCACAGAAGTTTCAGTGTTGATGGTGCCCTTAAGTTTCTCATTTCGTACAAAGAAGCTTAATGATTAGTCCCTTCGATTCTTCTTTCCTATCAATATTCTTCTCAAGTGGACAGTTTCGTCGATTCAATTTACTCGGGTCTTTCGAGACCTTTTGTATTTTATGAATCTGATATTTTCCTCTGTTTCACTCGATTATATTGTAATAATGTATAATGCACACATTTATGGAAAATCCGAATTCTATTGTAGTCGTTGTTGGCCATCATTTTTTTAATCTTTATTTTATTATGTATTCTTCATATTATCATATTAAAGGTGACAGGTTAGTAAAACGTTTGACAGCAGCATATATAATAAATAACAATTGTTAAGTGACTAACTAAAAGGTTTTTAAAAATATCCTTGTTGACTAAAATATTACTTATTATTCCATTCCACTAACAGTTGCACGTTCAAAATTAACAGGTAGCCAGTGGTGTCCTTTAAAAAAAATGATTCATATCAACCAAAACGCATTTTTTTCAAACATAGTAAGCACTAACGATTACTCATATAATTAATATCATCGATATTTTTTTGTCATTTACCATTTCTTCATTATTAACAGTAACTTTTTCAACATTAAATTAGGTATGAATATCTATTGAATGTTGAAAAAAAGTAGAACGCAAGTAGTTATATTATTATTTTTCATTTTTTTTTATGATTAATAAAAGTTTTAAAAATAAGATGAGTGAAAATAAGTGGGACCTTTGAATCACCTTAAAGCATAGATTTGTGATAAGTACATTAAGAATCCATGAATTAATAACGATTTTAAAGTATTCGTAGAGATTTAAACATCTGTATGATGTATTAATTATTTGTGGTCCAATCAATCTTTTCAAAATACATTAATTAGTTGGTAAATTTATGATGTCAAATAAACGCTTATTCTGTTAAATTATTTTTAAGTAAATGAACATTGTTTCATTTGTATGCAGTTTATATAGACTTGGTATTGAGTCGCGTCCTTCAGCTTGGAAAAAGAACTTCTGCAGTAACACTTTGGGTACCATTAAGTAAGATTTCAATTGCCCAGTTTTATAAATATTTTATATATTTATGGCCAAAATTCAAAAACCTATCAACTCCAAAAATAAAATTTAAGTAAAAATCGTTACATACAAACATCTTATTTTTATCCCATTTTCAGCTCATCAAAAACCAACATACTGTTTCTACGGTGAAAAAAATCAACATTTTATGGTCTTAATTAATGTTGCGCTTAAAAGTGCGTGTGATCATAATACAATATAATTAATTTTGCTTGGTAGCCCAAAAACATGAAATTTATTCAGGAAGACAAGTCAAATATTTTATATTAAACTTTAAATATTTAGATTGTTACAATTTATAAATTCAATAGCAAATCTTGTGCCTTGTGTCTTTCTTCAGTGAAGTAAACATCATAATAATTTACCACATAAAATCTTTCTAATGTCATGATCTGAAAACTATGCTCAACAAAAATCAACTATGACTTTTTATGGAACTCGTGTACAATATATTTTTTTTCTCGGCCCACTAGATTATTCTTACAGTCAATAAATTACAAACTGTCGTTGTAGGTGTATATAAATGATTGATAATTGAAATAATGCTTTAACAAATAAATAACGGACTATAATACTGAATTGATGTCAAAGTTCCTTAATTGTCTACTACATATTTAAAAAAACACACAAGTAGCATAATGTTTACACGTTTACATTGAAACTTTATAATATATTATGATAATCTGAAAGTGTGGCAAAACTAAACTAGTTTCCTAGCAATTTATCAAAGTTTTGTTTATGTTAGCAGCGGGGCGATGAAATTTAATTCGCGCAAAGGGTTAACTTAAGTTGTCTCTTGGGCGCCTCTCCAGTTAGGTCCTTGGCACGAGCGCCGTTAAGACATGAAAAGAGGGCTCATTTGAGCCGCTATTTCAAGCCACTTATACCTATATCTACATTGTTTTCCACCTTTTCTATTGTTCGTGTAATTATTAATGACACGCCGAGTGGACAAGGATGTTGACATCAGCATTTCTAATTGAATATTTTAAGGGGATTTTTTTAAATAGTAAAATTGAGAAAAAAAAATAATGTTGTAAATTGAAGAATGGTTGAAAAACTATAGTTAGCCACCTAACATAAGATTTCAACGGCTTTAGTTCATGTACTATTAGTTAAAAAATTTGAAAGAAATCGCGGTAGTGATTTCTGAAAAGATAATATTAATGTATTATTTTATCGCTTTATATATTAAAAAGCTGAATTGGCTATGGTTTCAAAACGTCAGTTTTCAACAATTTTCATGTTTTGATTTAACAGTCGAGCTAAAAACTCGTAATAAATAAACACTCATTCTACAAATGATATTAATTAAGTATTTCGACTGAGGTTGCTTGATGGAATTTCAATATCAAATTTGAATTTTTTACTTTTCCATGAGTTTTGTCGCTAACGACCCGGGTTTTGCGTTTCGGCATCTTCAGGCATTCCATGTGCTCGGATGTACTTGAACTGACGCGTAGTAAACAGTTTGTATCGTTTATATACAAAAATATAAGTAGATCACTAAGTTAAAAGGCTATTAAAATGTAAATTAGCGAAAATTTTATGTATACAAGTTTCAATGAATTAAGTGGGTTTGTTATAACTATGGGGATTTTTTGAAAATATTAATGACCAGATAATAACATATGAATATTTAAAATAAATCTAGGGTTTTAAAAGGGAAAACAAGACCAATGTTTTCGTATAAATGAATATTTTTTTTAAGATTATATAAAATTTTATATTAATTGAGACATTCAATTTTCGTTAATTTACATTTTAATAAATTAATTAATATTTATATATAAATAACCCTTAAATTTAATAATGTGTTGTTTTATATCATCCTCTTTGATTGAAAGCTTGGATTTTCATAAATTAAAGTTTTATCAAACAGGGTTAACTTAATTTTATTAAATCATATGACGTCGTTAAATAATTCAGTTTTTGTATGCGTGTATTGTTTAATATTTTTATCATTTCCTATTTTTCGGAGCAAGTTATAGCTTAAGTCATCAAAAGTGATTTTAGAATGAATGATATGGAATATGACTTTAATTAAGGCAATGAGATACTGTTTTTTGAGAGCTTACCGTTCGGAATCAGAAATCGATTAATCAATCGAAAAAATGCTGTTCGCACAGGGACTCGAACCAGTGAGATCCGGCACGGTAGCCCACAACGCTAACCGCTGCGCAAAAGGACCCGACAATTATTAATTACGCACTCCAAATTCATACAAACTTAAACTTTCCTAATCGAGTAGTAGAGAAGTAGACGCTTTTGGACGTTCTGCAAACTCAGTTGCTCGGACGAGCCTGATCATTATTAGCCACCAATTGGACTATGGATCCAATGAACTATTGGATCGAATTTTGCAACCCTTCCTTCTCATCTTGCAATAAATGACACTTCCATAGGATCTTTCCTGCTTTATAAAGCAACATTTATATGCTGGCCCATCCACAATCTGGTAGATATCATAGAGCTTGGTAGAGAAAATATCGGGTATTATATTCACAATCATAGAATATCTGGTTTTAAAATATGAGTAGAGAAAATAATGTGTTATAAACATCATATTATATTTCAATATTTCTTATAGGTTGACTTAATTGATTCAGTCAGCCTTGCAGAACGTTTTATTTTATTGTTTATTCACAGTTTCCTCTATGAGGTGAATACTGCTATCACGTCGCAAGGATTACGTGATGCTTGCCAGATGAGCGCAGAGTGCGGACGTAACCGAAGAAAGCTCGATCGACCTACAGATATCCACGGCTCAAGCGTTAAAAATGCCTTACGTCAGGGATCCTGAAGTGTATCATTAAAAAATATAACGATTTGATATTTAAATATTTTTATTTTTTCGTCTGAAAGAATTGATATGGTTTGTTAGATTCTTTTTCAGAATGCTCACGGCTATTGATTTTGAAAAAGTCTACTACTTTCCTGTGTTATTCGGAAGTAGTTTAATCGTGGTTTAGTTATAAATTAATCAACTATAAATTAGTTATCATCAGATTTTAATAACGTTCGAATTTAACGTAAGTCTCTACTTTAACTTAATTATTGTTTGATGAGTTTTGTAATTATGTTTTAGAGATAATAAGCATTTTATTTTTATTCAATTTTAGTGTCCCTCATATTTTGTACCTCTATTTATAAATTCTTTTCAATACCAATTGTTTGTTACACTACATTAATTTCATTTTGTTTTGTATAATTAACACTGTGATATTGTATTATCTTATCAATTGATAATGCTTATCGAAACCGGTCCTGATCTTATTAATTTAAAGAGGAATCATACAAATGAATATTTGTGTTTAAAATATAATGCCTTCCTATCAATTATTGACAATAAACGCTCTAAAAGTCATCAGATTGTTATAAAAAAGTTTTTTTTACCGGTATCTGGAACATCAGAACATGAAATTTTACAGGCCAACTAGTAAAAAGTATTTAACTGGCAAAAAGGCACTGATAAAATAATTCTTTTATTATTCTACCCATTGGTGATAAGGATCCAAAAGAATGAATATATTTAATTACTGTATCAACTCGAAATATACAAACATAATGTTAGAAAATGGTTTATTTTACAATAATTTAAATAGTGTGCGTACAGATTCATTGATTTCATAATAGCTTATATAAAAAAAACGTGTTGTTTTAGATGTCTCCCAATTACCTTTTTGATATATTTCTGACTCCCAGCGAATGACATCGCCCAGCTTGGAAATACGATGATAATTGAAAAATAAACACCGTGTCGAAATAAATCTCTCCGTTAAACATTCCGTTGTTGGTTAGTGAGCTCGTTTAAATTTTAAAATATTTCCATTTAAGTTTTTATAATTCTATTAAATTGAAAACACCTGTTTATGGTTTCAAGAGCTCTACGATTGATCGTTAAGCAAAGTCAAATGCTTGGCAGTGAGGTGAGCGACGTGCCGATTCTTCAGCTCAATACGAAGGCCTGTTAAAATTTCTTTCATCCACTGAGTATAATAATATAACGTTACTAAAATATATAAACTTTCGTCGAATACATTCCAACAGATCCATGCACAAAATGGAGATGAATTTTGATGAGAATTTTGTATTGTTTCCGTCGGGAGTTCACACTACACAGCTTTAATAAAATATCAAGTAAACATAAAATCGTACGATGGCCTCGTATCAAACAAAGCATCAAGTTTATTACCACATTAAGAAAATTTCTTGATAAATTTTTTTAATTGCTTTCCCCATCCAATGCTATTTGATGACCTAAGAACATACACGCGGAGAAGGTATAAATACTTAAAATACTTAATTTGTACTTAACCTTGCGATAAAAATAACCCAAAAAACCATAAACCAAGTTTACAATGTAAATCTCATAGTCTCTAAAAACTATTTTTACGCTGTTTTAAAAATTTAATGCTGGTTGGAAAATCCCCAAATAACATTTCTTTAATCCATGTCCGTTTCCAATGTGGTCTCCTAATAGAGGTATATCAACATTATTCCTTCTACGTGAACTGATTGCTTTTTTGTTACACAATTTCCCTTTTTTCGGATAGAGTAGGGATAGAAAGGATAGTGTTAAAACAGGACTAGTAGTTGACTAATCGCTCTCGCTAAGCCCCGTTATTGTTTAGGGTTGGAAAAGTGGGAGGGAGTTTTTATACGCCCATTACAGACACACGTGCCCACGAACAGAAATCAATTGAAAAAATGCTTTTCACATTGGGGTTCTATGGGGTTCTGAGATCCGTTACGGAAACCAACGACAATGACACTGCGCTACGAAACTACCAAAATATAATGACGTATAAAACAATTTCGACAGCAGGAAGCTATTGTGCGACTGTCATCAACTATTAAAATTCATTTCATACCTACACGCTTCATCTTGAACTATGCGCCTAATGAGATGGCTCTTAGTTTCTTGTCTGATTTATTGATAGAATATAACATACAAACTTATTCTTTCATTTTTTCACAAAAACTTCGATTAAATACTAAAAGATTATTTTTGGTGTGTGGTAGAATGCATAATGTGAGGATTTTTTAAATTAAAAATTACCATTTCTCTACGTAAACGTAAAATTAACAACAGTACACATAAAAACCATCTGAAGAAACTTTTTCAAAAACGTTACCACTTTGGCAGCGACAATATGCATATGATGATTCATAAGCTCAACAATTCGTATTCATATCTGAAAAAGAACATATTATATTGTGCTTGAACTCTGAATAACAAATAAGTCTGATCTTCAGAATTGCTACAAGATTTCTTTTTTAAATATTGTTTTTTTACAGTATGTAACATTTTGATATTAATAGCATAGCGGATATCGTAAATAGCAAAACTAATATGGCACTCAGATTGTCTATACTTGAAGGAAACTGTGTAGCCACCTTAAATGCATATTACAGTTAACGTTAACAGTGACCAATCATGCACCGTTTGAGGTTTGCGAAGTGACCGTAATCCCGTAGGAAATTTTTTCTTGGGGCGAAATGTAATGTATCGATTTCCTTTGTTTTCATCTGCATCTCGTTTACCGGAACGAATACCGATTCTGACCACCGCGGCGCAACGATCAAATATCACGTGATCACGAATTGATTTTAAACAAAGGATCAACTATAGATGAATTTCGCGGGTGCGTTATTCTTTAATTATTAGCTGTAGTAATATTTTTGTAGCAGATAAAATCGGAAGAATCCAAAATCAAACAGAAAAATTAAAAGTATTATCAAGATTAATCAACATTGATTTGGAGAATTAACGGTGGTGTTTTGCAGGACTGTAGAGTCGTGTAAAAAAGGACAATTCTTTAATCATTTAATTTTAACTTCAGACACTATCAGATCATCTTTAGTCAGCCTAGCATGCAGTGGCAACACAATAAATGGACTATTGTGGTTTGAATACACATCATTGAATATATTTTTTAAATATGGGTCTGAATAGTAAGATTTTTTCAACTCCAACTCCGGAAAAAACCCCGGATTCCACGGCCTTGATATTTTGAAGTGTTGTATACGAAATAAATCAAGAAAAATTGACATGAAACGTTTTTATTATTTTGAACAACTCAGAATACTGGAATACAATGAAAGTAAGATTAATTAATTAATGCTTGCATGAGGCGACAGTTTTTGGAAGGTTTTTACTGTACATTTATTCATTATTTTGACAATCTAGTAAACTAAAATCTCACCATTAAATAGCATATATTTACTAGACGGATGCATTAATAAAAGTAAAAAGGTTTATAGTTTTATATTTAATTTTACGATTTTATTGTACTGTTATTCAGTTTTCAGTAGTATATAGGAGTTCAGACCATTTTTCACTTTGAGGGTGTTTACTGTCAATACTTGGTGGAAAGGCGTTATATTAAAAAAAAATACTCATTTGTATTAATTTCACTTTTATTTTAAATAATTGGGACCGGTTTTTATCACGTCGAGCATTATCAAATGAATGATATCAACATCAATTGATAATGCTCGCCATGAGCAAAACCGATCCTGACCATTTAAAATAAAAGTGGAATTAGTACAAATGAGTATTCTATTTTTAAAAATAACGTATTACCATTTTATTCTCTTATGGCTCTTTTGTTATTTCTTTTAAGTTTATTGAATAAAGTAGTGGAAAATTCATGCAAGAGTAATATTTTGATGGTAGTTAAAGGTCTTTTACTGTTGTTGCATTTGTATGGAATGTAATAAACAGTTTTATTGCAAGTAACGTAATAATGACCTTCCATACATGCCAAGGATGGTAAAAAGGTTTAATGTTTGATACAGCGTCTAAGCACACTCTCGTAAACTTTTCAATGCTAGTCCGTAGAAAAGCAAGCATCAATATAATAGTTACACATGCAAAATGACGGGTACATAAATTTTCTTGAAACGAGTCACCGTTATGCAACAAAACGTGTCGCTTCGCGTACTTTGTTGAAAACTGCGACTCCCAAACACCCGGAACTCCCTGTCACAATAATACATCGCAAATGACGTGCATACTAAATTTGAGAATTAGATAAAGTTTAACATCAGGCAACAATGTGTTACGGTACGCGTACACCAAAACCGAATCATCGGCCGACTTCGTGTCGGACCTATTCTGACGTAAAGTGTCGGCCGTTCATGTGCGCTCACTGCAACCGTTGTCGGCCGACCGGTTTTGACCGAGTACAACCTGAAGTTAGTAGCAGTCAGTAGTACGGCCGACACTTTACGTCAGAATAAGACCGACACGATGTCGGCCGATAATTCGGTTTTGGTGTACGCGTACCGTTAGAGTCTAACACATTAGATAACTCGTTAGTCTAACAGTTAAACCACGCTCCTAATCTCAATCAGTCAAAGGAAAATATCAAAATACCCTCAAGTTGATTTATTCCGTTCCTAACTTATATTTTTGTGGTATATGTTAATCTACAATAATTTATGAATGACGCTAACTGTGTGTTATTTAGCTTCCTGCTTATTTAAAAAAAATATTCTCATTGAATGCTCTTGCGAGTTCTTCTTTTTCAGTTTCTCGTTCAAATTCCCAAATGATAACTTACATTATTTGTTTTGCATGCGTTTTTCCATGATTTAAAAATATCCAAATTTACAGATGTAAATGAACCTTAAAAAACACGGCGCGTAAATAGTGGCTAACTACTGCTATTTTTTGTTTAACCAATTGTTTTCTTTCATTACTTTAAAGATATTTAATAGGCTAATGACCTAACGTAAGTTCTGTGAATTATTACATCTGTTGATACGCTCAATATTACGAGACTATATGCTCCAAATTTTTAGGAAACATTGTTTATAAGAAATTAAGCGGTGCATGTAATTGTTTTGATTAAGATCAGTAGAGTTTTGAGAGCGCTGGAATCCTTTAAATGAATTTTGTATAAAATTATATTGTGATTTAAATATTTTAATTATCAACTACTAAAAAAGGTTAGGTCGTAATATACTACACAAAAGTCAAATTTATATGTTACAAGCTGGTAATTTTTAAAAAAGTATCGATGAAACGGTCATGTATTTTTCTGTATTTGGCACAGAAAATCTAAGCAATATGGGCCGGACCAAAGCCCCCTATAGTGAAAGCCATGCTATGGAGCTGAAAACAGGTACTTTTTTCAAATAGGCGGGCCGGCGTCATAATTTTCAAAGTAATATCACATCATTATGAAGCCATTTTTTTCTGATATATTGTAGGAAATACATATTTATATTGTAATTATATATCTTTTCTATTACATATTTTTCAAAATAAGAAAAAATCACATTTTATAAGGTTTTTGAAGAAAAATCTCGGAGAACAAAAGCAAACAAAGAAGGCAAATCATTTTATTAAAATTATTTTTTTTACAATATTTCAATACAGAATATGAGGTTGGATAGTTCACTTAAAAAATCAACGTCATTATTTGGATTTTAATCAATTAATAATTAATCTCAAAATTTATTTGTGCACACTGGTTCGTAACTCAATCTTTCCATAGGATTTCTCAAGTCATATCAGTAATCAAAAATCCGTAAGTCAAACTAGGGAAGCACATTTCACTTCATTATTTTTTAAATATTATTATTGATTAAATCATCATTTACTTGGTATATTGCCATTATTATATGATAAGACGCAGCATTTATTTCATAATATCACAATAGGCGTCAAAATCGTATATAATATAATATGGATTCCGCTTTTTACTGTTGTTTTATGTTATTTATAATCAATATTTTATATAACTGTGATATTTAATAGTGGGAAGTTAAATTTTATTTGTTTTACCACACATCGCATTTCTTGCCATTCGCTATATTTCTTACAATAAATACTTAATTTGCATATATGACCCTTCCGATGTATCGTAAATTGTAAATTAATAACACCAAAGAATCACAGAATATCCATACAAGAAATCTTTCAAACATACATGTTATATTCAACAAAAAATAAGCTCATAAATTGGAATTTAGAGTTGATCTACGTATAACCGCCATACAATTTGTTAGAAGCGGCTGGGATTTAACGGCCCGGTCTTTTTTGCTGTTTTTTCTACGACACTGCTTGGAACTTAAGACTGCTATGGCCGGGCCTATCAGAGGTGAAGTGTAAGAAGTGGTATTTTAGAAAAAAATGCGTTGTAATATTCTGCACGTCTTAAATAATCGAAAAAAAATATTAACCTTAGTTAATACACATTGCAATTGTGTTATTTCCATACAATGAGAATATGCAATCCACCAAAGAACCAAGTAAATACGTTATAGTACTTTAAACTCAAAGAAAAAAGTTATACCATTTTACTAGTTGGCTCACTTCAACTCTAATGGGCCAAATTATATTGCTGAAAACCATATGATTATACAATTAAAATAACTGAATGAAAAAATTAACCCTGTAAAAAATAATGATACGTCACTGCATCTTCACGAACAGAATCATCATCGTGGTTTTTGACAATAGACTCTAATTCGGTTTTAAATTGCTGTTAAGCATTAGTACCTTTTTTAGCTATTTCAATAAATGGTATGCAATGATTTGTATTTTTACTGTTACTTTACAGTACATGTACAAGTGCAAGACTACACATTTATGTGTACTTCATGTTATAGTTACAATATTGAGTTAAGATTTTTTCAATAGTACTAAAAAATAACTGGCAAGTTGTATGTTACTAGTTATAATGACATATATTATATAATTTTTTGAATAAAAAAAAATACTTTATCAAAATATATTCGTCGGCTACAAAAGCGCAGTGTCAAAGTCGATGGCTTCCGTAACGGAACTCACGGGCTCGAACTCCAGTCAAGGCATGGATGTTCGTGATACATAAAAATTTCTTCCCACCTTTCCAATCCTAAAATAACGACGCGTAACGAAAGCTATTAGCTAAAAACTTGTCATTTCCCTACATCTTTCCTTTTTGTCCCTACTGTCGATCGAAAAAAATAGTTTGAGCAACAATCAGCTCTCGTAGAAAAACGTATGTTGAAATACTTTCCAGTGTATGGCATTATAATGCTATACACTCCTAATTGAGCGGAGCGAACATGCGTTAAAAATAGATATATTTCCTGAAAATTGAGTGGAGTAATTTTTTCACAGAGTGTGTGGTTCATAATTATAGTTTCATTTACGCAAAGATAAAAGTCATCGGAAAGTGAAACAAAATATTTACACATTTTCGCTCTTATAAACCAAAAAAACTTTCACGCTGTTTTGATAAGTTGAATTAACTTACAAACGACAATAACAAAACTAGTTGAATTTAATAAACTAAGTTTTCTAAGATTGTTCCAACTTTTAAATGAAGAACTTAAAATAAAATACACAAAAAAAATCGATTGAAATATGGCAGCGAAAAAGAACTACCTATAAAAATTAAACAGTTAGCACGTCGTTGTCTTGGTGTATTCAAAACTTACATTTAAACGTGTGATGCAATATTATTGAGAATAATCCGTTAGTCGAAGCAAAAGCGTCTAACCACAGACAAAGCAATGTCTTCCTGTTATACCATTATTGCCGTGCGATCGATGCAAATGGTTTTTAATTTATTATTCATAAACCATAATCTGAGCCTATAAATTTATATGGCTTTGTAAATAATGTGGGAAAAATTCAACGTAGGAGGTTTGCACTTTTTTGAGAATGATACGTCATAATTTTACGGAATAAATTCAATAGTGTAATATTAATTCACTACAGTACTTTCAGCGGATTTAATAATTTAACATTGAATTTTCATAACATTATTGCGTAGTAAACAAATGATTTTATTAAAAACCAGGGCTGTCCAGTCAGAGTTGTAAATAAACTTACGACTCTATTTTTAATTGAATTAAAATACAAAAATATGCACTTCAGTAAACATTAACAAATACAAATATAGTATCTGTCGGCCCCGTCGGTCATGCCGACTTGGTTGCATCGAAGGCAAATTATAGGGCATTTAAAGAATTCTCCGCGTCATTTGGAAAAAAAGTTGAGTTAAATAGATGAAATCTCATATTTTCAACTGCACTTAATTATTAATTAACTTTTAATTTCTGCACACTGTAGTGCATGCAACCAAGTCTTGAAGAATTTCTTCTCGGGACATATCTGGCAAAATTTTGAACAGGACTAACGTTGTTACGCTACGGAATACACCCTATAAGAAGAGTGTGAAGCCGTAGCGGGTGGTGGTGGGTACAACGTTGAGTACCCTAGGGAATTTCTAAATACAAATACGAGTCGGACATTTTTTTAATGCTGGAGTTGGAGTAAATCTACAACCCTGTAGAAAACACAAATAATGTCTTCAAAGTTTAATCAAGATTTTGTAATGTTTATAAAGAAAAAAAGTAAAACTATCCTTATAAAATATAATTTTAAATAACGTATATGATATATCATCAACAATCATAAAAAAACAGTGCTAGAATATTTTGACCAGATTTAGATTTTGATCAGATAAGATATTTTGATCAACTGCAAACAAGATATGAAAAATCAGTCATAAAAATAAACGATGATGCCGTAAAAAATATTACGATTTGTTATGATATGGTGTTTAATGAGGTATTTGAAGTGTAAATTTGATTGACGAAAAATAACGAAGGTAATGTTAATATATTGTTTTATTTGACAAAAAAAACTAGGACATTCTAGCACATTAGAACAAATTTTAAAAAATGCTTATAAAAACCTACCGGCCAGCTAAAGCAATTGAAAGTTCTACTGTAATCCATAACCAAAAATATTAGAACAAGCGTTTCCACGTAAAAACATGGATCCTTAATTGACTTAATGCTTACTTTATTTTACTGAATTTTTGACGACTAGTGAGAAAGACTTTTGACGAATATGTATTCAACTATTTAGTAAATGCAACTCAAAACTGATAAACACAACGCCAATAGGTTTTGGTATTATATGCCCATAAAACTCGAAGGAAGAATTACATTATACCAAACTCTGATTAACTTTGTTGTATTAAGTTTTGTTCAGACAATACTATATTTTAAGAGTTTTTGTATCCCTAAGTTAGTTCACTTGAACTTATTTTAAAGAAAACGTTCAATGATATAATAACATTTGAAAGCCATGTTAATACACATATCAGTTTTTTACTAATTACACTGTGTTACCACCCACTCTATGTTCAAGAAACACAATAGTATTACTATATTAGACTCTAATGATATTTTAATGATAGATGTATCAGTAAAAAAAACAAAAGAATAGGCATGTGTTAAAATAGTAATAATACTAAAACATATACACATATTTGCTTTTTTTTAAATAGAGCCTTCTGCATATTCGAAATCAGGATAATGAATTATTATGTAGCAGTTATTATAACTTCCTTTATTGGGCTGTGAAAAAAATGTATCAAATTATGTACAAAAAAGTTTATATGTAGTGTTTTAATATATAAGCACTCAATTTCTATTTATTTAAAATTTAGTGTTTATTTTAATCATACAAAGTTGCAGGTAAGTTTTCCAGGACAAGAATAAGCCGAAACTTTATGACAAACCTATCGGACAAAAAAGATAGTTTGCAATCTCTTTCACAACACCTACGTTATTTGTTGCTGCTTATTTGATTAAATTTAACTAACTCCGAAGAAATCAGGCAATTCATTTTGTGTGTTGTATGTAAGGTATAAAATCCCGGAGCTTTTTTCCAATCCCGGGACCGTCGTTTTTTTTCCAAAATGGTATCAATTTTCGGGATCAGAAAATTGGACGGGATCCCGGGATTACGGGATTGGATGCCCTAGTTGTATGCTTATAATTTATATGTATGCATTATAGGACTTATACAAAAACCAGCTTTTGAAAAAAACCGGTTTTCGAATGTCAATAACGTTTGAAAACCGGTTTTATCCGGTTTTCGAAGTTTTAAAAAAAATGGATAATTCAATTAAAAGAGCGAGAATTTTTTTATGTTGTTTATTTATATACATAGTAATACATAACAAGAAATAACTTTGTATTACTCTTCAGCAAATATGATTTAAGAAAACACAAAGCGTCCACTGATCGTTTTATAACAAATTTTCCTAATATCAAAAGTACCGTTTCGTTGGGTAATGATGGGGGCATATGGTCTTTAAGCCATCAAATAAAAGATCCAAATTTTCTGTTTTTTTGTTTATAGACTCGTTGGTGGAAAATTCGGCACAACTGGCTACGAAGTTGAAAAACCGGTTTTCGAATGTCACAATTTTTGCCAAAAAAACGGTTTTTAAAACCGGTTTTTGAAAACAGACAAGCCCTGTTATGCATGTTAAAAAAATACATCGTGAGAGAGAAGGGTTGAAGAAGACCGTGGAATTGAATTTTTAAATTAAAAATACAAAATTACGGATTTAACGTGAGGTAAAATCTATTTTTTGTCAGTGAATTTATAATCAATTTTCTTTCCATAGTTATGGAAATTATTCGAATTGGATGTAGTGGATGATTCAATATCTTTCTTCAGGACAGGTAAGAAAAAGAACGATGGAATTTTTAAAAGCTGGCTAGCTAGTCAAATTATATATATATATACTTTTTTCTGTTCCAGACCTTCATTTATTTGGATAAAACTTCATAGGTCGATTGAAAAGTTGGAGCTTAAGGTTTCCATTATGGTATTTGAACTCCTGATCCCAGAAAAACGTTGGCCACTTGAATCTAGGCACATATTATGACTTCACGGTTGTGACCTTTTGCTGTTTTATTTATTACGTAGCATGCGTTAAATTATAACCAGCAATTAATCATTTTTGATCGATTCGACTGCAATTTTGTGGAAGATTATTTATTATATATAATTTTACATTTAAAATTGATAATCAAGTTATTTTACAGGTTGTTTAACAAGTTTTGGGGGTACTATACAAACTCTAACCGTGCTTATAACTGGTATGATGACAGGTAAATCCCAACGGACATAAATTAAACAACGGTGAGCCGTCTGTTCTATTTAAAAGAAATCTACTGTTAATGATGTCATTAATTCCCACGAACTCATTAGCTAATAAATCTTTATTTTAGTGTGAAGACGCTACTCTAAGTGGCGAACAACGTGTCATAGTTTTTTAGACAACCTGTGAAAAAACTAAATTATCAATTTTAAAAATTATTTTTTATTTATTGCTTTCAAGGTACTTGAAGTCAATTCTTCGTGGAGCGGCATTATACTTATCAAATAAAACACTTTCAGGAGAGTTTTCAATCACATTTTAAAATTTTCATTTTAAATCCCTCCTTGCTCCTAATGTAGAGCATATGGTTTCCTAATGATGGTACCTCAGCAGATTTTTTTCAAAAGCCAGTTTCTCAATCTCTCTTAAAAAAAAGAGTAGAGATAAAAAAAATATAGGGCTAGGACAGGACTAGCGGTAAGCTAATCGTTCTCGCTACGCCACGTTATGACTCTGAGCAGAAATCTTTAAATCGGTTGAAAAAATGCTGTTGATATACTGGGGCTTGAACGCGTGAGATACGTCACCGAAGGTACGTATCTGACAAATTCGAACAAATAAATTACGATTGTTGAAGTGTATACTTTTCATATGATTTTCTTCTACTTTCTTATATTAAATTTTTTGTCTCTTTACCACTCACGTGAATGGTTGGAACAAAGATTTAAAAAGAAAAGTGTACCGTTTATACAGTGCCATATGCGTCGAAATAGCCTTGTTTGATTCGGCTACTGTTATAATGACTAGATAGTCTAGATATGAATCACTTTGTTATGAAGATCTAGTCATTATGGGCGGGCGTCTGACCGATATTACTGTCGACTATTTCCCCCGCACGCCAACGATGTGTTCTGCCCGTTCGGTTAGTGATTATCTATGTTAGATAAGTGCCCATGACTGAGGCCTACTTTTGAGAGAATGCGAACTGCTACATACACTGCAAAGAAATTTGCATTAAATAAGGAAAAATGGTAGCTTAGAATTTACTTAAGTATGTAAACGATAAATACGTTTAAAAAAACCCGTGTAAAATAAATGATAGGATCCATAGAAAAATTAAAGATTGATTCCATGCATTTAAAAAATGTGAATTGTGCTATAGAAAATCGTGTAAAAAGGTAATAAACAAATTATTCAAAATATTATTCATAATAATATGAATTTAATAAAAAAAAATACAATTCATCTCTACTTGATTATGTACGGAGATTTTATAAGGAATTGAACATTTTCATTGCTAGAAAGCGTTAGGATCGAATGAAGCATTTTGTTTGTTTGTCTTGTGTTGTTGAATTACTTGTTATTAGGAAAGATGTTATCCGTTTCTGTGACTTTTTATTTCTGAGAACAAATAATTCGTGTAAAAATAAATCACTCGATCTTTTTAGTGGACCGAGTTTATTTCAAAATCATTTAAAAAAAGAGTTAATAAAAACAATTCTAAAATCTGGCTGTGGGTATAAAGGTACAGTACATTTTTAAAAAATATTTGTAACTTTAACGCACGTGTCTTAAAAGATTTGATCTGGTTGTACAAGACTCCGTGCACCAAATTCGCATTTAATACTGTTAGTAAAGTATTATTAATATTGCCCCATAAGTTAGTCAGCATAATAATGTACAGACGATGCTTCATTTTATCCATATTTTAGTGTTTTTTTGCTTTTGCAGTGTACTCACTATTAAATAAATCTCTTCCATATTGTCAAAGTATAAATGTATATTATAATTCATATTTCAGGAATCTGCTGTGCCAGGACACTGGTTAAGAAAGGAAATAAAAATATTACCGAGCACCCTTCATATCACCAATCCACTCACGCTAGATGTCTCTTAAAATAAACTTACATCAATGTTAAGGTATGCACTTTCTGTTAATTCTTGGTGGAAAGTTATATCTTCTTTTTTTTTTACCATGTCCGCTCCCAATATGGAGCATATGGACTCCTATTATTTTTACACTTAATATTCTTTCACAAAATTCAACTTAAAATTATTGACATGTTAGTATTATTTTCCAATGTTTAGATAATATTATTTTACACATCATTGTTGATTCCAAAAAGGTAAAATAATAGATGAATAATACATAAATGTTTTAATTATGCTTGTTAAATACACAGCGCTATTATTAATAATATTATCTTCACAATAGTCGGAAGTCTTAAGTTACATCCGGTTGTCTTTGCCCAAAGAAATAACACTCAACGAAGGTAGGTACATTCACGAATAAACTTTTGATAAGATCTATTGCATAATAAAATTTCTTTTATTATCGGTACAAAGTTTGACTTTTGAAATCATTAATCAAACTAATACGTCTTGGGCATATATAATATTATAAAGTCAAAAGCTCGAATATCTCAGACGTGTTTATTAAAAATGAATTATATGTTTTATTTTCACGAACTTGTTATTACTTTGCAGTAGGTATCATCTCAAGGTAAATAAGGATACAATCACAAACACTTGGCTTGAAAACCTTTTTATTACTGGGACGAAATTTATTCACTTTTAAGGTGTTCAATGAGAATACTTGGTGGAAAGGCATTATATTAAAAAAATAAAACACTCTTTTTAATTAATTTTAGATTTATTTAATATGATCAGGACCGTTTTCGCTCATAGCGAGCATTTTCAACTGAAATGCCCATGATGATTGAAACTGGTCCTGAGCATATTAAATAAAAAAAAAATGTTTAAGGAAACTAAATGTTCGTCTCATAATTTTTTATAAGTTCATCTATTTCTCACTGTTTTTTTATAATATCTGAGAACGATAATTGTACAGTGATTGTTTGGCAATGTCGATTAATTATAACAACTAATATCACGATGTATTCTCAAAATATTAACAATATATTCATGTGTTTCAATATTAAACTAGAATCGTTCAAATTGTTTACATTCGCACAAGTTTTGTCACTTACGTCCCGGGCTTACTCAAGTTCAGCCGTGCACTTAAACGCCTTATTATACATGTTTTTTTTGATTTACCTGTATCGGATCATAAAAACCTACACTATCAAAGACTCCCTTTCAGCAAATGTTCAAGGAGAAAATGTGATTTTTAAGTAAGTGCAGATGAGTGAATATTGCTTAGTACAAGCTGGCAATTTTTCACGGCACAATTCTACATCGCAACCGTGTCGTCTGACTCTCACATTCATGGCCTGAGCAGAGCTGCACAGGATCAGTAGACTAACATGTGTGTCGCTTATTTATACATAACGCTCACGAAAAACAAAGGCTATGTACGACTCATCATGTTGTTGGCGTGATGTAGAACTGTACAAGGCTGGTATTTTGAAGATACACTTTGTGATTCAAAAAAGAGACGATAAACTTTAAATGTGTTTGTAGTTATTGTGTGTTGTTGGAATGTAAACACAAATGCATATGTTGATTTGTTGACGACAGCTAAGTATGCCCTAATCTAAGCCAACATATACGAGGACAGAATGACAATAAAATTTCATGCAGTGCAGTAGTTAATACCTATTTAAATTCATGGTGTCGGTGAAAATATACATGAGTAAGGCAAATGTGTGATCGCCTGGGCCCAGAGAACGCGGTTTGGTGCTTGCATTCGCCAACTAATAGGCAGTGGCATACCTAGTCTTATAAAACATTTGCGTATATTTTTTTTAGATAATTGTTATCTTTGGCTGTAGCCTAACCTCGATTTTTAGTACCTTTTAACTTGACCTTGAAAATCTAATAAAAAAGTTTGATGAATGTTAAAAATGCTTATTGTTTGTATAAATTTTAATTCATTTATAAGTAACTTGGCATAATAATCGATTTTAAGCACATTGTATTGTTATTTTATTTGTATTCACGAGCCAGTCGATCTTAACAATGATGTTGCAGATGTAGAATATTTTCGAAGCCGTTTGAAGCTTACTTTTGATATTTGAATGCATTATTAAACATACCAACTGTCTGGTGCTTTCTCCCCGCCACTGATGGATTCTACACTCACCGACTCCACAAAAACTCGCCAACCATCATTGCGGTCTCTGACGCTCACCAAACAAGACCGCTTATGCGAACAGAGCCTCACAGTTTTACCAAAAGCGCCGTGCGTGCATACAAACAAACAGTGACGAAACAATATATCACATAGTGAATAAAGTAAATATTAAAATCTCTCCCATCATGTAATAAGGTCTTTTTCGTACAGTTGTAATACAGTGACCTCACGTGACCTAGGATCTGAAAAAGGACAATTCGTGACTGGAATAAATTACACGAAACCTTATTTGGTAGCTTCTCGCTACAATGGCCTGTCAAAGCTTCAGATCGTTACGTGTGCTTTTTGCGATAGGATTGTTGGCGGTGACATCAACGCACGGTCGAAAAGACAGAGAAAATGGTTCGTATGATTATAATTGATTATTGTGTGCTGAAATTTGTCGGATTAGCGAGTCTTCAATCTTATATTTATATTATGTAATATGTTGTAGTCATTAACATTGAAAACTGTTTCATTTGAAAATTATGTTGTCGATAAATTGTTCCGATCGAAATAAAGCAAAAAAACTATTGGATACACCGCCATTCGTTGAGTGTATGCAGTCGTTGATTTCATATCTTCTATAACGCAGTAGTTCACTTGCCCACCACACTCTTGGCCCGGTCTTAAGCTGCACAGCACTGGTCTGTTGACCATCAACTAAAAATATACGAAGAAATAATAAAATAATTGTTTCACGTGATAATTATGTGTTTACTTTATAACGCGGGCTTATTTTGACTCAATGTCCGCCAAAAAATACGAGGACAGAGTGATAGTAAAATTTAATACTGTGGGTAAAATTACAATTTATGCGTTATAAAATATGGCCATGAAACTTGTTGCTGCATGATTTATATTATATTATAAACATAAATTTTGGGTGATGGATGAATCAAGATATTGTAAGTATATCAAAATTTAAAAAATATTTATAACCCTAAATATATATTTCGTTGATTTTGATTGCTTATCAACTATGAAAGGTGCATGTCAGCTACTTTTACGACAAAAGTTTAAGTATGTTTTTGTTATTTACGGGATTCACATTTTGCTATATTAAGAACAAATGATGCATAACATGTTATTTTTTTTAAATATGAGTAAGTGCATGGGGCAAAAATCATTGCTTGGAAATATATCTTTTTTTCCTGATTCTTAACTAACATTTGGAACTAAGCGAGTTGTTTTTCCAATTTATTGCGAATATGCAAAAGACTATATGAAAATGCTGTTTTTGGCTTTTGGCCGATTGAATTACCAAATAAAATAATTGTATTATAATTTTAATATATTTATAAGTGTCACCACGTAAATGAGGTGGGTTTTGAAAAAAAATATCTTTATATTCGTGAATTAAGCAGTTAAAAAAATTGTATACAGTGACGGATTAAGCACTTGGTAGGATCCAGGCGAAATCAAATTTTGATAACTTGTTTTTTTGAATTACTAAAACTGAATGACAAATATTATATGGCTTTTATAGAATACATGCTATCTTGAGGTCCCTAAAATTGAAAGCACCAAGCGCGCACTTCGTGTGCTTATGAGGTAATCTGCCAGTGTATATATTTAACTACTTTGCTGTTATAGGTGAAAATGTAAAAAAACATTTCTTCTTTATCATCAGTATCCGTGTAAATTTACTACTGCTGTAATTTTGTTGTCTTATTATAGGAGAGTTTGTTTCCTATGCACTATAAATTTTAATTAATTCAGTTTTAGTCTCAATAAAATAACATTCCTTTTTATAAATACAGTTTAATACAGTCGTTTTTTTTACGAATAGTTAATTACAAACCGAGTCGAGTACCTTTAAATGTCATTAATCTTGAGAAATGATGCAACATCCGGAAGTGGATTTGATTTTAGAATTTATATGTGAATACATTCGTTTCAGCAGAAGTACTGATAAAAAGCTTAAGCAAAAACATTTAAATAATATATCGTTCGGATTGCAATTCAAATAGTTTAAATACTGTGAAGGTAAGTTATTACTTTTTTGTTTTTTTAATTGTTACGCTGAGTTAAGTATGAGAAAGAATTCAGGAAGTTTTGAAAATCGTTAAATTTGATTGGCTTATCAACGTGAGAAATTTCTTTATTTTTAAATCATTAAACGTAAGAAAAGAAATTTCATTGTTTTAAATATTAAAAGAAATATAAATGAAACATATTTATTGATATATAAAAGTGAAATTTTGATTGATTTTGGGATAAATGAGTCAAAAAAAAACTTCGATTCGTTTATTTGTCAAATTAATTGTTCTAATATTAGGTAATTTGCCGGGTCCGCGATCGAATGGTCAGGGTCATTGCCTTCGGTCGCGGTACTCATGAGTTCGAATTCCTTACGGGTAGTTTCATTTTTAAATCGATTAATAAATATCTTTTCGATGTCATGGATGTTTGTTATGTCTAAAACTGTATCCCACCCGTCTGATTCCATACAACAGAAGATAACGAGTGCAATTTACTTACTACTAGTTCTGTCATAGCCCTATTGTATTCTGTCTTCGAAAAAGAATGGTTGATCAACTAAGAAACAAATAGTTGCCGTAGAGAAATTTTCTATTGAGATACTTCATAAGCAGTACTTAGCAGTATACTTCATGCTTTACATTTCGTTTAAAAAAATGTTCTTATCCCACACGCAAGTGAAATATATACACCTAACGATTGCGTCTGTCTTGGCTTTTCTGTAAAGGTTCCGAATCTTCTTTCGAGCCCCCCCTAATAAATATTTATTATCTACTCATTTTAATAATAGGTAATTATATTTAAAAAAAAAAAAAGAAAAGGTTTTGCTTACTAACATATTTTCCTTTATTCAATTATTTACTATTTAATAGAAAATTTAAATTAACTTTGATTATTCCACGTATTGTGTAACTAACTGTGACACGTGTTTCGCCTCTTTCAGAGGCATCTTCAGACTTACTATCGCAAAGTTTGCTTAAGTAATTACTTAACAACACGCGTCACGCGTTACTGCGAAACACGTGTCACAGTTAGTTACACAATACGTGGAATAATCAAAGTTAATTTAAATTTTCTATTAAAATGAACTTCCACAAAGTTACCGCCGAAACCATCGAAAGTATATTTACTATTTCCCTATCCGAAAAGAGAATTTTATCGAAAAAATACAAACCTCTTCTAAATACACATATTCTGTTTAAATAATCTATTATGATTCCTCAACCAAACCTACAAATCTATAAAATCTCATCATATAATTAACATTAATTAAATGTTTTATTTTATTATTATTTCCAAATCACAGTAGTAGAATACATATTTACAAATAAACATGTACGACAATTTACTTAAATAAAAATAGTATCAATTTATACTATGGAATGCTTAGTAGCTGTGCTATTTATAATATTGTGAATTGTGATCTTCTATTCATAAAAACGATGAAAACTTTCTCTTGACCACATTAAAATGCATTTATTTATTACTTTAAGTCTACTTATTGAGAACATGAATGATAATTCGTCAGTCTCAGCCATGAACAATACTATTTTCATACATTTATCTATCTTATTTGAATTTGTCGTTTTTGTGGTGAATTAATATAAATATCTCTCTGCATATTTTCTTAAGCGATAAATGTATTGTTTAAGTAGTGCGATGAAAAAAAAGTCGTAAATATTGTTAGTGACCACTCAACCGAACGTGAAAAAAATTAATAGACACAACCACGACATTTTTCAGGGTTAAAAAACAATTTTCTTATCTAAGTGTTTCCAATATGGGTGTTATTTATTTTTAGAGACTACACGTATTGTTGTTACATTTTAAAATGTAACAATATCGACTATCTTGAGCTTTTTTGATGAGGTTAAGCTTTTTTAAGACATGTTTTCAAATACAGACAAGAAGAAAAGAACATTGTTCGAAAAAAATAGCTACAGTCTATATTGTATTATGGTTATTAGCTGTGCAATGTACAATATTGTGATCTTGTATTTAAAATAAAAATGTGAAAACTTTCTTTCGACCACATGAAAATATGCAGATTTAAAAATACTTTGATACTACTTATAAAAAATATGAATGGTTTTCTTGTGCTTTCTCGGTTATTAAAATTCTGATCTTTTGAAAGACGGCAGTTATATTTAACAATAGCAGAGAAAATGGCGTGGATAACACCACAAAAAAAAATAAACATTCTGTATATTATTCAAATGCGTTTTATTGGAACGGAATTCTAGTTTCAGCAATCAGAACAAAATCTATTAATATGCTTCCATTAGGAGTACATAATATTATGCAATACCCTGAGATCAGACAGTTTTAAAAAAGCGTTACTATAATTTATTACTAATGTGGATTCGATAGAGAATATTCATTTTTGTTAAGATATTGCAATTTTAAGGTGTGAAGTTATTTTGCATATTATTGTGTATATAATAACTGCACGATTTTTAACGTAAGTAGGGTCAAAATCACAAATTTAATCGGCTGATATATTAAAAATTATTCATAATGCTACATACAAGTAAAGCATTTTATGTACAGTTTGAGTGATCTTCTTAAAACTGGATTTCAATATTTAATGTCGATAATTGTCTGATACTATTATAGCTGTTCTTAGTGTGAGCGATTGTAACGTTGTTTCTTAATGTAGTACTGTTATAAAATAATATATTTATAATCGATGTTCCATGCTATGTTTAGATGTGTACCGATTAAAAGATCTGATAATATATCTAAACATATAATTATTCAGGGTATTGCAAAGTGCGTACAATTATAATTTATGGAATGTTTGAAAAAGCTTTTATTGTGGTATTTTATATGATATTTAAGAGCGTACCTTTTGCGTCTCTGTTTTCATTTAGATTTTAAACATTGCATTCTTATTGCAATAAAAATGCGCTAGGATGATTTTAAAACAAAATTATAGGACTATACTAAAGTTATCAATAATAATACAGCAAAATACATATAAATCCTGTTTACTACTAAAACGGGTAATAATGGAATGACTATAACTGGTTATTTTTTAACGTTTTTTATGACTTCAAAGTACCATTAATCATGAAAACATTGAGTAATAATAATAACACAATACTTCCATAGATTCATTAAGACGACGATTTTTTCATTTATTTTTTGACAATTGATAAATAAAATTTCAAAACGTAAATACTTTTTCCTGTTTTGATGAAAATTGATGCAGCTGTGTTTTTATGTGTGTAATATTTCAGCCACTGTAGAATAGTGACTAGAGTGTTATACCAGTAATCAGATGGTTTCGGGTTCTATTTCCGTAAATGTCAATATTTTTGGGATTTTAATAATCTTTCACCTCGAGTTTGATCTTGAGTGACACTTAATGTCTTGTGACTAAAAACTAAATGTTCGAAGCTTTGGATATCAATAGATGTAGTTAATTTAAAATGTCATTACAAGATGTATTGCATTAAAAAAAATAATCCTTGTAAATTTGAACAAATTTAGTATATTTAAACAGAGATTTTAGTTAAATGTATTTTGAAATTTATGAATACTCTTACGTTCGTTATAATCTACAGACACGCAATTAGGGTCATAAAATATTATAATATCTAATGGGCTATCTTATACTAAAGTAACGGATCATTTTTTTTAAAGTCTCGCATTTAAACATGGTCGTTGAGTGACATTCTTTATATCCATAAAAATATAAAGTCTAAAAAATAAAAAATGAAAAATGCATTTCGCTAAAAGGTCTCACATAGACGCTCCGGTTCACATCTCGTGAAATTATTTTCAACGTTTTGAATAAAAACTGAACGGACATTGTCAGAGCAGTCCGTTTTACATTAGCACAAGAGTAAGGATGGCAAATTTCTCGACCTTTTTAGTACTTGAGTATTGTTTGACTACTCAGTTACTTTAGTTATTTACAATTCTATACATAAAAAAATGAAACATTGAATGTGAATTGAGGTGTGATAAATAATAATTAACAACAGCTTCACGAATATTATACAATATGCAATTAACGTCATTTTTCTTCGGACTAAGTTCTTTATGAATTTCATTGGTTTCAAAACATAGAAGATCTATCTAGTCTGCATATTAATGGCAAAACTATTGACAGGAAAATCATTAAATACTATTTTTGAAAATCTAAATTTAATATTGCTTATGCAAGGTTAATCCCTAGGAAAAAGCTTGTATCCTGTAGTGACTAGACCACGGAATGAGTTAAAAAGGCAGTATTATTAACCAGCACACTTACCACAAACTTATTGTGATTAAATATGTATTAATCAATTACTGATTCAAACAAACATTCAACAAATAAAATAGTTGCTCCTACATCTACATAAGTTTACCGTTTTTGTCGAACAATTTCTTACTTTTACATTTAAGTCATAATAAAGAATGTTTTTTTTGTTGTTGTTGGCATTTCTTTATAATTTTAATTTTAATGATGCTGTGTATTGAACTCTACGTAGTAGGATTAGACGACCTAATTAGTTATGTATTCGATACTTCAAGAGGTCCTCGGGCTATTCATTACTCAATGATTTGGACATCTCTTACGGAGTGTCGTAAACTTCCGGACAGTATGATAACAAAGCGGCGCACTGGCGTGTATAATATTTCTGTTATTACTTGTCTCTTGAAAACCAGGTGCAATTTCCCAAAGGAAATGATATTCTACAAAGCTTGATAAGAGAAATGGAAATGCTTCACGCTATCAAATGTACTTATTTTATATGACACAGTTAAAGCCTGAAATCTCGCCAATGTATCCATTCAATAGGCAATGCATACATTAACTACCAGTTTTAGTTTTAGTTGAAGCTTACGTCATTACAGCTTTATTCACACTCACTTCGATTAGTCAATGTAAAACAGCTAAATTGTAAAATCTCGGTAATTTTCATATTAATTAGTAGTTTTTGTTGAAACTTACATAATTACAATTCACATTTACTAAGGCTAGTCGAAGTATGAATTACATAATTAATGTCTGCATAAACTTAACTGACGAGCGCTAGACAGAGTAGAAATGACAGTATGTCTTAGATTATGTAAGTATAATGACAAGTGTTAGTCAATGTGGAATTGAATTTACGACTTAGGTTAAGTTGGGTATGATATGGATATCAACCCGATATTATAAGAAAATATAAGGAAAAAGCCCGAGCTCCTACGAAGTCTTTTTGTAATGACAACTGGTAGACAATTGAAAAATTTGTATTGGAACATCGTGTATTTGGGTTCCCGGTAAATTGCTCGAATGGAAATTGCTCGAATAACAAGATAATCAATTTGTTTGCGTTTGTTCTGTCCGTTTGTTCTGTCTTAGTCCTAGTCTTCTATGTTTTCTGGAAATATATAGAAACAGTTTGAGTAACTAATTAATAAGCAGTTCTCGTAGAAACACTTCTGTTGAGATACACTCCATTAAAAGATCATATGTTCCGCATTTGGAGCGAACACGGTTAAAATAAATACCTACGAAAATTAATTTTATATTTCACTCTCTAAACAAGTGTCGCACAAGATAAAAATGAAATTCGTAGAAAAAGTCGTGAAAAATCGTTTAAATAACCAAGCAATTCGAATAATTTGTAATTCGAGCAATTTCCATTCGAGCAATTTACCGGCTCCCGTGTATTTGAATCAATATTTCTCACAATAAATGAAATTCCCTCGAAAAAAAATTACGAGTAATGTTTAATATGTTGAAGAAAAAGAAGGCGACAATAAAACAAGACGCTATTTTTTTAGGTTATGTAAACTGTCAAATGACAGTAAAACATAACAAATGCGTGGTTGGGAAGTGGCTGCAACACTATGATTGAACGCGTGATTATTTTAAAGTTTGTGAACGTTTCAACGTTTGTGTAATTAATGTACACATTAACTGGTAAACGTGTTCATTTTTTTCTCTAGTGCAGGGATGGTGAACAAGATACCCGCGTGAGAAATTATCTAACCCGCATGAACTTTTAAAAAATATTGTTTTTATTTAAAGCTTTAATTATTGAATCTATGTGACCCGCGACATGATTTTTTTTTATTTTTTAATTTAAATTTGACCCACTTGCGAAAAAGGTTCGCCATCCTTCCTCTAGTGTATACATTATATGTCTAAAATTAACAATGTGTACATAACAAGTTAAAGTATGAAAACATTGATTAAGTGCATACGTTAACTGTAACATATACAAAACATTAAATTTGAATCGTTCAAACTATGTACATTCTCACAAATTTTGTCATTAACGACCCGGGTTTCGCCTTTCGGCATCTTCAGGCATTCAAGTGCACGGATGAACTTGAACTGACGGTTAGTAAATAAAAGTATAGATTGCAATGCTCTTGTTGTACAAAGTTTTATATCGGCAAAACAGAAAGAACACTGAACATCCGGGTTTTAGAACATATGGCAGCCTTTAGATTGAAAAAAGACACGTCTACTTTTGCTAATCACTTAATATCGGAAGGACACGTGTTCAATCAGGAACAAGGGATAAAAATGTTACACCCAAATACGGACAGTCATAAGCTCTTTTTCCAAGAAATGTTAGAAATCAACAAAGCACAGCTGCAAAATCTTCCGATTTTAAACGAAATATCAAATTTTCCCACATCTCCTCTTCTATACCCTATATAACCATAAAATCATATAATCATAAAACCTTTGCCGACAAACAAATTATATAATTCTTGAAACTGCTCACTAGTCAAATCTGTTGGCATTCCCATGGGCTTATCCTTTTTGCCAGCAGTGGCTTTGGACTCAGTGATGCATTTATATCTTATATAAACACGAAACTTTCATTTACTAAGCGTCAGTTCAAGTTCATCCGTGCACTTGAATGCCTGAAGATGCCGAAAGGCGAAACCCGGGTCGTTAATGACAAAATTTGTGAGAATGTACATAGTTTGAACGATTCAAATTTAATATTGAAATTCCACCAAGCACCTTCAGTCGAAATCTTAAATTATATACAAAACATACTTTTTTTTTACCATGTCCGCTCCCAATGTGGAGCATATAGACTTCTAATGGAGTTTATCTCAACAGAAGCGTTTCTACGATAACTGCTTGTAACTCAGTTGCTCAACCTCTCTTTTTAGTAGGACATAACATACTAATTACAAATATTATTAAATTTTTAAGTAAGACAGCATATGTAAAAAAAGAAATATTACGGTAAGTAATCTACAAGTAAACTTTAACAAATGATAGTATATGACAAAATTAGGCAAAAAATATGTTTATTGTTGATGCAAAAGAACTATTTTTCGGCGAACAATATTTAAATTTTTTAATATTTGAGATCTTTAGTATAAAATGAATTTTATTTTCACGTTGATTTAAAAAAAAAAAGTTGATCTTATACAAACTGTGACAAATTTGACAGCTTAAAATTATTGAACGCCATTTTAAATTATGAATTTTATTTCGAAGAAATCACATGGATTCAATAACTAAATGTAGGTAATTAGAATATACTTCAACTTTTGATATTTTACCAGTTTTACAAATCTCCATCTAGTAGTTTTAGTATTATATGATTACTTGTTATATTATGTTATGTTCATAAAATTCATCATAAAATTCACTTTAACTATACGGCTATCGCTTCTTTGATTAGAAAAATAATATGTCAACACTGATTAATAAAATACTTTTATTTGACAGACAAATATTATCGGTAACTGGAGTGCTGAGAAAACATGCTCTTTGCAATGTTCCAGTAATATAATATGCATTTAAGTAAATCGATTCATGTCAGGCATCGCTAGAAAACTGGTTGTTCTTCCCACGACCGCAGTATGATATAATATGCGTTGTTTGAGTAAGCACGACTGTGCTCAAATAATGCATAATTCTATAAAAAGTTATGTTGACTTTGGAGAATTGCATAACACCAATATAAAACCGTGAAATAAACTTGGATCATCAAAAACTTCATAGAAAATACATAATGGTTTACATTGTTATAACAATGGTGTTCAAAATAAATCATTTTTTTACCATGTAACGCGGTGGAACGGCGTTTAGGTACATTTTTTCTCAGTATTTTTGATATATCAAAGCAATATTTAAAAAAATACTTTCCATTGAAAACTTTTGGTTTTTTTAGGAAACTATTGGTTGGTTGTTTCATGTTAAGAAACACTAATCAAATTTTTGTGCACTTGTTCAAGTTTTTGAAGAGATGCAATATAATGTTAGACCCTTTTACACGTGTGCTGCAGCTGCTGTGGGCGATCTGAGTTTTCTTGGAGTTAAGCTTTACGGAAAAGTTTCAAAGAAGAATCTTCTTACCGAAACAAAATTATGTTATTACATGTTAAAAACGGCAATCGAAAAAAAACACTAGATAGAAAATATGTGGAGTTTATACTTGCATACTTGACCAAAAATATTGACCTGAAGTCCATCCGATTGGTGGGACTCCAACATCACAAAATTACCACGACAATTGGTTAGCCACTAATCCTGTCCTTACCCTATCCTTCTATTCTAACTCTTTTTGAAAAAAGAGACGTTGAGCAAACCGAGTTACGGATCTGGTGTCGTAAAAAAACTTCTGTTGAAATACCTAAATTAGTAAGCCATATGAACCATATTGAGAAAGGACATAGATCAGAGAAAAAATAATTTGTAAAACGCTTGACAAGAAGTGAGTTCCGGCATCTTTTTTTTAAAAAAAAAAGCACTGCTTTTAATAAGGAAATTGTATTTCAAATCAACCTGTAAAATTTCAAAACATCTACTAGGGACATTTTAATTAACAACCGAATACTGTTGCCACAAGTAACATTACAGGTTGTCGTCTTAATAAATAATATAAAATTTAACAATATCAGCATACTTTTGAAGACTCTTTATGTCTCCGAATGTCAGACAAATTGGGTTAAGTATTCCACTAATATGACATAGCATCGTTTATACTCGCGGAATAAACGGTGAAGTTTGTCTATATATTATGTTATATAATAATATACAGTATTCAAAAAATAAAACACTCATTTGTACTAATTACACACAAAATAAAAATGGAATTTATACAAATTAGTTTTACTTTTATAATGTCTTTTCACCAAGTATTGTCAATGAGCACCTTCAAAAAAATATAATGTGTATTAATATTATTTTTGATATTTAATAGAATTATACTGTTTTATTATATTTAGGCTAAACTCAACTGATTTATATTATTCGTAGTAATTAATACACAGTTTATAAAAACTAAGGCGCTAACGGCGAGATGTATCGCAACTCTTAAATTACATAAGATAAACTCATTGAGAAAAGACATAACAAATATCCATGCCTAAAATCTAAAATGTAAATTTGTTAATCGTGCAGGAATTTAAACATAGTCTCATCTGATCGCTAATGTAAATATTTTACCACTAGACCACGAATAACGACTCAAATTCAAATAATAACGACTATTTGAACACGTCATATTGTTAACCGGAAAAAATATATCTACACTTCAAATTTAAAAGGAAATAGTGTATCACACTAATTTAAAAAAAAATGTTTTAAAACACGACCAGTTTCGCATAACTGTTAAGCATTGCTAGAGTTGAAAGTGGTCTCTAGATTATCAAAACTAGTACTGCTTTAAAAAAAAATCTTGATACGAGTACAGCAAAATAATTAATGAAACTAGTCATCTTTACTACTTAGTGGTGTTTACGGATAGGATTGATTTATTAATCCATTTATAAATATGTGCCCGAGCGAATCGATGTTTTTAGACGTTCAAAAATATACTATATTATTGTTTCCTAATATTCTTATATTTTTACAATATCTGATAAGAGAACACGAGAGACTTAATAACAGGTACGTAGCAAGAGGAAGGAGCTTCGAGCGACACTTTTGTATGCGCGGCATTTTGAAATAGAAAAAAGAAAATTTCGGAAGTAGCTAGAAAGCAAATAAAAAAGATTTTTTAGGTATGCAAAATTAATGCAAGCTTTATTTATTTACTCCATCATTACTTTCTTCTGTTTTATTTGTGCTTTGTGACTCACTGACAACATATGTTTTTTATGTGAAAAATAAAGGGCTTTAGTAAATAGACCTGTGCTTAGATACTTCAGTAAGTGCCCACGTTCATTTGCATTTATTATATCTCATAATCGTATCTCGAAATTCAAAATGAATATTCAATTTCGGGGAAAATATTAGGGCTTTGGGCGGGTTTTAACACCGGTTTTCAGCAAAATTTGAGACATTTTAAAACTGAGTTTTTCAACTAAGTAACCCGTTTTTTTATTGTTAGAATATATATAATATTATTTGATGTAGTACAAAAAATATATTATTTTGCTTTAGAGCTGTCATAAGTAGTTCAAAATAAAATATCATGAAACGTGTAGTTGAATAGTCAGTATACATAAATGAATGCGTTAAAAATATACATATATATATTGAGCTTTATTTTGAAAATATTTTTGTTGTGCATTTAGACCCGGATACAGTTCATGAGTCATACATATATTGTATGTAAGTCAAAAACACTGAGGGTTGAATTTGACATAAACGAACCAAAAACAAGTGAACAAAAAAAAATTATGTTATACTTATGCCTTAAAACCAACTTTTTCGACATTAACCAACTAAAGAGTATTATCGATTTCAAGAGATTTTGTTACTAAGTAATATATCAGCTAACGGTTTGTGTCTTTACCGAAAAAATAGCATTTTTTGAAGCTTTGATATAATAATAAATAAACAATGTTCTTAAAAACATTCAACCATTTTTTGCTTTTCCAATCATCCATTTTTTGGTTTAAACCGGTTTTAAGAAATATCGTAGTTCGAAAACCGGTTTTTATAAGCCCTAAAAAATATCTACCTTGCAATTTGGCGAACCGAATTCAATCCGCTAAAGAAGAAGATTGATTTGTTCAATATTCCTTAAATATTTAAGTATTATAGCTGGATAAATTTGTCGTGCAAGTTTGGAAAAAAAACTAATCTTTACATTATAAATACAATAGATCAGTTTGCGAAACGCGGTGCATGACAAATCGCTTCATGCGCAGCACAGCACTCTATTAAGTCATTTATTTATTGTTATACTATGCCTGCAATAGTTCACATTGTTGACGGTCGGATAATATAATATTCGTGAGGTATGTTTTTTTTTCGGATTTAAGTAAGGCATTTATAGTCGTTAACCGGACTGGATAATTCATAACCGTGAAATATATTTCCAGTAGAGTTGGCTCACCTAATTATTGTGCCTGGCTAAGTACCTATCGCTGCCTCTCCACTCTACAGTTAGAGGCGTGAAATCGTTCAAGAAGCAATCAAAACATTATTTTATTAAGCACATCGGCTCCGATGAACATTCTTGAAATTGACGTGTTAAAAATACTTTGTAATTACATCGTTTAAAAAAGGATTGACACACATTATTTTTATATGAAATCATCTCGTCACACCGAGGTGTGCTCATTCGTGCAGAAGGCCCGGATATTAATTTTATCATGAGGTACGATTTTTTAAATTGATATTCAATAAACAGTACATTTAATGCTTAATTCAGAACATACGGGCGTACATATTTTTTTTTTGCAATTACGAAATATCGCAGTTTTACTAAAATGTACATATTTGAGACAAGCGGCGCTATTCCTGCGTGCATAAACTTATTTTGAACGGTTTAAAATAGTCAATATATGACTGTATTGGTCGGTCTGTATACTTGAATATTTAATATCGTTCAAAATACGTATATGCGCGCGGGAATAGCACCGAAAGATTGTTGGAAATAAAGTAAATGTGTAAAAATCTTTCACTCCTACTTCTTTTACTTTTGTAAAATTTTACTTGCTAGTAACTCCAATAATTACAATAATTGTTGAAAAAAAAAATATGATATCCGTTTTCTTATATATGTAACCTAATTGACGCTGTGGTGTAAAATGATAAACTTTTTATAATAATAGATGGATCCGTAGATACTTTATACAAGTAAATAAATTGCTTAGTAACCTTTTTTGCTTTAGTCATTTATATAATTATATTAACTTGTCATGTTGGTAATTGATCAATATACAGATGTAAATTAAGCCGTTGTTACTTTATATAAAATACTTGTATGTATCTCATTATCATATACAGTTAGTTTTCTTTTGCGTTGTAATGACACATAGGTGTCATTATTTAAAGTGCCGGTATATCACATGTCTATGTTGGTTTCGTCGAATATAAATTAGCAATTTTCAGCTATAGTAGCGTGTGTAAAAAGTTCAATACTATCTACTCTCCACAGTATACAATTTTCTCGTCAAAGTTTTACTATGTAAGATGAGTGTTTTTTATATAAAAAAAAAATTATATATCACTTTTTACACGGTTTTTTTCGGATCGTATCTACCGTGTAAAATAAGAGTTGAATGTACAAAAATACCAATTCAAAAAATATCCGTCTTAATTATGAAAAAATACATTTTCTGTCCTTTATCATTCAATTCACGACTTTTTTATGTTGTGTTATATAACTTTGTTACTTGTATTAAATGTTTGTTTACCTGACAATTATTACGCTATTTTTTAAATAAATATTCCTTTTATTGTATTGTTACTTGTGCGCATCGCTAAGAAGATGACATGTAATACCTAAAAGTAATTCAATTAATGAAAGAAAAATACTAATAATTATTTTAACCACTCGTAGAAAATAATTGAATCGTATTTTATAATAGCAGAAAACAAGTTAAACGATTTATAAGCATTTCGACAGTGGAAAGGAAAAAGGACTTTTATTTTACAGGAGACACAAAAAACGTGTCTTGGTGATTTTGGGTAATATGAAAATTATGAAATATACACAATCTTGAAGTGCAAAAGAGACTTCTAAACTGGTGTTTAATTGACATATTCTAATTTTCAGTACCGCGATGTTTTAAGCTAAAAAACATTCACTCACATACCGCATGTTTTTAATAAATTTTTAATAGTTTTAAAAAATAGGACTGAATTTATGAATATTAAAAGTTTACCTTTAAAATGATATATATAGTTAAATATTTTCAAGTTGCAATTAAAGAAATTGTCTAGGAAAACCTTTTTTTTCAGTCTTTTTTCTTGATTTCAATTTTTACAAGCTCATCTTTTTTCAAATTAAAAGCTAAATTTAGATACTAATTTGGCATTTGCAGCTTACATCCTTTTGATAGAACGTGTATCGAGTTTGATACATTGTGATTATCGAAAAAAAGCTGTTTTGAAAAAACTGTTGGTTACGTCCATTTTCCTTTCCACAGTCGAATTGTAAAGTGTCTCGTTAAATAGTTCAAAATTATCAATAGTTGACTGAAACCGGTTATGTTCAATTAAAATGTAAAACTAATTATAAAATTACCATTATAATATCTTTTCATCTAGGAATAACAGTAAGCTGTTTAAAAAAAATGTATTGAAAATTATCGTTGACTTCTCGTCAACCGTATTCTTATTTTACAGGCGTACAGTCTTTTTTAATTACATTACGGATGTCGCTTCAAAAGGATTTTTTAATGAGAATTGGTTTGGCCTATAGCTCTACATGACTAGCTTTTGCTAGAATATAATGCATTTATTTATATGTCGAAGCAATATAAAACGATGTGAAAGTAAAATAAGCATACAAAAAGGCATTTTTATCTTCTTTATGGAAATATCTAGACGGAAAATATTATGTTTTTATTACAGTACATTGCTCTTCGCGATCAGTTTCTCGTAACTGACAAATATTTAGATTGTAGTTTCACAAGTGTGCCCCGCGAGATATATGTAATATCTAGTATCTCCACTAATTTTAAATTCTTTATAAATAGTATAAAAAAATACTTTTAAAATTAAATATCTTTTGAAAAAGTATGAACGGTCCGAAATTTTGATATTTGTCAAACATGCTCACCAAATGACTTTGTTTTTTGGAAATATCAATATATTTTTAAAAAAAATCAACAATAGATCAAGCAAAATAACAGACAATCACATCGCATCTGTTTTGTGTATGTACACAAAATTTGAGCCAAGATTGCAAGATTTAGTTTCAAACATACAAGTGAATAAATAAAATGGTTAAAAATTGAAATATTATTTGTGTATTAAAAGAGTAAAAATAATGTTTATTTTGTTAAATATATATATATTTAAAGAATGAAATATTTTTATGTTGTTCATCTTGCGTTTTCTAAAAACAAAAAATATTTTTGATTTCAAAACTGTCCCTTTGATGAAAAATTTTGAGAGCCTCTGATTTAGACTGTGGTATGACTAGTGTTCTAAAAATCTATATGCAACGAGAATATAAGCACAACTCAGAATAGCTGATGTATCTTATAACAGATCTTAGATGAAAAAACAGTTATTTTTTATGTAACTCATCACCTCGATCGTTGTTGGTTGCTAATGAGTAAGTTTATATTTTTTATCAGTTTATTTATCATGTGAATCGAGTATGATAGTTTGATCATCTTTAAGAAGCTTAACTCGATCCAAAGCTTTTCGCTTCTAATTATATCGTCATATATGTATGTCTTTTGCGCTGAACAAAAAGTGTAATTGAATTCATTCACAGTCATTTCATTATTTTCAATAAACTTTCAGACTCACAGCAAAATCCCGATATAACCAAATGTTTCCAAAATTAACAAAAAACCGCTATTCAATTTTATAAACGATGAACAAAAAATATCTAAAAATATGATCGACAAATAATATAATTAAGCCTCCAAATCACGATTCATTAAAAGTACCAGTAGGCTAAATCGGGACCGTTATCTTTTAATTTTAGATTTATAAAGACGATGCATTGTTCTCAATAATTGAATTGTAAGACGACGAGTAAAACTTGATTGGAAAAAAGCGGAAAACGTTGCGCTCGGGTATTTTTAGACAGCAATTTATGCGGTGTAAATACATAAATGAAATACGGCTATTCTTACTATTGAGTATAAACTGCAAAAAAAGATTAATGTTTTTAACTTTTTTATCGTAAAAAGTGTAAATTTGTTTTATTGTTAAATTAATATACTTTTATTATAACTTTCTAGCCGTAAGAATAAAATAAATTATTTGATTCTTTTAACTTAATTTTCTCGAAAGCCATAGTAAAACTCTTGGTGGCATTTTATAAAAAAAAAGTTAAATACGTTATAATATTTTACGTTTTAAAGTATCGTAAAAGTGAAGTAACCTCAGTTAATACCAGGGCTGTGGAGTCAGAGTTGGAGTCGGAGTCGAAGTCTCGGAGTTGCGGTATTTTGACCGGAGTCGGAGTCGTGAAAAATGAACGGCTCCAATTTTTTTTGAAAAATATTTTTAATGATGTGTATTCAAACAAAATAGGCCAAAGTGTTGACATTTCATGCTTGGCTGACTAAAGATGATCTGATGGAATATATATAAGTTAAAATGAAATTTTTGAAAAATTTCCTCAGCGTCGGAGTCGTATTTTTTTACACGACTCCACAGCCCTGGTTAATATACATTGTAAAAAATAAAAATTTGCAATCCACGAAAACAGTGATTGTACTTTGTTCAAAAAAGTTTTACCATTTTACTAGTTGGTTCACTTCACCCCTCGATGGCTCAGTTGTCGAACAAAAAAAAACATAAATTAATTGTTTTAGAAATAGAATTTTTTCACTAGATCTAGTTGCATTTCCAGCCCTTAATATGAAACACGCTTCTCTGAAAACTCAACTACCAGTTTATGGTAAGATCAAATAAAATATATTTAACGAAATATTGTTATTCGGCGAAAAATTGCTATATCCCACATATCAGCAGTTTGCGTCAAAATTGGTGCATATGAAAATAGATCAGTGACCATAAATATATCCTTAAAATCTCCACAGAAGTCCATTTCAATTTAGCGGATTTTGAGTACGGATGGCATTGTTAGCAAACAAAATTATTAAGGTTATGTGCACAGGTGTATTGTAGTCCAGCATATGTCGCCATCATATCCTGTTGGTTAACTGAGGCGTAACGCTATTTACGCGAAACTCCGCTTTCAAATTATCTATTGTACGTGTATTTTGTAGCTGCCTACACCACGTGTGACAAACTGGTCAGTAAGGTACAATTTGTCATCAGAGAACTCAAAATTATAACCGAATTTACCTTGAAAAATATATGCATTAGCCTTACTGATGCGTTTATTCAAATAAAGGGAAATTCGAGTCATTAAGTTAAATAATTATTCTTATTAAGTAGAATTGAAAAAAAAGGTTAATTTAAACTAATATTTACTTTCCCCCCCCCTCTCACCCATCCTATCCCATGAACGGGGCGTATCGAGAGCGATTAGCTTACCACTAATCCTATCCTAGCCCTATCCTTCTATCCCTGATCTCTTTGGAAAAAGAGAGTTTGAGCAACTGATTAACAAGCAGTTATCGTAGAAACACTTTTGTCGAAATAAACTCCATTAGGAGTCCATATGCTCCACATTGGGAGCGGACATGGTTCAAAAAAAATAGTTATTTGACTGTGCTTCTTCGTTAAAATATCATAGATTTAATAAAAAGAAAATATTTTTTGTGAGGTAAATTTCAATTATTTTTAACGGCGCATGCTTTCAGTTGTTTAATCTCTATCTACAAAGCTAGACACTGCTTGCTTTATATATATACTTCGTTGAAAAATAGTTGGGGACTAGAGTATGTCTGTTTGCGACAGCAATATATGCGAAATTCGAAATTCGGTTTTTTCAACATTTTTTTAATATATGTATGAATATGAATGTATTTATTAAAAAATGTTTTAATTTGAAACTGCAATAGCTACAAATTTTGTAAATCAACATGTTATATGTAGTTGATAGGTCAATATACCATCACTGAATGTATTAAAAATAATGTATTTAAATTTATTTTGAAAATATTTTTGCTATGCTTTGTAAAGTAAATCAAAACTCAAAAACACTGAGAGTCAAATTTGACATAAACGAGTCAAAAAACAAAAAAGCAACAAATTTGGATCTTCTATTCCATGTCTTAAAAACTATACGACCAGCTTCATTACCCAACGAAAGAGTTTTATCTATTTACGAAATGTTCGTTAGCAAAATTGGGTCACTAAGTAATAGACAAGTGGACGTTTTGTGTTTTTTGAAAAAGTATTTTCCACCATTGTTTTGTTATTAAATTATCGATTTCTTTGACACTTATCAAATCAGGCTTTAGAAAATATTATAATTTGAAAACCGATTTTTTCGTAAACTCTAGGGGGAAAATATTTCAAACATCTACCCATTTTTAAACGAATCTTTACATCAATTTATTGTAAAATCAATATATTTATTCATTGATAATTTGGTGGATTTTATCACTTGACCGCGCAAATGTGCTATTATTTGTAAATCTGTTTTTGGGTAAAATTTTCAAACACTATTTATATCGTTGAAAGTGTAATTATAATATGTATACATTTATGAGAATATTTCAGTTATTGTATGTTATAATAAGAAGCAGTAATGAATAAAATATTTCAAACTGGAAAATCGGTTGAATAGTAAGTATTTCTGATTATAAAATGTTGTTGAATAATTTATAATTGATTGATGTAAATTTATTAATTGACAATCTTCATACAGAGTATGTTATTATTACGTATTCATTGTTTCTTAAGTTCCATTCGGTCACGTATTGTTCTTTGGTATAACGTGGAAGCTTGAACACTATTAAACAAGATCGGCGATGATTGATCGATAATTATGAATTGTGAAATGTGTGTCAGAGATTAATACAGTGGATAAAGTATACGGCTGTATGTTCTGAACAATATGACAAGTCTATATGCGATGTTTAATGCTTTTTTGTGGATATCTACTTAAAATTTTGAGTTGAGGATCAGAAAACCTTGAAAGACGGACGAGAATTTAATGTTTTAAAAATGATTGAAAATTATTTGCGTAAAGTCTTGCATAAGATAAAGTCAAATTTTCAAACTCGATAAGTTATGATTCTTAGATACAAATAAGAAGATTTTTTATGTGGAAAAAGTACTAAAAATGTTTTATTATTTTTATTATAATGCCATTCCACCAAGTATTGACAGTGAACACCTTAAAAGTGAAATAAGAAGACACTTGACAGTGATAACTATGTTCATATTATATGTAATTTGTGAACATATTATTTGAAACACAATATTCTGCCGTTAATTTTTCATATATTAGACAAAAATGTATGCAAATATTTATTAAATTATTGAAATGGTGTCGGTGGAAGAGATCGTTACAATCAGCAAAAAGATTAAGACATAAAAACCGATATTTTGAATGTTGTATTTAAAACGGTGAAAGTGGATCATTAACCAAAGAATTTTGTTGGCCGACCACTATTTTAAAATATGTGACAGGCCGTGTTATAACATATAAAATTATATTTAAATATAGTTATCTGACGCAAATGCTAATTGAAAGCCAGTGCTATATTGCTTTGAATGGCACTAACGGTAATGTCCGACTCGGGCAAGTCAGCTTTAAAAATACTGATACTACACTGCAACGGGATCTGCCTACGTATGTATTTGATACACTTAACAAGGAACTAAAGTGTCTCTGGAAACTGGATTGCAATGCGTTCAAGATATTCAAAGACGTGTCTAGCAGTAGGCCAGTTGTATCAAAATAAATTATATTTTCAATAGAAACATAGTCAAGATAATTTCAATTTAACAAAGATTTGAACACTGTATGTATGCACTGTTTGTATTTACACACGTTTGTTATATACGTGTGTAATTTAAGTAGTTTATATTAATCAATATTTTATATTAAAACACAATTGGTGATAAAGAGAAATTGTCCAAAAATATGTAAAATTGTCTAATGATATAAAATTATAAAAGATAGAGAGAGAAAAAATACCTCTTCAGTTTTCAAAATTCGTTACGAGTTGTTACAATATTGGCGACGACATGTTATATTATATCATAGATCAGAGGAGAAATATGTGTTGTATCTTGAAAACTGATGAACTTTCTACAGATCATTCATTAAGTATAATGTATTGACGAGGAGCGGTTGGACATTTGTCATTTTCCGGAGTCGATAATGTTGGAACAAATTCTTTGACCGAAAAATGTTACGTATTTCAAATTTCACTGCGGAAAAGTAAGGTATATTACACATAAGTTAAGTGTAAAATTGCGTCTAACAAACTATTGTCAATCTTTTAACTGTACTTTTGTCAAATTTCTTTAAAAATCATAAGATTATCATTTGATATACCAATATGGCGAACCATGAAATGTTTTGAACCAGTTAATTTTATAATAATTTTTGAACACTCGAATTACATTGATATTAATTTAGTACCGTCATCAAAATTTCCCCGTTTAATTTATAGATTATTCGTTTTAAAAAATATTGTTTCATGAAAAATGATTGATATAGGCTTATTTTAGATCTTAATACATGATAATATTAAAATTAAAAATTTCACACTGTTTTATAACTAATACTAAATTAATGTTTAAATTTGACGATATCAAAAATATCGTGGATCGTTTCGCGTAGAAGTTACGTAAAATAATATTTTTTTCCTCACGCTTTGTAATGCACTCAACCTATAGTGAAAAAATAAATTATCAAATGTTTGCGTGATGTAAATTACAGTGGTCACGCCGCTGGTTTATACACTGACTTATTATATTGATATAGCTAAGTGCACATAAAATTCAATGGGTTAATAGAGCCATAGAATAGCTCTTTAAGCTCAACTGATTACTTGAAGTATTCCTGGTTCAATAATATAGTCGACAGCTCACGGTATTTCAGATGAAAACACAAAAGATGAGGTACTATTACATACTTACCATTAGGGATAACAATCGAATATTCGAATATATCTTTTTTTTAATATTCGAATAATTGTTACGAAACTCGAATATTATTTGTTCATGATATTTATTTATAAAATACTAGCTACTGAATTAACAAAAACTTTCATTCGATGTCGCATTATATCTTCATATAATCTTACCATAATATTTATCAAAACTCGACGTGTTGATAACGAAAAATCATTAATAATCACTTTCAAGGTGTTCACTGTCAATACTTGGTGGAAAGGCATTATATAAAAAATACTCTTTTGTACTAATTCCACTTTTATTTAATATTATCAGGACCGGTTAACCTAATTAGTATACTGTGCTTATAATTAATACGTCTTGTCAAAAATATTTTTGAAAAAAAGCTTACAATATACATTTATTATTTTAATCAATATTCGCTATTTATCTGTAGACGAGTATATCCCCGCTTATTCGAGATATCTCAACAAAAGTTTCCTACAAGAACTACTTGTTAATCAATCAACGTCACTTTTTTTCTCGAAGGAAAAAATGATATAAAGGATATCAGAAACATCCAATCTGCTGTTTGTACTGGGAATCAAACCCGTAAGAATAACATTATATTATTCGAACATATTCGAATACTTAAAGGTTTTAATATTCGATTTGCGAATATTTGTTTTCAATGAATATGTGAAATCCTTCCTTATCATATTTTGAATAGCGTGTGAAGTATTTTGACGAGAGCTGTTTATAGACCGTTTTTATCGAAAACGATGCGATCGTTGTTTGGCAATTGTGGTATTTACATGGATGGCAGTGCACATAACTTAAATATTTTCATTCGATAAAAGTGCGGTGGCTAGTGAATGTTCATGTTTTGTTATGAACTATTTACCAATGTATTGATTTATTTTTTGTTATTTGAGGTGTCTCCAAGCAAAACACAATAAGTCCACATTTTGTCAAAATCTAACAAAATATACATCCAAACACTATAATTCGTTTCACAAAATGTGTAATGATATAAAATTTGGACAACTTGAAAAAACAAACGAAATATATAGACGGATATCCTACGATAAATTCAATTTCGATATGTCGCTTATACTTATTGCAATCTGAAGTTGATTGTGTAATAAGAATAGACAGATTATTTTTTATTAAAAATACAATAAAAAAACTACAACACGATGGAAAAAAAAGATTAGATAATACTGTATATGTGGACATATTGATTTATGCTTTTAAACACCTCATTATTTTTTTAACCCTATCCGCTCCCAATGTGAAGCAAATGGCATCTTAATAGAGTTATTTAAGCAGAAGTTTTTCTACGATAACTGTTTGTTACTCAGTCGTTCAACCTATCTTTTTCAATGTGATTAGTATGAATAAGAAGATAAGGAAGGCTAGGACAGGACTAGTGGTTAACTTATCGCTCTCGCTACAACCGGTTGTCAAGGGATCGGAAAAGGTGGGAGGGATATCACAAACACCCATGGCTTCCAACAGAAATCAATCGAAAAAAATCTGTTTTGCAAATGCTTAACCGCTGCGCCCGACATCTCATTTATTGAATAAAAATCACAACTATTTCATGACGGAGTAAAATTCTGTGTTTACAATCGACAAAATCCTGGCCGCTCATAGATTCGGTAGTAACTTCATGCTAGTCATCAATCAAATAAAATAAATATTATTTTTCTTCTTTATGATTGAAAAACAGTAAAATATTATCAGTAAATTAATGAATCAGAGTTAATATTTAAACATGTAATCTAAAGTCTCACACTAAGTTTTTCAACAAGTGTAATGACAAAGATATCACTGTTTTCTTTCTGGAATGGTAAAACTATAAAATTAATTTACATCATAATGTACAAGAAGTCATAACAGATAATTGAATAGTATTTGACGATATGTACATATTCCAGCAGTCGCGATGTCTGTAAAGTGAAATATAATATTACGAAAATCACAAACAATGAAATGTAACAAAACAAAAAAATGAAAATCGTACATTTTTCCAGTGCACACTTTATATTTCGCTTAGAGCTGTCGCGACTGTTAGAACTACTCGGTGACCTCTTTTTGTTTATTATACATATCATTTGTAGTTCTACCAAAATCTCGTACGCTATTATTTTGTATGTGACATTATTTTTATAATAAATAGCGGATTCAAACAAGGTTTGCGTATAGCTTCCGGCCGTGTTTAAAAACCGGGAAAATTAATTTGCTGTCAGTTTTCAAGGCCATTGGTTGGATGTTTATCTTTGGGAAAAAAACAACACGAATGAGTATCCGTTCGCTGTTAGTTTTAAAACGTAATATAATATTACAGCCGCATGATAATTATACGGCATACTTTTTTCTTCTAAAGCTTAACTTATGGAAAAACACTTTTCTCTGTAATTTTCCTTACTTGGAAATACTGGTGACCTTCTGGGAAGAATTTAATTTATAGCCAAATATGCATTGATAATATTGACCAGGTCACATATTCTCCGGCTTGTATGATATTGCTTCGGTTGTTGACATATTCCGCATACACGTGAGTGAGTTCAGGCGATTGCTATTTGGGCCCTCGAGAGGTGAAGTGAGCCAATTAATAAAATGGTAAAAAAAAAAAATCTTCTACAATCACGTCTTTATTTCATGTTTTGGTAGATTACATATATTTATTTTACGGAGATAACACTATTGTAGCATTGTGTATTAACTGAGGTTACTTTACTTTTATGATACTTTTAGACGTGTAGAATATTACAACGCATATAACTTGTCTTGTAAAATACCACTTCACTCACTTCACCTCTAATGAACAAATTTTTAATGTGTCTCATGCAACATGGATTTACAACTTTTTGGTATGTCTATTTTGTTTCCCTTGGTGTTTATTATTTTCGATCAATATTAAACCTCTGAGGCATAAAAATATACGTAAAAATTAATAATTTCAGTATCAGATTATTATTAATCATAGTTTAAAATATACTAATCCTGATAAACAATATTTAGCAAAAAAAAATATGGGTTGAAAAATAAGTTCCATGATATTATACTATAAAAATGATAACACAGTAACTAAACTGCAATATAATACTTATAAATCAGCTTTGGTTCATCGATAACATGTTGAATTGAAGTATCTATCTGTATATTTGTGGAATTTTTCACTGTACTATACGTTGGAGCTTAAATCTATGGTTAATGTTCCGAAACTCTAAGGATTCTCTCGGGAAGTCGAAAAACAGGCTGAATCTTAAATCAGCAATGCCACCACAATGCCTAGTCATTTGACATGATACTATACAATTTATCAAAAACTATTTTCTTTTCAAGTGTATACATTCTATATCACGAATTTCATCAAGTTTTTCGTTCCTATTTCGTTGAAAACCTTTGTTATCAGAATACTTGCAATAAAAGAAACCAGAAGTGTGAATCCGTATTTTCTTTAGGAACTTAATTTTCATATTGCCTCGTCACGTTTGGAAACGCGTTGACCTTTTTTTGATCCATTTCTCACAAAAACTAGGTCTGCTACTAATGATTCGAAAAGAAACGAAAGCATTTTGAATGAAGTTCATACATTTAACAGTTAAGTTCGTAGTACCTACCAACTTTAGTAGTGGGCACAAAGGACAGTGAAAATAAATTGTTTTGTATAATGCAATATCGGGTAACGTAAATTCATTTAAACAATATTGTATACTTTTCGTTTTTCTTTATTATTTGAAGAAAGTAAATGTTTGGTATGTATTATAGCTTATGCCTATTATTTTTGTTTTATTTTGTATCACAATACTGGATGTATTAGCGTAATTTAAGTTAATACTGAGTGTGATTGATTTTTAATGGTACAAACAACAAGCATTAATTCTTCACTAAATAAAAATGAAAGATATTTGTAGCTGATGTTTTCAATCACAAATGTCAATGCAAAACTGTCACGATTAATGGGGATACCTAGGGTGCAATGCAATTGATTTTATACTATTCATTGCTAAATACCATCTGTGGAAATACTTTGCCATCCGTATATGTGTTCAGTGTTGTTATCAATATACTTGTGACATAACTGTTTGTATACACGGCTCTATTAAATTATTTGACCGCATTGCTGCCTACAAAAACTGATGGTATTTCGCCAACTTCGGGACAAAAGATGAAGAAAACGAATAAGAAGACCTGCTTGGCGGGCTGACAAAATCAATGATGCTACATTTTATCCCTTTCCTGAAGAATCTGGAACAAAATCAAATTGTTAGCGAGTACAAATAATAGTCACGTGGATTGAAAGGACTTAACCCGAACTATTGGACTAGCCAATTCATTTTTAGGACATGGCAGTTTCGCCGTCAAGCTCTTCAAGCTTGGACGGATAGACACAGGGACATGCACATGTGGCGTGATGTAGGATGCTGATCACATCCTCTGGGATTACCATCTCATGAATAATTATCGAGAGCAATTAATCAAGTCGGTCCCCCAGCTGTCGGACCTACAGGCCACGCCGACATGATAGCTAATAGAGAAAACTATTCTGCAATTACTAAATTTGCAGCGTCATATGGAAAAATAATAGATTTACACTCATAATAACTCCGGACACTTTTTTACAGGGAAATTTTTCGCACACTTAAGTGCAAGTCTTTGTCATTTGTTTCCGTGACAATCCTAGCACAAAACTGAATAACGCATAACGTTCGTTACGCCACGTGAAACGTCTGTTGGATACAGATGTATGGCCATGGCGGGTGGTGGAGGAAATAGTCACGTGGATTATCTAACTTGTGTTGTCCATGATTATTTACTGCAAAGAGAAAGAACCTAAGCAATTGAGAAAGTTGTTTACTTAACAAAATATAAACTGAATAATAATTCTTTTTATCATTTGATGCCCCAGTAGCAGTTTTAATTTAGATCAGTTTTCAAACGTTTTTCTTTCAAATAACATTTTCAAGTTACAATCACTGATTATATTATGTATGCATGTCAGCCCTTGCAATAAGCTGTTTGTACAACTTCTTCTGAGCTGCTTTCAAAGTAACTTTGTCCGGTGCCTATGTAGGTAAAGTTACACTGAACCACTTCCTTCCAACTTTGAAATTAACTTACTAGGTTAACTTTGCTACGATAATGTTGGAATATATGGAGACAGTCACACTTCTATACAAACTCACAACTCAAATATATTTGTGTACTCACCTCGCTGTCTATAATAGCAACAACACTGGCATATCAATGAGGATGAATATATTATTTGTAATCTTTCGGTATTTTTTTTACCAACACTTCCGTATGAAATGATATAATAATATTAATCACTGACTTTATGGCGGATTCACAAAAAAAGTCTTATTGTTTTTTACCTACCGTTTTTTTCTTGGACATACTGTTTTGAGTAGTAGTAACCATAAGATAAGTCCAGATTTAAAGTACTCAGATTCAAGTTTTCTCACTGTAAATTACGCAGTACCGATTCTCTTAAGTAAATTTAACAGCCACTTTTAAGTATTTTTTTCATCACAATTCGCATCGAAGCAATAAAATTGATGGCTTTTTATTTTTGATGACGTACACGACCAAACCTTCAAATAAATGTGTTGAATTGAAAGAGTTTTAAATTAACAACACAAAAATATAATATGTAAAAATGCCGCCAATCCACGCTTTTCTTCTATTTGCATTGTGTCGGTTCATTCAAAAATGTTGAATGGTGGTTTCACAGCTTATTTTTTTCTATTCATGTCCGCTCTCAATATGGCATCTTAATGGAGGTATCTCAGCATAACCCTTTTCTATGAGAACTGCTTGTTACTCAGTCGTTCAACCTCTCTTTTTCTAGAAGGATAAGGCTATGGCAGTGGTTAACTAATCGCTCTCGCTACGTCCAGTTTTTGAAGGGTCGGAGGGTGGGAGAGAATTTGTAGACATCACAAACACACATACCTTTGAACAGAAATCGATCGAAAAGTGCTGATCGTACTGTGACTCGAACCCGTGAGATCTGACACGGAAACCAACAACCCTAACCGCTGCCCCATAGGACCCTACAATTCATTTTTTCTGATAGTTAATTAATACGCTTCGATTTCTAAAATATTTATTATAGACAATAAATACATGAAGAGTATAAAATGAGTGAACGGTATAAATGTTATGTTTGAATATTATTTCATGAAATATAACCGCCCCCTGCATATACAAGGGTTGCATTGATCCAATGCCACATTGACCGGCCGCCACTGGTTCTGATAGTCCATAATAAAATCTATATTATGAATAGAAATCACAATTAGTATTCAAAAAAGATATTTTCCTATAAAAATCAAATCATAAAGTTTACACATCCAAGCAAACCGCTATTTCTCCAGCACTCAAATCATCATTTGTGTGAAAAATCACTTGTAAAATGTTTGCTACTCATCTGTAGATGTAAAATATACTATGACACCATGAATAATACTGATCGCCGATTGTTTTTTTCTAACTATCTCATATTATTCATTGTGAAATTTGAACTTAGAAAAATAGAAATTAGAGCTAAAAATGCATAGAGGGATTTTATTCTAGGCGCCTTAAATATAGGTATATATTTGACCAGTATTGCAATTCCTCGCAGACAGTATAAACGGGGAAGTGAACATTTCATTACTTCTTCGTGAGGCGGCAATTATGGCGGATAATGACAGAGCAACTTATCCTCAGCTCTGCGTCCGGTCTGAGATCTGATGCGAAGGGAATCTTTAAATAATTGACACCGGCGAGGAGCCAGTATGCTTCATGGCTGCGAGGAAGTCGTGACAGGAATGCTACTGTTTAATATATATTATTATATCAAATGTTTTATAAGAGTGTTATTTTTTTTAAAACCAAATTCATCCCCAATGTCTCCACATTGATTACATATCGCGGTGAATCAATTATATAAAAAATCAGTGGCGGTTCCTGACCTGAAATCTTGGGTGGGCTAGAGAAAAGCATAGCATTGTATACTATTTACGAAATTTTGCATGCTTCCACTTCATCTTATACATTAATCTACAAGCAAATTAACAAATACTACGACACTACTGCAAAGCATAAATTACTATATAATACAATCAATGCTAATGTAAGTAAGAAATAATAATACGTGACCTTAAATTTGTCTCTTTCAAAGTGAAATAACAAGTAAAAAAAGCAATACAGAACTGTCACTGAGATTCGATACCTGTCACTTTCATAAAATACAAAGATATTGGTATGTTTGTATGGACCATGGACTAATTCCAATTTAGCCCCCGATGAATGACAGAAGCCAGTAAATTTGAAATACAGTCCTGTGTGTTTGATGACGTTTCCGTACATACAAATACAAACAAAATCGAATCGTGCTAGATTGCGTTCCAGTGTAAAGAAATATTGTCTATGGTTTTGGGCTGGAAAGCGGTAGCCCCTGACCAATAGCATGTACATAGGTGTTGCTAGACTGACGTCACGTTGAAGGTTCTCTATGAATTATTTATAGGGTTATTGTTTTTTTTATGCCGGCTCAGCTTAAAATTGTAATAAAAAACAATCGAGAATATTATTGTAGGTAGACATGCCATTGTCTTATATTGATAGAGGAAAATTTAAACAAAGATATTATATTCATTTGGGGAAGGTTAGTGACGCTTATAAATGTATTTATTTTGTTCAGCGGCCGAATTGCTGTTCATTTTTATTCAGCCATCTAAAGTTTTGGGTGAAAAATGCAGGTCGGGCTAAGCCCACCTAGCCCAGTACCTAGAACCGCCACTGTAAAAAATACATTAACACATTTAATGGATAAAGTCAAAATGTATCTTTTTTTCACATTTTTTTATATGGTTGATAGCTATTTCTGCTGATAATCTTGTCAGTACTATCTTTAAACTAGTGAGGATGAGGAATTGTGAAGTGATACGAATATCCTTTTCACCTGGATGAGTGGCGATGTTTGCGGTTGGATCTTGATGGTAAGATGTATTGTATATCTCTTCTAAGCCAGTAGTATATAACTAAGTTAATGCAAGTTAAAATATATGTTGTTTTGACGATGAGATAAATCATAAATAATTATCAAATTTATATGTAAAATAATAATCGTAAAACTAAAATACAATAAAAAAATTAACCTCATTATAATGGAGTCAACCAAGCAAATTTCAAATCAATCAACTTTTAATAGAGCTTTTCTCAACCGAAGTACTTTTACGAGAACTACTCAGTTAATTAACCTTTCTCTTTTTATAGAGACTATTGATAAAAAGATAAAACAATGGCAGAGCTAGTTTTAAAGATCGGATGGGTAGAAGTGAATTAAGAAGTCTTTATCTTTGAGAACAAATGCATGAATCGATTGATAAATCGCTTTATAAAAGTCTATGCGCTGGGACTCGAGCCCGTGAGAACCGAAATAAAATGCATCGGCATTGGCCACTTGGATACAGTCTGTTCTGGTATTGCAGCCCTGTGGTCAACGACATTGTCGCTGTGCTCTCGCGTTCGAATTATATAAAATATTATTAATATGGAAAAAACATACAATTTCGTAGCTTAAAAATAACAATACCTTGACGATGAAATTGATATATTAAATACATTCTAATTGGGTATATTATAACATAAAAACACGATTTTTAAATGTGATTATTGCCAATCCACTGATTACGAATCAGTGAGTCTTAAAAATAAGACTTGCAATGACTTGATGTTTTTTTTAAATATTTGTTCACTTAATGAGGTGGTATAATACAATTATACCACCTCATAAGTCGTAAGTCGTTCAGCATAATATATTACATGCAAACTAATAGGAGTGTTTCGTTTAATATGTTTATAATTTAAAATTCCTTTCCGCTTTTCCTAAAGGTGTTTTTTCTGCTTTTCTCAGTGAGTTTTTAGTGTTTTTCAGTTTTGCTTTAAATCCTGATTGTGCGCGATATTCTTCGTTATCGTTCAAACAACGGTATTAGAAAATTAGATACCATTTCTAACAGAGAAAAAGTCTTTAAATAAAAAAAGATATATGGAAATTCGATAGAAAACTGTCTAATATTAAAACATATGAACACCGATTTTGCGATTCAAATTAAATATGTTCTATTCGATCGAAACCCGGGTGGCTAGTAAATATAATTTCAGAAAAAATAATTATTATAGGCTTGTATTTTTATACAATCACGTTTTAATGACGAATTAATGCTGAATTATGCAACTTTTAAAAAAACTTTACGTTTATACAAATTTAAAACAAAATATTTTGTCTATATTTATTTCCAATACCCGCTGATTATTTATGCTTAAATCCAAATTGTTTCATGAGTTTGGATGTGCCGCTCTTAAAATTAGTTGGTATCTTATAAACAGTGCAGATGCTGAAAGATTCTCACTAAATATAATTTTAAATGGTATGTAAATAAATTATAAGATTTTTCATTAGTATCATCCAATAAATTATGTTAAAATATATTTTAAATTAATAAATATATGAAAAAATATATCTAATAAAAATGTATGCTAAAATTAAACATTTTTATATTGTAGAAATAAGCAAAAATTGAAAATCAATATTCTAAAATTGATAATAATGTATGCGTAAAATACGGTTCTGTTGTAATTCTTGCGATATTCAGGATTCCATAAAATGGTGTGTAATTTCATAAAATAATGCATTATGTGCTGTATCGGTGTCATGTTTTAGTGTGGATAAATTGAAAATACTGCTCATCTTTCATTCAGCATCCCTTTCTTTATGGATGAGCGGTCAGTCTTCAGTATATCAAGTCATAAAGTGGTGCAGTCTGGTGTGGCGACTCGTGGGAAACGATTGAAAACTGGAGCTGCAATTACGGGCCGTTAATATTGTAATACAACACTGCACTGGCGCCATAACGTGTATTTAACTATTTTACCCGAGCATCTAGCATAAGCTGTAATTTTATTGACATTAATATCATAATCTATTCTCAGTTTACTACTGAATAATTAGTTCCCTGACAAACTTCTACCGCCTTGTTAAATAATCATCATTATGCTATTTTTTTAAATTGTTTGTTTTAAGAGTCAGAGAAAATGTCTTATTTTCCTTTTAAACTTAATATCTAGGCCATATTGAATTCCTAATTTGACTTTAAAAAAGCAAAAGGACGTAACCCAGTCTCTTCAAAACTGCTTATTTTGATAAGCATAGTGTATGCAACTTGATACATTTTCTATTAAAAGAATGTAAGCTATAAATGCCGAACTAGTATCTAAATTTAGCTTTTAATTTGAAAAAAGAAGAGCGTGTGAAAATTACGACCAGGAAAAATGACTTAAAAAGGTTTTCTTAATTAATTTATTATTAATTATTTATTAGATTATATTTATACTTATCAAATTAATATTAGATTAGGTAATTAAACACCAGTTTATCAGTCCCCGTGCAGTTTAAGGTAGTGTATATTTAATTTGCCTTTGTTCCAATCATCATAAAACATTTTTTTGGTATTCTGTAAAATTTGTTGGATACGTTAGTTTTCCTTTTTACAGTCGATATATTATGTATGCTTTTAAAAGATAAATAGTGACAGCACTAAAAAATTGGTGTCAGATGAAATAAAAACATGTACTTAACCTTTACCGCATAATTTCGTTAAATGACAAACTTGTTTAGCTTTTTGGCAGATTTTCATTTTTCGTCTAACAATTTTTAAGATTTCGTGCTTTCTATTTTAACTTACTTCTAGAAAATAAATCTATATTTTATTATTAAGCTCAACGTTGAGAGCTGACAAAAGATGCAAAAAAATATTAAATTTAATGATAGTGATAGTGAGTGCTACAGATATTTTTACAATTTCGTTGTAATATTTAGAATAATGTTTCAACATAAATAATATAATATATGTATATAATTGGATAATATGTGACTTGAAATAGATATTCGTAGAATTGTTCTTTTTTAGTTTATTTCGATACTTTTTTCAACTGCAGAATTTATTGGATAACTAAAAAAATGCACAATAATATTATAAAGCTAGAATTTTTCTCACGGTAATTAAATAGCTACAATAACAAAGGCATAAGTCTAATTGGTTCGAGAAGATTTATTCTAAAGTAAAGATTAAAATTATTGCCCATTGTATGATTTAATTTAAACAACTACATAATTTCGTATTATTTTAAGTTAAAGCATCCATGCTATTTTTTCAGCAGCCTCTTACTTCACTGGGATAAAGTTGAGATCCCTATTAATCAGTTGATTATCCAACACAGATAATCCGACTATCATTTTAAATTTCTTCTCAAGAGAAAAAATTTAAAATGAAAAAGACACCAAGGTGTCGTCTTCTATTGAAGGCTTTTGACTAAACTATACATATCGTACTACATTTTGGTTTTATCATACAATATGACCGTGATACTTCGTCGCCATCTGCTATTCCAATACTGTAGCTTTTTGTAAATTCAAGTTTGACTACAACTATATAGTCTTTAACATTGTTTGATACAATGCTGATGAGCTTCTTACAATTATACAGATGGGTTTGAAATGGATAATTTCACAAATTGGAACGCTCAATAATTGTTTGGCAATTATACATTAGCTTTTTAAGAGAAAACGCACCTCTCCGATTTGGTCAGGTAGTTTCTTTTCAGCAACTTTTTGACGAACATTTAAAATCATTTTTAGTATAAAAATACTGCCCACAAAGTGTTCGGTTGAGAATCTGATACTAATTAAAATAAAAAGTCTAGTTTGACAAACAATATCTCACGTGTCTTAATTAACCACTTGGATCCCAAGCGGACACAGGTGTCCGGAACATATGCAACCGAACTCGGATGTCCAAGACATTTAAAAAAATCAATTACTGGAAATTCTAATAGAATATAAGCAATATTTTGATGAATATGTGTAGTGCCATATATGCTCAGTCAATGTAGATTTTTAAAATATCGAATTGGAGTGTATTTTTCTCAAAAACACACAGTATCTCTGGGACATATTAATGATTTATTTTCGCGGTATTCAAATGGTTAAATACTATGTCTAGCAACGCGAATGCATAATAATTAATGATAATTATGTATTTTATTTAAATAAATTTAGAAACAATGAGAATATAAGTCTTAATAATTTGGGTTTTAAGCCCGTCGCTATAACGGTTCCCCGATAACAATGATAACAGACGTGAACCGTGGAGGAGCCGAATTTTCACGCCTGTGGTTAACAGTAAATGAAAGAATGGCGGTATCCAATTTGTGTATATGTGTACATTATACGCGGTAATAACGTGATAAGCATTGGTTTATTTAATAACAGGTAATGGTAAGTTTTGCACTTCTTAATAGATTTATAATTATGATTGACGATGGTAAAATAATTTGTAATCAATATATTATGCGTATAAAGAGTGCACCATTACCATGATGTTTTTTTAAATACCGAAATACCGGTTTTAAAAATGAAAAAATACCAGTATTTGTAATTTAAGATTTCGACTAAAGGTGTTTGATGGAATTTCAATATTAAAAGTTGAACGATTCAAATTTAGCAGTATTTGTCTATTGAAGATGAACCAAAATCGATTTTTGAATGTATCAAAACAATATTTTATAATAGATTTTTAATGTTAGAATGCATGGGTGGTTGTAATTAGGGCATCCAATCCCGGGATCCGGGATCCCGTAATCCCGTGATACCGTCCAATTTTCTGATCCCGAAATTCCGGGATTGAGATGGCCGCGATCCCGGGATTTCGGGATTGAGAAATTTTGAGGAAAACCCGATAATTTACACGAAATTGGTAAATCGGTGAGCTAAAAAAAAAGAGATTCTGGGGAAAAGTATACCAAATTGGAGATTTCAAATTCCTCGGTGAGCTAAAAAAAAAAAACGAAGTTCTGTGAGAATCTGGGAAAAAGTATAACGAATTGAGGATTTCAAATTTCTCGGTAAGAAAATCACAATTCCGGGATCCCGAAATCCCAATCCCGGGATCCCGAAAAATAGGGGATCAATCCCGAAATCCCGGGATTGGAAAAAGGCTCCGGGATTGGATACCCTAGTTGTAATGTCTAAAATAACGGAGCGTAGCGTTAGCGATTATCCAACGACTAGTCATGTGCTACCCCTATCCTTTCTATACCTACTTTATTCAAAATACTGGTATCGCCATTTGCAATAATACGAAATTTTATGCGAACTACCCGCTACCGGTATTGATTGTAAGGTATTGAAATTCCTAGTCGGAACAGACAGTGAATAACTCGTTGAAGATCATGTACACAGTAATTGATTTTAGATACATCCATTTATTTTAGTATTCTGATTCTTTTGTGAAATGTCACAGTAAAAAGACTTTTTTTTTGGACTTATTTTAATGGTAGTATGAAATGTATTAAAATCATATTTTTTACAAATGTATGTACTCTTGTTTATTATGCTTTTTTACATATTGTTTGACTTACTTATCTTTTTAATAGCAAATAAATGCAATAAGCGTACGAAAAGAAAGCGAACATAAATCAACTATTAACACAATTCATTTTCTATAAAAAGAAAATAGATCTTACAGTAAATTTCAAGATCATCGATTTCACGAATCTGATTTTTGTTTTGTTTTATCGATTCATGATTTTTTATCACAATCATTAATTATTTTTTTAAGCTTTCTTTTTTTCTATTATTACAGACAATGAAAAACGTTGTGTAGAGAGAGCTTTCAGGTTACATTATTGTATCTCTCTTGTTCTCATTCTTCTATCTGTACCATAAGGAGAAGTTAACGACGTTGGGCGACTGATTAACAACTATCTAGGTATCGAGTTCACATTTAATAGTTTAATAACTATAGGCAACCATAAAATCAATATCATAGTTTTAATTATTAATAGGAATCTGTATCACCACCGTATCCAATATGCAAAGTATTACAATAATCATTGAGCAACATTACAGAAAGGGCTTGTTGTTTTTAAAAGACCGATTTTCAAAAGCCGGTTTTCAAGCGACGTTTGCGACATTCGAAACCCGGTTTTTTTTCGTGATATTTTTTAGATTATTATTCAACTAAAAACGTTATTACTTTTATTTGAATCTGACTTGTTTATAAATAAAACGGAATGATATATGCAATTTAATAGTCCGTACACATACATAAATACTAATATTATTTAGGTTTATTTTAAAAATATTACATTTTGACCTGTATACACTTCTCGGGTAAGGGGTAGTTATAATTATTAGTCTACCACAAAAAAGAAACGCTTAATACATTTTTATATTCAAGTATCTTTTTGTACACTGTTTATTATAAATAAACAAAGTTTTTTCGCTATTTTAATGAATTCACATTCATGGTAGAGCTTTTTTTTTAAAAAAAAGGTGCCGGAATTCACTTCTTGCAAAAGATTTTTTCTAATCTGTGTCCGTTCGCAAAGTCAACCATATAGTTTCCTAATTCTTAACAAAAGTTTATATTTACGAAGACTGCTTGTTACTCAGTTTTTTAACTTCTCTTTTTTCTTGGAAGTGTTAGGATAGAAGGATACGGTTTACTAACCGCTCTCGTACTTGCTTTGTACTGTGATTTAAGCCCATGAGATTCGTCACGATAGCCATCCACGTTGACCATTGCGCTACGATCCCGACTGATGCAAAAAGGTGTTGTAAATAAGAAAATTTGCAAAACACTCGATTTATGAAGCATTAGCTTGGGCACAGAGTAAGTATATGGGCCTGGTATTTTTTTTGAAAATTACATTTAAAAGGGACCTAAGATAGGAACAAACATAATGGTGTCCATGAAAAAATCAACACTTCTTAAGATAAAATAAACATATTTTTTACGAATATTGATTTGAAACATTCCAATTTGCGAGAAAGGGGTGCCGGAACGCCGTTCCACCCGTTACATTGAAATAAAAGCACTGATTAATGTTAACTCCTTTTGTAATGCTTCAAAACCCGATGAAATCGAGTTTAAGGATATATTGATGTTCAAAAACTGGTTTTCTCAAGTGGTGGTTTTGTATAAGCTCTAATTACAGGCATTCAGTATTATTACCATTCTTAGGTTTTGGCAGCATATTATTATTCAGTAACATGGACGTAAGTTCCGCTCCGAGGGACAAATGCGCTGATTATTGTGCGCATGACAGGCGACAAGAGTGTGCATTTTGTATCTCATGGAAGTTGGCGCGGAGTTCAGCGGCCGGATGGATTATGTTTTCCTGCTCGCCGCCACTTCGTGTATTTATATTTTACGAGAGCGGCTGGTCGTCACTTCTAGTTACCGGTTTTACTATGTACACCACGGCCACGATACTGTTCCTGACATTTCCTACATCGGTGTTTATTTATTTTTAATATTGCGCCGCCGCAAACCATTGATACGAGAAATGAGAAAACACTGGGTTGATATGTTATAACAATCGCAGACCTTTTACAAAACAAATTTGCAAAGTCGTTGGAAGGATTATTTATCACAAGGTGACTGAAAAACGTTTTATAACATGAGCAAAATGTTTGTTACAGGCTTTGCGTAATACTTGGTTTAAAAAATAGTTTGCCTTAAAAAATAAACGCAGTGTGCAACACGGCCAGGATTGTCGTAAGTGAAGGAACAATAAAAAAATCTTTTACGCAGTCGAAATCGTTCCTGATCTTACTTTAATATTGCTGAATAAGCACCACTGCATCAGTAATAATCAAAAGTACTTATTTTCAACCGTAGCTATTTCGAAACTGATCAAACAAGAAATATAATTAAACGTTTAATGAAACTTGGCTATCTCTACAATAAAAATAACCATTGCTCAAACCGCTTTGTTAAATGGAAACCATGATTATAAAATACTACAATATAGACTCACTGGTTAAATTAACTTTAAAATAAGAAAGCTGATTTACTCAGTTTCATATATGATGGAGAAGACCACGTTTGTTTTGTAATGTCACGTATGTTTACCGTACTATCTAAAAACGAAAAAGTTCTGACGAAAAATGTTGCTTTGTTATCATACGAAAATTTTGCTTGATAATTTCTCAGCTTTATGATTTTGTGGACCGGCTACGCTGACGTCTACGCGACGATATGTTAAAGAAACGTACGCCCCTGCGTTTAAATATGAGAAAAAACTGGATGCTCGCTACGGTTGATCGAATTCTTATCATGGGAAGAAAGCTGTCAGCTGTCAACTGTCACTAAGCCTGCATCGTTTCTACTCAAATTCAATCGCTATTATTTTATATACATGGCTATTAAATTTAATATGTATGTGGACAACGCTTGCGGTAATTATAAATGAATTAAATAGAAAATCGTAATATCTTCTAATTATTAAGCACATAAATGGATATGTATAATATCATCATTATTTGCGGCTGTTTTCAGATTCAGAAATTATAATAAGCTGGCGATATGACTCACATGAGATCGGATATGTTGGTTAACAATGTTACGTTCAACTTTACGATATTCGATTATTATAAAACATTTTGATTGCTGTCCCAATTCTTCTGAATCAAATAAAGACTAAAAGTGACTTCAAGTCTCAGCTTTTGTCAAGATGCAATATTAAACGTCCGTAAAGTCTAAGAATGTAACGAAAAGATAAGAGAGGCTTCATTTGACAGACAAGACAGAGATTTAGGTTATAGAGTCAAATACTCGTGCGAATGCTGCATCACAAATTTATAATGATAATGAAGCTGCCATAACATTTTTTCTTTGCATTGGATAATTCTATGAACGTGGATGGTGAAAAACTTTTCAATTCAATTGTGGCTACCATTTCTTGGTAAATAAAAAAATCGTCAGTTAATAAGGAAATTCAAATGTTTTACAGTAATGGAATAAAAAAACAAGCTGTATTATTTGAATGTCACTGTATAAGATGAATATATATTTTATATTATTTGGCCGTAGACTGAAGCTTTAAAATTTACAGATTAGATAAATGGAGGGGAATCTGCGGCCTTTTGGCTACTCTGGTGCGGCATTTTGACTTGATCAAGATATTCACTTTGATCAAAAAATTATACCCAAGCGTTTGGAAAAAGAGCGTAATCAATCCATTATATGTTCGACAGTCTAAAAAAGGGGGGCGGTATCAACGTTGCCTTTACTTCGGCCTTAGGTTGAATCAGATAAATGAATGTGGCCTTTTGAAATGAAAAGGTTCCCCATCCCTGGATTAGATTATAGAGTACGGTAAGGTAAGTGTATTTTGCAAATTAAAAGAAATTTCAATATAGTTTTCCCATTGCTGCAAGCCTGCAGGAATCAATCTGCAAACTGTCTAGCTGGCATTAACGTTTAATATTGCCTTTGCTTGGGTGCGAGATCAAGAGTCCGGTTAAAAACGTAATACTATCAATTTTACTTCATATTGAAACTGAAACTTCACAAATTAACTGCCGAAATCAACGATCTATAATTTGTCGCTCTCTATAATGATTTTCGCCCCAGCTATCAGGCCGGTGTTCCAGGCTCAGGACACAGTGAATCCAATATCAATTTTTAATTGTATCTATTTAAATATGAGATCTTAGATATATGTGTCAATGATGTCTTTTCTTCTCGAGTCGATTTCTCAAGTGGCATAAAAACTTTCATCGAGTATATTTCGTATGATTGTCTTATTCGAAGATATTTGATGCATTGGCATTTTTTTAATATTAAAAAATAAAAAGAAGATTCTTTCATTGTAATATTTAAATCGTCATCATTTTGCTACTGGACGCGACCCAAACAACCTATAAGAAAATAATATAAACGATTATAACAAAGACAAGACAGTGGATACTATATTTTTTAACAATTTAGGTATGCAATGCATTGCTTATGGTATTATTATAATATATTATCTGTGTGCTGCCTTTAAATTTAATAAGCGTATAATTAATTTCCTTTCTGATTATTTTGATAAAAATTTAGTTTCCATTATATTCTTAATTCATATATACGGTACATAATCACCATGACTTTTCGTAAATTCACTCAAAGTATGTTTGTTTCGCACGATTCTGTTAATTAAATCTTGCTGCTGCAGTGTGATAGGTCACTGCTACTGAGAGACTCTTCATCTCTTAACAATTTGTCGAGCTCATCAACATAATAATGGCGGAAACCGTTATTAAGCACTGCAAAACGGTTTAATTTCGTTTTCGAGTTCACTAGGTAATCATGTTTGTGGTTTTTTTGCCATTCCAGTACAAAGTCGTTTTATGAACAAGGAAAAACTCTTAAATCAAAATTGGTTTCTTAATCCATCTCTTTTTTTAGTTCAGTCATTAAAGTTATAAAAGATAATATACGTGTCACTTAAATTAAAATTGAATTCTAACAATTGATTGAAAGATTTGAAGTTTCGGAACATAATGATTCAGAAAATTAAGAGACGTATGATAAGGAAGTACTTATACAATATAGGTACTTACTATAAATGCTTTATATTGTCATTGAATGATTTCTTGGCTTAAAGTGAACTTTTCGTAATATTTATATTATAGGTACATGTAATATTATATTTAAATATGAGGGTCCGTGTTAAAGTCGAATAAATACGGTTATAATAAATTTAAAATGTTTAACACCTCTAACATGCAATCAAAAGAAAATGTTTAACGTTTAAATGTTTTAAGATTCTACTGTAATTTGTAAATTCTTTTCAATGCCAATTGTTTATTATAGTTTTTCATTTAAATTTGTTTTTGTATAAATAGCACTGTTAAATTATATTTCTCATCAGTTGACAATGCTCGCCATGAGCGAAACTGGTCCTGAACTTGATAAATTAAAGTGGAAATAAGTACAAAAGAATATTGTGCTTTTTTCTTAATATAATGCCTTTCCATCAAGTATTGTCAGTGAACGACCCAAAAAATATAAAATAGTCTTCACATTTTTTTGTTTTCCATTATATCGATTGATAATTTAAAAAAAAATCTCAGTAGGATTTCTATAAAACAAATCAAACAAAGCACTGTTAAGAGAGGTACTGGTGTCTTGTAAATCAAGTATAAAGTAGAGCGTATTATTTCGCTCATTTTGTATGGACGGCCCCTTAAACACGGAATTGTAGAGCGAATAAACTCGCTTGCGGCAGAGATCCGGTTAAATAATGAACCTTTCGGTTGACGGCATGTCGTCAAATAATTATTCAACAATACGGAGTCATTATTCCACATCACGAGCGTGAATTATGTTTGGCGTTTCAAATGTATAAATACATCGTCAAATAGCTGTGCGACATCTCAGTCACCCAAAAAAATTAGAAAACTACGGCAAAATGACAACGAAAAAACAAACGTAGATCACGTAAACAATTTGTTAAAAAAAAATGTAACGATTAAATCGTGAACGTAACCGGTTAAATTTTGACAGTGTGACAACGATAGGGATTGCAATACCGGTATTACCGAAACCAGTATCCCGGTTAGTATTTCGGCTGTTTTTAAAGCTCAAATACAGGTTTAAGAGACGTAGATTACCGGTGTTTCAGTATTACATTATAAAATTTCGGTACAATTACTTAAGGATTGTTCGTCCAAAAAGCTTCGTGTTTTTGCTGAAAAAAATCCACATCTTGACTTATTTACATAAAATTTCGATCACGATTGGCAGATTCCAACATTGTTGTGAAAACCTTTGTAAGGTTATGACTAGTGATTTACATGAAATACCGGTATGGATATATTATTCCGATACTGCAATCTCTACACAATTGTATCGTTGCTCTCTTGGTGATCGCTTTTGAACTGTTTTATAAATTACGTAACAAGCATATTATTACTTTTTTAGTTGTGATGCTATGGTAAATTAAACTGTGAAAATCTCTCACTGAATGACTGACAATGTTTTACAGGTTATATTTAAATATTTAAGACTGTTTTTTCATTGTAGATAAATTCAATATTTACTTAAAGTTTGTTACTGCTTGAACATATCTAACACTCAAGCAAAATTTTCAAGTTAAAAACAGTTTGACAAATTCATGATGAGAAACGAACGTTTTTTTTAGATATTCAATGAAAATCATGACTTGCAAATGACTTCAGAATTTTCCGCATAACACTTGACAGAATTTTTCCATACCATATTATAAATTAGGTTTCGCATGTGGAACTTTATATAAATTAGTATTCTGGTTTCATTCAACCTAAAAATAAAACTAGGAGCCCTTCGCTCTAGTTTCAGTTAGTTGGAAGAGGAAGGAAAAAAAATCTTTTTAATTCTGTGACTGTAGTGTAAAACATTTCATTCATTTATATTGAAAATTAGTTAAAAATATTACACATTTCAAACTGTTGTAACTTGACTATTTAAAAGTATTTATTGTTTGTTTTACTCTATCCATTTATTATAGTGTTTCTATTGTATAGTTTTTGAATGTACATTTTTCTATATTAAATGTGTAACTGCTATAAGTAATTTTGCTAATTTTAACATTTATCCCTTTTGCCGGCTGCGTGATTGAGGAGTCAACGTCGATGGTTACGGTTACGAAAGTCGTGAATTCCAATCTCGCATTAAGGCAGTCTTTATAAATCGATTTTTAAATCATAACATTTTAATAAAGTTTTTTTAATAACATCTATACATATATTTTTAATAACATCTATAACATTTTGTTTTGTGATTTTCAATGTAGTAAGCACTTTTACCCACACGTAGAGTAGTTTGTATGCGATGCAGTGTCGCTAATATCTCATTTTCAACAAAATATGACTTGAGAACTTCTATACTAAAATAGGATTACAGTCTTACAGAGGAATCACAAATCGCATAGGATAATTATTTTCTGCCATAAATGCATTGATAATATTCGTCCAACTTTAAAATCCCAGATATATTTTCAATAGTTTGTTGTCTGCTTTTAATTATTCGTTACCATTCTTTATGTAAATGATTATAAACATTGACAGCAAGCAAATGCGTTTTTGAAAATAGTTTCAATAATTATATATTTCACTTCATTACTATTATCATTAAAACTGTTTCGCTAATGGTAGTAAACCAGTAAAATGTGGGACTGTGATTTATGATAGGTAATTTATTTTGATATATGTAGGATCTTCAAAACGTATGTTCTACGGACACTCGTGCTGATTTTCACCATTTTTCTTAAATATATATTTATATCACTAATTTGTATTTCTTTTATAACAAACCACAATACAATGTGAAACAAATTTGAGTATTAGTTTACAGTGAAAACCATTTGACGTGTAATATTTTTACAAACAAATAAAAGTGTTTTTTATGTCACATTAAATTAAATTAATCGCAATTTTAAAATGTCCGCTCCTAATTTTAATTATATAAACTACGTTAGGAACTTCTCAACAAAAGCGATGTCATGGGAACCGGTTTATATTTCCTTTACTGGAGAATGTAAAGATAGAAAGATGAGCGGCTTTGAGATGACTAGTAGTAAGCTATCACTCTTTCAGTGCAGCGTTTAAAGGATCTGATGGGTGGGAGGGGAATGTGAAGAAGACAAACATCCATGTCGGAAAACCAGAACTGTAGAATCGGACTCGAGGATTTGAATTGTTTTACGAGAGCCGAAGTCAGAAAAAAAACTAAGGACTTCGACTCCTTTCTTATTTTATCTGTACTCTCAAAAGTAGCGCCAATGCATGCTACAAAGCTTTAAAAAATATAAGAGTTCCAAAATATTATTAATAATAAATCCTCTTTCGGGTTGACAGTTTTGTTCGAAAACAGCTTTATTGCTTAGTATAATAAATTAACTATTTGGTGACCTCCGCATCTGTCATATTTGTTGTTCTTCTGAAATTTTTATATTTTGATTATTGTTCAAATTTGGATTATTTTTCGTCAATTACAGTTTCAAATGTAACATACATTCCTCTAATTAAAATAAATGTAATTGAGAATTGAAGAAAATGTAACTGATCCGTCATAAATTTTACAAATTATATCACCACCACTGATCATTACGACTGTTTAGTATCACTGTTTCTTTTTTGCAGTAAAAATGTGACAGGATGAATACAGCGTGGCAATAAATAGGGGTTAACTCAAACCGACCCCGAGCACTGCACTACAGTGTTGCTTAATTTATATGAAAATATTAGTTTAGAAGAGCATTTTCTAGTTTATTTCTTTATGAAAAATGCATAAAGATAATAAATGTCATTTTGCTTATTAAGATTTTAATTTGATACTTTTCCAGGTTTATTCATATTGCAATTTATATATTAGATATTTAGACACAGTAATTAAAAATTATTATGATGAAGGTTTTTTTATAAAGTGAATTTTTTTATAAAGTTAATTTTATAAATAAAAAAAGCATGCAGCATGATCACATTTGTAGGTAAGATCTTCCAATGATAGACATTCCCTTCAATCTTCCGTTTTATACGCCGGTTTACGCTAATGCCAATGCGCCAAATATTCTGAAGTTGAAAGAAAGATCACACGAGATCAGCTTTCAAAGTTAAATTGAAAAATTTGACATTGACCTTACCAAGAATTGAACCCATATCTACCTATTCGGTAGAACCAAGCTCTTACAAACATGACGACAGCGAGCGAAAAACTCGCAAAGAAATAATTTAAATATTTTGAATTTATTTGATTCGGAATTGCCCTTAAATGAAATGCAGAATGACGAGATTGATGATCGAGTTCCAATTGTTAATATAATCTATGAATTAAAAAAAAAATATATATATTATATATAAATTTAAATTATGACTGCGGAAAAATAAGTCTGGTCTGATTACACATATTACTTTTCTAACCACAATTTCTAAATCATATATCTTTCTGTAAAAAAGCATACCTTATATATTTTCGTTTAAAATGTGATTATACTTCAAACGAATCAAGAAATAGTAGTTTATTCATCATTGATTACTAAGAAAGCTTTTAAATATGGCTTATTCCAAATATGGCCAAAACAGTAGTTGATTTCGTCACGTCATTTCACGCACATGAATTCGATCAAGCTTCTTTTAACGGATGTGATTAACACAAATGATAACCCAATCAAAATTTTAAATAATTGAAAAGTAAATGACTGAAATTTTTGACTAAACAATAATAAGTATCTAGGAATTCGATTGGTGTAATCGGTAATACATTTTGGTTTTTCCGGTCACGTTTCCGTTATGCAGTAAAAATTAACCGTATGCATTGCAACACTGAACATATTTGAGTGGTATGAATTAATTTTAATAGCTTCCTAGTGGCAATCAAGAGGTTGAAATTTTCATGGGTTAATGTGTGCCGACTTTATGCTTTTAGACAAGCTCAATTTCCTGAAAATACTTATGCTCATTTGTTTTTTCGTAAGATACTACGTTTACATTTCGATATTTATTGATATTTTGATATTAAACGGTTAACAACGACATCTATAATTTTAAAAAATGTTTAATGACTTCTTTGCAAACATTTGTGTAATGGATAAAATTGATCTTAATGTTATTTCAAAAATATCCCAGCTGAGTAAAACATTTCTTATTATTCTATTCCACTAACATTTATCTATGAAAAATTACAATGGAGCCATTGGCGTGCATAGCAGTGACCTCTTATTATTTTTCAATAAATAATTGCAACTTAACCAAAACACATTATTTATTTTTTTCAAATATAGTCAGCATAATGAACAAGTAATAGATTTATACAGCGCTCAATTTTTTTGCAATTAAAAACTTCATCGTTTGACAGTTATTATTTCAAATTTTAATCAGCTATATAAAAGCTGGAAATAAAATAAAATGCGAGTATTAAAAAATAAATAACTTTTTTTAATTGAGATGAATCAATTTATTATGAGAAAATAGGAGGTCACTGATTGAGCTCGCCACTGCTTCCTGTTCATTATGTACAGTAAACTGATAGTGGGATGGTATAATAAGGAATGCCTTAAACAACTGAGAAGTTTTTAAATTTCTATTCAACATACGATATGCGTAAATGAACACCGTGTTAAAAAAAAATCTTTGACGTAAAAAAATAATAAGAATGATATTATTGCTTTCAGAAGTTCGTCATTTAATCGGTGAGCCCGATTTTAGGGATGTCGCTCTTCGATGGGAATATGATGCTGACGCTGAGAGAAATCTCAATCCGAGATCTCAAGGATTCCAAATCAGATACTGCGAACTTCAGGCTTGGGGACCTCACCGATGTCGCACAGCGGTATGATAATAATCTAACGGTACGTCTTGCAGGGGCGAAATCACAGCGAATGTGAATGGAACACGATTTAAAACAAATCAAAATATCAAACCAACTAATCACGGCGTGCGTTTAGTTACGTGGTTACTATAGCAACCATTTCGCTTTGATTTCGTCCACGCAAGACGTAAGTGTAATTCTGGCAAAATGAATTTTGAAAATTACTGTAATTTTCACCATCATTGGAGGAAGCTATAATGTACCATACTACAACATTCCTAAATTGCATTTTTTCTCGTAATCCTATAAGTTGGTATACAACAAAACGGAACCCATATTTTTTTTCGTATCACCAAAAAAAACATTCAATGTCATAATCTTTAACTGTTGGTTTACTATTTCTCGTCCCATAAATAAATTCTGCTGGCTTACACAGGTACATATGGTCAGAGGAAAAACGATAAGATTACCTACACCTAATGAAAAGAATTTATATTTTACATTAATAATTTTAAGACACCCATGTCTAAGACCTCAAATTCAAATAGAAAACATCTTAGTTCAATATTGACCTCACTTGGACTTGAACCCAGATCAGTCTGATTACTAAGGCAAGACTTGTAATAACCAGAGCACAGAGGGCTTTAGGTTTTTCGCTTTTTGACTAATTCAGATTATTTCTCTACAACTATTCGTGTATAAAAAAATCGCTGATAAAATATTTACTCAACTAGTGTAATCGTTCAAAATTATCATTTTTATTCAGAACACATTTTTAAGTTCTAGAGAATTCATTTTCTGATAAGTAGTAATTGGGAACTGTCATAGCTCACTATATATGGTTCTGCAACTGTACCTTTAACCAAGACACCATAAGTACTTTATTTTGAAAACTACTACAAGGTTATGTGTCTTGATTAATCTGTCTGCCCGTCTGTAATGTACTGAACAACAAATTGCTTGCACACGCTGTGTAGACCAGAGATAATAGTGTAGACAGAGAGAATGTGAGCTAAGTGTCGTGCAAATTTTGAGTGGCACTGACACCTGGTTTATAATATTACTACTACCCATTATTATAACAACTATAGCTTAAAAATACTAAATTACCGAAACCATATAATTTTAAATCAGGATGTAGAGAAATCAGTTGCACCTATAAATATCGTTCCTGTCCTAACATAAACTTTTTATATTTTTCCCGAATCTTACAAATGTTGAAATGAGTGACTTACTTAAAATCAGTCTATATAGTCCCAGTGAATATAGCAGAAGCTCATTTTTCACTATTTGCAAGAAAGCGAAACACAAATTTGAAGAATTTATAGAAGTAAATTAAAGCTGTAAAGAAATTAATTATTAGTTAACCTTATATCCTTTCCTGGCAAATGATAGAAAATATTAAAAAGTTAATTTGATTCTATTAATCTACCACTAAGTATAATATTGATTATTTTTAATATATGAGGGCATTATTTGCCAACACGGCTCATTCCAAAATTGTTAAAAAATTGAATCATGAATTTCATTTTGAAAAACATTGTACATTTTAAACGTATTTTTCGTTTGACATTACTTTGGAATGATATTTTGTATGATATCAAGAAAGATTTGAGACTGATTTCTAAAAATACTTTCAAAATTTATTTTTATGTACTAAATTAAACTCATGGTTCATGTTTCAACAATTTCGGAATGAGCCAAGTTTGCAAATAATAGTCTCATATATTAACTCAATAATATATATAAATATTATTAAGTTTTTTTAAGTTCTTGGCTGTTGATTCTCGGTTGAAAGTCATTATATGTATATGTATTGTTATTTGTTTAATATATATTAGTAAATGATTATTTTATTCCACAAAAAATACAGATGGTGGAAGATCCCGAAGAAAGCAATCAGATATCTGGAGGAACACGTCCTTTAACAGTTCGTAAGAGGGGAAAGTATGGAAGGTCCTACTCGACTAAGATCGGAGGTCTCAGAATGGCTACCACATACTCTTTCGATGTGCGTCCACTTGAAGCTCGAGAACCACGAGCGGAAACTGACACTCCAATAAAGAGTATCATTGTACCTACCAAAGGATGTAAGAACCATTCATCAGATATATGATACACAATCAATAATATATAAAATATATTTTAATAAATAAAATTCTCAAAACTAAAATAAACTTACACCCAATTAAAAAATTGATTATACTAGATCACGGGCTCCTAACTTCTGGGTCGCCAACTTATTCAGTCAACTAAAATTACCTTATTAAAAATGTCTTTTTCAATTGCATCGGGGTCGCGGTTCACATGGCTTTTATAAAAATGGGTCGCCACCCGAAAAAGGTTGAGAACCTATGAAATAGATTGTGCCACATAAGTACTAAGAAAAAGCTGAAGTTTCTATAAGAGCAACATCGATTGATGAGAAAATCTAGTAATTGAAGACTTTTTACTGAAATTTAGCAAAATACTAAATTGATATTCTTTATAATAAAAATTCCATTAGCCACTTGCGGTTTTGGATAGACACATTACAAGTGGGATCCTTTACATCAGTGTTTCCCAACCTAATTTGTGCCATGCCCCACTTTGACCCTTCAAAAATCTCCCCTTCCCTCCCTTGATTATTCAACGTTAAATCGTGTACAAATCGGGATTCGGGATTAAGATTTTTTTTGGTCGGCGATTTAGAAGTCATGGGATTTCAATTTGAAATACCCACAAATTTGCGGATTGCAAAATATCACAAGAATCACGGATTTACAAAAAAAAAATGTAACAAATTTTAATGATTTGCATAATGTCCCCCGGATACATAGATATATTTCTCTTTTTCATTAACTACTTCTTCTTAAATTTATTAGCATATTTTATTACCAAAGTTGTTATTCACATTACAAACAAAAAGAAAAAGCTTTTAGCAACCATTATTCATATTCATTATTTTTGTTAGCTTGTCCTTCATGCCCTTTAAGCTTAAAATGCATTTCTTAGATGATTGTGTTGGTTTTTTTGGGAATCGAACAAACAAATGACTATGTTAAATATTATGCTATTAACCGTGTTTCTACTAGATCTATGAAAAAAAATCAATGACTTGAGATGTCACTGCACTAAGAAAAGAATTAATATTATTTACTAACTTACCGTTAGGCGTACTATTTAATAAACCAAGAATTAAAATAAAATACACTTTCATGCGCATACCCATACAAACAAAATGCTTTACAGTTTCAGCTCGTGCCACTCAATGCTTGCCGCACGCAAGTGAGGTGGAAGTTTCAACAGGGCCTCATTTTGGAGGACGGATCGCTGTAGAAGCCGCTGACGGAGAGAGGTGTGCAGTTTCAGGAGATAGAACCAGTGGCAGAGATACATACACATTGCGCATTGACCACGAAGAGTGCGGCAGCGAGGTTAATGATACCACGGTTGCCACATTTGTCATTGTCCAGGAGAATTTACCCATACTGACCCACAGTACAAGAAGGTAACATATTTTTTTTTACTTTGTAATAATTTAAATAGGTGAATAGCAGTGGCGGTTCGCAAACTAAAATCTTGGGTGGGCTCGAGAAAATTTTAGCATTGTATACTATTTACAAAATTGTGTATGTTTCCACTTCACCTTATACATAAATCTACAAGCAAATTAACAAATACTAAGACACTACTGCAAATCATAAATTATTGTATAATAAAATCAAAGCTAATGTAAGTAAGAAATATTAGAATAGTAAAAACTGGACCTCAAATTCGTCTCCTTCAAAGTGAACAAACATGTACAAAAAGCCGTACGGAGGAACTGTCATCAACTGTCATACAACACAACGAGATTGGTATTTATTTGTGTTGATGATTTTGTATGTATGGGTTAATCTAATGTAGCCCCTGACGTCTGACAGAGGCCTGAAACTTTGAAGCGCAGTCGTGTATGTTTAGATGGCGTTTACGTTGGCCAACGTGAATGAAATACAAAAAAAATCTAATCGTGCTTGATTGCCCCCCAGTGTAAACAAAGTACTCGGGCTATATTATAGTTAGCCCGAGCCTTTTTTATTATTATTAGTATGTAGGTGTCGCCAGACTGACGTCACGTTGCCTGTTCTAGGGTTATTGCTTTTTTTATGCCGGCTCGGCTTAAAATTGTAATACAAAACACAATCGAGAGTATTATTGTAGGTAGACTAGCCATTGTCTTATATTGACAGAGGAAAATCAACAAAAAAAAATTGTATTTATTTGGGAAAGGTTAGTTACGCTTATAAATGTATTTATTTTGTTCAGCGGCCGAATTGCTGTTCATTTTTATTCAGCCATCTAAAGTTTTTTCTATACATTTTGGGTGAAAAATGCAGGTCGGGCTAAGCCCACATAGCCCAGTACCTAAAACTGCCACTGGTGAATAGTATTAATAAGCATTAAAAATACTTTTTCTATTCTAATATTTTGTAGATTTAATCAGATGACAGGTTTGAGATTGATCCTAACATAAATCTTTATTGTTTGTCTCACCCGATTTCAGATTTTTAGTGTTGTGTTCATACAAACCAGAAACACTCACGGTACGTGCTGGAATCAATTTACCAGCAAGTGGCGCAAATCCCAATGTAAAATTCTACAGACCTCAATCAGGATCAGCTGAACCGTTTGACACTCGTGATGACACTATTAACGAAGTTCAACCAGCAAGACTAGAGGCAAGGGTTGCTGATCCATCTACCACAGGTACACCGTTAGATCTCAACATTTTGTGAAAAGTTTCATTTTTAGAGATTGATTTTACATTATCAGATTTAAAATATCAATGTATTTAGTTCTACAAATTATTGGTATTTTTTATGCCTCAGCGATAACTAGTTAACTATTATCTCTTATATTATCTAAAAGTTTCAATGAATTCATGGTTTTCTAAGATTTTGAAATACTTTTACAAGTTGTGATTACATGATAATTTAACGTAAGACAACGATAGATCAAAGTTTCGTTGTATAATAATAACTCATTTTTACCTTTTGGTACTAATATTTTGATACATCATCATGGTTTACAAGCAAATTTACTTTTGCATCATTTAGTCAGGATTTTGGTAAAAAAAAAAAAACTTGAAAAAGTAGTTTTAAGTAGATTGTTGTTGAATTTAGTTTGTTAAATTACATATTATACAAATTAAACAATAATAAATAAATAACTAACTGACTTCCTATAATAATCTTTTATAGGACTTTTTGATGCTTTTTTGATATTCACTTTAAAATTCAAAATACCATTAAAAATTATCTGAAAAATGAAAATAATTTTCATTTTTTTTAGATATGAGGCAGCATGAAGAATAAAAAAATCATTCATTGTTTCAAACAATCGTAAAAAGGATCGACCAATCTTTGCTTTGCGATCGATCAGTAACCCATTATGTAGACATTAAAATATAACATTATTGTTCTAGGAAGTACAACACAAGCAGTGCTGATGGTGATTTTAGTCGTAGCAGGTGTAGCTGGCGTCGCTCTACTTGTATGGAGAATTATTCCTGGGAAAAGGCGAGATTCAGATACCATATCAGTCGCATCTTTCGATTCAACGACCAATACAATGCAAGCTTTGGACAACCAATCAGATGCTGGCTCTATTTATTCCATATCACTATCAGAATGCGGACACTGCGGAGAAAACACTAAGCCGGATGACGGTGACAACACTTCGGAAGCCTAACATATTTATTTATATTTCTGTAAATGCAATTTTATTGCATATTATTGAAATAGGTTACGGTTAAGTTTTATCAGCCATAATAACACCTATTTATAACTTTCTAGTTTTCTTACTAATTACAGAAATTCACATCAGAAAATATTCGACAATAGTTATTATTTTCAGACCAATGGAGATGTGAGTAAAGTTAATTTCACATAGGCTTGAGAAGTACACATTCGTCATAAATACAGAGACAAATAATGCCAACGGATACATTTTGAGTAACGAGACATAAACTGTGATTTCAAACATAGCTATTTGAGTTCACCAATATTTTATTGACAGTTTTAACCCATAAATTTTAAAAAAATATTAGTCAAGTTAATAATTAAAATATTGAAATCACGTATATCGATGGCTCAGTGTCAATATGTGGTAACTACTAAAATGTCGAAAATGAGTTGAGAACGCAGTTGGCTGTAAAATGTTTTGTCTCCTTGATTTGAAATAGAATTGCCATAGAAAATTTTGACATTATATAAAATGTAACATTTTACAGCCAACTGCGTTCTTAACTCATTTTTGACATTTTGGTAGTTACCACATATTGACACTATGCAATCGACATGTATTATTGCTCGGAATATACCATTTGATTTTGTTAAGAATTAGGAAGTGGGAAAGTAGTATACAGTAGGACCTCAATATAACGCCAAAAAATCAGGTCAAGTATGAAATTTGCTAAATACGTCCTGCTAATCCAAGTGTTTCCACTTGTAAACAATGTTCTATGTTTGATAATCATTTCATACCTCTTGTACTCGAATTCAAGTTAAATTATCGACCTGCTCGTTGACCCAACGTAGTACTGATGTTTGCAACGTTGTCCGCTGATTCACACAGCTGTCTAGCAGTATAATTTATTGACTGAAATCGAATGGATGCATTTATTATTCTACAACACGTATGGTCACACTTTTAGTCAACAAAATTATTGATATCATTCAAATGATATCACTTCGACAACAATAAAAACCCATTATATAGCTCCACAATCGATCATCTCTGCTTTATAAGTTACTTACTGTAAGTTTAAATTGCAAAATACAATCCAACAGAAAGTCTTAACAATACCCCTAAAACGTACGGAAAAGAACTAATTTAACTTTAAATCAAAAACTTTTACACTACAGACTTTTGGTTTTAATGGACACCCTAATGGACTAATTGGAGTGTGGGGTCATAAAAAGTATGTTATATTGAGGATCTACTCTACACACATCCAATTCCATATATTTCACAATCAAAAAGGGGTAATGTATAAGGTTTGCTTGTACGCCATGTCAGTATTTATTTTGGGTTATAGTAGGCGTCATTTATTATTCTGCATTATTACAAAAAATATCAATCCAAATGAAATGTATGACTTTGTTTTTTTATAATATTATTCATAGATTTAACTCTTATGAGTGTTTCTCATATTGTACACTGTTAAAATACAAACTTTTGATCTAGGGATCCTCATAGTAAAATATTGAATTAATTATTTAGACATTAAAGAAAAGGCATTTTAGGAAAATTTAGAGATGATTTGAAGAACAGCTTTCAGGCAATGATAATGGTAATCGTTGAAATTCATAGTTGGTGCATTTTTAATTATATCAAAGTTAATTTATTTCACTGTATAAATAAGAATTCTTTCGGTTGTTTATTGATAGAATATTTTGTGAAGATTAAATTATATGTAAATAAAGTATGGTCGTAATCGCTGAAAATACTAGAATATTCTTTTTCTTTTATTGAAATGTGTAATAACGATATTAAGAAAATATTGTTATTCATACTATCTTCATAATATTCAACAACAATATAGAGATGACACCTTAATTAATACATGACAACTATTTAAATATCTATCAAAAACATACTATTATATTATATTGAAATTGAGCATGTATTGTTTGATAATAAAATATGTGATAAAATAATTTTAGTAAGATGGAGGCAGTTAGAACTACATTAATGAATTACTATTGCAATTGTTTAGTTATATTCATATTCATAAATATATTAGTACTTAACCAAAGAAATTCATGAAATAATAAAAAAATATATTTAAACATTTTCATATTGTTTATATTTACTATTCCTTTATACTTACAAACGATATCAAGATACATTTCATCTAACACCGTTTTTTTAAATCACACAAAGTGTAACCCGTCCCGTATCTTTACATTTACGGCCACAACCAATTTAGTTATTTTTTTATTATGTCACGGTGGTTTCATTCTTCAATTCCTCAAGCCTAGATGGTAAGGTGTGCACAGCACGGAAATAATCAAGTAATATAAAATAAATGCAGAATTTATGCACTTTTCAATGATGCATTATTATTTTAAGAAAGCGTAAGTTATTAATGAAAACACCCGTTTATGAGTATAATATATTTTTTAAGATAGTATTTTATACGAAATACTGAAATACCAATATTGATTTTGATGTTGAGGAACAATCAGTTCTCGTAAAAGACTTCCGTTGAGATACCTCCGTTAGGAGGACATATGCTCCACATTGGGAGCAGACAAGGATTTTTAAAAAAGTAATAAATTATTGCCAGTTTTATTTGACTAATAACATGCGCGATAACCCGTGTATCCGCTTAATCTTTAATTTTTACAATTGAATATTGATTATTCATCTAAAACATATATTTTCTTCTCCATTTCCAATGGTTTTAATAAAAGATCTTTCACAATACTATTTAATTCTTCTAGCGCCACTTGAGCGTGGAGTCTTACTGTAGCGTCTTCTTTCTCATCATTATATAGGTGTTTTAGTGTTTTGTACGTGGGCAAAAGAGAATCTCTTAAAAAATGCAATGCGTCTTTGCCCAAGCCTTTTATAAGGCTTGAAATAAACAGCACAGCGGCACGTCTGCATTCAGGCGATTTGTCTGTTTCCAGTATATTCTTTACCGATGATAATATCTGCAAATAATTCAACACAATCATACTATAACATAGGAAATCATGTTAGCTCCAATAAACACAGAAAAATTCAAAAAAATACATCACTATTACCAATTAGTATTAATTTATTCATTGTTTTATCCTTCCTGTTGTTTGACTGCAGTGAAGATGATAATCAAAAGATTATAGTTAAAATAATACATAGGGAGAAATAATAGATTTAAAATGGATGATCATTAACCCCCGCACCCAAATTACTTAAATTATAAAACATTTTTTCTGACGCACATGAAATTAAAACATGCACTTTCTTGACAAAAATACAAATTGTTAAAAAAATATAAGACTCATTTTTATTATTATTTATTTATGATAGAATTGCATTATTTCTCATATTAATATCGTTTAGGGCCTGACAACAAGAAGGTAAATCTACCAGTCGAAATTTTTATTCACCTCAAATATAACTGGTCCAAGCTTGTAAGACATTACACAAGCAATTTCAGCAAGATTGGATAGTGAAGATGCTCTCATCAAATCGTCACGATCATGGCATCCACTAAGGAACGTATTTAACAGCAGAGTTCGATGAGGAAGAACCAGTTCTCCTGAAATAATGATAGATTAGTCTTGTTAAACTATGTTCAGATATTATTTTTAGAATAGGGCACCCTTAGTTAAGATCAGATTGTTTAATAAACAATGAACTTGGTTTGACAACTCTTTAACCTGATTACTTTCAAGTGTGTCCACTATTACACACACAATTGAACAAATCGGAGGAAAGGTGGCCATTTTTTCATGGGAAAATCAAAGATTTATGATTAAACTTAGTTATTTTGCACAATTATTATTGTTATTGCTTTGTTTTTTGACACATTGAATGGAAATCTTCATACTAATCTTGCAAAAGCCAATGCATTAAATATTTAAAAATTTGAAAATCAAAATACCTGCAGTCAGTAAGATTTGAAAGTGGTACTTTCGATTATTAATCGAACGTCTTACATACCGAGCTTAATGTGGTTTTCTTCGAGTCGATAAAAATAGATCATTACATATTAAACATTCGAAAATGGAACTATATTCGAAATTTTCAAAACGACGTTTTATTGTTTGTATTAAAAATTCAAAAAATAGTTCAATCTGCCAGATTGTGCGGTCTAGAATTTTACATTCCGTTCAAATACACTTTCTGTGCGTGTGATCAATTCAAAATAAATGAGTTTATTTAGTGAATATATTTTTACTTATAATCTCGACATTCAAATGTAAATATTCGACGTATGTTATATATACGCTGACAGCTTACCCAAAAATGAATGGATTGATAAGATAAATGAAATATTTTAGATTTTAACAGATGGTATTTACACCCGATACCTTTTTTTATCTTTCATTTTAAATAATGAGTAAAGGAGACAATGCTTTGGACAAAGTAAATTTATGCTCAAATACTACTAAAAAACAAAGCAGAGATATGCTCACTGTTACGTCTATATTTATTTATTTATCTTTACTCTTATTAGAGTTCTTTTTGTTATAAATTTTGTTAGAAATGTTAAAAATGTACAAAAAAACATTTAAAAAATTTCAAGTAAACGTAAATAATTAAAAAAGGTTACTATAATGGTAAACATGGAAAAGTTTCAACATTTTGCTATTTGGCTCACTTTACCTCTTAAGGGCTCATATATTCCTAAAAACAAGTTCCATTTGGCGAATTAGTAATGTTTATTCATTCTAATTAATTTGATAAGTAAGTATGCATTTGATTGTTCATGTCAGAAAGTTTCTTATTTTTTCATAATGCGAAAAAATCCTCCCGACGGGGCAACGGGCTTTCAGCTCTTTTTATTAAATGTAATGAGTTTCTGTTGCTACCATTTACTTAGCAATACCTCATATCAAGCATTATAAACATTTTCACGGTATATATAATTAACGCATTTTTTCAGTTACATATAAATGTTGCAACAGATATTTGGGGAAGTAAATGAGATTGTCAGTCTTTGCTATGAAGATAAATAAATACTCATTGATTTTCGTCGATAACTAATATTAATACAAATTGTTTTGTATGAAAAACCCTTATTACTGTGTGTTAGGTGGTATTGCTATTTTTGTAATGAAATAGAAAAATGTTTTGCTTGTTTTGATACTGTAAAAATATGTATTGTGCTGGTTACTTATTGAAGTCAGTTCAATATTTATGCTGAAGATCAAATTAAAGTCGTGCATTCCTACTGAGTCGCCTTAATCCCAATCTCGTCTGATCGCTATGGTAAATACATCACCAACTAGATCACAGAGAGCAACTCATGTTGAAACAATCGCCAGGTATTATTACTTTTTTTTCTTAATATAGGTTTAATTACACTATTTTAAGTTTAAGAATATTTTCAAATACTATATTAATAGAATAGAATATCTTTCACTTGACAATTTGGTCATACCTATACTTTTTGTTATTTGAACTAAAGTCTCTCCTATTTTCAAACGATTTTCATTGTGTTGAATTTCATTGAATATTGGAGATGACGAATTATTTGAATTGACATATTCTCTAGTCAGGGTCTCCAAGACATCTTCTGTTGAAAACTTAGCTAATGATGAAAATCCATGAATGGCGGCGAGATAAATATAGGAGTCATCGTTCCTCAGATTTTCCTGAAAACGCAGATATAAACATTATAGCATAGAATATAACTGTTATCACATATTTGCTAGTTCGGGGTTCATAATCAGTGGCGGTTCTACGTACTGGGCTAGGTGGGCTTAGCCCGACCTGCATTTTTCACCCAAAAACAGCAATTCGACCGCTGAACAAAATAACTACATTTCTGAACGTAACTAACCTTTCCCAAATTAATACAATATCTTTGTTTTAATTTTCCTCTGTCAATAGAAGACAATCTACAATAATACTCTCGATTGTGTTTTGTATTACAATTTTAAACCAAGCCAGCATCAAAAAAACAGTAACCCTATACATAATTCATACAGAACAGGCACGTGATGCCAGTCTGGCGATACCTACTTATTTATAATAATAATAAAGGCTCGGGCTATCTTGGATTTGGACTGGGGCGCAATCAAGCACGATTAGAAAAGTATGTATTTTATTCACATTGGCCATACGGAAACGTCATCTAAACATACACGACTGCGCTTCATACGTCTCAGCCTGCTGTTATACGTCAGGGGCTACTTCAGATAAGCCCATACATACAAAACCATCAACACAAATAAATACCAATCTCATTGTATTGTATGACAGTTGATGACAATTCTGTACGGCTTTTTGTACTGGTTTGTTCCCTTTGAAAGAGACGTATTTGAGGTCCAGGTTTAACAATTCTATTATTTCTTACTTCCATTAGATTTGATTTTATTACAAAATAATTTATGCTTTGCAGTAGTGTTGTTAATTTGCAAGTAGATTAATGTATAAAGTGAAGTGGAAAAATGCACAATTTCGTAAATAGTATACAATGCTAAACTTTTCTCTAGCCCACCCAACATTTTAGGTCACGAACCGCCACTGTTCATAATTCAAGCCTTTTTGGTGCTTATTGATATTTGGAGGAGAGTTTTAACAGACGCTTGCTAGAACAGGCCAATACTTAATAATTGAATAAAACATAGTTCATAAAATATGTATAAACAATACTCACTTGAAATATACATTGTACATAATGTTTTTTTGAAAGAGTTTCTGGGTCATTTTGAGTTATAAGTTTCGTCAATTGCATCAAACCGTGTCCTCTTACTGGCAAAAGTTCATCGCATACTTCGGACAAAGCTTTCGAGAATTCTGACTGCTTTTTGATATTTGAACAATGCAGGGTTTTTGATAAAATTTCACGAAGTTCTTCACACAGATATTTTACTTCTTTGCTCCGATGAGTGCTTTGGAAAATTTCCAGCGAAGCCTCTATTGATTTGATTGACTCTTTAAGAGTTTCATCATTCATGCTCTCCGAGAGTATGGTTGAAAGTAAAACGAGGCTTATAACAGTGCACTCTTCGCTATAGTTATTTTCGTGAGTTTGAATATTAGTCACAGAATTTAGCAGCAAATTAGCTATAAAATTAACAATCAAACTAGGATTCTTTTTAAAAAAGACTATCACACCATCCATTGTCGATAGATATTCTAAAGTTTTTAAAATTGTTAGAGAATGATCTGTCCTTTCATCAATAAAATTTTTCATTTCCAAATCATGTAAAACTGAGTCTTTTTCAATACTATTTAAGAGCGAGCTTCGTCTACTTAATAATTCCAGACAGAATATAAATAATTTACTCGCCAACTCACTACTTTCAGATATAATGTCCAAAAGGCAACTCATGGCTGTTTGGACAGTTACAATTTTACAAGATTTTCCAGATTTTTTTATTTGCACACTATCCTCCACGGTTTCTAGAACTATGTCTTTGAGAATGACCATTTCTTTATGAGTATGACTAAATACATTTGCATAGAACCATTCATTTGGCGGATAGTATTCGGAACATATATGTTTCAAAATAAGATTATTTAAATTTTTAGTAACTATACTTTTTTTACTTGTCGCTCGTATACAAAAAATTAAATTGATTATAGGTGACAGAAAATGACACGGTATGGATAGCTTTGAATCATTAAAACATGCATCCAGTGTGTCAATAATATAGCCGACTTCAATATTCGATAATATAACAGTGCCTGGAACTCGATCATCAGTAGTTAGTAAAAACGGTTGTATTAGGTAATTTATCAACTCGCATACGTGTTGATTGTTTGGATACTTTTCATTCAAATTTGAAATACACGCAGCAGCGACTTTTATAAAATCCCTGTTACTTTTTGACTGTATGACTTTGTGCAACTGCATGCAGACATTTGATAGATATTCATCTAGAGATAAAGATCCGTGTTTTATAGAAATAATCCGAACAATCATATCGATATATTTCCATTCTGTTCCAGTGTCAATTGTTGATGATTCCAAAAAGCATTTAAACATATTGATGATGCCATTTTCTGATATGAGGTAACTACTCAATTGTCGTGTGAGAGCTCTTTTCATAAACGGTGGAGGAGAAGGATTTTGATTTCCTTGTAAAACAATTATTTCTTTCATAATAAGTGGCGGATAGGAAGTCAATATTAGATGATTTAAAATGTTTGTAAATTTATTCTGGTCTGCTTTTAATTTATTCCATAATAAATCCGTCATTACGAAATCATTTTCACCTACTGGAATCTCATTTTTAGGCTTCGATATAGGTGCATAGCTTAGCTGAAACAATGCTGCTAAATAATCACCTAAGTAACTGGTGAATACTATAGACTTAAATTCATTTAAAACACAAATCTTATATAAAAAGTTGCACAATGATTGCAATCTGTAATATTTCTCCAGGGGTGATAACAACAATACCTCGTTATTGCCAACTTTTCTTGCATATTTTGAATTACTGGGTAATCCTACACCAGGTAACAAAGAAGGCAGTATACCAATTGATATTACATAATCAATAGACAGCCGAATGTTCTTTTGCTGAATTATACTCAACAGATTTTCTGGTTTGTTTATTAAAGAGTTCCTTATACAGAGAAGAATATGACATAAAGCTCCGACAAAGGTCCATTTTGAACAGCTGATGTCACATAATTCAAAACTTATTTCATGTAGTAAAGAATTGTTCTTAATGTCAAGAAATACATTATCAACGTTTCTTAAAACTTCAATAAACGATTGGAGTTGGATGGTATCGAAATCAGTACTGTCTCCTAAAACAACAAAATCACTTTTAGGTTAATCATTCAATTCAAACATTTCATTAATTTAATTTAATTTAATTGTAGGCAATTTTTTTAAAGCCATTTTAGAAAAATTATCGATAATTTTTCCATAATTTCAGCAGTCGATATCTATCATTGAGCTTAGAATCAGATTAGTAGCACAATGATTGTTAGCAAATATGGAATATCACCTATTTTCAGTAATAAATCGAGATTTTTATGCAATATTTGTTCCATGATATTCTTCCTCAATAGATGAGTATAAAATTGAGGGTTAAATAGAGATGACGGATTTCATAAATAAACTTAGTAATATCAATATATATTTCCACTGTTTTGTTTTGAGATATTTGAATCTTTGACAGCTGGTGTCAGTTCAAGTTTAGTTTGGTGTGAATGGTCTGGATCATGGAAAATGTTGCCGTATGAAACTTTTCTTATTGTTACTTGAAGCTACCAAGATATAACGTAAAATAATATGATATATGTAATTAAGGTAATTACATATTGGCGGCGCCGCCATAATGGATAACAGAGGCAATTTCCTGAAAAATATTTCGTATTTCGCATAATTTATCAGTGTTCTTCGTAATAATGTGTGGTTTTAACGCGATTATCAAGCTCTCAAAAATATTTTTTAATCGTGGCGTTGTTTTTAGCTTAGTTTGTGAAATTTTTCGCCGTAGTAATCCATGACACGCTATATTCTACTTTTACCGTAATTAATTGTTGCTTTCTTTGTTGCTATACTTTCATGTTTTAATCGGCACTTTATGGATTTGGTTGAAATTAAAATTGAATGACATTTTTTGAAAAATCTTATTATGTATATGTACTGTTTTAAATCTTTTCGTTTCATTCTATAATATAATAATAATCTATAGCAGTGTCTCTCAACCTTTTTGGGCCTGTGTCCCTTATTGAGTATCTTTATTTTTTGTGGCCCCCATACCATTGTTTTGTCTTTCCATAAAAATTATAATTTCAAATCCAAAAACACAGAAGTTTTGTGATTTCGGAAAATTTGCCCGTGACCCTTTTAAGCTGTACTGTGGCTACCCAAAAGAAAAATAAATATCTGTGACTTCCTTCTATTCATAGTACTGCAATTACTTAATACATTTTATTTGAACATAAATTCTTTTCTTGCATCACAACAATTTTATTATTATTACTCTTACTTAATTATTTCTCATGTGGACAGTATAACTATCGATTTAGCCTTAAATTAAATCTAGTAAAATACAGCTAAGTACATTTTTTTATATATTTTCCACGTTTCTTGGTTTTCCATATATATTTCAACACAGGCAATATAATGAAAATTACTTTTTTATTAAATACTTTCTTTTAAAACAATTGTTTTCATTATTATATATTAAAAAACTAACAGCAATTACCTATTTACATACATCAAAATTAGGTAGCGCTAATTCGTAAGTCAGCATCATGTAAAGATTGTAAAGACTGTTTTGAAAAAAAAAACATTAAAAATAAAAATATATAATTTTTCATGCTGTATAAATACATATTTTTCAAATTTAAATTAACAGACTTGGGCTATACTTAAATATAGTTTGTAATAATCGACCAAAGGATAGGTAATTAAGTTTTGGTTATTTTAAGAAAATAATGAATTGATTCAATTGTAATGTGACGATATGTTTCTGATATTATTTTTTTATTTTTCACAATACGAAAAATTACAAATCAAAAAATGATTACGTTTGCATCGTAAAGAACAATAAAAGATAGTAAAAAACTTATCATTGAAAAAGAAATTAGAAGTTTTGAAGTGAAATGAGTTGTATGATAAAACATTTTTGAAATAAACAACTCGTAAAATAAAATTATTACATAATATGATATTTATTATAAAAGAAGACTAAACTAATAGTAGCTATATTAAGCAGATTAGTTAAACATTTATAAATTCATTGCCGATTACACGTTTTGCAAATATGAGAAATAATTTTAAGCACCTCATAAAGTCTTCCAGAAATCCAATGATTTTGCATTTGGATTAATACCTGCTATAATTTCATCATGTATATCTAGGTAATTTATTTTTTCCTCTGTAACTGGTTTCCATTTAGTCGTTATCAAGCTGGAAAGTGTAGGCGTTGGATTTCTGTAATAATAATAAAAAATGTTATAATCTTCTCTGCTTAAAGTTTGTAATCAGGGCCGGCTCGTGGCGTGTGCGAAGTGTGCGGCGCACATGAGCCGAACTTAAATTTTAGCACTATCCACTCATTTATTTATAGTTTTGAGAGGCGCCTCGCACACAGACGTAGAAATTCTTGAACCAGTCCTGGTTTTAATATAGTATATTTTAATAACGCCAGATACTGCCGATATTAAAGATATATTTTTTCTTCAGAAGTATAAAAAACATAAATGTCACCAAGACATTCTATGATTTTTGAAGGTTTTAATAAAATTCTACAGCTCATGTAACATAATATGAAATGTCTAACAACATTTTTAGCATAGCTAATCGTTTGATAAGATCATAATATTACCCGTATTTTGCAAAATCTGTCCACATTTGTACCAGTCGTTCTCTCATCAACTCATCGGATGGCTCCATAGTGATTCCATCATGATATTCTTTTTTAAAAATATAATTATTTTCATCGCAGTGTCCGGCACTTGAAATATTCATTTGTTCTAAAAATGGTTTGTGATAATTCAAATTTCCTAAATACGAAAACTTGAAAAAATAAACGGGTGCGGTAGAATATTGCGAAAATAGCTCCACTGTAAAATTGAGACCACGAATAAATATAACATCCGACAGAAGATCCACAGCATTTTCTGCAGTTTCACGGTTAACAGGTTTATCATCAAAGTAAAATTTTTGTATAATAGATGCCACATAAAGAGATCTTTCTGAATTCCAGTCTAACTTCATTTCAGGCGGTACATAATATTGAAAATTATTTATAACCTCGTTGACTCGATTCACATCATGATTTATTCGTTCAAAAATCAAAACAGATTCTTTCGCTGAGAACCCAACAATAATAGGGATACTTTCAAAATCTCCCGACATGATGATTCTTTTTGGACTCACATTTATCAGTGACTCGATGCCGGAAAATTTTTGTTCGACAACGGGAAGAAACGCGGAAGTAAAAAATTTCTTCGCATCATCGTCACTCAATATAGTCAGAGCACATTTTACGAGATCTTCGACAGGAATCTTTTGCAGACATTGCAGTAATTCATTTGAGTCAAAGAATTGACATCCTAGAGTATTTGCCAATTTCATAGCATTTTCGATAGGATTATATTGTCGTGTCCAATGACAGAGCGCTGAACCTGAGTGAACTATTGCCCTGTGTTTTAGTCCCCGCGTCATAGGTGACAAAACTAAATACATAACAGATGCCGCTCCAGCACTTTCGCCATAAATAGTAACGTTTTTAGCATCACCTCCGAATTGGTGAATGTTATCATGTATCCATTTCAAAGATAGCGCTTGATCCTTCAGACCAGCGTTTCCAGGAACGTCTGTGTTATTTAGACAAAAAAATCCAAGCACTGCCAGGCGATAGTTTATCGTCACTAATATAACATCTTTTTCTATAATAAAATCTGGTCCAAATGAGTTGATACTTCCACATCCGCCGATAAAAGCCCCGCCGTGGATCCAGACCATGACGGGTAACGAATTATTAGAAGTAATCAGTTTGGGTGTAAAAACATTAAGATATAGGCAATCTTCATTGCCAAAAAATCTGCCATGAGTTTCACTAGATATTTGCGGACACATGTTTCCATCATCGGTTGCTTTTAATACACCATTCCATCCATCGGCAGGTAGGGGATCCTATAATAACAATTAATATTGTGCAAAAAATTAGACACAACTGAAACTTCAATGAAATAAATAAGTATGTATTATATATGTATGTAAATAAATAAGTATGTATTATATGTGTCACATGTGCATATTGGTAAATAACCAACTTTACCAACATAGTGCACTAGAATACAGCGAATGCACCATCATCAAATCATCTCATTACACCATATAAACTTCCCTGTAGACCAGCGATTTCTGAGGCGCGCCTCCCTGGGGAGGCGCGGACTATTGCAAAGGGAGGCGTGAACAGTCCAAAATATTTATTTACTCTTTAAAACGTGTCTTTATTGCTATATAAAATAAAGGATGGGGAGGCGCGATGATAGTTTTTTCTTCAAAGGGAGGCGCAGTAACATAAAGGTTGGAAACCACTGCTGTAGACCATTAAAAAAAACATCAACATTCCTGAAGATGGAAAGGATAAGGGGTAATCAGGTATTTGAAAAAATATGAAAGACACACATACATACATACATACATACAATCAGATTGAAGACATTTTTAGCTAAAGCCGGCTTAGGAGTACCCTAATCAAGCTTATAACAATGTAACTACCTATATCCTAGTTTATGTTTTAAAAAATTGGCTCTTAAGAGAAATTTTAATCGTTGTATAGTTGATATTTGGCTCAGTAGACAAATGAGTTTTCCGACCACTGTATAAGGCCAAGATAGATTATTTAAAAAATATATATATTTTGTCATACGTCTCTTTGAATGATGATAATATTTATTATTGATATTATTATTATTTCACATTAAGATAATATAAATCACAAGATGAGCAGAATATGTATATTATAGTATATTGATTATTTGTTATTACTACAGATAATACAACATTTCAATACCTTAAATCGTAAGTCTCCAACAGGCGGCTTTGCATAAGGTATACCTTGAAAACAGTAATATTTTTTTCCATTTGGGGATAAAGCTGTCCGGCCTTCTAATTCTCCTTGGACTAGTTTTATTCTTGGGGACGACATGGCGAAAATCGCTAGAACAATCTAGAAGAACAATCTAGAAAAGCAATTGATTTTATTTCGTTTAATTGTATAAGCTTCTTATACAATGAATAAGTATTCAAGATTTCTCACAGTAAAAAATAGCAAATTTACCTTTAATTCATCTCCCTATCATTTTATTACAGTACGTCTCCGTTTGTTTGAACTTCCAATTGTCCGTGCAAATAGTGGAAAAGGTTTGCACGGATAATCCGAACTATTCATTTTTATTTCGTTGTAAAATTCAATATTCTAAATAGCTAAATGAAAAAATGTGAGACATTTTTTTATGCTATTTAGAATATTGAATTTATAACCTCTCTTGGTAAAATAGTTAACATCTATTAATTGTACCGATTAATAAACTCAATGTCAATTAGCTTGAGACTGTAATACTGCGACAAATTTCTAGTAAACAAACAACGCAGGGGCTCACAATCAATATCAATGAAGACTATCTTTTGGAGGCGAAGCTTTCTGAAAGTTTCATATTATGTAACTTTAAAATTATTCGCTACATAGTTAGTAATTATAATATTTATTTCAACAACGGACATTATATGGATAAAAGCAATGTATACATATTATATTTAACCGTCCAGTAGCTTTCGTCTTATGTTGGTGTCTATCAAGGATTGTGATTGACACCCCTTGTACATACCTAATCCAATGCTTACATTTATTGATAACAATTACCAAAAGAAAAAGAATCTTAGAAAGTTTTGTTCATTAATTTAATAGTTTTTTTATTCTTATAAACAAATATTTTTTGTACTATGGACATCCACAATGTTTTGATATGATCAGGACCGCTTTAAGATCAGTTGAAAATACTCGCGATGAGCGAAACCAGTCTCGATCATTGTATAACATAACAGTACATCATTGTATTTTTATCTATATTATACTTAATTTCTACCAAGAATGGAGACTTACTTTAATAAAAGTGAGTGAGAAATAATTAAAAAAATATAATGATCTTGATTAATTTTGCAACGTCTACCGTAAGTGTAAGCATAATTTATCCGGTAAATTGTTAGAATTTTTTTCTAAAGAATAAATTTGTTTCACAAATTAATATCCATAAATTAAATAATTAGTAACTAATGATTTTTACAATTTAAAAAAAATCAAACCCCTCTATTCAACTTAATTGATTTTTAAAAACGTGCAAGTAAAATTTCTTTAATTACTCATATAATGAATCCACACCGAAAATGTTTTATGCCGGAATGTTACAACAATATTTATTTTTTAGTTATTAAAATTAAACTCACATAATCCTCGACTTATTCCATGTCACAATTATATCATAATAACACAGAAATGTTTTTCACGCATTTGTAGAGATTCGTTCAGTTTCCGAAAAGTGCGGCGCTATTATATTATATTCGATCTAGTATTTTTTGATGGTTTTTTTCATTCCGTCCACCACAACTGCTTCAAGATAATACACAAATATCAAAAACGGCTGAAAATCGTAGACGTATGAAGAGGTAGGCTGACCAAAAGGAAATCAAGAAACAGTAAAGCAATGGCGGATTACTCCATAACCATAATGGCGTGGCAATGAATTTATTAATATTTAACTAATCTGCTTAATATACGATTAGTAAAAAAGTCTTATTGTATACTAAATTTAATAGCAAAATTTGTTTTTACAAGTTGTTTATTTCTAAAATATTTTATCGTATCGCTTACCTCCAATGGCGGATTACCCCTTAAGTGCAAGAGGCGCGCGCTTGGGTTCCTAAAATCTCAAAATAGCATGCATTTTATAAAACCCATATAATATTTCAAATTCTGTTTTAGTAAGTAAAAGAAAAAAAAGCTCTCCGGATTCGATCGCGCCTGGGGCCTCCAGAGATAGGCGGAAAAGAGATGAAACATCACTTCGGCTTATTTCCGTAACAACTTTTTGTTCTAATGAAGAACATAGACATTATAATGTTTAATCAAATCTCAAGCTCCTAGTCCAGGTTTTTGGTAAAATCATCGTAATAAGTTTTTTTTTATATGCCTTTGTAAATAAAACATATTGTCCCGAAAAATTCTCAGGGTTGGTCAGCCTAATCAAAAAATCGACACTGCGCATGTGCTTTGTGTTGACTGGCCGAATGCCAACGCTGTTAAATACTCTTGACCCTCAATTTATTATTTTATTTCATAACTTATATCATAAAAATATACATATATACGATAGCCGAAAAACAGGACTTAAATGAACAGGATCGGTCCGACGAACTTTGATTCTTTGCTTCGAAAATCTATAAAATAATTATTTTCTATTAGTAGATATACAATTTTAAGTGCTGTAAGTAGACCATGTAAAAAGCTTGTAGGGAACCTTAAATAACAGCAACGTTAATGTGATTCAACACCCTTCCTTGTGATGTTGGCTTTATCAAGAAATTTTCTCAGTAAAATCAAACCTTTTTGTTCATTTAAATATATCATAACTTTAAATAATATTCTCTGTAATCTTTTTCAATACTGCACGGTCGTTGTAATGATTTAGAAAATGAAAGTGACATATGACAGGCACGAATGGTTGTAATTGTAATGAGAAAATCCATTCAAAAACCATTTTTCCTATTGATTAGATATTAGGATTTGCCCATAAGAGAAAAATTTAAATAATAGATTTATAAATATAATTATTTTACATAATTATCAGGACCACAGTGAAGTGGTCAACGTCGATGGCTTCCGAGTAGGATCTCGTGGGCTCGAATCCCAGAACGAATAGTATATTTTCAATCGAGTTTTCGATTTCCGTTCAAATGAATGTAGTCTAAGAAATCCCTCCCATCCTTCCATTCCTAAAATAGCTGGCGTAGCAAGATTTATTAGCTAACCAATAGTCCTGTCCTAGCAATATATCTATATATTAATAGCCGATTATGTATGAGTGCTTGTTGGCTGAGTGTTTGTTTGCAAAAAATAAGCTTACCATTTTTATGAGAGTAAAATAATACAGTGTAACATCATTTCATAGCCCTGATTTTTTTTTATCTTAATAAAAATTAGCTATTTATTTATTGAATAATTGGAAAAATTCATTATTTAAAAAAATACTACTTACTGCTAATTTTATTCTTAGTATGTATTTTTGAAAGGTATAAATAAAAAAATATTAAAACAATATATTTTGAAAAATATTTATTTTCATAATATCGCAAATTCTACATGTTTATATGCTCACCACTATAAAAATATTTCTACAGATATGTGTATATTTATCGATTTCATATTTCCCTATTTATTTGTATTAAAAATAGTAGGTATTTATTTTTTCACACCGTTACCCACACCGCAAACACCCACAACTTTTTTAAAAACCAATTTGTTTGAAAAAATAAAATTGAATTTAAAAGAATATATATTTCATTTTATTTTGCTAAACTTATGATCCATGATTACACTTTCTTAATATCACTGTTGAGTGTTTTCCAGAAATTCATTGACGAGGCATTAGGGTCAATAATTATTTTGATTTCCTTATTTATATCCATGCATTTTTTTACGTCAGCTGACACTGGTTCCCAAATGGTTTTTATATTATCAGATACAGATGGCGTAGGATGCCTGTTAAAAAAATACAAAATTACTTAATCAAAATCAAGTCCATTTTCCAAACTAAATGCATAATACGAAGTGTATTTTTCACATTTTTCTTATTGACGTACAGTATAGTAAAGTGAAGTCAGTTGGGTATTTGATTGAATCAAAATGGTCACATTCTATTTTAGTGAATAACACATTGGTAAAACAGGAATCTGTAATTGTTACAAAGATCGCAATAATTACAATATTGATTTAGGTATATGGAATTTTAAATTGAGGCGCATGCTCTAAATACAAAATTATAGTTTACCAACAACAACAAAAAATGTTCTAAAGTTCAATAATTATGTACATATAGTGATAGCAATAGTAAGCGATCAGTCAATTGTCAAACAATCTATTATGGTACGAGATACAAAATGTGATCAATATAAAAATAAAATCTACAAAAAAAATCAATAATTTTATCCATGGTCGTAGGGAACGGCTGGTGAATAAAGCGATCGCCTCGGGCACCAAAAAGGTATCAGGATTTTTTATAAATATAAGAAACATCGAAATTTCGCATACAATATACCACTTTCGATAGACGTCAAAGGGCCCAGATTATATCTTTCTTTAAATTCTGTGTAGTGGTGTAATATCAGAGTGGATGGTTTATAAACTTACCCATGTTTCGCAAAATCAGTCCACATTTGAATCAAGCGATTTCTTGTTAATTCATCAGAAGCCGTGACATCAATGTTTGCGTGACGATCTTTTTTGAAAATGTAATTATTTTCATCGGAGTGACCTGCCTCACTGAGGTTCATTTTTTTCAGACCCTCTTTATGGAAATTTAAATTACCCAAGTACGAAAATTTGAAGTAGTAAACCGGAGCACTTGTACTTCCCATCAAAAGATCAACGGTATTCTCCAAGGCTCGAATAAAAGTATAGTCAGACAACAAGTCGACGGCAATTTCAGCAGTCGTATTATCAATAGGTCTGTCTTTAAAGTAAAATTCTTTAATTTTGGAGGCAGTTTCCAAAGACTTTTCTGAATTCCACGTAAGGTTCATATCTGGTGGAATGCAATATTGTAAGTCTTCAAACATTTCATTCACTCTATTGATATCGTGCTTAATTCTTTCGAACAAAATTATCGATTCTTTTGAAGTGAATCCTATAATCATCGGAATGCTTTCGTAATTTTTTGATGTGATTATATTTTCAGGACTTTCACTAATGATAGATGTTACGCCAGCGAATTTATTTTCAATGACAGGTAGGAATGGACATGTATAGCACCGTTTCATTTCATGCGTACTTAAACTGGCAAGAGCTCCTTTCAAAATGTCGTTCGTGGAAACTTTTCGCAAAAACGTCAAGACTTCAACTTTATTAGACGATGGACACCCTAAATATTTCGCTAGTTTTATGGCGTTTTGGAATGAATTAGTTTGCTGTGCCCAATGGCAGAGTGCCGAGCCTGATTGAATGATTGCACGATGTATCAACCCACGGGTCATAGGTGATAAAATTAAATACATGGTTGATGCCGCTCCGGCACTTTCGCCAAACAAAGTGACGTTATTAGAATTGCCTCCAAAATTGTGGATGTTGTTATGGATCCATTGAAGAGAAAGAACCTGATCTTTGAGACCAGCATTTCCTGGTATATCAGGCGTGTCCAGACATAGAAACCCGAGTACTGATAAACGGTAGTTTATTGTGACCAGGATTACGTTCTGATCTATGACGAAGTCCGGGCCGTATGCTTCTTTATTTCCAGAGCCGTGGATAAAAGCTCCGCCGTGAATCCAGACCATCACGGGCAATTTAGCATTTGTTGGGATATCTTTCGGAGTATACACGTTCAAATATAAGCAATCCTCGTTGCCGATAACTGTACCAGTGCCATCGTGAGAGATCTGGGGACACATTTGAGCATGTGATGTTGCCTGTAGCACGCCGGACCATCCATCAGCAGGCAGTGGGTCCTGAATATTTAAAATACACAAAAGCACTCAGATAATTATCATTTTACAATTTTTTAAGATCCATTTCCAATTCAAAATTATTTAAAAGACACTTTAAAGTAAAACATAAAAATGTATTAAACCTAATTATAGCCAATAAACTAGATATTTTAAAAAAACCATATGAGATAAGCTCGATGAGAATTTTTATATTTTTTTCTTTATCAACTAAAATAGTTTATGAATTCGCTAAGATTCATTTTTTCCCCTATTTTTGAAAGCTCAGAGTTTCACAAGTGGCACTCAAAGTATCTCGCGCGCATCACTTGTATCACAATCGGAAAAAAAATACTGCGGACCCACAAAATAAAACATATTTCATTCGAAAAGAAAAAATGTTCACAAATCAATATTTGTACTTTTAACTGAAAAACCTGTGGAGCCCAGGTTGAGAAGCACTGGTCTAGACCACAACGGCCAACATTTAAAGATTATAATGGTTGCAATCATAGTCCAGAATATACTATTTGCCGTAAGCTATATTTTGCTTACGACTGCAATATTGTAAAGATAGGTGAATAAGGTAAAAATAAAATAAGGTGAAAATGTGTTTAAAAATTCAATCACAAGGTTGCACAAATATTTATGTAAAACTTAAGCAAACGTGTTTTAAATTACAAATCAACCTTAAATCGCATATCGCCAATTGGTGGTTTTGCATAAGGAATGCCTTGGAAGCAAAAGTAGTCAATACCGCCATGTGACACAGCGACTCGACCCTCCAACTCTCCTTGTAAAACCTTTATTCTTGGAGATGACATGATATCTCTTTTAATATTGAGATTCTAAAAAAATAACAATTTTTTCAATGACAATATGTTTATGTTCATGGTTTGTTTGTAAGTGAATCCTGAAATCATAATACATAATATTATTAATTTTATATCTAAGTATATGTGTTATCCGGCTTTTAAATAATTCAGAGGTGTGGAGTTTAAATTTTGCTTAATTCATGAGTACATACTTAAATATTTATATTATAAACTATTTAAAAAAAAAAAAGACTCGAAACCAATTGTAAGACGGACCATGATATGTAACACTAAACTATGTGTCTACAATAATCTAAGCTCACAATAAAGTATTCGGTTCAATATTATATATTTATCATTTGAATGCAAATGAGATACACAATATTATATTATGAATACATAATAATAAATAGCTGCTGTAGCCGCTATTCAATCATAATTGTTCAAAACCTAGAAACTTTCCGGTTCGAGACCATAGACCTGTCAAAAGGCAAAAGAACATCACCCACACAGAAAAAAAATACGGAAGGCACAAAAAACTTGTATTGATGGTTTTGAGCCATTTTCCAAATATTAAATAAACACAACTTTACAGGACAGGTCTGAACAGAAACTGATTTTTTATTTGCTCAATCAAATATTAATTGAATAGATTGTTTTAAATAAATATTTGTGTAAGTTCTTTTTCTTTGTCGCAATTTTCACAGGACCTTTTGCTTTCAAACATTTAAATCTAGATTTTGACACTATTTCGGCATTTGCAGCTTACATACTTTTGTTGTATACATTAAGATTTAAAAAAAAAAATATTTTCAAATAAGTGGGTTACATCTTTTTGCCTTTCTAGAAGCAATATTATCAGTGGTGGCGACCTTTTAACGTTCGCTTACCAAAAATAAAACTCTTTTGCACGCGTGTCATAGGTTCGCCAACCCTGAATTTGTAAACAATAAATTATTGTGGAACGAGTCATTTGTGTTTGTTTGGGCGATCAATTCTATCGAATAATTAATGGATAGCATTCTTACATATTTCTATCTAATTTTATTCCAACGAACGAATCGTTTACTCAGTCAGCGAATGTAGTCTGTGGTTGTGGTTCATAAATCTCTAGTATATTATCTATGCATAAATCAGACAGTAACATGACAGCTGTGACCATAGACTAAAGCTACCGCTGTTTACTTAAGAAAAATCTAAAGTTTTAAAGAAACTTACCTTATATCTCTGTTTAATTATTGACGTAATATGATTTCTTAAAGTACCGAAAGAAAATATTTTCATCACAAAACATCAAATAAGACTTGATTTATCAAAAGACCAAATTATACGTAATGTATGTCAATAGGAGTCTACTTACCTACCAAAAAGATGAACTGATAGCATTGATGATTATTCTCAATACTCTCGTGTGATGGCAGCACTGTGTGCCAAACGAACCTTACGGAGATAACGTCATGTTCGATGTAACGTCGGAAAATTTATATTAACTATTTTTATTACAAAATGCATATGACTTTACAATGATGAAGCAATCGTTAATTTTGATCAACGTTTAATACAGCGGTCAGGGCCGGCGCCACCATACAGGCAAAATAGGCAACCGCCTGGGACGCAAATCATACGAGGGCTCGTAAATGGAGAAGTAAAATATTTTTTATACAAAAATTTTGAGCTCGAAAACTTAAAAAATCTTTGCCATCACAAAAAGTACTATTTATAATGCAACAAAATATTGAGTGAGAGCTAAAAAAAGAAGGTTCCAAATTATTTTATGTAAGGAAATCCGTAAATTTCCAGGAATGCCTGGGGCGCAAAATAACCTCGCGTTGGCACTGACAGCGGTGCATGCCATTTATAAGCCTAATGACATCCGAAATAAAAACTGTATTTCTACAATTTAAACACAAGTTTAAAGTAAAAATATATAACTAAACTAAAAATAATAAATGTTTTATAAAAATATTTATTTTACTAAAATATTTGAATTTAAAATTTCGACTGAAGGTGCTTAATGGAAATTTAATAATAATTTAGAATTATTTTTATTTTGATTTTGTACACTTCCATAAAATTCTTGGTTGAACACGACCCGGGTTTCGCCTCTCGGCATCTTCCGGTGCTAATCAGTGCGCGAATGCACTCGAACTGACAGGCAGCGGAAAGTTTGTATTGTCTACACAAACACACAAGTACATTCGCTCTATACGTATTGTTAACCTAATTGATGGCGAGAATTTATGATATGAATTATTGTAGTGAATTAAGTGGGTAGATTATAATATTGGGCATAATGAATTGACAGACAATAAAATGTAAACGTGAAAAATAAATATAATACTAAAATTAAATTAAATAGAATAATTTTTTGTGAGTTTATAGAACGACATATTATCAGAATTAATTGATATTAATTATTTAAAGGGGTATAACAATGAGGAATTTGGGAGATTTGACTGTTCATTTAAGATTGGAAAACTGGAAAACTGAGCCCTATTTATTTCCAATATTTCCTGGTGAATATAAGCTATCCTTCTTTTTTATAGTATAGTATAACTAGCTGACCCGGCATGCATTGCAATGCCACTCAAAGAAAGAAAGTGTTTGTGTTTTAATTATGTTTATTGAAGTGCTTTTGGATATATTTTGTTTTTTTGTCTGGTGCGTATATGAATAGATCTTAAAGTTTTTCAACGCGTAAGCAGGCCAGATACAGCTGTCCATGTGTGAAGCATGGATTTTTAAAATTTAGTCCACACACTTGTAGCGATTGTCCAAATGCGAGTCGCACCGGAAACTGCAAAAATTTTAATTCCAATTGCCTATCTGTCGGGATTATTGGAATGCTTGGCAACAGTACATCGTTTCCTTTAAATTTTCCATTTAAAATTGAAGCTTAGATCATAGGTTCCCAACCTTTAACGGGTGGCGACCCCTTTTTTAAAAGCCATGTGACTAAGCGACCCCCCGAGGAATTTGAATTCCTCGATTTGGTACACTTTTTCGTTGTTTTGTTGTTCAAATCCAAAATCATAAAAAGTTGGCGACCCCCCCGAAAACCCCTCGCGACCCCCAGGTTGGGAACCCGTGGCTTAGATGATACTGTTCATTAATTTTTCACTGAAAGCCTGGTAACGTTGCAAAGTCGTGGTGGATTTATATTTCGGAGAAGAATGATAGGTACGCCAATTTTCAGTGTTAAAACGTGCGGTAGCATGCCTGGCAAATCAAGTGAGTTTAAGAATTCAGTTGGATAATTGACAACTTCGTCTTGATCAATTTATAGTATCGATGGACTTATACGTTGTTTCTTTGCCTGGTATTTCGTTTGGAATCCTGAAGTTGATGGCATTACCATCGTTTTTTTTTACTGCTAATATAACACATTCACTAAGCCACTGATGATTTTTGTGACGTCACTGATCAAAATCTGTCAAATCAGCTCCAAAAAATCTTTTCCCAGCCCTATAATTATAGCTTCAAAAAATCGAATCAGTATATTCGATTATTTAAAAAACGTCGTAGCGATGCAAACTTTCAAATAAAGTTCTCTTAATATTATTACGATGCTTCAGTTCTAAGCCAGGAAATTTGAATTTAAAGACGTCCATTTCAATTGTTTTAAATTGGAACGACGAATTGTCAGGAATATTGAAAAAAAAATCTGGATCGGGACACCCTTCACCTAGCGGGATGAAATATAGTTTACATTTGATTCTCACATCTAGCAAATATACATAAAAAAAATCATAAAAATCGGTCTAGCCGTTTCGGAGGAGTTTGACGACAAACACCGTGACACGAGATTTTTATATATATAGATAGAGATACTCTAACAATATTACCTACATACGAGCACAAGGTGAGCGCTTCTGTCCTCTGAAACTAAGGATTCTCAAGAATCACTTATATGTAACCATTTTTGCAAGTTGAAAGTTGAAAATATCACCGTAAAATCTAAATATAGCATGAATATCTATATATTAATAGCCGATAATGTCTGTTTGAGTGGGTGAGTGTCTGTTTGAGTGAGCGTCCATTTCACACTTTCCAGTCTCCACTTTTTTATTCATACTAAATTTATATATTAAAAGTCGATAAAATAATCACTCGCTTTTCACTTTTCACAAATGTGTGCGTACTGATGATGTCCTCGAGACATCTTCTTCTTCTACGAAATGTATTTTGTTTGCGTACATTTTCAAATTAATAGATAATGAAATGAAATAAAATAAAATAAAATAAAATAAAATAAAATAAAATAAATTGAAATAAATTAAAATAAAATAAAATAAAATAAAATAAAATAAAATAAAATAAAATAAAATAAAATAAAATAAAATAAAATAAAATAAAATAAAATAAAATAAAATAAAATAAAATAAAATAAATTGAAATAAAATAAAATAAATTAAAATAAAATAAAATAAAATAAAATAAAATAAATTGAAATAAAATAAAATAAATTAAAATAAAATAAAATAAAATAAAATAATATAAAATAAAATAAAATAAAATAAAATAAAATAAAATAAAATAAAATAAAATAAAATAAAATAAAATAAAATAAAATAAAATAAAATAAAATAAAATAAAATAAAATAAAATAAAATAAAATAAAATAAAATAAAATAAAATAAAATAAAATAAAATAAAATAAATTAAAATGAAATGAAATGAAATGAAATGAAATGAAATGAAATGAAATGAAATGAAATAAAATAAAATAAAATAAAATAAAATAAAATAAAATAAATTAAAATAAAATAAAATAAAATAAAATAAAATAAATTAAATTAAAATTAAATTAAATTAAATTAAATTAAATTAAATTAAATTAAATTAAATAAAATAAAATAAAATAAAATAAAATAAAATAAAATAAAATGAATTAAAATAAAATAAATTTAACTAAATAAAATCAAACACAATGCAGCAAAAATCTCCCGTTGCTGGGCAACGGGCTTACAGCTAGTGAACTATTAATAGTTCACTTTTAGGGTGTTCACTGTCAATACTTGGTGGAATGGCACTATATTTAAATAATCAAACACTTATTTGTACTTATTCCACTTTTATTTAATATGATCAGAACCGGTTTTACTCATAACGAGCATTATCAACTGATCCGTTTATAATAGATGAATCAGTTGACAATGCTTTTCATGAGCAAAACCGGTCCTGATCATATTAAATAAAAGTGGAATTAGTAAAAATAAATATATTTTTTTTAAATAATATTAGTGCAAAAAGTGGAGATTCGAAGGTTTGAATTTGAAACTAGCAAAGTTTATCCAAAAAAAACGTGACATGCGGTAAAGTCGCTAATGTTTACAATTTGGGAGTTATATTGACGGACAGTCAAACATTTATATTTTCTGTTTTATAATGTAAAGATTAAAGGAAAATATTCATCAATATTATTGTTTTAATATTTTGTAAAATTATGGTTAGTAAAATATTACAGAGCCAGTTTGCGTTAACGCTATAGTACGCAAAAGTACCTATGTTATCTTTTAACCCTTCATGTATCCATGACCTCATTAAAAGTATTTATTTATCATCATATAAAAATTAAAAATAAAAAATAGCGGAATTATTAATTTATGCTAGTGTTGCTTATTTGCAAGAAAAACATAATTAATGATACCTGAAGCCGAAACCTCTAGTTCAGGGATGGCGAACAAGGGACCCGCGTGAGAAATTATCTTACCCGCTTGAACTTTTAGAAATGATTGTTTTTATTAAAAGCCTTTATTATTCAATCTATGTGACCCGCGACATGATTTTTTTTTATTTTTTAAATCAAATTTGACCCACTTGCGAAAAAGGTTCGCCATCCCTGCTCTAGTTAAATGTACAATTCGATTTCTTAGTTGTGGACCTATTATGGTAAAGATTTTTTTTTTGCTGTTCTCTTTCTATTTGGTGTTTTAATAATATACTTTAAAAACTTTACACTGGCCAATGACATGAAGATAGGTAATCTTAAAGTTTTTCACTTTTACATTTCGTAATCAAATTTGACTGGATACAATTCGTTGGGGCCACTCGGCCTTATTATAAATTTCTCGTTCACAATTATTTTAAAATCAAAATTAAGATAAACATGTAAATAACTCAGACATTTTTTATATTTATTTAATCAAGCCTTCCCAAAATTTTCGTCGCTCAGCAAATGGATCGTTTATCATGCAGAGTCGTGTATTTATTTCCATGCAGTTTATTTCGTTTTCAGTGACGGGCTTCCAAATAATTGGTATATTGTCAGATTTTCTAGGCGTGGGATTACTGAAAACAAACGTATAAAAAGGGGTTTGGTCAATGATGGTATTTAATTACACGAAAATTATTATTTATTACCTAACTTAGCGGCTTTTTAATTAGCGGTGTCTACTTATTTAAAGAAGGGCACAAACAATTGTTAATTTTATTATTCATTGCATTGTACAATAAATTTGAGACATACTGAAACTAATTTTACTATTCAAAAATGTGTACGTCATATCTTTTAAAAAAAGATTTAAGCTTTTAAAAAAAGAAGCCAAAATTTTATTTGTTAATATGAGACGTAGAAAAATTGTGTTTGGAAACCAATTTCGGCTTCTAAAAAACTGTTTTAAGGCTGTCAACGCAATTTTTACAATATTATAATTTATCTAAACTATAATATTAAATGAAAATTCAATCAATAATTTATAATAATTTGTTCTGGATATTTTCAATGTGTTTAATACATAAGTTCACAAAACTTTTTTCAAAGTACGTAAACAGTAATTCTGTTTGAAGCTACCTTAATTAACTAAAACATACTGACAGTTTTTGGAAACACAATATTACTTACAAATTTGTGATGCTTCGGGTAAAACTATTTTTTTTTTCGTTTATAATGCATGTTAGAATAAAATTAAAAACCTCAGCATGATAACGAGCATAGGTAGGTAAAACTTAGTAACAGTTTTTACTGCCTGCCGACCAATGTTCCCTCTAATAAAGCAAGAGGTTAGCTGCACGGAAATTTTAGAGACTGCGCGGACCGATCAAATGTTAATTTAAAAACTGTCTTGTAGTGCGCGCCAACCCGGAATAAGTGCGCGAGGGCTTCCCCAATGCTGCGCCGTCGCACACGCACGCAGCTTAGCTTAGCTTAGCTTAGCACGTTGCTGCCGACATATTACATTTTTTTTTATTTCTACAAATAATCGTAATGTAAATAATATGTACAGATATTAAATAAATATGGCAATGGAGACTATACCTACTATGTTATTTTAGCCAGATGAGGGATTTATTAAAAAGATTTTACACACATTCAAATCATGTAGGAGTATGATTGTATTTCGGTGAGGGTCATAGGTGACAATTGCAATCAACATTTGCTCTACTCGAACAGATTAGAGATAAAGCTTGACTGATGAGAAAGACTATTTCGAACTGTTCAGTATATAGCAGTGTAATGTCTATAAGTCACAGTGTTGTATTATTTAAATAATTTAAATCACGATTTCTCAACCGGGGGCCACAGAGAAAAAATAATTATAAGTGAGCCACAGTACAGTTTTGAGGGGCCACGGGCAATCAGATAGATTCCAAAATAATTGAAAATTATTTTAGAAACTTTCAAATTCTCACTTTGTCTCGAAAAACTTATATGCTAATATAAAAAATGGGTATGGGGGACACGAATAATATGAGACTCAAAAGGTGCCACGGGCCCAAAAAGGTTGAGAAACTATGATTTTAATGAACATCTTGCAGTTCCCAAGTGGTATGCTTTTGTTTATGAGAGGCACATTAAAAATGCTCAGCACGTATAATACTTGGGTTTCCACATGAAATGCATACTTTTTAATAATTCCTTTTGTTTTTCCAATGTATTAAAAAAGGCATTTTTTACATACCCAAATTTTGCGAAATTTGTCCACAGTTCGGTCATCGTCTTTATCATGTCTATTTCGGCTGATGTTAGTTGAACATCATTGGGAATCAAAATATTATTTTTAAAAAGGTACCCGAGTTCATCTACGTGACCCGCCTCGGAATACTCATGGTCACACAAATATTTCATTAAATTCAACGACCCGTGAAATGAAAATTTGTAGTAATATGCAGGCGGAGAATACTTGCTAAACATTTTGGTTGAGTAGTCAATCTCTTTTATGAATCCATAATCGCTCATTAAATTCACGTAATTTTCAAACAGATTCGTCGAGGATGACTTACTTACTGTCGGAAAATAAAAATCTTTTATCCTCTCGCCAGCTTCCGCTGCTTTTTTTGGCCCTAGAATATTTTTGTCTTTTACTGTCAAAAAATTTGTGAAATCTGGTATGATTTGTTTTTCATGTATATTATTTGACATTTTGGTTAGTTTATAGTACCAAATTATGCCCTCGTTTGAGGTAAAGCCTGTTATTGTAGGAACTTTGTTAAATTCTCCGTTCTTCAATAATTCCAATGGATGTTTAAGTAAAAATGGTTTGTTACATGTCCCAGTTATCTCTATTGTCGGAAAGAAGTGAAGTTCATTCTTACTATCGGTTGATGATTCAGAAGCTGCTTTTACTAATTTCTCAGTTGAAACTGTTTTTAAAAAACTAATAACTTCATATTTATCGGAGGACTTCATGCCTAATCGCTCAGCTAGTAAAAATGCATTGTCTTCGGGATTTGTCTGCAGAGCCCACACATTCGCGCATGATCCTGATTGACAGACTGCTTTGTGAAAAAGTCCTCGGGCTGCTTTTGATAGAATTAAATACTGTACTGATGCACTGCCTGCACTTTCACCAAATATGGTAATATTATCAGGATCACCTCCGAATTGCGTAATGTTTTGCTTAATCCATTTCAAAGCCAATACTTGGTCTTTAAGCCCGACATTTCCTGGAGCTTTGTCGGTCTGTAAGCTTAAAAATCCAAGTGGACCCACTCTATAGTTGAAAGTTACTAATATAACTTTGTTCTCGATTAGATAATCAGGACCGTAGTAATCAGTATTGCCAGAACCCATCATGAAACCCCCTCCGTGAATCCAAAACATGACAGGGAATTTTGAATCAATAGCATCTGTCATGGGAACGTAAATGTTGAGGTAGAGACTGTCTTCTTCACCCATGTACACATTCACTGGTGACTTCACGAAAATCCAATCAACTTGGGCGCACACAGCTCTCTCTTTGGTTGCATCGAGAACGCCAGCCCATCCTTCGGCTGGTTCGGGATCCTATGTTGAAATAAAATCTTAGTATATTATTTGATTACAATTGATTGATATTTAGATTATTATTTTTTAGCCACTCAAATAAATTCGATGGACTATGACATTTATATACGGGAAACGCCATCAAACTTGAATTTCAATATATTTTGCAGAAACATTTAATGATGCGATGATACCAAAAAGGAATGAAGCGAAATAAGGGTAGATGAATTGATAAAGTTATCAATTGTATCAAAATCGCGTGGATTTTTTTATTTACCAGAAACTTCTAGCATTTATCTTGATACTTAGCCAGCGAGAACTACAGTAGAACCTTGGTTATCCATAATAATTAAGGATAAATGTAGTCCGGATAAGGAAAAATCCGGATAATCGAAAAAAATCACAATTGACAGGGAAAGACATGTACATTCGGTATGAATATTTTTTATTCGCTTAGATTTACATATAACTTTAGTATTAATTTATTTATTATTGAGATATTCAATTATTGATTTTTGCTTCAAACAGATAGCTGTTATTTTTGAAGCTGCCACGAATATTTTTAAGACTTTTAAGTTGTCCCGAGTTACACTCTTCTTGGCTCTCAAAGCACTTCATGGTTATATTTAAGCACTGAAAAGCTTCAGAATGTGCAAGACCAATATCCCTTCCCTCGCAAATCTCTTCTTCGTCTTTTCGATCTTGTTCCTCTAACCGCAGTGATGCACAAGCTTTTTTAACGAAGGGCCATTTTACCAATTTTCTAATCTTTCGCGGGCCGCAGAGAGTAAAAGTGTTGAAAAATAATTATATACACCCAATCCTTTTTTACGCGATTTTGATTTTACACGTTTTTTTTGGACGGCATCTTTACTTTTTTACGCGATTTTTTTAAAGTTATAAATGGTGACCCTACGTTTAAGGGGTATTCTAGTCTATAAATTTGAAAAAATCGATTCTTTCTTTTTTATATTTTTCTAATGTTTAGAAACTTGAGAGTATGTCCTCTAAGGGGTTTTTCATTTTTTTAATTATTTACCGAGTTACAGCGATTTTAGTGATGCAGCAACTAAGCTGGTCCGACCGGAACAAATCGAAACTTTATACATTAAACGCGTTTTTCTCGAAACTACTTTTTTCAACCTGGCGTGCATACTATCTTCTACCAAGTCGATTTATTCAAAATTGTGTGTAAACGTTTTCTATACATCCTTCTAAAGCCCTTAGCAGATGATTTAAGTCAAAATTAAATTTGTAACTATTTAAAAAAAAAATTAAACTGTTTATGTGATTTTTTTTTTCAAACGACAGCCATTTTGTGAAGAATTTTTTGACTTCTCCGAGGTAGGGGCGACAGCGACATTTTCATTTATTAAGAATCCGTTAGATTTTTTTTTAATGACTAGAAGGGTTGGAATCATGTTCGCCAGGACACCACCTTTGAATTTATTTTTTTTTTCAATTTTTTTATGTATTTTTAAAATATAAAGAAACGAATGGTAAAAAAATGGAAAAGAATTTTTTTCTTTGATTATTTTTTATAGAGCTCGAAAAAACACCCAAAATTCGTCTCTAGACTAGAATACCCCCTTAAAGAAGTGATGATCCTGCGCAAAATCATGTGATATAATGTTGCTCTAAAACTTGATTAAATACAATTCATTTATGAAATTCGTTGAATAACCCGTTTCCCGGTCATAAATTTTATTACCGACTGTTACTCTGTCAAATAAATGCACTTTAGATGTCTAAATATTTTTAATATAAAATAATAAATATAGACCGAAGATTGAAATATTATTTTCTTATTAAAACAAATTATATGGTGATGTTTTAGGCACCTACCAAATAACCAACTGCATTTAAAAATATTTTACACTAATGTATTTAAAAAAATCAGTTTCAACTGTTCGTTCGATCAACAAAACAAATCCAATGTAATAACAATTGACTCAGATCAAGAATCTAGGAAAAACAGTATATCATCAAATGAGTCCGTGCAAATTTCAGATTCTGGCAAAATTCAATACGTTAGTTCAAAAAATTGCGGACGATTACATTTCGTAACCGACAGTGACAGCAGCGAATAACTCCTATAAGTGACTCTTCTCTTGACAAATCCATATGATTTTTAAAAAGCACCAACCTTCAAATAATACGTGTCAGAATTTCATAACAATCTGACGTTTAGTTTGCACGTTACAGTGGTTTTAATGACGCTCCTTTTGTAATTTTCAAAACAATCGAAAATATCTGATATTTTAATCGTTGTTATCCAAATCTAGTTGCAATGATGAATCGGCCTCGTTGATAAATGCTGAGAAGAGGTTGGAAAATGTTTTAAGCAACAAACAAAGCGCGTTTTGAAAACGATAATCTGAAAACAGACTTAACATACACCACAGACGGTACTCATTGTAAAAAGATGGATTACGGGCGCAAAAGTATACCCGTGAAAATATAGTCATATTAAATAATTAAGAATAGTATTCAATTTTCTATCTGTGACGATTCAAATTATAAACCTTTGTTACTGCATAATTTTTTCACATATCAAATACAGATTTTTATCATATTCAATGAAAAATTTGGTGATGAAGTACTTGTTATTTTGGGCCGAAACAAATGCCATTTCGGGCCGCGGTTTGTGCATCACTGACTCTAACACAAATATTTCTTTAAATATTTTTTCATCTTATAAAATTTGAAATTCAGGATCGTTCGCATCGCAATTCAATCACTCGGTTAGATCTTTTTCGTCACATTCAGCACTTTTTCACAAATTTCTACTATTGCTTCTACATTGTGTTATTTGAACTTTTTTACAGTCCTTTCAAAATTTTGTTCTATGACTTTCTTAAAGTTGACACATCTAATGAGTTCCAACTGTCGGCTCCCAAGTAGAAACAGTCTTTTTAAGGGGGAAGAAATTTAACCGTAAACATTTCATCGATTTGGTTTAAACATTCTATAGATGTGTAAGATGATGCATTGTCTACAATGTTTTTACTTCTGGAATGAACAATTTTTCATACCATCGTTTAAAAGTTTCACCATCCATCCAAGCTTTTTTCAAATGGTCATATTCCACCGGTGACTTCTGATATTTTTGAAGTATCTGAGGTTCTTTGATTTCCAACAACGCAAAACAACGTACATAAACAACAATTGATCGTAAAAATCAGCAAATTCGTAAAACGTTTGTTTTAATATTTGGAACAATCCGGATAATCGAAAATCCGGATAATCGAGGTTCTACTGTACAAGTATCCAAGAAAAGATTTTCGGAGAAACATAAGTAACAGTAAATACCATTAATTTTACTTAGAAGACTGCCTCATTAATACGTTTGTTTCACCAAAAATCTTCACTTAGAACAGTGGCTTCCAAAAGAAAAAGAATATCTTCGCGCCTCCACATTCTTTTTTTATCTGATAATAAAGACACGTTGAGAAGTATTTTAAGTTGTTCGCGCCTCCATTTGCTACAATACACGCATCCTAGTTTGAATATCGCTGGCTCAGAACTAAGTAGTTCTCCGTTCACGAGTTGAGTTGTTTTGCGTAAATAAGCAATAGCACTTATATTCAACTAGCACCTTGTATCAGTAAAAATACATATAATATCGACCTATAATCGGCAAAAGAACTTAAGCGACACAATTAGGTAAATTGAATTTAAAGCCAATAATTGCTATAAATATTTTAGAGCGTTATCTCATTGGCCTGATCTTTTTTTAGGGTCTGTGCATTTTAGTATTTTGACTTGTTATCGTTTGTTTCACTTGGACTCCGGTTGAGAAACGCTGATCTAGAGAACTGAAAGTAGTCAGACAATTTTATTATAATATCAAGATACATTACTTCTTATTAAACGCTATTAAAGAATTCCTTTTTCAAAATTAATTTCTAAAAAACCTTCTCCTGGAACATCTATAAATTGTCGGCTACGGTTTTCTGCCTATTACGGGTCGATATGTATACGTTCAAGAACACATGATATACCGGTATAGTTAAGGAAAAACAGGTCTACAAGTTTTAAAAAAGTAATCATAAGCCTGCATACTCAGTACTCACCCTGAATCGAAGGTCTCCAATTGGCGGTCGAGCGTATGGAATGCCCTGATATGAGCTGTATACAAATCCATTATCTGTGGTTATCGTCTTTCCTTTGAGGGTTCCCTGTGATACTATCACATAGTTTTCAAACATTCTTGTGAATGCTTAAAAAAATCTGGGTCAACAATTAAAACGATGAATGATCAACTGGTCAATCACATAACACAGTGAAATGATCTACGCAAAATGTGACTTATCTTAGTTGATGAATATAAGATTAATTATATAATCTTATCTGGTATCCAAGAAAAAAATGAAATCTTGTAGCCTATTGGCAACAGTAGGTACTTAATGTTTACAAATAAAACAACTTATTCTTACGCATGCTTTCAAATTCAAAGTGTTTTTTTTCGGGAGCACATTTTGTAACGAAAAATAGGCTGGGCGCACTTATTCTCTAGTGAAACTACATTGTTTTACAGATTACTCAATGTGTATGTTATATTTGTTAAGTAAATAATATTCAATCTTGAAAATAATAACTCACTTAAATACGTCGAGCCAAATATAATTTTGTCTTATCATATTTTCCCCCATTTTATATTTATGAAAGGATATTTTTAAAAAATAAAAATAAAATTATCTATAAAAAGAAAAATTTTACGATTCTGAGCACTCATAAAAGTCCAGTTTTTTTTTTATAGTGTAATTAGTTGATATCCATGCTTTCTTGTTGGCGTGATATTTAAGGGGTAACGTTTTTATATGTTTGAAAAATCGAGGTTTTAGCGATTTTCCAATTAAGATTGGCTGTACTTCATCTGAACCATAACTATTGATACATAGCAGCACCGTTACACGTTCTTTAGATTTCCTTCCACCGTGGCAGGACTGCCCCCTTAGCGTAAGTGTTCTATCCGGAAGGCACTTTTAGAAGAGGCCTGTCTCGTCAGCATTGTAAATATCTGATGGTTCGTATTCTTCAACGATCTCATGTAATCTCGCTATTCATGCTGCGGCCGTGTCATGGCCCACAGCAGTGCTGTCGCCCAGCTTTTTTTTATATACAAGATCATGCCGATCTTTAAACCTATTGATCCATCCGTTCGATGCAGAGAAATTTGAAATACCTTTTTTTCGGCTATTTGTAAAACTTTTTCTCTGAGCGTGGTTTCATGAATAGGTATATTTTAAGCTCGCGGTACCACGCGTGAAAAATTCCCTCAAGCTCATTAAAAGTAGACTTTTTGCGGACTTTCTCTTCTTCGCTGATTTGCCACACTTTTCGATTGATTTGCGAATGTCACTCTTCCTAGCAACAATCGAGCTTAAAGTGGATGGTGCAAGTCCTAGACGTTTTGATATATCAACTCGTTTTTCTCTTGGATTTTTTTCAACGTCTAGAATTATTTTGATTTTCTCTGCGAGAGTTTTATTTTTTTCATGGGGGGAATTTTAATCCGAATTAAAACACTTTCAATTCTGAAATCTGTCCATATTGATACCAATCTTATCAGGTTTAAAATATTTCAATTCGTCGCGAAACATATGTGATGTTTTTTATGCATTCAAAATTAGATTTTTTATTTTAAAACCGGTATTTGGGTATTGAAAAAAACGACATAATTAGCATGGTCCCGTTTTCGGTAATAGCGATATTGAAAATTGTACTTGACCCTTATATTTCCAGGCTCTAAAAAATTTGGTTCAATAAATAATTCGATCTCATAATTGGCATAACATGTCTATATTGTACTTTGTCTAAATCCATTGTGTTAGATATAAACAGTGCCAGCGCGAGGTTATTTGGCGCCCTAGACCAGTGCTTCCCCACCCCCGAGATATTTTTTTATTTCAGATGCTCATATTTTATCACAAAGAATGTTAAAAGAATGAAAATTTTCGCGGAACCCCGCAAGAAACCTTTGGGAAGCACTGCTCTAGACAACGGTTATTGGTGCGCTCCCCTTTTTGACAAATCGTCTTATTTTTTTAGAAATAGTGAAAAAAACAATTCTGTATCATTAGATTTTTTATATACATCCATGTCCACTCCCAACGTGGAGCATATACCCTCCTAATGGATGTATTTAAACATAAGTTTTTATACATGAACTGTTTGTTACTCAGTCGATCAACCTCTCTTTTTCGAATCATATAAAATACGATACATAATAACAGCGAACAAATTTTATAACATATCAAAATAAAATAAAATAAAATGTGCAATTATTTATTATTTAATTAACATTGAATTTCCATCAAGCACCTTCAGTCGAAATTTTAAATTATATTTATTATTTATTATTATTAGAGTATACATATATATTCCATTTATGAGCCCCGTAATGGTTTGCGCCTTGGGCCGTTGCCTATTTCGCCTGTATGGTGGCCCCGGTCCTGAATATAAAAGCGACATAGTAATAAAACTTGTTGATTGCTTATTATTATTATTATGATTGATTGACTTTGCATACAGTTTTGAGGGTAGAAAAATAGTTGGCGATATTGCACAATCTAGTACATAATTCAATAAATTGCTTTTTTTAACCGATTGGAATAACATTTACAATATTGAAACACAAACTTATCGCACACGTATAAAATAATAGCATAACTAAAGGGCGAATGACACAAATATACAAGGATAATATTAAACATAAGTTTTGAATATTAAACATAAGTTTAATAAATTAAAAGATTAAAAAAAAAAAAAAATAAGCTTTGAATATTAAACATAAGTTTCTTCTACTAATTTAGCCCATTTAAATGTTATAATTGCGTACGATAATTACCTCTAATGACTTATAATAACTGAATGAAATTTGTTTAAAATTACGTAATGTTCGGAGACTCTTAATTAACAGGGCTTGACACAAAACAACACATGAAATATATGCATTTTCAAATGGCCATTTCAAATATAGAAATGTTTTTTAATGTTATAAAAAAACATAAAATCCGGGTATAATATTATCAAAATATAAATGTGAATTTCTGAATAACATACCTAGTTGTTTTTGAGTATACTTTTTAAAATACTCTATATTTGATGATCGCTGCTTGAAGGCGTTTACAATAATCCAATCATTGATAAAATTGCATTAGGACTTTATATTTCGGCTGATATCGTTATAAAGATTACAATAGTAGGTAGATAAGAATTTTTCGAAGTCATTATACGTGACAATAAAATAATAAATAAAAAAACCAAGTTATTTTGTTTAATGTCGATAATTTAGTTCGCACAAATTTATCAGTGAAAAAAAAACTTTGTTCAAAAACAAACACGGCATCGACAATCGCTGTGACAAGTAGATTATTACTGACTCTTTTATCCAAGAATTCTTACATAAATAAAAACACGCCAATGCCATATTGCGATAAAAAAATTATATGTATTACAGGCAATTACAAGATCTCGACAAATTATACGTGCTTAAATATAAATTGCTGGGAAGCTTCGAGAAATTCCAGTATATTCAGATTATCTACAATGACATGTGTTTTGAATTCATAGATGGTTTGCCATCCTTTTATGATTTAATCACATACTTTCAAAGCAGGGAATGCAGTGGCGTAGGAAGGGGTCCCGCCCAACGTTCCCTCCAAGCTGCGCGCGTGCGCGGCCGCGCAGCAGTTGGGAAGCCCCCGCGCACTCATTCCGGGTTGGCGCGCACTACAAGACAGTTGCTTAATTAATATTTGATCGGTCCGCGCAGCCTCCACGCAGCCCCCGCGCAGTCTTTGAAATTTCCGCGCAGCTAACCCTTCGGCTTAGAGGGAACGTTAGTCCCGCCACCCGGAGCAGTTTATAAATTTGCCGCTCCCCCCCCCCCCAATTTTTTAAAATCAATTCTAGCATCTTTTTAACGATGAGATTATACTACTGGTGGCTTAATTTTTTTATGTGTAAATATAATTTATCGAAAAATATTGTATTTTGTTCGTCATGTTTTCTTTTGATTATTTTTTTCTAATATTGTAAAATCAAATTGCAAAACAGGAACTTTGTGTGTAAAAAAAATATTAGGCAATGGTCTTTTTTATTCTGTTTGGAGGAAAATGGTAAAATATTAATTTTGCAAATAAGTAAATGAATTTAAAGTTGTACGTTACACAAGAAGAGATACTATATTTTATTTTATAAACAAAACATTAAGCAAAAAAACATATTGGAAATATTATTTCTGGATTTTCTTTTCGCAAAAGTCTTTAGTAACATTATCAACATCTATTTTATCTGACAGTTAAAATTTTATTAAAAGCATAGCTGTGGAGCTAAAATCTTTATCGTAGTCGAAAAAAACTTCGACTCCGACTGCTGCCTCCAAAATAGTACATTTAGTCAGTGAGTGTCACAGAGCACAAATTAGAGGAAGAACAAAAGTGAAAGGGATATAGCTGACATTGGTTCTGTATACATATCAATCACTTTCAAAATTTTCTGCTAATTTTCGAAAATGCCGCCCCCATAAATATGCCGCCCGGGGCAGTCCGCCCCCTCCGCACCCCCCTTGCTACGCCACTGAGGGAATGAACTCATTATAATAATAAGCTACAACCCCTGTAGCCCTTCGCCTAGTTTTGGAAATTACTCAGTGGAACGGATCTAAGATATATTTCTCCTTGATTATAATATTTAAATCTCTCAAACCAGTGTTTCTTATCATTTTTGTATACACCATGATAGTGCAATATTATGTACATATGCTAAGCTCAGACAATGATCATGTCATTCAATGAGAAAATAAAACATCCACAACGTTATATTATAGCAGTGTCTATTATAGCAGTATTTTTATATATTCGTCCGAAGTTAAAAAGTTTTAACAAATAAATCAATAAGAAAAACGTAAAATTACTTGAAAATTAAGTGACAAGTCAAAAGGTGGCAGGGCCGCGCCCTGACTCATTTTCAGGTACCAGGTCGCTGACCTGGTCCGACCTGGACCCACTACACCACTGTATATAACGCATAACACATTTTGTTTAAAAATTTGGATCTGCCTTGCACTGTGAAGACTTTATGAAGAAAACTTTAAATAGGTACTCCGAAAAGAAGTAATGGGGGCCAGTGGCGGATTAAGCACATGCGAGGCCCCAAGCGCAATAAAATTTGGAGGCCCCCTTTTTTAGAGTGCAAAACACGCTGTAAAAAAAAATCGTGTAAACTAACGGCATGATGCTCCATTATAGATTACATTCGTGGTGTTTTTTTCAATATCAAGTATATTCCTCGTTTCCATTGCAAAATTGCAAACCTGCAAAAAAATTATCCCTATAAAATTTAAATTCTTTCCCTTTGATAATTCCTTAAAGGAATACTACCCCACCAAATTTCTTTTAGGAATGTTATCATTTCACTCACTTGAAGCTCAAAGATCGTTTTCAAGCTTAAAGCATTTTTCTCTTCTTCTTCGGGGCCGAGTTAATAATCCTGAAATTCTCATGACTATTAATTTACATGCTCCCAATTTATTCTTACGTGGGCGAAACTATGAGCAAAAACTTTTATTTCTAAAAACTTATACCTCGCTTAAGAGGTATGAGTCATCAGTTCCAAGGGCCGTTAGATTGATCAACGCATTGCCTAGAGAAGTGGACATTTTTAGTGATAGTATTTGTGAACTGTTCGTAAAGTTTTACTATTTTATTTCTTGATTTTTTATGTTGATTTTGATGTATTATGTAGTTTTATTTTATATGTTGTCTTATTATATTTTCAAGTACATGGCGAATTGGCGTCAGCTGTTATGTCACGTACTGTAATTTTAATTTCTTACAATAAATAAATAAATATATAGTCAGCAATTGCTTGGAGAAATCTTCGGCAGATGGATCGTTTAGCAATGCAACTCGCATATTTGTCGTCAGCTGAAGTTTCTTCACATAGCGCCAGAGTCAATGATTTGAGGCAAGCGTTTATTTCATCGGCAGCGGTCGATCTTGGAATGACTGGTAGTGTTTGGCGGAAATCGCCAGATAGTAGAATCGTTGCGCCTCCAAAAGATTTTGAGTCATTGCACAGATCTCTCATAGTTCGATTGAGTGCTTCCAATGCGCATTTGTGCGCCATTGTCCATTCAATCAGGTGATGATTGTATTTGCCACCAAAAAAATTGCCATTGCTGAATGTTTCGCAATCTTGCATGTAGGTTTTTCAATGGTTTGAAGATTTAACGGCAATTTCAACGCTGAATAAGCCGTTCGGCATCCTTCTATCTACGTGGCCGCTTTTCCAGAAGAAGAAACTGCTACAGATTTTTTTTATCTCGCACGAACAGTGGCCATAATCAATGACATGAGGAATGTCTTCGCAGCTCCACCAGGCGCATCGAGGAAAAATAAACCACCATTTCCATCATCAATAACCTACATTAACGTATCGTTCATTTCCTTGTGTTCATTTCACAGGGTTCAACAGTGGTACATTCGTTCAAACTGATTGGTTTAATTCATCTCGATCATATTCGCGCTCACGTTCCGATTCTCGATTGAAAGCGTCGTTCATTCCACGATCTAGCGTTGGCATTCCTAACTTGACTAACAAACTGCCGCACATAAGGTAACACATGTCTTCGATCAAAAGCAAAGCCTGGTTATGTATCTCTTCATTCATCTCGAGATCGGGATTCCCTGAACTGACACGAATTCGATGTAAAATGTATTCGGACATGTCATCCTTGTACTTGTTCCACAGTTCACCGGGATTCAATGGGAAGCTTGTCAAAATAATGATAGAAAATATTGTGCGTATCTGACTTGGAAATTCAGAAACAATTTCTTCAGCGATTTTCATGTCCCAATGAGTATTATTTTCAAGCAAATTGAGCTGTTGATATGCAAGTAGAAGCATTCGTCATTTTTCAGATGAACTGTGTAAATGTGACCAAGAGCATCAGTAGTCATTCGGATGATCAGGAACCGCATCGCCTTGCTTTCGACGTTAAAATTTCTTCGATGTAGCTTTCCAAGTGTAATAACGTGGCATCTTCGAGTAGAACAACCTTCGTGCAAACAGCGTAATATTTTTGTCAAAAAAATTATCATACCTAATTATAAACATAACCTTATTTCAATATTATCCAATTTTCTTTCGTTTTCATTTCATATCATCGATTTTTTTTGTTCTGATCCATACTCTAAATTTAAAATCATTTAAGTCAATCGTACGCCAAAGAAGCAGAAATAAATGAATATAGAAAAAATTGCCACCTAGCGGATGAAATCTGCATTCAATGACATTTTCATTATTTCAAGCTGTTCGCCATTTGAAAACTGTATGAGAATATTAATTTTCTTCATAATTTATTTTTCGTGATATTTTTCCGATGTTTTAATGCTTATTCTGCTATTCTAGGCGGATACGAATTTAATGAATCATCATTACAATCTGTACTGCCATTCTCGATATATACGTGGTGTAACCAACCCCACTTTGTTTTATATATATAGATACGAATAAATTAACTCACTCTTAAAAGTGTAGCGATAGCGATAAACTGATCAGTCGTTCTGTCCTAGCCCTATTCTTTTACTCCTACTCACTTTAGAAGCAAAGAGAGTATGAGCAACGGAGTTAAGGCAGTTCTCGTAGAAACACTTATGTTGAAATGGACTCTATTGAGTTAGATCTATCTTAGATATTTATACCATATCAGCACCACATTTGGTGCGGATATGGTATAAAAATCTAAGAGGAGAAATAAATTACAGTGCTGATCTCAGCGGAAACGATAATGAGAAATAATACATTAACATAGCCAGGGCCTCTTTGGATAGGATCAGGGAAGAAAACCTCTCCTAATCCGATCTTCCAGATTTGGCGTAGCCCTGACAGTCTGGTTACATAATTATTTTTTAAAAAAAAAAAGCAAAGTTAAACAATAAAAGACTCGGTCTCAGTCAACATGTGTAGTACATTATATAACAATCTTTATTCAACTAAGTACACACAATAATATCTATTAATAATGATAATATAACTAAATAATATGTCATTCATCTTTCTGGGGTTTCAGGGGGCTAATCCAACAATTTATACACGAAATTAAAATAATAGATTTATACGATTAATTACAAATAAATAATAAACAAATAAATCTTTAGCTTTTCAACTCCCGTTGTTTCGTCTTCTTTTTCGCCTGGGACATCAGTGGGTTACCCTTTATACTGTTATTCTTAAACCCGAGTTACTTCAATCCTCGCAAATGTGATAATATTCGGATACAATATCTCCTGATAATTATGCAAATTAAATGTCACCAATGGCGCTATTGTACAATTCACTGAGTTTATAAGTGATGTTGATCCCAGGCGAAAAAAAAGATTACTCAAACAAACAATCAAACGTAACCTATCTCAATCAATGCCCTTTGAATACTAATTTTTTCGCGTAGAAAAACAGCTGAAGATCCGCGTCGTATTTTGTCACTTGGTGTTCTAAATTCAATATATTTCAAATAATTCTGTTTAATAATCATTAAATTATTATGTTTTTCTTTAATTTCCATTACGAGCAAGTGGTTTCTATAATGAATACTAGTTAGAAATCTGATCTATAATATGCAATGCGTTTTTTTAAGACCATTATATTATATATTCTCTATTAAAAAAAATGAGAAGGTGTCAAATCTCCTCCCTTTAAACGATCAGACTTTCTTTGACAGTATTCAACCACTGGCGATGCTTAAATAAAATTACAAGAATGCTATAAGAATGATGCAACTCCAAAAAAATATTCTGTAATACTAAAGAAACTATTTCAATAGAAAACAAATTTTCACTCATAGAAAAATGCTACTATGTTGCTATCTCTACGTCCAACTCGACTCGTGTACATGTAATTATTTTCACTTCTTGCTAAGTACTCCATGGTACTAAATAAAAGAACAAAACAAACATTACTCTTCATCAAAGAGATTCTATGGTGCCCCCCGACACAGCCAAATCGGCTAGATTATTACAATAATTGTATGAATAACAGATTCTTTCTTTATTGAGCTTTCTCGAGAGAGATTCAAAGACAGGAAAATTTTCTATGGCGACACACAACTTGTTCGCGCTCTGAAGGAGCATATTAATAGTTTACTTGAGTGGATCCGGCTTCTTCCTCTTCTGGTTCCTCAATCTCGAGGGGGGGATATCATCCTTAGACTGGTGGACTGCCTAGGGGCTAGAAATGGCCCTCGTGGAATCCATTTCTGGCTGCGGGGTTGATCATCAGTCCCTCTCCGTAGGACCGTCTCGGGGAAGGTGGCCTCATCGCATGGTAGTGGCATCGGTTGCAATTGGTTTACTTCGCCAATTGACCCAATAAGTACTGGAGCCAATGCGAGTTATGATTTGATGTGGCATTATCTGACATTGATACTTGACTGTGTGTGTCACCTGTCACTGCGTTTTGGTAGCAGCGCAAGGTGAACAAATTGCGTGAGATCGCTTCATCCCATCGGTTGTGTGCTCAAGGCTAAGCTGAATGCTGAAAGCCTACTTTTAAAAATTTCTGATTCCATCTCTGTGATGTCGATAGTTCTAATAGGAAGGCTATGGTAGTGGTGAACAATCCTCCAAAGTCCTTCATCATCTTTTCTATCACTCTTGGCATTTTCTAAAACTGCTTCTGTCTGTCCCGATTATCACTGATAACAGCTGATTTTTACTTAAACGGTTCTCCAAGGAATAATGGCTCCCATTTTTATTATTATTAAAAATCAATTATCAAAACGGTTTTCATGGGTTTATACCTCCCATAATTATCATTATCAAAGTCGATAATCACAACGGTTTTCATGGGCCAATAGCTGCCTCAATTATTATTATCAAAGTCAATGAAAAATCTTTTTTAAGGGTTAACGGTACCCAAAGTCATTACTATTAAAAAATAGCATTTACACACTTTGTCCAAGTATTTTTACACTCCACAGTTATTATTTAGAAAGTATTTTATGTTTGTTTATTCAAAGTTCTACGTCCCGAGACTTCTCGATTGTTACCGGCATTTTTCCGGAAATATCCGTACGTGAGGATATTTTGGAGACTACGTGAAGGAAGGTGGTGGGAAAATGTGAAGATAATACGAAACGTATGCGCTGGGTTATGTCCATGCGCTCTGGATGCGACTGCACGCCAGGATGACACCAGTCTCCGCTGACGCGACACCATTTTCTTTCTCGTACTAGGAAGTTTCCGAACTTCCCTCTTCGTGGCTAGAAACTCCAGTTATTCGCCGTTCCCACAGCTCCTCAAAGGTGCTCTATTAGAGACGGCTTGTCTCATTTTGCACCGACATCCTCTTGACTTGTCGACATAACTCCTCGATACTTCATGGCTCAGTTATGGGGACTCTCCAGTAACATACAAAAATACAAACAAACAAAAATACAAACAATACAAAAAATAATACACAAACACAAATAAAACATAAAACGTATTTTTCTAACTACATTATAGTACATTTACTTTCATCCCTGAAACCCTTAGACTTGATATTATTACAGATTAGGGCGCCACTGACTTTGTGGTAAGCCAGAACGGACTGGGACCGAGCTCGCAAAAACTAGCATAGACGGAGAACAAGAGACTTTTTGTTCAAGGCATGGATTCTGACTAACATTTTTAGTTTTCCGTTTTAAAATTATACTTTTGCGCTACTGAATTTACATTGGCAAATTTCCTTGCTGCTCGACTCTCTCGTCAGCATCTTCTGGTAACGCAGACCGCATGATCTGCACGACGTCCAAACGCGATCAGTGCTCCCTCACGTCTCACGGTCCATACATGAATGCCCCCCACTTCCCAGGACAAGCCAGTGGGTGGCAGCCATTCCAGGGCAAAGAGCTGCGAGGCGGCCACAGGATCCCGGATCACCCAAAGTGTTCCTCCGGCGAATCCATCCAGTCCTGATCAAGGCACTGTGTTCCCATTGAACGACTCCTGGCGTGTCTCGGCGCATCCTGCCCGAATCTCGCCAGATCCCCCCATGGAGCTGCACTCTGCCTTCCTCGGCGAAGTTAGGGCGTCAACATCATCTGGTGAGAAGGGCAGCACTTCCAATCGCTTTGGCAACGTCACGTCCTCTGTACCGGCCGGCTCTGCGGCAATCGATCGACTTTACATAGACTTAATTACTCATTAAGTGCAACTAATTAACAAACAAAAATAATAAAATTTACAGTAGAATTTAAGAAAGTTGAGCGCCACATCATTTTTATTACAAAAATAATGATGAAAAAAATTGACTTGAGAAAAACTTGATTTTTAAATTCAATGATTGCAAATCCCCATACCAGAGCAAAAGATCTCAAGGCGTGAAGTCCCGAAATTGTCAAACTTCGAAAGCCCCACGTTGGGCGCCAATTAACATAGCCAGGGCCTCTTTGGATAGGATCAGGGAAGAAAACCTCTCCTAATCCGATCTTCCAGATTTGGCGTAGCCCTGACAGTCTGGTTACATAATTATTTTTTAAAAAAAAAAAGCAAAGTTAAACAATAAAAGACTCGGTCTCAGTCAACATGTGTAGTACATTATATAACAATCTTTATTCAACTAAGTACACACAATAATATCTATTAATAATGATAATATAACTAAATAATATGTCATTCATCTTTCTGGGGTTTCAGGGGGCTAATCCAACAATTTATACACGAAATTAAAATAATAGATTTATACGATTAATTACAAATAAATAATAAACAAATAAATCTTTAGCTTTTCAACTCCCGTTGTTTCGTCTTCTTTTTCGCCTGGGACATCAGTGGGTTACCCTTTATACTGTTATTCTTAAACCCGAGTTACTTCAATCCTCGCAAATGTGATAATATTCGGATACAATATCTCCTGATAATTATGCAAATTAAATGTCACCAATGGCGCTATTGTACAATTCACTGAGTTTATAAGTGATGTTGATCCCAGGCGAAAAAAAAGATTACTCAAACAAACAATCAAACGTAACCTATCTCAATCAATGCCCTTTGAATACTAATTTTTTCGCGTAGAAAAACAGCTGAAGATCCGCGTCGTATTTTGTCACTTGGTGTTCTAAATTCAATATATTTCAAATAATTCTGTTTAATAATCATTAAATTATTATGTTTTTCTTTAATTTCCATTACGAGCAAGTGGTTTCTATAATGAATACTAGTTAGAAATCTGATCTATAATATGCAATGCGTTTTTTTAAGACCATTATATTATATATTCTCTATTAAAAAAAATGAGAAGGTGTCAACATCTTTAATCAAGTCTTTGTCTACATTTTACAACTTAGTCGTGAAGAATTTCTTCAAGGGATATTATTTCAAATAAAAAAAATAAATAATAACCTTGTAACGCTGTGGAATATACTCTGCAAGAAGATTGTGCAGGTGGTTGTGGCTACAACTTTGAGTGTATCACGGAATAAAAAAAGCTTGCTGAGAATAGAAAAAAAAGAAGTGTTTCAAAATATTTCGAAAATCATTTCGTAGTAAAATGGAGAAATAACCAAAATATAAATATGTAAGTCTTATTTATTTTTTGGCTTTAACCTGAAATTACTCGTTATTTGAGTACTTCTCACATTATACACAGATTCAAAATAACAATACTGTTAACACTTCCTATCACTTGGAACAACTAAAACATAATATGAGCTTTTATTTTCAAACTGAAATCCATTAATAATTTACGAAAAATGACTCAATATAGAACTAATATAATATATTATATCTGGATAATCCATTCAAGGAAAGACACGCCTCTTTTTTTTAAATATTTTAGCTTACAATCTGAAATATTGTGTAAAATACATATACAAAAATGTCACCGACGAATTTATAATTTATTGCTTCGGCTTAAGCCCAAAAAAGATCGCTTCAGGTTCAACATATCGACTGTGGAAAGGAAAAAGGACGTAACCCACACATATCAAATTTTACAGGAGGCGCTAAAAACGTGTTTTGATGATTTTGTGACATATGCAAATTATGAATTATACACAACCTTGAAGTGCACGGATACTTCTAAACTGGTGTTTATTTGACATATTCTAATATTAATTAAAGAATTTGTCTCGGAAAAACCTTTATTTCAATGTTTTTTCTTGGTTTTATTTTTTTACAAGGTCATCTTTTTCAAACCTAAAAGCTAAATTTAGATACTAATTCGGCACTTTCAGCTTCCATCCTTTTGATAGAATGTGTGTCAAGTTGCATGCATTGTGATTATCGAAAAAAGCTGTTTTAGAAAATTGAGGGTTACGTCCTTTTTCCTTTCCACAGTCGATATAATGACCCTTCGCCAGTAGTCAGCAACCTATTGAGAGACTTTGTAAACAAACTACTGTTGAACAATTTAAAAGCTTAAAACCACTTAAAATGTATATATTTTTTTAAAAACATTAAAAATATATTAATTTATAATACGTGCATTTGCATATGTATGTGTAAATACAAATTTATTTTATAAAAACATACATATGAGTCGCCAAGTTGCTAAGCACGCTCCAGAGGTTTTTTTAAGTTTTGAGTAAATCACGAAAAACTGTTTTGGGTATATATAGCGATTTTGAGTGTTTTAAAAGTTACTTTATATCTTCCAGGTTACAAATAAAAGCAAAATAAAATCTATAATTCAACTAATATACCGTCAATAAATACAGAGCACGAGCATTTTTCAACAGAGCTGGTTTTGACCGGAATAAAAATATTTTCGGTAGGTAATACTATTCAGTGGCGGTTCATCTTTATTGTGGCAAATAAACAATAAAGATATTCCTAAATTTATTGTTTCCAAAGTTATTGTGTATTAGATATTTTTTATTTCACCTTATAATGAGTAATAGTGTTCAAGATATTTTAAATACTTAATTTTCTTACAGAAGTTCTGAATGAAGATTTTCGACTTTGATTTCAAAGACTCGCAGATTGAGAAGATTTTTACTCATACAAATATGCTGCACCAAATAATTGTATTTTATTCGTTTGATTGTGTTCTGTGTTTTCAAAATTCTGGCAAAGATCTTTAAATGTATTTCTTCATAGAACTGATTTGATGATGACAAAATTTGATCTTTCATGGCGGGGAACTCAAAACCGCCCGCGGGTAGTAGGTTGCCGACCACTGCTCTACTCCTAGTTAACACATTGACAACGTCTTGGATATGCCCAAAATACATGATACAAATGCGGTCGCCTTTATGTCATCATAACTTTTAACCTAGTAGAAAATATTTTTTTATATTTTTGAATATGTTTATTAAGCTATACTTTTTTATAAAATATAGTATAAGAAAAATAATGATATAATATTCTTATTTTGATCAGTACTTTAAGATCTATTGCCGCATGTTATACGATTTTGAATTTTTTGTTTAAAAGAAACACTTTAATATGTGAAAACAACGTATTTACATATCGGCAGGCATTGATGTTGAAACAGAGGTTGGTTCTGTGAATAAAGTTATAAATATGGTCAAAGTTAATAAATAAATAGAATAACACCGACAAATCTACGGAAACAACTGTTTTTTATTCCATCAATTGCTCTAACAGGTGATGGCATAGATTACAAAATCAGTGGGTCTAATTTTTGATGAAAATAAGTTAAATAACTTGCTGAATAATCTCAGCCATAATATGTAGGGATTGATTTTAAAAAATAAAAAAATTCTAATGACCCGACTAACAATTACGCAAAAATAAAATTGAATGTTTTCCTAACGGCGTTAGGTTATAAACTGTTCAAATTTTTCAATAATATTGTTAATTAAACTATGGCCACTAATCAGGTCTGGATAAAACGCTTCAATAAATATTCAACAGTTGTGCAATACTATTTTTTGTTTTTAGTAGTTGTATTTTATTAATTTCAATCAAATTCCAAATGCTTAAGATCTTTGGTTTATTCGCCCGGCATGAGTGCTCTTTTTGCATCGATAAATGGATGTGGTTTGTTATCATTGATGGTTGGAAACGCTTATAAAATATTGCATAAGCTGAATGGAGACATTTCCAATGATAAAGAAATAAGCATTATATTGACTCATGGCATGTCAAAAATAAGTGTCAAAAAATATGTTCAAAGAGTTATGAGCTAGTTACATCGCCTATATCCAATGACGCGTATTCTAAGGGCCCCGGTGGCAATGTGTTAAGAAAATTAAATTAAATTGTTCTATGAAACCCGCCGGCCGAATTTGTTACACATGTTTTTTTAGAACAAATATAAGATTTCAGGTTGGTTTCTTACATATTATAAAAACTTTCTGCCAATTTAAAAACTTGTATGCATGAGTGAAGATAGCTTTATTTATGCGTAAAGTAATAAATTGTGTTCGGTTAAGAATGTATAAAAAACGACTGCCGATACGAAGATATGTTTGAGCCTAGCCGCTTGCAATAATGTGTTTCATGGGAAAAAATATGTGGAAATTGAAATCATCTCAAAGATGTATTTTTGAGCCCCTTCAGATTTAGAGGCCCTTGAGATTCGGAGGCCCGAAGCAGTTGCCTCATGCGCTTACGGGATAATCCGCCACTGATGGGGGCAAACAAGCAATATCAACCGGAACATTAGTTAGGTGCAGTTTGACAAATTCAGAAAGTCTATCTTCCGAGAATATTATTTAATGAAAATTTAAATACTGTAAATAACTGATAAGATTTAATTTTAATGATAAATATTTTCCATATTTTTTCGCGTTGCCTCGGCCAAGAATTACTGTCCTATTTGACTTTTTCAACATCGTCCTATTCATTTCTTAACAATTGGCATAAATGAGCTATAAATTTCATTTGAACAATCCATTATCGCCTGAAATAGTATTATTCTCTCGTGTGCCTACTGTAGTAGTAGCACAGCCGAGAGTTTATATTTATAGAATGCTCCCAATGAGGTAAGGCTTCGATTGACAGAGGCCTTCGGCTTCGATAAAAACATTGATTTAAATACATGTATAAATATATATTCTCAATAAGAAAGAGTCAAGTTAAATAGGGTGTCCAAAATTATAATCAAGGATTGTTATCGGATATACTTAATATAACAAGATTATTTGTAAATTATCACCGTCCGATCTCTTTAAAATGTCCCACTCAAAGTCTCATATTTTCAAGATTTCAATACTTGTTTGTTATATGGGATACATTATAATACCAAACAGGGCACGTACCATGGTAAATTATTAGTAAGAATTATTCCACATGCTTTTTTAGTGCAATATTTGAAATCTTGAAAAATCTAGGGAATTAGTGTTTTCAATGTTTAGTCTTTTTGAGAGACTTTTGAATTTTTTTTAAAATATCTGAGACACTAAGAAAATGCTAAATTCCACATTTTTCCTAGAATCATAAAAATTTCGTTACGTGTTTATACTTATTTTGCATCAACCGAGTACGCGGCCGAGAGAGTGATCTCCGAATACAAATCAATTTGATTGCGACGCACGGGATTTGGCCAAGCAATCCGACAAATTTTAATTGAGCAAGTGAATAGAAGCCGTCTCTATTTCTTCAGCCGAGAGGATACCCCCACCACCTGTATCACTCCATCGGTCACGTTTTTGACATCTCTAACCAGGTGATTGGCGAGTGTTGTAGAATCGAACGAATCGTTCGTTAAAATTAACTGAATCGCTAAAAAGATATCTGCGTAGACCAGGGGTGGCCATACCGTGGCGAATGAGATCAGTGCTTCCCAAACATTTTCATTCTACGGCCCCCTAAATCTGAAAAAATAAATCCGCAGCCCTCCTCAATACAAAACATGTTCTGCGGCGGCCCCCGGGGAAATTCCGCGGCCCCCAATCTGGGAAACACTGAATTAGATGATTACAAGTGACGCATTGCATCTTTGCGCCTACTTATTATTTTTATGTAGGGCCTAGGCGACATAACTTAATCGATATTCATATTTTCTCTATTTTTCAACCCCAACCGTAAACTTAAGAAGGTAAAAAGGGTGCCTGAGTTTTATTGTGTATCTGAAGTCACATCAAAAAAATGGCGCATAATATGCAAAAGATTGGCTACCACTGGTGGAGACGCTTACTCAGCCAATATCACTAGTTTTAATTTATAATTTTATTTTTAATTTATAATTTTATTTGTATTAACTTACCTTAATATGTGTGTACAAACACTTTGGTAAAATACTCTCAAATTCAGATCCCCTTACAAACGTCACGCAACCCCCCTCCCCGCTCCCTTCACGAATTTTGTGTTATTGAGTATGTAGAAATTTGGGTCCTTTGCCAGTGGCGGATTAACCTAAAAAAATTGTTTCAGTTTCTTATGTAGACTGAAAATAATGTGGTAAAAAAATGTTACAACCCAAAGCAATTCCCGACATATGAAAGACAATAAATTATGTTCACCGTCAAATTTAAATTTTAAAAAAATCATGTCTAATCTGCACAAGACGGAATGTGGAGCATATTGACTCCTAATGGAGTGTTTCTCTAAAAAAAACTACGTGTTAATTTGCTCCGTCCCTCTTTTTCGAAAAGGGAATTTATAGAAGGGAAGAGCTAGAACAGGACTTGTGGTTAACAAATCTCTTTCGTTATAGGTATATACCTTGATTTTATGATCAAATTATACAATAATATGTATTACACGAATTCTACCTAAAATGGAAAATAAAACTTGACTCTTTTTTTAAAATTAATACAACAATCCGTTTGTTAGAAAAATTTATTCCTTGAATTTTTTCTGACTACGTCTGCAATAGTAAAAATCTTCATTTCTGTCCATTTGATTGATAAATTAACGAATTCATCATTAAAGGTGTGCTACAAGATTTATCATTTATGAAAAAGAATTGTGTACTCAATCATAATGTTGTATGCACAAATTTAATGCAATGCTTATTACCTATTGTGCACAAGGACTTCGATCAATGCTGATAAGTTAAAAAATATTAAGAGTTTTTTCTTTAAAAGAGGAAAAAAACTTTTTAAATATACAATTAAGCTCATTATTATCTATTTTCGATAGAATGAGGGATTTTCGTATAATTTTACGGGATATCCCAGATATCATTTAAAACGACAAAAAAAACATATTGTAATATATAAAAATGATCAGGGGTACTTATTAATTTGTATTATGATAAATGATAGACAATTTCTGTACAAGATTTATGAATCAAGGATGGATCCTGATGGTTTTGGAAAACCATCAGATATTCAGAACTTCATTCACTTGTACAGTAAAATCCCCATTTACACTAAAGTCTGGACCGTGTAATTTGGAGTAGTCTAATTGAGGGAGTGCATTTTATACAAAATTAGATATTTTGTTTTTTCCGCGAAAAATGCAAAACTAAGATTTCCTTTAGTTTTGGGGAAAAAAATATGGACGAAATATTTAGTTACTAAGTGATAAAATGCAAAGTGCGCGCAAAATCCAGCACACAAACAGTCGCCCGGGTATGCGTGTATACCTGACACATGTTGAATACACATACCCTAGCCAACATTTGACTGTATGCACCGCACAGATGGCCGTCTCGTAGCAACGATAATAGAATGCAACCGTTCAATTAGGGGATCTGTGGCGAATATATCAAGCCAGCGCGTAGTGTAATTGGGGTTTCCACTGTATATATTATATTTTTTTATTAATTATTACCCACCTTTCAAAATAAGTACGGTGTTTCGAAAATTCCAGGTTTTGCAAAGAGTTTCATCGCGAGAAAAAAATGGTAAACAGTGAGTTCAATATAATATGGATTTTTTGAGATCTCTGTTTTTTATTATATTTTGGTAACTTTTAATTATTTTCAAAGCTTTTTGTTGTCAAAGCACAATATATAATTGAATTGAAATGAAATTACACTTCCCAAACGGAAAGTTTAACCACAGCTAAATAATTTGCTGTCCTTTGAAACAAATTCAATTCAACATACCTGCTAAAATAAATACATCAATTCACAATTCTATAGATTCTATTAGATGCACGAATTCTAAGCAAAGTATTATTATAATAGTAATAATTTCTAATATAAATATGTTTTTCGTGCGATATAAATACTTTATATCCTTGGTCAAATACTAAATGTGAGACAAAAGAACGTCTGTCAGCGAAAAACAAAATTTTATCAAAACTTTTGTGGTTTTCCACAAAAATTAAAAAAATACCCGCCAAGCAAAAAAATACAAAAACATTTTTTTTGCCAACTATCATAATATGATATGTTATATAATATGGTAAATATAGGCATAAAATAGCTTTTGGTCAGTCTATAATAACCTAATCGATCATGCAGAAATTATTATCAATCCGAGATTATTTATCACAGTAAAATAATAAAAAATAAGTCTTAAATGTGTACATATATTTTTGTCAGTTCAAGTGCATTCGTGCACTAGATAAAATCAGAAGACGCCGAAAGACGAAACCCGGGTCGTTATCGACAAAATTTATGTAAGTGTACAGAATAAAAATAATTCAAATGTGATATTCATTGATCTTTCATTTAGTCAATCGGATTGCAAAGAGAATGCATAAACATTAATTATAGGAAAAGCTTTCGAAATACGTCGCAAATCAGGCAGCACTGCTAACGTCTATGACCATAGAGATTTTGGTTATTCTCTATTCTCATCTCATTCAACCTAAACCGAAATCGATCATGAAAAAATGACAGCATGTCCTAAATGCCGCTAATATGGCTGAATCTTCGGATTTGCTATTTTTTGATACATTTTCTCACGAATCTAGCGAGGTAATAATGAGATTTTATCGAATTTGTAAAATATTCAGTTATGTTTGATATTTTTGTGATCTCGAATGTCAAATCCGATATCCGAATGATCTGTCACTTTTATTTTATAAATAAACTCTTCACTGTTGAACTATATTACATTGTACACTTTGTGTTCAACCTCAGAATTACCCCTAATTATACTTTGCAATTATAACATGCAACCTGAATCGACATCATCCGTTCCAGATCAAAATTTAATAATCTTTAACCTAATTTTACATTAACGTATTGTGCTTGTCTAATCCTTCGATTATATTTACAGTATTCATATTTCAGTTAGTCGTGTAAATTGTATTCTCATCACGATGTTAATTAAATGGTGCTTATTTATTTTTTAATTTTACTTCGCTATTGGATTGTTTTTTATCAATGAAACTAGTAAAACAAAAAGTGTTTTCGTGCAGAATCAAATTTCAACGCTTTTCTCTTATTATGTTCTATAGTAAACTAGTTGTATATGCTCACAACACAATATATGTATACAAATAGTTCATGGTTGCTAGATTATTAATTTAAAGTATTATTTTTGCCCCCAAAATGTGTTTTTAGTATTGTTTATTGAAGCTCTCCCAAAAATATACAGATATCTGAAATAAATGTGTTATTTTTAACAGTAATATGTAATTGGTAACTTTACTATTTTTTTAAAATATTCAAAGCAAATGCATTTTCTGTGTCGAATTCCCCTATTTATTTAACCTTTATCTGCCCCACGCTTAGGGTGTTAGAAGTAGTTCACTGCCCAAGTAATTTTTCCCAGCAAAAATAACTGTATCTCAATTGAGGGGTATAAAAGCATAACCGCCACTATCCATACCTGACCGTTTTTGAGATAATGATTGATTAATGACCCTTTACTCACTCTCTATGCCCTTCAAACTTCAAACCAGTGCAAATTCGTCTCCAAATCATTCAAAATCGACATCATAAGTTTTGATTAAATGCATAACCGTCTCTATTACACTTCAGTGAAGTTCAAAAGCGCCACATTCGAAATTTACCAATCACGATACAGTTAACACATACTAGCGCAAATCGTATATTGCCGCCGTGCTTCGTTGCCATACAAACGTTTTGTGTTCGCTTGGCAAATAATTCAAAACTTATCATAGAAAATGGATGTTAATGTATCACCTGTGCCTAAAACCAGTGCAAGAAAGCGTGAAGTAAACAGGGATCAGTGGAAACAGAACATACAAAAGCGCAAAAGGTAATAATTATTCACTTTATAAAACTGATTTTAACTGTCATTTGTTAACACATTAAGCGCCGAGCCCTGGATCAATTTTTAATAAAATATTTTTTTTTATAGATACTCACCGAAGACATTGCCAGATCTACGATTAATTGAGAATTGTCATCACAAAAATAACAAAAAGCTTAAGTGTAATGAAATTGGATCGCAAGATATTAGAAAATTTCGCAATGCATTTTATTCGAAATATGAAAAAGCATATCAAGATGCATTCATTTTGAAATTTTTAAAAGTTAAATCGCCTTGACGACACTGCCCAAAACCAAATATCAGAGCGTTGCAACAAACGCACACGAAGTTATACATGAGAAAGTCCACAAGGCCATTTTTATTACTGCAGGTATGCCAAAAGTTTTTTTAAGTATTCTGGGCATTGGAGTCCATAGAATGCGATCCATTGCGAAAACTTTCCTAATTTCTGGCAAAATTTTCCAAGATAAACGAGGCGGAGACAGTGTCTAGCAAAAATTCCGAAAAGAAGGCAGCAGTAATGAGGTTTATCGAATCATTCAAATGCATAGAATCGCATTATTGTAGGACTGCCACTACAACTCGTAAGTACATGCCATCTGAATTAAATATTAAAAAAATGTGGAGTATGTACCAAAATTTGCAAGGAAATGATGAAGTTCTCAAAGTACGGCATTGTTTCTTTAGAAACATATTTAACCGGAATTATAATATCGGGTTCAAGACGCCGAGTACCGATGTTTGCTCTAAGTGTCTTGAACTATCAGTAAAAATTAAAAATGAATGCGACGACCATGAAAAAGCGATGTTGATGTAGCAAAAACATTTGCATAAGCTGAAAGCCAAATGCTTCTTTGAATATCTTAAAGAAAACAATGATAATATGGTCACTCTTTCTTTTGATTATCAAAAAAATCATGTTCTACCAAAAGTACCGGATCAAGCGGCATACTACAGCCGACAGTTATATATAAATAACTTTACCATTGTTCAGAAAAATGAGCAGAACGATCTCAGAAAAGAAAGTGTTTTTTTATACACTTGGACAGAGGACAGGCATGCGAAAGGAGCCAATGAGATTGCTTCAGCTGTTTTCCATCGCCTCAGTCAAATCGAACTCGGAGCCAATATTAAAATTATTCGATTAATGGCTGACGGCTGTGGCTCGCAGAACAAAAATTCTGTAATGCTATCGATGTGCACTTTTTGGCTAATAAATAAGGCTCCATGAACGATAAAAACTATCCAGTTAATATTCCCGATACCAGGTCATTCATTTATGACAGCGGATAGACTCTTTGGACTAATTGAAAAGGAGATAAAAAATAAACAGGAGATTATAGATCCATCGGAATACAAAAAAATACATGAACATTTTGGAAATGTGTTTGAACTTGGTCTGGATTGTCCTATACTCGATTGGAAAACGGCTGGAGCAGGCATATTAAAACCTCCAAGCCAATACCATTTTAAATTTGCACCTTGCAAAAGGTATTTCATTGCCAGAGTCAAAGGTAATCTTCGAAGGGCACTACTTAAAGGTGAAATAAACTACAAAACGGAATTAGGCATGCTTAAATCCTTTTCCAAGAAAGGCAAACATATCTCAGACATGACGCCCTTAGTCATTAATCCATACAATGTAAAATTGAGTCCTCTGAAATTAAATGACATAGACAAACTTATTGAAAAACACTTTGGAGCAAATTGGAAACGGGAGTTTGGCGATGGACATCTGAAGTTTTATAAAGATATAATTGAAAAAAACAACATTTTTGAAAGTCACGAAGAGGTTGCTGAACACGTAAATGTTTTGTGTGACTATTACCCAGAAGAAATTGGACAAATGGTGTAGTTGACATATTTTTTTGTTGTTTACAACAGTGCTTCTCAACTTTTTTCATTCCACAGCCCCCGAAATCTGAAAAAAATAGTCCGCGGCCCTCAATACAAACCATGTTCTGCGGCGGCCCCCGGAGAAATTCCGCGGCCCCCAATCTGGGAATCATTGGTCTACAACTTTGTTTATTTGACAATAATTAATTATCGTTACACTATCTCATTTCATCAACACATAATTATTTTTTTGTTCTTGAAATTGTTACTTCTGTTTACTCTCACGACTAATGTTTTGATACTTTTTTTTTCAATGTTTTTAGTTTTAGGCACCATTTTATAATGCAAATAAATATTTTTTTTCCTTGAAAAATTAATAGTTTTTTATAAATTTCAAATTAAGTAAGCTCAAAAATTGACGTATTTTTGCGTTTTGTTAGCTTGTAATATTTTTTTTTTAAATTTTGTTTGTATAATATAACTTTTAACCTGTTTATTTTGTTTTTTTTTATGAAGAATATAAAATAATAAATATTTTAGTCATATTTATTGAAGTTTTGGTCTCGAAGTGGTTAAATCGATAAATCACGCATGGTGAAGTGCAAATCCGCCACATTCACAAACCTTCAACGACAAAACCGCCACTTTGCAAATTTGAGCTGCAAAACCTCCTCTATTGAAAAAATGATTGTCTTTTTTTAAGTAATGAAACTAAAATTGCTTGATATAAAATTACCAAACTAAAAACAAATCTAAAAGGATGTGAATATAATTCGAAATCATTCAAAAAAATGTAAAGGGAACATTTAAATCGTTTTTTTCAATTACTGAACAATTTGCATTTGTGCTTGTAGGTGGTTATGCTTTTATACCCCTCAATTGAAGTCATTACTTATTTAATGTCATATTTTGTATACTGTTATCATAAATCAATGCGATCCTGTCGCGAAACTCGCCATACTAACTGGTCTCTCTAAGTCGGGGGTAGTCAACCTTTTTATACCGCCCTCCTTTGTATCTCTGTTGGTAGTAAAAATTTGTAATTGCCCACCGAGTCCACAGTAGTGGTGATTTGTTAAATGTTTTTAAAACCCCTACTGCCCACCATGAAAGTTGGAACGCCCACTAGTGGACTGTAGGAACCAAGTTGACTACCACTGATCCACTGTTTAAAAGTTAGTTATTGTTATATGGCTTTCTAAAAATGTTTTAACGATAACACTTTTTTCAGGAATTAAATTTGGATTTGGTTCAATTTCCCAAACCAGTGTATGTCGCGGAAGTGCGCATAATTCCTCTAGGCGCTCGCGTCCAAGGAGATTTTCCAGGCGGAGTTAGATTGGGCGCGACCAATCCCACACAGTTTCACATTGATTTCTTTGTTAACGACCTCAGCAAACCGGGAGCATCAACTTTTGAGACTCTTGGGAGCTTAGAATATTGCCAAAATGGACGAATACACATGGACTGCGAGGGTTCTGTCGACCAGCCGAGGCAGATACCCACCGATGGACTCGTGCTGAGGGGTCAGTATTTTATTTATCATAGCTTCTCAGGGGACCATAAAAACATTGAACATAGCCAGAATTTATCAACTGTAAAAAAGAAACACTAAAATTATTCGAGACTCCCTCCCCCTTCATTAGTTTCTAAATCCTAGAGGTCTGCACGGGACCGGCCCTTTAACCGGCACGGGCCAGGTTCGGGCGGGTTCGTTCGTGTCTTAAGTCAGCCATGATGATTTTAATTATAACCAGTTCTATAGTGAATCGTAAATTTGAAAAAAAACGAGTTTTTTTCGGGCTGAGGAGTATAAATCTGGGATTCGGGCCGGGATCGGGTAACAAGTGCGGTATTAGACTTGGGCCCGGGCCGGGTCAGGCCTGAGTTTTTCGGGCTCGGACCTGGTAATATTATAAAATTTCGACCCGTGCAGACCTCTACTAAATCATAATAAATTTGAGAATAGCCCTGCAGGTGTTAACATATCGACTGTGGAAAGGAAAAAGGACGTAACCCTCAAATTTCCAAAACAGCTTTTTTTCGATTATCACAATGTATACAACTTGACACACATTCTGTCAAAAAGATGGAAGCTGAAAATGCCGAATAAGTATCTAAATTTAGCTTTTAAGTTTGAAAAAGATGACCTTGTAAAAAATTAAAACCAAGAAAAAATACTGAAATAAAGGTTTTTCCGAGACAATTGTTTTAATTAATATTAGGATATGTCAATTAAACACCAGTTTAGAAGTATCCGTGCACTTCAAGGTTGTGTATAATTCATATTTTGCATATGTCACAAAATCATCAAAACACGTTTTTAGCGCCTCCTGTAAAATTTGATATGTGTGGGTTACGTCCTTTTTCCTTTCCACAGTCGATATGCTCATCATTACATCTAAATGAAATATAGGTGTAGATGTGCGATGTTGCAAACTAATACTGGTAATTCCTCATTATTAGATACATACCAAGAATATTTCTTTTAAATTGAAATTGTGTGATTTGAGGGTTATATAAATATATCAATGTTAACTATAAATTATAGAGCCCATCACTAAAAACTCTTAAACTGTGAGTCCCAGAGTCATTAAATCTACAATGTTAGTGTGCGTCACAAATCTGGATTAATGTGCTGAGGAAGTAATCTAATAATATTATATAATTTTAAAATCTTATTACGCCTAAAAATTTCATTTTAGAAATCCTGTAAAACTTATTCAATGAAAACAAATAAAAATACTAACATACAACTAAACAAGAGGGAGTCAAGTGTTTGTTTATGCTTTAACCGGATCTCTGCCGCAAGCGAGTTTATACGCTCTACTTTATACTTGATTTACAAGGCCACAAGAAGCGTATTTAATAATTTTAAAATATCATGCATATAGTGAAATATCTTGCAATCATAGTATGATACTAAAACTTTAAAGATATTGTTTTTTAATCTATAATACATCGATTTTTAAAAAAAGCTTTTTTGTTGTGTTCAAATGTGTTGCTAGCAGGGCTAAGCGAATATGGCGATAATTTTCGTTTTTTAAACATTTTTGGATAAATGATGGCGGAAATGACCCATCGTGTATTTATATGGTAAGTGTTTGTAATTTACTATTATTTATATGTCCAAAAAGTACATATTTATTAGGTTTTTTTTTTTTAAAGAAAATCACGGCCCTCCATGCACGGCCATATTAATACCGCACGGCACAGATCAGGTTAAATCAGGTATGGGCAACCTTTCTTAGGTCTGGGGCTAAATTATCATTCTGTCTCCTGTCTCAAGGTCCGGACCAAATTATTAAACATAATAAAGTAATATTAAATTAAATAAAACGCGTTGCTATTTCTTATATGGTGGTGATAATGAATTAGTAGAATGGAGCCACTGCAAGTGCCAGTGTCATCTCCATTATTTAATCCCTCCCTGAAACTATTAATTTCTTTCTCTAATACTTCGCCGAGATGAATCAGGGCCGGACAAAATAGCTCGGAGGGCTGGTGGTTGCCCATATATGCTTTAAATATTAGTTGGGAATCTCAACCAACAGTAATAAATAAGCAATCTAAAATATGTCATGTGAAACTTCTGAAACTGAAAATAAGTTATTTTGCGATAAAACTTTCAGTAGAGAAAGGATTAACGAATTATTTGATTCAAGACTGTGCATCTATAACGTTGTTTCCCAACATGGGGTGTACGCTTCACCGGGGGGCAATTTAAACTTTTTTGGGGGCAATGTGCAAATCATTTATATTTTTTTACAAACAAAATTACTAATAATGACAGCTCGCAAATTACTATTGTCATTCCCATCATATTTAGTTGAATGTAGCTTTGGCTTTTTATTGAAAAAAAGGAGATTAAGGAAAAGGGAGACATGGAAATTTTCAATGAGTCGAAGTGTGGCGTGGCACAAATAAGGTTGGGAAACACTCATCTACAATGTTTATAAATTCTTCTATGAATATTTTTTAATTTAATATCTAACAAATGATTTTATGCATTATTTGAGGCGCAAGTTTTATAATGTTTTTATTTCTCATTTCAGGCTGGTACACGACAATAACTCTGGCGGTGTACGGCAGTATCACTAAGGGTGTCTCAGAGCAGACAGGAGTGGTGGGCCGAGAGGAAGTACCCCCTCCGCCGCGGGTCTCCACTCCTCCCGATCCAATTCCTGTCGCCCAGCCGGGGTGGACTGATCCGGCACCTCCTGCTGAAATTTATCCACCACCAGACTACCCGCCGGACGCTTATGACCGTCCAGCTTACCAACCGGACTACTACGGCAGAGATGGTCCCAAAGATCCCCGCGCCTATCATCATTCGAGTGACGACGGTTCGCTCGCCTGGAGTAAGAGGGAGGATAAAGATCGCAGGGATGGAAGATCTCGAGATGACGATCGACCGAGACGAAGCCCTGCAGGATCTGTCAGCGGAGAGCGCACCCGAAGCCACGGTCGAGACTCCCCGAGGTATTCCAGATCTCGTAGTCGAGAGCGCGATTACCCATCTGGCAGAGACAATTACCGTCGCGATGGCTCCATAAGCCCTGCGTATCGTGACAGGCCTTCATCTCGGGATCGACCGTCTTACAAGCGTGAGGATTACCGGAGACCTCGACCGCCCTCATACGAACGATCCCGCGGAGGGTCTTATGAGAAGAGGTCTTCCACTTACGAGAAACGTAGCTCTCCTTTCGAGAAAAGGCCACCATCATATGAGCGCCGTGCTCCATCTTATGAGAGACGTTCTTCGCCGTATGGTGAGAGGGGACCTCCTTTCGAAAAGAGAGCTCCCTCTTATGAAAGGCGTCGTGACAAGCGAGCCACTTCCCCCGCTCCGTTGCGGGAAAGAGACGGTTTTGACTGCCGGTCTCACTCTCCTACTCGTGACGACCCACGGAAAAGGCCGCGAACACCGCCCGCCGGTTCACCCCGCCGTCCTCGAACACCAGACGCTACCCGAGTCCGAACTGATCTCAGTCCGGTCGATTCCGTTCTCTCTGATGAGGGCGTTGCTGAATATGACCGAGATGGTGAACCGCTACTCAGTGGAGATGATGCCTATCGCAAGGGTTGCAAGATTCGAAAACTATCTTTGAAATCTGACGCACTTCCGAAGCCAGCAGACGACCGCACCTCTCCTTCCTCCAAAACGGGAACACCACCAGAATCGCCACGACCTGGACAGGAAGATAATGCGTCAGTTGATGCAGAGCCGTTCGAGCCTATATTGTCTGATGAGGATATCCTCGATGATGCGGATGGAACATTTGGGGAAATGGAATATGACATAGGAGATTATTGTCCGGTGGACGATATCCTCAAGTGCTATAATCCATTCCGGGCTGACTGGCAGACTTACACAGAAACCAACCGGTCTGCATTGTTTGCATCGTCAGATGTCGAGTGTAAGAAAGACGTCATGAAGTTGTCGATTGAAGAGCTTTGCAAATTGAGTGTTGACTTTAGAAAACTTCTCGAGATAGTTGCTGATTTTAAGAAAGTTGAAGATAGATTTTCTCCTTCCAATTTTACCCAGCGCACCGCAGATGCGAGAGAAGAGTGGGTGCACATCTGTGAACAATTGCCTCTTTTAATAAACAACATAGCCAACGAGAGTGATATTTTGCTTAAGATTTTCAGGGCAAAGACTGAAGTAGATTGTTACCTCGAATATGGAAATGTTTTGTCTTTCCTTATAAACTTTTGCCGAGTCGGATTGGACTATGACCTGGCTCTCTCCCAGGAACAGGCTACATTCAAAATAAGGCACATCAAGTGCGGAATCCGTCTGGTGGAAGCTCTCTGTTCCTCCAAGCAGTCCGGGGACGTCGTAATTGGGCTTTTGAAAAATGGTATGAGCGTGTTTTCAAATATTTTAGAACTGTACTCGAAAGAATATATGGCTCAAAGCATTAAACTCATGCTACTTAAAGCCTTGGACGTATCTCTAGGATCCGAGGAGGCGATTGAACATTTTTTGACTCCGCACATTCATTGGAACTTTGTGAAGGGCGTTAAAGCGGAAGGCGACTCTGATTCTTCGACGAACGATTACAAGAATGGCTATCAGATGCTTATCATCATACTCAGTAAAAACCCTCTATCGCGAGTGAAATTCGCTTTAAACGCGTTGATAAATAAAATCAATTTTTATGAACTCCTCAAAAAGTTGCGTGAACATGTCTGCAATTTGAGTCCGACTGAAAACTGCAGTGAGGGGGAGCGTGAAATATCGGAGACTGAGATTGAACTCGTCATAAATTCTCTCGAAGAAGTGCTCAGTGTGTATCGAAACGGATCGTTTGAATTGTCGCAGCCGAGAAAGTTTCTTCCTGTCTCGAAGCAGTTCGATATCAACAAGAGCTCTATGAATGGAGTGCTTCTTGATTTCTTCAGAATTCACAAACTTTTAGAGACTTGCCTCTTTCTTTTGACCTGCCCGCTCACTTACAATTATCCCGTTATAACTAATCCGATATATGATCTCATTTCTCTGCTCGCCGATTGTCACGAAGGCCTCCTGTATCTGTTTGAAAATATGAAAACCAGCGAACTGATATTCAGATGCCTTCTACAACCTTTCACGCAACAGAATGATGAAGATCAACTGATGGTGCTGCAGGATACGGGAAACTGTTCCGCTTCACAACAGCTCGGACTCGAAATGGCATACAGGCTCCAATCAATATATTACATAAATGCAATATTTGATTTACAATCTGCAAAAGAGGAAAACGAGTCAGAACTGTTTGAAAAACTTCACGGTCTGTACTGCTTAGGTTTCGGTGGCATGGGAAAATTGGCTCTAGCAAACATTTTGAGCATGGGCGATAATATTTTATGTCTGCTGAATGTCTTCGAAAAAGATATACACTCCAAACAGATTGATCGAGACGATTTCCACGCTACCAAAGAGAAATCTCCTTCTAAAAATTACGCCGTTGATTTGACTGTGTCCACTGTGCAGTTTTCTTCAGATGTAAACTTTCTAAAGAAATATGGAAGAAGAATTTTGAACATAGCTAAAAAATATGACCTCTTTGAACAGAGCATAGCGTCCAATTTACAAGACGTACTGCCGTATCTCAAACCGCTGGAAAAATCTAACATCTTTGATAGCATCAGCGATCTCATTGAAATTCTCAAAGTTTCCGTGGAGCATGTGACATCAGCGCCCGGCGATCTGATCACCGGTCTCAGAATTTTACACCATCTGGGCATTGCCGATTATGAAAATAAAAGGTTATCTCTAGGAGATAATTCAAGGCAAGAGTATATGGAATTGAAATACAAAGATGCCATACTGCAGCTGTTTTCAATGGATGGCGTTCCTCACATTGTCTCGATTCTTGAAAAGCTGTGCGGCTATTTCGAGCAGCCGAGTCTTCACACTGCCACTTTTGTTTCCGTTCACGGTTTGCATTTAGCCAATATTGTCCTTCCCAGTCTGGAACTGCTCAACAAAATGTTGACGTACGTCATCCAGGGTAGAAATACTCAATTCAAAGATCTTACCGGCGTCTCTACAATTTTGCAGACTTACAATCTCATGTATTCGTACCCTAGCTGCGCTGTGAGTCATAAGATAGCCCAGAAGTCGTGCAGGGAAGCGATCGAAACTCTGCTCGCTTACACTCAACCTTTTGCCGAAGACGCTTCTGAAAATGAATCGATACATAAATCGCTCTGGACTATGTTGTGTGCTGAAATCATCAAATATATTCTCACAGCTCCTTACACGTTCATTCCCGGTCTGCTCATTCTCTCCGAGATGTTACCTCTCCCTCTGCCCATACAGACTAAGTTCACCCTCAGCGACGGTGAACGCTCCAACATGGTGAGCAACAGAAGGCTGTGGTCCGCTCATCTGCACACTCTCTCCTCAAATATTACAGAAATGATTCAAATAATCTGTCTGTCCGCCTGTCAACCCGTAATACAGTTGCTCCGCAGAGTCTGCATCCAATTGACCGATTTGGCACCGAACACTTCTCTCATCGTGAGCAAAGCCATTCTCGATCTCCTCATCAAGACCGTGTGCGGTGAAAATAACTTCATGACTCAGCCTCCCGAACCTGCTGACTACAATGTGGCCCGACTGTTGAATTTCTTGGCTTGCCTCCTCACCCACCCTTCTGTCAAATGCACCACCCTGCATCTGATGAGACAGTGCACGGCCATGCCTAAGTCTGAAGATGGATACTGGCTCATTGTTCCCATACTCTGCGGAGTGATGACCACAGTCAGCGAATCGCAGCCTCACATTCAGTCTCAAGAGTGCGTCGTGAGTATTCTGAGCAGCCTGTGCGATACGGAGATAACGTTGCTCACTCATATTGATCAAACTCCCGCACTGAAAATGGAAGTTCAAGATGAATCCATTGAAAATACAAAGACTTCCATGACATCCGAAGTGTATCTGGCCAACGCTTTGCCATCCAAAGAAACACTTACCGCCTTAATAAATGCTACGTTCGAATACATATCAAGTGAAAACAGTTTATTTAGTTTAATATCATCAATATTAAGAACTTACTTTCTCTTGACGGAGCACGATTTCGGATTTTATTATTTGAAAACATGCTTAGAAAAAAACCGTGTCGTGTTTGTGAATCTGTTTATGAAAATAGTTAACTGTCTAGGAAAAGAATCATTCGAATGTGTAAGTACTTTCTTGGAGTTGCTGAAGATATTACAATCAATACCTGACGAATTAGAGTCCGCCGAAGGCATTCAGTTCTCATCTAGAACTATTTTCATCAGAACTTCTGAGATGGCAGATATGATCGGCTGGTACAAAAATAAAGAGCAGCATCCGCTCTTTGCATTGGAAAACTTTCTAAAGGTAAAAATTTCAAGAATATTCGTTTTATATAAAAAAAAATACATAATGTCTAGTTACATTCTTTCAACACATTTGAGGAACATGTGATCGAACACACCCAAATCCAGTTTTGAGAAAAAAATGAGATATAATAATAATATTAGAGTACTGATTCAAAAAAAAAAATTTAACATCGCTAAAAACATATTAGCTTATAATCGAAACTGGATAAATATGCTTTACATCATGCTACCCTTTGTCTGCTTGAAAGTTTAAATCCTGCAAAAAACAATGTTCCCTGTAATGCTTCAGATGAATTTGATATATGAAAATATCAAAAAACCCATCATTGGAATCAAGGAAACCGATAATTTCAAATTTGAATTGTCTGAATGCTGTACACTTCCATTAATCTTGTCGTTTACAACCCGGGTTTCGCCTTTCGGCAGCTTCAGGTTTTATCAAGTGCACGAATGTACTTGAACTGACAAGTACATTCGTGCAATGTCTTGTCAGTTCAAGTACAAACTTTCTTATTTCATAGTCTTATAAATCATAATATGAAAGGGCCCATACACCTAGGAACAAATTTCCCGGGACATGATCCTGAAGATCTACGTTATGTCTCGGGAACATAGTCCCAGAACTTGGTCTTGAACACAATAGGGGTCACAGAAACGTCACCCATTGAGTTTAGGTTGGTCAGTGTTGCGTCTGAATGAACATTATTTTATTTTATTGGATGCAAACAATGCGAGTAATGTTAATTACTAATGTTTATAAGTATAATACAATTATTTTATTATCCACGATGACAGCTTATACCATAGAAAATGCCACAGAGTAATATAACTTACGCAAAGGCGCTTATTTTGGCAGCTCTCACCATATGGAGACATTTCAAAGTCGAAAATAGATCTCTAAAATGACGCCCAATGTCGATCAGTGCTGCCTACATATATAATCTCGCAAGTAGTATTCGGTTTTTATAATTACTAGCTGTAAGCCCGTTGCCCGGCAACGTGAGATTTTTGTTGCATTTTTAAGTAGTGAGAAAATTTACTGACGTGAATAATAAATTACAAACCTATTTATTGAATAAGCCAGAAATTATGATACATAGTAAAAGAAATATATCTCGGGGCATATATCGACAGCCCTGCCCTGCAGTATTTAAATTGTAAATTATTTAATTTTTGAAATAATGTTTAAGTTTGCTAACAACCATTTTTCGTAGTAGCAGAAATTTCGTAAATTATTTAATTTTTGAAATAATGTTTGAGTTTGCTAACAATCGTTTTAATTTAATTTTATTTTATTATTCAATTTTTGGAATAATGTTTAAGTTTGCTAACAATCATTCTTCGTAGTAGCAGAAATAGACCTATATTTCAGAAATAATAAATAGAATAAAATAAATTCAGAAATAGGCCTCTATTTTATTCAACAAATTTTTAAGTACAAAAAAAAAATGCAATTTTTACATGCAAAATAGTATAAATTAATTGCACATTTTATCAAAAATTATCAAAATGTTGAATTTTTGAAAAACTTATTTCGCTAGTCAATCGGATTTTGTTATTTTGATAGCATTTATTTTCATACGATCAATATGTACTGTGTTTTAAAAAGAAAGTTTTCAAAAAAAAAAATGTTATAAACCCAAAAAATAATGCTCGAGGCTAGATTCGAACCATCGCCCTTCATTTTAAATCTTGAATACAAACAACCGAAGTCACTTTCAATCGCAAATATCGTTCCGTTTTCAAATGTTTAATTTATATGCTCTATTTTTATCGCTATTGCTAATTATGTAGTTAGCTCAGTTGATAGAGAGCTCGGCTAGTAATTCAGAGATTGACGGTGGTGATTTTTTGTATGGGATTTTCAGAGATTTTTAATGACACCAAATTTGTTTCATCAAATAACAGTATATGACGTCATCACAAAGGTAGGAATAAAAAATGGCAACATCGTGGCTGGGGAGGGGGAGGGAGAGGAAATCGAGGAAAATCATAAATAACAGTGTATTGGAAAAATATGTCTTTAGTATGAATAAAAAAATGGACACAGCGGGGCTGGGGACGAGGAGGGGAGGAGCAGGGGGAGGGGAAATCGAGGACATCCTTCATACACATACAAACAAACGGACGGACCTTATCGACTATTAATTTATAGACTAGCTGTAAGACCGTTGCCCAGCAACGGAAGATTTTTGTTGCATTGTGTTTAATTTTATTTAGTTTAATTTAATTTAATTTAATTTTATTTTATTTTATTTGAATTTATTTTATTTAATTTAATTTAATTTAATTTTAATTTATTTTATTCAAAAAAGTGGAGACTGGAAGGTGTGAAATGTGGTCGGATAGACATTATCTGCTATTAATATATAGAAGAATAGCTGTAAGCCCGTTGCCCAGCAACGTGAGATTTTTGTTGCATTGTGTTTGATTTTATTTTATTTTATTATATTTTATTTTACTATACTTTACTTTACTTTATTTTATTTTATTTTAATTTATTTTATTTTATATTATTTTATTTTATTTTATTTTATTTAAAAAAGTGGAGACTGGGAGGTCGGGGACACCTTACACTCACTCATACGGACCTTATCGGCTATTAATATATAGATAATTAGATGTATCCCACAATACATTATAGCTTTGGTATAGCTCAATTGCTTGCAAAACAGTATCGTTCCGCCACGCCATGATGAAATATACTCTGACAGTTCGTCTACAGCTGCACGCGCAACACGTATTCTGGATCTACGCTCGCTTCCAGACCGTGAACACGGGAACCTATGTCGAGTCATGTGAAATGTTCCACGATACGGCGTGAATTTTGTGTTCCAGGACATGTTCTAGAACAAGTTGTTCCTAGGTGTATGGCCATCATTACATAGTCAAAGGAATAAATCTTTCCTTATATAAGTATTTGCCATAGTGTGAATTTTTCAAATGAAATATTAAGTTTAATCTTTTGAATTCCAGGATGCAAATGAAGAAGATCTTTTGGCTCAAGTGAGGCAGTTACTTTTGATAATGGAGGGATGCTCTCCTAGCAGCGGCGGGGTGACTTCAGAAGCTCTACCCCCTCCGGCCAGTCTGTCCCCTGAGCCTTTAATCGGCCAGTTCTCCGGAAGGGCTCTTTGGATTCAAGGCGATGCTCAAGATGAGAGACTCGCCTCCGCTTATTGGTTGGGGGTCGTCCAGCCGCAGACCGAAGAGGATGCTGCCGAAGCAGAGATGGTAACGAAATTTTATAAGAAAAATTGTATAATGTTTTAAAGAAATTTGTGTATATGCTTTGATTTAATTATTGAGGCACGCTTAGTGCGCTGATATGTATCAGCATTCGGGTTGTAAAAAAAATACTGAAATTGATAGAAAACCGTACATCACCACATTTTTTACTATCAGCAAATACAGTAATATATTTAAAGATAATATAAACTTTTTTAACATTTGCAGATTCCGTGTGACCTGAGTGAAGTCACTCGATTATATTTGCCGACCGGCACTGATCTGGTGGCTGAGTCAGAGAGACTTCTTCACTTACCGCCGGCTCCTCCGAGACCGCCTTCTGAACCTCCGATGTTTAGAACCAAACGATTGCATGTCCCCAGAGATAGAAGACCGTATGGTAGGAAGCTGTTCTAATAAATTAATACAAAATAATTTCATCTATTTTGCTATTTCTTTGTATAATCACACACAAAAAATTGTGGGACTGTCTGTATCAGGAATAGCAGTTAGCTAATCTTTTCAAAATTATTTGTCACATCACAAACAAAAAGTGTATATATTTTTATTTTATAAAATGTACCTGAAAATTATATTAGCGGAGTCATGTTACAAAATCCCTATATTTGCAAAAATTATCCACGGACCCTCGAAAAAAAAGAAATTTTAGTTGTCAAAATCTTTATTTGGCATTGATTATTACTATTAATATATACATGTTTATATTTTATCACAATAAATAGGAACTTACTTATAAACAATTTAAAAATAAAAAACGACACAATATGAAGCTTACAAAAACAATTTTGTGAGATGAATGCGGTAGCATGTTTGTACACAACAAATCAACATCTGGTTCAATGTCAGAAATGATTACTTGCAAGGAGTCTTTTTTCATAACAGTAATGACGAAAATGCTTTTTCGCATAAGTATGTACTCGCAAAAGGGATAAAGCTTCTTTTGCAATAGACAGATTATCCAGAAATATTTTTTTCATTAAATTTACTAAATTTGTATTCAATATTTGGTTGAATGAGTTTTTTTTTTTGAGACCCTGAGTATCGATTATTTAAAAATTAAACCATAGCTTTCACACTTTATTTTATTGTACATTTTTTTTTATATACTACAGTTTCTCCAGCGAGAGGCCGCGGCGCATCTCAAGCGTCAAATAATTGTGTAGTGGGATCTATGACATTATCATCCTCCGCCGGTGGAGCGTCTTCTTCAGCCGGCCGCCCTCCTGTTGACGCTTTTCGTTCTCGACCCCCCAACACTTCGAGACCTCCTTCTCTGCACGTCGATGACTTCATCGCCTTGGAAGGCTGTGGAGCTCAACCTACGGGCCCTACTGGGTATAATAAGATGCCGCCCATCACTGCTAGGTTATTACTCTTTGTATTAACCACTTACCGGTCCAAATGATTTATACAAATGTTCCAAGAAGGATCACATATTTTTTATAATGCTCGAATATCAAACACAAGTGTTATATTCATAAAACATGCATATTTAGTGAAAGAATTCATTGTTTTTTTTAATGTAATTTATTGTGTGTCCGTTTTGACGACATTTAATGCCCGAGTATACTCGGGCGTGACCGGGAAGAGGTTAAACAACTAAACGGTCAATCTGCAGAACATGTACTGTGATAAAATCACTGCTGTGTTAGTAAATATAATTGCTTTCATTCCTTACTCAAATTACTGAATGTGTCTAATTATCTAGTGCAGGGTTTCCCAAACATTTTCTGGCATGGAACATTTAGCTGATTTTGAAATTGTGTTGCAGCGTATAAAACCATTCCATTTTTTTTTCGGAACACCTACTCTGGAACATAGTTTAGGAATCCCTGATCTAGTGTTTCAGCACTGTCATACTTACAGTCATTTGAAAGGTTTTTATGAGAACTAGTAGTACTCATTGTCCATTCAAACAGATGTAATCACCTAACATCCGTCCAAATCATCCTTTATAGTTTGCTAGGCTATAAAATACAGATTTGATGTAAACTTATATTTGCCATTTGTACTGAAGAGAATGTTGAAATGTATTGTAGAAAAGTTGGTGAAATTACTACATTTGACTATTACTGACTCTATTTTCAGGATTTTATTTAATTGATTTATTCTAGACTTTTTTATCTGTGTCCATTTTTCCTGTTGGAAAATTTGATTTGAATCTTTCAAATTTGTCACCGTTGAAATATGGTTAAAATATTATTTTTTTACAGGGGAGGACGGGGTATGAGAACACGCGGCATAAATATAACAGATCGCGGCCGCTACGCATCCTCCATGCCAGCTATTCCTCTATTTCACACGTAAGTTTGAGTGGTATATGATAATATTTACTGCTGCTTGATTTCTGTTTCTGTGCTGACTTTTATTTTTCAATGAAACAAGAGAGTAATTCTCACGCTCTGTGGTACACTTGAGGATTGTTTTATTACAAATATCGTTCAAGTTTAACATAAAGATATACGTTTATTCAAAATTTAAATTTAAGACCTAAGACGTACGTAGGTTTTTGTGATGTAAATTTTTTTTATTTAATATTTTTTATATAACCCAATATTTTTTTCATTTAAAAAAAAAAAAAAACACTTTACCACAAGTCAGACTGATAGCAGCCAGCAGCGGTCTAAAGGTTAAGGTGGCTAGAAGGGCGTGTAAAGTCAATTTCCGCTACAGATAAATACAAATGATGTCTTTCGTGTGACTCCATGTGTAGTTCTCAGTCTGACTCCAATAGGCAATATCAGTTCAGAAGACAGCGAAATAGACCTTTACAACTACTATATGTGCGGGTCGGTGTGCTTAGAAATGCTCTGCTATACGTAGTCATTCAGTAGTGTAACGCTGTTACTCTGTCGGAAGCTGTACCGGTCATCCGGTTGGAGCTTATTGCATTGTTTTTTTTACACAATATTACAAACTTGGCATAAAAAGAAATAAATATATGTGGTATATTCTGCAGTCGTCGTGGCAGAGGTTCTTGGGCTTCCGGAGGATCTGCAGGAGTTTCCGGCGCCGGAGAGAGTTCCCCGCCTTTATCTCAGCATTATAACAGGCAACAGTCTTCGCAGCACTTCCAGCCTCCCATCATGCAACACTCAAACAGTCAATATTCCGGTAAAATGAATAATTCATTTGACATTACTTTTGTATCTTGATCAATCTCACGAAGATATGTCTATTTTTTTTAGATTCTATCATCATATTTATGTCAATATTCTCCATTACAGGTTCATCGAATTGGGGTGGAATGAATCGCGGGGGTCGCGGCGGACGAGGCCTCCGTCACGGTCGTCCCACCTTTCTCCGGTAGCAGTCACTTATCACGCCGCACATCCGACTTCGACCGCCTCATATCCACCCGCTCTGACCCTCACCATGCTGTTCGCGACCTCCCCGCATCGCCTGCTGTATACCGAGTCTCAATATTAGACCGCACATCTGAATACTGCTCAAAAAAAGTGATTTTTGACAACAAATACACTTTTACGGGCTTATTGATTGTTTTGAGTACTATTTCTTTCACCGTGCGTACTTTCAAGGATATCGTGCTAAAGTACGTTCATATTTCGATTAGAATACACATTGAGACCTGACATCTTCAATTTGATAGGGTACAAATACTTTATCAAAAAGAGCTAATATCATTTTCTATTATAGATAACAATATGTTCTCAAATTTATAATAAAACTATCATTTCTCGTTTCAAAATAGACTGAAAATATTTTTAACTCTACACACTATTATTCTATTATAATTCTCATAATATTCATCTCCCTGACCGTCAAGTAGGCTTCTTGCATTGCACTTTGTCATTAGGGCGAACTCAAATTCAGGAGACCCTTGAAATAAGAAGTGACTTCTTGATTGAAAGCAGTATGATATATGATCGAATAATTGAGGATTTAAAGTCAAACATTATCTATAAAAAAGTGTGGTGGTTTTTTTGTTGATAATGTTATTTATCATTCTCGGTGAAATGATAGTCAAACATTAACAATCGAGAAGTCAATGCTGAATCAAATGATAACAAAAGAAAGTGTATTTAGTTTTTAAAGAATTTCAAATATTGTAAAAATTAATACTTGATATTTCTATCCCATCGTAGAGGATTTTGTAAATGCTAATTCAATCAGCACAATGAGTAGATACAAAATTGACTGTAAGACGCTTCACATCTTTTTCACTCCGTTGTTTATTTATCATAAATATACCTTAATCATAATGAACAAAAATGTCTATGTTTTATCGCCGTTTTCATACTTAGTTATATGTTTTTTTATCTTATACAAATAAATGTCCTGGGCGGAATTTGGGTAAAATTTATATAATTTCTATAAAAATTTTGCATCAGTATTACCTATTTTCTAAGTTCACTCGTTTGTTTTATGAAGCAGTCAAATTTTAGAAAATATTTTTACTAATTTATATGATAAAAATCTTAACTGCATTTAATCTGTTTTTCAACGGATTATTCTATCGTACTATTGAAAATATGACAAAAATATTGGTAATATTTTACAACTGTGTATTTTCTTTTCTACTTTTTATTTATGTTAATTGAAACATGTATATGTATCTTTTGTACTAAAACAATTTTTCTTTTTTAAAAACCTTATTAATAATATTATAAGTCGGCAAACGCCTGCAGCCCACTACGTTGTCATAGATTGTGTTATTCAATCAACGAAAGCTAATGAAAGAATATTTTATGTGTATAAACTAGTGTAATTCCATAAAGGAAAATTTATTTTGTTACAATTTATTCTCGCTGCATATTTAATTAATATGTAATATTATGTGGATTTTTGAAAAAAAATGCATTATTGGTACACGAAAACATCTATTTTATTATCTCTATCTTTCATAACCGCTCCAGAGCGAACGCTCTATACTATTTTTCTACTCTCAGGGATGATTTTTTGCTTTTTGAATACTGCAACGGGCTTGCAGTTTTCATGAATTAAGCACATTTTTGCCGATTACATGAAATAAGCAATTTCACCGATTCAGCTTATCATATACACTTAACAGCCGTTAAGGGAAAGGGGTGAAGTAACGAGGATAATCGGTTAAGATTAGTTAAACTCACTCATCGTCGTACTTCTTCTTCTTTGGCCATGTTCGCTCCCTATGTGGAGCATATGGCCGCCACGCGGCACCTCCATGTTTTCCTGTCTCCCGCCAATAGCTTTGCTTCCTCCCATGACATGCCAGCATCCCTCAGTTTCGCCGAGTACATCCTATGGATAGTACCAGACGGACATCCAGGACGCCGGAATCCCACCGGTCGGCAGGCAGGATTGAGGCTTTCTGGAGGCATCCGCAGCATGTGACCCAGCCAGTTCCAACCTCTCTCCATAACCACTGACGTGACGGGACGCTGTCTTGTACGCTCCCTTATCTCTGAATTCCTCACAAAATCAAACCACCTCACCCCCATTATCCGACGCAAGCATCTGTTCTCGAAGCTCAGTATACGGTTTTTCTGAGTCTTCGTCAGGTGCCATGATTCGCAACCGTAAAGCATTACCGGCAGAATGCAAGCGTTGAACAAGTGGCATTTGGTTTTAATCGAGTACAGCTGTGTGTCCCAGCCAGTCCGCATTGAGTTGAATGTGGCTCCAGCCATTCCTAAACGAATGGCGAGCTCGTTTTTTGTACTACCGTCTTCGGGGATATGTACGCCGAGGTATCTGAAGCTGTCAACCCTCTCGATGATCTGTCCCGCGCTGGTAAGGGTCCTATCAGAGTCATGACAGGTTTGGTTACACATCACATTGGTCTTACTAGTATTAATTTTTAGACCAATGCGACCTGAGTTAGTTCCTAACCCATCAATAGTCTCCTGGATGCCCTCAATGGATTTATCGAATATGACAGCATCATCGGCATATTCAAGGTCACACAGCTTCATCGTCGTACACTATACTTTTATTCAATTTGAAATAAGTTTAAAATACCACACGTTACGGTCACAAGCAGTTAAGTGACAACTAGAAAGAAGAACAGAAAAGAAACGCTAGAACAAAACAATACGGCGCTGGCCGATGACAAACCTGCTGAAACTGAGAGATGAAACCAGACTGACTGAAATTTTTTGAGCAAAGCTCGACGGTGACACAAGCCGTGTTTACGGTGAGCGCAAACAACAAAAATAAATGCAGCGATTGAATTTGAAATGAATTTACGATTATTCTTAACTATTATCTCCTATGTCTGTTGACGATGGTGAGGGTGCCATAGGTCAATTCTGATCCTCTGTAAAACCGGGAGTGTCTACGTTTACGTTTGAAAGACTTAACTGGATGTCTGCCACAGACGAGGTATCTTGTCAAATTTTTCGTGCTCAACACACCAGAGATGAGTTACCGCGTCAATAACTAATTAAATTAAACCCGGCGTGCTAGGTACAAATGTACTTTTTTCTACGGTAGCCAAAAGGTTAAAGCGCGCATATACAAAGCTAAACTCAAAAAGCGTATGTACGATAACGTTACGCACGGCTTAAAGTTTAATATATAATTATATTTCTGTCATTAAAATTTCATACTTAAATTTAATTATTTAAACAAAGATTGATTATGTTCTTTTATATGTATCATATAAAAATATTAAAATACTAGGCTTCTTTCCAAAAGATGAAATCCTATGGCTTAATATACAATAAATCTATCAATGTGAATTCAATTGAAATTGAAACGGTAGAAAAAAATATTAAAAAATACACTTCCCGTGAAGAAAAAAATTGTCCCTGAATGAGCATTTTGACAAGGCAAGCATCTGATAATAACAAATATTCTTTTTTCACATTGTGTGTCAAATTGAATATCTATTATTATCTCCGTGCATTATGTTTTTTTATATTGTCTGCTACGTGTTTTTTTACAATCGTCAAAATGCTTTTTGTGAAAACAGTTTTTTTCATTTATTGAGCAGTTTTAAATATGTAGTGACGATATATGAATAGTTTCATGAAAACATTGCGTAACATAAGACGTGATTTCCTTTTTTATACCATTGTATTTGATTTATTTGCATGTATATAGACTTATTTGTAAATCGAGACTGTTTTGGTCAACACAAAATCGAACCTTGTGAGCCTGCAGTTTTTTTTTTGTAAATATTATGAAAAAGTGTTGTTATAATATTAAATATGAATTATATAGGGTATGTGACATTCTGAAACGATGAAGGTGTATTTTAAGTTTTAAATATGTATGTAAAAAAATATCACTTAAGTAAGTACTTCATATTGTCAAACTCATCGACAATATAATCAATAAATCTTTGTTACATAAGTATTTAACGCCTTTTCTTTTTACCTGTTCGTTTCCCCACATTTTGCTTTACCGGTTTGTCTATCAAACTTCATATATTATTCTGAGATGAAGAAATTATTTCTTGAATATTCTACCAGCGAACGTTCTAAGAGAGGGAATGGGATCATATTTATGTTGAAAGGCCAAATTATGTTGGCAGTAACTTAATAAATCGATTCTAGAAAAAAATGCTTCTGTTGAGATACCTCCATCAGGAGGTCATATGCTTCACAGTAAGAGTGGACATGGATTACAAAAAAAAAACCTTCTAAAACTTTATAATATATCGTATTATATAACCTAGACAAAAAGAACTCTTTCATATTTTAAATACATACAAAAAATTGCACTCTTTGATCAGTCCTGTTTAGAGATTGAAACCACTGGCGAATTACCCTATTATATAACCCAGTGTTCTTCAACCTTTTTACATCCGCGGATCGGTAAAAATTGGAAAAATATTTCATGGACCAGTGTCAACCAGATACACACATTTACGTACAGTCAGTTCTCGACATACGTCTATTCACTGACCGACAATAAACTCAAGCGGACCACAGGTCGAAGAACACTGATATAACCCATATAATAAAAATAATAAAAGATTTTTAGTACTTTTTCCACATAGAATTTATTAGATCAGGACCGGTTTCGCTCATCGCGAGCATTATCAACTGATAAGAAAAATATATAAACAATAAATGTGATATTTATACAAATTTAAATTGAAATAAAAAGGTGTAAGCAACTATTAACAATTTAAAGGATTAACAAATTACATTATAATTACACAAAATTAAAATGCTTAACAACCATAACAATTAAAAAATCATCATCAAAGAATAATAAATCTAAGTGGCAAATGATGTCAATTATAAACACAAATAAAATTTGGGAAATTTTTAAACAAAGTGAAACTCTACATTACTAAAGTAAATATCCTAATGATGATTTGGTGTTTCTTATCAGTTGATAATGCTCGCGATGAGCGAAACCGGTCCTGATCTAATAAATTTTATGTGGAAAAAGTATTAAAAATCTTTTATTATTTTTATTATAATGCCTTTCCACCAAGTATTAACAGTGAACACCTTAAAAGTGATAACCCATATACTTTTTGTTCAGATTTTTTATTTCTTTACATGAAATTTTTTGATGTTCTTATGATATCCGAAAAACGGCCTCCAAATGTTATTGCGCCTGGGGACTCTCATGTGCTTAATCTGCCACTTATTGCAACACCAGACGAATATATCGATACAGATTGTTTGATATTTCATATAAAATATCTGCATTACAAAAAAAGTTTTAATAAATCAAAAATATATGTCCGATTGGGATCGCAGTACTGGTCGAGCAAATAAAAATCGATATTTCGTAAATAAATACTGTCTTAAAAAATATATGATAATCATAAACAGGTGATTTTCATAAATAACGTACAGTTTCATAAAATAATAATACTTTATCGGAGGCTCATTTATCGAAAATGTTATTTTGAAACGATCGACACATTAACAGTTTTATGAAGATTTTTGATGATATTTTTGCTCGGTATTCCCGAGAAGTAGCTTGTTATAAAAGTGAATAAATGTATGAAGAAAACCATAAACTAAAATGTTAACGAATGTTTCTTCATTACATACGAGATCTCGCTATTTCCGTGATCTATGAGAGTTTTTCTACGAGAATTGTTTGTTTCTCAGTCCCTCAGCCTCTATTTTTCAAAGAGAGTAGTGGGGATTTCTATCCCTGGAAAAGGCTAGGACAGTTAGTGATTAACTAATCGCTCTCGCTAAGCTAAGAATTTGGATTTTGCCCCGGTGGGAAACACTGCACTACATCATTAGTGTTATTTCATTCCTTAACTTCAACCATTGATTTCCAACAACTCTATGACAACAATTTTTGTTTCAGTTTGTTAAAAAAACAGAATTGAGAAAATAACTCTCTAGTTTCTTTATTTAAAATAATATTTGGAAAGCAGCAACATTTAAAGCATATCACTTAAATTTTCATTAAATCATCCCAAAATTGAATTCTTTCCGCAAACGGATTTTGAATTAATTCCTGAGAAGTATTTATCGCCAAACAGTGTAGTTGATCTTCGGTCGCAGGTTTCCAAATCACAGGAACATTCTCGGACACTTTTGGAGTAGGGTTCCTATGAAATTTCAACAAAAAGTTTATGCTATTTTTCTTAACTTAAAACTTTCAAAATTGTATGCTCACGCCTTTAGTCAGAAAAAAAATGTATTTTCAATTATTAAATTTAGTCCGTACCATAACAATTATGTTTGTATTTAAGTATAATCAAAAGCTTTTAAAAAAGAATGTTATTATTGATAAAAACATTTCGAGACAAGTGACAAAGCAAGTTTTTTCATTCAGAATTTTTAAATATTCAAGAACACTGAGATAATTTGAAAAAACACAGCTTTATCAACAAGTATTTATTTATACCCCTGAACATTATACTTCTTTTCCATGAGATAACCAAATGTTATCAGAATATAGGTACCTATATCGGAATATTTTACAATTTTGTTTTCTTACCAAAGAATATCACAAAAAACAGGAATATCAATATTAGGCATCATTATGAATTAGCCTCAGAGTAATTAAATGGTATTCAAAAACTAAAATATTCATTTTTACTAATTCTTTTTTTATTTTAAATAATCAGAACCGGTTTCGCTCCTGACAAGCATTATCAACTGATAAGAGAATACAATATTACGGTATAACATTAAACTTGATAACATTGTTATTCCACTTGTTGTGTTACAAAATGTGGCACGCACTTCGCCTCTTTGAGAAGCATAATCAGACCATCACAAGGTTTACAAATATAAATAAACAGTTGCAATGAACAGTAAACTTTGCGATGGTCTGTTGATGCTTCTCAAAGAGGCGAAACATGTGTCACATTTTGTAACACAACAAGTGAAATAACAAAGTTATCAAATTTAATTTTATAGCAAAACTGAATTTCCACAAAGATACTGCCGAATCTATCAATGATACAATATTACAGAGCTATTTATAAAATACTAGCTGTAAGCCCGTTGCCCAGCAACGTGAGATTTTTGTTGCATAGTATTTAATTTAATTTAATTTTATGTTATTTTATTTTATGGTATTTTATTTTATTTTATTTTATGTTATTTTATTTTATTTTATTTTATTTTATTTTATTTTATTTTATGTTACTTTTATAGTTAGCAGAAATTTCGTAAATTATTTAATATTTGGAATAATGTTTAAGTTTGCTAACAACAATTTTTCGTAGTAGCAGAAACTTCGGAAATTACTTAATTTTAAGATTAATGTTCAAGTTTGCTGACAACCATTTTTCGTAGGAGCAGAAATTTCGTAAATTATTTAATATTTGGAATAATGTTCAAGTTTGCTAACAACCATTTTTCGTAGGAGCAGAAATTTCGTAAATTATTTAATATTTGGAATAATGTTCAAGTTTGCTAACAACCATTTTTCGTAGTAGCATAAATTTCGTAAAATATTTAATTTTTGGAATAATTTTTAAGTTTGCTAACAACCATTTTTCGTAGTAGCATAAATTTCGTAAAATATTCAATTTTTGGATAAAGTTTAAGTTTGCTAACAACCATTTTTCGTAGTAGCCGAAATTTCGTAAATTATTGAATTTTTGGAATAAAGTTTAAGTTTGCTAACAACCATTTTTCGTAGTAGCAGAAATTTCGTAAATTATTGAATTTTTGGAATAATGTTCAAGTTTGCTAACAACCATTTTTCGTAGGAGCAGAAATTTCGTAAATTATTTAATATTTGAAATAATGTTCAAGTTTGCTAACAACCATTTTTCGTAGTAGCAGAAATTTCGTAAATTATTGAATTTTTGGAATAATGTTCAAGTTTGCTAACAACCAATTTTCGTAGTAGCATAAATTTCGTAAAATATTTATTTTTTGGAATAAAGTTTAAGTTTGCTAACAACCATTTTTCGTAGTAGCATAAATTTCGTAAAATATTCAATTTTTGGATAAAGTTTAAGTTTGCTAACAACCATTTTTCGTAGTAGCCGAAATTTCGTAAATTATTGAATTTTTGGAATAAAGTTTAAGTTTGCTAACAACCATTTTTCGTAGTAGCAGAAATTTCGTAAATTATTGAATTTTTGGAATAATGTTCAAGTTTGCTAACAACCATTTTTCGTAGTAGCAGAAATTTCGTAAATTATTGAATTTTTGGAATAATGTTCAAGTTTGCTAACAACCATTTTTCGTAGGAGCAGAAATTTCGTAAATTATTTAATATTTGGAATAATGTCCAAGTTTGCTAACAACCATTTTTCGTAGGAGCAGAAATTTCGTAAATTATTTAATTTTTGGAATAATGTTCAAGTTTGCTAACAACCATTTTTCGTAGTAGCAGAAATTTAGTAAATTATTGAATTTTTAAGCATAAATTTTTTTATTTTATTTTATTTAAAAAAGTGGAGACTGGAAGGTCGAGGACACCCTACATATATAGAATATATAGAATTTATTTTATTTTATTTTATTTTATTTTATTTTATATTATTTTATTTTATTTTATTTAAAAAAGTGGAGACTGGAACGTCGAGGACACCTTACACTCACTCTAACAAACGGACCTTATCGGCATTCATCATTTAAAATAACATTAGTATAAATGAGTATTTTATTTTTTGTTGTGTTGACAGTAAACCTTAAAAGTGAGAAAATAAATATTTTTAAATTTTTACATACCCGAACTTGGCAAAATTTGTCCACATGTCTGACATGACGTTGATAACCGAAATATCATCCTGTGTATTGACAATGTCTTTCACTTGCGGAAGTTTACTTTTGAACAAGTAACCCAGCTCGTCAGTGTGAGCGGCTCCAGTATATTGAAATTTGGCGATATACTTGAAGACATTCATTGAACCGCTGTACAAAAATTTGTAGTAATAGGCCGGCGGTGAATATTTGCTCAGCAATCTGAGCGATGTATTAATATCCTTAACAAATGCTACATCACTCATAAAATCAACGTAATCTTCAAATACATTTTCTTCTGTTGGAAAATAGAAATTCTTAATTTTATCAGCAATAAGTTGAGATTTCTCTGGACCGAGATACTTTCTTATTTCCGGTGACAATAAGTTTTGGAAATCAGGTATTAGTTGATCCAATGTTGGGTTAACTAAACCGGTAGTCGATACAATTTTGTGATACATTAAAACACCTTCTTTTGAGTTAAATCCAACAATCGTCGGCACCTTATTGTAGCTTCCCATTGCCATGAGTTTTTTGGGACATTTGCTCAAAAAAGATTCTTTAACCGGGTTCTCTTTTTCAATAACTGGAGAGAATGGTATTTCGACACCTGAAGTTGCAGTGAAATCTGGATGGAAAGATGCCTCTACTAGGAATTTAACAGGTATTGTTCTTAAATATTGTAGGACTTCATCATTGTTTGTTGATTTAAGACCTAACATTTCAGCCAGCTTAAATGCGATGTCTTCTGAGTTCTTCTGAATAGACCAGTCGCACATGCAAGATCCAGACTGTATTATCGCTTTATGAAATAACCCAGATGACATCGGTGATACGATGTGACTTTGTACTGAGGCTGCTCCAGCACTTTCTCCGAATATCGTTATATTTTTAACGTCACCGCCAAATTTTCCAATGTTATCATTGACCCACTTCAAAGCCATCACTTGATCTTTCATACCAGCATTTCCAGGATTGTCTTCTGTATTTAGGCAAAGAAAGCCGAGAGGCCCCAGTCTGTAATTGAAAGTGACAACTATCACGTTTCTTTCGATTAGATAATCAGGGCCGTAGAAGAGATCGCTGCCTGAACCCATTGAAAATCCTCCACCGTGAATCCAGAACATAACAGGAAGCGGTCCACTGGAAGACTTACATTGTGGCACGAAAACATTAATGAAAAGACTGTCTTCACTTCCTTCATATTGTTGGGTAAATATCAAATCTATTTGCGAATTCACGGATCTTTCAAACGTTGCATCGTAAACACCCGTCCACGATTCGGCAGGTTGAGGATCCTTAAAAGAAACAAAATCAATTGAAAGGGCATAATGGGCTGTTAAGTTTACTGATTCTACGAGGATTATGAAACATACAAGAGAATTCAGTTTGATAAATATTTTCCAAAAGCCAAAATGACAAAAGACCAATCGTTGATTTAGTTCAACAGCATTTACCAGAGCTGTTCGAAACGACAACAAAACTTTCATAGATGTTGATGAAATAATTAAGTTAAATATAAATAGTGCCTTAATTATTATTATAGCAGTGGTTTCAAATATTCTATAAACCTACAGGCATAAATACTCTGAGAGTAAACTTTGATATTAATGATCACTTTAAGTTGATTTGTAACTAGCCAAATTCTAGTGTTCAGCTATATTATATGACAGTGTGTTTTTGTTATTGATTGAAATTTAGGTAAGTTTTATATAATATATAAAAGAATACTTACTTGAAATCTTAAATCACCCAAAGGTGGCTTTGCATAAGGGATTCCCAGAAAACTATTAAATATGCATCCATTTGCAGAAGTGAATGTGTTACCTTTTAATTCACCTTGCTCTACTGTCACCTGGACTGAAGACATATTTTTAGTTGCTCAGTAGATGGTCTGAAAAAAACGTATTTTTTTTTATAATAGTTATCACTTGGAAATGATACCAACAAACATAAACATTTGAAAAAAACGAGCGATCACATAACTTCGGAATCTATTTTTTTCTAATAAAATTGTAATTCTATTGACAACTACGAGGTTCAATATGGCATTATATCAATTACAGATTCTGTTTTTACATTCAAACCGTAAATAATGTATGTGTGATAAAAAATAATAATAATTGTTTATGAGCAATGCAAATATATTTATTATTCATTGTCGGAAGGTACTTGGGAAATTTCTTCAGAATGCATTTAAGATAGTTCACAATATAAAATACATGATTCTTAGCTAGTGAATTTATTCTGCAACCACTATGCCACGGTACACTTTTGTGGCATGATGCGATGCAGAGTGTGAAGGTGCATTATTTCTAAGAAAAGTGTTTTTTTATATGACTTTTTTATGCTTAATTATAAAACATGTGATATGTATTATTATAGAGCTAGAGACGCATTTCAATACAAAACAACCATAGATGCTAGAATAATAATAAAAAATGTTTTAAAAAGTAAAAATATCCGTATTTTTTGTATAATTTTAGTGTTTCAACACAAGTATAAGTCATTCGCATTCATTTATAGTCACTTGTTACATCATAATACATATTTGAAATTTAAATAAATTTAAGGAATATTTAACGTTGGATTTCACAAAAATGCATTTTGCATACAAATAAAACAGCCATTTATTCATATTTTGGTTAATATATTGAATAAATACAACTGACATTTATTAATCATTATCCAGATGGCCCCAATACTTTGCATATTTTTTAAAGGTTCATGACAATACGTGTGGAAAAACTATCAGCTATATTACACAATTTTTGTAGAACGAAATACAGGTAGTCCTCGACTTACGGCGGCTTAACTTATAACTGAAAAAAAATCCTTTACTCCGCTTGATCCTCCGCCCTTCTACGCCAGTCACTGACCTTCGGCACTTGAAGGTCCAATGACACCCCATCCATTTAGCGAAATCACCTTTTTTGGTTTTCATTCATCCATGTGTGAAATATGTCTGACCCAGCGTAGGTGTTGAGTTTAAACAAATCTGACAATGTTTGGCACACCGTAGAGGTTATTAAGCTTATGGTTGTGCCGAGATAACCAGATGCCATGATCGTAAACAGCACTGAAAATCTTTCATTCAAACACTTGTAGCTTCTGAGAGTCCATAGAACTAAGTGTCATTTATCTGATCTATATGCCGGGACTGGTCTTATTACTGTTTTTTTAGGTGCAAACTTTTGTATTTCGTAATAAGCGGGAGGATTTGAATTCTGTATGCAGTCTGTAAAAGTATCTATCTATTACTGCTTACAATTCTCCTTTTAATTTCTTTGGCATTAACTAGGGATCCAAAATACAATAACTCGTCTATCGTTTTGATGATTTGGCTATTGATTCATTCATTGAACGGTTGATGATATCAATGTCATCTGCATTCGCCAGAATCTGCACTAACTTTGTTAATTTTCTGATAAGTTTAGTCTTGTATGACTTTTTAAAGCGCGATGGCAGGACATTTCAAGGAAAAAAAATCTGAGCAGTAAACTGGTGGAAAAAAGTACATCTTTGCGTCTCCTGAAAACTTTTACTTTTTGAGATACCAGGTTGTGGAAAATTACTGACGATATTTTGTATGAAATTCGATTTACGGCCAATTTGACTTAAATCCAAAGTTCAGGAACGTATCTCGGTTGAGGACTATCTGTACTTAACTATGTGTTTCCTTATGAAATATTTGAAAGCTAATGCTAGATTTAATAAAATCAAGCATTTACAAAATATTTATGAATTTTAAATTCTTGAACTCAATGAATTCAAAAATAGATAAGAATAATAATTGTAAGAAAATTTTACAAAAATTCTCGGTTTTTACTCAAATGCCTGCTTTTTGTAATCTTATTTTAACCCATTTTTATATTTATTATACTATATTATGTACACATTGATAAAAGTACCAGTGCCAAGATTATTTTCTGATATGAAACTACTATCAGAAAACAAATACTATTATCTTATCAAAGATCTCTTTTTTGTTGCAATATTATATTATGAAACATTTTACAGCGAAAAAACTAGAGGTTGCTCATGTCCGCAATGGGAGTGGGCTTGATCCGTTGGAGACGTGTTTAAACAGTAACTTTGTTAATTTTTGAAGGAAGTCCTGCAAATTTATACTAGGCCTGAAAACTACAAAATTGCAGTATATGTACTCTACAATGAAACTGATGTGTTCATTGTGGTTAACGTTGCGTGTTTTGAAATCCCTTCTTGCCATCTATCTGATCCTCAAAATGGGATGTAGAGATAGCGATTAGCCAATCTCTATTCTCATAGAGAATAAAATTTTGTTGAGATAAACGGCATTAAGAGTCCATAAACTCCACGTCAGGAAAGACATGGTTAAATGAAATCAAAAGAAATTTATTATTCTTTTATTACCATCAAACTTTCAAGCCTCCCTGTTGCGAGAATATACATACCCTTTACTCATTTATAATTTCAAAGAGATTTAAAAAACAATTTGTGTAAAATAACTTTGAATATTTACTTGAAATTCTTACAAAAAAAACAGTATTAAACAAAATGATGTAAATTTGTTCGCGTATTCCAATGAACTTCACCAACGGGAATTTAGAATGTAATATTTTAAGGTGAATTTGAAAATGCTTCATTTAATAATAAAATTAAAGATATTTTCCCCAAATTCTCGTTGATCTTTGCTGACTCATTTATAACAGTGATTGTTCGGTTTTTCTTGACCTTATTATTTTTTAATAGGTTACGAATTTAAGCAAATTAGAAAAAACGTATTTGAATAATTGAACCATTGCGAACCTTGGCCCCAGTTAATGAAACAATATTATCTATTTGATAAGCATTATTTTAAAAAAATGCTCAGTTATTAATGTCCTGTTTTATGTAATAATAGTACCAATATAGTTCTGAACATACAATTATTGTTGTCGATACGTTTTGGAATTGTACAACTGTGGTTTAATGTTTGTGGTATGCAACAGTGTGCAATGTATATTTGCAACCTACGCACAATTAAAATCACTAAGTGACATATCAACAGAGCTGTAATCACTTAATATAGTCAGGGGTCAGTGGCGGATTAAGCACAAGAGACGCAATAAAATTTGGAGGCTGTTTTTCGGATTACATAAAAACATCAAAAAATTCCATGTTATATACAAATATATAAAAATCTGAACAAAAAGAAAATGGGATATATTATATAAGCTATTTTTGAGGCCCCTGTGATTTGGCGGCCCCAAACGCGCGCCTAATTTGCTTCTAGGGTAATCCGCCACTGACTGCATTACAATGATAATGCAAATATGCCCACACAACAGCATAATCCTTAAAATTTATATCTACACAATGTGTAGATATATGATATATCGTTTCCATGAAACATCGAAAAGTCATCACATTTACTTATTATTAAATTTACTAGGTTTATAATACTGGTGACGAAGTATGTTGACAATGCCAATTTGCATGTATGTGCAGCATACAATCTATCACCTTGAAGATCAGTGTCTGTCATAATATAACATAACCAATATTTAAATGCGGCGCTGCATACTAAATATAATTTCATGTCATAAGTTTATTTGACAATTCTGCGCTTTGGGATAGGTCTGTTATTTCACGATTTACCATTGGCATTGCCTCTCAAACGTTTTACAACCTAAATTTGCCATAATATACATATTTAGGGCATCCGAAACTTGTATGTGTCTGTTACGCTATCATACATGCAGGGCCGGCGCCACCATACAGGCGAAATAGGCAACCGCCTAGGGCATAAACCATTAAGGGGCACATAAATGGAGTATGCAAATTAATTTTATAAACTCTAATTAATATAATATATATATACTCTAGCTAATTTTATTTTAGTTCGTTGTAATTATGTATCGTATTCTATATAATTCTAAAAAAAGTCATCCAGGTATATGGTATGTTTACGTTTTATTATTAATAAGCCACAGCTCACGTAATGTAGTTAAAACCAGCATACAGCCGAGACGAAAAGAAGGTTGACTATCGCTGATCTAAACTGACGTCATACTTGAAAGAACTAGGTGTAATTCAGTTTCTCCACCTTTATGTTTTCAATAACTTAAGTATAAAAGAATGAGGCATAAGAAAGGCCAGAGAAATTTAAAAAAACAAAAAATAGTAGATGATAAATATTTTCAGTCTAAAAATATGTAAAAATGTTACGTGTATGTTTTGTAGTTATTATGTCTTATTCAACTCATATTTACTACTTTTTTCCATTTACACAAAGGCTTAATCTGCAAATAAACTAACTCTCACTGGGCATTTTTTTAGGAAATTAAAAAAAAAACTTTATATCTGCGAGTCGTGCAGTCGAGTTTTATGTCCACGGATTTGAGAACTTCTGATTAAGTGTACCTTCCTAATAAGATTTGTATACAGTTAAGTGTCTACTTGATATAAATATTTTATCATAATTTTAGAACTACGATGTGTACCTATGTACTAAAAAAATATAGTTTTTTTCGGAGAACAAAGTAAAGTCATGGTATTTCGTTTGGAAATGTTTTTTGTAAGTTAGCTTTATTAACGTACCTATGTAATTACTACTAAGCGAACATCATTTCAACTCGGAAATTTGTCACCTATGTGTATGTCATTCTTGATCATAATATTGTTTTTTTCGTCTACTCAGTATTTTTATTGCAGACATATATTATGAAAATTTACATATTCAATGCTATGCAGTTACTGTAAAGTAAGAAGTTATTCTTTTTTATTAAGTCTACTGATCTTACAGCCACATTCAGCGGCGTAGCCACCTCGTAGCAGAGTCTTGCAATGCATGAGGATTGAGGACCCAACGATACTCGTCTAATATTTTTTAAATCATATAAAGGGTGGCCTTGCGAGATGTTTGCACGAGAAATCCAAATTTCTAGCTACACCACTGCCCCATGGGTTTTTTTTGTTTGATTTCGACATTTTTCTTTCAATGTGTCATTAAATTTACAATTGATTTATAAATTTGTATTTAAATACATGTATTTTTTGCTGTACACGTGTCGACTGTGATATTTTCTTTCAACTCTACCCACTCCAACCACAGATTAACTTTTCGTTTTAGTTACACAAATTCTGTTGATATCTGAAATATTTTATTTCATTTATTGTGAGTAAACATGGCACAAAATCCCCAAATTGACTTTTCGTTTCAAAATTTAAGCAAAAAGACTTTGTGGTAAACGTACTTATGCAATATATAATAATAATATAATAGTGGCTTGCGGGTCGGAGCAAGCCCCGGTACGTTTTTACTCACTTATTCGGTCGGAATATGTATACAATATAATTTTTTAAATTATACTTCATCTGATTTTAAGCAGATGTGTATTTCGTTGCAGGCAGTTGATGTTTTCCCCGAAATAGTTGTTTAATATAATGCAGTTGTTTAATATAAAGCAGGCATGCACAACCTATATTCTCCAGCGGGCCGCATAAAATATGTGGTAGACCTAGCCGTAAGAAAAAAATGAAATTTTAAGTAATCATTTATCAGCGTGAAGTATTTATAATACAACCCAAAATGTAATGCAATCCTTTATCTATGTAAATTTTAAGATAATTCTGCAGGACTAGCATTTGAGAATTGTTAATGGTTATTTAATGCAATATATACAAACTATATTTTATACTAAGAAAGATCATTCATGGGCGGCCCAAAAAATTCAAGCGGGTCGCATGTGGCCTGAATATTACAGCCCAATCTCCTTTTTTAAAAAACAGCCTTGGTTTATATGAAACATATGCAACGTCAATAATCTTTAAAATCTCAAGGTAAATTATGTACTAGTATTTTTAAACAATGGAATTCACTTACAGTGTCGTTACACAGGAACTGCTCAAGTTAAATCAATACGAAAAATACCCGTTAAGCATACAAAACATAACATTCACAAATTCACAATGATAAAAAATGTAGATACTTTAAATCATAGTTTCTCAACCTTTTTTGGGCCGTGGCCCTTTTTGAGTCTCATGTTTCCATGGCCCCAATAACAGCTTCCTTCAAGACTCGGGAAAACAATTATTTCGGGATTGATTGATGTCAGGGAAAAAATTGAGAAATTGATAAATTGAAAAATATTTTTTTAGTTTTCAACGTTTTTTTTAGCTCTTCCCGGAATTTCAAAATATTTTGTCACAGGCCAATTTCAAAAACCTAGAAATTTACGGAATTCCCAAAATGAAAAGATGCGAGACCTTTTTTTAGCTTTTCCAAAAATTCTGTGTAAAAAAGATGAAATTTGAATTTTTGTTTTGCGTCAAATATTTTGAAGTTGAAATATCATACGAGATATACTCGATGAGAATTTTTGAAAGTCACATGAGATTAAACTCAAGGAGAATTTATTTCACAAGCACCCATGTCTTAGATCTCAAATTAAAATTGAAAAAATCCAATTTGATACTGGGCTTACCGGGAATCGAACCCAGACCCACCTGATCGGTAAAGCAAGCTCTAACCAACTAGACCACAGCGGGCGACACGTGAATGTGAAGTGAATTTAGATAAATGAATTATAGGTTCCATTACATTTTTGACCGTATTATTTCAAAACGTGAAAATATTAAAGCCATGCAAAAAAAGGATTATGAGTATTTGCTAATTAAAAATCGTTTCATTGTGAAATATCTATGTTTTATTTATATGTAATTCAAAAGTTTATACGATCCTGGTCTTTGTTAATTTTTAACTATTTTTTTTTTATTTTACATATTATTTGTAGTATTCAGCCGCACAATCAAATCCAAATTTTCATCAGTAAGCCTGTTTCTACTAACCGATTTATTCTCCTTCATTGAAGAAAAAGCTTGCTTACATTTATTAAATAAATGTTTTACGTAAAAAAATATGTTTCAGAAAAAAAATTAAGGGCCGCCACAAAATTCAAAAAAGGCTGCATGCAGCCTGCGGGCCGCGGTTTGTGCATCACTGCCATAAACATAGGTATTCTCTGTAGCTCCCTTGGCACATGCTGTGGACCCCAGGAGGACTGCGTGGCCCCTGGTTGAGAAACCGTGGTTTAAATGAATCAGAAGCTGAATCCGCAATATATGCAAACGTTTTTATTGTTTCGCAAAAAATGTGAAAAGGAAAAAGGTCGTAACCCACAGTTTTTTCAAAACAGGTTTTTTTCGATAATCACGATGTATCAAACTTGATACACATTCTATCAAAAGGATACAAGCTGCAAATGCCGAATAGTATGTAAATTTAGCTTTTAAGTTTGAAAAAGATGACCTTATAAAAAATTAGAACCAAGAAAAAAGACTGAAATAAAGACTTTTTCCTAGATAATTTCTTTAATAAATATTAGATTATGTCAATTAAACACCACTTTAGAAGTCTCCGTGCACTTCAAGGTTGTATATAATTCATAATGTGCAAAAGGCCCAAAATCATCAAAACACGTTTTTTGCGCGTGTGTGGGTTATGTCCATTTTCCTTTCCGTAATCGATATGTTAATATAATCAAAATAAGAAACGCTCTCGCACTTTCAGCACTACACCACTCTGTAGGTAAAAGTTGAAGTACTATACGGCTTCAATTGTAGGATTACAATATAGCTGGCCTTTAATAAGACAGGTGTTGTATGTTAGAATTTTATGACGTACGTCATGATTCTTACTAACAAGGATGGCTCAACATGAAAAAAAAAGACCCGAAACTGTTTGTTTCACGAACCAGCGCATCAATTCGACGCACTCTGGTCGAATACGAGTCTATCAATAAACTGATGTAGGCATGTAGGCCTTTTTGACATTATATTTTTACTTATTTTGAAATTAATTTTAAAATGCTACAAAAATTTCAATAATAGAAACGAACTTTTAAATAGTGGAAAACCCCCAGTACGTGCAGACACTGTTAACAACTATCTACACATATCTAATCGATTGAATACATATTATGATAACAACGATGGCGGCTTCTTTATCCAACGACACTGTATTCAAAAAACAAATTGTCACATCACCTATACATTTTAACGTCACTTTATAAACATATCTTTTTCAATGTCTGTCATGTCTGCTCCCAACGTTTACCATGTGAACAGCTAACGAAGTAATCTCAACATTAAGTTGTTTATCTAAAGCAGGGGTTTCCAAACTATGTTCAGCGGAACACTGGTGTTCCACGCAGTGGCGTAGGAAGCGGGATGCGGCAGGGACGGAATTTTCAAAAATAAATATAACATTTTACGAGAAATTATTTTTATACATTAAAAAAATAAGTCACCTGTAGTAAATACTCTTTGTTCATAGATAAAAGTGATTTAAAAACAAAATTAGAGGAAATATTGGGGGCGGCAAATGCAAGAACCGCCCCGGGTGGCAGGACCCTTTCCTACACCACTGGTTCCACGGAACCTGAATAGATGTTTCGCGAACACCTACATAACTTGAAAATACTATAATATTTTTCGATAACAAGTAAGGATGATTCAAGGGTTCAGAAAATATTTTCTGTGACCGCTAAACCAGTATATTTGGCGCAAGTGATTAAAAAACTAATTGATTTAATCAGTGACAATTAATCATAAAGTGTTTAATTAAATTATTTGTTTGTATTTTAACCCAACCTAAAAAAAGTGTTACGTTTTTCATTGCATAAAAATTTTGGGAAACCCTGATCTAAAGAGATGCTTGTTATCACTCTTTTTCGAAGAGAGTAAAAACACAAGGACAGGAGTGACAGGACTAAAGGCAATGGCGTAGCCTCCTCATAACAGAACATGCATGAAGGCCTAGCGAAAAGGGGTGAGGTTATTTTAGGAAAGTTATATTATAACCCAGCGTTTCCCAAATGATGGGTCGCCAAATTCCTAAAATAAATCTGTATATTGACTATATAATATCACAATACCTCTTATTAATAAATTATTGGTATATTTGATTTCTTTATAGGTTTATCAGAGTAAATTATTTTGTATTATATATAACATATAAAGACTGTATGGACATAAATATACTGTTTTATTTTACCTATAGGCCGGTAGTATAGGCAATAACAAATTTAGTAGGTCACGAAGGAGAAATATTAAAATAACCAGGTCGCGGGAAAAAAAATGGGAAACGCTGTTATAACCCATTGCGGTAGGGGGCTTTCGTGACGTTTTCTAGCTGAGTCACTGATTAGTGGTTTGCTACTCTCCGTTTTTAGAATCGTATGAAAGAGCGGGGGGGGGGGACTACAGACATAACGTACATCCATACCTTCGACCAATCAATCAAATAAAATTATTGAAAATATTTTTTTAAGCTGTCCGTATTGGGATTCCGTGTCACCGCAAACGATGGCGGTGACATTGACTTTTCGATCACGTTCCCGGCATCATATTATGTAATAAGCTAATATATCGCCGTCGTACAGGCAAAAGTTGGTAAGTAATATAATTGACAAAAATAAAGTACAAAATGAGATTCTCGGAGAACTCAGTTGGCGTATTTATTGTGCCAGTTTGGAAAAAAAGCATTTGTATCGGTATATATTGTCAATACAGATTTCAAAGCAGGCAATTGTCCCTGCCTATTAATTTCTAATTGTGTGTATATGTGGCAGATCGGCATAAATGCATATATGTTTTGATATTACAATTAAAGTGTCTAGTTACAAAAAGCGATATATACACATTTCAATACTTGCCTCATACAAGGTTATTGTAATATGTTTCAAGCAAGAGTTAAGATTGTTTTTTCTGTGCTATTCTTTATTTAAATAAATTGATTATTAGCTAATAAACCATACTAGCTGTAAGCCCGTTGCCCAGCAACGTGAGATTTTTGTTGCATAGTATTTAATTTAATTTAATTTTATGTTATTTTATTTTATGGTATTTTATTTTATTTTATTTCATTTCATTTTATTTTATTTTATTTTATTTTATTTTATTTTATTTTATTTTATTTTATTGAATTTAATTTAATTTAATTATATTTTATTTTAATATATTTTATTTTTATAGTTAGCAGATATTTCGTAAATTATTTAATATTTGGAATAATGTTTAAGTTTGCTAACAACAATTTTTCGTATTAGCAGAAACTTCGTAAATTACTTAATTTTTAGAATAATGTTCAAGTTTGCTGACAACTATTTTTCGTAGTAGCAGAAATTTCGTGAATTATTGAATTTTTGGAAAAAAAAAGTTTGATAACAACCATTTTTCGTAGTAGCCGAAATTTCGTAAATGATTTAATATTTGGAATAATGTTCAAGTTTGCTAACAACCATTTTTCGTAGTAGCATAAATTTCGTAAAATATTGATTTTTTGGAATAAAGTTTAAGTTTGCTAACAACCATTTTTCGTAGTAGCAGAAATTTCGTAAATTATTTAATATTTGGAATAATGTTCAAGTTTGTTAACAACCATTTTTCGCAGTAGCATAAATTTCGTAAAATATTTAATTTTTGGAATAAAGTTAAAGTTTGCTAACAACCAATTTTCGTAGTAGCCGAAATTTCGTAAATTATTGAATTTTTGGAATAAAGTTTAAGTTTGCTAACAACCATTTTTCGTAGTAGCAGAAATTTCGTAAATTATTGAATTTTTGGAATAATGTTCAAGTTTGCTAACAGCCATTTTTCGTAGTAGCAGAAATTTCGTAAATTATTTAATATTTGGAATAATGTTTAAGTTTGCTAACAACCATTTTTCGTAGTAGCAGAAATTTCGTAAAATATTTAATTTTTAGAATAATGTTTAAGTTTGCTAACAACCATTTTTCGTAGGAGCAGAAATTTCGTAAATTATTTAATATTTGGAATAATGTCCAAGTTTGCTAACAACCATTTTTCGTAGGAGCAGAAATTTCGTAAATTATTTAATTTTTGGAATAATGTTGAAGTTTGCTAACAACCATTTTTCGTAGTAGCAGAAATTTAGTAAATTATTCAATTTTTGGAATAAAGTTTAAGTTTGCTAACAACCATTTTTCGTAGTAGCAGAAATTTCGTAAATTATTGAATTTTTGGAATAATGTTCAAGTTTGCTAACAACCATTTTTCGTTGGAGCAGAAATTTCGTAAATTATTTAATATTTGGAATAATGTCCAAGTTTGCTAACAACCATTTTTCGTAGTAGCAGAAATTTCGTAAATTATTGAATTTTTGGAATAATGTTTAAATTTGCTAACAACCATTTTTCGTAGTAGCAGAAATTTCCTAAATTACTTAATTTTTGGAATAATGTTTAAGTTTGCTAACAACCATTTTTCGTAGAAGCATAAATTTCGTAAAATATTGATTTTTTGGAATAAAGTTTAAGTTTGCTAACAACCATTTTTCGTAGTAGCCGAAATTTCGTAAATGATTTAATATTTGGAATAATGTTCAAGTTTGCTAACAACCATTTTTCGTAGTAGCATAAATTTCGTAAAATATTGATTTTTTGGAATAAAGTTTAAGTTTGCTAACAACCATTTTTCGTAGTAGCAGAAATTTCGTAAATTATTTAATATTTGGAATAATGTTCAAGTTTGTTAACAACCATTTTTCGCAGTAGCATAAATTTCGTAAAATATTTAATTTTTGGAATAAAGTTAAAGTTTGCTAACAACCAATTTTCGTAGTAGCCGAAATTTCGTAAATTATTGAATTTTTGGAATAAAGTTTAAGTTTGCTAACAACCATTTTTCGTAGTAGCAGAAATTTCGTAAATTATTGAATTTTTGGAATAATGTTCAAGTTTGCTAACAGCCATTTTTCGTAGTAGCAGAAATTTCGTAAATTATTTAATATTTGGAATAATGTTTAAGTTTGCTAACAACCATTTTTCGTAGTAGCAGAAATTTCGTAAAATATTTAATTTTTAGAATAATGTTTAAGTTTGCTAACAACCATTTTTCGTAGGAGCAGAAATTTCGTAAATTATTTAATATTTGGAATAATGTCCAAGTTTGCTAACAACCATTTTTCGTAGGAGCAGAAATTTCGTAAATTATTTAATTTTTGGAATAATGTTGAAGTTTGCTAACAACCATTTTTCGTAGTAGCAGAAATTTAGTAAATTATTCAATTTTTGGAATAAAGTTTAAGTTTGCTAACAACCATTTTTCGTAGTAGCAGAAATTTCGTAAATTATTGAATTTTTGGAATAATGTTCAAGTTTGCTAACAACCATTTTTCGTTGGAGCAGAAATTTCGTAAATTATTTAATATTTGGAATAATGTCCAAGTTTGCTAACAACCATTTTTCGTAGTAGCAGAAATTTCGTAAATTATTGAATTTTTGGAATAATGTTTAAATTTGCTAACAACCATTTTTCGTAGTAGCAGAAATTTCCTAAATTACTTAATTTTTGGAATAATGTTTAAGTTTGCTAACAACCATTTTTCGTAGAAGCATAAATTTCGTAAAATATTGATTTTTTGGAATAAAGTTTAAGTTTGCTAACAACCATTTTTCGTAGTAGCAGAAATTTCGTAAATTATTTAATATTTGGAATAATGTTCAAGTTTGTTAACAACCATTTTTCGCAGTAGCATAAATTTCGTAAAATATTTAATTTTTGGAATAAAGTTAAAGTTTGCTAACAACCAATTTTCGTAGTAGCCGAAATTTCGTAAATTATTGAATTTTTGGAATAAAGTTTAAGTTTGCTAACAACCATTTTTCGTAGTAGCAGAAATTTCGTAAATTATTTAATATTTGGAATAATGTTTAAGTTTGCTAACAACCATTTTTCGTAGTAGCAGAAATTTCGTAAAATATTTAATTTTTAGAATAATGTTTAAGTTTGCTAACAACCATTTTTCGTAGGAGCAGAAATTTCGTAAATTATTTAATATTTGGAATAATGTCCAAGTTTGCTAACAACCATTTTTCGTAGGAGCAGAAATTTCGTAAATTATTTAATTTTTGGAATAATGTTGAAGTTTGCTAACAACCATTTTTCGTAGTAGCAGAAATTTAGTAAATTATTCAATTTTTGGAATAAAGTTTAAGTTTGCTAACAACCATTTTTCGTAGTAGCAGAAATTTCGTAAATTATTGAATTTTTGGAATAATGTTCAAGTTTGCTAACAACCATTTTTCGTTGGAGCAGAAATTTCGTAAATTATTTAATATTTGGAATAATGTCCAAGTTTGCTAACAACCATTTTTCGTAGTAGCAGAAATTTCGTAAATTATTGAATTTTTGGAATAATATTTAAATTTGCTAACAACCATTTTTCGTAGTAGCAGAAATTTCCTAAATTACTTAATTTTTGGAATAATGTTTAAGTTTGCTAACAACCATTTTTCGTAGAAGCAGAAATTTCGTAAATTATTGAATTTTTGGAATAATGTTTAAATTTGCTAACAACCATTTTTCGTAGTAGCAGAAATTTCCTAAATTACTTAATTTTTGGAATAATGTTTAAGTTTGCTAACAACCATTTTTCGTAGAAGCAGAAATTTCGTAAATTATTGATTTTTTAGAATAATGTTTAAGTTTGCTAACAACCATTTTTCGTAGTAGCAGAAATTTCGTAAATTATTGAAATTATTGAATTTTTGGAATAATGTTTAAGTTTGCTAACAACCATTTTTCGTAGAAGCAGAAATTTCGTAAATTATTGATTTTTTAGAATAATGTTTAAGTTTGCTAACAACCATTTTTCGTAGTAGCAGAAATTTCGTAAATTATTGAATTTTTGGAATAATGTTTAAATTTGCTAACAACCATTTTTCGTAGTAGCAGAAATTTCCTAAATTACTTAATTTTTGGAATAATGTTTAAGTTTGCTAACAACCATTTTTCGTAGAAGAAGAAATTTCGTAAATTATTGATTTTTTAGAATAATGTTTAAGTTTGCTAACAACCATTTTTCGTAGTAGCAGAAATTTCGTAAATTATTGAAATTATTGAATTTTTGGAATAATGTTTAAGTTTGCTAACAACCATTTTTCGTAGAAGCAGAAATTTCGTAAATTATTGATTTTTTAGAATAATGTTTAAGTTTGCTAACAACCATTTTTCGTAGTAGCAGAAATTTCGTAAATTATTGAATTTTTGGAATAATGTTCAAGTTTGCTAACAACCATTTTTCGTAGGAGCAGAAATTTCGTAAATTATTGAATTTTTGGAATAATGTCCAAGTTTGCTAACAACCATTTTTCGTAGGAGCAGAAATTTCGTAAATTATTGAATTTTTGGAATAATGTCCAAGTTTGCTAACAACCATTTTTCGTAGTAGCAGAAATTTCGTAAATTATTTAATTTTTGGAATAATGTTGAAGTTTGCTAACAACCATTTTTCGTAGTAGCAGAAATTTCGTAAATTATTGAATTATTGGAATAATGTTCGAGTTTGCTAACAACCATTTTTCGGATTTTAAATTATTTAACAATTATTTCCAATAAAAATCAAAAGATCAAATCCAATTTTTCAATAAAAAATCAGTTGCACATTTTGTCCAAGTGTATGAAAAAAGCAAAATATTATTCTATGATATATCCATATCATAATTTGAATATTCTTAATGTATTAAAGAATTCTAACAGATTTTCAAGGTCAGACGTGAAAAGATTCATCATTATGATTCAATTGATCAAATCCGCTCCAAAAAATATTAGTCTCACATCGACTCACACGATCAAACGATTCATTTCGATAGCCCTATAATCATAGTTTGCAATAGTCGAATTAAAGTCTTTGATTATTCGAATATTATGATGTATGGTGATACAATACTTTAGCTCTACACCAAGAAATATCAAATTTTCAAACGTGGCGATATCAGAACATTCACGCCCGGTTTAAAATAAGCCGCTCCCATTGGATAGAACAACATTTCAAAAATGTGCTGTTCAGAATAAATCGAAATCATTGGTCTGTACCTTACTGCGGACGTCCTTACAGACGGACCTTATCGGCTATTAATGTTAAGATAAAATTAAATAAACATAAGCAAAACTAGATTTTATATACCAAATTCAATCAGATTTTAAATGCTCCAATCCATGAATATATCGCTTAGATTAAACATATTTTTTGTAAGCTTTGGAACACATAATTTTTCTTAATTTGTGTAATAGATTTAAAAATGGTTTAATAGGTTTGGGTAAATAACAATAGCCGGTTTATAGGGAGTGGCACTTTTAGATTTTGTATGATGGCGGCGGACCCTCTTGAAGCGGCTCTGTGCAAATGATTGATTGAAGATGATAATTCATTTTAGATCTCTTCAAGTGTCATTGTTTATTAAATGCCAATTATACGTGCATTTGTATCAGAATTGCTTATTAATAATAAAATTACATATGCATTAATCACCATAGAATTTTTCATTTCAATACACGCAAGGATTTTTTTTTTCGGAGAAGCGGTTAAAAAGTTTAGTGCACCATATTTTTCATGATTATTAAGTAAATATCAACAGAATATTCGCATATGTATATACTTAATAAAAATGCATATATACTTAATACGAATTAATTTATTGAATGATTTGAGCAAAACATAGATGTTTTAAAAAATGATAAGATATAAAGTTTTATGATTCTGAATTATGATGCAATTTACATTGATTAAATTTTATTATATTTTCGATGTATTTTTTTTTAAATTTATATTTTGGCATGAACAGTTGATTTTTATCATAATTTACAGAGAGGTACAAAAAATATACGTGAAATTTAAATAAATACTATCCTAAGTATAATATTAAAATAAAATAAAAATGTACATACATACTATTCAATAACAATATTTACTATTAGAAAAGATGTCTAGACATTATAGGTAAAGGTACATCTCAAAGGCGGGGCTAAGTCTTCCTCAAATGCATACATAATTTATTACATTATAAATACGAACTTAGTACGAAATATAATAAGGATTCAAATGAAATTCACTAATACCCTATAAATGCAATTTTTTCATAATTGTGCAATTTCCCACGAAACTTTAACTGTCATTTTAAATACTAAATATATAGCTTCTAATTAATATTAAACAGCACATAATTTATTTAAAATTTTACAACGCCACCCTATGATAATTCACGGCTGTGTGACTGGTGTGGTTTCAGATTAATACTTTTTTGCGTATGTAAAAATCATTTGAATTATAAATGAAATATCAACTTTATTTTTTTTATATTGAAAATGAATCTTTATACAAAAAAACTGCTGTATTCATTGAAAGTATTCATTATATTTGTGTGAAAATAGCATATATGAACTTTAGGTCAAATCATAAAGCCAGTCAATTTTTTCATTACTAAAGTAATTAGATAAAATGGTTTAAATGCATTGCGTATTATAACAAATATAACGTCGCAGGGTTATTTGTTGTGAATTCGTGGAATAACGATACTAAATCATTTAATTTCATATATGTATTGATATACTTACAATAATTGCGGTGTTTACAGCTTTAAGAAAATGCCTCTGACAGCAAGAAACAAAAATAACTTCTCGACACGCGAAACACGGTTCAACTGACACTGATCTGATTCTACTGACACTGGACTCTCCTGACTGCGTGAACAATGTGAATTTTGTTCTAAAGAATGATTTTCGGTGTCTAAAGAGTAGAGCGAGGAGGTGGTAATGTGACTAATGGTGAATGAAAGTGATGATAGCAAGCTAAGCGAACTCTTTCGACAAAAGTAGATTGACGGTGTATATATAGAAATGTGTAGGTACCTCCTCAATATACCAGTGGTGTCCAATATTTCTAAGTCTCTAAATGTCTCAAAAATAATTGCAATTATTTTACATTATTAAAATAGAATTTAGTACGATAGTGAAATATTTTAATTTTTTGAAATAGCAAATGTTTGTGGAATGTAATGTTGTCACAGGAATGATGATACTTCAAAGTCAAATGATAGTTATGCCGTCTCCGTGGTGGGATTTCAAATATAATATCAAATGTTGTATTTTAAATGATGATTCCTTGGAAGCAGGTGAAAATACGCTATCAATTTAGTGTCAATCAACAAACGACAAACCCAAATTGATGGATTAATTCTTCTTCTTGGCAATATAGTCCGAAGTAAACCTGGAACGCCTCAATTAATCTTCTCCACTACACTTGAACATCCGCTCTCCTTATCCAGTCGCTAACTTCTAGAACTCGCAGATTCTGTGACAACCCATTCATTCAGTGAAATCGTTTCACTCTTCAAATCCTTTGTCTTCCTTCGAGGTTAGTAAACGTAAGATATTTTGTTGGTGTGTATGTTTTATAGTCAGAACAGCGTTGGCGTTGAGTTTTAACAATTTTGACTATTTCTGGATTACCATAGAGCAGGGGCTACCAACCCCGTTCCCGCGGGTGCCATGACGCCCACTGACCGATTTTGGTGCACTCGCCAACTAATTTGGGCAAATCGTTAAATTCCCTGGTTTTCAAAATTCAAAATTCCTGGAAGAGCTAAAAAAAAACAAGTTACGCTGATAATTTGGGCAAATCGGTAAATTCCCGGGTTATAAATAACCTTTAAAAATGTGGCGCCCGTCGACCCACCAATATTTTAGAATGCGCTCTATTGTCCAAAAAGTTGTGATCTAAAAACAAAATTAGAAAAAATATTGGGGGCGGCAAATCCAAGGACCACTCCGGGCGGCAGAACCCCTTCCTACACCACTGCTTTCCACCAAGTATTGACAGTGAACACCCTTAAAGTTTCAGATATGTATTAATATTTAAAATTATTATACGCTAAACTGCGTGTTGCTACACAAAACAATTAATATAGTAAGTAACATTCGATTGCTTTAATAATGATTTCGTATAATTGTATTGTATAATAGTGATACAAAAAATCGGCCCGTTTTCCAAACCATAGTGAATAGCTATGAGTCAAATCGAGCACCTTTTTAATGTATTGGAAACTCACCGCCGGCTAAATCTGAGAATTTTTATAGTTGAAATATACAATATTTATTTTGTAGTAAGAAAATGTTTTCCGTGATAGAAACGCTATTTATTTATACCTACTTGTTGAGCAACCTTTTAAATTTAAAACATTCGAAATGGTGGAAAATGTTGACATTGACGCGAGCCGAAACTTGCTCAGATTTCCTCTCAATCTGAAATACAATCTGAAGTACCTACAATGAACTGCATATTTTCTTGTATAAATTAAATATTAAACACTGGCGATGGATTGGATGATATCGTCACCACATACGATTATCACTAAGGACACCACTGTAACATACTAATTAAATACTATCAAACGTCATTCATAGTCAATAAAACAGTTTGACAGAGTCGCACTAAAAGACTGTTTTAAAATATGTCGGCCAACTAACGTTTTTGTGTTATTAATTTTCAATGTATTATTGAAGTCTGTTCTACAAATTATTAAGTTTTATTAAATAAGTTTTTTTAAGGATTAATTAGATTTTTTAACAAAACTAGAATAGATAATAAAGAATCTGATATTTTACGCATAACAAAGTTTATTTCTCATTTGAACACAGTGAAACGTGTTGAATGTAAAAATATTAAAACATTTATGAACATTATTTAAAACTATGCTCGCTCCAAATATGGAGCTTATGTTACCGAATAGAGTTTATTTTGCCAGATGATTTTCAACGAAAACTGCTAGTTTGTTGGTAGCACAACCTCTCTTTTTCGAAAATAGTTTGTATAGAAAAATATGGCTTGTGCGGGACTAGTAGTTAGTTAATCGCTCTATCTTCGCTTGATTTTAGGGATCAGATAGGTGGTGGGAGGGAATTTAGAAAATCACTGGCATCCATGCTTTTGAAAAGAAATTTCATTAATCAGTTCAGAGATCTGTCCGTACTAGGACATATTTATTTTACAAGCATAAATAGAGAATGAATTGACAAACAGGCCTAAAGATAAGACCAGTGGTGGGCTGGAGGGGGCTCGGAGAGGCTTTCACGAACCCCTCGTTAAATTTTAATAAGGCTGGCTGGCCCCTAGTTAGTTTAAGATAAAACAGAACTCTCAGATCAAATTAGTATATAAATGCAATTTCCCGCTTAAATATTATCTACGACAGTTTCAGTATCCACGGCAGTACATTTTTAGCCATTTACATTGATTAGTTTACGGTAAACTGTATATTGTTACATATTATCAGTGTATTAAGTAACGATCGATTGCTTATTTAAATATTGCATATAATTGCATAGGAGAGAAAAATCCACTACTTCCTCAGAATACCGAAAATTGCTTTGAGATTAACCGAGCCTCTTGTTGACGTATTGGCAGCCCACCATTGGATAAGTCGTGTATATCATATGAGTATTATTTGTTCAAGACGATACTCAATCAGCGTATACCTCATTGAGTACAGCTTTATCAACAGTTGTCAGGCGATTTTAAAACGACTGTGTATCATAATATAATATATGTATTATGAATTGCCTAGATATATTGTATCAGACATTTCCATCTACAACCGCTAAAATTTTAATAAAAAGACAATTTAGACACATTGTAAAACAGTAATACTGCTCTGTGCAGAACTACGCTAATAAAAAAAGAAAGACACCTCTGGAATTAGGGTTTACTGATCGCGAGAACCCTAACGATGATGCTTCGTACATTGTCAAGGACATGGTTGTTGGCAGTTCGATAAACAGGTTTTCAAATTTTTGCTACCAAAATTTGTGACCAAATATTGTTCAGATCTACAGTACTTTGGGTTTGTCGGTTTTCCAAATTCCAAAACAGGTGTTCATCAAAATTTGCGACGTTCGAATGCCAGTTTTTTGAATTAGGTAACCCGGTTTTCATACAGCTCATTTATTATTATGTATGAATATATGTATGTATACTGATTTTTTTATTAAAAAAACGTTTGAATATTGTTTTGGAACTGCCAATGTTACAAATAAAATTATATGAAACATGATGCTGAATAGTAAGTATAATTTTAACCTGATAAACTTGCTAAGCACATGCCAAAATAAGAGCCATGAATTATCTTTATTTCAATGTTAACAGATTGTGGATCTGTTAAAACGAACCGCAAAGCGTTTTACCAAGCGGCTGTGGCGGATTAAGCACTATTATTAATACAATTTGGAGGCCCTATTTTTGGGATAACATAAAAACGTCGGAAAATTCCTTGTCATAAAATAAAAATATATTTCAATTTCAATAAAAGTATATGGGTAATATAAAATAAGCTTTTTTGAGAGCCCTAAAACTCAGAGGCCCCAAGCGCGCGCCCATTACCACCTACACTATTCGCGTATAGTGCCATACTATGGGGCTATGGCGCGCCTCATTTGCTTATAGCAAAGATTTCCAGCCTGGGAGTCGTGGGCCATTGCAAAGGGAGACGCGAACAGTCCAAAATATGTATTTACCTTATAAAACGTGTCTTTATAACTATATGAAATAAAGAATGGGGAGGCGCGAAGATATTTATTTCTTCAAAGGGAGGCGCAGTAACGTAAAGGTTGGAAACCAGTGGCTTATAGGGTAATCCGCCACTCCCAGGCTTGAGTTGTTTATTTCAATCTTGTATTGTCAAATTGCAAAAGATTGGTAATTTTTAAGCGCAACTGCAAAGCGTTCCAAACATTCATTCTGACATCTAACTTAAAATTTTTGCTCAAGGAATGAAAAAGTTAAGCGACCTTAATTTTCTATAAAATAAAAACATATATTTTCTTCTACCGGCGCCATTTGGGGATCGATCTTCGATTTTTAAACAGTAATAATGTGCCGAGACTACAACTTCTGTTAATATTTTTAGTCGAATCCAAAAAATAAAGGGCACTTAAAAATTATTGACTTTAATCTTGTATTGTCAATTTTTAACAGTAACATTTTGAAGAGTGTGCAAAGTCTTGAGCTCCTTTTACAATACCAGTCGATTTAAAAGATTTGCTAATGACGACAACTGCATTTCAGATGGGACGTGAAACAATCTCAATTTCGCAAAAGCATCTACAAAATGCGATCTTGGATTGGTATTTCATCTTTCGTTTAATTTTTGCGTATTATTTTTCAAAAATTATTGCGGGTATAAAATTCATTTTTTTAATAAATAATAACATTGTTTAATGTTTATAGCAAACATTGTGTAAAATAAATTTATGGACGCCCAATCTTTTTTTTACGCGATACAATGGTTCCAGAAAGTGACGCGTAAAAAAACCTCATTTTTGTATAATTTGACAAATCGGTTCCAAAAATCAAAATATCGCTTAAAAAAGTATCGAAAATGTATGAAAAAATAAAATTTGTTCTTCAAATTCGCGCAATTTTTTTTTCATTAGATTTTTTTATTTTATTGATCATAAAAATACAACGAGAAACAGTTACATATTATGTATACATGCATAATTGTATTCACTTATAGGAGTTATTCGCTGCTGTCACTATCGGTTACGAATATAATCGTTCCCAATTTTTTGAACGAACGTATTGAATTTTGCTTGAAATGCGTAAGTGTAATATATTTTATTTTAAAATGCAGGTGTTTATTTGGTATGTGCCTAATATATCACCATATTTTTTTTTAAATTAAAAAATAATATTTCCATCTTCGTTTCGTATTTATTATTTTGTTTTTAAAATATTTGGACGTCTGGAGTCATAGCCCCCTATATTAATTGTTGGAAGCGGTAATGCTGGAGTGCATTTATTTGACAAAGTAACCCTCGGTGGTAAAATTTATGACGGGAAACGTGCTATTCAACGAAATAAATGTATTGTATTTAAACAAGTTTTAGAGCAGAATTACATCACATGATTTTGTGCAGGGTCATAATTTCTTTAAATGCAGGGTCACCATTTCTTCAGTATGAAAATTTTTGAAAAAAAAATCGCATAACTACGAGTAAATCGCGTTAAAAAAGTAACGGTGCTGTCCAAAAGAATCGCGTAAAAAAATGGGTGTATTATTTTATTTTAGTTTTATATGGTTGTCATGGCTAAAATAAAAAAAGAAAACAAATTCGAATATGTCAACAGTCAAACAAGTAGGTATAGTCTGTCTATGGTATAGCCTCGGTTGTGAAAGCAGTTATAGCCTCTATTGTCTGTGGTTATAGCTAACTGGTTATAGCCAGAGACAATACTGTAATATCCTTGTAACTGATTTATGGATGTTTAAAGGAATACATTGGGAATACATTTTGGCACTTATTGTCATATTATTTCAAACATTTTTAACTGAATAAGACTAGTTTATTATTCCATTAAATATGAATCAAGTATATTCTCCTGCAAAGTTTACATCTTCTGAATTATTAGATACAGATAAGTTTATGCAAGAAAACCTAACATTTGCCCTATTACCAGAAGAGCCCTACGGAAACGACATATTTGACTATAGATCCCGCGAAATGGAAATACGAAATTTAATGGGCTGCAAATTTGACGACAGCGAGTTTGAAAAAATCGCTGCAGAATGCAGGTATGTCAATTACAAATAGGCTATGTTAATAGGCGTTGTTTTTAGCTGTTTGTGTAGTTTTTCGCCGAAATAATCCCTGACTAGCTTTAACAATGTATTCAATCGTACCGATTTCGCCGCGAAATCGTTAATATTGGAAGCTATGTGTAACTACTTATACATCTTAATTAAGATACGATTGAATATACATTTATTTTTTTCATTTATTCTGACAGTAATCAAAGATCATAACGCTTCTTAGATTTGTATAATTAATTAAAACAAATATTCACGAACGATTTCTGTGTTGGCGGCAATTTAGATTAAACGTCAAATGCTTTACGACGCTATTCTGATAACCAGATTAAATAAATAATTTAATTCAAAATTCAAAAAAAAAATATTCTTAATACTCATGATGTATTACATGGGTTGAGTAAAATAAAAGGCAACCAATCTAGCCCTCCACGTCAGCGACTTTAAAACCATTTTGAATTGAATCTGTTACAATGTACAAATTAGTAAAATTTACAATTTTTTCAAATTTGTTAAAGTAACATTTACATGTTACAAAGGTACCCCTGGCGAAATCTGTTTAATTTTTAGATATTGAAAAAACATTAATTTTCCTCGGGAAAACATACTCCTAAGTCGCTGTTATCTTAATGGCTAATACCAGTGTGAATTGTATGGTTTTTGTAATAACAACACAACTGAATTAAAACTATTATGTCACTCTAAACTGTTTTCATAATATTTTCAGTGTAAATAATCTCATGAAAACGAACGAGACAAATATCCATTCAAGAAATGTTTCTATGAGTAACTCAGCGAAGGCATCTTACAAAGCTTTGGATATAACACCAGATGCCCTTAAATTGAAAACTGTAGCCAGCTTACAAAAGAGACTGAAAGTCATTACCAATCAAACATATAGTATGACTTTGAAATACAAAAGCGACCTTTGCCCTGAATATTATGTGAGTTCCTCAGTTAAAGTTATTTTTTATAATAATTCATAGTATTTCATTGTTGTGTGCCAGGTAGCAAAACACAAAATACATAACTCACGCAAATCATGGCTGCAGACTGTCATGTATGTGTATAATTACATTTCTGCTGTATGTATACATTTGCTTTCGACGCCTGCTTCCGATCAATCTTGTCCGCCAACATTCATCAATCATTACGATTTTTAAACTCCACAAATTGCCAAAATTCTGCAATGTCTTCTAAAATGACAATAAATCCAGCTTAACCGTCCAACCGCATTCTATATGTGAGTTCATTATTAGATTTGCAATAAATTTTGTGTATATTATTCTATGTATCCTTGCCCGTGGTATTATTACATGCGATTGAAATCTCTTCAAATCTATCAACTTCTTAATCGCGCACCTCTGCGAATATTTTCTTAATATTATACATGCTTATGATTATAAAATTATATTATCGAAAACTAACGGGTACACTGATGCAATGCCTTCCCATCACCAGAGCCAAGCAATGGATCACGTGAACTACACACATAGTGTAGTTGTTGAAGAGTATCTTGTCAGTTTTCTTGCCGAGTTGTTGTGAGCTGGGTGTATGAAGCTTTTGCTTTGGCAGTATCGTAATCAGAATTTTTTAGAAAAGCAGGGTGATGAAACCTGCGCTTCCGAGGCCTGATTCATGAGGACTCTGCGGGTTGTCTCGACCCGATTTGTCTATATGGGTATTTAACAGTCTTAACACTGTGTAATCGGGCGGTCCAGACAATAGAGTTTTTTAGTGATTAGCGCAATAATATATTACTTTCTTAAAATCAACACAACTTCTAAACTTAACATTTAATCATTAAAAATAAAATGAAAACATATTGATTACATCATAATTTCACTATTTTTCTAAGCTGAATATAAAAACCTTTTATTAATTTAGTAGATAGCACTCCACTTGTTATCAATATGAAATATTCAAACTGTTCTGGATAAAAAATAACTTTTATCCATACAATACAATTATATAAATAATTATAATATAAAATCCCCATTCCTACAAATTTACTATCACTGGAAGTGTGAAATCTGATGCCCGAAATATTCGAGAAACATGTGTTGCCTTTTAAAAAAAATACCATGTGTGAAAATTCAGGGCATAATAATTTATGAGCTTTATTGCTTATTGTTTTCACTTGCCGCTGCAGTTATTTTGATGAATCCATTAAACCTATGCGTCAATCTACCAACACGTTTATTGATTATTATTATTTCATGAACGAACTATCTGATAAATTGTCAGCGTAATCTTCATAGTCACTTGTTATTTTTTAAAGACATTATTGTTAGTAAAACGCCCCATAAAATGGTAATAATATATTCGAATAATAAAATATGAAACAATAATGCAAACAGAACAACGCAAGCAGTATGGAAAACAGTCTCACCCAGGGGTGGGGAACCTTTTATTCTCTAAAGGCCGCATTCATTTTTCTGATTCGAAATAAGGCCTCAGTAAACATTGACTAGGGAATCTTTGGCCGGAAACAGGACTTTACAGTCGGAATATATCAGATATTTACGAATTTACATAAATTTAAGGAATAACAGAATTGGCCAGAAGGCCGCAGGTTCCCCACGCCTGGTCTAACCTGTAAAACGACTCAAACTAATCTAGCAATGAAGATCGCAAAATAAATCTATAATACAGTTGATTTTTTGTTTCTTAGCTTAAACTTCCATCCTAATAATCTAGCAAGGAAATTGGATTAGCGGTAATTAGTTACAGAATTTTATTTCACGTCGACAAACAAACACGTGCTATTATGTGTCCTGCAAACAATTAACAATAGAAAAAAACGTATTATGTCATGAGCCGCATTCTACCCACAGTACGAGATAAACGTATTTTGACGCTACCCGCCTATACTGCGTTAAGGTGTCTGGAGATTCGCATTTTGCCTCCTGCTGTCAGCTACTGCTGAAACTGCATTGCCCGTTGGTCGCTGCGGGAAGCCAACAGATGAATTCTCTGGATTTGTCATTTCCCATCATTTATTATGCACACATCCACTGTCATCAATGTGCTCATGTCAACCATAGCATATTAGTTAAAAGGAAAGAAATATTGTATACAAAACTGCATTTTTTAATGAAGAAAAGGAATGTGTTTTATTGGACAATTTTTTTCCTGTTCATTGGATTGCTATCGCTACATAAGTAATATTTGAAATTTTAAGCATGAAAGGATAAATCTCATTTAGCAATTGGAAACGGATAAGTTAAAAATGTGATGCTAATTTATTTAATGTAACTATATTTTATTATTTCTAGCTTGAACCACAGGATGAACCACCAGATTTAAAACCGGGACACGAAATACTTTACAGAATAAGAATCTACCACCCCTATAAATACATAGTAAAGTTTTTTATTTATAATTGTTATAACTCATGTTTAGATAGTTTTATAAAATATCACTGAGCTTAAAAGCTTTTGTAGGGATCGGGATTAATTTTGAGTTGATATTAATGAGGTTCAATCGTAATTGGGATAGTATTCTCAAGCACAAATACAATCTCTGTTCTTTGAAGTCACATGTGACATTGTTAAAAATTAATTGGAAAGATCATAACATGGGAACGCCTACTGATTTTAAAAGGGTGTGTATTTTCCGACATCTTACTAGTTATTTATTTTTGAAATTAATGTACCAAATTGTAATATAGAAATGGCACCTTCGAAAAAAATAAAAACTCAATTAGAAATATAAATTGATAAAATGAATTAACTCACATTGACTTGCCTCCATTACCTTGCTGCATTCAAGTGAAAAGGATGAAAATGGAAAAATATTACAAATCGAAGAAATGACAAGTTAACTTATTTATGTTTTTTTCACCAGAGTGGCGAGAAACCTGATAGAAACCCAGCATTTCACCAGGACTTTATTTTCGTAGGTTCCCAAACACTCGACTTTCTCAGAGATAAAATCATTTGTCCAAATGATTTCAGTCTCCGATATGACATGAGTGAGGATCCTGATAATGATATCAATATTTACTGTAAGGTATGTTGTAATAAAACCAGGTCTTTGGAGTCGGAGTTGGAAAAAAACTCTTTTTTTAATCAAGTCAAAAGTGGCACCATGACATGCTACTAAATCTATCAAAATATTAGAGGTCGAAACCCATTGAAAACAATAAAATTAAACTCTTTAATAAATCAATAGTATTCGGTAATATTTAAAAAAAATCACAGAAGAATTTCTCAATTCTTTATCGAGATAAAATACTGGTATGAGGAATTCACATCTCAGTTCACATTGTAAGTTGTAATCAGGGTTGTAGAGTCGGGACCAATACCCCCTCTAAGACAATATTAATCAAAGGCTGCGCGGACCGATCAAATATTAATTGAATAACTGTCTGGTAGTGCGCGCCAACCCAGACTGAGTGCACGGGGGCTTCCCAACTGCTGCGCGGCCGCGCACGCAGCTTAGAGGGAACGTTGGTCGGAATGTTTCAATTGGAGTCATGCCCGAAAAAAACTAATAGCTTTGGGTACTATAAAAAAAATTGTATTTTCAAATTGCTTGGGTCAAAAGTGCCGCCACTCCATGCCTAAAAGTCTAAAAAATAAGTTTTAAGCTAAGGTCAGAGTGGGAGTCGTCTTATTTCTTAACGACTCCACAGCCCTGGTTGTAATCTGTAGGTTCCAAAGAGCAACCGAGACATTATTATGCTGCAGTAGAATCTAATGCAGCATAATGTCTCAGTTGCCCTTCGTGAGTGATGTATGTATTCTGAAATACTTTTCATACTTAATTCAATATTGCCAAATTCAGACTAATTGCACTCTGGAACTAGGGTATCGATAAAATTATTCCATATCTTATTCGCAGGACATTTTCAAATCTGGATTTTTGTACATCGAAGACACATTTTACAATGACTTAAGAAATCCAAATAATATAGACTACAGCGAAACTATAACAAAATGGGCAAGTACCAGATCCGGCTTAGGACCATTCAAGACTGACATTATGGAAAATACCCGGTTCGATCAACTCAAAGTTCGTCTAGGATATCCACAGGTAATCTCATTTTAATATTTTCAATAGATTCAGCTGTGGTAACATTGTGGTAATTCATTTTTAATGTAAATTAAAATTGATTTATTGATTTATTGATTGACACATGTTTCATGTATTTGAGAAGCATTTTTAGACATGTAAAGGGTATTAACACTTCCCCTATGGTGCTAAAAATACTTTTGATTTGTTGCTGACCCTTAAAAGAACCTTAAAAAGAATTTTAAAATTACAAAACATTCCAGTTGAAATGGTTGGAAATATTGACAGCGATTTATTTTATATGTTGCTTACTTATTATCATAAAGAAATATCCAGAGTGGATAGAAAAAAAGAAAACAACACCGAAAGCATATCGTTACAGAATTAATGATCAATATAATTAAACGATAAAATTCTGACGTCAAATGACAAATACCATAAGATACAAAAAAATGTTTTCAAAATAGCGATATCGGAGAAAGGCTCAGAAAAGAGGTTGTTGTGAGGTTTGTTCGAAATATTCCAGAAAAAGAACCAACCTATTTGCAAAATCTGTAAGGGATCCATATGTTTGGTACATAAATCAGAAAAAAGATTATTTCATGCCCCAACTGTAATAGATTCTCTTTGCTAGAGTAAAAATATAACCCTTTTAAGTTGTTCACTGTCAATTCTTAGTGGATAGGCATTATATTCAAAAAAATAAAATACATTGTGTTTGACATTTTAAGTTAGTCAATTTATTAATAAAAACACAATAATCCTTTGTACTTCATTCCACTTTATTTAATATGTCAGGACCGGATTCGCTCATTGCGAGCATTGTCAACTGATAAGAAATATAATTTAACAATGCTATTTATACAAAATTGAAAAGTTATACACAACAATTGGCATTGAAAAGAAATTGCCAATTACATTAAAGTGATTCTAAAATAACACAAAATTAAAATGTTCAACACATCTAACATATAATTAAAAAGTCATCCTAGATTAATAAATTCAGAATGGCGATTGAAAGTAATTACAAACATAATTAAAATTTGGGAAATTTTTGACAAAGTTTAATGTAATTGGCAATTTATTTTCAATACCAATTGTTGTGTATAACTTTTCAATTTTGTATAAATAGCATTGAAATTATATTTCTTCAAACATTCGGGGTTGAAATATAGCTAAACGTGATTTTTTTTTAATATTTACAATTTGACCTCTTTAGATCAACATAATTGAAATACAAATATAGTAGCAAAATAACTGTAAATAATTTGATGTTTTTATAAAAAAATAGCTAACAGTTTCAAAAATTAAATTAAAAAAAAACGGAAATTCAAAAAATCACATGTGCTTTTAGAGACCGTTTCTGTCCCCACGGCTGATGAATAACTGTAGTCTGTACCCTTCTTAACCAAATATGAGCGAAAGCAACGATATTCAGGTAGAAAAAGGATGAATAGTGGGATCAATAGATAACGGTGTTTACTGTGACCATATGGTGACGCTCGTCCTTGGAGGGTTAATTAAAAGTGGGAATTAGTACAAATGTGTATTTTTTTTTTTTTGAATGTAAACATAAATTAAGTTTCAATTAGTACAAATGAGTGTTATATTTTTTGAAAGAATTTCAACGCATAGTTTTCTACTTATCACTATGGGATGAAAGATAACAATGACGCACTCTCGACAGGCTAATAAGATTTTGTGATCAAATATAAAGATATTACTATGATTGCTTTCAGATATACCAGCACCACGGAAATTGCGAACATTTGTTTGTGTTTTCTGATATTGAAATCCTCCAGCCTTCGGATTGTTGCTACACAAAATGCTATCCACTGTATAGGTCAATGGCAATGAAAATGGCCCGCCATTGTATGATCTGTGGGAAGTTCATCGCGAAATGGCTTGTAAAAGACAGCACTAGAGTTCCGTTTGACCCGGCATTTTTTTGTGACATTTGTTTTCGTTCTTACAATTATATCAATGGTAAGAAAATAGGAGAATTTAAAGCCTATCCATATTATGATAGAATGAACGCAGTGTGATTGTCACAAAGTTAAATGAAATTGTATTTTTATCACTGTTTTGAATGGATATACATCGGATACTTTGTAGGCCTAAATTGCATACACTATTCCCTACGGAAGTTGCGCAGAAGAGTTAGGCCAGTGTTTCTCAAAGTGGGGACTGTGCCCCACTGGGGGACAATTTGAAAGGGTTTGGGGGGTAATGAGCAAATCATAAATATGTGGAGCGTTGTTTTTGAAGAAAAAGACTAATTTTACAATTCAATAGAAATTGCTTTCCTACTTTCAATAACTGATGTGACCATGCAGTATCAAACATTTGCTAAACAATTAATCCTTTAAATTGCTATTCAGCATAAACAATATAATGTTGTGGCTTTGTGTCGAGAATGAAACAAAATACCCAATTATGACAAACTTAGCGCAAAAAATTCTGCCGCCGTTCCCATCATTCAGCTCAGTGCGGCTTTTGTCATCTCGATTAATGTTCCCTCTAAGACGAGAGGTTAGCTGTGTGGAAAATTCAAAGGCTGTACGGGCCAATCCAACAAATTTCTCATATTTGATATAAAACTAGTATTGTTTTGATTTGTGTGATATCATCCATTTTCTTCTCATTTATTGGTACTGACCCAAGATATGCACGTTCTGAAGGCAATACTAGAGGTAGAAACATTGTCTCAAATAATGTGTGGATAATAAATCCTCCTATAAAATTTGAACATTGCACATATCCCGACATTGAAGAATCATATATAATCTTTGCAAAAAGCGTTATATTGAAGGACATCTTATGTTCTCTAAGAACGTTTTTTCCTAGAGATTCCTCTGAAAGTTTTTTTTTTAAAATGAGGCCACCCGTTTTGAAGTCAGTGATGTCCTCATTTTTTATTCGTCGCACAGTAACTTCTCTATTAAATTTTCATATTGTTCCGGAGAATATACTCGATCTTCATGTTTTATAATACACTAGCGAGTACCCGGCATGCGTTGCAATGCCACTCAAGAAAGATGTGTTTTAATACAGTTCATTGAAGTGCTTTTTGATACACAATATTTTTTGTTTTGCTATTTGGTGCATATATAAATAAATCGGACGGTTTTCCAACGCGTGAGCAGGCTGCATACAGCTGTCCATGTGAAAAGCATGGATTTACTAAATTTAGTCCACACACTTGTAGCGATTGTCCTTGTGATTTGTTTATAGTCATCGCAAATGCTAGTCGCACCGGAAACTGCAAACGCTTAAATTCGAATGGCATATCTGTCGGAATCATTGGGATGCGTGGCAGCAATACATCTTCTCCTCTAAATTGTCCATTTAAAATTGTAGCTTCGATGATATTGTTCATTATATTTTTCACTAAAAGCCTGGTACCGTTGCAAAGTCGAGGTGGATTTATATTTCGAAGAAGAATGATAGGTACACCAATGTTCAGTGTTAAAACGTGCGGCGGCATGCCTGTCAAATCAAGTGAATTTAAGAATTCAGTTGGATAATTGACAACTTCGTCTTGATTCATTACAGTATCGATGGACTTATACGTTGTTTCTTTGCCTGGTATTTCGTTTTGAATCTTGAAGTTTATGGCATTGACATCGTTGTTTTTGGCTGCTAATATAACACGTTCACTGAGCCATTGATGATTTTTGTAATTATGTGCGATATTTGGGAAAACTTGTGAACCAATTCGCCTATGGTTCCTGTAATGTTACAGAAGCTTGTTGGCAATGTGACACATTGTGTGGATTCATCGATTTCCATTTTTCCATTCCCAATATCCAACAATTGTTTTGCAAAGCGCTCAGCGGATACGTCATGTTGTAGTTCTACACGCATATTGGCTTTTAACCTTTTGACCGCGGCTCGGATCCAGATTGGGCTGCTATGGCAGTCAACCGCGGTCTAAGGGTTAATGTCAATTTTTGCACATATCGCCATAAAAATGATGATTTGAGACATGCATTTAATTCATCAGCTGCTGTTGAACGTGGTATAACTGGCAGAGTTTGACGAAAATCACCAGACAATAAAATAAGTGCGCCACCGAAGAGTTGTTCATTTCCTCTCAAATCTTTTAGTGTATAGTGAAGAGCTTTCAAAGCCTTTTTGTGCGCCATAGTACATTCGTCCCATATAATAAGTTGAAATGATTGAAGCACTTTAGCCATTCCGGATTTTTTTTTGATATTGCATGTTGGTGTCTCAGTGATTTTCATATGCAAAGGCAATTTCAGTGCTGAATGCGCTGTTCGGCCACCATCCAAAAGAGTTGCTGCGATTCCAGATGAAGCGATTGCCAATGCAATATTGTTTCGTGATCGTATAGTTGCCAAAATAAGTGAAATGAGAAAAGTTTTGCCTGTGCCTCCGGGTGCATCTAGGAAATACAATCCAACGCTTTGGCTTGTAATTACAAGCATAATTATATCATACGCTATGCGCTGTTCTGGAACCAATTTTGGAAGATTTGTTTGAACAAATGAACTCAATTCGTCGACATCAAATTGTGCTTCTCGTTGCATATCACGATCAAAAAGGTTGTTTACAGATCGATTCGGAGCAACCATTCCCAATTGTACCAGTGCTTTGTTAGAGATTCCCAAACATATGTTTTCAATTGAAACCAATGCCTCATTATACACGCTTGGTGTGAATTGGAGGTCCGGAGTTTGATTTGTTGCACGAAAACGATGTAAGATGTCTTCACTCATGTAGTCTTTGTATTTTACCCAAAGATCTTTTGGATTGGATGGGAAGCACGTTGTATATATGATTGAAAATAACGTGCGTATTTGCTGTGGTTGAGCAGTATTTGATGCATCAGCAAGTGAAGTGTCCCAATGTGCATCGTTTTCCAAAAGATGTAATTCTTGGCAAGCTTCAAGATAAGTGAGACATACTTGACCGTTTACTGTTCTGAGTTCTTGGAAAGATGTCGGTCCACGTACGTTAATTAACAGTAATTGCAAGTAAAAACATTCTGTATTGTTTGGGTGAACAGTGTATAGACGGCCTAATGCGTCAGTCGAATATAAATTTGGATGTCCTTCAACTGCTTTGCCTTGTTTGCGACGTTGAAATTGCTTGACTGATGCATTCCATATGAAGTATGTTGGTACTTCAGAGTAAAGCAGCGTCTTTGCAAACATATCATTCCCACACAATGAGAAAAATGCAGTTAACGTTGTTGGCGGTGGTGACAATGCCCTAACACATTCATTTTCTGTTGTGAAGTACACGCGCTGTCCATTTTCAAGGTGCACTGCCAAATGAACAACTGTCTGATGTCGTTCGTGAATTGGAAATGATAAAATGCGCCACACTGCTTCATTGCTACTAATGTAGCGTCCCAGTTGATATTGATAGATTTCATCGATGGAAGCGGTTGCATTTTCCACTCCAAAAACTGCCATATCGCTTCCTTTGTTAAAATATTTGCAAATGTACTTGACCGATTTTACCGAATTGCAATACTTGACATTGATGTGCGCTTTGTACGTTTTCGATAGTAACGGTGAATACGGTACAACCCAACGATTATCGACTTCAACATCATTGTTTCGTACTTTTAAAGTGACGGATTTGCCACCATCTTCAGTTAATCGCTGACGATAGAGTGGATATCCATCATTACCAGTGAGTCTCGGCAAGTAAGTCTCTTGGGTACCGTTTCGTGCATTTCCCATCAGACATGCACGGTGAATTATTGTTGAGTAAGCCACATGGTCCATGAATCATGTTTTTGGTGACGACTTCAAATAAGTCTTGATCAATATTGACATCTGGTATTTCTGCTGAGATAACTTGATCAATTTGATCTAATGTGACCTTTTCAATCAACCATATCAAAATGTGTGCATGTGGTAAACCTCTTTTTTGCCATTCAATGGAATACATCCAACAGCGTGTCTCTCCAAAAACATGATGCTTGACAATGAAATCTATCAAAGATTTCAATTTCTGTTTAAACACACGCGCGGAAATATCATGACGATCCGATGATGATTGTCCAGTCAACAAAAGTTCTTGTATTTCATCCCACGTAGGATTGTATGTGAAGGTAATAAAATAATCTGGGCGGCCATATGCGCGAACATAGGTCATTGCATCTTGTGCGTATTCATGCATGTGCCGCGGATTCCCTGTAAATGTGGCCGGTAGTATGACCATTTTTCCCAATTCATTGAGATTCACATTGTCATCATTAACAACTGCATCACGTAAATGAATGTACTCATCGGATCGCAACATAGTTTGATTTAATCGAATGTAGAGGAGTCGTTCGGTTTCGATTTTCGCATACATATCGACAATGTATTGATGGAACAATTGTCGACACTTCAAGATATGATTTTCAGCATTTTCGCGAATCATCAATCGATATGAATAGTAATTCATGGCACTGACTTTCTTATTCGTTTCCTCATTTGTTTGTGGATTTCTCATCATGATGTTGAAATGATATCCATCTTGTCCTTGCCAAAATAGAATCGGATATTGCAATCCGTCGTACGACCGATGAGTTTCTGAGACTCGCTGAACATCACCATTTCTGCGATGAAGAATTATATCCCGCGAGTTAAATTCTTCTCCAACTATAACTATCGCCACTTCATCAAGTGTTGGTGCATTGTACTGTCTTTCGTGTTGGCCGACAGGTGTTTTGTCTGCTTTAACAACAACTTTGTATTCATCAGTTGACATAAGTTCAAGGGCAGTTCTGAACAGTCTAATTAATTCGTTGTGTGAGTCGAATAATGTTTGTAAATCAGCGACAATCTCTTGTTTGGTGCCAGTGTTGAATTTACAACGTCGATCGATTTGCTCATCAGTATCCCATGAAATATATTTGGAGAAATTTGTATTCTACGTTTGGCACTGGTAGTAGTGATCCTGCACAATGATAAATTTGCCCTTGCACTTTAAATGTTGGCATGTAATTCTCACGCACGATGTTTGTTGCACCGAACGATGTTATTTGGAAACATGAATTGTACTTGCGTATGTTTTTCAAGAAATGCTTAGATTGGCTTGTGTAACCAAGGCGCATATCTAACGTAACTAAGGAGTCAAAAACAACTTGCGTCTAAGAAATCTCAGTGATTGGCCAGTTATTTAGCTAAGAACCAATTACAAAAAGCGTTTTAACCAATCCACGACTGGATGCAAATTCTTATTTTGAACGTAAGTCGTTTTTGACTTCTCAGTAAACATGACTATCTAAGGAGTCTACAGTTCACACTGAACACACGCGAACTAATGCTAAGCTATATGAAATACACACATTTTTAAATGAATAGATCGCCATAAAAAGCTGTAATAGATTTTTTAAATTTTACTAAGGCCGGAGAGCTCCTTGTTAATTTAAGAGAAAACAATATTCTCAGATCAGATGAGTACATAACTGCAATTTCTGACTTATAATATTATCTAAGACAGCTTCAGTATACGCAGGAGTACATTTTCAGCCATCTATATGGATAAGTGTATTAAGTAACATTCGATTGCTTATTTAAGTATTGCATATAATTCCATCGAAGTGATTAAAAAAACTCACTGCTTCCCAAGACACCGAGAATTACTTTGATATAAAGCGAGCCCCTTGTAAACGCATTGGCAGCCTACCGCTGGCTGTACTAATTCAGATACCGTTGGAGGCGTTCGCACAACAACTCACCAAAGTATTATCGCAATCGAATGAACGGCATAGGAACAGGAACGCATAAGGCACAAATTAACGTATTGGCAGCCCACCGCTGATTTATATACATTCACGGGCGTTTGCACAATAACTTACCAATATTTTGTCGCAATTGGATGAACAGTATAGGAACAGGAACGCGTAAGGCACAAATTACCAAATTAACGTATTGGCAGCCCACCGCTGATTTATATACACTCGCGGGCGTCCGCACAACAACTCACCAAAGTTTTATCGCAGTCGGATGAACTGTATAAGAACGAATATGGAAAAAAACCAACAAATTAACGCATTGGCAGCCCACCGCTGATTTATATACATTCAGGGGCGTCTGCACAACAACTCACCAAAGTTTTATCGCAGTCGGATGAACTGTATAAGAACGAATATGGAAAAAAACCAACAAATTAACGCATTGGCAGCCCACCGCTGATTTATATACATTCAGGGGCGTCCGCACAACAACTCACCAAAATTTTATCGCAGTTGGATGAGCGGTATAGGAGCGCATAGGTAACAAACATACAAACAAACATTCATTTTTATATATATAGATTTTACCAGGATTTTTTTTAACAAAAAAAGGTGCCAGAACTCACTTTATGTCAAGCTTTTTACTAAATAAAATTATATTGAAATATCATTTAAATGAAATTTAAAGCAGCTGTTCCTATGCCACGAATTGCACAAAATAACCATTTTTTTAGGTTTATTTTTTATTTTAGACATGTTATATCTAAAGTTAAAAAAAACAATCAAATACAAACATTATATTTGAATAAAAGTTTATAATGATTTCCAAAGTTTTGTCAAATTCTAATCTGACAAATCGTCTCGATTCCTTTTCTTGGTGTCTATGGCCAAATGTTTTCCTTTGAGTAACCACTGATCAACATATTTTGAAGGATCTAAAAGTGTCGAAGGTGGTCCCACGAGTTTGATGAACAAGAGTGCCGAAACTGTTTTGGTGTTCACTGAAGCTCTCATTGGGGTTATAATTAGATTCATTTGCGAAAACCCGCGTTCACATTCACTTGAAGAAATGGGAATAAAATTCAGTGCATATATCAAACACAATAGTTTTTCAGAATGTCTTTTCGAGAATGAATTCGTGAAATCCACGAATCATTTCTCGTTTGTCTAGTTGTAGTCTGATTGAAATGTTTCTAATTTCCATCTCTCCAAATGTCAACCGATTATCAATGTCTTTGGGCCAATATTTTTGGTCAAGTACGCGAGCCCTAAGTGCAAAATCAACATCTTTCAATGTGGAATAAAATATTTTCGGATCAATAGGAGGATCATTTTTTGAAACTTTTTTGAAATGCAGATTGCATGCAGCAGCTGCAGCACATTTATAATAGGGTCCAAAATTCTCTTTTCTTTCTTCAAAAACTTGGAACGAGTTCATTTATTTTTCGATTTGCAATTTAAAGGTTCACATTGCAATCTTGTAAGTCCAAACTTGGTTCCGAAAATTCTTGGAGAGCGTCCCACATCAATGCTACATCCAATAAATAGGCTGTAGATGTTATTTTCTTCTTTAAGCCACCGTAAGTGTTGTCACTTGTCATTTTGATCTCTTCTAGGATCATTCATCGCTTCTTCAAAATGACGCACAAGATATTCATAATTATTCCACACAGCCGAAACTAAACGAAAACTAGATGCCACCCATCGGGTACTTAAAACTCTTCAAATTTTCAGCACCTCAACGCCTAGTGATTGTGCACATAAATGCAACTCTATTATTTTTCGGCGACGCATGGTATAAAACATTAAGTATATCAATAAATGATTTAAATCTATTAATTCCTGAAATTTTCTTAAAAACATCAATTACTGATAATTCTAATCTGTGATTAGCTCAATGCCAAACAATAATTGAAGAAAATTTTTCTGTCAGCAATTTTTTTAATTCAGGAAATTTAATATTGAAATTCCACCAAGCACCTTCAGTCGAAATCTTAAAATGTTATACGTACGTAAACTATGGTGAAAGCAATTCGCCATGTGAAAATCAGCAAATTTGTAAAAAATTTGAACAATCTGGATAATCGAGAATCTACTGTAATGATATATTTTATTAAATTTCTTTGTTGATGCGAGGGTCATCAAAAATCTCATAACATCTCATAACATCTCATTTCTATTCTGGCGAGCACAATTATCAGAAAATATATCGAGCTGTTTAACCTGGTTAGGAATATTTTTATCAATATTTAAAAATGAACATTTTTCCTTTGGACCCTTTTTGGCTACACCTTCAAGAAATGAAAAAAAACACTGCTTTCCCAGTTTTTAAATTATGGTTACAAAATTCGTTTACCCACAGTTGTCGGTAAGAAAAGATTTCTTGTACAGGTAGTCCTTGACTTACAGAGATACGTTCCTGAGCTTTGGTCGTATGTCGAATTGGTCGTAAGTCGAATTTCATACAAAATATGTATCGAAAAAAATTTAAATAATTAATATTCAAAATTCGTTGTCATCTGTACTTATATAGGTACAGTCATAGCAGTCTTAAGTTCCAAGCAGTGTCGTAGAAAAAACAGCAAAAAAAGACCGGGCCGTTAAATCCCAGCCGCTCCTAACAAATCGTATGGCGGTTATACGTAGATCAACTCTAAATTCCAATTTATGTGCTTATTTTTCGTTGAATATAACATGTATGTTTGAAAGATTTCTTGTATGGATATTCTGTGATTCTTTGGTGTTATTAATTTACAATTTACGATACATCGGAAGGGTCATATATGCAAATTATGTAATGATTGTAAGAAATATAGCGAATGGCAAGAAATGCGATGTGTGGTAAAACAAATAAAATTTAACTTCCCACTATTAAATATCACAGTTATATAAAATATTGATTATAAATAACATAAAACAACAGTAACAAGCGGAATCCATATTATATTATATACAATTTTTACGCCTATTGTGATATTATGAAATAAATGCTGCGTCTTATCATATAATAATGGCATTATACCAAGTAAATGATGATTTAATCAATAATAATATTTAAAAAATAATGAAGTGAAATGTGCTACCCTAGTTTGACTTACTGATTTTTGATTACTCATATGACTTGAGAAATCCTATGGAAAGATTAAGTTACGAACCAGTGTGCACAAATAAATTTTGAGATTAATTATTAATTGATTAAAATCCCAATAATGACGTTGATTTTTTTAATGAACTATCCAAACTCATATTCTGTATTGAAATATTGTAAAAAAAATAATTTTAATAAAATGATTTGCCTTCTTTGTTTGCTTTTGTTCTCCGAGATTTTTCTTCAAAAACCTTATAAAATTTGATTTTTTCTTATTTTGAAAAATATGGAATTGAAAAGATATATAATTACAATATAAATATGTATTTCCTACAATATATCGGAAACAAATAGCTTCATAATGATGTGATATTACTTTGAAAATGAAGACGCCGGCCCGCTTATCTGAAAAAAGTACCTGTTTTCAGCTCCATAGCATGGCTTTCACTAAAGAAGGCTTTGGTACAGTCCATCGGTTCATCATCGGTAGGAGAAGAAGCAGTAGTAATAGCCCATTTAAAAAAGGTATCCAATTTTAGTTGAGTTGTGAATTTTTTCCCCTGTATATTTCTTTGTAGCAAGCAAGGTCTTCCTGAATACGGCGGCTTACATTTAAGAATCTTTTATTATTTGAATCCATTTTCGCAAATTTTTGCAGTCCTTGATCAATTTGGGGAAACGCTGCCATCCATTTCTTTCAATACGATTTTTTTGGAGATTCCAAATCAATTTCGTTTTTTTTCAGTCTTCAATTCTTTGATTTGCGATGTATGACATCTACTTCATCTGTAAGATCTTTCGAACCATTTTCTATAATAAAAATAATAAAAGATTTTTAGTACTTTTTCCACATAAAATTTATTAGATCAGGACCGGTTTCGCTCATCGCGAGCATTATCAACTGATAAGAAAAATATATAAACAGTGATATTTATACAAATTTAAATTGAAATAAAAAGGTGTAAGCAACTATTAACAATTTAAAGGATTAGCAAATTACATTATAATTACACAAAATTAAAATGCTTAACCATAACAATTAAAAAATCATCATCAAAGAATAATAAATCTAAGTGACAAACGATATCAATTATAAACACAATTAAAATTTGGGAAATTTTTACACATAGTGAAACACTAAATATTTAGTAATGACTAAAGTAAATATCCTAATGATGATTTGGTGTTTTTCCCGCTTCCAAGCAATGATGTACTTCAACAAAATCAGCAGTAATGAAGATTCTGAAAAAGACATTTTTAAAAACCATATCAATTCTTACAAAAGGAATAAATTTTAAAAAACATATAAATAATATAGAAGAGCAGTTAACATAGGTTAGAATTAGATTAATGAAACGGATATAACAAAGGTGATGATGCAAATACAACCTGTTCGTTTAATAAATTAGAGTTAGGTACAAATTTATGTCTATTTATTTCTAAGATCTCTTGTTTATCAAGTTTTAACGATTTATTGTTGATATGCAGGATTTTAAAGTTTTTAGACATATCAAATGTATGCTTATTTAGGAACAAATGGTTCCCAAATGAAGATAATTCATTCCCTTTACGGGAGCAGGCTAGATGTTCTTTAAATCTGATATTAAAAGCTCTTCCCGTTTGACCAATATACCTGGCTCCACAAGAGTCACAATCAATTAAATAAATGCCACTTTGGTTAAGAATATTAAGTTTATCTTTAGAATTTACTAAAATGCGTTGCAAGTTAAAAGAATTATAAAAAATGACATTAAAAAGGTTTTTGTTGAATTTCCTTGAAATCTTTTCTGAAACTCTACCCAAGTAGATTAATTTCACCCACTGTTTCTCAACAGCAGGCTCCTTAATCACCAAACTAGAGCTTAAATTTAGCAAAGCTAGTTTTTTGTGTTTTTTAATTAAAAGACGATCTTTTAAATTCGAATCATAACCATTATTCATCGCAATTTGTTTTATTGTATTTAACTCAAGCTCGTAACTTGCTTTAGTCATCGGAATCAATTCATCAATCATTCTATTGAATTGATTTAAGTGCACGCATTTCAACTAAGTTATTATTTAAGTTAGAACAAGTTTCCTTCTTCAAATGCCCGTACACTAATAAAATAAGTACTGAAAATTTGTAAGTTTTTCACCTGAGTCAGCAGTGGCGGAATACCACATCAGCGCATGGGGCATCAAAAATACCTTTTCGTTTCCACAATTTATTACGAGGTTAAATATAGCAAAATACTAAATAAACTTGCGAATCTGCAAAAAACAGCCAGCACTACGCTTATAGCATGTGTGAAATTAGACCACTGATAAAGTGTTAAATCTCTTTTTATTTTCAACTCGGTGAGTGAGTATATACTTATTGTACCAATCTAAAACTTAAAATACATAATATATTTATAGAATGTAATGATATAACATATAAATAAAAAACTATATTTTTTTTAAAACTCACAACATTTATAAATAATATGTTAAGAAATCAAATTTATATAATTTTTTGTATGTAGTTTTCATAAGCTTATAAAATATAATATTTATTTAATTTAGGATTTGTCAACCACCAAACCTGTCCTAGACCTATCCATCTGTTCTTACTCTTCTAAAAAGAGCGGTTGAGCAACCGTTACCGTAGAAAAAAGCTTCTGTTCAGATACCTCCATCAGAACGCCATGTGCTCCACATTGGGTCCACTCCCAATATCGATATATCTGCATTTTTGAAGCCTATATTTCCTATAAACCAGTTGAAAAAACACCACGAATAATACATAGCAGGACATCCTTCTGCTTGATTTACACGAAAAAAAATGAAAAGTGTTAAGAAATCCAAAAAACGACTTCCAAATTGTATTACACCTGCGGCCTCCTAATTTCTTAATCCGGTACAGCGCAATGGATCTAAATAAAACTCTAAGCATTGAAAAGTAGACATAGCGGGAGAGCTCCGATTACCAATACTGTCATCAAAACGTACAGAGAAGACTAGTGCTTTTATCAGTGGCGGTTCTAGGTACTGGGCTAGGTGGGCTAAGCCCGACCTGCATTTTTCACCCAAAACTTTAGATGGCTGAATAAAAATGAACAGCAATTCGGCCGCTGAACAAAATAAATACATTTATAAGCGTCACTAACCTTCCCCAAATGAATATAATATCTTTGTTTAAATTTTCCTCTATCAATATAAGACAATGGCATGTCTACTTACAATAATATTCTCGGTTGTTTTTTATTACAATTTTAAGCTGAGCCGGCATAAAAAAAACAATAACTCTATAAATAATTCATAGAGAACCTTCAACGTGACGTCAGTCTGGCAACACCTATGTACATGCTATTGGTCAGGGGCTACCGCTTTCCAGCCCAAAACCATAGACAATATTTCTTTACACTGGAACGCAATCTAGCACGATTCGATTTTGTTTGTATTTGTATGTACGGAAACGTCATCAAACACACAGGACTGTATTTCAAATTTACTGGCTTCTGTCATTTATCGGGGGCTAAAATCGATTTAGTCCATGGCCCATACAAACATACCAATATCTTTGTATTTTATGAAAGTGACAGGTATCGAATCTCAGTGACAGTTCTGTATTGCTTTTTTTACTTGTTATTTCACTTTGAAAGAGACAAATTTAAGGTCACGTATTATTATTTCTTACTTACATTAGCATTGATTGTATTATATAGTAATTTATGCTTTGCAGTAGTGTTGTAGTATTTGTTAATTTGCTTGTAGATTAATGTATAAGATGAATTGGAAGCATGCAAAATTTCGTAAATAGTATACAATGCTATGCTTTTTTCTAGCCCACCCAAGATTTCAGGTCAGGAACCGCCACTGGCTTTTATAGATGCGAAAATTGGGATAGTTAGGCTCTTCAGCATAATATATTACAGTCCAGGGCGGTCCTTGAATTTGCCGCCATCAATATGTCCTCCAATTTTGTGTTTAAATATAATTTCTCGAAAAATATTGTATTTATTTTTGAAAATGCCGCCCCAAAAACTGCGACTACGTCCAGCTAATTTTATTAGTATCGGTCATTCGCAACTGTATAAATACTAATAATATAAGCTGTTAGATTTTTGAAATTATCTGATTATTTTTTCAAAGAAAATGTTATTGATATAATTTAGTCAAAACATCAATTAAAATCCCTCAAAAGTAAAAACGATTTAACAACATGGTTTGAAAAAATATTGATAGCAACCACTGTTTTATGACAATTGAAAATAAAATATATAGGTACATTATAGCTTCAATTAGGTAGGTATATCCTTACAGAACATTGAAATTTAGGTGACGTACAAGTTATCGAAAAACAAAATAACCATAGACTATTGTATTGTTGGTGTTGGTAATATGGCTAGCTCGTCGAGGTTTGTTGCTGCGATAATTTCATATATTAATGTTATTTATTTGAAAGAATACCGGATTTAATACTGATAAACATTTTGAATTAGGTTTCCGTAATTTAATTCCCGTTTTTTCACAACATTTCAATGAACTAGATTCTCGTCCACGTCCTTGTTTCAATTTACAAATTTTAGAAACGTCAAAATAACGATTGTTAGTCATATTTAGAACATCAATCTAATGTAAAGTACCCTGTTAGGTGCAAATTAGCTGTCGATTAAAATATTAAAACATGATTAATTTGGTGTTGTAGTCTTCTTTATCGTTTTAATTACTTTCTTTTGAAATTACAGAACTGATACAAATAAAGTGTGTTGCTATGCTCACCCAGAAGCACCTCTTATTGAGGATTACAGAGCTGGAGATCAGATCTGCTCTGAGTGTGGATTGGTTGTGGGAGACAGGTATAGTTACTTTTCGTACAGTATTGAAATAATTTTACACTGATTGTTCACTAAGCTAGAGCTGGAAAGTTATCATTGGGTACAGTCCCTAAGTAACTCTTGAATATAAACCTCGTCTTTTCATGGAATTCATTTTCATTGATTATAATATTCGATTAAATGTGTTAATTAATTCTGCTGTGTTGCATTGCAGATTCAATTCGATAATGCCATATGGTCAGTGGTGTAGTGCTAAATAAAAAAAACCTTTAATTACTTTGAAACGTAGATTTACCAAATATTTAGATTTACTTATTGACCACCTTAAAATACTGTGTATCAGTTCACTTTTTCTACATTATTTGTGACCCAAAGTTCTTCAAAACCTCAATGTGCGCAAAATTTGAGTCCGATCAAATAGATATAGTGTGCCATTGTTAAAATTGTGTTTATAGATAAACATGAATGTACTTATAACACTATTGGTGTTTTATGAATGAAATAGATTTGTCATTACTATCTCAGACTGTTTTACATTTCAGAGTTATAGATGTCGGCTCAGAGTGGCGGACGTTTAGCAATGAAAAAACTGGAGTTGATCCTTCTCGTGTCGGTGGACCTGAAAATCCACTGCTATCGGGCGGTGATTTGTCCACAATGATTGGGCCCGGAAGAGGAGATGCATCATTTGACAGCTTCGGAGTATCCAAGTATCAAAATAGACGAACCATCAGCAGTTCAGACAGAGCGCTGATCAATGCATTTAGAGAAATAAACACCATGGCTGATAGGATTAATCTTCCCAAAACTATTGTAGATAGAGCTAACAATTTGTTCAAACAGGTTTGTAAATCGATAATTCATAATTTATTTATGTATTTAATTAACTAACATTGCATAAGATTGACAAATATTATAAATTGAAGACATTGTAAAAGAAGAAAAAAAAAATTCTCTGTGATTTCTAGTGTAGTAAAACATATTACGTCTGTCACTAAAAACCCATTTCATAAACAAAAACGAATTCTTGACATCGACTGACGCTATGGGCGCAAACTTCTGTTTATACAGTGGAACTACATTTTTTTTTTTTATTGTGTTTCAGAAAATCTAAAGTTTCACACTTTGCAAAATATGGATTTATTGTTAATTTCATAACTTCCTTTGTATACATACTACAATATATGAGTAGCTTACTTTCAACGTAAGACAAATACCATTTTCAACGAAATTGATGTTTTTATTACTGTGATGAAATTTTCAAAAAAATCATCAAAAGTATCAAAAGCTGCTTATTTCATATATATTTTAGGTTTTAAAATTATCGTTTTGTATGAAAAATCGCCTCCTGTAATATTTTGTAGGCAGCGTTTGTCTTACTTTGATACAAAGCTACTCATTTGTACATATCTATTAAATTTACCAAATTTAAAATGCATATTTGAAGAAAAAAACATCATAAAGTAATAAGATAAAGCACTGTTATTGAATTGGCACTTTCTGGATTATGGCTCGGTAAAAGCTCTTTTGGATTAGGTCGTCTTTGTAAAAGCTGTCACTTCTTCTCAACAAATTAGGTATCGCAGATGACCGTTACTTACTTACTTTTATCTGATCCTTTAAAGATACAAGGGCATCAACAAACTCCCGGCAGAATTGCATTTCTTCGACCCGTTGATATCTTATTTGTTATTTCAATGACAATTTAGTAATGAATATTATCTTTGAAAATAATTGATGTTATTCTTTTGCTATATATATTTTTCTTGCTCAGGTACATGATGGTAAAAATTTGAAGGGAAGGGCGAACGACGCCATCGCCTCTGCGTGCTTGTATATAGCTTGCAGGCAGGAAGGCGTACCCCGAACATTTAAAGAAATATGCGCTGTGAGTAAAATAAGCAAAAAAGAAATCGGCAGATGTTTCAAACTAATATTGAAGGCGCTGGAAACATCAGTGGACCTCATCACTACAGCAGATTTCATGTCCAGATTTTGCTCCAATCTTTCTCTTCCTAATATGGTTCAGCGAGCTGCTTCTCACATTGCACACAAGGCAGTCGAACTTGATATTGTTCCAGGAAGAAGTCCCATTTCTGTTGCTGCGGCTGCCATCTACATGTCGTCACAGGTATACATTTGAAACTTGAAAATATCAGTTTAATCCGTCAACATCTGTTCTAAATTGAACCATTTATTTAAATAGTACTGTACACAATCAATATCTATTGTGTCTTTTCTATATTAAATGGTATAGGCCGATATCTCAGTATTTATTATTAGTACATTGAAACAACATTAAGAAAATGTGTTGCTGTATGGGTCTGAACATAAGACGGAGGTAATATTCATCTAATTCAGTGCTATGAAAGTATGAACGAAGTAAAAACAAACAAATTCATTGAAATGTAAATTTCCTTTATGAATACTTAACTTACAAAAATACTACGCAATTGTCCAAAGCCCTAGAGCGCGAACTTTAATACATTATGTGGATATCAATCACCTACCAACATTGCACGCCTCTGTTGTTGTATCTCTCTTTTAAATCTTATATGAATAAAAACACAATATTCCTTTGTACTTTATTCCAACTTGATACACGTTCTATCAAAAGGATGCAAGCAGCAAATGCCGAATTAGTATCTAAATTTAGCTTTTAAGTTTGAAAAAGATAACTTTGTAAAAAATTTAAACCGAGAAAAAAGTCTGAAATAAAGGTTTTTCCTTGACAATTTCTTTAATTAATATTAGATTATGTCAATTAAACACCAGTTTAGAAGTCTCCGTGCACTTCAAGGTTGTGTATAATTCATAATTTGCATATGGCCCAAAATCATCAAAACACGTTTTTTGAGCCTCCTGTAAAATTTTATATGTGTGGGTTACGTCCTTTTTCTTTTCCACAGTCGATGTAATGAAATTATGATATTATAGTTTTTTTTTTTTTTATTATCTTTAACGTCTTGCGCTCCATTAGCCAGGATACTACCATCTGGACAACTAATAGCACGGTCGAATCGCCAGGATACTGTCTTTTGTAGTCGGTCTCTTTGAAGCTTTATTTTTGGTATTTCCCGAAATATTTCCGGGGTTTAATTTTACAATAGTGCACTTAAGGGATTAAAAAATGCAATAATTTTTTTAAATATGCAAATTACAGTAGAGAGCTGCCTTTAATGTTGATTTTAATAATATTTGAAGTCCTTTCCTGCTTTGTATAAATAAGTTAGTTGTTTTATCTGGAAAGGCTGTATCCACATCTTGTGGGCGTTATAGTTATATGAAGTGTTGTGACCATCATTTTATAAAGTGAAGGAAAAAACAATGTCAACGAAATATATTTTAGACTACCATGAATCACTTAAACAATTTTTTTACAGAATATAGTGATAATGACGCGTTTAGTTAATATAAGTGCACTATATGGTGACATAGTAAATAAAAATGTTGGTCATTTTAAAATTTCTGTTATGATACTTTAGAAAGCCTCCAAAATCACAGTTATAATGATAATGATTTATTTTTTATTTGATAATTTTGACATTATATATATTTTAATAATAATAATACATATTTGAGCAAAGTCAGACAATGGGTATATTAATTCGCTTTTTTCACATTTTTCGTTCTGACCTGATTCATAGTAACATCATGAATTGTTTTAAATTTATTTAATCCAACTCCGGGAGTTGAATTTCACTTTTTTTTATACACAAACCTTGAGAAAAAGCCTTAATTGAAGACAGGAGAAACTATTTCATGTCTAAAAAATAATAAAATGCTTCTTGCTTGGAAAGAAAAACGAATTGTTACCATGTAAACAAATAACGATAATATTGTAAAAAGATCTGGCTGCGTGGTAAGTGGTCAATGTTCGGGTTCGGTTATGGAGGTCACTGGTTCAAATCCCAGTACTGACAGCTAATAAATTTTATAAGCTGTCAGTACTGGGCCAATAATTAATTGTATACAATCGATTTATGGATTTCTGTTTGGAGACATAAATGTATTTGATGTCTTGAATTCTTACCTATCACCTATCGTATCATACAAAATGGAGTGAGAGCGATTAGCGTGAGTGTGTTCGAATAAAAAACAATGAAAAGGGACATTGTATTTTTGTAAAACTTGTGGCAACGTTATTTATATGAAAAACTTTCAGAAACTCCGAGTATTTCTAAACATCAATATTGTTATCTATTCCAACCTTTTGGGATGGACTTACATTGTTTCCAACATTGACTTCGAGGAAGTAATCAATAAAAAACAAAATTTTAACCAATAATAGCAAACTGTAGGTAATATATTTTTTAAGAAGGACTACCAGCATAATGCGATTGGGTACGAATGTCGGTACCTTGTAAAATTAATTACCCCAAAGACGGCTGATGTCTGTCCTTGGAACCTAACACAATACAGTGATCGTAAAAACGTTCATGCTAAAATATTTCTAAAGTAAATCGATAATAAAACCCCATTTTTTTTCAAAATATCGCCTTAAATAATATAAGATTGGTTTATTTTACAATCCGTGATAGCTTAGTAAATATTTTAGCTCAAATTAGTAGAATTTAATTACATTTTCGAAGAAAATTATCCCAAATATGATACGCGTTATTATGGTCACCATTGGACCTACACAGATTGTCTCAAAAATACGTTTGACTTTTTGTTCAAAACCGTCTTAAATTTGCTGGTAATATGAGTAAATCTGGACCCAGAGTAGTCTATTGGTATTGAGTAAATCTAGTGAGAGTGCAAAGTGTTAAAGATTTAATGTCAATGATAATAACTTTCAATCGGTATATCGAATGTCAATTGTTAAAGGCGCCCAATTACAAAGTGTAATAGGATTCAAATCAGACAATTTAATCGTATGCGGTAATACAAGAATAATATTCTGAAAGGTTGACCACACCGGAACAGATCAGGCCATCCACGTCGCCCGACTTGACTGCGGGCTGTGAAACATCACCGCAAATATTTTCAAAATTCATTATATACATAAATCATTCAACATCACAATTCTAATATCTAATGATTTTTTTTAGGCGTCAGAAGACAAACGCAGCCAGAAAGAGATTGGTGATATCGCTGGTGTAGCTGATGTAACAATAAGGCAGTCGTACAAGTTGATGTATCCTTCGGCGGCCAAACTTTTCCCTGAGGATTTCAAGTTTGCCACGCCAATCGACCAATTGCCGCAAATGTGATTTATTGTTAGCCAGTACCCATTAAAGACTATTTTTTTAATATGTATAAATCAAGAAAGTGATGAATATAATTGATAGTTTTCGATGGAACTATCGGAGGACATAAATCCCTTCTTTTGTAACGCCTTTTGTAACATTCGTTTAAGACGACTTGTGTACATTTGTTACTTATTTAAGAAACTGTATGACAATGTTCAAATTCCAGTATGCAAATAATTCTTTGGCCTTAATTTTAATTTGAAAGTGCTATTATTAGTGGTAATCCGCAGTCCAACTCTGAGTTCCTCGTTAAGAATTTTTTCTCTTTTATAGTCAGTGTCAATACTTGTAATGCTACGTGATTCCTACTATCATGTTTTTATATCAATTATGTTTAATTCACACACCAATAGTTTTCTAAATTGATTTTTTAATTGAAGGACACCTTTGTTGTCTTCACACGCATACCTTATTCAGTGAGATTTTTCTGGTATTATTTTGATGTATGTCTCGTGGTATTTATTACTTGACCATTCAAATGTGAATATTTTGAGCTTTTTACAAAGTATTTAAGAAAATTATTGTTATTCAAAATATAATGAAATAAATCCTTTTTTTGAAAAGTTGACATATGTTGTACCTCATTTATCTCCGTCATTTAAAATAAACTGAGCTGTATCCTCATTGATGTTGGTAATGTAATGGATGTTGCTATTGCAAATGTGTAATTGCATACAGAAATATTTTTAGGAAAATTCGTCGCCATATTTAAAATACACTAGTTTGTTCTGAAAAGTTCCATTTGACATGTCATATTGATATTAGATTCGTATTTCGCGTACATTATCACTTAACATGATTCCCATGTATGATAATTTTCATTTTCCTATTTGTCATTACATTTCTTGCAGAAATGATTGTTATTAGTTAATTCTCAGAAAGTAAAAGACTCGCACATTGTAATACATATTTACCAAGTAATTGTCTACTTTAGAAACATTATATACGGCATTTTATAAATAAAAAAATATAGTTTGCATTATACAGTCCGCGCAAGAATGCGCACCTTGCGAAAATTCAGTTTATTTTGGAAAATATCCTTTAACAGCTTAATAAATATCATTACAAATTTGTCTAAACATGTATCCATCCACCAGAGGCGTATATTAAGGGTGTGCTAAATATGCATCGCACACCTTAGAACTCTGGAACATAAAGCTTTATATTTAATATATTTTCTTTTACGCATTATGCGAGGTGAACGGAATTACGACCACACAGCGAAACAGCCCGTACAACTGAAAACGTAAGACAGACTATTCAAAACATTAATTAGATCAGCAGAAGGCTTCAACCGCTGATGTTTCACTACTAGCTTGTTTGTTCCTTAACATGGCCAAAACCTTCAAAAGGGTTCGGATCGATGTTATGATCGTCAAACTTTCCGAAGTCGGCCTTGAAAAATCGATGTTTAGACATTTCATTCATAACAAACAGACTTTTTCTGCATTAAAATCGATGTCGCACACGTCAACTGCCGGTGTACTGCAGAGATCCATTTTATTGCCCCTACTATACAACCTTTACACCCATGATATTCCGATACCAGGCTCAGAGACGATCGTCACGCAATATGCCGATGACACCGCTATTCTAGCTAGACCCATCAACAGGAACAGAGCCACTGTGCTTGTCCAAAAAAACAATCACGAAAATCGCCGCCTGATGCTCAGATTGTCGTATTAAATTACACACAGATAAAAAAGCGCTACAATGACCTTCAGTTGAGACCAAACCGACACGCTGGTAACATCAAATGCATCTGGAAGCACAATTCTAACATCCCGTGGGCCACTTTGGTTAAATACATTGGAATCTCATAAAACTGTAGTAGACACATAGCTGCTAAAAACCCCAGGCGTCTCAAATCACGGGTAGATTGTACCCAATGATAGGCCATGAGAGTTAACTTGCCGTGAAATAAATTACTACTTTACACTGCGATAACCAGACCGATTGTGACCTATGTATGCCTAATATGGGCACACGTAGGCACGGACCACTTTAAAACTCTCCATCAATACAAAATAAGACATTATGCAAATAATACAACACTACACAGATACTTCAACATTGATCCCATCCCTGATCACATTGTTAAGCTGTCAAAGAAATTTTACAGCGACATTGATCGTCCTAACCCAACGATAAAAGCATTACTTGACGATTGTATAGACCAGTGCTTCCCAACCTAGGGTCTGCAAGTTTTCTGCAGTGGCCGCGGCAGAACATGTTTCGTATTGAGGGGGGTCGCGGATTACTTTTTTCAGATTTAGGGGGCCGTGGTATCATTTTTTTTGGGAAGCACTGGTATAGACTACCCCATACGTACAACATGAAGTCACTGAGGGTCTTTTTGCTCAAACTCCCATAAACCCCTCTACTTCCACCTGCTATCTCACTTGCTTGGTTGACTACGTCAAACCCCGGACAGATGAGAAGGATACTGACCACAACTAATTATAAGGATCATACAGGCACTGACGAAAGAAAAAAAGGGTAAAGAAGAGGAAAAAATTTAAATGATCAAAATACACGAGAAGACAGAGAAATGGAGCAAGAACTTTTCTCACTGTAAAAGATGAAAGACCCCAGTCAGTTTCTCGAACATCTTTTGTATTTTTTGACTTAGATTTTTTTTTATTTCAAATTATTCATAATATACAGTCGAACTCAGTTATTACTATGTAATGTAATGATGGGAAACATTCATTGACATTTTAGTTTATGGTTTTCTCCATACATTTATTCACTTCTATAATGAGCTACTTCTCGGGCATAACGAGCAAAAATACTATCAATGAGAGTGAAAACAGGCATCAATTTTAAATTTTATAAGAAAAGTGGATTGACAGAAAAATATAATATGTGTGTAATGGTTGTTTAAATAAATTCTAATTTTGTATTTTTGTTTGAATTGCAACTTTTTGCGTTATGTGACCGATCCAGACACTTCATGTCTTCATATGATGGGTATGTTTGTAAACATTTAAAAATACCTATTCTCTGATATAACGAGTAATGCTTATAATGAGCGAATTCGGTCGGTCGCAATGTACTTCTCACATCGCTTAATTTATATCTGACTCTTCTTCGTGATAAAAATTAATAAGATAAACAACGTTAATTTTCTAATTTGTATTTGCAATATATAAAAAAAACTTTTCTCGTTTGCTTTGGCCACCCCTAAAATCGGCCGCACGCCTACCAAGCACGGGCCTGAGCATTCTAATTTACAATTTATTTAAGCACAATGATTGGAAACCACCCGAAAAGTTTTCATGAGAAAAGGTAAGCGCAGAGGCTTTTTTAAAACAACTGGGAATGGTCAGTACTTCGTACTTATGTCATTAATTTAATGAAGGCAGTCGAAAAGGTCTTTTTAAGACTTTGTGACATGTTGGCGTATTATATAGCTTATGCCAAATAGTTTATTCATTTTTTTTTTACCATGTAATGCGGTGGAACGGCGTTCCAGTACTTGATTACTCAGCATTTTAAATGTATCAAATCAATATTCGAATAAAAAAATATTAAATATAAATATACGGATTTTTTACATGACAGCGAGCTACTCTCCGCGTATTTCACGAACTAGACCTATTGATGACACAATTAAAATATTGGACAAATTATTAAAATGTGTGATGATGAAGTTTCATTCAAAGAGTAAAATAATATAATATATATACAGTCATTTAGCATGTAACGGTACATTTCAATTACATCGTCGAAATTGCGCGTCACACTAGCCCTATAAGAAGGGAATTCGAATCCCTTATGAATTGGTTTATCAGGGGAATTGGCACAAATCAATAACGCCATCAGGCGCACACCACTTTATCATTTTGTGCGAGATGTGACAGATGCATGCTTTCGCACGTGGCCTGCCCTGCAGTTGAATTATTTCAATACAATTATAATATTTGTATTTGTTATTCTGCTAACCGTTCGCCTTTATCTTATACGCACACGCGGATTATAGATTTGAGCCCGAGGTATTAACAAAACTCAGTTTCAGCCAAAATATCCCGAAATGAATAAAAACAATACAGTGATATATGTGTAGCCTTTTTTGAGCCTGTTCTCTATCAATGCAGAGCACATGCAGTTATAATGTACAGTGACGGATTATATATAAGCGAATGAGGGGCGCGCTTAGGGCCTCGAAAATGGCCTACATAAAAAATATTATATATATATATACTTTTTTGCTTAGATTTTTATGCGTACTTATTATTTTACTTACAATTTGTTGACGTTCTTATGTTATTCGAGAAACAGGCCCTCCAAATTGTATTGCGCCTGAAGCCTCTCGTGTGCTTAATCCGCCACTGCTAATAATCTATATATAACTCAACAGAATTTTTGTACGCAAGCTCCTTGAATAACTGCATTGCCGTGTATCTAAGAGTGATAAAAAATCCGCTCCTTCCCGAAAGCACCGCGAATAGCTTTGAGATTAAGCGAGCCCCTTGTTAGCGTATAGGCAGGCCACCGTTGGCTGGAAGATGACTAGTGGTTGAATAATTATGAAACTGTACTAGTATTCGAACCCGTGAGCCCCACAACTGAAACCAACGGCGTCGATCGCTCGACTACACTTGACTATGAAATGATAAACTGTTCACTAACATTATAAATTAAACTTTTCATTTTTCCATTCTGAAAAATATTAGCTACAATTGACATAAAACATTATATAATAAAATAATGATTTTAATATTTAAATGTACGGAATATTCTGAGCAGTGCTTTGCTTTCCATCTAACGCGGTGCAACGGCTTTCCGGCACCTTTTTTCTCGTAATTTTTAATGTTTCAAATCAATATTCGCATTATTTTCCATTGAAAACATTCGATTTTTTATACCGAAAGACGTTTTAAAATATTTTTTAAATTATGATCTTCCGAAAAAGTAATTATAGTAAATAAATTTCTTTTTCCGCCACTGTTACCAGCCCTATCTTTACTTTCATTAAAAAGGGAGGTTGAGTAACTGACTAACAAGCAATTGTCGTAAAGGACTCTGTTGGGATCCTCCACTAAGAAGCCATATCCTACATATTGAGAACGGACATGAATTAGAAAAAAAAATTAGTCCCGGCATCTTTTTTTGAAAAAAAGCACTGGTACTGAGTATTCTATGAACGGAAGGTTCTGTGTACGAAAGAATTCATGTTCGGAGAATTCGTGTTCGGAAGAATCACCGAACCCTTTCATAGTCCCATATATTATTACTTTTCATCGACCGTTTTAACAAACAGTTCACGTTAAACATTTTATAATGATATTCTCCATAAGTACTTCATGTATGGTTTAAAAATGGTGTCGAATAATAGACTTGATAAAATAGTATTATTTTGATAAAAATAAAAGACACTATTCATCAAATCCTGTGTATTAAAATAAATTATGGAATTAGCACAAACGAATTGTGTTTTATTTTTATTGATAAATTTTTTATTGTCTTTCCTCGTGAAATTGGCAGTTAAATTAAAAGTGAAAATGTTTAAAAATAATCTTTTTTGTCTATCGCTACGGGCAGTGAATCTACATTTTCAGTAACATTTTTTTTTAGAATACTATCGTTATAAATATACCTGCTCACCTAGATTGAGTTTTTGATCCAAAGAATATATTTTTCAAATGTAATGCGTAATACTGCAGTAGCGTAGCTATAATGTTTGCATCCCTCATAAACATTTCCCTTGCTATATTTTGGCACGTGTCATCTTCGGACCTAAAACTACAATTAATTATTAGAATACTAACACAAAATTAATCTGACGCTTCTCCCTAGTCTCCACCCTATACCGCCACCGTATGTGATAACTAGTTGCGATTCTGGTAAGCTGCAGAAACTCGTATCGACCACTTTCTTTGATTTAAAAATAGTTTGCATGAGACAAGTAAACTCTTGAATTGCTAGAATAATATAATATTCTGATTGATCCGTGTTTAGTGTAACAGTTTTAAATTTAGAAAAATATTTTTTATTGCGTATTTAATTCATAATGCGCTAAATGTGACTTTTTATAAAAATACTTCATAATACATATATGGACTTATGTTAATTTGGTGGGTATAAAAAGTGGATAGGTCATTTAATGGTTAGCATTTAATAGAAAAGGATTACCCAAATCACTCTCTAAAGTCTAAGTAGTATCGTGAGATTTAAAAATGAAAGTTCTGGCAAAGAATTAATCTCGAACGTGCGTTCCAGTCTCGTAATTTTTCACAGGGGTGGTTCAAGACGCTCCGCGGATGAATCTGGCCGCAATTGGGCGTCCGAATGACGGAAAATGATACTAAGCTATTGTTTACTGACGATTTACAAACGCTTGGCATCCAACTACTGTTGCTGTATTGAATTACGTGATGGCTTTGTGCGGCTTGGTCTTTTCCTGCTGCGTGATGGAGTGTACACGGTAAAGCGATATCGTAAAGTGTCCACCTACTTCAGCAATCATGAGAATTTTAAAAAAGACTCCATCGAAACGTAAATGCAGTCGATTTCTCACCCTAGCTAACGAGTGATAAGCTCCACGGAAAATTGTAAAAAAAACTACACTTAATAGCAACGTTCCCTCTAATTTTTCTATTTTGTGTGCGGACCATCAACTTCTGTGAGCAGTAAATTTTCAGCAACGTAAAAAATGTGCGCAAATATTTAAGTAGATATTCACTGATCTACTCACTGACGCTAGATAAATTAATTTGTCATATCGTGCCATGTTGACATTTTAGGTAGATCAGTTTATTATATTCAAACAATATATCTGCATTATATTTATGCAAACACTTATATTGTTCACTCGAATTGAATGTTGCGCACATACTTGTAGGTTTATTCGTATATTGAGGAATCACCGACTGTTCACAGACTGAAAAATATTGTAATTGTAGAAACCGTAGAAACTGTGAAGTTTTCACAATAAGGGCTAATATGAGACTGAACAATTGCTGTTGTCTTACATGTGCAGTACATCTCATAGTAAAACAATATGATTTTTTTTTCTCGTCGTCATAATGGCAAATTAATATCCACGCAAAAATAAAATTTGGTAACAATACTTATGTGTGCGACCAGTGCGGGATGGAAAAAGTGTGCGGCTAAATTTTGAGAGGGGTGCGCGCACACGAGCGCACCTTGGCGGGAAAATTCAAATGGTCAATAACCAGAAATATAATTCATCTACAGCAAGAGCTTTCACGCACAGTCAAAGAGAGTTTAGTGGTATATTGAAAAAAATCATTCCAATCCTAATAACGTAATTTTAACAGAATCCAATTTCCAAAATACTTACGTAAGTGTAATTTACAGCTTAGACCTGCAATACTCAACCTTTTTTTAGTCTGGCCGCAGCATATTAATAGTAATACGTAAATATACCACATAACATAAATTTAAATACACAAAAATAAAAATGTATCCAAAATACTCATTCGTGTAATTTTTTGCAAACAATACCAGATGTTTGAAAAATCATCTGTTGACTATAATTGCTTCAGGCCTCGCATAAAATCTGAATGGGCCGCAGGTTGAGTATCGCTGGTTTAGACAGTATCTCATTTATACCATTATATTTTTCTTTCCTACTTTGATAAAAAAAAACGGCTTAAGCGAATTTTATTGAATTATTAAATATCTTTAACATTAAAATCGATAACTTTTTTATTTCATTGGTAGTCTGAACATGCTTCTCTGGGAAGTAAAACATGGGTCACACCTTGTGACAAAACCAGTGGCAGGCGTAACAGAGCTATTAATTTCAATTTTATATTAAAAATGTTTTTTCATAAATATTCCGCCTAGTTCATCGAAATTATTATACATGTATGGCTCAACGTGCGCAAATACTAATATATTTTTTCGTATACAAATATACGGAATGAACCCACGGAAAATTTGCAGAGGGGGATCTAATTTTGCTAACCCCAATGTGTTCATTATTTCGAATATTGCTCCCGCTATTTTTAAATTTAAATAAAGCTTTTTATAACGTTGAAAAAAAATGATAGCGAAATTTAACGGAAACAACACCGATATTTCCACTTTATAAATGACGTTTTTGTGTTTACGCTTATTTATTTTAATTTGTTTCCAGCAATATGCCTGTTTTTGCAGCCAACTACTCATTGCTATAAAGTATAAATATAATAGAAATAAAGGCTGAATTTCAGCATTTAATTTATCGGGTTTTGCGTGAGATTTCCGTGCCATGCAGAAAATCTTAAATTTTTCTTTTCGTAATATTATTTAAAGTTACACATGAAATGTGAACGTACTTTTGTATGATTTTGAAAAAATGTAAACTTATTAGTTTTTGCTTGTTAGCGCCTCTCTCATATAAGATTTACATATTTTCGCATATATAAAACGTTTTTTAATATGATATTTGGAATGATGTATTAGTTAATACAATTCATCAAAAAATTATTACCGCAAGTAATATCAAACTAATAAATACTGCTCTTGTTTTCATATTCAAATTATAAATCATTGACCACCCTATACAGTTATTTCACATCTTATTAGTACAATATTTCTTATTGCGGCACTAAATTCCATATTTTTCATCAAATAAATCTTATGTTATAGCTTCTGATAGAAAAGCAGAAAAGCCCCTTTTATAAATCGATCGACCTGAACGCGGTAAAAGTAAAGTTGGTGCATAGAATCGAGCTGCGTGGTTCTGTGCAAGTACGGCAGAACTTATTTCCTGAGAAATCCTCCAGTCAGTATTATGTTGGTAATGTGAGCGGTAGGGTCTCTCTGTCCCGCCTTTATACGTGTTCCCGCGCTTTGTCAGTTCGAAATTCGAATCCGTATTTATACCATCAATATTTTTCAACAGTTTCATTTTTAGGCGATATTAATTGATTGACGTATAATCAATGTTGTTTGAAATAAATGTGAGAAGTGCTACATATAAATGATACATATGAATATTTTTTATTTTGAAATAAGAAACCAACCGTATTTTTGAACGTTGTTTTTATGGAGTATCGTTCAGAATCATTTGTTTTCGTGGATTTATAGTAACTATTTTTATATTATAATAGTTCAACCAGCTGATGAATGTCTCCGTCAGCTAGATACTGTCAAACTTGGGTAGGATTTCATAAAACTATAAATAGTCTTGCTCTAAAAAAATATTTTTATTTAATTATGGGTTTCGTTTTCACATGGCATATTTGAATCACATAATCGATTTGCATTTATTTTGAAGATTTTATAATTATCTCTTTTATCTACGTTTAAGTGAATTCTATTCGATATTTTCTTCAAAATATTAAAATTATGTCCAGTGGTTCAAAAGATAAAGATATTTTTTGAATTTTAAATTTTAACAAACCGAAGAAGAACTTCACGAAAATATTAAAGCAAGAAGTGTGAAAAAAAAATCACATGAATCGCAATATGCCTCCTATATTGACAATATACAATGCAATACAAAAAATACGTTGTATAAATTTAATTTTTATTACAGATTATTATTTATATGCATGTATGCATACATATCAATAATAAATTTAGGTACTTGTTCGTTATTTATTACATCTTTAACCCAGATGCTACTGCTGTTTCTTTAAAATAACATTTTATCATCATGTTACTATTTTTCCCATATTCATATTAGTATATAACCCAATTAAAATGACACATACATTACATACGGCATCTACACTGCTATTCGATTTCTTTCTTCCTAATATAATCATTAATACAAAAAAACACTTGTAGTATGTGTTTGCTAATATTAATAAATTTCTGTATGTCCAATAATATTATTTATTTTATTCACGAAGATGAAGAATTAATTTTGATGCACCTAAAACATTTACAATAATTACGAAAAATATTTATATCAAATGCTCTAGAGGGGTGTATTTAATTTTTATTTTGTTGATTTCTCACGATTGCCTTTTATTCTAAATAAGTTCGAATATCCACTGTCCTAGTTTTATCTATCTTTAGTGTTCTAAATGTCACTGTTACTATCGAACCATTTCTCCAACCAAATTCATCACTAAATTTGAATATATTTATCATCATAATATTTCATAATACAAAACAAAAGTTTGTTACGTTCATTTGAATGCTCGATGCGTACCGCGTAAAAAACAAATACGAATAAATTTAGCCCACAGTCCATACGGAAAGGGTTTCTTTCATTTGAAGACAGGTACTATTTTAACGAGACTAAAATAGATAAAGCACAGTCGTTCATTTGTTTGCGACGTTTTTTTTTTTAAATCAAAACTAGTAAAGTTTGGTGATAAAAAGCAGTTGGTAAAATGTTGTATACGATTTTAATCGGAACCTTTTAATATGTGGACAAGCATAATGTCATAAAATCACGAAACATGTCAACGCAGTGCTTCTAAATATATTTTTTAAATTCAGTATCACACAATTTTTCAGCATCAATGTTTGCAATTGATTGAGTAATAAATAGAACAAAAAGACAAGATACAATATAAAATCAGGATAATAAGCACCATTCACCTCTTGTTGTATGTAATAAAAGGAAAAAAAACTATATAATATAGTATAACGTAACACAGCTGCAAACGGCTAATTTGGTAAGACACGTTTATAAATAATTGAGGAGCAAACATTCAAAAAGTGTTTTGTCACAAATTTTGAAAAATGGCGTTTTATATCAATTCTGATAGCCCATAATAAAACCTATGAATGGAAATCAAAATAAGTGTTCAAAAAGGTTTTTTTTCATATTAAAATGAAATCATAAAGTTGACACATCCATACAAACCGTCACTTTTGCAACACTTAAATCATCATTTTCCAAGCTTTGTATTTGTGTGACAAAACACTTTTTGAATGTTTGCTCCTCAATTATTCACAATAATCCACGATGTATACAAGATTATAATCGATGTCACTACAATATACTTGATAATCGACACTATACTTTTTAATGATAATCTTTAAATATGTTGTACGCTCTCAAACTAATTGCTATTGTACAGTTTTGCGTTTAGTATTATAATTTATGCATCAATATCGCCAAATGTTTTTTTTATTAATAATTGAAGCTGCTTAGAAAATAACGAAACTGATCTTTATTTCAAATGATATATCGTATGGTGTAGCGGTAAATTTTCACCAAAAGCTACCTTCTTTATGTGGGCATTCGATTAATAAAATGAAATTGAGAAGTGGTACAAAAGCTTCCGAAATCTGCCCACTCCTTTCAAATGTTTTCCTTTTATAAGGTACTTACATAATCTAATCAGTTCCGCTCAGAAAAATAATTGTCTTATTTTTACGAGTACACTAAAACACATTTTATTTGCTATTGTTAAAATTATTTGTTCTTGGGTAGAGAGAGCTACGTGAAATAAGATATTTATTTTATATAACTTCTAGTTGCTTACATTCACTGATCACAGTTTGAGAGATTCAGTGTAATAACACTTTTTTTATTATTTGAATTGATCGCTTTAATCTAACCATCAAATTATAAAGATATAATGCAATATTTTTTATACTTATATTATAGTTATAGATATAAGATTATATTGATTTACGTAAAGACAAGTTTCTAGTAACCTTAACCATTGATAATTAATCTTTCTGAAGTCAAACCGGTCCTAGTCAGTAACATGGCCAAAAGTAAGACCATATCTTTCTTATTGGTTTTCATTCATATCCATATTTCAATTAATTATGTTATACAATGTCGCAATTAATTATAAATGTCAGCGGTGTAAAACTTGCTTTAATAAAATACATGGTGGGTTTTACATAAATATTATTAAAAGAATTTTAGAAATCTTCTGGCAAAAAAAATACTGAAGAATTATGTCCAAGATTTTTATTTTAAAATTAGTCTTTGTCTTGTCCTTACGGCCTGCGCCTATACGGCTATTTAAATATCTAGCGTTGAAATAACTTTTTAATTAGACCCTTCTCGTTAATAGTTGTAATATCTTTCAACGGACAGACTTTCTTCCAAGTAATTCTCAGGTTTTAAGTTTTGAATAATATTAAAGGAGGGAAATTGGATTACAAAAATACTTAAGCCGTTCTCTTGCGTTTGAAAACTTACCGAAAGCTTTTATTGGATTAGCTGAACTCTTAATCCTTGGATTAGAGCACTAAAAATTATCGAATTACTACTTTTATCCTGAAAAGCAAGTAAAATTAGTAAAGTATTATATGTACCCACTGTCAGGGGCGGCGCGAAATATGTTTTGTTATATACGCCAAATATATTGAAATAAGTTATACTCAATGAGATTTATGTTGTAAGTCACTCGAGATCAACTCGATGAGAACTAACATTGCCGTACGAAGCTTGATAGTATTTTTCCGACCTATTTGTTAGGTTAAAAGTATTACGACCTGGAAGATATTTTAATTTTCCGTTACAGGCGGTCGCCTGATGCGCGCCTTCACTGTTTACAGTTAAAATTATTCACATTGAAGAAAAAACGATTTGAATCCTTACAAATAATTATTATATTACTGTTTCTGAGAAAATTATAGCCATACAAATGTGACTCAATTTTCACTTCGTCGTGTTATAAAATAATTGAAAAAAATCTACATTTTTAAAATCTTATTGTCGGCAAAGGTGCTGCTTGTCTTAATGCAGACGAATGCAATATATTTTATACTTAATAACATGTGATTTTTGTAGATAACTCGGGAGTTATGAAATATCGTAGTTTTACTGAAATTTACATATTCGGAGAAAAGTATTGTTGAAATAAAATAAAGATCTGCGTAAAATTATCATTATTTTCAACAATCCTTGTCACTGACTGAACTTGAAAATTTCAGTAAAACTGCGATATCTCATAACTGCAACAATCTAGATTCGCTCGAATGTTATGAGGCATGCGATGTCACGATTTCAAAATAAATACATATAGTTGAGGGAAAACAAACATATGTAAATAATAATATAATATGCCCAGGGATGGGCTGGAGGGAGCTCGGGGGGGGCTTGCGCGAACCCCTTGTTAAATTTAGGCGCGGCCGGCGAGCCCCTTGTTAAAATAAGAAAATCATTTGTCTTAGATCAAATCATCACATAACTGCAATTTCTGTAGATGGTTAAATTTGAAAATTGGTTGAATTTGAAACTTTCATTCTTTCATTCAGGGTTGTAGGCTTCCGTGTGGGACCTCACGGGCTCGAGTCCCAGTACGAAACAGCATTTTTTCGATCGATTTATCTATTTTCTGTTCGAAGTCATGGGTGTTTGTGATATCTTAAGATTGCCTCCCACTCTTCCGATCCTTAAATTCAACTGGACGCTACTATTAGTTAATCACTAGTCCTGTCTTATCCATATCATTCTATCCCTATTACTCTCTTTGGAAAAGAGAGGTTGATCGACTAAGTAACAAGCAGTTCTCGTATAAAAATAACTTTTTTTGAGATACCTTCATTATGAGGCCATATGCTCGACATTGGGAGCGGACATGGATAAAAAAATGAATAACATTTACCGAGCCCCTTGTTAAGTTATTGGCAGCCCACCGCTGAATATTCCCACTTAAAATGCCACCCATTTAATAAACTAGTTTTTTAGTATCTATACTATCTATCTAATAATATTCAGACAGAAGAATAATATTATACCATATTATGTGATTCCTGGATATATACATATTTAACATTTATATAATATTGTCATAATATTCCACATTATAAACCAATATATGTACATACTTGCTAGTGTGGCAAAGGAAAAGCATTGTAATGGGATATTTAAAATAATAATTAGAAAACAGGTAAAGTGTAAGCTGATCAGGCAAGTGAAAATGAATTACTTAGTCGATTGCGTACTTCTTAGGTTTCCTTCGCAGACACCATACAATATATCTCATTTCCACCTACAATATATGCTCAAAAAAATAAATTATGTTTGCTCATTTGTTTGTTAGAGTTCGTTATGAAATATCACACTGATTTAAATATCAGGATACAAACTAGATAGTAACTTAATGGTACTTTCGTTTATTAGGGATCCTAATACCGAATGAATATATTAATAACGGTATTACAACAAATAATAATAAAAAATAAAATAAGTTTAAATACAGTAACAAAATCACAGGATCTTAATACCAGACGAGTAACTAAATTTAAAAATATATATATACGCACGTCATGTGCAATATATTGTGAAATCTGTAATTTTCTTTTCTGCGCATAGGTCCAAGAAAGTAATATTTTCAAAGCGTTCTTAATATGAGATTCAAAACACAATATTTTCGTACAAAGCAATGTCTGGCAATGTTGTGTGCTGCAAGAAGTCTCAGGGTGGGCCGCGAAGAAAAAAGCCTCAAAACTATTCATTTTAAATAATGCCTATTCATTTGCCTATTCCTTTGTCTTCACTTGTTAATAAATTTAACATCTACATATCGACTGTGGAAAGGAAAAAGGACGTAACCCACGCATATCAAATTTTACACGAGGCACAAAAAACGTGTTTTGATCATTTTGTGACATATGCAAATTATGAATTATACACAACCTTGAAGTGCACGGATACTTCTAAAATGGTGTTTAATTGACATAACCTAATATTAATTAAAGAAATTGTCTCGTAAAAACCATTATTTCAGTGTTTTTTCTTGGTTTAAATTTTTTACAATGTCATCTTTTTCAAACTGAAAAGCTAAATTTAGATACTTATTCGGCATTTTCAGCTTCCATCCTTTTGATAGAATATGTGTCAAGTTGTATACATTGTGATTATCGAAAAAAAGCGATTTTTGAAAATTGAGGGTTACGTCCTTTTTCCTTTCCACAGTCGATATTATAGTATCGGCGCAACATAGAGATACAGTGACGGTGGTATATACCTAGCGTAGTACGCAGCGCAGATACATTTCCTTTTTTAAGGCATTTATTTGGTGTGTCGCAGAACAAATCCAGTGTGTCGTGAATTTAAAAAATTTGGCAGACACTGATATAAAGTATAAAGATATCTAAAATTGCACAGAAATTGTAATAAAGCTAGTTTTTTAATATAAATTTTCAGATATGTATGTAATGTGTTAGAAAATCTAATATGCTCAGCAAGCAGTTTCCAATTTTGTGAGAACTGAATATCTGAATACAATTTAAATAAAAGTTCACAATTCGGTATTTCAAACTATTTCGTTTCTCTCACTATGTATCAAGTGTCGTGTCGGGAAATTTTTTTTTTTACATATTTTTATTGACAGAAACTGGATGAAATATGGACATATGTTTTTAAACAATAAAATAAAATGTGATTAAGAGTTAACCATGGATATACATTAAAAGTTCACGTGTTAAATTTATCCATTATGTGAACTGTATTATATTTACTGATGAAATGCAAAGAAAGATACGATTTTGTTAGTTGAGATGAGAAAAAAATAATATATATTTAAAAGAATGGTTTTCAAAGTGTGCTGTAGGCTACATCAGTATCACCTTTGTCGGCGACGTAACTGCGGTAATACTCTCCAACTGTGGGTCGCAAGATGTTGCCTGTTTCTTGGAGTGTGCAACATTGTGCTGTGTGGATACATAGGTGAGTCATTTTTTTAAAACAAACTTTTAAAAATTGCGTTCTTTAAATCACAACTAAAACTCCACAATCCAAAAAACCTCAATCGTCTTTTTTCTTTGCAGATTTTGCACTGTGTTTTCGATATATTCTTATATGTAATTTGTTAAATATGGTTATTTGGCATTTGGATAAACTGCCACATTTTGTTTTGTGACAGTTTAGAATATTCATTGTCGATATTAGACTTCTAAAATGATTTAACTTGCCATTTTTATATTGTATGAATGTTTTGAGATATGGAATTTTAGATACATAATATATGAATGAAACTAAACATGTATTTTTTTATTTGTGGCGTTGTAGTTGCGGGTGTGCCCAATATTACATATTGCCGAAAAATCACACGAAAGCATACCTAGTGCATTTGATTAATGTTAACATTGTTAAATTAAAAAGCGTCAGGTTAGGTTAGATTAACATATCTTTAGAAAAATAATCGTTAATTGATTGAAAACAACGTATGAATTTGTCCATTCAAGAATTCAAACTCTGGATTGTTACCCACGAGTACCCGAAAACAAAACTAGGGAAGTAATTCTAAATTCAAATACATCTTTATAAAACAGACAATTCGGCAGATTCTCATTCGTTATAAAAAATAAAACAACTAAATAAATACACAATGATGTTGTAGAATTCAGAGTAACGAAATTAATTTGATTATATTAAGCGTGTTAACTAACAAACGGATTTGAATGAATACATTATGGCATCGTTGTCATGAAATTGTTTGCAGAGAAAATTTATCATGTGTGGTTTTGGTAACTGTTGCTTATAATGCTCTCACAATTAGATAAAGCAGTGGAGAGTCTAGATCAGTGTTTCTCAAACTTTTTGGGCCCGTAGCTTCTTTTGAGTGTCTAGTTTTCTGTGGACCCCATACCATTGTTTTGTATTCCGATAAAAAATCGAATTTCAAAAATCCAGGAATTTGCGGATTTATCCAAATTTACCAATGAGACCCTTTTTTTAGCTCTTCCAAGAATTTCAAATTCAAAATCACAGAAATTTCTGGATTTCTGAAAATCCCCTTGGAACACGCTGTGGCCCCCCCCTTTGAGAATCCCTGGCCTAGATGGCGGGATACAGGTGAATAGTGATATACCCCAGACATTTATACAATATAATATATATTTAAAATGACATTTTTTTGTGGAATGGCATTAACATTGAACACATTTGTTTGGACATGACGCCGGGGCTTTCGAATCGTGGTGTCTTGGGTGGTGTCGGAGTCACAAAAAACAGGCGAGTCTGACTACTCTTTTTAATTAAGAAGAATACAAACAGTTATGTTAGCATTTTAGTAGATATTAAAAAAAAATGTACATATAAAATTTAACACCTTTTTTAAGTCGGCGTTTGAGTGGTAGTTTTTTTCCCGACTTCACAGCCCTGCTTATTAAGATCAGGATAATCCGTTGATAATGGCCTAAACCGGTCCTGATCACAATATAAAAATGTGGAATATATACAGAAAAATAGTTACATTTATAATGTTTTTTTTTAAACCATGTCCGCTCCCAATGTGGAGCATATGGACTCCTAATGGAGTTTATCTCAACAGAAGTGTTTCTACGAGAACTGCTTGTTACTCAGTTGCTCAACCTCTCTTTTTTCAAAGAGAGTAGGGATAGAAGAATAGGTCTAGGACAGGATTAGTGGTAAGCTAATCGCTCTCGGTATGCCCTGTTCATAGGATAGGATGGGTGAAAGGGGGGAATTCAAGACATCACATACATCCACGCCTTTGAACAGAAATTCATAAATCGATTGAAAAATCAATTTATAAAAACTCTCCGTACCGGGATTTGAACCCGGGCCCTCCGTAGCCGAAGCCAACAACGTTAACCACTAGTAACCACTTGTTACTTTCTTCAAATGAGAAGCTTGTATCAGCTGGTCTTGGAACCATAGATATTGTCATTGTCTGCATAATCGACAATCAAGAGACGCCTCTTCTTTCTAGTGCCATAGGATATTTCATATTTCCATTTTTCAAATACTGTTTTGTAAAATTAATACTCAATTGAACTCCATGAAAGAACGCTTGATAATAATGTAACGAATTTGTATTTAGCTAAAATTGTATATAAAAAGAAATTGAACTACTCAAGAATTCAAAACATACCAATAATTAAACAATAAGTGTGGTTCTTAGATATCTAAATAAACAATGAATATAGAATTAGCAGTAAATAACGTATTTTTGCAATTTATTATATAATATAATAGATAGGTACTGTACGTATGTATGTGTTTAACTAAATCACAAACAAATTAATAATGTACTTATTTACTGTGACCAAAAATTTGATTATTATTTAACATTGAATTTCATTACTAAGCTTAAAATAATGCCCTAAGTAAACTCTAGCTGTAAACATGCCCGAAGCTGTTTTCTTCGCCCTGTAAAATTTTCTTTTGTATTGTATATTTTATAAGACTTATGTATACAAAATTTTATTTAAAATTTGTCGTACAAATTTCATAAGTTTTATCACTATCAACTCGGGTTTCGTCTTTCGGTATCATAAACTTGAACTGTCCGTTAGTAAATAGTTTTTATCGTGTTTAAATAAAAATAATTAAGCGAAAGATTATCAATAAGCTTAAATGTTAGGTAGAGATTTGTATTAATTCTACCATTCAAATGCGAAACCTTGGGCGTAACTCGTAAGAGACAAACGTATGGAAATTTACAAAATTTGAATGATTTAGCCGAAATACTAAATTATATTTCTTTGTTTGAATATGTTCTACGTGAAACTAAATTCAATAGAAGGTCTCGATTAAAATCATATTGAGATATTATCATTATTCAGTATGGAAACATATGCTACATTATTAAACATACTCTTATATTACATTTTATAGAATATTTAAAACTAACTAGGTCGAGCATTTTTGAATAGTCCTACAATAGATTATTTATTTCCTTTATGCTTTTCAGCCAAATCCAAGTCTTCACTAGATCCAATTATTTCACGTTACTTTTTAGCGATGGTAGAAGGTTTATATACTTTGCATGCAAAAAAGGGAATAGTAATTCTATTCAAATCTTTAACCATTTCGTTTTATTATAATAATTGTTGATTTTGCCACCGCCGAGCTTTTCAGTACTTTGTTTGAATTCGTTTTTTGTCAAATGGTCAAATGGGACAATTTCAGTTCACACAAGTCCGACCCACTCGTGTTGTTTTATTATTTTGGTTTTCATTTCTATAGCTGTTTTTTTGTCATCACAAGTGTTTCTTTTTTAATTTAAATTAAAAAAAAAAAGCATAAAGAGCTCCACTGACTACTATACTACTGATTTACAAATTATATTTTTTTTGCTATAGTATTCACGATCGTTAGTACAAGCATAAAGAGTGGCAACAGTGAGTGGATTTACTGAAAGATATTCATTTATTGACAATGAGTATGTAATATCAAATATAGGAAGACGGAAGGGCTGAAAACATTACAGATTAATATTCTTTTTACTATGTATGATAAGGGTTGATATGATAGCTGTCGCTATTAACAGTATTTTAATGACGTTTATTAAATATATGAGCCTTGAAGCAGAATCGTTAATTTATACAAATTAAATTTAATAGTTGTCAATGTTTTTTAAGGAATTCACAATCAAAGTTGAAATCATTGATGTTGAACATAGTCACCATACATGAGGTACCCTAAAAAACTTATATTGATACTTTTCTTCAAATAACATAAGTATGGACATTCGCTTCAAAATGTAAAAACCCGTTAAAAATTCACCAATACATATAGACTGTGGAAGGGGAAAAGGACCCACAGTTTTTTCAAAACAGCTTTTTTTGATAATCGCAATGTATACAAATGACACGTTCTGTTAAAAAAATATAAGCTGAAAATGCTGAATTAGTATCTAAATTTACATTTTAAGTTTTTAAAAAAAAAGGCTCGTGAAAATTGCGATCAGGAAAAAAGGCTGGAAAAAAAGGTTTTTTTTAACAATTTATTTGATTACTATAAAATATAGTCAACAAAAAACCAGTTTATCAGTCTCCCTGTACTTCAGAGTTGTGTATATTTCATAATTTGCCTTCGACCCAAAACCAGCAAAAAACTCTTTTTGTGTCTCCAGTAAAATTTATTATCTGTGGGTTTCGTCTTTTTTCTTTCCCACAGTCGATATATTCAAAACCATCAAACGTAAGACGCTACCATTTATCATCTTTAACGTGTTTATTATTTGAGGGTAGAATAAGATTTACTTCCTATCAAAACCAACTCAGCGTTTTATTCTGTAGACATAGAAATGATTAACTAAAATGGCATGGTAATCTAGCTGAAATGTCAAATATGTATATTCCTGTCATGCAAATTTGGGTCTTCTTTCGACGCATCAGACAAAAGCTGGTGGATCCCTTGCACAGATATTGGTAATTGTGCAACACACTTGCAAGCTAGTGTATTTGTATGTATATATGAGACGGTAGTTATGGCAACAAGCTTTTGGGGTCGAATTAACCCCAAGGAGGGCCGAGCATCGTTTAAGGTACTCCCGCCGTCCCCTTGCGAATTGTCGACATTTTATTTGTATTTTATAAACGCAGCGGAGATAAAGGAGAAGATATAACTGCGGAATTGCGCGTGCGATATGGAAATTGATCCGAGTCGTATTGGTTCTATTGAGTATTGAGGGTAAATATATGAATGAATCGATGAGAATTTATTACTCGCTTCTATTATGAACTAAATAAAACGATACGTTAGATACGAATTATAAAATAAATTAATCTTTATCAGTGTATCAGTAGGGATCGTAATTCCAACCCGGTATCCAATTGTATCCCATGATTTTGGGATTTTACAACTGTTGCTATGAAGAATCAGCTATTTTTTAAATGTATTTATGTTTAATGTTAGCAAAAAGTGCTCACCATGTAAAGATTTCATTTTAAAGGAGGCATCTTATTTTTTTCAAAAAAATACGACACGCCCTCTATTGAATAGTTCCATGGATAATAAACGATAAGATTTCAGATTTCGCTGGAAACATAATTTTTTTATACATAAATCATCATATTTAAAATCTGAATTGCAAGTTTTAATGCTTTCTGCCGATGTATTGTAACAACCTTTATTAACCGTTTGAATACCGCGCAAATAAATCATTAATATCTCTAGAGAAAGATACTGCGTGTTTTTGAGAAAAATAATTTTGCTTAATTGCGAATTCAATATTTTAAAAATCTTTATTGACTCAGTATAGATAACACTACACATATTCATTAAAATATTGCTTATATTATATTAGAATACCAAGTATTTGATTTTTTAAATGTCTTGGACATCCATGTTCTCTTGCATATGTTCCGGACACCTGTGTCCGCTTGGTATTCAAGTGGTTAAATTTAATTCGTTAAGTATGAAAAACATTTTTAAGGTGTTCACTGTCAATACTTGGTGGAATGGCATTATAATAAAAATAATAAAACATTTTTAGTACTTTTTCCACATAAAATTTATTAGATCAGGACCGGTTTCGCTCATCGCGAGCATTATCAACTGATAAGAAAAATACATAAACAGTGATATTTATACAAATTTAAATTGAAATAAAAAGGTGTAAGCAACTATTAACAATTTAAAGGATTAGCAAATTACATTATAATTACACAAAATTAAAATGCTTAACACCCATAACAATTAAAAAAAAAATTCTTTATGATTAAAAATTATTCTTTGATGATGATTTTTTAATTGTTATGGGTGTTAAGCATTTTAATTTTGTGTAATTATAATGTAATTTGCTAATCCTTTAAATTGTTAATAGTTGCTTACACCTTTTTATTTCAATTTAAATTTGTATAAATATCACTGTTTATGTATTTTTCTTATCAGTTGATAATGCTCGCGATGAGCGAAACCGGTCCTGATCTAATAAATTTTATGTGGAAAAAGTACTAAAAATGTTTTATTATTTTTATTATGAAAAACATTCTTAAATGTATTTTTTTTGGAATTTACGTATTTTCATATGAATAACTAATGTATAATTAGCACTATTAGGGTTTGTATTTTACCCCTATGCCTGTGTCTAGTGTCTGTCTAAGTATCTTACCCTCCACCCTGTGTCTACCTACAGTTTGTCTGATGATGCTTCTCAAAGAAGCAAAACGCGTGTCGCAAATTGTTATACAATCTGTGAAATAACAAAGTTACTGCCGAACCTATCGAAAATACGAAAACCACTGCTAAGATTTTTGAGAAGAACGATTTAAGTGAAATAAATCTTTTTTTTTTAAGTCTTCTATAAAAATTATCATAACATGTTTTTGAAGTATCGTTAAAAATGTCGGTGGGTCTTTGTTTTTGGTCGTGATTCCTAAGTAGGCAAAATAGAAAATTCCGTGAATATCTAAGACATTTTTACGATTTTTCATGTCATGTTTACGATTTCGAAGGTATTTCAGTACGAACAGAATTCCAAAAACGTAAAGATTTTACATTTTAAATTCCGAATATTTCGGGACCATTATAAGCTGAGCGAAAAATTTACTTTCAGAAGTAAATTCCTATTATAATATATAGCGCTATTTGACGAGTGTTTGAATTTTGGACGACATATTTTCGGAAGTATAAAAGCTGAAATAAGACTGATTTGTTATTAACACATACAATTACTTTAAAGTTTATTTCAGGGGTGGGGAACCTTTTCGTTTCTAAAGACCGCATAAAATTATCTGATTCAAGACAAGGCCGCAGTAAAGAAAACGTTGGCACTGGGGTATCCAATCCCGGATTATTTTCCCGGGTGATTTTGGCAAAAGTGATGGGATTTTGAAACAATTTCATGTCAATTTCTAAGACCCAGAATTTTGCGGATTTTCCAAAATTATCAGCGTGGAACTTTTTTTTTAAATTTAAAATCTCAGGAATTTACGGATTTACAAAAAATAACAGAATTGACCGATCAAGTCAAAAGGCCGCACCAGAGTAGCCAAAAGGTTCCCCTAGACTGGTTTAGTTTATAATATTGCGAACAATTCTTACTTACCTAAATTTTTTTATAACACTGCTTCCGCTTTAATTAAGATTTTTGTAGAAATTTCACCGTACCCTTGAGAGAGTCCTCATTTGGAATTTATTATATAACTACTAGGGCATCCAATCCCGGACTGTTTTTTGATCCGATGATGGATTTCGGGATTCACAATTATTTGGGCTTTCGGGATCTCGGAATTGTCCACTGGTGAAAAAAGTCACAAAATTGGTTGGGACCCGGGATTGAAGGCCCTAACAGCTACTTCTGGTGAAAAAACTAAGCTATTCAATTTTTTTAATTGTCTCAGGCCACAGCATAATATTCACGTGATAATATAAATGTCTTGTTCTTCTCCAAGGGGTGGATATTAATAGTGGATATATTATAAGATAAAACAAGATATAACAGGTGGAAAAGTGGCACTTTGGTATTCATCAGTCGTAAATTATACCTATATATTCACGTTAAGTGCACGTTTTAAAAAATACATTTTGTTGGAATACAGGTAAAAATGTATGTTGCCGTAACTCACCTATATTACGTTATTAAAGTATGCAAAAGATCCACATTTCAATTGCCGGAGGGTTCAAAATTTTATCGATACATAAACTATTCATGTAGAACAGGGTGTATGAAATGAAGGGCTCCCTATTTTGTTACGACTGCGTACATCTAATTCGTATTCGGAGATGTCATTTATAGATCGAATTACAATACGTGCAGGGTGACTTCGGTTTTTTGTAAGATAAAATTTAAAATATAGTTTCAATTAAAATATCATTTCGTTCAATAACTTCAATGTATATATGTGAATAATATTTCATATAATCGCAAACAGCTATTTATCTTATTTTAAAAGAATTAAAAAATAATCTTTAATGATTGAAAACTATCAAATATAAGTGATCGCCAAACGATCGCTCGCGAGCTACCGGTAGCTCGCGTAGTATATTTTATCATATTTAAAAATTTGCCTATAAAATTTTATTATTGAACTCGAACTCAAAAAATCTAACGAAGGCATTGTTTTGTTTTGCCTACTTATGTGAATCAACATTCTCCACTATGAAGGTGGTTAAGAGTAAACATAGAAAAAGACTCACAGATGTACATCTTGAAAATTGCATTCGGATGGAAGTGACAAAGTACTCACCGAGAAATGAAAAAAATGTTGAGGAAAGTGAATGTCATTATTTTCACTAATTAATAATTATTTTTACTCGTTATTTTTACTTTTATTTTTATATTTATTTTTACTCATGGTTATTTTTCAATTATTATTTTGTTTATAAATAAATAATTAATCTTTTATAAGAAAATCTGATGTTCTAATTTATTTTAAGTAATATAGTAATATTATGTATGGTACGATAAGGGCCGATGATGAAAAAAAAACTATAAAGAAGGAATATGTATAGGTAGCTCACCAGACAATTTCAATTTCTGAAAGTAGCTCACATCCTCATTGAGTTTGGAGACTACTGATCTACATAATATGTTTTAAATAACCTAACCTAAGTCATCCAGTACTAGGTGAGACAATTTTTAGCATGGGTTGTTTTTTAGTGTAAAATAAAAATCTGAGTTAGCGATTTTTTCGAAGAGAAAAAAAAATCAACTGATTGGATTTTAAATTATCAAACTGGGGAATGATTTAGAATAAAGTTTTCTTGTGTAAAATAAGATCAATTTTAAAATGTTCCATAATTTTAATTCCCAACTGAATTTTTTTAACGAATTATCATACATACGATTATATTTTCTAGCGATGTGTTAAGTTAGTTTAGGCAGCCGTAATAGTTTTCAGTGACTGATTTACAAATGAATTTATAAAATAACATAACAATATAACTAAGAGCGTTTTCTAGGGTCGGAATCTTAAAGTTGACAAGACGCTGATGACATAAACCGTACCAAAAAAGATATCGCGCAACAATTTTTGTTATGTTTATGCATATAAGTGCACTAAGTATCTATTGATAATATATTTTTTTAAATAAATATGTATTTAATGCAAGACATCGCTCGCGTCGTTAAAACTGCGCTAACAATCGCTAAAGCTGAAAGCGCCTGCACATTCTACGTGCATGAAAGGTATCAATAAAACAAGACAATTTCAAATGCTTTACATGCTCGTGCATTTCGGGGAACAAAGATTTCAATGCAACTCTGATATATCGTTATGGCAAAGCCATTGCGCCTATAAATGCACACGTGAAAGAGACTTGTTAAGATTTTCCCCTCGTAGCTTTAAATGTTTTATTCAGTCGAGGTCATTACTCCGATGCCATGCATATCAACGTTATATCGACGATTGTCGGCGTGTCAGTAAGAATGGACAATGGCAGCTTCTGGCTGATGAATTGATAGTGCGCACCTAATAGAAAATATTTATAAACTCATTCAAATAGATCTACAAGACGTGACGCCGTAAGTCATATCCGACCATGGCGGTAAAAGCTTCGTCATATGTGAAATAAGTAGTAAAATACACTTGTGTGTAAACTGTAAATGCGAGTTGCAGATGTTTACAAAGAAATACAAATGTGTTACTGCCGATGGCGTAACCAGGAACTGCATATTACTACAATGATTTAACAGTTCGATAAACTATTCGCTTATGATAGAACAATATCTCGCATCCCACAATTTTGGTCAGCTACACAATGAAAAAAACCCGATCTAGCAAAATCATCACAAAAATGATTTCAACTTGAAGCAATACGGTTAATTGCCTTCATTTCTTTAATGTGGTGTGGGTGCATTATTTATTATTCCACACAGACAAAAAAATTGTGATAGTTGCACTAATATTATGTTTGGTTTATAACATTTTTTTGAATGATGAAATACTAAGCATCTATGAATTTATCCAATAATAGTATCATGTAAATGTTGTGTCGTGTGGTTATTGTTTTATCATGAATGTATTATTTGTTATTTTATTTTCTCGGGAAACAGGCATGATAATTTAAATTAAATTATCTTAATCTCTCTCTTTCCAGCATTTTTATTGCTGTACACTAACTAGTATTTAGTCATACGGACAGCGGTGGGCTGCCAGCATGTCAACAAGGTGCTCGCTTAATATCAAAACAATTCTCGGTGTTCTGGGAAAATAGTGATTTTTTTATCAATCCTATGTAATTTATATACAAATAACTAGTCGATTGTTACTTAATACACCTATTATATGTGACAATATGCAATTTACCGTAAACTTATCAATCTAAATCGCTAAAAATGTACCAATTTGTATACTGAAGCTGTCTTAGATAATATATAAGTTAGAAATTGAAGTCATATACTTATTTGATCTGAGAATATTGTTTTCTCTTAAATTAACAAGGGGCTCGCACGAGCCCTTCCGAGCCCCCTCCAGCTCACCCCTGCATACAGAGTATATCGTGTAACCCGGTAGCGCTTAGAAATTTCAAATGATTACCATGAGTGTCACATAATTTACTAATGCGTATTTCAAAATTTGAATTGAAACACTTTACCAAAAACAGCTAAAAACCGAAATACTGGCAGTGCAGAATGTGAATTCATATTCCTGTAAATTTAACGTATATTTATTAAGCTTATTTCAAAACATTAGTCGAAAATAGTTTGTGAGAGTTGTATACCACTATAGTGCCACTTTCATTCTTGTTTTACGCGTAATTATTTTTTTGGCGATGTGCTTGCCAAAGTTAAAATTTGTCAACAACGCTGTTTATTTAAAGCTATTCGTGTCATATTGAAAGAAACAAGCTTCTTTCGTGTCAGTATAGATGATTGATTATTCGTTTAAGCCAAAAAAAGAATTCGATTTTTATATTTAGCCTAGACATTTATGCGGAACCACATCGTATGTCACGCTTCGGAAATCTTTCCGCATCTATTGTGATTCATTTGGACCTCCAATAAAACCATGAATGAAAAGCTTTAAAAAACCAAGATGTACACGTGGCTTCTCTGTAGGCCAAAGGTATTTTTATCTTCTTAGCGTGTCACTACAGTATGTTTCAATGATTTATATAAAAAATATCACAAATGCTTTTAAAAGGTTTTGGCCATGTTGTTTATGGGTTTAATTAAAGCCACGTAAGAGTTATTACTAAACGTTTTAAATTAAAATGGTGATTAGCGAGATCATTAATAGTAATTATTAACTAGTATCGAACTCTCAATATCTGTATTTATTGTTATTATGTAATAAGTGAGGAGGGTCTAATGTAGGGATGAGGAACCTTTTCATTTCTAAAAGCCACATTCATTTATCTGATTCAACATAAGGCCGCAGTAAATAAAACGTTGACACCCCCCCCCCTCTTTTTTTCGACTGTCTAACACAGCCATACTCAACCTGCAGCCTAGTAAGCTCTTATGTGCGGCCCAGTAAGCTCTTACCAAATCGAGCATTTCAAATGCCTCGGTGAGCTAAAAAAAATAGTTTCGGAGATATCTGGGAAAAAAGTATACCAAATCGAGGATTTCAAATTCCTCGGTGAGCTTAAAAAAAGGAGTATTACCATAAATATGTTGCGGCCCACGTAGAGAAGCAAATATCGGAATGCGGCTCGGAGGAAAAAAAGGTTGAGTATGGCTGGTCTAACATATAATGGGTTGATTACGCTTTTTTCCAAAGTGAATATTTTGATCAAGTCAAAATGCCGCATCAGAGAAGCCAAGAGGCCGCAGGTTCCCCTCCACTGGTCTAATGGTTTGTAAAGTATCGCCAGTGGAAAATGTTAATTAAAAATTAACAATGTCGTGCACAACCGCGTATTATTTGTTTTGATATGGGTTGCACTTGTTCCGTTCTCACGGAAAATAAATTCGAGTTAAATTATTTGTATGTAATTTTGTTTCGTTTGAATGATAATAATTGGATCGTACATTATTGAATGGGGCTCATTTTAAAACTACACAGAAATAAATTTAGCCGTTATCTTATAACTTTCCGTATTAAACTTAAATATTATTTGAATTGTGTTTTTATTGACTGTGGTGTTTATTTGATGTATGAATACATACTTAAAATAAAAAAAAAACTTGAGTTCAATTCCATGATTATAAAAATAAATACGAAATACATATTACAATAGCCCGTTTATAAAATAAAGCTTAACATAAAGGTAGATATAGTATATAAATGAAGTGACCAGTATCAAACACGGCCAAGTCATGTTTTGAACGATGTATATTCTCTCTATTAGACAATTTTAATACGAATAATTCAATTAATGTTTCAGTTTCAAAATTGTACTACAAATGTATAAACATCAACTTTAAATAATTATTTTACTATCAAAAATGGCAAAGTCAAAGGCATACCAGCAAAGTCATTGAGAACCAATCAGATTGCAGGATTTGGATCAGTTGACAAAATGTCATTTTGTATTTTGTATGGAATGTAGCGTTTAGTGTCTGGGTTTTTCGTAGTGTTAAAAATTTCGTTAAAAAGTAGTGAAACAATCTTTCGACTAGCCTGAAAAATATATTTAAACTGGCTTACTCACCGAATTAATTTCAAATATGTTTATATATTTGAACTCACGTCTACTAGACATGTATCGATATCTGAAGTAATATTACAAAGTTTGTGAGAAAAAACATAGTCTTGTGCATGATTCTTCAGATACTTACCTCTAACTGACTCAGATCCAAATAAAAAAGTTGCAAAAAGTTGGACTAATGACGATTTTTTACTTTACGATTTTAATTAGGTAAATGGTAAAAATACCAAAGCTTTGTTTATTAGTACAAAGGGTGTAAATTATTTTAAGATTGGTGTAATATCAATTTAAATAAAATCCAAAAGACTCACAGATACTTTTATGTATATACTTTGATTGTGAGATATATAAACAGCACGCCGCTTGGCAGATGCAGTAGATTTATCTGATAATATTTTATGTGACGACATATTGCGGTAGGAAACCAAACAGAGCGTCAAGTAAAATCCGAAACTGTTGAAAAATAAAAAATAAATTCACACAGAATATTATCCGGCTACATGCTATAGAGAAGAGTGAACCGATAGGTATGTATGTACATATATCAATAAATTTTATTAAATTTAATTTAATTCATAGTTTTGGCTACAATATAATTTTCGTAAATATTATATATCAACTTTTTTAGTCTTCAAAACATTCGAGGTTTTAACTCTCAATTCTTGGCGGAACGACATTATATTAAAACACAATTCTTCGCACCACATTTTCCCGATAGATCACATTATTACAATTTTTCAAAAATCATTAAGAAAGTCAAACCTAAATCTGTTCCACTACTACCTAATATTTTTTCATAGTTTTTGAGTCATTTTTGGAATTATTTCAGCGAAAATGTTTATTACTAGGCAGATTGTAAGTCAGCCGCTGGATGGGGTAATTACAGGACTTGCATGTCGTCGAGCTCCCTCTTTGGGTCACATTTTAGGATCAGACGATGATGGGTGGAAAGTAGTATAAATATTCATGCTTTAGAATACAAACCTATAACACGATTGAAATGTTGGAAGTCGAACGCCCAAGAGCGTTTAGCACTTAATCTTGGTATCAAATTTTTCATCTGATTCGATTTGTAATTAATCGCCATTTCTCTTTGTCTCATACTTCTCTTATCACTTTTATCATGTCTGCTTATACTGTCCTCAATGAACAACTGTTTTTTTCTTTTTTAAATAATCGAGAATAACACTTCATTTTAAATAGGCCATTCACTATTTTACACTACTTAAAAAATTACGTGGTCTACGGCCGTATCCCTAGTTGAATCCCTAACGGATTTTTATCAAAAATCATGGATGTCTACCAATTTCTGTCAATTTCTACCAACCCTATCAGATCCTAAAATTAGAGTTAATATAGAAAGATTTATAACCATTTATTCCATTTTTAACTTCTTTGGAAGAAGAGATTGAGCGACTGGCTAACAGCCAGTTTTAGTTTATGTTAAAATATATTATTTTAAAATATAAAATTACAATATACAAATAAAGAAGATATTGTTATAAAAACAAAATATTAAATTAAAGTAATGGATTGAATCGAAACAGACTGTACACAGTTGAGTAGGTGTATATAAATTGAATTATTTTTACAAAAAAATATTTCTACGAAGTGGTATTTCCAATCATATCACTTACAAAAATGGTCCAATGCCGTAATACGAAATCAATACGTTCTCGTAACAACTTTACTAAAAAGCATTCGAAATTCCGTACAGCTCGCCTATACTTGAGTATTTTTTTACAAGTACATATTATGATAATATATCCACCTATATAATGTCCTATAAATAAACATAAAATGGCATACATTTACATATACGAATAACACATTAAATGTAGAAAGCGAACATATTTTTACTTCGAAGTAATAATACACTTTATTTTGTCAATTTCTCTTGCCATCCGTTTTCATTTTTAAATAAATATTGGAAATAAGTACCTTGTAAACTTTATCCAAATAAATTTTACTCATATTTTTTTATGTATCTCTGAGAGTTTGTACATTCTGTTACAAAAAAATATTTATGTACACAGTTTTTAATAAGGTAATTCCTTTGTGATAATGAGATTATGAAGGAAATGTCAAGTAATGCTAATATCATATTGCTTGTATAAAACTCAAAATAGAGATTTTTTTTAATAAGATGTGCTTCATTATAGCGTTGTGAATTTTAATTAAACTGGCTTTATCGAAATTTCTTAAAAATGAAACATGTTTTCATTCTTTTTGATGTATAAATTAATTATTTTCTTATAATAAATGTGCAAAATCATACTTATAAAAACAAACAAAATAAAAAAGGCAATCATTAACAATATTTTTTGTTATTCTGTATTTTATATATAATACTTAAAACAAAAATGTAGTATTCTGATTTCAATAGGAGCCGATTACTATTTTTGCTTTGCCTCACCAGAATCAAAAAAATTTTTTCTTCAAGACACGTCATCCGTGTTTAATTTGTGCCACTTAGCGCCGCTAGTGCCGCTACTATCTAAGAATGCACAGATGAAGTTAGAACCTGCGAATGATAGGGGACAATGATTGAATTAAGAAAGTGGAAATTCAACCGGAGTATATGAGCCTGTACGAGGCGTGTAAGGTTCCACCTGAGCTGAAGCACTAGCAAAGAATAACACAAAACTAAAAAATATATATGAAGAAATCATCGGTTTCCATAAATAGTTAATATAGGTTACCCTGTTATTATAATATATTGGTGTATCTATGAAAATTCAATAAAATTTCGGAATAAATTAAAATGTCAATATTTTTCTCCAGCGACAGAAAATACTGTGTTTATTTTCGTAGAAATTCATTTCCGAAATCTTAGTTATGGAGAAACAACTAACCGAATTTAGTATATGAAACTCAATTAATAAAGAGTAAAATATCTTAATAAAAACAATAATCCTTTGTACTTCATTCCACTTTATTTAATATGTCAGGACCGGTTTCGCTCATTGCGAGCATTGTCAACTGATGTGAATGCTCGCAATGAGCGAAACCGGTCCTGACATATTAAATAAAGTGGAATGAAGTACAAAGGATTATTGTTTTTATTAATATAATGCCTTTCCACCAAGTATTGACAGTGAACACCCTAAAAGTGAGTAAAATATCTAAGCAATGAAACTCAAATTTATATATAAATGACCTGCAAATTGGGTTTGGGGAAAAATATTAAGGTCGTTTTGTTTAAACTATAAAATCTTCAATAATATAGGACAAGGATGGCAAACCAATGATTTTTTTGATTTTGTGTGAAGTGTTGAAAGAGTTACGAAATAGTGCTAACTTTTGACTGAAATCGTTGAGTACAAAAGCTTAGAAACGTAGTTAATAAAAAAAATAAAATCATGAGATATCGTCTTGCTAAATATTAATCTTCAATTTATGTAGGATTTAAAGGGTCAAGGGATCACCTATAAATCTCGAATAAATAATTTGTGATCATACGAATAACAGCAGGTATCTTTTTATGTTGTAAATTTAAAAATAATATGATACCTTTATTTTTAATATTTTCAATAAACCTCTTGTGTAAGATCATATTTTTATTTTTATTATACCTTGTCACTGATATTATTCAACTAATATAAAATGAAAGCTTGCAGATTTCTTATTTTTTATGAAAACTGAATGAAAAAAATCGTTGAATAGTTGAACTCCTTTTTAGCTGATAGGTACAGGTGGATGTGATGTAAAATTGTTTTTTGTAGATCGTGATAAAACTTTTTATAAGCAAAAAAATATACGACGAATTTTGATAAGAGACCCAGTAAATAGTCTCAGTTCGTCGATTTCCCAGTCACACTTAAAATACGCCGAACGGACAATTTAGAAGTAGACAGTGAAAAGAGCAGTACAAAAACTAGACCAGATTGCGGTAAGGGCCAATACACAACACTTGGGTGAAATCAATACTAAAGAAACCATTACGTTTTTATTCGACAGTGGCGTGCCTATAGTCCATACCGCAAAACCGATGGTAACAGCAAACTTCGGAAAATTTAGTCCTACAAAAAAGTTAATTAATGTTTAGTTGAGAGTTTTATACTATTAACTTCGAGGTTATGTTGCTTTTATCGTTTTCGTCATCACAAAATACGTTTTTATGCACGATATAACATGGTAACTTTTACATTTAATTGCTAAGTCAACATTGTTTGATTAGATACGAATATTGAACTATAAAGTAGTAGATTTATATATGAAAGGCCACCATTCAAAAAGTGGTTTGTCACACAAATACAGAGCTTGGGAAATTATTTGAAATTTTTACACACATTAGTATACCTAAAGGATATAACAAGTGAATTAAAATCCCTATCAGTAAAATAGATTCGGATCGCCATTGATCAATTTTGAATTTAGTGCTTTTCTACAAATTATTTTTATAACTACACGATGAAAACTATTTATATTTACATCCGCCAGTTAAATTTCTTCCGTGCACTTGAATGGATGAAGATACCGAAAATTTAAGCCCGGGTCGTTAGCGACAAAGCGCACGTAAATGAAAAAAAATAACGATTTAAAACAATACATATTGTAGTTAATTTAATCTTAAAAAGCAATTTGAATTATTTAATCATGAAACAAATGAGATATTATTCAGATTGAAAATGACAGATTACAATTTAACTGTAAAAAAAAAGCGGTTAACAAAAGAAACCAGTGATTATATCTTGCAGTCAACAAAATTACATGTCATGTATGCATTGTAAATACTTAACAAGTACTTGGGGATACGATTTTTTATTGTGAAACTTCCAAAATAATTATTGATATGAATTATGTAATTGCTATTGCTGCCAGCAGGAGGGGATACACGAAATTTATAATATAGAGTATAATAGAATAATAGGTCTAAATATCATTGTTAATGTATTTCCTGTTTGACAGTTAATTCTAGGTCTAAGAATTAAAAGGAGTAATTATTTCAAATCATTGATGCAAAATATATGGTCATCAAATTTTAATAGGAGTAAAAAACAGTTATATTGCATTTGATTTGGCAAAAAACGTCATTTTGCTAACCGGTTGATGTATCATTTGGCGACTCAACCAAAACAAATACATGTCAATATTATTAGAATTTTTAAATTAAGAATAGCTCACTTCATGCCATTGTGTTTTTAAACAGATTCCTGACTGTTATTTAACATGCAAATTGTTTGAAAGGTCATGCAGCTCACAACCTGTCAAATACTGACAATAATGTTTGTACAAAAGCACACATACGATTTTAATTTATGAATATCTCCTTAGTTATATATCAACATTAATTAATATTATGATAACAAGATGTTTAATGTTCAGATGATCTGCTGGGAAAACGCAATAACCAACTACTTTTATATATGTACAACATTATCTTTTTTTTGGCAGCATTTGGATTGAACAAGTATAAAACGAATATGGAGCACGGATTTAATACATACTTGACGCAAAGACATTTGCATTTAATAATATTTTAGATTTTTTTAAATAAATAAAGTTTCTAATAAACATGAAATTTAAATGCCGTATACGTACGAATTTTTCCCAGTCATGCAACCTACAGTAAACGATGCATACAATCATGATCAATACTTTCATTTAGACAATGTCTTAAAAAAATGTAGTCATAATTAAAGAAATATTTTTATCAAGTAGAACAACAATTTTACATTACAACTTTGCATTAATCTTCCAGGCATTCAGAAAATACGCTTTTCAATTTGCTGGGAGTAGTTTCTTTCGGGAACAATTTATTCTAAGAGACTTAATGTTAATTTATTTATAGTTTGCTAAAAAAGGTACAATTCCCAAGGTGTGAATATGTTGTTCGCTATAGATATAACATTCGACCGGGTAAACAAAGGTATTCTACTGACCCAATTGATCGAACCGATTGTTGAAATTGTCTTCTTTCCTGACGATTCTTTCCTGTCATATATTTATCATATTTACACCCTTCTAGAAAGTGTGATTAACATCTTGTTTTTAATGTTTTTACATAAAATCTGATTTATTAAGCAACTGGAAAATAATTATAAATCCCTCACAAATAATAGATTTTTTATAATATATCCAAGAGGGTAAGTGTCAAATGGCATTCAATTTTTATTTTCTGTATTTTGGCATTTATGAACTTTACAGTCAATACTTCGAGAGTCACGTATAAGCACGTATTATATGTGACACTTACGTGATTATACGTCTTTGTCGTTTTCGTTGTCTACACACTGAGTTTTATAAATAGGCATCGAAAAACATTGACTACTTCACCGTTTTTATATAAACACGCAACTACCAACGGTGTCTTGCGTTTTGAATATTTGAGAGGCTCTCCTGTAAAATGTAGTGTTAACAAATACGGAATATACTTAGGGAGTGTCAAAATGTACTTTGCCTATAATTATTATGTTTTACACATGAATGCATATTTAAACAATAAACTAGAGTTAACTTATTATTACAGTTAATATTTTAATTAAAATACACAAACTTTAAAAGAGTACGACGTATACTCGCCATGTAGTTTTATATTTCTGATCAAAGTACATATTGACAAAATTCGTCTTTTACAATACCGATCGTAGCGTATTTTCTTGAATACTTCATATTCAAAGAAGCGAGAGAGTTACATCACCAAAAGAGTGTTTACGGGAATTATGTCGACGCTATTGACGTGAATGTAGATATATTAATAGTACCTATTTATGGTTAAGATTATCTTCGTATGTAACTTCAAAATTATGTCATTAAAATAAACAGCTCTACGCTCGATCCCTAACAATTCACCCAGACGATGATACAAAACCAAAAATAATGCGGCTTTAAACGATATATAATATTCAGAACGTAAATTGGGTAAATTAAAGCAAGAGAAGATTTTTGTTAAGCCATCAGGAAGGTTCGTCCATTTGTTGATAATTCACGGGCAGTTGAGCTCATCGCAACTTGACTAGATAAATTTTGATTGATATATTATTTCCATAATTGTACAGCTAACCAGCATGCCGTGGAGTGAAAGAGTTGTGAAAGGAAACCATGAAACAATGGCTGCATATACATAACGGGTGGTGATGGAAAATCAACCTGATGAGTCTTGCCAAATTTTCTACGGATATTATTTGTAACATTTTAAAATACGGATATCATTGTTTCGCTGTAGAATACACTTTTTACGAAGGGAGTGAAGACGTAACTGTAAGGGTTCGAATCGAACCCGAAAAAAGTAAATTGTATACATTTATTTTTCAGTAATTTTATGGATTTAGATCCAACTCTATTACATAACCAAACCTTCCAATTAAAATCTGCACCACGTGTTCAATCAGGAACAAGGGATAAAAATGTTACACCCAAATACGGACAGTCATAAGCTCTTTTTCCAAGAAATTTTAGAAATCAACAAAGCACAGCTGAAAAGTCTTCCGATTTTAAATGAAATATCAAACTTTCCCACATCTCCACTTCTATACCCTATAAAATCATAAAACCTTTGCCGGCAAACAAATTATATAATTCTTGAAACTACTCACTACTCAAATCTGTTGGCATTCCCATGAGCTCATCCTTTTCGCCAGCAATGGCTTTGGACTCAGTGATGCATTTATATCTTATATAAACACGAAACTTTCATTTACTAAACGTCAGTTCAAGTTCATCCGTGCACTTGAATGCCTGAAGATGCCGAAAGGCGAAACCCGGGTCGTTAGTGACAAAATCTGTGAGAATGTACATAGTTTGAACGATTCAAGTTTAAAATCTACACAGTCGGCGTAATGAAAGCGCTGAGCTATTTTTTAAAATCCATATCCGCTCCACATGTAGAGCATTTGGACTCCTCGTTGAGGTATCTCAAGAGAAGTTTTTTTACGAGAACTGTTTGTTACTCAGTCACTCAACCTCTCTTATTCAGACTATAAGGTATAGAAGGACAATGCTAGGATAGGACTAGTGGTCGAATTTCTCGCTACACCCAGTTATTAAAGGATCGAAAAGAGTGAGAGGGAATTTTTAGACATCACAAACACCCATTCTTTCGAACAGAAATCGATAAATGCTGTTCATACCGGGACTCGAAGCATGAAAGCACTTAATGCTAACCACTGCGCCATAGAACCCGACTAATTACTAATTGGTTTTTTATGCTATCTATTTTCCCTCCAATCTGTAAAGAGAGCTTAAAGGATTGACCTACAATATTAGTCCTACTTAAACAAATAACTTGAAGATGCTTCACTATGAGAACATATGTAGTAAGCGGTGAATTGGGAGAAAATATGTTACAAGCCACAATTGGAAAACTTGTGGTAGTATTTTTGAATATTTGTTTATTTATCATTTTTCTTTAGCCCCGTATTTATTATTTAGACGTTGCCTTTTTGTGATAGGTTACGTGTATTCGTAACGCTGTGTAAGGCGTCTTATACACAAAACACAACCACAAAGAAAACTGATATTATTTGGCGAAGCGAAAATGAAGATTTTTGCGATTGAAACAAGTTAATGGAGCGATAATTCTCAGAATGTACACTCAGTAATAATGTATGGAAACAGCTTAATCTTCACGTTTGTGTGAAGGCTGGATATTATCTCGTATCTAATATTGATTGAAACAATGATAGCTCAGCATTGCTTGCTAGAAATAGATTTGTAAATTGAATCTCAATTATTATTATAAATATGATAAATTACATCGCTAGATCGGCCATTTTTTTACCTCCAATTATTCATTATGTATTATGATTGATTGTATAAATTTTGTAGAAATTTATGATCTTTATTAGGGATGCCACCCCCCTTATTGGTTATTTTTATGATTAATCGGTACTGGATTATATGGCCGATATTTATCGATTTTTATAATCGATCATTTATATTTGATGACACAGGAATTTGAACTTATAGTACTTTCATGGACATACGACTAGGACCTCCAATACCGGGATCCCTGGAACTAAAAAACTAAAAAAAGGTCCTACATTTTTTCATTTCCGAAATTTCACAAATTCCTGGGTTTTTGAAATCGGGCAATTTTTTTTTCAAATCCTACCTTAAAAAAGTGTCACATTTTAAGGAATTTCAAGGAATCTTGGGATCCCGGAATTGGAAAAAGTTGTGAATCCTGAAATGCCGGGATTACTAAAATGATCCGGGATTGGATGCCCTACACACGACCTAAGCTTACGAGTGTAATCTAAAAAGGAGCTGTCTTACTCTTTTCCATTTAGCATCTTCAAGCCATATAAATATTTATATTACTTACTTGAGCCACTTGTACCAAAATATGTATAAAAAAATAATTACTCTATTGAAGTACAGCTGTAACTATAAGACACTAAATAGTCTTCGTTTTAGAGAAATTAAAACAATCTGTCAATAATAATTAGAGCATGTCAATGATATGAACTATCGACGCATGTGAAAATATATGTATATATTATGATATTTTTTTCTTTATTTATATAATTCCGCAGATTTTACTTGTTGAATTCTTTTATTCGAAGACAATATGCTTTGTCTGTTTAGGAGTGTTCTACTCCCAAGCTATCCACTTATGTTTTATCATTTGAATACACTTACTTTTCCCTAAATAAGAAAAACAAGACATGGTTGTGAAGTTAACGTTCACAATTTTAAATAATTTATGGGTACAGGATGCAGGGATCGTTCTATGTAATAGACCATTCCACTCTACGGTGGCTGAGAATTTCCTCAAGTGCTGCAAAATTGGTTTTATTATTTATGACGCCACCACTTTAATTTTAAAACACCTCCGAAAAGGCTTTAAATGTAATTAAGAAACGGAGTTATTTATCGCGAAAATAAAAACGCTGAATATAATATAAACAAACAAACGTCTTGTATATATTATAATTTATTTTAAAATACTGTCTGCTTTTAATGTGGAGCTTATGGTCATTAGAAAATGGAGGTTTCTCAACAAAAGTTTTTCAATTAATTAATTAATCGCTTTCGCTACACCGTTATTTTTGGATTATAAGAGTAGTAAGGATGTTTTAGACATAAAAAACAACCTTGCCTTCAATCAGTAATCGATTGAAGAAAAAAAATCATTCTGGAACCGACAGATCTGTTACGGAAGGCAACGTCGTTGGCCGCTGCACCACAGACACATTTAAGATAAGAAAATTATTTCACGGATTAGAATTTCCTAGAAATCAAAAATAATAACTTATTTGCGTGATCGTTATATCATACAGAATTGTATTGCGTTTTTTTTAAAGACTAATATTATATTAAGGAATTGCAGTCAAGGCGTCAAATATTGCCCAGTCGTATAATCCAGATACATCTGATCGCAAAAATACTTGTCTTACCACCTGACCACAAAACCCAATATTATACTATTTTTATACCATTGAAACGTAAGTAAATACAAAACATTTATCAATATATCAAAACAATAAGTACTTGGTCAAATATTCTTATCAAAGTCGAAACAGTTTCATTTCATTTAAGATGCAATGAAAACAAATATTTCATATTATACAATCTATTCAGCTTAACGACGAAATATTTTAAACAAGGAAAATTAGGTTTATTTCAATTAAATTATAGTGACTTATCCGTTACTTCTATAAAACATTTGATAAATGTACAAATTAAAGAAAATATATATATTTTTAATTTAAAGAAGTTCATTTAGGTTTTCACGTTATTGTTTTGCAAACACACCTTGCTATTATGAGTTATATTTTTATTCTCAAGGCTATAAAAAAGAATGGGAAAATAACAAGAACGACAAAAAATGATAGGGACCGTGAATTATTATTATTTCATTCATGATTTTCTTTAACAACACTTGATAACGAAACGATTTTTAAACATAAATATAGAAAATTGTACAACGATGTCTATCCAAAATAATAAATCAGCGACTATTCTTAAGCTTCATTTCCTTAATAATTGATGTATGACAATATTTAATTGTGAATAAATTAAATATGAGGCTTATGTTAAGATGAATTACATGTCGACATGCAGTCAGACAGTAAGCTTCGTAAAAAATGTCGTAGATACTTACTAAATAAATTGAACAGCGCATGTGGTTTTCTTAGTATCGATTTTAGCGGTTTGCAAATGAATAAATTTTTGACATACTGTCGCAACAAAAAATGTGACAGGCGGCCTTCGGGAATTTAATTTAATTTACTTTAAGTAATCCAAGCTATTATGATTAATTTGATTAGATTAAGTTCTTGTCACTCATTTTTAACAGTCAAGAATAATTCACATGTCAACGTAATTTACTACTTTTTATACTAAATAAATATTTATGCCCATAAAATTTCTCTGCTCAAGAGTAGCGTGTGTTATTTACCCAGGTAATTATTGTGTTAGTAGGTACTAGCTACTGGTTAACTTCAAAGAAATGTATAAATTAAAATGAAACATTTTTAAGCCATGCTAATTGTTATACTTGAAACGTTTATACAATTCTTTGACCGTGTGAAATTGGCAGCGCACCAATCAAATATGTATGTACAATGCGAACATATGGATTGTTCTTTTTTTCAAAATACAGTTTCAAATTTCTCGAAAGAGCGAATGCCATCACTGTATTTGTATAAAATCTTAAATGCGAGAGAAAAGATGCCAAGAAAATATCGGAAAATTGCTTCACGGGTATGATTTCAAACAATATTTGTCGGAAATCTTATCCAAAAATACATTCAATGGGAGATAGCGTAAACTTTTCTGTTTCCGATGTTTTTCGTGAATCCGGCTGGAAGGATTTAGAGATTTCACCAAGGCACATCTCAAACATCAATAATAAGATGAAAATGACAGAATATTTGGCGGGAAACGTTTCGGTCCATTGAGCATGCGTACACGCTTCTTGGTTGTGGTTTCGTGTAACAAGAGCGGTCTGACATTTAACTGCTATTTATGTTGCGAGTAAGTTTGTTAGTTATTAAGGTATATTTGCCAAATATTCTACCTCACAGAGACAATATTACGTTACTAGATTTAGAATTAGATTTTCAAAACTTTCTCCTTTCCTTACGATATGTGCTATTAATTTTATCAACTTATCCACTTAGTAATTCAAATATGAAATATGTAGTTTAAATATGCTAATTATTAATCAAAATATCAAGTTTGTTATTTGACTGACTGTCTAACTACATGTGAAAAATGTTTTTTGATAGTCGGCTTTAAAATTAATTCTTGATTAGAGTCGATTTTCAGACTAACCAATCTTCAGTTACACGTCAGTGGCATTGGCGTAACTATAAATTTAGGGCCCTCATACAAACATCACGCAAGTGCCCTCCTTTATGTTTATATATTTGGGCCCTCATGTATTGCATGACTCTGTTATGAGGTGGTTACGCCGTTAATCGTAGTAGGCTAATTAGTAAGTAGTAAGATAATTCATATTTCAAGTAATTAACATAATATAACGTTGTTACAGTGCAAAGTAATATTCCATGTATGAAGGTATGACGAGCTATTTTTTTGGTAAATTAATATCTTGGCTTGAGGATGTAAAAATTTGGGACCTTCTTTCGCTGGGCCCTCATGCATTGCATGACTGCTATGAGGTAGCTACGCCACTGTTTAGTGGAATAACAAAATTATACTTTCTGATTTTATGTACTAAGCATTAAGGGATAGAAGGATAAGCCTATTTTCGTAATCAATTCCGTTGATTTCAGTTGCGGGGCTCACGGGCTTGAATCCCAGTGCGAACAGGACTGATTAACAGGATACATTGATTTTACTATGCATTTATAATTTTTCGTTCAAAGTCATGAATGTCTCTGACGTCTTCAATTCTCAACCATGCATACTAGTCTAAATACAGGGCATAGAATCAGCGATTATCTAACCACTATAACTATTCAATCTCTATATTTTTACCCCTGCCTTCTATCTTTTTAGAAAGGGAGAGGTGTGAGCACTCTGAGCAACTTAAAAAAAATCGTATAACAAATACATATGTTGTGATAAGCTCCACTGTCCACTAAAACTAGCAATAGACGAATAAGATCGTCATTCATTTTTTTACATTAGAAATAACCATACCGGCATTACCTAAAAATTGATTTAATATTTTAAATATTTTGCAGAAATTGTGGAGCAGCAAGCATGTCATGACAACGAGTTCCGTCTTACTTGCCCTTCGCTGGACACCCACCTGGCCATCTTGGAAGCGGTGTTCACTGCCGCCAATGCGACGACAAACTCTTCGGAAATTGTCAGCGACGTCGATACCTCGGGATGTGGAGTGAAGCTTTTCCACTTCAGCTATCCTCACACCTCGTCTCACAAACACAATGTGACCAGACGGATAGTGGCTCTAGACAAAGAAGACGAGAGAAATTTGAGGGCGCCTTTTACTCATAGGTTAGTGAGATTATTTTAATATATTTAACATTGGATAAAAATAACCCTGTAATATTAAATACATCGCCGTGAGTTAAATAAGGTTCCTTAAGAATTTAAAGTGCTAAATACTGTGAAAATTCTTCAATGGTACAATATACATTCAAAAAGAAATTTTGTTAAAAACACGTTCGTTTCTACTTTACTTTGCTGTTCGAGAAAATAAACAGCTGACGCATTCTAGTCAACACCTGCTTGCTTCTGCTGTATTTCTTTGACTTGGGTTTTCTTTTAATTTTTCATAAAAGCACAAAGCAACGCGATTCAAACAGAGCACAACGTGCTGTATAAATTGCTTTTTCAGCTTTAAGGTTCTTCTGATAAATCATCAACAGTCATCTTCAACCCTCTGTTAGGGGTACGATGCCCTAAATTTCCGCCATTTTCACTAATGTTTTATTTTTTAATATTTTTTAGGTTTACGTTTGAACATGGAATTTATAAAATTACATGCTGTAATTATTCGAATTTATTACAAAATTATGTTTTTATATTAATTTTATCCGGTAACCGTTTAGTAAACGATCTTAGACTCTCGTTATTCACGGTCAATGTTCCAAATAGACATATTCATTGACATTTAATTATTCCCATATCCGTAGCATAACAAATGCGATTCGTTAACTATTCATTATTTTCTAACACCATCTTTTTATATTATTCTTACCCACGCTGAAGAGAATAATAAAAATTCTGAAAATGTTCAGTTATCGTATAACAGCTTATAATGAGGGCTTCATTTATAATCAATATAATTCCATATACTTCCCGTAGTGAGTGAATCTGCATTTACAATATTCGTACAATATATTTTAAGAAATACCTGTAATAGTAGAAGAAATTAATTCACCTTATAACAATACCTTAGCAAAATATATTGAACATTACTTATTGAAAAAAAATTCAGTGATTAAATTGGTAACGGGCTTTTATAAGTATTGTATTTAAAGCACGACTCAAATTTTGTTCATGCTATAAATGATCTTTTTTACGATTATCTGCAGATGCACTTATCCGATACGACCCCTGAATTCTAATTTTAGAAGCTAATCTATTTTTCATCAAGATAATGATTAATTGTTCAACTTTTTGGCTGTATTTATTTTTACCCATCCGTAATGTTATGAACGTAGCCGCCTTAAGAATCTCTAATTGTATTAAATTTTTAAGTTAATTAAGGGCTATAAAAAGTTTTTCGAACACGCTACAAGTAACAAACGAGCGTGATTTTAACGCCGTTTACGTGTTCAAAAATACATAAATCTTGTTTTTCTTTAATTTACAAAGGGCACGCTGCCAAATAAGTTGGTAATTATCTACTTCACACGCGTTTATTGGCGGAACAAATTGATAGCGTTTTAAATATAATATGTTCGACTTGCTTGGTGATCACTGGTGTATACCACCAAGATACCAACGCTACCAGTGACGTGCAATTAAAAATATCATTATAACAAAAAATAAACTAAAATTGTTCAAATATATTACATGACGTTCTATAAAAAAGAATGAACGATAATAAACAATATAGTATGTAATGTCAATGGAATTAAATAATTTGTAAAAAAGATACATACACTGCTTTTGTTTCATCTATTCTGACGACAATCAAGCGAAAGCTACGTGTTTGTTTGTAAAATGTCTTTTGTACTGTGATAAAACTTGTATGTATAATATTGAGATAATTGATTGAACACTAAAATTATTGGTAAAATATTCGATTATTTTTCGATATTCCGCTAAAATTTAAAACACATATTTCTGCTGTCTGCAAAATTTCTCGATAAATGATTCATATTTTTTGAAGTATATTAAAAATAATTGATGAAATAAAATTGTAAGCTAAAAAATAGTGTAATGGTTTGACATACATAGTTGCGTATATTCTATTATTATACGAAAGTGAAACTACTTTTATATTCGAGCAAATATTTTTTCGCTATTTTACGCAGTGAAAATGTATCATAAAAGGAGATCAAATAAATGAGAATGAAAATTTCACCAGCGGGCTCGAGTCTCAGAAGGAACAGAAATGTTTTCAATCAATTTCTGTTCGAAGGCGTGGGTGTTTATAATTTCTCAAAATTTTCTCTCACCCTTCCAATCCTTAAATTAGATAACCGCTAGTTCTGTACAGCTTTATGTTTTAACCTTACTTCTCTCTTCGATAAAGTAAAGGTTAAGCAACCGAGTAACAAACAGTTCTCGTCGAAAAAGAACTTGAGTTGAGATACCTTCATTAGAATACCATAAGCTCCACATAAGTAGCGGATATATTTTAAAATATATATTTATTGGTAATTTCGTAGATATTACATGTATTTTAAATATGATTAAAATCATATTTAAAATACATCAGAAAAACGATTTTTTTACTTGCGTTTTAGTTCACTAAAAAAAATCGTTTTTCTTAAAAAACACTTTCGCTGTAGAATATATATATTTATTTACTATATAAAAGAATAAGCTAGTAGAACTTTATGTTGTCCGGGAGGGTCTCGAGACGGCAATGCATATCTTTTAAATGTATCTAGAAATTCATCCGGCTACATGGTTTTGCATTCATCTGGAAAACTAAATGTAAACATTCGGTTAACCGGGAACTGGCATCCAAGAAAAAAGACAGTGGTGTACGCAACAGATATAATTCTGAAGAATATATAATACTTACATGCCGTCATTATCATGTTTAAAAAGAGTTGTGGGTAAAACCACGCAAAACTTGAGGCATGTGGTTTTTATTGTGTGTATATATTTTTTATAATCGTATGTATGGATTTCGATAACAGCAGCCGAGTTGTCAACATCGTTGTCTTCAGTTTCGAATACCCAAATACACAATGCATACAAAAAATCATGGATTTTTGTTGTCTTTGATTGAATAATTGATGTCATGGGTGTCTAAATTTCTTCCCATCCCCATCCATCTGCCCTTTTGAAACGGGGCATTGTAAGAGCGGTAAGTTTACCACTAGTTTTGTCCTAGCCCAATGCTTATATCGTAAAGTTTTTATAGAGAGATTGAACGATTGAAAAACGAGCTGTTTTCGTAGAACAACTTATGTTGAGATGATACAAAGCAGTCCATTATATATATATTGGTAGCGTAGATTACTAGTGTTGAGTGTTGACGCAAGCTTATCGATCTACGCATCAAATTTAAAAATATGCGATTCTTCAATGAGTTATAAATAGTATTGCCTTAAACTAAATCGTGTCGGAAAATCACTTTTTGCTATTGTATAGTTTATAATACATATATCTTTTATAAAAGTCGGTAAAATTAAAATTCTTTTAAAAACACACTTCATTCATTTACATTCATTGCCCTAAAATACTATTTTTACGGTATTTAAGAAAAAAAAATGTCATCTTATATACAATTTATTTCTTCTGTTTGTGTAACAAGGCGTTTCACGTGATTCGGCATCAGTCTGAAGCTTATTCTCAAATATGCAAAACACATGTTACAACTAGTTAAATAACCAATATTTTAGCTGCTAATTTTAATGTTAGAATTGAAAATTAGTAGAAAAAGTATTTGTGTCATCTACATTTTTGCTAAAACCAGTTGATAGCTATTTCGGCGTATGCCTTCATCACAATTATCAGAACTCAACAAAAAAAAATGTAGAATTCATTTTTTAGCATTTTACAAATGGGTTTCTATAAATGCCAATTCAATTGATACAATTGAAAAGATTAGATAAAATAAAATAAATCTTAAGCACACTCGCCACTGCGGCGTGTGGATAACAACCAAAATAAATTACCAAGCACTCAACTACCGTGCATTGGAAGAAGATGTTCACATCCACAAAAAGTCACAATGTCGAAATAGAATCTGAGAAAGTCGTAAAACAAACCATAGATCATGCAGCAGCGACAAAAACTTTGCTTTATGGGCGCTGTCAAGAGTGAAGATGAGGGATTATGAGCTGGAGAAAATATTGTTATGAAAACTTAACTAATCAAGTCGGTCTCAAATTAAACTTACTGAAATAAATCTCTTCAATTGTTGAAGTAATTTAATTAAATATTACTGTCAACTCAAGTCAATCAAATAATATTTATTATAGTCTGTAAGTGTTATTATAGGATTCGTGAATTATTATTACAGCTACGAATCAACAATCCATTAAATTTTATATTTTAACCACTTGAATACCAAGCGAATGTCCAAGACATTTAAAAAATCAAATACTTGGTATTCTAATAGAATATAAGCAATATTTTTTTTTAAATATCTAATTCAAGTGTATATAAGGCAAATATCAAAAACACACAGTATCTCTGGAACATATTAATGATTTATTTGCACGGTATTCAAACGGTTAACGGAACAGGTTTATTAATCAGTTAATTAATAACTGGGATAAAATTGAGGTACTTTCACTGGCGTTTGAGTAAAATATATCATCGAAGCATCTGAAGCAAAAGCAATAGATAGAGCAATGTAATATTAAATATACACATGTGTACATACTACATAGTACCATTGTCAAAAAACAGTACGTACATGACTAATGTAAAATATAGTTGTTAAGGTACAACACATTCACATAATGTTGGTATACGTTTTCAACAACAATATTTATTTAAAACAACATAAGTATCGTATTAATTGTATTAGAATTAAATTTGTAGAACTATATTGAAAAACAGGTTAATAATATCGTATTTCTTTGAAGCCAAAATATCGAATAATCAATTTGAGACGTGTTGTATAATGTACAACATTACTCTTACAAAATATATAATACGTAATATCCTGCTCGTGGTTCCGGGCCGCAGAACTTGGGTCCAGAGCCGCTGTATCAATGTATCAATGTGGTCGACAGAATCGTGAATACAATTTAAATTTCGAATATAGAACTCTATGTTTCCGAAATGGCTGATTTATTAAAACACATGAAACTAATTTTAAGCCTACTTGATACAATTTCAAATTAAATACAACTTCGAAATCGTTTTTGACAAATGATAATTGCATCCTTATCATCCACCGGCAGGCATCCACTATTTGATAAAATATTCTCTCAAACATTCAATACCCGCCGTATAATGGTTTTTTCGCCGTTCCTTTCGGAATTTTGTTTTTTTAATCTTAATACCACCGAATGAATAAATCTGTCAAAGCATGTAATAAACATTGTATGCATGTTTCTATCCTTCCTATGTTTATTTTTTCATTTCCTTTTTTCTGACATCGAAATATACTATCGTCAGAAGTAAGAAATTATGAATTATTTTATCGGTGCCAAAATGTTTCGTGCACAAGTAATGAAATATGTATTATCATGCCCAACTAAAGTACTCTTATTTTTCTGCTTTTGCTCTAAACTTTATGATTGTTTTTCTTTAATTCCTTTGACGGATTTTTTAATAATTTTGTAATGTTGTCTTGTAAAAAATAGCATTCTGCTACATTTGTCAGTAATTTCCTCTGAGATAATATAATGTTAATTGATTATGTAGATGAAAATTAATGGAGGCTACACTTAAACACTAACTCTTTCTGATGCGAGAGTTAGTGAGAAGCGCTTACTACACCTAGTGGAAAATGGTAAAAAATCCTTGGTTAATGATTTGACTAAATAATGGAAAATACAAATAAAAAAATAAAGTAGAATTAAAATGCTTCTGTAGTTCTTTATATGATACAATTTGGTATTGTAAAATTAGCATTTTATTGCAAATTTCATAATAAAAGTCTTAGGCGTGGTTGTCCATAATAATAAACTATACATATTTTTTTAACTAATTAAACAAAATAAAGCATTACAGTATGTTAAATAACGGCATTTACCTTTATTTGAGAAAAACAATTATCATAGAAATATGTAGAATGTAGATCGATAAATATTTTTTAGAAAGTTCCAAGCCATAGAGCACCAGCTTTCAAATATTTTCAAATATCGACCACTTTTTATAGAGCAGCCTACTGTAAGATTTTTTATATCAATTAATTGACGTAATTTTATAGTTTTTAAAATACCACTATTATTTAGTATGTATTATATTTGTGCGGCCTACACAAAAATTCTCGCGGCTTACTGGCTGAAAACCAGTGCTGTAGAAAAAACTAGCATATGCATTTATAACTACATATATTCGAGTTTATAAAATCTCGAAGCATCCTAAGATATTTATTTTCTTGCTTCAAAATATTTACAAAAATTCTGACGCTAAGAAACAAATGCTTGCTTTAATATTATTGATCAAAAGATTAATTCAGTCGTTTTTTAATGTTTGTTTAAATTGCTCAGTAAATGATTGCGTATTACATTTTTATTGCTTTCGCGCGTAATGAAACGATCGTCTGGGAACTTAAAACATTGTTTAGTTTTATTTTAAAACATCCTGATTAAAAATGTGTTTATTTTGTTATTTTGACGATCCACAGAAGGAATACATACTATGCTTTTAAATCCAATGGAAAAACATTTCAAGACCCGTTACATTTGTGAATATGCAAGCTTTTATACCGGACCCAAATTTAAAAATGGCTACTAGCCTACAATTAGCCAACCACTTATCTTTACATTCTATCCGTACATTCCGTACCCTCTCTGATAGGGGGTGATAAAGCGACTGGTTTACTTTCAGTTGAGTATCTGCTGTTTGAACCCTCCTTTATGATTCCATGTTGAGTTGACATATGATTGTTTATAGTTTCAGATTTCTAAATCTAAAACATACAACAAGAAATTCTAAGCAATCTTGCACGTAGCCAATGCTCGTCATAAATAAGATGAATTCTATAAAGCAGACCAAAAACCAAAACATTATATGTATATTTGAGTAAGTATCTTATCTACATAAGTTAAATATAGTCCTAAATGCTTTCGTGTTGTGTTATTTGTATTCGTCTAGGAATACAAATTGTGTTTTTTAGATTTTATGTTTCAAAGAAGGTGTTTACTTTCGAAGGTTAGCAAAAAGGTGATTTTGTGAATTTGATGCTATTTAATTTGATTAATTTTAATGTGTTTACTTCAAAATAAAGCACAACTTTTTCGTATTAATTCCACATTTTTAAATAAAGATTTGAAGGATTTTTTTGTATTACCTAGTGCATATGAAATTGTTGTGATTACAGTGTATTTCAATAATTATAAATTAGTGAAAATCAATGTATTTCAAATATTATTCATGTTTATTAGTGATTTTAATATGGTTTCGCTCAGCACATATCAAATTATCAGTTTATAGTTAACATTTGAGTTGCTATGAGGTGCATTCACATCTTCTTATTTCAACCATTCGCTAAATGGCAAAAATACTTATATTTTTTTTAATCTTCAACGTTTAGGTATAATTTAAGATTTCGACAGATGGTGCTTGTTGGAATTTCAATATTAAATTTGAATCGTTCAAACTATGTACATTCTCACAGATTTGTCACTAACACTGTCAGTAACAGTTATTGAGAAAATCTGTGAGAATGTACATAGTTTGAACGATTCAAGTTTAGGTATAACAAATACAATGCAAATATTACGCAAACTTAACTGGGGTCACCTTGTACCCGGTCGCTCCTGAAGCCTATTTTCGATTCTTTGGTACGGTTATGTGTGAATAAAAAATTTAGAATAATTTTAAAAAAATATATATATAATATCTAAATATAACGCATTTCCACCAAGAATCTACAGTGAACATATTACAAGTTACCTATAAGTAAAACGATTTTATCTTTATATTTTGGTATGGCCTACTGCCCAGTAACACAGTAAATGTTTGATTTTCACTTATTTATGTCCGACTCACCGTGACACGCGTTATCTCACATGCCATTTATTATTTAGCAATAAAATTTAATTGAAACGGACAACGGATGCGGTCGAACTCTATTTGTGTCTGAATTCAATGTGGAGCATTCGAACAAAAGAAGGCGAGGCTTGAATTTGGTTAATTTCGAATGTAGGTTAGACTGGCCATAAAGATCGGGGTAAGCGAGCGTCGCGGCGCCTTTCCCAACCCTCTTGACGTTCGGCGTCGCAGGCGGCGTCGTCTCGAGGGGTTGATTAGATACCCCTTGCCGTAGGCTTAGGCCTCGTAGCGTGATAAAAATCGATATTCAGCAAGCTTAGAAAGCCACACGTCACTCGGTTGGTTATGTATTTTTAGGAGTCAGGATGGATGTCTTAGTTTTATCTAAATGTAGATAGCGTCATATATTATGCGCTGTTTCACCCCTTAAAATTTATTCAGTATTAAATTCCTAAGTGTGATAATAATTGAAATAAAAATATTATAACTTTAATTAGGTGTACAGAAAAAAATGTATTGAAATACACTCCATTATAAGTCCATATGCTTCACATTTAAGAAACATGAAAAAAAAACAGTTTTCTTATCATAAAACACGACTGCGACTCCGAATTGATATTTTTTGTTTAACTTATGTACACATATGCAGTGGCGTAGCAAGCGTGGTGTGGCATTGGCGGATTTTCGATGGCGGATAGCACATTTTTGGGGGCGGCATTTTCAAAAATAAATTCAATATTTTTCGAGAAATAATATTTATACATCAAAAAATTAAGCCACCTATAGTAAAAACTCTTAGTTCGTAGATAAAAAATATTAGAACTTATTTAAAAACAAAATTAGAGAAAATATTGGGGGCGGCGAATTCGAGGACCGCGCCGCTCGGCAAATTCAAGGACCACCCCAGGCGGCAGGACTCCTTTCTACACCACTGCATATATAATACTAGTGTATACCATAAAATCATTTTAGCTACTAGAATAAAGTCAGAACATAGTCAATTGATTGCACCAATTAATAATATTGTTTTTTTGATGAGTCGGAGTCATAAGATTTTTCCGGATCTGATTCCACAGCCAAGATTTTACGATTATTTGGTCACCGACGCAATTTTTTTATTTTTAAATCTTCGATCAGAAATCAGGATATACTTATTACGTCTTGCAAGTTTTTAGTGCCATTCCAAAACTGTTTGGATAACTATTGAACCGGAAAGCACATTTTTATTGAGGTTCTGGTAAAAGTTTTTGAATAATAATAGAATTCCACAAGGGAAACTTTACAGCGTCTGAAAAGTTTGCAGATTTATTATCGTAAAGGTAACCAACCGAGTTGGCGTCGTCAAGTGTGGCGCCACAGAAGAGTCAAAAGAAGCTCACAAGGATATAATTATATATTGAGGACCAATGGCGCACCGCGCAACCGAAAAATTAACTTTTATTCAATTTCTCTTCAAATTGATGATAAAAAGATATATTTTCTACGAAAAATAATATACTATATCGTCTGTGGATATTCTTAATAGCACAGGTGGTTCCCCGTTACTCAAATTGTTTCCAATTAATAGAGTAATCACAAACCTAGCTGATTGATTGTAGCTCATTAGTTTAATAGTTTGTAATGTTTAACGTCATTAGTAGTATGATTAAATTTGTTTGCACTGTTTCGATTTTATAATCCCCTCTTTGCTTCCATTAAAAAGGAAAAATCCCAATCTGATTGATTACAACTCATTAGTATCATTATCTGTTTGTTTTATTTCGATTCTACACCCCCCTCCTTGCTCCTCTTAAAAGGAAAAAAACCCAAACCTCCATTTTGTAATTTTATAATTTTAAAATGTTAGAATCAATCTTGCTTCATTACTTAAGCAAACTTTGCGATAGTAAGTCTGAAGATGCCTCTGAAAGAGACGAAACACGTGTCACAGTTAGTAACACAATACGTGGAATAACCAAAGTTAATTTAAATTTTCTATTAAAATGAACTTCCACAAAGTTACCGCCGAAACCATCGAAAGTATTAAACTGTATGTATATTTTCGCCGTACAATAAAATTTAGTTATACAAAGTAAATACCATTTCAATTAATAAATAGAATAGTAATGTTCATCAGATAATTCAGTTATAAATCAGAATCTTTAGTAAGTATTGTAAATCACTTCTAATGTGATTGTTCACGGTCAATACTTAGTGGAAAGGCATTACATGCAAAAATAAAACACGTTTTTATACTAATTCTATATTCTAAAGTTTGAATTGAAGTTCGCAACACTTGAAGAAATTACATAGATCGTGACGTTTCGTAGCCATCTGGTAACCAATTGTTGCTTAAACCTTTTTAATTAGTCTTAATTACTTTTGTATAAATAGCCGTTTATCGATGAATATTTCAATGAGTTGATAATGCTTGCGATGAGCTTTACGGTCATTATACATATAAAAATATGTAGAATTAGTATCAATAAGTGGTTTATATTTTGCACTAATTGTTTTTGTACAAAAAGTATTGTGAATTGTCAGAATGTATTTTTATAATTATTAAAGTAATCAGTCACTTATTTACGCAAAACGGCCGTAACTCACCAAACCTCAACAGTATTCGTTAAAAAAATATTTTAACTGACCGTTTTTCCTGAAAAGTTTAATTGGTAAGTACGTGTCATTTAATTATTTAATAACTACTGACGTTTATGAATTTAGTAGATTTAACTGGAACAACACCTTGTTTACATTATTATGAAAGATAAGTTAAAACGTTTTATCTTTCAGCTTTTTAAATGATGCGTGTGATAGTCTTAAAGCCCATTAGTAAAACAAAGCGTAAAGCTTCTATTATTCAGCAAAACCAACGAGTATGTCATCAATCAAACTTATGAAAGTTGAATAAACACGATAATTACTCACGCGTTGTAATTACGAGCGCTAGATGCTTCAAAAAACTATAATTGATGTTTGTAATCCCCTATAAAACATGGTTAAATTATATGACATAAACCCAGACCTAGATTAGACCCAAACACACTAAGCACGTGCTTTGGGCATCACGGAAAAGAGGACAACAGTTTTTTTCGTTCATACATATACAATGAACCAGTACAGCCAAAGATGTAAAAAATACTGCTAAATTTTGTAAGAGCAACCGCCAAATTATAATATAGTATTTTAACGTATATTTCTTGTAGTTTATTTGTTTAATATCTACATAAAATTAAAATGGACTTATTATTACTATTAATTTACATTAAGGACATCAAAATCTTCTAAATGTATTAATTTGACCCTGCATATATTTTTGACAAAGGTGTACAGTGTAATAGATAGGATAACCATATGATATTTTAAATGAAAATATCTTTCATTTTGAGCTTAAAATAAAGTCCTCCATTCATTTTGAAAACGGACAATAAGTCGAAATAGTCAATGAAAGTATGTTTGCTTTTTCTGCATGCCGCATACTTCCAATTTGCGATTTTTCGTGTTGGTATTAACTGAGTTTCACTTATGAACATCCATTTTGTACTGACTTAAACAAGACTTAAACCAAGACCCGACATTCGATCATGCCATGAAGCTGTCGAAGAATTTTTATAGCGACATGGCGATCATCCCAACTAATCTATTAAAAACTTACTTAACGACTAGGTTGATTACACAAACATAGCGCGATCGCGAAGAGTCCTCCTACTCAAACCCCCCTAACCCCTCCCTCCCGATCCGCCACACTCACTAGTTTGGTTGTCAACAACTTCTAAACCACCGATCTCCAAAACCTGAAGAAACAAAGACCACACACCTGTCTACGCCCCGGTATACCTGACACGTAAAGCAGGAAAAGCAGCAATAAAATTCACCAGACGATAGGGAAATTGGAGCATAGCTCCCACCCGCCCCAGAATTTGATGTATATATATCAAGCAAAGCAACTTGAACCAAGACCCATCTTATCGCTAGGGTAAAAACAGAGGATATTTGTTTAATAATATCACAAAAGCGGTTATGTAATAAATTAACGGCCATTATTATTTCGTAGCCGCCCCCAATCTTTATCAATAGACCCTTGAATGAAAGAATCACAAAGAAAATTCTATAGACGTCGATAAATTTAAATTTAAATAGAAGGCAGCTACCTCACGCAAGATTTTTTTGGAAATCACTACCAATTATTCGGGTTTTTTTTATTTTTTAAAGAAATAACTCTCTTGTCGTAAAAATAATTTGATTGTTTAATACATCGTATACTTAGTATCTATCATACGGGCTTATCTAGATTTTTGAAGTCATGAGTTATCGCAATTTGCTGAAATTTATATATTTGAAAGCAAATATTGCTTAGAATAAAGATAAAATAGGAAAAATTTAAGAAACGTGCTACACAGCACCTTGTAACGTTAATGGTCATGGAGAGACGTTGGACCTGGCTGATTTATGTGCTGCGGATGCCTCCAAAGCGCTTCAACCTGCTTCTCTCGACCAGTGGGATTCCGGGGTCCTGGACGACCGTCGAGTACTATCCAAATGTACTCGGCAAATATAAGGGATACTGACATGTCATGAGAGAAAATAAAGTACAGGGAGCGAATATAGTCCAAAAAGAAGAATAAACATTATATTTTCTGTGACACATTTTTATGAAAACTTTTCAAGCATTTGGAACATAAAGAATTTATTGTGTAACTTAACAACCGTTGTAAATTAAGCCTTTCCTATTATTTAAAACTGAATTTAATATAACAAATTTTGCAACAAAATTCAGTATTTTAGAACAAGATAAGATATCATAAAAAATTGTGTGATATCTATTTTTTGTAAAAATATCTACAATTTACACTACTGACAATAGCTAGAGATATATAATATTAAATTTTAATTGTTTAACTGATAATAGTCAGAAAAGCTTCTACATTTTATGAAGATTCACAAAGATCAATTTTAGTCGTAAAAAAGAATTTACGGCTCTAGGAAAAAAACTCAATCAAATAAAATGCTACTTGCCTTATTTTTAATTATGAGTTTTACGATCCTTACGAAACGCAATGTGTTTTCTGTAATATAAAAAAGATACGCATTCCTAAAGCTCTAATGAAATAATTATATCTGCCAAAGAAAGATTCTGTAATTAACACAATGTCACGAGTGTAAAATACGTGTTGAATAATGGTCATTTCTTGTGTTCAGTGCTTCAGTCATTAAAGTTTCAATTACGAGTTCATTCGGAGCTTTTAGACGAGGTCGTTGCTTTTGTAAGCTTTGATTAAACCTTGCACCGTGGATTAATATAGCCTTCATATACGTGGGGTTACGTAACGTTATAATGTAGCCAGAAGCTATGTTGTATTATGGAGTGATTTATTTCGGAATTGAATCAGCAATAAAAAGGATAATAAAAGAAATGCTGGTGGTCTCGGTTTGATATTAAACAAAGGAAAACTAATTTATTAGAAACTTTGTATTCTTATCATAGATTTTGTAATTCAAATTGCCTATTATGAGGATTTTTGTGATTGAACTCGAAATTTACTGTTGAATATAAAATGTTCATTTATTAAAAAGAGATTTATGACAAGAATAATAATGGATACTATTATCCTTCCTTTATGTTTGTTAATTATTAATATTTCTCAAGTTAATATTAATTGGAATGACACAAATTGTGTACTCTTTGTTTTGGATTTCGCAATTCGGTGTTTTTAATAATTACACCGAAGAACTCAAACTGTCAATTTGATTGAAGATGCCAAAAGGTGGACCCAAGTCGTAATTGACAAAACTTGTAGAATAATACAAAAATCGAGAGATATCTTTAGTTGATATCATAAAATATTGATACATCAGTCGAACAATTTAATTCTAGGTTTATTCCCTTTCCATCTACCTTCTTTCCTTTCGGTACAGAGAGAAAACGAATTGCTAAGAAAGATTTCATTTCACAATCTTATCATTATGTGTTAAATCTATCTGAAGTTTGGTAAATTAAGGATTTTTTATTGCATTTTTAAGTAATCAGAAATTTACTGGCGTGAAAAATAAATTACAAACCTATTTATTGAATAAGCCAGAAATTCTAAAAGTAAAAGAAATATATCTCGGGGCATACATCGACAGCCTTGCCCTGCAGTATTTAAATTGTATATAATATAATATTTAGAATAATTGAAATGTTTAAGTTTGCTAACAATCTTTTTTCGTAGTAGCAGAAATATACCTCGGCGCATATATCGACAGCTCTGCAGTTTTCAAATTGTAAATTATTATATTTTTAGAATAATGTTCAAGTTTGCTAACAATCATTTTTCGTAGTAGCAGAAATCGACCTCGGCGCATATATCGACAGCCCTGCAGTATTTAAATTTTAAATTATTTAATTTTTGAAATAATGTTCAAGTTTTCTAACAATCATTTATTGTAGTAGCAGAAATCGACAGCCCTGCAGTATTTAAATTGTAAATTATTTAATTTTTGGAATAATGTTTAAGTTTGCTAACAATCATTTTTCGTAGTAGCAAAAATCGACCTCGGGGCATATATCGACAGCCCTGCAGTATTTAAATTGTAAATTATCTAATTTCTGGAATAATGTTTAAGTTTGCTAACAATCAGTGGCGGTTCCTGACCTAAAATCTTGGATGGGCTAGAGAAAAGCATAGCATTGTATACCATTTACGAAATTATGCATGTTTCCACTTTACCTTATACATTAATCTACAAGCAAATTAACAAATACTACGACACTACTGCAATGCATAAATTATTATATAATAAAATCAATGCTAATGTAACTAAGACATAATAGAATAATAATCGGAACCTTAAATTCGTGTCTTTCAAAGTGAAATAACAAGTACAAAAAGCTATACAGAGCTGTCACTGAGATTCAATACCTGTCACTTTCATACAATACAACGATATTGGTATTTGTGTTTCAATGTATGCGTATGGGTGTCATGGGCAGATTCAATTTATCCCCCGACGAATGAGAGATGCTTGTTAATTTGAAACACAGTCGTGCGCGTTTGATGACGTTTCCGTACATACAAATACAAAAAAAATCTAATCGTGCTTGAATGCGCCCTAGTGTAAAGAAATATTGCAGGATATTCTCTGTGATTGCGGGCTTGAAAGCTCTTGCTCCTGGGCCGTTAATACATAGGTGTTGCCAGACTGACGTCACGTTGCCTGTTCTCTATGAATTATTTATATGGTTATTGTTTTTTTATGCCGGCTCAGTTTAAAATTGTAATTCAAAACACAATCGAGAATATTATTGTAGGTAGACATGACATTGTCTTATATTGACAGAGGAAAATTTAAATAAAGATATTATATTCATTTGGGAAAGGTTAGTTACGCTTATAAATGTATTTATTTCTTTCAGCGGCCAAATTGCTGTTCATTTTCATTCAGCCATCTAAAGTTTTGGGTGAAAAATGCAGGTCGGGCTTAGCCCACCTAGTCCAGTACCTAGAACCGCCACTGCTAACAATCATTTTTCGTAGTAGCAGAAATATACCTCGTGGCATATATCGACAGCCCTGAAGTATTTAAATTTTAAATTATTTAATTTTTGGAATAATGTTTAAGTTTGCTAACAATCATTTTTCGTAGTTGAAGATTTTAAAATAAAAGTCGAAATATAGTTCTATAATGCATGTAAGAAATTAAAAAGATTTTATGGCCGGATGCAAAATATAACCATACCTTCCAATAATCGAATCAATGACACTGATCAAAATCTGTCAAATCAGCTCTTTAAAAATCTTCGCCCAGCCTTTACACAATTATAGCTTCAAAAAAATCGAATCAGTATATTTGATTATTCAAAAAACTTCGTAGCGATGCAAACTTTCAAATAAAGTTCTTTTAATATTATGACGATGCTTCAGTTCTAAGCCAAGAAATTTGAATTTTTAATATAAAAAGACGTCCATTCCAATTGGACGAACGAAATATGCAATTCAAAATAAGCCGTTAGCATTGGCCGAAAAATGTGCTGTTCAAAATAAACATCTATCATTGGGCGAAGAAGACAGTGTGACGGACATTTTGTGATTATTTTATCGGCTATTAATGTGAAGATATTCACAGGTCTAATAAAACACATTTTGCTTAAAGAGATTTATTTGGTGGCCTAAATGGCTTGAAAAATATGGATGGAATATTTATAAAATTATAATATGCCACGTTCCAGGATCATAGATAAAAATAATATATATGTTTTTGAGATAAAATATCATATGTGCATTGATGCTTGAAATACGTTATTCATAAGATGTGATGGAAAAAGGAAAAGATACACCACAAGTATTTTTTAGCATTTATGTCTGATTTTCATCAAATATTTTTTTCACCCGCCACTTGGGGTTAAAACATCCTTTCGAAATATGACCGTTACATTTACTGAAGATTTTTCGAATTCAGTTTTTGCATGTTGGTGTAGTGCTATCGCCATTATAACATTTTAAATGGAAATCTACATTGGTTGAAATCAATGAATGCAAGCCAAAATCTGTAACATAATAAAGGTTTTTTTTTATTTTTGAAATACTTATGTAGGTAATTCTATTTACTCGCTACTGGGAATTATAAACTTCCAAGAAAACTCGATACTCGATAAAGCTGTGAAGTTTTAATCTTTAATTAATATACATAGCTCATAACATGTCGGAGAAAATCAAGGCGTTTTGATACATTGAAATAACAGCTGGTATGTGCTTATTATTGAGTAATATATAAACATCGTCGACTTTTAAATTTTTTATTATTATCCTTCGTAAACATTTAGCTGAATACCCATTAAAAACTTGTAAACATTTAACACTATTCCAATATTAACTTGTTTTTTTTTAAATATCTCTTTTATACTTGTTAATAATGCAGATCATTGAAAATTCTGCTTAATCATCGCAAATATGTGTAATATGAGGACTGTTTAAGAAAAATTCTCTCAAACTTTCCTAAGATAACTTATAGAAATAAAGACGTATAGAACTTAGAAAAACCTATTAGTTAGGGAAAAGTATGACTAAATCACTGACTTTTATATAGATCAATAGATCAGATCCATCGAAAGATCAATGTATCGTACCAATCCCGGGATACGGACCAATTTTTTGATCCCGTAATACCGGGATCATCTTAGCACTAGTCGGGATTCACTACTACACGTTAGGATCAGTAAGTAGAACTAAAAAAGCAGATGTGCTTTTGATTCACAGGCAATCGTAACTTTTTGAAAGAATGGAGCTAAAAAAAAGTTCCCACCTTTTTCAATATCTGTGGAAACTGTCAATACGAGACTTTTTCAGAAGAACGAGCTTAAAAAAAGCTCTCACATTTTTCAATGATTGTATAATCTGTCAATTCGAAACTTTTTTAAGATCGAGATAATAAAAATCTTTGAGAAATATTTTGGATTACAATTTTTTTCTCAATTCCTCACTTTTTTCGCCAGTAATCAATCCGAGAATCTCGAAATACCGGTATCAAAAAAAGGGTCCGGCATCGGATACCTCAGATTGAACCTATGACCGAGCAACGGTTGTGGCTCGTCAGCCAGAGTATAAATATTGCAATAAAAATAATTAAGAAATAAATTATTTTAGTTTGAAGGAAATAATAGGTACTGAAAAATCACCGAAACCTTACAAGATATATTATATTTATTCAATATTGTTGAATAAAACAAGTTAAATATCTTATATCATACATTCTTATTTCAGCAATAAATTATATTTTGATAATGATATATGTTGAATATAAACATTAATAATTTGTGAGCGGAGATTTGTGTACGGAAGAAGAAGCCATTCAGCAAAAGAAATTGTACGTTGAACAATCCTTTTGTAAATGATAGCATCAAAAATGAAGAGATTACATACTTCATTTTAATGTATAGTAATTTGAACAGAACTCAGGTGTAGTGTTGTTACTATGTGTGCACTACGAACCCTTCTGCATAAACCACAAAAGTTATCTTCTTTATAGGTTCACCATCTTAACGTTGTTTGTACAACGCTAAAATGCACCGACACAATTTCATTAAATTCTAGAATGTAGCAATTTCGAAGCTTAATTATGTATAGCTTCACAGTCTTAATTATTTCAGTATGCTTCCATTGTAAGTAAAATCATTATCAGAAATAATTAAGAAAACTATAGATTCAATTAAACATGATCGCTTTCACACAGCAAAACATTGTATTGTTTCTGTATTTTTTTTTATTACTTTAAATGACAGTAAAACAGAATTTATATTGGTGAAAATTACCATATATATTAAATATTGTAATTTAAAAGCGTTGAAAAAATGGCATATAGATATTTTAGAAAAACCAATTATCCCTCTGTCAACATTTAAATAATTGGTAATGTTTTATTGATACCATATTTTCTAAGAGATTAAAAAAACGAAATTTAATTGATACCTAGGTCCATGCACTACTGGTTCACGCGTTTCAATTAAGCCCTAAATAAGGTATATGCGCCGCAGGCAACATTTTGGGTCGCAGCTCAAACTTTTCTTCTAGTACAAGGTCTGAATATGATTGAAAACAAAAACTACTTGAGATTATTTAGGAAACATACAGAAGTTTATAACTCTAAATATAATACTTTTTTCAGGCTAAGAGAATATTCTACGACAGCTTATATTGCAATTATAATTTTATTAATACAGGCGAAATTTATCAGTGAGTATTGAATACGAGTATACCCAGGGGTGGGCTGAAAGGGGTTCGGGGGGGGGCTCGCGCGATTCCCTTGTTAAATTTAAGTGCGACCGGCGAGCCCCATGTTAAGTTGAGAAAATCATTCGTTTCAGTGAAATCACCTTACTAAAATTTCTGTAGAAGGTAAAATTTTTTCTCAAGTGTTTCTCAACGGGGGAGCAGAGATTATTTTAGGTTTTTTTGCGAGCTCCGTGAATTGTTGTGTTTTAGAAATTGGATCGTCCTAAGAAGAAAGAAGACCTAAAAAAAGCCTTTCCTTTTGAGTCCCAAAAAATTATACTTTAATAGTTCAAAACAGGTATGGGGGGCACAGAAAAAATAAGACTCTCAAAATGGGCCACGGGCCCAAAAAGGTTGAGAAACACTGATATATAGTGTGAAAGCATTATGGCTGACATTTACCGCGCCCCTTGTTAAGAAATTGGCAGCCCACCGCTGCGTATACCTACAATTCTTACCATTTCTGAAATTCCTGCACCTTATTTGCTGTTCTGTAATAGTATATTGTGATTGTCAATCAGTTTGCAGGTACACCGGAAATGTCAGCTCCAGTTACAAATTCGTCGAACAATGTACCTTTCGGAATTCAACGTACCTGTCTATTTGCAATATAAGCTGATGTAGACAATGTAATCGTTATCAAAATCTTGACACAAATAAACGTATTATTGCATTCATTAGTATTCAAAGCTATTTTGTTTTATCTGACTGAATACCAATGGATTGTAGATACACTAGAAATAACTAAGAAATAAACAGAGCTTTGCAATTTAGAAAGGGAATGGATTGTGATTGTGATGTACCTTTAGTTATTTATAAAGATAAAAAATAAAAATAAAGTACCTTAGCGTAAGTATTCAATTATTTTCCCGATAAGAAATTACTTAGCTTTAAGAATATATGAATTAACTGTCCCGGTGACAATTCTTTGGTAAAGTGGTCTAAAACTATCAATTAGTTGAGATTGTCAATACATTTATCATTTCGTAAGACAGACTTCTTTTAAAAAGTGAGTCGAGTTAGATTTATATTTGTCAGTTAATATCACAAAAATAACAATAGATTTAGATAACATAAAATGTATCTCATGTATCCGGAATCCTGGACGAGGACTTTCATTCTTTGTTCATCTTTCGTTAGAAATCTTATGATAGGTTAGACTTTGTTTTGAGGTGTAGATTATAAAAAAACTTCAGAGCTAGACAATAATTGAGGAGGGTCTCTCATACTCACATGATTTTTGTATTTAGTTTTTATGGTTGGAATTACAAAAATGCGACTATGTTCACTGTTGTTACAAATTCGATCTCTCAAATGCCAACGGTCAACAGAATTTTGTTTTATGTCAACTCGCTTTACGTATTGAAGTTATTCTAATGATATATAAATATGCTTTACAACATGCTACTTGACTAGCTTGGGTCAAGCCATATTTTTATTCGTTGAATAGATCGTAAAAGATCGACAGCAGTGAGTTATGTCACAATTATTACATTTATTTAATACCAACCGTAAAGTATGTACTTCTAAACAGGTTCCTCTAAATATGGTCTTCAAACGTTCACTCATATAGCATTCCATAATTGGTGAGTTTTTATAAGACCAGTTGCTGTCAGTCCATTTGAATAAAAATTACATACACTTATGGTATAAATAGAGAAATACGTATTTATTATCAATCGTGAGGATAAAAATAAACCTCAAACTATGTACCCAAAATGGTCCGAAGTTATTATTAAGAAAGTCAAAAACAAAAATAGTACATATTATGTTTATCTCATAATTCTCAAATGCCGAGGCTCGCCTACCTGTAAATACCTGTTTTTTTCGAGGAATAATTGATTATTAGCCTTTTCAAACCTTCTGGTTATAATGGTAAAATATTAATTACTCAATCCTTTGTTAAAGAAATTTTATGTAATTGGTATATTTTTTCAGTGGAACAAGCCAGGTATTAAAAACTACTTTTACTTGGTATCAATAAATAATTTTATAGAACTTATTGATACGAATATTAACAACGACGATTCAAATTATGTTGATATTATTGAATTATAATTGTTGAAATACCAGGTTTTCTTTTAGAACGGTGTGTATAATATCGCTGCGATTATAGTTTAAAAAAAACTGCCACATTTAAAGGTTTATTTCAATTAAGATGTCGTAAACGTATTTTTAAAAAAAACCGGGTCCTGGGGCGCAGCGGTTAGCGTGGTTAGCTTCCGTGCCGGATCTCACGGGTTCGAGTCTTAGTAAGAATAGCATCTTTTCGATCGATTTCTGTTGAAAGGCATGGTTGTTTGTGATGTCTAAAAATTCCTTCCCACCTTTCCGATACTTCAACAACTGGGCAGAGCGAGAGCGACTAGTTAACCACTAGTCCCGTCCTAGCCTTATCCTTATATCCCTACTATGTACTCTCTTTGAAAAAAGTGGTTGAGCAGCTGAGTAACAAACAGTTCTCGTAAAACAAGTTCTGTTGAGATGACCCCATTAGGAGGCCATATGCTCTACATTGGAAGCGGACATGAATTTTTTAAAAAAGTATTTTGCCAACGCAAGTTTTTTTATTTTCGATGGATTCGGCGGTAACTTTGTGAAAATTCATTTTTATTATAAAATGAAAAATTATGCACGGGAAGGTTTTTCTATAGAAAATGAGTTTATTTCGACGAAAAAAATACTGTACACGATTTAAAAAAAAGTGGGTAGTATCCAGCGATCATAAAAATGTCTCACAATAAGATTGGGGTGGCAATATGAATGAGTATGTAATTTTCTCGAAAAAAATTCAGCTGCAAAAAAATACGTCGATTGATGGTCTCCGTTATTACTAAACGACATTTATGCGAGCCGTATAGGTCGGAATGTGCGACAAAAACACAGCAATTCCACGAATTTATCGAAAAATCTTTACGAATTATTCTTTGTCCGACACGCATGGCTTACTTTATTCTAGACGCTATCTGTGTGAATTATAGGAAAGAAATTATTAAGAATCAGATAGTACGTAAAAGTAAATAAGCCTACAGCTTTTTTTACGCTAGGTCACTTATCATGGGTATTTTTATAATAGCGTTGACGATATCCTTCAAATACATTTTTCATAATAATTTATATGAATTATATAATTCACACTCAATTATTGTTTCAAAGCATCAGACGGACGACTTGAAACGACTACATGGTCGGCCAGTCGACCGCAGTCGCTGTGACCGTGGCCACCGCTGATATACACGATCAAATGTATTGTATAAATAATAATATTATCTGGTATTGTTAAAGCCCTACGTTCGAATGTAGCCAGGATCCTTTCATCGTCTTTATTCGCAACAAAGTTTCTGAGTTATATAAATTAGGTCGAATCGTCCTTTTTTATGTATGCTTTGTTTTGCAGAACAAATACATACATACATATGTGTATATATTTTTATAAAGAAACAAAGGCGAGGAAATAGGATCGGACAATAAAATATCGTGAGCTATTAACATTCTATACGTTGGATAAAATATAAAATAAGGTTACATTTGTAGAGCAGATCGAAGGATATAAAATGTATTATTAATATTGTGTATTTTGCTATGAATGAAAAATTAACATAAGTACCGTAACAAATTGAAATATACGAGAATTAACATAAATGAATATGAAATTTCTCCCCTTTAAAACTACCCTTGAATATGCAGATTTAAATATTGAGTATAATGAGTTTGAATTTAAAATAACAAAGATACATTAGCAACGACACTTCTTTGGCGGTTTGTTTAACAATGTGTGGATTTATCATATATACTTTTAATAACATATCCGCTCCTTATGTGAATTATATGAACAAATTGAATCGTGGAGAATTAGTACATCAGCTATTAAATAGTAATGCAAGATAATCACCTAAGCTCTTCGTTCACACATGAAAAATAAAAATAATGGTGCTATCTATAAAAGTCAGATACGTATAGATTTCTATAGCTATGCTTTTATATATTTAACTTTTATTTCACTTAATTTAAGCTTAATAAAAAAAGAAAAAAGGCAATAGAGTGTTATGTTTATAATTTTTACTGAAACGCTTTTATATGTTGGTTCAACTTTATTCTGATAACATAATTTACACTTTACAAATCAATCTTATAACCAAGAAGAAAATAGTGAGATTACAGGTTGCAATTGTTTTCTTTAAACTACAATAGTTTCATACTTCAAGTGTTTCATTCTAGAATGAAACAATTTGAAAATAGAATCTCATAGTATGTTATGGTGTTGAGAATAAACATAGTATGCTATGGTGTTGAGTATACATAACAAGAGTACAGCTCTAGGGAATAGATCACGTACTCAATATCTCAAATGTTAATCTTAGAAATGTATATACTTTTTATAATGTACCCGGGACGTTCTGATTGTTGAGAATTGAATTATATTTTGAAGATTTAAATACTAAAATAATTCAAAATATTATTTCCCCATGTAATATATAATATTATTGTATATGTAAGCAAAAAATAATATTGTATGTATACAGCTGTCTATTTGCATGCTTATATTATTATGTGAAAAATTGTCACGGTGCATTTATTTCTCTGACAGCAAGTTTGTCCTGTACATACTAGGTCCTCCAATCCCGGGATCCCGACCATTTTTTTCTGAGATTTCGGGATTTTAAACGTAAAAATCCCCAAGCAGAGCCAACAAGAAAAAAAGCTCAACAGCGCTAGATTCACTGGCAGACGTTACTTTTTCTAATGATGGAGCTCATGAATAATTGTGGAATCTGTCAATTCGTACCTATTTCAGTGGAAGAAACTAAAAAAGGCCTCAGGCTTCTGAATAACTGTGTAATCTGTCATATCGTCACTTCGAAATTGAATGTCTTAATTACTCACTTTCTTTGGTAATGATCTCAAGCAATTATAAATATTATAATATTATGGTGAATAATCAATCCTGGGATTGATTTTGAATCCCGAAGTGCCGGGATCACAAAAAGGGTCCGGAATTAAATGCCCTAGTAATTACAAATCATAAAACCGATATGCATACCATTTTTTCACGCTATTTCTGTACTACCATTCGTATTGAAATCCTTGCATAGAGTCGATGTAACATGGTAGGTTTCAGTCCATTCATTGAATATATTATAAGCTCGTATTTACATTCTTTTTGACGTCGTATTGGATAATAATTAGTTTGTTGTTGACAGGCTTCTTGAATACATTTGGTTTATATTTTGGTTTGCTTCATTTTACGCACGACTAAGTCCGTGACTGCTACACCTTGTTCCGTGGGATCGAATAATATCTTATTTTAATACGTATTGTCCAGTAATATAAGAATAAACAGATAATATCTGGTTACAGTTTTTATCCGAGGCATCGAATGTTTCGGGAAACCAAACAAAATGAGTATAAATTCTATAATTATTTTGTTGATTTGGTAAATCTATTTATAGTGTTCTATATCAATATCTTGTATCAGTAATAAGAATGTAATTCGATATTAATATTGTTATATATATAGTAAGTCGCATGCTTAATAACAAATGGGCATATCTAGATTTTCCCAGTTATGAGGTATTACAGTTTTAATGAAGTGTACATTTTGGGCATAAGCATTATTAAAAATGAAGATATTTTTTTTCAAATTTTCATTTTATTTTCAACAAAACTTGTCTTATAAAAAAAGTTTTATAACTGATTTTTTCAAAGGTAAGAAATTTAAGAAATAACAGTGCTTTTAATGAAGTTGTAGAAATTGATATTCAAGATTATATTAAAATTCATAAATGAGTGGAATAACGAAGTTATTCATTGAAGTTTGATAAAAGAAATTCAATGTTGAAAAACCTTTTTTGATCCTTTATTTCTTTGTTTGCTGTATATGTTTATTTAAAAGCCTTCGGCAGGTTTTTAACGCCACATTTTATTTATTAACGATTATTTTGTTTTATACGAAAACAGTTAAATTAATATGATTATATTCAAAATATTTACTATATGTATCTTAAGTCGAAGACGTCCCATTTGGGACGTATTCCGGTGACTGGTATCAATAAATTTTTAATCTCTTAGGTTTTATTTACAGGGAAACATTTTTACATTTCATGAGTAAAAATATAAGTTGCCCCCTTGTTTTTAAATTCCTTGTTTTTAAATATAATCTATTGTTGACCATGTTTGCAATGCAGCATGTGGACTCGTAATTAAACGTGTCATGAGTGGGTTATTTATGAGCACCGATTGTGGGTCAATCACTCACTTTGTCCCTCAGAATGTTAGGGTAGAAATTTCAATATGGAGAGAACCAGTTCACACATTTTCGAATTATATAAACTGTAAAAATACTGAAGATTGAGTTTAACGCACATATGTTCTTAAATCAAACGCCATATCTATATAAAATATATGTATAAAAACTTTGATATAAGTTACAAATAAATGTATTGCTCTCATTGCCGATTGTGTATTACGATTTTACACACTTTTGTATATTTGCAGATTGTGGTGTAACATTCTATTAATTATATTTTCAATAACGTTAAAATTGATTTCGATAAAAAAGGAAAAAATTAACTTGACAGATTTCATTAAAATTTTCACAGCACAGTGAAACATGCATGTATCAACTGGACTATGATGGATATCTAATGAAACTCCCTCATCAAAATGAATCGCAACTTCAGAGTAGCTTAGCTCAATCGATTCCCTATATTATTTGCGTCCTTTCAATAACAGCTAAGCCACGCTTTTGTGTGCATATCCCAACGCTATATAATAAAAGAAAACAAAGGCGTGGAACCACATGAACATGAAGCTCTTTTCAATGGAAAACAAATTTTATTTTATCCATAGTTCACTTTTACAATATAAGATTAAAACTAATTACTAACCTGTATTTACAATAAAATTAAATATTCCACTACCTTGTTGTCTTATTAAATTCAGAGACCATCTATAAAAATAATGCATTTTAAAACGTTACAAAAAACTCTTGTATTCAAAAGTATGAAAGAAAATATGAAACCAGTCAATGTAACGGTGTTTGTATTTACTAGCTTAGTATTTAATATTGATATCGTTAAATCGTCTGGTGGCAAAAACTTTAAAAGCACGCCCATAGATTTTTCACCACCAACTTTGTATGACCCGGTCACAGGTCTTACCTCATAAACCTGTACATTCGAAACCCTGATTGGTTATTTATTATAATGTAAGTGTCCTTTATATGCATTAGAATTCTTATATCGTAAACTGTTTATTACTTCCGTGAGATATCTTTGCCTTACGTGGATCCAATTTGAACGGCTGAACTTCCTTTTCAATTTAAAAACATTTTTAAATTTATTTGATACTTTCCGATTCTCAGAACGTCACTGTTAAACTCCCCCTTACCCTGATAGAAACGAAAATAATTCGGAGGGTGCTTCAGCAACCTAAAAAAAATCTTATCGATTTCGCACCCCTAGTTTTGATTCATATTTTTTGCTAGTGCATTTCTACTATCCATTGCATTCATTGTGAATTTAGGTCAAAGATATCATTCGTTAAAACTGTCATTTCCATCTCACGGAAATTACCAAAGTCAAATAGGTAACTATGTATGTATATAATTGTTGATGTTTATAACGGATGTGCATAATTATAGAGTTATCATCTGAATTGATCTTCAAGCAATCGTTTAGTGAATCTACCATCAAAGTAATTGGTTTCAAACCAGCGTCGAAGTGGTGACACAATTTTTTTGTGTAGGTATATTCGTTCTTAATAGTTTTAAAAAATCTAAAGATTATATCAAATACTTAAATAATGGTTCATAACAATTTCAATGAAAAATTCTACTTAAATAAGAATTATCATTCGAATAGGCTATTTATTTATTTTTCTGAAATAAATACATTTATCTGATTTATCCTAATAAGATGTATAATATTTATTATCACAGTTTTACCTTTCTCTTCTCTAGCTTGGAGAGAGCTAATGAAATTCTTTAAAGTAGATGTTTTGCAATATCTACAGAAAATCGTAGATTGGTTTGGTGCCATTCGACCAAATCTGAATGAAGTTCAACAAAGTAAACACCAACTCAATCAATGTCGTAAGTTGTCAAAGAACAATCCTTTTTTAATCGGGTTGGAACCAGGGCTTTGAAGTTGGGAAAAATCGGGCGGCTTTTAATCCTTTTTTTTAATAAATTAAATACAAAACTTTATGACTATAAAAGTACATATTAAAATGTTGCATTTTGTTAAATATTGGGGTCCTGTTCGAACCACCAGTAAATGCTAGAGTCAGAGATGCAATATTTATTTTCTTAATTCTACAGCTCTTCACAGCCCAAGTTAAATCTAACTCCAATTAATCTGTTTATTTCTAAAATAATTTTAGTAATAATTCAAACGTGAGTATTATGTAAGCTACATTATAATATATTATTTAGAAATATCGATGGAATAGAGAGTATATAATGTAACGATTGTAATGTAAAAAAATAAATTATTATGCAGTGTACTACGTAACAAACTTGGATGAAAATTGATTGCATATTTAAACGATATTCCAATCCATATCGCTGTTTATCTAAAATCTAAATTATAAGCAAGCACGTGTTTTTCCATTGTCCCCTTGAGAATTGTGCCCTATATGTTATTATTTTATATCATTTTGGGGTAAAGGCAACCGCAACTCAATTATTCACGCTTCAGTGTATAATATGTTTTCCAAAAGTATTGAACTTATTTGTACATTTAAAATATTTGTAATTTATTATTTATTGGTCCGCGTGGAATACAACTTTCGTTTTGAGCACGTGATGGTACTGACGCTTTCTACGAAAATTAATAATGATTGTAGGGTGACACAGTTAGGTACACAATAAAAAAAACTATCACTATTATACTACAGCGATGTAATTGCTTCTATAAAAAATATAGGGTTGTAAAAGGCAGTGTAATAATTGCTCTGTCGAAATGAAAACGTATTCGTAACAAGGAAATATTTTGACGTTATTTCTAAGTGTACACTTAACATACATAAGAATTTTGTGACGTGAAGAGAGTGACTATGTAAAAAATAGTTGATAAATGATATAATGACTAGATATGTCAGATTCATAGACGCGTAAAAAAATATATTTTTCAAACATTTTCTTCGCTACCCGTTTTAGGCAATTTCTTTTCATTTAAATTCTTGCGAAATATAAGAAAAATATTTTAACACAACGTCTTAGTCTACGAAAATACTATTTTTTTATAAATAAATTGACATTTTGAAGTTTTTTAAGTATGCCACGATTGGTATAAACTAAGTATGTATTAATGACAGCAAATTTTGGTGAAATGTCAGTAAATGCCAATTTTAGTGTATAATATTGATAAAACAGACACTGGGAAAACTGCTGTACGGTAGTTTTTTTTGCTGCCCGGTGCCTATTTGTCACTGTGTAATAATGCAAACTTTTCTTAAAGTATATAAATATACAAATGGTTTGATTATCTATTTTCTATCGGTATTGATAGTGCACCGAACAAACTCCAAGACTATTTTCAGTATTATTAATATTTTAAAGAATTATATTTTATTGAATAATTCTTTAATATTTTTGTATTTTTTTGATTCAGATAAATTCGTAAATCTTCAAGACTGTTGAAGGTAAAAAATGTATGCCAAAATATTTTTTTATATAAATGCTTATTGTGAATAAATAAGAAAAATATGAAATATGTAAAAAAATCATTGGATAAATTTAGAAATATTTTATGTATTGCTTTTTTCTAGTAAATAAATTCTTTACATTTTACCGAGAAAACTGTTAATAATTTTAAAACCTTTATGCGGTTAATAACTCAAAAACGTTGACCTAGCTTTAAATAAAAAATGTGTAAAATATGGTAACAATATTAAATACAATGCCTAACGATTTTTTTAAAAGATTGTTTGTTTATTTGTATGTCAACACACTGTAAATACAAAGACAGTATATGAAAAATGAACCGGAACAATGTACTTAATCCGCTTTCATATTTTTGGGTTTTGTCGAAAAAATGTACAAAAGATAAAAAGAGCGTGAACGGAAATTGATTTTTCCGGTGCCTGCAGTCAGACAGAATTCAGAATGAATGGTAGCAATTGCTCACATATCAAAGGGATGATTTATCGAGTTCTTTGTGCGCTCCAACTTTAACAAGTGTCTCAAATTGTCAATATACTTCATTATATACAATATTGGTTTTTTTATTTTTATGTTTCCGGACCAAAGTCTATGATGAGTCATCGCATATATTCGGATTGAAGTATTTCAAGTTTGTGTATTTTTAAAACTAAAATACTGCTTTTAGTGTGCAACATTAATAGGGAAAAACGTTGAATATATAACAGCCACGTATTTCATTTCGTAAATCAGTTCACTCATCCTTCGATTTAAGCAGTAGATACATATGTGCCACTAAATTTCGCGTAAATCAAAGATTAAAAAACATACGTAAATGGAAGATTGCCCCCAGAACTTAAGCTTCGTATAAAATAGAAAAATAGCTTTTAAAAAATATCATAAAATGAACACATGTATTTATATGTCAGCACAAAACGCAATAATATCCATAGGGTTAAAAATATTTATAATGTACAATTTGTATACGGCATACAGTTTGAGGCGCAACTGAGGATACTCTTCAGGTGCGGTAGAAGGGGGGAAAGGGAGTGGGGCGCCTAAAAACGATAAGCTATAAGTTGGTTTCATTCAGTGGCGTTTCTAGGCTATGTGCCGCCCCTAGGCAGAGCTCTAAAATATCACCCATTTATTTTTATTATGTCCCATTATTCTAAAAATACATATACAAATATAGAAATTCGAATCCTTAAACCCACCTACGTACACGAACAAATATTTTGTCACTTATTACGTTTTGCTTTCAGATGATTCATAATATATAATATGTGTACTGTATTGACAAAGATCCTCATGAATAAATATGATCCAAAATCCCATATTATTGTTTAATAATTATGAAAAAATAGCTACTACCTTCTTCACTACACATCATAAAAAATAATCTGAATTTAAAATTCACTTACATTTTATATAATACATAAGTATCGATTCTTAATTTGATATGTTGTTTATTAAATACATTGAGGCATCATTATTATTCTAAACCAAATTAGAGTCAAAAATATATAGTCATTTAAAAAATCTGTGATCATTTACCGCTCCCTAGGACTTGCCGCCCCTAGGCAAACTGCTTACTCGCCCATGCCCTCGGGATCTCCCTGCTCATTTTAAGTTTATTCTCGTATTCTTACCACCTCAAAAGAAAAATTAAGTGCCTGACCTTTAGCTAACCATTATAATTAATTATTGCGGGTAAAGAACAATCACGAATTCAATGTATAGTTGTTATTGATTAGGTAGAATAAGTTAAATACATTCCCCCCACGGAGCATTAGTTAAAACGGAAAGTATTTCAATCATTGTCGACATTAATCCAGGAAGTGTGTTTTGTTGTTTGCGTTGACTGTTTGTAGTTCATACGTTATTCATGCTATGCGACCTAATTCTTATTTATGAGGCTTCTTTCAAATGCAATAATGGTGAATCGTGATTGAAACGGAATTTCTATTGTTTGCCCAAACATTATAGCGCAAAACCTAAATACCTACATCCTGAACGAAAAAAAACTGATATATACAAAATATAAATTCTAAAAATATGTTTTTTCTGCAAGTTACACTTTAGAATCCAGAAGGGTTAAAAACATTTTTTTTATAAGAGTATTTTTATTTAAGACCATATTATTTAGGATAAAAAATCCAATAATTTATTAAATTTAGCAATGGCTATTAGTAAATTATATCCATTGCATTGTATTTAAGCAGTTGTGGGAAACCTAAAGACGTTTTGCAAATCAGTAGCGAGTTCCAACAATTTTGCAATCATCAGTATACAGTATTTTGTACTCACAATAATTTTACTTGAGTTGAATAACATGTACCGTGTTGGCAAATAATCAATGAAATATTTTTAAAAATACGCAGAGTGATAAAGAAAACTGCGGTCACTTTTTTATATTTTACTCTAAACTCTGAAAATCTGCTGTTTGTAAGCATTTGACAAATCGAATAGTAACATTGAACTCAACATGACACGTTGTCATAGTAACCGTTAAAACCAAAATGATGTTGAATATAAGAGAGTAGAGACCACATTAATTAGTGTCTAGAATCTAGACCATTTCATTTACTAAATGCCACATTCATTTCTGATTCAACATAATGCCGCAGTGAAGAAAGAGTTGACCCCCCTCTTATTTTCGACTGTCGATCATATAATGGGTTAATAACGCTATTTTTCCACACGCTTGCGTATAATTTTTTGATCAAGTCAAAAAACCGCAGGTTCCCCACCACTGATCTAGACTCTAGATTCTAATAAATTTGAAAATAACCCCACCCTGCCCATCCTGTCAATGCTTACTAAAGTTTATTGTTGTTATTCCAAAAAAATCCATTTAGAGAATTAATTACGTTTAGATTTTCTGACTCATTCAATAAATAGGTTTGCAATTTATTTTTCACGCCAGTAAATTTTCTGACAATTTAAAAATGCAACAAAAATACGACGCCCCCGTTGAGAGCAACGGGCTTACAGCTAGTAATAATAAATGCATACTAAAAAATATTGTTGTAAGAAAAATGTACCGCAAATAAGTCATGTTATCTGTAGGAGGTTTGTGGCATATTGTGTTGATATTATAGTTTGACAATCATATTATTATATTATATTGTTTAAGACGATTAATTAATCGTGTGTACAAATGTACAGTAAAAGGATCACACACGTAACCAAAGTCTATACATAAGTTTTGTATAATATTATGCATACCTATGTAACTATAGTAATTCAAAATATAGGTTTTTTTTATTTATTTCGAATTCCTATTATGAACATTGAAAATTATAAGAAAGCCGTTTGTGGCCTTGTCCGATACGCTTCACGAGTTTTTAAAATATACCTAACTTGCTTAAAAAATTACCCGTCACAATATTGGATAAAAAAATATGTATGATTAATGCTACACCTCGCAACAAGATTAATGTCAAGACATTGTTTTCCTTTACTTTGTGACATTGTGTTGGCATTTCATTCCTCACAAAAATATATTTCTTCTTGCTTTATTTCGGAAACATTTCTCATGTTAATATCAAAGAAAATGTTTATTTGCAAACACGCTGACGACATCTATGTTCAATTGAAAAAAAACATTTCTACTACAGTAAATAATGAATAAATATTGAAATAACAAGGTCCATTAAAAAATATATGTACATCTACTATATTTTTACAAGAATTATTTTTTCTAACACGCTTCCTAGAACCAAAAAAAACAGTAGAGGAAAACGGATTCCCTAATAACAAGACAAGCAATAGCAATTTCCAGAAACACGTTAGATGTGTCAGACATTTATAACAATGAAAGCAATTTATGTCTCGTCCTTCATAAAAGTTATTTATTTATAATATTGCTATTAATAGTATTATGTTTTCTTAATTAAAATACATATTATGATTAATATTTTTTGAAATTGTCTTATCTATAGATAATTATTATTTTTGTTACCAATCTTAATTTTTCTATGAATTTTACACTTTTTAATAAAAAAAATGAGTGTATTGTTTTTTCAATACTATAAAACGAAAAATACGTGTCTTGCTGTCTTGAAAAATCTTCCAAACGGTGAACAGTAGCGACGTGATATTTGTACATGTCATTCTGACTGTCTTTTCTAGACGCCCTGTAGGTACTGCTTTCAACCTTTAAAATTATTATAAACTTCAAGACTGTATGCTACAATAAATACGGCTAACGTTAATATTTTCAACATTCATTACTAGATACAAATACCAAAGTAACACTAACATCTCAATGAAATTCGCTAGCGCGAAAATAACGTATACGTTATATTTTTAATTCCGGTGTCTGCGTTTGTGATTTCAATAAAACTAGACCAAAGCCGGGCAGAACATCAACCTTTTAAATTTATAGAACACGAACATCCCATTTCAAGAAGCGTGGCTTATTAGTTGTCGTATTCCAGTTAAAAGTTTGATTAAAAATGAGCGTGATGATATATACTCATAATAAATATAGAATGAGTTTAAGTCTATCCCGGGCAAAGCAGGGTAATAAAGCTAATATGTTTATAAAACCAACACAATGGAAATCAAGAATATAGGTAGGTAAGCATATACGTATGCTTTGAAAGTTTACCTGTTGGTTAAAGTATAAACTTACTGTCATAAACTCAGTGGGATTGTGCTTAAAGGTCAAAGTTTAAAGTTTATTATGTGATGTTATCGCCGCTGCATATAAATGTGGCTATTTCGAAAATTTCGTGATGTTTTCTATATCGACTGTGGAAAAGAAAAAGGACGTAACCCACACATAGCATAGTGCACGGAGACTTCTGAACTGATTTTAATTGACATAATCTAATATTAATTTAGGAAAAACCTTTTCTTCAGTCTTTTTCTTCGTTTCAATTTTCACAGGTTCATCTTTTTTCAAACTTAAAAGCTAAATTTAGATACAAATTTGGCATTTCCAGCTTAAATCCTTTTGGTAAAACGTTTATCAAGTTGGATACATTGTGATAATCGCAAAAAAGTCGATATAATTAAAAAAAAAAAAGAAGAAGTATACATTTATATTAGACTATGTACTTAGATAATTATTTTTTAAATACATTTTCCAAGCCATGTTCGCTTGCGTTGTGGAACATATGCATATTTTAACTTTCGAAATTTTAAAATTAAGGTAATTAGCATGATCAGGTTGTCGCAAAATTGATGTATCTATGGGGGGAAGTAAGCAAAGATTAAGTAGTAATGTCTATGAAGCCTAATATTAATTACCATCCTTCATTTTAAATAGATGTTATTCTAAATGGCATTTTTGAAATAAGAATGTATCCTGGATTAGTGACGGATTAAGCACATAGAAGACCCAAGGCGCAATAAAATTTAGAGGACATGTTTTTCAAATAACAACGATTTTCAAGTAAAATAGTAATAATACATACCAATTTGAACAAAACGTATATAGGTTCCATTATATAATACTTATAAGCTATTTTTGAGGGCCTAAGATTCGGGGGTCCAAGCGCGCGCCTCATTTGGTTATGGGGTAATCCGTCACTGTCCTTAATCCTTACATATATCACTTTTAGGGTGTTCACTGTCAATACTTGGTGGAAAGGCATTATATTAATAAAAACAATAATCCTTTGTACTTCATTCCACTTTATTTAATATGTCAGGACCGGTTTCGCTCATTGCGAGCATTGTCAACTGATAAGAAATATAATTTAACAATGCTATTTATACAAAATTGAAAAGTTATACACAACAGTTGGCATTGAAAAGAAATTGCCAATTACATTAAAGTGATTCTAAAATAACACAAAATTAAAATGTTCAACACAACTAACATATAATTAAAAAGTCATCCCAGATTCATAAATTCAGAATGCGATTGAAAGTAATTACAAACATAATTAAAATTTGGGAAATTTTTGATAAAGTGATAAAATGTTACAATAATAAAGTGAATATGCTTAATGATATGAATATGCTTAATGATAGTTTGACATAAAACTATCATTAAGCATATTCATATCATTAAGCATATTCACTTTATTATTGTAACATTTTATCACTTTATCAAAAATTTCCCAAATTTTAATTATGTTTGTAATTACTTTCAATCGCATTCTGAATTTATGAATCTGGGATGACTTTTTAATTATATGTTAGTTGTGTTGAACATTTTAATTTTGTGTTATTTTAGAATCACTTTAATGTAATTGGCAATTTCTTTTCAATGCCAACTGTTGTGTATAACTTTTCAATTTTGTATAAATAGCATTGTTAAATTATATTTCTTATCAGTTGACAATGCTCGCAATGAGCGAAACCGGTCCTGACATATTAAATAAAGTGGAATGAAGTACAAAGGATTATTGTTTTTATTAATACCTTACATATATAAAGCGATGTAGAGTTGCTTACAACACAACTTATTTGGAAAAGTAAATATAAAAGTAAATTATTTGAATAATACATTGCAAGTAAGGTATCCAATCCTTGACCCTTTTTGGGATCCCAGGATTTCACAATTTTTGGATTGATCATTTACCATAATATCTGGCATTACAGCTAACAGCCCAGGTTATAGATCTTTTTAAAAAATTTAAACGAGAAGAAGAGATATGATAAACGTCTGGAAAATTGGAAAAAAATTGGGACCTTAACTCAACCCCGTCTGATCGCTAGGGTAAAACTTGATCACATAAGTCAACAGAAGAATATATAATTAAAGATTTCGACTGAAGGTGCTTGGTGGAATTTCAATATTAAATTTGAATCGTTCAAAGTAGTGACAATTGACCGGAATCCCAGGATTATAAACTCGAATCGCAAAAGATTGGTGTCAGAAAGTTAAATTGTATTTATTGCCATCCCCTGTAGCTGCATTGTAAACTGATAAACTTAGCATCGTATGCAATGCGTGCACCCTCCATTGTGCATTTCGTTCGATATTGTATTGAGAGTTCAACTTGGGGTGTTGATTTTACACGCGGCGACAAAAGTATTGTTGAGTTTTTGCCATTCTGTGGATCCATTCATAATTATGTTATTTATTTTGTTGTCCGCAGCTTTATTTCTCGTATGATGAATGCGTTTTTGATTTGAAAAATTTATAACCGCTTATTTGTCGCATATGATGGATAAATTCTTCTTTAACAGACGAATTTCATAATTATGTTTATCTTAATATACAACAGCTTTAAACGTCGGATTATATATTCAGTGCATTTTCTCATTTGAGACAAAACAATAATTCTAAAAACTTTTTCAATGTAGTCTATTTTTCGGCAACGATATTTGAATACAAATGGAATTTAATTAATTTATATTTTACTAAGCGACGCGTAATTTCTGCAGATTTCTCGAACCTTAGTGCTACGTTGGTGTACTTTAGTCGTAAAAAAATATCGCGATTTCGACTGCGAAATTTAAAAATGGTCTGACTCTGACTACACTAATTTAAAAAATATATTCAATGTTTATATAAAAAAAAGCAAAACTTTTTGTATTTGAATTTATTTTTTTAAAAATTGAGTTGGAATCGTCCGTTATTTACAAATATGGCTCCACAGATAAGAACGATTTAGCATTTAACATCATCAAAAATCTCCAGGATAAACAATCACATTTAGTAAAAAAAAATATACAATAAATCAATTTAAGCAATATAAACTGAGTACCTGAAGAATTATATTGATCGTAACTCGACTGGTTTGACGTAACAGCAACTGTCAGTAGGATTGGAATAATCATAATAAATGTTGGCTATCAAGATACAACCAACGATCTATTTCCAAATTGACACATTCGTCTATTAATTACTGGACATGCCGGCTCAATTTCCTTAAAAGGGAAGGATAAATAAATATTAGTGCATAGTATTATATAATATGACGACAATGCTTTTAAAATTTTATACATACAATTTAAGTATTCATTGATGTTGAAGAAAACCCTTAGAATTATAAGTTACGACAAAATAATCTACTAAAACAATATAGTTTTCTAAAAATAGTCGATTTCAAACTGCCGGGCCACGTTAGTAGATCTTTTCAACCTTAAAATCTGTATTTTTTTTATAATACATGTCTGTAAAACAACAAAATAGTTATGCCTGCAAAGGTTATTGACGCTTTTGTTGTGGATCGATTTTTGTAGATTTTTAAAGAGTTAGATTTAAAACTTTTAGAAATGTTCGTGCTGATTTGCGTTAGATATTACTTTAATTGCACGCAATCTGTTGGAAACGGGCTTGTCAATGATGTATCTTGATTTAAAATCAGTCAACTCAACAGTATAGCGGCCACGAACTAATATTAAATAAAGTAGTAATAGTAGAAAATGTATAGAAATAATAGAACGAAATACACGTTCAAATATGAAAGAAATAACACCAAGAGCCGGCGTTCTGCACAGGTGCTTCCATTTACGTTTGGGTAGAAAGTATGCTTTAAATCGAGAGACAATTTTTGTGAACGAAGTCAGTTTTTCTCGTTTTAAAGCACATTGGGTAGTGTTTGTTCTGTAAAACGAGAAATACTTAAGAAATTATATATACTATAAAACAAATCTCGTAAGTATACCTGATTCTCCCTTTCCAAGTCACCCCTTTTCATAGGTTAGTACAGGCGTGGGGAACCTGCGGCCTTTTGGCTACTCTGGTGCGGCCTTCTGGCCAATTCTGTAATTCTGTAATTCTGTAAATTTATGTAAATTCGTAAATTACTGATGACGTATTCTGACCGTAAATTCCTGTTTCCGGACAAAGATTCTCTAGTCAATGCTTACTGCGGCCTTATGTCGAATCAGAAAAATGAATGCGGTCTTTAGAGAAGAAATGGTTACTCACCCCTGGGTTAGTATATGCAGTTCATAATCGTAATCTCAAGGTTATCGTCCATTTCAGATGATTTTTCATATAGCGGTGTACTGACAAGTGGCAATACATTAACAATAAATTAGAGAAGGAAAGTGAGGATTTTTTTGACATTGTAATACAATTATAATGCCAATGCGGTCAATACCCCCAAAACGTTGAAATTGCCCGCTGGTGGGGCGTACACCGCTCGTTGGAAAACACCGATGTAAATGGTATAAACCAGAGTTACCCAAACTGTGCGCCGCGGGGGACCAGGGCGCCGTGGCTGTTCTATTGGGGTGCCGTGAAAATTTTCCGTTACAAAATGTTATTCATAATATTATTTTATAAAAAGTAAGTACAAAGGCTCAGGACTTGTTCGAGATCCTGAATATTATGTTTGAAAATAATATAGAATGGACAGAATGGGCAAATCTGTAAATTCCTGGGGTTTTGAAATTTTGAAATTCTTAGAAGAGCTGAGTCGCGCTGACATTTTTTTACAAATTAAATTTGTAACATAAAGTTTGCCATGAGATAATCAATGTTTCTTAACCGTTTGACATCCGCGGGCCACAAAAAAATCAAAAAATGTTTTGTGGGCCATCAATATAAGCTTTTAAAAATGAATGCTAAATATTTCTGAACTGCAGAAAATTTTTCGCGGACCACCGGTTAAGAAGCATTATATAAACAGTTCCGACCCGCAAGCCATAAAAAGATTTTGCTATACCTAATTATAATAACAGCATTTTTAAATGTTATATAAAAGAAATGTTATATGAAATCTGTTCTCCAAGTCAATTAAAGTAAGCTTGTTTTATCCTTTTATTGCATCCAATTTCATCTAGTTGAGCATTGCATGAACCCTATGTCCGAGGTTTAAAAGATTGAATTTCACTGCGCGGAAATAAAATTTAATTTTGACCAATGATCTCTTTCATTAAAAATTTCATACAATTATAATCAGAAACAAAATAAATATGTTATCTTTGAAAACTTAACCTAACCCTTAAATTTCGATATTTTTTTCGGAATATATAATACTATACAAAAAAATACACAATGCTTTCGGTTATAAGTATGTATATCTCTAATAATCATACAATTATGAGATCTTTTTGAATTTACACGAAGATACTATTTTTTTTTATCCAGTGTTACTAGTCAGCAGAGGACTAATTATACCTTACACCACCGTACTCGAGAAGTCTATCCGAGTAAAAATTCATTACAAAAATAAGCCTAAATATCTACCCAGGTATAATATTTTCAACGTATTCATTGATGTGTATGTACTATGTAGGTAATATTTCAATTAAATAATATAAACGGCAGTTAAAAGTATTAACACAGCGACACATATTGCTGCAGAGGCAGCGGTCGAATTTGTAAGCTTTTTATTTTAACTTTGACAAGTGTTCATAGATGACTTCAGCAAAAGCATTTGAAGGCCGCATGGGTAAAGTAGTAAAATGTTTACTTATTAGAAAAGTTACAGTTATCGGTTAGGACTGTACTTCACAGGATCATTTCTGTAGTACTTCCTCCCTCGTAACGTGCACACTCTACCAGAGTGACACTCCGCGATGAGGAGACGTGGCGCGGTTCCTTGAGCGTGAGGCAGGCTGTAAATTGATTCTAGTAATTAATTTACGGCCCTCGATGACCGTTCGCTGTCCGTTTGGATCACGGACAGTTGGGGAACCGTCGCTTTCTGAGCGGCTTATACACTTAACACTTACTTCACGGACTCTGCAGGGTAGTTTCTTATCGCGGACAAATCTACCTCACATGCCCAAAATTAAGAGCTGCATACAGCGGGCATCGTCTTCTAAACTGAGAGCCGTGACTTAAAATTATACAAGTAGTAGCTACCTGACTTACGACCGAAAAAAAAATGCTAGTTTTTTAAATTTTGAGCTGGATCACGGGCAACATTGCACACAGCTGACTTTAGTAAAGATGATATATATTGTGTCCTTAATTCTTCTTCAAGATTGCCGTGCTTTCCCGAAGATAATGTTTTATGGCAGACGTTGTTACAAAGCTCAGGAAATATGGTGTTTTCTCCAACCAAGTTTTTGACTTCCAAAACCTGTGAAATATGTGCAGGAGATTCTCTTTTGTTATTTTCTGACTAGGTACATATAGAATTTGAATGCATCACTTTTAATTTGTATGAAAATCTTATTCCCATAGACTGCTTGATGTGGGTGTTTATGATGTCAATTTACCCCGAGTTTATCTCGAGTGACTTACAATGAAATTCTCATCGAGTTTTTCTCATACTATCTTTCAACTTTAAAATATTTGGCGCATTGACATAAGCTGTAATGCCAAATATTTTAAAAACGACGTGTACAAAATGGGATTAATTTTGACTACTTTAAGTGAAATCATAGCTGTAAAATATGAACCATATACCCGGTCATGTACAGTAGAGGTCTGCACGGGCCCGGGCCTGGCCCTCGGGCTCATACCCGGCCCGGCCCACGGGCCGGGTTCGGGCGGGTAAGTGCAATTGAGATTCGGGCTCGGGCCGGGCCCGGGTAAGGAATTTATTCTTCAGAAAAATATTTCAGACTATGTGTCATAAGTCAGCCATGATATTTTAATTATTACCAGTTCTATAGAGAATCGTAAATTGTTGTAAATTTGTAAACATCGGGTTTTTTTCGGTCTGTTGAGTATAAATCCGGGCTTCGGGTCGGGTTCGGGTAACAATTGTGGTATTAGACTCGGGCCCGATTTTAGGGAGGCGCTTTATGCTATACACTGTTCAGAAGAAGATTTAATAGCCCATTTCTTTTGTCATATTCATTTATCTGATTAGAATTTTCAGTTACATTATAGCAAATATGACATTGTCCTTCTTCAGTAGTATATGAATGGAGTGCTTTTAAGGCATGCATCTGTTGCATGTCTCCAGAATATGATGTTCGATATTCCTTTTGTCTAGTCTGTTTCTCATTTTAAATTTTCGTTCTGTTTAGTTTCCGACTTTTTATTGTCTTATCTGCTTTGACCTTTATTTTAAGTTTCCAATTACTGTAAAAATACCATAGTATTTGGGCACACTTACTGTTTACGTTATTCTTTGTACTATTGTTTAAATCTCAATTGATATTGACAGTTAGTACTTTTGCACGATTTTCTGAAAAGTTTGTTGTTATTTTTAAAAATAATACGGTTTTTTTATTTCAAATAATCTTCAATCGTTCAATGAATTTTATCACTTTTCTAACACGGTGTTTTGTGGAACTTATCTGCCGTGTAAAAAAAGAGCTGAATGTAATAAAAATGTATATATTTGTATGTATGCTTGAAAGACGAATAAAATATTTACTACCATACTATTAATTGTTATTATAAATATGTATTCTATAGCGATTCAAATATGTATATAGTGCTTCAAAGCAGCTATAACTATAATAAAATATCAAAAGCAAAAATCCACGATATGGAACAATATTTCTTTCGGTTTAATCTTCTCAGGGTTAAATAGGTTTTCTCATGGGTTTCATACATATATAAATCGTCATAATAATCAGCGTTTGTTTATTGTTATAGATGTTCGGGTGTCAACCACTGCAGCTTCATTTTGAATGTTGACCACAAGGAATCGCGTTCATGGGGTCCAGGAGTCGTTTACATTAAGTACGCATGTATGGATGGTAAGACACTTTTTAACACAACGCCATATATTAAACAATTTCATAATAAAATTGTCTTCCTAGCTGTGTTTTTTATCGATGAAATTATGTTTTTATGTAACCGTCGCGTATAGCCATACTTTAGGTGGCCATATTTAGATAATTTAATGGCCACGTGTTCAAAAGCGTAATGAAATTTGGAGGCCCTGTTTTTCGGATAACATAAAAACGACAAAAAATTTCATGTAAAATTATTAAAATCTGAACAAAACTTATGGATTATATATAATAAGCTATTTTTGAGGCCTCAAGCGCGCACCTGATTCGCTTATAGCAAGAGTGTCCAACTTTTTTTGACCTGGGATTGACTTTTCAATCTTAAGTTTCCTCGCGATCGACTTCTAACATGATTCTTATAAGAAATTTTATTTAGGGTTTTTTCCCTTCTTCAAACATAGAAATGTTTACTTTAAATGCGAAATACATATCATTAGATAGGTATGTGCTTACAAAATAATTCAATTCTAGTTGTTTTGTACATTTCATTACCGATCGATCGCGATCTACCGGTTGGACACCCATAGCTTATAGGATAATCCACCACCGGTACTGGCTAATCTCAAATTGATTAGAATCTAGACACTCATTAAGAGGGATCTCTTATACCTAACATGATTTTTATATTTGGTTATTACGGTTTGTATAACCTGAAGCGGCTATGTGCACATTGTTTAACTTGAATTACATAACTATTTGACATGTTATGTTCTGTAAAAATAGACTTTTTTTTCTTTTCGCCACAGAAAATTGACTATTTTTGGAACTGAATTTACCTGTGTTCCCTATATATAAATAATTAAAATAAAGTAGAAATATTGAGAAGGTTTCAAAAAAAGTATAACCACTTTCTCATCGTCATCAAAAAAAAGCGCGCTATATTCTTTGATGCCAGGTGCGTAATGGTTTAATGGTTTGTATTTTCATATTTTCGTTAGATGAGTTGCTGTTCTTTGATATGTGTACGCATCGTAAGAGAACAACTTAGAAAAACGTGTAATGGCAAAAGTGTGTAGCCCTTAACCCTTTTGGTCGGGGTGATGATTAATTATTCTACAAAGTCGTTACGACTACTTCCACAGATCGCTAAACGTTTGGCCTAATCCTTGTTCGGAAACCATTATTTATAAATACAATATATCCTTTTTCTTAAATTTAATCTTTAGTTAATAATATAATAGTTTTTAGAACATCTGACAATCAAAAATATTATTGACTTCAGTTGGATGTTGATTACTATAGTATACGTGGTACTACGATGTACTACGATAACAAGAAATAAACAAATTTATATATGTTGTAATATCTTCATATTTTACAAATAAATTTTATAAACGGCTTTTTATGACAGAATACAAAAATAATAATTCTAATCTTACAATAATGAAAGCTTTCCAAAGTTAAATCTTCCCAGGGTACTTACTCAATGTTGTATTTGTCACTGTACGCTACGATTTACATCACCTACTTGCCGTATTTCTTTAAAACAATTGCGTTTCAGAAGTCGTTATACAACACTACTCGCTATAACGTAGATGAATGCAGGGTGATTATCACATGTTTACACGAAGTAGGCGTGGACGTACGGCCGGACTGACTTGAGCAAATTTTCTCTGCGATAATTATCCTTTAGGCTGTTGTAGAAAAAAATATGTTCGCACCTAGCACGCCGGCTATAATTTTCAACTATTAATTTAATTAGTTATTTCCGAGGTAATTCGTCTCAGGCGTGTTGAACGCGAAAAATTTGACGAGATATCTCGTCTGTGGCAGCCATCCAGTTAAAAAATTATCATATTCCAGTTAGTATAAATATCGTTCAAGGATGTTTCTTTCTCGCCTGGTCAGTATAATTAAACTTAATGTAAATTTTATTCCTCAAAAAGTTATATAATGTTAATAGATTTTTCCGTAGTATAGCCACCAATTCTATAAAACAGGGAAAGATATATTTATAGATTATGGCAGCGGTTTCCAACGTTTATGTTACTGCGCCACCCTTTGAAGAAAAACATATCTTCGCGCCTCCCCATCCTTTATTTCATATAGTAACAAAGACACGTTTCGAAGGGTAAATAAATATTTTGGACTATTCGCACCTCCCACGCCTCCCAGGTTGGAAATCGCTGGCTTATGGTTTAATGAAAATGTAATATAAACTATTATATTATAAAAATAATCTTTGATACAATCAATTTCACGAATTAAAGATGAGTTGTTTGCAAATCATTAAATAAAAAATACTTTATTTATTAAACAAAAACATTTAAAACCATAATTTGTGTTAACTGTTCTTACTCAGTAGGGGGAGTTTGACAATCAATTATTGTTGTTGTTCCACACAATTCACGACGAATGATCGCCCTACTAAAATTATACGCAAGGTCATGTGGTAACAATTACAGATGTGTCGATTTAACTTTTAGGAATAAATAGTCTTTGTCAATTAATTAGGTCAACGCATTTAATCTCTGAATAGTCGTAATTCTACAGAAACTAAAGTTAACTATTATAGTGTTATTATCGCTTTAGTATTTTGATATGTCAATAAAACAACTTAATGCCCTAAATCGTTAAGACATAAAAACGATTTATTATGTAAGTTCTACGACACTGATAGCATCCAAAAGATAAACTGTTTTGAATACATAAATCTTGATGTGTCATATAATTGACCAATCTCAATGTACTAACAATCCGGAACACTCAAGCATTATACCCCGCTACACCTTCCAGAAGAGTATTAATTATTAGATTGCTTTGATTGGAAAAATAATCAAACTTACGGAAACAGCATCCCTGAAAAATTTCAACGCCGGGACAAAGTTTATGCGTCTTAGACGCCTGGCAACCATATCGACTGTGGAAAGGAAAAGGACGTAACCCATACATAGAAAATTTTACAGGAGGCACGAAAAACGTGTTTTGATGATTTTGGGTCATACGAAAATTATGAAATATACACAACTTTGAAGAGACTTATAAACTGGTGATAAATTTACATAATCTAATATAAATTTTAAAAAAATTTAGAAGAAACCGTTTTTTCAGTCTTTTTTTTTGGTTTCAATTTTCACAAGCTCATCTTTTTTCAAGCGTAAAAGTTAAGTGTAGATACTTATTCGGCATTTGCAGCTTACATCCTTTTAATAAAACATGTATCATGTTGGATACATTGTAATTATCGAAAAAAAGCTGTTTTGAAAAAACTGTGGGCTACGTCCTTTTTCTTTTCCACAGTCGATATGTTACATTGTCATTACACCAGTTAGTTATACTACATTTATACCCACTCCTCTTTTTACGCAATCTACTTTTAATATTTAAAATCCATCAAGCATCCCCAGTCGGTATCTTAACATTGGTTATGGATGACTCGTATACGAGTCTTTTCGCCGGTCTGACTGACGCGTTGAAATATATACATCCAATGCGACAAATGTTTTAGATTCTCTACGCAAATGGCGTAACAAATGTTTGATGCATCATTTAAAAAATAAAATATTAAAATATATGCACAAATAATTTTTTTATTCGGTGATTTCGGCGATGAAAAACCAGCAGACAGTTAAAATATAACTTAAAAAATAGGCCACCAAAATGTAAGCAATTGTAGGCTAAAAATAAACTTTTATGTTTTCTAATTTTGTTTTGAAATAAAATAAACAGGAGCAAATGTATATTTGGCTTGTTATTTATTACGTTTTCGATGAAATATATAATTCTATGTCAAATACCCGATTTTCTATATTAAAAAATACAAAAGTTGAGTATCGCTAATAAAAGCAGGCTAAAATATATAAAGTATTATGCAACAAAGTGTTGCACAACTGGTGTCCGAACATTTTTTTAAAATGTCAAATGGTTTTAAAGTTATACCCTTTTTTCAAAAGTACCTAATTTTTTGCAAAATTTCGCAAAAATGCCCCGATGCGAATGAGTTATATGATTAAAAATTTAAATCTTATACGCACTTAAATTTGACCTCATCGATACCAATTTTACGAAAATAAAATGAAATTAATGATTAAATCCGGCGTCGGTTGTTGAGTGATTAACATCACGAATGAAAAAATGAATAGATGTTTATAAAAACCGATGTATTAAATATTCAATAATTTAAAGTAATGTTCTTCGTCAGCCGTTTTGTACATTGTATTTTTGACAGGATATTAACATTTTGACGTAATTAATTCATTGGGGGGAAGCGAAATTTGTTGTATCATAGTATTTTGTTTGTATAGAACACATTGTGCCATTGTTCATAGGGCACTTTGGATATCGAAATATCGGAGACACGTGTCCGATTAAAAGTGGAAGCGAAAGGACACGTGCTCATTTGTTAAAAAATATTTTATGGCCGTCTTTTTTACATGTTAAATCAATAAAGTATTTCCTACGGCATTATATGTTTGTAGGCAGTTTATAAAATTTACGGTAGTCTTACTTGAATGAGTATTTCTATAAAGTATATTAACAATCTTCCTAATGGACCTATCCTAAGTATTTATTTTGAAATTACCGTGAACACAAAGGAATCCACGATGTTAAGATAAATTTATATATATGTTTTTAATTCATTTTACAAGCAGCTAGAGTTAGACAGTAGGAGAGGGGTTAGGGTTGCATAAGTCTCCCTGTAAATAGGGCCACTTCCAAAAATGATGCTGATAGTAGAAATGTGTTTTTTTTTCATTTAATTTCGATCAATAATTTAGTAATACTTAGCCAAATAGGAACGCGTTTGTGCTTTATTCTGAATAGACTGCGCAGTTGCGGGTTACGCTACTTGGCAAAATTAAACACGCATGGCAATTTCCACCACCACAAGCCACGACCAGACGTTTCCCATGGCGTATCAACGTCATGCGAATGTTCAATTTCTTTTTGCCGATATTGCTTCGGCAGCCCAAGACTAAAAATACAATTAGAATTAATATTTTTTTTTATAAACTGAAAAATTCATTTGTATCCTGAGCAGTGGCGTTTGTGGAAGGAGTATGTCTTCAAGTGTCGGATCAGGGGGTGCCAAACTGGGCCTAATACTTTTGTCAAATTCGATTTTTTTCTAAAATTCAGTTCATTGATTTTCAATATTTTTTTACACTATCTTGAGATCTGAATATTTCATTGTAAAGATCGTTTACCTGACATTTATAATTATGGTCATACTTTCCTTCTTATGTTATTCTTTTATTGTTTTCTTTTTTCTTTTATCTTATTTATGAAGTTACTTCATCTTAATCTTTCCATTACATGTTTGTTACATATATTTTTTCTGATACCATGTATCACTATTATTATTTATTTCTACGTAATTTTTTTTCCTATCGCATCATTTATATAGTTCCCGGGCGCCAAACATCCCAAGAACTCCACTGTGGGTTAAGTCCTTTTCCCTTTCCACAGTCGATATATTATATAGATTTATAGGATAAGAAACCTTGACAAGTTCAAGAGTTAATTTCCGATAACCAACAAACACCTATCCAAAGAACTGCATGGTTTGCCGACCCCTGCCTTAGTGGATGGACTTGTCTCCTGTGTTTTGGATAAATTGACTTCGCGGCATTAGCATTCAGTTCACTAAAACGTAAAATATATGACTTCAAAACTTTCAACTCTTCAGTAAATACAAAGAAAATAATTAATGAACTCAAGGTAATGTGATTACAGAGAACAAATGCTTGAGCCAATGTTTTAGGTTTTCAAAAAGCTTTCCAATTTGATTTTGTTGTAAAATGTACATACTACATCAAATATTCATACTTGATTTCATTGAATTAAAATATGAAATATTTAAAGGGCGTTCAATTTCGTCTCCACGACTATGATTCCGCAGCTTTGTTTTATGTTTAATTTTATTCATAAAAAATCGTGATCACAGCTAGGGCTTGCAATATACCGTCAAATTTAAATTAGCGGTAAACGGTAATTTCATTTTTCATTGTCAGTTTATCGTTAAATGAAGAAAAATTATTGGGTATTATATTACTTTTTACTTAAATTTATTGTCGTCAATTGAAACATTAATAATTTAAAATATTTCTGAGATGAATAATAATTACACAAACACATACAATTTGAATATGTATTTTATGTTTTAGTAAGTGAATAAAAAATCACTTATATGCCACGTCAAGCTTGGTCAATCTGATGAGAAGTTAAGAATACTTATTTCTTAGTAGTTTATCCATTGAAATAGTAATGTATTTAATACATATTTTGTATAAATATAATATTAATTCTTAATTAAAATTTCATGAAATAACATAACCATGGAATATTTTTATTGAATTTATAAAAGAAAACGTATGAGTGTTTTTTTTGGCAGATGGGACTAGTAACCCAGTAACAATCGCAAGAGGTGTTTCACTTTTGCTATCATTTAAAAACAAAACTCCACATTCCAAGGGCTTACCTGCGCTTCGATTTCGTTATAATATGCCTGTATCTGTCCTTTGTTTAAAATAAAAACAACTCTCGGTAACTTTTCAGATTTATTGGTAATAACCGATGGTCGATATTTGACAATCTTATGGTTTGCCGGTAATGCAAGCCCTAATCACGGCTACAAAATAGTAATCAAAAGATATTAAATGAATTATAAGAATGAAAATTACGCCCATGATTTATTATAGAACCGGTAATAACTTCCCATTTACCCAATCATTTATATTACTAGCGGATTCGGATAAGTTTAATTTAAATTCGGAGGGTGACATTTGTTTTTCTGTTATTGAAAACACGGCCGCTGTGACAAAAGCTTCGCTTTATGAAAAAATCAGAATTTCAACTCCAAAACGACTTTTCCTCGAATAAATAACCCCAACATTGCGCGTTATGCATAATTTTATTGGATATTTCTCAGTAATAAAATTTTTCATAATGTAATTTGGGTGCCCAGGTAGCGCACTGATTACTTCAAATTTAACAATGGATTTAATTTAACTGCCTTTTGGAAAACAACTCTAATGTGGATAATTAATAAAAATAAATATGAAAAGTATTTATAAGTTCAAGTGAGGCCATATTAAATATAATATAGTACATGAAATTATATTGTTATAAAGATACGTTTAATATGTACATATATCTTTTTTTTGATTATCATTTTGGAGTATCAATATTTTCTTCAAGTTATAAATTGTTATCGAAATTGTAATATTCTTGTATTTTATAATTCAAAAATGTACATACAATTTGAGAAACCTGCAAAGTATTATATGAGATAGCGAACAATCCCAATGTCAACAGTGTCAAAATAATGTTAAAAATTGAAATCTGCTCAATAATAATATACAATTTAATTAAAATATGTCTAAAATAGGTTAGTAGAAATTTTTTAAATTGGCTACCTGATGGCGAAGAAATAAAAAATGTTTTATTCGTCGCTCTGATTTTCGAACCAGTCTACAAGTAACAATGGTGCAATCAGCTTAGTGATTTTTTTTCTTTTCCACTGTAATTTCATAAACTTGAATGATCAATCTAATCAGTTTGAACTATGTATTAGCCATGAATTTTAAAAACAAAAAAATCTCAAGTGGGGCGGCTATGTTATCGAAAAGTATTTTTATTTTCTTATGAATAAATTCTATAACATTTTTCTTTTGCGAGTGTTACAAAAATAAAATCTATGTATTATATATCACATTTTTTCTTCTATAAATGACTTCAATCTGCGGATGAATTAAATAGACCACTCGATTATCAGAACATGCAGATGTGTTTACCAGTGCTTTTCAATGTAACGAAAAAATAACTACCGACAACTTTCATGAAAGCAAATTTATTGAATTACGAGTTACGACTATAATATTTGAAAATGGAATCGTATCATAATGACATCAATGTAGTAAAATAATGTCTACTAGACAGAGATTTTATCGTGTGTTCTATTATGCACTGTATTGATCAGTTTACAAATTGTATACTATTGCTCGAGTAAATGTTTTTTTTTCGGTCTATTGGGTACCAAACAACCATTATTCACCGCCTATCAATGCTGTCTTCAAAATAAATCCTAAAAGCGACTATTATGATATATTGCTTCGATAAAACAATGGTAAGGGGAGGTTTACTTAGTCACTATAATACGGGCAGTCTGGCATTCGCCAGTTGGGTAGTTGAGTAGAAGTTTGCTTACACGAAAATTGAATTTGGATTGGGGGAGAATACTAATGGAGACCAAGAGTGCGGCTTGCATTAATCGATGGTGTTTGTCTACCGTTATTGGATGATTGATTATTATATTAGCCAAAAGTATTACATATTAAATATCTCATCAATGGAAGGACAGGAAAAAGCATTACATGAAAATAATAGGACATGTGTGTTTCACGTAAATATGAAATTAGTTTTTGCAACCAATAATAAAAAGAATATCAAACCAATCAGTCAGGCGTACAGAAATCAAGATCCGAAGATTGGAATAAGAGAACTTTGAATCTAGTTTACATTACAAATTTGACATCGTTCCAATAGTTACAAACATCCATGTCAAGCAAGGCGTTAGAATCGAGGTAGTTTGTAGAACAATTTATCATTAATATATTATCTTGTGATTGATAAAACTAAAATCCTTATGCCTCAGGTAGGGAATGCAATGCCGGACGAATACATAAATCAATACCGGTTTTTCGGTACTTCATATTAAATACCGATATTGCAAATATCAATATGTAATTATATATATTTTTTTAATATAATGCAAAATAAATAAGATTACTATACCGAATGAGTAAATCAAAATTGGTATTTCATGCAAAGTACCGACATTAAAAAATTTATAATATAGGTTTACATATTTTCATTAATATCTTACGGTTTTTTTTTAAATAATAATACTTAACCATAATAAAAGGCTCTTCGATTATGAAACTTATCAATACTCTTAGCAGATTAAATATATTTTAACTGTCGCAAACAGTGATTTTAAAATATTATAAATTAAATTCTGGTCAATTTTCAATACACAAAATACCGGTATTTTTCTTTTTCAAAACCAGTATTTTGGTATTGAAAAAACAACATGAATACCGGGATCCCAGTTTCGGTAATACCGGTATTGCAATCCCTAGTCTTGTATATCTCTCAAGTCATATTATATAGATAGACTATGAATTTATCCCCCGACCCGAGCGTGCTTTGACACTTCGTCAAACAGTTCTCGCCATTGCTATGCCACACGCAAAACAATAAATAGTTTAGAAATATTCGTTACTAATATTGAAGATCGTGCTTTAAGAAATAGTAGGAGGCCGGGCGGGGGTGGTTTTTAAAATAGCGTGATCTGGAAATATTTGCGTTTTGCTTTTACAAATAGTTGTGTTTCAGATTTACAATTTACATATTTTTATAGTTCACTAGCCGGTTCCCGGCAAGCGTTACAATGCCACTCAAAGAAAGAATGTGTTTTTGTTTTGATTGTATTAATTAAAGTGCATGTTTTCTTGTTCTGTATGTTTGGCGTTTTTGGCGATTGTGCGACACATGCGCCACCTACTGTAAGTTGATTGTACTATAACCTCCGCGCAAGTGCAAGCATACGTTGTCAAAATGAAGTGTACGGCAGACATACAAACATTGGTTTTTAATTAATTATACTATGCCTGTAGCCTTTCCGGAAGTGAAAGAAAAAAGTGTGTCAAAGTTTTATTGTTTTACCATTGTTCAATCATAAGTCTTCTACATACTGTATTCAAGTTTTTCAATTATTCTTTTACAGATTCTCATGTCACTAAGTTCTGCAATGAAGAAGTGGCTGTTGGAGAAGGTTTTGTGCACACTCCAGGATATCCTCATTTCTACGTCGGTGATGAAACGTGCCGCTGGCTTCTCAGGGCTCCTCGAGGACAAAGAGTGCGGCTATCGCTTCTTGACGTCTCCTTAAGAAGTAACTACAACAATTACTAAATATATTACATGTTTATAATAATCTACTTGTTTAGTTCATCTGTCCTAAGACACAATCATTATTTTTTTATGTATGCATATCTTAAGGAATTGTTAATCGTATTCTCTGTGATAATATCCACGATTCTTGATAATATTATAACAAACGTGGGAAAATCGGCTCATTATTAAGCCACATGCGGCTTCTAATATCTTTTGATAAAAATATATTTTTTACGTTATATAGCAATTAATGCGTGTAGAAATGTCATTAAATTTGAATTTGTGTATTTAATACTACGTGAGAACGTATATACATACATATATGAAAATACAGAATGTGGCTGTCGTTGACCTCATGTATCCCTGTACTATAACAATACATAACCCCCGCTTGAAATACCTGATATGATTATTATGTCCAGGTTTTATTCTTCGTAGTCAAGAAAAGTGTAATATAAAAAGATGTCAACATTCTAACGATGATTTTGATTAATAACAAGTTGTTTTTGTAAATGTAGGTATTGGCCCATATGATGGTGATGATTGCGTAGATTTGCTGAGCATCCAAGATGGAACCTCAGGAATTTCCTTATTATCTTCGTGCGAACAAGTTGAAGAGCCCTTCACGATGGAGTCAGAAGGCGAGACGCTGGACGTGCTCGTCAGGGCTAGATCGAAGAAAGCTTATCCAAAAAGAGGGGTTTTATTTTCTTACAAAGGTAAGGTATATTTTTTTATACTGATTTTTAAAAATGTTTCGATTATAGTTTATTAAAAATAATAAATCAATTTCCTAACTTAACGTATATTTGAATCTGGATGACTTATGAATGCAATTACACACTTTTTTCAAATCATATTTATTTTTAATATTCTACTGAAATCATTGAAACAATAAATTATTATCATATTAAATAAATTCCATGTATTGTCTGAAAAGTATGAACATGCAATTGTTTTATAAAATAATGTAAAAATCGCTATGCTTCACGATAAAACATGACATAGGACTTTTTTATTAAAATATTATTTTTAGTGTAACTGCGAAGATTATGAAAAATTATATAATAAATTCAAAATCTTATTGTGTGTAAGTAAATGACAACGTTAACTTTTCAATACCCAGTACCCACTCACTGGTCATGCGCAAACTGACGATTTCATTAAATTCAATATTCAAATATGTTTGCGAATTAATTTAGATTTTGTAAAATTTGATTAATTTATTAACCGTTAAGAAACGAGATCATTTCTGAAAAATTGTTTCATTCGAACACAGAATGAATATCTTATGATTATAATCGACGAACTTACGTAAATACAAAACAAAAGTCAATTTATTTTTATAATTTACATTTGGTTGCAATATAAATAAATATTCTCATAATGTTAGTGAACAGACATATCAAACACGCGGCCTTCCAAGATTGTTGTCGACCTGTCTTTTTGACTACTTGAATATTTTGAATATCTATAAAAATGTCTGCATAGCAACATATTTTATTTTTTCGTAATAAAATATTGAAAAATTTTAACTCGAGTCATGCAAAGTATGGCAGCACTAATCGTGTGATTAGCAGTGACAGCAGTCGTTGGTATGGCAACCCAGTACAGTCTGCTGTGCCTCGGCTGTTTTTATAATTTATTTTAACAACATCATTATTTGGCCCATTTTTTAATACTAATATAACATGCGATCCTACACCTAATGTAAGTCCGCCGGAAAAATCAAGATTGAAATCACGATTTTACCCATAAATCGACTTATAAGAAATATTCCTCTACATCAGTACTTCGCAAACTTATAGTAGGTTTTGAAAACAAAAATAATTAATTTTTCAGGAAAAGATGACTGAGGATATGTTTTATTCAGATCTTAGGGTTGTGGTGTGAATACGTTTTTGAGAAGCACTACTCTACAAAAGCAAAGAATTGTAACAAGCCACTGGCGCCGCTTAAATAATGTCAAACAAAATAGTCGACCCATTTTAAAGTCTCATATCGCTGCCGTTCTTAGGTTTCCCACTTTATAACATTTTCCGCGTGCAAAATTTAAATTGCATACATTTATATTAGGGGTTGCACTCTACCGGTATTACCGATATCAGGATCCCGATAATTCGTTTTTTTCCGATACTGGAATAACGGTTTTTAAAATTCAATTTATCGATATTTTGATGTTACAATATATAAAGGTTTAATTATTTAATGGATTTTCGTGCAAATAGCGTTCAATCTTTGGCGGCTTTTTATGCAGGCTGATATATCGATCAGAGATCATCGGATTAACTGGATTTGTTAATTAGCTATCTTATATCAAATTTTAACTGAAAAAAAAATATTTATGGAAATCAACTTCTCAAACTTATTACATATCGACTGTGGAAAAGAAAGAGGACGTAACCCACACATATAAAAATTTACAGGAGACACAAAAAACGTGTTTTGATGATTTTAGGCTAAAAGCAAATTAAGAAATATATACAACACTGGAGTGCACGGTGACGGTGACGGTGATTAACTGTTTTTTTATTGATTTAGCCTTATTTTACTTTAATACAGCGGTTTCCAACTTTTATGTTACTGCGCCTCCCTTTGAAGAAAAAAATATCTTCGCGCCTCCCCATCCTTTATTTCATATAGTAATAAAGACACGTTTTAAAGAGTAAATTTTTTTTTGGGCTCTTCGCGCCTCCCAGGTTGGAAATCGCTGCTTTAATAAATTGATCAAGAAAAACCTTTTTTTATGTCCTTTTTCCTGGTTGCAATTTTCACAAGCTTTTCTTTTTTTCAAACTTAAAAGCTAAATTTAGATACTAATTCGGCATTTTCAGCTACCATCTTTTTGATTGAACGTGTACCAACTTATACATTGTGATTATCGAAAAAAATCTGTTTTGAAAAAACTGTGGGTTACGTCTTTTTTCCTTTCCACAGTCGATATGTATTTGATAACAATATTTATGATGGAGGTATTTCTTGTAATCCGATACTTAATATCAAATAACGAAATACCGGTATTTATATATTCGTCCGGTACTACAATCCCTAGGATTCGAATATTTTCCGTTTCAGTTTGTGTGGTTATATTTTTCTTCAGAAAGTTTCACTTTTATATTCATCAGGGGTGCACTTCATGAAAAATATTTTTTGTTTTTTTTTTGTCACTCCGGATAAGTTGTCCTCAATTTTTTTCAGATATACGAAACAATTTATGATAAAACATATTCATTCACTGGTTAATATTTTTACAAACTTCATAAAGGTTCATGATTTCTTTATACAAAGCACCGAAATGACTTGAAATTACCAAACGCGTCAGGTAAAACGAATTATCAAAGATTGTGTCGGAGAATTTTTCTCTGTTGTCAAATAAATAAAAATCTCATTTGATTGGGGATTATAATATATTTTATTTTATTTAAGGGCGAAAAAAATGTTAAAAATAGTTAACCAACAAGTAGACAATTGATCAATATTTTTTAAAATTTATTTTGTTGAACGAACTGAGATCTGCTCTCAAACCGCATGTTTTCGATCAATTTAAATAGCATACCTACCACTTTACTCAAAGATGTAAAAAGGTTGTTCTTCACGACTTCTGTAGTTGAAATAAAAATCATTTTATATAAGACGTAAAAAGTACTGAGTGAGACGAACTTTTATCGCAATGTAAAAAGAATTTCTCAGTCTCCAGGAGCGGTTTATTAAATAGCAAAAAAATGGGAGAAGGCGAAGTTAAAATTAACACTTTTGGTATTTCCATAGTGGAAACTAACACGTGCGTCCGTGTCTCCTGAGGGATGTTTTCGACAAATTCATTTCCCAGCAAAGAGAAAATGCTACAAAAAAACAGAAACATTCGTGCTCTGTTTACCGGGATTTATAGATCTTTCTTTTTATTTGATTTTCTTTATTCCTTTTGGTACTTTTTTGAATCACTCAGTAGAATTTAATATCACAAGAATCCGAATCACAACTTTTAGTACGTGAGTCTGGCGAAGAAAAAGGGTTTTAGAAGTAATACATACCGATATCCAGTAGCGTGCAGGGCATAAAGGTTTTAAAATCTACTTGTATCCATCTTTATGCTACATAACAGTACAAAATCAATATTTACCGCAAATTAAAAAACAATATTCTTACATCCAATGTGACACCGTGTTTACTTAAAATATGTTATGTTTGTAGTAATATTGTAAATTGAGTGCAATGACATCTGTCATTCTTCACTTCACGTAAACACTCACTTTACGTATGCGGCGATTATGTGTGTTGCATTGCAATCACACAGATAAATCGAAACAAATGAAGATCTATTCCATTTTTTGTATGAAATTAACTATTGTTGCCAACTTGTAGAAAACTTCTTAACGTATTTTCTTATGTATGTATTAATGGAGAAAATCTTCTGTCCATTAAAAACGAGTTTATAGAAAGGTTCGACAAGGAAAAGTAAAGTAGTGATCGAATCACAATACACATCACATTGAATGTTTTTCACACAAAAATGACTTTACTTTTCAGACAAGAAATAGATTATAGCATTTTAATTACATAGATTCTTATAATAAAGTTTTTAGTGAAAAGAATGACTCAGAATTATATTTGCTTGGGGTCTTCAAATGAATATAGTAACTGTTTTTTTTTAATTATTAAAAATTGAAATTAGCAATATTAAATTATCTTATATAAAACTGTTAGACAAGCTTAAGCTCAAGAGCCAAATTACGAATAAAAATAAAAATACTTTAAGACCTTTAAAGTCACAAACTCGATCGGTCAAAACACACATGTAAGTAAAAAAATGCTACCGCTAAAATATGCTTGACATTAAAAATAAAATTTTAGTGGTACTCTCATATATTATACAAATATAATCATAAAAGACGTCATGGTTGTGGCCGACCTGCAACACTCAAGCGTTCTTCAATCATAGTTACCGATTTATAAATTAATGAACAGATTTTTCTTTTGATATCTGAACTTAAGCCCAAAGTTATCATCCTTACTAGAGATTCCAACTATTCGTCATTTTCAACTATCCGGATATCGAATAGTAAAACTGAAACTATCCGGATAGTTTCAGTAAGTATGAAAATAACAAAACATTACTACATATATAAATTTATGTACTAAAATGCTACATTAAAAACGAGTTCATTTGTAATATAAGTCATTTATTCAGATTTTAAAAATTCATATTTTAAAAATAAAAGAGCATTAAATGTATCATATTTTAAATTTGATCTTAATTTAGTTTTAATTTGTCCTGCTGTTGAAAATACTTGTTCCGTTGCTGTTAATGCTTTTTTTATTGTTATTAGTGTTTTAAACAACACGTCCAACTTTTCCGTCCTTTTTAAAAATTGATCTAAGTATTTAATTAAATTTCGGCATTAAAGTTTTTTTTTGCTTCGAGTCTGAGCCGATTCGTTGAACTTTTAAGTATAAAGATAGCAAGATAAGATATTCATAATACCCGAGTTTGGGGATGGTAATAAAAAACACTACTCTTAAGTAATGGTTTCTCCCAGGTAGTAAATACCCCAGTATTCATATCATCTTTCGTCGATTTTGTAAAATATTTCATTGACAATTATAACGAATACTATCCGGATATTTCCCCAAATATCCGGATATCGAAATCGAATCGAATCACTCCTGAAAACGCTACACGCGGAGAGAGAACAGTTGACAACTATTTCTTATTGATACCACAGTCTGGCTTTCAGTCAATTATATCATAGTATGCTTCACTTTAGTTAAGATTATGGAATACGGATTTAAAATATATATATATATATCAGTTAATTTGCCATGTATCAAGTCGGTACATGTACGCCACTGCCGAGACATATAATACAATGTAACTAAAAAGCTATAAAATTCAATTCAATTGTTGGATTGTAAATAAAGTTACTTTATATCTGTTTTAGAACAGATTCGGCCATTATCGATTGATCATCAGTTTTTCGAAACTACTCGCAAGTAGTCTTATCATTGCAAAAAAAATATTCCACAACGCCATTAAAAGTACAACTTGATAAAAATTGTGAAATTGTATTAATATAATAATAATAAGTTATTCTCATCCAATGATTAAAGTCTGATATAAATTATTAATTGAATGCGGTAGAATAATTTATACTTTTACATGGAATTATTCTTATAATTATCCTGGTAAGGATGTAGAACCTTTTTCTGACCTAAGCCCCTTGTTATCTATAAAAGGTTATGTGGGCATACTTTTATAGCCTTCACAAAGTGGAAGTAGAGTAAAAAGTATGAAATACGATATAAGGTGGGAAAGAAAATCCTAAAAACCCACTAAAAATAATACTTATATGATGTTCTAGGAATTAATATTATTTTGGTAATAAATACGAGATCACGTTATTGTGTTTATTTTTTAAAATTTAAACGACCTTACATATTATATATAAAAAAGAGTTTTCTGGATCTGTAGTCGAGTGGTCAGCGTCATTTTCTTCGGTAACGGTGCTCACGTGCTTGAATCGCAGTTCAGATAAGTTTTAAATATTTTTTTATTATTAGATAACCACCAGTCCTGTCCTAGTCCTATCCTTCTAGTCATACTCTCTTCGAAAAAGATTGGTTGAGTAACTGAGTTACACCGAACCGTAGAAAATGTCTGTTGATATTACCTCCATAATGATAAATCTCCAATTGGGAGCGGGCATGGCTTAAAAAAATGATCACATGTTTATTACAGCCCTAGCAGCCACCATTAGTAACTCAGATAAAAAATACAATGATCGAAGATTCCGAAAGATGAACGATGGGTCGTTAGTGACAATATTTATAGTAGTGTACATTTTTGAACGATTCCAATAAGATATTGAAGTTATCAGTTGTCTCAAAAAGGTAAAAAATAAACTCTTCTGAAAAAATCGATACAGATGTAATAAATAATTTCTGGACTTAGTTAACTTTAAAACATTCTCCGGCCCTGAACTAAACGGCTACAGTGGCTTAGACCAGCCCAACCCAAAGTTTTTCATACAACAGCCCCCTAAATCTGAAAACATTATCCGCGGCCCCCCAGTTTAGGAAGTACTGGCTTAGACCACTAGCAGAGAGAGCTTTTCTCTACGATCAAATGAATTAGAATTTTTCGATTTAAGATTAGGGCATTGTTTAATCTTGTGATCAATTGGTTGTTATACCAAAAAAAAACTCTATTAGTTAATACGAGAGAACACTTTTTATTATGAATATTATCACACGACGAACGACACTGCTTTACTACTTGAATTCAAAGCTTTTCCAGCCCCATTTTTAGAACGCCATTTACTACCGTAATTACGACCATGTTTTCTAGCGGTATTTTCCCAACTAATAGAACGATAAATTTTTCCAGACATATAAAATATCCGTGATAACTTTAATTACGTAATTAGTAAGTATCCTTTGTACAGTATAATTACCTTTATTATATCATTTATTCTGTTTTAAATAGATTTTAGACTTCACGCTCGGGGAATACATACATAACATTAATTGAAGAATCATGTTAATAACTTGGGATTCAAACCTAACGTCAAAATTGTTGACTACCCACAACTTTTGTATAAATACGCCACCCTTATCGTGGAAATATACAGTATCTTAACATTAATAGCCGATAAGGTCCGTCTGTAAGGACGTCCGCAGTAAGGTACAGACCAATGATTTCGATTTATTCTGAACAGCACATTTTTGAAATGTTGTTCTATCCAATGGGAGCGGCTTATTTTAAGCCGGGCGTGAATGTTCTGATATCGCCACGTTTGAAAATTTGATATTTCTTGGTGTAGAGCTAAAGTATTGTATCACCATACATCATAATATTCGAATAATCAAAGACTTTAATTCGACTATTGCAAACTATGATTATAGGGCTATCGAAATGAATCGTCTGATCGTGTGAGTCGATGTGAGACTAATATTTTTTGGAGCGGATTTGATCAATTGAATCATAATGATGAATCTTTTCACGTCTGACCTTGAAAATCTGTTAGAATTCTTTAATCTATATATTAATAGCCGATAAGGTCTGAGTGTCAGTATGTTTGGACGTCCATTTCACACCTTCCATTTCTCCACTTTTTTATTCATACTAAATTTATATATTAAAAGTCGATAAAATAATCACTCGCTTTTCACTTTTCACAAATGTGTGCGTACTGATGATGTCCTCGAGACATCTTCTTCTTCTACGAAATGTATTTTGTTTGCGTACATTTTCAAATTAATAGATAATGAAATGAAATAAAATATAATTCAATAATTTGCAATTTAAAAACTGCAGGGCTGTCGATATATGCGCCGTGGTCGATTTATGGTACTATGAAAAATGATTGTTAGCAAACTTGAACATTATTCTAAATATTAAATAATTTACGAAATTTCTGCTCCTACGAAAAATGGTTGTTAGCAAACTTGAACATTATTCTAAATATTAAATAATTTACGCAATTTCGGCTACTACGAAAAATGGTTGTTAGCAAACTTGAACATTATTCCAAAAATTCAATAATTTACGAAATTTCTGCTTCTACGAAAAATGGTTGTTAGCAAACTTAAACTTTATTCCAAAAATTGAATATTTTACGAAGTTTATGCTACTACGAAAAATGGTTGTTAGCAAACTTAAACATTATTCCAAATATTAAATAATTTACGAAATTTATGCTACTACGAAAAATGGTTGTTAGCAAACTTGAACTTTATTCCAAAAATTCAATAATTTACGAAATTTCTGCTACTACGAAAAATGGTTGTTAGCAAACTTAAACTTTATTCCAAAAGTTCAATAATTTACGAAATTTATGCTACTACGAAAAATGGTTGTTAGCAAACTTAAACATTATTCCAAATATTAAATAATTTACGAAATTTATGCTACTACGAAAAATGGTTGTTAGCAAACTCAAACTTTATTCCAAAAATTGAATATTTTACGAAATTTATGCTACTACGAAAAATGGTTGTTAGCAAACTTAAACTTTATTCCAAAAGTTGAATTTTTTACGAAATTTATGCTACTACGAAAAATGGTTGTTAGCAAACTTAAACATTATTCCAAATATTAAATAATTTACGAAATTTATGCTACTACGAAAAATGGTTGTTAGTAAACTTAAACATTATTCCAAAAATTCAATAATTTACAAAATTTCTGCTTCTACGAAAAATGGTTGTTAGCAAACTTGAACATTATTCCAAAAATTGAATATTTTACGAAATTTATGCTACTACGAAAAATGGTTGTTAGCAAACTTAAACATTATTCCAAATATTAAATAATTTACGAAATTTATGCTACTACGAAAAATGGTTGTTAGCAAACTTAAACATTATTCCAAAAATTAAATATTTTACGAAATTTCTGCTACTACGAAAAATGGTTGTTAGCAAACTTAAACTTTATTCCAAAAGTTCAATAATTTACGAAATTTATGCTACTACGAAAAATGGTTGTTAGCAAACTTAAACATTATTCCAAATATTAAATAATTTACGAAATTTATGCTACTACGAAAAATGGTTGTTAGTAAACTTAAACATTATTCCAAAAATTCAATAATTTACGAAATTTCTGCTTCTACGAAAAATGGTTGTTAGCAAACTTAAACTTTATTCCAAAAGTTCAATAATTTACGAAATTTATGCTACTACGAAAAATGGTTGTTAGCAAACTTAAACACTATTCCAAATATTAAATAATTTACGAAATTTATTCTACTACGAAAAATGGTTGTAAGCAAACTTGAACATTATTCCAAAAATTCAATAATTTACGAAATTTCTGCTACTACGAAAAATGGTTGTTAGCAAACTTAAACTTTATTCCAAAAATTGAATATTTTACGAAATTTATGCTACTACGAAAAATGGTTGTTAGCAAACTTAAACATTATTCCAAAAATTGAATATTTTACGAAATTTATGCTACTACGAAAAATGGTTGTTAGCAAACTTAAACTTTATTCCAAAAATTGAATATTTTACGAAATTTATGCTACTACGAAAAATGGTTGTTAGCAAACTTAAACTTTATTACAAAAGTTCAATAATTTACGAAATTTATGCTACTACGAAAAATGGTTGTTAGCAAACTTAAACATTATTCCAAATATTAAATAATTTACGAAATTTATTCTACTACGAAAAATGGTTGTTAGCAAACTCAAACTTTATTCCAAAAATTGAATATGTTACGAAATTTATGCTACTACGAAAAATGGTTGTTAGCAAACTTAAACTTTATTCCAAAAGTTGAATTTTTTACGAAATTTATGCTACTACGAAAAATGGTTGTTAGCAAACTTAAACTTTATTCCAAAAATTGAATATTTTACGAAATTTATGCTACTACGAAAAATGGTTGTTAGCAAACTTAAACATTATTCCAAAAATTAAATATTTTACGAAATTTCTGCTACTACGAAAAATGGTTGTTAGAAAACTTGAACATTATTCCAAATATTAAATAATTTACGAAATTTCTGCTCCTACGAAAAATGGTTGTAAGCAAACTTGAACATTATTCAAAATATTAAATAATTTACGAAATTTCTGCTCCTACGAAAAATGGTTGTTAGCAAACTTGAACATTATTCCAAAAATTCAATAATTTACGAAATTTCTGCTACTACGAAAAATGGTTGTTAGCAAACTTAAACATTATTCCAAATATTAAATAATTTACGAAATTTATGCTACTACGAAAAATGGTTGTTAGCAAACTTAAACTTTATTCCAAAAATTGAATATTTTACGAAATTTATGCTACTACGAAAAATGGTTGTTAGCAAACTTAAACTTTATTCCAAAAAGTCAATAATTTACGAAATTTGGGCTACTACGAAATATGGTTGTTAGCAAACTTAAACTTTATTCCAAAAATTGAATATTTTACGAAATTTATGCTACTACGAAAAATGGTTGTTAGCAAACTTAAAAATTATCCCAAAAATTAATTATTTTACGAAATTTATGCTACTACGAAAAATGGTTGTTAGCAAACTTAAACTTTATTCCAAATATTAAATAATTTACGAAATTTCTGCTTACTATAAAAATAAAATAAATTAAAATAAAATAAAATAACATAAAATAAAATAAAATAACATAAAATAAAATAAAATAAAATAAAATAAAATAAAATAAAATAAAATAAAATAAAATAAAATAAAATAAAATAAAATAAAATAAAATAAAATAAAATAAAATAAAATAAAATAAAATAAAATAACACAACATAACATAACATAAATAAAATAAAATAAAATAAAATAAAGTAAAATAAAATAAAATACAATGCAACAAAACACAATGCAACAAAAATCTCACGTTGCTGGGCAACGGGCTTACAGCTAGTGTATATATTATAACCACAATGTATTGGTTGGAAAACATTTCAGTGTTGGATTCATTATTGCTTTTTTTAAACGTACTAATCTAAATAAATTGTCACCATTATTGATTTATTAGCAATTATCGTTGTTATACAATATATGTAAATTCAAAAATATGCAAAAGCTTTTAGTCTATTCTGAAATACTGCCTATATTTATAAAAAAAAAGACTTTAGTTTAATATGACACGTAATTGGCTAGTAAGTAAGTTTAGGATAAAACTCTATTTTAAATAGAATGTTGATCTAAAGGTTAGTTTTAGGAGAGACGAGATTGGAGTAGATAAAGCTTTGGTCTCTGATTGGTGGAATTGATCTCTCAGAAGAATGTTGAACAACTTCAATATCTCTCTACACAGGATTACTTTTATCTAACAATACTGTATACTTAAGAGCCAGTGGCACGTTCACAAATCAAAATGACCGAATAAAATTTATGGGTTTCTAAATTTGGACCCACTGCTTAATGACAACAGATAGACACACTGTAAGTAGGGCTGTCTAGTCGGTGTCGAAGTCGTTGGTGGAGGCGGAGTAGGAGTCGGAAAAATCGGAGAAAAATAATTAAAGAATATTGAAAAATTATTGAAGAAATCTACTAGAATTATTCGATAGTATGCAAATATGTAAGTTAAGCTGATATTTTTATTTTAAAGCCTGAGTCGGAGTGGCTATTTGTTTTATCCGACTCCTCAGACCTGACTCATAAGTTGTGCTAGAACGAGTGTCTTAAAATTTTGTCTTTCTTTATTCGTCTTGTTTCACAACAGGACGAGAAATTTAAGTTATAATATAAAGTAAATTTTGCAGACATCAATATTTTAAATTGAATTCATTTATATCAAAAATAAAAATCGATCTAACCTTTTTTTAACTTATATGAAAGTACGGTTTCAAGCAATCCTGGATGTCGGTGAAACCAATTCGTATTGAACCCCACTGACACTTATTTACATTTTTAGTTCATCGGTATTGAATACACAATAAAAATGGAAAGAAATACCATGCAGTAGCTGTGTCCGTAAAATGTAAGTAGATCAAAAGAAGTTGTTCTACGAGAACTGTTTGTTACTCAAACGATCAACCTCTCTATTTCGGAGAAAGTAAGCAAAGTGAGTTATGAATCAGAACTAATGATTGGATTATTTATTTATTTTTTTAATTTTTTTTAAAAAGAAATATTTGACATTACAGCTTACGCCAATGCGTCAAATACTTTTAAGTTGAAAGATCATACGAGATATACTCGATGAGAATTTTTAAAAGTCACATGAGATAAACTCAAGGAGAATTGACTTCACAAACACTCATGTCTTAGATTTCAAATTAAAATTGAAAAAAATCCAATTTTGACATTGACCTTACCGGGAATCGAACCCAGACCCACCTGGTCGGTAAAGCAAGCTCTAACCAACTAGACCACAGCGGGCGACTAAATTATCGCTCTTACTACGCCCATTTTTAGTATCGGATGCGCGAAAGTAAATTTAAACATCAAAAACATACAAATAAATCAATTTATGAAGCATGCCCATGCTGGGATTCAAGCCCGTGAACACCGCTGCCGAAGGAAACGTCGTTGAACAATCGGTTACAAGCTCAACATAATTTCAAAAATGCATTTTTTTAAAAAACGTTCAATGACGAACGAATTAGACACGCGATCGAAATGCAATATGATCATATTATGAATTTCAAGTAATATACAGTGTAATATAATGTATAATTGGCATTGGAGCATTATCAAAAACAAAATTATTATCTAATAACCATGATAGCGACTTCAAGTCCGATTAAGTAATGTAAAATTGATTTTATCAATTAGCTTGTGCACACACAGATTACACACCAAATTTGTAATCAAAACACCTAAAATAATGTCAAAAGCTATATAACGTTTTAGAGATAAAAAAAATATTGGTCCCGTAAAATACTCGGGAGAATAAATAAATTTCGTTTAATTATCTGCTTGGTGAAAAATAGCCAAAATGAGTTCTAAAACTCTCACCAAATTTGTTTTAAATGCACATATTAAAAAGACTGATTGCATACTAAAAGAATTTTGCAAAGAACTGAAGTATGCAATCAATGGAGGAATTCCAACACATTTAATCTTTATAAATAACAGCGTACTGCGTATTTGCTATTTTTGCCAAATTCTGTGAACTTGAGATGAAAATAAATGCCATCTATGTGCTATTATTGTAATTTAAAATAAAATAATCCTTTTCTTAGAACAGTGCTTCCCAAAACGTTTTAATGATACAGCCTCCTTAATCTGAAAATAATAACCTGCAGGCCGCTTGAACAAAAACATGCTCTGCGCGCCCCACAGTTTGGGAAGCACTGTATTAGAAGATATTTTTTTTTCTATCGCGTGTGATAGCAAATATAACAATGAACATAGTTAGATATTAGTCTTCTCGCTGTGTTATCATAGTTACAATGAACTTTAACACCACTACTGTAAGAATCGATTATAGTTAACCCTCCAAGAACCATATGGTAACAGTAAACACCATTGTCTATCGATCCCACTATTCGTCCTTTTTCTACTTGAATATCATTGCCTTCATACAGTTTTGGTTAAAAAGGATAAAGACTTCACCGAGTCATCAGCCGCGGGGACGGAAACAACTACCAAAAGCACACGCGATTTTTTGAATTTCTGATTATTTTTAATGGACTTTTTGAAATTTTTGGTTATTATTTTATCCAAAATAACATTATTTACACTACTTTTACTCATAAATTTGTATTTAAATTATGTTGATCTAATGACAGCAAATTGTAAATATTTTTTAAAAAATCACGTTTAGCTGTATTTCAACCCCGAATGTTTGTGTGACCATACGGTCACGCTCTTCCTTACTATTGTCACTATACAATAGTACACGTTGCCTATAAGGATATAGTCATGCGGGGTTTCCATACAACTACTTCAATATGGCTTAAAATATATTTTTTTTTAAAAAAACTTTCGTCTCTGGAGGGTGAGTTAAGAATTCTTCTGTCAAAGTCGAAGGATCATACATAAGTACGAGAAAACCAATTGTTATCTTGAGAGCGCCCCATCTGTATAATTTTAGTTTCATTTTCGCTATTCCGATAACAATTTTCCATCCGCTTTTATTTGTGAGCACTTCACTGTCGGCTGTTCTATCTGTGCCTTCGCCCGAGCAAATCCCTTTGAGCTACTTTTCCAATATTTCCAGATTTATTTTAGAAACCGGGATTATGCTGGACGAGGGTATCGGGAATGTCTTTTGTTTCCCGTCTCTAATTTCAAATTCGCGTGTCGCCTTTGGGATTGCTTCAATTTCGAGAAAATACGAAAACTTTGAATACAAAATACTATTTCCAAAACTAATATTTTTTAGAAGATATATATATATTATTCAAAAGGAAGCCTTGGTGATTCGAAATGGTTTCCAATTTTTGATTAAATGCGGATATATAATATTGTATATACCCCTGTGTAATAAATGATATTACGTAACATGAGTGTGCTTTATAATAAAATACAGTGCTTTTTCCCCATGTAACGTGGTAGAACGGCGTTCCGGCACCTTTTTTGTCAACATTTTTAATGTTCAAATCAATATTCGCAAAATTTTATTTTTATTTTACTTTTAAAAACTTTTGATTTTTTATTCCAAAAGACGTTTAAAAATATTTGTTTAAATCATGATTTCCCGAAAAAGTAATGACAGTATAAAAAAGTATATTAAAACTAAGATTACACCTGCAAGATCGATTTCTGTTTGAAGGCGTTGGTATCTGTAATATAATATATATCCCTCCCACTCTAAAATTAGCACGGCAAAGTGAGATCGATTAGTTAACCACTAGTCTTGTACCAGCCCTATCTTTATATCTGACTAACAAGCAGTTCTCGTAAAAAACTCATACCTACTGGATACCTCCAATAGGAAGCCATATTCCCCACTGAGAACGGACATGAATTAGAATGAAAAAAAAGCTTCACAAGAATTGAGTTCCGGCACCTTTTTCTTTAAAAAAAGCACTGATAAAATATATAAACTATATATATAAACTTAGCATGTGTAATAACAGTGTAAGCTATTAATAGGATCGTTAAAATAAGATCCATCATACTAATATGTAAGTTGAATTTGATCATTAAAATATATTATCTTTGATTGGTTAAGGGGTTTGTTACAGACGCTTAATTTTGTTTTAATTTAGATCACAGTAGTTATTCCTGGAATCAAAATTTTAGAACAGTAAATAAATATTTTAAATGTTCATTACTAGAACTGAAGCAATTCATAAAAAATAAACTTAATGCCCTTAAGCTCCAAACTTAGTCTCTGTAACACATTAGCGGATCCAAGGGCATGACCATGACGGCCATGGCCACCCCTTGAGAAGAATTGGAAAAGATTAAAATTGTGTGGTTTTATTACGAATTTTATTGTGTTTGCCTATCAGCGTTGCCTCCGACGAAAATAGTTTTTCCGCATCATGACGCTTGAAAACCTGGTTAAGATATCGAATTAGTGAGAAAAATTATTAGATCTGGCTTTGTTACATATTTATTGGGAAATTTACCTAGATTCCGATTAGCAATGTCAAAAAATGGAAATTAGATTTTATTTTAAAATTAGACTAAGTCACTTAGCTTTGACGATAGCGAAAGCCGAAATAGCTATCAACTAATAAATATAAAAACTGTAGCACTAAATACGTTACTAATTTCTCATTATATTATGTAGGATTTATATTGAAATTTAATGGCCATCCTCTGGATCCGCCAGTGCTGTAATATAATACCTTTCTCTTGTAATCCTTTAAAAATGTCCTTTAAAACGCCCCTCATACTTTCGCAAACTATTATTTATTATATGAATTTGTATCGTTTTTAATATGTTATGCATAGTAAAAAGACATAATATAATATCATTTTGATAACCATTGAAGTTCCATATGGCAATAGTACCTCGAGCAGACAGTAATAAATACTAGTCAAAAGACGCAGAGCTGGTATTATAATAATAACAATAATTGACGAGCAACAATTTGGAAATTCCACACATTCTGAACGTACCCCACCACTAACGAATCTCGTAAGTTGTCGAGTTTCCCGCGTTTTCCGCCGCCATCTGATGTCGTCTGGTGACGTCATAATCGAAGGGGTGGGCTTTCTCGCGACGTCTCGGTGTAAACGAAGATCACCGATGGTCCACGAGGGCGCTTAAGAGTTGACGGAATGGAAACATTTTAGTTTTACACATGTTTCTAGTAAGAGGCTTTAATTAGCAATCAGCATTCGAGAAATTTATTGAAAATATTGAGTTTTACATAAATTCATATTTTATAAGAAATACTAAAAGTATTCCGAGTTTGAATAATTCTTACGTTGCATTAAATCATTTTTTCATTTACAATAAATATCACAGAATCAACCAAGATTTTTAACCAATTTAAAAATTATACAAATTATAGTATTACTGCTTAATTATATTTGTAATATTTATGTCGACAATTGATTGAAATTTTCAATTGATAAGGTCGGTAGCGGTAGGAATATTTCAAAATCAATCTTTATTACATAATAATATTAAGCAAGTAAGTGTGTTTCTAGATACAAGGTTATAGATATCCTCGTTATCAAGGTATACAATCAATTATCTGCAACATGCCCTAAATGTTCTGAAAATATTCTTTTCTTATCAGAATTGCAAGAGATTAAATTGAAGTTATTTAAAAATATTAACTGCGTTGATTAATAAAAGTCATTACACGTCGTAGTATTGTAGGTTATGGTTTTTATTATATATCAAATAAAAATCTTCATGATATTGAAATTAAAATATATGTTGACAAGCGAGCTGTCAAAATAACGATATTTGTCCACATGTATTTTTTGGCGGGAGATTTTGATTAACTTTCTTTCCGTTCACAGCGCTGGGGTGTGTAACGCCAGCAGCGCCACACGACGGGTATCTCGTCTATCGCGATTCCGAGTCTGCGCAGTTCATGTGCTGCGTGGGATACGCGTTCCCAGACACGAGGGGCAGGGAACGAACCCTGCGATGTCTACGAGACAACACGTGGGACAACACTCTGCCAGACTGCTCCAGTAAGTGTGGTAGTGTGTAGTGCACTTCGGCTGTAGCTAATTTTTTTGTTGTGTTCTCGTTTTAAATCTGACAGAAGCTGCGATAATTCGCAGCTCAAATACGGCGAGTTGGAAGACGGTAAGTGAATATATTAAATCCACTGCCATTATTTGTTTCTCGTTTTTAAATATGATTTAAAGCAACTTCTTACAGGCTGCAAGTGAGCGTAATTGGTCGGAATTGGTTAGGATGCACTCGTCTGGGTGCATTTTGTGCAATATAAAATTTGTACGTTTAGGTTTTTTATTTTTATTAAGACATAACAATTTATTACAGAATGTATTTTAAGAAAATAAAATACTGTATTTATTCTTTGATAAACAAAGAATAAAAAAACATTTTTTCATTTAATGTATTTTTATCATATTTATTTATTTTATAATTTATGATCGCATAATATTTTAAAAATATACCATTTTTCGATAATTTCAAGTAGAATTAGCCAGAAATCAAAGTATAAATAATGTATTTAAAACTGTAAATATCATATATATTATTTTGAATAGGTATACGTAAATCGTTGCATATTTTTCTGTTTATTATTGTGAAAACTTGTTTGATTATTGTAAATCGTTGTTCTAATGTGAATCTTCGTAACTTCTAAGTTTTCCCGTGTCCGCAATTAACACGATAACCATGGGATGGTCCTGTTTCGCTAATAAATAACTTACTCACTTCATCTATCATCTGAGGTGATTGTTTCTCACTTGGCCTTTTTTAAGATAGTCAAGAGTTGATAGTGTCATATAACCCGCAGAGGTCAGCGTTTTGTCATTATATTTATGTATTTCCAACGCATTTTTCTTATTATTATTTAATCGATTATTCATCGCATAACTATTTAACAATGATATCAAGAAAAATCAAAATTGTAAAATTATTTATATATACTTGCAATTATTTATAAAAAAATAATTCTGATAATAAGTCAATAGCAAGTTAATTTATGATATTTGCAAATAACTTGCGGTTAAATTATCCTCATAAATTATGTCGTTTGAAAAGGAACGACTTTTACTGATAACAATACAATTTTGTTGGAACAGTGATAAATAAATATTTTTTCCCGGTTCTGTACTGTAATATTATTTTTAATAATAACAATGTATGACTGTCTCGAAAAACTTAATGTACACGATTACAGAATGTCACACTACGCCACTATAAAGTTATCTGATTGATTTTTTTTTCACGTCGATTTTGGTAGAAAAGATTAGGTTAGAAAGTAATAAAAAAACGTAACGTAAGTATCTCGAGATTTGGTTTATTCTTATCGAAATCACCATACGCGAATATGCTTCCGTATTGCTTTCATTTGATTTAATGTATTAATAGTTATAATGTTATCTGCAAACATAAGATTTTTTTATCAATATCGTTAATAAATTTTAATTTAAATTCCGAACATAGTCCTCGATCTGGCAAAAGATTAAAATTGATTAAAAATAAATTACTCAATCAAAACTACAGTGCACGTAAAATGCAGTAGTGTAAAGTAATGAATTTTACATTGAACATAAAACTCTAGATTAAAATATTGTTTATACATAGATTCACTTACACTTGTGTAGTTAACAATACATCACTTAAAAGTTTCAGTTTATCACATTTTAAAACAGATATTTCAAAAGCTAGTTTTATCGATGTTTTTAGATGACGAAATGGATATAAATAAATTAGTTGCCTCCATATTATTAACTAATAGTTTATTATCTGAAAACTGATTTTTTGTACATTTCTTTTCATCAACTGAAAAATAACGTTACGTTAATTCTCTCTTTATCTACAAAAATGTAAAAAAAAAACGTAAACAGCGGACCAGTGTCAATATCAAATTTGTGTTTTAAGAAAAGACTTTTTTAAAAAAAAAAAACTTACAACTACGTGCGTTACTATCTCAATGTACATACTAGTAAAGCGTATTGATGGTATGCCACCTAAATTTATTGAGTATGCTTGTATAGTGATAGCGATTCGTTTAAATATCTAAAAATAATTTAATATTTCAGGAATTGACCTGGACGCATGATAAATATTACAATATATAAAAACATGTAGGTGTTTCTTTATACATCTATCATATTTAATACAAATAAAAGATTGTCAATTTATGTAAGCATACTTATATCGATAGCTTTTTACCACCAGTCATATTACATGCGTAGTATTTTCCTAAAAGAAAAATAAAAAGCCCGCCGGCTTATAAATACAGATCTTACTACCCATTTTCTGTTTTTTTAATTTACCTGTTACCCTTAACGCGCTGGGGGTTTCGTCCCAGGTGTGTAAAAAAAGATACAATGAACACAGGAAATGTGATGTTACACTTACAACTTCTAAATATAAACTCATTTTAGTTTTTTTTTTATCTAAATAATATGTTCTTTCTACAGTTAAATATATATATGCGAAAAAATAAAATTATATTAAGTTTCATTAAATGTAAATAAATGTCAAAAATTATATTTACTTTAAGTTAAAAATATCATTTAGAAAAATACATAATTCAACAAAAAAATATGTAAAATGGTTGATAGCCATTTCAGTATCACGACATCATCAATTAAATCAGCCATGCCCAAACCTATTGAAGGTTTCGTGTGGCCCTTTCGGGGTTTTAAAATTTCTTTAAATGACAAAAATAAATCTGAGTTTAAAGATCAACAATGGCTTTAAGTTTATGTTTTTTACAGATATAACGATGAAATTAAATAAATTTATTTATTAACTACAAGGTAGAAATTAACTGATTACAGAATGTTATCAGACTGTAAAACATTTTGTAACAAAACTTATACTTTATGAAAAACGACTATGTACTGATGAAGAATACAATAATTATCAAATAAATTTGTGGAAAAAAAAACTATTCAAAATGTGCTAATGAAGTTACAAAACTAATCAAAGCATTCGACTATAGATTTTCATTTATTCAAAAGCATGAGGAAATGTTTACAATTTTCTTAATCCCGTTTGATGTAAAGGTCGATACTGCACCTCCAGATTTACAAATCGAGCTTATAAACCTGCAATCAAATATTGCAATGATAGCCATGCTCGAAAAACATTGTACCAAAAATATATGTTTGAAGTTAAATTCCTGAAATTAAGGCAATAAGCAATGTGCAATACAGCTGCATTAGACACCACATATCGCTGCGTTTTTCTCATTACTAAAAATCTTAAAATCGAAGTGTCAAAAAAGGTTGACTGATGAAAATTTAATTAATTTACAGTGTTGCGCGATGTCTAAATTACCGGTCGACATTAACCATTTATTTTTATTGTACTATGTTTTTATAAAACGCGATAAAAATAAATGGTAAAAGGATTTTTAAAAATAATAAAATTATTTTAATTAAGAGGTGTTTGTTTATGTATTAATATAAAAAACATCATACTATTTATTATTTATGCGTGGCCCATCAGAGACATGCGTTATTTTATTTGGCCCACCAAGTGATTTCAGTTGGGCATGCCTGAATTAAATTATAATTAAATCAACCATAGTCATCGTCTGACAATCAATAATATTGCTGGTCTTCTACGTTTTCTTTGACTGGTACATACAGCAACTAATTTGAAAAAAGTACCTACATCAGTATCTCTTTCACCTTTATTATTATTTTATTTGGTTAAGTATGAATTCAGTTATTCTTAACAGTTGAAAATGCTCGTGGAATTAGTACAAAAGATTGTTTTATTTTTTTAACGTATGTCTATCTGTATCGGATTTATTCCATGTTTAATAAGTTGAGGTATTCCAAAATATGATTAGATGTTCTTTTTTTGTGATTTTCAGGCTATTAAACAAGAATATCATACCTATGAAATTGTCCGGCTATTTACTTTCCATCCCGTGAGTAAGATCAATGTTATTTTGAGAGTTATGACTAGAGCTTATACAAAAAAGCGACTCTTAAAAACACCGTTTTTATAATTCTAAGATATCTAAGATAAAGTGACACAAAAAGATTAATTCAATAAAAAATCAAAATTTTATATACTTCGTTTATTTTAAACAATGATACAAAAAAATACTATAGATATGCATTTTTTTTATTTAGTTTTCCTATTCGGCACAATTATACTTACCCCGTACTCGAGCAGTGTATCAAAGTCAAAATGCACATTATTTATTTTTTAAATCAACCAAAATATAATATTTTCAACGCAATCATTTATGTATACTGACTATTAAACTACATATTTCATCTCGTTTTAGTCAAGACTGTTGAGTCATTAAAAAACTTGATGACTCCGACCATAACATAAAATACGACTTCAATTATTTTTTAGACTTAAACCCTAGCGATTTGAATACACATTTTTTTACAAAAGAACTCGAAGTTATTAGTTTTTATCGAGTCCGATTACACGACTTCTACTCCACAGCCCTGGTTTTAATTTAGCCATGGCAATTTCAAGTCAAAATACTAACTTTTAATTGAAAATTATGTAGTAAAAAATGTTTATAAATTTCGATATTTGAAGCTGCGTTACCAAGTTTAAAAACCGGCTTCGAATGTCACGACCTTCGCTTGAAGACCGTCAAGCCCTAGTTATGGCATATGCGTCAAGTCACCCCAACCCTTCCCATTAGTCCCATTGAATCCGCCTACGGTACGGACAGTGAAAATACAGTGTTCCGGAATAAATAAATATTTAGACATTAAAATAAATATAATTCTCTGACGCGCGGATAAAAAGGGTTTTCGTCTCCGCGATTGCTGTGTAACAGTTTATATCGATATTCTAAAAGAGGAAATAAACCGTACTAACTCTAACAATATAGGAATCGCGTTAAAAATAATTGTGTGTGAATTTTTAAAATGTTTATTTAGTTTCCTTTTGGGATCGAGGTTGTATGTAACATAATAGTGGGAAAGTGTGTAATCCAATAGTATATTTTTTTAAAGATTTAAAAAGCAATCCAAATAGCAGTTATTCTTATACACATTAATATAGTTATTATAATCGTTGTGTAACTAGGGTTGAAAAGTTTTCGGCGCTAATCATTTTACACGTGTCACATTTTGTGACACAATCAATCTAATAACATTGATATCAAGATAAATTTACCATTAGTCTTGACCAGGCGTGGGGAACCTGCGGCCTTTTGGCTACTCAGGTGCGGCCTTATTCTTAACGAATTTACATAAATTCTGTAAATGTATGTAAATTCGTAAGTTCCTGACATATTCTGACTGTAAATTCCTGTTTCCGTACAAAGATTCCCTTGTCAATGTTGACTGAGGCCCTTATGTCAAATCAGAAAATTCTTGACAAATGTTTCGCCTCTTTGTATAGAGGCGAAAAACGTGGTACACAACATAGCCAGTGAAAAAACAAATTTATCAATTATTTATTTTTATTTCGGAAAAAGATTTTTTTACAAATTTATAACGTTGTGTCATTCGTCACCGTTCTAGTTATAATTTTGGTAAGTAACAACATTGAAAAAAGTGAATAAGTAGTCGATGAGATTCTTGGATTTGATTTCATTATCTGATCTAACTCAGTTGGTGCATGTATTGTACCAGTTAGGCAAAAACAGCATTTTTCTATTGATGATTATCAATAATGCAGATTTAAAAGCATGCAATAATTGTCCCAGTCAATTATTCCTAAGTTTATTGTTGTCGGGTCGGCTTTAGATGCATCTATAATTTGATATTATAATTGTCTATGTAACATAAAATATTGAAGCCCAAGCCTTCATACTAAAAGCTCATATTTTTCATTTGCTGTTTATTCAGAACTATCAATTTGCAACTTACCAACTTCTGCCAGTACGGTGACGGCAAACTTAAATTTAGTATTAGTTATATTAAAATAAATGTTCGCGACACTAGGAGATAAGACGGGTGAGAATAATTTCTGACATATATTATATACATATATCACCAAGTACAAAGTTCAACCACAAGGCAAGTGTCATTAGTCTTGATAAATTTCAAAATGGCTGCTCATAAACAGCTGTCAATGACTGAGGTAATATTCTATTCACTACCTGGAAAACGAATAATTGCCAGCTTTATCAATTTATATCAACATGTGTCGAAATACCAATTATATTTTTTAATAAAAACAAATTGCGCACGATAAAATAATTGTTTGTAATATTTAAAATGTGAGTAGGTATACAGGTTATTGTTATTACATGAAATATGAGTTGGATTAAAACGTTTGCGTTTATAATATCTTTTATTACATTTTTGCTGATGCGAAAGGTTACACCATAATATATATGATGACAAAAATGTCGAGTGTTGATATGAGTTGGTTCCTCCGTTCATAATTCACTAATTAATTAGAAGTGCTAAGTAACGTGTTTTCACATTCAATATTTTCACAATGTTCTCAAAATAGGCTTTTCATTTTCATTTCATGACATTATTCCATCTCCATGACCTACTAAGAGTTCAGTATAGTATAGTATACAGTATATAAAAAGAAAGAAAAGCATTAATTTCCGGGCTTAGTGCATCATTTTTTCTTGATTATTTCTAATGTTAGAATGAATTTATGAGATCTCTTTTTCTAAGCCATATGCGTAAATCAAAATTTCAATTGTTTTAATCGTGTTCTTAACATATTTCTTGCTACACAATAATAAAGATCGATAATAATTTTTAAGAAAACGGTTCAATTTCTTTCATTGTCTACGAAAAAATTATCATATGAATTCCGTAGTGAATAATTATTAAATGAATATTATAAAATGAATATATAATAATAATTAAGCATGTTAATGACATTTGGCATGTTGTTGTTTTAAGAAAATGTTCATGTAGTAAATGTAGTGAAACTCTTTTTATCGCATTATTTTCATGATTAAACAAAAAGAAAATTGAAGTTACAGATATAATACAATCAAAAAAAAATATAACGCGAAATTTCGCCAAAATTTAGATGCTACTGTAGTAAAAATCGGAATATTCGTGCTCCGATTCAAAGTCATTTTGAATTTTTAGTAAACGGGTTGACTCTTGAATATATCATCGATAAATAGGCCCCTAAGAGGCAAAGTGATACATTTTTAGGGTGTTCACTGTCAATACTTGGTGGAAAGGCATTATATTAATAAAAACACAATAATCCTTTGTAAGATGTACAAAGGATTATTGTGTTTTTATTAACAAAGTGATACAGGTGATATTTTAGGGGAAAAATAGTTAGATCCCTCATAATATTCTGCACATCTTAAAGTATCGTAAAATTGAGTAATCTAGTAAATACTCATTGCTATTGTGTTATCTCCGAAGAATTAAAATATGCAATCCTTCAAAACACTAAGTGAAGACGTCATTGTATTTAAAAATCCAATAGAAAAGTTTTACCATTTTTCTACTTGATTAAATTCACCTCTCGGGGGCTCAAATCAAGCAAATCAAAAACTAAAGACATACATATTTTTTTATAACATATATTATCACTTTATCATTTGTGTTCACTGTCAATACTTAATAGAAAGGCATTACATTAAAAAAAACACAATGTTCCTTTATACTACTTACTTCCACTTTTATTTAAAAGATCGGGACCGGTTTCGCTCATGACGAGTATTAGTTGATAATGCTCATCATAATCGAAACCGGTCCTGCTCATTTAAATAAAAGTGGAAGAAGTACAAAATAATTTTGTGTTTTATTATTAACACCATTACAAAATTCAATAATTAATTGAATTGAAGTACTATTTTACTGCTATTTTTCTATATTATAAAATGCGTGACCTTAAATACAAAGTTGCTTTGGTAAAACAATAATATTAAAATCAACATGAATTAGTTACGCAATAAGCATAAAATCATTCCAGTTGCAAAAGGAAGATAAATTCGATAGCAAAGCTTCAAAATCCCAATAATCCCACAATTATTAAAGCGTTACACGTTGACTGCTATCGGTTCATTGGGGGATTACGTTGTTTACTATCAGTGTTCGCTTACCACCATAATATACCACCAATATACAATAATTAAGTTACTGACTATCAATATCGATAATTTCCTAAGATATTTAACAACACCCACCCCGTATATATGTATGTTTAACCCAATAATCGGCTTATAAATGGACATTCTGTTATTATAATATTATATTGTATCCAGTGCTTTTTTTGGTTTATAAAGGTGCCGGAACTTTTTGCCAAACTGTTAACTAATTATTTTTGTTTTCTTATCCGTGCTCGTTTCCAGTATGGAATATATGGCTTTCTAATGAAGGTTTATAAACGGAAGCTTTTTACGAGAAATGCTTGTTAGTCAATCTCTTCTTTTTTTTTTTTTTTTCAACAATATATCAAGCATTACACTCTTGGTTCTGGTCACAGATTAAGTCTATGGGCCTGGCATTGTTTTTTTTTATTAATATATTAGCTTATGAGTCTGACGATACCCATCACATAACATTCAAAAGGAACCGAGACGGCGAGAAACAACCAATGATTTACAGAAAAAAAACAAAAGTTTTCAAAGCAAAATATATTTTTTTTTGCGAATATTGTTTTGAAACATTACAAATGCTGAGGAAAAGGTACCGGAACGCCGTTCCACGCGCTACATGGGGGAAAGTCCTAAATTATCTATATATAATACCATATATGGAGAGTACATTAAAAAAAAAATATTTCCACCAGGGAGTGGGTATCTATTATGATAAATCATTTTTTGGCATATCTGGTAGTGAGAGTAACCAATAAAGTATGAAGCATTTTTGTTCTAAAATATTAATTATTTTTTACCGCAATAGACCTATCCCGAGCCCGATTGTATGTTTACATATTTAGAAATGAAAATAATTTTCACTATTGACGGCACGTGATTTTGATGTATGCTAAATTGAACAAAATTAAGAACATATCATTTTAGTTAAAGTATCGTTACTTATCATAAAACGAATTCATTAAAGATTGGATGAATTTGTATGATTTTAAAATGTACTTTTATGTCTGTAGTAGGTAATCTAGATCTCATCGTTATTCGGTCAAACATGTAAAAAATGAACTTGTTAACCGATAATTGTGTCTTCTCTCGTTTATTGTTTTATGCTCCGTCGTTTGATTTATTTATTTATTCTTGTATCGTGTTTTTCTAATTATTATTGAACGCTCGAAAGACAATGAAAATTATTGTCTCTTATATACTCTTCAACAGAAAGATTATAAGAACTTCTACTATCATACGCAGATTAAATATCAGTTTAATCGTATGTTAAATATCATACAAAATATACTCCTTAAATAATGTTATGTATATTAACAACATCGTTTAGCGTAAGGGAATTCGTTCCTGGAAAAGACAAATTGACATTTTTTTTAAGCTTCCATGATATTGTAAACATAAATTGTTGCTAATTTATATTGATATTCGAAATCTTTGAACTTTGCACTGAAAAAATGACAATATAGAAAACTGGTCACGGAAAAATATTTTGAAGAATCTATGTAATGTTTTCATAACATAATTAATTCTCAAAATTTTTGGTTGTGATTAGGGTATCCAATTTCGGAGCCTTTTTCCAATCCCGGGATTGATCAATTTTCTATCCCGGAATCCGGTATTAGCTCACCGAGGAATTTTAAATCCTCAATTCCCTATACTTTTTCCCGGATTATCTTCAAACCTCGTTTTTTTTTTAGCTCACCGAAGAATTTGGAATCTTTGATTTGGTATATTTATTCTCCGAATGTCGTTTTTTTTAGCACATGGAAGAATTTGAAATTTGATTTGCTGTACTTTTTCCAAAACTTATCTCCAGAAGTCGATTTTTTCCAAAATCCTATCAATTTTCGGGATTTGCTCAAGATTTCTCAATCCCGAAATTCCGGGATCGCGAACATATCAGTCCCGGGATTTCGGGATCAGAAAATTGGACGGGATCCCGGGATCGGATGCCCTAGTCGTGATTGTGTAAATCGCGTTTGGCGGCTGAGGAAAGAGTTAAATGGAATATAATTTGATTATCGAATTTTAATGTAAATTTAATTTTGTCATATTTTAATGTCGACTTCTGACTTTCTCTAATAATAATTGAATCGAATTATATTTTTTAATGCGAAGCAATTTGCCGTTTCAGTCGCCAACTCTTCAGTCCGTCCAAATGAACGTGAAGGTGTGGAAGCATTTTACGCGGAAAATTAATTCATGTCTCATTTTTATGAAGCAATATTAACCCGAGGGCGACATTTTTATGTGTTAACTTTTTCAATATTCCTTTGTTTAATGCCATTGTCACACACTTCGCGTTGATACAATTCACGCTTCTCATCTAGGGGAAACGGCTGGGCTACCTTATGACTCATCTATGACTATATGGGGAAACCCTCGAAAACCTGAAGCTCGAACGTGTAGACTTATATTATGAGGATTTGAATTTGGTTGGAAAAGTGATTCACGAAAAATCAATAATGCATGTCGTACAGCAATGAAGCTTTTGTGAAGGAAAATAATTTGCGTGAAAATAATATTCATTTCCGTAATTTAGCAGAATCGAACGTCAAAACCTTTAAAATCAATATTTTTAATTGAATGAAGTTGTTTAATAAATTTACCAAATCCATTGCAAAAAAAATAACAAGGACATAACGCGTAAACATCATTTGGTCCTCACGTAGTTATTTCAAGCTGACATTCGATTGAGTTGTCGGCGTTTATTTTACACGTACTCAATTGTGCACGAATGTAATTGCAAATGAATATACATACAAAGGACAATTTGTAATTATTGCCTGGCGGCGGGGCGGCTGTAATAGTTGTCTCGCGGAAAAATAATCAAGTCACAAAATTTTATTTCTTTTCTTAGTATGTATACATGGATCAAGTAACAACTAGTAGCATAACATATATATATTTGTATTTTATAAAAAATTGGTTTCAACTTTCAGTACTTGTTTAAGACATGCATATTTGTTTAAGTTATGCAGCATTTTTGAAATTTTCATTTGGAAGTTGCTCTTATACATATATGTCAAATGGTTATTTGCTGTCCAAATATGATATACATATTGGTTTATACATTATGGAAAATTTCCATCCATTATTTAATATTATTCCATGAAAAAATACGCCATTATTTCTCGGCATGTTTATCATATATAAATTGGAGACGGTAACTACAAACTATCGTACTACTAAAGTATGAAAAAAATATATACAAGATTCAACACTTAAATTGGCGGAACTCCTACAAGCGTACCGTTCGAAAAGAAATGTATAATACATTTTTTAGATTTATAATTCTGACTATAGCGTATTGCCGAAAAAAAGTTTTATGCATCTAAATACTTATACATAAATGTGTAAGCATGAATCTATTGCTTTTTTGCATTTTTAAAGCATATTAAGAACATTGCCTGCATAGAAACTCAGAGCTAGTTTATGTCTATTTCATTCATAAAAGATTAAATAAAGGGTGGGAATGGCGCTCCCATTTTGCGGTGGTCGCGTGCAATCGGCTGGCCTTATCATCAAACATTCATGGCGAATTTCGTTCGCCAAACAGTTTCGCACGTGCGATTGCCACCAAACTAGAAAACTCCTTACATCATTTTTGGTTCACAGCGGCTGCATTTCCATATTTAAAATATACTGTTTTGTAGTGAAAACTCTTTATCATCAGTACACGTATTCTTTAGTCCCCACCTAGTATACAAGAAAACTTTTCCACCGTAACCGAATAATTCAGTTTTATGAGAATAAATGGAGTTGTCTGTTAGAAATTAACAAAATCATATCCGTTGGACTTTCCAATTAAAATAATTTCATTCGCAGTAATCAAAACTAAATTGCCCTCTTATAGGCGCTTCTTCCTCAGTTGTTTTTTTCTCTATACCTGGATGTTTTCAGAAACAACTGAAAAGACACAATGTGGCTAGCACTTAAGTGTGCAGAAAATAAATTACTAGTTAACCTCCGAGTGCTCCCAATAAGGTGAATTAAAAATCGACTAATGGATCTGTATCTAAACGCATTAACGTATGTATATTATATTATATCTATAATATACATACATTAATGCGTAAGTACGCATAAGTATAGGGATGAACTAACTACCAGCTATTTTCCAACCCCCATCCGTCTGTCTATATTCTCTGTAAAGACATACTTTTTTAAGTATACTGACAAGCTATACAACTCACCGTTTCGCTCGTTTTTCTCAACGTGTCACATTATATCAGGAACGTTTTCAGACATCGAAAACATATAATAATAACACCAGTAATTGACAGTGAACACCTTAAAAGTGATATTGCTTGAACGAATGCATTGTTAAAAAGCGTTAGTGGAATCAAGGAGAACGAACTGAAAAAATACTGTGTTCCATTAATAATGATTTATTTTGTCTTGATCGTTCTTTACGAACCAACTTACACTGGCGAGGCTAGAGTCTGCATTTATTTTCATCCTTCAGAGATAAGGATAAGTTGACGTCTCTAACTGTCTAAGAACGACGTCCATTTGCGACTGATTTTGGTCTAGACTTTTACACGCGGATTGTGAGAATAGAATTATAACTTTGTGTATTACATTCCGACTACCGACTGCTTGCGAAAAACATACGTTATAGAACATATTTATTTACCGTGTCCGCTTTCAGGAGCATATGGAATCTTAATGAAGTTTATTTCAACAGATTGTTTCTTAGTTACTCTATTGTTACTCTGTTGTTCTACCTCTCGTTTTTAAAGAGGTGTATGAAGATAAAGCTAGGTCAGGAATAGTGTTCTCGCTGCACCCCGTTTTTTAAGATCGAATGAGTGGCAGGAAATTTCATACATGACAGTTTTCGAACAAAAATCGATTGAAAAACCAGTATATGAAGCTGTCAATACTAATACTATGACCCCATGTTTTGTAACCGAATCCAACGATGTTGTCCACTTGAAAAGGGATCCCGACCACATAAGAAAATTATTAAAGGCATAATTTCCAAATCGATTTTTACACAATGCTTGAAATAACTTGCTATAAAATATAATATACCATATTAAGAAGAAAATCTCAATATTTTTGTGGCAATGTTACATTGGCAACCTTGCCCTCTTCGAGTACGAGTAAAATCGTCAGTAAAACCGTTCCCCAGGTAACCGTAGCTTTTCATGGTGCTACAAATACAGTCCTATACTTTCCGTCGGGGGTTTTTTTATTCGATACGTAATCTATCAATTTTAAATCAGACAGGTGTATTTGGGAATTTCTCTTCGGCCGTACGTCCCTTTTCTGGCTCGTTTAGGAAAATGTATCTCGTTATATGTGTGTGTCTGTTTTAGTGAGATCCATTTTTAATCCACCACAATATTTGCTTTGTGATGTAGGTATAAACTTCATGTCTACTTCAGATAGTTTTCGTCTATTCCATTACTTGAAGGGCAAACGTGTGGGCCGGTGGGATAAAATGTATTCAACATTTTTTATATCAGATTTTTTTTATTTCGCAATATAAGTTTTCAACACGAATCTCTCATTTTAACGCGTTTATTCAGGTGTGGTAAATCATTGTCGTGTTCTACTTGAACATCACAAAACAAATTTATGAAATATACCGTTACAACCGTAAATCAAAAAAGTCACGACAACTGGATATTGATCGAATTGGTATTTGCTTGGTAAAACTATACTATAACGAATACAATATTATCACACTGCTCGACCATTTTACCCATCGCAAGCAAATAATATTTTAATGTCAGTGGAATGGATATTATGAGAAACGACTATTAATGAAAATATTTCACTTTTTTTTAAATAGTCCATGTCCGCTCCCAATGTAGACTATGGGCTTCCTGATAGTTATGTCAACAGAAGTTTTTTCTACGATAATTGGATGTTACTCAGTCTTTCAACGCATTTTTTTCGAAGAGAGTAGCTAGGATAAAATGATTTGTCAAGACAGGACTAGTGGGTAACTAATCGCTCTCGTTACGCCACGTTATTTTTGTAATGGAATAAAATTTTCAGACATCACTAACACTCATGCCTTCGAACAGAAAACGATAATTCAATTTTTAAAAAAAAAACCGTGAGATTCGTCACGGAAGTCAACGACTTACTGTAAGAAATGCGATGATAATACTCACATTCGAATGATATGGCATTGATAAGGTAAGGTTAAAGATTAATAACATAATCTTTATGCGAATGATCAAACTAGCGACTAAAGGCAAATGATATTTTGACAGCGCTCGTAACATTCATCATAATAGTGAGTCTCAATTAAATAAGCATGGACTCCATTGTCAGACTCTGTCGTAACTGTCGAACAGACTAAGTAATTAATTAATTATGAAATATGACTCTGACATGACTTATGACGCGCTTATGATATCCACAACTCGATGAGTAATAGTAAATTACTGTTGGAACAGAACAATGAACTCTTTGATTAATGATTATCTCATGGAATTCTAAATATAATACATGTATGCAGAAACCCTTGTTTATTTTAGAGAATTATTAATAAAGGTAATGGCTACATTCCTCTTGGCAAGAATAACTACTAATTGATATCGCACCTACTAAATTAATTTTCATTCCTGTCATCCTCAAAATATCGGTTGTTTTTCTTTTCATTTGGTAACTTGGACGGAAATCCTTAGGTTAGGTGCGATGGGCACACGCACAGCCAATTTCATACTATGTACATTGAAAAACATCTATATATTAATAGCCGATAAGGTCCGTATGTCTGAGTGTCTGTTTGAAGTGAGCGTCCATTTCACACCTTCCAGTCTCCACTTTTTTATTCATACTAAATTTATATATTAAAAGTCGATAAAATAATCACTCGCTTTTCACTTTTCACAAATGTGTGCGTACTGATGATGTCCTCGAGACATCTTCTTCTTCTACGAAATGTATTTTGTTTGCGTACATTTTCAAATTAATAGATAATGAAATGAAATAAAATAAAATAAAATAAAATAAAATAAAATAAATTAAATTAAATTAAAATAAAATAAATTAAAATAAAATAAAATAAAATAAAATAAAATAAATTAAAATAAAATAAAATAAAATAAAATAAATTGAAATAAATTAAAATAAAATAAAATAAAATAAAATAAATTGAAATAAATTGAAATAAATTAAAATAAAATAAATTAAATTAAAATAAAATAAAATAAAATAAAATAAAATAAATTGAAATAAAATAAAATAAAATAAATTGAAATAAATTAAAATAAAATAAAATAAAATAAATTGAAATAAAATAAAATAAAATAAAATAAATTGAAATAAATTGAAATAAATTAAAATAAAATAAAATAAATTAAATTAAAATAAAATAAAATAAAATAAATTGAAATAAATTAAAATAAAATAAAATAAAATAAATTGAAATAAATTGAAATAAATTAAAATTAAATTAAATTAAATTAAATAAAATAAATTAAATTAAATTAAAATAAATTAAATTAAATAAAATGAATTAAAATAAAATAAATTAAACTAAATAAAATCAAACACAATGCAGCAAAAATCTCCCGTTGTTGGGCAACGGGCTTACAGCTAGTCATTCTAAATAGTCTGAGTAAACACAACGGTTATTCAATTTATCTTTTTTTCTAGAGAAATGTTTTGTATAAATACTACAGGAAGTGATATGTAATAGGTAGTCGTTAATAAATCGGGTCCTATGACGCAACGGTAAGCGTTGTTAACTTCCGTGTCGGATCTCACGGGTCCGAGTCCCAGTACGAACAGCATTTTTTCGATCGATTTCTGTTCGAAGGCATGGGTGTTTGTTATGTCTAAAAATTCCCTCTTCCTACACACCTCTGATATTTCAATAACTAGGCGTAGACTTATCCTTCTACCCTACTACTCTCTTTGGAAATGAGAAGTTGAGCGACTGAGTAAGAAACAGTTCTCGTAGAAAAACTCCTGTTATACCTCCATTCGGAGGCCATGCTCCACATTTGGAGCGGAAATGGATAAAAAAAAAGTCGTTACTAAGGATTGCATTATCGGTATTACCGAAACAGGGATCCCGGTATTCATGGGTTTTTTTCAATCTCGAAATAACTATATCTCAGTATTGAAAATGAACCAATATCGAATTTTTAATGCAGATAAAACATTAAATATTTTAATAAAATGGTTCGCGATTAATTGAAATGTTCTAAATCTGAGTTTTGTCTGTATTGACAGGCTTTCAACGATGTACTGTAATTTTAAAAAAAAAACTGTTAGATATTTATGAAAATCACTCGTTTAGTATGAATACCGAACTCCGGTATTGATATCAACTGTGGAAAGGAAAAAGGATGTAACCCACAGTTTTTTCAAAACGGCTTTTTTCGATAATCTCAATGTAACTTGATACAAGTTCTAGCAAAAGGATTTAAGCTGCAAATGTCGAATTAGTATCCAAATTTAGCTTTTAAGTTTGAAAAAAGATGAGCTCGAGAAAATTGAAACCAATTTTTTTTCAATCAATATTAGATTATGTCAATTAAGCATCAGTTTAGGAGTCTCCGTGCACTTCTAGGTTATAAAGGGTGATTCATTAAGAGGTACTTTTTTCAAAAGAAAAAAAAACGTTTATAAAAAAAAAATTGCATAGTCTTTAATATAATAAATAGACCCATTTTCCTAAGTTAGAGTTAATTCTAATCCCGGGATTGGAAAAAGGCTCCGGGATTGGATACCCTACTTACCATGTATGTATAGATTTGCAATTATGAGGTTGTTACACTGAACTTAAACAACCCACCTCGAGCTATTGTATGGAGCTTGCAGACTTTTATCAAATATACAAGTTAAGAAAACAGCATTTTATCGGATAAAGTCGGTCGGGGAGGCCAATACTTCCTACGCAGGACTTCGACTGACGTGTTTTGATTTTTTGGACATGGATTGTCTGACCTATGTTAATGTCTTCGTCTATGTTAATATTTTAAAGCATTATTCGCCTGTGTGATGAAATTTACAGTAACTCATTTATGTTTCTGTTTATATGGTATATATTGACGATTTCTCAACAATAGACCACAATGGTCATATTTGTATGTAAGATATTTCAAAGATTTTATTGCACAACATTACAAGAAGTCTGGGTTTCGTTACAAATAATGTCGTATATAATATATTATCATTTATACTACGGTATTATTGATAGTACAATATAGAGTTTGCACGTTTTGTGTATGATTCTAGAGATTTTTTGACCAAATCACTATGCTAAAAAATATCTTTCACTGACTAGTAACTAACTAGAACAGCTTAATTCTTAAAAAAATTATACTAAATTTAATATTAAAATATTGATCAAGTCCAGGGGTGAGGAACCTTTTCTTATCTAAAGGCCGCATTCAATTTTCTGATTCGACATAAGGCTGCAGTAAACATTGACTAGGAAATCTTTGGCCGGAAACAGGAATTTACGGTCAGAATATGTCGGGAATTTATGAATTTACATAAAGTTACATAATTACAGAATTGGCCAGAAGGCTGCACCAGAGTAGCCAAAAGGCCGCAGGTTCCCCCCGCCTGATCAAGTCAGTCTATGATTATGGATATACAACATCATAAAATAATGTTTTATTTAGTTTTTGAAGTCTTAAGTTAAAGTCATAAGTTTTTTTGATAATAGATAAATGAAGATATCTCTGGAACACAATCATTTAAGAAATCAAAATGATTTTGAACAGAATGCAAATATAATTAAAAATAAATATTACAAAACAAAATTCATTTAATTTCGTCACTATCAACAGGAATTGAACTTTTGGAAAACCTTATCTTACTAAAATTTCCCCCAAATCGAGAAAATTTTCCCAGTATTCGACAAACTGATTGTAATCTCAAAATTCTACACCTACTTACAAACAACTACCTTGAAACTTTATGTAAGCGATGTAAATGAGCTTTCACTGAAATATCGTTACATATTTATTATTATCGACAAACCTCTACTTGTTACAGATGAAATTTGATCAAAATTAATAGCATGGGGTAGTTCCGCTGATTTCCTGCATTCTTTTCACCTTTCTGTATAGTCTATGTTTTTTAAGCCATTATTGGAAGCAGAATAAAATATTAAATAGAATTTGGAAACCAGTGCTGTGGTGTCGGCCGTATTTAAGGCCGAGCTGAAGTCGCCTGACTCCGACTCCTTATTTTAATTCTTGCGTGGTAATGTACTCACTTTTTATTTATAATGGACCCAGGTCTATCATTGTATGTTTATTTAATATAAGGCGGCGGACATATTTAATATTAACATATGCATCTTGCAAATGGGATAACTCGTATGATAAAAATATTTGATTTTGTTTGATTAGAAAAAAACGAATTCGTTGGAGGCTCTAACAAGTCTGCAGACCTAAAACGAACACTTCTTAAAATGAGTTTTTGATTAAAAAATAAATCGTCGATGTAAAGGCAAAAAGCGTAAACCGACGCTCCTGAAAGTTTGTTATATGGAAGACTATCTTAATTTTTATCCTCATTACTCATTTTTAATCAGCTGATCTGGATAATGTCTCACCACTCAAGCAGATTGGTGCGTGTTTCTCATCAAGGTGTGACATTGTTTATTTGGTAGGCGTGTAAAGTACATTTTTTCACCAAGAAATAAAACTTATGACTAACTGGGCAATGGAAGAACTTGTTCGTATGAATTGAAATAACTACTATTTTAAAATTTAATTTAATAACTTTGTGTTAACTTTGTGTAAACCATCGCAAGGTTAACGAACCTTGCGATGGTCTAATGATGCTTCTCAAAGAAACCAAACACGTGTATCATTTAGTAACACAACCAGTGGAATAACAAAGATATCAAATTTTAAAAATGAACTTGAAACACTTGCCGCCGAATCTATCGAAGATATTAAACTAATTTTGCTGATTTTTCCATGCGCTTAACTCCTTTTTATATAATAATTTAATTTACTTTTGGTTTTTTTTTAATTATACAACATATACTATTTAATAATATATAAGTTAGAATCCAAGCTCTCTCCTCCTAAAAGGACTCGATTTAAGCCCGGATACGGTTCATAAACTATGAAAGCGTGTCCATTTATACGCTGTTCGAAATGAAACGGTCCATCTCTGATCTTCTTACTTATTGACGCCATTGTGTAACTGGGAATACAATAGTAACAGGAAAATCGTAGAACAGGCGACTGGCAGACATCACCAGCTGTCGGGGACTGCGTCTGCCGTCTACCCATCCTTGGGCTAGAAATTTATTTTAGACAAAGGGTGATCTCACGAAGCTAGCTTACCTAAAAACATAAGAGTGAGATGATAATCGCCTCTACATTATATCACTCCCCTTCTGTTAAATCGTTTAAGTCTAAAACTTCGTGTTTTTAATTATTATTTAAACCAAACCGTTACTTTTTTCAGACTCTTTCGTCTGCCAAACATAAAACATAATTTAAATATGAATTCGCACCAAAAATATCCATGTCAAAAGACATGCAACCTTGAAATTATCATATATTTTCATAGAAATTAAATAATATTTGATTTTTAGAAATATATTTGGCAGAATGGATGTGAAATTCAATATTTATTTAATGTAATATTATACAATGTACGGATGTCGCAAACAAACGTATTGACTATTTAAAAATGTGAATAGTACTTTGTTTGCGACTACATGTATACCCGATTATATTTTTTATCAGTCTCTTTTTCATAAGCCTATATGAAAAGAGAGGTTGAAAGACCGAATATTAGCTCCTGCGGAATAAGAAGTCCACATTGGGAGCAGACATGGTTCATAAGATCATTTAAAATAATTGTCGCCATGGTTTGAACTAGACATATTGTAGTTTGATACAGTTAGAGCAGGGAAAAATATCTTCTAACGCACCCTCAAAATTGTAGAAAAATACAATGTGATTATAAAATTGACAAATAATATTAAAAATTGAACAAATGCTTAAAATACTCTCTATTCGATCGAAATGGATGATAAACCGACAGCTATAATAACTTACTGTTGTGTAATATGGAATATTTTTAGAAGTACATATAAATACTGTTTTCACTTAAAATACTTATTATTATGTCGTTATATATTTCCATTTATGAGTAACTAAAAGTTTTGCAACATTTTACGACCACAGATATTCCATTGTGGAGTTAGGGTTTACAGTGCCGCGCCGCTATCACCGAAAACGACATCCGCATCTAACTATTTCTTTAAGTACCAAAATAGTGTTTTTAAAATCCAAAACATCGTTATTTAAAGATTACAATTAATTAATGACGTACAACAAACGTTGAATCTCAAAATAACATACATTCCAACATTGACGAATTAGTCTTTTAAATTCCATATTTTAAATCAAATAAACGATAAATTTAAGATATTTATACAAATCGACCTTTCAAACTTATGATTGAGATATATTTTCTAAAGCCAGTATTTAGTACTTATGCGGAATTGTGATCACATTATTGTTTAGTTTTCACTATTTTTTATAATTTTGTAATACCTGTGTTGATACTAATAAAATCCTTCAACCTCGTATCTCTAAATCTATACGTTTTCAGGAGACACATAAATGCACTTTATTCTACCGCTATCGCTTTCTTTCGCTATTGGAACACCACTGGAATGATTTTGTCCCCAATATCTTTGATGAAGTCATTAAGGAAGGGAACAGAGACGTTTCCATCCGTGCTGCCCTTTCTTTCACGCTATACATAGCACATGACCATATTAATTACCAACGTTTTTGTATTAGGACCATATAGTCTCCTAACGGAGGTATCTCAATTAAAGTTTTTTTCAACGATAACTGTTTGTACTCGTCGCTCAACCTCTTGTTTTCGAAGAGTAATAGGGCAGGACAGTACAAGTGGTTAACTAGTAGCTCACGCTATGCCCCGTTATTTAAGAATTAAAAAGTTTGGGAGGATTTTTTTTAGCATCTCAAACACGCATGCCTTCGAAAAGAAATTGATTGGAAAAAATGCTGCTCCTACTGGGACTCAAACCCGTGAGATTCGTAACGGAAGCCAACAAGTTTGACCGTTGCGCCACGGGCCATCGGATTATCTAATTTTACCGGTTTTAAAATATTCATCCAGTTTTACGGAACGTTAAATAAAGCGATATAACATATTTCTATTACTTGTAATGAAAAACAAGATGGGTTTTTTTCTTAATTGACAAAATGTTTTACGCACCGTAAAAATGCTGATGACTTCTCAATATTCCCCCCTCCTCACCCCTTAAACAGATGCTCCCGTTTATGGCTCCGTTTCTATTATCAATAATCCTTAATAAGCATTCCGAAGCTGTTGACTTACTTTATTTACACGTTCTGCAAAAAATCAATCGGGAAGAGAAGATATTTTTTATCGACATCATTTTCTTTGGAATAGGTCTTCACTGCCCCAGGCATCAGACAAGGGAAAAAAAACAATTCAATATAAGAGGGTATAGATTTATTGTATAATACAATGATTTCTCCTGCTTATTGGAAGAGAAACATGACTGTATTCTTTGCTATAATAATATGATACATTATTTTTGTTTTATATTACACGGAAAAATTGGCTTTTCCACCACCATTCATTTTACAGCCACTAATGTTCTCTAAAGAAAATTATTTCGCAATATTTTTAATATGCAACCTATAACTTCCGTACATTGCGTGAATATATTGATAAATTGAGATACATAATTCAAACATTCAATTTGTTTTGTAAAAAATCTAGAGTTGTTCAAATATTTACTCAGGAAATACTGGAAAAATGTTTGTTGTTTCGATATGTTGAATTATTTGTAATACAAATGAATATAAACCAATATACGAAATACTCCATACAGTAAATAAATAATGAATGGTTTAGAGTTTTTAGAAATTAATAAAGTCATTAATAGAAAGAAAGCATTAGCAAATAACATTTTAGATAAGATAGGTGGATTACTATTGTTGAATTAATTTCCACAATATTCCTTTGTACTTTATTTCTACTTTATTTATAAAGGTCAGGACCGGTTTCACTCACGGCGAGCATTATCAACTGATTCAGTTGACAATACTCGCCATGAGCGAATCCGGTCCTCACCTTCATAAAAAAAGTGGAAATAAAGTACAAAGGAATATTGCGTTTTTTCTTAATATAATGCCTTTCCACCGATATTGACAGTGAACATCCTAAAGGTGAATTGATTTCCATTTAGTTTTGCTACACATAATGAAAGTTATTAGTTTATAATTAGTACTATCAAATTTTGTACCTTAGCCCCTTCCTGCTTCCATTAGAAAAGGAAAAACTCCGACTTTTATTTTTTAATTCATAACATAAGATTTTAATAAATTTTAAGTTTATTCGTAAACGTTGCGATAGTTTTATGATGCTTCTTGAAGAGATGAAACACGTGTCGCAAGTTTTAGCACTGCAAAGTTATCAAATTTAGTTTTATATTGAATCTTTATTTTATTTCAAGCTCGTGGAATGATTCTGAATCAAAAACCATATAATCTTCAAGAACCATTACGAACAAATATAATATATTTATTATTAGAAAAAATCTGTATAATCATCGCAGGCAGGTTTTGTTTCATTTACTGAAACGCTGTCTTGAAAATAAGTAATCCTGCACTTCTTTTTTTTCATATGGATATATAATATTACAATATTATTTCTTTTAAATCTACCTACTCTTGTCATGAATATTAATGTAGCCACAGTCTGATCAATGAAAAGCAATTCAATTAGTATTTATTTCAGACAAACATATATTCCCATTTACGAGTTTATTAATTTTTATCTACCAAATGTTATTAATAATAAACGTCTATCTTCCCTTTAAACTCGAGCGAACGACAAATTTATCGTTGACGATAGTGCTTTGCAGCTACGGCGTAGAGCCCCTGTGTCAGTTTATTATATCAATACAAGTATGATTACTGCATTATCGTCGCGTTAAGTTATAATATTTATGGCGAAATGGGATTATGATGTGAAGGAGATAATCTTGGCCGGTATATTAACGTCTCTTGGAACAGGCACAGTGTCATTTTCGCAGTATATCATACATATACTTATATGGTCAACAAATACTACACGTGGCGCCTAAGTTGCTGCCAAATATTTGAAATAAAATTCCTATGATTTAGGATTTTGACTGAAAGTGTTTGATACAATTTCAATATCAAATATGAATCGTTCATTTTTTTTTACATTTTCATGCGCTTTGTTATCCAACATCAGTTACCCTCTTTAATGCACCCTTATTATATCATTTACACGCAAGTAAATATCATTAACAATCATAAATTTGTTCTATAATCAAAATAATTTAATTCTTAAAATGATACAACGTCTGATTATACTCACCTTTTCAAAATCAGTAGACATTTATACATTATGAACTTTCGAATTGCGTTTTAATGATGATCGATTCTAATGATAATATGTGACTTCATAGTCGCATCAAGAAATTGTGTATGCAATTACTTTCCCAATTAAGATTGCACGTCAATAATATCAAATAAATAGTAAAATTGATTTCGATTTCCATCAATATATCTCCTATTTTTTAAAAAAATGTGAGTACATGTTATAAAATATTATTTATCATTCGGCTCAAGTTCATCCGTGCACTTGATTGCCTGAATATGCCGATCGGCGAAACTCTGATCGTTAGTGACAGAACGTATGGAAATGTACAGAATTCGAACGATTCAAATTTATTTTGATGCTCTCTTCTTTATTTTTTTTTAATTTCTTTTTATTATTTTAAGATTTACGTGATGATTTGAAGATATTTTATATTTATATATATTGTACAAACGTTGAGTGAAGTTCCCTTTAATGATGTTATTCGCCTGCTACCTCATGATAATATAATATATAAAATACAGTGGATCCTTGATTGATAGTCTTTTATGGCCTCATAAAAAGACGATTGCGGAAGAACAATTAATTAATCATTGAAGCTAGAAAAAATGAGCTAGGGTTTTAAAAATTGCCATAAATTTGGAAAAATTATTAATGCCAGAACTTGATCAGCGTTACACTGTTTTGGAAAAAATGGTTTTTTCTTACAACATCTTGTTGTAGCACCAGAATCGTTATTTTATTTTAGATATTAAATTTTGTTTTATCTAAAAGATTTTACGATATTTCAAACGGCACCCGCAATTTAATAGTTTCGGTAATGAAGCTCTTGAAATGGAAAGCACCATAATGTTTTAGTGTTTTGAATTATACTTTTATATTACTTAATCACTTTTAATGTGTTCACTGTCAATTTTTGGTGAAAATGTATTATAACATTAAAAGAAAAACTTGTTTGTAGTAATTCTAAATTTATTATTAAAGATTATGACTGATTTCGCTCTTCAAGAGTATTGTTAACTGATCAATATTGTAAATCCGTACAAAGTTATTTATACAAAATTAAGTCTAATAACATGGTATAACAAACAAATGATTAAAGAAATTCATCATTATTTATAAATTATTTTGATGTCGATTTATATTTCATCAGTCAATAATACTCTTGATGATCAGAGCCGGCATTGATGTTAAAAAATTGTTTCTTTTAATATAGTGAAGCACTTTTGCCAAAATGTCAAAAGTCCTGTGACGGGCTCCAGGAGAAATCATAGTATGCGAGTCTCAAAATGCAACTATGTTTCGTAATGAAAATCTTTTGTGAATAATATCATTTTCATGTTTACAATTGAATAAATTCTAATTATATCGAAAAATATATTAAAAATACTTTTTTGTCGCTTTGTCGTGTTTCTAATTTTCTTCAATTGTCATTCAGTTGCAATAAAATCGTTTTTTATTTGCTTAAAAACAATTTTTCAGTACAGACGATGGTTATAGTAATTTTCCAACAGTCTTAGTCATCTTCAGTTTTTCTATATTAATGACTGAGCTAAGAATGTCAACGTTCCGTCTTTATTCAAAAAAATACATAACTTTGTTTAAAGGGGCAATGTTTACGAACTTTCCAAGTTTCCTACTTTCATAGCGTTTAATCAATATTCTTTTATTAAACAACGTCGTTATTTTTTGTTATATATTACTATCCAACGGAATTCATTAAAGTGACAGGGTTCAGAGAACACAGCTTCAAAACAACTGGCAAACACGAGCGAATGGCTTTGGGGACGACAAAATGAGAGATGGTCTGGTTTTATATTTTCCTTTTTATTTATTGTGTCCTCGTTATCATCGGATTTTCTTAACATTAAATAATAACAAGAGAGGCTGTTTTTGTTTCCACGGTGGAAAATCGTAGACAAAACATTCTTCCCCATTAAACTCCCCGGGCAGGGGGTTAGCTTGCAAGGTTTTCATGTAAATAAATAAATTTGTTTTTCAAGCGCCAATTAAAAATATCGTTGCGGAAAATTTATAACCGGCTCTTCGTTATTACATTATTTATGTTCAATTGACAAATATGAAAAATTTTATTGTTTTGGATTATTTGACTTCATGGGCTGGCTTTATTTACAATAAATAATCATATCCCATTTTTGTTTTCAAAATCACATTGTTTTAGTAAAACAAACATGAATAAAGATTTTACATAACTGTTACAATAATTTGAAAAAATATAATATGGCTTCCATCAAACATTATGAACTTGATATTACTCAATGTGAGTTATGCTGTGCGTTACTGACTTGTTCTTAATTAAGTAGATTCATCACACTTTTCCAAAAGCTTTTTTTTGGGCAGTAAAGTTAAGGAATAAGAATACGGAACAAATATAGTATAACTATTCCGGTATTTAATATTAAATACTAAGCGATATTAGAAATAGCATAACCGGTATTAAAAAAAAAGAAAACCAACAATAAATGAAAACATATGTAGTTTAGTTAACCAGGAACTCAGGACCGAGGACATTGTTTTTAATATATTTTTTTTAATTCTTGTTCGCTTCCAATTTGGAGCACATGGTCTTAGTGCGGAGGTATCTAAACAGAAGTTTTTCTACGAGAACAGCTTGTCACTCAGTTGCTCAACCTCTCTTTTTTTTAATAGAGTAATGATATAAAGGATAGGGATAGGACAAGACTAGCGACTATCACTGGATGCTTATCACTCTCGCTAAATTCCGTTATTTTAAAATTGGATTGGTGGGGAAGGGGGAATATTTAGATATCACAAACGTCCTTTCCTTCGAGCAGAAATCGATTGAAGAATTCTGCTCGTACTTGGATTTGAAGTTCGGCATTGAAGCCAACGACGTTGAACCACTATGCCATAGACCTGACAATATTCAATACTATAATTATTAAACGCTTATTTTCATAAAATAACGTTAAAACATGAATGACCTTAAAATGCTACTTTATCAATGCCGGAATCTGACAAACTTGATCGGATCTTCAGTCAAAAATACGACTCCAGAATTAGCTCTCTGTTGAATCACACTCTTGCTCATTAAATATTTGTACACTGTTATTGTAATATTGAGATATTTCGAATTTTTAAAACCAGTATTGAAAAATCGGACAAGAATAAAAATACTGGTATTTTCATCAGAACTCTCGTATTTACTTTTTCAGGATTGAAATAGAATAAATCACTTATTATTTTGATACACTACAACTATTACTTGAAAATGAGGTTTTTAAATATATTTACTACCCAAGGAGATGACAGTACGATATTTTCGGATTCGGACTCTGTTCGTAGATGAAATGTGTCCTAAATTATTTATTTTATTAATTACATCATACAATGAATAACGTAGAGATGATATTTTATTTTCTCATAACAAGGGTATCTGGTGAATTATATGTTATTTCTTTTTACATGAAGTGTCTGTTATGACTTCGCAGAATGTCATGTTAAATAATAAGACCAATCTTTATTATTAAGCCTTCCATATTGTTTTGCCATTTCTGCCTCTAATGGATTAATATTGTGTTATTACGAAAACCCATGTAACTTGGGTTGTTTTTAAAACCTTTTTCCATAAAAGAAAAGTATATTGTGGTCTTGAAATATTCGGGTCTTCGCCGTTATAAACGCACTCCGCTAATTAAAGGCTCAAGATTTTTATTTTTATTTTATGACACATTTTGAATTTAAAACTTTTACAATGAAGAAATGATTATTGAATTTAGCAATGAAGTCAACGAGTAAGCTCCGACAAATTCTACTTTAATATATAAAAAAAATCCCCATTGGCAGGTGGGTTCTACATCCTGGGAAAACAAATAATTCATGATTTCTGAAAAAATAATCAGGAACATTTAGTTTCACATTCTCAACAACGGTGGAATTCTCATTTTGGCTTTGCATAAGCCGAAATAAATATATGGCATCGAATCGAATCGGCAATCGAATCCGCAATCCAAAGACAAATGTTTGAGTGTGTTATATTAAAACTATTTTAATTGCATCCACCCTTCCGATCCTTCATTAACTGGGCGTAGCGAGAGCGATTAGTTAATCACTATTCCTGTCCTACCCTTCTCCTTCTATCCCTACTTCTATTTTTTGAAAAGAGATATTGAGTAACAAACTTTTCTCGTAGAAAAACTTCTGTTAAAATACCTCCGTAAGAAGGTCATATGCTCCACATTGGGAGCGGACATGGTTAGTATATATATACATATATGAGTAAGTTTGCAAAAACGTCTTGAGATATTATTCGACTTTTTTTATGGAGTTTAATTACAAAATTCTTTCCTCGATATTTCATTAAATTATTATACAAAACGAATTTTTTTAATAATAATTCCCAATTTTTCCTCAACGACAAAAAAAATAATGATAATATAAGTTTGTGTTTTGAACTTAAAAATAACCATCGCTCTTTACCCAGCCTAAAAATATTTTCACAAAAACACTTTCATTTTTGGTGAGATATATATGACATTTCGAATGCTTTGTGTTTAATTCATTCATTTTTATGGATAGATTTTTAAAATAATAAATAGTGCAAAAAAGTAACTTTTTGTGAAAAAATATAATTACTTTCATAAATTGCGCATTGAGACGTAATGGATTTAGTAAATGGTTTAATTTCAATATGATTCCTTATATACAATTTCAAATATTGTCACTTATTGAAATCTTCAATTAAGATTTTTGTATATTCAGCTTTTATTTTTATCTTATGGTCTCCACTTATATACTGGTTTTTAGTTAAAGTACACATATTTTAATAGAAAAACTGTCCCCTTAAAGCTTAGAGCCATTGAAATACCCGAGTAAGGGATGAATTACGTTTCGTTTAATGGATTTTCATTATGCACAAACTATAAAGAGTAGTAATATTGAATACATGCAATCACAAATAAATTCAAAGCTGGTTTCAGACCCTGGACCTAGCTAAGCTTTTGAAGCCGACTGGTAACACTGCTCACTTATAAAAGCACATCCTGTACTATTTATTACCCATCATGGATTCACTCTACCGCAATCAAGAAAAAAAAATTGGATACATTGTGTTTAAAATTGATCTAAATTTGGAACGTGTTCTCAAATGCCATGCTAAATCTATCTGCATATGATGAAAAAATAAACAAAGAATTTAAGAAAAATAAAAAAACATCAGATATTTAATAAAACATAAACTAATTAATTATAACACGGATATATCCGCCGCCTGTGTGGTCAAGTGGTCAACGTCGTTGGCTTCGGCTACGGAGGGCCCGGATTCAAATCCCGGTACGGACAGTTTTATAAATTGATTTTCCAATCGATTTATGAATTTCTGTTCAAAGGCATGGATGTATGTGATGTCTTGAATTCCCCCCTCTCATCCATCCTATCATATGAACGGGACGTATCTTGGGCGATTAGCTTACCACTAATCCTGTCCTAGCCCTATCCTTGTATCCCTACTCTCTTTGGAAAAAGAGAGGTTGAGCAACTGAGTAACAAGCAGTTTTCGTAGAAACACTTCTGTTGAGATAAACTCCATTAGGAGTCCATAAGTTCCACATTGGGAGCGGACATGGTTTAAAAAAACTTAAACTGACTAATAATTATAATGATGATGAAAGTGATTTCAGTTATGAAGAAAAATGTTACAATATTAGAAGAAGCGAAAATATTTTTTTATTTTGTTCCAAGCTTTAAAAGTTATCTTTTTTTGTTTTATAACGCAATGTCTTTATTTACACGGTTTTTTATACATGTATTATTATTTTGTATGAGTTCCTTGCCTATTTTACGCGGGTTTGTGAAAAACCTTTTTTCCCGCGTAAATCGGGGATGGGTTTATATTCAACAGAGCTTGCAAAGTTTTGACAAGATCCTATGGTACAAATTAATCTTTTTATAAACTTTTCGACATGATTTAGTGTGATATTCCACACGTGATGATCGACATCCTATTAAAACTTATAACGACGTATGCTCGAGTAAAAGTTTCTATTCAATTGAATTTGATTTATTACTTCATGATATATAAAATACTGCTAGAGAACTTACTAAATGTTTTAGTAAAACTTTATTACATATCTATAAAGCACATTTAAGTCATACGTGGGTAACGCGTCCGTTTTTCTTTTTAAATATTATTGCAAAACATATCAAATCATCCTTTTGTATTCGAGTTATGGCGTATCACTTATAAATATTAAGCTGCGTATATTCATTAAATAAAAATCTTCAAGGTGCCAATCAAACCGATTATTTATTATTCAAAACTACAATATGTTTCATGATTTACTTCAATTATATTTAGGTCATTTAAGATGTTTGGTTGAAAGATAAAACAGTGAGTTTAGGTTATTACTTTCAAACAAACCTTCGGCTATTTTAAGGAATAGTCAGTCACAAGTACAGGGCTTACCATTTTAAATACTCATTTTTTTAATGTTTGATTTAACCGAGATTTGCGTGTCACCTTGTTGTTCATGGCTGACGAATCGACAAGGCGGCAAAGATTTTCAATAATTGGTTGATGAAATAGATTATCGAAACGGTATAAGCAAGTTATTTTTGGCAAAAAAAAAAATCAATTTAATGTTTTCAATGACAATTATTAGTGGAAAGGCATTATAATATAAAAAAGCACTTGTTTTACTGATTCCACATTATTTAAAATATATATATCATTGCTGGTTTCGTCCATCGCCATGTTGAGAATAAATTGTGTTTTATTTTTTTAAGCAAAAGGTAATGTCGGAAAAATTGTTTCATTTCTTTGTTTGATAAGTACATTCGTATAATAATCATAAAACGTTTTTTATAAACCCTTTGTCAGCTATAAATAAAGCAACGAGTTAAAAGGATCCGGACCATATCGTTAGTAATACAAATCGTGTTTTATTTTTATAAATGTACTGTCTTTCCACAGTGAATCGATATCTAACACCATTCACGTGATTTGATAGCTTTCTTATTCAATGTCGATGTTATCTCTAACATTTACGAAAACGAATTCACTTCATTCCGTTTACAGATAATTAACTATTTATTATTTTCCCGGCGCATTTCGAAAAGGATTGTATCTATCAAATAAAATTGGGATTAGATCGAGGGTAAATTTATTATATCCGCTTTTAAAAAGCTTTGAAAGTCTTCGATACTCAACCGAATCTGAAGTTAGTTCTGTAATAGCCTGCTCAGAATGGAGAAAATCGAATAACACTTTGAAACTCACGATCTATTGTGAGCTGAAAACCAATTTTCGATGTATGTAAAATGACTTCTATTAACCGAATTTTATTGTCGTTTGTCCCATTCAAACATATTCTAATATGCGTACATACAAAACGTCTGAGTTTTTTTCTATAGAAGGCCATTTTATAATAAACACTTACATAGTATGGGTAGAAAAATCATTATCGTTTTATATGAAACATACTTCTCTGTTATTCACACACATTGACCATAACAAAGCTGTTCATTATGTAATCGATTTTTTCCTCGTCTTTACAGCGAGTATCATAAAAAATGAATAATAAATATTTTTTTACCAACGTACACATCTTCATACCTTACTCCAGGGGTGCCCAAACTTTTTGACCGCCGGGCCACATTGAATTTTTTTTAAAAGCTAGAAGAGAAAATTTATCACTAGAAATGGAAGTAATTAATCTACAATTTAAAGATGTTCTAAAAGACAAATATGAAAAATTACCATTATTGGATTTTTATAAAAGTCATTACAGCCACTAGCAGAATTTTTAAATTTACACAGATTTGCTCAAGGGCTATTTTCTGTATTTGGAAGTACGTATGTATGCGAAAAAGCTTTTTCTAGAATGAAATATACCAAATCTGTGTTATAGACCTACTTTAACTGACGAGAATCTTAAATTAGTCCTGATTATTGCTACAAGTAAAATTGAACTACAATCAAATTTTATTATTAGCGAGAAGGAACAATTTCATAAATCGCATTAATATTTTTTCTGTATTCAAATTCTGATTTTTTTTTAATGTTTAAATAAAAAGAAGATTTGATTGTATATTTTTTTTACTTTAATTTGTCCATTATTAAAAAAAATATTGTTGTAATTTGTAAATAATATAAAAAAATCATATCTTAAATTTGTTGAAGTCGAGGGATGACGGCCAGATTTGGCCCGCGGGCCGTAGTTTGGACACCTCTGCCTTACTCATACACAAGCACTAGTTAAGAATACCATCAAAATACCACCTATATGACACGTTCCACGATAATTACGCGTATTATAGATATTGTTTTTTTTAATTCATGTATGCTTCTATTCTGTAGTATACACACTCCAAATGCAGCTTAACCCAACAGATGTTGATCTACGAAAACTGTTTGTTACTCGGTCGCTTAACATCGGAAAACATAAGGATAAACTTGATAAAAAGTATATCTAGAACAAACAGTTGGCTGATTGCTTCCACTACGCCCTAGGGTCATTTAATTTGGATGGATGGGAAGGAATTTACACGTCGCAGAATTCCTTCCCTTCAAGTACAAATGCAAACTGCCCGTACTGAGATTTGAACCAGTGAACAGCGCAGCCTTCGACACCGAGGTTGAACATTTAGCTACAGTCCTGTAGAAATTGTTGATACTCTTTTCCAAAGAGGTACATTATTATTGATACTTGAGTTGCCGTATATTTAAAATATAATAATGAAACATTACATTTGAATCGTTCAAAGCAAGTTTTATCACTAACGACCCGGGTTTCGCCTTTTGGCATTTTCATGCGTTCATGTGCACGGATAGAATATATGTACATAATTTGACCGATTTAAATTTAATATTGAAACTCCATCCCATAAAATAAATTCTGTCGGAATTTTAAATTATAAGGAAACGTGTTTTATTTTTGTATTTTCTTCGCAAATTTACGCCACTTTGGGACTGCTTAAAAAGTGTAGATTCAATGCTCTTGTACTTTCGCCGATTCGATTGCGTGCACATGGTTGCAAAATTTCGAATTGAAAATTTCGATTCACAGATTTTACAATCGATTAATAGATTTGTATCCACAATACATGGACGTATGTGATGTCTACATCCCTCTCCGCCCAACCAATATTCAAAATTGAGTGTAGAGAGAGAGATATAGTGAAAGAAATCAATTAGGTAATTCTGTCATATCCCGAGCATCTTACAACCAGTTTTTGTACAGCCAGTGACTTATTTCATAACATACTTCAATATGGGCTAATATTATCAACATTGGGAACGAACAAGATTTTTTTTAAAAAAAATGTGATTTTTCACCAAAAGTCAGTCCTTTGATAAATAATAAATGTCCGTCAATCTTTTTATGTTTATGTTTACAGTATAATGAATGTTTTATACACACGTGTAGGGACAAAAACCGAACGGAATTTACTTAACATTTCCGTTTCATTTCATTTGTACGACTCAAATAAAATAAAAAGTGAAACAGCGTAATGTATATTTGTCGATATTGAAATAAAACTGTCGTCAAGTTTTACAACTGTAGTTAAATGTTTTTTTTTAATATAGTCTAATTATTTTTTTAAATAACTATGAGACCAATATGACCTAACATATCATGACCACCCATTAAAATTAGTTGAATGTGAGGAAGGAATTTAGGATTTCGGCTGAAGGTGATGAATAAAATTTTATTACTAGATTTAAATAGTTTATTTTTTTGTACATTTCCATACGTTGTTTCACTAACAACTAGGACTTCCAACGCGGTTCAAACCGAAACCGGTTAACCGGTTTATTGTCTGTTTTAAGAAAAACCGAAAACCAGTTTATTGTGCACGATTAACTGGGGTTTAATGAAAAACTTCTTTGGCCTTTAGTCCAATGGACTTTTATACAACTATTCTTATGTCGGAGAGCAGTGGTCAACGTCGCTGGCATCTGTGACGGATCTCACAAATTCAAGTACCAATATTTTTTCATTCGATGGCATGGGTGTTTGTAATTTTAAGATTCCCTTCTTCCATTCCATTCCTAAAATAACGGTACATAGCAAAAGCAATTGTTTAACTTTTAGTTCATTTTTAGCCCTATTCTCATATCCTTACTCCATTTGAAAAGAGAGGCTCAGCAATTGAGTAACAAGTAATTCTTGTAGAAAAAACATTAGCTTCGAAAAAAAACAGTCCGTATGCTTCACATTATCCGCCCTTAATGGTTTTAAAAAAGGTATTTTATGCAACTAATGAGTTCATAGTTAAGTTAGCAAAATTCCCTATATTTTTGTTTTGAGATATTGGTTTGTCTGGTAATAAAATTGTTTTTTTTTAAATAGCTCCTATTTATTTAAAAAAAAAAAAAAAAAAAACTGGTTTGTTGCTTTGGACTGTTGCAATTCGACTGCTTGAAGGTGCCAAAAAGCGAAACCAGGGTCGTTTTAGAATAAAATATAATTATCAGAAAATAATTAATAAATGGAAGCTCGTGACTTTCTATGGCAGAGCCGCTGCTGAAATTTATTTTTCGAAGGTTATGCTTAAAATGCACGTATCCATTTACCGCACTGACCTTCATAATTAATAAAATTATCTTATCCTCGTGGGATTTTCCATATGGTTTTAAAGTGTGATACAATTTTTGAACGATAGCAAATTATTGTAGATTGCGTGTATTAATTACTTTTGAACTATGTATTTGTTACTTATTTTCACTTAGGCTTCTATCAGTATCCAATTTATTTAAAACCTTGAGGGTTGAGTATGCAGATTGTATTTAGGGTAAAAATTGATATTTTAACCAGCGTAGCAACCTCATAACAGAGTCATGCAATGCATGAGGGCCCATCGACAACGGGGGGTCGAATTTCTATAAACTCAATATGACAAATTGCTACAACCCTTACAAGACGCTCATGTAATTAATTATAAATAATCACTCAAATAGTAACTAATCAAATTTGAATAACCCTATATTTGTTATCGTTCTGATAAACACCAAAGTCAATTTATTATCCATAATACTATTTTTAGGAATATGAATTAGGATATTATAGTAGATAAAATGAAAAAATGTCTTGCGTATCTCTTTTAAACCAATATATAAACATAATTTCGTTAAAATACTTTTAAACATAGTTATGATAAAGACATAAGCCGAAATAGACATCTGCCATATATTCGTAAAATTACAATACTTTGGTTATTTCACCTTATTAAAATAGATTTATACTAAATAAATATCAATTCAATCAGTAACCAATTGTGTGAAGGGCCTTGCATGAAGGCCGTAAATTTCTAGCTACGCCACTGATTTTAACGAAGACGAAACACAACGGAAGCATTTAGATTTTCCTCTTGCCTACATGCAAAATAATTAATAATTAAAATGTTGGAGTAAGTAACAACTCTCATAACATTTTGTATTATAATGTTTGTAATACAGTAAAGAAGCATTATCAAAATTTGTTGAATGTTTCTTAATCCTTGTTGCTTTTTTTAAAGCTTGAAGACTGAGAGATCAAAATTGTATGTGCATGAATTTTGTAAAACCTTTTTAACCCGGAAGCTGTCAATATTATGAAATATGATACAGCGAACCTCGGGTTAAAAGTCCTTCGACAAACGCGTGAATAAATGATCCCACGGAAAAGGGGAAAAGCGAAGTGTTTCCTTCAGCCCCGTACCCACCTGGACCATCATCGTGTTCACACCTTAACGGATTTTCATAGTGACTGATCCGTCATAATTATTAAAAGATATTTTAGCTACACTTGATTAATTCTTGAAGGTATTATCTCCCTGGGTCCAATTATAAAACGAAAATGGTATAGGCCTTCGCAATTCATAGAGATTAGAGACTCAACACAACTTTTCTGGGTAGATACATAATACATATTTTTAATTGGATTGGTAAACCGTTAACTTACTAGCAAGATTTTCACATATTATATATCACGGACTTTTAGTGGACATGCCTATATATTAAAATCAAGATTTTGTTTTTTTATAAATTACTGTCGTTTTTTATGACTTAGTTACCGTTTGGTATCCAAAGAATTTACGTAATGGACTGCACTCCGGCACATTTTTCTTTCAGGGATGACAGTCTAACTAAGTGTTTTATTAGGATAAGTCCTAATTACTTTGAATTTCGACAATCAATCCGCTAAACGACATATTTAAGATTCGCAGCATCGAATAAACACTGTATCCGTTTTTATACTATGAAATAGGGATTCTGTGTCGAGACGTCCCGGGACAAAAGTCCCGGGACTTTTAAGATTTTTTGCTGTCTTAAGTCCCGGGACATTTAACAACCAAGTCCCGGGACTTAAGACAGCCAAATTGTACATTTTTAATTTTGAAAAAACCATTCTAACAAATAAAAATTGGATGCAAGCAATCGCTAATGTGACCTAAAAAGTTAATTTTAAAGTTACATTGGTGTCTATCCACGGGATCAGTTTTGAAAAAAATGCATTATATTTAGGCTAAGGATTAAAGGCCGGGGTTTTAACAAAATTAAGTATGCATTTATAACAGGAATCTTATAAAAGAAACAGCTGTTTGGATTTATAATTGTTGAAGTTTCAAATAACATCTATTTATATATTGTAATACAAAACAACCATTTTTAATGGGTAGAAAGAGACATGCAGAAATACAAAAAAAACTTAGACACGTGTTCGCTTACCTATTTTTGCAGCATGGGATAATCGCACAGAATTCTAAGAATTAATGGAACCAATAGTTATTTCTAGAAAATTATGTTATAAATCAAGGCGGCTTATAAACTTTTATTACCAACCGTTCTGCTAAGACTAATTGATTTTCGAAAAGAATACACGAAAGATTTTGACAAATGCTCCAAAACAATATTTTTGAAATACGGAGATAATTTACTACAACGTCTTTTCTCCGTGGAAAAAGATATCGAGGTATCTGAAGAAAATACCGATGATGAGATAAATATTGCAGAACTGTCACTGGATTACAAAAAAACAAAAGATTTCTCCATTAAAAACTAAAGGAATTTAATTTTTTAAAATCAACTGAAGAACGGAAACAAAGATTATTTTTTTATATATAACATTAAAGCAACATCGACTTACAATGAAGATGAGCAACAACGTTTATTACAAAAATAAGAAATTGGCTGTCTGATTCGTCATTAAATTCATTATTATTTTTAAAAGCATATTTTGATAAACAAGAATAAAATATTAACTTTTGTGTAAATAATACATACTATGTATGATTTGAGGTTGTGACTTTATTATTGAATTAATTTAATATTTTTATTATTAATAAATAAATGTGTTCAAAAGATGTATTTTTTTAATTAACGCATACTTTCGCCGCCCTTTTAAAGTACGCATGAAAAAAAAATACGTCTAACAGCGTAAAAAATGCTCAAAAAAAATAGTTTAATTGAAACGAAATATTAAAAACGTTTGGGAGAAAGATATCTTCATTTATGTTATTAGAAATTTGTTTAAATCAATTCATAATCGTATTAAAAATATAACTGTAGCAAAAACAAATTAAAAATATTATAATTAAGTGTTCATACCTGATGTTGTTTTATTTACAAATGTTTTTCACTATTCTACAAAGTTACCAATGTCTCAATTGGACAAAAAAGGTATAAAAGTTGTATTGTGATTTGTGAAGTAACGGTCATAATTTTACCCAATTCATTGTTATTTTTTCAATACATGAACCGTTATCATCCCTTTTTAGTAAATAAGTACTTACAAATATTTAATTTTAATAAATTCATAATTTTATTAAAGGGGAAATAAAAGTCCCAAGTCCCGGGAAGTCCCGGGACTTTGACTTTATCACGTCTCGTGTCCCGGGACTTTGAAACACCCGAGACTTCAGAATCCCTACTATGAAATCAATTTGCCGAATATTCAAAACATATTATTTTATCTATTCTAGATTATATAATAGTTTAAATAAAAGGCTAAAAGGCCACTTGTTTTCTTAATAATACATAGCTTGAATTTATTTATTTAACGTATTTTGGTTTATCATTGAATAAACTTGATCGATAATTCAAAACGCTATTTTATATGATAGATGTGTCCTAATTGAAATTCAAATCTGCCTATCTATGCTTATATATGGCCAACGTGTTATATTATTATCTTTGGGTCGTGTTTTATGAAATTGACAGTCACGTCATCTCTGCTAGTTGTTTTCTGCGTGATGGCTCACCTACAACCTGGAAACGAGACCCAACCCTTGCATCATCATTATTATTGTCATACTTCACTGCCATTAAGTGTTTTCCAAAGCACTTTCGTATATTGTAGATTGCGGACGCTTTTTTATATTTTGTTTTTTTTTCAGCCGAACGATAAACGTCAGTTCATATTTTGAAAATGGAACAGTTCTGTTTTAAGTAGAGATGACACCAACTAAAATTTTCTAACCGCAGATGTAACAAATTGATTTTCTTCACGATAAATAATATAATCTTGATTCACCATCAATAACTTAACAAAAAAAACATTTGTCTTACCCAATCTAAATTATATTAATTAATAAACTCAGTAACTTGTTTTATTGTTTAGAATAATAAATTATTCTTGTGATGTTATTACCTCGACTTATTCTTGGGTACTGAAAGTTGTACCTGATACGAATTCACCACAGAGCAGCATTATTGGCGCTTTTTAATGATTTTCAAAACGGTCTCGGGAGCAGTCACTTAACAATTTCTTTGCAATTAGGTATGCTGAAGAATATTCTTGTGAAATGACGAGTGTGGTATCACGCCACCAAGTTGTGAAATGCAATTCAAAAAGCCTTTGTTACATTCAAGTTGACGAGGCCGTTTTTCTTCCGTGCTGAAGTACTCTTGCATTTACCTGTTTAACACGTGCACTAGTAGAAAGCTAATAGTTGTTAATTAAGCTGGTTTGATGGTTAGCAATACTGTCGTACTGGAACGCTGCATAAATGAACTAAAATTTATTTCAATTATAAGCATGAATATCAAAATGTATATTATTTTATAAAAATGTGTACTAGAGACAACTATGGTTTTCCTATAAAAAATACACGATATTTATTTGTACTTATTTCCAATTTTTATTTATCAAGATCAGGACCGGTTTCGCACATGGCGAGCATTGTCAAAACATTTAAATATGTGTTAGTTTAGAGTCACTATGTCATAATTTCTACTGTAATTAGGTAAATTCTTTTCAATGCCAATGATTTAATACACCTTTTTATTTCAATTTGTTTTTGTACAGATAGCAATGGTAAATTTTATTTCTTATCAGTTGACAATGCTCACCATGACCGAAACCGGTTCCGATCTTGATAAATGAAAAGTGAAAATAAGTACAAATGAATATTTTGTTTTTCTTGATATAATGCCTTTCCACCAAGTATTGACGGTGAACACCCTAATAATGGGTTTCCTAAGGTAAAAGTTCGCATTTTTCCCGTTCTAGGCGCGAAAGTGTTATTCACCATTTTATGTATTTACGACAGTGTAAAACTTTTATCTCTCAACACTGTGGAGTAAGGTTCAAACTACTAAAGATTGCAACTCAATGTCTCTGTTGTGAGCTGTGACTAACTTTTCTATAGTATCAGCATACCTAAATTGGTTTTAATATTTAACACTCCATTATCAAATAATCGTAAACTTGCCAGCACTTTGAATCAACTTCTCCGTGCACGTCTGCATTAAATTTATAATACGAAATATCGTTAAATCACAAATCTTCTGATTAGAAAGTAAACACCGTTTGTTACTACAGCAGTAGGGTTGTTATATCAAGACGCTTCACGCAAACCTTCGTTAATAATTGATTTTAATAAATTTAATATTGTTTACCGAATCCTTGGCGGACGGAAAGTATCAAATTATACTGAGAAGTGGTACTCCCGCATTTTAATCGTATAAACGAGAGAAAAGATTTCAATTTACAAATATAAATTTTAAGCCATTAAAAATCTTAAATGTCGGTAAACATAGCAGATTTTGTGATTTATTTCTGAGTTGTTTGTCAAATTCAAATTTTTGTTTTATTATTTGTTAATTATTTTAATTTGTTGACATATACTTACGTAATGGATTTCTCGACACCTTAACAAAGCTTCTTTTCTTTTTGGTAATTAAAAAACACTTCAATTATTCATCTGTCAAATAAAAGAGGTTTCCCGATTAGAATCTATCTTATCAATATACTGGTTCTTCGACTTAAGAGGATATAGTACCTTTACGCCTGAAAACAGAGTAAATCGATCGTTTGCCATCGACGAAATCTCGTAAACCGTTCACTTAAAAAAAATTTTTTTTCAATAATTACATTTTCCAAACGCTTTTTTACACTATTGCATTTTTTTTTTATGAAAATAGTAAAAATGTCAAGATTACACGGTAAAACATTGACTTGGATTTTTTTCAACTACTTTACGCGAAGATCGTTTTAAGGTTTATTATAAGATACCGAAGTTTGAAGTCTTAGAAAGAAATACAGATAAAGATTGGTTTAAGAAAGTGATTTGAGCAGAATTTCTAATTTATCGTATATAATGATTATACAGCCATTTGAAATGTACCATTTTCCCCACTTTTTCTGACTGGTTTTTAAAGCATAATTGTATCATATATACTTCTAAAAAAAATTGAAATAAAAAACCATTTTATTGTTTACATTAAAAGCAAAAAAAAATAAATAATAATGATAATACCAATAAATGGTAACCATTTTTCGGAGATGCCTTTTCTTACCTACTATGGTTCAGTTTGAGCTTCAGTCTGAGATCGTACGTGGTGTGGAGTGGACGCGTCCAATGTTTTATTAAAAAATATTAAATCACTGGTCAACGAATATTAGAGGTAATCAAAGCAATGTTTTTTTATTCTGCCAAAAAAAACGTGCTATATCGGTTGGGGTTAGGGTTGCCCAAAGCGCTGACAAATAATATTATTATTTATAATACAATAATGTATTTTTCATTAGCGATGCTTCTAAAGACCAGTATTACTTTAGCTTATGGATGTCCAACCGGTAGATCGCGATCGATCGGTCGACTCCAAAGCATAATTTGTTTGATCCCGAAAGCTTCCGTGAATTTGGGAAAAATTTACAATTTAAATATAAAATATACAAAAATTGAATTATTTGTAAGCATATACCTAATATATATCTAATATATCTAATTGTATGTATTTCGCATTTAAAATAAACATTTCTAAGATTGAAGAAGGGAAAAACCCTACTAAATAAAAATTGTTACAAGAATCATGGTAGAAGTCGATCGCGAGAAAACTTAAGATTGAAAAGTCGATCTTAAGAAAAAAAAAAGGTTGAACACCCTTGCACCCTTTAATGCAGCGATTTCCAACCTTGGAAGCGTGGACTATTGTAAAAAGAAGCGCGAACAGTCCAAAATATTTATTTACCCTTTAAAACCTGTCTTTGTTACTATATGAAAATAAAGCATGGGGAGGCGCGAAGATATTTTTTTTCAAAGGGAAGCGCATTAACACAAAAGTTGGAAACTACTGGCTTAATGGATAAGTATTTTAAAATAATTATTTGGCAATGCTTTTAAACAGAGATTCTATCTATAGATATTTGTATCTAATAGTAATAATAGATGAATAAAAGCATTTTTACATTAGTATTTATGAATCATTTCTATGTTTCAAAAGTTTTATGCCGCTTACAGATGGGGAAGATTTTCGCTAAAAAAACAAAGTTCGTCGTTTAAACGTAAAAAAAACGCATTATTATTAGAAACAAAAAAATATTGGAAAATATGTTAATATGTCACAACCCTGCATGTCGTCGAACATGCAAATTGCCAGTAAAGAAAGTTCTCAAACATTATATAAAGAAATACAAATATATCTATCTATGCATTCAATATAAATTATTTGAATGACTACTTTTGATCTGGTCTAATATTCATTTAGTTTCTTCCTTATTGAGTTAGACTATAGAATATTGAAGTAAAACTATTTGCATTCAGTAAAATATACACCCAATACTTTTTTTACTCGATTATTTTGGATAAACCGTTACGTTTTTTCATACATTTTTGGTACTTTTTTTACACGGATTTGAAACCGATTTATCAAATTATATGAAATGAGCTTTTTTTTACGCGTCACTTTCTGGAACTAATGTATCATCCTGAGATTTTGGATCTTAGATTCAAAAGGTCAATAGAAATATATAATAGAATCCGCAATACATTTTAGATGCTATTAATAAAAAATGTAAAGAAGTCACTGTGCGACATGTTCAATCGATTTGTTAAGAACGATTACTTAACATATAATAATTTAAAAATATCGAAGTCTCACACGATAAGACATAGTTAAGATAATTTTCGGATTAAATTCATGGTAAACTATAGCGCGAACCAGAAATAACTATCAATTGCAACTTATAATTCTTTTAGAACTCAATACTTTTCTATTTTAATCTTATTATGTCAATATTTTTTATGTTTTAAACTTTTTTATGCAACAAAATTATTTTTCAAAACTGTATTCATCAATATCATAACAAATCAATATCATAAAAAATAGGTTATACAAAATTAAAAATAAAAACTAATTCAATATATAAGAGAAAGTTTGAGAAATTTGTATTGTATGGTTTGTTTAGCGTCTCTTGTTACCTTTGGCAAAAGCCGTCTCATGATTTAATTTATTAGTAAGATAGCTTACTGTTGCTTACATGTAGCAATACCTCATATGAAGCATTTTCAAGGAATATATAATTAACGTATAGTTTCAGTTACATATAATTGTTGCAACAGATATTTGGGGAAGTAAATTAGATTGTCAGTCTTGGCTATGAAGATAAATAAATACTTATTGATTTTCGTCGATATCTAATATTAATACAAATTGTTTTATATGAAAAACCTTTATAACTGTCGAAATACCCATTCGTATGTTAGGTGGTATTGTTATTTTTGTAATGAAATAGAAAAATGTTTTGCTTGTTTTGATACTGTAAAAATACGTATTGTGGTGGTTACTTATTTAAGTCAGTGCAATATTTATGCTGTAGGTCAAATTAAAGTTTTGCATTCCTACTGAGTCGCCTTTGCAAAATGTCATAATTAAGAGGATATAGTACCTTTACGCCTGAAAACAGAGTAAATCGATCGTTTGCCATCGACGAAATCTCGTAAACCGTTCACTTAAAAAAAAATTTTTTTCAATAATTACATTTTCCAAACGCTTTTTTACACTATTGCATTTTTTTTTTATGAAAATAGTAAAAATGTCAAGATTACACGGTAAAACATTGACTTGGATTTTTTTCAACTACTTTACGCGAAGATCGTTTTAAGGTTTATTATAAGATACCGAAGTTTGAAGTCTTAGAAAGAAATACAGATAAAGATTGGTTTAAGAAAGTGATTTGAGCAGAATTTCTAATTTATCGTATATAATGATTATACAGCCATTTGAAATGTACCATTTTCCCCACTTTTTCTGACTGGTTTTTAAAGCATAATTGTATCATATATACTTCTAAAAAAAATTGAAATAAAAAACCATTTTATTGTTTACATTAAAAGCAAAAAAAAATAAATAATAATGATAATACCAATAAATGGTAACCATTTTTCGGAGATGCCTTTTCTTACCTACTATGGTTCAGTTTGAGCTTCAGTCTGAGATCGTACGTGGTGTGGAGTGGACGCGTCCAATGTTTTATTAAAAAATATTAAATCACTGGTCAACGAATATTAGAGGTAATCAAAGCAATGTTTTTTTATTCTGCCAAAAAAAACGTGCTATATCGGTTGGGGTTAGGGTTGCCCAAAGCGCTGACAAATAATATTATTATTTATAATACAATAATGTATTTTTCATTAGCGATGCTTCTAAAGACCAGTATTACTTTAGCTTATGGATGTCCAACCGGTAGATCGCGATCGATCGGTCGACTCCAAAGCATAATTTGTTTGATCCCGAAAGCTTCCGTGAATTTGGGAAAAATTTACAATTTAAATATAAAATATACAAAAATTGAATTATTTGTAAGCATATACCTAATATATATCTAATATATCTAATTGTATGTATTTCGCATTTAAAATAAACATTTCTAAGATTGAAGAAGGGAAAAACCCTACTAAATAAAAATTGTTACAAGAATCATGGTAGAAGTCGATCGCGAGAAAACTTAAGATTGAAAAGTCGATCTTAAGAAAAAAAAAAGGTTGAACACCCTTGCACCCTTTAATGCAGCGATTTCCAACCTTGGAAGCGTGGACTATTGTAAAAAGAAGCGCGAACAGTCCAAAATATTTATTTACCCTTTAAAACCTGTCTTTGTTACTATATGAAAATAAAGCATGGGGAGGCGCGAAGATATTTTTTTTCAAAGGGAAGCGCATTAACACAAAAGTTGGAAACTACTGGCTTAATGGATAAGTATTTTAAAATAATTATTTGGCAATGCTTTTAAACAGAGATTCTATCTATAGATATTTGTATCTAATAGTAATAATAGATGAATAAAAGCATTTTTACATTAGTATTTATGAATCATTTCTATGTTTCAAAAGTTTTATGCCGCTTACAGATGGGGAAGATTTTCGCTAAAAAAACAAAGTTCGTCGTTTAAACGTAAAAAAAACGCATTATTATTAGAAACAAAAAAATATTGGAAAATATGTTAATATGTCACAACCCTGCATGTCGTCGAACATGCAAATTGCCAGTAAAGAAAGTTCTCAAACATTATATAAAGAAATACAAATATATCTATCTATGCATTCAATATAAATTATTTGAATGACTACTTTTGATCTGGTCTAATATTCATTTAGTTTCTTCCTTATTGAGTTAGACTATAGAATATTGAAGTAAAACTATTTGCATTCAGTAAAATATACACCCAATACTTTTTTTACTCGATTATTTTGGATAAACCGTTACGTTTTTTCATACATTTTTGGTACTTTTTTTACACGGATTTGAAACCGATTTATCAAATTATATGAAATGAGCTTTTTTTTACGCGTCACTTTCTGGAACTAATGTATCATCCTGAGATTTTGGATCTTAGATTCAAAAGGTCAATAGAAATATATAATAGAATCCGCAATACATTTTAGATGCTATTAATAAAAAATGTAAAGAAGTCACTGTGCGACATGTTCAATCGATTTGTTAAGAACGATTACTTAACATATAATAATTTAAAAATATCGAAGTCTCACACGATAAGACATAGTTAAGATAATTTTCGGATTAAATTCATGGTAAACTATAGCGCGAACCAGAAATAACTATCAATTGCAACTTATAATTCTTTTAGAACTCAATACTTTTCTATTTTAATCTTATTATGTCAATATTTTTTATGTTTTAAACTTTTTTATGCAACAAAATTATTTTTCAAAACTGTATTCATCAATATCATAACAAATCAATATCATAAAAAATAGGTTATACAAAATTAAAAATAAAAACTAATTCAATATATAAGAGAAAGTTTGAGAAATTTGTATTGTATGGTTTGTTTAGCGTCTCTTGTTACCTTTGGCAAAAGCCGTCTCATGATTTAATTTATTAGTAAGATAGCTTACTGTTGCTTACATGTAGCAATACCTCATATGAAGCATTTTCAAGGAATATATAATTAACGTATAGTTTCAGTTACATATAATTGTTGCAACAGATATTTGGGGAAGTAAATTAGATTGTCAGTCTTGGCTATGAAGATAAATAAATACTTATTGATTTTCGTCGATATCTAATATTAATACAAATTGTTTTATATGAAAAACCTTTATAACTGTCGAAATACCCATTCGTATGTTAGGTGGTATTGTTATTTTTGTAATGAAATAGAAAAATGTTTTGCTTGTTTTGATACTGTAAAAATACGTATTGTGGTGGTTACTTATTTAAGTCAGTGCAATATTTATGCTGTAGGTCAAATTAAAGTTTTGCATTCCTACTGAGTCGCCTTAAGTTTTAGAATCAAAATAATGTAAAAGTCACAAATAATTTAGCGCTTTGATTATTATACATTTGTAAAGTAAAAATGTACACATGCTGTAAAGAATTTATACAAATACAAAACAATTTAACACCGTCTATTGAAAATATTGATAAATAATATATATGTTTGTATGTCACAGAAAGTGTGAAATCTTGTGAATATATGTATACATTAACTGGCAGTTTTAGCGGAAGCTTACATCATAACAATCAGTTTGACAAGTCAATATATGAATTAAATAGTAAATGTATAACCTCACTGACGACCGATAAACATAGTAAAAATGTCAATACGGATTAGGTTATGTAAAGTTAGTTAAAATAAGTTAAGGCTAGGTTTGGTTATGTTCGATATGTTTCTAACATCAAGACCATTGCTATGTTGACAACTTAACCTAACCACATTTTTATTATACAGTCAATGACCAAATTTAATATAAAACCTTACCTCACCATGCTTATACTAACCATTCGATCAATAAAATGCTGAGCATTCAACTATTTTTAAATTTACAAATTAAATAGGCTCTAGGTCTTTTAGGCTATATGTTCCGTTCTAAAAATGAAAACTATAAACATAAATATTTTGTTTTTTTTAGAAACATAAATATACGTTTGTATTGGCGAAAAGAAATTTTGTTAAAAATTTCAAACACGATTTCGGATTCTGATCATTTAGGAGTCAAAAAATTAGATATCAGCTTTACGCGTTGTATTTTATTTTTGTTAATATTTACTGCCGCGTCATAGTTTGAATTTTCAATGTTTTTCAATACGAGCTTATCCTCGAAATCCCGGGATTTAATACTGTCCGTTCCGAGTATTACGGGACAAAAAAAAACATGTGGGGATCCCGGGATCGTAATCCATAATTATGGTAGAAACCTCACTGATTCGGCGAAGATAAGTTGTGTTACAAAAATACTGCGTGATCTATTTTTACTTTTCACTTCGTCATTGTACGTTTGGCCGAAATGTGTTTGGAATACAGCGGTTTTCAATTTATTTGGACGTAATTCCAAAACTATCATTGACCCTGCATCCACCCTAAGGGTCAGTTCAAAGTTGAGAACCGGTAAAGGTTGGGAAATTGTATCATTGTAAATTGAGACGGGCACCATCATGCAATTAACAAAATTCGAGTCGTCTTATAATTTATATGGATTTATACGTCAAAATTATTGTCCAACCAAACCCTTGTTATTTTTACCACGTCTCATCCCGGTTTAGATAGGCATATTGGCGAAAGGATCATTTCAACATAAGTTTTTTTCAATGTAGAACTGGCTGTACGGTACCTAAGAGCTTTGACGTAGCGATCAGATATTGCTGGTTTCAAGTTCCGACAAGCTGGACAATTTAATATTTGAGATCTAGGGCATGGTTCATCTTGTATTATCTCCATAAGTTAATCTCGAGTGACTTAACAATATTTTTCATATTATTTAAATAATGGATGGTGAATTGACAAATATAAACTGTTAAGCCAAATATATGTATTGGAAAACACTAATAAAAGTGACTTAAAGAGTATTCACTGTTTGCTGGATATCTGTAATTAAATTGATATTAGAAATACGATGCGCCTATTATGAAGAATTGCAAATCAAATCGTGTCGAAAAATTTAGAAAGAATCACTGAAAAAAAGACAACCATTAACGAGTTGCCAAGGGCAACAAACATAAGTAAGTATGCGTTGTGCAGATCATAGCGAAGCTTAAAATGAATCTGGGCATACTATGTCGAATTTTTGAGTAGTGACAATATTAATCTAATTTCAATATCAAGTCTACCTATCTATAGAATTATATTGTACTCATAACCATTTATATAAGAAAACAAAGCTATGTATCAAAATATTATTGTAATGAGATATACAAATCGGCGACATTTAAATATGTTCAAAATATAATATATTGTCGTCTCTCATTAATTATACTCAATAAAAAGAAAATGGACACTGGGGCAACTGTGGTTCTTTTTATTACCATAGTGAAATTTTATGAAAATGAATTAATTTTCAAATAAATGTTGAAACACCGGAAGATGTCTGGAAAGAGTAAAAAGTAAATGCAGCGTAAAAGCACTCGCCGTTTTAAATTACTTTTTAAGCCACGTGTCTCGTCGTGAGAAAAAATGTGTTTTTCCTCACTGAAGTAAATATAATTAATTATTCCGTAAATATAAAATTTTCGTAGCTCATTTTTTCACTTATTATTTCTTTGAAATACGATAAACGCCTCGGAGATCGAATATTTCTAATTGTGGGGTATTTTCAATTTTACTAAATATAATATTGTGTTTTTTTAATAATACATATTTTTAATATTGACGGCAAAGTTTTCTCTGTAGCCAAATTATAGCGCGCTATCTATACAAAATTCTCAGCCGTAAATTATCTATTTTAGACGGTGTTAAAGTTAAAAAAACGACCATCTTCTTAACTATGAAATAATATAGCATAATACTTAAATGCAATAAATCGTCAGTCTCTTCATTCTTATCATAAACACATTTTTTTAAATAATTATTACTCATTACTTTTTATTCGGATATGTGGGTTTACTATTTTTATAATGAATTATTTAAGAATGTTGTATTATGATATTTATTTCGATCAAGTACGCTTCCAATATGGTGCTTATATCGAGCAAAGGTTTATATTCCAAGAACTGCTTATTATTCAGTTGCTTATCCTTTTTGACAACAGGGGTAAGGTCATGATAGAACTATTTGTTACCTAATAGTTATCGCTATTTCTCGTTTTTAGGATTGATTGAAAAGTAATTTCAGACATCACAGACCATAAACACAAATCCATAAATCGATTAAACAATCAATTTATGAAACTTCCCGCACTGTGATTTGTACACAATAGCACAGTAACTGAAGCCAATAACGTTGAGTACTCGACCACAGCTCCAGTATATATAGATAGTACATATATATAAACCAATATCCGTGTAAACATTATACATTATTATTACAACCCATATGATAGTTCTGACGATGGCATGAAAACAGAAAGTTATCTACTAGGTAGTATAATTCTTAATGAACAAAATACTTTGCTATCGTCACCTTATCGGAGTTCTTCTAAGTAATTTTTTATGTATTCAGTGATTAAAAAAGTAAACTTCAAGCTCTCGTTATAGTGTCATTTGAAGAGTTTGTAGTGTTGTAAGCTTTGTAATCTGTTTTAACGATATAATAAATAATTGTGCATAGTATTTTATTACAAATTATATAATATGTACTCTCTTTGTGTACGGGCGATGCATAGGTGTATATGTGTAAAGCAAATTTTGGTTGTATATTTGTATTCTGCACATATCTACACATGACTTTATAAGTAGGTCACATCGTACGTCTCCCTCCTGAGCTTTCAATCGTTATGTAAAGTTGATAAAGGTTTTAGTAATTCGTGCCATTTTCCCGCCTCTTTCGTAATACATTCTGTCATAGACTAAAGTGAAGCGGTAATCGTATTTTATCACTTTATAAGTAATTCTATTTAAGAAGAAGAAGACTTTCAACGCGACGTCATCTTTTGACAATAGAGTGTTTTACCTGTAATTCAAACTTAAATTAATTATGCAATATCCACTGCTTAATAAGGTTAATATAATTACATATTTAGTTCTACATTTAAATATTTAGTTTTACAATCTTACATATAAGTTTTATTTCGTTAACTTCGGCTTATGTTGTAAGAATAAACATGCGTTATATTTAAAATCAAATCCATTCAATGTATAAACAATATGTTATTAGTTGAGTTTCTGAACGGTGATGTATTGACATAAGTTTGGTTATTAAGAAGGTTAATTGAGTACATCAATCATTAATAATCTAGAAGTTATTAAATCCTAGTGCTCTGTTTCAAAATACATAAATACCGGTATTGAAAATTAAATATTTTTTTTTCGCGATGAGTTTAAATTTATTATGTGTTGTATCAATATTGACATGTTCCTGGATTTATGAGAATTCCAATGATGTATTATTATTTTAAGAAACAGTAAGTTATTTTTGAAAATCACCCGTCTATGATTATTTCTATTAGTAATGTCAGTATTTTTATTTATATTTTCTCGCCCGGTATTGCGATCCAATTTGATCTTTTTTTCCCTCTTCGTAATACTCTTCGCATTGATATATTCTTCCAGTATTGTATACCGTAAATCTGATAATTTGTAAATTAACTGTCTGTTTTTCATTATTTATTACATATATATTTTTTATGGTTACAAAAATTATTTGAAAAAGTATTTGTATGTTACAGGTATTTTAATACGTAAAATTCCTTCAGATAAGAAATACAAACCGGAGTACCGAAGTTTATTCTTCGCTAGAAATAAACTTGTCATGTCCATCTTCATTTTTTACTTTTCTAATATCATTTGAAAAGTTTCTCACAGGTACACTTCATTGTTCGGTATTGGGAATTACCCACATGAGCCGATATTTCGTCGTGGGAAAGGTTAAATTATTTATGATCTATAAATCGTTTTTCTGGAAGTTTTAACGGCTGTTTTATGTTTTATTTGTTTTCCCCTTCGACGTATCCTCTGGGAAATGTATTCCAACGTAATTCACGACTATTATAGCCTTTATTGATACCATCGGCATAATGCTATGTGACACAATTTAAAGCCATGGCTCGAGATATACGTATACATGCTATATACAATAAAACATACGTAGGTATGGGTAATGCGAATAGCCGAGGAGATTTATTTTAACACATTAATCAAGGATGCCTTTCGTTAAATACATATAATTAAGCAACAAATCAAGGTTTTTTTTCCATCGTATTTAATATTCAGGCACACGTGTGAGTGTTTTTATTGTGTAAAATACCTTTATAGATGATTTTTTTTATTCAATTCATATTAATTGCTTCATTTTGTTTAGTTATCTTAAAAAAAAATTACTCAATATTACTTTAGGACCTTTAATTACTGTACACATTGCGTTTGCTTAAAAAAATGGTTTACCTTATGTATGTATTACGTGACAATATGTACAGTACAAATATATTTAATACGAGAAACGTCTTGCTCTATTATTACATACTCTAAAATTACCAACAAATGATACTGTGTGTATATATATATATATATATTCTTTTTTTTGTGTCAATTGAATTATTATCTAAATTAATCTAATCGAAAGTAATCAAAATTTGAGCCTAAAAGCTGATTATTAAAATGTAATGTTTCTAAACCATCCAAACTTTCATTCATTTGCCAGAGTTGGTAAATAATCAATTGCAAAAAAATACGTCTGGCGATTATCTTAAGGTTTGTTTTCGAATTCACTAATTGAATTAAGCTTAAAATCCTCAAAGTAAATAATATAAAACGTTTTCACTTGTGCCACTAATGATTGCTGTTCTTGCAGCTTTAGTGTAATAGTATTAATTTTCATTAAATATAATATAAGTATTATAGGCCTAAATCCTTCCCCCAAAAAATATTTTATGTCAGTCTTGTTAAGATGGGGTTGTATTACGATAAGACATAAATTACAAAAACACGTCAGATTTTCGATAAAACAAATCCTGTGACAGTTTTCGCGGAAGCATATTTCGTAAAATTAATCAGTATTTTCATGAAAACTTGAAAAGTCACGATAAGATGATTGAATAATATGTATCTACAAAAATTAAATTTATATTAAAATAATAAAAAAGGAGTAGGTCGAATATTGACTGCTCTACTGAGGAGAATAGGGATTCCAACTCGGATATTCGAATATTCGTTATCTATTTTAACTATTCGATATTCGGATATTTGGGGAAATATCCGAATAGTATTCGTAATATATTTCAATGAAATATTTTTCAAAATCTACGAAAGATCACATCACAATTTTTGCACATTTAAAGAATAACTAGCTGTAAGCCCGTTGCCCAGCAACGTGAGATTTTTGTTGCATAGTATTTAATTTAATTTAATTTTATGTTATTTTATTTTATGGTATTTTATTTTATTTTATTTCATTTCATTTTATTTTATTTTATTGAATTTAATTTAATTTAATTATATTTTATTTTAATATATTTTATTTTTATAGTTAGCAGATATTTCGTAAATTATTTAATATTTGGAATAATGTTTAAGTTTGCTAACAACAATTTTTCGTATTAGCAGAAACTTCGTAAATTACTTAATTTTTAGAATAATGTTCAAGTTTGCTGACAACTATTTTTCGTAGTAGCAGAAATTTCGTGAATTATTGAATTTTTGGAAAAAAAAAGTTTGATAACAACCATTTTTCGTAGTAGCCGAAATTTCGTAAATGATTTAATATTTGGAATAATGTTCAAGTTTGCTAACAACCATTTTTCGTAGTAGCATAAATTTCGTAAAATATTGATTTTTTGGAATAAAGTTTAAGTTTGCTAACAACCATTTTTCGTAGTAGCAGAAATTTCGTAAATTATTTAATATTTGGAATAATGTTCAAGTTTGCTAACAACCATTTTTCGCAGTAGCATAAATTTCGTGAAATATTTAATTTTTGGAATAAAGTTAAAGTTTGCTAACAACCAATTTTCGTAGTAGCCGAAATTTCGTAAATTATTGAATTTTTGGAATAAAGTTTAAGTTTGCTAACAACCATTTTTCGTAGTAGCAGAAATTTCGTAAATTATTGAATTTTTGGAATAATGTTCAAGTTTGCTAACAGCCATTTTTCGTAGTAGCAGAAATTTCGTAAATTATTTAATATTTGGAATAATGTTTAAGTTTGCTAACAACCATTTTTCGTAGTAGCAGAAATTTCGTAAAATATTTAATTTTTAGAATAATGTTTAAGTTTGCTAACAACCATTTTTCGTAGGAGCAGAAATTTCGTAAATTATTTAATATTTGGAATAATGTCCAAGTTTGCTAACAACCATTTTTCGTAGGAGCAGAAATTTCGTAAATTATTTAATTTTTGGAATAATGTTGAAGTTTGCTAACAACCATTTTTCGTAGTAACAGAAATTTAGTAAATTATTCAATTTTTGGAATAAAGTTTAAGTTTGCTAACAACCATTTTTCGTAGTAGCAGAAATTTCGTAAATTATTGAATTTTTGGAATAATGTTCAAGTTTGCTAACAACCATTTTTCGTTGGAGCAGAAATTTCGTAAATTATTTAATATTTGGAATAATGTCCAAGTTTGCTAACAACCATTTTTCGTAGTAGCAGAAATTTCGTAAATTATTTAATATGTGGAATAATGTTTAAGTTTGCTAACAACCATTTTTCGTAGTAGCATAAATTTCGTAAAATATTCAATTTTTGGAATAAAGTTTAAGTTTGCTAACAACCATTTTTCGTAGTAGCAGAAATTTCGTAAATTATTGAATTTTTGGAATAATGTTCAAGTTTGCTAACAACCATTTTTCGTAGGAGCAGAAATTTCGTAAATTATTGAATTTTTGGAATAATGTTCAAGTTTGCTAACAACCATTTTTCGTAGTAGCAGAAATTTCGTAAATTATTGAATTTTTGGAATAATGTTCAAGTTTGCTAACAACCATTTTTCGTAGGAGCAGAAATTTCGTAAATTATTGAATTTTCGGAATAATGTCCAAGTTTGCTAACAACCATTTTTCGTAGGAGCAGAAATTTCGTAAATTATTGAATTTTTGGAATAATGTCCAAGTTTGCTAACAACCATTTTTCGTAGTAGCAGAAATTTCGTAAATTATTTAATTTTTGGAATAATGTTGAAGTTTGCTAACAACCATTTTTCGTAGTAGCAGAAATTTCGTAAATTATTGAATTTTTGGAATAATGTTCAAGTTTGCTAACAACCATTTTTCGTAGGAGCAGAAATTTCGTAAATTATTGAATTTTCGGAATAATGTCCAAGTTTGCTAACAACCATTTTTCGTAGGAGCAGAAATTTCGTAAATTATTGAATTTTTGGAATAATGTCCAAGTTTGCTAACAACCATTTTTCGTAGTAGCAGAAATTTCGTAAATTATTTAATTTTTGGAATAATGTTGAAGTTTGCTAACAACCATTTTTCGTAGTAGCAGAAATTTCGTAAATTATTGAATTTTTGGAATAATGTTCAAGTTTGCTAACAACCATTTTTCGTTGGAGCAGAAATTTCGTAAATTATTTAATATTTGGAATAATGTCCAAGTTTGCTAACAACCATTTTTCGTAGTAGCAGAAATTTCGTAAAATATTCAATTTTTAGAATAATGTTTAAGTTTGCTAACAACCATTTTTCGTAGTAGCATAAATTTCGTAAATTATTTAATATGTGGAATAATGTTTAAGTTTGCTAACAACCATTTTTCGTAGTAGCATAAATTTCGTAAAATATTCAATTTTTGGAATAAAGTTTAAGTTTGCTAACAACCATTTTTCGTAGTAGCAGAAATTTCGTAAATTATTGAATTTTTGGAATAATGTTCAAGTTTGCTAACAACCATTTTTCGTAGGAGCAGAAATTTCGTAAATTATTGAATTTTTGGAATAATGTCCAAGTTTGCTAACAACCATTTTTCGTAGGAGCAGAAATTTCGTAAATTATTGAATTTTTGGAATAATGTCCAAGTTTGCTAACAACCATTTTTCGTAGTAGCAGAAATTTCGTAAATTATTTAATTTTTGGAATAATGTTGAAGTTTGCTAACAACCATTTTTCGTAGTAGCAGAAATTTCGTAAATTATTGAATTATTGGAATAATGTTCAAGTTTGCTAACAACCATTTTTCGGATTTTAAATTATTTAACAATTATTTCCAATAAAAATCAAAAGATCAAATCCAATTTTTCAATAAAAAATCAGTTGCACATTTTGTCCAAGTGTATGAAAAAAGCAAAATATTATTCTATGATATATCCATATCATAATTTGAATATTCTTAATGTATTAAAGAATTCTAACAGATTTTCAAGGTCAGACGTGAAAAGATTCATCATTATGATTCAATTGATCAAATCCGCTCCAAAAAATATTAGTCTCACATCGACTCACACGATCAAACGATTCATTTCGATAGCCCTATAATCATAGTTTGCAATAGTCGAATTAAAGTCTTTGATTATTCGAATATTATGATGTATGGTGATACAATACTTTAGCTCTACACCAAGAAATATCAAATTTTCAAACGTGGCGATATCAGAACATTCACGCCCGGTTTAAAATAAGCCGCTCCCATTGGATAGAACAACATTTCAAAAATGTGCTGTTCAGAATAAATCGAAATCATTGGTCTGTACCTTACTGCGGACGTCCTTACAGACGGACCTTATCGGCTATTAATGTTAAGATTATGAATACCCCAGGTAGTGTTTTTTTTGCCTACACCCAACTTAGTTGCTATCAATATCTTATCATAATACTTGAGTTTGACGAATCAGCTCGGATTCAGGGCTAAAAAAACCTTTAATGTCGTAATTAATTAAAGAAATTCAGTTTTACTATTTGATATTTGAATAGTCGTTAATGACAAATAATTGGAATCTCTAGTGGAGACTCCATATTACGTCGGCTATAACTCCCTCCTACGTGCATGGCTTATGAGTCCTTTGACCTTTCCCGAATTGTTAGTTTTTTTTAATCAAATTTTCAACCTGGCTTATTTATAGTAAAAAGATGTGTGCATATTTAAGTTACACAGTATGTGTATGAGGTCTGAGTCATCACTTCATAATAATGATATGTCATCGACATATCATTATGAAATAATTTAATGATTGATGATATTAAAACTATCCTTTAACAGCTTAAGATACAAAGCACATTGTTCTTAAATATATTTGAAATCAACACTTTTATTGAAAAATTTTAGGGTGTTTCTATCAATACTTGGTGGAAAAGCATTATATTTTAAAAATAAAACAATATTCCCTGTACTGATTCAGTTGATAATGCACGTCTTGAACAAAGTAGTATAAAGGAATATTGTGCTTTTTTTTAAACACTATTATTGGCTACGGTAAACATCTAACCTCTAAATATACCTCAAGACAAATCACTCACGATTAGGGCATCCAATCCCGGGATTGAGATGGCCGCGATCCCGGGATTGAGAAATTTTGAGAAAATTCTTAAAATTTACACGAAATTGGCAAATTCAAGATTTCAAATTCCTCGGTGAGCTAAAAAAAAAAACGAGTTTCCGTGAGATTCCGGGAAAAAGTATAGCGAATTGGGGATTTCAAATTCCTCGGTGAGAAAATCTCAATCCCGGGATTTCAAATAAATCAATCTTGAAATCCCGGGATTGGAAAAAGGCTCTGGGATTGGATACCCTACTCACGATGCTTTCGATTTTTTAATCGCACTACCAACTACCACCCGTTATATATTTATTCAGCCGTTGTTTCGCGTGCAGGGCTGCACGGGAATAATCTTTTAACTGTACACCATTGTTCTTGAAAAAAGCAAAGATAGAAAGAAAATGTGATTTGCTCAGCAATTTAGTTTCTGTGATTTTAAGTATTCTAAGAATTAATCTACTCCGCGTTGGTTCTTAAGAGGAATCAAGAATATCTCTTTCCCCGTACGATGTTGCAAACAGGTAGCATTACTTGCGTTGAAATTGAAAACTCTTGATCGACGCCCAGATAAAGCTGATTGACGCCTATCATGTATACCATCACTCGCAGCTGAAGCGTTAATAATCGATAATCCTGTAATCGACACTGCCAATTAGGGCCTCCAATCCCGGAATTGTGATAGTACTAATCCCGGGATTTCTGGATTGACAAGAACGGCAAAATTTTTGAAAAGTTGTTTGAAAATAGGCAACCAGAGGATTTTTTCTAAATTCGCGCGAGAGCTTAAATAAATATATATTTTTTTATAACTCTCGAAAAGAAAGCATAAAATAATAAAAGAGCAATTTTTATTTCCAAAATTTTTAATTTTTGCAATTCTTGGGTTTTGGAAACTGAGTAATTTATTTTTTTAAATCCCATCGAGAGCTAAAAAAGAAGGTTTTATGAAATCCGTAAATTCCCAGGATTTCAAAATCGCAGAGCAAAAATTTCTCAATCCCGAATTTCTAAACGATTTTATGGTGAATGTTCAATCCCGAGATCTCGGGATTGGAAAAATTGTCAATCCTGGGAATCACAATAATCACAAAAACTGTCCGGGATTGGATGCCCTCCTACTGCCGATACACGACACTTCTGACTATCGCGCGACAACCAATCTGAACGTGACTCCTGAAAATCAGCACTCATAACAATCGTTCCTCCTAATAATCGGTGATATAAAGTTTCATTGTTGATTGATGAGAGTAATACAATTGCTTCATCTGACATATTGACGGCAATTTTTTTCTTCAATAAATCGTTCCCATATAAATTCATGAATCACGTAAGAGTAATTGATCCTTTGAGCTGTGGGATAAGCTTACATAAATATATTATAATACTGATACTGTTGGGAAGTAAAAATTGCTAGTTCAGGGCGAACAGCAAACGAAAAAATTGAGCCTTCTTGAGACTATGTTTAATCCAGTCTGGCCAACCCAAATTGTACTCCAGGCCGCACATACATACATTACAAAAAAAAATACAACGAATTTCATACTTTTTGATTTCGTTGTAAGTGCCACAAATAATTTTAATGCAGAGGTAATCTGAAAGCATTCAATCAGGAAATCAATTGTGAAAAAAAACACGCATTGAACCATCAAAATAATTATTTCTATAGTAATAAACATAAATTCAGTTCAAATTCAATAAAAAAATACATTAAATTCAAAGTTGTGATCGAAGATCAATTCACATCATTTCCTCTCCTTCCATTCTTTTAATCCTCTAATTATTGGGTGTAGCAATAGCGATTAGCTAACCACTAGTCCTGTTCTAGCCTTAACTTTCTTTCCCTACTACTCACTTTGAAAAAAGTGAGGTTGAGTGACTGGGTAGCAAACAGTTGTCGTAGAAAGAGTTCTCGGGTTTTTTAAAAATCGTTTTCCCATATTTATAAGAATAATATTTAATGATAAATATTTGTGTTCGTGTTTTCAATATTTGTGTATTTAATTACAACACATCAATATATTTTCAATTTAATAATGAAAGTCTGAAACCTCTTCCCCTCGAAAAAAAGAACGATAGTTGGTTTGAAATGATCACTTTTGATTTTTTTTATTCTAGAAAACATTGTTCTTCTACAAACAAAACAAAGATATTTATTTACATTATACGATTTACTTTACATTATTATTATTTGTGTATAATCAATGATTATTTGCTAACAACAAGTCCGCGTAAGCCTTTTTTTAGTATTTATATGATTGTTTCACACAAATTGAAATTATTAAAAGGAGATTTTTCAATAGTTTGCTCGAAAACAATGGATTTGCCTCATTCAGTGTCACAGTATAAAAAGACATATATATTTTCAAATAGTTTCTATCAATACATAAACATTTAAATAAATTAATATTTCAAAAGTACACAAAAATTACGCGACCGCTCTTAGGTGACCCAGAGTTTCATATACTTACCGCTTTTGATGGAGAATACATAGTTCCATTATCAATGGCTTTGAATCTGGAGCAATTCTCGTCCATGTTATTTTATAATGCGCTAACAGAATGAATCACACGCCCGAATATAATTCAAGTCTTTCATAAACTTTTAATTCCGTTCTCAAATGCTGCGAATATTTACTTTTCGGCGAAAGCTTTCCGCATTCTCTGCACTCATTTATGAAGCGTGAGAGTATGGAAATCCTCGCTGTTTTAATAATTCACAGATTTGTAAACCACCTTTCAATTATACTCTTTTAACAAACAAAAAGAACGCAAATAAAAGTATGTATTAAAACCAACTCTAAGGAAAATAATCTTTTTTTGTATTTTTCCAATCTTGCTCCTAATGTGGGGTATACATAAAATCACTCACTTTTAGGGTGTTCACTGTTAATACTTGGTGGAAAGACATTATATTAATAAAAAAGCAAAATTCATTTGTACTTTATTTCACTCAACCATCAGTTGACAATGCTTGCAATGAGCGAAACCGGTCCTGACCTTTTAAATAAAATACAAAGGAATATTGTTTTTTTATTATTACATACTGTTTCTCAGCATATTTTTACCGACACCTGTCGGAGTTAGTATTTCATCTTCCCTTTTGTGACAAGGTTTGGATTAGAGATTGTGTTTAGGGTAAGTCAATTATAAGCTTAAAGCTCTAGATCGGCCCTCTTTCAGAATTGCGTAGAAAATTAATAAATTAAAGCGTCACGCATGGGAGTGGAGTCGTTAAGAAATAAGACGACTACGACCATAGCTTAAAACACGAATTAACTATTTTTTAGGTTTAGTAGCATGCAGTGACACCACTTTTGACACTTTCAATTTGAATACACAATTTTTTAAGAAGGACTCGGGACTAATTATTAGTTTTTTTTCGAGCACGACTCCAGTTAAAACCGCCCGACTCCACAGCACTGATACTTACTTATCTTCGATTGAAAAGTATGCATTCGAATAGTTTCGTAGCTATTAAAAGCAATTAAATATTTTAATTTAAAATGATAAATATGTCACATTATCGTCTTTACTGTACTCTTACGTCTCACCATTCGGGGATTTGAACCCTTGGTTGTATTATATAAAAACGTAACGTTATAAGCATTAACTTATTTATACATCGTAAATCGTCTTTAATACGAAAATATTTTACAATTATTAAAAGAAAAAATAACTACTTAAGAATACATTTTGTATTTTTTAATGAATTCACTTATAAATAAATAAAAACACATTCAGTGTTGTAGTGATGTTCGTTGTCTATAAATTGGCAATAAAAAATACTATTAGGTACTAACATCATTGTTAGTGACTTCTGTATTGAAAAAAATAGCTAATAAAAGCGCTACAGCTCGTAAAATATCTACGACGTTGACACTAAAATACTCGGGATTGTTATTTTTAACTACTTCCTGCAAGACATATGGATTACTTTAGTAAATCTGTGAACAGATGAATATCTAGAATTTATATTTAGAACCGATTTCAAAACAGTTTCCGAATTTATAGGACACTCCTATTAACTATCACCACTATTATATAGCAAACAATGTAAAGATTTTTTTCGTTCATCTAATAAAAATAACGCTTAGCTTATCTTCATTATTGTATATTAAAAACATATTTAAAAATATTGTTATTTCGCTTATATATATATATTTATATATATATATATGTGTGTGTATATATATTTGTTTTTTTTTTGTCCCATTGATGTGTTTTCCATTTTTTTTAATCCCCCGATGATAGATCATAATTTTACTATCGCCATCTATTGAGCCACGGCACATAGTAATTTGACAGCCACGACGAAGAAAAAACATAAAACCAAAAAAAAAACATCGATTATTTCTTTCAAATTTGTTTTCGAGATGTAGTCAATGTCTAAATCTCTCGGTAAAACAATATTATATTTTTCTATCTAAGAGATTATTTCATGAATTGCACATGATATGTAACCCTTTGCACGCCTTAATTAATATATGTTCACACTTTGAATATTCTTTGATTAATTTAATGCAATATAATTATAACAAAAATAGTGTCTTTCAGCCAGTCGTATAAAACATACTTGCTCCAAAAAAAGTCCATCATGAGAGAATGTTTTCTGTAATTTACATTAGTTAATTCCATCTTGAATTAGCAGTAACAGTATCATGTTCTACATTTCATATACTCAGTACATTTATTACTGTAAAACTCATCTTTCCTTTGAAACTTAAGCTGATATTATATGTCAGGTAGTTAGTTATAATAATTAAACTTCGTTCAATTGTTCACAATGTTGAGTACATTTCGCTCATTTTAATAAGAAAGCAGCCCATTGAGATGGAAATATATATAGAAACGGTTCCGTTCGTTCAACAGCCTCGCCATTGTTCGCGGATGATTCATTGAAACTTCTGAATTATTTCAGAACAAGGGAACGAATAATACCGCCATTTCACGAGATATGAATACTTAAAAGCTTTAATTTGGTTAATTTGCCAATCTGTTTTTAACATTATATTACACTTCGCGTACATTTTACACAGCTTTGTAGGGGAGTGGTAAATGCTTTATACTCGAATTCTATTGTTTTAGTGAATAAATTGTAGGTAATTTAGATACAAACTTTTCATTTATTGGTACGGTTATGTTTAAATTGTGTGTTTTTTAAATGCGCGATACAGTTTAAATGGAATCGTTTTATATTCCGTTTGGCTGTAGCATGTGTTATAATACATTACAATGACAGATTTTTTTGTCGACTTAACATTAATATATCATAAAAATTCACATCCGTTCAGAGTTAGTATAACTTTGCTTAGTGATTAAGGGTGAATGTATCAATTAACTTTTTTTTTACTAATCAATTTTCCTCATATGAATACTGTTAAATTAAGTATAACGGAGCAATATTCTTCTGCTTCTTCACCATTATATATTAAGACTTGAGTTGTCAGACGTCCCGATTAATCGGGACTGTCACCGGTTTTGAGTCTAGTGTCCCGGTGTCCGAACAAACCTCTCGTGACGATTAAATGTCCCGGTTTACGACTCACGCTGATTATTTGGGGAAATCGGTAAATCTTGGGATATTGGATTCGAAAGTCTTGAAAGAGCTAAACAAAAAGCGAGTCACGCTGGTATTTAAGGCAAATCGGACAAATGTCCCGGTTTGACTTGCAAGAAATCTGACAATCCTAATTAAGACGTCGGTTTTTAATTTTACCGTTCAGTTTCTTATGAATTAAAAATTCTTAGATAATCCATTTTCTCTGCCTTTACACGTTCTGGTATTTTAACACATTTACCCCTCTCCGCTAAAGGTTCATAATTTTTAAATACCGTCAAAAATTATCCCACTATCGAAATAAATAGTTTCCTTATAAATAACATTTTCTTTTGCCACTATCGCTATTTAAATTTTAATAAATCTATGCAAATATGAGAATTCTGAAAAAGATCAATAAAAATAGTTTACTCCTTTTTTTATATTTCTTTACTGAGTACTATTTATTTTCAGAAACATTACGTCCACACATTAGAGGCTATTACTATTTTTATGACCCAAACTAACACGTTAATTATCTGTAGGGATTGTAAAATGTCTCTTTAAACATCTCTGTAATAGCACTAGTAATTATGAAGATTAGAATATTTCTCCAGGATATTAATTTAATGAAGTATCATGTCATGAGAATTATCATTCTCTCACCGAATGCAAGATTTAAAGTGTCAATTATAACCCTAAAACGAAATTTTGAACACGTTTTCATTGTCTGGCAAATCTTTCACTTTTATTCGTCCCTTATTGCCATTCAGGTGAGATTAAAATAAATAAGGGTCATGAAAATCAATGAGCCTAAATGTTTCACTTCCATCAGAAATATAATAAATTAATGCAAGCAGTGCATTCTTCTATTTCAATCTTCGGTCTCCGACCCCCACTTCCTTAAAATTCCATTATTAAGCATTTACATTTTAAATAATAAAACTAAACCACATGGTAATATATATATATATATATCGGAGCAGTGAAGTACAACAAATTTCCGTGCCAGGCCAAAAACTTGCTCCCCCACGCTCCGCTCCAGATTCCTGGTAAAATCAATCCCTTAAATAAGGTAATTTCTTTAAAAATACATTTAGATTGAAGATGTGAGTCTAGCAGTGACAAACTGGAGGGAAAAAAACGTTTTTATATATATTATACGAATCGCTACCTTTACGAAAATAAACGAAATTTAAATCAAAATTTACGAATCGCATTTCACTTACAAAAAACTATCATGACTAACAATAGGATCTCTATGTGGAATGGGAAATATGTAACACATTTTCGCTAAAATGTTCTTTACGTCCTTTTGGCTCAACACCCTCAAAATAATTAGATGCTGTATGTAGTATGTCGTAAATAGGAACGTGTATAAGCTGTATTCATAATTTAATTTTAAAGTTGCCTACTAAACGACATTAAATTATTCATAATGGCAACGCTCTAACTGAGCATAATTAAACCGGTGGCTGACGAGCCGCTTTTGGCTGTAAAACCCCTGCAGCTATGTTTTGTCTGGCGTAAATAAAAATATTCCGAGAAACTACTTCACATAGAATTAAAATTCGTTAAAGTTAAAATTAGAAGCGTCCGAACTCTACACGAGTGGTAAAAAATCAAAATACTTGAGAGACAGCACCGGCGTTGAACAAAACAGACGCTGTCAGCGTTTTCAGTTGATTATTCGAATACCGGTAAGTACTCGCTGTGGCCCTCTTGACGTCTTTTATGGCATTCTTTACTTGTCCAAAAATGTCTTTCTGAAATCAAATTCGTCAAAAAAATATTTTACATTATAAGCCAAGCTTTCAACTGAATACATAACGTATTTGCTTTAAATATTGTTACAGCGATGTCTTCGTATTTGTTGTAATTTGACATTTAAACGTCACCGAAGATTTAAATTCCGAATGATTTTCAAATATTCTTTCTTATTTTTCGGCAATTTATTTTTTTTCCACTATCACGATTTACAAATTTCGCACGTTTTTTTGCTATCGTGGAAAGTGATCGTTACAGAAAGACGTGCAATTTAAAATGTAAATATTATTTGCTGTGTACATTTTGAATTTGATTTCAAAAAACGATATAAACTTATTTTTATAACTAAGTCTTGAATATGTAACCAATCTATCCGCGGAAACTTTCGCAAAATTGATCATTATTCTGAAACATTGAAGTCAGTTGGTGCAGTGTAAACATAATATATTTTTTAATTCTCATCCGTGTAACTACTAAGCCGCGTAACTAGACGACACACTGTATTATTATCGTCTTGATGTTGATACCTTTTGCCTATCGAATTGATAAGTCAAAATTTTAAGCTGACTAAAATATCGCTGGGCTATTGTCTCAAATACCGCTTCAGTATATGAACAAGGTTTGCTGCTTTTCACAAAGCTGTCAACCTAAGTGATTTATAGAGATTGATAGGATAATTATGACATAGATTCACATACACTACCGCTGTTTGCGTTATGTCGTTTTATCATAAGGGAATTCATACCTCCATCGAGTGTTCATTTTCTTCGCTTCTATCGATCAATAACCCATTTGGTGTCAATTTTACCGCTTTAATTTTAAGTTGAAATAACCACTAAAATTGTATCCAGAACGCTGCGAATGCAACCTGGAACATAAGGTATCTATTACTTTTCACAAACGATAGATACCGAATCTTATTTAATATATTCCTGAAATAATTTTATATAGAGATAGTAGATAGATAGATTTATATATAGCAGTAACCCAGGTCTTCACAGTCTATTTTAGAAGGGAAAATATTCGATGTACATGAAACATTGACTCCAATCTAGTAATAGGAACGATATCGGGTTTAATATGATTATACCTTACGAATGGAATCAACCCAATACTCGTCAAATGAACTCCTTAACCCCAATAAACGTTGTAAATCGTTGCGATTAGCAATTAGGCCAACATCCAAAGTTGAGCTCTGAATTAATAACTAGGGCATCTGCGGGAGTGGGGCAATCTGGAAAGGGATTATTGGAGTTAAGGCCTCCATAACCTTTTCATAGTTGGATTATAACTTAGTTATTGGTTATAATTTCTGCTTTACCTTTCGAACATGTCCAATTACTTACGCAGGTAATGATAAACCTGTATGTGCATATAAACTATATCTTTATGGATTTCGCTGTTTGTATTGATAGAAAATTTGGGAAGACACTGTTGGACGATTGGTGGTGATATTTTTTTCCCTTGAAGCCATATGAATTAATAGATATCGCGAAACTGGAACACTGTCGAAGTTCTTCCTTGGAATATTTTGTGGCTTTGAACACTAGAAAAAAAATCGGTTCACTGAACAGGACATACCTACATACTTTCTTTGTATGAGCAACGCTTAGTTATATTGGATTTGAGGCTTTCGTCATTTTTTCACATCCCTTGAAAATGATGAAACAAAACGTGTCCTTAAAATAGGGTTGCCAATTTTTTTCCAGTATTGTGGCGGTGATTGTTCCGTTAATACTTAACGCAGCGGCTTTCAAACTAGGGGCGCGTAGTAATTCAAAGATGGCACAAAATTGAAAAAATCTTTATTACATAATTTACTATTTTTAACATTTGAACAAGAATGTGTTTTTTTTATAAATAAAGGCGCCAAGATTTTTTAAATTAATATGTAGCGTAGTTTTATATAGTTTTCACACTATTGACTTTAATTATTTTTCAAGAAAAAATATTGATAATAGATTTCGTTTGTATAAAAATATCTCGAAACAGCAAATTGTAGTATTTCTGCGTATTTTTTACACAATACACATGTCAGTAAACGGATTCTTGAGTTAATTTCATGGTTTTGCTAGAATTATATATAATTTTCAGAGTCTCATGAAAATAATCTCTTCGCGAAAATATGCCGGATTAAAGATACTAGATTATATAACACGACTCTTTATTATTTTACCTTTTTAAATTACCGATATGAATTATTTCTGTTCGCGGTTCAAAATCTCTGATACATAAAGGTGGGGAGTGGCCAAAGAGTGTTACACATACAATGAATGTGTCATGGTAACAAAGGGACCGTGATAAATGTCACCGCTGTCGTACTCCATTAATGACTCGTTTTTCAGGTGAATTAGATTAAAATAAAACTTATTTTGCTACTTGCATTAATAAAGCTGAGATTACATTATGTATCTACTAATATGGCGGCAGAACAGTCAATGCGTTAAGTTTTCGCAAAGATTTAGAATCAACGAAAAGAAGCATTTTTTTTATTCATGTCCGCTCCCAACGACCTACAATCCTTCAAAAAAAATCTCATAGAGAGAAGTAAGGATAGAAGGATAAGGCTAGGACAGGACTAGTGGTTTACTAATCGCTCTCGCTACGCCCAGTTATTGAAGAATCGAAAGGGTGGATTTTTTAGATGTCACAAACACCTATGTCTTCGAACAGAAATCGATCGAAAAAAATGCTGTTCGAACTATTCCTCGTGCTCTTGAGATCAGGCACGGAAGACAACGCTTACCGCTGCGCCATAGACCCGAAAATTTTACCGATTTATAAAATTGTATGTTTTCATATCACCCATCCACTATTCGGTCTTGATTTTTTTTTAATAAGCAAAGTCATTTCTTACTATAGTAGATCACTTTTTGTTGATTTCTGCTTAGACATTTCTTGAAGAGTACACATGCTTTACATGAGGAGCAACCGTGGGATAAAGAATACTTGATCAATTAGTGAAAGATTTTGGTGGAAGAGGGTGAGCGATAAGAGTATAATATCACCTGGAGCAGATTTCCTGGTAATCATGAATAGTAGTAGAATCACTCACAAAAATCAATGTAACTGGTCGGGAGTTGAATGTGGGATATTCTAATTGCCACTGATATTTTTCCAACGGTTTACAGAAGTTAGCATTCAAATATTACTTGGCATAATTCACCGGGTGTTGGCCGATTGCCACTCATTCATGCCAAAATTTAGAAACGTTGGCAATTTGCGATATTTTTACGATAATAACTTCCTACTTTTATTGCATTACCTGCATAATGTATATTTATTGTAATTATAACTATTCTTTTTCAGGCATATTTTTATTTGTCAATATTATTCATTATCTTAAAGATTTTTCATTCATAAAAAAATTAAAATTACATTTATTAAACTGCCGTATACAAAAACGTCATAACATTTATGACAGGTATAACTAAATCATCTCGGAAATTAATACAAAGAAAACCTTTTTAACGATTGAAACAAATATATCGTCTTCATTTCAATATCTCTTTTTAATATGTTATTGGAAAGAGAGATCTAGCTTTAACAATGTCACGTACTGAAAATACATAGCACCCGATGAATAGCCTGGGAGTAAAACAAAGTTAATAAAATACATAGTTACATAGCATGTGAAAATCAATCGTTGAAAAATAGTTACCAACACTAGATCAGTATGTAGAGGTATTTTGTTTATTGTTATCCTTATTCATCGCCTGGCAGAATTTTAGCAGGACGGTACTTAATTATTATGCAAGCGGAAAAGATACTTAAATACAGTCTGTATAATAAGTGATAGCCATTAAATTGAGAAATTTCATAGTTACATAAAGTTTTATTGAGTAAATATAGTTATCACAAAAAATGAATAGTAAATAAATTCCGAATCGGTTATTCTCAAACAACTTTCTACGACCAATTTGAATCATTAAACGGTGGTTTGGCTTGATGAAAAAATACTTCAGCAGTTATTTACAACGCCGTTGATTTATTTGTACATAATATGATGACAGTGTCGTAAAAACGCTGAGTTTTGTTTTTCAAAAAGGCATCCGCTTTTATATTTTTAAGTTAATTTGTCATACTCGCGTATTAATAATAATTTATATTCTAAGCCTCGCAATCTGGTGACGTGACATGGTACGTGGGCAGACTGAGCACTTTCCACAATACGCTGCACCGTCAAAAAACATCGCGAGCAATGTTTTCCACATTTTCAGTTGCCATACAAACAAACGAAACAAAACAATACAAAAAAAAACAAGTTTCCGTCGTTATTCTATGCTGTCGGTCGCCTCCCGTTGAGGACATTACGTCACGCTCTCGGAGAAAAACCTTTCGGAATGATGTCGCGCTCCTGACAAACAGCGGTTTTCAACGTAGACACTAATACTAGAATTAAATATCTACCTTATTCGTTTTCAATATAAAATCTTTAACGTGTACTTAATTCAATATTGTAACTTTGTATTTTTCACATTAAACGAATCATTGAAGTGAACTTTAGGAAGCATAGATTCTTGTCATCATCGCTTCATACTTATGTTTCCATTTAATAACGTATTATTCCGCCAGAAAATTGTCCTATCTACCACTAATCAAGCTTTAGTGTCAAAAAAGAGTTTTTTTTTTTTGATGTCTTTGAATCATGTCTTACGATTACAGTCAATTTGTTTGTCTCTGGTATCTTGGGATTATAGAAATTCAGTCGCGATATTAAAATCTATAAATATTTATAAAATACAATATTTTAAGACTGTAAAAAGCGCTCGTTCATACAACATTATACTTACGTACATAATACTAAATTGTATGTTGGAAAGGAATTTTGAGTCGTTTCGGAATCGACTGATCTATTAATTCTGTATAATAATTTTGTATTAAAAAGGAAAATTCTATTGAATAATACATAATGTGACGCTTTTTAAAATAAGCTACAGAGATCTCGCAGGCATTACAATACACTTCTTGAGAATCATAATAACATAATATTATGGTGTATTTGGTTGATACATTCTTTTAAATTTCACGAAGAGGAAGGAACATCAAACCAATATTTTTTCGCCTAAGTATTTATAGACAATAAAACATTATAAGATCCAGGATTGCCATTCCTAATCCTAACTATTGCGATGTAATTTTAACAGCTAGCGAAATGTTGAGAAATTTTGTGAAGCGCGACAGCGGACACCATTCAGGGACCTACACTTAGGACGTCTTTGTCTGCCTATGGCGAAAAAAACACCATTTGCAGTCGGATAAAAAGAACTTTGAAAATATTTATCATTGTTTAGTGGTTTCGTTCTGTTTGTACGACTGCCTAGGAAAAAAGATAACGCATTTTGAATAACATTTTCCCAAACTTTTTCCGGGCGCTAAATTGATATTCATGATTCTTCAGAGCAAAGTCTTGGCGATTTCCCGCCTCCCGAAGTCGTGGCGTTTGTCAAGTGTTTTTTTTTTTTACATTTCGCTCGTTTTCTTCAATACAAAAGCACTTATTCACACGCAAACGGGCGAATTGTACATTATTACTGTTGGTGAAAACTTTAAAGAAGTTTTTTTTTATAAATCTGTAATGCCCAAACTTTTTACTGACTACCGCCTCATTCTCAGAGATGTTATTAAGAAATTTAATCATAAATACACGGCTGTGAAATTGTTTAAGTAAATAAATTAAACCGTGTTTGTTTACAAATGTTCTTATTTGAATTTCATATACTTCTATGACAATTAGGGATTCTGAAGTCTCGGGTTTTTCAAAGTCCCGGGACACGAGACGTGATAAAGTCAAAGTCCCGGGACTTCCCGGGACTTGGGACTTTTATTTCCCCTTTAATAAAATTATGAATTTATTAAAATTAAATATTTGTAAGTACTTATTTACTAAAAAGGGATGATAACGGTTCATGTATTGAAAAAATAACAATGAATTGGGTAAAATTATGACCGTTACTTCACAAATCACAATACAACTTTTATACCTTTTTTGTCCTATTGAGACATTGGTAACTTTGTAGAATAGTGAAAAACATTTGTAAATAAAACAACATCAGGTATGAACACTTAATTATAATATTTTTAATTTGTTTTTGCTACAGTTATATTTTTAATACGATTATGAATTGATTTAAACAAATTTCTAATAACATAAATGAAGATATCTTTCTCCCAAACGTTTTTAATATTTCGTTTCGATTAAACTATTTTTTTTGAGCATTTTTTTACGCTGTTAGACGTATTTTTTTTTCATGCGTACTTTAAAAGGGCGGCGAAAGTATGCGTTAATTAAAAAAATACATCTTTTGAACACATTTATTTATTAATAATAAAAATATTAAATTAATTCAATAATAAAGTCACAACCTCAAATCATACATAGTATGTATTATTTACACAAAAGTTAATATTTTATTCTTGCTTATCAAAATATGCTTTTAAAAATAATAATGAATTTAATGACGAATCAGACAGCCGATTTCTTATTTTTGTAATAAACGTTGTTGCTCATCTTCATTGTAAGTCGATGTTGCTTTAATGTTATATATAAAAAAATAATCTTTGTTTCCGTTCTTCAGTTGATTTTAAAATATTAAATTCCTTTAGTTTTTAATGGAGAAATCTTTTGTTTTTTTGTAATCCAGTGACAGTTCTGCAATATTTATCTCATCATCGGTATTTTCTTCAGATACCTCGATATCTTTTTCCACGGAGAAAAGACGTTGTAGTAAATTATCTCCGTATTTCAAAAATATTGTTTTGGAGCATTTGTCAAAATCTTTCGTGTATTCTTTTCGAAAATCAATTAGTCTTAGCAGAACGGTTGGTAATAAAAGTTTATAAGCCGCCTTGATTTATAACATAATTTTCTAGAAATAACTATTGGTTCCATTAATTCTTAGAATTCTGTGCGATTATCCCATGCTGCAAAAATAGGTAAGCGAACACGTGTCTAAGTTTTTTTTGTATTTCTGCATGTCTCTTTCTACCCATTAAAAATGGTTGTTTTGTATTACAATATATAAATAGATGTTATTTGAAACTTCAACAATTATAAATCCAAACAGCTGTTTCTTTTATAAGATTCCTGTTATAAATGCATACTTAATTTTGTTAAAACCCCGGCCTTTAATCCTTAGCCTAAATATAATACATTTTTTTCAAAACTGATCCCGTGGATAGACACCAATGTAACTTTAAAATTAACTTTTTAGGTCACATTAGCGATTGCTTGCATCCAATTTTTATTTGTTAGAATGGTTTTTTCAAAATTAAAAATGTACAATTTGGCTGTCTTAAGTCCCGGGACTTGGTTGTTAAATGTCCCGGGACTTAAGACAGCCAAAAATCTTAAAAGTCCCGGGACTTTTGTCCCGGGACGTCTCGACACAGAATCCCTATATGACATTAAGTTAATATACAGAATGTACCAAAATCATGAATAAAAGCCTTAAAGAAATATCGAACAATAGTTCAATGTTTTTTTAAAGAATAACCCCTTTTCAATATTACGAAAGAATCTACAATGATGTTTTTTTACTGACAAAACTGTTCTGGTTGAGATTCGAGATACTGCTTTTAACAGATAAATCGTAATGTGCATTTTCTTTGTATCGACTGTGGAAAGGAAAAAGTACGTAACCCACAGTTTTTTCAAAACACTTTTTTTCGATTATCATAATGTATCAAACTTGATTAAGCTGCAAATGCCGATTTAGTATCTAAATTTAGCTTATAAGTTTGAAAAAAGATGAGCTTGTTAAAATTGAAACCAAGAAAAAAGATTGAACAAAAGGTTTTTCCTAGACAATTTCTTTAATTAATATTATATTATGTCAATTTAACAACAGCTTAGAAGTCTCCGTGCACTTCCAGGTTGTGTATATTTCATAATTTGCATATGGCCCAAAATCACCAAAACACGTTTTTTGTGCCTCCTGTTAAATTTGCCATGTGTGGGCTACGTCATTTTTCCTTACCACAGTCGATATGGTTGTCTTATATTCGTTGACCGGCGTGGATTAGTAAAGGATTGTACATCTTGTCGAGTTCTCATCACTCGCAAATCAGTCCTGATCGTCATCATTGAGAGCATTCCATTCGTTAAATGTAACTTTTCCAATGCCTCCACTTTCGATGGAGACTTGATTTTACGATAAAATTATATGTTTACATTTGTGTGCACGGTACACTGTTTGATACCAGAGATTGTATTAAAAAATCATCTTTCAGTGTTAGTGGTTGGTAAACTTAAGACTCAATAGGTTACATTATATATATACTATGAAATAAGTCATAACCAGGATCGGCTCGAAGATTTCTGTGGCTGTTTTTTTTTTTGTGACGTGATAAAAAAAAATATCACTCACTGGCGCGAGAACTTCAGCGCCTCAAAAATATAATTTAATGTGTGGATAGTTCTAAAATCTTAGTGCGACGACTGTGCTCACCGTTCACTTTGCACACACTATAAGCTGACCCTGGCCATTAATGATTAATGCTGACTAATAATTTCAAAAATACTGTCATTTTTACTCATGCGGCATATGTAGGGCTGCTAGATTTCTTGACATACATCTAAACCGGGACATATTTTTTTATTTAGTGACTCGAAAGTCTACGCTTTGGCCCTACATTTGGCAATCGGACGAGAACCGGTGTGCACAAAACGCCATGGCTTTCTGAATTTCTGTTCAAAGGCATGGATGTTTGTGATGTCTTGAATTCTCACCTCCCACCCATCCTGTCCTATGAACGGGGTGTATCGAGAGCGATTAGCTAACCACTAGTCCTGTCCTAGCCCTATTATTATATCTACTCTCTTTGGAAAAACAGAGGTTGAGCAACTGAGTAACAAGCCGTTCTCGTAGAAACACTTCTGTTGAGATAAATTCCATTAGGAGTCCATATGCTCCACATTGAAAGCGGATATGGTAAAAAAAATACATGTGTACATAAATTAATGTGACCATTGACTGCTACGATATTGCATGTGCTTTATTTTTTTTCATTTCTTACATTTTCGCAACTTATAAACTGCGAGAACTTAGTGTTTCTGGACAGTGAATTTTTTTCTTTCAACGATGAATCGGGATTTTTGATTGTCTCGAAAGTACGCTTCGGGACACCGGGACAAACCCGGAATGCCGAGACCTCTGGCAGCCCCGGGCATATGTGATATAACATGATTTTAATTATTGCGTGTTTTTGCTCATTTCAGAACAGTCTGTCAACATTTTTGCGGGAAACGGAACACGCGTGGTCGATAACAGCTGGGATTTCGCGCCGAAATCTGATCAATCCAACACAATGCTCGTCGGTAAGTTTCTCTCTCATCACAATACATAACTTCACCTACTCGGTTTATGTTTAGTTTTAAGCACATACACATGTTGTATTGTGTATTCATATTTGTACGTTGTAGACATTAATTTATGAGGTATGAGTATTTTTTTAAAAAAACATTTAGTATTTCTTATTGAATCTATTCATTTTTGCCATATAATATCAGCTATCGGACTTATGATGTTAGCAATCTCCTTAACTGTTCAAACTTAATGTAACTAAAACTGAAGAACTATTTTTAACATTATTTTGATAATAGTTATATCATGCCAGTACCATCATTGATATATACAATCAAAAAGAAACTTGGAAACATTTACAATTTTCAAAATACAAGCAAGCATTCAAAATTTCAAATGCCCATCACATTTTTCCTGCAGCTGTCCACATAGAACCTAGTAGTACTCGGCTCGCGATATGTAGATTATAATGAATTATTTCTTCGTAATCTTCGATACTACTAATAAAAATATACAGCGTTACAGCTGATAATTTCAAATACACAAGATATTTGAAAAAAATTGAATTACATGAAAAAATCGACGAGAATTTTCGAGAAATTTTATAGAAGTCGTTAAAATTATATTGAAATTAAAATACCAACTCCAATTTTGAATCTGGAATTCTGAACTGTTCACATTAACCAAAGAGGTATGTGTCCGTTTTTGGAATGTTCTACATTGTTATTTAAAGAAAACTATAAACAAATACATTATGAATTAGTAGACATATTTTTGAAATCATCTTCTTTTTATGCTGCTATAAATAAATCTCACTTTTAAGGTGTTCACTGTCAATACTTGGTGGAATGGCATTATAATAAAAATAATAAAACATTTTTAGTACTTTTTCCACATAAAATTTATTAGATCATGAGCGAAACCGGTCCTGATCTAATAAATTTTATGTGGAAAAAGTACTAAAAATGTTTTATTATTTTTATTATAAATAAATCTGTTAAACAAACGGTCCCATACCCAAGTGGTCAATGCTCACTCCATTAGTTGCAGAGTCACGGGTTTGAGTCCTGGAGCGGAATCTTTCATAGATTGATTTTTAAATCTGTGAATGACTTTCTATCGAAAGACATGGATATCTGTGATGTTTTTATATCTTATAGCTCCTGTCTTACCAAGGGATCCTAACTTGTATTGTCCCTTCCTACTTTCACCATTCTTCAGAATATAATTCCCCCCCCCCCTCCCTCGTTAGTTAAACGTTAACTCAAAAGGTGCATTACAAAATGGGCCCATTAGAGGTGAAGTGAGCCAAGTGTAGGGTTGTCAAGTGTTAGGGACAAAAAAGAAGACATTTAAAAAATGTTTATTTAGTACATTTTTTCTTTATAATTGTGCCGGTTACCAAAAAACCATGATTTTACAAGGCACATGAAAGATTTTATCTGAAATAATTATTTGCATACATTTATTAATATGTAAAAGAAATATCAGAAATAGACCTCGGGGCATATATCGACAGCCCTGCAGTATAAAATTTTTAAATTATTTAATTTTTGGAATAATGTTTAAGTTTGCTAACAATCATTTTTCGTAGTAGCAAAAATAGACATTTTCAAGTACGCTAACAAATATATTTCGTAGAAGAAGAAAAAGACCCGAGAACATTATTACGAACATATTTGTGATTATTTGTGATTATTGCTGATTATTTGTGATTTGTGATTATTTTATCGACTATTAATACCAAACAAATATATTTCGGAGAAGAAGAAGAAGACCTATCGACATATGTTTATACGTGTTTGAATAAAAGTCGAAATGTTCTATAAAATATCCATACCGTAATAAGAATATTTTAATGCATTTTTTCGTGCAAAAAGTTTTCAAGACTGGACGCGAAATATAATCATATCTTTCAATAATCGAACAGTGTCTCGGATTATTTGAAAAATTTCGTAAACGATACAAACTTTCAAATTCAGTTTTCTCAATATTATTATAACATATACTACAATATTTTTGTTCTAAGCTATGAAATTTAAATTTTAAAGATAAAAAGATAAGCAAATCACAAAATATGCGGTTCAAAATAAGACGTTGGCATTGGTCAAACAATGTGCCGACCAAAATAAATCGTTATCATTGGGCGACGATCTTAAAAACGCTTCTTGCGCCATCTGTCATTCAACAACATAAATAATTTCGTTCTGTTTGAAATACGAACGACGGATGTCAGAAATATTGAAAAAAAAAAATCTGGATAGGGACACCCTTCACCTAGCGGGATGAAATATACTTTACAATCTATTCTCATATCTAACAAATATACATAAAAAGAATCATAAAAATCGGTCAAGCCGTTTAGGAGAGTTCGGCGACAAACACCGTGACACGAGATTTTTGTATATATAGATGTGTACATAATAATAGTTAGGAACATGAAAAGTGTGCTTAAAAATTAATTGTTGAATTTAATTATCTTCATTCTTATTCTTAATTTCATCATCTCTGTTGCTATATTTATCCACAGAGCTCATTTTTTGCAAAAGTTTCGTATTTTGTGTGAAATAATTGTCAAAATTGTCAAAATTTAGGACATTTTGGCTATAGTAGAAAAAAGAGAGAGAACAAAAGAATTGTGTTAAAAAGAGACCTGTTGGCCACCCTAGCCAAGTGGTATGTTAGAACAAAAAATGTTAGATGCGTTTTAATATTCTACATGTTTTAAAGCATATATGGGCAACCACCGGCCCATCGAGCTATTTTTTCCGGCCCTGATTCATCTCGGCGAAGTATTAGATAAAGAAATTAATAGTTTCAGGGAGATATTAAATAATGGAGATGACACGGGCGCTTGCAGTGGCTCCACTCTACTAGTTCATGATCACCATATCAGAAATAGCAACGTGTTTTATTAAATTTAATTTTATTTTATTATGTTTGATAATTTGGCCCCAGACCTAGGAAAGGTTTCCCATGCCTGTCTTAAAGTATCATAAAAGTGCAATCCACCAAAACACCAAATAAAGACGTGATTCTACTTAAGAGTCCAAGAAAAAAGTTTTACCATTTTACTACTTGGCTCACTTCACCACTCGAGGGCCCATTAATGATATTAGTACATTTAAAATTGATAATCTCTAGCATATTTTATGGCAAAAAAATCCACCTGCAATACTAAAATTACCCCAGAGCAGGCCCGCCGCGTATTTTTCTCCGGCCCGCGAGCAATATTGTATATTTGAAAAAGATTCACGTTTTTATCTTTAACGCCTTTTCAAAAAAAGAGTGAAAATAAATATACTTATTGTTATTTTTGGATCAACCTATATGTGAACAAACATTTTTAATCATGAACGTCAATAAAAACTACAATCAAACATATCCGATGAACATTTACAAGCAATTTTAAGAATCTCAAATACAAAATTAGCACCTGGATTTAAAAACATGTTAAAAAAACGTAAAACAGTTCCATTCCTCTTATAAGATTGTTTTTTTTTTCACTATAATAAATAATAACAGATTAAAAATAACAAAGTATTTTATTTCTACAGTTTTTAATAATTTTATTCGTTGATAGCTATTTCGGCTTGCGCCATCGTCAGAACTGTCAGCTATCAACGAATAAAATTATTAAAAACTGTAGAAATAAAATACTTTGTTATTTTTAATCTGTAATAAATGGAGTTCTACCAAGTAAATGCCAAATCAATTAATAATAAATAATCTTCTCTATATATATAAAAATCTCGAGTCACGGTGTTTGTCGCCAAACTCCTCCGAAACGGCTTGACCGATTTTTATGATTTTTTTTATGTATATTTGCTAGATATGAGAATCAAATGTAAACTATATTTCATCCCGCTAGGTGAAGGGTGTCCCGATCCAGATTTTTTTTCAATATTCCTGACAATTCGTCGTTCCAATTTAAAACAATTGAAATGGACGTCTTTAAATTCAAATTTCCTGGCTTAGAACTGAAGCATCGTAATAATATTGAGAGAACTTTATTTGAAAGTTTGCATCGCTACGACGTTTTTTAAATAATCGAATATACTGATTCGATTTTTTGAAGCTATAATTATAGGGCTGGGAAAAGATTTTTTGGAGCTGATTTGACAGATTTTGATCAGTGACGTCATTGATTCGATTATTGGAGGTATGGTTATATTTTGCATCTGGCCTTGAAAATATTTTTAATTTCTTACTTGCATTAGGAATATTCTGATGACAGTATGGATATTTTATAGAACTGTATTTCGACTTTTATTTTAAAATCTTCTACTAGGAAAAATGATTGTTAGCAAACTTAAACATTATTCTAAAAATTAAATAATTTACAATTTCACGATTTTTTGGAGCTGATTTGACAGATTTTGATCAGTGTCATTGATTCGATTATTGGAAGGTATGGGTTTATTTTTCATCCAGCGTTGAAAATCTTTTTAATTTCTTACATGCATTAGGATATTCTAATGACGGTATGGTTATTTTATAGAACTATATTTAGACTTTTATTTTAAAATCTTCTACTACGAAGAATGATTGTTAGCAAACTTAAACATTATTCCAAAAATTCAATAATTTACGAAATTTCTGCTGCTATGAAAAATGGTTGTTAGCAAACTTAAACATTATTCCAAAAATTCAATAATTTACGAAAGTTCTGCTACTACGAAAAATAGTTGTTAGCAAAACTTAAACATTATTCCAAAAAATCAATAATTTACGAAATTTATGCCACTACGAAAAATGGTTGTTAGCAAACTTAAACATCATTCCAAAACTAAAGTAAATTACGAGGTCTATTTCTGCTACTACGAAAAACAGTTGTTACCAAACTTAAACATTATAACAAAAATTCAATAATTTACGAAATTTCTGCTACTACGAAAAATGGTTGTTAGCAAACTAAAACATTATTCCAAAACTAAAGTAAATTACGAGGTCTATTTCTGCTACTACGAAAAATAGTTGTTACCAAACATAAACATTATAACAAAAATTCAATAATTTACGAAATTTCTGCTACTATGAAAAATGGTTGTTAGCAAACTTAAACATTATTCCAAAAATTAAATAATTTACAATTTAAATACTGCAGAGCTGTCGATATATGCCACGAGGTCTATTTCTGCTACTACGAAAAATGATTGTTAGCAAACTCAAACATTATTCCAAAAATTAAATAATTTACGAGGTCTCTTTCTGCTACTACGAAAAATGATTGTTAGCAAACCTAAACATTATTCCAAAAATTAAAAAAATTACGAGGTCTATTTCTGCTACTACTGAAGGACTGTCGTTATATATCCCGAGATCTTTTTCTTTTTCTACGAAATATATTTGTTTGCAAACTTTAATATTTCAATTATTCTAAAAATGATCTCTATCTCTATATAGGCTTGACCGATTTTTATGATTTTTTAAATGTATATTTGTTAGATAGTAGAATAGGTTTTAAAGTATATTCATCCCGCTAGGTGAAGATGTCCCTATCCCGAATTTTTTTTCAATATTTTTGACGTCCGTCGTTCGTATTTCAAACAGAACGAAATTATTAGAGTTGTTGAATGACAGATTGCGCTAAGTGCGCAGCAACTTAAGTCTTTTTAAGTTTGATACGTGCCATGGTTACGTCAAACAATCAAAGGGTATTGTAAACAATTATCAAGTGAATTTGTAATAGTCGTCACAAAGCATTTTTTTCGTTGTCAAACAATTATGCCACTTAAAAGACTTTCTATTGGTTGATCTAGACCTCAAGCACGAAAGAAAACGGCATCACGAGCTTCAGAAACAGACGAGCAAGTTTGGAAACTGTTCGAGCTCTCACTGCTCAAGCCCGATCGTCTGATACAATGATATGCAAACAACCCTTTTGACCGTGATTAGGAACGAGAAACACAATTTGATGTCGACAAATTGGGTACATTCGTTCAAACAAATCTTCCGAAATTGGTCCCAGAACAACGCATAGCGTAAGACAGAATTATGCATGCAATCAAACACAAGCCAAAACGTTGGATCACGAAACAATATTGTTGGTAATCGCTTCATCTGCAATTGCAGCAAATCTTTTGGATTTTAGATTTTAGAAATTGCCTTTGAACACCAACATGCAATATCAAAAAAAAATCATGATTGATGAAGTACTTTAATCATATCAACTCATTAAATGGGACGAATTTACTATGGCGCACAAAAAGGCATTGGAAAATCTTCACTATATGTACACTAAAAGATTTGAGAGGAAATGAACAGGTCTTTGGTGGCGAACCTTTTTTATTGTCTGGTGTTTTTCGACAAACTACCAGTTATACCACGTTCAACAGCTGCTGATGAATCAAGTGCATGTCTCAAATCATCATTTTTATGGTGACATGTGCAGAAATTGACTTTGAAAGCTAATATGCGTGTAGAATTACAATATGGTGCATCTGCTGAACGTTTCAAAAAACAATTGTCAGATATTGGTAATGAAAAATAGAAATCGATGAATCCACACATTACCACCAAGCTTCTGTAAAATTACAGGAACCGTAAGCGAATTGATGCACAAAGTTTTCCTAAATATCGCACAGAATTACAAAAATCATCAGTGGCTCAGTGAACGTGTAATATTAGCAGTCAAAAACAACGATGATAATGCCATCAACTTCAGGATTCAAAACGAAATACCAGACAAAGAAACAATGTATAAGTCCATCGATACTATAAATTGATCAAGATGAAGTTGTCAATTATCCAACTGAATTCTTAAACTCGCTTGATTTGCCAGGCATGCTACCGCACGTTTTAACACTGAAAATTGGCATACCTATCATTTTTCTCCGAAATATAAATCCACCACGACTTTGTAACGGTACCAGGCTTTCAGTGAAAAATTAATGAACAGTATCATCTAAGCTTCAATTTTAAATGAAAAATTTAAAGGAAACGATGTGCTGTTGCCAAGCATTCCAATAATTCCGACAGATAGGCCATTAGAATTAAAATGTTTGCAGTTTCCGGTGCGACTCGCATTTGGACAATCGCTACAAGTGTGTGGACTTAATTTTAAAAATCCATGCTTCACACATGGACAGCTGTATCTGGCCTGCTCACGCGTTGAAAAACCTTAAGATCTATTCATATACGCACCAGACAAATAAACAAAATATATCCAAAAGCACTTCAATAAACATAATTAAAACACAAACACTTTCTTTCTTTGAGTGGCATTGCAACGCATGCCGGGTCAGCTAGTGTACATATAAAAATGGTATTTTACTTGCGGCCCGCCGCTCATTTTGAATTCCTGAATTTGGCCCTTCATCCAAAAAGTTTGCCCCCCTCTGCTCTAGAGTGACTTTACTAAAATAACCTTACAACTAGAGTGAATTTTTCATCAGTTGAAGTTAGGTCCATATGAACCTAAAAACTTGGTGAGTCATTAAAAGTACTAGAACTGCTTTTACTCTTTACTGAAGTAGTTGGTTGACTAACTCACTATAATTTCTGATGAATTGCTTCATTAGGAGTCCCTATGCTCCACAGAAATAGCAGACATGAAAAAAAATATATGTCAAACTAAAAAAATCTTATTATTTTTACTATTTCAGATGTTATCATCCCTTCAATCTTGATAGCTGCTCTCTTCATTGGGAATGCAGTGATAGTACTCATCATATTCAAGTACAGGAAAAGGTATGCCTCATAAAAAGGTTTCATTATGTGTTGTTTGTGAAGTAAGTCGATGCTTCCTCTACCGAGCACTATGAATGCACTCGGAACTTAAATGCCTTATAGTTTGTAATTTAAAATCATCAATTCAGTGGTGAGTGATATGTTAAAAATTCATTTAAAAGCTCACACCTAAAAACAGTAAAAACCTATTTCCATTTAATATTTACAATGATGTCAAAATTTCTCAATGCAATGGCATAGTTTGAGGAAATTCGAAGCGTCAGAACTCTCTGTTTGATGAATTGATTTGTTTTTCAAATAATTGGTAAAAATAAATGTTATAAAAATTTCTTCCAACTAATTATTCTGGCCCATAGGTTTTCAAAGTGGGCCCATCGACCCCTTAAGTAGTACTGAAGGGAACCAAGGAGGATGTGTTGGCCCTGAGAAAAGTAAAAAGGCCCACTGTAAACCTTCAAAATTGGAAGATCACTTGAAAAAACTTACTAGTTATAAAAAGATAAAGATAGTTTATCTTATTTTCAGGCTCTCAAAAATCAATTTAAAAAACCACAGTTTTCAGCCACATTCAAACAGATTATGCGCCCCGCCCCGCCCCTTACAACATTTTCTAACTTATTGCTTAATCGGAAAAATTTTATTGCAAGTAAAAAATTTCAAAATATTAACCCTTTCAAGGGCAAATTATTTTTAATTGGTTTTTACAATTTTTATTTTGGTAATATTAGTCAAAATAAAATTGAATTAAAAATTAGTACAAATCTAAGGCAAACGTGGATTTTTTTATTTAATTGTTTTAAACATACAATAATAAAAGTGGAAAGTATACTTCCCAATGACCATTGGGTGTCGCAAATATATATTATTTTACAAAAATGCATTTGTGGATAAGCATTCATTAAATGGCTAGATATGATCTGTTAACACTGATGAGACATTTGATAAATCCTATAGAACTATTTCCCCAACAGCATCATCGTCACCTTCTTCAGCAGTTAACATTTCTTCATCAGGAAGTGAAAACAGAAATTCATATGCTGCTTCCATGTGGCTAGGGTTGTTCAAAATCCAATTTTGTGACATTTAAAAAATAAAAGAAAAATATTTTAAAATCCAATATGATAAAATATATGCTTCACTTAGGCCTGTGGGAAGATATGTTCAGTTATGGAACAATTCAATAACAATTTATATTATTTATAATAATACAAAATGTAAGGAACATGAATCAATCAATAAATTTCTTATGAAGTTAAAAAATAAGACTATACCTTGATAAAACTGAGTTTTACTCGCCTGTCGAGCAAGCGTTTACGCAGCTCACCATAAACATTGCCAAATAATGGTTATGGTACGGTTGATAAAGTAGGTCTCTATTGGATCGTGTTGACAGCGACATCAGTTAGATGTCGTTTTAAACAAAATTACAAACTTATTTCCCACTGGCTTTTTGAAGCAAATTTAGTCATAGGGAAGCCGTATTCCCACGGTCCGCGAAAGGATTAATAAACTGATTCATCCATCTTATGTATTAGATTTATTTAAAATAAATACTTGGGGCAGTGGGTCAATAACTTTGGGAACCTATGGACTCTAGCCTCATTACATTTTGTTTGTTAAAATGTTTAATATATATTAAACTGTATTTAATGAAATAACGTAAAACTCATGGATCAAATCTTTCTAGCACAGGGGTAATCGGTCATCACATGTTGGTGAGAATCCTTTTTGCACTAAACTTGAAAGTCCAATAAACCTTACTATTGAATATTTTTTACATATTTGAATATGGAACTATTATTTGGAGTCCTTAGCAATGGTAAACCTCCCTGTTTTTTTTAAATGTTTATAATTAAAGTTCATTCTCTGATTTTCAGGAAGGATCAAGAATTGGATGAAATCCAAGAACTCAGCGGAGCTGCCAGAGAGGTGACATATAAGAATGGGAGAACATCTTTGGAAATCGATGATAATGCTGCAAATTCTGTTTGAACATGGAAGTGTTGCACGATAGATATTCTTTTTTATTACCATTATTTTTACTCATTTTCTAGTGACTTTTAATAAATATAAAATTAAAGTTGTGATGTGCTCATTATTTTCATTTCATTTTGGCACAACTCAATGCCATTCACCCACCGCCCTTTGTACATATTATTAATAAATAATAAAAATACCATGACTGCTTCATCAATGATCATCAAACTGACATTATTTTATGTGTAAGAACCCAAAGTCACATGACATTTTAAAATTTCACTGCAAAGTCAATTTTCCTCGCATCGAATGAGGTTTATTTTTAATGATATTTAATTATGTAACTACATTATTTGTAAACCTACATAAATAAAATGTAAGAATATTTTTTTTGAAAATAATTATGCTGTTTTATTAAATCCACTGGTTAACATGTTCACTGTTATTGATCTACTTTTATAACTTGGCTGCCGGCAGAAGTCAGAACTAAAATAGTCGATCTAGAGCTTGCAACTGTCAAACTTAAGCCTATGATTATCATGAATATTGTTTTTATAAGAAAAACTGAGGAAATAAGTATGATATCGACTGTGGAAAGGAAAAAGGACGTAACCCACAGTATTATCAAAACAGCTTTTTTTCGGTAATCACAATCTTTACAACTTGGATGTAAGCTGCAAATGCCGAATTAGTATCTAAATTTAGATTTAAGTTTCAAAAATGTTGGGCCTGTCAAACTTGCAAATAGTAAAATAAACTTAAAAAAGGTTATTCTTAAACAATTTATTAAATTATTATTAGGTTACGTCAATTAAACACCAGTTTACAAGTCTTCGTGCACTTCAAGTTTGTGTATAATCTTCTTCTATCCTTCATAATTTTCCTATAGCCCAAAATCATCATAACAGGTTTTTTGCGCCTCCTGTAAAATTTGGTATGTGTGGGTTACGTCCTTTTTCCTTTCAACAGTCGATATGCAATGTCAAGTGCGTTAAAAACTATTCATGAGAATGGGCAGCAGGTTATTTTAAAAATCCTTTAGATATCCCTCCTCTTTAGTTCCAGTGTCGGTATTCTCATGTTATACTGAATTATTGTTATTTCTTGATTGACTTGGCATTCACTTGGTAGAACTCCATTATAATTGGGTAAAAATAGCAACGTGCTTAGTTCTACAGTTTTTATATATTTATTAGTTGATAGCTTGTTATCGAGTTGATATTATTGTCATTTTCTTATGTATGTGATACTAGACGCATCCATCAATGATTTTTTGTAGTCACATTTCTTTTTATTTGGTAAAAGTTTAATATTTGTAATAAAATTGGTAACCATATAATATTGAGCAAAAAATTCAATTTTGGGTCCTTCCCAAACCTTCCTGGAATCAACGTCAGTAGAGCATATATCATATATCCACAGATGAAAGCAAAAAAAGATCTAGGCCTAACTTCAAAGTAATAACTTCAATAAAATTCTCAAAAGTAATAATGAATTAGTTTACTTTACATTTTTACCTATGCGTTTTATATATTTACTTGAAATAATAATTAATATTCTTCCCAGATTGATCTATACCCAAATAAAATGTTTTTATGTGTAGCAATAGCAATTGTATACATAATCGATATATAAAAACCTAATTCGATAAAAATTAACTCACTCCTCAAAAGGTTTAACATCTTATAATAGAAAATTGTCTTTTCTTAGCCCCACTCCTCATCCTTTTTCTATTCTCTCTGAAAAGGGTAATTAGCGGCCTTTACAATCAGGTGCTTGAGTGATGAGTTAATTTTTACTGAATTAGGTTTTTTCTTATATTTTGATTATTTGTAGTATTGCCACACACAAAAATATAAAACCTTTTTTTATATGGACCAATCTGGGAAGAATATTAGTTATTATATCAAGAAGTAAATATTTTTTTTAAATTATAAAACTCATAGTTAAAATTGTAAAGTAAACTAGTTCTATGTTACTTTTGAATATTTTTCTAGAAGCTATTAAATTTGAATCGTTCAAACTATGTACATTCTCACAGATTTTGTCACTAACGACCCGGGTTTCGCCTTTCGGCATCTTCAGGCATTCAAGTGCATAAAAATATTAAATTCACTCTAGAAGTCGGAGGCAAAAATATTAACTTTCTTGACCTAAATATTAACATTGAAAATCATTCTCACGAGTTTAAAATATTTCGGAAGCCAACGTTCTCGGATGCCAAATGAGAATGTACATAGTTTGAACGATTCAAATTTAATATTGAAATTCCACCAAGCACCTTCAGTCGAAATCTTAAATTAGAAGCTATTACTTTGCTTTTGCGTCAAGATCTTTTTTGCTCTCATCTGTCTACGTGTGCCGCTCTACAGACGTCGATTCCAGGAAGGAATCAATCCCAAATAGAATTTTACGCTCAATATTATATGGCTACCGATTTTTTTACACATGTTTTTAAAAACCTTTTCTTCATTTGCAACACAAAATAAAAATAATGTGGTGGCCTAGTCACTGGTGGATGTGTCTAGTATCCATATCTGAAGAAATAACAAAAATTCAATAAAAATTATTAGAATGGCAACAATAATAGATGACAAGCTACTCCGCCGTATGGGTACGGCAATCTCATCAAAGGGTTAAGCACCCACACCAGCCAACTGTGCCTGTGGTTGCTTTTGAGTGACTGAATAACAAGCAGTTCGAGTAAAACAAATTATGTTAAGATGCTCCATCATTGAGAGTGGACATCGTAAAAAAAAATATATAAATCTGTCAGGTCAACACTATTTACCATTTGAACAGTGTAGCCGTGTTTTGCACATTTTTTTCACTTAATTAAAATGGAGTTTACTTTTCGAAGCGAATTGTCTTTACTCGATCATTTTACTAAAAATCATGGCATGAAAACATATTCATGTCTCCATATTGTGTATTATGTTTTAATGATATTCAAAAGTCAATCCATTTACATTAATTAAGATTTGTAAATTTACATGATTTTAGTGTATACATATAAAGAAATAAAAAAATCTTCAAAGAATATTTAAAATTGTTTAATTGATGTAAAAATAGTTACAAATAGCCAAATGTGAAACAATAGCCTTAAAAATATTTTTGTAAGGGTTCTCCGAGAACGGCTTCGAGTGTTTGAACAGATTTCTGAGTTGCAGCTTCGACAGATGGAACTTCATCTTCTAGCAACTCCGCAAGGAATGGAACACTCTCTGGGAGTAACGGTAACCAGCTGTCTCCCAGTTTAGTCGCCATCTCACTCATGCATTCAACTCCAAGTAACCTGTTCAAAAAATTCAAATCAATTAATTGTTGATAAAACACTAAAAGTTAAAAATGGCCCTGCCTCATCAGTAAAATTCGTAAAAACAAAATATCAGTATTAAAATATGGCAGAGATGTTAATTTTGATTTAGACGAATTCCAATTCGATAAGTAATGTAAGTCTTATAGAACACATATTAATTATGCGTATCGGTTATTCTAATATTATGTCATGATTAACTATTAGCGAAGTGAGATACATCAATCTTTCAATGAATGATTTGAATTATATTCATCTATAGTCTACCAAATATCAATCTAAAATTTCAAAACATCAATAAATAACTAAGTTTCACTGTATGAAATGAAGACAGTGAGTTTTTGAAACTAGATTACGATTTGTTTGTCACTGCGTCAACAAAAGAACATTGATCTCAGAATACAATTTTAACGTGCTTAATTAAAAATGTGCCATTCCAATGACGGCGTAGTGTTACTAAAAATAGATTAATCTAACAAGGTTTACCTTATGTCTGCATCATTATGTCTCGTCTTCAACAATATTTGATAATTCAACGGTTTCCATAAAGAGTCATCAGCGGTTGCAACTGCAAATTGTGATATGCAAGGCGATATCAAATTCTTTGCTCTAATCTTCAGTTGGTCCATTCCTCCGATGTCATTGTCCAATTGATCGACCAGAGGTTGCATTATTGTCTCAAATCGTTCTTTATTGACAAAATTCTGACTGTCATACAAAAATACAGCGTGCAGAGTTTTCAATATATTTTCCACAAGAATGCAACATTTTTCTTCCGATTCAAATACCAGATTTTTTGTTTTAGTTTTGTTGCAAGCGTCGAGCAACTCAGCTGAATTTTTGACAAAATGTCCCGCAAATAAAACAAACAGGCCTTTGAGGTTTTCTGCCATGCAACTGCTTAAACTGAAAAAAAATTGTTTAAATATCTCAAAATACAGTTAAACCTTGAGGGACCAGACTAATGAATTTGAGGGGGTGTACGATACGCTGTAAGATCGTTACATAATGAAGTGGATTTTCTGCGGATATATTTAAGTAAAAAAATGAACAATGCATAATATATAAGATGTTCCCGAAATGAATGTCATTTTAAAAATTAAAATTTCAAATATTCGTATTTTACAATATATATTTTCCTTGTTTTTAATTTCAGCAGCCAGAATGACGTCATCTACTTTAGTGGGGCTTCCACATCTAGGGTTATTTTTCAAATTGAAATTTACAAAACAATCTCTGACACTATCGAACGTCCAGAATATCTCCCAGGACATCACAAATGTTTTTAATGGCAACTGTTGTTGTCTCTTTCTTCAAAAAATGATGTAGCATCAAATTTTGTGTGAATTCTTCACTTACTTCAAATTGATTCATTTCAAATTGGGTTATGGAATTTGAATTTTAGGAACTAAAATCCACTTCTAGCAAGTTTGCGTATAAGGTTTACACTACTGACAGGTACGCGGTCGGAGAGCAACTGACCGTTGAAAATGACATTAATTTCGGATACCCCTATTATTTTATCGACACGACTAGTGAGTTGTCAATAAATATATCAAAAGTATTGTTATTTAAAGAAACGATGTATGATATTTGGATCGGCTTGATCCAGCTCGGCCTACGTCAAATACACGAATACAGCCAGCACGAATAAGCAGAATTTTGTGTAGAAGCTGTGACTCTTGAATTTAAACATATAACCTTTGCAAGGTGTTTATCAATTCATTAAATTTTATCGTTACTGTACTCTACTTGTAATTTGAACAATGTATAAAAATAATAATAAATTAAACTCTGGATTATCTTAGGGTGGATTATCATTGTATAATTTTAATAATATATTGCCCGACAAACTGCATTATGCTGAAAAAACTTCCAGATGTAGAGATTTATTGGATTCTGAAGAACCTGAGGTTATAATGAGATAGTTGAAATGTGTGAATAACTGGCAAATTCACAGGCTTTTGAAATTATAAATAAAGAAATCATGATGATGCAGAGTTTAATATATTATGAGTGATTCAAATATCATTCCATTCTCGGTCACACCTTTTCTGATCTACTGACGAGTGAAAAAGAAATTATCAATCCCCGTTAATCATAAAATCATTCTTTTACACTTACAATAAATTAAACTATAGAAATTAAAATATTTTGATTGAGCTGACATATCATTATTCTCAAATATTCTTAGTTATTAATATGCACAATAATAGTTTGCATTTGACTTTTTAGAAAAAACAAAAAGTAAAGCTATAGGTTCAATTACTGCAAATGCGAACTCATTGTCTTTGATATTTATTTGAGATATACCATCAGGGCATATGATATTTAAATTATGGCTTTCTATTTTATGATATACAAAACAAAAAAATAAGTATAATACAAAAATTACCTGTAGAAGGTGATGGCTCTCTCTCGATTGTCAGTATTCGGGGTTCTGACTGCCCAATCAAATATTTTAAAGTAAAGAGGTCTGAATGATGATTCTGATAATTTCAATACCAGAGCGACGAGAGCCTTTATAACGTGTCCTTCAATGATATCTATCTGTCGCGGCGAGACTTCAAATTCGTCCGTGAGATCACTCCTGAACTGCAGAGCCAGCAGAAAGAATGTAGTCAGATCTTGCTGCAGTGATGTGAATTCAGCACTCGTGACACCGACAAAACTTTCAGCCAATATGTTCATGGCCGAACCGATAGCATCAAACTTTCCTTTCTTGAGCAGCAGGGTGTAACACTGTTTTATGACGGGTATTAACACTCGCGGCGCTATTGTTGTGGATATTTTGTTTTTAATCAAAACCAATTTAGAGACTATCGGAGAATTCTTATTGACATTATCTGTTTTATCCCACTTGGCTGACAAAATCGAGAATTCTACAAGTAGCTTTTCCAGATATGGGCTTAGGAAGAGCGGAATGGTTTCGACAATTTTATATACTGCCGTTATCACACTCAACAACACCAACTCTGGCGTGTCAGCTTTCGTTTGGGATTTCAGAATTTTAATAAGAGCCGGCATGAACTTCGGCAAGAAAGCGATGGCGTGCGCCTTCAGTTGACTGCAGAGTTCAGCTAAGCATAATACAACCGATGCCATCAGATTACCAGTCAAAGGAGACTTGGTCAGGTTGGTGATCAATTCTAAGATTGGCTGGAATTTTGACGGATCATCTGCGGCGAGTAGCCTCACTATTAACTTCATGGACAAAAGAGCGGTCTGCTGATTTAGCTCTATCTCCTGTTTTGTGTACCCTTCAGGGACGTCGTCTTGGTTTATCTCTGAAATAGTACTAACGAGGGGATGCAATAAACCATATATGATTTCCTTATCACATTCGGCGAAATATGTAGGTTGGTGCTGCAGTTTAGTATTTAATATCTCCATTGACTTTCTTCTGACGGTTGATAAGTTATGTGCCATCAATCCACGTATAACCATGGTGAACATCTCGACAGAAAGAAGAATATTAACGTTGTCTAATATTTCATAACTGTGATGGAGCATCACTTTCCAATATTTGGCTTGTGGCTTCCCGACATTTTGGTCGGCTGTTTTTGATACAACCTGTATATATGTGAGAATATTAACAATGAACACCTTATACAATGGTTCCATTATTGATTTATCTGTAATTGATTCAATTTTTTGAACTAAAATTGGAGATGACAGAATGCTGTTAATGAAAGTTATAATAGTGTATTTGAAATGCCGCAGATGTTTAGCAGAGTGCGAAGAGATGGAAAATATTGCAGACGAATCTACTTTAACATGTTTATCATTGTCTTTATCTGACTCCTGTTTGTCTACAGGCAAAGTTTTCAAATACGTTATCAGTTTAATACAACTTTGCATGATGACCTCGGGAGGAAACTCCAGGACCAGAGACATTGCAAAATCAACACGCTTGACAGGTTGCTCGATATCGGCAACTTTTTTATGGTGAGTGTTAATATTGACTTTTTCATCGGTGCCGTGCATAATGTGTCCTTCAAATATTAATCCCAAAAATGTCCACAGAAAATGTTGAGAGCTCAATGTCAATATGAGCTTTTTAAATAGTGGCAATCTACGATGTTCCGGAACATCTAGAACGACATCCACAAAAATTCTAAGAACCGGAATGACACGCTTTTCTAACTCATCAAGTTCTCTTTCATCAATAGCATTTATGTCGCCGAACTTCACCAAAATCGGAATAACCGTTTCGATGATTCTTGTAATAATTTGGAAGCTGTACGCGTCATCGTGCCTCAGTATTGACGATCCGATGAATGTAAATATGGCCATCATGTGATGCAGCACTTTATCTGGCAGCATGAAGGCAGCATGGGACAGAAGCATCAGTGCGTGATTGTGAGTCTGAGGATTTTGAGTTCCTCTTATGCACATAACGATGAGTTCGATGTCCAATAGGCCTTTTGATAATTTATTCGATTCGCCATTTTCCATGGGACATAATTTTTGGCAACAATTTAAGATGCAAGTCAGCAGCAATTGTTTGGTGTACTCAACCGGCGATTGCTCTTCAAATTCTAAGCATTTCTTAAGTATGTTAAAGAAAATAGGAAGAACGCTATCGAGACCCGTCAATTTCTTTTTATCTTGAAGGTATTCAATCAGCGTGACGCCTCTTTTCCACTCTTTCGTATCCAGAGTTTGAAGCGGCGGTGCGACTGTTTTCAGTTTTTTAGGTAGCATAGCCTTATTTTTGTCACAAACAGTGATAAGTGCCATCAAATCAGTAGTGAATTGATCAGGATTCAGTTCAATTCTTTTCATCGCTTTCGATGCTGCAGATATAATACTAGAGTCCGTGCCAAATGTTCCGGCTTCAATAATAGCAGACACAATTGGTTGCGCCTTACTTATGGGTAAAGCGGCAAATAGCTCCTGATCAATTTGTTGCATCATAAGAGTACATAAATAAACTGTACTGCCGTCTGCGAGGGTAAGAGTTCTCGTCAACTGCAGCATTGAATTTATTATTAATTTCCAAACTTTATCATCATCTATACATTTCAATACGGTCACCGAGTCAATTCTAGAGAATACGTTACAAATATATTGCGAATAGTATATATTTGTGACACAAGTGTTGCCATTTAATTTGTCTAGCTTGTCTAACGCGACAGCAGAAAGTGTCGACAAAATATCACCCGAGTTGACATGTGAAAGAAGGGAAGTCATTTTACTTTTTATATTATAAGGAGTACTTGCATTCACTACGCCGGCCAGTAGAGCTTGTAAAGTACTTTTCATAGCTGTCTGTGTAGACTTCTTTGCATTCCGCATTTCGGGTGAGAGTAAAGTATACAGTATCAATTGCAACTGCTCATGATCCAATTGTATTTCTTCACGCCTCGATAGTAGCTCTTGGAAAAATACTAAATAATAATTAGCAGAATCCTCAGTTTTTTCAAGCACAACATCAATTATGTCCAATGCTACCGCTCTCACGACCGACTCTTCAGAGTTAAGGCACAAAAGAAGCGAGAAAACTAGGGGATCAGAACTGAATACCCAAGATATATCTTCTGCAATTTTAAGGAACAGCAAATGTAGGATTCTAATCGACCTTATTTGAACAACACTCGGATCAATCTGGTGCAATGTGTTCAATGTTCTTTCACGGTAAATAAAATTTGCAATAAATTGCATTTTGAGTTTTGACGTGGGATAGTTAGTATTCAGTAATTTGTAGAGTAAGGGGCTGTATGCCTTTTCATATTTTTTGCTACACCCGTCAATCAATACCTCATACATTCGAATGAGAAAACATTCGGTGAAATTACTTTCTGTAAAATCTATCCACGAATTGGAAACATTGTTACAATCGGTAGCTTTTACTAACCTTTCAAGGAAGAATGTCAAACACTGAACCGGGAGTTTATTAGTATTACATGTAGCAATATAAAGAGTAATTGAAGTGTCGGACAAACTGGACGACTCCTTCACGTATGTCAAATTAATGTTATCAACAAATTTCATAAACTCATTGAGTATGTCGAGACCGCACTGAGGTGATGTTTTGTGTTGTAAGCTGAAAGACAGCAAAATAATTGCAAACATTTTCGATTGGTAATCACCTTCGAGTAGTGCCGAATTCATCATTTTCATAAGACTGTCTGTATTTGGAAGCCACGATCCCTTTTCGAGTATCTTAAAAATAGTTTGACATACTAAAGACGGATTACTCTTAGTCATAACTTTAGAAACATCTCCGCCGGACAGAAGGACCTGACCCAAAGACGATTTTACTATACTCTTTACCGCTCTGATTCCTTCCACACTGGTCGGGAATAAATACGGTAAGACGGCGAGACAAGTCGCAGGATCCGGTTCGACAGCTTCAAATGAGCACAGGCAATCCAGAGCGATGCATGAAGGTTCCCACCACGCGGTGTCTTTAAGACCCTTTTGAAGAATCGATTTTAACAGTCGAGTTAGAACCTCTTCAGTTATAAAATTTAATATATTAGTAGTTTTCAATGATAAAATTACCATCACAACGTCGGGGTCTTCATCATTTAAGCGATCGATAATCGATTCTTTCAAAAAGTTTTCATCAGACTTCTTCAAATTGTTAAATTCTGATATGAGATACTTGACGGCTTCGATTCTAATTGTAGAGTTTTGATGGTAAAGTTTTTCGAATAAAAAGGAATCCCCCAATTTTTTTAGCAATTTGGGTGCGAATCCTAACACGGCATTCAAAGACAAGCGTCTCTTTTCAGATAAAGACTTATTATGTTTCAATTCTTGTTTTAAAACAGTGTCGAATTCTCGAGGGTACTTTTGTTCGAGTGTTTTCAAAAACGATGAATACCAAGTTTGTATTTTAGTATTGTCCTCTTCGTCCTCTTCATCTTCTTCAATAATTTCCATGTCGGAATCTTCCATCTCTTTCGGTTTCGTCTGCACTGAGTAGCAATCAATGACACACCTTAAATATGAAACAAACATTTTCCTTTATGTACAGAAAATATTAGAATGTTATTTGTTTCAATGTAATTATTATAATTTCAACTAATATATTTTGAAACTTGACTTAAGAGTCAAAAAATTACAATTAGTTAACTGCAAATTATTAATTTTTATAAAATATTTTATAATTTAGGTTTTTTATTTTAAATGGTAGAGAAATAATCAGAATACCAAAGCATAACATTGAAATGCAAGTTTGTGTTGAATTGTGTATATTTGACTAAAAGAAGTTGAGACTGTCTTTGATATAAAGAAAATATATTTTTGGTTGTATATGTGATCTGATATAATTAACACAGTGAACATTTTTCAATTATCGGGCAGCAATAAAAATGACAAGAAAGCGATTCATTGCAAGGTTTAGGCCTTTAGGCAATTATACCTAAAAACTAGAAAATAGATTTTGATGTCTATAACATCATTGTGTTAGTTACTAGCATTAGTGATTTAACTCAATGAATAAATTATTCAGATAGAATTTAATTATTTATGCTGTAGGTAAATAAAGTATTCATCTCAAACTTACTTTATCATTACTTCTGCGGAAGAAGTATCCAGACTGATTTCTGATGCAACCAACTCCGGTAATTTTGAAAATCTCTTAAAATTTTCAGTATTCTGCTGAATTAGAGGCAGAGCTCCGGTCATGAAAGCTCGCACGAGTCGTGATATCTCAGCGCCACCGTTGACTACCAGGTTTAGATTTAAGCAGATCATTTTTATATTAGCTGGAGATAGATTTGAAAGTGACTTTTCTGATATAGGTACAAAGCGATCTTGAGTTTGATACACTAATTGCAAAAGCAGAACCGCTTCATAAGTCAAGCTTGAATGAAATGATAATAATTTATCCACAATATGTTCAACAATTTTCTTCTTCAACTGAGCTTTGGAGATAAGCTGGCCGGTTATCATATAAGCTGCCGCTCTCAAGTCTTCCAGGGGGGATAAAATACTCGTCAGTAATCCAGGAAGAATGTTAGAAATGTGAGATTCGTTTATTAATTTAGCGTGCTCTAATGCGCCTACAATAGTCGAACAGTAAAAGGCAAAAAGTGTCGTCAGCAAATGGGCCTTGTCTCCAAATTCCTTTACAGCTTTCATGGTCATATCAGAAATGAATTCCAGCATAGAAGCATTAGACGCGCAGTGATTAAATAGAACAGATTTAGCAAGAGATATGCCTGGTTTTTGTAAAGGTTCTAACCAATTCCACCTATCAGTGGCATCTTCCACTTTTATTATCTGCAGACACCGGACAAAAATTTTCGTTTCATGATATGGCAAGATCAACCTCATAATGTCATCTTTATTGTATTTATGAATCTGAAACCGATTTATTAACCATTCTAGCGCTTTATGACTGGACTGAAGTAGAAAGTATGGTGATAGATGAAGCAAAAAATTCTTGATAGCTTTGTTTACTCTTTTGTTCGCATCCTTAGTTTGTACAGCTCTCTCGAAATCTTTAGATGAAATGCTAAAAAGAGTACTTTCATACTTAGAAAATATTTCGTTGATACTTTTCAGTTCTTCTAACCCACTCAATCCTATCTCATAAAATGTTTCCCTGTCTATAGAGGCAGCTTCCTTAGGATCGAACAAAAGTGATGTTTTTTTCTTATCTTGTCTATAAATTGACGATTCCGGCACCGCAAGCTTTTTCAGCTGCTGGGCTAGGGATGTCGTCATTTTCTTGGATACTAAAAATAATTATAATTTAAGAACGTGTTGCCTTTACGTGAATGAAATAAGTCATTCATTCATTAATGTAGTTTTTTTTGGTTCGATTGTTACTAAGTTCATTGGCTTACCTGATTATTCTTCTTAAACTAAAAAACCATAATACTTGACAATCTTTCAACACATGTCAAACGTCAGCCTCGATTTGAATCGAGAACCTAACCTTAAAGACCAATTTATATTTATAGCGTTGGTCAAATTGATAACAGGGGTGCCGTTGTATGTATATTTTTTTAAAATCCTATAGAATAATAAAAATGGCAATATAGGTATAAATTTAATATTAATATTTGAAACTGCGGATAATTAATATAGGTAAATAATTTATATTGCATATATATTATATAACCAACTAAAAAATTTCAAATAAAAAATGAAAAAAATGGTTTGTTTATCTATATATTATTTAAAGTACAAATCTTTTTTTAGATCGATTTCAATATTGGCAAAATAGTTACCTTTTAATTAAAATAATATCTTTTCATTTTCAATGCAATTAATTATATACGTACATACCTAGTTGTAAATATTATATGCAATGTTTCAAAACGATACTTGGCTGTTCTTTTTGCAAGTACAAACTGATTTTGGCGAAATTCGGTTGGTTTTGACGTTTGCGCACAAGTTTATGTTTGCGCATAAGAACAGACCTATTGTAAACATGAAAATAATTCTTAAGCAAAATAATATATAACTCACATAAGTCGCATCACGGACCACGGCATAATTCTCGATTAAATTACTGTAGTATCAAGTTTATTTTCTAAACCCATTAGTGCTATTCACGCAAGCATAAAAATCATTTTGGACTGTTTAAATTACTCAAAACGTGATTGTGTTGGGTTTTTTAAACTGTTCAAAATAAGTGCTATTCCCGAGGGAATAGCACTAATCATTAATTAAAAATATTGTTTGATTCGTCCACCGATTATCAAATCCATAGCATAATAAAATACAAATAATTGACAATAATATATCTTTGCCTATTTTTGTGATCAAGTTTTGTTCCGCCAAAAAAATGCTTTGTTTAGAAACTTTATAATAAGTTATCTTATCCTCATTTTAAATAACGCGCTCATTGAGCCAATGAAATTTAATTTTGTTCAGCGACCTCACTGTGATGTGGCTTCCGTGACAATAGACAAATTTGACTGACGCCTGCTACTTTAGCCGTGACGATAGTCATTCGAACACTTCCATGTTCATTCTCTCTTATTTTTCCATATTTGCGGTGTTCGTTTCTGGTCGTGTCACTTGTGAACCCACAATATTTGGTTATTTAAGGTATTATTGTTCGGAATAAAGCTGATTGGAGATTTTTTTCATTATTTTAAGCTGATACAAGTGGTCAGCTCTAGTTTTAATAGGTAGGTTATACCCTCCTTTTATTATTGCTGGTAATCGTGTAAATGCGTCATAATAGGTTGATTAATCTTCTAAGTTATTTATTTAACTTTTAAACAGTGGTAGTCTGAAATGTGCATTGATCAAATCGTACAACCGTAGAAACGGACGTATAATCTGTCAAATATCTCAGCTGATCAAACGGTATTTGAGTGGTAAAAGTCCCCATATTTATTTATCTTTTGTGACATCCTTATCTATTATTTTTGCAATACTAGATAGACTACGCGTACGAGCGCATTAGAATTCTCATTGTTTATGCACCAATGGCTCATTTAAGTAAACTGTTTGGATTTATTTTGTTATTTTAATGAACATCTATTAGATTCTCATATCGAATTTCACTTTGATGCTAAGTAGTCTATTGATATTGACGAAAAAATGACAAATAATTCGATGTCATTACAATGATGGTTCGAAAACATCTTTGGTAGCTCAATTAAAATGTTTTAAAGAAATGAGGTTTATAAATGGCCTTCCTGTGCCCCTAATTAGTATGGTTGAAAATAATTAGTGCATTTTAAAACCAAACCTTTCAAATTTTATTATAAATTTCGCTTTTCCAGCAATGGCCAATAGAGGAGGAAGTGCTCAGAGGCCCAATGGGGCTCCGCAAGGTAAAGTCTGCCAATTTAAACTGGTTTTACTGGGGGAGTCGGCTGTCGGCAAGTCTTCCCTTGTGCTGAGGTTCGTCAAAGGACAGTTTCATGAGTATCAGGAGAGTACCATAGGCGCAGCATTTCTTACTCAGACTGTCTGTTTGGATGATACAAATGTTAAATTTGAAATATGGGATACTGCCGGCCAAGAAAGGTATGTTGCTTACTTCAGTACCCATTTTTTTTATTGCTTGTACAGATTCTGCTGCAAACTTAAGAAGCTATTTTCCTTGTTGTGCACAAATATTTTTTTTCTCTTCATTAAACCTATAAATAAACAAATCTTTGAACTATTGATTTCTGAAAATTTTCATCTGACAACTTTGATAACAAAATATATGTATGATTACATGACATTGACTGTTTATTTAATTTTGTTTTTGTTGTAATGCATATTATTTATATTAGAAACCCAATATCTGCATCCGTAATATAGTGATTGTCAACCATCATCATGTCATATCTCTGTGTTAGAAGTTATGCGTATCGTAAGGACCGCCAGATACTTACTGGATTTTAATTTTTTATATAGTACATGAAAACACGAATTTCAAATATTTTTACCAATAATATCTAAAACGTGAGTGATTTGAAATGGTCATTATTTTTTATTTATTTATTTATTTATTTAATTAACATTGTACAAGGTTGACAAATTACAAATTTAAAACTTTTACAATGGAGAAAAAAGAAATAGTATAATTTAATATTAAAAGCAGTAAAAAAAAAGTGGCAAGGAAGTCAACTGAGTAAGCTCCGACGAACTCTACTTTAATACATAAAAAATAGTATTCGTCGGAACTCACCCACGTCTACGTGGAATATGTCGACATCCGAAGCAATATTGTTGAACACCGTTAAAGCTCTCCCCAGTGGCATCCCCATTGGCAGGCTGGTTCTACACCTTGGGAGAACAAACAATTCATGTCCACGATTTCTCAAAAAATAATCAGGAACATTCAGATTCACATTATAAATGTATCGCAGTGTTAAGTTGGTCCCCAATATTTAGAACATGTGCTGAGGTTAGTTAACTCAATGACGAAAAGCGAGTATAATGGGAGAACGAGACAAACTGTGCATATGCTATAAAATATTCTGTCTTGTCTCATTTTTATTACATAAGTCAAACAACACTGGTCAGACCAATTTGTTGCAAAATATTTAGTAATATAATAAGTAATTTAATTGCCTTTCTTCACATCAATTTTATGCCAATATGGTCAGTATTTATATTAAAATTACTAATTTTTCTGCACTTATATTTAAGGCGCTCAATTTGTTTTGCAAAATACCAATAAGTTCCCATTTAAATTTATTTTGAAACTGTTCTAGTGATAGTTCTGCTAACTTTTTTGTTTTATTTTATTAGTTTTGTCTATAATTTAGTGAATCAAATTCAAATTTGCTAGCATTATCAAGGGCTTAGATAGTTTTTGTTACACACAAAGCTGTTAAAATTACGATGCTACTAAAAGTCTTCAAATGGGAGCTTCTACTATTTTTTTTTCTATCAAATCAACTATGAATAAATATATATTTGGCATGATACATTTGGTTGAACTTTACAGTAATGGCTCATAATGAACATTTCCTTGGAAGCCCTGATTGTATATTTATTTTCTGTGACCCTTGCAATTTTTTTATTTAGTCTTCCTGTGTATTATTCCATTGTTTTATATTGTTATGAGTCATCGAATCAATGTCACTTTTGAATCGCGCGATTGTGGCATAATTATAATGCCAATTAAATTTGTTAAAGATTAAACAAAAATATTTCAAATAGGATTCTTGAGTCATAAAATGTCACACGTTCACGCTGTTGACATTTAAAATGTTGGATGTTTTGTTCGCGATCTATCATTTATATGGTTTCTTCTCTGTTACAGGTATCACAGTTTAGCACCCATGTATTACAGAGGTGCGCAGGCAGCTATAGTAGTTTACGATATTACAAACCAAGTAAGTTATTCATTTATTATTTATTGTGTAAGTATTATAAATTAATAATAGCAATATTTGTTACTGCGTGTTTGAAATATGTATGGTTTCTTGGCTGCAATTACACTGCAAAAACTTTGAAAGCCACCAAAATTTTCTCATGTACCAATCAAAAGGTCACCGCCGTTATTGATGGTGAAATATTAAAAAAAAAAATTTACACGCTTTCTTTTTCACTCTGAAATGATTGTTGGCAACATGTAATTTTAATATTTTTCTACCACCCTATAGATGTTTACTCTATTGTTATGTTTTTATTTTTAGCACAGACATACGTCATCATATTAGTTATTTTCAATTCTCTATAATAGATATTAGGTAATCCCGGAATTCATGTTGTTTTTTCAATACGCAACATTGACTCAGTATGTTTGGGTCTGTTGACCAGTAAAGACATGTGTTCTTATTTGTCTCTTTGTGATTCTTTACTTTTCTTTTAAACAAAAAAAAACAATTCCACCCCATCTACAAAAAATTGCAGACGTGTCCTTCGGAAACACATTTAAGAAGCTGTATGCTGTTTTTGTTACATTAAAAAGAAACTGCAACAGAAGCAACGGAATCCATTTGTGAGATTCACGGTGATATACTGGACATAAGAAAGTGCCAATGATGGTTCAGAAAATTTCGATCGGGCAATCCCGATTTGAAAGATGAGTCTCGAAGTGGACGGCGCAGCCTAGTGGATGAAGCAGCCCTAAAGGCCAAAATTGAAGCAGATCCGACGATGACTATTGATCAATTATCCAAGAAGGTCGGCACATCACGATCGAATACTCATCACTATCTAGAGAAACTTGGGAAAGTTCAAAAAGAAGGCATTTGGGTTCCTCATGCGCTAACTGATCATAACAAAGCGCAGCGCCTCAGCATATGCAAAATACTGCAAGAAAAGCAACATTATTCCCCGTTTCTCCATGACCTTATCACCGGAGACGAAAATTGGGTGCTGTATCATGATATTAAAAGAAAAAAACAATGGTTAAATCGTGGTCAAACACCAATTTCAACCCCAAAATCAGGACTACATCCTCGGAAAGCCCTATTGGGTGTGTGGTGGGATTCGAAAGGTGTGATTTACTATGAGGTGTTAAAACAAGAACAAACCGTTACTGCAGCTCTCTATTGTGATCAGATGAACAAGTTGAATACAAAGTTACAAGAAATTAGACCTGCTCTTATGAATATAAAGAATTTTATTCTTCAACACGACAATATCCGTCCGCACGTTGCCGACATTACACGAAAAAAGACCTAGGACCTTGGTTGGGATATTTTATTGCATCCACCCTATTGTCCGGACGTGGCACCAAGTGACTATCACTTGTTTCGTTCTTTAGAAGCGCAATTAAGTAACAAAAAATTCGGCAATATTGAAGAACTAAAATCAGGTCTCTTGGAGTTCTTCAAATCTAAACCAAAACCTTTGATGAGAAAGGAATTTTAGATCTTAAAAATAGATGGTAAAGAGTCATAGACAACACTGGTAATTACTTTGTTTAAAAAAAATAATAAATAATTAAAAAAATCAAATTTGAGTTTTAATGTAAAAAACGACATTAATTCCGGGATTACCTAATATATCAGTTATGCTAACAAAATTTTTAAAAGCTGATCAATTGTAACAAAATTGTATGCTAATTTTTTAACATAATTTTTGATTAATCCAACACCTTTAGTAGTATACTTTCAAATTTCAAACAAAACAAAAAATTACAATTTTATTTTTTTAACCGAGTCTGCTACCTAATGGAGCATATGGCCTCCTAATGGTGTTATCTTAACATAAGTTTTTCTACGAGAATTGTCTTACTCAGTTGTTCAACCTCTCTTTTTCGAAAAGATTATTAGGGATAGAAAGATAGAGCTTAGAATGGGACTAGCGGTTCACTCGCTCTTGCTACACGCTGTTATTTAAGGATTGGACGGTTGAGAAAAAATATTTAGATATCACAAACACCCTTCCTTCGAACAGAAATCGCTGTTCACTGGCACTCAAACCAAGCCTACTACACTACGTTGACCTCTGTGCTCCAGACCTGACTCGAGTTTACATAGATTTTATAAGATACGAAGTATAAGTAATAAATTATGTTACAAATGTCGAATTTTTCAACTAGCAGTGTAATTTAATTATTGAATATTTCTTTTTACCTTAACTATTTGTTGATAATGTCACACTAATATTTTTCTTATAGTGATAACAATATAATATGATGGTGGCCAATTTCATAGCACTTAGCTTTATCATAATTGGGTAGGGTCTTTTCGGGTGGTTCTCTCTTTCTGCAATAGCTAGTCCCTTAAATTTTGATTGTTCACTTGTCAGTTGTCAATGTCGATATTGTTTAAATCTTACAAAAATCTTTTTATAATGTATTCTGGATTAAAGAAGTTGAACAGCAAAATCGCTTGATGCAGATCCTTCGATGCATTCGATGCATTGCTGTGACCCGTATTTTAAAATAAGTGTGCGATCATTTCACTGATAGGTCGATATTTTATATTTCAGGACACATTCAGCCGAGCCAAGACGTGGGTGAAAGAGTTACACCGACAAGCTTCGCCCACCATCGTAATAGCTCTCGCAGGAAACAAAACAGATCAGGCGAACAAGAGGATGGTGGAGTTTGAAGAGGCGCAAGCCTACGCAGATGAGAACGCGCTACTCTTCATGGAAACCAGCGCCAAAACGGCCATGAACGTCAATGAGATATTTTTAGCTATCGGTGAGCACCCCGTACTTTTAATGTACTGTATTGGATGACTGATTGATAGTATTTCACTGATAAAAAGTTGTTTGATAACTGTGTCACTTCACACATTATGAAAACATAAATTGATTATTTTTATTTATAACAAATTTGCGAAACAATGAATAATACAATACAATCAAGTTACTGCTTCCACAGTTTCCTGTCGATTATATCGGTAAATTCCACATGATTTTGAAAGATGTTTTTGGAAATGATGAGAAATAAAAAAAGTCTTGTTATTCAAAACCACTAAAATGATGAGACTTGTGGTGTTCTTCCTTTAGCTACTTTTATGAAAATTGCCCTACAAATATTCCTGAAAATCCTTAAAACGACACCTCTGTGTCTTATTCAAAAAGAAGTAAAAAAAAAAAGAAGCCTACCATTTCTTTCTTTGATTTGATGGTAACTTTGTGGTAATTCATGTAAATTATAATTGATATCTTGGTTATTCTGCTGGTTGTATTACTACATGTACGAGTGTTTCTCCTCTTTGAGATTGCACGTATCATACCTGATAAAAATGTCAGGAGAATAATAAAACTATCATTTAAATTCCGTAAAAAAATACTGGGAATAGTTATTTTAAAATGAATATAATGGTTGAATTTTGCATACGCATTAGCAAGCTAAAGACGATGTGAATAGTACCTTGAGTAAAATGTTATTATATTTCTTGTAATTCATAAGCCGATAGTTATGGTGATTTATTGGCGCTGTATTTTACGCTCTAGGATTTTGTGTGGAATATTGTAATACATTCAATGACAGTTCTAGATATCTCACTAAATGAAGCAATATTGGTAGTATTGTACTTATATGGTTGTAATGTACATTCCCACTATTGAGTCCCACTACATTATCTGCTTAATATTTGTTTAATAAATTTTATCATCTCACATTTGACCTTTAACCCTTAGACCTATAACAAAAAAAAAAATTTACATTTTCATTTGTAGTAACAGCATAAATTATCAAAATTTTCAAAAAAGCCTAATTTTATTTTTAAAAAATGATTCACTACCCGAAGGATTAAATGCAATAGTGTGAGAAACGTCTAATGGTTAAATATTTTTGATCTTTTAGATTAGTTTTAATTAATTAATGACTTGTTTTAATCAATTTAACGTGGCTTTTTTGTAAATTAATATTTTGACAAATGACTTAGTTTTATCACTTATAATAGTATCGTAATATTATAGAAGATGCCGAAAGGCGAAAACCCAGGTCGTTAGTGACAACACTTGTATGAATGTATATAATTTGAACGATTCTAATTTTATAATGGTATCGTTTGTAATATGATTTTTTTTATGCATTCACAGCAAAGAAATTACCAAAGAACGAGCAACCGAGCGGTGCGGGCGGAAGCGGTCAAGGCCGCCGCCTTGCGGAAGGAGAGTCGCCAAAACAAGTCGGAAACTGCTGCAAGTGATATATACAATCCCAGGTAAATCTCATTAATATTTTACTCAATCCAGTCATGGGTGGATGGGACAATCTTTTATACAAATTTTCATTTTTGTGAATTATCAACATTTCTTTGTCAATAGATAGCTGATGCTTTATAACATCATACACCATTCTGTTCCATAATAAGCTATGAATAACGAAATTTATTATATACTAGTTCAGAGTGCTCCAAACTTCTGGAAAATTTTCTCTAAATAGAAAGTTTCCTTTTCTAAATAAATTAGGGATGCTTATAAAATATTGTCTCGGTTATACTTTACTTACTAACTGTGAAAATAGTTAAATTTACATGTGAATGGTTAAGATAAAGAAAGAGATTATTTTAAGGTCAGTTATAGCTGCAACCAAAACATTTCAACACATAAGGGCGTGCTTTTCAAATCATGTATTGTAGCTGTCAAACATCATTCAAAATATTCTCAGTTTTTATTAAATAAAACAGAGAATTTAATGTTGTAAACACAATTTTAAAAATAATAAAAATTATTTGCATTGTATAATGTAAGTGGGTAGAATATGGTCATAACTGCAAGCTGCATTGAAATTTCTGTTTGTGCCCCGATTTTTCTTACCCCACTTGACAGATCCCCACATCCTTTCCACTGTTTGAGTGTTGGCACTAACGTTCCCTCTTTTTCTATCGTGTGTGCGGACCATCAACTTCTGTTTGCGGAAATTTTTCAGAAAAATAAAAAATGTGCGCGTTGAAAAGTACTCACTGACACTAAAAAATAAATTTGTAATACCATCCAGCTAAAGTAGCGGTCACTAAACTACGGCCCGCGGGCCTGATCCGGCCCTCCAAAGATTTCAATCCGGCCCCTGATTTTCAATATATACATATTTTACACGTACGAAATATTGATGTTTTGAAAATTTTACTAAGATTCCATCAATAACATATTTCGTCCTTACCCCAACATTTTTGAAAAATTCATAAGGCCCGATTCTCAAAAAGTTTAATGACCACTGAGCAATGTTCCCGCTAAGGCAGTGGTTTCAAACCTTTATGTTGCTGTGCCTCCCTTTGAATAATATCTTCGCGCCTCCCCATCAAGACGCATTTTAAAGAGTAAATAAATATTTTGGACTGTTCGCACCTCCTGGGTTGGAAATCGCTGCGCTAAGGTGTGCACGCGCACTTCCCAAAATGTGCCCGCACATATTTTTCCATCCCTGCACAGTCCACAATAGAAATATTGTAAAACAAAATTTGTTTCACCAAATTTTATTTTTGCTTCAATACTTTTACTATGCTCACCAAATCTTCCACCTCTAGCATCTGTGAGTAGGTCAGTGAGTTTATTCCTACATATTTGCGCACATTTTTTATTTTGCTGAAAATTTACTGCTCATAGAAGTTGATGGTCCACACACACAATATAAAAATTAGAGGGAACGTTGCCCCTGAGCTAATGAAAAAAACTTGTAAGCAATGAATTTTATGAAAATTGTATTAAAATCTTATCCGATAACATGGTACTTGATCCCATTAGAGTCCAGTCAGTTAACCGATTATTCGCATATTTCTTTAAAACAACACCCAAAATATTTATTTGTCTTGGCGACAAAAATATTACTGAAAATTTAGGTCTGTACCGTAACAAATATAACTTTAATAAGGCTAATGAAATTAAAATATAACTTATATGCTATTTATAGTGACACAGAAATAAGGAAATATTTACACAGTTCACATTTAAATTGAGGTTTTTTCTACTATATAATCATTTTTTCTCTCCTATCTATTCTACCTACTCAATATTTGTACACTACATTTGAATCAACACTTTCCCAGGATTAAATGATTGACTTTATTTGCAATAAACATTCTTAATCAGGAATGGCGAACATACGGCACGTGTGCCTGAGGTGGCACGTTTGAGAATTTGGATGGCACGCGAACGTTTCCAAGTTTTAAAAAAATATTTTTATGTTTAAAAAGTTAAAGTTTTGATTAAATTATACGTAAATTATTCATATATTCCGTTTAAATAATTTTCAAATGTTTCCCAAGATAAACGACATTCGTTTAAAAAATCAATTTTTATTTTTTCTATTTTAAAAAAAATACTGCTTCGGCACGCCACACAATCGAGAAATAATATTTGAGGATTTTTGGCACGCGGACCCAAAAAGGTTCGCCATCCCTGTTCTAAATGATGAACTTCTGTTTCTTGATTTTGATTTAATTGAGTCCATCAGACTAAATCCTCGTTCACATTCAGCGCTCAATGCCTAAAAGATTTCACAAATATCCAGTAACACTGAAATATAATAATAAACTGATTTTGATAACTGAGCCTTAAGTTTAAAAAATCGTCAAATGTTTGAACGGAACCAGTCTTCGTTTTTTCGGCAGCTAAAATTTTCAAATCACAATATTGTTTGTCATATATTTGCGAACATATCTTTGTCACTAATTGTTATAAGTATATTTGATTTTTAAGCTTTTAATTAATTGGTATTTTCCGTATTCAAAATCTGCAGTTCTTCATATTGAAGCCTAATCAAAATCATCCCTCTATCAATTATTCTTTGGGAAATTGCATTTCCAAATGGTCCAAGAATGAATTTCAAAATCACGGTTTTGTTTATTTTTTTTTATCTAATAATAATATATTTTTCACATCATGGCTCCAATAAACTGTCTCAACGCGGTTGTATTCCTTGAAATAGTGGAATAATTGAAAGAAGATTCATAACTACAGAAAAAAAATCCCAAATTGCATGAAGAATATTCTCAACTCGGACAGTATTGGATAATGATTTTGTACTACATATAAGATTCCTAGTCTTAAAAATGATATTTTTCGCTATAGTTAAGATACTACTGAATTCAAATATCATACGCACCTGCTGCAATTTTCAACATACCATATCTCGCAACACAAGAAACATCAGTATTACCAAATTGTGTAATAAATTAGTCCACTTAGCATTCATTGTTTTGCTGTTGAGTAAATAAATTTACTTTCGAAAAAAATTCTTAACCTCTTGCAGTAGTATTTTTGTTGCATTGATTTATATTCGCAGCACATTTTTTTTTTTACATTGCTTTCTAAATCTAACTAGTAGGAGGTATGTGTTGCTAAATAATAAATAATTTTACAATATTTTGCAATATTGATAAGTTCAAGATAATAGTGAATGACAATTCGTTACCTTACTTTGAAAGGATTCTAACTGTCATGTTGGCCTAAAATGACCTTCTGGTTGGAAAATGTTGTATTTGCCACAATCTAACATATCGACTGTGGAAAGGAAAAAGGACGTAACCTACAGTTTTTTAAAAACAGGTTTTTTTCAAACTTGATACTAGGGATTCTGTGTCGAGACATCCCGGGACTTTTGTGGTTTTTCGCTGTCTTAGGTCCCGGGACTTTGTTGTCTAATGTCCCGGGAATTAAGACTGTGATTTAAAATGTGCTAATAAATTGTACATTTTAATTTTGAAAAAACAATTCTTAAGAAACCCTCAAAAGGACTGATGTGTATTGAATGAAAGCAGGTATAAGAGGGTAGCTCCAAGAAAAGCGGATGATTTTTATGATGGGTACATACATGCAGATATAAAAAAAAACACTTAGGCACGTGTTCGCACAACTATTGTTATAGCTTGAGATAACTGCACATAATTCTAAGAAATAATGGAACGCACAGCTATTTCTGGAAAATAGTGCCATATATCATAGCGATTGTAAATGTTTTTATTAACAACGGTTCAGCTGAGGCTAATAGATTCGTTGAAAAAATCGAAAGGAATACACGGAGGATCAGTTTGTTTCCTGACTTTGAGCAAGATCGTACTTATTTTTTGTATCCGGTCTCTGACGTGTGGCTAACAGAATGTACATATCAACATTTCCAGTAAATTTCTCAAAGGCTGTTATTAATTTCACATATCTCGAATTAAATAAGTGGTATCGTTTTATTATTATTGTAGTCCATAATGGAAATAAATCAAATTTTTTTGTAATATGAAAACATTACAAAAAAAACCACTAAAAAAGCACCCGTTGTCCAAAACAAATCACATGCAAATGGTCAAATACAACTGGATTATCGAGGCATCTTGAAAGGGTTCATCACATTATTGAATTAATTTTATATTTTCATAATTAATAAATAAATGTGTTCAAAAATGTATTTTTTAAAATTAACACATACTTAAGGCGCCACGAAAAATTTTACAGGCTTAAGCTGCGCAAAAAAATAGTTTAATTGAAAGAAAACATTGAAAAAAATTGGGAGAAAGATATCTCCATTTATATTATTAGAAATTTGTTTAAAACGATTAATAATCTTATAAAAATATAACTGTTGCAAAAAGAAATTACAAAATATTAAAATTAAATGTTCATACCTGATGTTGTTTTATTAACAAATGTTTTTCACTATTGCACAAAGTTACCAATGTCTCAATAAGACAAAAAAAGGTATAAAAGCTGTATTGTGTTTTGTGAAGTAACGGTCATAATTTTACCCAATTCATTGATATTTTTTCAATACATGTACCGTTATCATTCCTTTTTAGTACGTACATAGAAATATTTAATTTTAATAAATTTATAATTTTATTGAAGGGGAAATAAAAGTCCCGGGAAGTCCCGGGACTTTGACTTTATCACGTCTCGAGTCCCGGGACTTTGAAAAACCCGAGATTTCAGAATCCCTACTTGATACACGTTCTATCACAAGGATGCAAGTTGCAAATGCCAATTTACTATCTAAATTTAGCTTTTAAGTTTGAAAAAGATGACTTTGTAAAAAATTAAAACCAAGAAAAATGACTGAAATAAAGGTTTTTCCTGTACAAATTCTTGAATTAATATTAGATTATGTCAATTAAACACCAGTTTAGAAGTCTCTGTGCACTTCAAGATTGTGTATAATTCATAATTTGCATATGTCACAAAATCATCAAAACAGGATTTTAGCTCCTCCTGTAAAATTTGATATGTGTGGGTTACGTCCTTTTTCCTTTCCACAGTCGATATATATTAATTTCAGAGTCGTACATTTTTAAATAAAGAAGTTAGCAGGATTCCAGAGTTCTATCTACACACTTTTTTTCATGTAGTAATTTTACGAGCATCTAAGAAACAATAGGACTTTTTATAATTGATTTATAAACAATATTCGTCTTACAGTATTACAACTCGGTATATTATTATAAAACTTAAATCTTTTGAACGAAGTTGTGACAACGTTCAGCTTAGACAATCGATCGATAGGTAGCAACTGTTTATATATATATATACTACAGACCGAGTGTAGAAAGTTCGACTGGACGTTACAACCTTTTCAAACTCAATTGTTGTCAGTTCAGAGCAAAAAGGTTCTTATTACAGTTTTAAGCACTGATTATCTCCAGATATGTGGGGCTTAAATAAATAAATTTTGCTTAAAATTAGTAAAATAATAATGTATATACTTGCTCATCATTAAAAGTGCATTTTTTCTTTTCAATTTCAAAATATGATCAGTCAAATATTCAAACGCTCGTATCTCAAAACATGGTAAAGTGTAAATTAAAAGTAATATCAACATTCAAAACCAAACTAGCATAGAAAATCTATTCACAAAATGATAAAATAAATGCAATATAGGGGTCAAAAAAATCAAAATTTTGGCCTTCAGTGGTACAAAATAATGAAGTATTAAAATCTGCCTCACATGAACTAAAAAAAATTTGCTGCCAGAATTATCTGATTGACATGCAGATTTTTGTGAAAGTTACTGCTTAACCATCCGATCCTAAAAGCTGGGGTGTACGTGAGAGCCATTAGGTTACCGCCAATCCTGTCCCAACCCTATCCTTCTATACCTACTCTCTTTGAAAAGGTGAAGTTGAACATCCAAGTAAAAAGGAGTTCTCGATTAGCTTATTTATCACTGACGGTTTTGTGAGCTTATTAGAATTCTACAAATTTACATATTTTTTTATGTTCCAAGTAGTGAATTGTATGAAAGTTGAGAACTGCCTGTATCAATTATGTTTTATGAATGTTTATAAACAATACTAATTGATTTTGTTTTTCTTTTTCAAGGTTCAGGAGGCACAGAGTGTCAGTGGCAAAGATAGTATAAGACTGGTTCACCATCAAGTGATGGCAGGTTGAATTATCTTTTCAAGTTGCCGCATTGAAGAAATAAAAACATTTATTTACATAGAGGAAGAAAATGATCAAACAATGCTTCATTTAGGTGTTATATTCTTTTTATTAATGATAAATTTCATTTTTAGTGACATAAATGATATGTCGGTTTTAGTTTAAAAAAATATATTATTATGTTTTTAATGTGATACTTTCGGCAAGTAGAAGAGAGTATTGTAATAATAACAAGAAGCAAATAAGTCAACGATTTTTTTTTTATCGCATTCCAATAAAGTTCACGTATACTGCTTAGGGTACGGCTGAGTCCGGCGAACGTCGAGGCGTCGAACTGTGCAAAACGCATCTCGCGGAATTCACGTAAATGAAATGGTAATATTATTAGTGGGCGTCGAAACCTCAGCAGTCAAACAGAATATCTGCAGTCGCAGACGGTTAATCCTGCGGCTGCGTTGAAAAATCTACTGAAAGTGTAAAAAATTTAAATCTGTTTATTACAAGGTGCCTTTTGTTTTGAGTTTTATTTAAATCATGTTACAAATATGTATTCCTCTATTGAGATTTTTTCATTTACCTGAACTTTTCAATGTCGTGAGCCTGCAATACTTTTAGATCTAGCGATAGGCTTTGTAATATTTTGGCCAATTTTATTATTTGGCTAGTTTAACATTATGTAAATTTATCGATTGAATGCGACCCTCTTATCAGTAACTTATCCGAGATGTACCGTGTAAATATTTTTGATCTTTTCATAGCTACTAACTTTGTATGAATTTGAAACTTCAAGAGTATGATAGTTTTTATTTAATTATATATTATATACACATACCTATGTATCTACTAATGCTTTATCGTCGAAGTGTATTTTCACCTCGATTCGGATACATTGAGAAGCCTATGTGTTAAAGCTACACAATTCTATTTTATAAAATAATATAAATGTATACAAATAGATTTATGAATCATTGTCTATGTTACTACTATAAATAGTAAAATGAACTTAGAATAATATACTTTGGTACATTCCAAAATGCGCATACTCATAACATTGATCAATACCGTGAACAGTTCGCGCTTTCCTCTTTCGCTCTACACATATACTGTAATGACGCAGATTTTGAAAAATAAACTAATTCTTTTACGTAAATCTTTTTATTTTTGATTTCAAAGTGTATTTTTATTCATGTCCTATCTTTCAAATTCGATCTGTCGAAGTATCGTTTTGTTTTTGTTTGGAATGTACCTCAGTAATTAATTAGTGTTAAACCTAATATAGTCAATGTCATGGGTTCATGGGTTCAGTGGACGCTGTAAATTTGTTTATTTTTTTCATATATGTAACTTTATCCAACACAATATAAAGTTCAGTTGTGAAATAATATTTTATTTAATAGCTAAGCATTACAATACATTTCTATAATCACAATTTATACCGTGTTATTTTGTTTTAATCTTCACTCGAGTCGGTTGTTTCTTTTTCGCACCCGACTTTGATAACTTCAAACGCTTGGCGCAATCGGCCAAATATTACATACCATATGAACACGACTGCATATGTAATACATCATATTTGCCTACTCTTTTTTATTTATCAATATACATCAGATATCTAGATTTTTTAATGAAAACCTTTTCCACCAGTCCTGTCCTATTTCATCATTCCCAATTTTACTATTTAGCTTTTCACACTTATTTAATTCTTCTGTGTCTGAATTTGTCTGAATGTGTTCTCAGTGTGAAGAACTTTTTTATCATTGAAAATGATAATGCTCATCCTTATATCACAAAGGTCATAATATTCACCTTCCTTCTATTTCAATCTTTCCTTCTATCTTCTATCAATTTAGTCTTTTATAGACGAAAAATTGTTATATCGGATCTATGATTTAGTGGTCACAGTGTTGGCTTCGAATCCCAGTACAGGCAGTGTCATTTTGCAATCAATGGATTTCTGTTAAAAGGCATGGTTATTTGTGATGTTTAACATTTCCTCCCAACTATCCGATCCTTGAGGCGCAACGAGATTGGCTAACCACTTGTCCTGCCCTAGTCCTATCTTTCTATCCATATTCTGTAAATAAAAAGAGAGTTTGAGCAACTAAATAACAAGCAGATCTTGTAGATTTTTTTGCCGAGATACACTCCAATAGAAGTCTAAGTGCTCCTCCACAATGGGGAGCGGACAAGGTAAAAAAAAGAAATAAATAACTTAATGAATTTTGATTTATCAAACTGACAATATTTTATTACAGTTTATTACAATACAATCATTGATTTTTTAGAAAAAAAATCAAGGAAATTTTACATTTAAAAGAATGGTAAAAATATTAAATACTATCTCTTAAAAGGGTTCCACAAAGATGGCCTCCAAATTATAGCAGCCTGCAGTCTTCCATGTGCTTAATCAGTCGCTGCATGAAAAGAATTTCAAGAACGCATTATTTAAATCTATGTTTTGCAGACTGGTTTCGGTCACTGAAACTTTCTGACAGTAGGTATATAAAAAACATTAGCAAGCTGCAAGTGTAAAAATGTTGGGAAACCCAATTTAAGGCAGTATTCTAGTGTAGAGGCACTATTTTTTAGTGTTATTTCGAGCTCTGTAAAAAATAAACTAAGATATTTTTTACTGTCCATTTTTTAAATTAAATTAAAACTCGAAAAGTTATCGGCTGGTAAAGGGAGGGGTCCAAAAAAAAGATGGTGTCCTCACATACACGATTCCAACATTTCTGGTCATTTGAAAAAAAAAAATTTAACAGATTCTTAATTGATAAAAATGTTGCTAGAGCCACTACCTCGGAGAAGTAAAAAAAATTTTTTTTCAGAAAATGGCAGCCGGTTTTTTTGACAGTTTTAAATTTTTTAAAAATAGTAAAAATTAAAATTTTGACTTAAATATGCTACGGGCTCTAGAAAATGTATATAGAAGGTTCACACAAAATTTCAAATAAATCGGTTTGGTAGAACTTGAGATATCATGTACGTCAGCTTGAAAAAAGTAGTTTCGAGAAAAACGCGTTTAAAGTTTTGAGTTTCGATCTGTTCTGGTCGGACCAGCTTAGTTGCTGCGTCACTACACTACTACAAATCGCTGTAACTCCGTAAATAATTGAATTTTTGAAAAATCCCTTTAAGGACATACTCTCAAATGTCTAAACTTTAGAAAAATATATTTAAAAAAAAATCGACTTTTTCAAATTTCTACACTGCTTTAAAACATATATATGTCAAATACGCTACTTAACTGGCCCAGCAGTGTATAATATGCATTCAAATGTGTGCCAAACTGTCGATTGTGACCATACTAAACTGATAATTTAGCTACCTACCAGGGATGGCGAACCTTTTTGGGTCCACGTGCCAAAAATTCTCAAATATTATTTCTAGATTGTGTGGCGTGCCCAAGCAGTAAAAAATAATAACAAAATAAATTAAACGATTGTCGTTTATCTTGGGAAACATTTGAAAAATAATAAAACGGAATAAATTCATAATTCACGGATTATTTAATCAAAATTTTAATTTTTTAAACTTAAAAAAATATTTTTTTGAACTTGGAAATCGTTTGTGTGTCATCCAAATTCTCAAACGTGCCACCTCGGGCACGTGTGCAATAGGTATGCCATCCCTGTACTGGGTAGTACCTAGGCTAAATAAAATAGAAATAAATAAGACCATGAGTAAATCGGAGTAAATTTAACTCACATTTAGTTAAATAACAACATGTGGCTTCACGGCACAAAGGATGGTTTTCACTGCAGATATTTTTTTGTCTGACACAATATTTACTAGTATCAACAGCCATGAATATTCAGTCCTATACTGTCGGCATAAATAAAAAGCCAATTTACAAGTTCAGACCATTCAACTCCAGCACCTTTTTATCTTCTTACGTTCACAGTCGGGGTTGGAAAATAGAGACGGGTAGGATCTGCTTCATTAAGGGAGAAAAAGGAATAACTCAATCATGTTGTTAAATTTATAATTTTACACCAGTTCAAATGACAGCGCTCTTGGAGCACCAATCTACAATAGTCAGAAATGATCTCTTGAATGGGAGGGTGATTGTTGTCGTGGACCCTACTAATAGTGCTACAGCTGCCAAAGAGTTGTTTGGCGAAGGAAGCTCTAGACATGGGGTGGGGAACATTTTCTTGTCTAAAGGCCGCATTCATTTTCCTGATTCAACATAAGGTCGCAGTGAACATTGACTAGGGAATCTTTGGCCGTAAACAATTTCATGCCGATTTTTAAAGCCCAGAAATTTGCGGATTTCCCAAAAGTACCAGCGTGGGACCTTTTTTTTATGTTTTCCAAGAATTTACGGATTTGCCAAAATTACCAGCTTTTTTAGCTCTTCCAAAAATTTTCAAATCCAAAATCTCAGGAATTTACGGATTTAAAAAAATTTTCACAATTGCAGAATCGGCCAGAAGACCGCATCAGAGCTGCCAAAAGGCCGCAGGTTCCCCACGCCTGGTCTAGACCAATGTTTCTTAACCGGTGGACTGCGAAGATTTTTGGGTGGGTCGCAAAAACTTTCTGCAGTTCATATTTGTTTATAAAAGTTTATATTGGTGGTCTGCAGATGTAAAAAGGTTAAGAAACATTGCTTTAGACCAGCGGTCGAAGAAATGTGGTCTGCAGAGAAATCTTGACATTATTTTATGAGCTTAGTGTATTTTTAGATGCATTTCATAATTTTTATTTCAATATGTAATACTTAACACAAAAGTCCAGTTAGTGGTCTGCTGAATTAAAATTGTGAATTTATTGGTCCGTGAGCCCAAAAAGTTTGCCGACCGCTGCTCTAGACCACAGTTGTTGGATGTGTGACTGACTATTAATGGAACTATTAAGCCAGTTTAAGAAGGCTCTATGAACTGAACTAAAATATAGAGGTGTTGAGAATATGAAGATGGATTCAGTTATAGCGCCAACTTTTAAAAATAAGTAGGCACAAGGATGCAATGCGTCAATTGTAATCATCCGTGTCCCACAGATGAACCGTGCGGAAATGATGAACCTAATTAGGCTCTGGATATGCTGGTCATAACGCTGAAATATATAAATTAATGGAGTTTACTAAATACCAAACATAATAAAATGAAAGCTTGATTGAAGTGGAAATAGGCAAAATTTATTCAAATGCAGATGATCCAAACAAATGTTGGAATGGAGACAGTATTCAGAAAAAGGACTAAAGACGTCCATATATAATACTAGCAAACCTCGAGATGTTTGTCGGGCGCATAGATCAGGATCGGAAACATCACTGTTCTTCAGTGGATAGATATAGGCAGTGGTGTGCTGCTACGAGTTTGCACCGGCTTTGCCAAGCTGGTTTCTAAAATAATTTTGTTTCGGAGAACCGGTTCCTAAAATACTGAAATTTTTTAAATATTTGCTAAGTAAACTAATTTAATACATTTGTGAAGAGATCCACAGAGCTTAGACCTGTTCATCTACGTTCAATTAGTAAGAGTTGTTCATATTTTCAGATGCGCGAAGACTGTCGAGTATCACAAGAAACTAATCGTTAAAAAGTAAAACTTGAAATTTTCAAATGCCAATACATCTGTTATTTCTGTGTACATTTACCATCAAGGCGACATTAATATTTTATAGTTCCGTGTATACCAAGTATTTATTGCTACCAGCAGTTGGCATCAGCGGTTTAAATTATTATTCAAAAGTCTATGGTGTTAATAAGTATACTAGTCTGTGGTGTTCATTCTTATAAACGTCAGAGTAAAGACTGTAAACACGCTTTTGAATCACTAAATTGGTTTGTGACTTATTTTACATCTGATTCCTTTTCAAAATGAAAATTGCACGGTACAAAAAGGTGCAAAGATTCCTGAATTTTTATAACAATAATTTTGGATTTCATAAACCTTACCAGGTTCTTGTTGACGGTACATTCTGTTTCTCTGCAAAGCAGGTTAGATTCTTTGATTTACACGTGAATCTTAACGCCTTTTTAGATGTGCACTTGTTACAACCGCGGTAAAATGTTCATAAATCAATGTGAATTTTTAATTATAGCAATGGATAGCGTTTTAATCCGAAATGGCCGCTTAATAGATCTAGTTGATGACGCATGGAGGGAAGATGAATTGCCTTTCGACGATGTTTTAGTTCCTGTTGAAGAACTTCCCGACCCGGAAGCGGACAGTGCTGATTCTCATTTAACACTTAAAGAGCAAAGTCAGAAGTGGCAAGATGTGGTGCCGAACTTTCTCGCAGAGCAGTCTTATTTGCCCAATTCATAGATACCAATAATTACTTTCCTAATCTTCGATTTAATATTTACATTGCACATCTGATAAGGTTCATATGATTATATATTTTTTATCTACTAACTATTTCGCATATTTTTATAATTTAAGGAACAAATAAATATCAAAGAGCAAATACCGAAATATTTAGTAGCGGAAGTAAAATTGCTCACCACAAGATGTGTTGTAATTGAAACTGAAAAGATTGCAAAGAAGGCATTAGGTGCCTTGACTATATTAAAGCAGTTTGGTATTCATCAGTGTCACCATAAAGAAGCTATAGGTGCGGCAGAATGTCTGCTATCCATGATAGGAAAGAAGAACGAATCTCATTATTTTGTTGCAACGCAAGATCGTTCTTTGCAAGATGCATTACGAGTAATTCCTGGTGTACCACTAATATATTTACATTTGAAGGCGCCAACGCTAGAGAAGCCATCTGATGTAAGTTGTAAACTGGCCCAATCGAAATCGGAAAAAACTTTTGCGGTGAATGCAGTGCAAAGAGATACTTTAAAAACGTTAAAAGAACAATCAGGCATTGAAGCAGATTCTCTAAAAATGAAAAGGAAAAGAAAAAAGGGGGGTCCTAATCCTCTTTCTTGTTTGAAAAGAAAGAAAAATAATTCTTCACAAAAACCAAATAAACTATCAGAAGGAAAAATTAAGAAACGGAAAAGGGTAAAGTTACCAGCGCACATAAAGGAAATCATTAAAACTGCCAGTTAATCATCGTCAAAATTACGTATATCTATGATAAAATGTTGCATATTTATCCATACTGGATCTAAACAGCCTCTTTGGTATTTGTTACACTGAATGTTCTATTGATAAAAATAAAAAAATATTTGAAAACCACTATGTATGTCTTTTTGTCTTTCCAACTGTTTATTTTATGTGAAATGTTACATTAGGAGGTTTTGCCTCCTGGATGACCTTAATTTTTCCATCTCTACCAATTTTCTTTGAAAATGATTTAAAATAGTAATGGATTGAGGGAATTTTTGCTGTAGTTAATAATTTTATATATAATACTATACCTACTTATTTGAGTGTTAAAAAATAAAGCTAATAATTTTAAAGTATGTCAAAAATCTTTTTGTCAATGGTCTTGTCTTGTTACTATAAAAAAATATTTGAATTATTATTTATTTTTTGTCCATATTCGCTCCCTAGTCAATTTATCCAAGAGAATAATCATGTTATGTAACCTGCAAAACAATACCAGTTCCCATCTCTCTCGAGGATTTGACAGTCCTATGTTAAATGGTCTACTGTTTGGGAACTGGTACCATCGCATGGGCAATAGTCATCCTGCCTTAATTTGAATCTTTTCAGGTCATGATCTCATTGCGCCATGGCCTGTTAACATTTGAGCGAGTTCATGTTTGTGGTGTCTTGTTTGCTAGTGTTATTCCGTCATCTATATATGTGATGTATGCTTAGTGGTTTTTTCTGTGCTAGAGGCGACGTATCTTTTGTTCCAGAGGTTGTGACAGTCTTGTGTAAGTAGTTTTTTAGCATGGCTTAGAGCAGTGGTCTCCAAACTCAAAAAGGCTGTGAGCTACTTTCAGAAATTGAAATTGTATGGTGAGCTACCTATACATAATACAGTAAAACCCCCATTTACACTATATTCGGGACCGTGTAATTGGGGGTGTGAATGTCATACAAAATAAGGGATTTGATTTTTTTCCGCGGAAAACGCAAAACTAAGATGTCCCTTAGTTTTACAAAAAAAACTGTATGCGAAGCACAGACGACCGTCTCTTAGTAACGGCAATGGAATGCGAATATTTCAAGCCGGCGCGTAAATCGGGGTAGTGTAATTGGGGGTTCCACTGTATTATTATATTAGTCAAAATAAATTAAAACATCGGATTTTTTAATAAAACATGAAATGCGTACTTAAATTATTTATTTACAAACAAAATTATAGTTGAAAAATAAGTGTGTAAAAATAATTAGTGAAAAGAATGGCATTCACTTTCTTCCACAATTTATTCAATTTCAAGTATCGGTGTCACTCCCATCCGAATGCATCAAGATGTACATCTGTTAGTCTGTTTTTATATTTACTCTTAACCACCTTCATAGTGGAAAACATTGGTTCACATAAGTAGGTAGAACCAAATAATACTTAAAGTTTGAGCGAAATTCGAACTAAAATTGGACACTTTTCTTTTGGGTCAAAAGGCCATACAGATTCTATAGTTGAGGCAACACTATTAAGCAACAAATCACATTGAAATTTTATCAATTCTATTTCTGATGAAGGGCCATCTTGAAAATTTTCGACGATACAGCTGAAAAAATAATATTTCAACGGCAACCTTTTAAGCATTTCGTTGAAATTCAGCTCAATTTTTTTTTTATTTTCCGAGTTCAATAATAATTTTTTATAGGCAAATTTATAAATATGATAAAATATCCTACGCGAGCTACCGAAAAAGCCTCGGCGAGCTACCGGTAGCTCGCAAGCGACCGTTTGGCGATCACTGGCTTAGAGGATGGTGAGTGTATTTAGGTGCTTGTTTTAATGTTGACGCTCTTTTGGCGTATGTGTCTGCTATGTCATTGCCTGTAATTCCAGTGTGGCCTCTTATCCAGTAAAATGTTAGGTTTGTATTTTTGTCTTGTTCTTCAGTGATGTAAGGCTAGATTGACTATCGGAGTATATGTTGATTTTTTCATGTTTATGTTTGTCAATTCGCTCAAAGGCCCATATAAGCGCTTGCTCTATTGGCAGGAGCTCTGCTTGAAATATGGAGCAGTAGCTCTCGAGTTTGTACACTTTGGCTTCAATTTGGGATCCGCAGTTGTATGCCACAAATGCGGCTCCCACATTATTGTCTACCAGACTGCTGTCTGTAGATGTCAAGGTCTGGTGTGATTAGGTCTTTGTCAAGTGTTTCTATGTTTAGTGGTGTTGTTAGTGTTCTTGTGTTTGGATGTGGTAGGTTTTTGTAATGTATTTTACTCTCGTAAATTCTGTCTGTGGGTAGATGATTAGGTAGTGTCAGAGAAGTTTTGACTAGGTAAATTTGCGCCAGTTGTTGTATTTTTATGTCTAGGGGTATCGTGTTGGCGAGAATCTGTGCGGATGTGAGTGAAATTGTTTGGTGATATTGTAAAGGGTCATTGTGTAGTGTTCAGTTTTTTTTGTATTGCCTTTCTATTTGTTGCAGAACTCCAAACAGAGGCTGCGTATGTAATTGTTGGTTCAATTGCCCCTTTGTATATGATATGTAAAACCTCTGGTGATGATCCCCATGTGGCTTTGGCAACACGTTGAAAATACTTGCCAATCTGTGTGGCTTTATTACAGGCATAGTCAACATGTTCCCTCTAAGCCGAAAGTTTAGATGCGCGGAAATTTCAAAGGCTGCGCGGAGCGATCAAATATCAATTGAGCAACTGTCTTTTAGTGCGCGCCAACCCGGAATGAGTGCGCGGGGACTTCTCAACTGCTGCACGCGCGCAGCTTAGAGGGAACGTTGCCGGTGGTGGATATTTATAATTGTGTGTCTGTTGTCTGAGATGTCGTTTCTGTAAAAGTGTTTTAAGTGTGGGATTTGTTATGACTGGCAGTTTTGCAATGGCAATAGTTGTTTCCCTTGCCTTGGTAAACGGTAAGGTTTTTCGTTCCAGTTACTTGTCAGGAGTTGCCAACGTATGGCTCCTGTAGCAGAAGGATGTCGGCATCTCCTGTGTTCGCTAGTATGTGTTCCGTTGCACTTCGACTTCTTTGTAGGTATTGTTGTAAAGCTCGTGTTTTTAGTTGTGTTGTTCAAACTATTCTCCATAGTCATTGGTCTCTATTGCTCTAATCACCATTTTTTTAGGAATGGGCATTCTTTATAATCCACGCGGTGGTCAGTAGGACATTTTGTTTTGGTGATATTCTGTGTTTTTATGCAACTGAAACACCTTTTTGTATTTTCCTCGCTTTTGGTTGGGCATTCTGGGAACTTATGTGGTTTTGCGCAGTTCTTGCATCTGTTTTCTGTGCTGGTGCATCTTGATGTTGTGTGCCCAAAACCTTAACATTGAAAAAGCGGTGTCTGGTCTTCTACATGCACCCTCAGGAAGTCAATGTTTATTCGCTCTTTTTTTAGCATAATATGCCTTGTTTCTGGGGAGGCCCTTGTGCTTGTTTTTGTTGATCTTAATGATTTTAATGTGATTTTTAACCTTATCTGCAGGTCCAATGGCTTGTAGTACTTCTTCATTTTGTTTAAAGATGGTTTCAATTATTTCTTCCTCTGGTTTTTCATTGCTAACGCCTTTGAGTATCAGCAGAGGTATTTTGTTGTTAATTATCGTAGCATTATACTCTTTTTTTCGGTTGATATTTCTCATTAACTTTTCCGCATCTTTTTCTTTTTGAACCGAACTTTTACAGTGTACAGATCTGTTCTCAAGTGCTCGTACTAAACAATAGTTTATTTCACAGTTTCTTTCGAGAACAAAACATAAAAACAAGAGTGACACATAACCTCAAAAATAATAAAATACATTCCGTCACTAATATTCTTCAAGTGTGCTTTATATGTCGCTGGAACACCCAAAGGGTGCCCTTAAGCATATAATATAAAAGATTTCCAGTGCCAATTCAAAACATACCACGAAAATGGCAAATTAATTTCAGGTTTCGCACTGACGTACACATTCAAGTTTATGCTCACCGAATTGCATATAATACGGCGCACTCTCGTCAGAATGACGCAAGGAAGTTCAGCGAAGGAACTTTATGAAATAAAAAACATATCAGAAGCAATGGAAGAAAAGATAACTAAGATCTACGACATTATTATTAAAAAAACCAAATCAAATGAAATTATAAAGGCTTGTATGAAAATAACTGAAATAATAAATACTCCCACAAGAAATATGACCAAAAATGACCTCAAAACCATGCAAGATGAGATCGAAGCCAACAACAAAAATATACTATATACAATTCAGAAACTCACAAAAAAAATAGAAATATAATATCACAGAACGCCCCGCAACAATACAAAAAAAAAGAAATCAATATCCCGAACATTGCTAACCGGAACTATGCGCTAGCAGTGGCGTCAAACATTCCGGGAACAACCAGAACAGAACTAAAAAATTCCATAAACCATTCTTATTCAATGGACTCGCATCGTGGATTTTGCCGATCATGGACACAATTGACGAGGTTTTTCTTCACAGCAACGTCGAAATTGAAGCTTCTCAATGTCAATCCTCGTCTGAGTTGGGGGCCTTACTGGGCGCCTGAGTCTGAGCCGAATTTTGCCTAACAGCAGCTCAAGATCGCTGTATATATCAGCACCCCTGTGAGTTCGTACATCGAGAAGTTCCCTTCGGTGAGCCGCACTGTAAAGGAAATAGTCGATTTGCGCCTTTGTGCAACCATCAGGAGAGTCCATGTATATTCGTGGATGTCTCTGTGGGGGAATACTGTACCGCCTACGGTGAGTTCATTCATGGTAGCAAACTCAATGAGCCTCTCACCGTTGTAGTTGGCTTCACCGAGGCCATGCCTTCCCATTATTGTTGGGTATTAGATTAATAATTAATACAGAAAAAATATATTTCATAGTCACAAAGCACAAATAAGTAGGAAGAAAGCATGGTGAAGGAAATATATTATTCTGTATACAAAACAATTTTTTTTATGTCCGAAAATTTCTATTTGAAAATGCTACCTTGCCAGGTCACTGTTTCTACCCAACACCTATAATGAATTTTATGTTTAGATCATATTGGTTGCCAAACTTTTTTTGGTTTCATAGACCCATTGCCTGCCTAATATTGAATTTTTTTATACTTATTAACATCAAATGCATTTTTGATAGCTGACATTGTGTCACAGCTGCTCACTTTGATAGGGTTTTTCGTAGAGTGGAAAATTGTTAGTAAAAGAAATCATGTATAATTTTTACTTATACCTTTATTGTTAAGACACGTAGATACGTACAGATGTGTACTAATTTTTTTTTTGACGGTACCATAACTTTTTTTATGTGTCAAAAAGTGGATATTGTACAAGAATGTGACCCCACCCCTAGGCCTGGTCTTACCCTACGCAAGGTCCTTTTGTGTGTCCAGTGGGATGTTTGAGGAATTATCCATTATGAACTGTGGTATTATAATGCAAAACGTACTATTTCCAAACATCAAACTTTTCAGTAGAGGCAAAAAACTATAGCGAACACAAGCATAATATTATGAATCAATTAAAAATCATACAATAAATTATTTTGAAATCATTGACCTACTTCATAAACTTGGCATATGGTAAAAAGTATTTTAAATTCGTCATTTTAATGTATTTTTTTTTCAAAACTCACTATTTCCTCAAACTTTGTGTACTATGTGTACAGAAAATAAACTTATTTTCTTTTCTTTTTTTTCAAACAATAAAAGAAAATATATTTAGGGAAACAAGTTAGTAAAAAATGGATCATAGTTCTGACGATGGCGAAAGCCGAAAAAGCTATCAACTCATAAATATAAAAAACTGTAGAACTAAATACGTTGCTATTTTTACCCTATAATAAGAAATAAATGTATCACTAAGTTAAAAGTTATTGATGGTGACATGGATTAACTTTACTAATGATTTTATTTTAATGATGTTCAATTAGCAATATTTAGCTTCAAATAAGTGAGATATAGTTTAAAATATCCACATTCCGTGATTTGGAACTGATTTCTTTTTTTCATAGGAATATTGACAAACCCAAAGGGGAAAGACACAAGGTATGAAGATGGAAAAGTTATCAAAAACTTTCTTGCGATAGCACTCGATGCAGATTAAGTAGCAGGAATATCTTTCTGAAGTCAAAACTGCTGATAACCCTTTCTTAGCTGCACCTTAACATCTTCGTTTGTGCTTAATCCAGCGATACTCAACCTTTTTTTCATCCGGGTCGCATGCCAGTTTTTGCTACATTACATGTACCGCAGCATCATATGTAAATATACCATATAATATAGTGACAACATAAATGTAAGTACACAAAATATTCATTATTTATGTGAAGTTTTGCAAACAGTACCGGAAATTTAAAAAAAATATCTGGTGACTGATTTGGCCACACATAAAATCTAAATGGGCTGCAGTGTATTTCTCAAAATGGTTTCTGTGGTAATTGTTGCCCCCTTCAAATTTTCTTTTTGAACTAGGAGATAAACTTAATTGTTTTTAGTTTTATTATAAGGTCATAATCTTTTTTGGAACTTTATTTGTCTTTATAAAAAAATCTATTTTGTATCGGTCAACACAAGTATTGAAAAAAATATCTTTCCCCATAGGAGGTAAAGCGCATTGTTCTGTTACGATAAAAAGTTTGGGTTGTACCACATGGACGTTAGAGAGCACTGTGACTCTCAGGTAGGGTACATCCGTGGACTACCAAAAAATCAAAAAATGATTTGCGGACCACCAATATAAGCTTTTATAAATGGATATTAACAGCTTAACGACCGTGGACGCGTATTTAAGTCTTTGAAATCCAACGGTTGCGGACCGTGGACGCATATACGCGTCCTACGTCATACATTCTATTATATTGAAAAATCAATTGGTTAGGATCGAGTTTGATTTTAAATGTTAACGAAAGATGGTAGCATACACATTGACGCAATATTTAACAAAAAAAAAATCAATATTATACTAAAATATTTCGTAAAAATACCCCTAACATGGTAGACGTTTATTTTTTTCAGGTGTCATTTTTCATAGTATTATTTTACGTTCTGGTAAAAGATTTTATGTTTAAATCGTTTCTGGTTTGTTTCTCTGATAAGTGACGAGATACATCCGTAATATTAGCAGGGTAACATGATTCCCAGATGCTCTTGTAGGGCCTCTTAGAGGTACGCACACACGTATCGTAGTATTTGTTTACATCGAATTGCCTTGTGATTTATTGCTTGGGCAGGAGGCGGGCCATGCTGCAGTTTTATGGAGCAAGTGTCATTCATTATGGCGGTCGAAAACAGTTTTTGAAATTTGAATCGGGTGGTTGATAATATTGCGACCTATTCAAACTCAGTGGCAGGGGTTCTCAATTCTTAAATAATACATATTTGTATTGAATATGTTATTATCCATAAAACGTACTTTTTTACGATTTTTTGATGATACCTTGTAAATAGTATATCCAATTAATTTTTTTATATATATGAACATAAAAACAAAGAAAACAATATGAAAAAGTAGATTTTACATATTTAAAAGAAAACCTTTCAGTAGATTTAAGTTTTTTTGACTACACCACATAAGTATGCAACCCACAGATATAAAACCATTACTCAAGTGGCATTGATCTATGCGCCAAAATATCTGGAAGCTATCAAATTAAATTGTGTGAAGATATCTCAATTGGTTTACAAATTATGGTGAATTTAGTAGAATGGCAGTTTTTTGTGAACTTTTCGCAAAATCGTCCGGCCGCCAGGTCAAATTCAATAGAAAACACGCGGGCGGTAAGCTGTTAACTATTTTTGAACTGCAGAAATTTTTTGCACGGACCACAGTTAAGAAACAGTGGTATAGACCAGTACTTCCCAAACATTTTCATTCCACGGCCCCATAAATCTAAAAAAAAACTGCAGCCCTCAAAACAAAACATGTTCTGCAGCGGCCCCCAATCTGGGAAGCACTGGTATAGGCTACACTATCAAGATTCCTGATACTAGCTGTAACATGACTCATTCTATGATAAAGCTTAAAAGAGATTTGTCTATGTAGAAACAATCTACTCCCCATGACGACTTTCCTCATGTTACGATCCACCACTTAAGTGCACTTTCTAGCTGTCGTCTTATCAGATTTCTGAACGCCTTTTTATTTAATTTTAGTAAGTGTGATTCTCCATTGCTTGCTTCGTACTTACAATCCAGTACTGGGATTCCACAGCATTTCAGCACTTGTACATGACGAGACAAATAACTTCTGACTACTTCAAAGATCAACATTTCTGATGACAAGCTATTTCTTTTTCCAAGGGCTTTGCAGGCTCCCCAGTCTCGGTAGAAAAAAAATCATTGGTTTTTTTTTATACCCTATGGATTTCACTGCAGTTAAAGGATTTTTATTCATCAGATTAATCATTCTTTACGTAGTGCATAAAATAAAGTCTGATATCGTTATTTTTGATATGGCAGGATTAGTGATTTTTTGCTCTAAATAAAAAAAACATCAATACAAAATCTCAATATCTGAGAAATAACACTTTGAAATTTAAATGTAATTAATCTGATAACATTCAAAAACATTGAAATTGATATTATTGTTTTTAAAAGAAAAACCAAAAGTACACTGCATAATTTCAAATAGAAATAAACAGTCTGTCTATTGTTTATACATCTTGTGTTAACAGCCAATTTTTAAAAACTTCAATTATTGCTCTCGTGCTAATTTATGAATTCAGGCTTACAACTTTATTTCACGTGGGATGCGATATATGGGAAGGAATCTAATATATAATTTGAATAAGAAATATATTCATTTTTTTTTATTGATCTATATGCAATATAATTATTACTGTATAAAATGGAGTGATAACATCTAATTTTGTAAGGAGACTTTAATTCAATTAAACAAGATTCAGTTTCAAAATTATTCACATTCATAGGCAATAGAAAAAATCAGTAGAAACTTTGAGCTTTATTATTTCTGAAGTAAACTGTTTTGATATGATTGAGTAGCACTTTAATATTAGTATGAAAATTAAAAACAATATTAGATTTATCCGTTCGAGAGTTCATTTATCCCTCCAGATTTTATTAATCCATCGGTCATTAAGATGAGTACTTTAAGATTATGAGTGGCTTCGTTGTATGGATTAACAGAAATGAAAACGGATAAATGTTTCTTTAATTCTTTAAGAACCGCCGGCATGTGCTCCCGTGTTACCGGATTCTTTTGGTCAAGATTCATTACGGCTTCTTCTAGATACCTGTGAAAGATTTAATATCATGTTATAAGTACCACCGAAAGTGATCAATTTTAAATTTACAGGAATAATACAATTGAGCTTTTAGAATATTTACCTGTGCTTTAAAAGGGTGTCACTGTTCATATCAGCACCTAGTTGTTGAATTAATGAAAGTAGCACATTCTGCTGAAGAGGGCACGGATGAGAGAAAACTTGCCGCGGTTCAGCATAAGCGCAAGCGTGGACCACCAGTCTCAAGTCAGAGGCGCTCAGTGCCTGTTGGAATGCTGTATTCAACTGTCCCGTGTTTATCAGTTGATCTATTTGACTCTGCTGGGTCTAAATGAGAATCAATCGTAATTATTTGATAATTTGAAAAAGTAGTGTTGGATTCATTAATTCAGTTGATCTAGAAGTCTAAGAGTAGAGTACTTGGTATTTAAAGAGTTAGTTATCATATAGAAGTTTTTTTTTGCAGATGATTGGCGGGGGCGTATTTGCGACAATCAAGACAAAAAACATAACATTTACTAACAGTTAAATTTTTAATAGGGTAAAAATATCAACGTATTTTAGTTCTACTTATATTTTGCTCAGCTATATATACTGGCTCCGAAGAGATACACAATGCATCAAGTTATTCACTCTAACATCCTAATTCAAATACATATCGACTGTGGAAAGGAAAAAGGATGTAACCCACAGTTTTTTCAAAACAGGTTTTTTTCAATAATCACAATGTATCAAACTTGATACACGTTCTGTCAAAAGGATGCAATCTGCAAATGCCGAATTAGTATCTAAATTTCGCTTTTAAGTTTGAAAAAGATGACCTTGTAAAATATTAAAACCAAGAAAAAAGACTGAAATAAAGGTTTTTCCTAGACAATTTCTTAGTTTAATATTAGATTATGTCAATTAAACACCACTTTAGAAATCTCCGTGCACTTAAAGGTTGTGTATAATTCATAATTTTCATATGGCCCAAAATCATAAAAATACGTTTTTTGCGCCTCCTGTACAATTTGATACGTGTGTTTTAAGTCCTTTTTCCTTTCCACAGTCGATATATAATTACAATATTACACTTATTAAATGTGATTCTAGTGTTTCAAAGAACGATAAGCAATCTGGGTTTTTTTCCAAAAACATTAATTAGAATAAAATTAACTTGATATTCATTATTAATTACATTATATTAAATTTATTAACTATGGCTTTAGTGTTTCGAAAAACAATAAGCAATATGGGATTTTTCAAGGTAAATTAGTATAAATTATACTAATATTTTTTATTAATTACATTAGGGGTTTTAACAATGGTGACGGAAAACCCCTAATGTAACAACATTTATGGTTTGGACTAGATACAGCGACCCAGTTTCCTGTGGGCACCTCAAAAGCACACAGAATTTGAAAGTGATATCAAGTGATGAAACTATCATAGAAAGAACAGCTTAAATATTTATTGGAAAACCAATCTATGAAGGTGACTGTTTAGGGATACAATCCCACTCCAACCAAATAAGACAAATGCTCGAGAGCATTGATCACTTTTTTCCACAAATACTGCATTATACATACCTAAACATCTTAAAAATATTTACTTTGAAATTGGAGTCATTTCAATGTTAAAAATAAAGAATCTTTTACTGAAATCTTCAATGGCAAAATTAAGAATGGAATTGGATAATGAAGGTGAAAAAGTAATTCATACCTGCATATCAATAACTGTAGGAGCGGGTGTCTGCGATTGAGATCTGACTGCTAAAAGAACACTATCCTCTAACTGAGCAGCGTGCGCTGCCATTCCGGAACTTATCTGATCTCGAATACATTCACGTATAGGAGACATTTGATTTTCGAAAGCTCTGTGATGTGAGAAAAACACATTTAAATATTATCGGTTCTTTATAAAATTGAGGTGTGTATGCCCATGTTGTCAATATAACAGGCGCTATGTTGCATTTAATTTATGTTTATAACTTTTGCAATTTTTCTTAAAACGAATTAGATGATTTTCACTGTCATGTGTATCCTCACCATTTTTTTTCATATTGACATTAAAAAAGGGAGGATGACATAAAATGAACTCTACATTTGGCCCTGTTTTGGTGATAGTAAGAGTAAGGGTTTTCAAAAATTAGTATATGGTTACTCTGAAAGTTCATTAAGTGCCATGAGTGGCACCTGTAAAGCAGCATTGTCAGAATGCACGCATTGGATAAGGGGCATTCAGTCTGACTGAATTTAACCACAAGTGGATATGACATAGATATTTACGTAATGGACAATAAGTCTATACTAACCCTTGAAGAGTTTTAGAAATAACTGATTGCAATTCCTTAGTGAGGCTATTGAGCTGTTTAACAGCTTGCTGAGTCTGAGTATTGAGAATGTGCTGTTTGCTCTGTTGGTCCAAAATATGCTGCAGCTGTGTGGATACGGAGTTTACTTGACTGCACGTCTCGTTAATTACGTTGGCACGTTCTAGAGACCGTTTGGTACAGCCCTCAAATGCTGACAAATCTAAAATTAAATTCAAAAATGTTGAATGATGGACTCGATATTTACATTTAATGCACGAGTGATCTCGTGCTGTATTATGCCTAAATCAAGCAATAATTTACTAAGCTCATTGAAAAAAACTAAAACGTTTGAACAAATAGAACAGTAAAAATAGAGAAAAACCATTTTACAGCAAAGTAAAAAATAAATAAAGTATTTTCGTGAAAAAAAACTCTGATGAAATCTCATAAGATAGTTAAAGTGAAATATCTATATATAAACCTAGCGGCAGTGTTCCCTCTAAGCTGTTAATCATTGTCATAATAAAAAATAGCCATTTCGTTAAGTAGGTCTGAATACCGTTATGTGGTGCACAAAAATTTAAATTTCCTTTTAACCTTTTGACCGCGGCTCGGATCCAAATCGGTTCAGATTGGGCTGCTATAGCAGTCATCCGCGGTCAAAGGGTTAAAGTTGCACAGCCAATGTATTTTGCGCACAAAACCTTCGGAAAATTAGAGGGAACATTGCCAGCAGGTATTCATACTTAACCCGAAGATAACGAGCACACTACAAAAATTGTGAAAACATCCGTTCCATGCATGACCCTGATAGATTTTAACTTTGCAATGATAATAATAACTTCACTTACATTCTTCGGTTCCTACACTAAAAGATTTATTGAGTTGTTTAAACATTTGGTTGTGTGCTTTTTCCATACTGGGAATGAGGGTTGTATTGATGACATCTTTGAAGGCATCTTTCGTAGAGATATTCAATGTTTGTGCTACGGCCGCACAAATACCGTCTATTACACTCTGAAAACAAAATAGCGACGATAGAAATTTTTACAAAATAGAATGAACGTTAAAACTTTAAAGGGGTAGAAATCAATAAGTACCTTGCTATTGACCAGTTTTTGTATGTTCTCAGTCAGGAGATGGTCAGTGGCAGAAAGCTTTCGTGCCAATTCTAATTGGAACGATCTGACGAACGGTTCGAGAACTCTCTCTACGCAAGGAACGAGCGAAGTGCGCGTCTCGTGAGACACCACAGCGCTAAATCTTTCAGCCATTTGCGCTCCCATCATTTGCGATACCCCCGATAACAAAGCTTCACGGTTTACTCTATCCGATTCAATTCTAAAAAATTAAATAAACAAATTATTGCTTCTACAACAGATATAGTCATAGTCAATTTTAAATGTTATGCTTTGAATGAAGTTTTATTTGTTGTGCATAAAAAGATATTAAGGTGAAAAATAACAAAATATTTAGTTCTACAAATATTATTTTTTTATATAGTTGATAGCTATGTCGGCGTAGGCCTTCATCAGGACTATGCTTAAGCCTACATTTACTCAGTACCCTACATATATACTGACTTAGAAGAGATACACAATACATCCTGTTATCCACTCCAACATCTTAATTTATATAACAAATTATAGTATTACATTTATTAAATATGACTTAAGTGTTTCTAAAAATGATAACAAATATGGTAACAAAGTAAATTAGTTTGAATTAAAGTGATATTTATTATTAGTTACATTACGGGCTTTAATAGTGATGATTTATAATTGTTGTTCATATAGGATGTTATCGGCTTGATTATGCCTATTAATTTTAAATACTAAATTACAATGGAGTTCTACCAAGTAAATGCCAATTCAATCAATAAAAAGGTTAATTAGTTTGATCAACATTTTGCATTCAGGTGACAGCCCATTCACCGCCAAATATGACAGCTTATAATAGAAAAACATTATCCGTACGCTCCTTCTAGAACAATGTTTCTTAACCAGTGGTCCGCGAAGCTTTTTGGGTGGGCCACAAAAATTTTCTGCACTTCAAAAATAGTTATAAAAAATAAAATCCATTTTTAAACATTTTTTGATTTCTTTGTGGTTCGCAAATGTAAATAGGTTAAGAAACATTGTTCTAGAACAATTTTTCCCAGATTGGGGGCCGCGGAATTTCTCCCGGGCTGCCGCAGAACATGTTTTGTATTGAGGGGGGCTGCAGTTTTTTTTTTTATATTAAGGGGGCCATGAAATGAATTTTTTTGGGAAGCACTGTCTAGAAGACACGTCAAAAAGAAAGAACACCACCCCACCTGCTAGCAATAGTTGAATCTATCATTTGTTTCAATTGAATTTGATTCTTTTGCAGTGCTTGCTCTACTAATTTTGCTGTAGACGTGGATTCATCGGGATTTTGCGAAGCCGTCATATTATTTTGTTGTCTTCTAAATGCGGAAACCTCTCCACGCAGCAGGGAAATTTCAATTTGTTGATCATTTAAAGTATCTGAAAATAAAAAAAAATAGTTTTCAGTTGTGTCACTGTATATGACAGATCGGTATTATTATGGAAACAACCACTACAATAATAGCATACACGGTGTTCAATGACATGTCGCACTCACCGACTAATTTTTTCAACTGTTTGAGTACAGATTTTATTTGCCCATTCTGTTTCGTGATAACTTTTTTACCATCAATTGGATCTTTGCCATCGTCATCCACGGATAGTGCGTCGGCATCATCTTCATTTTCTGACATGTCCATTGTAGCGGATAAATTTAAATTATTATTGCTTTTACTTTGAATACTGGATTTGTCACTGTTAGCCTTACGCTGGTTGGCTTCATTTATTTTCGCCATATCAATACTGGGCCATTGTGTAGGGGACGCTTCGACGGAACCTGAAATAAAACAATAATATATTGACCGAGAGTTTGACAACACAATGAGAAAAAATAAAAGTATAATTCAAGCCATTGTAGTGTAGCAAGCAGGATAAACACAGATTTATTTAAATACTCCTTCACCAGATTCAGAGGTAAAATTAAAACATGATAAATAATGATCTTCATACGATTGAAGTGTGGTTGAAGAAAGACACAGTTCAACTACGAAGCACTCCGCCGGTAGAGTATTCAATTGTCAACGGCCAAAGAACGGTATGCCGTGAAACAATGGAGTACTCATCCAGACTTATCATTCGATAATTAACATTATCATAGAATGAACAAAAAATGGTCATCCGTCCGAGAACCATCACGGACACTGCCAAATGTCAGTCAACGCAGCACACCGATGTTCACCGCCTGAAGTTAATCGCTAAATGCACTTATTAATTTCAAATATTCTATTTTTATAAAATATCAAATACCGGTTGAACGCTTAGACGAATTAAGTTTAATAGGATGGTCGATTCTGGGAGAGATATACATTTTCTTGTCGGGCGCATTATACAATTGAAATCCCTCCTGCGAATTCTGATCAGGATTGCTCTGACATAAATTAATTCCACCCGGAGAGATGTGCGCGTCGATCCGAGGAGACTGACTATTGAGATCCTCCTCCAGATCGTCCTCATAGAAACAGTCGGATCCTTTCAGAGACAAAATCTCCTGTACTTCTCTGCTCGGACTGGAGCCCCCGGATGCAAATTTTGCATCGCATACGGCGGGCTGGGGTGGATTCAAAGGGAAAACTAAAAATTTTACAAATACACTATTAACACATGAAATTAAAAAAAAAAAATATTTGAATGGACAGTGAATTTTCACGTAAAACAAGCGTTTTATTTGAACGAGTACAGAGTGGGGCTAATAAGGTAAATCATATAATTACATAAAGTGAATTTTAAATTCAAAACTTTGTTATTCCTCTGTGTTACTAATTGTAAACATGTTTTGCCTCTTTGAGAAGCATCTTCAGACAAAATCTATCCTAGGGTTATTTATTTATAAAGTAAAAATTGATTCTAATTATATCTTATAAATTACTGAAGATGTTTCTCAGAGGCAATACATGTGTGATGTTTAGTGCCACAACCATTGGCATAACAAAGTCACCAATTTTTATTTTATATTTAAATGAATATCTACAAAGTTACTGCCCAATCCATAAAAAAAGAGCAGTAGAACCTCGATATAACAAACTTATGCGCTGTCCGCTAATGCAAAAAGTCCACTATGTAAAAGTAGGTTTTCCAAATAATATAAAAATAAACAACACATTGTATTGTAAAATATTATATGCAATAACATAGAAAATATTTTAGGCAATGAAATAAATTCAAAAAAATACACTTTATTGGTATGTAAGTTAAGCAATTATTAAAACACAAATAAAATCCTGTTTTGTCACCTTCGGACAATCAGATATTTTGTCCGTTAAATCAAGGTTCTACTATAATTCGTCCACTGTGGTCTAGTTGGTTAGAGCTTGCTTTACCGACCAGGTGGGTCTAGGTTCGATTCCCGGTAAGGTCAATGTCAAAATTGGATTTTTTTCAATTTAAATTTGAGATCTAAGACATGGGTGGTTGTAAAGTCAATTCTCCTTGAGTTTATCTCATGTGACTTTTAAAAAATTCTCATCGAGTATATCTCGTATGATCTTTCAACTTAAAAGTATTTGACGCATTGGCGTAAGCTGTAATGTCAAATATTAAAAAAAAAAAAAAAATGATATTTTAAAATCTGTTAGGTGGAAATATCTGTGCATGAGTGAAACATTTATAAGTCGAGATAAATTAATTCGTTCATTTAATTCATTGTCTTGTACATAATCTAGTAACATGTAATATGTCAAGTTGTCAATATATTCACTCATATACGGATATATGAGGTTCAATTGACCGCAGTTAAAATAATTTTATAGGTTTCCCGGTGCATCCATAAGAGATTATACCTACTTCAACAGTACCACTCAAATAAAAACTATGGTCATTTCATCAGTGGTTCCTAACATAACACTCAAAATTAATAATGTTACTTGAATACATTCATAAAACAATAAAAGTAGAAATTGTAATAGGTGTACCCAAAATTAATGTCGCTTATTGCGTCATCCATTTTCAATGGTCAGTTGCTCCCCGACCGCCTTACCTGTCAGTGGCGTATTGTGTTAACCTTATATGCAAACTTGCTAGGAGTGGATTTTAGTTCATAAAATTCAAATTCCATTACAAAATTAGAAATTAATCAATTTGAACCGAGTGAAGAATTTGTATGAAATTTGATGTTATATAATTTTTTGAAGAGACAGCAACAGTTGCCACTAAAAACATTTGTGATGTTCTGGGGGATATTCTGGATGTTCGTTAGTGTCAGAGATGGTTTTGTAAATTTTGATTTGAAAAATAGCCCTAGATGTGGAAGACCCACTAAAGTGGATAACGTCATTCTGGCGGCTGAAATTGAAAACAATCCAACTCATTCTATCAAAAAACTTGTGAACACACACTGATATTCATGGTCAAGCGTTCAACGGAGTGTTAAAAAAATCAGCAAAGTGTGGAGACAGGGTAGATGAATACCGCATGAACTAAGTCAAAAAAAACCTAAGTGAAAAGAAGAGAATACAGCGAAAATAAGATTTTTTTTCAAATAGTCTTGGATGGTTGATTGTTAGACATCTACCATACTCTCCGGACATTGCTCCTTCAGACTACCACCTGTTTCGTTCAATGCAACATTTCTTAGAAGGAAAAAAATACGCTTTCTATGATGATGTGAAAAACAGAATAAATTAATATTTTAAATCAAAGCCCATAACATTTTTTGAAAAAGGCATTAAAACCTTCCCAGAAAAACGGAAGGTCATAAAGAATAAAGGAAAAAATATATTGTAAAAAAAATTGTAAAATAAATAAAATACGAATATTTGAAATTTTCATTATTAAAATGACATTACTTTCGGGTACACCTAATAATAAAGCTCATAGAAAAATAGTATGTATGTGGTTGCTTTTCTTCTTAAAACAGCTTGTGAATCTAGTAGGAATATGTCACCTGCTGGTGCTGACACCATCTCAGATTTTATTCAGGTTAAATCAGGTTTAAGACACACAGGCTATTGAAAACCATCTCTAAGTAAGTGTGATTTCTTGCCGACACAAAGGTTTGTTTCGAACTGTTTTCCTGAGTGAGTTTTTCATGTGAGAAGAAGTGAGTGAGAAGAATCTACAGACCTGTTATCTGTTACTTGGTATAAATAACACCAAGCATTTATTAAACTAGCCTATAGTGATTTTCCAGTGGATATGTTGTTATAAGTTGTACTTTTGATATCTCATAGCATTACTTTTTTCTTTTTAATAAACTCAATTGTGAAATGTAGTTACTCACATGTAGTTTAATTTAGGATGATAATATTTCGTTTACTTAATTAACTTGGATTCTTTTACAGTTCGAGTGACCACTATCATTCTATATCTTTTGGTAAATATATGCAATGCATTAACCCTTTGCACTCAATTGTCACCATAGCGGTGGCGTATTGAAGTATTCCATATTACTCGAGTGCCGCTGCTATCCTGGCGTAAAACTCTTCTCTAAGAGTAATTTCTTCCTTATTTGAAATCTTTGAACTTCCATTTAATTTTATTAGCGCAGATAATATAGGCACTCATCTATATTAAGCTAATACTTAGTATGAAATGTGTTCATTGTCATTTGATATTTAATTGGGTCATAAATTTGAGTCACTGTCACCTTCCATAAATACAATGGTATGCCAATCAGCTTAATTTGTTTTTAATCATGTTGTTTTCGAGATTACAAAAAGATTTTTTTTTCAAGTCATACCAAAATAACATCAATGAAAAAAGTACTTCTATTTATATAAATTAGATTTATTATTTATATAAATAAGATTTATTATATATATATTAAAATGTCCCCATTGATTTGTGTAATATTGTTCATATGAAATTAACTGAAAATTGCTCCGAGTGCAAAAGGTTAAGTTACGGAGTGAATGATAACGCTTACCTCTTGAACTGTTGGCCAGAGGAATAACTGGATCGGAATTCAGAATGATAGGAGCATCAATATTCAATTGAGTGTTTAAAAGATTAAGATCATTATCCAGTAACGGCGCTGTAGGCAAACGAATATCGGGAGAATGAGCTATCGGAGGATCTTCTTCATCGCGTTTTGCGGGAGAACTGAAAACATAAAAATTAGTCAGCTAAAAAATCTATTCATTGTGTTTTAACCCTCTTAACCTCAGAGCGCCGATCTATCAGCGCATACTTTAATGTATCATATACGATATAATGAGAAAGAAAACATTGTGAAACAAAAAAGGCCACTGGAGAAACGTTTTATCATTAAAATAAACTAATTTTCGAATTATTATTTTTTATATTCAGGTTTATTTTGAGTTCAGCGCGTGTTGTCACATATTTCGCTCTGGTGATCATTATCCGTCAGCGTGACCTTTGATAAACCTTAGAATGACCATTTACCAATAAAAAATATATTTTGAATTATGGGATTGTATGCAGGTACCCTAATTTTTTGTTTGCAAAATTCGAATATTGATAGATAGCAAGTTGCCTTCGTAGACGAATACTATGATGGGATTCTGTCGAACAGTGCAGCGCGCTTTGACAGATTATACCTGCTGACAAACCTTATGAAAAAAATCAGCATTCCTTGTCTAGAAAATAAAAGCATTAAAAATAGCCCAATTTATCTCAATTTTTTTTTTTTTTTTTTTTTTTAACCATGTCCGCTCCCAATGTGGAGCATATGGACTCCTAATGGAGTTTATCTCAACAGAAGTGTTTCTACGAGAACTGCTTGTTACTCAGTTGCTCAACCTCTCTTTTTCCAAAGAGAGTAGGGATAGAAGGATAGGGGCTAGGACAGGATTAGTGGTAAGCTAATCGCTCTCGATACGCCCCGTTCGTAGGATAGGATGGGTGAGAGGGGGGGATTTCAAGACATCACACACACCCATGCCTTTGAACAGAAATTCATAAATCGATTGAAAAATCAATTTATAAGAACTGTCCGTACCGGGATTTGAACCCGGGCCCTCCGTAGCCGAAGCCAACAACGTTGACCACTCGACCACACAGGCGGCAAATACCTGTTATAAATTTGAAAGCATTGTAATCGTGTTATATTATTTTTTCTTCTAGTAAATGGGAAATTAAAAGTTTTTTTTTGTTTTCGGACAGGAATATCACGTAAGGTCTGTTCTTATGCCCAAACGTCAAAACCAACATTCCAACCGCATTCCAAAAGAATTCTGCCAAACCCAGTTTGCAAGTGACGCAGAAGAACAGGTAATTTTTATTGTGTTGCCAGTACATTAAATAATTATATATTGTTTTTTTCGTATAATTTACAAATAATGTAATTACCTGAAAGCATCTGGAGTCATGAGGTTGATAGGCGGCTGAGTTGAAGAAACTGAAACTGCCGTAGCTTGAAGGAGTGACGAAGGCGATGGAGGTTTTTTAAAATTATTTACTACCGTCAACTTTTCCATCACTTCAGGTTTTAACATACTCAGCGACTGTTGGAATAATAAAAAAGTTAAATATATGAATTTTTCATAACTGATGAGCATGGATGGATGCCTAAAGTAGATTTTGAGTTGATAGATGCAAAAACAGGTTTTTCGTTCTGATATACATTTTTGGTGACATTCTGGGTCAATAATCTTTGAACCAGTGGTTGTGAAGTTTTTTATTTAAAGTTATTACTAATCTTATCGGTGCTATATTGAAACGCTAAAAGCTCTGACCATAAGACTGATAAAAAATCTATTTTTATAAATAACTACCCTCATAAAAGCTTAGAGTGGGAAATTAGATATTAATTGAAATAAAAATCTTTAAAGAAAACATGGATTTTTTAAAATTCATTTTAAGATTTCCTGGATGTTAAAAGTTATAAATAATTAACAATTGATAAAAAAAATAATCTCAAATTTACATTAAAAATTATTTATTGAATACAACGAATTGTTAATTCTACTACCCTGGTTATCATAAGCTCATTATTAGCTGTTCCAAATGTTAACAACAGTAAAAACACCTATATTTAAGATGTGGGTACATGCTTAGACTAATTTGTAATGATATTTATAAAAATATAATTCATCTGTACTCTTACAACGACATTTTAAAATACAAAACTGAATTGCAAGGTGCGCGAAACATTTTTACGCATACTGTATATTGTATGCCTATTAATTCAGCATGCTTTCAAATGCTTCAGGGATGTAACACTATGAAAAACAGGAGAGAAGAATGCAAGGGGTCAGTTTAACTGGACATCAGCCTTAATTAGTTGGCTTCGAAGGAAACATATTTTTAAATGAATACATTTTATACAGAGATTGAGTAGGCTATATGTAAGTTTTTGATTATCTGATGTAATGGTGAGCAAAAATGTTATTTTTTACCACTTGCAAAGAAACAACTTTAATATTAAATTGAAATGACTACTAAATTTATTTCAATGACCTGATATTAGTTGTCTGATGCTGGAAATAAGAATTAAATTATTTTTAGACACGATGCCCTTGTCAAAACAAATTGTGGAGAGTGGGCAATTACTCCCGAGACGTTTTAGCAACTAACGTAAACATGAGTAAAACTGTAATAATTTTCTCTGCAGCTGGTAGAGGTTGTATTAAAAAAATTAAATACACATATGTACTAATTACCACTTTTATTTATTCGGGATAAGATCAGGACCGGCTTCTTATATAATTATGTTTTGAAATTATAATTGTCTGAGATTATAATTATGTTAGAATTTACCATTAGTCTCCACTTTAACTCTTTTATGAGTTTTGTAATTACATATTAAACATTTTAGTCAATTTAGTGCCACTTATATTTTTTACTTTTAATTTTAAATTCCTTTCAATACCAATTGTTTATTACACCTTATTGATTTAATTTTGGTTTGTATAAATAACACTGTAACATTGTATTCCTTTATCAGTTGATAATGCTCGTCATGAGCGAAACCGGTCCTGATTTTATTAAATAAAAGTGGGAATTAGTACAAATGTGCATTTTATTTTTTTAATATAATGCCTTTCCACCAAGCATTAACAGTGAACACCCACCCTATAAGTGGTAGAGGTTGGTAAAAAATTTAATACCGTTCAAGCTCATAAAATATAATCAATAGTCATGATTACATGTTCAATTAAGAGTGCCTCATTACCAAAGGCTCCCAATCTATTTGGTCAGTTTTTAATCGTTACATAAATCGGCGACGCCCGCAGTTTTCCTAAACATTCTATTAGTGGTGTGAACACAATAAAAATAAATTTTCCACTACAAAATTAAAAAAAAATACAAATCAATATAATATTTGTCACTTACCTAGCTTAACCTTTTCCTTACTATGCTAAAAAATCCCTTAAGCTCCGATGATATGTATTTACTACAACATATGAAAAAGTGATTTAAAATCGGAAAAATTCGAGTATTAATGAATATTGATTTTATTAATGATATTTCAAGTATAAGTTTATCATTTTTTGTAATATTATTGCTGAAAAGTGCCTGAAAACATGAGAAAAAGCATCACAAATAGCCGGCAGAACCACTGCATCGAACGACTTATATGCTACTGAAGTATCAACGGTCGGCCGTGATTACAAAAATTACACGCGTGCCAAATGTTGACCAGTGGTTTCAAATATTTTTCGTTGAATAAAAAGACAATGCGTGTGAATACCACAAATATATATTTTCATAACAAAAATGCATGTAAAATATAAAAAGAAATTGAATTTATGAAAATAAAAAGAAAAATATGTAAAAAATAATGCAACTGACATTACACATACAAAATAGCCTAAATATAAGTCTAGTGTGCGGTCACTTTCTCACAATCTGAACACGTAATCATTTTTTTTTTGTGTCGTACATACAGGTTTTTTGCAAATATTGCACTCCATCGTGCTTTTTTTTAGTTGGATAAGGGCAAAATCTACAAGATTTTACCGGCGCTCAAGATTCTAAAGATGTTACGCTCTCGTGCGAATTATTTATAATATCAACTATTACAGCTGTTTCGGGCAATATTGTCTGATAATGTGACATTACCATGTCAATTGCGTCTTTTTGTAGTTTGTGAAATTTAAACGCGCTATTTTTCCTTCATGTAATATTATTCTAAGCTGAGCTAAATTCTAAGCTGAGCTCTCTTATACAAAAAAAATCGGCGACTTCTATTATTTTTTTTCCACTCAGGATGCTTCAAATTCTATAATATGTAAGAATTTAGTGCTGCTATATCTAAAATCTCCATAAATATGCGAAAATGCCATCTTCTTGTCGACCTTAAATATTTCCAAACTCGTATTTTCATAATCTTATCCCACTGTTACTTTAGAGCAGTGTTTCTCAACCTTTTTGGGAGCGTGGCCCCTTTTGAGTGTCTTTATTTTTCTGTGGCCCCCATACCATTGTTTTGTCTTCCCATAAAAATTATAATTTCAAAAACCCACCTTTTTTACAGCTCTTCCGAGATTTTCGAATCTAGAATGCCAGTAATTTATTTTATTTACGGATTTACAAAAAATAGCTGCGTGACGTCCGCCATTATGCTCTCCCCTGTATCGTTTTATCAATACCCGTGGCCCCCCTAAACTTTGTTGTGGCTCCCCAAAACAAAAATAAATCTCTGTGGCCCCCTTAGAACACGCTGTGGCCCCCTGGGGGGCCACATGGCCCACCATTGAGAAACCCTGCTTTAGAGTAACGATATAAAAAATAATGACCAATCGCTTGAGAGCCACTGTATACGGGTCATTCCAGACAGTCTCTAACTGGTGACGTAAACAATACGAGAGAGAAAATAGTCCCTTTCGCACCAGGCGAGGTCAAACAGGTACGCATACACGCGCACACAGACGAAGTGTGCTGGATAACGCTTATGTATTGGTGTGTTTATCCCCGATTTGTCGAGAAAATATTTTTTTCCTTCTCTCCAGATGAATAATTATACAAAATATTTTTTTTAAGTAATTCGTAACTATATTACGGAGGAATACATAAATTCTGAACCCCATATCTATTATATTTCATATCGAAAATCACGTTATTTGAGTCGAATTGTAGTAAATACATATCACCGGTAAGCAAAGGTTAAAGCTGTAAATTGTTCTAAACTTTTCTTGGATATATTTTGATTTGAAGAATAGTTTGAATAGGCATTCTCATACAAATTTGTAGATAGAAACAAACCACAAAGGTGACATTGGGACATGGCATGATACACCAGAGATGATTCAGAAAATTGACAAATTACACACTGAGAAATCATTTTGCAGATTCTAGGGAATACCGGTTAGTATCAAGAATGCACAGAATGTATTTTAGCAAACTCAAAGAATTTTTCTAAATCTTTAAGAAGGAATTCAGCAGGTCGAGTAGACTCCTCTAACAGACTATTCAGTTTACCCTTTCACACTGCAGACATGGCGAAGTGTCTGAGATTTAGATTGCTGTTGATGACTACACTGAGAGTGCAACGATTCCAATGATCTTAAAGGATTATGCCTTTTATAAAAACTTGTGCATATGAAAAAAGCTACTTCGAGATTGCATTTTGCAACTCAGCCAATATGCATATTTTAGTTGAACTATTTAGCTGTTACGGACTCGTCTCACAGAAAACACCCAGTCATTGAAAGAATAGAATACATAAACTTGAAATAAAACTTTGCAAGAGACTCGGTTTTATTGATATGTTACCTGATTGTGCATCAGAAGATTCTTAAGCTGCTGACTTTGTTGTGCCAAAATAGAGTTGTTCGGTTGAGTGGGGATTGAACTCTTTCTTTCGTTGCCGTTCTCATTGTCAAGTGCGAATTTTTCTACAAGAGGTATGCTGATAGAAGACAGGTCCTTGTCCAGTGATACATCAGCAAAATCTAAAGAAGAAACTTGCATCAATTATAAGGAATGTCTTAACTATAACTAACAAATTTTGCATAGTGATCATATTTTTGAGATGTCAATAAAATATTCATACTGTCTTTGTATCCTGATGTGGCGCTATCCAGATCTGCAAGACGAATAGAAGTATTGCCTCGCGGCGGGCTAAAAGTGATGAGACCTTCTTGGAGACTTTTCGGTTGCACGAGATATATACGAATCACAGCGCAGACATTACAGCCGTCGATACCTGGCACACCTTCGGTATTGACAGACATCATACTATCCTGGTTATTTTCCTAGAAATATGCAATAAAAACAGGAAATAAAAATAATCTACAAAACAACATTTGCGCCTGAAAACAGTATTATACTCTCTGCCCTGCGTGGTAGAACACCTGTCGATAAAATATAAATCGAGGAAAATAATTGACATCACGTATCCGTCTTCGGTCTCAAATTGAAAAAAAAATAATTTTGCATTAACCTTACCCAGAATCGAATAGATAGAGCAAGCTCTAACCAATTAGACCACAGCGGGCGAGATGTAGTTCTGTACATGGATTTATAATGAAAAACATCAAGCATGCATGGACAACAGAAAGCCTTCTCTCTATTGAACTAGTTGAATGACATATTCATCTTATAATTAACGTAATTGGGACTATTGGGATGAGGAATAAATAAAAGATGTATTCGAAATAAATATACTCTTACATCATTTGAGTGGTCATCATCTATCGGAGAACTGCTCTGAGATTGCCCTTGATTAGGCTGATGGAACGGATCAGAGCAACTCGAGGGACACTTGAAGGTACGCATTCCTAAAAATTAAGATGTTTATAAGTATCACTTCAATTTACAACTTTGGATACGGTTTAAAAAAAAAACAAAGAGGTAATAATTACCTGCGTCGGCAACACCAAAACTCAGAATGGGATACGGAAGGAAGAATTCTGAAATGCTTTTACATAGAAGTCCCGAATCATCAGAGCTATTATCTAATTGCAGTATAAATAGGATCTTTCTATAAATATCTGAGAGGAGCAAATAGCTGGCACTCTTATCCAAGCCAGCCTTGAATCCATTAAGCGGAAATTCCGGATTGGAGGTGAAAGTGATGGTTTGCAGGCAAACCCACGATTTACAAGACCATATTTTAAGAATTGAATTATTATCGGTTCCTGTCACAGCATGTTTCCAAAATTGCCTGAAAGTAGAATAAATGTTGTAATTTAATATGATCATAAAAGTATCACAACACTTTTTACTCTTACAAAGTTTACTGCAATCAAGTTTGAGTGGATGTCGAGAATCATTTCACAATCACAAGTTAAGTTCATTTTTGTCAAAAAAGATTGAAATTGATCACATGTACAAAAGGGTTGATACACTTAGATATCATCAGTTAAGTGTCCAGATCTGCCAAGCAACCTTAACACACATTGAGTGGGAAAGGTAGTTCTTTAAACCTCAAAAAATGGCTTCAGAAAATTACGAAAATGATGACGAAATATTTGCCAATAATTTGTCTGAATATCCGCGTTAAAAATTAAACCTTAAATTATTCGTTGAAAAACAAATGCAGATGTAAGCTCCTACATGTGGTAAGTATGCATTTAAAATTTCATTAAAAAATAACCCCTGGTTTGGAAGATAGAGCGATTATTGTGTGTATAGTGTGTTAAGTACTCAGGTTTCGTCAGGTCATGGGTTTTCTCATCTAGTTCTTTATCATTGTCAACTATTAGTATTTCACTTTTAAGGTGTTTACTGTCAATATTTGGTAGAATGGCATTATAATAAAAATAATAAAACATTTTTAGTACTTTTTCCACATAAAATGTTTTATTATTTTTATTAGTATTTTGTTTTTTATTCTAGTTTTATTTGTTTCGTTTATTTACGTAAAGTTGTCAGTATATATCATAAGCAGGAAAAAGTGTCTAGAAGCTTAAGGCATCGTGTCACAATGTGATACTGAAGCAATGTAATTCAACTCACTCAGTATTGTAGCTGTTATGATTGTCTAAGAAAAATAAGCACGATAGAGGTTTTCCATCGTGAGGTGACCAAGTATGCAGGCAGCGCGGTGTGTCACTGTGTTTATAAACCTGCAAAAAGTTCGCCTAAAAAAATATAGCAAAAATAGAAGTTTATTATCTAATTAATTATCAATAATAATTTCACAATATATCATTAATATTTCACTATTGAAGAACAAATTTCACGCAAGCGAGTCACAATGAGAGGACCGGATTTAAATAGCTAGGAACTGCCGTTCCATAAGCTGGTCAACATTAAAATTTTCACAGCAGTCATCCGCCCTGCTGAGATGAGTGGTCATGGAATGCTATATGAATCTCATCGTATTGCCTGGCATCTTAAAAACATTAACATTGATACACCATGAACATTCTGAAGATTACTATCCAGCGCAATTCTCACAAGAGCTGCACCTTCATGTTGAGAAGATACAATTGGCACAAGTGCAAAAAAGTAAACCTGGTGCTCATATTGGGACATTATAAGTAATTAACATTTTTCTTCTTCTTTGGCCATGTTCGCTCCCTATGTGGAGCATATGGCCGCCACGCGGCACCTCCATGTTTCCCTGTCTCCCGCCTAATAATAACATATCATTTTTAGCTGACTTTAATAAATAAATAAAATCATTTCATATACCTGGAAAAACATAACAAGTCCGTCACGTGATGCAGTCGCAAGAGCCGATCCGTCAGGAGAAAATGCAGCATCAACTATCGACTCGCCGTGGTCTTCGATTACCATACACGGTTTGGCGTTCGCTAAATGTGATCCCTCGCTGTATTCAGCAGTCATGCGGCCAATATTCCATATGGAAACTGAAAATTTTCCATCAGTATACAATTTAAAACTAATAACAGTATCACAGATACAATTGCACGCTACAAAAATGATAAATTGTAAGCAATGTGAGGTAAAAATAATTTATTAAGTGCATGTAATAAAATGAAACCTTTATTTCCATGTGTGGTGACGAGTAATTTGGCACAATCTTCATCAGGGCCTAGGTCTGTCTCATCATCGTCGGGGATGTAAGGGCACCAAACAATACGATGGTCTATGCCAACTTCACTAGAGCCCGGTATGTGAAGCATCAATTTGCAACTATTAATTACAAAACAAAATACAAATTATAGTAAAACATACCTAGTGAGAAAATATTTTTTGTTTGAATGCACTTTTTGTTAAGAGAATTTTGTTTTACGTTTAGTATTTTACCTACACAGTGTAACAACTAGTGTAAATATTATGTTAACGCGAGTCCTAGCCAGGTCCTTTGAGTAAATATGAAATAAATAACAATATCTAGATTCCAAGAGAAGGCAAGTGAATATGACATTCTCAACCTTTCTCGCTCTGTTCAATAATAACTAACAACCAGTTCAGCATAATATATTTGACTTGATTTATCTGTCATTTTGAAAAGATATTTTTTTCCGTATAAAACCGTGAAATATTAATTTTTCATTGACATGTTATTATTTTCAGTCAGTTAAAATATCTTTTTCTTTAATCATATTTGCTCCTTATGTAGAGTATACGGCTACCGCACGCCGGCTACATGATTCTCAGTGACCTCCCTTGACATGCCAGCATCCTACAGTTCGGTTGAGTATATCCTATGGGTAGTGCTCGACAGTCTTCCGGAAAGACAGAATACCACTGATTGGAAGAACAGGCATGCGACCCAGCCAGTTCCAAAATCTCTCTATGACCACTGATGTAACAGAGCTTGGTACGTTCCCTAGTCTGGGAGTTTAGACGTAGTTTTATATTTGTAAAATTTTTACCTAATAAACCCACATCCGAGACATTGGTGGCACTGCTACCTGGTATGCCCGGATTCTACAATAGTTACTGAGGAAAGATTTGACAAGTAAAGTAACAAAATATCTATTATGTAAAAAAAATGCCATCCAGCATGACTCACGCCAGACCCGAAGTTCCCAACTCAATATTGTGGATAAAAATATTTCCTTCTTCATCTATGCATCCCAAGATGACCTGCGTTGAGATGAAGGCGAAAGACAGATCCTGAACTTGACCTTTTATTCCTTTAATCAGAGCCCTATTTTCTGACGAAGGGTGAGTCACGCGAACCCACCATATACTGGAACCTGATGAAGGCACTAAAAACAAATAACATTTCAATTATCTGCTTAGATTTTGGAACATTACAAATCAGGTCTAGGATTGAAATATTAATTTTGTTTACATGTCTAGACTAGGGGTGGGGAACCTTTTCTTCTCTAAAAGCCGCATTTATTTTTCTGATTCAATATGAAGGCCGCAGTAAACATTGACTAGGGAATTTTTGGCCGGAAACAATTTTATGCCAATTTCTTAAGTCCAGAAATTAGCGGATTTCCCAAAATTACCAGCGTGGGACTTTTTTTTAGGTCTTTCAAAGATTTTGACATTGAAAATCCCAAGAATTTACGAAATTACAAAAATTTACAGAATTAGAGAATTTTCCAGAAGGCCGCACCAGAGCAGCCAAAAGGCCGCAGGTTACCCACGCCTGGTCTAGACTTTATCAGAAATGATTTTTTAAAAAAAAATGCTTAGATTCCCAAGATTTTTTTTTTAATCATTCCTGCTCCCAATGTGGAGCATATGGACTCGTAATTTACCATATACACCGGTTTCAGGATCTGGTAGAGGGTAGGTGTAAAAAAATCTCAGGCGTCAATACTTTTGGAATACAGATCCATAAACCGATTGAATACTGAACTGATTGATACTAGGATTACAACTTGAAACCTCATAACCAGACCAAAGCTCAAAGGCATTGACCATTTAATTGAACATCTGAATTTCAAGAAATGTGTTTACCATTTTGGCGCAGTTATATATGTTTGTGTAAATACTAGTGTAGGATACGAAAGGATTCAATTTTATTACAATCCGGTGAAGATAGATTTTTTTTAATATAAAATTAGTTCACATGATGGCACTTACTTGGCATCAGGAATGTGAGATGGTTAGTAAAAAAATGTTATCTAACCTTTAATACCATACGCTAAAAAATTTCCATCCATATGTACCGCCAATAGTTGACCGGCGTAGAGTCGATGTTCCCAGTTGTAATCGACGATGTTTTTGAGTTTGATTTTCGAACTTCCATGATTGTGCTTTCCTCCAACAGAGTTAACGATGACGTTTTGCGATAACACTTCCGCGCTATTATTATCATCATTAATCGGGAAGGATCTGAATAATAAGAAGAAACATGGTAGCGGAAAGAATTTGTTGGTTAAATACACGGCATCACCAATTAACATTAAAATATTTTACATTCTAAAATGTGGCATTAAAGACTTACATAGTTTGAGTAATACTTGATTGTTTCATTTGGGTTTTCGAAGGCATATTGGCTGGTGTCTGATCCATGAGATCTGAAACTATGGTGAGAATTACTTGTCGCTACAAAAAATCTATAATAATTCAAGTGCAGCGAGAGTTTGGAAACAAAAGCCATGGATATAAAAATTATAACATATTAAGTAGGAATATTTTACTTGTTTCATCTGGAAAATTCATTCTATCAGTAAATCATCACTTTATTGAACGTAAAAAAATATTGTTATTGCGAATAAGCGGCAAGCTGTCCAAATGTGCCGTAGACAAAGTATTTCTCATAGACTAGGCACAAATTTGGCCAAGCCGCAAGCCTATTATGTGCTTATTGATATATGTAATGTAAATATGCTGCATGTGTTAAAATAAGAGGACGTCTTGAATTATTTCTTAAATACATAGTAAATATGATTGGTTTAATAACAAAAATACTGGATATTTCATAGAAGCAACTTTTGCTTAAATCTTAAATGTAAAATCACGTATTATGAAATCTTTATAAAGAATGTATTTGAGTTTTCGAGGGATATAATATTTTAAATATCAAACACATTTTTTACAGCGCTGCCCGTTACCGGCAACTAAAGACATACCCAATTTCCGATATATTTCGGGCATTATTTTTATAGACGACCACTAACAAAATTGACATTAAATTTTGGCCAGTGCCCTAAGCAGTTTTACGAAATCTACTTCAATCGCAGTAGAAAAAAAAATATTATTTGAAAAAAGATGTACTACCTATAATATAGGTAAACAAAATTTACTCAACAAATTTCCAAGAAAACGTTCTTGCAATACATTATCACTAAAATTATTTTATTATATTAACATAAAAATAAACATTTTTGTAAGTAACTGCTAAAATAACATATTTTATAAATAACTGCTGCCATAAAAGCAAAGGGTTGCGTAATTAAATGTATCACCAACAACAGGCTTATTCTGGCGGCATGGACTTATTTCCGACGGTCTGAAATACTTACCATAGGCAATATTTTTTTTTAAGTTGGTACCAATGATATATCTCATTTGTCCACACTAATCGTCGTACTCCTATCAAACAATTCTCTGACGTAAACATAACCTCTATTACTATGGTAAACAGAGATGATACTTTGGTTATTTTAATAAGTTAATCCATTAAACGAACACGATGTCAGGAACTAAAAATATTCTTCCAGTATTTTTATGCCTGATTAGTTCTGCCCACTCGCTATATACGCATAAGAGTGATTGTAATGAGACAATAATATGTCTTACGTTTACTACAAATATGCTACCTTTCTACATGAAAATCAACTAAATGCCGCTGATAGCAACGCAGTTCTGTAGGAAATTGCCAAACTATCATACAAGGAGATCAGGGAAAGCGATAATTTACGCTAAATACGAATATGATATCCGTATGAAACAGATACAGAAAGATGTCGAATTGAATTTCTTATATTCATAATAGAGCAAATTTGAAATACGTCGACGAATTGTCTTTATACTTTTTTAATCTGCATCGATTATCGGTTCTTTAGATTCCTAAATTTGTTTTTGTATATTGTCCAACTGGAAATTAAATATCCTAGGAATCGCATTGCTTTCTGTGGAAATTGACAATTTTCAGGGTGAAAATGAGTACTTAGCATGTTGTAAAGCATTTAAAAATATAAAAGAAATAATCAAAATTCGGTCTTCGATTCCCAACATCGTTTTCGTTTTTCATTCAGTCAAATAATACAAATAAACAAAATATCGTCTTTGTTTACGGTTTACGGCAGAAAGCTTCCCACTTACGTTTGAAAAAAGGTGCGAACATAAATGCAAATATATTTAACGAGTACCAACAGTCAAATACCAATACAAAAAATATCGTGTCCGGCGTGAATGGGTTGAAATAACAGACCGTCGGAATCAATAGTAAAATTTATTTTAGACGGTCGCAGGCTTATTCTGGCGGGGGTACTTATTTCCGACCGGTCTGAAATATTTACCATAAGCAATATTTTTAATATTAAGTTGGTACCAATGATATATTGCGTTCGTCCACACTATCGACGAACTGCTGTCAAACTATTCTCTGACGTAAACATAACCTCTATTACTATGGTAAACAGAGATGATACTTTGGTTATTTTAATGAATTGATCTATGAAACGAACACGATGTCAGGAACTGAAAATATTCTTCCAGTATTTGTATGCCTGATTAGTTCTGCCCACTCGCTATATGCGCATAAGAGTGATTGTAATGAGACAATAATATGTCTTACGTTTACTACAAATATGCTACCTTTTCTACACGAAAATCAACTAAATGCCGCTAATAGCAACGCAGTTCTGTAGGAAATTGCCAAACTATCATACAAGGAGATCAGGGAAAGCGATAATTTACGCTAAATACGAATATGATATCCGTATGAAACAGAAAGATGTCGTATTGAATTTCTTATATCCATAATAGAGCAAATTTGAAATACGTCGACGAATTTTCCTTATACTTTTTTAATCTGCATCGATTATCGGTTCCTTAGATTCCTAAATTTGTTTTTGTATATTGTCCAATTGGAAATTAAATATCCTAGGAATCGTATTGCTTTCTGTGGAATTTGTCAATTTTCAGGGTGAAAATGAGTACTAAGTATGTTGTAAAGCATTTAAAAATATGAAAGAAAAAATCAAAATTCGGTCTTCGATTCCCGACATCGTATTCGTTTTTCATTCAGTCAAATAATAAAAATATCGTCTTTGTTCTCGGTTAACGGCAGAAGGCTTCCCACTTACGTGTGAAAAAAGGTGCGAACCTAAATGCAAATATATTTAACGAGTACCAACAGTCAAATACCAATACAAAAAATATCGTGTCTGGATTGAATGGGTTTAAATAACGGACCGGTCGCAATCAACGTTCCCTCTAAACCGAAGGTTTAGATGCGCGGAAATTTCAAAGGCTGCGTGGAGGCTGCGCGGACCGATCAAATATCAATTGAGCAACTGTTTTGTAGTGCGCGCCAACCCGGAATGAGTGCGCGGGGACTTCTCAACTGCTGCGCGGCCGCGCACGCGCGCAGCTTAGAGGGAACGTTGGTCGCAATCCATAGTAAAATTTATTTTAGACAGTCTGAAATACTTTACCCATTCAAGTCGAGCACATTTTTTTTTGTATTATCATTTGAAGGTTGGTCAACATTCGTAGATTTAATCTTCGATCTGTCAAATGAATGGAATGTCATATTTTCTTCATTTGTCTGGTTGATAGTTCAAAGTACTTAAAAGTAAATGTATCATTATTATTTCTGTAAAATATAGTTTAAAAAAATATCTTATTAGATTTGTGACTCCGCACGTGGATAAAGAGGCATACTAAAACCATCATAGATCTTATTCCATTAGTGTTCAAATTTTTAGTCTAAGTGAAGTGATAAATATTTTTTGTATTGATATTTTTTTAATTCATTTTCAGATTTGCGACAATGATCTTAACATTCTGGATGTTATTGCGAGATATCCAGGAAGTGTCTACGATGAATTCTATTTTAACACTTCTAACACTACGATTGAAAGGAAGATATTAGTCAACGAAAGGATTGGAACTTTTTTCTGATGGGTATATAAACATATTTTGAATTTTGTGAGGAATTCGGAGATAAGGGAACTGACAGCGACTGGGTCACGTGCTGCGAAAGCCTTAATCCTGCCCGCCTCTTCTTTCGACCAGTGGGATTCCGGCGTTCTGGACGACCGTCGGGAACTATCCATAGGATATTTCCTATAATTGGTTTTACAAATTACCAAATGAATGCAGATTTGCGCGAAAACAGACTAAGCATCGAATGGTCTGTAACGTGGCATAATAATAATGATTTTTATAGTTGAAGAAATTATTTATAATATATTTGGCATATGTCAATCCTGAATTGATTTATACAAATCTTAGACAAGTCAAAAAAAAATCATTTTGAGTTCATAAGACTAAAAATATTATTATTTACCCTGTCACAAACTTTCAAAGTCTAAATGAATAATAGAGGTTTCATTGAAATTGTTACTTTCTATGCCATTGTTAATGGCATATTTTATCCTTACAGGATTCCAAGGCCACAGCCACATTCAGAAGAGATGCCAGCAATACCTCTCGGGCAGGCAACAACATCAACGAACCGGTGAACAGATTCCACCAAACTTGATTCTTACGAACAAGAATACTCCAAACACAGATTCTTCTGAACACAGAACCTTTCGCACATAGAATACACTGTACATTTAAATATGAAAATCATTGTTTTATTATAATGAGTAATGTCTTGGGTCAATTATGCCAAATATTTTTCAGAGTGGAAACAAGCAAAATATTTAATTATAATGTTTATAATTTTGAACTTCGACTGAAGGTGCTTAATGGAACTTTAATATCAAATTTGAATTATTTTGATTCTGTACTCTTCCATGAGTTTTGTCGATAAAGACCCAGGTTTCGCCTTTCGGCATCTTCGGGTATTATCAAGTGCATTCGTGCATAATCTATATATTGTTTATGAACAGTTTATCATTTAATACGTATTTTGGCTTATTTATTTAGAAAAATTGTGCTGTATCCTGATAGAGCCGATATCTTTGATCGTATTAAAAAAAATCATTCATATAGGTATTTAATATTGAAAATTCACGTACACAGTATTTTTACATGATTTTATTATCTTATTGATACGCATATATTATACATTTACTTAAAAAATGTGTAGGTATATTTTATCAAATTGTAATTTAAACATTAGACTATAGTTATTAATTAAAACAATTTTCAAAGAAAGAATTAACAATATTAATGTTAGTAAATATAAAAATCTATGTGTCCCCATGTGTGGTAAAGTGGTCAACGTCGTTGGCTTCGGTTACGGAGGTCACGGGTTCAAATCCCAGTACTGACAGTTTTATTAATTGATTTTTCAATCGATTTATGAATTTCTGTTCGAAGGCATGGATGTATGTGATAAGGCTAAAAATATTATTATTTACCCTGTCACAGACGTTCAAAAATATAAACAAATAATAGAGGTTTCATTGAAATTTTTAGTTTCTATGCCATTACACAATATTATGAATTTAGATAAAAATTAAAAATCTTTCGATAAATTAGAACAGTAGACTCCTGAGTAATCGTTAATGGCATATTTTTTCCTTACAGGATTCCAAGCCCACACCCACATTCAGAAGAGATGCCAGCAATACCTCTCGGGCATGCAACATCATCATCAACGAACCATCGGTTAGCTGAAGCTCACGCTGTTTGGTGTGAAATCGTACGGTATTAATGGATTTGAAAAGAAAATGTTTTTATGAATTTGGGGTAAAAAAAAATTGTATCACAAGTACCCTTGTCCAATATAAGTATAATAAATGAATTATCAACTTATGTCCAAAAGAGACAATTACCCAGAAATCCCACTTTCTTAACTTTTTTAAAAAAATATTTGTGTATAAAGAGATTTTGATTCATTGAATATAACAGTTTTGTGGAAGTCCATTGTTTAAATTTGGTTGACTGGTTTCTTTGTTATTTTATTACTTATCTTTGTATTTTTTTGATATTTTATTAAACAATTGAATGAAAATGTAAATAAAGGCAGTCTTATTTCACTTTTAGGGTGTTCACTGTCAATACTTGGTGGAAAGGCATTATATTAGTTAAAATATAATATTTCTTTGTACTTCATTCCACTTTATTAATTAGGTCAGGACCGGTTTCGCTCATTGCGAGCATTTTCAACTGATAAGAAAAATATATAAACATTGCTATTTATACAAATTAAAATTGAAGTAAAATGTGTAAGCAACTATTAACAATGAAAAGGATTTACAAATTAAATTATAATTACACAAAATTAAACAACTATAACATACAATTAAAAAATCGTCAAAGAATTAATACTTATAAGTGGCGAATGATGGCAATTTGTTATATTAATTACTCTGCAACAATACAAAAAAGCTGCATATGGTTTAACCACCTTCAAATGCTTCATTCTTTCTTCTTGAATGACTGAAAACAAGAAGTATCATGAAAGGTAAATATTCTTAACAACATGCTACCCATTTTCTCCCTGAAAATTGACAAAATCCACAAAAAGCAATGCAATTCCTAGGATATTTAATTCCCGATAGGACAATATAAAAAAAAACAAATTTAGGAATCCCAGGAACTGATAATCGATGCAGATTAAAAAAATATAAGGAAAATTCGTCGACGTATTTTAAATTTGCTCAATTATATATAAGAAATTCAATTCGACATCTTTATGGCCTGTTTCATACGGATATCATATTCGTATTTAGCATAAATTATCGCTTTCCCTGGTCTCCTTGTATGATAGTTTGGCAATTTCCTACAGAACTGCGTTGCTATTAGCCGCATTTAGTTGATTTTCAGGAAGAAAATGTAGCATATTTGCAGCAAACGTGAGACATATTATTGTCTCATAACAATCACTCTTATGCGTATATAGCGAGTGGGCAGAACTAATCAGGCATAAAAATTCTGGAAGAATATTTTCAGTTCCCGACATCGCCTGAATCAGCCTGCTCTTATTCAATTTATTTTACTTAAATACTGTTATTGATTAATATAAATTTATTTTCATTGAACTTCAACAAAAACTTATAAAAAAAATGTATTTGTTAGCTTTTATTTAAGCACTATTCATAACATCAAAACATAATATGTTATGATTACAAAATTTTGATACTTTCTTTATTTTTAATTATAAAAAGTAAAAAAAACAAATTCACCCTATAAATATAACAATAAATTATTCCAAAGAAAACGAAGCTCCTAACATATTTTTATATACACATTTACCATGTCCGCTCCCAATGTGGAGCATATGGACTCCTAATGGAGTTTATCTCAACAGAAGTGTTTCGAGACGAGAACTGCTTGTTACTCAGTTGCTCAACCTCTCTTTTTCCAAAGAGAGTAGGAATAGAAGGAAAGGGCTTGGACAGGACTAGTGGTTAGCTAATCGCTCTCGGTACGGAGGGGGGAATTCTATACATCACATACATCCATGCCTTTGAACAGAAATTCATAAATCGATTGAAAAATCAATTTATAAAACTGCCCGTACTGGGATTCGAACCCATGACCTCTGTAGCGGTAGCCAACGATGTTGACCACTCGACCACACAGGCATACTACATAAATCAATAGTTTGGGTTTAACAAATTTTACCCGAAAACCGAAAACTTCCATAGCTTTGATAAGTTTGGCTTTATTGAAATATTGACTACAGATCCATCATTTTAAAAAAAAATCATACATTTTTTAATATTATTAAACACACATTGCACAAAATCATAAATTTTTATTTATATGCAACAATATTATAGTAATAATAGAGATGTGGGGCTAGAACAGCACTAGTAGTTCATAATGTGGAGCATATGTTAGGAAAGAGGGAATCACACACATTGTGTACCTTTGAGTGCAAATCTATAAATCAATTGAAAAATGAATATATGAAACTGTATGTACTGGGATTCGAACGTGTGGACACAGCAACTGTAGAGAACGATAATTACTACTCGGTTACAGTCACATTAATGCAGTGGTTTCCAACCTTTATGTTACTACGCCTCCCTTTGAACAAAAAAATATCACAAAAAGACACATTTCAAAGGATAAATAAATATTTTTGACTGTTCGCACCTCCTTTCGTAACATTCCACGCCTCCCAGGTTAGAAATCGCTGCATTAATGTGATATATTTTAGTTACAAATAAATTTAAAAGATTATTTGAAAACAATTATCATATCAAAATATATTAATGATTTTTATCTGGATTGGAAATCTATCAAATGATTTGAATTTGATGTATAACTTGTTTTATGAAACTTATAACGATCATTAATATCATGCCCAAATGTACATTTTCATTTATTGATATACTTCTTACATTGGTATTACATCTAATGGTATGGATATCAGTAGTATTTTTTCCCATCGACATATTCCTAATTCTTAAAAACAATACAAACAGTAATTTTCTCACCGATAGTTCTCTGTTAAATGTATCTACTTATTTATACCATGGCTTAAAATAGAGGTTAAAGGACTGAATTTTTCACGAATGAAATAGACTGATAAAATAATCAAGAAGGTATTCTAAATGTCGACTTTGGGAACAGACATAATACAAAATACACATTGTTTTAATATACCTATTACGAAGAATATTTTTGCTGTCTATCAATTGATAAATTGTTATGGATCCACGCGGAAAACTTATTTAAAATTTGTATGTACATAGTTTCAACTGGTTTCGATGATAGATTACGTAATCAAGTAGGTGTCAAATTAGTTATCGGGAAAAAACAATCAATCTGTTAAAAATGTGTACCAATTCTCAAAAGGACTACAGTAAGCTAGCTTTTATTTATATTACAGTAAGATGTTGATGTAATAAATTTAATCATGCAAAACGTAAACATCCGGATAATAACCGAGAAAATCCATACCTCAATTTTTGAAAAATTAAATCTAGTAATAACCTTTATAGTGATTTAATTTTGGTTAAAATAACACATCTCGAGTCTTGACATAACATCAGCTGCGATCAGCTGTCTTAGTGACATTCAAACTAACAAATTTTTGAAAGGTTCACCTAGTGTTAGTTATTGGAACTAAAATTTTACGACAGTGGTCAACGTCGTTGGCTTCCATGCCGTAGTTCACGGGTTCGAATCTTGATACGAACGGATTTTTTTTTCTATCAATCTTTCATATTGTCGAAAAAATTCACTGCAGGGTTAGTTATCGGAACTCAAAATTTTACGACAGTGGTCAACGTCGTTGACTTCCATGCCCTAGTTCACGGATTCGAATCTTGATACGAAAAGATTTTTTTATATTACAGTAAGATGTTGATTTAATAAATTTAATAATGCAAAACGCAAACATCCAGGTAATAACCGAGAAAATCCATACCTCAATTTTTGAAAAATTAAATCTAGTAATAACCTTTATAGTGATTTAATTTTGGTTAAAATAACACATCTCGAGTCTTGACATAACATCAGCTGCGATCAGCTGTCTTAGTGACATTCAAACTAACAAATTTGAAAGGTTCACCTAGTGTTAGTTATTGGAACTAAAATTTTACGACAGTGGTCAACGTCTTGGCTTCCATGCCGTAGTTCACGGGTTCGAATCTTGATATGAACGGATTTTTTTTTCTATCAATCATTCATATTGTCGAAAAAATTCACTCCAGTGAGAAGTAAAGCTGGGACAAATAATAAAAAACAGTAATTCCATAAATTCCTGCTCTAACTTAGAGATTTATAAGCTCTTTTAAGTTTTGATAAACAATTGTTGTTAGTTTTTTTTTATTATTTTCACTAACCCCTGCTCTTGCCCCAATGCTTTGAAATTATAGTAAGCCGAAGTATATTAGTTTATGAGTAAGCATAATATGTATAACAATTTTAAAAGTCTCTCGTGTTAGAGGAATTATTCCTTAGATAGTGAGAAATGAGTTTATAAATCCTCAGTAGAATAAGGCTTAGAATTAAATGATTTGCACTTAAAGTGTAATAGAACTCTGTTTGGCTACAATATTTTATTTTTGAATTAAAATAAAATTGAATATGCACGGATGGTTGTGATAAAAAATGTGTAATATAAAAAATATACATTAAATATCTATTATGTTATATTTTCAAAAAAATCAATAATCAAGTTCACTTTTAGCAGTGAAAACTACCCAATCAATTATTTTTAACCAGTAAATAATACACTGACTGCCGCTTAAAAAATGTAGAACAACAATTTTATGCTTAAACTGAATAATTAATAGCATTTTTATCGTAGGTTCCTAAGTATTTTGAAGAAAAACATTAATATTAATAAAAGCAGAACAGAAATAAAATGTACATATCTATATTTTACCTGTATGTAATTAAGAACGAGCAAATTATATACAAGATATGATTTGAAAACGCCAAATATTTTTCTTTTATTTACCCAACAATGTCCCCTTTCGTAAAATATATATGAGTACTTAGAATTTATGTAAATTATAATAAAACAACGATAGCCAAGTTTTATCTACAGAATAACATGCTTTTTTTTGCAAAATTCATACGAATTCAGTAATCTCAGTACATTGTTACTGTACACTGACATCTAGCGTCTTCGTATTCATACACATAAATAATAGAGTTTTTTGCGGTAAAATTAATTAAAATTATTTAATTAATTAATTACCGAGAATCGGACCCAGACCCGCGTGATCGATAGAGCAAGCTCTGAGCCAACTCAGCCACAGCAGGCGACGTTATATTATTGCAGGAGACAGGATAAAGTAGTCCATTTAAGAAGTCGCCAGTGAACGGAACCTCTTGTGTAGCGTAAATACAACTTCCAAACGATACTCAGTGGGGTGGTAATGGGGTAGGATAGTTTCTTTCTCTCGTTAGGTAGGTCGGTCATGTATGTAAATAGCTTGTTAGATATTAAGTTAGCCGATGTAAGTAGTGTACATAGATAGAATAGGCATTAAGTATTGGGCCCTATAAGGATAACTAGAATAGTTTTTTTAGTGTTTTTTTTCAAGAATTTTTACTCTTATTCGCTCCTTTCCTTATACGGACAACTTAGGTTGGTTTTTTTTGTTTTTTTTTTTTTAATTATTTTAAGGCTTAATATGTGATTTATATTTTTGTTATCATTACATTGATAATAAAATTTCGCCTGAAGGTACTCATTTTTTTTAAATTCCATTAAAAATATAAAAACCCTATCTATTTGTGCAATTTATGATTCCTTTTTTAACACTGATTGCTTTTGTTTTAACACGGTTTTAAAAAACTGAAAGGAATAAAAATTTGTATCTAAGTACATATTTATCAAAAACTTCGTTTTAATGTCACCTATATTATTAACATAAATGCACGCCACAGTGTTTCACAATGCATATCGTATTTTCTTCGGATGACGCCTGAAGCGGAGGGCGCTTCCAGTCAGTTACCATTGGTTACCATTCAGCAACATTCAGCAAACTTCACGATTGTTATATTGTTGCGGCGCGTCGCTTTTAGCGTCATCTACAAGTTTTGGCAGATCTTTATTAATAACCAAAATGATGGTTTTTGGACCGAAAAAGGATGGGAGTCCTAATGTTGACTTCTTCCAATCTCCAGAAACAATGCAACAATTTGACTCAATACGGGTCGACTACAGAAAAACTGTAAAAAGGTAACGGAAGCCGCTGACTTGCTGCACTAATAAAATGACGTTTATATTTGATATTTATGTTATTACACGGGAAAATTGTAAATAAATCAATTACCTGGTTACTATAGTATATTATTTTAAACAATAGTTTCATTCTTTGTATTATAATCGTTATGTAATCTCTACTTATTGATTGGCTTTAAATGTCATTTGTCATCAAAAATTTGTTTGTATTTCGATAAAAAATTAAGAAATGTATGACATACGAAAAACGAATATCAGTTGTAACACGTACATCAATGACTTGTGTTTAGGTTTTTAACCTTTCAACCCTCAGTAATGAACCTATTACCTGTATTCATACTGCTACAAAGCTGTGCGAGCCTGTCGTGTGTGTGTGTGTGTGTGTGATAAATAGCAATGGAGCAAATGGACTCCTAATGGTTGCTATTCAACCTCTCTTATGGGTAGAGTAAATAATTTACAAACAATTTAAATGTAAAAGAATTAAAGTAAATATTATTTTTTTTTACAAAGGTACAAACTTAGACATCTAATCAAGTCGAGCACTTTGAGCCGATTACTTCTCTGATTCGTAACGACAATAAATATCTCGCTGTTTAACCCTAATTGTATACTCAGGAAGTGCTGCCAAAAAATTGTGTCATAGTGGACACAAGTCAATGATTTGCAATGATTCTAATATTTCCACTGAATTAAAAAAGTGACTTGATTACTGTAAAGATATGTCATTTGGATTAAAAGTATTATTTCAATGCCTATACATATTTGTAGTAAAACTATGAACTCAATAATATTTTTCTGGCGTTGTACATTAAGAATTATTATGTCACCGTCAGCTTAGTTTTAATATTTGATTATTGTGGTTTGATTTTTAGTATGTGCAGACAGAACCGCTAATGAAAGAAAGCCTTTCGCAGCTTGTTATTCAGTTGATCCAATATCAGGAAACGAAGTTAGGTAAAAATGCACCAGAGCCGCCGCTTACCAAGCTACCGGTAAGTCATTTGTTATTATCATATTATTACCGTTTATCAGGTCCTTATTTTTAGCAATGCATTATTTAAAGATAACCTATAAAAAGCTGCCTGTTTTACCGTAAAAAATGGATATTTTGGTCACACATTCTGCTGTGCAAGCTAGTTTACATACATTCAAATTTGAGTATCCAATTGTTTGACAGACTGTTTGAATATTCCAATTGGAATGTATTACTACAACTACCAAGAACGATTTCAACTTTGATATTTCTAAAATACTGTAAAACCCCCATTTTCACTAAAGTCGGGACAGTGTAATTGGGGGTGTGAATCTCATACATAATTAAGGATTTGGTTTTTTCTGCAAAAAATGCAAAACTAAGATTTCCCTTAGTTTTGCAAAAAAAAAATATTGACGAAATATTTAGTTACCAAGTGATAAAACAACAAATGGGTGGCAAAATTAAATATGTCATAATTCACTGTATGATAAAGTTTACTGTTTATCTATATGATGTAAATACAATTTAAAAAATGTATTGATTTTAATAATTATAATCATTAAAGCAGTGGCTTCCAACCTTTATGTTACTGCGCCTCCCTTTTAAGAAAAAAATATCTTCGCGCCTCCCCATCCTTTATTTCATATTGTAATAAAGACACGTTTTGAAGAGTAAATACATATTTTGGACTCTTCGCGCCTCCCTTTGCAATAGTCCACGCCTCCCAGGCTGGAAATCGCTGCATTATAGGTTATATTAAAATTTTGTGTATTCAAAATTTAAATTTGAAGTGTTTGTTCTTTTGGTACTTCGTTTTACGCCAGACGGTGAAACCATTCCATATGACACATCACATAATATGAAATGTGACTATGTCCCATTTTTAGGTAGTCTATCTATCCTGTTGTCCACAAGAAGAGCTTGAAATGACCCATTTTCTGAAGGACGGCAACCTAATTAACAATTCAAAAACGTGATAAATCAAAAAAACAGCCAACTACATTATAATCAAGATTCAGAAGTATTTGATCAGTATTAACGTAATTCTAACCACATTACACCGCAAAAAGTGACAGAATGGAATACTAGGAATGTTTCATGAGCAATTCTGCTATTTTCATTTAAATACATATTCGTTTCCTTGAATACACACCCTATTAACTAAAAATAAGTCGATATCCCGTTTTGAGGAAACAATGAATGGTCATGTTGCGATAATTATCACGCAACGAATGCCTTGAAGTCGATGTTTGAGAACACATTACAAAATAGCAGTTTTTGATGTTATTTTTATATTTTGGAATCGGTTGAGTAACGGCATCTGGGCGTGGAGGTGCACCTTTTGCACCGACGACTGTTGCATTTTTTAGTTTGAATCATTCAAATTATGTACATTCACACAAACTTCGTCATTTTTTAGTGTCTGGTGTTAAACAACGAAGTACCGTTTTTTATTAGGAGCATATGAGTTTGCAGGTGCTTCCTTAGTGCTGTGCAGTCATATACTTTGAGCCATTCTTGTCAGTCCTGTAATTGCAACAAGCTGAGCAAGTGAGGTTCAGCAATCGACTATCAAAATCTTAATTGAAATATTTTAGGTTTGCATATGGTTTAAAAAATTCTTCATTCATAATTGGAGAATGAACATACAATAATCATATTGTTGAATACTGAGATAGATATAATGTAGAATTATTTTATCCAATACTGTATTACTATTTATTGAAATTATGCGGATAAGCCATTTGTTTCTATGGTTCCATGATAGGCACTGATTTTAAAAATCTGCTAAACGTTTGAGAAAAAATGTATAAAAAAATCCTTAAGCGGTCGATTTATTTCTGTCTTATATCTATATATAAAAATGAATCGCTGAATGTGTTGCTGAGCGCAAATCTCAAGAGCAGCTGAACCGATTTCGCTAATTCTTTTTTTAATTTTCCAGGATTGCCGCCTCACAATCTTCAATTAAAGGTTGGATCTATAGTTATAATGTTGCGAAATATTAACCAACCGCGACTTTGTAACGGCACACCATTAGCGATAAAAAAAATACTGAATAACGTAATAGAAGCAATCACATTGAAAGGAAAGTATAAAGGAGAAGACGTTTTGATACCCCGCATCCCAATGATTCCGACTGACGTACCATTCGAGCTTAAACGACTGCAGTCTCCAGTACGGCTTGCTTTCGCTATGACTAAACAAATCCCAGGGGCATTTGTATGTTGCCTGTTCCCGTGTTGGAAGACCATCATCTGCTCTGTTTGTTTACGCGCCAGGTAATCAAACAAAAAATATTGTGTACCATAAAGTACTACAATAAAAATAAAACTTAATTTAGAATAAGTAAAAATAAAATGAAATATAATATAATAAGTAGGTATCATAATAAGAAATCTGAAATTGTAATTTTCATTGTGATTTTTTATTGACTATTAAAAGAATTTCAGGTGTTTTATAATTTTTATTTTTTGATATAATGTAATTGTTGACTTATTAACTTCCTTTTATCTTTTTTTATCTCACTAGCTGACCGGGCGTCCCGAATAGCAGAATAAGTATTAAACAAACTAAAAAGTTAAAGAATCGACTGTTAGGCGGTACGAAGTTCGCCGGGTCAGTTAGTTACATATACAAATGGTTTGTCTTGTATATGATCCTCAATATAATATGCATGTTTTATAAGATTTTTTTATTCAAGTCAATGTTCTAATGACTAAGTAGATGACCTTCTCATTTAAGATGGAATCATTCAAACATAGATTCATTCCATCAGTCAAACAGTGTGACAGTGGCGGTTCTAGGTACTGGGCTAGGTGGGCTAAGCCCGACCTGCATTTTTCACCGAAAACTTTAGATGGCTGAATAAAAATGAACAGCAATTCGGCCGCTGAACAAAATAAATACATTTATAAGCGTAACTAACCTTTCCCAAATGAATATAATATCTTTGTTTAAATTTTCCTCTGTCAATATAAGACAATGCCATGTCTACTTACAATAATATTCTCGATTGTGTTTTGTATTACAACTTTAAACTGAGCCGGCATAAAAAAACAATAACCCTAAAAATACTTCATAGAGAACAGGCAACGTGACGTCAGTCTGGCAACTCCTACGTATTAACGACGCAGGGGCTAGAGCTTTCCAGCCCGCAACCACAGATAATATTGGATAATATCCTGCAATATTTCTTTACACTGGAGCGCTATCAAGCACGATTATATATTTTTTGTATTTGTATGTACGGAAACGTCATCAAACGCACACGACTGTGTTTAGCTTCTGTCATTCGTTGGGGGCTAAAATGAATCTGGCCATGGCATACACAAATCCCAATATCGTTGTATTGTATGAAAGTGACAGGCATTGAATCTCACTGACAGCTCTGTATTGCTTTTTGTACTTGTTTTTTCACTTTGAAAGACGAATTTAAGGTTATTATTTTATTATTTCTTACTTACATTAGCATTGATTTTATTATATAGTAATTTATGCTTTGCGGTAGTGTCGTAGTATTTGTTAATTTGCTTGTAGATTAATGTATAAGGTGAAGTGGAAGCATGCACAATTTCTTAAATAGTATACAATGCTATGCTTTTCTCTAGCCCACCCAAGATTTTAGGTCAGGAACCGCCACTGCAGTGTGATGATACTTTTCCAAGAGGCTTAATGTCTTGATTTATACGATGAAACAGTGTTTCTTATAGTTTCCTATATTGCAAGATGGGGGTGGGGGCGGTAGTGTATCAGTGTTTCTGCATTAAAATCAGTTAACTATGAATTGTCCCTATTTCAAGAAATACATGAAAACATTAGTGTTATTTTCAAATATTTTCACACAAAATGTGAATAATTTCTGACACATTTTGATGCCTTCGGAAAGCCACAATCCTGCCTTCCTCTTTCGATTGGGATTTCGGTGCCCCGGACGTCCGTCAGGTACTATCCATAGAATGTACTTGGTGGAACTGAGAGATGCTGGCATGTCATGAGAGGAAGCAAAGCAATTGGCCTGAGACAGGGAAACATGGAGGTGCCGTGTGGCGGCCATATGCTCCACATTGGGAGCGAATTTATTTAAAGAAGAAGAAGAGAAAATAATGAAGGATAGCTTAAGGATAGCACGTTTTTTTTATAGAACTTCACCTGGCTTTTTACTAAATTCACTATAATTTGTAAACCAATTGAGATATTTAGAATTATTTTCATTATGTACACTTCCATAAAAATCTTGGTCGAACACGACCCGGGTTTCGCCTCTCGGCATCTTCCGGTACTACTCATCTACGCGCGAATGCACTCAAACTGACGAAGTGCATTCGCGCACTGAGTAGAACCGGAAGATGCCGAGAGGCGAAACCCGGGTCGTGTTCGACCAAGATTTTTATGGAAGTGTACATAATGAAAATAATTCTAAATTAATGTTGAATTTCCATCAAGCACCTTCAGTCGAAATTTTAAATTATATCAACAACTGAGATATCTTAACCAAATTTAATTTTCTTAGCTTCCAGATACTTCACCTATACGCATATATCAAAGACTTAAATACGCGTCCAGCGGTATTTAGGCTTTTAATATACAGTAGAACCTCGAATATCCGGACTAATTGGGGATGATGGTAGTCCACATAAGAAGAAATCCGGATAATCGAAAAAAATCACAATTGACAGGGCAAGACGTGTACATTCGGTATGAATAATTTGTATTTGTTTAGATACTGCATTGCTACAGTGCATAGGAAATTATGATATCAATTGTTGCCAAATGTATGACTCACAAATAAAGATTGAAAAAGGTCAAACCTAGTAAGAATAAAAAAAGGTGTAACCTATAAATTAAAAAAAAACGAGCACATATTAATATATTGTATAATATTATATTTAGCATTTATTGTATCATTTTTTTATATGTTTATAACTGGTTTTATTCCAATTATGCTACAATTTAATGACTTATACCTCGCTTAGGAGGTGTGAGTCACCAGTTCCAAGGACCGTTCGATTGATCAACACATTGCCTAGAGAAGTGGACATTTTTAGTGATAGTATTTGTGAACTGTTTGTTAAATTTTATTTCTTGATTTTGTCTGTTGATTTTGATGTATTATGTAGTTTTATTTTATATTTTGTCTTATTATATTTGTCAAGTACATGGCGAATTGGCTGTTATGTCATGTACTGTACTTTTAATTTTTAACAATAAATAAAAAAAAATGAGGTGGGAGTGTTCCAGTTTGACTTGTAAGAAATCTGACAACCCTACCTGTCACAGACTTTCAAAAGTCTAAATGAAGAAGTAAAATTAATAATAGAGGTTTCATTGAAATTTTTAGTTTCTATATCATTACACAATATGATGAATTTAGATAAAAAATTTAAATCTTTAAATAAATTAGAATAGTAGACACTTGAGTATTCGTTAATGGCATATTTTATCCTTACAGGATTCCAAGCCCACCGCCACATTCAGAAGAGATACCAGCAAATGACCTATCTTTCAGGCAGGCCACACCATCGACAACATTATCAACGAATCATCGATTAGCTGAGGCTCACGCTGTTCGATGTAAAATCGTACCATATTAACTCCTATCACTCGAACGTCAACATATAGTCGACATAACTTCAACCTCGTTTACTGGCCTCAAATTAAATTATACACTCAAACCTTTTATTGTGCGGTAGATGCGTTCCGCAGTAAATCGCACAAAAAAAGCTGTGATTTTCATAGAAAAAGTGTAGATGCGTTCCATGGATTTAAAAAATCGCATATCTTTGAAAATTCCATATAAAATATACCCAAAACTGCACAAAAAAAGGTTATAAAAATGTAGGAAAACGATAAGGCATAAAAAAAATAACATTTTAAGGATGTCTCGCATAGTTGGTTAAATTTTAAGAATGCGTGGAATCTCTAATACCTTGCATCCACTAGAGAAATAACAATTATTTTAATTACAAACTGTCATCGCTGTATGACAATTTTCATTGCGATTTTCGATATGGCTCAAAATCGCGCTCTTCGGAAGAAGAGATAGTATGCGCAGTTGTAGAATCAACGTCAATCTCATCATTGTTCTGTGTAGATTTTCTTTATCTCACAATAAAATTGGTGATCAAATTTTGTTGCAATTTTCTTAATTGTTTATGTAGTTCTTCATACCCAGAAATACAATTTTTAAGCTCACGTTGAAACCTGAAGGCTCGTTCAGAATTCGTATCATGATGAATAAAATGATTTTCTAACTTCCTGCAAAGTTGTACACCTGAATTATATTTGCCGTTAGGGGAACTGGTATTTCTTCCACCAAATCCTCGTTTTCTGGTTGATTGTTATTATTCAGAGTTAAATCCATAATATCATCGTCACTCATAGCATTATCCATAAGTAATTCGTCAATATCATTTAGGTTGAAGGTATCAAATCCCTCTCTGCCAAATCTATGCGCTAAATTAACGATTTCAGCTGATATCGACACTGTTTCAATGATTGAATTGTCTTTAACACATCCAGGCCGTACAGCTTTCCAGCATGCATTTAAAGTGTGCGGTCGTAATTCAGCAATAGCAGATGCAATATGATTTAAACAGTCCAAAATTGTAAATTTTTTCCAAACATCGGGTAATGTTGATGTTTCATTTTCTATTTTATCCAAAATATCTCGATAAGTGCTCTTGATGTAATACTTTTTGAAAGTAGCGATTATCCCCTGATCCAATGGCTGAATGATGCTTGTTGTATTAGGCGGAAGAAACAATATCTTCACATTGTTATGTTCTAAATGCAGGTGACCTGGTGCATTATCAAGGATTAAAAGAACTTTCAAATCAAGAGCTTTTTGCTTCATATAAATTTCTACTTATGGTAAAAAGCAATTTGTGAACCATTCAGTAAATAGGACTGTAGTCACCCAGGCCTTTGTATTGGCCATCCAATGTACCGACTGGTAGCTGCTTTATATCTTTGCCTTTTAGAGCACTTGGTCTTAGGAATCTGTTCACTAGGAGGGGCTTCAACATTTTATCTCCCGATGCATTACTACAAAGTAACAATGTTACTCGATCCTTACTCGCTTTAAACCCATTCGCTTTCTATTCAGACTTCGCGATGTAAGTTCGATCGGGCATTTTCTTCCAAAAAAATCCCGTTTCGTCTGCATTGAACACTTGGTCGGGACTATATCCACCATCTTCAATAATTTTAGCCAAAGTCTCTGGGAACTTTTTGGCTGCTTCTTGATCTGCCGATGCAGCATCCCCACGAATATTCAAATTATGAAATGCATTCCTTTTTAAAAATCCGGCAAGCCATCCGTTACTAGCGACGATTTTTTTTATTTCCCCCGGAACATGAATCAGTAGATGGCTCCAATTTTTCATTTTCTTCATAAAATTTACATGCTTTTTCTTGAAGTAAAAAACCGCTTATTGAGATTCTTTTTTTGGTTACTTCTTCAATAAAAATTCTGAGCGCTTGTTTTTTCTAATAATGTATCTCTTGTGTACGATGACAATTTGGAACTTAGTTTAGTCCCATCAATGATAGATTTTCTTATTGCAATTTCATTCTTCTTAATTGCTCTTATAGTAGATTCCCCCTAGCTGAAATGTTTACTAGTGGCACTAGTTCTTTCTCGTTTTTTAACAAATCTAAAATTTCAATTTTTCTTTCCAAAGAAATCACATTTCGTTTGTATTTTTTTTTATCCATTGGGGCACGTTAAATCTAAGATTAAAGTGAAAGTGAATTAAGATGGAATTATAAAAATACCATTGAAAAATTGAATAGAAAACTTCGTTTATAAAGTTAAAAAGGCGCAGTGTTACAGCGACATGTTATAATGCTCACTGCGTATAAACACCCTGCCGCAATCAGGAGTGCCCAATCTCGCCGAGTGCAGGCTGCATTGTATTGGCACGAGCCCTCTTTTATAATGAAAAGACACCGATTGAACTTCCCAACAACAGTTAGATTAATGTTGCTTATCTTACAAGCTTGGTGTGACGTTTCTATATTTAGCTTCCTACTGTACAACCCAAGTCTAATGTCAAAGACCTGCAGGCTTATTCTGGCGGCATGGTACTTATTTCCGACGGTCTGAAATATTTACCATAAGCAATATTTTTTTTTTAAGTTGGTACCAATTATATATCGCGTTCGTCCACACTAATCGTCGTACTCCTGAACTATTCTCTGACTTAAACATAACCTCTATTATTATGGTAAACAGAGATGATACTTTGGTTATTTTAATGAATTGATCTATGAAACGAACACGATGTCAGGAACTGAAAATATTCTTCCAGTATTTTTATGCCTGATTAGTTCTGCCCACTCGCTATATACGCCTAAGAGTGATTGTAATGAGACAATAATATGTCTTACGTTTACTGCAAATATGCTACATTTTCTTCCTGAAAATCAACTAAATGCCGCTAATAGCAACGCAGTTCTGTAGGAAATTGCCAAACTATCATACAAGGAGATCAGGGAAAGCGATAATTTACGCTTAATACGAATATGATATCCGTATGAAACAGAAAGATGTCGAATTGAATTTCTTATATCCATAATAGAGCAAATTTGAAATACGTCGACGAATTTTCCTTATACTTTTTTAATCTGCATCTATTATCGGTTCCTTAGATTCCTAAATTTGTTTTTGTATATTGTCCAATTGGAAATTAAATATCCTAGGAATCGCATTGCTTTCTGTGGAATTTGACAATTTTCAGGGTGAAAATGAGTACTTAGCATGTTGTAAAGCATTTAAAAATATGAAAGAAATAATCAAAATTCGGTCTTCGATTCCCGACATCGTATTCGGTTTTCATTCAGTCAAATAATAAAAATAAACAAAATATCGTCTTTCTTTACGGTTTACGGCAGAAGGCTTCCCACTTACGTTTGAAAAAAGGTGCGAACATAAATGCAAATATATTTAATGAGTACCAACAGTCAAATACCAATACAAAAAATATCGTGTCCGGCGTGAATGGGTTGAAATAACAGACCGTCGGAATCAATAGTAAAATTTATTTCAGCCGGTCTGAAATACTTCACCCATTCGAGTCGAGCACAATTTTTTTTGTATTATCATTTGAGGGTTGGTACACGACAAACATTGCAAGATTTACTGATTATTATTATCGATCTGTCAAACGCATAGGATGTCACATAGTGGAATGTCATATTTTCTTCATTTGTCTGGATGATAGTTCAAAGTACTTAAAAGTAAATGTATCATTATTATTTCTGTAAAATATAGTTTAAAAAAATATCTTATTAGATTTGTGACTCCGCACGTGGATAAAGAGGCATACTAAAACCATCATAGATCTTATTCCATTAGTGTTCAAATTGTTAGTCTAAGTGAAGTGATAAATATTTTTTGTAATAATTGATATTTTTTAAATTCATTTTCAGATTTGCGAAAATGATCTTAACATTCTGGATGTTATTGCGAGATATCCATGAAGTGTCCACGATGAATTCTATTTTAACACTTCTAACACTACGATTGAAAGAAAGATATTAGTCAACGAAAGGATTGGAACTTTTTTCTGTTTGGTATATAAACATATTTTGAATTTTGTGAGGAATTCGGAGATTAGGGATCGCAGAAGACAGCGACCTGTCACGTCAGAGGTATAGAGAATAGTAACGTGCTGCGTATGTCTCCGGAAAGCCTTCATTGTGCCCGCCTCTTCTTTCAACCAGTGGGATTCCGATGTTCTGGACGACCGTCGGGAACTATCCATAGGATATTTCCTTTAATTGGTTTTACAAATTACCAAATGAATGCAGATTTGTGCGAAAACAGACTAAGCATCGAATGGTCTCTAACGTGGCATATTAATAATGATTTTTATAGTTAAAGAAATTATTTATAATATATTTGGCATATGTCAATCCTGAATTGATTTATATCTTAGACAAGTCAAAAAAAAATCATTTTGAGTTCATAAGGCTAAAGATATTATTATTTACCCTGTCACAAACTTTCAAAGTCTAAATGAATAATAGAGGTTTCATTGAAATTGTTACTTTCCATACCATTACACAATATTATGAATTTAGATATAAATTTAAAATCTTTCGATAAATTAGAACAGTAGACTCCTGAGTAATCGTTAATGGCATATTTTATCCTTACAGGATTCCAAGCCCACAGCCACATTCAGAAGAGATGCTAGCAACACCTCTCGGGCAGGCAACAACATCATCAACGAACTGGTGAACGGATTCCACCGAACTTGATTCTTCCAAACACAAACTCTCCGAACAAGAATACTCCCAACACAGATTCTTCTGAACACAGAATCTTCCGCACACAGAACTTTTCGCACATAGAATACTCCATACATTTAAATATGAAAATCATTGTTTTATTATAGTGAGTAATGTCTTAGGTCAATTATGCCAAATATTTTTCAGAGTGGAAACAAGCAAAATATTTAATTATAATGTATATAATTTTGAACTACGACTGAAGGTGCTTAATGGAACATTAATAAATAAAATTTGAATTATTTTGATTCTGTACTCTTCCATGAGTTTTGTTGATCAAGACCCGGGTTTCGCCTTTCGGCGTCTTCGGGTATTATAAAGTGTATTAGTGCATAATGTATATATTGTTCATGAACATTTTATCATTTAATATGTATTTTGGCTTATTTATTTAGAAAAATTGTGCTGTATCCTATAGGGCCGATATCTTTGATTGTATTGAAAAAAAATATCATTCATATAGGTATTTAATATTGAAAATTCAAGTACACAGGATTTTTACATGATTTTATTATCTTATATTAGCTCATATATTATACATTTACTTAAAAAACGTGTAGGTATATCAAATTTTAAACGTATTTTATCAAATTGTAATTTAAACATTAGACTTTAGTTATTAATTAAAACAATTTTCAAAGAAAGAATTAACAATATTAATGTTGGTAAATATAAAAATCTATGTACCTCCTGTGTGGTAAAGTGGTCAACGTCGTTGGCTTCGGTTACGGAGGTCACGGGTTCGAATCCCAGTACTGAAAGTTTTATAAATTGATTTATGAATTTCTGTTCGAAGACATGGATGTATGTGATGTTTTGAATTCTCCCTTCTCACCCATTCTATCCCATGAACGTATGTGCACGTATGGAGAGCGATTAGCTAACCACTATTCCTGTCCTAGCCCTATCCTTCAATTCCCACTCTCTTTGAAAAAAGAGAGGTTGAGCAACTGAGTAACAAGCAGTTTTCGCAGGAACACTTCTGTTGAGATAAAGACTTAAGGAGTCCATATGCTCCACATTGGGAGCGGACATGGTAAATGTTTATATAAAAATATGTTAGGAGCTTCGTTTTCTTTGGAATATTTTATTATTATATTTATAGGGTGAATTTCTGTTTTTTTTTTACTTTTTATAATTAAAAATAAAGAAAGTATCAAAATTTTGTATTTTATTTCAAAACAGATAAATCAATTTAAGTCAGTGGACTGATTAAAGAGTTTTAATATATATATTATGTTTTGATGTTATTTATATGGCTAAAGTGCTTAAATAAAAGCTAACAAATACATTTTTTTATAAGTTTTTGTTGAATTATGTTCAATGAAAATAAATTACAGTATTTCAGTAAAATAAATTGAATAACAGCAGGCTTATTCAGGCGATGTCAGGAACTGAAAATATTCTTCCAGTATTTTTATGCCCGATTAGTTTTGCCCACTCGCTATATACGCATAAGAGTGATTTTAATGAGACAATAATATGTCTTACCTCTACTACAAATATGCTACCTTTTCTACCTGAAAATCAAATAAATGCCGCTAATAGCAACGCAGTTCTGTAGGAAATTGCCAAACTATTACACAAGATCAGGGAATGCGATAATTTACTCAAAATACGAATATAATATCCGTATGAAACAGGCCATAAAGATGTCGAATTGAATTTCTTATATCCATAATTGAGCAAATTTGAAATATATTGACAAATTATCGGTTCTTTGGATTCCTAAATTTGTTTTTTCCTACTGGGAATTAAATATCCTAGGAATTGCATTGCTTTTTTTGGAATTTGACAATTTTCAGGGAGAAAATGGGTAGCATGTACCTTTCATAATACTTCTTGTTTTCAGTCATTCAAGAAGAAAGAATGAAGCATTTGAAGGTGGTTAAACCATATCCAGTTTTTTGTATTGTTGCAGAGTAATATAACAAATAAGACTGCCTTTATTTATGTTTTCATTCAATTGTTTAATAAAATATCAACAAAATAAAAAGATAAGTAATAAAATAACAAAGAAACCAGCCAACCAAATTTAAACAATGGACTTCCACAAAACTGTTACGATTCAATGAATCAAAATCTTTTTATACACAAATATTTTTTTAAGAAAGTGAGATTTCTGGGTAATTATCTGTTTTTGACATTAGTTGATAATTCATTTATTATACTTATATAGGAAAAGGGTACAATTTTTTTTACCCCAAATTCATAAAAAAATATTTTCAAATCCATTAATATCGTACGATTTCACACCAAACTGCGTGAGCTTCAGCTAACCGATGGTTCGTTGATGATGTTGTTGCCTGCCTGAGAGATATTGCTGGCATCTCTTCTGAATGTGGCTGTGGGCTTGGAATCCTGCAAGGATAAAATATGCCATTAACGATTACTCAGGAGTCTACTGTTCTAACTTATCGAAAGATTTTAAATGTTTATCTAAATTCATAATATTGTGTAATGATATAGAAACTAACAATTTCAATGAAACCTCTATTATTCATTTATACTTTTGAACGTCTGTGACAGGGTAAATAATAATATGTTTAACCTTACTGCATTAGCAAATATATTATAAATAATTTCTTTAACTGTAAAAATCTTTATTATTATGCCACTTTAGTGACCATTCGATGCTTAATCTGTTTTCGCGCAAACCTGCATTCATTTGGTAATTTGTAAAACCAATTAAATTGTATGTCATTATCTGCGAGGACGTTTCCAGCCTCAACATCGAATGAACAAAAGAAAACAAACAAAAAAATATTTGGATTTACAACAAACAACACACCACAGCAGTGATGGCAAACTTTTTTGAGGAGTGGGTCAGATTTTGCTCATTATTTCTTTTAATACCAGCGCATGGGCCACTAAGTCAGTGGCCTCGCTTCGAAAGTGGGAGGAGAGGAAGTCTTCTTGGGTCAGTGTCTGACCCGCGGGTCATAGGTTCGCCAGCACTGCACTACAGAAATGATTGCAGCTAACAAAGATGTCACATTACTGAAATCGAAAAACAATAGATTTAGGCAATCTGGCACATAATGTACTCAATTTTTATGATTATGAATAATAGTAGATCGTGTGCACGAAAACCATTAACGATAGTTGCTAATTAAATTCAAATGTAATGCGATCTTCATGAACTCCCATGGCACTAAGCAATTATTATTGTAAAAAAAAATTAAAGACAATGTAAAAAAATGCGGCGCTTAGGTATGGACTGTGGATGATTCTTGTAATTACTGTGTTTTTACTTAGTAGGGCAGAATAGATAAAGGAGCATTTGAATTACTTTATGTTCAGCAAATTTATATTAAATGCACTTGGGTCGTATTTAATTCAAAAACTTATGAGTAATTCATTGTAGTGAAATTATAGGCAATTATATGACAAAATGAAACCAACCTCATTTTCTTTATATGGTTGTCTGCATACCAATAATTCAGCTCCTCCTTCTTGTCATTTGCCTTTGATTTTACCAATGAACCACGCCAAAGCTTTCTCATTAGCTTTGGGAGCAAATTTTAGGACAATAAAGGTTTGCAGAAATACTCCAATGCTATCGTTTAATGAGCTCTCGTCATCCTGGTATGTAGACATTTTTAGATCACAAGTTTTTTTTAACTGTATTAATAATAATAACCATAATTATTCAACAACGAACATCTAGAAAAAAATAAGTATCCCTTTTTAAGACGTATTTTATACACTTTTTTTTTACCATGTCCGCTCCTAATGTGGAGCATATGGACTCCTAATGGAGTTTATCTCAACAGAAGTGTTTCGAGACGAGAACTGCTTGTTACTCAGTTGCTCAACCTCTCTTTTTCCAAAGAGAGTAGGAATAGAAGGAAAGGGCTTGGACAGGACTAGTGGTTAGCTAATCGCTCTCGGTACGGAGGGGGGAATTCAATACATCACATACATCCATGCCTTTGAACAGAAATTCATAAATCGATTGAAAAATCAATTTATAAAACTGCCCGTACTGGGATTCGAACCCGTGACCTCTGTAGCGGTAGCCAACGATGTTGACCACTCGACCACACAGGCATACTACATAAATCAATAGTTTGGGTTTAACAAATTTTAGCTTTGATAAGTTTGGCTTTATTGAAATATTGACTACAGATCCATCATTTTAAAAAAAAATCATATACATTTTTTAATATTATTAAACACACATTGCACAAAATCATAAATTTGTATTTATATGCAACAATATTATAGTAATAATAGAGATGTGGGGCTAGAACAGCACTAGTAGTTCATAATGTGTACCACACATTGTGTACCTTTGAGTGCAAATCTATAAATCAATTGAAAAATGAATATATGAAACTGTATGTACTGGGATTCGAACTTGTGGACACAGCAACTGTAGAGAACGATAATTACTACTCGGTTACAGTCACATTAATGCAGTGGTTTCCAACCTTTATGTTACTACGCCTCCCTTTGAACAAAAAAATATCACAAAAAGACACATTTCAAAGGATAAATAAATATTTGGTAAATATGGCATATAGTAGCACGTCGACTAATGCGGCGAAAAACTTCACAACTACGCTAAAAACAACGCCACGATTTAAAGTTATTTTTTGAGAACTTAATAATCGTGTTAAAACCACACATTATTACGAAGAACACTGATAAATTATGCGAAATACGAAATATTTTTCAGTACAGCGCCACTGTTTTCCATTTTGTCCGCGCGGACAAAATGGAAAACAGTGGCGCTGTACTGAAAAATATTTCGTATTTCGCATAATTTATCAGTGTTCTTCGTAATAATGTGTGGTTTTAACACGATTATTAAGTTCTCAAAAAATAACTTTAAATCGTGGCGTTGTTTTTAGCGTAGTTGTGAAGTTTTTCGCCGCAGTAGTTGACGTGCTACTATATGCCATATTTACCAAATATTTTTGACTGTTCACGCCTACTTTCGTAACATTCCACGCCTCCCAGGTTAGAAATCGCTGCATTAATGTGATATATTTTAGTTACAAATAAATTTAAAAGATTATTTGAAAACAATAATTTTCTCACTGATAGTTCTCTGTTAAATGTATCTACTTATTTATACCACGGCTTAAAATAGAGGTTAAAGGACTGAATTTTTCACGAATGAAATAGACTAATAAAATAATAAAGAAGGTATTCTAAATGTCGACTTTGGGAACAGACATAATACAAAATACACATTGTTTTAATATACCTATTACGAAGAATATTTTTGCTGTCTATCAATTGATAAATTGTTATGGATCCACGCGGAAAACTTATTTAAAATTTGTATGTACATAGTTTCAACTGGTTTCGATGATAGATTACGTAATCAAGTAGGTGTCAAATTAGTTATCGGGAAAAAACAATCAATCTGTTAAAAATGTGTACCAATTCTCAAAAGGACTACAGTAAGCTAGCTTTTATTTATATTACAGTAAGATGTTGATGTAATAAATTTAATCATGCAAAACGCAAACATCCGGATAATAACCGAGAAAATCCATACCTCAATTTTTGAAAAATTAAATCTAGTAATAACCTTTATAGTGATTTAATTTTGGTTAAAATAACACATCTCGAGTCTTGACATAACATCAGCTGCGATCAGCTGTCTTAGTGACATTCAAACTAACAAATTTTTGAAAGGTTCACCTAGTGTTAGTTATTGGAACTAAAATTTTACGACAGTGGTCAACGTCGTTGGCTTCCATGCCGTAGTTCACGGGTTCGAATCTTGATACGAACGGATTTTTTTTTCTATCAATCTTTCATATTGTCGAAAAAATTCACTGCAGGGTTAGTTATCGGAACTCAAAATTTTACGACAGTGGTCAACGTCGTTGACTTCCATGCCCTAGTTCACGGATTCGAATCTTGATACGAAAAGATTTTTTTATATTACAGTAAGATGTTGATTTAATAAATTTAATAATGCAAAACGCAAACATCCAGGTAATAACCGAGAAAATCCATACCTCAATTTTTGAAAAATTAAATCTAGTAATAACCTTTATAGTGATTTAATTTTGGTTAAAATAACACATCTCGAGTCTTGACATAACATCAGCTGCGATCAGCTGTCTTAGTGACATTCAAACTAACAAATTTGAAAGGTTCACCTAGTGTTAGTTATTGGAACTAAAATTTTACGACAGTGGTCAACGTCTTGGCTTCCATGCCGTAGTTCACGGGTTCGAATCTTGATATGAACGGATTTTTTTTTCTATCAATCATTCATATTGTCGAAAAAATTCACTCCAGTGAGAAGTAAAGCTGGGACAAATAATAAAAAACAGTAATTCCATAAATTCCTGCTCTAACTTAGAGATTTATAAGCTCTTTTAAGTTTTGATAAACAATTGTTGTTAGTTTTTTTTTATTATTTTCACTAACCCCTGCTCTTGCCCCAATGCTTTGAAATTATAGTAAGCCGAAGTATATTAGTTTATGAGTAAGCATAATATGTATAACAATTTTAAAAGTCTCTCGTGTTAGAGGAATTATTCCTTAGATAGTGAGAAATGAGTTTATAAATCCTCAGTAGAATAAGGCTTAGAATTAAATGATTTGCACTTAAAGTGTAATAGAACTCTGTTTGGCTACAATATTTTATTTTTGAATTAAAATAAAATTGAATATGCACGGATGGTTGTGATAAAAAATGTGTAATATAAAAAATATACATTAAATATCTATTATGTTATATTTTCAAAAAAATCAATAATCAAGTTCACTTTTAGCAGTGAAAACTACCCAATCAATTATTTTTAACCAGTAAATAATACACTGACTGCCGCTTAAAAAATGTAGAACAACAATTTTATGCTTAAACTGAATAATTAATAGCATTTTTATCGTAGGTTCCTAAGTATTTTGAAGAAAAACATTAATATTAATAAAAGCAGAACAGAAATAAAATGTACATATCTATATTTTACCTGTATGTAATTAAGAACGAGCAAATTATATACAAGATATGATTTGAAAACGCCAAATATTTTTCTTTTATTTACCCAACAATGTCCCCTTTCGTAAAATATATATGAGTACTTAGAATTTATGTAAATTATAATAAAACAACGATAGCCAAGTTTTATCTACAGAATAACATGCTTTTTTTTGCAAAATTCATACGAATTCAGTAATCTCAGTACATTGTTACTGTACACTGACATCTAGCGTCTTCGTATTCATACACATAAATAATAGAGTTTTTTGCGGTAAAATTAATTAAAATTATTTAATTAATTAATTACCGAGAATCGGACCCAGACCCGCGTGATCGATAGAGCAAGCTCTGAGCCAACTCAGCCACAGCAGGCGACGTTATATTATTGCAGGAGACAGGATAAAGTAGTCCATTTAAGAAGTCGCCAGTGAACGGAACCTCTTGTGTAGCGTAAATACAACTTCCAAACGATACTCAGTGGGGTGGTAATGGGGTAGGATAGTTTCTTTCTCTCGTTAGGTAGGTCGGTCATGTATGTAAATAGCTTGTTAGATATTAAGTTAGCCGATGTAAGTAGTGTACATAGATAGAATAGGCATTAAGTATTGGGCCCTATAAGGATAACTAGAATAGTTTTTTTAGTGTTTTTTTTCAAGAATTTTTACTCTTATTCGCTCCTTTCCTTATACGGACAACTTAGGTTGGTTTTTTTTGTTTTTTTTTTTTTAATTATTTTAAGGCTTAATATGTGATTTATATTTTTGTTATCATTACATTGATAATAAAATTTCGCCTGAAGGTACTCATTTTTTTTAAATTCCATTAAAAATATAAAAACCCTATCTATTTGTGCAATTTATGATTCCTTTTTTAACACTGATTGCTTTTGTTTTAACACGGTTTTAAAAAACTGAAAGGAATAAAAATTTGTATCTAAGTACATATTTATCAAAAACTTCGTTTTAATGTCACCTATATTATTAACATAAATGCACGCCACAGTGTTTCACAATGCATATCGTATTTTCTTCGGATGACGCCTGAAGCGGAGGGCGCTTCCAGTCAGTTACCATTGGTTACCATTCAGCAACATTCAGCAAACTTCACGATTGTTATATTGTTGCGGCGCGTCGCTTTTAGCGTCATCTACAAGTTTTGGCAGATCTTTATTAATAACCAAAATGATGGTTTTTGGACCGAAAAAGGATGGGAGTCCTAATGTTGACTTCTTCCAATCTCCAGAAACAATGCAACAATTTGACTCAATACGGGTCGACTACAGAAAAACTGTAAAAAGGTAACGGAAGCCGCTGACTTGCTGCACTAATAAAATGACGTTTATATTTGATATTTATGTTATTACACGGGAAAATTGTAAATAAATCAATTACCTGGTTACTATAGTATATTATTTTAAACAATAGTTTCATTCTTTGTATTATAATCGTTATGTAATCTCTACTTATTGATTGGCTTTAAATGTCATTTGTCATCAAAAATTTGTTTGTATTTCGATAAAAAATTAAGAAATGTATGACATACGAAAAACGAATATCAGTTGTAACACGTACATCAATGACTTGTGTTTAGGTTTTTAACCTTTCAACCCTCAGTAATGAACCTATTACCTGTATTCATACTGCTACAAAGCTGTGCGAGCCTGTCGTGTGTGTGTGTGTGTGTGTGATAAATAGCAATGGAGCAAATGGACTCCTAATGGTTGCTATTCAACCTCTCTTATGGGTAGAGTAAATAATTTACAAACAATTTAAATGTAAAAGAATTAAAGTAAATATTATTTTTTTTTACAAAGGTACAAACTTAGACATCTAATCAAGTCGAGCACTTTGAGCCGATTACTTCTCTGATTCGTAACGACAATAAATATCTCGCTGTTTAACCCTAATTGTATACTCAGGAAGTGCTGCCAAAAAATTGTGTCATAGTGGACACAAGTCAATGATTTGCAATGATTCTAATATTTCCACTGAATTAAAAAAGTGACTTGATTACTGTAAAGATATGTCATTTGGATTAAAAGTATTATTTCAATGCCTATACATATTTGTAGTAAAACTATGAACTCAATAATATTTTTCTGGCGTTGTACATTAAGAATTATTATGTCACCGTCAGCTTAGTTTTAATATTTGATTATTGTGGTTTGATTTTTAGTATGTGCAGACAGAACCGCTAATGAAAGAAAGCCTTTCGCAGCTTGTTATTCAGTTGATCCAATATCAGGAAACGAAGTTAGGTAAAAATGCACCAGAGCCGCCGCTTACCAAGCTACCGGTAAGTCATTTGTTATTATCATATTATTACCGTTTATCAGGTCCTTATTTTTAGCAATGCATTATTTAAAGATAACCTATAAAAAGCTGCCTGTTTTACCGTAAAAAATGGATATTTTGGTCACACATTCTGCTGTGCAAGCTAGTTTACATACATTCAAATTTGAGTATCCAATTGTTTGACAGACTGTTTGAATATTCCAATTGGAATGTATTACTACAACTACCAAGAACGATTTCAACTTTGATATTTCTAAAATACTGTAAAACCCCCATTTTCACTAAAGTCGGGACAGTGTAATTGGGGGTGTGAATCTCATACATAATTAAGGATTTGGTTTTTTCTGCAAAAAATGCAAAACTAAGATTTCCCTTAGTTTTGCAAAAAAAAAATATTGACGAAATATTTAGTTACCAAGTGATAAAACAACAAATGGGTGGCAAAATTAAATATGTCATAATTCACTGTATGATAAAGTTTACTGTTTATCTATATGATGTAAATACAATTTAAAAAATGTATTGATTTTAATAATTATAATCATTAAAGCAGTGGCTTCCAACCTTTATGTTACTGCGCCTCCCTTTTAAGAAAAAAATATCTTCGCGCCTCCCCATCCTTTATTTCATATTGTAATAAAGACACGTTTTGAAGAGTAAATACATATTTTGGACTCTTCGCGCCTCCCTTTGCAATAGTCCACGCCTCCCAGGCTGGAAATCGCTGCATTATAGGTTATATTAAAATTTTGTGTATTCAAAATTTAAATTTGAAGTGTTTGTTCTTTTGGTACTTCGTTTTACGCCAGACGGTGAAACCATTCCATATGACACATCACATAATATGAAATGTGACTATGTCCCATTTTTAGGTAGTCTATCTATCCTGTTGTCCACAAGAAGAGCTTGAAATGACCCATTTTCTGAAGGACGGCAACCTAATTAACAATTCAAAAACGTGATAAATCAAAAAAACAGCCAACTACATTATAATCAAGATTCAGAAGTATTTGATCAGTATTAACGTAATTCTAACCACATTACACCGCAAAAAGTGACAGAATGGAATACTAGGAATGTTTCATGAGCAATTCTGCTATTTTCATTTAAATACATATTCGTTTCCTTGAATACACACCCTATTAACTAAAAATAAGTCGATATCCCGTTTTGAGGAAACAATGAATGGTCATGTTGCGATAATTATCACGCAACGAATGCCTTGAAGTCGATGTTTGAGAACACATTACAAAATAGCAGTTTTTGATGTTATTTTTATATTTTGGAATCGGTTGAGTGACGGAATCTGGGCGTGGAGGTGCACCTTTTGCACCGACGACTGTTGCATTTTTTAGTTTGAATCGTTCAAATTATGTACATTCACACAAATTTCGTCATTTTTTAGTGTCTGGTGTTAAACAACGAAGTACCGTTTTTTATTAGGAGCATATGAGTTTGCAGGTGCTTCCTCAGTGCTGTGCAGTCATATACTTTGAGCCATTCTTATCAGTCCTGTAATTGCAACAAGCTGAGCAAGTGAGGTTCAGCAATCGACTATCAAAATCTTAATTGAAATATTTTAGGTTTGCATATGGTTTAAAAAATTCTTCATTCATAATTGGAGAATGAACATACAATAATCATATTGTTGAATACTGAGATAGATATAATATAGAATTATTGTATCCAATACTGCATTACTATTTATTGAAATTATGCGGATAAGCCATTTGTTTCTATGGTTCCATGATAGGCACTGATTTTAAAAATCTGCTTAACGTTTGAGAAAAAATGTATAAAAAAATTCTTAAGCGGTCGATTTATTTCTGTCTTATATCTATATATAAAAATGAATCGCTGAATGTGTTGCTGAGCGCAAATCTCAAGAGCAGCTGAACCGATTTCGCTAATTCTTTTTTTTAAATATTTCTTGAAGTACGAGGATGGTTCTCACGGAGAGAAAAATAAAATATATATAAAAATCTATATATATAAAAATGAATCGCTGAATGTGTTGCTAAGAGCAGCTAAACCGATTTCGCTAATTCTTTTTTTAATTTTCCAGGATTGCCGCCTCACAATCTTCAATTAAAGGTTGGATCTATAGTTATAATGTTGCGAAATATTAACCTACCGCGACTTTGTAACGGCACACCATTAGCGATAAAAAAAATACTGAATAACGTAATAGAAGCAATCACATTGAAAGGAAAGTATAAAGGAGAAGACGTTTTGATACCCCGCATCCCAATGATTCCGACTGACGTACCATTCGAGTTTAAACGACTGCAGTCTCCAGTACGGCTTGCTTTCGCTATGACTATAAACAAATCCCAGGGGCATTTGTATGTTGCCTGTTCCCGTGTTGGAAGACCATCATCTGCTCTGTTTGTTTACGCGCCAGGTAATCAAACAAAAAATATCGTGTACCATAAAGTACTACAATAAAAATAAAACTTAATTTAGAATAAGTAAAAATAAAATGAAATATAATAAGTAGGTATCATAATAAGAAATCTGAAATTGTAATTTTCATTGTGATTTTTTATTGACTATTAAAAGAATTTCAGGTGTTTTATAATTTTTATTTTTTGATATAATGTAATTGTTGACTTATTAACTTCCTTTTATCTTTTTTTATCTCACTAGCTGACCGGGCGTCCCGAATAGCAGAATAAGTATTAAACAAACTAGTTTTTTTTAAAAGATTTTTTTATTCAAGTCAATGTTCTAATGACTAAGTAGATGACCTTCTCATTTAAGATGGAATCATTCTAACATAGATTCGTTCCATCAGTCAAACAGTGTGACAGTGGCGGTTCTAGGTACTGGGCTAGGTGGGCTAAGCCCGACCTGCATTTTTCACCGAAAACTTTAGATGGCTGAATAAAAATGAACAGCAATTCGGCCGCTGAACAAAATAAATACATTTATAAGCGTAACTAACCTTTCCCAAATGAATATAATATCTTTGTTTAAATTTTTCTCTGTCAATATAAGACAATGCCATGTCTACCTACAATAATATTCTCGATTGTGTTTTGTATTACAACTTTAAACTGAGCAGGCATAAAAAAACAATAACCCTAAAAATACTTCATAGAGAACAGGCAACGTGATGTCAGTCTGGCAACACTTACGTATTAATGACGCAGGGGCTAGAGCTTTCCAGCCCGCAACCACAGATAATATTGGATAATATCCTGCAATATTTCTTTACACTGGAGCGCTATCAAGCACGATTATATATTTTTTGTATTTGTATGTACGGAAACGTCATCAAACGCACACGACTGTGTTTAGCTTCTGTCATTCGTTGGGGGCTAAAATGAATCTGGCCATGGCATACACAAATACCAATACACAAATCCCAATATCGTTGTATTGTATGAAAGTGACAGGCATTGAATCTCACTGACAGCTCTGTATTGCTTTTTGTACTTGTTTTTTTCACTTTGAAAGACGAATTTAAGGTTATTATTTTATTATTTCTTACTTACATTAGCATTGATTTTATTATATAGTAATTTATGCTTTGCGGTAGTGTCGTAGTATTTGTTAATTTGCTTGTAGATTAATGTATAAGGTGAAGTGGAAGCATGCACAATTTCTTAAATAGTATACAATGCTATGCTTTTCTCTAGCCCACCCAAGATTTTAGGTCAGGAACCGCCACTGCAGTGTGATGATACTTTTCCAAGAGGCTTAATGTCTTGATTTATACGATGAAACAGTGTTTCTTATAGTTTCCTATATTGCAAGATGGGGGTGGGGGCGGTAGTGTATCAGTGTTTCTGCATTAAAATCAGTTAACTATGAATTGTCCCTATTTCAAGAAATACATGAAAACATTAGTGTTATTTTCAAATATTTTCACACAAAATGTGAATAATTTCTGAAACATTTTGATGCCCTTGGAAAGCCACAATCCTGCCTTCCTCTTTCGATTGGGATTTCGATCACTCAAACTGACGAAGTGCATTCGCGCACTGAGTAGTACCGGAAGATGCCGAGAGGCGAAACCCGGGTCGTGTTCGACCAAGATTTTTATGGAAGTGTACATAATGAAAATAATTCTAAATTAATGTTGAATTTCCATCAAGCACCTTCAGTCGAAATTTTAAATTATATCAACAACTGAGATATCTTAACCAAATTTAATTTTCTTAGCTTCCAGATACTTCACCTATACGCATATATGAGTCCGCCGGCCAGCAACCATTGGTTTTCAAAGACTTAAATACGCGTCCAGCGGTATTTAGGCTTTTAATATACAGTAGAACCTCGAATATCTGGACTAATTGGGGATAATGGTAGTCCACATAAGAAGAAATCCGGATAATCGAAAAAAATCACATTTGACAGGGCAAGACGTGTACATTCGGTATGAATAATTTGTATTTGTTTAGATACTGCATTGCTACAGTGCATAGGAAATTATGATATCAATTGTTGCCAAATGTATGATTCACAAATGTATGACTCACAAATAAAGATTGAAAAAGGTCAAACCTAGTAAGAATAAAAAAAGGTGTAACCTATAAATTAATAAAAAACGAGCACATATTAACACATAGGAGTCCGGGCGAACATATGTGTGCATCTCACTTTCAGTGCGCAGGAATCCGCGCGAACATATCTGTTCGTTTTGCCGAGTGTAAGTTTACACAAAAAAAAGGTACTTTGTGTGATGATTTTTTTTCTTCACATTTAACATCAAGGTTGCCAGTGATATTGAAATTGATAATGTCAAACAAATATATTAAAAATATTATTTTTCTTAATCGTAAATATAGAAGTAATTCCACAGTATCACCTAGTAAATAATATTTTTTGTATAACGTTTAACGTTTGGTGTAATATTATTTTCATGGAAAAATGCATCTTTTTTTGTTAGATCTTTTGCTTCGTTTACGTATATAAATATGGGTTAAATTTTCAGATAAGTTTATTTATTGCTTCTTTGGCCGCTTCACAATTCTTTACAAAAAAATAAGTGTTTGTTCTATGGGATTTTTAGGAAAGTGAAATTAGTCATGACAATAATTATATAACACAGATCCATTGTCTCAGATTCATTTTACATCTGTATCCTTTTTTTCTTTTGTAGACATTTTGCAACTAATTCTTGTTGGAAAGTCAACCCTAAATTCAAAGAAATAAAATCATTATTTTACTTCGAACAAAGCACTGCTTTTACTAAATATATGTTTGGCTTGCCAATAGCAATAAATTATGTAATTCTTAATGCCCTTTTCGAGACGCTGTTGACAAGGAGCTATTTTTTCTGTAAAGTTTATGGCTCTGCTGTGAAAAAAATGTGACCCTAATGCTTCATAATTATTACACATATGAATGGCCACCATTCATTAATAGCATATACCTGCACCATTCTAACAAAAACAAACGATTCTCAAAGAATTAAAATATTTAAATAATTTAAATATAACAAGAATTATTTAAAAATATCTGAGAGTTGCGAATAAAACCTTACGATATAGAACAGATGTTTATTTTCGGTTTTACAATATCTCAAAAAAACTAAAATAGTTGTTGTTGCTGAGAAGAAGGAGTTGGGGGGGGGTTAGTAACCAGTAACTTTATTTTAAATTAGTGTATATTATTGCAACTCTTTATAGCCATTTCTTACTAAATAACTTTATTTTTAAGTTGTTAAGACTCTTTATATGAAATCCTCGGTTGAGAAACACTGATTTTATCATATTTTTATATGTATAAAACCATATGAACGCTTTTCTGAAAGAAAAAAAAATATACATCAATCGGTTTAATAGTTATCGCAATTTAAACGTGAGCGCAAAAAAAGTTCCATTTCCCCAAAATTTGGCCGGCTCCCGCGCATTTTTTAGTATGCAAATCTGCGGACCTATATCTGTTAATATATTGTATAATATTATATTTAGCATTTATTGTATCATTTTTTTATATGTTTATAACTGGTTTTATTCCAATTATGTTACAATTTAATGACTTATATCTCGCTTAGGAGGTGTGAGTCACCAGTTCCAAGGGCCGTTCGATTGATCAACACATTGCCTAGAGAAGTGGACATTTTTAGTGATAGTATTTGTGAACTGTTTGTTAAATTTTATTTCTTGATTTTGTCTGTTGATTTTGATGTATTATGTAGTTTTATTTTATATTTTGTCTTATTATATTTGTCAAGTACATGGCGAATTGGCTGTTATGTCATGTACTGTACTTTTAATTTTTAACAATAAATAAAAAAAAATGAGGTGGGAGTGTTCCAGTTTGACTTGTAAGAAATCTGACAACCCTACCTGTCACAGACTTTCAAAAGTCTAAATGAAGAAGTAAAATTAATAATAGAGGTTTCATTGAAATTTTTAGTTTCTATATCATTACACAATATGATGAATTTAGATAAAAAATTTAAATCTTTAAATAAATTAGAATAGTAGACACTTGAGTATTCGTTAATGGCATATTTTATCCTTACAGGATTCCAAGCCCACCGCCACATTCAGAAGAGATACCAGCAAATGACCTATCTTTCAGGCAGGCCACACCATCGACAACATTATCAACGAATCATCGATTAGCTGAGGCTCACGCTGTTCGATGTAAAATCGTACCATATTAACTCCTATCACTCGAACGTCAACATATAGTCGACATAACTTCAACCTCGTTTACTGGCCTCAAATTAAATTATACACTCAAACCTTTTATTGTGCGGTAGATGCGTTCCGCAGTAAATCGCACAAAAAAAGCTGTGATTTTCATAGAAAAAGTGTAGATGCGTTCCATGGATTTAAAAAATCGCATATCTTTGAAAATTCCATATAAAATATACCCAAAACTGCACAAAAAAAGGTTATAAAAATGTAGGAAAACGATAAGGCATAAAAAAAATAATTTAAAATCTTTTTTTATTTTATTAAAAAATAAAATTTTAAGGATGTCTCGCAGAGTTGGTTAAATTTTAAGAATGTGTGGAATCTCTAATACCTTGCATCCACTAGAGAAATAACAATTATTTTAATTACAAACTGTCATCGCTGTATGACAATTTTCATTGCGATTTTCGATATGGCTCAAAATCGCGCTCTTCGGAAGAAGAGATAGTATGCGCAGTTGTAGAATCAACGTCAATCTCATCATTGTTCTGTGTAGATTTTCTTTATCTCACAATAAAATTGGTGATCAAATTTTGTTGCGATTTTCTTAATTGTTTATGTAGTTCTTCATACCCAGAAATACAATTTTTAAGCTCACGTTGAAACCTGAAGGCTCGTTCAGAATTCGTATCATGATGAATAAAATGATTTTCTAACTTCCTGCAAAGTTGTACACCTCGAATTATATTTGCCGTTAGGGGAACTGGTATTTCTTCCACCAAATCCTCGTTTTCTGGTTGATTGTTATTATTCAGAGTTAAATCCATAATATCATCGTCACTCATAGCATTATCCATAAGTAATTCGTCAATATCATTTAGGTTGAAGGTATCAAATCCCTCTCTGCTAAATCTATGCGCTAAATTAACGATTTCAGCTGATATCGACACTGTTTCAATGATTGAATTGTCTTTAATACATCCAGGCCATACAGCTTTCCAGCATGCATTTAAAGTGTGCGGTCGTAATTCAGCAATAGCAGATGCAATATGATTTAAACAGTCCAAAATTGTAAATTTTTTCCAAACATCGGGTAATGTTGATGTTTCATTTTCTATTTTATCCAAAATATCTCGATAAGTGCTCTTGATGTAATACTTTTTGAAAGTAGCGATTATCCCCTGATCCAATGGCTGAATGATGCTTGTTGTATTAGGCGGAAGAAACAATATCTTCACATTGTTATGTTCTAAATGCAGGTGACCTGGTGCATTATCAAGGATTAAAAGAACTTTCAAATCAAGAGCTTTTTGCTTCATATAAATTTCTACTTATGGTAAAAAGCAATTTGTGAACCATTCAGTAAATAGGACTGTAGTCACCCAGGCCTTTGTATTGGCCATCCAATGTACCGACTGGTAGCTGCTTTATATCTTTTCCTTTTAGAGCACTTGGTCTTAGGAATCTGTTCACTAGGAGGGGCTTCAACATTTTATCTCCCGATGCATTACTACAAAGTAACAATGTTACTCGATCCTTACTCGCTTTAAACCCATTTGCTTTCTATTCAGACTTCGCGGTGTAAGTTCGATCGGGTATTTTCTTCCAAAAAAATCCCGTTTCGTCTGCATTGAACACTTGGTCGGGACTATATCCACCATCTTCAATAATTTTAGCCAAAGTCTCTGGGAACTTTTTGGCTGCTTCTTGATCTGCCGATGCAGCATCCCCACGAATATTCAAATTATGAAATGCATTTCTTTTTAAAAATCCAGTAGAGTTCAATAGAGTTCAATCCACTCTACTAGATTTTCCAAACTCAATTTTGGTTGACAGACATTAAGATTTATTTATTATATACACTAATTGTTGGTTTTTACTTTGTTAATGATAATTCATACCTAATTGGTTTTTGTTGTAATAGTTTTCATTGCTAAGTGGTCTTCAACTTTTTATTCATAGTTTATTTTCCTTGTATTTTGCTTCAATTCTTTTGCTTGGTTGTAATACCTTGTTTTTCTCACTTAACTTTTGTATAAATATCACTGTTTCATTGTTCAATTCAATTCTAAATTAACGTTGAATTTCTATCAAGCACCCTCAGTCGAAATTTTAAATTGCTTACTTGTACTTGCAGTTTGTTTCTATGAATTTGTTTGACGTTTATGAACTCGTGTTTTGTGTTTCTGTGGTAAATACAGGCGGACTTCGACTTCCGCCTTTAATTGAATATGAGTGTGAAATTTTGATAGTAGAGATATGTAAAAAAACATTTATTTGCTAATGTACATAATTAACGATGCATGTTCAAGTGTTTTGAAGCGTTTTCTTCGTTTATTTGTGTAAAATAATTCTTCCAAAAAATCCTGTCAGTTACCTTGATAGTCTGCTTCATTATTTTCTTCGTATCATTTAAACATACCGTTAAGTCCATTGGCTTTTGAAGTCCATGTGAAGATAGTATTGGGAGGAAGAAACACAACATTGTTTTCCAGGAATAAATTCTGCAGAGATTTTGGTATGCTGGAGCATTGTCTAAATCTAAGATTACTAATGCACGAAGGCTAATTGTACGAAAGTAGAAAGCCGCTTAAAAAAAATTATGATTTTTGGAGAAACACGTGTTTCAACAATTTCCCTATCTTTTATTTCTAATCTTATCTAGAGTTATAAAATCATACATATATATATATATATATATTGTTTTTACATACGAATTAAAATACTGTAATTCAATTTTATTTTATATTTTCTTGAAATTAAGAAATACTTGCTTGCATGTAGTGTTTTATTAAATGCATTTATTTAATGTGTTTCAATTTTTGCAATGTGTTTGTGTGTTTAAATTTTTCATTTACTCAGAAACACATTCTTAATCGATTTATGTATAATTTATTTTTAATCATATCTAATGTTCTAAAATAATATGTATTTATTATTTTTGCAGATAAATAAAAATATTCCATTACAATTTTATTTTATTAAAATTAAGAAATACTTTTTTTTATGTCATATATTTTGAGTAATAGGTCTTGAACCGCTGATACACAAGCAAGCATGCCAGGCGGTGAGTGCAGATCGTATGGTATCGGCGATATTTTGCAACTTACAGCTTTTACGCTTGCGCACTGCGTTGCATAGCCATAGATAATAGAGGTTATGATTTGTGCAACTGTCCGCAGATGTCAAAATTGACATTGTTTTCAAATCTAGGTTTTGCTGCTTTTTGTTGTCTTAATTATTGTATATTATTACAGGCAATAAGTATCAAACCTTGTTACAATGTTTTTTTAAGCAGTTAGTATCTAAGGTAATGTCTAGCAAGTTATAGAAGGGTTTTGATACAATAGGTGTAAAACGTATGGAGCTGGGGTATAACCTTTCAGAAAAATGTATTTGACTTCTTTACTCACTAAACAATATTTATAATATGAATTGAATATATTCTACATATTTATTTATTTTATTTTTGAAAAAATAGCCAAAGAAAAGGTGTTTTTTCTTAATATACTTTCAGAAATTATTTTCCAAAAAAAAACAAAAATTAAATACAAGTTGGCGCTACCAACCTTTAAAAAAAATACGAGTTTTAAGAGTTAACAATTTATAAAAAAAATAATCGCATATTTAAATTCAAAATTATTTAATGAATACAAAAATTTGTTAATTCTACTACCATCAGTTCATTATAAGCTGTTAAAAATTGTATCAAAGGTAAAACCATTTATATTTGAGATGTGGATACATGCTTAGACATATTTGGAATATTTATAAAGATACAGTAGCGTAGCAAGAGTGATGCGGCAGGGGCGGGCCGACCCAGGCGGCATTTTCAAAAATTACTTTTCGAAATTATATTTATACATGAAATAAATTCAAGGAACGCCGGCAGGACCCCTTCCTACACCACTGTAAAGATACAAATCATTTGTGTTCTTCAAAGACATTTTAAAATGCATAACTGAATTTTCGAACTAGGTGCGTGAAACATTCTTGCGCAGACTGTATATTGAGCCACAATACCAATACTGATTTTAGTTTATTTTCACAATCTTATATTGAGACAATTTTGTTCGGTGAAAGTCGACACGTGTCGGAAATATTTCTTATTTATTTATTTTATTTTATTTATTTAATTATCATTGTACAAGGTTGACAAATTATAAATTTAAAACTTTTACAATGGAGAAAAAAAAATAGTATAATTTAATATTAAAAGCAGTAAAAAAAAAAGTGGCAAGGAAGTCAACTGAGTAAGCTCCGACGAACTCTACTTTAATACATAAAAAATAGTATTCGTCGGAACTCACCCACGTCTATGTGGAATATGTCGACATCCGAAGCAATATTGTTGAACACCGTTAAAGCTCTCCCCATTGGCAGGCTTGTTCTACACCTTGGGAGAACAAACAATTCATGTCCACGATTTCTCAAAAAATAATCAGGAACATTTAGATTCACATTCTCAAGAATGGTGGAATTCTCATTTTGGCCTCGTATAAGTCGAAAGAAATATATGGCCAGATACATTTCTCTTTGAACGTTCAAGCTATTGAAGTTAAGCATGCCTAAGAGAAAGTCAGTTAGATAAAGCCATGGGTAATATCCATACACCCTCATATAGAGAAGTCTCAAAAATTTCTTCTGAATCTTCTCCACCATAAGGGTATATTTCGAGTATCTTGGGGCCCAAACAATTGACCCACTCTCAAGTCTGTTTATTAAATAGCGTCACCCAACCACACTGCAAAAATATCACAAACAACTTTTTTAGTGCTTTATTTTGAGACAGAGAAAAGTATCAATGACAATTTCGTGACTATCTGGCTAGCAGTTGGGGGTTGCTTTCCTAATGGAAATATATACTTTGGATGTCAAGATAAAGTATTTTGTATAATAGTGTAGTGTATTTTCTTCTACTCCTGATTCCAGCTCGGTTTGATTGTTTTTATTTTATTTTATGCTGGGTTGATTAAATTTACAAAGCAAATCGAAAAAAATTTGAAAAATAGCAAAATAGAAAGCAAAATAGAAGCAAATTTGAAAAATAGATAAGATAACTTCCGGAGGGATGTCACATAACACAAATAAATTTATTTGTCAATCTTGGTATTCGTCTCATCATTCTAGGCCAGTGGAATTTGCTGCAGCCACTGACAGCTTCATTGTAAATATTGAAATTTAAGATAATGTCTTTTATTGAATATAAACTTATAAGTTGTTTTTTTAGTAATTAGTATATGCAATCCCTATTTTTGCTTGCTATTTATTATTTTGATTGATTTGTAAACAATGGTTGAAATCAATCTAATCAAATAAATTTAAACATTTAATTGTGAATTCATTGTATTTTCATTCAGATAGCATCATCTGGATTTAATAAGTTTTTAATCGAAACCTTTTAAAATATTTGACATTTTTACTTCTGCGAATACCAACTCTTCCAAACGGAAAATGTGCGCATCAATAATATGATCATACACTTAGTTTGTTAAAGAACACCATTAATATTTAAAGTTCGATATGAATCTCTGATTGTTGCTTTGTGTAACCGTCTTATAATCCATTCTGTAAAAACTAATTGAAGAGTAATTTGTATCTAAATATAAATGTTTGACAGTGGAAGAAGTGACCACCCCCCCCCCGCCTTTTTATGAATGTGTAGTTGTTTCGAATGTTAATATCAATAGTTTTTTTGACATGTTTTCTTGTGAAATAACTTTATTATCCGCCTGAAAAAGTACTCTACTTATTTTGATTTTTTATCTCCAAGAGAGGTCGCACGTTATAACTTATTCGTTATTGTGCAACTTAAGTGTGTTCTCCAGATAAGAACCTCTGCTAGATATCGTTGCTATGATAACTGAACATCTTTACTTTAAAGTTTTGAATATTATTTATCATTTTGCGCCGATAATTTTAATTAGATCGATTAAAATCTAACATGTATGTAAGAAAACAGTTATTTTTATCAATTGACAGGTTAGAGACTAAAGAGATACATCTCACGCGGTGATTAATTTTTAAAATTGTTTTCATATTATGGTATACATATTATATCACTTGTACTATTTATATTATAGTATTTTCTATTCAGGTCCAGGATCTCGTTGAGGAAGGGTCCAACAGGCGCGATTTAGAACCAGAATTCTCAGAAGACTGAGGACTCAGCCTGTCAACCATTACAGTGATTCATCTTCGGGATGTTCTTCATACGGAGAGTAGAATAAAACCATTCCAGTGCCGTCCCCTGTCGCTCTAAAGGTGAACCTGAGAACATTTCCAACCGATATACTGACCCAACACAGAGTACCCGAAGAATCCTGGAGCAAGACTACCCAATACAACAGAGCGTGTAGAAATGGACTTATAGACATTGCGTTGAGGACTGTTGTACTGATGAGGCACAACCAGCAATTGCATCTAAGATTAGCGGCTCTCCAAGCAGAGACAAGAGATTTCATCAAATCAGTTATGAGTAATTCTGAAAACCAGAGGCCAAATCCTGCTTCTTCTCCAGATTCTATCAAATCATCCCCTCCAGCTAGTGTTGAAGTAATGAAAGAAGAAGAATCGCCTATGTCTCCTTAATCACTGGCCGATAGTGAGGCAGTAAAATCATAAATCATCCGTCTTTTGAAATTATGATTTAACTAACGAGGCGTATCAGCTACTACAGCGAAACGAGTGGCTAATTTTTGAATTAGGAAGTTAGTAAGCCAGTTAGATTAATATTGCTTATCTTACAAGCTTGCAGGCTTATTCTGGCGGGGGTACTTATTTCCGACGGTCTGAAATATTTACCATAAGCAATATTTATTTTTTTAAGTTGGTACCAATGATATATCGCGTTCGTCCACACTAATCGTCGTACTCCTGTCAAACTATTCTCTGACGTAAACATAACCTCTATTAATATGGTAAACAGAGATGATACTTTGGTTATTTTAATGAACTAGCTGTAAGCCCGTTGCCCAGCAACGTGAGATTTTTGTTGCATTGTGTTTAATTTAATTTAATTTTGTTTTATTTTATTTTATTTTATGTTATTTTATTTTAATTTATTTTATTTCATTTCATTTTATTTTATTTAATTAACTATTAATTTTCAAGTACGCAAACAAATACATTTCGTAGAAGAAGAAAAAGACTCGAGACACACATTTGTGAAAAGTGAAAAGCGAGTGATTATTTTATCGACTATTAAAATATAGATTTAGTATGTATAAAAAAGTGGAGACTGGAAGGTGTGAAATCTGGTCGGACAGACATTATCGGCTATTAATATATAGATTGATCTATGAAACGAACACGATGTCAGGAACTGAAAATATTCTTCCAGTATTTTTATGCATGATTAGTTCTTCCCACTCGCTATATGCGCATAAGAGTGATTGTAATGAGACAATAATATGTCTTACGTTTACTATAAATATGCTAACTTTTCTACATGAAAACCAACTAAATGCTGCTAATAGCAACGCAGTTCTGTAGGAAATTGCCAAACTATCATACAAGGAGATCAGGGAAAGCGATAATTTACGCTAAATACGAATATGATATCCGTATGAAACAGAAAGATGTCGTATTGAATTTCTTATATCCATAATAGAGCAAATTTGAAATACGTCAAAGAATTTTCCTTATACTTTTTTAATGTGCATCGATTATCGGTTCCTTAGATTCCTAAATTTGTTTTTGTATATTGTCCAATTGGAAATTAAATATCTTAGGAATTGCATTGATTTCTGTGGAATTTGACAATTTTCAGGTTGAAAATGAGTATTTAGCATGTTGTAAAGCATTTAAAAATATGAAAGAAATAATCAAAATTCGGCCTCCGATTCCCGACATCGTATTCGTTTTTCGTTCAATCAAATAAAAATAAACAAAATATCGCTTTTGTTTAAGGTTTACGACAGAAGGTTTCCCCACATACGTTTGAAAAACAGCGCGAACATAAATGCAAATATATTTAACGAGTACCAACAGTCAAATACAAATACAAAAAATATCGTGTCTGGCGTGAGTGGGTTGAAATAACAGACCGTCGGAATCAATAGTAAAACTTATTTCAACCGATCTGAAATACTTTACCCATTCGAGTCGAGCACATTTTTTTTTGTATTATCATTTGAAGGTTGGTCAACATTCGTTGATTTTAATCTTCGATCTGTCAAATGAATGGAATGTCACATAGTGGAATGTCATATTTTCTTTATTTGTCTGGTTGATAGTTCAAAGTAGATTCCGTCGAGTACATCCTATAGATACTACCCGACGGAACTGAGGGATGCTGGCATGTCAAGGGAGGAAGCAAAGCAATTGGCGATAGACAGGGAAACACAGAGGTGCCGTGTGGCCGTCACACGCTCCACATAGGGAGCGAATATGATCAAAGAAGAAGAGGAAGCATATAAACAAACCTTTTTTCTTATAATTCACATTTATTGGAAAAACATTAGTAGAACTTGGAAACAAATATAAAATTTCTGAAGTCAAGAAGCAAGTCACATTCAATTACAATAATTAATACTGTGAACAGGTTGCTCAATGAATTTTTAACAAAATACTTGCCCAGAGTTGTACCGTAGTTTGGCATGCACGTTAGTGACACAAAAAATATTTTGCAAGTAGGAAAAGGTTGATATTTTAAAATCTTGCTAATGACATACAATTTGATTGGTTTTACAAATTACCAAATGAATGCAGGTTTGCGCGAATGGTCACTAAAGTGGCATAATAATAATGATTTTTGCAGTTAAAGAAATTATTTATAATATATTCGCTAATGCAACAGTATTTATGTAAAATAAATTGAATAACAGTAGGTTTATTCAGGCGATGTCAGGAACTGAAAATATTCGTCCAGTATTTTTATGCCTGATTAGTTTTGCCCACTCGCTATATACGCATAAGAGTGATTTTAATGAGACAATAATATGTTAAGACATATTATTGTCTACTACAAATATGCTACCTTTTCTTCCTGAAAATCAACTAAATGCCGCTAATAACAACGTAGTTCTGTAGGAAATTGTCAAACTATTACACAAGGAGATCAGGGAAAGCGATAATTTACGCTAAATACGAATATGATATCCGTATGAAACAGAAAGATGTCGAATTGAGTTTTGAGGCTCATATAACCGCTATCTCTAATGTTTTAGGATTCAAAATCAGTTGAAAATATTACTGATTATATATATTATCAATGCCATCTATTGGATTTGGTGAAAAACATTTTAATATTGGCTAAAATTATTTATTTGCGGAACCTACCAAGCACACATCTATGCGTGGGTTGAATGAAAATAAGCGATTGAGTGCGAGTGAAATTAATATGTTCCGAGAATTATTATTATAAGCATGGCACGGCGGTGGCGCAGTGTTCTCGGTTGCGTGTGGCGGTGTTTTACAAAATGGCGGCGTTACGTCGCTATTGTATGAAGAATGATTATTGTTGAATTAAATAGAAAATACAAGAAATATATTGTATTTCATTATTGAAAAAATTACTATAGGTGCCAATTAACATATTTAATTATTTGGAAAAAACACTACAATCTATATTTATGGTCGAAAACGCGATTAACAAATCCGCAAAAAAACTGCCGCGTACAGGGTTTGATCTCTATATTTTTTGACATGGGCAAAAGGTTAAGGGTATTGTTTTTACATCAAAAAATCTTTTCAATTCATTAACATAAACTCCTTGTCAAACTCTTCGTATTAGTTTTCAAAAATTTTCCAAATAACAATTCTCGTCTCGGAAGAAAAAAAGCACTGAGCCATTTCGTCACAGCACGGTGTGTATAACTTCACGTACAGCTGATAGAATAGTTTCTTCACCACTAGTATGCTAAGTAAAGAATGTATTTTGGTAGAATTTGAATTGTTTGAATTTTGTACATCCGTGCACTTGGAATGCCTGAAGATGCCGAAAGGCGAAACCTGGGTCGTTAGCGACAAAACTCATGGAAAAGTACAAAATTCAAATTTGATATTGAAATTCCATCAAGCACCCTCAGTCGAAATACTTAATTGTATTTTTGGAGGCTTGTTTTTCAAATTAGCTAAACCTTTTTTAACAGGCAATTTGACAGCTGAAAGGTGACTTTTTTTCAGTTTTGTTTGCCATTTTATGAAAAATTCGTGCAAATTTATTTTGAAAATAGTTTTTTTTTTAGCGATAAAACTCATTTTTACACTCACAGATAGTCAATGTTTGGTGAACTTATGGGCTGGCGGAATCAGTCTTCAAAAATTATGCCGGCTAAAACGTTAGTCAATGGAGAGCGCTACAGATCCTTGATATTTATGGAGCTGTAAATTGACCTTATTTGAAATTGTACCTTTTTTTTCAAAATTTTATTACTTTTGAATATTTTTCTAGAAGCTATTACTTTTTGCGCTTTTGCTTCAAGACCTTTTTTGCTCTCATCTGTCTACTTGTGCCGCTCTACCGACGTCTATTCCAGGAAGGAATCAATCCCAAATAGATTTTTACGCTCAATATTATGTGGCTACCGATTTGTTTACAAATTTAAAAAAAACTTTTTCTTCATTTGCAACACACAATAAAAATAATGTGTCTAGTAAACATATCTGAAGAAATAACAAAAATTCAATAAAAATTATGAGAATGGTAATAGATGACAAGCTGCTCATCAAAGGGTTAAACCTTAAACACACATTTTTTTCACTGGACGCACCATTATAAAATAATAAATAAATAGCAGAAAAATACCTCATTATCAGTACTCAATAATTATGGCTACAATATAATTTCATGGAATAAATAAATTTTGTAAAATAAGTAAGAAAAATACACAAAATATGGTTGAACTTGTTTAGAAGGCAGTGTGTTAAAATCTATTTTTCTTCATTCATGACTCAATACAGTCGGTTTTTTACCTAACGCCTTCTGCTAGTATTTTTTTTTTCCATGTCCGCTCCCAGTGGACTCCTAATGGAGTTTATCTCAACAGAAGTGTTTCTACGAAAACTGCTTGTTACTCAAGCTCTCTTTTTCCAAAGAAAGTAGTAATAGAAGGAAAGGGCTAGGACAGGACTAGTGGTTAGCTAATCGCTCTTGATATGCCCCGTTCATAGGATAGGATGGGTGGGAGGGGGGAATTCAAGACATCACATACATCTATGCCTTTGAACAGAAATTAATAAATCGATTGAAAAATCAATCTATAAAACTGCCTGTACTGGGATTCGAACCCGTGACCTCCGTAGCGGTAGCCAACGACATTGACCACTCAACCACACAGGCGGCAGTATACCGACTAAATAACCTGTGGCAACTGTGTAATGAAGCTGAACAAGATATGTTGATACTTGCCATTATTCTATACTACGAAGCAAGGAATGGGCAAAAAAATAAAACTCATGGACATCCTTAATAATACATATATATATTTTATTCAAAAAGAGAAATCAAATAAACATTGAGGTTCTCCAAGTCATGTTATCAAAATTATAAACACGTTTTCCACATTTCATCTGATAATATCTCCTAATACCTCCTAGAACTCCAATAGGAATTTCCGATAACGAATCCGTTACCTGCAACAACAAAGCGTTCCGGAATTAATTACATTCCGACAAAAAATTACCACATCTCCCGCGCCCTGACAGATCCGGCGCGAGGCAAGCGTTCCTCGGATATAAGAAACTAACAGACGCGACAAACCTGAGAGGCGTCCTAACGGCGACTTCGCTCACACTCGGCACGGGCGAAGCCGAGGGGAGGCGGAGGGGGTGGTGGCGGTGGAGCCGCCCAGTTAGCCGCCGGCCCTCTTCCATGCCCATTCACCGATGGGGGGTATCCCGGAAAAGGGGGGAAAGCAAAGTTAGGCGGGGCTATGTTTGGATTCGGCATGGAAAATTCCATACCTGATGGGTAATAAGGAGGTGGATCGTTTCCATCAGGGAAAAAGCCATTCCGAGGGACAAAGTTGCCCACATGCCCAGGAACCGGGCCCATAGGAGGGAAATCGGGCACCTTTGTCACTGGAGGCGGTGCGTTACGAATATCGTCTGGTGGTGGGCGAGATGGTGGTTCAGGAGGAATTGGAGGAGCACGCGAATCTCGCCGACGATAGTGATCCTCACGGTCAAGATGTCGAACATCAGGCGGTGGTCTCGGATGACGGAAATCGGATGGAGGAGGTGGCTCAGGAGGAGCTATAGGACGTGAGAGTTCTAGAAGACGGGGAGGATCACAAGGCGTCGGAGGCAGTCGCGGAACTTCCTCCGGGAGGCGGCGGAAGTCAGTTTCAGGGAGGGATCCGGAAGGGGGCCTCCGAGGGATATCAGCTGGCCGGCGGAGCCGTCCGGGCGTCGGCAGAAGGGCATCGCTGGGGTGCACGGCGATGTCTTCGGACTTGCCTGATCGTTCTCTTGGTGGTCGGGAGCCTGAGGAACTCCGTGTGGAAGAACGGCGACGACGTCGCGGTGATCGTGATCGCCGAGGAGAACGAGGTGAGCGTCTGCGAGGTGGTGAGCGTCTTCGACTTCTGCTCCTTGATCTTGTTCTTGACCTCTGCATACGACGGTGTCCTCCTCCACCTCCACCACCTCCTCCTCCTCTACCTCGAGCGCCTGTTGATTAACAGAAATATATATATTTTTAAAAACTAGGTCACGTCGTGTAAGTAGTTCCACGGTTAATTTGTTTCAACACAAAGAAAGTCATAATGATGAATAATTAAGTTTTCTACATCAGCGTTTCTCAACCGGGTGCCACAGAAAGAAATATCAGTTTTGGGGAGCCACAGCCACCCGAAATATAATGAACTGAAATTTATATTAAAATCAAATAGAATACAGTAGAAGGTGTATAGTTCTGGCATAATAAATTGTTTCTTTCGAAATGTTCTAATTAATTGCAAAAGCTAGAAAAGCACCTTATATTTCTGAATTTTTGATTTTGCTATTTCAAGAGTTATGAATCAGAGTGAAAATGCAATTAAGTCGCCCATTTCCAAAATTAATCTTGTACATTTTCATAATTTTGGAAACACTTTTTTTTATTCACCATATTTTAGTGAACTTTATTGAAATAAATAATATGTTCTTCAATTTGTTTCTAGAAAATATGGCTTTTATTTCAATATAACGGTTCCCTACACGTTCTTTTGTAGGTAAGTTTATAAAATTTAAATGGATAAGGCGAATTTTGGATATGGGATTTGGATATTATTCAGGTGATTCCTTTGAGCAATCCCTTCCAATTCAAGAATGTCTTTTTCGAAAATGATGAAGATTTAGTATAGGTATATTGTGTTCCTAAAAACATCCCACATTATTACCATAATACCATAATACCATTATACCACATGTAGTTGTTTTGTTATTTATTTTTTATAAAATATATTTTTTCTTCATAAGTGAAATTAACTCAACAGCTTGCTTATGTGTTGCTTTGTGAATTACGAGAATAAATTTGATAGACCGCACCGGCCTTCCCTATTAAATACATACTAGCTGTAAGCCCGTTGCCCAGCAACGTGAGTATTTAATTTTATTTTATTTTATGGTATTTAATTTAATTTAATTTTTATCTATTTTATTTTTATAGTTAGCAGAAATTTCGTAAATTATTTAATATTTGGAATAATGTTTAAGTTTGCTACAACCATTTTTCGTAGTAGCTGAAATGTCGTAAATTATTTGATTTTTGGAATAATGTTTAAGTTTGCTAACAACCATTTTTCGTAGTAGCAGAAATTTCGTAAATTATTTAATATTTGGAATAATGTTCAAGTTTGCTAACAACCATTTTTCGTAGGAGCAGAAATTTCGTAAATGATTTAATATTTGGAATAATGTTCAAGTTTGCTAACAACCATTTTTCGTAGGAGCAGAAATTTTCGTAAATTATTTAATATTTGGAATAATGTTCAAGTTTGCTAACAAACATTTTTCGTAGTAGCAGAAATTTCGTGAATTATCGAATTTTTGCAGAACAGATGTCGTAAATTTTTTAATTTTGGGACATCAGTACGCACACATTTGTGGGTTGTGATTTGTGATTATTTTATTGACTATTAATATATAGATAAATCGTATGGACTTCTAACTAATATTTCTATCATCATCAATAGTCTGCATGAGAGCAGTGAATGCTGCACATTAGTCAGTGACTTAACTACGGAATGATTTGAGATATCTTATAATCCCGATTTCATTAAATAATTATAGTAAATTTATTCTGAATAATAATAGTATTAAATAGTAAATTTTATCTGACTGAGATGTGATCGTTCTTTCTGATCTAAAGAATGATGACGAAGGTCATATTTATTATAACAAATCTGTCGAGGGCATTCAGGAGACAATATACAAGTTGTAGAGAAACTTGTATCGCTTGGGTCTTAGTCTCTTCTCTTTGAAATTATCATCGGTCCGCCAATATTGATCTTTTGGAAGCTACGCATAAATTGGCGCAATACTACAGACCAAAACTGATCATTAGCAAAGCTTTGTATCTTTGCTGAGTGGCTGGTGTCCTAAGGGTCCTCCATAGTTGTAGAACAAATAAAATTGTTTATGGTATTGAAAGATTTCTTCAAAATGGTTTTACCAGGTCCTAATAAACAGTAAAAATGATACAAGACGCGGTCATTCCCAAAGATAATCTATTCTTAGAAGATGAGCACATAACACAAGCTTGAGCTTTGTCCAGTCTTGATGCTGTCTTTTCGCCATTTATTTTTGAACAGGAAATCAGTAAGATCCTGAGCTCTAACTGTTTCGGAAATAGCAAAACTGTTATTTCAATGCTTCACTTGTGGTATTTTCTCTAACTGCTGGAAAACAGGGATACTAATAGTCATCCCAAAAACTGGCAGCCAGCCTTCGTCAGACGCCAAAGATTATCGACCTCTGAAAAAGTGTTGGAACAACTCGACTCATCTGCTCCAGTATGGCTGAGATAATAACATTATCTAAAAACCAACTTAGTTTCAGAAGCAGGAAAGTCTAGTGAAGATGCAATTTTCATTGTACTTTTCACTTCGGAATCTGGGGATATTTTTGGATATTGCTGGAGCGTTTGAAAATGTTTTTTGACCAATTTTCCTTTTTAACACACTTAGAGCGGGAAAGGTAGTTCTACCTTTTGAGCCAGATCCGCTTTAAAGCTGGATAACGTATATCTACTCGACTATTTCATATGATTATATACCAATCTCTTGAGGACATTTACAGCTTACACATACATCAACAAAAAAAAAAAAAATACTTCGTTTCCTTTACGTACCAACACTTCATATTATATGAATCACATACATATACTCTTGCGTTTCACATGTGCGTGTAGAAAAAACATAACATGCGTGCATCGAATTTGAAACCACCCAGATTTAAATTTAGTTTTGAAATACATCTCTATAATTCGTTTGTATTTTATTTACATATTTTTTAAACCTTAAAAAATGGCTTCAGAAAATTATGAAAGTGATGAAAAAATATTCGCCGATAATTTATCTGAATATTCCGGAGAAGATTAAACCTTAAATTATTCGTTGAAAAACAAATCCAGAAGTAAGTAACTACATGTGGTAAGTATGCATTTAAAATTTCATTAAAAAATAACCACTGGTTTGGAAGATAGAGCGATTATTGCAAAATTTGTTTTTTTTTCACGTGCCGCTGATTTTCGCCCGCTGCACGTACCAGTTAATTATTAGCAGAGCCCGCTTATAGTGTGTTAAAATGAATACTTGGAAAAATCTGAATATGTAAAACAGATTACAACAGATGTACAACAGATACAAAATCACAATGGACTCTACACAAGGTTATATTTTTGGACCTATGCTGTGGAAAAATTTATTTGATGATCTTTTCTTCGCCTGACTGCAATAGTTTTTACCTATGCAGACAATTCCTTACCAAACGCGACTGCTAATAGTCATGCGGGTATAAAAGAAACATCAAAGCAGGCGTTTTCATAGATCTTGTAGCTTGGGACAACGCAACCAGCTCTAAAAAGTTATTGTCCTCTAGAGTAGCATCGGTTTTCAAAAATGTAAGCCTCTCATTATAAGAATGAGAACAACCATGGTAAAAGTTACTGAAAAAGTAACACATCTTTGGTCGATTCCGGAGACAGACTTTTCTTTGCATACCATGCCAAACCTGCTATTTCACGAACTCTCGCGTAGCAGGTACCAAGTAATAGAGGTCTAAGAGACCCAATTCATGGGGGTGGCTGGTAAAGCCACGAGTATGTGTCACAAGCTTTGTAACCTTATTCTCATCCAGAAAATTCCTCTTAGCGGACAACGCTGTGCGTTGATAGCATGCAAACTAGTTAAAAGAAATTTATGGAAAAAAAATAACACAAATAACGTTGTTATGCTGCGGAATACACCCCCGTAAGAAAAGTGTGAACCATAGCAGGTTGTAATGGGTACAACATTTAAGAATTTAAAAAATGTAATATTATAAATTATCTTGTTAACATAATTAATTTTATCTTACAATTTGTAAAATATTTTTTTAAATAAATGTACATTTTTAGTATTTTTTTTCATTTTTCCCCAAGCCCCTAAAATTTTATCACTATGGATAAGGGGCAACAAAAAAATATGAGACTCAAGTCTTGGGTTTAAAAAGGTTGAGAAACTATGGTCTACATCAGGGGGTTACCAACCTTTTTGGACCCTAGAGTGCATTCTAAAATATTGGTAGGGCGGCGGGCAACACATTTCAAGGTTATTTATTATCCAGGAATTTAACGATTTGCCCAAATTAGTTGGCGGGCACAGGGTTGGTAACCCCTGGTCTACATGGTTATAATAAAACATTCCACCTTTTGTGTTTTTTTGTTTATGAGATTAATAAATTACATAAATGACCGTAAAACAGCAATTTCCATCCTGCACTATTGCAAAGGGAAACAGTTCAAAATATTTATTTCCTCTTTAAAAGTGTCTTTATTACTATATGAATAAAGAATGGGGAGGCGCGGAGAATTTTTTTTTTCAAATGGAGATGTAGTAAAATAAAGGCAGGAAACCACTGCCGTAAAATGATTATAAAAATGCATACAACAATGTATTTCTCAATCACATTAGATAACATGTTAAATAAACAGAAAGCTATGTTACTACTGATATGAAAAAATATTTTCTCAGTCTGGTGAGAAAGACGGGGGCTAATATTTAACCAACTGAAAATATAAATTCACTCTAGAGACATGAATTTCAGTAACAAATTATAGGAGTTAGCGCCAAACTCAGAATGACAACTTATACATAAGTTAATTTATAAAATGCTAGAACTTACGCCTTGCCCCGGCATTCCCTCGTTCGGCCAGATCTTGCAGCTTCGGATTGACCACCTGTTTGGCCTCCCGGAGAACGGCAACAAGGTCGGCAGCTTTGGCTGCATTTGCCGGTGTAAAAAAAGTGTATGCCGTCCCTGTCTTGTCACGTCTTCCCGTTCGGCCAATGCGATGAACATAATCTTCAGAATTGCTCGGGTAGTCAAAGTTTATAACAAACTTTACATCGTCCACGTCTGAAAAGAATCACAGCAAGTCTGTCATGCTGGAGCATCAGAAGAGGAATACAAAATTATCTTACAGTAACGAAAGTATGTTGAAAAGTTCAATATTGTAATGTTACAATTTCAAAGAAATGAATCGTAAACTAGATATTTAACTAGACGTGACTTCATTTATTTATTTGAAATACTAGTGTTGTTTTGCTACTTATTAATTGCAAAAATTAAAATAAAAGTGTTACAGAGAAAGAAATTTTGTAGTCAGTACAGTACAGTCATAATTCAACTAGAAATCAATTGTTGCAATTTAAATATTTATTTTTTTCTTTACTTGTCATAAGAAGAAACATTTTTAATCATGTTTGTTTGTAATAAATGAATTTTTATTCAATTTTGTCAGATATCTATCTACCCATAATAATACCACAGCATAATTGACATACACAGCCGGGATAGGAAAATTCTGAGCTAATTTTGTAAGTCAAAATTGATCTAAAAAATGTGCCAATTTGTATCCACTAGCTCCCAAAAAATTGTAAATATTCCAGGTGTTCCAGTCAGATTCAAAAGATTAATTGATTACGCTAATATGTCAACAGGAAATTTCTCTTTCTACCCATGTCTACATTTGAAAATGCGTTGTCCGACAATAATACCAATATGATCAGTGATCAGATCATGGTAAACTACAAAACTACAACCTTTAAATAAATTTATTCAATGACAAGTCAATTCATGTTAAAGGTTTAATACTTAATGTTTCGATTCAATGATGAGCATATCAATTTACTGTCAATAAATAAACTAACAATTTGTTACAAATTACTTTCAACAACTATTTTGCTGAACGTCAAATGAAATGATACTTTAAACCCAAACACTATTTGATCATAAAGTACTGGTGTAGCCTTTGAAGATACCGTAATCATTTTTTTTATAGCTTATACCAGGGGTATCCAACCTTTTTTGCCCTGAGATCGACTTTTCAATCTCAAGTTTTCTCGCGATCGACTTCTAACATGATTCTTATAAGAAATTTTATTTAAGAGTTTTTCCCCTTCTTCCGACTTAGAAATGCTTATTTTAAATGCGAAATACATATCATTAGATAAGTATGTGTTTACAAAATAATTCAATTTTTGTTATATATTTTTTATGTATATTTAAATTATATATTTTTTCAAAATTCACGGAAGCTTTCGGGATCGATCAAATTTTGCTTTGGGATCGACCGGTCGATCGTCATCTACCGGTTGGACATCCCTGGCTTAGACATATGTTAAAAATAATTTTCAGAGAATACTGAGTGATTATTATCAGTTAATAAATGATTAAGCTTAAGCCTGAAAGGTGAGCTAGCAATATAAAGAACTTGTTTCTATATAGTAAAGGCATTGAAAATTTGAATGGTGAAGTACCTAACTGAAACAAAAATATGCTCTATTCAAAATATATTGCATATATATCCCAAAATCAAGTTCTTTATATTACAACAACCTTTATAAAGTTCCAATGCAAAAGGCTTAAGGACAAGATATTTTCATTATCACCAATATACCACAGTAAAAATATTTGATTAAAATATAATATACACAAACTACATACAAGTAAAGAGCTTTCGTATTAGCATTATTTTAATCGGTACACCATAGTTATAAAAATAAGCACAGCAGCCACTATTTATCAATTATGTGTGCTCTGAAATATAAAAACGTTTGTAGGTAGAATAACATGTATCTTGCCAGATCTCAGAAATTTAATTGACTGGCTTTTCAGTGGAACAAAAATTATGATTTTATCCACGAGTGCATATTATGTGTCACTTCGCACCAAAAAGAATAAGTAATAATTTCTTGTTTGCTGTGGTTACAACACAGCTGAATATCTATTTTGTTTTCAATGTTAAAATTTTATTTAACATTACCGAAAACAAAAAATTTCAAAATTGGTCACAAAAAAAACCAGCCAAATATCTTCAGTATTAAAAATTTATATTTGCATAACGGCTTCCAATAAAGTGATGGATTGGATTTCATTCAATATTTATATTTGTTTCGATGTTACATTGTTTTAAAAAAGTAAAATAATATTGAAATTATCAGTTGGTAAAAATTGCAGGTCACAAAATCATACTCAAATTAATAAAATAAACCTGTCCTGAGAGGTAAGGGTTTAAATTTGAATAAAATGATGGATCGCCCCGGCAAACTTTGAAAGGGTAAATCCTGCAGTTAGAAGGTTTATTGTCAGTAAATAGTCGAAATTTCAGGTCTTACTGTGGCGAAAAGAGCTATCGAGCTCACTCGAGTGCGGGCAGGGCGAGTGGCGAGTGGCAAGTGGCATTTGGCGAGCGGGCATGGGCAGTGAGTGGCAGCGTGCGGCGGTGACCGGCGGTCAGTGGCACTGGCCGACGGAACGCTGCCAATCTGCCAGACTGCCCGACCGCCTGACTGCCAACTGGCCGAGTGCCGCCTGCGCCTCTGCTGCACTAGCGCACTCCAGGAGTGGTAAGATGGAGTGGTCAGGGTCTTAGACACCTCTCGAACGAGACCTCCGGACCCGAGACCTCCCTTAGGGGCCGTGGCCATCGTCGCACTCAAGAGGCACAACCTTTACTATGTGCTTTGTGCCTCTGCAAAAGAAATCACCAAACCGTGAGTTCATGTTCGTCTTCATCGTGCAAGTCTCCCGTCCACCAGACTTCAAAAATCTGGTAACCATTATATATTTTAAAGCCATGGCAATATACAATTAATTCAATATGCATTATTCAGATTCGGCATTACAATAAATTGTTAAATGAAAATTTGTTAAAGAGGTGACTCCAAATACATTTTGTTAAAATCAGAAATCATATTTTATTACTCAAATTATTAGGAGAAATTGAAATGTGCAATTCGATAAGTTTATGATATCCTGTCACAGCGATGTGAAGTATGGGAAGACAGAGGCTCACCCGGCAAATTAAATCGATTTGTAGCATTTCTCGAAATTTAACATTATGACATTGAGCAACATTCCTTATCAATTGCACAGATAATTTTGTTTATGTGAATTCGTTATGACATACAATTTAAACAATATCATATTGGAATGAGTTGAAACATTAAAAAATAAAAATAATTTAAAGAGGTCACAGTGAACAAATATATTATTTTATTTTGTTAAATATGTATCACTCACCCAGTCCCCTTGCAGCGACATCTGTTGCCACTAAAATTGGAGCTTTTCCAGATCTGAAGTCTGAAAAGAAATTAATTACATACTTCACAAAAATGTAAGCATTCTCAACATAAATCAATACACACGCAACACTTTTTTACAAGGTAGATATATCCCTTCCACTAAGCTCCTTGTAAAAAAAACCTAGAAAGAAAAATTAAGGTTGGTTTTCTAAATTAAAAAACTGGTTTTTCAGAAAAAAAAAAACAACAAAATCCTGTAAGGGTAATAATAACACCCAATAAAAAAATTAACCCGATTTTCTCCGAAATCTACATCATTTTTAAATGTTCTAATAGTCACTTCATTCAGAGTAAAACCTTTGCCTCTCTTAAGACGGTCTAAAGTTCTTAATTAATCGTACACAGAAATAGCTTGCCTCATTTGATTATTTTTCAGTGACTTAGATATATTATTAACCCTCTTACACAGGGTTCGTCAACCTTTTTATGCCTACCGCCCACTTTTTCTTATTTTTCATGGTAAAATTTCCTTACCGCCCACCAACATCGCTATATTTCAATCCAATATATGGGTGAAATTTTTTTTTTTATGATTTGATTAAAATACTAAAATGTGGTTCAATTTGATGAATTGATATATTAAAAGTATTTTCTGAAAATATATCCATAGGTTCAAAAGTTATATCACTTTTAATTTTATTATCGAAATTTGTTGATTTTCATGAAAAATCAATTTTGGGGTAGATATTTAGCGAAAATGTGCGGACTGTATGTAGTGTTAATAAATTATTGAGAGAAGTAATACCTTGCAGCACCCAATCGCGTTCATTCTGAGATTTATCCCCATGGATACAGACAGTGGGCCAACTGAAATAAAAAAATCATGCTTGTATAGAAAAAAAAAAATTATTGAAAAATTTCTAACATTGAGATTAATTGTTTTTCTATATTGATCACTCAAAAAAATGTGATTAAATCTATCAATCTACAGATCTTATAAAACTAGAAATAATCTATTATATTTACCGTGCAAATGAAGGCTTTATCCCCACTTTTATTTAGTAAGTATATAATATATAGTAGAATGGGTTTACAAGTAAACATAGACAGCAAAATTTATATTTTGTTTTTATCATGAATGCTCATATTCTTACTACTATGTCACACAACGTATTTCTTTCCCGTATAACGTTTTCTAGATTTTACTGAACACAACAGTGGTAATGGATGTTACATACAGTTGTTCACACTGAGTCTGTACGGTAAATTGCCGTATACGAAAAATAATTTCTCCAGCATACGCAACGAACTTGTCTAATGGACTTTATCGAATAGTGGCATTCCCTCTTATATTGATGTGTTCACATGGAACTCCCACACAACGAAATCAGTGTCGTTTCTTAGTATTTATATATGAGGTTGTTTCGACTATTGCAGCAGTAAAATAGTCTTGTGTTTGAAAAGCTGAATTTTCGATCTTGACTGAACTGTTAATATCATAAGTTGAAGAAAAAAATAATTTGAGGGATAAGCCTTCAAATACTAATAAGAAGAAAAATGTAATAAAAAATTCTTGGAAAGAAATTTTATCAATAATATACCCTGATTTTCAAAGTTAGGATGTAAAGAAGAGACAGGAGTGTGGTTAGTAATAATTTATTTTTAATGAGTATACCCAAATCATTAATTATGAATTGAATTTGTTAGTTATTTAAGATTGTGTATTTTTTTTATATTATAACAGTCAAAATAAATGTATCGATTTTGCCACGAGACTGACCGACCCTTGGTCAGACAAAAAATAATCAGCAAATATAGAATGAATTTGTTCGGCATATACACCTCCACGAAGATTTGAGACGTTAGGTAAATTATCCATCACATTTATCGTGTTTGAATCATCAAAATTAAATCAGTCACGTTGCCGGGTGAAATTGTACATGCTTTAACAATTTCCATTGATCTATGATGACTACTCACTGACTACTGATCGAAATACTCAGAATACATAGAATACGATACAGTAAATTATCGATCAGACAGGCTCGTGTGACAGAGTGCATAGAGATTTATCTCCACACTTAAGCTGAAATCTTACCAAAAGCAAATTTTTATCTTCCATGCGAGAATCAATGAATAAGTAAACATTTCAAAGTGATGTTATAGATTGCCAGTATGAGTCTTTTTGCACAGTATCAACTCTAGAACTAACGAGTTGTAAGCCATCTAAGCTATTAGATTACCTGGTAAATTACTAATCAGTTTTTAACATTTATTAACCCAATAAGACAGAATGAACTTCAAAAAAATATTTTGAATCAATTTACTCTTATTAAAAATCATATTTATGACAGTTTTTTCAATTTTTTAATTATAGATAATTTATTTCTGCTAAAGGGGGCATTTTTTTAATGTGGTTAAGAAACACTGATTTAAAATAATGTTTTCAAAAGAAGTCATAAACCAATTTATTACTAGCATCATCGAGGTTTATGAAGTTATTAAAAAATATATTAAGTTAATGCATACTTATTTTAAGAAGGCAGTTGTTATCCAAAATCATGTTGAAACACAATAACTAGTACATGAAGCGAAGAGAACATGCTAAATAAGGATTTAATACTGTGGAGAAATATAACAACAGTAAGTGTTTAACCAATACAATAAGGCAGTTACAAAATAGCTCACCCGTCTCTTTTCATTTTCCTAGTTATGTCGTCGACTCGTCTTTTTGTTTCAATGAAAATAATGGTTTTATTCTCCCTCTCAGCCATTATCTCCTTCAATAGAGTACTGAGTTTAGTTTCCTTTTCATACTCTTGACATACATCAATAATCTGTAAAATATTATGATTAGCGGCCAGTTGAAGTGACCCGACATTGATCTGCTGATACTCCCTAAGAAACTCCGAGGCCAGATTCATAACCTCACGAGGCCAGGTGGCCGACCACATGAGAGTTTGCCGGTCGGGCCTGATCTGCTCAATGATTTTCCGGATCTGCGGTTCAAAGCCCATGTCCAACATCCGATCAGCTTCGTCCAAAACAAGGTAAGTGCATCTTTTCAAATTGGTTCGATTGCACTCCAAGAAGTCCAGCAGACGACCAGGAGTGGCAATTACAATCTCAACACCTGCCGAGAGATCCTGACCCTGAGGACCTTTAGGTGCGCCTCCGAATATGCAAGTGTTGCGGATTTTGGAAGTATTTCCAAATTTGTCAGCGACTTCCTGGATCTGCTGGGCAAGTTCTCGTGTGGGAGCCAGCACCAAAGCGATAGGACCGTCGCCCCTCTGAAGACGGTGCTGATGGTTGATGTGAACTATAGCAGGCAAGATGTATGATAAGGTTTTTCCTGAGCCAGTGGAAGCAATGCCAACCATGTCACTGCCGCTGAGGGCAATGGGCCAACCCTGAGCCTGGATAGGTGTGGGCGCTTTAAATCCCATCTTTTCAATTTCATCCATCACATAGTCAGGGAATCCAGCTTCTTCAAAATCGAAAACAGGAGCAGGGACGTCTTTACCTTTGAGGGTTATATCATTTTGACTCCTCCACGCCTCAACTTCAGAAGATGATCTCGCTGTAACATTTCTATGAGGTACGTAAAACTCTTTCTTAAAGGATTCTAATCGGCTCAAGTCCCATTTCGGTTTCCTCAACTTGGCTCCAGCGTTGCTTGCTCTTCCTCTTCCACCTCCACCGCCGCCACCCATCCGTCCACCACCACCGCGGTCTCTGCTGCGACGCCCACTTCGACTTCTACTTCGGCTACGATCTCTGTCCCTAGGGAATAATATAAACTTATCATGTGAATAATATAAACTTATCTTAAACATTATATTATTCACATTCAAAATTATACCTGATTTGCATTCTCAAAAATGGTGGCTTATGAACTCAATATTGTATTTACAAATGCCATAATACATGAAATGAAGAGTTTTGATTAGGCATTTATTCTCCAGTTTTGATACAACCAAATGTTCACATTAGGGAGATCACTATCAATACTTGGTGGAAAGGCACTATATTCAAAAAAAATAAAACTTTCTTTAGAAATTGATTCCACTTTTATTTTATACGATTAGGACCGGTATAGCTCGTGACGAGCATTATCAACTCAACTAATAATACTCGGCCAATAATAATCAATTGATAATGCTCGTCAAGAGCGAAAACTGACCTGATCATATTAATAAAAGCGGAATTAGTAGAAAAGAGTGTTTTATATTTTTAATACAACCAAATGTACTATTTATTCCCTGAGAACTAAATACATTAACATATAACGCTATCGCCATTTTGTATGCAATCGAAAATGAAAATGACACTTGGTATATTATGAATTTCAAATGTACAGTTTATAATTATAAATACGAGACATAATTCATTCAAATTGGAATAAAAACACACATGTATAGTGTGTGCAGACAAACCCGTTCTTAGAAACAATACAGAGCGCCTATATAATAGAATTATCAATTTTAATATTTATGAATTATTAATACAGAAAAATGTCTTACCTCCCTCGACCCATGTTAATATTCTACAAAATACAGCAGTTTATCGTATGAACATGAATATTGGATCTTGTCTTACGCGACAAATTCAAGTCTGGCTCCACATCTTTTGAATTCTGTTTTAGACGTATGTATTAATCGATCGGCACTAACTCCCGCCAGCCGTATTGGGAAAATATTTCGGCAAATTTTCTATGGTACGGCGCAACCGCAAAGCGTGTCCTCGGGTATCGCTAATCATAGACAATTTTTATAATCAACCCACAAAACAATGCATAATATGGTATACTTAATACATTTATTATTATATAAAGCAAGACTTCCCAAACTTTTCCTGTGGGTGGAAGACCTCGTAATTATTTAAATTTTGACGAAGCACCTTAATAATTAAGTAATTTAGGCAAGAAATCATAATGAAATCAAATTAAAATGGATTGTGAAAATATATTCTACATTGGCTTAAACTATTTAAATTCAAATATGTTTGAATTTTTAAGTATATATGTATGTATGTTACATTTGTTTAACTTATTTTATAATTTCAATCAACGAAAAAATTATCAACTTCAGAGACTGATAAAAAGTAATGTCGAAAACCAGTCACGCTAGAAACTAAACTAGAAGTACTACGTCGTATAGAAGCTGGAGAGCAAATTGTTGAAATTTACAAGGCAATTGGACTAGCGAAATCTACCATTCAAACTATTCGCGATAAAAAAGAAGACACTAAAATTTTTGCAATCTTCTGCACCTTTAAATGTTTTGAGATTAACACGCCAAAAGATAAAATGCATTTTGAATGATAAACCATGTTACAAATTTAAAAAAATTGGAACCAATCCCATTGAATTTTTATGAATTTGTATTAGAATAATTGATTCCTTATACGGCTTTTCGCTTTGCGGCCAAGTTTCGTTGAACGTATCTAGGCCGTAAAGCGAGGTATGGGTGTACAAATTTTGCGAATTTACTGCTATACACGTGTTTAGAGTAAAATTCTTCCAGAAAAATTGTTATGTTTGTGATATAACTATGTTTTTATTCATGTCCATTGTCCGCTCCCAATGTGGAGATATAGACTCCTAATGGAAATGTCTCAACAGATTTTTTTTTACTATAACTCTGATCAATCGCTCAACTAAGAAGGATAAGGCTAGGACAGGATTAGTGGTTAAATAATTACTTTTGCTACGCCCAGTTATAAAAGGATCGGAAAAGGTGGGAGGGAATTTTTAGATTGAAAAATGATGTTCGTACTGGACTCAAGCCCGTGAAATCCGACACGGAAGCCCATAACGCTAACCGCTGCGCTATAGGACCCGATTATAACTAATAGATCAGGCAGTATAGAAACATTCAAACACTTCAATAGAAAGCAGATTATTTGACGATTATTGCTATCAGACGAAAACAGTTATCAACTTCGACAAGGAAAAGATATAAAAAAACATCTGCCTCATTGGAACAAGATTAAGAAGACAAAGTGAAGATTTTTTTATGGAGAAAGAGGATATTGATTATACATATTCTAAACTAAATCTTTTTACTATTTAGATGTCGCTATGAAGTGGTTTGACAGCCAAAATGAATGTAAATCAAAAACAAAAAGTGTCTTGAAATTAATTGAAATTTGGGAGCTTTGAAAATAATAGATAGCTAAAATAATAATAATAATAGATAGCTTTGAAAATAATAGATAGCTAACTAAAAATCAATAATTCAATTTATCAATATATAAAAAAACATACCAACTGAGTTTATTTTCCTATCAATTGTGTTTTTTTATTATCCGGGACGCCTTCATCCCCAATTAGACCAGAAAATCGAGAATAAGCAAAATTATTGTATTTTTCAAAATAGTTAAACATTTTTTAAAATTATATTTTATATTTATAGCTTCATCCATTGTAATTATATTTTCCGTATCTCGCTCAACATTTACATTTTTGATAATTCATTATTTCAAAATATTCATTTGAGACTATCCTCATAAAATAGGTCATGATCATTTTATTTTTCGCTATTTTTGAAAAAGTTTTTATACTCTTTGATCTATGGTTTATTATTTCGAGAAACTCCTGAATATGGCTGCCTCGATATGGATTAAATGTCTCGATTATTTAGGGTAAATATTGCATCGTGCCTGAGGTTTGTAATTAATTATTACTTTATATATAAAAAAATGAAATATTCTATTCTTGTTTTTTTCCGCTGCAATTCGTTCATTCTGGCGAATTAACGGATGGCAGGTTTTTGGTTATTTTTCCTTTGTATTTCTTAAGATGGAAATGTATCAATTACGTTAACTCCAGACGTATTATTTTCGGGCTCAATCGTTTCTAGTTGCTTCAATTAATCGTGGAATCATTTGGTTGATTAGTCCACTCCTACCGCGATCACCTGCTTAATTGTTAATAATTTAAGATGTTTCAATTTTACTATGATGGACATTCAATGCAACATCGATATCATGCACTCAAAATCCTAGATTGATAAAGGTGTTTATAAATATTGTTTCAAACGTACGTCACGTGAATGTCGAAATAGAGTTATGAACTTGAGTTTAAGCTAAGAAAGCCGTAATAATTATTACATTCATTGGTTTTGCATACTAGTTTTTCCGATCCACATTTGTCTTCATTTGAAAGTGAGTCTGGGGATTTCAGCCAATTCTAATAACAGTAAACCTATGTTAATATTACTTCTCAACGGTTCTAAATGAACACCATTATTGTTGAATTTATACTATTTTCGTGTGGATGTATTTTTAGATTTTGAAATGTAGATATCTGAGTCATTTATAATAAACGTCATGTGGGATTAATATACCTACGTTGTTTTACTTCAATCATTGCCTAGAAGACCTGTTATGATTAATTAAAATCATTTTTAATGCGTTGTTGAGGCCCATTTAATTCTGAATTGAAATTCTCTTGAAATCTTCCCTCTGTCGATCCTTTGTTATATTAGATAATTAAATAGTTAGTTGAGTTATGATTATATATCTGGTGAATATCATAATATCGATTTTCTATAGGCTTGTTGACACTTTTTTTCAATAGTATTTCTAAAATTATCTATTAATTTTTTACTACCATTTCACAAAAGTCGCTGGCGTTCTTTTTTTAAAGCACTCCTTGAATTGCAATTTCGGTGATCAATAAAAGTAATATAAAGACACATGAACTTGTTTGCAAATTAAAATTTATTTTGAGCGCTTAGTTTGTAAAAACTGTTTTAAATAGAATAATAGAATTGTTTATTTCAGACCATGTACAATATAAGTAATTGCTTCATGTTTTCTACATCGGTATCCGTTTGGTTTTAGTTACCTTCCTAAAAAAACATTTTCGAACTAAAAGGTAGTTTATGTATATCAGATTATTTAAAACAATAACTGAACTTAAATTTTATCCTACATCTATATGCCAGGATGCATTGTTTCTGTCCCCACTCAACTGTTCACAGCAGTGAATTTAATATCTACTTGTAAAACACACACTTGATTAAGTGGATCCTGTTTGTTATTAATGCACATAGTAATTTTTTGAAAATTCAACTAATGAAAAATAATTCTGGAAACAATAAATTTATTATATTGGTCATATTCAGTTTTTTACATGTTTCTGTTATCTTACATTTTAGTCACTAAACAGTTGCATCGCCATATTTAGGTCGCATAATCACTACTCTACTTTAAATTTATTTCTAAGAAGTTATGCCCTAATATCTTTTTAAATTATTAATTTCATTATACATCAAATAAATAAATGGCATAGAAATTTATTTTATTTTATCACATTTTTCTTCTGAAGGAAGCTTCTCAAAGACTGTTTTATTGTTGTGTAATTTTTTTACCCCTCTTGTCAAAATGCGTATTTCAGATACTGTTTATGTTTTAAATAATATTGTTCTTAAAATTTGGAATAATTTGCGATTAAGTGAAATAGTGAACCATTTTTTCTGTATAAAGTGTATTAGTAATAGTTAAGTTAAAGGCATCAGATTGGTTTTCAAGAACCCACATAATAAATCAGCCGCTCAAGGTCAAAACAAATGAATCTGATTTTTCTTTACTTTCAAAACAGCTCAAACAAAGCGTTTAGTAGTAGTGAAGCAGAAAAAATATTAATCTTTCTTTGTATTAGTGTATTCTGAGCATTGTGTTATCTTATGCCCAATACTAAAAGTTACTAAAAATTGGAATATTTTTCTTTGAGGAGTCGAAATCCATCTTAAATGGTCCAACTGGAATAAGTTGCGTAGAAAAGACTTTTAGGCCTCAAGTCTAATTATTGGAATAACATATTTCTGTTAAATCATTTTTGAAATTTTCGCCTCAATTTGTATAAATCGAGCGGTATTTTAATTTTTTAATAATCTATGATCAAATGTAAACTTTAAAATTTTCATAGCTGTTCATAAATTTTACAATGGAAAAAATATTTCACAAGGTTTCGCATGTCTATTAAATATTTTTTGCAATAAAACCTTTTTATTTTTAATTTAATCTGTCATTACACCTATTGTGTATTAATATGTGATCAATATCTTTCCAGGTCAATCTGATAATCTGTAATGGCTACACTGCTTCAGGAAAACGGAATAAAAAGTCTCAGCAGTAATGGTGTCATCGTGCACTCACACCAAATGCCAGTAAATGATAGAACCAATCATGAAATGGAAGACCAGCCTCCGGAGGCAGAGGGCGATTGCCAAACAATTTCTACTGCTGAAGAGACTGAGGACGCCCCCGAAATTGATATTGTGATCAATAATGTTGTGTGCAGTTTCAGCGTTCGCTGTCATTTAAATTTAAGACAAATAGCCTTAACCGGAATAAATGTCGAATTCCGAAGAGAAAACGGAATGGTAACCATGAAGCTGAGAAGGCCTTACACCACAGCATCTATATGGTCATCCGGTCGCATAACGTGCACGGGGGCCACGAGTGAGGACCAAGCCAAAATTGCCGCTCGCCGCTACGCACGTTGCTTGCAAAATCTCGGTTTCAAAGTACGATTTCATAATTTTAGAGTGGTCAACGTTCTCGGCACTTGCTCTATGCCTTTTGCCATTAAAATTACACCGTTCTCTCAAAAGTACAAGGAAGCAGAGTGAGTAAACATATTTAAACATTTATTTAGTATTCGTGTCGTATTTGCTTATTATTTTTAGATCTTAGTCAAAATGGTGTGATAAGAGGTTGGAAACCCCCATTGCGTAAATTCAAACATTGACCCGCACCACTCTCTTATGGATAATATCCATTAACGATGCAACTGAGTTATTTGCTTAAATTTGCCTGTTCACGCGAGATTAGTTACTAACCGACTAATTCACTATACTAATCTACTTGACCAATGTGAACAAGGCCTTAGGTCTCATTCTATTTAATAAATTTATTTTTACTGTCTACGGAATGGATGAAGAGCTCCTGACTTAAAATCGATCTTCTTTACAAAAAAATAATGTAAAGGAACCTGTTCTACAATTTCTAATCTGAACTGATATTATATTTAACTTATAAAGAGCCTTGAATCCATTTTAGTCACAGAAAAATTTACATTTGTAATGTTTTTTAAATTCAGAAAATTAGTAAGATTAAGAACTAATTCCAATTCGCCAAATATTTGGAAATTGGTAGATCGTACAAGATATTCTCGATGAGAATTTTATTTTAGTGTTTCGGGGAGAATCGACATCACAAACGTTAATGTCTTATATCTCAAATTTAAAAAATCTAATTTGACTAACTTTACCGGGACTTGTACCTAGACCCGCCTGATCGGTGAAGCTAAACCTTTACCAACTAAACCATGGCGGGTGACAATTTATGTGACAGCCATTTTATGTAAGATAAAAGCATAAAAATTAATATACTTGTATGTTAACGTTTATCAGTAATGCTATTCTCGTTATGCTAATTTCCTAGTAAATGGGGTCGGGCCATGGCCTAAGTAAATTAAAAATGAAATATTTTATGTAGAAATATAATTTTGGCTGGAAGGATTTGTAGAATTTTATTTATTGTCTTACATCTAAACAATTTTTTCAGCTATGAACCTGAGCTGCATCCAGGTGTAACGTATAAAATCACCAACCCTAAAGCTACATTGAAGATATTTTCTACAGGCAGTGTGACAGTGACTGGTAAGAATTGATTTTGATATGGTTGTATTGTTGAAAATTTAAATTAACTTTGATTATTCCACGTATTGTGTAATAAAATTCTTAACAAAAAAGAAATATTATTAAATAATATTCTTAATAGGACAGGTGGTTCGCCGTTACTCACATTGTTTCCAATTAATAGAGTAATCACCAACCTATCTGATTGATTGCAGCTCATTAGTTTAATAGTTTGTAATGTTTAACGTCATTAGTAGTATGATTATATTTATTTGCTTTGTTTTGATTTTATAATCCCCTCCTTGCTTCCCTTAAAAAGAAAAAATCCCAATCTGATTGATTGCAACTCATTAGTATCATTATTAGTTTGCTTTATTTCGATTCTACACCCCCCTCCTTGCTCCCCTTAAAAGGAAAAAAACCCAAACTCCATTTTGTAATTTCATAATTTTAAAATGTTAGAATCAATCTTGCTTCATTACTTAAGCAAACTTTGCGATAGTAAGTCTGAAGATGCCTCTGAAAGAGGCGAAACACGTGTCACAGTTAGTAACACAATACGTGGAATAATCAAAGTTAATTTAAATTTTCTATTAAAATATACTTCCACAAAGTTACCGCCGAAACCATCGAAAGTATGGTTGTATTGTAGTTAATTCACCGTCTTCAAATATAATCTCTTTGTATGTTTTTATATGTCGCAACCTCATTTGCACATTGGAAGTACATCCAATGGCTCATTTAACCCTCCAGAGACGAGAGCTTTTTTCGATAAAAAAAAATATTTAAGCCATATTGATGTCACGGATAACTTTTATTTCTAAATTAAAAATGCAAAGTCGTTGTATAGAAACCCCGCATGACTATATGGTCATGCTCATCCTTATATTACCGTGTAATATTGTGTACGGACAGTAGTAAGGACGAGCGTGATCGTATGGGCACACAAACATTCGGGGTTAAAATATAGCTAAACGTGAAATTTTTCAAAATATTTACAATTTGACCTTAGATCAACATAATTTCAACACAAATATATTAGTAAAAGAATTGTAAATAATTTTATGTTTTGATAAAATAATAACTAACAGTTTCATGAAAAATAAACAGGAATTCAAAATATTGCATGTGGGTTGATCGTTTCCATCCCCGCGGCTGATGAGTAACTGAAGTCTGTGTCCTTTTTAACCAAATTTGAGTGAAAGCAACGATATTCAGGTAGAAAAAGGATGAATAGTGGGATCAATAGAAAACGGTGTTTACTGTGACCATAATATGGTCACACTCGTCCTTGGAGGGTTAAATACTTCTTGGGCACTAATAACTGAAATGTCAAAATAATAACTGCACCACGTACTTTAAGAAACTGTATTTACTGATATGTCATAGAAGACATAGGTTGTCAGATGGCAGAAGGACCCATCAGCATTTTTTTTCAATTTCAAGTTTTCTATCCCTTAAATCCAAAAATACATCTCAACCTTTAGAGCAGTCTCTGCCAAACTTTTTTACTTCACGGCACACTGATGGTGGTTTACAACTGAGGAAAGGGTGGATATTTTAGTAAAAAAATATGACGGCATCTTTTGTCAAAAACATAAATACGTTTTGCAAACAGATATGTATGAACTTAACAAAGAGCAACCATCTAATTGAACTATAGAGAGAAAACAAATAATTTATGGCAAAAAAATAATACTAGTCCCTTTAAATATGATTTTAAGACAAGATAGTCTGAAAAAAAATAGCAATTTTTAAAATTTTGAATTGGATCACGGGGCAACATTGCACACAGCTGACTTAATAAAAAAGATAAATATAATGTCCTTGATTCTTCTTCAAGATTGCCGTAATCTTTTATGGTAAACGTTGCTGTTTCTCCGATCAAGTTTTCGCCTTCCAAAAACTGTGAAATATGTGCAGGAGATTTCTGACTACATAAAGAATTTGTATGCATCACTTTTAATTTGTGTGAAAATCTTAATCCCATAGACTGCTTGACGTGGGTTTGTGATGTCAATTTACCTCGAGTTTATCTCGAGTGATTTAAAATACAATTTTCATCGAGTTTGTTTCGAGAATGTTCTTTCAACTTTAAAATATTTGGGGCATTGGCATAAGCTGTAATGTCAAATATTAAAAAATAAAAATAAAAAAAGACATTTACAAGGCGGGAGCAATATCGACTACTTTAATCATAACTGTATAAAATTAACCATATACCTGGTACATGTGCAATAAGATCACATGGCTCATATTTAAATGTTTTTTTTTAGATGGCCCATATTTTGTTTTCTATCTAATTTATTGTTGTATTACAGTGGCGGTTCTACGTACTGGGCTAGGTGGGCTTAGCCCGACCTGAATTTTTCACTCAAAATGTGTAGAAAAAAAACTTTAGATGGCTGAATAAAAATGAACAGCAATTCAGCCGCTGAACAAAATAAATTTATTTCTAAACGAAACTAATCTTTCCCAAATTTATACAATATATTTGTTTTGATTTTCCTCTGTGTCAATATAAGACAATGCTATGTCTACCTACAATAATACTCTCGATTGTTTTTTGTATTACAACTTTAAACCGAGCCCGCATAAAAAAAGCAATAACCATATACATACTTCATACAGAACAGACAACGTGACGTCAGTCTGACAATAACTACGTATTAATAATTCGCCGCCTGTGTGGTCGAGTGGTCAACGTCATTGGCTACCGCTACGGAGGTCACGGGTTCAAATCCCAGTACGGGCAGTTTTATAAATTGATTTTTAAGTCGATTTATGAATTTCTGTTCAAAGGCATGGATGTATGTGATGTCTTGAATTCCCCCCTCCCACCCATCCTATCCTATAAACGGGCATATCGAGAGCTATTAGCTAATCACTAGTCCTGTCCTAGCCCTTTCATTCTATTCCCTACTCTCTTTAAAAAAAGAGAGGTTGAGCAACCGAGTAACAAGCAGTTCTCGTAGAAACACTTCTGTTGAGATAAACTCCATTAGGAGTCCATATGCTCCACATTGGGAGCGGACATGGTACAAAAAAAAAAAAAATAATAATAATAACAAAGGCTCGGGCTACTTTAAAATTAGTCCGAGTACTTTGTTTACACTAGGGCGCAATTAAGCACAATTAGAAAAGTATGTATTTTATTCGCATTGGTCATACGGAAACGGCATCTTAACGTACATGACTACGCCTCGGCATACAGCCTGCAGTCATTACGTCACACGGGCTAATTCAAACTAGCCCATACATACAAAATCACTCGTACCAACCTCTGTTCGTTAAAAAATAAACGTCAGAGTTCATTGTTTTCAGAGACAAGTTATATTGTAGGAAACAAACCACGGTAGTTCACTTTGAAGGAGACGAATTTGAGGTTCAGTTTTAACTATTCTATTATTTCATACTTACATTAGCTTTGATTTTATTATATAATAATTTATGCTTTGCAGTAGTGTCATAGTATTTGTTAATTTGCTTGTAGATTAATGTATAATGTGAAGTAGAAACATAGACAATTTCGTAAATAGTAAACAATGCTAAACTTTTCTCTAGACCACCCAAGATTTTAGGTCACGAACCGCCACTGTTGTATTATTACATGGTTCATACTTTTGAAAGGCTGAGAAAAAAAATTGAAAAAACTGTATATTTAGCTAATTTTCGTAAAATCCTCACATACACCATATTTGGTGTACAGCGACGACATATTTTGTATGAAATTCGACGACCAAAGCTCAGGAACGTATCTCAGTCAAACACAAAATCAAGATTACTTAGAACAATTATATTTCAATAATCATGCAAAGGAACAATCTACCTACTAACAAGCTCACAGACATAACAATAGGTAGATTATTAATAATAAAATTGCATACATTTAAAAATGGTATATGATAGTTAAATGGTATCTTTATCAATAGTTTTTTCAAGATTTATACGTATGATTTATCAAATATACAATAAAGGTTATTGAGTGATGTGCATGTCAAAATTATTCCGTGTTTTGATAAACAACAACGAAACACAATTACAATTCAACAATTACGAAAAAATATAAAATTACTTGAAAAAGTCATTTTTGTTAACAACATGGACAACTTTCAAACAGAAATAAATTATTTTACAAAAGTCACATGCATATTTGAGGAGCAAACATTCAAAAAGTGTTTTGTCACAAATTTTGAAAAATGGCGTTTATATCAATTCTAATAGCCCATAATAAAACCTATGAATGGAAATCAAATTAGTGTTCAAAAAGGTTTTTTTTAATATTATAATGAAATCATAAAGTTGACACATTCATACAATTCGTCACTTTTGCAACACTTAATTCATCATTTTCCAAGCTTTGTATTTGTTTGACAAAACACTTTTTGAATGTTTGCTCCTCATTTGTTGTCTTATGTAAATTGTTTCCTCTACTAGTAAATGCATCGAAAAGATTTTTCTTTTTGAAAATAAAAAAACAAAAATAAGAAGAGTATTTTTGATAAAACGCGGTTAACCGAGTGAAATAAACTGTGTTTCGGGTTTTTTCAAAATATCCGAAAAACTCAAAAACTCTACTTATTACCATTTTAACCAAATTTCTGAGCGTCACATTTTCTTTTTTTAGCACAACCGTGCAAGATAAAATTAGTCCCATGCAGCTCTGCATCAGCCGAATAACACAAGAAATAAATTTGTTTCCTTTCTTAACCTTTTAGCTGCCGTAGATAATTAATAGTAATTACCTAGCATGCCGGTTATAATTTGCAACTATTAATTTAATTAATTATTGACGAGATAACTCGTCTCTGGCGTGTTGAGCATGAAAAATTTTACGAGATATCTCGTCTGTAGCAGTCATCGAGTTAATCACTATTGGGTTAAGGAAGGCGGCTGTGAAACAGCGACTGCATACACAAGGGGCACAGAGTTTTTATCTGAATAAAATTGCATCAAATACGTATTTTTTATGGTTTTCAATGTGGAGTACTTTATACTATTCACAAGTTCAATGCATGTTTCAGCTCGAAGCGTCGGTGATGTGCAGACAGCTATAGAACGAATATTTCCATTAATTCACGAATTCAGGAAAGAAAGAAGCCCAGCCGATGAGGAGATTTGGCAAGCTAAACGTGCGGGGCGTAAAGCTTCATTGCGCGATATCAACCCACTAGACGGCCATCTGAATGACCCCATGGAGCTGGTCACGCTGTCCGGTGATGAAGAACAAAATTGTGAAAGTGACCAAAATTGGGATTGCATAACCTAAACAATATCTCATTACTTAGTTAGTACCAAAGACTTAATTAAAAATGAACTACTTCTATAATATAATCGATATTGCACTTCGAAAAGAATCAGTTTGCATACTGTCGAAGAAAACTCACGACTCGGTTTTCTTTCGAATCGATAGGGATTGATTTTTGTTTTCGGCTCGTGACACACTTCTCTGGATAAAATTTAACCATTTTCTCGAAGACGACTTCAGTGGTTGAGTGATCTGTACGAACATTTAAAACGTATTTATGTAACATCATTTTGCAGTGCACATAAGACTGCTTAGAATTAAACACATACATATAAATAACTTTATTCATAAAATATTGATGAGTGAATGAGTGATTAATAAGCAATTCTTTTGATATTTATAATCTGATAAGTTTGTTTCTGTCATTGTGCTGTTTTTTTTAAAGTTTGTGTATCCTGTCTATTTTTTTCATTTCATTGCCTGTGAAAGTTCATTCTTATCGCCTATTATCTCTACCGCTTATTGATCTTTTCTTATATCATGAGCTCCAGTATATCGCATTCGCTAGCGTTTCATAGAACTGCTCCATGACATGATTATCGATTATCTGGATGATTTACCAAAGTGTCGATTTCTTTGTTTACGTTGTATAAAATACTTTATGTACCTATAGTTCAATACCGTTTTCAGTTTTTAAACTATATCATCGACCGGTTCGTTCCATCGTTAGTTTTATTATTTTCAAATTTGAAATATAACAATATGCTACGTAAATAACTGTTTATCAATATTTAGATTTAGTGATTATTTGTGTATCAAAAAAATTAGTCAATTCGCTGAACACGTATACTGTCTACCATTTTTTATATCTAATATGGTACATATTGTTAAAGAACACATTTGCTTATTATTTTTTTATAAATAGGACTATCCTGTTATGCATTTATTCAAAGGTAACGATGGTTCCATCAAACTTACATATAGTTATATTAGTAATTACCAGTTAATGATAGGATCATATAAAACTTGATAAACATATTATTCGCATATTGACGTAACAATGTTTCTTTTTGTGACTAGAATCATAAATTTGAGTTATTATAATAAATTATGAAAACACCGTAGGTTTTTAATATCGATATTGATGTATTAGCACATATTGTTATACCAAAAATATTTGACCATCGGTGTCAGACTTTTCTAGAGTAGCTACGCTACGCATGCTCTCGATAAATAATTTGTTTATTTTAGCTTAATCTTTAAAAATGCATAAAAATAAAACTTTTCGTTGAATTGAACACTATTTACATTTGATTTATATACATATTTTATTGAAAAAGTCTCGAATCGTAAACTTTTCAAAATGAAATCGGCTAAAAAACATTTATATTTTCTACGAATACCATTGAAAACGGGATTTTTCTTATCGACTAATGAAAATATTGTATACTCGAATATCCACCAGCAGGTGACACTAAACGTCTTTGTAGTAATTTAAAATTTTATCATTTAATAATTTATTACACTACAGTCGTAATATGAATCCGTATGCAATACTGAAAATCGCATAGTTTGCAGTCGTATTCGTTATTTAGCTAAATTCTTCATTCCATGTTTAATATGCTTTGCTCTTTTGTAAAATAGAACCAGTAGAAGATCAATTAAAATTGACTTATTCTCATACACTATGTGCCTATATGATTTCATTCAATATTTCTTTTTTAGAACTATAAATGAAAATAATTAGTTTTAATAGCTATTTCGGCTAGTCAAGATAAACCATCAGAAGATTGTGAAAGTTAAACTTTACGGTGCAGTAAGATGAACATTTTTGCATGATCTTATTCGTTAAGAGGTTAAGGCGTGGAAAAATCAAATGTGACAATTATTATTTCATCATAATGTATTTTATAATTTTAAAATGTACCAGCTTTGTGTATCATGTTAATTAGTGAATATGGTTATTTTAAACATGCATCTTCTGATGACAACTCCGCTAGCTGAGAATCATTTAAATATTTGTAGACTAAATTTATTTTATTTATTCTTAACAATCTATTCTCAAAATATTTTTTAGTTTTAATTCTTTATCTTTGAAATAAACTGATGTTATTTCTTTTCAACAAAATCTTCAATAGAAAATATTTTGTTGCGTATCCTAAACAATAAAACTAAAACGTAATTTTTAACACACAATACAACAATGTTCCTCATGAATCAATTGCTCTCGTCTATTCTAGTAAAAGACTAATTGAAAACACTGCTTTTTATTCTCCTATAATTATTTACAAGTAGAATGTATACTGTTATTATTTGTCGATCATTAGCGCATAGCAGAAATGTGGATAAACCATTGATATATCCTTCTCACAATACTGCAACTGTCAGATTTTGATGTTTTACCAAGATATGTATGGTACAATTTCATATATAAGTCTGTATCGACAACCCACTTCCGAGAAGGTGCGTGTTTGGGACCAAGTAATTAATCGCCATTGAGAATATATTCATCAAAGTAATTTAAAACAGCATCCAATGAATCTGCTTGCATACATATCACATACAAATTCCAACCGCCATTGATATTTTATTTATTAAAAAATTTGCGCATGAAATTAAGCTGAAGTATTGATTATGCCTCATCGAAATGTATTTATTGTGGTCAAAAAGCATTTTCATATTTATGCTGATGAGAGGCACTTTTATTTTGCGTATCGAGTGCTATCCAGATCAGTGTTCTTCAACCTTTTTACATCCGTGGACTGGTAAAAATATTCCGCGGACCAGCGTCAACCAGATACACATATTTACACACACAGCCAGTTTTCGACTTACGACTATTTGGGACTAACAATGAAGTATAAAATAATATATTTGGCCGTGGGTGAACCATATAAATTGTAATTGGGCGTGTTTATGGCTATACATATACATTTAATGCCGTCTATTGGATTTTATTTTTTAAGGCTTTAAATATTTTTTTATTTGTATTAAATTCTACTTATAACCTTTTCAGCTTACGTCCAAGGTGGCGTAACGGAACCTGTCGTAAGTCGAGAATTGACTGCGCGTATGTCGGCTTAAGATAATATATTCAAAGAGTAAAAATTTAACACCAAGTCAGTGTTACATAGAATTTTATTCATGAAAGCTAATTAAACTACTTTTTGGTGCAATATTTGTTGCTGCATTTTTGTAATCAATTTTTTCATTTTTAGTACAAAAAAGAGGTATTCGAGTCAATTTTTTTTCGATACATAAAAGTTTTTGCAGACCGGCAAATCTGTGCGAACCGGTGCTGGTCCGCGGACCATAGGTTAAAGAAAACTGATCTAGAAAGTCTCGCTTCTGTTCTGCTTCAGAACCTCTGTAATTGCAAACATTGATACCGGTCACTGAAAACCTCACTACAAATTTCAAAAGAGATACTAACTTGACCTACCGCAAGTAAAGAAGCTATTTTTTTTACCTATTGTACCTGGTGATATTTCAATTAAGTAATCTCACATAATGATTGTTAATTCACTCCATATTAAATTTTAAATCGCGCATAGGTAATGATTAAAAAATAAACATACTATGATTTCAAAAATTTATTGAATTTTACCGTGTTGTAGAACAACAGTTGCCAACCTTTTGTACCTCACGGATCACTTAACTCACAATTTTGAATCCCACAGACCACTATGTTTTTTTTAAAAAAGCAGTCTAAACAAATAGCAAAGTAACAATCGTAAAAGTTACATTTTTTTTTATTATGAAGTTGTAATAAGTTAATTAATGTGATATTTGTTGTGGAAATAAGTTAATGGATTCTTGGCTCCGATAATGTTCATGCAACAACGCCGCAGACCCACCCAAAATTTTGCATGTACCACCGGTTGGCGGCCGCTGCTGTAGAAACATTTGAGTATTAAACACAGTGAAAGTTGTACAGACGAAATATTTGATTTTTATTAAAAAATAATTGTTAATATAGATCTGTAATGTTTTTTTGTGATCTAGTTTTGAAATACTGTTACAAAAATATTAATGTATACACATAAAGCAAAGAGCTTTCCGAGCTAAAATTACTAGCACACTTGAAACTCCAAAAGTAAAAATGAATATTAGAAGTCATTTAGTTCCCGCACAAATATATATTGCTTTTATCAATGCCTCCCATTGAAAAACTTATATAGTAAAATAAGTGAATAATTTACACTAAAATTATTTTTGTTGCAAAAGAAAAATATGCATGTTTAAAATATGTTGGGAGTTTTCGATAGCATTATCTATTATATGATTGTTACAATATTTTAACCAGATGTTTTCTGATTTCCATGATATCATCAAGTGTTCCTGCACTCATTATTCTGCTATGCAACATTTTCCATAAAATCTCACTATTTATTATTTTATAAGTGTACAATATTATTTAACAATTTGAGGGTTTGATATTCAACCTGACACTAAATAATGATGGGTTGTATTATACTTAGAGTACGAAATTTGAAGAACGCATTTTCAAATGAACAAATTGAAGACCCATCGGCATTGCATTGTTTAGTCAATCTATTTCATTTTCGTTAGAATATTGTTAATATGTAATTAGTCAAAGTCGGTTATATTGATTTAATTTTAGTATGCTTTTTCTGGCATTAAGCAGATTTGATAAAATAAAATGCTGGTAAAACATGTATATTTTTACAAGTTGAGTCATGAGTCTTGAATGTATGTATTCCTTGGTAAATTTATTACTATTCCATGGTTCCTTCTACATAAAAGTCAATGACTACTGCAAATGCTTAACACTTCATATTTGGCTGAATTTTCCATGACTGCTAGTTGATACTGAGATTTGTTTTAAAAAAATATTTAAACACTTGCAAATTCAAATACATTGAAAATTTAATTAATACAAGGGTTGTATTGTATACATTAATATAAATATACTCAACTTAAAAAAACACTATCGACTTATCCCAATTATATCTTTTTTTTACATAAAAAATGTAGTGAAATTTAGCACCGTGCTTTGAGTCATATACTTGATGTAAACAGGGCCTTTATGATATATATACTTATACAAAAGTATTATATAGATTCAATCAAGCCACACAGATCTTTGCATAATACAGACTTTTATATTGTATCTCGAAAACTATTCATTTCTGTGAATTCAATAAAGAAAATTCAAACACTCAATGTTGTTAAAATATTTCGTATACCTAAATGTATCTCGATTAGTATTACAAAGTAATTAAACATCATTGACACCATTTTCTGAATGCCTTTAAAATGTGAATAAAAATAATAAATGAGAACAATATGAACTCATTTTGTTGATAAAATGAATGTTGTTTTCTTTCTGGAAAATGAAAGTATTCCACTTACTCCTTTTCCTGAAGTGTCCTGTAAAATTCTTATTACCCTTATCTAGTCCTTTTTTTCCAATGTAACGCGGCATTCGCAAAAAAACTTTATTTTTTGTTATGATAACATTTGATTTTTGGATCTTCTCTTGGATGTCTTACGCTTTCCGAGAATTGTCAGAACTAAATATAAGCCTACAAAAACTTACCTGCGATGTCAATGTGAACCTATATAATATTACACATCAAAAAAACATGCACTAGTTCAAAGTTATTGAAAAGAGGAAACATAATTTGGACACTTAAAGAAATGTGATGCAGCTGCTGTAGGCGATCTGCAATTTCGTGGAGTTACACTTCAGCAACTGAGCAAGCAGTTCTCGTAAAAAAAAACCACTGGTGATAGCCTCCATTATCCCATTACCGCCCTCCGTGCACACTTGTGTACACCTATTATCTCTGATCATTATGAAAGTAATTTCTTATTTTGAAACTGTATGGTAGTAAGTAGTAAACTGTAAAAAATAAAATAAGTTAATACTTTGATAAATGTCGTTGGTTTATCATTGTAATATGGATTTGAAAAAAGACTATTTAGTTAAGATATTTTTATCGTTTTTTATGATGGATAACAGAATATTTTGATTTTGTTTTTATTATAATGAATATTTAGACCAGGGTTTCCCAAACTTATTCTGGGATGGAACACTGCAAGTCTGGAACACTAAGCTTAATTTTTGGGATGGGTAATTTGTACTTAATATTTTTTTATTACTTATTATAAATACTATTTATTAGGTAACTGATTTCAAAGTATATTATATGAGTAAATAAAGCTCTCCAGAGAAAATATGTGGTTTACGCCTGTTAGCAAATCTCATTGATTGTTTACTTACCTTAATCTCTTTTCTAATGATTTCTAATAATTTTTCAGAGTTAGCCAATCATCTAATAGAAAAAGAGCATAATTTTAATCAGAATAGTAACGTAGAAATACTCAATTGAATAAATAAAAAAGGTTTAAAAATGAATAGTTTAGAATTTTTAGAAATAAATTTAAGCATTAATAAAGAATTTTTAGTAAATAATGCTGCTGCATGCTGCGGATGTCTCCGGAAAGCCTCAATCCCGCCTGCCTCTTCTTTCGACCGGTGGGATTCCGGCGTCCTGGACGTCCGTCGGGTACTATCCATAGGATGTACTCGGCGGAACTGAGGGATGCTGGCATGTCATGGGAGGAAGCAAAGCTATTGGCGGGAGACAGGGAAACATGGAGGTGCCGCGTGGCGGCCATATGCTCCACATAGGGAGCAAACATGGCCAAAGAAGTAAATAATATCGTAAGATAGGTTGTTCGCAACTGCTAAATTTATTTTCCAATGGCTTAACCCCTCCCTAATTGTTGCTACTCATTAGTTAATCATTTCTTAACGTAAATGTCATTTGTTTTACCATTATTGTTGGTTTTTCTATCATCCCCTCCTTGCCACTATTATAATATATCAGAATACATAGTAAAATTAAAATCATTCCTACTTAAACAAGCATTTGTGAAAGTAATATCGTCTGAGGATGTCTCTGAAAGAGGCGAAACACATGTCACAGTTTTAAGCACAATACATGGAATAATCTAATACTCTCTTGACACATGGCACTCTTCTGACAAACTCGTCCAGAAATCATTTAATGGCTGATCTTTGTATTTTTGTGTCAAATCAGAGTCACTGATTAAGTCAATTAGATTTTCATACTCACTTGCCCTTTAGCCTACTGTTGCAGTGGTGACGAAAAATGAATTCCGAACCCAGGAATCGCCAGTTTTCGGAAAATATTTTAAGTTATGTACCTAGGTCAAATTTGAATTTTATACTTTTCCATGAGTTTTGTCGCTAACAACCCGGGTTTCGCCTTTCGGCATCTTCAGGCATTCCAAGTGCACGGATGTACTTGAACTGACGCGTAGTAAACAGTTTGTATTGTTTATAAACAAAAATATAAGTAGATCACTAAGTTAAAAGTTTATTAAAATGTAAAAGTGGAAAAGTACAAAATTCAAACTATTCAAATTTGATATTGAAATTCCATCAAGCACCCTCAGTCGAAATACTTAATTATGTACCTAGGTGTTCCAAAAATACTTCAAGGGATGATATCCAAAATTGTATTTTTTGATCAAAAGATGAAATTTTATCTCTGGTATTAAAAATTGTCCTTGTAATGGTAAGTTTACTTGCACTTTGTAAAAATGCAAGATTTATCAACCACGAAGGATTTGTTAAAACTCCAACATTTTTGTCCTGAATTATTTTGTGCCTTCAATAAGACCAATATTTCACTTCGAAGTTCATAGACATGTCACTTCAATACTCATCTCAATTAATAATATGATCATCGCATAAAGTTTTGAATAATTCTGATTGAAGTGGTCTAGATTTTACATAGTTTATCATTTTCACGGTCCATAACATTTTTTTAAATTGTGAAACTTAATACAATGATTGCTGGTGGCTATTGTAACACCTTTTATCTTTTCTACCATTGCTTGAGCACCGTTTGTGCAAATGCCAATACACTTCTCCCAACCTATCTCCTGCTATGTCATGTTATAATTGATACAGTTGAATTTATCTTCTGTTGTTTTTTTTTCATATACACCTAATCTCTTTTTTATGCGATTTTTTCTGTTGCGCGTTTCCCGGTCATAAATTTTACCACCGAGAGTTACTTTTTCAAACAAATGCATTCCAGATGTCCAAATATTTTATATACAAAATAATAAATACGAACCGAAGATGGAAATATTATTTTTTAATCAAAAAACATTTATATGTGTATGGGTTATATCAGGCATGGGCAACCTTTCCAAGGTCTGGGGCCAAATTATCATTCTGTCTCCGAGTCAAGGGCCGGACCAAATTATTAATCATAATAAAGTAATCATTTACTAAGCGTCAGTTCAAGTTCATCCGTGCACTTGAACGCCTGAAGATGCCGAAAGCCGAAACCCGGTTAGTGACAAAATCTGTGTGAATGTACATAATTTGAACGATTCAAATTTGATATAAAATTAAATAAAAAACGTTGCTACTTCTTATACATTTTTTATTTATATAATGAACGACATAATATTAATCTTATATACTGATTACAAAATTTAGTGTGAAGATTGGCCTTGTACTTGAATTACGAGACTATCAATATTGGCGTTGTTATTGCTGAAGGATAATCGTATAAAATTTTTGAGATTATCATCTGTTATCCTCGTTCAAATTTTTGATTTAATGTGTCTCATACTCGAAAACCTGTCCACACGTACATAAGCTACCAAAAAGACGAATGATTATCTTGCAAATGCGCTTAAATTTGTATATTTTTCTTCCACCAAACATAGATTATAAAAATCCGTCAAAGCAATGTTGTTAAATTGTGATTTTAGCACTAAATCCCCCTGAAGCTCAATAAGTTCCACCTGTAAATTTGCTGGAACATTATTTAAATCAGCATCCATCGGACGAGCAAATATAGCGAATGTGGAGTCTTTGTTTTGGAAGTCGGCAAACCTCTAATAATTTATTTCTCTATTACTTCGCCGAGATGAATCAGGGCCGGACAAAATAGCTCGGCGGGCCAATGTTTGCCCATATATGGGTTATAGATGTAAGCCATTTTTGAAGCCCCTAAGACTTGGAGGCCCAAAGCGCACGCCTCATTCACTTACAGGCAGTGGTGTGCCGCTAAAATTTTATCAACCGTTCGCACCTTGATCGGTGACTTTCAGATTTTCAAACAATTTCATGTCAATTTTAAAAACCCAGAAATTTCCAACGAGGGACGTTTTTTTTTTAGCTCTTAAATTTTTCAAATCCAAAAACCCAAGAATTTACCGATTTACTCTAATTACCGGCGCGGGAGCTTTTATTAAAAGTTTTATTATCCAAAATCATAGGAATTTACGAATATACTGATAACAGTGACGGGTCTTATTCGTCTATCATCGACTTCCGAGACATGATTTAAGAATAGTAAATTATTTTAGGAACCGGCTCCGCAGAGCCGGTGCGAACGCATAGCAGCACACCACTGCTTAAATGGTAATCCGCCACTGAGTAAAGCTATAAAGGTATTTTTAGTAATTGAAATTCAAAGAGGCTTAATTTTCTTTATGGTTAATATTTATTAGGAAAATTGGATTTTACTTATGGCAAGTTATTTAAGCAGGTCGGCGTCCATTGATGAAGCTAGTCGGAAGACTCGTGTATTTTTTTTATTTGTCAGTGTAATAAAATCATCGCCATACTAAAATTAATATTCGTCCAAGTTAATTCTCGGCATTCCAATATTTCAATCGTAGATCTATAACTATTATTACCATTGCGATACATCCGCGATAATCAAATGATTCAATTAGATTGACCGTGTATATATTTTGAAAAAAATCCAGTTTAAAAAATGCGGCGTAAAAGCGAGAGAAACAAAGCTAAATCGTCCCCGGAAAGCAAACCAGAAAAGCCCAAACGCGGTAGACCTTCAAGAAAAAAGAAATCTCCGTCTTCGTCTCCGGATCGAGATTCTGCCAGCGAAGAGTGCGTACCTGGCAGTGTAGAAGTTGAGGTTCAAGATGTTACTCAATCTCAAGTGGCTTGTCAATCTGAAACCGTCACACCGGAAAAGGTGCAATCGCATTCTGACGAAGACAATCTAGAAGTATGGCACGTTAAGGCGACTGAGACCTCTGATAGTGGAGAAATTCAGAAATTGAAAATTTGTTTATCTCGCCCTTCGATGACCCCGGAGAGACCCGATCGATCCCCCAGAGGAAGAAAAAAACTTAACAGGTCTACGTCTCAAATCGACTGTCTGACCGAGGCCGCTGAAGAAAAGCGTAAAGTTCGTCATCGCTCCAGGCGCTCTTCAGCCAAAGATAGCGAAAGCGCTGATGTTCCGAATAGTGATGAAAATGTAGAAAGTACAATTTCCAGTGATACAGAAGCTAAACCAGAAAAATCGAGTTTTATCAAAGTGCAAGAACCTAGTGATAATGATGCTGTGAAAAATGAAGTCGAGCAAGAGTCCAAGCAGGAAGCGTGCAAAACAACATCTCAAGAGAAACCAAATATTGACAAGGCTAGGAGTGTTACCGCTGTATCTACTGATAAGATTTGTAAAGAAAATGTGGAAGTGTGTGATAAAAATGTATTGCAAGTTTCAATTGTTACTAGTGTAAATCCTCCTGAACCGGTTCCTATTATGTCAGAAACCGGAGATATTAAATCGGAAACAACTACAAAGGCTGTGGAGAAAAATAGTGAATCAGTTGAAACTAAAAAAGAAATTGTCCCACCGGCTCTAGAAGAAGACCAAGTAAATACATCCTCGACAGATGAATCTATAAATAATGGAAAATCAATTCTTAAAAATAAACCGGAAGACATCACACCTGTAGATGCTGATAAGCTTGGGACTGATAGCAAGAGTGTCATAGAATCTACTGACGAAGTTGTTCATCCTGTGAAGTTGGACACATGTAAATCTGACGTTGAACAACAAAGTGCTACAGATTTGGAAAATGCCAAAAAAAGTTCTAACAGTGATGTTATTGAAATAAAGGATGTCCAAGAAGAAAAGAATGAGGAGAAAAATGACGAGCCTTCCAAAATCATAACCGAGCCTGCCAAAGAGACTCCAGAGATGGTAAAAAAGGTCACTGAATTGGATAATTCAGAGTCCAGTACTACTGATAAGAATACCACAGCTGAGAAACCTACAAATGTAATTATTTCTGATGATCAAGTCAAAGAGTCTCCTTGTGAAATGCCTATTGCAGATCCCCGCACGTCTGAAGATAATATAATAGTTAACATAGCTCCTGAAAAAAATGTGTCTGTACAGCTTCCCACAGTACAGGATCCGCATACAGTTCAGTCGGGAGGAAACATGCGCAAACGAAGATGGGGTTCCAGATCTTCTAAGGTTTCAAAAAGTACAATTGTCAATATTTCAACAGATTCATTGAAGAATCTCATTTCAAACGTTGAACCTGTCAGTGCAGAAGAAGTTTTGTTGGAAGTCATAGTCAAGGAACCCGCAGAGATCGAGCCTCCTAAAAAAGTTCTAACCGAATGCCAAAATAAAACAAATGGAAAGTACAGTGTGCAAGATAAAGTTGTAGATAAAGAATTTTTAGGAAGTATGTCTCACAGAAAAATTTCTATCGTCAACGAAGAAGCTCCCAAATTGCACAGATCTCCCAGTCCACCGAAGTATAAGTCTTCTTCCGTCTTGTATATCACTAATCTAGTTAGGCCATTTACATTACCGCAATTGAAGAATCTGCTTCAAAGAACAGGACGGATCGTCGAGAATGGTTTTTGGATTGACAAAATAAAATCCAAATGTTATGTCGAGTACGAGTCTGAAGAGTAAGTGAAAATTATTTTCCGTTTAGTTTTAATTAATTAAGATAGTTTTCAATATTGTTATTGAACATTTATCGCATGTCTTTAAAACAATACATAGATATTTTCTTAAATTATAACAGTTATACCTATTGTATTTACGGTCTGGTGTACAAAGGGTAGTACTATTAAACAGCTAGTAATGCTGGTAGCATAAGCGATTGATACTTTGAAACTGTTTGAAAGAAATAGTATTTGTAATAAACCCACTCGGGTCAGTTTTTAAAATAATAATCAATTGAGTTCAACTTGTAAAACTTTACTTACATTAATTTTCTGAATGGTAATTTTTTTTTGTTAACAGTGAAGCAATCGAGACAAGACATGCCCTGCACGGTGTTACTTGGCCTGTTTCGAATCCAAAAGTGCTAAATGTTGATTTTGGCTCAAAATCTGCAATGCAGGAAGCTCTCGCATCTGGAGAAGAAGATAAACCCGTCGGCCACATTGAAAATTGGATAAAAGAGCAGCACACGAAGGATTCGAAATCCAGCTTGACGGTAACAAAATGATTCAACATGCTGAAAAAATATATTCTTACTCGCTAGCTTCATTTATTTTTTATTAGGATTCTAAGATTCTGATTTCGTTGAGATTAAATATTGCTACTTTTGCTTTTTTACGAAAAAGGTATGTATACAATCTTTGATGCATTACTATTAAAATGGAGTGGCTGGATTTATTCACAGTAAAAAAGAGAGAGAAATTATCAATATTATTTGTATCGTTCAAATTATGTACATTCACACAAGTTTTGTCACTCACGACTTGGGTTTCGCCTTTCGGCATCTTCAGGCGTTCAAGTGCACGGATGAACTTGAACTGACCATAGTAATTGAGTGTATTGTGTTTAAATAAGAAATAAACGTATCACTAGGCTTAAAGCCATTGCTGGCAAAAAGGATTAACCCATGAGAATGCCTACAGATTGACTGGTGGGTAATTTTATGAATTATATTTATTTTTGTTTGTCGGAGAAATTTTTATGATTCTCAAATATAGATAAATTATCGAAAAAAGCTAACTCTCTCATTCGTAACCATAGTGGATTCAACCCAACATATAGCGTAAAAAAACATTAGAATTAGTGAAAAAACTTAAGTCATATCATCCTTTGCAATTACAAATTAATTTCATTTGACGTGGTCAGTTTATTTACTAATGTACCAGTCAACAAATGCAAAAGGATTATAGAAGATACCTTAAATGCGCGTAGAGTCAACCCAATAGTTATAAAAGAGTTACTAAATATTTTGATGTTTGCGTTGACCAGAATTATTTCCAATTTGACAATAAAATCTATAAACAAACAGATGGCCTTGAGATGGGAAACTGTCTATCACCGTTGTTAGCTGAGTTTTTTATGAACTATTTAGAAGATATAATTTTTAGAAAGAAAATAGAAGCCAAACCTATAGTCTATTGGTTCAGTTACGTAGATGATATTCTTTGCCTGTTTAATGGAACTGAGAGACAAATAACTAATTAAATTGTAGGATATGGATCAAAAAAGTTCCGACAAAAGAACTGTTGTGAGAGAGTGGGATCTCGGTAAAGGTGATATCAAAGAGGAAAAAAGTATCGAGCGACAGGCAAATCGCCACCGTGACATGACCGATATGGAGAAACGAAAACGCAGAACTAAATCCCGGAGCCCTTCACCTGGTAAGTCAATTCTAAGTTTTTATTATATTTTCAGTGATAGAAGCGTTGTCTTATACATTTTCTAGAATTGTCCATGCGCTGATAGATTTTGAAAGAAGTGATTTATGTTAATCGATGATGAAGTAAGTGTGGGGGTTATAATGCAAAACTTACTATTTCCTAAAATCAAACTTTTCAGTAGAGTCAAATACTATAGCGAATAACGACACAAACAAAATAACATTTGCATAAAAATATGATTACCAATTTGAAAACGACTTGTAGACATTTTATATTAAAACTAAAAGGATCAGTCGATTCCTTAGGCTTGAATTACCCTATCTGCATACTTTGTTCAATATCGCTCATTTTGGAAATAGTACGTTTTGCATTATAACACCACAATTGTGGTTACCTTTTTCTATGTCAGGATGCAGTAGTATATAGTATTTTGCTTTAAATATCAATAATGATTATCCACTCGCCATGCTAAGTGCAAATTGCTTATTCTAAATATGTGTTCACCTCATATTTACACTATCAAAAGCTGTTTACATCACAATCGTGATTTATTAAAGAAAATATCCACTTATAAAGAGAATTTTTTTCAGCTCGCAAATTTAAAAAAAAGGAAGAAGAGGCTCCTTCAAAACTCTTAGATGATCTGTTTAAGAAAACTAAAACGACTCCGTGTATCTATTGGCTACCACTGAATGCGGAAACAGTAAGTTTCAACTTCATGATTTCTTCCTATTTTGTGAATATTCTGAACAACAGTACATTGAGTATTCTTTATTTTGTATCATTCGAAATTGATTCGTCTGAAACAAAATAAATACTTAGTGGAATATTTTTTTTTTTGCAAATAAACAAAAGTTGTACAATGTACTCACATCAACTGGCATATCACATATACTTTGTGTTTCGTTCATTTTCATATCGGCTGTTTAGCACCACTTTTCCTAATTTATTACAAGAATTAAGTTGATGTTTTGTAAAAAAAAAATCCACTACTGATCAAAGAATTCTTTAAGGTAGACCTATAGGTTAAGTTTTTTACGACTAGTACATCTTGACTTTTTTACTCTTCATAATAATTTTCGCTGGTTTAGGTGGTAGTAAAGATATTAGTGGGAGACAGAATTTTGGAGGAACCATGCTTATCTCACCTTATCCTGGAGCAGATGCAGTCAAAAGAGAAATAGTTGATATTAGTAAAAATTAATATATATATATAATATAATGCCTTTGACTAATATAATTATTGACATTGACCACCCTAAAAGTGAGAAATAGTTGACTTAATAATTTTAATAAAATATAATTTTCCACGCAATCCAGACTTCGAACATCAAATAGACATTTCCTTTGTTGTAAAGTATTCTCTCATAGTTCTGATGATGTTGGCATTTTAACTTGCTTCTGATAAAATAGTCAATTGTCTTTCTACGATTAAATTTTCAATATATTGCAGGGATCTTTCTGTTCTCCGTGACTGATATTTATAGTGCAGGTGTCGCCCTATACTGTGTATTTATCATTGTTAGTTTCAGGAAACATAAATCAAATAATGCTACAATTGAATTTGACCTCTGTGTTTATAGCAAAATTTATATTTCAGATTTTAATAAAAGAGGAGCAAAGGCGTAAGCATATGGCCGAACACGAAAGGCGAATGGAAGAATTGCGAAGAGCAGCGGAGGAACAAAAGATCGGTCGGCATAATGTCGTTTCGCATCACGCTTCTACTCATCGACACAGATAAAGCGACGATTTGAAGCAGACTGAACCTTCACTGAACCTTCAGAGAGGCACTTGGGTGACCTTTCATAGACGAGTTTTTCTCACTATGGTCGGTTTCTTAAGTTCCATTTTACATTTTCCACACTTTTCATATAGTATATTCATTTACTACAGTACAAATAACTCTTCCGAGTTTGTTTTTCACAATCAAATGCTTAAGTGTACATTTTAATCGCATTCAAGTTAGCTGTCTCAATTGACAAACCTGAATACACAATGACAACAATGCTGTAATGGCATTATTATTTTTAATCTTTGGTAATTCCTAATATTCTAGTATCTTATTTCTGTTGAATTAAAAAAAAAACATATTTTAACTGAAAAGTGATTATTTTTACTTTTAAGTTCTACTTGCAGCGGTGAGCTATATTTACTAATTGGTTAAAAATCTAAGCTGACAACAATTTATTTAGGACATGTGGAATCTTCTAACTTTTTTTTCCATAGCTACTCTATAAATAGGAAAGGAATATGGTTTTATTCACTTAGACAGGATGCTGATCGTTTTTAATACTTATTTTCACTTCTAAATGATTCTTAAAATATTCCATCAGGCCTTGGTTGGCCTAGGAGGAAAAGTGCAGCCCTTGGCAAGGGTAAAGAGGTATCCAGCACCGAAAGCCCTGCCGGTCTGCCTTTGGTTTACATCGTGCGCGACAATATCTTAATGTATCCATCAATAGCTGAGAGACGGCATCCGACTTCACCGACTGAGACATCTTTATTAATTCGCCGCGATAGAGCCATCGTTTTCAAAATAAGACTCGGATGTTGTCATCTGATATCTGAGTCTTTTGCGTACGCAGCAGACAATTTCTGTGGAATACGAACAACTTTATCTACCGAAACTATAATTATTCAAGAGGATTCAAGACGACAACGTGTAAAGAAGATTTCACCTTCACGTCGGCGTGTGACATGCAGTAAATTATAATAGTAAGGAGAAAAAAAAATGTAGTGATGTTTTTGGAATTTAATTCATCAATAAAAGAGTTGACAATGTGCATCGGTGTTTTATTAAAATAATCTCAGCGCCCGCAATTAATTGAATGCGACGTCCGCATGTGTCTCTTGAGGTCATAAGTTCTGGTATATGATTTGTTACATATTGAGCACTGAGTTTCTTCTCTGTGAGCCTTTTTGTGATGGGCTAGCGAATTGGGATGCATGAATACTTTGCTGCAAATATTACATGTGGATTGTTTGGAAATCTTTTCAATATCGTTAAGCACTTGTTTACTTTCACACTGAAGTTTTACTCCGTCGCCGAAGGGTGTTATCGCTGCCGTCACTATCACCGTGTTGCCAGATATGTGGTTTTGTGTCGCCAGCAAAGTGCTCCAGTCCACGACTCCTAATAAGCATAATTAAAAAGTTGTATTGATACCTTCATGTAAAGAATAGTAGTTGAAGATGATTAAATCTATGTTATACTTTGTCACTTATTTTTAACTAACGCTCCTTACATGTATATTTTTTTGGCAAATCGGTCCTTCAGCTTAGAACATAGGTTCCCAACCTTTTTCGGGTGGCGACCCCTTTTTATAAAAGCCGTGACTAGGCGACCCCCCGAGGAATTTGAAATCCTCGATTTGCTATACTTTTTCCCCGGATTGTCCCTGAAACTCTTTTTTTAGCTCACCGGGTAAAGTTGGCGACCCCCCAGAAAACCCTAGGCGACCCCCAGGTTGGGAACCCGTGGCTTAGAAGATAAATTTGATTGATTAAAAAATTGAACCTTCACGTATATTTATGTGTCATGTATCGTATTAAGATAAAGCGATTTGGGGGCACATTAAGATTTCAAAAAGAAAGATACTTATATAAGCTTAAAAGTAATCACATCACTTGGTCGGGTTACATATAAATCTCTTCATTTGTAGAACAAAGACAAATGTAAAAGCAGTACCTAACGCAATGTTATGGTGTATTTTACTATAAAAATATAAACAGCGGAAAACACTAAATATGTAAAAATATTTAATTGTTTTTAAAATTTGTCTTGTGTTTTTTTATACAGTTCACAGACTTTAACTATATCTTAATTATTGAGATGATAATACTATAAAAAAAAAAAAAAATCAGCCTCTCGACCCCCAATCGAAAACGTGGTTCTACACATTCTCAGTTGCAGAACCATAAAATATGTCTTAAATAAAATTTTTGAATTAGTGGAAGAGAAATGAAACACCTGTTTGAAACAAAATGACTGGTTGGATTTTTTTTCATTATAAAAAAATGCATAATTAATTTTAATTATCTACATTATTAAGGCACTCGTATCACAAGAAGTTTTAAGTAAAATTATTAGGTATTGTTTCCTAAGGACGATTTTGTTATTCTAGTTCTCGTTTCGGTCGAAGGTTGGTGTATTTTCATAAGATGACTGCGCATGTCATAAGAGCGAGAAAAGGAACGGTGACACACTGGACATTGTGTTTTTCCAGTATGCGAGTCCTTATGAAGCGTTAACGAAGTAGGATGCTTGAAGCCTTTCCAGCACAGCTGGCAACGAAATTTTACCAGATCTCCATCTGTAAATCATTAATTTATGTACAATTTTAATTTCTGACATCCTCTTTCATCGCTTCCGATGTTCAATAAAAATTTACATATCTGTCGAAGTTCACTGAAGAATTATTGTGAGATATTTTCTTTACTATTTTAAAATTCTTGTAAAAATTTCAACAACTTTTGTAATGTTAAAAAAATGATAAATGTCTAGTCAATGTGGAAGAATTAAAACTGTTTTACGCGGGATAGCACAGGATTTTAAAACAAATCTCAGTGTCAAATTTGAATTGTTTGAATTTTGTACTTTTCCATGAGTTTTGTCGCTAACGACCCGGGTTTCGCCTTTCGGCATCTTCAGGCATTCCAAGTGCACGGATGAACTTGAACTGACGCGTAGTAAACAGTTTGTATCGTTTATAAACAAAAATATAAGTAGATCACTAAGTTATAAGGCTATTAAAATGTAAATTAGCGAAAATTGAATGTATACAATTTTCAATGGATTAAGTGGGTTTGTTATAATTATGGGGATTTTTCGAAAATATTAATGACCAGATAATAACATAGGAATGTTTAAAATAAATCTAGGGTTTTATCCGACCTATTATTAATGAGTTGATTTGTTTTTAAGCCTTTGAATTAATATTTAATGATAGCAAGTGCTTGAATTATTAATAAAATGACAATTATTTAAAAGGGGTACAACAATGGAGAATTTGGTAGATAATATTGCTCGTTTAAAATTGGCAAACTGTTAAGCTGAGCTCGATTAATCCATTTATTTTAATGTTTCCATTTGACTATAAATTGAAATTAAAGACCTAAATGTAAGTGGTGTATTTGTGTACCAATTTGTTTACAAGTGTCCTATAAAGAGGTAGAACGTGTTAGTTACCTTGAGGTATTTCTCGAGATGCTCCATCGACTATCAATTCTTGTGTAAGGTCTAAAAGAAGAAAAACAAATAAGTAACTCTTGAATATGATTAAACACAATGAATGCAATTAGATGATACTCATTGTGCAAAAATATAGTAGTGGCTCCTCCATATACACTGTGTAGCTGGAGCACTGTCAAGCAAATTGAGGAAAAATTTAATTTTATAAAATATGTATATATGCCAGGTTTGTGGTCAATATCGTTAGCTTCGGTTGCAGAAATCACATGTTCCAATTCCAGTATAAGTTTCAGAAATTGATGTCTGTGATGTCTGAAATTCCCTCTCATCATCCTACCCTAAAAACGGGGTTTAGCGAGAGCAATTGAGTAACCATTAGTCCTGGCCTAGCCCTATACCATACTTAGTGGAGGAATACCCCATAAGTGAATGAGGTGCGCGTTTGAGACTTTAAAAATAATTTATATTATGCATTTGAGATTCAGTTTTCAATATTTATGATTATTATACATGAAATTTTGTACACATCTATGTTATTCGAATAACTGTGACTCCATATTTAATTGCACCTGAGGCCTTCCACACGCTTTACTCGCCGCTGTATATACTCTTTAAAAAAAGGTTGAGGAACTAAGTAACAAGCAGTTCTTTTAGAAATACACCTGTTGAGATTAACTCCATTAGAAGTCCACATGTTCCAAAATTGGGAGAGGAGATGGTTAAAAAAAAATATCTATTGTTTAAGTTTATTAATGTTGCATGAAAATATCAATATAATTCCAGCGCATGTTAAGCTTGCCGGTAACATATTGGAGGAGATAAGTTTGGTCGTAATCACATGACAAGTGTAATAACAATTAGTATCAAGTGTATTAAATCAAGTATGAGCGAAACGTACTTTTATTATTTTTTAATCACAAGGCGCTACTCCACACATATCACACCATATTCAGCATCTAACCTTCAAATTGGAGCCTGTAACCTTTGCTAATTTTGTCATATTTACTCATTGGCGCTAAATTTTAAGTAACCCATCAGGAAAGGACAAATATTTCTAGAAACTCTCATGGATGAATGTTTAATAGTGAATCATGTAAAATATAACCATTTCCATTCAAGAGTATTAGATGTTCATACACCCAACTCAAAACCTTTTTCAGTAAAAATCACATTGATAATAAGATAAAATTCAATTCAAACATAAAAATATTAAAAACAACATTTTTAATTTATTTTATTGGAGAATAAAAATATGTATTGTGACTACAGTAGACATTAAAATTTAGTTTTTAATTTTTTTTTTGTGATATTTTTCATAACACTCCCCGATATGAAGTCCTGGCTTACGGACGCAGGTGTCGCAATAGAACCTTGTTTCCCGCCTTCCGCCCGGAATTTTCCTATTAGAACATACTGCGCAGTCTTTCTTAGTTCCCGAACGAAGTATGTGTAGCTTGTCGATAAGTCGATCTTCTGCAGGAAGATTAGAAGTGCACCCTTGAGGCCTGACACTTTGCCGAAAATCGCCTAATTGGTCAACCAACAATATTACAAATTTCAATTGAGCCGTTAGTTTGGTTTTTTTTCATCTCTTATTGTAGAGTATAAAGAAGCTAATTAAGTTATAACCCCAAAAAATAATTTTCTTCAACATATGAGGAACTTTCGCATAAAACGATAGGATAAATGATGCATAACGAACATCTCGATCTACTATCTATGGTCTTTTTGAAGTTGATTTCAAACTGGTAGTTTCTGTTGGATCCTTCGGTCACTATTTGCAATTGTGTTCACTAAATTTGTGCATTATTCGGGTTCTGTCATTTTTCTCCTCCAAAAATTACTTTATACTGTTAAGAAAAACGCTATTATTTTGATACTTTTATTGCAGATTTGATTTTGACAATACATCAAACATTTTTCTGAAGAATACTGATAAATTATGAGAAATAATTTGTAATAAAAAATTGTAAAAATGGCCATGATCAAATTGTCAACACTGTTCCATTCATTAATTGATTTATGGATTTCTATTCGAAGGCATGAATGTCTGTTATGTCTACAATTGATACTCTGCAATTGAAATGTTGTACAAGTGGAAGAAGCCAAACAGCTTAGTAAAACATCTTCATCAATTCATCTCTCGATGTAAACTAGTTCCCGATTGACATTAAACAATTCATGCGAAAGAGGATGATGGATGAGTCAATTATGCGGTAAATATGCTTTACAACATGCTACTCTTTTTCTACTTGAAAATAAACTTAATGCAGCTCTGTAGGAAATTTAATTACGAATAAGAAATTAACATGTTTTTATACAAGGGAATCAGGAAAATCTATTTATGTGAAATACGAATCTAATATCAATATGAAAAAGTCAACACAACATGACAAATGGAACTTCTTATAAATTATTTTTGTAAAAATATGTTGTAATTCGCATTAATTATCAGTTTCCTTGATTCCAAAGATGGGTTTTTGAGGGTTTCAGTTAGTTCTCTCTGATCCTTAGTCAAAAAAAAGTTCAAAATAGATTTACAGTAATATTTCAGCAGAAAAATATTTTCATTTTTTTTTTTTTAAATAAAACTCGATTTATGGTAAAAAATATATATTTTTATAATATATACTTTATTGACCATGATTTTACTGTTTATATACCTCCAAAGTATGATAGCGGTGAAAGCATTCACCTATACACAGGCCAGGCTTTCTATCACATGTTATACATATGTACCGGGTTTCCTTCCTTCTGCCGGGAATTTTTCTATTAGAGCACACAAAGCAATCCTTGTGTTTTCCCTGAGGATTGTGATATAGAAAATGTCCTTTTTTATCCAGTCTTTGCTCCCTATCACCAGTGGAAACTCGTCCTGGTTCAACAAATAATTCAAATTCACTGTCCGGTTCATTCATATACTCTTCATCACTAGTTTCAAATTCGTTGTCAACATGATTGTTCGTAATTGTAGACATTTATACAAGGATTCAAATAATGTTTACATGGGTACGTTGCAAGAGTGCATGTTAAAAAAGAATATAAAAGAGCTAGCAGCCGCTCATCATGAGCCGGGACAGCCCTCAGAATGACCCTTATGTATCCTTTTCAGGTATAAAGCTAAACATTCTAATGATTGTAAAACCACTCGATACTTTTTCTAAAATACCGTCCTAACAAGAACGAGTGGAAAATAAAATGTGCACGCGCATTGTGACTTATATATTAAACAATGAAAAATATATAAGACTCACCGGAATAGGTCAGTGGTAAATGAGACCGGAAAGAGTAAATATTCAGGGAGAAAAAGAGTAGATGGCTGTAAAGCATATTTACCACAAATTACTATACTTATTGTATTAGTATTATAAAAGTATGTTAAACAGTAGTTGCTCACCTATATTTATATTAGATTGACTGTTATTGACATCAGAAGTTTTGAGATCATCAAGAACATTAGTAGCTTGGAATGCATCCGATTCACATATTTCAATTTCTTCAGGAAACGAAGTAGCTGATGGTCCTGGGGCAATGTTGTCGGGAATATCCATATTAGCGTCTTCCAAATTGTCATCATCTGCGATTTCCTCTTTGAAATTACTGTGCTGCGTCAGATCAATGTTAATAGGATCAATATCAGAGTTCTGATCTATTGAAGTCTCGGAGTCAGAATCTGTCTGCTTCTTTAGGTTGGGTTTATGTCTTTTAGCTTGTGGCATAGGCTGCTGTGCTTCAGTTTTACCTATTGATACTTCAGTAAAATTTTCTTGATCAGTTTCTGAACTGTCAGTCAAGCCTTGGACCTCTAAGAGTTCGGCGGTAGTCAAAAAAGATGCCAACTGGTCGTGGGCTACGTTGACCTCACCTTGGTACATGAAGTTTATTATGGCACACAAGTCATCATACCGAACATTCCTAAATATTATGACAGGATGCTGACATGGATTTTCTAAAAAGATTTCTTTGAAGTAGGTACTACAGGCGGAAAGTAGCATTTTGTGGGCTTTAATCTTCCTTCCTTCACAGCATAATGTAACGTCAACTAAATCGTCCATACATCTTAATTTATCAAATGCGGTTGTTACATGTCGTAAGTAATTGGTCCACCTCAGAGAAAATTGTTGCTTGGTGGACATGCTACTATCACTACAAACTTATACTCTAGCTTTATAATCAGAGATATTTATAATATTGAAATATGTTTTTCAGAAAAACTTTTAGATTGCTTATGGCTACAATGTTGAATTATTCGTTGAATACTGTCCTAGGTGATTGTATTTGCCGAAACCAAATGAGAGACCATAGACAACGTTACCGTCACTGTCAACTTTGTCAATCAAAAAGGAATCAATGAATATGTTCTTCTAATATGAAATGAATGTTTGTTTGTTCGTACTCTATGGGCTGGCAAACCACTGATCCGATTGCAATAAAACTTTGACAAACATTTTGATTGCACTTGAGCGAAATTTATAAGTATATTAAAATTAACTTAGTAGGTCTTGTATATAAACATCAATGTTTGTATGGCTGCCATACCGTTCATGCAACTTGCGCGAAGGTTATATACGTAGTACAAAAAAAAGGTGGCGCGCGTGTCTTACCATAGACAATCGGTAGCAAACGTCAAACAGACAGAAAAAGAAGACATGCACTTCAATAAACACAATTAAAACACAAACACTGTCTTTCTATGAGTGACATTGCAACGCTTTTTAGTTTAAGATTAAAAAGTTCTAGTTAAATAAGTATACGTTCGATTGGCCGCTGTACCAAAACACGAAACAATTTATTTACTTCAAATATGCGCATAATCAATGGCAAGATTTACACTGGCCCGAAGTCGTCCACGATTTGGTGACGTATGTTTCTAATCGTGGAGACGGCGCCCAAGTATAAAGTTTGCATATGTGCGCTATTATACCACAGAAAATAGCAGAAGTGACAGTCTATACATGTAATAACTAGTCTATGGTGTTAGCATAGACTGAGACGGTATATTGTATTTTCTTACGAATTTCGCTTTTATCTTATCAGTAACCATAAAACTGCTCTTATTTCTACTATCATGATGATTATAAAATCCGTAGTATAATGGAAAATCAAACGCAAAATATTATCCAAGAAGAAATGGCGACAACTAGCACAGCAGTAACCACAGTGACGAGGGAGGAACTGTCACAGGTTGGAGTATTATATTATAGTTAATATTTATGTCATTTAAGCTTGCGTGAATGGTGTTCTATGTTTCGCGGTGCCATGTTATCATTAACAATGTTGTATGACGCTTATTATTTGATTAGTGGCCTGAGCGGGTTCGTAAGGTCGCATTCACGACTACGACGTCTTGTTTTTTTTTTAATAGTCGATATTGAGTCGAAAGAAAAAGGCGTGAGATATTCATTTATATGAAGTTTGTATCGCCAGAAAATGTATTCTGTTCGCAACGTTCTGAGACAGTTGCCTTGTGGAAGTTTGAATATTTTCAAATCATTTTCAAGTAGGTCAACTGATCTCAGTCCATTATCTGGTATAAGTGTTCTTGATCTCACGCGTATTGTCGCCGGTCCTTATTGTACAATGTCATTGGGTGATCTCGGTGCGAATGTCATCAAAGTTGAACATCCCATTGGAGGTGATGAGGCTCGTAAATGGGGCCCCCCTTTTATCAACGGATCTGATGAAACTTGTTATTTTATTTGCTTGAATAGAAATAAGAAGAGTATCTGTATCAACCTCAAGACGGAAGATGGTAAGTTAATAAAAGTTAATATTCTTCTATCATCTAGCAGTCATGAAATTTTTAAATATGGATCATATCGCATATTATTATATAATATATTCATTTATAATGAAACTGATATTATGTAAGATAAATAACTTGCACTAAAAATTCACAGAAAAAATTTAACTGTTATGGAAGTATACATTTTTTGGTAATCTTAAAGAACGACGTCGCGAAGCATTTGACGTTTAATCGAAATGGGTCTTCGTGTCAGTGTCGCCAACACAAACATGAAAAAAACAGAAATCTAAGATGTTATGATCTCTGATTACTGTCAAAATAAATGAAAAAAACAAATGTATATTCAATCGTATCTTAACTAAGATGTATAAGTAGTTACACATAGCTTCCAATATTACCGATTTCGCCGCAAAATTATGTGTTGGCGGCACTGACACGGCGGACATTTTAGATTAAACGTCAAATGCTTCATGAAGTCGATCTTTAAGATTACCCATTTTTTATTACTGCAGAGCAAGACATTGGTGGGTACTTTTTAAACTACATGGGGAAGTAGAGATGTAGTGCTCGACCTTACTAACTGTCCCACACCTAATATTCTACCTCTAGCATTAATCTGAATAATTAGTGTTTAAGATGATGAAAGAAATGTTTTGTAAAGTCGATTGCTACATTGCTGTGCTTCCTGTTAATTGAAAGAAAATCTATTAGCATGTACCAATGTTTCATAATCACAACTACCAGTGGCGGTTCGTGATCTAAAATCTTGGGTGAGCTAGAGAAAAGTTTAGCATTGTATACTATTTACGAATTGTGCATGTTTCCACTTCACATTATACGTAAATCTACAAGCAAATCAACAAATACTACGACACTGTTGCAAAGCATAAATTATTATATAATAAAATCAAAGCAAAGAATAGTAAAAACTGGACTACAAAGTGAACTACCGTGTTTTGTTCCATACAATACAACTTTTCTCTGCATACAACAAACTCTGACATTTATATTTTAACGAACAGAGGTTGGTACGAGTGATTTCGAATGTATGGGCTGGATTCAATTAGCCCTTGTGACGTAATGACTGCAGGCTGAATGCCGAGGCGCAATCGTTTACGATTAGATGACGTTTCCGTATGGACAATGGTTATAAAATAAATACGTTTTCTAATCGTGCTTGATTGCGCCCCAGTGTAAACATAGTGTTGCAAAAAAGCGTATGTTTTAGCTCGGTCTGATTTCAAATAAGTCCAAGCCTTCATAATATTAATACGTAGGTATTGCCAGACTGACGTCACGTTGCGACTGACGTGAAGTATGTATAGAGCCATTGCTTTTTTTATGCCGGCTCAGTTTAAAATCGTAATACAAAACACGATCGAGAGTACATATTGTTGTAGGTAGACATACATAGCATTGTTTTATATTGACAGAGTAAAATCATAACAAATATATTGTATAAATTTGGGAAAGGTTAGTTACGTTTAGAAATGTATTTATTTTGTTCAGCGGCCGAATTGCATTTATATTCAGCCATCTAAAGTTTTTTTTTCTACACATTTTGGGTGAAAAATCCAGGTCAGGCTAAGCCCACCTAGCCCAGTACCTAGAACCGCCACTGACAAATACAACAGTAACGACTTTAATCATGGTATTAATAATTACATGTCTTTTGCATGAGAACTTTTACTTATTGATGTTATATCTTATTTTTAGGGATCTTTGTATTCCGTGACCTCGCTATGAAATGTGACATTCTTGTTGAAAATTTTGTCCCTGGTAAACTTGACGAGCTAGGAATAGGATACGAGAGCTTGAAAAAAATTGCTCCCAAACTCATTTACTGTTCTATCACAGGCTACGGATCGGAGGGCCCGTATGCCAAGAAACCTGGGTACTTATTATTAGGAATAAATAATAGAACTATTATTGCGGAGAAATAAATACCTATTCAATACAATTTTTGAAGCCTAATTCATAACAAAAACCAAGTCAAAATCAAGCTCAAATACTTTCGATGGTTTCGGCGGTAGCTTTGTGGAAGTTCATTTTAATAGAAAATTTAAATTAACTTTGATTATTCCATGTATTGTGTTACTAACTGTGACACGTGTTTCGCCTCTTTCAGAGGAATCTTCAGACTTACTATCGCAAAGTTTGTTTAAGTAATGAAGCAAGATTGATTCTAACATTTTAAAATTATAAAATTACAAAATGGCGGTTTGGGTTTTTTCCTTTTAAGAGGAGCAAGGAGGGGGGTGTAGAATCGAAATGAAAAAAACAGATAATGATACTAATTATACTAATGAGTTGTAATCCATTTTGTAATTTTATAATTTTAAAATGTTAGAATCAATCTTGCTTCATTACTTAAGCAAACTTTGCGATAGTAAGTCTGAAGATGCCTCAGAAAGAGGCGAAACACGTGTCACAGTTAGTAACACAATACGTGGAATAATCAAAGTTAATTTAAATTTTCTATTAAGCTCAAATACCGCTGAGATAGCTCTTACTTAATCTATTTGTTCACTTGTATCGGAAAAAAAACTCACATGCTCGCCTGGTAATGTTCATTAATTAAAAATAAAATAGTTTTCTTATTTCAGATATGACGTAATTGCTGCAGGTTACGGGGGATTTATGAGTGTAACTGGGGAAGAATTTGGTGGACCTGTTAAAGCAGGTGTCGCTGTTACAGATATCGCCACCGGCTTATATGCTTACGGATCTATAATGGCAGCACTACTTCAGAGACAAAAATCAGGGCACGGTCAAAAAATTGACTGCAATCTTTTATCGACACAGTTGGCGAGTATGATTAATTTGGGCTCGAATTGCTTGAATGCCGGTGCTGTACCCGTGCGACGCGGAACGGCTCACGAAAGCATTGTCCCATATCAAGCATTCGCGACTGAAAACGGGCATCTGATTGTTGGTACGGGATCTGATAAACAATTCCAAGCGTTATGTAAAATACTGGACATTGAAGAAATATCTCTTGACAGTAAATTTTCAAAAAATTTCATGAGAATAAAGAATAGAAAAGAACTCGTTAATGTCTTGGAAAATATCTTCAAGACTAAGAGCACCGAATCTTGGATAAAGTTATTGGAGGGTTCTCCTTTTCCATACGGTCCGGTGAATTCCCTTCAGCAGTCTTTTGACGATGAACACGTGAAACACATTAAAATCGTAGAAGAGATGTCCCATCCGGTCGCTGGTAAAATTAAAATGGTCGGCCCGCCTGTGAAATTTAGCGATGGCGGTAATTATATCAGGTCGAGGCCTCCACTCTTAGGAGAGCACACTGAAGAAATCCTCAGTGAATTTCTAGGCTACAACGAACAAAAGATTCGCTCTCTGAGAAATAACGGTGATGTGTCGTAGATATTGATGGAATATATTAAATGAAGCTTCTTTTTTATTTCAAAGTTTCAAAAATGGACTCAAAATGGACTGAATGTTTCGATTTTTACAAATGTTAATATTTTATAAATATGTTAACTATATGCACATTTCTTATAAAGATTAATATAATATAAACAAATTTTTACTCTATGTAACTGTTTTTATGCATTTATAATTATTCAAGTGCCATGATTGTCAATTGAAAATTGATCTATTTCTTCAAAAATATTGTAATGTTAACGATTTCAAATATAAAGATGTAAGCAATAGTGTAAAAACTAACGATTCGATAAAAGCTTACAAGGATTTTGTTATGCAATATCTATTTTAACATTATGCCACTGCCAGGACTGCTTCCACACTGGCTTGTACTTGTTTATATGATTTAATTATTTGAAAGAGACTACGGATAACTTGATATCTCTGGTCATTTATAATTTATTATTTGTTGTAAAATGAAAATGATATTTCATGGCATCACAGCTGGCGCTGATGCGCCATGCATTTGTCAAATATAACGAAAACTACATAAATCAATTAATAATGTAAAAAAATTGTAATTGAGAAAATAGACTAGATGAATTATTATTGACATAGAAATTCATATGCGAAAAAAAAAAACAAATAGTTGCTGAATATGATCAGCCGAACAGCCATTGCAACTGTTCTCTCGTGACCAATGCGAAGAGCAACTTTTAAGAAAGAAAGAAAAAATGGTTATGGTGTTAAACACTCAGATAAAAATTGGAAGCATGTTAGTTAATAGTTTTGAGAATTTTAGGATTATCAACTCGACCCCCGAGAAGAAGAAAATGCTTTAATATCGAAAACGAGCTTCAGAAGCGATGTAAATACAGTATTTTTTTAAATCAACTATTGGCATGTTGGTTTACTGCGTACATTCTAGCAAAATCTACTTCATAGAAAATAGTACTTGTCTGAACACACAAAATGTAAACAGCAAAATATTTCAAGAGGAAAAGCAATATTGTTGTACAATATCTAAATCTCCACCTAGCGGCATCAACAATGGCACTCTACACTTTGGAAGAAGAAACAATTCACATCCATAATTCCTCATAATTATCACCTACACAAAGTTTGTCACAAATGGCAGAATTATTATTTTGGCCTTGTATGAGATGAAAGAAGTACAGAAGAACCCCGATTTACCGTTCTCGCATTGTTCGTTGTCCGAAGTATTGTTTATTTTTCATAGTCTCAGCCGAACACCCATAAGTACAATGTAAAATAATCCCGCAGTAATCGTTCCCTGATTTATCGATTTCCTCGATCTATCGTCTAAATATTATGGTCCCGTCACAAATGTTACCCAGATTGACCGGTTTCGTTGAATATTTTTCATTTCATTCAAAAATGTCTTGTCCAATCAGTAATTCAGTCATAAATAGTTCTCACTGTCTTCATTTTCCTGCATAGATCGTTTATTTTTTACTCGACCATGTCCCCATCACAACAATGTTAAATAATTCCACGTTTATCGTTCACCGATTTACCGATTTCTCTGACCTATTATCAATATCCCAAATATTATCCCGATTGACCGTTTTGTAGAATATTTTTTTTCCGCTCATAAATTGTCTTACCTCGCATCTCATTGTGCAAATTTTTCCAACTCAAAAGTCAAAAATAAAATGTTTAAATGAATAACAGGAGAACTCTAGCTGAGAAACTGAAAATGATTCAAGATGTTTGAAAAAATCCAGAAGAAAACAAAGTCGACATAGCACAAAGAGTTGACTTAGAAATAAACGCGATTTTGAAGGGTGTTAAATTTAAGTGCTAAACTGCAAATAGGCTAGTTAGTCTGTATTGAGCAATTTAACAATATATTTATTTATTCTTTAGCCTTTTAGCTGCCGTAGAAAAAAGTATGTATTTACCTAGCACGCTCGCTATAATTATCAATTTAATTAGTTATTGATGAGATAACTCGTCTCTGGTATGTTGAGCACGAAACATTTTGGAGACATCTCGTCTGTGGCAGCCATCGAATTAATAAAAAAGTGAAATTAATAAATGAGTTTGAAAACTAAACATTTTTTTTGGTATTTGAAGATTTCCCACATTATTCGTACATTTATTACGATCCCTTGAAAAACGTAAAATTCAGGTTCAACTGTATATAATTTGGTAGATTTCTCTTTTAAGTGTGCTTGGGGAAACTTTAATTTTAGATAATAGTGATAAATAAAAAAGGATTATTCTTATCATACAAACAATTTTTTTCTATTCAAAAATGTTTTAGGACAAAAATCTTGTGTACGTAATTATGTAACTGGTATATAAATATGTATTTTATCAATTGATAAATGTATAGGTTTTTGGAAATGAAAAAAATAAACTATCTTTGCAAGTCGCCATTCGATAACTTAATTTTGACACGGTTTCAAAATTGCTGTCCTATATTCGAATTATGCTAACTTATTTTTTTGTACAGCTGTTTTGCATGAAACCTAAATTCTTGTTTTTTTAACTTTTAGATTATTTTTATGTACCAATTAATTATAAAAGAATTCATTTTTTAAAAGAATGTTTCATTTTTACCAATACGGGAATTATAAAAAAAACTTAAAAACTCACTGCGTAATCAAAAAGAATACACATAAAATAAAATACAGTGCAAATTGATGATGTCAGCTGTTGGATGCTACAACTGTCTGCACGAATATGCTGCTCATCCATGTGGCTACGGCAGCCTGGATGCCTTGGCGCACCCAGACTAAGAGTTCATAATTGATAATGCTTAATTGGTTTGGTCACCAAAAAACTATTCTATGGTTTTGTTTCTATTAGTAATAAAAAAATAAGCTTTTTTTTGTGGATGTACTGAGTACACATTTTTCTTTTTAAAATAATAGTTTTAGACTATGTGCATACTTGCAATATGAAAGAAAATGTAATATAGATTTATGAATTTAATATTGCAGAATTCGCAGCCTCCCCCTGTAGCTGTGCTCAAATTGAGAAAACCCCGTTTAAGAAAAAAAGTTGAGTGGACCAACGATACTGTGGACAATGAAAATATGAACAAGAAGAAAAGCAAATGTAAGCATATCTCCATTTTGCCACTTCACTAAACACTTCATGAAAATCAACTATAAAGCCAGGAACAAATTAATATACAATCAATCCTGTTTATCTGCGGTAGATGCGTTCCACGAAATATTGCATAAAAAAATATCACATAAAAAAAGACTTGACTTCCATACAAAAAGTGGGGATATATTTTAAATTAAAAAATCTGCATAAATTTGAAACAGCGAGTTAAAATATACACAGAATCACATAAAAAAATTACGTAAATTAGGGGAAAAACACGGTGTAAGAATTACATTTTTTTTTTAATAAAAAAATAAAATGGTTGGTTATTGTTTCACTTGAGTCACATTTTAAGTAAAACTATCGTCACTGTATGACAATACTATGATTTATCAATATTTAAAAGATAGCATAGAATTACTTTCGATTAGGTGAATAAAATTACATCTTTTGTAAACACATGTGTACATTGAATATAAAATAACAGTAAAAAATAGTTTAAAAATACTTACAATAAACAATATTATTTTACTAAGCAATATTATACATGTGTTGGTGATACAAACGAAATCATGGATCCAGACACAAACCTAGCTCATTTGGACTTTCCGGACGAAACAAAGAGGCTTTTCTCTCCATTTTTTCATTCCAACAATATTTGCCTCGTCTTCTTTTGGTTTTTCCACGTGGGTTTTTTTTGTCAGAAATTGGAAGATGGATTCTTTCAATTTTTTGTTTTGGAGGGGGGCCTACTAATTTTTCAATAACTTGCAGCCTGTAATCATATAATGATACTTTTGATGAATTTTGAAAATTGTACATATAGTAGGAATTTAGTAGCATTGTTTGAAACAAATGGATTCCTAATTTTTTATACCATATGTTTTTCTCCTACATGGGTAATATGCTAAAATTTGATCATGGTAATCCACTCCAGCCATGAATTTGTTGTAATATATTACCATTTTTGGCTTTTTAAAACATTTCCTCGGCTATTAGTCGTTAATGTTGATGCGCCATCGAATTCGGACGAAATCGTCAGAACGTCTCAGCTTCCATTTAGAAGTTACATTTAGTTGCACATATTTCTTCTGGGTATATTTAATCAAAGACTCTAGGAGAAAATATTTGTATCTTTTTATGTATACAATTCTAGACAGAACACTTCAATACTCAAAGAATCTTAATGAATGTAAAAAGAAGAACAGTAAATAGTGCAAATTAAAATTTGTAACTTATGTAGTAAACGTATTCTAAGCGAAAGTGTAAACCAACCTTTATGTGAAAAAACAAGATGAAAAAATACGACTTCTGCCGGTCCACACTACCGATTCGATATTATTATTATTTTTTTGTTGCAAAACAATGAAATAATAATAAGTTCACTCCAAAGCGATAGGCGCCCGTGCTTTAATAATTCTATCGACACGCTAGGCACCCAACGAGTTAATCACACTATCGTTCTGTGTTTGTTTTTTTCTAACAATGAAATTAGTGATCAGAGTTTGTTCGGATTTTCTTTTTTCGATGATTAATTATTTATGCAGTTTATTATATCTAGGGAATCCAATCCCGAGCCAAAACGCTGATCCCGGGATCCCGGGGCTAGTCCCGAAATTATAGTTTATTTTTATAAATGATATTTATAATATTGGTCAAAAATTAATCATACAACTTATTCTATATTATATAAAGCATTTATTTTATACTAATCTTAGACGTATTTTTAAATAGAAAAAATTGATATTGTGAAAAAATTTACATAAAAAATTAAAAAAACATGTACATTTAAAATAAAACGCCAAACAATTTAATTTTAATTTGAATAATATGCTCGAAGAAACACCAAAGCATCGAGTGTTTCGTTATTTAGTCTGGATCTTATTTTTGTACCCAGGCAGCCTGCTGCTGATAAAGCAGTAAGTCGTCGAGTGATCGATCTTCTTTAGTTAAAAAATAGTCGGATATTCATTTTCTTTTCAACAGCCGTTCAGGACATTCTGTGGTTTTTGTTGTAGAACCACTTGAATTCGATGGAAATGAATTGATGGAAGTTGATCCATGAATTTTCATTTTGTGAATTGAAAATAAATGCGTGTGCAGTCCTTTTGTAGATTCCTCTCCAGTTTTTAACACCATACTACACTCCTTACCCTTAGCTGTGGCTCCATCCACAGACGTAAAAAAGTGTTTCCATGTTGAACTTATATCATCATCTTTCTTATGAACTCGAAATTTCTGTTCATTGTTCATGTTTAATCTTTTCAGTACCGCAATGTTTTAAGCTAAAAAACATTCACTCACATACCTACCGCATTTTTTAAATAATTTTTGAATAGTTTTAAAAAATAGGACTGAATTTATGAATATTAAAAGTTTACTTATAAAATGATATATATAGTTTAATATGTTCAAGTTACATTCGTGGTCTTCAGTGGCCTTACGGTATTCACGCCGTTCGTATGTAGCGGCCACCAGTGGCCTTACAGTACTGAAGCGGTTAATTGAAGGGTAAAAATATGTTATTAAAATACTTGGTGTCTCTTGGAAATGCAACCGTAGAACTAATGAAAAATATTTTTGACACTGGTATTATATAGGAGCTGAAAGGAGTGAATTTTTGTTGAGTCTGATTTTAAAGAGTTTTTATGTTATTGTTTTATCAGCTCTTTTAAAATTTTATTTTTTAAATAGTCATATATGTACATGTTTAGAACAATAGAAAAATCACTTCAGTTATAGTCACACTGGATCTGACAGATAATATTAATGATAACAAACAACATGAAATTTCTTCATAGAGCAAAGCCGAAGTGGCATTGAAATAAACAAAAAGTCAATTAACATTGCAATATGCACAATGCAGATAAAGAAACAAGAAACATTTCATACTAAAAAATAATGTCTTATCGCCAACGTGTCCTCTTACAGTAATCTATAATATGCTGTAGAATTTAATATTTTTGGAATTCATTGAAACGTAATTTATTACCGTAAATGACTTCTAGTAATTCATTTTATTGATTTCGTCGGCAGAATTTATTTTCGAATATGATATTAACATAGCCAGGGCCTCTTTGGATAGAATCAGGGAAGAAAACCTCTCCTAATCCGATCTTCCAGATTTGGGGTGGCCCTGACAGTCTGGTTACATAATTATTTTTTTATAAAAAAAGCAAAAATAAACAATAAAAGACTCGGTCTCAGTCAACACGTGAAGTACATTATATAACAATCTTTATTCAATTAAGTACACACAATAATATCTATTAATAATGATAATATAACTAAATAAAACAAAATATGTCATTCATCTTTCTGGGGTTTCAGGGGGCGAATCCATTATTGACTTAAAGTCGCAATAACATAATAATAAAATGATTCCAAGTATTCGTAGATGCAATTGAATTCTAAACTCAATTATAAATTACATATAAATTCAAGTTATTACGGTCAATAAGTTGACTGAAATACAACATCATCTCATTAACGAATTATCTACTTCAGTTACTAGATAACTACAATACATTTTCAAAATTTAGGACTACTTCCTCCTGCTTGATAACATGATGATAATAGTAATTAGAAAGATAGTCCTGGGTACAGCAACCTAGTGCTGATCCACAAAAAAAATGAATAATTATTTCAATAATTTATACACGAAATTAAAAATAATAGATTTACACGATTAATTACAAATAAATAATAAACAAATAAATCTTTAGCTTTTCAACTCCCGTTGTTTCGTCTTCTTTTTCGCCTGGGACATCAGTGGGTTACCCTTTATACTGTTATTCTTAAACCCGAGTTACTTCAATCCTCGCAAATGTGATAATATTCGGATACAATATCTCCTGATAATTATGCAAATTAAATGTCACCAATGGCGCTATTGTACAATTCACTGAGTTTATAAGTGATGTTGATCCCAGGCGAAAAAAAGATTACTCAAACAAACAATCAAACGTGACCTATCTCAATCAATGCCCTTTCTATACTAATTTTCTCGCGTAGAAAAACAGCTGAAGATCCGCGTCGTATTTTGTCACTTGGTGTTCTAAATTCAATATATTTCAAATAATTCTGTTTAATAATCATTAAATTATTATGTTTCTTTTTTATTTCCATTACTAGCAAGTGGTTTCTTTAATGAATACTAGTTAGAAATCTGATCTATAATATGCAAGGCGTTTTTTTAAGACCATTATATTATATATTCTCTATTAAAAAAAATGAGAAGGTGTCAATATCTTAATTGTGCATTGTGAAATAATGAACAATGGAACATTGTTTTTTATATCTGAAGATAAGACAGTCTGTCTATTGGCAGCGTTTTATTTTACAACGCCAAGACAATTCTGTTTTATACGAAAATCAATCCCTTAAGTTTCGGGATCATGTCTTCTAATCCCGGGATTGAAATCTATCAAAAACTGTACGGGATCCCGAATCTCAGGATTGGATTCCCCAATTATATCCATAAATACAATTTTAAGCTCTATTTAGAATTTAACCCTCCAAAGACGAGCGTCACCATATGGTCACACTAAACACCGTTGTCTATTGATCCCACTATTCATCATTTTTCTACCTGAATATCGTTGCTTTCGCTCATATTTAGTCAAGAAGGGTACATACTACAGTTAGTCATCAGCCGTGGGGACAGAAACGGCCTCCAAAAGTACATGTGATTTTTTGAATTTCCGTTTTTTTTAATTTACTTTTTGAAACTGTTAGTTATTTTTTTATAAAAACATCAAATTACTTACAATTATTTTGCTAATATATTTGTATTGAAATTATGTTGATCTAAAGAGGTCAAATTGTAAATATTTTAAAAAAAATCACGTTTAGCTATATTTCAACCCTGAATGTTTGCGAGCCCATACGGTCACTTTTGTCCTTACTACTGTCCGTACTCAAAATAACACGATAATAAAATGATGAGCATGACCATTTAGTCATGCGGGGTTTCTATACAACGAATTTGCGTTTTTTTTTTTTTTTAATTTTGTATAAGAATAAAAGTTATCCGTGACTTCAATATGGCTTACAAAATATTTTTTTTATTGAAAAAAAGCTCTCGTCTCTGGAGGGTTAAATCATTTAAATGAAATGATTTTATAATCTACTGCAAGGTTGGAGACTCTTGAATTATTTTTGCATTTGGGAAACTGGAATTTCTTCCTCTTCGTCATCGTTTTTTTGTCAATAGTTAAAGTTAAATTAATGGTCGATCATTTCCGCTAAAGGTATCAAACCCTTCTCCGCCAAGTTCATGTGCTAAAGCAATAATTTTAGCTGATATCGCCAATGGTTTCATCGACTGTAACACACCCAAGTACGTGGAATTAATTCAGAGATGGCAGATGCAACATGATTTAAACAGTCCGAAATCGTATTTTTTTCCAAATTTCAGTTAGTGTTAATGATTCATTCTCTATTCTATCTAAAATACATGTTCTGGATGTAATATTTTGTACGTTAATATGGTATATTTTTTTAAAATTTGCATTTCTAAAAAACTGCATAAAAAGAGGATTGACTGTACATATAGTGAATATGTCCGACACAATCTCTGTGAGATAGAATATTTTGATCACAAATTGGCTCTCCGCCGGCAATATTTGCTAGGTTATTATATTTTCTCATGATAGATTATGGATATCTGTATTTGTTTTCATTTATTATCTGCGCCATATGTTAAATTCTCTAGACAATATATATTCATTCTGTTTTGCGTATCAAATTATCTCTATTGTAAGGCATAAGGTAAACAAAGTGACATGCATGAAATCTGCAGTTACTTATGTTTTCGAATTAATTATATGGCCAGTCAGGCAGGTGAACTGCATGCGTCGAAAACATGTTGTCCGAATCATTAAATTCAATGAAATTACTCAAAAAAATTGTGTCATAACACATGTTTTCAAAAGATACAATTGAGGGGTATAAAAGTAAAGGCAGCTTCCTATCCTACAATGAAAGTGGTTCTTACAAATTGATTTAATTTATGAGTGCAATAGCTACTATTAGAATATTGTGATTTATGCCGAAATCACCAAATGTACTAAGCGACAATTTTTCAAGTCACGTTTTGTATGGGAGGAAACATTTAGAGTTAAGAAATTTGGGTTTGCTTGCAAAGTGAATTGAAAACAATGATTTTGTATGGAATAAAAATGAGTTTGCAACTAAAGCGTCATTTAACATTTTTTTTTTAAACTTTGAACGAATGTATATTTTCATACCTGATAATAAATGTCTCAATAATTCAATGTATGGCAATGTTTCCTTCTTTCACAGAAACTCTGTTGCAAATGGTTACGTGATAATTTTATATAATTTAATAATTTCAGGCTGTTGCATCTATGAGAAGAAAAGAGAATTTGACGATCAGTCAGATTCGGAAAACTCCGGTGATGAGTGTGATAATTGTGCAGGACACGTTGAGATGAAAAAACATAAGCAGTTACCTCAAACTGATCCACAGAAACCGCTTCCTCCGGATATTTCTTAAAATAAATATGGCTAATAGTTTTGTGATGATTTATCGAACAATAGGTGAAGAAACAGGAAAGTCGCAGTTTGTGTGTTTTTCAAGACAGTAATTTTGAAAAAGAATGGACTCTCCTCTTTGTTCACCTTGGCACTGTTGATTTTTTTGGTTTGCCTAGTCAGTGGAATTTCACCGATATCATTCTGTAATACCTTATTCTTAATCATAGGTATTTTAAATATTAATTTTAATCTATCTCTTTCGAATTCGCCAGTGTCTGTAGATCAACGCTTTGCGGGCTAATGTTCATTATAAATGAACTCCGCAGCTTTCTTTGTTTCTAGCTGATATTGATGTATTTTAATGGAAATAATATTGAGTACTAAACAAAAATGTTCTTAAAAATTTCAAAAGCGCACGGATCTTTTATACTTTTGAAAAATAAAAACATTTTTAACCCATTTAGGAGAAACTCTAAATATTTCTTTAATTTTACGAATTATTTTTAATGTGGTTTCAGCATCAAAGCTATAATATAATGAATGCCTGTTTCGTAATATATGTACTGTTGTTCGATTGAATTTGATATCCGATGTGTTTATTTTTTTAATTTATAGTACCTATCCTCGTTATGGAAAGATATTGTAGAAATAAATGCAAATTCTCGTGAACTCCTTAAGGCTGATTTTATAATTTGAAAGGTTGTTATGTGGCAAAATGTTTTAACTGCATAAATAATATTGTGTGCAGTGTTTTGTAACATAGAAAATTATTCCAAATCTATTCTAGTTATTGTCTATTGAGTGTTCAAATAATATATCTGAATTTACCAATAAATTTAATAAAATTAGCGTTGGAAACATGTGTTTTTATTTTATAGTAAGCTCGTCATTGTTTATGAAATACTTATAGACAAAAATCTTTGTACATTGTTTTAGACTTAAAATAAAAAATAAGAATCACACACGATTAGGGTTATCATCTCACCCAGGATTTTAGCTGAGACCGGATTCTGCCCGATTTCATTTGAGACCAGATTATTGTTGTGCCACAATAAAATATTATAATTCACTCAAAGTCGTAGGCATCGGATGTAATCAAATGAATAATAAGTATTAAAATTATTTTTACTTTAAGACCAGACTTTTGAACACTCGAGTACCGAAACGTCGAGTAATATTTGCATTGCATTGATTGCATTGATTTGCATTGCATTGGTATCATTGTTGATTACAATAAAATATCAAATAGATATTATTGGTATCCAGCTAATGGTTGAAATAAGAAAAACTTTGCAATGTGAATGCACCCCATAGGGTAACTTTTTCTCCATAACAAAATACGGAGAAAAAGTGACTGGCATTCTTATCTTAGCTCCTGGTACCCTACACACGATGATCTTCAAAATCAAAAAAAAATCCACTCTTGGACAACGCTCACCATCTCACACCTTAACCATCAGGTGATAGAGGGTGCAGGATGGCGTCACAAGGGCTCTAAGAGTCAGCTCAACCCTGGTTTTTCTATTGGGGATTTCACTACCTGATGGACCCTACGGAGAGGCCAGCAGATGGGACTTGTTGGTGTATGACATTTCCCACCTTTCTAGTGTAGCCACATAAGCTGGCATTAATATGTCCACATGGGACCCCCAGGCATTGAGCACAATCTCGTATACCAATAATTAACGAGGAGAAATTAAATTCTTGCTGACATTTGTCAACATGTGGTTATATAGTTTATTTTGTTGTTTCATTAAATCGAGGGATGTGGTAAAGATAGTTGATATTTCACACTAGGCCGATTTACATTTTATTTTATTTTTAGTTTATATTCAATCATTTTAAATTTCATTATCCATAGTTGTCCACATATGTTAAAAACCTGATAACCCACTAAAACATAAATATACATTCAGGTAAAATAGATTTAATACAATACTTGAAAACACAAAAATGTTGGTACAACAAACACGATACCTGGTAAATTGTTAAAAACATCCTGTTAATGTTATGCAATATGTAAATCATCTCCGCTTATAAAAATTGTTCTCCGTACGTCAATTATTCGAGCTCATGATGCCATCCTGTTCGTATACTAAAAGTTACACTGATGCTTGCAATGCTGGCCGCTGATTCACACAGCTGCACTACAATTTAATTAATTTATAACTCTATTCAATATCAAATTTGAATTATTTTAATTCTGTACTTTTCCATAAGTTTTGTCGATAACGACCCAAGTTCAAGTACATTAGTGCTCTTGAAAAAACTTGAAGATGCCGAAAGGCTAAGCCCGGGTCGTTATCGACGAAACTTATGGAAGAGTACAGAATCAAAATAATTCAAATTTAATATTGAAGTTCCATCAAGCGCCTTCAGTCGAAGGTCTAAAAAATTATATTCAATATGTTAAAAATTAATGACTACAATTAACCCTTTTCGGTCCTATGTCGAATGTCATTCGACATTTTTCTTCTTTATTGGTATTGAGTTAAAATAAGTTCAAATGTATTGAATATATTTTTTTCCACTCGTATCTATTACAGCGGTATTCTGACCAAATAATCAAATGGTTTTTATGAACATTGTAATGTGAAACCGTACGCCTGCAATTGATACAAAAGGCTAGGTCGGCTCGCGCAGCTCGGGCGCTAAGTTCTGCATTCTTCTTTCCAACAGTAACACTTGCCACGTGCACTTGAAAATTATTACCGATATGTACTATTGTCCTAATAATTCTAACCTTGCAAAAATGCCTAAAATTACAAAAAAACGCAAAAAAAGAAACTTGATACATATATTGTATAACATGTAAGACAAAACCTGGGCTATGATAAATGCTTTCACCGTTATCACACTTAAGAAGTTTATAAAATATAAATAATAAGGTCATTATTGTATATATTTCGAAAAGAAATTATACTGTTGCTACAAATCTAGTAAAAAAAAATATAATTGCAAATATTAGTTTCCCTTGTGATACTGTAAATCTATTGTGGACCAGGTGGAAATTTTTTTTTATTTTTTGTGGACCGGAAAGGGTTAAAGTAAATCGGATATATTTTGTAAAATAATTATTGAATTCATTAACGGATAATAGGGAGTACAATGTATTTATGTCGACTTCAATAAATAAAATCGCACTAGTAATAATAAAAATGAATAATATTTGTATAATTTATTTAAAAGGACGGTCGAAACAATAATTCTTATATGTGATATATTTACAGAGTTCACTTAAGTGTCAGCATACTGAATTAAATATATTTTTTTTGAGCAATGAACAATATGTCTAGGAGGCGTCCGTGCGAAATGCTACACCTTCTGTTTGACCTCTACCTCCTATTCGTAACTTTCTAGACGAAGACCTTGATCGCCACACCTTAAAAAAACACATATTATTATGGTTAAATTTTTTCACACACCTAATATGAGACCGTGATCATAATATACTCACCCTGACTGTGTAGTCATCGCTGGCTGTGACACACATATGTGGGTCCATTGGATTAAAAGCTATGGCATTGACACAATCAGAATGTGGTAAAAGAGTTAGGCAAATCCCGTAATGTCTATCCCATATGTATGCGGCACTGTTCTCAGCACCACTGAAATTAAAAATTAATTTTTAATTATTATTCTTTACTACAACAAAAATCATTATTTGAACACATGTGTATTAAAGAGCACTCACAGGAAATGGGAGATGTCAATCTCAACGTAGCAAAGGCTAAGCGTTAACAGCAGGAAACAGCAATTTCCACCCTGTGTTTTGTACAGCAGTTATATATTTTTTAAACTGCCAAATACTATCCGTGTAAAGAGCTCGGATTCGAGTAGGAATATCTGAGGCAACCTTTAACTCGGTACAGAAAGTCTGGGACACACGGTTGTACTCGGTCAGAACCAAGTGCCTCCTGTTCAATGCGTGCATCTTGACAGTGCTGCTTTACGATAGCAAGTCATGGCACCTTACGAAGCACAAAGTAACCGTCTACTGTGCTTTGAAAACAAATGCCTGCGGCGAATACTAGGGGTGGTATGACTTTGTCAGAAACACGGAGATAAGAGAGCGGACTATCCAGCCTATTATTAGGAATCGAGGAGGAACCATGTGGTGACCATATGCTCCATGTAGGGAGCGGATATGGAATAAAAATGTATATATTATATCCGTACTCATATTAATATTAACACACAGCTGGTTAATATACATGCCCACTTTTTTAACATTAATTTCTTTGATATTTTTATTTTTTCTGTTTCTTTTAAGACACCCAAATGAACCTTTTATGAATTTTGTCTTTATATTGGTATTTTGAAAATATATAAAATATCTTAGTGACAAAAAATAACTTCCCTGTGAATGACCCAGATCAGGGTTTCCTAACCTGGTGGTATACGGTTGATGGTTGTTGGTACGCAAAAAAAACCATAATGGTGGACATGCAGGAATGAATGATTTACAAATATAAAAAAAAAACTACAGTAGTTGCCCTAAGAGTGTATCAATGAAATGACAAATAGTTACCATATTTATTTACCTTGCAACATATTTGTCAGACACATCAAGAAATATGAAATAACATTCCGAGTTTGTTGTATATGATGTTTGCGGTCTAAGCATGGTACCGACAGGTGTTATGTTAGTCAAGTCAATAACATGAATATCTGTTCTAGATGCTATTGGTGGTGGATTCAGTGGATTATCTATCGAGTATCCTGTAGGCCAGGGTCTGCTGTTTACATAGAGATACCTGAAATGAACATAAAGGAATATGGTTAAAAATAATTGTTAATGTAAATTTATTTGATGTTACATTTGGTACACTGGTTAAGAATGATTTACATATCGACTGTGGAAAGGAAAAAGGACGTAACCCACAGGTTTTTTTTCGATAATCACAATGTATCAAACATGATACATGTTTTATCAAAAGGATGCAAGCTGCCAATGCCGAATTAGTATCTAAATTTAGCTTTTAAGTTTGAAAAAGATGACCATGTAAAAAATTAAAACCAAGAAAAAAGACTGAAATATTGGTTTTTCCTAGACAACTTCTTTAATGAATATTAAATTATGTCAATTAAACACTAGTTTAGAAGTTAATTGATTTGACATTTACTTGGTAGAACTCCATTATAACAGATTAAAAATATCAAAGTATTTTAGTTCTACAGTTTTTAATATTTTTTATGTGTTGATAGCTATTTCGGTTTTCGCCATCGTCAGAACTATCTTCTATAGTTCTGACGATGGCGAAAGCCGAAATAGCTATCAACGCATAAAAATTATTAAAAACTGTAGAACTAAAATACTTTGATATTTTTAATCTGTTAGTTTAGAAGTCTCCGTGCACTTTAAGGTTGTGTATAATTCATAATTTGCATATGTCCCAAAATCATCAAAACACATTTTTAGCGCCTCCTGTAAAGTTTGATATGTGTGGGTTACGTCCTTTTTCCTTTCCACAGTCGATATGCAAATGCGTAATTTTACAAGCACATTCTCCTTTCGTTCACTATTGAGTAAAGCATGAGAAATATGTCCTATTAGAAAATGAGATGGGTCCCACAACAGAGTGAGTGAGAGATAAATTTGTATTTGACGGTACATGCCTGTGAATGTGAATCGCCTCTAGCTCTCAAGCAATGGAAACCTAATTCATCACTATACAAGACGATCGTAGTACTATCTTGTTTAGGAGAAAATATCCCAGATTTTCTTTATCTACAAGCAACATTCATTCACCTCGTAATAAACATGAAATCTGAGATGCATGAACGTATTGAAAAACTTTACAAGTGTAGGGTTACTTCCGTCAGAAACTTGAGTATTTCTTCTACTATTATAACATAATTTCAAGTATAAGAGCAATATGTCATTAAATCAAAATTGCAGCAAATGGTTAAAGTGAGATTATCGTTTTCAGCATTTTTCTGTATTTATTGTTTAATTTCAATGTTTCCTTTGAATTTTATAGAGCCCTGAAATATCTCAGTTATATAATAATATATTGTATGTAGTTTATCAGATTTAAAATTTATGCTTGAACGTGAATCAAATAGTGTCTGCTCACCTGTGATCAGGAGACAGAGCCATTCCAATGATATGACCGTGCAGATCAATCATCTTATCTGGGATATCAAATTTATCTTTGACAGAATTAAAATCTGCCCAGTTCGGTTGGTCCTCCCCGTCTCTTTCCCTCTCGCGTTCTCTGTCTCTAGCTGCTATTCTTTCTTTGATCGATGGTCCGGGTGATAAACGACGTGGAAATTCGATTCTATCAATTTTTTTAAACCCAATCTGGTGAGGTGTGTAAGTATCAGTTCCTGTTGTAAATATCAACAGTTTATTTTTCAATTCGTCGTCTCGACTAGATCCACTCCAGCTACCAGACTCCGACTCACTGCCACTCTATAAAATATGACACGGATATTTAAAATTAGATAATTAAGCACGTGTGATATATTAACAGCTTAACGACCGCACGTTTTTTTTATAGAATTTCACCTGGCGGCCGGACAATTTTGCGAAAAATTCGCAAAAATTGTAATTTTACTAAATTCACTATAATTTGTAAACTAATTGAGATATCTTTACCAAATTTAATTTTCTTAGTTTCCAGATACTTCGCCTATGCGCATATATGAGTCTGCCGGCCAGCAAACTTTGTTCTTCAAAGACTCAAATACGCATCCGCGGTCGTTAAGCTGTTAATGTGACCTCTGTTCGAATGAAAGCATTTTTATTAACCTTTCCACCGCGTATGACCGCTATGCATGTCCTAGCGAACATGCCCTCAGTGCACGTGACACGTATAGATGTCATGGAAATTTCAAACCCTATATAAGAGCTATCTATTGTGTTAGAATTGTATAACTTGGTTGAAAATATTACTAAATGTATATTTTACCAAATTCAATAGATGACATTAGTCAAAAAAGATTCAATATAGGCTAAAATAATTTATTTATGGAACACGCTGTGAACATACGTCACCAATGCCAGATGGCCGCTGTTGATTCATGGCGTTTCTCGTAAGAACTGTGCGCCACGTATTTACAAAATATGCATATATCATTATATTATTTGGGATAATGTAAATAAGCGATCGAATGCGGGTGAAATTGAAATTGTTCTGAGAATTTAATATTATAAACATGGTATGGTGGTGGCGCAGTGTTCTCGGTCGCGCGTGGCGGTATTTTGCAGAATGTATTTGTATTTTGAAGAATGATTATTATTGAATTAAACCGAAAATACAAAAAATATATTGTATTTTATTACTGAAAAAGTTACTTTGGGTGGCAATTAACATATTTGATTAGTTAAAAAAATATTACAACCGATATTTATAGTCGAAAATGTGATAACAAAATCCGCAAAAAAGCAGCCGCGTACAGGGCATGTTCGCTAAATTTGGTGACGCGGGCATAGGGTTAAGGACATATCCAATGTTCCCTCTAAGCTAAGCGGCCGCGCAGCAGTTTGAAAACCCCCACAGACTTATTCCGGGTAGGCACAATTAATATATGTCCTCTTGTCTTGCATTGGATATATCTAAATCCCTGATTGTACAACCGAGTAGAACAAATTTCCATGAATGCCTTTTTCGCCATTCAACCATTGTATTAATTTTTTATACTCAAAGAGTGCACGGATCATTCATGATAGTGCATGAGAACTCAAGTGTGTCCAATGTTCCCTCTAAAATTGGCTTAGGACAGGTTAGCTGAGCGGAAAATCCAAAGGTTGCGCAGGCCAATCCAATAAATGTGCGGCATAATTTGTCGTATTTGACATAAAAAATAGTGTTTTTAAATTTTGTAATTTACACTAAAAAGTGTTTTGAAATAAAACATAAGAATTAACAGAACTCTTTCTATTTTTTCTCAATAAAATATAATCAAACACAAATTAAGAAAATAAGCAGAATGAAACAAATAACCAGTCGCCATTAAAGTTATTAACAATTTTTCATGTCATTCTATACAACTAATCCGTATAAAATATACTTCATTTCGATAAATTTCTTGTTCTGATAATAGATAAGAATCAAAATCATCTAACTGGCAATTGAAAAAAAATATTATTTGAATAGTTGTATTAGAGCGCACGCCTACTCGGACCAAGAGCTCGAGGATTTTCAAACTGCTGCACGGCTTAGAGCAGTGGTTTCCAACCTTTATGTTACTGCGCCTCCCTTTGAAGAAACAATGTCTTCGCTCCTCCCCATCCTTTATTTTATATAGTAATAAAGACACGTTTTGAAGAGTAAATAAATATTTTGGACCGTTCGCCCCTCCCTTTGCAATGGTTCACGCCTCCCAGGTTGGAAATCGCTGGCTTAGAGGGTAGATTGAGTGTGTCGAACAACTGAATTTGAATGTGTTTCGACAAAATCTGGATGTAATTTTATCTTATTAGAAAAGCTGATGTTCTTGGGCTGTACAGTAGAAACAGTAAGTATTTCTTATTAACACTTCTTAGGCGGGCCACGACCAAAGTCGTTTTTAGCGTATTGTCGGTAGAATGCGGATCACAGCATATGTTTTTTTATATCGTCGCTTGTTTGCGGGACACATAGTATCACGGGTTTGTTTGTCGGCGTTAAATAAAATGCCGCAACTAATTAACATTAGTCCTAATTCTTTGCTAGATTATAAGGGTGGAAGTTTGAGCTAAGAAACAAAAAATCAACTGTGTTATAGATTTATTTTGCGATCTCCATCTAGTTTAGATCGAGTCGTTTAACGAGTTAAACACTGCTTTTTAGATGTATTTTTATTGTTTTTATAGTTTGTTTACGCAATTGTTATTGTATTTATATAAAAGCATATACCATGATAAATATAAATGATACATGCACATATTAGTATATGATTATCAACCAATACACATGTTGCGTAGATTGGTTCATAAGTTTAATTCTTCAAAATAACTGCGGCAACCGCAAGTGACCCTTTTTTGACAAGAAGCAATAAAACTAATAAGTTATTATGCATTGAATGTTCATATTTATTATTTACAAAAAGGGTGACACATGTGTCTCGAATATTTACGCTGTAATTATTACGGCATTAGATTTTACACTTCCAGTGGTAGCAAAGTTGTAGGAATGGCGATTATATATTATAATTATTTATATAATTATAAAATATTGATAAATATGCTATTTTGTTATATAGAATGTTTTGAATATTTAATATTTATAACATGCGGAGTGCTATCTACTAAATTGATAACAGGTTTTATATTCAGCTTTGAAACATAGTTAAATTATGATGATATCGAAATGTTCTAATTTTATTTTTAATGATTAGATGTCACGTATGATTTGTTTTTAAATTTCAATCGAAAATATCGTTTGGTTTAGAAGTTGTGTTGATTTTAAGAATGTAATATATTTGTGCGCTAATCACTAAAAAACGCCCGCTACAGGCTTGAGTCTATTTTTTGAAGCGCCCGACTAAGAAGTGTTAAGATTGGCTATTTGTCATAATTTGTGCACCATTCATTATTCAAGTGAATTGATATTTATTAGTGGTAGATTGCAGTGACACAAATTTGAAACAGGTAAATTGTTCATCTACAATAAGCAGTGGCAATATTTCAAGAAAACATAATGAAAAACATTGACTTCAAAGCTAAAAGAGTTATTACAAATATTCTTTTAAAATTTAATTCAAAATGAATTTCTGAATGCATCTTATTAAAAAATTGTCTTTGGATAGAAAGCTAAAATAGTTCATTCATTGTAGGGATAAATTGAAAGACTAAGATAACTAGTTACATTAGCAGTAAATTAGTGAGTTGGTTGATTGTTCTGTTTCCCTTGTAGAAGGACAGACATTTTCTGCTTTATATTAATTGCTGTAAGAATATTACTCATACATATACCTACTTCTTCTACAGAATCAAGCTTTTCTTGATTTCTATATTCCTGATTATAAACAAATGAAAGATGATTAACGGGGGTCGGTTGGGCTTTTTTATCCACCGGCTTAGAGATTTCGATTTGGCAGTCTGCATTTACATCTTCATTGTTCCACTTGCATTCCCCAATTAAAATGGCCCTAAAAATTGTAAGAATTAATTTTTTTATTATCTATCAAATACGTATATTCGATAACAAACAGTGACTGCATAAATGCATAATTATACTTTAACGAGCCAGAGTTAAATACAAATATTCAAATATGACATCACAAACATTCATGCCTTCAAACAGAAATCTATTGAAAAAATGATATTAGTACTGGGATTCGAACCTGCGAGGTCCGGCATGGAAGCCAACGTCATTGATCACTGTGCCATGGACCTGAAAATTCCCGCCCCTCCCACCATGCCAATCCTTAAGTAACGGGGTGAAGTGAGAATGATTAGCCAACTGTCGGTCCTGCCCTAGCCCCATCTTTTATATCCCAACTCTCTTCGAAAGAGAGGTTGAGAAACCGAGTAACAAGCGGTTCTTGTACAAAAAAAATGTTGAAATACCTCCATTAGGAGACCATATGCCCTACATTGGGAGTTGGCTAGATTGAAAAAATCAAATATGTATATTTTTTTAAGGTCACAAACTAATAATCTTACCTCACACTACTAGCGTTTGGATTGTAAAATCTATACAATGGAGTAATAATTGGAGTGTGCTCTGATTCTGGTTCTTGAGATGCTTTGTTTACCCACAGAATACTTGAACTTGTCAAATGTGCCAGCCAGTGAAGTTCACCTGACACGAGGTGATGCTCGCCTATCCAAGATCCAAATACATCATAAGGTTTGTTGACAACTCTACATTGCAAAAGAAATTCATCTGAAAAAATTAAATGTTACTGCTATTATAGTTCATAATCCTACAAATAGATCAACATAAAACAGAAATACATACTTTGCAAAGTGAACACAGCAATTTCTCCTGAAGTACTGTGCGGCGAACCGAAATGTATTCCGCTGACAAGTAATAAACTATCAGAACAATTGAATTGGCTGAACTGTGTGTGTTTCCAACTAAATTCCTTCATATCATGCTGATATTTTAATTTGCAGGGATATGTTGAGTTCCAAACCTATAAAAGCATGAGATTTTTATTTATACAAGAACAATTGTTCTTGGTTCATGGCTATATATCCAAGACTAAATAATAAAACAATAATAAAAATAATAAAACATTTTTAGTACTTTTTCCACATAAAATTTATTAGATCAGGACCGGTTTCGCTCATCGCGAGCATTATCAACTGATAAGAAAAATACATAAACAGTGATATTTATACAAATTTAAATTAAAATAAAAAGGTGTAAGCAACTATTAACAATTTAAAGGATTAGCAAATTACATTATAATTACACAAAATTAAAATGCTTAACACCCATAACAATTAAAAAATCAGTTGTTATGGGTGTTAAGCATTTTAATTTTGTGTAATTATAATGTAATTTGCTAATCCTTTAAATTGTTAATAGTTGCTTACACCTTTTTATTTTAATTTAAATTTGTATAAATATCACTGTTTATGTATTTTTCTTATCAGTTGATAATGCTCGCGATGAGCGAAACCGATCCTGATCTAATAAATTTTATGTGGAAAAAGTACTAAAAATGTTTTATTATTTTTATTATAATGCCATTCCACCAAGTATTGACAGTGAACACCTTAAAAGTGATCAATAAAACAATACTGTTAGGAAAATAAAATTGCATGAATATTACTTATTTTCACTTTTAATGTGTTCACCATCAAATCTTACTTGGTGGAATAGCATTATATTAAAATAATAAAAAAAACTATTGTACTTTTACCACAATTATTTATTAAAATCATAACCGGTTTTGCTTCACCACAAGCATTTTCAACTAAAAGACATCAGTTAAAAATCACCATGAGCAAAACTTGTCCTGATCTTAATAAATGATTGTGGGAAAAAATACAAAACCATATTTTATTATTTTTTATTACTTATTTTGATGATTATGTTATGATTATGATTATGATATCTTAGTGTTGATTGTTACTCAGATATTGAGAGCCCCAGCTTTAAATTTGAAACATCTTTTCATGATTTTAAGATACGCTTCAATAATAAATCTGCAATATTTGTTGTGAGCTTAATAATATACAATAGGTAAGATAAACAATAATTGTGTGTAAAATTTAGACAAATCAAAAATAAACTTGCAGACTAAATTGAGATGTGTCTAATAAGGTATGTTGACAGATAATATAGCCGGAGCTGATCACAATAAAATTTTAATAAATCTAGTTAAATAATTTTATAAAAGGATCATTAATAATCTCATGCAGTACAAAAAACAATTGAAACATTCAGCATGACATCTAGAAATTGATTTCTTCATTCTAGTCTCCAATAAGGAAATACAGATACAGTCAATCCTCTTTTTATGCGGTAGATGGGTTCCATGAAATATACATAATTTTGAAACAGCGAGTTAAAATATAACCTAAATCGCATAAAAAATTAGAGGAAAAACACGGCGTAAAAATACTTAAAAATATATTTATTAAAACATAAAATTTGTTGGTTATTGTTTTACTTTAGAAACATTTAAAGTAAAATTATCGTCACTGTATGACAATGCTAAGTGCGTTTTGCATGTAGTTAGAAACCACTCTTTTTAAGAAGAAAAAGTATGCGCATCAATTTCATAAAACGATGGTTTTTTATTTCTAACAATGAAATTAGTGAGTTTGTTCAGATTTTCTTTTTCGATAATTAATTGTTCAGAATTTGAATCATTTAGAATGAAATAATCTTATAATTTACTGAAAAATTGGAGACATTCTTGAATTATTTTCGCAGTGAGAGGAACAGGAATTCCTTCCACTTCGTCATCGTTTTCTTTTTTTTTTTATCAATAGTTAAAGTTAAATTGATGATATCATCGTCACTTTATAGCATTATCCGTGAGTAATTCGTCTATATAATTTTCGCCTAAGGTATCAAACCCTTCTCCGCCAAGTTCATGTGCTAAAGTAATCATTTCAGTTGATATCGCCAATGTTTCAATGGTTTCATCGACTGTAACACACCCAAGTATATGGACTTAATTCAGCGATGACAGATGCAACATGATTAAAACAGTCCAAAATCATATTTTTTTCCAAATGTCGGTTGTGTTTATGATTCATTCTCTATTATATCCAAAATACAACGATACATGCTCTCGATGTAATATTTAACATTTTTATATATCATAAAATATAGTCATTTTTTTTAAAATTTGCATTTCTAAAAAACCGCATAACTTTGAAATCGCATAAAAACAGGATTGCCTGTATATATAAAGTAGGTAGTAGATATGTCAAAAACTGGCTGATTCTATATATATGAATGCATAATATATATATTTTAACAAGCTGTCTCTTCTGAAAAAACAAGTTCAGCCATATTTTGTGTATTTTTACATAATTCAAACATAATATAAATCAATTAAATTATGACTGAAGCTATTTTTGGCAACAAAAAAACTAAAAATAGTTTTAAATGTTTGAATGTGTGAATTGAATTTCATGAAGTTTTAAGAATAAGTAAGTTAACCCTCCAAGGACAAGCGTCACCATATGGTCACACAAAACACCGTTGTCTATTGATCCCACTATTCATACTTTTTCTACCTGAATATCGTTGCTTTTGCTCATATTTGGTTAAGGAGGGTACGAACTACAGTAAGTCATCAGCCGTAGGAACAGGAACGGTCTCCAAAAGCACATGTGATTTTTTGAATTTCCGTTTTTTTTAATTTACTTTTTGAAACTGTTAGATATTTTTTTATAAAAACATAAAATTATTTAGTTATTTTTCTAATATATTTGTTTTGAAATTATGTTGATCTAAAGAGGTCAAATTGTAAATATTTAAAAAAAAATCACGTTTAGCTATATTTCAACCCCGAATGTTTGCAAGCCCATACGGTCACTTTTGTCCTTACTACTGTCCGTACTCAATATTACACGGTAATAAAAGAATGAGCATGACCATATAGTCATGCGGGGTTTCTATACAACGACTTTGCGTTTTTTTTTTTTTTAATTTTGGATAGGAATAAAAGTTATCCGTGACTTCAATATGGCTTAGAAAATATTTTTTTTATCGGAAAAAAGCTCTCGTCTCTGGAGGGTTAAGCATAAAAAGGGATGTCAAAATTTTATGATTATCGAAAATATATTGCATGGACTAGTTTAAATGCTATATTTTTTTTGCTGCGATTATGTGAATATTTATAAAATATTATGCAAAGAGGAAAGGGGAAAACAATATTGAAGCTTTGGTGGGACCAAATCAACCTCGTGAGATCCAAAGAATGTCATCATTAATACAATCAGGTACAATTTTCTTAAAACATTCTGATGTTTTTGCTAGTATGCCAGCATAAATAAATCTAGTACAAAGCCATATTAAGCAAAATACATAGATTTTTAAAAAATTCATGAAACAAAGTATTTATTACTAGTGTTTTGGCATTCATTAACTTGTTGATCAAATTTTGCTATCAAGAAGCTTTTTCCAAAAAACAGATAGATTAAATACTATAAGCAAAGTTCTAAAATATAGATTTGCAATATCTAAAGCTGAAGAAACAATTACCCTAGATAAGAACAGTGATTATATCCAGATTGCATGCACACAGGTAGCAAGTGAAAGCATAAAAATGTGTTTTTTTTTAATTAATATTACTATGACACTGCCATCTTTCGATGTAGTAGCAAACATTGTCCCGTTGTGAGAAAAAGACACATGAAGAACTTGATGAGAGTGGGTATCCAAGGATTGTGTTTGAACGATTGGAACATCACTATACAAACGCCTATATTCATCGAGCCATCCAATTGCACCTAAAACAGATGTCAGTTAATTGAAATCATAAATGAATGCATCTCTCAGTTCAAAAGTTGTGATGTTATAAATAATTCATGTTTCCATACCAGGCATAATAGGAATGCTAGGGTCAATGTGGTAATCACGATAGAACAGGTGTTTCCATATTATCTCATCGCGGCTTATCCTCCACCATAATCGACAAGCAAGACCTGCATCTAGAAGCTCTTTGGCATTTAAATGTCCGAATATGTGAAGTAACACAGAATCGGGGGCGTAGCACCAGCATTGATTGTCATTTTCGTCAGCTGTTCCTGAAGTTTGCTCTGTTTCCATTTCAAAATCTGACAACTGTGTTGATAATAGTGGGTAAATAGTAAGGATAAGTTACTTTTGTATTCGTTACACTATCATGTTGGTATTACGATCAATGCAAAGAATCACTACTGAATGATAAACGAATGGAACAATTTTACGGAATAAAGTTCATAGAATTAATCAAAAAGTTATAAAAGATTTCTTAATCGTTATATTGTGCTAGTGAATAAGAGCTGACATATTTTTTGGCATCAAAACCGGTACATTTGTTTAGTGGCCCAAAAGCCCGTGCCCTAGTTTTAATTTCGGTGATCGAATGAAAACCGACAAGTAAAACTAGCTATAGCTGCTACTGCTATATATACCATCCGAAGTCGTATTTAATGATTTGATTATAAGAATATTTTTCCATGTCCTTTACTAAAACTATTTACATTTTACAAAAGATTTAGATGCAGTTATAGTTTATTTTTTTATTATGACAAAAGAAATAAAAATAAAACGAAATAAGGTAGAGCAACTGTCATTTTTTATTAATGCTTTATTTTTAGCTATTATATCGTACACATCGCTACAGCTAAAATCAAAATTTATACAGCACAGTTTTGTTTCTTTCGTCAGATGAAAATCAATGAAAAATTCGTACATTGTGTAAAAAGATACTCACATTATTTATATAAATATGTGAATAACACTGTGTGGAAAATACAAGGTTCATTTTTGAAAATACAATTTCCCACCTTGCTGTTGTATTTTATTTTTGGTCAAACCAAATGAATTTTTCAGAATTTTCTTTTCAAAGACTTTTCCACTGTAGTCATCTATTTTAAATGAATGACTTGTTAATACATTTTTAATTAAATAACAGGAAATTTGATTTTTTCTTCAACTTTAACATAGTTTGATTTAACACTTTTTAATTCACTATGACACGTCAGCGGGGTTCAAGCAATAACAAAACTAATAATCGGTCAAGTAAGAGCGTAGAATACACCCAAATTTTAAAGTGAATGTTGATGACTGCGCTATTGTACATATTTTTATACATTTTTGCAACTGAGTAGCTGCAAGAGTTTGATATTTTTGAACAATGGAAGTTCATCTATAATAGGATTTTTTGGCTGTCCTGGAAAGTTCTTTTGGGATGCCTGGACAAACTTGAAATACAAGAACGTCTGGCAGCCCTATGAGTAGTAATTTTGATAAAATACGTTGTCAGAAGTGTCTTAAGCTTAGGCAAGACTATTTTTTATGATTCATAATTAAATTAGGTATGCAAACGTTTTAAAACTATAATCAATAAAATGGATAACTGATTATAGGGTACACATTCACCTGGTGATTCAAAAGTTTCACTTGTCATAGATCTTCTCTTATATAAAGTTTTTATAATTTATGTAAAAAGTAGTATTTCTAGAAAATTTTAAGTAACGGGTATAAAATAGCGAGTATTCAAAATATAAGAGGTATGCGATATCATGGACCCATAGATTTTTTTTTTATCTAGATAAGGATAAAGACCATTCTACTGTCATTTAATACTATCGGTAAAATTAAATTTCCTTTTATCGCATTAGGTATACATGATAGAATAATAAATAATTTTATATTGAAAATTTTAAGGTATAAATCTCAATCTCGCGGAAAGAATAAATGGAGGGTGTAAAATTTATGAAAAAGTTTATGGAGCCGTATAGTATAATATTATTATGTAGATTAGAGCGTAAAACCTATATTACTGTCTCTAGAAGTTAAACAATGAATATTTAGTCATTCAGCTACTTATCGGTCAATATATTTAAAAAATTTGATTCATCCTTGTTTCATCTTTCTTTTTGTATTAAACATTATTTTAATTGATCAACATTTGATAACTTAATACCCACTTTTAGTAAATAGACCTAAGCTACTTATCAACTGTCAAGCATATTGACATACTATTTGAAGATTAAATTTGGTGCTGAATTTACTATGAGCTTTCAGCAGGTAATGATTTACCACTACAAAGAGATAAATTAATTTAATTTTATCATCTTTACTGATCTAAGAAGTTGGTCAAATCTTAATTGTGAGGAAAAAAAACTTTTAACTATTTTTAATGAAATGAGTTTCTATCTGCTTCGAAAGTATGTATCAATTGATATTTTCTAACAGAATTGGTTACTATAGTAGCACTAATAAAATAAATTTGTAGCCATGGAAGTATAAAATGACATTCCGGGTTGATGTAGTTTCTGAAGACTCTTTTTATGAAAATTTGGTTTTGGGTTTGACTAAGCTCCTTGGTATGGTGCCTTTAACTTAAGTTTATATATTTTAATCTGTGATCCATGCAATAGTTTATTTTAATGAAAGCTGTGTTTTTATTTTAGAAAGTAATTTAAGAGTTTGCAATGTAGTGGTGGAGCGCAGATTACCAATTGATCGAGTATCATTATCGTCCTGGGAGCAACGTCATTCTGTAACTCTTCCAGATGATGTACGACATTTCTATTTATCCACTGATGGCTTCAAACTGAAATGGAGTTACCAGTACTCACGTTAGTATTTATATTTATGACTAGGTATTTAAAGTAGGTACCTGGCTATATCGTTGGTTTGCTGCAAGAAGACATTAATTATCAATTTGGTCAAAACTATGGTGCATCAAACAATGTCTTTTTTTCTCATTTTCCATAATCTCAAAGTCTTTCAAAGTCAGTTTTTTTAAATAATAAAAAAACCGTCCGGGATCATTAGAAATATCCTTCTTTTTTCTATCCATGTCCGCTCCCAATGCCCTCCTAATGGAGTTATCTCAACAGATTTTTTCTACGAGAACCGTTTGTTACTCAGTTGCTCAACCTTTATTTTTCAAAGAGAGTTGTACGGATAGAAGGATACGGCTAGGACAGGACTAGTGGTTAACTAATCGCTCTCGCTATGCTTGGTTATCAAAGGATAGGAAAGGTGGGAGGGAATTTTTTAGATATCACAAACACCCAAGCCTTCGAACAGAAATCGAAATATCGATCGAAAAAATACTGTTCGTACTGGGACTCGAACCCGTGAGATCCGGCACGGAAGCCCACAACGCTAACCGCTACACCATTACCAGACAGATATAATTGATACTTATAAATAAAATAACTTTATCCTTTCCTAAAATTTTTAATTAGATTAAATATTATAAAACGCTCACACAAACACAAGAGAAAAATAATAAGATAATAATATACCCTTTATTTTTTTCAAAAAAATAATTATTAGCAGTTTTTATAAAAAACTAAACAATTTAAGCAAAAAAATATAATCAAATAATAAAATACACAAAAATGCACATTGATTTTTAATTGGCTATACATATACAAAAAAATATATATTAGTAATTTTCACTATCAAGTTTCATAACGGTATGAAAATATTATATGTTCGGGTTGATTAAACAAAAGTAACGCACAATTAATTTCTACAAGACTTGGAATTTAATCACGACCTTACACCAAATGCTACAATGACTGTAGAAAGACTGTGTACTTGTGTAATGTACTTATAAGAAAATAAAACTGTTAAATATTAAAAACTATTTTTACATTGTAGCTGTGTTATATTGCTTGAAATGTCAATTACTTAAAATACATGTGTGCGCTACGTGGTCTCGCATTGTTCCCTTACAGGATATTAAAACAATTGCACCCTTAGACCTAAACAGTAACAGAAAACGACCTAAAGGCATATTCATAGTCGCGCATTTGTCTACATTTTATTTTGAACAATATTTGACCACTTTTTAGGTACATTGCTCGTTGTTGCAATTGATTCACAGTCGTGACAAAAACGGTTGATTGAAGACAAAGAGAACCGACACATGTATACAAATATAAAAAAAATGTTAAGAAACTGTCAATGTTGCAAATGGTTGCATATTTTTTTTGTTTGAGAATAGCTTACGATACATAACTACAACGAACAGATACAAATATCAAAATAAAATAAATGTTGTATGAAATTATTAAAATATGTCAATTATTTTTAATACTCCATTTTTGCGTCCCCTTACGATTTGCGCCCTGGGCGGTTGCCTATTTCGTCTGTATGGTGGCGCCGGCCCTGTACTCGATATTCAATATTATGCCCACTAAAAAAAATATTCTTTTATTTAAATTTATGTTGTACTGCGATTTATATGATAAAAACTCTTCAAGCCCTTGAACTTTTTGTAAAACATCTTTATCATTAATGATGAAAAAAAATTGATAACATCAGCTTAATTCTAAAATAATGTGAAATTTTTTTAGAATTTCATGTTTTGGTGATTTCAGTTAAAAAGCATATCAACTATCTATTTCAGTGGTTTCCAACCTTTATGTTACTACGCCTCCCTTTGAAGAGAAAAAGAGTATTTTCGACACATTTTAAAGGGTAAATAAATATTTTGGGCTGTTCGCGCCTCCCTTTGCAATAGTGCACGCCTCCCAGGTTGGAAATCGCTGATCTATTTCATTCGTTTAATATCCAAGTGGAAAGGGGTCAAAGACAAACAACACAAGATAACGTATCTCATCTTATAATTATCTATTCTAGCATCACGTAAATCCTCTACATTAGGTATATATATAAATGAATGAATATATTTCTAAAAGTATAATTAGAAATAGTAAAATATTCTACTACAAAAAAAAATGTATAAGAATTTGTTTCTGTAAGTTTAAATATTCAGTTTTAACTGTCTCCTGAACACTTAGGGTAAACTGACTTACACTATCTTAAAATTAAGCCGAGGACAACTTTGTTATTCCACTCGTTGAATAATAAATTTTCACGGGTGGAATAAGAAAGTTATCAAATCTGATTTTATATTAAAAATGAACTACCACAAAGTTATCGCTGAATCTATCCAAAATATTTATAAATGATCTTTATATTCTGTTAAAAATGTTCTACAAATTAAGTAGTCCGTGCGAAGCAATTGCTCTAAAGATGATTAGTTTGGATTAAACAAGGAGCGTTGCAAATAAAATTCGGCATCATCTTCATAATTGTAGTCGAGAGAATGGAACAATGACAGATTTTATTAAACTTACATGTAAGTTTAATCATAGATCTGACGATGGCGAAAGCCGAAATAGCTATCAACTAATAAATATAAAAACTGTAGAACTAAATACGTTGCTATTTTTACCCTATTATAATGGAGTTGTATATTTCAGAAGATGACATTTTACCGGTGGGTTGTATCAATATCAACAATTTGAGTGAGCTTACTTTAATCCCAATCATGAAAGAATTACTCGACAATGCACTAAATAAACCATTAAATTACGATGATAAAACCCCTCAAATCGGCCCTAAAAGCAAGATTTTCGAGATGGATGACTGTAAAGCGATTGGAAAAGTATAAATATATATTTTTTTATAACATTAAAGATATTACTAAACTATTGGTAAAATTATATTTACAATGTACCGAAATATAAATGAATAGATTTTTTGCAGGTCTGCCTAATTCATTCGGATAACAACTGGACAATTTGGCTGCTCGATTTGGAGAATGGATGGACTTGGCTTTCTGATTCTTTTACATACTACTTTCGAATGGCATTGGTTCATCAAGGGCTTCCCGGGTGGCAGGCGGTGTTCTCTAAAAATGGCTTATCTCCGTGGTCTGAGGTATATTGAAAGCTATCTCAATATTATACCATTGACATCTATAATGAAAATACTAGTAAAAAATCCTGCTTTTACGAGATTATTTTTATTGACAGTGCAATCTTAATGGTTCAAAATTAAACATAATACACCTTATCCTTTTTTTACGTGATACATTGGTTCCAGAAAGTGCCACGTAAAAGAAACGTCATTTTCATATAATTTGATAAATCGGTTCCAAATCTGCGTAAAAATTTATGAAAAAACGTAATGCTGCGGTCCAAAAAAGTCACGTAAAATCAAAATCGCGCAAAAATAAATCGCGTTATAAACAGGATTGGGTGTATATGCTTTTGTACCAAAAATGAATAAACTAGATATTGCAATTTAGAGAATTTCTGAATATTTTTGCTCTAAAATAACTTAAACTTTTGATAGCTTATACTACGGATGGGTATACATGTCAAAAAGAGGCACATTCTGAATATTCAAATATGTTAAGAGCCACACTATAGTCACATTCTCACCCAGCATTAAGCAGGGCTGTAGACTGAGACTGAAGTCGTGCTTGAAAAAAACTTATAACTTCGAGTCCTTTTAAAAAATTGTGTATTCAAATTGCTAAGGTCAAAAGTAGTGCCACTGCATGCTACTAAGCATAAAAAAATAATTATAGTCATGTTTTAAGCAGCTTGATGATATTTTTGCATTTTTTCACTACTGGTGGAAAAAATGTGTATTTTATAAATCTTTTATGATTATCGTTTTGTTACTGTAACACCAACAGTAATATGAATTATTTGACAATGGAGGATATTTTTTTAAGTAGATACAATTTTAAGAATACTCTATTATTTGATAATTGAGGACTGAAAACACAGATGGAGTATAAATTATAACCGTAATACAATAGTTTTCATGCCATTAAAAAGATAAAAACAATTTTTACAGCAATTGTTCCTGCTGATATCTCCACACTTACTCGTTGGAAAAGAAGAAAACAATGCGAGGACACTGGGAACTGCGAGTGATGCGCCACTGAATCATATCGATCCGGGTATCTTCAAAATACCCGCCAAGCACTCCAATCGAAGCTTAGGATTGAAACAATAATTTTAGTCCAACAGAACTTTTGAGATGTCAGTAAAACAAGATTTATTTGGATCATATATTTTATTGTAGACTTCTGTAAAATTTTCAGCATAATATAACAATATTTCAAACAATCTATGTTTTTCTACCTAATGACACTAAAGGAGCAATACGAGTTTAGTATAGAAACGAAAAATTAAGCAAAAATCAGATGAAGATAATGCAAGTTCTTATATTGATTTCAGCGATGATGCAATCAAATTTTTTAATAATTGCCGCACAATAAGTATAAGTGCACAGCAAAGTTAGAGTAAAAAGAGATTCACAAATTGAATGTAATCAAACAGACATAATATAAAAAAAGCAACTTACACTTAACATACAATTAAAATAATACATAGAAAATATCAATCAACCCGAAACAATTATTAATGCTTCGATATTGGACGGAATAAAGATATTACATAACTGACAATAATAATTAGTACATAATTTAACTAAAGAAATATAGCAATACTTAAAATTATAATAACATCATACAAAATCAAAAATAATTTCATATTTTAAAATACTAAAAAAACGTTGCACTATGCGATGTAATCGTGAGTCCCCTTCAATAATATCATTTGACACTTCAAATAAAAATAAATATTCAAATAATTCAGTAAAAAAACCTTCATATTAAATTTTTTTTTCTCTTATATCATGTTGCAACAGTATTTATATATTGAAACAAAACTGTTGGGATATATTTGTTCGGATCATCGATATATGGTATTCGTTTTGTATAAAATAATTAAAAAAACATGATAATTTTAACAGATCGCGATTAATTTATTATAATTTAATAATTATAGATGGTGATTTAAACAAAAACTTTTCTCACGATACTTATGCATAAAAAATTGATCAAATTCACGATCACATATTTATTAAATACATATTGGTTAATGCAAAACAGTATAAAGTAAATTGCGCAGGCTGCCTATTTTAAGAATATCAGAATATTTGTAACGAGTAAAAATTATTAACAAATTTTAATTGTTTTATTATTCATAAAGAAACTGACATATTAAACAATCATATGCGAGAATTTCTGATATTATTATGAAATTGAATTTAAAAACAGAATAGAATGCATCATATCCAAGAATAATTCGCAGCGTCATGAAAAGCGTTAGGAATTAAATAAATTCGGAGGCAATTTGAAATCTTGGAATGATTAATGATCATATTTCGATCCCTATATTAGCCTAGTATTTAAAAAATCAATTTTAGTGGTCAGGCTTACCGTATAAGCGCACAGTCTATTTGCACAATTCATGAGCTATTTGAAAGATACGAGAATAAGATTTTTTTCCTTCGCAAACCTAAAATATTTCTCAAAAGTAATTTATTTTTTACTTTATATGTTAAATATTTTCTATGTGGAGTACGATGGCATTATGCGCATGCACGCTATGTAGTAAAGAATTTATAATTTCTCTAGCATCAATGCATTAATTACCTTTTTTGAATCTTTATAAGAAATATATTTATGTAAAACATACGAGGCCTATTTTGTAAATAACTAAATTACAACTTGAGAATAAAATTATACAAATCAACGTTCATTGAAACGAGTTTTAGGTAATTTTCTAGTCATAATTATTTATATATCTAAAATAAATTATAATGCGATCATAAGCATTACATACATAGTTTCTATGTAAATATTTTATAGCGATATTTTTATTCCCTCGAGGTAAAAATTTTTCACAAACGTTGATTGGAACATTTTCATTCTTAGGTCGTGAGATAAAAATGTCGCAAGACAATTTTTGTTTCGAATGCCCGAATTATCTATAGTAAAAATAATGTAATCTTTGACATACATTCTGTTTGATTTTATATTTCCTAATATACACGATCGTTTATTTCGTGGTAGTACTGTCAAAAAGATTCAATGGCCTTTTATATTTTATACTGAATAAAAACAGTACAAAAATAAATAAAGCAATCCGTAACAGATTTTGACAAGACATTTGCTGCATATTAATAAGTCCAATTGACGGGAACCCATTGGTGATTGGTCGACAGAGTCTCCAATGCCTCGGCGACTTTACGGAAAGTAACATCGAAATCGTGGTTGACAATGGTTAGGTCAATGTATTTTTCATATGTTCGTTGGAGACACGCACTCTCTTCTAAAGTAGTTTTCAAATCTTCTTCCTATAATTCAAAACAAATGAATAAATTCCAAAATTAGTATGTAATTCATAAAAAGGTACAAAATTCAATATCTATCATTGTTGCGTTTTTGTGTGTACTGATTATTAGTATAAACGCTTTAATAAAATGTGTAATGACAGAATGTCGGTAGAGCTCCTTCAGTAAGTAATTTTAGCTATGAAATATACAATATATTCTGTGTAATAATGTGACTATTTTTACATTCGATAGTGTCACATATCGCGTAAAGCTTTGTAATTTTTAATTAAGGAACAAACCTAAAAATCGTGTATGTATAAAATCACAATGTTTTTCAACATGACGTATAAACTGTCTCGCTGGGACTAGGGATCGCAACATCGGTATAATCGAGACCAGGTGTTTTTTCAATACTCAGATAATGGTTTTGAAAAAATGAAACAGATAATGGTTTTGAAAATGCAAAAATTCAGGCATTGAAGAAAAAAAAAGAACCACTGTATAAGACCATCACATATTTTAATAAACGCCCGACTCTGACTCTACAGCCCGGGTATTTAGTATCAAATACTGAAATACAGCTTTCGCAATCCCCCTTGTTGGGACACAACAAAATATTTGAAACATGGGATTCATAAAAAAAGATTCGGTAGACTTTCAGTAGATTTATAAAAAAATTAAATTATTAGAGGGCATTGCTCATTTCCGCTTCGAACACCCGAGACTCTGAGAGCACGAAGCGTAACCATATTTTAAAAAAATGATTGATTTGAACAAAGTGTGATATTGTGAACATTGTGTGCCTGAAATTTTAGCACTAGGTTGATAGCGAACAGCAAACAATTAATATTGTACCAAGGCCGATGGCAGATATGAGACGATTCAAAGTGTGCTGTATGGACTTACCTCATAGAGTGAAGCGAGAGATTCCAGAGTTCTAGCTCTTCGGGAACTGAAGCGGATGGAGCTTTGTCTGTCAAACTGGTAACACAAAACACATGCAAACAAATAATAACATGGACACACATGCCTAGTTTTAGAGACTCTAATTACATTATAATGAATCAGTTGGGTAACTTATGAAAGGGGGTGGGGGTTAGATGTTTGATACAGACATTGAATTTTACAAACAATTAATTTACTTTTAGATAATGCATTAAAAAAAATCCATGCTAGAAGATTTTATCCCTTCAAGATCAAACAAACATATTTTTTTAGACTAGATGCTTAAGTTTTCTTAAAATTAGTCTCAATTGATACACGAATTTTCCATAAAGAGACTTTAATGTATCCTTCACAGTATAAATCATCAAGGTATTTCAGAGTAAAAATATGTTGACTGGATTTTTAAGGGATTACGACAGTACACCAAAAACAATGAAAGCATTCATTTTTTTAATACCATAAAATATTAAAAATCAAATGACTTTGATAAAATAATTATACATTAAAAAATATAGGAATAAATTAGGAGTCAAAATTAAAAGCTTAGACTTATAGTAAGCTTTCTACACATTAACCTGCTGAACCCCCAATTGAATTTTAAATGATACTATCAGTTTGTTTGACTCTGCAAAAATCATATTTATTATGTTATTTAAATTTAAAATATAATATAAATTATCGTAACATTTCACACATCTCACGTCAATTGGACACTGTTAGGGATCAGTAGGTTAAATATAAAAACTATGCTAGAATCAGCAAAAAAATCAAAGTCAAAAATATTATTCAAAGCATCATACTAAATGCAAACTGGACATAGCAGTTGATACGAATTTTACTGATGATTCAGGCTACCTAGTTTTCAAATATTGAAGATTTGCAGAATAATAAATATTTTTTTGTAATTGATGAGGATCTGGTGGATGAGACTACTTTTTTCATAAAAATTTGGAGTTCAAGGACAAAAAAGTACATGTAAAAAATAATCAATTAAGTAGATAAGCTCTTGGATTGCGAGCATAATTCATACAGGAAGCATTTTAATAATTTAGGAAGAATATTGAGTGAAACTAGTTCTGGTTTTTACAATCCAACAATGTGTAAATAATAACATTTTGTAGTGATCTTATATTCATGACCGACTGTAGAACCTATTGATTACTTATTTATGAAACTACGGCATTGATGATCATAAGGGGGTTTTAGCTACTTTCTGAAAAGTATATTAACTTTTAATTGATACATGCAAATAAATTAAACGTAAGTATTTTACCTGAAGATTTCCTTTAGATGCATGGTTTAGATTTCGAAGTTGTTCCATCCCCGGGGCTGACACGAAGACAACGTAAGGTAAAAACTCACGAGAGTTATGGAGTAGCTTCAGCGAGGCGGGTGAACAATCCAATACACACATTTTACCTGAAATTTAATTATAAAATTTAAATAGAACAAGTAATAGAATAAGATTAGAGTAGACCTTAAAATTAAAGTCTTGCTAGTAATTGTGCTCCAATGCAATAAATAATCTGAATAAAACTGTCTTTTCACCTTGTTGAATAACAGATCGAATTGAGTCTAAATGTGTCCCATACAGGTGGCCGTTGTGTTCACCGTATTCCAAAAATGCACAGTTTTTAATGTTATTTTCCATTTCATCTCGTTCTGAAAACCAGTATGAGACTCCATTTTCTTCTAATGGTCTAGGGGGGCGTGATGTATCTGAAAAACATTGACAAGTCTCATGATAATAACAAGTATACCTCTAGATCAATTTTATAAGTGATAAAATATTGCCCATTTTATTAGGTTATATCCGTGCACGGCTTGAATGCATTGATATGTTAAGACACATTAATTTGTTCGTTGTTTTGTACAAGGTCTAGAGTTTTTCAAATATTCCCGTAAGAAATGCTGGAAAAGTGATTGATGTTTCAATATATTCACTTATTTATAGGGTGAATAATAAATGTAAGCCACAGTGCATACTATTTGCAAACGGATGTTACGTTGAATTAGCAATAAATTCATGACATACACGGATATCTATGATAGTCATGGTACTGGAAAAAAGTTATCCTACGTGGTGTTATAGCGGCAAACTTCGACGGATCACTGTTGATGAGACGATTTTTGAGCGTACGGCGACCGACACCTTGACATCCGATGAGTACTAATGTTTTTCGATTGAAAGGCGGCATGCGAGCTACTTCTTCATACAGTACTAGGTCAGCACCATCAAACTCACTAGCACTTCTTGATTCATAAGCAAATTTACGTTTCTTTTTTGAAATCTGTAAAATGATAAACAAACAAATATAATTCAATATACAGTAAAACCACCATTTACGCGAAAGTTGGGACAGCGTGATTGAGAGTCACGTAATTGGGGGAGTGAATCTCATACAAAATTAGGGGTTGTTTTTTTTGTGAAAAACTAAGAATAAATGAAAAAAAATATATGGACGAAATATTTAGGAACTTAGTGGTAGAATACATAGCGCTCGCCAACGTTTGACTGTATGCACCACACAGATAGCTGCCTGGCTGTGTGTGTATAGCCTGGCATGTGCCGAATCCACAGACGCTCGCCAAAGTTTGACTGTATGCACCACACAGACACCCGCCTGACAATCTACAGCAGCAACAACAATGGAATGCGACCGCGCAATTGGGGGATTTGCGGTGAATATTTCTGTTTGGCGCGTAATTTGAGGTAGCTATATTGGGGGTTCCACCGTAATGTTTTTACGAGCGAAGATAGAAGTATGATAATAGGTTTAAAATAAATAATAGTAAGTTCATAAGTGCTTACCCATGTTCCACAAATGCTTATTTTGTGAACAAAATCAGCCTCGGGTGGAACGTACGCCTTGCGTCTCTCTTCGAGTTCCGGAGACGGAACCAATCCTACAACTTCTGGATTATCAACTTTGCACGCCTGCCACCAATTAGGATCTCTTCGGTCGGTGATCTGTGAATTATTTTTATTTTATTTATGTAATTGGTTTATGAACATTATTCTTGAAGGTTTCAAATGTGAGCAAAAATAATACTTTAAACAATAATATATTATCAATATGACCAACCTGCAGTATATCTCCTCGAGCAAACGGAAGGCCGATTTCTTTACAAGGTAAGAGTGTGTCTCCGGTCGGATCATAGTCAAACATTGTCCTCATGTAGCACTGCACAACAAAAACTATACACATTAAATACGTAGTCACATTTTTACCATTAATTAAATTGAGTACCTAAATAACACTCATATAATTCATTATTAAATTAGATAACATAATTTACCCTCAAATTTTTTACAGCATTGTTGGACGGGCGAAGGTGATTATTGGGCCCGACTTTGAGATTGATTTGATCGCCTCCTTTAGCGCATTCCATTTGCAGTTGGTCTGGAGAACTGACGGGGACGCCGTTTACTTCAAGCACGACATCTCCGGGCCCTAATAAACCTTGTTTTGCGACTGCTCCTCCCGCTAGAATTCGGGCAACCACTAACTGTCCGTGTTCATCTTCCGTCACCTAATAAAAAAGCATTAGAAAAATAATAAAAACCATATCTAGTGGTTAAAAATAATAAATTAATACGGGATTTTGTCTAGCAACAAGTGATGAAGAATTTCCCTAACTTTTTAATTAAATTTTAGTAAATATTAGTAGTTTCGAAGTCACTCTAATGCATGAACAGCAATGCCATAGAATAATGTCAAATACTATTTTTGATTAAAAATGTGAATAACACTAGCATACAAGCAAAGCCAGAACAATATTAGTAAAGTAAAACTTTACGACCTACTGACCAACAGTTCAAGTAATTTAAGATTTTTTCTGACTAAATTAATACCAAGTAAATAATGTGTGACATAAATAGGAACTGTGGAGTCGTGAAAAAAAACCAAGACTCTGACTCTGGTTCTGGCGTTTGGTCTGAATCCAAGTGTAATTTTTAAAAATATATATATTGTCACCATACTGGCAGAAGTTGGTAAGTAACAAATTAATAGTTCCAAGTAAACAGCAAATAAAAATTTGAATTATTAGGATAAAGCCTCTGGCCTCATTATTTTATGTTACATAGATAATCATAATATCAAAATATAGATGCTTTTATACCGATCTGACATAAATATTGGTAGAGTTAATAAGCAGGGACAATGGCCTGCCTTTAAATCTGCAATCTATATATTAATAGCCGATAAAATAAGTTTTCACTTTTCACAAATGTGTGCGTACTGATGTCCTCGAGTCTTTTTCTTCTTCTACGAAATGTATTTGTTTGCGTATTTGAAAATTAGTTAAATAAAATATACATACTACAAAAAATGGTTGTTAGCAAACTTGAACATTATTCCAAAAATTCAATAATTTACGAAATTTCTGCTACTACGAAAAATGGTTGTTAGCAAACTTAAACATTTCAATTATTCTAAAAAATACATTATTTACAATTAAATAGTGCAGGGGTGTCGATATATGTCCTGTGATCTATTTCTTCTTCTACGAAATATATTTGTTAGCCAACTTAAATATTTCAATTATTCTAAAAATTATATTATTTCCAATTAAATAGTGCAGGGGTGTTGATATATGTCCCGAGATCTATTTCTTCTTCTACGAAATATGTTTGTTAGCAAACTTAAACATTTCAATTATTCTAAAAATTACATTATTTACAATTAAAATACTACAGGGGTGTCGATATATGTCCCGTAATCTATTTCTTCTTCTACAAAATATGTTTGTTAGCAAACTTAAACATTTCGATTATTATAAAAAATATATTATTTCCAATTAAATAGTGCAGGGGTGTTGATATATGTCCCGAGATCTATTTTTTCTTCTACGAAATATGTTTGTTAGCAAATTTAAACATTTCAATTATTCTAAAAATTATATTATTTCCAATTAAATAGTGCAGGGGTGTCGATATATGTCCCGAGATCTATTTCTTCTTCTACTAAATATATTTGTTAGCCAACTTAAATATTTCAATTATTCTAAAAATTATATAATTTCCAATTAAATAGTGCAGGGGTGTTGATATATGTCCCGTGATCTATTTCTTCTTCTACAAAATGTATTTGTTTGCGTACTTGAAAATTAATAGTTAATGAAATAAAATAAAATAAAATAATATAAAATGAAATAATATAATATAAAATAAAATAAAATAAAAAAAAATAAATTAAAATAAAATAAAATAATATAAAATGAAATAATATAAAATAAAATAAAATAAAATAAAATAAAATAAAATAAAATAAAATAAAATAAAATAAAATAAAATAAAATAAAATAAAATAAAATAAAATAAAATAAAATAAAATGAAATGAAATAAAATAAAATGAAATAAAATAAAATAAAATAATATAAAATAAAATAAAATAAAATAAAATAAAATAAAATAAAATAAAATAAAATAACATAAAATAACATAAAATAAAATGAAATAAAATAAAATAAAATAGAATAAAATAGAATAAAATAAAATAAAATAAAATAAAATAAAATAAAATAAAATAAAATAAAATAAAATAAAACAAAATAAAATAAAATAAAATAAAATAAAATAAAATAAAATAAAATAAAATAAAATAAAATAAAATAAAATAAAATAAAATTAAATTAAATTAAATTAAATAAATTTAATAATTAAATAATTTACGATATTTCGGCTACTACGAAAAATGGTTGTTAGCAAACTTAAACATTATTCCAAAAATTAAATATTTTACGAAATTTCTCCTACTACGAAAAATGGTTGTTAGCAAACTTAAACATTACTCCAAAAATTAAATAATTTACGACATTTCGGCTACTACGAAAAATGGTTGTTATCAAACTTAAACATTATTTTAAATATTAAATAATTTACGAAATTTCTGCTCCTACGAAAAATGGTTGTTAGCAAACTTGAACATTATTCCAAATATTAAATAATTTACGAAATTTCTATTACTACGAAAAATGGTTGTTAGCAAACTTGAACATTATTCCAAATATTAAATAATTTACGAAATTTCTGCTCCTACGAAAAATGGTTGTTAGCAAACTTAAACATTATTTTAAATATTAAATAATTTACGAAATTTCTGCTCCTACGAATAATGGTTGTTAGCAAACTTGAACATTATTCCAAATATTAAATAATTTACGAAATTTCTGCTCCTACGAAAAATGGTTGTTAGCAAACTTAAACATTATTCCAAAAATTAAATAATTTACGAAATTTCTGCTAACTATAAAAATAAAATAAAATAACAAAAAATAAAATAAAATACCATAAAATAAAATTAAATACTTTGCAACAAAAATCTCACGTTGCTGGGCAACGGGCTTACAGCTAGTAACAATAATTATTGATAAAAACAATGTAGTTTTGTCAAACTGGACAATGAATGCACCAACTAAGCTATTCCAGACAGAAAATTGATATCCAAGAATCTCATAGTGTACAAACATAAATTTTGTTACATACCAACGTTTGCCAGTATAGTGACGAAATAGATTGTGTTTTTTTAGTAACTACTAAAATGTATAACTTTTTGTAATTTAATTCATTGAATGGAGTCAAAGTCGCATGTTATTCTATAACTGTGACTCCATCCAAAACACCACGACTCCGACATCACAGTCCTAAATAAAATACACATTGTTTACATTCCTATGTTCCTTGCATTATAACATTCGTCCGAATTAACGGCATTATTGTGGTCATATTGAGGTGAGAATTATGAAACTCAAATGACTCAAATAAGAATGCTGGTTCAAAGAAGCAAACGGACAAATAGTCATTCGCCCACTCATTAATTATAGTAAATGTGACCTCAATATCCTGTACTATTGTTCGATGAATATTTTGACAATGAGTTTAGCGGAGAAACGAAGAGTAATGTTTTCTTATCTGCGCTCACTCGAGCCACGCTGATAAAATTCCAAGAATCCTCAGTCACGTTCTAAGTATTAAATTATGAATTGTAAAACTCGCTTGAGAAATATACCGAATCGCCTCCAGTTATAAAAATATATTTTCAATGTTTACCGTTAAGCCGAGCGGCTGGTCTGGGTTCTTTCGCACTCCGACAATTTTTATTGCATCCTTGGCAGGCATCTCGCCGTCGTCTCCAACAAACACAGAGTTGTCAATTATGTCGTCAGAGCAGGCTACACTCAGTAGGCGTGAGATCCAGAGGGCGCCTATTTTATCGTGAGCATCAATTAACGCCTGAACACAAAAAAAAATATTGCATAAAATGTACTGAAACATATCGAAACCATATTTGTATCTTTATAGAAATTAATTTTTTATGCTTAAAACTTTGAATGAAAAAGCTGATACAATATCGCTTTATCAATGCAACACTAGGACAATTTGAAAAAATTTGTTTGAAGACAAGACAATGAATACACAAAGAATTTAAAATGAGGGAATGGTATAAATGTTATGTTTGAATATTATTTCATGAAATATAACCGCCATTGCATATACAAGGGGTGCATTGATCCAATGCCACATTGACCGGCCGCCACTGTGGGTATTGAAATGGTTTATATTTATTTTATAACATATAAACTTTCGATTAGTCATTCAACCTTATTCAAATTTAAATTATTCTTTTGTAATATTTTATACTTTGTTACAATAACCACAAATCAAGTCAAATTCATTCAAAACATTCAGTCAGTAATTCAAAATAACTCTGCCATTGTATTTCAATATCACCCCAGTTATATGGACACTAATTATATGACTCAATGGATAGTTCAAATTGATAGAACAAAATGATATCAAGTCTGTTATTTTGTGAACAGGTGATAAAATTAATTGCTATTCTATTTTTTAGTGACTATACTTTCAGGTTTTCTGGGCAAGAGTTTTACAATAGATAAGGTTGTCAAATAACAAGAATAAAAATTCAATTTGTGTTTCAAAAACTTTGTTTAAATATGTGTTATAAAATTACATTTTGAGAGAGCACTACTTGATAATCTTGAAGAATCGGTTATGTGTATAATGTGAAAAATATATTTAAACTAAAGCAGTGATAGAAATATATTATAATAAACATACATTTCAATGTATAACTCTAAAAGAAGAACAAGAAAAAATCCAACAAACTATTTCCAATTGATATTTATTATTAGTAAATAAGAAATTTGTCTATTGTTTTTCTATTTCGAAAGTGTGTCACTGTTATCATCTAATTAGTCTCCAAATGGTATTATGTTCATAGAATAATAATTATTTATAATACTTATATGTAAAAAAAGAAATCAGGTATGGATATGTTGTGACTAACCTTTAAATGCGGCTTGGATAATAATATTGCTAATTCTGCTTGCTCTATAGTTCGAATATTATTTCCTTTGTATTGACTCAAATTTTTTATAACCTGCACATTACCCAGGGCAAACGGTCGAATCGGCTTGGGGCCTTCGCAATCATCACCTGAATCCTAAAAGAATATTCACATTGACACAAAATGCGCAACTATGGCATGTATAATAAGTACTACACAGAAAATGATTATTGATTTGTTAACTATTCTTTCCAATCGATAGGTACGTCATCAATTAAAAATTCCAATAAGAACCCTTTTGTCAAACTATAGGGCGTGACAAATTGATAAATGAAAGCATTTTAGAGTTATTTAATAGAATATGACAGAGAGTGGAAGACTTACCGAGCCACTTAATGAATGCCGCGTAATCTTTCAAACAGTAAACAACGTACTGTTTTATCATCAAAAGTTTGAATTGTTACACCATGAATCAACGTTGACAAACAACTGGCACACCCACTACACACATAAAGCTTATAGTGTTGCCTGCGTTAAAAATATTACAATGACATAACTGTTCTAAGCACGTCACTACCATCGATCTAACCTTTATCTTACAAAGTCTTTACTAATAAATACCTAGTATAACTGAATAGTAAAATTTTTAAACATTAAATAGGTACCTTAACAAAATTTTATTGAATTAAATATTTCATTAATCACCATAGTGATTCAAAGTGTGTTTGGAAAGTTCAAAAACTTTTTACATTTCAGAACGTTTACTTTTTACTGTCCAATACAATAATTTTAAAAAAATATTGTAAATAATTAGTATGAGGAGAATTATTATTTGTACAATGAAAAAGCTTTTTACCGTGTCTCAACATAAACTTATAAGCACTGGAGGATTAAGCGAATAGGAGGCCCCAAGCGCAATACAATTCGGAGGCCCAGTTTTTCGGATAACATAAGAATGTCAGCAAATTCCATGAAAAATATTAAAAATCTGAACAGAAAGTATATTGGTTATATAGTAGAAGCCATTTTTGAGGCCCCGAGATTCTCACACCCCAAGTGCGCGCCTCATTTGCTAATAGGGTAATTCGCCACTGCTTATAAAGAGTTTACGGTCAACCCTAATAAGATAGGCATTGTATTTACAAAAATAAATCTCAGCTTTTTTGCACTTATTTCACATTTTTAAAATTTAAATTAAGACTAGTTTTACTCAATGCTAGCATAATAGTTTATATAATAACATTCACAACATGGAAAAACTATCTTGATTTTCGTGAAAAATATGGAATTTTTATAACAAAGATATGCTTTTTTTTTTAAAAATATTTCGTTGAAGCTACTTTTTTTCATATTATATTCTGTAGAAGCATGTTCTTTTACCATGTCCGCTCCCAATATGCAGCATATAGACTCCTAATAGAGTTTACCCCTATACAAGTGTTTGTAAGAGAACTGCTTATTAATTAATTGCTCAACCTCTTTTTTATGAGAGTACGGATGGAAGGATAAGACTAGGGCAGGACTAATCGCTCTCGCTTCGGGAGAGCTTCTTAATTCGCGAGGGAATTTTAGACATCACATAGATCCATACATTCGAACAGAAATCCATCAATCGAAAATTTACAAGAATACTTATCCATCAGATTAATTGAGCTTCAAGATTTGCGCTCTATTGACAAAGCATCCCTAGAGACCGACAAAGATTTTTAGGCGGAAAAGAGCCGTACAATTTGAAGAAGCTTTAGTTAGAGTAAAACAACCTATCCATGAATATACAACGACTCTCAATAGTTAATGGATTATGAGAATCGTAACATCTATGGCGACAAACTTATACTAGAGTTTTAAAAAACAAATAAACTTACTTTGATTCTGTGATGTTTGGGACTGTCAAGCAAGCCCTTTAAAAATATTTCTTCTGTGTTATTTAAATTAACTATTTCTTCGATCACTTCCGGTTCCTCTTTTATTTCAACTGGAAAAATAAAATTTACAATATATTTTCAAGGCATTTTTCTCAAAGTGTAAATGTTAGTTATAAATCAATCGTGTACCACCACTAATAAATACGTGAGTAAAGACTGCAATACCGGCCGAATATATCAATACCGGCATTTTTATTAAATATTAGTGTTGCAAATATCAATTCCGGTATTTAAAAAAATCAAAAATAGCAAAACCAGGCGAGTTAATCAAAGTTTGTATTTCTTATAAAACACCGTCATAAAAAAATATATCATAATTATAAACGCTTATTTTCATAACTAGCTTACAGTTAAATTAGCTTATCATTGAAAGGATCATAAATTCTGGGACTTGGCAATATTGATACAACATACATTTCATTTCATCGCAATATATTGAAATATTGAAAAAAATATATTCAAATATACACTCAACATCCGTTTGTCGTTAATTTTCAATACCAAAATAACTTTTTTTGCATTTTCAGCACCGGTATTTTGGTATTGAAAAAACACCATAAATACCGGGATGTCGGTTTCAGTAATTCCGGTATTGCAATCCTATACGCGATGAGTGGTACGGTGTGGAAAGCGAAAGAACAAATTAAAGAATTGTAGTTTTTCATTAAACATTGTTTGTTTTTTCTAAAAGTATCTTGCTGTCGTGGTTACTATTTTTCTACCGATACTACTCTCTTGATTGAGAACAGTGCCAATTAGTGTGATATGAATGTTTTGACGTAAACAATGGATTCAAAGTTTTATATTGAAAATAAATAACCACAAAGTTACTGCCGATTTCTCATTTATGTTTATACATTTCTCACAATTTACCAAAACAGTCATGAAATTTAAGTCGAAAGTTGTTTCACAAAACTACCAAAACCTTTACCATCTTTAAAACGTATTTTGAAACGAAGTAAAACATTTTTTCCAGTGTTTTTACCCAATATTTCGGTTGTTCCACAAACTGTTCAGTTATTTAACAATCTTTGATCTCTTTTGCTTTTTAGCATGCTGTCGATTGATTTTTTACACAGTATTTTCAAGAACATGGTTGAAGATACAATATAACACAATACTATGGCGCTAGTTGCATACATCGAATACGTTTAATTCATCGTGCAACAGCATACGAAACTCAACCATTTAAATATTATGTATTCAATTTGGCACAAAATAACAGTTCGATATTTGCTGATTTTTTTTGGCAGCGTAATTTTTCAAAATGAAAATGTAAAGATAGTTACATGTTGTTAACAATTTCCTGGGTGTAACCAACTAATAAATATCATGGATTTATAATCAAATAATGATAGATTCGAGTTAGCTCTATTTTTATTTTTACACATTTTGATTTCGGCAGTATCTCATTAAGCTGAAGGTAGCAATAAATTTGACTCTGAATTATAGCATCAGACTAAAGTTATATGTATTTATTTTATGTTTGATCAATGATGACTCGTTTGCAATTGTTTTAGCCTATGAGCATAAGTATAACAATAAATAAAATACTGTATTTATCCAAATTGTTCTAGACACATTTTATGGATATATTTTAATAATATGTTAATATTTCAAGATGACCATGAAATTCTGCTTCATAAAAAAAAGTTGGTCATCGATATCTATAATCAGATGCACTACCCTTTTTCTTACATTAATATAACTAGAAAGTTTATGCTTGCATTTACTACTGTGGATAAAAAGGAGATCAATTTCAGAGATTTAATTTAGGTCAGTCATTAATATTGAAGTAAATTTCATTTAGTATATTATACAATACGTAATGTATAAACTAGTCTCATATTTCATTCGAAAGGTATAATAAAATAGCTGAGATTCGTTATGATATAACGATGATTGAAATCAACCTGAATTAGTATGATTGAAAAGTTGAAGCATCTACTTTAATAGATTATTGTCTACCTAGATTATTTCTTAATATGTGAACTGAATCTTATTCATATTAAAGAAAATATTGTACAATTTTTACGATACTTTTTTGGAAACATTATAGTCTGTCGTTTCTATAGTAAAAAACGATGATGGGGAAAAATGCCTTCCTATTTGGCGGGAAATTCAGATTAAATCACCTGGAATAATCAACAAGTGAATATGGAACAATTCAGGTGTCGTCCTTCTATCACACGCGCATAAATTCTACTGAAGATCAAAATAAATCGAACAAATATTTTTAGTTATTAAAACACTACTTACTGTCTCCACGGCGACGGCCTGACGTCACGAAGTCCCGAAACCCACGAATGTCATTTGTGTACCTTCCTCTTCGTCGCCCAATCATCTGTATTTTAATATTCACAATACTACTTTATATATAATAATATTTTGTCACTCTAGCGTTTAATAAAATATTAAAATTCACAATGTCTTCTTTAACACTTATGTGATGAATTTTGTTCCCGTATTGCGAGCTTTTTTGAGAGCTTTGTTCATGCAAACGTCACGCGTCGCGACGCTGTGCGATTTTAGAATATCGTGAGGGCGTCGTTTATACTTACGTTTACTCTGACGCGGGTATTGCCAGAGCATCGTTATTGTTTTCCAAAAAATACTACACCCGACGCAATTTTTCCTTTTTCATTTTGATAGTATTCTATTTTTCAAATACAAATAGTATGTTTTACCACGAGAATTTTATTGACATACGCATTTAAGTATTGAAGTTTGCACTTAAATATGAATTAAGGCCGACAGGTCGTGGAGAAAATTGTTATAACATATTTATTACAAAAGGTATTCTTTTTTAAATTATTTTATAGGGTTAAAAATAATTGCACTTGTGGATTGGATGGTTTTCACAGGTACAAGTGAACTTTATTTTTGATTTTGTTAAAAATATAACAAAATATATAATTAATGTATATTTTAAATTTGTTGTCGCAACCATCCGTGCATATAATATTTTATTTTAATTTAAAAATGAAATGTTGTAGCCAAACAGAGTTATATGGAGAGCTACACTATAAGTGCAAATCATCTAACCGAAAGTTAATTTAATTCTATGTCTATTTATTATACTACCATTTGTGAAAACTGCATTTAATGTAAAATTAGTGCATATTTATTCCGAATGTCTGAAAAGTACAATATATGTAGGTATTTATATGTTTTAAATCAGGAATGCCATAATCGTTCACATCAAATACACTTATTCTGAACGATCTGAAATACTCAGCAAAATCACGTTTTGAGTATACATACGGTCCAACAAAACCACGTTTTGAGTATTTCAGACCGTCCAAAGTAAGTGTATGCACGCTGAAATAATACTTCTTTATACAGATTGATTAAGCTAACTTAATCTACAGCGTTAGGGAAAACGAAAATATGTTATGATTTTTATTATAGACTAGCTTGAATAGTATTCTGACAAGTCAAGAGGTTAAAAGTATAACCAACCCTGAATTTATTAGTCAAAAGGACGGAGAAAGTTTATTTTCATTGTTAAATTAAAGATGTCTATCTTTGTAAGATGTTATCTATATATAATAGATAAATAGCAGGTAGTAAATATAAATCACGTATATTTTACGAAATATTATTAAAATGACAGATTATATAAATACTAAAAGTAATTATTGTATACTGACGTGCACTGCTATCAAGAAATTATTTATCTATATAATGAATTTTATTATCAATACATCTAATAAACTTTAAAATGAGTGCGTTCTTTCAGCTCAGGAGTAGCAATACTTGGATGCAAAAAAGGAAGTAGCTTATAAGTATTGCACTATTCCCGGTGTCTTCTTTTTATCAACTCTGTCTCTCCAGCTTATCAATTTAACAATTTTTAAAAAATCGTAAGTGAAATTTAAAATATTATAGAAAATCGTGACTTCATGAATAATTCAAATACACAAAAAACGGAGCAGCATGCTGATAAAAAAGTGTTATAATATTTTTAAAAAAATCCTACAAAGCAAGGAGGTTATTACTTAATAATTGCGGTTATTAACGAGTTACAAAATTTGTTTTGCTTCTTATTAGTCTTGTAAACTCGATATACGTATAAGAGGGATTGTAATGAGGAACAAATTCTTTAAAACATACCGGTTGATTAATTTTGACAGTTTGTTTCGAAATAACTTCTTTGTTGTGCACTCTTTTGATTGGTCGAATAAGTCATAAGAGATCGACTATGACAATATTAAACATAGCCGCACGTATTACATTTAAGTTATATCAAAATCATCTCTAGTATTAGAGACCCCCATAATTAGTGCCTAGATAAGCGATTTCGAAATTGGGAAGCTTGGACTATTGTAGAAGGCAACGCGAACAGTTTAAAATATGTCATAACTCTTTAAAACGTGTCTTTATTATTGTATGAAATAAAGGATGGAGAGGTGCGAAGATATTTTTTTTTCAAAGGGAGGCATAGTAACATAAAGTTTGGAAAGCACTGGACTCTAGATCCTAATAAATTAAATAGCCCCGCAGGTCAGTACTGTCTTATATTGTGTGCCGCTTTCCATTTACTTTCATTAATTGAATTGTCATTTATTTTATTTTTCTTTTTATTGTGAACGAATTCTACTTATAATTTCAGCATTCATATAGACGCGTTAAATCAATCGATACTTCAATGTTATATAACTAGTAATATGTATAATATTATGTTTATCGACAATTTATTGTTAATATGATTGAAGAATTCGATAACTTGTCACCGTTCTCATATTCGTATTCAATCTACAAAACAAACTTGTTTCGATAGTGGTACAGAATACTGATAGCGGTCTCAATGATAAATTAAATTGCTCGCTATGGACTTTTTGCCTCAATCCAGTCGTACAGTTTTAGTTCTCGTCTAACCACTGTTGGACTAACGCAACTGCATACTGATCGGTAAAGATTCGATAAATTATTTGTTAGTAAAGAATCTGTTATTATTTACAGTAGGCAGGCAACTAATTGTCTGTGTTGCCATTGTGTAATAGTTGAAACATTTCAACCGGATAACTTTCTGTAAGTACTTACCGGCTATTAATTGAGATATTTTATTACCAAATTTTATATTGGGTGATGGAATTGATGTGTTTGTTGACGTTTCTTTAGATCGGTACGTTTTATTGACCTTGAAATCTGACGTCTGTGTTAAGATGGATATTAAAAGTCTACCGCCTTACTCTTACGTTTCTTATTTTTATGATGAGTTCTGGTGCAGAATAAAAAAAAAATAACAGCAATTACCTACTTGAAAATTATACAGTATTATTTGCTTATGTCATTCAAACGAGTGTTGTCGGTAAATCATAATATATTGAATTGTTTGAGTGACGTTTTGTTTTTTTGCGATAGTCGCTATCGTCCACATCGTAGTAGGGCTAGCTAAATGCTCGGTCGCGGCCGGATCCGCAATTTTTATCTTATCCTAAAGTATCCTTAAACACCTCCGAGGAAGGCTTTGAGTAATTTTAATGTTAGATTCAAGCATATTATGAAAACAGATGTAGATTTTTTATCTGCGAGTATTTTTTTGTACCATTAAAGAAAAAAATATTTAGCGTACACTACCATAATTTATAAAATATTTCATCAACAATGTTGAAACAAAAAATGTACCAATTATATGGATGTTTTATGTGGATAGTAGCGATATTTAAATTTTCACATCCTGCAGAAATAAAGTACAACGAAACCTCGTTTTTTCGTGCCCGAAATTCAAATTTTCTATTTGGGTGCAATTTTTACAGTCACGTTTCATTTTCAAATTCAATTGAAAATTATGCACATTGGTTAAATGAAAAATAAATTTTACTAAAATTGATGACTTAAACTACCAAACATTCAAATAAATAAATTTATTGAATCAAAATAGTGTTATATAATCAAGATAGGAAACGGGGTTTCCTGTATGAACATATATGTGGCCATCTTTCGATTTCAAAATTCAACAGAATAAGTCATAACTAATGTATTAATGTGATAATAACATTTATATTAGAATACGACCAACCAGCTACGAAGAGTAAATAGCATACATAATTACAAGTATTAGCTAACCGTGACATTATCAAAATAACTGCCGAGCGCTGCCGCTCGGTATCATTATCACTAATTTGTTACGAAAACAATAACTAAATTACTGAAATGAGTTATTTAATTGTAGCAAAAGGTATTCAGAATTTTATGTTTTGATTAACTTAATATTTGTTTGACACCGACACTACAAATAGGGCATCCAATCCCGGAATCCCGTTCAATTTTCTGATCCCAAAATTCCGGGATTGAGATGGCCGCGATCCCGGGATTTTGGAATTGAGAAATTTTGAGGAAAACCCGAAAATTTACACGAAATTGGCAAATTCAAGATTTCAAATTGAGCTAAAAAAAAAACAAGTTTCCGTGAGATTCTGGGAAAACGTATACCAAATTGGGGATTTCAAATTCCTCGGTGAGAAAATCTCAATCCCTGGATCCCGGGATTCAAAATTAATCAATCCCGAAATCCCGGGATTGGAAAAAGGCTCCGGGATTGGATGCCCTAACTACAAACCACACTTAGAGTAGGTAGGGTTATCGGAAGTCCCGATTGATCGGGACTCACCGGTTTCGTGTCCCGGTGTCCCGAAAAAACCTTTCGGAACGCCCAAAAGTCCCGGTTTAAAAAAAATACATGCGTATTTATATATTCCCCAAATGTGGAGAGGATATTTTCGCTAATGGAGATTCAGTGGATACTTTTGAAAGTATTTTATAGTGCATAGAAAATTATGATCTCAATTTTTGCCAAATGTATGATTATCTACTCACAAATAAAAAAACTCTTGAAAAATCCCAAATCTAAAGAGAAATATACAAAATAGGTGTTATCGATAAATTAAAAAAGCCAGCTCATATTAATATATTGTTTTTTATTTTGTGTTTATTGTATTATTTTTATATGCTTATAACTAGTTTTATTCCTGTTAAAAAATTATAAATATTAAAATTTAAAAAAAAATATTATAATTTAATACAAATCAAAAAAGTCGGAGGAGGGATGTCCCGGTTTGACTTGCAAGAAATCTGACAACCCTAAGCATAGGCCACTGTGATCCCAAGACTCCGAAGTATCAAATTCAAGAAAATGTCGTGGTAAAAATTTTAAATATAAAAATCTTTCGCGTTATAGCTAGGACTTGTGACTCAGTTGCTCAACCTCTCTTATAGATTAGGGATGGAAGGATAGAATAAGGACAGGAATATTGGTTAGCTAATCGCTCTCGCTACGTAATTATTACGTTTTACCAGTAGAGAACTATTTCTCGCAAATATTTTTAGAAATATTCTGTGACACTTGTTACTCGAGGAATCTATTATAAAAATTTCAATGTCGGAGAATATTTTTATTTTTTACTGCGTTCGTACTTAATACTTCACTTGTGTATTATAACTATTCTTCTAAATTAAATAATAATTTTAAATACAAGGTATTAGAGAATTTGCATATAAAGCGAATAGTGTTTTTTTTTTTAAATATTCACGCCTTTTTTTCAATAGTTCACTAGTTTAAAAACTTCTCCTTGAAACTACAGAACGATTGACTTGTCAAATTATGGCAACCGAATAAATTAATTCGCTCGTCGGAAGATGGGAACAAGACTAACGAGTAACACAAAGTAATGAGCTATGTTACAATAGAATTATGTGATATATTATAATATTGCTGTTTCAATTCAGCATTACACACAATAGAGCAATAGGATTAAATTGTAAGGCCTCGTGCCTTTGGGTTAGCACTAACAAGAGCGATTCCCTATCTCCGAACAAACAATTGAAAGATATATATTATCACATGTGAAAAGATATCTTTTTTGAGCGAGTCCGGAGCAAGTTAACAAAAGCTTTTTTTTTCATAAATGATGCAGTGTCACACGTTTTTACATGGCAAATATAACGGGATTTAAAAAATTGGAGCAAGTGTTCATAATATCAACTGTGGAAAGGAAAAAGGACGTAACCCACAGTTTTTTCAATACAGCTTTTTTCAATAATCACAATGTATCCAACTTGATACACGTTCTATCAAAAGAATGTAAGTTGCAAATGCCGAATTAGTATCTAAATTTAACTTTTATGTTTGAAAAAAGATGAGCCTGTGAAAATTGAAACCATGAAAAAAGACTGGAAAAAGGTTCCACCTAGACAATTTATTTTATTAATATTCGACTATGACAACTAAACACCAGTTTAGAAGTCTCCGTGCACTTCAAGGTTGTAAATATTTCATAAATAGCTTATGGCCCAAAGTCATCATCACACGGTTTTTGTGCCTCCTGTAAAATTTACTATGTGTGGGTTACGTCCTTTTTCTTTGCCACAGTCGATATGCATATCAAATTTTATTAAAAATCACGCAAATTAAATAATATTACAATAATTATATCTATGAAAGAATTGTATTCTATGGTCGAGTTTTTGAAGAAAAGACAGCATATTTATTAAACCAACTATTTGTCAAGAAATACTTGTATGTATACATATATGTGTATGATAACATATACTCACACACTATATATTTTTAATCCGTTTTTATTTTTAAAAAAAGACACCCGTTGGCTTAAAAATAATCTCTTATTTGCGATTTATAAAAACAATATTTTTCTACAATTTTTATCTGTATACTTTTTGAAATTTCATTTAAAATAACGTTTGAATAATAAAACAATAAATGTAAGCTTTGGTGAGGATTTGTGAAATTTAAAGACTTTTATATTATTCTTTCTGTTGGTATTTCCAGACCAATCTTAGTAAAGACAATATTGTTTGAGGATCACTGGATTAAGAAAGTATATAAACGTGTACAGCGCACGTATGCCAATGATTAGATGACTAAACGTATCAAACCATAGATATAATAATATAATTTGCGAAAACTTCATTTAATTTTTATGGAAAACAGCAAACAGTAATAAGTTTTTAAAAAAATCATTTTGACTGATGTATGAATACTTTTAATTTAATATATTTTTTTATTTTATTTTTGTGTTTTATTAAATATTCATGGTGTACGATTATTATTAAAATTAATATGTTAAACTACTGTGCAAAATCTATTTATGATTTTAGTAAAAATTGTCTTACATTTTGTGATTAAAAACAGGATAAAACTACAGTAACTATATTTAAAATCAAATTCATCGTCTCTAAATGTATTGTTTTATGTAGCATATTCATATACATTTGATAATTGTGTATGTATATGTTATATTATTATCTTCCCATCTTCAAGGGTAGATAGAAGTCATAGACATAATGAGGTCAATACCATCGATGAAGGCTGTATCTACAATAGATAGTAGTGTGAAATAATGAATTAATCAAATTAAGTTGTTTTTCTGGATGTTTCTATCTTGTTAGTGTAAGCGCTTTATATAAGTTATACAGCATGATTATGTATATAAAACTTTTCTTTACTTAATTTACATACATATCGACTGTGGAAATGAAAAAGGACGTAACCCACATATATCAAATTTTACAGGAGGCGGAAAAAACGTGTTTTGATGATTTTGGGCCATATGCAAATTATGACTTATACACAACCTTGAAGTGCACGGAGACTTCTAAACTGGTGTTTAATTGACATAACATAATGTTAACTAAAGAAATTATCCAGAAAAAACCTTTATTTCAGTCGTTTTTCTTGGTTTAAACTTTTTTACAAGGTCATCTTTTTCAAACATAAAAGATAAATTTAGATACTAATTCGGCTTTTGCAGCTTGCTTCCTTTTAATAGGACGTGTATCAAGTTTGATACATGGCGATAATCGAAAAAAACCTGTTTTGGAAAAACTGTGGGTTATGTCCTTCTTCCTTTCCACAGTCGATATGTATATGTACGGTCTTAGCTTTCGATTAAATTGATTATAAAAAAAATATTTTCGATGAATACTGTACTTTATTTGTGGAAATTCTAATAAAAAAAAGTATTTTTGTGTTATGTACAAATTTTAGAAAATAAAATAATTTACTTGTTTTTGATTATTTTTTTTTAAAAGTAAAACAAGGAGTGCAAAAAATATAATGTCCGTTTTTTAGACTATATTGTTTAAAACCGTGTCAAACAACCCATGCTAAATGCTATTTTGTAATGAATATTGTGTATTACTACAATAAATTTCGAAGCATTAATTTTATTTTATTGAATTAAATACGTCTTTTCGTAATAATGTTGCGTCGTAAGCTCAGGAAGAGAATAGTGCTGTATAATTAATAGCCTGATTATGATATAAAATCTTGAAATAAACCGTATATTGTTTCAGTTGGAGGGAATAATTAACTAAAGTCAAAATGTCCGCCCATGACAGTTATGAAATAGTCGATAGCAGCTACGGAAAAAGTGCTGTAAAATTACTCCACGTCCGTAGAGATGGAATCCGACACAGTATTAGAGAATTTGAAGTCAGCACGGAATTGAAACTCAATACACAAAGAGACTATCTACTTGGAGACAACAGCGACATTGTGGCGACCGACACCCAAAAGAATACTGTTTATTTACTGGCCAAGAAGTATGGAGTTACAACCCCGGAGGAGTTCGGTTTACTGATGTGTCAACATTTCCTTAAAACATACAACCACATCGTTGCGGTGAATATCAAAATAGAAGCATACCCTTGGGAACGCATCACCAATGGAGGATCAACTCACAACCATGCGTTTGTTTTTACTCCCACAGCCACAAGATTGGCATTTGTATCTCAATCTAGAAATGGTAAGTGAAGATAATGTAATTATTATAATCCATTGTGTGTAAAATGATAATAATAGTAAGCTACCGATGTATGTATGCAGGGCATTTTTTAGCACATAACCTGGTGGAACGGCGTTCCGGCACATTTTTTCTTGACATGTTTATTGATTCGAATCAATATTCGCAAAATTTTGTTTTTATGTTCACCCTTACACTAAAAACAATACCAGGTTCACAGAATTATTACTCTGTATCCAATACCCGGGAGATAATGCGTGATTAAGTGTGTTTTTTGTATCACGCGGATTCCAGCCGTATCAGATCCGTCTCTTTTGTTCATCAAAATCGTCGGAACGAATTTGAGTGGGTGGGAGTAACTTGTAAAAAAGTTAATCTCACCCTTCTTATACTATAATTAACGGAGCAAAGCAAGGGCGATTAGTTAACCACTAGACTCGTCTTAGCCCTATCCTTACTGTCTTTGAAAAAAGAGAGGTTCAGTTACTGAGTAACAAGCATTTTAATTAAAAAAAAAAACATCTGTTAAGATACCTCCATTAGAAAGCCATATGCTCCACTTTGGGTACAGACATTTATTATATAATATTAATAGTATTTATTCAAAAGCTTGACAAGAAGTGAGTTCCGGCACCTTTTTTTCAAAAAAACACTGTATCTGTATGTGTGTATATTCGGCAAGTGCGCACTAACTTACTATTCAGATATACAGTTAGTAACCTTCATATGCCAAAGATTGGGTCAGCGGTGGAGATGTCTCTCCAGAATAGATGTTTAAATATTGATGATCCGGAGACACTTTTACTTTCTAGGGTTACTTTCTATGTATAAAGTTTCCTACGATAAAATATGACGCTATGGAATACATGTATGTATCTCTCATGGTTTTGATAGAGTTCTATTGGTTATTATTTATACCATATTTTTGATATTCTAACAAAACTTCTGTTGGTTATTGGTCTCAATTGTTATTTGAAAGTTGCAGTGTAAAGAGTTAAATCATTTAATGCTATGATTGTCTACAGAATATGTCTCTGCAACTGTTATAATGAAAACAGAAGTCTTACTTTAGACTGACATATTGAAAAAATAGTCTCTGTTGATAATAGTTTTGATAAGCATGCATAAATATATAACTTATACAAGTTTTACACGCCAAGTTCAAAATTTTACGAATTAAATTAAACAATTTATTTTATTTTGTGAAAAAAAAGAGAATTTTAAGGAATACGTACATAAGATACTGTCAGTGTGAAAATCCACTGGAATTGAAAATCTTGTTGGACCCACAAATCATACTCTAACTTTTCTACATTTGTAAAATATTGAATTTGGCGTGTAAAACCTGTACACTGCAATGCTGTTTAGTGTACAAACATTTTATTTCTCAGTACTTTTTTATACATCCATTCGAAGAATAAACCCTATAATATATTTAGATATTGTCATAGAAAATTGTGAATTGGTATATTGCAAAACGATTGAAACGCCAATGTGCAGAACTAAATATTTTCACTGTACATATTTCATCAATTTTTACTGATATCAAATATTCTTATCATTGAGAGGAATCTGTAGATATGATGCGTTTAGTTACAAAAAGCGATATGTACACACTTCGATATTTGCGGCAAACAGTGTTTTTATGTTTCAAGCAAAAATTGATTGTTTTAAGTTAAGATTCTTTTTTCTATCGTATTCTATCTTGAAATAAAAATGAAATAGCTAATAAAACATAGAATTAAGTTGGTATTCTACTATCGTTTTCTGCATATAATAAGATAAATATATGCTGTAAATAATTGAGTAATTTTATTTAATCTTTCTAGTCAATGTTTCAATCACGTTGGTAGTATGATAAGATACGAGTGAAACTGCACATTGCTTAAATGAAAGTCATTCGTTTAAAACTAGTTCAGGGAAAACAAAATTTGTTTGAAAGACTTACTCAACTTCTGCGGATCACATAATGTTTTTTTGGATTTTTACCAAATTACCGCAAATGGTCAATAATTAAAATAGTCAATTATATTTTCAATTTGTAACATAAAATGGCTTTCTTGGATGATAAAATTTTCGAAAAAAAATATACTTAATAGGGCATCAACATCAACACTCCTATTAATTAATATGAGACAAACGATCGATTTGGTTATAAAATAAGACAATAATATCCCGATTCTAAATTATTTTCTTTGAAGCGACATGGTTTGATGGTTTCCAACATTTTTGTTTATTTGAGTTTACGAGCGACTAGCTGCTTTTATGTTTAACATCTCTATACCAGACATAACTGATAAGAGTGTGATTACTGATAACATAAAAAAATATATGAGTTTTATACTATAACTAGAAACAATATTTTCTTTAATAAATTGTTCAATTGGCGACAGTAAACTATTTACACTAAAACATAATTAACTTACTTATTCTGCTTAGAAATTCTTTTGTAAATTGAAACTGTTTTATTCTTGGTACGAATGACAGTCTTTATGAAAAATTCGTCACATATTTCGCAAGCTTAATTTAATGTATATTTTACACACAAAGATTTGCTGGAGAGATATACTTAAATTACAGATTCAAATCAATATCAGATAATAAATTGTATTTAATTATTTTTAGATAAATCGTGTGTGTTCTTAAACGAAATAATATTGACTTGATAATAAGTTAAATTAATAAAAATGCTGATAAAAAGGTCGTTCGGTCAAAATATGGTGCGCCACATAACAACAACTTGATTGTAAAAACAAATGTTTTCTAGCTTGACTGTTTAATGTTTAGTAATTAATATAAGTTGCTATGAATTGTCCACAACGGAACACTTCGTTTTTTTTTCTTTTACTTATAATATACCATGAATTGCCCTAAAAAATATTGGAAATTGGCAAATGCATATAAGATTGATTTTTATATTCATAGATATATGAAATCGGGTTAGTTTATGGTATTTGAACATTTTTAGAATCGCTCACTCCTTGAAAATGACAAAACTCTTGCCAGTGACATCAAAATTGCCAGGCACTAATGACTCTACTACTATAATAACAATTTCGGATTCCAATTAGATACTTTTTTAGGTTATGCGTTGAGTACATTTGTTTGAGGTCAATATCATAGCCTTGTTTGACCGTTTCTTCAGGTTTTGCCACGGTAAGAACTGGTCTGTCAAATCTGAGAGTATTAAAGACAACACAGTCGTCGTTCGAAAATTTCGTACGAGACGATTACACAACGCTACCAGAAGCCAAGGACCGCATATTTAGCACTGTCGTAGACGCTAAATGGGAATATGGAACTAACACTATTGTCCAGTACGATCGCGTCTGGTCTCAAGTCAAGGATGCCATCCTGGAGAAATTTGCAGGGAATCCCGTGAACGGAGTGGCTTCGCCGTCTGTTCAAAACACACTTTACCTTGCTGAGAAGATGGTGTTGGATAATGAAAAACAGGTTGGCAACAATGCTTATTTTCAAATATTAAGTTATATTAAGTAAACTGAAAAAAATACACTGACATTTTTGCTTTGAATAATTATAACGTAAGTAAGGAAAACAATGTTTTATTTAGTTTAATACATACAATTACACAATTTCAAGCTATAGAGTTTGCTTTCTAAGTAAACTAAAATTGAAAATAGATTTTTTTTTTATTATTATCTCACAAAATAACTTTTTGCTTGTAATTTTGGCGGCAAAATTGGACGCGGTTCACCAAAAACGTTTTAAATGTAAAAGCTATAAATAAAGAGTAACGATGCTTTATAGTATGTAAATATAATAAACAGAATTTCCCTAAGGTCACATTAAAATGTACATTATAAGGCATCATGGCATTTTATTTTATATATATATGTATGTATATACCAAACAAATCTCAAAGTATAATATTTTGTATATTATGCTACCTTCTGTTTCCGTGACATATTTTTAAATAAAAATATTTTTATTTCAGATATCGTCAATTGAAATCACTATGCCAAATAAGCATTACTTTAACTTCGACCTGTCAAGATTCCCATCCAGTATCACAAGCGGCAACAATGGAGATGTTTTCCAGCCCGTCGACAAGCCGGCTGGCATGATTCGAGCCAAGCTGAGCCGAAAAGATTTACGAAGCAAACTTTAAAATTTATTCAAATACTCGGAACATTATAAATCAATATTTACTTTATAAAATTTCATCGTTCGGTTAAACTGTGTACATAATAAAAACAATTTAAAATGTTTCATTGCAAATTATTTACCCGCACGTGTAGGAAAAGTAGAACTTCTCATTCCTTTTATAATTTGAATAAACAACCAAATATTGGTAGCGTGTACCAATATAATAATAATATATTGGAAGAATATGGTACGAAGGTTAATGAATCTTGACAGTTTTTACTGTTTTTTCTGACTTGATTTGTGATGTACATATGTATTGTTAATATGATAAATTATGAAATATGTAGAGATATAAAATCAATCTATAATATTAGATTGCGTAATAAATGTAGGATAATTTAAAAAATAACAAATTCGCGTCTGATAGACAGTGGGATAAAGCTTATAAGCATTAAATGGTTATTAAATGCTCTAAAGTAGTGGTTTCCAAACTTTATACTATTCATTGTTTCATATAATAATATAGACGCGTTTAAAATGGTAAAAAATATTTGAATACAAAAAAACACAAAGGACAGAATAACAAGGTTTTGCTATATGTATACATGTTACATTCATATATCGACTGTGGAAAAAAAGGACACAACAAATTTTACAAGAGACAAAAAACGTTTTTTGGATTAAGGCAAATTATGAAATATACACAACCTTGAAGTGCATGGAGGCTGATTTACTAGTATTTTGTTGACTTTATCTGATATTAATTTGATAAAGAAAAAAAAACCTTTTTTTCTGATCGCAAATTCCACATGCCCTTCTTTTTTCAAACTTAAAACCTAAATTTAGATACTAATTCGGCATTTTCAACATACATCCTTTTAATAGAACATGTATCCATTTGTTTGCACTGTGATTATTCAAAAAAAGCTGTTTTGAAAAAACTGTGTTTATCAAATCTTGGAGGCAATGTGGAGAGTGTCACTTGTCTCTCTTTCTCTCTTTTTCTCTCTATGTACTATAATGACTAAGGTATATAGTAGAAGTACTTGCATTTCGTTGCAATACAAAGTAAAATACTCACCTTGTAAGATTTAATCAAGGTTTCCTTTTGAAACTTATGTTTTAATAAACTGTCGCATAATTTTTCAACAATTTTTCTTTTTCACCGTCGACAGCTCAAATTCTTGATTTGTATTATTGACAAATGTATTCTGGATCCGCACGAACTTTGAAAAATCAAGATTCGCGGATGTTTTGCTTTACTGTTGCGTTACGATATGACAGTTTATATATTTGTTTATACTATTTTGCAAAAACTGACTAATTTTTCGCGCCCAGGGAGGTTCGCCTCCCAGTTTAAAAATCGCTACGCTAATGGTTAAAGTTAGATATGAGAATACAGGGAATTCTAAAATAATCTCTCCCCGTGGAGAATCGTCAGCACTTAAACATATTGTTTTGTAAATTTAAAATAAATTCTAAGCACCCAGATTATATTAAAAATCAATATTTGTAGTAGTTCAAACATAACATACACGAGACAGACAATATGTTGAACTACCACAAAAAATGTGACCTCGTTCCAGCCGCTATATTTTTCATGTCATTAATTTTAATGGTATCTTAAATGCCAAAAATATCAGAGGCAACCCCCCGAGAAGCTCATACGTACCTGACGGTATAAAGATGTATGGTATTTGAAGACATTTACGCTTAAGAAAAGACAATGGACGTATAGGTTTTTAAGCTTTTGTTATGTAAGTATATTGAAAGTAGAGATTCCAACTATTCGTCATTTTCAACTATCCGGATATCGAATAGTAAAATTGAAACTATCCGGATATATCCGATTATCCGGATAGTTTCAGTAAGTATGAAAATAACAAAAGATTACTACATATAATATAATATATAAATTTATGTACTAAAATAATATATTAAAAACGAGTTCATTTGTAATATAAGGCATTTATTCAGATTTTAACAATTCATATTTTAAAAACAAGAGAGCATTAAATGGTTCATATTTTATTTTTGATCTTAATTTAATTTTAATTTGTCCTGCTGTTGAAAATACTCGTTCCGTTGCTGTTGATGTTGGTTTTATTGTTAGAAGTGTTTTAAAAAACACGTCCAACTTTTCCGTCCTTTTTTAAAATTGATCTAAGTATTTAAAATCTTTTTTCGGATTATTTTTATTGTCGTCAGTTTCCGCGAGAGATAAAATAGAATTACGCATTTCATGTTGCAAGTTGCATTTATTATCTTTTCTCATAAAATGAGTCCATACTTCCGAGCGTCTTGACATGGCTAAAATTTCATACAAAATTATTAAAATATTTAATATATAGACAGTGGTCTCGATTGCTTGGTTTTCAGTGATGAATTGTAGAACTCGCACGCAAATGACGATGTTTCACTGATCCTTTCCCACTTCTGTAATGCCTTAGATAGAGAAAATACACATTTCAATACTATTTCATCATATTGAAAATTTGCAGCTGTATTAGATTACTGCAACGGCATTTAAAGAATGAAATTTCGGCATTTAAGGTTTTTTTTGCCTTGAGTCCGAGCCGATTTGTCGAACTTGTAAGTATTAAGATAACAAGATAAGATATTCATAACACCCGAATTTGGGGAAGGTAATAAAAAACACAACTCATAAGTAATGGTTTCTCCCAGGTAGTAAATACCCCAGTATTCATATCATCTTTCGTCGATTTTGTAAAATATTTCATTACGAATACTATCTGGATATTTCCCCAAATATCCGGATATCGAATAGTTAAAAAGGGCCGGATATATCCGGATATCGGATATCGGATATCAGGATATCCGAGTTGGAATCCCTAATTGAAAGCATTTCAGGGAAGCGTATACTAATTTTCTGCTACGATTTTTTCCATATTGCTTGGAAATATACTCTATGAAGGTAACATTAATATTATTGACAAGATCATATTTTTACTTCCTAGGAAAAAAATATTTTAGTCGGGTTCAAAAATGAGTGATGTAGAACAAGTCTGTTCAAAATGTTATCTGTGGTCTCCGATGGGTTTTGATTTTAATGGGTAAAAAATCAATTGAATTAAATTGGACATTTGGATGATCTAGAACAGGCGTGGGAAACCTGCGGCCTTTTGGCTACTCTGGTGCGGCCTTCTGGCCAATTCTGTAATTCTGTAAATTTATGTAAATTCGTAAATTCCTAACGTATTCTGACCGTAAATTCCTGTTTCCGGTCAAAGATTCCCTAGTCAATGTTTACTGCGGCCTTATATTGAATCAGAAAAATGAATGCGGCCTTTAGAGAAGAAGAGGTTCCCCACCACTGATCTAGAATCTAGATATTTGTGATTTACAGATCAGTCAGAGCCGGAATCGTGGGGTTTTTTGGAGTTTTAGTCTTAAACAAGATAATCATTCAGACAATTTTTAAAAATTAAATTAAAATATTATACTAAAAGTTATGCATTTAAGTATACATCTAAAAGTAAGCAAATATGAGGTGCAAACATTCAAAAAGTGTTTTGTCACAAATTTTGAAAAATGACGTTTTATATCAATTCTGATAGCCCATAATAAAACCTATGAATGGAAATCAAAATTAGTGTTCAAAAAGGTTTTTTTTCATATTAAAATGAAATCATAAAGATGACACATTCATACAAACCGTCACTTTTGCAACACTTAAATCATCATTTTCCAAGCTTTGTATTTGTGTGACAAAACACTTTTTGAATGTTTGCTCCTCATATGTAGTTTATGTTATGTAATTGGTGACCTAGGAAAAATTTTCAGTTTCAATTCGAACCTTGGAATACTTCAGGTTAGACAGCCCCAGCTCCGATGTAGAACATATTTTTAAGTAACTATTGAATGAAACAAGATTATAATTGAATATTTTATTTATTGACAACATTGACATGTGTGTAAACGCCAAAAATTCAGTAAAAAAAAAAGAATTCCTACTTTTAAGTAACATAATATTTTTTTTGTATGAAAAGCGTGCCACATTTTTAATTAGTGCTTTCATAAAAGTTTATGACATCCTATTCTCTATAATTAAATTTTACGACTAAGCTATTGACATAGTAAGTATTATTTATTGTATAATAATCTAGACATAGTATTATACCTGTAAGTACATATATGATATACGTATTATATACTTACGGTTCTATAATGTTTTTATATTATAGCATTTATTAACACTTTACACTACTTTGGCATATAACTAAATTAACATTTCTAGTGAAAATCACATGAAGCCAATTTATAACAGTTAACGTCGAATATCTACCCTATTTAAAAAGCATAAAGCAATTAGAATTCAAAAACATCTTTTCATTAGGATTGTTACTGACGATGGAAAAGATCATATCGACCCGTAATTGGCAAAATAAATTAAACAATACAATTCAGTAAATTGCGTTGTATGCCAATAATTGTTCAATATCGCCTAAGGTAGAGGTTACCAACCTTTTCGGACCCGAAAGCGCAATCTACAATATTGGTAAGGTGGCGAGCACCACATTTTTTCAAAATCTCAAAACCCAGGAATTTACCGATTTGCTCAAAATATCAACATGACTCGTTTTTTTTTTGCTCACCGAGGAATTTTAAAATCTCAAAACCCATTTTAACGATTTGATAAATTAGTTGGCGGGCGCGTCGGACCCAGTCGGCGTCGGGGTTGGTGACCCCTGGCCTAAGGCGTTAATGACAAAGATTTTGGAGCGTTATCTCATTCGCCTGATTTTTTTTAGGGTCTGTGCATTTTAGTGTTTTGACATTTTATCGTTTGTTCCACGTGGACCCCGGTTGAGAAACGATTATCTATAGAACTGAAAGTAGTCGGGCAATTTTATTATTATATCAGGATAGGCATTGACCAAACATTATTATTTACTAAGCGCACTTAAGGAATTCCTTTTTCGAACGTAATTTAAAAAAAATCTTCTCCTGTAAAATTGTATAAATTGTCGGTTACGGGTCGATATGAGTGCAATAACATAAAACAGATCGATATGAGACGGCATGTTTTAATAGATGTTTCACATATACTTCCATGTGTTAATAGTTGTATTAAAATTAAATGGAAAATAAAATAAATTTTGAAATCGGTTTGAATTTAATGCATAACACTTCCAATCGAAAGATTTGATGTGTACATAGGTTCTTCTGTCACCATGTAACGTTAAGTTTATCGCGCCATATCTTCTTCCTTAGGAAGGCCAATGATCTGATCAGCCATCTGGTACAATTCTTCAACAGTCTGAAATAGTAAACGAATACAATAAATGAATTTTAGGTCAAAACGTTTTAAATAAACAACACTTAAAACCGGTGCGTAGACAGAGCGAGTCATTTGACGTTAGTGTCTAAAAATAAATAAGTAACTCCTCTTTCGAGATGATTCTTGGATTGTAAATATTATGTGTACAAATTGAAGTTGCGCTAGTGTTTCTGATAAATTTTGCTCGATTGAAATGAAACTAAATAAACATGCTAATGTTTGATACTGAGTAATATTGTCGAATCTGGCAACCTGTTCTAAGATTCAAAGACCATAAAATAAACAGTGTATTAAATGATGCAAAATATGACTTTAAAATATTGCAGTTTCACGCTGAACGTAAATATTTAGAATCGAAATGTTCCAGATTTAACATAAGTCAAACATCTGACGGTGGATATATAATATTTTATAAAACATTTCACCGCATTTATTATTTCATGTTGGAAAATCGATTTATCAAGTGGATTGTAAATTTAATTGCAGTCAAATAGGAAGAAGCATTAATCTATTTGTAAAGTTTTTGGCTGTCGAAAATCTGTTTTTATTGTGTTTTAGTGTGACAAGTATTATAGTATTCATCTCTGCCCGAGATTAAAATATTTTAGCAACAACAATTTACAGATTCGGAATATTCTGAAATTCGGGTTGAGGAAATTGAAAAGTATTTATGAAATGACCCAGATAATACCAATATTTTGTTTAATACCTTAGAAGTTTATCGACATTAATTATCTGATTACTGGACCCGATAGAGCGCAAAGTTTTTAAGTAAACTGCAGATTTAACATAAATTTATATAATATTTTTCATTGCTGTCTGGCTTATGAACTGATGTTTGATATAATATATTTTACAGGTATTTATGTTAAATATTATATTTTGTTACCTACTTAATTTTAAGAAATTCTGCTGATGGAGTCTGACACAGCTGGATAAAAATGACGTTGGAATACAAATTATTAAGCCTACCGTAAGTACTCTCAGTTCTTTGACACCTTCGTCTTCATATTTGACCGGCATAAGTTCTGCTGATGAGTATCTTCCGTGCCGCCTCGTATCTCCACTTTCTGATTCTCCGTGTGTCGTGGGCTTTACAGAGTCGCATGATTGGTGACCATCGGATCCACTTGCGAGACTACTCTCATCAGAATCTTTGCAGTCTTGGTTTTCATCGCCCGACTTTGATTTTCTGTGCTTGCGGAACTTCTTGAGGTAGGCATCAGCGCGGGCCTAATAGGACCATCATTGTCATTCACAAAGTGATTCTTTCAACACAGTAACTTTTTCACATTTAGCTTGAATTTTTGAAGAAGGTATTCAAACAGTTAAAGTAATAATTTTATTGTTGCTCGCACAGATTAAATCTATAATAAATGCCTTACAACCAAATCAGTTAAACGTTGTTCTCAAATTAATAAATAAAAGTTAGTTAATATTGCTTTCGATGAATGTAACTGGTCCTGGGGTATATAAAATAAAGTATGTTTTAAAATAAATATAATGGTTTTCCACCGAATTGAGAGTTAACAAAATAAAAGTAGTAATATCACCCAAACAAGTATCGAGTCGGAGTCAAATTCGACTCGAAGTAAACCAATTCTAAGCTATTATTAGCAGATAAAAGTTTTAAATTGTATTGCGTCAATCAAACAATTTTCTTTAAATATAAGCAAACAAACCATTAAAGTTTGTGTAAATGTTGAAAATTAAAATGTTTCTCAAGTCACGAATAAAATAAATTGATCCATGATAAATGACAAAGACGAAGAAATTTCAATTATGAAATTGTTTATAAATGTTATAAAATTCTCCTAACTCACCTTTGACATTTTTTCAACTTCCTTGTTGACTAATCTCCAGAATTCAAAAACTGGATGATCTTGTAGTTCTGGAGGACAATCCTTGATCGGAGATCTGCCACTCAGGATAAGTCTTTTCAATCTATCCATTTCATCGACCTGCGTAGAAGAGTAATTTAAAATTAAATACTATTGTAATGCTAATAATTGACACGAAACATTTTTTTTATTACATCGACGCTGCGCTTTCAAAATCTGCTATAAACATGTTAGAATATAGTACGAATTACAATGTCTGTCCTCGGCAAAATCGACATACATACTTGTAAAGCAATTCCAGAATGCCTTATATCCTAATCGGTTTGTTCTTTGCGGATGCAGTGAGTTATAATATATTTTAATGTAACAATCCGATTTCATGAACATATGCACATAGCAGGTTTTTAAAGCGCAATGACGATATATTGAAGTTTTAGTTAAATAACAAATGGTAAAATACTGTTAATATTTTGCAACGTCTCAAACAATTGGCACACAAATTGTCATGAGAAATAATATTTTCTTCATAATTCATGCATACTGGCAGCAAAAATTTTGGCCTAATAAAAAGGAAATGTTACATAAGACTATTATATTAAGGTAATACTGGGGAAACTTTTTTGATAGCCACTGAAATTTATTTAGCTTTCATGTTCGGAGTAAGGAAATAAATTATATATCTTTCATATGAGGGCTACGAGAGACATACTCAGGTCATGTCAGTAGCGGAGTAGAATAAAATACCCTTAATAAAAAAAGGTGATCATTTATTATTCGAATAAGGATTTAATTTTCATTCAATGAATCACGCACAACTTTATTCCTAAATGTACTTGTTTATTTTTTACAAACATTTTTTTTAATTGGCTGCTATGAAGTGATTGAAGAAAGTTATATAGCGTAAAAAAATATAAATTTGTTCTTCCACTCGTTTCGTTACAAGAAAAAAAAACCGGTCCGAAAAATAATATAAAAAAATCTGCAGTAGGTACAAGAAAATGTTTTTTTTATTAAGAATATAATTCAGGTATCAATAATTATGAGGATTGTTAATGTTATACTATATTACAAGATAGTGTACCTTTTTCACGCATTCTTTTCATATTATTATTATGTTGTAAATTAGTTGCTTATTGAATGGCTTTAGTTAGCTAACGTGTCGAAAAAACTGAAGACTTTAACATCAACAACTACCTAAAAAAAGAAAATTGTATAGATTTTAGAATTCTGTAAAGATATTTTTTTAGAACATCTTTCTGATGCGTCTAAAATTGTAATTAAGTATTAATTAAGTAAAAATGGTACTATTACAAACACTCTTTTTATAAATATAATTATATCTATTATTATATTTGTAATAAATACAATAAATTCGTAGCCATTTAATTATATAACAGATTTTAAATACGTTGTTTTATCATGCTCTTTTTCTTAATAATAGTTCTTGTCTAAAATGTAATATTGAATGATAATAGCTAGTTTAAGCTAATAATAATTGTAAGCAAATAATTTTTCTCTAATTATTGATATATTAATGGCGAGAGGTTAACGACCTTGGCTTCAGACACGGTGCTCACAGGTTCGAATCCTAGATCGGGCAGTTTCATTTTTCAATTAATTAATAGAATTTTGTTCTAATCCTTGCATCTAATTAATGTCTGAAACTCCCTCCCACTCATCTGATCACTTAAGTTAGGACGCAGCGAAAGCGATTAGCCAACTACTAGTGCTGTCCTAGCCCAATCCTTCAAAAAGGAGAGGTTGAGCAACTAAGTAACAAGCAGTTCGCTTAGAAAAACACTTGTTGAAATAAACTGCATTAAGATTCCATATGTCTTAACTTCCCTCCCACTTTTTCCATCCATCAAAAACTTGGCGTAGCGAGAGCGATTAGTTAACCACTAGTATTGTCCTAGCCTTATGCTTTTATATCTACTAATCTTTTTGGAAAAGCGAGGCTGAACGATTGAACAACAAACAGTTCTTGTAGAAAAAATCTGTTGAGATACCTCTATTAAGAGGCCATATGCTCCAGATTGAGAGTGGACATGAATAGTAATAAAAAAAGAGTCCATATACTACGAGTATATTGACTCGGTATAGGATATTGTTACTAAATTATTTAATATTTTAGTTATGTTTAGAATATAATGTTTAAATTTTTTTAAAGTCTAACTGAAAATGAGTACGCCTTTGTTTGTCGAAGTTATAGGAATTAGACCATCTTTATTACCTTTGCTATATGTCGCCTTGGTAAGGCAGGTAGGAAAATTGGTTATTTTATGAATGTTATAAATTTTGTATTCTGTTAGTCAATTTTGGTACCATCGTAACATACATGTATAACTCAAAGTACTTTTGTACACAAACATGTGCGCAAATTCCATCTTTCATTTTTTTTAGCCAACATTCAAATATTTATTTTGTACTTTATTTAATCCATACATACTTTAATACTTTATTTAATCCATCGCTTCTAATGTGGAGCACATGTACTTCAAATGTACTTTCAACAGAAGTTGTTCTATGAAAACTACTTTTAATTCGGTCTCTCAACCTCTTTTTCCAAAGAAAGTAAAGACTATGACAAAGAAACCGGAAATGGATATCAAGGTTAATGAATCGCTCTCACAGCTCCTCATTTTTTAATAGGATTGAAGGGGATCCTAGACATCACATATGTGTATGCCTTCACACACAAATTCATAAGTCGATTGGAAATCAATTTGTAAAGGGATCAATGATCTGGACGCTGAACACTCGACAATAATTAATATTCGACTTTAAATATCAATATAAAAAAAGTAGAGAAGCAATTTATTATGACAATGAACTGCGTTCTCTTGTTTGCGAAGTAAACGGTTCGAATTGCCAATCTTAAATCATTTTTTTATGTGTAATAATTATAGATTTGTATTTAACAAGCAAGGATTTCTGCAATGTTGTTTATTCTTCATTGCTGGTCTCATTCTTATACTATAATTCAAATAAGTTAAAACATTAAATGGCTTTCCAACACAATTTAAGAAATATAAATAAACCAAGTTTTGCATTCAGATGGTGATTTGATCCACATTGCGAACGGATATAACTGCATTTACGCTCCCTATGTGGAACATATGGCCTCCTAATATGACAAATAATAATATTTTTACTAAATTGTTTAACCTCTCTTTTTCGAATAGAGTAGAAGTATATGGATAACGCTACGACATGAATAGTGGTTAGCCAATAGCTGTCGCTATACCCCGTATTTTATGATCGGATGGATCGGATCGGAAGGGAATTTTAGACATCACAGACAAATATGCCTTCGATTAGAAATCTATTTATCGATTGGAAGTTCAGTTTATAAAAACTTTCCCCACTGGAATTAGAGACCGTGAAAACCTTTAAAGTACACAACGAGGTATACGAAATAAATTAATTTCGTTGACAGATAATACAGGCAGAAATCTATAAATAATTTAACTGTTTTTAAATGTACAGTTGTCTTATTTTAACAACTACCCAAGGATTTTTGTTCAATTGTTGTTTATTCGTTTGTCTTATTGTCTACGACCACGCTACATTTTAATTCGCTGCATGATATTCGAAAAAGTCGATTATCAAAGCCAGGTTTTTTGAGTTAAAGTTTTCTGGCAGTAAACCGAAGATATACTGTTTATGGAGTGTAACAATGTACGCCGCTCGACCAATTTTATACCTTGTACTGAGAGTGATGTCATCAATAATAATTGATTGATATAACTGCGACACTATTAGTATGATATATGAGTATTCACTGCCGATGATACCCACTAATATGACGACGATGAGTGACTATTAGTAGTTGTTAGTCACAGTCAAAGGAACGCCAGTGAGTATGTAGAAATACAAATCGAGAAAGTGCATAGTTTAAAATAAGCTGCAGTGCAAGCATGTAGCAATGGTACTTGCAAATAGAGAGGTATTCCACGACGTTACCATCTGCTAGTATGAGAATTTAATTTATAGCTCGGGGAAAGTTTCTACAACTATTCTCGTTGAAATTTATGCTATTACCTAATATTTACTACGAACATTACATTTAAGTGGCTGTCTCAAATAGTTTCCAGAAATTTCCAGCCATTACTTACTAGATATAATCAAAATTCACATGTAAAAATTCCTTGGGAAAGGTTAGCAATATGGTATGAGGTATTAATAAAGTCAAATTTAGCCTAGGCCCTGGGATGATGCGATGTATGATTTGTATGTGTAAATCACTTTATTATATAATTTATTAGGCGAAAATAACCATTACTATGTTCACATATTTGTAATATATAGACTACATGACACCCTGTTCTTTTAAAGACAACTTATAAGAATATTTAGTGATCTAAGTAAATAATAATTTCTAACTAGTGTCAAGTACAGTTTGCAACGCGCTTTTATTATTTTGAAGACTCTGTACATGGTACGGAAATCATTTTCGTAAAAAACTATTTCAAATATGTACGATTCTTGGAAACCATTTATTTGTTAGATATGTAACAAAATCATCCACTTTATTTTTATTTTAGACTTCCTAGTATGTACTGATTACACATTTGGTATGTATGACATACATTAATATACTTTTAAAGTACTGTTTTAACCTAAGATCTGTCCGTTGAATACTATTATTGGAAAAAAAAAACAATTGATAAATTAGGAATATTTATTGGTAACGTCTTCAATTTGTCCCTAACAAGTCAATACTTACTTCCATGATACAGATTTTTTAACCATGTCCGCTCCTAATGTCCTATGACTCCTAATAGAGTTTATGTCAAAGTAAGCGTTTCTACGACAACTGATTGTTACTCAGTTGCTTGACGTCTCTTTTTTTCAAAGTGAGTAGGAATCGAAGGATAGAGCTAGGACAGGATTAGTGGTTAGCTTATTGACACCATATTGACTGCTAGAAATAATTTACATGAAAAATTTCACGCGGGTCTGAATGGTTGATTAGATTAAACAAAATATAATAAATCATTTTAATAAATAAACTTTAAATAAAACAAAGTAGGTCACTGTCTATATTATTTTATTTAAAAAATAAAAAAGGCTGTGCGCGAAAGTTTTTAAATATTCTGCTCATATTGTATATTTATATTAAAGTAGTACTGTTGTTTAGGCACAAATAATTGCCAAATTGTAGCAATTTGTCAAAGTTTTTTCGGTACGCAATAATAAAATTGTTCGTCAAATTTAACTATTTTTGGTGAAGAACTTTAAACTGTACATGAATTCATGTAGAAAATTGGTCTTTTATAATTCATAATTTTTACAACACGGCCTATTTACTATTGTCCTTTATAAAGGGAGAATTGAGTTTCTTTAATGTGTTTCACAGCGATTTCAACTAAAAGATGGTAAAACTTCTCTCAAACTTGATAATTTGTTTTACAAATGGGCTATTGGCAGCAATAGCTGACTAATGCAGGATAGGACTCAAGGTATATGAGCCCAAGTCACGCGATACGCATGGGAATCGTCACGCGTCTTATCATTTTTTGATACATCGTTCATTATATTCAAGTCAAATTGATTTTTTTTAATATCGCGTAATGGTTATTGTGATTTTAAAAAGTGCTTATAGAAATTAGGTTACGGGCCTTAATTTACGAATTTTTCAATATCTTTTAAAGCAACTTAAGCGATACAAAAAAGATTGTTCTAGTTGCTTTTTATTATATTATACAAGCAAAGCGTTTTTTTAAATTAAGCTGTAGATAATTTATGATACACATATCAACTGTGGAAAGGAAAAATGACGTAACCCACACATATCTAATTTTACAGGAAGAGCAAACAACTTATTTTGATGATTTTGAGCCATATGTAAATTATGAATTATACACAACCTTGAAGTGCATGGAGACTTCTAAACTGGTATTTAATTGTCATAACCTAATATTAATTAAAGAAATTGTCTAGGTTAAACCTTTATTTTAGTTTTTTTTCTTGGTTTTAACTTTTTACAACGTAATCTTTTTCAAACATAAAAGCTAAATTTAGATATCAATTCGGCATTTTCAGCTTCCATCCTTTTGATAGTGTGTCAAGTTGTATACATTGTGATTATCGAAATAAAGCTGTTTTAGAAAAACTGAGAATTACGTCTTTTTTCCTTTCCACAGTCGATATAATATGGATGTTTTTTTCTGACACGAAATTTGAAATAATTTGTATAAGTTTACGCGTTAGAAATAAAATAATATTTTAAATTAAAAAACTGAATTATATTTGGATTATATGGAATCCGTTATTTATATGAGTTCAATCAAACCACATTCAAAACAATGTCAAAAGTATCAAAATAATCATTCATCGTCAGGATCAATTCTGGGACTTGATATAAGCGATACTATAAAAAGATATTTATTTGCTGCCTATTTTATAATTTATTATTTATTATTATATAAAGACAACGTTTCTCAAGCAGGGTCCACTTGACCGAGGTCATCACTGGCAGGCGTAACTTTTTTAAGCAATGGAGTTTTAAAAAAAATATCGTTGGCAACAGACTAACTTTTTTCAGTGATGGAGTTAAAAAAAAGAAAAAAAGGTATAAGAGTCTGTCGATTTGTCACTTTTTTGCCAGCGATCAATCCCGGAATCTCGAAAGCCGAGATCTAGAAAAAATGTGAAACCCGAAATCCCTCAAAATTCTCGAGAAATGCAATGAGAAACTATGATATATAGGTACTATATTTTTTTCGAAACAACATTTTTGTATAGGGAAACCGTTGACCTTTCAATTGTATGTCTTAAATACATTTTTTTTGTAGTTTTTTCTTTGACACCCTAAGTCTCCGAATTATTGTGAATTCTGCCATGCTTAAAATTATTATTTTGATTTCAATAAATACTGATCACAGCCAAATATTCTTTAATTATAGAATATTACAATATTATATAAGATTTGGGTTATTTAAAATGAAATTTTGTTTCAATTCGAATTTTGAAATTAGTATATATTTTTTCAGTATCCAAGTTTTTAATAACTATGTAAACGATGAAGGTTTGAAAATTAATATATTTTTAAAATTTAATAGCGAAAAATCCTAATTATTAACGGTGGTATTTAATAAAATAAGATTCATAATACTATTTATACCCCCCCCCCCCTTCCTAAGCTAACAATTATAAATTCAACTGGTAATATCAACAGTAAAATATTTTACCACAATACATAAAGCGAAACACATTTTACATTTAGAATAAGATTTTTTTTTTTCATTATAAGTAAGTCACTGTCAAATATATAAAAAATGTTGGAAATTCGTTTATTTTATTCTAAATCAGTAAAAGATGTTACTCAGACAAATGCTTAGCTCAGACAAATGTTTAAATTATAAATTTAGGATTTTTTTTAACATACATATGTAAAAAAATTCCCCATCAAATTAACAGTCAACAATATTACATATATTGTTTTAATTTTAATATAAATTATCGACAAAAGACAATTAGAGAAATAAATAATATAAGTTATATCTTTAGTACACATTATATCAAAGAAATAATAATCAAATGCACTCACTTTTGGTATATATCATTCAGTTGAAAAGTTATAAGAAAATTTTCCTAAGCAATAAGTGAGTTAAACTGACTCTCTCCATTGATAGGGTATATATTTTTTATATAAATTCATTTCTATGTCGTAAATATCTACAAAAGAACATAATTTATTTTGAAAAAAACATTTATCTGCGGATTGCCGAATACATATTTTGTGAAAAGGAAAAAAAATGCTAAGCTGGAATTGCGGAAAAGTATTCATTTTTGTACTATGGTAAAGTTAACATTAGATAGAAAATAAATATTTTAATGTAAACTATTTGGTATTACGATTGTTTATTAGTTAAGCACAATATTTTGATCGTTGGTATCAATTTATTTTGATAAAATGTTGACAATATTTCAATAGAATACTAATAGCGTATAGCTTAAGCACAGTTTTGTGTCGTAGTATTTAATTTAGAATGGTTCAAAACTAAAAAACAAATATTTGAGTTATTAAAGAATTATTATTTTTTATAATAATATCCATGTAATTGGTGTAAGTATATATATTACGAACATGCCAAACAAGATGTTATTATTTATCAAATGGTGTCAATAACTCGTAAGTAAGTGCTCAGTCAACTCGTGCTAAAATGGCAGTGTGAATAATGTCTCAGACCTCTCTGGCGGCAATGCGTTTCTGGAGATCCTCCTCATTGACCTCCCGTATTCGCTGCTGGAGTCTGTGCATGTATGTTTTGTCTGTCGGCCTCACGAGGTCTGAACCGGTGAGCAGCTGCAGTCGCGCGTGCACCCTAGACCCGGCGAAACTGAAAAACAACCAAGTCTTAAAATCCACCGGGGCAAACTTGCGAACGTCGCGGCGTCTTGTGGTTAGCGTCGCGGCGGCGTTGCGGGGGACAGTGGCAGGCATCCCTGTGCTGCTACCACCCCGTGCAAACAATGATAATTTAACGCATAATAATTCTTAGGCAAGGGGTTTACAGAATATTTTTTGCTGAGATTATATTAAAAAATATATATTTAATTAAATAAATTCTATATTTAATTATAATTTTGTAACGTAAAAACTTTACTTGTGATACAAAACAGTATAAATAAAAATCATTTCGAATATTTTATAGTCAGAATAAAACAATTCAGTAACTTGTTATAATTGACAAACATATTAATATTTGTATTAAACTTATCTTAATCAAATATCAAGGTAATATTGAGATTACTAATTTAATTGGCTGTTATTTTTTAATTCAAACACTTCTTAATCTCTCGATGGATTCTGTGGTAACTTTGTGGAAGTTTGTTTTAATATAAAATATAAAACTACGTTGATTATTTCACGTATTCGTGGAATACACAATACATACGTGGATTAATCTAAGTTATTTTATATTTTATACTTCTTAATCTATTAAACTCAAAATATGAATTTAAATTAACTAAACAATAACAATTATAACATATTATGATTATATATTTCGAAAAATCGTTATATATTTAAAATTAACAATATTCATTTATTTTGATAGACTCGCATATATATTGTTACTTGTTGTATTATAAATGAAAAAAATAGATGAATATTATAAAAATGTTCAAAGTTTTCATAACGTGTAAACGGTTTCTGTAAAATTTTCACACTAATCGTAGTAAACACAGAGTGTAGTTCTAAAGTTTAGGGAAAATACTCTTTTATGAAGTATGAAATTGGAAAGTTTTATGGCAGTTGCAAGTAATTATTAGTCAGTAAAACTTAAACTGGAAATATCATTTATATCGTTAAATTGGACTACAATGTTCATTACTTTTTGCGGTACGTCGTAATATCACAAGAATGTTTTATTTTAGCTACAATGAATATTTTTCTGTCCCTTTTTTGCGGTTTGGTATTAATTATAAACAAAAAATGATATTACAGCTAACGGCACCCTTGTTATAACAATCAATATAAAAATACTACTTTGAGAAATAATATACTAGAAATTGATCATTTGTATTTAAATATAATTGAAAGCCTAATTCTTGCTAATGTTTATAAGCAAGAGTAATTATCCTTATCGAAGCATTCGCCCAAAGCAAACCCTATACTTTTATATAAATATGTTAATTTGAAATCAAAAACATTTTACACAAACCAAAACCTGAAATAAAAATGTATATATTAACTCAAGGGTTTCCAACCTTTATGATACTGCGCCTCTCTTTGATGAAAAAAATATCTCCGCGCCTCCCCATTCTTTATTTCATATAGTAATAAAAACACTTTTAAAGGGTAAATAAATATTTTGAACTGTTCGCGCCTCCCTTTGTAATATTCCTCGCGTCCCAGGTTGGAAATCGCTGTATTAACTCAATCCTGTATTTTTTGCAATGTTACTTATCTGTCTATCCGTAGATCATCGTTAAAGGGATTTTAGCTTCAGCTCGTTGAACTATTGAAATGCTATTCTGTCTTCCGAGTATACATAGAGACCAGTATATGAACAGAATTATCTTATATAATCTCGGCCAATGAATAGTTTTTCATTTCAAAATTTGCGAGAAAATATTATAAAGCATGTCGTTTACATTTTTTATCTTTGATTTATTTGCTGGAGCTTTATATCTGTGTTGAAATATCCAAAAATATAACAATAAAATCTTTTGAATTTTATATCTGTTGATATCGATGAAAAATTCTGTGTAGCGAATGGATCACGTGCTTCGTAGGACGACAAACTTTTCCACGTGGAAACCAATTACTGTTTTTCGTGAAATTTATTATATAAATGAAACCAATAGTTGAATCGAATTGAAGCAGAGTTGGATGAGTAGGAGTAGGTTACACAACATTTAATATTTTTCACTTAAAGCTTTGTGAAATTAAAAAAAAAAACATCTAAGTGTTAGGAACGGTAAGCTGGTACGAATTTAATAAAAAATACATTATATTTGATATCTTTGGTATATTTGGTATTCCAAAAGTTTATAACAAATTATCACACTTTTTTCGCCCCTTTCAAAAACATCTTCAGACAAACTAAGTTAAGACGCTTAAAAAATACACTAAATAAAAACTGATTCCCATTCTTAATTTATAAATTACAAAATTGAAATTATGATTTTTTCTCTATAGTGGAGGAAAGGAGGAGGTAAAACCAGAATTCTATTTTATAGTTTATAAGTTAAGAGATAGAATCAATTTTTAGTTTATTCGTAAATTACCTTAATGAAGTTTGTCTGAAGATGCTTCTCGAAGATGCTCATGGGTCAAAATTTGTAATAAAACATGTGAAACATCAAATTTGTCAATTTTAATTCCCCTTAAATGAACTTCCACAAAATTACCGACGATTCCTACAAAAAGAGTAAGGATTTATAAAAAGTAAAAGCTAGGCTAGTATTGAATTGAAAATCATTCAAAAACTTTGCGGAATAGATATTTATTTAATTTGAAGTATAGTATGGAATTTTGGGGATGTATTAGATGGGTTAATTAAATTTTTAAAGTAAAAAAAGAAGTTTTCAACTATGGAAAGGTTCTCGAAATATTTCTCGGATACAGTGCTAATATCGGAGGAAATGTTTAGACGATAAACAAAAGTCGAAGATATTATTTCTAAAAACTGATTTATTAAATATATTTTAACATTATACTATGTCAAAATAACAGAACGTAGACATAAAATGAATAGTCGAGGATTCTTGTTTTCTAGACGGTTTTTTTTATTTGTTTATTACTATTGAGCCACTGCGTTCGAATGAATCAGTCTTGTTCAATATGAATCGGATATCAATTGGATACATGCGATGAATATGAAATGAACGAAATATTTTTCTCAGGATTGCTTCTTTTATTGTTGGATAAATACTTTTATTTCGAACAATGAAACGTTTTATCGTCGGAATTCAACACTGTGAAGGCTGCGTGTGCGGATTCTTCTTTTACGACAAAATGAATGAACATTTTTGAATAATGCGAAATGCGATGTAAATTCTTTCCATATATTATAGATTTCCACACACAAAACTCTTCGCTCTCTTATTCATAATCATTATAAACATCCGAATATTATTTTAAATTATTGAAACAAAATCAAGTAAGCCGTTTACGATAATTTTTACGTCATCAGAGTATGACTTTATAATGACGCACAGTTTTGGTTGTTTACTTCCAATACTTACGGGGATGACGTTAATTATCATTTCTTCATAGAAATACAGCATGTTAAATACAAATATAAAACTCTATCTAGAACCTAATAAAATTAATTACACAATTCTACAATACAATCAGGACTGTATTTTCTCTTCATATGAGAAATCAATCCTGACTCTTGATCATGTAATATCATAATGGAATATGTATTACAAATTTTACTCCGTTTTAATCAAAAAGACACATATCACATAAACCGTCACGAGAGAAAACGCAAACATTTTATATCAAAAAATTGGCGAGAAAAAATTCTGACCATATTATAAAAATATTTTCTTTTGTATTTACACTCGTATAATAACGATTAGGTTTCTATAAAAATAATTAGCCAAAATGTAATATAATTAATTTAACCATCTTCGGCTTTATACGATACATTGTTTGATTAAAATACCATATGCTATTTAAAACCGTGAAATTTAAATTAAGGTTTGTATGCAAAATGGAAGATTTTTATCATTTATTTTTGGTTATTTAATTCAATTATTAATTGATTTTACTTTACCAACGGTAACAGGTAATTTGCACAACCTTACAATTAATGGTAAAATTCCAATGTGATACAATGTGTAATAATCAATGTAAATTAAATAATGTAAATAAAAAAAATGTACTCCGTATAATCAATCACCAAAGGATTCATTACGTTTTACTGCTTAAAGCCAAAACCGTGTACTTCTTGTACTGTGTAAATCATAACGTGTTAATTTTTTTTTAACTCTTTCTATTTTCCTAACGTCGTATAGACCAAGGCTTCTTATCGGGAAACCACTGGAAAATTTTCCGAAGTCCGTAAATTCTTTTATTTTATAAATTTTAATGAGTGAAAAGAGCTAAAAAAAGGTGTCACTTCGTTTATTTTGGGATATCCGCAAATTCCTAGGATTTTAGGTACGGAAATTCTTGGAAGAGCTAAAAGAAAACGTTTCGTAGTGTTCATTTTGGGAAATCCGTAAATTCCTGGGCTTTTGAAATTCGAAATTATAGGAAGACATACAAAAAAAGTCTCGTGTCTTTTCGTTTTGGGTTCCAAAATTTCTTACACTTATACTTCAATAGTACAAAACAGGTATGGGGGGGCATAGAAAAATAAGACACTGAAAAGGGGCCACGGGTCCAATAAGGTTGATAAACACTGGTATTGACGGATACACTACTAAGGCCATGATGAAATATATGATAAAACCTTAAACGAATTCAAACAAAGAACTGTTTGCCCTGCTAAAAGTAAATAAATCAACAAGAGAATAAAATGAGTATTGCTTGTAATAATGTTTATCTACTGTAATGAATTTTGAAATCATATACATACAATATGGGAAATAAATTATCATGAAGCAGGCAATGGCTTAATTTTCATGGTAAGGTATTTTTTATTTTACCAAGAACTTAAATGTATAATAATGATATGATACTATGAAACATTATGTCTGTGAAATAATAACTAAGTAACGCGCAATTATTAATAATTAATGATTCTTTTGTGACTAAATAAAATCCAAATATACTTACAAATGGCAAATTTACAAAATACAAGACGTATAATAAAGAGATTTACGGCTTATAAATATTCAGAAAATAGTTCACAGTGAAAAAAAATCAATCGCGTGCTTAAATTTACATACAGCAAAAATGTAAACAAAATTTTAGTTTTTATCCCATTTGTCGCAGTTTTATCGGGCGTGAAAAATTGTTTATTGCGCTACGCTATTTTTCTAGCCTTTCGTTATTTTTCCTATCGAGTACTTATTTATGTAAGTAGGCGCTTAAAAAGCTTTTCGCGTAGAAACTGTGCTCGCGAAAAATGATTTAATCTACTGTTAAACTAATGGCAAAAAAATATTTATGATGGATTTGGTACTCTTTTATAACTTATTAGTTATAGTTATGTTGCTACTTTGTTTGGTGAAATACAAACAGTAAAATCTTCGATAGAAACTGTTCTAATTGAGTAAATTTAGTTTGAAATCGAATGAACTTGATTTGCCTTCTAAAAGTGATGACAATGATATCTAGCAATATTAAATTGACTAAAGGCTATGCTGCTTGGTGAATGAAATCGTAATATTATATATTACTTAACAATAGAAAAACTACAAAAATTTCTGAAGATATGAATGCTCACCAAAGGGAAATTATTTTTTAAATCTACCGCCTCATATTTCACATGTTAAATTAAATGGATAAATTAAGGGAACATTTATATGATAATTATTTATGTAGTAGTATAAAGTTGTTTGATCCAATAGCATAGCGATTAGCGATGTTGGCTTCCATGTCGGATCTCACGGGTTCGAGTCTCAGTACAAACAGCATTTTTTCAAAGGCATAAGTGTTTGCGATGACTGAGATATTCCCTCCCAACCTTCCGATCCTTCAATAACTGGGCGTAGAGAGAGCGATTAGTTAACCACTAGTTCTGTTTAAGCCTTTTCCTTATATCCCTACTACATTCTTTGAAAAAGATAGATTGAGCGACTGAGTAACAAATAGTTATCGTAGAAAAACTTCTGTTGAGATACCACCATTAGGAGACCATATGTTCCACATTGGGAGCGGACATGGATAAAAAAAGTTTTATGAACGTATAATGGTGTAATTCAAGACTATGTTGCACAAAAGTAACGTTTCTCCACAGATGTCGTCAGCCTAAAGCTCGTTTTAAAAAAATATATGATTTGTTCAAAACGTAATTGTACAACAAATTTCAGACGCAATGAAAACCTTCACTTTGCTATAGCGTTACAAAAACGGATACGATAAGCGATTGGTAAGCTTCATTGTGAAGCGCTTGACTAAACGCTCATTTGAATATGTGAATCAAGGCTTTTTTGCGAGAGGTTAATTTAAAATGACGTTGTAGTTATTTAAAATTTGAAAACAGCTTAAATATCAAAATCAAATGTCTAAAATAATCGAGAAAGGTTTGGCACATCAGTTGACTGACCTCTAGATTTTATTAAATTGCACACTCGCAAGATTACACATATGTTTATAGTTTATTTCTTGCCAATGCAATAGCCTTTGGTTTAGTTACCACACTCATTCGATGTGTTCATATGCAACGGGCCTAAACAGAGGAGTTGTAAAACATCCCAATTAGTATATTTATCATCGATAGTGGATTGACACCGAAGATAGTCAATATTCGTTGGATTCGAGACTAGATAGATGAAGGTATGGTTGGATAAAAAAAATAGAGCAATACTGCAATGCAAAATCGTTGTCATAAGAACACGTCTAGAAGTATACATAATTAAAATTATCTTAAGAACTATGTGTGGTCAGTGCCGGCGCGAGGTTATTTGGCATCCTAGGCAAAGGTTATTGGCGCGCCCCTTTCTAACACATCATCCCATTTTTTTTCAAAATAATAAAAAAAAACAATTCAAGATCATTAGATTATTTATATATATCCATATCCGCTCCTAATGTGGAGCACATGGCATAAGTTTTTCTTCGTGAAATGCTTGTTACTCGGTATCTCAACCTCTCTTTTTCGAATCATATTGAATACGAACATAACTACAACGAAAAATACAAACATGAAATAAAATAAAATGTACTGCTATTTTTTATTATTAGAGTGCATGTAAATAATTTTCATACTCCTTTTATGCGCCCCCTAATGGTTTGCGCCATAGGCGGTTGCCTATTTCGCCTGAATGGTGGCGCCGGCTCTGTGTGTGGTTCTGATGATGGTATGTAACCTACGTGCGGAGAAGAGCTGATAGACCGCAGTAAAAAGGTGTCATTGTACAAATTATAGAAATATTTCAAATGGTGTTGAATGACCTATAATTGAAGAAATATTTAAACTAAAATCACCGAGTAGCACGTATATTATTATTAAAAACTACTTTAGGATTTTCCGTGATTTCGTGTCAGAGGGATATTTAATTCAGCTCAGCCTTGATAGTAAGTTTAATTTGACTTTAATTATATTGTCATACGTGAAAATTGTAACGCTAAAACGCACCTGTAATTCTGGCATAAGGTGAGGTCACGGTTAGGGCATTATTTATTGTAAACCAGGGTGAGGTAGGAGATAGGCTGAAGCCACAACGCAATACGGTAGACGTACCACCTTAAACCAATGTACAGCCTAATAACAATGTAGTGCCGTAATTCTAGACTAATATGAGTGATTAATGATTGGCTTTGTTACCATTCGAACGTTTCTCGCTGTTTTGGTATAATATGTTTTATTGTTATCAATTTCCCTAGAAGACTAACTTAAGAATAATCAAATAAAACATAATATAACCTAATAGACACGATTCAATTTATGAGAATTAAACAATGAAACCAGTGGCTTAAATTTGTCGTTAAATTACATTTCAATGCAAGTGATCGTATCATGCCGGAATATAATTTTGAAACACGAAAAACATAAAAACGGGGGTTGTAGTGTAGTAGTTGGTGTACTAAATTTGTCTGTAAATGAAGGTCAAACAAACAAGTTTGTGTAGGATTTTAAATCGAATTTAAAAAATACGTTGTTTTGTCACAAAAATAATTTTACTCAGAAGTTGAAATTAAAAATACAATTATACTTTTTACTTGTTCATTGTAAGTTTTTTGAGGCACTTTTTTAAAGCTTTGATACCGTTTATAAAAAAAAGCGTAATTTTCATGAACACGCGAAAAGAATTGGGTACGACTCATTATTTTAGTAAAAGTTAAATAATTGCGGCGTTTTTTATATTAATGACACAGAAATTTAAAAACTATAAAGCGGTGACATAAATTTATACTATCATTGTACGATGTATATGTATGGTTATTTTATATACATTAAAAACAATGAGTTATTAAATACAACACAAAATTATTTACATTTATGAATGGATAAGAGCCATTATATGATTCATGACATAATTATTTGAAATATAAATGATATATCAATATCAAATCTAATATCTAAAATTAAGAGTCTCTATTGATGGTACGATATTAATGATCAATATTTTTTGAGATTCGTAAAAAGATGGGTAATGTCTCAAACTGTTAAATATTTAATACATAATAGAAATTAATAAATTTAAAAAAAACAGAAAAAAATAGTTTATATTCGTGGTGTCGTTAAACTTGATGTAACGTTATAATAACTGATATCTTTTTCACTTGGAGTTCTGAAACGTTCGAATAAATTTCATTTCAACTCGTCATAATCATTTTCCTTTATAGCTTTGTTTACTGGGAGTAAATTGACTTTTTATTACGTCGTTTCCATAAAAGGTTTAAGTATTACAATGCAAAAACTTCCAAGCCATTTAGCATTTAGTGACACTAAAATAATACCATGATTGATCGCGAATGTTTTGAGAGTGACGTTTTAATGGAGTTTGGAGACGTCTCATGGTGTTAAATTAATGATTGATTTAAAATTGTGAAAGCCGTGCTATCCGATATCAAATATTTAATCATGTTTATTTTTTTAAGAGAAAGTGGTTTAAGCAATATTATATTAAAAAAATGATTTAAAAAAATAAATAAACATGGATACTTCATGACTACTTAGGCTTCAAATAAAATGAATTAAGTTAAAGATAAAAACTTATGCAACAAATACAATATTGAGAGATCATATAATATATTTAGATTTATTTAATTATAATTACATTATAAAATAATTACAAATTATGTATGTACATATTACTTTTGCAATTTAAAAAAATATTTTACAAATTATTGGAAACAGATATGCATAGACATCATATAAATAAAAACAATGTACAAAATTACACAGTTTTTACTTACAAGGTGATATATTATAGATAAAGGATATAGTATGTATTAATTATACAGCCAAGGCAACTTAGAGGAAAACAAATTTAGGCAAGTTTAAGATTTAGACAATAATTTCAACATTCAACGAAATTCGTGTGTAAATCTTTTGTAACTTATTAAATATAAAGTTTAATGTAGAGATTGTTTCTCCTGAACGCGCAACTGAGTAAGATGGACAAACACATGAGGGTTACCAAGTGCCTACAAAATCAACAGCTCAAACTTACCTAATTAAAAAAATTAAGCCACTCGGTGATGTGGCTAACGTCAATCTCAAAATACCGTATCAGCCTTTTTTGCAAAAAATAAATTTTTGATACATATAATGTATAATAATGCAAGTTTTCTGACAATAGACGATTTATATAACTTATTTTTGACTAAAACTTTGCTACCAAAATGTTACATGGTGTTCGGGGCAAAATTAATATACAATATTTTGACATTGTTAACCGTAGATATATAATTTCACGGTAGCTTTGTGTGGATAAGGTTATGTGCTTTAGTTTGTTTGACCCTTATAAATCAATGTAAGCAATTTCCCGAACGCGTTAGACGATATCGATTTTCAGTTTCGTATTATTCGCAAAATCATGAATGGAAAATCGATACGCAAATTGTTGGCAATAAATATCTTGCCAACCAAATATACACTTGCTCGATGAATATTAATTAAAGATCTAGTATTAAATTGAGATTTTACACCAGCATATAAGTTAAAAAATGGTTTATTTTTTGCAATAATAGATTGTTTATATTATCGAACTTATAAGAGATCAGAAGATTCCAGTTTCAAGATTAAGTAATATTAAAATACTACATTTAGACTATTTCAATTCAATAATAAAATTACCGTAAGTGAAATTTGTGTGATACTTTTCCCTCTTCAAATTGAGTGACGTTGTTTAAATTATTATTGAGGGTTAATGTTATTTAAAAATACAAAGTATCATGTATTGAATATATATTGGTAAAATATGTTATATTTCAATTAGAATATGTAATTTATATTGTAATCTCAAGTAAGTTTATCGGAAAATCAATAATTTTGAAATCTATGATATATATAAAAGAAAAGTGGGGTTTGTTACACCACGTATATCTCGAGAATAACAGCTCGGATTTTAATGATCTTTGTTTTATTAAATTCGTATCCGCCTAGAATAGCAGAATAAGCATTAAAACTCGGAAAAATATCACGGCAAAAGAAATTATGAAGAAAATTAATATTCTCATACAGTTTTCAAATGGCGAACACCTTGAAATAATGAAAATGTCGTTTGTATGCAGATTTCATCCGCTAGGTGGCAATTTTTCCAAAATTCATTTGTTTTTGCTTCTTTTGCATACGATTGACTTCTAAATAATTTTAAATTTAGAGTATGGATTAGAATAAAACAAATCGATGATATAAATGAAAACGAAATAAATCGGATTAATAGTTGATAATTTAGGTGTGATATTTGCTGTTTGCACGAACGTTGCTCTACTTTGAGATGCCACGTTATTACACTTGGAAAGCTACATCGAAGAAATTTTAACGTCGAAAGCAAGGCGATGCGGTTCCTGATCATCCGAATGATTACTGATGCTCTTGGTCGCGTTTACACAGTTCATCCGAAAAATGACGTATGCTTCTACTTGCATGTCAACAGCTCAATTTGCTTGAAAATGATACTCATTGAGACATGACAATCGCTGAAGAAATTGTTTCTGAATCTCCAAGTCAGATACGCACATTATTTTCTATCATTATTTTGACATGCTTCCCATCGAATCCCCGTGAACTGTGGAACAAGTACAAGGATGACATGTCCGAATACATTTTGCATCGAATTCGTGTCAGTTTGGGGAATCTCGATCTCGAGGTGAATGAAGAGATACATAACCAGGCTTTGCTTTAGATCGAAGACATGTGTTACCTCATGTGCGGCAGTTTGGTAGTCAAGTTAGGAATGCCAACGCCAGATCGTGGAATGAACGACGCTTTCAATCGAGAATCGGAACGTGAACGTGAATATGATCGAGATGCATTGAACCAATCAGTTTGAACGAATGTACCACTGTTGAACCCTCAACAGAAGGAAATTAGCGATACGTTAATGAAGGTAATTGATGATGGAAATGGTGGCTTATTTTTCCTCGATGCGCCCGGTGGAGCTGTGAAGACATTCTTCATGTCATTGATTATGGCCACTGTTCATGCGAGATAAATAATTGCTGTAGCAGTTTCTTCTTCTGGAATAGCAGCCACGTAGATAGATCAACCGCTGCCGATGAAATAAACGCTTGCCTCAAATAATTGACAAACATGCGAGTTGCATTGCTAAACGATCCATCTGCCGAAGATTTCTGTCCACCTAATGTCCACTTCTAAAGGCAATACGTTGATCAATCTTACGGACCTTGGAACTGGTGACTCGTACCTCTTAAGCGAGGTATAAGTTTTTAGAAATAAAAAGTTTTTGCTCATAGTTACGCCCACGTAAGAATAAATTGGGAGCATGTAAATTAATAGTCATGAGAATTTGAGGATTATTAACTCGGCCCCGAAGGAGAAGAGAAAAATGATTTAAGCTTGAAAACGATCTTCGACTATCGTCGGTAACGACCGTGTTCCTGTTGACAAATCGAACAGATTGATTTCGTTTCCGCAAAATTTTAACAATTTCGTCTCATCGAAGGACGGCTTCATCAAAAAAATGTTCCCAAACGTCTAATCACAAAAATCACAATTGGTTGATTGAATGAGTAATTCTTGCGGCGAAGAACAAAGATGTGAATCATTTAAACTTCACAATTTAAAATCAAATCGTTGGTCCACTACATTCCTTCAAATCTAGAGACTTTCGCAAGGTGCGCGAAACATTCTTGCGCAGACTGTACATATAACATATTCTTTCAACCAAAAAATAATTATTTCTGCTTCTCTATGATAGTGTCATCAGAAATAGTTTGTAGTATCGACCAAACTATTTTTTTTTTCGTTTATTAGAGATTCGCGCCGCAGCACACCCAGCATCGCCTCGCGGCACACCGCTTGCGGAGCACTGCTTTAAACGACTGAAAAACTGACATGCAATATTGCGAAACACTCACCAATGACCAAAGTTTTGGTAGCAAGTAAAATCATCACCTGGGATGAATGGACAATGGCGCACAAATGCGCATTGGAAGCACTCAATCAAACTATGAAATATCTGTGCAATGACTCAAGATGTTTTATAGGCGCAATGATTCTACTATCTGGCGATTTCCACCAAACACTACCAGTCATTCCAAGATTTACCGCTTCCGATGAAATAAACGCTTACCTCAAATCACGACTCTGGCGCTATGTAAAGAATCTTCAGCTGACGACAAACATGCGAGTTGCATTGCTAAACGATCTATCTGCCGAAGCAATTGCTGACTATCTGTAACGGGGGTGTTCCTGTCGACGAATCGAACGGATTGATTTTGTTTCTGCCGAATTTTTGCAATTTCACTTCATTCAACAAAATGTTCCCGAACATCTAATCACAAAAATCACAATTGGTTGAATGAACGAGCAATTCTTGCGGTAAAGAACAAAGATGTGGATCATTTAAACTTCACAATTCAAAATCAAATCGTTGGTCCACTGCATTCCTTTAAATCTATCGACCGTGTAACAAACGAAGACGAAGCAACCAACTATCCAACTCAATTTTTAAACTTATTGGATCTGCCTGGCTTGCCACCGCGCAATTTACAACTGAAGGTTGACTCGGCTTGCCACCGCGCAATTTACAACTGAAGGTTGACTCGGTAGTCATCATGCTTCAAGTTATCAAGTTAACAGAACATTTATTCACTTTTAAGGTGTTCACTGTCAATACTTGGTGGAATGGCAATATAATAAAAATAATAAAACATTTTTAGTACTTTTTCCACATAAAATTTATTTGATCAGGACCGGTTTCGCTCATCGCGAGCATTATTAACTGATGATAATGCTCAGATGATAATAACTCAGTTGATAATGCTCGCGATGAGCGAAACCGGTCCTAATCAAATACATTTTATTTAGTGGGAAAAGTACTAAAAATGTTTTATTATTTTTATTACAACATTTATTGATTCTGAGGCGGTACGAAGTTCGTCGGGTCAGCTAGTAAACTATAATTTGATGAAAAAACAAGTGCCGTGCCAACTTTGAACATTGAAGGTAAATGACCTTATTTCAAAAGAATTTACAATTAAAATGATTCTCTTAAATGAATAGACTAAGCAATGTCATTATTAACAGTGGCATTGAAATAGCATTGTTTCATATGCCAGTTGAAAATTGCGAAAAGTCATTACAATATTCAGATCAATCAAAAATTTTCAACGGAAATTAGGTACACTGTTTTTCAATGTACGTGTAAAATCCAGTAGTGTTTAAACTTAGTTTAGTATACGATATAAAAATAAAATCGGAGAAAATATTTTTATTACATTCGTCTCTTTAAATATCTAGAAAGAATTATTTAAATATAAATATGATTCAACTTGCTTTATAATCGTATATTATGTATAAATACATGTATGCGTAAAAAATACGAATACAAAGTAAACATTATTAATTGATTTGGCATTTACTTGGTAGAACTCCATTTATAACAGATTAAAAATAACAAAGTATTTTAGTTCTACAGTTTTTAATAATTTTATTCGTTGATAGCTATTTCGGCTTTTTTATATGCAACATTACTGATTGTTAACAAAGATTCTCATGTTTTTTTAAAAGTAACTTTGACAATATATTGCAGTTACTTATATTGTGTAAAACAATTGGTTAATTTGAATACTGTCTAGTATGATTACAATTAATTGTAAAAATTACGAATATTTTTGTTACTAATTTACTTCTAAGTAAGTATTAGTCATCGCAAAATCAAACAGACATCCATAAATCGAAGGAGAAAACTATTTACGAAACTGTGATTTGAATCCGCGAGCACCCCAGCCGAAACCAAATTAAGTTGACGATTAATAAGAATACAAAAATTTAATTAGAAAAATACTAATTTTGAGGTAATTTCTTACTGTTTTAAATTGACTGTAATAGGTTTATTGGGATTATCAATAGTAGGGGAGAAAATATGAGAAACACCATCAATAATTTGGTTATAAATCAATAAGCGGATTAAAAAACCAATAAATATGACATTGGTGCATTTGAAGATTTGATACATTAACCGCGGAACCGCGTAAGACGAAAACTCTTCAGTGTTTTAAATCAGTTATGGTGACTGAATCAAAAATATTTTAGTGCAGAGCATTAAATGAAACTAATTAAGGAATGAAGAGAATTATGATGAACATACAAACGTTGAGACAATTAAAAACAATAGTCGATATAAAATATAAATCAACAGCGATATAAGTTGAGCAACACTGGATTCTTTAATAAAAACAACAATATATATTATTGTTTTTGAGGTTACACCCTATTTACTTAACATTACATCAAAAGGTTTTGAACAATGGTTTTGTTAACTACGATTCGATAGGTCTGGAAATGATGAGTTGGCATTTTAACAAAAGATTTTCTTTCAATATAGGTCGGTTGTTATTATTTCTTTATAATGAATGAATATCAGTAGACAACAGTGAAACGATAAAAGAATTAAGTATGAATAGTAACGATCAGAAACAGCTTTCTGCTTTTATTATGTATGTTATTCGAATATTATCGTTTTCTATTATAAATTGTAATCCATTTTTTTATTTTATTAAAAAATTCGATACCAACATCCCGCTGCCGTAAGGTGTATGTAGTTATCTATGTTAACAACTTTAAACAAAGTTACATAAAACACGACTGTACGGTGGCATCGAAATTTTTGTTCAATTAAAAAACATAACACTAATCATAGTTAAAAAACTGATCATACTTGATTTTCTGGGAAGTTACTGAATAATGAAATGTGTTTTTTGTTTATCAATTTTTAAGTTATTAGCAGTCGCAATTTTTTTTGTGAGCAATAATTATCAAATACATGATTTTCCGTTTTCATAAATATTTTCTTAAATGTCCTTAAACAAAAACTTTAATATTTGGCCTGACTGCAACGCTTTTGGTTTATTTTATTATGCTTTGGAACGAAACATTTCATTATTTATTGAAAGAAAATATCCGTTTTCTATAAATATGTCTATCAAATTTAGACGTTTTAGGGTATTTTTAGACATCTTATTCCCATAAATCCCCGAACATGAGTCGTCAGTTCTGAGATTTCTGAGAAAAATAGTCGGGATTATATTCCCTGAATTTTTTAGTTGTTCTTACGAGTCTAATAGCATTCACCGCCGACTATTCACCTTCGTTAATCCAAATCATAATGATGCACCGCTGAGACAATTCGTCGCGTCTAAATTCTTCAACTCAAATTGGCACAGCAAACAACTAAATTTCATAAAAGGTTTTTTTCCCAACTTTTTTTTGTATGCCGCCATCTTAAAGAGTGTAATTTTTAAAATATTTACTAATTTGGAAAAGGGAAACTCGCGTCAATTATCTGAAATCCTCTTCCACCGTATACATTTTCATATTTTCCGTAGTTTATATGTTTTATGTTTGGCTACAGGTTAAGCCGTCCTTGAAAATTTATACTGGACATGGCTATTTTTTAATATTCTCTCAATTATTGATTAAGTTTATAGAAACTTCGTTCTCAATATAATGGCATCGGTATAAATAAAGGTGTGATCTTATGCATCCATAACAGGTTGCTATTTTCTAAACATCTCATAGATATGTTCCCCCTGCGTTTCTTGTTATTTGACGAACAATGGAAATGCAAAAGTTGTTTTGAAAGAGTTGTGTAATTTCGTTTATCTTTTTTTAATGATTCTTTATTTTAGTTTATAAGTTTTTATTTATTTTGGTTAATGACATCTAGCATTCATTACTAAAAGTATTTTCAGGCTGTCGTGCATAAATAAAAAAATATAACATTCATTTCAAAACACCATAAATTATAGTGTATTTCATAACTTGTTTCTCAGTAAAAATTTAGCAAACTGTATCGTACTCTTCAGTTTCATTATGATTAATGACGTCTAATTTTAGTTATTACAAACCTGTTACAAAATTTTAAAAAATGTTCTCTTTAATTTAATAGCTAACCTAAATTTACTTCAACTAAATCAACAGAAAATTACAGAATCTTTCAGTACTGAGCTATAGTATACATTATTGTATTAAATGTTTTCAAATATCATAATCATTTTTAAATTAAACACTAGGTTGATTGTGTTTTTGAGTGGGTAAGTTGTAAACCTGACCTGTTGATTTCATAATATTACATAATTTTACAAACTCATACGTACGAAATATTGTTTACATAGTATTTTTAAAAATATAAGGAAAAATTTTCCGATTGCCGAATTTTCCTGAGAGTCAATATAAAAAGTAAAAGATAATGTGACATTACATTGTAAAATTGTAAGTTGAATGTAAGAATGTTTTCAGTTAATATTAAACTGATCAACACTTTCATAAATAGATTTAAAAAAAAATATTCAAATAAAAAATATGTATATTATCAGGTGCAATTATGTGGTGAAATCTCATCATGAAATAATTAAGTAGGTATATTAAGTTACGAGATTGTCTTTATTATAACAAAAATACGGGTGATCAGTGCCATGTTTTTTTTTTAAATTTTCTTTTACCTTAGATCCAATCTGGGCGGCAAATAATCCTCAAACCCTTGACTCTCACGCCTGCCATTAGGTCCACTCTGACTTCCTTTTGATCTTTTCATTCCTTTCGCAGCCGCCACGATTCTTTGCTCCCCTTCGTCACCTCCCTCTCTGTCCCGCCATTCTCTTCCAATTAAGAGATCTATTGTGGTCCAAAACCCGGAATCTGACGCAGTGGAGACCGACCTCTCCATATCGAATGCTTTTAATGATGTGTGCTTATTGATAATATATCTTTGAACTTATAACACTAAATTATTGTTTAGATACCGTGCCTACAGAAAAAATCTTGGACTTCTATGAACTTTTATTTATTTGTTATTTTTATGATTACCCATAATTTATCAAAAAAAATGTCTTGACGAATAATTGACTTAAGATGGTATCTACATTATATAATATAGTATATTTTAAAATAAAACTATTATTATTGAAGTGTTTTTTTATATAAAAAAAACTTCTCGTTTTAATGTTTAGCATATGCATATTATTACAAAAAAAAAACAAAAACTTTTAAGACAAAGTATAAAATTCACCTAACGGTGTATTCATATTCTTTGGGCACTTGTTTTTATCATTATAGACGATAATCGACACGAAATTAGCAATCGACACTGTATAAGCAAAGGCTCGACTGTTCAGTAATCATGTCGAACAGTCTTTTAAGGTACTTATAAAAGAACGACGCCTTTTATTCGGCGTCGGGGCGCCCGCCGGTGCATTGACATGACACCCCACTTTGGTACACGGTGGACCAGCATAATATCGCAGTATGATTTATTTTACATTTAATAATGAGAATAATATAACGGTGAAATTTTATCAAATATCAATAATTCGTGTGTATTTGCACCATATCTAAAACTGATGTTAATCTATGAGAAGATAACAATCTCGATAATAATGCTTTAAACTATCCTTTTAATTTAACTGTAAACTTTATATTATTTTTTTGAATAGGGACACAAAGCTTGACGGTGTGTTATTTTATTGATGTTGACGTACGTTTTCTCAATTCTATGTTTCTGAAGTTGTTTTCAATAGCAGGCGAAGTTTATACTTTATTAAAATCATAAAAACAGAATGGTATTAAAAGTGTCATATTATATATTCTTAAATCTCGGCTATTTTTGCGTAATAATTTTTTATTTGAGATAAATAATTGGTACGTATAAAATGAGTTAAGTTTTAATGTTTTACATATTTTGCAACACTAATTACAAATACACAATTAAAAATACTTGCATTAAACATAAAAATATTTTTAGGTCACCATCTACTTTGTGTGGTGTGATTATAGTACTAGTGTTGCAAGTCATGGCAACTAATTGGCGAATAAACAACACGCAAGTGAGGGTTAAAAAATAATAATCACGATGTGAGTACTACTGTTTAAGGAACACATAATGTGATATATATTTGTAGAGGATATATTACACTTCAAAATCAAAAGATAATACTGAACATGACGGTAAAATATTTTTTATTATTTGAAAAAATATACCCTTAAACAACCGTTTATGTTGGTTAAATAAAATATATAGTAGCGCTCACTCTCTCAATATTCATGTATCAGTAACCAGGGGTGTATTTAGTGGGGTGTATGGTGGGATTATTCACTCGCGCAGTGCAGTGCAATAACAATAATTAACTCTACCGTCTCTGATTTCCTATTGTTTTATGGCATGCCTTCACATAAGCGCGGATGGAATTATAATAATACCTTACGTTTGCTATGTATTGTAGAACCGTTATCTTATCTTAACTGTAAAATTAAACATTATTTTTTTACAAAAAAACCACTATAATACGAAGACGGAGAATTTTTACATTCAGTATTTTTTTTCAGGTTGTAGTATTTTTTTGTATGATTGATAGTGGATAGCGAGTTGAAATCTTCGTTTAATATAAAGATCACATGATATAATTATATAACTAATAATATTATTAACAAACCAATTCATACACTTTTTCGTATTATCTGGATCTTATTTGGTAGTTTTTTTTCTTCCACTTCATCTTCCAAGAACAACGGTTACATATCCCTGACTATATTTTAGAGACAAGATAGGTGTAGCCTCATTGCCATGAATATTTATTTGAAAATTAAAAATGACATAGTAAATGACTACTATATGAAAATATGTTTCAAGAAATTTTATTTGTCTTGATGTATGTATTTGTACATTTGTAACGCAGCACATACTTACACTTTCCTCTATCTGTCAGAGCGCGAACGAAAAGTTCTTACAGTTGGCATGTCACACTTTTTTAGGGTTATACTAATATACCTTTATAAAATAAACATAAAAGTTAATACACTTTAATTCCAAATGATTAACTGATCAATTACAAATACTCATCATGAGCGAAACCGGTTCTGATTATATTAAATTAATGTAGAATTATTTCAAAAAAGTGTTTTATTTTCTGAAAATTACTATTTACCCATAAATCTAATTTCTATCTGTGTTTAAAATAACAAGATTTAAAAAATATGATTACCAGTTATTTTATATTAAATATTATACATATAATATTAAATTTTCCGAGGGATTTAGTGAATTATTTATGTATACTATCAGCTCATCTTTATTGAGCCAAGCATGAAATGTCAACACTTTGGACTATTTCGTTTGAATACACATCATTAAATATATTTTTCAAAACAAAATCGAGCCGCTTATTTTTCACGACTACGACTCCGACTCCACAGCCCTGGTAAAAACAATATCCCAATTATGATTGAAAATTTGATTACGGGTGACTTTTTTAAAACAAATCATTTGATTATAATCTTAACGGTTCAGGAATATTTGCCTCTGGAATTTAAGGGATTTATTATTTGAATGTTTTGATGTTCCTAGATAAGGCAACCTCGGGACGGGTTAGTGGTATCTAATGTTGAATGCAGTATTTTATTGACAAAACTTTTTAATTTAGTAGGCCGTTGGGATGCTTCGTGGAATTTAAATCTAACGTTATGTTCCTATGCTAGTGTACAACTTGCACAAGCGTTTAAAATATTTAACCGGATAGCGAAAATTTATGGCTACAAAACTGTACGTAGGTTATATGTACATTCAATGTAAACGATATGACATAACTTTGTGGTTTACCTTCTAATAGGTGATACTGTAAAGATTATTCAAAATAATAACATCACTTTATCTCGACTATTAAGTTGTTTGATAGGTTTCCTTTTTATGTATACGTGCAGTCAAGCCGTTTTGGAAAGTAGTTATTGATTTTCATTTATAGTTTAATATTCATTATAGCTTAGAATAATCATTAACGACCTTGCTGACGCCCATGATTTATTGCACCCACTCATTGTTTCCTATTATGGAAATACATATTATCGTCAGCTAAGAATGCAATGTTCACAGCTCCACAAGCTGCATCTCATAGGAGAGCGTAAAAACACTAAATTGTGATAATAAAGGCATTTCTTAAAACTTATTCGCAAATGTTGTAATATCAATTCAATTTTGCAATATAAAATGTTAATTAATAAAACTAGCCAAACTCAAAAGGAGACCAAGATCATGTAAATGAAAGCACGTTACTATCAAATTAAAACGAACGGAAACATATTTGACAGTTTGTTTTGAACATGTGTTTTCAATTTTAAATCGCCTCTTATACAAATATGCTACTGTGTAAAAGATTACACTTGTTATTGTTAAATAAATCGTACCATCTTCTATCGGCGAGATTTTCTTGAAAAGGGATTGGCAATAAACAACAGATTTTTTAAAATGTTATCTCTATCATTTAAAACGTAGCCACACTACTCGATATGCCAGTTGATATGAAGCGTCGTATAAAATAGGCTGACTTTAATTTATTACTTAAGTATTTTTCACAATATTTCTTCTACTTTTTAGTACTTTTTCATAATGCAGAATTCTGAATCCTATAGTAAGTAGTTGGTTTATTGGTGGCAACTGGCAGCATAAAGATAATCTTCGATATTTGATTTCGGTTGTTTGAAATAAATCTATGTATTGAAGATTGTTAAAATTATTAATTTAACGCAGGTGTCGGAGCACAGAGTTATGTATAATAAATTAAGAGACTCACCAAAGAAGAATAATTAATACATGTGAAAATACTTTACGCATGGATAAGAATATCAATATCACTATTCATATTCAATTTGGCCAAGAGCCATGACAACCAAAAAACCTTGCATTACTGTAATTGCAGTTGTGATACTGTATCACAATTATTAAAGTTTGCATGCCATGTTATTAGTTTGAAAAAAGAAGCGGGTTTATAAAAAAATATCGTAAAATTTTCTTTTGGACCGGAGTTTTAATCGTTGTAGAAATATGTGTATTTGAGCATTTTGAATCCTTGGCACAAAACAGTTATGCAATTATAATACACAGTGTATGTTTCTTCATCATCGTAACCATGGCGCGTCGATGCCGAATGAGTATTGCCGTTCAGCAACAATTCTTTATCCATTGTGTTTGGTTTGGTGTTCCGAAGACACATCAGTCATTGACAAGTACGTCTAGCCATCGAAGCCTTGCGTAGATTCTTTCTCCTCTTAATCCCTATCTGATACTTTCTTAGCTGGTTCACGTTTAACCATACCTTGAGTGTGAATCTTAGTGTCTCCCAATCTTGATTAAGTAAACTGTGCTGAAATCATTAAGCAACCTAGTGGCGGATTACCCCATCAGCGCAAGAGGGGGCCTCAAAAATAGTATAAATTATATAAAAACTTATATTTTAATTTCAGTTTATAATATTCATTATTGTTCTACGAAGAGTTTTGCAACACTTTTATGTCATTCGAAAAACAGGGCCTCCAAAATCTATTGCGCCTGGGGCCTCCAATGTGCTTAAGCCACCACTGAAGCAACCCATTATTCGATATAAATTAGCGTGTTCACAAAATTGATTAAATTAATTAAATATAAAGTGACATCTATAATGTTTTTGATAAACCCAAATTGTCATACATGTTTTGTATTACGTTAATAATTAAGATAAATTGTGTGATATCGTATTATTTCAAAATAATGGTCACCTCAGACATAAAGCGAGTTTGATATATTCTGAAGTGGAGTATAATTCCAATATCAAAATAGACGGATACATGCAAGCTTTGATTGACTTTTAATGGAAATCATTCTCGGATTCTTGTTTTATAGGTCGCGGCTATGTTATATGTTATATGATGATGGAAGGTTCTCAGAATGCTATTAAACATATCTCAAACAGATGTAAAAAAACAAAGAGAAATGAAAACATACGCATGTTTATTCAATTTGGATAAGTCATTTTAGTATCTGTATGTAGGGAGAGGATGATATCATTCAATTTTTCAAATATTATCAAAAAAAATATGTTATTTAATAGTCCGTTCCGCAGGCTTTGCATGGTTTCATTTATTTGAAGATATTTTTATATGTATTTAAATCTATAACACAAATATTTGTTATTGCCTTCAACACTATCTCGAATGAATTGACTTACATTATCTTTTAAGAACTATTGTAATTCTACAAGAATTTTATAGAATAGTATTATAGTATAGCAACTGTATCAAAACGTATTATGTACTTGCTTTTATTCTTTTTATTGTTTAAATATGATATTAATTATAACACTTAGTTTCCTTCAAAATGCAACATTTTCTTGTTTGATTAAAAAACAATTTCTTACTCTTTTGTTCATTACTGTATGCGTGTTCATTTTTTGTTATGGATAGTGCAATTATTTTCCTGTATTGGTAAATAATATAATTGCCCAACAGACGGCTGCGCCGATATAACGTACAAGCATAAATTATTTATAAATGTATTACAGTATTTACAATTTCTCACATATCATCTAAAAAAATGTGAATTTTTGTCTTTAAATGTACGGATAATCTCCATTAGAATAGCTTTTTTACTTTATTATAAAATAGTTCCATCAAGTGAGTGCCATTCAATAATTTCGTTATATGTTTGCAAATGTTATGCCAAATATAAATTGGTCGGTGATTCTTTTTCGAGACGACAGTTATGAGTTTTATACATATGTGCTAACCGTGGAGCTAATAATGGGTTTCGAAGAGGGTCGCGCGACGCTCTTGTTAAATTTGATTTAGACCGGCGTGTTCCTTGTTAAATAATAATATAAAAAAAACAATAATCTCAGATCTTTATGTTATACAATGTATAAAATGTATCAAAGTAAAATTCAAATTAAGTGTTTTTATAAAATTTTGTCTAGAACGGTTCAAGAATAACGTTTGAAACATTGAATTAATGTAAACTACATACATATGCTAGGAATTACATTTTTAATCTAATTGTTTTACAGTGCATTGCGTATTATAACATTGTATAAAATAAATTAAATAATATTCGATTGCTTTAATTATTTCGTATGATTCTACAAGAATGATAAAAATCCACAATGAGATTAAGCGAGCCCCTTGTAAACTTATTGGCAGCCTACCGCTGGTTTAATTTGTAATTACTAAGTATTTTTATTATTATTATAGTCATTTAGAACATTGTGTTGAGGCGCAATTGTCGCGGTGCTCTTGAGAGCGACTTGCGACCACACCCATCAAGAACGACTTTGACTCTCATGAAGGCCGGCCACTTGTGTCCAAATTCACACGCTACTTAGAAAGAGTACCAGTATTATACATTTGTGTAAACATCCAAAGTTTTGAAAGAAATGTTGAGAAGGTAAATTGATAATATTTCATAAATCATCTCTTCTTAGACTTTTCACCTTTGAGATTTAATTACTCATCAATTTTTTATATTTTAATTATAAAAAGAAAATCAAATCAAATGTATGAGGCATTTTGAATTTAGTTGATTTTATTTGCTCGCGTAGATTTTTTCCAAGTGTTTGAATATTTCTGACTCATCAAAGTTCAAATATATGTAAAAGTTGAAACTTACATAGCCATTGTAAACAACTTAATTCTCATAGTTTTTGATTTCAAAGTTTGGCATCCAGAGCTGAAAGGCATGCATTCAATCATTTGATGTCAATCTTCAGTATTTTACTGAACCGCTGACGATTATTTTTACTCTTTTGCTTAGTGATTTGAAAATAATTCATTTAGTATTGATTTGTAAATAATCTTGTTTCAATTAACCAGTAGATGGCAATTTATTTTCTCGTTTCGTTTGTAAAAATATTCTCTTCGAGAACGGTCCTGGATAAGCTGTTAACAAAAATCAATTATGGGATACAATGATTAATCCATGTATATTTTTCTCTTCGCCAGGAAAGGTACATGGAATGAATTATTCATTAAGAAAATATGGTTACAATATCTTTGCCTAGTAATGTTATAATAATTTCAAAAAAACACATATATCCACTTAGTATATACATATATCACATAGTACACATATAACACATAGTCATCCAACTCAAATTATTTAATCAAAAATTACTAATGCGTGATCTAAAAGACTTTTTAACCAATCTGTGTTACAGATAATATAATATTTATAGATATGATTTGCAATATGTATGGAGTATTGGCTCCCGCACAATGGTCCAGTATATTTATTCATAATCTTCAATTACAGATCATTGCGATAAACTGGTGTAAATTTGGTTCATAGTTATTTTTTTTACAATCACTAATCTTAGATATAATAAAAAAAAATAACGTATAATATATTTTTTTGTAAGTTAAAACCAGATCTGGTTTCGATAAGCAAGTGTTTCCATCTCTTACCAAAATGAATAGGGGTAAATGAAACAAAAAAGACATTATAAATTTCACTGAAGAGAACTAACTGATAAGTAAGATAATTGCTATTTGTTGACCCCAATTTCAGAGACGGTTAAGGTAGAGATAAAGGGGAGGTGGGAAAGAATAGGAGAATCACAAACAAACGATTGAAAAATGAATGTACAAACTTATTCATTCAGAGATTCCACCGTTTGACAACTGAAATAAGTAGAACGAAAGCCTTCTTTAGTAACGACTCGTTCACGTTGACTCTCTTATCAGAGAAAATCACGTAACCTTCATAAAATATGTATTGTTGAACGGGAATAATTGTATAGACACTAAATATTTTTTTTACCCAGAGAATAAATTAAATACTAAACAGCCGTGCAAAAAAACTGTGAAAAAATATAGAATGAACATGTATTTATTACAATATCTTCGTTTCGTTACACTGGACCGTGAAAAAAACAGATTTGAGTGTCTATAAATTTTGTGTATGTAAATATAACAAATTACAAAAGTGGATAATAATAAAGCAAACAAAATACCATTGAATCCCAAAAAAGTAACTGATACGTCAAATAAATCAAATTTATATATTCTCATCAACGTGATTTTATTTATAAGCCATTTAGTAGCAAGTGATTACAGTCAGTATCACCGTAATGCTTCATCTTTATATTTATTCACTCTTTAGTAAATTTATGACGGTTTAACAAAAGATACGGAGCAACCAATTAATAATTATGCATTTTTCTCTGCATCTCATCATTTTGATCTTTTTTCCAGTCGAGTAAGTATAAAAGCGAAGCGCGAATTAAATATGTCAACAAATAAGCTTTTTACTTTTCAGTCTAAAGGTTTTGTGTACAGCGAGTTCCAAGATGAAGGTAAGCTTTGAGTAAAAGATTTATTTTTCTTATAGTGAATAAAATGTATTTACAGGAAAAAGATTACTTTCTTAAATATAATTCTCTCATTTATATTAAATTAAAATACCATATTATTTATTTGATATGTATGCTTATCATCAATTTTTAAAAAAAATATTTTAGTATAGACGGTGCTAGTCAATCTTGCTATCTTATATAAACATAGTGTTTTATTTTGTTACCGCTACAAATCTTATTTATAATAAGTACTTTTTGTTGCCTTTATGTATATCATTATATATTTTATTTGTTATTTATAAATAAATATATTTGTCATTACAGCTAATGCCAATGGGCCAAATATTTTAAAGTAGAAAGGTCATACAAAATAAGCTCGATGAGATTTTTTTGTGAGAATTGACATCACAAAAATCCGCTTCTTGAAGTCTTAAATTGAACATTGACCTTACCTGGAATTGTACCTAGACCCGCCCGATCGGTACAGCAAGTTTACTCAATATTGACACTTTAGTTAAAATTAACATATAGTTTATTTGGCCAACAAATGAAAGTAAATTAAATGTCAATAATATATAAAGAAGTTGAAAGTTATATCACAATAAAAAATAATACCCTCATAAAAAAAGAGTTTGATCCGAGTTGACTGATGAAATAAAGTAGTATTACTTGAACGATACGAATAAGATATTATGTATTTCATATACAGTACGGTTTGGTATTTTTTTTGTTTTATAGTCTTTTCTGGTAGCGTTGAGCTTGATCGCCGTATGCAGTGGTAGCTTGGTAGCGTGGGGACCAGGCGGTCTGTCTCCGTGGTCTGCCGTTCCATGGTCTTCTCATTTGGCCTATGCTGCTGCTCCAGCTCCATACGCGTACTGGCCTCAGCCACACCTTGTGGTTGCTGCTCCTGCACCCGTCATCCAACCAGGGTAAGTGACTAAAATATGTTTTTTTATTATGTCAATTTACAACTTTATTGCCATCGTATGTTATTCAAACATGTGTTGATGAAACGAGCCATAAATTAAATATCGATGGCACTTTGGATTTAAATAATTGTAATTGAAAATCACACCTTCTTTTACCTGAGAGTAATACAATAACATAGTTATTTTTATAAGTAAATTATATAATATCATTTAAAAAAATATTTGATTTTGGGTGCTCTATAAAGCTACAAAAAAAATATGCCTTGGCATAATCGAAAGTATAATCGTAAGTAGACTAATTAATAGTTCTTATCATGAATGTGGAATCTACATAGACAATATATAAAAATACAAACGAAAATATTCAGTATTCAAATACATATATTTTTTTTTATATTCGATCCCTAAAAAACTTTAAAACAGAACACTAAACTTTACCATATCTATATTAATAGAGAGTATTTATGCACGTGATTTTTATTAATTTATTTAAAGACTGGAAAAAAATGCTTTCGAAAAGTTGATTGTTTTGATTTAAAAAGTTTAAATGTAGAATTATTCATTCAAGGCAAAATAAAAATCAATACGAGCATTGCTTTTTAAAAAAAATGTTTGTATGAAGTTTCAAGAAGTTCTGATTGATGATGTAAAATGATATTGAACGCCTACTAGCTCTAGAATATAACATAGATATGTAAGCAAACCTGACAAAGTCGTTGTATTATCCCTTAATGTTGTGAGGTCGATGGCTTTTTAGGTTAATAGGTTAAAAAATCAGCATTAAAGGGTGGCATGTCATTTGCAATATGTTAATATCATCAAGTTTTATGTTATCTGTCGTACCTTTGTCATTAAAATATTTTTATACAATATACTATTTAAAAATATATTTTTTAAATTATTATAAACTTCGTCAATTTTTTGAAAAATATTTTCTGTCAGTCTTTGGTGACATGCCAACAAAACGCACGTATATAATATCACTTTTAATCTGCTCACTGTCAATTATTGGTGGATGGCATTATATTAAAAAATAAAACTCTTTTTGTATTAATTACACTTAATTTATTTTATATCAGGACCAGTTTCAACTATCACGAGCATTTTCAAGTAGTGATATATCGTTTTATACTTTGTTATCATTTTTCCGTTGATAATTTTCGCAATGAGTCGATTGGGTTCTGATCTAAAATAGATAATGTGGAATTAGTACAAAAGGTATTTTATTTTTTGATTGGTTTTACAGATTATTTTTATTGTCTCCATCATTCACACTCTCAAATCAACTGTTTTATGTAGTTTGTCAATAATTAGTGGTTTTTATAAATGAATTTTGTGATTTATTTTAGTATCAGGTGAAATGATTTAAATAAAAACTGGATAATGCACACGTCACGTGTAATCTCTAATTATTTTAAAAAATGTTTTGAAATTACATTTTTAAATACGTTTAAATCTAGTCACCTTTTTGCAATTTAAAAAAGTACCATTTAAGATCTACGACACAATGTTTTCCAAATGACAGTTTGCAGTATAGTTCAGGTAGCAATGCGTTAATGCTACAAATACACATATAATGACTTTTCAGTGTTATACGAATTTTGTACAAAACATGCATTAATAAAAAAATATATTGTTTTTGTTTTTTAGATATGTTGCAGCTACCCGTGGATCTCTGCACGTTGCTCCCCTTCCCGGAAACACCCCTTTGGCTAGCCACCACATCAACCTTGAACCTGCACCAGGAACTGTTTAAGTTTTAAAACATCCTCAGCCACAATTGAACGTTTTCTCTTCCCGAAAATATTTTTGACCGAGTAAAAATATCCGAAATTTTTGTGATTTAAATGCACTGCCACCAACATTTTTAATATATAATATTTTTTTAATAAATGAACATAAAATTATTATGAGTTTATTATTTATGCATTGGTTCCTAATATTTGCAGCGTTTAACGATGTTGGCTACCGTGATAGATATCACGGGTTCGAATCCCAGTACGAGCAGCATGCTTCTTTTCGAAGACATCGGGTAATGTCTTAAAATTCTCTCACTCAATTCTTAAATAACGCAAGGCAGCGAGATTAATAATTAAATAACCGATCGTCCTGTCCTAACCCTATCTTTCTATCCATACTCTCTTCGAAAAAGAGAGGTTAAGCTACTGGGCAACAAAACAGTCCTCGTGAAAAAATGAAATGTCACATGAAAAGCGAATATGAATTCAAAAAAATCCCCCGTTACATTGACTGATTGAGTCATTCGGTCTTAAAAAACCACTAGATGACTTGGCATCTAGCATTTTACGTTTAGTTTGGATTTTAATCTCAATATGCGTTAATTCAAAACAAAAAGAAGTATTATATAGCCCGAAGATTTGCATTATTAAAATGTATTACGCCCATAACCAAAGTTGTTGGAAACGAGTTAGCTGTCATAATTGAATCGGGCACATTATTTATCGCAAAATTCCGTCTATAAATATAATATACATATTAAAAATCAGTGAAACAATTAGTACATTTATTTTATAATATAATACTTAACACATCAGCCATAATCTTCACAATAACTTAACAATTATGATTCATCTATTATTTAAATCAGTTTTTTAATTCCACTAGTGTTTCTTTGTTTGTAAAAGTTTTCCATTGCGCTGCGTCATCGGTATCGGCTGGTCGCCAAGTACTTCGAGGACTGATTGAGTTCTTCAAACGCTAAAAATTGAACACAAGAATCCATCAAAATCAGGGTCAACATGTTAATATAGTGATACGTTAACACATATTATTTGATGATGTTAAAACCGTTTGAATACCACGCAAATAAATCATTAATATGTCCCAGGGATACTGCGTGTTTTTGAGATAAATTTTACCTAATATACACTCGAATTCGGTATTTTAAAAACCTATATTGACCGAGTATAGATGGCAACTTTACATATTCATCAACATATTGCTTATATTCTATTAGAATACCAAGTATTTGATTTTTTAAATGTCTTGGACATCCGTGTTTGCTTCCACACGTTCCGGACACATATGTCCGCTTGGTATTCAAGTGGTTAATTATTGATGAAGAGATATTATATGGTTGTCCACAATTTCTTTCTTTTATAATATGCTGATTTTTAAACTGAAATGTATAAAATTTTGAATGTTTTGTTTTGTGACATTTGTATTTATGAATTGACCTCAACCGTCAAAAAATGTCATTTTTATTTCTACATAAAATTAAACTAAATAAATACACATGACGTTGAAAATATTCTAGTGTGAATTCCTTCAAACGTTGTAATCTACCTCTAAAAATGATCCAGTTTCGCAAAATATTAGATGGTACACCATATACGACGGGATGAAAATTAGTGATGCTACACATAGGCTCCATCCAGCTCCTTCGCACCATTCAGGGAACTTTCTTCCCATGTATGTGACTCCGGCGTTGCCAACAATTGAAGTTACGAACATCAGCTGGAAAAGTTAGTCACCAAGAAAAGTGATATTAATTGTTGTCGTTGATCATATGGCATATAATATTATGATGCATAAGATGTTGATTAATTTCAGTGCCAAATAGTGTCTTTTTGTGAAAATATAAGATGTGCAGCCAAAAAATGAATGCATACACGGATAGTCAATCTTAAGATTATTGTTGATTTTTTTTCCATGTCCGCTCCCATTATGGAGCATATTACCTCCTAATGGAGCTATCTCAACAGATTTTTTTCTACGAAAACTGTTTGTTAGTCAGTCCCTACTTTTTCCAGTGAGAGTAGCGGAGATAGAAGGATAATGCAAGGACAGGACTAGTGGTTAACTAATTGCTCTCGCTACCTCCAATTTACAATTGGGGATATTTAAAAGCTCATTGTTAAATTAAATCATTTTAAATGGTACTCACTAATATGCATCCATCCCAGAGACTAAATCTTTAATGAGGTTTTTCAGAATAATTCCGTCATAAGTATTATAATATTATATGTCATTACCATAAAGATATTATGACCTGGTCACCGGGAGGGAGAAGGGAAGAGATTATTATTGGTGGGTTTAGCAAGTTTGGTTTTATTTTTAGGTAGTGAGGTCTTAGCTCAAATAAAAAAAATATTTTTTACTTTCTTAGCTGGAAGCGATTAAAATACCTGCTAAATATATTGTCTATAGAATTATATAAAAAGTTTGGCCTGTTGTCGGCTTTCAATTTTCAATCCCTCAGTATTTTTGAAAAATGGAAATATTTAATATAAAATAAATAGTTACCGCTAATATGGTTGGAGTTATGTATTTCCAGCAAAGCGGCCACACCCAATGTACTTTTTTACCAATCATGAATTCCACATCTTTTACGAAATTGTCACAACCGTATGTCCAGCCAACGATGACGACCTCAATGAAGCAGATCATTATTACTGTTATAGACGCAGCATACCAATCAACCAATTGCACAATATACATACCAGCCTAAAACAAATACTTCCTATTAAATCGGAATTTCAGTTGATGAATATTAGAAAAACGAAGAATCTTCATAAGAAGAAAATCGTAGGTACTATATCAAAAAAGAAATACCAGAAAATGTCTAATACTATTACTTGCGACCTCCAATTTATAACGCGGTTGACATAACAAATTCCAATCTGATTAATGCTGTTAATATTCTGGTTAAAAATACTAACATTCAGTTATGATCACTTCAGCCTTTGAATGGTTTATAATAACATTGACTGTATTATTCAAGAAATACAAATATATTAAACGAAATATTAAACGCAATGAATGAATCGAATAGTACTTAAAATTTCTCTCAAGCTTTTGTTTTAATGTTTCATTTACATATCTTCTTCATTTAAAAATCATGATAAACATTCATCCAGTAGATAAAGGAAATTTGCAATCTTTAAACTGTCAGGAAAATTATTAACGTTTGTAATACAACACATTGAATCAAATAATGTTACCAAAATAAGAATAGATAGTAATTAATATTTGTATGTGCTTTTAAGAACTACCATAACAGCACTTTGACCACTTGTGTGGTCAATGATGGCACTTAATATAACTATCCATTAGCCCCAACTGTGAGTCCGTATTTAGGTGAATTATTAATGAATCCTTATAGCATGCAGAGTAGATTGAGATACTTACGTTAGTGGTACAAATAGTGGATATGAGAAAGAATATAAAGCAGGCCATAAATGCTACAAAAGTTCTTTGTTTTAGTAAACATGGAATCTCATCGGTAATAGCTGAAACTATTGTTTCCAATGTGACAAACTGAAAAAAATGTAAGAATAATTAAAAACAATATTTTATTATTGTTATATTTAGTTTTATGATATATTTACACGTTTGTATACCGTGGAATAGTATGTTTGTATTAAATAGTATGTATTTATCTTTGGTGAACTCGGTGGTTACTTTTTGGAAGTTAATTTTTAATATAAAATTAAATATGTAACTTTGTTTTTCACTTGTTGTGTTACAAAATGTGACACGTATTCCGCTTCTTTGAGAATCATTTTCAGACTTAACATAGCAAAGATTACCCATAAACAAAAAACTGATTATAATTCTTAAGCTATAAATTACAAAATAAAATTTGAGGTTTTCCTTTTCTAATGGACGCAGGGAGGCGTTAAGATACAAGTTATAAACTAATTACTATTAGATACAGTAAATCCCGATAACAAACCGCAAACCACGACATTAATTTTGTAATTTAATAAATATAATTAAATCCAGATAAATATTCTTGCGTAAGTCCTATAATTATTACTGCTAAAAGTAACGTTTGGGTTTCTCAGTGAACCACTTGAAACGGAAACAAAAAGTCATATTCAGAAGTGTTTAGCACTCTTTCTAAAGTAGATTTTAGCTTTGCATAAAAATATTTAAAATTATGTCTTAGTTTTTGCATTCTCCAATGTCGGTGTTCTTTAAAACAAAAGAAACTGCTACCTTATTTCTTATTTGCATATGAGCTGTTTGTAAATTTAAGCTATTTTACTGCTAAGGAAGAGAATTCAGCCGTCTATAAGGTACATTTACGTGTTTTACTAAGTATTATTATGCACATCGTTTTTTTTAACTTGAAAACTATATTATACCATGTGTATATAGTGTGTTTGGAGGAAATGGGAGGAAGGGGAATGAATTTCGATGCCATTGTCTCGAATTTCTACTTTTTGTTGAATTTTATACAGTAAATGTCTGAGTACAGTTTGTAAATAAATAAATTAAACACCGGAGAAATGTAGGAAATTACTAAAGATATTATACATCAAACAAAAACCAATGCTTTTGATCTTGATACAGAATGATTAAATTTAAAAAAAAAAATTCAAAATGCTACTTTATCACACACTTATTCAAAGGCCACGAAACGTTACCCTGTAACAATTTCGTTAAACGCAACAAACTCTCATACAGAGTTTGCTGAAAGCGTGATTTTTCGTAGCCCTTGAGTATTATTTTTTTTGCGTTCTTTACTGTTACTTTTCTAGCGGAGTTTTTTTTTCATTTATTGTAGTGGATTTGCAATAATGATAATTCTTTGTCATTATTGAAATCATATTTCTTACTAAATTCTACATTATTTGCAAACTCATCAACCAGTAATCTTCAGAAAAACTTATTCAACAATTGATACATTTTACAGGAGATGGTTGTTTTCAACTTCCTCTCGTAATAAACTTTGATTGACCGAATATTAGTAGCCGCATTTAAGGTATTATTTTTGCGAACTTATTACGAAAGGAAGTTAATAAAACCTTCTGTTGTGATTAAAACCTTACCATTCCTGTAAAATTTACGAATTGTCGCTTACGCTGTTTTACCGATTACGGGTCAATATGATTAAAATATACCAAAATAAACTCTAAAAAAAATTACTCGTCCCAATCGTATACATCAGTGTTTCTTAACCACTCGAAAGAATTCCCCCCTTTAGCAGAAATAAATTATCTACCGCCCCCCAAAATGCCATTTATTGCCATGTAAGTAATATTAACATTTTAATAATAGCGCCCCCAAATTCTGAAAAATTAAAAACGCCCCCTCAGACTTTTAAACGCCCATCAGGGGGGCGGTATCGCCCTTGTTAAGAACCACTGGAATACATGAATATATTCCTACTTTTATTACTTACGCAACTGTCAATTCCCAGGAAGAACAGCATTGTAAAAAATAAAATTGCCCACAGGTTAGGCCACGGTAGCATAGCTATGGCCGCTGGATATGTCACGAACGCCAGCGATGGTCCACCAGTTGCGACAGTGCTCACTGGCAGTCCAGTTCGATGTGACATAAATCCAATCACTGAAAACACCACGAATCCAGCGAAAATGCTCGTACCGCAGTTTATTATCGGAATCAAGAGTGAGTCTCTAGGAAAAAAGTAGGAAAAAAACAATTATTTATGGTATTGTATTTGACACGTATCATAATATTATATTGTCGACTGATCAAACCGCTATTGGGCTCGAGTCCACTCGGTTGCAAAGTCGCAGGTTCGTATCTTGGAATGGATATTTTTGTACATTGATTTTTCAATCGATTTATGTATTTTTATCCGAAGACATTCCCAATTATTACCTCATACTTAAAAAATGATAATTCTTACGATAAATTGTTGTTTTTGAATTTATTGTAGCTCGCCATATTTATGATCCCTCCCCAACCAGGACCTAGCGAATAAAATATTTGCATTGCTGCATCTGCCCATACCTGAAAATATTATCAATATATTATAACTGCCTGGTTTGTAATAAAGATTTCAAATGGATTATTTTAAAATATGAAAACTATAAAATAAAGTAAACACAACGTAACTTAGAGATAATTTGGTTTGTAGTATTTTTTTTTTCAATAACTATGTAAATATCATTAACGACAACGTGCTTGTTATCTCCCTCCGGCTCGCTTCATTGTTGATTTCGGTTTATTTGACTGCAATTTAATACAATTTGTTAACGTTATTATTCCACTAGTTTTGTCATATAGTTTTTTTAAAGTGGTAATAATTTGTCGGGTACTATGGCGTTTCGGGCTTCCTCGTCGGATCTAACGGACTCGTGGACACGACCCAACAGTGCGAACAGCATTTTTTCGATCGATTTATCGATTTCTGCTCGAAGGCATTGGTGTTTGAGATGTCTAAGAAATTTCCTCCCTCACTTCCGATTCCTTAACCCCTTCTAACTTTGGATAAACGGGCGTAGCCTTCCTAGCTGTCCAAGCCTTATCCTTCTATCTCTACTACTCTCTTTTAAAAAAAGAGATGTTGAGAGAACGAGCTACAAAAGCTCTTCGTGGAAAAAATTCTGCTGAGATACCTCCGTTAGGAGATCATATGCTCCACATTGGGAGCGGACATGGATTAAAAAATATATAATTTCTAGAGTAGCTGCGTAAAATAATTCTTAAATAATGTTAGGTTTTTAAGATGATGAGAGATATCTATCAATGTAAAAAAGAGTTTATATTTTTTTTGGATGCTGTACGCACGGATTCTACCCTATTATTTGTTGTACGTTTTTGACAAAAATAAACAATGTTTGTTATAAAAGAGAAATTTCAATAGGAGGAAATATCAAATTTACCTACCGATGGGCGAGTCAGTTGACTCCATTGCGGGGACATGTAAAAGGCAATACCGTCCATTGCTCCAGGCAAAGTGATGCCCCGGAAAAACAGAACAAACAATACGAGGAAGGGGAATGTGGCAGTAAAATAAACCACCTTTCCGACGGATTTCACCCCTTTTGCGATACAAGCAAACATGAAAATCCACGAGAAAGCATTTCCCCAGAATATTGGCCATACAATCGTTCCAAGCTCGTTTATACTACTCGATATTTCCAATATTTTTGTCCTGAAAATAAAATTCACAGTAACGTAAATAAAGCACAAATATATAATTGGAAAACTTTTTTCTCGTTAATACAGTCTATATTTTGTGCACTTAAATCATTTTCACGGTAGAAATAGAGAAATGTTTAGGTCCAATGAATAATAGATGTTCTATTAAAAACAATGTAAATTCGTTTCGGTTTTCATTAAGCTAAAAATGTTATAAATACGAGGTTTTTGTAATATTTCCACAATTATGTTTAAAGCAATTGGTATTTGGAACTATATTTCTTTACACAGAATATACGTTTTAACTACATTATATATACATAAATTTATTATCATTAAAACTGCTTTCACATAATCAGATGTGTGTTTCATTATTTATATTCAAATATACCAAAGGTATGGTGGCCTGCGATGTGTTCAACTTCTCCTACCACGTCCCCAGGTTGAAAACGCACAAATGAAAATTAGGCACAAGCAGTAAAAATACAAATTCTTCTGTTAAAAAAATCCGTATCGATAATGAGCAAAGCAAACTTTCTTAGTACCGGCTGTATTTCTCTTTACAAGTATTATGTAAAATTTAACTTGTTTTTGATTTTTTATTTATTATTTTGTATATTTTAACGTACAATTTGACATGGAAGGCTTGGGATGTTTCTCATAGATACATCAACCGGAGACAATAGCATGATACATTTAAAAAAATACTTACTGGAAAAATTCATCTGCTGGGGTTGTTATCGAAGAGTTTCTCACCCAATCCTGGTCTATTTCATTTTCGTCTGTCAACTATCAAAACATGAAAAAGTGCCTTCAATCAGTAGAATTTTATTAAAATTACAATTAAATGTGATTTAAAATTAACGTACGTAGTTTATTTGCTGAGTTTTAATGAATATATCACAGACTCCGAAATTTTGTAATTGAAATATGAGTGTTTCTGTATTGTTGGTAGATTTGCATTCAAAATACTTTTTCTATCAACATAATCGTTAAAAACAGAACGTGGATTCGATTTGGTGCTAGGTTTCTTTGTAATTTTGGTAATTTGTGGCAAGTAAGGATTGAATATTCATTTATAATAAATCTTTTAGAAGTAAAACATGCCGTTCATTTTTTATAAATGATGTTCTACGCGGGAGTCACACAACTAATAATTTTAATTCTATGACGAACAAAATGACAAATCCATAAAAATACGTTTTAATTTGTCATAGTTGCGCAATTAATTTGAAAACCCAAAGCTAATAAAAAAATATTGGAGTGTTTCCTTTTGTTATTGTTAATGTGTCTCTTGTAAATTTAATAAAAAGCTACCTAGCCTTTGCCTTCGTTCAATAGAAATAAAAATAATCACCCCAATCTCCATTTGTAATTTTAGAATGAGGAATAAATATTTACTTTACCAATAAATAACTTTTCAGTAGTTAATTTGACTATGATTTTTGAAGAGTCGAAAAGTGTGACACAATTGCTAACACAATCAGTTTCAATAACAACGTTTCTAAAATTTAGTTTTGTAAATGAAACGGGCGTGTAAAAAATCGTAAGTGAAGCATGTGTGTTAACTTGTACAAATGCTGCAGTTAACAGGCTTTTACCGTAGAGGTCTTCATCTATTATAGAATAGGTAATGAATCACCTAGGTTTCAGACGAGTCTAAATATAGCTGAGAGTGCCTTTTACGTGCCCGTAAAATAGCCGTATAACCTTTTAATGGACGTTCAATACACTATAAAATTTTGAGTAGATCTCTATCTAGTAAATTTTAAAGCCCAGTAATTCTTGTAATACAACTCTGAATTTCAGCTTTCGTTGGCTTTGTAAAAAATAGTAAGCGAAGAAAATGTTTATTTTTAAAATTTAGATGTATCTGCTTTACATGAAATCGTACCAAAGTGTAATTATTTTAATTTTTATATCCATTGAAAAATGAATCAGTATTGTAATGATGAATCAAAAAAAATGCAATGTAGTTAAGGTAACCATGAAAAGTGTAATTTATTACAAAGGAAGTAATTAAATTTAAGAGCACTTTAGTAACAATAAGAGCGGCAAAATTGGCAGCTATGTTAGGGTTTTACTGCAGAAAATTGAGTATGTTTCCAGTACCTATATATCTCGTGTCTGGTTATTTACCTTCATGCAGAGTTCCGTGTTCCATGCATTGTCGCAGTTTTCCCAGGGCAATGTCTTTCCGAATGAGTTCACGATGAAAAGTAGAGGGTAGGTTAATATAAGGCTGTAGTATGACGTGCATAGGATATTTACTATCATTATAGCTAAGCCAGCACCTATTAAAAAGAAAATGCAAAATGCATACAATATATAGTGCCAACGGCAATAATTCTGCAATATTAACTGTATGCCAAATTGTGGAAATATATACACCATTCATTCCATTATTATACGCACCCTGTATTCAGAAACACCAAAATATGCAAAAAATATATGTACATTTTATAATCGAGATATACGGTATATCGAGATATACGGTACGGTATATACGGATATATATTATTGTTAATAATGTCAGTATTCTTTCGACAGCTGTAGTTAAAAAGATACATTTAAAGACCCAAGAAGAAATACATTCTATAAGTATGATTATGTATATATTTTTAAAAATACAAAATATTATTTCCTTCTAGAAGATACTACACTGCAGTGAAGTGGTCAACGTCCCTGACTTCCATGAAGGATCTTACGGGTTCGTATCCCAGTATGAATATCATTTTTTTTGAAAAGATTTCTGTTTGAAGGCATGGATATTTGTGACGTCATATTTGAATATTTGTATTCTCTGGCTCGTTAAAGTATAATTGAGTCGTTTGGCATGCAATAGCATTTTTTCAATCGAACAGAATTTGAGTTTATCGATTTTCGTTTGTGATATCTAAAAATTCCTGACCACCTTTCCAATACTTAAAATAACGGTTCGTAGCGAGAGCGATTAGCTAACCACTAATCCTGTCCGAATCCTATCATTACTATCCCAACTCTCTTAAAAAAAGTTAGATTGAACAACTGAGTAACAAGCAGTTTTTGTAGAAAAACTTCTGTTGAGATACCTCCATTAGAAGACCATATGCTCCATATTGGGAGCGGATATGGATTTAAAAAGAGTTATTTCATAATAAAAAGAACTGTAAAAGGTTTTCAATAAAACATCATATATTATACAATCAAAAAAGCAATATTCGAGTTGAAATAATATTTTACATAAATCGTTAAATTGAGAAATATTGTTACATACAGCGAAGCAACACATATTTGTTTACGTTTTAAGATCGAGATCATTCACGAGTAACGAGTAAAACATATTTCATTTGTAAGATTATCGTTTAATATTGACGAAACAACAAACCTTTAAATATCGGAGATATTCTGAACATCGAAATGCATCCTATGCTGGAAAATTGTCCTATGCTAGTTTCCATGAAATATAATGGCAGACCACATAGAAACAGCATTAGCAGATATGGCACGAGAAATGCACCTAAAAGATTAAGTACAATACATACTATATGAGCTCGCGTTAAATGCTTATAATATTTCAAATGACCATCGTGCAATGGAATAAGTAAGTATTAACTGTCAAATATGAGTGTATTGCATGACGAAATAAGATTATTATTTGATTCATGTGAATATTTTATGTTTACTAAGTAATATTTTGGCGCTATTTTACTGTTCATTTAACACTTGATAAAATGAAATCATGCAACATATTACGCAAACAAGAAGATTTGACATATCTTTTTAAACATAAATTATACCATGCTTGAATCCGATATCAATGAATTGAAAAACTTATCGAATATATATGTATACACAAACCTCCGCCGTTTCTGTAACATAAGTATGGAAATCGCCATACATTGCCAATTCCAACTGCATATCCCAGACAGGATAATATGAATTCCCGTTTATGTACCCATTGACCTCTTTCGATCTTTGGCTAAAATATATGAAAAACAACTTCACACTATATACTCCAAGAGTTCAAGATTATTTTTGCATTCATGACCTTGGCATAAGATAAATAAAAATATATCCTGAAACAGCCTATCAAACAACAGATTTTTAAAATTGACAAATCTCTTCCTTATTACAATGCAAGAGATTGTGCCAAACACTCATAAAATTACCACAGTTGTAAAAGAAATAGTAAGATATAAAAAACAGTAATACAATCTACAAGCTGGGAAAGAAGGGAAACTACAACTATATCGTCGGTAGTTTTTAACAATCTCGAGACCAGTGCCGGCGCGAGGCTATTTGGCGCCCTAGGCAACGGCTAATGGCGCGCCCCCTTTTTAACAAATCATCCCATTGTTTTAGAAATAATGAAGATAAACGAATTTGGTATTATTAGAAATATGTTTTTATATATCCATGTCAGCTCCCAATGTGGACCATATGACCTAGGTATTTCAACCGAAGTTTTTCTACGTGCACTGTTTGTTACTCAGCGGCTCAACCTCCCTTTTCGAATCATATAGAATACGATACATAATTAAAACAAACAAATACAAACATAAAAAAAATTAAGCGTACTATTATTTATTATTATTAGAGTATATAAAAATAATTTTAATACTCCGTGTATGCGCTCCCTAATGGTTAGTGCCCCAGGCGGTTGCCTATTTCGCCTGTATGGTGGCGCCGGCCCTGCTCGAGACACAAAAATGTACTGTATTCTACCGCGATCGCTATTGCTTTCCATCGATATAAAACACCACTAGAATGGTTTTGTCCTCGATATCTTTGAGGAAGTTAATAATGAAGAAAACAAAGACATTTTCATCCAAGCCATCTTCTCCTTTATGTTAAACATAGCACATGACCGTATTGTTTGTCAAAGTTTTTGTATTTAGTCATATAAAGCAAAAGATATATTTTTTTTGAGATACGAGTTAAAGGAACTCAAAACTGCTAAAAGTTGAGATGTGTGCTCGTAGAAAATGAACCGATGAATGAAAATGATTGTTTTAGCTAGCTCACTTCTTATTCACTGCAATTTTAGTTGATTATTTAGTAATTAGCTAACTTTAGCAATTAGCATTAGCTAAAAACATTAACACTATTAGCGAAAATCACAAAAGTCATGACACAACAAGGACACTGGAGGCAGTTGGGCATTTTTCCTCGAATCTCTCACACGAAACAAACCATTTTTGAAATATCATATTGTAACAAAAATAAAGTTTATTTTTACTAAAGTAGACATGTCACCTTCTACATAGTCTTATACATGAAATATATTATAAAGCACTGCATAACTGAACTATGTATAAAATTACTAAAAAAGATGTTCATTATTTATTTATAACTGAACTGTATCAAATGCGTGTTTTACCATTACGTTAAACTGTATTTTGACAATTTATAAGCCAAACACATTTATTTCGTAACTGTCGCAGGAATAATACATTTATTTTTGTTACTAAGATAATATTTTGTTTTGGCTCTGATTGGTGTCGTATGATTCTAATATCCGGTTAATTACTCATAAAAGTTCATACAATTATTGACCTGTGACAGCATTATTAGGGAAGCTTATCAACTCACTTCGGCTGTGACGATTCCACTCATGTCTTCCTGACACAGCCACTCTTCGTCTGGAACTGATTACATCTCTGGGAATTCAAGGCGGTAATTATGTGGAAAAGGACTTGGGTACTCCTGTAACTACTGATAGGCACACTTTAATCCTCAATGAGGATGTGAATATTATTATTCACTTGTCTTCTATAAAGATTGCTACGTTTAGTCACCTTGCGATTTCATCGTGGTTGATTGATAGATGCAATCTATTCTATTAGGTCACTTTAAATCAGAGTTTCACAACTTTTGAATGTCACGGACAATTCAGTTTATTAAGCACTTTCCATACAGATATATAATAATTATGATAACGTGATTCCTCTAACCCAGTGATGCACAAAGCGCGGCCCTTTTTGAATTTTGTGGCGGCCCTTAAATCTCTTTCTCAAACATATATTTTTCATGTAAAACATTTATTAAACAAATGTAAGCATGCTTTTTCTTCAATGAAGGAGAATAAATCGGTTCATAGAAACAGGCTTACAAATATTACGTCAAATCAAAATAAATAGTTAAAAATTAACAAAGACCAAGAACGCATTAAATTATGAATTGCATTTAAATGAAACATAAATATTTCACAATGAAACGAATTTTAATAAGCAAGTACTCATAATCTTTTTTTTGCGTGGCTTATTTATTTTCGAAATAACACGGTCAAAATAATATAATGGAACCTATTATTCACTTGATCTTTTTTACTCGATTTTAAGGCTGTTTTACATGAAACGTACCTATGTTCTGTATAAAAATGGATTGAGCGTACTTCTTTGCGGCCCGAACCCACGATAATTTGTTTTATGCGGCCCGCTAGAAGGTAAAGGTTGTGCGTCACTGCTCTAACCCCTCCGACCTCCGAAACCTTGTGCAAGCAGTTAAGAAAGGTTTTAGCGGTCAGATCGTATAAAGCAATCAAAATCTTACTTTGAGTTAAGAATAATTGAGAGTACTTGTAAAATATCATTTTATACAGTAGTTATTGTCTTATGTTTTTAACTATGTCCACCCTCAGTGTGAAACATATGGAGCTGTCAATAGAGGTTATCTCAACAGAAACTTTTTCTTCTCTCAGAGGAATTATTTGCTTCTCAATTTTTCAAACTCTCTTTTTCGCATATATATTGAGTATAGGGATAGTGCTAGGGTTAGCTAATCATTCCTGCTTCACCCCGTTCTCAGGAGACGATGGGTGGGAGTGAATTTTAAACGCCACATATATCCATGCCTTCAAACATGAATGCACCAATCGATTGAAATATCAATTATAAAACTGTCCGTATTGAGACTCGAACCCATGATAACCGTTATAGTAGCCAATGACGTTGATCTAATTTTAGTGAACTGCATTAATATTCAATGTAAAAAATAGTCTGCGTAAAAGGCGGTCGTGATTTTTCAACTTAACAAAGGATATGTATATATTATATTGTCTGTGTGGTCGAGTGGTCAACGGTGTTGCCTTCGGCTACAGAGGGCCCGGGTTCAAATCCCGGTACGGACAGTTTTATAAATTGACTTTTCAATCGATTTATGAATTTCTGTTCAAAGGCATGGATGTATGTGATGTCTTGAATTCCCCCCTCTCACCTCTCCTATCCTATGAACGGGGCGTATCGACAGCGATTAGCTTACCACTAATCCTGTCCTAGCCCAATCCTTCTATCCCTACTCTCTTTGGAAAAAGAGAGGTTGAGCAACTGAGTAACAAGCAGTTCTCGTAGAAACTCTTCTGTTGAGATAAACTCCATTAGGAGTCCATATGCTCCACATTGGGAGCGGACATGGTTTAAAAAAAAAAAAAAATATTTTTCTTTTATATTATTATATTTATATTATTATATTTGAATTATTATATTTATTACAAAGTAATCTAACAACACATACGAGTGTTTAAAATACTTAACCTAACCAATAAATTTTCCTAATAAAAAACTAAAAATCTAAATATTTCAACCTCTTAAATCTAATTTATTAATCTTAATTCACACATAAGAAAATGCCTCTAGATAACAGGAAAGGACTCTATTATAATACATATAATATTATAAAGTGTGTGACTGTGTGAATTAAACTTGTTTGTTTTCGGGACTATTGAATTGATGCTCATTTGTTTTTGAAGCATAATATGTTGATATATTTAGACTCATACATGTTTTGCTTAAATTGGGATTACCACCATTTACTTATGACGAAACGAACGATTAGTTTAACTTATAATCACAGATTCTTGCAGAATACATGAGAAAAATCCGTATCCTAAGAATAAATGGTAGAATTTTTTCACAAAATCAGACTTTAGAAGTCTGAATGAATACAGATAATTTATATTTTGGATCGTAAGTTTGCAATGAAATCGGCATTATTTATGTAGCAGAGCATAGATTAAAAGCCACTGCCAAAGTTTTATGAATCTCATGAGTGATATATCATTGAAATCAAATGAATTCATATTGTTTTTATCTTGTACTATTCATTAAATTAAACAAATACTCTCATAAAATAATAAATACAAATGTAGTAAAGACAGCTTAATTTAATTTTTCGACCTTATTAAACATAATATTATTGGTGGTGAAACAAATATATAGTATTAATATAAAGTGGCGGTTCGTGACCTAAAATTTTGGATGGGCTGAAGTGGTCTGCGGACCGCTTTCGGTCCTTTTAATATTGGCGGCCTTGGAAAGAAATAACAACATTCATATTATCTGATTTAGACTTCAACCTGGATGTAAACGGTTTTTTCTTGAACCTTCACTAAATTATTTTATTTTTTACACACACTTCAATAATCATCATGAGATTTTTTCATACCATCAAGACCTCATACATTTTGTTTTTTAATAACATTGAACAAACCAGCACTTTTTCTCACATAGGCACAGAAGTAAAAATCAATGAATATTTGCTTTAAAATGAATAATTTTTAAGATTATTTCTTTCGCAAAGTTGTGTTTTGAAATATATATTTTTTATAATTTTTTTCAAAATGTCTTTCTTATATTTTGATTTTATTGCCATCTATGAAATATTGAATAAAACAAATACATGGTGGGCTATTCATTCCTACTGTGGTATTTTGCCACACTAATAGATGGCGAATAAAGTGTTTATAATGTCAAAGTGGTACAAATTTATTCGCTATTTTAGATTTATATAATCTAATTTCGCGGTAGATCGCGCATTGTTATTACAACGTTGTCTTCGTCTGCCCACGTTCTTGATAATCAAAAGATTTTATTAATATTTCTTAGAGGAAATTTTTCTCTCATTTGTTAGAAAGTGAATACACGATATTATTTTACCATAAATCTATTTCACATTTAAGTGTTTAATGTTTTTTTATTTGCTAGTGTCAGACACTTTCATACATCTGCCGCTAGAGTGGGGAAAGAACAAAATATACTTGCATAATTGGTTTTCGTTTTTAGTGTGGCGGGAAGTTTGGAAATAAATATACATATTGTTTATAATCCACAAATCTATAAAAAAAGGACTATGCTTTTGTTTTGTGTATAAAAAGTTCGAATGATTTCCTTGAATATCCACCAGCAGCGTTTGCAGCAACCTTGAAATCAACGAATGGTCAGTTACAAATTAATTACTAGTTAATTATAAACAACTACATACTATTTTTTATTTGTCATTTGAATTGATTACTTTCTCAGAGTTCCTATGCAATTAAATTATTCAATTAACAATTTATATTATGTTCATAGACAAACTAGCTACTGGTTTCATGCTGTTTGCAGCCAATCATTAAATTTAGGAATACAATTAACTATCGTTGTTTTGACACCTTCACAATCTTTCGAAACATTGGAGAGCATACTGTTGATTGACATTTTTTGCAAATAATAGTTATGACAAAAATACTAGAAACTTAATTGAATAATTGCAACGTAGAATATTAGGTTAAATTATATTCAGCGGCGTATGTCACTTCAAGATATTTATTTGGAATGCGTCTGCTTAAATAGATATTGTTGCAATTTATTGGCAGTTTTGGCAAATCACGACTATTTTATCGTAATCGATATCGATTTTTCTAACTTATTTTTTATGCAAAAAGGGGTTTTAAAAATAAGAAAATATGTAGTGATCTCACACCATTTTATTGAAAATTTAGATTCATACGTTTTGACAACATTAGGAATAATAAAAAACTAGCTTTGATTTTTTTACAAATATTATTACATGTACAATATACCTACTGGAAGTTATCTTTCGTTTCGAGTTTTTTTTAAAACCAGATGCTGATTGCTTATGATTATGTTAAATGTTATTTAAGTACCTATGCTGTTCAGGAAATGAATTAAAAATGAACTTGTCTGAGATGTTCGTAAAACACCGAGTTTTTAATTGTTCAGCGTTCCTCAAAATATATGTAGTAAACTTGTCATTACGTAGGCCGCGTTTATTTCCGCTAAAAATTAAGAATGACGCTAAAACAACGCCATGACTTAGAATCTATTCGCCAAAATCCAACATATAGATAGTCGCCCGGTGTATATCCTAGCACCTATTGAATACACAGACGTTAGCCAACATTTTACTGTATGCACTGCACAGACGACCGTCTCGTAGCAACGCCAATGGAATGCGACCGTTCAATTGCATGTAATCGGGGGTTCCACTGTAATTGACAACCTTGTAAATGTAATCAAATAATCATTTGTTTACATTCTGTTTTTTTTGAGTTTGGCTGATCACAGTTTGAACATCACTGGATAATAATCTAATACTTTAATTGATTTAATTGGCATGTACTTGGTAGAACTCCATTGTAATCACATGAAAAGATATATACTATTAGTTCTGATGAAGGCATACGCCGAAATAGCTATCAATTATAAATAAAATAATATTTGTAAAACTAAAATCCTTTTTATTATTAATTAAACATTGATCAAAAAATATATAAAATTACATTATATATTGTAGTAGTATTATTTTGAATTAAAAACAATTATGCCGACATTATGATTATATTTGACTTACGACTTGCCGAATTGACATTTTAAAATAATCATGGCATATATTTTCCTGTTCTATAATATATTGTTCATTCATAGATAGCTATATAACGTCATAATTTTTGACCCTTGTACTCGTTCTTGCTAAGTTTGTCAGTCAGACTTGTATATTTTTAAATGCAACGTTTGCTCGTTAAAGAATGTACATTGTATGACGGAAAGCATTTTAGCAAGTCTCTCATAATTGAAAATAGGAACAAATTAATTGCTCAGAATTTAAATAAATTTTTGATCAGAATGAAAATATTAACGGTCAGAATACAAATATTATATGGTCAGAATATTTTATAACCATTTTGGTTAGGTTAGGTTATGTTTTTTTTTTATTTCATTTAAATTATGACTATTTACACTGACCGATATATTATGACCATTTAACATAAATTCTGACCGGAAAAATACGAGCCATTGAAAATTAAATAATATATATAATAAATATTTTATTATCGAAGCGTGTTAATTAGTGATAGATAATAAATACAGGAAGAATTTAAAATGAGTGAATAGTATAAATGTTATGTTTGAATATTATTTAATGAAATATAACTCCCCCTGCATATACAAGGGGTGCATTGATCCAATGCCACATTGACCGGCCGCCACTGGTATACCTTATGTAAATATACAGTTCTGTAGAATAACTGTGTTTGTACTTGCGACTTAAGATTAGTTCATTATTTTAAAAATAGAATTTATACAATACACAACCGAATAATTTGTCAACAAGTTTACTTGTATTCCTTGAACATGATTTCTCATAATTTAAACGTTTATTTTCCTTTATACCGTGCTATTTAATTAATAATATCAATTAGTGTTGCAATGGTCAGTGCTTCTAAAATAACATATGAGACTCTTTTACCGATCTCATCCAAAGATTGAAAATCCAATGGAAATATTGAGATTTATAATTCTTATGCATCGTATATTATTTATTAAAAAATAAATAAAAGAATATTGATATCAAATTAATCCAACAAAATTTTAATAGTAACATTTTTTCGACGTAAAATATATTTTCTTAAATTTATTAAATTGTATACATTTTTTAACCATTTTGAAATTTAGGTGTCTGGAGATATATTATGGTACACATATAAGTAAAATTCAAATCAATTGTTTTTAACCAATAAAAATGTGGTTAGATATCTTTACATGAAATACAATAAAAATAGGGTTTCTTTTTTTTCATTTTCAAATGTTAGGCTTATAAAGATTGCACACAAAGACAACCACTTCCATACAATATCATCTAGGCCAGTGCTGGCAAACCTATGAAACGCGATGGCTTCCTCTCCTTCCACTTTCCATGTGATTCCTCTGACTTGGTGCCCCACGGGCCAGTACATGAAAAAATAATGATAAAAATTTGACCCAATCCTCAAAAGGTTCGCCATCCCTGATATAGGCAATTGGTGCTCATAAATTTATGAATTATTAATATCAATGTCATACGATTGGCTAGGAATTTCTTGTAGTATTATATTAATATATATTTAAGTTTATCAATGCCACACATTACATTATATTTAATGACAGCAAATCGTTTTTTTTACCTTGCATAATTCCTTGGCTATAACCGTCCTATTTTTTTGCCGTCTCCGGAAAAATAATTTAAGGGGAAGGTTTCGGGGGGGGGGGGGGAGAGGCATTTATCCGTAAATTCCCAGGTTTTGAAAATCGAGCTGCGACAAAATATTTTCAAATTCCGGTAAGAGCTAAAAAAACGCTCTCGCGTTTTTTAACTTTGTGGAATCTGTAAATTCCTCGGATTTTTAAATTGGCCAACCGGGAAGAGGTAAGACAGAAGGTATCGCGTCTTTCCATTTTGGGAATTCCTTAAATTACTGGATCAAGTTTTGAAATCTGCCAGCGAGGAAAATTTTCAAAGAATTGAAAAATATTTTGGAATCTTTCAATCCACGAGTCTCGAAAAAATATTTGTACGGGTATGGGGGCCACGAAAAATATGAGACTCAAAAGGGGCCACGGGCCCAAAAAGGTTGAGAAGCTATGATGTATAGCATAAATACAAGGATATGTTTTTCCAATAATTATTTTGTAGGTCGTTTTAAATTGTACTACCGGCCAGGCCGTATTAGACATTATGTTATTCCTTCCTTCTGCGCACAAGCCAAGACATAAAATCGTGTTAGAATGTTTCCCTAGTCTTCAGTGTAACATTTGTATATGCACTTTTATATTGAAAGAAGGAATACGTTAGTTGTGGAATAAACATAAATAAAAATAATATCTATCGAATGATCGATGGTAATCGAATTAATTAGTTTAATCTTGCTTTCACTATCAACTATTTAATCGATCTATTCACCACAATTCTTGTCACTATCTGTTTGTCGTAAATCAACATTTCAACATTTTTCGGTTTCACGTCGGAATGTTTGTCGTAACATTTATCTGACTACGTAAGTAGGTTTTTATGCAAAAAATGTTTTAAGAGAATTGACAGCGTCATTGGAATTTTGCGATATTTCGGAATTAAGAAATGTATTTATTTGTTCATGCGTGTAAAATGCTGATTTCGACAAACGCTGAAAATTTTATTTATTCACTCTGATATATGTATCGTATTAACGAGCTAAACAGTAATTTAAAGTTGCTAATCTCAGCATAGCTTTAAATATATTTAATTGCTTAAAAGATGGTTAATTGTAGCTTAATAGGGCTATTCGTTCGTCTGAAACTAGAGCATTCAATTCCGGACCCTTTTTGTGATCCCGGGATTTCGGGATTGACAATTTTTGTAATGCCGATTGATCATTCAACATAAAATCGGCCATTATTTAGGACTCCAGATTTAGAAATTTTTGCTCGGCAATTTTAAAATCCTGAGATTTTTTCAAACAATTTCATGTAGATTTAAAAAAACCCAAGAATTTGTGGATTTCCCAAAATTATCAGCCTGGGAGTTTTTTTTCAGCTTTTCCAGGATTTACAAATTAAAAAACGCAGGAATTTATGGAATTATCAAAAAATACCAAAATTTCGCACCTTCTTATTTTTCTTTTTTTACACCTCACTCAACTTTCTCTAATTTTCTCAATCCCGAAATCCCGGTATTAGTACTGTCACAATCCCGGGATTTCGGGATCACAGAATTGGACGGGACCCCGGGATTGGAGGCCCTAATACCGACGGAAATAAAAACGTAAACGGTAAACATTTTTGCTTAATTAGCAATACTAAAACACTATACACATGGTAGTAGTGCCACTTGTTCACATAGCTTACAGTTACACACTATCTCTGTCTGGCTACGAATAATGCACCGTGCGCAAGCGCAGTGCTGTGTAATGCATTCCTGACAGATACATCAAGACATCCAATGTAATTATATCGAAGGTGTACTGGCAGAAGGTATGTAGTAGTAAAAACAGCATTTTAATTTTTTTTAACACTCAAGGTCAATTTTATTGTTAATGATTAAAAAGATTTTTTGTTCATTACAAACTATAAAGAATAACCGTTTTGGCATAGTGATAATAGGATTTGGTATCGATGAGTGGTATGAATACATTAAAAAACGCGTTTTAAATCTAACTGTTGACTTTTTACATTCTGCTGTATCCTCTCGATATATTATAATAATGTCTTTCTACATCGAGGGAAAATTCCTTGAAAAACAATTTTGCCAAAAAAAAAAATATATACTTACAGTGGACATAGAAGAAAAAAAGATGTAACGAAACCTCGATTGCATTGGACCGTGCTATTTCGTAACTGTGTGAAAAAATTCTCACAAAAAGAGAATTGGCTGTATTTTTACATGGTTCTCAGTCTTATTCGTGCATTTGCTTATTTTTATATTGATTTGCTCAAGCAAAATGAATAAACAAACCTTTTGAGACATGTTCAAATAACTCAAGTATTTTCGATACCTTCTTTGTATGCATATCACATTAATACAGATGTGTACGATAATAATAGTTATACATGATCGTTTCTAATACAACTTGACAGATTGCTAAAGCTGAAATAATAAATAGTACGAACATACTTGCTTACATTAAAACATTCGACAAAAAGAAGAACCGGTTGCCGCAAATATACTTAAATAGATTCGTGTTAAACTGTCGAAGATGTTTCAATGAATTATTTATAAATGGAGTTTGATTTTTGTATGCAGTATGTAAACGAAGCCATCACCAAATCTAAACATAACTTGATTCCAAGCACCATCCACCATGCACCAGCTATTGATCAAGTTTTAATAATTATTTTATATGACATTTATGAATCAACTACAGTGTCATGCATCATAAGTGAGATAACAGAATTTTTAAACAGATAACTTACAGATTGATAGTTATATGTATATACTACCTCTTAAAATAACTTCACTTGTCGTTGCGTTGGTCTTTCTCGAGGCAGAAATAGATTGGCAATTTTGTACGTATCGAGTCAAAATAAGAAACTATTCTAATGTCGTGTAATTTTTATTTTTGTGCAGGCAGAACCGTTTAACATCAATCAATATTTTAATCCCAAAAGATACTACACTCTCGCATACACATGAAACATGAACAAATATCAATTACAAACAAAGAATATACAAAGGTAAAAACTTTATAGCGTGTCTCACAACCTTTTTGGCAGATGTGCCAACTTATCTATTTTACAATTGTCGCGGGACACATAAGTAAAAGGATTTAAAAAAAAAACGCTTTCAGTGTATATTAACTGTATTATTGTTGTGTCGCAAGTAATGTCATTTTAGGGCGGAGGTTGTGCAGGTCAGGCTTCATAAGGTTAGAACACAATTTCATATTTTAATGGCGTTTCATTATATATGATAGATAGAAGGATGGTACTTGAAATTGAAACATCTTTTTTTAAATTACATGTTGTGTGTATTTTTTTGGTTTTACTTTTTTGTTACACTTGACAGTTTCACCTGATTTGGGCCGAGCCGCAAAAGTTGATGAATTCAAATAATATATTAAATAAAAACTGTGTCGTTAGAAACTTTATTTGGAAAATAATTATTTATAAAATTATGTTTATCAATGAAAATGCAGTAATGCGTTATTTTTGCCATAATTTATCGGCGCCAATCTCGTTCAAATACATGTATAAGAAGCAATCTCTGATTTTTTTGATAAAAAATACCGCAATCATTTGCATTTTTTTATCCGGCCATGATTTTTTTGCAGCAATACATATACATGTTTTTATCGGCAGGTTGACTGTTTTTTTATAAGTCAGGTTTTAAAAGTATTCTGTAAGGTGTTAATTATATAGATGTTTGAATTTGAATCGTAATTTCAATATTTAAAATATTTCTATTGTGCAATATTGTCGTGATCGGATGTGGACATTGGTAAAACAAGAATTGTGGAGACATCACTACAAATTAATTTTATTCTGTATTTCTTATTTTAACAATAAACACACTGCTTTTGGCGTTATTACTATTTTTTTATAATATTTAAAACCACAGACCCCTTGATTTGGTTTACAATGGTGTGTACAAGCCAAAATAGTGCCGTAGATGTGCGAGAAAATATTTTTTATACGTATTATCTTTTGCCATTCTCACACATTTTTGTTTTCATTTCGGTTCGATTCGCATTCTCGAATCAACGTCAGTTAAAAGTTGAAACTACTCGCAGATCAACGCTATAAAGATCTAGGCCCAAATTGAAAGTAAATAATATATTCTAAAACATAATTGATTAATGACAGATTAGTTGATTTACACTGTTTGCTAAAAATGTATGCATAATCAACAAAACTAAAATTGATGATTTTTTGCATTTTTACGAAAAGTAATTATATTCATGATATGATTGATATCAAGATACAAATATCTTAGATAATAACAAATGGTGATTATTATTGATTAGTCAGATCCGTCGTACATCAAAGGAATACGTAATTATTAATAGTATTTCCATGTAATCGTTGTAAAACGTATTCTCACTTATCTTTATTTGTATTTACATTTCTATAAATTATTATACAACCGACATAAAACGAGGAACACTTCACTGATTTGTGCAAGCAAAGCAAAACTGATAATATTTGATTTGTTCGATAACGAGAGCCAAAATACTTTTTTTCTTATCATATTGGCAATATTCATTTGAAGTAAAGGTCTGCACGGGCCGAAATTTTACAAAATTACCCGGTCCGAGCCCGAAAGACTCAGACCCGACCCGGCCCGGGCCCGAGTCTTATACCACAATTGTTACCCGAAGCTCAGAATTATACTCGACAGACCAAAAAAAAACCCGTTTTTTTACAAATTTACAACAATTTACGATTCTCTATAGAACTAGTGATAATAAAAATCATCATGGCTGACTTATGACACGAATATAGTCTGAAATATTTTTCTGAAGAATAAATTCCTTACCCGGGCCCGGCCCGAGCCCGGATCTCAACTGCGCTTACCCGCCCGAACCCGGCTTGCGGGCCGGGTCGGGTAAGAGCCCGCGGGCCAGGCCCGGGCCCGTGCAGACCTCTAATTTGAAGATATTGTCGCATTACGTATGCCAGCAACTCAAATACACTGGAATGCCACAACAGGTAATTCTATAATAAGTGTGCACTAAACACTTGTTTTCGAATACAACACTTTTCATACAATGGAATCTGTCTGGGAGTTAATTTCACGTTTTGGTTACCATGTCAAAATAAAGTTATTTTCTCCGTTTTTTTCATAATTTCATCTCTGGCAATTTTGAATTTCAACTTCCAAACTTCAGAATCATACATAGGCACTGCAGCGCACTGATCACCTCGCTGAAAGCGTGTGTTTTATCCGACGTATGTATGTATATTTTTAGTGTTTCTTTCAAATTAAAAGTATCGAAAATTGCACGTGTGGCATAGGCTGGCGGCTGCCGACCTGTATGATCAGTACATAACATTGTAATTCAATAATTCTTGATTCGTGGCTACCAATTTTTAAACAAATTAATAAACGTCATAGTTGTTGCTGCATGTTTGTAAATTGTTATATCACTTCAATAACGTAACGAACCATCAAAAAAAAACTCACGGATCACCGGTGAGAAACCGCTGTCTTAGACGAATGTCTTTAACAGCGTCTGAAATAGAAAGTCTATGCGGCTGAATGACAACCAGTTCAGTCAAACATCTACAGCGGAATTATTTAGTTAGAAGTACATAACGTAATAATAGCAGATAATCACAATAATATTCCTAAGCCAAAATACTGCTCTATTTCAAAAGAAATTTTAATAATAAAAGATTTACGTTATATAAAACTTTAGAGAATTTCGAGAAACCCAACTATAATTCCCTTGAAGCAGTGTTAACTAAGCAGACTAATGGATCAAATATGACGATACTATAATGTGGGGGTCATTTTTATCGAAAATACCGACCTCTCTTGTATCGATGTTAATGCAGCTGAATGTATGCGCAGTACGCCAGTGAGCACCAATCTAAACATTGTTACTCACTTCAACGTTAATTAATAAAGGATTCTTGAGCACACAACAATATCGAAAATACTTACAACTGTTCATTGTTCATACAAGAAGGCACACAGGTATAGGATGTGATATTTGCACAGAGTAGAGTTCCACATGGTACACAATAAAACACCCTACATTCCTACTTATTTCCAGATTATCAATATGTATTTATAGTATTCCCTATAATAGGTTTTTTAACGCAGTCTTTATAAGTACATTGTTTTTTAGGTAAAGATATATTTAAATTTTAAGCCATAACTAGACAAGCTCATTTGTTTCGTTTGGAAATCTCATACAAACTCATACTATATACATATACATATTAAATTTGTTGAAGGATTCAAAACTTAAATCATTTTTTTCGCATCGCCATGCGATAGCGTTCGCCTGAAATAAATAAAATTACATCTTATGGGGTATTCATACAAATATTACAAATATATAATACAATATGTCACATAATTCTCTTAGGCATGCTTAACTTCAATAGCTTGAGCGTTCGAAGAGAAATGTATCTGGCCATATATTTTTTTCGACTTATACGAGGCCAAAATGAGAATTCCACCATTCTTGAGAATGTGAATCTAAATGTTCCTGATTATTTTTTAAGGAATCGCGGACATGAATTGTTTGTTCTCCCAAGGTGTAGAACCAGCCTGCCAATGGGGATGCCACTGGGGAGAGCTTTAACGGTGTTCAACAATATTGCTTCGGATGTCGACATATTCCACGTAGACGTGGGTGAGTTCCGACGAATACTATTTTTTATGTATTAAAGTAGAGTTCGTCGGAGCTTACTCAGTTGACTTCCTTGCCATTTTTTTTTCTACTGCTTTTAATATTAAATTGTACTATTTTTTTTTCTCCATTGTAAAAGTTTTAAATTAATAATTTGTCAACCTTGTGCAATGTTAATTAAATAAATAAATAAAATAATCAAAAAAGGATATTTCCACGAATCAGTGTCGAATGCTCAACGAAAACGACAACATCCAATGTTGCAAAATCCTTTAGCGAAGTGTCAAAATGATCATACAAAGACTGAGCTCTCTTTTCTCGACAAGCTAGAATGGGCTGTAACAATATGAAATTTTGTTTTGACATATAACAGATTAATATGTAATTAGTTTTTCAGATATATCACAGAGATAAATTATTCTTCTACTGTACATATTTATGTTGATCAATATGCTTACTCCTTACGTTCTTACTCTCCGACGTGTCAGTCATTTAACAAGCAGTATGTGTCTAACTACACGATACCAATTATTATTACCTTTCGACTAGAGATTCCAACTATTCGTCATTTTCAACTATCCGGATATCGAATAGTAAAACTGAAATAATCCGGATATATCCGAATATCCGGATAGTTTCAGTTACTACTACATATATAAATTTATGTACTAAAATAATATATTAAAAACGAGTTCATTTGTAATATAAGGCATTTATTCAGATTTTAACAATTCATGTTTTTAAAATAAGAGAGCATTAAATGTATCATATTTTAAATTTGATCTTAATTTAGTTTTAATTTTTCCTGCTGTTGAAAATACTCTTTCCGTTGCTGTTGATGTTGGTTTTATTGTTAGAAGTGTTTTAAACAACACGTCCAACTTTTCAGTCCTTTTTTTAAATTTATCTATGTATTTAAAATCTTTTTTTCAGATTATTTGTATTGTCATTTGTATTGTCGTCAGTTTCCGCGAGAGATAAAATAGAATTACGCATTTCATGTTGCATTTATTATCTTTTCTCATAAAATGAGTCCATACTTCCGAGCGTCTTGACATGGCTAAAATTTTATACAAAATTATTAAAATTTTAATATGTAGACAGTGGTCTCGATTGCTTGGTTTTCAGTGATGAATTGTAGAACTCGCACGCAAACGACGATGTTTCACGATCAAAGTTTAACGATCAACTGATCCTGACATAATCCTTTCCCACTTCTGTAATGCCTTAGATAGAGACAATACACATTTCAATACTTTTCCATAATATTAAAATATTGAAAATTTGCAGCTGCATTAGATTACTGCAACGGCATTTCTTCAGTGAATGAAATTTCGGCATCAAAGGTTTTTTTGCCTCGAGTCCAAGCCGATTCGTCGAACTTTTAAGTATTAAAATAACAAGATAAGATATTCATAATACCCGAGTTTGGGGAAGGTAATAAAAAACACTACTCCTAGGTAATGGTTTCTCTCAGGTAGTAAATACCCCAGTATTCATATCATCTTTCGTCGATTTTGTAAAATATTTCATTACAAATTATAACGAATACTATCCGGATATTTCCCCAAATATTCGGATATCGAATAGTGAAAAAAGGCCGGATATATCCGGATATCCGAGTTGGAATCCCTACTCTGGACATATTCACCGCTGTAGTTTATTATAAACCATCATTGAACTTTTATCAAGATGAGATGTCGTTATCTATAATACCATTTTATTTCGTCAGCTCCTGAATATTTCTGAGTACGGCCGATTGTTTAAAATCTCGAAAAATCAACTACACTTAAAAATTTGTAGGTGTCAATTTATTTTTTCAAATTATAATGAATTTGCGTTGTTTTTGTTTATTCCAGTACATGTTCCAAATTCAAATGAATATTTTTATTTAATCATAGAGAAAATTATTTTCCTCTTATTTTAAACATTGTTTCGGATGGCAATGAACTTTTTAATTGTGTTTATGAAGACATTACTGTATATTTCAATTCAAGATATCGTTTTTTATTTAGCGTAGTATCAGTTAGTTATCAATTATTTGGGTTAAAAACAATGTATAAATTATTGTGACAACGTCTTGAAAAAAAGTTTAGATACATACAGAAATAGATTAAAAAATATATATTAAATGGTTTATTGCATATCAATCAATTAATTACGATGACAGTGGCCGTCGACTGAGGTCAGCATCACTAAGTTGGCAGCCGTCACACCCGCTATATCAATAAGCACAAACTAGAATAATAAATTCACATAAATTATTTAAACGACAGTGAATTTTCTCTTTCTGGCCAAAGTACAAATAATTGGAAGCGTTTTGGTCAAAATTCAATAATGCAATCTCCATCTAATTTGTAATTGTAACTATTTTAATATTAACATGTTTTTAGAGATCATTCGTTCAAAAATGATTTTAAACAATGTTGGGTACTTTTGACACCACTACCCCAGTTGTTTCATTTCGTCACAAAACCTTGTATCCAGTGCCGTAGCTGAGAGTATACAAAAGATACTACATATACTTTTCTCTGCTTGGAAAAATATCGTCTATTATGGTTAAAGAAAAATGTCGGGCGTACTGAAAATTGTTTATCTTTTATTATTATTTCATTTTTCCTGTTTATAATCGACGATAAATTACGGAATACATATTTTATAAGGAATAAATATGGGTGTGAATATAAGGCATAAGATATCACACAAAAAGTTCGTGAATACAGTGTGCAGTGTGTGTGTGTACTATCTGCGAGTTTTCACTCTACACCATTACTTGAAGACTAGATTATGTAAAAATATTCTTGAACCGCTTCTACATAGAAAAATGCGTAGTGTATAAAATTGAAATATTCTCGCATAACAGTCTATTCTCAAAAACAAATATTTATAATTTATCAATTCTTCTGCATCCTCTCTATCTTCACCGTCACAATTCATCGTGTTGTTTTAGTCCTCTTTCTGCTCGAGAGCGTGATGTCATATGAGCGGCTTCTGTTGTTTTTTTTTGCAATATTATAATCGCATCTTGAGACTTTTCCATTACTAGGGATCGCAATACCGGTATTACTGAATCCGGTATCCCGGTATTTCATCCGTTTTTCGGATACCGAAATATCTATAATATAAATTTCTGTAATGTTACTGATGCAAAATCGAAATCTTTATGTAACTGATGTTTAGGAATAGCAGTTAGGCGTAGTTACTGCGTCGCTATTTGACATTTGACACGTGTGTCTATTGTCCTTGATGACATATGTATCGATACAGAAGTCATTATTATCATTACAGATGAACGCATTAAATATTAGTTTATTTTAGTAACCAATTTTTTTAGTGAGTTTTTTGGGTGCATTATCGAATTCGCGATCACAGTTATATTTTCATTGTTTAAATATAAAAAAAATATTGTGTCTACTTACTGTTATCGTTATTTTATATTGTTATGATAATTCGTGAGGATTGTATTTTGCATAATTACTTACGGGACAAAATAAAGATATCACCAAATGCAAAAAGTGCCACAAGTATATAATAACAATGGGTGTGAGTACCATTGTACATTCATTTGAAAATGCTTCACAAAAATATTTTATTAAAAAGATCACTCGAGAAACCGTCAATAATTAATAATAAACTGCCTCGACTTCTGAAAAAGTTGCAAGCGATTCAAATTTGAGGCGTTCACATCTTATTTAACAACTATTTTCCAAGGAAATTAATATTTAATATGACGCCAGAAAATAAAAAAATGTAAAAAAATAATAATAAAACCCACCAAATATTCTTATAAATTTGCTCACGAATCACGATGGTGTACCTTATTTTGAATTTGAAAACATTCGTGGTAAACAGTTCCTTACAATTAGTGTACAATGTTTCCAGAATTGACGAACTGGCTCTTTTAATGTCATATTTTAATTTAAAGAATCAATAAATTTAAGGTATGTATTTATTGGTGTAGTATTATTATTCTAATAGAAAATTTAAATTAACTTTGATTATTCCACGTATTGTGTAACTAACTGTGACACGTGTTTCGCCTCTTTCAGAGGCATCTTCAGACTTACTATCGCAAAGTTTGCTTAAGTAATGAAGCAAGATTGATTCTAACATTTTAAAATTATAAAATTACAAAATGAATTGGGTTTTTTTTCATTTTAAGAGGAGCAAGGAGGGGGGTGTCACAGTTAGTTACACAATACGTGGAATAATCAAAGTTAATTTAAATTTTCTATTAAAATGAACTTCCACAAAGTTACCGCCGAAACCATCGAAAGTATTATTATTATTCTGTTTATGTTTATGAAAATCACCCGTTTATGATTATATATGGAATCCCGGTTTCGGAAATATCGGTATTGCTATCCCTACTACACAAATAAAAAAGGAAAATACATCAATGATGCGGATTGAAGATGATTAGCAAAAAAATACCTTCCGATAATAACTACATGAAATGTACTTATAAAACTAGAAGCTCTGAGAATTGATGATTATATGTATTGATATTTTATACTTGTCTGCTTTTCTATATTAAGAATATTTACTTATGTATTTCGTGGAAACTATCGTGGAAATACTGCTCTTAATGTTGAAATTTTCAACAATTTGTGTATGGCATACAATTACAATTTACAACAAAGTTTCGTATTAAATTTGAATCGTTCAAATTATGTACATTCACACTAGTTTCACCTTTTCGTAATCTGTTTCGCCACAACAATGACCCGGGTTTTACCTTTCGTAATCTTTAGGCACTAGTGCACGGATGAACTTAATAAATGTATCGTGTTTATATAAAAAATAAATGTATCACTGAGTTTAAAACCATTGCTGTCGAAATGGATTAACCCATGCGAATGCCTACAGATTTGAATGGTGAATAATTTAAAAAAAAATCTTTTTTGCTGGAAAATCTATGATTTTATTTATTTTGTTTTGATGGAAGATTTATAATTGTATTTACTTACCTATAGGATACAAGAGTATGGAATTTGGCAGATTTACCTGCTCATTAAAAATTGGTAAACCATTCAACTGTGCCCTATTTATTTCTAAAATTTTCTTGAAGAATAACTTATGCCCATCTTTGTTTGGGTGTAATAACTTAATACTCTTGTCCACGTTGAAAAAGCGGTTTTCAGAAATCAGGTGATTGGCGATTCTGGACGTGTCTTTTTTTAATCTAAAGGCGGCCATGTGTTCCGAAATTCTAGTTTTTAAGGTTCTTTCTGTTTTTCTGATACCGGAATTCGTGCAACAAAAGCATTGCAATCACGGATTTATTTAAGTAATGTATTCTATCTATATTGTTGACTAATATTTTACATAACGAGTTTTTACAATAAAAAAGCTGGTCCAAAATTATCAGCGAGTTGTTTTTTTAATATTAAAACTTGTATTACTTAAATAAATAATTGTACGCCAATACCTAGTATGTTCTATGTCCTTTGACAATTTCCTTTAAATAGTATTTTTTCCGAAAGTTTAGTTTGTTTTTTTTTTATAAAAGATTTTCTATAAGAGGCATATCGTACCCATTGTTGATAGCAATTTGTTTGATGATTTTTAATTCGATGTTAATGTTTATTTTACTTAAAGGTACGCTCACAAGCCTGTGAATTCCTGAATTAAATGCGGCTAGTTTATAATAAAATGGGTGCATTGAATTTTTATGGATTCCATAAACTAGAGAGATCAAGTATTATTCATCAGAGAATGAGCAATGAGTTTATGAACAGTGGAAGACAATTTACTTCCGATCAGGAAGAAGTGAATGAGGATATTACACCGTTTGCCGCTTAAAAATGTGGGACAATGATTTTATTGTGAAACTGAATAATTGATTACAATTTTCTTTTATTGTAATCAGTAGGTACATTTATTTTGTATACAAAGGTTGTTCATAATTCATTTTTAAGATTTACATAAAAAATAGTATATGTAAACAAAACTTTAAGAAAGACTATTTATGTTTATTTAACATGTATGTGAGAACGAGTAAGTTGACTAATGAACTTTATTTATTTACCTAACAATGCCCCGTTTCGTGTAAAATGTTTAATATTAATTTGTCCTTATTTTTTTTTTGTAAATTTAGTTTCATTTTAAACGTTGTGAAGTGAGGTGCTCTGATATTTGGCTAATTCTTAAATATGGCTGAATCACATTTATCGGGGTGAGTAAACTAATTATTTTTAAAATAAAAAGTATCAATTCATTCAATAAAAGTTTGCGTACAAACCAATAGTGCTTCCACCCGTAATTACTCAATCGAAATTCGTGTATAAAAATATTGTTTAAAATGTCCTTATTCAAATATTGAAAAAAATGCGTTTAAAGTGATGTTGGTAATTTTTCTATTATTTATATTTATTAAAAAATAATTATTATAAATGTATTTGTTTCGATATACTCAAGGAAGTGGCTATATAATATGTTTTTATGAAACTGACTATCGATAACCAGGGCCCGCTCGAGGATTTTTGCGCCTATGTGTGAGGCGAAACACTACGACTGAGTGAGTGGATAGTGCTAAAAACTTAGTGCAGCGTCAAGATTAAAGCTATACTCTATTGATAGATTCAAATCGCCAACGGTACGATAATATAGATTTATAATTCAATTTTAATTGGTTATATTTTTGAAAATTGATTAAATAATATATTAATATTTCAATAAAACAAATTTCAGTGTGTCGAAGTCTTCTGTAAGTTGATTATTATAAATAATTGAATGGTGACAAACACCCTAGGTGCAGCCCTGTCTGATAAATCGTCGTTTGAAAATTATATATGGACATCGCTTGTGGCAAAACTAATGATTACAAATCAGTATTGAAATTAACTTTGATTTCTATCAATATACAATATATATATAGTTCCTATTTTATTATTTTAACATATATAATTTTTTCAATACGTCATAAACTGTCAGTCGAGTTTATTAGTGCACTTTAATGTCCCAAGGCGTCGGAAGGCGAAACCCGCGTCAGTAGTGAAAAAAACTTACGTCAGTGTAAATTTGATCTTGATGTTCAAAAAGCACACCCTCATTTGATATCTTTAATATTATCAATTTATTGGACAAAAAATTGATTGACATGTTTTATTTTAACGTTTTTATATGTTTTCTTATCATTTAAAAATAAAAAATATGATTTTTATTGGCATTTATGTAGTATATGTATATCTTATTTGTACAGTATGTCCTCTACTTACGCGATTTCGTAGTTACGCGAATGAGAATTAAAAAAACGATTACGTCCGTTCTATGGATTTTGTAAATGAATTTGTAACTAAAGAATTGGAAGAATGATTTAATATGATATATAGAAGAACTTATGGCTTATAATTATCTGTCTTATAGTATCTGATCCTCACACTGATCGATTAACGAAAGTGCGTAAAACGGTGCAGGATGTAATTGCATGTAATAAACTTATTTATTATGTGAAAAAGGAGCTGTCGTACAAACATCACTGGATACATATTTCAATACATTTTTAAAAAATACACTAATTTATCATCCGTAGAGTTTGAGGATATTAAAATGGAACAGTATGTATGTACAGGCGAGTGTATAGTTAGCAGTGGCGGTTCTAGGTACTGGGCTAGGTGGGCTAAGCCCGACCTGCATTTTTCACCCAAAAACTTTAGATGGCTGAATAAAAATGAACAGCACTTCGGATGCTGAACAAAATAAATACATTTATAAGCGTAACTAACCTTTCCCAAATGAATATAATATTTTTGTTTAAATTTTCCTCTGTCAATATAAGACAATGCCATGTCTACCTACAATAATATTCTCGATTGTGTTTTGTATTACAATTTTAAACTGAGCCGGCATAAAAAAAACAATAACCCTATAAATAATTCATAGAGAACAGGCAACGTGACGTCAGTCTGGCAACACCTATGTATTAACGGCTCAGGGGCTAGAGCTTTCAAGCCCGCAATCACAGACAATATCCTGCAATATTTCTTTACACTGGGGCGCATTCAAGCACGATTAGATTTTTTTTGTATTTGTATGTACGGAAACGTCATCAAACCTAACACGACTGTGTTTTAAATTAACAAGCATCTCTCATTCGTTGGGGGATAAATTGAATTTTCCCATGACCCATACTCATACATTGAAACACAAATACCAATATCGTTGTATTGTATGAAAGTTACAGGTATTGAATCTCAGTGACAGCTCTGTATTGCTTTTTGTACTTGTTATTTCATTTTGAAAGACACGAATTTAAGGTTCCGATTATTATTCTATTATTTCTTAGTTACATTAGCATTGATTTTATTATATAATAATTTATGCATTGCAGTAGTGTCGTAGTATTTGTTAATTTGCTTGTAGATTAATGTATAAGATAAAGTGGAAACATGCACAATTTCGTAAATAGTATACAATGCTATGCTTTTCTCTAGCCCACCGAAGATTTTAGGTCAGGAACCGCCACTGATAGTTAGTTACATTCACTGTTATCATCTTTTTATTTTATTAGATATTTGCAATGAAAAATAATTATGCAGGAACATATGTTCTCTGAGAACCTAATAAATTAAAATATACTTCAAGGGCGATGTTATAAACATATTCTTATTTACTGTAACATTATGTTATGTCCCATGATATGAAACTGTGAATACAATATTTACACGCTGATTATGATATATCGAAAATTAAGTATTCCTCGACTTCCGCGGTTTTCGACATACGCTGAATCATTCGCTGAGAATCCACTGTATAGGCACTTTACTTCCTGCTATATGTAATTTTATAATTAAATATAGAAATATATTTACCAATTTTTATTTTGTAACTAGTTTTATATCTTGAATTTACATTTTACAGCTGTTTTTACGTATTTGTACAACTGTATAAACTATCATGAGAAATACTTCAAACAACGCGTTATGAAGCGGAAATTTAAGACGCGATTTATGTGATAGTACAGGCGTCGGCAACCCGCGGCCCGCGAGGCGTCGTGGTTCGGCCCGCAAGATTCTCGCCGCAACGCATGTGACCCAAGTGTGGCCCGCACTAATCCCCACGTAAAATATTTGTCGCTTGTACAACAAAAGGTTGCCGACCCTTGTGATAGTATATCCTAATACTGTATAACATCGGTAGGCAATAGGGCTTGCCGGTTTTTTGGCCAAATTTGTGACATTCGAAAACCAGTTTTTCAACTTCGTAACCGGTTGTGCCGAATTTTCCATAAACGAGTCTATAATCAAAAGGACAGAAAAATTGGATCTTTTATTGGAAATGGATCGCTTAAAGACCATTAGCTCCACATCATTATCCAGCGAAAGGGTATTTTCAATATCAGGAATTTTTGTTACAAAACGATCATTGGACGCTTTGTGTTTTCTTAAATCATATTTTCGGAAGATGAACACCAAATAATTTCTTGTGTATTATTATGTATATAAATAAACAACATTTAAAAAATTGAACCTTTTCTCGCTATTTTAATTGAATTATGCATTTTTTGTAAAACTTCTAAAATCGAATAAAACCGGCTTTCGAACAGTATTGACATTCGAAAACCGTTTTTTTCAAAAGTCGGTTTTTGTATAAGCCCTAGTAGGCAGCCTATGCCACGCGTGCCACTAGGTGGCACGGGAAAGGATTTTGGGTAGCACGCCTTGAAAATGACAATTTATTAAAATTTTCGATATTTAATTTTTTAAAATTTATATAGCAAACATTTTCAATTATGAAATATATTATAAACCCATATCTAAATCGTCTAACTGAAGAAAATTCGGAAATATGCATAACATTAAAAACTTCAATATATGAACTAAATATTGAGGTGTAAGCTTCCAAAGCTTAACCTCAAGGGAGTCACTAATGTTTAAATATTATATTTTTTATGATAATTTTATGAAGCGTGTTTTATTGTAATCAATATAATTGTGTTAATATATGATAGATTTACTAGTTTTATTTCAGTGCACGTTAAGAGTCCAGTATTTTTAATTACATGTTTAGTGGCACGCCATTGCATTCGGGTTGCCGACCGAGCTGTATAAGATAGTATTCAGTCTAAAAAATCCCATCTACATGCAAATAAAATGTGGTGAAATTTAAAATTAGACTGAATGCCATTATAATATAAAACAAATACAGCAATGTATCAATGAAAATTGGACGTGTCAACATTTGATTAATGTCAATAACTTACATTATGATAATTCATTTTTCGATACGTTGCAAGCTGATTACTTTGTATCAAAATTTTATGTTCATTTACTGCAGTGTCTGTCAAACTTTTTTACTTCGCGGCACACTGGTGAATGGGATTTGTTCCGCGGCACACCAAATGAAAATGATTTAAAAAACGGAAATGTGGAAAATGTGTCGAGTCGACTACTATAATGTATAATATATGCGATCGTGACAAATATTTATTTGAATACTTAGATGTTGAATAAATTTAATTTGAAAAAAAAAAGAAAATTTCAATGAATAGGTATTATTTAAAATGAAAATTTTTGAGGCGTCTTTTTTCGCGGCACACCTGAGACTTCTTGCGGCACACAGTTTGGCAGACACTGATTTACTGGTTAAAAAAATAATGTAATGTTTATTAAAATACAATTACGGAAATTAATCGAGCACTTGTATATATTCCACAGCATTTTAAATACAAAGGCGGCACAATTTCTTAACCTGACTGTAAATCAAGCTTTGAATATATCTTTTTTTCAAATCAGCTTGTCTTTATTATGTTTAAGGTTACCGTGTCTTCGGAGTTCGGCGATGGTTGCGGAGACGAATTTCTCGGCTTCCGCCAGCTTACTCACGCAGGCTCACTTCGCTTTTACAGACTATGCGGTCTTTGTGTGCATGCTCCTGCTGTCGGCCGGCACAGGAATCTACTTTGGATACAGGAGCCGCTCCAAGACTTCTGATGTCCAGGATTATCTTATGGGTGGAAGGAACATGAAGACGTTCCCGGTCGCCATGTCGCTCGTCGGCAGGTAGGAACCATTTCCGCAGTATTAATAATCGTGTTCATAATATTTTTTTAATTATACGTCGTTAGAAAAAGACTAAATGTAGTGCTTGTGCTTCTGTAAAAAAGAGACCCATGGTCTCTGGAATTAGCTTAAAGCTTAATTTCACGTGAATGTTAAAATATTTCTCGGTCAATTAAATTTTGCGAATGCAACGGTCTACAGCGACATCTATAATTAAGACAAATTGTTAAGTGTCTTGGTTACAAACATTCTATAAAATCTAGCTTAATAGAGATTTCAAATCATCCCAGTTGAGTCAAGTATTCCTTATTATTCTATTCCACTAACAGTTATCTCTAAAAAAATAAGCAGGGAGCCATTGGCGTGCTTAAGCAGTGAGTGACCTCTTATTTTTTCCAATAAATAAACTTATCTCAACCAAAATGCACTAATTTGTTTTCAAATATAGTCGGCACTAATTATAAATAAAATATTATTATTATCGTTCTTGGACGCTGGAAAAAGTATAAAAAAACTAATGTTAAAAATGATGTTTTTCATTTTGTTAGATTTACTAGAATTTATCAGAATTTTATTTTCAGAATTCACTAGATTTTATCAGTTATACAAATGAATCAATTAACAATTTTCCTTATCAATAGGTGTCGCTGTAGACCGTTTAATCACTCTTAAAACTTTTATACTGGAGCCGTCTTTTCACGTGATGCGTTATGCTTTAAAAAATAGCCATAATTGTGGTATTTAGCAACATTTTTTTTATAAAAAACTCAATATTTATCATTATAGCAGATACTTAAATTATTCTTTCAACTAAAATAGTTACTGATTTTATCAACCAAAATTTAAAAATATTATAACGCATTTGATGCGTCCATTTGTCCTTCTGAAGATCACATGATGGTGCAGTCACCGAGTTCATTTTTAATTGTAAATTTGGATTTTTCATAAAAAAGGAATGTCAAAAAGCATTTATAAATATTTTGTTACTAATAGCAGCAGCAAAAAAGTCCAGTAGAATCTGCAAGGTGTGCACCAGTATAAAAAGAAACAAAACTCAGTGCATGTGCAAATACTGTTATATGGCTATCGTTAGCAAAAAATACTGACAGTAATATCATATAGTCTTTCAAACAACCACAAAAGGTTTCGTTTGATTTGACTTTGTGGTTTCACAGTTATAGCACTTTTAGAAAGTCCTTCAGAAAAAATGCAATTCTTAAAAAATAAGCAAGGCACACGGGACAGTTTCACTTGCTAAAGCTACATATATAAAAGAAAGATTTCATAGAAAATTTAAATTATCATTATTTGTCACTATTTAGGATTAGCACTGTGGTATCAAATACCAACAAAGACGAATAATTAACCACTATAATATTATAGTCAACTGATTAGAGTAGTTAAAAAAAACGTAATACTCTTGAAACTCATTGCTTGTTGTATTCACATACGGGTGGCGGTCGATTCAGCTACGTGTCCGGGGTCACAGTACTGGGAACTCCTGCGGAGATTTACAACTTTGGGACCCAATACTGGCTGATAGTCGTCGGCATCCTCGTCAGCGGAATATTTGTAGCCCTTATCTACTTGCCAGTATTCTGCACCCTGAAACTTCAGTCATCGTATGAGGTGGGATTTCACAGCTGTTTTGTGTTGTAGCCAATTATACACTATATTAATGCACATATTTTAGTTTGGTAGCGATTGTTAAGTTGTAATAATACATTTAAATCGATTTTTATTCTTTTTACAGTATTTGGAGTTGCGGTTTGACAAATCGTTAAGAACAATGGCTTCAGTAATGTTCTTACTTGATGAGGTAAAATTCAATACTTATTTGATTTAAATTTTCTTAATTATACAAATATAGCAAGAAATTTGATATTTTATTTGTTATTGTAACAGAACCTGATGTAATACATAATATACTTCTCTGTTTTCCCTCTAAATTTACAATTTTTAGAACAGATTTTTCAAATTGTATATGTAACCTGCGTTTCTTTATCTGAGTACATATATTAAATCTGAACATCTGGCGGTATCGTTGAATGATCATTTTGATGTTATCATGTGAAGGACAAAACTTAATCTTTTGTGACAATTACATGTATTGATGAGATTAATTAGAGGCTAAAATTTACATAAATGTAAGTTTGCACTCGAACATTTTTTAGGTGTTCATTCATACCACCCAACTCGAAGCATTTTTTCACTAAAAAAACAGGATTACAGTTTAATGGGAGTAAAAATATTAAATTTGAATATTTTCAAATTCTATTTTAATTAACGAAAAACACGATTAGTGATAATATTATATGTATTATTTAAATATAATGAAAATTAAAATATTTTCGGCGGCATTCGAGTAATACAGAAAACTTCAATGCTGCCGCTATGACGACATTCAAGTGCAAAGAGTTAACTATTATACGATTGCAGGATTGTAATGTTTCTCAGTTGATCATAATTTTATTGTATTGTCCGTTATAACGATCAGCGCTGCTTAGAATCTTGAGTTATTATTTTAATGATTTGCTTCAACTCAATAAAAATACAATACGATATCGCTAATAAATTAATAATCATGTGGTATTTTTTAAAATAGATAATTACTGATTTTGTGAGGAACTGATCCAGATCAATAGTGTTGAAAATGTGTTTTATTTTTTAAATACAATACCTTTCCACCGAGAATTTACAATAAACAGCATTAAACTAAATTGTGTCATTTTAGAATTTAAAAAAATGAGTGTTGTAGAAAATATAGAATTAATCAACATTGTTAGATTTAATCATGTTAGAGATTACAATAATATTCACATAAATTTCAATTCATTATATATTCTCATCAATAGACGTCCCTGTCACAGAAAATTTTGAATTACACAGTGCTTTAATTTTGCTAGTTAAATATAATGATTAAATTATTTTTTTTATAGTAAAACCATTTTTACTAATATTTTCTTTTTTATTTTCAGATAATGTTTCTGCCTGTTATTGTTTATGTTCCTGCCTTGGCGTTTAATCAAGGTTATTGTTTTACAATGTTTATTAACTGTCAATCAATTTACTGTTTTGTTTCATTTATAATCAACCTAGTCTTATAATGTATCTATCAAAGGTGTATTGTTTTTTTTGAATCATGGAATGCTTTAAAATATAACATTGTACACAGCAAAGAGATAATATTAATTAAATGAAACATTTTTAAGCTTTTAGCTGCCACCGATAATTAATAGTCCCTACTCCCTAGTAATAGTATCTAGAACGCTGGCTATAATTTGCAACTATTAATTTAATTAGTTATTGACGAGATATTTCGTCTCTGGCGTGTTGAGCACGAAAAATTTGACGAGATATCTCATCTGTGGCAGCCATTGAGTTAATATTTTACACTGAACATGCAATTTATCAAATTAGAATATTGATGCATATTGAAGACACCCATACTCAATTTTACAATTTAATATTAAAACTTCAAATCAAACTATAATACTACATATTATATTAAAACTGACAATGCATTCTCGGTGGAAAGGCACTGTAGTGACAAAAAGTTTTTTGAAAATAGTCCAAATTTTCTCAATAGAGATCAGTTTCGATCATCACAAGCATTATCAACTGAATCTTCAGTTGACAATTCTCGTGATGACAGAATCTGATCCTGGTGTTTATAAAAAAAGTGTAGAATTAGTACAAAAAAGTAATTATCAAGTAACATAGAAAAATAATGATTTTAAATTTCTCCAATAATATGGATTTCATTATAAAACTATCATAATTTTGGTGTCTTATGAATGTGCGAAATCATCGTCAAGGATGAATCATATAAATATTAAATTGAGAAGCCGAATAATTGTTGAGAACTTAAAGAAGTTACATACCAAACGTTGTCTCTTTTTTCAAGGAAATGCTAAATGATTGTTTGTGTATTGTAACATTAAAATTTCTTTCATTCTATAAAATCTTACTGAATCACTTAATTTCGTTACTTTTATATTTCCACCTCTTGAAAAAATAATAATTTGGTGTCTTTCTCATATTTGACTCACTTGGAACAGTGACTTAGCTAAAAATTTGGGGCCTTCATGCAAACATCACGTAAGAAAGAAATTTGGGCTCGCAATTTTGCTTGGCCCTCATGTATAGTATGACTCTGCTATGAGATTCCTAAGTTGTTGATTTGGAATAAGAATTTGGCGAGCCTTTGTCTATGGCTACACTATTTATTTTAAGCAATATTTAAATTTTACTTCAAGTGCTAATTTTATATTTCAGTTACTGGAGTCAACCTTCATCTGATTGGGTCCATTGTCTGCCTCGTGTGTATATTCTATACTGTTTTGGTACGTAATGTTTTTCATTAATTATTCAATTATTGTATACTATTATAGAATCAACTACAGTTTGTAAATTAAGTAACAATGTATTGAAATCATTTTGATGAATCCCGCTTCGCTTATTCACAAAATAAGGATTACATACTTTGAATAAAAAGACTACAGTAGAATACTTCTGGCTGAATTGTTATTTTTCATTTTCTTTTCTTGAATCTATTGACATTTACACTTCACTATTGTTTGTTTTTTTAACGAGAATAAATTATTCACACTCATGGAATAAGCGAAAATATTAATTCTCAAGTGCAATTAGATACACACCTGTATGTTTTTTTTTTATGTAAATATAAGATCAGAGGTGTATTTGTTTTTTTTTCATTTTCAAAATGTAAACAGTTAATGTTTAGTTTCTTTTATTCAATGTTTGCACTCAATGATAGTTTATTTTTACACGGTGTCAAACAGTGGGTCAATAAAGCAGCGATGGAAACAAAGTAAAGTAAAACCTCTTTATAACAGACTAATGTGGGGAGCAGCAAATGTCTGAAATTTAAATGGAGTACAAAGTAAAATACTATTTACGATATTATATGTATAGTATTAATCACAGAAACAGAAATTCAGCTTAATAAAATAAGCGATAACAAAATTTTATGAAAGAAAGGGAAACATTTTACATCTGTTTTAATTTTTTTTTCTGTGTCTTCAATTAGAACTATTAAAAATTGATACCCAATCTAAGTGAAGTGAAGAAGATAATAATATTTTGTAAAATCAAAAATATATTTTATACTGTGTAAGCTGAATATACTTCTTTGCAGTGTTTTGAAAATAAATTATAAATTAAGCAGATATAACTGCTTTTATAAATGTTACATGATTGTAATGACACTAAATAAGTCTACTTTAGACCAACTGAGTAAGCCGCAGAGCGTACAATATTGACCGAGTAAACGTCTGAGTAAACATATAAGTTTTTTACCCATTCGTGTTGTTTGATTCAACAACACTCGTCAAACCCCAGTTGAAACACCCTGCGTGTGCTGGGTATCCTCTTGGCCGAGGAAATAGAAATAGTTTCTATTCACTAGCTCACTTGAATCACTTGTCGAATCGCTCGGCCAAATTACGTGTGTTGCGTTTAGATTTTTTTGTATTTGACCATGTTCACTCTCTCGACCTCGTACTCGGTTGGTCTAAATGAGATATTAATCTATGGATTTACTTTACAGGGAGGCTTAAAAGCAGTAGTATGGACGGATACATGGCAGGTCGGTGTAATGTTTGGGTCAGTGCTTCTGGTTGCAATTATAGGAACAATTCAAGCCGGGGGATTTGAAGAGGTCTTCAACAATGCAGCTGCAGCTAACCGATTAGAGTTTTTTAAGTAAATAAATTGCCTTTTTCATTATTAATTAACAGCAGCTGTGACGATTAAGACTAATATTTTATTAAATAAATTTCCCAATATATAATTAATTTGTTTGACAGTTTTAAAGTAACCATATTTTAGAGGATTGTCAATGATTAAAAGAATGAGCATCACAAAAGTTTTGTTCATCTATGTAAACATTTAAAAAATTGAGATAACTTCAGTGATGTAACTACCATACAACAGGCCTGTGCGATACATAGGGGCCCTTGAGTTCAGGGGCCCTTTCACATTTCAGCAAAACGAGTAAATATTGAGGGACTTTTTGAAGTAACTGTTCTTTGTTATTATGGCCAGCTAAATTTTTTTAGAAAAGGAGACACACTGTCCTTAATCTGTCGACAGACCTGGTTTTGGAAGATCATTAACTTTACTTATTTGCAATAATATTTCTATACATAATTTTATTTTTGTAACAAAAATAAATTTAGGGGCCCTTTGATAACTTTGCATATAGGCTCAGATTTTCCAAGCACGCCACTGGATAGGTTCTGATTTGAAATAATGTTTTTAATGTAGTAGAACTAAAATATAATAAAAATCTGAAAGTTTGGCTAGCAAAATTAAACTGTTAGGATACTCGTATTTTATAGTTACTAGAATAATTCTAGTTGATTTCACCGATCAATTTGAGTAATAGACTAATGTTTTTTTAATACCTTTAAATTATTTTTCATGATTCCCGACTCTGAATCCGACTCCGCAGCCCTGGCATTTTCAAATGTGGTAAACTTTTGATAACATTTTCAGCACGGACACAAACCCCTACCGCAGACACACAGTATGGGGAACATTGTTTGCCGGATGCCTCTACTGGATTGCATTCAATTCAGTCAACCAAACAATGGTTCAAAGATACATGGCTCTACCGAATTTGAAAAAATCAGTATTGTAAGATTTTATTATTTTTTATTCTACCGTATTTATTGTTCATTTGGTTTTAGGCTGCTGTCTTTAGTAGTGACAGTTGTAAAAATATTGTACTAGATGCATTTTATATTTTAATTTGATAATTTGATATTTTTTTTTAGGTTGAATTGTCTTTATTGTGTTCAATCTCCTTTTAGTTTGATTGGATATCTGAACAATTATTATACTATTCTTTCCAATTCTTCAAATTGACCATTTCTTTGTTGGAATAAATGGAAGTTTCTTGGGTCTTAATCTGTCAAATAAAGGTAACATGGCTGCAATGTGAACTTCAACTTTTGCTGCTGTATTATCGTTTACTGTAAACATACTTATCAGCATCAATGTGTTATGGGGCTATATCTTATCTAAGATGTTTGCATATATATGCTGCTTCATCGGTAGTTTTGTTATAATTCTTAACCTTTTGGCTGCCATATAAAAAAGTTTGTACCTAGAACGCCGGCTATATTTTCAATTATTGATATAATTAGGATTGACCAGATAACTCGTCTCTGGCGTGTTGAGCACGGAAAATTTGATGAGATATCTCGTCTGTGGCAGTCATCATCTGCAGAGTATTTTATAAAAAGGATTTTTGTAGGCGTTATAATATGTGTTTTATGACAAATTTGAAAAGAGTTGATAGGTTTTATAAAATAGGACATGCTAAGAAGTTAACTGGACAAGCGGGAAATTGAAATAGCATGGATTAGGTGTCGGTCAAACACAGGGGTGGATGTCAATTATTGTTAATGTGATATGCGATGACAGGGCTGTAGGATTGTTCTCTGTGGGTGCAGCTTGCGTGGTGTCGCTGTGCTGCTACACGGGACTGCTGGTGTTTCATCGCTTTGGCGGTTGCGATCCGAGAGCTGCCGGCCTTCTTCATACCGATGACCAACTTTTACCAGCCTACGTCTCGATGATCGCTGGAACCGTTCCCGGTATTCTCGGGGTATTCATCGCTGGAGTATTTGGTGCCGCTTTAAGGTATTTTTTATATTATCAATCTTATCGATGATTTGTACAATTCTAACTATGCTAATTTGACATTCAAATGAATCATAATTATTTTGCTTTCACTTAATAACTATGATGTCTGTTAGTAGTTGATAAGCACGTTCAGTGCTAAAAATGCGCCTAGCGCTACATGTGCACTAAACACATATCACGCTAGGCAGGTTATCTCACCTGTTACAGTATCTGCTTCACGAAACAAATAAACATTATTTCCATTCAATCTTCAATACAGAATGTTTTTTCACCTGGGTCTGCTTCATAGTTAATTTTATTGCAACTCCTAACTCGCGAATTACCCCATTAGCGCTTGAGGCCTTAAGAATAGCCCAGGCCCTAGGTATTTAACTCACACATTTTTACTCAGTACTCCATTTTTATTTTATGTCTTTGTTGAATAAATAATCAATGCAATGTTTTTCAATTTATGATTTTATTAGATTCTCTCTATATTTTAGATAATAATAATATATCTTTGATCAGAAGAGATTACAAACATGAAAATCTCGAATAAACTTTGCAGTGCATTTTTTTATACAAAAACAAGGCCACCAATGTGCTTACTCCGCCACATAATAGCAGTGCATAATAAACATGAAGCGTCAGATTCAAAGCATGCATTATTTACAATCCCAGCCAATTATATACTCGTGATTTATATTGATTGAACGACAGCACGGCAGAGCAATTAGTGAGAAAATTATTCTATCAATGCTAGTTGTTCATTTAGTTTGCCAAAATGTTTTATCACTGTTATGATATTTTATAGTTTTAAATTACAGACCTCTAAAATTGCATTGAAAGGGAATTATTGAATGGTTGAAAATTGTAATGACTTCATTAAAATTGAATGTTGCCTAAACATGTACGCTGCAAATGATTAATTCATTGGTAGTGCAACTACTGCAGCAAAAGTATTATTGACGATTCCAATTACACATTGTACTGCTTGGCAATTTCAATAAACAACATAATCTATTTTCAAGAACAGTTTTCCCCGTAGCTAAGTATTTATTTTGACTAAATCGATTTTAGTTCTATGATTAAAATAAAATGAATTTCAGTTTCTATTTTTATCTGTTTTCAGTTCCATGTCTGTGGTGTTAAATTCATCAGCTACAGTCCTTCTGGAGGACATAATTCGTGGTCTAGCAGGAAAACGACCGAGCCCAAGTTGTGCAACAATGATTGCAAAAGTCACAGTTGCTCTTTTGGGGCTAGCTTCTCTTGGAGCACTTTTTGTTGTCGATCGATTAGGTGGAGTCTTGATTGTAAGTGAAATCTGTCTCTCGGTATGTTTGTGTGAAAATTTTCTCAAACACTCTTTGATAAAAGACATAATTTTAGTGTTGTATTTTAAATGTTGGACAATTGGATACACTATTCGTTGTGTAAGGTGTTTGTTAAAAGTTTTTCTACACTATCATCTGCTATTAAGAAGGCAGGATTATCAAAACCCCGCAATTTATTATGAAAATATTGTAATTTATCATATCATGAAATCTTAAATCAAATAATTAATGTCAATTAGCCCTATTTGACAGTGTGTCAGTGATAAAAATTGAAGAGTCTTACCTCATTCACTTCACCTATTTAGGGCCATTTTAGCGTTTTGGCATGTTATCGTTTTATATGTTCAGCCAAATAACGTAACTGACGTTATTTTATAGCGTAAGTGACATAATTATGGTTCGTCTGGTAGTCCATGTTGGCGGCATCTCTTTTAAAACGAAAACTTTATAAAAAAATAGGACATACCTATTGAAGAACACTGTCACTGAAAAAAAGATTTATTATATCATATGAAATAGGTGGCCACATCTTTATCGGCAATTGCAGCCAGTAGCACATTTGGAATGTTCACACTGGGAATGCTGTGGCCGTGGGCGAGTCCTAAGGGCGCATTGGCAGGGGCCGTAAGTGGGGCATTAGTCGGCGGCTGGGCAGCTATCGGAGCCCAAGCTGCTTCTGCCGGTGGACTCGTTCCCCCTGACAGAAGACTGGCGTCTCTCTCGCAATGCACTGCTGAATTTAATCTCACCAATGTTTGGCCACAGGTCGTGGAGGTTCGTAACATCAATTATATTTAAATGGATTTAGGTGGAATCGGTCTAATTAAGATGCTAGACTAATTGTGACTAACGGACTCAATATGAAATTGTCATTTATGTTTATCAACTCATGGTTTATTTATTTTTATCAATGAAGAAATTAAAATAGTCATATTGATCAGAGATTTGCATCCTTTTTTAATGTATATAAATTCTATATTTGCATATTATTTTTTTTCAGCCATTGGATCCGGAAACAGTGTTTCCTCTTTATCGAATATCGTATCATTGGATTGCACCATTAGGACTGCTAACGACTCTTTTAGTTGGTGTAATCGTCTCATATTTTACTAATACTCAACCCATCACTAGGTGAGTTAAAATGCATTTTTTTTAAATAATCCTCTTCTTATGTGAAACACATAGTCGTTTTTCTTTATTTCAAGAATTGGTTACAAGTTAATCTTCCAGCCTTAATGAGTTAAAATTGTGTTATATCAGTGATGCACAAATGCGGCCCGCGGGCCGCATGCGGCCCGAAATGGATATTTTTGCGGCCCAAAATAACAAATACTTCACCAACAAATTTTATTCAATTTTATTCATTTTATCAAATATGATAAAAAATAGTATTCGATATGTGAACAAATTATGCAGTAGCAACGATATATAAAAAAATCAACGTTATTTTTTATTATTTAATATGATTGTATTTACATGGATATAATTTTGTGACCGAAATTATTTTTTTTAAAATGAGTCATATCGTTTGCGATGCAGGTGCAGTATATTTTTAGATTATTGTTTTCAACACACGGATTTTATTGTTATTTTTTCAGGATTTTTGTCAGTGCATGACGTTTGTGTATCGATATTAAAAAATCTCCGCAAATAATGAAAATATATAATATTAATATGTATATAAAAATCGTATACTGATTTATCGATTATCTTGACAAAAAAATACAGTTTGATTGTGAAACATTTTTTGTGTGCATGTGGAATAGTGCGCGTATAAAGTTCTTTATGAACTTTTATTTTTTTCTAACAAATTAATTGTGTCTGAGCTAACTTTCTCCCCATTTATTTATAATGGCAGAAAACACTAAAAAACGAAGAAGAATCGAAGAAGAAAATAGAATTTTTCAAGAACAATGGACGGACACGTACTGTTTTATTGAATATAAAAAAAAAATATATGTTTGATATGTGAACAAATTATTGGAGTACCGAAGGAATATAATCTAAATCGCCACTATCAAATGAAACATAAAGAATTTGACGAAAAGTTTAAGGGAGAACTTCGTAAACAAAAAATTGCATCTTTAATAAAATCCTTATCGGCTCAGCAAACTTTTTTTATCAAATCAGCCGATACATCAAAAGCAGTAACTGAAGTGAGTTTTAATATTTCTCAGTTAATAGCGAAGACATCGAGACCTTTTACTGATGGAGACTTTGAGAAGAAGTGTTTAGTAACCGCTTCTCAAAAATCTTTGTTGTGCGAATTGCGTGAAGAATTTTGAGTCAGTGCATCTTACTCGAATGACTGTGCAACGTCGTATCATAGATATTGGAGAGAACATTGCGTCGAAATTTTCAGAAATATCCAACAAATTTGTATATTTTTCACTGGCTGCAGATGAGTCCACTGACATTACTTCTACCGCTCAAATGAGCATATTTGCTCGAGGTGTGACGTCAGAATTCGAAATTTATGAAGAACTCGTCTCTCTGCATTCCATGAATGGACAGACCAGAGGTTCTGATCTGCTGCAAAGCATCCTTCAAATCACGACTAAAATGAATTTGGATTTATCCAAACTTTGCGGAATAACGACAGATGGAGCACCGGCAATGATTGGGGCAAATAATGGGATGGTGTCCCTTCTCGAAAAACATTTGCGTGAGCTTGACCACGAAAACTCACTAATTAAATATCACTGCATTATACACCAACAAAATCTGGTTAGAAAAGATTTGGGATTTGAAAATATAATGGCCACTGTAGTGCACACAGTTAACTACATCAAATCTAACAGACTTAATCACCGACAGTTCAAAACCTTTCTTGATGAAATCGATGCTGAATATAAGAATTTGTTGTACTACTGCGAAGTTCATTGGCTAAGCAGAGGCAAGGTTTTGACTAAATTTATGTTACTTTTAAATGAAATCAAAATGTTCCTTGTCAATAAAGGAAAGTCGATCGATGTCTTGGAAGATCCTCAATGGCTGTGTGACTTAGCATTTCTGACAGATATTACAACACATCTTAATTAATGATCTGAATCTTCGATTGCAGGGAAAAAATCATTATATTTCAGACATGGCAAACAATATATCAGCCTTCCAAGAAAAACTTAAATTGTTTCATTTACAGATGAATGAAAATAAATTGTGCCACTTTCCGCAATGCAAAGAAATGTTTTCTTTACATGGCATTGATTCCAGCCACATGGTATGCTAGCCACATAATCCGAATTCAAGAATCTTTTCAAAGGAGATTTTGTGATTTTAATCGTGACCGATACTTGTTTAAGACATTTGCCAACCCTTTCTCAGTATCCATCAATGAAGCCGATTCATCATTGCAACTAGAGTTGATTGATTTGCAGAACAACGATAAATTGAGATCGAAATATCAGGAAGGGGATCTGCAAAGTTTTTATAAATATCTCCCCGAAGAGCAGTTTCCTACCCTACGTAAAAAGGCTGCGCTTTGTGCAAGTCTTTTCGGAAGCACCTACATTTGCGAGCAAGCATTTTCCATATTAAAAGTAAATAAGTCTCAACACAGAAACCGCTTGAACAATGATAATCTCAGTGCTGTACTAAGGATAGCAACCACAAACATTGAACCCGACATCAAAATGCTTGCTGCCAGTATGCAGTGTCAGAAATCTCTCTAAGTTCCATCGTGCAAATCTGCACGTAATGTGGAGCGGAAAAGGATCGAAGTTGCCGATAAAATTATGCAATTAATAAATTAAAAATAAAATATAAAATTTATATCTCATCTAGTGTAATATATCAATATTTTTTTTCACTTTTACCCTTTGCGGCCCGCGAAAAAATTTAAATGGATAAATTGGCCCTTCTCTCAAAAAGCTTGTGCACCACTGTGTTATATTATAATATAAAAAGTAAAATAGACATTGCTGACATGCTTCAATGAAACAAAAAAAAAATTGAACTCTCTTTTGTTTTCATATCAACACTATGACATATTAAAACATTGTTTTTTAGTTTGGATCCTGACCTGATTTCACCTGTTATTCGGCGATTTCTACCATTAGAAACTATGAAAAATTCGGGTCAAGCTATTAAGGCCAGAAACATTTCCGAAAGTAATAGAGAACTATCTAAATCTGCTCCAACTGTAAAGGGAAATTGTAGCACTTCTCCCTCTACAAGTTTATTGCTACTAGAAAAGAATTTTCCTCTGGTAAAATACAACATCTAAATTAATACACTTTATTTATTATATTTTTTGCAATTAATATTTTATTTCCACTCAACTATATATTCTGTGTGGTTTAAATATGAAGTGTTTTTTTCTTTTTCAGGATATCAAAGGACCAAACAATTCACAAAACGGAAGATGATACAAGACAATCTCTTATATGTGACAGTATTAAAAGTAGTATTAATATTTTGACAATAGTTTGTAATATTAGTTAATAATCTTAATTGTTGTGAGATAAAATGGTGTATCATAAATTGAAAGTATTCAAAAATTTAATTGTAATCGGTTTTGTAAATTTTTATATTAAAAAAGTGGTGAGGTACTTTATTATTACTATATAGTATTGTAATAAAGTTTAAACATTACTGATTGTTTTACGCTCTTTTACTATGACTGCCATTTAATAATATGAGAACTCAAAATTTACTCACATCTCAATATATTCAGTCAGAAATTACATACCACTAAACCAGGGGAGGGCAAACTTTTCGGATGGAGGGCCAAATTCAGGAATTCAAAATCAGCAGCGGGCCGCAAGTAAAAAACCATTTTTATATGTACACTATTTACTATCATGAAAAGAAAGAAACCTTATGAGAGGAATGGAACTGTTTTAGGTACGTCTCTTTGTAGTTGAGATTCTTAAAACTGCTTGTAAATTTTCATCGGTGATGTTTGATCGTAAAGAGTTTTTATCATTTTATCAAGAGTTTCATGATTGTAAATGTTTGCTCACATATATAAATTGATCCAAAAACAACGATTATTATATTTATTTTCAGTCTTTTTAATTAGGCGTAAAAAGACAAAAACATGAATCTTCTTCAAAAAGACAATATTGCTCGCGGGCCACAGTTTGCTCGTTCCTGCCCTAGGCAGTGGTGTAGGAAGGGATCCTGTCTCCCGGAGCGATCCTTTTATTTACCGCCCCCAATATGCCCTCTAATTTTGTTTTTAAATCACTTCTACTATTTTTATCTATGAACTAGGAGTTTTAAATATAGGTGGTTTAATGTTTTTATGTATAAATATAATTTATCGAAAAATATTGCATTTATTTTTGAAAATGCCGCCTCCAAAAATGTGTTACTCGGGGCGGTCCACCCCTACCGCACCCCACTTGCTTCGCCACTGCCACTAAGCTTCTGAGATTGTGATGTTAAAAAATAATATTTTACAATAATTTATTTTTCTTCATATATTGCAGTATGGCACTGCCATCTATAAAATTTATAATCAAACTCAATCTAAATACCTACCAAATTAAAGCTTACTTCAGGTAAGGCCAAAAAAGCTATGTAGTAATGGCATCTATGATTTGTTTTTAACATTTTTAACGCTTCTGTTCTGCTTGAATATCCAACTTATGTTATGATGGGTATCTAAAAAAATCAGTAAGTCAAAAATTAAATATATATTGACTTTCATTTAATAATGTCAAATAATTTCTTGATTTGAAAGTACTTTCACAAAATAAATTGGCTTTGAAAAATATAACGAGTACAATCAAGTTATTTATTAAACGACTTATGTATTAAGAAAAAATAGAATATAGGGAAACATTAAATTTAATAGTTCATTTTTTCTGTAATCGGACTATAATGACCCAGAGACAATTGGTCTCCAGCAATAAATTCTTCTACCTATTCTTATCTAGTGCAGCGGTTTTCCAGTTTATATTAGCATTGATTATTACACCCAACAATAGAATTGAAGTCTAGATCTGTTTCTCCTCCTATACCCTAACGCCATACTCTTAATGAATTAATTGATGTTCATTATTTTCTTAGCTGGTTATACGAATAAAAGTAAGTATCTTTTTTTTATAATTGAGTTCTCAAGAAGTAAAGAAATTCAAATAGTAAAATGATCAAACAAATTTCTATTTTAAAGTACAATCACATCTTTACTTAGTGTTTTGGAGGATTACATATTTTTATTTTAGGACGATAACACTATTACGATGTGTATTTATTGAGCTTATTTCATTTTTATGACACTTTAAGGCAAGTAGAATATTAAAACGCATCTAACTCATTTTCTGACTTCACCTCTCAGGGGCTCAATTTATCTGAACAACAAGATTAAATTTTTTCCTACACCTATGAATAAAATCTAGGTATCTAATAAATTGTCAATAAAATCCATCCGGGAATGATATTGTTCAAGTAATAAATGGAACATTGGGAATTCATTACTATAGATATTTGGATCCAACTACCCGTTGAGATACAGCCCCTAAAAGTGATCATAGGGTTCACGTGCAGTCAACTACAAACTATATAAATAGACTTTCTGAATACACATTCAAAATAAGTGCATCTTTAATAAATAATTAACTTAATTAAAAATAAAATAAAGTTTTTTTTTATTAAACATTTTAACGTTGTAAAACCGTGTCAACTTTGCATGAATTTCTATATATTTTTTTTATTGTCCATGTATTTTATCAAAATATGATTACTCGAAGAAAGATGCATGTGAGTAATGGCAAATTAATGCTTTGACAAAGTTGGTTTATGGATTGGTAACGTTGCCTATGTGAATAAGTTACCTCTTGTTTCAATTTTGAAATTTTTAGTACAAAACGATATTAGTTCAGCTATTTGAAATCAAATTGCATAAATGCATAAAACATTTACTTTAATGTTTTAAGACATAATTTAATAGATTGCGGTACATAATCTGGATCATTGCATTGAATGCATTGGGTAACCTAACAGTTTGGGCCCCTGGATAGGTCATCTGGCACTGACAGTCATGCAATGCATGAGGGCCCAGCGAAAGGGTTTTGAGGGGAATTTCTTCATACTCGATATAAAAAACTGATTTATAAAAAATATAGCTCGTCATATGTACAAAGAATTTTATTTTTAACTTCACAAACGTTCTATTATGTTACTTGTTATACGAATAATTTTTGGACCACTATCATCAGCGGCGTACCAACCTCATAGCAGTCTTGCAATACATGAGAGCCTAGTGAAAAAAGGGGCACACATTTATAAATATTAAGGAGAGAGGGGCTTGCGCGAGGGCCCCAAATTTCTAGCTATCCAATCCATAAATGAGGTCACTCTGTATGTATTTTTTACCCCCTTCCTTCCTTTGTTACAAAATCTTCATCTCGTAAATAAATAGCATTATATCATTTAATTTCTCTACTATAATGTATGAGTGAGTGGTTGAGTGGTCAACGTCGTTGGCTTTGGTTGAGGGGCACACGGTTTGAATCTTAGTGCGGAATCTTTTATAAATTATTTTTTCAATCGATTTATGAATTTCTGTCCGAATTCCCTTCCACCCATACATATAATCCTAAAAGCAGTGAGTAGCTCTATGCTTATAGCACGATAGGAATTCATTTCTTCAAATATGATTTTGGACCTTGATTCAATAATAGTTTTTTTTAACAAAAAATTCAACCAATTTACCAATATGTTTCATCTGAATATTCTATGGAGATTAGTATCTAACATTCCTGATGCTCGGGTGTGCGGCCAGGAAACAGTTTTAGAGCCTTACCGTCTCTGAAAAAGAAAGGTAGAACAACTGAGTTACAAGTAGTTTTCATAGAAAATCTTATGTTGACATGAACTCTATATGCTCGACATTGGGAGTTTGAGTTAAAAAAGAAAAATAATTACTCCTATAAAATATTTTATCCTTGATAGAGTGTATTTAAAAGAAAGGGAAATGGTTATCAATGGAAGTATGTCTACGTCATTCGGACGTGATAATTGAGTAAAATAAAAGCTGGAATGACAGTGTTAATAATTGATAATAATACAATTGAGAAGAGTGCTTTTTATTGGACATAGTTAAACAAAAACGCTAGAACCCACATTCAACAAATTGATGGGTTAAAAAATTCTATTTTACTTTTTCATTTGTGTGGTATATTTTATAGTCAATGAATGAACAGCACTTTTTTCATTATAAGTATGTAGAATTTAAAAAAATACTATATATTTTTTTAACAATTGTTACACATAATTGTGTTTTTTTCGAAATGAATCTGCGGCTTAAGAGTAAAAGTTCTTAAGTCCTTTAAAAAAAAATCTTTTTAGTTAGGCAATTTTACCTACACACATAGTAGACTGTATGTGACACGATGATGCTACCAGCTACCTAAATCTTATTTTCAACAAAATATGACTTAAGAACGTTTACTTTTATAAGGCATGGAAATATTGGATAGTTTAAACCAGGTTTTGGTAACCTATGACCCGCGGGTCACCAAGTGACCCATTTGATGATTTCAAGTGACTATAAAATATTATATGAAAATGCCCACTGACCCGAATAGTCTTAAAAGTCACATTTTTTTTTACTTTGACCCGCAGCCACAAAAGGTTGCCAAGGCCTGGTCTAGTTTCTCAACCTTTTTGGGCCCGTGGCCTCTTTTGGGTCTCATTTTTTTCCGTGGCCCCCATTTCCAATTCGATGGCAGATTTCAAAATTTTACCCAGGAATTTACGGAACTCCCAAAATGAAAAGACGCGAGAGTATAAATTTAGGATAAACAAGAAAATATAATGAATATAAAAAAATCTGGCGGACCTTTCAGCTCAACGTGGTAGTTCTCGAGATCGAACATTGAAGTTGCGTGCGAGAATTGCGATATTAACATTAAACGATCACAATGGAAATTTGATCTGGTAAATAAATGACTAATTAGGTGTTTTGCATAATATGATAAAATATAATCTTTAGGTTACCAATTATTATGAAATAATGTGGTTTGTACATTTTTGCGTAACTGCGTCAAATTTATTTCTGTAACAAAGTCCTCCGCCCCCGACTCATTTCAAACCTATAATAAAGTTTGTTCAAGAACGATTCAATATTTCACAATCATTTATTATGCAAACGAGAAAGTAAATTTTGTACAGCGCTCACCTAGGTACCTCGGGCAAGTTATACAAATTTTAAATTATCTATATTATTATCATTATGGAAAGTGGAGATGAAGATGTAACTTCTGTTAAACGTAGAATGAAACCGCTTGAATATAAATTGACATTTTAAGATTTTCGTGGCAGTCGCTTTTTCTCAACGAATAGAATTTCGTCGTAATTTTTCAGGAAGAACAATGTCGTTTACTGTATCAATAATCTTAAAACAGGGCTGATTTGGAACAGCCATTTTTTATTTACTCCTAGATAATATTTGTTTCTCTCCGAGTACTTCACGAGTTACACTAATTTTTATTTATCACAAAAACGTTTCACAATAAAAATCAGTTTTTCAGTTTTTTATTAGGTAATAATTCTGCAGTGTTTATTAAGTCAGGGTTTCCCAAACATATTGTGCAATGGAACACTTTGCAGATCTGGAAATGTTACCGGAACACAGCTTATGTTTTAGGTCGGGTCATAATAGTAAAAATATATTTTAAAAATATATAATTTAAGATTTCGACTGAAGGTGCTTAGTGGAATTTCAATACTAAATTTGAATCGTTCAAACTATGTACATTCTCACAGATTTTGTCACTAACGACCCGGGTTTCGCCTTTCGGCATCTTCAGGCATTCAAGTGCACGGATGAACTTGAACTGACGCTTAGTAAATGAAAGTTTCGTGTTTATATAAGATATAAATGCATCACTGAGTCCAAAGCCATTGCTGGTGAAAAGGATGAGCCCATGGGAATGCCAACAGATTCAACAAAGCACAGCTGCAAAGTCTTCCGATTTTAAATGAAATATCAAACTTTCCCACATCTCCACTTCTATACCCTATATAATCATAAAATCATATAATCATAAAACCTTTGCCGACAAACAAATTATATAATTCTTGAAACTGCTCACTACTCAAATCTGTTGGCACTCGTCAGTTCAAGTTCATCCGTGCACTTGAATGCCTGAAGATGCCGAAAGGCGAAACCCGGGTCGTTAGTGACAAAATCTGTGAGAATGTACATAGTTTGAACGATTCAAATTTAAAAAATATATGTTTTTAAATCACTTATAATTTATTTTTAAGACATGTTACTTAAAAATAAGAGAAAACAATACTCATAGTAATTCAAAACTCCGCATGTACGTAGGTATTTGACGTTTTAAGCATCAATGGAGATTTACCATTTCTCAATTTTTAATATGAAGTAGTAATATGTTTACATCTGTTGCAGAGTATATTACCATCCCAAATTTTGACGGAACACCTATGTAGGTCCCACGGAACATAGTTTGGGAAACCCTGTATTAAGTAATTATGTTGGCGTCCTTATGGCGCGGCGGTTAGTGTTGTTGCCTTCCGTGCCGGATCTCACGGGTACGAGTCCCAGTACGAACAGCATTTTTTCGATCGATTTATCGATTTCTGTTCGAAGGCATGGGTGTTTGAGATGTATACAATTTCCTTCCCACCATTCCGATCCTTCAACAACTGGGTGTAGCGAGAGCGATAAGTTAACCATTAGTCCTATCCTAGCCTTATCCTTGTATTCCTACTGCTCTCTTATAAAAAGAAAGCTTGAGAGAATAAGTAAAAAAGAGTTCTCGTAGAAAAACTTCTGTTGAGGTACCTTCATTAGGAGGCCATATGCTCAGCATTTGGAGCGGACATGTCGTAAAAAAATCTAGTTGGATAATATTTTTTTCAGACCTACTCCTCTCAATATAATAGTGAACATGAAAAACATTTGTGACATTCATTAGTAAATCAAAAGTTCTTGCAGCATTCGTTTCAATTATCATATATAGTTCTAATGATATTTAATAATCAATAACTTTATATTTGTGTAATTTTGAGAACCAAGAAAAACTAAGTTTTCATTTGCCACGAGTGTATAATATGTGAATAAATAAGTAAATCAATTGCTTACATAAGGATCGTCAAATAGTCCAACCAAGCTTCCGAAATGAAGAATTTCTGAAATAAATCAAAAATTTGTTTGTATACAAAGACACGCACAGATAAATACAAAAATATGAATGCATAAACACTGCGTAAAGTTATAACATTTTTAAAATAGGTGATGGAATTTAAATGATAATATTTAAAGATTCAATTTATAAGAACATATTTCTAAAACCATCAGAAAGTGAGAAAAAGCTTATGGGTACATGATTTCTAAAATTAAATAAAATGTTTTTACTTATTTTTATATATCTACATAGATTAAAGAAGAAACTCGCCTGCCACACTCAAGAAATTCACGTTAAACAATTGGGCAAATCGCTGTTTTCGAATTCGGTCGTATAAAATAGGGTATAATTCATTTCAGGCATAGTTACAATAAATTAATGTCGTCAATTAAACAAACCAACTTCGCAGAACGCACGGGACGTGAATTATATTAATAACGTGATGTTTTAACGGGTGCAGCCAAAACAAACAACACGGTGCATAATATAAATTCAACATCGGATTTCATTAATTAGCTTTGCACGTGAAGTACGGAAAAGTTTGTGACGCCGGTAAATAGATACCCCACCCCCAAGCTTCATAAATGTACAAACATATAATCGGAGGTTTTTCAACAGTGATGCAAAATTTAAAATTGATTACTATTTGCGTTAATTACTCCTTCAAGAAACTTATTTTATATATTTAGCAATTATAAAAGACAGTTATTTAGATTTGACGGAAATAGAAGTTTCAATGTTTGGTATGCCAGTTATAATGTTATTTACGTAACGACAATAACAGCAATAAAGATAATGTTTATTTATAGGAAGAAGCAAAATTAATAGTTGATATAATCACATATCACATGGTATATGTTTGAGCTTTGTAGTTAATTTTGAATCACTACAAAGATTTGCATTGCTTTCTCCGAATACTGTGCAGTACTTTTATGACAGACCTATGTTTCACCTATTTTTCCATCTAATGGAAACTCGTTTTTTTTGACAGAGGTTTTCTCATTTTCTTATGATAACATACCCAATTAAAGAGAGAATTACCTTTTCATATATTTCAAAAAGGTGTTTTTAGTTTCGTATGTATAGGAGAATGAACTCAGTATTGTACATCGAGGATATTCATTTAATTCTTTCAAAGAATCCTTGCCTCAACGTGTTACTACCAGGAAAATCACCGAATAAAGCTTAGCATTTTTCCTTCCAGGTAGTTAGTTATGAAGATGTACAATTACAATAATACTTATATCCGAACACGCCAAGAGAATACTAACATTTATAGAAATGCCATTTCGATTTCAAAGATTGAAAAGTTATTTATTTTCTTCCTGCTACACTAATAATAAACAATAATACACCCAAGCTCCTTTTAAAACTTTGTGAATCTTATGAATCTTGTAGAATCGAATTCAAAACTATGTACATTGTCATCATTTTGTTTTTTATAACAAAATAATATTTAGAACCAATATGTGAAATTCATTTAATTCGAAATTCAACCGAAATTGACAGTTTAGCTTAATTATTTTAATTTAGCTGTCAAGGCGTGCAATCGAATTTATCATTTCTTTGGCTGCTAATATTTATTTATATGATATGCTGACAAAATTAGCTTCAAAGATCTCGTACTTATTCATTTAGTAGCTATCAAGTTAAATGTTGGCAAATCATCGTATCAAGTTTACTAGAAAAACAATCGTTTACCGAGAAATTTACATGTACGAATTTTAAACTGTAATTACTGTAAATGGTATCCTTATAATATAAGACAAAACATAAAGCTATTTGAACGACAAAATAATTGTTGACACATGGTGAAAACATTGAACATACCGTCGGAATTTTAGCAATTGGATTACTGAGTGAATTGAAAATAATTTAATGCGAATATTATAAAATAAATGATTTTATGAATACCTTATAACGACATACAAAACTCATAAAGGCTGCGAAGTAAAAGCATCGCTAGTCATTCATTTGAAGTAATTTCATCGGAAAAGTTTATCAAACAATGGCGCGGGCGGCAGGTAAGAAGAGGTAAGAGGATCGCCCGCTTTTCAGCCATTACAGTTTCTAAACTGTATGCAAATCATGCCACCTTGAATGCCGAACGTGTTGAAGGAAAGGCTTTCGCGGAATATGAATGGGGAAATGAGTAAAAGCTGCAATAACTCGGCGAGGCTGAAATAGAATCAGTTAAACAGAGGCTGCGAGTATTTATGAAAGTAAGTCGTGCCGGGAAATATGCGAGAACCGTTTGAATGTAACAACATGCCATACAAAAACCAGACGCAAACCGCCTCAACATTTAGAGAGATTTTTTCTTTCCACCGTCAATTTATCAAAGAAGTAGAAACGATACATGAAACACTATTCAAATGTCTTGTTTTATTTTGGTATTTTACTATCGATATACGCTTCAAAAACTCAGATTCTTTTTATTGCCTCCGCTTTTATTCTTGAAAGCATATTTTGTTTTCCCTCTTGAAATTGTGATTTTTTTAATATTGCTTTTTTTTCGGCCACACAAAAAACAATGAGCTTAAAATTTAACAGTTTCTTTATACGAAATCAGTTAACTAAATTCTCTCTCTTGTTTGTGAAGTCTATTTATATTGTGGTAATGTTGCATCGATTGAATATGAAACGCCACGTCTAAGTTTTCTATTTTTTTTATCACATTAAATCAATTTGATACAAATTAATATAGGTATACACTATGATACATAACTATAAATCGCTAAGAGGATATATTCGTCGATAGACATCTATTAATTGTTTTATTCGTTTATTCAAATTCATCTGTCATATTTGTGGTATGTGAATTCTCTTCTTGATAATACTGGTGAGTGTTAGTTTATGGTAAAATTAGAAGAGTGCACTTGTTTAAGATTGGTTTATACATTTTTTTTGACTTGGAGAGAGTTTAGAGACAGTTTTCCAGTCCATGTCTTCAAAACGTCCCCATTTGTTTCCCGCAGTCCGCACAGTATGCGGCCGTAAAATATGTATGTTCCCGCACCGCTCACCTGAATCTCGGCGCAAATGTTATTCCGGTTTGCGTAATTTCCGCGCAATTAACCGACGCGTCTCGCGGCAGCTTCAACGCCCAAATAATAATTTTATTAAGCTTATGAGGAAGTCATTACGTGCGGTGGAATCGCGGATATACGCTCCAGAGGAAGGCTAGAATCCAGACTAATGTGGCACAGATGGTTTCGCGCCATTTTACGAGTTTTCGCGCGTGAATATTTTCACGTCGGCCATTTCTCTGTTTGGTAGTCTTGTTTGATGGCTCCCAATTGCCGCAGTTGTGTTATTAATGCTTTTCACTGCGGACGAGTTAAATAATATTATCAAGTTGTGAGCTGGCATCCTTTACGACGCGCAATGAAACCTGTTCTAATTTACTACGATTCAGGGTTGCCAAGAAGACGAACAAAACCCACAATGACCGAAAAGAAATCTACCATTTTATAAAATACACATTGATGTTTATTGCTTGAGAACTAATTCAACATGTGATTTAATCTTAATTATTTTTCGTTGATTGCTCCGATTTATTATTTCTGATTTATTAAACAAAGTTATCAAAGTAAATTTCATGAAATTTCTGAAAAGTATGTAAAAGCGTGAACATATTTCTGCTATTAAATTTCATGAAGATGTTTTGGTGTACTCTCCAGTAAAATAATAATACGTTTTTATTTTTTTTCAACCATATACAAACTATGGAAAGTAAGATGAAAAAAAATTAACGGTATGAATTCCAACTTAACATCATGCAAGTTTGGCTGTCATATTTTTGTTATATGTATAAATAAGGTAGTGTGATAATTCATTATATGTATTCAAATACACTTTCTTCTATACCCTCCGCTTTCTTTTGTTGTAAATAAAGTAAATAACGTTTTTAAGTACTTACAAGTATTAAATTGACCTAATCAGTTAACGGAATGAGAAAGTATCTTAATTGAATATAATATAGTATTGCTAATGGATACTTGTTACAAGCATTATAATTACCCCGTAAATGAATAGTATTGAATGAGTAAGTTTTCCTCAAACGCTATGTGGACGTTATATTCTTTTGAACGTTAAACTAAAAACGATCAAGAAAAAAATAATTTTAAATTTTAAGCGCAATTTTGTAATGCAATTATAGCAGACATGTGATTCACATCTGTACTTTTAATGTAGTGTATGGAAGTGAGAGATTTAATCAGTAATAAAGACATATAACATCTCTCTGAGAATGCATAATTGAAGCGGAGAAATTTAAAATGGCATTAGACGGAAGATTAACAGTTAGCAATATTTAATTGTTTTTTAAATAGTCTGATTATTTGCAGCCCTGCACGTGCCGGTTATGTTTTCTGTTTTGAAAGGCTGAAAAGCCCGTGTTTCATAGAGCACGATTGCGTCGAGTTGTGATTTGTTATTTTAGTGCGCGCTCATTCATTTCAGGATCGTTACTTCACTTGTAAATCTTTACTTTACGCGTTCCGTGCGAGATGCTCTTTAGAACACGATTAAATTTTAAAATTGGCGGCTGCGAAATATGTTATTAGGGATGGTACACCATAAACCACTGTGGAGTTTAATGGCGTGGTGCATTTTAACGGCTTTGAAACAATGTTGCCACGCAGTTAAATTCAGTCAACAGAGAATCTTAATAAAGTACCGAAGGAACTGCAGCACGCATTCATTTTATGAGAGTATCTGACCAAATAATATGCCTTAAGATCATTGAAGATAGAAACGTTAATTTACAAATTTATTTATTTTCGCTTGCGAAGCGATTGGTCTCTTCTACTACCATATTATTTTACACCATTTGTAATTCTACAAATATTTGTATTCTGAATAAAAAATAATCATAAATAAATCGCATATTGTTTTATTACTGGAGATCTACTCTAATAAAAGGCATAGCCAAAGCTCATACTAATATTTTCAAATATAAATGAATGTCATACTACGATAACCTTACCATAAATTGGAAGTAGAAATGAGTGAAACTATTAATGTGTGGTATTATAAGAATTAAATCAAAACTGTTCTCTACAATTAACACATATTATATGTATTAAAGTTGTAGGTCGTCATCATACATAGATAGAAAAAAAAACGAGAGAGAACTTTATGAATGTTATTAATGTATTGTACAGAAAAGTTGTTATGGCAACCAAGAAATGAGAGTACTGAAAAATACTATTTTATTTAAGTTGATTTGCATTATCTAACTTCGCAATTATTTTATCAAAGTATCTCTCGCTGCCGTCGGTTGCATATAACAATGTTAAAGAAAGAAAGCGACTCGCAACTTATTCCATCTAAGAACTCTTTTTGGTGTGTGGGGTAAATAAGGACTGAAGGAGATATCTCGACAGTGGAGCGCAAAACAAACATAAAATTCATTCTGGACCTGACAATCAATAGTGAAAGCCCGATGTTTATCTAACTCTATGCTTCATTTGTAATGTAAATAATTTACATTAAATCTAAAATATGATAGTCATCAATATTTTAAATATTGAAATAATGTGTGATTTGTTTTATTGACAGAAAACAGGTTAGTAATGCATCTTAAAATTATGTTCAATCTTAGTTTCTGTGTAAGAAAAATTCTTAGTCAACAGTTTTTGAAGTAAAATCAATAATCTTTCCAATTTATTTTACCTAAGTACTTCAATCAAATGTGAATACGATTGAATGACGTCTTTATGAGCATTTTACAATATAATTGATTTTTATTTATCAAACCAATAAACTTAAAGCGATGTGCTTTATTTGGTGTTATACAGGTAGCATTCTCCTCAGTTTTTATAAGATTATATTTTACAAAATTGATTTTGAAATATTTATCTCTATGTAGAAGTTTTTTTTTATGGATTTCAGAAAAAAAATACTGCAGATATCTGGATTTACTAAAGAGAGAAAAACTAGTGACCAGGGCCGGCTCGTCGCATGTGTAAAGTGTGCACTAAAATGTTTATACTATCCACTCATATAGTTCTACTTTTAGCAATATTGAATCATGAACGATTTTAAGTACAGTACACTGGACTCTTTTTTTAAACGGCGGACACATTCGATACAATATCGTTTAAAAAAGTACACTTAAATTAAAAAATAGCGGTGAATAAGTTTCCTTGCGTAAAAATCAATTCATGATGTTAAAAAAAACAGATTGTTTATTGAATTTTAATTTTACTTTTTAAAAAAAGCACCAAACGTACACGAACCCGTTCATACACAATTGGTAAGACATCATTTTCATCACTTGAGATATCTAAAGCCTGTGTAATATTTTTTTTCCAAATTGTCGAATTTACATGCCTGCGCATAGTGCTAAGAAATAAGCACACGCGAGGAATGTTGATCCGTGTTATTTCGAAACTGTTTAAAAAAACGTATGAAACGATAATTATTATAATATAATAATAATAGTTAAACGGACTAAGCAGCCTCTTATCACGTCCAAAATAAAGAAACGGCGGTGGACCTGGCTTGGACACGTGTTGAGGATGCCTGAAGAGAGCCTGAACCCTGTCTGTCTCTTCTTCCGGCCGGATGGATCCCGGCGTCGTGGAAGGCCACTGATGATCATCCACAGGATGTACTCAGCGGAGTTGCGGGACGCTAAGATGACCTGGGAGGAGGCGAGGAGACTGGCTGGAGATAGAAATTCGTGGAGGAACTTCGTGGTGACCATATGCTCCGTATAGGGAGCGGATATGGATTAAAAAAATAAAATAGTTATTATTATATTATAATCCTGATTATTTCGATCATTGATAATATTGATAACCAAAGCAACCATTAAAATCTCTTAAAGGTGCCGCCATAGGTATTTTTTAACACACATATTTTTTTATATAATTCAACCTATAGTAGAAATAGTAATTTAAGGAATAACATAACTCTATTATTGCTATATTAAGGTTGCATGTAGTAAGTCGTGGCAGTGATGTAGAGACAAAACCACTGATAGTTCTACCATCATCTTAGTAATCAAAAAAAAATCATGAATTATTTATCCCTTAATACAAAACAGTAGATTTATTACCTGGTTTTGGTACAGCACTGCCGATGAGGTCGAGTTACCTGTCCATAACAACGCTAAAAAGGCCCCAGTGTCAACGCTGGATATCTCTCGGGGGCCAATTATGTTTAATTGCCGAGACCTCGAGCTCAGTCCTGCGGCCCTTCTTTACATTGTTAGGGCCCTCTGTAGCGCCCTCACTAATTGGCTTGGGACCGTTTTGCTTGCTTTTCTCGGACTATGGCACAATATTCGAAAATGTTTTACATACATACAACTGTTTTCGGCATTTCCTTTCTGATAAAAGTAAGGAATGTTACGTACGCCAAACTGTCGAACATTGATATAAGTATAAGTTATTTTCGCAATTACTTTGTAACCGATATAAATTGAATGAGTACAATGTTTTCTGCGTCTGTAAAGACGTAAAAAGAAATATGCATTTGGATAACCATTAGGTCAGTTAATAAATGCGAAAATTACCATGTTACTATTACTAAAAGGGTTCGACATAAAAATAAAAAACGTTCAGAAAAAACTATCCCTTGATCATCAGTAACAAATTTAATTAGAAAATGAGAAACAAATACAGGTCAAATAATGATTCATAAAGAAAAACATTCTAGGAGTATATATAATATAATATGTATTTAAAAAAGGGAGATGAAAAGGTCCAGCAATGGGGATATGCTTACATTGTATAATAACTTACAACAAACAACACTGCCAATCAACACAATCTTCAACGTCTATATATTAGACATATCGACTGTGAAAAGAAAAAATGTCGAAACCCACACACAAAAAATTTTAAGGGAGACAAAAAAACGTTTTATGATAAAAACGTCAAATTATGAAGTATACACAACCTTGAGTGCACGAAGACCGATAATCTGGTTTTTAATTGACTTAATCTAATATTAATTTAATATTTAAAAAAACCTTTTTTAAGTCTTTATTCCTGGACGCAATTTCCACAGGTCCTACTTTTTCAAACTTAAAAGCTAAATTAAGATAGTGTGATTATCGAAAAAAAGCTGTTTTGAAAAAACTGTGGGTTACGTCATTTTTCCTTTCCACAGTCGATATGTTACCTACTGGAGTATAAATAATATGCTATTTTCAAGACTAAATTCAATGTACGGCGTTAACGTAGATATTTTTACGAGACATATAAAAAGACGAAACAAAACTATGATCTGCGTTATATAATATAATATATTTTCAGTACCTGTAGCCAAGTGATCAACTTGCTTTTGGTTGCGTTATTCACGGGTCCGAATTCCCGTTCGGAAAGTTTCATAAATTGATTTGGGTTCTCGAATTCATGAATCTCTGATTTGTTTTAACTTACAATCTATTAAAAGACAGGTATAATAACCCAAACTAGTATGTAAAATATTATATTTAATAACTAGCCAATACTGTATTTGCAAAATCTACATTATATATAAAAAATAATCTTAGAGTAAATATTTAATTTATAAATGTATTTTTAAATCATTAGATATTAATTCATCATAATTTTTTCTCGATCAGTCGTAAAATAATGTATGTACATATAAAATAAAACAACTAAATTTAATGACTTTATAAAAAATATACATAATAAATGATTGTGCTTAAATCTGCCTTTAATTTTAACTGAATATCATATTGATTTATTTAATGAGTCCGGTGTTTATTTATTTAAACGAAGCCCGTACAGTAATCATAGACACACTATGCTTGCTAAAAAACAAAAGCTTTTATAAAACAGATAAAAAGTTTTAGTGTTGACCACTATTGAGTAAATAAATACGAGATAAAAAGAAGGAGAACACCCCTTATCCTCGCATGTGACATGTTATAAGTTGCTGGAAGGGTAGTAATCTACCCTCCTGCTAAATGTCCCGCAGAGTGGACAGATGAGGGCGGCGATGAATAGTCTAACACTTGTGATGGCTTGACAGACGCTGTTTTGTACACGCTTTATTGCTTATCTTTCTTGGGCGAATGCTCTCGACAAATATTGACTGTTGATTTACTCGTGCCTGATTTATTGCGGACGGAAAGTTTAGACAAGTAGTTTTCGCACCCTATGTGAGTCGTAATAACATATGATACTCCACAAGATTAGCCACACAGACAATAGCAATACTTTCTTTAAACCGAGTATTTTTAACGAAGAAGGTTGTTAATAATTCAGTATGTTTATTAAATTTATTTAAAATTTAAATCGATAACATAGCTTTTCCAGTTGTATTAAAATGTGTGGTAACTATAATACATAAAACCGTTTTCAGATCATTTAATTCAAATATACTTAATATTTTAGTTTGAAAAAAGTAATAGGTAAAATGTTTAATGAGTATGATATTTTTAATCTTTTAATTTACTCGAAGAAAATTCAACAAAGTCAATCAATATAATTCTGAAGATTAAAGTATGATTTTTCAATCTGAAATATATTATTTTCATTTTACATATGGACACACTGAAATAAAGCTTCCATCCCAAGTATATCAGGGGATAAAAAATAGAATATACGCAATATCGAAGCTGCTTTTTTAAAGATACTCGCGTGAATTTTTCCACGTGTCAATATTATGAATAATCAAAATGCGAGATAATAATCCTGTTAGCGCGTCGGCAATGAAACGGAGCGAACGAAATCTCGCCCATACATCGCAATCACATCGAGGCTATTCAGGAGAGCGTCGCTAATCTTTCATTTGTCGTCGGTAGGCGTCGGCGTCGGCGCCACTTACCGAGCGTCGAGCGAGCTTTTGTAACGCCCAATAATCCACTTACAACACTTCATTCTCTAACGGACCGAGATGATCTCGTTTCAGCGAGGCTTTTTTCCACACCACCACCACAGCACCGCGGCGGTCTGTTAAGCTTTCCCCAAGACGACGACTTTACTTTCATCGCTTAAGTTTTTTTGGATGTGTATTTTTTGCAACGTTTAACAGTGTGATTTACAGTCAATCTTGCTAGAACTCTATTTCACGATTGATAGTACAACACAAATTTAGAAATTTGATATATACTTTTCATATGGTAAAATTTTCTTTTATAATGAAACAATAGTTTTTTTTATTTTATTCTTTTATATTTAAAAAATGTGTTTGCAACATGGAAAAAAAATATAAATCTCATAATATGTACAAATCACAAGATGAAATTTGAAATAACAAAATTGAGAAATGTATTTTCATATTTCCCCTTTTAGCTTTACAAGGATTTGATATCCAAATAAATCTACCTCCCCAGAAAAAACATATTTTCGCATGTCAAATATTTGTATAGCCTGGAGCGCGGACTAGTGTTACTTTTACTGGACTTTTAGAATTTTCGACATACGCTTTGGTTGAATTACTGCCATGAGCTAAACAAGCCGTCACCGAGCCAAGTTTGTTAAAAAATATTAAATAAATTATCATAATGAAATCATATACGCTTTAAATCTATATATATAAAAATGAATGTTTGTATGTTTGTTACCTATGCGCTCCTATACCGCTCATCCGATTGCGATAATTTTTTTGGGGAGTTGTTATGCGGACGCCAGAATAGGTTTATGAATCAGCAGTGGGCTGCCAATGCGTTAATTTGTTTGTTTGTCTGGTATGCGTTGCTATACCGTTCATCTAATTGCGATAAAATTTTGGTGAGTTGTTGTGCGGACGCCCTAAAATGTATATAAATCAGCGGTGGGCTGCCAATGCATTAATTCGTTTGTTTTTTCCGTATGCAATCCTATACCATTCATCGGACTGCGATAAAACTTTGGCGAGCCGTTGTGCGGACGCTCGCGAATGTATATGAATCAGCGGTGGGCTGCCAATACGTTAATTTGTTAGTTTGTCCCTGAAGCGTTCCTGTTCCTATACCGTTCATCCGATTGCGATAAAACTTTGATGAGTTGTTGTGCAAACACCCGCAACGGTATCTGAATAAGTACAGCCAGCGGTGGGCTTCCAATACGTTAATTTGTTTGTTTGTTCCGTATTCGTTCCTATACCGTTCATCTGATTGCGATAAAGCTTTGGTGAGTTGTTTTGCGGACACCAGCAAAGGTTTTTGAATCAAAACATACAACGATGGGCTGCCAATACGGTAATTTGTTAATTTTTCCTTTATGTGTTCCTGTTTCTATACCCTTCATCCGATTACAATAAAACTTTGATGATTTGTTGTGCGGACGCCCTTAAAGTTTTCTAAATTAGTACAGCCAGTGGTAGGCTGCCAATGCGTTTACAAAGGGCTTGCTTTATATCAAAGCAATTCTCGGTATTCTAGGAAGCAATGAGTTTTTTATCACTCTGATAGACCACTTAAATAAGCAATCGATTTTTACATTTACAATATGTACCAATACGCAATTTACTGTAAACTCATCAATGTGAATGGCCGAAAATGTAATACTGTGTATACTGATGCTGTCATAGATAATGTATGTAAGTCAGAAATTGCAGTTATGTACTCATTTGATTTGAGAATATTGTTTTCTCTTAAATTAACAAGGGGCTGGCCAACCTTAGCAAAGTTTCACAAAGGTCTTGCGCGAACCCCTCTGCGCTTCCTCCAGCCCACCCCAGAGTGCAGCTATTTTACAATCAAAATTTTCGCCGAATAAAGCGATCTGTATGCCACGGCTGTCAGTTTCATGGCAAATCATCGGTCGCGAAAAGTGAATTTTGGACCCGTTGATTGGCTATTTTTAAAATTCTCTGTGGCGCATTTTCTAAGAATTATCGCCTTTTCTGGTGACTTTTCTCAATTTAGCAAATGTGGGTGTTTCATAAAGTTTAGCGTGTCTTTGGTGTGAACATTTTTGGATGGTGGTCGAACAGCGCAGTCAGCACCGAAATTTCATTTTAATGCAAATCGCTGAGACACTAACATGCAATATCAAAAAAAATCGGAATGGGTGCAGTACTTCAATCATGCCAACTCATAATATGAGGCGAATGTACTATGGCGTACAAAAAAGCATTATAAGCTGTATACTATCCACTAAAAGATTTAAGAGGAAATGAATAGTTGTCTTTGGTGGCGCATTTATTTTATTGTCTGGTGATTTTCTACAAACCCTACCAGTTATACCACGTTCGACTTATTAAATGCATGTCTCAAATCATCAGTTTTATGGCGACACGTGCAGAAATTGGCTTTCAAGGCCAGCATGCGTGTAGAACTACAATATGACACATCCGCTGAACGTTTCGCAAAATAATTGTTGAATATTGGGAATGGAAAATTGGAAATAGATGAATCCACACAATGTATTACATTGCCAACAAACTTCTGTAAAATTAAAAAAACAATAAGAGAATTGATTCAAAAAGTTTTCCCAAAAATATCGCAATAAATTCTTCTGAATTCTTAAACTCACTTGATTTGCCAGCCATGCCGTCACACGTTTTAACATTGAAAATTGGCGTACCTATCATTCTTCTCCGAAATATAAATCCACCATTTTGCAACGGTACCAGACATTCATTGAAAAAGATAATGCACAATATCATTGAAGCTAAACAAATTAAAAGGAAAATATAAAGGGCACAATGTACTGTTGCCAAGCATCTCAATGATTCCAACAAATATGCCATTCAAATTGAAATGTTTGCAGTTTCCGGTGCGACTCGCATTTGCAATAACCATCAACAAAGCACAGGGACAATCGCTACAAGGGTGAAGACTAAATTTAGAAAATCTATGCTTCTCACATGGACAGCTGTATGTGGCCTGCTCACCCGTTGGAAAACTTTCAGATCTATTCGTATACGCACTAGACGGAAAAAAGATATCTAAAAGCACTTCAATAAACAGAATTAAAATACAATCACTTTCTTTCTTAGAATGGCATTGCAACGCTTGCCGGGTACCGGCTAGTATGTTAATAAAAATTAATATAAAATAAACAATCTCTTTTTTCTACGCAATTTACTGATTTAGATATCATTCCTCACGTGAAAAGAATTTCGATTCGAATGGAGATGGAGATGGATTATATATTTTTTTTTTAATTGTTCATTCTAGCCCTTCCAAGCCCTCCTTACACATGTTTACTTCATATCTATCTTCTTCTTAAAACAACAATTTTTCTAAGAAAGTTAAATAGAAAGGTAATTATGGGTAAAGTTAAATCAAACAGTTAATCTGATACAGAGTTGATTTATTTATTTAAAGAAACAGTTTAATATCCTGGAACGTGAAATATATTTACGTCCTGTTTATTTATCATATTGTTGAAAAGATTAAGAAAGTAATCGTCTATGTTTTCGGAAATGTTGAAATAGTCGTTTTTGACAAAAACAATACAATATTTTTTTCAGCAATTTAATTTAAAATAAACATTCTATTCCCGTCACTTATAGACTCAACATCCGAATTCTAGCGCATTCAAATATATGCAATAATTTGTGATTTTGAGAAGGCCTAATAAATTTAATTCAGAACAATTGTTGACGTTTTTTAATCTTACGAAATGTTTGTAGAGCACTGTTTGATCCTTGAAGACTGCACAGTAGATCCCCAATAATTCAATGATAACATCACAAAATAAAAGGAGATTTACACAAGCCGTATAAAAAAACACCGATTTTGCGGAATCCAGATAAAAGAAACTGCTTGTGTGTGCAATTCTGTTTTCTGATCCCTGGATTTTGGACGTTTGATGCTTGGACAAAGGAGCTGACTTCTTTATTGCAGTGATAAAGGCGAATTTTCATGGGAAAAAATCTAGATGCACTGGGAAACTTTTTATAGGTTGTTACAACTATTGTGAATTACAACTATTATATTAATATGTGAAGAACGATATCTTTCAATAACATGTATATTTTGTGCATCACAATATATATAAACTATTGGCTCTCCTTCACCACATTTTTTTAATAAGAAGTAATTGTTAACACATCATTAATTTGAATGTTTTATTCGGCAAAATTTATTAAAAAATAAGGTATGTAATGTAAATACTATCGAAATATTTTAATAAATTTTTTGAGAAAAAAAATTTGAAGGTGATTGTCATAAATATTTTTTCTAATTTTATTTAGCCTTTGAAGCACAATGCTTTAAAAAATGCTCATAATTATGTGATTGTAAAATGATGAAAATAAAATCTTCTGAAATGTTGGGTTTTATTAAGTTCAGTAGTAGTGTATTTATTATTTTTTTAATCGCTAAAATATGGCGAAGGATTAAATTTTTGTTCATAGTCATGGATGGGCACACTTTGCGTAGATTATTATTCTATTACCAAAGATTTGTCACGATAAGAATAAGTTATCTTATGTATAGTTTAACGAGTTGCAAAAATCGTTTAAAACATTTTTATCTCGCAGAAGACTTTCATTGTCTATGGATATGTAACTCTTTAAAATACATACAACATTGCAGATAAGTAAGTTGTAACATTTTCAACAGTAAAAAGTTTATTGGTAATCTTAATAGTCAAATATTTAAGACTAAATGTAGACCATTAGTCCATAATATTGTTTTTTTAAAGAAATATAAAAGGTAAGGTTTTGTACATTTTTTCCATGTTATATTGTGTAGACTTGTAATTCATTAAATGATAAAAATGTATTGTCAATTAATAGGATTCTACGTAAGAGAGCAGTGTCACCTAAGTCTGTCATGTAAACAATACAATAATAAATACTATGACTTTAGAAAAGCTTGCAAATCTTCACTGCAATAATCAAATTATAATTTATTTCCAGAAAAATAATTGTTTTACTCTAAGCTGGCCAAGTAAGTGATGACGGTTGTTTCAGTGAAATATATTCCTGTCGAAATATTCACTTGTCTTTTATTTTCATTCCATCAAATTTTAAGTCAGACAAATACAAACCTAGTACAGGGCTTTCTAAGATTTTTCTCGCACTTGAATCAGTCCAGCAGAGCCATGATTAGGGCACAAATATGCTTGGATATATTGTTTCTTTTTGATACAGATGTGGAAGGCGGCCATGCAACGTTGGCTGGTTGGATTTGATTCTTAAATATAGCCGGTAAGACAACACGCGCAAGACATAAAATTAACAAGTTAACGTTGTAAAAGCTGTCAATTATTGACAGTTTAATTTATTTAAAATGAAACATTTGTGTAAAAGCGAATAGTTTTCACAAAAATTAATTACCTGCTCTTTACCCTAGTTTTAATCTGTATCTAAACTTTAAAAGCATTCCGCTTACATTACATTCTGTTAGATAGCAGTTAAGCGCGGGAAAAGAACTAAAAAAACACGCAATTGGAATTTTGTACGAGCACCACGCCATACCTTCCAGGCTGGTTTATTTATTTGCCTACATATGAAGGCAATATCAGCGTCGTCGGCCAAAGCGCCGGAACGTTTTTCTGTCTATTTATTTTTTAATACAAATAGAAAAACGGACGCTCGAATACTTGGCTGGAAAGCATTCGAGCAAACGAGGCCGCGTGCAATGTTTAATTATCAAATATACCCCAGGAGGTTTTTCGTTTAATTTACCCCGACGTTTCCCGACCCGAGGACTTAGCGTCGAGTGGGCTTCAGACGGTCTGCAGGACCGACAACAAAAGAATTTAATAATATAAAACGGGCCCTGCCGTACGAACACAGCATTAACGTAAAGTATTCGGACGCCGCGGCTATTTACAGCAGGCATTACCTACTGAATGGGAAGTTAAATGAAAACACACATACCTGGATGACGGCCGAAAAGTGGAGAAATAAAGAGTGGGCGGGGAGGAGGGCGGAATGAGGATCGGACCGGAACGCCTGCGCCTCCCGCCCTCGGGCAACGAGGAGAATAACGTCCTAAAGAGCATTTCAAATACACATTTCAAAAATGTAACATTGTTCTCATCCTTATTATATAAAGGTAATCTTTTTTCTTTTAAAGACATTTTCAATATACATATTTTGAGTTTTCTATAAAAAATGTTGATATTCACATAGTAAATATTTATACTCTTACATTGATATGAACCATTCATTAATAACTAATACATCCACCAAAAATGAATTGTTTAGATGAGTGGAGGGGAACCTGCACCCTCTTTGCTAATCTGATGCGGACTTAAGACTTAAATCAAAAAATTATACGCAAACGTTTGGAAAAAAAGCTTAATCGACCCATTATATGTTCGACAGTCGAAAAAAAGTGGGGATGGTGTCAAAGTTTTCTTTGCTGCAACCTTATGTTGAATCAGATAAATGAATGTGGCTTTTAGAAATGAAAAGGTTCCCCACCCATGGTTTAGCCATTTGAACATATTTTTTAATAACATTATACGTAATAATTTTCTATGAATTGAAAAAAATATAAGCGATCAACAAGATGAGGCAACATAAAAAAAAACAAATAAGTTGTTCTTATAAATTGGCATACACAATAGATAACGCAATTTAATTTCATACAATACATTTTTTTAACCAGGTAAATTTTAGTTACTGAAAAAATATAACAATACATGCATTAAATGAGAGTTTAGTGTAATATTTTTCACTCTCCGAAAAGCGAGAATATAATCCAACGTAGACAAACATGTTCTACCTAACCCAAGAACTCTGAGCGGAGCTTTAAAGCTTTTAAAAAGAACTGTAACTCATTCTGCGCTTTCCTGCTGTAAAAACAATCCCTTAAACTGTGCATTGGATTTCGAATATGAAATTATTTTTCCGGCTATTATGTGAAAATCTAGCAGGCTACTTTTGCGCCACCAACAAATGTTAGAAGTTATATAGCTAAGCTTTTGTGCCGCGTGTACTCGGTTGGAATAAATTAAATGAAATTTTAATATTTGCTCTTAAAATTTTAATGCCCGCAGATAAGCTCGTTATCCCAGCATTACGACAAAATTAAAATCCTGTATTCAAGAAAGTAATAACTTTAAACAATTGAATGGAGTATAAAGAAGTAAATGATCGATAAGAATAGGGCTGTCCAACCCCAGGTAACCAGAGGGCCGCATTTAAAAAAATATATTTATTCGCGGGCCGTAACACAAATAATATATTTCATTTATTAAATTCCTTTAGAAGTCTAACATTAGCAAAGTTTAGTAATTATTTTTACGAATACTTGAAGTAAAATCATTTTTTTTGAAGCATTATAAAAAGTAAAAAAAATATTTATTAATTTATTTTAATAAGAATTTTACAGCAACTCCGTATCCTTTACTGAAGTTGCTATATAAAATTCAATGTTTGTAGTTGCCAAAAGCAGCAAATATGATAGCGATTTATCTGTCAACGAACATCTGTATTTTGATTTAATGAATTTCATGGTTGGAAAGGTACTTTTGCAAAGATATATACTTCGGAGTATGAAGTATTGAGCCCAATTTTGAGACCAAAGTTACTCAATTTAGGGTACCTCCCTTCCGTTAATTATTTAAAAAATCTTCTGTTCAACATTTGTTATTATAAAAAGAGTATGTTTACAAATTGTACAACTCCTGCTCAATATCGGATGTTATATGTTTAATGCTGAGAGTCAGAGGTTGACTAAAAAGTAAAATATCTTGCCTAATATTTCCAACATCGATAAATCTTTTCTCTCAATCCTTACATGAGCTGCTGTGAATAAAGCAATAGTAGTTGTTTCGTTTAGTAAATTGGTGTTTTCGTTATATGTTAAATATGTTTCGTATTAAAGTTATATTATATGTAATATTCTAGTTCACATAATCATGTTGGCTATAGTTTTGATTCAATTTGTTAAACTGAACTGAGGGAAGTCGTATCGGATACGTTTTTTTAGTCAGTGCAAGAAATATATAACAATACATGTTTCGTTAAAAATTTAATTTCTTTTGAAAGCGGTGATTGATTGAACATTGGCCACCTCAATTAATCTCCTACTATACGCTAGGTCCTTCGCTTTCTTCCACCAACCGTTTATCTATAGCACTCGTAGGTCTGGTGATACTACATCAATCCATCGAAATCACAGTCGTTCAAAATTCCGTTCTCTCTCTGGATTAGAAACTGCTTAGGATACTTCCCTCATCCACACATGATGTATGTCCGGTGAACTCTGAAGAATCAAACATCAGGGTGTGTAGCTTATGAATTGCTGACGCCGCCGAATGCCATCCTCGCAGACAGGTCTGAAAAATCAATGTTAAAACTTCAAAAGATACTGATAGTTTAAAACTAACGGATGTTAGAGTTCATTATTATTTTATAGTCAATTTCGTTTTATACTATTCTTCAACTACAACAAATTGTTAAGAAATGAGAAGAAGAACAAGGAATAGCTAAGAAGCGAGTGGTAAGTTACCAATATATTCGCTCAGTACGCTAAGCGAATCCGCTCCTAATCTTATCGTAAGACTGTGTTTTTTTTATAAAACTATTTTTATTTCATTATATAAAAAAAAGAGATTTTGAAGATATAATGCAAAGAATAACAGTTAAATTAAAAATATTGAGGCAATATTTTTGTTGGCTTTGGACGATAATTATAAGGAATTTCATTGAAAATTATCAATGGGTGATTATTGGTATTTGAGAAGCATATTAAGTCCTTCAACAATCTCAGGTTGCCTCTTTAAGAGAGTGACAAGTATCACTGATAATTAAACAATCGAGGGAATGACAATGATATTAATTTTTGTAAACAGCAATTTAAACGCTGTTGCAAAATTGTAAACATATCAAATATAAATATACGGTTCCGCGCTAATAAAATAAAATTTTCACCTCGCCAACAAATAATACATAAGACTTTTCCATTCACACGATGTTGATATTAACTTTTCATTTTATGAACCTCCGCAGTGTGCGGTCTGGAAAAAGCTTTCCATTTCAAAGTAACATAATCCCATTCGACTGAATATGCACAAACAGCCGTAGCTGCAAATAAGAAACGGGCCTCTGTTTATTCACTCATAGTTTTCCGCACTAATTTCCTTTGGTAAACATTAATTTGTGCCAACAAATAGAATCGCAAGGTAATATTTGAGTGAAGTTAGAAGGGCCGCGGTCTGGAATGGGGAGAAATAGAAACGCTTCAAGCCGGACAGGCTAAATCCTGTTTGCTTTGAATGATTAAAGGTGTGTGTGACCATCGCAAAGGGAACCTTGCAGATTCGCAGTGTCAACATCTGCCGATATTTGGATTCATGGGAGTCGGTGTTTATCGTCGCGGGGCACGTGCAAATGAGAAGGGGCATATTTCATTTCATATTTACCTGTCGGTCGGTCGAGAGGGCGAAGGTATGTCTAGCTAGAGCACAGAGAGTAAGCTTCGACCTCTCACCGGCAAGGTGGTCTCTTTTGAAAATGACCTTTGAGTGCGCCGGAAAGCGGAAGCGAGTCAGTAAATTTTTGCACTTTGTTTTTTTCGCATAATACCTGCGTGTGCTTTATTTCGTTTTTCAACTCTGCATCAAAGGTACTGGTAAAGCACTGAGCTTTCATCGCCACTGTATGTTAATTAAAAGCTGTTACTTATTCAAACGTTTATCGGCAAATAAAATAAGTTATCACAACTTAAACAAAATGGTAAGAATTTTTTACTAATTTCAGATTTTATCAAATGAGCGAACTAGTTTAGCTCATAATAAGCATTTTCAAAATTGGAACCGTTGCAAATAACAATAAATTGAAACGGGATCATTTATTATTTATCACCAAACGTAACCTAACCTAGAAATTGTAAAAAATGTTATAAAAAGAATTTGTTTAATAATTTTACTGAATAGTAGATTTGAAAAATAGCGTTTATTACTGCAGCAAAAATTTAAAGAAATGTTGTTGATTGAAAATAATTGAAGATATAAAACAAGTGAATGTGTTAATATATTTAAATTTAAAATACACTTATGAATAGATTTTTCTTTACTGTGTTCTGCATTTAAAAATAAACTTAAAACGTTTTATTTTTGTTACTATTGCATGGGAGGAAGGCCGCCCATAAGAATTATTAATAACTTTTAAGGAATAATTGCACAGGGAATAACTTAAGAGAAGGTACTCCATTAAAAACATTTTACACACCTTAATTACTGGTATCGATCGAAAACAGTATATACTATTTAGATTTTTGCAAATTGAACAAGACCATTATTACTTTCTGGATCATTTTGTAAAATGAGTCTTAAATAATAGACAATATAAATTACGTAACACATATAACTGTAAGACAAACTCAAGAAAAAACTATAGATGAATTGAGATTAAGATTGTAGAAATCTATTATAAATAAGTAAAAAAAAGTAAATTATTCCGTTGAACTGGAGATAAATGTGAAAAGTAGTTAACTATTTTGGCAGCACGTCTGGATGTGTTGTGACGATGGCGTAATGTCGGACTAGTTATTAACTGCTATATATTGTAACTAAATAATTTGCCTTTATTACCATTGCTTAAAATAAATACTTAATAACTATGAATATAATTGATATTATTCAATAATAAAATAGAATGAAAAATCAGTTAACAATGTCTCCCGATTAACGAAATTGATTCTAATTTATAATAAATATTAAAGTATTCATGTATTTCATCTAAGTGTTAGCAGGGAGCACCTTTAAGGTGATTATGAGTAAGAATAAAGAAACTATTTGAACTTAAATTATACTAAATAAAAATGGAGTCGGAATCGCTTGGAATTTACAACTCCGACTGGGACTATTTCAAAAACATCAGGACTGCAACTACGGCTACACAGCTCTCTCTGTATGATGCTGAAATAGCTAATTTTATTTTATACAGTGTGGAAACAGTTGCTTTAATACTGTTGGAAAGAGAAATTGGCGTAGCTTTGTATAAATGTAATATTTTTATTTTTTCCTGAGGGAAAGCTTAAAAATCGTTGAACAGCTTTTGAAAAGGGAATGCGTATAATAATGTTTAGTAGAATACTTAAAGCTCATATAGTTACCTGCCACACTTTGTATACAGCAGTGATGCTTATATATATTTTTTAATATAACCAGTTTTAGAACTGGAAATCTAACGAAACACTGAAAATTACAAACCAATTTAGAGTACAATAAAATATAATCCATATTGTGAAATTATCTTTTAAAAAGCAAACAATTTTCCGGGTTTCTTTTTCGCCAGCCGTGAACTTATCCATATCCGCTCTCAGTGTGTAGTATATGGCCTCCTAATGAAGGAATCTTAAGAGAAGTTTTTCTACGAGAACCGTTTGTTACTCAGTCGCTCAACTTCTCATTTTCAACGAGAGTAGTAAGAATATAAGGATAAGGCTAGGGCGGGATTAGTGGTTAACTAGTCGCTCTCGTTACACCCAGTTATGAAAGTATCGGAAAGGGTGGGGAGAATTTTTAAACGACACAAACACCCGTGCCTTCGAACAGAACAAAAACAATGCTATTTGTGTTGGTACTCGAACCCGGGAGATCACAAGGCTAACCACTGCGCCATAGGAACCGGCGAAAACTTTATTACTCAAGTCAAATAGTGGGTGTAAAAATTGATGTATTCAAAATTTCCATAGCCACGCAATAGTGATTTCCTTCAGAGCTTATCGTTTTGTTATCAAGTCAATTGATCTACCTATTTACTGTTTTTGTTTGTTTGGCCCTGTTTCACATAACCAATATTAGCAAAATTGTTTTTTGTTGAACAACGTGTAGAATATACTATATTTATATACGCGACAGAAATGAATAACGAAACCATAATAATCCAAGTCAACTTGAAAATCTACGATTTCCCCAAAGATTCCCTAACATTGTATTATGATTTCCCGCGTAAGAACTCCTTCGATTATCAAATTATATTAACATCCGTTTCCTGTCACGTTTGTGCTTTAAGATTTAAGCTTAATTCAAAGAAAATGCTAGGAACGAGCTTCGTTTTAAAAACGGATGTTTTTTTATCAGACAATTTTGACATGTGTCATTTGAATACTCCCATTTTCAGATACATTAAACTTTTGAACTGGGGTCGAAAAGGAGTAAAATAAGTGCTGTATAATATTTTTTTAAAAAATATATAATATGATTTTAAAATATAGTATGATAAAACAAACCTGATTCAATAGATAATTTAATTACTTTACTTTATTTGACTTTAAGTGTTTACTGGTAATCTTTTTTAATAAGTGTACTCATTTAAAACAACAAATCCGTACCTATATCGAATGAAGCAATGAAATACTTTTGCCGTTTATGCAGGAGACCAAAAAAAGTATGGTATTTAATAAAAAAATAATTATATTGAGGCTTTAATTAATTTTACTCAGCCTTTTTGAAAAAAATGAACTGTTTACCGTAGACGTCCTTCTAATAGTATCGGCTGCTCGGAAAGTAATTTCGTTTTTTCCCAACAGAAGACTTAATTGTATTTCTTTACAGCCAATTTCATACTTAAGCCGCATAATCATTGTATATTTTGACAGCTGATATAGCAAGGCTCGCTTGTGATAAAGTTCCATTGATTATACGCAGTAGTTTTTGGTTGGTATTCTTTCAGATATGGAAAGTAAAAAGCAGCATTTTCGGAATATTTTACTTTTTTACTATTGAAAAGGTAAAAATGCTAAAAAAGCAAGAAAACATTATCCGATGTGTATGAAAAAGATGTATTGACAGAACGTCAGTGCCAAAACTGGCTTGCAAAATTTCAATCCGGCAATTTTGATGTTGAAGATGCACTACGTACGATGCACTACGCCAGTTGAAGATGATGAAGACACAATAAAGGCATTTATTGATGCAATCTGGCAAATAACAACTCCCGAGATTTCTTAAAGATAAAATGTATCGAATTCAATCGTTCATGATCATTTAAGACGCCTAAGTTCTCCTACACTTCTCTACAAAGCTGGAAAAAAAACTAAATTACTTTCAACGAACAGCCTGTATATTTTAAAATGTTTTTTTCCTTAAGACAATTTATTTCCCATTTCTAGTCATTGTTAGTCATAAGAGGTTACCGTATTTCTACTTTTATTTATTAATATAAAACATCTTTTTAAAATAATAAACTGTTTATTCGATATTATAATCGTACAAACAAATGGTTATTTTCAAAGCCCCCTGTAGTGAAAGCCATGCTATGGAGTTGAAAACAGGTACTTTTTTCAGATGAGCGGTCCGGATTCATAATGTTCAAAGTAATATCACATCATTATGAAACCATTTGTTTCTGTTATATTGTAGGAAATACATATTTTTATTGTAATTATATATCTTTTCAATTACATCTTTTTCAAAATAAGAAAAAATCACATTTTCTAAGGTTTTTAAATAAAAATCTCGGAGAACAAAAGCAAACAAAGAGGGCAACTCATTTTATTAAAAATATTTTTTTTACAATATTTCAATACAGAATATGAGGTTTCATTAAAAAATCAACGTCATTATTGGGATTTTAATCAATTAATAATTAATCTCAAAATTTATTTGTGCACACTGGTTTGTTACTCAATCTTTCCATAGGATTTCTCAAGTCATATCAGTAATCAAAAATCAGTAAGTCAAAATAGGGTAGCACATTTCACTTCATTATTTTTAAAATATTATTATTGATTAAATCATCATTTACTTGGTATATTGCCATTATTATATGATAAGACGCAGCATTTATTTTATAATATCACAATAGGCGTCAAAATCGTATATAATATAATATGAATTCCGCTTGTTACTGTTGTTTTATGTAATTTATAATTAATGTTTTATATAACTGTGATATTTAATAGTGGGAAGTTAAATTTTATTTGTTTTACCACACATCGCTTTTCTTGCTATTCGCTATATTTCTTACAATTATTACTTAATTTGCATATATGACCCTTCCGATGTATCGTAAATTGTAAATTAATAACACCAAAGAATCACAGAATATCCGTACAAGAAATCTTTCAAACATACTTGTTATATTTAACGAAAAATAAGCTCATAAATTGGAATTTAGAGTTGATCTACGTATAACCGCCATACAAATTGTTAGGAGAGGCTGGGATTCAACGGCCCGATCTTTTTTGCTGTTTTTTCTACAACACTGCTTGGAACTTAAGACTGATATGTTATTTTTCATTATTCTTAGCTCTTCGGATTGATTTTCTTTGCTTTTCTTCTATTGTAACTTTATAATTATTATATTGTGTGCGCTATGCCAAAACAGTTTTTTTATCACAATAATACATGTAATGTATCTCTGTCAAGTGACACTATATGATAATTAATTTATACGATAATTATTAAATTAATACGTTAAGCCTCTTGATTGACAACACCACAGTGGGATAAAGAAAGCATTCTTCTTTACATCACTCTATCCTCGGTAGACGTCGAGCAGCGTCGCTGTCGGGCGCCGGTGTCGGCATCTGTGGCGTCTGTCATATCAACCGCCACTTGTTAATACTCAAATAGATTGCGGGGAACATCCAACAGGCCACATTTTTATTATTCACTCCTTCTAACTGACTGCTCCACTCCTGATAACCTCATACATATTTAACGAGTCGATTATGTAAATTGATTTCGCATTTCTTACAAAGAACAAGTGTTTTTTTCTTTCTTTATTAACCGTTTTTGGCAGGCAGACTTGTCAGAGGAGATATATTATTTACGTTCGTGTTTGTCTTCATCTCAGTACCATAACTTTCTCTGGAGAATGATAATTGATTGATGTGAAATATACAATTTTTTAAAGTTTAATATATATATAGCACTGTTACGGCATGCGTTACAGTGATATTTTGAAGATTTATTAAAAATATAATCATTTGTGGATACACCGATCATTCAGTTCATTACTCAGACAACTCTAAAAAAATGCAGTTTAATATACAGTTATGTTTTCACTTTTAATGTGTCCATTGCCAATACTTGCTGGAAATGCATTATAACAAAAAGAAACAAAAATAAACACTATTTTTTACTTATTTCACAGATAATTTATTATTTAGTATCAGGACCGGTTTTGCTTATTTTCAACTGTTTCAAATATATATACACAAAAACTTATGTTAAAGTTTTTTACTACCTTGGTGTTCTAACTTAGTTTTTTTTTCTATAATTAACCCTGTATCAGTAGAAAATGCTGGTGATGAGCGAAGCGAAACTGGTCCTGATGCTAAAATTGAATTTGAAGTGCAAAATAATTTTTAATTGATTGATAATACAATTGCGTATATAGTTTTGCGGTCTATCGGATCCAGTAATCAGGCTATTAAAAAAATACACAAAAAATGATAAAGTCGACTGACTACTAAATAATTAAGCAAAGTGTACGTGTTGCCTGTGTTACACGTACACGAATATTTATTAATGTCCTATTAGTCCACCACTGGACCCAACTTAATTATTTAATCTGCAAGCACCGCATAATAAAATGTATAAATTTTAAATATTTATTTTATCACCACCTCAAAGATTATTTGGAGCTGTCTGACTAATGATCTGGACGATTAATGTGTTATAATGTTATATTATAATCAAGTCATATATACAGATAAAGTGAAAACCTTGACCATGAAAATAAGGATGATTGAATGATTACCATTTGATTTCATAATAGAAATCAAGTTGTTTTTTTCAAATACGTAGATTATCAGTATTCCAAATAAAACACTCTTGTAATGATTTATTTTTTTGTTAAATATTTGGTGTGGTTTTGCTCATCGTATTTAAATCGAAATTGTTTAACGGTTTATATTTATATTAGTTGATAATACTCGTGATTGGAGAAAACGTCTTGATTCTTACCTAATAAAAAGTGCAGAATTTTAAAAATAATTTGACATTTAAATATGGTTACTTTCATATTCCAATTTTGGTCTAATACTTATAAGGAAATATTTTGTATGTACATACACTTGCTGTATTACCGTAGTGATAAGAATGAACTCCATCTGTCATATGATGCGACATGTCGTCCCTTGGTTATTTATATTTATTCATTGGTGGTAGCCTGAAAACATCAAGACTTGTTCCTTTTTTCGCAAAAGGACAGCTTTATCGTCAATTCAATTTACGCGATAGTGGTCCGCGCGTATGACGTGTGGCTAAATAATAAAGGCGAATGTGGATCTCCCGAGGGGCTCCACGGCGCTCTGCTGCGGTAAAACGTGACATTAAATATGCACCAGCTTTCTCAAAGTCTCTTTGAGGTAGAGATGACTGCCAACTTGGTCCAGGTGCGTGATTAACTGCATACCATGCAAGAAATATCAACATCCTAAAAAGTGTTCACCAATTTTTCTTTACAACGAACAAATACTGATTGCCTATTGATTATTACTAACTTTTATTATGTTCACTATCAATACTTGGTAAAAAAGCCATTATATAAAAAAAAAAAAAACATTTGTACTAATTCACACTATTATTTAATAAGGATCAGGATTAAATAAAAATTATCGCATTAAATAAAAGTGGTAATTAGTACAAATGTGTATTTTATTTTTTTAATAAATTTTACAATGTTGATATTTAAAGAGTTTCAATTGTCTAGTTCAAAATAATTATACTCTCTTATCAAAAAAAAAATCTGAAAAAAATGCAACGTAAAAAATAAACAGTTATATCAATCGAGAAACATTTTATTTCATTTCTGTTATCGACGACTGACTTGAGAAACGTAACAATTCTAGATTTTCAACACTAAGAGCTTGTTAAATTCAGATAATGATTTTCATATTGAATGAATTAAAAAGAGTAATTTTCGATATTACTCGTGTACTTTGGTAATTTTTCTCGACGCTGATATTTCGTAAAATCATTGAAATGCAATTTATTATTCAACATTGATGGTTGTATTCTTCAAACAATCGAGAAAACGTGTGTCCCTGGTAAATTATTCGAATTCCACGCGAGAGTCGCAAAACCCTTCCATTTCACTGACAATCGTTACTATGTGAAAAAATGAACACATAACAACAATGCAAAGAAAAACCGCCATCGATCAGAGCTTTAAATGAAAAGATTGAATCAATCATTAGATTAACAAATCTATAACATGCAAAACTTCCATGTAAATGTTAATTCCCCATAGCAGTTGATCAAAATTAATTGAAACATTTGTAAGCGTTATGATGATAGGTATTCATGAATAGTTGTGTCTTTGGTAGGTGTCACGGGTAACCAAGTCTCATTGCATCATCGATGTCACTTGCTTAGTGTCCCATACTTATTACAGTTGTAGCAATATGCCATGGTATATCACTGTCTTAAATTCAAATATAATTGTGCATTTAGTGATATAGCTTTTTTTCTTAAATCTTCATAACAATAATAGAGTAAAAGTCATAAAAATAAAATCTCGAAACTAATTCGGATTATAAATTATGTAATTTTGAGGAAAATGTATTTGTGTTGTTGTAGTAGATATTAAAGTTACGTCGTCGTCTGCAGGCCGGAAAACCGGACTTTGTGAAAAAGCTGTGTTTGTACTAAAATAAATAGTATTAAACTGACTAACCAGCCTCTTATTACGTCCAAGATAAAGAAGCGGCGATGGACCTGGCTTGGACACGTGTAGCGGATGCCTCAAGAGAGCCTGAACCCTGCCTGTCTCTACTTCCAACCGGATGGATCCCGGCCACTGATGACCATCCGCAGAATGTACTCAGCGGAGTTACGGGACGCTGGAATGATCTGGGAGAAAGCAAGGAGACTGGCTGGGGATAGAAAAACTTGGAGAAACTTTGTGGTGACCATATGCTCCATATAGGGAGCAGATATGGAATAAAATAAAAAATTAAACTGTCGAACAAATTATTACTTTTTGTATAATTTTATCAAAAATTATTAATAAGATTGATAGAGGTGTGACGCGAGTGTTGTCTTTCGTTGCGACTACTGTAAGTTTTCTCTGCATCCATACTTTAACATAAACGCGACTCGTTCGCGATGAATATTTGAACGACGACCTAGCCGGAGAGAGAATTTCATTGACGCAGGTAAATTGATGTGGACCCTCGGCCCCTAGTGCCGCCCGTCACCCTTACTTCCGATAAACTTCACTGACAGCCAGATCGACAATGCCCAAAAAAGAGTAGAATTTTCTAGTGCCCGGCAACTGCAAGAAACAGAAATTAATTCGATTAAATGTTTTTGATTTCAAGTCATTAATTATCACATTCATATATATAATATTAAGTGTAATTATAGTTGTTATATTTACTAAGAATGAGTGTTTATTCATCTTCCTTCTGATTTTTATAATGGAGCTTAAAGAATCGTAAGCTGGAAACTTTATTGCCAACAAACCACATCTAAGTATTCCAATTCATGAATTGAATAGTAATTAAAATGAACGTTTTAAAACATAGCACAAGTGCAAAAAAGTACTTATTTAAGTTTGCTTTGGTTTGAACTAATATTTTATTGTTTTTTTTGTACCATGGCCAACTCCCAATGTGGAGCATAAAGACTCACTTGGTGTTTATCCCAATATATGTAATTTCTACGAGTTATGTTTGCTACTCAGCTGCTCAATCTTTCTTATTGGAAGAGAGTGGGGATAGTGGGGTAGAGCTAGCACAGGACTAGTGATTAGCCAATCGCTCTTTGCACCTTCCTTTTTTGGGGATCGAATGGGCGTGGGAGAGTTTTTAAACGTCACAAACATAAAAACCTTTGAAGATAAATCCATTGTTTGATTGAAAAATAAAGCTGGACATACAGGGATTTGAGTCCTTAGTACCGTGATCGAAGCCAGAAACGTTGACCAATCGATCACGGACCATAGTGATTATTTTTTGTATAGGAACTGATTTAAAAAATGTAATCAAGCACTGTAGTCAAATGTCGTGAAGTGATTCCTTTCACTGTTTTACATATTATATTAGAGCATTTTTTAAATTTGCAAAAGCAATTTAACATCATTATGACATTAAGTACTATTGAGTGAATAAATTTATACATCGTTAGACTTAAATGATGATAACTAACTCTACTGGATTTTCCAAACTCAATTTGGTTGACAGACATTAAGATTTATTTATTATATACACTAATTGTTGGTTTTTACTTTGTTAATGATAATTCATACCTAATTGGTTTTTGTTGTGATCGTTTTCATTGCTAAGTGGTCTTCAACTTTTAATTTATAGTTTATTTTCCTTGTATTTTGCTTCAATTCTTTTGCTAGGTTGTATTACCAATTGTTTGTCATACCTTGTTTTTATCACTTAACTTTTGTATAAATATCACTGTTTTATTGTTATTCTTATCAGTTGACAATGCTCATCATGAGAGAAACCGGTCCTGATCTAATAAATTTTATGTGGAAAAAGTACTAAAAATGTTTTATTATTTTTATTTTTATGATGATAACTAAATTTGCGATTAACTCCGATCAATGAGCTTTATACGAAAATCGAAGAATATCGCATTTCAATTATATGTAGTATTTCTAAGTACACAATAATTTTTAATTGTAATTTATGAACTTTCCGATTGGTTTTCACGAAGATATATAAATTGACCTGATTATAAATCAATAAACACAACATTGATTGAGTAAATTAGTTGGACTTCATCTAAGCTTTTACTAATGAAAGATAAACACCTTTTGCTGATAACTGCGAGTCAACAAAGTTGTAGGATGAAGTAAATCAACATCTAGGTCGGAGTCGAACGAAGCTTTCGAATTGCATTTCTAGATCCTGAATCTACTTGAAAAGATCTGTTTAAGTTATATGCGCTGTATACATAATTATAAACAAATTTCTAGAATACCTAGTCCACAATTCAGTAGTAGAATACACTGTAATTTTAATGTGGAAATAAACTAATAAAAATTGTCAGTGAATTGAAAAGTGTTTACTGTTTGGAAGCTTGTAATGAAATTAAAACCATAACAATGTGCGTACCAGGATGCAGTAAAAAGCTTCAAATCGTAATGTGTGTGGAAAAATCTTGAAACAATCTGTTGGAAAAAAACAACCAACGCGTTGTCAATGGCGACAATCATAAATCATTGTGTTTTTTGGAGGAGTGGATCATAGAGATGTTTACCGGAGGAAACCTAGGCATTTGTAGAATGTTTGGCTAGCATAGTGACGATATAATTATTATAATAAAGAGGAGAGGAGTGTTGGTTAGGCGAAGATGACCAATGGATAACAGATGATAAAAATGTAAATTTGACAAATTTTAGATTAACCTTCAAGGATCCGCTATACGGGTAGAATATATCAGGACCCTTAATTCTGAATTTTATATTAAATACCGGTTTAACAAAATAAATATACGAATCTTAGAAATTATATGAATTAGCTTTCATGATACAATTTATAACTTAATTAATAATTTAAATATATGTAATTATCTTTTCTGAATTACGTAACAAATGAAACTTTTGTATAAACATAGGTATACTAAATGCAGAAAGCTACCAGATGGTGGGCCATAAACATTGTGTTACTTAAACTTTGTTTATTAGTTAAAAAAAGCAATTATCGATCTTTAATATTGTAATATTGAGCCAATATTTCGGTTTTTTAATACTGATGTTGTAATCTTATGCTTCGACAGCTGTATATATTTTCAATTGTATAATATGTCATTGATATTGGTGGAAAGGAAACGATCACACGTAATATATGTATGGTCACCGTAGCTATAGATTTTGGTGGTTTTCCCAGTCAAATGATCTAATCTCCAAATGTAACCTTTTATACGTATTTTTTAAACTGATAGATGAACTAGTATTCAAGAAACTAAAAACAAGGGTTATTAAAAGCAATTTGTTCATAAATAATCATTTTCTACCCGTATCAGTTATATTAAACAGATTCAGTTACATACGTCATTCTTGTCTAACAAAAAAAATATTTTTCACTACCCAATTCTTTCAGATTCAAAATTCATCGTTTGATTTTTTACTATAACAAATTATTGTCATTAAAATATAAAAAAAGTTTTGGCAATAACGTCCACCACAGGCATCAACCAATTTTATTCCACTATTTTTTAATTGTATTCTTAAAGGAAAAGAGTGGAATAAGACAAATACAAAAATTCAAACAAAGTTCTAACTATAAATGCAAGCATACAGACAAAAAAGTATTCAAATGAAAGACAAATTGCTGTCGTGTGTTACTTTGTTTACCCGAGTGACATTTCGTTCGTAGAGTATACATTTCTACTCTATTAAATTTAAAGAAGACTCTACATATATATAAGAATTATTCTGTCACATTTTTTTCATTTACAGTGTATATGTTATTAATATTTGAGACTTCATTTCAATTCGTAAAATTCATATAATATTTGAGTAAATGTATTGGTCTTAAAAGTATGCGTGTATTTATTATTATAGTACATACAGCTGTCTTAATAATTGCAATTGAGAACATAAATGTTGTTTGGATAAGTGCGAGAAATAGGTAAACCATAGCATTTTTTCCTTACCTATTTTATATTTTAACACTCGATATTATTAATTATTCCAGATAACTCAAATAAAATAAAATATCTGAATCATATTATCGAATGAAGGCTAGATCTCGAATACGTCATTGATCAATAATTGGGTAGATCCAATGGATTGTATCTAATAATCCGATACAAAATGTTCACCAATTTGAAAAATTAGTATTCCATTTGTGGTTGACAGATATTTGCGTATTTCATTGATGTACAACGCAAAACTTAGAGATATATATTATAGATTGGTGTTAAAATGTAAGGACGTCTGCTTTGTTTACTGAATTTCTTTCACCCATCTAATCCTAAAACAGAACATAGCGAGCATGTGCTGTTAGTTAACTACTAAACTGTCCTAGTTTACACTATAATCTTTACTCACTTTGCAAAAAGGTTAATTACTTAAATAACAAGCAGTCTAGATGAAACACTTATTTTGAAATTCTCTCATTAGAAGTGTACACGTTCTGAATTGCGAGTGGATACGGTATAAAATGGTCATCATAACTCACAAGATATGTATGAAAAAAACATTGGAATGGAGTATCAGGGGAGTTTTTAATAATGGCATATATTTGAATAGAAGACGGAAAACATATAAAGACTTAATCCATTGAAAATTTTATGATGCAAATTCATTAATTGTACCATTGTGCCAGTATTCGTTAAGTTGAGCTTTATTTCTCCCCAAAAGACAGTTTGTCTTAATTGATGCTGACCTTTTTAAATGTAAATTATTCGAACACAATTGCAATCAGAATCCATGATATAATTATCCATTACTATCCTTCATAACCAGAACGAAAAGAAAATAGTCACCACACCGACCAATCCAAATTAAAGTCTTATATTCAAACCCATTTTCAACTTAGAAGATTCAGAAACAGTTTTTTTTAATAAACGTGCGCTGTGATTGAAAATGATAATTAAATATAACGCTTACTTACCTCTCTTTATTTGGACATCACGTTTTGTTTATAACCATCTGAAAGTTACTTGCTAAGTATTGGATCGTATTTATGGCGAAATAAGAATAATTGATTGCCAACAAAGAGCAACCATAAAAATCCATCAAAGTCGAAACAAACTTACCACGACCAAAGCCCGTCTCAACCTGCCGTGTTGCAAAATTATTGTACTGCAGATGTGCATTATAATCATTGCGTGTTTTTATGTGTTTATAACTCGAATTCTTTGTAAGCTCAAATATAATAAACACGACTTCGCTTGCGCCATATAGGCTAATAAAACAAAAGCTCCGGTTGACGAAGCAATAAAACACTTTTATTGGCCCAAGTGGAATTGTTATTAATTATTCATTATCGAGACATCACGAGGCTCCAACGGTAGAGCCATGCATCACAAACTGTGTATTATTTAATGTTATTTTATACAATTATTTAAAGTGATACCTAGAGATCCCGCGGATACCCAATGGGACTTTTTTCTTCTAAAGTGGTAGCAATATATTAAAATCTTATGAAATGTTATGTTTATGTCTCGCCTTATTCCTGTTTTTTTTCACCGACGTAAAGTTATTTATTTATTCATTATTGAAATTATTAAATTAAAATGCTAAAAATAATAATATGCATTCTGCTTCTTCTTCTATTCTAGAGTTACAGTGTGGGACAAACCTCAACCGTCTCAATCAGTTCTATTCACTGCATTATTTTCTCGGTTATAATTCGATGCAATCACGCCATGAAAATTTAAAAAAAAACAAATGAACACTGAGTACAGGCGGACCTATACTTTCACACAAATGAAAATGAGGAAGAAGAACTAGAAAAGTCATCAAGACTTAAGCAATAAAAAATATAAACGAAGCTTTTATTCATCCCGTTACATTTTTGAATGTCATGGAAGAATTATATCCCAATGGAAAATGCATATCTCAAGTGCGTAGGGCGATCCATAAAAGCACTGCATGTTGACGAAGAATAGAAAAAAAGAGTAAAATACAACTAACTCTTGACAAGTTTATTAAAAAAATATAATTTTTATCAAATACATAAATAAATTTTGATAAATAAAAAATTTAAAGGAAAATTTTTGGTGTTTCTTTTACATCCCTCTTCTTTCGAACATTCAACATTCGCACACTTTTTCAGGAACCAATTGTGTGCGAAAGTGGAGGTCCGCCTGTATATGTAAATGAACACATAAGTTATCGCTGATTTTATGAAACCTAAATTCAAAACAATATTTCATTAAATAACCGGGATAATTTTGATGATCATCACTCATAACTATCAATTTATCCATTGTATAGAAACACTGTACAATATAGTTCTTACTTACAAAGTCGAGTTTTCCCTACACTATTTAGATACACAGTAACCTAAAGTCATCGTTCTAGAAAGCAAGTAGTAGACCTGTACGTAATAAAATTCCACGTGAGCTTACCGTTATGGGAATAGCGTGTGTGGGAAATACGGTTTCGGGTGGCCATCACCCCTGCTAAGTAGACTCGAAATACAAACATGCATCAGAGTACATACTACTTAATAATGTAATATTAACAACTCGGAAAGAATTTAATTAAATTCAAATACATATATAGTAAGCATAGTTTTATCTTATTATTATTCAAGTAGGTACAATACATCACTCGACGTCAAATGATTGACGCACACATCTTCGACGCCAATATAAAACGTTTACGACTTTGGAATATACAGATGTTTGTAAATACATACTTCAGCTGAATCCCATCAGTCATAATAGTTTAATAAATTAATGTTTACATCTTGAATGCGGACAGTTTCTTTTTACGTGACATCTATATTATTTTATTTCGTGTGGAAAAAGTTGAAAGCTGTCCTAAAAAATCATATTAGCAATCATCCAATATGATAATAAAATTTGAATACGAGTCGACTAGTGATCGATATTTTGCAGTCAATTTTGCACACTTTCTCACCCTACTTCAATCTTTATTTAAAAAATATCGACTGTGAAAACGAAAAAAGACCTTACCCACACACAAATGTTTTTTGAAGATTTTGGGCCAAATGCAAATTATGAAATAAACACAACTTAGAAGTGCACAAAGACTGATAAAATGGTTTTTCATTGACTTTATCTCATATTTATTTAATACATTTCTCGAGGAAAACTCTTTTTAAGTCTTTTTCCCGATCGCGATTTTCACAGGCCCTTCTTTTTTTAAACTTAAAAGCTAACCTTAGATACTAATTCAGCATTTTCAGCTTACATTCTTTTGATGAAACGTATATTAAGTTATATACATTGGGATTATCGAAAAAAAGCTACTTTGAAAAAACTGTGGGTTACGTACTTTTTCCTTTCCACAGTCGATATTGATATTTTATCGTAGAATTTGGATCTGACTAGAAGTTATCTAAAATAGATTTAAATGAAATTTTAAGAATCTCTTGCTCTTTGTGATATATTTTATTATTCACTTTAGAATTTTACGGTATTGCATTCCTCTAAGCTAGGAAAACATGTGAAGAATAAATATTTAAATCATATATTTTTATGTGGTCCTTTATCATTCTTATCAAATGTGTATTCTTATTTTAAGTTTGTATAGTTTAGATTTTCGCAACAGTTTATACGAGAGTGAGTTTTAGGTATAACAAAAGGGTACTAATAACACCAAACATGTTGGACACCCATGTTTTATAGCTGACATATTTAAATGAAATAATACTTATTTTCTTAAGATACTGTTTTTTTTTTTTGACGAAATGTGGGCGTAATTTTATAGGCTTAGAAAAAATATTCAATTCGGGATCCAGAAATTTAAACATCCGCAATTTACTGCCAGCAATTAATTATTCGCTAGCAGTTTACTGCCAAGTCAATTTCATCGCATATACATACAATGTATTTCAAAAAGTGATCGCCAGTGAAGTCAAAAAGCGATGAGATGTTTTTGGTCAAATAATAATAAAAAAATGAATTGTTAATGTTTCTGCTTTAACACTTCCCCTACGCTAAAAACATACTTCCGATATGTTTCTGGCCCTTAAAGAACCAAGTGAAAAAAACATGTTTTAGCACTTACCGCTCTTTGATGAACGGTAAAAACCCAAGACTTATATTTAAAAAAAAACATGTTTTCACGTGGTTCTTTAAGGGCCAGCAACGTATCGGAAGTATTTTTTAGCACCGTAGGGGAAGTGTTAACAATTCCTATTTTTGGAATTTCATGACCTATGAGGAAATAAATGTTACGAACATAAAAAATAAGATTATATAAATATGTTATTTAATAAGTAGATTATTTATTGTATTCCTCGCCTACCTGTATCACAAAAATTGTAAAAAAGAGACATTATTTAAACAACAAGATAGTATTGAATTTACACTGCACTATAACAATGGCTTAGATTAAGTAAGGTAAATTAACCAATACATTTATACATTGGCTGGGAATAAAATATGCTAACGATGATTTGTAGACTATGAATTGTTTATGAGATCAATTGGCGCGGCGGTAAACTGCTAGTGATTAATTGCTGGCTTTGAATAACGGGCGGTAAATTTTCCTAGATTCATATTATAGATGGTTATTCGTATTACAGAAAGCTTGCAGATTCTGAAAATATTTAGTTTAAATTATATAACGTTTATGGATCAACATGCTTTCAAGTGAATATCAAGTACAAAGAAATTCTATAGGCAATAAAACAAAATTTTCGCAACGCTTATTGAGTAATAATTGGGTCCCTGTTGCTAGGCCAATTTACGTAAGCTTCTGATATCAAATACTCATAATCATTTACCTACGTACCTAGATGCTCAAACAAGTTACGTTGTAAGATGCCAGCCCACGTGAATAGCCAATTAACGTATGTAAGGTAAACCTTCGTCCAGGCGTTTTCTCTTGGCTTCCAAATTTTCCATGTCTGGTCCATTTGATTTTCTCGGGTGGGCGTCCTGGTAGGCGTGCTCGGTAGGCGGGTTCATCTCCGGCCCGCCTAGCGCACTGCCCGTGGACTGCTCGATTGGATTCGGTATCGAGAAGAGAGGGGGCGGCGTCCGCCCAGCCGGCGGCAGGCGGCAGAGTGACGTCCGGCTCTAGATCGAGTGGACGCTTTTCTCGTCGGCGCGAAAATTCTACGAGAAAACTCACGCCGCATGTTGTCTTCGTAAATAAAACCAGAATACTATGACCGTTTTCTGATCCGATGATAAATAATCAAGATAGCCTAAAAAATGCCAAAACGTTTAATAGATAAGTGGAAAATATTTCCATAAGAAAAATAAGATATTATTAAACACATAAACGGTCACATTTCAATACAAAAAAAAAACATAAAAATGAATGATTTCAAAAAAGAATTTGATAATTATAACTGAATTCGTAATTCCTTTAATTCTTTAATATGCCTGCTCTCATTTTATTATTTCATACGAACTTAAATTAAAATATTAAAAAAAAAACACCTGTGGATTTTAGTGTAAGTTTTACCCAAGCAAATGCGTGTTTATATAAGAAAGGTAGATTATAACTTACAATACCTTATTGGTGTGTCAACCATTAGAGTAGAGATAAATAAACAAGTGAATTAATAAAATACATATTTTTTTACAATTTAAAACTTTTATTAAAATTGTATAATTAAAAACTACTTTGAGGGAATTGCACCGACAGTATCAGAACACACGTAAGTAAGTGTTTTAATCGTTATAAATGTTTATTTGTTTACTTCCCAGAGCATTCTTGTATATATTTTTTTTCATTTCACGTACTATTATCGGTGGTATAAATACAATATATAGTCTACTTGTATATTTTCTATCGAGTTCCCATCCTTTTTTATCATAGGTAATAATTTGATATAATTTTCTAGTTCAAATATTTACATGAAGAGAGATATTTTTTTAACATATTTATATCAGAAGTAAATATGAAACAGTTTACTTTATAGACGATTTAATATGGTATACTCAGGGCCGGCGCCACCATACAGGCAAAATAGGCAACCGCCTAGGGCGCAAACCATTAGGGGGCTCGTAAATGGAGTATTAAAATCATTTTTATATACTCTAATAATAATAAATAATAGTAAGTTATACTTTATTTTGATGGTTGTATTTGCTTGTTGATAATATGATTCGATAAAGAGAAGAAACAGTTCACGTAGAAAAACTTATGTTGGAATATCTCCATTAGGAGGCTATATGCTCCACATTGGGAGCGGACATGGATTTATAAAAAAATAAAATATATAATGATCTCGAATTGTTTTCTTTTCATAATTTCGAAAAAAAGGAGACGATGTGTTTAAAAGGGGGCGCGCCAATAGCCTTTGCCTGGGGCGTCAAATAACCTCGCGCCGGCACTGGGTATACTTGTATGTTTCGTTTAAGCCAATATAATAAGCCTACCTTTAACGAAAATAAGCTAAGTTTTTAAAAATATTTCGCTTTGTTATACATAATTCTAGCGTTGATTTTACTTTTTTACATTATCACTACGAATTAATCTCACACACTATACAGTGATATCTACTACGTAAGCATTCAATGTGATGCTACATGTGGCCTCCTAATGGAGTTATTTCTACATTTTTTTTCTACGGGAACTGCTTGTTACTCAGTTGCTCAACCTCAATTTTCAAAAAGTAGTTATATAAGTTTAGAAATAGGATTGGAAGGTGGCAAGGAAATTTTTTAACATCACAAACGTTCATGCCTTCGAACAAACGTCTGTACTGGAACTTGAACCCATTTTGATCAATCATGAATGGCTGAAGACACTTCCTATACGATACAACAATTTTAATATTCATAACGAATTACATGTGTAAGTCATAAAACAATATTGTCTATATGTCTTTTTTTGTTATAATTGTTATTGTAAATCGTAAAAATTGAGCTATTTATTATATATAATCATTTTTTAAACATTCCACAAGCCACTCAAAGTGTACTTCGATGTATTAAATGTCATGAGCTTTTACAATTTTTTTAAAGCTCATTTTTTCTGTGTTCTCATTCTGGACCCATCACGGACTATTATTATACGCTACCCGAGTTCCAATATCTCACGTGGTGTTCACAGGGTAATAAATAATTCCAAGAACCTCCTCCGAAAGAGATAAGGAGGAGGGACTGATATTTGAAGAGGTGAGAGGGGAAGGGAATTCCCTTCTGAAGCACATTCACCTCAACACTGTGTTGTACTCTCGTAAATGTTTTTGCATACTTGAACAGATCTTATACGAGATTAAGTACAATGAGGTAAAAACATAAGTGTTTTTGTATCTGAATTATATCGGTGATTTCCGAAAACAAATTTATGAGTGTGTATCGCGAAGAATGGTTGCATTTTATTGCGTCGAAATCTAGCACAGTAGAAACCAGCGGCGTATTCTTAAAGGGGGATATTATATGAGTATGAATAATACCCAAACCTCCCAACTTTACAACTGTAAAAAACAGAATACATATTTAAAAATTATAAAAATCGTTTACTGTTAGTATCCACCTCAATAACCAACCCCCCGCCCCCACAGCTCACCCTAAGATTTTTGTAATATATTAATCATTTCAACAGTGTCCGTGACTTTATGATTACATTTAAAGTTGGTTAAAGTTGTAAGCATGTCTAGCTGTATACAATTATATATAAGAATTTTCTGATAAAAGATTTGTATAATTGCCACAGATATTCCATGCAAAAATGACGACGCAGCGATATATTTCTGCTTATTTTAAGTCGTAGCGTCATTCAACGGAGATAACAAATTTATACATAAGATGTACACTACACTATGTGAAATATGGCTAATTGTTCAAAGCTTCTTTGTGAAGTTTTTGTTAGAAAAGAAAAGATTTTTTTCTACTATGTGTACTATAATTAAGGTGTTTTACTACAATATTACTAGAAAGAGCGTCGCGAGATATAAATCTCAATTTGGCCAAATTTTACATAGTGCACTTTCTTTCTATGCACAGAAATAAAGTATTGATAAATTTACTGGACGATCAATTTATTGAGCAGATTGTTTCAAAAATACTATTAATGGTATATTTGTCTGGTTTTCATATGAGATAAATTATATATACTATTTTTCGGCACAGTGTTTTGCTATACAAGTAGAGGCTTAAAACAAAATCAATAATATAAAAATGAATGTTTGTTTGTTCGTATTTTATGCGTTGCCGCACCGCCCATTCAATTGCAGTAAAACTTTGACAAAGTTTTTGCTTGCACTTCCGGGAAGGTAATAGGCATAGTAAAATTAGCTAACAGTAGGTCTTATATATAAAAATCAATGTTTGTATGTCTGACATACAGTTCATTTTGACAACGTATACTCACACTTGCGTGAAGGTTATAGTACAATTAATTTACAGTAGGTGGCGCGTGTGTCGTACCATAGACAATAAAAATAGACCAGAAAAAGCAGTCAAAAAGAAAACATGCAATTCAATAAACACAATTAAAACATAAACACTTTCTTTGGGTGACATTGCAACGCTTCCCTGGAACCAGCTAGTTATAAATAATTTTAAATACAATTATATCGTTGTATGTTCGAATTTGTATGAGTGCTGAGAACACAATACAACTTTGAGAAATTCACATGTTCCCATTACACATAGATTGAAATAATCTTATGTTGCTTGCCAATAAAAAAAGCTGGCATGGGCTGTCATAAAGATATCGGGAACGGTTTTCATTAATCCTTTATTGTATAGCCCACTGTAGAAAGAATAGCCTGCGGTTTTCGATATGGGGATCAACCATGAAATTACTCAGGCCCATTGGCATTGCTGTACCACTTCACCTCTTCTCCTCATCAGACCCCACTTGCCCACGTCCCTTACCTTCGAAGCCTGTCATGATGACGACGGCAACAAACACCTGGGATATGACCTCTCTATCGCATAGACAAGACGTCTACTCGTGTTATCATCCATTGTCAATTATTTTTATGTATTCTTACATAATTGCTTGTGATTTGGAAAATAGTTTCGATGTTTCGGCTACAAAAGCCATTTTAATACGCTTGAATAACACTTAAATAATAAATAATTCTCAGAAAGTTCTCAATAACGCAAATTTTGTTTTAACTCTCCTGAAAAGTTCTAATGATATTATACCAAGCGCTCTTTCGTTTTCGCCAACATAAGTATTAATCTAAGTTCATATTTAAAAATTTTATTTTTAAATAGTATCATTTTCGTGAAAATTCCTTTATGTATTCTCGAATTCGGTCCTTTTTTGAAATGAAATATATGGAACGATTACTAAATATTAGTTTGTCTCTGCGTATTTTGCGCGTGACTTTAAGAAGTAAAAAAAATACTGGTTCCACAAGGTTTTTAAATGTCTATGAGCTATCGCTGGATGCATATCTAGTAACAGATTAAAAATAACAAAGTATTTTAGTTCTACAGTTTTTGTTATTTTTTTTCAGCTACAATACTTTGTTATTTTTAATCTGTTATAAATGGAGTTCTACCAAGTAAATGCCAAATCAATTAAATTCATAACTAGTCTTTGAGCAACATCTTAGACCTGATAATAGCAAAAATATCTTCACGTTAAGCTTCTTCCTGCTTACCCTTCATAGGTAAATAAATCTTACCACAAAAAAGCACTAAAAGTCCAAGGAAGAATTTTGGAATATATGTTTTTAGCAGTTAAGCTCGCTGGATGCATGATGTAAATTAACTGGATTTTTTTCATCTAACTTTCTATTTCTTGATAAGGACTAAAAAAAATCTTCACCAGAGAGCCACTAAAGAGAGAGAAAGAGACTAAAACAACAGCCATTACCAAAAACTAAAAGAATACTAAAATAGCTTTACTTTTTACGAAGAGTGCATACTGCGCGTTTGTTAAAACTATTCAAAGACTTATGAGATAATCTAATATTTTTTCCACCATTTATTTATACAACAATATTTATTTGTATCAATTTATTTGCCTGTTTATATGTTACTAAAATTACACACAAACGGCATCTCTGCGCATAAAACACTCTGAGAGAATGTATGTTTTGGAAAAACATATTTTTAATTATTGTTAACACAGGACGTATTTATCTAGAATTCATTCCATCAGAAGCGACCATAAATTTTGAATTATTTTTATATGTACCCATAAATATACGTAAGTATTTATTACTTACAATTTAATATTATTATTGAACTGGTTTCACTATAGCTATGTGCTCACAGTTCTATATTAGGGCGTTAATGGCTCAGGTTATGCGCAATAATGCACATTGAATTTCATTGAGTTTCCCAAACAGGGAGACTAATTAATAGAAAATGATTTTTCGCCCATCATATTATTTACGAATATAACAACCCACAGATAATAACGTTGTAATAATATTGCACAAATCGACAGCCAAACATATAAGAAACAAAACGTAGATATTTTGGTTTTAGATAATCCGAAATCCTCAGGCTTTGCTATCTTAATTCCCCGGGTGTACATTGTATTATATTGATCGACTGGTTATTACTAATAATACACATCGACTGTGTTTAGGTAAAAAGGATCAACCCTTAAGTCTTGAAAAGTAGTTTTATGTACAAATCACAATATTTATAACTAATTCAGCATCTGTCAAAAGGAAGTAAGCCGCAAACGTAGAATTAATATCTAAATTTAGCTATCAAGTTTGAAAAATTAAGGGCCTGTGAAAAGAGTTTTCTCATAAAAAGTATAAATTTTATATTACATTGAGTTAATAAAATACCAGTTTACAATTTTTTGTGCATTTCAAGGTTGTGTTTATTTGATAATTTGACTTTGGTCCAAAATTGTTAAAAAACTTTTTTGTCCCTCCTATAAAATTTGTTTTGTGTGGGTTGCTCCATTTTACCTTAACACAGTCGATATATGATTTAATTATAATGTTTGTATTAAACGCAGACGGAAATAATTATTATGGGTCATTAGAATACTCATTTGTTTGAGGGGGGGGGGGGGGGGGGCGTGCGTTAAGTTAAAATATAAATATACGACTACGAAGTGTAAGAAAGATCGAATTTTGAATTGTAAGTTTTTTCTGTTATTTAAATAATAATAACGACTAGAAGCCTACAGCACACTTAAGAGAAAGCCGCCGATTTTTTAGTAACTGTAAATTTTAGCATATCTACTGTGGAAAGGAAAAACGACGTAACCCACACACATAAAATTTTCCAGGAGACGCAAAAAACGTGTTTTGATGATTTTGGAACATATGAATATTATGAATTATACACAACCTTGAAGTGCACGAAGACTTCAAAACTGGTGTTTAATTGACATAATCTAATATAAGTTAAAGAAATTGTCTAGGAAAAACCTTTATTTCAGTCTTTTTTCTTGGTTTTAATTTTTTACAAGATCATCTTTTTCAAACTTAAAAGCTAAATTTAGGTACTAATTTGGCATTTGCAGCTTGCATCCTTTTGGTAGAACGTGTTTCATGTTTGATACACTATGATTATCGAAAAAAACCTGTTTTGAAAAAACTGTGGGTTACGTCCTTTTTCCTTTCCACAGTCGATATGTTTAACGTTTTTTATTCCGCGAGAAATATCTGCTAATACCAAACGGTGGCGGGTGGTGATGTGAATTGCAATGTAATTCAAATGATTTTAAAAGAAATCCTTGAATTGGAAATTTTGAGAAGGCCTTGTATTTAAGAGAGACATGTCGCTATTTCACTGAGTACGGATACCTTCAGATGAACTTACCGTCTTAATCGTTCTGGGTATCACAAATGACTGGAACGACCAGAAATGCTGAAAGCATGGAGGGCTCACTGCAACAAATATTTTTAATTAACATCGTTACCTTTAATAAGACGGAATTCCAGAGTCAACGAATGCTTTAATTTTATGTCGTCGATTAAGGAAGGTTAATAATAATTTTCACAATACGTACTTGCAGCGAAATAGTGGTATATTCGAATACGGCTCGGTTTTAATTGAACACGGCGAAAGGTGTTTCTTAATTAATAAAGAATTTATGACTTTTGAAAGGTTTCATAATTTCATAATTGTACCTTCGAGAGGTGAAGTGAGCTATCTTGTAATTGGTAAAACTTTTTTCTTACACTTACATATCGACTGTGGAAAGGAAAAAGGACGTAGCCCACAGTTTTTTCAAAACAGCTTTTTTTCGAGAATCAAAATGTATCAATCTTGATACACGTTCTATTAAAAGGACGCAAGCTGCAAATGCCGAATTAGTATTTAAATTTAGCTTTTAAGCTTGAAGCCTTTTTACTTATGAAGATATTTTACTGTTGTAGTAACTGAAACAAGGTAAGTAAGAAATATAAACCGAAGGCTGGGTTCAGCTTGGGCAAGTTGGTTGAAAGACCGGATTGGACTTGTGGGCATAACCATCAGGACACTTATCACGTGCTTTGGAACTGCCCTATGATAAATACTGAACGAGCAGAGTTGTTTGTGAAAATTGAAACCAAGAAAAAATACTAAAATTAAGGTTTTTCCTAGACAATTTCTTAAATTAATATTAGATTATGTCAATTAAACAACAGTTTAGAAGTCTCCCTGCACTTCAAAGTTGTGTATAATTCATAATTTGCATAAGGCCCAAAATCATCAAAACAAGTTTTTTGCGCCTCCTGTAAAATTTGATATGTGTGGCCGTGGGTAACGTCCTTTTCCTTTCCACAGTCGATATTTATTTGGTATGTTGGTGGATTGCATATTTTTATTTTACGGAGATAACACTATTGCAATGTGTAATAACTGAGGTTACTTCACTTTTACGATACTTTAAGACGTGTAGAATATTACAACGCATCTAACATATTTTTTTTCTAAAATACCATTTGGGCTCACTTCACCTCTTATGGGCTCAATTTGAATATAATTATTAACTATGCTGAGACTTATAGAACTTACTAACAAACTGTCCGAGGAAATTTCTCTTTCTTTGAAATAAAAATTGTAGAATCATCCATGTATAAAAAAACGTGATAGATTTATGAAGTGAGTAGTTCACTGAATGACAACAAAAACTGTATCGAACCCATTGACGCATTAACATCGACATCTTCATTTCACAGGCCGTAGTTTTACAATTCCGAATTACATCACGATTGTTTATTTCATGAATGAATGATTTCGATTAGTGATCTCAACGAAAAATAATATTAAGCCAGTGACGCACACAAATTGAATTACGTATTATGAAACATTTCGACTATAATTTTATAATGAGATGTTGATTCTTTAAATTAATTAACAAAGTAAATAAACTATTCTCTCATATGTTAGATTTAAATAAATAAACAAATTTGTCAACATGTTATGATAGTAATACAATATGAATGTTAAAAAGCAGCGTTTTAAGATAATTTAAATAATCAAATACTTTATAGTAATCACTGTTAGGGTAGATTGTTCACTGTCAATATTTGGTGGAAAGGCATTATATTATTACAAGCTCATGATCAGCTGATAATGTTAGTTATACAAAGTGAGTACATATTGTATGTTTTGATATTTTATAATAAGTTTAAAATACAGAACTACTTGGTTAAACAAGAATTACAAAATAAAGTCGAACTATACTTTTTATGTTATAGTTCTGAAAACAATATTTTGTAATTGTCTTGGAATTATGTATTATTTTTACATGTGAAACTAAGTCAATCAACAAATAATACGCTCAAATATTGTTGATAATTAATTCTTTAATAACTAAAAATATAACCTTTTCATCTTTTTATTATTGAATTCTACCAAGCCGATGATAAAAGAGTAAAGGTGCGTTAATCCGATCACTTAATTTATTGTATTTTAAGTCAGATTTTTAAAAAAATATTTGACACATAAAAGACAAGTCATTAAAGACTTAATTAAATTTGACAATTGGCAAATTTTTAGTATTCTTGATCTCTGAATTTGTATTTAATAAGCAAAACTCTAAATTTTCATGAAAAAAAACATAAAAAAAGTTGTTTCTTTGAAGAGTTTAACATTGATTCGAATTTGGAAAGGAAAAAGGACGTAACCCGAGGCATAATATATATAAGTATATCTTACGGCACTTTGTGGCACAACACGTCTTCAAATTACCGGGCGTACTTGATCATTTGGAATTACTGGCTCATTTGTCACTTATGTGATCATTGGTCGATGGAGATTTATATATGGTTGTGTTGCGCTTGACAAGCTGATACCGACGGTGTTAATATATATAATTGATGAAATAAGTGCGAATTTCGCGTGCAGCAAATATGCTACTATATACTTTTTTTATCCCTGAATATAGAGTAGCATTTGAGTGATCGTGTCCATTCATTTTTTAAAGCGTTAACTTGATCTCACAATGCAACGTTGCCATAAATTTGCCCAATGAGCATGGGCTTTGGAGGGGGGAATCGAATCACGTCAAACCAAGGCCGTCTGAGTATTTTTTAAACTGTTTTTTTTAACTGAATAGTTTTGTACAACAGGTAGGTATAGAAGTGACATGTATCAACGTCGTATCGAAAAGATTATGTACCTTTCAAACGGTACATACGGAAACGGAAATTTATTTAAACTTTATTGTGAAATGGGCTCTTTTATTGTTTAGTTTACTATGTTTTATAGAATACATACTTGATTATGTATTGACTATTTTTATATAAATATATTATTTTAAAATCATCTATTTTTTAATGTATTATTAATGAATCATGTTTATTTTCAAATTGAATGGCGGAAAGAAGGGTCCCTGGGACAATTTATGGATCTCCCACTGTATTACATACCTACCACATTGAAACAATTTCTTATCTTATAGAATCTTACTTGTATATATTATTTGCTGTATTTATTTTTTCGTTTTTTTTTTACTATTCTTATTATTATTTAGGTATTAATTTCTAAATTTAATATTTTATTGTAGGTATTTAATTGCCACCTGTGTGGTCGAGTGGCCAACGTTGTTGGCTTCGGTTACGGGCTCGAATCCCAGTACGGATAGTTTTATAAATTGATTTTTCAATCGATTTATAAATTTCTGTTCGAAGGCATGGATGTATGTGATGTCTTGAATTCTCCCCTCCCACCCGTCCCATCCTATGAACGGGGTATATTGGGAGTGATTAACTCACCGCTAGTCCTGTTCTAGATCTATCCTTCTATTCTTACTCTCTTTGGGAAAAGAGATGTTGAGCAACTGAGTAACAAGCAGTTCTCGTAGAAACACTTCTGTTGAGATAAACTCCACAAGGAGTCCATATGCTCTACATTGGGAGCGGACATGGTAAAAAAAAAAATTATCACTTCATGTTAATAATGTTATTAATTTTTATGTTACTTACGATTTATAATTTTTATTTAACATTATATGCACCACCCGCCCATCTTCGCCATCCTCAGATTCAGGTGATATTGACATAAATATTTTTTAAAAATCAAACTGAAAAATTCCTTGAATAAAATATTTTATTTTATAAAACGCTAATGTTTTTTCATAGATTCCGAAAATTTAAACATCAATGAGGATGTTACGTCAAATGATCAGCTTTAAATTGTTAAAAGGGTTGACGATTATCCCTTGATTGAAATTCATTAAATCATTTGATAGTTATATTGTTTTTTGTATAATTATATTATTTATATTACAAGATATGTAGCTATATTTGTTTTCCAGTGTAATACAAATTGACATATAGGTTGTTTTTGCATCCTTTAGTCAAAACCCATAAAATTATTTGATAATTGAACTTTTAAAATATTTTTATTCCATTTTTTGTAAATATTATCAAAACTGTGTTTTCCCCCTTATCCGTGCATGTAGCCCCTTGCTTCCTTGAATAAAATATTTTATTTTATAAAACGCTAATGTTTTTTCATAGATTCCGAAAATTTAAACATCAATGAGGATTTCTCGTAAAATACATGTATTTCGTGTGTCGCGTTTTTAGTGTTTACGAATACACTTTATTCGTAACTCTTACAATGGTCTGATGATGCTTCTTAAAGAGGCGAAACACGTGTCAAACTTTGTTACACAACAAGTTGAATTACAAAACTAGCAAATCTTCTGTAAATAAATGCCGCATGTGTGGTTGAGTGGTCAACGTTGTTGGCTTCAGCTACGGAGGTCACGAGCTCGAATCCCAGTATGGACAGTTTTATAAATTGATTTTTCAATCGATTTATGAATTTCTGTTCTAAGGCATGGATGTATGTGATGTCTTGTATTCCCCTCTCCCACCCATCCTATCCTACAAACGGGGCGTATCGAGAGCGATTATCTTACCATTGGTCTTGTCCTAGCCCTATACTTCTAATCCTACTCTCTTAGGAAAAAGAGAGGTTAAGCAACTGATTAACAAGCAGTTCTCGTAGAAACACTTCTGTTGAGATAAACTCCATTAGGAGTCCTATTAAAAATATAAACCACCAACCAATATCTTAAACAAGTCGCAGAAATATTTTCTACACTGATTATTAGAATAATAAAATAAAATGGTGGAAAACTTTAAACTTTTAATTTTCTAATTTTTTCAATAGTTTCTTCAAAACAAAATATGAGATGGTATGAAAACCTTCAACATGACAATCCATCATTTACTGCAAACACATTATGTATGTATGTATGTATGTTATCGATAAGCAGTTCAACAAAAATAACTCTGCTGTGTTATGATGACAAAATTTCATATATAATTCTGGCAACGTTGCATGAGCCAATAAATGTGTTTATTAAAATGATCAACATAGCGACGTTAATAATAGATGATTTTTTTAAAAGTATACAAATAATATTTATAGATATATAATAGCTGACTATATTTCAGGTGTAATGGAAAAGGTAGCAAGTTGCTACTACATCTGTGTAATTATATATGACATGTGAAAGAGTGAGCAACTAAGGTCGGTTATTCACATATGAGCCACTAAATGTGGTGGGATATAAATATATATATATATATATATATATATATATATATATATATATATATATATATAATATTTTACAGAGATACTCAGCCGATTAGATGTTTTTTAGAATAATAAATATGTATGTGTTGAATTACATTTATTTCACGCCACTGCACCAGTTCAATAATCCAAACTCTTTATTTTGTTTTATGAAGTCGGTCAACGAGTTTATTGATTTTTGTCGGCTACAATAAATTCAAATTATTATAGGTATTGTTTAATTGAGCGTAGCATTCAACCTGTGAATGGAGATTATCAGATTTACTCTATGCGGCTTCAACATTATAGAGTAATTTTATAAAATAAGTAATATTGTAATTAAGTAAAAAAAAAAAAGGATCTCACGAGTAAAAAATAATAGTGTCACATATTTATTTAAGACTTGTTTCTAGTAAAAGAATATACAAAATATTGTGTCGCTCATTACTCAACACACAAATTTATCCACATTTACTTTATTATTACAATAAAAGACTTGGCTGTTTAACGGATATCTCTCGATTAGAAAAATACCAGACGAGTAAATTGATATTTCACCGTAATGATTTTCATAAATAACGTCCAGTTTCTTAAATAAAAACATTTCGATATTGTGGTCTCTGAGGATAATTCAAAATGTTTTAATTTATAGCGCATAATTTATTAATATATGTGATGGTTTTCACACATTAGTAATTCGATTTTTGTAGATTTTAATTATCGAAATACCAACATTTTTTCATTTTTATAACTTTAATTTAGTATTGAAAAAAACCTGGGATCCTGATTTCGGTAATAAAAGTAGTGTAATACGTATTCTTGATCGAGTAAATCCGTTATATCGAAGTTATTCTAAAACTTTCTGTAATAATATAATAGGACGTCAGAAATTGCTGAAGAAATAGTACTGATTTGATCAGAGAATATACAGAGGACTCGCCAGCCTAATTAAGACAAATTTAACAAGGAGAACACCCCTGATCGTCATAATAAAAAAAAGAATACGCCACAAAGTAAAATTCAACTCTCTAATAAACAGTTATTGTACGAAATCGTATGAATAAATGATATATCACCACAAAAGTATTCTAATATCCCTTTGTGTGTTATTTATTTTCCATACTTGAGTAAAATAATAGTTGTCAAAGACACGCAGGTAACATAAATTAAAATAACTTTACAAGAAATTACAATTGCCACAGAGTGTAGAAGTGAAGTTGTAAAATGATTTAACGGCATCTCTTTCCAGAGTCGGTCTATTGTGAGATGCAAATCAACTTGTCTTATCTAAGGGAAGTGCAGAGACCGAAGCTTACGCCAAAACCCGTTCAAACTTAAAAACTACCGCGATATTTACTCAGAATATAGTGTACTCTGTTTCGAATAAAATATTAAATTTTAAACATATTATAAAGCTTTATTCTAACTTTTTTTTAAGAATTTAATAAAGCTCCATTAAGCTTAAATCCATAGTTATTTGTTTGGCTTCAATTCTATGTTGATAAAAAATAGCAAAGCATTTAGAAGTCCAAGCATTATTAAAAACAATCGAAAGCTTTTATTTGATATTCTTGTATAACTGAAATTTTGTTGTCGTATTAATTACCCTTAAATGAATTTATTATGCTTAGAAAAATAATAAATACACTATTTTATCGATTTTTATATGACAATGATGTGAATGAAGCATGCTTAAAAAAGAGTAATACCAGGGTTAGTTGTAAAATAGTGAATTTCGTTGGCTTCGGTTGCAGTGTTAATGGGTTTAAATGCCCAGTACGACAGTGGTTTCCAAACTTTACTTTTATTTAAATCCATGTCTGCCCCCAGTGTGAAGCATAGTCTCGAAACGGAGGCAGTAGAAGCTTTTTTTACGAGAACAGTTTTTTACTCAGTTGCTAGATCTAGGGATAGAAAGGATAAAGCTAGAGCATGACTTGGATTGAAAGGGGGGAGGAAATTTTTAGATATCACAAACACCCATACCGTTGAAATAGAAATCGATAAATATATTGAAAAAATATGTTCGCACTGGGATTCGAACCCGTGAGATCCGTCATGGAAGCCAACAACGTTAACCACTGCGCTACGGACACGAATCTTCTCTTAAAGTGATTTATGTGTATACATTTTAATTTTGATTTCTAATCATAACCATGTGGTACATATAGCTCATTTTTTATAAACCCTTTTATGGGTAACATAAAGCCTTCCTATTTAACTGGAAGTACCTCCCACTCCTCATCGTCGTCAGTGACTGCGTCGCGTCGTCACTTCATGTTTCATATTCCTCCCCATCACTAATTGAGGGTGTATAATGCATTTCTTCGCATAGATCTCTCGCACCTACACAACCGACTCTAGTATTACATGGTCGTTCAGGGACACAATAAAATTACTCAAAACTTAAAGGACATAAAACAATAAGAAAACATTTAATTTGAATATTATACTCGATATTATGGGTTCTATTTAAGTTTTCAAATAAAACCAAACTCACCAAAAGAATGATGTCGTATACAAATATTTATATATTTTTCGTTAAATTAAACCAATTCATTTTTATTCCAAATTTTATGCTGAATTTATTAACTTTTATTAATAAATTCTCTTAATATTTATATTATATAATCAATTGTTTTTTATACCTTGCGTGTATTATAATTGTGTGTTAAACCTATTTTCATAAGTTGATCGTACTCGGGATGAGCTAAGTCGGTCTTGTCATATAATAAAAAATGTGGAATAAGTAAAAACGAATGTTATATTTTAAAAACTTGGATTGAGTTTGGTGTGTGTATATTATTACTATATTGAAAAACATCTTTTAAATTTAATAAATCTCAAATCAATAATCTATCTATATTGTTGTTATCGGTAATTCATTAATTATTCTTATATACTGTAACGCACAGTTTCTCAACCAAGGGGCACATCATTTTCCAAGGGGGCCAAAGAGAACAAATAATTTTAGGGGAGCCACAACATAGTTTTGGGAGGCCACGGGCAAATATCCATAAATTCACAGGATTTGAAAATCGCGCTGCCCGATTTTCAAAAAAATGTTAAGTCACTTAACAGTTTGTCTTAATTATAAATGTGTAATAAATTAAAAAAATATTACAGTTATCTTCACACGAAATTTTTAAATATATAGGTAATGCTTAACATACGAGCGCTATGAACGCCAACCCTGGTGTCAGTTGCGGAGGTAAGTAAACTGGGGGTGTGGGTACAACAATTTCAGCCCTCTCTCTCTCATTAAAAGCAGCACCCTCACAGTGTTTGAAGTCCGATTAGTTTAGTTACTTGTAAAAGTGTTAGCCAAGCCCACTGCTCTAACGGTGTAAAGTGAGGGGGTATATGTAGAGTTTAGAGTGACTACACTTTCAGTGGCGTGCCAGTAATATAACGACCGTTATAATTTGCATAAATAATTCGGTGGCACAATCTCATACATGTTCCAAAGTTGTTTTTGATTTAGGAACGTATGAAATTTAAAACTATTATACTTTGAAAGGAAAATTTGATTAACCTAAACATCGTTAGGAGATGTTTTTTTTAATTTATGAAATATGATGTGGTGAGACTAGTGGTGAGGGCTTTACGCTAGAGATCAGATGTGCTTGGTTTCACATCCCGGCTAGACCAATATCTTGTTTTCTTCATTTTAACGTTTGAGATGGAGGTTTGTGATGATGTATTTTCTTTTCACGTTGATTTCGACTGACATTGAAAATTCTCATAATGTCTTGCTATTAAAAAAACATTTTCTAAATTGCAAGAAGTTTTGTTGAAAATTATCTCTTGCGGTTCGCGTTTAGCTTTTTATGAGTATAGAAAAACTTCGATATAATTAATGTGGATGTCGTTTAACTTCGAGTCAATAAAATTAGCTGCTGTGCAACTGTGTGAATCAGTGGCCAGAGTTTCAAAATTCAGTGCCACGTTTAGTCCACGAGCGGGAACAGCATTATGACTCGAAGACGAGAGTGAGAGGTATGCCGTGGTTATATAAGACGTTATTTACAAAAGTTGACACTTAGATTTGAACATGTGTAAAATCTACAAGATTTTTTTGAAAATTTTCCTATTTGACCAGAAGACAGAAGTTTTGATTGTATTAGCAATTGAAAATTTGTGATACATAAATGAAATCGGTGCTGTTATTTGAATAAATACAGTGGAATATATACAACGACCCGCTTTTTTGTTATCAGTCGTCAACTGCTGGTCTTCTTAAGTTTTTTACGCACTACTACATGAAGGTTTGTTTCTAAACACTACGACACTGGAAATTTGATCACCCATTAATAACTTAACATCCATTCAAATGGTTGAAAATCTTCATCTATACAATTCCAATAAATACTCATATTCAAATACGATATAATCTTTTTAAATAATTTTATTAGGGTTTGTATTTATCTGGTCACGCTTATTGACCAAATTTAAAAAAATACTTAACTGTTTTTTTGCTTAAATATATTAATACTGTAGCATTTGTTTTATAATAGTTTTATAAAATATTGACCAATAAAATTCGGGTCTTTAATTAGTGACGATATTCGTATGCGTTTCCATTGCGAGAAAATATCTTATGACAGCAGCTGTATTAGTAGCACGGATATATAAATTGTACATAATATAATGTTTTTGTCACAGCCCATCGCTGAAATATTTTATTTACGGCACTGGGTGAGCTACACGAATAGTACGGTTTACGAGAATACACAATACTATGGCATGCCTCATTTGTTTATCCTATGGCACCTCTGCCGGTGACTTCTAATCTATGCAATTTGGTTCACGATAAACTGTTGTCCAAAGAGAATGATGAAAGAACCCTTAATTAATGAAATTAATAATTAACGTGACTTAGTTTTACTGATCAAATACACTTTTTTAAGATGATCACTGTCAATACTTGAGAGAAAGGCATTATATATTAAAAAAAAAATACTTATACTAATTCCAGTTTCGCTCATGGTGAGGATTGTCAACTGATTAGAGAATACAATATTACAGAAAAAAATATAAGGGTGTAATAAACAATTGGCAATAAAGGAATTTACAGATAGTGGTACAAGAATTAAATCATATACAGTGAATTAACAATAATTTCACTTCAAAAATGTATAGTGGGATTTTTCCCTAAAGGCTAATTTTTGTCAAAAATACGTGTATTGGAAAATCAATACTTGAGTCACTTGTGTTTCTTTTCATAAACTTGTACTTGTATTTGACCAAAATTATTTGGAATTTACTATTTAAAAAAAAGTTCTAAATATCTGTTGAAAGCAACAACAATTAAACATGTGATTTTTTCTTTGCTATTAATTTTTATATTTTAAGTATTTGGGAAAAGAAAAAAACACTGTACAGCTATGCAGCGGACGATTAGATACATAGTATTTATTACAAGGAGTAAAAAAACTAAATATTGCCAACATTTAAGCTAGCTTAAGAATTGAGCCATTTTAACATAAAATAATAAATAAAATAGTGTTTCTTTTACTATCAAAATATCACTTATTTGCAAAAACGTCACAGTTTAACAAGAAGTGCAAATAAACTGTACCGTTCATTATTTGCCAAAACATTTTTTTATGTAGGCTCTGTACTGGGGGTGAGTGAGTCATGGTTTGGGTTAGTAGTGTTTGCCACCCGCGCAGTCAACAGGTTGGTCTTCTAATGATTCTCTAATGATTTCTCCAGCTTCCATCTTACTAACCGACTAGAAACACTCGCGTTTAACGATATTACTGCGAAATTTTCCGTTTCAATTATTATCTGCGCGAGCGCCGGGTTGATTATCTGTCATTTTTTTCTCAGTCAACAGCTGAGCATTGTTATTTCCTGGACGGAACCGTTATTTGCATATTAATGAGTTTTGATGTCACCATTAAAATTGAGATAAAAGTAGAATACATCTAAGTAAAAGAAACCGTATGATCAATTGAAAATACCAAATAGTTGAGACGAAAAATGATTTTATCATTTTACAAAAAATATGTTTTTTAAATTTTCTAAGTTAATCGCTCAATCTTGTTTTTCGAATGTAACAATTGGCCACTGTGGTATAGTAGTAAAACAAATACCTTAGCGACCAAGTTTATCTAAGTTCAAAGCCTGCAAAGGTAAATTTTAGTACTCGGAAAAGGATGTTTTGATGTAAATTCTCCTTGAGTTAATCTCGAGTGACCTATAAAAATAATCATCGAATATATCTCCCATGATGTTTCAATATTTAAAATATTTGCCGAATTGTTATCAGGCTAGCAAAACTTGACACTCATTATTTACATCAGGTGGATCCAAGAAACAACCCTCCCGTTGTCAAGAAGTAATATATTAATTTATGGCTTGTTTGGTTGAATATCATAACTCTCTTAGTTTAATTTACTATTTGGCAAATGAGTTAAAGGATGATTCATGATGTCAACGTGACATTAATGATGACTTTGTTATGAATAAATGCTAAACTCGGTGAAACATTGAACAACTAGGATATATTGTATTTATTATACCAGAATTCATTATAATTCCTCCCCTGCCCGAGATAGTCTATCTCAGGGGTGAGGAACCGTTTCTTCTCTGAAGGCCGCATTCATTTTTCTGATTCGCCACAAGGCCGCAGTAAACATTCATTAGGGAATCATTTTCCGGAAACAGGAATTTACGCTCAGAATATGTCAGGAACTTACGATTTTACATACATTTACAGAATTGCAGAATTGGCCAGAAGGCCGCACCAGAGTAGCAAAAAGGCCGCAGGTTCCCCACGTCTGGTCTATCTCATAAGGTATATTTGAAATAATGAACATGTACGTATTTATGTACATATTACTGTAAATTCATTGCGATGAATTTTTAATAACTAATTACTGAAATTGCTGAAGCATATTTTGATGAACAAAAACTTCAGAAGAGCTAAAGAGTAAGTATTCAAAAAAGTCGTCCGTGTGCATCTGAAATTATAAAAAAAATACCATACATAATATAGTGGCACAAAAATACAAATGTATTAAAAATAATCATTCGTTTACGTATATTTTTGTAAACAATACCAGATGTTTGACAAAACACTTAATAACGTTGATTGTTTTGGGCCTCACATGAAATCTGAACGGGCCGTATTTGATTACCGTTGGCTTAAATTCTTATAAATTTGAGAATAGCACACTCAATATAATTTTTTGACGCACTGTAATAATATTGTGTAAGATAATATAAGATATTTATTTATAATATAATATAAGATTAAATTGAGTTTCCACTGTATGTTTACCATATCCGTATATGACGTGCATGACGTGCATAACAACTTGACATAACACATGCTTACAAATACTCCTCCATTTTTCGTTGGTGAATATTTTAACTACTCTAGATTTTGTACAAAACAATAAATGTGTCTTGAGTCTTGACTTATCAACATATTCACGTTGCGCGCAATATTTTGTTATTTAGTTGTGAAAAATATTTAGCTAATCAGTGGTGACTATAAACTGGTGCAATCACTTGTGGTGATGTCCTGTGGTGGAAGACCCTTCTCGTTCCAGGTGATATTTGACAAGTTTCCGTCTCGTAATTCATTTTATGTGTCTCTTACGACGTTGCCTATAAATTCAAAAGAAAGTTTGAAGTCAGCTCATCGGATGGACGTGCGGTCCAGTTGTTAAAATTAGATACGTACGGATGCGGCTTCTTTTTTCAAACCTCACGTCTAACGTAAATCATGAAGTTTTATTATGTTATTAACAAATTATATTCAAATTCAGATTTACACATATACTAAGTATGATCAGAAAAGTTTTCGCTTATCACGAGCATTATCAACTGATAAGAAAGATATTGACATTAGTACAAAGCTATTTATACTAAACCAAGTATAACTATCAGTGTGTTATAAAAGGAAAAATTACTTAAGTAACTTAATTTCACCCACTGTTTCCCAGTTTATTACTACAATTTAATAATATGAATGTAATATTAAAAAATCTTAGATTTAGAAATACCTACCTTCGAATCGATTGTATAATTATTATCATTAAGTATAGTTCTATAATCAATGTAGTATTACTTATTCATGTTGTTCACCTTTATCTGTAAATTCCTTTCATATTTCTAGTACCAATTGTTTATTACACCCTTAATAATTTAGTATAAATAGCCTTGTATATTCTTGTCAGTTGAAAATACTCATGATGAGTGAAACCGGTCTTGATTATGATATTAAATAAATGTAGGTTTAATACAATAGTGCAGGGATGGCGAACCTTTTTGGGTCCGCGTGTCAAAAATCCTCAAATATTATTTCTTGATTGACGTGGCGTGCCCAAGCAGTAAAAAAATAGCACAATAGAAAAAATAAAAATTCTGAATTTTATTTACAAGGTTAAAAATTACAATCACAACAACATTTGAATATTAATAAAAAGGAATAAATTAATAATTCAAAGATTGTTTATTCAGAATTTTATTTTTTTAAACTTAAATATTTTTTTTGAACTTGGAAATCTTTCGCGTGTCATCCAAATTCTCAAACGTGCCACTTTGGGCACGCGTGCCATAGGTTCGCCATCCCTGCAATAGTGTTTAATTTTTTGAAAGAGAACCTTTCTACCAAGTAAAACAGTGAACAGATGGGTATATTTTTTTTTGGAAAAAAGTTGCTCTTCGAGCGACAGTTTTGAAATCGAACATTTCGAAGGTGATGTCTGATGTTAGAGCGACGCAGTAATCGTAAACATGTCAGATCATAACTCTAGTGAAGTACGGGAAGTGTTAGGACCTGTTATGGTCGTCGCATCATCTCCCAAAGAGGTGAGGTATTAAATGCTGCACACCCAACTTAGTCCGTAATGATGGACTTGGGAATACGAAGAGACAGTACTCCTACCCATTCGAATAAAAACGAACATACAGGTATGTTATCTTGGTTTCCTTGCACACGAAAGTGTTTTTTTTTTTTAGTACTTTTCGTCTTGACATTACGTGTTTTGTTATGGAACTAAAATTGTATGAAATAAAAACGAATGGTAAAGTAATAAAACGAATTGATAAAACAACTTTATTTGTGTGTTATTTTTGTGAGCACTATTATTTAACGACTTTGATATGTTTCAATGGTGTAATGAAATGTTAATTTAACATTGAAAATGATAACGAAAATCTATATTTTGGAACGCATTATCACTTTAAATGTGTTCACCTCATAATCTACACTAACAACGCTAAAAAATGAAAAACACAATGCACAGATATATTTGTTACTTTTCTTTATTATTATATGATATTGTTTAAATTCACAGCCGCTCCCAACGTCGACATATGAAATCCTAATGGCATATTATTAACAGATTTTTTAAAGTGCAGATTTAAGATTTCAGTTCAAGTGCATTCATGCTCTTGATATAATCTGAAGATGCCGAAAGGCAAAACCCGGGTCGTTATCGACAAAACTTATGGAAGAGTACAGAATACAAATAATTCAAATTTGATATTGGAGTTACATCAAGTACCTTTAGTCGAAGTTCTAAATTAGATTTTTTTACGATAACTGCTTGTTACTTAGTCGCTCATCGTCTCTTTTTTCTAACAGAGTAAGAATATAAACAATGATTAGGTAGGACGGGACTAGTGGTTGGCTAATCACTTTTGCTACACTTACTTATTTTAAAGATTGGAAAGTTGAGAGGGAAATTTTTTAGACATAACATACATCCATTTCTACGAACAGAAAATCGATTGAAAAATGCTATTCATACTGGGATTCAAACCCGTGAAGTCCAGCATGGAAGCCAACAACCTTGACTACTGTGCCATGTACCCGACAATGTCAATTGCAAAGATTCATTATTTTTACACAGTTGCATGAAAAATAGTATCAGAAAAACAAGAGATATATCGACTGTGGACAGGAAAAAGGACGTAACTCACACATAACAAATTTTACAGGAGACACGAAAAACGTTTTTTGATGATTTTAGATCAAAGGCAAATTATGAAATAAACACTAGTGCACGGATACTGATAAACTGGTTCTTAATTGACTTTATCTAATATTAATTTAATCCGTATCAAGTTGTATACATTGTAATTATCGAATAAAAGCTGTTATGAAAAAAGTGCGGGCTACGTCCATTATCCTTTCCACAGTCGATATTATATTCAAGCGGAAAGGTAACAATTTAATTTCGATAGCATGTGGCATATTTGACACCATATTTTAATATGAAAAAATAGCGAAATTAAACAAAATAATTTAAAATAAATAATATTTTTGATCTATACTTTTACTGCGTTTGAGTTCGTTCGTTCCATCACACGTGTAACGACCAGGTGGATACGGCGTAGCAGACATATAACAACTCCGTTTGGTATTATCGCCCAAGTTTTTACGTTTCAGGTTAAGGATGGTCGGGTGCCATTAACGTTCATGTACATGCATTTTGTAATTATGCCGGTTTCCTGATAGTCCATATGTTTTATGACGGCGATGTTGAAACTACTTGCTTATCCGTAAGTACACCTGAAGCAAGATAACGTATTTTTTTTATATAATGCCGACTGTAATCAATGATTTTGTTTTTCTAATAACGGTTAAAACAAGTTGGTTTATGATTGTCACATCATCGCCCGTTATGTGTATGCAATAAAGATCACGAAAATAAGCGAATTTAACCATTATATTCTTGGGAGCCGGTAAATTGCTCGAATTACAAATTATTCGAATTGCTTTGTTATTTAAACGATTTTTCACGACTTTTTCTACGAACTTCATTTTTATCTTGTGCGACACTTGTTTAGAGAGTGAAATATAAAAATTATTTTCGTAATTATTTATTTTAACCGTGTTCGCTCCAAATGCGGAACATATGAAATTTTAATGGAGTTTATCTCAACAGAATTGTTTCTACGAGAACTGCTTATTAATTAGTTACTCAAACTGTTTCTATATATTTACAGAAAACATAGAAGACTAAGGCTAAGACAGAACAAACGGACAGAACAAACGGAAACAAATTGATTATCTTGTTATTCGAGCAATTTACCGGGAACCCATATTCTTGACGCGATAAACAGCTGCACGAAACATATTTTTTAACCGTGCACTATTGTGCTAATTTTAGTCCCATTACGGGAAGCATTTTTGAGCGATTTCTGTTCGAAGGCATGGGTGCTTGTAATGTTTTAAAAATTCCCATCCACATTTAAGATCCTTTAATAAGAGCGATTAGTTAACCACTAATCTTGTCGTAGCCTTATCATTATTTCCCTACTAATCTCTTTTTGAATAAAAGAGATTAGGCGACTGAGTAACAAACAGTTCTCGTAAAAAAACTTCTGCTGAGATACCTACATTAGGAGGTCATATGCTCCACACTGGAAGCGGACATGGATACAAACTATTTTATCAAACGCGGTGTCAAGTCAACATATTTTTATTATTTATTAAAAACAAAAAATATTATTTCTTTTACTCGAAACCGGGTTACAAATATGGAAAAAACGATGATGGGTTATATATATACATATATGTATTACTTTAGATTTATTTTACAAAAATAAACTTTGATTCTGACCTAAAAATATATTTTTCATTAACCATAAAAATCTTGCTGGTATCGTATAATTTTAACAAAAACAACAACCATCTAATTATAATCAAACAACAATTCTAAAAATTATATTCTAAAATTTAACATAGCTTTAGGATTGGGGATTGCAATTATATATTATATAATTTGTGTTCAGAGCAGCACATAATAAAAAGCACGGGAAAATTCTTCACGTAAAGCAATAATTGGGCGAATAACGCCAGCTTACGTGAAATGTGAAATCCATTCATGTCCAGGCGTATTGTTATTTTTAGTGGACGTCCTCTCGCAGATTTATTATGGGCCAGCGTCGCGACGCGTCGGCGTCTCCCCCTGCGACGCTTGTTTTGTGAATTCGTAGTGGACAGCCGCTGAATTGAATACGGCTTACGCAAATAAAAAATAATTCCCCAGCTCAGCTAAGCGACGTGGACAACTATTTAGATTTACACATAAATGTATGTGCCTCATTACTATCATACAATATATATGTACGTAGAAAGAGATGGGTTAAATATTTTACTTTAATACATACGCATTATTTAGTATTATTTTTTTACAACAATAGACATCCAATAACAGCTCATAGATGATATTCAGTTTTTTATTATTGAAATAGATCATAAAATTTGCATATCATTATATAAAAATTATATAACGGAAAACACTCCCCTAGCATCTTTTCTGTTTACTTCTTTATGTCTTGCATTTACGTTTGTGTATACATGAATAACTTCGTTTTTGTGTATAGAGGGAGGTGGATAAAATATAATATGTATATTAATTGGTTCCTCGACTGACTTCATGCTCACCTCTGTAACAATCACACCCTTATTATGGCTACGGTAGAAAAGGAATGCAAAAAAAACACCGGCGATGAAGAACACTCAAATTTTGACGTTAACGTTTCTAGGATATAAAAGTTTATCAATTTTATTCCCAAAAAAGCTTTATCGTAAAAAGAAAATTTCACAAGTCTACGATAATGTTTTAAATAAATTATTTTGCATAAATAATATTTTTTACTAAAGCTTAACATTTTTTACCGTAAAAAATAGGTAAAACGTTACAAAACAATCTGAATACAATTTCTGGGCCATTTCTTAAATGGCTTATTGTGATATTTATCGTATACCAATTTAATTAGATGTAATGAAAAACATAATGCATGTTGTTTGCACTGAAACATTTAATCAGTCACTTTTAAATGCAGTATTTTAAATTTATCGTGTTACCGTTTGTCAGAGCACTCTTCTTTTGTTACCAATTGTAATATTTATATGTTACTTCATTTATTTCAATGGATGTACATAGTATTAAAACTGAACGATTGTAGTGATTGTGTTTATTATGTATGATACCTAAATTAAACAATACATCTTTTTTAAATTATCCTATCACTGAGGTTTTACGCCGCACATTATAAAAATAGTAAAAAAGATCTAATTGTATTTTTTTTTACTACTAAATAGTCAATTTTTTAGATAATATTTCTATTGCATAGCGTATTGTTGTGTATGTATATTTAGTTATTTTTTATGAAAAGATCTCTTAAATTGATTGTCAATTCAAAATATTCCTGAAAGTAAATTATGGTTCCGCATTCAAAAAATTCCGAGCTTACCTTCCCGATTGCACAATAGTGATCTCCCGCAGGCTCCTCTCAAATCGATCGCTTTATCGCCTGAATGTAGGCAACACCATGAAAGGATTACGGATTTATTGCTTTTATTTATGTTTTTGGCATGACAACGCCATGGGTAAAAATAACTAAGAGAATTTTATGATTTGAAAACTGGAACTTACCGAATTTTACGGAAGTGTTGTTTTGGAATAATACTAGAAAACTTTTGTAGTTGCTAGATTAAATGAATTGTATATGCTTGTAATAATGTATCTTGAGAAATTGATAGCGGGAAAAATCATCGGGCTGAAAATGTTAAGGACAACATGATGTGGACATACCCTCACCGATAGGGATTTCAATACCGGTATTAATTGTGTTTTTTCATGGTGTGGAGTCCGAAGCGGAAAATCTTACGACTTAGACCCATTTACAAAATATATTTTTAATGATATGTATCCAAACCACAACAGCTCCATAGTCAGTGGCGGTTCCTGAACTAAAATCTTGGGTGGGCTAGAGAAAAGTTTAGCATTGTATACTATTTACGAAATTGTGCATGTTTCCACTTCACCTTATACATGAATCTACAAGCAAATTAACAAATACTACGACACTACTGCAAAGCATAAATTATTACATAAGAAATAATAGAATAATAATACTGGACCTTAAAATCGTCTCTTTCAAAATGAACTAACCAGTACAAAAAGCAATACAGAGCTATTACTAAAAGGAAATACCTGTCACTTTCATATAATACAACGATATTGGTATTTGTGTTTGAATGTATGGGGCATGGGCTGATTCAATATAGCCCCCAACGTATGACAGTAGCCTGATACTTTGAAGCACATTCGTGTGTGCTTAGATGACGTTTCCATAAATACAAATACAACAAAAAATCTAATCGTGCTTGATTGCGCCCCTGTGTAAAGAAAGAACTCGGACTAAAACATAAACAGCCCGAGCCAGAGATGCTCATTGTCAATATTTGGTGGAAAGGCATTATAGTTAATGATAATTTAACTGCTTTAACTGCTTCCATGTTACGTATACGTTTGCAAAATCGACAGCCATGAAGATTCTGACTTTTTTATGCCGTATCAATTCTAATAAAAGAATACAATTTTAATATATATTATATAAGAATATATCGAATCCCATGAGCGAAACCGGTCCAGACATTTCTAAATAAAGTTGAAATAAAGTACGAAGGAATATTGTGTTTTTATTAATAGAATGCCTTTCCACCAAGTATTTATTGACAGTGAACAACCCAAAACTATAAATTCCTGCTAAAACATATATCTTTGAGTATGGGACAATGAGAACGTCGGAAAAATATTATTTTGTTGCCTTAAAATTCATGTCCGAATTTGATAATGCTTATAATATGAATTCGCACCACATAGCATGTCGTATAAAGAAAACCGTTCACCTCAATAGCGGTGATTGTAGTACTTCTGGCCAATAATGAATAATTGAAAGGCTGTGCAGGTTGTTGGTTCACAGGCGCAAGGGAGGGCTACAAGCCGCCCACACCGCGGAAAGGGGTTGAATCTCGGGGGCAGCTAAACCTGGCTTCGGCCCTCAATGACTTTTGACACGCGACGAATATGCTTGCCAGTGCACCTGACAAGGGACTACAATGTTTGTGTACGTTTTCATTGGTTATCGCCTTATGTCGTATTAAATTTGAATAGTTAAAACATTGTATATTTCCATACGTTTTGCCACTAAGCCGGGTTTCGCCTTTCGGCATTTTCAGGTAAGATGTACTTGAACTGACGCTAACTAAAAAGTTTTAATCGCGTATGCCGGGTGCGTGGTCGATTGGTCAACGTCGTTGGCTTCGGTTACGAATCCCAGTACGGACAGTTTTTGAATTCCAATTAATTTATGTATTTCTGTCCAAGGGAATGGATGTATGTGATGTCTTGAATACGGACGTAGCGAGAGCGATAAGCTAACCACTAGTCCTGTCCTATCCTTCTATTCCGACTTCTTTTTTTGAAAAAGACAGATTAAGCAACTGAGTGAAGAGCTGTTCTCAAAGAAAAAAACATTTGTATAGATTGGGAGGCCATATGCTCCACATTGAAAGCGGACATAGATTAAAAATATACGTATATGTTATATATATAAGAATACAAACATTATCGTTATATTTAAAATTCATCAAAGCGATCAATGTAAATTTGTTTTAATAATGGATTGTTAAATCTTAACTTATTTATGAAAGTCACTCGATTACGATTCTGGTATATTTTTTAATGTCGGTATTTTATATCACATATCGAAATAACGAATGATTTTGATGTTGGTACTCGTCTAGTGTTGCGATCTCAATTGGGCGTATTTATTTTGCTTAGTCAAAACATTTTTTGTAATACCAGTATCGATATTTACAATCCCGATATTTTATATGAAATATCGAGGTACTAATATATCAATCCCTAAAGATAACCATTAGAAACCGTTAAAAGTATCCTCTTCAAGATTTACAAATTGTTAAATTATGAGATACTAATCTATAAATGATTGTTACTAATTTAATCATAGTTTCTTACTTGTATAATTTATACAAAGGTCATCAAAAATCTTTCCAAATTTTATTTAATCAGGAACACAAATCAGAGAAAAAAAATTGTCTGGCTTCAAATCATACTGTGGCGTGTTTGATAGGTGCGTTTTGTGAGGCAGTATTCGACTCTACAATATTATCAGCCATCGCAACCCCACAGTCGAAGAATAGCTAATGAGCACTAAAATGCTTGTAAAAAAACCATAATAGCAGTGATAGAGTCGCGGCGCCGTTCTTGATAATAAAATGATTATTAATTCAAATCGGGAACCTAACATGTGACTATGACTCAGTGAGGAAATTATTTCCACTGTATGTAATGTAAAAGCTCTCATAATATTATACAGACAAACTAGATAAAAACTATTATTTGACTAGCAGATAATTAACTGCGTTGCGAAGCTTACCTTCGCGGAGAAAACACAGTATAACAAATAATAATTTACTTTACAATGTTCATTCTCGATAGTAGTTTTATCTTATGATTAACATTTTTTTTTATCTATGTTCGCTCCCAATGTGGAACATATGGCCTTCTAATGGAGGTATCTCAAAAGATGTTTGTTACTCAAGAGGCGGGTAAAGAGGAATACAAATACAGTGGAACCCCGATTTACCGTTTTCGCATTGTTTGTTTACCCGCGTGGATCCTTTAATTTTTCATAGTCCCGGCCAAACACCCATAAGAACAATGAAAAAAAATCCCGCATTAATCGTTCCTCGCTTTACAGTTTTCCTCGATCTATCGTTTAAATATTTTGGTCCCGTCACGAATATTATCCCGATTGACCGTTTCCGTCGAATATTTTTCATAAATAGTTTTGCCACGCATTTCGTTTTGCGTTTTTTTCAGTGCAACTCCGATCTACCGTCCTCGCTATCTTAGATTTTTTGCATGGATCGTTTATTTTTTACTCGACCGAGACCCCGTCATAACAATATTTAATAATTCCACGTTTATCATTCCCCTATCTACAGATTTCCTTGATCTATCATCTAAATATTATCGTCTCGTCCCAATAATTATCCCGATTGACCGTTTTTGTAGAATATTTTTTTTCGCTTAAATAGTTTTACATCGCATTTAGTTACATAAATAAATAAGTTTTTTGAAAAATAAATATTTTTTTGTTATTATTTGAAGATTTCCCGCATTATCGGTTTCTCGCATTATTCGTTCATTTATCACGGTCCCTTAAAAACGTAGAATCGAAGTTCCACTGTATTATAAATCTATGGTTTTTCAATACTACCCATTGATTGAATTGGGATTTAGTAGGTAGAACTTCAAATATAATAGCCAAATATATTTATACAAAACCAAATAAGACTAAAGGTGGAAACATACTGCCGACACCCGACGCCACGTAAGCGTGTTGAATGAGATCATAGCTACATATTTGCCATTGTATTGTATGGAACAGGAACACACTTCCAACATCCAACGCGACGCGGCGGCAGTTCGTTCTTGTTCCATACAATACAATGGCAAATATGTAGCTATGATCTCATCCAACACGCTTACGTGGCGTCAGGTGTAGGCATTATGTTTCCACCTTAATAAGAATGTAAAAAAGAAAATCTGAATAGAGTTTATAGATAGTATAACAAAACATGAATAAGTCTCAAATGATACTAATGTGCAATCGAGGCAGTTAACGAAGACTCGTTAACTGCCTTGATTGCTAAATAACTAAACTGACTTAGAAAATCGTATACTAATCATCGAGAATATATGCTTGCGTCGGATAAAGTGGTTTGACTTCGTAAGGAACTCGGAGATAAGGTTCCGCACAAGACAGCGCCCTGTTAAGTGGTCATGGAGAGACGTTGAAACAGGCTGGGACAATTTCGTCATCCTGGACGACCATCGGGTACTATCCATAAGATGTACTCGGCGGAAATGAGGAATGCTAGCTTGTCATGGGAGTAAACACAGCAGTTGACGGGAGACAGGGAGCGAATATGGTCAACGAAAGAAGAAACGCATTAAAACACAAATAAGTAAGTGTGTAAATAATCATGTATCAATGTGTGTTTGTGCAACCGATCCTGATCTTCATAAATGAGTATAGAATAAGTACGAAAGAGTGATGTCGCAATGTTCCCTCCCACCATTTCCGATCCTTTTACAACTGGGCGTAGCGAGAGCAATTAGTCAACCACAAGTACTGCCCTAGCCTTATCCTTCCATCTCTACTACTCTCTTTGAAAAGGAAAGGTTGAGCGACTGAGTAACAAACAGTTCTCTTAGAAAAATCTCTGTCCTACATTAGGAGGCCATATACTCCACATTGGGAGCGGACATGGATTTAAAAGAAAAGTACGAAAGAGTGTTTTATTTTTTAATATAATGCCTTTTTACTAAGTATTGACAGTAGGGATTCTGTGTCTCGAGTCCCGGGACTTTTTTGGAAAATGTTCTGCGAAAAATTTCCCGGGAATCTCGACTGTGATTTAAAATGTACTAATAACATGTACATTTTAATTTTGAAAAAAATCAATTCTCGTGGTTAAGAAACCTTCAAAAGGACTGATGTGTATTGAATGAAATTCATCGATATTTTTTCTTCACATATGTCGTTATCATCATTACATAATAAACATAATAATTATTAAACATTGTATAAAAAACGCGTTTTTTTTTCAGTGCGTATTTTTATTAGTGCGTACTTTCAAAAGGCGCCGAGTGTATGTAATACATACAGATAATTAATTTTAATAAAATTATAAATTTATTGAAAGGGACATACTCACTCATAAATCACTAGTCCCGGGATGTCCCGGGATTTTGATTTTATCACGCCTCGACTCCCGGGACTTTGAAAACCCCGAGACTTCAGAATCCTTAATTGACAGTTCGAACACCTTTAAAGTGATCTGCTTCATAGTTTGATTGTAATAAGTTACTCTAATCGTAAATATGTTTGAAACACTTTGTGTGTAATATAAAAAGCTTTCACATTCCATAAAACGATCCACTATCCAAATGACTTTTTCACATGAAGCCTCCGTGAATTATAATCATTTGTGTTGATCTTTTTGAGTGGCTACATTTACGTCGAATTAAAATTGTCGATTGGCTATCGTAAAAATCGGTTAGGCATTATCGTAGCGATTGGCATACAAAATTGCACGAATAAAAACAATAATATTATTTTAATCACGCGAGGGCAGCATAATATTTAGTAACAAGCAGTAACTATTGTATTATATACCCTAAATATTCCAGCCATGTAATATTTATATTATGATTATTGTAAACAATCATAACGTGAATAATTCGTTCAGATAGCTTTCGTGTCAGGCGAAATATCGCTTAAATCGAATAAAACTTAAAATCGAACAATTTTTGAGTAATATGTGTTAGTTTCAAAGGAAAAGTAAAATTAAAATACACACAAACAAACAATACGTATTGTACAAAAGTGTACATATGTATGAGTACAAAATAATTATTAAAATACTGGCCCAGTATTGTTTGCTTTGTAGCCTTAATCTGTTCTTCATAAATATAATATACTAGCATCATTCAATGATTTTCACGATTTTGCAATTCGATTGTGATCACGAAGCCTCTAAGCTAGCTAATCTATTCTCAATCATATGCACATATTTAATTTTTCAGCTTTTCTTTTTGTTTTCAAATATCTTCGATTATTCATTTACTTTTTGTTTTTATGAAAAACAGATAATTTATCTGCTTCTCAATCTCCATTAAAAAATCGTTGTTAATTTTCGTTAAATAAATAGCCAAATATTTCTTCTAGATTTAGATCCAGTTGTTTACTCATTTTGACTTGGTCACTAATAACATTATCGACTTCTTCATATTACATCCTGTTCCCGATAAATAGGAGAATAATTATATTGAATACGTCACTCATGTCAACAATACTTTTAACAACTTTATAAACTCCATACCTACAGCTGTCTCCAAAATAACGTTACGATTTTTTTTTATAGCTCCACCAATAGCTCCAATTGCCGTCCTAAATGTGTTTTGTAGGTTCCATAATGGAAAAATCATTCTCATATTTAACTAATATATATTTTATTTTAAAACATAAACATTTTAAGCATATTCAAATTTATAATATTAGAATTATACTAAGAAATAAAATTTATAACAATAAATCAAGATCAGGGTAGGCAAACCGCTTTATAAACTTGCATTCTATGCATAGTTTTCTGTAATATTTTGAAATCATTCATGAATACCTCGCTCTATTGAAATTATCGAGAATATTCTTATGAAAGAATAAGTGCTTAAAACAATGTGGACTAGTTGTTTACGAAGCTATTTTAGATTTACAAAATACTTTACCCTTTAGCTACGAGAGAAAAAAATACATAATTACCTAGCACGCCGGCTATAATTTGCAATTATTAATTTAATTAATTATTGGCGAGTTAACTTGTAACTGAAAAAAACGTAAAGATTTAAAGTAATGTAAAATATAAGAGATTTGATAGTTACATTATTCAAAATTATTAATGTAAACGACTATGAACAACTTACTCCTTGAAGTAAAACGATGTTCATATTGATACTAGATTATTGTTCGATTTAAAATATAAAAGTTACGTTACAGCAAATTTCATGTTAAAGAGCAATGAAGTGACCCCCTATAAAGTGGTCTCTTTAAAAAAAGCGTCGCTAAAAGTTCCGACACGCTCGGCTAGTAACGTATGCCACTCTGTACTACCCTTCGACGTTATTAAGCCAATTAGTAGAGAAAATATAAATTATGACTTCACTTTATATCGTTATTCTGATAATCAAAAAGTTTTTAGCAAGCATTTGTTCACTACATCAGTTTTCAGTAGAACTTTTAAATACCATTTTAAAGTTTAACGAATCAATTTCATAAGTCTATTGTATATAATTTAATATGTAAATATTTTAATAAATAACTATTTACATATAATGAAAAAATAATAAACTACCCAGCTTTATGTTAATAAATCAGTTACATGACAATGCTAGACAACGTGAATTGACAATTGGGCACACATTCACACTTCGACAATTATGCACAAAACTTTCAACACATAGATTGACACATATACGTATTTAAAATTTAAAGAGTATATATTTAAAACAAAATAATAAATAATTCCTATGGGCCAATGTTTTTAAGTAAGTTTACCATGAAATTATAGATAATAATGTAGTTGTAATTAGACAGTAAAATGATGTTATAATAATGTAAAAATATCAACGTATTTTAGTCCTACAGTTTTTAATAATTTGTATGCGTTGATAGCTATTTTGGCTTTCGCCATCGTCAGAACTACTTTGTTATACGATACAGAAATAATATCGCATTTTGTTGTATAGATATTTTAAAACAGTGTATCTGTGTATAATATATATGTATATAATTAAAACATCTAAAACATAAATAAGGATGAAAAATGGTCAAGAGAATATATTGTTTATCTCTTCTAAGCCGGTAAATATAATAGCTGAGCTAACAGCTTAACGACCGCACGTTTTTTTTATAAAATTTCACCTGGTGAAATAAAATTTTGCGATAAATTCGCAAAAATTATAATTTTACTAAATTCACTATAATTTGTAAGCAAATTGAGATATCTTTACAAAATTTAATTTTCTTAGCTTCCAGATACTTCACCTATACGCATATATGTGTCCGCCGGCCAGTAACCTTTGTTTTTCAAAGACTCAAATACGCGTCCACGGTCGAAATAGTTCTGATAAAGTAATACCCCAAAATAACTATCAACTATACCTACATCAAATAATAGTTGTAGAAAGAAAATACTGTTTTTTTTTTTTACCACATTACAATGGAGTTCTACCAAGTAAATGTCAATCAATGATATATTATTATTTTAAGAAACCGTAAGTTATTTATGGAAATCACCCGTTATTGATTATGTATATTTTTTAAATGTCGGTGCTTTATACGAAATATCCATTTTGATTTAATCGACCGATATTAAGATCCCAATTTGTCTTTTTTTTTTTGCTTTATTGTAAGACAATATACCCAATACCGGTATTGATATTATTTTCGTCCGGTATTGCAAACGTAGTCGTGATGATTAATACACTCAAAGAATAACTATACTGTACTTAAAATTCTAAGAATCGTAATGTATATTTAGATTTTCTAATAACTTCACAAAATAAATAAAGATTTTTTTAAGAATTAACTACCTCCTTAATACTGGTTTTGCTCATATTTTTTTTTATTTGATTATTCCTAAAAGGCTGTTCTTTGGCCTGATGAATTAATTTACCATTACATTTTATGAAACTAATTACTTCCAGAAACTCTTTGGTCTATAGTCCTCATGTCTCTTTGAGTGTTCTTGACGATGTATGGTTTCCATTCAACCTCAGCTCGTCTCAGTCTCTCGGGCTACAAGGCGCATATTACTGCGAGCCGGCTCTGGCACAGTGACGCAAAAAATAATTTGATCAAAGGGGTGTGTTTTTCAAATGAAAAACAAAATTGTTTTATAAGAAAGTTGAAATTCTATGCTTCTATTCGTTAATCATTCTTGAATAGTAATTTGTAGCATTATTTTAATATTGAAGGTTTTTTCTTTGTAAGAAAATAATTTTGGCGTTTGATCGAAATAAGTCCAGAAAAATCAGAAGCAGATGTCTATGACATCTTGTTTTAATTGTTGGTAATCATTCGATGTTCAAAAATCTGAAATTAACATTTAAAATATAACCTGCGAAGGTTTAAATTTCTGAATCAAAACATAAAATCATAAAAAATAATATTTATTTGAATAAGAATTGTTTCAATAGATTATTCTTCTAACTCATATTCAATCTAATCCAAAAATCTGGATACAACTCGGTGTAAGAGTTATTGATATTAATATATCAAAGAGAAATTTTGAATACTTTTTACATTACAGAGCTCATAAATAATACCTTTCCCTACACCTACATACATTCACCATGGTAATCCAAAATGTAGAATATTGGTAGTAAATATATTTATTTTTCTATCGAAAAAACGAACTAATAATTAACTTATTACTATTAGCAAAAAACCTTTGGCAATGATATGTTAAGACGCTTGCTGTATTTCGTATAACATATATGTACAACATAACAACTTCCAAAATCTGAATTCACAAAAAAACGGTAAAAGTGATATATGTAATAGCACATTATAAATTTCTAGTATTTGAACTTAATATTTGTAAATATGGCGCACTATAAAAAAAAAAATATTCTTACTGATAAGGAATTGATGCCATAAACCCAAATAATCAACTGAGGAGTGGTTTTTGAAGAATATTTTAGAACGCTTAACCCTGTGACACAAAAAAAAATCACTCGTCAGCTATAACTTAGTTACATGTTTTCAAATTATTAATCTTGATAACGAATCTAATACTAATTATGTAGCAAATGTGTTGAATAATTGAGCACGCCACTGCGGCTAAGAAGCCACACCGAACCTGGTCAAATTAATCCTCCAAAGTAATTATTGAAGGTGAGTGAAAATAAACTTGAAGAGCTTCTGCCTTTTGACGTTTGACCTGAAAGGAAAAGGACATTTTTAATTTTTAAGGAGATAAAATATTAAATGCCCTAAATATAACGACGAAGTTAATACCAAAAACTGTCGTAACAGTATTAATACCTTGCGGTTCATCAATGAATATTCGAATATGTTACAACTTTGTTGAATTTCCTTTTGCACTATATAAAGATGCCAGCGCATTGTTTATTTTTAAAAAATCAGCCTTTAAAAAAATCATAAACAGGTTTACTTAATACTTTCGATGGTTTCGGCGGTAACTTTGTGGAAGTTCATTTTAATAGAAAATTTAAATTAACTTTGATTATTCCACGTATTGTGTTACTAACTGTGACACGTGTTTCGCCTCTTTCAGAGGCATCTTCAGACTTACTATCGCAAAGTTTGCTTAAGTAATGAAGCAAGATTGATTATAACATTTTAAAATTATGAAATTACACAATGGAGTTTTGGGTTTTTTTCCCTTTTAAGAGGAGCAAGTAGTGGGGTGTAGAATCAAAATAACGCAAACAAATAATGATACTAATGAGTTGCAATCAATCAGATTGGGATTTTTCCTTTTTAAGGGAAGCAAAGAGGGGATTATAAAATCGAAACAGAGCAAACAAATTTAATCATACTACTAATGACGTTAAACATTACAAACTATTAAACTAATAAGCTGCAATCAATCAGCTAGGTTGGTGATTACTCTATTAATTGGAAACAATTTAAGTAATGGGGAACCACCTGTGCTATTAAGAAAATTATTCAATAATATTTCTTTTTTGTTAAGAGTTTCATTAATTTCTAAAAATTCTAAACTATTCATCTTTAAACCCTTTTTATTTACTCGGTGGAGTATTTCTAAATTACAAATCTGATTAAAATTATGATTATTTTCTATTAAATGATTGGCAAACTCAGAAAAATTGTTACTTTTTAGACATCTTATATGTTCTTTAATTCTAATATTAAAGTTTCTACCTGTCTGTCCAACATAAGACGCTTGACAGTCTCCACAAGAGAGTCGATAGATACCACTATGTGACGATGAATCTACGCGATCTTTACTGTTCAATAAAATTTTACCTAAATTATTTACTGTATAAAACGCGGGTTCTATATTGTCTGGCAAAAACTTTACTTATGTTTACTTAAAATGATTGAATACGGTTTCTAACACAAGTTAATTTCCAAAAATTTCAACATAACGTAACTACGCTTTACATATTTATACAAGATAATAAATGGGCAAAACATATTATTGGATTCTGAAACTTTTCCATCAAATTAATTTTATCCACTGTGACTTAAAATTACCATAAAATGACTAGTACTTTAAATTGTATAGAGTAAAGAGTCGTGAGTTTTCCTGTCATTTAAGCCTCGGGGAAAATTATCAGCTTGAAAATAGTTGTAAACTATTTGCTTAATTAAAATTTCGCATCCGCCGGACATCGCCCACCTTTTAATCTCATTTTTGTAATGGCCGCTTACTCAAAGCAGCGGAAATTTGAGGAGTCTCAAATGAGTTATAGTTATGCAAAAAGGCAGTGCTGCACAATAATTCATCATAAATATTGTTAATATTTGTTTTATACTACGGATCAGTGTTCCCTCTAAGCTGCGCTTGTGCGAGCGCATATACATTACAACAGAGCGCACAAAAGTTACATCAGCTATATCACCACCATAATAAATTAATTGACATTAAATAGTGTTGTTAATTATTGTCATTATTAAAAATCAACCTTTTCGTTTAGTAGGTCTATTTACCGTCATGTGGCGCACACATCTTTTTATTTCTTGTCAAAGTTGCACATCCAATGTCTTTTGCGCGCATAACCTTCCGAAAATTGGAGGGACCATTGCTACGGATTGTACTCGTTCTTCAAATCCTATTACACCTTTCTTATTTTGAATAAAATCGTCACTAAAACACTCTGCTCATACAGTAATTTGACCTCCTTTGTGGATTTTGATAACTTCCTCTGCAAGATAGTACATATAAGATTTTATGAAACCCACTATAGCTTTTCTTATTATGTTATTCTCTTCAATATTCCGTGACGGAGGGCTGATTTAATGCCTAATTTTGTAACTTTTTTTATCCATGAGGTATCTTCACAGAAGTTTGTCTAAGAGAACTGTTTTTTACTCAGTCGCTCAACCTCTCTTTTCCAAAGAGAATAGTAGAGATAGAAGGACAAGGCTAGGCCAGGACTAGTGATTAACAAATCGCTCTCGCTTCGCCCAGTTATTGAAGGATCGGATTGGTGGGAGGAAATATTAAGATAACACAAACACCCATGCCTACGAACAGAAATCGATAAAGCAATCGAAAAAATTCTCTTCGTACCTAGACCCGAACCCGTGAGTTCCGGCATGGAAGTCAACAACGCTAACCGCTACGCCATAGGATGCGACACTTTACATACACAAAATGTTTAGTGTAGATCTCGACTGGAGCCTTTTTAGCATATATGTAGGTAAATTCGGTCTTGCATTAAATTGTTTTTATAATTATTGTGTATAAAAATTAAACAGACAAGCGAGCCACTTGTTAACGTATTGGCAGCCCGCCATTAGATTTATCATTATAGTACATTCTATATATGAGTTTAAACAATATTTGAATTAAATATATAGTAATTTGAACATATAAATTTTATATTAATTTCTCGGTAAACATTAAATTCACTCTTCTCTGAAATCTGAATTCATTTACATAAAATATAACTGAATAATTTTCTTGTTTTAAGAATAAACACTTATAAAAAAGCGACAGCTGCGTTTTAAAATATCTAATTCTTAGATTAAGCAATTAATTATTTAAATCTATGTTCATGTGAACCAGAATGAAATGTGGCTGATTTAATAAATCATAACAAAAGCTTATAGTCAATTTCTATCGAAAAAAAAGTATCATGAACGTAAAATTATTTTACACAGAGCTATCAAAAAACCAAGCGTGTAATGTTTTTAATTGAAATTTTCCTTAAAAAATAAGCAGGGTAAATATTCAATCTGCATAACATCTTTGTTAAAAAAAACCTTGCAATTTGCGTAGGCATAGAGAAGGAAATAAATGTTTCCTACTTGTCAATATTATATAAACTAGAACGACACTGGTAAATACCACGTTATGATAAACGGGTTGGGGAGTTTTCTATGAACGGTTCGTTACAAAATTTGATGAAAAAAGTTCATGCACGTTGTCGGAATTTAATAAGTTTTCAATATTATTAATATGTTTACCTCTAATGATGACGGTCAACAATCTTCACGTTTATGCAAAAAGGCAGAGGAAGCTGAAATGCAAAAAATAATTATGGAAAGTGACGTTGTTCCCTAAATTAAATACTTACAAATTAATGCAAACAAAAATCGGATGACGCACATTTTCCGGATATTTTTCATTTCTTTTAGTAAAACTAGTAAACAGAATTCATTGTTTTTGGAAAATATTACGCAAAGTGAACGTTTATTTTTCTGACTACTGGAGCGTTTGAATGTACATTGTTTTTTTTTAAATAATGAATCTTGTTAAGATTGAAAGACCTTTCCCTTGATCAAGGGAAGATATAAATTATTACAACATCAAATTATGCAACGGCACAATCTTGTTTCTAAAAAATCTAAATTATGATAAAATATCATTTGCTAATAATATTCATGCGCTTGACATGTTAGTGTCATTTCTGAATATAATGATCTTTATTAATATAATCTAAAATATTACAAGACTGAAAGAATTTCAATTCACTAGAAATCTGGTAACATTTTTGTTGAGATCAATCAATATTCAAGAGTCTTTTTTCCTCGGGCATGTTACTAATCTTATATTGTCCACTGGATATCTCACATACACTTGACAAAAATTACGACTCACTGGGATTAAAGACGATTATCTATGGCAGGGTTTCCCAAACTTTTTTTTTAAATGGAACTCTTAGAACTCTCTTGAACTCTGGAAATTTTAACGGAACTCTTAGTTTAATTTAGGTTGGGTAATTAATTCCTAAAAGTTAAAATATCAAAAAATATGTTCTTAAAACACTCTTCTGACAAACTCAACTGGAAATCATTTTATGATGAAATCTTTATTTCTTTTTGTTTCAAATTAGAATCACTGATTAAATCGATTTTTTAATCACTAACTCACTCTTAAGCCTACTAGTTTAGCGGTCACAGACAATGGATGTTGAGCCCTCGAATCATTCTTACTAGTTATCGAAAAACATTGCAAAATAGGTGTTTTCAAGCTACGTAAGTGTTCGTGGAACACCTATTCAGGTTCCATGGAACACTAGTGTTTCGCGGACCATAGTTTGAGAAACCCTAAGCTATGGAGTGCAAGAATCGAATCTTTTGTTGACTGTTTTTCTAACAGTTTATCAGTGCATACGGAAAAGGCTAGGCCTTGTCAAAGTCTTTATTATATTTATTTTAATTATGAATAAGATGCGATTTTTTGGTAGCATAAAATGTGGAACATAATATACATTATAGTCAATGCTGATGAAAATAATGATGGCTTACATATTTATTGTATTAGGTAATTGGTAATGAGAAAAATAAATCATAAATCTAAAATACTAAACAAAACACACTTTATTTTATTTTATTTATTTCATAGTAAATAATCCGCTCCCACCCATTCTATCCTAAAAACGAGGCGTAGTGAGAGCGATTAAATAAACACTAGTCCTGCGCTAGCCCTAACCTTCTATTCCTACTTTGGAAAAAAGAGATTTCGAGCAACTAAGTAACAAAGCAGTTCTCGTATAAACACTTCTGTTGAGATAAACTCCATTAGCAGTACATATGGTCTGAATTAGGAGCAGACATAGTATAAAAAACGAATATTTTTAAAAGGGCACTGCGTAAAAAATGGTTAGATAGTGTTAGTTTATTGAATAAAATGTTATTACTAGGTATATATTTTTTAATTCATTGTTCTTAATATTAATTATAGCGGCAAGGGCATACAGGGTCATATTGTTTGTATTTTATTTATTTTTTTAATCATATAAAATATTTCAATGTTTTTTTTTAATAAGACGTGAAGGTTTTTTGTATTTTTGAAATGCTGTTCTCGGTTTGTTATTTTATCATCCTTGGGCAATTTCACATGCAAATTCATGCATTTGATATCAGAATAGGTATTGCAATACATCGTATGCAAAATGCATTGCCTATGGGGGTTGAAGTAATTTATTTGTAATGTTGAATAATTTTTACCAGTCTCGATTATTCATTAAAGAATATTTTACATATTTTTTCCATCCTGATTAGAGAGTATTAAAGGTTCATAATTTAAGCATGAAATGGGACCCCATGATTGGATTATTCGCATTTTTTTTGTAATGCCGTATATCAGAAAAATAATCAAAGAAATTAGTTTAAGTATGAATTGTTTGAAATTTTATGTGAATTAAATTGTATGTAAACAATAATAAGATGCTAAAAATTATTTACTTTTGAGGATTTAATTCTCGATGAAATGGATAATATTTGTTTTTCTCATCGCGAGTGCGTTTTTTAAAATATAATATTAAATATAAAGTTATATACGATGAACATATATAAACGAAATCAGTCCTGATCATTTGATAACATTCAAAATATTCGCGATGAATTGAAATATTTTAAGTCAACTAAGAGTTGTGACAATATTGACAGGTTCCAGAATTGATGATCCTTCCAATGATGTATTAATAATAAATATATAGTAAGTTACAGCGAATCCTCTTGTTGCAATGTTTCGAAATAACGTGGTCAAATGTAATGGAATCTATTTTTACACGGATTTTGTTTGTACGCCTGTTTTACATGAAACATATCCCCCGTGTAAAAAGAGAATTGGGTGTATTTATAAAAATCGGTCGTATGCTTTTGCTTTTTTTTTGGTATACCGGTATTTAATATAAGATACCGAAATATCGGTAAAGATATATTTGTTTGGTATTGCAATCTTCTAATTGGAATATTCCTCCAGGAACAATGTATAAAAGTCTGGGTATTTATTTCAGCAAGAATACACTTTACTATTTGTCTATAAATTATATTGCTAAAACCTATGCATTGTGGGCACCGTGTTATACTAAAATTTAGATTGTATTTGATTGCATATTATTATAGATATACATATTATGTACAGTCTACCCATGTTGGTGTTGATATAAATACAGCCAGTAGGATCGTAATCGCGTTACTCGCCAAACCGCTGGTGCTGGACCGCCCCTACCAACTGATAAGAACCAACTCCTTATCAGTTAGACCTCCGGCTTGCTAACTACGCCTTACCTTTTAATAAACAGGAATTCTCAACATTGAAGATATACTATTCCTTCAATGTTATACCTGTAACAGAACAAACTAAAAACTGCACATTTAAAATGGCAGAATTTCGTAAGACTTCACTTCTTTTTAAAAATTAGCCCACTCGGTTTTTATTTCTTTTTACAACTAAATTAAAATTAAATTGAGAAATATACAGTTTTCTTTACGCGATTCATTCAATCTTTGGACTATTAATTTAAGGCGTCAATCTCATTGTAAAAATGTCATTTTTTAATGCATGACTTGAGTTCAATAAAAGAATAAAAAACAACTTGAGCGATATTTTGTCAAAATATTTGCCACATATAATATATTACATTATTACCCTAATATATAAACCATTACATATAATGGTTTACCTGAAATAATACGTACTATAACAAAAATATAAAATTAAATGTCTAATTATCATGTCTATATTTTTAAGCTAAAAAATATTATGGAATTCAGAATATGCAATTAGATGATAGCATTAAAAAGATAATAAGGTTTTGGTATAAAAATAGTTTAGCATTGCATCACGTTATCGGAGTTCAGCGCGTACTTTGTTCACCCTATTATTTGCTGGGATTTTATTTTCCATGTGCTTGGAAGCTGTTCAATATAAAATAAATTGGTTATTTTTGATATCCCACTGATCGTGCTAACAAATTGTGACACGTGTTTCGTCTTTTTGGGAAGTATCCCCAGACAAACTCTTAATCTTATTTGTTTATAAAGTAAACATTGATTTAAACAATTCTAAGCTTATAAACAATAACATTATAATGGGGATTTTTTATTTCTTCTGGACGCAGGGCGGAGGGAAAAAGTGCCAACAAAAAAATAAGGACTAATTATAATAAAACTTCTAGTATATTTTTAAAGATGAATGTCCTTCTCATATAGGCGAAACACGTTTGTGACACTATCAGTAAAATAACAAAATTACCGCCGAATCCATCAAATATATAAAACATTCTGTTTCAGCTTGAAGTCTCTTTGATTGTTAATCCCTCCGTTTCCACGTGATCAAGATTTTGTATATTATTATCGTGACTCCTTTTACTCTAACGCGCCAGACAGGTCTTGTTATAATGGTATCACGGCGGGTGAGTGAACACAAATTTCGATGGTAAATATTATTTCTTTCACTAGAACCCGAATAAACAGCCAATATATTTTTTTATTTGGAAAAACATCGCGTTATATTCCGGAATGTATAAATTTCTATTTCTTTAAATAACCAATCTTGAGTACTATTAGTTGTCCACCTGCAACTTGCGGACGTCACTGTTCAGATACCAAAGATTACTAAGTCCTGCAAGGGGAAGACCCCGCGGCAATTCTTCATGTGCCGTCGATATAACTCACGATTATCTTCTCGGACTTAAAACTCGCGCCCCCTATAATTTAACGCAATAATTTATTGAAATGAAATGATAATGTTTTGTCCCTTGTGGCGTATTGTATGACCGCCTCTTCAATTGCGGCTCGAGATTTTTATGACCGCTACTTATGAGTAGTAAGTTGTACTTTTACGAGTCTCTCCGAGAATAATATTTAATATCCGTAGGAAAAATTGTAGTGGAGTTTTTTGTATCAACTTTGTTGTGGCTTAATTATTTGCAGTGTTGCCAATGTAATACACAAAAATACGAATGCATGAATTCCACTTTGAATGTGAATAAATAACACAATTTATTTTCCGAAGAAAATCGGACGCATTATAATATGATATTTCACGTTGAACAGTCCTTAAATTTATTCGTTTCTATGAATGATTTCATGTAGGTAAGATACATATGATACATCATTTTTGTAATGCTCATATTATATCGTTAAGCTTCACTTTTAAACTCGTAACTCCATAAACATTAATTTTACAAAAGAGCGTAAACGTAATTATTGTCTTATGTTATTAGATTGATTTCGTACATTATGTTTTAATTTTGTCGTTTATTTTGTATGCAATAATAATTGGAGACTTTTATTTTAAAACAGAAATAATCAAGATAATTTAGATATTAGAATATTTTTCATGCGAGCCTTCGGATGAAAATGTATACAAAAATATTACGTCAGAATATAAAACGAAAACATTATTTAATTTGTCATTTTTTGTTTTTAATAGATGTCAAAATGTACTCTGGGAAAACTGTTTTAAAACAAAATTTTACTTTAATTAAGACAGTAAAATTACAATATTTAGCTATTTTTTATTAAAATAAAGTAATGTTATTTTGTTTATAACCCATGCTTTGAATGAGGAATTAGTTAATATTTATACTAACTGTAATTTACATTGAGTTTGCAATTATCGTATTTTTGAAAAATAATTTTAACAATGAATCATACAACTTAAAATAAAATTCTACTATCGTTATTAGCTTACAATATATGTAATAGCAAAATTTTCCACGACACTTAACATTGTAGTAAGTACTACTGATTTGTAGAAGATTTTATAAAAAAAATAACCTAGTCTTTTTTAAGATAACTGTACCTACATCCAACTAAAGAAAGCACTTAGATAGTTTTCCTAGATATATTGATTACAATAAAACTTTACATGTATATACTATATTAGCAGTAATCGTCAACAGGAAGGTGCAGAGTAATAAAGTTTGGTGGTAAGTCTTTGGTGATGCCGTCGGGGACGTGTCAGCAGTCGGGCGTCTCCTTCTCGAGGATCGTCTCCTAACCTGTTATTACCTGACGGCATGCCGCTGATGGCTATGCGATATCACAGAGTAACAATAAAATGATAAAACACATGTTTTTATTCGACTCTCCAAAAATTACATCGTAATATATTGTTAATAAATAAAAGAATACTTGTTTTGAACGGTCACTATGCAAAAATTAAGCGGTCTTATTTTCTCAATTTTAATGGTACGCATATTAATGTTGAATTTAAAAAATAACAAATAATTGAAATTTCAGTAGGTAAAAGAAGAGGCGCCTGAAAATCGAAATCAACTAGACCAACATGATGAGATCTTTTACTCGAGATTAACTAAAGAAGATAACACATTACAAACACCAATGCCCAAGATCTCAATTATATAGATAACATCTAAATTTTATATTAAACTTTCCGGAACATGAACCCAGACGTGATCATTAACGCTGAATTAATTATTAATTCGATTTATGGAGTGCGTAGGATGTTAGCGGTCTCTTTACTGATTATGAATTCATTTAATTGTCGCCATCGATGGTGCACTCAAGAAGCAAGACATTGAAATTGTCCTATGACTTTACGTCGGTAATCTAAATTCATTTGAACTTTCCAACTCCAAGTTGTCCTTTCTTTAGAATATTTTCTTGGTCAGCTACAAAGTCTTAGACCAGGGGTGGGGAACCTTTTAATTTACATTCATTTATCTGATTAAACATAAGGCCGCAGTAAAGAAAAACGTTGACACTCTCCCTTTTTTTCGACTGTCGAACATATCGACTGTGGAAAGGAAAAAGGACGTAACCCTCAATTTTCCAAAACAGTTTTTTTTCGATAATCACAATGTATACAACTTGACACACATTCTATCAAAAGGATGGAAGCTGAAATTGCCGAATTAGTATCTACATTTAGCTTTTGAGTTTGAAAAAGATAACCTTGTAAAAAATTAAAACCAAGAAAAAACACTTACATAAAGGTTTTTCCGAGACAATTTCTTTAATTAATATTAGATTTTGTCAATTAAACACCAGTTTAGAAGTATCCGTGCACTTCAAGGTTGGGTATAATTCACAATTTTCATATGTCACAAAATCATCAAAACACGTTTTTAACGCCTCCTGTAAAATTTGATAAGTGTGGGTTACGTCCTTTTTCCTTTCCATAGTCGATTATAATGGGTTGACTACGCTCTTTTTTCAAACGCTTGCGTATAATGTCTTGATATAAGTGAATAGACTATTACATTTAATTCCAGACAACCATTTTAAAGCAATTATAATACGAACGTAGAGTACTTTAAGATGATAATACCAGCTAAAAATCATTTTTTTTAATGGAATCCTATTATAATAGTTATCATATATGTGTATAAATGCGTACCTGGATCACTTGAAAGGTCTTGCCTATTGAATAAATTGGTGGCCGTAACTGTTTTTTTTTTGTTTCGCATTCGCGGAACCGCTCACCTGTCAAGCAAATTAAAAACGGCATTTAAAGTAATTTCCCAAGAAATACGGATAATTTAAATGTTTACGAGTCGCAGAGATGCAATGAAGGATAAAAAAATGTGAATTATTTACGTAAGACTTTCAAAAGAAAAACACAGCAAAGGGCATTCGGTGTATCTAGAAATTTAATCGCGGACATTAATTACCTCGGCTTTAGTTCAAAGTGTTGTTAACAGATGGAGGACAGGTCGGAAAAAAATACCGTCATAAAAATAGCGAGGCTGGAGTAAAGATGCCGCACACTCTTCAAAGATCTCTTCTCGTACAATTAGTCGGGAAAGGTATGATGATTATGACGACAAATGCCAGCTGTGTACATTGAGAATTCATAGTATGTACTTAACCACAATGTCTCCCGCAATGGCTTGGTAATGCTCCATAAGGTATTTACTGTACTAGGCTATGTTTGACTATCATTATTATTTATCAGTCACTGCACTTGTCTGAGCTGCTTAGCTGCATTTATAACAAAACAGTAAAACCTCAATATGTACTTCGAGCTTATGCGAGAAAATAGAAGTCCGATAGTGCCAAAATTTAGTTACATAATAAAGTGGGTTTTCTTTTGGGGCCGTCAATATATTATGACGTCACGCTATTGACTAAAGAGCAACGTTTCATCTAAGCTTGCGCTCGTGCGCGGCCGCGCAGCAGTTGGTAAGCCCCTCCGCGCACTCATTCTGGGTTGGCGCGCACTACGAGACAGTTGGTCAATTAATATTTGATCGGTCCGCGCAGCCTTTAAATTTCCGCCCAGCTAACCTCTTGCCATAGACTGCTTTACAGGGAAGGGAACATTGCTCAAGAGTCTTGAGGTCTGATATGATGTGAAAATTTCATACAAAATGTGAAATTTTTGTATAGCGAAAATGTTAACGGAAGGGTTAAGAAACAGCCAAAATTGTTTGACATCAAATATGAACCCATTATTCGTTTCGATGAAAAAATAAACGACATGAATTTATATACGAAATTATTTATACTTACCTTTATATTTAAAAATAATGATAACGGGACTATGAGGCTTGTGTGTGCTTGTTGTGGCTTATCGAGTGTCGTATCATTAGCCGGAACCCCTGAAAACTGCTGCAATTATGCTCATGCAAATGTATTATACAAAAAAACTAAGACACAAAATATTTCCATTCAAGGCTTAATATGTATTGAAAGTGTTATAAATCTACGTAATATGATATATACAGTGGAACCCCGATGTTCCATTGTTCGTTTTCCCGCAAGAATTGTTTTTTCTCATAGTCCTGGCCAAGCACCCATAAGTACAATGTAAAATAATCCCGCATTAATCGTTCCCCGATTTACCGATTTCCTCGATCATCTAAATATTGTCGTCCCGCCCCAATTATTATCCCGATTGACCTTTTTTAATATTTATTTTTTTGCTCATTAATAGTACAGTAAACATAAACAATGGTGATTGAGGAATGAAATTCATATGAATTTTTCGATTTTTAAATAATGTGCAATAACTTGCCAGCCCCTTGGATAGATAGATCTCGAGACCCTTGTTGAAAAAAAAAATTTTTGATTAAAAAGGAATATTTTACAGAAAAGTAGAATAAAAAAATTCAACGTTAAATTTATTTTGAAACATGTTAATAAAATTGAAATATCGAGATGCTCATATTATGCAATCACTTACTTTTACTACGTGCTTAGTTCATGGACATACGTATTGTGGTATGTTTTCTCAAAAATACTAATTCTTAGAATTGCAGGCTTCAACAAAAAGGCGGTTGAGTTTTTATGACGTAAAATCAGATAGCCGGCTGGTTCATGACCTTATCTAAATTTGTCCTTGTAAAATTGCGTTTTAAAGTAAATTTTATGCCTTGGGTGGACAAATAAGTAACGGTTTAAGTGATTTGATTTAAGTAAAGTAATTTTATAATAATTCTAAATAAGTTATATTTTAATTAAGTTTATAGATTTTTTATTAAAAATTAAAAAAAAAATGTCTCGCGTAGAAATTATTACCAGATGGCAATGCCACATCCTGTCTGCATTTTTTTAATTAAAAATATTTTTGGCAGTAAAAATAATGCATCAAATATTTAGAAATTGGAAGATCATACGAGACATACTCTAAGAAAAGAGACGATAAAAAAACACATGTCTTAGTTCTCAAATTTAAATTGAACAAATCCAAGCTTGAAATTGGTTTGACTGGTACTTTAACCCAGAAAAAAAATGCGACAATTCTCTTGATGATGCGCAGGCTGAGAGAGTGTATGTGTGTGCGATAGATCATTTAATTAACTACGAATCTCCCCAATAAATAAGTTACTTAATAATTTGTCCTTATTATAGGTGTCGATGTAAGTAGACCGCTACAGTCACCCTTTAATATATGATGCCAAGAATTTTTAAAAATATATATTAATATAAAAATAAGCGTTTTTTTAAACGTGCCAGTTTTTTGATATTATAAATGTTTTGGAGTCTTTTCCTCTCGACTTGATATCGTGTCTCGAGTGACACGTGTTGTATGCGAAGATAACATATTTGTGCATATAAACAATCAGTCAATTAGGACAAAAGAGTATTTATCTGATATCATTGTAAATTGTTACACAATATTACGAAATTTGATGATTCTCATTTTAATGTAGTTCATTTACCACATGAATGTAAATTCGTGTTGGTACACCATCAAGTAATTATTTCTTCTTGTTGCGGGGGCCTTCTAACAAGAATAATGAGAAACAGATTATTTCATTTAGTAGAAGTGAATACCACACCGGATGCTAATGAGACGCGAGGGTTTGCAGATCCCCTTCCTTAACCCCGTGCCCCCATTACCCCCACTCTCCTCTACAACCAATGCAGTACTAAAAATCATATTTGAAAGGAAAGAAAATAATATGTAACAGAATTACACAAGATTACTTTTAATTTAATTATCGTCATCGTTCCTTGCGTTTATTTTTAATATATTATAGATTTATATTACTTATTTAAATATCATATACATATTATATTTTACAGTCGGGTAATTTCACAAATTTCATGATTTATTGCCCAACGTTATTTTTGGTTACTGTATACACGAATTTGATTCCTCCTTTATGAAAATATTCTGGATAAAAACGACAGTCACCATATTTTTTTTTGGTAACGAGTTAGATATGTCTTTGTGTAGAGCTGGCAATTCTGCATATAAGTAGTTAGTTCAATTTAAAAAAAAAGCAAGGCTCTCTCATATACATTTTTGAAGAATTAAAATTGAGCTCGTAACAACAGCGACAATTAACATAGTCCTGTATAGCAAACACGGCATTTATTAAACGGATTTCACAAAAATTGGAAAATTATATTTAAATAGCAAAATAATACTAACTAAATTATTTAACTTTACTTGAAGTTGATTTGCCAACAATTTTAAGATTATTGAAACTGCCGCCTTTGTTTCGAGAGCTCTCATGTATGTATAACTTTTCAAATTATGTAATGTTTTTCTGTGAAGTATTCTGGAATGATTCCACTATTTCATTAGCTGAATTCTATTCCTTTCCTAGTATTCTATTCTATTAACGCTTGGAAATGGCATATGGTGAGTTCTCCCTTCTTTCCAGCATTATCGTCATTGAAACAGTATGGTTAAATAATTTAATAATTGAAATCTGTAAATATGCTGCTTTTATTTATTGACATTATTACAAGATGGTTGAAACGCCACCACCCGTTTTCTGTAGACGGCTGCTGACTGCCTTCCATAACGGCATAAAGAACAAGAAAAAAAAAGAGTTTACTCATGTTCTTGGCCCGGTATAAGATTTTTATTTATCCATATCCACTCCCCACGTGGAGCGTGTGGCCTCTTAATGGAGGTATCTAAATATAACGTTTTCTACGAGAACTTTTGGTTATTCAGTCGCTCAACCTCTCTTTTTCAAAAAGAGAAGTGGGGATAAAAGGATATAGCTAGTACAGGACTAGCGGTTAACTAATTGCTTTCGCTACGCCCAGTTATTAAAGGATCGGAAAGGGTGGGATAGAATTTTTAGACTACACAAACACCCATGCTTTTGAACAGAAATCGATGAATCATGAAAAAAATGCTATTCGTATTGGGACTCGAACCCGTGAGATCCTGCACGAAAGCCCACAACACTGACCGCTGCGCCATAGGACCCGATAATACAGTATAGAATTGCATAGGATATATCATTTAACCACAATGATAACCATGATAAACGATCGCATTTAAATTGCATTTTATTTTTCTTAAGTACACCACTGTCTTAATTTTGTGTTGTTCCTTGAGTTCGGGCCGATATCAAAGAGGCGGACGTTGACGATTTCCGCTTTTCACAAAATATTCATTCATAACTTTTTTTATCGTAAATTTACATAGCAACAATGATTCTTCGAATATTATATCGATATCTATACGTCGATAATTAACGTAAATAATTCATGAATAATCTATAAACAATGACCCATTCATTACTAGAATTATTTGAGAGGTCCTAAATTGAGGTTATCGAACGTAACCTGCAATTATTCAATTCAAGATATGCCAACCGTAAAAACCTTATACCAAATTCATATTGAGTGGGTTTTTTTCATTAATTTCAAAAATTTATAGGAACAAAACTTTTAAAGGATTCGAAAGTCGTGGAGTCGGGTGTGTTGATCGGAGTCAAAGTCCGAAAAATCTTCAGACTACGACACATTTTTAAAAGTAATTTAATGATGTGTATTCAAACCACAAGAGTCCATAGTGCTGCCACTGCATTATATACTAACTAAAGATGATCTGATTATATACATACTATATGTAAGTTGAACGGATATAATTCACAAAATCAATTTGGAGTCAGAGTCAGTTTTTAATTTTAAGCCGGAGTCGGAGTTGGAGTCGTTTTTACATTCCAATTGTACAATAAAAAAATGAAGTTTAGTTTTTTTCAAGGAATTTGATTATAATATTACTGCAATCCTACAAACACAATTTCAATATTCAAAAAAATATATTCCAAGTAATAATACAAGAATGAAACACCCACGTACTTATCCCCAGGGCTTCGAACCGATATTTTTTTCGTTCCGGTTTTCGGTCCGGCAAAAGTAACGGTTTTCCCTTATAGTAACGGAAGCCCTGCTCTTTTCACAAATCGGATTAGTACTGGTTTTGCTCATCACATTTTTTTTTTATCTGAAAAAAATATATAATCAATATTTTATCAATATAATGTCTTTCAATCAAATATTGACAGTGAACATACAAACTTTAAAAGTGATTCCAAAGAATATTCAATAATAGAGGAAATGTTGAATTTTATATGAAACTTTAAAAAAAATAAGGTTCTACACCAGAGGTGGGGAACCTTTTCTTGTCTAAAGGCCGCATTCATTTTTCTGATTCGAAATAAGACCGCAGTAAACATTGACTAGGGAATCTTTGGCCGGTCAGAATATGTCAGGAATTCACGAATTTACATACATTTACAGAATTAGCCAGAAGGCCGCACCAGAGTAGCCAAAAGGCTGTAGGTTCCTCACGCCTGGTCTACACATAAGAAGTTTTTTTTATGTTTCAAAAATTCTTTTATTTGTCACATTTTATTTGAGCAACTAACATAGCGTATCGAAATAATCGAATAGAATTAGTATAATAATTAGAATGAGAATTTACCGTCTATTTTACGTTTATTATTTGGTCCACTGGTCGTTACTTCATCTAATAATTCATCTATCATATTAACAGTTACAGACATTGTAAAATAAACAGCCGTAAAAGTTTTCGTCCTAAAATAGCTGCATACGAAATGTATATTTTGAATGTTATAAGAAATTCAAAGCGCGAGCTCCCCTGCCCCAGACAATAATGAAGCAAGCACGTAGCAATGCAAAAAACACACACGTGAGGTATTCTCTAATGAGACAGTTTTGTGAGGAAGCCCCGTCCCCCGAGATTCGCACCCAGAACTCTGACAGCGGCGGATCTAGGATTTTGGCGTGCGGAATTGCGTCAGGCATCCATCGATAAAAATAACAATGCTGCAAATCACACGCGATAAAGAAAAACTTGATGTACCAATATCAGAAATGTTTTTTAGAATATGTTATCATAGGTCCTCAAGTAGTCTGGCAAAAGAGATTTTGCGAAAATGGTATAAATAAACATATTATTATTTATAAAAAAATGGTTATCAAATGCTTCCAAATCAAAACAGCCAGTAAATGTGACTATGATATCAAAATAACGTTTAACATGTATCATGGATTGAATCAGATTTTCAAAAGGATACGCCGTTATGATTCATCAAATCAGGAATAACAAATGAATCATTTCTTGATCTATGTATTTATGAATTTTTTTAAATATAAAAACTAATAGCAGGCCTGGGGCTAAGGATCTTCATATTGTTCTTATGTAGGGTTTATTAATGTATTTTTCAAAATTATATGTAATACTTTTACATCTATCATATTAACAGTTACAGACATTGTAAAATAAATAGTCGTAAAAGTTTTCATCCCAAAATAGCTGCATACGAAATGTATATTTTGAATGTTATAAGAAATTCAAAGCGCGAGCTCCCCTGCCCCTGACAATATATGTAATACTATTACGAATAATTAAATAATTAATTCTGTCATCCTTATTTTTATCCCTTGATAAACGTTTATAGTGTGTATTTCCGATACTAATAAAGCTATTATTTGCAAACCGAACTCATTCCAAAATTGTTGAAACATGAACCTGTAATATGAAACATGTAATTTAGTAGATAAAAATAATTTTTGAACGTAGTTTAAGAAATCAGTCTCAAACATGGCTTGATAACATAAAAATATCATTCCAAAGTAATGTTAAACTAAAAATAGTTTTAAAATGTACTTTGTTTTTCAAAAAATTCAAGTTTAATTTTTAAACATTTTGGAATGAGCCGTGTTTGCAAAGTCTTGTAGAATGATGTAAATCAGGCATGGCCAACCAGAGTCCCATGGCACGATTGAAGACTTTTTGCGGTTTACAGTTTTCAGCTTTCTATTTTTTGCATGTTCGTATTCATACAATATAAATGACTATCTCTTCCAAAAGTTAATCTGTAGATGCTTCGATTCTGTAGAATGAAGAAACACGTCACAATTAGTAACATAACCAGTGGAATGACAAAGCTATTATTTTTTTAAAATCTATTAATACAACCAATAATAGTTACCAGATTCCGACTAGTGAGGAAAACAATATTATATATTCCTTGTACTGAGTTCGGTACTGATAACTCGAATTTGATATTTTAACTACTTTTATCGTTTGAAACACCGCATTTTTTAATGCAAGCCGTGGCTTTATCATCGTGATTTAACTAATATGTATCTAATTGAAGGAAATGAAGAACAGATTTTGTCGTCTGCTGCTAGATCTCGGGACTTTTTTATTTGCCTTTTTAGTCAAGGGGAGAATTTGTAAGTGAAAAAAACGACACTTAAAATTATTTCTTTAACAATTTGTGAAGTATGATTTAAATAAATCGTTTACAAAAAGACTCAATTAACATCTTTTAATTAACAAGATTAATAATGCTTAGGTACCCCTCTACCAAAATCGGTAATTTTCTGTCGTTTTACAACGATTTTTATTTTAATTAACACAAGTAATTGGGACGCAATTTTGAATTATTTGCTTTTTTTTTGATTTTGTATCACTTAAGATAAACGTGAAAAAAAATCACCAACACTCATTACCAAGATCTCATATGTTAGAGTAAAGAAAGCAAGAATCTGTTTTAACACTACCGGAATCGGGACCCAGTACCTTCTTATTGATAGGCGAATATTTTTAATAATAGTGTTAGAATAAGTGTTATAATATTTTTTAAGACAATATAATGCTTTTCCACGAAGTATTGACAATGAACACCTTAAAAGTTATATAATATACTTTCATTTATTATACATACTATGATGATAAATATTATCGTTATGTAACTAAACAGAATTTACTAGAATCCGAGTACTCGGGTATCCGGGGGTAGTAAAATTAAATTTTAAGGACATCAATGGTATTGAAAAAATCGATTAATTTACTATCTATATATTAATAGTCGATAAGGTCCGTCTGTATGAGTGTATGAGTGTCTGTAAGGTGTCCTCGACCTTCCAGTCTCCACTTTTTTAAATAAAGTAAAATAAAATTAAATAAAATAAAATTAAACTAAATAAAATTAAACACAATGCAACAAAAATCTCACGTTGCTGGGCAACGGGTTTACAGCTAGTTATTTATTATTTCAAAACCGAATTTCGCTAAATATAAATTTAAATCGCAAAATTACCGTATACGTTGAAATTTTATGTAATAGTTATGTGATTAAATATTCTTAATGAGGGAATGCATCTTGTTTATAACCAGGGCTAGTCATTAATTTGTGGTAGAATAACATCAGTGGCATTATTTATTGACTAATCGTGGGTGATTTGTATTTAGAGTTCTGGTGGCTATATCGGGGTCCGTAACTAAATCATTAGGAGAGCGTTAATCTCTTTGCGATGGAGTTAATCTTTAAAACAACATATTGGCTGGATGACGAGCTCGGGGTAGAATAAGATAGATGCTGGAGAGGCACGCGCGCGACAGGAGATAGCGTGGTTAGTGGAATTCGTGAAATGTATGTTGCACTGGATCGGGAATCGACGCATCCCTCGTTAACACATTCTCTACTGACCAAATACTAAAAAAGTAAATTCTTTTCTCGTTGAATCCTACTTGACGACAGTGCGTCTCTATGTGGGTCATGTTGGCTGTCCTGTTTATTTAGAGCTATATCAGGGTTGGCGTATTTTATTATAAATAATACATCATTTGTACAAAACTTATTTTTTGATCACTTATTTATACAATAATTTTTAGTTTTTACACGATTTTTTTTTTCTAAAACGATTCCCAAAAAACCCAATATTTCAATAACAATAAATTCAACAATGAAAGACAGTAATAAATAACAAACAAATGGCTTCATAAGATCCTAACGCAAAAGTCGTGTCGTGCTATTTTTTTTTGGTTTTTCTTACTGTTTAAAACATAATAACTGTGAAAAACAATTTTAGGATGTTCACTGTCAGTACTCAGTGGAAAGGCATTCTATAAAAATAATAACATACTCATTTGTACTAATTTCACTTTAATACAAAAATACCATGACCGATTTCGCTCATAACGAGCATTATCAGCTGATAAGAGAATACATACAGTGTAACAGTGCTATTTATACAAAAAAAGCAGAAGTTAGTATTTTATTTTTTATCTGAAAGAATCCTACAAAGCAGTGATTTCCAAACTTTATGTTACTACGCCTCCCTTTGAAGACAAAAAATATCTTCGCGCCTCCCCATCCTTTATTTCATATAGTAATAAAGACACGTTTTAATGGGTAAATTCGCGTCTACCAGGCTAGAAATCGCTGCTATACTTTGTAAACAAAAAATATTTTTTTACTTATGAACTTTGTGCACTCTTCGGAAAATGTGTTAAATATACTTCCTTTCAAAAAATGTTAAAAATACATACGCTGTAATGTGTAGAAAATTCTTTCTAAGAAATATTGCGTTATCATAGAGCAGGAGATTATTTTCTGGGTCTTTTGACAGATGCCGTAGGACTGTGATTTAGGTGCACTGTAAATTAAATTGACGATTACCGGTGGAAGAAAAAACAATTCCTGAAATAGCTTCATTAACTCGCTCGCTAATGATCTCTCTTAGAGAATCATTATTTATAAATTACAAGCTCCCGTAATAAATTGCAACTAAAACTAGACAAGCTTTAATTAAACAATTAAATTGAATACACTTACATACTTCAGACGATCTGCGACTTTATTTTTTAAATCATTGTAAACACATATGTAAATTTAACCAATCAAGTGCAATTATTAGAATATCATCAATGCACTGCAGAAGTTGTTAAGCAACAAAGAAATATAAAAATGTCACTTCTCGGAAATGTTATTTTGTCTGGTTTAACTACACCATTTTGAATAAAACAGCATTATTAATGGGATTTAATTATTATTAATTAATATAGATTAAGTGGCAGGCAATTTTCCTTGCCTATAATTTGTGCGCCAGATCAATAAATACACCTATGTTTTGATGAATTATCTATGTATCATAAAATATCGAGACTAGAGTTTATAAAAGATCTATCCCACACCACAACCCTGGTATGTATTTATACTAATGTATATTTATACCAAGTTTAGAGCAAAATAAAAATAATTGTAATCTAAGGTGAAATCAGAAGAAAATTAAAATAATGCATATCATAACACATATAATTCAGAAAGACAGCTCCATGAAACATCCTTTCTCATAATATATTGAATATTATCATCTTATCGATATAGATCATCTATCGGTAGTTCTATTTTATAATTATTTTCTTAAAATAAAATTTTAAGCAAACATCAAGCCAGCAACACAATTATTAGGATTTGTCGATTTTTGAAATGCCAATTATTATATAAAAAATAAATTTATATAATAAATAAACCCATTAAAAAAATCGTTCTTTTAATTCAATTATCATTTTGATTAACCTTTGTTTCCGAAGTTTCCGAATACATACACACCGGCTTCTTAAAAGTAGATTTTTGTATACGCTCTTAGCCAGTTGTGGGGAACTCGCAGCCTTCTGACCAATTCTGAAATTTTGTAATTTTTTGTAAATTCATTCGTAGAAGACCTCAAAAAAAAGCTCCCATACTGATAATTTTTGGGAAATCTGCAAATTTCTGGGCTTGAGAAATTGGCATCAAATTTTTCTGGTCAAAGATTCCCTCAATCAATGTTTACTGCGGCCTTAGAAAAGAAAAGGTTACCCACTCCTACTCTAAACACAATCCTTGAGAATTAAACCTGCCGAAGTACGACATCAGTGTTTTTTTATTTCATCACATAGCATTTTACAAACACGAAGTTTTTTATTATAAATAATAACAGTTGATTATTGTGACATCCCTACTTGAATGTTCAATCACTGATCTGAAAACTTTTTATATCACGCAGTTTTTGTGCCATTATTGTCCCTTGAATGTCGCCATGAATTCATGATTCTGCTCGTTTTGCATCGGTCAACTTTTTGCCAACTCTCTAGGAATTGATTATATTGGAGACTCTTTTACCTTTGCAAGTCATTTCGAGAAATAAAAATACAACATTAAACTTCACCGAACAATGGGCAGTTTACATCACGAAAAAATTTACGCGCGTAATTTAGACTAATGACATTTATCTTCCCATAAATGTATTGTGTAAGTGCCACTGTCAGATCGAGTACAATTTTGGTGGGTGAACTTTTAAAGAAACGATGTATTTTCAGCTCTATTAAGGTAAAATAGTATAGTAATACCTTCCACAAAACATATAGAATAGTTAAATTGAATAGTCATTTCAATTTACTAATTTTGATCTTGATTTTTTTACTTCTAACTAATTACTATGAATTTCTACCAATAAAGTTCTTATTTAATCAATATATTCATTTATAAATTTAAAAAAGCCATCATTAAAATATTGAAGAGATATGTGTTTTTTATTGACTCCGACTTTTTCAATACGAATCATAAATTCTCGACTCTGCGACAGATGTAATCAAAGGGCTGAATCTGCCTCTCCAAAACATTTCATCTAGCCCCGATTTTTTATATAGATATTAAAATTTTTCTAATATAATTCCAACGAGAATATTTTTCGTGCGACTCCATTAACGTTTAGAAAAAAAAATGATCCAGCCCTTTCTCGAAAATTTTGTTGAGCCCTGCTCTATAATATTAAATATGTCCGATAATAGTTTTTATTTTGACTCTCTTTTATGTTATTGAAAAAAGGGAAATTATCATTCTTAATTCTCATTAAAAATAATTTTATAGAAGTGTTTATATCAATAAGCTGAATAGAACATTATAAAAACATTAATTTGTTCAAAATAATATATTTTGTTTCAAATCCCTTAATTTTTTTTTGAATAACTACAGAGTATTTGTGGATAGAGAAACAAAAGCTCTTATTTATGATCAAGAGGGTTTCTTTTAACTAAAATAATATCGTCGGGAATTCCCAAAAATGAAAATATGAAATAAAAGTGTGGAATGCATCTTGCAGCGGCACAGCTAGTTATTTTTGTTCCCGTGACGTTAGCAGTTAGGTTAATTCAAAGCTTTCAAAAGAGTTAATTTTATTTAATGTGAATGCCTACATTTTACATTGATTTTTTACCGCGTTAACTTTTAGTGTTAAACATGGTCTTTCAATGGGAAAAGACGAAATCAAACTCATACATTTTCATTTGGACGATATGTGAAAATATTTGTTCAACGATCTTCATCGCGTCACCGAGTACAAAAAGTCTACTTGGTCACGGAGACTGGCATGAAATTATATCAACAGCTTCCATCGCACTAAAATACATACATATCACATACATTGAAATTTCATATGTCTGTTAAAATAATGTTCTATGTTTCAAAATCATTTCGTGTCGGTGGATATAGACTTTAAAAATTTTAAACTTCTTTTATAAATAACATTTCACATAATATTTTTATTTTTTAATGACTTCTGTTTTATCATGGTCTAAAACCAACATTTATATAACAATGAAAGCTCGAAATAGTTTAAGATAAAATATCTCCAATAACATAATAATGCTTTCAAAGACAAGTACGTATATTGACAAAAAAAAAAGTTTAGTCCAAAAACTTACAAGAACTTAATTTTATCACGACCATGTTAACTATTGTTGGCTCATAATTATTTTATTGATATTTTTTTAAATAGTGGAGAATCGCTGATAACGATAGATGGACGTATGGAAAGACATGCGACTTAAACGTATAATAAATGGGCGACGTAAACATTTTCGTGGACATCTCTCTTTAGTCTTATCTCCCTAACGAACGTGTCGAAAAGATAAAGACAGAGAAAACTGCACATTCGAGATCTTTGGAATTTCATGCAAGCAATTTAGCGGGATCGCACCGAGTAAAAAGCTTTAAATACCCAATACTGGCAATACTTAAAAAATATTCGATCTTCGTTCTCTAATTTTAATAAACCCGATCCAAGTGATAAATTATAAAGGTTTTCGTACTACTACCGGACTTGTATTGGTTAATGGATAAGTTTTTACCTTTATAGCGTTATCTACTTTTTTATAAAATAAAAATATTTGCGCTCACAATGTGCTTGCAAGCTCTGTTGCACATCAACAAAACCAATCTGGTTAAAATTCAATAGTTTTAACTTCTCTGTTCAGAATACGGGAAAGATATAAAAATAGGGACAGGAAAGGACTATAAGTTAAATAATCGCACGAGCTACCCCCAGTTTTCCGGATCGTATGTGTGGGGGAGGGGGGTATAAATATCGCAGTAGTCCACGGCTTTTTTTTTATCGCAAATCCGTAAAAAAGTATGAAATATCAATTCATGGAATTATCAGCGCTCAGATTTGAGTTTAACCCATCGGTTACAGAATAAGCAGAATGAAAGATTTTTTTTTATTAATTGTATTGTTGAACTATTAAATTTATAATAGTGCATCTGTAGTTTGCTAAGTAGCATAGTTTATATTTAACACATAGTAATAACTAATAAGCTTTGTGTTTTTGTGTGGTATAACTTCAGCGCAATGACAATTATTATAACAAATCAAATATTGTTTGTTTTCGAAGTGCCTTTAAAATTCTTCATTCTGTTATTTAGTATGGAGACATTAAGTTTCTGTTCAGGCTTTGATTAACTTGTCATTTTTATTCCGGTTTCTTTCCAAAATTGGTGGTATTTCTCAGATGTGAGCGGCCGATTACCAAAATTTACTTTCGTTTTTTTCTGACAATTCTTCGTCCATAAGCGGACTTGTCCAGAACGAGTGAGAAGGTATATATTTATAATATATGATTTACTGAGGTGAACCACGGACGACAATCATATTGTCGGAACGGGTTTTGCCTTTTTTGGTAACTTTAATCAAACGCGAAGCCGTTATAAACATGTCAAAAATAACTCTTCGGAATTTGATATGATTATTTAAAATTTATTATTCGTGTTTTCAATATTCTTCATTTATTTCTCTCATGTGTAATTTCGTTTTGAGTAATATTAAGACAGGGGTTTTTAAACTTTTTGAGGTAACGGACGTATTTAATTTTTGGGATAATAGTCGCGGACGCGATATCAGTAATTTGTCTCATAAGTATACTATATTAGTACTCAATTAATCGGTAAATTATAGCTTTGTTTAAATGTATATGCCTATGTGGGCAATTAAAAAGAAAAAATAGATAAAATACAATAAAAATATCTTCAAAATAACAAAGCACAATTACTCCAATCTTTTACGATGCATTTCACTTAATAATTTCTTAATATTGAGAGTGTAAGATGATTATTTGAATCCTGTATTAAGATATCTAAATTCTATACAATACTACTTGTGTGTAAATTTTTGGGTCATATGACAAGATCTCTATGTATACATTTAATATTTTTTGTTTGATATTAGATACTATTATTCAACATATTTGGTTTATCTTTGCTACCCCCTAACCATTTTTATTGATTTATTTTATTTTCAAAAGTCATTTAAAATAAAATCCATGATTCGAACTATTTTAATATTTGATTGGAATAATCCGCTCGCTTTTTTTATAAATTTTATAAATGCGATATTATACTTTTTTAAAACAGATTAAAAAAAGAAACGGTTAATGAGCCTTTATTATATTATACTATATATTTTTAGGACACATAAAAAATAGAATTATTAAATGTAAATACGCTCAAAATTTCAAATGTAAGTTTTTAAAAAATCAATATTTTACGTTCACCTAACCATCAGGTTGAGCCAGAAACATTCTGATTGCTACAGTGACCGAATATTATTTAAATTAATAACATTAAAATTGCTCTATATTATCGGTGAATTTTTGTCGGAATCTTTGTAAAAATTGATTATTTATTAACACTAAATACTTTGGTACCATATTTATTATTTAGAGAAGCATCATCAAATTCTAATATTTTATGCTACTCCTTAAGACAAAAACACAATGGAAAATAAAAATCATTTAATAAACGTGGGCTTTCAACAAACCTTAATCGTAATTAAATAAAAAAAAATGTTCATATAGCTGTGTTTTCTGTAAGAAAAAAATCGTGAATCCATATAATATAATCTTTGTGTAAAATAAAAATTAAAGAGAGATGTTCACTTTTCAGAAAATTAAGTGCTCTCAGTGTCATCGCGTTTTAATAACATGACGTTAATATTAAACGGTCGACAATCTACATGCAATAGTCTGTTAGCATCCAGTGCAACCCCGACTTGAACACTTTCAGTTGATTGTTATCATTACAATCTTTACTTAGGTATAAAAAAATATGTTGAAAGTCATTCAATCGTTTTCTCTAGCTGCAAAATACTTAAAATATTTTTTAAAACCGCAATATAGCTTGTAGAAGTAAGTAATACATCAGGCATCACCTAGAAGTTAACAAGGTTTGATTATCATTGTTTGATTATTGATTCTCATAAGGCATTCTTGCGGGGTTATTCTCAATATAAATAGGAACTAGAACAGAGATGCACAACCCGCTTAATGCGGCCCGAATCGAAATTTATTGGCGACCCTCGAAAGATTTTTCTTAGAATAAAAATAAATCATCTACATTTATTCTCAAATGTTAATTTTACGGAATTAACTTCAAATTAACAAAGACAAAGATCCTATTACCTTTTGGATTATATTTTAAATACAACATGTATACATATTAAAAAGATTTGTCTAAAAGATTATTTTAAATTTCATTTTTCTTTGCAGATTAAATCATTATTTATTGAATGCGTCCCGCTAGAGGAAATAGGCTGTGCATGCCTAACGTGACCATTTATGACTGTCGAAAAAAAGCTGTTTTGGAAAAACTGAGGGTTACATCCTTTTTCCTTTCCACAGTCAATGTGTATTCAAACGAAATAGTCCACAGTGTTGACTTTACATGCTTGGCTGAGATGATATAATGGAATACATATGTATATATAAGTTAAAATTCAATTATTGAAAAGTTTTCTCGGAGTCGTACTCTTCTCTTTTTACATGACTCCACAGCCCTGGTTGTAAGACGAAAATAACAGAAAAAAGTAAAATCCATTAATGAGTGTTTAAAATTCTGCAAAAAAAATGACATCCATCAAATGCACTGAAAAATAAATATGTATTATATTTCCGGGAATAACTGTTAATTAAGTCACTCTTGGAACACGCCTAATTAATAAATTTTAAATACATCCGACTTTTAAAGTAAAGTTAGAAATTAGTCATTTTTTCCTAGAACAGCTTGAACTAGTTATCATATAAGACGAATTGCGTTAAGAGCTAATTGCCCGTGCAATGAGTCAATAATATTGTCAATGTCTCACATAAATATGTATACAACGAAACATCCGTTGAATCATCGTGCAAACAGGCAAGGCTTGACAATATTTGCCAATTCTTATATAACTAATGCATTTCTATTTTTATTATATTGTAATGAAGTCGTAAAAGTCAGTTATCTGATAACCACTCGCTATTGTATGCAGAATTTACATATTACAATAAGGAGCACGAAAACCAAACTTTTCTAGTTCGTCGCTCGATGTAAGCCAGCGACGATGTTGTAATCTTGCACTTAGTCCTACTAATTCAATATTCACACCGTAAAATTTAGGATGCTGATAACATCATTCGGTTAGGTCCAGAGTCCAGGGATATGAATTAGAAACGGGAGAAATTGCTCAAGGCGATACGTATACCTGTCGGATCTTTCGCTGTCATGCCAACTTGGTTGCATCTAAGAAAAATCACAAGGCATTCTAAGACTTCACAGCGTCTTATGAAAAGCGAATGGAAAACAATTCGTAAGAACTCTTTAATCAACTAAAAAAAAACAACCAAGGTTGAACAACCGAGCCTTGAAGATTTTTACTTGGACAATCCTGTCAACATTTTTAAACACGAATAATTCTCCGGAAAATCATTTTGATAACTTTGTTATTTCACTGATATTGTTACAAATTTTGACACGTGTTTTGCCTCATTGGGAAGAATATTCAGTCTGAAGCTGATGCAGTGGAATAACAAAGTTATAAAACTTTTTTTAATATTACGAATACGTTGTTACGCTGCAAAATTTAAGCAGTAAGAAGAGTTTTCCGTAACCTAGGTAAAACGTCAGGTGCACCAAAAAATATTAATTCAATTTTAAATAATTATTTGTGGATTTGAAAATGTTCGTATCATTATTTAGTAGCAAATCAAGTCTACGCCACTGTATTTTTCATTAAGAAATAAATCATATTCGTTCTTGTAGCGAGTGCATCATATTAATATTGTTGAAAGTTCATTCTTTTTTGTTTGTTCAAACAGCGTTATGAGAACACACCTGTCTTGTTACTTTAAATTAACAAAAAACTTTAAGTTAAGAGGGCAATTTTATTATATTATCACGTTATGGTAAACTGGTGCCATTATTATATGTCTGATTCGGCGATACTGCAACATATCATAATAAAATTTTATTGACCTCTCATGCATGGCATTTGTTGATATGTCAATTCAATATAAAGAAACTGGCAATTCATGTTGCCTTCAGGTGTAAATATTCAATTGAACTATTGCGGTTGTGGAGAACATTTTTCCACAAGGTATTTTATAAACGAATTTGAGGCCGAATGGGAAACGTTCTTAGTCATTTTTTTCTTGCTTGCAATCTCTGAATGCAAATTTTCATAATCTGATTTTTCAACCAATCAACGAATTTGCATGAAAACACATACATGTTTGTGATTTTTTCTTACTAATCTATTCGTTCCTTAATGTAGTTTATAAGAGAGAGAGAAATGAGAAAATTAGTAATTTTTAAATAAAAACTAGTTCTGTTGAAATGATCCGTTGGGAATTTACAGACATACATGCACCAATAATTTATTTAAATATACTGAAACTTTTTTCGAATTATAAGAAATATTTTATTATATCACCACATTTATACTACACCTAGATAACACTGATTTGATCATTGTTTAAAACAGTGCTTCCCAAACTTTTTCATGCAACGGCCCCCCAAATCTCAAAAAAACATGTTCTGCGGAGTCCTCAATTTGGGAATCACAGGTTTAAAATACAAAAATTGTGTTTTTTATAATTGGGAACAATCAAATAATGTTTAATTGAATTTTGTAGAAGGAAATTTGAGAACATTTTTGTTAATTATCTCAACAATATTGAAAAGCGAGTTATCTATTTTTAGTTTTAAGGTTTTGATATGTAATTTAATAGATTTCATTTACAACGTCGTGCGGGCTATGGGTTTGCCATCGCTGTATATAGCGTATGCTCGTTAAAATCAATAGATTAATAAATTTTGTTAAATATGACGTTTGTTGATATAAAGTTGCATATGGTATCGTTTATTTATACCGTTATTTTCATGAAATGTCTCAGAATATAAATGGTTGAAAACAGCAATAAATTCAAACAGAAATTCCATTCAATTTATGCATTCTTTTTAAATCTCATATCAATATAAAATTATCATACAAAAATTGCTTTTGTTGCGCTCAATACAACTGTTTTTGGATTCAATTACATGTTGTACTTTAAAATAATACTCAGGGCAAATATAGTAATGTCGCATAACCTAAATCTTCAAAGAAAAGAATATTGGTATTTTTACTGTTTTATTTAGAGTGTAGTCTGTAATGCAATGATATACAACTTATATAACACATGTATTATATCACTTAATTTAATTTAATTAATAGATATTAAGTATGTTCAATTGATTCTTATCCATATTAAAAAAAAGCTTAGATCAGATAATAAATTATTATACGCAATACTGCAATGTAAAACCTTTGTTTACAATCTATCAATCAGTAATAAATCAATCGTTCAAACCGTAAGATTTAACCCATATATTTTGAAAAAAAATATATTATTTGCAGTGTAAATCAAATATTATTTCTTTAATGGAAGGTTTTTTAATAGGTGGATTGGCATGGAAATATGATAGACGTACTTTCCATTTTACAGCTTATTCATAATCAATAAGTTCCAAATGATATCACGTCAAGCAAAATCGGTCATGATTAACTAAAGTCTAACTACCAATAATTGACAGTTAAAACGATAGAATTGGTTACCTACATACTTTTTGCTTACTGATATGTATATTACTATTTCAAAGCTACTTTGATATGATATTATATATATTATTTGGTGACGGGATACCGTGGAGAGTTAAAAAACATGCAATATGTTAAAAATAGCAAAATTAATCGTTTCAACAATAACTATCGAATATGTATCCACTAATCACAGATGAGAAGAATAAAAAATGGTCACATTGCCTAAATAATATACTATAGTTATTTAAATTCGTTTCATTAACTCTGGACGAGCTTTCTGATCAGCGTTTAACGTGTTAAAGCACAGGAAATAAACTTAAAGCTAAGAAAGAAATTAAGCTCGCATACTTAAGCTTTTGTTGACATTATTGGGTGACCCATAAACCGGGATATTCGCTTGGCTTAGATACTATGTAAATGTGGTTCTTTGATATTTTTCCATTTACCAGCGTATTTATATTCTTACTTGAAAACAACTTAAGAAGCAAACTATTTTAACTGAGCGTGACTTTGTAGCTTTTGAAGTGATTTGAGTGTTTTAAAAGAATGAGGAGGTGAGTCTTTGATGATTCATAAAACAAATCGACAGAAACATTTTGTCATGTTTAAAATAACAAAACATAAAAGCAGTAGGACATGAGGGTTTTGTTTCATGTATGAACATTAAATAAGATATATAGATTGATGGTGAAAAAGACACATTTTCAAGACACACAATAAGTATTTTATTTCAAACGCTATGGGCCCCCGTTTTAGATAATGGTGGGTTCTAGTAGAGCGTTTCAATTACATGTATAGATATTTATTGCAAACTCATTGCCTTTCTTTACAAAGATGGTTCGGATTAGGGATACCGGTGTTACCAAAATACCGATTTTGAACATGTAAAATAACCGGTATTTAGGTATCGAAAATCAACCATAATCAAATTTCGAATATCTATAAACCATCACTTATTTAAATGAAGTTGTTCGCGATGAACTAAAAAAATTTTAAATCTGCCAATGGTTGTATAAAAATTGTTAATTTCCAGAATTGATGAGCCTTTCAATTATGTATTATTATCGGGTCACATGGCGTAGCGGTTAGCGTTATTGGCTTTCGTGCAGGACTTCACGGGTCACCTCCACATTGGGAGCGAACATGGATAAAAAATACAAGAACCATTTATGAAAATTACAATTTATTTTTTAACGACTCTAGTTTACATGAAATACCAAAACAACCATTTTGATTTACTCGTAAAAATCGTTCGTATTATTTGCTTTGTATTAAACTTTTCGTAATAAATATATTTATATGAAATACCGGTATTGATATAATACTTCGGTATTTCAATCCTTAATTCAGATAGAATAATGAATTTCGAAAATAGCATACTGCTTAAAAACATTAACGCGATTAAATTGTTGGTAATTTAACGATAGATCAACTCGAGGTGAACAGACATCACAATCACCCATGTCCAAGATATTCAATGTTTAATTTTAAAATCTAAATTTTATGTTAACTTTGCCGGGATCCGGAGCCATCATAAAGGCTACCAAGGAAAAACTTTGACTGGTAGATCACAGAGACCGATAGTATATTGCATTCACACAATATGTTATGATATTTTTAAGCCAGTGTGACCCCTATGGTTTTTATATTGATAATTAATTGTTCCCATATTATGAAATAAAATAATCAATTAAGCAAATAATACAAACATGTATACTTTGGTCGTACACCTACGCAAAAGCACTGGTGAAGGCAGAGCGAGATTACCTTGGATTGAATAAAATTAAATACGAAATTTTCTGCAGCTAAGGCGTAATTAAAAAGTAATGCAGAAGATGTTTGATAGCACACCTCACTTATAACAATAATTGAATCAGAACCAGCAATCTAACAGATGAAAAAAACAGAAGCGCCTCTTAAATAGACCCCTTGGTCTAATTTAAATATCCCATTTAATTTGCTACCTTGTACCGTCGACGCGGTAGCAGTGGCGTGCTTTTATAAGTTAAAGAAATACTTGAAATCTATCTTACAATTAAATGCATTCAGTTCAAAACGATGATTTCGATCCCGTTACTGTCTCAGGAATCAGGACTGTAAATACGTTAAAAATACACACCAACTCTGATTTACGCCATTTAAAAATATTCGATTGATTGACAATATCATATTGCCATTTTTAAATTAATTAACTATTTCGTCACATGTATTGTTTTTAAATCAAAGTGACTTTTACATGAACTTTCTGTCAGAAAATAATTTGAAAAATAAGTATTCCTGATAGCCGTCACGACTTAACGAACTGCGAAATAGTTTCCGTAAAGGTATTTTTTTTAAATGCTTACATTTATTCCTTCATAAAATTATATAATTAATATGTTATGAATTGTATAAGTATGTCTATAAACTTATCCGACCCCACTCGTCATGTTACATCTATGTAGATGGATGCGTATTTCACGACTACTTTATTCGACAGTAAAGTATGAGTAATTGAATTGTTTCTTTTCATCGAAAAATAATTTCAAAAATCTTTTGTAAAATCGGTAAACAACTTTTCATATCGTCGGCATAACGTGTAAAATATATAAAAAGAATCTTCGTTTTTAAGTCATTTAAGGGACGGACAAAAAATGTAAATAGAGAGAAAACGATGAGTGGGTGCATATTTATTATTTAATTATTGTGTATTGTTCATACATAACCCTTTCTATTCAATAAATTTATTTGAAAGTTTGTTCGTGTACGTCATGTTAGTAAAATTAAAATAGCTTTAAAGGCTTTCGGTTTACTTTGGATTGTATAATAGATAATTTTAATTGAATATTTAATGATTCAGACGCGAATTGTGAGAAATATTTTTTTAAAGCGGGTACTAAATGTACTAAAATGAAACGGAACGGTAAAAATTGCACGCAAACAGCGGAAAACGTAAATTTTGAGCAATTTAAAATGGACTTCACTTTAATAAGAATGTGCAACGAGTGCCCTTACAATTAACTCTGCTTACTGCAGTTAAATATGTTTAATACGTAGATGTTTTGAATAGAAAATCGATCAAAATATCTGGCTTCGAATTTAATTTGCCCTTAAACAGTATCATCAAACATTGATAGATTTAAGTTAGCCCAAAAGTTTGGGCTGGTTATGGTTAGAACTTAGAACAATAATTTTAGTATTAGAAGTATTTAAAACCTATTAAGCATTTTTGCTACAATGTTTTAAGCTGTCAATTATTGTCAATAATAAATTATTGACAAACATATATCCAAGGTCGGAGTCGGGATTTGTGGAGTCAGGACTTTTTTCCGGAGTCGGAGTATTAAAAAATCTTACGACCCATTTAAAATAAATATATTTAATGATGTATATTCAAAGCACAAAAGTCTACAGTGTTGCCATTGCATGCTAGGCTGACCAAAGATGATCTGATGTTATACATAATATATATAAGTTAAGTTAAAATGAAATGGTTGAAAAATTTCTTTGGAGTCAGAGTCGAAGTCGTCTTTCTTTACCCGACTCCGCAGTCCTGCATGTATCGCTATATTTTGTAGTAACTATTATATTTATTTCACAGTTTATATCAGATGTGGCAGTTCTATTTCACGTATAAAATCTATATGCAATTTTAATTGTATATTACCCAATTCCCTTAAAGAAGATTGTTACCATTCTTACCCTATCGCATGCACGCCTTCGTCCAGACCTCGTTAATGGTCATTTTAATTACCAGTTTCATATCGTATTATAAATCTTGCATGACTTGTTTTGGTCCGCGGCAGGCGGGACTCGAGTGACTCAGATAATTAGGAGAAAATGAGAAAATCTCGGAAAGGCGAAGGGCGGGGCTGGGCGGGGGGTTTCGGATCGCCGATATTTTGTTTATCTTGGATGCCAATTAAAAGGGCAAGACTACCGCGACCGGTTCGCGCATCATTACTGCGCGAAACCTTCCAAGGACTGGGGCACACGTATTGAAAACACTGCGTTGGTACGCATACTTTTTCAGCCATATTTTTAGCCATATCAAGTAAAAATAGTTGGTTGAAGAGATTTTTAAAAAAAAAAACATTTTGCATTTCGAATGATTGCCAATACATCATATTTTAATGAATCAATTTAGTATATAACAAATTCCCGAGATCTTGAATGTTTCATTATCGAAACAAACACTTAATTTTATGAACCTTGGCAGTTAACTTTACCCAATACTTTTGATCGAAAATAGACCTCTTAGTTTGTCTCTTATCACTAATATCAGATGGCGTTGACTGTTTTATTTAATAATAAAATAATCATATATAAATATAATACATATTTAAAACAATATATGACATAACAGCTTGCACTGAATTATTATTAATAATCCATATCCGATCCGAATGTGGACCATATTTCCTTGTAACGGAAGTATCTCAATACAAGTTTTTCTTAAACAAATGCTTGTTACTCAGTCGCTCAACCTCTCTTTTTCGAAAAGAGTGGGGATATAACTAAAGTGCCAGGACAGGACTTATGATGAACCAATCGCTTTTAATACGCTTCGTTATTTAGGATTGGAAAGGTGGGAGGGATTTTTTAGACATCACAATCACCCATGTCTTCAAACAGCAATCGATAAATCGATTGATAAAATTCTATTCATACTGGGATTCAAGCCCGTGAGATTCTTCACGGAAACCGTCTTGGCCACTGTGCCACCAACCCAAATTATACAGATATACGTATAAATATGTTGAATAATGAGATAATGTCGTCAAAAAATGCATATTTTGCAAAGAACATGTCAAAAAAAGGTAATAAAAATTGATCTTACATTTTTGAAGGTAGCTTCTTTTAATAGTGTTTGTTATATTTTTGCGGTTACATTTTATACATATAAAATTCATTGTACTTTTATTAACTTGAGTGTACTTAAATCCTTGTAGCATTAGTGTTCGTTCTCGCCAGTAGGTCTTCCACGAGTCCTGTCAACCTTCTTCTACCCTTGCCTCTATTAAGCTTTGTCTGAATGAAAGAAACATCAGTATGCTTTGCTGGGTTCGGTGATTCTTCCGAACACGAATTGTCCGAACAGAAAACTCCGATCACGAATTCTCCGTACATAGAATACTCCATACCCAGAATAATCCGCATATTTTAATATTTTAAATATAAAAATCATTGTTTTATTATGATTGTAATGTCTTATATCGATTGTGCCAAATATTTTTTAGAATGAAAAAAAAGCAAAAGTTTAATTTATAATGTATATGATTTTTTTCTCATTCAATATTAAATACATATGTATATCCATGATAATTAAATCTTACTTCAAATTATATTATGTTGATTGGAAAAGTTTTCATCATTATATAACTGAATACTTTATGTTGAAAAGTAGAACATCGTATATTTGGCTGATAAGTTATGTTATTGCCGTAACAGTATTAAGTTCATTGCCAATAGTATAAGACTTTAGAATGTGTCGAAAACCCTCAACAAAAATTGATAAAACTCTATTTCTTTTGGTTCGAATTGGCATTGTTTTTTTTTGTAAAATTGTCATAGCTAATGGGGTGAAAATCCTTATGCTAAACGTATTGTGAAACGCAGGAAACGCAGCGCATTGCAGCGCAGTGCAGCACATAGCAGCACAGACTTTGTATTACATGAAGACCAGCGTATGTTAACCTTTTTAATACCCTTGAGCCGATATATCGGCTTTCATATAATCGCCAAAAATACCCTGAGCCGATATATCGGCTTTTCTAAATGGTAAATATATTTTTATATATGTAACATAATTTAAGTTAAAATCAGAAGTGTCATAACATAGGAAACTTAACCTTCAACATCCAAGCCACTTACAGGTCCGAAGATGTATAATACAGCCCCACAAAGCGTTGTTTTTTCCATACAAAAAGTTAAAATCTGATGTATTTTTTTATTTCAATTTTTTAAAATGTAATTTTTGTTCCAAGTTGTAATTATGCAGATGAAAATATAGTAAAAACACTATTGTAACCCCCCTCGTCAGTAAAATAGTAATTATAGAATAATAATATATATAATGCAAAAGTTATTACGGATTTTTTGATTTCTTTGATGTCCAGTGAGTGTCCAATCCCAAACTCTCTGTATTTTTTCTAAATACAATACGTCAGGGCTGTAAATAAGTCTTTAGTGTTATTTTAATGTTATTTTTTCATAAAATATTTTAAAAAATATCTTTATTTTTAATACTTTTTCATGAATTTACAAAAATACTTAAAAAAAAGATATTTTTCAGGGTATTTTTGGAGAATCTGTGAAAAATTATGGGATATTAAAAGGGTAAAGGAAGTATCGTATTTTATGGAACCAAACACTAAATGCATGGTGGCATGTATAAAGCATTTTTGGTTGACATTATAAATTTTATTTTCTATAATCACACATATCCAAATTAAAGTTAAAATAATCCATTTCAAAGTAAAAATTTACGTTTGACTTACTCTTTCTAAGTGAAAACTATCCAAATTAAAGTTTGCTTGTACCGAGTTAATACTATTGAACCCAACGTGCAAAATATTCAAATAAATGTTTGCTAGTACCAAGTTAATACTATCTTAACCCAAGTGGCTTTAAAAATCCTACATTATTGTAATCTGCAATATAGTAGACGTACATTGTTAATTTAACTAAGAAATGCACATTTCAACCAATATATTATATGTTATAATATATTGCAATATTGTAGCCGTTTTCGCGATTCTTTACGAGGCCCAGCCCTCGTATTGTCTCCGCTCCACCTTTAATTGGTTCACGTGCATTCCTTTTTGCGTTGCCGAACGTCGAAAAAATGCAACAAAAAGCCTACTTCGCCAACGGGGACGAATGTTTAGTTTGATATACGCCGGCTCCGATTATTCTACTAATGTGAGAAAATGGCCAAAGCTGATCTGAAGATACGCTGAGATGAGATAAATCCTGAACGTTTCTGATTTTTGCGTATAAGTATAAAATAAATAAATAATAATAATAAATATATGTCAGTCAGATTATTTGGAGTTTAGTAGTTGAAATAATAAATGTTTATTCTATCGATGTATCCAGGCAGTTATGGATAAATTCTATCACAGTGTCATCAAAACTCTAGATTTTCCGCTTAAGGGTCAGATAATATAATGTATTCATTCCATCATTAAAAAAAGAATGTCGACATTTTGAAAAATAAGTATAATAAAAAATATATGCTTGAATGTATTTCATTTTCTTTAATATTCGATATAGTTTGCAAAACAAAAATTCCGTATTAGTTGAGATTTAATAATGTATTAAAAAAAAAACACTATACCGATACCTAGTTAAAATGCCGTCCCAATTATAATTACTCTTTAAATATAAAATTTGAATTTGAATCGTTCAAATTATGTACATTCACACAGATTTTGTCACTAACGACCCGGGTTTCGCCTTTCGGCATCTTGTGCACGGATGAACTTGAACTGACGCTTAGTCAATGAATGTTTCGTGTTTATATAATAAACTAGCTGACCCGGCATGCGTTGCAATGCCACTCAAAGAAAGAAAGTGTTTGTGTTTTAATTATGTTTATTGAAGTGCTTTTGGATATATTTTGTTTTTTTGTCTGGTACGTATATGAATAGATCTTAAGGTTTTTCAACGCGTGATCAGGCCAGATACAGCTGTCTATGTGAGAAGCATGGATTTTTAAAATTTAGTCCACACACTTGTAGCGATTGTCCAAATGCTAGTCGCGCTGGAAACTGCAAACATTTATAAATAATTTTCAAAATATTTGCTGCAATTGCAGATGAAGCGATTGCCAACAATATTGTTTCGTGATCCAACGTTTTGGCTTGTGTTTGATTGCATGCATAATTCTGTCTTACGCTATGCGTTGTTCTGGGACCAATTTCGGAAGATTTGTTTGAACGAATGTACCCAATTTGTCGACATCAAATTGTGTTTCTCGTTCCTAATCACGGTCAAAAGGGTTGTTTGCATATCATTGTATCAGACGATCGGGCTTGAGCAGTGAAAACTCGAACGGTTTCCAAACTTGCTCGTCTGTTTCTGAAGCTCGTAATGCCGTTTTCTTTCGTGCTTGAGGTCTAGATCAACTAATAGCAAGTCTTTTAGGTGGCATAATTTTTTGACAGCGAAAGAAATCTTTTGTGACGACTATTAAAAATTCACTTGATAATTGTTTACTATAATACCCTTTGATTGTTTGACGTAACCATGGCACGTATCAAACATTAAAAGACTTAAGTTGCTGCGCACTTAGCGCCATCTGTCATTCAACAACATAAATAATTTCGCTCTGTTTGAAATACGAACGACGGACGTCAAAAATATTGAAAAAAAATTCGGGATAAGGACATCCTTCACCTAGCGGGATGAAATATACTTTAAAACCTATTCTACTATCTAACAAATATACATTTAAAAAATCGGTCAAGCCTATATAGAGATAGAGATAATTTTTAGAATAATTGAAATGTTTAAGTTTGCTAACAAATTTATTTCGTAGAAAAAGAAAAAGATCTCGGGATATATAACGATAGTCCTTCAGTATTTAAATTGTAAATAATATATTTTTTAGAATATTTGAAATGTTTTAAGTTTGCTAACAAATATATTTCGTAGAAGAAGAAGTAGATCTCGGGACATAATATATTGACAGCCTTGCAGTATTTAAATTGTAAATAATATAATTTTTGGAAAAATGTTTAAGTTTGCTAACAATAATTTTTCGTAGTAGCAGAAATAGACCTCAGGGCATATATCGACAGCCCTGCAGTATTTAAATTGTAAATTATTTAATTTTTGGAATAATGTTTAAGTTTGCCAACAACATTTTTTTGTAGTATTAGAAATAGACCTCGTGGCGTATATCGACAACCCTGCAATATTTAAATTGTAAATTATTTATTTTTTGGAATAATGTTTAAGTTTGCTAACAATCATTTTTCGTAGTAGCAGAAATAGACCACGTGGCGTATATCGACAGCCCTGCAGTATTTAAATTGTAAATCATTTAATTTTTGGAATAATGTTTAAGTTTGCTAACAATCATTTTTCGTAGAAGCAGAAATAGACCACGTGGCATATATCGACAGCCCTGCAGTATTTAAATTGTAAATTATTTAATTTTTGGAAAAATGTTTAAGTTTGCTATCAATAATTTTTCGTAGTAGCAGAAATAGACCTCAGGGCATATATCGACAGCCCTGCAGTATTTAAATTGTAAATTATTTAATTTTTGGGAATAATGTTTAAGTTTGCTAACAAGCATTTTTCGTAGTAGCAGAAATAGACCTCGTGGGATATATTGACAGCCCTGCAGTATTTAAATTGTAAATCATTTAATTTTTGGAATATTCTTTAAGTTTGCTAACAATCATTTTTCGTAGTAGCAGAAATTTCGTAAATTATTGAATTTTTGGAATAATGTTTAGGTTTGCTAACAACTATTTTTCGTAGTAGCAGAAATAAACCTCCTAATTTACTTTAGTTTTGGAATAATGTTTTAGTTTGCTAACAATCATTTTTCGTAGTATCAGAAATAGACCACGTAAATTATTTAATTTTTGGAATGATGTTTAAGTTTTGCTAACAACCATTTTTCGTAGTAGCAGAAATTTCGTAAATTATTAAATTTTTGGGATAATGTTTAAGTTTGCTAACAATTATTTTTCGTAGTAGAAGATTTAAAAATAAAAGTCGAAATATAGTTCAATAAAATTTCCATACTGTCATTAGAATATTCCTAATGCATGTAAGAAATAAAAAAGATTTTCAAGGCAGGATGCAAAATACAACCATAAATAATCGAATCAATGACACTGATCAAAATTTGTCAAATCAGCTCCAAAAAATCTTGAAATTGTAAATTATTTAATTTTTAAAATAATGTTAAGTTTGCTAACAATCATTTTTCGTAGTAGCAGAAATAGACCTCAGGGCATATATCGACAGCCCTGCAGTATTTAAATTGTAAATTATTTAATTTTTGGAATAATGTTTAAGTTTGCCAACAACATTTTTTTGTAGTATTAGAAATAGACCTCGTGGCGTATATCGACAACCCTGCAATATTTAAATTGTAAATTATTTATTTTTTGGAATAATGTTTAAGTTTGCTAACAATCATTTTTCGTAGAAGCAGAAATAGACCACGTGGCGTATATCGACAGCCCTGCAGTATTTAAATTGTAAATCATTTAATTTTTGGAATAATGTTTAAGTTTGCTAACAATCATTTTTCGTAGAAGCAGAAATAGACCACGTGGCATATATCGACAGCCCTGCAGTATTTAAATTGTAAATTATTTAATTTTTGGAAAAATGTTTAAGTTTGCTATCAATAATTTTTCGTAGTAGCAGAAATAGACCTCAGGGCATATATCGACAGCCCTGCAGTATTTAAATTGTAAATTATTTAGTTTTTGGGAATAATGTTTACGTTTGCTAACAACCATTTTTCGTAGTAGCAGAAATAGACCTCGTGGGATATATTGACAGCCCTGCAGTATTTAAATTGTAAATCATTTAATTTTTGGAATATTCTTTAAGTTTGCTAACAATCATTTTTCGTAGTAGCAGAAATTTCGTAAATTATTGAATTTTTGGAATAATGTTTAGGTTTGCTAACAACTATTTTTCGTAGTAGCAGAAATAAACCTCCTAATTTACTTTAGTTTTGGAATAATGTTTTAGTTTGCTAACAATCATTTTTCGTAGTAGCAGAAATAGACCACGTAAATTATTTAATTTTTGGAATGATGTTTAAGTTTTGCTAACAACCATTTTTCGTAGTAGCAGAAATTTCGTAAATTATTAAATTTTTGGGATAATGTTTAAGTTTGCTAACAATTATTTTTCGTAGTAGAAGATTTAAAAATAAAAGTCGAAATATAGTTCAATAAAATTTCCATACTGTCATTAGAATATTCCTAATGCATGTAAGAAATAAAAAAGATTTTCAAGGCAGGATGCAAAATACAACCATAAATAATCGAATCAATGACACTGATCAAAATTTGTCAAATCAGCTCCAAAAAATCTTGAAATTGTAAATTATTTAATTTTTAAAATAATGTTTAAGTTTGCTAACAATCATTTTTCGTAGTAGCAGAAATAGACCTCAGGGCATATATCGACAGCCCTGCAGTATTTAAATTGTAAATTATTTAAATTTTGGAAAAATGTTTAAGTTTGCTAACAATAATTTTTCGGAGTAGCAGAAATAGACCTCAGGGCATATATCGACAGCCCTGCAGTATTTAAATTGTAAATTATTTAATTTTTTAAATAATGTTTAAGTTTGCTAACAATAATTTTTCGTAGTAGCAGAATTAGACCTCACGGCATATATCGACAGCCCTGCAGTATTCAAATTGTAAATTATTTAATTTTTGGAATAATGTTTACGTTTGCTAACAATCATTTTTCGTAGTAGCAGAAATTTCGTAAATTATTGAATTTTTGGAATAATGTTTGGAAATTTGAATTTAAAGACGTCCATTTCAATTGTTTTAAATTACATAGCGATTCACGTCAAGTCAACTGTCAAAGTTTTATCAGTCTATGGTATAATGCAATCAACGCCACCTAGTGGACACAACGTGAACCGTAAACAGCATACAACGTATGTTCCGCGTTCGATTTGGAAATTTCAAATAAACAAAATGTATGAAAACATTTATTTTATTCATAATTTCTTTCCCGTGATATTTTTCCGATGTTTTAATGCTTATTCTGCTATTCTAGGCGGATACGAATTTAATAAGACAAAGATCATTAAAATCCGAGCTGTAATTCTCGAGATATACGTGGTGTAACAAACCCCACTTTCTTTTATATATATATATAAATATATCAACGAGTTTAAAGCCAAAAAAAATAAGCCCATGGGAATGCCCACAGATTTGAGTAGTGAGTGGTTTAAAGAATTATATTTATTTGTTTGTCGGAAAAGGTTTTATAAATTTATTTATAAAGGGTATAGAAGTGGAGAACCCGGCATGTTTAGTATTTCATTTAAAATCGAAAGGCTGTCCAATTGTGCTCTATTTATTTCCAAAATTTCCTGGAAAAAGAGCTTATGACTGTCCGTATTTGGGTGTAACATTTTTATCCCTTGTTCCTGATTGAACACGTGTCCTTCCGAAATTAAGTAATTAGCAAAAGTAGACGTGTCTTTTTTCAATCTAAAGGCTGCCATATGTTCTAAAACTCGGATGTTCAGTGTCCTTTCTGTTTTGCCATATAAAACTTTGTACAACAAGACCATTGAATGTGGGTGTAACATTGTTATCCCTTGTTCCTGATTGAACACGTGTCTTTCTTTTAAACATAGAAATTTCTTTTTTATTAATTAACAATTAAAAATTGACTAGCCATTGAAAAAGGGTTACAAAAAATATTAATATGTTGGTACCTTAAATGTTAACCCTTCCCTTACTATGCAAAAAAAGCACAAGCTCCTGAGCTGTGTAGTCGTTACACATCAGGCAAACAGGAGTGAATCATGACAATTATATGTAGTACTGCTGTAGTAGTGTTATATAATTGTCATGATTCACTCCCGTTTGCCTGATGTGTAACGACTACACAGCTCAGGAGCTTGTGCTTTTTTTGCATAGTAAAGGAAGGGTTAATATGTCGGGTCCTATCACGCAGCCGTTAGCGTTGTTGGCTTCCGTGCCGGATCTCGCGGATTCGAGTCCCAGTACGAACAGCATTTTTCGGTCGATTTCGATTTCTGTTTGAAGGCATGGGTGTTTGTGACGTCTACAAATTCCCTCCCGCCCTTCATAACCTTCAATAACTAGGCGTAGCGAGAGCGATTAGTTACACACTAGTCCTGTCCTAGCCTTATCCTTTAAACCCTACTACTCTCTTTGAAAAAAGAGAGGTTGAGTGACTGAGTAACAAACAGTTCTCGTGGAAAAACTTATCTTGAAATACCTCCATAGGAGGTCATATGTTCCACATTGGAAGCGAACATGGATAAAAAAAAATGCAATCTTAATTAAGCTTGACGGAGAACTCCGTTCAGTGATCAGAAGGTTTTGTTTTCAAGACCTGGCTAGGTCAATAGAAAATTTTGATTTGTTATATTTGAGATGGTTTTTATACTCGAATGATTTAGTTTAATAAATGGTGAAGTGATTTAAAAATATTGGCACATTGGAAATTAGGTGCAATGTCAAAATATGTTGCACGTTGGAAAATGCTTTGTGTTTTTTAATTTTCAAATATTCATCTAGCATAGAATAAACAAATATGATTTATACATACATATCAACTTTATATTCTTTGTATAATTTAGATTATAGAAATATAAATGTGCACAAAATAATTGTTTCATCTTAATCTCGATTCAAAAATTTACATTTTTAAGTTTATTTGACCTCTGAGAAACCTTGTTATATGTTGATCAGTCTTGCCCCGGTAAACGTTGCCGAGTGGGATATCATCCTAGCCGTGTGCGCGGTCAAGATCTCGAATCTCTTTTTAAACTGATTTTTATATCTGTTTTCCAAGACGTTGCTATTAGGGCATCCAATCCCGGAGCCTTTTTCCAATCCCGGGATTTCAGGATTGTTAATTTTGAATCCCGGGATCCCGGGATTAAGATTTTCTCAACGAGGAATTTGAAATTCTCGATTCGCTATAGTTTTTTCCAGATTCCCACAGAAACTCGTTTTTTTTTTAGCTCACCGAAGAATTTGAAATCTCGAATTTACCAATTTCGTGTAAATTTTCGGGTTTTCCTCAAAATTTCTCAATCCCGAAATCCCGGGATCGCGGCCATCTCAATCCCGGAATTTAGGGATCAGAAAATTGAACGGGATCCCGGGATTGGATGCCCTAGTCGCTATCTCCATCTCATTCAGAAAATACAAGTACATTCCTAATCTAACCTAACGTTACTCAGCCTGGAATAGGAGATCTTAAAAAACAATTTTCACAATAAAAAAAACTTGTTTACAGTTTTTGTAGTATAATATGTTTTATTTGAAGTTTTCTTTAATGGTAGCTATTTATATATATTATTTACATAAAATTATAATAATTATAGTACCTCAAACTCGACATAGAAGCATTATTTTTATTCACGATGTCAATGACATTTTAAGCTGGAAACTTTCTATCTTAAAATAATTGAAAAGTATTTAAAATAACGAAATAGCTCAGAATTTAAACGGATGTCAAAACATCACATTGCTTGCCAACGCGACAGAATTCTTCAGTGAAGTATTTCTTTACAGCTGTAATAGTTGAACGATTTATGGATATTAGCAAAGCTCTTTCTAATAGCACAGCATTTCTCACAGAAGCATCATTCGCTAAATAGATCGACCTACTACAACCTAACCGTATCAACGTAGAAACGTGTTTTATTTGTTTCTGTTGAAAATCTCTAAGTGGTTTTCTAAGTGCTCTTGCAAACTGTTCGAATGCTTTCATTGGGTTGCATAAATATCTAAAATAATTTAAAATTGTGTTCCAAAACCATTTGAAAGACTAATATTAAAATAATTCACCATTTCATCGGTGCTACTTACTCGTAAAGAACGTAATCATTCTGGTCAATATAATCTTGTAAGAACCTGATTTGAAAAGCTTTAATATAAATATCAAACAGTTGGTTTAAATACTTGCCAGTTAAAGAAAAGACAGTTACTAATTTCTGCCTGATACTGCTTTTCACAGGATCATGGGAAATTACCCCGTAGAAGTTATCGCTAATCGGAGTCAAACTGGGATCTGTTGCCTTTGAAACTAGGGTTGGAGGTCACTGTCAGATTGCTGGAGACTGATTCATATCAGGATAGTCAAGAGGGCATCGTCTGTATCACCTATAGCAGTGCTTCCCAAACATTTTCATTCCACGGCTCCCTAAATCTGAAAAAAAATAATCCGCATTACATAATAATCCTACATTAATAAAGTGAATATGCTTAATGATAGTTTAATGTTTTCCCCGCTTCCAAGTAGTTGGTGTGTTCATAACTTAAACAAAATTGACAGCCAAGAAGATTCTGAAAAACAAATTTTTCAAAGACCAAATCTAATTTTAAAATCTAAATTATCAAATTCTATGGCATGAAGTTTACTAGTAAGTAAAGAATGAATATGAAAAATGTATACACTCACCGAATCTCTGACGCTGTACCATTTCTTCGTTTCGGCTTTGATCCATGAGCGAAACCGGTCCTGACATATTAAATAAAGTGGAATGAAGTACAAAGGATTATTGTGTTTTTATTAATATAATGCCTTTCCACCAAGTATTGACAGTGAACACCCTAAAAGTGAAATAAATTTGTTGAAGTCGTCGTGGATTAGGTGTACAACTGGCGACAATTTTACTTACACCACTTTCAAAGTAACCTGGCAAAATGACTAGTAGATGGTGGTTGGCTGGTAAACACGGGGGTAAACAATTTGTGGACGAGCTTTTCGTGAGAAAGGGTGCCGAGACGCGGGGAGAGAGCGGTCATTAGACAAGGCTTTGATTCACAGTACCTACTGCCAAAAAAGCTCTCCGACGCGGATTTGTGTAAAAAATTACGACTTTTGGGCAAATTTGTACAATCACAGTAAATTAACATATATAATAACAGTTTGATTTTAAGAATGTAATTGATTGGATGGATGATACAAATTTGATGCTTAAATCGTACAGAGGTGTAATAAGTATAAAATACATATGTATCTACTTTTATTGATAATTTAAAAGACAGCTGACGGTATATATTTTTTTAAGAATTGAAACACTGACTGTGACTACAATCTTTGTTTATTATGATATCGATTACAATTGATATATCAAACTAAGTGAAACAATAATAATTATAAAATATTCTTTTTGCTATAGCTTATGTTGAAAATTGAAATCACAGATCTTTTTCCATTGGCACGAATATGTCTTTTGCAACTAGATAGCTTTTTGCTTATACGTTTCTTTTTTATATATATAAAAATGGCATTATTGATAACAATAGTCAAGATTTTTTAAATCAAAATATAACAGCAGTGTTTTCAATTTTGTTATTTGATGTTCAAGAACGGTGCACCCTTGAAACAATCGATAGTTTACCGATAAAAGAATTTACATCTTAGGACAACGATGACTGTGATGCTTTCAACCCTTCCTGCACAACCAATACTCACCCAAATTGGAGGGGTAGAGCGAGATAGATTTACAACCAGTTCTCGCACCCCCTCAATCTTTTATGTGTGTCTCCTTCTCGGCGACACAACTCAGCACGTGTCTTGGCCGTCTCAGCAGTCTTCAGTTCGGTCCTCAGCAATTTCTTTCTAACTCGAATTCATAAATACGAGTACGAAATTTGACTAATATACGAAATAAGTACTACAGAATTTTAGTAAACGTAAATACACCACTATGTGTATTTATGTTGAGAGAATTTTATATTAGTAATTATGTATTCAAATTTAGAGAGTCACGAACGAATCGCGAATCGGAAAAGCATTTCAAATAAACGTCAGATTAGTCTGACCACATGGGTCGCGACTCGCGAATCGGAGTAGTCGTTCGTGAACCATAATCAATCTTTTCAGTAATATCTTGTTTTTCAGCAGCTGGTGTTTATTGGCGTTGACGAAGTTTATTACGTCTCAAATGCCAGCAACTGCAAAACAAAATAAAACTGACAGGATGTATTTGCCCTTGCGAATGACAACTCAGATTCGATTCGTGAGTCGCAGACGTGTATATAAAATAAATACGATTTTGTATTCATAATTCATACCTTTTACCAACTGTGGAGTCAGGTAAAAAGAAAACGACTCCGACTCCGAATTAGTCATTTCCGCTTAACTTAAATATCCGTATACCATCAAATCACTCTAGTCACTAGAGAAAAAATAGTACATTACAACAATCAATATGGTGAATGGACTAATAATTTTTCAATAACATAAAATTATATTTCTCCGATTTTTCCGATGCTGACTCCTAAGCCTGGTTAGCACTATGACCCAATAAAGCAATTCAAATGAGCAAATCCTTCCTTACGATTCTCCGTGAGTGTGACCAATTGACTTTTTTCCCAAGCCTACTTACTTCTTATGCATATTATTATTAAGTGAATCTAGGCATACAACTAGCATTTGGACTAGCTAAGTGAAATAAACAAAAGACACAAAATAAGTTATAGATTGTTCACATTTGTTCTGGGCATCTAAGTTATTATGCTTAGCCTGTTAAAAAAAACACTTAGTAAGTAATGTAAGTAAGTAAAAACAATAGGTGACATTTATAGAAAATGAAAAGACAAATAAACTGAGAACGCTAGAATATACAAATATGTAAATCCTTGAAGTTTCAATCACACGTCGAGAGAGCATCATGCTGGTAAGTGGGAACTTAGCGATGGGTAAAATAGTCTGCCAAAAATCATGTCCTGGGAGCTCGCTTTAGGACGCTGGGTCTATGGCTGTGGAACATAAAAATCAGGTATGCTAATTGAAGATATTAATGATATAAAGCTAATACACGAAGACATTTAATAAAACATTTTTTTCTTTTTATTTTGTGGCCTTTCTTTTTGATGACCTGTTTTCATAATGGCGATTTTTCATGTTTTTCAGTTTAGTACGAGCACTGAGAATATGACCGCAATTCCCCTCGTAGACCAGCCCTGAAATGTAAAAACCATTGCTTTACTTAAACGTCCTAAACCACACAAAGAGAAAGACAAAATTATTGAATTCAATTGATCGGTATTGTTTTCAAATACTATTAAGTTATCCGAAACTTAATTATATTGTGAAGACCGGGTTAAATTGCATTGATGATTCATATACTTTTGTGGACTTTGGAATCTTTGGATACGAACAGAATTTAAAATGTAAAATTAAAATTTATCTAGTCTACCTCCTTTTTTAATTAACAAAAATATTTGCCATAACAGATAATCTCAATGCAACAAATATTTTTTAATTGGAAGATAAAATCGATGAGAATTTTAAATATTCACTCGAAGTCAACTCAAGGATTAGCGACATCACTAACACCCATCTACTAAGATTTCAAATTAAAATTTTAAACAACTCTTAGAGCCCAGGTTCGTCTGATCATTATGGCAAAGCTCTAACCGACAAACGCAAAATATAACATATTAGGTATAACTAGCTGTAAGCCCGTTGCCCAGCAACGTGAGATTTTTGTTGCATTATAATAATAATATTTAAGAATAATGTTTAAGTTTCCTATCAACCATTTTTCGTAGTAGCAGAAATTTCGTAAATTATTTAATTTTTGGAATAATGTTCAAGTTTGCTAACAACCATTTTTCGTAGTAGCAGAAATATCGTAAATTATTATATTTTGAAATAATGTTTAAGTTTGCTAACAACCATTTTTCGCAGTAGCAGAAATTTCGTAAAATAATGATTTTTTGGAATAATGTTTAAGTTTGCTAACAACCATTTTTCGTAGTAGCAGAAATTTCGTAAAATAATGATTTTTTGGAATAATGTTTAAGTTTCCTATCAACCATTTTTCGTAGTAGCAGAAATTTCGTAAATTATTTAATATTTGGAATAATGTTCAAGTTTGCTAACAACCATTTTTCGTAGTAGCCGAAATTTCGTAAATTATTTAATTTTTGGAATAATGTTCAAGTTTGCTAACAACCATTTTTCGTAGTAGCAGAAATATCGTAAATTATTATATTTTGAAATAATGTTTAAGTTTGCTAACAACCATTTTTCGCAGTAGCAGAAATTTCGTAAAATAATGATTTTTTGGAATAATGTTTAAGTTTGCTAACAACCATTTTTCGTAGTAGCAGAAATTTCGTAAAATAATGATTTTTTGGAATAATGTTTAAGTTTGCTAACAACCATTTTTCGTAGTAGCAGAAATTTCGTAAAATATTGAATTTTTGGAATAATGTTTAAGTTTGATAACAACCATTTTTCGTAGTAGCCGAAATGTCGTAAATTATTTAATTTTTGGAATAATGTTCAAGTTTGCTAACAACCATTTTTCGTAGTAGCCGAAATTTCGTAAATTATTTAATTTTTGGAATAATGTTCAAGTTTGCTAACAACCATTTTTCGTAGGAGCAGAAATTTCGTAAATTATTTAATATTTGGAATAATGTTCAAGTTTGCTAACAACCATTTTTCGTAGTAGCCGAAATTTCGTAAATTATTTAATATTTAGAATAATGTTCAAGTTTGCTAACAACCATTTTTCGTAGGAGCAGAAATTGCGTAAATTATTTAATATTTGGAATAATGTTCAAGTTTGCTAACAACCATTTTTCGTAGTAGCAGAAATTTCGTTAATTATCGAATTTTTACAGTAGTAACGGAACAGATGTCGTATTTTTTTTAATTTTGGGACATCAGTACGCACACATTTGTGGGTTGTGATTTGTGGTTTTTGGTTTGTTAAATATTAAATCTTTGGAATAATGTTCAAGTTTGCTTACAACTATTTTTCGTAGTAGCAGAAATTTCGTAAACTATTATATCTTGGAATAATGTTTAAGTTTGCTAACAACCATTTTTCGTAAATTATTAAATCTTTGGAATAATGTTCAAGTTTGCTAACAATCATTTTTCGTAGTAGCAGAAATTTCGTAGATTATTTAATATTTGGAATAATGTTCAAGTTTGCTAACAATCATTTTTCGTAGTAGCAGAAATATCGTAAATTATTATATTTTGGAATAATGTTTAAGTTTGCTAACAACCATTTTTCGTAGTAGCAGAAATTTCGTAAATTATTAAATCTTTGGAATAATGTTCAAGTTTGCTAACAATCATTTTTCATAGTACCATAAATCGACCTCGGCGCATATATCGACAGCCCTGCAAAGGTTTCAAGTGTGCAAACAAATATATTTCGTAGAAAAAGAAAAATATCTCGGAATCATTTTTTTTGAATTGGCCACACTAAGTATTTGACATATTCTATTTTTGAATTTTCAATACAAACAAACAATCAAAGTCAAGTTTGAAATAGTTCTTTTTTCAAATGCTTAATATATATAATCTAATTTTGTCGCACCTGAAAGTTTGCCCTTTACCTCAACGGTAAGACGTTTCGTTAATATTGCAAAGTTCCACGTTTCGAATCCGACCCGTGGCAGAAATAAAATGTGAAATAAAGTTTAGCGTTTTTTCACATTTAAAACTATGTGCTTCTTCAGCGTAATGAAAAAATACTTCTAGTATGAATAAAAAAAATGTCGACAGTCGGGCTGGGGATGAGGAGGGGGAGGGGAAATCGGTGACAATCATATAGAAGATGACACTGAACAAAATCTGTCAAATCAGCTCCTAGCCCTATAATTATAGCTTCAAAAAATCGAATCAGTTCATTTGATTATTTAAAAAACTTCGTAGCCATGCAAATTTTGAAATAAAGTTCTCTCAATATTATTACAATGCTTTAGTTCTAAGCCAGGAAATTTGAATTTTGAATATAAAAAAGACGTCCATTCCAATTGGACGAACGAAATATGCGATTCAAAATAAAACGTTAGCATTCGCCAAAAAATGTGCTGTTCAATATAAACCGCTATCATTGGGCGAAGTGGACATCAGTACGCACACATTTGTGAAAAGTGAGTGAAAAGCGAGTGATTATTTTATCGGCTATTAATATGAAGATAATAATAACATAACATACTAGTCCTCATTTGGTACTCACAATAAACCTTCATGGGTACTGTTATTTCACACCATGTTAGCAGAGCTAGCACTATGTTGATACGTTTATTAAAAAAAAAACGTAGTAATATGATTTAAGGTTTGTGTCATTTCAATAATACCTAAATTATTATTAGAGCCATTTTTAAATCTAATAAAAAGAATTATTGACATATAATTATTTTTCCCTAGATAAGAGCTGTCCGAAACAATTATTACTATGATATGGGAATGTTTTACTGCGTTTGCAACACCGGGGCACGGCCTCCGTAGATATCATCTTCCAGGTGCTTGATCTGACCGCTAGAGCGCGCCACCTGTGTGCTCCACTTGATTAGAGGGCCATTTAGCGCCATTCCACGTTCCAGCTGAGACCACTTTTTACTCTTTACGGCTATTTGCTGAACTCCCATTTGCGGTCGAACAAGAAGCCAAATCTATCAATTTGCAGTCTTCGAATGTAATATCAGGACCACTGTACAGCATAGCTGTAAACAAGCATACACTCCAAAAAATAATTTGTATTATATACATGAGATATTCAAAAATAAAATCAGTACATGTCACAATTGTTACACCTGGTGACTATATAATAAAAGGTAACCGGATAAAACAGAACATGAAAAAACAGAACATCACAAAACGTACAATATATCTTTAGAAAACACTAGTATTGATGTGTTTTACAATCAATTAGTAATCTCTATATCGTATTAGATACAATAAATAAAACAGCAATCTTGCATATCAATAACACTTTCAAACTGAAATTGTCGTAAATACACTTAAGTATATTGGACGATTGTAAAAGTAAAGCGCACGTTATTACACACTGTTCTGAAATTATTACCTGTTAATCTATAATACTTTTCCAATAAATAGTTAAGAAGAAACAGGTATCATTCAACTAAAAATTGATTGTGTTCTGAATTGTCTATGTACTATGTTCTCATGTTCTGTTTTATCATGATCTGTTTATTCATGGAACCATAATAAAATTGCTTTCTCATTATCGCATTGAACAATATCAATAGCACTAAATACATCACTTTTTAAACTCATCAAATGTTAAATCTAAATTTTTGATGGAATGGTATTTTATATTGAAGAAATAAAGTACTTTAAATATATTGATTATTTTTTAAAAAAAACTACAAACATATAGCTAATTATTATTATATTTACTAACCACGAAGAAGCATCTCAATGGACGTTTATCAATCTTCAATTTTCCTAAAAGAGTACAATATAAAAATGGATCTGGGAAGGGCTAGTTTTTGCTATCAAGTTAGTAGCTCTTCCTGCACCTAACTTTGTCCGATTCAAATGGTGAGAAGGTACTAGGACATCCAATCCCGAGATCCCGTTCAATTTTCTGATCCCGAAGATAGCCGCGATCCCGGGATTGAGAAATTTTGAGGAAAACCCGAAAATTTACACGAAATTGGCAAATTCAAGATTTCAAATTCTTCGGTGAGCTAAAAAAAAAAAACGAGTTTCCGTGAGAATCTGGGAAAATGTATACCAAATCGGGGATTTCAAATTCCTCGGTGAGCTAAAAAAAAAAAAAACGAGTTTCTGTGAGAATCTGGGAAAAGTATAGAGAATTGAGGATTTCAAATTCGATTTCGTAGTTAAGTTGTGTAAAACCGTTCAAACTTTCAGTATGTAATATGTATATTCTATACTTATATGAGGAGCAAACATTCAAAAAGTGTTTTGTCACACAAATACAAAGCTTGGAATATGATGATTTAAGTGTTGCAAAAGTGACGGTTCGTATGAATGTGTCAACTTTATTATTTAATTTTAATATGAAAAAAACGTTTTTGAACACTAATTTTAGTAAAAAAACACTTTTTTAATGTTTGCTCCTCATATAGTTTGAGAATTTCTGTGGACAAAAAATAACAAGTAATTTATTGTGTACATGTATTTTGAAATACCTTGTACCTCTCGCTTTTCAGCTTCCTTGTATTTAGCCGTCTGACATAAAGTTTTAACATAATACACCTTCGGCCATAAATTGTATTGATATTTTCTTTTAATTTTGTAAAGACCCATTTGTTTTACTTTCTCAATGTCAGTTTATTTGGGTACAGGGCAGTATAATAAAAACGTAAATACCTACATATGTATATTATCATAAATATGTGACGTCAAAATTTGAGGAACATAAATAATTTTTATCTATAAAAATAAAATATTGCGGCTGTCTCACTCCTTTGTGGGTGCAAGACATCATCAACTATCTTATTTTCTACCATTAATTTCAAGCATCCCGAAATGAGTGTGTGAGAGGTGTACGGGACGGGTATGATGCGTTTCGTGCATATACATATATTATATATGAATCCTTTTTGACTAGTCGTAAGTTTAAGGCTGTAGTATACTTGAAGGACTTGCAGTCATCTATGTCCCCGTATGTGACCTTGGGCTGAATCGTTTTGCTCATTTAAAAATTAATGTAAATACAAGTTTCTTGAATGCGGCTATATTTGACACACAAATATGTTGATGCGGCATTCCACTTGAATACGGTCATAACTACTTGCAGTCTGTATTAGTTTTAAAAGGAATAAGTATTTCGATATATAGATACAATAGTATTATAACGTCAAATTTGTCAGTTTACCGTCGCAAAACGTACAATATTATGCCCAGCTCAAGAAAAGCTTTCGTTCGGAAAAAAATAGTAGATTCTTATATATGGCTGCCAAGCTTCCCGGTATTCCAGGTTTGTCCCTGTTTCGAGTCACTTATCCTGGCGTTCCGATGAGACCTTACGGGACAGCCTAAAATCCCGGTTTTATTTAAATTATCATTATCCAGTTATAGTCCTCGCGGTTATTAAGTTGCGAAAAATAAAATGAACATACAAAAACGTGTACATAATATCATATTTTAAAACCAGTCCGAATACAAGTTATTAATCTTTTGAAAAGTGTAAATAATTCAAGTAAAATATATTCATGCAAATGGTATGCGGATGGTATATATCAGTGATTCCCAAACTGGGGCGCACAGATTTTCATATTTTAGAGGGTCGTGGTGTAAAACGTTTGGGAAGCACTGGTAGTAGTAGGTAATAATAGCCATAGGATGTTGTACACACTGGTTCTCGTACAATCACCGAAATTAATGCCATGCACCCTATTAGCAAGTATCAACAATGTGACAGTTTTGATGTCAAGAAATCTGGCAGCCCTATTTTTATACAGACATATCGACTGTGGAAAGGAAAAAAGACGTAACACTCAAATTTTATAGGAGACGCAAAAAACTATTTTGTTGATTTTGGGCCATATGCAAATTGAGAATTATACACAACCTTGAAGTGCACGGAGACTTCTAAACTGGTGTTTATTTGAAAAAACAAGTATTAATCAAAGAAATTTTCTAGAGTAAACCTTTATTTCAGTCTTTTTTCTTGCTTTTAATTTTTTACAAGGTCATCTTTTTCAAACTTTAAAGCTAAATTTAAATACTAATTCGGCATTTGCAGCTTGCATCCTTTTGGTAGAACGTGTATCAAGTTTGATACATTGTGATTATCGAAAAAAAGCTGCTTTGAAAAAACTGTGGGTTACGTCCTTTTTCCTTTCCACAGTCGATATGATTTACCTACAGATACACAGTTAAATGTTTTTTTTTTAATACAATGTCAAGCTTGTATTTTTAGTTGTATGAAATATTGACTCACCTTTGATACTATTAAACTCAAATATAATTAATTCGACGCAACAAAAGTAATTCTAAATATTCTGCTTATATTGTGATTTTCATTTAAAAGCGTAGTCAAATCAAATATGTCAACTTAAAATTGTCAATTATGTTCTTCTTTAGTGTATTTTTGCGGCGTCCGTCGTTGACAGGTTTACAGGCCACCGACGCCGACGCTAGTCCAGCCTCTCGCAGAGGCGCACGATCGGACACTTTCGGACAGTCGGACAAACCGACGGACAAGTCTCTGCGGTCAATTAAAAGAAGCGATGACAGTTGCAAATAGCCAATACAGGATGTCCCCGTCCGTCGGGAGAGACTCTCGCGGTCCCAATTGGACGCGTCAGGTGTTTGCGATTCGTCTCCCGCGGTCGAAATGTCACGAATTAATTAGCTGGCCCAAAATATCCCGACAAATTATTTAATTAGGAAAATATGTTGTTTTGATTCAGCGTCAGGTCTTGGAAACGTAACTTTTTCGTGGTAATTATTTGATTCGTAGTCCCTGCTCCTTCAACAATATTTTTAACCATTCTATACTTCGATACTTCTTACTATTCATTTTTCGGTGTTATTTGTGTACTAACGTACTATTTCCAAAATGAGCGATATTGAGTTAGGTATGGAGATAGACTAATTCAAGCCTAAGGAATCGACTGGTTCTATTAGCTTTAAACTGTTGTTTTAAAATTGGAAATCATATTTTTATGCAAATGTTATTTTGTTTGTGTTATTATTTATAGTGTTTGACTCTAGTGAAAAGTTTAAGTTTTGGAAATACGTTTTACATTTAAGCCCCAGATTTGTTCACTATACAGTGATCCTCCCAATTACGCGAAATTCAGGATCGCGTTTTTGGTAATCGTATAATTGGGATAATGAAGCTCATGCAAAAATAGAGTTACGTTTATTTCGAGAAAAAAATCAGAACTGCCAAAAGTAAGTATAAATAACAATATATGGAAAAAATATTTAGTTACTGTGCGGCTGTGTACAGCCGCACACAGCCGTACGCATGACAATGGAATACGTCCGCGCAATTGGAAAAAACAGCCGCGAATATTTCTGGAATTCGCGTAATTTGGGGATCACTATACTTCTCAAAATACTCACAGCTAAACTGATTATAGCCTTACTTTCTGATGGAGCTTCTATTGTAAATTGATAAATGAAATACGACACGTATTGTGGGTCCAGTTGTATTAGATTATCAACGCATTTGAAAAGTTTTTTTGTTATCTATGTAATTATTGCTGCCCCACATTTTTTGAAAATAACGAGTTTTTGAGTGATATTTTTTTTTCGTTTGATGGTCACAATATCAATTAGCTTATCATTGACTTGTTTGATTATTCTCAATTTGATTTATAAGGATCTGTTTTCTATAAACTTATAAAACGGAGTCTCTAACAGCATAATTTTTGTATTTGGTATAACATATGGGTGAACCAACTAGTAGAATGGTAAAACTTTTTTAATGGAAATTTATGTACGATCACGTCTTTATTTGGTGGATTGCATATTTTTATCGAAAAAATACTGTTCGTACTGGGACTCGAAACCGTGAAGTCCGGCACGGAAGCCAACGACGCTAACCGCTGCGCCATAGGACCCGACAATTAATCAAAGAGATAATTAATCAAACATTAACTTGAAAGGATACAAATTCTAAGTACTAAAAGTTAAAAAGAACATTGCGTTATATGTATTCGTGTAATAAGAATGTATGAACAATGTGGACTTTGATTTATTTTTATATTTTGTTTGACTAAATTATTGGCCACATCTGAATGGCAGATTATTTTGCGAGGCGAGTCGAAGTGGCTTAATTGTCGGGGAGCGAGTGTCGCCCAATGACGTATGATTTATACTGAATGGTTGTGTTATTGACTTGCCTTAATTAACGCGCCTGTTCGCCTTTCGCGAGTGTCTCGTTATTTTTTATGACACCGTATATTATCTCCGAGGGCACAGCTATTTATTCCTGCTTTTTGCTTCTTGTGTTCTGTGCGCTATTTTCCTCGGGCATGTCGCTACGCCGGTATTAAAATGAATTTTAAGCAAAATAATGATACGATTCGGAACCCTAATGATGTCGTATTTTATCAAAGTTTGTTAATTAATAGTTTATAACACGGTATCTGAAATAATATTATCGCGGCGAGCGGAGTGATTGGAAAATGGGTTCATATGGGTACAAGGTACGAGTATCTTTCGACATCAAAGGACTTTATATATTTGCGTTGATCACGATTAATTATTCGCTTACCAAAGGAAACGTACTAATAATACTTCATCATATAATACAATTAAGCAATTTTAAATAAATGAAGTATAAACTTAAATTTAAAACCTGTTCAATAGTGTTGACATAATCTAATATTAATTTAAGAAATTGTCTAGGAAAAACCAGTATTTTTTTTTGGTTGCTTCACAGGCCCATCTTTTTTCAAACTTAAAAGCTAAATTTAGATACTAATTCGGTATTTACACCTTACATCCTTTTGATAGAACGTGTATTACATTGGATACATTGTGATTATCCAAAAAATCTGTTTTGAAAAAACTGTGGGTTACGTTCTTTTTCCTTTCCACAGTCGATATGTCAAGCGTCAGGACAATCATATTATTGTAATCTACAGTTAGAATCATTTTACAGGCCCAGTGCCTTAATTTACTATGGAATTTTCATATTAGATTAGTACGAAAAAGTCCCAAATCTATAATTATTAAATGCAAATTGTAGCTATTACATGTAAAAAAAAATCAAAATTAATTTAAAAAAAACATGATGAGTATATATTTCATATAACTGTTGTTTATTTAAAAACTGGCAAAATTATTGTAAACTGATTTTAGTGCAGAAGAACTTGTATACACTGTCGCAAAAAACGCGAACACTACCGAAATAAAGCGATGTCCCAAAAATGTTAATAATATAAACACTCCCCCGTTATGAAAAACTGTTTCAGATTTTCATACACATATACAATAAATGATTTTATTTTTCTTTTGTTGCAGGGTGAGTAAATTTTTCTTCCAAGTGGACATCAATAGTAAGCAGTAGGGTAGTAAGTAAATATTGAACCCGAAAGTTATTTTAATCACTTTGAAATCTACTGGGAAATAATGTCAGGACAGTAAGAAGATAGGTAAGTGCACATTTCTTAAAAGTCCTAGGTTAATCACTGATGTTACGTAGAAAAGAAATTAACAATTTCAAACTATGAATTACATTTCGTGGTTTGTTGTTAGCATTTGAGTTAAGTTAGTGTATGATTTTACCTATATATTTGATAATATTTTCAGAATTAAAATATTTCTCATCATTATAATCTGAGATCACACCACTTCGAAATTATGCAAATGAATCCAATAAACCATTCGATTGATATTTTTTTTTTGTTCCATACTAAGCATTCTTATCGGTTATGAATCAAATTTCAACATAAAAAATAATTGATAGATGTGATTGATGTAATATATATATATATATATATATTACACCCTACTAACGTAAGATCCGATGGGAGTGATTACAGGTTTGCACAATATTGTGCAAAACAAATTTTAGATCATCTCTGTTGGCCTCGCTTCACTGTGGACCATCATCAACCATCGCTATTGGTCAGCCATTGTATGCCTTGATTATTACTGTCCATTGCTATTGACCACACGCTGGCCCACCATACAGTGACATCGCTCTATTGCAGTGGTTCTCATGTGCGGCCGCCAGAGGATTTTACTGCGGCCACCAACAGTTTCATAGTAAATCAAATAAAAAATGAATTTTTACAAATTTATTTGTAAAATTATTATTTTTTAAAATTGATTGAATGCATCTGATTTATCGAGCATTTAGTCGAGTTATTTACTCCAAATGACTCACAGAGGTATCATCATTCATAAGATTATTCAGTGTAATGCACTTTATAAAAAATAAATGACATATGCAAACTTAGAAGCGGCGATGCGGCTTGCATTGGAAGAGAGAACTGATGAACAATTTCTATTCGAATTGCTTTTAAATAAATAAATACCATATCTTTAAATAATGTATTTTATTGAATATAAATTAATCCTTTTTTTAAGTAAATGAAACTGCTATTGTTATCACATTTGGTGCGGCCACGAGACATTTCCATAGGACCGCCGATGCTTATAATGCGGCCACAATGAAATCTAACGTGAGAACCACTGCTCTAGTGGTCGAGAATGGATCTCAAAAAACAAATCAACGGAGAAAATGATGGTGGTGGATGTCAATCATTCATAGTAATAGATATGCTATAACGACAACCATATGCGACAAAGTGGCAACTATGTACTGAATGACGAACCAACGCGTGGGCACTGCCCGCCATCTTACTTTGATGTGTGCTCAAAATCCTACACTAAGACCATCGTCCGCCATCAAACTCAAACATACACCACCCTAGGCAAATGCGATCGTTACAGGATGCTACATAGTAAAAAGGTATCATCAGATAGATGTCCCAAAGTACCAATAAAATATGTTGTCAGGTTACATTTTTGATTTTTCGTAATTAACAAGTACGTTGAATAACTTACATAAGTCAAAATATTTATTAGTCGATACTCAAACCGAGTGCTAACGTTTTTCTATTTTGATGGGTGGTACTCATTTATGTGTACAGTCATTGGTGTGAATCTTCAAATGGATACATTTGATTTGTACATCGTATTTGTAATCGATTTTTGGAACTGTGTCATTTGGCGTGGATGTCTGTAATGTTTTTATTTCCTATCTAAACATTAGACCAATTAAATGACTACATGATATGTATAAGTTAATATAAATAAGTCATTTGCTAAATGCTGGGCAAACAGAATTATATTTGTTCAGTTGCTTCATTACAGATTCACGGTCACAAATATTTAAAACATATTTACATACATTTTTACCACATGCAACAAATTAAACATGATATAAGCTAACTCCTTGAAATGATTTATAATGAAAGGCTGTCAATTTCTTAAGTGACCTAAGTAATACCTGTCCTTTTCCCACTTAATCACCTCTTATTAAGTAAATAATATTGCACTCGTTTCAATGTTAACCGGTTAGATGATTTAAATACGGGCGTTGATAAATTTACGGCCGGTATTAACTTAGCAATGGTTTTAATAATCCACAAGTGTGAACTACATTCAGAGGCGTAAATAAGATTCACACTTGGCTCGTTAATTTTGTTCAGACTAGGTTGCTACAAAATAAATAATGATGATTTATATTTTTTAAATTATGTAAACCAGCGATGTTCAAACTGGGTGTATTCAAATGCTCTGGTATGTACACCGCATGGCGTATACTAAAGCTATGTGAATAATTTCGTGCATACATTTCTTTGATACTATGTTTTATAATATTGCTACTACTTTGTAGAGTGAGGAAAAATGAAGATTGGAAAAGTGTTTTGTCATGTCAAATACAGTAATACCCCGCTTTACGCGAGGGATACGTTCCGAAAAAAATCGCGTTAACTGAAATTCGCGTATATCGAGGTTTATGATTAAACATAGTCAAAATTTAATACAAAAAAATACAAATCATTTTAATCAATCACTTTAATTCTAAGAACACTTTATGCAATACATACTCTTATTTTTTACAGAAAAATACATCTATTTTCTTTTGGGTAGCGTTTTGTTTACGTTCTTGTAAAATACGTTCATAACACCCAACACTGTTTTTAATTGTTTGACACACGGTCAAGACACGGTCATCATTATTGTCTATACTCTGCAATATGTCCAAACCTGAATAAATTTTTGAAAGTGCATTTTGTATTTCCCCTGAAGAAGGCATTTGAGCGCGAAATTTGAAATTCGCGTTATAGTGAAACCGCGCTTAACGGGGTCGCGTTAAGCGGGGTATTACTGTATAATACATTAAGCAGTGATATTTAAAGTAGAATTAATAACGAAATCGATTATTATTAGCAGACATGATAAAGTAATTTAATTATGTACATGTATACAGTGCCAAGCATGCAATATGCAACTATGGCTGTTTTATAGTATTAGAACTACAATGCACTTATTAGAACAACAAATATTTTATAATTATGATTCAAGCTTAGTTGATTAATATATTCAAACGTTTTTCTATTGTTAAATTTAAAGACAACGTCTTGGTGAAGTATTTTAACTATACACACAATTCCGTGAATTTGTTTCGTAGTTACTACGGTTTTATAATTGATGGTGTAATGCATTACGATAAAAATGTGTTGGGGGTAACCCGCATGTTTTTAAAAGAACCGAAAACCGGGTAATTTATAGCGGTTATCCGGTTATTGTAATTTCAATTTCTTTTTGATTTCTCCATGTTGAAAATATTATTTTCAAAATTATAAAATTTTATTTCGAAAACTCATTTTGAGATTATGAAGGCTATAAAGATGAAAATGGTAAGCGAAGTTTAATGCTAGAATCAATTTTTAATTCTTAATTCGATACATTTAACCATTTTGTTCGCAACGTTCGAAGACCACTGATGTAGATCAGTGCTACTCAAACGCTAATCGTAATTGAAGGCGTAAATGCTTGTACTAAAGGTATATTAACCCACTCCACGCTAAAGTTTCCACGTATGAGCTGACATATGAAACGGTTCACTGGATAACTTTGAAAATATACCGGTTCGCAAACTGCGAAAGTTTGAGTAACACTGACGTAGACTATATTTTATTATTGGCTCTCAAGATTAACAACCACTTAGATTTTATATTGTTTTCAAATGTGAGTCCTTGTTGGAAGGCCAATATAAAATATATTGAGGAAAATTTAAATTAAGGTATTGCTATACATAATATTAGTTTCAAGGGGATTGTAACAAAAACTTTTCTGAGTTTATTTTGTGTTATACCGTGGGATATTTATTTTAGCACCTTTCACCGCTCAATGAAGTAAACATTTGTACTTCCACACTTTCAATGAATTTCATCAAACATCGCAAATATATTTTTAATCCATGTCCGTTCTTAACGTGGAGCATGTGGAGGAATAGAGGAATCTCAACAGTTTTTTCTATAGGAACTGCTTTTTACTCAGTTGCTCAACCTCTCTAAATTCGAAAAAAGTAAGGATAGAAGGATTACGCGAGGAAAGTAGTTTTTTACCATGCCCGCTCCCAATGTGAAGCATATGGACTTCTTATGGAGTTTATCGCAACGGAATAGTTTCTACGAGAACTGTTTGTTAGTCAATTGTTCAATCTCTCTTAAAGAGTAGGAATAGAAGGACATTTCTAGGACATGACTTTCAGTTAGCTAATTGCTCTCGCTGTGCTCCTGTTTTTAAGGAAATGGTGGGTGGGAGGAGGGAATTCAAGGTATTACAAACATCCATGCCTTCGATCATAAATACATAAATCGATTGAAAAATCAAATTAATCACGAGAGTACTAGTGTTTAGCTAAGCGCTCTTACGACGCCATTATTTTAGGATTGGAAGAATGTAAGGGAATTTTAATATGTATATAACCAACACCCATGCCTTCGAAGAGAAGTCAATAGATCGACAGAAAAAATGCTGACTTGGACTTGAACCAGTGAGTTCTGTCACGGAAGCTAACGATTTTGATCTGACACCACACAAAATAGAACATGCCAATCTAGAGTTATATTATGCTTGTGTTTTACATCACTCGTTTGCTGTTACTTGTGTTTTAATTTATGGCGACAATATTGTAATATAACGGAACTAACTATGCACATATACAATTCAATTTTGCAACTATTATCGGAAGAACACGAAGGAGATTCAACAAAATTATCACAAAGTAAACTCCAGCCGACGATATGCAAATACTGAAAAAAGATCCCACACTGTTTATAAGATAAGTTTTTCTTTTTTACTCTCTCATAACATGATATCTGGTTGTTACGCGAGCAAGTTTTCAGCAGTGGCGTGTCCTGGAATCACTTAAGTCTTAAATCACTACCTGAAAGGAATCCTATACTATGACTATTAATAAAGCAATGCCCTTACATTTTGTCAAGAAATAAACTTAATAGAGTATTTATATCAAAACTTGAAATTTCATGATAAATAATACGATTTTAAAAATTAGCGAAGCTATCAATGTATTATCTTTCGACGATTTTAGGCATTTAATCATTTGATATATAGTTTTCACTTTTTACAATGTAAATTGGTTTTGTTATCAAATTACATCAATCAAACACATATTGACATTTTATAGACCATATAAAAAAAAGATTATTCTTTTTTTATTACCTAAATGGATATTTTTATTCGAGTACAAAACAAATATAATAAGAGTCATAATAAGTTTTATTGTATACTTATACCTAGTATGGTTTTGGTGTCCCGGTCTGGTAATAGTTGGTAGGTAATAAAACTGTCAAAAATGAGCTAAACAAAGAGATTATTTGATATAAATTCTTTGTTTGGAATAATTCAGTTGATTGATTATATCAGTTTGCAAAAAAAGCATTTATTTTATAGGCAATCATCTTTAAGGCTGATTTAAAGGTAAGTAACAATTTTCCCTGGCAACATTTTGCCCATTTTAAATATAACCTGACATGTTCGTCAATTATTTTTCATAAAACCACACTACGTGCACATGAATGACATTTTTGAATAACCTGTAATTCTACTGACGTTGTTGTTCATTGAAATATGCTTCAGTAATTTCAGTATTTATTTAATCTAAAAGCATTTCTATAAATTTAGAATAGTATGTACATAAATACATACATACATATTAAAAAAGAGTTTCAACACTACGTTTGTATATAAATACATATTTTTTCGAATATACCTTTTGAGTTAGACTGTCTTGGGTAAGGGGGGACTATGTTCTGAACAATGGTGAAAGGGGGAATGAAGCGAATAAGGTTTGGATCTCTTTTCCTAAAAACTGAAATTTTTATTTTGCTGTTTACTCAGATCTATAAATCTGGCACATACCAACTTCTGCTATAACAGTGACAACATATTTTATTGATAACATATTATGGTATTTTTTCAAACCGCTGAGGGCCAGTGGATACAATTCCAAGAATTTCGAACGTAAGCTAAAAATTATTTCCGATATCATAATTGGTTATTTTTATTCTTCTTAGTCTTCCGATCATGTAATGGTATGGAATGAGTGTACTTGATGACTTCAATATTATGTGGCAGAATGAGTAACAGCTCTTCAAAAAATATTATATCCACCAAGAGCACAGCACATATCGACTGTGGAAAGGAAAAAGGAAGTAACCCACACATATCAAATTTTACAGGAGGCGCTAAAACGTGTTTTGATGTATTTTGTGACATATGGAAATTATGAATTATACACAACCTTGAAGTGCACGGATACTTCTAAACTGGTGTTTAATTGGCATAACCTAATATTAATTAAAGAAAATGTCTCGAAAAAACCTTTATTTCAGTCTTTTTTCTTGGTTTTAATTTTTTACAAAGTCATCTTTTTCAAACTTAAAAGCTAAATTTAGATACTTATTCGGCATTTTCAGCTTCCATCCTTTTGATAGAATGTATGTCAAGTTGTATACATTGTGATTATCGAAAAAAAGCTGTTTCAAAAAATTGAGTGTTACGTCCTTTTTTCTTTCCACAGTCGATATGTATTACTAACCTAAATCAATTTTTAACAACTCCTACAACACAGAGATGTGACAGTAAACAGATGTATAAAATGAAAAACAATAATTAGTCGTCGTCTTCGGTCAAGCAGTATGAGCTTTACTCTGGCGAACAGATGGTTCTATGTTCTAATCCAGGGTTTCCCAAACGTATTGAGCAATGGAACACTTTGCAAATCTGGAAATGTTATCGGATCACAATTTCTTAGGTCGAATAATTCATAATTGTGAAAATATTTAAAAGAATATATATATGTTGTTAAATCAACTATTATTTATTATTTTATATTAAGATATGAGTAAACAAATCTTTGAGTAATTTAAAATCTCCGCAGATGCCCAGTTATTTAATGTTTTGAACATCAGTGGAAATTTACTATAACTCGATTTTTTTATATAAAGTAGAAGATATTTAAATGTGTTGCGGAATATATTACCATTCCAATTTCCATTTTCGCGGAACACCTATGGAACAGTTTCATGGAAGTCAATGTAAAAAATAGTTGTTAATGGTGTTTCCGCGGTGCTATTTCAGCGCGCGTACACTTTGACGTTCTAAAATTTTCGTTACGTTATTGTGTTGGCGTCGTCTGTATAATCAAAACGTGATAGTGTTGAGTATTTTAAGCTGTTATATATGTTAAATATGTACACACTGTGTACACGGGAATACCACCGTCAGTGTCTTTTCCCAAAGAAATTATCTCATGTGATTCAAAATATCGTAATTATTAGCAGTTGTCGTAAATATTTGTTTTTATTATCATGTGACATCCTTCGGTTTTGCAAACGCTTGAAGTCAGCCTTTGAGACCATTGGTCATCGTAATTGACGAACATAATGATGATAAAGCAAGGAATATTCGTGAATTTAATTCATTTAGTTTTGGTGTTTAAGATGGTGGAGCTTTGTTTTGATTTTTGTAAATTTTGTCAATCGAGTTCTTCTTTCAGTTTTTAAAGACATCGACTTTTCGATCGGCTATTGACATTTTATTTTAATTGTTTTGTTCTTGTGTTAGAATTCTTTTTCTGTTTATGTAACTTAACTGATTGAAACTGTAATATCGAGCGTTATTTTAAATTGACATTTTTATTAATCATAACCAGGGCTGTGGAGTCGGAGTCGTGAAAAATGAGTGGCTCGATTTTTTTTTGAAAAATATGTTTAATAATGTGTAGTCAAACAAAATTGTCAAAAGTGTTGACATTTCATGTTTGGCTGACTAAAGATGATCTAATGGTATACATATGTATAAGTTCAAATGAAATTATTGTAAAGCTAGAGTCGGAGTGGTTTTTTTTTACACGACTCCACAGCCCTGATCATAATCGATTACATATTCTCATTATTTCACCTCATCGCTGTTCCGAATGTAACACATATTTATGGCAGAAATTTTTAGAATAATTTAATGAGTACATATATATATTAACCCTTTCACAGGGAATATCTGTAGCGTCATTGAACGTCACTGGAGAACGATACACGGGTGCTTGCGCCGACAGCGTTAGTTAAGATGTTGGAAAGCTTCCAAAAACACAGATCTATAAATTAGCTTTGACCATCTCAGCTCTGCCGAGGCGAAGTATTTAACTACGCATAATGATGCTCAGAAGAAGTTCGCTGTAGATGTTCCATGTTCACATCTAAATTTATTTCTGGCTGATAATAACTCGTATATAATCAAAACTCGCGTTGTCCAATTATTCAAACAGTATCAACGCAAGCAATTTGATACATTACTGGATTAAAGTTTCGGTTTTTTACTAACCACGAATTAAATAAACACTTTTTAATTCATGTCCGACAATAATTAATGCAGATTTTTTTTTGTTATTATTTAATTAAAAAAATATATCTACTGTACAGCAAAACGGCTTCGCTTCTAAAAAAAATGTAATACATAAAATAATGATGTGTTTAATGTGGTATTCAATCATGAGCGTAGAATGTAAATTTGAATATGCAAAAATTATCCAAGCCATATAATAAAATATTTATGTTATATTTCTTTGATTAATCAAAACATATTAAGCACAACAAAAAGTACGATGTATTGATTTCGGAAGACTTGAAGCGAACTACTTAGCCACGGCGATAACTAAATCATTCAAAAATGTCCACTGACTGCACATAATAAATATGCATTATATCTAGGGTTGCCAGATTTCTTGCAAGTCAATCCGGGAAATTTTTCCGATTTGCTGACTTTCGAATTAAAAAACCTAGGAATTTACCGATTTGCCAAAAATACCAGCGTGAATCGTTTTTTTAGCTCTTCCTCGGAAATCTCGACTTTCGAATCCAAAAACCCAGGAATTAGTTATCTCTAAATTTCCAGGACAATTTAATACTCATCCGGGATACGGGACAGCGATTCCAATTCCGGGACAATCCCGGTCAATCCGGGACACCCGGCAACCCTAATTATATCGCATTACATGCATTTATCGTTCAATTTCTAGTACAAACAGCATTTTTTTCAATCTTTTTATCGTCTTCTGTTGAAGGCACGTATGTATTGTAATATCTTAAAATTCCTTACCACCCTTCCAACAATAACATAACGGGGCGTACAGATAGCGATTAGTTAACTACTAATCCTGTCCCAGTCCTATTCATCTATCCTTACTCTCGAATGAAAAGATATGTTGGGCTACTGATAAACAAATAGCTTTCCTAGAATGTTATGCTGAATTAAGAAGATCCATTAAGAGTACGTATGCGGACGTGGATATAAATTAAATATTGTATCGAAGTTTCATGCAAATTATAATAAATAACGATTAGGCATCAGCATTTTTTTCAGCTTTAAATTTTGGATAACGTGAGCTTTGGCTGTATGTATATATAATTCGAGGCGTTTTATAAAAGTGGCTTGCACGTAGAATGTCGATAAACTCAACGAGGGAATGGGTCAATCGCATAAAACTTATAAACAGACAAAAGCTATTTATATTTTTCGAAATTAAAAAAATGTTTTGTAATTGGCTGCTAATGGACATGTCAAAACATCATTATTTAAAATGAAAGAAAGAGTTGTTTTATTTATCACAGCCACTTGAACTCATTTAAGTGCGCATTAATTCAACTGAGAGTAATGAGCCGAAATGATACATGACTTCTTGGCCACAATGTAGATGTTAGTTAACTCCGCTCAATTTCGAGGATTTAAACGTTATTTGCTATATTAATTTCATTGCATGATTTGACGTAGTTTGATTTGACTTTTGCTTCTTTGCGGTAAATATTTTAACTTATATCAACAAACTTCGGACAGTGATAAATTATACATTGATAGATGTAAATATTGTATCGAACAGTAATGCTTCCCATAACGCGAATTCCGAAAATATTTACGACAATGTTTCACAGGACGCGAATGTCTTCGACCTTAGTTGCTATGCTCTCAGATGTAGGCACACGGCGGGTTGGAGGGGACGCGGCTAGCCTCCTGTAAAGTGGATATTTTAATTAAGTCAAAAGGACGCAGGTTCCCCTCCACTAGGCTATAGCACAACCATTATGTTTTTGTGATTTTAGTACTCTTTCTATTCAACATCTATCCTAACCTAACAAAAGCTGTATTTTCATTTATATTCTGTCTAGCGTTCGTCATTGAGATTATACAGATACAGTGGAACCCCGATCTACCGTTCTCGCATTGTCCGTTTTCCCGCATGGATAGTTTATTTTTCATTGTATCGGTCAAGCACCCATAAGTCTATGTAAAATAATTCCGCGTTAATCGTTCCCCGATTTACCGTTTTCCTCGATCTATCGTTTAAATATTTTGGTCACGTCACAAATACTATCTCGATTGAACGTTTTCGTTGGGTATTTAAAAAAATATATTAAGGCATCCTGTTGTTGGTATTCATGCTTAAGCCTTAAGCCACTGTTCGTGAAGCATGTTATGCGTGTGCTAGCTGCGACAGTTTTAACGTTTGCCGGCCTATGATTTGATATGCGCTCAGAAACAGCATCTCTCCAGCACATTTTTTTAAATGAGAACAATTTTCATTCATTCATAGAAACTGTCATTTATTTTGTCAGTAAATAAAAAAAGGCAAAAACTGTCACTATAAAATGGATATTCGGTTTTAGCGGTAACCCCCACGCCTGCATTAGCCCGTCATATCGAGGATTTACTGTAGCGAAAATATCTTCATCATTTATTTATATTACTATCAAAACTAATTTAAAAATAATTACTTAAAATATGTGCGATTAAATCTGCCATGTTTTCGGTCACAGTCCTCCGAATCAACACATGAAGATATCTAGCACGCGATGGCGTCTTCGAATTCTCGTTAATTGGCTAATTTTAAAATACGGCCAGATAATATGTACAAAGTGCGTCCAGAGGCAGAATAATCAGGCGGCCAGACGTTTTACTTGAGATTTATTATAATGTTAATGAAGTCGGTTTGACATAACGGACTGTCCTCTTAATAATACTGCACAGAGAGACTGATCTAATCTAAGCTGCTATACATATATGTAGTAGAGAATATCCACATGATTTGTGTATTCAATACATACTTACATATGGTTACTGTAGGATTGGTTCCTCGAAAAAAATGCTATTTATGCAGTTAAATTCATTTTAGCCTTGTCTTTTTTTCTTTATGTAATTTGATTTTTAGTTTTTTAAATTGATAATCGTCATTGAATCTCATCTTATTCGTCAGTAAATTTCTACTGGTAAGTTAAAAGTATATGAGCAGTTTCTTTTTTTTATTTTATCTATGTCTGCTCCAAATGTGGAGCATATGGCTTCTCAATAGAGATATCTTAAAAGAAGTTTTTCTACTATAACTTTTTGTTACTCAGTTGTTCAACCTCTCTTTTCTTAGAGAGTAGTAGAGATAGAAGGAATATATAGCATTCAATCTGTTAAAATAACGCAGACTTAAATATATGATTACACAGAAGATCCGTTTGTGTATGTCAGTTATTTGTGAGATAAAATTAAGTAGCAATATCAAAGTAAACATTTATTTCCTGAACGTGTTGAAAGCATTTTGATACATTCGTTTAATCGAATAAATTAACAAAAGCTGAGCGTTAATTAAAATAAAATAATATATTATTATTGAATTAAAATTTATTCTACAAATCGTCTTCTGTAGATTATATAACACGCTATAAATAAAGTATATTAAGCATACAGAAAAATCATCATTATTTGAGGTGAAACGATGGATAGTGTGTTGATTAAATATTCCAAATGCAATATACAGTAAAACCCCCATTTACACTATAGTCGGGACCGTGTAATTGGGGGTGTGAATCTTATACAAAATTAGAGATTTGGTTTTTTTCCGCGAAAAATGCAACTCTAGCCAACATTTGACTGTATGTGCAGCACAGACGGCTGTCTCGTAGTAACGACAATGGAATGCGACCGTGAAATTGGGAGATTTGCGGTGAATATTTCAAGCCAGCGCGTAATTCGGGGTAGTGTAATTGGGGGTTCCACTGTACACTCAATTATTATTTTTACACGGTAGATACATTAAACAAAAGCCGTGTAAAAAAAGTGTAGAACGCATAGAAATATTGAAGATTAATCTCTTGAATTTAAATAACCAATCCACTACCTACATCAAACATCAGTAGTTTTAGAAGTATGTATCAGTGCTTTTAGTAGAACAAATCGAGAGCAAAAAGCGTTGTACATACATACATTGATTCCAATCGTATACTACATATTTGCCTCCTGATTGAAAGGGTTATTAATCTGAAGAATAAGCTCACATAATTTATTTAAATGTAAAATGCATACTATTTATTTCGAGTGGACAGTTAAAAGACCTAGCCGTTTTTTTGTGTACAGGTTTGCGGAGCTTAAAAAAATCGATGCTTGATTATATGTATATATATATATTGAAAATTTTAACTAGGAGCGAAAAGAATATTAGGTACTGCGTACATCTTAAAATTCTATACTCGTGTTATCTTAGTTCATCTGTTAGTATCTTTTAGTATAGTTTTCAGCTTTTGATCTGAACTATTTTACGGTATTTTGCGTATTTTTATACTTAATTACATTATGGAACGATACGAATTATTTATAATAATAATTACTGTACAGCGCAGTGATAACCACCCTCAGCCAGCGTAACACAATCCCTAGTTAAAGTATTGACAAGTCACCGCTGTATATTTATGATAGTTATCGATAGTAGAGATTGCAGTCGAAGATTCGAAAATATTTCGCTCTTTTTGATGTCTGAATTATAAGTCGTCAAATAATTTCGATATTTATTTTGCACGAACAAATTTTGCTGACATTCTTTTTCGTATATTTTACACTTTAAATACTGTCAATATGAACTGGCAATAATTCTGTATTTACAATGCGTCGCCATAAATATACTGAAAAAACAATGAACTATACAAAATAAAATTCAACTGTGCGATCAACTGGTCATAAAGTAAGTAGTTTATGGTGGCGAGACATTTTTGAGCAAAATAACAACAGGAACATATTTTTAAATAATGGTTTTTAACACAACTTTTAAATGATAAACAATGAAACGTCTGAAGGATTTTAAAACATGCAGGAATTTACAATGTCGAATAACCAGGGCTGCGGAGTGTAAAAAAAGGCGACTCCAACTGCACAGATTTTTACAAACGTTTAATTTTAACTTATATACATATATGCACACCATCAGATCATCTTTAGTCAGCCAAGCATGCAGTTGTGGTTTGAATACACATCAATGTACGATTTTTCCGACTCCAACTCTGATTCCACAGCCCTGGATAATTTGAACGATTGATTACTATAAGTATAGTAGTGATAAAAAACCGAACAAATGAAGTAAATTTGACCTAAAACTATTGCCATATTTAAAAACGGAATTAATTTTAGTTTATATCTATTATAGATTTGAAATATTGATAGATATCTTCAAAACGGTGAACGGATTCTTCCAAACACGAATTCTCCGAACAAGAATAATTCGTACACCGAATTTTCCAAACACAGAACCTTCCGGACACAAAATTCTCCGTACATTTAAATATTTTAAATACAAAAACCATTGTTTTGCTATAATGTGTAATGTCTTATAATAATTATGCCAAATATTTTTTCGACTAAAAATAAGAAAAATATTTAATTATAATGTGTGTGAACAGTTTATTATTTAATACATGTTTTTTGCATTTGTTAAGTGAATTTCTAATATGTATATGAGTATCAATAAGATAACAAAATTATGTGAACATACCGGGTATTTGAATGTTCAATATTTAATACCAATATGAATGATATCTCTTTTCAATATCATCAAAAATATCGGCCCTATTCAATAACAGCACAAGATTTTTTATTTAATAAGCCAAAATACGTGATGATAAACTGTTCATAAATATTATAATTAAATATTTTCATTTTTTTTATTCGAAAGAATATTTGGCATAATTGTCATAAAACATGGAGTGCTCTGTGTGCGGAAGGTTCTGTGCTCGGAAGATTCGGTGTACGAAGAATTCTTGTTCGAAGAATTCGTGTTCGGAGTATTCTGTACGGAGAATTCCTATTCGGAAGAATCTTCTTCGAAAAAATCGCCGAGCCCTGGATTTTTTTTTAAAATAAAAATAATCCCACTGACAATGGAACGACTAATTCCGAATTTGATGATTCGAAAATCCAAAAATCAATAAATCGAATGAAACAGAAGAATCAGACAAAATTGAAAATGCAGTTTCAGAGATAGCTTGAAGCACAGTTTTTCAACTGGGGGTCACAGAGAAAATCTAATTTTAAGGGAGTCACAGCACAATTTTGGAGGGCCACGGGCAAATCCTTAAACTCCCAGGTTTTTAAAATCAGACAGCGGCAAAATATTTTGAAATTCTGGGAAGAGCTAAAAAAAGGTCTCGGATCTTTCCATTTTAAGAATTCCGAAAATTCCTAAAATCTGCCAGTGTGTAAAATGTACAAAGGATTAAAAATGATTTTGGAATCTTTCAATCCCTGAGTCTCGAAAAACTTATTTTTAACGGGTGTTATGGAACCACGGAAAAATATGGAGGCTCAAAAATTGAGGAGTTGAGAAAATATGGCTTAAAGCAATCTTCACTCAATTTGCCAAGTCATAATTGATGCCCACAAAATAATAATGGAAAATTATTTTTCTAGAATTTTTATCACGTGAAAAAAGAAGCCAGATACTCGATGCAACGTACAATTCATATCGAAGAGACAAAAATAATTAAATCTACAGCAGAATCAAACGAACAAAATTGTAGAACTGGTGGACATTAGCGATTGTTCCAAATGGAGTGGAAGGCTGACTGAGCAGCGCGACAAGATCTATTATTGGAGTGGTGCAAAATGCGGTGGTCATTCACGATGATATCATTCCGTTCGCTCGAAAAAAAATAGTTGGAATCCCATAAGCACACTGTCGAATGTCTGAATTTGGCTGTTTTGAGTTATGAATGCAGTTTGATCAACTTTTTTTATAGTATTTTATATAGCGAGATTTGAATTGATAAATTATATGGAATAAGAATAAAAGTGTTTTATTAATTTCATTAGTATAACTATTCTTTCCAATCTCAAACATACACCAATGTTAACCTTGAAAATGAGAAGTTAACGTTTTAAGCAGCTCTTCTTAAGCAATTCTTGCTACTAAATTTATTTGAAATACAATTAACCGAGACTCCACTTTTAATTGAAATTTACAAAAACAATAGTTGATATTATTGAATTTTCGATTATAGATATTTTCTGTTTTCAATATTTTTTTAATCCAAAAATTGTCTATTGATTTATCTGGTTTTGGTCTAAATAGTATATTTTGTTACTAGACTAAATCCCAAAAAGGGTGACAGCATAAAATCGACCCTTTTTCCCATAACTGGTCGTGTGGATCAAGCTTTTTCACTTTCAGCGACACAAGTTCCTTAAAGACCTTCAATTTTGTCTTCTTTTCCCTTCACGATGATAATAGGAAGATTTTTTTTTCCACCCAGACGAATCAACAAAATACATATAAGACGCTCGTTTTAGTAACCAGTGTAAGAAACGTAAATTAACGAAGAATCAACGTGATTAATCGTTTTTCGAGATCCTTGGCTTAGAAATACTGCAGTTTAATCCATAGCAATCATGGTAGACAGTTTGCATATTAAAAAGTCAATCACATACAAAATTGCTTAATGCAACAACACGTTTAACAACCTCATTATCTTCCAGTTTAAGCATTGCTGACGATCTTCGAAGAGAGTTGTTGTCGCTAAAGGAAGTTATCCGCCCAGTGTTATCATGGTTTGAATTTGAATTTTTCTGAATATATTAAATTTTAAAGCCATTGTAAGTGCAATTTTTGAATATCAGCCATGCGCACTACCTCAAGCCAAAGAAAAAACACATTCTTTGAAATAGTGCGTATTTTTGTAGGATGTCGTATTTTTGGAGAAACACAGTTGTTTATATATATATATGTGAAGAGTAAGCAGTACAGAAAGCAATCGAGGAAACAATGACTACTTGATCAGGAAGTTTTTTCACACGTTACCCTCATGCACGAGTAAACCCTTGAGCCATCTGATACTATAACGATGAAATCTGTTACAAACTTCTTACTAAGCAACAAAATACGATTACGTGACAAAACATCTTTGCCCATAACAGACGAGCAGAAAAACTTTGTTCTTCAGCAATCATTCCTAAAACATACTTGGCGATAATGAAATTTCTCTCTAACGATTGTGTGTATGAAAATGAGTTATTTTGCTTTTGGATTTAGTAACATGTTCTAACGCATTCTAAATTCAGTCATATATTCAGAATCAAATAACATTTTTTTTTATTTATATCATAACGTTTTCTGTACATAAAAAGGAAAGGATAAAAGGAAATGGATGAATAAAAAACGACACGATGTAATTATCTCAGTTTAATGATAACTCTGAATAACATCAGTTTACTCGTCCTCCTGAATACACTTCAAAGAATTTATGTATGCACTCACAATAGAGTTATGATTACCAGTATAATTTGGGTAGGTCATTTGCGATCATCAGTGACAATCCTTGACGATAAATTAAGGGTATTTATTTCGGCATAAAAAATGGCATCATTTATTAGCTTTTGACAGATGGTCGCCATTTTTGGAGGCAGACAACGCAATTTGTCAGCAACGTGCTCCCCAAATATACCATGTCGTTTTGATGATATTCCAGGATTTTGAAGAGATTGATCAAGTCTTTTTGCGATCTTCTCCAACACTTCTCTCTGTTGTCTTTGGTCTGTTTCCGAGCTGGGCCTTTTTAAACTTCTCGATGACGCCGGACTAGGAGTTGACTGTCGAGACGATGGAGGCGTCACAGAAGTAGGTGGCGACGATGGCGGCGTCACCGAATCAGGTCGAAACGATGGAGGGGTCACCGAGGCAGGTCGAGGTGGTGGAGCCGCAACCATAACAAATCGAGACGATGGAGCCGGCACCAAATCAAATCGAGACGATAGGACCGCCAAGTGATCAATTTGAGACGATGGAGCCGCCACCAAATCGAGTCGAGGCAATGGAGGCGCCACCAAATCAAGTCGAGACGATGAAGCCTTGATGACATCTAAAGGCACTTCCTGTGAACGAATAGATGTTTTTGTCTTCAATTAAATGCTTATAATAAATTTCAATGAAAAATTTCACTTCTTTTAAGGCAACATGACTCTCAGATGTCAAATAGTCAAAAATAGTGGATAAATATAGTAAAGGGCGTTGAGAATACGAGGAATTTCCCTAACTGTTGAGGTGTAGTAGATAAGAAGCATAAGGGATTGTTGGTTTTAAAATATCGGGGTTTTTAGTCAAATTTAAGACATTCGAAAGCCAGCATATTCAACGTGATAACCTGGTTTCAAATATTTAGAATATTAACTATTCTTTTTTTTAATTGATTTGGCATTTACTTGGTAGAACTCCATTTATAACAGATTAAAAATAACAAAGTATTTTAGTCCTACAGTTTTTAATAATTTTATGCGTTGATAGCTATCAACGCATCAAAATTATTAAAAACTGTAGAACTAAAATACTTTGATATTTTTATCCTATTATAATAAGGTTGCCGCCTGTGTGGTCGAGTGGTCAGGGTTCGTCATCGTGAGAACTATTCTGACGTTGGCGTAAGCCGAAATAGCTATCAACGCATAAAATTATTAAAAACTGTAGAACTAAAATACTTTGTTATTTTTAATCTGTTATTCTTTTTGTATTTACATTATTAACATCGTAAATAATTTTACATGACCGCTTTTGCAACTTATAAAACGAAAAGTTTGATGTGATAGTCAATATCCATTATTCATTAATGAATGTTGATAGTATAATATTGTTTATTATACGGTTTATTTTGAAAATATTTTTTTTTGAATTTGGCGTGGGTACATTATCGAGTACGCATGTATAGTCAGTCCCGCAGTGTATTCCCGTTGAAAGCCAATCAATTAGTCATGAATATTGTTTCGAAACGTTTCTTTCCAATGAAACATAATAAATATAATACTTGTGCCAAAGGAATAATGAATGTCTTGACTCTCGACACATTAATAAAAAGAACATACTAGCACAATTAAGGCATCCAATCCCGGACCCTTCTTGTCATTCCGGGATTAAACATTCACAAAAAAATCTTGTATAAATTCGGGGTTCGGAATAGAGGAATATTTTCTCGGCAATTTTTAAAAAAAAAATTGTCAATTTCAAAAATCCAGAAATTTACGGAATTCCTAAAATGAATCGACACGAGACCTTTTTTTAGCCCTTACGAAATTTTTTCAATCCCGAAATCCGGGTTTTCGGAATGACGAAATTGGACGGGACCCCGGGATTGTAGCCCCTAACAACAATACATAGTCAAATATATTCCAGATAAATAACTAACAAAGCCGTGTCAGTTAATGGTATGAGTGTATGACGAATTAAAGCTATGCTCGATAGTAGTGGCGTCAAAACAATAGCTCACATTACATATGTATGTATGTAAAACTATACATTCAACTCAACAAAAGAGTATTTTTGATTTCAGGAAATTAAGATTTAAAATTAGATCATTCCTAAGAAGAAAGAACACAAAATAAAATATTATTATTATAATGTAGCAGTGTTTATCATAAATAGTGCAATAAAACTATTTTTGTTGAATTATCCTTTTTGTGAAACTTCGAAAATCGAAAACTTATCAATAGCAAACTGGGACCACAACTTCGACAACTACAACGGACTACAATTAAGACAATTCCCTTGCCATTGGTGTTCCTGTGAGACGATGCTTTTGGTCTCCAAGAAGATTTCATAAAGCCATTAAGTCAAAAAATGTTGAACTCAGAAATACAATTTTTTTAACTGTCGCGAGCGAGGAGACTCATCGAAAAAATATTTGGAATATGTATTAGCTTAATGCTGGATGGACACTGACATACGCGAAAAATCATATTTTTCCATTAACAGTTCAGCTCATGCTATAAACCAAGACCATTAAAGTCAAAATCGAGTGAATTATGTTCGTTGGTGGACGAAACCCGATATTCAAACGTGCAGAACGTCACTAACTCACCTCCAAATTGCCCCTTTTTAACTTAATGAGGTCACAAACACAACATGAAATGGTAAAATTACAAAGAAAACAAAACAAATCAAAATGTTTTGCAGAATGACAGGATTTCGAACAGTTCGGAAGTTCGCCACGGCCAAATATAGGTATATGTATATACTTTTTAAAATTAAATAATATGTAGTTTGAATTGCAAGCATATTATAAAACAATATTAAATATACAATTCTAGTACTCTATAATCAAGTTCTAGTAAATCTATTTCATCAGAATTGGACGTATATATTATGCAAAAAGATACAATCTCTCAATCATTTGAAGGTTCAACAGTTAGTTAATCTTAAAATAATACTGAACTTTATATTGTGTTACAGTATTGATTTATATTGTCATCAGTTTATAACGTCTGCGATAAACGAAGCCGGTCACAATCGTTATTAAAATAATGTAAAATTAGTAAATAAGAGTAATATTTTTCGATATCTAAAATTTCATCCCCCTATCCGATCTATAAAGCAACGTACAAGGAGAGCGATTAGTTTACCGGTAGTTCTGTCTTAGCAAGTTCCCCATGCCTGATGTAGATTTTTCCAATAGTGATAGGGAAGTTAACTTCCAAAATTAAAAGGTCGGTAATTCATTGAATATAACGTTAATATGGATGATTTTTTATAACACAATAAGATGTGATTTAATATTAAGTTTTTAACTCATTTTGCTCTTTTTTTGGTAAAATAAATAAGTCCATTATATTGCATGTCAGTGTTATCAAATCATACCTCATCATCACTAGAAGACGAGTCAACAACCACTTTGGGGGGCGGGTTAATAATAGATTGATAATCTGGAAGATTATTCCTATCTTCCACGAAAAGCAATAAATTGTAGTACCACAGCTTAGGAATATGAACTTGATCAGGATTTTCACCAGACGCTCGGACCTACAAAATCAAAATAAATGACAATTAATGCATTTTATTAATTTCAAGCTACTTTTGTTTATCAAAACTATTATACATGTTATATTAATTTGTATGTGAATATGAAGTACATACACCCAGTGGCGGCCGGACAATGTGGCAATGGATCAATGCACCCCTTGTATATGCAGGGGTGGTTATATTTCATGAAATAATATTTAAACATAACATTTATACCGTTCACTCATTTTAAATTCTTCATGTATTTATTTTCCATAGTAAATATTTTAGAAATCGATAACTAATTAACACGCTTAGATCTTATAGTATATATATTTTTTTTTTGAAAAAATTGAATTATTAAAATACATAATAACTATTATAATTCATAGCATGATTAAAAAAATATATACTTAAGTCCGCGCGGCAAAGAACAAAATGAACTTAAATCTCGTCGAGATGGAAAAATATCAGTTTTTTCATCTCGACATCAGGCTTTCCTTTCGATACGCTATTTTATATATACCCGGTGAATAACGTATCGCACAAAAGAAATAAAACCACAAGTGACTCTAAATTAGAGGTCTCTGGAAGCAAGTTCCAGGACCGGGAACTGTCCCCCACACACGTTGCGTTCTGTTCGTGTCCCAAAAAGCAAGAAAGAAAGAAACAAAAATCGCATCGGGCATCAAAAAACAATGTTGCCATTTTATGTCATAAACAATCCAACAATCGATATTACTGGTTACATGATAAAAAAAAATAAACACGATTATTTAACTAAAATTATTAAATGTCTGCCAGTTGTAATCACAAAAGTGGTTGTAGGAGCTTATGCCTATAAATCATACCGTATCAATATCTAAATTGAAAATATACATAACAAAACAGTAAATAATAGTTTTAACAATAACATACACTAAACAATATTATTCTACTAAGCAATACTAAACATTTGTTGATAATATAACCGAAAACATGGATCCAGACACAAACCCGGATCATTAAGGCATTCTGGACAAAAAAAGAGAGGCTTTTCTCTTCTTTTTTCATTACTACAATATTTCCACTGTTTTTTTTTTTGGTTTTTCCATGTGGGTTTTTTTGCAGAAAGTAGAAAAATGGATTCTTTTATTTTTTTGTTTTTGCTTTTAGCCTGTAATCATCTTATGATAATTTGATTGAATTTTGAAAATTTTACATATAATAGGAATTAAGCAGCATTGTTTGAAACAAATGGATCCATATTTTTTATACCATCTTATTCTACATGGGTAGGATTTTAACATTTGATCATGGTAATCCACTCCAGCCATGAATTTGTTGTATTGAATGACCATGTTCGGCTTGTCGAAAACATTTTCTTGGCAATAAGTCGTTGATGTTGATGTGCCATCAAATTCTGACGAAATGGTCAGAAAGTCTCGGTGGTCTTTCCATTTACCCGATGCGATTTTTGTTTCTTTCTTTCTTGCTTTTTGGAACACAAACCGAACGCAACGTGTGGGCGACAGTTCCCGATCCTGGAACTTGCTTCCGGAGACCTTTAATTTAGAGTCACTTGTGGCTTTTTTTCTTTTGTGATTTTGTGCGATACGTTATTCACCAAATAGCGTATCGAAAGGAAAGCCTGACGTCGAGATGAGAAAACTGATCTTTTTCCATCTTGACGAGATTTACATTCATTTTGTTCCCTGCCGCGCGGACTATAAAATCATTTGAACAAGCCAGGTATTATAATAGTTATTGTGAATTGTAATAATTCAAAAATTTGTTTGTAAAATATTGTATGTGATTATGCTTTAATGATTGTAAATTCCTAATAAAACGTTTTCGTAATTTCGTATTATAATCGTTTTTTATTTATTTCTACCTACCTGTTTTACGTAGAGTTTAATCCAACTGCCGTTGATCCTAATGACTTTTATTAGTGGGCATTTAGTTTTGGGGTATAACATCGTGAACAAAAGTAGAAATTTCTCACAATAAATGAAACTCTCTCAAATATAAATTACGAGTAATTTCAAGGGTAGATAACACAAATACCAACGCCTTCGAACGGAAATCGATCTTATAGGTCTAATGATAGTTCTGATAAATCTTTTTTAACTGTTATTACTTTTTCACGAGATTATGCTTTAAAAAATATATGTATTCTCAAACGTATTTCGGCATAAAAAATCAAAAGCTTTCATTTTTTTTTTTTGCAAATATCTATATATTAATAGTCGATAAGGTCCGTCTGTATGAGTGTATGAGTGTCTGTAATGTGTCCTCGACCTTCCAGTCTCCACTTTTTTAAATAAAATAAAATAAAATAAAAGTTAAGTTAAGTTAAGTTAAGTTAAGTTAAGTAAAGTAAAGTAAAATAAAATAAAATAAAATAAAGTAAAGTAAAGTAAAATAAAATAAAATAGAATAAAATAAAACAAAACAAACCAAAATAAAATAAAATAAAATAAAATCAAACACAATGCAACACAATGCAACAAAAATCTCACGTTGCTGGGCAACGGGCTTACAGCTAGTTGATTTAAAATGTCAATAAAAAGGTGACGAAACGGGGTTACAGTGCGTTACATGCAAAAAAAGCACTTTTGAGATGTAAAATCTGTATCGAAAGTTAATTCAACAGCAATAATTAAAAAAAAATGACTTACCTTGTTAAGTTCTTTTCTGAAAGCACCACGAATGGAGGATATCCTTTGTACCACCTTTTTTATTGTGGCCGTAGGATCATATTCTTTATATACCTGCAACATTTGTTCCCACCCTTTATTCCGTTTTTTTTGATCATAATAATCAGAGTCACCTGTATTCCACAAACAAGGAAGTTTTTTATATTGTTCAATTATCTTGGCTATAAATACGCGCCCACCATTCATTATTGACTTATATCGAACAATGGAAGAAAGAATGTATTGTCGCTGAAGGCTGTCGCTTACGCACGTCCAACTGCCGAGAAGATTTCGGCGTTTACTGGCGGTTGAAACGTTGTAAATTCGGAACGGACCGACAAATATCCGTCCGCGCCGCGCCTCGTCGACGCTCGCTGCAGTATTACGTCATATTGATTCGAACAACGGTGCCGCGACGCGACTATGTAAAATAAATCGATATTCGTCTGGGTTGCTGACACTCAAGAAAATCCTCCTTAGATATCGCAGCACACTCACAGCCGCGATTTGGATCACGTTCCGTTTGGCGTTAGGCGATTAATTGTAAATAAGGCATATATTTTAATATTTTGCTTATATAATAATAATAATGTGGATCGATTATTTATATGAAGATACCTATTCGTTCTAATGTATTCGAATATAAATTGAGGCCATTATTAGCAAACCCGGCTCGTTCCAAAATTTGTGAAAGATGAATCACGAATGTAATATAAGTAATAAAAAATCATTTTTAGGTATTTTTAGAAAACAAAACCAAATCTTGCTAGATAACATACCAAATATCATTTGAAAGTAATGTAAAACTAAAATAATTTTAAAATCTATATATTAATAGCCGATAAGGTCCGTATGTCTGTCTGGTGTCCCCGATTTCACACCTTCCAGTCTCCACTTTTTTAAATAAAATAAAATAAAATTAAACACAATGCAACAAAAATCTCACGTTGCTGGGCAACGGGCTTACAGCTAGTGTATATTGTTTTACAACAATTTTGGAACGAGCCGCGTTTGAAAAATAATAACCTCAATTGATGTAAGTTAACAGTGAGATGCTGTAGTAGTAGTTGAATTATTATTTAAATCAATATTATTGATATTTTTTTGATTTATGGAGCGTTTATTTGGCAACTTCTTGTAGTATATATAGCCGCAACGTAAATTAGAGTTTAGTTTAAATTGATGTATTATGGAATGATAAATTCTTTGACAACTTTTTAAAATTATTTACTTACATGTAAGATGTAATGGAAATTCAAATTATAGTCAATTTAGTGCCACTTATTCGAATTTTGTATATTTATCTGTATATACCTTTCATATTAATATTGCCAAATGTTTGTTACACCTTAATAATTATTTTTTTTCTGTACAAATATCACTGTAATTAATGCACGTTTATCAGTTGATAATGATCGTCATAAGCGAAATCAGTACTGATCGTATAAAATAAAAGTGGATCTAGTATTAAAAATCATTTCAATTAATATTACTCGTGAAGAAAGAGTATATAGAATAGATACCTACGCTACTGAAATTAATGTGGTTTACGTACAAATTGGGTGCTTTATTTTTTTTAAATAAAAAAACATCCTACAAAATATCATCTTCAGTACCGTCCACTTTATTGGATATTCAGCATTGCTTAAATCCATCGATAATGATGTCTAATATTAAATTTAATTCCATTCCTGCCGGATCCACTCACGCAGATTAGTGACAGATCAGACATTACAACACACAGTGTGTGTGTAAACAAGGGTCTCCCAAACATTTTCTGCAATGGAACACTGCAAATCCGGTATTTTTTACGGAATACAAAGATTATTTTTTTGGTTGGGTAATTCATGATAGTAAAAGTAAAACAAAATAGACACTTGACTTCATAAACATTGGTGGAGATTGGCCATCACTCACCTCTCAATATGAAGTAGATCATGTTTGAATGTGTTGCAGCGTATAATGCCATTCCAAATTTTCCCGGAACACCAGTGTTACGCGGAACATAGTTTAGGAAACATCTGTGTAAGCCACGGTTTCCCAATATATGTTCCGGGGAATACCAGTGTTCCGCGGAGCCAGAGTAGGTGTTCCGCGGGCCAAAGTGGATTGCAAATTTAGAATGGTTTTATACGCTGCAACACATTTTAACATTTTCTGCTTCATATTGAAAAGCGAGTGATGGTCTATCTCCACATAAGTTATGATGACGAATATTTAGGTAACAGAGGAGGTTTTGAATATAAATTGAATACGACAACAAAAATTGTGCCAAATTTCTATCGCCGAGGATGAAGGATTATTTTATTACACCCAAAATCATCAGTCATTTAGGGCCAACAGTACGTTCTATGAGTTTTCTTTGACCCTTCAAAAAAACTATTAAAGTAGACCGAAATAAATTTCCAAACGAAATACAGTACAAAACAAGAAAAAATGGTTAAGCATATTTCACTAAATAAATAGTGTTACCAAATAACAAACAAATAATGGTTGTACGATCATTGGATTCAATTGATTGAAAATTCTACAAGACTTTATTTCGCGAATTTTTTTCTGCAATCATTTCTAAGACATAAAATCTCAGTAGGCATACAATCAATTCTAGAACGGCCACGGTGTAAAGCAGTTTTAAAGCAAATGTCAACTTTCTGCTATTACTATTTCCATGAAAAAATATATGCAATAGCGTAAAAAACTGTGAAAATGCAATCATTAAAAAAGAGATTTAGGCAAAAGTAAATGATCGATGAGGTTTCCTAATAGGTGTAAACCAATTTTAGGTGTTTTTTAGAGCTTCATAAAAAATAAACAAAGACAATTTTTTTAACATTCGTTTATATATATTAAAAAAAAATAACAAATAAATAAATTTAAAACTCGAAAAGTTATCGGCTGGTGTTAGGAGGGGTCAAAAAAAGGGGTGTCCTGGCGTACATGATTCCAACCAAAAATTTAACAGATTCTTAATTAATAAAAATGTCGCTATCGCCCGTAACTTGGAGAAATAAAAAAAAACCGTTCAAATTCAAATCTGCTACGGGCCAAAAAAGGATGTATAGAGAAAGTTTACACAAAATTTAAAATAAATCGGTTTGGTAGAACTTGAGTTATATGCACGCCAGCTTGAAAAAAGTAGTTTCGAGAAAAACGCGTTTAAAGTTTTGAGTTTCGACATGTTCTGGTCGGACCAGCTTAGTTGCTGCGTCACCAAAATCGCTGTAACTCGGTAAATAATTAAAATTTTTAAAAATTCACTTTGAGAAATATAAAATAGAAAGAATCGATTTTTTTTAATTTCTACACTAGTATACCCCCCTTAAAGATTTATTAATTCGTATGTGATATTTTAGTTACAAAAAAAACTATTACGAATTACCCATCCAAAAAGTGTTCCGTTGAAATTTCCGGAGTTGCGAAGTGTTCCATCCCAGAATAAGTTTGGGAAACCCTGGTGTAAGCAATGCCGCCATTTGGACTGTCTCGTTACGATGTTGCCATTCCACTCACCGCGTGGAGTGAATGGATGCTTGTATCTTAAATATAAGGCAAACCCCTTTTTTCATGTCGTTTTTTTTTAAATAAAAACCCCGCGCTCTAGTCGGGTTAATATTGCCGTTGATTTATCTTTCTGTCAAGAGAATGTGTGTTGAGTGAATGTTGATTTGCCTCACTGTTGCTTCGTTTTTTAAATTTATTATTCTAAAAACTAGTCAAAACAGAATTGTTTTGATGTTAAGCTAGTTGTTTTTTCTAATCATATCTGGATTTAAAATTCTTGTAGTGTACTGAAAATGCAAAAACATATATTATGAGGTAACACGGTCTCATTTATCTCATTTAAATTTGCCTTTTATAATATCGCCCGCTGTGGTCTAGTTCAGTGTTCTCCAACCGGTGGTCCGCGATCCAGTGCTGGGCCGCAGAGACTTTCCGCCGGGCCGCAAACAGTATGCCAAATTTCAAAAAATTCGCCATGCAAAAATATTTAATATAGGATTTTTTATCGCCTGCACGTTTTCTTGTATTTTTAGTTATTTTTAAATAAGAAGCCATCAATAATGCGGCTCCGTATTTTGTTTCTTGGCCATTATTGTGCGGTTACATATTACTCTCACTTCTAAAATCCAGCTTAGTTTATGACGGACAACACGATGGTTGCTGGTTTTTTTAGAATCGACAGTCATAAATATTTGCTCTTCGATAGTGAACCCAGATGCAAAACCCTATCTAAATATACCAATAATTTCATAATACATAATTGTTGCTACTTTTAGGGTGTTCACTGTGGATACTCAGTGGAAAGGCATTTTATTAAAAAAAACACAATGTTCCTTTGTACTTTATTCCACTTTATTTAAAAGGTCAGGACCAGTTTCTCTCATTGCGAGCATTGTCAACTGAAAACAGTTGTATAGTTATGTCCATTTTTTTTATATCATTATTAGTAGTCCGCGATTTTTTTTCCTTTTTTCAACGGTCCGCCGGTGTAAAAAGGTTGGGTCTAGTTCAACACTGGTCTAGTTGGCTGGAGCTTGCTCTACCGATCTGGTGGGTCTGGGTTCGATTCCCGGTAAGGTAAATGTCAAATTGGATTTTTTCAATTTTAATTTGAGATCTAAGATATGGGTGTTTGTAAATTTAATTCTCCTTGAGTTAATCTTATGTGACTTTCAAAAATTCTCATCGAGTATATCTCGTATGATCTTTCAACTTCAAAATATTTGACGCATTGGCGTAAGCTGTAATATCAAATATATTTTTTTTTAAAAAATAATATATATATATATATTATTTAAATGCATTGGTGTGTCTGGTGCCTTGAGGTGCGGGGCGTACTATAATTCGACTGTAGAAAGCAAAATGACGTAACCCACAGTCAGTGGCGTAGGAAGGGGCCCAGGACGTTTCTTGAATTTGCCGCCCCTCCCTGATAATTCCTCCACTTTTTTGAAAAATTAAATATTTTTTTTAGCTATGAGATTATACTACAGGTGGCTTATTTTTTTATTCATAACTATATTTTCTCTAAAAATATTGTATTTTTTTTTCAGAGCAGGAACTTTTTTTAATGTCTTTGTAACTTTTTCATATTTGTCATTTGTCTTTTTTCTTATGTTTGGAAGAAAAGTGGCAAATTATTGCTATTATTATAAGTATTCATTTTACAAATAAGTAAACGAATTTAAAGTTGTAAGTTAATTCATAACAAAAGATACTAGATTTTATTTTGTAAACATAACATTTCGGAAAAAAACATATTTAAAATTTATTTTTCTGGCTTTTCTTTTTACAAAATCGTTAGCAACGCTATCAACATCTATTTTGTCTGACAGTTAAATTTGAATGAAAAACATGGGTGTATAGTTGGAGTCGTTACCGAAGTCGGAAAAAACTAACGACCCCGAATGTTTTAATTTTTTTTTCGCTATAGTCAAAAGTCGCCACTGATCGATCTGGTATGAATGTAAATTAAATAAGAAAGAGATTTTTTAAAATAAATTGCAAAAGTATAAAAGTAAGTAAGAGTATTTTAATTTTCCTTCACATCTCTGTTTGCTAATCAGGAACAGCAACTTTTTTTTAAATTCTTCCCAAGCAATGTCATCATGATCTTGTTTTTAGTGTTTTACAAAGCATAATCATGCGAGGAAAAAACGGTGAATGAATTATCGCTTGCATTGATTCTTTATGCGTAACAGTTTCTTAAAAACGCGACCCCCAAAAAGTTGTGTTTAATCAGTAAGTCACCATGCACAAATTTGACGAAAGAAAGCATAATATTTAAATAAAGCTAGCATTGATTCTACATATATCCAAAACAATTTGTATTTGTTTTTTTACCTATGAAAATCTCCAAAAAATTATATATTGTCTGTGGGCGGAAGAAAATGTAGTGAAAGTGATATTGCTCACATTAGTTCTGTATACATATTAATCTTTATTTTCATATTACTTTCAAAATTCTCTGTTCATTTTCGAAAATGCCACCCACAGAAATGTGCCGCCCGGGGCGGTCCGCCCTCTCCGCCCCCCCTTGCTACGCCACTGCCCACAGTCTTTGTTTGTCACAATAGCTTTGTTTTGATAATCACAATATATTAAACTTAATACACGTTCTATTGATAATAAAGATGTAATTTAAGATTTCGACTGAAGGTGCTTGGTGGAATTTCAATATTAAATTTGAATCGTTAAAACTATGTACATTCTCACAGATTTTGTCACTAACGACCCAACAAATGGCGGTCCGCGGGCCGAGTCCGGCCGGATGAAGTTACTTTCGGTCCGTGGAGTATTTTAGAAATTGTATAAATAAACAATATAATTTATAAAAAGATTCTTTTAAAAAATACTTTCATAATTGAACGACAACAAGAAAGCATCATTTCAGGTAATCTTTGATTTGGAGAAGATCTGTGAGTTTTGTGACCCAGCTTCTAGGTAGGTATTTGCCAAAGAATGAACATTTCGTCCCTAAATCGACACATATGCTTCGTCTTTATATTAGAAATTCCCTTCAACTGCACAAAAGGCCCTGGATTTTTTCCCGAGCCCAAATCCATCAAATCACTAGCTATCAGTATCGGTTGGTTGTCAATTAAACACCAATATGAAATAGCAAGTAGAGGACCAATTTCTAAGAAGTCTCTGATAATGTATTTTTTTTATTTCTTTGCACTGATACATTTTTTTGTCTACAAAATGTGTGGGGCGTTGTAACATGAGTAACTAACCGAGCGACACCAACCCCAGGTATGCCATTACCTTCTTAATTAATAAAAATACTTTGTTTAGAATTTTTTATACGGCCCGTGACTAAACTTTCATTCCCAATACGGCCCGACAACCAAAATATTTTCCCACTCCTGACTTACACAAAAGTTTTTCTAAACAATTTAAGCATTACATTCGGTAAATAAAACACTAGATTCTGCGTTCACTCCAAGTTTGTGTATTTTTAATATTTTAACTTCGGTCCAATATCACCAAAAACAGCTTTTTGTGAGTCCTGTAAAATTAGAAGTAAGTTAAAAGTATCGAATTGTTAGCCAAGAATTTTAATTTTTAATTTGATACGGCACTGCTGTGTGAATGTGTATGGATATAAACTTCCTGTCTTTTTAGTAAGTAGAGCCGATATGATGTATATTCCTGAAGGTAATGCGTATTATGTATCTAGCAGTGTCTGCCAAACTGTGTGCCGCAAGAAGTCTCAAGTGTGCCGCGATGAATAAGCCTCAAAACTGATCATTTTAAATGCAGCTTATTAATTTTAATTGTCTTCGATTTTGAATAAATTTAACACCTACATATTCAAATAAATATTTGTCACGTTCGTCCATAGTCTTCTTTTCCATCACTTGATTATCAAATTTACCAGTGGGTCATCAACCATTCCTAAAGTTCGACAGTATACACCTGATACCAACAGAGGAGGAAATTTTAATAGATCTAAAAAACGATTTTGTGTACAAAGCCTCATTTTTTGAGGTGTCAGCAGTTTGGATATCGCTATGGAGTCACTATCTTCGATTAGCTACAACAGCAATTAAATCTCTTTTGCCGTTTGGATGGTCGTATCTTTGTGAATTTGGTTTTTCAGCACACGTGGAAATAAAATTAAAAAAACAACGAGAGCGTTTACAGATGGTAGATGAGGAGTGTTTTTTTACCTAATTTAGATCAGCATTTTGACAAAAATTTTCTTACAATCAATTTCATTGTTATCACTAGTAAAATAATTGCCACCTATGGACATAATGTTGATAAAAATATTTTAAAAAATGTTACCTACACCAAAAATTTATATATTCATATTAATAAGGTACATTTCCTTTTTTAATGCATTTTTATTTGGTGTGCCGCGGAAAATCTCCCGTGTGACGTGTAGTAAAAAAGTTTGACTGACACTGATCTAGATAGTGAATAAAATTAACTGTTAAATATATACACTATGCCAGGGATGGCGAACCTATGGCACGCGTGCCCAAAGTGGCACGTTTGAGAATTTGGATGGCACGCGAACAATTTCCAAGTTCAAAATAATCTTTGAATTATTAATTTATTCCGTTTTATTAATTTTCAAATAATGTTGTAATTTAAATTTTTAAGCTTGTAAATAAAATTCAGAAAAAAAACATTTTTTATTTTTTCTATTGTGTTATTTTTTTACTGCTTGGGCACGCCACGTCAATCAAGAAATAATATTTGAGGATTTTTGGCACGCGGACCCAAAAAGGTTCGCCATCCCTGCACTATGCAGTTATGTACTTAGTAATTGATACTCTGGTAAGTTGTTGCCGTTGGTGAATGCTAGGGTTTACTCAAGTGTTTCGTAATATGCATAAGTCAAATGGCTTGATTAATGGTGTATTGATTGCATCAAAACTGTTCTAAGTGTAACAGTAATGGAGATTTATGGCATTTATCGGACGTATCCTAAATATAAATAATATGAGCCTATCATTATAATGTTTAAAATTAATAGCTTGAAAACCGTGACTATAGAAATGTGTTTCCATGAACTTGATAAAGGGTTAAAATATGGTTTTCACTGGTACAAAAAAACTTAATCTTTGATTTTGTTAAAGATATAACAAAATACATATCGACTGTGGAAAGGAAAAAGGACGTAACCCACATATATCAAATTTTATAGGAGGCGCTAAAAACGTGTTTTGATGATTTTGTGACATATGCAAATTATGAATTATACACAACCTTGAAGTGCACGGATACTTCTAAACTGGTGTTTAATTGACATAACCTAATATTAATTAAAGAAATTGTCTCGGAAAAACCTTTATTTCAGTGTTTTTTCTTGGTTTTAATTTTTTACAAGGTTATCCTTTTCAAACTTAAAAGCTAAATTTAGAAACTTATTCGGCATTTTCGGCTTCCATCCTTTTGATAGAATGTGTGTCAAGTTGTATACATTGAGATTATTGAAAAAAAGCTGTTTTAAAAAATTGAGGGTTACGTCCTTTTTCATTTCCATAGTCGATATTTAATGTAATTTTTTTATATTTTAATTTTGTTATCTCAGCCATCCGTGCATATAATATATTATTTTTTAAATATTGTAGTCAAACAGGGTTCTATGGGGAGCTACACTATAAGTGCAAATCATCTGACCGAAAGTTCATTCAATTCTAGCCCCTTGATAAATAATCCAAATTCTATCGAAATCTTATTCGCAATCGAAAGATCAAAAAAATAGTCAAATATCCAAAACATTGAGCAAATGTGTGGTCACTGGTCAGTATTCTGTAGATTGCAAAGCATGCCGTGGTCGATTGTGCAGGACTTCTGCAATTCCAATTTTTTCAGAAAATTTGTTAACATTATTTCAAATTAATACTCACCTAAACAAATTGATGTAGATGTCAGTCACACCGAGACATTCTCCTACCTCTCGTATCTTCATTGTCGATTTTTGGTCGAAATTGGCTGTCGTCTTCTTTAGTAAAGAAGGTTTTTTCTATTTTAATTACAGCTTTTTCCAAACAACCGTATTTAATCTGACAAGAGCCTAATAAAGTCACGGTGACATTTTTGAAGAGTGCTATAGATTCTATATAGAAAATACTTTACCATACTGTTGACATTATGCAAAAGATAAATACCTACTAAAGGTTTGCATGGGCCGGGAACGAGCGGATAAGGTTGGGTTAGGTTAGGTTGGTTTCCCACCACCACCCGTTGTGTATATGCAGCCAACGTTTAATGGCCGCATTCCACAACGCTATCGACAGAAAAAAGGAGTTTACCCCTCACATTCATGGCCCGAGCAGAACTGACGGGGCTGATTTTGAACCATGCACTAATGTGCTTAAAATAATAATAATAATAAAAGTGTGACTAGCTCAGCCACTTAAATCAAGGTGATATTAAGTATCTTGTGTTTAGTCCGTATACTGAGACCTCGTCGATGTAGACAAGTTTAATGACTCTAGTGAGGAGTCAAGGTTGTGACGATCCCCATATAAATTGGTAAACTTTTCAAATGCCGTGAAGTTGGCTTTGGTTGCAATCAAGTCAGCCAGTGTAAAGACGGACCACGGCAAACAGTTCTGCTTGTTCGGACTCCATCTCAGGGCAGTCCCACAGAACGTGATTAACGTCCTGCTCGGCATACCCACAAGAGCAGTCCGGCCTTAAAACCAACTTGCCCAACGCGAATAGTTTTGCATTGAACTTGCCATGGCCGGTTAGAAACTGACAAGTCCAATGAGATGGTGTAAGTGATTTTATTGCATGCTTCCAGGACACGTCCGGGAAGAACTGATTCGGGTTCGGGCCGGGTCCGGGTAAGGAATTTATTTTTTAGAAAAATATTTCAAACTATGTTCAGATCACTAGTCAGCCATGTGGCAATACTATTCGTAACATTTTTTTTTTAGAATTAAATGAATTTCAAAAATATAAAGAAACAATTGTAAAGCAGTGTGAGCTAGTTGGTACAAGCAGCGGATTGTTTAACCCTGGCCGGTTTGGTGGTTCAGGATTGACAAAATAAGGATCATTTTTATATGCTTAATTTTTTTTTAAAACGCTACAAGATGGCGAACCTTTTTGGGTGTCCGCGTGCCAAAAATCCTCAACTATTTTTTCTCGATTGTGTGGCGTGCCCAAGCAGTAAAAAAATGAACACAATATAATAAATAAAAGATGACTTTGAATCAAGAATAAAGTTTCTTCAAAATAAAGTCACAATCAGTTATTTATCAATGAGATTTTTGCAAATTTAATCATTTTTTTTTAAACTAAAAAAATATTTTTTTTGAACTTTGAAATCGTTCGCGTGCCATCCAAATTCTCAAACATGCCACCTCGAGCACTCGTGCCCTAGGTTCGCCAGACCCTAGGCCTAGAGCGCATAAATGTAGTATTTTTTTTATACTTTAATTATATTAAATAGATATGCAGTGAGTTTCAAGCAGTAGTTGAAAAATATTTGAAATCACAAAAAGTACAGCTCTTTATATTGCAACAAAATATTGAGCGAGAGCTAGATTCCGTGAATTCCTGTGTTTTTGAAATTGGAAATTATGGGAAGAGCTAATAAAGGTCTCGCGTCTTTTCATTTTGGCAATTCCGCAAATTTCTGAGGCTCAAACCCGAATCCCGAAATTCTACACTATTTTATGGTGAATGTTGACTAGGGCACGAAATAACCTCGCGCCGGCACTGCTTACGGTGTTAAAAAATACTTCCGATATGTTGCTGACCCTTAAAGAACCAAGTGAAAAAACATGTTTTTACCAGGGCTGTAGAGTCGTGTAAAAAAAGACGACTCCAACTCCAGCCTTAAAATAATTAAAGACTCCGATTCCGAGGAAAATTTTCAATTATTTAATTTTAACATAAATATATGTATACCATCAGATCATCTTTAGTCAGCCAAGCATGATAATATGCCAACACTTTTGAATATTTTGTTTACATACACATAATTTAATATATTTTTCAAAAAAAAATCGAGCCGCTCATTTTTCTGACTCTGACTCTGGCCAAAATACCACGACTCCGTGACTCCGACTCCGACTCAACAGCCCTGGTTTTAACACTTACCGCCGCCCTTTGATGAACTGTAAAAACCCAGGACGTACATTTAAAAAACAACATTTTTCACTTAGTTCCTTAAGCGCCAGTAACACATCGGAAGTATTTTTTAGCACTGTAGGGGAAGTGTTAATTAATGGCAGTGTTATAAAATTGTGGAATAAACTAGTACTAAAAATATTTATATAATTATTGCGACAAAGTTTATGATGTGTGCATTTCTTGTATGCAAATCAACGGTGGGTAATGGGTATGTAGGGACAATGAGCTTACTATAGCATTTTACTTTGGCATACATAACAAGTAGTCGACGGTTAATTATTGCCGGTCCTGCGAGAGGGTTTCATCAAATTATGCATACAAAAGATGCGATCTCGGCTCTCTGTCTTGCCGTTGCTCCATCGAACCAGAGGCGACTGCCAACACGTTCTGTCTAATTGATAAAACTTTGCGTTAATGTACCCGTTTGGATTTCTAGGTAACGATGCGTTTATACTTCCCATTTAACTTGACACAAAGTAAGTATGAGTTTCGAATAAACTTGGTACTAGATAGTTCAGCGTTTTGTTGTTATCGGTACTTCAAGGTCAGTCGATATTATAACTTTTCATTTTAAGTCAAACAGTGCAATGTTCGAAGGCTGCAAAATGGAAAAATAAAGAATAAGCCTGTGTATACAATTTTCAAAGAAGATAGCTAATACATAATTAAATTAAAAATATATTTACTTTATTTTATCAATATCCGCTCCCAATGTGGAGCATATCGTCTCGTAATGGAAATATCTAAAGCCTTTTTTTGTTTTTTTGACTAAATATATTTTTTAAACTTTTAAAAATAATTTAAACGTTATACTATTTCAAAATTCAATCTATGTATAACCGTATAAATTATAGCAATTAGAAATCAGAGAGTTGGCCTGAAATTCAGTTAGCAATTCGACGTACTGTTTTTTCTTTTGCGTTTTTCTCGAAACTACTTTTTTTAAACTTGTGTACAAGATATTTCAAGATCTGCCCAACCGATTTTGTTAAAATTTACACGTATTTTTATAATATAATTTATGACTTGACGCAAGGTTTTTTTTTGATGGGTGCCATTTTCAAAAGATATAATTTTTTCAAGGTCAAAATTTCGGTAAAAAATAGAGTTTTTTCAAACAGCTGTCATTTCTAAAAAAAATCCCTATACCAAAAATTAGCTATTACGTTTTTTCAGAATGTTTCCAACAAAGAAAATAAGTACACTATCAATTCAAAAAAGAGTCCTACTTATTGGCTCATAATTGTCATTTTTTTGAATAAGTTATTATTTCAAATTATTTCTGAACCAACTAAATATCTAAAATAAAAAAAAAATTATTTACTTAATAGCTGTTTTTAATGTCCTATTTCTGAACAAGACTTTATTACGTAAGCTGTGTCCATCTGTTGATAAAGTGTTTAAATATCAGACACAAATGAATAATACTTGATTTATGGTGACTATTTGAATATTGTTTTTCCCGTCATTAAAGCTTTCGGCTGGCGTATTAACAAAGATCTACGTCACGGTTTCTCAACCGGTGTCACAGCGTGTTCCGAGAGAGGCAAAGAGAAAAAATAATTTTAGGGCAGCCACAGCACAGTTTTAGGGGGGCACGGACAAATCCTGGAAAAAAGGGTCTCGCGTCATTTCATTTTGGGAAATTTGTAAATTCCTGGGTAAAATCTGCCAGCGAGCAAAATTTTTAACATTACTTTGGAATCTTTCAACTTGTCACTTTGTCTCTAAAAACGTATATGCTTATATAAAAACAGGTATGGGGTCCACAGAAAAATAAGACACTCAAAAGGGGACATGGTCCCAAAATGGTTGAGAAACTATGTCATAGAGAAAATAATATTGTTTTATAATACGCTTGAATTCTAACATAACGGAAATGTCCTGTTAGGAGAATATTAATTTCTACTTTTTGTCTCTCAATACTTTAATTTAAGTGGATCAATTTAATGTTAGTGTGTAAATGGGAAGCTAAGTTCCCAACCTGCGTAATTAATTATAATAGCGTCTGGTAACCACATACATATTCATTCGGTTGTTTATTACATCGAATGCATATCCAATTACCAAGTTAATATATAAATATATTTAGATTCGGGCACGGGAAAATATCTCGTTGAATTTTATACCTTTGAAATCTAAGTTTAGTTTGATCACTCGCTCCAGGTGTCTATTAATGGTGTGTCAATTATTATAATTGCCAGGTATTAGAATAGGTAATAATAAAATGTGGATTTTAATTATGTAGTTATGTTAATTTGAGTTTTTTTTTATATCCTAAAATTAAATATTTAAATTTGACGCGCGGAACGAGGGGTGCTTTTAATTGCACATAATTAAAATTTCTTTAGATTAATTAATATTTTTATTGCAGTAAGATTAGTGAAATTGATTTTTTAATTTTTATAAAACAAATTTTAATGACGTACTAAAAGTTTATGCAAAATTTTATGGTAAAAAATACATGAATACAAATTTTAAAGCTATGTCCCTTTTTTGTGGAGCATCTTAAAATACGTTATTTTAGATAGATTGATAAGAGGAAGATGACGGCGTTCTTCTACTACGTTACGTTTTTAAGTTTTTTTACGTTTTTTTAACAGTTACCTACTCCATGCATAATTTATGAATAATTATTAAATTTATGAATCGGAAAAGGAGTTGGTAAAAAAATAATGAAAATGTCATAAATACCATTTGGATTCAAATCTATAAACAGATTAGGAAATTGATGAACTGTAATATGCATTTAAAAATTCGAGCCCTTAGCCGAGAAGAAAAAAAGTCGATGAACGTTTATCGTTTGTCTTCAGCTATTATAAATATATATAAATCAGGGCTGTGGAGTCCGAGTTCGAGTTGGAGTCGGAGTCGGAGTAGGAGTCGTGGATAATGAGCGGCTCGATTTTTTTTTAAAAATATTTTTAAAAATATAGTTAATGTGTATTCAAACAAAATAGTACAAAGTGTTGACATTTCATGCTTGACTGACTACAGATGATCTGATGGTATACATATCGACTGTGGAAAGGAAAAAGGACGTAACCCTCAATTTTCCAAAACAGCTTTTTTTCGATAATCACAATGTATACAACTTGACACACATTCTATCAAAAGGATGGAAGCTGAAAATGCCGAATAAGTATCTAAAATTAGCTTTTAAGTTTGAAAAAGATGACCTTGTAAAAAATTAAAACCAAGAAAAAACACTGAAATAACGGTTTTTCCGAGTAAATTTTTTAAATTAATATTAGATTATGTCAATTAAACACCAGTTTAGAAGTATTCGTGCACTTCAAGGTTGTGTATAATTCATAATTTGCATATGTCACAAAATCATCAAAACACGTTTTTAGCGCCTCCTGTAAAGTTTGATATGTGTGGGTTACGTCCTTTTTCCTTTCCACAGTCGATATGTATAATTTAAAATAAAAAATTTCCTCGGAGTCGGAGTCGTTAATTCTTTTGAAGCTGGAGTCGGAGTCGGAGGCGGAGTCGTCTTTTTTTTACACGACTCCACAGCCCTGATATAAATATATTTCATCAATACTATAATTTATAAAATACAGAATAAATCGTCCTGGGTTAATAAAATGTCCTTCTGAATTGAGTTTTATCAGTCCAAAATCGTTCATAATGAAAACATTTTCTTAACCGATTTTTTTTATTGAAGTAGTGAATATGTAGTTACATAAGTATTAGTGCGTTTATATCAATCACTAGCGGCTCACGAAATGTAAAATTACAATTTTTCGCCTTATTATGTATTGCTGTTTTTCACTATAAACAAAATTTGTTTCCATTCTTTTACACAACAATTAACAAAGAAAAATAAACGATAAACGTCATTAAGTGTTTGAATTAAGAACACCTTTTTGTCATAAACAATAATTCAAAAACATAGAGGAAATCTATACTCAATTTAACGTAAGATTCTATTTTATAAACGAATCGAAGAGATTGGGTACACAAGAAAAATAAATACTTCATTATACATTCTTGTTATTGTGTTGATAAAATCACTATCGGCACTTTGAAAGCAATATTCAAAGGTTTATGCAATGAAATATGCATCAGCTGTGAGCACCACGTTTCAATCAATTGAATTCGCGAGAGATGTGCGAAAAGAGGAAGATGATCGGGGATTGCAAGGAGGAAATTTAAAATAAAATTTCTTGAATTAATGCTGGTCACGTATCCCTGTTATAACGCATGCATTATTCACTTTCGCAAGAGACCACCGAGGATCCAAATACTCGTAGATACTTACACTCATATCTGCGCATCACTGTTCCAATAAGCACAATATAAAACAATGTTTAAATTATTTCCTATAAATGAACATATTTAATAAATCCACTATTTATTGACGTATTTCAAATGATCACTAGAGATAGTATTATGTATGAAAATTTGAATTATTACTATTTAAAAAATGACAATTAATAATACGAAATTAATTAATTTAATTCTTTTTGTGTAGCTTTTCAGTACAGTCGTAGGACGCGATATTTTTCGCATTTAAATAGAGAAAATCGTTCAAATTATCTACATTCACACAGATTTTGTTACTAACGAACCGGGTTTCGCCTTTCGGAATCTTCAGGCGTTCAAGTGCACGGGATGAACTTGAACTGACAAGTGCACTTGAACGCCTGAAGATGCCGAAAGGCGAAACCCGGGTCGTTAGTGACGAAATCTGTGTGAATGTACACAATTTGAACGATTCAAATTCTATATTGAAATTCCACCAAGCACCTTCAGTCGACATCTTAAATTGGAGAATTTTTTTTTCTTACAGAATTTTTCAATTCAATAATACAATAATTTTTAATAATATCTATATGATATTACTATTTGTGGGAATTTGCCATTGAACGAGTCAAACGGTAACATAATAAAAAGAGGAACAAAGAGAGGAAAGTGCTAATGGGTGTTCAGCATATCCTGCGGAAATGATAACGCCTGCATTGAAAACCGGTCAATGCCTTCGTGGTATCGAGCGATATGGGTAATATGAATAATTAAACGATAGTAAAAATGGCGTTTGATAAGCACAAAGTGGATTACTTTGTCACATAATATATAATTTGGTTTACCTATCAGAAGTTTCCAGGTTTGTGGGTGTCTACGGTTCTCTTTCTAACCGAATTAATCTCGCGTTAAATACAGGGCGGAGTTAAAAAATCTTACTATTCAAACCTATTTAACCCTCCAGAGACGAGAGCTTTTTTCCGATAAAAAAATATTTTCTAAGCCATATTGAAGTCACGGATAACTTTTATTCCTATCCAAAATTAAAAAAAAAAACGCATAAAGTCGATGTATAGAAACCCCGCATGACTATATGGTCATGCTCATCCTTTTATTAGTGTGTAATATTGAGTACGGACAGTAGCAAGGACAAAAGTGACCGTATGGGCTCGCAAACATTCGGGGTTGAAATATAGCTAAACGTGATTTTTTTAAAAATATTTTCAAATTGACATCTTTAAATCAACATACTTTCAATACAAATATATTAGCAAAATAACTGTCAATAATTTGATGTTTTTATAAAAAAATAACTAACAGTTTCAAAAAGTAAATTCAAAAAAACGGAAATTCAAAAAATGACATGTGGTTTTGGAGGCCGTTTCTGTTCCCCACGGCTGATGACTAACTGTAGTCTGTACCCTTCTTAACCAAATATGAGTGAAAACAACGATATTCAGGTAGAAAAAGTATGAATAGTGGGATCAATAGACAACGGTGTTTTGTGTGACCATATGGTGACGCTCGTCCTTGGAGGGTTAAAAAATATATATTTTATGATGTGTATTCAAACCAAAATAAATGAAATGATTGAAAAAATTCTTTGGATTCAGAGTCGGAGTCGTTTTTTTATTTTAAAGCTGAGTCGGCGTCGTCTTTTTTCACCCGACCCCACAGCCCTGGTTGATTCTCTGAGACCTTGAATTAATTGAAACGATTTCTATAGGCAATACTTGTAATTAATGTTCTAAAAATCAGGACCTGTTTTGATAAAAAATAATTTCAACTTTAAAAAATGTATTCGCAACACGAGAACAATGATGTTCTAAATGTAGATGTTTTGCGAAACAAACGTAACGGTGAAATAGTCTTCCAAGTATCATTATTGACATGCATTGTTACTTTTGTTTCGTCAAAATTCTACACCTAGAAACATGTAGTTCTCGGGTTGCGCGTTCGTAAAAGTCCACAATTTCAAATAGCAATGAAGACTGATTTCGCTTATCGCAGATATTTTCAGCAGATCAGTTGAGAGTGTTTGAATAAATACTATGTCTTTCCATCAATAAATGTCAGATATTGTTTTAAAAGTGATGGCAAGACTTGATTTGACAAGAAGCCATTTGACAAAATTTCAATTGTGAGAACATGATGATAATAGTGATCATTAAAAACTATACGACGGCAAAAGAAAGTTTGAGAAATATGATGTTGACAATCAGTGAGAGAATAAACACTTTTTGTACTAATTGTCTTATTTCATGACGAGCATTATCAGTTGATAATGCTAGTCACGAGCGGGAACCGCTCTTGATCTTATTATGCAAAGGAAGGAATTAGTACAAACGAATATGCTATTTTTTAATATAAGGCCTTTCCACCCAGTATTGACAGTGAACACCTTAAAAGTTATGGCTCTTAACAAGCAAAATCTGATCTCAATAAATAAGATGGAATTGTGGTGGATACAAAAGAGTGTTTCATTTTTCAAGCATTATGCATTTTCACCAAAGTTCACAAAAAACAGTTATATTTAGAATAATTCGTAAAAAACTTTTAGTCTTTATTTGATTTGTTATCTTAGATTAAATTTAATCCAAAACCATTGACAAAGAAAACTTCAACATTTAATCGTCAACTGTTCATATTAGTATCATTGAATTGTATTCTGCCTTTGTTCAATTTTAATACAAGAAAGGCATGCAGTGGTATTATCATCTCGGCCGCGCATCTTTAACATAGTTAAGCGATAGAAACGCAATTGAAATCGGATTGCGAGGTTGATGCCAAAATAATTTTCCGCGCACTGTTGCCAGACTTACGGAAATTCCTCCCGATCCCCGCCCTTTCTCGTACTCACACCAAACTTTTACCGCGGAAAATATGCTATCACTACAATACAATAAAGAGCTCGTATTGTCATTTTTTAATTGAATCCAGTGTAAGACACCAATTGTCGAATGCAAATGTAACGTAATTCAATACAGAAAAATGAATGCCGTTTTTAAGCTTAATTTACACTATTAATTTCATTTTTATAGTTTTTATTGATTTTATATAAAATGATTTAAAAATAGCTGAGGATATTGTATAAAGATAACCGCTTTGTTATGACATATCAATAAATTGCTTTAGAAATGGCAAGACAATGTTGGGTTGTTACAAAATTATTAATCTAATTCAGTGTCTGCCAAACTGTTTTACTTCGCGGCACATTGGTAAATAGGACTTGTCCCGCGGCACACCAAATAAAAATGCTTAAAAAACGGAAATGTGGAAAATGTGTCGAGTCGACCACTATATATGAGGAGCAAACATTCAAAAAGTGTTTTGTCACAAATTTTGAAAAATGGCGTTTTATATCAATTCTGATAGTCCGTAATAAAACCTATGAATGGAAATCAAAATTAGTGTTGAAAAAGGTTTTTTTTCATATTAAAATTAAATCATAAATTCGACACATTCATACAAACCGTCACTTTTACAACACTTAAATCATCATTTTCCAAGCTTTGTATTTGTGTGACAAAACACTTTTTGAATGTTTGCTCCTCATATGTATATGCGAACGTGACAAATATTTATTTGTATACGTAGATGTTGAATTAATTTAAAATTGAAGAAAATTTATATGAATAGGCATTATTTAAAATGAAAATGTTTGAGGCGTCTTCCTCCGCGGCACACCTGAGACTTTTTGTGGCACACAGTTTGGCAGACACTGATCTAATTAATATTATATAAAACATGCTATTTTAAACAATTGGCAAAATCCATATAATTGTGATTGATAAATGCTGCAAAACAAGCCAAATTTATAGCATCACATTCACTTTTAACTTTAAATTCATGAGTAAGAATAGATATAAAGTACATATTTATTTTGTCACATTTAACTGCAATATTATTCATTATCCACTTCGGACAAGATGTATAAAATGTCTCAATTGTATAATAAAAGTGGCTAAGAAAGCTAGACACAGTGAATCTTTAATTTATGTTTAAATGGCGCTTAAATATAATCTATATATTTATGGAGATGAGTATGAATAAAGTTTTGTCGTGGATAATGTTTCTCACGGACCATGGCTTTTAACCCAAATTAAACGAAGTACTGACCTTACTTTGTCCATACTGACAAAACATATTTAATATTATATTTATACTAACCAATTGCTTAATAGCATACTGACCATTAAACTATCTAAATAATGATACATATAATAACTATAGTATTTTTAATATTTTTAATATAATATTATTGAATAAAGGGGCATGTCTGTATTTGTCAATACTATTATTGTAGTTGAAATGTAATGACTGGAAAATAGAAACTTGTCGAATTCGATATTTTTTGATTTAAATACACCCATCAAATCAAACATTGATTTTCGATCTGCATATAATATTATCATAAAATTTTTAAAAAAAAGTTTTTATCCTGATATCATTTGATAGACTCGACGGTACTTTGTGGAAGTACATTTTTAATATAAAATTTAAATTTGATAGCATTGTTATTCCATTTTCTGTGTTACGACTTGTGACACGTGTTTCGCTGCTATGCGAAAATAACAAAATTATCAGAGATAAATGAAATATTTTTTTGAGATGTTTCATAAAAAAAAATAGCAGGAATCAATTATACTTTATCGTATTGAAGTGATAATAGGTTAACCCCTTCATGTCGGGTTCCTCGATAATACGCTTATACGAATCTGGCAACTGTGATATAATTTAGTGCCCGATTCTGCCGATAGAGTATTGCGGCTGGGGGGTAATATAAATTCACGTAACGCTGCCGAGCGATAGACTCTGGTAAGTTATTGCGTCTGGAAGCGGCCAGATATTCCCCGAATGCTTAATATAATAGTTCAAATATGTGAAATAATCATACAATTACATTCTCGCGAATTGTCCGCAGGATTGTGATGCCAGAGGCGTCGAAATGGTTAACAATTATGTGTTGTTGTAGAGCAAGATTTTCTTAGAATTTCGTACTTGTTTGCGTAAGACTTTACTTTTTTCAAGAAACATCACTAGACTGAAACTAATCATATTCTTTTCTATATCGTTGTTGAAATTAAGAGGAATTTTTGATATTACTGTTGATCAGGCGTAGAGGGGGAGATAGTACCACTGAAATTTATAATTAATTTGAGTAGGAGAATAAGAGGGGAAAAAATCAAGAAGAAGGACACATTTCATATGGATATAATATCACAATCACTATGATCTAGTTCAGAGGTGGGGAACCCGCGGCCTTTTGACTACTCCGGTGCGGCCTTCTGACCAATTCTGGAAAAATGAGGCTTGGAGATATCTGGGAAAAAAATATATCAAATTCAGGGTTTCAAATTCCTCGGTGAGCAAAAAAAAACGAGGTTAGGAGATATCTGGGGAAAAAGTATAGCGAAGAAAAGTAAGGTAAGGGATTGAATATTAATCAACAATATTAGTAAACATAGGACGGGCCTATGTTTACTGCGGCCTTATGTCGAATCAGAAAAATGAATGCAGCCTTTAGAGAAGAAAAGGTTCCCCACCTCTGATCTAGTTGGTTAGAGCGTGCTCACCGACCAAATGGGTCTGGGTTCGATTCCCGGTAAGGTCAATGTCAAATTAAGATTTTTCAATTTAAATTTGAGACCTTGGACGTGGGTGTTTGTGATATCAATATATTTCGAGTAACTTACAATAAAAATGATTTTTAAATATTTGGAGGATTGACATTAACTGTAATGCCAAATATTAAAAAAAACATCCCAAATGAGTTTTATTGTAAAAATCTGCTTATTTGGATAAACATCCGAATTTTATTGTTGGTGACATTTCTTACAAATTTATTAAAATTTAGTAAATTTTATTTGTAAAAGGTCTTCAACATTTTAATTACGGTAAATTATTTGCCTATTATTCATATTATATTATGCATTATTATCATCTGTAAAATCTTTTCAAATTTATATTACAAATTGTTTGTTACACCCTTTTTAGTCTTTCTTGGTTTTATATTAATAGCTTTGTACTATTTTTTTTATTTGTTGAAAATGTTCATGGTGAGGAATACCAGTTCTAATAAATAATTTTGAATAAATACAAAAAGTTTTTTTTAATAATGCCAGTGGACACATTACAAGTGATTAGTAATATCTATTATAGACATATGTGGTTAACGTAAAAATACATTTATTAAGAAGCAGGAATAACTTGGAAAATACTTACTACCCGATTTCATGCGTCACCCTTGTTTTAAGGGATGAGGCGTAGATAGAATTTGAGAATTGAAAACTATTTAATTCTGCGCCGTAAGGTTGACTGCCAAATATTTCTGTCGGTGTTATGACTTCATCGTATGTAAAGACAGTGTCATATTATTGTTTATACTTTATAGAGTAGTTAAAAGGTAACATACAAGTATTAATTGCTAAAATATTTATTTGAATATAACGAGAAAAACACGTATATTAGTGATGAAGAAATTAATGTAAAGTAATGGTAAAATGATTGAGTTCACTTGTTTTACATTTTGATGGTAGTCTCTTTCATTGTCATCCATTGATCTGAAAACATAAATGGATTTTTATATTATCTAGGTAGACATACATATTTATCAGTGGCGGTTCGTGACCTAAAATCTTGGGTGGGCTAGAGAAAATTTTAGCTTTGTATACTATTTACGAAATCGTGCATGTTTACACTTCACATTATATATTAATCTACAAGCAAATTAACAAATACTACGACACTACTGCAAAGCATAATCTATATATATAAAAGAAAGTGGGGTTTGTTACACCACGTATATCTCGAGAATAACAGCTCGGATTTTAATGATCTTTGTTTTATTAAATTCGTATCCGCCTAGAATAGCAGAATAAGCATTAAAACATCGGAAAAATATCACGGCAAAGAAATTATGAAGACAATTAATATTCTCATACAGTTTTCAAATGGCGAACACCTTGAAATAATGAAAATGTCGTTTGTATGCAGATTTCATCCGCTAGGTGGCAATTTTTCCAAAATTCATTTGTTTTTGCTTCTTTTGCATACGATTGACTTCTAAATAATTTTAAATTTAGAGTATGGATTAGAATAAAACAAATCGATGATATAAAATGAAAACGAAATAAAATCGGAAAATGTTGAAATAAGGTTATGTTTTTAATTAGGTATGATAATTTTTTTGACAAAAATATTACGCTGTTTGCACGAACGTTGCTCTACTTTGAGATGCCACGTTATTACACTTGGAAAGCTACATCGAAGAAATTTTAACGTCGAAAGCAAGGCGATGCCGTTCCTGCTCATCCAAATGACTACTGATGCTCTTGGTCGCATGTACACAGTTCATCCGAAAAATGACGAATGCTTCTACTTGCATGTCAACAGCTCAATTTGCTTGAAAATGATACTCATTACAATCGCTGAAGAAATTGTTTCTGAATCTCCAAGTCAGATAAGCACATTATTTTCTATCATTATTTTGACATGCTTCCCATCGAATCCCCGTGAACTGTGGAACAAGTACAAGGATGACATGTCCGAATACATTTTGCATCGAATTCGTGTCAGTTTGGGGAATCCCGATCTCGAGGTGAATGAAGAGATACATAACCAGGCTTTGCGACGATCGAAGACATGTGTTACCTCATGTGCGGCAGTTTGGTAGTCAAGTTAGGAATGCCAACGCCAGATCGTGGAATGAACGACGCTTTCAATCGAGAATTGGAACGTGAACGTGAATATGATCGAGATGCATTGAACCAATCAGTTTGAACGAATGTACCACTGTTGAACCCTCAACAGAAGGAAATTAGCGATACGTTAATGAAGGTAATTGATGATGGAAATGGTGGCTTATTTTTCCTCGATGCGCCCGGTGGAGCTGGGAAGACATTCTTCATGTCATTGATTATGGCCACTGTTCATGCGAGATAAAAAAATTGCTGTAGCAGTTTCTTCTTCTGGAATATCAGCCACGTAGATAGATCAACCGCTGCCGATGAAATAAACGCTTGCCTCAAATAATTGACAAACATGCGAGTTGCATTGCTAAACGATCCATCTGCCGAAGATTTCTCCAAGCAATTGCTGACTATCTATTTATTCATTGTTCAAAATTAAAATTACAGTACATGACATAACAGCTGACGCCAATTCGCCATGTACTTGAAAAATATAATAAGACAAAATATAAAATAAAACTACATAATATATCAGAATCAAAATCAACATAAAAAATCAAGAAATAAAATAGTGAAATTTTACAAACAGTTCACAAATACTATCACTAAAAATGTCCACTTCTCTAGGCAATGCGTTGATCAATCTAACGGCCTTTGGAACTGGTGATTTAAACCTCTTAAGCGAGGTATAAGTTTTTAGAAATAAAAGTTTTTGCTCATAGTTACGCCCACGCAAGAATAAATTCGGAGCATGTAAATTAATAGTCATGAGAATTTGAGGATTATTAACTCGGCCCCGAAGGAGAAGAGAAAAATGATTTAAGCTTGAAAACGATCTTCGACTATCGTCGGTAACGACCGTGTTCCTGTTGACAAATCGAACAGATTGATTTCGTTTCCGCCGAATTTTAACAATTTCGTCTCAACGAAGGACGGCTTCATCAAAAAAATGTTCCCAAACGTCTAATCACAAAAATCACAATTGGTTGATTGAATGAGTAATTCTTGCGGCGAAGAACAAAGATGTGGATCATTTAAACTTCACAATTCAAAATCAAATCGTTGATCCACTACATTCCTTCAAATCTAGCGAACTTTCGCAAGGTGCGCGAAACATTCTTGCGCAGACTGTACATATAACATATTCTTTCAACCAAAAAATAATTATTTCTGCTTCTCTATGATAGTGTCATCAGAAATAGTTTGTAGTATCGACCAAACTATTTTTTTTTTTCGTTTATTAGAGATTCGCGCCGCAGCACACCCAGCATCGCCTCGCGGCACACCGCTTGCGGAGCACTGCTTTAAACGACTGAAAAACTGACATGCAATATTGCGAAACACTCACCAATGACCAAAGTTTTGGTAGCAAGTAAAATCATCACCTGGGATGAATGGACAATGGCGCACAAATGCGCATTGGAAGCACTCAATCAAAGTATGAAATATCTGTGCAATGACTCAAGATGTTTTATAGGCGCAATGATTCTACTATCTGGCGATTTCCACCAAACACTACCAGTCATTACAAGATTTACCGCTTCCGATGAAATAAACGCTTACCTCAAATCACGACTCTGGCGCTATGTAAAGAATCTTCAGCTGACGACAAACATGCGAGTTGCATTGCTAAACGATCTATCTGCCGAAGCAATTGCTGACTATCGGTAACGGGGGTGTTCCTGTCGACGAATCGAACGGATTGATTTTGTTTCCGCCGAATTTTTGCAATTTCACTTCATTCAACAAAATTTTCCCGAACATCTAATCACAAAAATCACAATTGGTTGAATGAACGAGCAATTCTTGCGGCAAAGAACAAAAATGTGGATCATTTAAACTTCACAATTCAAAATCAAATCGTTGGTCCACTGCATTCCTTTTAATCTATCGACCGTGTAACAAACGAAGACGAAGCAACCAACTATCCAACTTAATTTTTAAACTTATTGGATCTGCCTGGCTTGCCACCGCGCAATTTACAACTGAAGGTTGACTCGGTAGTCATCATGCTTCAAGTTATCAAGTTAACAGAACATTTATTCACTTTTAAGGTGTTCACTGTCAATACTTGGTGGAATGGCAATATAATAAAAATAATAAAACATTTTTAGTACTTTTTCCACATAAAATTTATTTGATCAGGACCGGTTTCGCTCATCGCGAGCATTATTAACTGATGATAATGCTCAGATGATAATAACTCAGTTGATAATGCTCGCGATGAGCGAAACCGGTCCTGATCAAATAAATTTTATTTAGTGGGAAAAGTACTAAAAATGTTTTATTATTTTTATTACAACATTTATTGATTTCTGGCGGTACGAAGTTCGTCGGGTCAGCTAGTTTATTATATAATAAAAACAAAGCTATTGTAAGTATGAAATAATAGAATAGTAAAAACTGGATCTCAAATTCGTCTCCTACAAAGTGACCTACCGTGTTTTGTTTCATACAATACAACTTGTCTCTAAATACAACGAACTCTGGCGCTTATTTTTTAACGAACAGAGTTTGGTACTAAGGTCGGGCTAAGCCCACCTAGCCCAGTACGTAGAACCGCCACTGATATTTATAGTGTATACAATAATGACTTTCAAATATTAATGATATAATAGTCAGTAACAAAAGGCGACATACTATGTGAGGTATATATTAGGGCATCCAATCCCGGGATCCCGTTCAATTTTTTGATCCCGAAATTCCGGGATTGAGATGGCCGCGATCCCGGGATTTCGGGATTGAGAAATTTTGAGCAAATTCTCGAAATTTACACGAAATTGGCAAATCGGAGATTTCAAATTCCTCGGTGAGCTAAAAAAAAAAAAAACGAGTTTTTGTGAGATTCTGGGAAAAAGTATACCAAATTGGAGATTTCAAATTCCTCGGTGAGCTAAAAAAATAAAAAACGAGTTTCTGTTAGATTCTGGGAAAAAGTATACCAAATCGGAGATTTCAAATTCCTCGGTGAGAAAATCTCAATCCCGGGATTCAAAATAAATCAATCCCGAAATCCCGGGATTGGAAAAAGGCTTCGGGATTGGATACCCTAGTATATATCATCGAGATATACAAATCTAGACTCCATAGAGAATATTTAGTGTACTAGTGTAATGCGCACTTAATTGGATATTATTTACTGTTTATATGATACTTGTTAATAAATTTAAATAATAAATACGTTGGCGAATCATTGAGATGCGGTGAATAATAACAAATCTAACGGTGTCGAAGTATCTAGAATAAATCACTAGAAAATGATATACGCGTTACCAAGCAACCATAAATAGTTGCGCGTTTTTTGGAGTAACGATACATAGAGAATTTTTGGGTATAACAATATAAATAATATTTAAATTTTGAGATCGAGATTTCATTTGATTACACAGATATGTTTTGCAATCGTTTTTTTCCCCGATATTATTGGATTTATTTGCTGTGAAGCATTACAGTACATAGTGCCCATTTTAAAAAAAGTCTTATAATATAAGCGAATCTGTTGTCAATCATAATGCAGCGTGTCTTTTCGTATTCAAAGAAATTCCAAGATTTTTAGATGTAGAATTAGTATGATGCACTTTATCGTAATATTACGGTATTGTTATACATTATCAATTAAATCAATAAAAAATGAGTATGTACATACTTTTTTTTTTAGTAAAAAAATAGATACTGCTAAACATGTGCATATTTTAAATGAGTAAGAAATATAATCCGGAAAATATTCTTACGTTTTCAATTTACATCGTTTCTGAAAATTGTATGTATATTAGGGATAGGGTGGGGCAGTTGAATCAATAATGATTTTTTTTTAAATTTAGCACTACACCGCTATACAAGGTATGGATATATAATAAAATATTGTAACACTAAGTAACCATCAATGTTTTTTTTATAATATTGTAATATAAACCTATATAATTTCATTTATAAGTAACTCTGATGTGTCATAGATTTATTGATATAAATGTTTGCTTTTAGATACACTGCCAATGCTAATGTCGGATATGGAAATTGGTTGGTATACAGTCTGTAACAAATCTGTAATAAATTTATTATAAGTGCTGGTTTACTGCAAGCACTATAAAATATGTTCGGTATATCTGTTGTCCAATGGTAAAGATCTAAATGAAGTAGGTATTCTTGTATTCATGAGCTAAAATACGTGCCAAGAAATTAATGAGTGAGGGATCTTATCATTCTGAGATAACTCTACTCGCATGTTATCTACAATCTTTTTCATATTTATAATAATTATTAATATACTTAATTATAATTTTTAATTTGGCAGAAATATTTCGGTCATTAAATTAATTTTACTTAAAAGCACTTTTAATTACCTATCTAATTAATTTTTATTTGGCTCTAAATAAAAACTTAATGAATGAGAATTCTTAGTAAATTGCTTGACAAACAGTTATCATAGTTATTTTAATAACGCAAATTCATTTAAATGAGACATTATCTTATCCCAGTATGATCCAACCATCACCAAGGAGCGAGTGACATATAAGAATCCCGTAACTATCAGTTTTCAACGGCTCGTAACATTTCATTTTCTATGACCTATGTCCTCTGTTAAATCTTTTGCTTTCTAAGTGTTATATCGAAAATACTTTTATATCATCGTCCAATGATAAGGGTCCAGAAGCTGAGACGTTAACCCTTTTATAGTTTAATTCTACTTGATTGTAGAGTGAAGATTTTGACTCATGCATATGTATCAAATACTAGAGTGTCAAATATTTTCTTGCCTGACAAACTTACCCAGTTCCTAAAAACAGGATGTTCAGAGAAGTGATAGTTCATTTCGTCCGAGAAGGTAGGTTAATCGACCAAAATACATTTTTTACGGCAATATGCTTAGCATAGCTGGAGCCTCGTTCAAGTCAATGCGAACGGTCTGGGTCAAGAAATGAAAAAAAATGGGAATTTTGAAATGGCGGAAAAAACCGGGTATAAGCACGGAAGACTGGGAAGGAACAGGGAAAATCGCTAAAAAATGCAGAATATTGTATTATATTTATCGCCGTTTTTTCAGCATACTAAAGTCCATGTACACACATAAAAATCAAGCCATAATAAGCAGCAAATTGTAACCGACAATTTATTAATTTTACTGTTTTTTTTTTAAATTACTCGCGTACGAAGTTCGATAAAGGAATTATTTAAATACGGTTAGTAAATAGTAATATATGGTTTATGGCTATTCTGATATGGTACTAACGACTTTCAGTTTTCTAGATCAGCGTTTCTCAACCCACGTCCACGTGGAACATCCGTATTTGGGTGTAACATTTTTATCCCTTGTTCCTGATTGTGAGAATGTACATAGTTTGAACGATTCAAATTTAATATTGAAATTCCACCAAGCACCTTCAGTCGAAATCTTAAATTTATAATAAATTGCAGTTAGATGCTGATTGGATCTTAAACGAATGATTTTCTTAACTTAACAAGGGGCTCGTCGGCCAAGCCGAATTTTAACAAGGGGCTCGGGAGAGCCCCCCGAGCCCCCTTCCAGCCCACCCCTGGGTCAAACTCATAGAATACTAATATGATTTACAATAATACCCCTTTATAACATCATAGCATGCATATTAATTAGCTTTTGATTTGTGAATAGATCAAGTCACCAACCACAGCAAGCGATCTAGCGCCAAATCGAATATCTTACTTTGTTATTGATTCGCACAAATTTGCATTAAGAGCGTCAACTTGTATCATTTTAAGTCGAATTCGCATAAATTAATTTTGTTTTGAAATATCTTGCAACGTTTTAAATTCCCCTTACTTTGCAAAAAAAAAAACGTTACTCGTGCGAGAATGCTTATTTTATTTTTATTAATATTATATTGCCACTGACGCAGCACGAATGCATTAATTAATGAAATTATTAAAGCGGATTCTTGGCGACGCATTTTATTTTCGAGCGATATTTGCTAATTGGACCCCAATTAAACGAAATCACTTCAGCAAAATTCTAAAAACAAAAAATTGCCACGGGACAAGAAAGATGTTGGCGTTGATTGGCGAACCTCAACATGCGAGACAGAAGTCAGACCTAAACGGATAAATGAATTGACTGACGCACGAGAGATCCGATGCGATCCTGTCAGACGACCAGGAATTTGCATTGCCGACGATTCGTCTCGCACACACTTAAAAAATCAACTAATATATTATGAATAACTTGTTTACTAACTGATGCTTAGTGTTTTATGAGTTCCAATTTAAACATATTATTTATAGCTGTATTGAGCATTGGTGTCATACGGTACAAACTGAATTTTGAACGATATCTACACACATTATAAATCATTGATTTACGTTCAAAAATTTTGAACCAAAATGTAAGCTAATCGTTATGAATTATAATATAGAAAACGATGGTTAGTAATTTATAAAGAAGACATATGTACATTGACAAAAAGTGTCTATAAACTAATACAATACATATTTCATCAAACGGAGACTAGGCAACAAATCAATCAACATATTATTAGTTACATATTTCTTTTTATTAGTTAATCGTGTGCAAAATCGAATTACTCGTAGATAGTTCAATTATAATTGAACTGAAAGTATGTTGATTCGGGGCACATTAAAGAACGAACCATAAAGCATGAATTATAGACCAAATTGTTTGATTAAGTAACTCATTTCTCATCTCTAATAGTAACACATGACATTCATGTTAGCAGCGTGTTAATAAATACACGTATTTGGTACATTATTGTTAAAGTTATAACTTTAATAAATCTAGTATAAGAAATGATATCATAATGACTGTTTGCGGCGAGCATTTGTTGAGAGACAGCGAATTGAAGAATTTGGTGAGGCGTCCCGGTTTCTCCCGAGTTTTCCCGATTGCATTATTAGTTAGGCGCTGAAGACGGGTGGTCTCCGGACGTTCACTTTCTCTGAATAAATAAACCTGACGGGGCACACACCGGAAATACCTGAGAATTAAATAATAATTAATATACTACCATTCCAGTATGTAAAACGAGACGTCGAAAATTAATGTTGATAAACTGTTTATTCTGCTGTGTAATCGGTTATATAATATATTTAATGCATGTAAAAATTACAATTTATATTAAATGAGATTATAAGGCATCGGTAGGCAACCTATGCCACTGAGTTGCATGCGAAACGATTTTAGGTGGCACGCCTCGAATGACGATTTATTAAAATTTCGAAAATGAACTAAATATTGAGGTGTTAGCTTTTAAAATTGAACCTCAAGGGAAGCCACCATGTAATGTTAAAATATTGTATTTTCTATGATACTTTTATGTAGCGTATATTATTGTAATCAATACAATTGTGTTGATATACAATAGATTTATAAGAATTATTTCAGTGGCACGCTAAAGGTCCAGTACTTTGAGTTACCTGTTGTGTGGCACGCCAATGAATTTTGGTTGCCGACTACTTTAGGGTTTGTGAGAAATGCTTTATATCGTATGCAACCATTTTAATAAATTGAAAATAATAATGTAAACTCTTTTAGTTTACACAAACAAATGTAAAAAAAAATTAACGTTTTTTGTTGATTCCATGACAACCATTTTCGTAAGTGTTTTCCCAACTGGAAGCCTTCAGCTGTCACAGTGTTTTAGAAAGACAGTACATTGTGTAATACTTTGTGCTGATCAGTTTTTTTTTCCTTTGAGAGCTGAGTGTTAATTAGTTGCCCAGCCTTTTGTTTTTAAGATAGTGAAGAAAGAAGGACATAGCATAAAGGAAGTTAGGATTATTGAAAACAAAACCCTGTATTTGAATATTTTGAGTCTAAATATAATGTAGACATCAATCCATTCGAGCACAAATCCAGAAATCGATTGAAAATTTAATTAAAAAAGTGTTCGTTACCGATGCCAATACTAGGGCATCCAATCCCGGGATTACAAAAAGGCTCCGGGATTGGATACCCTAGCCTAGCCAATACGTCGACCATTTAGAGCTCTAGGTAAAACATATTGCTAGAAATTTATTGAAATTTCGTTATCTTACAATAAACCAACCATTTTCGAATAAAGTTACTAGACCGATCGAAATAAAACTTTATTTTATATTTAAACAAACTGTTAAAGTTAAATACTCGTGACATTATTTTTCACATATATTAATGATTGAATTATTCCATTTTAAACGGTTGAATCTGTGTCAATAGCCGGTTATAAATAATTTACAATCCGAACGAAAATGTGTAGATTTTAAAAAGGTATTACAACATTAATACTTGCAAATAGTCGTTAAGTTGAAATATCGATGTGTTAAAAACGAAGATTATTTATGTTCCTGGCAGGATTCCAACATACCAGTAAATAATTTAGTGTCCCCAAGTTGAATCAATTCCTGGCTACAACCGCGGATAGAATTTTTAATATTATTTATGCGATTTTTATGAATTTTCTTCCTATACATTTAGTTTTCAATTTATCGCAACAGCTATTGTATATAAAGAATATAACTTATTTTATATCGTTAATGTGGTAGAACTTTTTGCAAGTTCTTTGTAGTACGATTAACTTTTCCGGTTCTAAGCTCAAGAAATGCGACCCCAATACCCACATTTTCTTAAATATCTATTTTAATATGGGTGATACAATGTTTATAATTAAGGTATTCTTATATCATAGTTCTTTGGACCTTTTGTAGTTTATATAAATATGCGATAACGCGATAAGCGATCGTTCGTAAGATAGCTGGGCAAACGCGTCAGTTGCAATTTCATATGTGTGCTGGGATGACGTCTTTTTTACGCGCAACTTAAAATATGATTATTTATTAAAAAAATCACGGATTTTTATAAAAAAATGTTTGAGGAATGGTGCAGAGAGATATTTTAAAGCCTTTAGACTTTTTTTTTTTTTTTGAAATTCATAAGAATAAGGCCAATAATGAGGAAACCAATGGGGTCCCTAAACGACACCCATCGGCACAGAAGTATTTTTCAGGTCTTCGAGCCGCGAGAGTTAATAGCTGTCAGAATAAAGTTAAAAATCAATAAGTAACCATTAAATAATACAAGAAATATTTTTTTTGTATTTAAATATTTTTTATCTGGTAATTTGTATTGAATTTAATTACATATCTTCTCAGTGTAAAGTAAAATGGTTTAATGTAAAGATACTGTGTGGAACCAATTGTCTGAATACATACATCAAAATTTTAAAAAATAAATCAGAATCGTGATAGATATACATCAGCGATACTCAACTTGCGGTCCATTCTGATTTAATGTGAGGCCCAAAACAATCATAGTCACCAGATTTATTATATTTATATATTTTTTTCTGGCAAAAAAATTCGTAAACGAATGAATATTTTGCATATATTTTTATTTTTGTGTACATACTTACATTTAAATTAAGTCACTTTATTATGTCTAGTATGTGGTATATTTATGTTTAATATTAAATGTACACGTAATGTAGCATAGACCGTAATGTGGTCCAGAAGAAAAAAGGGTCGAGTATCGCTGATATACAGTGTCTCAAAAATGTGCTGACACATTGTGTATGTGTATATTTGCGACAACATATATTTTATGAATGTAGCAAGATTTGCATTAGCAACTAACTACATATGATAATCAAACGTATTTTTGTGTCACATTAAATTGCCGACGCGACAAATAAAACTGAGGAGAATTTTAAAGAGTGATTCAATTTTAATAGTGGATATATTATGCCCCACCTGAGTATATATATACATACGGTAACACTGCCCAATGCAAGTGTTAAATTTTATTTCATTGCTTAAAATATATGTACAATTATCCAACGGTGGGCTGCCAACACGCTAACAAGAGGAAAGTCTAGGAAAGGGGCTAATTTTTTAGTCACTTTTATGTTATTACTCGGAATACTTATTAAAGCAATAGAACGTTACTTATTTCACTTATGTCATAACATTTGAAATATCGTAAAATAAATCATCAGAATTGACGCAGAAATAGGTAATATTACTTTCTCACTAATTATATGTTTCAAATTCCATAGTTATCCAAATAATAGCGTAAACGTCGTAAGCCGTCGTAGATAACAAATGCAGTTAGGTACTGATTTGACCCGAGGATTAAGTTTTTCTTTATTTTAGCAAGCGGCTCGCACGAGTCGTTCCGAGCCCCCTCCATCCCACCCCTGTTCTCATCTCCTTCGATTTTCTCTCTTGATATCGTATTGAATTCATATTAAAAAAATAAATTCGGCGTTGATCATCATATATTTTTAATCTGAATAAACTGCTCGGTAAAACGTAAATAATAATTTGTTTATTTATCTTGGGTTCCAGCAAGTTATGTGTCTACGTAGGTGTATCATGGAGACTGGGCGTTTTTGGATTAGGCAATTTTCGTTTGCACTCGTAAAATTTGAGGATTGGTACCAATACGTTTCTTTGATGTAAAAATAACCAAACTGGAATAAACAACAAAATCAAATGGCGTCCCAAACGGGGCCAGTTTACGCACATAAGATAATCATTTTTTATTAACTCATTGCAACGTGAATAATAAAAAGTTTTTGGTACATACAAAATGTTTGTCATGATGGTTTTTTTAGTTATAACTTACTTCATTTCATCGTATACGTACGCGGTTGCTTTTTTATTTCTTACCTTTTTTAGCGTGATATAGTATTTAGTCATTTGTAAATAAATACCTTGACGATCGCTCAACAAGATATGAAAACTTACATTACGGTGCTATTGTATTTTTCTTTTTTGAAAATCAAGAATTATCACTGTGCTGCCCGAGTAGAGTGATCAAAAATCTCACATCACTCATTATATGAGTGAACTGTATCCGCAAAATATATGTTAGGGTATATGTTCAACATATACCCTCTACTCATATACTCGTATTTTTATCGTGTTATAAGGAAGTTAATAAGTGCAAGTCTAAGTAAAAAGTTGGCTCCTTTTTACTTGAAGGTATGATTAAGATTGAAAAAAAAAAACAGTATTGATATTTTTGTACGAATACATCAGAAATTTTTAACTTTTGTTTCATATAACATTATGATTAGTCTATTTTTTGTTCATTTTCATCTATTTGAGGAATACTTACCAGTATTAAAATGTGCTATTTTTTATCCATGTGCGCTCCCAATGTGGAGCATATGACATAATAATGGAAGTATATCATCACAAGTTTTTCTGCGAGAATTGTTTGTTACTCAGTCACTTAACCTCTTTTTTTCAAAAAGAGTTGCAAAAATAGAAGTAAAAGGCTAGGGCAGGACTAGTGTCTAACTAATCGCTCTCATTACGCTCAGTTATTACAGAATCGGAAAGGGTGGGAGGGGATATTCAAACTTCACAAACACGCATGCCTGTAACAAAAATCGATAAAGCAATCGAAAAAATGTTGTTCGTACTGGGATTCAACCCCGTGAGATTCGACACGGAAGCCCACAACGCTAACCACTGTGCCATAAGACTCGACCAGTATTTAATATGAAATACCGATATTGATATCTTCATCCGGTACTGCAATCGCATGCAGTGTCAAAAGAGACTGGAGCTACAATCGATCACCACTATCAAAATGTTTGAATCAATTTTGTATACCACCTTTGAACAAAGATGAATAAACAAATGTATAAGTAATGACCTCGTGGTGTCTTATTAATTCAACTGATTTTTATTATATTTATAAAGTTAAATATGCAGGTCATAGATTTTATTGCAAAATCCATAACCAGGTTAAAATTTGATTCTTATGACTGTATGAACATCATTTTTTGTTTTTCCTGACGATTAATTTATCCCTCTGTTTGGAAATAATAAGCACACCCATAGTTGAGACGTAGACTTTGTAAGTTGGAATCAACCTCTTTCATCGGTTAACAAGAGATTTACGATCCATAAACCACACTTGTATGTGTTTTAACTGGCTTATTTCACTTCTTAGAATCTTCAACTATAGGTTATTAGTGTTGCTTCATCATTCTCTGTTCTCGGCTTACCGAATATATCGTATTTCAATCAATATAAAAATATTTTGTATTAATTTACAGTACAATATATTATATTGATTTGACAGACGTTGCTGTAACAGATTTTCGGTCAATTTTATATGTATGTATTCCTAAAAACGGTAATTTTTATATTATTTTAAGAGTTTGAATCAATAATTAATCACCCGTCGCCTGCTGTAGCCCAGTTGGTTAGAGCTCGCTCTACCGATCACGCAGGTCTGGGTTCGATTCCCGGTCAGATCGCAGTGAATTTGAGAATTATTTAATTCAATGCTGTGATTTTTGTGATGGCAATTCAAATCATTTCCTCTCCTCCCATCCTTTTGATCCTTTAATAATTGGGTGTAGCAATAGCGATTAGCCAACCATTAGTCCTGTTCTAGCCTTATCCTTCTTTCCCTACTACTCACTTTGAGAAAAGTGAAGTTGAGCGACTGAGTAACAAACAGTTCTCGTAGAAAAAAATACTGTTAAGGTGACATGGATTAAAAAAATATATTAAGCGCACAGTGAGCACGTGATCACATATCTATAGCAGTTTTAATACGTATCAGCTGATGATTTGAAATTATCAATGGCATATAGCAGTGGTCGGCAAGCTCGTTAGTCAACTAAGCCAAATATCAACTATTCAACGATTGATTTTTTTTTTGAGAGCCAAATTTTTAATATTTAATATATAGATAGGTAAATTGTTATTAACTTGATTAGGGTACTTTTAAACTGGCTTTTGCTTAAAAGGCTTCTCAATCTGATTGAGGTACTTTCGCTGAGATCGCCCCTTCCAACACTAAGTTTTAATACCGAAAATCGACATCTGCGCGTGGGACACGAAGTTTTAATCGCACTGTACATATGTGGTATTTTGTGAAAGAGCCACACTCAAGGGGCCAATGAGTTGAAATGTAGATCGCGAGCCGCAGTTTGCTGACCACTGGAATAGAGTCAATGACAGGGGTGGGGAACCTTTTCATTTATATTGGGCACATTCATTTATCTGATTCAATACATAAGGTCGCAGTAAAGAAAACGTTAACCCCCTTTTTTTCGAACAAATAATGGGTTGATAACTCTCTTTTCCTAAACTTGCGTATAATTTTTTGACCATCGCGAATATTTTGAACAAGTCAAAAAGCCGCATCAGAGTAGCCAAGAGGCCGCAGTTTCCCTTCCACTGGTCTATGTAATGCCTATATTGATATTTTTTTATTTATGCTTTAAAAACGGATTAATCGTCTGGTAATAAATAATTTGATACAAACTCGAATAAGTGAAAAAGAAACGTCAGTTTTATGTTATACATATTCTTCACAAAGGATTTCTTTAGAAGAGTTTCGTTTGAGAAAACTTTAAAATTTACATTCGCCAAACAAACGTCGTAATAGTAAAACGAAGCGCAGACATCTCTACGCCATTTTATAGTTGTTTGCGTGGTTATTTAACAAGCAAATTACGTGTCGTTTGTTTGCGGTGAAAATAAGTCTCGGTGCCCACCCAAGACATAGATAGCTAGGTTTGTATGTTAATATTAATATTTCAAAAAATAAAAAAATATTGATGATCACAATGGTTTTAAATATAATTTAATTAAATATTTACTGAATGTAAAAAAAGGGAAGTATGGAATTTTTAATTTCAACTTTTTCCTGCGTATTCATTTTTTCACAAAAATGAATACGCAGTAATTTTGTCTCAATTTTAACGCTACTGACTGATTCACGCTATTGTCATTGTTCATAAGTGAAATTTATTACGCCATACACATACACGGACACTGGTGTAGTGCATTTTGATATTTAAACAAAAAACCCAAAAATTATAAAACGAGAGCTGAAACGCAGAATGATGACATATATGACTGACCTGCTTGATAATCACAGAGGCAAAAAATAATTACAAACGATATTTTAAGCTGGTAGAACCATGGTGGGGAACCTTTTAATTTCTAAAGTCCACATTCATTTATTTGATTTAACATAATGCCGCAGTAAAGAAAACTACCGAACATATTAATTATAATGGGTTGATTACGTTCTTTTTCTATACGCTTGCGTATAATATTTTGATCAAGACAAAAGGCCGCAGGTTTAGCTAAGCTGACCTAGGCCGAGTCCTATGGCGCAGCGGTTTGCGTTGTGGTCTTCCGTGCCAGACATCACAGGTTTGAGTCCCAGTACGAACATGATTTTTTCAATCGATTTTTCGATTTCAAAGGCATGGGTGTTTGTGATGACCCTCCCAACATTTCCGATCCTTTAAGAACTGGGCATATCGAGAATGATTAGTTAACTACTGGTTCTGTCCTAGCCTTATACTTATATCCCTACAACTCTCTTTGAAACAGATAGGTATAGCGACTGAGTAACAAACAGTTCTTGCAGAAAAACTTTTGTTGACATACCTCCATTAGGATATTAGGAGACATTATGCTCCACAATGAAAGCGGACATGCATAAATAAAAAAAAACAATATTGATTTTGTTTTCTATTAGGAAATATATCCACAGTTATTTATTTTATTTCAGTAAACGTTTTACACGGTCTTGTGTGGAACGTATCCACCGTGCTAAAAGATAGTCCAGTGCACCGTGAATGAATTAAAAAAAAAAAATTCTGCCTCCAATGCGACCAATTCAAATTGACGTAATATTTTCATACTCGAATATTGATACTCGAACCCTCCCGTTTTATGGATGCGTCTAATTAATAAAATAATGAAAAAAGTACAACGGGTCATATCTTTTCTAAAATTTAATTATATCGATGAAATTGGCAATAGGGGTACGCGGGGCGGGAGAGGGCTCAGTTATTAAATATTTTATCACTCCGAACGTGGGCATATAAATAGCACGGGGCTGAGAAGCTAATACACCTTGGTACATGAACGTTCATATCACAAACGGGTTTCAAATAAGTTGTCTGTTTTATAGAAACCCAACAGCACACATTGTTATAGGAAAGAAATTAAATGGTCAGAATTTAAATCAATTTTCGGTCAGAATAAAAATATGAACGGTCAGATATTTTGTAACAATTTTGGTTAAGTTAAGTTAGGTTTATTTTTAATTTCATGTAAATAAAGACTATTTATTCTGACCGATATATTATGACCATTGAATATTAATTCTGATCGGAAAAATACGAGCCATTGTTATATAATTTATTTTGCATCACGTGATAAATATTTTTATTTGATTGTGAGACGGTCCGCAATATGTTGTATCCATCAAAAATAACAAAGTTGAGTTTCTTGCTTGATCCCAATGCAGATGACAAGGAAACCTAAATAAGGTATAATATATCACTAGAGCTGGTTGTAAGTCAGTCGCTAAGTTATATGAGCGCCTTATTTTTAAAACCTACCTAACTCCAAAATTGTTGGTAAAGTAAAAAAAAAAGTGGATTGGGGTTTTTGGATTTCAGTAGTTTTTGAGACTAAACACTCTTTTTAAAATGCCTTTTCTCTGTATATAAAGAGGTTTTGAAATCTAAAATTGATTAATTGAGTAGATATTGAAATAGAAGTTGTAAAATCAGTCAATTCTTTAGGTAGGTTTTGAAATTGAGATCCTCATATGTCGTTATATAAATTGGTATTAAAAAATACGAACATGTTTCTAGCAAAAATATCGCAGAAATAGACAATGAAAATAGTCTCCAATAGTATAAAATGTTTTTTATTTTAACCATAATCGTTCCTAATGTAGACTGTAGAGCAGGGGTTCCCAACTGATGAGGAATTCTTAAAGTTTTTAAAAAGTATTATTTTAAATACATGACAAGTTGATTAATTATTTTTTATAAAATCAGTTTACATGCACATGGGACACATTTTTGAATATCTTGTAATTAATTTTACTGCAGTTTTTGCAAATTGAAATAAGATTCAGTAATATCAGTAATTAGTTAGTAAAAAAGCATCTTAATAAATTTGTAATATTACATATGTACATTAATACCTAAATATTAAAAAAGTGTACTTACATTTACATTGTTTACACCTTTTGAGTTAGATTATCTTGAGTAGGGGATGAATTGTATTCTGAACAATGGTGTAAGGTGAAAATGGAGCGAAAAAGGTTGAGAACCCATACTGTAGTTAGAGCGTATCGACTCCTTAGTGAGTCGATTAATTTTATTTTTTACAGAGAGGGTAGATATAAAGACAAGATAAGGGTAATACTAGTAGTAATAATAAAACGGGACTCGTTATTATCAGTTTTCTGGATCCGATAGAGTGTTGGTTGTAAGCAGAGTAAAAATGAATGTATAATAAATAGTTTCAATATGAAGATTTGAGCCCTTATACAACATTATGAGGATGTATTGTATTCTCTATGATGGCGATTATTTCGCCATAATTGATGTTAGTCGTTTTGTGTAGTTTTGGATGAAATCCATTTTAAATATTTTTCTAAATTAACAATTTCTTCAATTCGCCGAAGGGCACTCTATACGGGCCCGCGAACGATCTCTCGGTATATTAAAGTCGTAAAAAAGGGTTGTTTGATCTATCCCCAAAACAATTTACATATTCTTCCTAGCGATAACCCACACGTCCTGTTCTCGCCATACCACCCTCACACCCCGTTTTTGAGAACCAAACCCTCCCCAGAACATCCCACTCCTTCTGTCATCGCTCCCCGTCCGTTAAATTATTTAATTAAAAGCGGCACAAGTTTTTATTATTTTATGCAGGGGGAGGGGGGGTGGAAACGCAGGAGAGTGTGGGGGTGATTTAAACATTTTCAGGTACGAAACAGGATGATCGTTCTATGCATATTTAACATACATATTATGATATCACCTACAGATTTCACATAGTATCAATCAATATACATATTGATTTCTTATAATTCTTAAGCTAAACATTAACACTTTCAATTTAAAAAACTTTTAACATCATCAAAACTAAATTAACTACTTTATCGAAATGTATTTTATATTACATTAAAATAATATATAATATTAAATATCATCTCTTTAAGCCATGTCTAATCGTAATGTGAAGAATTCAGGGGAGTATTTCAACATAATTAGTCGAATAGTTTACATATCAAAGAACATAAGACATTTAATAATTTCTTAAATATTTTTTTTATCGTCCTTAAGTGTGTATTTTTTTTTATCCATATCTGCTTCCAATGTGAAGCATATGTCCTCCTAATGGAGGTATCTCGACAGATGTTTTTTCTAGGATAACTGTTTGATACTGATACTGTTTGATACTCACTCTTGATGCTCAACTTCTCTTTTTTCAAAGAGAGTAGTAGGTTAACTAATCGTTCTTGCTGCGCCCAGTTATTGAAGGATCGGAAGGTGGGAGAAAATTCTTTCCTTAAGTGTGTATAAATTATGTAAATGGAAGGTTAATTCAGAATAATTCAATATTAAAGAAGCATAGCTGTCGATCTTTTTAGTGACAGTTAGATCAGTTGCATGCTTTAGTGATAGAGTAGCTAATGAAAAAAAAAATGCAATAATACTAAACAAGCAATGAGAACATTCTTGGACATGTACAGAATGTTTTTGAATCCAAGGGGCAATTAATTGCAAAAAATACTACAAGAACAAACAAGTAACATGGAATATGTACAAAGTTCCATTGGACAGATGCACTTAAAAAATTCTGTGAATGACGCTAAAATTCACAGAAATGTGTACTGTATGGACATTTTCATAATGAAGGAACAAGGTTTTATTCTTAAGGGGCGCTTTTTTTCTAATATGTTTTTATTTTGACTACTCTTTATATAATATATGTATACATATGTTGAATAATACATTATGTGTGGAAAATCTCCATGTAACGATAAATTCTTTGTGAGCTTTGACTCCAAAAAAGAAAAGTATAGATGAGCTTTTAGGGCACTGGTTTCCAACCTTTATGTTACTACGCCTCCCATTGAAGAATAAAATATCTTCGCGCCTCCCCATCCTTTATTTCATATAGTAATTAAAGCGTTTTAAAGGGTAAATAAATATTTCATCCGCGCCTCCCAGTAGGAAATCGCTGTTTTAGGGTTTTAGTAACCTCTTACAAGACTCTAATGCAGTGTCTGCAAAACTTTTTTGGTTTACGGCACACTGATGAATGGAACTAGTACCGCGGCACACCAAGACGCCGCAGATTATCTCCGAAACTCCTTTTTTTTAGCTCACCGAGGAATTTGAAATCCTCGATTTGCTACCGTTTTGCTTCCGAAATCCTACATGACAAATATTTGTTTTTGAATAGGCATTATTTAAAATTTACATTTTTAAGGCTTCTTCCACCGCGGCACACACGCGGAGACTTCTTGCGGCACATTAGTGTGCCGCGGCACACAGTTTGGCAGACACTGCTCTAATGTAACTAAGTATATACAATCAATTAAATTTAAACTAATTTGCTTTTAATAATAGAAAATTTAAATTAACTTTGATTATTCCACGTATTGTGTAACTAACTGTGACACGTGTTTCGCCTCTTTCAGAGGCATCTTCAGACTTACTATCGCAAAGTTTGCTTAAGTAATGAAGCAAGATTGATTCTAACATTTTAATAATCAAAGTTAATTTAAATTTTCTATTAAAATGAACTTCCACAAAGTTACCGCCGAAACCATCGAAAGTATTGCTTTTAATAATCACACATTTATTATCGCTCCAAAAAACATTAGTATAGAACACTGTATTAAATTTTGCGATGTAAATTAGGATGCTAGAGTGGATGTATTGTGTATCTCTTATGGGCCAATATATAATATATAGAATATAGCTAATTTAAGTTAATGTAAGTTTAAACATAGTTCTGTTGAAGGCATCAGCCGAAATAGCTATCACCCAAATATACAATGATATTTGTAGAACTGTAATATGTACTTATACTTTTTCACCTTATTACAATGGAGTTCTATTAAGTAAATGCCAATGAAATCAATGGAGAGTATAGATAATTTAAGATTTCGACTGAAGGTGCTTGGTGGAATTTCAATATTAAATTTGAATCGTTCAAACTATGTACATTCTCACAGATTTTGTCACTAACGACCCGGGTTTCACCTTTCGGCATTCAAGTGCACGGATGAACTTGAACTGACGTTTAGTCATCTAAACGTCAGTTCAAGTTCATCCGTGCACTTGAATGCCTGAAGATGCCGAAAGGCGAAACCCGGGCCGTTAGTGACAAAATCTGTGAGAGAGTATAGATGTTTTTAAAACTCGGATATTAGCGCATGGGACATTACTCGCAACATATGATTATTTTTTATTGTAGACTGTTCATTCAAAGATATTTAATTACCTAATATAACTTTTTTGCTAAAATTATATATTTTTTAAATTAATTTGTACTTTTACAAACATATCCCGATTGGGAAAAAAATGATAAGATAAAGAAATTCCATAGTTGTGTTTCGCTTTAAATCGCTTCCTTCTCCTTTCATTTTCAGGATGAGTCTATAAACTCTTTGTTATGAGTGGACATGGTTAAAAAAGGTTTTGGTAGTTGCTGATGAAATGTGTTTTGCCTAGTTGGATCCTGCTTTTCAGCAAGTATCGCAATAAAAACACCGCCCGCACGTTTATTTTTAAATGAAAATCAACCGTGGGGACGAACGGGGTAGTGTGTCCCATACCGTTGACACATATCCGCCCAGCCAAATTAAGCCGGCGTCTCGTTTTACCCCAACGTCCTCTTCTTTATTAATTTTCAGAGATTCTTCAGGCGGATTTACGACGCCGCAACTAACGGCCCACCGGATTTCGAATGCTTTTTAATTGTGCACAAAATTAATGGACATTTCGCTATTATTTTATTGTCGGGGAGAGGGGGGGGGGGTGTTCAAAGGATCCCACCCCAAGCAAAAGTGTTTCAAATAAAACTGTAGTAAACGGAGTTGCTTCTCCAGAAAAACTGCAGGGTGGAAACTTCTATTATATATTTTATTTTGGTAATTTTTAATCATCGAATAATTAATCATGGGTTTAGTTTTTGCAAATATCAATCAGTACAAGAAATATAACAGTATATAATATATTTCTATTTATTTTGCTGTATTTCTGAAAAGTATTGACTGATTATATCAGGGCTGTGGAGTCGGAGTCGGAGAGTCGCGGTATTTTGGCCGGATTCGGAGTCGGAGTTGTGAAAAATGAGCGGCTCGAATTTTTTTTGAAAAATATATTTAATGATGTGTATTCAAACAAAATATTCCAAAGTGTTGACATTTCATGCTTGGCTAACTAAAGATGGTCTGATGGTATACATATATATAAGTTAAAATGAAATTATTGAAAAATTTCCTCGGAGTCGGAGTCGTTAATTATTTTAAACCTGGGGTCGGGGTCGTCTTTTTTTACACGACTCCACAGCCCTGGATTAAATATAGCGTAAGCTGAGGTCATTTTTATGTAGACTAGTTACTAAGATATTTTAACTTTTCGTAGAGATGTCTGAATAAACGATTAAGGCATTTAGGTATTGTGGTTGAGTTGAGCGTCCGTCTTTTTACCAATGTATTCAATAAGTGTGAATTTCACATTTCTCTTACTACTGACCTTATCCAATCTACATATTTTTACCTATACCCTCACATAACCAGTGAGATTAAGAGGCTAAAAAACAATTCTTGTAAAAACTAGCACTCTTGAGATATTACATTAAAAGTACACATCATCCACATAAGGAGCTGACATTGTTAAACATCTGACGTACCGTAGTATAAAAATAGGTAGGTATACAAAAAATGTAAATATTTTTAATTGATTCGGAGGTGACTTTGTGGAAGTTAATTTTAAATATATAATAAAATGAATAAATTTTGTTTGCTTAAAATTGTGACACGAATAATTAATTCATAAGTAAACTTACGATAGTTTTTCTGAAGATGGTTGTCAAAGGAGCAGAAAACATGTAGAATAACAACATTATAAAATGTATTTTTACGTTATGAGTGAATATTATTTTCGTAAAAGATATGTTTAGGGATAGGTGTTGTAAGCAGCATTATTACATTCATATGTATCAATTTGATTTATTCAATTCATATTTGATATTGTATATAGGTTATTGACTCTGTTATGTATTGATATAATTAACGAGAATCCCATAGCTCTTCAGATGAGATAAGTGTCCAGGCACCCCAGACGACAGTGACATGGCCCATTCCTGTTATCCCACTCTTCTCCCATGTGTGGTCGTTTCATATATTCAAATTCCATGTTTTACAATACACAATAATCACTTCACGTGGAATCTGAAGTACCCAAACCACATATATATGAAATAAAAATAGATTATAGAAAAAAAAAATATCGTTAATTTACTCTCAATTGGTCGAATGTGATTTAAAATTAAATTTATAAAATATACTTATATTCTTAAAAAATATAATATATTAAACTGATATTAAAAATAAATTTAAATCATTGTTTATATAAAATGGTGAAGTTAATAATTGAACTTTCTATAATAAAATAAAAAAAAACAATGTAAGTATAGTCCAGCGATACTTAATCTTTTTTCTTCTGGGTCGCATTCCTGTTATTACTAACATTACGTGTGCTTCACCATATTAATTAATACGAATACGTAAATATCCCAAATAATATGTACTATACAAAATATAGTGACATAACATAAATATACGTACAAAAAAATACAAACGTATCCAAAACACTCATTTTTTTAATCTATTTTGTTGCAAACAATACCCGATTTTCGAAAAACTTCTGGTGGATGTGATTATTTGTCTGGTGGATCTGACATTCACGCCGCTGCTGACCTCACTGGCCGAACGTTACTGCATTTGTTCTAAATTTTTTTCCTAACCGATTTCCTTTTAAATAATAAAATGTAACATCACCTTATTTCGTTTGCGAGTAAACCTCCAGACCACCTGATGATGATCTCTTGTTCTCCACCAACATGTCCTGAAAAGACTTACCAATTTAATAAGACATTCCATAATGAATCTTGACGTCGAGCCTTCGTTTCTCATCTCAAAAGGTCCGACAGTTTATTTTCAAACCGGTAGTCACCGCCCAGGGCGCCGAAACCATTGGTCACTGAGCTTCTATGAAACTAAGAAATATTCGAGGGACACTTACTACTTATTTTTCAATAAATATTATATAAATGTTGGCTGATTTCTCTCATCTGTCTTAAATGTAGATACGATAACCGGGTGGGCTTAGCAGTATTTTTTCCTAAAAAACACTGATAATTTGAACTATTGAATATATATTCGCTATTATTTTTATTTGATTTAATATATATTAGTTGCTTTTTCTCCAAATATTATATAAATGAATAGCTGATGCGTACCAATAATTACAATTCTCACAATAAAGTAAAATATCAAAATATTCAGTTCCAAAAAAATATTAAATATTATTGGTAAGATGTATGTATGTATTATAGTTCTGACGATGGCATGATGCCGCAAAATCATTGTAACATATCGACTGTGGAAAGGAAAAAGGACGTAACCCACAAATATTTTTTTACAGGAGATACAGAAAACGTTTTTTTGTTGATTTTGGACCAAAGGGAAATTATGAAATATAAACAATCTTTAAAAAACTGTTTTTTTATTGACTTAAACTAATATTTATTTACTAAATTGTTTGTTAAAAAACTCTTTTTTAAGTTCTTTTTTTGGTTGCAATTTTCACAGGCCCTTCTTTCTTCAATCTTAAAAACTAAATTTCGATACTAATTTGGCATTTTCAGCTTACATCCTTTTGATAGAACGTATATCAAGTTGTATAAATTGTGATTATCGAAAAAAGCTGTTTCGGAAAAACTGTGGGCTACGTAATTTTTCCTTTCCACAGTCGATGTGTATTCAAAATGCGATATTGGTGAATTATCGATATGGAAATACTCGAACTCTTGTATTTTTAAAACTGATATTTAGGTATTGAAAAAATACCGTGAATACCTGAACCTAGTTTCGGTAATACCGCTATTGTATTTAATAGCGTGTTCCAAAATCGCTGACGAACAATACTAACTTCTATCATTGTGTATCAATTTTATAAATAATATGATACCTCTGAAACTAGATTGAAATTTAAATACTTTAATTATGAAATTGTTACAGTATAAACAATTGAACTTAACCTTTTTAGTGCGCGTCCCCTGTTACACAAATGTAACGACTTATGATTAAATGACCATAAAGAACTCGTGCGGCATTCGACGTTGTTATTCAAATATCTGAGCGGCCATCTCACGCCACATCTAGTTTTACTCAGATCACCTGATATCCGTCAAGATTCTTCGTGACTGTCGCTGATACAGCAGTGGTCTCAGCCTGGGATTGATGTCTCCAGAGAATGATCTCGAGCACTCTCTTCATGATTATAGAATTCAACATCTAACTGTTCATATATTATTTGACTTGAAACTTTGTGAAATTTTGAATTTAATCTTTTGCAATTCCCCTAGCCTAGCCATTATAAAAAGTTTGATTCTGTAAATCTCCCGCACTTTATTTTGTTACTGTATTCATTTGCGTTATGATAACCCTTGTTAATTTATGGATACATATATATACCATGTAGAAATATAAAAGTTTGGATATTTATAACGTCATACGAATTTGTGATTGTGTTGAATTCTGTAGAAGTTTATCGGAATAAGCATTGGTGTCATTTTCCAATGATCTGATTACTACTGGACACGATAGAGCGTAATATAAATACATTTGTTTTTCTGAGTTGTCTGACCAATAAACTTGATGATCGTTCAATTTTTCAACATGACGGTGAACAAAGAATACTTTTTTTATACTGAATGCGAAAAAAATACATTAAAATTCACTATTTTAAGATCAATTAAAACAGAAAATGTTACAAAATCTAATAAACACATTTTTGTCTAATTAGGTTTTGTTTATTTCACAGCAGGCTTGGCTTCTGCCATATATCACATAGAAAAACTAATTAGCATACCTGCTAATTAATAAAACGCCTTTTAAATCACCTTCCGAATGCAAATGTCAGATAGCCGGATCTCATAGCCAAAGATCAGTGCCTTTCAAACATTCAAAGTAAATAAAATTATTTTATGTTTAGTTTCATTATTTTTTCTTTAACCATAACCATTAAGTTTACATCAACATATGTTTTTATTCTATAACTGCTTGTTAATCAGTCACTCAATAAGTTGTTCAGCTTATATTTTTTCCTTGTTATTGTTGACTTTAAAAGAATTTTGCTTACTTAAAATCTTCTACCCGCCACTTCTTACACATTTATTAATTGTATGGGACAGCGATGAAGCAAAAGTCAGAAGTATCTTAAGCTTTTTTCTTTCATCTGGGAGTGTATAAGGATCGTTCATGATACTTCTACTCGCTCTCCGTATGACGGCTTAATTTTTCGAAAGGTTATACTGTTTTTCACATTAGTATTAAAGCCCTTTGCTAGTACTTTGAGAACATAATATAATATGCATGTTGTTATGTTATGTGTCGTTAGACTGGGCACAAAAATAATTATTGACAGATTTTTTTTTCAGAAGTAAATGAAATAGTTTGTAAAACGGATTTCTGTAAGGCTACCGCTTAATACATCGAAAACATTTAAAACGACTTTTAAGCAATCATAGTAACATTGTTAGTCTGTACCGTCCTAGAGTAGAAACACGTGTCAAACTTGGCACAACGAGTAAAATAACGAAATGATCAAATTCAATATTGAAAATGGCCGAAACAGTCCATGGAAAATGAAAACACTACCGTATGCAGTGAAGGATTATTTTGAACTTAAAAGATCTGGTGATCTTTGCTGCCATGACATAATTATAATTATTATAGTATGGGTCATCACTTAACGAAAATAAATTACATTAAACTTCCCATTTACACGGTAGATACGTCCCACGCGATACTGGGTAAAAAAACGTGTAAAAAAATATATTAAAAAAAAAATATATGGTGGATAGGTTTCCTTACAGAAAAATCAATTCAGGATATCAAAAAATAGAATTTATTATTGCTTATTGTATCTTATTTTTATTGAAAAATACTTACTATCACAATGAGACAACGGACGAATTTCTCTTCTTTTTGCAGCGTGTTATTTCGAAATCGTGTAAAAAGTTAGTTCAGTGTATTATTGTCGTAATTTGAATAAACCAGATTAAAACGAAGACAAAAACACTGAGAGCCACTGGCTTAAATTATCTTACGCCAGTATGCGGTAATAATGAAACAATATTCAAATTTCTTTTTTATTTAGTATTTAATTGTGAATATTTTCAAGGCTTAGTGATTAAATAATAATGGTATTGATTACGTTTATTAGTGAATACATTGGGGGTCATAAATAATATTACCATATATTTAAGACCCCTATTACAATATAGTAAATAAATTATAGCATAACAATAATTGGCTGCATTATAGTATAACAATAGAAGTGTTATTTTATTATAACAAAAAGTTATGACTCGAAATAGAGGAGTCGTTTAAAATATTTTAATTAAGAGACCGATAAAAATCTAAAAAAAACACATTTTATTTAAAAAAAAAATACAATTTTATGTTTAGTTTATCGATATGAAGTAAGTTTTGAAAAACTCACATTTTTATATTATCTACTACTAGAGTAACGCCACGATTCCAAATTAAGCAACTTAATTAAGATTTGACTGTGTAAATTACATTTAATAACTTTGTTACTCCATTAGCGAGAGTAATTAGCTGACCAATATTTCTTTTCTAGTATTATCCTATTTTTTTTTTTTTTTAAACCATGTCCGCTCCCAATGTGGAGCATATGGACTCCTAATGGAGTTTATCTCAACAGAAGTGTTTCTACGAGAACTGCTTGTTACTCAGTTGCTCAACCTCTCTTTTTTCAAAGATCCTAATAGCCTTACTTAATTTGATCGTCCAGTTTTTTAGTCAGGTAACTTCGAAAAATCTCAATGGCAGTTAAATATGTAGTTATGTGGAATATTTTGCGCTCTATTGAGTCCAGTAAAGAAATCTTTTGACTCTATTACTCATAATGTATGTAGAATCCTTCTCAATCGAAAACGTCTTAAGCCTCATTTGCAGCAATTTGAGTTGTCTGTCTTTTCGCTTAGCATCTTCGGAAATTCCTAAGGGATGTGATCAGCATCTCGTGGCTTATTACCACATTCACTATCTCGCCTATCAACTAACCGGTTGCACGAGAAAAGCTCTGCATTTAAGCCACTGTATTCAGTTATCATATTAGATCCCCCATGGTTTGTAGTGTAGCGACCTGCATAATTACAGGTCTATTTCACACCTCAATTTTACAATTAGATATATCGTCATTATAATGCCAGAAAACGTTAAATATACAATTGGCGTTTGGAGTTAAGAATGCAAATCGATAGATTTAAGCACGCTGTAAAGTGTCAAAAAACAAGGTGACTCATATTACATTTATTTGATTCGATAATTAAAAATTTAAATACTAACTAATAATTATATATTCGTTAGCAGTTATTGCTGACATAAACACATACAAAACTTAACGCTTTTTAGATGTACAGATTTTTTTAATTCTACAGCTTCCCAAATACGATTAGACGACTAAACGTTTTTGAGTTGTAAAATTTATAGCCAATTGTTGTTTATTTACTTGTCTTATTGTCTACCGCCTCACTATTCGAAAAGTCGATTATCCCAAAACAAGGTTTTTTTACTTAACGTTTTCTGGCAGAATACCGTATTATTATATTGTAAATGTGACTTATTTTTTTAATGAAAATTATTTTTCATTTTATATGTGACTGGGAGAATAGAATGTAATATACTACCACATGTGTTATATAAGAAACATAAAAATAGCACGGTCTTGGTGAATATTTTCTAAAATTAATGTGTAAATAAAATGTGTCTTTTTTAAATATAATATTTGATAAAATAAAGCAAAAAAATACAAGACTACTAAAATCGTTTTGCACGATATTTAATTTAATAAAAACATATTTTATAATCCGCACAGAGTATGAAGTAGACACCCATCTCTCAGGTCTGATAGGCCATCAATTATTCTCAGTTGACAGAATTAATTACAGAAATTCGGTGCAGTTAGCCAAAATCATCCGGCCGAGGAGAGATGGGTCGAGAAGTAGCCGCCGACCCCATCTTCATTGTGATTGACGTCACAAAACACCCCGGGAGACGTCACTCTGCATTATATCATATTATTATTTTATTTGTAAAGGTATAATTCATTTAACGTAAGCCCCCACTTTGAGATACTTTGTCGTGTCTTACAAGCAAGTTGGAAGTGTTTAACGCGAGGGGTCCTCTAATAATTATTGCTAGCGATTAGTATAATTTAGCAAATGAATCAACAAGCTAAAACTGAAAAAGCATAATACTTAGAAATTTTAACTTCTCCGTCTTATTAATCAAAAGGAAATTAGCTGTAAGTCGAATCTTTATAGTAAATAGGGTTGAGTTAATGAAAAAGGAACCATCTGACGTTTTTAGGTATTTTGAGTTACGAATGGGAGATGGTTTTCAAATTGTGTTTTAATTAAGAAATCAAACTTAAGTTCGGCGTAGTTCCTGTTTTTGCACTATTTCTCTTTTTTTTTAACGGGAAAATTATCTAGAAGTCAAGTACAACTTAATTGAAAAGCGATGTAAGGATGGATAACATTTCAACATAGCCATTTAAATTCACAACATTTACATAAAGTGTCTAGAACATTTACAAACTTTGATACTCAATATTTCCATTCTGTAAATTTGCAGTTGGTTTTCTTTTGTTTAGCTCAATTCGATTAAACTCCGGTAGCGCTATACTTTCAATACAATATAATAAATATATATTTTTTAAGTGTTCTTTGTCAATCCTTGAAAGTCATTATATTATAAAAATAAATCACTGTTGTACTCAACGATCCCTCTAAGCTGCGCGCGCGATCGGCCGCGCATCAGTTGGGAAGCTCCCGCGCACTCATTCCGGGTTGGCGCGCATTACAAGACAGTTATTCAATTAATATTTGATCGGTCTGCGCAGCCGACCTCTTGTCTTTGCAAGCATTGGTTGTACTACTCCCACATCATTTATCAGAACAGGTTTCTCTTGTGGATAGCGCTATCAACTGATAAAATATAAAAAGGATACTGGGTTGTGTATACAAAATTGATTACGACTTATAACGAGATGTGACAAACAATTGGTAAAAGAAATATGAAAGTATTTATAATTAAATTACACAAAATATATTATGATTATTTTAACCATACTTATAAGTCACCCCTCGCACAATTACTTAATCCTGAGTGACAGGAGTATTATTGTAATTCGTATCTTATATTACTATAATCTTTATAATGAGAGATAACTAATATTTCTTCGCTCGAAAGAGTCTCAATGCAATAATTATTTTGGAACGAGTTAGATAGCTTGTAAGAGGACAACAGCTGAGTGACTTGTGGATTTTATTATAATACGAGTTCGTGGTGGCAGCATTGTTCCACAAGCAGGTAAAGTTTCCTCACTAAAATGTGCCTTAAATCTTAACACTATGAGGCTACCTTTCATTTTTTGAAGTCACTGAGCATAAATTGTTTATAATCACTTTCATAGAGTGTATGCTTGATTCCAACGTCGGACATATTAAGGCAGCGATTTCCAACCTGGGAGGCGTGAACAGTCGAAAATATGTATTTACACTTTAAAACGTGTCTTTATTACTATATGAAATAAAGGATGGGAAGGCGCGAAGATATTTTTTTCATCAAAGGGAAGAGTAGCAACATAATGATTGGAAACCACTGTATTAGGGGCTTATTAAAAGCTGGTTGTAGGCTAGTAGCGGTACGACCATGGAAAGGCTATAAGTGAGGAGCAAACATTCAAAAAGTGTTTTGTCACAAATTTTGAAAAATGGCGTTTTATATCAATTCTGATAGCCCATAATAAAACCTATGAATGGAAATCAAAATTAGTGTTCAAAAAGGTTTTTTTTCATATGAAAAGGAAATCATAAAGTTGACACATTCATACAAACCGTCACTTTTGCAACATTTAAATCATCATTTACCAAGCTTTGTATTTGTGTGACAAAACACTTTTTGAATGTTTGCTCCTCAAGTTAGGTAGATCTCTTCATTTAAATAATAGATGAAATGTTTTAAGATTTCGACTGAATGTGCTTGGTGGAATTTCAATATTAAATTTAAATCGTTCAAATTATGTACATTCACACAAGTTTTATTTCTTATATAAACACAATACATTTACTAAGCGTCAATTCAAGTTCATACGTGCACTTGAACGCCTGAAGATGCCGAAGGCGAAACCCGGGTCGTTAGTGACAAAACTTGTGTTAATGTACATAATTTGAACGATTCAAATGTATTTTCTCAGTTGGAAATAAATCATTTCAATACATTTGTGAGAGGTCCTTCACATTTTAGTCGTAGATAATTTAATTCATTTTTTGTATAATCTATGAATTCTTGAAATATTTCTTGCACCAGTAGTTGTACATATTTTGTCGTCAACCTTACTCAATTTATATAAATAACAATGTTAGGGTTTATTTTTCACCAGTTGATATCGCTCGCGGTGACCGAACCAGTTCTGATATTTATAAAAAATGTAAAAGAAGTACAAATGTCACTTTTAAGGTATTTACTGTCAAATTTCAATACTTGAAGGAAAAGCATTACATTCGAAATATAAAGCACTCTTTTGTATTAATTCTACATATTTTGTTGAACCGCTTGAATACCGCGCAAATAAATCATTAATATGTCCCAGAGATACTGCGTGTTTTTGAGAAAAATAATTTTGCCCAATATACACTTGAATTCGATATTTTAAAAACCTATATTGACTCAGTATAGATATCACTACACATATTCATCGAAATACTGCTTATATTCTTTTAGAAGATCAAGTATTTGATTTTTTAAATGTCTTAGACATCCGCGTTCGCATGCATATGTTCCGGACACCGGTGTCCGCTTGGTATTCAAGTGGTTAATATAATCATTATCGAAACATGTGATACTTGTGATAAGGGGAACCGGTTCTAATCCTATTAAATCAATTTAGTATTATAACAAAATACTATTTTATTTTGTTAAAAGTATGAATGATTTTTTTTAAATGTATTTATTCCCTTTTTACCATAATTATTAGTTGCAACATTACAAATATTCCAAAAGTAATTTGGTTTGGGTTTTTTTAAGTGCTAACAAATGTTAGATCAGTATTCGGTGATTTTGCGGATATGAGATATATAATATCATATATGAATTCTTACAATACAATTATAAAAATCGATATCTTTTCTTTTGTAACTATAACTATGTACATACATATCGTATGTTATTTTTACCCGTCTAAAAAATAGTTATAACTTATAAATCAAACCATTTCATGTTATAACCACTTCATGACAAGAGACCACTTTCCATGTCTAAACCATGAAATCGTGAGCGAGTGCTTGATGGGGTTAAAATTCTGTGTGAGTCAAATCCGACAGACTACACGTGCTGTCATGAAAATTGTTATATCTTAGTTTTGACATTTCTTTACAGATGCCGCGTTTGACATTGATCGAATTCCCAACAATGTGGGTTAACTATTCGTGACCTGTACACTACCTTCAATGTACCTATAGTTATGCCAAATGATTTTCAGAAAGTCACTCTTGCATCTGTTGATTTCTAACATTCCACACTTTTTATTACATATATTCCAAGGATTAGTATGTTACTTCTAACGAAGAGAACCATCTGTCAAATCGTCCCATTTTTTTCGAAATAATTCGGAATGCGTAGATTATATGTATATATTTTTAAAAATATTCCATTTCTGTTGAGATATCTCCATCAAGAGGCCATATACTGCAGATTGGGAGCGGACATGGATAAAAAATCATCATGTGTCCGTATACCTATCATTATCTATCAAAATTATTTTACTAAAGCATATCAAGTTTTCATCCCCGAAAATTAATAATAGATGTTCTGACAGTGATAACTATGGTTCCCAAAGTTTATTGACTAGTTTCATGTGACATAAATGTACATAACGGCGGCAGTTGCATAGATAAGGCACGCAGCCGTCAACATTGCTTTGACGGACATTTGAAAATGATTTGTGTTTCCAAGCTAGTTGCTTTTCGTATGCTGCATGGTCAGATTAATGATTGCTGATATGCAAAATGATTGAGTGTTTCCTTTATTCAGATTATTGACATATTTTATTTTGAATTGTATCACAATTATCAGTGACAAATATAGTTTTTAAATTGCCGACAGTTAGTTCTACATATGCATGTATATTGCAATGTTAAAAGTACTAATTAAACCATTTGGACATATGTGAAATATGAATATATCCGATAGAAACATTGCTACCTAATGCTATATCACTAAGACAATTGTCAGATTGGTTCTATATATTGTATAGAAAATTAGCACTATTGTTCTGTTCAAAGAAAATCTTGGTTTGATGTTAAAATATTGTATTCCGTACTACAATTTTACAATGAACAAAATTGCCTGGATTGGACCGCCAATTTCGCTAAAATTTGTAAGTAAAACGCAAAGTTTCGTAAAGTAAAACTTTCAACATAAACAAACACCAAAACAAAACCTTGAAGTAGTAAAAATAACTGGACTAAAACGTATCCAGCCCATCATTTTTCCATAGTGTCGTGATATATATCTTTTAATAATTTCTGTCCATTTTATGACAATACAAACATAATAATTCACATGACTCGTATCTGTGGAAAGTTCATATCAAATTATGTAAATTAATTGATTAAGCTAAGATTATTCATATTGGCATAAGAGGTGAGTGCAAGATTGAAATATTTTTTTAAAATGTCTCAAACAATCTAATACGATGATGATGTTTTTATTGCGTTACATCCGTTGATTTTAAATTTCAACATTATCAGATTTGTTTTAATACGAACAGTGATTCGTGTAATGTTGTGTATTCTTTAAAAAAATATATATAATTTTACTACTCATAATATATTATATTTTACACAGTCCATAATTGGAACATATTATATTAATTTTCATACGATACCACTTTAGGGGAAATACGTAAATAAGTAACCAATGTGTTCCTGTTCTAATTTTGAGGCGAAAGCAAACCCTCGTGCGATAAATATGCCCTCTTTTGTGGCCCACATCCATCTCGTGTCGAACTAATATCACATTATAATATTCGACCATTTCATGCGCATTGGCCATTAGACTCGGCAGTTTTTGATATACGAGCATGTCCGGCCGGCAGTGATTTTATCAAGCGACTTCGTTAAAATAGTTTGCATAAGTGGAGTACGTGGATATTTACGATCCCCTCTTTTCACAGCATTGGCGTACTAAACATTATTTGATTTCTATAAATTACTTAACAAATCTTATTTTTTTTCTGTTTGATATGTAAATATAATTATTTCTAATACTTTCGATGGTTTCGGCGGTAACTTTGTGGAAGTTCATTTTAATAGAAAATTTAAATTAACTTTAAACCTAGCTGATTGATTGCAGCTCATTAGTTTAATAGTTTGTAATGTTTAACGTCATTAGTAGTATGATTAAATTTATTTGCACTGTTTCGATTTTATAATCCCCTCTTTGCTTCCCTTAAAAAGGAAAAATCCCAATCTGATTGATTACAACTCATTAGTATCATTAGTATCATTATCTGTTTGTTTTATTTCGATTCTACACCCCCCTCCTTGCTCCTCTTAAAAGGAAAAAAACCCAAACCTCCATTTTGTAATTTTATAATTTTAAAATATTAGAATCAATCTTGCTTTATTACTTAAGCAAACTTTGCGATAGTAAGTCTGAAGATGCCTCTGAAAGAGGCGAAACACGTTTCACAGTTAGTAACACAATACGTGGAATAATCAAAGTTAATTTAAATTTTCTAATAATTATTTCTTTCTGGCAAAAGTTGGTAGGTAACAGATTGATAGTTTTGAGGAAACTGCAAATGAAAAATTCACCTTTTAGCCTTTAAAGCTTCTAGAGTTGATATTGTTTGCTATACATATAAATATAGATGCCGATCCGACACACATAAGAGTTTAAAATTGATAGACAGGGACAATTGCCTTTCCAAAATGGTATATGCAATTCACTAATTAAGTGATTCCAGAAAAAGAATTTATATCAAAGAATCTCTTTGTACATTTACTTAACTAATTTTTGTCAGTATAGTTAATAACTAACTTCTGACAGAACGGTGACGATATTAGCACAAGAAAAACGCACACACGGAAAATCGCTACCTGGCATAAAAATCTGAGACAAATCAAAAATACTTTTTCCGAGATAATTAGATGTTAAGACATTGTTTATAGTTTTAAGTTTTAAGGTAGTTGATTATTTAGTTTCTTTTGCGGTTTGTAATACGAATAATAATGTATAAAGATCCTTTTCTATAATATTAGTTGTCTCTAGTTATTCCAATTATCCAATTCATGCTTTAATGTTGCAGGCAAATATCAATAAATTCAATAGTGAGATTTTGCTTTAAAACAAAGCGTTACTTTTTTTTAATGTCTTAGTGTTTTATTACGTAGATTTAGCTTTCAGCAATCGATTGGCGTATTCATCTCAAAATCGATATTTTTGTTTTATCTCACTGTTGCTATAAGGTAGCGATTTTTTATGACATATGTTGACATATGTTGACATATGTTAATATGCGCACAATTAAATTAAAAACAAATCATATTGAAATCTAAATAATTATTATGTCATTTCGAAAATTATTTGAAAGATTTTTTTGAGAAAATATATAGGTAATATATCTATATTTTTACCAGTTACTTTTATTGTGTTTTCACACCTTTTGCTTTGTCAATTTTTAAGTATCAATAAATATGTAAAACGTATATATTTAACTAAAAAATATTTATTTTTTTAATTCTTAAAAAGCTCAGAGTGGCATTACTGATATATATTATATTTAATGATCAGAAATATTTTTTCGTACCTAGAAAATATTTCTGTTCACAATTGAGTCGTTAGTTGTTATTGTAATATAGTTTCATCAAGACTAACATACAATAAAAACATTCAAATTCGTAAATAATATTCATGCCCCTTATCTCTACTTATTAAGCGCGCCGCTGTAGTGAATTTACTGCAGCAGTTTATTTTTCCTTATTATTTCGGGACTCGCTAATTGAGTGAGAATTTGGGCTTTTGATTTATAGTGATTGAGCAAATGTCAGTACTGATTGTTCCAAACTTAACTATTTTTATAATGGTCGCCATAAAAGAACCAGATTTTTGCCATAAATTATTGCATATCGAAGACAAATAAAGCTTTTATTGTTAATATATTATTACAGTCCAGTAAATTGGGCTACGACTTTTGTCAACCTTTTAAATTTAATTTCACTACATTGCCGGCAGGGTATGAATTAAAAATAGTAATAAACAAAATAGTAAATCATAATCGGGGATTTTAAATAGATAATTAGTAATACTTGAACGGGGTAATCATTTCTTTTTGCGCCGGCAACGTTTTTTTGGTTTGTACTAGCTTCCGGCGAGAGCGAGAAACGATATAAGCCCGCGAAGCAGTAGTTCGTCCTCTTTTTTCTTAACAAATTTGCACGCGACAGACGTTGTTTTTGTGACAGCGGACGCTGTCACATCTATTAATTTTTTTCCTCACGTGGCAAAACTAAATCCAAGGACACCCACGACAATTTTCAACATTTGAAGGACTTATCGTGCTGAAGGGAATTTGTCAGTGTTAAACGTGGCGGGCAATGGTGTAAATTAAGTGTTACGAACCCCGAAGTGGAATTCGATGTTCCAGTCTGCCTTCTAGGACTCCAAACAAAGGTTAGTTAAACAGATAAGTCACAATAAATCCGGTCCTGTTACCTGCAATCGGACTTACGTTATGGCCAAGCGGCAGGCTCGATGCTAAGTAGGTAACATTATTAATGTGCCGGTGAGACATATTTCGCCGTTGGGAAGGCAGACGGGAACAAGCGAAAGGGGGGTTCGATTTAAAACCACAGCTCGAGTTAACTTAACTTTTTTTTTTATGTTCGCTATTTTAAGTCAGACCCGTATGTGTTAAATGTGTATTGACATGTGCTTATGTTCCATTATCCGATTTTTGTAGGATTATTGGAGGCACAAAAATGTATTAGGTTAAGGGCCAGCTACCCGTGAGAGACAGTAACTTCAGTATTGTAATAGTAACGAGGATTTTGTTTGTTTTTAGAGAAAAAGAAATCTATTAAATATTCTCCGAACTTGCCTACAGGGCGGAGAAGGGGGTCTTTGGTCTTATTGTGAAATGTATAAGCGAGAACGCGTCGCCGCAGGTCGACTCTACCGCGGCGTTCTAAATCTGTCGTCTCTCATGGATGGACTGGCGAGATGAGGGTATCCGATTGGAAATATAATCACCGTTCGGGCAGTGGTGTAGAGAGTCGAACGTGGCTGCTCAGGGTCGGATGCCTTCATCCTAGGGTAGTCAAGAAGTCGACGTTAAGTGCTCCTCACCGAAGACGGACGGACAGCATAGAGCTCCGCGGCCGCAGGAGCGGCTGGGAGTCAAGGTATGGCTTGACGTGTAAATCCTCAGCGTAAGGACGCCATCTTACTCGCGGACGTCACCCCGGGAGTAAGACTCAACCTCGAGGTCAAGAGAAGACCGTTCGATTAAAATAATAATTCCATAGCCAAGCCCATCTGCCAAATGGGTATGACATCGATATGTCATCAATTTTAGAGGTAGGCTGCCATATCGGGGACTGTCTTCTGGCAGGAGACCGTTTCCACCCCGGCTGTCCGCTCGTCTCAGTGAAATGGAGCACGTGTTAAGAAATTTGCTGTGTGGTCGACGGACGTGGCGCTGTCGTGTGAGAGGCAGTCAGGTCGGACCTGACTCCAATTACTAACGTATACGCCTGACCAAACGGTCCCGACGAGCTGGATGCTTGTCGGCATAGCGGACCGATAGAACGCTCAGCGTTCATCACATTAGGCATGTAAACTCCGCTATGAAGGTCTCACAATACGCCCCCCCGCGTTCCCGAGATCACACTAACTTCATAAAATAGGGTCTGCACTTAGGTATCGGACACGGAGAACTCATTTTCCAGAGTGTGGCTGATGATGACAACATCACTCAGTTTTCGAAACCGAGAAGACTTTTTAGTAACGCCACTACGCTAGTTTCAAAGAAACTGGTATTAATCCCTACGAATTGCCTGTCCAATACCTACGCGAGACATAGTTTTTAGAATAATATTTGTTTTTCTGTTCATTCAACCTGACCAAAAAAAAAAAAAAATCCCAAATATGATATTAATTGCGGTCACAATTTATAAATCAGGAAAGAATTCCAAGGAGATCATATTATCCATTGCATAAAAAGAATGTTTTTTTTCTAAATCAATAATAAGTTGCAAATTTATTTTGTACAAAATTACACTCAATTATCAAATCATTACGAACAATGTAGTTCGAGTAGCATTGCGTTTAAAAATAATCCAAACATTAGTAGTCGACGGTACCGGAAGACCGCAAAGTTTCATTTAATTATTTAATATGTTTAATTGCCCGATACTGGGATTGTATGTTGTTGTTTCTGTAACCCGGGTCGTAATTAAAGTTAGAGCTCTTAGTGAATTTTCATTTGGGGAATTCACATATTGTATTCAATTTCGCTGCTAGATGTTTTTTTATGTGAGCTAGTCGAGGAAATTTTTCTAAATTCCCATAACCTGTTTTTTTTTAAAATATACTGGTGTTCTGCACCCATAATTGATTGTAACCCTGTGTTTGATTTGTTTTGCAATTGACCCTACTATATTTTATCCACATGTACAATGAGGGCGACGCAATACAAACATCAGCGGTTATGGTGGAAAACGGTTAACTCTGTCTTTCGTCTAATCGCTGGTGGCGTCGTCGTCACAATTGGCACCGCAACGTGAGTGGCCTTGATAGAATCATGTTTTCCAACGGTTAAGATGTGAACCGGTAACGTAACTCTAATACTAACTGTAAATGTAACTTCAAAAGAATCACACATCAGCAAACCAACGATTGGAGTAACATCAAATCGTTGGCAAGCGAATTTAATATCGACCAAACGCAGACCGTTTGAATGTTTTTAACCGCACTGTACAAGGAACGTTGTTTGATCGCCAGCGCTCCGAGTATAGCCGGTTAGAAAATAGTCGAAGTAGATTCTTGGAAAGGTAAACTCAGTACAGTTAAATGTAAAAGAGAAGGAATGAATGATTTTCATCAGGGACGTACGCCTTGAAAGAAAAGCCTCATGTCTCTACCGCTATTAAAAAAATAAAAAAAAAGAAAATTCCATTTTCCGGAAAAATGGAAATGAGTAGAATCATGGGGTCACAATCCGTTCCCAGAGACGATGCTCTGGGTGGCGCCCGCAAAAATTGCGACCCGGGAAGGTTTTTTCTTTTTTTTTTTAAAAAAAAAAAAACCCACTGAATTTCCAATCTTGTAAATGTCGAGATCGACCAGATAGTGTAAAAATATTATGAAATTTCTTTTTATGAAACCTTTGATTTATGCAATTTTTTTTAATGAAACATTTAATTATGCAATTTGTTTTAATGAAACATTTAATAATCACCAAGTGAGAACTTGGCATGTGTTATGATATAAGCAGGTAGTCTTGGATGAAGAAAGGAAAGACCATCACCAGTGGGCAACCCCGATGAGCTAACCGATGCCGCCTGATACATTGAGCCGTGGTGTGGACAGTGGGAGAGCCTTCCACTCCAGACTCTGAAGGAAGACTCATTGGCCCACACCAATAGCACAGTGCAAGCGCGCCCAACAATGCCAGGGAGAGGAACCTTCTCCTTGACCATATCTCATATCCATGAACTTGAAGTATCACACCTCCTTCCGAATCCACCAAAACCAAGTCTCCAGATATCCAAAACCTCTAGGAGACGCTCGCCGGAGCGTCGACCTAGCCGGGAGCGAGCCACTCGGCCACGGCGAAAAGCTGAGAGATGTCCACAATGAAATAGGCATAGACCACCGTACCGAGATAACGAGATCTCGTAACACGCACCGCTAGCGAAATACTAAAAAGAGTGACGGAAAGATGCGTGTGAAAAACAAGTGTTCATAATAATACGGAAAAAGAGACTGTTACAATTAATAATTATGTCACTAAGTTTGTTTACCAAAAATAATTACAATTAATAATTATGTCACTAATTTTGTTTACAAAAATAACGTTAAACAACGATTGTTAAATTAAGTATGAACAGTACGAAGACAAATAAATCTGTATAGAGACGAGGAGTAACTTAATAGAAACGAAGGTGTAATAACACCAGAAATAAATGACGTGAAATTGACAATAAAATAAATAAAAATACGAAGAAAATTAAGCGAAAAGTTTTCTATAAAAATGTCCAAGAACAATAAATAAAATGTGTAATCGATTGTATGAATTAATCGCTTAGTAACTGCAAAGTGAAGCAAAACTCGTTGTGTCGAGTAGCAATTACGGAAACGAAACAATTAGCAAAAATACTTTGTAAACCAAATGAATGACGACAACAAACCGTCGTTTGCAATAAAATAAATACTGAATTAAAAATAAAATACGCCGAAAGACAAATAAAATCGGACAGCCGCGGCGATAATGTAAACACAATTAACAAGTAATTAGTCGGCGAGCGACGAAAATAAATAAGTCAAGTAGACGAAATACAATTCAAGGAGTAAATAATAAAGTGTCAGAAGCGATAATTGAAAATGATAAATAAAATATTAATTAGTGCAAAGAATCTATAATCAAAATTTTTCAACGAACAAAAAAAAAATACTACAGTAAAGGAACATTATTAATCGAGATTCACGAACATTTTGTGGATGCGGTTTATGCACGGTACCAGATAAATAAATAAACTAATTATCAAGTATAAATAAATGCACTAATTACGAAACGTGTCTGGAAGTGCACAACGCAGCGAGCAGCCAGGCCGTCATTGTAAACACACGAAGAGGATTCACCAGTTCAGGGGAGAGGGATGGCATCCTCTCAACCTGGCACCGCGACGAGAGAGGCCTTGAAGTCTCATCCCCGAGAAATCACCCCGCGGCGATCAGAAGGAAGACAAACCACCCCCCCCTGTGATGGATGGGCCCTCAACGATTCCAAGTATAGTAAAAAAACTCGTAAAAATTAGGCCTCTTTAAAGATTTTTTTTTCAGTTGTTATAACTTACATATAACTGAATTCTTGTTAAAAAAAAACTATAGTCATTAAGCTACTTGATTTGGCCAGCTGGCTGACTGATTGTTTATTCTATTAATTCCTCTGTTAATTCCATGTATGAAATTCAAAGTTTCCGTCAAAATAATAAACTGATTCACTAAAACAGTTTTGTATGTCACCATGTAGTAAGCAAAATGGCCCTCTAGCCGAGTTGTAAAAAAAAAAAAAAAGTTTAATTAAATATTAGCACTGAAGTGTTTTGTAGAATATAACAAAGGAATTTTTCCTGCAAATGTATAACTAGGTTAAGAATTGTATTTTTCTTTCAGTCGTCAGCGCACGGCATAACATAATTCTGTTCAGGAACTGTATAAATAATTGTCTTTAACACTACTGTAAAAATAGGGCACCTTTGCAAGTTGGTTCACTCGAGAATGAAAAGTAATTAATGCGTAACGCACGCGCCGTTTTGCCACAGGGTCGGATTAAGTGGGCCGCTGGGACTCCCTCGCCCTTGGGGGCGCCCAAGCACAATTTTTTTTTCTATCAATGTAGCGATTGAAAAGGTTGAGTGTAAGTAGAGCCCTGGAAAGACGGGTGGTTTATTACAGTCCAGTAAATTGGGCTACGACTTTTGTCAACCTTTTAAATTTAATTTCACTACATTGCCGGCAGGGTATGAATTAAAAATAGTAATAAACAAAATAGTAAATCATAATCGGGGATTTTAAATAGATAATTAGTAATACTTGAACGGGGTAATCATTTCTTTTTGCGCCGGCAACGTTTTTTTGGTTTGTACTAGCTTCCGGCGAGAGCGAGAAACGATATAAGCCCGCGAAGCAGTAGTTCGTCCTCTTTTTTCTTAACAAATTTGCACGCGACAGACGTTGTTTTTGTGACAGCGGACGCTGTCACATCTATTAATTTTTTTCCTCACGTGGCAAAACTAAATCCAAGGACACCCACGACAATTTTCAACATTTGAAGGACTTATCGTGCTGAAGGGAATTTGTCAGTGTTAAACGTGGCGGGCAATGGTGTAAATTAAGTGTTACGAACCCCGAAGTGGAATTCGATGTTCCAGTCTGCCTTCTAGGACTCCAAACAAAGGTTAGTTAAACAGATAAGTCACAATAAATCCGGTCCTGTTACCTGCAATCGGACTTACGTTATGGCCAAGCGGCAGGCTCGATGCTAAGTAGGTAACATTATTAATGTGCCGGTGAGACATATTTCGCCGTTGGGAAGGCAGACGGGAACAAGCGAAAGGGGGGTTCGATTTAAAACCACAGCTCGAGTTAACTTAACTTTTTTTTTTATGTTCGCTATTTTAAGTCAGACCCGTATGTGTTAAATGTGTATTGACATGTGCTTATGTTCCATTATCCGATTTTTGTAGGATTATTGGAGGCACAAAAATGTATTAGGTTAAGGGCCAGCTACCCGTGAGAGACAGTAACTTCAGTATTGTAATAGTAACGAGGATTTTGTTTGTTTTTAGAGAAAAAGAAATCTATTAAATATTCTCCGAACTTGCCTACAGGGCGGAGAAGGGGGTCTTTGGTCTTATTGTGAAATGTATAAGCGAGAACGCGTCGCCGCAGGTCGACTCTACCGCGGCGTTCTAAATCTGTCGTCTCTCATGGATGGACTGGCGAGATGAGGGTATCCGATTGGAAATATAATCACCGTTCGGGCAGTGGTGTAGAGAGTCGAACGTGGCTGCTCAGGGTCGGATGCCTTCATCCTAGGGTAGTCAAGAAGTCGACGTTAAGTGCTCCTCACCGAAGACGGACGGACAGCATAGAGCTCCGCGGCCGCAGGAGCGGCTGGGAGTCAAGGTATGGCTTGACGTGTAAATCCTCAGCGTAAGGACGCCATCTTACTCGCGGACGTCACCCCGGGAGTAAGACTCAACCTCGAGGTCAAGAGAAGACCGTTCGATTAAAATAATAATTCCATAGCCAAGCCCATCTGCCAAATGGGTATGACATCGATATGTCATCAATTTTAGAGGTAGGCTGCCATATCGGGGACTGTCTTCTGGCAGGAGACCGTTTCCACCCCGGCTGTCCGCTCGTCTCAGTGAAATGGAGCACGTGTTAAGAAATTTGCTGTGTGGTCGACGGACGTGGCGCTGTCGTGTGAGAGGCAGTCAGGTCGGACCTGACTCCAATTACTAACGTATACGCCTGACCAAACGGTCCCGACGAGCTGGATGCTTGTCGGCATAGCGGACCGATAGAACGCTCAGCGTTCATCACATTAGGCATGTAAACTCCGCTATGAAGGTCTCACAATACGCCCCCCCGCGTTCCCGAGATCACACTAACTTCATAAAATAGGGTCTGCACTTAGGTATCGGACACGGAGAACTCATTTTCCAGAGTGTGGCTGATGATGACAACATCACTCAGTTTTCGAAACCGAGAAGACTTTTTAGTAACGCCACTACGCTAGTTTCAAAGAAACTGGTATTAATCCCTACGAATTGCCTGTCCAATACCTACGCGAGACATAGTTTTTAGAATAATATTTGTTTTTCTGTTCATTCAACCTGACCAAAAAAAAAAAAAAATCCCAAATATGATATTAATTGCGGTCACAATTTATAAATCAGGAAAGAATTCCAAGGAGATCATATTATCCATTGCATAAAAAGAATGTTTTTTTTCTAAATCAATAATAAGTTGCAAATTTATTTTGTACAAAATTACACTCAATTATCAAATCATTACGAACAATGTAGTTCGAGTAGCATTGCGTTTAAAAATAATCCAAACATTAGTAGTCGACGGTACCGGAAGACCGCAAAGTTTCATTTAATTATTTAATATGTTTAATTGCCCGATACTGGGATTGTATGTTGTTGTTTCTGTAACCCGGGTCGTAATTAAAGTTAGAGCTCTTAGTGAATTTTCATTTGGGGAATTCACATATTGTATTCAATTTCGCTGCTAGATGTTTTTTTATGTGAGCTAGTCGAGGAAATTTTTCTAAATTCCCATAACCTGTTTTTTTTTAAAATATACTGGTGTTCTGCACCCATAATTGATTGTAACCCTGTGTTTGATTTGTTTTGCAATTGACCCTACTATATTTTATCCACATGTACAATGAGGGCGACGCAATACAAACATCAGCGGTTATGGTGGAAAACGGTTAACTCTGTCTTTCGTCTAATCGCTGGTGGCGTCGTCGTCACAATATCTTAAACTTTTCGTGCATTATAATTAACATTTTTATCACTGGGAGTGGCAAGCGATTGACAGATGCATATATATATTAAAATATAGCTACTGACCAGTGTCAGTTGACTCACGAAGAAGACCGACACACACTGTGTAGGTATTTATCTTTCATTTCCGCTTATGTATATTGGAATTTGGTTTTATTTTTTTGCTAAAAAATAATCAACGTCAAAAATTGTATGTAATGAATACAAAATTTCATTCAATGTTGTTTGTTTATAAACAATTTCAACCAGTGGCGGATTAAGCACGTTGGAGGCCTTAGGTGCAATAAATTTTGGAGGCCCTGTTTTTTTAATAACATAAAAGTGTTGCAAAACTCTTCGTAGAATAATAATGAATATTTATAACTGATAATTAGATATAAGGATTTATATAATTTATGCTATTTTTGAGGCCCTCAAAATTTGGAGGCCCCAAGCGCGCGCCTCTTGCGCTCATGGGGTAATCCGCCACTGATTTCAACTGTTAAATAATTGAAAAGAGAATAATTTAAAATAAAATAACATTAATAGCATTCAATAAATGGATTATTTAAAAGTGTTGTTTAAATGTGACAAACTTAATCTGATATGTGCTAAAAATGGATTGAAAAGAAAAACTATGCTTCTCAAACACGCCAAACACATGTCACACCCATTTACACAGCCAGTGAAAAAGCAAAGTATTTTTGAACTAATTGCCTCAATTCTACAATCGAAAATATTTAAGATCGTCGATCGGATTGAATATCATTTAATCATTTCGTATTTTATATAATGCCAAACCTTCATCGCTTACTTCAAACATTGCAGTCCATGGTTGTTAGCTTCCTCACACTTCTTTCAATTTCGATTATTTCATTGGTTCATTCAGGAGCCTATTAACCTTTTCAGCACCGCGATGTTTTCAGCTAAAAACATTCACTCACATACCTACCGCTTTTTTTTAAATATTTTTTTAATAGTTTTAAAAAATAGTACTGAATTTATGAATATCAAAAGTTTACTTATAAAATGATATAAATAGTTTAATATTTTAAAGTTACATTCGTGTTCTTCAGTGGACTTAAGGTATTCATGCCGTTTGTATGTAGCGGCCACCAGTGTCCTTACGGTACTGAAGCGGTTAAAACTTACTGTGACGCTAAAAAGTGATAAAAAAAAACGATGATTTATCAGTATTCCGAGTGCTTATTACAAGCGTTATTTTTCTTCGATGGATTGTAAGAAATAAATTCAAGAAGTTATTTCGCATATGAATTGAGTACTTTTCTTATCTGGCTGGACGTTAAATAATGAATGGTCTCTTGCCACTGATTGTCGTTTGAATTTAATACCATACAAGCGTAGATCACTGGGGTTTTTGCATCAACAGTGAGAAAATGTCCTGCATGAATGGAATAGGGATAAAACCTAGGGCCCCGCGGAATGTGAAATCTATAATAAGTATCGTTGAAATTCTCGCAAACCATGATTATGTTTCTAAATAAATATCTATTCGTAATTTTTTAAATAGTAAATTCTTAGGGGAAAGACGACATCGTCGGTATATTGGCGGAAGGTGTTGAAAACCGACTGTTTTGAGTAATGAATGCAGAAAGATAGATTGTCACTGTAAAAACGTCTTCAGAAAAAACAAGGTCAGCCATATTGTGTATTTTAATATATATTTTGAAGATATGTAATATACAACTAGTTAATTCCCATTTAAGTTATTTTTGGCAGCAAAATAACTATAAATAAGCCTTTGAATATGAGAATTGAAAATCGTTAATCATTATCGAATCTTGAGGTTTGAAAGCAATAAATAAAGTGCACACACTGAGATGTTAAAAGTTCATGATTGTTGAAAATAACGGTAATGTCAAAATAAAGCTTTTTGACTTATCGCTGTCTGTGAGGAAACCGACGATATAATATTTAATGATACAACGTGTATTCGACAAATGTTCGATAAATATTCTAGACCAGTGATCGGCAAACTGCGGCTCACCAGCCATATGCGGCTCTTTTGCCCACAGTGAGAGTGTGGCTCTCCCACAACATATCGCATACAATGCGATTCAAAATTTGTAACCGAAGTCGGTTTTCGGTCTTAAAACTTGAGGCGATCTCAATTAGATTGTTGATTTTTTAAGCAAAAACCAGCTTTACCCAAATCAAGTTAATAAAATTTACCTACAGTTTAAGTTTTAAGCATTTGGTTTAAGAAATTTCAATCGCTGTATAGTTGATATTTGGCTCAGTTGACTGTTATAGACTGAATGCTTTTTTCAGTATCATATATCTTACAAAACTATTCGTTATTATAATAATACAACCGTAATTTTCTGTAAAGATTCGGAAAAAAATGACTGAAAAGGTCATGTCCGAATCCAGGTTTATGGTAAGAAAGATCCAACGAAATATAATTACTTGAAATTGTCATCATGACGTATGTATTTGACAAAGCTTTTGTGTTATTGGTGTTTAACAATAAAGTCTTGTACAGTGGAACTTATCATAACGAGTTTAATTCGTTCCAGAGTCTTACTCGTTATGTGAAACACTCATTATGCGAAACAATTTTTCCCATATAAAAAAATGTAGAATACAATAATGCGTTTCATGCCGAAAATAAAATCAATTTTTAACGTTTATTAAAAAGAAATTACATACTTATAAACTGTAAGCGTAACAACCTGGGATGCGATTTCGATTTGCAAAAAAAACAATTTAAAAAATCGACTAGTTTATTAGTATGAATTCATGACAAATAATTCATTCTTTTTTTACTAGAAAGCTGTCTAGAGACATTCGTTTTTGTCGACGCTTCAAAATGTGACACAGCATTGTCATATCAGAATACATTTGTAAAACGCATAGCCACCTCCTTATTAGGGTGATGCTTCTCAATGTACGATGCAACAGTTTCCCATGCTTTTAGCATTTCTCTTATTGCGCCAGAAGATTGTTGATCTGCTACTTCCTCCTTCCCCACTAAAAAAACTCTCCTCCATAACTTATTGCTGTGAAAAACAATGTAACTCCATAAGCTCTTCGGTGCTCTTCTACAAGCTCATCAATATCGTTGTCACCCACCCAGTCCCATGGTATTAGAGTGGACACTCATAGGTGAGTGACGTGAAGATGGGACTTTCTCTTTCTGCGTCATTCGTTAAGGGAGCATTTTTTTACAATCTGTTTTGCTCGGTATGCGAATTACTCGTTATGAGAGGTCTCATAAGAGGTGCTCGTTATGAAAGGTTCCACTGTAGTTGAGAAAATACGAAAATAAGAGGTAATGAGGAAATAGCCATTTTGTTAGCAGAACATGGTGATATAATCGTATATTTTTATTGGTGGAGATTTTCATATTAAGATAACGTTTAGTTTTCAAGTACGCGTATATTTATATAATTCTTCTTGTTTCTATTATCACATTATAGTCGACGAATCAAAACTGTCTCTTATATGAATGTATGTCCTGCGTGGCTCATTTAACCTGCGAGGTCGGTAATCAATAACACTGGCCATGGAGAGCTGACTCCAGGCCTCCGGACTGCGCTTGCACTTTTTCAGCATTGGTATGGCATGTAGCCGCGATCGATCATAGCTTGTCAGTGATTGCAACGCAGTGCAAGGAGTCTGCAACGTGTTTACTTGCCAATTAGGTCCCGTGGGATAAGTGACTTCATATTTCAATATAGCTACATCTATAAGAAACGAGCAACAAGCTCTTCTACATACATATTTATTTTAATTTTGCATTTACATACATACAAAATAAACCAATTATGTAGCCGAAAATTTATTGCTCTTGAACTTCGTCATTATCGGTTCCATGGTCTACGGCAGTGCTTCCCATATTGGGGGCCGCCGCAGAACATTTTTTTCAGATTAACGGGGCCGTGGAATATTTTTTTTTGGTAAGCACTAGTCTACGGGCTTGGATAACAGTACTTTCATAAATTGATTATACAACCGATTTATGGATTCTTTTTTAAGACATTTTATTTTAGCAGGGCTGTGGAGTCGAGTAAAATAAAGACGAATTCGACTTCGACTCCGAAGGATTTTTTTAATAATTTCATTTTAACTTATATATGTACATGTATTCCATCAGATCATCTTTAGTCAGCCAAGCATGCAATATCAACACTATGGACTATCGTGGTTTGAATACACATAATTGATTTTTTTTAATGTTTCGAGCCGCTCGTTTTTCACAACTCCGACTCCGGCCAAAATACTGCGACTCCACGATTCCGACTCCAACTCCACAGTCCTACATTTTAATATGTGATGAGTAAGTTCTCTTTCAACCATACAGTTTAAAACACAGGTCACAGTTAACAGCCTTATTCTCTATTCTAAATTTTCCTAAATAGAGAGGTTGAGAAAGTGAACAACAAGTAGAATGTGGAGAATATGGTCTCCTTAACCCTTTGCCCGCGTCACCAAATTTAGCGAACATGCCCTGTAAGCGGCTGCTTTTTTTGCGGATTTTGTTATCGCGTTTTCGACTATAAATATAAGTTGTAATATTTTTTCAACTAATCAAATATGTTAATTGCCACCCAAAGTAACTTTTTCGATAATAAAATACAATATATTTCTTGTATTTTCGGTTTAATTCAACAATAATCATTCTTCATACAATTGCGGCATGACTTTGCCATATTGCAAAATACCGCCACGCGCGACCGAGAACACTGCGCCACTACCTTACCATTCTTATAATATTAAATTCTCGGAACAATTTCAATTTCACCCGCACTCGGTCGCTTATTTACATTATCCCAAATAATATAATGATATATGCATATTTTGTAAATACGTGGCGCACAGTTCTTACGAGAAACGCCATGAATAAACGGCGGCCATCTTATATTGGTGACGTATGTTCACGGCGTGTTGTGTAAATAAATAATTTTAGCCTATATTGAATCTTTTTGACTAATGTTATGTATTGAATTTGGTAAAATATACATTTAGTAATATTTTCAACCAAGTTATACAACTTTAACAGAAAAGATGAAATTTCCATGACATCTATACGTGTCACGCGCGCTGAGGACATGTTCGCTAGGACATGCATAGCGGTCATACGCGGTGGGAAGGTTAAGGAGGTATCTCAACAGAAGCTTTTCTCTGAGAACTATTTGTTACTCAGTCGCACAACCTCTCTTTCTTTCGAAGAGAGAAGAGATAGAAAGAATAGCAAGCACAGGAGTAGTGGTTGACTAATGACACTCAATTCACTTTGTTATTTTTAAGATTGGAATGGTGGGAAGGGGGGAAATTTTTTAAAACATCACAAACATCCATGCATTTGAACGTAAATTGATAGATCGATTAAAAAAATATCTGTTCGTACTGGGATTCGACCCCGCGAGGTCCGGCATCGAAGCCAACGACGTTGACCACTGTGCCATGGACCCGACAAAGCCTTGTTTTAGACAGTATTAATTACAATGAAATTATGTTTTTTGTGCGATGATAGAGTTCAAAATATATTATTTTTGACTGAAGGGGTATGAATTCAGGAATGAGAATCATAGCTCACTCTTTGTGACAAAACTAAAATATTTAACCGCTTACGTTTGCATTGCAATATTTATCACTTTATCAGTGTCTACTTAAACAACTTACTGCAAATAAATTATCAAAAATCAGTTATGCAAATGTATATAAAATATAATCTTTAATCCTTGATACCACTAAACTTGTAACAGCGGTGATATTTTATGTGACCCTTCTTCACGCATTGTGCAAACGGTCGTAGAGAATACGAAAATTTAAATATCGGGCAATATGTAAGCCCCGTCAAATTTCAAAGAATTATTAGGGTGAGATTTAATAAGTGCACTTTCAGGATTCAATTACATATTGAGAAAGTCAGCTTAAAATATTACTCGTAAAATTACATTTTTTAACTATATCCGTTACAAATTTACTTCAAGCGGAGTTGATCTCAACACAGGTGTTTCTAAGATAACTGTTGGTTACTCAGATACTCAACCTATCTTTTTCCAAAGAGAGTAGGGAGAGATAAGGGTTCCCGGTAAATTGCTCGAATGGAAATTGCTCGAATAACAAGATAATCAATTTGTTTCCGTTTGTTCTGTCCGTTTGCTCTGTCTTAGCCCTAGTCTTCTATGTTTTCTGGAAATATATTGAAACAGTTTGAGTAACTAATTAATAAGCAGTTCTCGTAGAAACACGTTTGTTGAGATAAACTCCGTTAAAAGATCATATATTCCGCATTTGGAGCGAACACGGTAAAAATAAATACTTACGAAAATTATTTTTATATTTCACTCTTTAAACAAGTGTCGCACAAGATAAAAATGAAATTCGTAGAAAAAATCGTTTAAATAACCAAGCAATTCGAATAATTTGTAATTCGAGCAATTTACCGGCTCCCAGAGATAGGATAGGGTGAGAGTAAGGCTAGTGGTTAGCTAATCGCTATTTTTTTCTATCCATGTCCGCTCTCAATGTGGAACCGTACGGAGTAATCTCAACAGAACTTTTTCTACGAGAACTGTTTGTTACTCAGTCTCTCAACTTCTTTTTAGTAGAGATAGAAGGATATAGCTAGGAAAGGACTCGGAAGAAGGTAAGGTAATCGCTCTCGCTACACCCAATTATGACATCACAGACATCACAAACACCCATGCCAGAAATCGATAAATCGAATCTAGCCACTGCGTCATAGGACCCGACAACAATATAATAGATAACCCGAGAAACAGCTCATTGCCAATTTAAATCATTTAAATTCCCCTTTTTTTCACTATACATTCAAAATATTTTTGGTTAATTTTTGATGCCGATTTAGATACATTTTTTCATTTTCAAAACCGATATTTCGATAAAAAAAAATATAATATATACGGATTCTGGTTTTAGTAAAACCGGTATTGCAATTTTTAGTTGTGTGGTACAATAAAATAATGAAATAATATTTTTTTTTTAAGCCATGTCCGCTCTCAATGTGGATCATATGGACTCCTAATGGAGTTTATCTCAACAGAAGTGTTTCTACGAGAACTGCTTGTTACTCAGTTGCTCAAACTCTATTTTTCCAAAGAGAGTAGGGATAGAAGGATAGGGCTAGGACAGGATTAATGGTAACCTAATCGCTCTCGATACGCCCCGTTCATAGGATAGGATGGGTGAAAGGGGGAAATTCAAGACATCACATACATCCATGCCTTTGAACATAAATTCATAAATCGATTGAAAAATCAATTTATAAAACTGTCCGTACCGGGATTTGGAACCCGGGCCCTCCGTAGCCGAAGCCAACAACGTTGACCACTCGACCACACAGGCGGCAAAATAATAATACAGTAGTATAACTACATATTTTCTTCTCGTGTATATTATATAAAGTAAAACAATATTTTAATCTGCACTACATAGTTAGACTTCGATAAACTCGAAAAGATTACTTGGAAAAAAGCCTATTTATCCTACTGTACTGTCTGCTTATCATAATATATCTGGGCGCCATCGATTTACATGTATGTATATGTATTATTCTGATTTGTTGGCGCTTGTAAATTAGTATCTGATATGAACTGTCACAATTCTTTACCATCATAATTAATCGATGGTTCGGAGTTGTCAACTGTTCTATAATTTCAATTATAGAGTGTCATAACAAGTTTTCCCGCTTCCGTGCGCTCTCGTTGGACTGAAAAATCATCATATAATAATAGCCTTATTTGTGCGATACGCCAGTCGTTAGAAAATGCGATTTTTCTTGGCTAAGAGCTAAAATATTGTATCTCCATAAATCATTATAATGAGAAAATTAATTTTATTTGAAAAGTTTGCATCGTTTTCGAAAAAATATATATATAATCAAAGACACTGACTGATTCAGACTATTGCAAGCTATGATTGTAGAGCTCCAACATTTTTAGAGACGATTCCCCCTACTGTCTTAATGATCATCATTCTATATGTGACACGTTTTCTCAATATTTTTAGGGAAGACATTTTATTCAATAAATAGTAATAAGCATTTGATTTTTCACGCCACTGAATTTCTAATTTTTGATAATGCAACGTGAGCGAAACCGGTCCTGATCTTTTTAAATGAAAGTAGTATAAATGAACATTGTATTTTTTGACAAGGGCTGTGGAGTAGGAGTCGCGAGGTCGTGGTATTTTGGCCGGATTCGGAGTCGTGAAAAGTAAGCGGCCGGATTTTTTTTGAAAAATATATTCAATGATGTGTATTCAAACAAAATAGTCCAAAGTGTTGACATTTCATGCATGGCTAACTAAAGATGATCTGATGGTATACATATTTATAAGTTAAAATTAAATTATTGAAAAATTTCCTCGGAGTCGGAGTCGTTTTTTTTTTAGACCACTCCACAGCCCTGATCTTTTCAATAAAATGCCTTTCCACCCAGTATTGGCAGTGAATACCCTAAAAGTTATTTTTAAGTGCCTATCCACCAAGAATTGTCAGTCAACAAACACTTCAGAAGTAAATTTGATTTGAATCGTTCAAACTATGTACATTCTCACAGATTTTGTCACTAACGACCCGGGTTTCGCCCTTCGGCATCTTCAGGCGTTCAAGTGCACGGATGAACATGAACTGACGCTTAGTAAATGAATGTTTCGTGTAATACAATAAATAAATGTATCATCGAGTTTAAAGCCATTGCTGGCGAAAAGGATAAGCTCATGGGATTGCCCACAGATGAGAATAGTAAATAGTTTCAAGAATTATATTTATTTGTTTGTCGGCAAAGGTTTTATGATTATATTTATATAGGGTATAGAAGTGGAGATCCCGGTAGGCTTAATATTTTATTTAAAATCGGAAGACTATGCAATTAAATTTTATATCGGCAAAACAGAAAGGACACTGAACACCAGAGTATTAGTGCGTGCACCTGAACGCCTGAAGATGCCGAAGGGCGAAACCCGGGTCGTTAGTGACAAAATCTGTGAGAATTTACATAGTTTTAACGATTCAAATTTAATATTGAAATTCCACCAAGCACCTTCAGTCGAAGTCTTAAATTACTTCAGAAGTAATTTCAGATTTGTCAGTCGATTGAAAAATGATAGTGACATTCTTAAGCGGTCATCTCACCGTAATAATGCGTCGCGATTTCTGCAAAAGATTCCCGAGCCAGATGGAGGAGCCTTGGAGCAGGGGCGGTTTTAAATGTCCGACAGCACGCACAGGCTCCAATCCCGCTCGTGCTGCACATTGTGAAAATAATACGTATAATACGCTTCGAGTGATTATTATCGATTGAGGCGTCATTGAAGCCTCTGCGGCCATGTTGGTACTTAATTGAAATCGACCCACGTACCTTAAAGGTATTCACTATTTTAATGTTTATTTTGTACAAAGATACGTGTAAACGAGCATGGAGATGTGGAAAATAAGATGTTATAAAAGTTTTATACGTGCTTGATCATGTGTTGAAGCAATCATCATACATCATTTAGACATGTTCGTGGTGAGAAATATGTATTTTTTTTTCAATTTAAATCAATACCAACACCTGCATATGTACATATATTGTTGGTGGTTGTTTGTCATTTGTTGAAATTAACAGCAAGTATTAACTTCAAACAAGATATCGATGCCATTTTTTTGTTGTTGTAGACACAAGTTAAATATTTGCTCAATAATATTTTTAACAGGGCTGTGGAGACATGTAAAAAAAGACGACTCCGACATATTCATAATCAGCCAAGCATGCAATGTCATCACTCTGGACTATTTTGTTTGAATACACATCATTAAATGTATTTTTCAAAAAAAATCTAACCGCTCACTTTTCCGACTACGACTCCAGTCAAAATACCGCGATTTCGACTCCGACTCCACAGCCCTGATTTTTAGGATAAGAAAATTATTATACATTCTCTTATAACTGAAGATTTTTACTGAAAGTGCTTGGTGGAATTTCAATATTAACTCATCACTAATGACTCTGGTTTCTTGTCTAAGAACTTGTCTTGACACTTATTTACTAAACGTCAGTTCAAGTCCATCCTTGCACTTGCGATAAGCTAACTACTAGTCCTGTCATAGATCTATTCCTATCCTTCTATCTCTACTTTCTTTGAAAAAGGGAGGTTGAGCAACTAAGTAGCAAACAGTTCTCGTAGAAAAAAATCGGTTGAGACACCTCCATTAGGAGGCCATATGCTCCATATTGAGAGCGGACATGGATTTAAAAAAATACATCAAATTCCGCAAAAACTATATTAGACAACTCTCTTTTTCTATCGTAGTATAATAATGTTCTGGAAATATAGTGTATTTTTACAATCCATATGAAAAAATAATTTGTATATAAAAAAAAACGCATCGTCTAAACAGCTCTATAATAAATTATATAATAGCCTTAGTATGAATTAAAAGTCTACGTGTATTTCATTTAAAAAAATGAAACATTATATACAATATAGAACAATGACAGCCATTTATTAACAAAAATGATTATGAACCACTGAAGTTTGCTAACCATTTTATAAAACGCTTCCGCAAAGTCTTGCCGAATAAAATGCTATCGCTCATCTTCATGAATATTTGACGTTCTAATTTTCCAACGTAAAATTTGCTCAGTTCTATTGAATCGTCAGGAAAAAGCCCAATAAATAATTTATCACTCCGAACCTGTTCATTGATAAGAAGAATTGGGGCGTTTGCACAAACTTCCATTGTTAAAAAATATATGTAACGCGCTACCCTTACCCAAACAATAAAACAATAGACGCACAGTAGCGTCCTGATAATATTATTTTATAATAAGTAAATATATATTTACCCATTAAAAATAATTTTCTTTGGTAATCCGTCCGTAATTTATATTGTTGCAGATTCAATTGAAGTTTCATATTAATATTTTTTTTTATTTAATCTGAAAGTAAATCTTTTGTCGCCCACTGTGGTCTAGTTGGTTAGAGCTTGATCTACCGACCAGGAGGGTCTGGGTTCGATTCCCGGTAAGGTCAGTGTCAAAATTGGATTTTTTTCAATTTTATTTTGAGATCTAAGACATGGGTGTTTGTGAAGTCAATTCTCCTTGAGTTAATCTCATGTGACTTTCAAAAAAATTCTCATCGAGTATATCTCGTATGATCTTTCAACTTAAAAAATATTTGACGCATTAGCGTAAGCTGTAATGTCAAATATTAAAAAAAAAAAAAAAGAAAGTAAAAATAGCGGTTAAAAATAATTTTGAATGCATTTTAAAGGAGCACATATCCCAATGGAAAAGAATTTCCGGTAGGTTGTTAGTGAATAAGATATTAAAAAATAATACCATAAACTGTATGTACGTTAAAATATCTTAGGGTGTAGATAAAAATCATAAAATAATATAAAATTGACGAAAAATAATGAAAAAAATCGTATTATAATTTAATACTTCGGAATTTTAAAACCGTTTCAGTAACGTGTAACATTGTCAATATATCTAATCAAACACTGAGATTAACATGAGTGATTTGATACATGAAGGACCGGTTCGAGGATATCTGCATATGTGTGCAAGTTGCAGATATTCTCGCAAAACTAGAATTATATGAGTGGATAGTACTAAAATCTTAGTGCGGAACTTGTGCGCCGCGCCTGTGTACGCCGCACGCGTTGAACACGCCAGGCCAGAGCTGGCCCTGTATATATGACAATCATTTAAATGCATGATTGTGTGGTGTGTGTGCAATCTAACACGGAAGGGCTTGTTTATAAAGTCTGCCATTGCAGAAAACATATAAACTAAACATCAAGCACTTTGTATAGACTTCATTGACATTATTTTTTATCCACTTGAATACCAAGCGGACACAGGTGTTCGGAACATATGCAAGCGAACACGGATGGTCAAGATATTTAAAAAATCAAATACCTAGTATTCTAATAGAATATAAGCAATATGTTGATGAATATGTGTAGTGCCAGCTATACGGAGTCAATATAGGTTTTTAAAATATCGAATTCGAGTGTATATTAGGCAAAATTATTTTTCTCAAAAACACGCAGTATCTCTGGGACACATTAATGATTTATTTGCGCGGTATTCAAACGGTTAAATTCACTCTTCGATGTATCTCTATAAAATAACATTGTTTTATATAAAATCGTTGTGCGAAAAATCTACACGAAAATGAATGTTTTATGAAAAAGGCTATCATCAGTAAGTCATAAAAATTTGTTTGCAATCAAATTTGCAAAATAATACCTCAATAAGCACGCCTCTGAATCACAGAGCTGGCTCGATGAACTGGTAAAACAGAGTTGTCAAATAAACCGTTACAGCTGTGTACTTTCCTTTTCGGCTTTTATTTTATACCACCTAATATTGTTATATTATTTGTTTTACATTTTGCCTTCAATTCCTGTCATTGTTGGGTTTATTTTGATGATTTCAGAATTCAGCGGCATTCAAGTCTGAATAATAGGTTTAAATTTTTGTAAAAAGCTTTTTATTAGAAGAAAATTGTGTAGAAAAATATTTAAGTAGTAATAATAAATGTATACATATGTAAGTTTTTTTAACTTTTTACACAAAATATTTTTTAAACATTTTCTGTTCTTTATTGTCGTGTCTATCGTTTCACATACTTAACATAAATGTGTAGGCAGGTCTACCCAACATAATGAAGCATACTTTTTTTTTATATTTGAAGTTTGTTTACTTATTGCTCCATTGAATTTTCAATCAATCCACGACTTTGTTGTAGGTTTTGAGCACTTCACACACACTTTATATTCAAGGCGACCACATTATTTTTAACAATATAAAGGACGAATGAAAAAATGTTCTCAATTTTAAAATGCAGATTGCTTTTATGTATGAGATGTGTCATAAAATATAGGAGTACATGCACATGTAAGCAAATGTAGTACACGTAAGTACATATTAATAATTTTGATATTTTTCAAAATAAATTTTTTGAGATATTAAACTTTATCAAATCGTATAGAATTCAAATCAAAGTAACTGTGCTACTCTTCGAACATCAATCTATTATTTAAAATCGACACATAATTGACAAAATGACGATTTATAAATAAATCTAAAGTTAATATTATATCAGTGAAATAAATTGCGTGTGGTTACCGTTCTTCTACTGTACAGAGAAAAGAAGCATATATACTGATTATTAAAATGGTTGATTATTTAATACCAACACATGTCTCTAATATCAAAAAAGAATTTATCCACAATGGTGTGACCATTTCCATTCTTTTTTAATGTTGTTCTGGTGATTTTTTTAAATATTTTCTTTTGACTTCTATTAAAATGTAATGGCAATACATGTATGAACACTCAACACACTAATAAATTAAAATAATTACTAAAACAGTTAACTGTTTTACATAGAAAGTAATTAAGACATGTATAGCCAATACATTCGATTGTTGGATATGAATTTATGTTAGGTGATTCAATTGTGAAATTATTTGCGAAATGGGATCATTTGAGAATTAACAGATCGTGTAAAACAAATGACAGAATTCATAGACAAATAGGAGATATGTTCCCTTGATTTAAAAAAAATATAACGTTGTAGTATAGAAAATCGCGTAAAAAAAAACAAAAAATAACTCCCAATAAGCAAATTACACAACATATTATTTATAATATATATTTTAATAAAGAAAAAAACTCTCTTCATCCCTGTATGATGGACTGGACATAAATCGCTTTCATTGCTAGAAATGTCTTGACGCGTCTAGTAGGCCATTATAAAGCCTTTTGTTTGTTGAATTTATTTTTATTAGAAAATTCGTTACTCGATTCTGTGTTTTTCTTTTTTCGCGTATCCTGTTACACCAGATAATTTGGTTAAGTATATACATATCGTCCTTTTTATTAGACCGTGTTTTTTCAAAATCGCGTAAAAAAATGTTGCGTGTAATAAATACTCGAAATTCCTTTCTGTAAACAAATCGATAACAAAATATAACGTTTCAATGCAATCAAAGAATCTATAATGAGGTGTGAAGCACATGACATTTGATGTAGTGTGCATGTGTATTGGTAAACACGAGAGTCGTGAGTGTGCTTGGTGTCCAAGCATGATGGTATAAGTGTGCGCCGTGTCTTAAATCAGTTAATGAACCAGTTTAACACTATTTGCCTTGGTCATTATCACGCAAGAAGTGGTCAGTCGAGAGCTGTTTGATGAAACGAAAAGATGCTTGCATTTGACAATATTAAAAATGTGTACGAAATTAATTATATTTAATGGTGACCTGTGTATTAATTGATCGATCTGGGATTTACTTGAAAGAAATCCATTTTTAAAAATATGAATGTATTTAGTTCCATAAGAATATTTATAAGCTATAGTTAATTATTATTTTGGCTCCAGCTATCGTCAAAATTATTAATAGATGAATTACTAGAATTTTTTAACCTTTTTTTCACGAGTTCACAAGGTCCCACATTAAATTCTTTGCAAGTTTTTTGGTTAAGTAATCTATGATATGTATAAGTGACTAATGGGGAATTCTAGATGAAGAAAGAAAAAGTGTGTACATTTAAAGTTTAAAATATCTAGAGGCAAGCGAAGTAAATACATATGTTTTTCATAGAAAATACATATGAAGATATCTTCCTTCTAATTCAACACAATGCTAGTGAGAATATATTCTGCATTATTGAAATTATCAACGCAAACTATATACAAAAGGAAACATGACGTGGTTATATGTGAAGTTCCGCTTTGTTGTACACGGTATAAGAGGGTTCCGGAACTAAACACAATTGGGTAACGCTGTTCTAGAGCGAGATTGCTCGTCGTGGCGTATTTAATAATCGAGTTGATGTTTGAGAGGACTTTTAAGATATATATATTGTATCCAGTTTTGACACAAAAAAACAAAAAAAAATGACCGTTAAATAAATAAATGAATAGAAAAAATAAAAATGCAAAAGTGAGTATGCAGAAATGTTCTATGTGAGACGTAGAACATTTCTGCATACTCATTTTTTTTTGTGATTTGTGTTTTTTTTTATTTCCTGTTTTCAAATAATCCGCGCGACATAATATGATGTTAAACATCTTTTTTTGTCCAATAGATGGTTATTATAAAAAGCTTTTTTTTTTAATAATTTGTGGTTTGAGATTTATATTAGTTAAACAATACTTACTCTTAATACATATTCTGATATTTATTCTTTACGACGATGGTCGTTTGTACACTTTAAGTCTATTTTTAGTGACTGTTTCGGAAATAATAATATATTCCAGTTAGTAATCTGTAAAAGTTCTTTTTATTAACTCACGAAGTGCTAACAAAATCTTTAATTATACAGTGGTAAATAATTTAATAAAAACAAATGCTAGATTGAATACTGAGTGCAATAAAAATATTTTTTAACGCAGTTCGTTTTTGCGCTGTAAAAAGCTTACCTGACACGTTATTTAGTGTCTAATAATTCATTAAATATTGCGATAAAGTGGGAGGTGCCCAGATATAAAATTAAAAACACATAAAATAATATGTTCAACATCTTAAACATTGGTCTTACTGGTATCGCCATTTTGTGATTCATGCATATTTCGCAGGCGATATTTGCAATTCAAATTAAAAGGAAATGTTTTCTGGAAGTGAACACGTCAACGTAATGTTGTTTTAATTGATTTATATGAAAAATATTTCTTTATTAAATTATATTGTTTGATGATTGTATCGGTATCTGATAAAGATATGTTTTTATTCTATATTATTATTATGTTGACTCGTAATTTTATATGATAACAATCATTAAGACTTTAATTTATATTAAGAAGAGAACGATTAGATTTGAATAAGGCTAGCAACACACAAGTGAATTACATTATTATAATATAATACAACATTTCATGTGTGGCTCCCTTTTTTCCTTAGGACGAATAGTTGAAAAAAATATTGATGGCGGATAAATCTTGTAAACATTATGAGGTAAAAATAAAAATCATTTTACCGGTCGTTCACGATCGACGCACTGGCCATCCCTGCAATATACAATAGTTGACGATTTAATGACTGATTTTTTACTAATGGAAATAAAATCAATTGTACAGTATTAATCAGTTCTGAAAATTAAGTTGAATGTAAGTGCTATTAAAATACCAGGGCTTCAAACCGTTACATTTTGCGTGTCGGTTTTCGTTCCGATTCGTGTAAAAAATATATACATCGGCTCGGTTTCGGTTTTTATTTTAAAAAATAACAGATTTTGCTATTTTCGGTTAAACTCCCGAGTGATTAATTTATAAATCTTTTTATTTGTTTTGAAAAATATGCTCTATCACAAATCGATTTTTTTTTTATTTATACTTGTACATACATATAACCAAAGAAAGCTTTTAAAGGGTCTAGGCCAGGGTGGGGAACCTTTTCTTCTCTAAAGGCTGCATTAATTTTTCTGATTCGACATAAGGCCGCAGTAAACATTGACAAGGGAATCTTTGGCCGGAAACAGGAATTTACAGTCAGAAAATGTCAGGAATTTACGAATTTACATAATTACAAAATTGGCCAGAAGGCCGCACCACAGTAGCCAAAAGGCCGCAGGTTTCCCACGCCATTTGCCGCCGTTTGGTTGTAAGACATTTTGCGCATACGACAATTAAAGTGGATAGTATTATCAGGTTGCCGTGACGTTTTTACATTTAGCGAACCAAAGGAACCATTGTTTTTGTATCGGTTCCAGTTATCTTTCTGATAATAAGAACGATTATTCCAGTTTTCGGTTGAGATCCGGATAAAAACCCTAATAAATACTGTTTATAGTTCGATCATTTAAGAATACATTTTTTAAGAATTAAAAATATATTAATTTCAGTGGAATACTGCGTACATAGTACATATAAATAAATTGGTGCTAGTACATATAAATAAATAAAAGCTCAAAAATAATTCAGATAAACTATCAAGAATAGTGTGGTTTTTTTTTTAAACAATAATCAGATATTCGTATTATGTTATTGCAATTAAAATTTATGAATAATCTCATTGATTATATTAATTTTGAAAAATTCCTTAACTTCCGCCATTGATAATATCATTTATATTAGTAATGATACATTCCTTAAGCAGCTTTCCTTTGCTGATCATCATTAGTAATGTTCGCTGTACAGTTTAACTTATTGTACGTTGATTATTACGTACGTTTATTTATATCCCGACAATTCGTCGCTATCAATTAATTGTATTCTCAAAAATGTTATTCCAGATGGTATTAATTAAATGGAATTAGACGTATATCAAGCATTTTAACAAAATATAAAGCTAACAAATAGCACTGTATTCTTACAAATTCGTGTGAATGTGAAAATGGAAAATGGGAAAAGTTGTGTATTAAATTATTAATAACAAAATAAGTACTTATTTTTTCAAGCTTTATCGTTTGGAAAAGTCCACAAGGTTTGCGAAATTAATATTTTCTTTAAAATATCCCACAGATTTTTTAAAAATATACATTTTGAATGTAATACAAAATCTGATTACTATTTTTGAATCCTTTTCTAAGCAACCTCTGTCGATATATTTCTTTAGAAGTCTAAATGTTTCATTTCAAGAGTTGGCATTAATTTGAAAAATTAAATACAATATCGACTGTAGAAAGGAAAAAGGACGTAACCCACACATTACAAATTTTACAGGAGACACGAAAAACGTTTTTTGATGATTTTGGGTCAAAGGCAAATTATTAAATATACACAACCTTGAAGTGCACGGTGACTTATAAACTTTTAAATGGACTTTATCTATTATTAGTTTAATTAACTTTTCAAAAAAAAACCTTTTTTTTATTACTTTTTCACAATCGCAATTTTCGTAGCTAAATTAAGATACTTATTCGGCATTTTCGGCTTTCATCCTTTTGATAGAACCTGTATCAAGTCGTATACAGTGTGATTATCGAATAAAAGCTGTTGAAAAGAGTGTGGGTTACATCCTTTTTCATTTCCACAGTCGATATTATATTGTAATAGGTAAACTATTACAAACTTTTGTCTATGCAAAAATAATGTAAGTAAATCGACGTTTCCTTACCTTTGTCATAGTTACTTACGCCTTATAGCCTTATTTTTACAAAAGATGGCCGAACATTAATGTTCAAATTAAGATCAAAAAATATCAATCTTTTTTAGTTCTAATGCTACACGAAATGTTCGTCAAATAAATATGAATGGTGATATTTTATAATAGTTTGAGTGTATTTATGTTTTTGAATGTCTATGAATGTGGACAGGTAATCACAAATGTACATAAAATCATTTTAATCACTCCAATAAATTAAATAATAAGAAAATGACTGTGGTGAATTGTAGAATAATCATTGCCCTGGCAACAAAAGTCGTGCACGATTGTAAAACGGCGTTGCATGTTGTGTTCAACACTATTGCTGATAATTTGTTATAGCCGCGTTGCGCCTTACAACCTTAAAATGCCCTCCCCGCCAACTTCCCAATGGCGATCGAACCTGTAACCAGCCCTTTCCCAAGAAACAATGATCATTGTTTTTAGTTACCTTTGTTTTATAAGCCGGCACGCAAGCTGTTTGCAATTTGCACTATTTAAGGGGTGTATTCGAAAAAAATATATAAAAGCGCTGGGGATTTTTTTAATTGCACGAGTTTTTCTCATAAATATTGGCCGTGTTAAATAAGATAAACATTTTCCTTCTACTCAACATAACATGTCAATGATTGGCTCTCAAAATTAAAAAAAACCGTGTTATTTGTAAAATAAAGAATAGTGTTGTATATAAAATCGTGTAAAAAGGTAATAAAGAAAAAAAATATTCAAAAGCTGTTCACAAATATGAATGTACTTTTTTACAGAAAAATAAATATATTCATCGATAACATACGTTTTGCACGTTTATGAGGGACTGGACGTAAATCGCTTTCATCGCTAGAGATGCTTGAGTCTTGACACGTTGACTGTGTGAGAATCTAACGACTTGTTTGTTTTTTATCGTCCTGTGTTGTTGAATTTTTTGTTTTTAAGAAATCTTATATGTTTTACTTTTTGTTTCTGAACAAAAAATCAGAGAAAAAAATAGTATTCGTTCATTTTAGTGAACTGTGTTAGTTTATAACAGTGAAAAAAAGTTGGGTGCATAAATTTACAATTACGTTATATTAAAAAACCCGTTCATTTGGTTAAATTTTTGTTTGATGTTTTTTAACAATGAGCAAATCAAATAAACTATCATATGTATTAGTATAAGTGACCGACCAATACATTTCTGTATTAGTAACAGCTTCACCAAACAAGCGTTTTAGATTGCTGGATTTTTATTGCGCTTTGCAATTATTTTATTACACTGCGATAGCGAGCTAAATTTCCTCAATTATTTTCATTGTTTTGAATTTGCGAGAATCTGATTAAGTGATAATCACTGCTTTGTTTTGAATTATCTTTTTCGGATTCAATGTACATATGTCCGTTAGTTAAAGTTCCTTTCCAAGAATAACAAAACTATCGTTATGCAGTAAAAAATCTATAATAATCCACAAATTGTAATAAAACGCTCAAACATTTCAAAATTCATTTGATTTTAATTGACATTTTCGATAAACTCAACGATTACTTGTCAATATTACATTTTCAAAAAGCAAATATATGATTAATTTATTGTTTTCGATGGATTCAGCGGTAGCTTTGCGGAAGTTGATTTTTTAGTCGAACGTTAAATTTGAATTTATATGTTTCTGGAAATTAATAAAGTCATTAATTAGTGAGAGGACAAAAACATTAGTAAATAACAATTTTATTATGATATGCGAATCACCATTGTTGCATTTATTTCCATTTGGGATATTTACCGTACCTAATGAAGTATCAATATGTGATCAAATACTGTTTCAAAATATGTCTGATAGTAACATTGTGAGCCAATAAAAAAGGATTATAAACGAAATGTTAGTGTATTAAAGATTTTAAAATGTATATGCCGCTATGATAGTACACTATCTACTAATCGTCAATTTGTAATTAGTATTATCAATGTTTGTACATTACCTATCCCTATGTCAGTAGAAAAGGACAAGTCTGTGAATTTTATATTTTAATTTATAACTTAAGAATTATAATCATTTTTTAGTTGATACAAAGAACGTGACAAATTTTATGAAATAACAAAGTTTTCAAATTTAATTTTAGATAAATTTATTATTCCACATGTTATACACGAATAAATTATTCGACATAACTAATTAATTTAATTATTAATAAGAGCTTTACTCTAGCGATAAGATGGGTCTAAGTTCAAGTGTCGGCAAGGTCAATAACAACTTTTTTCAATTCAAATTGAGATTTTGGAAAATAGCGTCCGCGATATAAATAATTTTTTGTCGAGTTGAACTCGAATGACCTTAAAAATATTCATTGTGTTTTCTGAAATTTATTTTTTCCAGAATATTTGGCGCATTGGCTGTAGTGCCAAATTGTTATATGTCTTCTTTCATCTTCAGGGCCACATACATTTTTTACTGAGCCCATACAAACTGATAGAGAATCGGAGATTAATTAACCACTAATCCTTTCTAACCCCATTCTTTATATCCAATAAAACGAGGGTAGGTGGCTGAATAACGGCATGTTGTGTTGAAATTATCTGGTAGAAACTAAAATGATTTGAAAAAATATACTACTGATGGTGTTTTATTTTTATAATTCGAGTAAAATCACTTTTTCTTGAAAAAATCTTCGAATGATGTCTAAAATTTTCCGTCTCATATATATTATAGGACATGTTAAATTTGATGAGGAAAATTTTAATTATTTTTTAATGTGATTGAAATCAAAGAAAAACGTAAAAAAAGTAATAATTGTTTGACTTTTATTCTTTTACCCTTCGGTCATAAACTTTTAGAATTTGCTACAATATTCCTTTGTAGTAAATTTTTAATTTAATTTATTAAGATCGGGACCGGTTTTGCTCATGGCGAACATTGTCAACTGATAAAAGAAATTTAACAGTGCTGTTTATACAAAAAACAAATTGAAATAAAAAGGTGTAATGCACAAAATAATAAACCACTACTCCTGTTCTAGCCTAGTTATTAAAACTAAAATGTTTACAAACTCTAACATGTATTTAAAAAATCGTCAAAGAGTAATAAAGTTTAAGTGGTGACTAATGGTTTGTAATTACAAACATAATTATAATATCGGAATTTTTGACAAAGTGATCTAAAATGATTCATTACTAAAATGCACAAAGGAATATTATGTTTTTTCTTAATACATATGTATAATGCCTTACACCAAGTATTGACAGTGAACATCCTAAAAATTTGTTACAATATAAAAAAAAACTCTACCATGTGCTGATTGTTTCTAAAATGAGAGACTTAACAAATTCAATTGACAGATATTTCTGTCAATTGAATTTGTTAGGGATACGCGTGTCGATGTGTTTCAGGAAATTGTAAGGCATTGCAAATAATGCATGTATGTATTGTCTTGCACGCCACTTGTTGTGCCAATGTAGCAAGACTGAGTCACGAAAGCGTCCGACATTTTCATTTGCATCACACCACAGGTCACGCAAAAATTAAACGATTTTGCTTTAAGTTTACCTTTATTAAATATTTTCCGCTATTTCGAAACAGTTCTCGTAGAAAAACTACGGTTGAGATATCGATTTCGGCCCAGGCCCAAATCAATAAAAATTGTCTCGTGTGCCCGGCTTATTTTTGAAGAATTGCATTTTTTCTTAATGACTTACTAAAAAAGCTATAACTGTGAAACCACAAGGTCAAATCAAATGAAACCTTTTGTATTTGTTTGAAAGACTATTACTATTCAATTAAGTATGTATGGTATTATTGCTAGAATTTTCGGCTATGAAAGCCATATTAGAATGTTTGCACATGTACCGAGTCTTACTCCATTTTTTGCTTGGCGCCCACCTTGCAGGTTCAATTGGGCTTATTTATTTTTTTCTTGCTGCTATTAGTACTAAAATATTTTTAGAAATGCTTTTTGACATTCTTTTTTATAGAATATTTAATTTATATTGAAAATGAACTCAGTGACTGCACCATCGTGTAATCTTCGGAAGGAAAAATGGACGCATTAAATGCGTTATGATATCCTTAAATTTTGGTTGGTAAAATCAGTTACTATTTTTAATAAAAGTAATAATTAAAAGACTGATTTAGAATAATTTGAGTATCTGTTATAATGATTATACTGAGTCTTCTATACAAAATGTTGCTTGATACCACATTGATGGGTCTATTTTAAAGCATAGCCCATCACGTGAAAACACGGCTCCGGGATCCAATGTTTTATGCTCCACATTTACAGCTTACATGAATTAAAAATAAATAAGGGGCGGGGAACCTTTTCTTGTCTAAAGGCCGCATTCATTTTTTCTGATTCCACATAAGGCCGCAGTAAGCATTGTAAATCTTTGGCCAGAAACAATATCATGTCAAAAAATTTCGAATTGGCCAATCAGGTCAAAAGGCCGCACTAGAGTAGCCAAAAGGCCGCAGGTTTCCCACGACTGGATTATCCTAACAAAACTGTAATGCTATAGTTATATAAGTTTGTTCGCTACCTATCCTCCCTCCGTATTAAGTAAATTCAATAATATTAATGCCAAATTTTCATTGACAATATTTGCAATGGGTTTTGAATTTTGTGCCATATTCATACCGTACTTTTAAAAGTATGAGATAATTTTCTTAATTGTTATAGATCGTGAAAACATAATTCAAAACTAAATGTTACATTTCATATTAAAGCCAGGCTTTGGAGTCGGGAAAAAAAGACGACTCTGACTCCAAAGAAATTTTGAATCATTTCATTTTAACTTATATTTATGTATACCAGTGATGCACAAACCGCGGGCCCGCATGCGGCCCTTTTTGAATTTTGTGGCGGCCCTTAAATATTTTCTCAAACATTTTTTTTCACCTAAAACATTTATTTAATAAATGTAAGCAAGCTTTTTCTTCAATGAAGGAAAATAAATCGGTTCATAGAAACAAACTTACAAATATTGAGCGTACTCGAAATCATTTTTTTCTTTGCGGCCTGATCTCACGATAATTTGTTTTATGCAGCCCGCTAGAAGGTAAATGTTGTGCATCATCGGCTCATCTTTAGTCAGCCAATGATGCAGTGGGAACACGATTGACTATTGTGGCTAGAATACACATAATTAAATATTTGTTTTTAAAATGGGTCTGAATTAAGATTTTGCCAACTCTGACTCCACAGCCCTAATTAAAGGCTGTTGAAATATCACAAATATGTACGTAATTTAAAAACCATGACATTTTATTATATTTAAAGAAAATATATATTATATTATATGTTGCCACATTTATGACCGCCATATAAGGAGGGACCGTCATTTTATTCGTTTACGTATTTACTTTATTTTATAACGAAATAAATTTTCCCGGCACGACCGAGAAACATAAAAAAGTATTTTAATTGGTACAAGTGATATCCATTTTAGTATACAACCTTGCTTTACTAGCGTTTCGAGATAGGTTCGCGACCATATCGTGAGATGTCCCAATGCTAGATTGCTTTCTTGTGTACCTGTGAGTATGTTCATTGTACCTCACAACGCCTCCACCCTAATGATGTGATATAGATTATTACCCCATTCAAATAATAATTTTGAATTAAATTGATTATTTTTGTTGTTCAGATTTTTAATATAAAACAAAAAATACTCAATCAATATCGGCCTATCAAGCCCATCATCCCAGTCAATTGTGGGGTTATAATGCAAACGTACTATTTCCAAAACTCGAAATTTTCAGTAGAGTCAAATTATATAACAAATAACACAAACAAAATAACATCTCTTTTAATGTGTTCACTGTCAATACTTGGTGGAATGGCATTATAATAAAAATAATAAAACATTTTTAGTACTTTTTCCACATAAAATTTATTAGATCAGGACCGGTTTCGCTCATCGCGAGCATTATCAACTGATAAGAAAAATACAAAAACAGTGATATTTATACAAATTTAAATTGAAATAAAAAGGTGTAAGCAACTATTAACAATTTAAAGGATTAGCAAATTACATTATAATTACACAAAATTAAAATGCTTAACACCCATAACAATTAAAAACTCATCATAAAAGAATAATAAATCTAAGTGGCAAACGATATCAATTATAAACACAATTAAAATTTGGGAAATTTTTACACAAAGTGAAACACTACATTACTAAAGTAAATATCCTAATGATGATTTGGTGTTTTTCCCGTTTCCAAGCAATGATGTACTTCAACAAAATCGGCAGTAATGAAGATTCTGAAAAAGACATTTTTAAAAACCATATCAATTCTTAGAAAAGGAATAAATTTTGAAAAACATATAAATAATATAGAAGAGCAGTTAACATAGGTTAGAATTAGATTAATGAAACGGATATAACAAAGGTGATGATGCAAATACAACCTGTTCGTTTAATAAATTAGAGTTAGATAAAAATTTTTGTCTATTTATTTCTAAGATCTCTTGTTTATCAAGTTTTAACGATTTATTGTTGACATGCAGGATTCTAAAGTTTTTAGAGATATCAAATGTATGCTTATTTAGGAACAAATGGTTCCCAAATGAAGATAATTCATTCCCTTTACGGGAGCAGGCTAGATGTTCTTTAAATCTGATATTAAAAGCTCAGGTATATTGGTCAAACGGGAAGATATTTACTTTAGTAATGTAGTGTTTCACTTTGTGTAAAAATTTCCCAAATTTTAATTGTGTTTATAATTGATATCGTTTGCCACTTAGATTTATTATTCTTTTATGATGAGTTTTTAATTGTTATGGGTGTTAAGCATTTTAATTTTGTGTAATTATAATGTAATTTGCTAATCCTTTAAATTGTTAATAGTTGCTTACACCTTTTTATTTCAATTTAAATTTGTATAAATATCACTGTTTTTGTATTTTTCTTATCAGTTGATAATGCTCGCGATGAGCGAAACCGGTCCTGATCTAATAAATTTTATGTGGAAAAAGTACTAAAAATGTTTTATTATTTTTATTAAAATAACATCTGCATAAAAATATGATTTCCAATTTCAAAACGATAGTGTTGATGACATTTTATATTAAAACTAATATGACCAGTCGATTCTTTAGGCTTGAATTACCCTATCTGCATACCTAACTCAATATCGCTCATTTTGGAAGTAGTACGTTTTGCATTATAGTCCCACAATTATCTACAGCAAGGTGCAATGGAACACTTCGCAAATCTGGAAATGTTACCGGAACACAGCTTTTTTTAGGCCGGGTAATTTATAGAAGCAAAAATATTTGTTATTAAATCATTTATTAATTATTTTTAAAACATTTAACATAAAAATATGAGTGAACAAAGAAAGCTCTCAGTGATCATAAAATCTCATCCTGTACCTAAATATTTTACGTTTTAAACATCAGTGGAGATTTATCATCACTCGATTTTTAATATGAAGTAGAAGATTTTTTATTTTTTGCAGCGTATACATATTACCATTCCAAATTTTCACGGAACGCCTTTTTAGATCCCATAGAGCATAGTTTGGGAAGCCCTGATCTACACTATTATCTCTTACGCGTAATAATATTAAATGCTTAACGTTAATTAAATGAATGAAATATGATGCATATTGATTTTAGGCAATAAAAAGCTTCAACTGTAATTACAGTTTAATCTTATATTGAGACACTGGTGTAATTATTAAAATCAAGCTTGCAATAAATTTTACAACGTTTTGGTTATAAAAGGATTTCTTTAAGCATCCCTTTAAACTTTAAATGGATATAAATCAGGGCTGTGAAGTCGGAGTCGGAGTCGTGAAGTCGGACTGTTTTAGTAAAATAGTGTTTTAAGCTATGTTCAGATTCAACGTCGGAATCGGAGTCGTATTTTTCTTCACGAATTCGCCGCCCTGAATTATACTGAGTATAATGTATATTGATAAAACGGTCATCGGTGTCATTATGAAATGACAAAAACCACCATCTCTTCCTCGTCCTATAAAACATACAGATTCCTGATAAAGCTTCTTGCTACCCGTCAGGCTGATTGGTGCCATGAAGTGGACAGACTCTTTGGCAGTACTCCTGTGATGTGTGCTTCCGTGTCAAGGTGTGCTATCTGTGAGGTGATTTTTTTTCTGCTAGTTTTCGATTGTAAATAGACTATAATTTCGTTAATAAAAATGAATATTGTATAAATTACTCAATATAAAAAATAAATTTGATTAAAAAAACAGTGAAGATTTTAATAGACTTAACAAAATCTCGTGCCTGATAATTTATGGTATAATAATAAAACTATTTTGCACGTCAATTTTATCGAAGTTCGTTGGGAGAAGTTTTCATCCAGTGGTGTAGTGCGGAGTTTTGTGGCGATGATACTGATAAACAGTCACGCTTTGCAGCGAAATGTAATTTTACACACCCGTAGAACAAGTTCTGAATTAAGTATGCTGGATGTAAATCCGTGTATTTATTTGTATGGCCGCAAGTTATCCATTTAAATTAATGCGAATGAACAATACCGACGGCAATTATTTCCAATGTCTCATTAGGGGAGATTTTTCAAATCAGACTAACCTACAACGCTTACAGACAATGTGTATGTTGGATGCGCATCCGAATCAATGGCGTACTCCACTGGACCTCTGGACAGAAACTTATAATACTATACTTATATTATAATTGCAGAGTATGGTCGTTTTGATGATAGATTTACGATTTCAATTGATATTTCAATGTTTCTAGAGTTGAAAAACTAAACTCTATACTACAAATGTATATTTGCAATAATCTTTTGTTAAAATATGTCGGTATATAATTCTCGGCAATTACCGGTATTTACCGAAGGTATTTTTTTTAACTGTCGCCTGCTGTGGCCCAGTTGGTTAGAGCTTGCTCTACCGATCACACAGGTCTGGGTTCGATTGCCGGTCAGATCACAGTGAATTTGAGAATTATTCAATTCAAATTTATGATCGAAGACTGGGTGTTTGTGATATCAATTCACATCACTTGCTCTCCTCCCATTCTTCTAATCCTTTAATAACTGGGTGTAGCAATATCGATTAGTCAACCACTAGTCCTGTTCTAGCCTTATCCTACTGTCCATACTACTCACTTTTAAAAAAGTGAGGTTGAGCGACTGAGTAACAAACAGTTCGTAAAAAAAACTTCTGTTGAGATACCTACATTAGGAGGCCATATGCTCCACATTGGGATCGGACATGGATAAAAAAAAAATAATGATATACAAGTTATGCAAGCCCTTATTGCGACGTTGTTTATTTAAAGCGTTTTTATAAATAAGAGTTGGTAGTAAATGAAACACTTTCTAATTCATATTTTAATTCTTCTTTTTTCTTTGGCCATGTTCGCTCCCTATGTGGAGCATATGGCCGCCACGCGGCACCTCCATGTTTCCCTGTCTCCAGCCAATAGTTTTGCTTCCTCCCATGATATGCCAGCATCCCTCAGTTCCGCCGAGTACATCCTATGAATAGTACCCGATGGACGTCCAGGACGCCGGCATCCCACCGGTCGAAAGAAGAGGCAGGCAGGATTGAGGCTTTCCGGAGGCATCCGCAGCACGTGACCCAGCCAGTTCCAACGTCTCTCCATAACCACTGACGTGACGTGACTGTCTTGTACGCTCCCTTATCTCTGAATTCCTCACACAATCAAACCACCTCACCCCCATTATCCGACGCAAGCATCTGTTCTCGAAGCTCAGTATACGGTTTTTCTGAGTCTTCGTCAAGTGCCATGATTCGCAACCGTAAAGCATTACCGGCAGAATGCAAGCGTTGTACAAGTGGCATTTGGTTTTAATCGAGTATAACTGTGTGTCCCAGACAGTCCGCATTGAGTTAAATGCTATATACTTATTTAATATACAGAAAAAAAAGAAAAATACTTGATACCGCAAAGTGACGAGTCAAACGTTTGCAATTGTCATTGTTTCGGAAAAAAATTGGAGCGAATCTATTTAAAGTAGGGATCAGTGCCAATTAAAATTAATAACCCCTGCTACGTATACGTCTACCACTACACGACTACTGGGAGGGAATGAAAATATCTCAGAAATTCATGCATTTAAACACAGCTCCATAAATTGATTAACTAATCTGTTTTCTACTTACTATTAACTAATGCGTACCGGGATTTGAACTACATTAATGCTTCCCATAACACGAGTTCTCATAATGCGAACGCCGAAAATATTTGCGGCGATGTTTCACAGGACGCGAACGACTTCAAGCTTAGTTGCTATGCACAAGGCGGGGCAGGAGGGGACGCAGCTAGCTGGCCGTCATTGGTCAGGTTCCTTGTTTCCTATAACGCGTGTTCTCATAACGATGAATCTAACTCCGCGTTATGGGAGTATTTACTGTACACATTAATTTCCAACCTGGGAGGCGTGAACTATTGCAAAGGGAGGCGCAAACAGCCCAAAATATTTATTTATTACCCTTATTATTATTTATTACCCTTGAAAACGTGTCTTTATTACTATATCGACTGTGGAAAGGAAAAAGGACGTAACCCACACATATCTTATTTTACAGGAGGCGCAAAAACATGTTTTGATGATTTTGGGCCATATGCAAATTATGAATTATACACAACCTTGAAGTGCACGGATACTTCTAAATTGGTGTTTAACTGACATAACCGAATATTAATTAAAGACATTGTCTAGGTTAAACCTTTATTTCAGTCTTTTTTCTTGGTTTTAACTTTTTACAAGGTTATCTTTTTCAAACTTAAAAGCTAAATTTAGATACTAATTCGGCATTTTCAGTTTCCATCCTTTTGATAGAACGTGTGTCAAGTTGTAATCAAGTTGTGATTATCGAAAAAAGCTGTTTTAGAACGTCCTTTTTCCTTTCCACAGTCGATATGCAGTAAAGGATGGGGAGGCGTAGTAACATAGAGGTTGGAAACTACTGCCTTCAACAAATAGCACGAGCTTCCATAAGGGTAGAGTTCTCGACTACAGGATCATCTGACTGCCTGGGAAACCTACGGTCCAAAGCGTTTCTTGTCTACTATAACAGAGGAGCAAACATTCAAAAAGTGTTTTGTCACAAATTTTGAAAAATGGCGTTTTATATCAATTCTGATAGCCCATAATAAAACCTATGAATGGAAATCAAAATTAGTGTTCAAAAAGGTTTTTTTTCATATTAAAATGAAATCATAAAGTTGACACATTCATACAAACCGTCACTTTAGCAACACTTAAATCATCATTTTCCAAGCTTTGTATTTGTGTGACAAAACACTTTTTGAATGTTTGCTCCTCAACATTACAAATCGGAAAGAAGACTAGTGTCGAATGCTTGAAATATTTCATCAATGATTGTTTTTATAGATTGCGTATTTGAAAATGTTCCGTTAAAATTTGACCCTGCTGTGAAAAAGTTCGTCACGTCATTGTAAGAAAGTCGTGGTCACTGGTCAGTGGTCAGGTTGCGGCGGTGGTTGTTAACCACTTTGTAATGGTTGTCACTATGTAGTCGATATGTTCGCCACCACACCACCACGACTGCAGAACAACAGACGATATTTCACGGAACCTTATTTGTTACTCCTAATTGAATATTTTAAAAAGGAATTGCAATCGTGGGCTCGTATTTTTCATAAGCACATAGCTGCATCCATTACCTATCCGTAACTGCGTTAAAGTCATTGAATAATTTTAATAAAAACAATAATCCTTTGTACTTCATTCCACTTTATTTAATATGTCAGGACCGGTTTCGCTCATTGCGAGCATTGTCAACTGACAATGTTCAGTTGACAATGCTCGCAATGAGCGAAACCGGTCCTGACATATTAAATAAAGTGGAATGAAGTACAAAGGATTATTGTTTTTATTAATATAATGCCTTTCCACCAAGTATTGACAGTGAACACCCTAAAAGTGATCATTGAATAATGTTCAATATACCTATGTAATATGAATGAGTTGTTATATTATCAATTAAAGGTAGGTCTTGTGCAAATCTATATCTGACCAAGAATGTAAAGAGTTTATTTATTTATTTTCTTGATCATTATAAATGGCGGCCGTAAAACAGCGCCTACATACACATGACGGATGGTGGAGGAACAATCAACAACCCACTTTTAAAAGTAAATTATTTGTTATAAAACTAATACGGCCACATAAGTTTTCGTTACGCAACCAGTGTTATTACGATGTTATCAATTTTAGAGCCGTATAAATTAATAAAGCACATTATTTAAAAGAATTATAAAAAGTTAATACCAATTCAACCTATTATAATGGAGTTCTACCAAACAATTACAAGTAAAAAAAATTATAATATAAAATAATAAGTGTAGAACTAAAATGCATCTATATGGTCCCATTATAATTTACTTTACTAAGTAATTTCCAATTCAATCAACAATATCTTAAAAGATTTTTTCATTTGTGCTTCGTTATATTTATTTATTTTGAATATTTGCAAATCAATTAAAAAGTATAGCGCATTAATAAAAACACATTATGCGATATAAATAATCATCATATTGCCAAGTAATTGGGAAAGAAAAAAAATCAAATTCATTTTTAGTGAAAAATATCGTGCTCAAAAGCATCACAAAAAAGTACATTTTTTCTTTTAATTAGAATGATTAAAACAATCAAGACCACAAAATTTTGTATCTTTTAATGGGTATATGAAATGTAAAAATAGCGTGTTTCAAGTGCTATTATGTCTAATAAAGGTTTAGTTTACGTGTTTTTTTTTAAGTTCTATTTTTTATTGCTTTATGAAAATAATGAGGCGTTTTACAGCATCTACTTACCTCTTTGGGGATCATTAAAATTGAAATAGAATCACTTAAAAAGTGTAATAATTAAGTCAATGATTACAATCATCACTTACGACTTGAATTAATCTAATAATTATTTTTATTTAGGAACAAACCATTTCACACATTTATATGATAATTAAAAATCAGCTCGTTATACTGTTTTATAATATAAGTGATATTTTAGGAAGAAATGAGTTATGTACGTTATATTATTTATTCTACGTGTCTTAAAGTATCGTAAAAGTGAAGTGACCTCGGGAAATATATAATGCGTTCGTATTATCTTCCTAAAATAAAAAAAAACATGCCATCCACCAAAGCGCCAAGTAAAGACGTGATTGTATATTGTAAGTCCAAGAGAAAAGTTTTACCATCTGACGGGGTTAGAAGGAAAGGTTTGCAGTCTTGAAATTCTATTCAATCTATGGATGCATAATCATTCAGCCTAAAATTCTTCAGCTTATGAGCTGATGTTTCAAATCTGTTTTCAAACAAGAAATGGCTTCTCCACTCAAAAGTCACGTGGCAAAATGTTTGCCTAGATTGTGAATCACAATATTCTACTGTGATGTATAATAAATATCACGCATAAAATAAATTAATCAGTATTTCTTTTTTTATGTTTTTCTCAAAATGGATACGGTGTTACAATGCTACTTGGCTCACTTTACTTTCCAAGGGTTCAAATATCTAAAACAGAAATCCAATGTTCGGGATTTTTTTAAGAATTAACAAATCCAAAATCCCAGCAGTTGACGAATTTCCCAAAATTATCAGCGTGGGAGCTTTTTTTTAGCTCATCCAGGATTTACAAATAAAAAAACGCAGGAATTTACGGAATTCCTAAAATTTTCTAACCTTCTTTTTCTTTATTTTTACACCTCGCACAACTTTCTCTAATTTTCTCAATGCTAATTCCCGGGATTAGTACTGTGACAATCCCGGGATTTCGGAATCACTGAATTGGACGGGATCCCGGGATTGGAGGCCCTAGGTAAAGGATGGCGAACATATGGCACGCGTGCCCGAGGTGGCACGCGAGCGATTTCCAAGTTTTTTTATTTTTAAGTTTCAAAAATTTAAAATTTTGATTAAATGATCCATGAATTAATAGTAATTTTCATATGTTACCAAGATAAATGACAATCGTTTAAAAACATCACTTTTTTCTATTTTGTTATTTTTTTACTGCTTGGGCACGCCACACACTCGAGAAAAATATTTGAAGGTTTTTGGCACGTGAACCCAAAAAGGTTCGCCATCCCTGCTCTAGATGATATGTCTATCCATGATGCTCGATAAATATTGCGTGTGATATTCGTAATAGTAGTATGCAATTTGACGATATTCGTTAAAAGATATTGAGTTGTTAAAATAAGTATTATTAAAATGTACTAACTCGTATAATTGTCAGTTGTGTGTGCACATAACTGCAGCAAGGAGGAAATTCCCCCTCATTAACTTTTTAATCATTATACAAGTCCTTCATAAACTATTGTAAAATGGAAATATGTGCGTGTAATTTATTCGTACATTGACGAACCAATTCATCATAAAACTTAATATTTGCCGTTTCTCTCTTCAGTGTGTCTAAAATATATACAATAACGGATTTTCTATAGCGTAATCCCGAAATCTCTGTGCACCTGATCGAACGCAAGCACACCCACTGTTGGAATTATTATTCGTCATTTTATCTCTACTATCCATCTATCCTTACTATTATCTTCAAAAAAGATAGGTCGAGCGACTTTGTCACAAAGTTGAGATTTAAAAAATGAGTTTAGTGTCGGTAAATATGTTTTGTGTCGCCTGCTGTGGCCCAGTTGGTTAGAGCTTGCTCTACCGATCACGCAGGTCCAGGTTCAATTAACGGTAAGATCACAGTGAATTTGAGAATTATTCGATTCAAAGATGTGATGACTGGGTGTTTGTGATCAAATTATTTCCTCTCCTCCCATCATTCTGATCCTTTAATAACTGGGTGTAGCAATAGCGATTAGTTAACCACAAGTCCTGTTATAGCGTTTTCCTTGTTTCCCCACTTACTCACTTTGAAAAAAAGGGTTGAGGTTAAGCGATTGAGTAGCAAACAGTTCTCATAGAAAAAACTTCTGTTGAAATACCTCCAAGGGGGTATAGAGAGGCCATATGCTCCACATTGGGAGCGGACATGGATAAAAAATGTATGAACAACTCCAAAGAGTTTCTAACATAACAGTTATGATTATTTTTCAATGATACATGATATGATATACATGATATACATACGTGATTGAAACTAAATACTATTTGTTCAACTCTTGCATCTTACCAGTTTTGCTGCTCGGTAGCGAATCATGGCACCTGAGAATTTCTTTTCGACAATACATGCTTGGATCGGAGATTGGGGGTGAGATGGTTTGATTTTGTGAGGAATTTAAAGATTAGGGAACGTGCAAGAAATCGCCCAGTTCCTCCAAGTCACGGAAAAACGTTGAGACTCGCTGAGGCACGTCCTGCGGATGCCTCCTGAAAGCCTCAGCCTTATTTGCTTTAAGACGCAAATAATACCCCAACCGGTGAGATTTTAGCATCCTGGACGACCGTCGAGTACAATCCATAATATGAATGTACTCGATGTAACCAATGGATGCTGGGATTTCATATGAGAAAGCAAAGCATTCGCGGAGACGGAGAATAATGGCTGTGCAACATGGAGAGCCAATATGGTCAAAGAATAAGATTGAATCTCATATGTCATATACATATATGTATTTATTGGATAATTTTTTAAACACATTAGATACTCGCAATTAATTATGTGATCCATTCTAAAGCAGTAATATTCCGTGAAAAGATGTCGTTGTGTATGTCTCGCCGTTCGTGAATTAACATTTAACGAGCAGAGTCAACCGGACTATAGGTGCGCTAATGATTTCTCGCGTTCGTATATTACAATCAGATAAAGATAATTCTTTATAATAAATAAGCGGTTTTCGTTGTCCGCCGGGACGGTTGCTGTCGGAACACCAACGTGTCCCTGGGGTGACCGTTCTTTTGGAACGATCAGGATCAAGGATGCTCTGAAAATTAAATTAGAATGCGATAAAAACTTGCGTTCTTAACTGCCTATATCATTAGCAAGAAATTATGAATAAACTCCATAGAAAATTTACTTCGAAATTTAGATTCTTATTTTATCTAAGAAATTACCAAACGAGAAAGGTCATATTTATTAGAATTTGACAAACAAAATAAACTTTATGACGCCATTCTTGAGATGGCGATCACATGTACTAATTTTTACAATATTTGTACTGCAGAATCCATAGAATACGTAAATACGAAGTTTTTCCCAGCTGGAACGGCGTTCCAGCACCTTTCTCAGCATTGTTTCAAATCAATATTCGCAAAATTTTACTTTTTGTTTTGTTTTGAATTTTTTTTTAGAAACCATTGGCAGTTTGTCACCAGGTACCATAACACTCATCATTTAATGTCGTACTACAAAACAATGGCAGGTACATAGACTTATTATGTGACCAGAACCAGAGGTATAATGCTTGGTATTAGGGATTCTGTGTCGAGACGTCCCGGGACAAAAGTCCCGGGACTTTTAAGATTTTTTGCTGTCTTAAGTCCCGGGACATTTAACAACCAAGTCCCGGGACTTAAGACAGCCAAATTGTACATTTTTAATTTTGAAAAAACCATTCTAACAAATAAAAATTGGATGCAAGCAATCGCTAATGTGACCTAAAAAGTTAATTTTAAAGTTACATTGGTGTCTATCCACGGGATAAGTTTTGAAAAAAATGCATTATATTTAGGCTAAGGATTAAAGGCCGGGGTTTTAACAAAATTAAGTATGCATTTATAACAGGAATCTTATAAAAGAAACAGCTGTTTGGATTTATAATTGTTGAAGTTTCAAATAACATCTATGTATATATTGTAATACAAAACAACCATTTTTAATGGGTAGAAAGAGACATGCAGAAATACAAAAAAAACTTAGACACGTGTTCGCTTACCTATTTTTGCAGCATGGGATAATCGCACAGAATTCTAAGAATTAATGGAACCAATAGTTATTTCTAGAAAATTATGTTATAAATTAAGGCGGCTTATAAACTTTTATTACCAACCGTTCTGCTAAGACTAATTGATTTTCGAAAAGAATACACGAAAGATTTTGACAAATGCTCCAAAACAATATTTTTGAAATACGGAGATAATTTACTACAACGTCTTTTCTCCGTGGAAAAAGATATCGAGGTATCTGAAGAAAATACCGATGATGAGATAAATATTGCAGAACTGTCACTGGATTACAAAAAAACAAAAGATTTCTCCATTAAAAACTAAAGGAATTTAATATTTTAAAATCAACTGAAGAACGGAAACAAAGATTATTTTTTTATATATAACATTACAGCAACATCGACTTACAATGAAGATGAGCAACAACGTTTATTACAAAAATAAGAAATCGGCTGTCTGATTCGTCATTAAATTCATTATTATTTTTAAAAGCATATTTTGATAAGCAAGAATAAAATATTAACTTTTGTGTAAATAATACATACTATGTATGATTTGAGGTTGTGACTTTATTATTGAATTAATTTAATATTTTTATTATTAATAAATAAATGTGTTCAAAAGATGTATTTTTTTAATTAACGCATACTTTCGCCGCCCTTTTAAAGTACGCATGAAAAAAAAATACGTCTAACAGCGTAAAAAAATGCTCAAAAAAAATAGTTTAATTGAAACGAAATATTAAAAACGTTAAGGAGAAAGATATCTTCATTTATGTTATTAGAAATTTGTTTAAATCAATTCATAATCGTATTAAAAATATAACTGTAGCAAAAACAAATTAAAAATATTATAATTAAGTGTTCATACCTGATGTTGTTTTATTTACAAATGTTTTTCACTATTCTACAAAGTTACCAATGTCTCAATAGGACAAAAAAGGTATAAAAGTTGCATTGTGATTTGTGAAGTAACGGTCATAATTTTACCCAATTCATTGTTATTTTTTCAATACATGAACCGTTATCATCCCTTTTTAGTAAATAAGTACTTACAAATATTTAATTTTAATAAATTCATAATTTTATTAAAGGGGAAATAAAAGTCCCAAGTCCCGGGAAGTCCCGGGACTTTGACTTTATCACGTCTCGTGTCCCGGGACTTTGAAAAACCCGAGACTTCAGAATCCCTACTTGGTATATTGTTTAAAAATAAGATAGATTGAGAATCCGAGTAACAAGCAGTTCTCGTAAACTTTTAATGAGATATCTCCGAAGGAGGAAGCACATGATTTTCATCGGGAACGGACATGAATTAGAAGAAAAAAGCTTGGCAAGAAGTTCCGGCACATTTCTTTCTAAAAAAAGCACGGTAAATATTATTTTTTTCATTGTACTAAGAATTTTAGTTTTTTTGATGTATCTTAACTTGGTCAATGTGAAGAAAATATGTTTGATTAATATTTGAACACACGATTTAAAAACTGTACGAACGATATTATAAAGTATATTTATTATTTAATTTTCATCCGTTCAACAACATGGGATTGAAGTTTTATTTATTTACACAATAAATTTGCCATATGTAAATTGGTAATCAACGACTCTTACTAACTGGAGATCTGCTGGTCGAATTGTCAATATCTATTTCTTATATTCGCGGAACCAGTAATTTGATGCAATACTAATAATCAATCTCTCGATACTGCCTTGCCGTCCATAGTAAATATGTTCACACATTTCGATGGGATAACGAAAAACGAATAAATGTCTATGCCAAAATCTGCATGAAAAAACCCAATCTGAAATTTTTTGCGTATCCTTGAGGATGGGGTATTAAAAGATCTCCACGCTATCCATACACATAGAGGTCAGCGAAGGTAACAAAAAAAATCATTTTTTTTCCTTCCAAAGGGTTACCCCATCCTAGACGCTCACGCTGCTGTTAACGACGACGTAAAAGTAAAATTTATTTCACACTTTTTGACAATTTATCTGCTGTCCCATTCGCTGTCACCTCTCTACCTCACTCACTCTTTACTCAACCAATGGTGGGAACTCTTGACTGGTCGTATAAGAAGAGAGGAACGCGTTAAAAGAAACGAATTCTTCAGCTTTTACTTTCAAATCAATATAATATTGCTTGAACAATATTCTTTTTAATAATAAAGCAGTGAAAAAAAATGATACCGTAAGACCGACAAAATAAAATTGTGCTTGTCGTACATTATGTATTTCAAAGAATCAACCTTCTTTAGTAAAGATAAAATTTTCAACAGCATATCTAATATTTTTGATAGATTCGACGGAAACTCTGTGGAAGTTCATTTTTAATATAAAATAAAAATTATAGCATCGTTATAACAACCCAACAAAATTGCTTACTCCATACCTTACATAGGGCCGAAAGTGTTAATGATCAGACATGGTAAATAATTAATCAATATTGTACAGTGGTGCGCACTAATTTTAAGGCAAGTGTTACTTTTCAAATATAAATTTTTCAAAGTTCCACCCAATAGAAAAGTAAATTATCTAACAAATTCTAATTCATATTGTATAAAGTATAACTTATATTGTATAAATTCTGACTTATATTGTAATTATATTGTATAAAGAAGTTCAACAGTACATATTCTTCTTCTTCTTTGAACTTCCTTCAACTACTAACTTCACTTCCTATATAGAGCACCTCCATGAAATATACATATTAGTAAAATTAAATCACAAGACGTATACAATATTTAAAAAAAAACTTTACTACAAATAATAAAAATATTTAATAACAGTGACATTGGGTAGGATACGGATGACCTGCCGCAGCGAACACGAAACTCACACTAAATTTAGAGCGGCTTGCTTCATAAAAATGTCAACGTAAATGGTACATTACGTGGCAAAGGAAAATATTATTATTTTCGATGGATTCGGCGGTAGCTACAACAAGTGAAATAACAAAGTTTATCATGATACTAGAAGATTTTATGAACAGCCGAATATTATTTTTTTAAACTTTTTAAAAGTTTTGAAAGTATGTTTTTATAGTACCTACATTATGAATGATGTAGGTAGGCATTGTCGACTATGAAGAAAGTTTTATTGGATACGTGAAATGTATTGGATACCGTATTTCTTTTTCTTTAGACTGTTGGTGGGAACTAAAAACCTGTTGAAGAATGCTTCACTTTAAAAAATAAGCAAATCGTCTGTGCAACATTGTATACTATAGTATAATTGTTAAGTAATATCGTAGTTCCATCATGCAGTATAGAAATACAGTAAAACCCCCATTTACACTAAAGTCGGGACAGTGTAATTCGGGGTAGTATAATTGGGGGTGTGAATCTAATAAAAAATTAGGGATTTGGTTTTTTCCGCAAAAAATGGACGAAATATTTAGTTACTAAGTGATAAATTGCAAAGCGCTCCAAAATCCAATACATAGACAGTCGTACGGCTATACGTGTGTCGCCTAACGCGTGTTGAATACACAGACGATAGCCAACATTTGACTGTATGCGCCGCACAGATGACCGTCTCGTAGCAACGACAATGGAATGCGACAGTGCAATTGGGGGATTAGCGGCGAATATTTCAAGGCAGCGCGTAATTGGGGGTAGTGTAATTGGGGGCTCCACTGTACATAGTAAAATAGTATATTATGTAATATGTACATATTGCATAATATATGTACATACATATTTGTAAAAAAAAATATTGTATGATAAGCAGGGCTGTGGAGTCGTGTAAAAAAATGCGACTCCGACTCCAGCTTTAAAATAATTTACGACTCCGACTCCGAGGAAATTTTTCAAAAAAATCATTTTAACTTATATATATATATATTCCATCAGATTATTTTTAGTCAGCCAAGCATGAAATGTCAACACTTTGGCCTATTTTGTTTGAATACACGTCATTTCAAATATTTTTCAAAACAATTTCGAGCCGTTCATTTTTCACGATTCCGACTCCGGCTAAAATACCGCGACTCCGCGACACCGACTCCGACTCCAATTCCGAATCCACACCCATGATGATAAGACTCGGTTTCGCCCAACGCAAGCATTTTCAATTGGTGGGAAATAAAATACACCAAGCGATTCATTTAATACTTTCCAAAATTAGGGGTGGGTTACATGGGGCTCGAAGGAGTTCGCTCGAGCCCTTTGTTAAATTTTGTCAAGGCTGGCGAGCCCCTTGTTAATTTAAGAGAAAATAATATTCTCTTTATAAATATAAATCTTAAAATTTTATGATTATCGAAAATGACAATTATCCGAAACAAGGTTTTTTTTATTCATCGCCTTCTGTTAGTTTACCGACTATCTTATAGTTAACAGTTATTTCGGCTTAAACGCTTATCAGAACTATGTCTAAACGTACATTAACTTAGATATTTAAACTGGCTGATAAGAGATATACAATAATATTCTCATATTTTTTAACATCCTACCTTACAATAAAAATGCAGTATATATTAAATGTAATAAATAGACTTTAGATTTTCCCGGAACGATAACAATAATCGGATTATTCAAAAAAATAAATAAATTTAAGTGATTTACTTATTTTAATATAAATATATAACATCGCTTCAATTTTCTTGGAAGGGTGGTTAAGCTCTATTCACAACACCCCCCCCCCCACCTTTAATACAACAACAATTATTATTTGAAATTATTACGTACGAAAGTAGGTATGTTCCTATTCAATATTCACTTTGTAAAGCATTTCTTTTTCATTTATTTATTTATATTGCATATCATATTAAATAAAAGTATATTTTATTTCAACGCAAAGAAAATGTTCAAAACTGCGATATGAATACTTAATGTTTATAGACAGTTTTAATTAATTAAACAAGTAGCTAAGTGCTATTTTATGTTTGAAAATAAAGGTCATTGGTCTGTCGGTATTCGAAAACTTTTAATGGAAGTAAAACGAAAAAATCGGTCGTATCTATTATGGCGAAAATATTACGCAGTCGTCATTAATCGTGACAGGGTTGTCCAAAAAATGTTGTTCTCTTAATATATCTAATATCACGAAACAGTAATTTTCCTTTTTCAAAAACAAAGGGTGTACGAGATACCTACACGTATGTACGATTTTGAAATAACATGATCAACTAAAACGAACGAATATTATATTTTTACATGATTTATTTGTTCTAACACGATTCCCAGAAACAAAAAAAAAAACAATAAAAAACAAAAGATTTTATTGGTTCCTAACACATTAGTCGTGTCAGACATTTCTAGCGATGACAGCGATGTATATCTTATAAAAGTCAAAATGTATATAATCAAGTAGAGATGATTTTTTTACCTAATATGTACTAAAATAAAAATAAAAATATTTTGTGTAATTTACGTATCGTATATACTTGATCATTACATTTTTACACGATTTATGTAAAACGCTTAACGATGCGAATGGAGATCAAATTTTCTCTAGGATAAAACTAAAATATCTGAATTAAAAATTGTCAATGTAGTAGGATATACGATAGGAATGTTAAGACAATAAAAAGGAAGAATAACTTAACGCATTCCGACCCACAGCATGCGTTATACACTATGTATGGTTAATGAATTTTATCTCGGTTTATACAAGCTAATCATAACAGTGATATAAAACTAATTTATGCAAAATTTTAACAAGATTTATCTAAATGCTCCTAAGACACTCATATCAATCATATTAATTTTATGAACGCTTCTGCGCTGTAGGATATATATACTCATTATAATGAAACATAATTCCTTAAACTTAAAAAAAATTAGCTCGTCCTTGGCATTTTTGTTTGCTTAAATTGTTACTTGAATATAAAATTACAATTGCTTTGATATTCTACTGTTTTTGTCAGAAATTGTGAAATAAGTTTCGCATGTTTAATTAAGAAACATCTTCAGACAAAACTATCGTATGGTTGATTACGAATAAATCAAAATTTGATTCTAATTCTTAACATATTAATTACAAAATAAAGATACTTATCATGGACACGAAACAGTGTCACATCACAACATGTTACAAAAATTATGGAAATACTTATCAATAAGTTACCAATTTTAATTTGAAATATATATAATGAATTCTCACAAAGTAAACGCCAAATTGATCGAAACTATAAAATGTTTCTTAAATTTCAACCGATTCGTTTTTTTACAAAGACAAGACTGTTCCACATTGGACTGTGTTGTTTCAAAGCCGGGTGCATAGTGCAAAAATTGACTAAGATTTTTTTGATATACATACTGAATTTACAGTCTTCAATGTGGTCGAGTAGTTTCTTTCAACGTAACCGTAGCAGACATGATTAAAATTCTTAATCACAATTTCGGAACCACCCTACTGTGTGAGGTAGGCAACGTAGGTGTCATTGAATTCATTTGAAATGTTTATTTAAGATTTAAGATAAACATACAATAATTACTAATTAGAAACATAGAATCGCAATCGGTCACGATAAATAACAAATGCACAGTCGTATCGTAAGTCCGCCATAAATCAGGGCTTAAGAACCTTTGAACATCGGCGACCGTATTCTTGAAATCGGACATTGATGTTAGTTGCATGTGGAAATTTCCATACGGAGATTTATTTTTCTCACATGAATTGCAATACTGGACGCATGTATCAATGTCTTTCATTATAAATATCGGTATCGCAAAAATCAATACCGGAATAACAAAATTTGTTTAATAAAACAAAACAAATGCGGTTTTTTTTTGTGAATAAATCAATATTGCAATACTGCCGCCTGTGTGGTCGAGTGGTCAAAGTTGTTGGCTTCGGCTACGGAGGGCCGGTACGGACAGTTTTATAAATTGATTTTTCAATCGATTTATGAATTTCTGTTCCAAGGCATGGATGTATGTGATGTCTTGAATTCCCCCCTCTCATCCATCCTATTCTATGAACGGGGCGTATCGAGAGCGATTAGCTTGCCACTAATCATGTCCTAGCTAACCTAAATCCTATTTGGAAAAAGAGAGGTTGAGCAACTGAGTAACAAACAGTTCTTGTAGAAACACTTCTGTTGAGATAAACTCCATTAGGAGTCCATACGCTCCACATTGGGAGCGGACATGGTTTTAAAAAAAAATCAATATCGGTATTTCGATATTTCTTATAAACTACTGTCATTAAAAAATATAACATGCTTACATAGGGCTGTTTTTCATCGAAATCTTTATTAATAGATAGTTAAAAAGTTAATAAAAACAATACTCCTTTGTACTTCATTCCACTTTATTTAATATGTCAGGACCGGTTTCGCTCATTGCGAGCATTGTCAACTGATCAACATTGTCAACTGTCAGTTGACAATGCTCGCAATGAGCGAAACCGGTCCTGACATATTAAATAAAGTGGAATGAAGTACAAAGGATTATTGTTTTTATTAATATAATGCCTTTCCACCAAGTATTGACAGTGAACACCCTAAAAGTTAAAAAGTTCATTGATTCTAGAGCCTGTAATATTGATACAACTGTCAGCAGATTTAAATTATTTTTATTCATCGCTAAGAATTATATTTCACACCAGTATGTGATGTTATCAATACATTCAAATACGATTTTGGTTAACTTTAAAACTGAAATATATATTGATATTTCGGAATTGAAAAAATAACGGGATTTTTTTTCGGTATTGCAATCTCAAATATGTAGTTGATTGGTAGTAAAAAATACACAGTAAATATGTTTCTACTACAACTAATTCAGGGGTGGTTTTAATTGACTGATATCTCAGTTTGTCTTAAAAACATAAGGTGTTTATATTTTACAAAACATTACTAATTTTATATCTGAAAATTATTAAATAAATGCCGTTTATATCAATGCAATTTTGTGGTAAATTTACTTGCATGTAGGAAAATGACATATTATCATATGTGAGAATCAATAGAACCGATAATTTACGCGAAATACGAATATAATATCAATAATATGTAAAAGACGACGGATTTAAGTAAAAATATTCTCTCTTTTTGAATAGTTGAAACGTATTTTTTTTAAATGGTACATATTTACACAGTAAAAAAAACTTAAGAGAAATTTTAAAGGAAATATTTATATCCATTGGGTTGAAATGTCATTCAAATAGAAATACATACACTAAAAAGCGTTGCGATTAATTTTCTTTTGATTTTTTTTTTAATGTATTGCGACAAAATAATATAAAATTATTAAATTTGATACTTTTATACTTACTCGTGTAATTAGATGCGACACATGTTTCACCTGTTTGCATCTTCAGACTGATTGTACTGCGACCGTCTGGTGGCTAGGTCACTATAAAGACATGCTTTATTTGATTTATGATACGGCGTCTGGCACGCGTTATCTCAGTTGCCCAGCCCTGTTATGGATGATATTTTTATAGAACCACTCACAAGCCGGAAAGGATGTCACGCTGAATGATTATTTTATGTGAAAAAAAGCATTAAAAAATAATACAAACATTTCGTGGCAAAATATTTTGTATGGAATTACTGTCATCTGCTACTATCTAATCTCGCCTATGAATAGCGTCATATAAAAAAATGGGACACACGGAAAATTACTTATATTTAGATATTAATAATGTTGATTTTATAATGACTAACTGATGTATGATTGTTTATATACCGCTAGGTCAGATCTTGTCATGCGATATAATGGTTTTTTACGTTAAAAAATAGGTAATGAGGCACTCTTATTCGTGGGTTTTACAGATATTACAGATATGACTTTTCTTATGATATAGTTAGTTATTTGATAACGGATGAAAGAGTGTATTAATGCAAAACCATTTAAGTGCCACCTAAACATCTATTTATGATTGAATTAGCTGTAAAACGATATGTAAATATTATATTTATAATTTATTATTTAAATAGATATTAAATTTATAAGATATCAAAATAAAAAAGATGCGTTTGTCGATGTTCAAGAAAAATTTAGTTACTTGCACTTTATTTATGAATTATCTAATGACGATATCGATGACGAAATCAAAACACTATTTTTATTTCAAATATGGCAAATTGTGCCACGCATTTATTAGATTGGTTCGCGCAGCTTTTGAATTTTCCGCGCAGCTAACCTCTTATCTTATGAGCATTCTCCCGGAGGGTCCATAATTAAAAACAGTTTACGTAAAAACAAGGTCTGTTCAGATACAACAAACTCTTATTTCTTATTACATAAAGTATATTTTTTTTTTTACGTAGTGTTTAATTTTTAACTACATTTGATGCTATAATCTGTTTTTCTTTCCTTTATTACAGGTGAGTACAAAATCTATCAACCGAAATCGTTGTCAATTGTGAAACCCCAAATTTGCAATGGTCATGAAAAAAGTATTACTTTGGTAAGTATAATTTTGTTAACAAATATTATGTGTTATTACGTTTTGTTTTTTAAAATCTACAATATCATTCGAGCCTCTTCAAAAATACAATGAAACAGTGTTCCTAGATAATGTTTACCTATGCAAGTTATACTATTCTTAATATATGTACATTTGTAATATATGTTTGTATATTATGATAATAGGCAAAGGTACCATAATATAATATGTACAGTATTTTTTATAATGATTGAGTCCCCATTGAAACGGATGATGTTTGGTTCCAGTTAAAAATAATGTTTCGCGTTAATTTAATTCCACAGTCTCTCAAAGTTTTATAATATCATTACCGTTCTGGTAGATAGATGTTGGGAAATAACGAATCTATCGTTCTGGGTAAACAGCAATTGAAAACTTTTGGATAAAGCCTCTAGCCTCGATATTTTATTTTACATAACGACATTATATCAAAATTATATGGACTTATTCCGAGCTGACGAGAATAGTGTTGGTAGTAAGAAACATGGATATTTTTTGCCTTAAATTCAAAATTTATATTTATAATAATTACAGATTTAATGTATTTTTTTTTTATTTAATTAATCACTGATTTTTTGTACGTTTATATAGTAACAATTATTATTATTCAGTTGTATTATGATTTTAATAATATAGGATTTTGCTTCTTAACTATTTTTTACTAAATATTTAACAAAGGCGTGTATCTTAAATTTACTATATAAAATCATTCTAAGACGTTTATTGTAAAACTACACATAAATAAAAATGATCATGCAAGATTAGATGTTAATTTATGCGCTTTCTGATAATATTCCTAAACTTTATACTGAAATAAATGTAAGTTATTATTTAGAAAGAAAAAAAACTGTTTGGGAATGATTATTACACACTTCTTATATAAACCTGAATTTTTCACTTGGTGAATTATGTCGGGGAGGGTTTTTTGGTTTCTGACTGAATATGGCAGTTTAAAATACTGTTTTTTTTATTATAAATTCTTTTTCCAACCATGTCTACAGAAGGATAGTGCTAGGACAGGATTAGTAGTCAGATAATCATTCTTTCTAAACAGCTGCTTTTAGGATCAGACGTCTCGGAGGTAATATAGAGATTACAGATATCCATGCAAGAGTACATTCAGTGTGGAACTATGATTTTGCAAAGATATTACAATAAATGTACCAACTGAGACGGACAATGAATTGATGTCTAACAGAAGTAATTTTGACAATTTCTAATAGATCGGTGACTGTATATTATTGGAACCAGTACCAAATCGGTAAATTCCTGAGTTTTTGGATTCGAAAGTCAGCAAAACGGACAAATAATGTCTCGCATTCACTTGCAAGAAATCTGGCAACCCAGATCCGAACAGACCTTGTTTTTACGTAAACTGTTTTTAATTGTGGATCCTCCGGGAGAATGCTCATAAGATAAGAGGTTAGCTGCGCGGAAAATTCAAAGGCTGCGCGGACCAATCTAACAAATGCGTGGCACAATTTGTCATATTTGAAATAAAAATAGTGCTTTTAATTTGCATAATAAATGCACAACATATACAGTGCTAATTTTTTAACGTGCATTTTTTTAATCGCACTACAATTGTAATAAGACATTCAAACAAAAATTTCATTCCAAAGTGTGTCAATAAAATATATATAAAGAAAAACACCTACAAGCCCCCGAGTTTGACATTCGCCATTGAGAAGCACACCTTGTTGCACACGCCAGACCAAACGTGGGACAAAAGCGTCTCTCGTCCCATGGGGCCGGTAATTACTTTGACCCCAGACTGACCTTGGAATTTGTCGACCATGGCGGCGAAGAGGCTGCGCAAAGCGACACCAACAAACTCACAGAGGAGATGCTTATCTTTTAAATATTTTTCAGCCGCGAACAATATTTTCTGACCGTCGACGAATTGTTTACACTTTTTTTAGACAAATTGTTTTTTTACTGTCTTCAAAGTAGTATTCACAACATGCGTTTAAGTGTCCATACAATGTTTACTGGGCAAAAACATCAACACCATTTATTTATCAATCTGAAAACTCTTCGGGTATAACGTTCCCCTTCCTAATAGAAAGAAAATAATTCCTACACCTTTTAAATTAGTTTTTCTATTGCCGCCTGTGTGGTCGAGTGGTCAACGTCGCTGGCTACCGCTACGGAGGTCAAGTATTCGGATCCCAGTACAGGCAGTTTTATAAATTGATTTTTCAATCGATTTATGAATTTCTGTTCAAAGGATGTATGTGATGTCTTGAATTCCCTCCCACCTCCCAGCCATCCTATCCTATGAACAGGGCATCGAGAGCAGTGAGATAACCACTAGTCCTGTCCTAGCCCTTTCCTTCTATTCCTACTCTCTTTGTAAAAAGAGTGGTTGAGCAAATGAGTAACAAGCAGTTCTAGTAGAAACACTTCTGTTGAGATAAACTCCATTAGGTGCATTACTCCATTATTCCATTACTCCATATGCTCCACATTGGGAGCGGACATGGTAAAAAAATGTAATAATTCTGGCGTTTTAATTAGTAAAATTACTCATCATTTGAGGAGCCTAGTATCACAACGCTACATAAAACCACAGTGGCATAATTTTTCGAAATTATAAAAAAACGTCATAAATAACCATGGATATTTATCGCAGGTTAAAAAAGCACTTTCTTAAGATGTGAAATAAACTATTACATCATGAAAAATAGTGATCGCCGATGGTTCTTTCTAATCATGTCGCATTATTCATTAAAAAATGTAAGCTTAAACACCGATAGTGGTTTTTACAGTGTTCGAAGTAAATTTTAATACTCAACTTTTTTTTTGAAGGTTTGATTCATTAAGATTTTTTTTTATAAAAAATGGATGTTATAAGTTTTGATACCAAGCACCTCATATTACATCAGATTAATATTGCATTAGTTTTGTGCTAATTTATCGAAAATCTGATTTTAAGTTTTTTTTTATATCAATGTGACAAGTGACAACTAATTAGGTATTTTTATTATTTTTGATTGGGTAAGCGTATCAGGTTCTGTTTCTGAATAAAAAAATATGGTATGTATACGTAAAAAACAAAACATTTTTATTTTTTAATTATTTTTCAAACTAAATCAATTCTACACGAGTTAATTATTGCATTGCATTGTATTGTTTTACTTAACAGAGACCGCCAAAAATGTTTCATTCAATTACATCATGATGAAAAACAAAATACAACTGTTTCATTCATTTTGATTCTACTGATATTGTCCATACTTGGCATTTCTTGCATTGCAATTCGATCTAGGTAAGACAATAATAAAAAAGTCGTGATAACGAAATTATTGCGAAAAATTGCGATGTCAAATGATACATTAATCAAGTCATAAAAGTGAATTTAATATGAACCGTAAAATAATTTCAGTTAATAATAATAATCTCAACAACGAAGATATTCAACTCAGTTTATATTATAAAACTATGTACGTATCTATATTAAATAATCACATGTTTGGATAATAAGAAAAACAAAAAGTTCATTCGTAGCTAGTGTTTATTCGGCCCTCTGGAAAATTCTCGTTTATCTATAGATGGGTGATCCATGGAGATCCATTTTCACGTGGTAAATAAATTCACACTTTTTACGATTTTAATGTCATAAACAGTAAAAACAATCGATATAACTGGTTACATGATAACAAAATTAAGCACAACTAATTGAACTAAACTTTTAAATGTCTGCCAGTTATCATCACAAAAGGGGTAGTAGGAGCTTTTGCCTATAAATCGTACCATGTCAATATCACAATCGATAAAGAAAATGTAACTTTTATCTCGTGTTATTTTCTATCCATTTTAATAAGTTCTTTGTTGACACCAGGGCTGTGGAGTCAGGTAAAAAAAGATGACTCCGATTCCAAATTGATTTTTTAAAATATTTCTTAGACTAAAACAGATCGCTCTACTAACTGGAATAGATTCTTTTAGATTTCACCAATCAATATTATGAACAGACTAATCATTTTTTTATATCTTTAAATTATTTGTCCCTGGTTTTTCCGAATCCACCTCCGGCAAAACGCCCAACTCCACGACTCCCGACTCCAACCTTACAGCCTTGGTTGGCACTAAAAGTTTAATGCTCAGGTTTTTTTTTATTCTGTGTTATCTTATTACTTTTTGTTTTATTACTGAAATCATTCAAACACCTACCTACAGTCAAACTAATCATATAAGGAGCTGGAATTTTGCATTAGATTTAAATCAATCAAGAAGCACAAGATTGATGTTACATGTTAAAATTGATGTACCTTAGATAAATCGTATTCAAATTAATTACGGTAGTCTGCTTGGAGCGATTTATTGATAAAAAATGAAATTGAGCGAAAAACAATATTTAACAAAATATTTTTAGGTCATATTTTATCATAGGGGTGGGGAACTTTTTAGTTTCTAAAACCCACATTCATTTATCTGATTTTTCGACGGTCAAACATATAATGGGTTGATTAAGCTCTTTTTCCAAACACTATAATTTTTTCATCCAAGTGAATATTTTGATCAAGTCCAAAGGCCGCATCAAAGTAGCCAAGAGGCCGCAGGTTCCTCTCCACTGTTCCAGTCTATGTGGTTGCGTTGTGGTAAAATCAAATGGTTTCAGAAAAAAATTACAATTGCGTGTATAAGAATCCGCATACAGGAAAGATTTCTTTATTACATTATTACATTAATTAATTCAATTATAATACAACTAATAAATCTTGTTGTTTTATGTAATAAATGAATGATCTTTTAAATTGGTAACCAATGCAATAATTTATGACGAATTAAGGCGGAAGACAATAATGACGTACAACAAAAGTGCGCCAAATTTTTATTATCTGTTTCAACACGATTTTGATTATGGACCATTGTGTAAACAACAAGCGACTAATAATGACAATAATAAATAACGAAGTCAGAGTCCATGGAAACTCTTTATTTTTACATTCAATGCTGAAATTAATTGCATTGTTGGATAACGTATTACACCATATTTTTGAAAATGGTTAAAAAAGTATTACTTTCGTTAAATAGTTTGCAGCCTAACGTTAAAGGCCGTGGTGGACTGGATGGGGCTCAGAGGGGCTCGCGCGAGCCCCTTGTTAATTTAAGAGAAAAAAAATCTCAGATCAAATTAGTATATAACTGCCATTTCTGACTAATATATTATTTACGACAGCTTCAGTATACACAGTCGTACATTTTATTGCCATTTAGATTGATAAATTTACGGTAAATTGCATATTGTTACACATTATAAGTGTATTAAGTAACCATCGACTGCTAATTAAATTATTGCATATAATTGTATAGGACTGATAAAAAAATCACTCTTTCCCCAGAACACCGAGAATTGATTTGACATTAAGCGAGCCCCTTGTTCTCCGAGATTTTTCTTCAAAAATCTTAGAAAATGTGATTTTTTCTTATTTTGAAAAATATGTAATTAAAAAGATATATAATTACAATATAAATATGTATTTCCTACAATATATCAGAAACAAATGGCTTCATAATGATGTGATATTACTTTGAAAATTATGACACCGGCCCGCTTATCTGAAAAAAGTACCTGTTTTCAGCTCCATAGCATGGCTTTCACTATAGGGGGCTTTGCTACTGTGCATAAGAAACTGACGTCACCAAAGCGTGGACGACTTCGCGCCAATGTAAAGTGCCCTATTCATTAGGAGGCGGTATGCTTCACATTGTGAACGGACATGGATTTAAAAAACACTATAAAGTACTTTATGGTAAAACAGTATTTTATATGATGGCAGTTTCAGTAAAACCCGTGGAAATGTACAACATTTTAACGATTCAAATTCAGCCACTGGAGATTTCAGTCTGTGTTAATTATTTCATTTTACATTTTATTTTGATTTATCAATGAATAATTATTCTATTAGGCTTAAAATTCAAATATATATACCACGCAAGACAACTTAATATATGTATAAGAGGAAAAAATGTGAACGATTAAACATGTTTTATTACAACCGATATATTGTACATTTCAGAGACAATAAATCTTAGATTAAGTTTGTAGATTATATTGTAAACATTGGGATGATATTGATTATTCGACATTGGAATCGCTGATCGGAGATATTACTTATCAATATAGAATGCGATTCGATTCAGTGTCTCATTGACAGGTTCAATCTCCGATCAATTTGTCATTTTGTCTTGTACGAGATTATCGCCGTTTTTTCTTCTCTCGAAGCGTGTAGCGGTAAATGTTTCTGATTTTTTTAAATAATAATTAGCCGGTATCGAAGAAAAAAAGAAAAGTTAACTGACAGTGGCGTACTTAATATAATTCAGCGGAGGAAAAACACTTTTTACTTACCTATTGAAATTATGACATGTACTGTCTTTCCAAAGATTCCGTAAGCAGACTTTATTTTAAAGATAAAACAGGCGGGAGCAAATGAATATTCATTTCTTTAATCCAGGGCTGTGGAGTCGGAGTCGGAGTCGTGAAAAATGAACGGCTCAAAAAGTAATAATGAATGATGTGTATTCAAACCACAATAGTCCATAGTGTTGACATTGCATGCTTGGCTGAGTAAATTCATATATATAAATTAAAATGATATTTTCAAAACGTTTCTTCGGAGTCGGAGCCGGAGTCATTTTTATTTTTAAGCTGGAGTCGGAGTCGTAGTCGTCCTTTTTTGACACGACTGTGGAGTCGTGTAAAAAAAAGACGACTCCGACTGCTTTATTCACATAATTCCACTCACTTACAAAACTGAGTTATGGTACTCAACAAAAAGCTTTATCTAGTGATTGATTTGAATTGTTCAAAACATTAAATTGATTTTTCAAATTTCAAACAAAGAGTAATATATGTGCTTCAAATAAAAATACCACCCCAAATTCCATTCGACTGAAAGTAATTAATTAAGGTGGCAGAGATCTTATTAAGACGCTATAACCTAACGTTACTTCGTTGTGAGATACAACCTGTATGTCTGTACTTGTTAATGGTGTTAAAAATGTCGAGTACTTATGTATATAAAAATTTACGGAGGCTAGTGGAAATAAATGCCGACTTTACATACAGGCGTTTTTACGTGCGATTGATTGAGTAGATGCGTGTGTAAACGAGGTGTGTTAAATGTTTTTATTCGCGTTTTAAAGCACATTGGGAAGTGTAAATTCTTTACAACGAGAAAGAACTTGTAATACACAACCACCCAATTTCATGGGAAAGTATTTATTGTAAAATCGTCTATTCGGATTGAAACAAATAAGAACACACTTGGGAAATAGAAGGCAATAAAAAAGGCATCTCAAAGCAAACGTTCCCTCTAAGCTGCGCGCGCGCGCAACCGCGCAGCCGCACAGCAGTTGGAAAGTTCCCGTGCACTCATTCCGGGTTGGCGCGCTCTACAAGACAGTAAGTAATTCAATTAATATTTGATCGGTCCGCGCAGCCTTTAAAATTTCCGCGCAGCTAACCTCTTACAGAGCATATTCTCTGGAGTTGTCCGATTATGTCCGTAGAAAGAGGTATATTGTTTTCATTATGTAGGAATAACCATGTTGGTCCTATCGGGCATCCAGATCTAGTTTCGTCTCCAGATAATTTCTGTCACTTCAAAAAATTTGCTACTTCTTTTGGAGAAAAAGTTTACCTTCCCTGCCCCTCACCATTCAATCCTTAATTACATGTTTCAAAATTAAAAGTTATTTTATTAGTCCCATTAACTATCATTCTTGCTTATTATTATTTAATTGTTTTTTTTTTACTTGTAGTTATACCAATTCTATGTATTCAATTAACCTTTATTAATATCTACATATTTGTAATTATTATTTATTGTTGCCTATCAAATTGTATCTAAAAAAATGTATCTTAACTGTATCATTGAGGAGATATCATCTTCGGTGTGATGCAGAAAGAAAAAAAACAAGTTTATCGAATTAAAAAAAAAAAAGCTAACCTCTTGTCTTAGAGGGATCATTGCTGAAAGCATTAGTGGACAAAATTTTATATGCATACAAATTATGGTAAAAATACCATTTTGCCTCTCGCCGAACGCCAATGGTCAAAATGACGATAAAAATGTTTCGCATTTTGAGGTTGGCTGTCAGTCACGGAGAAAAATACGAGAAATCAGAAAACCGGTTGATTTTATAGCCTAGTTATGAAACTCGACAAATACTTGTCGCTTCCACCATGCCACACCATACCTACCTGTTAACCTGGCTTCCATTGTACGATCATCTGTCGTGAACTATTCAAGCAGTTTCCGTCTCGTAATTGATTAAAACATACTGTTACACTACGAAGACATTAACCATCCTGCAACGAATCATCGTATAGTGACTTTAATTAATATCGACTGTTGAAAGGAAAAAGGACGTAATCTGCAGTTTTTTCAAAACAGCTTTTTTCGATAATCACAATGTATACAACTTGATAAACGATCATTTAAAAAATATCTAATATTTATTATATACCTGATGTATTGATATTACTAATATTATCATCGTTTGTTTTGCATATTAAAAACATGTCAGTATTTTTCGATATAACAAAAAAAAGAATGTGTACTTTAATTTTAATATATGTTTCACTTTTAGTGATTCTAAAATAACACAAAATAAAAATGTTTAACACTTCTAACATATAATTAAAAAGTCATACAAGATTAGAATCACTTATAATGTAATTGGTAATTTCTTTTCAATGCCAAGTGTTGTTTACAACTTTTCATTTTTGTATAAATAGCATTGTTAAATTATATTTATTACCAGTTGACAACGCTCGCAATGAGCGAAACCGGTCCTGACCTATAAAATAAAGTGGAATGAAGTACAAAGGAATATTGTGTTTTTATTAATATATGTTTGTTGTGATATCAATAATATTAACCATTTGAAATATGTATGTGTTATTGTTTTATATAAAAAATCTTTTCCACTGTCTTTCAACCTTTATTTTTAAGTTTACACCATGTTATTTTTTATTTCATCTATATTTGCAAGTCAATGCAGAAATGAATAATCGTTGTTTTTCTTCAACTTCAGAAAGACGAATGAACCTTCTACCAGGTTTGTGAAGTCGTGTAAAAAGAGGGTGACAGATTACTCTAGTTACAAGAAGAGATTCTAGCAGAATTTACCAATTAATATAATGAACTTATAATTTTTCAATCTTTCAATTATTTTTCTTCGGTTATTCCGACCAGTGGCGGCCGGTCAATGTGGCATTCGATCAATGCACCCCTTGTATATGCAGGGACGGTTTTATTTCATGAAATACTATTACCATAACATTTATACCATTCACTCATTTTAAATTCTTCATGTATTTATTGTCTATAATAAATATTTTAGAAAAAAATATTTAATTTAATTTAAATTTATTTTATTTTCTTAAATTTAAAATGAGGGAATGGTATAAACGTTATTTTTGAATATTATTTCATGAAAAATAGCCGCCCCTGCATATACATTGACCGGCCGCTACTGATTCCGACTCCACCTTCGGAAAATCACCCGACTCTATGACTCCCGAATCCGACCCACGGCCTTGCTTTTTACTCCGCATGACGTTCCTGTAGAAGTCCACCTCGTCTACATAATGGGCGAATAGTACTGAACTAAAATGAAAGTTTTCAAATATCTGATCCACGGTCGGTGTTTGGTAAAATTACACGGCTATAATTTGTAATGAAGATAATCCGACGCGCTGAAATTCGCCAAGCACGTACCCCGCGAGTGGCCGCAGTCACAGGTCCGTGCAACACCTGTCATTACGGCCGCACTGCATCGGTACCGGTACCGGTTGCAGCGAGGTACCGCCGGTACTTGTCCGTTTAATACGTCCGCCGTGCAGACAGGACCATTTGTCAAACCGGCGATCATTAATTTGACGCGACCGCGACGTGGCCACAGGGCTGCAGCGATATGACGCTGCGGTCTCCACTTCCGAACTATATGAATCATTATACGGATAATTAAATACAAGCTGAAGGTTTTGGGTGTATATTTGAACTTCTCTGTCAAACGTTTGTGACTGTTGAACAGTGGTCAAACGAAAGGTTACCGAAAGAAGCGGTGGACTTTTTGCTGTGTACATTTATAATACCGAAATAAAAAAATATACAGTGCCTTTTTCTGTGAAACACGGTGGACTGGCGTTCTGGCATCTTTTTTATTGTCATTTTTAATGTTCCAGATGAAAATACGCTAAATTTGCTTTGGAAACTTTTGAAGTGAGAGCGATTAGCGATTACTTAATCACTCGTACTGTCCTAGCCCTATCTTTTTGTTCTTACTCTTTCGAAAAAAAGATAGGTTAAGCCATAGTTTCTCAACCTTTTTAAGCCTGTGGCCCCCTTTCGAGTCTCAATTTTTCCGTGGCCCCCCTATCCATAGTAATATAATTCTCGGGGCTCGGGAAAAATGAAAAAATATACATTTATTTTTAAAAGATACAACACAAAAAAAAATTTGTACACAAATTATTTGTTAAAAAATAAATTATGTATAATTTAAGATTTCGACTGAAGGTGCTTGGTGGAATTTCAATAAATTTGAATCGTTCAAATTATGTACATTCACACAGATTTTGTCACTAACGACCCGGGTTTCGCCTTTCGGCATCTTCAGGCGTTCAAGTGCACGGATGAACTTGAACTGACGCTTAGTAAATGAATGTTTCGTGTTTATATAAGAAATGCCTGGATACTGTATGTCCTATTTTCTTTGCTATGGAAACTTCTTAAAGCTTTTTAAATTATTCATATGGTTTTTATTCCATTTCCATTTGTTTTGTATAAAATGGATATTAGCATTAGTGAATCAAAACATATTAAGCACGTGAGTTTCATATTATCACGTGGTGATAAAAGAAATCCGTGGACAAGATAGTCAATACAATATTTTCAACACTTACTTTAAGATGCAGTTATTATGGTATGTATTCTATTTGATTTTAATATGAATTTTAGTTTATTATATTTTGGGTAGCCGTGGCCCCCCTAAAGTCTGCTGTGGCTCCCCAAAACTGAAATTTTCTGCTGTGGCCCCCTTGGAGCATGCTGTGGCCCCCCAGGGGGCCACATGGCTCCCGGTTGAGAAACGCTGGGTTAAGCAACTGAGCAGCGGCGGCCGGTCAATGTGGCATTCGATCAATGCACCCCTTGTATATGCAGGGGCGGATATATTTCATGAAATAATTTTCAAACATAACATTTATATCATTCACTCATTGATCAAATGCCACATTGACCGGCCGCTACTGAAACTGAGTAATAATCAGTTCTCGTAAAAAAAAACTTCTGTTAAATTACCCAATTAGGTAGTCATATTAAAGCACTGTTTATAAATAACGGCATTGACACAATCGTGCAGACAAAAAAAAACAAAAAACTATATCAGGGGTGGGGAACCTTTTCATCTCTAAATACCAAATTCATTTATCTGATTCAACATAAGGCCGCAGTAAAGGAAATGTCGACACCCCCCTACCTATAAACTAAATATTTTTAATTCACATTGTAAATAAGTCAAAACGCAATTTGACAAAAGCAAAAGTAACGCATAAAAAATTGGCACAAGTCAAAAGGCCACATCAGAGTAGCGAAGAGGCCACAAGTTCTCCACCACTGGGTTATATGATCATTTTACAGTAAAAATGAAACCTTCGATTTAAGTATTTTTATATTATATGATGAACTTATGAGTTATCAAATAAAAAGCTGCAGATCATTCATAATGTATTATTATTTTGATCCGCAAACGGGATATGAACCGTATAATTTTATACCGGTATCCTCGAGCAAGACACGTTTCATGAAAACGCGTTTACATCTTCATTCCAAGAATTATCCACGCACATCTGGCTCAATGATCTTTGACTGAACATTTATACTACATATATTAAGATCCTTGGTGCCAAGAATATTATATTTATCGTTTTTATAGCGATATTTAATGTTGCCAATTGCATTAGCCGGCTGCGTGGTCGATCTCAGCGTGGTTCGAATCCAGTACGGACAGTTGTTATAGATCGATTTATGAAATTCTGTCCGAAGGCATTGATGTATGTGATGTCTTGAATTTGCCCTCCCACTCGTCCTATACTAAAAGCTGGGCGTAGCGAAAGCGATTAGCTAACCACTAGTCTTGTCCTAACCCCTATCCTTATGTCCCTTCTCTCTAAGAGAGGTTGAGCAACCTAGTAACAAGTATTTCTCGTAGAAGATCTTCTGTTGAGATAAATTCTGCTAGGAGTCTATATGCTCCACATTGGGAGCAGAAATGGTAAAAAAATAATCTAAAATAAAATTATTTTTTTCACAAAAATTAGAATAACTTTACAGTCAGGAGAAAACGTATGGCTTAAAACAAGAGAAAATGTGTGTAAACCAGTTGTTTCAAGAAATCTTTATCTCTTTAAAGAACATAAGAAAGTATGTGTTATATGAAACGTAAAATAACTCACACACACTTCGTTTGCAGACATTTTTTTCGTTTTAAAGCGTACACAACCACCCGATCACACGTGAAAGCGCCTGTATGTAAATCTGGTCATTTTTTTAGGTGGTGAGTTCAACAAATTCATTTGAATAAAACTGCTTATGGTATTTGATGCTTTCAGTATAGCAAAAAATGTTAAAATCACGAAAAAATTGACTATAAAATTGAATATATTATAACAGATTGTGCTTAGAGCATTCACAATATACAAACCCATTTAATGAGCTATAAGTAAATAATTCGCATAATCATAATAATTGAAAATGTGAATAAATTTTAACCCCCAAATTAAATTGCTTAGAGTATAAGAAACATCGTTGACAAACAATTTTATGATGAAATTTATATCTTAAAAAATGAATTATTTATAACACTAAAACTTATTTTATGGGACTCAAAGGTTACACGGTTTTATAAAAATGAAAATTGGAATTTGATGTTTTTACTATCATTTTCAATTTTAAGCCATGCTACATCTGCTATCGCGAAAAATAGGACCACTGGCTTTAAATCTATCCTGGAAAGCTACATGGCTTGGATGTATTACAGTAAATGAAACCATTCAAACTTGTTTACTAGTTATCGTGTTAGTAATAAATAATAAAAACTATTAATATAAGAAATTATCATTGTGCATAAAAAACATTTCTGTTGAAAATTCACGCGTTGAGCAAATCGGTCCTGATCGTTTTATAAAATTGTGGCAATAAGTAATAAAAAGTTGTGATTATTTTTTGAAAGTAGGTTACGGTTTACCACTGAAAGTAATTAATATGTTCTCATACATTAGTAAAATGCAGTATGTACTTACAACTAAAATCTTGTCTCTAAGCTTTGATGAAAAGCGGCGTCACAATAAAAGTCAATTCATAATTCGTCATTCAATCGAATCTCAAACAGTATGATTCGCATTTGTAAATTAAAATGATAAAAAAACCAGTTCTTTAAAATAACGGACGCAAACTCTTCAAATTATTATCGTTATGTCGCAAATTAATTTCTATTTATATTGCTTGCTTTAAAAGTAACAGAAATACCCACTATTTACAAAAAATATTTTCTGCATAAGCTGGATATCAATTCTTGTGTGTACTTATTTACCATTAAATTACGCTGTTCCAGCAGCGACGTACAAATGTAAAGTAACCTGACATTTAATATTATTTATTATTACATATAATTACAACTTTTAATGCTACGCATAAATCTGAGTGCGAAAAGAAAGGGGTGAATGTCTCAAAAATCACAAAATAAGTTTATATAACGGTATAAATACTGGTTTTAAACTCGACGCACTTTTACAATAGCACACAGTTATGTTTTAGTTAGGATCAGTGGAAGGGAACCTGCGGCCTCTTGGCTACTCTGATGCGGCGTATTGACTTGATCAAAATATTCATGTGGGGTGGGTGTCAACGTTTTCTTTACTGCGGCCTTATGTTGAACCAGATAAATGAATGTGGCTTTTATAAATGAAAAGATTCCCCACTCATGGCTTAGATTATTGGCGTAATAACATACTGAGGTAGCTAGATTTTCAAAATTATTAGATTCTCCAGTTTTACTGAAATATACATCTTTCGGGAAAAGTTTTGTTGAAAATAAAGTAACTATGTAACAAATTTACCCTTATTTTCAACAATCTTTGGTCATAAAATGAACTCTCCAACAGGTTAGGAGGGAAGACGTGAAAAATCGATCAGTAATGGTTCATTCGAAGAATTGATTAACTGCTAAAAACAGAGTAATCTGCTCCGGCCCAAATCAGATGAAGCTGCCCAGTGCGCGGCTTATTTTTTAAGAATTAACGTAACGTGTCCTACTTATTGCTTGGCACACACTTTGCATATTCTACATGAAAACAATTTTCGGGGGTCCGCAGATTATTGTTTTCAGATTTAGGGGTCCGTGGCATGAAAAAGGTTGGGAAGCACTGTTCTACATGACTTATTTATTGTGCTGCTATTGGTATTAAACATATTTTCATGGATGTTCCCTGGCTTCCTGCATTGTGAATTATAAGTAGACTCGATTGCGCCACCATGTGGTCTTTAGAAGGGCACATCAAATGCGTAATGAAAAAAAAAATTTTTTTTTATGAAAATTACAATTGAACAATTGTTCGATGATTTGAGTATCTGCTTCAATGTCCATTATAAGTTTTTTCATTAAAACGTTTCTAAATATTGCTCTATTTTAAATACTAGAACATTACGTGAAAACACGGTTTCAGAACTCAACGTATTAAGCATTACCACTTGGCTACGGCTAACGTTGAACAAAACTGGTTAGAAAAAAGTTTATTGATGAGATGTTATCATCCACTGTGAACGTCACTGGCGTGGAGTTGAAGTGAGGTCCGCATTGAGTTGTCGCTCGCGTCGCCCCAAGAAACGACTAATTGCCTCACGCGGTGCTGTCACACGACTCAAGCGGTGTATTGCTGTCAACTTTTTCCATTATCACCCGAGACAAGAGTGAGTGCGACGCCAAGTGGTCCATTGGACACGAACGATTATGGAGTGGGGATGTTTTTTGACCCGCGAAATTTTTAGATCGCATATATCCGGGCTGATGAGTGAGAGCCTCAGATCAAAGAGGTAATAAAATCAGGAGTTGGTTATGGTGCTTGATTTTACCTATACAATGATGAGTATCACCATACTTATACATTTGTAGTTTTTTTAATTAAATATTTTCTCTCAACATGGAGCACGTATTAAGGCATAACTTGTATAACAAGTTGACGATGCTTTCTTCTAGTTCTTCAAAGAAATCGTAATATTAAAAAGCCAATATACCGTTGAATGCATATCTGCAAAAGTTTTTTTTTTATTATTTTATTTTGGATTTTTTTGGAAGCACCGTTACGTTTTTTCATACGTTTTTGATACTTTTTTACGCAGATTTGGAACCGATTTATTAAATTATATGAAAATGAGGTTTTTTTTACTCGCGACTTTCTGGAAGCAATCTATCGCGTAAAAAAGGTATTAAGTATATACAGAGCCGGCGCTACCATATATTTATTTATACTTCAATACCATTAAATACCCATGCAGTGAGCTTCAAACAATAGCTCGAGCCCTTAAAAAATCTTTGCCATTACAAAAAGTACTGCTCTTGATAGTGCAACAAAACATTAAGAGATAAAAAAATAAGTTCCCAAATTTTCTCATTTTGGAAATTCCGCAAATTCCTGAGCTAAACAAAGGTCCCAGGATCAATGTTCACTCTAATTTTTGGAAGGTTATGTGCGAAAAAGACATTGGCTGTGCAACTTTGACAAGAAATAAAAAGATTTGTGTACCACCTAACGGTATTTAGACCCAATAAACGAAAAGGTTGATTTTTAATAATGACAATAATTAACAGCACTATTTAATGTCAATTAATTTATTCTGGTGGTGGTATAACTGATGTAACTTTTGTGCGCTCTGTTGCCATGTGTGTGCGCGCGCACACGCGCACAGCTTAGAGGGAACAATGCCCAGGATCACCTAGTGCGCCAAATAATCTCGCGCTGGCACTTGGTGTATAAGATTTTTCACATGACCGTTGTTTTATTTGTTAAAAAAATAAAACACTCATTTTTACTTACTCATATTTATTTACTGAGATCAGAGCCGGTTTCGTTTATCTCTATCATTTCCAATTTTATTCAACATTCACGTAACTCGGAATCGCGTAAGTCGAGGACTTGCTGTACATAAACTGATTTACTCTTACAAAATATGTAAATACACCTTTAACGAATTCTGCGTGCGTTATTATATTGACTTTATAAAAAAAAAGAAATTTGCTTATTTTGATTGACTGTAATATATACTATGTTGCTTGATTTATCTGTTTAAAATGCATATGATAACACTGCGTTTGCGCACGATGCACCAAGAGCGAGAGGATGAGTATAAGTATGTCGCGCGAATATTGACTGGTGGCAATACCTCGTGGTATATAATGTCATAAACTACTTTAGTAATACCAAATGTTCAGCGCTTGTTCAATAACCTTGATGTCGATTTCGCTCACTTTAAATTTTAGAATATTTAAACCACTAGAAGCAGGTAACGTAAAAACACCCAATTCTCGTTTTACCCCAGGAATACGGTCCATACGAAAAAGATTACGTATACATACATAAATTAAATATATGTTCGATTACTGTGCAATTTCGAACTCTTGCAAAATGAGAATTAGAAAAAAATAATACATATTTAGTTCCTCAAAGATTTCTTTCCAAATATAAACAGCGTCTGCAGGCGACAAATACTTTTATTGTCAACTCTACGTGACTTACAGAATTTTTTATTATAATATTTTATTATTCTAATATTCTTAGCAATAATATGGAAAAGGACGCATTGTAAACTGCAAAAAATATTCTGAATCCATAAATGAAAAGCTAAGTGAATTTAATATCTGTTACCGACGATTGCCAATCTGTCGAATCTTAATGCAATCAAAAATGCAAATAGGCGATGTCCATAACCGCGTTAAAGACTTTTATTGTCAATGACAAGTCTTCATATTATTTGAATAGATTATGAGCATATTGTTGAGAACATTAAAATGACAAACGAAGCAATTGGCTGCTTAACGTCATCGAGAGTTTCTCAATCTTTGATCATAGCACTTTTCGATGACGAAGCATTTTCACTCACGATTAAATTGATATTTTAACGTTGGTATAAAGTAATAAAAAAAAACAATACATACATTTAATTACATAGTTGGTTCTATAAACTACTACGAAATAAATAGTTCAATTGACTTATTTTTTTAATAAGTAAAAAACTCAGTAATTAGTAAAAATTAAATCTATTAACTATGCCAAAAATGTGCATTTGAACTATCCTGTGGAATGTGTGAATCAATCTTGGAAAAAAACGGCTCGACGCATATTTTTGCGCGGTCTAAAATTCTGTTAAATGAGAATCACTTATTGTTTACTATTGGCTATAATTTGTATCTAAAAATAGTATCTATCTTGAGAAATATGTAACGCAATCTTGTAAAATTCAACGGCTCCATGTGTATTTTTGTGCGGCCCAAAAAAATCTCTAGAAGAGAATCACTAATTTATTATTTTAAAATGTCTTGTTTGCTATTGATAATAGTACCAATTGTAGAAATAAGATACAAAAAAACATGTTGAGAATCGTTTTGCGAAGTGACGAAGATACTTAACGTGATTCGACACTTTTGATTGATTATTTCTTTCTACAGGGTTCCCAAAAATAGATAGCCTTTCAATCTATTATTATTGATTAACAAAGGCCAGTTTTTTTAACAATTTTTATTCTTTGAAAAGATGCACTTCCAAATCATACAATTATATTTATGCCAAAAAAATGTGTACATGTCAGTAAACTTGAATGCAACAGCTACTTCTCAAAAGTAGACTATGGTATAATCTAGCGTCAAATTCAAAATTATTTCTTTTGTGTTGTTATGGCGTACAAAACTTGCTGCAACCACGTGACATAAGTTTTCAAATTATAGTCGATCTCGGTTATTAAGATCACGGAAATAGCGAGATCTCGGATGTAATGAGGAAACATTCGTTGACATTTTAGTTTATGGTTTTCTCCATACATTTATTCACTTTGATAACGAGCTACTTCTCGGGCATACCGTGCCTTATTTTTCTTAAATCTGTTAAAGTGTCGATCGTTTAAAAACATCATTTTCGACTTTAAGCAATAAAATCCGACCGGGCAGTTAGCTGGACTGATTTTTTAGCATTTTTTACCCATATTTAGTAACATTAACTAATTAAATGTTAATTCAAACTATGAAACTACTTATGTTCTGCAATCATATATGTTGAAATGAAATGAAATGATGCTTTGACAGATGATGTTGATAAATCATATTGCGCATGTCAGAGAATTTCTCAAAACTAAAAAGGTACTAAACTAAAACCTATTTTAAAAACAATCACTAAATAATTCAAGTTCATCCGTGCACTTGAACGCCTGAAGATGCCGAAAGGCGAAACCCGGGTCGTTAGTGACAAAATATGTGAGAATGTACATAGATTGAACGATTGAAATTTAATCACTAAATAGTTCAACTACACAGAATAAGAGGTAAGTGAAAATGAATACGATCCAATACTAAAAGCCAGAGCTTTTTTAGCAGAGAAAAAGTTGGCGGAACTCACTTTTTGTCAACTTTTTTTTCTAGTCCACGTGAAGAATATGGCTTTCTAAAGAAAATATTTCAACATAAGCTTTTTTACGCGAGCTGTTTGTTACTCGGTTGCTCAACCTTTCTCTTTTTTTCAAAGTGAGTAAGGATATAAAAACATTGCTAGGACAAAACTAGTAGTCAATTAATCTCTTTCGCTTTGCCCCATTTATTTTAAGATTGGAAGGGTGTGAGAATTCTAGATATCATAGACACGTGTGCCTTCAAATAGAACTCCACTCAAGAAAATTCTGTTCGTAATGGTACTCGAATCCGTGAGATTCGTCACGGAAGTCTCATCTTCCTTTGAGTGACCACCGATCAACGTATTTAAAAGTGTCAAAGGTGCTACGACGAGTTAAAGCAAAAAAAAATCTAATATTGAATTGAAACAATAAAAATGCCAAGAAAAGGTGCAGGAACGCCGTTCCACCGCGTTAAATCGGGAAAAATGCACTGACTTAAACTATTCATTACTTAGGACCTAGAGGCAAATATTATGGTAAGTTGTGAGAAACTGGTATCTCTACATACAAGTTTTTACGTTGTACGTTGATTGGCCTACACACGTTGGCACCGGTTGGTGTCTCACTCGATCGTTTATTTAATATTATAAAAGACAATCTTTCCTACTACTGTATTTATTGCCATTGAGTAAGCAGTAAACCGGAAAGATACATTCAATAAATCATATAATAAATTTGTTTTCTTATAAGATTGTTACACTCGATTCGTAGTTATGGTTTTAAACATGTCACTATTTTAATGAAGTTGAGCATGAATTGTTTTTAATTAAAACATATTTTTTCACACCTTTAAACCACTGTCCAACTCCGGAAACATAAAATGTCCCCTTTCACCTACACAAACACCAATCAACTCACACACACTTGTAAAACTTGTCACTAATACGCCTACGTCAATAAAGGATTCATTGAAACGTTGGGATTTTTCAAAGGTTTGTATCCGCCAAGATTTTATTAATTGATTTCTCTCAAATAACAAAGAAATTATTTTTAGACGCCGTCGATGAATACAATTACAAGATTGTTACATGGTATCTATTTTTTTCAAATACAATGCTTCATAAGGCTGACGCTGAAACCCATTGTGGGCTTTTGCTTTCTTGTGGTTCTACTCTGATATAGTTCTGTCTAGAGAGGCTTTCTTTCAACTCTGGATAGCTAAAATTTTTAGAACCAACTCAAGATTATTAACACATCTTGTACGAGATCTTACAGGTGTTCATTTTTCCATGAATATCAGTTTTGCCATATGCTACTTTTCCACGTCATAATTCATTTAACTCTTATTGATAATAAATAAATTACAATTAAGTTTTTACAGAAGAAAAGCTATCTATAGTTGGGTTGACGTAGCGGTTAGCGTTGTTGCTTGTTAGCTTCCGTGCCGGATCTCGCGGATTCAAGTCCCAATACAAACAGCATTTATCCATTTATCGATTTCTGTTCGAAGGCATAGGTATTTGTGATGTCTAAAAATTCCCTTCCACCTTTCCGATCCTCTAATAACTGGCCATAGCGAGACCGATTAGTTAATCACTAGTATTATCATAGCCTTATCCTTCTACCCCTACTACTCTATTAACAAAGAGAGGTTGAGCGACCGAGTAACAAGCAGTACTCGTAGAAAAACTTATGTTTATAAACCTTCTTTAAGAGGCCATATGCTCCAAATTGGGAAAGGGCATTGATTAAAAAAGCTATCTATGAAGTAACCGCAGCAACCCCCTACTTAAATAAAATATAATACCAAAGCATATATACTACTGTTGAAAACAAAGTAACGGCTCATACCTTTTCAATCCTGTCTCTTTAATCTTCTTATCATGTTTTGGCAACTCTTTCCTAATGTAATGCAACTGCGAACATAGCTGAAATTCAACTTACTACATATAAGCTCAAAAAAGTAATCTCATATTTCTGATCAAGCCATTAGACTTTACTGTCAGGGTGCTTTCGTAATAGCAGTATTTATTGCAATTGTAGATTTATAAGACGCAGGCCTTTGGGGGTGACACATAAACTTTCATCTATTCAAATTTAACAAACATAAATAACGATTTTATAAATACATTCTACCTAGACAACTTGATTTATTATGTTTTTAAGAAAGAAATTGAATGAATTCTTACACTTTGTAAACTATATAAAATATACGTGTTTACTATCACAGCTAAAGATTTAAATGAAAAAAAATATTTTATTAAATTAGAAAAATTTTATCTGACATGTCCTTATTTATAATATCTTCTCATAGTTTATATGACTCTTCAATATTGCATAACATATATTAAAATTTGTAAGATATTGTCTCACGAAAGATTCAGCAATGTATGGACATTGCCGGTTCGTTAGGATAAATCGTTTTTTTTACTGTTATACCTGTCGTTAATTGTGCTGGAATTTGTTATGTAGATTTCTATTATTATTTTAATATTTTTTTCCAAATCGAACCCAAAGCTTCGATGTAGTTATCAGAATTAATATTATTGATGATTTCAATTATTCATGCCTGATTCTAATAAGTCGGAGATATTTTTAAAATGTTAAGCTTTTTGTTACTTTAAATATAATTTTATTCACAATTAATACGTTAATTTAGAAGTAGGCTTCGATTTTTATAATAATACATAGTGACAGTAACACGAAGCGCTAAGTGTATTATATTATAGTATCGTAGATACAAAAACCTAGTTTTGAAAAAACTGGTTTTAAAATTCCAATATTTCCTAAAACCCGGCTTATCCTGCTTCTTGAAGTTTCACAAAAAGGCTATTTCAAAAAGCGAAAAAGTGATTGAATTTTTTTGAGTTTATTTATTATAATATAAACACTAACAAGATATTCAGTGAAAAAAGAAAAATTTCACTGATATATTTCTAGGACTCTAGAGCAGAGGTGGGAAACTTTTTCATTTCATAAGGGCACATTCATTTATCTAATTCAACATAAGGCCTCAGTAAAGAAAATGTTGATACACCCCCCCCCCCTTTTTTTTTCGACTATCGAACATATAGCGGGTGATTACGCTGTTTTTTTAAACGCTTGCATATGTATTTTGAATTATGCTTCTTAACATAGATTAAAGCAGGGATGTGGAGTCAGAGTTGGAGTCGGAGTCGCGGAGTCGCAGTATTTTGGCTGGGGTTGGAGTCGGAGTAGTGAAAAATGAGCGGCTCGATTTTGTTTTGAAAAATATGTTCAATCATGTTTAGTCAAACAAAATAGTCAAAAGTTTTGACATTTTATGCTTGGCTGACTAAAGATGATCTAATGGTATACATATGTATAAGTTAAAATGAAATAATTAAAAAATTTCCTCGGGGTCGGAGTCGTTAATTATTGTAGCTGGAGACGGAGTCGGAGTCGTCTTTTTTTTACACGACTCCACAGCCCTGGATTAAAGTATCTAACGACGGTATAATTATCGCCATTATAACTTTTAAAATGTTCACTGTAAATTCTTGGTGGAAAGTAATTATATTTCCACATTATTTATTGTAGAATATTATTTTGTTTATTATATAGATACCGTTTTCAATTTTATAAAATAAATTGTAAAAAACTCCATTAGCTAATTGTGATGATGACTATTTAAGAATTACCTTTGAACCCAATAAAGCTATCTTTCGTACATGAGTCATCTTCTGGTAGATATTATTTTTTATTGAAAATCAGTAGTATTATTGAAAAATATGCTAAACATTTTCACTATAAATAATTTATGTCGTTTTATTTTTTAATCTATAAATTAATAATTAAGAATTGATAAAATTAAGTTTATAAAATCTTTCATATTTCTTTTACCAATTTTTGTCTCACTTTGTTATAAGTCGTACTTAATTTTTAAAAAATAGCCATCATGTTTAAGGCTTTTCGGTTTTCAAAAACCGGTTTTTTGGCTAAATTTGTGACATTCGAAAATCGGTTTTTCAACTTTGTAACCGGTTGTGCCGAATTTTCCATAAACGAGTCTATAAACAAAAGGACAGAAAATTTGGATCTTTTATTCGATGGCTTAGAGACCATATGCCCCACATCATTACCCAGCGAAAGGGTATTTTCGATATCATGAAATTTTGTTACAAAACGATCAGTGGGCGCTTTGTGTTTTCTTAAATCATATTTTCTGAAGAGTAACACCAAATAATTTCTTGTTGTGTATTATGTATACAAATAAACAACATAAAAAAATTGAACTTTTTCTCGCTATTTTAATTTAGTTATCCATTTTTTGTAAAACTTCGAAAACCGGATAAAACCGGTTTTCGCCCAATATTGACATTCGAAATCGGTTTTTTCAAAAGTCGGTTTTTGTATCAGCCCTAATCATGATCCATAATAAATAACGTGAAATCAGTAAAAAAGTGTTTTATTTTTTAAATATCATACTAATTGATGTCCTCATTACTGATTTACGGATAAACACGGCCGTGTAGGCGAAACCACGTGAATTTTCATCCACCTGTTGTCGAGCATAATCGTGACTTCGAAAAGGTCAGGGGTATGTTCGTGAAGATAATATAGAAAGCATGCTGTAATGTGCAAGACCTATGACATGCTTTATTATCTTAAGATAGTGAATAGGTGTGTACTTGAGCTTGCAAAGCTTGCGTATCCAAAATTTAATGTGCCTATTTCGTGATTATAAAAGCTTTACACGATAGTAACGGTAATTAGCAGGGCTTTTAGATCGTTCAAAACCCGTTTATTTATCTATGTAAACAGATTTTTTTTTATTCAGATATTGGGTTCGGCTGATTCCACTCAAAATAGAAATGTACATTACTTGAATCGCTTAAATTTTATCACTAACGTCTTGGGTTTTGCTTTTCGGCATCTTCATGCGTTTTACTTACACGGATAAACTTGAACTGACCAGTAACGGATTACCATATAAAACGGGCGCTTGGGGCCTCCGAATCTAAGAGGCCTCAAAAATAGTTAATACAATATAACCCATGCACATTTTTATTGTTTTACATGGAAGTTTTTATATTATCCAAAAAACAAGGTCTCCAAATTTTATTGCGCCTGGGGCCTCCCGTGTGCTTTATCTTCCACTGGAACTGACAGATAGTAAATATTTTTTTATCGTGTAAATATACGAATAATACGGAGGAATAATTATCACTACGCATAAAGGGTGTTGATAGCGATCTGAATAAATTTTACCATCGATTTGATGGTAATGATATTCAATCCTTATTAGGAAAGTAGTCAAATAGTCAATTACAATTTCTTTAGTTTTTTTTTAATGAGATGTGATCATTCGAATCAATCATCATTAAAAATTATAGCATAGACATGTCTAGTGATTTTATCAGACGTACCTACTTACTATTTTTAACATTGTAAAAAATGTTTATGATATAAAGTAAACCCATAGCTCACTCCTATTCCACAGCCCTGAGATGTAAAAAAATATGTTATTTATGAAAATTATATATTTTTTATCAATTGGTAAAAAAATGCCATTTCTCTTGTATTTTTATAGGAATGGTGTATTAATCTGCATAATTTTACTAACGGGTACGGAAATAGCGCGCAATTTTATTTTTTTTGCTTGAAGCAATTATCAAAACTAAAAATACAAATTATGATGCAACTGAAATATTTCCTAAAATAAATGTCTCAGAATACAGATTTTTCGCTCTCGTCTTAATTTGTGATTCGACAAATGTCTTTACATTAGGCTGTAAAACTCTCGCCAGGGTCCATTGTAATCTAAATCGAATTTTAAATTCGGTAGTTTATTAGAATATTATCGTTGAAAAAAATAATAGTATCGAATATTTACACTACTTATCGACCTTATTCTTTATATCGACTGTGGAAAAGCAAAAAGAAACAGATTTATTTTTGATAATCACAATTTATACAACTGGATATACGTTCTTTCAAAAAAATTTAAGCTGCAAGTGCCAAATTAGTATATAAATTTAGCTTTTTTGCTTGAAAACAAATGGGCCTGTGAAAATTGCGACCAGGAAAAGGAATTTAATATAGGTTCTTCTGCAACAACACATTGAATTCATATAAGACTAAGTCAATTAAGCATCCAGTTTCTGTGCATTTCGAGGTTGTGTATAATTTGTCATTGCTCCAAAATCAGCTTTTTCACCGTCAATATGTTAACAAAGAGTCATATAAAAATAATTACGTTACACATTTATTTTCTAACCTGACACATACTCAAAAGAAACTATAGTTAATTGAAATATAAACCTTGTTTATTGGCATTTTTTATTAAATGTGTTTTACGCAAGCTTTCGTTGCTTAAAAGTGTGAAAGTATTTTAATCAGGAAAGAGATTAAGTTACAGAGTCGGTGCAGGTTTTTAGGGTGAGTGATCAGGTGACGCTAGGTCAGCAGTCAGCACTCGGCTAGTATTATACAATATCGATTACTTAAATCTTCAGAAGATATTCAACGACTATTTGAACTAAATTTTCAACGCTTACTTTTATAGTTAAGTTGTGTAAAAATCCATTTCGATTTAAAGTTTGACCGTACTTCATAACATATTCCGTAGTCAACTGACAAATTATTTTGAACTTATTGTTTGCGTACGTAAGTATATCGTTGCTTCAGGAAATGCTCCAATAGAAAATAAAGTATCAATTGTTCACGCAACGAAAATTAGATGTCAAATTACTGACCAATTAATGGTTATTCTTTTAGTTTAAAATTATAAAACGCACAATTTATGAAAATAATTGAATATTTTTTTATGTAGAACGTCCAACATCACTATTCGTAAGGAGTTTTTCTTAAATGTTTTCCTTATTAGAATACATCGGCTAAGAGAATGTTCTGTCTAAGTTACATAGAGCACGCCCAAACGGTACAGGTACAATTATAAAGAACCATTCTGTAATCTTAAAAAAATATCCATAAAATGATATCTTTATAGGCTTCGAGTTCTATGATACGTATGAAAAAAAAAACTAAACGGTACAATAAATATGAACCATAATTCAACTATGGGAAATAATAACTATATCTGATAGACTTCAAAGTGATATCATTGTGCTTGTACAATAATATTGTGTAGGTAAATACATTCCATAATTCACGTGAGATAACCTCAACTTGGCTGAGGATCGCGTCCATCAGATATCAATTCTTGGGATGAGCTGGTGACCCCGTTGAATTACTGCTCAGCCCACGGTCGACCGGTTTTTACCAGTCTTTGGCAAATGGCGTGCTCTTTTATTATGTTATATTATAATTTTACTTTAGTTGATATTTTCATAAAAACAAAATACCTTTGAGTAGTTAATAATTGAAAATTAGCTGTTTATACTGTTAAAAATTCGTTGCATTGATTGACGGCAGTAATTATTTTTTCCGTATTCCTTTAGATTCATTCAGTTAAATCAATTGAAATGTAAAATAATTATTTTATAATACTATGCGTTATACGTTTTATGTTTTATGTATATCGATAGGCTTGTAATACGTGTCTAAAATCATCAAATTTTCATGAGAGAAGAAAACAAGTCCTTTTAAGATTTTGAAAAAAATAAGAATTACGACACATTTTGTCTGTTTCTAGTAGTCATACCAAAGAAGCGAAAGTTGATCAACTGATTTATTGCTGTTTAAAATTCGAATTGTGACTATAATATATGTCTTTGTGTTCCATATAAAACCTTGTTCATATAGTAAATAATTCTGCATATGTACTAAACGAAAACGATTTTATTTTGTAGATACGTTAAGTGTTATTAAGCCATTGTTACAATAAATGTAGTAATGAAGGTTACCCTCCATTTTGTTTCAAATTCAGAACTGATGAATAACCACAAGTTAAATAAAATTATTCTACTATCTTAGCGTTGTCAGTGTTTATTATTAAAATATTGTATACCTTTATCAGTTTTTTTGTGATATTTTTAACACCATACGTTGTCACTCGTAGTATTGATTCAAATAATAAAACATATTTGTACTAAATTCACAGATCCGCCACTGAATACCCCCTTCCATCAACTCTTGTACAATTAATGAAAATCGTCCCCGCCGAACCCACTCCTCAGCAAAGGCAAACAAACATTTTTTCTTTAATGGCCGGGTATTAATAAAATTACAGCATTTGTAAAAAAATGTCGTAACTTTAAAAAATACTGCAACCCTTGCATTTTATTACAATTGACCTCTGCGGTGATTTTGTCCTGAGAAACCGGATGATTCGTTCCAGGCGTTATGGCAGTATAAATTCCATTTAGGCAGTGAATGCCTAACTATTTACGCTAGAAGTATATTTAGTGTAGTATATTTTCAAATTATAACTACATACAGATATTCGCTGTCATAAGGTATTATGGGTATAAGACAATTATTTTACTGCTCTCTAGAATTCTCGAGAATATTGAAGGTGATTTAAAATCAAATAAACTGAATTTCTATAACGTTTATACGATATGCAAATAAAAGTTTTATGTATAGATATATATTGAATATTTGGCATAATAGCTCATAACAATTTTCCATTTAAAGCTAAAATATCATTTGCGATAAACTCGATGAGAATTTTTTGTTTTTCACTCGAGATCAACCCTAGAAGAATTGATATTAAAAACACCCTTAGTCTTGTTCTCATTCTTTTCTCGTCTTGTCTTAGTTTATTGTTCCTTGTCTAATTTATCTCAAATTTCAATTGAAAAAAAAATACATTAACGAAGAAGAAATATTTATGAAATATCACATATTAAATTATACATTTTAAATACCGATTATTTTTTTTCACGATCATACATTAAATTGAAAATTAAAATTTATTTCATGTTAATCATGTTAGATGAATTATTTATTTTGCTGTATGTTAACACCGTTGTTTGACAATAAATACAAGAAAACTATTATTAATATGTGTGAATTTTGCATACATTTTGCCAGATAGTTTATTGAAATCAACCTCTGAGGTCATTAGACGACGGGCGGGATAATGACTAACTATAAAAGGATATGACCCACTATGATGGGTCGGTAATATAGAGGTGAGTCACTCCAACGCAGACTTTGAGTGTCTTCGTATTTTTTTTAAATTCGTTGTTTTTGTTCAATTTCTAATTTCGGTAATGTGCAATACCGGAAAATTAATGCCATCACTTTATTTAAAAGATATATCTTATTATAATGTACGAGATACAACTTTTTATGTTGAATGTTACTATTTATTTCGGGTCCGTGGAGTAGTGGTGCAAGTCCCACTATGGAAAACATTTTTTTCAATCGATTTATTGATTTATATTAGACTTGACTGAATCTCTTCCATAAAAACCACATACACTGCGATTGAAAATTCGTGTCCCACAAGCAGAAACGACTTTCGGTCTTCAAACTTAAAGCTGAAAGCGGCGATCTCAGCGAACGTACCTCAATCAAGTTAATAACAATGTAACTACCTATATAGTTTAGAATAGTTGATATTTGGCTCAGTTGCGTTATGAGTTTGCCGACTGTCGCTCTAAGGCAACCATATACATACTTTATTTGATTTTTTTCTCAATATAATACAAAAACAAATCTTTGTCTAGTAGTCAAATACTTCGTTAATTAACCAATCCACTTGAGGTTTGTTGTCCAATTTATGCAGGCAGGCCTCTCCGGCGTTCGTCCGTGCGTTTTTTTAATTAGCCAAAAACTTTTTAATTTATCGTACTTACCTATCTCCCGGCCTAATTATAATTTCGTTTCATGAAGAAAATAATTCATCTTCCGCTGACAACGTTACTCAACCGGCGCGTTGTTTATTCAAGTATCGCCACTGGGGTGACAATGGCGCTGTGCCGAGATGATACAAATTTACACTCACACGTGGCAAAAAAAAACACGACTTTCATTTTTCGATGACAGATCACTCTTCTGGTATTCATCTTTGATAACTTTTCACCATTATATAATAATAAACTAAATTGTAAACAAAAGTAAAGCACTCTTTGGTCTAGTTCCACTTATTCTTATTGAACAGTTTTTCTTATCAATATATCAATATGTAGTACTTTTTTTCCATTTAACGCGGTGGAACGTCTTTTTTCTTGGTATTTTTAATGCTTCAAATAAAAAATCGCAAAAATGTATATTTATTTTGGTTTGACGATTTCTGTTCGACGGCTTGGGTGTTTGTAAAGGTAAAAAACTCTCCAACTCTTCCAATCCTAATGTCAGCTGGGCAAACGAGAACGATTTGTTAACCTGTCATAGACCTATCTTTATATCTGTACTTTCTTCAAAGTTAGAATGGTTTTTTCAAAATTAAAAATGTACAATTTGGCTGTCTTAAGTCCCGGGACTTGGTTGTTAAATGTCCCGGGACTTAAGACAGCAAAAAATCTTAAAAGTCCCGGGACGTCTCGGCACAGAATCCCTACTATGTATGTATATATAAAAAAAATATTACAGTACGACGATCTCGGGACATTAGAATTTTATGTCTCTTGTTCCGGGACACAAAAAAAGTCGAGATTTCAGAATTCCTAGTATTCAGAATTTGTTAAATACAATCACGTAGGAGAATCAAATAATAATATTTCTTTTTCTTAGGTTAAATTAGCATTCATTCAAAATAATACTGTTTTTTGTTTCCCAGTTTTGAAATATAAACAGATTTGGTGCACCTTTTTATAATGAACCTGTGCAGAATCCCAAATGCTCTTTGAATCAAAGGTTGTATTCTCACGCTCAGTGCATCGCCGATGTCGCAATGGTCACCCCCAATCACAGCATTTAGCAATCGCTTCAATCCCTAACGAGCCGGCACTCTTTATACGAAGGAGACCCTCGTTACAACGGGAACAACTAAGCCCCAATTAGACTTAGTCCTAATTAAGAGATGCCAATAAATTACGCCTCCGTCAGTCTCATACGCTCCCACCCTTCCACCCCGTCGCCTTTTGCAACCACCCCTTCTCGATTCAGGACCCCTGCCCTCCCAGGGGGTGGGCGCTACTGGAAAATACAGGAGCCGCTCAAATTATCGGGTGAAACGCAATCTCTGTCCAAAAATCTTCTCAATAAAATAACATGATTCCATCGGAATTGTATTAATCATATTAGATCACCATCGAAAACTATGTATACTGTAGTATTCAAATTAAGCATTTAATGCATTTGTAAATTTCTTGCGACTCTGATAAAAAGAAATAGGATCTGACTAGAGCATCCAATCCCGGGATCCCGTTCAATTTTCTGATCCCGAAATTCCGGGATTGAGATGGCCGCGAACCGATTTGAGGAAAACCCGAAAATTTTCACGAAATTGGCAAATTTCAAATTCCTCGGTGAAACAACAAAAACGAGTCTCTGCGAGAATCTGGGAAAAAAGTATACCGAATCGGGGATTTCAAATTCCTCGGTGAGCTAAAAAAAAACTAGTTTCTGTGAGAATCTGGGAAAAAGTATACCAAATCGAAGATTTCAAATTCCTCGGTGAGAAAATCTCAATCCTGGGATCCCGGGATCCTGGGATTCAAAATTAATCAATTCCGAAATCCTGGGATTGGATACCCTAGATCTGACCATTGTCATTGACAATGGTCAGATTGTCGTTTTTAAGAATTGGTTAAAACATGTTTTTGTATTACTGTGTCTAAGCATATCCAAAAAATATCTCGGTCTTCATTTGTAACAATTTGAAGTGTAGCACTCACATGTGCCATTCGGAGTAGGGCCTCCGATCCCGGGATCCCGTCAGATTTTGTGATTAACGAAATTTTAGAAAGTTGCGCGAGAGCGGGGAGAGGTCTCGCGTCGTTTCATTTTGAGAATACCATAAATTTCTGGGTTTTAAAATTGGAAATCTTGAAGAGCTAAAGAAAAAAGGTCTCGCGTCTTTTCATTTTAGGAAAACCGTAAATTCCCAGTATTTCAAAATCACCGGGCAAAAATTTCTCAATCTCGAATTTCTACACGATTTTATGGTCAATGTACAATCCCGGGATCCCAGGATTGGAAAAATTGCCAATCCCGTCATCCCGGGATTTCAAAAAGGTTCCGGGATTGGATTCCCTAATTCGGAGAGTATACCCGAAAAATATTTATATTACGAAAATATTGCATCGCACGATTCAATCGTGAGACCAATGTCAGTGTTTTTATTACATGCTTATCATTTCAACCGATAGAAAGAACAAGATTTTCACCGACTTTCCATTGTAATTTTGATCTACAGTATGGATAATAAAAGTGAAAAATAAGGTGAAAAATAACAATGTATTTAATCCTACAAATATTTTTTTATTTAGTTGATAACTTTTGTTTTTAGGGTGTTCACTGTCAATACTTGTTGGAAAGGCATTATATTAATAAAAACACAATATTCCTTTGTACTTCATTCCACTTTATGCAATAGGTCAGGACCGGTTTCGCTCGTTGCGAGCATTGTCAACTGATGACAATGCTCGCAATGAGCGAAACCGGTCCTGCCTCATTAAATAAAGTGGAATGAAGTACAAGGAATATTGTGTTTTTAATAATAAATTTAGTTGATAGCTATTTCGGCGTATGCCTTCATCAGAACTATCAGAACATCAAAATGCCAATTCAATCATTACGGAATGGGTGTTTGTAATATTTTTTCCTCTCCTAGTGTAAGTTTGATAAATTCTCCTTGAACATCTTTTGTGCGATTTGAAATTTAATCTTTCAGACGAAATCTGTTAAATTTGACCAAGAATTGTTGGCGGACTCTCAAATATATTCAGACACCGCGATCGGGGAATGAATTATTTCGACGTGAAATTTTATAAGATGGATAATAAACCTGTAAAACCATTGTTAGCGCGAGGGCCGGATTACGTCCGCTGATTTATGTAGAAAAGATCTTACTAATTTGAATGAGCTGCCTACGAAATATTATACTTATATAAAATAATCTTAATGTAGATAGATTTATATATTATTATTTTCTTCCTCACACCGCTCCCAAGATGAATGTCTTCCGGTTTATCAAAGCCGAAAACAACTTATTCTAATTATGCGCCTTCGATAACATGTGTAGCATATTATTTTACGTGTGAATCGTTATGTTGTACGAATTAAAATACAGTCTCACTATTTTTAACACCTTGACAAACATAATAATGTTGTAAATATTACTTCAATACAGCTTTACGTAGATTCTTCAAAATCATATCGGAGTAATGTGTTGTATTCAACGTCACACGTCGTCACTAGAGCATTCAATCTTGGAGCCTTTTTGTGATGCTGGTATTCCGGGGTTGAAAATTCAACATAAAATCGTGTATTAATTCGAGATTCCCTAAAATTGAATCGATTTCAAAAACCCAGGAACTCCCAAAATAAAAAGAAATCATTTTCTTTTATTTCTTCTAAAACTCAGAAATTTGCGGAACTGGCAAAATGAAAAAAAATTTTTTAGCCCTCGTGCAACTTTCTCAAAATTTCTCAATCTTGAAATCACGGGAATGGAGGCCTTACGTAGAAATCTTGTCATTGTTTTAAAATTCTAGGAGAAAATCTTGTAAAGTAATTCAATACAGTTATGGCACAGTAAAAATAATGATTAAAAACACGCTGTCAAATATAGTTTTAAAAAAACACCAATAATCATCGATTATGAGATTTAAGTATGTCAAACTTGACTGTAAACCGTTTGGAAAGTTTTTCACAGCGAGTGAGTAACTATTTTAAGTATAAGGACTTCATCAGTTAAAATTTGTGGGTAAACTAAAATTCAATATTCTTATGATTATGTTCTTGTAATGAAGCATTGCGAATGTTGGGTTTGATCGCAGACTGATAGAGAGTGTGTCAGTTTGTTGGACTGCAAAATGATCCGAAATATGTCTTTATGATGCAGAAGCTTCGGACAAATGTTTTGAGACGTCGCTACTTGAAGGTGTATGACTGTTATTAGCAGGCCGTAGTGCAGTGTCTGCCAAAATGTGTGCCGCAAGAAGTCTCAGGTGTGCCGCGGTGGAAGAAGCCTTAAAAATGTAAATTTTAAATAACGCCTGTTCAAAAACAAATATTTGTCATGTAGGATTTCGAAAGCAAAACGGTAGCAAATCGAGGATTTCAAATTCCTCGGTGAGCAAAAAAAAAAAAGGAGTTTCGGAGATAATCTGCGGCATCTTGTTGTGCCGCGGTACTAGTTTCATTCATCAGTGTGCCGTAAAGTAAAAAAGATTGGCAGACACTGCCGTAGTGTAAGCGAGGTATCGGTTTACCGGTGAAGGATCAATCGATAATAAACAATTCAGAAAAGAATTTTGCGAAGAAGATTCTTTTCTGAAAGAATTGATATTGTTGTTGAATTAATTTACTGTTTAGGCTTAGATTTTCTAATCTACAATGTAGCCGGATCTCGTTAGGTTTAAGTCTCTTGGGTCGCGGTCGGCTAGTTTCCGCCTTCATGGGTATGCGATCAAATTAATGGCTTAATAAAGTCACATTTATGTTACACAAAAGGCATTTTTAAATGGATTTTTAAAGTTTATAATTACTCAATAATGAATATGTATTGTATCCGTTTGAGGAGGTGGGAGTTTCCACAATATCAGATTTGGTACGCCCGTTAATGATGAAACTTAATTAAAATAATAATTCCTAACCATGACGATTAAAGTTTTTTTATTTAATTATAAAGATAAACGTATAAATCGTAATGTATTCTACAATTTTGGTACGATTGAGTTTTGAGATTTTAATCACAACTTATTTTAACAATATTTTTTCGAATATTGACAACTTCCGCGGGGAGAAATAGTAAGTCCAAAAAGTGCTGTTTTAAGCATAGCTGATGAGTCGTATAAATGGACTGTTTTGACTGAAGTCGCGAAAAAAAATAACAACTCTGACTTCTTTTTCAACTAGTTCGCAAAAAAAAAACATTTTTAAATAAATATTATTTTCTGAATCAGATAAATTAACGTGGCCTTAATTTATCTGATTCAACATAAGGCCGCAGTGAAGAAAACGTTTACACCCCCCATCCCCCTTTTTTTCAACTGTCGAACATATATATTGATTACTTTTAGGGTGTTCACTGTCAATACTTGGTGGAAAGGCATTATATTAATAAAAACAATAATCCTTTGTACTTCATTCCACTTTATTTAATATGTCAGGACCGGTTTCGCTCATTGCGAGCATTGTCAACTGATAAGAAATATAATTTAACAATGCTATTTATACAAAATTGAAAAGTTATACACAACAGTTGGCATTGAAAAGAAATTGCCAATTACATTAAAGTGATTCTAAAATAACACAAAATTAAAATGTTCAACACAACTAACATATAATTAAAAAGTCATCCCAGATTCCCAGAAACCGGTCCTGACATATTAAATAAAGTGGAATGAAGTACAAAGGATTATTGTTTTTATTAATATATATTGATTGATTACTCTCTTTTTCCAAACGCTTGCGTATATTTTTTTGATCAAAGTGAATATTTTGATCAAGTCAAAGGGCCGCATCAGAGTAACCAAGAGGCCGCAGGTTCCCCTCCACTGGCTTAGACGGACACCCCATCACATATATTTGTCCGATATATCGATGTATTGTTTTTGTAACATTTAATATATATATATCATATACGATTCTACTATATTTTAAAAAATCTTATCGGATGGTATACATACAATAAATTTCATTTGTCTTATGATTACTACGCCCAAGTGTATTTCAGTGTATTACTAGTAAGCTACTAAAGTTTACAATATTTAAGTAATTTCACTGAAGAGAAACTTTTTTTATTGTAATTTTCAATTTCAGCCGCCTGTGTGGACGAGTGGTCAACTTTGTTGGCTTCGGCTACAGAGGGCCCGGGTTCAAATCCCGGTACGGACAGTTTTATAAATTGATTTTTCAATTGATTTATGAATTTATGTTCAAAGGCATGGATGTATGTGATGTCTTGAATTCCCCCCTCTCACCCATCCTATCCTATGAACGGGCCGTATCGAGAGCGATTAGCTAACCACTAATCTTCTTCTTCTAACTTCTATCCCTACTCTCTTTGGAAAAAGAGAGGTTGAGCAACTGAGTAACAAGCAGTTCTCGTAGAAGCACTTCTGTTGAGATAAACTCCATTAGGAATCCATATGCTCCACATTGGGAGCGGACATGGTTTAAAAAATAATTCAAAATACCGCATCAGAGTAGCCAAGAGGCCACAGGTTCCCCTCCACTGATCTAGATAATGACATAAAATACTGATATGAAGAATTCACAGCAAAAGTTTAAGTAACGTTTACTCTTAATTTGGAACATATTGACTAATATTGGAAGATTTCAATTGAAGATATTCAGAGCATTGTCAGCCGCGCAACTTTTCTTTTCAAGGAAAGTGATGGTAGAAGAATCATTGAGATGGAAGATCTTAATGCCTATTTTTTAGATTGAATAAGGTTGTTGAGAACAAATGAAGAAATCACCCAAATACGAGATTAACTTTTCCGGTTCTAAGCTCAAGAAATGCGACCCCAATACTAACATTTTCTTAAATATCTATTTTAATATGGGTGATACAATGTTTATAATTAAGGTATTCTTTTATCATAGTCTTTTGGACCTTTTGTAGTTTATATAAGTATGCGATAACGCGATTACGCTATCAGGCGATAAGCACCCGCGATAACGATCGTTCATAAGATAGCTGAGAACACTCGTCTTTTTTACGCGCAACTTAAAATATGATTATTTATTAAAAAAACACGAATTTTTATAAAAAAAAAATGTACGAGGAATGATGCAGAGATATATTTTAAAACCCTTAGACTATTTATTTTTTTGAAATTCATAAGAATAAGGCCAATAATGAGGAAACCACTGGGGTCAAACAGACCCCATCGGCAGAGACGTATTTTTCTAGTCTCCGAGCCGCGAGAGTTAAGAATCGATTTTTTGGACACATCAGACTAATAATATGAAAGCAGCGTGAGGGGGGGGGGGTGATCATATACGCATATTATCTTGAGGATTAGTATTTTTTTCTGAACAACCGTTAAATGCAGAATTTAAAAAACAATTTTGTGAGCGCCTACCCGAGAGCGTTACTGCATACATAAGTATCGGTTAATAGGAAGAAAATCTCGAGTAATTTAATGTAAAGCCATTTTTATCTGATGGATTATGTTTTTCCTCTCTCATTTTTTGTGTATTCTTAAAAATATATTTTCTACTGCTACATTCTTCATTTAGAAATTTTAATACGCACACGTTGCCAGGTGATTTATTGTTAGTTAAATAAATTCCAACGACGATTCCAGGAAATTGTCACTTAATTTTAATATAGGTGTCATTTTTCTCATGGTTAAACGTACCAATAGTTTTAAAATTATTTTTATAATAAAAATAAATGATTTGAAGTACCTAAATAAACCACCGGTTTTCACTTTAAATCCTTGATAATTGAAAATAGTTTTTTTTTCAGATAAAGATCTAGGTAAGAAAACGTTCCAAGCAAAAAGAGTCCAAAAACTTAATTGACATCCTGAGATTTTTATTCTCAATCAGAGCTTCTCAAAGATTATGTTAGTGTTTCAATTAAATTTGTTATGTTTCAATACTTGATTATTTTAACCATGCATGTGTGTGGCTTATGTAGCATTTCAACTGAAATGTTAGAAAGAGAACTTGCTGTATGTCAAACTGTATCTGTATTTTTAAAATGATATTAATGACTGGCAGGAATAAGAAAAGACTATAAATTAGTTGATCACTCTCCCTATATGTATTCCGTTTTGAGGATGAGCCAGGAAGAAATACAATAAAGGTAAATGATTTACGTATATTCACAATCATTAATCGATATTACATCTCGTGAAAGTGTCCAGCTGGGGATAGACCCTTGTCCACTTACAACGAAATACAGCGATCGTAAATGGAAATTCGAAGTATTTTTTGAAAATAATTATTCTAAAAAAATTATAAACGAACTCCCATCTTGTATAACTGTATATACCTTTAATTATATACATTGTTTGTTTTTAAAATTTCTGACTAAAGTATTTCGGTGTTGAAATATATCAAGATTATGATGCTTGGTTTCATATTATGTATTGATTCTAAGAACGAATAATATTGGAATAATTTACTACATTTAACATTTTAATATTCGAACATTAAAAAAGAGTCGTATATGTTACATATCGAATATTCGATCGAAGTCCTTAATCGTTCATTTTTTTTATTGCAAAACATATTCAGTTAAAGTAGAATTATTCTACCGTCATAAAAAAAATAATTTTAACAGCGAAACGAAAATTCCAACGAATGAAACTTTCCGAATATTAAATAACAGTTGCCTAAAATATAATTTTTCTGTTGTTTTTTTTTTAAATTAATAATGTTCTGTATGTAGATGACATCAAGAAAACAGGAATAGATTGTGTGTCTACTTTTACAGTTTAAGAAACGCTGCTCTCCGGTATCCCGCTTGGAAACCCATGTCCAACTCATAAAGCACGCCATCAAATCTAAGAGCTGGAATAAAAAATCAAAATATCAGGAAATATGATATAGGTATACACATTAAAAAACGGTCACCACAAAATTTCATAAAAAAATACCCTTGTCGCCAATGATTTAAAGTTAATGGATAGACTTTCGTGGAAACGGAGCACCGCCCGCCGTAAAATGAGCACTAAAATAAAATTTATTTAGGATTGGATCATTTTTGACAGATTTCAATTACCTTTTTTTCTCTAATGAAATTAATATTTATAATTGGAAAAGAATTCCTGTTGCCTACTTATTTTTTTTTATGTTGTTTTTACTATTTGAAAAAAAACAAGAAACATCTCACAGGATGGACGAAAAGAAGCGTTTAAACTAAAATCAAAGAACACAGTCAGGATAAATGAATAAATAAAACATTTAGGAGAAGATGTATTGCATATCTATATATAGATAGGTTTAATTGAGTTTAAACATAATTCTGACTATAACGTGAAGTCGAAATAGCTATCAATTAAATAAAAATGTGGAACTATACAGTGGAATTATGGACCTTAACACATTCAGGCATTCAATAGTAAAAAAATGTTATTTCAGATAAGCATTACGTAAAGCCTATAGGTCGGCACCCAAATGTCAACATATTCAAAACAAAGTACCGCGATTAAATACCCTGGTGCTGTTAGAAATAAACTTGAGTACATATTATTCATATGATCACAGAAAACATAACTACAGCAATATGGACGCGTCTGCACTAGGGCTTATGCAAAAACCGACTTTTGAAAAAACCGGTTTTCGAATGTCAATATATTTGGGAACCCGGTTTTATCCGATTTTCGAAGTTTTAGAAAAAAAAGGATAATTTAGTTAAAATAGCGAGAAAAAGTTCAATTTTTTATGTTATTTATTTATATAAATTATAATACACAACAAGAAATTATTTGGTGTTACTCTTCAAAAAATATGATTTAAGAAAACACAAAGCGTCCGCCGATCGTTTTGTAACAAAATTTCCGGATATCGAAAATACCCTTTCGCTGGTTAATGATGATGCCCCACATGGTCTTTAAGCCATCTAATAAAAATCCAAATTTTCTGTCCTTTTGTTTATCGATTCGTTTATGGAAAATTCGGTACAACCGGTTACGAAGTTGAAAAATCGGTTTTCGAATGTCACAAATTTAGCAAAAAAAACCGGTTTTTGAAAACCGACAAGCCCTAGTCTGCACTACCAAGTCAATAATGAGAATCGCGCTTTATTTACCCACTCATCGGAAGTTAAATATATATCCAGGCCCTAAAGCTGACAAGTAAGCATCGCTTAGCTTTTGATATAAAATTTAATTTGATAACATTGTTACTACACTTATTGTGTTACAAACTTTGACACGTGTTTCGCCTCTTTAAAAGGCATCATAAACCAGATACATTATTAAATTACGATAACATTCATATTTATAATAATAACATTACATTTTAAGTAAGACAGGCGGCTCACCATTATTAAATTAATTTTATTTAGGATATACCGTTCATAATATAGGTAATTAATCTGTTATTAGTATACACCGGGGTGGGGAACCTTTTCATTTCTAAAGGCCGCATTCATTTATCTGATTCAACATAAGGCATAAATTACATTCATGTAATTTACTTGCTGGGTCTTCATTATTACATTTTTAACACGATTTTCTATTCCATAATATGGTCCATATTTCAAACAAGGTTTTTTTTTTAAATTAAGGGAGCCAATCTTCAAATTTTCTTTGAATTCCATCACTATCTTAAAACACGGTTTTTTTGTGAAACTTACATACCGCGTAAACAAGAGTTGAGTGCAATACTTTTTGTGTGAGACGGCGAGCTGTATTTTTTTTAAAGTCATTCTATTTTATTGTTACTTATATTTTTCACTTTTGATTAAAATTAAAATTTGTATTCTAGTCAACAGTAATATTTTACATTTTTGTAATTTTTTGACACAAATGTTTTTTCTTCGGTTAAAAAATACAAAATTTTTAAAATTTCAGATCCTGCGTTTACCAATTCGGCCATTGCGGTAGGCTCAAATTCGAAAGGTCAAAACGTAAATTTATTTTCCCCTTCCTCCGCCTCTGTCGTTATGACAATGCAGGCTTAACCGGTAAGGGAGAAGGACACAGCCCGTTGGTCTTCGCCCCCCGCGGTCAAGGTGGACACATTAATTAAGGGCCCAGCGCCCCCAACCCCTGTTCCTTATCTCACGGGACCACTTGAAAACAATCACGCAGACAATTCGTCGCCGAGTTTGTCCATACACAGAAATATTATTTTTAAAACATGCGGCTCCTAAGTTTTAAAAAAAACACATTTCATTTTTCTCTTCTTTTCAGCTGAGTCAAAAAGCAGGTTTTCCAGTAATCTATTACTTAGTTTTAAACGGTTGCAAATGATTTTTTCATTACCTTTAAAAGTTGATGCTTATGAATTATTTAATGTCTTAATGTATTTTCAAAAGATGCTTTTCGACATACGTTTCTTTGAGCCTATGGAGCCGAATACCACTTCGCACAGGATTAACTGGTGACTTTATAATATTATATATACACTCATCTCTCGATTTACGCGTTTTCTCTCGGAACGTATCTACCGCGTACATCGAGGGATAAGTGTATATTATTTTTTATTTTATTTTAAATATGCCAATTTCGAAGCAATCTTTCGGTGAATAATTCACATTCAGGGCATGTATTATTTATTACATAATTGCTAATTATACAACTCAAAATTGTAATGTATCGCTCAAACTAGTGTGGAAACTCTTATAAAATAAAATATGTTTTTAAATCAAATTTATGATGAAGATTTGTTATCAAACAGTTTTGAATCAAATAAGACTCCGGTGCATTCGAGACGTGATCTATGACCGACCATTACATTCCCCGAATGCTTAATGCAAGATTTATGAATTATCTCCCGCGAGGGCCGTGGTTTATTGACCGTTCAATTTTGTTTGAATCTGTATAATTACTCCTGTTATATGTACGTAGTTGCGCGGAAAAACGAAGCGTAGAGAAAAATTGTTGAATGAAATTCACCACGGACAATTGCCCTCATGGAAAACTGTCGCGCGTGGGAAATGTGACGACGCATTTTTTCAGTTTACACTGGTGTAATACATGTGCAGATAAATTCGTGGATTGATTTTTAATATATTTATGTTCTTGTATTCAAAGACGTGAATGATGTTTAAAAGCTCTTTCTTACATATATCCGGTTCTAAAAATGAAGAGAAACGAAAGCGATACACTAACGGCTCATTAGAAAAGGATATAAGTTGACAAAAGTGACATCTTCTTTGTTTATCTCTGTATTGTTAAGTGGATAAAGTTGTGTTTAATTTGATTAAATCGGTATTTTATTGTTAAAATTACAAAAATATTGTTTATTTCATATAAAAAGTCTAATATTATTTAAGACTATTTTGGAACTACGTTAACGTCTCAGAACTTATACGAGTAAACGAATTTTCTTTCACTTAAAATATTGTAAAGTAAACAATCATAAACTCATATGTTTCTGTTACATTTAACTCAATTCTAAAACATAAAATTATATTTACCAAATGCTTGAGGAATTGACGTCAGTTGCCATGTATTTTACTTCTTTTAACAATCAATTAAATAAAGATTTAACAAGAGGTAACACGGCCATAAAACTATAAAATAGATTAATAATAATGACTATTAAAACAGCTATAAAATCTAAAATATAGCTTCATAATTTTATCAGGGTCGGTTTTAGTGTTAATAAACGGTTACTCCAACAAGCGCTTTCTTGACCATTATTATAATGGAGTCTAGGAAAGGTATCGAAGAAATCCTAAAGCCTAAACAACAATTCGGTGCTACCAGAATACGTATCAATAAACTATATCAATATCGAAAGTTCTATGGACTCATCAAGACTCAACAGTGTGAAAAAATACAATGTACGGAATTACCTGGGAAATGAAGAATACATAATACGATACGTCTTCGTTGTGTAATATAAAAAGGACAGAAATAATTTCTAAGACTGCCCCATGCCAATCAATTACTGCCTATTCAATTTCCAGTAGCACCTTCCACCATAAACATTCCTATTCATACAAGAATTAGATGGATTACACTCCCTGACAGGTATTGAAAATTTGACTTCACATTCAGAAAAAACTTTTGACCACCTAACACACTGTGTGATCAAATTTCTTTGGCTGGTCAATGAAAGTAAAGTGCGTATTCAAACATGTTTAAGTTTCTATTGAATGATAGACGTTTGACCAGAGGTAGACAACAAAACTCAAGGTTACCCTAACTAGTCCTTGAGACATTTTTTTAGGGCTGGCTACCAAAATTCCTAATTTTTTTTAACACATTTCCGCTCCCAATGAAGAGCATATTGCCTCCTATTGGAGCAGTGTCTGCCAAACTTTTTTACTTCACGATACACTGGTGAATGGGATTTGTTCCGCGGCACACCAAAAGAAGACACTTAAAAAAAAGAATTGACATTTATAAAACAAAATGTGTCACGCTGATCACTATGTACGAACGTGACAAATATTTATTTGAATATGTTGATGTTGAGTTTATTTAAAACTGAAGACAATTTACATGAATAGGCATTATTTAAAACAAACATTATTAAAGCTTCTCCCTCCCCGGCACACCTGCGACTTCTTGCGGCACATTAGCAGACACTGTATTGGAGGTATCCTAACATATTTTTCTACGAAAACTGCTTTTCATTCAGTTTCTCAAACTCGAGTAGGAATAGAAGAAATAGGGCTTTACAGGACTAGTAGTTAGCTAATCGCCTCGTTATTTTAGAATTGCTAGTGTGGGAGGGAATTTACAGACATCATAAACATCCACACCTTCAAACAGAAATCGATTAAAAAATACTGTTTGTATTGGGATTCAAACCCGTGAGATCCGTCGTAGAAGCTAATGACGTTTACCTCTGTGCTACAGGCCTGGAATACCAAGTTAAAATGGTTACGCACGGTTAAAAAAGTTGTTGGCAGTCAACTAGCTAAAAAATGGTACAGGCAAAAAAATTAGTGAATAAAATGTTAAAATTATTCGATGGTTTCATTCTCATTGTACAGTGATAAAAATATATTATATCACCCGACAGGTTCCGTTATTTCGAGAGGAGGGAGTATTTTTTTTTTTAAATCGTTTTAAATATTACACTATATTTAATTATATGTTTATTAGAACTCATTGTCGGTACTTTTTATTATAATAAACTTGATCACTTTTAATGTGTTGTACTGTCAATACTTGGTGGAAAGGGATTATATAATTTTAACAAAATATAAAACACTCTTTAGTATTATTTCTATATTTATTTATGAATATCAGGATCGCGTTAGCCCATCGCAAGCATTTCAAGCATCGGTTGAAAATGGTCGAGAAATAAGTAAAAAAGACTGTTTTTTTTTTAATAAAGAGTATGATAATATAAAATAACTTAGATTAATCCACGTATTGTGCTACAAACTGTGACACGTGTTTCAGAGGCATATTCGGACAGACTACTTTCATAAATGCTTGCTTAATTAAGAATGATTTTAATTTTACTATTCTGATATATTATAATAAAAATCAAATACAAATGGGAGGCAAGGAGGGGATGATAGAAAAACAAACAAACGATAATAGAAATTCAAATGACATTTACATTGAGAAATGATTAACTAATGAGTTACATCAATTAGGACGGGTTAAACCGTTAGAAAATAAATTTAACAGTGGCAAACCACCTGTTTTATTCAACATATTATTTAATAATATGTCTTTATTGTTAAAACTTTGTATTTATTTCTAAAAATTGTAGCACAATACGTGGAATAATCTAAGTTAGTTTATATTTTATATTAAAATTATCTTCTACAAAGTTATCGCCGAATCCATCAAAAGTATAAAGAATATGTTAATAAATTAAATACATGACGGAACCAATATATTGTTACATTGCGCCAATCAGCTCTGAAATTGCATCATAAGGTTTTATTAAGAAGTATTACACTCAATCATTCATTTCCAAAATAATAAGAATATAATGTTGAGCTTCTGAGAGGATTCGTTGAAAGCTTATTGAGCCTTTTATGTCCAGTTTTCAAGTAAGACTGGGTAAGAAGCGGCAAAAAAAGCACAGAAACTTTGAAAAAAAAACATGATTTTTTTATAAAATGTTCATTATGGTAAGTGAAGCCATTGATCGCTAAACAGAATCAACTTGCGGCTACGGCGATCTATATTAAAGATCTCCATAACCTTCTTTGAAAGCTTGTCTACACCTGATATCAAAATGATACATTGATTATGAAAGCGAGCAAGGGTGAACTATTTGGCTGACCAGACAGGGTAGGTCAACCGTCAGGTCGAAGTACTTACTAGAGCACGATGATTGATAGACGCTGGAAATCAACCCTTATAACTGAATTTCGCAGACATGTTTGGATCAGTGACACACAACCTCAGGGCAATCTAAGCGTTATATATCTCAAATATTAAATGAATACTAATATGTACATAATATATTAATAAATGTTAGGTTTTTTAGCACATGTATAAATGGTCATCAGTCGAAAATTTACGTAATTGCAGAAAAATGTATTTTTTATGAGATAAGTGGACCTATTTCAACCCTATTAGGTCTGTTTGAAACTAACTTATGTAATCTAGGTTCAAGTGATGGGGTGTAAATACGCAAAAAAGATGCGGTGTGATTGTTTTTCATTTTGATCCTAAGTTTGATATATACCAGGCGTGAGGAACCTGCGGCCTTTTTGCTACTCTAGTGCGGCCTTCTGACCAATTCTGTAATTCTGTAAATTTATGTAAATTCGTAAATTCTTGACATATTTTGACCGTAAATTAATTTTTCCGACCAAAGATTCCCTAGTCAATGTTTACTGCGGCCTAGTGTCGAATCAGAAAAAGCCTTTAGAGAAGGAAAGGTTCCCCACCCCTGATTTATACCCATTGTAGATTTTGTTTCACAAATATAATTATTTCTCAACAAGAAAGTCATTTGATGAGGATATTTGACAAATATCAAAATGATATTTTTTTATTTCAAAAGTATTTTTTTTACTATATTGTATTTTATACTGGGCTTTAATCTAAAAATATTCATATTTTTAGATTAGAGCCCCGTATCGCAGACAGCATAACTGAAGCCTAACCACTATGCCACTGTGATTATAAGTTATCTACTGAGTTAAGATACTGCTCAGTTCACATACTACATAGATTCTTGCACAGAATATTTCAAGCCGGGCGTTCGTTAAATTGCATTATTTACTCTAATTGGTGTATATTCATCCACAATCGAAGTACATCGACAAAGCTCGGTGCACAGTGCGCAAAACGACCTCTTTAATTTATTTTCCTTTCAGAGTGCGCACAAAGCTTTCTGATTGTATCGCGATTAATTTAGATAGAAAATAGCGAGCGCTTATTAACGAGACCGAAGATCAACATGTTTATATTATTACACTTATTCTCAAACTATGTATATTCCGGAATAAGGAAAAGAGATGAACATTATTATATCCTGAAACAAAAAAAAATACATGTAAATGCTTGTTGTTTTAAGCAGAATACATAATATAACACCAAAACCAATAAAATAATTATCAATGATTATAATAAAAAGACTCCGACTCCAGCATTAACACATGGTCAAACTCCAACTCCGACTTCGTCATTAACAAATAGCTTGACTCTGACTCAGAAAAATAATAGGTAAAATTTCATAATATTTAAAGACAGATGAATGCTTTGCGTATTTATTAACATCTTCTACATATTAAGTTAAAATACTCAGACTTCACAGTTTTGGAAATTATAAGCACACCTATGTTTAATAATTTCTCATTCAATTTAATAGCGAATATTCGTAAAGTAAAGCATTGCCAGATAATATCATTTTTTTAAAAGATGGCTTTGTACAATCATTTTAAATTTCACAAAGTTTGATTTAATAGTTGCTATTTAAGTAATTTTTAAGGTACATAATGACAGGCCCTTTTCCCCGCGTGAAAAGTTGTAGGAAAATTAGCTTTCCTGTAGGTTCACCTAAGATGGAATAGAGGAGAAAGGGTAGTTCTAAAGTTTGCAAAGATCAAAATCCGTTACACAAAGGACAAGGTTTATTAAGAAAAAAATATTGTAACAGAGCAATACAAATTAACACTTACACATAATCTTACATATTTCGAAATTTATTAAACAAGTGAAACGACAACAAAAAAAAAATAATCTTAAAATTCCATTAAGATCACCTCACAAGGTATATAACATTGAATTTATTTCACCACCGCGTGTTTACTCGTAAGGAATCGATTATTGAAAGTTAAATTATTTACATTTATGACTAATTCTTAAGCGTCTAATAAGATGAATAGCTGCTGCCCACGTGGTCTGGCATGTCTTAAAATTAAATGAATTTACTTCCACGACCCACTTGCCGATCCCAACACCCCTTCGGACGCCACTGGTCCGGCAATAGATTTAGCCCTCTCGGGAAACAAATAAATCTTACTACCTAACATAGAAAACAAAATAATTCTCACTGCTTAGTGACCTTACTCCCTAAAAATTCTTACAGCCTAAGTGAATCGCAAAGATTCCCGGCTTTACATGAGATCGTCAAGGGCGAATTAAAAAAAAAACAGCTACTCAAATACGTATTATTCCCCCGCCGGGGGGGGGGGAGGATAAACAATAACACAGAGACAATACGGTGAGAAAATCCGCGATGGTGAAACGTATAACCTTAAACAAAACAGATAAACAAACACAGTATATGGGTTAAGCACAGATACACAATAAACAATATATTAAAAAAAAATATATATAATAATATTTCAAATTAGTAAAGTATTTATAAATAAACTTCTTACGGATCCTGGGGACCTCTCCAGATCGACGCCGACGTAATTGGAGATAGTGATATTTAGTTTAAATTAATTATATTGATGATAAATTCTCACCAAGTTTGTATTACTATCGGCGTGACCTGAGAGGCCCCCAGCGATTCCTCAAGACCTGCGGCTGTTGGTGTCCCAAAAAGAAGTGGCCGAATAATCTATTTTAAAATCAATAATTGGCAACTAAACGGGGCAGGAGAAAAGAGGGGGGCGGGCGAATTATTGTGTTTTTAAGGGAGGGGGTAGCGTCCCGCATCAAAACATCCGTGAGGTGGCTCCTTCGAGCGCTTAATACTTGAACTATGTCTAAATACCATTTCCAAGAAATTACTTCATGTTCCTAAATTTTAGAAAGCGGGCACGGCTCCCAGATGTTATTCTGCTTATTTGCCGTTGGTCGCTTCGATTTGAAAAAATACTTTAGTCGTACAACCTACCGCCACTAAGTTGAGCGGTGACCACTTTATAAAATATTTTGGCCAAAGTAGATAAAAATATTATACGCGATTTTACGAATTGATTGCGAGCTGCCCTTAGGAGGCGGGCAAGGAGGTCAAGGCACCTACAAAATGAAGTAGTGTCAAACCATCCCACTCCCGATGCCTATGACCTACCCGACCGGCTCCAGCAGCTAGCAAAGGCTATAAAAAAAATATATCGATTACGAGCTCTTAATAACGATAAACAAAAAAAATAGTTACATAAATTATATAAGTCAGTGAAATTCGAGCGTCCCTCATTTTTTTCCGTACTAGCCAGGCCATGGCCCTGGCAAGTAATTATGTTGGATGTCTCGGTGTCGTGAATCAACTCTTCAAATTCTGTCAATCGTTGAGAGAAGTCGAGTTTTCGTACCTCGAACGGTGGCTCGCGCTTGTCCAATTTGCTTCCGGGCGATGATCGTAGACGAGGTTACTCGTAGCGCAAACGCTACGTTTCGGTAAGTGTAGATTTCTACGACTAGCTGTCTACGCTAGCTAATGTCGTAGTGTCGCTGTCTCGAACTGCGTAGAGGCAGCGTAGCTCGGTCATATCACGCTCTCGTCAAGATTACGCAATTTTTGAACAGGTGTCCTTTTCGTTGAATCGGTGCATTGGGCCATTCTGTAGATACTTGATTCGGCCTGCCGTCCGCAGGTGATCCATCCTTTTTGCTAGATGATGTCAAGTTACGCAGACTGTTGATTACACTTTATTTTGAACATGGATTATTCTTTACTATTTTGTCGTCTGCGCCGTCTGTCTGGTCAGCCGGCATATTTTTAATGTTTTCGTTATGTTTGAAACACTTTAAGGGTGAGAACTCGCCCTCTTTCGGTAGATACTTGAACCATCGCCTTCACAAAACTGTCGCTAGATCCCACGATACTGTGGTTCAGCGCTTACGGCGTTCCTTTAATGCTTGATGACTTCCGTTTTATGAAAATGCCGTTTTTAGCCCTCTCACCCGCTTCTCGGGCGTGAGAATGTTTTGACGAAAAATAATTCCAGCAGTTCGTAGCTTCTACCACTTAACTTATTTCACAAGTTCACGTATTAAACACGTTACTGATTACTCGCACTCTGATGCCCTCCCGATTCTCAGACAGCAGGCGACTGTCGATTTCAAGGAGGCAGCGCTACTCGCTGTGTTGATGCTGCGATGTTTTCTAGCTGTCGGCATATCTCATGACGCTCGCCAGTCGTCACATATAACTTCGTTAATATTTCACTGATTACACATATTACACGAATCACACATATAACACTTTATAAACGTTCACGAACAATATTATACATTATTATTTATTTATTTACCTTATATTTCACAACGGATTCTGATCATGTTTGCATTAAATTACTCCGGGAATGAAAAATGGATTTTACTCTTACATGTGAGAAACAAAAAAAAATATTAATTAAGTATTAACTTAAGTGCCTTGGACGCCACAGTTTTTTTTTCCAAAAAAAACTGAAAAATCGATTCCCGGAGTAAACAATCTCAGGGTCTTGAGTCCAGAAATTATCAAATTTCTTCGGCCTGCCCGTTGGGCGACAAATGACAGGCCCTTTTCCCCGCGTGAAAAGTTGTAGGAAAATTAGCTTTCCTGTAGGTTCACCTAAGATGGAATAGAGGAGAAAGGGTAGTTCTAAAGTTTGCAAAGATCAAAATCCGTTACACAAAGGACAAGGTTTATTAAGAAAAAAATATTGTAACAGAGCAATACAAATTAACACTTACACATAATCTTACATATTTCGAAATTTATTAAACAAGTGAAACGACAACAAAAAAAAAATAATCTTAAAATTCCATTAAGATCACCTCACAAGGTATATAACATTGAATTTATTTCACCACCGCGTGTTTACTCGTAAGGAATCGATTATTGAAAGTTAAATTATTTACATTTATGACTAATTCTTAAGCGTCTAATAAGATGAATAGCTGCTGCCCACGTGGTCTGGCATGTCTTAAAATTAAATGAATTTACTTCCACGACCCACTTGCCGATCCCAACACCCCTTCGGACGCCACTGGTCCGGCAATAGATTTAGCCCTCTCGGGAAACAAATAAATCTTACTACCTAACATAGAAAACAAAATAATTCTCACTGCTTAGTGACCTTACTCCCTAAAAATTCTTACAGCCTAAGTGAATCGCAAAGATTCCCGGCTTTACATGAGATCGTCAAGGGCGAATTAAAAAAAAAACAGCTACTCAAATACGTATTATTCCCCCGCCGGGGGGGGGGGGGGAGGATAAACAATAACACAGAGACAATACGGTGAGAAAATCCGCGATGGTGAAACGTATAACCTTAAACAAAACAGATAAACAAACACAGTATATGGGTTAAGCACAGATACACAATAAACAATATATTAAAAAAAAATATATATAATAATATTTCAAATTAGTAAAGTATTTATAAATAAACTTCTTACGGATCCTGGGGACCTCTCCAGATCGACGCCGACGTAATTGGAGATAGTGATATTTAGTTTAAATTAATTATATTGATGATAAATTCTCACCAAGTTTGTATTACTATCGGCGTGACCTGAGAGGCCCCCAGCGATTCCTCAAGACCTGCGGCTGTTGGTGTCCCAAAAAGAAGTGGCCGAATAATCTATTTTAAAATCAATAATTGGCAACTAAACGGGGCAGGAGAAAAGAGGGGGGCGGGCGAATTATTGTGTTTTTAAGGGAGGGGGTAGCGTCCCGCATCAAAACATCCGTGAGGTGGCTCCTTCGAGCGCTTAATACTTGAACTATGTCTAAATACCATTTCCAAGAAATTACTTCATGTTCCTAAATTTTAGAAAGCGGGCACGGCTCCCAGATGTTATTCTGCTTATTTGCCGTTGGTCGCTTCGATTTGAAAAAATACTTTAGTCGTACAACCTACCGCCACTAAGTTGAGCGGTGACCACTTTATAAAATATTTTGGCCAAAGTAGATAAAAATATTATACGCGATTTTACGAATTGATTGCGAGCTGCCCTTAGGAGGCGGGCAAGGAGGTCAAGGCACCTACAAAATGAAGTAGTGTCAATATTCACTGTCAATACTTGGCGAAAAAGCATCATTACCATTAGATATTCGATAAAACACTCTTTTGCACATATTTCACATTTATTTAGTATGATTAGGACAGGTTTCACTCACCACGAGCATTTTCAATTGATATTCATTAATACATTGCTATTTATATATGTTTGTATTTGCCGCCTATGTGGTCGAGTGGTCAACGTTGTTGGCTACCGCTACGAAGGTCACGGGTTCGAATCCCAGTACGGACAGTTTTATACATTGGTTTTTCAATCGATTTATGAATTTCTGTTCAAAGGCATGGATGTATGTGATGTCTCGAATTCCCCTCTCCCACCCATCCTATCCTATGAACGGGGCGTATCGAGAGCGATTAGCTAACCACTAGTCCTTCTATTCCTACTCTCTTTGGAAAAAGAGAGGTTGAGCAACTGAGTAACAAGCAGTTCTCGTAGAAACACATCTGTTGAGATAAATTCCATTAGGAGTCCATATGCTCCACATTGGGAGCGGACATGGTAAAAAAATAAAAATATATGTATTTAAATTGCTAGGATTTTTTTTGTGAAAGTACAAACAAGACATGAAAGCTTTGTGATATTTGTGTTCTTCGCTTTGCACTCCAAAGGTTTTACCAAAAAATTCCACCAGCTCCAAGGCTTAGTGAATATGCACATAAAAAGATTTTTCAAAAAATGTGATTTTATTGCACAATATGTTGCATCAGTATCTTTTATTGACTTAAATAATATAACTTGGCATTTAAGTAATGAACTAATTTTACAAAATAATATAATTTCATATAAGTCACATTTTAGAAAGCTTCCGGTGACCTATCCGTCCTGCAAAAAAGTATATTTTCATAGTATAAGGAAGGGGTAGCGAACCTTTCCATTTCCAAAGACCACATTCATTTATCTGATTCAACATAAGGCCGCTGTAAAAAAAACGCTGACACCCCCTCCCCTTTTTTTCAACTGTCGAGCATATAATAGGTTGACTACGCTCTTTTTCCAAACGCTTTCGTATAATCTTTTGATCAAAGTGAATATTTTGATCAAGTTAAAAGACCGCATCAGAGTAGCCAAGAGGCCGTATGCGGCATTAAGACAGCAGGTTCCCCTCCACTGGTATAAGGAATACCTTAAACAAATAAGCTTTTTAATTATGTATAGATCCTTTTATTTCATCGATAATTATACGTTTTTTATAAAAATAATCAATTTCCAATTATGTCCAGTCTCATGGAAAAAAATATTTAACCGAGTGTCAATACAATTATATTGTTTTTAAGATAAACATTTTGAGAGACTCAGATCACACAAGATTTCTATCTTATTAGACGTATTGTTGTTAAACGATCTTTTATTTTTATTTTTGATTGCCCACTTATCCGCGATGATTCAACAGGATTCAAATCAACAATAATACATCTGTGACTTGCATTTAATGAATGCCAGGCTAAATCGCAAAGTTAAAACCGTACTATACATCCACATTCTGAATTGTTTGCCTTGGGTTTTAACTTGATTGTACAGTTTTATACTTCTGAATAGCATGGCATATTACATGGTAAATAAAATTGTTGTGGGGGCGAATGCATTTACTCCGCTCACACTTCAAAAGGTTAAACTCCTTTAAATATTGGAATATTGATGATAGGGTGACTGATTTTATGTTTGGCCGTGTAGAGTGTACAGTCAACGTCTTTATATGGCAGTTTATTAATAACATGCATCAGCGTCAATCAAGCGTGATTATCAATCGCCTTCAATGATTGTTTGTACATAGGTTTTTGACTTTCAGATACATAAATCATAAAAGTAAAGTATCCTTTAATTTTTGTAAATTTTAGATTAATTTTGCACTGCAAGAAGAATACAAACATGCTTATTATTTTTACTGTGGCTAACGTCGATGTATTCCATGACAGATCACACGGGTTTGAGTGCCAGTACACCAATTTTTTCAATTATATTTAACTATTTCTGTTCGTATGCATGGGTGTTTGCGACAGCTAAACATTCTCTTTTACCTTTCCAATCTAAATAAAATGAGGCGTAGCGAGAGTGATTAGTTAACCACTAGTCCTGCGGTATTCATATCCTTTTATCCCTACTCTCTTCGAACAAGAGAGGTTGACTAACGAACAGTTCTCTTAGAAAAAAATGTTGAGTTGAAAAAAAACTCACTCCCAATTCGTAACACATTAAATATAAAATGAAGCACTTTAACAGAAGCTGATTAACGAGAACTGTAAGTAAATCAGACGATCAACTTATCTCTTCGGAAAGCTGTAAACAAAAATAAGAAAAATATATTGTCACTCTTATTATGAACCTTGTTTTCAGATCAGTGTGGGAATCACGAAATCGTTAGATACATTCATGTCATTAGAACTAAATACTTATATACGTTGTGTAGACAATCGTTGTATGGATATTTCCATTCGGAATTCAAGCCCCTTGATCCCACATACTAAGAAACGAAACTACCAGAACGATAATTGACTTTGTCTCCTGTCAATATATATTCGAATATCTGCGATTTATTTTAATCATTGCTCAATCTTTCAAAAAATACATGTTGAATTTTATCGTTGCAATTGATATTTTTATCGGGGGCTAGACACTATTTTATCATACCTGAGTTCACCCTTTTTATTTGAATTGGTGATTTATTTATGTACATACATTACAAACAAATAACAAATTATAACCTTATTTATTTTTGAATGTGAAATAGGATTGGCATACTGTAAATAAAATAATAGTAAAAAAAAACTTCGTTAAAGTCTCCTTCATCATATAAAAAAATATTACTCTTTTGAACTCAATCACGTCCACGCGGAATATGTCGGCAACATAACCTTTTCATTATTTTAAATCGTTGCAATTCTATTAGAAATTATTCTGTGCATATTTAAGCTTACATGTAATATTATTTTCAGTTTTATTTGAATCTATATCAATATGATAAATATGAGCAGTCTCTCAGTAAAAAAATAAAACTTTCATCTTATGAATAATTTTTTTAAAAATATTACTGGCTGGTCACTGACACGGTTACCCTATTATAAAGGCTAAATAATTACATAATTGTTATGATAAAAACTGTCCTGTCACGTCCGTAATAGACCATTAAAATATCATTTCAAAAAATAAGATACCAAATATATATTTCTATTAAAAATGATCGGTCAACTAATATTTATTAGTATAAGCATATACTCAGACGCAGGTAACGCAGCACAATGCAGGGTAGGACAGCACAGATTTTGTAGTACACAAAGACGCACAGACAAACGTCATGAACTTGCGACGAAGACATAAGTCTGCCATGCTATGCGCTCCGTTGTGCTGCCGACAAAGATTCCTGCGTGACGCGTGTACGATTGGAAGTGCAGAAAAAAATGACCGAAAAACTAAAGAAAAAGTGCAAATCGAACATTTTTTGTACGATACTACTGTTTAAAAAAATTAAAAGATTTATCGTGGGTCGTTTTATGTGTCTTTAGTATATGTCACTTGCGTGACGCAGCTGTCACAGCATACGCTGATTGGACATGTCTTCTTCGCTTGCATGCACCTGCCAATTCTGTGCTGCCCTACGCTGAGTCACCTGCGTCTCAGCATACGGATAGCCTTATTATGGTGGTGATATTTTTGAATATGACGCTACTATAACGTGTAGAATAGGGGAGCGATGGCCTTTTTGTGGAAAGGGTATTTAATTAATGTATTTTAATTATGTAAAACAAAAATAATTAAGCACATTCACGTATAAGAGGGGCTCCTATGTTTATTCCAGTAACGGTCGCATTTGAGATTTAAAATAATAGGGGCGGGCGTACGTCTTGAATTGAGTGTTACATTCATTAATCATACTATTACCTAATTATTATGAAATCAGTGAATGATACAATTATTCACATTTTTACGCCTCTGAGATCATTTACATGAAAGCATAAAAGAACCCGTGTACAAAGTATAAAGAGATAAAATACTATAAAGTATATTAAAAATAACAAAGCATATTAATATGAGAAATTTTAATATAATACTTTTAAGACTATTGTTTCATTTTTAAATGCTATTTAGCGGCCTAAACTGCTGATTATTACAGAATATTGATATATTTTAAATAGTAAAAATATAAATAAGCAGTCTACCTTCTAAAGATACTATGCCTTTTTCCATATCCGCTCCCAATGTAGAGCATGTGGGCTCCTAGCAGTGGCTGCCGGTCAATGTGGCATTGGATCAATGCACCCCTTGTTTATGTAGGGGCGGTTATATTTCATGAAATAATATTCAAACATAAAATTTATACCACTCACTCATTTTTAATTCTTCATGTAATTATTGTCTACAATAAATATTTTCCCCCCTCCCACCCATCTTATCCCATGAACGAGGCGTATCGAGGGCGATTAGCTAACCACTAGTCCTGTCTTAGCCGTTTCCTTCTATTCCTACTATCTTTGGAAAAAGAGAGGTTGAGCAACTGAGTAACAAGCAGTTCTCGTAGAAACACTTCTGTTGAGATAAACTCCATTAGGAGTCCATATGCTCCTTATTGGGAGCGGACATGGTAAAAAAAATAAAATATTTTATTGAATTTAAAACGAGTGAATGGTATAAATGTTATGTTTTAATATTATTTTATGAAATATAACCGCCCCCTGCATAAACAAGGGGTGCATTGATCCAATGCAACATTGACCGGCCGCCACTGGCTCCTAGTATAGTTTATCTCAACAGAAAGTTCGCAAAAAAATCTGTAACATCTATGAATTGTCGCTTACGCTTTTCTGCCGACTACGGTTTAATATTATACAACTCAACAAGCGATTGAAAAATACACAGCAGTTACAGAACTCAACTCTCATGAAAAGATAAAAAGGGATGATCTTAGATAATCTCTCGAGTTTGTCATCTAACTTTCGTTTGGACTTTCAGTCGATATGACGTATGCTTTACATTTAACATTCAGATAACATTGTTCTATGATTGTCAAGCTATCAAGATGTATGAAGACTTTATTCATATTTTTGTTTTTAAAAATTGTATAGTGAATGTTCCGTGAACAAAATTTCAAATTATATATGAAACAGACGAGTCGTTTAATCGTCGAGATCTGCCTGAACTAAGTGACAATAAAGTAAAACAAAATGTTCAACCCTGATATCACACCAATCCATATTTCTAAATTAAATTATAATACAACCTTTTAAACTCATTTCAACTTTGATTACAAAGCCGTCTTACCAAGCCTTCATTCGACATAAAGTAACATCCACAATGCGTGCGGCTACCGGAGGTCCGCCATCTATTCACACCGTGTCGGTGACTAAGGGCGAATCAACAATGGGCATACGTTACTAATGAATGACGATTTAGTTTCGATTTTCATTTTTTTTATTTAATCAGTGTCATTGTCGGTATTGGGTTTTTCAAGACCTCTACCTGCTTTCGGGGTGAGAACTTTGTGTATATCAAAATATGTACTTTATATACTTTGTGAATATCAAAATTGTTTTATTTTATCTTTGAAAATAATCTGCTTACATGCGTATCGCTCAAGGTTTTCCGAGCTTATTATACATTATGAAGATATGAAAATATATAGTAATTTTGTCTTAATAATTATTACCATACAATAAACTCAAATTTATAGAAAAAGAAAAATGGCTGGCCTTCATAACATCACTTTTGTTTTCAATTTATTCATTAGCTTAACTACTGGAAGCTTTTGGTAAAAAAAAAACTTGTTTTGATTACTTGTAAAGTTGTAATATAGCAGAATTGTCTGCAGAATATCCACTCACCACCATAGGATCGTCCAAACTCTTCGATTTTCAGATGGTTAACAGGGTAATGTAATATTTTTTTGCGTTTAATTTACATATTTACAATTAAAATTGGTAACTTTGTTACTCCAATTGTTGTGTTATATATTGTGACACGTGTTTTGCATCTTTGAGAAGCATCATTAAACAGAACATGCTTTGCATAATATGTTTAGTAATATACATAGTACGATAGCTATATTTGATCAGCTTCTTATATTTGAATATTGCAGCAGTTTTTTATATGTACAAGAAGAGTATTTCAGGTAACTTAAAATAAAACTGGTATTTTTGTTTCTCTTACATAATTCGCCCATTTTTGTAATGTATATTTAACTTGACAAGTTGGGTACCTTAGGGAGCCTTACAAAGTATGTGCAACTTACAATACTATAATATCGCTTTACTGGCATTATATAAAAACATCAGAAATGCAGGTGTTCACAGTGCGATCTGCAACCTATTGCAATAAAAGCTAAGAAAAAAATATTTTTTCCGGAATTTTTAGCAACACAAGCTCGTTGTGTCTTACTTTATTTTCTCAGCGTCTTGTAAATACATCACCGATTCGAATAATTGAAAGCGAAAAATTGTGTCAACTTCTACCCACAAGTAAGAGTAACCGTGCAATTGTGTGTCAGTCGAGTGGTGTGTGTCATATAAATATGTAAAGTGTATGTGAACGCGGCTTTGTGTGTGGTGGTTTGGCTTGCAGGTCGCGGCCCGTGAACCGCCGCGCCGCCGCCTAATTGCCAGCCATTGTGTCGACTGCCGACACTTTAATGTAAATGTGAATAGATTTTGATTTGTCAGCTACCTTCCATCGCATTCACGCGATACCACACCGCAAGCTCTAATGAATTGGATTCATACGGGAACAGTATTGGATATTTCGTGATTGTCTACATATTATATGCTAGGTGCCATTTCGGAGACTGAACCGAACACTGCTGAAAATAAACACCACACAAGTATTGGATGGAACATTTACCCGTTCCGAGAAAAACTAATTGCAAGTTTCCAGTATTGTATTTTATACCACCCAGATAGGAATTATTTCAAAGGCCATTTAAATCAATTCCAGCTTACTATCGGCAGTTAATTTAGCTCAAGAAGGCTTATTTTAAGATACGGTTCTTTTTTAATTAACGTCGATCGTCAAGTGCGTTAGTCAGAAAACTCGAATCAGAAAATACAGAAAATCGTAATTGCAGTTTGAACAATGCATACGTCGATAATCTTCTAACGACTTACACAAAGGGTTGGTATTGTCTGGGCCATTACACGAATATGTATTCATTTCCTACATTTGAACCCAATCTAAGTAACTTATCTGTAAACATCTATTGAACAAATGTATAAATCTCACGCGTAGATTAATAATACTTAATTAATAGTGACCATTTGAATACTTTACCGTTAAATTAAAAAGGTTATTTGAAGCTATCTGACTAATGAACTGGACTATTGATGTAGGAATTTTTCACTACTCTGCGTTAAGCATATATCACATATGAATAATTGAAGGCATACAAAAACAACTATCATTTTAAACTCCTGAATGAATACGCAGCGTTAGAAAATCACGACTTTGCCGGTTGGATGCGTTATCACCAATGCAATCACTAAGGCAAGAGGTTAGCTGCGCGGAAATTTCAAGGGCTGCGCAGAGGGTGCGCGGACTGATCAAATATTAATTGAAGAACTGTCTTGTAGTGCGCGCCAATCCGGAATGAGTGCACGGGGGTTTCTCAAGTGCTGCGTGGCTGCGCACGCGCGCAGCTAAGAGGGAACGTTGGTTATCACTGGATGAACGAGGACTGCAGGATAGCAATTGGTATAGAAAGTCGGAGGGCAGTACCTAGTAAAATGTGGTTATTAAGAGAAGAATTCATATTTAGTAAATGCGCTGATAGTGGCCACACAAACTTTCGTTGGTCTATTCCACAGGTTCCCAACCTGGTGGTCGCCAAAGGTTTCCTGGGGGGTCGCTAACTTTTTTTTAGATTTTAACAATATAGCAAATCGAGAATTTCAAATTCCTCGGTGAGCTAAAAAAAAAAAAGGAGCTTCGGAGACAATCCGGGCAAAAAGTAAATCAAGGATTTCAAATTCCTGGGGGGGGTGGCTAGTCACATGGCTTTTATAAAAAGGAGTCGCCACCCGGAAAAGGTTAGGAACCTATGGTATATTCCCATCGCAGGCCACTAGGCCACCCTTGAGCGATAATTTATGGATCACAAGTAGCAACTATAGTGGATTAAAAAAAGTGGTCGATTTAACGTTTTAACTTAGTATGTACTGTTTATGTAATTTGAGTTTTTCGATTTTCTCATTTTATTAAACTGTAGTATTGTAATAGAAGACAATACTAACAAAATTGGTTTAACTACGGTTACAGAAAGGGCTTCTGAACCGGATAGAACCGGAACCGGGTACCCGGGTAATCGCACGATTTTGTAAAAATCGACAACAGGACCAAAAATTAGGGTGCAATCGTTAGGTTGAAGCCCTGTTACGACTCGCTTAAACGATTCACCTATCTATGTTTTGTTTGCTTTTTTCAACAAATCTATACAACAGAAAATTCAACATTTGTTTTCCAGATGGTTCTAAAAGCCATTGTCTGATCCGCTCTAAAAAAAATTTTAAGCTTAGAGATTTATTGAAATAAGTATCATACTATCAAAAGGTCATTTGAAATGTTCTTACTATTGAGTTTTCTTTTGAGTCCAATTTGAATTTGAATCTTAGCCGAGTTAGTAGATGTATTTTTTCTTTTCGTTACTGACAAAAAAAAATATAGAGAAAACTCTTTTTTTAACCCGTAGCTTATAATGTGATAATCACTCGAATCGCGGTAAAGGTGTGCGATAGAGAAGGGGATGAACGCTAAGGGAGGGAAGGAGTGCGGTAGAGATAGCACGATCACAGTTCGTACAATTGAACACCAAATGAACGCAAAAATACGCCGTCCGCACAAAACACCACCAACTAACGATGCCCTTTCAAAAGTGTGGCTCGGGAGGAATTATTATTGCGAATGTGAAAACTATTGAAATAATTTAATGAGCCCTTCTGTACTGTTCGCCACATATAATTTGACTTGTATATTACACACACAGAACGTACAGTACTTTTTTTCTTCTAATTTTTGTGCGTTCTCATTGTGGAGGTTATGGCTTACTAATGGAGGTACCTCAACAGATTTTTTTTTAAATAATTAACCTTTAAATTGATATTATAAAATAGTATCAACTCAACCATGTCGTCGGGTGGATAGTGCATTGATCAATATGGTTGATTGCGGGACGGATTTTTCCGGTGCAATTCCCAGTACAAACAGCATTTTTCCATCGATTTCTGTTAGAAGTCATGGACATTTGTGATTAAGAAAAAACACAATATTCCTTTGCACTTATTTCCAAGATCATATATCAAGATCACTCATGGTGAGACTTTTCAACTGATGAATGCTCGCCATAAGCGAAACCGGTCCTGATATTGATAAACAAATAGTGGAAATAAGTACAAAGGAATATTGTTTTTTTCTTAATATAATGCCTTTCCAACAAGTATTGACAGTGGACACCCTAAAAGTTATTATTTATATTTTTTATTTCTTGATTTTGTATATTGATTTTGATGTATTAGGTATGGAGCGTTTTTTTTTTAAAATTCTCATTATATTTTTCAAGTGCATAGCGAATCGGGTCAACTGTAATGTCATGTATTGTACTTTTAATTTTTAAGCAATAAATAAATAAATATTTTTTAAAAAAAGCAGTGATATTTGTGATACCGAAAAAATCCCTTTCACACTTCCAAACCTAGAATAACTGACCTAGCCCTCTCTATTATATTCCTAATCTCTTCGAAAAAAAAGGCTTAGCAAAAGTAGCAGATGTCTTCATGAGGAGGAAATTCACGTTCCTTCACATTGGAAATAGACATGGATTTAATAATTTAAGTTAATAAGTTGGGATCGTGAGTAACAACAGTTTGTCAATCGCTGAGCCTTACTATGATACAAATGACGGCTACACCAGCAACTTACATACGACATAATTTGGCTGACAGCTGTATGTGTATGTGTCCAACAGCTGTGTTATCTGTATGCGTGGCAATAAATGTGGCACATTTTTCAATTGGCCCCCAAGTGATATTTTAATTGAGGCGCTTGTATGGCGCATCGCTTATGCACAATTAGGTCGCCATTTACACGATCATTAGCCTGTGTTTATGCAATGGGAAACGTGTGTGATAATAAAATGTGCGACGAAAAATCGCGCAATCATTCAATATCGGAAGATGATCGCCAGATATGTGTGAATGACGGAATCGGCCAAATGTAATACACCATAGCAGTCTTAAGTTCCAAGCAGTGTTGTAGAAAAAACAGCAAAAAAGACCGGGCCGTTAAATCCTAGCCGCTCCTAACAAATTGTATGGCGGTTATACGTAGATCAACTCTAAATTCCAATTTATGAGCTTATTTTTCGTTGAATATAACATGTATGTTTGAAAGATTTCTTGTATGGATATTCTGTGATTCTTTGGTGTTATTAATTTACAATTTACGATACATCGGAAGGGTCATATATGCAAATTAAGTAATGACTAGCTGTAAGCCCGTTGCCCAGCAACGTGAGATTTTTGTTGCATTATAGAAAAGTCATAAATTTACTGGCATGAACAATTGAATGCATATTTATTATTATATATGTATATAATCTAATAACACATATTTAATAAACTCCGTTTTTTTCCATAGGGTACTCAACGTTGTACCCACCACCACCCGCTACGGCTTCACACTCTTTTATAGGGTGTATTTCGTAGCGTATCAACGTTAGCTGTCAGCCCGTTGCCCTCAACGGAGTGGATTTTTGTTGCATTTTTAAATAGTCAGAAAATTTACTGGCGTGAAAAATAAATTGCAAACCTATTTATTGAATAAGCCAGAAAATCTTAACGTAATTAATTCTCTACATGGATTGTTTAAGAAATACACACAATTCACTAAAAGAACGAAAATACACCGGGATTGCAAAACAAAATATGCGAATAGCGGAAAATTCCGGGGACCTGAAGACAGAATTTTACTGAACTGTAAATAATCAAAAATTACGTCCAAACCAAATTTAATAAGATAAAAATTTCTGCTCAAAAGGTTAAAAAAAGAATTCGATCAATTGTAATAAAGATGTTATTATTTTATTTGTAGTTTTAGTATAAATAAAAAGGTAAAGTTTGCTTTACATATGTAAAAAATCTTTTTTTTAAATTAATTGCATATTTTATCAAAATGTATGAAAAAAAGTAAAAGTGTGATTTTATAAAATATCCATATCATAATAAAAATATTCGTAATGTATTTAAAATACTAAAAACTTAAGTAAAAGGTCCAAAAGTATTCGACCTAAGACATTGCCAAAGTATGAAAAATTCCATAAAAATATTCAATATTTTGTCCAAAATGTATGAAAAATATCGTATTTTATATTTGCTTTACATATATAAAAAATATATATTTTTTAAAATTTTGATAAAATAAATATATTATAATTGAATATATTCATACAAATCATAATTGAGCAGTCCTGCAGTGCGGCCAAATCCAATATCGACAACCCTGCAAATGTTTCAAGTATACAAACAAATATTCGACCCAAGACATTGCCAAAGTATGAAAAATTTCAAAAAAATATTCAATATTTTGTCCAAAATGTATGAAAAATATCGTATTTTACATTTGCTTTACATATATAAAAAAATCTTTTTTTTTAAAAAATTAATTGCATATTCTATCAAAATGTATGAAAAAAAGTCAAAATGTGATTCTATAACATATCCATATCATTATTAGAATATGCGTAATGTATTTAAAATAATAAAAACCTATGTAAAATGTCCAAAAGTATTCGACCTAAGACATTGCCAAAGTATGAAAAATTCCATAAAAATATTCAATATTTTGTCCAAAATGTATGAAAAATATCGTATTTTATATTTGCTTTACATATATAAAAAATATATATTTTTTAAAATTTTGATAAAATAAATATATTATAATTGAATATATTCATACAAATCATAATTGAGCAGTCCTGCAGTGCTGCCAAATCCAATATCGACAACCCTGCAAATGTTTCAAGTATACAAACAAATATTCGACCCAAGACATTGCCAAAGTATGAAAAATTGTAAGAAATATAGCGAATGGCAAGAAATGCGATGTGTAGTAAAACAAATAAAATATAACTTCCCACTATTAAATATAACAGTTATATAAAATATTGATTATAAATAACATAAAACAACAGTAACAAGCGGAATCCATATTATATTATATCCGTTTTGACACCTATTGTGATATTATGAAATAAATGCTGCGTCTTATCATATAATAATGAAGTGAAATGTGCTACCCTAGTTTGACTTACTGATTTTTGATTACTGATATGACTTGAGAAATCCTATGGAAAGATTGAGTAACGAACCAGTGTACACAAATAAATTTTTAGATTAATAATTAATTGATTAAAATCCCAATAATGACGTTGATTTTTTTTAATGAACTATCCAACCTCATATTCTGTATTGAAATATTGTAAAAAAAATAATTTTAATAAAATGTCTTTTGTTCTCCGAGATTTTTCTTCAAAAACCTTAGAAAATGTGATTTTTTCTTGTTTTGAAAAATATGTAATTGAAAAGATATATAATTACAATATAAATATGTATTTCCTACAATATATCAGAAACAAATGGCTTCATAATGATGTGATATTACTTTGAAAAATATGACGCCGGCCCGCTTATCTGAAAAAAGTACCTGTTTTCAGCTACGTAGCATGGCTTTCACTATAGGGGGCTTTGAATACACCCATACCTCCCTATACGGCCGCTCTTTATACGGCATTTCGCTATAACGGTCCTCTTCAATTAAGGCACGTTTTCGATTTTCGCCATAAAATGTTTCGCTATAACGGCAAAAAAAACTTTTTATCGATGTCGATGTGAGTGTTTTATGTACATACATATTTATTACTGATTGTTACACATTAACTGGAAAAATTGGAAACAATTAGGGGCATTTTTGGTACGTAAGTACATATGTACATTTTTTTTTAATATGTATTTTTTTTTATTAATTTATAATTTCATTCATCGAAAAAATTATCGAATTCGGAGACTGATAAAAAGAGATGCCGAAAATCAGTCACGCTAGCAACTAAACGTAAGTCGTAAGAGTCACTGGAGAGAAAATTGTTGAAATTCGCAAAGCTATTTGCGATAAAAAAGAAGACATTAAAACACGGGTTCCCAACCTGTGGTCGCCAACTTTCCCCGGTGAGCTAAAAAAAAAAAGGTGTTTCGGGGACAATCCGGGGAAAAAGTATAGCAAATCGAGGATTTCAAATTACTCGGGGGGTCGCCTAGTCACGGCTTTTATAAAAAGGGTTCGCCACCCGAAAAAGGTTGGGCACCTATGCATTAAAACATATTTGTAATCTGTTGCACCTTTAAATGTCTCGAGATTTACACGCCAAAAGATAAAATGCATTTTGAATGATAAACCATGCGACATATTTAAAAAATTTGGAACCGATTCCATTTAATTTGTATGAATTTGTATTAGAATAATTGATTCCTTATACGGCTTTTCGCTTTGCGGCCAAGTTTCGTAGAACGTATTTAGGCCGTAAAGCGAGGTATGGGTGTATGCGTATTATTTGCTGTCTATGAAACGGATTCACGAAAATATTCTTTATTCAGCCTGGCTTAAAGCATACTCATATTATGGAAACTATCCTCAAAAAGATCGAGTTACTAATTTTTTTTTAGTTGCCATTGCTGATAAAGGCAAAATATAATTGTGTCTAACAGACATGTTATTAGTAATTATTGCTTTTTAAAATTTCTATAGACAGTGATTACATTTTTATTTTAAACTAAAAAAGATCTAAGGCTGTCGAGTCGTTAAAAAAATTAAAAATAAACCATAAATTAAAACTCAACTCCGATTCCGACTCCGACTCTAGATTCGGTTGAAAGAAATAGTGTTTTTTTCTCCCTATACATCAGTGATGCACAACTTTTATCTTCTAGCGGGTCGCATAAAACAAATTATCGTAGGTTCGGGCCGCAAAGAAAACAAATGATTTAAAATACGCTCAATCCTTTTTCATACAGAACATATGAACGTTTCATGTAAAACAACCTTAAAACCGTGTCAAAAAGATTATGTTAATTTAGATCAGTGATGCACAAACCGCGGCCCGCGGGCCGCATGCGGCCCTTTTTGAATTTTGTGGCGGCCCATCAACATTTTTTTCACGTAAAACATTTATACATTAAATGTAAGAAAACTTTTTCTTCAATAAAGGAGAATAAATCGGTTCATAGAAACAGGTCTTCAAATATTATGTCAGATTAAAAGAAAATAGTTAAAAATTAACAAAGACCAAGATCGCATTAACTTTTGAATCTATATATTAATAGCCGATAATGTCCGTCTGAGTGTAAGATGTCCTCGATTTCCCCTCCCCCTGCCCCTCCCCCTCCTCCTCCTGCCAAGCCGCGCTGTCACTTTTTATTCATACTTAAGACATATTTTTCCAATATACACTGTTACTTATGATTTTCCTCGATTTCCTCTCCTCCTCCCCCTCCCCCTTCACCAGCCTCGATGTCGCCATTTTTTATTCCTACCTTTTCGATGACGTCATTATATACTATTATTTGATGGAACATATCAAATCGCTGAAAAATTGAATTCTCATACAAAAAAGCACCTTGGTCTGGATTCGAAACACGGTCCTTGAATTATGAGTTGAGAGCTTTACCACTCGGGTAAACAAACAACTGCCAGATACGATAAAATTACATTATATATATTGTATTACGTTCGAATTTTGAAACTTTTGTTTTTTATTTGAAACACAGCATATATATCCTAATTTTTGCACATTCATTAATTCCAACGTACCCGAAAGGTAAAGCGCTAGATTGGTAAGCTGATGGTCAGTGGTTCGAGTCTGACCCCGAGCGTTTTTTTTTTGGTTTATAACATTTTTTTTTTAAACACAGTACATCTTGATCGTATGAAAATAATAAAATCCGATTGATAAGCGTGATAAGTTTTTCAAAAAATAAATACCTATATATTAATATTCGATAAAATAATCATTTACAACGTCTATTTCTGCTACTACGAAAAATGGTTGTTAGCAAACTCAAACATTATTTCTAATATTAAATAATTTACGAAATTTCTGCTTCTACGAAAAATGGTTGTAAGCAAACTTAAACATAATTCCAAAACTTAAATAATTTACGAAATTTCTGCTACTACGAAAAATGATTGATAGCAAACTTGAACATTATTCCAAAAATTCAATAATTTACGAAATTTCTGCTACTACGAAAAATGGTTGTTAGCAAACTTGAACATTATTCCAAATATTAAATAATTTACTAAATTTCTGCTCCTACGAAAAATGGTTGTTAGCAAACTTGAACTTTATTCCGAAAATTCAATAATTTACGATATTTCGGCTATTACGAAAAATGGTTGTTAGCAAACTTGAACATTATTCCAAATATTAAATCATTTACGAAATTTCTGCTCCTACGAAAAATGGTTGTTAGCAAACTTAAATATTATTCTAAAAATTCAATAATTTACGAAATTTCTGCTACTACGTAAAATGGTTGTTAGCAAACTTAAACATTATTCCAAAAAATAAATAATTTACGATATTTCGGCTACTACGAAAGATGGTTGTTAGCAAACTTGAACATTATTCCAAAAATTCAATAATTTACGAAATTTCTGCTACTACGAAAAATGGTTGTTAGCAAACTTAAAAATTATTCCAAAAATTAAATATTTTACGAAATTTATGCTACTACGAAAAATGGTTGTTAGCAAACTTGAACATTATTCCAAATATTAAATAATTTACGAAATTTCTGCTCCTACGAAAAATGGTTGTTAGCAAACTTGGACATTATTACAAAAATTCAATAATTTACGAAATTTCTGCTACTACGAAAAATGGTTGATAGCAAACTTAAACTTTAATCCAAAAATTGAATATTTTACGAAATTTCTGCTACTACAAAAAATGGTTGTTAGCAAACATAAACATTATTCCAAAAATTAAATAATTTACGAAATTTCTGCTAACTATAAAAATAAAATAAAATAAATAAAAATTAAATGAAATAAAATAAAATAAAATAAAATAAAATAAAATACCATAAAATAAAATAACATAAAATAAAATTAAAATTAATACTATGCAACAAAAATCTCACGTTGCTGGGCAACGGGCTTACAGCTAGTCTATATATTAATAGCCGATAATGTCCGTCTGAGTGTAAGGACGTCCTCGACCTTCCAGTCTCCACTTTTTTAAATAAAATAAAATCTATAATAATCACTTTTTACTTTTCACTTTTCACAAATGTGTGCGTACTGATGTCATCGGGTCTTTTTCTTCTTTTACGAAATTTATTTGTTAGCGTATTTGAAAATTATTTGAATAAAATATATATACTACGAAAAATGATTGTTAGCAAACGTGAACATTATTCCAAAAATTCAATAATTTGCAATTTAAAAACTGCAGGGCTGTCGATATATGCGCCGAGGTCGATTTATGGTACTATGAAAAATGATTGTTAGCAAACTTGAACATTATTCCAAAGATTTAATAATTTACGAAATTTCTGCTACTACGAAAAATGGTTGTTAGCAAACTTCAACATTATTCCAAAAATTAAATAATTTACGAAATTTCTGCTACTACGAAAAATGGTTGTTAGCAAACTTGAACATTATTCCAAAAATTCAATAATTTACGAAATTTCTGCTACTACGAAAAATGGTTGTTAGCAAACTTCAACATTATTCCAAAAATTCAATAATTTACGAAATTTCTGCTACTACGAAAAATGGTTGTTAGCAAACTTGGACATTATTCCGAAAATTCAATAATTTACGAAATTTAAGCTACTACGAAAAATGGTTGTTAGCAAACTTGAACATTATTCCAAATATTAAATAATTTACAATTAAAAAACTGCAGGGCTGTCGATATATGCGCAAAATTAAATAATTTACGAAATTTCTGCTCCTACGAAAAATGGTTGTTAGCAAACTTGGACATTATTCCAAATATTAAATAATTTACGAAATTTCTGCTCCAACGAAAAATGGTTGTTAGCAAACTTGAACATTATTCCAAAAATTCAATAATTTACGAAATTTCTGCTACTACGAAAAATGGTTGTTAGCAAACTTCAACATTATTCCAAAAATTCAATAATTTACGAAATTTCTGCTACTACGAAAAATGGTTGTTAGCAAACTTGGACATTATTCCGAAAATTCAATAATTTACGAAATTTCTGCTACTACGAAAAATGGTTGTTAAACTTTATTCCAAAAATTGAATATTTTACGAAATTTATGCTACTACGAAAAATGGTTGTTAGCAAACTTAAACATTATTCCAAATATTGAATAATTTACGAAATTTATGCTACTACGAAAAATGGTTGTTAGCAAACTTAAACATTATTCTAAAAATTAAATATTTTACGAAATTTCTGCCACTACGAAAAATGGTTGTTAGCAAACTTAAACTTTATTCCAAAAATTCAATAATTTACGAAATTTCTGCTCCTACGAAAAATGGTTGTTAGCAAACTTAAACTTTATTCCAAAAATTCAATAATTTACGAAATTTCGGCTACTACGAAAAATGGTTGTTAGCAAACTTAAACTTTATACCAAAAATTGAATATTTTACGAAATTTATGCTACTACGAAAAATGGTTGTTAGCAAACTTAAAAATTATTCCAAAAATTAAATATTTTACGAAATTTCTGCTCCTACGAAAAATGGTTGTTAGCAAACTTGAACATTATTCCAAAAATTCAATAATTTACGAAATTCCTGCTACTACGAAAAATGGTTGTTAGCAAACTTGAACATTATTCCAAAAATTCAATAATTTACGAAATTTCTGCTCCTACGAAAAATGGTTGTTAGCAAACTTGAACATTATTCCAAAAATTCAATAATTTACGAAATTTCTGCTACTACGAAAAATGGTTGTTAGCAAACTTAAACTTTATTCCAAAAATTGAATATTTTACGAAATTTAAGCTACTACGAAAAATGGTTGTTAGCAAACTTGAACATTATTCCAAATATTAAATAATTTACGAAATTTCTGCTCCTACGAAAAATGGTTGTTAGCAAACTTGAACATTATTCCAAAAATTCAATAATTTACGAAATTTCTGCTACTACGAAAAATGGTTGTTAGCAAACTTAAACTTTATTCCAAAAATTCAATAATTTACGAAATTTCGGCTACTACGAAAAATGGTTGTTAGCAAACTTAAACTTTATTCCAAAAATTGAATATTTTACGAAATTTATGCTACTACGAAAAATGGTTGTTAGCAAACTTAAAAATTATTCCAAAAATTAAATATTTTACGAAATTTATGCTACTACGAAAAATGGTTGTAAGCAAACTTTAAAAATTATTCCAAAAATTAAATATTTTACGAAATTTCTGCTCCTACGAAAAATGGTTGTTAGCAAACTTGAACTTTATTCCAAAAATTCAATTATTTACGAAATTTCGGCTACTACGAAAAATGGTTGTTAGCAAACTTAAACTTTATACCAAAAATTGAATATTTTACGAAATTTATGCTACTACGAAAAATGGTTGTTAGCAAACTTAAAAATTATTCCAAAAATTAAATATTTTACGAAATTTCTGCTCCTACGAAAAATGGTTGTTAGCAAACTTGAACATTATTCCAAAAATTCAATAATTTACGAAATTTCTGCTACTACGAAAAATGGTTGTTAGCAAACTTCAAAATTATTCCAAAAATTAAATATTTTACGTAATTTATGCTACTACGAAAAATGGTTGTTAGCAAACTTAAACTTTATTCCAAAAATTGAATATTTTACGAAATTTATGCTACTACGAAAAATGGTTGTTAGCAAACTTAAAAATTATTCCAAAAATTCAATAATTCACGAAATTTCTGCTCCTACGAAAAATGGTTGTTAGCAAACTTGAACATTATTCCAAAAATTAAATATTTTACGAAATTTATGCTACTACGAAAAATGGTTGTTAGCAAACTTAAACTTTATTCCAAAAAATCAATAATTTACGAAATTTCTGCTACTACGAAAAATAGTTGGTCAGCAAACTTGAACATTATTCTAAAAATTAAGTAATTTCCGAAGTTTCTGCTACTACGAAAAATTGTTGTTAGCAAACTTAAACATTATTCCAAATATTAAATAATTTACGAAATTTCTGCTCCTACGAAAAATGGTTGTTAGCAAACTTGAACATTATTCCAAAAATTCAATAATTTACGAAATTTCTGCTACTACGAAAAATGGTTGTTAGCAAACGTAAACTTTATTCCAAAAAATCAATAATTTACGAAATTTCTGCTACTACGAAAAATAGTTGTCAGCAAACTTGAACATTATTCTAAAAATTAAGTAATTTCCGAAGTTTCTGCTACTACGAAAAATTGTTGTTAGCAAACTTAAACATTATTCCAAATATTAAATAATTTACGAAATTTCTGCTAACTATAAAAATAAAATAAATTAAAATAAAATAAAATAAAATAAAATAAAATAAAATAAAATAAAATAAATTAACATAAAATAAAATAAAATTAAATTAAATACCATAAAATAAAATAACATAAAATTAAATTAAATTAAATACTATGCAACAAAAATCTCACGTTGCTGAGCAACGGGCTTACAGCTAGTTAAATATAAATGAAACATAAATATTTCACAATGAAACGATTTTTAATGAGCATGTACTCAACATACTTTGTATTTTTGTATGGCTTATTTATTTTTACGTTTTCGAAATAACACGGCCAAAATAATGTAATGAATATCTTTCAATCATTTATCCAAATCTTTTTTACACGGTTTTTTTGTAAAGCTGTTTTACATGGAACGTACATATGCTCCGTGTAAAAAAGGACTGAGCGTACTTTAAATATTTTTTTTCTTTGCGGCCCGAACCCACGAAAATTTGTTTTTTGCGGCCCGCTAGAAGGTTAAGGTTGTGCATCACTGATTTAGATAAATGAGTAATAGGTTCCATTATATTATTTTGAGCGTGTTATTTCGAAAATAAATAAGCCATGCAAAAAAAGGAATATGAGTACTTACTTGCTTATTAAAAATCGTTTCATTGTGAAATATTTACGTTTCATTGATATTTAATTCATAATTGAATGCATTGATAATTTTTAACTATTTTTTTTTAATTTGACATAATATTTGTTAGCCTGTTTCTATGAACCGATTTACTCTCCTTCATTGAAGAAAAAGCTTACTTACAATTTATTAGATAAATGTTTTACGTGAAAAAAATATGTTTGAGAAAAAGATTTAAGGGCCGCCACAAAATTGAAAAAGGGCCGCGGTTTGTGCATCAATGCTATACATGGTATACAATTTTTTCTCTATCTTTTAGTAACATACATTTATTTCACAAATCAAAAAGATAAAAAAGCTAATTTTTAAAAATATAATTGGCTTGCTAATACTGTTTGTAATTTAACATTTCGACTGAAAGTGTTTAGTGAAATTTCAATAATAAAATTTGCCTCATTCAAATTATGTACATTCGCACAAGTTTTGTCACTAACGACTATCCTTTTGCCTTTCGTCATCTTCATGCGTTCAAGTGCACGGATGAACTTGAACTGATACTGTATGTACTTATGGGCTACAACGTCCTAGACGAATTTCTCGTATCAGTATTTTATCTCATTATCTCGATAAAAAAATCAGAAATTCTTCCCTGATTGTTGTTATCTCACAGAATAATATTTATTTATTAATGAGTTTAATTGTTTTTAATGTTGATATATTTTTAAAACATTAGTATTCTTTAGGCTACTTTTGATTCGAGCGATTTATATACTCAAAAAACAATCAAAACGGAGTCAAAGTTTTTTTCCGATTCCGACTCCGGTAAAAAACAGTATGACTCCACAGGCCTGAAAATATCTCAGCCCAACATATCCTAAGTTTTCATCCGACCGCCAAAGAAAACATACATATAATTGTGTTGCACGTATTACATGACATAATAATAATTCTCTAAGTTATTTATATAATCGTAATAGTGTTAGTGATACTTTGATAACATCATTCCGATAAGCATTTTTTTTCTTTGTACAATTTATAGCATTATAAGGTATGGTGTTACTAAATATTTGCTAGTAAGAATAACTCTGCCAAAGGTTGTGAACTGTGAAGAGCATCTAAATAAAATTCTTGAACATACTTTAATTTTGGAACTTGCGTCTTCACATATTTTAAAAATAGATATCTAGTATTCAACTTATTTGCCGCCGAATCAATCGAAAATTTCTAGTATACATTTGAGAAAATAGTCGAAGAAAAATTCTCGTAATTACTGAATGATTTCATAATGTTATTAGTACCTAAACTTACATATGAGTCGTCTGGTATCAAAAGCAGATCATGTATGGAATAGTTCTGTTCAGACGATTCATATGTAAAACTAAAATATTATATGCAATTTATTATCAACATTTTTCGTATCCATAGATACGTATTTATCAAATTAGCCAAGATTTCACGCTGTTTACAATCCATGACGCAACTTCAATTTTGGGTTCCACTTCCAACTGAAATGGTTTCTGAATCCTGATATTAACCTTTAGAGGAGGGAGTAGATTTATACAGATCTCACTTTAATTAACTGCTCTTTCTTAACATGACAATTTTGTGACTTTTCCCCAATGAATATATGTAATTCATACTTAGAGCATATATATGCTTACATACAGACACTCCTGTGTTGAGTTTAAAGTACTCTCATACTCATTTACAGAAAAATGGCGCTCACTTAGAGGAGTATGGACGTACATGTACGTCCATACTCCTATAAAGATTAAATCAATAAATTAATTATTTTCTAACTTTTCATCATTCTCCGTTTCTTACATTATTTGACATCATACCAAGAAATTTTTAAACTTAATAAATTTATATATTTACTGATTAATCTAAAAGCTGATAATAAAAATAAATAATAATCTTACTGCTATAAAACGTTTGATAACTTAGCCATCGAGTGTATTTTAACAATTTCAAAATACTAAAGGTTAAGATTAATTTTATTTGTAAGTAAAAAAAAAAGGAAAAGTATTCTTAGAAATGTAAAATTTCGCTTGGCGGTTAAGTTGTTTTTGTTTGTGTCCAAGAAAAATTGACTTAGTAGACTTAGCCGGTTTGCAAATTAAGCAGTCGATATGTGAATTATAAAATTGAATGCTTATTTGTTTTTGACTACTATCAAACGACTGACTTGGCTTCGCAACTATTGAAAAGGTGTGAAACTCTCTATCCCGCATATATCTTGGAATATAGTTAGAATAACAAGGGAGCACAATTTAAACGAGATGTCTGAATGTAAGAATGATCGGGCGATGAAGTTACACAAAGTGCGAGTCCCTGTCGGAGGGCGGGGGTGGAACGGGGTTAGCGGGAGTCTGGTCTGATTGACCCCATTCACCCCTAATGAGATATTGTCCCCGGCAGGGGCGCGGGCGGCCCGGAGGCGACGCGCTCTCGCAAACTGCACGCGACACGTATGACTTCATAGGGACTACCTACGACTAATGGGACGATCGCGCGTGTGCTTTATGATTTTATTTGAATCACTTAATTAATTTTTGGTAAAAGATTTCATGAAATATACAACTTATTTTGTAAAAAAATCATGACTACGAAATCTTTAAAAAATAAGACGACACCGAATCTGACTCCACAGCCCTGAAAAAAAATAGGCAATATTCTAACGACACAAACGAATTCAAAATAATACGTTATTATAAAAATATTGCTCTATACAAAATCAAAATTAAAACATATTTACATTTAAAAACTAATGAAGATTTAAAAAAGAGAAATATTGTCCACTTGTGGATTTTTTTTGGCCCCTCCCTCAGCATTAAATGTACATACTAAAATCAATGTTACTTTTATAGGAATTGACGATGTTTTTAAACATCATTTTACACGTGTTATTTTGTATCTTACTACAATAATTAATGAATTAAAAAAATATTAGAAACTCTTTTTTCCTAATTACGATGCTAGAAATAATGTGAGTGTATTTCAAATAACTTCTTTAGTTGGTTTACTAAATATAATACAAGATATTAAGTATTTATAAGAAATTTTCAGTATCTATAAATAATAGCCATTATTTGTATTATTGACCTGTATTTTAACCTCATGGTCAATTTTATGTTAAAAACCAACACCATCTACCCTAGTCAGATTTTTATATTGACGGCTATTGGCCAAATTAAAAAATATATTGACATTTCTACACATCTTTAAACTGGTCAAACATAATTTTAGAACCGATCATAAATATGATTTATACTCATGGTTCGCTTAATAAAATACTTTTTTTATCCATGTCCGCTCCCAATTTGGAGCATATGGCCTCCTAATGGATGTATCTCAACATAAGTTTTCTACAATAGCTGTTAGTTACTCAGTCGCTCAACCTCTCTTCTTTCAAAGACATTTTAGACATCACTAACACCCATGCTTTTGAACAGAAATCGAAAATCGATCGAAAAATGCTGTTCGTACTAGGACTAGAACCCATGAGATCCGGCACGTAAGCCAACAACGCTAAAAGCTGCGCCATAGGACCCGATAATACAATACTAACGATTAAATAATAATATTTAAATACTGATCCATATTATATAAGTCTATACTAAAATTTGACTAACATGAGAATATTTTTCGCATAAATATTAGCTCAATTAAAAATAAACAGCTGTTTCTTAAACTTTCTACCCGGCCCATTAGTCCCGTCCAAAAGCGCACACATTTTTTCTACTTTGTAACTCGCCACCGCGGCCTAATGAAAACAACTTTAAACTGTGGGGTCGGTGGTGGGAAGCTGGCGGTGATGGTGGTGGGATGGTGTGGGGAGATTTTCCCGGGGAAATAGGGGAGGAGTGTGGTGCCGCACAATGTTCTTCATTTGCGTTTCGTCCCAGTGCCGTCATGTTGTGGTGAGTATGGCTTTGAAAGAGAATATGGGACAATAAATACAATTGATTTTAATACATACACGAGAGAACTTTTTACTTGACTGGTAAGACAACATGAAACCTTATTTTTGTTTCATCCTAGTAAAGAAAAATAGTAATATTTATTAGAAAAAATAGAAAATTACATTTGATAACTTTTCTTCTCCACTTGTTGTGCTACAAGCTGTGACACGTGTTTTTCCTCTTTATAAGGCCTCATCAGACAAAAAATTGCAAGGTTTACGAATAAACTGAAAATTGACTCAATAAATTACAAAATAAAATTCTGGACTTTTTCCCTTTTATGCTGGATGCATGAAGTGGGTAAGAAACAAACAGTGATAATGCTTAATAAAAAAACTATCGAATTTAATAAAATATTAAGAATGAACTTCCACAAAGTTACCCTCATAAAAAAAATAACTCTAATAATGTCTCTAACTCATTGAATAGCAAACAAACTAATTATAATTCTATGTCTTTTAGATATCCTACTGTCTTTCTTCGACTTTACTAATTTAATTGGATGACGATGGAAAAGCTCTAGCCTACATGGATCTGTTTAACACTTACCCTATGATGATAAATATACTTCTGATATGTTGCTGGTTCTTTAGGAACCAAGTGAAAAACATGTCTTTTAAAAACATACGTCCTGGGTTTTAAACGTCCATCAAAGGGCGGTAAGTGTTAAATCATGCTCTTTAACTTTGTTCTTTAAGGGCCAGTAACTTATCGGAAGTATTTTTTAGCACCTTAGAGGAAGTGTTAAAAATTTATAAAGTGTATAAGTTGATTTAGCAATTATTTCCATTAAAAACATCACATCTTTCAATCATGATAAAATGATTATTTCACCACCAAAGAAAGGAAAATAGAAAAGCTTTTAATTCCAAAAGAAGATTCTAGTCCACCCTATTAAACATATTATAATACAGGTATTCTCCTTTATTGAAAGAATTCATCGCACTTTAAGAAAATGGACTCCATCGGCTAACACTGATGGTCACCTTACATTACGTTTGTCATTTGGCAGCATTGTCCAGCGGCGTGACTACTACTCTTCCATACCCCTCGCTCATCTTTCCATGCCTTCGCAGTCAGTCACCTTGGACCTGATTGCTGATTCTTCCACAATATCCTGTGATTGGAGTTAAATGACGTCTTCATTGCAGTTTGCGACTATACATGCCACCATTTGGTGAACTAGATTTAGAATTCAAACTGTGAACTGAGTCGATTGAATGTTGCTCCCGTGTACATTGCCTCGTTGGGGTCTCATTAAATAATGTTTGTGTGTAGGTACGTAATAGTAATACTAATCCAGTTGTTTATTGCTTAATAAATCGACAATTTGTTTTACCACTTATAACACATAAAAGGATACAACATTAAAAATAATAATTTCAGATCTCACAAATTTTTATTTCGATTAAATTTTATCGTTTCTATTTTTTAATTTGAATCGTTCAAATTTATGTACATTCATACAGATTTTGTCACTAACAACCCGAGTTTCGCCTTTCGGCACCTTCAGGTTTTATCAAGTCCACGAATGCACTTAAACTGACGAGCAGCAAACGGTTTGTATCGTTTATATCAGGGCTGTAGAGTCGCGTAAAAAAAGACTACGACTCCAGTTTTTCAATAATTAACGACTCCGAGGAAATTTTTCAATAATTTCAACTTAACTTATATATATATGTATATTATTACCTGAAGATGCCGAAAGGCGGGAAACTCGGGTCGTTAGTGACAAAATCTGTGTAAATGTACATAATCTGAACGATTCAAATTTAATATTGAAATTCCACCAAGGACCTTCAGTCGAAATCTTAAAAAAAAGTTTCTATTTTTATCAAAAATCATCCTACTCTATGATGCATATTTGCAGTTTTTAGTAACTGAATTTGTCGATATAGAGTAGCGTTTTTGTAAAAAAATAATAAATATCCATTTAAAAAAAAAGTCAAAGATGGATTTTATACCAAAACTCTATGGCTATAATTTATTAAATATTTTTTTTTAACAGTCATACAAATAATGTAAAAACAGCTGAAATATAATAATAAGGTAAAAATAGCAATTAAAAATTGTTAATCGTTCTTTGAAACACTAGAATCACATTTAATAAGTGGAATATTGTAATTATAATTAGGAAGTTAGAGTGAATAACTTGATGCATTGTGTATCTCTTCAGATATATAGCTGTATATATAGCTGAGCAAAATATAAGTTTAAACACAGCTCTGACGATGGCGAAAGCCGAAATAGCTATCAACGCATAAAAATTATTAAAAACTGTAGAACTAAAATACTTTGATATTTTTAATCTGTTATAATGGAGTTCTACCAAGTAAATGCCAAATCAATTAATAAAGTTTCAAAGATTAATATACAATTAAATAATATCGATTTCTTAAACGCTTACATATATTATCTTTAACTTGATGTTTTTTGACAGTACCGCGAATTTTTACTTTAATCTAGCACAGGCGTGGGGAACTTGCGTCCTTTTGGCTACTCTGGTGCGGCCTTCTGGCCAATTCTGCAATTCTGTAAATTTACGTAAATTCGTAAATTCCTGACATATTCTGACCGTAAAGTCCTTTCTCCGGCTAAAGATTCCCTCGTCAATGTTTACTGCGGCCTTATGTCGAATCAGAAAAATGAATGCGGCCTTTAGATAATACAAGGTTCCCCACCCCGGATCTAACATTTAATTGCCAATGATTGGAGTCAGTCAACAACGATACCTATATGAAAATTAAGATATTCTCAAATGTGATTCGTGTTGGTTTTTCATGCAATTTATTCCGTGGGAATATTATTTTTTGGCCATAAGTAAGTATATTATAAAGTTATGCTTGTCATACATTATTCTATAACGTGACCGGAAACGAACGAATTAATACGCAAGCAACACGCTAACTGCTATGACTTATTGGCCAAGAAAACCTTAAAAAAGAATCGTGGAAATTATGTTACTGTGTAAAAAAAGTTAACATTATTTGTATAAAATTAGGTCAAATTATGTCTAATCGAGGGAAATATATTGTAACATATACATATATTTACTGTGGAAAGGAAAAAGGACGTAACCCACACATATCAAATATTACAGGAGGCTCAAAAAACGTGTTTTGATGATTTTGGACCATATGCAAATTACGAATTATACACAACCTCGAAGTGCACGGAGACTTCTTAACTGGTGTTTAATTGACATAACCTAATATTAATTAAAGAAATTATCCATGAAAAACATTTATTTCAGTATTTTTTCTTGGTTAAAATTTTTTACAAGGTCATCTTTTACAAACTTTAAAGCTAAATTTAGATAGTAATTCGGCATTTTCAGCTTGTATCATTTTAAAAGAACGTGTATCAAGTTTGATACATTGTGATAATCGAAAAAAAACTGTTTTTGAAAAACTGTGGGTTACGTCTTTTTTCCTTTCCACAGTCGATATGAATGCGAAACCCGTGTAGTAAGTGACAAAACATGTATGAATGTATTAAATTTAATCTTTTACAATTTTATATATAAGGATTTTCTATAACGTTATATCTTCTTACTTTTTAACAGCCTAAAGACAGCACAGCGGTAGATAGGTAACACAGCCATATAATTAATAATTGTCAACAATTATCTATGGCCTACATTCTTATCAATCTTATCTAAGGCCGATTAAGAAATCTAATAAATTACTGCATTCTAGATGCATAGTAACAAAATATCTATCTTCTCATTAATTTTACGGTTTTTTAATGTAATGTTAATAAGCTGGATGAAAGATCAGCACAGTACAACTCATAACCTTGCCTTGAAAATATCTACTAATGGTCATAGAGTTTTATATTATATTAGTTCCGAGTAGGGCTTCCAACCGGCTTAAACCTAAGCCGGTTAACCGGTTTATTTTGCACGGTTACCGGGGATTATTGAAAATGTTTTTTCTTCCATCAATTTATACAAATATTCATATTTCTGGTCAGTGGTCAACGTCATTGGCTTCCATGATGGATCGAACGTGTTGAAGTCCCTGTACAAACATCATTTATTCATTCAAAGGCATGTGATGTCTAAAGTTTCATCCTACCCGTCCAATCCGAAAATAACGGGGCGATGCGAGAGCGATCAGTTAACCCAGTGGTCGGCAAACTTATTATCCACAGAGCCAAATATGTACATTACAACAATTAAAAAAAATTGAGAGCCAAATCTGTTTATTGTTTTAGCAAACCTTTATTATAAATTTAGTACTTCATTTAATTACGGGTACACTGAATAAAATTTGATTTTATTCAATAATGATAAACAATAATATGTAATTGAGGAATCTATAAATTTAAGTCTTGCGCGCCTGCCCGTGGACATTTATGCCAGAGCCGCTCTTTGCCGACCTCTGAGTTAAGCAATCGTTATGTCTTAGCCATATCCCTATATCTCTATTCTCTTTGTAAAAAAAATGGCTGAGCAAATAAGTAACAACCAGTAGTCGTAGAAGAAAAACCATAGCTTAGCCAAAGTGGACATGATTGAAAAAAGGTAATCTACGTATATATTTATTAATTATTATTTAACTGAGCAAATGCCCTATATATTTTTTTCATGTCTTGGAACATTGGTGTTTGTTGTACTAAAATCGGTATTTTGGAGAAAAAAAACCGGTTTAATCCAGTTAGACGGTTTTTTTTTATTTATTTTAAAAATACCGAAAACCGGTAAGTTAATTTTTACGGTTAATTGGATGCCCTAGTTCCGAGTGTTAGTATTAAAATTATTAAATGCTCTTACTGAAAAGTTGGTTCTACATTTGCACCGCAAGTAACGGGTTAATAGTAATTGTCGGAAGTGAAATCGGAGTCGGAAAAATCAGAGATTTTTTTTCGATGGTAATGAAAAATTATTTATCTACTGGTCATATTGGTTGGTGAAATGTAGAAGAATTATTCTAGTAACTAAATTGATCTAATGGTATACAGATATGTAAGCTTAACAGACATAATTGAAAAAATCAATTCGGTTACACAGCCCTGGTTGATAATACACATTCCTCCCGCACAAGGACGTGATAGCGCGAATGAAACACCTCTCTCTCACTTACGCTGACTTCTAAGCTAATTTTTAAGACTATTTTTAGAATCAACTGTTTGTTCACTTCACTCGAGCTGGTCACAGGGGTCGATAATTAATACGCAGTGTGTTTTGACAATATGAAATAATTCATACAGTATGTACAATAATGACAAGGCACATGAAATTAATTAAAAATTAAAAACAATTTAATGAATATTTTTTATGGAAATCATACCGTAGGCTTAAGAAGAAGATACGACGAAATAATGTTTTTACTAAAAAATCCCATAATCTAATTATAGTATAATTACCGGTTTCCGCAATAACTGACTGTTTTCTGCGAATTTAAATGAATTTTTACAAGGACGGCGCAAGGATTGACGAAAAATATATTTTACGAAATAATTAAAATTTCCCCTGTGATGACTTTTTGTATCCATTCAATATACTCACTACCTGAGCACAATCAGTTATGGATGTTTTTTTTTATCCATGTCTGCTTCTAATGTGGAGCATATGGCCTCATAACGGACGTATCTTTAACAGTTGGCTTTTTCTACGAGATCTGTTTGCTACTCAGTCACTCAACCTCACTTTTTTTCAAACAGGGAAGGAAAGATAAGGCTAGAACAGGACTAGTGGTTAACTAATCGCTATTACTACATCCAGTTATTAAAGGATCAGAAGGATGGGAGGATAGGAAATAATGTGAATTTTATATCACAAACACCCAGTCTTAGATCACAACTTTTAATTGAATATTTTTCAAATTCACTGTGATTTTACCGGGAATCGAACCCAGACCTGTGTGATCGGTAGAGCAAGCTCTAACCGATTAGACCACAGCCGGCGACGAAGTATGTATGTTAGTAAACTTAAACTTAAAATACTTTTTTTCATAAAACATTACATTTTTTATGATAATATTCTGTCAGGGCTGTGGAGTCGGAGTCGAAGTCGTGAAAAATGAGCGGCTCGATTTTTAATACATTTTTAATGACAAAATAGACAAAAGTGTTTCATGCTTGGCTGATTAAAGATGATCTGATGGTATACATATATATAAGTTAAAATGAAATTATTAAAAAAAATCTTTGGAGTCGGAGTCTTTTTAAAGCTGGAGTCAGAATCATCTTTTTTTCACGCGACTCCACAGCTCTGTATTCTGTTATAAAAATATATGTGATCAGTTTTCATGCTTGACGACTTAAATACATATAATATTTTGTTTGGTAAACACATCAAATAAAAAAGTATGATTGCTTTATTATTCTACTGGTCGTGACCAACGTTTCCTCTAAGCTGCGCGCGTGCGCGGCCGCGCAGCAGTCGGGAAGCTCCTGCGCACTCATTCTGGGTTGGCGCTAATATTTGCTCGGTCCGCGCAGCCTACGCCCAGCCTCCGCGCAGTCTTTGAAATTTCCGCGCAGCTAACCTCTTGCAAAGCTGCGTGCGTGCGCGGCCGCGCAGCAGTTGAGAAGCCCCCGCGCACTCATTCCGGGTTGGCGCGCACTACAAGACAGTTGCTCAATTAATATTTGATTGGTCCGCGCAGCCTTCGCGCAGCCTTTGAAATTTCCGCGCAGCTAACTCTTCGGCTTAGAGGGAACGTTGGTCGTGACACGTGTTTCTCCTCGTTGAGAAGCATACTCAGACAAAATATCGTAGGAGTGTGATGAATCGAAAATATTGTGTTGAATTGAACAAGTGTACGGAATTGTCTTATTTTTATTTTTCTGTTAATTTTGAAATGTGTATTTGGGAACCGCTGCTTTAATTAATGAGATGACAAGAGTTATTCGCATAATCATAATGCTGTGTACTACACTTTAAGACATCAAACTGAATCTAAACACCGGTAATTTAAAATAAATTTAATAATAAACCAACGCACGCAACAACTCGAGGCCAAATATTTACATAATTCAAATTTAATAATACAATATATAGTATTTTTGTTCTTTTTGGCAATCAATTGGCCTTCCAGGTGACCGCCCCCCGCCCAGCGATCGTAACGGCGGGGGGGCGAAGCAGGGCGATCCCTCCCCCCCTTAATTAATTCCGCCGGCGATATGTCCGCGGAGTGAAGAACTTTTCATTAATGCCCGCACCAAATTACCAAACTGCGCCAAAACATAAAACCTCATCCATAAATTAAGAGATAGGAAAGCGTAGGGTACAAAATTAATCAAATAATCTACATAACACAGGAGGAGAGCCCCCCCCCCGGCCCCCTACTTTCAGTGTCTGAGCCCCTCGTTCCCTCCGCGTTCTCCCTTCCCCTCGTCCAGACGCACCGCACATGGCTCTGTTGACGGGGTGCCCACTCCTCTTTCCTCGATCCTCAGTCGCGACCCGTCCGTCTAGCGGGAAGCATCTCCGTTTATTTTTTAAAAAGCGTATTACGCGATCTCAATTCTACGTTGTTTTTCCCCACACGTGTCCGCGCCAACAGTTTTAGAAATACCTGTGTTTTGATTTCTCTCTATTATATTGGAGAATAATTCTTGCGACATATACACACACACACGATATTATCTGTGCCGAAAGTTTACTATTCTGAATCCAGACCGTCTGTGTTTCTTCAGTTTTTTTTTTCTTTGAGTTATTTTGTGTTTTATTTTTATTGGTTTGTTGAGTTTTGTTGAGTGTGCGATCCAAATCAAGAGGCAGAGACGCGAGATTCGAACCGAGGGTCGTTCGTATGGACCGTCAGATCCGACGGCAGGGATATACCACCTTGAGTAACGGTAAATATTTTGAAATACATATCAACTTAGAAAATAGACGCCGCAAAACATGTGGCCTAGACAGCGTGCTAAACGTCGAATATCCAACAGCGGTGGATCGCTTTTATAGTTTGCAGTGGTTTTCCAATGTGACCCATTCTATAAGTTGTACTGTTTGATTGATGAAGTAAGTTATCGTGGCAAAAGTTTTGCGAGTTGATGGATGTGAACCTCAATCTAGTTTGTCTTCCTCCTTATAAAACACTTCTACACAAATCAATTTTAAAGTTATTGTATTATAAAATCTCGGCACACATGTTGTTAAATTCACTCTCTAACAAACAGTTAAACACACCAAAAAGTGCACTCGTTATGAATATGAACTAATTTTGACCAAGATTGTTAAGTTGCTATACAACATGCTACTCTTTGTCTACCTAAAATTAAACTAAATACCACTAATAACTATGCAACTATGTAGGAAATTTAATAACGAACAGTAAAATGTTAAATGTCATACATGAGAATCGGAATAAACCTATAATTTACGCGAATTACTAATCTAATATCAGTGTAAAAAAGTCAACATAGTAAAAGTCAAACTGAACTTCTTAGAACAAACCATAAAGTATATTTGAAATATTTCTTATTCGGATGAATTATTGGTTTATTTGATCCGAAAATGGTTTTTTTTAATATTGTCGTTTCCGCAATTAATTATGACAGATAATTGCCTTGGTTTTTTTTATGGTTTTAGTTAATATTCAGGGAGACAACGAGTAGCATGTTGTAAAGCAAATTACCATTTTTCTTCATATTGTTATTAAATGTTTGTCGCTTTCACGCTAATTTAATTGCCTTTTAAATTTACATATAACACTGTAACGCTTAAAATCTGTACAAGTTGTTGATTTGATCTAAAATTCGGTGATAGTATAAAATATTTAAATTCATTTAAAATTACATCATTCGGATTCGAATTTTGTTGTCATATATTGTTAAATGTATAGTATTGGTCATCGGGATAAATTTAGACAAATATATCGTAAGTGAATCGCATACTAGAAAAGTTTCAGGAAGTTGAAAAAAGTTTTCATACTATTAGAAGTGTTGCCGCGCTTGTTTTGATAAATTCTCCGCCGGCCAGCGGTCACATGGTCACGTCACTTCTGATTCGCTTTACAACCATTCCTATCCGACCGTTCCCCAAGCTTTTGCTATGCATATAAATATTGTGTCCGCCACACTTAAATTCGTATCGAAAAATATAAAGATATTTTTCAACTCTGCCAGTATTTCTGCTGTTTAGGTACTGTCAATTAATTATTATTTTCGAACTTAAACTTCGAAAATATATGAATTTAGGGTGTTCACTGTCAATACGTACTTGGTGGAGAGGCATTATATTAGGAATTATTTAACTTTATAACACTTTGACGATCTTTATAATTGCATGTTAGAGGTGTTATACATTTTTATTTGTGCTAATTTAGTCACTTATTTATAATTTCTACTGTAGTTTGTAAATTCCTTTCAATGCCAATTGTTTACTACACATTTTTATTTCAATTCGTTTAAATTATATTTCTTACCAGTTGATAATGCTCGCCATGAGCGAAATCGGTCCTAATCTTGGCAAATATCATTGGATATAAGGAATATTGTATTTTTCTTAATATTATATGTATGAATTAATAAAATATAATGTGTCAAATGATAACATGAAATGTCTCCTATATATTAAACAATCGTATAATCGATAGAAATATTTTGTCACTCGAAAGTTTTTAATTTCATAACCCTATATAATACATTTCATTTAAAAACGTATTTTAAAATTTGTAACATAAACCAAGTTACTTGTGTAATTTGGCAGTTTTCTATGCATTTGTCTAATTTCATAATACAATCAAAACAATAAATGAAACATTACAACTGATAAAGAATTGCAATTGAACTCAACACCACCAATAATTCGTATAGAAAAAAAGCAAAATTCGCAAAAGCCTTCAAGGAAAAAAAAATAGTACCTATTCTATAATGTGAATATTTATGTCTACCATGCGAAACAATGTATTCATCTGACGGGGAAAACCTTTTCAATTGCCATATCATATTATGTAAGTCGGCACTCTCCCACCATATCGGTTACCAATGGGCAGAATGTGAACTACTTATCAAGCATTTCAACGAGTAAGTTATAGTTAGAACTGATAGTTAGTCAGTTTTTCAATCGCTCCGTGCTCAGGATACGATTGTGCGCTAGACAAAATCAAAACATCACAGTTGATACACCTATATGAAAATAAGCGAATGAAATTGTCCATTGTTTCTGGAATTCGAATCATCGACCCAATAACGGGCCCCAGAGCATTTACTAAATTAATATAAACTATTTAACTAAAGTGGAAATATTGATTTTATACATATTTTTTTATTAATTCTTTGTCACAGCTTTTTATAAAGATTAATTACACATACAATTGTTTTTGCTTTAATATTTTGTTCCGCTGTAATTAACAGTTACTTAGAAATTAAGCAGGTTGTAATAATATTCGTCATAGGTAGTAACTATTGTGTTGCAAGTGTATTTGCTAACATAATTAAGTTATTGCAACACTGAATAGCTGCAGGCATGGCGTTGTCTTTCTGCATACGACTCATTGCAACACTATTTTCTTATCTCGATTATGACTAGCAATTAATTATTATTACTATTTACTTTGTTGAAATGTTTATATAACAGCTGTTTCCAAATTATTTTGTTTCGCTTACCCCCTTCCGAGTCGGATTTTAATTACGAAGCCGTTCGAAGGTTTTTTGTTCTCGGAATTAATAATTAAATGCTTATATCCTTATCACGTTTTTTCCAAGATTTGTGGCGAAAATCCCACGTTTTAATTAATGCCCGAAGATAAATAAGTAACAAATACTAATTAAAGTTCAAGTAAGATCCAACAAATTAATTCAGAAGTTTTTTTAGAATAAAGGTGACGGTCATATGATTTTTTTTATAAATAATTTATTTATTATACAAGTCTTCATAGATAAATTAAAGTATGCGACATTTCCCAAACTACACGAAAACAGTAAGACGCAATCAAAATATCAATGAGAATTATGTAATTGTTTTTCTTTGTGTATTTTTTTATTGTAATATATCAGTAGTGTAGAACCTGCTGCCTCTTAGCTACTCTGGTGCGGCCTTTTGACTGCCATTTTTATTTTATTTTAATAAATCTGGATATTTTTTAATAAATAAACAATTTTATTATGTAATTTATTCAATTGTTTGTCAAAAAATGTCAACGTCTTATTTACTGCGGCCTTATGTTTAATCAGATAAATAAATGAGGCCTTTAGAAATAAAAAGGTTCCCCACCCCTGATATAGATTATAAAGTTTATCAGTAAACATATTTTTTTTTAATTGCTCTAAATATTAATTAAAATAGTCATTACATTTATGTTTAGAAATCAAATAAAACACGCTAGCCAAACTTTTCCACATAAATTAATAACGTACGACTTAGATCACTTCTGTACCAGAATAATAATACCAACCCGGGGACTTGTATTCGAGACTTTTGTGAACCAAGAGTGGAGATAATGGTACAATTTGCCAAATTGAATAGCTACTATTAAAATATAATTTGCTTACTTTAATTCCTCATTTGATTTTAAAGCAGCGGTTTCCAACCTGGGTGGCGCAGACTATTGCAAAGGGAGGCGCGAATGGTCCAAAATATGTATTTACCCTTTAAAACGTGTCTTTCTTACTATATGAAATAAAGGATGGGGAATGGCGAAGATATTTTTTTCTTCATAGAGGGCGCAGTAACATAAAGGTTGACTAAAGTAAAAGTAAAATCACTGTTTTGAAGTCTTATCCCAAGATCTATTGCCCAGCCAATATGTAATAAATAATGTTTTTAGATCTTACATTACATACTTAACGAGAAAGTACAATAATACATTGAAATTTAATGTTTTTTTCAACGACTTATAATATTTGGTTCATTGTCCCTTTTTAATATACTAAATCCCCTGGTACTTGGGTAGTTAAATAATTATAACGCAATTTAGACCAGTAAATGTGAGGTGAGGGTTACACAGTGAAAACTCTACTAAAATATTTAAGTGTTAAGTTGGAAATGGTGTAGCGGCAAGCGTTTATTTTCCGACTCGAGTAATATGAAAATAGATTATAATCTTCACGATCGAACAAACAAAAATATGTAGATTATCCCTTAAGATTGATCATGAACGGAAGTGCGTTCGTCATTTGGTTGAATACATGAATTATTTTATTTTGTTTGCAACCACTGGCAAAGGATACGGCAGAGGAAGTATGCTTCGTACTGGTGTGCTTTCAATAATTCGCCGTCAAAAGTATATTATTTTGCAAACTTTAGTGACACACAAAAGAGGAAGGGCTGTCGTCAGATTCGATATTATCAAATATAATGGCGTTAGATATGTATTATATATTTACTTAAATTATTTGTGATTTTTTCTAGATTTATGTTACACTTTTCTTTTGTTGATATCAATATTAACTATATAAACTCATATACGAGCATCTCAACAAATTAACAGATCTTGGTTGAAATTTAGTCGATCAGGTTTGTTAACCTTTCTTTCCGATAGGAAAAGAATTGCCGTTCAAAGACTAGTTGCTTGCTAATCTCTCGTAAAAGAAAAATCGAATTGAATGATGATATTACAATCAATCCTACATTTATAGACCGTCCGTTTTTTTTTTTTTTAATATTAATGTTTACGTGGTGGGATTTATACCTGTAAACCACGCAATTGATAAAGGCAGGCAGTCGAAAAGTTTAACTTGTTTCTACTGAAATTGTATTAATTTTCAATTACAAATCTTTTTCATTTTATTTTGTATTTAACAGCATAAACACATACATTTAAGAATAATCTAACTTTTGATTGAATTGACTTGATTGTGTAAATAAGGTGGAAAATATTATTTTAAATTATATAAGTATAGTTGAGAGGTATTTCGGCTTATGCGCTCATTTGAATTATTGGCTTAAAAGAGAGACACAATACATTCTCTCATCCACTTAAACGTCCTAATTTATATTGAAAAATATAGTATTACATTTCATAAATTGATATTGATATGATTATGACAAAATATTTTTTTCCTTATTATAATTAAACTAATTTGATAGATAGTGCATACATCAATTACTAGATTGTAATAAGATTTCGCCATTATATCCTATTTGGCTAGTTTTATTTACTTAACGTTGACCGATACTATTCTGCTAATTAAAAGTATGCTCTAGCGGTGATTTACAATAAAAAAAAAACTATTATTATATTCTTTGAGTTGGTTTGTTTTCGTTAGTAATTCTCAACATTGCAAGCATTAGTATGTAAAGATTTCAGTCTTATATCGGTCTATTTATTTTCATATCGTTCACAACTCAATGTTAAAGTAAAATTATATAATTTTAATTCTTTGACTAACTAAATTTTAAAACTATTACTGTTTCGTAAAAATAATTTTATTTATACTTCAAAAGCTTTCTAATAATAATCAACCTTTGGAAATTTGTTAAAATTAGCTTCAGTCTAATAGTATGTAACATCATATCCTTAGTTTTATACACTCGTTAACGGCTGGCACGAAAGTCATTTACATTTTCGTGTGTATCATTCGTTTTCTTGCTTAAACTCATTTCGCATTTGTTATATTTTTTTGTAGTTAATTGAGGGATAAAAATAAAATATAAGCTTCAGCGACATGTAAAGTCGTTTTATAAAAAAGCAGAAAGCGTTCCGCGTAAAGGATTAATTTCATTGCTTTTAGAAATGCTAATTTGTTGATTATTTTCTAATTTAACTACAAAAAATACATCTAATATTTTTCCGTCTATATTGATGTATTTGACTCAATATTATTTATAGCACTATTGTCCATTTACTTATCTTATTAATTGTTGAATTATTATCATTTCGACGATTATCTCGATGGGATAGAAACACGTGTAATTTATTTAAATACTAATGTGTATATTTAGAATAGTTAACATGTACTTTCCATGAGACTGATTTATATTGATTCTGACAATTAGATTAAATTTCGCAAAATTATCTATATATTATTGACAGGTACCATTCGTAAAACACAAGACATAACGCAAAACGAGTAAAAAATTTAGAATGTTACGAACATAAGAATAAAAAAGCTTACAATAACTCGGCTGTTTCTGGTAGTGTCCACTGTCAATACTAGGTTGAAAGTCATTATAATTATTTTTAAAAAAAAGCCACTTGTACCAATTACACTATCATTTATTTGAATCAGCGCCAGTTTCGCTCATCTTGGTTTTAATACCCTTGTGAGTTTTTTTTGTGTCGTGTAAATTGCTCTATAATAATTGTGGAATAAGTACAACTGAGTGCTATATATTTTTTTCAATACTGAGCTGTTGAATTCTATTTGGTAATTGCAATTCGTATATTTTTAATTATTCACCGTAAATCTGCAAAACAAAATACCTATCATATTTCATAATTTTGTGATACCTAACTCATTAAATATTAACGGGGAAAAGAACATTGATTTCGTGTTACGAGAAATAATACAAAACTGCAAGATCCTTACCTTATTCAACTCAATTATGATTTAGTATTTGTATAGGTATTTAGATTCGGAATCCCGTACTGTTTTTTAAAAACATATTTATCTTTTTAAGTTATTTTTCGCGACATTTGAGAAAGCATAAACAATATCAATTTGTCTAATATGTCTGCCGAAGATAAGTGTCTTCTACCTGAAATATCACAAAGCTATGGATTACATGTTGAATCGGTTTGCATTGCACTCATACATGAAATCCCAGTAACAACAATAATAATCATTATTTGAAAGAAGGTTGTGCGGGGTTGCCGGGTCGGTTTCAGCGCGCCCCTCGGCCAGGCGATGCGGCAACGAGGCCTCGGGACGGGCCCCCATTGTGTCCCACTACCTGCGCGGCTCGCGGGACCACTGTACCCCTGCCCCCGATCCCCCTATGCTTTACACTTTACAACGTATCCTTCATGCGGGGTATTTTTGTTATTTTACCGTTTCAAAGAGCTTTGACGCTTTTGGGAACGATTTTATTAAAGCTGCATACTATAAATGCACTTGGCTGGTCAGCTTCAGATTAATAAGAAAATATTACCAGGCGAAAGTACCTATATCGAATATTTTCTTCCGATAGCTTAAACATTGTAATTTAATAAATAATTATATGTATTTATTAAAAGAACTATATTATAATTATAATCAGCAAACCACACTGAGATTTTCCGTTTGAAATGGTTTAAAAATCGATATTACGTATATTGAACATAATTGATAAATAATTGCGAAATTAATTTAAATGTTTTATTATAGGGTGACTGTTCTTATAGTCAGGCTTTTAGCTTACAAATGAATAATAGCGTCTAGCGTAATGAGTTGATTTGTTGAAACAAATCAACTCATTAATAATAGGTCGGATAAAACCCTAGATTTATTTTAAACATTCCTATGTTATTATCTGGTCATTAATATTTTCGAAAAATCCCCATAATTATAACAAACCCACTTAATCCATTGAAAATTGTATACATTCAATTTTCGCTAATTTACATTTTAATAGCCTTATAACTTAGTGATCTACTTATATTTTTGTTTATAAACGATACAAACTGTTTACTACGCGTCAGTTCAAGTGCATCCGTGCACTTGGAATGCCTGAAAATGCCGAAAGGCGAATCCCGGGTCGTTAGCGACAAAACTCATGGAAAAGTACAATATTCAAACAATTCAAATTTGATATTGAAATTCCATCAAGCACCCTCAGTCGAAACACTTAATGTATATATATATTAATTAAATGATATTCATTCATACTTTCGATGGTTTCGGCGGTAACTTTGTGGAAGTTCATTTTAATAGAAAATTTAAATTAACTTTGATTATTCCATAATTTTTCATAATTTTAAAATGTTGGAATCAATCTTGCTTCATTACTTAAGCAAACTTTGCGATAGTAAGTCTGAAGATGCCTCTGAAAGAGGCGAAACACGTGTCACAGTTAGTAACACAATACGTGGAATAATCAAAGTTAATTTAAATTTGATATTCATTCAATTCCGCTATCAGCCTTTAAAATACTCACATAAGCAATTTAACATTAAAATTGTTCACACTTTGTTAATTGACTTCAGTGTTGCTTGATGTGCAGAATCTCTTATTTTTAGATAGACTTATTTTTATCCTGAAAATGATTCTCAAATAAGCCCAGTGGAATAGCAGTAAAAAGGGTTATCAATGAAAATTTAACACATCGAAACCATTCATTTATTTAACTATTTCAATCTTCCAACATTTTTGAAATGCCAACTCCTTCCTATTCGGTTTTCATTTCGAGGAGAATTCTGTTGTGCATGTGTCTCATAATCTACTGCTTCTAAAATCACTAATACCATCACGCGTGCTTGGAATAAATTATTTTGTAAGTTTCTATTTATATCTTTAAGATAGTAAAATGTCTAATGAGAGTAAGTTACACACTCCACGATCATTCAGATAGTTTCGAATAATACGTACAGAAAATATATTCGTAATATTCATATTTATTATATCAATTTTTTTGTCGAAATACCGGTAATTTTGTATTTTCAAATCGTATTTTAAATTTAGTTTTTTTTTAATTTACCAAGAGTTACATCAATATTGACAAGTACCAGAATTGGTGCGCCTTTTAATGATATGTTATATTATTAGTTTACACACTAGTTTTTCAGGCACTTGCGTTTAAATAAACAAAATGTACTTTCGATGGATTCGGCAGTAACTTTGTGGAAGTTCATTTTAATATAAAATAAAATAACTTAGATTATTCCACGTATTGTGCTACAAACGGTGACACGTGTTTCGCCTCTCTCAGAGGCATCTTCGGTTATTTTTATTAAGTTATTTTATTTTGTATTAAATAAAATGTATTATATCTAGTATACCGAATGGCTTATTATGCATACTTTTAACGAATATGTTATCAAAAAAAGCTAAATATATATTTATTGAAATTAATAACTAATAAATAAAATACCAAATTGCAAATGAGCCCATTAGAGGTATAGTGAGCCAAGTGGTATTTTAGGAAAAAAAATCTTAGATGCGTTGTAATATTTTACATGTCCATCGTAAAAGTTAATTATCTTCAGTTAATACACATTACAATAGTTATAAGCAATCAACCAAAACACCAAGTAAAGACGTGATTGTACTTCGATGTACAAGAAAAAAGTTTTACCATTTTACTATAATAGTTGGCTCACTTGACCTCTAGAGGGCTCAATTATGTATTACGATATTTCGTTTGTAACATGAGAAACAATTGAGACATCAGTAGCTTAAACCCCACAAAAATTCTCTCGTGCATGTTCAAGAGATGTAAATAAGTAGATGATGTTTCTCCACTATCGCTGAGTATAATATCCGGTCTGATAAATTATGGAAACGTTTCTTGTGCTTCTATGATTTATATAAAATTTATAAATAACATTTACCATCTTCTGCAGCGTTTAAGATTCGAGATAATTGATGTTCTTGTATTATTCCCCTGGTGCATTTGTCTTGTTAACATTGCGTTTATTACCCTGATGCCCATTTGGCGATAAATTTGAATTTGAATGTAGTGTTTCATTTTTTTTTAAATTTAATTTATTGTCCAAGTAAATAACTTTGGCATTGTTTGAAAATGATTTATCCTGTAACAACTATCGACTTCATTGATATTGATGGCTTTGTAGTAGGTATATCATAACCGTATAATCCAATCTATGAAGGATTTTAATGGAATGACGTGTTGAACGATAACTAGTTTTAAGTCGGTCGTTCGAAGAGACAACATTGAGGTTTTGAAATACATCACTTTTAAGGTGTTCACTGTCAATACTTGGTTGAAAATGCATTATATTAAGAAAAACAAAATATATATTTGTAACTTTTATTTATTTAGATCAGTATCAGTTGATAACGCTCGTCGTGAGCGAAACTGTTCCTGTTCTCAATAAATAAAAGTGGGAATTATTACATATGTATATTTGATTATTTGAAATGTATATTTATTGTTATTCAATATATTTTTTATTTTTAATTTTAGTTTAGTAAGGCGTTTGTGCAACATTGTACTTAAAGCAACTGACACGTTTTGCCAAATATTTTTTTGAAAGTTGAAAAATCATACGAGATAAATTCAATGAGATTTTTTTTTCTAAATCACAAGAGAGTCGAGATTAACTCGAAGAGAATTGACATCGCAAACACCGACTTCTTAGTTTGTAAATTTATATTGATACAATTTTAACTTGACTGTTAACTGATCGGTAGGGCCAGCTCTAACCAACTAGAGTCTAGTTACCTAGACTAGACCACAGCGAGCGATGATGAATGAAATGAAAAGAAAATGTATACATGTCACTTTTAGGTTTTAATACTTTGCGGAAAGGCAATATAAAAATAAAATAGCGATTTGTACTAATTACTTATACTTTTATTTTGAATGATTAAGAACAATTTCGCTGATAATATGCGAAACTAGTCATAATCTTTTAAATAAGAGTGGTATTAGTACAAATGAGTATTTTTTTATATATACATATGTATTCGTAATGGATACTCCATTTGACTTGTATTAAATTTCAAAAAATGTATAGTTAATTTCTTCAAAATTGCAAGCATGTAAAGCTTAGCTTTATTCAACAATGAATTTTCAGTCTAATTTGCATGAATCAAGTATTGCACGGAGTCTTATTCATAATCAATCGTGAATTAGTAATGATCAAATGATGTTCAATAATCTTGTCGTATAAACATCTTGCAATCTAGAAAAATCACGAGGCCTGCTAATAAAACATATCTATTTTCCAGCAGTCGATTCCGTGTTGTTTGCGGTTTAAAGATAATGTTGTGGTCGAAACAACCGGAAGATGATTATTTTGATCACGCCAGGTGAACTACAGCTGGACTTGGTGAATAGAAATTTTTTTAAAATAATCGAATAAGAAATTCAAGTCTTTGATTATCACAGATATTATTTTCAATAATTAGTTATCAATATTTCCACTCTGCATTACTTAATAAATGTAATTTAACGGCCTAAAACATATTTTATTAAAATTAATCATTGTAGATATACAAATATCTGCACACACTGAATATTTCAATCTTGTAGATCTAAATTAGCGAATATTCACAACGCGCAATATTTGTGCTATCTATTTATTGCAATTCTTTAAAATATTTTCAAAGAAAAGTTATTAAGTTAACAAGTATCCATCGATGAGTTTTAGTTTCATTATATAGTTTCGCATAATCGAGTAGAGTTTGTTAAAATTTCTTTTGTTGGTTAACTACTTCAGTCTTTGTAAATTCATGTTATGTTTATATATCAAATTTATCCGAAAATAGCGTGATACTTATCAATTATTTTTTCGACTTTTAAATCGGTTTTATATTCTATACATTCTTTAAAAAGAAAATGGATTGCCACTATTAATTGTTTATTTAAATACAGATTCTTAATTTAATGAAATTGGTAGTCGAATTAATTACAATGAGAATTTTGACGATTCAATGTTCTCAGACGCAACTGCAAACTGAACTCAGTTAATTGCAAAATTAACTTACGAGTTTTTTTCTGGAGCTCTTTCAAAACCGTTCACGTTGATGTATAATATTATGCGTGATGGCAAAGGTCTTTTAGTATATTTCCTCACTAATATCAGCGTATTCTCAATCTATTTGACAAATCAAAATGATTTTTGATTTTATATATGGCCAAGTGTCCCGGCTCGAATCTAGGCGGAGCGCGTGGCCTGCTTGGAACAATGCTTTCGTGAATAATAAACGCCATAATAATGAGAACCAGACATATGTCTGCAACATCAAGTGAGTCCACAAAATTTATTATGTTGTTATATTCGATTTTTATCTCCGGAAAATGTAGTGTTATACTTTTACTGAAATTTCTAACTGAAATTGCCTGCAGAGTGCAGACATAATCAAACTTTCTTCAACAGTTTACTAAGAACGGTCTTAACATAATCCGAATCGTAAATATGCGGGCGAGAATACGTTTTCAATATTTATGTTCTTTTTCATACTTCTGATGGATTTTTGATAATTTTACTGTTTCTTTGACGCACGGCTTGATTTCTGTTTCCTACTAACGTGTTTGATTGGCAAAACTTTTAACCGGTTTGCACCAACCACATAGCACCAATGTCGCTCGCTGCTAAAGTGTGATAACGTGAGCAATATTAATATGTTAGAAAAAAACAACGAGGATACGTATTAAAAGGATTTGAATGAATCTGATACTTGATGTGGTATTTAAGTAAACTTGATCGCTCATAAAGTGGGTCGTATGGACTTCTTATTGAATTTATTTCAACCGAAGTGTTTATGTGAGAACTGCTTGTTACTCAGTTGCTCAACCTCTCTTTTTCGAACAGATTAAAATATAAGGTTTGTAAATAACTACTGATTAGCTAATCGCTTACGATACGTCCCGTTATAAGATCGGAATAGTAGGAAAGAATAGACTTGATTCCATGCCTTCAGACAGAAATCCATAAATCAATTGATGAAAACAGTCCTTATTGTGATTCGAACCACGTGAGAACTGCAACCGAAGCCAACGACGTTGACCATTCGACCACGGACCCAACTTAATATATGCACGAATCGCCGACTCAGAGAGAGAGTGTGTGTTGATCTGTGATGTGCATAAATTTGGTGTGACAGAACGGTAGAAAGACGAATATAAAAATCAAAACAAGTTTATATTGTAAGAAGTGTTTTCTGTAAATCTTACAATTTTCATGTACGATTTCATCATAAAAAATATTCAAAAATTAACCTTCTGTGTATTTTTCATTTACATCTGTATTTTTGAACGTTTGACATTTGGATTTTGACTTAGAATAACTAGTAAATGCTTATATAAAAATATAGTTGATAAATCAATTCTGCCCATTTTTGAATATGAAAGGTGGCTATTAAAATTCGATTATTTTGTATATTCGTAAGATACTTTAAATTCGTTTATTGTATATTGTCAAAACAATGCTGTTCATTGCTACGCAATCATGGTTGTCACACAAGCGAAACTTATTATCTATTGTTTGTTTACCCTTGTAACTTATCGTTAAGAAATTATTTGCAGTTGACATCAAAATATTATAAATACACGTGAAATGGCCATAATTGATGTGCATTTAGTATTTGGGTGACGTACGTTGCAAACGTAATATACAATCGACCTTAGAAAGTCAAAAAGACATAACCCACATTTTTTTCAAAACAGTTTTTTTTATTGACAATCACAATTTATATAACTTGATACACGTTCTATCAAAAGGATGTAATCTGCAAATGCCAAATTACTATGTAAATTTAGGTTTTAAGTTTGAAAAAAGAAGGTCCCGTGAAAATTGCGACCAGGAAAAACACGGGTGGACATAAATATTTTTTCCAGGAAAGTGTAGAATTTAAGAAAAAGTGGGACAGAATATTTTTTCCAATCAAGAGGCTATAAGAATTCTGAAAAAAAAATTATCTCCCCCAATCAATTTTTACAAGCAAAGAAACTAATTAAAAATATGAAGAAATATTTTTTAAATAATGTACATATCGACTGTGGAAAGAAAAAAGGACGTAACCTACACATATCAAATTTTACAGGAGGCGCTAAAAACGTGTTTTGATGATTTTGTGACGTATGCAAATTATGAATTATACACAACCTTGAAGTGCACGGATACTTCTGAACTGGTGTTTAATTGACATAACCTAATATTAATTAAATGAATTGTCGCGGAATAACCTTTATTTCAGTGTTTTTTCTTGGTTTTAATATTTTACAGGGTCATCTTTTTCAAACTTAAAAGCTAAATTTAGATACTTATTCGGCATTTTCAGCTTGTATCATTTTGATAGAACGTGTATCAAGTTTGATACATTGTGATAATCGAAAAAAAACTGTTTTTGAAAAATTGAGGGTTGCGTCCTTTTTCCTTTCCACACTCGATATGAATGAATATTTTAAGCATAATTTAATCGGGTTATATATAAGAAGTTTTCGCTATCATATCAATAATTGATTATTATGGCATGTTTTATTGAAGGATTCAATTTAAATTTGCATTAAACTGGTTTAATTGAGACACTTCCAGATTGACATCCACTTAATGAGACAGAATGACAGCTGTCGGAAGATTTATAATTTGCAAACATTTATGATTCTATCACGCGCGTGTGTAATAACGTATCTAGTTATGCATATTATTATAAGTGTATTTTTTATATTGCTAACGAGATATTTCATTGTTTTCATTTTGGCAATGCCAAAAAGAAATCTAGTAGAAATCAGTTAGGCTCCATTATACTTAAAGTGTTACTAATGTATAATGTATTTTTGTACCCATTACTGCTGATTCAATTATCTATTTTAATAATGCATTTTAACCTTTAAACGCCCAGCGGTCCCGGACCAGTGATTATGGTGCATTTAGCTATCGGATTACACTGATTTATGATAATAGTATTCAAAATAGGAATATTAGTTTACATACATGATGACTTTGAGATACCGATCCATAATTTTATTTTCAGTTTCGATATATATTTTCAACATTTTTGTCATATTGAGTAATATAAACATCTGCGTTACGAGGTCGACTCTTGGAATATGCGTTGTGTTAGGCGGAACGTAATAAATCAGCTTTATCCACGCCATACAACATATTTCAATGGGGATACCGATTTCTTTCCATACCTAGAAAATTCTCTATTTTTTTTTGTAATTTTATCGTTTATTTTTTTTAAGTTTTGTCCTAATTTTTATCGTTTTAATTCTTTAACTTTAATGTATAATAATATAAAATGTGAAAATTTGTAAATAAAGCTTTTGTTAATTATAAACAATATCCACATAGGCTGACTGAAATAATTATTTTTATAAAAGATATTGGTCGTGCCAATATTTCGCAAAAAGTCCACGGCGCTTAAAGGTTAAGTGATGTTGGTATAATAATTATATATGAATATGGTAATTTTAAAAAACACTATTGAATGTTTTATCTGAAAGTGACATGTTGAAATAAGGGAAGGCACTTACAATTGCATTGCAGATAAATCTTACATCTGATTGGTAGACTATAATTATTGGAAAGGGATTCGGTATAGTCGTTTGAAATCCACGAATATTGGCATTTAATGTGAATGTATAGATCACTGGTATACATTTTCATTTAAATGATTTACAAATAATGCTATTCCACCCTCTCGCTTTTACACTGTGTGCGTGTGAGGCTTTATTATTTCCGCTTAATATATTTCACTACAAAGCAATTTGTCGCGCAAAATAGTGACGTTAGTTTTAATTGCATCCATAAGGGGAAGCTTCGCTGAAATCTGAAGGTGAAAATAAATTTCCCTCATTGTCGTCGGGTCTGTGCGGTACACCGAGCTCTCGCTACCCCCCTGACGCCGCGGAAAGCTCGGCGCTCTTCCTGTTCCCAAACTTTACCACTAGATTATGTCGCGACAAAGGGCAAAAGTTATTTCAAAAGCTGCGAGGATAAACAGGCCTCGATACAAAGGCAGAAGGACCGCGGACAGAAGAAGCGCTCGTAAATTACCGTCGTTTTCCATTTAGCGCCGAATAATAATGCGTCACCATTCCAAATATACTGCAGCAAGAAGCCCGGTGATTAATTAGACCCCGCAAAGTAGTTTGAAGCCGTTTTCGCAGCGTCTCGGCCGCGGCCATCAATCAACGATTAGTCCATTCTGTCGGACCGATCATGCGAACCCCTCCCTCCCGCCGAGAAGTCCTTAATTAAAACCTCTTTCTCCGCAGGAACAGACCCCATTGTCCGAAGTTGTTTGCTCTCGCGATGTTACTACCGACCTCAAAACTTCTCTTCTCACTAACGTTGGACGCACTACTAGGGGCGCAATTTATAACAGAAAAACTAATTTTTCACTTGCTTATTTTCTAGTCTGGCTCGACTAAAATCGATATTAATTTCACGGACATAATAAGTGCTTCTTTATCTGCAAAAACAATTTGTGATTTCAGTTGAAATTTTCAACGATAAATGATTTTTAAGTAATTTGGTAGAAACGTATTTTTTTATTAGATGAATGGTTCACTATAGTTAATCCATAATATTGAGGAATTGATCGTACAAATTTGCGAATTAAAACTTTGTCTACGTTCTAATTCGTGTAATATTTATAAGGAAATTGTAAAAAACTTGTCTCATAGACATTCCTTGATGTCTTATAATGTGATATAAAAGGAATTTTTTGATACTACAGTAATGTACTAAAAAATATAATAACTCATTGATGCCTACATAGTACGAACTGACTAATCTGAAAATTTGTTGTATGCACGAAATGAGAAGTTAATAAAATAAATTGCAGATTCACCATATCGTTGATTGGCATGTAAAACCGCGTTAAAATTTATTTTAGATCGGGGTTTCTGCAAATATGCTACAAGCTACAATAGAATGTGAATTGTGAACAACTTCAGATTTAAAAAATATTTACGTGGTCTTCTGCACATTTTTTTTACTAAAGCGGTGTTGCATGCTAAACAACGACGTAGTGATGTCAATGTACAATAACACGGTAGAGCTGATGTGTGTTAGTGTTGATTTCAAACAGAGTTAATTACGTAGGTTTTCTCAAATTTAAAATCTGATATTAACCTACAGATTCATTATTAGATAACATTGTCCACAATGTACGTATTTCTTGCTTATTCGGTGCTATGTTTCCCGGCTTATTTGCAAAGCATTCCTCCAGTCCGCGCGTTAAATTAATTCGGGGACCCGCGCCGAACGTACTGTCGCATTTTCCCGCCAAACGAGACATTATCACAGCCTGTATTGCCATAATAATGTAATGCGGGCTGAGGAAACCGAATAATGGCACTCCAGATAAATCCAATGACGCTGCAGGTCATTTATCATACAGCTAAAGCGAGCCACGGTAGGCATAATATAACCTCTGGATAGTTGGATTCTGGAATCTCCACTCGTGAGGGTAAACAGATAAACATGGCCTCGCACATATCCCTTTTCCTCTAATAAAGACAGACTGATTCAAAACAATAATACATATTACAAACGAATGCACTTGGATCTGTGTAATTTTACTTGGTATATTTTTAAACCAATCAAACCGAAATGCGTCTTTCAGATTTTACTCTAAAAATTAAACCAACGTTTAAGGTAAGCAGTTAAAATACATAATAATTTATAAAGAGTTACTTATTAGTGTCACATAAACGAATGAAATCTGAACGGTGTCAGTTTGGGAAACATTTGGACCGTTTGAGGATTAAGGTGTTTTAAAAACCGCACGATACATTATTTGTTACTAGTATTTCAACAAAAAATGTAGCAATTACACTTACAACAACAAACAACATACAAACTAAAATTCAATCCAAATCCTTCTATCGGCAATAAATTTAATCCAGACATCGTATACTTACATATTTCATAAGCAAATACGATTTCAGAATAGACCACTGAAGGTGTAATAATCTGACAATTGTACTGCAAACAATGTTCATCTATGTTTCAGATTTGTCTTTTAAAACAACAAAAAAACAACTTATGTTTTCATAAAATCTTTAATTTACGGTCGTGTGAACAGCACAAGCAATTAAACTCAAAATACTAAAAAAAAAATTAGGTTTTTAACGTGTTACCCGGAGATTGAATTGTCGTCAACGATTTTTGTTTAATTTCAAAAGCAACTACGGTTTGACTTACATATAATTAGATTGACAATGCGTGTGTTTTCAAAGTTTCAATGGTGGAGGATTCCACAAGTGTAGTAATTTTAAAAGGATAATAAAAAAATATAACATAAAGCAAACAATTTACAATCTCGCTATAATATTGTTGTTTGTAACTTTATTTTTCTAGAAATAATATTAGAAACGTGCACTTTCTGAACACCTGTTTCAAAAACCTTTCCACCATATCTATCTGTGAATTATTTCGGAATGTAAGGGATCTATTATCATATAAAGAGATTCACTTCAAACTTCACGGTGTATTTATGAGCAAAATTATCGAGTATTCGTGTCATTATTTTTGTGGCTCCTGTACAATTTATTCATTCAGCTATCAGGCCAAGTTTACATTGAAGCCCCTTATCTGGTTGCTCCAAGCCGTCCAAGAACTGCGTGAGAAAATAACGACTAACTTTGTGATAATTACATCACAGATAACGTGTATTGATAAGATAATATGTTTTAGGTCACCAGCTCTCAAACTATGTTTCCTTATTTATTAATTATTTAAGTAGGAGTTATAGGATTTAGTAGTTTAAAATAAATCATTACTGCGATCTACCTACAAAGCGAAACAACGTATTTAATCAATATTATGGATTTATTTACTGTCAAAAAAATTTACAACCTAAATCTGAATCGGTAAAATTATGTACATTCACATAAGTTTTGTCACTATAGACCCGGGTTTCGCCTTTCGGCATCTACACCCAAACACGGGGAACATAGGTCAAGAAATTTTACAAATTGATAGGGCACAGTTAATTAGTTTGCCAATTTTAAATGAGCAGGTGAATCTGCCCAATTCCCCACTTTTGCATCCTATATCTTAGTAGATATAATTCAATTTCATAAAATCTTGAAATTACCCACCATTTAAATCCGTAGATTCCCATTTTATAGCATTTTAACAATAATCACAATTAATTTTAAAAAACCTACAGACTATTTTCCTAATAAATATTTTCCCAGCTAATTAAACGTCATTAAAATAAAATCAACAGTTTCATCAAGAAGTTAATTCATGTCGCCACTAATAGCTTTTAATTTAGTGATACATTTATTTATTATATAAACATGATACACTTATTTACTAAACGTCAGTTCAAGTACATCCGTGCACTTGAACGCCTAAAGATGCCGGAAGAAGAAACCTGGGTTGCTGCGCCTAAAATTAGCTAATCGCTCTCACTATGCCGTGCGTTTAAAATATTTAAAAAAATGTCGTATGTATTAACAATTCTCTTCCTATATAACATATTATTTCCTAGATGTTATTATGTCACAAAGTTTTAATTTTGCAATTTGTCATCTTTATTGTTTTCAATTTTATTGAGAATTTATGCAGATTGCAATCGAGTAAAATGTAGATACCGCTCGTGTATGGAATTTATTATATGCAAGTCTTCCACTAGCTTCAAAACATATTGTGAACCTGCCGATAGATAATTTCTCCCCCATAGATTCCATACTCGGTCAATATTGTAATATTTCGTATACTTACATACTTTTATTATTATGTGTAAGTACATGGATATTTGCTTAAAACACATTGCTATCAGTGATATAGTGGCCAGATTTCTTATGTTTAGAATCAATATTTTCTCTACGTTATTCAGGTTACCACGTCTAGCGTACTGATAATAGTCCGTATCTATATTATAAAGTTTGTCTGAACTATTGTATATTACATTTTTAATTTAGATATCTAATTCTAGTTCTGAAATAATTGTGGCTATCTGAAAATATTTTTTAAACACAAAAGTAATATCACCTGTCAGGTGGTAACAACGTCTTGTCAACGCAATGTCTTTATGGTGGAAAGACATTGCGTTTATATAATTACAACACGGTTTTCTATACTAATTCCCCTTTTTATAATTTCTTCATAGGTAACATCTTCGTGAACATTTTCAACTGACGAAAAATAAAAAAAACAAAACGAATCTCGTTAATTATAGCAAACAAAAATTCGTTGATCCATAATAAAATTATTGGTCTACACTTATTTATTGGTTGACGTATATGTGTGTAGTTCTAAAAAATTGTGTGATTCCGAAATAACAATCAACTATCGTAAACAGCCTTGCCTGAAGATGATTCACAAAGAGGCAAAAGACGCTTCACAATCTGTGACATAAGAATTTTTTAAAATTTAATATTGTATTTTTTTTTTTTTTTTAAACCATGTCCGCTCCCAATGTGGAGCATATGGACTCCTAATGGAGTTTATCTCAACAGAAGTGTTTCTACGAGAACTGCTTGTTACTCAGTTGCTCAACCTCTCTTTTCCCAAAGAGAGTAGGGATAGGAGGACAAGGCTAGGACAGGATTAGTGGTAAGCTAATCGCTCTCGATAGGATAGGATAGGATGGTGAGAGGGGAGAATTCAAGACATCACATACATCCATGCCTGTGAACAGAAATTCATAAATCGATTGAAAAATCAATTTATAAAACTGTCCGTACCGGGATTTGAACCCGGGCCCTCTGTAGCCGAAGCCAACAACGTTGACCACTCGACCACATAGGCGGCTATTTTTGTATTACTTAACTGTATTCAATAATTATTGTAGTATGTAGTAAATATTACCTATAAAGGTGTAATGCCCCAATATGATGCTCTACGAAAAATAGTATTTTAGAAAATATTCTTTTACTCGCGGCAAGTACTTCTACGGCTGCTGAAAATGTCCCACCTTTTGGACGAATATATGTGTACATGTTAACAAATTATAATCTGTAAATTAGTCAACATTTTAAAGAATGATATGGATAAATTTCACTTATTGAAGAATATTTTCCACAGACTTTTGCTTCAAATCTGCCCTTATGCTCTTCGCCTAATCATAACTAATTACTTACATAACTTTTAAATTTATTGTCTGATGAGAACTACAATAGTCTACGTCTTTCCACCAAGTCGGCCAATATTCAAGTGATGGAAAGTAACGAAAAGAGAACATTTAATTGTTTTGGCGACAGTTTTTAAGCAATAGTTTATGTAACCATACATATTATTTTTATTGGTAAGGTAAGAGCACCCATCACCGCCACTACACCAACTACCGCCACCGTAAGAATGTTCTCGAAATAACAAGAAAACCGTTAAAATCTTCTCAACAAAATATATTGAACAGTAAACACGAATGCATAGTGATCAAGTGTCATTTGTTGTTTTATAGCTAACTGTATTTATTCTATCGGAAATATCAGTTTTCTGGATGAGCTCGGAGGTACGATTGTAATTTGGCCTTTCGTTAAACACTTTGTTAAGAAATAGCTAAATTTTATTTTTCGATTTAAAACAAAATTCATTGAATATATATGAAAGTTAAGTTTTGTTTATAATAAATAACATATTTAGAACACTCTAAAGTTAGTATAAATCCATAATTAATATAAATTAAGTGATAAAAATAGAAAATATTGCGTGGCGGTGATTGGACCCATTAATTATTATATGGGAACCAAATACCGCCACCCCTGGCGGTAATAGAGTTTGAAAACATTGAATTTTTTAATGTAAATTATAAGTATTTAATAAATTTTTCAAATATTAAAGTGAATAACCCAATTCATATTTGTGTTAGTCCAATCACCGTCACTTCTACTGTACATTTCTGATCCCGTAAAAGCATCAGCAAAAATCTAGTGGCGGTAATAGGGCATTGGCCATGGCGGTGATAGGCTCCACATAAACATATATGAAAATGCAAATTTAAGCTAAATAAACTTAAATATTGCAATATTTTTCACATAATTTATAAAGAAAATGATTAAATAAGCATAATTTGTTTCAAAAATACCAATGCCGTAATAATGTAATTGATAAAATACAGCTTTTATTTAAGTGGCGGTAAAAGGAACAATAATCGGTGATTGGGTTATTATTTTACCTTAATTTTCAGATATTAAAAAATTATGAAATATGGTTGGCACAAAAAAATGTTTATACTCAGCTGAAACATTGGATACTGCACTGAAAGAATTAAAAAAGGGGAGTTCCGTACTGGCAATAAGTAAAAAATATAGTATACCACGTACCACATTGCGTGATAAGATAAGTGGTAAGTATAGGGAAGGAGCTAAGCCAGGACCTTCCAAAATTTTGTCATGATAAGAAGAAGCGCTGCTTGTGAAGTGGACACAAAAGTTGGCAAGTTTGGGATTTCCAATAACGAAGCCTCAGTTACAGGACTCTGTCGCAGAACTCACCAAAACTCTAAGCAGAGAAAATCCATTTACTGGTGGAAGACCTGGAAAGAAATGGTTTAGCTGTTTTTTTAAAAAGACACCCGTAATTAGTGCAAAGAGTTTCACAGAACCTTCGAAATCAAAAATTGGACAAAGACATTAAAGAAATGGATATAGCTGAGAGACGGCTGAAAAGAAAATTAAGATTCGACGAAAAGGCAGCGAAACAACAGAATTCGGCAAAAGTGGCTAAAGTACACAAAGAAATTATGGCATCATTTGATACTGGCAATTATGTTGTTGTGACCTATGAAGGCGAATTGTTTCCTGGTCTTGTTCTAGGTATCAATACAACCGATAATGAAGTGCAAGTTAAGACCATGACAATGGCAGGGTCAAACTGGAAGTGGCCTGCGATCGACGATATTTTAAATTACCCTGTTGCAGATATTGTAAAAATTTCTACGCCGACGTTGACTAATACTAGGGGCTTTTATTACGTCCCAGAAGTGGTATCTTTAAAAAAGAAGTAATACTTAACATACTTGCCTTATTTCATCATAGTATGTACTTATATAAGTAGCTATTATTTATATGAATGCCAATGAAGGTGCAATTTTTTATTTACAAGAATGTGATTTTGATTTTTTTTTGTATTAGGAATGTGATTTTTTTAAAAATAAATAATTTAAGTGCATATCTAGGTATAATAGGAAACATAGGTACATAAATAAAATGAATTTAATTCAAACAAACATCTTTAAATGTGTTTAAAATGGCTTTAAATTCATATGGCGGTAGTTGGTCCCTGCATTGGCAGTAATAGGATACAAAAAATAATGGGTGGCGGTAATAGGGAAAAATTCTTCAATGAAAAAACTTTAGTTAATTAATTAAATATAAAGCTCATCCTCACTATTGCTTTATACTTAAATAGGCGATATATAACAGTATAGAATTAAACAAGAAGTTTATGTTTTCGTTAAGAAATATAAGAAATACACAATATTTCTTAAATCGAGCTACTAATGTGGCGGTAGATGGTGTCCTTACCTTACACAATATTAGTGATGGCCTTATAATTTTAAACAAACAAATCAAAATTTACGAAAACTACCATAATTTATAATAACTAATTTTAAACGAGCTGCCGCCATAAATGTATAAGATTATTTATTTATATAACTGTATAAACCTATATTTTTTTTTTATAAATAACTAACCTTGTAAGACAGGTTTTCAAAACAATATGGATGTACAGTTATAGCTTTTTAATCCATTACGGCTTATTTATTTTTTAAATATACTTACTGTTGTCCAAAATAAAATATTTTTATGACAACAGTGTTTTTTTGTTCTTCGGTTTTGTTAACAGCATCTGTATATTTTAAAAAAAAATATTCACAGCAAAATCATGGAACAGTGAATGAAATCTTTAAAAAACAATTTATTTATAATAAGATAAAAATCGTTTCACTTCTAACATCACACCATTCTTCATGTGTTTTTAAAAATATTTTTACTTTTCCATTATCCAATGAATTTCATCATTCATGAACGTTTTATACAGATTTTGTTATCATACCAAATTGGAATATGATAAGTTTAATTTAAACCTACTATTTAAACCATTGTTATTCCATAGGTGGAAATAAGTTTGTTTCGTTGCTGATTATCTCTTCTGTGTATGTATTATATCCGATATTGCATACAACGTTCCCTCTAAGCCTAATGGTGAACACTGACGAGCGTGAAAAATGATATTTTCCCATTAAAAGTTCAGCTCATGCTATAAACCAAGACCATTAAAGTCAAAATCGAGTGAATTATGTTCCTTTTTTGCCGAAATTTGGATATTCGAAGACGTCAAACGATAATAACTTACCTCTAAATTGCCCCTTTTTAACTAAATGATGTCACACACACAACATGAAATGGTAAAATTACAAAGAAAACAAAACAAATCAAAATGTTTTGCAGAATGACAGGATTTCGAACAGTTCGGAAGTTCACCACGTCCAAATGTAGGTATATGTATATACTTTTTAAAATTAAATAATATGTAGTTTGAATTGCAAGTATATTATAAAACAATATTAAATATACAATTCTAGTACTCTATAATCAAGTTCTAGTAAATCTATTCCATCAGAATTGGACGTATATATTAATAAATATTTGCATAATGCAAAAAGATACAATCATTCTGTGAGTAAATAATTGAAGGTTCAACAGTAAGTTAATCTTAAAAAAATACTTAATTTTATATTGTGTAACGAAGCCGGTCACAATCTTTATTAAAATAATGTGAAATTAGTACATACAAATAATATTTCTTATGAAAACAACAGAAGGCATAACGAACAGACTAGGGCATCCAATCCCGGGATCCCGTTCAATTATCTGATCCCGAAATTCCGGGATTGAGATGGCTGCGATCCCGGGATTTCGGGATTGAGAAATTTTGAGCAAATTCTCGAAATTTACACGAAATTGGCAAATCGGAGATTTCAAATTCCTCGGTGAGCTAAAAAAAAAAACGAGTTTTTGTGAGATTCTGGGAAAAAGTATACCAAATCGGGGATTTCAAATTCCTCGGTGAGCTAAAAAAAAAAAAAAACGAGTTTTCGTGAGATTCTGGGAAAAAGTATACCAAATCGGAGATTTCAAATTCCTCGGTGAGCTAAAAAAAAAAAAAAACGAGTTTCTGTGAGATTCCGGGAAAAAGTATAGCAAATTGAGGATTTCAAATTCCTCGGTGAGAAAATCTCAATCCCGGGATTCAAAATAAATCAATCGGGATTGGAAAAAGGCTTCGGGATTGGATACCCTAGAACAGACGTCACCTAACGCAAGGGTTGTCAGACGTCCCGATTAATCGGGACGTTCACCAGTTTTAAGTCTCCTGTCCCAGTTTATGAGCCACGCTGAATATTTGGGAAAGTCAGTAAATCTTGGGATATTGGATTCGAAAGCCTAGGAAGAGCTAAAAAAAAAACGAGTCACGCTGATTGGCAAATCGAACAAATGTCCCGGTTTGACTTGCAAGAGATTTGACAACCCTACCTAACGCGCATTATTGTACCCCAGTGGAAATCTTTTTGTATTTTTCTAATTGTTTTAACCGAAACTTCTCGATAATTGGACCAGTGTATCACCAACAGCCTTCAGGGATAATACATTGTTTTTTTCCAGTGTCAGATATATGTTAATAATGGCTGGTGGTCGAGAATCATTTTCATCGAGTTATCATTTTTATGGCATGTAATGTGACCTGAATTTCGATGCTGTATATTATCGTCATAATATACATTATTGTGTAATGGCGATTAACAAGAAATTTAACTTTATATTTAAGGGTGATGTTCTAATAATAGCAAAGTTTCTTATCCTCCTCTAATCAGCTGTCAATATTTCCAACTAGTACGAATGCTTCTTTCGGAAAGTTGTAATGCTTTCCGTTAATTTAAATCAATACTAATAATGAACGAGAGCTTTTTGAATAAAGTGTAAATGAAACTCAATAAATTATTGTTCAAAACTACTATACACCAATAATGATCCTGATAATACCCTACGTGGTCGAGTAGTCAACATCGTTGGCTTAGAATAAGGATGTCACGGGTTATTGATTGATCTTTCAATCAGCTTATGGATTTCTGTACGAAAGCATGAACGTATTCCCCCTACCACTCATACTATTATAAAAAACGGGGCGTATCGAGAGCGATTAGCTATCCACTAATCCTACCATAGGCCTATCTTTCTATCCCTACTATATTTGGAAAAAAAAGTGGTCGAGCAACTGAACAACAAACAGTTCTCGAAGAAACTCTTCAGGTGAGATTAACTAAATAAATAGTCCATATGCTCTACATTGGGAGCGGACATAATTTTAAAAAATCGTGATTAGTAATCATATGGTATCAGTTTGATAGGAAATACATTTTTATGTTCAAGCTTTATTTCAACAGAAAATATTTTCATTTCTACTTACTATAATGACTTCGTAATTATCATTTTGACATTACAAATATACCTACATATTTTTGAAACTTAGTTCATACACCAATGGTAATAAATTATTGTCGCCAAAAATAGCGTATTTACAGAATGCAGTCTATAATGCAAACGCCATTTTGTATGCATGTATCCAGTGGCGAATGAAGCAATTGAGGGGCCTCAGGTGCAATATAATTTTAATGACCTTTTCATATGTAAACCGAAAAATAAATGCATTATATTGAAAAATAACAGAACACTATTTTGTGCTTATTTCACAATTAATTTATTTTTATCAGGACTTGTTCAAGTCATCACGAGCATTTTCGACTTGTGACAGTTGAAAATGCTCGCGGTGAAATCTTGAAACCTGTTTTGATTAAGTTTAGAATAAGAACAAAAGAGTGATTCATTATTTTTTAGGGTATTTATTATACCCATACTGTATGAGTTTATATTATGTATGAGCCATACATAATATAAACCAATAATAATGTCTTATGTGCTACTTTACTATAAAAAATGCAGTGGACTTACACTACAAGCTAGGATAAATAATCTTAAAATAAATCGATTTTTTTGTCTAAAAAAATATTAAAACAAATTTGACTCGACACATAATATATTCATAATATTTAATATAACCAATTTTATTTAAGTACACCCCTGGAAGGTAAAAACAATAAGTCATGTAAATGGCGCCAAACAAAACGTAAAATAGCATATTTATGACTGCTGAAGTGTTTTGACATTGGCGATTTTCGCTATTATTTAGGTGAGTTGTCGTATGTAAAATTTATTATTTTTTCAAGGAACAAAACATTCCTTCGAGCTGATTACATATGCTTAATCATAATGGAAAATCAAATAAAATCGAGAAGTCAGCTAATTATATACCTCATCGATCAGAGTAGTTTCACATTTGACTTAAATTTGTATTAAATAATGTCATATAAACAGAAATCTTTAATATAATGTTTAATTATGTATATCAATATCGATTTCAAATGAAACGGGAGCTCAAATGCATGAATTTCAAGAGGATTTAGTAGCAAGAATGTATTTTTCCAAAGATTTCTGCGAATTTAATATAATTTGTATTTCCGAGGTCATCATTGCTGTTTGTTTGCAATTGGAAATAATAATCATGACATTTTGAAACAATCAATGGAACACTTTTGTACTTATTCCGGATATTGTTGTTACCGGAGTGCTATATTTGCAATTTCTAGTCATTGTATTTGAAACTATAATGAAATTTTGGATGTCTCGTGAAATATATTTCAAATAAAACCGCAGTTTTCTCCGACGATGGAAAACATGAAATTGTATAAGCTTCATTCATAACTAAAATTAGCCAAAATGCAGACTACGGCAGTTTACTTATTAAGAGTGTTTTTATTTGGTTACGCGTTGGAATGATGGGTTTCTCTCGTCAATGGGGTCGAAAAATCCTCCCATCACCCAAACGATTAAAGTCACATTTAATCGGTTTATTACCCGATGGTTTTGAATTTCGGAATGATCATGAATGGAGACCCTAAGAGTTAGCTGCGCGGAAATTTCAAAGTCTGCGTTGAGGCTGCGCGGGCCGATAAAATATAAATTGAGAACCTGTCTTGTAGTGCGCGCCAACCTGGAATGAGTGCGCGGGGGCTTCCCAACTGCTGCGCGGCCGCGCACGCGCGCAGCTTAGAGGGAACGTTGATTGCATACCCGCAACTAAACCGACGCAATCCAAAAAACGTCGGAGAAAATAGATTTCAGGTGTGAAAAGAATATTACAATATAATTATGTTAAATATGGTTATTTGACATGCATTAAAATATTCATCGTTGATACTTCTAAAACGCTTTATCTTATTATTTTGTATCGTATTACGACTTTGAGATCGGGAATTTTAACAACAATGCCCGGATGATACTTATACTTACAAATATAGGAAATAGCTCAAAACACGTAAGTGCGGAAATATATATATTTTTAATAATTTGTTTACGAAGATAATTTGTTTGATACCAACCAAATTTATGTACGTTTCAATAGCGATGTATTATGTATCTACCAAAGAGCTGTGTTTTATTCTAATTAATCGAATTTAATATTAAAAGTTTGAAGATATCAACAAATATTAGTTTTATGCAGTTTAATTTATTAATTAGCTTTGATAATTAATTGATTGATATTTTTGGTACAGAGCTTTGAAAACATTAACCAGTGTAGAGTGCGTATTTGATATATCATAAAAAACCCTATCTGCCAGAATAGGCAGTGCATCAAAGCGTATCTAAAAGTAAGTTATCACCGTAAGTGCATCGTGATTTTCCATCAGGAAGAGGAGAGAGTAGCATCGAATTATTGTAAAAGGTCCATCGAAGAGCTCAGGGCGGATAGTAAAGGGATCCTCTGGCGTGGGCGGAGGTGGAGGGCGGTGGCGGTGGTCACCTCCCAACCGCTCGCGACACGAATATCCCATTTGCAAATTGAAAAGTGGATTAATATTCCTCCACCATTTTTACCATCCATTAAGTGACAGGGCCGCTGTGTAATAATACCCATCTCTGTGTGTGTGAGCTTTATTTTCTGTTGCATCGGAAGCTCTAACTTTGAAAGATTTTTTTTCTTTCGCTATGACGCGACTTGTTTCATCCATTGAACTTCGTTTATAACTTCATAAAGTACTTACCATTTTTAGCTCCAACATGCGGAACGCATATCGCATATATTCTTACTTAATATTAAAGATTTAGAGGTAAACAATGAGTTATGTACGTCGTTTGGTCAACGTTTTCAACAAGTGAAATTATAATTCATATTATTATTAGGTTGTTACAATTTTTTTATTTAAAAAAAAATTATCAGAGAAAATTTTGGTCGTTATAGCACTTTCTCTGTAAATTAATGGATATTTTGCATTAAATTGTGATGAAAATTTTTAATGCTACTTTGAAGTTAGTCGATAAATAACATACACAAACATAAATCAAGTGATTTAAAAATGAAAAAAAACCCGTCTGGTATTAAAAATATGGCGACATCGAATTTTAAATGTTATATATACACTATTTAATTTAAGAAAATTGGTTGCAATGAATTTAAATTAAAATATCTTCGATTATTACAAATAAAAGAGGACTTAAAAAAACAGAAAAGAAAAACAGTCCCAGATTATAATTTGATACGACGAAACAAAACATTAAAGGTAATCATGAAAATTTACCAATAAAGACATCGGTACGAAATATCGGTATTGCGTTTCTAAAAGGTTGTGTTTTTCCACTAATTTTTAACGTATTTTTTAATTTCGGTATTGATATTTGCAATACTTACTAGTATTCAATCCCTATCAAATATTGATGTGAAATGCCGAACTATTTTATTGATTGACTCATCAATTATTGTAATTATCACCGTTACAATGACATGCGTTTTTCTTCTGTATGTTGTTTAGCTTCGAGCCATCGTATTTGCATTTATATTGCTTATTTTTTTGTAAACCGTTCAATTTCGATAAATAATTTAACATATTCCCACCTCTTAACTCTCGATTGATAGTGTAAAATTATTTGAATTCCTAATACTGACTACATCAGGGATGGCAAACTTTTTTGGATCCGCGTGGCAAAAATCCTCAAATATTATTTCTTGAATGTGTGGCGTGCCCAAGCAGTAAAAAAAGTAGCAAAATGTTTTATTTTTCTAAATTTTATTTCCAATCTTAAAAATTAAAATTACAACAGCATTTAAAAATTAATAGAATGGAATAAATTAATATTTCAAAGTTTTATTTTTTAAACTTTTTTCTCGAATTTGGAAATAGTTCGCGTGTCATCCAAATTCTCAAACGTGCCACCTCGGGCACGTGTGCCATAGGTTCGTTACCCCTGGACTACATCATAATGAATAGTAATACGTGTATTGACAATACCTTGGAAGGGTAAATCAAAGATTAAAAGCTTGATTACTATATCAAATGCATAAACACTACGTACATAATTTATGTTTCAATCTTTTTTTAAAATAGTAAAATTTTACATGCACAAAAATTGAACAAAACTCTTATATTCGAGCATTCGGCGTTCCACAATAATCTTTAGTTTAAATTTAGTTACATAAAATATGTATCTAAAACTATTTTCAATTTCGAAACGTCTGCTCGCTTATTGACGTTAACTATGAATTTATAGACCGTTAATCGTTAAGATTAATTGTTGGTCATACGCAATTCCGGTTGCAAGAGCAGTCTGGCTGATGAATGATTTTTTTTTAATATCTTTTGTTTGTATATTCGTTCGGATAGAATTATTTTAATTTACTATATTCAGTTATATTTCGTCAATTATTGAATAAACAACGAAATATAAATATCTTAGTATTTTCTAGTGTTGTTTGGCTAGTTTCCCCCCCCCCCCCCCCCCATGGAATTATACTTTTCTGTACCAGGTAAAAAATATGATAAGTTTAGTCTGGTTTTTAATTAAACCGAAAATGTGCTCACCAAGGTTCAGGAATGTCGAGAGGGAAAAATGCCTCATTATTGAGTGCAGCCTACATTCAAAAAGGTTTGCCGACGTATATCGGGCATTATTAATATTAACGATGAACTTTGCATATTATCAAAAATTGCCTTCAAACAACTTTTGATGTATTTGGAGTAAATATTAAATCTATCGTTCATCTTTCATTTCTTTATTATGTTTATTTCACTCCACTAGCTTAAATAGATAAGTGTAAGGCAACGCAATTTCAACTGTCAATTATTGTTTAAAGATGTTATAACAATAAAACCAAATTTCTAGTACGTATACCTTTACTAACAAATGTACTTGAGACCGTTTGGTCCAGCAAGTGTGTAATCAGAAACGAAAGCGATCGTGATCATTTAAAAAAATGAAAAAATTACAACATATTGTATTTTAGTTTTAGAAATAAAAGTCTATTTCCAAAAGAAAAGAAATGAGCGCTGAAACCATTTGCTTAAAATTATGATTGTGAGTTAGCATGTAATTATGTTTAACCTTTCCACAATAATTCCTTTTCATAATCATTTCTTTGTTATTACACTGGTTATGTAATTAGGTATAACATGTGTTGACAATTTTCACGGTGTAGATTAGACTCGGCTGTTATTTGTTTGCTAGAAAAAAAATCATATTTTTTATAAAATTGTAAAGGACAAACACATACAATTTTAAATTGTTCACTGTCAATACATGATGGAAAAGTACATAGTATATTAAAAAATAAAGCACTATTTTATTTAATATGATCAGAATCGGACTCGCCCATGACGAGCATTTTCAACTGATAAGTATTTATTCTAAATATACCTGTTTGTGTGTATAGTATATTATCTATTGAGAATGCTCGTGATGAGCAAAAACCGTCATGGTCATATTAAATAAATTTGAAATTAGTATAAAAGAGTGCTTTATTTTTTTATTTAATTTAAAGGATCTGTTTTGCTCGACTACATTAAAATGTTAATACGGTAGTTTTACTTAGCATAGCTTTCATTTTAGTATCTACATGTGTCGTCATTTTTAAAATGCGCTCTTGTTATTCAAGATAGTAGGTAACGTCATCCATCAGTTATGCGCTTAAATCAAAGCAATATTTGATGTGAAAATTACAATCAGAAATCGCACGTGCGAGACTTTGACAAAATGAATTGCTACATAAATTATCTCATTTTCGCAGGCAGCGTGTGCGCCGACACAATATTGTAGAAATGTTTCGCTCAAAGGCCTGGTTACTATTTTCATTGTCTCTATTTCCTATTCACTGTCAATTCTAATTCAGGATGTATGTTGTAATAAACACTCCAATTCAGACCTAATATTTAACCATCTACTCAGGGCTGCACGCATGCGTGAAAATTGATACGGCGCATTAGGCAATGCTAAATTTAGTCGTCTATTTACAAAATTAGCGATCATAATAGTAACCGCATTGTTTTTGTTTTAATTATAACTAAACGTGTCAAAAAACGTTGTTAAATCTGCAACGTCACAAGAATCCAAATAAACTAAATTAAGAAATAATGCAACAGAATAAACCAGTTTCTCGTGATGACAATTTTTCATTTATAATTTAGTATTTTATTATTCAAACTAATGATAATGTTGAAAATGCTTTTCATGAGTGAAACTGGCTTTGATTATATGATTATAAAAATGTGTTACGTTAGTTTTAGTTGTTAAAATAAAACGGGACTCAAGTTTAAAATACATATCAATAATTTGAAATACTTGTTACTGTTCATAAATACTGACCAGATTATTTGGTATTCGTCAACACTCGATATTAGAAAGATTTTTATTTATTTACGTGAAAGATAGTGCAATACTATACTGAATCATTTCTACAATCATTTTATTAATAAAAACACAATAATCCTTTGTACTTCATTCCACTTTATTTAATATGTCAGGACCGGTTTCGCTTTCGCACAAAATTGAAAAGTTATACACAACAATTGGCATTGAAAAGAAATTGCCAATTGTTTTTCAGAATCTTCCTGGCTGTCGATTTTGTTTAAGTTATGAACACACCAACTACTTAGAAGCGGGGAAAACATAAAACTATCATTAAGCATATTCACTTTATTAATGTAGCATTTTATCACTTTGTCAAAAATTTCCCAAATTTTAATTATGTTTGTAATTACTTTCAATCGCCATTCTGAATTAATTAATCTGGGATGACTTTTTAATTATATGTTAGATGTGTTGAACATTTTAATTTTGTGTTATTTTAGAATCACTTTAATGTAATTGGCAATTTCTTTTCAATGCCAATTGTTGTGTATAACTTTTCAATTTTGTATAAATAGCATTGTTAAATTATATTTCTTATCAGTTGACAATGCTCGCAATGAGCGAAACCGGTCCTGACATATTAAATAAAGTGGAATGAAGTACAAAGGATTATTGTGTTTTTATTAATATAATGCCTTTCCACCAAGTATTGACAGTGAACACCCTAAAAGTGATTTCTACAATTGTTAAGATTATAAGTTCTAATAAAGAGATTTACCGTGTCTAAAATATAAAATATGTAAGTCCACTGTAATCCACCAGTGCGGTCCATTCTGGACATGTTGTAACTTTGTTAAATTTTGTTTTCTTTTTTATATTATTTCACACACAACAGTTTACCAGTATAATCATTCTCTGAGCTATTTGCTTATTATGTGGCTTTATCCAACTGGATCATATCAATAGTTTTAACGCATCAAGATAAGTTATAAATATGGAATATTTCTTTTGGATTTACGTATTGATTAAAATTCTGATTTTTTTTTGAATAAATCGGATTATTAGGAATAATTGTATACATATCTCAAAATTTATAACTAAAATTTGTACTTATACGACGAGAAAGGACTTTGACATTTTTATTCGGACATCAACATTTAGCAAACCCTCCAAGGACGAGCGTGACCATATAGTAAGTAACAGTCAACACCGTTGTCTATTGATCCCACTATTCATCTTTTTTCTACCTGAATATCGTTGCTTTTACTTATATTTGGTTAAGAAGGGTACAGACTTCAGTGAGTCATCAGCCGCGGAGACACAAACGGCCACCAAAAGCACATGCGCTTTTTTGAATTTCCGTTTTTTTAATGGACTTTTTGAAACTGTTAGTTATTTTTTTATCAAAACATCAAATTATTTACAGTTATTTTGCTAATATATTTGAATTGAAGTTGTGTTGATCTAAAGAGGTCAAATTGTAATTATTTTTAAAAAAAATCACATTTAGCTATATTTCAACCCCGAATGTTTGCGAGCCCATACGGTCACTTTTGTCCTTACAACTGTCCGTACACAACATTACACGGTAGTAAAAGGATGAGTATGATCATATAGTCATACGTTTCTATACAACGACTTGGCGTTTTTTTTTTTTTTAATTATTAGGAATAAAAGTTATCCGTGACTTCAATATGGCTAAACGAATATTTTTTTTATCGAAAAAACTCTCGTCTCTGGAGGATTAACAAAAGTTGTTCAGTAAGTTTTTAAATTATTTCGCTTTGAAGAATTCATTGAAAATATAATATACATAAAACAATAGTTTTTTGTATAACCTATTTTTTTTAAATAATGTGCATCTTTAAATAATGAATCGAAAATATATGTGGACGCTTTTGAAACATGAAATCTCAGTTCAAATTATGATCGAGTTTGTTTTGTTTCATTGCATTTTATACACCATCGTTTAAAACAAAATGTTAGTTTTGGGTGTGCATTATTGCACAATAATCTTTTCCAACGTGGATTTTTCCAAATTGAATATCTACAATTCGTAATGTTAGTTATATCATAAAAAAATTAGTTTTATCATCGATAATTGTGTCTACTGTAAAAAGGAAAAGTATTCATTTTATTCAATTAATTGGTAATCGTCGTTCTGAAATATGTTTGAATATCGTCCTTACCAAGTAAACTGAAATTATTTACAGGAAGACTACCGTCTGAACATGTGTTATTATATAATATGATAATTATTTGGCGAGAATCTAGGCGAAAAATTGTCTATAAATTAACAATGATAATTCGATAGTAATGATATTTATCATGCATGTATCATTTATTAAATATTGATTCCAAAGACATATTATCTTCTTTAAAAAGGAAAGCCAATCTATCTATCAATGGCAAATAAACGGGTCAACTTTTTTTAGCGTGAACAACTAATACGTATCATCGGGACTTTTGGGACGCTGCGTGGCCATCACCAATTATTTAAAGAATTAATAAGCGGTTTTATTGTCTTTATAATTTCATGCAATCAGGTATAGTTCACGCTCCAAAAGAGATATCCATAATTCTACTTTTTTTGTTTGTTAGTTTTAAGATAATTTTGTTTCAAACATCAACATTCGAATATAACGTCGCAAAATCGTGATAATGTTTGATAAATTTCTTATATACTGCATCTTTTATAACTAGAATTACAGCTTTTGAATTTGATCTCATATTTCATTTACAAATTTTAATTAAACACAAATTATTCCCAATTATACAATACACAATTATCATTTTTTTTACGTAAAAAAATAATATATTTAAAAGCGCGTTCGACTTTACGCCCTCGTCAGAACTATACTTTCTATTAAAATATTTAACTACATAATGATAGAATATCGCGTTGAGTTTATCTATAAACTTTTTGCATCCGTGTGTCCTTTGTCGTATTTTTTGACGGTCCGGCGGCACTCTCGTGTGGGTCCTTCCGATGGACGCTGTTAAAATTTAGGTGTCGTGCCTCAGGGGTCGTCCCAACGCGTCCGCCTATTGTTCTACCGCCGGACGACCGACAAGAGATGGCGCTGCATTCCCCACGGAAACGGATATGAGTTTAGCATCCTTCGCAGGCTTATTTTTAGTGCAAATAGCTTGTTAAAATCTCAATTTATGCAAAATACCGCATTGTTTATACAACATAAAAAGTGTTTCTTTATTCCATTTTTCTTATGGCTATATTTTGTGTCAATTAGGACGATTCCTTGAAGTTTCATGTTCTGTTTTTTTTACAAACTAATGCTGATTCCACTTATTTTAGTAAATATGGAGAAATTAAAATACGAAATGAAGTGTACACACTCACCGTCATCATTTATTTATTTAGTTGCGATTTTTGTATAGTATGTTTTTTTAACATGTTCGCTTCCAATTGAGTCCTAGTAGAGCATATCTCCAGAGAAGTTTTCTACGCAATTGCTTGTTACTTATCTTCTTCGAAGGAATTGAACAGGACTACTAGTAAGGTAGTTACTACAGGACTACTCGCTCTTTCTACTCCCTTTTATTATGATCAAGCGAGTGGCTAGGAGCAAATTTCTAACATAAGACATCCAAGTCTTCGAACAAAAATCCATAGTGATTGATAAATCAATTTATAAAAACCCGTTTACACCGTAACTACCGACGTGGACCACGGAGTAAAACGGTTATTTAAAAAGAATATGAGCTGTTTATCGAATTAAATAAAATCGTTTCGATGGTTTCGGCGGTAACTTTGTGGAAGTTCATTTTAATAGAAAATTTAAATTAACTTTGATTATTCCACGTATTGTGTTACTAACTCCATTTTGTAATTTCATAATTTTAAAATGTTAGAATCAATCTTGCTTCATTACTTTGCAAACTTTGCGATAGTAAGTCGAAACACGTGTCACAGTTAGTAACACAATACGTGGAATAATCAAAGTTAATTTAAATTTTCTATTTAAAAAAATTTGTTTCGAAATCAAAATAATAGTCGCGAACTTAGATGATATAGTTTCAACATTCCTTTATCAGTTGATTTGTCGCTTCGGTATTATTTATATGTATGAGTTACTGTTATATTTGACGAAAATGAAATGTCTATATAAGTAATTACTAGCTGTAAGCCCGTTGCCCAGCAACGTGAGATTTTTGTTGCATTGTGTTTTGTTGCATTGTATTTTATTTTATTTTACTTTATTTTATTTTATTTTATTTTATTTTATGTTATGTTATGTTGTGTTATTTTATTTTATTTTATTTTATTTTATTTTATTTTATTTTATTTTATTTTATTTTATTTTATTTTATTTTATTTTATTTTATTTTATTTTATTTTATTTTATTTTATTTAATTTTATTTTATTTTATTTTATTTTATTTTATTTTATTTTATATTATTTTATTTTATGTTATTTTATTTTATGTTATTTTATTTTATTTTAATTTATTTTATTTTTATAGTAAGCAGAAATTTCGTAAATTATTTAATATTTGGAATAAAGTTTAAGTTTGCTAACAACCATTTTTCGTAGTAGCATAAATTTCGTAAAATAATTAATTTTTGGGATAATTTTTAAGTTTGCTTACAACCATTTTTCGTAGTAGCATAAATTTCGTAAAAAATTCAACTTTTGGAATAAAGTTTAAGTTTGCTAACAACCATTTTTTGTAGTAGCAGAAATTTCGTAAATTATTGACTTTTTGGAATAAAGTTTAAGTTTGCTAACAACCATTTTTCGTAGTAGCAGAAATTTCGTAAATTATTGAATTTTTGGAATAATGTTCAAGTTTGCTTACAACCATTTTTCGTAGGAGCAGAAATTTCGTAAATTATTTAATATTTGGAATAATGTTCAAGTTTGCTAACAACCATTTTTCGTAGTAGCATAAATTTCGTAAAATATTCAATTTTTGGAATAAAGTTTAAGTTTGCTAACAACCATTTTTCGTAGTAGCATAAATTTCGTAAAATATTCAATTTTTGGAATAATGTTTAAGTTTGCTAACAACCATTTTTCGTAGTAGCATAAATTTCGTAAATTATTTAATATTTGGAATAGTGTTTAAGTTTGCTAACAACCATTTTTCGTAGTAGCATAAATTTCGTAAAATATTCAATTTTTGGAATAAAGTTTAAGTTTGCTAACAACCATTTTTCGTAGAAGCAGAAATTTCGTAAATTATTGAATTTTTGGAATAATGTTTAAGTTTACTAACAACCATTTTTCGTAGTAGCATAAATTTCGTAAATCATTTAATATTTGGAATAGTGTTTAAGTTTGCTAACAACCATTTTTCGTAGTAGCATAAATTTCGTAAAATATTCAATTTTTGGAATAAAGTTTAAGTTTGCTAACAACCATTTTTCGTAGAAGCAGAAATTTCGTAAATTATTGAATTTTTGGAATAATGTTTAAGTTTACTAACAACCATTTTTCGTAGTAGCATAAATTTCGTAAATTATTTAATATTTGGAATAATGTTTAAGTTTGCTAACAACCATTTTTCGTAGTAGCAGAAATTTCGTAAAATATTTAATTTTTGGAATAATGTTTAAGTTTGCTAACAACCATTTTTCGTAGTAGCATAAATTTCGTAAATTATTTAATATTTGGAATAATGTTTAAGTTTGCTAACAACCATTTTTCGTAGTAGCATAAATTTCGTAAAATATTCAATTTTTGGAATAATGTTCAAGTTTGCTAACAACCATTTTTCGTAGAAGCAGAAATTTTGTAAATTATTGAATTTTTGGAATAATGTTTAAGTTTACTAACAACCATTTTTCGTAGTAGCATAAATTTCGTAAATTATTTAATATTTGGAATAATGTTTAAGTTTGCTAACAACCATTTTTCGTAGTAGCATAAATTTCGTAAAAAATTCAACTTTTGGAATAAAGTTTAAGTTTGCTAACAACCATTTTTCGTAGTAGCATAAATTTCGTAAAATATTCAATTTTTGGAATAAAGTTTGAGTTTGCTAACAACCATTTTTCGTAGTAGCATAAATTTCGTAAATTATTTAATATTTGGAATAATGTTTAAGTTTGCTAACAACCATTTTTCGTAGTAGCATAAATTTCGTAAATTATTGAACTTTTGGAATAAAGTTTAAGTTTGCTAACAACCATTTTTCGTAGTAGCAGAAATTTCGTAAATTATTGAATTTTTGGAATAAAGTTCAAGTTTGCTAACAACCATTTTTCGTAGTAGCATAAATTTCGTAAATTATTCAACTTTTGGAATAAAGTTTAAGTTTGCTACAACCATTTTTCGTAGTAGCATAAATTTCGTTTATATTTAATTTTTGGAATAATGTTCAAGTTTGCTAACAACCATTTTTCGTAGTAGCATAAATTTCGTAAATTATTCAACTTTTGGAATAAAGTTTAAGTTTGCTAACAACCATTTTTCGTAGTAGCATAAATTTCGTTTATATTTAATTTTTGGAATAATGTTCAAGTTTGCTAACAACCATTTTTCGTAGGAGTAGAAATTTCGTAAAATATTTAATATTTGAAATAATGTTAAAGTTTGCTAACAATCATTTTTCGTAGTAGCCGAAATTTCGTAAATTATTTAATATTTGGAATAATGTTCAAGTTTGCTAACAACCATTTTTCGTAGTAGCATAAATTTCGTAAATTATGTAATATTTAGAATAATGTTCAAGTTTGCTAACAATCATTTTTCATAGTACCATAAATCGACCACGGCGCATATATCGACAGCCCTGTAGTTTTTAAATTGCAAATTATTGAATTATATTTTATTTCATTTCATTATCTATTAATTTGAAAATGTACGCAAACAAAATACATTTCGTAGAAGAAGAAGATGTCTCGAGGACATCATCAGTACGCACACATTTGTGAAAAGTGAAAAGCGAGTGATTATTTTATCGACTTTTAATATATAAATTTAGTATGAATAAAAAAGTGGAGAAATGGAAGGTGTGAAATGGACGTCCAAACATACCTTATCGGCTATTAATATATAGACTAGCTGTAAGCCCGTTGCCCAGCAACGTGAGATTTTTGTTGCATTGCGTTTAATTTAATTTAATTTTATTTTATTTCATTTCATTTTATTTTATTTTAATTTATTTTATTTTTATAGTTAGCAGAAATTTCGTAAATTATTTAATATTTGGAATAATGTTTAAGTTTGCTAACAACAATTTTTCGTAGTAGCAGAAACTTCGGAAATTACTTAATTTTTAGAATAATGTTCAAGTTTGCTGACAACTATTTTTCGTAGTAGCAGAAATTTCGTAAATTATTGATTTTTTGGAATAAAGTTTAAGTTTGCTAACAACCATTTTTCGTAGTAGCAGAAATTTCGTAAATTATTGAATTTTTGGAATAATGTTCAAGTTTGCTAACAACCATTTTTCGTAGGAGCAGAAATTTCGTAAATTATGTAATATTTGGAATAATGTTCAAGTTTGCTAACAACCATTTTTCGTAGTAGCATAAATTTCGTAAAATATTTAATTTTTCGAATAATGTTCAAGTTTGCTAACAACCATATTTCGTAGGAGCAGAAATTTCGTGAATTATTGAATTTTTGGAATAAAAAAAAAGTTTGCTAACAACCATTTTTCGTAGTAGCCGAAATTTCGTAAATTATTGATTTTTTGGAATAAAGTTTAAGTTTGATAACAACCATTTTTCGTAGTAGCAGAAATTTCGTAAATTATTGAATTTTTTGAATAATGTTCAAGTTTGCTAACAACCATTTTTCGTAGGAGCAGAAATTTCGTAAATTATGTAATATTTGGAATAATGTTCAAGTTTGCTAACAACCATTTTTCGTAGTAGCATAAATTTCGTAAAATATTCAATTTTTGGAATAAAGTTTAAGTTTGCTAACAACCATTTTTCGTAGTAGCAGAAATTTCGTAAATTATTGAATTTTTGGAATAATGTTCAAGTTTGCTAACAACCATTTTTCGTAGGAGCAGAAATTTCGTAAATTATTTAATATTTGGAATAATGTTCAAGTTTGCTAACAACCATTTTTCGTAGTAGCATAAATTTCGTAAAATATTCAATTTTTGGAATAAAGTTTAAGTTTGCTAACAACCATTTTTCGTAGTAGCCGAAATTTCGTAAATTATTGAATTTTTGGAATAAAGTTTAAGTTTGCTAACAACCATTTTTCGTAGTAGCAGAAATTTCGTAAATTATTGAATTTTTGGAATAATGTTCAAGTTTGCTAACAACCATTTTTCGTAGTAGCAGGAATTTCGTAAATTATTGAATTTTTGGAATAATGTTCAAGTTTGCTAACAACCATTTTTCGTAGGAGCAGAAATTTCATAAAATATTTAATTTTTGGAATAAAGTTTAAGTTTGCTAACAACCATTTTTCGTAGTAGCAGAAATTTCGTAAATTATTTAATATTTGGAATAATGTTTAAGTTTGCTAACAACAATTTTTCGTATTAGCAGAAACTTCGTAAATTACTTAATTTTTAGAATAATGTTCAAGTTTGCTGACAACTATTTTTTGTAGTAGCAGAAATTTCGTGAATTATTGAATTTTTGGAAAAAAAAAGTTTGATAACAACCATTTTTCGTAGTAGCCGAAATTTCGTAAATGATTTAATATTTGGAATAATGTTCAAGTTTGCTAACAACCATTTTTCGTAGTAGCATAAATTTCGTAAAATATTGATTTTTTGGAATAAAGTTTAAGTTTGCTAACAACCATTTTTCGTAGAAGCAGAAATTTCGTAAATTATTTAATATTTGGAATAATGTTCAAGTTTGCTAACAACCATTTTTCGCAGTAGCATAAATTTCGTGAAATATTTAATTTTTGGAATAAAGTTAAAGTTTGCTAACAACCAATTTTCGTAGTAGCCGAAATTTCGTAAATTATTGAATTTTTGGAATAAAGTTTAAGTTTGCTAACAACCATTTTTCGTAGTAGCAGAAATTTCGTAAATTATTGAATTTTTGGAATAATGTTCAAGTTTGCTAACAGCCATTTTTCGTAGTAGCAGAAATTTCGTAAATTATTTAATATTTGGAATAATGTTTAAGTTTGCTAACAACCATTTTTCGTAGTAGCAGAAATTTCGTAAAATATTTAATTTTTAGAATAATGTTTAAGTTTGCTAACAACCATTTTTCGTAGGAGCAGAAATTTCGTAAATTATTTAATATTTGGAATAATGTCCAAGTTTGCTAACAACCATTTTTCGTAGGAGCAGAAATTTCGTAAATTATTTAATTTTTGGAATAATGTTGAAGTTTGCTAACAACCATTTTTCGTAGTAACAGAAATTTAGTAAATTATTCAATTTTTGGAATAAAGTTTAAGTTTGCTAACAACCATTTTTCGTAGTAGCAGAAATTTCGTAAATTATTGAATTTTTGGAATAATGTTCAAGTTTGCTAACAACCATTTTTCGTTGGAGCAGAAATTTCGTAAATTATTTAATATTTGGAATAATGTCCAAGTTTGCTAACAACCATTTTTCGTAGTAGCAGAAATTTCGTAAATTATTGAATTTTTGGAATAATGTTTAAATTTGCTAACAACCATTTTTCGTAGTAGCAGAAATTTCCTAAATTACTTAATTTTTGGAATAATGTTTAAGTTTGCTAACAACCATTTTTCGTAGAAGCAGAAATTTCGTAAATTATTGAATTTTTGGAATAATGTTTAAATTTGCTAACAACCATTTTTTGTAGTAGCAGAAATTTCCTAAATTACTTAATTTTTGGAATAATGTTTAAGTTTGCTAACAACCATTTTTCGTAGAAGCAGAAATTTCGTAAATTATTGATTTTTTAGAATAATGTTTAAGTTTGCTAACAACCATTTTTCGTAGTAGCAGAAATTTCGTAAATTATTGAAATTATTGAATTTTTGGAATAATGTTTAAGTTTGCTAACAACCATTTTTCGTAGAAGCAGAAATTTCGTAAATTATTGATTTTTTGGAATAATGTTTAAGTTTGCTAACAACCATTTTTCGTAGTAGCAGAAATTTCGTAAATTATTGATTTTTTGGAATAATGTTTAAGTTTGCTAACAACCATTTTTCGTAGTAGCAGAAATTTCGTAAATTATTGAATTTTTGGAATAAAGTTTATGTTTGCTAACAACCATTTTTCGTAGTAGCAGAAATTACGTAAATTATTTAATTGTTGGAATAATGATTAAGTTTGCTAACAACCATTTTTCGTAGTAGCAGAAATTTCGTAAATTATTTAATTTTTGGAATAATGTTAAAGTTTGCTAACAATCATCTTTCGTAGTAGCAGAAATTTTGTAAATTACTTAATTTTTGGAATAATGTTTAAGTTTGCCAACAATTATTTTTCGGATTTTAAATTATTTAACAATTATTTCCAATAAAAATCAAAAGATCAAATCCAATTTTTCAATAAAAAATCAGTTGCACATTTTGTCCAAGTGTATGAAAAAAGCAAAATATTATTCTATCATATATCCATATCATAATTTGAATATTCTTAATGTATTAAAGAATTCTAACAGATTTTCAAGGTCAGACGTGAAAAGATTCATCATTATGATTCAATTGATCAAATCCGCTCCAAAAAATATTAGTCTCACATCGACTCACACGATCAGACGATTCATTTCGATAGCCCTATAATCATAGTTTGCAATAGTCGAATTAAAGTCTTTGATTATTCGAATATTATGATGTATGGTGATACAATACTTTAGCTCTACACCAAGAAATATCAAATTTTCAAACGTGGCGATATCAGAACATTCACGCCCGGTTTAAAATAAGCCGCTCCCATTGGATAGAACAACATTTCAAAAATGTGCTGTTCAGAATAAATCGAAATCATTGGTCTGTACCTTACTGCGGACGTCCTTACAGACAGACCTTATCGGCTATTAATGTTAAGATGGTAATTTTGAGTTATAAGTAAGTGATGTTTTTCCCAAACTAAATTGGGTTTCTTAAACAATATTTGATTTGTTGATTGAAAACTGGTCAATTAAGTTATCAACTATTCGCGAAAACATAATTAGATTACATTGCTTACTTTTCTGTCCTGAGAAAATAGAACAAGTTTCTTATCCATTATTTCTAATTTACTGAATATACCAAGAGTAGAAAAAATTCTATATTTCGTTATATCTTGTTCTGTCACTGATAAAAAACCTGTAAAAGAAAACACTTAGCAATGAATAACTCATTTTTGCAAAAATTTTAGTTAGCCACTTTTCGCTTTATAGGGACAAAATTATGTATTTTTAGAATACAAAAGAATATGTTTATCGATGATTATGATTTGCAGTGTTGAGAATTTAATTAATAATTTTTAGATTTTATTAAATTAATAAAAGAGATAATAAACACACGCCAGTTTATATTAAATAAAGTTTATTCACCGATGAAAAATGCTCGTAATTCATAATAGTTTCGACTCTCCATTTAGCTTTTGTTGTTCTATTGTTCTTTTATTTATATTATTCATAGTTAATTATAAAAAAAATCTCTTACCGGACACGTTTCGCGCGGTGTACACAATTAACTCGAGAATTTATTCTAATTCATGGCGAGCCATTAGCTTTGATAGACATCGTTTCAAGTATGTCGGCCAAATAAATTTAAAAAATCTTACAATTAAAACGTGTTATTTGTGTTTCTTTGCGTTAGATGTCAAAACATGAACTCGTTATTGTAAATCTTTCCTCATATTCCAAACGGACTTAATACTTTGAGTTCCGGCTCGTTTTTCTTCTAACAATTTTAACATAAATACATATTTATCAATCATCGCCAGTAAGATGTTGCTAAGATCAGTTTTCAATACTGTCACACCCTCTAGATTCGTTATCAGCCATCAAACAAAATTATGTTAATGTTACTACAGTTGTATGTTGCAATTTATATTTTTCTTGATTTATATGTTATTATAGTATCTTTTTATCATTCACGTATTTATATCTGTTATAAAGTATCACCCCATTAAAAAAATATATATATTGTAATTATTCACTATTAAGCTGTTAGTCGTCAATTCTTTGTGGAAACACTAATAGTTTTTTTAAAATCTATTCCACGTTATTTATTAAATCTATGGATCGGTATTGATATTATAAAATATATTGAAAAAATCAACCATTTGTCAATGATTAACTCATAATAGTTATCTTTCTTACTTGATTAATTTTTAATCTAGTTTTATTTTTGATTACGAATTAGTTGTATTCATTTCAGTGTCATTAATTTATAAATTCATTCATATTTTTTTTACGAATTGTTTGCCAGTCCTTATCCAGTAATTATTCTTTCTCAATTTTGTTTAAATAACACTACCGTTTCATATTTAACCAATAAGTAATATTCCCCATTAAAATTATCAGTCTTGAACTGTAATAAATAATTTGAAATTTGTACAAAAAGTGTTTTACTTTTTACTAAGTTAACTGAGTGGGAAACTGTAAGCAAATAAAAACGCATAAGTACTATAACATTTTGTGTATTGTGTAATTTTAGATCAAATATAGATATTGATTTAAAAAAATTGTAATTTGAATTAAAATAATATACGTTACAACTTCAGCGACATTAAAAAAATTATTAAAGGTGGCACTGCTTCCTTATATTGTTTTAACAACGTCTACACAGTGTTGCCGTAAGGAAGATAATTTAATAATATTCAGAAATCATTTTTAATAATATACGCAGTCTTTTTTTTAAAGGAAGTTATATTTAAAATTCAAAGTATATTAACACCACTTACGATGTTGACATTTCAGATTGATAGCATCAACGACTTTATTGTATAGGTAAGCTAGTTACTAATTTTCAAAATATGACTAATGAATGGAAGTCTACCAACTGTAAACTATTGCCAAATATTCAATGATCACGAAATGAAGATTGTGCTGATTCAAATCTTCAACTCGTTTTATGAGCATCAAGGCTATTCTTTTTCAATCTATGTTATATACCCGTATTTTAAATGAATTGTTGATTATTACCTAGCAGACAATGGCATAATGCTCATGATTTAAACAATACATCGTAGTCCACATGACACATTTTACAGATGAAGAAGAAAACTCTATGTCAATTTTATTGCGTAAATTTCGTAAATTGTCTATCGCTAATCAGACATAATTTGAAAACAATAATAACATTTTTTCTGTTTATGTGGACTAACAAACAGTAAAGTCAAGTTGGAATCATTTTTGTGATGCTAGATTTTTCTAGATTGTTTCATTATGAAGCTGGATACATTGAAACATATTTTTTGTCGATGCTTTGAGTTGCGTTGTTTACTTAGATCAAAAGCAATAATATTAATTTTGGTGTACTAAGTACAAATTGGTTATATAAAATTCAATATTCGATGTTATCGGATAGATTTTTCCGTTCCTGTTTAGATCTTAAATTGGGACGTATTTATTGAATGACTAAAAACCCCATCCTTACCTCCATGTCATCTTTAAAATAAAATTCAACAGGCTCTTTTAATATATATCATAGATAAAACTGATATCAATAAGACGATGATTGGTTCAACATTCAAATCAGATATTGTGATTAAATTTACCCACATTTACATTGTATCTCAATGACAGACTTTAGTGTGTTAACACTTTGTATTTGTTTTAATTGGACCCAATTTGAGTGCCATACAATAAATATATTTTGAAAGGCTACAATCATATCAAAGAAAATCATAACTAAACAGTCACAAGTAGACCGTCAAATTATTATTTGTTGGGATAATGATTATGTTGTGTTCTTTAGATGTTTCATATAATTAATTAATAGTATTCTTTGACTGACTTCATATAAATCATATCTTTGCGACACAGTTATTCTTAAAATCATGTATGCTCATAATACGCTTAATTAATTGAAATACATGATAAATTAAAACATTTTGTATGAATGAATACTTTAAAAGTAAAATTCTTTGATGTTTTTATTAGAAATAAAACTGTTTTTTTTAAATATTGTCCAAATAGTTTTCAATCTTCCGTCAAAAGAATATTCTACAAATCAAAAACGTATGATGTTTCTGACCAGATGTGGAAAGAAATTTCTCGGGTAATTTCCATAAAACAGAAATTCTTTTTTTTTGTTTTCAAAGGGATACCTATCGTCCACTCTTTTCATCGTAACCTTTAGTATGTAAATTATTACAAGTTATAGTTTATTTGTTTCTTTTAGATGTAGCGGATGTAATAGAAAGAAATGCATTCTTCCAAATATTTTGTTGTTTGAAAAAAACGAATTCAATCGATTATAAATTTTATTTAGTTTTTTTATGAAATACTTGATACAATACAATTTTGATAATATATAATGGTTACATTTTAATCCATTGAATGAGTTATTTTGATTTTGTCGAGAAAAAGACAATAATATAAAGGTAGATAGATTCATATTTGATATAGCTAATATTGCAGTAATGAACGGATACAACACAAATTTTACATTGATAAAAAACCTCATATAAAATATTTCTTACGTTATTTAGTTAGTGTTAATAATTAAAAAAATATTAAGGTTGCATTTGTCATTTTTGAGTCGTATACCAGACACAACAATTATTATCCTGTTGACAGGATATTAAATCACAAATAAAGAGGAAAATAAGCTCACCTTACTGATTTTATACAAAAGCGGTTCTGCCGTTAAGACAGTTTTACAAACCACGCTCTTCAACAACCACCATCATTAAAGTTATTGAATTTAATTGGACTTATTTATCGTAAATTTATGTATGCAATTCCTTCTTCGTTAAAAAAATTCAACCAGTAATCACTTAATTAATGTTGCTGTGCAGATTTTTAGATAATTTTTAATTTCCACCCTTTTATCGCCAGACTTGAATCAAAATCACCTTTGCGTTGCAGTGGGCTATAAATATAGCTTCTGTTCTATGGCATGGAAGGTCAGTGTTTCTGATGTATATGCATTCAATCTCTGGTTAATTTACTCCGAGTTATTTGATCTTTTTCATTAACGTTTTGTGTTATAATTTAATTGGCTACGGACAATTTAGTTTCCATGGTGAAGAATTTTAAGTAAATCCGAACTCATTTAACTCTTACTGAGCCTTGTATTAAATTACACACATATGAGAATACATATGTGCTTTTGGGTTAGGGATTTCATGCTTTTTTCAAACCATCAGTGATGATTCTTGATCTAGAAAACTATCTTTTCTCGGATCATGGAACGAATCTTGTATCATTAAAGTATTAAAAGAAAATAGATGATAAATAGACTACCTTGGTATAAAAATACTATATTCTATTATTTTAAAATTATAATGTTTGGGCATCCAAGCGATAAGAAGCCGTTGCTGTGTAGTAATAGATCACCATTAATATTATTAGTATTGACGACTTTATATCGAAATTTAATCTTAAAAGTTTGACTACTGTAACTATGTGCTTTCTGCCAATTCTTGGTGGAAAGGCGTTGTATTTTTGTAAATAAACACACTTTTGTATTAATTCATAATGATTTTTTAAAGATCAGGACCGGTTTCACTCAACGCGAGCAAAATCATTTCATTATTATTATTAGTTGATAATTCTCACGATAAGTGAGGTCTCTCGAACTTCGTATAAAATTGTATACATAATTAGTAAGTACAAAAAAGTGTTTAATATTTTTATTAAATTTGAGTCGTTCAAACTATGTACATTCTCACAGATTTTGTCACTAACGACCCGGGTTTCGCCTTTCGGGATCTTCAGGCGTTCAAGTGCACGAATGAACTTGAACTGACGCTTAGTAAATGAAAGGTTCGTGTTTACATCTTATATAAACATGAAGCTTTCATTTACTAACCTTCAAAGGCTTAAAAACAAATCAACTCATTAATAATAGGTCGGATAAAACCCTAGATTAATTTTAAACATTCCTATGTTATTATCTGGTCATTAATATTTTCCGAAATTCCCCATAATTATAACAAACCCACTTAATTAGTTGAACATTGTATACATTCAATTTTCGCTAATTTACATTCTAATTAGCCGTTTAACTTAGTGATCTACTTATATTTTTGTTTATAAACGATACAAACTGTTTACAAAGTTTAAGTACAAAATTCAAAAAATTCAAATTTAATATTGAAATTCCACCAAACACCTTCAGTCGAAATCTTAAATTATATAATATTTTTATGTTATGTAGAAGTAATAAAGTGAATCAATCAAAACTAAAAAATATATTTTTTTATATATTTAAATTTCTTACTATCAATATTTATTTACTCACTATTTTTACCATTCCATGAACTATTCCGTCAAATGTAATAAATAATTTACTAGATAAATAGAAACAACATTGTAAATGTTGATACATGCAAGGGAAACAGCTGCAAATACTTCTTACTAGATCATCAACGTAGCTATTTTTTTTGTTTGGTTAATGCAACCTATCCGATTAAATACATACGAAATGTAAGGATAAATAATATTCATTAAGGATATAAAATAACCAAAGTTAACAATGTAAATGTCATTAACTGATGTAATTAAACGCAGATTGTTCAACTGATATTCAGGCGTCTATTCTAGTCCTCAGGGTGTTATACAACCAACATCCGTCAGTTAATATAAAATATAATAGGTTAATTCGGTCGTTTTTTCGACTTACAGGTAATTAAATGTAACATTAAAATCTTTCGAAAGATTTAGGTATTATTAACGAATATGAATGCGTGAATTTTATAGCTGAGAGGTGTGTACGACATTTCGTTTAAGTTTCCTATTCAATTTATTTAACAGTGCACGGGTGCACATATAATTACATCGAGACTCCTTTTGTGTTTGTTTTATATTTCCTCGTCACATTTCGGTGATTTTGGTTGCGGGTAAAAGCTAAATTTAAACTGAATTTTAAAGTTAATTCGGATAAATTACTCGTTACATAAATTAAATAAATGAGGCGATATTTTTACACATTTTTTAAAAGCGTATATTCTATAAAACGTTGATTATGACATGCTCAATAAAGATACGTTAAGTATAATAACATAATAATATCTTATTTTATTAAAAATATGCAGGTTTTCCGATTCGTTCCGTTTGTATTTGTGGATTTGTACTACAGACCGAGGGTTTAAGATGTGACTCATTGAATATTACAGTAACCCTCTGATCAGTAGCCATACATATTTTGCTGTTACGTTTTTTTAGATAATGAATATTTTAATATTTTTGATTTACGATAGATGTGTTTAATTAATTAAAAGCATTGCCGTCGAAATGTGCACTTGTTTTTTTGCAATAAAATTCACCTTGCTCCTTTGACAGGGTACTAAACTATTTAGATATTGTGCAATTCTATCAGTTACTATAATCTGTGATAGTGAAATTTGGGTGTGCTAATCGTTTTTTTTGCCGCCCGTGGTAATGGAAGAAGTACTTATGAGACACGTGTTTATCTGAGGTTTAATGGATATATGAATCACTTACTGTGGCGTCTACTTGTTTAGTCCTGCCTATCTGAGTTAAAACTGTACTATTCAGTTTGTGACGGTAATTAATCTGTCCACTTAAAGGCTTGGCAATGTTGTAAACCGAAACACGGGTAGTTGGGTGACATCCTTTTAAGGAAGCACTCCATACGTATCAATTGAAAAGGGTAGAATTATATTTATAAACGTATGGAATGACATCCGATCAATATAAATAAGGTTTTTAGTCGGTCATTATTTTCATTAAATTTGGCAATTTTACGACCCTTGGTGCATTTTTATTGCACCAAGCTTTGCTTTGATTGTGTATTTGTATATTTAAATAACGGGGAACAAACGCTTAGTACAAAATTTGTTTTCCTTCGCCAGGCAATTTTGCATCGCGAATGTTTATGCAAAAAAATGCAAAATATATTATCACCGGTTATCTCCCGAATCTGTAAACTGAGGCTCAATTTTAAGCTCGTTAAATTGTTTTACAATAAAAGCAGCTGTAGCCGCGGGGTTGTTCAAGGAGTGAGTAGGGGATGTTTCTCCCTCAGACCCTCGCGTCCTCTCCCGCGAGGTACCCGCAAGCTCTTTCCTGCCCGAACTAGTCTAGTCGTGGCCGTATGTATATGTGCACCGCACCGCTATTTACTTCAAACCAAAGATGAGTGTCGAATGATTTTTTTTGTCGCCGAAATAATGTTAATGGAATTAAAGAATCATTGCAATGACAAAGGAAAGAAATTGTTGTTTTTACAACTGTCCTAACTTAATTAAATTTAATATTTATCGGCTAGCTAAATAAATATCTATTTACTGTCAACGTCTGAATTAAAATGTTACTAATCTTTTAATTATACAATTAATGTAAAATTTAATTTGATAACTTTGTTATTCCACTTTTTGTCCTTCAACTTGTGACACGTGTTTCGTCCTTTTGAGAAGCATCATCAGACTATCGCAACGTTTACGAATAAACTAAAAATATTATTTATTATATACTTTAAAAATGTATGCAATTATTTAATATAATGTAAATTTATATTATAAAAAAGCTTATAATAAAGGCCGTTGTTTATGTTGGCCTATGTACTTAATAATTATATGATTAGTAGTAGAGAACAAATCTTTCAAAGTTAAAAAAAATACCAACAATGATAATAGCGTTAAAAGATTTATACAAGAACATATTTTATGTCGTAGGTATATAAAAAAATATATTTTCAAAGCGAACGAATAATAATTATTTTGTAGGAATTGTTAATATAAGTGTGTGTTTCAAGCGACATTTTGTGTTTATTGTTTATTATCTGTAAGCTTCGCCGTTTAAAGCCAGTGTCTTTAGTCAAAAAAGACAGTTATTGTACAATTGTTCGTGTAATTCATGGAAAGATGGAAAGATTTCTTATCATTCTGAATGTATTATTGATGGAATTATTTTTAATGCTTATTGCTAATCTTTTCCATGATACATCCCTACAGGCACTACTTCCCTATTCGGTCCAAGCTGACACCACCCTCTTTTCTTTCTCAAAAGAAAATCATATTCCACTTTGGCTACTTAACATTCTATTCTCTTTCCTGTCCCGTGTAAAATTTTCTGTCTGTTGAAATATTAAAACTGTGCATAGATTATGGTCGCGCGTTGCCATAGGTAGGGAAGTCGTGTCCGACTGCTTTGCAAGACTTTTAAAGTCTCTTTCGCATTATTATGGAGAAATGCTCTCTGCTTCCCTGTATACATACTTTTAAATATTAACACAAGAAACAGAACATGTTTAAATATTTACGCCAATATACATTTTTTCGATTCACGATTGTATTGCATAATGCATATGCATTTTTTGATATACCGACCAAAATATTTATTGTATGAAATGATTTGTTTAATTGCACGTATACAATAGAGATTATTGTAATATGTAGGATTTCAGCTCAATTTTTTTTGCTTCTTTCTTAATAGTTATAAGTATTAACAATGATGCTAAATTAATACAAATCAGATGTCTAATTTAATATATGTAGTATATGTATAATAATTTAAAAGCATTTGAAATTCCAGCTATTTGCCAATGCACAAAATATTTATTATATATTGTGGTATAACACACAATTTAATGCTCTTTTTTTTAAATTATGTAATTAATAGCTTTTTCGGTTTTACACCCTCGTATTTGAAGATTATTTAATAGTTCCACATTTGTCACAGTTCTTATAAAAAATGTTTACTTACTACTTTTAAAAAGATATTTTTCAATATAAGTTAGGATTTTTTAATATATGAGACGATGTTTTGTGTATCTCTTAAAGCCAGTGTAACATATAGATGAGCTAATTACAGTTTAAATATATGTAGTTCTGCCGATACTTGACATAAAGATGAAGTAGCTATTCACTTCTTAAAAAAGTAGAATTAAAAAACATTATTATTTTTCATCTTATTTGAAGTTTTCTTCACCGACATATGAACTCGTAACATTCCGAGTTTCAGAGGCAGATTATATATATATATTTACTTCTGTAGTGCTACAGTAGACCACGAAGGACTATTACAATCGTCGTCAAAATATCATCCTTCTCCACATAAATGTGGTGATATTTTTTTAACGATGCATTTAAAATATTTTACAATGTCTACTGAAAATCGTCCCATTAAAAACCATTGATCAGTTTGGTGTGAAAAAAACAGATATTGTTTTTAACTAATCAGAATAGTTGAACTTGCGCAATAATATAAATATGATAACTTGTCGTCATTTTCAATACCTCATATATCCTTAATCGAATGTGTAACTTATTGGAATAGAGTTAAATTGTTGTTACAAACAGATTTCATTATAACGTATCTAGTTTCAACCCAGACCCATCGTGCAGAAATATGTTAGTATGTATAAAATTTTACGCGTCATTAAATACAGATTTTACTAACTTATTTTCCTTCGCAACCCTAAGTAAAGAAACTTTCAAACTGAAATCTCAAAATAGTTGAGTTGGGAAATTTTCCTAAAATTTTTGCTATTCCGAACAGCTTTGATCAAGTTTTGTGTTAACCGTGATTCTTATAAATATGCAGTTTACGTTTCACCTTTCTAAATGACCATATGTATACAAAGAGAATAATAAATAATTTGATTGTAATTAATGAAATATAAGTAATGGGTAAATCAGAAACCGAGGCTCTAATATAATAATATAATTGATAATATTAAAGGTACTTTGAAAAAATTGTTATAACTGCATTATATTTTTTAAAATATCAGGACCAGTTATCCTCATCACGAGTATTACCATTATTCTAACCTTTATTTAAACAAAGTAAATTTAGAAAATTGTTGTGTATTATTTTGTTATATTTTTAGTGTATTAACACTACCATAACAACTACCAATCTTGTAAATAAATTATAAATAGAGTTAAAATTATTATATAATAAAAATGTATTGAAATAATAAATATTGGAAATTAAAATCAAATAAAATCTTTGAATTATTTTTATTCTGTACACTTCCATAATTTATTTTGTCGATAACGTCCCGGGTTTCGCCTCTCGACATCTTCTGGTTCTATCCAGTGCACGAATGCAAATTATAAAATAAAATATTGTGTATTATAAAATTAAACAATTTTTTAGTAATACATTTATGCTTTAATTACGGATTTCTCCTAATTATAGTGTTTGTTGACATGCGTGATTTAATTTAGAAATCATTTAAACCGTTTTTTATTATTGAAAGATTCTTTTTGTAATAAAATGTTTATGCAAAAGAACGCGAACTTGCGGACAGTTAACTTATTCTCAGTGGCGTGGTAAAACTCGACAGGTATTAGCATATCCGCGCAGCAGATGCGTTCCGGGGATTGTTCTCTTAATACGATGGCGTATAATTTCGCTTTAACAAATACATTTCGTGTACTTACTCGAGATGCCCTCCGTGCCGCTAATAAATCTAGAGATCCTCAAACTGATCTATGTCGTATTGTCGACTGAGAGAAATGCTTTGTTCCCCGTGCGCATCACTGATCTATGTCGTAGTATTTTTTTACGAACGTTACTGGTACAAGTGTATGCAGAAAAAGTTAATTTTATTAATCTGGTCGTTCAACTTAGGACTACGTTTTAAACTCGTTTGAAACGTATTAGTTTTAACTGTTCAGATCACAACTATTATGTAGGACTTTTAGGTTATTAAAATAATAGATAGCGGAACTGTGGGTTGAATTATATATTCTACAAATATTCGTGTTTTTAAGAAAACGGGATTCGATTCTGTGGATCTCGTAGCCTTACAGTCGATCGCCCAAAAGCGTTCTTTAATCAGCTAGATTCACGGTAACATCAAGGTTTGAGAGTTTGCTAAACTGTGCTGTTCAATTTTTCTAAAACTAATTGACGTCGAATAGAATAATATAGAAGTAGTACAAAATAAAAGCAGTAAGTCAATCTCTATTTTGTCTTTATGTACTTTCGTTTTAGGATCGGATAGTCAGTGAAATGGAGAGAAAAATCTGTGATAAAAATCTGTTACTAGTTTAAAATGAAAGTGTTTTATCTGGTTGAAGAGTTGTTGGGCGATTGATAGACCAAGACGAATGTGCTGGAACCGTGACACTACAAATCTTGAACGACCTAACATATAATCCTAACCTTTTCAAGTGGAACATAATTAGGACACTGAAATTTGTATTGCTGCACGGTTATTGATAAATGTTTTCGATACTGATATATGCATGAAAATCCATGTTATTTGACATATTGTAGTGATGTCTAATCTAAGTATTTTGAAACGATTTTTATTTTGAGAAGCACATTTTATCAACGCATTGGAGTATTGTAGTATTTACTGCTTTTCTTTCTTCGCGTTCGCGCGATGCTGGCCAACAATTGTTTCAAGGAACAGTTAGCAGTAGATGCAGAATCTGCATAAATTGTTTGCAAATTAGATGGATAAATGCTTTGGTGAATACTGCAGCATTTCGATTTAATATTCCGGGTAAACGTTTAGCATTTTATGCCATATTTAAGGCAATTTATGATAATCTATCATCTCTCTGCAAAATAACATCTACATAACGATTTATAATCTTGTCTGTTACACGGATAAAAATGATGGGGCGGTTTTAATACCCTACTGTGATTTAGCGATTTATATTTTTTAAATTGAGACTAAACTTACCTATATAATTCATACGATGTATTTGCATTCTGTCAAATTCTTCATGTAGCCACTACGGATTTATGACATGTACACGCACAATTGGCTTATATAGAAACTACTGTTAATATGTTCCTTTTTACAGCTAAATTCATGTATGGTAGTCAACTTTCTTATTGCAATCAGGGCTGGATCGTGGCGTGTGCAAATTGTGCGGTGCACACGGGCTCTCGCATCACTAATTATTTGACTTTATAGTATGCTCCATTACCCCACGTTTATCGCTCAAAGTAATTTACAAAACATTATTTTGATTTAAATATTATATTGACTGAAATTAAAAATGGACACGCTGTGGAACGAGTTACTTACATTAATTAAAAGTGAGAAAATATGTAATGAGATTTTCGTCTATCTTTTTCAATATATTCAGATATTGATTTAAATAAACGTCAGCTCGATAAAATAAATAGGTTGGTAAAATAAACAAAACATTTCATTTTACATTTTGCTGAAATGGTTCTAAAAGCAAAGGTTCATTATTTTCCCTGTAAAATATAATACAATAACAGCAATAGAATATATGCATACTATTTTACCTGTGTAGTGTACAGAACAATTTAAAAAAAATGTATTTTTTTTCTATTTACTGAATCATATAAGCAACATTTAACTAATTGAACTGTTGTAAAATAACTCTTTAATAACACCAATACAAATACAATTTATATCGATGTCTCTTTATCTGATCCTTAAATTTCAACCGGCAAGCGGTTTAAATTTCACGAGTAATTCAATAACAACACATTGGGTATAATTTAAATAATTACACTGGGAAAAAAGGGGGAACAAAAGTTGCTTATACAAAACACCAGCTGACGGTTTAAAAAGTGGGGTCAGTTGTTTGGCAAAAAAAACATATCAGGGCTGGCCTGTTGAGACCTTCTTTCTTGGTTTGATATAATTAAATACCTGGCATTCTATATATATTATTATGATAGTATCTACATAATTGTTTTTTAAACGTGAAAGTGTTACATACAACCGGCATCTACGAGAAATTTAATTTTATATTCTATGCGCATTTATTATTTATCGCTTATTTGACATGTGGACGTTATTTATAAATCATTTTAAAATTTGAGCTTGAATAATTCTGACGATATCGTACAGCCGAATAGCTATCAATAAATTATTTTAAAATATATAAAATCACCTAGTGTTGATAGTGAACACCTTAAAAGTTATCAATAAAATAATATTTAGTAGTGGATTTAGGGCTGAATTTTATATATTGCTATTAGAATTGTAATTGAATGAGTTCTTGCAAGAAATAAATGTAAATATGTCCGCTGCCGATTTGATTCATGTATTCTCCTAATAGAGGTATCTCACTAGAAGTTTTTCATCGAGAACTGCTATTATTCAGTTGCCAAACCACTATTTTTTCGAAGAATATATGGATAGAAAGGCCTGAGCTAGGGCAGGACTAGTGATTAGCTAATCGTTTTCGCTACCCTCCATTATTTTAGGTGTGGAAGGGTGGGAAGGGAGAGAGTATTGAGTCTACTATTTATTGATAATGTTTTCAATTTGATACAGTTTGACGACGAATTACAATCAACGAATCGGTAAAAATCAGAAGATGTTTTGATAATTATTTTGTTTTTTCCCTTCTAATGTCAGTTCGGTACGTATCATTTATTATTGACTGAAGGAAAATTGGGGGACGTAAGATTGTAGAAATGTAATTATTTTGAAATTATTTTGGCCATTTTTTATTTCGCATACTTATCTTATTTTCAGTTCAGTAAATACTCTGCATGGATTTTGGCTTCATAAAAATATTCACATCAATCTTTCTTAAATATTTTTTTTTCGTTTACTTGAATAGATCATTTGAAAAAAATAACAAGCACTTACAATCAAAACCCTAATTCCAACTAAAAAAATCACAGAAATCACGAATCATTATGGAGGCAATTTTAAAATTAATATAATTACAATTCAAAACGTCTTCTTCAAGCAATCAAGGCATCGGTTTTGTATTTTTCTTTCCAGACTTTCTTTCAGAAATATGTCAAAAACATATTAATTGGATAGTTATAACTTGTTTGTGTAGTTATAAAAAAATACGTAAAGCATGTTTTAAATTGTCAAATGAAAGTATTTTTTTTACATATATTCAGCCATTGGAATTACAATTATAACCACCATTGAACATTACATATCGACTGTGGAAAAGAAAAAGGAGGTAACCCAAGTTTTTTCAAAACAGCTTTTTTTCAATAATCACAATGTATAAAACTTGATACATGTTCTATCAAAAGGATATAAACTGAAAATGCTGAATTATTATCTAAATTTAGCTTGTGAAAATTGAAACCAAGAAAAAAGACTGAAATAAAGGTTTTTCCTAGACAATTTCTTAAATTAATATTAGATTATGTTTAAATTTGAATTGTTTGAATTTTGCACTTTTTCATGAGTTTTGTCGCTAACTACCCGGGTTTCGCCTTTCGGCATCTTCAGGCATTCCAAGTCCACGGATGTACTTGAACTGACGCGTAGTAAACAGTTTGTATCGTTTATATACAAAAATATAAGTAGATCACTAAGTTAAAAGTTATTAAAATGTAAATTAGCGAAAATTGAAAGTATACAAGTTTCAATGAATTAAGTGGGTTTGTTATAATTATGGGGATTTTTTGAAAATATTAATGACCAGATAAATAACATAGGAATATTTAAAATAAATCTAGGGTTTTATCCGACCTATTTTAATGAGTTGATTGATTTTAAGCCTTTGATGATAGTAAGTGCTTGAATTATTAATAAATGACAATTATTTAAAAGGGGTACAACAATGGTGAATGTGGTAAATAAAGTTGCTCGTTTAAAATTGGCAAACTGTTGAGCTGAGCTCGATTTATCTCTAAGATTTCTTGGTAAAATAATTTATGCACTTGGAATGCTTGAAGATGCCGAAAGGCGAAACCCGGGTCGTTAGCGACGAAACTCATGGAAAAGTACAAAATTAAAACAATTCAAATTTGATATTGAAATTCCATCAAGCACCCTCAGTCGAAATACTTAATTAGATTATGTTAATTAAAAACCATGTTAGAAGTCTCCGTGCGCTTCCAGGTTGTGTATATTTCATAATTTGCAAATGGCCCAAAATAGCAAACACGTTTTTTGCGCCTCCTGTAAAATTTTCTATGTATGGGTTACGTCCTTTTTCCTTTCCACAGTCGATATTGTTTTTCAATAGCTAATTTACTTCTACCACTTATTTTATCATCTATATATCAAATACAAATGTAAAAACCTAGACGAATAAGGTGAAGTCTCATACGAGTATTACCATTTTAAAACCGACCATGGTAAATTCAAAAAGTATTTGGGCTGATCATGTTGGTTGAAAGGTAGGCTTACACTCGTGGGCACAACAACCAGGACACTTATTACGTACTGTGGAACTCCTAAGATGAACGTCGAACGAACAGAGTTGTTTGTTGCGGTTCGCCCTCATACGGGCCTAATAGGCCAACCCAATCTCGTCCCAACCAAAGCCATCATTGAAACATTAAATAAATTTTAAACATCATATGGGCGACAGAATATTCTAGATTCCTTTTTAAATTCATCGCGTAGTAGGTTAAACTATCGCCACGGCGGATTTTCACTATTCGGATACACAGTATACTAAACTAAATGGCTGAGAAAGATTCATTTTATATTTTTTTCTTTTTATCAATGAAACGATACGTTTTATGCATATACAGCCCATGAATATTAATAGTAACATCGTTTCTTTTCTTGATCGTTATTGCGTTATGGAAGGTGGCCGTGAAACAGCGGTTACTTACGCATACAATGGTGGTATGACAATCAACCACCAACTTATATAAAAAAATGTGTAGAGCAATTCTTTGTTAAGAATCGTTCAACACATTTTGGATGTATCCAGTATGGATGTATTCATAAAAATATCCATTATCATTATTATTGTGTGTCCATATAAATAAAAGATATTAACCACTAACATATTGTAAATTGTTTTGAAATTAATGTAGGTTATTTGTTTTTTTTATATTGAACTCATTAATATATTATATTAAATATTCGGCGATTAACGAGTTACTTTTGTATTCAAACAAGCATTACGTAGTAAAAATCATATATTATCGAGAGTCGAAAGCTTATATTAAGTTTCAAACTTTCACACGTCTCTCCCTTCGTTTTAAAAGTCCCGATAAATATGGAGTTTTTTTTTGCATAAAAACTTTTTGTAGTCGCCAGTCGCCAACCATTAAGCTTGGAGCAAGAAACTCATTTGACAAATTCGCAAGTATAAAATGCAACTTAAGCGATCTAAGAGAGCCAGCATCTTTACACTTGAAATGACTTATATTTTAACATTTAGGAACTGTATTGCATCGCATAGTTTTTTTTTGTGTTTTTATTGATTTATAAATAAGTCCATTTCAGTTGTTAAATTCGTTTATGTAAAAATGTAGCTATCGGTTAAATTTTGGTTTTAATAACAATTAAAAAAAATATACAACTCCTAACAATGTAATATTTTGTATAAATCATAGCAATGATGGAAATGTGAAATTTTATGATAAGTTTTCCTTTAACGAAAACCAGTTAGTATGTATATGAATCTGGGATTGCGGAATTCAATGCGAAATTATAATATATCGTCGGTATACTGCCATAAAACGGTGTTTTGTTTAAAAAATGGGTGTTATAAGTTATGAATGCAGATCGATAAATTTAAACACGTTCTATCGTCTAAAAAACATGCATTATATTAATTTATTTCGGTATTTAAAGAAGTAATACGTGACCGAGTTAGTTTGATGGCAGTTATTACTGGCAGAAACTTATAAATACCTTAATATTTTTTAGCTTTACAGTTTTATTTATACAGCTACCCAAAAACTATTAGATGACAAAACGTTTTTGAAATGTAAACTATTTTATCAGTTCTTGTTTGAATAAGTCGATTATCTCAAAACAGGGTTTTTTTGACTTAACTTTTTCTGGCTTTGTTAAGACGTTTTTAGAGTGTAAAACTTTTTTGTAAGTAAATATTATTAGATTTGGTAAAAAAATCTTTTCTTCGTAAACATTAGATCTAAAAAACTACTCCAATTCTTAAAATTTTGCTAACGCTGTTTTAACGAATAAATTTAACCATCTTACAAGCGAAACTATAGTTTATCTTTATCAATATATTTATAAGCATCAAGTTTTGCCTCGATTCAAAAACACACTACCAGTTCTTCATTCCATTCTTTGCAACACTATTCACCTCAGTATGTTGATTTTGATGTTTTTATCGATGGTACTCTATCGCTTCAACACCGTATGTGAGTGCACACGTAATAGGTGCATTTTATAGTGATTAGGGGAGCAGAGAGTATTTATTAAATTTGCTGCTATCGCGGAGTGGTGGGGTGTGGGGCGGATACCCTTACTGCAATTGGCACCCCTGACCGGTGCACCGCCATTGTATTCAGGCCTGGAGTGCCATTGAGAAGTAATTGATGAATGGACCTGGTGAAGTGAAGAAGAATCAGACTTTGATTTATTGCTTCCAATTACACAAATGATTTTCTGTTTTACTACTAAAATTATTCCATCAAAATCCAACAGTTTCATTTTCGAGAAATTTCAAGTTTAATTTTACTGCATTTTTTTGTTGTTTTTAAAATGAAGTCCGTGCTATCTTCTCACAGTGACTACTCAATCACGTTAAATAACCTCAAATTTGTCGTGGTTCTAATTCTTTTTGTATATTTTGACTGGCCCAAAATAATCAAAATCATTGTGTTGTGTGGATAACGTCCTTTTGCCTTTCGATAATTTAGTGAAATATTTCTTAAAATTAAAATCTTCGTCATACATAGTTTTTAGGATCCAGTCTACTTCAGATAACAATTTTCAAGGAAAAATTAATTTAATTATAAGATTAATTTAATCTATTGAAATTTTACAAACATCCAAAATAAATTGTTCTGAGATTAATTTCGTTATTAGATGTCGTCATGCAAAATGATAAATTATTCCATTCTCCAAACCATCTATGCCAGCCTTTAATTCCCCACTATTGTACTAGAAGCTTAATATTTTATATTACATATATAATTATTATTATATTTTTGCCAAACGTACCGTGGAAGAAAATGGGCACATAAATAATCTTTTATGCTTTCCTAGGGACGCAACACAATCTAAATGTATTAATTCCCTTTTTTAATTAGCAATGTAATTTTGCAATTAAGTTTAGTGGCGAACAATGCACGTATTCAAAACTCGACCCCCACCCTCCTTCCAACTAGACCAGCGGGAAGGGTGGCGGTCGTAATTCAATAAGGTAGGATGGATCTAAACGTGCGGATGTAATGTGGGTTTAATAAAACACCAAGCGGATTGTGACCATTTAATTTTGAAATCTTTCAATTGAAGTAGTTTCTTTGTGATAAGTAATTTATTATTCACAATAACCTAAAACAATATCAATTTATTCACAAATTTGAAATTTTGTGTTACTTATATATTTTTTAAATATTTATAGTTAATTTCTTACGTATTAACTTCTTGATATTTACGATTTCGTTTACATAACATTTTTATAGCACAGTTTGTTAGAAAGATGCTCAAAAATTACAAAAATGCCACATTTTCGATAGTTTTCTACATGTTATTGACCTTATTAGATTTTTTAATCAGAACTGAAGAATAAGGTGCCGCGTGGCGGCCATATGCTCCACATAGGGGCGAACATGGCCAAAGAAGAAGAAGAATAAACTAATATATTTATGTATAGTAAAAATCAATATATATTTGAATGGTTCTTATGAGTGTCGAAACAATATATCATCTTTCTCATAAGCTCTCAAATAAAATTATTATTTGATATAAACACCCTTATGTAATTAACAACTATTAGTTGAAAATTCTAACTTTTTAAATTATCATATAACAACAGAAAGCTTCAACATAAGTTTTTATTTTTTTTGAGAACTAGGTTGAAAGTCGCTCAATCTATTTATAAGGAACGATTAAAAATATGTTATTTTAATTCAAATTAAGTAGAAGGGGTTCGACGAATGAAAATCTCTTAAAAATCTCTAGGTACTTGTCTGTTGGTTTGTGTCTAATTTATGCGACTATTACAGCTACTCTTACTCCCCACGCCGAAAATACCATAACAATAACCGAATCATTTTCCTAATTAAAAAGGGATTAAGCACCATTTTACAAACATGCCTTGTGATTAATAATTTGCTGTAGGTTAAATTTACCAAATAAGTTTAGAAATATTTATATTTTTTTGATCCATTTTTCTGTAACACGGTGTTGATCTATTTATATTACACTGCAGTTTCATACAAAAAATATTGTTAATACTTTCGATGGTTTCGGCGGTAACTTTGTGGAAATTCATTTTAATAGAAAATTTAAGTTTATTAATAAATACAAACCTAGCTGATTGATTGTAGCTCATTAGTTTAATAGTTTGTAATGTTTAACGTCATTAGTAGTATGATTAAATTTGTTTGCACTGTTTCGATTTTATAATCCCCTCTTTGCTTCCCTTAAAAAGGAAAAATCCCAATCTGACTGATTACAACTCATTAGTATCATTAGTATCATTAGTATCATTATCTGTTTGTTTTATTTCGATTCTACACCCCCCTCCTTGCTCCTCCTAAAAGGAAAAAAACTCCATTTTGTAATTTTATAATTTTAAAATGTTAGAATCAATCTTGCTTCATTACTTAAGCAAACTTTGCGATAGTAAGTCTGAAGATGCCTCTGAAAGAGGCGAAACACGTGTCACAGTTAGTAACACAATACGTGGAATAATCAAAGTTAATTTAAATTTTCTATTAAAAATATTGTTGTTTATCGAAGGTTTTTAGGTAATAAATGTCTTGTGTGCGACCCTGTCGAACATCGATACTCCTCCCAAATTAGCAATTTAAAAATATGTTTTTGTTAATTTATCATTTTCGATTACTCAAAAGTCGTATTTATTAAACAATAGTCGAATAATATTAATCATTTATGCTTTCTGAATGTCTTATTTTTTTTTTTTTTTTTTTAATATTTTTGTTACAGAAAATTAACTTGCTGATATGTTGCTATTGTTTGTCCTTGCTAGTAATGCTATATATTTTTTGTATATCATTTAATGTTAACATATGCTTATAACCTAGTTGGGTACCGATCGATCATTATTACACTTGAAAATATATTATTTATAACGAATCTATAAATATAACACGTATCGTAACTATTGTTATAAACCTTCCAGCTCTTTTGAATCGCCAAGTTAAAATATTTAAATTAAATAATTGTGATGTTTTAGAATGTGACATTTACACCCTTGTTGGTTGCGAATATATAGAACTAATGATATAAAACTCCTGGTTCCCTTTGCGTAATTGAAGACTGCTCACTACTACAAACGTACATATATAATACATGTATAGATAAACCGAATTGTGCCTTTTACTACACTACTATAAAACTTGGAAGAACGTTTTAACGTTTTGTGCACTCGCAAGCTTTTACGAAAAACTTCTGTAGGACCATAGTGATTATTTGTAAATATGTACATTTATTTGAACTTTGACTACAATCGAGTCTCGTACTATCATATTTAAAAAAATGCCTAAATCTGTGATTATATAAATAATTTCACCGCGTCTAATGCGTATATTTTAGTAAAATACCAATGTATCACCAAATCATCGAATGACGGCAGATTGATCTGCCTATGTTTGTTAGCGTCATACTAAACAGATTAAAAGGAATGCCCTATAATAGTTTTGATGATTAGCACTAGTTTCATCGCTCTAGTAAGCGTTGTTTGTTTATACTGTGTATGGGTAATTTATTCTACAGCATTTTAAATATATTTTTTTGAAAAGGTGTCGAATGATATAGCAGTTACGTTCAGGATTTTTGTGGTCGACTTTTATTTGTGCCATTTTGTTGTTCTGTCTTAAAAATTACAGTTCTTGTACAGTTCGGAGCATGTGACTTTTTACTTTTTATTACTTATTACAATTATTTATACTTATGACAATTACTTAATCTACAGTGTTCTTAAGATACTCGGAATTGCCTTGTAACAGCATTTAGCCACTGAACTCGTGGTCCAAAGCGTGTAAGATAGACATGCCTTGTATTTTTGTTTATTTCTTTTCATTGATGTGCAATTTAATCCTCCACTTAAAAAAACACTTGGTTACCTCAATGTAAACATTTAATTTGTCCAAGTAGTGCTTTAAAAATAAAATAACCCCATTACAAAAGGTGGTGAGAGGGGGGGTTACAGTAAGCAAAATGTCGGGGGTACGAAACTACCGCCAATTTATCATCGACAGCATCTGCTATGCTTATTATTGTTATTAAAATACCGGGAGGCATATTACTGCGTAATACGCGAAAGGCGAACGGTGATTATAAAAATAATTAAAGATATAAGTAATATCCGTCATCATTTCTAACTGACTTATTTTATCAATACTTATTTTCGAGAAACATTTATTGGCTTTCTGTTAAACCACTATACTTTTACGAATGAATAGTACTATTCCCACGTGCATAGCACTTATTTTCAAAGGTCTGAAATACACCAATACAATCACGTGTTGAGTATTTCAGACAGCTTAAAATCACCTTTCTTCTAAACTCACAATCTCAATAATGTTTTCTTATTTAATTTTCCTCTACGAATTAATAGTAAATACAATAAAAAGAGTGATTATAACCAATTTATAGTAAGTGTAATAAAATATTTTCAATTCCTTTCTTTTAATAATTATTCTGAGCAATATTTCATTTTATATTATATAGCAATATGAATGAATATTTTCATCTATTTTCTCTTGAAAATCTTTGTATTACGAGACCTAGGGTGTGTTTTCTTTCCCTCCACTATGCTTATGACAAAAAATGCATGTAAAAGACGATCAAATAAAATAAACTGACCTTATTCAAAGCACTAAATAATTTCACTTTTTTTTGATGACCCTTCTAGATTTTAATATATCATTCACCTGTTGCAAATCCACCTCAGAAACATACCTAGAAATAATTGGCGGGGACCCCCTTCTCCCGGATGAAGGAATGCAAATATTGTATGATTAATATGAATATGAGGGGGGCCTTTCGCCGAGAGAATAAAAGATTTACTTCAAATTAGTAATGTTTTGGAACGACTTCGCGCATATTATATTAAACTCATCAACACATTTATTAATTTGCTTTAGTAATTATTTATGTAATTTTATAACGTTTTTTAGTTATTAAAAACTGTAACCGAAATTGATTTCTCACCCATACTGGGTATTATTTAAGATTCATTATTAATTTTGAATCACTAGTGAAATCATTTTTAATGATAAGAATATGTATAATAATATAGCCTAGAATGATATTTATATTTTTTCAGTTTGTTTTGTATAAATAACACTGTTGAATTCTATTCCCTATCAGATGATAATGCTCGCCATGAACGAAACCGGTCATGATCTTGGTAAATTAAAGCGGAAATAAGTACGAAGGAATGTTGTGTTTTTCTTAATACATACATGTGAAATCAGTAAAAAAAGAATGTCTTATTTTTAAATAAATTGAGTTGTTATCGTCAAAATTTTGAGTAAAAATCGTTTTGATTCAAGACTCATTCTACTGGCTATAAAAATGTGAACAATGTCGTATCTTATGACATTTTTATATTATTTTTAATTCAAAAGTTGTCTGTATTTATTATTTTTAAACTCTCCAATCAATGAAATAGCGGTATTCCTTGCGGTATATTTTTAATCAAAATACGTCTTTATCATTTAAAATTTCCAAACTAATCATGTGAAAATAGCCTAGCGTGATAATGAAATGGATTTTAGGCGACTTTATATGACTAATTAATTATTTAACTGTTATCAAATTAACATTCTCAACTTAGCGTCCAATAAAACTTTTAAAAACCAGTAATACTTGATTTGAAAGACTTCTATAAGTCAAACATTTCGATGAGAAAATGTTTACAGTGTTTTTTAATGATTAGTTTTATTAAAGTTTTCCTAGACGCTTTAACTATCAATATTTACATTAGATAAAAAGAGAGTATTTTATTTTGTAACTGCTCAAACCTGTGGACTTAATGAAGATGTCAATTAATATTAATTAAACAAATGGCCTTACCATGTCATATGCGCTATCATAGATAATAAACACTCATAAAAGAAATAAGTCTCAAGTGATGAGATTTATAATACTTAATTGGTCTCCTCTTTCAAATTAGAAGCTATTTTTTAATGACGTAGATGAAACAGTATTTTGTTAAAACCTTTTAGAGCAAATTATCATAACTTTTGGTTCGTAATGATATAAGGTTAATAACAAAACATCATGCAATGGATTTGAAGTCATATATGCTTACTTGCAACTTAGTAATAAATCAAACGTATCCATAAGTTTTGAATTAACTGTTTTCGTTAAAAATCAAATGATATATCAAATTCAACCATTAAAAAATTCTAAAGTTGCAAAATACATAGCTAATACTAATCAATAATAGATGTCTTATGTGTTTTCGAAAACAAGTTTTAATAACTATTTAAGTACAAATAGTTATAGGATTCCCGAGAAAAAAATATTTGCCAATTTTTCTTGAAATACCTAATTTTGCTTAAAACATGTAATGTTCGTACTATTTGTGCCAAATCGATCAATTAACCGGATATTTAAAGTATTTACCGCTTATATTAATATGCAAGCATTTATCAGAATTCCAAAACTGTATAATGAATCATGCGAGTGTGATAGTATTATTTTACAGTCATTCCATATTCTTCAGATGCAAAAATGCGAATGTCGAGCAATTTAGTCGTAAGCTGCGATTCCCTCGCCCTTTCATACAATTTCCCATTGTGGCAATGAAATAAAATAACCCCCCCTTTTCCACAGCTGACAAACTGAACAATGCAAATTTATTTTTGTATCCAGCCACTTATAATAAATGTATTGTTATTATTGCTTGCTATTTTAGGTAATATGTTCCTTTGCAACTTAATTCATATCCACAATCAGTGCTTCTAAAACTTTTTGACCGAAAGATGAGAACGCATTATTGAGCATTCACGGAAAATTAAATGTATTTAATATTTATTTTCAAATCCGCTCCCAATTACTCCCAACATATTGAGTTCCAAATGGAATTTATTTCAAGATAAGAGTCTTAGTTAGTTTTGAGTAATCAGCAAATAAAACATGTCAACTTTTAAGATAAAGCCTCTTGCATCGATATTTGATGTAACATAGATAATTATTATATCAAAATAAAGATGCATCAATGCTGAATTGATAAAATATTGCTTGCATTTAAACCAGTAATTACCTGAACAAATACATGCATTTTTGGAAAACTGGTATAAAATGCACTGAGTTACTCCATGCAAAGAATTGATACCAAAGAATCGCTTTGTATACTAAGGTCATTTTTGTCAGTTATGTCATTACTTACCAACTTCTGCCAGAAAAGAGACGAATATTGCCATTTAACCATCACTTTGAGAAACACAATAAGTGTTTTGTCTCCCTTTCACATATTTGTCTTTGTTTAATTAATATCTAGTCGAGAAATGTTTATAAATATTCATCCGATTGACTCATTTCTATGTTACAATCTTAGAATGTCATATGTATTATAATTTATGAATGTTTCATAGGCTGAAAACTCGATATCAATCGCATACGAAGTTTGCCACATTTTACAGTTTGTTTCACACGTCCCCCAATTCAGATTGCTTGCATGTGTGCGTATGAATAGACTTTCTATTGCAGCGGTATCTTTATAATAATTATATCAACCCCCTTTGTCAGCAAATTTTTGAACTGTTGACATTTAACTAGGTATATAGAATCTATATTATCAAATAGTTATATTTAATATTGTCATTGAATGTTTTTTTTATAAGATACTGAGCCTTTGGTAAATCCTGTTGAAATGATAGAAGAAAAGGAGTTAGTATAGGTTAACTTAGCACTATGTCTGACGAGTGGGAAGGAAACAATTGAAAATATGATATCGAGTTTCTCACACATAAATGTTATTTAAAATTGATACATGCCACTTAGTGCTAACGTTAACGCGTATCGGGTGGTGTGGGGTACAGCGGTGAGTAACCACATACATACTTTTTAGATTCAATATAAACTTGACAGCTTCCCGTGTATTAGTTACTAATGTATCATTGGTTACATCTTAGTTTGAGAATATGTACGTGCAATCTATTTCCCAGATGTGGTTGTCATTGTGTTATTAAATTAAGGTAGATTTATCGTCAATTTGGCAATTAATTAACCAATTAGTATTCGGAAATACCTCTACAGCATAATATATTGCACCTTGTTACCGTATCCAATTAATTATTGATATCACTAAAACCTCTATTCAAGTGGAGATAATTATTTCCGATTAGAGGTACATATATGAACAACCATGCTCTGCGAATTTGTTAGCTGGCACATTCGCTGATAAACCGATGTATCAGCCTGTAAAGTTAAGTTTTATATTATCTTTGAAGGGATCCTCTATAAACATTTTCCTTAAATAAAATAAAGCTTTCGTAATCCTTCAATCGCGTCTTGTCTTTTTAAAATTATCAAACATTTGATTGTTTCTGGAATTATCTACATAATTTTTCGTTAACATAATCTGTAAATAAATCAATGAAATACAAAAATTAAAATACTCATTTGTTTCAATTCCACTTTTATTTAATTAGATCAGGACCGGACGAGCATTATCAACTGATAATCAATCCTCGTCACGAGCGAAACCGGTCCTGATCCAATTAAATACAATTGGAATTGGAAGTATTGACATTAAACACCATTAAAGTGAAATATTAAGAAAGACGCTTAAAACATTACCAAAACTACAATTCCATACAAATGTACATATTTTAAAACTATAACTTACATTTTCTAAAAAAAATAAAAAAGGGTTTTTATTATTACGATTTCTCAATCTCACTAGTGTTTTTCTTCAAAACTTCTCACTACGACATGAAGCTTTCCAGAAATTAAATTTATGCACGAATTTCTACAAAATGTGGAAAATAGTGTTAACGAAAAACATCCAATAATTGTTAAAAGTCACCATGACGGAATCTCTTCAGTGTTAGCTTAAAAATTGTAAAAAATCATTACATTTAGTTAGATTTTCAGTTGTTTTATGTTGTGACTGTTAATTTCCATTTTCAAAATTTGAAAAAAAAATCTTGTGAGTTTATTAGTAATGTTGCCATGACATATTAAAAAAAAATTTGCATTTGTTCTAGCTTTTCAACGTGTGTATGTATGAATATATGTATATAGAGCAAATTTTATATGTGATATTCGAAAAATTCGCTTTGTGCAATAAAACGCACGCCTCAACAACATATTAACTCACAAACGTTTGCGCTGAATATTGTTTCCCGCGTAAAATGAGCGGCAACGATATGTTTTGTTTGGACATTTACGCGCTCGGATTGCTTTGATTGACATTACGCAGCATACACACAAAATGGTTGGCATCCATATCATGACATGGCCGCCGAATTAAAATGTACAGAGTTTATTAATATAAAATTATTCGTATACCCTCTTTTCGGGTGTTCACTGTTGTACATACTTGGTGGAAAGGAATGATATTTAAAAAAAATACTCATTTATTAATTCAACTTTTATTCAACATGATCATGACCGGTTTCGCTCATGACGAGTGTTATCAACTGGTAATAAAATCGTTATCAATATTAGTGTCAATTATTTATACTTATTGTGTTTTATTGTCTATTTTTTTTTCAAATTTCAATTACCAATTGTTTGTAACACCCTTACTATTTTAATCTTTTTTATTTTCTATAGGTAGCTCTGTATCAAAATAAATTCTTGGTATACGTAGTTGAAAATCCTCGTAATAAATAATTTTAAAATAAAAGAAACTAGTGTTTTATTATGTTTTAAAATCTATAAAACACTCAAATGCATGTATGTGTATATAAAATAATCATACAGACTCCAGATTTTTATTGTGTTCATTTGCTTTTGAAATAACGAAAAAAATATATCTATATATCATGCTTAGTATCAATAATTGGCATAATCCATATTTATTGAATTCTTACTGTGTTCATTAACGCGGTAAAAGTAGATTTATATTTAAAATTTCTAAAATGAGATCGTTCACACTGGTAAAAATTTATGTGTACATTTTGTTGAATGTGTGCGAAACCAATCCCACACAAATATACATATTTCCAAGTCAATTAATCGCATTTAAACTGCTCGAGCCTCAAAGCAAACATAATAAAATAATCGAAAAGCAATGGTGATACCTCATCTTTATGTCTGTTTCTCTTGCTAACCCGTTTGAAACCAAGGCTTGAAAAAAACACAGTTACCAACGAATTCTAACATCATTTTAAATTTCAACGTTTTGACTGTAGACTATATTCATTAAATCATGCAGTTGCATGCATTTTCATTAAATTAATCGAACAAATATTATAATTTGGGCAATTGGGCTGAAACACGAGCTACCGAGGATCAGACGGGAGTGAAATAACTTCCTGGAAATGGTCAATGGTTGGCTGTTTTGTATAAAACGATGATCATTAGTATTAATGTTAAAAACAAATGATAACTACATAGATTACTGACCGTTAATAAGATTTCTATGTGTAATGGTATTGCTCTATACAGAATCATGGAACATCACCTCGTACAACTGTTGCTAATCACAGTCAAACTGAGAACTGGCTTGGATTCATGTGTAGCATAACAAAGACCACGGTTGTAATCTTTGTATTGCATGTAATTGTATTCCACTACTGTGATGTTACCTTAAAAACGTAAAATTTAAATTGTAATCTAATTGCTGTTGGTCGTTGTCATAAAAATCTAAATATTATTATAATGGTATTACATGGTAAATTTCGATAGCATTTTTGCAGTTACAATACAGATTTTCAATTTAATAAGCACTGCAGATGATGACGAATGTATCGTTTTAAATTAAAATTTACTGGTGAAACACCAAAAAACATGCGTCATTAACATTGACCGACCATGCATGACTTAATAACTCACTTTAAAATACATACTTTACGATTTTTATATACAGTGGAACCTCGATTCTACGTTTTTCAAGGGACCGTAATAAATGAACAAATAATGCGGGAAATCTTCAAACGATACCAAAAAAATGTTTAATTTTCAAAGAACTTATTTATTTATGTAACTATATACGATGTAAAACTATTTGAGCGAAAAAAAAATATTCTACAAAAACGGTCAATCGGGATAATAATTGGGACAGGACGATAATATTTAGATGATCTATCGAGAAAATCAGTAAATTGGGGAATTATAAACGTGGAAATATTTAATATTGTTATGACGGGGTCAAATAAAAAATAAACGATCCTTGCAGAAAAACAACAAATATAGAGAGAACGGTAGATCGGGGTTCCACTGAAAAAAACGCGAAACGAAGTGCGAGGCTAAACTATTTATGAAAAATATTCAACGAAAACGGCCAATCGGGATAATATTTGTGACGGGACCAAAATGTTTAAACGATAGATCGAGGAAAACGGTAAATCGGGGAACTATTAATGCGGGATTCTTTTACATTGTTCTTATGGGTGTTTGGCCGGGACTATGAAAAATAAACGATCCATGCGGGAAAACGAACAATGCGAGAACGGTAGATCGGGGTTCTTCTGTATGTTGAAAAAAGCGCAATTTAAAGATAATTAATTTATGCCATGAATTTCTCACTTTTTTCATTATGCTGTTTTTGTTGGATTTCTTTTCTATAAGCCAACTACAGTAATGCATTCCATAACGCGAATGTTGACGATATTTGCGGCAATTTTTCACAGGACGCGAACGTCTTTGAGCTTAGTTGATATGCTCACAGATGTAGCCACAAGGCAGGGTATGAGGACACGCGGTTAGCTTGCCGTCATTAGTCACGTTCCTTCACGAGTTTCTTGTTTCCCATAACGATGAACGTAACTCCGCGTTATGGGAGGATTTGCAATTGACAATTCACCTACCAAAAATATCGTCGATACTTCTACGGCTGCGTTTTAACGCGTTTGATTACGTTGATTTCTCAGACATGAAGAATCTAATAAAAAAAATACTAATCACCTTTCTAATCGCTGCATACCAAGTACCGTACGAGACAAGACAATGCCTAGTTTATTCAATGATAAGCGATTGCACTGTAACCTTTATAATAAATAATTCTTATGTGCTAATTACAAGTCTATCAAAACTGTAGGTCTAATTTTGACTGCCTAATATACCAACGGATCTATTCACAATCCTAAATATATTTTGATTAAATTATTGTGTGGTCTAGATTTTTTTTTTAGATCGGGTCTAAATAAGTTAACGATTGGCAACATAATGGCGGCTGAGGTCGGATCAGACTTCTCGCTTCATGCCGCGTTTCGGCGTTCCATCTCGCCTCGTCCATCCCGGGACGCGCCTCTTCTCGCTCGGACCACTTTCTCGACACTTGCACTGCCAAGGGCCACCGACCGAATCCACTAAACAAATCACTGTAACTCAATTCTTAATGGATAAATAGTATTATGGTGCCACTGCACTACTTGAATTAAGATTTCAAAATTGAGCAAAGATTACTTACTTGTAAGATTCCAGTAAACAGATTTCCGTTAACTCTAACTTGAGACTTTGCTCTTTCTACAACTAGCAATACTGCTACGTTTAAGGTAAAAAAATGTGATAATGTTCACCAATACTTTTAAGTTTTTCACTGTCAATTCTTGGTGGAAAGTGTTTACATTTAAACATAAAAAAAATATTGTACTAATTCCACATTATTTATTAAAAATAAAGTCCAGTTTCGCTCATCAAGATATTGCTCGTGATGAGCGAAACCGTTCCTTATGTTCAATAAATAATACTAGAAAAAAATCAACTCGAGAGTCTTCACACAAGTGGATAATAAATATCCCTTGCGTCATAAGCGCATTAACTTACAGCTTTAACAGTTTTGTAGCGTTCCGGCCGATTACTTGTGGACTAAGCCACGCCCCATACAAACATCAAAATGACTATTAGTTCACTTATTGTAATGTTAATTTCGCTGGATGTTTATGTAAAGAAACTGTGTTATTACTTAACTTACGATATTACTTAACTGACTATTGGCTCCAAAGAACACATCGAGGTTTTACTGTACTTTTTAATCTAAATCTAATTACTGAAAATGTTGTGCGTTCCCTGAAATAAAGTGGTCTGTAGATACTATAGAAGCCTTTTCCATTTTTTAATAACATTAAGTGAATATGTCATTAATTCATGACTTTCCTGGCGCTGTGTTTCACATTTTTTATGTAATCCATTGAGAAAACGATAACCGATCATGATTATTATTTCATTTAGTGATATAGTTAATTAACACCGTTAAAATGTTATATTTCTAAACAGCTTAAAATCACTTATGTAACTATTGTAGCAACTCTGTCGTGTCAATACACATTTTAACAGACATCAAATAGAAAAAAAGTCTTTTGGTGTTTAAGTAATTATAGTTACTAGGATTTTATTATCAATCAAAATGATCCTCCACAATAGTTGTCGGAGGCAGCCCTGTTTTTTCAGTATCAAGGCAACCTTGCACTATGATCTTTAGCATTACCTGTTTTCAACCGCTTGCGTTGGTAATTTTATATGAAACGTATAAAAGTTCTCACGTAAAGCCACTCGATCGTGATGGCTATTTAAAAAGATTGAATTATTCCGAAGGATATAATTTTATTTTACTGGCTCTTCGATATCGTGCAACACCATTTAGAGCTAAAGCATTAGTCGTTTTGTATTATTTTTTAAGGGATTTGAACACAACCCGTCTTTCATCGGTGCATTTTACTGCAATATACCGTTGTTGGATTTGCAAAATCTTTCATTCAACGTATTTGACTTTTAACAAGTAAATTATATGTACACTTATTAATCTATGTTGCAGCGAAAGTGTATTTCAAGGTAAACTAAATTCATTTCCAATTTCACTGCTCTGTATTATTGAAACTATTTTTGACCGTATCTGTCACTTTTAGCAACTTTACTCCCCAAAACAAAAGACAAAATATTATCAATTGGGTGCAAGAGAAAAGCCTCTACTTTATATCGCAATTTAGTGTCTAGCTTGAAAATATCAGAGGGTACGCTATTGATAATTAAATATGGAAAAAAATACACTAATTTTCACCAAAACGGTGTGTTTTATAGCAACATTGGTTTCAGCCAAAAAATATATTGTTGCATAATATTCTTAATAACCAATACATCTACCATTTATGGATGATTTTACTTTCTCGAATCGCATTTCTATAAATTTGTTTCGCAGGAATAGTTAAAATGCATTTAATTACCGGATGCTTGATTACTTTTGTCCCAAATGTTTGCGCGTAGTGTGGCAGATTAAAACCGTCAATGCTTTTGTATAAGGTGCGCTTTTATAGAGCAATTTCAGTCGCTGGCCGAACCAGGTGAGGGAGTCTAAAAAAGGTGGCAGGAGGGCTTCATTAGTGGTGAGAGACGGGGAGTGCGGCCCCTCTCTTTGCTGGATCAATCAAAAAGTTTCCATGCGAGAATTAATTGTGAAAGTTTAGCGGATTCGCCGAGTTTTTATGTATACTTGTTTGTACTTAATAGATTGTATAGTTTTAATTAAAATCTTTGATATTGATCTTGGCTGTGTCGGAAATTAATTATGAACGAGTAAAAGTTGAATATTGACGTATGAAAATATCCACTCGCGCGCTCTGGAAATTTAATTTGCTTCAATTAATAATTCCAATACGCTTTCTTGTGTTGGACGAATTTAATTTTAAAGCTAGAAAAACGTGTCAGAAGTTTTCGTGCACCAATTGTGTCGACCAATTTAACAGAAGCTTAATCATCGAATATTCGTTTAATTAAAAACGAATAAATTACCTGCAAATTTGATTTATGTTGTCTATTAAAAACATTAAACTATAATATATAACATTATTATTAAGCGGCTATACCAAGCACAGTTTATTTTATATCGCCGTTTAAATATGGCATCGGATAAACAATGTATTTTTATTTTCTCTCTGTCATCGATTCCTACATCCAAAAGTGTTCGCCGAAGCATTAAATTATGAAACTATACAATTGTCACTTCATATGAATACGAATCTCGGTGATGAACTGTAAAAATAACGGGAATACATGACTGATTCTAGAGGGAGACCCTGCGACGGTTTTTTAGGTCTGTTTGTGGACAAGCAGGTATACGATTGTGGGTGTCTCTAATTAGTAACACATTTATGTTCTGCACCCACGTTTCACTCTATAAGTCAAAAATGATGATTAATGCCTGTTTTACACCTGGCTTAGTGCGCTGCCGAGAGAATGAATTCGGCCGAATATTTAACAATTTAAACACAAATAACAGTACTCGGTCTAGTGATCCGACGAGTGAAATGAGCGAGCGAGTGAATGGAAATTGAGGCGATACAATTATCACCTGTAGCACTGTACCCCTCACCTGCGTGAAGAGTTTATTGACAACACTGTGATTATGCAGCATCTGTTAAATTGTTTTGGAAAATAAAAGAGTCTCCCGGTAATCCTATCATTGTAATTCTAGAAATAATTTGATTGACATATTCTTTGAAAATATTTTTCATTTTACGACGTTTATTCATGTCGGAACGATGTTCAATTGAACTAAACGCATGAAAAAATGAGCTGACTTGCTAAAAAAATCTTATAAGCGTGTTGACGCTTACTCGATCAATATTACTACTCGGCCGAGTAATCAGTCGACTATACTCGTTTGTTGTAAATTAAAAATGTACCACGACTATTTCTTTATATAAGGGATGTAAAGATATCTCACTCTAGAAATATAAATAGCGAACAACTGAGAGTGAGTCCTCTTTGTAAGGCTTACAGTTTTGGTCTCTATTTTTTTTTGTGTGAGGTGTAGATAGGATCTATTAGTCCAGGGTTTCCCAAACCTTTTCTGCAATGGAACATTTCACGAATCCAGAAATTTTAACGGAACAACCTTATTTTTTAGGTTGGATAATTTATTACAGAAAAAAAATATATATTTATAAAACGTATTATTTATTTAGATATTAATTTTAAACCATCACATAAAAATATTAGCGTACCTAGATACTTGACGTCATAAAAACGTTGACATCGACCATCACTCTCCTTTCGATATGAAGATATTTTTTTTAATGAGCCAAGTTTTTTAAATGTGTTACAGCATATAAAACCATTCCAAATTTTCACGGAACACCTATGCGGGTTCTATGGAACACCAGTGTTCCGCGGAACATAGTTTAGGAAACCCTGTATTAGTCAATGCATGATATATATTTAATAAAAACAAAATACAGTTTTACATCGATTGAAATTATTTAGCAATAAATTATATATCGTGATTTCCTTAGGTAAATAACAATTATTACATTCCAATCGACGTCATAAAAATATAATTTATGTAATATGTATCCCTTTTGAAAAGGGCATGTGATGCTTGGGTTTCATAGACATCACAGGGGGTGGTGTTGGTTATATCGTTTATTATAAATTATATCTATTCCCGACAGTGGCGTACCCGTAAATCCTACCTGCCATTTAAAAACACATTCATACTTAACTAGTTTTAGTATTCCAATTGTTGTGCAAGAAAATCATATTTTGGTTCATTTCAGATGTTGACTGATTGTAATTGATAGAATTTTAATATTAACATTAACTCATTGAAAAATTGTCCACCTCCATACACCTCCACGGATGAACCCAAACTGACAAGATGTGAATAGTTACTGTATAAGAATTATGTATAGCCATTTTCAGTTGTTCTTCGTCAATTCTTGCTGCAATGGCCATTATATTAAAAAAATAAACACTTGTACGAATTGAAGGTTTTTTGATAAACATAAGGATCAGCTTTCGCTCATCATGAGCATTATCAACACATAGTTGAGTTTGAATTTTGTACTTTTCCATGAGTTTTGTCGCTAACGACCCGGGTTTCGCCTTTCGGCATCTTCAGTCATTCCAAGTACACGGATGTACTTGAACTGACGCGTGGTAAACAGTTTGTATCGTTTATATAAAAAAATATAAGTAGATCACTATGTTAAAAGGCTATTAAAATGTAAATTAGCGAAAATTGAATGTACACAATTTTCAATGAATTAAGTGGGTTTGTTATAATTATGGGGATTTTTTGAAAATATTAATGACCAGTTAATAACATAGGTATATTTAAAATAAATCTAGGGATTTATCCGACCTATTATTAATGAGTTGATTTGTTTTCAAGCCTTTGAATTAATATTTAATGATAGCAAGTATATATAGATAACATAGTTGAGTGATTTTGATAATGTTCGTGATGAGCGAAGACACTCTTAATCTTTATTAAACAATGTGCATTTTTTAAGAAAAACACAATACATATTTCCACTTTTATTTACCAAGATCAGGACCGGTATCCCCAGTTGATAATGCTTGACATGAGCGAAACCGGTCCTGATCTTGGTAAATAAAAGCGGAAATAAGTACAAAAGAATTTTGTGTTTTTCTTAATATAATTCATTTTTACCAAGTATTGACAGTGAATACCCTAAAAATGTGGCATTTGTACAAATATGTATTTTTTTCTTCATTTTTATACTTATAAACGAAACAAACTATTTACCAACTGTCATTTTGAGCTTAATCGCGCACTTGGATTCTTGAATATGCCGAAAGACTTAACCCAGGTCCTTAGAGACAAAACTTGTCAATGTGTGTAAATTTCACAATACAAAGTTGACTTTTAGTTGAACTTACTTTTTATACGTTGACTGCTTGTTCTGAATGTCACTCAATAAATGAATCAGTTAAATCTATCTACATTTTGTAATTGAAACATGTGAATCTGAAAATAAAATTATTTAAAAAAAATATATCTGAATATTTGCATTCTGTCATTCCACCACCTCACTGGTTAAGGAAGTTTGAGTAGAGGCTATTTCATATTATGTATGCAAATGAGATGTTTGGTCGGCAGTTCCGTAATTATATTAAAATTGAAGACAAGATCGGTTAGGACAGTGGTCGGCAAACTCATTAGTAAACTGAGCCAAATATCAACTAAACAATTATTGAAATTTATTTTGAGAGCCAAATTTTTAAAACCAAAACTACATATATAGGTAGGTACTAGGGCTTATACAAAAACCGGTTTTCGAATGTCAATATTGTTTGAAAACCAGTTTTATCCGGTTTTCGAAGTTTTACAAAAAAATGGCTAATTCAATTAAAATAGTGATAAAACGTTCAATTTTTGTATGTTGTTTATTTATATACATATTAATACACTACAAGAAATTATTTAGTGTTGGAAAATATGATTTAAGAAAACAAAGCTTTCGCTGGGTAAAGACGGGAGGCATATGGTCTTTAAGCCATCAAATAAAAGATACAAATTTTCTGTCCTTTTGTTATAGACTCGTGTATGGAAAAATCGGCACAACCGGTTATGCAGTTAAAAAACCGGTTTTCGAATGTCACAAATTTAGCCGAAAACCCGGTTTTTTAAAACCAATAAGCCCTAGTAGGTACATTGTTATTAACTTGATAAGAGGACTCCTATGTTGGCTTATGCTTTAAAGGTCTTCAGTCTGATAGAGGTACGTTCGCTGAGATCGCCTCTTCCAACTCTAATTTTTAAGATCGAAAACCGACTTCTGCGCGTGGGACATGAAGTTTCAATCGCACTGTATGTGGTATTTAGTGGAAGAGCCGCATGTGGGCTCGCGAGCCGCAGTTTTCCGACTACTGGGTTAGTAGAACCGAATGACCGAAACGCGTAAATAATATTTTAAGTAGACCCCACGAATCACGACTTAGGTACTTAATAAAATTAGAGGGAGAAACACATTCAACACATTTGGAACTAATGTCGTTTTTTTAAACACTTGTGTTCTCTATTTATTGATTAATTAATCTGATGGACTTAATATTTTTTTTTGTAATATTGCATTAATATTTTCAAATATGATTTCATTGCTGATTCGAGTAGATATTTTGTTATATTATTGAAAACCGTCACACTGGCATATTTAATCATTTAAATATGTATTTACCTGCCCACATCAATATTAATATCATTCTGCTTCTCAGCCCAGTGGAGGGGAACCTGTGGCCTTTTGACTTCTCTGGTGAGGCCTTTTGACTTGATCAAAACATTCACTTTGATCAAAAAAATATACGCAAGCGTTTGGAAAAAGAGCGTAATCAACCCATTTTATGTTCGACAGTCGAAAAAACGGGATGGAGGGTGTCAACGTTTTCTTTACTGCGGCCTTATGTTGAATCAGATAAATGAATGGCCTTTTGAAATGAAAAGGTTCCCCACCCCTGTATTAGCCTTTGCAATTTGTATTTCAACATCAGCTCTCACTGAGACGTATAGGGTTAATTTAACAAACAATATTTTTTTCATCATTTTCTATCTATTTATCGGTGAATTAATGGAAGTTCAGTATTAATATTCGTTTAAAATTGATTAGACAAATAATTATAAAAGCCAATTTGCACAAAAAAATATAGTCGCCCTGCTAAGAGGTTGATTTTATAAACAATTGAAATTGTATTTGACGGAACATCTGTCACACGTAGTCACAATATTTCAGTGGAAATTTTTTAATACATTTAGCTGACTTTCCAAAATCATTAATAAAATAATTGACATACTTACTATTTTTATGTAAAAAGAAAAAAATATTTTAATATACTTATTGTTTTTTTTAACTGTTCCAATGGACTTACGACAAGAAAGTGGTTACCTAATACGTCTTGCTACGTCTTTATTTTAGGATTGTATAGTAGGAGGGATTTTTTTAGAAGATTGAAAAAAATGCAATTCGTATTGGGACTTACACCCGTGAGATCCGTCACGAAAGCCAACGACGTATTATTGTTAGTCACTATACTTCATCTCATAAGAAACCTTTTGAAACATCTATCAATTAATAATTATTTTATATATGTCGACCTATAAAATTAATGATAAAAAATGGTCGTAAAAGTTTATAGTATAGATTTAATATTTTGATTCACCCTAAGGTGTATATATGTTAATATTTTTTCATTGCGTGGTGTCTGCCGAACAACATAATGATATTAATCTCTTAAACAACTGTGTGTGAATTAACAACACAAAGGCATAAATAAATCTTAATCAGGCATAACATACAAACCGCTCCTTAACGACTTTTTTTTCACGCTTCACACTGATTCTTTTCCTACTGTATTATTATTATTAATTTAGTAAGTACGTACGCCACTGACAAAATAAATCGTTTGCACTTTACAGAGCTTTTGTCTAGGTAAGATACGGAAGAACTGATATATTTTTTTTTACGTCTAGTGAATTTCGTGTATCTACTTAATGGTTTGCTATCAAATAATTTACATATTATCATCGCTTTATGCAGTTGCATTTATATTATATTCAAATTTAAAAGATGTAAAAAAAATATTCATTTATTAAGATTCAAAGGACGTCCTTAGATCAGCCCTGTGAGTATTTGATTTATCAGTTTCAAATGCTCTTTCGCCGAGTTAAAAATGCCGATAGTCATATGAATATTTTAACAACACCGTTAATATTTAAAAGATAACTTTATCTTCGTATAAAATACAAAAAAAAAATGGTCTGAGACCAGTTGTTTATATTCCTAGAATTTCAAATCAGCGGCTGGTAGAGATGCGCTCGTAACGCAATAATGATTCTTATCAAATTGATATCAATACAATTTCGTTTATTTTAATGTACACAAACAATAAGCGAATCATTAGATCTAGCAATAGTTAACGAATTACGTTTTCTTATTCGCCGACATCTTCGAGTTCGCAGCCAGTCAAGGGCAGGAACAGACGATGTAGGAAGGAGGTCCACGCTGGCCTCGGGCGGCTGCAAGACACCAACTTTAAATTGGGACGTGCTCTCTGCAGAGACGGGCCACTTTGACTACACTCCGCGGAATAGCCCCCCCTCTCATTCCAAAGACAATTATATTACACCAAAGCACATCGTCTGTTACCGCCTTATGTCGTTTTGGCATGTTTGTAAAAGTTAAATGACGTCATAGGTGTTTAATTGTCGCCGTCATTAACTGAAGGTATATTATCACCTCCTAGTGAAGGCAGAATGCCAAAGAGAGTTATCATTTGTGCGACACGCCCCCTAGAAGCAAAATTTTTATTTTCCACATTACTTGTATCCGACCATATAAGGACGCAGAAGATATAAATGAGATTCTGGAAAAATCGTTTAGTTTTGTTGCATTTTTTTAAAATCCATGTCCACTCCCAATGTGAAGCATATGGCTTCACAATGGAGGTATCTCAACAAAAGTTTTTCTCCAAGAACTGTTTGTTACTCAGTCGCTCAACTTGTCTTGTTTTCAATGAGAGTAGTAGGGACAGAATGATAAGGCTAGGACAGGACTAGTGGTAAAATAATCGCTCTCGCTATGCCCAGCTGTTAACGCATAGGTTCGCGACCTTTTTCGGATGGCGACACCTTTTTATAAAAGCCATATGACTAAGCGACCCCCCCGAAGAATTTGAAATCCTCGATTTGCTATACTTTTCCCCGGATTGTCTCCGAAACTCCCTTTTTTTTTTAGCTCACCGAGGAATTTGAATTCCTCGATTTGCTATACTTTTCCCCGGATTGTCTCCGAAACTCCTTTTTTTTTTAAACTCACCGGGGAAGTTTAGATCCTCGATTTCAAAATCGAAAAAAGTTGGCGACCTCCCCGAAAACCCTTGGCGATCCCCACGTTGGGAACCCGTGTGTTAAAGGATCGTAAATGGTGGGAGGGACATCACATACTTTCGAACAGAAATCGATCGAAAAAATGCTGTTCGGACTCGAATCCGTGAGGTCTGGTACGGATGCCCACAACGCTAACCGCTGCGCCATAGGACCTGACAATTTATACATACACCCAATTGTCTTTTTGCGTTTGGGGTACATTCCGTGCGAAAACCCGTAGAAAAGTGTACATAGAGAAATTAAAGAATGGTTAACCGTGTACAAAATACATGCAAAAGAAAATCAGAATTGTTATATGTATAATTTTTGCATCCAATTGAGCATATTTCGAAAAGTATGAAATTTCTTCGTCAATTTGACACTAATAATCATCATAATATATCAATATTAGAAATCTTCGATATTGTGAAATAAAATTCTTAAATCTCTAAAACGATAACCAGTTTTAATACAGTTTCGTCCAGGACCATGAACAGTTATCGCACATTTCTAACACATTTTATAAATTTACATGTGGCGGATTAAAAAAAACAATCCGTTAGATTGAGGTTTATGACCGATAACGATTTCAAAAGAGAGACGTGTAAAACGCAAGGAAGTCCCCGTAACATAAATTATTCACCATTTTGAACGAGATCAGTATATCGCATCAAAATTTGACCCAAGACCATTCGCGCACGGAAGACAGATGAAATTGGGTTTTTTTCGCCATTATTTATATATGATTGCATCCCGTATTCAAATATTGAACATGCTTGGCCATAATCGTAATCCAGTTACGACCGGCGTGCCAATTTAGAAATAATGGCTTTATTGAAAAAAAATCTAAACCAGTTTTTTTTTAATATTCGTACATAAACACCCAGCTCGCCGCAGTCGCAATTCGAAACCTATCGTAATAATATCCTTGCGGATGATTACGAAAATTGCCGATATTTTGGTCAAACAATGAACAAAAAATAGTCTATGCCAATCTTTGTTCATTATATCGACACCGTTCGGGCCACAATCATCGAAACAAATATTGTCTACGTCGAAAATTATACAAAAAAATGCAATAGGAACTGTTTTAACTGGATGACTGCCACAGACGAGATATCTTGTCAAATATTTCGTGCGCAACACGCCAGAGATAAGTTAGCTCGTCAATTATTAATTGAAAATTATAGCCGGTGTGCCAGGTAAAGACGTAACTTTTTCTACGGCAGCCAAAAGGTTAAAGAAATTCCTAGTATTTTTTTTTTTTAAATTAGAACTAAGAAAATATTTTGGCTACCGAAAGTATATAATAAATCCATAGAAACCGATAATTCCAAATCGTGCTGCGTTTTCAGTTTTATCTTGTATAATTTAAGATTTCGACTGAAGGTGCTTGGTGGAATTTCAATATTAAATTTGAATCGTTCAAATTATGTACATTCTCACAAATTTTGTCACTAACGACCCGGGTTTAGTGACAAAATTTGTGAGAATGTACATAATTTGAACGATTCAAATTTATCTTGTATGTTTTCAGGGGTTTCACTTGATCACTTTTAGGGTGTTCACTGTCACTTGGTGGAAAGGCAGTTAAAACACTTTTTAGTAAAAACACAATATTTATTTTTACTTCATTCCACTTTATTAATAAGGTCAGGACCGGTTTCGCTCACTTCCGGTTCACCGGTTCACTTCACACCGGTTTCACTTGAATTGAGATACATTTGTTTATCCATGTCCGCTCCCAATATGGAACATATGGCTTCCTAATGAGATATCTCAACAGAAGTTGTTTTTTTAGTCAGTTGCTCAACATCTCCTTTTCAAAATGGGTGTAGATAGAAGGATAGGTCTAGATAGGAAGGGCAAAAGAGAATTCAATACATCAAATACATTCATGCCTTTGGACAGAAATCCATAAATCGATTGAAAAATCAATCTTTAAAAACTGTTTGTACTGGGATTCGAACCCGGAACTTCCGTGTTCTAATTCAACGACGTTAACACCGACCACGCAGCCAGCTTGTATATGTAGTAGGTATTAATCATTTATTTTGATGAATCGTATTTTAAGAGATTTAAAGAACATAGACCGAAACCAAAACCCACTATTGATATGCCCAAAACCTAAACACAGAATTTTGAATAATGTCCTTTTACGCAGAACTGTCAACTGGTTTCTTAGTGTTTAATAAGTATCTACTTTTGTATTTTTATTTAAGTTAATAAAAATGTGTGATTGTCATTTTTTTACGTCTAGACGTCACTGCGCTATTTTTTTCGGTAATTAAAGTTTTGTAATGAGTGTATATGTACATATAGTTCCGTGGGCACAACGTTGGGCAACGCTGGTATAACTACTATCTAATGAGATTGTACCCACTAAAAATATATGGAGTTAGTGTTTAATATCGTACCCATTGTTTTAAATTGTTATATTTGCTCAGTTATTATTATTGACTTTTAAGGTGTTCACTGTCGATAATTTTTGGAAAGATATTAAAAAAAAATACTGTACAGTGTTGGCGAACATTTTGTTCACTATTTTTTTTAGTACTAGCTCGTGGATCACTAATTCAGTGGCGCCACTTGGAAAGGGGGAGATGAAGATTCTTAAAAACTACTTTTTTTTGGTTCTCACTCTTTAAGTCCACTAACTAACAAGTTTACGTTTCCTTTTTTTTACAACTTTTACTTTTTTTATAAGTAAAATAAAAATCGACGTCAAAAAATTTATATAAATGGTGTGATACCATGATTTTCCACACCGGCTGTCATCATGCCCGGTCAGCAGTCACCCCTGCAATAAGTATTTCAATGAACATGTAATAAAGAATATAAGATATATATACTTTATTTTTTTAATAATTTTGATTGTTCTCTCTTTTATGATACAAAAAAATACATTTATAAAAATCAACACGGGTCATTTTAAAAGAGTGCGTGGGTCAGTGTTTGATCCGCGGGTAATAGGTTCACCACCACTGCACTATATTTCAATTATTCCACAATTATTTATTAATAATAGGGTAAAAATAACAACGTATTTAGTTCTGCAGTTTTTATATTTATTAGTTAAAAGCTATTTCGGCTTTCGCCATCGTCAGAACTAAGATTAAACTTACATTTTTCTCAGCCATATATATATATACTGGCTCCGAAGAGATACACAATGCATCATGTCATTCACTCTAACATCCTAATTCAAATTCAAATAATAATATTACTCTTATTACATATGACTAGTGTTTCGAATAACGATTAACAATCCGGGGTTTTTAAAACATTAATTAGGATAAATTAAACTGATATTTATTATTAATTACATTACATTAAATTTATTAACTATGGCTTTATTGTTTCGAAAAACAATAAGCAATATGGGATTTTTCAAGGTAAATTAGGATAAATTACACTGACATTTATTATTAATTACATTCGGGGTTTTAATAACGGTGATGGATTGGTAATGGTTTGTTCATTTAAGATGTTCTGTTTATGCCTGTTAATTTCAAGTTGTTCTAATAAATTTAGTTTTTGACCCTGATGACAAAAATGCAAAACGATTGGCGCTAAACTTAAACTCATGCCATGAGACTCGGTCAAAAAATGGTTTGCAAATTGCAACAATTTTCTAGTATTTGTAATGCTTTGAAATAAGTTTAACAATTTTGATTATTATGTCATGTTTTGGATAATTTATCTAAATAAGTTGACACGTTTTATTATTCACATATTATAACTGGACTCATTTTTATGCGATTCGAGTCTAAACTGCTTTGGCCGCAGTAAATGCGCTGGGAAGGTTTACGAGTTATTGTTCATTTTTTTTTTCATTGTGGCCCATTCAAACGACAGCAACAAAAAACATCATATTTTTATATGACACATACGGTTTAATGATGTGAACGTAATAAAATAAAAACTCCGGCGAATAAAAACGGCAAAATTAGACGAACAAAGCGGAATGTCCCGATAATGACATCACGGAAACACAGTCGAGTCGTCATAATGACACCGGCATAAAATAGACGCGTGATTTTGCATGAAACGCCAACTAACGAACGCACCTGTGTTGACGGGAAAATCTCCTCGCAATTCAACTTCAAAGTTCTTTAGTAACAAATGAAGAAGCGTCGCCCACCATGTAAAACAAATAAATCTACAGGAAGACCATCTTGAGTTTTCGTATGGGAAAAACCTTGCATTGTATATTACATATTGTATATTATTACAATTGAGAGACATGTATCTTTAATTTAAGATTTCGACAGAAGGTGCTTGGTGGAATTTCAATATAAAATTTGAATTTTTGGCACTGACGACTCTGGTTTTTCCTTTCAGCACCTTAATGCATTAAAGTGCACGGTTGAACTTTAATTGACCTAGTTATATGTCATTCAGTGATAAAACTTGTGTGAATGTACATAATTTGAACGATTCAAATCTGACATGAATGTTTATTCCATGAACTGCAAGTGATGAGGTCTGAATCAATACTAACTCCATTTTTTTTTAAATATTCTGCTATTCTCGTATTTTACCGCATGCACATGGACGATTTGGAGCGGATACAATGAATATGTGACTTGATTTATTTGCCTATAACGTCAATGGTAAGCACATCACACATACACACACTATGTGCATCGGTTGCATTAAGCACATTGAGAGAATTTTCACAGTTAGCCTTTTTACCTTGTCAACTTCCATTATAAAGCATATATACTCCAAATGGTGTTTATATCTTCATAAGTTTTTCTATAAAAACTGCTTGTTACTCAGTTATCCAACCTCTATTTTTAAAGTAAAAATATAAGAATAATGACTTGTTGTTAGTTAATCGTTCTCGTTTGTTGTTTAAGCCATCGAATGAGTAGGAAGCATTTCAGATACCACAGTTAAGATATTTAAGACTGTATAACTAAATACGTTGATATTTTTACCCTATTACAATAGAGTTCCACCAAGTAAATGCCAATTCAATCAATATCGTGGACGATTTTTTAGACATCACACATAACCATACCTTCAAACAGAAGTCCGTTTATAGATTGTTACATGAATCTGCCCGAACTTGGATTTAAACCCGCTACCGAAGCAAAAAACTTTAACTACTCGACGACGGAATCGACGATTATTCGAAATGCAGTTGATAGCTAAGAGCCTAGAATGTATTAGGTTCTGTCAAAAAGCTTTTTTTCTTCTCATCCTACTTGAACAATCCTTGTTTGTCGAGTTTATTAATCTTCATTAAAGTGCAGGTCAATTATATAATAAGCTATTAGTTGGCCACGCCCACACAGTCCCAACAGTGACTTGCATCCTAGCGGCCGGCGCATCCAGGAATCGTGTCCCGACAGTTGGGTTACACATTTTACCCTTCGTTATATTTTTTGAACATGTTCGCCTCCTAATTGGTATAGAAGGATATTTTTTTACGCGGTGGAAAGTAAATTTAAAAATGTTATACCTACATAAAAACATAAAAACAAGCTGTCTTAATATACGAGTAAAAGTATCGCCTCTGTGGTCGAGTGGTCAACGTTGTTGGCTTCGGCTACAGAGGGCCCGGGTTCAAATCCCGGTACGGACAGTTTTATAAATTGATTTTTCAATCGATTTATGAATTTCTGTTCAAAGGCATGGATGTATGTGATGTCTTGAATTCTCCCCTCTCACCCATCCTATCCTATGAACGGGGCGTATCGAGAGCGATTAGCTTACCACTAATCCTGTCCTAGTCCTATCCTTCTATCCCTACTCTCTTCGGAAAAAGAGAGGTTGAGCAACTGAGTAACAAGCAGTTCTCGTAGAAACACTTCTGTTGAGATAAACTCCATTAGGAGTCCATATGCTCCATATTGGGAGCGGACATGGTTTAAAAAAAAATTTAAAAAAATAAAAATAAAGACTAACATTTATTTTTATAGATTTTCGATGGTATTACATTTTTATGTACATATCAGTTAGTCCAAGAATTTCGAATCCAGAATCCCAGGAATCTATGGATTTCCCAAAATGAAACGACGTGAGAGCTTTATTTTGTTAGCTCTTCTCAGACATTCCAATTTCTAAAACCCAGCAATTTACGGATTTCGCAAAATGTCTAAATATGTTGTCGCTGCCTGATTTTCAAAACCTGTGAAATTATGGATACTTATTTGTCCATGGCCCACCAAAACTGTACTGTAAATTTAATACATATGGTTTTTTGAGTCATTTAACAAGTATACCACTTTTTAATAATGTAATTGATACAGTTCTGTCGATATTTGAGTTACAAATCTAACAGTGATGAGAATATGTATAAATGTCAAATAAAATACAGTAACAACGATTATTTGGAATTCATCGAATGTAGCTTCATAATAAAGGATACATAGAATACTAGATAATAATAATTAAATAAGCATTATTTGTGCGATTGAATTTAATTAAAGGTATACGATCACTAATTAACTCTGTACGATAATAATTCTACTTCATATAATAGTTACTGATAGCCTCGTGAGATTATCTTGTTTTGCGGTTTATATTGTTCAGCGGGTAATTGGCTATGAATAATCAATTGATTGAATTTATTTAACTATATATAAGTCTCGGTGTACCCACGTAACTAACCTATTTCTAACTGAAAATACATTAATTAATATCTTGGTTAACCTAGAAATATCTAATAAGTTTTATTTTATTGCTTATATCGTCGTTATACTTGCAGACAAATAGATTTTAATATGTTATATCTTCTGGAAAAATGTCCAGTTTATATATTATTTTTTACGTAATTTGAAGAAGTAATATCCATCATTTCGATTTCGTTCTAAGTTAGTCGTCTCAAAAACTGTAAATAACTGAATGATTTTTAATCCATAAAGATGTTTTAATTTAGCAATAGTCTTGTCTATTGATTTTCTTAAGGAAGCTTAACGCTATCAATAATCGTAGAAGCATCTGTTTTCGTTATAAGCGTTTAAATGTTTCAATTACACCCTGATCTATAAGTTAGATTCTAAACGTGACATTTGGTGGAAGACATTTTACCGCAAACATGCGCTTAGCAGTAAATTCGTAAAATTTGTGTTAATTTTGAACAATCCGGACCGAGGTTCTACTCTGTGTGGATATTGTTAGCAATTGTTGTTCGATTGAAAACAATATATATAGTTTCATTGACTTCAAAGCTTTTTTTTAAAACAATAGAAATCACACAGAACTGTTAATCTAATTCTGAATCAAAATTCACTGTTTTATTTTTGTAATCGTTAGAAGTTTAATGAAAACTTTAATTATTAATGAGGCTTTCAGACATCTTTTAAAAAAAACTTTAATCTAATTAGGGTTTCCTTGCCCATGACTTTCAAGGTGTGAAACTCAACCTAGTTCACTTTTTTGTTGCTTGTGTATTTGGATAATTAACATGTTCTATCTTAAAATATAATAATATATCTTGTAGCCAATTATATATTTTTTTATTTGACTGCATTGTTATATTATTAAATTACTCGCTTCGTGATAACGTTGATTATAGTAACGACTTCAATGTTGTTCGTGTTCTCTCATGATCTTTATCGGATAATAATTGTACTACAAAAATCAATCATTTATCATATCTTTCTAATGACCCTGGCCAAAGTACCCATATCTAAACTGTTAACTAGGTTTGCCCAATAGTATGTAGATGTTTTGAAATACTACAAAAGTTAGACGCAAATATTAAAAAATGTATGTGGAGTATAATACAAACATATTTTTTATTCCATATGTTTGATGCTAGATAAAAAGCGAGTGTTATTAACCTTTAAACGCCCAGCGGTCCCGTACAGAACCAGTGATTATGGTACATTTCGCTATCGGATTACACTGATTTATGATAATAGTATTCAAAATATGAATATTAGCTTACATAAATGATGACTTTGAGATACCGATCCATAATTGTATTTTCAGTTTCGATTATATTTTCAATATTTTTGTCATATTAAGTAATATAAACATTGCGTTACAAGGTCGACTCTTGGAATATGCGTTGTGTTAGGCCGACCGTAATAAATCAGCTTTATCCACACCGTACAACATATTTCAATGGGGATGCAGATTTCTTTCCATACCTAGACAATTCTCTATTTTTTGTAATTTTATGGTTTAAATTTTTTAAGTTTTATCCTAATTTTTATCGTTTTAATTCTTTAACTTTAATGTATAATAATATAAAATGTGAAACATTGTAAATAAAGCTATCGTTAATTATAAACAATCTTTTATTTTGCTAATGATTTTTATTTATTCCCACATAGGGTGACTAGTTTTAGAGATATAATTATTTTTATAAAAGCTACGGGTCGTGCAAATATTTCGCAAAAAGTCCACGGGCGCTTAAAGGTTAATAATTGTGAGTTTATAAGAAACAACGTCTTTATTAGCAGCAGCACTAGACGTTGTAAGTTTCTTGCTACTTTCATACTCGGGGGCTTCAGAAATTATTATTTAGAACTATATTTTTGCTTAAGTATATTTTCTTAAATTATTTCTTGCGATAAAGTTTGATGCTTAAATATATGTGTATGCTTAGACTATGCAAGTCGCGCCCTTGACAGCCTGCGGACGCCATTTGCGAACAATGACATCGTCCGTTCAATATTGATATCAACGACTTCAATCTCAGTGTGTCAAATAGGTAGTTAGTTACCTACGTATCCTGGAACACACTTAATCAATCAGTAAAAAGTTCACATATTAAATCGAGTGTATTAAATATGTTGATAAACATACACTGTTTAATGTCGCCAAACAAAAATGCTATTTTTTAAAGTTTGAATAACATACATATCCCAATAGCTAATAACCTGTTCACATGACACTTATATTTCTTTCGGCTTATACGAGTCCAAAATGAGAATTCCGCCATTCGTGAGAATGTGAAACTAAATGTTCCTGATTATTTTTTGAGAAATTGTGGACATAAATTGTTTGTCTTCCCAAAGTGTAGAACCAACCAGCCAATGGGGATGCCACTGGAGAAAGCTTTAATATTTTAAACAATATTACCTCGGACATATTCCACGTGGACTTGGATGAGTTCTGAGGAATATTATTTTTACATATTTAATTAGAGTTTGTCGGAGATTACTCAGTCAACTTCAATTTCATTTTTTTTTAAATCTACTGCCTATGAATATTTTATTATATTCTGGTTTTTTCTTTATTGTGAAAGATTAAAATTTATAATTTGTCAATCTTTTGCAATGTTCATGAAAAAAATATATTAAAAATATAACATCGATGGTTTCGGCGGTAACTTTGTGGAAGTTCATTTTAATAGAAAATTTAAATTATCTTTGATTACTCCACGTATTGTGTTACTAACTGTGACACGTGTTTCGCCTCTTTCAGAGGCATCTTCAGACTTACTATCGAAAAGTTTGCTTAAGTAATGAAGCAAGATTGATTCTAACACTTTAAAATTATGAAATTACAAAATGGAGTTTGGGTTTTTTCCTTTTAAGGGGTGCAAGGAGGGGGGTGTAGAATCGAAATAAAGCAAACAAATAATGATACTAAACACGTGTCACAGTTAGTAACACAATACGTGGAATAATCAAAGTTAATTTAAATTTTCTATTAACATAACAATCATTTGTAATGATTCCACTTTTATTTTAAATGGTAAGGACTGGTTTGTCAACCCACCATTTGATAATGTTCATAATGAGCGAAACCGGTTCTGATAGTTTGAAATAGAAGTGGAGTACAAATGAGTGTTTTATTTTTCGAAATGTTTGTATACATAGATGTTTCAATTTTTCAAAACTTTTTTTGTCTGTCGAATACAGCTGTTTATTTGAATGTGCGTTCCTCCAACATAAAATCATCTTAAAATAGGCACAACATTTAGTTTTAAAAATGTCTATTCGTTATTTATTGAATACGGCCAATTGATTTAAACATCATAATCAACACATTTATCATACGCTACATGACTGGGCTCTTTCAAAAGTCATAACATTACATTATTAAATTATGATTGAATGCTCAAACCACAGAACTGTATACGTAAATAAATTCGTAAGCAGTGCCTAACTGTAGAAAGGTATCACTGGCGCAGTGAAGGGTCGACCTTTTGTTCACGTGAGTGGTACTTAGGGAAGACTAATGAATAGGTATCATGGAACCCCGGTGCGGCGCCAGACAGGATGCAGGTTCATTTTCGGTCCTAGACGGTATCAATTTGGTACCTACGTTTTAACGTCCCATTATACTGCGTCCGGATCGTGTGGCGGTGCAAACATGCCGAATTAATATCAAGCCTTATGAATATATCGACACTAAAGAGTGAAGGTATACCCGTAATATATCCTTGCTATACTTTCTTGCGCCACTCTGAAATCAAACATCTTCTTCATCAGACTTCCTGTATTGCTTTGATATAATGTTGTTTTAATTTGATTGTATGTTATATTGTTGAAATTATTATAATATATGGCAGGGTTTCCCAAACTATGTTCCGCGGAACACCAGTGTTCCGAAAGAAATTGGAATGGTTTTATCCGCTGCAACACAGTTTTAAAAAAAATCTTAAAAATTCAGCTAAGTGTTCCGTTATGTTTTCCGGACTTGCGAAGTGTTCTATTCCAGAAATTTTTTGGGAAACCCTGATATATGGGATGAAATTTTTGATGTGGGAATGATATTCACGATTTTTTTTAAAACTATGCCCACTTTATACGCGCAGCATATTCCAACATATGGATTACAAATATTCGAATATTGAAACGTTGTGGGATTCGAATAATTAAATGTATGAAATTTCGTCACGTTTTTGACAGTTTTGGTGGCTTTATTAATTGTTAGCAACTACTAGTTGTCTGTACTTGTCTTGAGTGAGTATTATGATGCTTTAATAAATAAAAATAGATTATAACGAGATTTAGTGCGCTACCGAATGTTGTCTTTATATAAAAGCAGCGGTTATATTATAATATATCAATTAATAATATTAACGAATAATTTATCAAGTTTTCGACCATCCAAAAAAATAAATATTCGATTGAAACCCCTACTGTTAATAAAGCATTTAAACTTAAACTATTTCACGAGAACTGCATATAATCCTGCTGAAAACATTTTTACCAGAAATGTACTAGTAAAGGAATACATATTATCAAGGGGACCAAAATGGCAATTTTATGTTAACGAATGGTTACATCTAATGCATAGTTTTTCAACCTTTTTAAGCCCGTGGTCCCCTTTCAAGTCTCATTTTTTTCCGTGGCCCCCCTATCCATAGTAATAAAATTCTCGGTGGTCGGGAAAAATGAAAAAATATACATTTATTTTTAAAAAATACAAAACAATAAAATTTTGCACACAAATTATTTGTTAAAAAATAGATTATGTATAATTTAAGATTTTGACTGAAGGTGCTTTTGGAATTTCAATATATTTGAATCATTCAAATTATTTACATTAATACAGATTTTGTCACTAACGACCCGGGTTTCGCCTTTCTGCATCTTCAGGCACAGATGAACTTGAACTGACGGTTAGTAAATGAATGTTTCGTGTTTATATAAGAAATGCCTGGATACTGTATGTCCTATTTTCTTTGCTGCGGAAACTTCTTAAAGCTTTTTAAATTATTCATATGATTTTTCTTCCATTTCCATGTGTTTTGTGTAAAATGGATATTAGCATTAGTGAAGCAAAACATATTAAGCACGTGAGTTTCATATTATCACGGGGTGATGAAAGAAATCCGTGGACAAGATAGTCAATACAATATTGTCGACACTTACTTTTAGATGCAGTTATTATGGTATCCCTAAATATCATTGGAAAATAATAGAAAAAGTATGTATTATACATACATTATTTCTGCTGCAATTTATAATTGTCCTACTGTATTCTATTTGATTTTAATATAAATTTTGGTTCATTATATTTTGGGTAGCCGTGGCTCCCTTAAAGTCTGCTGTGGCTCCCCAAAACTGAAATTTTCTTCTGTGGCCCCCTTGGGGCATGATGTGACCTCCCAGGGGGCCACATGGCTCCCGGTTGAGAAACGCTGATCTAATGCACCAATGCCTTTCGTTTACTCAAAAAATTCATACATCGACTGTTGGGGGATTCGAATCCATGGCCACGTTGCTGATAAGGTCGAACGTCCAAGTATATTGAAAGATCGATTCGAACACCGCTAGATAGGTTATACATTTTATTTTACAGTTCATTTTGTATGATGATTGCTTAAAAAAATAACCACAACAAGCCGAATAGCAAAGATATTGATTCTTATTTTATACAACAAAAAACTGGTAAATAGTTATCCAAAAGTGTTCACCTGCTTAAACTCTTTCTCGTTGTTTCATAATTTGGCTAAAGTTTGCCATCGTCTACATACTTTCATTTCGATAAAGTAGATTTATTGCATTCGTGATACATTATTATTTTTTACACTATGTAAGATATATTTATGCCTACGGTATTCGGCAGTTTACCTTATAATTATAAGTCGACTACGGTAAAAAAAAAATCAACTGCGTGCCTTGGGGCAGTGTGGATTGTATCGAAGGTCCGAGCGCGAAGAAATTAGTGCTTCTAAACCCTAGCAACACGAAAGAATCTACAAATATCATATTAAATAAAATATCAAATACCTTCTAAGTTTACACATACTGTGCTACCAGCCAGGGCACCATTCGTTAAAAAGCAACAGAATAAATACAAATTTACGCATATAAAGTCCAGTATATTATTATTACACGGTTTCGAAATAACACTTTCAACATACCTTCCACCTACTTTCTACTAAGTTTTATTTCTGGAAACGAGACAATTTATAAAATAAATATTGCACAGGCTCTGGATATCTCATATGATGAAAGCGATTTCATACCAATTGTACGTGAACGGGCTTGTCATTTATTGTTTGATACCGATAGTGAATAATCTTCGATTTATTAATTGATTTGGCATTTACTTGGTAGAACTCCATTTATAACAGATTAAAATAACAAAGTATTTTAGCTCTAAAGTTTTTAATAATTTTATTCGTTGATAGCTATTTCGGCTTGCGCCATCGTCATCGCCATAGTTCTGACGATGGCGCAAGCCGAAATAGCTATCAACGAATAAAATTATTAAAAACTGTAGAGCTAAAATACTTTGTTATTTTAATCTGTTGTTAATAATCTTCGACGATTTTATTATTAAAATTAATATACATACAATAAACAACACCAAACTTTAATAATCTGAATTGATTTTTATTAAAAAAAACCTATCCGCTTTTTTTGAAAATTTTAATATACTTTTTTACACGGGATTGTGTAAAAAAAGAGTCCAGTGTCTAGAAAAAAACTAATGAGTGTATTTTTATGGACATAATACTGGGAGGTGCGTCTCATCGTTCAGATTGATAATTTTTCTTTTGTGAAGAGGATCTTTCAACTGATATAAATGTGGGAAGAGTCGTTTTACAACAAAATACAATAATATAGTATTCTATCATTCTATTATATATGTATTGTGATAATTATGAATCGTATGATATTTGCCTTGCGAGATGACAAGACTTACCTTTCATCTGCATTCCATTATGTAGTATAAAACGCATGATGGTAAATTTTATTAAAAAAACTAAATTACGATTTCTGAGTAATTGAACATTGTCAATTGCGTCATTTTTTATCAATTCGTATGATGCTTTTATTTTAAAGACAAAAATATAATTACATACATATTTCCATAATGTAAAATTTTATATATAGAATTCAAACCTGTTTCTGTTCGCTTTTTATTTAAAACATTTTTTCGGTTAATGAATTTTAATTAATTCTGTTTTAAAATAATGTTGTTTTATTATATACATACATATATAAAAAAATACATCGAACACATATATACACTAGTAAGTAAACAAGGAAAATTAATTTCGATATAAACAATAATATTTTATTCAAGTTGGATATCGCTGGCTTCAAAACTCACAGTGATACAAGGTTCGCTTGAAATGGTCGAAATTGGTGATAATAACAGTGGTTTGGCTTAAAAAGCAGATATATCGTTTCCATCCCGCTTTCAAACATATTATTTTAATGTCTTGAGACATAATATATAGAACGTCTAACGCATGATGAGATTATAGTTTTCAATAATAACATGTTTCGGGCATTTGATTGGAGTTATTAATTTGTAAGTATTTTTTTTTTGGCCCGTTTCCATAGAAATATTATTTATTGGTTCCGTTCTCTATTATTCAAGCATTAAAATTAAATTTCGTTTGAATACCTATTGTGAATGTACCTCTCAAACCAAGTCTATTCACTAGTAGCAACTTTACTTTGATCTTCGAGGGCTGATTGTGTATTACAATTTTCATTGAATATAAAATAATCATTTTTTACAGTTAATGAATTTTATGCCGCATCGTGTGCTAAGCTGAGTATAAAATCCGTATCAACTGTCATTTTAACATTTTACAGTATAAAGGTATTCCAGCTACGTACCTTTTTATTTACCCAAGGTTTTATCAGTTGGTGGATTTGAAGGGGGGGGGGGGGTGAATAATTGAGAAAACTCCTAACCGAAGATCACGTGACATATTATTTTTGTGAAATACAAATATTCCATTTTTCTTCATTGAGTATTTAGCCATATTTACTACAGTCAAATAACATATAATTAACATAATGTCCTCAATTGTTCTCTTATCTTGAAGAAAGCTAGCAATGAATAATTGCAGAAAATCCTTCTTTAAAAAAGATTTTTTTTTTCTGCAAAACCATATATTTTACTAGCATTTTTTTTTGCTTGTGCTAATTTGGGCACGCGTGCCCTGTGTTAGTCAACCCAGTAATAATATTGTTATTTTGCTGTGTAAATTGTTATTTTAAGTTAATATCATTTGTGAACTATTTTCTGTCTTATTGTTAATACATCTTTTCGCGTATAGGTGAAATACCCTAGAACAGGGATGGCGAACATCCAGCACGCGTGCCCAGGGTGGCACGTTTGAGAATTGGGACGCAAACGATTTCAAAGTTCAAAAAATAAATTTTGAAGTTTAAAAAATTTTGATGAAATAATCCGTAAATTATAAATTTATTCCGTTTTATTAATTTTCAAATGTTTCCCAAGATAAACGACAATCGTTTAATTTATTTTGTTATTATTTTTTTTACTGCTTGGGCACGCCACACAATCGAGAAATAATATTTGAGCATTTTTGGCATGCGGACCCAAGAAGGTTCGCCACCCTTGCCCTAGAATAACTTACAATAAGTAGAGTTTCCAGTACATATTTGAAATGCTATTACTAACACCGACCGTGTTAAACTGATCGTTTGCATCGTTGTATTATAGTGATTGTAAAACATAGCTAAAAATCATTTATAATGATATATTGTTTGAAATCTGTTGTTTTCTATAATGATCAAATTGCAAATAACTTAAATTGTAACAACCAACCAAGGTTGCATTCTTTTTTTAAATCACACACATAATCCACTAGCGAGATATTCATCTAAAACTGATTTCATCTCGTTTCATGCGCCTAATAAGTATAAGATTTTCGCTTAGTAAGAGAGAGAAAAAAATGATTCAGATTTTAAAGCGGCGCCTGGTAGTGCTGAGTATTCTCCATCTTCCCCATTCTAATTAGGCTCACATTCTCGTTCTGTTTTCGCGTTTAATTTTGCTAGCGGTTTCGCTCTAATTGCATTATACGCAGAGCCGCGCAAGCTCGGCCACTTACACTGGGCCAAAATGTGGCCGTACCAAGAAATCGGTCTGGCCAAGAAGACAGATTTTGCCGCATTCTAGTCAATTTGTCGACCCTCATTTGACGTCAAAAAAACTTGTATCATTTATATATTGTAAATAATCTGAAACTCCATTCTTTCAACTTTTACCCGCATTGAACATTTTTAAGTTGTTCGCTGGAAAAAAAGAGAAATATTAAACGGGCCCTTGAGAGGTAAAGTGACCCTCTTTTTATAGTACAATCACGTCTTTATTTGGTGTTTTGGTAGATTGCATATTTTTACTTACGGAGATAATACTATTGCAATGTGTATTAACTGAGGTTACTTCACTTTTACGATACTTTAAGATGTGTAAAAGATTACAACACGTCTAACTTTTTTTTCTAAAATACCACTTGGCTCACTTCACCTCAAATGGGCTCAAATATAAACATCCGTCAGCGGCTTAAATTTTCAATTATTGAGCTCGTGAGGTAAAGTAGAAAAATTAAAAATAATACCGTAAATCTCATAATAAAGATCCAAATAACACTTTACCACATTTTTTTTGGAGTAATATTTTAAACTTTAAATATCTACGGTAAAATAAATCAACCCAAACAGAACCAATTTTACAGGAGGGACGAAGTCAAATTATTAAATAAACAGAATCTTGAAGTGTCAAAAGTCTTATAAAGTAGTATTAACTCAGTGTAATATAAATTTAATAGATTGCTAAAGAAAACCCTATATTAAGGTCCCTTTTCCTGGTTGCAATTTTCATAGGTCATTCTTTTTCAAACCAAAAAGCTAAATTTACATACTCATTTGGCATTTGCAGCATACATTCTTTTGATAGAATGTGTATAAAGTTGTATACATTGTGATATCGAAATAAAGCTATTTCATTTTTTACCTGTAATACCAATATTATTGTACTATTTTTGCCAACAATCAGGCCACGTAAATAAACTCTAATAAAAGCGTAACTTATTCAATATTAGTACAATTTTAGTTTTGTTACAAATGTATGCTTCGTCTTTAATTCCACGGATGATCTTTAACTAATAGTTCGTTAACATTTTGTATGGTTAATATTTATTTAAGAATATGATAATTAGATAGTACTGCTTACTGTAGGAACTTTAAATGATTTTGATCTGAATTAACTTAAATACGAATAATTTTGATTGGTAAAAAAAAATATCGTAATGGTTACGATATCTGTATGTTTTTGTTATTAAAGATTTTCATATGACTGAATTATAAAATTAATTTACCCACATACAGCAAAATATGTGATTAAAATACTTGGGAAAACTAAACACATGATAAATTATGAGTGCGGGTCTGTGAAATCGCGCGGACAATCCGGTTATTTATTAGTAAATAAGGTTGATTATTCTTTAATGAATACTTGTTTTAAGACGTTTAATTAAGTTTTATGGAGACAGTTCCGCTTCATTGGCTCTAGGGCTGCAGATTAATTCGGGCTTGTTCGCCGCTCGCGGTAATTGAAGGGCGGTCTGCACCCCTACTTCACTCCTTGCGCTCGTAGCCCCCCCTGTCCACCTGCCCCGCTAATTGCTGGATTTCATTACCACTGTTAGCTTAAACCACGCTCGGTTTTTCGCGGGAAACTCTCAGGAAAACTGCTACCTACCCAAAAATGAAACGCTCTGGATTATGAAAATAGGCTTTATTGTGGCTTCCTCAGCAAAACTTCTCAATGCAACGAAATGTAGGAATTTTGTGTATCGCATGAAATGTTTTTAGACAAAATGAATGCTTCAATGACATCATATTAAAAATATTTCTTATTTTTCGTGGTGTGTACTTAATTCCTTTCCGACCAGAGACTTTTAAAGTCTTTCACGTTTTAAATATCTCCGGGAATAACAACTTAAAGATGTTTGGACATTCTATTCAACATACAAATTAGATATTTTCCTAGATTCATTAAAAATATATTGCCCAAATTCAGTTTCCCGTAACAAACATGATACTTTCACGTGGCCGAATGATTTTTTTAAAAATAATTTTCAACAATACTCGAATTCGAGGTTTGAAAATCCGTTTTGTATTGTCATTCAATTGTCTTATTTTTATTTTATACCATCATCAGGAGCATTGTATTTTTCTACGTCATCATTTTATTTAATTTTTAGTGTAACTGTTTTTTTCTGTGAAAGTGTTTTTATACATAAGGCCTGAAATAAATATTACTATCAATATAAGCCAATTTAGCGTACTTAAGTACTTTATCGTTAAACATTATATATTGAATTGAGTTTTTATGAATTATTTATTGTTTATGGATCTTTTCAAGTTTGTCTCTTGCATACTTAAGATATTATTTATGCTATTTTCCTAATTGAACTTCGTTCCTGAAATGTTACAATATAAATTAATAAGAGTACCATTTTTCTGATGTTATTGTTTTCATTTTTTTTCAGAGGCGGCGTGTGTTCTCATCGGCTGTGCGTGAGGCGATTCCGCCGCTTCAGGCCTCAAGCTGGCAGCCGGCGCTCTCGCGGCCATGAACCCCCACTACCACCCATACTCGGAGCTCAGCTCCCCCCACCCGCCAAGCCCCGACAGCGGTGGCTATCCCCTCAATGGTCATCACGACATGCAGCCACCGTATGGTCACCCGCACTCCCACCCTCATCCCCATCCCCCGCATCCTCAGCAACATTCACACCACCCGTCCCACAATAACAACAATAATAATAATAACAATGGTCCAGGAATGAAACAGTGTGCTGGTTGTGGTGGCAAAATTGTGGAGAGATTCTTGCTCCTTGCCCTGGATCGTTATTGGCACAATGGTTGTCTTAAGTGTTCGTGCTGTGGGGCGATGTTAGCTGATATTGGATCATCCTGCTTCACCAAGGGGAATATGATCCTATGCAAAACAGACTATACGAGGTGAGTAAAGTATTCCATTTTTTTATCGTTTTCTCTTGATTATAAACTGCTGATATAACAATAATGAGGATGGGAGGGTATCCGCGAAATGAAAGATTGCTTCATAATTCCATATTGCTCACGTATGCGAGACATACATTCCAAATGCAAAACTTTATTATGAATAGTTTTGGAGTGAGTTGCAAATACATTCATTCAATTCGAGTAAATAAATTGTACTGCTGTGCAGCTGTGTGAATCAACGACCATCGTTGCAAACGTTGGTTTTACGTTCAATCTACGAACACGACTCAGAACTCATGTGCGAGAGGTATGATATGATTATCATCCACAGAATATTGTTTACTAGCGGTTACACTTGTACCAACGAAAGCGTAATCTGTCACGGTTATCATGAGTGTGATTACCCGCAATCACAACACGATGCCTTCACGAGTTAAGGATCTTCCAATATTAACCCTCCACGCCAAAAGATTATTCATATATTTTTTACATACATATTTGTAAAATGCAAAAAAATCTCCTGCGCTACACATTATGTTTGTTGATAAAAACAAATCCTAACCTAACGTAACTGTCATCTGTTTTATTTCAACTTAGTGAAGTTAAAATTATTGTCAGAGTGTTCGTGACTTACTGACTGAATAAATTTCTTTATTTTGTTTGATTATGTTTCGGTTTCAATTAGTTTCAAACACGTACTATTTTGAATTTGATCACATTTAATGTGCTAAAACTGTCAATTCATTTTTAGATATTTTAATTTTTAAAATAAAACAAGTTATATTTTCTTTTTTTTATGCTCCCAACGTGGAGCATATAGTCTCCTAATGGAGGTTTTTTTTTCTACGAAAAATGATTTTTACTCAGCCGATCAATTTTTATTTTTCGAAGAGAGTATTAACCCTCCAGAGACGAAAGCTTTTTCCGATAAAAAAAATATTTTCTAAGCCATATTAAAGTCACGGAAAACTTTTATTCCTATACAAAATTAAAGAAAAAAAAAACGCAAAGTCGTTGTATAGAAACCCCGCATGACTATATGGTCATGCTCATCCTTTTATTACCGTGTAATATTGAGTACGGACGGGCTCGCGAACATTCGGGGTTGAAATATAGCTAAACGTGATTTTTTAAAAAAATATTTACAATTTGACATCTTTAAATCAACATAATTTCAATACAAATATATTAGCAAAATAACTGTAAATAATTTGATGTTTTTATAAAAAAATAACAGTTTCAAAAAGTAAATTAAAAAAGACGGAAATTCAAAAAATCACATGTGCTTTTGGAGGCCGTTCCTGTCCCCACGGCTGATGACTAACTGTAGTCCGTACCCTTCTTAACCAAATATGAGCGATAGCAACGATATTCAGGTAGAAAAAGTATGAATAGTGGGATCAATAGACAACGGTGTTTTGTGTGACCATATGGTGACGCTCGTCCTTGGAGGGTTAAGGATAGAAATAATAGGGCAAGACATGATAGTGGTAGGCTCATATCACTTTCGTCCCACCTCGTTATTTTAGGATTGAAATGGTGGGGGTGAATTTTTAGACATCACAGACATCCATGCCTTCAAATAGTAATGGAATCGAAAAATTGCTGTTCATACTAAGATTCGAACCCGTGAGGTCTGGCACGGAAGTCAACAACGTTGACCACTGAGTCATGAACCTGACAAATTATATTTACTAAAATACAATTCTATGTTTTGCTCTTTGCGAGTATTTTCAACTTTGGATTTGATAAGTTAAGACAGAAACAAGTAAAAACATGCACATTATACAAAATTACCGATTTGCTAACCATCCGTTAGGTTACGCATTATCGTTAAAGAAAGCTGTAAATGATATTTTAGATGTTTGAATATTCAATTATTATTAAGGTTCTCAGATTTCTTTCCCGACAATGTTGCCACATGAGTTTCTCCCATCTTCACCGATACCTGCAATTTTATTTACCCATATCACTTGATGCTGGCCATACAATTGACGTCACGTCGCATCATCCACGCATCACCTGCATCAAATGATGACGACAAAATAATATCAACCACTCCAGGTACACCACGTTTCCAAATTAAATTTTTACCTAAAAGCTCGCCCAGACGGGCGAAATGTTCGATACTTCGTTGCAATTTATTGGACATTGAAATATATTTGATATTTATGTCTGATTTAAAATCATTTGTTTTTCATTATTGGAATCCAATACTTTTGAATATTTTTTTTTTTTATCAATTTGGTTTCACTATCATTTGATAGCAGTTATGATTGAAAATACTGGTATAAACTTGATGAATTTAAATCAGTACTAATATAGCCACGAAATTCATAGCACATTTAAAAAAATATTGTTGTCAATAAATCGTTTTTTCGTAATATTTAAATAATCATACCATACTACGGATGATTACTAAAAGATATCGATTTATAATATGCATACATACTCGAATCTTACTTCATTTTTTTTTAAATCGTAGGTATAAGTTAATTCTTAAATAAGAAATAAGTTTATAATAGTATTATTTTATGATTTCATGTAAACCATTATTGATCGAATTGGCATTTACTTGGTACAACTCCATTGTAATCAGGCAAGAAAAACTCAATATGTATTTCAATTCCACATTTTTTATTAGGTTGATACTCAGTTGATAGGTATTTCGGCTTTACCCCATAGTCAGTACTATTCTGATTTAGTAAGTTCTAAGTTCTGACGAGGGCGTAAAGCCGTACTAGCTTAAAAATAATTTAAAAAATGTAGAATTTTAATAAACTGTTATTTTGACTGTATTACAATATAAACTACATTCGTTATTTCAGTAAAATTCATTATTATAAATCTTAGTATAAAATGTTATGGGTTTATTCGAGAGATATGTGTTCGCATGGACGTACCTTTAGAGCAGGTTTATTCTTTGAAGTATTTTGCTGAGGTCGATGGGTGGTCCTTGTTTATTGACGCTGAATTGAATAGCCTGTGGTAATAAAAGCACAATAATTAAATTTGACAGCGGCCTGCTCTTTTTCTTATTTTTACAACGTGTAAAAAGCATCAACGCACGGGAAAACATCCGTGGTAAAAAAAAGTTTTACCCAACACTTCTACTTACAATGTGTTTGATGTTGTATCTTCTTACTAGATCTTCATTACCAATTATCGCGACTTGGAACGAACACCATTGTTAACTGATTGCTCTGTGGTTTTTTTTACTCTTGATTAGAATTTTGAATTAAAATAATTAGTCCAATTCATTATTGATCAAGTATTTTGCTTCTTTAAGATTTCGAATGTGTATGTGCTTTCAAAATAAAATTTGAATGATCTAAATTCAAGTATTATGTTGATAAGTAACATGCTTTCTTGTATACTGAGTATAAATAATATTGATTGCTTTACAGATTGTCATTAAAACAATTGAATAAATAATTTACTTGACGAATTGTAATAATTTCAATCATTTAGATTCGATTTTAATCGATTTGTTATTTTTTCATTTTAACTCTCAATATGTAGCATATGGTCTAATTATTGAGGTATTTTAACCTAATGTTTTTCTACGAAAATTGATAGTTGTGTAGTTGGTCAGCCTCCCTTTTTTGAAGAGAGGATTGATAGTAAGATTGTTAAAAAAGGTTTTTAGACATCACAAGCATTCCATTCATGCCTTCGAAAAAAATGGTGTTCTTATTGGGATTTGAACCCGCGGGATCCGTCACGTAAGCCAAAGACTTTGACGACTACGGCACGGATCCTTAAAACAAGTAATGAACACTCATTTGTCATAGATCGGCAATAAGTTTGATTGGTAGATTTGATGCCCTTTTTAGTAGTATCACATTAACAATAAAAAGCAAGACAAGTTTTTGGGAAGTGTGTTCTAAAACTTGATTGAATGAATGTATTTTGAAACTACTCACCTGAAATAGTTTATGAATATTGTTCACTCGGAAGTGCTACAGTTTGCTTCAAGAGCGGATGTTTTGCTGTATTGCAAATTGTGCATTATTATTTTTTCTTTCTTTGTATACATTTTATACTAATTTTTATCGGTGAAACTTGTTACTTAATCTAGATTAAATCGCTTACTATGCAGCATCTCATAACTGATAGATAAATCATATCGTAGAACTTATGAATCATATGTGAAAACCATTGTCTGCGTCTGAGGTTATTCCGGGGCAGGGCGTCCACAGGCACGTCCGGAGACGCCCCCCGCAATGCACAATCCCGGCACTGGCCCGCAGACCGTGTTATTTAGGGCCGACTAATTTATAACCGGATCTGGTATTCGCGGCCCGCCACCGACTATTTTATCGATCCGCAGACGATGTTGTTTACCCCTGTCTAGGGGAGAGTGAGGAAAGTGGATACCAAGGTTACGGCTAAATCAAAATAGTCGTTGCGCACTTTATTTAACTTATTCAGCTGACATTTCTGACTGATAAATACAATTTTTTAAAATGCATTGACGTGGTGTAATTTATTACGTTACCTTGCTATTTAATTTATTCAAAAAGAACTTAGATATTTTTTATTAATAGTTAACATTTCTGCTATTTTGATATGGATATCATAAGCTGTAAAACAAGGTACTAATTAAGCATCAAAATTCAATACAAAATTGAAGCTATCTTAAAAGATCATTCAAGACAAAACTGTCCGTACCAACCAACCTATCATCGTTTTAGTGTTGTTTTTTTTTTAAATATGAACACGTGATTCTCTATATCGATAAAAAGAGATGATTTTTTAAATACAATATTTAAAAATCATTATTTTCATTCCTTGTTATTAATGTTGCGGGTATTAATGTTATATTTAACAAAAAAATATCGCCCGTTGTTGTCAAGTAACTTCAACTTCTAGAAGTTCAATGTCAAATTTATATAAAATAATTATAAATAGTTTCACAGTTAGATACTCGAAGATAATTTTAAAATATTTATGATGTTTTTTTAACAGTTTATTAATCAATCACATTTTAAATTGGCACATTTATATTTGGTCAAATGAAAATGTATAATATCCAAAATAGTCGAAACAACGTTACTATTTAAACGTTAAAAATATCGTACCATCGCAAATACACTATGGAAATTCGCCGGAAAAACTTCTATCGATTTCTCCACTTCTACTTCAAAATCGGAAGTGTTTTCATGTGGCTAGCAAGTGAGTCTGAAAGCGAGAGTGTACCTTCTGAAAGTTTTTAGAGGTCTCCAGGGAGTGCAGAGAGAGTTGGCATTAGCTCGTAGCATTCGTAGCACTTCTTCAGACCGCCCCACAGCGCCGTGCTACGCGGAGCCAATTTTCAAACCGCGACTCTACAACTTACCGCTAACCTCGTAGACATTATTTGTTCATTCTTTATTCTTACCAGATGTATCCTTTCGTTGTTACATTACTTTCAAATTCACCGTTTATGTTTAAAAATAAAAATGCATTTTCACTATTGTCTATTGCCAACATATTATATTTAGATAAAAAAAGCTTTTTCGGTACAACTATGCTATCGCGCTATTTTGTTTTGATTTAGACTTGGGCATACACTGTTTTCCATATGTTCTCAATTATAAAAAATGTACTAACATTTAAAATTGTTAACACATGGAATCAAAGCCAACGTCGTATATCATATATGTATCTGTAAAATGGGAATTTTAACTACGGAGTTATAACACTAGTAAAGCAAATAATATCTCTCCTATGGTATCATACATAACAATTAGGTCGAATTATTAAAATTAATTTGAAAAAAAACACAAAATTCCTTTCTACTTATTTCCACTTTCATTTACCAAGATCAGGACCGGTTTCGGTAATCAACTCAGCTGATAATCTCTTCATGAGCGAAACCTGTCCCGATATTGGTAAATAAAAGTAGAAATAAGTAGAAAGCAATATTATTATGTTTCTCTTAATATTAATTAATTTACTAATAAAAACACGACATTCCTTTGTATTTTATGCCACTTTATTTAATAGGTCAGGGCCGGTTTCGCTCGTTGCGAGCATTGTCAACTGATAAGAAATATAATTAAACAATGCTGTTTATACAAAAATAAATTCAAATTTATTATTTATCAGTTGAAAATGCTTGCAATGAGCGAAACCGGTCCTGACCTATTAAATAAAGTGGAATTAAGTACAAAGGAATATTGTGTTTTTATTAATATAATGCCTTCCCACCAAGTATTGACAGTGAACTCCCCTAAAGTGAGAAAAATCATTTTACCATTTATGATGAAGCTAAAATATTTTTTATTTTTTTATGCTCTAAAATATGGACTTACTTTTTGAGATGACGATATCTTACGATGTATAAATACAGGTACGTTCAAAACTTCAGTATTAATCTCCTACATAACTTTTTATACGTCACGGTTATTATACGTTCATTCAATTTTAAAATCATCGAAATAGTCATTTAATCATATTGCTAGCCAGATAAGTAAAACGAATCAATTTGTATCATGAAAAAGAATATGTCCGCAATTGATAAATCACCCATTTCTCTCGCACTATGCCAACCCACACAGCACTTCAAAAATTATTATTGAGTGTACATCATCTTTCTTCATTACATTTAGAAAGTCGCTTAATCAGCTAGGTTAGGCTAAATTTTGGGTACTCAAAATGACAACTCTTTGGCGGGGTCTGACATTTGACCCGTGTTTTTTTTGATGAAACTCTCTATTCATTGGTAGAATGCGCAACGTTTCTTTTGTCATATTTGATTAATTTACACCGTGCTTTAATTAATGAATAAATAATAGGCCAAGCAAAATTTGATTACCAATTAGTAAAGTATATATTTGAGTAATAATTGCATCGCAACTAAACAGAACGCTAGTTGCAAAATATATCGTACACTTTGCCGTTGTGATATATGTATGTATGTAAATAATGGAAAGCTCAACAATTCGTATAATGGTATCAGTAGCCAGATTGCAAGACTTTTGATTAGTGATCATAAATTTCTGGGCTTATGAAGTGGCAATCAAGTGTTGATTTTAACTGTCTCGGGCAAATAATTAATATGTTTCCAGGAATAAAAAATGTTTACAAAAACCACGCACAACTAACTACACGCAACAGAATGGTTAGATCTGGGTTTGCTCAGCAAAGAAACATTGTGGTATAGATGTCCCAAGTTAACTTGACTATGGCAGAATTCTGAACTAAAATCGTCGCCCTAGGTTTGAAATCTTCAATATCCATTAAATAAAAAAAAACTTTTAGGAATTTATGTCTCATCTCTACACCGTCGCTAGAATTTATACTGAAATGTGAAAAGACGAATGAAAGTACATAAAATCAGAAAATATGTAAAAAAAAAAGGAGGATTAATTTCATGTATATTATTATGTTATATAAAACTATCAAATCAATATTTTATTGTTGATCCCTATATATAATTATTTGTATGTGTAGAACACTAAACAAAAATTGATATATTTTTTTTGTAATGAAAGAAAATCTGAAAAATATAATATTGACGATTTGGACAATGTTGCGTTATTTGTTATAATAAGAGTTTATGTCATTTTGTAATATAAAAAATAAGAATATTTAAAATGAACTTTCGTAAAATTATAAAAAAAATATCATTCGAAGAATTTTGAAAAGCGCCCTGTCGTTAAGTTGGTGACATGCATCTAGAACAGTTTTATCCTAGACTAACACATTCCCTAGCAACTGTCAAACGGAGCAAGTCGTTTGACAACATTGTGAAGTCGTGATTTTATTATTTAAAATAGAGTGAAATAAAGAGATATCAGCTATGTCAAGTACTTCTAAACCAATCCGTGGGAGTGCCCGGGAGGTTATTCTAAAAGTCTCTCAGTTCTGTTAACGGTAAAAATCCGAAAAAGAACCAATAATTCCCATCATCAACCCCGTAGAATGAGCGGCAGCCATGACAGGTAAAATCACTTTTTCAGTGTTGCCAAGTTAGGTTATTATTAATATTTAAATATTTAAAATTGTATTTGGAAGAATCATTTTTTTGTAAAAAAATAAATTTTGAGCAGTCCTTTAAACTAGTATAAGTGTTCATTTTTAATATGAATAAATTATAAAGTTTCTCATAAAACAAATATTTTTTAATTAGATCAAAAATAGCCATGTATTTTAGTTCTACATTTTATTTCTTAATTTAGTTGACATCTAGCTATTTCGCCTTTTTGCCCTTTTCATAACTATTTATAGATTTGAAAGAAACGATAGTTATAATAATGGTGTGAATCAGAAATAGCTATCAACTATTAATATCAACTATTACTTGATTTTTTTAACCTTATTATAATGGAGTTCTACCAAGTGAATACTAATTCAATCGTATACTTTTAATGCAGGCGTATCATGCAGTACCATATGAAGAATCAAATGTGAGGCAAATGCGACTAGTCTTACGCCAATTGTTAAACTTTCTACGCCAGGAAAAAAAAGGAAAATAACTCAAAAAAAAATATTAAATATATTAAATTTACTACATATTGAATAAATTTATATTAGATTATATTTTACTTTATTATAGAATAGATAAGATTATTAAACGACATTTTATTTCTTTTTAACTATCCGTAGCAATTAAATTTGAATCGTTCAAACTATGTACATTCTCACAAATTTTGTCACTAACGACCCGGGTTTCGCCTTTCGGCATCTTCAGGCATTCAAGTTCATCCGTGCACTTGAATGCCTGAAGATGCCGAAAGGCGAAACCCGGGTCGTTAGTGACAAAATTTGTGAGAATGTACATAGTTTGAACGATTCAAATTTAATATTGAAATTCCACCAAGCACCTTCAGTCGAAATCTTAAATTATATCCGTAGCAATGTTTCAATTAAAATATGTTGAAATGAACATTTGTTTTTATTTATATTTTATATATGAAAGTTTATAAATAAATAAACAATTTTGGTTGAGTATGGCAACATTACTGATGCGATGGTTGCGCCCTCGCGGGCAGTCAAGTTAATTTGGTAGATCTCTAGTACCCCATTGTACAACACCTTGACGCGTTACCAAACTATTGGAAATAGTGTTTTACGAGCTATAATAAAATAATGACATCTACTTGGTAAAGTGGTTCTGATGCCATTTTAGTATTTGTATGTAGTTTGTTTTAGTTTACTGTTATGATTTAAGATTTCGACTGAAGGTGCTTAATGGAATTTCAATATTAAATTTGAACGATTCAAATTTACTGTTATTAAATTTGAATCGTTCAAACTATGTACATTCTCACAAATTTTGTCACTAACTTTGTGTTAGTGACAAAATTTGTGAGAATGTACATAGTTTGAACGATTCAAATTTAATATTGAAATTCCACCAAGCACCTTCAGTCGAAATCTTAAATTACTGTTATTAAATTAAATGGTGTAATAAACCATAATATTCAATGCCAATTGTTAATCGCACCTTTTTATTTCACTTTGTTTTCCATAATTTACACTGTTAAGTTAAGATTTCGACTGAAGGTGCTTGGTGGAATTTTAATATTAAATTGGAATCGTTTAAATTATGAACATTCAAACATAATTTGAACGATTCAAATTTAACACTGTTAAATTCTATTTCTTATCAGTTGATAATACTCGCCATAAGCGAAACCGGTCCTGATCTTGGTAAATAAAGGTGGAAATAAGTAAATAGGAAAACCAATTGTATTTCTTAATTTTATGTATATTAATTTAAAAACACACAACATATGGATGAAATTGTTTTTTTCAGAAAATACAGCGTGCTTAAATCTATATATCTGCATTCATTCAGGTGGTAATTATGTACATTCACACAAGTTTTGTCACTAACGATCCGGGTTTCGCCTTTCGGCATCTTTAGGCGTTCAAGTGCATGGATGAACTTGAACTGAGGTCAGTTCAGTTACATAATTTGAACGATTCAAATTTAATATTGAAATTCCACCTTCAGTCGAAATCTTAAATTAAATACTTCTGCCAGTATACCGACGATGTATGTGATTCAGTTTCTAAGTAACGAGTTCATGTTTGAGTTATGCATAATTGTCGTTGTTTATTTGCGATACTCGTTGCGATCGAAAATCCCATCTCTCACCGCGTAACGCATCAGTCAAATGACGCGGGGTTCGGCGGCCGTATGCAAAGATGATACCAATTATTTTCTGTTTCATTGATTGTCGTTTCTCTTACGACGAAAATAGACAACGGCGACAACGGCGCAGTCTGTCTCCCCTAACGAGCCCGTTCGCGGTCGTTATTAAGGCGTTATTCGTGTTAATAATGAGCCGCTTGTTTTAATAACTGACGTACCGTCGCGCCGATCTCCATAATTAATCTATCGTAGAACGAAACCAAACACGTGAACCGGCCGATCGATATCTGTCTATTTCAGGGTTGCATACTCCGATTTCCTAGAGTCTTAATTTTTTTAAACTAATCGTCTTTTTTTAATCTATTTTTCATACGATTAACTGAAAAAATGCAACGCCGTAGTTGTGAAATATATGAGGAGCAAACAAGTGATTTGTCACAAATTATGAAAAATTTCGCTTAACATCATTCAGTCCTGATAGTTCATTATAAAATCTATGAATGGAAATCAAAATTAGTGTTCAAAAAAGGTTTTTTTCATATAAAATTAAATCATAAAGTTGACACATTCAAGCAAACTGTGATTTTTCTAACACTTAAATCATCATTTCCCAAGCTCTGTATTTGTGTGACAAATCACTTTTTAAATATAAAATTTAAAATAACTTTGATTTTTCCACGTATTATACTACTAACTGTGACACGTGTTTCGCCTCTTTAAGAGGCATCATCAGACTTACTATCGCAAAGTTTGCTTAATTAATGAAGCAAGATTGATTCTAACATTTTTAAATTATGAAATTACAAAATGAAGTTTGGGCTTTTTTTCCTTTTAAGGGAAGCAATGAGGGGGTGATAGAATCGAAATAAAGCAAACAAATAATGATACTCATGAACTGCAATCAATCAGATTGGGATTTTTCCCTTTTAAAGGAAGCAAGGAGGGGGTTATAGAATCGAAACAAAGCAAACCAGTATAATCATACTAATAATGACGTTAAACATTACAAACTATTAAAATAATGAGCTACGTGGAATAATCAAAGTTATTTTAAATTTTATATTAAAATGAACTTCCACAAAGTTACCGTCGAAACCATCGAAACACTTTTTGAATGTTTGCTCCTCATATTCTTTCATTTATTGTATAGGTACTAAATAATGACGTCTCAGATTTGTGCTCAGTTTAGTTTGCCATTTAACAATAAAAAGATTTACGCCAGTACAACGATAACAAATTGTGCAAATTTATTTATTAAAAAATTGTATCGGCCTGAACGTTACAGTCAATGGATTGTGCTATAGATAGATGATTACTGGCATTCTCGTTTCCCAGTTACTGGTGTTAAAGAAGTGTTGCTATTTATAAAAAAAAATGCCTTAACTATCGCGCGCTTTTGTTTCTTTATGTATGGTACCAAGAACTCAACGGTAGCGCACAATTCAGTGCAAGTGCAAAGCAGCTTATAGAGGTTGGAGGACCCTTTTAAAATGTGACCAAAAAGTATTTTCTGTTCATAATAATCGATCATTTGTACTTGTAAAAAATTCAAACTCATAATGTTATTAGCGGTGTACGAATAACAAAACTTATAACAAAGTTTATAACCCCGAAAATCCCACAAGAACCATCTTGACAACCACCAAGGCATGATTCACTAGTGATAGCTAAACAATCGAACACGCATGAACACTTGTATCAAAACTCTTTTTCTTAAGAACTTAACGTAAACAAATAACTATTAATATTATACGGACATCTTTTAAAAAAATCTTAACACAGCCCTGTTTATATTCAATATACGTGAAACAAGGCCCTTAACACCTAATAGGGACACCGCGAAGGTCTCGTACTCCAAATCATTCTCAAACCACTGCCTTTATTATTTATTGTATTATAATTGCCGTTCAATTCATCATACATAGTATTTCCTATAATAATCAATCAATAACTTTTGACGTTCGTGGTCAATGTTGTTTGTTACTAATTGTATCACATCAGACAAGTTTAATCAAATGAAACACTATTATTAAAACACACAATGTAAGTTTTTTTAATTGTATAATATATATAATTCAAATTTTATCTTGTGATTGATTGATCAAGTTGTAAATATGCAGAATCTTGTAGTTAATTTTTATAAGCTCATTTTAAATATAATCATTAAAAACCACAGCCACTATTATACAAGTAATTGTGTGAAAATGATGCAGCTGTATCAACAATAAGTTTTCTAACATACATGCGTTAGAACTTATTCTTATTTTATACTCATAAATGCAAATATAAAATTATGTCGCCCGCTGTGGTCTAGTTGGTTAGAGCTTGCTTTACCGACCAGGTGGGTCTAGGTTCGATTCCCGGTAAGGTCAATGTCAAAATTGGATTTTTTTCAATTTTAATTTGAGATCTAAGACATGGGTGTTTGTGAAGTCAATTCTCCTTGAGTTTATCTCATGTGACTTTTAAAAATTCTCATCGAGTATATCTTGTATGATCTTTCAACTTAAAAGTATTTGACGCATTGGCGTAAGCTGTTATGTCAAATATTTTATAAATTTAAAATATTAAAATATTAAAAAGAACAAGATCAAGTAATTTAAAATCTGTAGAATTATTGTTTTCAATACTTATACAATGCTGTTACTACGTCCAGTATTTTAAGGACATATTGTTTCACTATGTCGCAAATTTAACATGCAAAATTAAATTTGATGACTTTGTCACTATAATTGTGATACAAATTGTGCGACGTGGTTTTTTCTCTTTAATAAACATCATCAGACATATCCTTTCGATGTTCTGTCTGATGATGCTTCTTAAAGAAGTAAACACGTATCGCAATCAATAACAAAGTTATCACGTCCAATTTTATTTAAAAAATGAACATCCACAAAGTTATCACTAAGTCCATCGAAAATATTACTTTGTTATTTTTACGTTATTTTTAATTGTCATTCTTTCGTCTGCAGATTATTTTTGTATGTCATAACAGTAGGATTTTAATTTTTTTTCGTTTTGTTTTTATATTCTGAATATGTCGTTCACGTCAGTAGGAAGACCGTCTCCGGGAACTCATACTAAATCCAGTACAAAAATGTGTAGTTAATTAGTGATATGGTATAATATGACGGTCCGTCCTTACCAGTCTGTTATAATTGGCTTCCGACGACTACCGTGCATCCAATAAACATAACTAACACACCGACCGCTCATGCTGCGAAGGGGTACCAACCAACATATGGTACAAGTTAATAGTCTTTTCATGCTTCCACCATCTCAATTTTTCAGAGTAACTGGATTATTTGATTATAATTGGATAAACTTACTTATATTCCCGGCAGGTGTATCTACCACTCATTTTACAAACAGTTATTTCTAAAAGATATAATATATCGATGTTTATTGCAAAGAGAGTCTATGTTAAGTTTTGTATATTTTGAGAACAACGTTTTTGCATCATATGCATATTATGAAATATTGTTAAAGTGGACATATTATGTTTCCGGATAATGCATCTATCTTCTCACGATGTTTTTTGAAAGTACTATTATTTTACAGTAAAACGATATAATGCAAAAGAGGTTTATGCATATGAGACCTTAATTTCGACAAAAACTGGACATTACAATATATTTGCACGAAATCATCAATACTAGAATCGTTCAAATTTTGTAAATTTTCTTACGTTTTGTCACTTACGATCCGGGTTTCGCCTTTCGGGAACTTCATTCGTTTAATGCAGAAGTGAACTTTTTTCGTATTACATGAAAAAAACACAGACCTGCGTTCACTGCCACGCAGTAACGTGTGTTTGCCCTGTGTTCCGTTGTGGAACCGGCACAGATTCCTGCTTGACGCGCGCATGTTTGGGTATGACCGTAAAACGGACTAATTTGTGCAAACTAAACATTATACGATACGACTCATTAAAACTAATGAAAGTCATCATTTTTTTTTAATAACTCATTTTGTGCATTCTTTGTACCATTTTAGTAAAGAACGCATTTTTTATCGGTCATTATTATAATCGCTGAATAAAAGACAGGCGATTGTCACTGAACATTTATTCCTAATTTTAATTGTGTGAGGTCGACATATAAATGCATATTATAATTATACATGTAACATAAAATATCGATGCTATATAAGTACTTTATCCTAAAAGCTCAAATTTACCATTTGTTGTTTACTTAGAACTATATATGTATTTGTTAATAATTAATTTCTGCTAGTACGTTGACAAACTATATTACTTGGAAACATTGAATAGTCAATTAATTACTGATAAAATTCTGTCTAAATTATGATTATATATACATGGTAAATAGTACTCACTAAAGGTCAGTTCAAGTACATCCATGCACTCGAACGCCTGATTGTACCGAAAGGAGAAACCCACGTCGTTAGTGACAAAATAAAACAATTCCAATTTCATTTGTAATTGCTTAGTTTTTCAGAATATAATAGCTTTACTTTTTGGTTCACGAATAAAAAAATCTTTGCCACAGTGTCAGCTATATTTACAGTTTTTTGTCATTCATTATTATTACCAATACAAAAAAAAACTATGAACAGAGCTAGTTTTTATGAAGCTCAATTACAACCATGTGCTTCTTATTATCGCATGCGAAGATATGGACTGTTGACATCTGTGATAATAACTGTTGCTTCTTCTGTTTTCTTTCGCTGTCAACTTTCATAATTGACGTGAATCCTTCGCTGAGATAAAGATCATTAAAGTTACTACGATATGCATGTTAAATTATCGATATTAAATTATAACATTTGGGCTCGTTTCTCTGATATTAATATTTTTATTTATTTTTTTACCAACGTAGCTAAATATTTATTTGTATCAAAAAATGTAGCCTTTTTCTTTAAGAACATTCTACGTTTGATTGTGGTTTTTATTAATTCTCAAATTGTCGAATATCTAATCTGAAAGTTAAGTGATATATTGTTCAATAGTTCGAACTATGTACTGCTAAACAATTTTATTTGATAGAATATTTCTTAGACCCATATATGAGTTGTCTGTTATCAAAAGCAGAGTTTTTCCATACATGATGTATGGAACAGTTCTGCTTTTGATACCAGATTACTCATGTACACCTTGTCTTAGTTTTATTATCATAAGCGACGTTAACCTTTTTGATGATATACGCCAGTTGAGCGGAACCTGCGGCCTTTTGACTTTTGACAACATATTAACTTTGATTAAAACATTATACGTAAGCTTTTGGAAAATGAGTGTACTCAACCCATTATATATTCGGCAGGTCGAAAAAAAGAATGTCAACGTTTTCTTTACTGCGGCCTTATTTTGAATCAGATAAATCAATGTTGCCTTTAGAAATGAAAGGGTTCCCCGCCCGTGGTCTACACATAACTAATAAAGTTTGTAACGTATCTTCGCAAAGCTCCGTTACTCGACAAAACGTGATGGCGATGAAATAAAATTTCGCAAAATCAAAATTATACCATTGCTTGTATTTTAGGTACATTAATGCTTCTGTTAATGAAAACTCACCATGGCGAAGTCCCGCAAAAATCAACACAAACGACTATTTCAAACAAAATTAACGAATCTGGTACACAAGAAACAATTGAGGAAATTACAAATATTTAGACCTGAGACGAATTTGAAGAGTAAATATTTTATTTATCAGAATATTGTACTTAAAAAATGTATCACCAACACCATTTTTTAAGATAATATTTTCAAATTTGAATCGTTTAAATTATGTACATTCACACAGATTTTGTCACTAACGACCCGGGTTTCGCCTTTCGGCATTTTCGGGCGTTCAACTGCAGGGATGAACTTGAACTAACGCTTAGCAAATGAATGTTTCGTGTTTATATAAGAATTGCACTTGAACGCCTGAAGTTGCCGAAAGGCGAAACCCGGGTCGTTAGTGACAATATCTGTGTGAATGTTTATATATTTGAACGATTAAAATTTAATATTGAAATTCCACCAAGCACCTTCAGTCGAAATCTTAAATAATATTTTTACTGACGAAACACAATAATAATTTAATTATAATATTTTGTTCTAGTAATAATTGGAGAACCTTTTTTATGCAATACACAATTAATACGTTTGCTTATTAGATTTTATACATTTACCGTGTTTTATTTATACTTTATTATTTTTTATAAAATGGTTAAAATTCCAATTCATCGATGCATTTTGGGTTTAATGAGCTCATGGACTCCAGGACGATGATATTTCGATTTATTTTATATAACTAAGATTAGTAAATTGTCATAATATTTTTCACCTCTATCTCCTCGTCCTCCAAAGGTTATTTCTACCTGCACTGGGTATTCACATGTGCACAACAAATGTGGGTAATGAGTAGATCGGACAATAGGAGTTTCAACATGCGAACAAGAACTAAAATCTCTCTACCTGAAATTGTAGGTAAAACGCTTTCATTGTCAATGGGAATGAACAAAAAAGAATATCCATACTTCACCTGAATGTATTTTAATGATTTGCTTCACAGAATTACGTGAATAGTGAAGTTTTTTTTGTTATAAATGTCTCTCGCAGTTTGCTAGAGATCTACCAAATTAACTTGACTGCCCGCGAGGGCTCAACCATCGCATCAGTAATGTTGCCATACTCAACCAAAATTGTTTATTTATTTATAAACTTTCATATATAAAATATAAATAAAAACAAATGTTCATTTCAACATATTTTAATTAAAACATTGCTACGTTAAACTATAGTTAAAAAGAAATAAAATGTCGTTTAATAATCTAATTTTTTCTACAATAAAGTAAAATATAATCTAATATAAATTTATTCAATATGTAGTAAATTTTATATAATATTTAAATGGAAATATAATTTTGCAACGCCAACACTTTGTTTATTAAATACTAAGAAACTACTGTTATTGCTCAATTTCAGATAAACTGTCATCTGTGTCACTGTCCGAACCATTGACAACAAAAACTAATCTATCCATTTCTCCATCAATAATTGCATTTCTATCGTAGTATTTGTCTTCTACCTTAACCACGTGTTGGCAAACATTTTTCCACTCTTGCGTGGATATAGTGGAAAAAGCAGCTTCTGTGAGATTTAAAATTTTGCTGGATAGCTGTTCCACATTTTTAAATAGTAATATTCGTCGGATAAAACATGACATATTTCCCTTCAAACATTGTGCTAACTGCAAAAGCTCTGATCACGTATTATAAAAATATCGTTTTTTTTAATTTATGCGGTATATTTTGAAAATACACAACCAATTTATTTCACATGTCGTTCGCGAACGACACGATAAACGATAGCCACTCGTTTACCTTTATAAGAACACTAGAAGCGCGCGAATCGCTTTTCACACCTTTTGGGACACAGATTAAGAATACAAATAGCTAGTCGAGAATCCAATTAGAATTAAATCGCGGTATTTTTTCCCTTTTTTCTTTCCCAGTGATGCTAAATTGACATAATAAAGCAATAATTCGAATGAATGAATCAATAAGAAAAAAAATGAGTTGGTAATTGCAAAATTTATCATGTCTGATTTATTTATATATACATAATGTTATACACAAACAAAGTTAAGTATAGCCAAATTACGAATATTAAATGACGATTTTCATACCGAGCCTATTTGATTAGGAAACACGACATTAATTGTCTGCTATCTTAAATTTATTATTAACACGGAGGATGGCTGAAAAGCAAAAATATCATTCTAAAGCACAATGCCCTTTTGCTGCATATTGTATCTTGTTTTTGGTTAATAAACATAGTTCCGTAATGGAAAGAGACGCATATTCTGCTTTCCCCTTCGACTGATAATTATTTGCAGTATTTTCTCGTAAAGCTGGTAAGTCTTATCTCATTATTCTTAAAAGTCGACCCACATGTGCAATATCTCCAACGACACTAAAAATCCTGTCAAAAATGATTGATATCTGAGTTTCTTTATTACTTTTTTGACCTCCAATCCGCGAGAATATTATTGTGAATCAAATACATAATTTTCCATCTGTCAAAAATTTATTTAAATAATTAGCTCTAAATCACTTGGAATAACGTGTTTTTTTAATGAGTTATTGGCTTTCATATTTAACTTGTCGTTTCGTAATTGCCGAGTTGAAGTCCCACGACAATGCGAACCTCGTTTTGAAATGTGTGCGAGTTGTAAGTTGTATATCATTATTTAATTTGTTTATCGGTTTTATCTCAAACAATATAAATTATTCAAGATAGTATTTACAGATAATTCTATTCCAGACAATTTTGTAATTATCTCTGGGTGTGAGAATTACGAATCTCGAATAATTCGAACGTTGGAACTGTTTTCAAAATTTGCATATCGAAATAGTTTTTCCATCATTAAAAATATTCGTTCCAACGATTTCGTAAATAATACAACTGTCAAAATACTGGAATGCCAAATATTTTGTTTATATATATTTAAAAAAAAATCGATATTATATGATGCTAATGTCACAAAAACATGTTTATAACGCCTTGCGAAACTTGTATATTGTGTCGCTGTCGCTACTTTTTTTCTTAATAAACAACAATAATTATCGAATCAATCATTTACCGTTGCAGGTTTTTATGTCAAAAATTTGTTATAATAAAGTTTAATGACAGTGTTGCATGACAGTTTTATAGTAGAGTTCTACCAAGTAAATGACAGTTGAATCAAGTAAAGTTTTTTGAAGAAAGTTTCGCAACTATTAGTTGACAATGCTCATCATGAGCGAAACCGGTCCTGATCTAATAAATTTTATGTGGAAAAAGTACTAAAAATGTTTTATTATTTTCATTAGATTAATCCAGTGGCTTCCAAACTTGGTATGTTACCATACGTCGCCCTTCATTTTATACAATTTAATTGAATATTTAAAAGATTATACTTTTTGCTTCTCCATTTGAATTATTACGCGTCCTTCAGTTTAAAAATCGAAAAAATTACCAATGATAAATATAACATTTTATTAGTATAAAATCACACGTCTTATTTCATATTTTACCTGAAACGGACCTGAAAGTTCCGAAACAATATTTTTCTCCACAAATAAACCATATCTTTGTTTTTTCTCTGCAGAACGTTCGTAATTCAAAAACTTAACCTTTTAAATTCGGAATCTGCGAATTCCTGGCAAGGGCATGCATCCAATCAGTCGGTCGGCGCAATAAGCACCCCTCTGCACCCCCGTTACCAGTTACCCTCCCGCCCCGCCGCTTCCCGCTGCCAATCAGCTGCGAAATGTTTAGGCAACCAGCCCCACAGTCAGACGCCGGATTTTACGTACAGTCAGAGTAAATAGTTTCATTCGTAAATCTTATGGAATGTGATGGTTTGAAAAATGGATAAGATTATAATAAAAAATAAATATATATAAATGTATAGATATTGTACCTATCAACAATAATACCAGTCCTGTAATTATACATAATTTTCGGTTACTTTGTATTCGTTTTCATATAATTGATATTTACTCTTCATATTCTATAATACTTTCCACAAATGACCAGTATTGTAGAATATTCACTATTAAAAAAATGTTTTGTATATTCTACATGGAAAACGATAGCTGTAAAATGACTATTTTTTAATAATAATTCTTATACATGTATATAATAATAATATAGAAAAGGGAAGTACTAACCTCCAGTTCAAGTTGATCCGTGTACTCGAATGCCCGAAAATGCCGAAAAACGAATCCCGGATCGTTAGTGACAAATCGTATGAAAATGTACAAAATTTGACATTAAAATTCTATCAAATACCTTCATTAAAAATTCTTAATCCTTTTTTTATTTTAAATAAATACAGTGTTATTTTTATATTTTAAATAAAAAAAACACGACCAAGTTTTACTATATATTTGAATTGATCTAAAACGAATGGCTAAACAGCTATTGTCGTAGGGCTTGTCGGTAATGTTATGGACTATTATTATTAAATCTATCAACTATTATCGTAACTATCAATAATCGTAACAATCGTAACTATCAATATTATTAAAATTATTCGATAGAATACTACTGATGGATGCACCTGAAAGTTGTAGATCACGTCCAACGCATAGTTACGCTCTCCGTAGGTATTAACTAGACTAACAACTATTTCTTATAAATGTATGCACTTTTGAATTACTCTATCTTCCAATGATTGATACGTCTCCGTATGAGCGTCTTTTCTTTAAACATGCACGGATATATATCTGGTGGATTGGTCGGGCCGCAAACAACAACAGTAACAAGACGAAGCTAGCGGCCGCAAACGTGATCCAGGCTGATTGCGGACTATGCAGCAGCCAGAGGGGTGCGGAGCAGAAACACAGGGGCTAGCAACAGTGAAAAGGTACCCACGTTCAGAGATTCCGGAGATATCAGGACTTTTAAGAAGTAAATTTCACATATTTTATATAAAATTAAAACAGGAACGTTTTCCTCAGCTGGTGATAATTTTGAAAGTTTACGTAAAGTTTTCTAAAAATAGCTTTACATATCATGTGAATAATTATGGTAAAAACAGTCAAGTATTTTTTCTATTTCAGCATCGCTTAATTTTATCGTAATGTCAAAATAGATATCTATTAAAAACTCTTGTAGAGCTTAATACTTTGTTATTTTTTAAAAATTATTCCAATGGAGGTATCTCTTCGAAGAAAATGTCAATTGAATAATTAAAAGAAATATATATATAGTAAAAAGCTATATGAAAAAAATGTAAGATAATGGTCCATCTACAAATAAAAAATGGAAACGAAAGACCCTTAATAATAATATGATTGCTTGTACTATAACGCCCTATATGTTTGCTGAGTTATATTTGAAAATATGTGCATTTTATCGATTTATTTAACTATTCACTGTTGAAAATGCTCGTCATAAGCGAAACCGGTTCTGATAATATTAAATAAATGTGGAATCAGTACAAAATAGTGTTTTATTTTTTCTGAATATTCACAATCGTGCTAAGAATAAGATAGTAAGAAAAAATGTTGACCATCTCATGTTTATCTGCGAAAGTAACGAATAGTAGTGACGCCTAACGAGCGCCAAGACGTCTGTGACAGCCACGTCCTTTGGGGGCGCAATAATCTGGCGATATTAAGAATAGACAAGGAGGGGGGGCGCGCCTGTCCCTCTCGCCATCTTTTCCATCCCACTTCTGATAATCTAATCGAGAAGCCGCGCGTCGTTTGCTGTCAAATTACCAGCGCGTCAAGCATGCAGGACGTGACTCGATATTAAAGAATTTATTTATTCCAGGCCCGCGAGATTCAATTGTGGCTTTCGGATTATGGATTTCGGATCACGGCGAAGTCGGTTATGACAGTAGCCAATTTTCCAGCAAAAAGTCCATCAATGACGGATTGCTTGCTACGTGTAATTCAGTAATAATAATTTCTTCCAGCTTCTTTGTTTGGCACGTAACTACATAACCACCTGTGAGATTCCTGCCAATTTATGATTTTACTTTGTTATGTCCATTCGTACTTCTTATGTTTTTACGGTTAAGGGTCATTGTATATATTTTTAAATCCATGTTCGCTGTCAATGTCAAGCTAGGTATCTCATCGAAAGTTTTGCTCAAATTCTCTTTTTTTTTGTAGAGTAAAAATATTAAAGATAAGGTTAAGATAGACTTAATGGTTAGCTAATCACTCTCGCTACCCCTCGTTATTTTAGATTTAAAAAGGTGGGATAGACATTACAAACATCCGTGCCTTCGAACAGAAATTGATAAATCGATTGAAAAAAATCTGTTTGCACTGGGATTTGAGTTCCAGCACGAAAGACTACGACATTAACACTGCGGTACGGACTCGATGTTATATGTATTGAAATACAACACTTTTCTTTCTATTCCACAGTTTTATATAATTATCATGATAGCTGAATATCAATCAGTCGGTAGTAAATGTTCGCGATGATATTCAATCATCGTTTCTGATAATTGTATTAATTATTAAAAAAATTCGTCTTTCGTTGAAGTTTCACACCCTAAAAGTGTTATTTTAAATTTTGACTAAAGGTGCTTGGTGGAATTTCAATTTAAATCGTTAAAATTATGTACATTCACACAATTTTTGTCTCTAACGACACGGGTGTCGCCTTTCGGCATCTTCATGCTTTAGGCCAGTGCTTCCCAACCTGTTTCATGCCAAGGACTCCTAAATCTGAAAACATTAATCTGCGGACTCCCAATTTTTTTTTTTTATGAACTGTGTCCACATAATCTGATATTCTGTCGAACTCATTTTATACTACGATATTTTTTTCCACTAGGCACCATTTGGTGATTGTCTTTATTTAATATATTTTATTGGATTTTTTTACTATAAAAGTGAAAAATCTAAAAAAGTTTTATCTGTATAAATGACGGCCCATTGCCTTACTTATTTTACTTAATATTTTTTTTATGCTGATCGTAAACTAATACAAATTCGGAAGGAAACGTTCAGCAGCGAGTGTTTAAAACGAACCACAATGAAGAATGGCAACATGTACGGTTTTGATTTATTCAATGTCAAAAAGCAAGGTGCTCACTGTAAAAATAAAACACCCTTTCAATTAATTCCACAGTTATTAGCGCGAGTGTTTTCGACTGCTTAATTTTGTGAGCGACACCGGTCCTGAGCCTAATAAATAATGAGAAATCCTTTAGTTTCTTCGTGACTTAAAACATACATTGTTAGACCTCTCATGTTATCATTATTAACAATTAGCAAATCAAATATCCAAATTACACGTGTTTCATGCGACCCTACTTCTGCCGTCAGTTAGTGCACGTCCCGCCGTCAGGTAAGGCCCGCGGGCCGTTGAAGGCGATTCGTTACCGGCCAGGCCTCGGTTTAACTTTATCAATCGAGCCAATTGGGCCGGGTGAATCGGCAATCAGGCGACGTTATTCGGTCAACTCTGCGAACCCCGCTCCTTTGCACCCGGCGCCCTGTGCGATCCCCTGATCTCATTACTCCCCCCCTGCTCAGTAACGTAACGCACAACAGTACCGCACTCAGGAGAAAGATTTTTTTTAAACCGATGTTAAGATTCAATTGGCTACGACCAAATCGAGACCAGACTACTAACTTCACTCAAAATCCGCACAGTAAAGAAACACTCGTCAGTTATATTTACAAATAAAAAACATTTTCAGTGAGTTAATAAGTTTCATATGATTGCTCGCTGAGCGAAACCGGCCCTCTCATTAAACACTGATGTTATTTTATATTCTTTTTAAAAAAATATAATCCCTTATTCCTCCATAGTTAACTTTTAAATATGACTGAAGTTATTATATATAAGAAACCCGTTTTTTGAACACTATACAAAAAAATAAATAAAAAAATATCATCGATAATATTTTGATGAATATAATCACCCCCACTTCGTTGGCTTTAATCCCTTTGAAATACGCTATTCATTATTCATTATATCAGCGATCATGGTAAAATAAAAATTATCTATAAGTTTGGTAATATTTTTTATACCATATATAATATAAACCTACCCGATTATTCTAGTATCTTGATAGATTGGTCCTCTAAAACTGTGCTTCCCAAACTTTTCTGAAATCTGAAGAAAAAAAATCCGCGCCCCCCCCTGAACTAAAAAATGTTCTGCAGCGAATTCCATTTACATCTAACGTATGTGTGTAAAACGGTAATACATCTGTTCATACTGTATTCAAGTAATAGTAAAATGGGTATTAATTATGCATTGAATAATTCGTACAATATTAAATCTTACTCAATCATTCAAAATTATACGGTATTTAATTTTTCGTATATTATATTTTCGTTGAGTTACTGCCTGCACCGAATTTCGCGGACATATTTTACTTCATAAATAATGAGTCGTGTACACCAAAGCACGCTTGCAACTCGTGGTCATCTAGTACTAATAAATCGATGTCGATATGCATAACGAAAATCTTGAATTTTATAATTCATAAGTGTTCAATTATTGTATATTCTGGACCGCCCTAGTGTCTGAAGCAGCTCTGGAATATCGAAAGCCAGCATTGAATGGTCGTAGCCGTCTGAATGAAGAGAAGAGCCTTCGTTATCCTGCCGGATGACTAATCTTGTTTCGACGACGATTCTCTACTCTTCTCCCAATACTGATTCTGATTTCGTATATATGTACTCGCAATGCTTTCCATATCCACATGTGCCCGTTGCCTACAAACTTCAATGTGTACCCAACAATCAATGAAACAAACCTTGATTAGATATTAGAAACAAAACCCCAACCGGGTACGTAAGGATTGTTTTAATATAATATAAGTGAGAACAACCCATATTATGGATTGTTCTCACCTTTATATAGATGGACTTCAATCCGTTCAAACATAGCTTTGACGTCAACGTCAAGCCGAAAAAGCTCTCGTCTACAAGTTGTTATTATCTTAGAACGTAATGTTTCGATATATCATTATAAGAACAAGAGTGCAGTGCGTATGTGTATGGCTAGAAAAAAGCTCATAACTCTTAAGTAATATCTGACCTTAAAATTCTAGTTTTGTTTTTATAGTTGCTATTTTTTAAAAACAATTCTGTTAACCAAAAACATAACGTTTTAATATTTACAAAAAAATCTTCAACTAAATAAAACCAATGGTTAAAAAGCAGTACATTAATGAAAATAATTTATCCTTTTAACAGGAAAGATTGGTGAGCGAATGTTTGATTTGATCTAGGGGGAAAAAATGTGTAATTTGTATTGCTTTGTTTTTTAAAACTCTCGTCAGCCTAATTACGATCAACATTCTAACAACTTAATAGATGCGTGTGTAATTCATTTATCACACGTTACCTGTTCTTTTTTTGGTAATATATACGTTGTTTAATTGTATATTCAAAAAATGAAACTATACCTCGTCTACGTCTAGTGTCTTGTGTGACTGCTCATGAATAGCGTAACCGGTCTCGATCATTTAAAATAAATGTTGAATTACTACAAAAGAGTGTTTTATTTTTTTAAATATAATGCCTTTCCACCAAATTTTGATAATGAACATCATTGATTAATTTTGTATGTGATTAATTATTCAAATAATGTATTTCCAACTAAGCGATTTTTGCTAGAACATGGCATTACTAAATTACATTTTTGGCGAAATATCATTCATCTTAACATAGGCTATATAATCTGAAATTATTGAATTCTTCTAAATTTTCGTTGGATTCAGCAGTTGGTTATTTTATGGAAATTATTTTGCAATATAAATATTTCTAATACATAGAATAATATGTTTTCTCTCAAAATAATTTAGAATTGCTATGGTCATAAATTTAGAAGCGAACAATATGGGTGTTATATACGTTATTATACGAAATAAAATTCGACTGATTTTACTGAAGTACGGATCCATGTCTCCTGATTTTGCCAATTTGCTTTTAAATATTCCATGAGAAGTGTCCTTTGATCTTTTAATGACCTTACGTTTGGTAAACCTTAAAATAATTTCCAGCACATTTTCCCCGACATTAAAAATACCCGATATACATTTCTCTTTTCATTTAACAGAACTCGTATGGACCATTCAGTACGGCCCGAAATAAACGAATTATTATATTTGTTTTCACGGGGACATCGCCGGTTTTCGTTGTGTTTGCTTTTATATTCAACTGGCATTATATTATTATTAAATTATTTCCGGGAAATTTCGCAATAATTTATGAACATGAACTCAATGGCTAACAAATTGATTCGAAAAGCCGTGTCTTTTTGGAGGGAAAACATGCTCATAATAGGCAATTGAAAATGTCACTACTTTTATCGCCAATTTCTTCACAACAGCGACAGCCAATAACGGGTACTCGCTGTATTTTTGATTTAACATTTTTTTGTTATTATAAATTTGAATTAACCATACGATACTTTGTAAATATTCAACAATTTACTGTTTTGGATTAATATAAATTAGAATTTTGGACTAATGCATGGTTACTTTTCTGCTGTAATAAACACATTTTATTAGTATTCAGGACCAGGATTACTAAATGTTAAACATCAATTCTTGGTGGGATGACATAAAGTTCATAAAAATAAAACGGCACATGGCTTATCTAAGGTTCATTTAAGAATTTTCGACGACAAAATCTTTTAAAAATAATCACACATTTTACACGATCTCGAACGTTCGACAGTACGTTCGAATACTAGCTTAAATCACTGAATCCTTAAAATAATATCCCCACCTTTTAATTGTTATAGATAACTTTTTATTAATTTTCATAGAATTTTAACGGCAATGCGTATTTAACATATTTCCTGCCCAAAAAAAATGAACAGTTATTTACAACCAATATTTCGTATCTTCAATGTTAACTCTTAGGTGGTTGAAATATTTTCTAATTATTTTAATTGTGCATTCTAAAAAGGCAAACTACAGTGGAACCTCGATCTACCGTTCTGAAATAATTTGTTTTCATTCACGATTTAACGCTTCGTTAAATCGTTCCCCGATCTATCGTTCTGCCAGTTCACCGTCAATTCATCCGCGGACTTGAACGCTTGAAAATGCCGAAAGGCGAAACCCGGGTCGTGACAAAACTTGTGTGAATGTACATAATTTCAACGATTCAAATTTAATATATATATTCTTTAATACACTTTAAACATTTATTTTGATATTATTTGAAGATTTCCCGAGTTTTTCCTTATTTTATTACGGTCCTTTGAAAAACGTAAAATCGAAATTCTACTGTATTCGAAAATGTAAAAAAAGACTACCTATTTACTCTCACAGGTTGTGGGTACCTGCAACATTACCTGTGGGTCGTGCCTCCACCCAACTTCGCCGCCCATTTTAAAATGTCGCCGCGGAAAATAAACAGGGCAACCTAAAAGGCGACGTGAATAAATAAATTAAGAACCGTTTGAAGTTTGATTCTCAGTTTGAATGGGATCATTTGGCCGCAGCGGCCCTTTTCAGTGTGACGTCTTTTCAGTATATATATTTAGTGACTCAAAATAAAATACTCTTTTACTCTCTTATTTTTAGTAATTCTTTTACAACGTAAAATTATAATGATTATATTTTTTTTTACTTATGGTATAACAAAAAGTGTCACATACACGAAATAATTTATGTTAGACTGCGGTGAATGTATAAACATGTAACTTTCGATAGAACTAACTTTTGTCTATCGAAAATTATAGAATCACTTCTACTGTAATTTGTAAATTCTTTTCAATGTCAATTATTGTTTACACCTTTTTATTTCAATTTGTTTTTGTATAAATAGCACCGTTAAATTATATTTCTTATCGGTTAACAATGCTCGCCATTAGCGAAACCAGTCTTGACCTTTTTAAATAAAGTGAAAATAAAGTACAAAGAAATATTGTGTTTTTATTATTATAATGCCTTTCCACCAAGTATTGACAGTGAACACCCTAAAAGTGAATAATGCCTTACCCCAAAGTATTCACATTGAACTCCTTAAAAGTAATCATTGTATATGTTTATTTTTTATTTTACCCAAATCAGATTTACGTGATTGTCGTCAAGTCACTTGTATCATTGTGATACAAATTATATATATTTTTTCGGTGGATTCGGCTTTAAATTTGAAATTAATTTACTATGTAAATACAATTTGATGTCTGATATTACTCTGATTGTGTAACAACTGTGCCACGTTATTCATTTCCCTGAGAAACATCTTCAGACTTACTGAATCTTTTTTTCTTTTCAATGAACTGTATGAATGACACATCCAACGTTTACGCAAAACCACGTCGTACGACAATGTATGAAATTTGAATCGTTCAAATTATGTACATTCACACATATTTTGTCACTAACGACCCTGGATTCCCCTTTCGGCATCTTCAAGCGTTCAAGTGCACGGATGAACTTGAACTGACACTGAACTGCGACAATGTATGAATTTTTTGGTAATGTTTTTATTTTTGACTATTTTTCTAATTTAAATGAATAAATTATTTTCTTTTTGACGTCACTACTGAAGCTGTCCATGAAAAACCGAGTGAGAAGTGTTGCGCTTTTTGCGCCCCTTTCCAGTAGCTGGAGGCAGTGGAGGAATTGTAGTTAAATGTAGTAAATAGGCAACCAAAAACTTTATCCAATATAAATATTAAATTTGAATCGTTCACACAAGTTTTGTCACTAACGACCCGGGTTTCGCCATTCGGCATCTTCAAGCGCACGAATGAACTTGAACAGACTCAGTTCTTATAACTTTGGGTCGGCTACTGTTTTATTGTGGTCGTTGTTCAGAAAATTTGCCTGTCTGCTTTAAATTCTTTGAAATTTTGTCACCTATAAAGTTCTTCGTTCTGACAATGGTGGTTTTTTTATTACGATTTTTTCTTCAATTGAAAGAAAGCTTTGACACAGAATAACTGACTTTAATTGTAATATTTGTGCATATAATATACCTGCTTTAAAATAATAATTTTACCCCCTCAATGCGTACACCCAGTCACGTCACAGTATGCGCCAGCTGAATGCCGATGAATGGGGGAATTAGAGACGGAATGCGATTTGAGGTAAATGGGGTGGCGGTGGGGCTACCGCTTGAATTGCAAAGAAAAACCACTCCGTCGGGGAGATACACGAGTATCCCACTCCCAGACACTGCCCACAACACGCCAATGCCTGCCTCTCTTTGAATATGTTGTCATTAATAAATACAGTATAGTTTGTCTTACCTTTTTAAAACATAGTTTAAACTTTTAGCTGCCATAGAAAAAAGTACTTGTTTACCTAGCAAGCCGACTAGTTAATTAGGTATTTACGATAAAGTCGGAGTGTCGAGCACGAAAATTTTTACGAGATATCTCGTCTGTGGCAGCAGTATAGAGTTAGTAAAAGTTTTTTTTTTTAAATAGATTATGTGTAGAAAATTATCGGGTTCTATGGCGCAGCGGTTAGCGTTGTAGGCCGCCGTGCCAGATCTCACGGGTTCGAGTCCCAGTATGAATCGATTATCGATTTCTGTTCGCAGGCATGGGTGTTTCCTACCCTTTCTGGTCATTTAATAACCGGGTGTAGCGAGAGCGATTAGTTAACTACTAGTCCTGCCCTGGCTTTATCCTTCTATCCTTATTACTAACCTAAGTAACAAACAATCATCGTAGAAAAACTTCTGTTGAGGTATCTCCATTTAGAAGCCATACACAGTCCACATTGGGAGCGGACATGGATAAAAAAATACAATGTTTTTGATAGTTTTCTAATTTGTCATATTGATTCATTATATCAGCTGAAAACTTAACTACTGACAGCTTAAAATATTTAAAATATTTAAAATTACAGTCGGTGTATAATACGAGAACAAGCATCACTAACACTTACCAAGTTCAAAAATGCTAAATTAAAAATATAAAATTTATCAGAACCGGAAACCGGAACAATATTACCAGGCAAGATCGTATCGTCAAGTGATTGTTTTGGCAACCTTGCATTCGAAATAGCACCAGTTTTAATTTGTACGCAGCTGACATTAAAGTTAAATTGCACAAATTTATTTGCGTAGAATTCTTTTTTTTGAATCGTTTGTTCGACCCTGTCAGCTCTTCTCCGCGAATCCTCTCGTGGTGCAAAGTGACGTGCCGTCGTCCATTCATAATTTTAACCCGCGCTTTTTTTCAACGTAACCGCTGACGACGTTAAAACGTACTACGTGAACATTCAAGTCTACTTCGGTAAATATTCAAAGAACGTGCTTTGCTGTTTTCTTCGCAGATTTTTTTTAACACTTATCAAATTACTGGAATCTTTCGTAGAGTCTTTCGATTTGACATGCGGAAATTGTTTCATAAAAAAAACGCACATAATAGGAATCTTCGAAAAATGTTACAAACAATATAATTTTTCAATATGTTGATAATTTGAATATTTCAACTTGCAATAGCTAAATTTATACTGCGTCAATCAATGCCCCAGTTAATTTTACCATGCTATTCATTAATACGTTTTGTTTATAATAAACATGTTCTAGATAACTAAATAACGGCATACGGCTTTAAACCGTAGCGAGTGGTGACATCCTACATCGGCCACCATGTGAAGATAAACATTCAACCAGGTTGTCAACGCTTACAAATTATTTACCATCATATTTTGAACGTAAAGCCTAGTTATTAATTGACACAAAAAGGTTTATTTTTCCTACACCAAATATTCATTTAAATCAAACAATGCAAAATCGGGTAACATTTATAAGAGATTGCTAGGTGATCCTCTATGTCAGTGGTTTTTAGCCGGTGCGCCGTGAGCTTGTTGCAAGTGAACCGCGGAAAAAATGGTAGAAGCTAAAAAATCCGCAAAATTATGAAAAACAAAAAAATACTTCGCGAAATTATGAAAGCAATTTTACCTAATCGATCGCACGTGTTGTCGCGTCAAATGGCAACAATAGCTCAACAATAACTTATATGAAAACTAAAAAACGGGAAAAATTTACGAATTTAGACGAAGAATTGAGAGTAGCTATATCAAATATTCGACCAAATATTTCTGAAATCTGCAAAAGCCGACAAGCTCACGTTTCACATTAATTGATTTTGGTGCACCGCCATTTTTTCTTATCACAAAAAGTGCACCGTGATTTTGAAAAGGTTAAGAAGACCACTGCTCTAAGTATATTTATTGATGCATTCAATTTTCGGATTTACAATATGGAAGAGTACCTATGATTGAAACAAAATGGCACTAAAATTTATTTTTATATTCAATTAATATAATAATAAAATTCTTTGAATATGTCGCTTAAGTTCACAGTAAGTAGTTAAAAATATCATGTTCTGCTTGTAACTGATAAGGAAGAACACTAAAGATAAGATAACTAAACATGAAGCGTTTCTTAAAGTTAACTTAATGATAACGTTCACCGAAAAAAAACGGAAGCTTATTTTTTTTTTATTTCCGACATGAATTAATTTTTAATTATACAAGCTGATAATAAACATGCGTGTAAAAGATAATCTACTTTTTTCTATTCTGCCGTAGGCTTTAAGTTTGTGGTTCCATACTTATTTGCTGTCAAGGGTACGATTTGTTTAACACTTCATATCATTGGTTTATAGATTATAATCTAATTATTTGTTTAGTTCCAAATAAAACTGGAAAAAGATAGACCCGTAAGTATACATCTTTAAAATCATTAGCTAATCACCATATGCTCTAAAAATATTATATAAAAGACGTCTCCGGCGATTTGAAATTGCCTATTATTATTTTTTAAATTGAAAATAACGCAATCTGATAATATATGTACTAATATTAATTAACACTTCAATGGTACTTTAATAATTCTTGATACAATATATTTTAATTTTAATTGGCGGCTTTATTCGTGCGTGCCAAAACTCAATGATTCTGTATCGAAAAAATAACATATAAACTTTACTTTGAAATCTCCATAAATCATTTCAAAATACACATATTATTTCGCGACCCGATTCTTGTTACGAAATTTTATCAGTGTCGCACTATTTTTTAGCTATAAGTATAATACGGATCCGAATAGAAACAATAAGTGCATGTTGTAAACAAAATTCAATTGCTATTCAAATTAAAAACGGGAATTTATATTAGTTTGTTTATTGGGTTGTCTTTTACCTGTTGGAACTACTACATTACAATAAGATAAAAACTACTGTATTTTAGTTTTATTTTTTTAATTTTGTTAGCTATTTCGGCTTTATGCCCTCGTCAAAACTATGCCAAAACCTAATTTTAAGCTTTATATACTGGCATAGAATGGAGAAATATGTAATATACATTGTCATATTATATTTGTATTCTAAAACCTTACCTTATCACTTTTAAGGTGTTCACTGTCAATACTTGGTGGAATGGCATTATAATAAAAATAATAAAACATTTTTAGTACTTTTTCCACATAAAATTTATTAGATCAGGACCGGTTTCGCTCATCGCGAGCATTATCAACTGATAAGAAAAATACATAAACAGTGATATTTATACAAATTTAAATTGAAATAAAAAGGTGTAAGCAACTATTAACAATTTAAAGGATTAACAAATTACATTATAATTACACAAGATTAAAATGCTTAACACCCATAACAATTAAAAAATCATCATCAAAGAATAATAAATCTAAGTGGCAAACGATGTCAATTATGAACACAATTAAAATTTGGGAAATATTTAAGCAAAGTAAATATCCTAATGATGATTTGGTGTTTTTCCCGCTTCCAATCAATGATGTACAAGCAACAAAATCAGCAGTAATGAAGATTCAAAATTGAGTTTGGAAAAACCAATAGAGCTCAATCCAGCAAAATTGAATCCTGCGAAAAGAATAAAGGCAATATCAATTCTTACAAAATAAAAACAAACTAAGAAAATTAAAATTCTAAAGAAATAAAACAGTACAAAAATGGAAATATAATAGGCTAGAATTAGGTTAATGAAACGGATATAACAAAGGTGATGATGCAAATACAAGCTGTTCGTTTAATAAATTAGAGTTCGGCAAGAATTTATGTCTATTGATTTCTAAGATCTCTTGTTTATCAAGTTTTAAAGATTTATTGTTAACATGCAGGATTTTAAAGTTTTTAGAGATATCAAATGTATGCTTATTTAGGAACAAATGGTTCCCAAATGAAGATAATTCATTCCCTTTACGTGAGCAGGCTAAATGTTCTTTAAATCTGATATTAAAAGCTCTTCCCGTTTGACCAATATACCTGGCTCCACAAGAATCACAATCAATTAAATATATGCCACTTTGGTTAAGAATGTTGAGTTTATCTTTAGAATTTACTAAAATGCGTTGTAAGTTAAAAGAATTATAAAAAGTGACATTAAAAAGGTTTTTGTTGAATTTCCTTGAAATCTTTTCTGAAACACTACCCAAGTAGCTCAATTTCACCCATTGTTTCTCAACAACTGGTGCATTAATCACCAAACTAGAGCTTACATTTATCAAAGCTAGTTTTTTGTGTTTTTTAAATAAAAGACGATCTATTAAATCCGAATCATAACCATTATTCATTGCAATTTGTTTTATCGTATTTAACTCAAGATCATAACTAGCTTTAGTCATCGGAATCAACAAGAGACGATGAATAAAGCAATGAAAAGTTGCTAATTTATGCGAGATATGATGTCTGGAAGAATTGTTAATGATGTTATCGCTGTATGAATCTTTTCTAAATATACTGAAACTAAATATATCGCATATTCAATTTACAATGGAGTTGGGGTTGAATAAAATAAACTTTTTGGATTTAACGATCGAGATTATTAATAATCGGCATTGTTTCAGTATATTTAGAAAAGATTCATACAGCGATAACATCATTAACAATTCTTCCAGACATCATATCTCGCATAAATTAGCAACTTTTCATTGCTTTATTCATCGTCTCTTGTTGATTCCGATGACTAAAGCTAGTTATGATCTTGAGTTAAATACGATAAAACAAATTGCAATGAATAATGGTTATGATTCGGATTTAATAGATCGTCTTTTATTTAAAAAACACAAAAAACTAGCTTTGATAAATGTAAGCTCTAGTTTGGTGATTAATGCACCAGTTGTTGAGAAACAATGGGTGAAATTGAGCTACTTGGGTAGTGTTTCAGAAAAGATTTCAAGGAAATTCAACAAAAACCTTTTTAATGTCACTTTTTATAATTCTTTTAACTTACAACGCATTTTAGTAAATTCTAAAGATAAACTCAACATTCTTAACCAAAGTGGCATATATTTAATTGATTGTGATTCTTGTTGAGCCAGGTATATTGGTCAAACGGGAAGAGCTTTTAATATCAGATTTAAAGAACATTTAGCCTGCTCACGTAAAGGGAATGAATTATCTTCATTTGGGAACCATTTGTTCCTAAATAAGCATACATTTGATATCTCTAAAAACTTTAAAATCCTGCATGTTAACAATAAATCTTTAAAACTTGATAAACAAGAGATCTTAGAAATCAATAGACATAAATTCTTGCCGAACTCTAATTTATTAAACGAACAGCTTGTATTTGCATCATCACCTTTGTTATATCCGTTTCATTAACCTAATTCTAGCCTATTATATTTCCATTTTTGTACTGTTTTATTTCTTTAGAATTTTAATTTTCTTAGTTTGTTTTTATTTTGTAAGAATTGATATTGCCTTTATTCTTTTCGCAGGATTCAATTTTGCTGGATTGAGCTCTACTGGTTTTTCCAAACTCAATTTTGAATCTTCATTACTGCTGATTTTGTTGCTTGTACATCATTGATTGGAAGCGGGAAAAACACCAAATCATCATTAGGATATTTACTTTGCTTAAATATTTCCCAAATTTTAATTGTGTTCATAATTGACATAGTTTGCCACTTAGATTTATTATTCTTTGATGATGATTTTTTAATTGTTATGGGTGTTAAGCATTTTAATCTTGTGTAATTATAATGTAATTTGTTAATCCTTTAAATTGTTAATAGTTGCTTACACCTTTTTATTTCAATTTAAATTTGTATAAATATCACTGTTTATGTATTTTTCTTATCAGTTGATAATGCTCGCGATGAGCGAAACCGGTCCTGATCTAATAAATTTTATGTGGAAAAAGTACTAAAAATGTTTTATTATTTTTATTACCTTACCTTATATTGAAAAATAAAGTATTAAGCGTAATAAATTGATATCTTTGAGAGATTCGGCGGTAACTTTGTGGAAGTTCATTTTCAATATAAACATTTTTTGATGGTTTGATGATGCTTCTCAAAGAGTAGAAACACGTGTTGCAAAACGTAAATAACAATGCTGTCAAATTTAATTTTATAGTAATAAATGGACTTTTGTCATTTTTAGGAAATGTGAATATTATGTTATTTTCCAATACATACATAGTCTTCAAACACATCAGTGAAATTTTTATCTTATCACAACGAAGTTCTTCCAAGTAAATGCCAATTCAATCAATCATAGCATTAGCTTTTTACGGTTTAAGTAACGGTGATGGATTTTCATTTGTTGGGTCATTAAGTGTTGTTTTGAACTTATTATAATTAATATTATATAGAATTATTTTAATCTTACAATAAATATTCATGTTTTATGAGCATTATTCAGTACATTGATTCTTACCACTAAGAGATTATTTCTGGACACACCACTGCCAATAGATATGTTCAGATGTATGTATGTTTGTGTGTCCCTAACGATTGTAGTTACCACATCGTTAGCTAATAAACGAGACGCAAGCGAAGGTGCCTACCCCACGATCCTCTCACCCCCGAACTACCCATGTAATCCACCCTCTTGCCTCCAAGATAAGAGCGGCAAGAAACATTCATATCACTATTTTATATTCAAGATAATATTGAAAGATTAACGCATATATTTATTTATATTTCAGCGCATACATTGGTTTAATTTGTTGGAAAAGTGACACCGTGATTGATAGATTGGTTATATTAGTAAATAAATAAATCAAAGAGTGGGGTGTTGTAGAAATTAATATGTTATATCAGTGAGATATCAAGGGATCAATTTGAATTGTATAATATCCCAGAAAATGACTTTTCCTAATGATAACAAAAACTGCCTTTGTATTCGTGTTTCATGCTACTGCATTACATATGTATGTTTTTGTTGAATGTCTATATTATTACAAACTGAGCAAATCTGGATATCCAAAGTGTAAGGACAGTTTCAGTTCGATTGTGAAAAAACAATACAATGCAGTATAGATAAATAGAGTTAATTTTATTATATATGAATGTAAGGATTTAAAGGTAAATTATGTTTGCGTAAGTAACGTTAAATCTTAAAATTTATCATATGAGTTGAATATGCCAAAAAAATATGCATCTAACGAACGCCGCCGCTATATTGGTAAATTCGACATTAAAACATCGTTTTTAATAAAAAGTTCTCATAGGCGTCAATCTTTTTTTGGCTTCTGAAACATACTGATTTTTGACATAGCACACTTTTTCTTTCGAATTTGTATTTTTTTTTTTTAATTGAATTATTTGTGTTAAAAATATCATTCTGTTACAAAAAGTGTGAAATAATATTTACGAATTGATCAAAACATGCATCCAACTTTTATGTTTTCTCCAATTTTAATTTAACTGAACATAAAAAATAATTTAATTTGTTTGCTCTATATACGCGTATTGGAACATATTTCGTCCAGGAATGGACTTATGGGGGCGTAAAGACCCATCTCCCTCACACACTCCGCGTATCGGAATCCAGATATTGACAGGGGTAGCCAAGCAACTGAGGGGCTGACTCGTTTGAAGGCGTCTAATGACGTTAATTGGTAGACATCTTTTTTAATTCCCTCATAAGAGTATTATCGGGGAGGCCCAAGCAAATGGGTCGCAGGGGGAAACGTCGAACCTATTTCGGAGCCGCTAATTGATTCAATAATAAGAAACGATTAAAAGTTAGATTTTGCACGTCTTTATTAAAATATATACTCGTTTTAAATATTAAAGTAAGTATAAGATTTTCCAAGTAAATTACGAGGTTGAAAAGTATTTTTATTTCATGAAAAACACCTATTTATTATATATTTTGATGTATTAAATTGAACATATTTTTTTAGTCTTTTTACATTTCAATGAATTATAAGGAGCGCAATCTTTCAATACTGCAGTTGAATTCTTTAAATAATTTCATGTAGTACTTAAAACATTATAACTATATATATTATTAATGTGTAAAATTTATTATTACACATTAATAATAATTATTATTAATTGGTAAATTATATTTCGATAATAAACGATTTCTCTTAAATTGTCACGAACGATAATTAGTGTGGAACCACATACACTTTTTTATACTATGTTAATTTCGATTCAATCAATTACTTGAATTGTTATTATTATTTTAATTTATCTATTCATAATTAATCATTTTGTTGAAATCGTCGGCCATTGGAAACTATTTTTTTTACGAAATGGGCCCATTATTTGAGTTTTTAAAACATATATTGTCGGGTCATATGGCGCAGCGGTTAGCTGTGTTGGCTTCAGTGCTGGATCTCACGGGTTCGATTCCCATTAGGGACAGCCTTTTTTCGGTCGATTTCTGTTTGTAGTATCTAAAAATTCTCTCTCACACTTCCGAACTTCAATAACTAAGCGTAGTGATATCGATTAGTTAAACACTAGTCATGTCATTATATTCCTTCTACTCTCTTTGGAAAAGAGAGGTTGAAAGTATATTAAGAGAGGACATGGATAAAAAAGGGTATATTCTTTTTGAAAAGCCAACGACTAGTAAGGTACAAAATTTACAGCCTCGGTGCAGTGGTGCTAATTCTTTTACGTGTGCTTGCATTTGTGAACCGCGCATGTGCCAGATTTTTTTTAAACGTGTTTACTTGAGCACTCGTGCCCTGTGTTTGCAATATCAGCATTTGTGTGTTTAATTGGTAATATAATCGAAGAATAATTTTTATCTTTCAATTTCGGGCAATTTTTTTCCCCCGCTATAAATAATTTGCTTTTACACGTACGGGCCGAACAGTTTTGCGAGCTTACCACACACAGCTGGCTATGTCGAGGAAACGTTTGTTTTAGTTGTCCATCTATTTTTTTCCACAGTAGCACTGGGAACATCGCTCTCATCATTAATTTTTGTTCATATCATCAGCGAATGTCGCACTCGCTCTCGCATTCCTTACACTCCACTCAGCCCTAACCACCCCCACCTATGTTCATCCATACAACAAACAGTGTTCTGCACTAACGAGATATTTAAGTTATCTGGTAAGTTTGCTAGGTTGCCGAGCCTCGTTACTACAGTGCCCCTTTCGCCCCGCCTGCCTCTGCCTCGCGGTCTCCCCTTGGCGAACCGGCGTCGCCCTCTGGTGCAATTTCGCGGGAGAGGGTTGCATATTGATGTGACGTCATCCTATGTTTTTTGTTATTGCATAAGGTCTAATTTTTTCCTCAGAGATTACATCAGATCATTCATTTGATTGAAATATATACGATTTATATTCGGATATGTTCATTCGAAAAAAAACCGATTACTGTTTTCTTGTGGGATATTGCAAGTGGCCTACAATTTATTGTTCTGTACCCTGCTTGATTTTTACGAATGTAAATGTATCTGGGTCGTAGCAAGGTAATTGGCGGGTGATGATATATATACAACACAAATTATAAATAAATTAAAATGTGAAGGACATTGTGTTGTCAAATCACAGAGCTAAATACTTTGTTATTTTTTACCTTACGATCCTGATATTAATTGAAATATGTGGAATTGGTTCACATATTTGGATCTAAATGGATCTAAAAAAAATATGTATGAAATTTTAGTATCACTTTTAGGATGTTCACTGTCAATACTTGGTGGAAATGCATTATATTAATAAAAACACAATAATCCTTTGTACTTCATTCCACTTTATTTAATATGTCAGGACCGGTTTCGCTCATTGCGAGCATTGTCAACTAATTGTCAGTTGACAATGCTCGCAATGAGCGAAACCGGTCCTGACATATTAAATAAAGTGGAATGAAGTACAAAGGATTATTGTGTTTTTATTAAAATTTTAGTATGTTGAAGGAGACTTTTTTTTTATATAAAACATATGTTTTATGACTTTCGTTAAAAATAATCAAACATATGTTTATTTTATTTTAATTCAAACCCTTGTAAACGCAAACCAAACGCAAAGTGATTGTTTAAACTATAATATAAGAAAAAGTGCGAAATGCACATTTTCTAGATATGCTCTTAATTTTTAATGTAATTAGTTTATGTTTATTGTTTTAATTGATATCTTGAAACCTGGCAAAATCAACATATATGGCAGAACAAACAAGTTACATGCATATCGGAAATTTAATACGCTGCAAGTTTGCTAGCTGAAACTTTTGTAGGAGATGGGTTAGTTATGAAACTTATTAACAATATCGTCTAAATCCAAACCGTACTCACTACACAGAGACGTCAATTCTTGCCAACTTACGCGATATGCAAGATAATATACATACATATTTATATAATTATAAATAATTACCAGGTGGCAGTGAGCTCTGGCAGTATTCGCTCAATTCGATTGATGCGAATGATACACAGACCGACAAAATAATAAATTATGTGTATTTTTGATAGTCAAATTGTCCTCAACAATTACACTCATACACACACTTTCTCTGCGTATTTATTTGCTGATAGTGTATGTGATGCATCACAGATTGACGGTTAAATCATGCAAAATATTTCGTCACCGTTTTGTCAGAAGTTGGTAAGAAAAAAATCGATAGTTCTCTTCTGAGTAAACAGCCAATGAATGTTTCGACTTTTTAGGATCAAGCCCTAGCCTCAATGTCTAGTCTAAGCATATATAATTATCATATACTATAGATCAGTGATGCACAAACCGCGGCCCGCGGGCCGCATGCGGCCCTTTTTGAATTTTGTGGCGGCCCATCAATCTTTTTCTCTACATATTTTTTTCACGTAAAAAAATATTTAATAAATGTAAGCAAACTTTTTCTTCAATGAAGGAGAATAAATCCGCTCATAGAAAGAGGCCCTCAAATACTATGTCAGACTAAAAGAAAATAGTTGAAAATTAACAAAGACCAAGATCCCATTAACTTTTGAATTAAATATAAGTGAAACATAAATATTTCACAATGAAACGATTTTTAATGAGCTCATAATACTTTTTTTGCATGGCTAATTTATTTTCACGTTTTCGAAATAACACTGCCAAAATAATGTTATAGAACCTATCAATCATTTATCTAAATTCACTTAATCTTTTTACACGGTTTTTTTGTAAAGCTGTTTAACATGGAACGTACATATGCTCCGTGTAAAAAAGGACTGAACTTACTTTAAATCTTTTTTTTCTTTGCGGCCCGAACCCACGAAAATTTGTTTTATGCGGCCCGCTAGAAGGTAAAGGTTGTGCATCACTGCTATAGATGAATTTATGCCTATCTGGCACAAATAAACAAGAACAATTGCCTGATTTTAAATCTGCATTTATAATATATATACATATATATTAGTATTAATCCATGTCCGCTTCCAATGTGGAGTATATTGCCTCCCGAACAGAAGTTTTTCTACGATAAATGTTTGTTACTCGGTCACTTAACCTCTCCTTTTTAAAGAGAGTAAGTAGTAGGGACAGAGAGGAAAGGCTAGTACAGGGACTAGTGGTTAACTAATCGCTCTTGCTACGCTACGCTTAGTTATTAAAGTATCGGAAGGGTGGGAGGGAATATTTTTTCATCACTAACACCCATGCCTTCGAACAAAAATCGATCGAAAAATGCCGTTCGTACTAGGACTTGAACCCGTGATATCCGTCTCGGAAGCTCACAACGCTAACCGCTGCGCCAATGCACCCGAATTACTGTATTGCCAAACTTTTACAAAAGCATAGAATGAATTATTTCAGACAAAGAATTTCACTGCATACTCCTGGTTTTTGACATTTTTCTTACCTTTCATACACATGTAAGGTGACGGTGATATATTGTATGATTATTGTTTTCTATATTAAATAGTAATTTTGATTGGATTAAATACTATTTCCATTATTACAATTAAAAGTGTCATGCTGGCGAAAACAAATTACATAAACATTTCATTTTCAGCGCACAATAATTACAAATTAAATCAAAGTTGGATAAATATTATATAAGAACCACTGAAATAAATGATGTGTTTGTTATCTTTAAACTATCGACATTAAGATCACCGTGGCTAAATGTTAAATAAATCTCATAATAGCTAATTCTAATATATATATATATTTTCAATTGGTTTATAGATTTGTACCCGAAGACATAATTTTCTTCATTGTATCATATCTAACTTACCATTGGGTGTGGATTTATGATAAAAATATAGTAGAAATATGCTTTTACAAAGTTTATTTTTGCACTTGCTTATGTTTAGAGCATTTTTTAGTTTTATCATTGATATCATTTCGACTGTGGAAAGGAAAAAGGACGTAACCCACACATATCAAATTTTACAGGACGCGCTAAAAACGTGTTTTGATGTATTTGTGACGTCTGCAAATTATAAATTATACACAACCTTGAAGTGCACGGGTACTTCTAAACTGGTGTTTAATTGGCTTAACCTAATATTAATTAAAGAAATTGTCTCGGAAAAACCTTTATTTCAGTCTTTTTTCTTGGTTTTTAATTTTTTACAAGGTCATCTTTTTCAAACTTAAAAGGTAAATTTAGATACTTATTCGGCATTTTCAGCTTCCATTCTTTTGATAGAATGTGTGTCAAGTTGTATAAATTGTGATTATCGAAAAAAAGCTGTTTTGGAAAATTGAGGGTTACGTCCTTTTTCCTTTCCACAGTCGATATATGCTTACAACCAAAAAGAGGTTGGATATGAGTCGACTGTCATACTTACTTTTTATTTGAAATCCGATTTGAATACAGAAATAAAAAGACACTAAGTAAAAAAAAAAGTTAGTTCGCAGAAATGATTTATGTGTCACATGTAACATTTCTACATCTCACTTTTTTTCTTTTTTTTGGTACTTATTGTCTTTTTTATTTATGCATTCATTTAAGATTGCCGTATTTTTATTTATGGGTATCGTTTATAATAATAAAATTAAAATGTTACAAAAGAGAAAATTTGTATGAGTGACAGTGCGATGAGTAAATTTCTCTGCGTTATTTATTTTTTCGTTTTGCCAATTTAATTAGCGGAAATTTAATATAAGATTTAATTGGCGGTTTCTAGCTGAGAGATAACAATCTTCCTACCAAAGCAGGGAAACACCTCCATAATAATGACGATTCAATAGTTGTGAGCTCTCACAGAATAAAACTATCAGTTCATTCATGCGTATTTTTCATTTAAAGATTGTTCAAAAATATATGAAACATTTAGCAACTACATTTGACATTGTTTAACCATCGCATCGATACCATTTTTTGATAGTGTTTTTTAAAGTCTTGTTATTTTATTTTAAAGCGATCAGTGCATGTAGATTGACTTTATACAGTTATCGGGAAATAAATACCTTAATGAATAGGAGAAAGTTGGTCTATCAAATAATGGCAACATTAGAATTTGTGGCACAGGCGTATATAATTATTTTATATTTTATTTGTCGGTTTTTTTAGCATGTTGGCTTACGAATGATCTGTTTATTAACAGGTTGTTTTTTTGTTGCTCGTGTCCGCTCTCAATGTGGAGCATATGGCCCCCTAATGGAGGTACCTTAACAGAAGTTTTTCAACGAGGCTTGTTTTGTTACTCATTCGCTGAACCTCTCTTTTTTCAAAGAGAGTAGTAGGTTTGAATTTTGTACTTTTCCATGAGTTTTGTCGCTAACGACCCGGGTTTCGCCTTTCGGCATCTTCAGGCATTCCAAGTGCACGGATGTACGCGTAGTAAACAGTTTGTATCGTTTATAAACTAAAATATAAGTAGATCACTAAGTTAAAAGGCTATTAAAATGTAAATTAGCGAAAATTGAATGTATACAATTTTCAATGGATTAAGTGGGTTTGTTATAATTATGGGGATTTTTTGAAAATATTAATGACCAGATAATAACATAGGAATGTTTAAAATAAATCTAGGGTTTTATCCGACCTATTATTAATGAGTTGATTTGTTTTTAAGCCTTTGAATTAATATTTAATGATAGCAAGTGCTTGAATTATTAATAAAATGACAATTATTTAAAAGGGGTACAACAATGGAGAATTTGGTAGATAATATTGCTCGTTTAAAATTGGCAAACTGTTAAGCTGAGCTCGATTAATCTCTAAGATTTATTGGTAAAATAATTTAAATTCGCCCCTGTTAGTATGTAACAAATCAATACATGAGTCAAAATTAAACGTATGGTTTTCAAGAATTAAATGATTGGCAAAGGTGGAAGTATCTTTTTTTAAGCGAAAAGCGGCTAAATGCTCAGCTACTCTTATAGAGTAGTAGGGATAGAAGGATAAGGCTAATGCAATACTAGTGGTTAACTAATCGCTCTCGCTGAGTCCAGTTATTTAAGGATCGGAAAGGTTGAGAAGGAATTTTTAGACACCACACATATCCATGCCTTCGAACAGAAATCGATAAATCGATCGATAAAATGCTGTTCGTACTGAGATTCGAACCCGTGAGATCCGGCACAGAAGCCCACAACGCTGTGTCATGGGACCCGACAAATACAATAGATCATTCTGACATAATCAATCTTTGAAATATAATAGTTCTAATTCTAATATTTCTGTGTTACACAAAAAGATTAAAAATCGTATACATCATGCGTATTTACCATCGGTGTTTTCATGATTTAAATTAAACAAAAGGACTGCTTCCCACATTTTAAAATTGTAGAATATACCAATGCGTTTATTTTTATTTGTCAAACGGAAGACTTATGTAATTGCAGCCGGCTTAATCTAGTTATACATACACAAATAACTTAAATATGATGACTTTTCTAATATAAATAATTATTCGTTACTATAAAGATAGTGGTATAAGTACAAACAGTCTTTTATGGTATGTAGTTCCGTTCCACCAAAAATTGGCAGTGAAGTTCTTATAAGTTAATTAATTAATTACAACAATGCCACCAACAACTGCATAAGAAATACATGCACAAAGTTTTCTTTTTGTTCAAAAGTATTGATACTCATCGAATACTTTACATTGAATTATTAAAAACGTTGTTATTTTCATTCCAATGTAAAAATATTGCCAGTTGTCAGTTAAAACTTTAAAGCATTGTTGTTATAAATCAGGCATGGGTAACCTTTTCTAGGTATGGGGTCAAATTATCATTCTGTCTCCGAGTCAAGGGCCGGACCAAATCATATTATAATAAACACAATAAAGTAATATTTAATTAAATAAAACACGTTGCCATTTCTTATATGGTGGTGATCATGAACTAGTATAGTGGAGCCACTGCAAGCGCCCGTGTCACCTTCATTATTTAATCCCTCACTGGAACTATTAATTTCTTTCTCTTCGCCGAGATGAATTATGGCCGGACAAAATAGCTCGGAGGGCCGGATCCGGCCCACGGGCCGGTGGTTGCCCATATATGTTATAAATCGAACGCGTTCCGGAAATGTTATTTTACATTTCAACATTTTTTAATCCAGCGCTTATAATCTTCATCTAGAAAGGATATTTAAAAATATGAATTTACGAAAAAACTAATAAGTGCATAATATACTGGGAACAAATTAAATGGTCAGAATTTAAATCAATTTTTGGACAGAATACAAATATTGTACGGTCAGAATATTTTATAATCATTTTGGTTAGGTTAAGTTATGTTTTTTTTTAAATTTCGTTTAAATTATGACTATTTATTCTGACCGATATATTATGACCATTTAATATAAATTCTGACCAATGTAATATAATTCTGACCGGAAAAATACGAGCCTAATATAATATCGTTACTTTCAAGTATCTTGATCGGTGTGTAGATATTGCAAAAAATGAATAAATAACTGGTTTTAAAATTTACTTTTAATATTAGCGGCAAATCCCTCGCATATAAACTGTTAACGGCTTTCAGCACACAGCTCAAATAATATTAATCTCTACCTTTGTATACAATATTATCCTCTAGTTAATATTAAATCACTCCCTTAATTAAGTTTGTCCATAGTCTAACTCACCGTATTTGTCTGTTATCTTTTATACATCCAGCTCTGCTACAAAACAAAAGCCTTTCTTCCTTCTCCACTAATTGCTTTCCATGTTAGAACCTTCAATATATATATTACCTTTAATGGCTTATACATAATACCTAAATTGTTTATCAGTGCCCATTATTACGTGCGGGGCCCTTAATTAATGACCAAGTATAATTTGTGCACATAGTGTATGTTTAATATATTTTAATGAATCTTCTTTAAAATATGTCATTATCCAGCGGATGTTGGTAACTATGTACGTAGTTATTATTTTGTGACGAAATTAATATACGACCTTGTGTGATTTGATGTATATTTAAATACGTTTGCTATGACGTTTTTTTTTGTTTTATGTTTACGCTTCGTCGTATTTTTGTGAATAATAATAAAAATATAATACTTATACACGAATATCTGCAATGGCAGATAATAGTGTAATGTTGTATAAGAAGTTCACATAGCCTCAAGTGAATTGATATCAATCTGTAAATACACAAATCACAATTTCGAGCAAGATACTATCTATGTTCATGAAATTTGTTTGTTTTCTAAATTTTAATATATAACCGTATGACGTAAACACAGTCTCTATTATATTGATAACAATCAGTAAATACAAAAATAATAACAAAATAGTTATTGTTAGTTTTAAACAATTTTCAAATTTTACCGAATAGTTTGTCTGTCATAGTTCTACTGTATTTGAATACATAAAAAAATGTATTATGGAGGTGGTCCCTCTAAATAAAGCACTCATTTATACTATTAAATTAAAAATATTATAACTTTCTAATTGTTTCGTCTTTTTGAGAAGGACGTTAATGGTGGCCATACATCTATGAAAAATTGTTCCAGAACATGTTATGGAACACAAAATTCACGTGCTCACGCCATACCGTGGATCATTTCACCTGACCCAAGGTAGTTTCCCATGTACACGGTCTGGAAGTGAGCGCAAACGCGGAACCCGGGGAACGTGTGCGTTGCTCGCGTGGACGAACTGTCAAAGTATATATCGTCATGCCGTCATACCAAAGCAATAACGTATTGGAGGATACATATAATTATAATTATAAAAATAGAATACTACTTGCGAGAATATATATGTAAGCAGCACTCGTCGACATCAACTCATCGGGCGTCATTTTAGAGATCTATTTTCGACTTTGAAATCTTGGCTTGTGGTGACAGCTGTCAAAATAAACCATATATAATAATAAGTTACATTACTCTATGGAATTATCTATAGTATAAGCTGTCATCGTGGATGATAAAATAATTGTATTTTCATTGTAGAAAGCTTATAGTCATTAGTAATTAAATTAACTCACATTGTTTGCATCCAATAAAATCAAATAACGTTCGTTCGGACGCAATACTGACTAACATAACCTCAACGGGTGACATTTCTGTGACCTTTCGTGTGTTCATGAACGTGTTCTGGAACATAGGATACATTACTTAGATATTCAGGATCACGTCCTGCGACATTTGTTCCTAGATGTATGAGCCCTTTAACACTCGAGTACCGAAACGTCGAACATAGGATCGAGGAGCGATGGGGGTACAAAGTGATCCCAGACAAATTTGCGTAATATTTGCATTGCATTGATTGATGTAGATTATTGTAAATTACAATAAATATCAGGTAGATATTATTAGTATTTAGCGAATGGTTGAAATAAGAAGAATTTTGAAATGCGAATGTTCCATTGGAACCCGAAAATAAAGAAAACAAATTATCTATATTCTTATATTCAAATGCTTCACGACAAAATATTACCGAATTGCAATCATGGCACCATTTTTTTTTACGTTGTTTTACTCTGTTACTGTAATTATTGTAATAATAATTATATTGTCTCCATCAAGTGTCAGCCGAACTCCCAAACAGTGATTGGACATGATCGTTATTGTAATTGGACATGTTCGATTTTGTAATTGGAGGCATCTGCGGAAATGGCGAATGCGTCATATTATAATAACAACAATCCGGCGCATGTCCATCTCATCTGTCACAAATGAGCGCCGGAAAGGCTTCCACTGAACAACATTACACGCGCGTCAAATGCACCGACAGCGCCCACCTGCGACTTTTTTACGTATCATATCAGCGATAAGTAATCTTCTATATTTTTATACTTTCGATGGTTTCGGCGGTAACTTTGTGGAAGTTCATTTTAATATAAAATTTAAAATAACTTTGATTATTACACGTATTGAATCAATACGTGGAATAATCAAATTTATTTTAAATTTTATATTTCTATATTTTTGTCCTAATTAATTAAATAGGTATTTTAAAAATTAAATCTAATTTTTAAGCCATCATTGGCCAACAGTAACTTGTGAAATTTGGTGCTCGAAACATACTCAATCAACTGAATATTTCCATAATTTAAGATTTCGACTAAAGGTGCTTAGTGGAATTTCAATATTAAATTTGAATCGTTCAAATTATGTACATTCACACAAGTTTTGTCACTAACGACTCGGGTTTTGCCTTTCGGCATCTTCAGGCGTTCAAGTGCACGGATGACTCGACTGGACTCGAAAGCCTAAAGATACCGAAAGGCGAAGACCGGGTCGTTAAAGGCAACACTTGTGTGAATATTCATAATTTAAACGACTCAAATTGAATATTTCCAATTGAAACTTATCTATAAAGAAAATATTTAATAAGCAAATACCGTCATGACTCATAACCAACGTTCCCTCTAAGCTGCGCGCGTGCGCGGCCACGCAGCAGTTGGGAAGCCCCCGCGCACTCATTCCGGGTTGGCGCGCACTACAAGACAGTTGCTCAATTAATATTTGAACGGTCCGCGCAGCCTCCACGCAGCCTACGCGCAGCTAACCCATCGGCTTAGAGGGAACGTTGCTCATTGCGTTGAACGTTGCGTTCTTTAATGTTTATTCATCATGTTACCTCATATTATAATATATATGTATGTATGTACCTACGTATGTTTATAATATTATTTTTGTAATTCAGCCTACCCCAAAGCTCCAGATTTTTTTTATAAAAAAATATTTGACATAAATTTGAAAATAAGGAAAAAAAGTCATACTATTAATAAAATGTGCCAAAATAACCTGTAGAGTGGTAGTCAAGTAATGATTTGAATTGAAAAAAACAATATTTAATATTTTCGACGGTTAGAATGTAAACTTGGTAACATTTGAATATTGATTGGGTAATAATATTGAATTTGATAATAAAATTCCTTTTTGTTTTCCGACATCGACATAAAGCTACACGGGGCTTATTTTAAAGCAGGGCTTCCCAAACTATGTTCCGCGGAACACTTGTGTTCCGTGGGACCTAAACAGGTGTTTCACGAATATTTGGAATGGTAATATACTCTGCAACACATTTAAACATCTTCTACTTATTAAAAATCGAGTGATCGTAAATCTCCACTGATGAATAAAAAGTTAGATATCTATGGACAGGCGGAGATTTTGAATATTTTTATGTAACATGTTTTATAAAATTATTAATTACAAATAAATGATTTGATAACTTTGTTTTTTTTTTTAAATATTTTTACAACTTTGAATTATCCGACCTTTACAAAGCTGTGTTCCGGAAACATTACCAGATTTGCAAAATGTTCTATTGCACAATAAGTTTGAGAAACTCTGGTCTAAAGTATGTTATACTATACTTAAAATGTGGAATACTACGATTGTCAGATATCAAGACTTGTTACCATGCAATAATTCATAAATGGTGCCTAATTATTTCATTGTTAAATGTTGTTCCAGTTAGTAACGAGGGTTAATGGTTATTTAACCCTGGTAATTCGCGAGCGATGTGTCAATTCGAGACAACGCACAAAATGACGCGCCGTGTTTTGCTCGGCTATTAATTAAAACACTTGCAAACTGGGTGTACGTGAAAACGAATCCAAATACGATTGGATACCTCGCAAAAACGGATTTAATAACCCCTTTTTTCCTTGTGCCACATTATTATAATTAATAACAACTTATATGTCATTTAAATAATCTTAGTAAATTATATGTAAAAAGTAATTGGACAAATTGTCGGAATATAATTCAACTGTCGATAATCTAGTGTTGACACTTTTAACCTACGGAAAATGTAACCATCAATTGAAACTATTCATTATAATTAAAATTGTTTTTTAAACGTGTCCACTTCTAGTGTGAACACTAAGGAATCCACGGAACACCTTTTGAATTTTACCGTTTTTTTTAAACGAAGATCTATTTGTATTGCGATCAAAAGATGCCCCACTCGAAGCCCAACAATATTTAAAAAAATATACATTACTATTAAATTTGTTGGATCCATTTCGCTCAGCGAAGGAACATTTTCAGCTTACCTCCCTTCCTGATTATCATTACACATAAAATGTGCTATATTCTATGTTTTTAACTATTGTATGTCTTAACATCGGAAATTAACAGCTTCCAGTCAAATGTTAAGATAAATCAACATACAGTGTTCTCGTTACAGTTTAAATAAGTTTATCGTTTAATTTTAATATTATCGCACTCATTTTCAATATAGTCGTAACTATCTTAATTTACAATCAATATTCAAAGTTAATATATTTCTCCATTTTATATATTGTATTTTAACCTTAGCGACTATCAATGTACACATATTTTCGATGGGTTGACATTGTAGAAGTTTAGTTTAAATATATTTCAATTATCTAATTTAATATTATAATAACACAGACATACTGAAAATATTTAACACGCCATCTTTCCTCAGTAATTTTAATATTATTATATATTGTATATGATTGTGTGATGTTAGGTGATTCGATGAATCAATTCGTTGAAAAGTTTAAAACAGTTTTCATAATGTAACATATGTACATATTTCCTCTTACATTACATATTGCGTCATAGTTCAGCCTGCAAACTGCACTCGACACTTTTCCACGGCACAAAAGGCGGATTAATTTATTTTATCAGCAGGCCGGGGCTTTTTCACAATAATTACAAATTGTATCACGTGATTGATTGTCGAGATATATATTGTGTAGTGGAAAAAATCAACGGAAAAGCAAAGCGGCGGCGCTTGAAAAAAAATGGAAAATTCGTTGACGTAGCCTGAATAACGTAATATAACGTAATGGCTCGTTATCTCCCTGATTGGGCCGGTAGCCGTACGGGACAGGGTTTGGCAATGCATGGATAGCAACGTATCATATTATTTAAAACATTCTCACACTTGTACACATGTTTTTTTTAAAGATCGCAACATGGCTTTGCCGAAGAATGATATTTTCAATGTTTACTTAGGTACTACTATCATATTATATTACAGCTTGAATTAAAACAAGAACAATATATTGATGTCTATAGTTCTTTTTCATGAAATGTCATTTTTTAAATACATATCCTATCTTAATGAAGAAGTTTTTTTACGGGTTTTAGTAATTTGTTTAATCTCCCTTTTTCGACTTCAGTTGGTTAGAAAGGATACGGTTAGGTCATGCTCAACGTTCCCTCTAAGCCGAAGGGTTAGCTGCGCGGAAATTTCAAAGGCTGCGCGGACCGATCAAATATTATTTGAGCAACTGTCTTGTAGTGCTCGCCAACCCTGAATGAGTGCGCGTGGGCTTCCCAACTGCTGCGCGCCACGCACGCGCGTAGCTTAGAGGGAACGATGGTCATGATTGGTGATGTAATAAGTAGTCGTTATCGCTAAGCCTCGTTATTTTAGGAATACAAGGGTGGAAAGAATTTGTTAGAAAATAATCAATGACATGACATTATATTTAAAATAGTACCTATCTCATAATTAAAGCTAGCGTTTCCTTAAAATATTTGATATCCCCAATGTATTTATCTACATATTATATATTTATATAGTATATTTAATGCATTGTAAAGAAACATTATATACAAATGACAAGTCTTTAATTTTACCTTATTCGTATTATGCCCGTGTCTAAGATTCTTGATACAATTTAATATGTTCCATAGTTGATGAGCGAATTCTTTTTGCTCTTCGAATTTCTCTTATACTTCATTTAGAGCAGTACTTCCCAAACTGGGGGTACCGTCGCAGAACATGTTTTGTGTTCTTTATTTTTGCATGTGTGCATTATTTTTTTTTATTTGGGGGCCGTTGTGTGAAAAAGTTTTGGAAGCACTGCTATATAGTACAGAGGCACTGCTTATATTTCTTATTTATGCCACACTGTTACTATGATTTTGTTTACCTAGACATTCTAATTAGTAAAGTAATCATTTCTATCTTGCAAATTATTTTCTTGCGTGTTTTAAGCCCGTTAAATATAAATTACATTATTTAAAATATTTTTCACGTGGCAATTATCAAATATAATAAAAAATATCGATTTCAGGCTAACGTCAACCTTGAAAATATTCCACATTATTTTCGAGTAGCTGAAAACACTACACGCTTCTTTCTTTATAATTACGTATTTTGTGTCGATGGAAATATTGCTTTGGTCAGGTTAGATTGCCCTGTCAGATGGCAATATGTTTATACTGGAATAGAAGAGTGAGAGGGCCGTGTATGTCCACCGGGTGGAGTTGTGTGGACAATTTGCTTCGGCTAAATTGCATGCGCAAAAGTGCAGGTTTTTTCTGCCGCAAGTGCTGCACTTTTAAACGAAGAGCTTCGTGGACGTTTGGTCCCAATTATTCTTTATCCTCGTGGGCTTGTTTTTTCGGCTATCGACCTAATTTAAGTGTTTTATTTTTCAGTAGAAACCGTTATTTTCATAAAGGATGTCCTCAATTATAATATACCGTAATTTTCACTGTGGGAAATCCAGCGGTCGTGCAATTCAGAAACGTCAGCTGCTTTAAAGAAAATTCATGAGAAAAATTGTTGATGTTATTGTTGGTAAAAAGATTATGTTCAGCAGGAAACCGCTGGCACTTTTTGGACACGTGGGTCAAAGTTTTTTTTTTTTTTACTACAGAACGATTTTTGTTGACTTAGGATAACTATATTTTTATAATGAAGTACACCTATCCCTCGATTTACACGGTACCTTTTTTACACGTTTTCGCTTTTACACGGTTTAAAAAAGTTAACTTGAAATTTTTAATTCTTCATATTCGTAAGTAAAAAACGAGAACATAATTTTTGATTACGTGTTTTATATCTTGAATAATATTTGTAGCCTTATTATGTCGAAAGAAGTAAAAAGAAAAGTTATTTCGTTAGCAAAAAAATAAAAATATTGGATCTTTTACAAAACGGAGAAAGAGTAATAGATGTTGCTAGATTATTATAGCATGAATGAAGCTACAATAAGAACCATTAGAAAAAATGAAAACTCAATTAGAAAGAGTGTATCAGCTGGCACTACGAGTACGAACACAACTTCATATATCAGAGATATTGCAATGGAAAACATGGAGAAAGCATTAATGATTTAGATAGAGGACTGAACTCAAAAACGGATGCCAATTGATACCAATGCTATTACAAATAAAGCATTGCGGATTTATGAAAAAATAGAAAATACCATCCTCTTCTTCATCTGAAAAGAAGCATACTTTCACAGCAAGTCATCAAGTCAAGTCACAGTGATTTGTGATAGTGATGAATGATAAAAACTCCACCAACCGTTGCAATATTTTTTTAATGAATCTTTTGGATTTCATTTTTTTGTTACTCTATAAGCTTTACCTGTATTTAATTAATAAAAGAATACGTATGTTTATAATTTTTAATAATTTTGTTTTTTATGTATCTTAGAAAACACCCAAATTATGCGTTTTTCATGTACTTTTCGATTTACACGGTTTTACATTAAAAAATATACAATTTCGATTTACACGTTTTTCTCAGGAACCTATCTACCGTGTAAATCGAGGGATAGGTGTATTGTCATTTTTTTTACATGTATTTTGAAAATAATGATATGTGTAATATAATCGAACATATACGGTTAAAACTCTTCTCATGCAAACATTATTATAATAGGAAACGATTATTCACCCTCTTTTGTGTGCTATTGAATAATTAACACTTATTGTTTAGTTCTGGTTATAGTTAGTAAGGTAAGAATCAAACCAAATAGTAGAGATGTATAACTATTATATATTATTAATTTGAAGATGTTTAACTTATTAATGAAACGTCCAAACATTATATCACACAAAATACTTCATAATTTGTTAAAAAATACATATTGCTAAAATATAATTCTTAAAAAATAGTTATCAATTTGAATTAAAGTAATTTGTAAAGCATCTTAAAAATATTAAATGTCGCACAACTTCATCGTTTTCTCAATGACGTCGCTAATTTGCGAAACTAAATAAAGCCTGATTTGAGCGGAAGTTGGAGGAAGGCGTCGCGACGCCTAAACGTCACATCGACGCCTGAGTAAATATGTATGAATGCCTCCAATCGCATCTTATTAAGCGACCATTCAAAAACTTTCTTCCTCTGAATGAATAGGTGAAGGGGGAGAGTACAAGTTGTGTGGGAATCATATTTGCTCTCCCATCGCACCTGTTTAACTGTTAAGTAGTTCATAACTTGTGGTTCACGTGTTTAGTTTCAGTAATTATTAAGGAACGATTTTGGTACGCCAATTGACCGTTATAATATTGAATATTTTCGAATTAAAACGGTGAAAACACCTGTTTAAAATATATAGTTTCGTCGTGTATGCGAAGTATGAACCTTCATACTTATTACTATTTTTACCTGTCCATAAAATTCAAAAATATACTCGTATGTCCAAGTTCTAAAAAAATAATCAAGTAGCGTAAATTCATAGCGTATACTTTTTTTCTTTATTTAGTAGAATGATGTTTTTCATACTTTCGATGGTTTCGGCGGTAACTTTGTGGAAGTTCATTTTAATAGAAAATTTAAATTAACTTTGATTATTCCACGTATTGTGTTACTAACTGTGACACGTGTTTCGCCTCTTTAAGAGGCATCTTCAGACTTACTATCGCAAAGTTTGCTTGAGTAATGAAACACGTGTCACAGTTAGTAACACAATACGTGGAATAATCAATTTAATTTAAATTTTCTATTCTATTATAATGTTTTTCTTTCACTGAACATTAATTTAAAGTAAATAAGTATACAATTAAAAATAATAACTGTTATTCCACTGGTTGTGTTACTAGTTATGAAACGTGTTTCGCCTTTGATGATTATCATAAGATTTACTCTATCGTAACTAAAGATATGTTTTATTGACAGCAGTGGAATATAAACAAAGATAATCTATAATACTAATATTTTTTTTACAAATTTGTTATCCCACATGGTTGTTACAAATTACGACACGTGTTTCGCCTATTTATTTGGTAAGCATCTTTGGACAAACTGTCGTAACCGTTATTCACGGATACATTTAAAATTGATTCGAATTTTTAACTTGAGATTACATTGCAGATTGAGGTTGAAGTTTTATCCTTCCTATTGGGCGCAAAAAGATGACGCAACCTGTGGAGGAACAAAGTTATTAAATTTATTTTATATTACAAATAACCTTAATATAATAACAAAGTAGTATTCAAATGAATTTACAGAAAGTAGTCTGATTTTTAAACTGATTTTTTAAAAAGATCTTAAACTTTACATTCTACTTTTGTTTTTTTTTATTGATTTTATTTCTTATAATTTAATATAGTATCATACATGCAAAGCTTGTGTAGGTATTGAAATTTCTCGATGTGGATATAAACTAACCGTGGGCGAGCAAGCCCGTGTATCAAACTTGCGACCACAGCTCGTCTGATAATCGGATTTGGACATTGTCACTTGCTCGACATCATCGACCAGCAAATGCTTTTAAGTATTGTGATTAGAATAATTTATCTAACGACAGAGATAGAAGCTGGCTAATGTAAACCGAGCTACGTACACTGCTTACTCTAATTAATAGATTCGGAAATTATTTATCTTCCGTATTGAGTAGAATATCATTGTTTTTTTTTTATATTATAATTTTGGTCTCTCGAAACACATTTTTTTGAGAAGAAGTAATTACGTTATATCGTGGTTGTTATTTTTTTTTATTAATTTAACAATCAGTGATTACGGGAAAGCCTTAAATGCATAATATGGCTGCATTTTTTTTGTTGAAAACCATAGATAGAAACATTAATATGAGAATTAAAAAGTAAAATGTGTAAAAACCCAGTATTTGTTAGAGTTCATTCAATAAAAAAAGATCACAATTTTGTTAATAATGAATATTGAAATACTCCGTTCAGTAAAATAATATGTTAAGAATGGACCGGTTAGCGTTTTTGTACATGAATAAAATCATTAATAGAGATCAAATAGGTATTGGTAAACAACATTTTAAATAAGATAGGCAGATCACCATTGTTGAATTTATTTCTGTTGGGATATACCGTACTTACTATCAGGTCTGTGGAGTTGGAGTCGGGAGTCGTGGAGTCAGAGGTTTTGTCCGGAGTCGAAAAAATCTTGCGACTCAGACCCATTAAAAAAAATATGATGTGTATTCAAACCGCAATGGTTCATAGTGTTGTCACTACATGCTTAGCTGACTAAATATGATATGATGGAATACATATAAATAAGTTTAAATGAAATTTCTTAATAGTCGTTTTTGTTTTTAAAGCTAGAGTCGCAGTCATTTTTTTACACGACTCTAAGTAAATAATTTAGTACTATCAATGAATGAATCATACCTCATCCCTGACCTGCGTCCAGTAGAATAGAAAAAAACCCGATTTTCATTTTAGAATTTACAACTTGATAATTAATATCAATTTTTTGCTTATATTCGTAAACCTTCGATGTTCTTAAGATACTTGTTAAATAGTCGAAAAACGTATCACAACATGTACAATAACAAAGTTATCAAATTTAATCTTATATTAAAATTGTGGTAATTTCAAACTTTTTCTACTTTTAGCAAAACTCGTCGAATTCAAATATAATTGATTAACACAGGGATTTATTAAATTGCTAGTTTAGTTTTTTTTTTAATTATAAAATTATTTTTATGGTTTATAAGCTTTGCTAAATTTCCAATAGTATTATAATATATTTTATTACATTGCGAGTGAACGAAATAAGATAACAATCATTGTGCATATTTTCTTTCATATTTAGTCTGCTTTTGCTGTAATCTTATTGAATCTTGAATTAATTTGAGTAGACAGTGTATGAATCGCGCATTTAATATATTATAAATATTATACACACACCAATGGCCAACATTCGCCGAGATTTGAGTGCTCTTAGCTTGTTTTCACATTTAAGTTTCAAAATAGACGACATGTATCCATTCTGCTACCGCCATGTTATTGTTTTTCTCGACACGATTTTCTGGACCGCTTTTCATTTTACAACGTATAATAAATTACATTCAATTCAGAATGTTCTTGCCAAATGCAGTTACTTCGTTCAATACCGTATTAGATAATGCACATTAACGGTAGAAAATATAATGATTTATAATGTGATCTTACAATCTTCTAAATATAAAATTGAACTGACGTCCTGAATAATTATAGAAAATTACCTTCACGCAAGAAGATAACAAAAATTAATAAATACGACACAAATAATAGGGAAAGTTGTGTAATTAACCAATTGATATCATTGGTGCAACTTCGTTATAATTTATGACAAATTCTTTGTACTCATATTATTACATGTAAATCAATAATACAAATATATATACATTGCCATTCTGGTACTCTATCATAAATATATTTGATAATTCAAAAAAAATATATATTAAACATGTTATAAAGTAATAAAGCTAATAGAAAAGAAAATTTAAATTAACTTTGATTATTCCACGTATTGTGTTACTAACTGTGAAACGTGTTTCGCCTCTTTCAGAGGTATCTTCAGACTTACTATCGCTAAGTTTGCTTAAGTAATGAAGCAAGATTGATTCTAACATTTTAAAATTATGAAATTACAAAATGGAGTTTGGGTTTTTTTTCCTTTTAAGGGGAGCAAGGAGGGGGATGCCTCTGAAAGAGGCGAAACCCGTGTCACAGTTAGTAACACAAAACGTGGAATAATCAAAGTTAATTTAAATTTTCTATTAAAATGAACTTCCACAAAGTTACCACCGAAACCATCGAAAGTAAGCTGATAGAAAGTTCAATGAAATTTAATAAAGATAGGTTTATAAATATTGTATAGTGCAATATTTTGACTTTTACACCAATGTAAATTTACTTAGTGTTAATTTCGAAAAATATATTTAACTCTTCGTGGATTATTACTAACTTTATTGTATTGAAAATGCGACCTCGTTAAGGGAAACCGATAATGATTAATTTTATATTTAAATAAAGAAAATCGCTTTTTAATTTATATATCGACTGTAGAAAGGAAGTAATACTAAATCATTCACCGTAGCTTTTTTCGATAATCACAATTGGCACAACTTAATTCACGTTATATCGAAAGGATGTAAGTGATGATGATAAGTGCCTAAAGTTAGCTTTTAAATTTAAAGAAAGAAAGTCATATGAAAATTCCGAACAGAAAAAAATAAATAAACGAAAGGTTTTTTTTATACAAATTATTAAATTAATATCAGATTGAGTAAATAACACGTCTGTTTATTCTTCATTTACTTCGAGGTTGTGTATATTTTTAATATAGTCTATAAATACTTTGACCCTAAAAAACATTTTTGTACATCCTGTATTTTTTTTCTGTGTGGGTTACGTTATTTTGCATTTTTACTTTGTCTTATCACAAATAATTCAAATTTTAATGAAATTTTAAGCATCTGTCACGGCTTTCAGCGAAATCTATAAATTTTATGATAATTTAATTCAACATTATGTGTGACTTATAATATTGCCTATAATTGAGGGTAAAGGTAATCGCTTTGTAGGATTTGAATTAACTAAGCGTTAAAAATATACATATTCTTATTTGTATGTCATATGAAACTATTGTTAACATATTTTCGCCTTGAAATTTTAAAATAATTGTAGTCGTTGAGTAATGGTTTTTAATCATCGCTTGTACGTTAGTCATTATAATTGAGTACTATTATATGTGGAATATATTATATTCCTAATAAGGCATGACGTCAAAACAGCTATCGAAATATTAGAAAAAAAACAGTAGCATCAATTTTATACGATGTAATTTAATTTGTATATTGCGATTATTTTGCCAAAATAGATTTTTTGAATAGCTCATCTGTTGTCAATCATTTCGAATATAATTTTGATTTTGCCTCATTAAAAGTTTGCCGAGGCTCTTTAGCGAACAGTGCCGTCGGAAATCATTCGCGAGAAGGGGGTCATTCTAATAGAAAATGTTTCTCTTTCTTATAAATGTATCATCTTGTCACGAGTAATTGCGTCGCTAATGACTATGATTTTCTTCGAGGATCAACTTTCTTAACTTTAAATGAAATACAATATTATTAAAGGCTGTTAAATACAGATATTTAAAGTTCACTAATGGTGATTCGAAAACTTTTGTGCACAAACTTTACATTTATGTGAATTATTTTTTATAACCATTCGTAATCGTTCAACATACAACATTTTTTTAACAATGTTGAACAAAGGGCGCAAAGTCTTCTTGTTTCCCGGGTTGGCGAAAAGAGCAAACATTATTTTGATAATTTTTCGTCGGTTAACTTTGTAATTGAAATGATTATTTATTTACTTGCGGTTAAGTTCTGCAATTAGCTATCGGTTGTAGGAGTTGGATAATTATAACATTATTAAATTAATTTTCCCACCAATGTCTTCGGACATATCAGCTTCCTGAGTAGAAAAATAGGCAAATGGCTTCGCTTTCTTCCTTTTCTAATTCTCTCGTATAGATTATAGATTCATCAACCCTTTCAAGTCGCGGGCCGGTATCCCTCCGCAAGCAAAAATAGTCAAAAGTGACAGATTTCTTATTTAATTATAAGTTGCTAATGTATATATTTTTTTGTTTCAGGTATGTTTGACGTTTCCAGATATCTTCTAGTCGGTAAGGTTAATTTTAATATAATTTTCAATATTTACCTGGACATTGATATTTGCTCTAGGTCCGTTTGGAATTAAGTTTATCGTTAATTTGACTTTAATATTATGGCGGCGTTAATTAATTTAATTATAAGTCAATAATTAAAAAGCTGTTGGAATATTATATGGATATTGTAATACTATTTAAAATATATTTCATTTTAACTCATTTCTTTTAGCAAGCTAAGCAGCTTTAAATTGTCTGTGCAACCATATCCGGTCCTAAAGATTTTTATTTCAGCAAACCGTTCCCGATGCATATAAATCCCGGTTTTATTAAAATCTTATTAAGTATATCCTACAAGAAACAGTATTCAATATTTAGATTTATATTTAATGAAATTCTGAATAAAGACAGATAAATTTTGCTCATGGTTGGTTTCGCTCATTGAGAAAAGCATTGGAATTTTATAATAAATTTCAACAATTATGAAATAGTCATTTGTACTAATTCCACTTTTATTTAATATGATCAGGAACAGTTTTGCTCATGACGAGCATTATTAACTGATAAGAGAATACAATACAACAGTTTTATTTATACTATTATTGGAAAGGTCATTATATTAAAAAAATAAAACTTTTATTTTTATAATAATTAACACCTTGTAGTAATGTATATTTCAGTTGTCGTGAGTCAAACTCGTGAGTTAAACCGGTCCTGATCATAGTAAATAAATATGGAATTAGCACAAAAGAGTATTTTATTTTCTTAAAAAAAAAAAATACAGTTCCTCATAAGAATCATCAAATATTAACGATAAAGATATTTTGTTAAACCATCGGTTAGGACATTTATTTTTATTAACGTAATATTTTAATTAAATTGAATTACTGTCATCCATTACGTCCCACTATTATCATTAACCATTGGATTTTTTTTATAGTTTAATTTATACGGCCATCGAATATTTCAATTCGATAAATACATTAAAAAATATGATCAACAATTAAATCAAACCACGGGAGGCCGGAATTCTTTCAATAATAAAAATCTCAATTTTATTCCATACGATCGGGCAAACACGAAGATCCAAATAACACGGCCATTTTGAAATATTTATTGGACTGGAATACATTTGGCGCCATAAAGTTTTGTCAAGTGGATAAACACAATCATTTTATGCATTTAAATGCAACTACTATTGAAACATAACAATAATTATTTTGCCATAAATGGATACTTTACTATCATGTTAAACGCTCCTTATTTATTATATTACCAAAGGAGTTTAACGTGAAGAGTCATAGATACTAATAGGTGTAGCAAATATTTTTTCAAAGATAACTTAAGGGATATATAGACAGTAAGCTTAAAAACTTTGATCTCAAAAAAAAATCTGGCGAATTTTGCTTCTTCATACGTTTCTTTATTTTCAAACAGTGAATTTCGTTCGGCACAATTAAATCCTTTTTTTACCATAGTAGTTGATAATATATATTTTTTTTGCCTCAATAAAAAAGAAATAAAATGGCTTACCGAATCATAGTTATATAATAGTAAAAAAATGAACTCATTCCATTGCGAATTGTACATATTCATAACGCCATTTGAGCATCTTTCAAAACAAATATTATTCCATTTCGTTTTTTCAGTGACATAAGTAGAAAAGTCAATAGGGTGTTCACTGTCAAATGTTGAAAGGCATTATATTAAGAAGTCATCAGTTGACAATGCTCGCCATAAACGAAACCGGTCCTGACCTTTTTCTACATTTTTTTTATATAGGTAGTTGATAGCTATTTCGACGATTGCCTTCATCAGAACTATGTTTAAACCTACATTTACTCAGCTATATATACTGTAATAAAAATAATAAAACATTTTTAGTACTTTTTCCACATAAAATTTATTAGATCAGGACCGGTTTCGCTCATGATGAGCATTGTCAACTGATAAGAAAAACGATAAAACAGTGATATTTATACAAAAGTTAAGTGATAAAAACAAGGTATGACAAACAATTGGTATTACAACCTAGCAAAAGAATTGAAGCAAAATACAAGGAAAATAAACTATAAATAAAAAGTTGAAGACCACTTAGCAATGAAAACTATTACAACAAAAACATAGTTTAGTTTTATCACTTAACTTTTGTATAAATATCACTGTTTTATTGTTTTTCTTATCAGTTGACAATGCTCATCATGAGCGAAACCGGTCCTGATCTAATAAATTTTATGTGGAAAAAGTACTAAAAATGTTTTATTTATTATTTTTATTATAATGCCATTCCACCAAGTATTGACAGTGAACACCTTAAAAGTGATATATATACTGTATTAGAAGAGATACACAATACATCCGGTATTTTAAAATCTAAAATCTTTAAAAAAATGCTTCCAATCATAGAAGTAAGCTAACTCTTTGCGATAGGCTGTATTTCGATGATAGTTGGACATTTTGATATTGTATATTATACTTATATTGAAATTTGGCTACAACTTCTTTTTTCAAAAACTGTTAATTAAACGTCTCAAATAGGACATTCGATATTTTTAACACTTTATTGTCAGTTTTTAGTAGAAAAAAATTATTTTAAGTAATAAAACACCATTTTCTTTTAATTCCACATATAAAATATTGATGTAGAATTGGTAAAAAATATTAGTTAATTTTGTAATATAACGGATTATTTACTGCTTGCCTCTTCACTCAAACGTTTATTAGCTTTAAAGATACTGAAAAACTGTTATTATCCGGGTGTTCGGCTTGTGTCGTCGACACATTAACGGACATTAAAATAATGCAATGTTTTTATATGGCGACAGTGGGTTCAACTTTCTGCCCACTTAAATGTACAATGAAGTTGATCTTAAAGGTACACTCTTGTCACAAAATTTACCTATGAAGACATTGTGACCTTTAAATTATTTTCCATTTTCGATGACGATGGATATTATTGATTTAGAATGTTTATCGAAAATTAGGTTAGCAACGACAACATACGGAGACTTAAATTCTGTGAAAAGTGATTTATCTTCAGTATAGTTTTATAGCTCACTGCATTGATAAACAACACGTCTTAAAATTATTTTATATTTGTTCACGTGTAAGAAAGCTATTCTTCGGTATTTGGAATTAAAACCAGTAATCATACATACAATTTTATTTAAAAAAATCTCTTTGAAATATAAATTAAATAGTTATAGCCAGAACCGGCTCGAGGATTTCTTCGCTCTATGTGCCTCACAAAACTAGAACTCAATGAGTGAATAATACTAAAATATTAATACGGCGCTTGTGTGCGTCGTAGATTAAAAATAAAATACTTTTTTGCGCACCGTTGATTGACTATATAAAACATAATTAGATTTGTAAACTGTGCAACCAATTACACCCAACCCTCCTATAGAGTCGGGATCTCGGGAAAACGTTATATAAACCCGTTCTATAGGAAACTAGATACCCATACAAAAGTAAAGGAAAGGAGTTTTTTTTATAGTGTCTCTGCACCTAACCAGTATAATATGCAACATTTTTTTGTATATCCATTCATATTTTCAATGACTCACTTTGTTCTATATATATAATCATAATCCATGTATAGTATAACATATTTACGAAAATTATTATTTGACGTCGAAAGATTAAAGTTTTCTTAAAAACGGCGTTCTAGGAAGTAAAGCTTTAAGAGGGACTTAAAAACCGCTCTACAGCAGGGAGCGCTTACATTACATGCGAGATGAGTCTTTTTTAAAATATATTTTCTATAATAAAATTCAACAGTAATGTTTTTTTATTGAATAACTTGTAAATATTTTATTAATTAAATACAGTTTATTTAAATCAAACTTTTACTAATAAATTATTATAAATATAATGTATTTCCATCAAGAATGGAAGTTAACACATAGAAAATACTCGACATTATACAAGCTTGAAATATTACATAAGTGATGCACATTATTTTATCTCACTTTTAAATATTTTTTAAAATCTGTAACGAATTCGGAAAGGGTTAAGTCTTAATTAAACCACCCCGCGGATTCGAACCGGGAATCGACCGGACGAGCGGGTTTTCAATCGGGCGGCACCCCTCCCGGTCATGGCAAGTTCGAAGGAAATGTTTAATAGCATCGATTCAAGTTTTATTCAATACCAAAGCAGATCGTAAAAATACATTCCCAATGTTAACTGTTTAAATCCATAGTCTCAGGGGTCGATCAACGGATAAAATAATATTTTTTAACATCGGTCTTTTATTATAACAATTGACGGATCAAATTATACTTCATTATTATTTCCTCTTATTTATTAGTGTTTAAAGTTTATTAGTCTGTTGTAGTATTAAACATACGATTTTTTTGAATCCATATTCGCTTCCAATGTGGAGCATATGGCATCCTAATGAAGATATATCAACAGAAGTTTTTTTATACGAGAACTGTTTGTTACTCAGTTGCTCAACCTATTTTTAAAAGAGTGGTAAGAATAGGACCAGAACAAGACTAGTAGTAAGCTAATTATTCAAAGATTGGAAGAGTGTGATGGAATATTTAGACATTATGAACACCCTTAAAAAAGAATACTTAAACGATAATAAAACACATCACGCCATCTTGAAGCCGAATTGGCTATCAACTATATCACACTACTACCATACAGCAACTGTTTAAATTTATTTTATTGCAATATAAAGTAAATACTAATTTAATCAATAATACATAATATATTCACTGGATTAAAAACTGCATAATATTGCCGTAATCTAATTGATTTCTAACATTGATGGTAATTTTATATTTTTATTCCATTTCTATTTATTTCAATAAGATTTATAGTACGCATGCATGTAGATTTCGTATAATGTAATTTTTATAAAATTTCATGTTTGTATTGGCAAGGTTGTCTGCTGTTCTGTGCGATTACGAGATGATTTGTAATGAACCGTATTGAACCCGAGTGGATTTTAAATTGATTTATATTTTAAGATAACATTTATCAAAGAACGCCACATAGTTATTTCAATTGCTAAATGTGCTGTTCTTTTCACGGAAGATAATCGTTAAATTAGATAAAAAATGTTTTCTGTCTTAGGCAGTGGAGAAGAACCTGCGGCCCTTTGGCTACTCTGATGCGGCCTTTTGACTTGATCAAAATATTCCCTTTGATCAAAATTATTGAGGGGTGTCAACGTTTTCTTTACTGCGGCCTTATGTTGAATCAGATAAATGAATGTGGCCTTCAGAAATGAAAATGTTCCCCACCCTTGGTATTTGGCCTTCTTTAGTCTTGCCGGTGTACAATAATAGCTTTACGTGTATTTTTAAACAGTTGAGAGGCTCGCTCACCAGCTGTCTAAAACCGATCTGATCTTTGGATATTTTTTCGAATACGTGCTATCTATATATTACGTAGATCCTCCTTAAATTTTATATTACTAGAGTTTTGTATCATATGCTGAAAATAGAACAATAAGGTTGTTGTGAACGATGCACAACATACGTAGTGTGTGTGTTGTGATTGTTTGTTTTGCGTTAAAATTTCACACAATGCCCGCACGCACCAGCATTGTGTGTGCCTGTACGTCACATACATTTTTTTAAAACTATTTTACTAGCTGGCTCACTTCACCTCTCGAGGGTCCATATAATTTACTACTTTGTAAAATAATGTACTAGAACAATTATTACGATACTTGTAATAGTTCTGTTAGTATCAAGACGTTTGTCATATTTCTTATCATTTCCGCTTCTCCTTTTTTTATCCATGTCCGCTCCCAATGTGGAGCATACGGTTTTCTAATGGAGGTATCTACACATAAATATTTACTCTTGATAATATAGTTTATTTCGAAAGAAGTTTTTCTCTAAGACCTGTACTCACTCGCTCAAACTCTCTTTGTCGAAGAGAGAAGAGATGAATATGGCTAGAACAAGACTATTTGTTTACTAGTTTGGTAATGTTGCTCTCGCTGCGCCCAGTTTCAGGGTTCGGATGGGTGGCCGGGATTTGAAAAATAAATGAATTTATGGATTGAAAAATTAAACCGTCCGAACTAGGATTCAAACCCATGAGCACTTCAGCCGTTGCTAACAACAACGCTGTCTCCGAAACTTATAGTTTTTAATCTCCGATTTGATCAATCCATTTTTTTATTAATGTTAAATAGAAATTCACATGGTGTCTATTGTCTTAGATAAATGTTATTTTAAGCTAATTAAACCTTAAATTAAATATGAAAGTTTACTGGTTGTCGATTCCTTTAACACTTATTGTATCGTCTTATTTATTTAAACTGAATATTTATTGACTAAATAAATCAACCGGATTGGACACACATTACATTTGCGTTTATGTAAGCTGTAAAATCAAGTCTTTTTATTCATTCCGAGTGGTATTTCGTTTCACACAAGTGGATTCCAGCGCTCTTTGGGCGTCAAAAAGCAATATGATTAGCACGGACCGTGTAAAGAGAGTTTAACAGTCTATTAAATGGGCCCTTAAAGGCACAGTGGTGTAAGTCATATAAATACTTTGCTATGAATTTTATTAACATCGCAGAAATTAACTCAAGTGCTTCAAATTCTTTAAACTATCGTATTAAATATTATTATAATGCCTGTTTGGAGTTCGAAAAACTTAGATGCTAGTATTCTTCACAAGTACCACCGACTAATTTTAATCAAACATACACTTTTATATATTAAAAAATGAATTTGGTTTTTACCGTATTTGTTTTATTTTTTTTATGTGTCTAATATATTTACTGCTATTAAGCCATTTAAATTTATCGCCTTAATTTCAGAAAAAATAATACCTACAACGAAACTGATAAAATATAATATAAAATTTAATTTGATAACTTTGTTTTTTCATATGAGTGTTACAAATTAGGATACGCGGAGGTGCAGCGTGGCGGCCACATGCTCCATATAAGAAGCGAGTATGCTCAAAGAAAACTTATTACAAATTAATTACTTATATATAGTACGGTAAATCACCGCTTAATTATTTACTAATGTTTCATTTCTATTAATGATTTTTTTTTATTTTCTAAAACTCCTAGCTTTTCATTTTAAGTCCTTTATTATCTACTAGATCTCTATCAAATGATTTGAAAATTTAACATAGGCATCTTACGTGTCCTTTCATTAAAATTCTTACATTAAAGTTTAAACCTCTGGCCTGCATAAGCAGATTGACGCTTCTAAAACAGGCGAAACACGTGCCATAATTTGTAGCACAGCAAGTATAATAAGAAAGTTATCAAATTTATTTTATTACAAACGATTCAGTCTATTATGACGCAGGATAAATTATAACACGTACTTACAATGTTAATCATTGCACTTCGTTCTAAATCTCTATTAAAAAGTTTTTTTTGTTAATGCACTTTAAAGTGTTGCGAAACCATCACCGATTATCAATAGTCATTCGTTCAACAGCTATGCAATTATTATCGACGCAGATTTGATTGATTCTTTAATTGCTGAGCGGCGAGCCCTGTCAAACGTCACGTCAAATGCCATTTCCACTGAAGAACTACCATCTGGCGCGGCGTGCTTATTAATGGAGAGATACTTTTGCACGTTGCCTACATTATATTATTGTTTCGTTAGGTGTAAGCGTTGAAGTTTTGTTATACAGTAGCAGGAAACCAAAAGCACCGCAGCGCTTTTTTAAGAAACATCTTCCTTTTTTGCCGTACAGTTAATTACTTTTAAAACACTCGTACAAAAAAAAATATCCGATATGTTAGACCCGATATTTTTTATCATATAATGTAACCGAAATAATAATGAAGGTGCTTATTTGTGACAGCATTCACTCAAATCTGATTGAGGCAGATGGCAGCGAAGGGGTGGTCTAGGCCACTTATAAAAAGCCTATTAAAGAAATACAAAAAAAAAAATACATTTCGCAACGATAGAGACCTTATCAAAGAATACTAAATGTTAGTTAACCACTGTTTGCATTATATTATAGAGGCCCATTACAGGTGAAGTGGTATTTTAGAAAAAAAAGTATGATGCCTTGTAATATTCTACACGTCTTAAAGTATACGAAATGTGAAGTAACCTCAGTTAATACACATTGCAAAATTGTTATTTCCGTAAAACAAAAATATGAAAACCACCAAAACACCAAATTTAAAGCCCAAGAAAAAAGTTTTACCATTTTACTATTTGGCTCACTTCACCTCTCGAAGGCATCCATGTTGAAAAAAATGTTTTTATTTAACAAACATAACATATTTAATAAAAATAATAAAATATTTTTAGTACTTTTTCCACATAAGTACTAAAAATGTTTTATTATTTTTATTATAATGCCATTCCACCATTTATTGACAGTAAACACCTTAAAAGAGATATAACATATTTCCCAAATAATCATATACCTCTAGTTAAATTTTTCAGCTGATCAGTTGACAATGCTTGCGGTGATCGACATCAGTATTGATTTTAATAAAAAGAAATGGCTTTGACTTTTCCACCAAGCACTTATAGACAGGATGATATCTAACAACATCCAGGCATGAGAATTAATATTTAATTTTCAGTTAATACTAAAGTAGCATGGGCTTCTTTAATAATTCTCGGGCAAAAGCAATTTTAGATTTAACTTTTTGGTTTTGAACGATGAATTACAGTTGCTGAATTTGTGATCGAATTTATGCGAGTTTTATTATTTGGACTCTCCTATAAATTTAAAATCAGAACACACATTCCAGTTATTATTTGGGAAACTTCGAGTGAAACTTTCTTTTACATGTTTTCCATGTGCGTATAAATATAATATTATTTCTGATAAAAATGTGTTCGATCACTGTAATCATAATGAGTGATTTAGAAAGACAGTTTTTTCGTTACATCATTGATTCGTAATGCTCGTTTAAGCTAACGAGCTTTATAATAAGATGAAATGTATTGTCGGTGAACGTCTTGCTTATCTTTGATTACTTTATCAACACATTAAATTCTGATTGCACAGAGTCCCGTCATTTATGTATTACAAAAGATATCTTGTAGTGAAATACAAAAGATCGTTGAATTTGATCAATAACTATTATATTATTATTGTGAATATTAACGATATTAACGACAGCAATATCAATACCTTTAAGTAATGGATTTGATTGTTATCATAATGGATTGCAATCCATAAAACCCACTTTATTTATTTTAAGACTGACTCATTATTAAAAGTAAATTTTAAATTTGAAGCTTCATCTTTTACGCTGTCTTCCTTCAGAAGATTACGACCAAATTGCTGTCCCAAGTCAGTCTTATTATTATTGAATCGCAAATGCCTATGATATTGAGCCACTGACTGAAGTTGTCTCGCTGCGCCCTAGATGACCTCCCATTTAAATAGTTCTTTCAAATTACACATTAAGTCCACTATTGTGGGGTTCGTTACAGACTTACAAATATTATGCAATTATATTTTTCGAAATACGCTAATTTTTAATTTGATTTATTATTGATTGTGAAGTAGAAACGTATAATACTTTTATAACGATAAACTATAGTGTAAAAAAATATTACAGATGCAATTAGAATATTCGTTTGATTTTTTCACCTCAAGTTGTTTGATTGATATCGTAATTGAATTCATCGTATCTAAGAAATAACGCGTTCACCTCCATCGACAATAAAATTATATCGAAAGAATCTTTTATACTTAATATCAGATATGTAGGATTGTTGCTTTTACTCCATTGTCGTAAATTATTGTTTACATATTAATTATTATCTAGAATATGACAATTTTCACATGTTTTCACTGATGACCAGATAATATGGGATTCCAAATATTTGAGAAATAAATATTTATTCGAATATCAAATAATATTCATATTATATAATTTTGTATTTTTTGAAAATCAATAATAAAAATGATCAATTTAAAAACAGGTGCAACATAAAAAGAAATAATCATTTTTAAATTATATTGAATAATTAGTTGGGTGTTAGTTCTTCTCTACTAAAGAATAATTTAATTTCTTGGAAATCAGATTTGGAAATACTTGACATATTCCCAAATACTGCATCCTTGAACAATCACATTTAAGATATCTCAGTTTTTAGGGTACACACGTGTTAAATTATTTCATTAATCTATTTGATCTTATTTATAGTATTGTATTAAGACATATAGTAAATTCAGACTGATTCAAATAATAAATTAATTATATTATAATAAAGTACAGAAATTTCTTGGAAGCATCAATTCTTTCACCTCGAAGCGTATGTCCACGCGCGCCTTAGCTATACAATTTATATTTTAGGAAAAAGTTAAAGAATAATTTATCAAGTATTAATTTATTAAATGTACATTGCAGAGAAGACATGTCAATTTATATATTTTACAGTAGGAAATTGTTTTTTTTAACTTTCTTTCATAATAAGCTCGCAAAAAGAAACTTTAATTGACCAAATATTACTTACTGCATAGGGAATTATTTTTACTTATAGCGAGACGAAGTTAATTAAAACATTCTGTTATGATTAAAACCTGTAGATTTTTGTTAAATTTATTAATTGTCGCTTACGCTGTTAAGCCGATTACGGATCGTTGTCTGCAAATGTCGATGTGCACATATAGGTCGTTGCTCAGAAAATACTCATATAATAAATACATGTAATGAAAAAAATAGTTTTATTTAATTGAAGCGTACCTTAATGGCGTTTTTATTTCGTTTTAAAAAGAATCTACGTAAAACAATGTTCAAATAATTTCCGCGGTGTTATTATTACAAGTTTAATTTGAATGCGTATTTACTTCGGATACGTACGCGAGCGGGATTGAACGTGTTCATTTAATTTGCTGCTGAATAAGTCTTTTATTTGGTTCCTTAATGATCTATCGAATAACCATCGTATCAGTCCACAATAATAATTGTCCAAGCTTTGGCAGTCTATCGCATCGATCAAAGACACTCGCAGCTGCGTAATTAAGAATCGGTTTCCTTTGCTGTCTAAAAAAACTAAGCGCCATAGAAAACAATCATTGTATTACTTGATGTAACGCGTTTCTCAATCAGATTTTTTTTTACAGTGATTAAATTTGAGAATGTGAGGTATGAATTAACTCTTGGAGTGCGCTAACTGGTAATGCTTTGGGGAATTTATTAAAATTAAACCAAATTTTACTAATTTAATAAATTAAATGTAGCGCTTAGAATCAAAACTCACATTTTGCATTTTTGAGTTAAGTATGAATCTAAATGCATCAGTAGATAGATGTATGCAAAAATTGTTGTTCTAAAGCACACTTTCAACAATGTTAAAACCACTGCCAAAGATCACCATTGATGTCGACTGTCGAGCTCGCACTTTAAAATGAGATTTTAAAATCAACCAGTCGGCGATTTGTATTTTTCATAGTTTCATGGTATATTTTTCACTTTTAGGGTCATTGTCAATACAATAAAAAACAATTTTCCTTTGGTGTACTTATGTACTTTTTCCACTTTTATTTAGTAAGATCAGGACCAGGTTCTCTCGTGACGAGCATTATCAACTGATTTGAAATACAATTTAGCAGTGTTATTTATACAAAATAAAATGAAATAAAAAGGTGTAATAAACAATTGGCATTGAAAAGAATTTACAAATTATGAGTAAGTGACATGTATGTAATTACAAAAATCAAGTGATTTTATCAACCACTTCATATCAGTAAAAGGATTAATATGTATCAAACTCTCTTAAACACTCAATCTATCATTAAGTGCAGTGCCACCTGGCAACGTTAACTTAATTCGCAGATAGAGACAGATAGTGAGTGTCAAACACATATTTATAAGTCCCCGTGTCTTTAACACAGTCATATAAATCAAGACAAATGTGTAATGTTCTTGATTGTACCGAGTTAAACTGCCATTTTGAGAAACACTTAAAAAATATGAACAATTTCCACAGCGTAGCTGTCATGTAACTTCATTAATTCTAAAAGTATTGACTCATAGGTCATATCTTATTAAAATGTCGGTGATCATTAATTATTCAATAATTATGTTTTAACAGCTGATTTTCTAGTATCTACCGAATTTCGTCTAGTTACCACATACTTTCGATGGTTTCGGCGGTAACTTTGTGGAAGTTCATTTTAATAGAAAATTTAAATTAACTTTGATTATTCCACGTATTGTGTAACTAACTGTGACACGTGTTTCGCCTCTTTCAGAGGCATCTTCAGACTTACTATCGCAAAGTTTGCTTAAGTAATGAAGCAAGATTGATTCTAACATTTTAAAATTATAAAATTACAAAATGGATTGGGTTTTTTTTCCTTTTAAGAGGAGCAAGGAGGGGGGTGTAGAATCGAAATAAAGCAAACAGATAATGATACTAATTTTACTAATGAGTTGTAAACAATCAGAATGGGATTTTTCCTTTTTAATGGAAGCAAAGAGGGGATTATAAAATGCAAACAAATTTAATCATACTACTAATGACGTTAAACATTACAAACTATTAAAACTAATGAGCTACAATCAATCATCTAGGTTTGTGATTACTCTATTAATTGGAAACAATTTTAGTAACGGGGAACCGCCTGTGCTATTAAGAATATTATTTAATAATATTTCTTTTTTGTTAAGAGTTTTATTAATTTCTAAAAATTCTAAGCTATTCATCTTTAAACCCTTTTTATTTACTCGGTGGAGTATTTCTAAATTACAAATCTGATTAAAATTATGATTATTTTCTATTAAATGATTGGCAAACTCAGAGAAATTGTTACTTTTTAGACATCTTATATGTTCTTTAATTCTAATATTAAAGTTTCTACCTGTCTGTCCAACATAAGACGCTTAAAAGGAAAAAAAACCCAATCCATTTTGTAATTTTATAATTTTAAAATGTTAGAATCAATCTTGCTTCATTACTTAAGCAAACTTTGCGATAGTAAGTCTGAAGATGCCTCTGAAAGAGGCGAAACACGTGTCACAGTTAGTTACACAATACGTGGAATAATCAAAGTTAATTTAAATTTTCTATTAGTTACCACATACCTATTATTTATCTTTCATAATTAAATTATGTGAATAACGTCACAGACCTTTATTCTAAATTTTAATGAGAAAAACGATAGCAACCAAATTTATGGCAGCACGTAATCGAATTTTATACAACGGACTTACAGTTTCGACCAGGGGTGGGGAACCTTTTCTATTCCAAAGGCCAAATTTATTTTTCTGATTCAACATAAGGCCGCAGTAAAGAAAACGTTGACACCCCATTTGCTTTGACTGTTGAACATATAATGGGTTGATAACGCTCTTTATATTTTTTTGATTAAAGTGAATATTTTGATCAAGTCAAAAGGCAGCATCAGAGTAGCCAAGAGTTCCACAGGTTCCCCTCCACCTGTATTTGTCCGATATATCGTCGTACTGTTTTTGTAACATATAATATTATATATCATATACGATTCTACTATATTTAAAAAAAATCTTATCGGAAGGTATACATATCGACTGCGGAAATGAAAAAAGACGTAACCCACAGTTTTTTCAAAACAGGTTTTTTTCGATAATCACAATGTATCAAACATGATACACGTTCTATCAAAAGGATGCAATCTAAAAATGTCGAATTAGTATCTAAATTAAGCTTTTAAGTTTGAAAAAGATGACTTTGTAAAAAATTGAAACCAAGAAAAAAGACTGAAATAAAAGTTTTTCCTGGACAATTTCTTAAATAAATATTAGATTATGTCAATTAAACACCAGTTTAGATGTCTCCGTGCACTTAAAGGTTGTGTATAATTCATAATTTGCATATGGCCTAAAATCATCAAAACACGTTTTTTGCGCCTCCTGTACAATTTTATATATGTGGGTTACGTCCTTTTTCCTTTCCAGAGTCGATATGTACAATAAATTTCATTCGTCTTATGATTACTACTGCCAACTGTAGGTTAAGTAGAAATTAAAGATAGTAAAGTTAAACCATATTTAAGTAATTTCACTGAAGAGAAACACTTTTTTTACTGTTAATATTTAAATAATTTTATTCCTTCATTGCTGTAAATATATTTACTAAAGCAGTAAATAAAATATACTTATTTAATATGTATGGAGAATAGTTTCTTCGTACTGTAATACTTTGGGGATCTAGGATGTTGAAATGTTAAATTGGTCATACTCAAGGGCGTATCACAAATGTATCATTTACATAAATTATGGCTTATGAATATGCTGTTTTTTTTCCCTACTTTGAAATATCAGTTTGAATAGTTTCATTGTTGTATCAATAAATTATTGATGAAGACGTAAAAAGGTAAAAAGGTAAAGGCCGTAGAAAAATACGCGGCGGGCCACGGTTTGCCCGTGCCTGGTCTAAACTGTACCCTTTACTGCAATAAGGCTTAGAACGCCTGATGTAAAGCATCAAATGATATTATTTATTAATTTATAATACGGGTTTATTTTATTTAAGATTTCGACTGACGGTGCTTGGTGGAATTTCAATATGACTGTCCGTATTACGGGTTTGTTTATTCTTGAACTTATTTTTCGTGTGGCTTTTTCATCATTCTCTTAAAATGAAACTCTAGTCTTAAATCTAGTTTTTTTTTTTTAAAAGAACCAGTTTTGATTTTAAGCTACAGTGGTACAATTATCGCACCGAGATATTCGCTCGCCAATCACGCGTCACAGGTAACGCGGTCGTTATTTATGTATGTACGATTCCAAAAGATGCAAATAAGCGATAGCGGGGGCCTGGTACACGGATAAAGATAATCTTTTCAATGGGATAATTATATGAACCGCGTCCAGGATAGAGGGAGTTTATCTGGCGTATCGCGTGTCTTCACTGAGGAAACCGATTTAATGGGTATCAAACGGCTGTTTTGATTGTGATGCCGCTACGCCACTGTCCTCTTTGCCCGCCTTTTATGTCACGGTCTTATTTATTTACGATCTTGTAATTATTTTTTATCGCTTTTTCAGAACTTGTAAGGAAACTATTAGGAAAAATCAGTTCACGAAAAATATTACCAGAGCTTCCTACCCGCTGGTTATTTTGCCATTTTTTGAATCTACAGACGTAACATTTTGGCCGAAAAATAATAATGATGTGAATGACGTCACCAGTGTTTTTACACCTAAACTAACCTCTAGAAGTCGGTTATTTTGAATACCTCGTGAATTTCGATTTAAAGTTAGTCAATATCATACTCAAATGTTATAAAAATATAGAATCAACATTTTTACACTTCTTTTTTGAGTTTCCTCTTAATATACAATTAAACTTGTGTGGTGTTATAAATTGTGACACTTGTTTCGCCTCTTTAAGAAACATTCTTAGCCAGCATATCACAAGCATTACAATTTTTAAAAAAGTCGGAATAAGTCCAAAGAAATATTGTGTTTTTCTTAACATCTATGTTTAGTTTTTAGCTTTTTCGTAGATCTTCTGATATTTTGTCTAATTATGCTACCTTTAGTGGCGAAACACGTGTCACAATTTGTAGCACCACATGTGGAGTAACAAAGTTATCAAATATAATTTAAGATTTCGACTGAAGGTGCTTGGTGGAATTTCAATATTAAATTTGAATCGTTCAAACTATGTACATTCTCACAAATTTTGTCATTAACGACCCGGGTTTCGCCTTTCGGCATCTTCAGGCATTCAAGTGCACGGATGAACTTGAACTGACGCTTAGTAAATGAACACGTGTCCTTCCGATATTAAGTGATTAGCAAAAGTAGACGTGTCTTTTTTCAATCTAAAGGCTGCCATAATCTAAAGGTGCACTTGAATGCCTGAAGATGCCGAAAGGCGAAACCCGGGTCGTTAATGACAAAATTTGTGAGAATGTACATAGTTTGAACGATTCAAATTTATCAAATATAATTTTATATTAAAAATGAACTTCCTCAAATTCAGCACAGCAGAATCAGCACATTGAAAAAATACCAAAGTCCACTCTAACTTATATCTTACGACTTAGAATCAATATTCATGTTATTTTATAATTAAATAACTGTACGATATTTAATCTGAAAATATTTCTCAATGATACGAAAAACGTTATAGTGAAATAACATGTTATCAAATTTATTAATATATCAAAAAATAAAAATTTCAATGACCGCCGAATACTTCGACAACAGTGAATTAATCCTAGAATAAACAATATATATATATGAACCGCCAAGAGGTGAAGTGAGCCATTTCTATTGGACGTTAAGGTACAATCACAACTTCAGTTATTGTTTTGGTGGATTGCTTATTTTTAATTAAGGAATACAACACTATTGCAGCGTGCATTTACTGAGCTTTACTTTTACGGTACTTTAATGTAGAATATTATAACGCATCCAATTCATTTTTTCCTAAAATACCACTTGGCTCACTTTACCTCTCATGAGCTGAATTATAATGCTTTATATTATATTTATATAAATTTAATAATGTGCTTCCAATGAGTGTTAACAGCTAGTGCTAATTATAAATACAAAAATAAACGGTGACATTCCTATATATTTTTTAATTATTACGACAACTTACTACATTTATTTGAATGTTATTGGATGTTTCGTTTGCATAAATTATATATTTATTTTAATATTAACTAATCACCGACTCCAGATGTATTTATCATAAATTTGTGTTTGTTAAAACATCAGACACACTTTAATTTTATTAATTGATTTCTCTTAGAGATATACCTAATCCGAGTAACGTAAAATTAAATTAAATTACAACCTTTCCGTTGTAGCCCAGTCGTACGCGTTTAAATACTGCGAGATAAGTCACAACGCGTTAATCACCGCATAACTATCATTTTTTAAAAAAATTAAATGTGTTATATTGAATCTCGTTGACATTATATACAAAAAAAAAATCTTAGTCATTTATAACCAGAGCATTAATTTGATCAATGAGCTGGGACATGACTATCTTAATTGTATACGTAGAAGGTAGAACGTTGTTGATTTCTCGACTTAACTGATAAAATTAATTCACATTACCTACTAAAGTATTCGACTGAAATTAATGCACATCTTGAGTCTTTTTCAGTTGATAATGCTATTCATGAGCGAAACCGGCCCTAATTATATCGACCCATAATCGGCAAAAGATAAATAATTGTAAAATATCGCCTAAGACGTCAGTGACAAAAATTTTAAAGCGCTATCTCATTCGCTTAATCTTTTTTGGGCCTGTGTATTTTATGGTTTTGGCTTGTTATCGTTAGTTCCACGAGGACCCCGGTTGAGAAACGCTGATCTAAAGAACTAAAGTTAGACAATTTTATTTCGATATTAGAATAGGGCATATATTATTTACTAACCTCAGTTATGGAATTCATTTTCGAACTTCAATAAAAATACCATCTCCTGTAAATTTCATAAATTGTCGGTTACGATGTTCTGCCTATTACGGATCGATTTGAAATAAAAGTAGAATTAGTAAAAATGAGTACTTTATTTATTGAAAATTTTCATGCTCGAGAAAAAAAGCACATTTAATGAAAAGTTTCATCGTGTAGTATTAGTGCGCAATTATGTTTGTGGAATTGCGTGCTTTTATATATTATTTCTAAAATTTCACAAGATTTGATTTTTCTCATCAAGCCACATAGCGTTATTAAACATTTTTGTGTGTAGCTCGTGCCATTTCATTGTTGGAACAGTTTTTGGTTTACCTGATGGTGTCTCAGGATTGAACGAAAACACAAGGTTTGTTGACAATCTTGTCCGCAAACAAGCCATAGTTATACGCCATGTTTTTGATTGTTTTGACGATTGTCTCGTATTTTAATCATTAAAATGGTTATCATAGCTTTGTTAATTATATTTTTTTTGTTTTATAACAAGGAGAGACACCTGTTTTTGCTTCTTTAACAAACAGCCCCAGACTTCAGTTAACGAGAAAAATCTCCCCGTTTTTTTTAATTAAATTTAATTTCACTACACGTAAGTCCTTGTTCTCTTCCAAAGTTAACATACCATTTATAGTTATCATTAATATACTCAATGATAAAACTATTAACAATATCTGACTTAAAAGGTGTACTTAATAGAAAAAACCTACAAAGCCTACTCTTTTGATCCTATTCCTTCGTGCAAGCATTGATATTTTCAATACAATTTTCAACGCGTCATTTTTTGTCGACTGGTTGGCCGATGGCCATTCTCAGATAAGACATCTCGTTATGCTACTGTCATTTATTTTAATTTGAAAGAAATAAAACCTTTAATTTGTGTTCGGGGCTGACTGTATGAAAACTTCAGCCATTAAAAAAACCGGCTCGCGCACCATGACATGTGACATTTTTGAAATATTCATTTTGTTTTACGCATGTATGGACACGTAGTACGAAAAGGAATAACCCTCACAGGCCAGTTTTAAATCGGTCGGGTATGACTTGTCCAATAATACTTTGCAAGATCGTCGTTATCTTCGCTGACGAATTCGTCTTCGAAAGAAATTGCGTATACTATTTATCACTTTTAGTGTTCGCTGTCAATACTTGAGGAAAAGGCATTATTATTCAAGGAATAAAACACTTATTTGTACTAATGTATATGTTTTTATACTAGGTCGCTACTTTATCTTAATTGTACTTTGATGAGTTTTCACATTATTTGAAGAGATTATAAACATTTTAATTGGATTATATTTAGTGCCACTCATTCACATGTAGTTTTTTTTTAATTTTACATAATTTTGTTTTGTATAAATAGCATTGTAATATTGTGTTCTCTTATCCGTCGATAATGATCGTCGTGAACGGAACCAGTCCTGGTCATATTAAATAAAAGTGGAATTAGTACAAATGAGCTAATGAGTAATTTCTACCTTCCCTATATTTTTCGTTTATATCTGATAAATTGGTTAATAAAACAAAAAAAGCCTTGGAGGCGACAAATTATAAACAAACAATATGTAAACAAATTAGCATCTTTGTTCCTATGATAATTTATTTATGTCTTTTAGTGTGCACTTTACTTTATAAAAGTATATATTTTCTTTCCGTCTTTTGACAGATTTTCGACAATGCATTCGTTTGAATCCATTGTTGCCATTGTATTAAAAAATCTAGAACTTCTTGTATCATATTAGAAAGGTTCAAAAGAATTTGTGTTTTGTGAGAGCAATTTTCTTCGGGCGTATATTACATATGCTTCTATTGTAATTTGAGTAAAATTTAGTATAACCTTTTTAATGCGACCAATTAAACAATTCATCGACTTCGATCTATTCATTGAAAGAATTGCTTTTGTATACATCACTAGTGAATTGATCTAGATCAACCCATCGGAAAAGAATTATGAAAAATGTCAAATAGTTAAATGTTCTAATAAAAAATGGCAAACAGAATCGTGAAATAGCAACAACCGAGTCGGCAGAAAGGCGACAGTGGTAGCCGATAAAGGTGGCTCGCAAAAGACATCGATCACGTCGCGTATCGAATCTCAGCATCAGCCACCACTTCTTATATGTAAAACGGGCTTAATTGGCGACGGGTCCTGAGACTCGAGTTGGCAGTTGACCTGAACTGCAGAGGTGTAATATCTAAAAAGATGTATTCCCTTTTGGTATAGAATTTTAGATAGATTACGCTTACAATATTAGCGAGATGAGTTTACTGCAATATGAAATTCTTTGGAATCGCCATCAAATTACGTTGTAATAAAATGCACATGTGGTTTCAGCAGGCCTGTTTCAATTTAATACAATTTAGCATTTTATTTAAAAATAAAAAATATAACATTTTTTTGTACATACTAATTCCACATTATTATTTGAATGTTTCACATTGGTAGAAAAAATATGTGTTTTTCTATAAGTTATATTTTTTTCTCTCCTTTTTGTGTGCTTCAAATGATTTTTTTATATTAAAACTAGCTCTTTCTTCTAGTTTAAATACAGTTAACCGCTCTATAGTTTTCTCCTCTATAGAGAGTTTCCTATAGCGTCCGTTAAAAAAAGTTACATTTTTAAGGTCAAATTAGAATTTTCATATGTATATCGACTGTGGAAAACAAAAAGTACGTAACCCACAGTTTTTTTTCGATAATCACAATGTATCAAACTTGATACACGTGCTATCAAAAGGATGCAAGCTGCAAATACCGAATTTGTAGGTAAATTTAGCTTTGAAAAAGATGACCTTGTAAAAAATTTTAACCAAGAAAAAAGACTGAAATAAAGGTTTTTCCTAAACAATCTCTTTAATAAATATTAGATTATGTCAATTTAACACCACTTTAGAAGTCTCCGTGCATTTCAAAAGTGCACTTAATTAATAATTTGCATATGGCCCAAAATCATCAAAACACGTTTTTTGTGCCTCCTGTAAAATTTGATATGCGTGGGTTACGTCCTTTTTCCTTCCCACAATCGATATTATAAATACATATTTTATATATGTATGTGCATTGAAAACATATTTGTCAGTAGATATTTGTCCATTGATTTCGCTAGACATATTCTGTAAAATATTGTATATACAAAAACAGGAAAAATGTTTGATTTCGCTCAATTATTTACGAAATAAAATTGAGAGAAACTAACCTTACATTTTGTATAAGTGCATATTCCCCTATAACGTAATATTCCTATAAAGTAGTCCCAATCTCTACGCTTTAGGGAGGTTGACTATATATATACGTATAGATGGGATGTAATTTATTTTACACGCATGAAAGACAATCGATTTTTTTTTAATTGTCAGGCCTAGCTAGAATATATTATGATTGTTAGTGTAAAAAAGTGTATTAGCCCTTACGCTAATTCACATTCTCCCTGTATTCATATTTTATTTAGTTAGCCCTTTTTTACACTATTACACTTAACTATTAACACTTTTAATTTAGAATATTTATTTAATTAAAACTCATATCGTTATACAAGTATTTATTTTTGGTGACCGCTCCAATCTTAACTACTTCAATACCTAGCGGACACATGTGTCCGGAACATATGCAAGCGAACACGGATGTCCAAGACATTTAAAAAATCAAATACTTGGTATTCTAATAGAATATAAGCAATATAGGTTTTTAAAATATCGAATTCAAGTGTATATTAGGCAAAATTATGGCAGTTGGGAGTGTTGGGACATATTAATGATTTATTTGCGCGGTATTCAAAAGGCTAAACCAATATTTATATCACTTTTATGGTGTTTACTGTCAATACTTGGTGGAATGGCATTATAATAAAAATAATAAAACATTTTTAGTACTTTTCCCACATAAAATTAATTGGATCAGGACCGGTTTCGCTCATAGTGAGCATTGTCAACTGGTAATAAATACAATGACAGTGATATTTATATAAAAGTTAAGTAAGACTTTGTTTTTCTTACTTCCAATAAATTTTATGTGGAAAAAGTACTAACAATGTTTTATTATTTTTATTACAATATTTATATTCCTAATACAAGTTCGTTACACCTCGAATTTTAGTAATACATAATCAATTATTTATTACACAACAACAAAAATCTGCTTTATTGCCTATGATTTGCAGAATCTTTGAGTCATAAATATCTGATATCATCCTTTTTATAATATCGTTTTCAGTAGCAAAAACATGATAAGTAATTTTATATTCAGTGTTTATTATCCATGTCATGCACTTGAAATTAAAATAATTAATGGTGTTCACTGATTATAGTTATCATGTAATACCAATCATTTATCTTTTTTTTTATTAATTAACTAATTATTTTGCTCGATACATCAAACCGAACTTTGATTAAATCTATCAACATTATTTACTAATTAGGAATATTGCTTCGTGTTGTATCGGAAAGTCGTGCGACAGAATAGTCATAGGTAACTAGACTCAACTCACGATGCCCGAGCTATATTTTCAATGGCATTTTTTTTTGCTACAGTTTTTATTAAGTCAAATTAATGGAGCTTTAAGTCATATGGAGCGTATTTGAATCCCCTGTATCGCTAATGTTTTGGTTACTTGCATTCCTTTTCTACCGTTACCGACGGAAGGGCGTGAGCGTTACAGAGGTGATTTAATTCACAGTGAAGCCAGTACACTTGGACAACATATGCATTAAAATCCAAATTATATTTTATATATCTTCCCATATACGTACAATACACAAAGAAGTCAACTGAAGTGAGTCATTTTCGTGCTGCGAAGAATCGTGTTTATGCGTTTATTATTTTTTAGAAGAAAAATCAAATCGTTATACTAGATGGTTTCAGATATACGTACCATTTTACTATGTGTATACCGGAGTGATTACCGAGAGTGTCTTAGGAGTATTTTTTTTATAGAGTTTTTTTACGTAGTTACTTCATTCTACCACAACATTCACCTTTACTGGGTGGTTTATAGATATCATGTTATCGACGTTTTTTTAATAATTTTTAAGATGTTTATTGTGGATTCCTAATCGAAAAGCATTTCATTGTAAAATAATAGTAAGTAATATTTATTTCAAAATTGATTTTTAATCTGGTTTTATTTTTAATAAAAAACTAGTAGTACATATTTATTTGTAGAATGTCGGAACATTTTAATGAAATATAATTTAGTTTCATTAACTAAATTCTTTTCATATTTCTTTTACCGATCGTTTGTCTCACCTCGCTTTTGTTTTACTTATTTTTTTATTAATAACTTTGTATCGATTTATATTTTCATCTTTTGATAATGCTCGCGATAAGCGTCACCTGTCCTGATCTTTGTATATTTTTTTAGAACTATAACATCAAAAAAAATATTCTTCATTAACCGTTTGCCCACACTGTAATGACTATCATCATTGGCAAGCTTAGAGTTGTATGATTAGTATTAAAATTGAACTAAACATAAATAAATTTATTATGTGCGTATATGTATAGTATAGCTCATGCATTGGAATACGTTGAAGAGCAAAGACGCCCTTTAGTTGATCTCTAGCAAAGTGCTACAAGTGTACCAACAGAAACAGCTAAAAGTTTGCTCTGTATAAGTACAGGGTGTTCCATTAGTCTGTGGAGGTGTAATCCTCGGATAAATGCGCGGGCCCAATTAGCGATACCCAACGAATCAATAACTCACTCTCATTTATGCCTTGTTACTTTAATTAGAATCCCCTTCTATGCGGGATCCTAGCTAGTTTGCGTTTTGTGCTGTTAGATACAGAATGTCACGAAACTTTTTAAAATTATTTATCTATTGTTTTATCACATTCTTGTAAATTGTGGAATATAGATTAGGCACGTGTTTCGTGTGGTAAACGTTTATTCTTAAAATCGTCCTTTAATACAGTGCTTCCCAAACAATTTCATACCACGGCCCCCTAAATCTGAAAAAAAGTAGTCTGCGGCCTCCCTCAATACAAAACATGTTCTGCGGCGGCACCCGGAGAAAACATGCGCCCCCCAATTTGGGAAGCACTGCTTTAACACACCAAACCCCAGAATAACGTGATACCCTTTTTTACTTGGTACCAGCTTGACGCGGTTAAGAAAAATGATTTAAATCGATTCGATTCTCCATCTGAATAATAATATACACAATAAAAATGAATCTGTAATATAAATATAGCTACATAATGGACCTATGCAATGTGTATAGCGTCAACGTGAGTGGCTTTAAAACAATCAAGACAAACATGTTTACTTAGAAAAAGATTAATAAAAACGAGCATTAGTTCAATTTAAAAAATCGCTACCTTAAAGCAACACTGTAATAAATCTAACTTTAAAGGTCTGCGTTTTACTTTTTAAGTAGTGAATTATGGTTTCATTTACTGTCTTACGGTTTATGGCAAAAGATGATTATATAGAAAATGATATTTTGAATCTGTTATTTTTTTGTAAAGATTTTTTAAATGGGGCATTTTTTTAAATAAAAATATTTCAGTTTTAACATATGTATAACTTAAAATAGACTTTTTCATTTTATCTAACTGTTACTTTATGGTAGCGTTATGTGTAAACCTATTCGTCCAACTTTTTTACCAATCTATTTAGATTTAAATATAAAGTGTTTTTTTCTTGAACATATCCTTATTTTGGAATGTATCTCATAAGTCATAAGACTCATTTTATGCAATTTTGGATTACCTGGAAGTTATCCCTCTATTTCGTATGAATGTCATACTTTGATTTACTCGGTTTTTAGGCGGATTATTAAAGATCCTAGCCGTCACATAAATCGGGGTTTGTATTCATATGTTCCCTGTATTTAGTTGAAACAACGTTATTTAAAGGTTAACTTTCAATTTTGCATTACTCTAGAGTCTAGAACATTGGTTCTCACGTGCGTCCACCAGAGAATTTTACTGTGGCTACTAACAGTAATGTTTTTTTAGTAAATGCTACTGACATTTTTATCGGTGAACGGATTCTACCGAACATTACTTTTCCGAACACGAACACTCCGAACAGGAATAGTCTGAACACGAACTCTCCGAACACCGATTCTTTCGGACACCGAATCTTCCGCACACAGAACCTTCCGGATATAAAATACTTCGCACACCGAATACTCCGAACATTTAAATATTTTTAATAGAAAAATCATTGTAATGTGGGATGTTTTATGGCAATTATGCTAAATATTTTTCAGAATGAAAACAAGAAACGTATTTAATTTTCATGTATATAAGCAGTTTATAATTTTATTCGTATTTTGGCGTTTATTATTAAATACTTTGCTTGTTTTCTTTCTGAAAAATATTTGGCTTAATTGCCATAAAACATCCCACATTACAATAAAACAATGATTTTTCTATTAAAAATATTTAAATGTTCGGAGTATTCGGTGTGTGAAGTATTCTATATCCGTAAGGTTCTGTGTGCGAAAGATTCTGTGTCCGAAAGAATCGGTGTTCGGAGAGTTCATGCTCGAACTATTCCTGTTCGGAGTGTTCGTGTTCGGAAAAGTAATTTTTGGTAGAATCACCGAACCATTTTTATCACATCTCAAAACAAAAATTTGGTGCGGCCACGAGACATTTCCATAAGACCACTGATCTTCATAATGCGGCCACAGAGAAATTTCACGTGAGAACCACTGCTCTAGAAATATAATAATTATAAACAGTTTCAAATATTTTGATATCATCCGAGAAAAAGTTGTACATAGTTTTTAAGTAGATTGAACAGAATTAGTCTTTTTACTCTAATAATATATGTTATCGAATCGATCTTTCATTTTTCATTTTTTTTTTCTTAGTAATTAATTTTTCAATTAGAAAATACATCCCACATTTTTGGCACAGTCCATATTTGCCTATATAGATCAGTTTGTATAGGACAAAGTTCATTATGCTTACTTGTTCTACTTAGAATAAGGGAAACAGAGAAATATATATTACAACTGTCGCGAATTGAGTGCTGCTCAAATAATAAAGTGTTTAAAATAACATGAAAAGTGAATTTAAATTTTATAATAAAATCCGTGCTATATCCTAGAAACCTATTTTCTGTGACAGTATTTTATTCGGCTAATTTTAAGTAATCTTGAATAAAAAAATATAATTGAATATTAGTTTTCATTTCACATTCAGCGCTCTTTTGTTTGTGTCGTACAACAGATAGGCACGGAAGTAAGTGATCGAAAAATGGAATGCAAAGAAAAATCTCTTCCTTATCGCATTAATTCAATAGAGCTTTGTTTTACTCCTAATTGGGTGTTGTAAATTTATTTTAACACCCTATTTAAAACAGAAAAAAACTGTATACCTACCTGTATTTTTGTGATGTAAACGAAGACTAGCCTGTGCTGATTACTAAGCCTTTGTTTAAAATAATAATTCAATTATCTCTCTGACTAATTAATTAACTTACGTCCACTCCGAATTTCTACTTAATCCATTATTTACGTAAGTGCTTTGTATACCTTGAAATCAAAATAATGAGCTAAAAACATTTCGTTTTTGTTGTGAATATATTGTTTCATAGTATTTGTTTATTTAGATAAATGTTTATCACAACTCAAAAAAAAAATATTCTTAATAAATATAATAACATCATTATATTCTTTTATACTTGCGCATTTATCACGAAATGAAATTATTTTTTAAATAATGAAATTGGTTAACATGGCAAAACACGTACCAGTTACACAACAAGTAGAATATCGGTTTTCATTTTATATCAACTATAATTTTAACTTTTGTTTAAAATTTGGTTAAAATAAGAAATCCACTGAACCTGCTTTGTGCAATTTCAATATTAAATTTGAATCGTATACATTCGTACAAGTTTCGTCTCCAACTTCCGGGGTTTTGCCTTTCATCATCTTCAGGTGTTCGAGTTCGCGGATGCACTCGAACTGACATTTAACTGTTGAACTGACAGCGAAGGCGAAACCCGAGTTGTTCGTGACATAACTTGTGCGAATATACAATGCACGATTCAATTTTGTTGTAAAAAATAATGCATTTTTTATAGTAATTCCACATTTATGTTATATGTTCGGGAGTTTCGAGAGAAATCGGTCCCGATCATATTTAATAAATGAAGAATAAGTACAAAAGAGAGTGTTTTTTTTTGCATTTACACATTGCTTTTCTACCAAGTATTGACAGTAAACACATTGAAAGTAAATTGTTATCGTCGTGAAAAAATGTTCCCGACCTTTGCATTGCAATCTAAAGTACGAATCTTCGAGTGCACATTTTAATATATTCATAGATTTATAAATATTTTTTCTTCCTACCACCGGCCAACAACCAGGCTTCATAATTCCACATAGTTGCTTACTAAAAACATATTGCTGAGATGAGAGACGACTTAAGGCTATTACACACTTAGAACAAAAAAATATATGTAGTTAAAATCTGTCGCGATTTGTTTTTTCTATATCAGTTACTGAATTTCAAATAGTATTTAAACATACACAAATAGTCAACATTCAACTATGTTTAATATTCAAATAATTTATCATTTTCAATGCAGTATGTATTATAATTTTATTATTTATAACCCTTCCAAAAGCTTTCGTGTAACTGCAAAAACTCTATTTCTCTCTCTGTCATTGCCCTCTCTTTCTAACTCTCATTTATCCCCCCCTTCGCGTCCTCCTCTCCGCCCTCCGTCCATTATATTCTATTTCGCTGGAGGCAGTTTAATTCCTTGATTAACGAATCCAATTAAAGCCACGTTGTAATAAGGAAAATTATAAGTTTCCATCTTAATTAGATTACTTATGGGCTGGTGTGAGTGGGGAGGACTTGTAGGTGGGACTGTGCGGACTTGTGAGAACATTCGGAACGTTTTCTTTCAACTTTTTGGCGGGAAGTGGTTATTATTTATTGCTGGAAAGTTCTTACTTTTTGATACACTAACAGGGTACTGCTGGGGGTATATTAATTATGTTTTATACTAATAATTTATTTGACGATCGAAAACATCTGATTAAAATGCGTCCATCTGAAAACAAAATACAAATCTTGTCCGTAAATACCAACAGATGATAAATATGGTATGGTGCGTATATGATTTGATGCACAAAAGATGCCCCCAACCAAGTTAATAGTGAAGCAAAAATTGGTCGATCCGAATTATGATTCAACCAATAAAACACTATGTTTAAATAACGAAGTAATGTTCAACATAAATAGCACTATAATTTATTTATTGATTTGGCATTTACTTGGTAGAACTCCAATATAATAGGGTAAAAAAAGCAACGTATTTTATTTCTACAGTTTTTTTTATATTTATGAGTTGATAGCTATTTCGGCTTTCGCCATCGTCAGAACTATGTTTAAATTTATATTTTGCTCAGCTATATATACTGGCTCCGAAGAGATACACAATGCATCATGTTATTCACTCTAACATCCTACTTCAAATTACAATTACAATATTACACTTATTAAATGTAACTAGCTGTAAGCCCGTTGCCCAGCAACGTGAGATTTTTGTTGCATTGTGCTTAATTTTATTTAGTTTAATTTAATTTTATTTAATTTTATTTTATTTAATTTTATTTCACTTACTATTAATTTTCAAGTACGCAAACAAATACATTTCGTAGAAGAAGAAAAAGACTCGAGGACATCAGTACGCACACATTTGTGAAAAGTGAAAAGCGAGTGATTATTTTATCGACTATTAATATATAGAATTTAGTATGAATAAAAAAGTGGAGACTGGAAGGTGTGAAATCGAGGCCATCCTTCACTCACTCACTCACTTACTCAAACAAACAAACAGACATTATCGGCTATTAATATATAGATTCTAGTGTTTCAAAGAACGATAAACAATCTGGGCACTATAATTTATTTTGTAGTCAGTTGGAAATGCTTGTCATGAGCGAAACCGGTCCTTATCATATTAAATAAAAGTGGAATTAATACAAAACAATATTTTCTGATCACAGACATATTGTACACAAAACCATAATATTAAGAACATCTTGCAGTAATCTAAGAACAAAACAATTACAAGTATTTGGCGCTTCTTTTTTACTAGTTACTAAGTTACTAGCTTTACATTGTAATCGTGAAGATAGTTTACTATATTATTCTGCGTGTCAGCAATCTATTTATCGTTGTGTGTGTGCAGCTCTTAATTTATTACACATAATGGACAACTACCCCGTCTCGTACCCCTTCTGTTTCCCTGCTCCCTTTTCGTGTATTGCTGCATTGTATTTGTGTACCAACCACTCACTCTGCTTCTCCATGGAAATGAATTTCACTCATCCTGATTACACGAAGCCGACGATAAAATACAGGGTGCCTGTAGCATCACTTGGCTCTTCTGTGCTAAGGTATACAGTAAAAAGAATGCGCCGTTCTTACCGTGGCTGTGACTGGCGTGATGCTGTTACAAAATTACGTTTATTTCGGAAAACTCCTTATTCTTCTTATAATGAAGTTTAAATAATTGTAGACGGATTCAATCAATACACTGAACCAGGCGTGGAGAACCTGCGGCCTTTTGGCTACTCTGGTGCGGCCTTCTGGCCAATTCTGTAAATTTATGTAAATTCCTATTTCCAGACAAAAATTCCCTAGTCAATGTTTACTGCGGCCATATGTCGAATCAGAAAAATTAATGCGGCCTTTAGATAAGAAAAGGTTTCCCACCCCTGCACTGAACCATTGAATGAGGGTATTACTTGCAAAAACGGCTTATTCCAAAATGGTTAAAAATGAAACTTGAATTTCATTTTGAAAAACAATGTACATTTTACAACAGAACACGTTCTATTCTTTTGCATAAAATAAAATCATGCGCAAATTAAGAAAATAAGCAGAACGAAACAAATAAATTAACACTTATTTTATATATTTTTTTAAAAAAATTCTAGCTTTTTACGTCGTTTCATACAAACTAATTCTTATATTATACCCTTCATTTCGATTAATTTCTATTCTGATAAAATATAACAATTTTATTCTAGTTGAATTATGTAAATGTTCAATTTCTAATGTAAAACATATATTATTTGAATTGGAGTGCGCGGGGGTTTGAAAACCGCCGCGCGCGCGCAGCTTAGAGGGAAATATGCATGATACTGCGAAATTTGAAAGCGAAATTACAAAAGTATGTTTATCGTACGCTCATATTTTAGTAGGAATATATACAGCGATATATCGCCGACCCTTAACTGAAGGGTGAAATCATTTAATTGACTTGACTGTTAACTTTCCGCTTAAGTATAGTTTAAGTCACATACGAACTTATCAAAAAGGCACAAGACTAATTTCAAGTCACAGCCAAGTTTTGAAACCACCCTGTTAAAGTAACTATGCTATTAAATTTGAGTATATCAATCTCACGTACCTAAGCGAAGTGTATATTAATAGAAATTTGTATACTTGCTTTAGGAATATTGTTGTGTTCGATCCCACGTGGTCTGTCTGAAGCCGATACTATGGCTTTTATTTGGAGAACATGTGAAGTAATGGATATTAATATTGAAGCTCGTTGACAATCTGTTTTGATGGGTGGGCGCCGAGCTTTTCATTCTGCAATGAATAACCAGTGGCGCCATCTGCTTAATTAATTTTTACCTGCTAATTGAAATCTAAAGCTCGCCTTACTAATTTCATAATTGGACAAAAGTACGGTGCTTTGGACTGGGCTTAATCTTTACAGTGAAGTAGATGCAATAATATTTAGTTGCATTCGACGGTAACTTAGTTTATTTTTAATATACAACTAAATTTGATATCTTTATTACCCCACTTGTTTTGTGACAAATTGTGGCATAGATTTTATTTCTTTAAGAAGCTTTATCAGACAAAGTTGACAGGCTTGCGAATAAACAAATAATGTTTCTTATTCTTCAGTTACAAATTACAAAATAAAAGTCGTTTTTTTTCTTTTCTATTGGACGACGGGAGGGGGTAAGATAGAAACATTAATAGTACCAATTACAAATTAATTACTTAAATTATTCACAGTAAATCTCAATGGACATCAATTCAGCAATGGTGGCCATGCTATTTAAAATATTATATACTAATGCTTCATTTCCATCAACGACATTATTCATTTCTAAAAACTAAAAGCCATTCATTCGTATCCCTTTATTGTTTACTAGATTTAGTTTTTTTTATTATTTGATTGATTGAAAATTGTGCTTTATGCAAGTCTCGGGTTGCTGACAACTTATAGAGAAAATTATTCACGAGCAATCATATATTATTATTAATTTTGAGTTAGAAGGTTTGGTGCTCTGTTATATATATATATATATATACACATTGTTTCCGTTGACAAATGGTAATGGTCAGTCTGTTTCTACTTGTGTTCGTTGTCACGGCGTTGAATCCCATCTTGATATCTGGCCAACCAGGGCTGTAGAGTCGTGTAAAAAAAGACGTCTTCGACTCCATAGAAATTTTCCAATCATTGCATTTTAAGTGAACCTAGCATGCAGAGGCAAGAATTTGGACTTTTGTAGTTTGAACACACATTATTATTATTATTTTTAATTTGTCTGAGTCGTAAGATTTTTCCAACTCCGGACAAAACCCCCTACTCCGACTCCACATCCCTATTGTAAACATACTGATCTAGTGTCACTATATATATTATAAATATTACACACAGCGAGATGCTCGTTGTTTATATATATGACTACAATAAACATACCAACGCAGCAACTACTAAATAAGCACGACGTGAGCTAAGTCTTCTATAATTCGAGTTAAATTTCGTTTCTTGCAACTGTGTTATTACAATGATGAATCGATTGAAAGAAACAATCAATACATGCGACTCGCATAAGTTGTTAACAAGAAAGTTAACATTTAAAATAACGATCTATTATTTACGAAAAGTACAATTAAATTTAATAACAAAAGATCTTTTCCTTATGATGACATGCTGTAATAAAAGAAATTGCGCGGGATAGTCGCGATCTTTAAAGGTTAGAAATCCGTTTTTGTCGAAATGTATTTTAAAACATTTACACCTTCAAGGAAAAAAAATATAAATATTGTGTAATTCAACTATTCAGCCTTAAAATTGTATAATAAAATAGCTTATAGAAAACCCAGATTTTTTTTCGTTGACTCTTTAATTAATATCACTTAAAATTAGTTTTCATAATGTCGTGTAGAATTAGTTTCGATTTATACAGGCCTTTAGTGAATAAACAAATCCACACATACATTGGATCTTTGTATTGGTAAGGTATCATCCAAACCCAACACATTTTCGTTTTAGTGTACCTGACCTTCCACCAGACTACCTGAGCTCTTTTGAGCTCAAAATATACACAAACTAATACATTTTTAATCAGTGGCACACACTAATTTTTCGGACGAGGAAATAAATAAAAGTTGATTACTGCATGAACATTCATAGGTCACTAAATTTCATTTAATGCAGTTATCGTTCCGACAGTTTGTTTAGTTTTGTCTGTCTGTCAATTCTTTAATATGACGAAAGACAAAACCTGGATCGTACTAAACATAAACTAAATCCACCATGAAGTTAAATAACATGTAGAATGCGAGCGTGTTTTCGAAGTTTCAACATCCAGGGGTGGAGAACCTTTTCATTTATAAAGAGCACATTCATTTATCTGATTCAACATAGAACCGCAGTAAAGAAATCGTTGACACCCCTTCCTCGCCTAAACTAAACATATTTAATTCACAATTTCAATTAGTCAAAACGCAATTGAAAAAATCTTCATCTATCTAATCCACGGGTCAACCTGAGGGTCGCCAAGGGTTTCCTGGAGGGTCACCAACTTTTTTTAGATTTTAATAATATAGCAAATCGAGGATTCGAAATTACCCGGTGAGCTAAAAAAAAAGGAGTTTCGGAGACAATCCTGGGAAAAAGTATAGCAAATCGAGGATTTCAAATTTCTCGGTGAGCTAAAAAAAAGGAGCTTCGGAGACAATCCGGGCAAAAAGCAAATCGAGGATTTCAAATTCCTGGGGGGGTCGCTAGTCACACGGCTTTTATAAAAAGGGGTCGCCCGAAAAAGGTTGGGAACCTATGATCTAATCTAAAAATGCCACACGTAAGACCGCAGGTTCCTCACCACTGGTATACATCACAAGTGTACACACATTTTTTAAATCCCGTAATAGTTCATCAAATAAATTTATTAGGTATCCATATTAAAAACAAAAAAATCTGTAAATGAAAGCTTTATTCGCATTTCAAAGAAATATTATATAATTACAACTGGGTATCTTAAAAAAAATACAAATACAATTTGAAACGTGCTTGTTATTACTTATAGCTTTTTAAACTAATAGTTTGTCGAATTCTATAAATCACTAATGTGATAAACCTACTTTATCTACGTAATACACGGTTTCGTCCATGATTTAAGATTCTCACATGAAAGCAAGGACATTCATTACTCGTTAAAGGAAGAATGAAGCGAAATATACATAAACAGTCAACACATCTAAATAAGCCCTCTTAGGCATATTTTACGTAGGAATGTTTTTCGACGACGTACAGGCATAAACTGTCTGCTTTATACTAAAAGATATCTTTTTTATCTGACAGTACGTCACTGATAAAGGGGATATAATTTGATTACACTACTATTACCCGATGGGTTTTAACTTTCCACGATTGGTCAGCCATATGGAAGGCCTTAATTAATATGGTTTTATATTGAGTTTCATTGCCAAGCAGCAATAAAAATTTAATCTCGCCAGTTTACTTTTCAAATGAAATATATAAAAAAATGCGCTACCGACTCGGTCTTGGATAATATCTCGGATAATTTAAGATAGTTTGCATATTAACTTCGAGTATAAATATTAATTTAAGTCTCGTAAACGGATAAAGGAATTAAAATTCCACAACGTATGTTCCTTTAAAAAAATATATCAAATATTTACGCGTTTTTTAACTATCTTTTTACAACGATGTAACATGTCAATCTAGATTTTTCATTGCATAAAATATATATTTTTTTAAATACGGTCATAAATATATTGTTAAACGTCTTATTGAACTAAATAATTTAAAAATATAAATATTCCATTGTTATCAGATGATTTATTTAAATTAGATGAAAGAAAAGTTTTACAATCCTCACTCATCAGTTTTAATAGGGTATTGGAGGCCCTAATTGACACGTTACATAAGCTGAAAACGATGCGTATTATTTTTATAATTATTTATGAAGGATGCTTAATTGACATGCAGAATGCACGAGCTGTCAAATGATGTGAATAACGTTGTGATAATATCAATAATATTGTAATGTAACTTTGTGGAAATTCATTTTGTGTATGAAATTGATAACGTTGTTATTTCACACATTTGTGTATTATGAAAACTTTTATGTAATAAATAAAATATTTGGATGTGTGTTAGTTGATTAATTGCTAAAAACTGTATTCGTGTAGCTTGGTACTGTAAATTTCAATGTATGGCAGGACGAAAATGATTCCACATGCAATTAATGAAGCCGCAAGTGACATTTCCCGGACGATGCAGTGTTGTTCCTACACTCGAAAACTCCGGTTATAATGTTTACATATGGCAACACTGTGATTTCTCTTACCTCTCACTGTATTAAATATAGCTCATATTATACCTAGACAATTTGTCATCATCAAACACCATCACCGAATAAAATATTTTTCACTGTCACTCACTCTTTTTTTAAACTTTAAACTATTGTAAAATGTAAGTTTTTTTAAACGTCCCATGCTCACTTTTAAGATGTTCACCGTCAATAATTGGTGAAAAGGCACTATATTAAGAAAAACATAATATTCTTTTGTACTTATTTCCACTTTTTTTATTAATATCATGACCGGTTTCGCACATGGCAAGCATTTTCAACTGATTGGAAGTATAATTTAACAGTGTTTTTTATATTAAACAAATTTCAATAAAAATATGTAAAAAACAATTGGTATCAAGAAGAATTTTTAAATTACAGTATAAATTATGAATAAGTGACTCAAAACTAACAAAAATTAAATAAACCCTCGTTTTATGCAGTCATACGTTGTACACAGTGGTGTAGTGGGGCCAGGTCGGCGACCTGGCACCTGAGAATGAGTAAGTCGCCCTGCCACCATTTTGACCTGTAACTCAATTTTCAAGTACAAAAACATATATTAAAAATCGTTTTTTATTGATTTAATTGTTAAAACTTGTGATTTTTTTAAACTTCAGACGGATATAAAAAAAAATAAGGAAGAAATCAATGACCGACCTGGTACCTATTTATTTATCACTTCACCTCTGGTTGTACATATTATACAAATGACCATTTCAAGAGTAAACAATAATATTAAATTTTGTGTTGAAAAAACACTTTATTTATACCGTATTATTAAAAATACAGATCACAACCTGTTTCTCTCATCACGAGCATCGTCAACTGCGAACACCTTTAAATTGCATATTATATTGATTGTATTGTGGCATTTACTTGGTATACCTCCATTATAATAAGCATCTTTTTCTACATTCAATTACGTATAATATTTTTTCTCAATTAATGATTTTGACATATTTATTATTGAGATGTTTATTGTTAAATACTACATTGAATTGTATAACACTTATATTTATATAATATAATCACTTTTATGGTATTCATTGTCAATGCTAAGCGGACAAGTATTGTTTTAAAAAAATAAATCACTCTTTTTTGCTAATTCCACATTTATACAATATAATCAGTACCGGTTCTGCTTATGAAATAGTCATCATGAACGAACGTCATTTAAAAATTACGAGTATTTTCAACGGATTCAGTTAAAAATGCTCGTCTTGAAGTAAACCGTACCTGGTCCTATTAAATAAAAATGGAATTAGTACAAAAGAGTGTTTTATTTTTTGAATACCTTATTATCATTAAAATCAAGAAACATGTAGAGAATAATAAAGCCACACATTTTCCTCCCCAAAAGTGCAACTTTTTCTCTCATAAACAGATTATTTTTCGTTGCCGATAATATGTTTTTAACTGCCATTTAACTATGCCAATTTTTGTTAATTGAATACAAGTGTCTTATGCCGTCGTCAGAATATGTATCGCTATATTAATTTGTGCATTTCTTGTTGCCTGTCTGAATAGACGAGGGGTGGTTCGGTCTCCTGTCAAAATCGAGGGGTGGGTAACAACACAGCATTGCAATTAATACCTTGATTACTTTTCATGGGTCCCTCCTAGCTGTTATTTTCTAATTTCCTATTATCTCTTTTGGCAGAAGCGACCGACTGCAGGTACGCCTCGCCGTATAATTTGTTTTTGGCTAAACACCAATCGAAAAGGGGACTTGATATTTTTAATTTCGAACAAATTCTCACCGCACCGCGCACCGTCTTGTCCGTCCGCCTTTTGTAAAAAAGTGAACTCTTTGAGGCATTAACCGATGAAAATATTAATTGGATATTTTTTGCACGTCGATCTGTATTGTATAATAACTTCACCGTGTTTTATCTGTAGCACCTTTAGTTATTCCGTAAGTTCAATTCAATTACTGCATTTAATGTACCAAAGAACATATTAATTACAAAATAAACATAAATATTTTCGGCGGATTCGGTGGCATTTTTAATAAATTTTGACACGTGTTTCATCTTTCTAAAAAGCATCACCAGACTTAGCAAAGCTTACGAATTATCCAAAAAAAATCATAGTAAATTGTTAAATCGAAAACAAATTAGAAACATTAGTAAATAATACTTTTTAAAAAAAAGACGGCTCACCATTATTTAATTAATTTGGAATTAGTGCTATTAATGATTGTATCTTACTCCATGCCTGTGTCCAGTTGAAAAAGGTTGTATTTATAAAAAAAATATGTTTGTCCATAAACCTTCCGATGCACTGTCTGATAGTTCTTCGTAAACAGGCAAAACATGTGTCACAATTCGCAACATCGCAAGTTTTTATATTATATCAATATATAAACACTTACTTTAAATATAAGCTCACTGTCAAATTTTCTTGGCGGAAAGGCATTCATGTCGAAAAATCCTGTTTTGATATAAAAGACTTTTTCGAATATCACGAAGCGAACTGAAATTTAGCGTGGCCATAGAAAATAAAATTAAGCAAATAAATAAATTTAATATGAATGAACTTATTACATAATGCTTGTATTTGCATGCACTTTTTAGATCATAAACACTTAAAAAATATATTTTCTAAAAAAAAAACACTGCACGAAAAATATATTATTCAGCAGAAAACAAATACATTGAACTTAAAACAAATTATGTATTTTTGAATAAATAGTTTCCACAAAAAAAAACTTGACATATCTACAACACCTTGACATATCTATAACACCTATAACATCTATAACACCTTGACATATCTACATGTTTAGCTATTATACTTAATGAACAAATGAAAACAAAATCGAACTATCGATCATTCAGTTATCAGCGGAACTCGTTGTCCCCGCTGACGTATTTTGAATTCGTTATTTTAATATTTACGTAATCTATCATAGTTACATTTTACGAAGCCACAAACATTATTCGCATTTAATATATAGATTCTCAGAAAGCATCTACCAACTGAATTAAAATACACACATCTTCACTGCTTAAATTAGTTTACTGATTCGCTAATTATTACTGGAAAATTTAATCGTTTTCCGAACTATATTATGACGACTGTGTACACGTGTGTGAGTTCTGGAGCAATCTTCCCGAGACCGGGTGGAACTTCTCACAAGTTATTCATTACCGAAGTCGTCCAAGTGTGGCGTTGCATAAAATTAATTAGCGTGGCAATGCACAACGAATGCATGTGTGCATCTTTCTAATATTGTATACATATACGAAATCATATTAACTATATTTACTATCGGGAGCGCAGCGGGATACTGAGGTGGATAAGAGATTTAATTTTAATTAACTTAACCCCCCCTTGCTGCACCACCACGGACAGATTCATTTTCGTGAAAAGGAATACTGGATATCAGGGTTGCAGTGTAAATTAATGGATATTATTTTATATGGTATTTATTGAAAACCTCCGTCAAAGGTTTCATAACCTATAATATCGTCAACGTACTACCAGAAGATGGAAAGTAATAAAGTTTTCAAATATTAGGTGGATACAGAATGAAACTCTTGCATATTAATTTGTTGCTCGGGTTAACGCAGTAAGAGCATGTTTTATTGGAAAAAATAATTGCATTCATTATTTATGTATTTTTTAAAGTCGGGTCGAAAATATTTAAAACTTTAAAAGCATTATATGTCAGAAACCGTTTTTTTTTTAACTTGTCGGCTACCAATGTAGAGCATATGAACTTCCAGTGGAGTTTATCTCAACATAAGTGTTTTTAAAAGAACAGCATCTTAATAAGTTTCATATCTCTTAATTCCTACAGCCAAAGCGAGTAGGAATTGGAAGATATAACTAGGGCAGGACTAGTTAATCGCTTTTGTTATACGCCCCGTTTTTAGGATATTAGGATTCCATGACATCACATATATATATGTATTCGAACAGAAATTCATAAATCGATTGAAAAATCAATTTCTAAAACTGTTCGGATTGCGATTCAAACCCGTGACCTCCTAAGCCGAAGTCAACAACGTCGACCACTCGACCACGCAGGCAGCGTGAATTTGCAGGGCGGGGTGAATTAAATTTAATAGATTAATAAAAACACAATAATCCTTTGTACTTCATTCCACTTTATTTAATATGTCAGGACCGGTTTCGCTCATTGCGAGCATTGTCAACTGATAAGAAATATAATTTAACAATGCTATTTATACAAAATTGAAAAATTATACACAACAATTGGCATTGTTTGTAATTACTTTCAATCGCCATTCTGAATTTATTAATCTGGGATGACTTTAATTATATGTTAGATGTGTTGAACATTTTAATTTTGTGTTATTTTAGAATCACTTTAATGTAATTGGCAATTTCTTTTCAATGCCAATTGTTGTGTATAACTTTTCAATTTTGTATAAATAGCATTGTTAAATTATATTTCTTATCAGTTGACAATGCTCGCAATGAGCGAAACCGGTCCTGACATATTAAATAAAGTGGAATGAAGTACAAAGGATTATTGTGTTTTTATTAATATAATGCCTTTCCACCAAGTATTGACAGTGAACACCCTAAAAGTGAAATTTAATAGAGCTTTATTGGAAACAAAACATTTTTCACAGACAAACCATCCTAGAGCGAAATATTGTTTTTGAGTTATGCGTACTGATTTTCTTCATTAATCTGAAAAACAAGACTTTTATAATACAAACATTATATTGATCATAGAAAGATGAATGCTCCTATCTTCCCCTGCCGTCCGATTTTTTATGTTTTGATAAAAACCATTGCCGTATAATTTTAACCACACTTTTTGATGTTAATTACCTTGTGTGCAAGTATAAATTGTTTTAACGAGGAAATATTTTTTGTTCAAAACTGCATACTTACCTGCTACCAAGCTAGTTTATTACTCACCTACTGTGTACGTTAATATATGTGCAGTGTGGCCTAGAAACTCCGTTCAATTAGATTTCTGTTTTATATATATGCAATTATCTACAGGATGTCTATGAACGTTCTCACCACAATCCGCATTCTTACGCTAGTAAATTAAATGTTAAATTAACGTGAAATATTGCAATTTTCACGCATATATTGTAGCAATTAGAATAAACTTAATTAGTCTGGCAATTAACATGTTTAAAAATAGTTTTTTGATTGATTTTTAAATAATTTAACGTTACAAGACTACTTCTTACAAGAAGATGCGTATTTCTCAAGATTTGGTGTTTGCGAAATCTACCGATTAGAATTATTATTTTGTTTATGAATTTAAGTGTAACTGGTGGACACTGGTTAATAATAGACTTCATACGTACAAAATCATTTTTTTTTTAAGTCTATCTATATCTTTTTTTATTAAACAAAAAACACGTTTTTGAAGCTATGTTGAATATACTAGTAGTCCCCCAGTGCATTCGTTGTCACATGATTTTAGCAAGAAGTCACTAAGTGTGGTAACTTACTATTGAGAACTTTGGAATCGAGGGAATAAGTATTTGTGAGACTCTTGAAAAAAATCAGATTGTACAAGGCAAAAGAATTTGGAATTATTTTTGTTTGGATATATGTAACCGATAAAATGTTGTCGGTTATTTCAGAATCAACAAATTGGCACTTGATTACTTCTGGCAGTAAACGACGATATGTTAGTACATATAGTGTATAATATTGTCAGCCTTCAAATATATTAGACGAGGGCTTATCAGTTCAAGTTGATCCGTACACTTGAAAACTTGAAAGATGTCGAAAGGCGAAACCCGGGTCGTTAGTGAAAAAATTTGTGTGAATGTACATAATTTGAACAAATCAAATTTGATGATTTATTGGCTGAAAATATCTTTAAAATTAGAACGGCTTAATCGCTAATTCGCCAAATGCAAAAGTCAATTAAGTCTCTTACTGGACGTGGACCATCCTACATTATCTGCATATTTATTTGACTGCCCACGGATAAGCAAAGATTTAAAAAAAACTGCCACCATACATTTCCGTTAATTCAATTGTCACACTTTTTTTACATTGTGTGGTTGGCTGGAAACTAATGACACGTCACAGAAAATCGGTGTAATATTTTGATAAATCATTGCTTTTTATTTATTTAATAACATAATATGCCATAATGACATGTAGATGAATAAAACTGGAACCAAAAGCAAAAATAATATTCTATTGATTCTCTTATTCATGTCTAGGGCATCCAATTAACCGTACAAATCAACTAACCGGTTTTCGTTTATTTATTTTTAAATAAAAACCGACTAATCGGCTTAAACCGGAGTTTTCTCCCAAAATAACAATTTTAGTACTACGTAAACAAATAAAATATGCAAAAAAATATATGGCATTTTGCTTTCTTAGATATTAACTTTTTTTATTCAACCATGTCCGCTTTGTCTAAATAACAGTTTTTTTCTACGAGAACTGTTCGTTACTCAGGTGCTCAGCGTTTTTTTCATTGAGAATAAATATAGAAAGTTAGGGTTAAGACACGAAGAGTGGTTAACTTATCACTCTCGCTTCAACCCATTATTTTATGATTGGACGGGTAGGATGGATTTTTAGACGTCAAATGCCTTTGAATGTAAAAATACTGTTTGCACAGATATTTGAATCCGTGAGATCCGTTACATAAGCCAATGACGTTGACCACTGCGCCACGGGCACGAAATATTAATAGTTGAGAGAAGAGAATTTCCAAAAAACCCCGGTTAACCGTTTAAAATAAACCTGGTTTCGGTTTTTTTAAACAGGCAATAAACCGGCTAGCCGTTGTCGGCTTAAACTGGGTTGGAAGCCCTATTCATGTCGTAATTATTTGATCAATATTGGACATGCATGTATTGTATCAATAGCTTGTGGCCACGGTTACTTCCAAGAATATCCAATTAGTACGTTATTTGTAAGCCATAATATCCACCTTCTGATACAATACTCACCGGTACAACGTACAACTTAATGCATTGTTATATTTTACCATATCATCATTACGGTACGATGGCAATCGTTTGATCAAAGCGGTTTTCAGCCAAATCAGTGTCTATTTACCATTAAGTAAACGAATAAACCCTCACGCGTCCTTTTGAGTATATTGTACATTTTTCTTCCTTGCATTATTGTTCATATCTCGACGAAACAAATGCCGCGTCTCTCATTGTAACAAATTTATTGATAATTAGTATGTTATTAAATAGTGCTTATTACTGACAAATTGTACTTATGTTAGTAGATTTCCATACACACATACGTAATTATTTCATTTCAAGCCTGTGTATTATTTATTTGTTAATTATTTACAAATATGTAAATTTTTACCCTATTTTTTTGTATTTACGACATAATATAATACTGTCACCTTACTGGCATACATTAAAAAAATACTCATTTGTACTTGACGAGCATTATTAACTGATACGAGAATACAATGTTACAGTGTTATGTATATAAAACAAAATTATATTAATAGTCGCCTGTGTGGTCGAGTGGTCAACGGTGTTGGCTTCGGCTACAGAGGGCCCGGGTTCAAATCCCGTTACGGACAGTTTTATAAATTGATTTTTCAATCGATTTATGAATTTCTGTTCAAAGGCATGGATGTATGTGATGTATTGAATTCCCCCCTCTCACCTTTCCTATCCTATGAACGGGGCGTATCGACAGCGATTAGCTTACCACTAATCCTGTCCTAACCCTATCCTTCTATCCCTACTCTCTTTGGAAAAAGAGAGGTTGAGCAACTGAGTAACAAGCAGTTCTCGTAGAAACACTTCTGTTGAGATAAACTCCATTAGGAGTCCATATGCTCCACATTGGGAGCGGACATGGTTAAAAAAAAAATATTAATAATGGTTTGAAAAAGTCTACTACTTGAATCCATTACCTGGTAGCAGTGGCGGCCGATCAATGTGGCATTGGATTAATGAACCCTTTGTTTATGCAGGGGCGGTTATATTTCATGAAATAATATTCAAACATTATATTAAGTTGATTCACTCATTTAAAATTCTAAATGTATTTATTGTCTATAATAAATATTTTAGAAAATTTTATTTTATTTTATTGTGAAAGGTATAATAAATGTTATGTTTGAATATTAATTAATGAAATGTAACCGCCTATGCATAAACAAGGGTTGCATTGATCCAATGCAACATTGACCGACCGCCACTGCATGGGAGTAGTTAAATCATTGTTTAGTTATCAATTGTATTCAAGTAACATAAATTATTTTGTAAAAAAATCCGAAATTATAATTACGTTACGAATCTACCGCTAGTTTATTCAATTTTAAAATAGCCTTTTCGAATTGCGATGGCTTTATGCCAAAAAAGTTATCAATTATTTTTATAAAAATAAATATAATTCATTGCTTCGCCGTATATGGTTCGCAAATTTTATTACAAATATTTTGTTTCCAATCATCCGTAACGATAAATAAAGTGAAATGGTATTTTCGCAAATTATAAAAGCAATTGTGCTGTTATTAACTCTTCATTTCCTCGGAACATTCCACCTGTCGTGTGAAGAACCCGCACGCACGCTAGATGTGCTCCGTTTAAAAACTTTTCTCCACACATTTCCGCGCAAAAACGTTAACTTCGTTTAAATTATGAATTCTTTTCAGTTAATTACCATGCTCGGCGATTAGAATTAATTAATTGTTATTGTTCTGGTTTGCGAATCGATAGTTTTGCATATTTATCTTTATTCATAATCAGCTCACATTCATTTAACGGTGTTTTAACTACACTTTCTAAACTATTTATTTGTGAAGTTAATTAACCATACTTTCAAATAACTCATAAAAACTTTTTAAAAACCATTGAATATTTTTATTTATATAACATCATAATAACTCAATTAATTAAGAATTGCCGAAATGGAATCGATTTATTTCATTAATCGTAAAAAAAAAATGGTGAACAAATCAGAAAACGCAAATTTACGATAATGAATACATTTTTTTTCTTTTACACCAAAAAGCTGAACGTGTCGTTATTTTAATGTGAATTAATATCAAAAATATCAATTGATTAATTTTACAGGGAAAATTATATTATGTACGAACGTGTCGAAACAATTCTCACCACACGATGTGGATTGCAAAAAAAGTAATTACATTAAAAAAAACATTTTTTCCTGAAAGCAACAAACTCATTTGATAAATTACTTTTGATATTTTCTTGCTATCTTTCATTTTACTGTATGATTCCAAAGTATTTCATATAGCACTCATATTATCCTTTTAATTACTGCTATTATAAAAATAAAATAATTATTACTGCAAATTGGGATCGCAACAATCGGGAATTTGATAACTACGAGTAAAATAAACAATGACTGTTTTTCACTTAACTTACTTTTCAGGAACATAATCGACATTTGACGCCAAGAACGCCTAGAACTGAAAATGTCCGTCTGGCGGCTCATAAAAATTAGTCCATTTAAAAAAAATGTAAAATAAAAAAATAATATTATAAAATTCAAATTTTGTTTTATTTTCGCCATCGAAATACCGGTTTTTTGCATTTTTGAAAACTGTTCTTTTGTATGAAAGAAAATACCATGATCCTGGCATTTTGTAATTCGTGTATTTTTTTTTTCAATTTCTTAGCCTTTTATTATTGGGCGTAGCGAAAGCGATTAGTTAACCTAGGCTAGGACAGGACTAGTCCTGTCCTAGCCTTATCCTTCCATACCTACTACTCTCTTTTGAAAAATAGAGATTGAGCGACTGAGTAACAAACAGTTCTCGTAGAAAAAATCTGTTGAGATACCCCTCCATTAAGAGGCCATATGCTCCACATTGGGAGCACACATGGATTAAAAAAATATGCGGAATAATTTTTTGAGAGGTTCGTTTTTTTTCATCTAGATATTTTGTTAATATATATATATATATTGTATATTACTTTCATGTTAGCTTCTTGTCATATCTAAATACGAAAGTGAAGTAATCAACATTATAATATAATCATTTAGTGCTTATATTATGAAGTAGATGTAGCTATATATATCGCACTCATAACAGGGTCATTATCCATTTATTTGATTACGTTTCCCAATTTGAGTGGCGTCCCAAAGTTTGTCCCGTCGGGGGTTCAATTCATTGCCCCGCCTCCCAGTTATCCGCTAAACACGAGCATTATGGGAAACCCGCCCGAGAACAACTCGTCGCCGTGTTAATATTTCAACGCATATTTTCCATCCACACATAATATATCAACTTACTCAATCTGTAAACCTATTGCTGTTTTTATTATGTCGAATGTTTTGAATTTGTATTTGGCGTTGGAAAATAGTACATGTTATAAATAGGCAGTATAGAAGGCCAGAGCTCCGCACCCTTGTCGATATGTTTAAATCTCATAATTGAATAAGTGTTAAAAGATAATTAAAGTTAAATTAAATAAGTCTCTAAAAAGAGTGTTCATGTATTTTTACTTAATATGAATGACACTCCATGTTCGGTATGTATTTATTTCTACATCATTTATCCAGAGTACTATAATAATTAATTTCCTCAAAATTACAACTGAATCTATGAAAATATTAATATTTATTTACCACGGAAGAAATCTATATGCCTAGCCATTTCATTAATTGTTTTTTAACAATACCCAATACCAAAAAAACTCCCGTTTTTTTATAATATTGTTTCATTTGTTAAATATATTTACTTACTTATGGACGATCTTTTTTCATTTTTATATGCTTGTTAATATGAATCCTAGAAAAGTATTTAGTATCACACCAATTGGGCTCATTTGAGGTAAAGTAAGCCAAGTGGTATTGTAGAAAAAAATAAGTTAGACGTGTTACACATCTTAAAGTACCATAAAAGTGAAGTACCCTCAATACACACACATTGCAATAGTGTTATCTACGTAAAATACAAATATGCAATCCATAAAAACATCAATTAAAGACGTGGTTGTACTAAGTCTTAACATTCAACTAGTTGGTTCACTTCACCTCTCGAGGGCTTATTTATAAAATTTAGTTATAATTTATTTCGGCATTACGCCAATGCTAGAACTTTGGAACTCCATTTGGTATATTTCGGCAACACGCCGTCTTCGAAACACATTTCAAACGTTTAAAATAACTAATATCAGATTTTAATTAATCCCGGTGACAAACTGTTTGATAAATGTAACCCACTAAACACGGGCATTACGTCGGTCCCGCGTATTCATCAACTTAATGTTCAACTAATAACTGTTACACCCCTTTTAGTACTCCCCCTCTCTTCCCACCTTGCCATCCATTCCCGGTCTACCTTTATCCGACGGGAATCAACTCTTCACAGCACTCCGTTGCATTTTAATACAAGTTATTACTGTTTGTGATTTAAGATTTGCTAAATATTCTTTCACATATTATGGCAAATTAATAAAAATATTAACTGAAGAATTTTTGTTACTAATTATTATTTTATTCAATAACATCGACTTATAAATCAGGACTCTTGGGTTTCAATTAGAGTTACACAGTTTTTAATAATTGTATGTGTTGATATCTATTTCGGCTTACGCCATCGTCGTTTAAACTTAGTTTAAACATAGTTATGACGATGGCGCAAGCCGAAATAGCTATCAACACATAAAATTATTAAAAACTGTAGAACTAAAATACTTTGCTATTTTTAATCTGTTATAAATAGAGTTCTACCAAGTAAATGCCAAATCAATTAATTCAATTAGAGTTTTCTATTTTTTTGGAAACTTTCCAGATATGTAGTCAAAAACCAGAAATTAAAATATATCAAATGACTACTGTTAGTTGCTAGTTAGCTCTGAAATAAATATTACACTTTTATTTATTCCGTGGTTTTCTCTAAAATAAGTGTACATTTGTATCATTTGAATTTTGTACATTCACACAAGTTTTTTCACTAACGACCCTGGTTTCGCCTTTCGGCATCTTTAGGCGCTCAATCGCACGGATGAACTTGAACTGACGCTTAGTAAATGAATGCGTCGTGTTTATTTAAGAAATAAATGTATCACTAAGGTTATGTACATGTTGATATTATTATACCGGTATGGACAGATGATATCATTCCGGGACCGTTGGCAACCCTAGTTGCAATTATTGTTATTATGATAGTAAAAATATTTTTTAAACAGACTTACTTACCAGTAACATTTTTACCAGGCACAGATGACCGGCTCGTAGTAACGACAATGGAATGCTACCGTGCAATTGGGGGATTTGCGGCGAATATTTCAATCCATCGCGTAATTCGGGGAAGTGTAATTGGGGGTTCCACTGTATCATCAATCTAATTTGTAGAAAAAATAAGGCATCGATGTTTGTATATTCTCATCAATTTCATCTCAAATATCTGTATTTATTCATAATAAAAAAATATATTATGCCATGCAACAACACTATGTATGCACAAAGTTATATTTTTTCATTAATAATTTATTTTAATGATTATACAATTTTTCTTAACTTACACCCCCTCATGCGTTGAAGGGTTAAATGATTGAAGTCACTCGTGAGAGCGGACCCTCGTTCTACTTCGTTTTAAATTAATTAAATCGACGATAGAGCTGTGTATCAAGAACACACAGGTGTGTGTACGTGTGATACCAAGATATCTTACAGGTGTATTCATTTTATACAAATGAACACACACGTTTAAAAACAAATACAAAGTAGCCCGATGTAAAGATCTTAGAATGTGCAAAAACTCAGGTGTTTTACATGTGAAATTGTATTTACTTCTTTCAATTCAATTGCAACTCACGACTTCAATAGTTTTTTTATACATACTATATTCATGTCGCCCGCTGTGGTCTAGTTGGTTAGAGCTTGCTCTACCTATCAGGTGGGTCTGGTTTCGAATCCCGGTAAGGTCAAAGTCAAATTGGATTTTTTCAAATTTTCAATTGAGATCTAAGACATGGGTGTTTGTGACGTCAATTCTCCTTGAGTTAATCTCGTGTGACTTACAAAAATTTCTCATCGAGTATATCTCATATGATCTTTCAACTTAAAAACTTTCAAATATTTGACGCATTGGCGTAAGCTGTAATGTCAAATATTTTTTTAAAAATAAAAAAAAAATCTAAAAAAAAATATTCGAAAAATAAAACACATATTTGTACTAAATCCACATTTATTTTTTATGATCAGGATCGGTTTCACTCACGCTCAGCATTATCAACTGATATGGAAAAAAACGTTATTACATTGTTATTTATATAATACATAACAAAGTAAAATGATTAGGGTGTAAAAAACAATTGGTAACATAAATATGAAAGGAATAAAGATTTAAAGTATGAATATGTGACACTAAATTGACTATGAATAAAAAAAAATATTACCTCTTATAAGTAAATGAATAATTTGATTACTCTTTAAAGAACAATTAAGTTGAAGTAATCATTCTATTCATTCGAATGAATGTGAATAATTTATATTACCAATTGTCTTTTTTTATCCATGTCCGCTCCCAATGTGGATCATATGGCCACCTAATGGAGATATCTCAACAGAAGTTTTTTTATACGAGAACTGTTTGTTACTCAGTCGCTCAACCTCACTTTTTTTCAATGTGAGTAGTAGGGAAAGAAGGATGGGAGGAGAGGAAATAATGTGAATTGACATCACAAACACCCAGTCTTCGATCACAACTTTTAATTGAATAATTATCAAATTCAATGTGATCTTACCGGGAATCGAACTCAAACCTGCGTGATCTGTAGAGCAAGCTCTAACCAACTGGGCCACAACAGGCGACAATTGTTTCTTACACCCTAATAATTTTATTTTAGTCTGTATAACTAACACTGTAATAATGTATGTTTTTTCTTGCCATGAGCGAAACCAATTCTGATTATATACAATAAAAGTGAATTAGTACAAATAAATGTGTTTTTTTTTAATATAAGTCCTATCCACCAAGTAAAGTATTGACAGTGAACACCTCAAACGTGATACATTGTATATATATCTGCGAAACTCATATCTGACGAATGAGCAATACTGTCTGTTACGCCTGGTTAATATTATAATTCTTGACTAACTTTTGATGAGTTTTAGACATAAGTCGTTGTTTTTTGATACGTTTAATTAAGCCATGCGTGCACGAGATCCAGCAATTAATTAAATTTTCTACTTCCTAATTATTCATATTCATCTTTCTTAATGGTTTTATTATTAATGTACAGTATGTATGAACAAACTGGTAACAAGTGATTAATTTATTTTGATATACCTGCTACAAACTCGATTTAGATTTTTAATTAAACTGCGAATAAGTTATGATGATTTGATTCATTGTTTTTATTTAATAGCGCAGATACAACAGCAATTAAAAACTATTGTATTGTTTCTAGTATAGCCGCGAGATCATTCAAGATGTTTTTCTTTAATTATCATTTTTTAATCCAGGGTAATCATCGCGACGATCGCCGTAGCTGTGAGGTAACGCTCGGGGGACTTCGTCTAATTTGGTGGCCCGGTCATGGGTTTGAAGCCGAATTGAAACCTTTATTCATTTCGGTACTCTGATAACAGACGGTTATAACTGTTTAAGATGCTAGATAACAAAATGAGACCAATATTGTCATGAACAACATAATTAGAGGTTTGTGATAGAATTATAATTTCGTTTATTTTGATACAAAATCACTTTTGAATATATCGAATAAAGTAACAATTAAAATTTATTTCAAAGCTTTTTTTGCTCTTTTGTAATATTGCCGATATTACCGTTTGTCATCATTGTAGTATGTTTCAATTGAAACAGATTAGTCTCCAAATGCTGGATATCAATAATGATTTCACCCGTTCCAGATCGAGCATATATTTATATACAATATATAGAAAAAGAGATGTTTGAATTTCTTTCCTCGCCCTATTTAATTACGCCCTTAAAACTCGACTAGACAAATTATTTGCTCAATTCCACAAGGCGTACATATAATATATTACGATACTATCTGGAATATTTGAAATCATCAAACCTTTGTTTCTTTTACTATGTCTGAAAACGTCAATCGAACCCAAATGTAGTCGGGCTACATAAGTAGAGTAAGACTAAATTAAACGAATTGCCGTTTTTTGGAAGCGCTCGTTTCTCGCAAGCCAACTAACGCTGGTAATACATAGTTGGTAAGGGATTTAAATCCAAAACCGATGGCAGAAATGCACACGGGCGTAACGTTAGATCCATACCGACTATAGGCAAGCAATTCGTTGTGCAATATATGTATATTTGTTAGATACGTTAACTAATTACGCTCAAAGTTTAATTCGTGATACTTAATATCCATTTGTATTTATCCGGTTTTCGTTAAGTGCTTGCGATATGGCTGTGCCAGAGTTAATTGTATTCAGTTTAATGTAAGAGTAACGTTTTCGGTTGGGACATGTTTAAAACTTATTACGATATCATCAGTGTAAGTGGATATTCGCTCACCAAACTTTAAAGGTAATATCTCCCGATAGGCTTATAGTTAGATTTAAAGTTGAACATTCGTCCTTAGCCGCATTCTACTACATTCGCACCAGAAATGCTGATCACAAATAAATATTACTTTTTTTTAATGAATTCGGCGGTAACTTTGTGAATGTTCATTTTTACACCGTTTTATTTCAATTTGTTTTGTATACATAACACTGTTAAAATATTTTTCTTATCAGTTGACAATGCTCGCTATGAGAGAAACCGGTCCTGATCTTGGTAAATAAAAGTGGAATTAAATACAAATAAATATTGTTTTTTCTTAATATAATACCTTTCAAATTTGAATTGTTTGAATTTTGTACTTTTCCATGAGTTTTGTCGCTAACGACCCGGGTTTCGCCTTTCGGCATCTTCAGGCATTCCAAGTGCACAATACGTGGAATAATCAAAGTTCTTTTACATTTTATATAGTTATTCCAGTTTAATTTAATTTACTTTTGCTAATTTTTTTAAAAATATTTTTTGTTGCTAATCAATGTGCTATAAAACAATGTAACTTAAGTGTATCATTGAGAAGATTTTATTTTCGATGTGCAACAAAAAGAAATAAAGTTTATAAAATTAAAAAAGGTCAGTCGTATGGCTTTAGTGCTCTTCGGTTGCTCTGTCAACCAACGTTGATAATCCTTGTATAAATATAAAAAAGTCAAAGATATAAAAAAAATTTGGATCGACAGACTCATAAACAGTTATAGGAGTCAATATGCTTCACTTTTGGAGCAGACCCTAATCAAAAACTAATATGTATATTGTAGCGTGTTCAAATCGCGAACAGACTACGGCTTGAGTGTACCCACTCGTTGTAAACTGTTAAAGGTGCTTCGGATAATTTGTCCCGCGAGATTTTGGTAATTGAAATTAATAAGTAAAGTTTTAGTCTGTGGGCCCTCTCGCTCCAACTATGGACCTGCCTTCTCGTTCAGGCATACCGAATGCGTCTGAGTTGAATAATTTAACATGGCTTGCAATTCGTAATATACTTATATTATTGCTTGTATTTATAATACATATAATTTAAGCGATTATGACACAAAAAATAAAACATTTTATACCTTTTGAGAAGTTGGCCACAACAATTAGTTGAAATTACTCATTCGCTTTGTGTGAAAATGATATTGATCACTTAATTAACACCGTTTAATTGATGTCGACAGATATATAGTGAACTGAAGGGTCTGGGCTCAAGTCTCTGTGAGGTAAATGTATTTTTTCCCCATTTAAAATTTAATACATAAGACATTGAGAAGACGCTGAGAAGGTTAAAACTGTTATCGATGAGGCCAATGCGTGTTTCCCGACAGAACGTATGAAAAAAATGTACAAACTTATGAACCCCCAGTGTCCTAGACTTTATGGTTTGCCTAAAATTCACAAAATTAATACTCCCTTAAGGCCAGTAGTTTCATTCAATTCAGCACCTTCCTATAAACTAGCTAAAAATGCGAACCTACTTTTTAAATATAAATTAAATTTCAGTCCTAAATTTAGTATTAAAAATTCGATTGAGTTAGTAAATAAAATTAAAGATATCTCAGTTCCTTTAAATTCTAAGCTTGTTTCTTTTGATGTAGTAAGTTTATTTACGAGTGTCCCTATACCTGAGTTAAAGTTAGCTTTTTTAGACTTTATAGATAGTAAAAATCTTAATCCCTTGTTAGTTAATGATATTAAATCTATTGTCAATTGTTGTATTGACCAAAACTTCTTTAAATTCAATGATAAAATTTACCAACAGTTGAATGGGTTGGCAATGGGTAGCCCTTTGTCTCCTATTTTAGCTGATTTTTTCATGGATTTTTTAGAATCTAAAATCAGTAATTTTGATCTCTTTAGAAATGTCATTTACTGGTATAGATACGTAGATGACATCTTAGTACTTTGGGGAGGTACAGAGAGACAACTTAACCAATTCTTAAAACTTATAAATAACGTTAACCCGCATATTCAATTTACAATGGAGTTGGGGTTGAATAAAATAAACTTTTTGGATTTAACGATCGAGATTATTAATAATCGGCATTGTTTCAGTATATTTAGAAAAGATTCATACAGCGATAACATCATTAACAATTCTTCCAGACATCATATCTCGCATAAATTAGCAACCTTTCATTGCTTTATTCATCGTCTCTTGTTGATTCCGATGACTAAAGCTAGTTATGATCTTGAGTTAAATACGATAAAACAAATTGCAATGAATAATGGTTATGATTCGGATTTAATAGATCGTCTTTTATTTAAAAAACACAAAAAACTAGCTTTGATAAATGTAAGCTCTAGTTTGGTGATTAATGCACCAGTTGTTGAGAAACAATGGGTGAAATTGAGCTACTTGGGTAGTGTTTCAGAAAAGATTTCAAGGAAATTCAACAAAAACCTTTTTAATGTCACTTTTTATAATTCTTTTAACTTACAACGCATTTTAGTAAATTCTAAAGATAAACTCAACATTCTTAACCAAAGTGGCATATATTTAATTGATTGTGATTCTTGTGGAGCCAGGTATATTGGTCAAACGGGAAGAGCTTTTAATATCAGATTTAAAGAACATTTAGCCTGCTCACGTAAAGGGAATGAATTATCTTCATTTGGGAACCATTTGTTCCTAAATAAGCATACATTTGATATCTCTAAAAACTTTAAAATCCTGCATGTTAACAATAAATCTTTAAAACTTGATAAACAAGAGATCTTAGAAATCAATAGACATAAATTCTTGCCGAACTCTAATTTATTAAACGAACAGCTTGTATTTGCATCATCACCTTTGTTATATCCGTTTCATTAACCTAATTCTAGCCTATTATATTTCCATTTTTGTACTGTTTTATTTCTTTAAAATTTTAATTTTCTTAGTTTGTTTTTATTTTGTAAGAATTGATATTGCCTTTATTCTTTTCGCAGGATTCAATTTTGCTGGATTGAGCTCTACTGGTTTTTCCAAACTCAATTTTGAATCTTCATTACTGCTGATTTTGTTGCTTGTACATCATTGATTGGAAGCGGGAAAAACACCAAATCATCATTAGGATATTTACTTTGCTTAAATATTTCCCAAATTTTAATTGTGTTCATAATTGATATCGTTTGCCACTTAGATTTATTATTCTTTGATGATGATTTTTTAATTGTTATGGATGTTAAGCATTTTAATCTTGTGTAATTATAATGTAATTTGTTAGTCCTTTAAATTGTTAATAGTTGCTTACACCTTTTTATTTCAATTTAAATTTGTATAAATATCACTGTTTATGTATTTTTCTTATCAGTTGATAATGCTCGCGATGAGCGAAACCGGTCCTGATCTAATAAATTTTATGTGGAAAAAGTACTAAAAATGTTTTATTATTTTTATCATAAGACATTGGTATTCATGTCAATTCTACTCAAGTCAATCTCAAGTGACATAAAAAAAATTCGTATCGATTTTTATCTCGTACGATCTTTTAATTTAAAAATATTTTCCTATTCATAATGTCAAATATTTTTTTTTAATCTATATTATCTATTGATTTTTTTAAACATTACGCTGACAGTATCGTCTTCGTGCACTGTTTCGAATATCCCGAGTTTCTCAATGCGTTGTTTCCGTCGGTTTTCCTTTTCAAGCTTTTTCATAATATTCTCATTTTAAATATGTCAGACACCTACTCCAATCTTTGTTGGCATCATTATTTCATCTTAAGATATGTGAATTGAAGTTCCTTAAAATATTTTCATAGAATCCGTAAAAAAGAAATGAATTAAACATTATGCGTAATATTAGACTGGTTATATTATAAAAGATGTCAGTTAGTGTCGATTAATAAAATCATTTTGTGTTAACCCTATACATTAAAATTAACACTGCACCCTGTGTAATATATTATATTCTCATCCCTTAGGCTCGCATGATTACCTGATACCGCGGCGAGTAGATACAAACATGTAATTAACGTTTATAAGCAAGAAAACTCTTTGAATCTGCCCACCCTCGTCCCCACTTCGAATTCGCCATATTTGAAATAAAGTTATCATACCCCCTAGCTGCTCAAATTGTGGGCCGCATGATTGTGCCAAAATTTAATGAAAAAAATCTCAAATCTGTCATTTGTCAGGACCGGTTTTGCTCATTATGAGCATTATCAACTTTTAAGAAAATACAATGTTACAGTTTTATTTTAATAAAAACAATAATCCTTTGTACTTCATTCCACTTTATTTAATATGTCAGGACCGGTTTCGCTCATTGCGAGCATTGTCAACTGATAAGAAATATAATTTAACAATGCTATTTATACAAAATTGAAAAGTTATACACAACAGTTGGCATTGAAAAGAAATTGCCAATTACATTAAAGTGATTCTAAAATAACACAAAATTAAAATGTTCAACACAACTAACATATAATTAAAAAGTCATCCCAGATTCATAAATTCAGAATGCGATTGAAAGTAATTACAAACATAATTAAAATTTGGGAATTTTTTGACAAAGTGATAAAATGTTACAATAATAAAGTGAATATGCTTAATGATATGAATATGCTTAATGATAGTTTTATGTTTTCCCCGCTTCCAAGTAGTTGGTGTGTTCATTCATCACTTAAATAAAATCGACAGCCAGGAAGATTCTGAAAAACAAATTTTTCAAAGACCATATCAATTCTAACAAAAGAAATCTATATTTATTTTATTTTATTTTTTAATTTATATAAAAGAATAGTTAACAAGGGCTAATGCAATGGATAAAGTAACGGGGAACTAGCAAAAATTATTTGATCGTTTAAAAGATCTGAATCAGGTAAAAATTTGAATCTATTGATTTCTAGGATTTCTTGCTTGTCTAGTTTGACAGACTTGTTATTTAAATGTAGAACTTTAAAGTTTCTACCAATATCGAAAGTGTGTTTATTTTGAAACAGATGGTTTCCAAATGAAGACTGTTCATTCCCTTTCTTAGCACAATTCAAATGCTCTTTGATTCTAATATTAAACGATCTACCTGTTTGACCAATATATTTGGCGTTACAGGAGTCGCAATTGAGTAAATAAATACCGCTTTGGTTCAAAAAGTTTAATTTATCTTTAGAATTAACTAAAACACGACTCAAGTTGAGTGTGTTATAAAAGGTTACATTAAATTTATTTCTATCAATTTTCCTAGCGATTTTTTCTGTAACTCTACCCAAGTAATTTAATTTAACCCACTGTTTTATAACAACAGGTTTATCCAACACCAGGCCAGAGCTAACATTTAAGAGTGCAAGTTTTTTAGTTTTTGGAATGAAGTACAAAGGATTATTGTTTTTATTAATATAATGCCTTTCCACCAAGTATTGACAGTGAACACCCTAAAAGTGAACAGTTTTATTTATTCAAACCAAAATAAATTTAATAAAGTGTAATAAAAAATAGGTAATGAATGGAATTTACGAATAAATAAGTGTAATTAAAAAAATGACTAAAATGATTAATACCTCTAAAATGTCATTTAAAAACTAGTCAATGAGTCGTTCTTTTATTTTATAAGATCAGGACCGGTTTCGGTCATAACGAACATTATCAGCTTTTAAGAAAATACAATGTTACAGTGATATTTATACAAACCAAAATAAATTTAATAAGGTGTAATAAACACTTGGTATTGAAGGGAATTTACAAATAAAGGTACAACATATGAATAAGTGACACTAAATTGACTTAAATTAAAATGTTTAATACCTATAAAATTAAATTACCAAACTCATCCATGAGAAGGCATTCCAACTCGGATATCCGGATATATCCGGCCCTTTTTAACTATTCGATATCCGGATATTTGGGGAAATATCCGGATAGTATTCGTTATAATTTTAAATGAAATATTTTAAAAAATCGACGAAAGATGATATGAATACTGGGATATTTACTACCGGGGAGAAACCATTACTTAGGAGTAGTGTTTTTTATTACCTTCCCCAAACTCGGGTATTATGAATATCTTATATTGTTATCTTAATACTTAAAAGTTCGACGAATCGGCTCGGACTCGAAGCAAAAAAAAACCTTTAATGCCGAAATTTCATTCATTGAAGAAATGCCGTTGCAGTAATCTAATGCAGCTGCAAATTTTCAATATTTTAATATGATGGAATAGTATTGAAATGTGTATTGTCTCTATCTAAGGCAATACAGAAGTGGGAAAGGATTTAGTCAGGATCAGGTAAAGTATTATTAAGAGAATTTACCCAAATTTGTTATCTAGTAATGATGAAACCTCTCAGGACTCGTGATGTAGAAATAACACCTCTCTCTCTATTTCGAATTCCGAATTGCAACATGAAATGCGTAATTCTATTTTATCTCTCGCGGAAACTGAAGACAATACAAATAATCTGAAAAAAGATTTTAAATACTTAGATCAATTTAAAAAAAGCACGGAAAAGTTGGAAGTGTTGTTTAAAACACTTCTAAAAATAAAACCAACATCAACAGCAGTTGAACGAGTGTTTTCAACAGCAGGACAAATTAAAACTAAATTAAGATCAATTCTAAAATATGATTCATTGAATGCTCTGTTATTTTTAAAATATGAATTGTTAAAATCTGAATAAATGACTTATATTACAAATAAACTCGTTTTTAATGTATTATTTTAGTACATAAATTTATATATGTAGTAATGTTTTGTTATTTTCATACTTACAGAAACTATCCGGATAGTTGAAAATGGCGAATAGTTGGAATCTCTATCCATGAGTCATTACAAACCTTTTGCATAATAATGTTAAATAATCAAGATACCCTTACACAAATCACTGTTTTTAAAGTAATACTTTGAGAAACGCTGCCGACGATGTTTTACCACTCGGTAAAATTTTTGTTTACCTGCTAAGCGAAGTTCTGATGAAACTGTATAAAAGTCACGGTTTTCAGTACGGAGAAGAATATTAAAATTACATGTTTGCTTCATCGAATTTTATTTACCCTTTCATATCCAGTAATTAATTTCTCATAAATATTATTTCCATGTGTGAGTTAGCGAGCGACTGATAGAAAATACTTTATTTTATCTAAATCGTATCAAATATTACAATTTACACTTTACTAAAAAAAAATACGTTGGATATTTTCGTCTGAAATATTATATAAGCAGTCATAACTAGGGCATCCAATTCTGGGATCCCGTTCAATTTTCTGATCCCGGGATTTCGGGATTGAGAAATTTTGAGCAAATCCCGAAATTGGCAAATTCAAGATTTCAAATTCTTTGGTGAGCTTAAAAAAACGAGGTTTTGTGATAATCCGGGAAAAAGTATACCAAATCGAGAATTTCATATTCCTTGGTAAGCTAAAAAAAAGAAACGAGGTTTTGTAATAATCCGGGAAAAAGTATATCAAATCGAGAATTTCACATTCCTCGGTGATCTAAAAAAAAAACGAGGTTTTGTGAGAATCTGGGAAAAAGTATAGCGAATTCAAATTCATTTCCTCGGTGAATTTCAAATTCCTCGGTGAGAAAATCTCAAAATTAATCAATCCCGAAATCCCGGGATTGGGAAAAGGCTCCGGGATTGGATACCCTAGTCATAACGAACATATATTATAATATTAGTAACATTTTTTTTTTCCATCCTTGATTGGATATATTCTTGATGCTCGAAGATCGTTTTCAAGTTTAAAACATTTTTCTCTTCTTCTTCGGGGCCGAGTTAATAATCCTGAAATTCTCATGACTGTTAATTTACATGCTCCCAATTTATTCTTACGTGAGCGAAACTATGAGCAAAAACTTTTATTTTTAAAAACTTATACCTCGCTTAGGAGGTATGAGTCACCAGTTCCAAGGGCCGTTTGATTGATCAACGCGTTGCCTACAAGTGGACATTTTTAGTGATAGTATTTGCGAACTGTTTGTTAAATTTTACTAATTTATTTCTTGATTTTGTATATTGATTTTGATGCATTATGTAGTTTTATTTTGTATTTGTCTTATTATATTTGTCAAGTACATGGCGAATTGGCGTCAGCTGTTATGTCATGTAATGTACTTTTAATTTTTAACAATAAATAAGTAAATATTCATGATCATTGATCAATTATTTATACCCGAAAGGCTATTTTTCTCCCTTAAATAATGGTCTTAAATTTTATTAATAATTTCATTTTCTTCTAGTACATACAGACATTATTTCACCAAACAACATGATGAATAGACTATTTAAAAGCTCACCTAGGTGAACGGGGGGGGGGGGGGGGTTGCTAATTCTTCATATCTGTATTATATCTCGATAGAGAATTGATAAATCTTTCTGATTTTTAATCCTACAAAAACAATTTATTAGTCAATTTAATTTTCATAGCATTAATAATTTTGAATTTTTTTTTTGGATCTAGTCATACAATTTTTATATTGTGTAAAACGTTTATAATATCACACTTATTATGATAACACGGTTATTCCACTGATTGACTTATTGTGAATTGTGACACGTGCTTCGCCTCTTTGCGAAACATCTTCACACTAATTGTCATAAGGTTATTTACTTGTGCTTATCAATGCTTTGGCGGTTTTGATAGAGGTATATTTTAACTTATAGTCAGCTTAGTGACACTTTTTTTTTCTATAATTAATTCATTGTCAATAAATACTTTTCAACATTCTATTACCAAATTTTTTGCTTCACACTTATTAGTATTTTTGGCTTGGTAAAAGTAGCCCTGAATTAATTTACATTCTTATCAGATAAAAATGCTAGCAATGAGCAAAACCGATTCTGATCCTAATACATAAACATGAAATTAGTACAGAGTTTTTTTATTTGTGTTTTATTATGTTAATATGTTTCCTAAAGAGTTGAGACAAGTGTCACAAATAGTGGAGTAACAATGTTTATAAAAAATCAATTTTATATTGAAAAATACTTTCTACAAAGTTACTACCGATTTTATCAAACGTGATTAGTTTATACGTTTTTCTTTGAAGTTGCTGTTTGTAAGTTCTTGAGCTTTACCCAACGATGATATACGTAACAAAGAAGAAATCAACGAAAAAATAACAAAATTTTCCAGGTGGTGAAAATTATGTAATATTCGTTTCCTTCTCTGAAATACTGTTTCCTTGTATGTGTGTAAGTGATAGGTAACGGTTAAATATTGTTTAAGTGCTTGAATACTTTCTGATAATTTCAGGCATATGAACTTTTAAGGGCTTTGTTGATTTTGGAGCTTCCAAATTGTGCGGATCACTTTAACCGTGCTTCAATATTTGTATATTTGTTTTGTCGAGTTTTAGATGATTCAAAGTTTTTAATTCATCTCAATTTGAGTATTTTTTTATTTTACCCCTTGAAACATTTATAGCAAGTGCCTGAAGTTTTTTAAAATTATTTCTAAAGCTATTAGTGCGTACAAAGTTTAAACAAATATTTGTATTAAGTGTTTTTGTACAATTATTTAGATTTTATATCCTAAAATCTTAATTTTATTTTACTCTTTTTTATCTATGAGAATGTAAATAAAAACGGTTTTAGAATATATAGTGTCGATACAAGATAATTTTATCTTCGATTAGTGTAACTACGTATATACTGCTCACTGAAAGCAACGGTGAGATATATCGAAATCACTGACTGTGTTTAACGGATGGCACGTTTATTTGTATCCAGTAATAATACTTATCCTACTAATCATATGAAGTACCAGGGCAATATCAGTGAATATTATATATCAGTCCGAGTTTTCTTTTTAATTAGACATTAAATAAAAAAATATATTTATATATATTTTAGTGTTCACTGTCAATACTTGGTGGAAAGGCATTATATTAAAAAAATACACAATATTCCTTTGTAATTATTTACAGTTATTTAGCAATAACAGGACCGGTTTCGCCAGTGGTGTAGTGGGGCCAGGTCGGTCCAGGTCGGCGACCTGGCAACTGAAAATGAGGAAGGCGCCCTGCCACCTTTTTGACTTGTAACTTAATTTTCAAGTACATACATATATTATAAATCGTTTTTTATTGATAACACTTGTGTTTTTTTCAACTTCAGACGGATATAAAAAAAATAGGGAAGAAATCAATGACCGACCTGGTACCTATTTATTTACCACTTTACCACTGGGTTTCGCTCATAACGAGCATTATCAACTGATATAAAATAAATTGTAACATTGTTATTTATACTAAATAAAATAAAACCTTTTTGAATACACCTTTTTTATTTAATTTATTTTTGTGTAAATAACACAATTAAATTGTATTTTTCATATGTTGATAATGCTTGTCATCAGCGAAACCTGACTTGATGTTGCTAAATAAAAGTGATAATAAGTCAAAAGGAATATTGTGTGTTTTTTTTTTAAATATATCTTAGTGTTTCTCTATGTTGGCTAAGCTTCTAGCTAACAATCGATTAGCATGTTTATCACATCGTCGACTTACTCAGTTATCATGTTTTTTTTTTAAATCAAAATCTATAATGCGTGTTCATTAGTTTCCAAAGTAGAATATTTACTTTGTGAATAATGATCAGTAAAATAAACTAAGTTATTATTATTTCTTCATATAATATAAAAGTTCCTTGATTGGAATTTGAAAAATATTTAACGATTTCCAACAAGCATTTTGAATTTGAATCGTTCAAACTATGTACATTCTCACAAATTTTGTCACTAACGACCCGGGTTTCGCCTTTCGGCATCTTCAGGCATTCAAGTGCACGGATGAACTTGAACTGACACTTAGCAAATGAAAGTTTCGTGCTTATATAAGACATAAATGCATCACCGAGTCCAAAGCCATTGCTGGCGAAAAGGATGAGCCCATAGTGACAAAATTTGTGAGAATGTACATAGTTTGAACGATTCAAATTTAATATTGAAATTCCACCAAGCACCTTCAGTCGAAATCTTAAATTAAGCATTTTGAAGTTAAGAATTGTGGGGTTTTAATGCAAAACGTACTATTTCCAAAATAAGCGATATTGAGCAGATAGGGTAATTCAAGCCTAAGGAATCGACTGGTCCTATTAGTTTTCATATAAAATGTCTACAAGACCGTCGTTTTCAAATTGGAAATCATATTTTTATGCAAATGTTATTTTGTTTGTGCTATTCGTTATAGTATTTGACTCTACTGAAAAGAGTTTTGGAAATAGTACGTTTTGCATTATAACTAGGGAATCTAATCCCGAGCCAAAATGTTAATCCCGGGATTTCGGGATTAGAATTGTTCGATCCCGGGATCAGTACATTTAAAAAAAAATGATAATATTGGTGAAAAATAAATTAAAAAATTATTCTATATTATATCACCGGCTGTAAGCTGCCAATACGTTACCAAAAAGCTTTCTTAATCTCAGTTATTCGCGATGTAGAGGTGAATGAGTGGATTTTTTAATTACTCGTAAAAAAATAAGCGAAATCATTATTAAACTAACTCAATATGCAAAAATACGAAATATAACTTAAAATGGTTAATTTCGATAGCTGAAAAAAGCAATTACCTACTTCAGATTGCAAGAATGAAGATTTCTAAAATTGTTGTCTATATACATACATTCTTAATAATTTTATTGAAGTAAATAGACGTAATTTAAATATTAAAATATTCCTAGAGTACCAAAGCATCGATTGTTTCGCCTTTTTATCAAAGGTTTCAGTTTACGTTACAAAATGAATGTTTATGAACAATAAATTCCGCAAAACAAACACCATTGATATCTGGTAACATTCATTGATGTAGCGAAAAATAAATTTAAAAAATATCGATATATGAAGCTTTATACTAATAACAAACAATAAATATTGTCGACAAATGCATTCAAATACAGTGCACGTGCGTATAATGCATTGAAAAAAATTCATAATTGGCATCAAGTTATCTTTTCGGCTTCGATTCGATCTTATCGTAAAGTCTTATCGCAAATATGCAGTCTTAATAATAAAATTGGGCATCGTTTATTGCATATGCTTGAACTGCCGACTTGAAAATCAACACGTTTCTGTTTTAAAATCAATCCCGAAAGTTTCGGTATCATGCCTTCTAATCCCGGGATTGAAATGTATCGAAAACTGTACGGGATCCCGGGACCCCGAGATTGGATTCCCTAATTATAACCCCACAATTACTGTGATGACTTTTTCCGTTGCACGCAAGCCCCGAATTCACTAAGTTGGTAACTTTTAATTTATTTACAATAAGCGTCCCAATCGCACAAAATCGCCGATGCCCATAGCCCTTCCCACCCCACGATGTTACCCCATGTTCTCATGCCACGAGGCAACCAACAGCCAACCAACCATCCACCTTCGATAATCTAGTTTATTACTGGCTCCAGCTATCTTTGCGGCAATTAAGCCAACTCAGATAATAAGTGGTTTATGTTGTTCCATGCAGAGAAGACCGCGCCGTGGTTTATGGATAATAAATAAGTTCTACACCTGGAGCGCTATTTGCTTAATTAGACAATATTTATGGTGGGAGGATTATTTATTTAATTGCCTTTTCATTTTATGTATGCACATCGCTTCCAGGTATGCTCGCGATTATTGCACACATTTTTTTGCGAGCTTTTATGAACATAATTATCTTTTGTTTCGGTTTGTTATACAAATATATTTACTTGGAAATATAATATAAGATTTTTTATGCCATACATCTTATGACTAGTATTTAACTAGAACAGCGATCGCTAAAGTACAATACAAACTTCAGGGGCCATATCCATGTTGGGTCCTATGTCGCAGCGCTTAGAGTTGCTGGCTTCCGTACCGGATCTCACGGGTTCTAGTTCCAGTACGAACAGCATTTTTTAGATAGATTAATCGATTTTGGTTCGGCATGGGTGTTTTTGATGTCTTAATTTCCCTCCCACTTTTCCAATCCTTCAATAACTGTATTAGTTAACCAATAGTCCTTCCCTAGCCTTATTTATTCTTCATTGGAAGAGAGAGATTGAGCGACTCACTAACTAACAGTTCACCTATAAAAAAATCTGTACTTCTTATAGAGATAACTTCATAAGGAGGCCATATGCTCCACACTGGGAGCAGACATTGATAAAAAAATATAAAATATTATTTGTACATTTTTTTTAAAGACTAACAAAAATCTCGTTCGTCCGGCCCTCCACTGATAACAAAAAATCCGTCCCGTTTCGTCCCGTTTCTCTAAAAAAATTGGTAAACTCTGAACTACATACAAATATTTTATTGGGAATCGTCGATCGCTGGTAAATTCGATAATTAAGAAAATTAAGATTATTATTGAGGCAGTTATTTTTAATGAATATAATAAGATTTGCCAATTGCGTGATTTAGTACCACAGAAAAATATCTCGTAATAACGGAATTTGCTTAAAATATTTATAATAACTACCGATAACTTCAAATATTTAGTTTAAATATCAGTTTGCTATTTCTGGAATATAGCGGGATTAAATATTATTCAGATCAAACAAGTATACCGACCACAAATTGTTTGGCTAACTTTTTTTTAATCTCTTGTATAGCAGAATAACTGACATTTTCATTCAGAGTCCTCGTTTGTCAGTTTCCCTCTCTATCTAAACTTCCATTTATTTCACTAAATTAAAACTTGGCATCGCTACTACTCTAGAAAAGAATATATCTTAGATATCAACTTCTTCTCAATGAGTCTCCATTGGCTATGTTTTATGATACACTTAACATTATTCGGAGATAGACCTGAATGTTGGCACACATCCAAACCCATTCTATTAAGAATCATTTGACATGAATAATTGGGAAACGTTTTTTTTTGTAAAACTAGAGGACGGAACTTTAATTTTTAACAAGTTGTAATAACAATCACAACACGATATATTATGTTAATGTATTGAGACTTTCAATACTTCAATACATGAAAACCTTGATTTTTCTATCCTGTTTAATCCACATTGTATAAATAAACACAGAAAATAAAAATAAGTTCAGTGATATCCCGATCTATTGTTTTTAATGTCTTCTAAATAAACAATGAATGGTTTAGTGTTTCATCTATTTCACTTTAACAGTGTAACATAATATGATTTAAATGTATATAAAGTTGCCCAAGTTCTTTTAAGATATTTATAGCCCAAGAAAATATAATTTAAAATATAACTTCTTCTCTGAAATCTCTCACGTCCGTGTGAAATACATCGACATCCGAAGCATTGCCGTTGAACAATGTTAAAACTATTCCAAGTGGATCACTATTGGCAGACCGGTTCTACACTTTGTAAGAACAAACTTTTTATTTCCATGAATCATTAGACAACAATCAGGCGAATTAGAAATAAATAAAACTCAACAAAAAAGAAATATTATTAAATAATATTCTTAATAGGACAGGTTGTTCGCCATTACTTACATTGTTTCCAATTAATAGAGTAATCACCAACCTATCTGATTGATTGCAGCTCATTAGTTTAATAGTTTGTGATGTTTAACGTCATTAGTAGTATAATTATATTTGTTTGCTTTGTTTCGATTCTATAATCCTTGCTTCCCTTAAAAGAAAAAAATCCCAATCTGATTGATTGCACCTCATTAGTATCATTATTTGTTTGCTTTATTTCGATTCTATCACCCCCTCCTTGCTTCCCTTAAAAGGAAAAAAACCCAAACTCCATTTTGTAATTTCATAATTTAAAAATCAATCTTGCTTGATTACTTAAGCAAACTTTGCGATAGTAAGTCTGAAGATGCCTCCGAAAGAGGTGAAACACGTGTCACAGTTAGTAACACAATAAGTGGAATAATCAAAGTTATTTTAAATTTTATATTTACAATCAGGCGTATTAACTTTGTTGACACTTTCAAGAATGACAGTCACAGAGTTCTCATTTTATGAATATGTAGCAATGTTTCTCGGGCCTCAATAAGGCCTTGCTGTATATAATGTAAGTTTCCTATAACATCTTCTAAATATTCAATTCACTTTTTTCCATATTTGTGTATAGTAAATAAGTATAACGTTATTAGTATAGTAATTATAATACTTCTCATCCTAAAATTTGATTCATCGGACGATAAAGTAATTTGTTTGATAGTTGCAGAAAGCATCAGCTTAAAATTATAATCTATTTTTTCGTATACAAGTCGAGGCTCTGCTATTTCACAGTTTAATTAATATCAATTTAATTAACAAGTAGATTGAAAACACAAAAATTCTGAACTCACTAGCATGAAATGGTCAGAAACTTAACCCTACATTGTCAGAAACATCATTTTGCAAAAAATACGTTATTTAAAAAAATCTTTTATTTTAATCAGCATTTCTTCCGCCCATCACTTGGTTTTTATGTATTTATTTTAATTAAATGTCCTTTTTTCTTACAGAATGTTCGGTAGCTCTGGCGCCTGTGCGGCGTGTGGACAAACGATACCTGCCAGCGAATTCGTAATGCGGACGGGAGGTCCTCAAGGGGGCGGAGCGGCACCTACGGCACCTCCTCAGCATCATGTCTTCCACCTCAAGTGCTTTGCATGTTCCAAGTGTGGGGCGCATCTAGTACCAGGAGACAGGTAATGAAATTTGGAATCATTTTCAGAATTATTGACATAGATAGATCTTTGATTATCCAAATATCATCTGTATACACATATTCAACATTATTTTCACATCCTTCGTAGTACTCAAGATCCTACCCGTTTTAATTATGTCTAGAAAATTGTTTAATTTTTATACAATATAATACATTCCCATTGAAACTGTGTGGACTGTCAGTTTCCTATTTAATTTATTACGATGTGTATTGAATTTATATTTTTACCGTTCTTTGGATGTCGGCTAACGTTTTGTGTGAATATATCGAATCATAATCGACATTACTTAAACGACACAATTTTTTAAATTGCGTTTTAAGCCAATAATTGTTCAATAACGCCCAAGTGACAAAAGTTTTAGTGTTATCTTCATCTGAGCTTTTTTAGGGTCTATGCATTTTAGTTTTGATATGTTATCGTTTGTTCCACGTGAACCCTGGTTGAGAAACGCCGATTTAGATAACTGAAAGTAGTGACAATTACTACTTACTAACCGCACATAAGGAATTCCTTTTTCATTTTTTTTTTTAAATCTTCTGTAAAATTTATAAATTATCGTTTATGATTTTGTGTCAACATATTACGGGTCGATATTACGAATACTTTATGTCAAATTTAAACGAAAATAAGTTTTTTATGATTTTCTAATGTACTTGTTACCTTGACGAATTAACTATTACTTGACTGGTCCCTTAATAATTTTGGACCGCTATACAACCATTAAAAAATATTTGAATATTTTTAAAGATATAAAATTATAACTATACATTATACTAATGCGCAGTCCAGGATAATTTATCAGTGCCATCATATAAATCATTCCCAATTTATCGGATAAGTTATAAATGACAGTTTCGTAAAAAAGTCACCACGGGGTTCAAGTCTCGGGCGACTTCATCGCTGTCGGGGGTAAATGCGACCCCATGCGACGCTCCACAAAACTAGTTTGGCAGAGCTTTTTTAGGGTTGCGCTCATGCAGCGTGTGATTGCGATCGATTTCATTTTAATTCAATGACTACGATGCTTAATCACCTGTCAATACTTATTATCATTATATATTTTTTACTTATTTATCTGAGATCAAAATTATTGGAGCGCAATGCTCTCTGATTTGAAGCAAAATCTTTTCAATCTTTGAACAGTGCCTTAATATGACCAAATTTAGTTTTGTTCATGTAAAACTTTGTTTGTTTTAGACATTTAAAATTGTGTGTATTCTTAACTATGAATAGTCGAATCTCTAATACACCCATCCCTCGCTTAACACGGAAGATAGGTTCTGCTATATCACCGTGTTAAACGAAACCGTGTTAAGCGAGACTAACAAATGTATGAAAAAGAGAGGATAGGTTCTTTTTTAGAAATATTAAAGAAATTGGTACATAGGACTGAAAATTTATTGAAACATTATGAACACAGATAAAAGATATTATTCAATGTCACTCTCACTAGAAGATATTAATAGGGGGATTTTTATCAACAGAGCCCAGCAACGAGAGACTAAATGTCTGATGCATTATTTTCAGGTACTATTTTTTTTTACATTTAAAATGTAAAAGATATACCCTAACCGTTATTATTAGAAATTCCCACAGCTGTGCGCAAGTCTGCAAAGCAAGATTCAATCGAAAAAAAAAATTCTTCAACAAAACTAAAACCGTGTTAAAGCGAAACCGTGTTAAGCGAGTATCGTGTTCAGCGAGGGATGGGTGTATATGTTTTTATGCATAAAGTTCTTTGTAATTAGATAAAAATTGAGATTAAACTATTCACATATTCAGCTAAAAATTTCGCGTTAGGCGAAACCGGTTCTGATCATTCTGGGTTTTTTTTGAATAGTCTAAAAGACGTGTTTTATTTTTGAATACATGATGGCTTCTTACCAATAATATTGACAATAAACCCCTTAAAAGTGAATACGTTGATGTTGAGCAAGAGAATTTGAACGGATTATAATAATTTGGACGTGTTATTGGGCTGTTGTAGCATTATTTAATATTTGATTGTTTTTCAGGTATTATATGCTTGCCGGAAGCCTGGTGTGCGAGCAGGACTGGCACAAACTCCTCAAAGCATCAGGCGGCACCGGCGCGGGGGCGGGGGGAGCGACGGGCGCGGTCCGCAAAGGCAAAGTCGGACGACCCCGCCGAAGTCGCGACTGAGCCGCGCCCCCCTCGCCGCGAGCGCCTCGACCCCCGCGGCCCCCGAGACAGAGGCTTCCCATCGCACCCGCCACCGTAGGGCAGGACCGCGAGGACGCACCACCGGACTTTGAACAGGTCAGTTCTATAACTCTGCTATGATATTTGCACAAGTATTGATAATCAGCAAGACAATGCATATTCATTACGGCGAGCTTATGGTCATCTGGGTTTACAAATCTGCAAGAATTTTGGCGTCGTATTACATGCTATTCGATCTTTATATATTGTTAGAAGGCTTATGGCCAGCCGCAGCATTTTTTTTATTCGTGATCATTACTTAGGAAGTGGAGAATCATCGCACGAAACCATAGTTAGAAACGGCATGGAGTGTGTACAAAATATATGTTTTGAATAATACAATTTCGATAATTTAATTGGACTATTCTAAGGCTTAAGTTTCAGATCTTTAACTTGACTGACATAGTCGTGGTCAAAAATTTGATACATATTCATCCTAGTCTTGTTTTACACGGGGATAATCTCCGTGCAAAAAAAAGGATTATGTTAAAATAGATAAATTGTAGGTTAAATTAAATTAGACCGTACGATTAGGTGCACATGAAAATTGTATTCAATATACTTGGCATTTTACATAGGAGTGGATTCCTAAATAAACCACTTATAGTTTATTTGTGTCTCCATCTGATAGAAGTAACTTTTTAAAAAGTTATTTTGATAGGTTTCATGGGTATAAATATCTATAAAATTAATTTATAGATATTTCGGCGTATGCCATCGACAGAACTATGTATAAACAATGTCGAACTAAACTTTTTAATATCATTTTAAAAAATATTTATTAATTACTAACGGTTATTAATCTGCAAGTTCATCCGAACGCTAAAAGTTCATACCCTCTGCAAACATGCGATACCTTGTGTCTACGGATCGGGGCCTTATCTACCAGCTACCTCGTCACTGCTGTGTAAACACTATATCAAGTTATATCTCCTGAAACACTCCATAAAGTGATAGTTTTCACTTTGAAAATCGAGATGTAAATGGATACGACGACAACGCGATTCATAAATAACAAGTTCAAATATACTCCGAAAATAAAATTAATAATCACATCTGTTTTTTCAATGCCACAGAATAAGAATCGCTTGGGATAGACTCAAATTTATTTTCTTTTTGTAACGCGTTATTTTGTAGGATACTGACTGTACGTTTATCCATGCTGAGATAGTAATATAAAATCAATATTGTGTAGGACCAGTGAAAATTTTCTAATTCATGTCCGTTCTCAGTGTAGAGGACGTGGTTTCCGAACGGAGGTATCTCAACAGAGTTTATTACGAGAACTGCTTGTTAGTCAGTTGCTTCACCTAATTTTTTAAAGAGAGATTTTAAAATTAAATTTTACCGCTTTACATGGAAAGAAAAGCACCGAGTATGATATATTACAAATAATTACGTAGCCGAAATCAACTAAACGGTATATACACAATAAACGCCTTGCCAAAGATCTGATATATGTAATTGAACATATGTATCGTCATTTCAATTATCAAACTCAACAACGATCGAGTCCCCTCAGTTACAAAGATCTTTCACATTTTATGTTATTACAGAATATTTTTTTTCTTACGTGTATTTCGATAGTATTTATAAAATAATCTGTGATACAGTCGTCGAAACAGAAGATAAAAAAGTTTTGAAAATATCTTTTTTCGTTTAGTATTTATTCTTGATCCACTTGTTATGTTACAGATTATAACATGTGTTTCGCATGTCTATTTGTATACCTTGCAATATTCTCTTTTATGACGCTTCGTAAATAGGCGAAAAACGTGTCACAATTTGTAACAACAAGTTAAGCAACACAGTTGTCAAATATAATTTTATAATATTCTCCACCAAGGTTTAAAAATATTTGATCAAACCTGTTTATGTCATCATAACAACCAGTAAAATTAAAAGTATTGGAATTATTGCCGATGTATTTTTGTGTTTTCGAAAATGGATCGGTTTTCCAATATTCAATACCGCATAAATTGTATAATAATTATTAATTTATAATTATAATATTATATGATAATTATTTTACGTGTTTATGGGTCACACTGTTGCACTGGTGTGATTATATTTACTCTCCTAGATCACCAAATTATATTGACAATTTGTACATTTTGAATTAAACTGTCTAAACTTGTCTTATCGCGTTCTAGAGACACAATAATTAAGGATCTGTCTAACATGATTGTAAATTAATTTGATATTTGATTGAATTCTAATGAAAAGATATGAACTAACTTGTAGTGGTTAATATTCAATTTTACGGTAATTATTATTATTGTAGATTGATTAATGAATTAATTTGATACTACATATTTCGATTTACACGTCTTGGGTTAACACGATCACATATTCGAGCACGATTTATAAGTCATCGATTCGTATTAACGCAATATTTTTAATTGATTTGAATAATCCATTATCGATAAATAAAATAAGACGAAAATCGATGGAACCTAAAAAACAGTAGTAATGCCACCAAACTATAACATGGAAGAACAAGTATAAAATACGGAATATGAAGTTTTTAGCTAGATTTTTTTTCAATTTGTAACCTGATTAATAATGTTAAGTAAACAAATATTCACATGGTATAAAAAACAAAAAAAAAACAAATGTTACTTACTCTTGGCTTTGAACTACGCTGTGATAAGCATTACTTCTCTGAATCAATTTAATTGTTTTTTTAATCCATTTTCGCTCCGGATGCGCTTGCGGAAGTTACTGCTTGTTACTGTTGCTCAACCTCTCTTTCAAAGACAGTAGAGATAGAAATGATTAGGCTACTAAAATACTTGTGGTTGACTTATCACTCTCGTTACACCCCGTTAATTTAGGTTTGGAATCGTGGAAAGGGAAAGTTTTTTCAAGACAAACATCCAGATTGAAAAAATGCTGTCCGAACTGAGATTCGAATCCGTGCGGTATGGAAGCTATCGACGTTGACCACTGTGCCATGGCCCGAAAAATGATTATTGATATCGAACATGTTTAATGTGGTATTGGCTTGAAAAAATATTGCGTGAATTTTATTGTGGATAGTATATAACGTTATGGATGCTGATCGTCTTGATAAAAAGTAAATTTTTTGACTAACAAAGGCTTTTTTCAATAAATAAACTAAAAAGTATGTTTTATGTCATCGAAATTAAGTTCATACATGATTCGAAAATTATAATATTATTGAAAAAAAAAACAACAATTCGGTCTAGCACTGTAGAATGCAAAACTCACAGCGTTATCCCAGGACATATGCAATAAGCTACATCTAAATCAATAGCATGCACAGGCAAATCAGTATAAATAATGCTCGCCGGTTGAGTAAAAATAAAAACAATTTCGCGACGTAAAAAATTTACAGTCGCCATTTTTATCGACACAGTTTTGTCGGTGTTGCCATCTGTGAGGAATATTTGACCCGCGTCTTATTTATTTGGCATCGCAGAGTCCCCGCCTCCCTTCTTTTATGCTTCGCGTTTTACCGTTTCTACATTATAAATATTTTTATAGCCGAAATAATAAAAAGTTGTTTTGCACCCTGCCCTGTAGGTAAAGCACCCTCCCACGTTTGCACGTATAAAGAAATGTCTGATGTTTGTGGTTCTTCCAACATCTAATCATCTTACTAAAGATTAATTTCCTCATATAACGAAAACGGTTTAAACACTTCACAAATAGCACGTAATGTCATTATATATTTTATTTCACGTATCGTACCACGCCTTACACCCTCCAACAATCGGAAAAACGAAGTTGTCAAATGGAAATTACTGGTTAATTTTCATATAATTCGTAACCGCCGTAAAAATAAAAAAAATACTACGCATCACACATCATATTGTGAAATATATAATTTAATTCAAACAGTCAACCCTTTAATTATAATATTTTTCTTTATAAGTATGCTAATTTATCGATTACATTGTTAAAAATTAAAAAAAATGAGCTTTACCAAATAAAATCCAGGGCTTTGAAGTCGAACTCTTTTACTGAAGTCGCGTTCGAAAAAAACAAATAACTTCAGGTCCTTTTAAAAAAAATGCATTCAAATTGCTAGTTTCAAAAGCGGCGCCACTACGTGCTAATAAGCATAAAAAAATTGAAGTCGTGTTTTAATATCTGATAAGAGATATTTTTAAATTTTCAATGCAAACACCGAAAAAATACATTTTTTTGAAATTATCGCATAACTATTATTCAATAATAAATAGACACTTTACGAAGTATGTTTAAACACTTTATGGTCACTGTACAAAAGTGGCGTATTATGGGTCATTGATAATGATAAGTCAATAACAATATTGTTTTATGTCACGCCACTTGGCTTTATTTTTATTTTTATAGGGGCTGTGTCACATTTTCACCCTGTTAACGTAATCCTCCCTCTTTGATACAATCACTAAAACTCAAACGCTGTCGTAGTAAACCTATTAATAATAATATAAGGGAAGCGTTCCTATAAATGCAGGATGACGGTTTTATGAAAACACTGTTGCTGTTTGCCGTAAAAAAAACTTGTAAAAATATATGTTGTATTGTTTATGTAAGTCTTAGTAGGTTTTCCGATTCAACAGCTGTTACAAATTTATATAAAAATTAATAATTACACATTTCGTAACAGCCGAAGATTATTATTTTGTATAGAGAGATGGAAGAAAGATCAAATCAGTATAATATACTGATACTATTTGGATACAATTAAGGCATCCAATCCCGGGATTCGGGATCCCGTTCAATTTTCTGATCCAGAAATTCCGGGATTGATACGGCTGCGATCCCGGGATTTCGGGATTGATAAATTTTGAGCAAATCAAAAATTGACACGAAATTGGCAATTCGAGCGAAAGCGGTTCTGATCTTGATAAATAACAGTGGAAATGAAGTACAAAGGAATATTGTGTTTTTTTTAAAACATATATACTGGTTTAAAGGATATATAAACTATTTTATCTTCTTATTCTAACATCGTAAATTTTATTTATAAGTAAATTATTTCATATGACTATTACGGTTCCTCTTGGAAAAGAAACAAAGCCTTTGTTTTAAATTAATCAAAAATTAAAATACGCTGAAAATTTAACGATAAGTGGTTATTTCTTGAGGTTTTCTTGTAAACGTTTATGTAAAGATTAGCTTTGATATGAAAATTTTTCTAAAAGTAGATTTTAAAAACCAAATTTCTAAAAACGTTACTTTTAAGTAATCATTTTTCTTGCTGATGATCCGATAATTTGAACGACAACTTTAATTAAAGTTTATAGTAAAAACAACGCCAAGTACGACTTTGTCATGAAATTCCTACAGAACTTTTCCGTGATAATTATATGAAAACATATCAAACGTTATTTTTATAACACAAAATAATATTCAATATACTTTTAATTTGAAATGAATTACCACCTGTGAATGACATCTAAAGCATAAAGCAGTATATTTCTTAAGGACACCTTCGTATTTTCTGGATGCTTCCATAGAATCATTGAACACTTATGGCCATACGGTGGTCCGTACGTCCAATTAAATTAGATTTTAAATCCAACAACACTATAGGCCTACCACTTAATCGCTTTGACCCCCTCCCCTGTATAGTCGTATTGTGTTGTACGGACGTCTTCATCGACGACGCCCTTTTAAATAATAACTGTTTCTAAAGCAAAAAAAAACGATGATTTATAAGTAGTCGTTCTTAGTGAAGGAAAGCCCATGCATGATTGGTGTTTTTGATCCCTTGCCCACCTATTAGATGACGCACTAACTTTTTTTAAGCCATAATATGTGCAGCTGATTTTTTACTTTATTATGTATATTTTTATATTTTATTAAATATATTGTTTCTCATATTTTTTCAACACCTTTTAATTTTGTAAAATTATGATTTTATATAATCGAAGTATTTCGAATATACTTATTCTTATAATGTTAATTCATTTCAACGACCGAGGGTGCTTGGTGAAACTTCAATCTCATATTATATATATATTAATATCGAATACCTTATTACATACCATTTTTCTTCATTGTGTCATCAGATAATTATATTATCAGATACTTGACGATACAATAAATTTTAAAGTTATATTTACTACACAATAAAATTACTCACGAAAAAATAAATTGGTATATATTTGAATAATTCAATACAACACTCTTGGAATTTTATGTGATGATTCAAATTATTCAAATATTTATCGATTTATTTTAATATATATTTTAAATGAAGAGAATCTTTTCAAAATGCAACTCGTTAATTATAATATAATATTTAAACACATTTTGTGTATTAAACATTATAGAGTACAATATTATATCGGTTTCTGTTAATATGAACACTTGCCGATTTTACATGTTGCAATTTAAAACAATGCTTTTCAAATCATTTTAACATATCACAAAGCTTTGTCTCGTGAACAGGTTTTCTCTCGGGAGTATGCGACGTCGGGACGGCCGGGAGTGACGCGTCGAGTGTGGAGCGGAGACGTCGCGGCGCCGTCGACGCGGTGATGGCCGATCGCCGCCCGTTATTGCGTCGTTAAGAGCTTTCATAAAGGTGGCGATGGGCAACGCAACGTGCGCCTAATTGCCGCTGATAACGACCCGCCCAAGGAGCTCTCGAACCTACTAGTGCATTGACATCAAACTGTGTTACGTGATTGAACTTGGTTTAACAAGAACTCGCGAAATGCGCTTTCTATAGACTTGTTATGTGGTAATCTGTTTTAAATATAATTTTGTAAATATAGCATAGGCCTAATATTTTTGATGGATTTGGCTGTTACTATGTGGCTATTAATTTTCAATATAAAATTAACAATTAATTACAATATTAATACCACTTAGTGGTCGAGCGACTTAATCAGAAAAACTGCACCGAAAAAAGCGTTTATCAAATTATATATATTCACTATACGAATTATGTCTTGCCTTCTTTTACATTCTGTATAAGAAGTATTCTCTCTCATTCTACCATTGGTGTACATTCTATCTATTCTCTGATTGGTGTACGTTTTATATTATCATTTCAACCGTGCAAACAGTCTAATAATAATTTTAAACGGAACACAGTAAAACATTTTAAATTTATATTGCACTTGAGCCTTATTATAATGAACGGATAACAAAATATTATTCATTCATAATTGACCTCCTTCATTGTTAATAAATGTTCCTACATTCATTCATTCATACCAATTGTTTCAATTTCCTTAAAGCGTCCAGTACACATTTCACTCCTGTCGGAAAAAAATCGCCTACAGAAACATCGCTCACTCGTACAGTCTTATTGAAAATATTAAATCCGGTCGCTTATTTTTTAAACTAACGAAGTAATCATGAACAGGAAGTGATTTTCTGTAGGTGTGAGACTTTGATCAATAAACCGAAATGTGTACCGAATCGCTTCAAAGAAATAAAATTCACTATGTTGATATTTGTACAGTGTCTCTTCAATTTATTTATTATCTGTTGAAAATATTTTACTGCTAAGCTAAACCGGTATAATATTTTATCAAAAATCTGTGTTAAATAAATATACATAATACATACAACAATTGAATTGGCATTAACTTGGTAGAACTCTATTGTAATAAGGTGAAAAAATATCGTATTTAGTTCTAAAAATATTATTTTATATAATACAGTTGATAACTATTTCGGCTTGTGCCTTTATCAGAACTATTAAACTTATATTAACTACGCTATACATTCTGGCTTAGAAGAGATACACAATATATCTTCCCATCCGTTCTAACCTCCTTATTTATAATGCAAAATATATTATTTATATTTAGTAAAATTACTTCAGTGTTTCTTGGAACAATAACAAATGTGGGATTATTGAAAGCAAATAAGTTTAATTTTAATTATTTAGTTACATTAGCGTCATGTAAGGGTTTTAGCAATGGCGATTGATTGAAATTGTTCTGATGAAGACATAAACTATAAATAAATAAAAGTATTTTTGGAACTAAAATACTTAATATTTTTTCATCGTTAAAGATGTCTAATATTCATGATAGTATATTATTATAAAATTTCTATATCCGAACTGAATGATTTTTGTGTGTTGTTATGATAATGTGATTATCCAACGTTAACGTTTGGTGAAATGTCATACAATTATAATAAAATCTAACTCTTGCAAAAAATACGTTTTCTTTTGTATGTACATATATATACCAGTTTAGTTGAGCAAATAAACGCTGTCATTCTTATGTTTAAAATACATCACAATTTGAAGAAGCGCGATGAGAAGTGTGAAAGTGCCAAATCAGATATTTACCATTAAAAGCAACATTACTGCATGCACGTCACCTATTATTATATAAACATTTTTCATGACACTAGCAATGTAATGTTTTCCAAAAATACTTTCATAAAAAATCTGTCATTTTGTCACTTTCTCACTTACCATCAAAAAGCTCATGGTTGTCATTTAGGTAAATCTTACTTAAATTTGTTGAATTTTAAATTGTTTAATTGAAGTTCTAACAAGCACCCTCATTTATTAGCATCGACTAATTTATGCTGTGAGCCAATATTGAATATTTATGTTTGAAATGTTAACTGTTTTTCTTTAATCTTAATTTCATCGGAATCTTATTTTCTTTAGTTCCTGTTACTTTTGTTAAATTAAATGTTTCATGCTCACAAAATAAAACCATGGATATTATGTATTTGGCGGATTTTGTTTGATTGTTTCAAAAATTTAATTTTTCACCATATTTTATAGCTCAAAAGACATGTAAAAATATGTATCTTGTTTACCCATTTTTGTCTTCATTTATCTTCCTTATAGATCTAACTCGACACTATTGATTCATCTTTTGTGTACATGGACCAGATTAACTTTACCCGCTGGCTTTCGAAACATCATTTGATCGCAAATCGATACTCCTCACCAAGATACCCAAGATAATGTGTCATATTCAAATCAAAACATTGTATTCTTTAAATGTCAGTGGTCTTGTTTATTTGCGAATATGCAAAACGGGTTAACCGAAACAGGTCCGATCTTTAAAACGATAAAATTGTGGAAACATAAACCATTTCTCGTACTTTCATTCTTCTATTATCTCAGATATCGATATTTTAAAATTGGAACTTGTATAAATGCAAGTTTACAGAATGATGTTGCATTCAACTAATTTTTTTTATATAAAAAAACATCAAACATATACCGCTAATAATATTTTAAATAAATTTTTACTGTCGCCTCACAGATTGAGAACCTACGATAAAAAGCTCAAGATCATACTGCAAGCTTTTGTATCGTGACATTTCAGCACCTAATTTCCCCATTATCCTGTTTATTGTTATCTTTTCACTGCTACTTGTTTTCTCCATTTTTTTGTCCTTCCAGCAGTTCAGCGTGAGATTAAAAGTGTCAACGGGTAGCAATCTAATAAAAGTGCCAGTTTTTTCCTGTGCTATTGAAAACTTTGAAACTACTAACTGGTAAATTTATAAAAATAAAACTCAATTCTTAATTACAATTTCGTGTTGATCAAATAAAAAAAATGATTGATTAGTTATAATATCGACTGAAGGTGCTTGATAGATTTTTTTATCAAAATTAAATAAGTATTATATATGTATTTGTTTTATTTTATGAAGTCATTATCTTGCCATCATGAATTGACATTTACGTGACAATTGTTATCTTCCACTAACCGAGTTTTTTTATGCCAGTTAAATGAATTTTTTTGACTAGCCGATTTGAAAATCTTAAAAGGAACGATTAAATTATATCTCAGATTTAAGACTGATGGTCTCCACTTTTGATGGCATCCTTCCTGTTATTGATTAAATACACAATATTGAATTATCCCGAGTGACTGTCTTAACTCATTTTTCCATGTAGTACATTTTAAGAAAAACAATCCATTACTGATTATTTCCATAATTTTATTAATACAGAAATTATAAAAAGCAGAAATATTTTAAAATTACGTTTTCATTTTTGTTCCTTATCAAATTAAAGTAAATTCAATGATTCATTATAAACTAGAAAGCAAAATTCTTAAACAAAACACAATACATATTTATCATTTATATATGTATATCGAAGAAAATAACGAATTCGAGCAACAGCAATCTTTGCCTCAACCAGTTCGTCTCTGCCTTGTGTTACATTAAAAAACCACCTAAGGGTAGTGATTTTAAAGACATTCAGGTAATTAACCCTCTGATACATCTCCGCCCACTCTAATTTCACTCCAACCCTCTCCTGTTTAACTGAACGATCCCTGAGGGCGTCCAGCTCAAGCCATCAACTGCAGAATCCACCCTGGCCGTTTGATAATATTTCCCCTTTGCTGGAAACTATTACATTTATTTGGATCCCATGTATAAAAATATGAAAAATATTAATTATTATCAAAACAGTCATATTTTCTGCATACGGTGTTAAGTATGACAATGATATTAAACAATAAAACAAAAACTTGTAAATAGAGCTTATTCTTAAGTTGTTACTTTGTAATTTTTATGAGAACCAATCGTGTTTTCACTGTATATATGCTTTGTAAATATTCAAAATACTGTCATGTAAATTGTTTTTCGTAATAAAACTTAAGTGTTAACAAACAATAATCATGTTTTATTTCAAATTTAATAAAATACATTCGTCATCCATACAGAAAATGACGAAAATCATTTCAAATTATATTCAAAGAAAATTTTACAAACAAACTTTGAAATCATTTTCCAGTGTCGATTGCATGCTAATAATAATATAGCTTACAATACATTTGATAAGGGATTGTAATTGGTATTCGGTCGACAGTTTGAAATAGTTTTTTGTAGAGATTCACGATATAAAAATATTAGTATACTGTACAATCTTTCTGAATCCAAATTGAAAACATCAGGATAGACAAAAATTCTACCTGCTATACTAAATATAAATGAAACTGGAAATAGTGGTGAATATATTGAATTTGCTACAAAAATACCGGTGAGACGTATGTATTAATATTTCTAAAAAACGTTCGAAATACTTCAATAGCTTGCAGCAAATCATATTTCAGTAAATGATTACACTCGATCTCACACATTTCAGCAATATTAAATTATTATAGTGATTACTTTTTGACAATGACTAAAAGTGTTTTTTTATAATATAATCTATTTTTCACTTTTGATAGATATATGTGGTTTTAAGAGAATTGATTTTATTGAATTATGTATTACCAGAAGTTAGTGAAATGAAACTTCATATATAAGTAACTAAAACATATACAGTTGTATATATTTAATAGGAAGTTTTTTTAAAGAACTACTGTTATTAAAGTAAACATCATCATTCAATTTACCAGAAACCATAATATATTTCAATATCTATAATGTATGACGTTAAACTAAACTAGCAGATAATTAATTAAAATGATATATTTAAATCTCCATGCAATTTTTGGCAAATTTGTGTATACATTTTAGGATGGATTCATATCAACTGATGGTTATGGAAGAACTGAATTCTTCGCCAAAATGGAGTACAAACATGCGTAGGCTGGCGTAGAAAGATGAGAAGAGGAATCGTTCAGTCGATGGAGAGTGGTTGTGGGGTCGCAGGGTGGTTCTCGCTGACCACCCCCTGCTGCCTCAGGCCATTGTAAACCCGACAGCACCCTGTTAAAACCGCTTTGATGTTCAACTCTAAGAGATAATTAACCCGGCTCGATGTATCTGACTTTGTGTGCTCCTCGCAGGGCCGGTTGGATATGAGAGGTTCTATATAGGAGCGCATTCTCGTATATTTACAATTTGTAAAATTGTTATATATTTTTTACAGCAGTGTTTGACAGTGTTCACCTCTGCCTTATGTTTTATCGTAATTGATATGGTTACAATTATTATCAAAACAAACTTAACAGTCTCAACTGCCAACAATCTGTTGATAGATATAATAGAACTCTATTATAATTACCTTAAGTTTTTGCTTTAAAAAGACATAAGTTCTTCTAGAGCCAAAAATATTATTCACAGAATTTTTCCTATCCACGTCCGCTCCTAATGATGAATATACAAGTTTGATGAAAACTAATTGTAAGTCAATCGCTTAAATAAAACTCTCAATAATACAAGAGTAGGACAAGGAAATGACTAGTCGTCTATGTGCGCCCTGTTTTCATGATCGGATAGAACATAGGTTCCCAATAGGGGAGTTAAATACCAAGACAAATGTGCGCTTTTTTCTGCAAAGGGGGGCGGTTACACAATTTTATTCCCATCAAGGGGTGTTTGGCGAAGAAAGGTTGGGAATCAGTGGGATAGAAGATTAGTGGAAAGGTATGAAAACATTGCTACCCCCGATATCTATTGATATATATATATATTTATCCCTAAAATTATTGGTATCGCGATTTGAACCCATGATTGCAGTTTAGGAGAACGAGATTCCAAGAATATACACCACTCGGCAACATAAGCAGAAAGAAGTTTTATATCTTTGAAGTTTGGATGTAATCGTGTAAGTTATGCATTCTTATTAAATTTCGGTAAATATACCAAACATTAAAATATTTAAAATCTAGTTTTGGTATTAAAAGGTTTTTTTTATATGCACCAATAAGTTTTTTTTATAGTAATATTCGATGTATACGACTTCATCTAGTTTTAGTTTTGTCATTAGGTACTGAAAATAAAGGATTTTTGACACAGGTCCTTACTGCGACCAGTCGAAGATGTATACGATTGCATTGTCAATTGTTTTATTTACGAACAGTCTTGGTCCGCGACTGTCTTTTCCACTTAAAGGGTGAGACGGGGAGGGCTCGTGCCCCCGGCCGGCACATAAATTTCGCTCCCAACTAATAATTCTCGTAGAGGGACTAAACGCTCGTGAGATTGTGGAGTAATTAATGTTCATAGCAATTGTTTTGTCTGCAGGACGTGTGCGGGCACGTGCGCGGTGCAAACATGAACCAGACTGGACCTGCGCGGAGGCCTCATCTGGCCCCGAAGCCTCCGAATGTTAGGTTAGGTCTGGCCGTTTGTTCAAACTAATTGAATTACGTCATAAATCTATTTATTGTTCTATTGCTGTGTTGCGTTTAAACATAGTGATTTGTGCAGTTGCATGCAGACTCAGCCGAAGGCTATTACACGTTTTGCTGTGATTTACTTCGGCGAATATTAGTTCTAAACTAATCATATATTATATTATTATTACAATAATACAACTATTAGTTTTAATGTTATATTTATGATAAAAACATCATTAGTACCTTTATTAAATTCAATTCATTTTATAATATATCAATACCATTCTAGCAGACTTAGTTAGACTTTGATTTTTTTTTGTTTTTTGTATACATCGATAATAGTTATAATATCAAAATAAACATAGACTTATGCTGATCTGACACAATCAATCTGCATTAATTGACATCTGATGAAAAAAAATATTTTTTCTTTAAACTGATATACCAAATACAAATAATAAATTATTTCTAATAAAGACTTTTTTATTTAATAATCTCTCTAAATTAATAATAAACTATTTCGACTTAAAGTGCATGATGGAATCAAAATATTAAATTTTGCACTAAACGTTTTGTCACTAACGGCCAGGATTTGGCCTTTCGGCATATTCAGGTATTCAAGTGCACAGAATGACTTGAAAAGGGGCTTAGTAAATAGTATCTATCGTGTATAGCAGTGCTTCCTAACCTTGTTCATGCCACGGACCCCTAAATCTGAAAACAATAATCTGCGGACCCCCGATTTTTTTAATTTCAAATCATATTTTATCACAAAGAAAGTTGAAAGAATGAACATTTTCGCAGACTCCCGTGAAAAATCTACGGACCCCAAGTTGGGAAGCACTGGTGTATAGTACTCAACTCTTTTTTACAAGACATATACGTTTCACAAAAAAATGATATATAAATAAAACGAACATTGAAGATTGGTTCCCTGAATTTAAAAAAAACCGTGTTACTATTATTAATTGTGGTATAGAAACCTTTGTATAAAAGGTATACTTGATTATACCAGGGTTGTGGAGTCGGAGTCAGACTGTTTTGACTGGAGTCGTGACAGAAAAAAACTAATAACTTTGAATCCTTCTAAAAAAAAAAATGTTAATTCGAATTGCGTGTTTTAAGCTATGGCCGAAGTCGTTGTCAGATTCGTCTTATTTCTTCACGACTAAACAGCTGGATTACATACGAGGACTTTTATGAGTGACTGGATATAAGTCGCTTACATCGCTAGGAGTGTCTGACACGTCTTATGTATTAGTATCTTATGAAACATTTTGTTTTTTATTACTGTATTGTACTGTTTAATTTATTTTTACTAGGAAATTCGCATTTGTATTTTTGTGGCTGTATAACACGTAAGAAAAAATAATCTTTTTGGTGGACTGTGTTAAAAAAGAGTTAAGTGTTCTTACTACACACAGCAGTTAAGGAACAAGCCATTTTGGCCAGATTAAACCTCTTAAGTTATTTCTACATGTATAGTTAATTGACAGCGGTCTGATATAGTTTAAGATTGAGGATGATCGTACTCGAAAACGAAGCTTTAAGCTCTTACATAGATGTTATGTTTAAAATGTACCAGGAAGCAATCGGCAAGACTAGGGTTGTCATTTCGACCGAAAACATATTTTTGTTTCTATGTATTTACGGATTTTTTAAAATATGTTGACGAGTACGATGTTTGACACATGCTTTATAGTTTAATAGTGCTGTAGAAATAGGTTGCTGTCTATTTTTTTTTAATAAATCTGTTTTCATTCAAAATAATTATATGTCATAACTTCGGTTGAAGTTATTCTACAAGAGCAACTTTTCACCGTATTAAAATGTGTGTCTTCCAATTAACCCTCCAGAGACGAGAGCTTTTTTCTGATAAAAAAAATATTTTCTAAGCCATATTGAAGTCACGGATAACTTTTATTCCTATCCAAAATTTTAAAAAAAAAAAACGCAAAGTCGTTGTATAAAAACTCCGCATGACTATATAGTCATGCTCATCCTTTTATTACCGTGTAATATTGAGTACGGACAGTAGTAAGGACAAAAGTGACCGTATGGGCTTGCAAACATTCGGGGTTGAAATATAGCTAAACGTGATTTTTTTAAAAATATTTACAATTTGACCTCTTTAGATCAACATAATTTCAAAACAAATATATTTGCAAAATAACTGTAAATAATTTTATGTTTTTATAAAAAAATATCTAACAGTTTCAAAAAGTAAATTAAAAAAAACGGAAATTCAAAAAATCACATGTGCTTTTGGAGACCGTTCCTGTTCCTACGGCTGATTGCTAACTGTAGGCCGTACCCTTCTTAATCAAATACGAGCAAAAGCAACGATATTCAGGTAGAAAAAGTATGAATAGTGGGATCAATAGACAACGGTGTTTTGTGTGACCATATGGTGACGCTCGTCCTTGGAGGGTTAAATACAATTCAACCATTAAGTAAACGAATACGAAAGGATTGGTTACATACAAGGCGTGGAAAAATCAAATAACAATAAAGCATTGAAATTGATAACTTTATTATTCCACTGAGATTGAAACAAAGTCATGTACATATTTCGCAACCTTAAAAAATCCACCATGAAATGTAACTTTAACCATGTGTATTATAAACGTTAGGGCTGTTCACATCCAATACTTATTGAAAAAGCATTGTATTTAAAAAAATAAAATACAAATTTGTACTAATTCCACCTTGATTTAATATGACCAGGATCGGTTACGTTCATGACGAGCATTATCAACTAATAAGAGAACACAATATTGCAGTGTTTTGAATACAAAACAAAATAAAATTATACAGGTGGGACAAACAATTGATAATGAAAGTGATTTACAAATGAAATATATAATCTAGTAAACTTTTAAAAAAATATGTAACATTATATATTATTTTGTAAAAAAATCCTTGATTATGACATTAACTTTATCGTCCTTTGATTAGATATGAAATTATGTTTAAGAGATAATAAGCATTTTAACTATAATCAATTTAGTGTCACTTATTAATATTTTGTACCTTTATTTATAAATTTCTTTCATTAGCAATTGCTTGTTTTTTTTTTTAGTCCATATCCGCTCCCTATACGGAGCATATGGTCACCACGAAGTTCCTCCATAATTCTCTATCCCCAGCCAGTCTCCTTGCTTCCTCCCAGGTCATCCCAGCGTCCCGTAACTCCGCTGAGTACATCCTGTGGATGGTCATCAGTGGCCTTCCACGAAGCCGGGATCCATCCGGTTGGAAGAAGAGGCAGGCAGGGTTCAGGCTCTCTTGAGGCATAGATAGTCAAGATTGTTTGTTACACCCTAATAATTTTATTTTATTTTGTATAAATGACACTGAAATGTTGTATTCTCTTATCAGTTGATTATACTCGACATGAGCAAAACCGGCCTTGACAATATTAAATAAAAATGTAATTAGTAAAAATGAGTATTTTATTTTTTGAATTATGTATATTAAATAAAAAATTAAGATACAAACTATAAACATACTAATTGAAATATTAATTACCTAAACTTTGAGAGGAAAACCCTGAAAAGGGAGAAAGGGGTGTTTTTACTTAGTACGGTAAAACGGTATAGTAGATACTTTTCACAATGTTTTCAATGCCTACCCATAGAAACCCATGTGTGCATACAACGAAAACGCTAAAGACACAAATATGTATAATCAAGTGCCAAATACGTAACGAATTTGATTGTGTTACAAAAAAAAACAGTTTACTATTATTAAACATTCGCACATTACGAACCTAGCATTGATCATGTGATAATTTGTCTGGGATTCGATCTAAAAAGACCCTACAAAAATGTTATCAGCGCAAATTCTATTTGTTTTACTGCAGAAGAAATGCTTCCGAGGCAACTTTGGCTTGGCTCGAGTAATAACATCAACTTACAAGGGGTTCTGTTAGTTAATTAACAAGATCGACAAACCCACCTGCCTGCTGCGACTAGATGAACTGATACCCGTCCACCGGACCCGGAATGAGAAGAACATATTGGCCGATGAGATAGTAACTTGTAATATACATGCATAGTGACTCGGGCAGGTATTAGTAGGCGGTCGGTCGCCTTGTGAATATGTCTAGATTGAAAATTCACTAACTGAATCACAGGTTAACGTATTTACTCACTTTATATTATACCCTCTTGTTAAATTACATCCTTGAACTGGCTATTAACCAAACGTGTTTTTGATATTATATTCGATTGAGCTCTTCTTGTCTTAAAGTGTTTTTCCTATAACTGACAACCCTGTTATATAACTTTTTTTATCCATGTCCGCTCCCAATGTGGAGCATTTGGTCTGCGAATGGAGATATCTCAACAGAGCTTTTTCTATGAAAACTTTTTGTTATTCAGTCGCTTAACCTGTTATCTTCAAAGAGCGGGGTAGAAGGATAAGGCTAGGACAGGACTAACTAATCGCTCTCTACGCACAGTTATTAAATAATCGGAAAAGGTAGGAGGGATTTATTTTAGACATCACAAACACCAATGCCTATGAACAGAAATCGAAAAATTGCAGTTCGTGCTGGGATTCGAACCCGTGAGTTTCGGCACGGAAACCCACAACGCTAACCGCTGCACCATATGACCTGACGAATAGAAAAAATATTTGTATCTCTACACTCATAATAGAATGCTGAAACATATTCAGCTTTAAGTCATCGGAATAACTAGCTTTTAGACCAGTGGTTCCCAAACATACGATGGCGATCTTGAATGGCAAGTGGTGGCGTTAAAATAAATATAAATATTTCCTGTCATATTTATTGTAGTAAGTATTGAAAGTAGTTTTAAAATTTGATATTTTTGTTTTAATGAGACGGGCGAATCTAATCGATTGATGTGAAAATATTTATGTTCAGCTTTTGCCGCATTCGCTATAGGAAAATTTTCTATAGGGGGGATTACTGTTTTAGTAAAAAAAAACGTTTTTTCATTTATTTCTACAAAGATTCATGCTGTTAATCTCTATGTTTAAATACAAATACTTATTTACATGACAACATCGATAAAAATATTTGAAGTGTTACTTACTTAATAATTATCTGCAAATCCATTTTTCTGCCTCCATGACCGCTCCGCTATCTCTACATCGAGTAGGTACAGCAATGAATGTAAATACTATCATGAATTATTTCAATTGAATGGATAATATCCGACTGAATTACATTACCTCAGTGTGCCGTTACCCTTTTCAGCGAGATGAAGCCAGTGGAGTGGAGCGTCATATCATATTAAATTGTCAAGAAAAAGTATTACATCATCACTGAAAGGATTTTGTAACCAATCAATGTGAATTTGAGACTTTGAGCAATCTTGGTTTATTAGCGATTATTAAAAACCATACATATCGAGAACTTAAAGTCAAACAACGTTATCAACAAAAGGGTGTTTTTCTTTTTTTTTCTGTTCGGCTTCATGGTAGTCAAGTTGTGTGAATATTTTCAGTTTTTTTCTTAAATCACCAGTCAAGTTTAACGTTCAATAATTATAGTTAACCTTTTTGAATATTTTTTAAGACCATAACTAAAAAATTAAGAATTGCCATAAGGCTAAGGGATCTCACAGTGTCAAGTCCCAGTATGAACAGCATTTTTCAATCGGCTTATTGATTGATTTCTATTCGAAGGTATGTATATTTGTGATGTATATTTTTTTTTCTTCCACTCTTTCAATTTTAAAATAATGAGGCGTAGCGAGATTGATTAGCCACCCATTAGACTTATCCTTGCCTTATACATTCTATCTCTACCCCCTTCTAAAAAATGATTGAGTAAACTTCTGTTGAGATACTTCCGTTAGGTGCCCATATGCTCCACATTGTGTGCAGATATGCTTTAAAATTAAATATATATATCTGTTAAAAAGCACAAGTGAGTCGTATAGTATCAAAAGAAGAACTATCCATTTTTCGAAGTAGCGAGAAAAACACGATAAACGTTTTGTTGGCTTTTTGAGTTTTATCAATTTAAACTCAATTTTAAACATAGCTCATCAACGAGTGCAACTTAAAGTTTGTATGGGACATCACTTAAAGTACTGTGATTGGTCGAATTTACCAAACTGTTCTATTTTTGTTTTCAACGTCGTAGACAGTTCTGCTTTTGATACCATGCATTTTCTTTTACGTTTTTGTACCACATTTATTTGATTTTTAATTTTTTTTAAAATTTCGAGCCATACACTACAACCCGCAGAATAATGTGACAGTATTATTTTAATTTAGACATATATGGGATAGTTCTGCTTTTGATACCAGACGACTCATGTTCAATAACAGACAATGCTTTTATTTACTATCACATGCACCGTTAGTGACACTTTTAATTGAATCTATATAAAGGTGATATATATTAAACTACTTTCAAGGCGCTTTAAAGAAAATTACAGAAAAAATAATGGGAAAAAATAAAAAACTTGAAGGTTGCAAAATAAATTTATGATTTTTTTTTATTTGAATGTCTTTCAATTAATTATATGGATAGAATCTCTCCACTTTTACGTCGCTGATAAATATAAAAAAATATATTTTTATATACATATTTATATTACAAATGGCGGGCTTAGCAACAATAATTTATAAAATAAAATAAATACACTATAAATGCCGGGTAAATGGTGAGACGAAAATTCATTCTCCAGTGTTTCATTTTAATCTAGCACCTATAAAACTTCTTAATAAAGACTTAATCTAGTCTAATTTTTTATAATATTTAAATCGTTTTATTAACATGGCCATGTCACGCCACTGCCTACAGTCCATCCCAAAGCGGATCAGCTCTGTATAAACAACCCTTAAGAACCCTTTTAGCACCCACCAACCAGTCTGATAGCCTAATGCGATTTTAAGAAAACATCTCTTGTTAAATACGCCCAGTTAAAATTAAGCCTAGAGCAGGTACATTTCAACTACTTGTTCTACACGATTAAGTTACTAAGTGAATTGATCAAACACAGAATTACCTTGTTTTAGTTAATTAAACATTTTCCATTCCTTCAATATATTTGATGCATATTTAATAAATGCTGTTTCATTGTGCCTCAGAAACCATATGCTATACCATTTTTATGGACATGGTGAGAAAAACACTTCATAAATCTCCGGGATTAATGTTTGATTCTATAAATCTCTGAAATCATGACATATCAATGAATAGACAGAATATTAAAATTCGTTTAGCCACTAAACTTTAGTGTAACAGTATCATATAATAATTTTATTATTCACTGGTTTCCTATGAATTTTCCTCGACACGTCGATGTAACTTTACCGGCACTCTGGACATCCGCGATGCTTGTCAACCCTGGTCGTATTAAAGATTACTAAAAATACCACGTTTTAAATAATATTTATAATATTCAGCGAGTAAGTAAAGAATATATATTTTGTATGAAGCTTTTATCATAGATGATATCCTACCTATGTTGTAGAATAAAAAATCATAAAATTCATGGTTGGCAGAATTGCTTGTCTTTATTATTATCATATGTATTTTAATAATAATGGTTTTTATGGGTCAAATCATACAGATATTCATGATACATAATAAAAGGATACTTAATACTTTGATGTCCGTGTCAAAATATTTTTTTAATCAGTTGAAATGATATTTTGTTATAATTTATTACGTGACGCAGAACACCAAATTAATTCCGATTTTTTTTTCATTATTTACACGCCTGTCGATTCCCACAGACGCAATTTTATCAATAATACTTTCCGAATTTTTTAAATTACAAAAAAGCTCAACTCAAAATTACTCCGACCCCTTTTTCCATAAACTGAACAAAAACTTTCTTTATTTTCCCTTTAATGAAAAAAAGCGGACATAAATTTCAATTATTGTTTCCTGCCTTCACGCTTGGCAGCTCGCCCATAAATAATTAGCGAAATATTTGCTGGCAATAAAAGAGAGACACAAAAACCACTGCTTCGTAGTGATTTAATAAAGATTTCTTTATTTCACAGAACATCTCTTTTGTATATTTTATGATTATTTAATCAGTTATTAAATAATGAACCGATGAACTGGTAATTGAACTAAATATTGAACTATGTATTGAGTATTCTGAATCATGAAAAATTCGTACTTAAATTTTAACATTTAAATAAAAAGTCTATAAGACATCAAACCTGTAAAACTCTTTTTTTTAATAAAGTAAATTCCAAATCAATGCTGCCACTGAACACATTGTATGATAATTAACCAATCGAGAGGTTATGTGAGCTAACTAGTAAAATGATTTTTCTTTTTCTTGGACTCTTAAGTACAATCAAGTCTTTACTTGTTGTTTTTCGTGTATTGCAATTTTTTTAGTTTAGAGAGGAAAGGCTATTGAAGTAGGTATTGATAGAAAATTTAAATTAACTTTGATTATTCCACGTATTGTGTTACTAACTGTGACACGTGTTTCGCCTCTTTCAGGGGCATCTTTAGACTTACTATCGCAAAGTTTGCTTAAGTAATGAAGCAAGATTGATTCTAACATTTTAAAATTATGAAATTACAAAATGGAGTTTTTGGGTTTTTTTTCCTTTTAAGAGGAGCAAGGAGGGGGGTGTAGAATCGAAATAAAGCAAACAAATAATGATACTAATGAGTTGCAATCAATCAGATTGGGATTTTTCCTTTTTAAGGGAAGCAAAGAGGGGATTATAAAATCGAAACAGAGCAAACAAATTTAATCATACTACTAATGTATTATTGAAGTAGGTATTATTTACTGATTTATGACATATAGAATATTATAACGCACTTTTTCCTAAAAACACTTGTCTCACTTCACCTCTTACGGCTCATATTATTTTCCAATAGTTAATTGCCGCTGATAAATTTTCCAATGTTTTTTTTTCCTTTAAGATATGAATAAACAAAATAAAATTTAAATAACTTCTATTGTGCTTAAATTTAATTCACTCCTGCCTTAATCCCATAAGTATGAATATGTACGTCTTAATTTGGTGTTGTGGTGATTGACACTATTGCAATGTGTATTAACTGAGGTTTAATTACTTTTACGATACTTTAAGACGTGTAGAATATTCTCAACTGATAAGAAATATAATTTAACAGTGTTATTTATAAAAACACAAATTGAAATAAAAAAGTTTAATAAACAATTGGCGTTAATCTTTTTTTAACAAAATTTACATTACAATCAATTGAGAATGCTCGCCATGAGCGAAGCCAGTCCTGATCTTAGTAAATAAAAGTGGAAATAAGTACAAATGAATATCGTGTTTTTTTACCACAATGCCTTTCCACCGAGTATTAAGAGTGAACACCCTAAAAGTGAACTTATATTCTATTGAGTTTGATTCAGATTAGATTCATAGCGATTGTCCCACGGCAATTCGATGCATTTATCTCGTCTGAGTTAGTAAGGGCGGAAGGCAAAAGAAACCACCGGCTACTTACGCTGCAGGGCGGCTATGAAAACACCGTCGTTATGTCGCAATAACAACGGCGCTCGCTGATAGTGGGCGGGCTTTTTGCACCGATCTAATGATATTATTGTTCGAAGCACGGCGGCTGCGGACGATAAAGCGACGAGATGGTCATTTCTTCCCCTTGTGATCGACACAACGATAAGACGGGACATTTTGACACATTCATTCCTCATGGCTCTTAACCCTTTGAGGAGTATCGCCGAACCGGTACGGCGGGGTATTTTTTCATCTTTAATATATTGCCATTCTCATGTTTTTTATTGAATTATTGTTATGTCTTCAGATATGGATACTACACATCTATCAGTGTTTTTTTGTAGTTAGATTATTTTTATTGATTTTATTGACGAATGCACAAAAGAATATTTTTAAAAGGTCGATAAACTTAGTTTAAAATTTGGTATTATGACATTAATTTATTAGTAAAAATAATCTAAGATAATGAATGACAAACAGCCAATGGTATCCAAGAAAAAAATCAAAAGTTTTCAAAGCGATATTCAAATTTTGCACTTACATTTATTTAATTTGTTTGCTGGAAAAAAATATGATTATATTTACTTGCATATAGGATATAAGAGCGGGGAATTCAGCAGATTTACCTGCTCATTCAAAATTGGTAAACTATTCAACTGTGCCCTATTTATTTCTAAAATTTTCTGGTAAAACAATTTATGTCCATCTGTGTTTGGGTATAGCATTTTAATCCCCTCATCCGCACTAAACATGTGGTTCTCTGATATCAAGTGATTGGTGAAGTTCGGCGAACTAAAAGCGTCCATGTGTTCCGAACGTCTAGTTCTTAAGATTCTTTCTGTGTTTCCGATATAGAATATTTTGTCCTCTAAACCAGCGTTTCTCAACCGGGAGCCATGTGGCCCCCTGGGGGGCCACAGCATGTCTCAAGGGGGCCACAGAATAAAATTTCAGTTTTGGGGAGCCACAGCAGACTTTAGGGGGGCCACGGCCACACAAAATATAATGAACTAAAATTTATACTTAAATCAAGTAGAATACAGGAGGACAATTATTATTGCAGCAGAAATAATGTATGTATTATACATACTTTTTCTATTATTTTCTAATGATATTAAGGGATACCATAATAACTGCATCTAAAAGTAAATGTCGAAAATATTGTATTGACTATCTTGTCCACGGATTACTTTCTTCACCCCGTGATAATATGAAACTCATGTGCTTAATATGTTTTGCTTCACTAATGCTAATATCTATTTTATACAAAACACATGGAAAATAGGACATATAGTATCCAGGCATTTCTTAAATAAACACGAAACATTCATTTACTAAGCGTCAGTTCAAGTTCATCCGTGCACTTGAACGCATTAAGATGCCGAAAGGCGAAACCCGGGTCGTTAGTGACAAAACCTGTGTGAATTTACATAATTTGAACGATTCAAATTTATTGAAATTCCACCAAGCACCTTCAGTCGAAATCTTAAATTATACATAATTTATTTTTTAACGAGTAATTTGTAAACAAAATTTGATTGTGTTGTATTTAAAAAAAACAAATGTGTATTTCATTTTTCACGAGCCCCGAGAATTTTATTACTATGGATAGGGGGGCCACGGAAAAATTTGAGACTCGAAAGGGGGCCACGGGTTTAAAAAGGTTGAGAAACTATGCTCTAAACCACTTTCTTGTCAAGTTACGATTCTGTACCTACAAGAGTTTATGTAGGAGATGTCGATTTATAAATAAAATATCTCTCATTCGATCATTCAATGATTGCTTTTGAGTATCTGTACTTTACGTGGTTGTAATGTGTCTGATATTTATTATACAAAATAACATGATACGCCGTATATATCGCTGAGGTATCTTGTCCGATCCATTATATTAAGATTTCATATCGGAATTCCAACTGAGCACATTGAAACAAACTTTACCTTGCGCAACCAAAGACTATTCAAATCATCGCACAATATTACGAGAAGACAGCCACGTCTACATTTCAAATATTGACGTATCGAATTTCCTCGACTAGATCCAACAATACATGATATTATTACGCCATGAAGAGCATTTCCATTTAAATCAGCGCCATTATGTTATTAGGCGGTCGTCTGCGTCTCCCATGCCTCATTTAAGTAAACGTGTAAAGTCACTTAACAACTAAAGCAAACACTCGCCAGAGTATTTCAAAGCAATAGGAATATCTATTGTGAAAGCGGGGTGGTTTCAAAACCTCCCCTAGGTCCGCAACTGTAATATCTACGTAGCTCTACGAATGATGCAAAGCCAGTGCTACGATTGCACTCATATTGAATGTGCAATCTAACCGTGAACGTAGATTACACTCCGAATACCGTATAATGAATTTAACATGTCTTGATTAAATATATAATATCACTTGAACAATGAAATCAGAAGATAATAGTTGTGTAATTTGATGAAGTGTTTTTTTAGTAAAAATATTGGAATATTAACAATGCATACGAATGTATAATATCACTAATATCTATGTGTAATTCCACAACGTAATAAATATTAACAAAGTTATATTTTATTTTAACTATCTTTGTCACTCATTTATTAAAACAAACACCAAATCATTTTTCTTGTATTCCATTTTAATATTGATCACTTTTGTATGAATAATATGAAATTATATATTTTTTAAAAATAACACGAAGAGAGTAGTAGTGTACGGCCAGGGATGGGATATGAAAAACGGTTAACTAACTACCCATTTTTAGGAAAAATGAGGTTAAGTAACGATCAGTTCTCGTAGAAAAACATTTATTGAGATAAACTCCATTAAAAGTACATTTCGACACTGGAAAGGAAAAACGAAAAATACGTAACCCATACATAACAAATTTTACAGGATGCACAAAAAACGTTTTTTGATGATTTTGGGCCAGAGGAAAATTATGAAATATATACAACCTTAAAATGCACAGAGGACTTATAAAACATTGTTGAATTTCTGATTTCAATTTTATACATTGTTGAAGAAAACCCTTTTTTTCCTTGATGCAATTTTTACAGGCCCTTCTTTTTTCAAGCTTAAAAGTTAAATTTAGATACTAATTTATAATTTGTACCTTATATCCTTCTCATAGAACGTGTATTAATTGGGATTGTTGAAAAAAGCTGTTTTGAAAAATCTGTGGGTTACACCTTTTTCCTTTCCACAGTCGATACGCTACACATTGGAAGCGTAAATTGTTATATTTTTTTTTATTGTTTCAATTCACTCAATTTTAATTAAAACATTTTTATAGTTTCTTAAGGCATTTAAACATGAAAAGATTCCCTACCCTTTTAATTTACAACTTGAATTCACATCTACACTCAAAGACTTTATTAGATGTATTAACAGTGTATTGAATGAACAACATTATCTACAGATCCCAAATTATATCAGGTAATCTATACACATAATATAACTATGTTGAGTTCGTACTGACCATCCGATATTGGACGCGATGAAGTGAATTTGCACTGGCATTCGTAATATCGTTACCGTCTGTCAGTCAATCGACCACAAAGTCTCATTCCAGGGTTTCCCAGCGGGCCCCACTAACCGACGGACTGCACATGGCCGCGGGCCTCGCTTTTCGGTGGATATATTATCTGTACCTGCTAATTCAGCAATGCAGATATAGAATTTACCTGGAATATTGTAGTGTCCAATATTCGAAATGCCAGATTGCGATAGCATAATGCAAGATAACTATGTATATAAAAAGAAGTGTATTCTTTATTGACAAATCGGCTCCCGTTTTTTAACATTATATTATATTAAGACATAAAACACTTTTTGTACTAATTTCACATTATTTATTACAGATCAGGACCGGTTTCGATCATGGCGAGCATAAGCAACTGATGAAATATAAAACAATACAGGAATATTTATAAAAATATAAATAAGACTAATAGCATCATGAGTTGTAAAATAATAATAAAAATTATAAATGAATGCCACTTCATTATTTATCATGGATTTATATGGGCTCGGTGGGGCTCGCGCTACCAATTTGATAAATTTGACTAAACCTGGTGAGCCTCTTGTTAAATTAGATTCAATTCATATCAGTGCCTATCTGCAATGTATGACAATTATATTCATGTATATATTATTACGAAGTTTTAAGTAAAACATTTTAAACATAGAATTAAAGCAAAAATAATTAGCTGATATAAACTAATTTACGAAATATTACGTATTTTTACATACTACAGGCATAATTAGTAGCATTCGATTGTTTTATTAATAGTTATGGTGTATTATTGTATAATAGTGAAACAATAATCCGTCCCTTCCCCGAACACCACGTATAGGTTAATAATAATTAAGCGACGGTCTTATGTACGTATTGGCAGCCCATCGTTGGTCATGAGTAACCCTGTTCTACAAGGATGAATCCATTCACTCCTTGATGAGAGAGGAAAAAAATATATTCCCGACGTGAAGATACATAAACACTTCAGCTCCGTGACAAAATAAGCTACTTAGCGTCTTCAAAAAATGTTCACACAGAACCCATTGGGCCGTGTAATTCCGTACGGTAGCCGTCGCGTCGGGAGAACTAAAAAGCGAATTTGTCCGCGAGCGAACCCACCGCCTACTTACCTACCTGTCAACCCGCGGTATGAGTTAATTATCCTTCCATTCTCTACCTGTTGAACTCGCCGGCGCGACGTGACTCGCCGACGCACGGTGGGGCGGCTAAACGATCTTGCCGGATTTTATTTTTTCAACTCGGTTTTATTGTCGCACAATACCAGATAAATCGTTTTAATTACATTTCAGTAAAAAACGTGACATTTTAACAGTCTACAATAATTGCATCGTTTGTGATTAATTTGCGTTAGATTATGCCGGCGTTTCCAAAACGGAAAAAGAGCGTATGGCCCCCCAATGGAGGTATCTTAAGAGGTGTTTTTCCAAGACAACTGCTTGTTACTAACTAACTTACTGAATATATATGTGCATGGTATACTTAACAATGATTAAAAAAAAAACAAATGTGAGTCTCGGCTTACACGGCTTTGAGCTACGCTGCGATAAGCATTACTTGATTGAATTATTTATTTTGTATCCATGTTCGCTCTCAATTTGGAGCATATGGCCTCCCAATAGACGTATATCAACGGGGGGTTTTCCAAGATAACTGCTTGTTACTCAGTTCCTGAATATTCTTTTTTTAAGAGAGTAGGGATATGAAGGTTAAGATTATTGGTTAACTAATCTCTCTCACTTTGCCACGTTATTTTAGGATAGGAAGGGTGAGTGGGAATAATTAAATATTTTATTAAATATACACAAAGCTTAAAATTTTGTATCATACTCTGTACGATTATAACTCAAGGAGAACGAGATGATACGATTTTGACAAAATGATTTGAGAAGACTTTCTGAAAAATATATATAAAACTTTCTCTTTTTCATACACATTTTAAAAGTTACGATAAATGTGTAGTGTGTAAAGTGAAATGGATGAAAAAAAACTGCAAGACTTTGAAACAAATTGGAGCGTATTTTTTACATGATACACTTTAAATATTTCAAGGTGTTGTACACCAAATAAAAGGGTTGAGCCACTCAATATGTTTGAGAAACGGTGGCTTAAGGCTACCTCAATTTATTAATTTATTACCAACGAATTTCTTTTATACTTTGAATTCATATTTGAACGTATTCTTACATTGAATTAATCGATAATTATACAACATAATAAAAGTAACCAATTAGCATGCACGTACAAAATTTCAACGATTTAAATTTATGCCTTCATCAGAGCTAGTTTTCTTCATAGTTCTGATAAAAGTGTACGCCAAAAACATTTATCAACCATATATGTACATATAAAATAATATTCATAGAACTAAAAGCTTCTTCTGTTCATTCCTTTGTACTAATGCAACGTGTATTTTTCAGGACCAGGACCGGTTTCGCTCACCACGAGAATTTTAAGCTGATCAAAAATATATACTAATACAGTGCTTCCCAACCTGTGGGTCGCGGCCCCTCAGTTCAAATTCAGTAGAAAGTACAAAAATCTATATATTTAAGTCTATCAAATCGGTGTTTCCCATATTGGGGGCCGCGGAATTTCTTAAGGGGGCCGCCGGATTGGATTGGATAGAAATTGGATTCTGGGGGGAAAGTAAAGCAAATCGAGGATTTCGAATTAGTCGGTGAGCTAAAAAAAAATGAGTTTCTGTGACAATCTGAGGAAAAAGTATACCAAATCGCAGATTTTAAATTCCTCGGTGGGCTAAAAAAAACGAGTTACGGAGACAATTGAGGAGGGCCGCGGATTATTTTTTTAGATTTAGGGGGCCGTGGAACGAAAAAGGTTGGGAAGCACTGTACTAATACATGCTTATTTATTCTACGCCATGTTAGACTACTAAGAGTAACAAAGAATAATTATAATATAAATTAAAAATATGAAAAAGAATAATTTCCATCCACCGTGTATTGACATTGAATAACTTATATAAAATTTAAAAAAAATAGCTATTTAGTTCTGTTGGTGGTTATTTGTATTATGTATTCTGTATTTCACTCGATATAACCGTACGAAGCTCTCCGTGCGTCTGGCAATCGGGCGATCAGCTGGCCGAGCAAAACCTCTCGGCACTCTTTTGTAGAGAAGAGACGCTCGCGATCACGACTGCGATTAGTCACCGCCCCCTCAGCAAGAAGGCAGTTCCGCCTTAGGGGACAATTTGGCTCTAAAGCATTTAAATTGACTGATAATGTACCGCTCAAATCATTATTTAATAAAATCAGTTATAGCTTAGACGCGAACGAATTAAGTTCATGAATAATTACTTACAAACATATCGACCCATAATAGGCAGAAAATCGTAACATACTCTGTAAAATTTTAGAGAAGGTTTTTTTTTTTAATTTCTCGTACTAAGTTCGATAAAGGGAAACATGGAGGTGCCGCGTGGCGGCCATATAATCCACATAGGGAGCGAACATGGCCAAAGAAGAAGAAAATATGTTCAATTCCTATCCTGATATTATACTGACTACTTTCAGTTCTCTAGACCAGTGCTTCCCAACCCTTTTCATGCCACGGACCCCTTAATCTTTAAAAACAATAATCTGCGGACCCCGATTTTTTTTCATACTTAATCACAAAGAATGTTGAAAGAATGAAAATTTTCGTGGACCCCCGCGAATAAGCTGCGGATCCAGGTTGGGAAGCACTGCTCTTGACCAGCGTTTCTCATCCGCAGTCCACGTGGAACAAACTTGTCAAAACCTACCCTAGGCGATATTGAACAATTATTGGTTTAAAACGTAATATAAATCTACCTAAGTGTGTCGCTTAAGATCTTTTGCCGACTATTTGTCGATATACACACGAATGCTCTTATTATTATAATAATTTTTCACTCTAAATTACTTACCGGCTATAAAAATAATTTCATAAGTTATAAGCTACGAAGTTCATAAGTTACGACAATTAGCTGACGGTGAAATTAAAAAAAAAAATACGAAACAATACTGAATATGTGTTATATTTGGATTAGAATTTCAAAATCTTACGATTATTTACTTGTGAACCTATTAACAAACTTTCAGGACTTATTATTTGATAAACAAGTAATTTAACTTTTCTGTTTAATTTGGAATGAAAATCAATTTTCATAATTACCAATCCGTCCCTGTTACGAATGTGTAAAAAGTCCCGAAGAGGCACCTCATAAAAAGGAGAGAAAAAAGCGAGCAAGAAGAACCTATCCACCTCCTTACGAATATCAGTGTTCGTGTGGAAAATTGGATGTTTATCGGAATAGAATATAGGTTATGTGAAAAAAGTGTCAGAAAAACAATCCTGTAGTACCTTCATCAGTCCTCAAGAGCTTTCAATATGTTTTTAGTAACTAATAGATGTTTAAGATCTTTATACAAAAACATAGCATGCCATGATTGACATGTAATCAAAAGTGGTTAACCTAAACATAATATAAAAACGTTTGACTACACATTAAAAAGCGTTAAATAACATATTTATCCTTTTACATTTAAATGGCTGAAATTTACTACAAAAAATCCATTGTCAAAATTTTCAAACGAAACTTGGTAACATTCTTTTTCCTAAAATATTAAAACACTATATTTCGTCACTGTTTTGACAAAAGTTGGTATGCGACAAATTTAATAATTAGTTAACAGCTAATGATTTTTTCAGCTTATGGGATAAAGCCTCTATCATCGATATTTTATGTGACATAAATAATTATTCTACCCGAATATATATGCAGATATATAAATGAAGATCTGACGCAAATAACAGCTAAAATTCATAGATAGGGACAATTGCCTGCCTTTAATCTGCATTAATTACAACTAAATGAATTCTTTGCAAACTGGTATAATTGATCCACCATCTGAGTTATTCCAGACAAAGTATTTATATCAAAGAATCTCTTTGTATTCTTTACTCACTTTTATTAGTTTTCTTGACGATTATTCTTATGCATCTCAAAAGAATAAAAAAACAATATCATCAAAGTAACGTGCTACTGTGGCATTGACAGTACTGGAGTATCGATCTACTCTAAGACAACCGACCAGGTCGGTGGATGGTAAGTATTTCTTAAGGGTCTGGTGAATGAAGTAAATACAGCAGAATCCTCGAATTCACTTCGATGCATACATCTCTTTGAAACACCTCTCATCATCGGTGGGCTGCCAATACGTTAACAAGGGTCTCGCTTTATATCAAAGCAATTCTCGGTGTTCTGGGGAAGCAGTGAGTTTTTTTTATCACTCCGAAGGAATTATACGCAGTACTTAAATAAACAATCGATTGTTATTTAATACACTCATAATATGTAACAATATCGACTGTGGAAAGGAAAAAGGACTTAACCCTCAATTTTCCAAAACAGCTTTTTTTCGATAATCACAATATATCAAACTTGATACACGTTCTATCAAAAGGATGCAAGCTGCAAATGCCGAATTAGTATCTAAATTTAGCTTTTAAGTTTCAAAAAATGACCTTGTAAAAAAATCAAATCAAGAAAAAAGACTGAAATAAAAGTTTTTCCTAGACAATTTCTTTAATTTATATTAGATTATGTCAATTAAACACCAGTTTAGAAGTCTCCGTGCACTTCAGGGTTGTGTATAATTCATAATTTGCATATGTCACAAAATCATCAAAACACGTTTTTAGCGCCTCCTGTAAAATTTGATATGTGTGGGTTACGTCCTTTTTCCTTTCCACAGTCGATATGCAATTTACCGTAAACTTATTAATGTAAATTACCAAAAATATACTACTGTGTATACTGAAGCTGTCCTAGATAATATATAAGTCAGAAATTGCAGTTATGCACTCATTTGATCTGAGAATATTGTTATCTCTTACATAAGCGCAAAACATTATTGTCAGACACTTTGATCATTCTTCCGGAATTAGATGTGAGTATCTGACGAATTATTGTAATATAACTAGCTTTAATTCTCGGTTTCGTGTTACAAATTAATATTGATACAATAAAACCAGTTGGTTCATAGCTCGGAGAAAAAAGGACGTAGCTAGACAAAAATAGACACGTGGATTTGGATAGCCTCAACTATTCATGACTTCAGTGTATACCGTTCGAAAGTTCTTAGGCGACAGACAAACGAACAATCTTTTTGCTTCATTTATAAGATTAACACTACTTTTTGATTATGTGTATGTATGTACTTGTATGTCTTTTTATCGTAGCTTACCTTGCAATTTTTTAGATAAATAACTGATGACGTCTTTCAAACAATGAATCATGTATTATAATATAATATATTTTATTGTTTTTAAGTTGAGACCAATAGCTTATAATCGGCTCAATTTCATTTGGTGAGAATTCACAGTTATTTTAGCAAAATATTGGACGTGACTGCTTTTACGGCAAGGTCTTTTCAAATCTTCAGACCACTTTACAGTCACCAGTTCTTTCGCAAGGCATAACAATCATAGATGAACAATTATTATGGAACGTTTTTTATTATATTATTGAGCTCGTTTATTTGGTTTAATCATCTTGCAGTGTTATATCAAACAAAACGGCATGACTTTGCACTCCAATTAAACTGTTCCCGTCGCGGGATGAGATTAATATTGTTAACAATGGTCACGACTATCGATTAGCTCTCTGATCAGGCGATCACCATTTCGAATTTAACCACAGTCATCTGTTTTGTTTTATTTCATAGTTCTAATATTTGATTAGCCGAAACAGAGAACGATGAATGTATTTACAGAAAAAAACTTCAAACGAGTTAATTTATCAAAAAATCATTGTTTTCTGTAATCCTCGGCAGAAATATATTATTAAATATAAAAAGAATACATTTCTGATTTTTTTAGTTTTTTTTTGGCTGAAAACAAACATAGCCAGTTTCAATAGCTCATGAACTAAACGCTTTTTTCAAATATATACTTCAATACATTTTAATTATATAGTTTAATCCTTACTATTACTTTAAACTTATATGTAAAATACTTATGTAATATTTAATACCATTTGTAATTCAATTTAAATCGTTCAAATTATGTACATTCACACAAGTTTTGTCACTAACGACCCGGGATTCGCCTTTCGGCATCTTCAGGCTTTCAAGTGCACGGATGAATTTGAACTGATGCTTACTTAGTAAATGAGTGTATCGTGTTTAAATAAGAAATAAATTTATGACTAGGCTTAAAGCAATTGCTGGCGAAAAGGATTAACCCAAAACATTAACTACAGATTTGATTGGTGGATAATTTTAAGAATTATATTTATTTTTGTTTATCGGAGAAATGATTCTGATTGAATTTTATGATTCTATTTACTCAGATATATGGTATAAGAGTGGAGAACACGGCAGGTATGGCTGCTCATTCAAATTTGGTGCGCTTTTCAGCTGTGTTCTGTTTGTGCCATTTGTAATGTGTAACTTTTACGTTTCCGTCTAAAGATTTTTGTCGAATAAGAAAATTGTAAAATAACATTCATCATCAAGTCTTCACGACTTATGCAATGAAAAGAAAATACTGTATGTAATTATCGATCTTTACTTTTTAATATTAGACCCTTGAGAGGTGAAGTGAACCAACTAGTAAAATGGTGAAACTTTTTTCTTTAATTTTTAATCACGTCTTTATTTGGTGTTTTGGTGGATTGCAAATTTGTATTTTACACTATTACAATGTGTATTAACTGAGGTTACTTAAATTTTACGATACTTTAAGATGTGTAGAATATTAAAAAGCATCTTACGTTTTAAAAATATATATATATTACCACTTGGCTCACTTCACCCCTAATATACCCAATTGTAATAATACAAAATTGTAGCTACAATAACTTAATAGTTTTTTAATATTTCAATAGAGTTTGACCTAAGGTGAACCCGGATGAAATTAAATCAAATTTTAAAACACGATAATATTATAATGATCATTAGTAATTGTATTTTTTAATAAGCGTACTTTTTTAAAATCCCCCCCTAAAGCCAACCCTTTACTTGAGCTTTAGTAATTAAAAATAAAATCATGGCGTCAAAAGAAAGTTTCGTAATGTTCCCAAAAAAAAAAACAACTTTTAACTTCCCAACACAGTTACATAGATATCCGCGGAAATATTCTTTCAGCATCGCTCCTATTAGGTAATTTTTATATTTAGTATAAGTAAATATTATACAATCTAACTTTTAAAATCTCAAGTTTTTTCAACTCCACGTACGTACACAAAATTGTGGATACCCAATGCTGTAATATTTTGATTGTATTCGTAATTTTGCATGAGTGTATTTGCATGGGTGACCGCAGCGGTGTGTATTCGCACTCCGGTGTGAGTTAACAAATTGTAGATGTGTGCGTGGCGGAGTAGTGTTCTAATTAGCCCAGACATTTATCCCATAAATTTCAAAACGGGAACCAATTTATGTGAACGCCACTGGTGACGAAAAAAACATTTAACATTTCAGGGACTTTTTTCGGGTGTCGTTATGACGTCACGGTGTTTCAAATTCAAAATAGCTTTCCGTCGTAATATTTAACAAAACACCGAACAATATTTGTTAATACGTTTGACGAATTTAATTAAAATATAAAAATTGTTTGTGACCTTGTTTTACTTTCATTTATAACAAATAATAATATATTTATACTTTGCTTATCTATTTAATTAATTTCATAAAAAAAAGGTTTAAATGATAGTCGAAAGGAAGCATAATAGGTTTATGATTGATACTGTTAAACCAACAAACGAACTGTGCCAACAAATGTTTTTTTAGATACACAAATAATATTTTATTAATAATAAAAGTCGAAATCGATTTTTTTAAATATTTTAATTAATATATATATATTGTATATGTTACAGTCAAAGTTTTCAATTGGTCGACGTTTAAATTATCTAGTTAATTTATACATTGCTCGTTTTAGCCAACTACAGTCTGCACGAGAGAACAATAACACTTGAAGAACTAGTCTACAATATAGACTAGTTCAAATTTTCATTATAGTAATCATGCCGCCTGTGTGGTCGAGTGGTCAACGTTGTTGGCTTCGGCTACGGAGGGCCCGGGTTCAAATCCCGGTACGGATAGTTTTTATAAATTGATTTTTCAATCGATTTATGAATTTATGTTCAAAGGCATGGGTGTATGTGATGTCTTGAATTCCCCCCTTTCACTCATCCTATCCTATGAACAGGGCGTATCGAGAGCGACTAGCTTACCACTAATCCTGTCCTAGCCCTATCCTTCTATCCCTACTCTCTTTGGAAAAAGAGAGGTTGAGCAACTGAGTAATAAACAGTTCTCGTAGAAACACTTCTGTTGAGATAAACTCCATTAGGAGTCCATATGCTCCACATTGGGAGCGGACATGGTTTAAAAAAAAAAAAACATTCACAAACTTAAAAATAATTATGCGTGCACTCATAGTGTTGCCAGCCATTCGTTACTGCTCTGTGCGCGCAATCACGTAGTTCTTGTGTTCATCTGTCATTTGATACATCACATAACCTCAAAAATTTCAACCTCTTGTAATCTTATTTTTAATTCGAAAATACGTTGTGTCCGTGGGTCTTTCACAGGAACTCTTCGTGAAGGAAAAACCGAAGCGACATTTGCATAAGTCATTTCTAGGTCAACTGTGGTACATCTTTCAATATTTAGGATTATTATTCATTGCTAGACTAGGTTTTGTGGGTGTTAATTGGATAAAGTACGATACACGGTAAACAAATTAACTTCTAACTTTCAAGATTTGATAGCGCCAAAATGACGCCACAATAACAGCAAAGACTCATACTTTCGATGGTTTCGGCGGTAACTTTGTGGAAGTTCATTTTAATAGAAAATTTAAATTAACTTTGATTATTCCACGTATTGTGTTACTAACTGTGACACGTGTTTCGCCTCTTTCAGAGGCATCTTCAGACTTACTATCGCAAAGTTTGCTTAAGTAATGAAGCAAGATTGATTCTAACATTTTAAAATTATAAAATTACAAAATGGAGGTTTGGGTTTTTTTCCTTTTAAGAGGAGCAAGGAGGGGGGTGTAGAATCGAAATAAAACAAACAGATAATGATACTAATGAGTTGTAATCAATCAGATTGGGATTTTTCCTTTTTAAGGGAAGCAAAGAGGGGATTATAAAATCGAATCCTCTTAAAAGGAAAAAAAAACCCAAATCTCCATTTTGTAATTTTATAATTTTAAAATGTTAGAATCAATCTTGCTTCATTACTTAAGCAAACTTTGCGATAGTAAGTCTAAAGATGCCTCTGAAAGAGGCGAAACACGTGTCACTGTTAGTAACACAATACGTGGAATAATCAAAGTTAATTTAAATTTTCTAGCAAAGACTCAATTTTTGCACCAAAATAACATCAACATAAAACGGAAGCAAATATGTTCACTTAAAGTTTCTGCGTTTAAATGTTCAATACAACTAGGATGAATTCGGGCAGTACAACTTATTACTCTATTTAATAAACACAAATCATATACTTATGAAAGCTTGGTGGTATATAAGCTACCGTATTCCAGTCGGGACATATGATGCAGAGGTTAGCGTTGTTGGCTTCCGTGCCGAATCTTACAGGTTCTAGTCCCAGTACGAACAGCATTTTTTTGATAGATTTATCGATTTCTGTTTGAAGGCATGGGTGTTTGTGATGTATAAAAATTCCCTCCCAACCTTTCGATCCTGCAATAACTGGGCGTAGCTAGAGCAACTAGTTAATCACTAGTCCTGTCATAGCTTTATCCTTCTGTCCCAACTACTCTCTTTGGAAAAGAGAGGTTGAGCGACTGAGTATCTGAGTACCACTAGGAGGCCATATGCTCCACATTGGAAGTGGATATGAATAAAAAATCAATAATGTGTTACACTTCTTGTGAAATAAAATGAAGGTGAGCATGATATGCACTTGTAATGAATAAAGTGTGAATTTAAATCTATCCCAGGTGACGCTGGATTAACAGTAAGAAGGTTTTATTTTAAACCATCAACTAATGGATTGGATATTCACTGCAGAGGAATATTGGTTTATATTGGTTTATATCTCATCTTGCTCGTGGCCTTCATATCTGAATTTTTTGACTATTTTTCCCCCTTTTAAATGACGTAAACATGCAATTATAATTGTAACGTTTTTCAAATAAATATTTTTTTCCCATTTTGCCCTGTTTGATTTTCATGTTAGATATAAAAGGCGTCTGAAAATTTTCGCCCACACTTGTCCCGTGATCGAATGTGACTGTCTCGAATGCTCAATGATTGTACCCTTTCCATAGCAATCAGTAAACATTAATTGGCTTGTATTGTACTTATATATTTATCTGTTTATAATTATTCTAGTCTGACTGTTGCTTTGAGAGTTTCCTAATTGGATCACTTAAAAAACATAAAGGATACATCTCAAATAAATAATTATAATAACTAGCGTTATTCCATTTTGCAAGAAAATATATTTCAGCCGGTGGGTATGTCTAATAATTAATGTCTAAGCTTTCCAGTTTTGTTATTCAAAATTATCCCCATTAGAAAATTCTTACTAAAAAGTTTAGTTTTCGCTACAGTAATCAAGTCTCAAAAGTAAAACTCCGTAAAGCAGTGGCGTGGTGTCAGTTTTGTAGGCTTAACTCTCTTTTGAAAAAAAAACAAAATAAATTTGTATTGAACGAATTCGCCCATGGTTAAAACAGCAAATATATATTTAATTATGTTTAACGACGAACAGTAATTTAAAATTTTAATAATAAAACAATACAACTATGTAGCACTTAAAACAAAAATAGTTTTTGGTAGCTTGTTTATAATATGTGCATGTCTTTTAATGTATTGACTATTTGAATACTTTCTTACTTTTTGGCAATGTTGTAATATGTCGTAATAGTTAGCATAATTTAATGATATGCTTGAATATTCGTATTTTACTAGACGCTATTTTTTCTGGTTGGTTGTTGCTAATTCACGAAAACGCAGGATTTGAAATGCTGGTGTCATTAATCTTTTACAGAGAGAAGAGCTCTTGCTCTATTTTTCTTTTTTCTCTTGTAATTTGATGTTGTTTTTTGATCCTTTTTTTTTCTTCTTTCTTTTTCTCCCCTTTTTCGGTGCCTGTTTGATTCTTATTATTAGTAGTGGTCAGTGCCCTAACTTTTCGGGGTCACTATCCTATATCGTCAACCAGGTAGGTGAGATAGGGAGTGGTGGAAGTAAGGAGGGCTTAGAGAGGTTTGAGCAAAATTGACCCTCTGTGGTCTCACGTTGTACGTATGGGGATAGTCTATGTAATCGTCAATTAATGATTTTATCGTTGAGCTACGATGATCGATCATGCCACTGTAAAAAAAATTAACAGTTTCACGATGTGATCAATAATGGGATTGATGTTGAGTGAGTGAGTTTGTGAAGTGTCGTGTCGTGTTACGCACGTAGCAGGGAGCGTCCATGATCGTGCGTAATGTCTTTTTTTGTATTGTTAAGAGTTTAAAAATGATTAGTGTCTGCGTGTGCCAATATCGGACATGCGTAGGTCATGATCGGTCTGATTATCGCGGTATTAAGTAGTAATTCGCTTTTAACGGCAAGTTTACTCTTACGGCCTATAATCGGGTATAATGTTACTGTGATTTGCGGTTTTGAAATATCAGATAGTTCTGAATAAGAAGAAATTTAATGTTTGTGACAGAAACCCAGTAAAATTTCTGACTGTATTTAACTAAAACAGTATACCTTTGTTGTGTAATGAATGGTTTTATTTGACATTTTATAATAAGCTAACGTTTTTGAACTTGTTGAATTAAAATAACATTTACCACAATGATAAGGTCCCCAACTGATCGCATCGTGCGCATGCATCAGGAACTTAAAAACGCGTTGGATATCAATTGATAATAAATGATCTAATTATTTATTTATGGCATTCGTGGCATCGGAATGAGAATTTATGATACGTCATATATAAGTGATGTTTTAATTTTTTTTACAATGTTTCCTGTTTTAAAATTGACACAATACATTATGTACAGATTTTTTAACTGAATACTATCAAAAATGTGGTGTACATTTTTCAAAACCATTGTGTAAAATATTCTCGCAATACTATTATTAGTCAGATAACTGATAAATTGAAATTAGAATTAAATGTTTTAGTTACAATTGTACGCTCTAAATTACTAGAGCTCGATATGTGTAGTGTTTTAATTCATTATGGTTTTAAATTATATTATTTGTTTTAATTTCAAATAGCCTTATTCAAGAGTGAGAATTTGAATTGACTTAAATTGAGCATACGCGTAGTAACTGTAATACCACGTTTAAATTAGATGAGCAGAACTATTTTCATTTCAGAAACTGTTCACCACAACTAAGAATAATATTATCTTCATCGTGATTTCTAATGGATTAAATTATTTAGTCATTTTTTTACACGCCGCTGTCTGCACCATTAAACTGTCCGGGATTTAATAAGACAAGATCCCCGTTCCCCGCCGCCACTGCGTTCCTCCGTTCTTCTCATTCTTTGACATAATTCCGTCCCTCTCTCACCCTCCTACTTCCACCCTTTCCATAACTAGGTACACAAGTCACCTCCTCACACAAATTATAAGCAAAGTTTTCAAATTTATTTATAACATTCTTGTTTAATTAACGAAAATTTCCTGTTTAATTAACGTAAACAAGCAAACTGGGAATGGAAAATAAAATAAAAACTCAAGTATGTGAGGGTGTGTATATGACGATAAGTAAAGTGTAGTTGGCTTAATGCAGATAAGCTAGTCTAACTAAATGTAGCGTACACGTTTTTTTTTTATTTGGTTTCATTCTGTATGAAACTTGGTTGATTCGTTAGCAGCTCATTGTATAATAAATACCGCAATAGCAATTGTATCGCGCTAAATTGGTATATTCAAAAAGTAAATTCGTTTAACTAGTATGCTAATGTGTTGTTAAATCGCCAAGCCCAGCGTAAAGAACGTTATCTGCAAATATATTTGAATTAGAAAAAAATGGATTAAAGTGACCCACTTAACGTCGTAAAATCGCGAACGTTTTCTGTTTTTTATGGTGATTAATTAACTCTTTGCACTTCAAAGGTTTAAAAAAAATCCACCCCAAGTCATTTTTAGTGAATTTGCACACAAAAAGTTATTGTTGTTAAAAATACATTAAGTAATGGTTTGTTGCTTACGTTGTTACATCTGTATCTTTTGTTGGCTTAACAAAATGCAGTAAGATTCTTTTAAGTACAACGCGTAAAAAGTAAAAAAAAAACTTAACTCCTAATGAAGCAAACATCATTTCAAAAATACCACTTGGTCACTTTTAATGTGTTCTCTATCAATTTTGGTGGAAAGGCATTAAAGTAAAAAATAAAATAAGTTTACTAATTTTACATTATTTATTTTATGTCATGGCTGGTTTCACTCGCTACAAACGAAACCGGTCCTATTATAAAATTAAGCACTTGAATACCAAGCGAACACAGGTGTTCGGAACATAAGCAAGCGAACACGGATGTCCAAAACATTTAAAAAATCAAATACTTGGTATTCTCATTGAATATAAGCAATATTTTGATACATATGTGTAGTGCTATCTATACTGAGTCAATATAGGTTTTTAAAATACCGAATTCGAGTGTATATTAGGCAAAATTATTTTTCTCAAAAACACGCAATATCTCTGGGACATATTAATGACTTATTTGCGCGGTATTCAAACGGTTAATGATCTGGAATCAGTACGAAAGTGTTTCATAATTATATTTTCCACGGTCCAACGTGATATAATCTATCTCACATTGTTTGTATGGTCTATTGAGTTACATTCAATCAATTATGTGTTACATTAAACACTTCATCAATTGAAATCAATTGTATGATTTATATCAGGATCAATCCTATAAAATATATTTAAGTTTACTTGTATGAAACCATATTCATTTACTTATGTTATTTTACCCAAAATGTTATAGATAATTTTGATGAATTTCCGGGTTACAAAGCAGTCATTCATTTTAATTAAACACTGTTCCAATTATTGTGTTTTCTTGGCGAATATAGCAGAATATGAAACAAGTATCCCGTTTCCAGGAATCGTACCCACTTACGTAGTGCAAATAAGTGTAGCTACATATTTGTTTCTCCCTATAATAAGGCTTGCAGGGCGTTCGCTCGTCGGACCTGATGGTTTAAGGCTCTAATTTATTGCTCGGTTTTCCAATTTCAAATTAATTTTCCCCGGACTTGCGCAGGGCTTAAAGCTCTGTGAAACGAGACTTGAGTGGTGTATGTATGGGTGTGCGTCTCGGTTACTTCTTTCAGCAAATACGAACTCGGAGGATGTTTGGAAAAATGGGCCAGTTTCCAATTGTAATTTATTTTTCATTCTCACATATATTTATATGATATAATCGATTACGATTAATTGCTTACATTCCAGATCTGTAGAGTAATGGTTAACGTCGTTCGCGGGTTTGAATCCAAGTACAAAAATAACACTCTTTTATACCCTATATAAATATAATCATAAAACCTTTTCTAACAAACAAAGTAAATATAATTCTTAAAACTACTCACCATTCAAATCTGTGGGTATTCCCATGGGCTAATCCTTTTCGCCAGCAATGGCTTTAAATTCAATGATACATTTATTTCTTATATAAACACGAAACATTCATTTACTAAGCGTCCGTGCACTTGGACGCCTGAAGATGCCGAAAGGCGAAACCCGAGTCGTTAGTGTCAAAATTTGTGTGAATGTACATCATTTAATGAAAATCCACAAAGCAACTTCAGTCGAAATCTTAAATTATAAAAAATAACACTATTTGTATTCGAAGATGTGCTTGGTGTATACATATCGACTGTGGAAAAGGACGTATCCTACACATATCAAATTTTACAGGAGCCGCTAAAAACGTGTTTTGATGATTTTGTGACATATGCAAATTATGAAATATACACAACCTTGAAGTGCACGGATACTTCTAAACTGGTATTTGATTGACATAACCTAATATTGATTAAAGAAATTGTCTCGGAAAAACCTTTATTTCAGTGTTTTTTCTTGGTTTTAATTTTATACAAGGTCATCTTTTTCAAACATAAAAGCTAAATTTAGATACTAATTCGGCATTTTCAGCTTCCATCCTTTTGATAGAATGTGTGTCGAGTTATATGCATTGTGATTATTGACAAAAAGCTGTTTTGGAAAATTGAGGGTTACGTCCTTTTTCCTTTCCACGGTCGATATTATATTTTCTCTCCGACGCATTCGATTTATTTGATTATTTTATCATATTATCAGATTTTAAATTTTTATAATTCATCGAAAACAATTACAGTAATACCCCGCTTAGCGCGACCCCGTTAAGCGCGGTTTCACTATAACGCGAATTTCAAATTTCGCGCTCAAATGCCTCGCATTACGCGAAAGAGTGCGTATAAACATATTTAGTCATTAACTTCTCTATGGTCGCGGGATCCCCGCTTTCTCTGAATATTCTCTTTGAAGAATTGGGAATTCCCCGTCCTTCGACTTTGTTCTATGGGGATTTCCTCGTTCGTTTCGTGTGTTCATTTGTTCCGTAATGTTAGTTAATGTTGGTACAGAATAATCCTATCTACGATGAGGAAGAACAGGTAGAAGAGAAAGTTTTATCTTCAGGGAAATTACAAAATGCACTTTCAAAAATTTATTCAGGTTTGGACATATTGCAGAGTATAGACAATAATGATGACCGTGTCTTGACCGTGTGTCAAACAATTAAAAACAGTGTTGGGTGTTATGAACGTATTTTACAAGAACGTAAACAAAACGCTACCCAAAAGACAATAGATGTATTTTTCCGTAAAAAATAAGAGTATGTATTGCATAAAGTGTTCTTAGAATTAAAGTGATTGATTAAAATGATTTGTATTTTTTTGTATTAAATTTTGACTATGTTTAATCATAAACCTCGATATACGCGAATTTCAGTTAACGCGATTTTTTTCGGAACGTATCCCTCGCGTAAAGCGGGGTATTACTGTATTGAACTTCTACAAAGTTAACGTCCATCGAAAATATTTTCCCATTTGTAAAATTAACAGGATAATATTTATGAAACTTACATTCAAATTGAAATTCTGTCTTCAATGTCTATTATTTTAATCGAGGTTAACCTGTAAAATGCTTTCTAGATTAAATCAGTCCATTTGAATTCGTAATGTATTTCCAGCGTTATGCTTAGTTAATTTAATCTTTATTTATCTAAGGAGCACTCTAATTTCCAAGATTTCTCGCCCACAAATCACCATGCCCGCCAGCTAGCTAATTCCACTTCATCATGCCGGTTAATTAAAATTATCATTAAAACATTTTGACGTTCGAGTTGCGCAGAACTGGTGACAAAGCGGCCTGTCCCGCGCAGGACTCGGCCGGAGATTTATGGATCCATCTGTAAGTTTTAATTACATCAATTATCTTGCATTACACCGCGCAGCGTTGCCGCAGATACGACAAGCTGATTAAAGTATATGCGATAAATAAAATTGTATAATTTATTTTAGCGGCCTGTCACCGCCTTCGTTGCAGATTATCCGCTGAATTTATCATAATTTAAAATTTATTCGCGACACCATTGCGACTGTCACATTTTTCAACACCAAATAATACACCAAATTTTATAATATTGTTTTATTTTCGAGGTCGTTTTCGTTACAGACAACATTTGGTATTCGAGAATGAATTTAAAAACAATCTCAAACTGTACCTATATAGCTGACTCTGAGTTTACGAAACATGATATTTAGTAAATATGTCAAATATTTAATAATTAAAAGTGTATACAAATATTTAAAAAATATACATAAATTCAATGAGAAATTTTATTCGAGAATAAGTGCCGTTTAAACACTCACGCCCAAGATCTAAAGTCATATACGACAGAATTGTCACAATTTGTAACTCAATCAGTGGAATTACAAAGTCGTCAGATTTAATTTTATATTTATCAATATTAATTTAATATTACAGCTTGCATCATTACTTTTTTCGTATGCATTAACAGATCTTTGGACGACCTTTAGTGGGACACTGCCAGGTGATCGCTAGTCCAATAATCAATTTTATGGTAACAGGTAGCTATCTCTAAATAGACTCCCTATCGGCCATGATTTTTAATTAAAATTTTATGAACCGTATACATTAATTTAATGTATTCTATTTTAACCCACGCTGATTCCAATTATATCTTATCGTTATAACACTATTAAAAAAGAAACCGTTAAATAAACTGGTAAAGCTTTTTAAATATGTTAATATTGATGACTTTCATTTAATTTAATAATTAATCACAACTTAAATGAGCATAACAATCGTCATGGCTGATTGGTTACTTCCTGAGTGTGTACTTTAATGGACCTTTGATTATATAAATTAATATGCTTATATTACAAATAATCTGTTATATTTGTATAATTTTTCGTGCTTACTAGAGGTCTGCACGGGCCCGAGCCTGGCACGCGGGCTTTTACTCTGCTCGGGCTCGGGCCGGGCCCGGGTAAGGAATTTATTCTTCAGAAAAATATTTCAGACTATGTTCGTGTCATAAGTCAGCCATGATGATTTTAATTATTACTAGTTCTATAGAGAATCGTAAATTGTTGTAAATCTGATTGAGTATAAATCCGGGTTTCAGGTCGGGTTCGGGTAACAATTGTTGTATTAGACTCGGGCCCGGGCCGGGTCGGGTCTGAGTCTTTCGGGGTCGGCCCGGGTAATTTTGTAAAATTTCGGCCCGTGCAGACCTCTAGTGCCTGCTAAATAAGTACTACTTTGGTTATTACCAAACCTTATCATGATTAGATATATGCATATGCTACACATTATATCCGGCATCGAATATAGGTGACCCTATAAACAGAAGTTTTCAATCATTAAAACAATTGATTCTTTAATATTTGAAAGTTTAATGAGCCGCATGTGCCGAATCCGCGAACCACAGTTTTGTTCAGGTCCGTACTACAGTATAGATATTGGTGCCGTCTTATGAGTGATAATGTAAACAACTTATAAAAAACAGTATCATTTTATGTGGATAGGATCTAACAAAGTATACCAAGTAATTTGTGCGTGATTATGTTCAGTGTTTCCAATCCTAAAAACGAAGAGAGAAGAGAAAGCAATTAGCATAACAATATACTACCAGAAAAACACAAGGTTCTAAGTGCAATTTTTTTAACAAATCAAGAGTTGTTACTCTTGATTCGTTAAAAAAATTGCAATGAATACCATTAATGGTAATTGGAAAATCTGACTGTTGCTTTTGTTGCGCAAAAATCTACACTTAGAACCTTGTAGTTATATGGTCGCGACTAGTCCTTTTCTAAATTTGTCATTCATTCATTACCATTTCTGAAGAGCGAACCTGAACGTCTGTCTAACAACAAATTCTCGTAAGGAAATGTTCCGCCGAACTGCTCCATAAAAAGTCCATTTGCTCCATTTAGGAGCGGACATGGTAATAAATTTATCTTAAAATAATATTGTTTATTAGAGTCCGTTCTGTACATTTTGACGTGTCACTTTTCAATAATTAAAATAAATTCATCTTCACAGGAAACTAATTCATATAGTATGTACAAACATAATTTAAATACGTTTAAATATAGGCCAAAATTATAAATTCGTTAAATTTAAGAATAAGCTTGTTCATGCAGCATTCTTTTTCTAACATAATATTTCACAACCCAAAAAAAAGTAACCCAATATCCGTGGGATTTATTATAATTATTTATCTATTATGTTATGACTTAATTAAAATCTACACCGGCAGTCGAGTTATAAAATTGACGTATCAGCAACATTCTCAAATTCGCAGAGCCTTGATTATAATGAACTTCCTAATTAGTTTGTTCGATTAGTATCCCAAATGATACGCTGTCAAAATAAAGCTAATTGGAATAAAGTTAACGATTTTATTTTTACAGTCTGTCGGCCCACTTTTAATAAATAAAACATTGACAACTCATTATTTATAATTAGGCTTTTTTGTTAAGAGGAAAAAGTATGAAAAACTTATCAAATCAATCTTGTTGTGTTGGTCTTACAATGAAATCTTGCTAGTAACGTATTTCATTTGGCGTTTTTTTAATAAAAGATACAGCATAAGTATGTTATATTTTTAGAATTTTAGTAATTTACATATTATAAAAACCTATTTAAGTACTTAATACAATGGTTCATTTAATGTGCCAACTGTCAATACTTAGTGGAAAGGTATTGTATTGTAATAAACATTCTAGTGCAGGCGTGGGGAACGCGGCCTTTTGGCTACTCTAGTGCGGCCGTCTGGCCAATTCTGTAATTCTGTAAATTTATGTGAATTCGTAAATTCCTGACATATTCTGACCGTAAATTCCTTTTTCCGACCAAAGATCTAGTCAATGCGGCCTTATGTCAAATCAGAAAAATGAATGCGGCCTTTAGATACGAAAAGGTTCCCCACATCTGCCCTAGTCTATTAATTCCAAATTTATTTAATATTAACTTAGCCGGTTTCGCTCATCTGGAACATTTTCAACTAATATACATTAATGGAGTGGTAAATTAAAAAAAAACAAAATCTTTCAGTTCTAATTTTGCATTTATTTAATATGGCCGATTTGATCATGACAACCATTTTCAACTGACCCTTGTGATGACTTTTTCAAATGCTCGTGATGTGCGAAACCGGTCCTAATCATACCAAATGAATATCTAATTAGTACAAGAGTTTTATTTTTTGAAGTGAACACCACGAAAGTGTGTCGTGCAATTCATACTAAAATTAACTTTGAATTGGTTCAGTATTGATAATACTAATGTATATTATTATCAGCTGACCGGTCATGATCGTATTAAATAAATGTTAAATTAGAACAAACGAGTGTTTTGTTTTTTAATTTAGCACTGCTCTAATAAATATTGTTATCAGTTGAAAATGCTCCAGATGAGTGAAACCGGTTTCGATAATATTAAATAAATTTGAAATAAGCACAGAAGAGTATTTTATATTAATACAATGCCTATCCACTAAGTATTTACATTTAAAAGATCTATTGTATTTAGAACTTAAATAGTTTCTTACAGTAAATAAATTACTAAGATACTAAAAATAGCACATACTTATGTTGTATCTTTTATTAGCGATCCCGAATTTATACACGATTTTATTTTGAATGTACAATCCCGGTGTACCTGGATTGGAAAAATTGTCAATCTCGAAAACTCGTGATCAAAAATAGGGTCCGGAATTGGATGCCCTAGTTGACAAGTTGGTTTCCCACCACCACCCGTTGTGTATATGCAGCCAACGTTTAATGGCCGCCTTCCACAACGCTATCGACAGAAAAAAAGGAGTTTACCCCTCACATTCATGGCCCGAGCAGAACTGCACGGGACTGATTTTGAACCATGCACTAATGTGCTTAAAATAATAATAATAATAATAAAAGTGTGACTAGCTCAGCCACTTAAATCAAGTTGATATTAAGTATCTTGTGTATAGTCCGTATACTGAGAGCTCGTCGATGTAGACGAGTTTAATGACTCTAGAGAGGAGTCAAGATTGTGACGATCCCCATATAAATTGGCAAACTTTTCAAATGCCGTGAAGTTAGCTTTGGTTGCAATCAAGTCAGCGTGGCCTATTGGACCCGTGTGAGGACGGACCACAGCAAACAATTCTGCTCGTTCGGACTCCATCTCAGGGCAGTCCCACAGAACGTGATTAACGTCCTGCTCGGCATACCCACAAGAGCAGTCCGGCCTTAAAACCAACTTGCCCAGCGGTTGACAGCTAATCTTTTTTAAGATTGTATTTTTTTTTAAGTTAAATCTTTTATTTTTTAGGCACAATTATTTACCGATAAGCTTTTTTCCGGCCACCAACGAGGGCATTCTTCACAAGTTTTCATATTTATTTCATACATATAAAAAAAAACGATATGATGTCTTAAAATCGATTAATTTAAATATTACAAACGCTCAAAGTTTTTTTTAATATATTTATATACCAACATACAATATGTTTCATCCTCTTACAATGTTCACGAGAAACTTTCATCACATTTGATGATATGAAAATATATAAAGACGATCCTCGCTCGGGAAAAACTAAAATATTGCGTTTGCAAAAGAAAACTACTCCCGATAATACCCACCCCTGCCCACGCTCTGCCGCTTCGCCCACTCTCCACTCGTACTCTCCGAGCGACCTATCTCCCTGAAAGGGTTCTCAATGAATATTAAAATGCCAGGGATGGATTAGATTGACATACGACTTAATGGCTCGCGGTACAGTAGCAAAGGCCGTTTTTGATTAATCATTTTTATTTTAAATGATATTTTTCATGTTGACGGATCATATAATAAGAGTATACCGTATCTCATTTTGTAACTGCTTTTCATAACATTTTACGTATTTTTTTTTTGTGATTTAACAATTAATAAAACGTTTTTGAAGAATAACTAACAATTTATTTTACTTAACCTATCGTTTCAATTTCACCAGGGTCCGTGACCGTGTGGTCAACGTTGTTGGGTTCGTTGCGAAACTCGTAGGCTCAAATCACAGTATGGACATTTTCATCAGCGAATTTCTCAATTGATTAATGGATTTTGGTTCAATGGCATATGATGTCCAAAAAGTATCGTCTTAATTTATCGAAGACGATTCTTATTTCTCTATTATTTTTCTTCTGAACTTTGATGGCTTATGTTACTAACGCAGAAAAAATGATTATCAACCATTACTACAACCATGCCCATGAATAACAGTAACCTTATTCTTTCCTAGTAAATTTACCTTCCCCTACAATGTAAATATAAGTTTCACCTTACAATATATGTGTACGGTAACATTTAATTCATTTATTTAAATATATGAATGAATACCAAATTAACTAATCAGTGTGAAAAGACCTTATTAGAAGCGAAAAACGTGTCACTCAATTGTATTATTCCATATCCGCTCCCTAGTCGGAAAATATGGTCACTCTCTATGAAGATTCTCTTTCCCCCGCCAACCATTCCCGTATCTCCGCCGAGTACTCAAGTATGTATATAAAAAAAACTTATTTCTAAAATAATGTTCTACTATTTACCCACAGAATACAATGCACCTATTAAAAAACACACGGCTGGTTGGTTAGAGCTTGCTCTACCGATCAGGTGGGTCTGGGTTCGATTCCCGATAAGGTCAATATAAAATTGAATTTTAATTTGAGATCTAAGACATGGGTGTTTATGAAGTTAAATCTCCTTGAGTTAATCTCATGTGACTTTATCGAGTATATCTCGTAAGATCTTTCAACTTCAAAAATATTTGACGCAATGGCGTAAGCTGTAATGTCAAGTTTTTTTTTAAAAAAAATAAATTTAAACAATCTAAAAAATTTAATGCTGTTAGAAAACCGTCGATTTTATAGCTTAAGTCAAGCTAAATAACTTTCAAATTACCCATCACTTTAGTAATAACTAAACCTGCTGTTGTTGATACCTAGCAGTTGTATGAAATACTATTTCCTTCAGTTAATTTCGATGGATTATGTTTCTTCGCTGTCATGACATGTTATATTCACTTTGTCGCGGACGATAAAAACCTCTTGAACCGTCGATACAAAACGATGCTATGCAACTAGATCAGTGTCTGCAAAACTGTGTGCCGTGGCACACTACTGTGCCGTAAGAAGTCTTAGGTGTCTTAAAAATGTTAATTTTAAATATTGCCTATTCATTTAAATTTTAAATAAATTCAACATCTACACATTCAAAAAAATATTTGTCACGTTCATACATTGTGGTCAACGCGACACATTTTCCACATTTTCTTTTTTAAAGATATATTTCCTTATTTAAAGCATTTTTATATGATATGCCGCGGTACTTGTTCTATTCATCAGTGTGCCGTAAAGTAAAAAAGTTTGGCAGACACTGAACTAGATAATAGCAGCCTTTTTCAAAAAAAACTTGTCACTTCTCATAGCCAATCAACAGTAAACTCCCCTCTTCATAAATCTGTTGCACATGTCATAATTAAAGTATTGCAATCAAGAATACCTATGGTAAAGATACGTTCATTTTTTTGAGCAGCAATGATGTTTTTGACAGCGATACACTTAAGCGTCACACGACAAGAACAGATTTTTAGTCATAAGATTAACACAAGTGATATAAATTATTATTATGCATTTTTTTTCAGTTTTAGAAAAGTAATATTGACGTCGTCGAGTTTTTTACGCAGTGGTAATCGGCGTTAGTTTCCGTAACAGATCTCAGGGATTCCCATTCCCAGTGCGAACAGCATTTCTTTTTAAATCGATCCTTGCACCCTTTCAATTCTTAAATAACGGGGTGTAGCGAAACAAATTAGATAACTTTAAGTCTTGTCTTTCTGCTCATCAATTAACAAGTAATTCTTGTAGAAAACTTATTTCGTTATGACGCCATATACATTGGAGTAAACATGAAAATTAAGCTTTTTATTTGAGATACATAAACATAACTATGCCAACAGCTTCAGGATTTTCATGTTGGGATTTTAATAATGGATCTGTGAATCTAACACCGTAAAATATTTCAATCATCAATTCCATAAACGCATTTATAATATCCACTTGGGTGATAATTGATGCTCATTTACTCGGCATCCATTGGAATAAGTTGATGGATGGCCAATCAATTGACGTAGCCATTAGATAGCGGTTTATGCCTTTTACGATTTATCTATGCAAATAAAGAACTCATCAATACGGCATTTGAGTGCAGCATTAAGGCCACTTAGCTTTTTCTATCGCTGTTATTACAGTGTGACCAGCAATTCACTTAACACTGTCACTCAATTTCACAAAAGATTTACATTCATTTATGTATGTATATGAATAATTACAGTACGGTAGAACTCGCTTTAATAGACTTACAACGGACAAAATATCTGATCAGTCAAATTGTTAAAAATATCATGTTTATATTATCTGTCGCAACGTCTAACTGACATTGTCACAAGAATACAGCCCTTGTCGTAGAAAGACCGCAACACTGATGCTTGCAACGCTGGTCGTCAATTCAGACAACTGCACAGCAATTTAACTTTAAAATATCGATAAACTGAAGGTGTTCCTATTACAAAATGCATTTGGAAAACCCTATTTTTTACTACAGATTTTCGGATTTAACGGGTACCCCGTCACCCGCATTCGTCCGTCATATTGAAGTTCTACTACATTCAATTTTTGTTATCTTAAAGTCAAATTCATGTAACGGGTAATTCGGTTTATTCGGTTAATTGACACTATTATGAAAACTTTGAAACTAGAGGTCATAGAATTCTGTTATTTATTAAGGAAAAAATAATTATTTAGTTAGACGAGAATTATAGATTATAGTTTTATACTGCTCTCCATCGTCCGAACTATGTTCAAATGGGTTTTAGTTTACGTAATATAAAATTATTTATAATGTATAAATAATACTTATAAGTATTGTGTGATAAACATTATATCATCTTAGTTACTACTACTGACATCCTTTATTTTAAAGACATTATAAATTATTCAATGCGATAATTAGGGTTTTAGTTGTTCTAGGAAAATATATACTCGATGATATATATTAATTAATTTGAAAAGGAACAATGTTAACATTTTGATATAATGTGTTATTAAGTAATTTGATTGTAATTTTTAATCGTAGTTAAATGAGACTGGACTACATCTGAAACACTCCAAAATGTGAACCTTCATCAAATCAATATCCAAAACGTCTCATAAAAATTATTAAAAAAACAACTAATAACGATAAAGCAGATTGTAAGTGGATAATAAATGGTTCTTACTATCTTTCACGGAGAACATATAATATCAGATCACCCGGTGCAAACAGTCTCTTATGTATAGTTTGATATCAGATATTATTTTCAAAGGCATTATTAAAACATTAAAAGTTTTAGTTTGTTTTCGGTCAGCAGCACTTACTTACCAGAGTGCCTCATGCCACACTCTTGATTAATTAATACTTTTTTGGAGGGCTTAGGTTAAGTGGGCAAAGAAATTTAAATGAACGCTAACACTCCCTGAGTAACAACTTAAAAGCTCGCATCCTCACTACAGTAGCGTGCACCGAGAAACATTACGTCAGGCACTAAGGGTCATATCATTGTCCCATTACAAATAATTTAATCATAAGTTAAAGCGAGTTGAAATTGAGCCTGTTTTTTTCTTATTTTTTTTACTTCATGTTACAATATATGATATTTGAATACATATCCCCTTTTAGTATATAATATAGTGTCAATGGAATCAACAATACGAGCTTTTTTTCGAAATTAAGTGTTTAACGAATATCTCAAAAATCTCTTTTATAATTGGATTTGTTAAATCTTGCACTTCGAAAACCGATATGCCGAGAATTTAATATTAAACTACACTGCCACTAACTGCGACTGCTAAAAATCAACCAGCTATCCTACATTTATTTACGTTTGATAATTTAAAAGTATCACATGCGTTCACACAATTTAATGAAACTCCAAAAAATAAAACATCAAGTCATTATTACTAATTCCACTTTTGTTTTATATGATCTGGAACGGTTTCGTTCGTGACGAGTATTATCAACCGATGATATAATTCCTTTCTACCCAGTATTAACAGTGATGAATGAAAATATTTGTATTAATCAAAAAATAATTTTATAAAATAATGTAAACCCCATTTGCTAGATAGCGTAAATCAGTTGATAATTCTCGCAATAACCGAAACCGGTCTTGATTTTAAATAAATAATTTAAAATTATTACAAACTTGTTTTTTTAAATACAAAACAATGCTTTTTTCATCAAAAAATGACGGTGAACACACTAAAAAGGACATACATAATTCTTATGATCATAGTGTATTTTGGTGAAGATCATACAATATATGGCTTATCCACATACTAAAACTGATAATATTAACAAAACTTCCCCGTTTATGAAGCGATACGAACAACTAGATTTGTTTAGCTGATCATTGCTTCTTGCAATTTGAATAAAAATGCAACTGATTTAATGAATAATAATTTATTAAATAAATATTTATATTAAACACAATTATATTATTAAACAATCTTAAGTGTAAAGCGTTTTTAGTCAGTAATGTAATTTAGTTAAGTAAACTATAATTAAAAAACACTTAACTACATTATTCACTGATATAAAAACTAACGGCTTATTAGCAGTGAGATCTTATTAAAACCTTTAAGCTTTTAATGCTCAAAGTGTTCATAATATTAATAATATGTTAATGTAACGTTCATACGTTTGTGTAGGTTAAAAGGTAGTCAATTACTTAGTTGCGTTAATGTTGCCAGAGTAATTTCGAACTTGATTCGAATTCATTAGTCGGTTTAGACAACTCATCGCCCACACGTCATTGAATGTTAGTTTTCGGGATTCTGAGTGTTATCCAAAATGTATACCCAATAATTCTAAAGTAAAATCAAAATGAGGGACTCAAAAGACAAACGGCCATAAACTCAAAAGTAGAGTTTTGAGTAAATTCAATTTGTCTTCGATGGACTTTGTAAAAGTTTATTTTTAATATACAATTAAATTTGATAGCTTTGTTATTCCACTTAAAGCGTCATCAGACGTAATACGGCAAGGTTTACGAATAAACTAAAAGTTGGTTCTAATTTCTAAGTTATAAATTACAAAATAAAAGTCCGTGTTGGTCCTTTTCCACTGGACGCAGGGAAGGGGTAATATACGACCTTTGATTGTACTAATTATAAATTAATTACTTACATTAGGTGTGGTAAATGACAATGGAAATAAATTCAATTCAATGGTCGTCCACCTTTCTTATAAAAAATATGATTTACTAATCATCCTTTTTATTAATGACTTTGTTTTTACTTTCTTAAATGTCCGCTTTCAATATGGACCATATTAACTCCTAGTGGAGTTTCTCTCAACAGAAGAGGTTCTACGAGAACTGCTTGTTACTCAGTTGCTCACTATCTCTTAGAGAGTAGGGATAGAAGGAAAAAACTAGGTCAGGACTAGTGGTTAGCGAATCGCTCTCGCTACTCCCCGTTTTTTTTCGGATAGGATGGGTGGGAGGGGGATTTCAAGACATCATATACATCCATACATTTGAAGAAATCTCTATAAATCGATTGAAAAATCAATATATATAAATTGTCTGTACTAAGATACGAACTCGTGTCCTCCGTGTTCTAAGCCAACGGTGTTGGCACTCGACTTACTCGGCTTACAATCTTACCTTTTGTTAGTTAAATACATACAAAAACGACAATAATATAAGTTTTACTTTTATTTGTAGCCAGTGGCGGATTAATCACATGAGAGGCCTCAGGCGCAATAAAATATGGAGGCCCTGTTTTGCGGATAACATAAAAACATCAGAAAATTCCATGTATGATAATATAAATATATTAAAATCTGAACAAAAAGTATATGCGTTATATTAAATAAGCTACTTTTGATGCCCCTACCATTCGAAAGCCCCAATCGCAGCATCTCATTCGCTTGTAGGGTAATCCGTCACTGATTGTAGCAAAATGTATATTAAAATAACGTTGTTTATCTGTCATACACTGTCCGGTAGGGCAGTGTCCAAATCTGGGTCCTCCACACGCTAGGAGATGTGGTGTTAATATGTAGTTCTAATATAAATAAACCCCTCCGAAAACATCACAAATACGTCTAGCTTAATTTTCTCGGCGACATTTCGCCGGATCGCCTTTCTTGATTACGCAAGGTGTAGAACTTTCTCGTAAATTAGTGAGTTTTCATCAAGATAGTGAGGTGTCATCTGAGGAATGAGACCCGCTCGTCGGTTACCTGGGCTGGGGGGCGGGGGGCGGCGGGCACTCTACTAAAAGCCGGCCACTTAGCTAATGAAACATGTTCATATAAGAGTCTTTAAAACATTCTCCCGCCAGGTGTAGTTGTGGAAGTTTGATTGTATTTATATCGGTGAACCCATGTCGGGTGTTGGTGTTGCATCCATACCAACTCACCTGTGCGCGTATATATTGTAACTATAAAATGTATTATTTTCGTAATTGAATAAATTTAATCACATTTAAATTAACTATTATTGATTTCATCCGGATTTTATTATGGGTTAAAAATAATTGCACTTTTGGATTGGATGGTTTTCACTGGTACAAGCGAACTTGATTTTTGCTTTTTTGAAAATATATATTTAATATATATATATTTTTAAATTTGTTATCACAATCATCCGTGCATATAATATTTTATTTTAATTCAAAAATAAAATATTGTAGCCAAACAGAGTTCTATGGGAGCTACACTATAAGTGGAAATGATCTAACCGAAAGTTTATTTTATTCTAAGCCTTTCATTATCAGTAGTAAATTTGCCAGGTCCAATGGTGCAGCGGTTAGTGGACTTCCATGCCGGATTTCACGGGTTCGAGTCCCTAGTACGAACAGTATTTTTTAGATTAATTTATCGATTTTTGTTTGAAGGCATGGATATTTGTGATGTCTTAAAATTTCTTCCCACCCTTTCCGATCATTTATTTACTAGCCGTAGCGAGAGCGATTAGATAACCACTAGTTCTGTCCTGACCTTATCCTTCTTTCCCTATCAATCTTTTTGATACAAGTTGAACGACCGACTAACAGACAGTTCTCGTAGAAAAACTTCTGTTGAGATACCTTCATTATTAAGACATATGATCCACATTGGGAGCGAACATGGATACAAAAATTATTGATTATTGAAATACAATAATAAACCAATGGATTTATTATCAATTTCAATAAAATTCACCTCTTTACTGATTTTTTGAGTAATTTGTCCATTTCTTTGTTTATCTCTAGATCAAAAACATGTTTGTTGTATCATCTGGTGATGTCAAAAGGCAAGTAACCAAGTCATGTGTAATTTTGCTCCTGAGACACTTCTGGCTATAGCTTAAATGTGCTCAAAACTACTGCGTAACAGGATACGCTAAATTTAATTTCATAGCAGTAGTAACATCGCTGTGTACCCATGTGCCCTGAGAAAATAGAGATTCGGTAATTTCTAAAAGATTTAATCAGAAAGTTGTAAGTTATTGCAAAATTAACAATCTGGTATAAATTATTCAACGGGTCAAGCTGAAGGAGCTTGAGAATGACGCCACTATTCATGGTTGTGATTTAGCTGCTGTAAAAATATCATCATGATTATTTAACTAGTAACAACTAAACAAATATTATATGCATCGATGTTTCATAGTTTAAAGGTATCTACTATCTACGCTTCATATTAAAAATAATAGGAGTGGCTTAAAATAATACTCTCTTTTATTCATTATTTCATTATAAACAGCAATGTATATATTCATAGCCGATAAAATAATTACAAACCACAATCCACAAATATGTTCGTCTTCATAATGTCCAGGGTTCTTTTTCGTCTTCTCCGAAATTTATATTTGTTTGGAAACATTTGAATTATTCTAAAAAATATTAAAATATAAATACTGTAGGGCTGTCGATATATATCCCGGGGTCTTCTTCTTCTTCTCCGAAATATATTTGTTTGCGTACTTCAAACATTTGAATTGTTCTAAAAATTAATTTTCAGTCAATTTTCTGACTTTAAAAATGCAATAAAAATCCCCCCGTCGAGGGCAACTGGCTTACAGCTAGTTGTAATAATACCGTCAAAATAAGTATACTTGGAAAAAAAGTTCGTAACTTTAATCATATCGTTTGGCATTTAGACTGAGAAATATCCTTGATGTTCCTTAGTAGTTCATAATTATTTACTGTATTTAAATTATGGAAAATCTTCATTAAGCACGACGTTACAAAACTGTGCCGATGACAGAATTGTGGTTGGAATATAGAAAATCCGGTAGTTCACCAGTGTCGGAATGAGGCGTGGGCATTCCACTTTCTTCTGAGTCTCATTAACTGTGATTAATATCTCAAGTCGAGACAGCTGGGTCGAAACTTAATGTGTTTGTCACCTATACATCATCGCACTACCGGTGCCACTTGCTTCACATTTATTATAAGTCTAACTTTTAAAAATCTATTTATTAGTAGGCAGATACCAGATAGGTGACAGCTGCCTTCATTTCTATCGGTCAGATTATCTTTTAAACACCGCGTAGACGATAGTGGACTACGTGCATTCTGGATACACTATAGAAATATTTTGTTAATTTATTATTTAGTATCTTGTCGTTGTTTCTTGATGGACTGTGAAGTATCTTAAAATTCTCGATATCTTTATGTATGGCGATGGCTTTACATTGATATTAGATATGAAAATGTATTATACGGGACTGTGGAGTCGCGTGAAAAAAAGACGACTCCGACTCCGAGGAAATTTTTCAATAATTTCATTTTTACTTATATGCATGTATACCATCAGATCACCTTTAGTCAGCCAAGCATTAATGTTAACACTTTTGACTGTTTTGTTTAAATACACATCATTAACTGTATTTTTCAAAAAAAAAATCGAGCCGCTCATTTTTCACGACTCCACAGCCCTGGTATTATATGAATATCGTGTTATATTTTTCAAATATCTTTAGTGCTTTAGGTCGAAAAACGAAATATAAGATGTATTTTATCAGGGCTGTGAAGTCGGAGTCGCATATTCGGGGGCTTGGCCGGAATCGGAATCGTGAAAAATAAAAAATATATTTTATAATGTGTATTCAAAAAAAATAGTCCAAAGTGTTGTCTAATAATCTGATGGTTTACATACATTTAAGTTAAAATGAAATTATTGAAAAAAAAATCTCGAAGTCGGAGTCGTTAATTATTTAAAAGCTGGAGCCGATGTCGTCTTTTATCTTACACGACTCCACAGCCCTGATTTTTATAATCAATATAATATGTTGAAGATACCGTGTATGGTGTTCGCCTTAGATCAGTAATGGCGAACCTTTTTGCGGAGTGGGTCGAATTTTGCTCATTATTTCTTCAAATACCAGCCCGTGGGTTTGTCACTAAGTAAGTGGCGTAGCATGAAAAGCAGTAGGAGAGGAAGTCTTGGTGAGCCAGTCTCTGACCCGTGGGTCATAGGTTCGCCAGCACTGCCTTAGACCTACCATTCGGTTACGATACCAAGATAATTTTTAACAATTGATAATGAAAGTTTATTGTTAATTGTTGCTTCCACCTTTGTTTCAATTAATCAAACCGGTCCTGACCTATTAAATAATGTGGAATAAAGTACAAAGGAATATTGTGTTTTTATTAATATAATGCCTTTCAACCAAGTATTGACAGTGAACTCCCTAAAAGTGATATTTTTTAAACAGGAAAACATAAGCATATTGATTACTCAATGGATTTATGAATATTAATACAAACGTATGAATATAACATGTGATAGAAAGACCTACTAACTGACGACTGGTCGTAAACTTACCTCATATTTCAACCTTCCTTTCTACAAAAAGTGATTTTGAATGACTGGCTTAGTATAGGTTCTTGATAAACATCGATTAAATTGATAATTACGTGTTCCATGTAATATGGTGCAATAAGATCGTTAATGAGATGGCATTTAATTATGATAAACATATTTTTTTAATTGATAATCTATCTATGTAATACCCTCTCAAATAAGTGTAACTTTATTCCTCTCAGGCAGTGGTTGGAAAACTGCGGCTCGCGAGCCACATTTCCTTGAGTGCTCCTTGAGTGTGACTCTTCCACAAAATACCACAAGCAGTGCGGTTGAAATTAGGGTCTCAAATCCCGGGATCCCGTCCAATTTTATGATTCCGAAATCCGGATTGTGAGAGTACTAATCCCTAAATTTCAGGATTAAGAAAATTAGAGAAAATTTTGAGCGATATAATTTTGGAAAATCTGTAAATTCTTTTGTTTTTGAAATTTACATGAAATTATTAAAAAAATCTCAGGATTTTAAAATTGCCGAGCAAAAGTTTCTGAATCCTTAATCCCAATTTATACACGATTTTATGTTTAATGTTCAATGCCGGGATCCTGGGATTGAAACAATTGTCAATCCTAAAATCCCGGGATCACAAAAAAGGTCCGGGATTGGATGCTCTAATTGAAACTGTTTTCTTGTGTCCCACGCGCAGAAGTCAGTTTTCAGTCATAAAACTTAGAGTTTAGTGAAAACTCAATCAGATTGTGGACATTTTAAAAAAAGCCAGCATACAGATCAAGTTAATAACAATGTACGTACCTATATAGTTTTAACTATAAAAAATTGTATCTCAAAAGAAATTTTAATTATTATATACATAGTTGATATTTAGCTCAGTTGACTAATGAGTTTGCCGACCACTGCTCACGGCTGAGCATCGCGCAAGCTGGTACCATATGTTTTGTCCCAGATATAACTTACATATTTTTATCTGTGTGAAACCTGTCGAAGTAACTTACAACTAATTAAATAATCAACGAAATACCTTAGTAAGAGATTGAATCACGCAAAATACATGTAGTGTGTATTGTATGTGTGTATCTCGAAGCGATTGCATCAGATTTATTAACCCCGCCCAGTGCGTCTTTCAAAGTTACATGTCGTCCAGGGCTTCCACAAAACGAATACGCTGTAAAAAAAAAACAGTTAAAAAACACCGGTAAACATTTTGTAAACGCCTGTGTGGTCAAGTGTTCAACGTCGTTGGCTTCGGTTACGGGGGTCACGGGTTCGAAGCCCAGTACGGACAGTTTTATAAATTGATTTTTCAATCGATTTATGAATTTTTATTCGAAGGCATGGATGTATGTGATGTCTTGAATTTCCTTCTCCCACCCATCCTATCCTATGAACTGGCCGTGTCAAGAGCGATTTGCTAACCACTAGTCCTGCCCTAGCCTTCTATTCCTACTCTCTTGAGAAAAAGAGAGGTTGAGCAACTGAGTAACAAGCAGTTCTCGTAGAAACACTTCTGTAGAGATAAACTCCATTAGGAATCCATATGCTCCACATTGAGAGCGGATATGGTAAAATAAAAAAATATAATATATAAACATTTTACACTGATTGTTAATACAATCAAACAAACAATAATATTGTTTTTTTAGAATTATTTTTATTTTGTACACTTCCATTACCCGGGTTTCGCCTCTCGGCATCTTCCGGTGCTAATCAGTGCGCGACTGCACTAGACTGACAGGCAGCGGAAAGTTTGCATTGTCTATATACAAACACACAAGTACATTCGCTCTATACGTATTGTTAACCTAATTGATAGCGATAATTTATGATATGAATTATTGTAGTGAATTAAGTGGGTAGATAATATTGGGCATAATGAATTGCCAGACAATAAAATGTAAACGTGAAAAATAAATAAATATAATACTAAAATAAAACAAAGTAAAATAAAATAGAATAATTTTTGTGAGTTTATAAAACGACATATTATTAGAATTAATTGATATTAATTATTATTTAAAGGGGTATAACAATGGGGAATTTGGGAGATTTTACTTTTCATTTAAGATTGGAAAACTGGAAAACTGAGCCCTATTTATTTATAAATACGTGAAAACGAAACATTTTTTTCAATTGTTCATTAATATAATGCGTATCTGCCAATAATCGACAGTTAACCCATTAAACATAAAAAAATCATTAATTGTAGTCTGCCTAATAGTTGCTGTAGGTTATGTTAACACATTTTTTAAAAATATTATAATTTTGTTTAATTTTAATATCGTTAAGCTATAATATTATATATATATATATAAACGTTTATCAAACATCGTACATAATCAATTCTGCAAAAGATTTTGATTAGCAATGCTACATAATTAAAAATATATCTCTATAATAAATCAAATTAAATGAGCAGCCATTTTTGGTAGCCCTGTTATTGGTGCAACAGCATCCAACCAACTAACAGCTGCATTGGGGCGTGCATACAGCGTAATGCACTTTCAATAAATTTTACGTTGCATTTAATTAGAGCGACCACGTTTACATATAGTAATTGGTCATTTTATTGTATTCCATTGGCGGGCCATTACGGACAGTTAAACGATCTTTTAATTGACAGTATCGTGCGTTAAATATATTTAAGTACGTTTCGAGCTTTCGAGCTTTCAAATAAATTAGGTTGATAATAGGACGCACCATTCACTGCGTTGTTAGGATCTTAATAAGCCAATAACACTGTCGTAATTTAATTGGATGTTACTCACAGTCTTCGAAGATTATAATTATTTAAATATATGTGTGTGATTTATAAATAGGGCTGTGCGGTCTTCAAATAAAAGAATAATTCCAATTAAGAGTCCGACCCTGAATTCCGCTTAAAAATGAAAAATCTTTCCTTGAAGTAGTGTTCAATTCTCCAATCAATTAATTTTCTTCTATTAATTTTTTTATAATATATTTGGCTTATGTTAGGCTGTTATACATAATATGTATTATAATTAAGAAACAATAATACATTTCATCGCTACTTTATAAGATACGGGTACTTTGATAAGGAACTATGGTTAACTTAAAGAATAGCGTCGTGAAGCATTTGACGTTTAATCAAAATTGCCGCCAACACAGAAATCGTTTGTTAATTATTTATACAAATCTAAGAAGCGTTATGATCTTTGATTACAGTCAGAATAAATAAAAAAAATAAATGTATATTCAATCGTATCTTAACTAAGATGTATAAGTAGTTACACATAGCTTCCAATATTAACGATTTCGCGGCGAAATCGGTACGATTGGATATACATTTATTTTTTTCATTTATTCTGACAGTAATCAAAGATCCAAAACGCTTCTTAGATTTGTATAATTAATTTAAAAAAAATAATTCACGAACGATTTCTGTGTTGGCGGCAATTTCGATTAAACGTCAAATGCTTCACGACGCTATTCTTTAAGATAACCGGAACTGGACATAAATCGCTTCCATCGCTGAAAATGTCTGACACGTTACGATCGAATGAAAGCTTTTGTGTTTTTTGTATCTGGGAATCATGTAGTATTTGTTCATGTAGTACTTATAGACTGTGTTATTTCAAAAGACGCGTAAAAAGAGTTATATGTATATTAAATTGTAATTTTGAATCGTACTAACCTATTCAGAAACTTTGATGTTTTCACATGTACATAAAATATACTATTAAATAATAATTAGGTGCTCAGGTGTTGTTTTTATAATATGTATAAATGAATGTGAGAAATAATACGAGAGAAATGATTTAAAACAAAAACTGATTGTATGTTGATTCAAGTAGAATCTTCTCATATCGTGATTGCAAACCTGTATTCATTATTTTATTATATTCCAGTGCCTGTATTTACTTTAATTGGCAAAATTTAAAATATTTAAAGTGCACATCTCTAAGATAAAATTTAACTTCTCACCTCCGTGTGACAGTGCCAAAAATTTCACCAAATAATAAATCAAAAAGACATCTCCCGAAACGTATGTCCCGGAGAACTTCGTTGTCTATCGGAACAGCTGTAAAACAATAATCCTAGGCTACACGGGTTGAAATATGAAATGTAAGAACAAATTTTACTTGTTTATTTACATTACGACGAAATTCAATTTTCATATTAATAGTAAAACATCGAATAGGGTTAATATAGAAATTTATTTATTTTAATGATAAGGGAAAAATATACAGCAAACACTCGAGGCTATTCAAGACATCACTTTATCGATTGAAAAATCAATTAACAAAACTGTCCGTACTAGTGTTCGAACCCGTGACCTCTGTAACCAACAATAACGATGTTGACCACTCGATCATAAAATATGTATATACAGCTCGAAAATGGATTTGTTGTATCTTTATAACTTCGGCGTGCATATTTATTATTTTATAAAATATGTAGTTGTATGCAATTATTTCATCTTTGCGGACGTATCATGAATACTTAAGACGCGTGAAGGAGAAAAGGAGTAAAGGAGGCTGTAGTAGGGTGGTTTACGGGGGCGAGGGAGAAAGCAGACTGGATTACCGTTTCATTAGGCTGAGTGCCCCTCTTTAGAATGCAATGCCTCTTACTTAGAAATACTCTGGCCGAGCTGATTTGTTCCCGACTACTTACTCACTCTCTATAAGGCAATACTTTGTGTACTTGTATATAATAATAATTCAATTAATTATATTTATTCATAAATATTATACATCATACTATTTCCAGCAAGCTATGAAATACTCCAAAAATGAATACAAATAATAATAACACGATTGTATACGCAACCTTTTGCCAGAAGGCAGAGAAGGTCTATTCCAGATGTGGGGAACCTGCGGCCTTTTGGCCACTCTGGTGCGGCCTTCTGGCCAATTCTGCAATCATGTAATTTGTAAATTCGTAAATTGGGAAAAACGAGGTTAGCGAATTGAGGATTTCAAACTCACTAAAAAACGAGGTTTGGAGATAATCTGGGGATTAATCAATCTCGTCCTAGTCAATGTTTACTGCGGCCTGATGTCGAATCAGAAAAATGAATGCGGCCTTTAAAAAAGAAAAGGTTCCCCACCTCTGGTCTATACGCTCACGTTCGAATTACTCTCGAAAGTTAGTAAAAGTTTAAAATCTCATTAAAAACAATTCATGATAAAAAAAAAAAAGGAACTGGACACCCACGGTCAGTATTCGTAAGGTGTTTATCTTATAATGTTTTCTTCCCATCAGACAAACATCGGATACAAAGGCATACAATTTTGATAAACTTCAGTAAAATACAATGATCGTTTACTCTACTGGATTGTTTAAGGGATATATTATATATTTTACATAATAGGTAAATTTTGCAGTACAAAATCAATTAAATGAAAACGGCTACTAAGCTTAACGAAATAATTATTGATGCTTTGCGTTGCTGGTAGTAACTGGAACAGAAAGATCGCCGTATAATTAAATACTCATTTTATGTATGTTATTTTAACTTTAAAAGTTATCTGTATTCCAAATAACGACGTATTTTCCAATATCGATTGTATATCAAACATGCCCATCTCTTTTTAATTTAAATACTAGATAATTGTTACTACAACGACATGATATTAAGATTTATGAATTGTAGAATACATTTTTGATTACGAAAGTCTATTTAGAAGGGAAAATCATGTAAGTTAGAACTATTGATGATGATATAAACCATTATTTAGTTATTTTGATCGACGATGTAAAAGGATTGCTGTTCAGGTCGACTAAGGGATTTATAATGAAACAGGACACAGATCCAAAGCCTTCCTTAATTTGTTTAAAATAGGTCAAATGGATAAGGTCATCGTTAAATTAGCGCTAAAAGCCATTATTTCTGTCCCTAAGCGGTAGTGACATTCAAAAATATCCTCCGAAGATCTCCGTCTAATCTACTAATCCCTCACCCTAATCCTGCAGGATGCTAATCCAAGTCCGTCTTATGTTCCAGAACTCTGACACCCCTATTATTTCGTACCTATTCGTGTTTGGGAAATACGTATGTATATTTGCTACATTTTGTAAAGACTTTTTAAAAATTGTAGCATTTTTTAATTAAAATTAATAAGTTATTGTTACAAACTTTGTCATATTTCTCTTAATTAGCATAATTAAACACAAATTAATACTTCGTGTTTTAGCATGACGAAATATCTAAATAACAGTACATATAAGATAGTATTTTATTGCATAATAGAGGTCTACCGAAAGAATACCAAATTACCACCCCCCATTTTTCCACATCACTTTCGGAAATGTTTATTTCACACTTTCTATCAATATAAATCTGAATCAGTTTCGTTTAATACATTGAAAAAAAAATGTTAAGGAATAACTGGAATTCGTAAATTTGAATCGTTCGCACAAGTTTGGCCACTTACGACCCGGCTTTCGCTTTTCGGCAACATCAGGCGTTCAAGTGCAAGGATGAACTTGAACTAATACACTAATCCTTCAATTTTAATGATTCAAATTAAAAATTGCAATTTCACCTAGCACCTTCAATCGATATCTTTAAAAAAAGGAATTCATAAAATAAATAATTGATATTACAGAAATCGTGTACATCTAAAATTTACCACATATGATAAATTGAATGAAAATAAGGCATGGAATCAATCGTGATCAACTTGACGAAAAAAACACCCGTGGTATAATAGTTAATTTAAACAAAAAAAAACATGAAAATCATTTTGAAATGCCGTTAAGGTATGATGTTAGTATAGCTTATTGAACCAGTATAAGGACGAACCGCATCAGACGGAAACCGCAGCTCGACTGTGATTAATACCGAATTAGTATTACAGTAGGTACGCGATTTTAATAGAAATATATTACGATTATAACCACTGTTAGTATTTGAAGCTAATTCCAATCGAAGGCAATTCATAAGTTAAATGAACTTATATTGTATTTCTTCTTTATACCTATATTGTTCAGTTTTTATGATTGATACTTTGTTTGCAATGCGAACGAGGTATCTACACTTTATCAATAACGGTTATTAATTAATAGGGAAGTTTATGTTGTATTTGTTTTATCTTAATCCAATCGGCGAGCTCGATAAAGCCAATGGAGCTGCATTGATTTTAATTAAGGCAACATTCAAGATTTCTATCGTTTAATTAATTGAAAATTTTCCCATTTTATTAACAACTCGCCAATGATTGTCCCTTTTTATGCGGTATACTTAATTAATAATTGTATTAGAAATGATACAAAATGTAACTAGAGCATTAACGGTAAATTTCGCTTTGGACTTAATAACTACGTCAAATGTTTACAATTTTTCAGAATTAATAATGAATATTGTACACCTTTGAAGTAAGCCCAATAATCTAAAAATAGTATCTTTACGGACGTTCTTTAGCGGAGCTTTATAGGCTCTGTGGTTTGGTGTGAAGAGCTTTATCCTTGTGATAAGATGGTTGGGAGCCCGACAAGGTCCAGTGAATGATTCTCTATTCTTTTGTGTGATTTTTTAAATATCTGGTGCATTGATTAATTTTGTTTCCAAGTAATTATTTATATTTAAAGTTGTCATCGATTTTTTCGCTGTTGTGAGAAATAACCAATAAAATATATTTTTATTAATTGAAATATTATTTACTCATAAGTTACAAAATATTTTTTGTAAAACCGAAATAGTCTTTAAACAATTCATATAATTCTTGTAAAACAAAACACTTTGTATGATTTTACCTTTGGATGTATATTTATTAATCGAAAGTAATTAGAAAATACTTTTAAATTTTATTATAAGGTATTGATATTGTATTAAATTAAACTGGCTTCGGCGAGAACGGTTTTAAAGTGTTAATAAACGATGAAATAAAGTAAATTATATTATATTATAATATAGATATAATTATAGTTTATCGCATTTGTATAAACGATTCATAAGTCTGTTTTTTTGAAACTAGTTTTATATAAATCATCAAGAACTACGTACGTATGCACTATACATATTATTTTTAAACATTTCTACTTACAACTTACAATGTTACAAAATTTCATAAGTATCCCGCTCACGCACAAGTTGTTATTTTTAGCTTCTTTAGAAGAATATTTTTCCTCATCTACCAGATTGCTGGGCCCATTGTGATACAAACAAAGAATAATTTTCCATACTTTCCCGCTTGAGAAAAACACTAAGAGGAATTGGCTAAACAGCCTCCTCTCCCTCAGTTTCTGGATACTTAATATTTGATGTATGAAAAACATACGTTAAAAGCATAAACAATCGGATGTTCTTCTGCTCTTTTTCCCAACGCACTTTGTTCAACATACTGGTTCGTTCTGTTGTATCGAATTTCTTCACGTTCCTTGATTCGTTTCTTAAATGGATTGCCCTAGATATGAATGAACATCTAAATGCATTCTGTCGTTTTATTTCTCTATTTTCATTATTTTTTTTCAAAACGAATTCGACTTTTAATTTAAGTAATACCGACTTAAGCATTTACTTTGATAACAATGTATAATTTTGGATCCGTAGCGCAGTGGTCAACGTTGTTGGCTAAAGTGACGGATCTCACTGGCTCGAATCACAGTATGAACAGTATTTTTTAAAAATCGATTTATCGATTACATACTGTTCGAAAGTATGGATGGTTATGATTAGGGTATCCAATCCCGGGATTTTGGGATTGATTAATTTTGAATCCCGGGATCCCGGGATTGAGATTTTCTCACCGAGGAATTTGAAATCCTCAATTCGCTATACTTTTTCCTTGGATTGTCACAGAACCTCGTTTTTTTTTTAGGTCACCGAGGAATTTAAAATCTCCGATTTGGTATAATTTTTCCCGGAATCTCACAGAAACTCGTTTTTTTTTAGCTCGCCCTAAAAATGTACGTCTTGGGTTTTTACCGTTTATCAAAGGGCGGTAAGTGTTAAAATATTTTTTTCACTTGGTTCTTTAAGGGCCAGCAACATTAGTATGTGGAATTAGTAAAAAAATATGTGTTTTATTTTTTATTATAATGTCTTCATCAAGAATTGACGTTTTGTACATTGTTCGTATAACATTTACATATTATTTACGATTGGTGTTATTTAAAAAAAAAAAAAAAACATGAATATGTTATAACTCAATACTTTTTTTTACTTATCGTTCTATGGCGATAGGCAATCGATATATTTTTATGCGGTAAATGTTACTATAAAAAACTTGTTCTTAAAATCATGTATAGAATACGAATTCTGTAGTAATGTTGTATGGGACACTTATCTACAGGTTTACAATTTTATTTCCAGTGAAATATTATTGTAGTTGACATATTTTTTAAAGTTCATGCCTGTTTGTTAATGCAATCTAAAATAATGGCTACGGTCCATGGCTTACTGTAGGAAGATCATAATTATTTATTTTTGTATTAATTCAGCCCATTACATACATAACAATGCGTACCGGATATTTAAATATGAACTTAATCATAATAACGGAAGCCATTATGGAAACCATTTCAGATTTTTCTCCTCTCTATGGTCTGGAATGCGTTGATTGATCATTTCTCTTATCTATGATCGCAGTTCATTAAAAATCCAGTTACACAAACACGTCGCTCACTTTTAATTGTGCCGATAGACAACGGCAGACATTTTGGATTATCTCCACTGGGTGATTGCTTTTTACATATAATTAAAAAACTGTCTGTGTCTATAAATCACCATATTCCAAAAAAGTGAATTCGAGATTTTAATTGCATAAACATACAATGCCAAAAAATTTGGATTATATTGTAGAACGTAACCGTTGCATTTTGATACTAAACACGGAATTTTCAAAGCAGCATATTAAATATTTTCCAGTGTATGGTACATTTTTTTTTTATTTATATCTGTCCGTCACATGAAAAATCTACGTTATTCTCTTTCCAAGTGACGTGTCGAACAATATAAAATCAAAACTTAGATTTTGGACAAAGACTTAGATTATTCCACGTATTGTGCTACAAACTGTGACACGTGTTTCGCTTCTTTCAGATGCATCTTCGGACAGACTACTTTCGCAAATGCTTTCTTTAGTACGAAGCTTAAGCTCGTCTTAAGCATATTAAAATGAACTTCCTCAAAGTTACCGCCGAATCGTGATACAGAAGGTGTTTATTGTACTGGTATTTACTTAGTAGAACTCCAAGTATGTTAAATAAAATCATAACGATAAACTAATGTAATTATTTATACACAATCATTAAAATTTGTACTAATTTGTTTTGATTATATTATATTTGTCTTGGTTCCTGTAAAAACATTTGTATTGTGTATTTCTCTAAGCCCGTATATATAACTAGCTAAATTAAGTTGAAATGTAGTTCTGACAATAGTGTTAAGTCGAAATAGCTGTAAATTAAAAAATAATAAAGAAAAATGTTTTTTTACCCTATTTCTTCATAAATCTTTTACAAAATAAATATTAATTTGGTATTCCTAAATCGACGTATATCGGTAGTTATTAGCTGAATAAGCTTGTTATCATAAGTTATATAGCGATCACTATTCACAGACTGTGATATGATTACTATATTTATGAAGTACTTGTACATTAATGAAAGCGTTGGTTAGTTTATCAATGTGTATTAATTAGTTAATCTCTACGCGTAAAATCAAATTATTTCATCTCATTAACGAGATTTATGGAGCATAAAACTTCTTATCGGTGAAATAATTAGTCAAATGGAAAACGGGTCCACCTGCGACGACGGAGTTACCGGGATCAAGTTCGACTGGTTTTCAAGATAAATCAGCGGCGTACCAAACGGGGGATGCTTGTATTTATTTTTGTCTTCGATATAAATTCTTTATTATCTCTCGCGGCTCGGAGACTAGAAAAATACTTCTCTGCCGATAGGGTCGTTTAGGGACCCCAGTGTTTTCCTCATTATTGGCCTTATTCTTATGAATTTCAATAAAAAAAAATAGTCTTAGGGGTTTAAAATATCTCTCTGCATTATTCCTCATACATTTTTTTTTATAAAAATCCGTGGTTTTTTAATAAATAATCATATTTTAAGTTGCGCGTAAAAAAGACGTCATCCCAGCACACATATGAAATTGCAACTGACGAGTTGAGCCCGGCTATCTTACGAACGATCGCTTATCGTCTTATCGCGTTATCGCGTATTTATATAAACTACAAAAGGTCCAAAAAACTATGATATAAAAATACCTTAATTATAAACATTGTATCGCCCATATTAAAATAGACATTTAAGAAAATGTGGGTATTGGGGTAGCATTTCTTGAGCTTAGAACCGGAAAAGTTAATAGCGTCTGTCATTTGTCAATAACATACTACGTTTGGCGTATTTATTGTCTTACTGGCCACTACGATGTATTTTTGTTTTAGATATTTCGTTGTTTAAGCCAGTGCTTTCCAGATTGGGGGCCGCCGCAGAACATATTTTGTATTGAGGAGGGCTGCGGATTTTTTTTTTCAGATTTAGGGGGCCGTTGAATGAAAAAGGTTGGGGAGCACTGGCATAAGCGATAAGCAGGCCTGGGTTCGAGTAAGGTCAACATGAAATGTATATTTTTCTATTTAAATTAGAGACCGTGCTAAATTAGAGACCGTCCACAAAGTTACCGCCGAAACCATCGAAAGTATTAGAGACCGTTGTTTGTAACGTTCTTTTCCCTCCAGTTGATCTCGTTAGATTTTAAAATTCGCATGCTTAATAATATTGCTGAAAATAAACTTATAAGTACAAATTTTACTTATTTTCAGTACAACTGCGATAATATCATAACTTTGAAAAATTATATACGTCCGTATGCAGCGATGGGCTGTCAATACATTAACAAGAGGCTCGTTTAATAAAAATCTATTCGCGGTAATTCGGGAAAGAGTTTTTTTATTAATCTTATACAATTATGAGCAATAATTATTAAAGCTATCGAATGTTACTATGCACATACAGTTATATTATGTAACACTACGCAATGTACTAGCATGAAATAATTCATGTCAATAGTTGAAAAATGTGTTAATTTATATTAGATTGCAAGAGTGAAGAGTTTCAATATTGAAACAAAGCTAGGTTTAATTATTTTCGCTACATTTCCATGATTCAAGCATCACACTTAATCCGTCGTAGATTAATTTATTATTTCAGGAAAACCAAATTTACATCACTGGATTCTAAAACTTTATTTGAATGCATATTTATACATTATATAAAGCATAGATCCGAGAATATTTAAAAAATATATATTATACTTTTTGAAAAATTAAAGAAAAAACAGCAGTGTTTTCTTTGTCAGTGATTGCATTTACGTCAAAAATTTTATATCACTGTTCGATTATATCCGTGTTAGAAGTATTTTCAAATTACCTACCGTAACATTTGATTCATCATTTTATATTGCATATAGTGGCATTTACAGTGAAAATCGTGTATGTTGTCGATTGTCCTACAGTTACATTGATATAGCGATGATGTATGAAATGAAAGTCTATACCTTTCTTATGAACGCCACTGCATCATCACATGCATTCTGTTGATTATTTACTTGAGCCATTAAGCACCTTCATATCTCGTACAGTTTCATTGCATCATAAAAGCGGTTTTATTTTTCAATATAAAACTTGGAACGCGGTGCGAAATGGACCTAATTAAAGGATTCCAGATTTTTTCGGCCTTTCACTGAATATCACTAAAAATAATGTACGTTGCGTCATTAGATGACAATTTTTTTATTGTTTGTTAATTCAACGCATCTTCCTTTTATGACTGCGATAAAATTAATATATAATCCGACTATATTGAGATTTCTGATAGTGTTTGTATGAAAAACGGTTTCTTCACAGTAAAATTTTACAATAATATCACCTACTGAATTATGTACAATATTCGAACTCATAACGTTCTTGATATTAAGGCGTGTGGTTACAACCACAGTGTTGGCTTCAATAGAATTATTTAGGCCACTTTCTCTACTTCATATATTCACAATTAATACAAATGTTTGTATGTCTTTCTAAAAAATACACATCGTTGGCGCTTAACAACTCCTGGAAATTTTTGTATCAAGTCTTTGCAAGATGCTGAATATTATAATTAAAAATGACGTCGTTGCTTTAGGTGTTTATCTCAAATGATTTTTAAATATAAAATACTTGTCACATTGATATTCGTTGTTTTGTACGGCTTTTAAAACATCATTATATCGAGAAAATATCATTCTTTAGTTAGCGTTGTGGGCTTCCGTGCCAGACCTCACGGGCCCAAGTCCCAGTACGAACAGCATTTTTTCGATCGACTTATGTTTAAACGCATCGTTGTTTGTGATGTCCCTCCCACTATTTACGATCCTTCAACAACTGGGCGTAGCGAGAGCGATTACTTAACCACTAGTCCTGTCTTAGAAAAAGGGAGGTTGAGTAATAAACAGTTCACGTAGAAAAACTTCTGTTGAGATACCTCAATATTTTTTATATTTTCCCATATTTTTCACATGAATATTTTTTTATATATATGTATATATAAATTTTAGCTAAATTGAGATATCGATTTAGTGTAGTATACATACATACCTTGCGACGCACTTTTTAAAGATATTTTTGGGGAGTGGCGGCCGGTCAATGTGGCATTTGATCAATGCACCCCTTGTATATGCAGGGGCGGTTATATTTCATGAAATAATATTCAAACATAACATTTATACCATTCACTCATTTTAAATTCTTCATGTTTTTATTGTCTAAAAAATAAAATAAAATGTTCTTAAATATTTATTATAGACAATAAATAAATGAAGAATTTAAAATGAGTGAATGGTCTTAATGTTATGTTTGAATATTATTTCATGAAATATAACCGCCCCTGCATATACAAGGGGTGCATTCATCCAATGCCACATTGACCGGCCGCCACTGTTGGTAAACACATCGAGTATTATGACATAAATTATATTAACAAAAAGTAGAACATAAACTTCATTAAAAAGTGAAAAACTGCCATTTATGACATAGTGGTATCAACCTCCCATGTAAACAGATATGTAAAGTGAATTTTGTTTCTTTTCCAACACATTGTTTTTTCTTCTATTACGTTGTTCAACGTTTGTGGACCACTCATTATTATTAATTGAAACTCCATGTCATAACTGTTACAGACTATCATTAGTTTTTTTCTGTCTCAATTAAAGTTCATTAATCCAATTAGAAAAGGGCCATGTGGACTCATTATCTACCTCATTACCTGAATAATTCACTAACCACTTCTTATAATTCAGAAAACTATCCACAAGACCTGCTATTGTTAGCACAGCCTTGTTAAGCCTTCAGATTAACTCTACTCTACTTAGCTAAGCCTAGCGTTAGCCTGAAACACGTGTCGCAGTTAGTAACACAACCATTGTAAGTACATACAATGTTATCAATTTAAATTTTTAATTGTATATAAATCGCCACCTCAATACTTCTTCTTTGGCCATTATCGCTCCCTATGTGCAGCATATGGCTACGTGCCATATGTGCCACGCGGCACCGCGGCGAAGTATGGCCTTGACATCCTCAATACTATAAATAGGTAAATTTGATCTAGTCATTGGTTGGAGAATGAAATTCAAACGATGTTAAGTCGAGTATGCACAAACTTTTTCTTGTTTTCTTTTCTTCTTTGCCCCTAGGGACAATGTATTTTAAGTACTTTTATTCCTATTTTTTCATGGATCAACGTTTCATCTAATACATACGTGTAGAATACACGTTGTATTTATAATTCAAAACTTAGTGTGATAGTTGTCTTTTTAATTTTTAATCAATAATATTTATGTAGAAATTGACTACATATTTGTAATAAGATGCAAGATTTGATCCAAATTTTTATCGGTTAGTTAATTTCTTATGAACCGATTTTTCTGCTTCATCGACGAAACAGCTTGCTCACGTTTATTAAATACAATGATTTACTGAAAAAAATGTACTATATTTTAATTTGTAGTTGAAATATTCGAAGGCCATAAAAAATAAACAATCTGCGGGTTGTGGACCCCTGATCTAAGCTATAACCATTGATTTATGTTAAATTGTATTTTGTAGAAAAAATGCGTTACATATCCAAAAGCTATCTATCTTAAAAACTTCAAAAATCAAGTTGCCTAAGTATTATGGTGACGAAATGAATCCATTGAAAATATTGGTATAGTTGTACAAATGTTAAAAGATACTTTGTTTTTCAAATAGATTAAATATCACAAAATAATATAATGTTTATGGATGTGAAGTCCAGTACTCATAATTTACGGCATCCAATGAGAGCTCGAGTTTATTTTATTTGAAGATCGCTTCGCCTATAGGTTTTCGTAATTAAAAACGTTTTAATTATGCTTATATACATCTTTTACTTATTTGTCTTAACCCACACTGACCTTGCGTGAACGAAAAAAAGATATTTCATTAATTGACGTAATTGGCTAGGAAAATGTTCTCACATTGAAGTTATTTTTTTAAAATTTTAATTAGTTTAATTATTTAATGTTGTTTTATGGAATCCTGAAAGAATTTTAACGCTTTAAGGAGTTACTACGTAGTTGCTTCGGCGTTCAGTTAATGAGATAACGAACACAAGAGCGTACCCCAGTGGCGTTACTACTCAACACCCAAAATATTTTACAGAATGGGAAAAAATATGTCGTCATAAATCGTATAATTCCTTGCATTTTTTTCGCCACTAATTTAAATATATATGAGTCACCGAGAAATGAAATCAACCAAGTAGTAAAATGGTAAAACTTTTCTATTGGACTTTTAAGTACAATCACGTATTTATTTGTTGTTTTTTGTGTATTGATTTTTTTTATTTTAGGGAGGAAAGGTTATTGAAGTAGGTATTTACTGATTAATGACATATATAATATTATAACGCACTTTTTCCTAAAAACACTTGGCTCACTTCACCTCTTAGGGCTCATATTATTTTCCAATAGTTACATTAATTGTCGCTGATAAATTTTCCAGTGTGTTTTTTCCTTTAAGGTAATTATGAATAAACAAAATAAAATTTAAATAACTTCCATTGTGCTTAAAATTAATTCACTCCTGCCTTAATTCCATAAGTATGAATATGTAATGTTTTTTAATCATAGACCAATGTTTTATTTTTTAATTTTAGGTTGTTCACTGTCAATACTTGGTGAAAAAGCATTATATTAAAAAAATATACGCAATATTCATTTATACTACTTCCAATTTTTATTTAAATCGATCAGGACCGATTTCCCTCACGACGAGCATGATAATAATCCTCGTCATGGGCGAAACCGGTCCTGTTATTTTTAAATAAAAGTGTTAGTAGTAGAAATGAATATTGTAAAGTTACCAATTAAGATTTCGACTGAAGGTGCTTGGTGGAATTTCAATATTAAATTTGAATCGTTCAAATTATGTACAAACTGACTGTCACTTCAAGTTCATCCGTGCACTTGAACGCCTGAATATGCCGAAAGGCAAAACCCGGGTTGTTAGTGATAAAATCTGTGTGAATGTACATAATTTCAACGATTCAAATTTGTAAAGTTATCAGTTGAAAAATGTGTAAAACCAATAAGGGGCTATCCATGCCAATAACACTGTTTAAAATTAGCTTAAAAGTGTTAGTTAAACCTAAATGCATGTCAAAATAAATCTGAGGTAATACTTGATTTCATTGTATAATCAATGAACGGATTTGATTGCACCAACTTGTCATTCGAACAAATCTTGGCTATTTTGCTAAAATGCCCATGTTGAGCTGTTAATTTTGAACGAAGAAGGCGGATTCATTTAATCCGAATTCTTCTGGAAATAATTGGCGGCGGGGAGCAGCGGTGGGGGCAGGTTTGTTTAATTACGCCACTGTATCACCTGTACGCGCACATAAATGAATAATAGACGTTCGCTTCGGCTAATTGGCAACTCCGTCTGAATGTTTTACCTGTTCATAATATTGTACGTCTTGATATGAGCCTCCGTATATGACTTTTATCGCAATTATTTAACATTGAGTATGAAATTGCGGGAGCGGAGCTACGAGATAATATTTTAGGGCCCCATTGTGTTTTAAACTCACAATGCCGCCATAAATTTTATTACCTTTCGTCTAATGATTTAATATGTACATATATATATTTAAATGTTCTTTGTGTATAATTTATATTCAAATAGGAATGTAAACTGTTAGATCGCGGGTAGTTTATTGCGTCTAATTAGTGATATCAATCTAATTAAAATTAGCTTTTTTTAATTATATCATTAAGATGATAATGACTATATAAAATGTACTGTATATTTTGATTGCTTTAAGCAGGGCTGTGGAGTCGGAGTCGGAGTTGGAGTCGTGAAAAATGAGCGGCTCGATTTTTTTTGAAAAATATATTTTATTATGTGTATTTAAACAAAATAGTCAAAAGTGTAAACATTTCATGCTTGGCTGATTAAAGATGATCTGATGGAATACATATATAAGTTAAAATGAAATTATTTAAATTTTTAAGAGTCTTAGTCGGAGTCAGAATCGTCAATTATTTTAAAGCTGTAGTCGGAGTCGTCTTTTTTCACGCGACTCCACAGTTTTCCTTTAAGTAATGTTGAATACCGATCGCAGTGGCCGTTTGATAAAATTTAAAACACAGACTCTCACACAGTGGGTCGCCTTTTACTAAGAACATAATATATGTACAATGAGAGATACTATCAGCGGTAGGCTGCTAATACGTTATCATGGGGCTTGCTTAATCTCAAGCTTTTCGCAATGATCTGGGCAAGGTGTATATTTTTTTATCTCTCTTAAGTAATTGTAAGAAATACTCAAATAAGCAATCGATTGTTACCTTAATACACTAATAATATTTAACGATATACGATATACCGTCAACTAATCGATTTTAACATTAAAAAATGTGTAAAATTTAACTGTCGTAGATAATATATTATTCAGTAATTTCAGTTATATACTCACTTGATATGAGAATATTGTTTTCTTTTAAATTAATAAAAGGCTCGCCGGTCTTAGTAAAAAAGCGTTGTGGGCTTCCGTGCCTGATCTCACGGTTTCGAGTCGCAGTACAAATAGCACTTTTTCGATCGATTTCTGTTCGAAGGCATGGGTGTTTGTGATCTCTAAAAATTCCCTCCCACCCTTTCCGATCCTTCAATAACTTGACGTAGCGAATGCGATTAGTCAACCACTAGTCCTGTCTTCGCTTTATCCTTCTATCTCTTCTACTCTTTTTCAAAATGAGAGGTTGAGTGACAGACAGTTCTCGTAAAAAAATGTTGAGACACTTTCATTAGGAGGCCATATACTATATGACCATATTGAGAGCGGACATAGATAAAAAATATATATATAACAATATATTTTTTTATGCAGATAACGTGTATCAGTTTTCAGTTCTCAAAAGGCAAATTTTTGTTTTGTTTTGGCAAATGATCCAAATTTTTGAAATGATATCCTTACTAGATTATATGAAATTTGAAGTTTTCAACCGCCTTACTAGATAGAATTTAAGCTAATGAAAAAAAAGTCTTATGTTATTTTCATAATAAATAGTCCAGAATGGCTTTTACATGATTCCATTTTAGTATTGCATAACACGATCACACAACCACGGTCATTTCTGTATCATTATAATTTTATCCGTTTTATCAGTGATCAGTTGATCACGTTAGGGTACTTAGGCGGAAACTGTCAACAAGTGATTATAAGATTACATCAGCTGATCTGCAATCAGTTCAAGTTGTTATATTACTTTTAGTTTTCCAGCTCCATATGTTATATTGATGTCATGAATCAACAACTATGATATCAAAATTATTATTTAAAATAAGTGTATAGTTTCACGAAAACTTTCATATTCATAACTAATTTATGATTAGCGATCAATATTTATTTATTACACACAATAATATTAACAATCAAACATCATTCTCATTTCCAATTCATTCATTCAGTCATTCGCTATTTTTCATTATTCTCTTAATAAACCCATCACATTTTGGGGGCTAATAGAGGTAAAACAAACGAAACTACAAAACAATCAACGCAAAAACAGTTTTTGTATTCAGTAAGTTTGTACTTAAAACATATTACTTATGTGTAACGGCAAAAAAAACAGTTGATAGATTAATTAATGAAAGTCAATGAAGTCAGTTCAAGTTTATCCGTGCACTTGAATGCCTGAAGATGCCGAAAGGCGAAACCCGGGTCGTTAGTGACAAAATCTGTGAGAATGTACATAGTTTGAACGATTCAAATTTAATATTGAAATTCCACCAAGCACCTTCAGTCGAAATCTTAAATTATAATCAATGAAACTTTTTAATAATGTTGTTTTAAAAATATATAGTACCCATATAAATAATACTAAATAAAAAAAAATTAGACAATCAAATAAACATTTTGTTTTTGTAGTTTCGCCTTTGTCACCCTAATTCCTTGAATTCAATGCAGTTAATTACATTTTCGGATCCGTGGCGCAGTGGTCAATATCTTTGTCTTCCGTGACGGATGTCACGGGCTCAAGTTCAATTATGAACAACACTTTTTTTTTTATCAAATTATCGTTTTCCGTTCGACGGCATGGTTGTTTGAGATATCTGAACCCCCCATTTGCAATCATAAAAAACGATTTTTATACCATAATTCCTTTCTTCCATAGTAAACTACTAATTGTTTCTATTCCTACTCCATTAATAAAAAAAGTTGAGAAAATGAGTAACAAGCTGTTCTTGTAGAACAATTCTGTAGATATAACTTTGTTAGGAGGTCATTTACTTTATATTCGAATCGGACGTTGATTAAAGAAACTACTGGAAATAGAAAAGAGTTTACGCGCCTTGTAAAATTGATCGAGTCAATAGGATATGTTATGTCCGAGCATTGGTATTAATCAATTAATCAAAATGTATATATGCGAATCTCGTCTGCTGGGTAACAGGGCAGCCGTGGCCGCGGGTAAATCTGCCGCTGCAAGTTAATTGGTCGCCCCGCATATTGAGAGAGAATATGTGGCGACGTGTCGTAAATTCAAACAATTTACGTCCATATTGAAAACGATAGGCCTCGAGCGACCTGACGCGGGAGCCCCCGAATGCATACCTCCGCGATACGCCCTCGCCCCTGCCACGCGAGAGCGTCGACTTCGACGGCGCCCATCGAAATTCCCTGCGACGCTTCTGCGGATATCAGTGATACTGACAACTATGCATATTTTGTCTATTCAATATTGCTTCCAATTTTAAGCATATGCATCTTTAATCATTAGATCATCTTAGGTCATTTCTACAAGCTAAGGAATGTTTATCAACCAATTGTTAAATCTTTATTTCTGAAACGGCACAGAAGGTTAGATGTGAAGGCACCTTCAAACCAGCGGTGGCAACTCTTCTCATTTATGATAAAGATCATAGTTCGATTTCTAGATTTTTAAACTATCAATGATCAAAATGTTGAAAATATTATAGTCACTTAAATTCTAAAGAAACACCTTAGAAAAAATATATTTTATCGAGAACTTTGAATGTCAGTTTTTTAGTCTTTCTCTTCGGATGAAGTGTGAATAGATAGGTTCGATTCTAAGTAATTTACAATTATATTGATAACTTGAGAATGTATGTCAAATTTTTATCTTCCTGAATGATTCGATTAAAAAATATCTGACGCTTACAGCTATAAAAATTTCTTTATGCCATTTAACAGCGTTCCGGCACCTTTTTCTCGGCATTTTTTTATCTTTCAAATTAATATTTGAATTTTTTTATTTTGGTTTAACTTGTCGTAGCACTTTTGATACTTTTCTGTATAGGCCCTGTCTTTCTATCCATACTCTCATCCAAAAAAGAGAGAGTTTGCGCAACTGAGTAACAAACAGTTTTCGTAATAAAATAAATTGAAATACCTCCATTAGGAAGCAATATTCTCCACGTTGGAAACGGACATGGATTAGAAAAGAAGCTTGACAAGAAGTGAGTTCCGCCAGTTTTTTTTTTTCAAAAAAGCATTGGTTTGGACTAATGTATTGTCAAATAAATTTACTAAAATTACGTTTCCACAAAGAGATGAAATCACCAACTACCCGTAATTTTCTTAGCGTATCATTCCCTCGCTGAAAGAACCGGCATCAATCGTTATAAACTGTTTTTTTTTTAATTGTATTAGTAGTCCATTTTCTTCACAACGGTAGTCGATATGGCTCGTATAAAAATAACCCGACGACAATCGTCGTGTCGCATCAAACTTGCCCGTCGGTCCTATAAAAAGAGCAGTAGCTATGAAACATGGAAGTCACGAAATATCATTCATTATTTTATAAAGTTTTTTCGTGTATCCCATGCCGTGTACTTTTTGTTATTATCCTCACGTGTTCAACTTATTACGCTTGTCCGGAATTTTGTTTTTTTTTTAATAATTTTACTTGACTCGTTATACGGTTTAATTGGGCGGTGATTGAATAAAAGAACAAGATAATAATTATTTTATAAGAAAATGTTTATTTAAATTGACGTATATTAATATAGTGAAGTGAATCACTTTTTGCGTACAAATTTCTTGTGCTTTCGAATCTCTTATTTATTAATAATGAAACGAAAATATTGTATAGGCATAAAACAGTTAATTTATTGGACAACTTATATATATACAGTGGAACCCCGATCTACCGTTCTCGCATTGTTCGTTTTCCCGCATGAATCGTTTATTTTTCATAGTCCCGACCAAGCACCCATAAGAACAATGTTAAATAATCCCGCATTAATCGTTCCCCGATTTACCGTTTTCCTCGATCTATCGTTTAAATATTTTGGTCCCGTCACGTTTCGTTTCGTTGAATATTTCTCATAAATAGTCTTTCTTCGTATTTCGTTTTGCGTTTTTTTTTCAGTGGAACCCCGATCTTCCGTTCCGTTATCTTCGTTTTTTGCATGGATCGTTTATTTTTTACTCAATTATACACTTTATAATAAATTTAATAGTCTTACATCGTATCTGGTTGTCAAAAGTCAAAAATAAAATGCTTAAATAAAAAAACTAGAACACTAGCTGAAAAACTGAAAACAATTCAAGGCGTTAAAAAAATCATATAGCAAAAAAAGTTAACGTAGAAAGTACGCGTGTACGCGTGAAAAGTAAGGGTGGGTGTCTGTCAAAATCTAAGTACCCAACTAGGAATAGGCAACTTGGTATTTATTCATTAAGCAATTAAAGAATAAATTTATAGATTCTTTAATAAAAAAGTGAAATATAATATATGAGTTTGTTGAAAATCAAAAATTTTTGGTATTATTTGAAGATTTCCCGCATTATCGGTTTCCCGCATTATTCGTTGATTTTTTCCGGTCCCTTGGAAAACGTAGAATCGGGGTTTCACTGTATATATATACATATATTATACTAAAGTTTGTGTCCTTGTGCACCTTTATATCTGCACTTTTCCGTCCACACCGTTCTGTCCGGTCACAATTATCAGTGCATTTTAAATACCGTGACTCAATTATGGGCATATAGTTTAAAGACCGTCAAATTATTGAGAATATTTCATTAATAACAGATAAATATAATATGTTTTGATGATTAGCTTCATCGTGAACACTTATTTAAGTATACGCAATACAAAACATTCAAGCAGTAAATTTACCGCATATATATCACAGTCATTGTTTCGATTCACTTTAAAAGTTAACTAACAGTAAGTCCTCGATTGAGCAGATGTCGGAGGTAACTTATAAAACATGATGTTAATGCTTTACGTATGGTAAGCACGTTGTAACTAATATGCAGCGATTTTAACGGGCGCCAGCCGATGATTTGTTACGGGCTAAGCCACGCTCACCCGAGTTTATTAACGTAAAAGTCCGCATTTTTTAGTTGCCTTATTTGTTCTTTTTTGCTATAATGGAATTGGTTATTCCGTATGGTATAGCAATCCCTAGCCCTTAGCTAGAATGGACTATATGGCATAAAAAGGCAAAATGTGTTATAGCGTTATTAAACCAACACTCCCTTGCTTGAATTACACTTATATATTAAGGATTTAATGTATTAAAGATGTGGGGATATTCTTGGTCCGTAAAACGAAGCGTAGAAAGACGTTTTAGCTTACCAATAGTTCTCTCTAAAACCCATCCACTAAAATTCTTTCTTTACTCTGAACGAAGAAAGATTCGGGACGACTGAATTCAAAAACAGTTCATACTTCACACTTCATAGCAATTATATACGAACACGGACTTAAAATTATTTTTTATACAAATGATAATTGACAGTTATACGTGCACTGTGTATGTCCGGATAATTGGGTGTTAACCAATATTTTTTTATCAGCTAACTGATAAAATTGTCTTATATCCTAACGGCATATCTTTTAACTTGTCGTCACGTAACAATGTACGTCTCGTTTCCATGATTTGATGACCCTAAATTCCACACCGTAGATATCTAGTGCATTTTTTTAATAATTCGTATGCACGTTCCTGTTGTTATGTAACTCAGGACAAATGATGTCCCTGTGCTCGTTCAGATGAGAAAATAATTACGACAACAGAATTTTTATATCCTCTGAAAAAAAATATGTCTTCTTGTAATGCAGGCGGAGTGTCTGCCGCATGTGAAATTTGATCATTAACAAAATAATGGCTATCTTTTTTTCTTCAGAATGCTTCGTAAAAAAACAATGTATTTGTGATGTCAGTGGTATTCCGCGTCTGAATATTTGGGTTTTTAACGAATCTTATTTTAATAAATTTGAACTATACGACGGAGAATGCTAACTATTAGTCAACGTTTTATATTCTCATTAACCATAATTGGCTAAAAAATATCTACGTAATTATCTTTACATGCTATTTATTAATCATCGATAGTTATTTGAGCTTTCGTCGTTTTCGTGGCTAATTAACTTGATATATCGGTTTTTTGATAAATAATTTGCTACAAACAGTTTTCATAAATCACTTTGAATGAAAAATAACGCTTTTGGACGACACTTATTTGAATTAATTTGAATGATAAGCTGCCTCAAAATAATACTTTCGATGGTTTCGGCGGTAACTTTGTGGAAGTTCATTTTAATAGAAAATTTAAATTAACTTTGATTATTCCACGTATTGTGTTACTAACTGTGACACGTGTTTCGCCTCTTTCAGGGGCATCTTCAGACTTACTATCGCAAAGTTTGCTTAAGTAATGAAGCAAGATTGATTGATTATTTTGATTCCACACCCCCCTCCTTGCTCCCCTTAAAAGGAAATAAACCCAAACTCCATTTTGTAATTTCATAATTTTAAAATGTTAGAATCAATCTTGCTTCATCACTTAAGCAAACTTTGCGATAGTAAGTCTGAAGATGCCTCTGAAAGAGGCGAAACACGTGTCACAGTTAGTAACACAATACGTGGAATAATCAAAGTTAATTTAAATTGCCTCAAAATTAGATATAAAATTAGTGTCAAGTATAGATTCTCGGCGAAGAATTGTAGTATTTATTTTAAACTTTTTATTCTGATCGGAATACAGAGTAGGAGCAGCACCTTTACTCTACTGTTTATTGTAAGATGTCTAAGTAATATGTTTACTGATTAAGTATATTTTTCGTTACTCAAAGATGTGAATTGTTTTTGTGTTAGGAGAACATGAGTATTTTCAAAAAATCGAGACCAATATATGAGAGCTTGGTAAATAAATGTTGGCAAATCAATTAAAAGTTTTTTAAATTTAGATCTATAAAGTGTTTTAAAAACCCCTACCGCCCACCATGAAAACTGGAACGCCCACTAGTGAGTGGTAGGGACCAAATTGACTACCAGTGTTAGAACTGCAACTTTTCCAGTTCTAGACGATGACATATCTAACTAATTTACATATGGGCCCTAGAGAGGTGAAGTGAGTCAACTAGTAAAATGGTAAAACTTTTTTCTTGGACTTTTATGTTCAATCAGGTTTTTATTTGGTGTTTTGTGGATTGCATATTTTTTTTACAAAGATAAAACTATTTTTAATGTGTATTTACCTGGTGTCTCCTAAAATTTTTGATGAACACGCCAGAGACGAGTCAATAACTTGTCAATAATACCTTGTCAATAACTAATTAAATTAATAATTTAAAAAGTTAACTGAGGTTACTTTACTTTTACGATACTTAAAGACGTGTAGAATATTACAGCGCATCAAGATTTTTTTTCTAAAATACCACATGGCTTACTTCACCTCTAATGGGACCATAGAATGCCGTCATTGTTTCCTGATACCTCATAATATTATTGCATATTAAAATAGTTGACTTAATCCTACAGTGTGAAGACATTTAAGTTAGTCGACAAACTGTCAAGATCGTCGGCTATTTCGCAGCGATAAGTTGAAAATTAGATTGTTGTATTATTAATTACTTTGTTAAAATGTTTTACACGAAAGTAAAACCTTCTTTAATTGATGGCTTACACTCCGTCTCGCATACGTAGCCCATGGCGTACGGCCACGGAGCCAAATAAACTCGTCATTATATCGTCTGTATTCCGTACCAATTAGTAGCTGGCATGTCCCGGCCACTATCAAATCTACTATCTAATTTATTCTCGTCGTTGTCTGCCCAACAAATGTTTTAATCGAAATGTTCCCGGCCATCATGTTCTTGGAGGAGATCAGTATTTCATCTCTCGATAAAATCTGTAGATCTCTCGACTAGGCCGTGTGGATAATTTACTGCCTCAATTCTAACCCTCGCAACACGACACTGAAATTTAATTCGAGGCGAAGAAACGCACGGAATCGACGAAATAAACAAATATTGAAGTACCGAATAATTTTTATATAATATGTCGACATAAAGGAATTTTTATACCGCGTGCTGTGGTTATGCTTGTAACGGATAAGTTATTAGGCACATATTTGATTTATTTGAAAACATTATTAATTTAATAGTTATTGTTAAATTTTTGGTTTAGTTTATCGATATTTCGGCATAACATTACTGTCAGTTATCAGATATTTGTACTCAAAATGCTATCAAGTATACAACATGAATAATCAACTATATCACATTCTAAAATGAGATTGTACCAAAATTATTAGATTGTACTTTTAAATGTAGTAATTTGTGTTTGCTATTTCATTATCTTCCTATTAAAACAGGTGTGTTTTGGAACAGGACTCTTTTTTGATACTTAAAAATTAAATATTACGAAGCTTTCATCTATTTAGTCCAGCCATACTCAACCTGCGGCCCAGTAAGCCCTCCATCGGTGAGCTAAAATAAAGGAGTTTTGGAGATATCTCGGGAAAAAGTATACCAAATCGAGGATTTAAAATTCCTCGGTGAGCTAAAAAAAAAAGGAGTATACCATAAATATGTTGCGGCCCACGTAGAGAAGCAAATATCGGAATGCGGCCCCGAGAAAAAAAGGTTGAGTATGGCTGATTTAGTCCCATATTAAGTCAATAGACGGAATATTTGAATCCCTTATTTTATGATATTTTTTTGAAAATTAAGTTCCCAGCCATGATTGCTTGGTATTATACGTTAAGTGGCACAAAATATGACTATTTTGAATAAAAGCTCAACATTTTTAAGAAAACTTAAACAACAAGACTTGGCATAGAATATTATTTGCATATAAATCAAAATTTTATGTTAGATTAATATACATTTAATTTTATTAATTAATATTTAATAATTTTTAACCAAGTTTTATTAGACATCTTTGGGGGACATTAAAAATATAAAATAAAGCATAGTGAAAATTCATTTTTAAAATTCCTTTGATCATTCAAGAAAGCATTTTACTTTCACCGACCGGCTTGAGGAACGTAACTGATTCAATAATATAATTAATTATCGTCGTTTAACGGTTAACATCCTGTCTTCGGGCCGCATATTCCAGTTACTATTTCTTAACATATAGCTCCGATATTAAAACATTTTTACTTTAATTAAACTATTTATAAATATGCTTAAAAACTTACTTTAATCATATATATAATAGTTAAATTAAGAGTTAAATATTCACCTTTATCGAGTAGGCTTTCGTTCATGTCAGGTTTGATGTCAAAGATAGAATCACTGCCACAATAATTACGAATACAACTATTATAACTCCGTTATACTACTTTTATTTTTTATTAAACTTGTAATTTCCACAATTTTTCTGTCATATCTACAAGGGTCTCCAATCGCGTCTCCTCCAATTCTGTGATCCCGAAATCCCGGAATTGTGACAGTATTAATCCTGATATTTCCGTTGAGCGAGGTCTAAAAAAATGGTTTCAAATTTAGGTATTTTTCGGGAATTCCGTAAATACTTGGGTTTTTCAATTTGCAAATACTGGATGAGCTTAAAAAAAGCCCCACGCCGTTTATTTTGAGACATCCGCGAATTCCTGGGTTTTTTTCAAATCGACATGAAATTGTTTGAGAAATACCAGGATTTTAAAATCGCCGAGCAAAAAATATCTCAATTTATATTCGATTTTATGTTGAATGGTTACCTTCATATCCACCGAAAATTAAGCTTGGCTTACAATCAATTCACATAAAATGAGTTGGAAGCTTGTGAAATGGAATAATAAAAATATTTGTATAATGGCATGATGAAATTTTTACTCACGCATTTATGTCGGCTTTTAATAAGTTGTCTTTTTCTCAGCCTAAAAGGTTTACTTCACAAAGTAGAATACGTATAAGCTACTACTTTTATAGGTACTCTAAATAGTTATTTATTTATTGTATTTAATGTAAAATAAACAGTAAATGTGAAACAATGTTGGTACATTTTAGATTGGAAACCTATTCATGTCATAGTGGTTTTTAGGGTTGTAGAAAACGGATTTCTCTCTGAGACATATCCCCAGAGTAAGGGGGTGTAGAAGGATAGAAGAGACAGTAAACGGGACAATGCAACCCTCAGTTGTGTACGTACAGGTGTGCTCATAATTAAACTGCTAACAAAGCAATTAGCAGACTTTAATGGGGAATGTTTTAACTGTTTATAACAACTAACACAATGAAACGAAACATTTTTTCTGTATTTGTTTGCCCACGTTAAAAATATTATTGTCTAATTTCAATGGATGATTGAGATAATTAAATGATAAATATTTCGTCCAAGACTTAGTTAGATATCCAAAATATCGTTTTTGTGTGTCATATTTTTGCATTTATATTATGAATAAATTGTTAACATTTAAAATTTAACCATTTTTATATTAATAGTTAAAAGGAAATAAAAAAATAGAGCTCTTAGGATAAAACCTATGTTAGATAGATTATTATAACATTAACATCATTTTTTTAGTGTATTTCCCGCATTTTTTAGGTCTTTCGTAGATTTAGAAAAAAAATTGTCACTGCCCGATTTGTGGAATTCCGAAAATAAAAAAATGTGGCACCTTCTTTTTTAGCTCGCGTGGATTTCAAAAACTTTGCCTGGTTGTTTATGATCCCGGGATTTCGGGATGCGGGACCCGGGATTGGAGGCCCTATTACTAACTGCTGCCAGTACGGTGACGATATATTCTGCATATTATAGTGTTGTAATATTTTTTTGATGTTTTTTTATCAATTGATCAATACACTCGATAGCTTTGTTGTTCTACTTGTCGTGCAGTTTAGAGTAAAAAAATGTATCATTTCTTTAACAGCCTTCATTATTCATCAGACTAAATGCATCGTAAAAAATGACTAAAACTGTGCTTATTAGTTTTCATCCCGCTATTATTTAATGTCTTTTACACTAAGGGCGGGAATTTTGTCCCACTGGCTGAGCGTAGGAATACGATAATATTAAAAATATATTTTGCACGGAATATTGCCACCGTAGTATTTTATACATTTTATACATGTAAGAAAGTTTCTGTTTACTGAGAATGGACGAATTCTTTCACCATAAAATTCACTTAAAAATAATTGTATAAAATGTTTTCTATAGTTATCTGGCTCTTTGGCTCATACTTTACTATTTTGTCTAATTTGAAAATGCATTATTTAGGAGATGAGAGCAAATGTGACGCATTATTCGGTATTTGTTTATTGTACGCCGCTTTTATGAAAGAACACGAAACTTAGATTAAAATGTTCGCTTTATGTGACGTGATATTTGGTTTTTAGACTAATGATGGCTCTTTGGTGGACATGTTTCACGTTTTTCCATGTCAGTGTGAACACGTAATAATGCAATCGTATGTATACCTTGATTCACAAGAGGCGATCTACTGTCACGAAATTTATATATTTTTAAATTACATAGTATGATTATACTATTATTAAAACCACGTATATGCAGTGGTAAATAAATAGGTACCGGGTCGGTCATTGATTTTTTCCCTATTTTTTTTGTTATATACGTCCGAAGTTAAAAAACCACAAGTTTTAACAATTAAACCAATAAAAAAACGCGCGATTATTTTTAAAAACAAAACTGTTCCCACTTCTTGTACGATACTTTTGATGATAAAAATACAAAAAAAAATCAAATAAACCAAAAATAGAAGATCAATTTTGATATAATGCTTATCAATTTTATGAAGAATATTTTGAATATATGTATGCACTTAAAAGTTAAGTTACAAGTCAAAAAAGTGGCAGGGCGGTGCCCTGGCTCATTTCATGTGCCAGGTCGCCGACCTGGACCCACTACACCAATGCGTATATGTATACGTTGTGGTGTGATTGAGATTGGCTTTTTAGTTACGTGAGTTTTATACGCCAACTGGATATTTGTTTACAAATGAATAAATGTGGATCATACATAAATATATTCATTAATTTTATGTTTTTAACTGGCTTTCGCTACAGTCTAGTTTGGTACATGGAAGACTTCACTATAGAATCAGAACACGTATACAAATTATTATAAAACTCAAGTCTCAAAAAATAGTGTCAAATCTGTCAAATTTAATACATATTGTACAGTGATTAATTTTCAAGCCACAGGAAGCATTCGAGTATAATATTCTTTATTTTCAATAAAAATATTTTTTACATCCATAATATGTTTTGACAAATTTTCAGGTGTAGAATGGCAGGCACATTCGCAGTAAATTCGTGATATTGCACGCGTGTTGCAGCGTTTAATTGCTGTATTGTAGGTCGGCAACCAGGTCCTTCCCCACGCCTTTGACGACGCCATTAAAGCAACAAAAACCGTTTGCCACGCTGGCAATTTATGGTGATCTGCGGCGTGAGTTGTGCCAACATTGTGGCACAGTTTCTCAGCACCATCACCCAGGAGATCGCATTGCCGATTCCTCTTGCCAGATATCAGTTATTTTTTTATCGTGTTATGTAAATAAAATTGAGAAAAAAAGTCTAGTATGAACATATTTTTTCACATCATATTGACGATTATAATTCAATAAAAGTGTACCCATGTTACAACGTAAGAGTATTATAATGAAAAAAGCAAAAAATTGGTTTGACACAACGAATCACGAATTGAATGATGGTGAAGAGCGCGAGATATATTTCCAGCTGCGAATATAAGCATAACATAATCTATATTCCCAATATAATCATTTGACTGTGGTCTTTAATAAATTTTATATGCAAGTAAGATTCGTTTATATATTTTTACTTCTACCATAATCTGTACCAATAAGAATTTTTCAATATCATTATATGGAATACGTTGTCATAATATATATATAAGTTACTAGTCTTAAATTTTGTGTGATAGATATACAAATAAGTCACTCTCTTAATATAATACATTATTTGTTATAATAATTATCTTACGTTAGTACAATTGCAATCTTGTTTTATCGTAAAATTATATATTCCCGGGATTTTATGTATTGATTTTATTTTTAAAAGATTTATCTTTTGAATAGATACCTTATCCACCAAGTATTCACAGTGAACACTTAAAAGCGAGTTATTGATTCTACTAAATGCTTAATTGTTTAGTTAATTATATTTCGTCCTTTGTATCTTTATACTATAAGATGTTTAAATAATAAATCCTTCATATGTATTGAATGGTTATTTTATCATAAATGATTTTACGACATCGGTTAAGTAATTCTCATTTTACATTGAAAGTTTTCCAGGAACTGGTATTGATTTATCCATAGCTAAAACACACCTTGTATAATGAGAAAAATTAATTTGTCACGCAGTCAAAGTAAACATACTTGTTGCGCGGTTCACAAGACGAGATGAATCAAAGGCAAATGTTTTCAGTTATTGTCTCGCGGTAAACAAACTATTTACTGTCGGCCAGTTATGCAAAGAACTCGTCGGCATTTTAAGTGTTTGCTCACTTAGAGCCTCGCTCGGCTGGTTAGTGGTTACCAAGAAAGAGATGAATCCTAGCCGACTGTTGTAAGAGAATACAGCTCAATTCTTCAAACAATATATTAAGCTTTGTCAAGTTTACTTAGCTGTAGATACTTTGATGCATTATATTTTATATCATTATTTTCGTTGTTGGTTTTCAATGCTAACTAATTATTTGGACACTAACTAAATGGCCTGTGCTGTGTTATGATTAGTTTATGACCGTTTTGGTATGCTGACAACTTATGTATTCATGATTTTAATACAATTTATGTTTGTTGAAAACAAATACATACACAAATAATATCTAGTATTGCTTGATAAAAAAAAATCATTGAGTGAAAGCTGCACTTGAAAATATTTGTATCAACAATTTTCAGTCAAATACATTTGATTCAATGTGAACAGCTTATCATTCCAAAAATCTGTAATCCGAGGGCTACAAAACATCACGCTCTAAGCAAATTCGTTAAGCACTGCAATCTTTCATATAAACTCTGTATTGAAGCTTGCAGCGCATCACGAATTTGCTTATAGCTTGACGTATCGTGGCCCTCGAGTAAGAGCAGTAATAACATATAATTCTTTTCAAAAAGTACTCGTGACTTCTTCAGTGAATGAGGATTAAAACTAATATCTATTTTGTAGATTTAAACAGGCATGCACAACCGTTTTCATCTAGCGGGCCGCATAGGAACAAATTATAATAATTTTGGGCTGCAAAAATAAAATGAAAGTACATACTCTCAATTCTATTTTTACACTGAGTATACGTTACATGTAAAACAGCCGTGCAAAAAAGTGTAAACATAGATAAATGAAAAATAGGTGATTATACTATTTTGAAAATATAAAAATAAATAAGATTAGGTGTGCATACTTGTAATTGTGAAATACGTATTTTTTCGTCTTGTCTTGTATTCAAAAGTTAGATCGATTTGGCATTGAAAAGAATTGCTGTGTATAACTTTTCAATTTTGTATAAATAGCATTGTTAAATTATATTTCTTATCAGTTGACAATGCTCGCAATGAGCGAAACCGGTCCTGACATATTAAATAAAGTGGAATGAAGTACAAAGGATTATTGTGTTTTTATTAATATAATGCCTTTCCACCAAGTATTGACAGTGAACACCCTAAAAGTGATTATAGAATTTTCTTTAATATTTATTATATTAAGCTGCAAAATTGAGTGCAAATTTTCGCCACTAAGTATATTTCTTTGGATCGATTTATTCTGCTTTATCACAGAAAAATCTTGCTCACATTTAATAAATTCAATGATTTACGTAAACAAATGTGTAGTATAGTTTAATTTTAAGATTGAACATGCGAAGGGTATAAGAAATTTTAAACAAATCGCACGTGAGTTGTGCATCCCTGATTTAAAGTTACAAAAGTTATCAATTTTAACCATGTATCAAAGATGAATTTCCTCGTAGTGACAGCCATGTTTATAGATATATTACTATTTTAAATGGTATTGAAATCGTTCTAATTGTTCAACAATATATTGCAAAATATATGGATATTAAAATAAGTAAGTTTTTATAACTATCAAATGTGGATAGTTTTACTATTACACTAAAACTCTTGAATTTTATATATTTTCAGTACGTTAATATCGTGTGATTCTTATTCCATGTGTACGCAGCGCAACAATGAAAAGAATGGACGACATAAAAAGTAAGATATACCATTCTATATCTTCGTTAGGTAGCTTTAAACGGCCCTACAGTGAGGCAGTAATTCAAAAGGGTAAAATACATTTATACGCCTTATTCCCACAACAGATTTTCGAGATAATGTTGCTTTAATTGAGGTATTTCGAATTTTGTGTCACAATGGTGGTACAATTATGTTTCTCTATAGCGTGTTTGTCGAAGTCCTCGTGTGTTCAAATTATACTTTTAATGTGTGTGTATTAGATTATATTTGTAATAAATCTATCTGGATTTCAATTATAATAAAATTGAAAACATAATATATATTGAACAATTGTTCAAATATTGTTGATAGTAACACCTAACGGTTAAATAGAATTAGTTATAGTAATTTTTGTATTATTTTATTTTAATAAAAATAATAAAACATTTTTAGTACTTTTTCCACAAAAAAAAAATATTGGATCAGGACCGGTTTCGCTCATGGTGAGCATTGTCAACTGATAAGAAATACAATGAAACAGTGATATTTATACAAAAGTTAAGTAAGAAAAACAAGGTATGACAAACAATTGGTATTACAAATAAGCAAATGAATTGAAGCAAAATACAAGAAAAATAAACTATACCAATTATGGTTCCACATCCAATTGTGGTTGACAAACATTAAGAATTATTTATTATATACACTAGTTGTTGGTATTTGCTTTGTTAATGATAATTCATACTTAATTGATTTTTGTTGTAATAGTTTGCATTGCTAAGCGGTCTTCAACTTTTTATTTATAGTTTATTTTTCTTGTATTTTGCTTCAATTCATTTGCTTAGTTGTATATTTTTTCACCTTATTAGAATAGAGTTCTACCAAGTAAATGCTAACTCAATCAATATTATTTTACAAACATATCAAAGCAGCAAGGTTAATTACGATTTACAGCATTATAAGTAATTTGGTATAAACATAAAACTTGTCTACAATTTCCATTTGGTTTTCCAAATATTTACTACGCATTATCATACTTTTTATTCTTAAGCAAGGTCTGAATTTGCATTACAGTCACCTGTTTCATTTGCTCCCCCTCTCGTGACGCAATTTCTTTCTCACCTCTCGTGCTCAAGCACCTCTCACCTCTTCATTATCACAAGAACCTGTTGGAGCACACCTTTTCAAGGAACAGCGATTCTCAAAAGTCTACATTATATGCGTATCCTTATCGCATTTTGAGAGTAGTTCGAAATTGTTTTTTAATAATAAGAGCTTTCACTGTCAATATTTGGTGGAAAGGCATTATATATTTAAAAAAAAACTCTACCGAAGTATTAATTTCACATTTATTAGTTATCATCAGAACCGCTCAGCTTTGCCTTATTAATACATATTTGACGCATTTTAAATAATTCGACATATATTAATTAATATATAGGTTAACAGCTTAGATCCCCTTACAAGTGTTCGAAGGAATAGACAAAAAATAATATGTAAACAGAAAAACAAACAACAAAGATTGCAGGGCTTGAAAAAACCTGAAAAAAACACCCAAATAATGCGTCTAAAGCAGTGGCGTATGGTGAGAGCTTTAGGTGTGCTGTGTATGAAAATAAAATTAAGCAAAACAATTATGTATATGAAAAAAATTTGATTAACTGAATCACAAGCATTTCTTCGAACCTTAAAGTTGCGTACAAAAATATTCGCTCCACGCTACGCGTACCTAGACTGCGCGATTGTATGCAGTCGTATGGGAAGGCAGGTCGTGCGCTTGGGACAACGCTTGCCTTTTCAAGTACAGTATACTTCCGCGCAATAAATATACTTTAAATATATTTCTTTATGTTTTACATTTTGCGGGCGTATGTTCCGGGTGTGCGGCGCACACCTTGCACACCCTGAATATACGCCTCTGGTCTAAAGTAGCTTTTGGAACCCCCCAACAAACATATTATATCTTATATATATTATAACAAATATATTTTGTAACAATTCAGGCGCTAGTAGTGGGAAACAAAAACTTAAAAGTTGGTATTAAATGTACCTTAATAAAACGAGACAATATAAATCAAAAGCAAATAACGAGAAAATATAAATTTCAACCACCAAAAATCTGACTTTGTTGACTTATAAAAAAAAATTATAAATATTTATACCTAAATATTTGATTTCGATATGGAAAATATTTCGTGAAATTTAACATTCTATCGTATATTTTACAAAATTCACCAAACCTTTTTCTTTGCTTAAAATTTTCAAAAACTTGAGAAATGTAACTTGCTCGTCTTTTCTGTCCACTAAGGTGGAGTAGAGAAGGCAGACGACGTTACTTGGCGCACAGCACGGGACGGTACGCCTAGACAACGCTATCCACTGAGGCTGTCTGTACCCTGACAAAAAATCAGAACGAATTTGTTTTCAATTCTAAAAAACACTAAAAAAAATATTTTTAAAACTTATATTGATGGAGTTTCAAAGTATAATTTCCATAATTTTTACATGAAAAATAATAAAAATTACCGACTGATGTGGACGACTTAGTGGAATGTTTCTTTCACATTTCAGTTTATTTTTTAAATAAAGCTCAGGATTTTCTCCTGTCATCATCAATCAAGTAATTAAAAACTCATGTTTCGCTATTAAAAATTGTATTTGCTGGACCGATCTGATATTTGTGATGCAAAAAAAATCTCTATATATGTATTTTATTCTTTTTTAAATTGAGGTCGAAAAAGCTATGTAATTCGCACCACAATAATTATATTGGTTAATTCATAATCATTTTGGGCTTCACACCATCATCATAACTATAGTTTTGTATACCAGATATTATAACTAAATACATTGCTTTTGGTACCTCATTATAATAGAATTATCTATACCAGTGCTTCCCAACCTGGGGCCCGCAGGTTTTTCGCAAATTTTCATACTTTCAACATTCTTTGTGATAAAAATATGATTTTCTATTTTTATGAAAATATGATAAAAGATTTTCGGGGGTCCGCAGATTACTGTTTTCAGATTAAGGGGTACGTCCCAAAGGTTGGGAAACACTGGTCTATACCATAGTTTTTTATTGCATCTAATAAAAATGTAGTTTCTGATTTTCACTGTTTTTACACTTATAAAAAATAATTGGTAAACTTTATCACCTGAAACTCATAAATCTATTGTAGTTAAGAAGTACAAAAGTTTCCAACATACTAAGTATTAAAAAAACGTCTTTCAATATTATCAATTTATTGGATACCCGTATACGTTCACAATTTTCACATCTGAAATTTCATTCCGTTAAAGTTAGTTACCGTCTGAAGGCTCGAGTTTTCTCCCTCAAAGCCTTCCGTGCTTCTCTTACACGCGATCACTTGTCGTAAGTGGTACGTAAATCTTCCAGCTTATGGAATGTTTTTTTTCTCCACCCCCCACAATATTGAAGCAGCCGACAATTTTAAACGGGGTGCAATTGGCGAGGTTCGATACATAGCATACTATTCACTTCATAGTCTCTTGTGTGTATTTTTGCTTACTATACCCGGTGTTATGTCACTTAATTGTTCATACGGAATCAGCTTTAAGTTTTCATCTTACAGTATCAGAATATATTAGTAGATGAAACTGTTTTTCCTTTGATTAGTAATATCGAAGGTGTTTAGTGGAATTTCAATAGCTATTAACTAGGTGAATATACTAATGAGGCGTTTAGTACCAAACACGTCCTAATAACAATTTTGCCGATGTACACTTTTTATAAATTTAGGTAAATAATTTAATACCTACAATTCAATTTATGTTTCAGTTTCGAAATCGTACTACTTGTAAATTAAAATCAACTTTAAATACTATCAAAGGTGTTCAAGTCAAAGACATTTTGTATGGAATGTAAACGCTTAAAGTTTAATAAGTTGACGTTTAGTGTATGGGCTTTTCATAAATATTAAATTTTGACTCTTCTGAAAAATTGGACATATTTGATACTAAACGTCTCATTTCACAGTTGTTTTGTTTATGTTAATTCCCCTTCCCCACAACACGTTCAGTAGAAACAGAAAAATCCTGTCTTTCATTTTTTTTTGTATAAGATAATAATTAGAAAGTTATTCTAAATGTAATTCTATATTTGATTCTCAGTCACAATAAACAAGCTAACAGATTTATTTGCAATTATTTTTATTAACAAATGTAGATCTAAATACTATGATATTTTTAACCTTATTACAAAAGAGTTCTACCAAGTAAATTCCAATTCAATCAATAAATTGAAAGTAGCCGATATGGCTACTCAAGCAATTTTTTTTTATTTAAAAAATGTAGAACTAAATCCTTTTATATTTTTGACCTTATTACAATGGAGTTTTATCAAGTTAATGACAATTCAATCAATAATTTATTTCTGTAAATAAATTCTAAGATGTAAATAAAAAGATTTTCCCAATTGCAATTGTACGATTCCGAATTGAAGCAAGTTATGCTTTGAATTGATGCGATTGTGTTGGAGCAAGGGCCAAGTTTGAAGTTAGCAGCTAGTCAAGAACTGTTTTTCAAGTCACCTGTATTGGCTCGAAGAGCTTTGTGGGGCGAGATACGACAAAACGCTTTTAGATTTTGTTTAAAGCTAAAATGCTATTAGAGTGCCGGATAACAAGTTTTGTGGAGAACTTTAAAAGTTTACAGGTGACAAACAAACGAAATTTCTCCCGGAACGTTTAGATCAGGCGTGTAAAAATCGAGGCCCGCCGACCAAAAAAGGTTTCAAAGAACGTGCAATTGTTATTCACAACCTCACCATAACCTACAACGAGAAAAAGATTTTTAAGAAATCAATTATATTAAAAAATAAAATAAAATAATTAAATATGTAGATACTTTACTAGGTTTGTTAACCCTCTATTTTCTTGGTCTTACATTTAGTACCATTAAAAGTAAACATTTTAACCATATCATTTATTTAAAATTTGACCTAAGAAAATTTCTCTCCACAAGAATGTACAAAAAGAACTGCCTGAAAAGATTGGGTAACTTTGATTTCTAACAGTTATTATTAAAGTGGTGTTATTTACCTTGTGTAAAATCATTTAATATCTTCTATAAAAACAAAATTAAAAACATCGCTTTTGTTTGAATGTATTTCTTTAAATAATGACCACTTAACATATTGATTTCTGTGCAGAAGAACTCGGAAACACTAACGGAAAAAAAACAGTTATGGGTATATTTTGCAAAAAAAAACTATTGATTACATCATCGCGATATGATATTCATCTGATTTAAGCAGTCCTCCATTTGCTAAAAATAATAAAACGCTCACTAGAAAATATTTACGGCCTTAATGAGAAACTTAATAGATTCTCCGAATCTCTCCCAGATTACCGGATTGTGCATTTTTTCCATAAGCATATCAACCCGTTTTTCCATTGAGTTCTCTAGCAAAATTATTTCTTTCTATTGATTGCTATAAAATAACAAATAGTTCAATAAATATACAAAATCTAGAGACTAATATTAAAAGCAACTGTGTGTTTGTATCAACTTGACTATTTTCAATTTAAGTTTTATTATATCATTAAAAATGGCCAATTTTTAACATTCCTTCAACCTTTATGTTTCCAACCTTCAACGTTTTTTTTAAATTTTATTATAGAATTTAAACATATTCATTTTTTTTACATCCACAAAATAGGTTACATAAAGACAACAATATTAAGATAAATACGTTAGTAACATATAAATTATGTTTTTGAAGATCATTCCGATTATCAAATTGATTCTTAATAATAAATAGTAAAACTAAACTCACTTAACAATATTTATCTTTTTTTTTACGTTAATATCTGATTTTTGCGTATATTTGCATATTTCACGAATATTATCATCTTTTGTGAATTTTCGCATCTATCGCGAAATGAAAAAAAATCGGTTGTCAAGAAGTAACACAAAATCCCAACTGGTTGTTTTCGATCTTGTCTAGATCCATAACAACATATGTATGCATATACAAAAATACCATTGCAGGCATACAATAATTGTTTTCTTGGTGTTACATTATTATGCATAACCGCCTGGTTAAATCCTGATTCACGTCCTTACAAAATTATAATCAATAAAAAGGCCATCATTAATTATAACAGATTCTCTAATCACTTCATAAATATCTAAGCCTAGAATCTAAATTGTTTTGTATTTTTTTAAATCCACATCCGTTCCCAATATGGATCTTAATGAAGGTATCTCAACAATTTTTTTTCTACGAGTACCGCCTGTTATTTAATATCTCAACATCTCTTTTTCAAAGAGAGTAGGGATAGAAAAATAAGGGCTAGGACAGAACTATTTTTAAACTAATCGGCTTAAACAATCCTCGTTATTTTAAAATTGGAAGGGTACAAAGGAGTTTTATGTTATCAAAATACCCATGCCTTCAATGAAAAATTGATAAATCTTGCCTTAATACGGACAGTTTTATAAATTGATTTTTCAATCGATTTATGAATTTCTGTTCGAAGCCATGTATGTATGTGATATCTTGAATTCCCTCCTCCCACCCATCCTATTCTATGAAAGGGATATATTGAGAGCGATTAGATAACCAATAGTCATGTTCTAGTACTATCCTTCTATTCCTACTCTCTTTGGAAAAAGAGAGGTTGGGCAACTGAGTAACAAGCAGTTCTCGTAGAAGCACTTCTGTTGAGATAAACTTCATTAAAAGTCCATATGCTCCACATTGGGAGCGGACATGGTAAAAAATACTTGGAGATCCGTCACGGAAGTAAACGGCATTGACCATTGCGCTACGAACTTGATAAATGTCTGTGTTACATATAATACAATGTAACATGTTTAAAAATCGTTTTTAGCACTTATTAGCGCAGTGGTAGGAACTTCATTTCTCACGAATCAATTCGTAAACTGGCGAAGATTTGAAGATGAAAATCACGTCGGCATTCGCGGATTATTTACCTTGTCCATTACGGCGAGTACGGGCTCCCGATAGAAATACAACGGCCGAGGGGGTGGCGGGGTGGCTGGCAAGTTGGATATTTTCTTCTTCCCGCGGAGGGGTGGGAAGTGCCAACTTCGCGCGGCATCGACAACTACACAAGAAAGCGTTTTAGCAAAAATAAAAGTTTGGCCACGGTGGAAACGTCTTTGGGGGACGCGAGGGGTTTAAATGCACAATTGCTGTACCTACCGCGGCACCCTCCGCCCCCTCCGTCCCGTGCGGTAAGACTCGCGAGCTGTTGCCCACCTGCCCGCCCGTACTCTATGCCGACACATTGTGTGGTTCATCCGGCTTGCATTGTTAGAAATACCTCCTCGGTTTCTGTTATCCAGATGATATTTAGAATAAAAACTATTATATAAATTTCAATTAGTGTGTTGTTTGCAGTGCTGTGCAGTCAGGACTGTTTTTAATGGAGCCAGAGTGTCGGAGAATAAAACTAACGACTCTGGCAATTTTTGACGTGAATACGTTTTTAAAATTGCTTCTATAGGGAGGCAATTCAAAAAAACGAATGATAACAAAATTGGGGGATACAGTTTGGTGTTGCAGCTTCATATCTATCATCACTATCCAAAATTAAATTACACCACTGGAAAGCTAAAGAATCAAAAAAAATATTGGGCTATGTAAGGACTGTGATACATTGCGTGGGGCGGAGGGGAAAGCGCCGCCATTTTGAGGTAATTTTGCTGCGTATCGAGATTTCTATTTCGTATAACTGTTGACTCGAAAAAGTTACGATGTTAATTCAAGTTTCAATCGTTAGCTCTTGACAAAATCTATCGATTATATATAAAACATTAGTGTAATATTGTGACTGTGACTATAATTAGGTGTAAAAATATAAAAAAAATATATATGTCGAGCTATACGCGTCAAAAAGCCAAATCGAAATACAGAGATCGTATACGGTGGGAAAGAGTTTCTCAAGAGCAATCGAATGGTACTATTAAAACACCATATGACCGAGTCAAGCAGTGCCGACAACGTAAAAATGGGGCGTAATATCACCTATTACGAGACGTATTCACGTACAACACACGACCGTGTCCATGACACAGCCACACCCTATTTTTTTTAAACTTGTTGTACAGTAATGCTTCCCATAACGCGAGTTCTCGCTACGCAAATGCCGAAAATATTTGCGGCGATGTTTCACAGGTCGCGAACGTCTTCTATCTTAGTTGCTATGCTCTCAGATGTAGGCACAAGGCGGGACAGGAGGGGACGAGGCTAAGCGGCCGTCATTGGTCACGTTATTTCACGAGTTCCTTGTTTCCCATAACGCGCGTTCTCATAACGATAAACTTAGCTCCGCGTTATAGGAGGTTTTAGTGTATGTACAAATCAAAGGGTCAAAAATCAAAAGTGGCGCCACTGAATGATAAAAAACATTAAAAAAAATTAGAGGTACCTTACAAGATTATACAAAATCAAGGAAATATTTATTAGTGTTGTTTTTACATCGAGTTCCCGCCGACTGTTAAATGCATTGTGATTTATTTAAAGTTATCTAGTCCATCTTAGTAAAATGTTAAAATGTTATATTTAACTATTCGAAAAAAGGGTACGTAGGTATCGACTGTGGAAAGGAAAAAGGACGTAACCCTCAATTTTTCAAAACAGCTTCTTTTCGATAATCACAATGAATACAACTTGACACACATTCTATCAAAAGGATGGAAGCTGAAAATGCCGAATACGTATCTAAATTTAGCTTTTAAGTTTAAAAAAGATGACTTTGTAAAAAATTAAAACCAAGAAAAAACACTGAAATAAAGGTTTTTCAGAGAAAATTTCTTTAATAAATATTAGGTTATGTCAATTAAACACCAGTTCAGAAGTATCCGTGCACTTCAAGGTTGTGTATAATTCATAATTTGCATATGTCACAAAATCATCAAAACACGTTTTTAGCGCCTCCTGTAAAATTTGTGTGGGTTACGTCCTTTTTCCTTTCCTCAGTCAATATACATACTCCAAATAATATCATGTTTTTTTTCTCTTCTTTTTAAATTAAAATAACACGGGTCAGAGTTTGCAGGCGCACTTCGCAAATGTGGGTGAATCATTAATGTTAAACACAGAAACTGTCTAAGATATTTTCAGAGCAGAAAACCAATTTACGACATCTTTAGTATTTTCCAGTAAGCTTCCATTATTTGATTGTTTACCGCGCAGCGTCGGTGGGAACTTCCAAAAAAATTTGAGATATTACACGCACTTTACAAATCACTTTTTATCCCTTCTTCAATACAAAAAGCTTACAATACAAGAGCTGAGTTCTTTGCATTTCGTGGTGTTGTTGTTTTCTTTTTTACCTGAGCTGCTTGCGGTATCGCCCCTATCACACCTTTTACACGAAACTTAATTACTTCTCAGCCCAATGAATTCAGTTAAAATGCCGTCAAATTAGTGTCGGGTTAGATACCCGGATTGCCCGACTCGATATCCAGTCACGCCAAAGTAATGGCCCGCGGGCTGGTATTTTTTATGCTATCTTCATGCTATCAGACACATGCATGAATGTGCAATTAAACTAAAAAAAACATTAGTCGTTTTTTAACACATTTCAAAATTAATTTAAAACTGTATTTCTATATGCGACAGCTTATTGTAGCTCTTTAAAATAATATCAATGAGTATTCCAATTTACTGTTTAACGATCAGATTTGAATGGAAATCGACAAAATTGTTTATTTATATTTAATACTTATATAAAATAACATTATTTTAACTATCTTGTATAAATCCATTTCAAAATAATAAACGTCAGTCAATAGAATTCATAGAAACTATTTAACTGTCGGGTTTACGGTATAGTGGTCAACTTTGTTGGCGTAACCGATCTCACGAGCTCAAATCGAACAGCCCTTTTTTAAATCAATTCATATATATCTGTTAAAAGGCACTGGTGTTTGTCATGTCTAAAATAAAAAAAGTCCTCTCTTCCTACCCTTAAAATAACGGTGTATACAGAGCGATTACTTAATCACTAATCCTGTCCTTACTAAATTCTTCTATTCCTAATCTCTTCGAAAAATTTGAGGTTGAGTAACCGACTAACAAGCAGTTCTCGTTGAAAAACTTCTTCTAGAAAACAATCGTTAAAAGGCCACAGTGAGAGCGGACACAGAAAACAGAGATTTTCAAACATGCTGAATGAAAAATACCACAATAGATAGCATTTATTTAACAATCATAAAAAAAAAAAAATTCTTCCCAAAGTAATCATATGGTAAAGTTTTTAAGTATCGGTGTTTTCAATATGTTTTTTTTTAAATATTTTAATATTTAAAGCCTGGGTAGCGCTGTCTTTTCTCCGCGAGCTGATCTTACAAAAATCTCAATCTATCAAAATCAATAATCTATTTCATGTGATTTAGTATTTTTTTTTAAACATCCGGCGCTATGGTATTTATCAGCTGGAAGCAAAATTTTTGCAGTCTCAAAGCTGATTTTTTGGTATTCGTTTGCTTAGCCGCTCCAAGTTTAATACCCCAGTTGTATTCGATACGATCGATTTATTTTGTATTGGGCGGAAATTGTGTTTGCCATTGACGAAGGGTCAATGAAATTCTTACACCGCATACATTTCTTACTTCCAGGCGATCGATCGATCCACTTTTCTCTCACCGATGAATCTTGACTTCGTCTAACAACTCACTTTGTAATGTGCAAGTAAGTACTTACATGTTTTGGACACAATGCAATCCTATAGGACCGATAGATGTAGTCCAGCTCACTCCAATGTGCGCAATACAAGCCAAAGACTAAAAAAAAATGAAAAAATCTTTTGCATTAATTCCACATTTACTAAATATGATCAGAACCGGTTCCGTTCATTACGAGTATTTTCAACTGATAATAATTAACATTAATGCAGTACTAGTCAATACCACCTAAGCACACGCACGGCCGCGCAGTAGTTTAGAAGCCCCCGCTCATCCATTCCGCGTTGGCGCGCACTATTCAAATAATATATTTTTAAATTGGAATAACTGTAATTGACCGAAATAATTTGAATATTTTGATAATTCAACAATAATTAAATTATTCTAAATTGATCTAAATATAGTATATAATATAAGGATTAGTTGTAAAAAATGACGTAAAAAACTTGATAAACTATAAAATAGGTACATAAATTTATTAGAGACTGTTTATTTGTTTTATTTTATTGCTTGATTTTATTTAATGTAAAAAAAATGAATGAGTTATATTTTTTCTTATGTAAAAACTTATTTACAAATTATCAAATGATAATACTTTTTTTTATGCAAATCAAACCAAAAAAACACTATTTTTACATCAAATATGACAAATTACACCGCGCATTTGTTGCGTTGGTCCGCACAGCCTTTGAATTTTCCGCGCAGCTAACCTCTCGTCTTGGTAATAGTATATTCTTATCGGTTAAAAATATTCGTAATGAACATTCAAAAGCAATACTTTTATAATTTGTATTTTTTTTGTTATATTTGATTTTAAGTTATCGAACTGAGAGAAGTTGGTAAGTAACAAAATTGACATTATGACATTCTTCAATTCAATAAATTAATTCAATTATTTGTCTGGAATAACTCAAGATTTTTCATTTATTGCAACAGTTTGACAAAAAAAACACATTTTTTATATGTCATATTATTATTACTGATTTAAAATCAGGAAATTGTCTACGTCTATTAATTTACAACAACGAAAAAACGCATCTATACAAATATATAAAAATAATGAAGAGTTAGTTTACTTAAAACTATGCCTTTTATAATTTAAAACAAATATATATTTCTTGAAATACATAATAATAAATATTCTTCTCAAATTGATCCGTATCCAAAATTATTTTTTTTATATTGTTGTGTGTCGCAATACTATAAATAATCAAAATATAAGAAAAAATCTAATTTAGTAAAAAATAACTCACTCCTCAAAGAGTTAAGTTAGAATTTTTAATCTCAAATTGCACAACATTGTTCGGAATCCTTGACTCCGAACAATGTTGTGCAATACGTTGTTCCAATGTTGTTCCCTGGTGGGCTGTCTATATGTTAACAAGGGCCTCGCTTAATTTCGAAGCAATTCTCGGTGTTCTGGGAGGAGTGAATTTTTTATCACTCCTATGCAAATAAAAGTAATACTTAAATAAGCAATCGATTGTTATTTAATACACTTATAATATGTACATTAACAGTTTGCAATTTACTGTTTACTGTTAAAAAAAAAAGTACTACTGTGTATACTGAAGCTGTCGTAGATATAAATAAGTCATAAATTGCAGTTATATACTAACTTGATCTGAGAATATTGGCTAACAAGGGACTCGCCGGCCTTATTAAAATCTAACAAGGTGCTCGCGTGAGCCCTTCCGAGCCCTCTCTAGCTCACCCCTGCTCCAATGAGCTTACTATTTACTTCTTAATTTGCGTATATTATTTTAAATATCCATCATTTTGAAAGATTTTTTAACTCGTACGAAAAAAGAAAAAAAAACTTTCTTGTACGCATAATATTAATATGTAGGCGCTGCTAGGTTATGTTTCAAGATGAAATATATTTTACAGCCGCCATAAACCGCACAATGATTAAATAAAATTTCATTTCAACCGAAAGAATCCATTTCGTCATTTTCAACTTCATGAATGGTTTTTTTATCGGGTCGCGTATGGGGTAGCTCTATACCCGCTATGAGATTATTTATTTTATTGCATATTAAATTGGACATCAACCTCCATATAACTGGGATTACATAAATGTATACATATAAGTTTTTCTTATATTTCTTTGGATGTATGTATTTAATATCTACCTGAATGACCAACAATTTCATCATTTAAAACAGGGGCGGAGAACATTTTTACTTTTCAAGTACAGTGTATATGTATCGCTATATCGCTCCCAACTAAAGCGCCGTTTTCTACAAAACGTTAAATTGTTTAAGTCTTATTATATATTTCATAAATATGAAGTAAGTATATATACATACATACTAACTCATTATGGTCCGCGTAATATCGTAAAAAACGGAGTCATTTAAAATATGTATGGATATCCAAAAAAAAGTTATTTATATTGATTTAGTGCAATTTACGAAATAAACTAAATGAAGACTAATCTATTTTTTATGGGTGCCTAGTCTTCTGTAGGATGGGTTTCTATTGCTTAGTCTCGAGATAGGTGCTATATGAGAGTTAAGCAGTGGTGTAGTGGTAAATAAATAGGTACCAGGTCGGACATTGATTTCTTCCCTATTTTTGTTGTTTTTTTTTTGATATCCGTTCGAAGTTAAAAAACCACAAGTTTGAACAATTAAATCAATAAAAAACGCGCAATTAACGTAATTAAATTTAATTAATTAACTAGCTTCTTCACGTTACATGTGTTTATTTTTCATTTTTTTTTGTAAAATCCGTCGGTTAGATAAATTTTGATACAATGCTTAAAATTTTATGAAAATTATTTTGAATAAATGTATGTATTTGAAAATTAAGTTACATGTCAAAAGTCAAGACCTGACTCATTTTTAGGTGCCAGGTCGCTGACCTGGCCCGACCTGGCCCCACTACACCACTAGAGTTAAGTGTATTATAATCGCTATTAGACGGTTGATAGCTTTATAGTATTAACAAGAACAATGAAATTTACTGTAACCGAGTTCTTGGTGTCAAAATGGCATTACTAGTGTAGTCTTAAGCCTCAAATCTATTGAGGGTGGCAGTAGAGAAATAAACGATTGCTGTCTGTTATGTTTTTAATGACCTATTAACGTAAAACAATTATTCTGTTTCCTACAGACAACAATATAGATTTTGCAATTTATATTTACGGTTAAAAGATACAGACTTATTTTTGGTTAAAACTTTTCTTTTTTTCGTAGTGAAAACAAATAAAGTATTGACACGTTTTTTTGTTTTGCTTAAATCGAAATAACAGTCTCGTGTCATCCTCTACGGGCCTACGACGAAGGTATCGCAATCATTCGCAACCCCTACGATGTGAGCTACGAACTGCTACGGCGAATGCCTCCCCCTAAATGAAAGCGTGCCTCGTACGGGCCGTAGTTGGTGTTAATATAACGCTTCTCAATATTAAAATTTCATGAGTAATGAATACAAAGTTGTTTTAAACAATCATTTATACAATCGTATGCTATCGTAGCAGTAATAAAAGCACTCATGAAAAATATAACAAAGATCAAGACATCATAACACAAATCACAATGTCCTACATTCTAATGGGACACAATTATATTTCAAACAAATTAATTTGAAGCGTTACCTGGTTGTATCATTCTACAGTTAATGTCTTATTCAGATGCAAGGTCAAGGGATTGAATTCTTGAGTGGATAATTTCATGTCTTGTTATGGTTTCATCGCACTTTTTCCGACTCTATGATGGAACTAGAAAGATTGCGGTTTTCTAACAAATACCAACGCCTTACAACCATTTCAATGACGCCACGATGAGTCTATTAAATTCAGATTGGCAGCTGTATTCAAACGAGTGGAAAATCATTTTCATAATTTGTTTTATGCTACGATTTTCCTGTTTAAATTTTATTATCATTAACCTTATCATTCGCTACCCAATTAATCTTCTCTTTCCTGAATTTTCCAGTACCCATATAAAAATCATTGATAAGTAGATAAGAATTAAGGCTTATTTTTGTATTCATATCGACTGTGGAAAGAAAAAAGGACGTTACCCACACATAGCAAATTTTACTTGAGGCACAAAAAACGTGTTTTGATGATTTTGGGCCCTATGCAAATTATGAAATATACACACACTGAAAGTGGTCGGAGACTTCTAAATTGGTGTTAAACTGACATCATCTAATATTAATTATAGAAATTGTATAGGAAAAACATTTTTTTCAGTTTTTTTCTTGGTTTCGATTTTCACAAACTCATCTTTTTTCAATCTTAAAAGCTAAATTTAGATACTAATTCGGCATTTTAAGCTTACATCCTTTTAATAGAACGTGTATCATGCTGGATACATTGTGGTTATCGAAAAAAAGCTGTTTTGAAAAAACTGTGAGTTACGTCCTTTTTCCTTTCCACAGTCGATATGTATATGTTTATCAATCGATATTTGAACAAAAAAATAAAATATGACATTGAATTTATGAATATAAATTTCCCGCCTCACGTTTATATAATGTGTCAAAATGATTTTTAATTATCACTGTTGATTTTTTGGTGACTGGGTTAGGTAATTTCTAGTATATTAAAGAAAAACTACAACGAATGTTTTTATGGAATATATGACCCCTACATAACTGGTAACATCAATTTGTTATTGTTATGGCTGCAAAAAATACAAACTATGTTACTATATTGAGAAACAGTGATGTGGGGTGGCAAGGGCGCACGTATGAAGTCATCGGGCACCCCCGTTTCATTAGTGGTGCGCTTATCGCAGACCAGGCAAGGGTTAAGCGGTCCGCAGATAAGGAGGCACGCCAACCCTTACCTCCACCCACTTCAGCAACCCCGCAACTAACTCCCTTCACCCTAGGACCTAGTGAGTAGTACATTTACCTCGAGACTAAATGATCTACCGTGATTGAAAAATATTGTATACATATAATAATCTATTTATGCCTTTCAATATTTGCGTGGTGAATCTTTATATAGATGTATTTAAATGTTTCAGAATTTTTTCAACCTTCAATGGAGCATCTCATCATGTTATACGAGAACTAGTTAATGATGTGACGTTCAACTTTATTTTTTTTAACAAAGTAGTGATAGGGTGATAGGAATAATATTACTTGTTTTGTAGTGTTTTAATTTCTTCCACTATGTTTTTTTTCAACCTTGGTTTATGAGTAAGTAGAAATCACAAAAATATTTGTCTTTGAAAAAAATTATAAATCGATTTACATTTTTTAGATATTGAAAATGTTGTTACTTAGATTCGAGCTCTTACTAGACACGGCATTCGAAAACAGCGACGTCCACTATTAGGTTGCAGATTTGAAAATATTTTAATTACATAATGTGAATAATATTTTAATAATAAATAGGAACATAAAAAAATACTATACATCATATTTTATGAACTAAGTTGTCTAAGCACTATAATATAAAAGTTAATAATTACAAAAAAATACTTATTCTTGATAATTTCAATACACATTACCGACATATAATAGTTCTCGAAAATTTTTCACTGGTTAATTACAAAAATCAATACTTCACACGAAGCAATTAATATAAAAATAAACATTCTCATTTCATACAATTGTAACTAAATACATATATTCGTTGGAAAAATATGTGTCTCCATCCCGAAATACTACCCCGGCTATACCCCCCCTTTAACCTAGCACCTAAGCGCCTACCACCCACCAGTTTATTATCACCCGATAGCAGCCCTCCTCGCCGTCCAAAACGCTCGACCGGTACGCCTGCGTCTACCTTCGCCCAGCGATAAGAAAAATTGTTTTTCAGCATTCTTGCCGTGAATTTCGGATAAGCTTTTTAATACCAACAATAAACTTATTAATATTTTCACATCAAGTGAAATTATTCCTACCGCGCATAAAAACACCATGTATGTATACCGTTATACGTTTTTCTTTTCTTTCAATATGTTTTTCCGCAATACTTCATCACATTAAGTTTTGGTTAATTAAGATAAATAATTGCAAAGACATATATTTTATTTTTGTAGGTAAATCTTGTCGGCTATTGCTATACGTAACATACGCAAAAACAACGCTTACGTACAATTTATCAATGTTTTAGATTTTTACAATTTACTTTCCAAATTATAATAACGTTACATCAACGCCAATCTGGTTAATTATGGAACACGCATTAATTTACGAAACATTATTTGAAAACCGATATTTTAAATTTTGTTTTGATTATGGATTGTTTCTTAGAACTAAAACAGTCTCTTATCTACTTAAAACGATTAATTTAAGATTTCGACTGAAGGTGCTTGGTGGAATTTCAATATTAAATTTGAATCGTTCAAATTGTGTCCATTTATACAAATTCGTTTGAATGTACATACTTTGAACGATTCTCAATTTAAAGATAAATTAATATTATAATTTCGTAGTGATCGAAAATTTGCTTAAGATGTTACTACTATTTTTGGAAATAAAAATTGTGTAACCAAATTCAAAACATCATATTAATAAAATTCTAGGAAATTTTGTTTTGCGGTTTAATTGTGTAGCCCATTTAAAAGGCGACTAAAAACTTTCAATATCAGCAGTTAATGATTTATTTTTACGTACTAATAAAAAACGGTCTGTGTAAATTTAAAAAAATAAGTTGGGCCGGCGCACGCGTCGACATTCCTAGATTGACTGATATGTAAATAGAGCCCGCTGATTACCCACATAGGGGCAAGAACTACTGCCACCCCTCGTCTTGCGTTTATGAACCCTGCCATTGCCACAACTCCCCACGACGCCTTGTAACCACAATGCTAGGGACGCTTTTTTCTTTTGCCACTACAACAATACTACGGTTTTTTAGTTATATGAAATATTATTAAAACACTGGTTTTTCTCAATTAATTATAGTAATGCTAGAAATCGAAATTGTATTTTTTCAGAGTAGAGAAAGACGAGCCAATTTTTTGTATGGAGATTTATAGCTTGAATAAAACAACGTAGCGATTTTCTCTCTCATAAATGAACTAAATTATTTATGATTTGAGTAAGTTTTGAAAATAAACCAGTTTTTTCTATTCTTAGAGAGGTTTTGATATTGAAAAATTATTGATTGTGTATTGAAATAGGGAACAAGTTCGCATCAAAATTTGAACAAATTAAAAAATGGTCTTTAGGTGGGTTTTGAAACAGAGATCCGCAAGTATCGAATGTTTTATTATGTTTTGAATTACATTTTATTTAAATAACACATTGAATTCGTTGGATGTTTTTTTTTCTGAAAACAGTTTACCATCCGTTTGAAACATTCAATTAGATGGAAAGTGTACATCAATTCTACAATTTTTCTTTAATAGCTATAAATATTGTGCAATCCAAAAAAAACTTTATTTTAATAACTTACCCTCCTTCATCTACCACTATTTTTCATCCGTTGATTATATGCGACAGTGCGCACAATTATATCGTTCTCCCATTCATCGTTTTCGCACAGTCGTCGTTTTTTTACTGCTCTTTAAAAAACTATTAACCAGGATTCCACCGTTGTGCGATTGGCCGGCGAAGGATGGCGTCCCTGAGAAGGCGCAAACGACGCCCGGAAAATACGGACGCCATTTATTATAAGTGTTTGGACTGGAGTTATTAATTAGCAATTTTCGTGCGTGCATACTGGTTCATTATACATGCCCTTTCCGGTGAACTATGAATTTGTTGTGTTGGTTTTTTTATGCTTTGTTTTCGTTACATTTCGCTATTAGTTATAAGAGCGGGCCATTTCTCAGCGGTGGCTATCTGATAAATTTGGGGGCGAAGCACGCTAGGCGGAGACAGATTGCTCGGCCTATTGTTTTTAATGAACTCAGTTCTTATTTTTTATTGAGACTATTTCTGGTGTTGCGTAAATTATGCAGAGATTTCTATCGCGTTCTTTCTCTTATTAAAAGTATTCCCACTAATGAGATGACTCATAACTTTTGGCGCAACTTCGCCATTTTAATTTTAACTGGGTCAAATAGTTGTAATTCTGATGTAGACTATATTCAAAATTAATTAAACTGTTCCTACAATTATTACAATATTTCCTATTGTTAATATAATATTTAAAGGAGCTGTTTTTAAATATTTCCCTTCGTTAATATTCAGAATTAATTTAAAAAAAAAAACATTTATACTAACTGCTCTTGTATTTAAAAATATCTGGACCGGTTTTATTCATGACGAGCATCTTGATAATAAATAAGTATTTTATTTTTAAATACAATGCTTTTACACCAAGTGTTGACAGTGAAAACTCTAAAAGTTATCACAATTGATAATACAATACTATATGTAGGTGTTATTCACAAAATACGTATATACATATATATTTGAAATCAATCTTATGGAGGTAATTGAATGTCGCTTAAATTAACTTGTATTAGTCTTTAAATAGCGGAAGATGTGTTAATAAAATATACATGTTTGTAATAAACAATAAATAATTTAGCTTAGAATGCTTAAACGATTGGTTTATTTCACGTTAGTGATATATTATGTATATTCAAAAAAATCGATTTAATAAACAACTATGAATTAAGTTGCTAAAAAACACTGTCGCTCTTTATAGGTATACAGTTTTATTTTGCTTTGGCACACACTTAATATTTTTTAAAAAAGTTTCCGCAATCACCTGTCATAACAAAACGATCAACAGATTAAAATTAATTTCTATCTCCCTCCTCAAATGCCTGATGTCTTGCTGCAAAGGATCGATTTGACAATTTCAACCAGCTGTTAATAAAAAAAAAAAAAAAGTAATGAAATCGGCTTTAATTTCATTAAGAGTGAATTACCACAAAATTACCAGCAAATAAAACAAACATATTATATTTAAAAACCTACTGTGTTAGCTGTTTTGGTATAAATTGAAATTTTTATTAGTCGTATTTTGAGACTTGAAGAAAATCTTAAATGTTTTCTTGAATCAAAATTATTTTTTTATTTATTAACTCTTCATGGATCACTTTAAATGAACCATGTAGTCTTAGAAGGAACCAACTATCCATGAGTAATAGATTCTTTTCCGATAGAATCGCAGCTGTTTTTCATCTCTGGGTCAGTGCTATGCACTAAATACTTGAGTTGTTAGTAACGCTGCTTTTCCTGCATCCTCCCGGGGAGTAGTCTGCGGGGTGAAAGAAGGGAGGTCGAACAGCGCGAGAGGGTTAAACGCCCTGCGGAGGCACATTAATTAGCCCGGACGGTGAGGGGTTGCGCGGGGGGAGGCTCATGAAAGTTTACCAGTTAATTAGGGACGCGCCACCCCGTCTCTGAATACCCCACTACCACCCCACACCCCAACAAATACAGGATGAGTAAAATAGTTGCACTACTTATTGAAAACATCTAATGCCCAACTCTGATTATTGCGCTGGGTACTAAAACGAGTAATGTTAATTCATCGAAAACTGAATGCATGAATATGGATCTTAAAATATACAAAATTTACTAAAAAAATATTTTCCTACGCAAGCTTTATCGACAAATTCTTGCCATAAGCGGAACCGATTCTGTTCCCCATAACAATGCGGAATTAATAACAGAAAAAAGATGTCATTTTTTTTTAATATACATATTTCCTTGCCACCGACAATTAAATTGATGTTCGTACCTTAAAATTTAGCTTACTGGTCCTATTAGTGTTTTTTTTAAGATTAGATAAAGCTACACGTCCAGCTTCGCGCTTTCATTAGCAGATATTAATTGATGACTACGAGTGAAACACTACATTTTTAGCAATTGAAGTTATTAATTGATTACGATTATTATTAAGGAAATAGTGAAAATTGTTAAAAAATATCGAAGAAATCAAATTCGAATGAAATAATCGATTTGTCAGTAATCTAAACAAAAGTCATTATGCTACTTTTCTATGGGTTGCAAGACAGAAATTTACTATGCCATTGTATTGGGTTACTATGTGGCATAGCTCAAAAAATGACAATGGATATTTCATATGGGCCCACTAGAGGTGAACTGAGCCAATTGGTATTTTAGAAAAAAAAGTTAGATGCGTTGTAATATTCTACACCTCTTAAAGTATTCTAAAAGTAAAGTAACCTCCACTTTGAAAAATGTAAAATAAAAATATGCAATCCACTAAAGCACCAAATAAAAACGTGATTGTACTTAGAAGTCCAAGTTTTACCATTTTATTATAATAGTTAGCTCATTTCTCTCTCTCGGGGGCCCATATGTATTTGTGTTTTTCACACGACCTTGCACACAAGAGCTATGATTTGGTTCAATTAATTGACCATTACTTTGTAACCAACCTGCTAAATATAATTTTGGGCGCGGCATGTGTAAGCTTTTTGAGCCTACTTGAGTTTTTAAGCCTGGAGAGTTATATTCTATTTGATTCACTGTCGTACGAGCAGTGAATACGCAGAATTTAAGTTGGCAATTAACGTCGGAGTTACTGCGTCTCTTCCATCAACTACCAAGCTCTTTTCTCTCGCTGGTGACGAACTCAATTATTATTGTAGTTTGCCTCGTCTTAAATTCAATGAGCGAAATTTTGTTTTCAGTTTTATCTTTCTATACATTTAATAATATATTCCAAACTGCTGACAATATAAATGGAAATTTATTGACGCATCGACATGACTGAATTTTCGCTGATTTTTTCGTCATTTTGTCATTATGGTCACCATTTTATTAAATTATAATACTTAGTTATGAACTATAATCATTATATGACAATAATATTGGTCATAAAATTTATTATTAACACACTTTTTCAGAAGACTAATTATGTAGGGGAAAATTGAAATTGAATTATTCAAACAACATTTCAGTTGCATAACTAAGGGTTATTAAAAACCAACAATGTGGATGATTTTGAGAGTTCGAAACGTTTTCTTAATTCAGTGTTTATTTCCAGTCATCTTTCTTCATACATTAATATTATTTTAATCATGTTGACGTCGATTTGCGTGCCAGATGTTTAGTATTTCATGAGAGGTACTGAGTGAAAACAGTGAAGAATGTCACAAAATAAAGACATGATTAAATGAATGCGTTTCGTCAAATATTTACATTTATGATTTTTTTTTAATGTGAATGAGTCTTCAGTGTATGTATATGCTCTCAGTCAACTATACTTTTTACAACAGTTTCACAATATTTATTTTTAAGTTGTTATACTAATTGGCAAAGCACAATAGCTATAGTTTTTTGACGTAATCATTACTAATTATAAATTTACTTCACGGACCAAATAATAAACACTTCAGTAACCGGTGAAATCTTTACAATTCCATTAAGGCTGGCGCGAAGTTGTTATAAAATTTAATATAATTAATAATCAAGCAGCAGGACTGCCATTAGCGACCTAGGTGGGTCATTAATTATCGACAGGGTTTTAAATTTAATTAAACTTATTTCGCCGTTCACAATAATAAAGCAACGAATAAACATTCAGGCCGAGACTGAATAAAGGACCGACACACAGGCGCGGATGGGAAATATTAGTTTTTCCTTTATCATCAAAAAAATAAACAGCTCTGTAGGTAAAAAAAAACAGCTATCACAACTGCTCCAGTCCAGATTCTCAATCCAATATACCTGTATATTTAATAATAACAAATTAAAACACGTTATAAATAGATGAGAAGTCGGTATGCTAACATTTACGTGGACTCATTGTATCAATGTTTTTTTTTACATATACATAAAAAACGTTTTTAAGCTTCATCGATAAAACAGTTTAAATCTTGTTGTATTGATTCAAGCCAATAATTCTGTGACCAAAAGGAAAAATTGGCTCAGTCTTAAATCGGCACCTTTCATGATACACAAAACAAGATTTGCATATATGTAAAATGTGATTTTTCAATCTGAAATTAATTAAATTAGCAGTTTGACTGTTCCCCTTACTGGTTTACGCATATATGTCACTATATCATTTTTAAATAATTTTAAAGACTAAACATTATTTTTCTTTCGCACACAGAATAAATCCTATAATATGCATACTATATTATATAATAAACATGTACTGATCAAAGACAACATATTCCTGCATTACATAACCGAATATTATTAAATACAGTCGTGCGCTCATTTGTTCTAGACCAGTGATTCCCAAACTTATTATGCTCGTGGACTCCTTTCATAGCAAAAACCTGACCGTGGACCCCCAAGTGAAATAATAAAGTTAATAACTTGAAAGGTATTTTTTACCATGCCTACTTCCAATGTGGATCAAATGGCTTCCTAATGGAGGTATCTTAACAGATGTTTTTGTACGAGAACTGTTAGTCAGTCGCTCAAATAATTTGTCACGGACCTCTTCATCGGTCTCACAGAACCACTGTTGTGTAAAAAATGACGGTTATCATCAAATAAATAAAATATCTTAGCTAAGTCATTAATAAATAAACTAAGTTCCTATTCATGTTTCATATATATTTTTGTTGTTGTTTTCCAACGATAACTTTAAGTATGATTAATCAAAAGTATCTATTTAATTTAATATATATTACATTACTTTCAATGTTTCATTTTTTATTGCAAGTTACACTGTTTTCCCCAGATGGCCAGCGGCCTTCCGTCCGCCCCTGACGTTATTCTCGGTCCCTTCAATCCGGTTAAGTAATCCGCCTGTTCTAATTTCGAGATTGCTTTCTTGTCGGCCCACTTCATTATGGAGAAATGGCGGGCAGAACGTTACTTTTCAATTAATATTGTAACGTTTTTAATCGGGTGCGCCCGCCCTCAATGACACAATTTCACTTTACGTAAACATCGCTGTCAATCCGTAGGGATTTTTTTCAACAAACTTTGCCAATTACTACTGTTTTAATCAATCACTTGGAAATAGTTGACATCTAATTATGTAAAGAAACTAAGCGCCCCTTCCTTTGCCTGTTTAACATAAATACGTTTTTTATATCACAACTGTATTGTATATTATATCAACTTATGTTTTAGTTCAGGGATGGGGGACCTTTACTTCTCTAAAGGCCTCATTCATTTTTCTGATTCGATATAAGGCCGCAGTAAACTTTGACGGAAAACAGGAATTTACGGTCAGAACACGTCAGGAATTTACGAATTTAAAAAATTTACAGAATAACAGAATTGGTTAGAAGGCCGCAGCAGAGAAGCCAAAAGGCCGCAGGTTCCCCACGCCTGTTTTTGTTCATTCCATGAACAAGTACGTAAAAAAACTGCTACATAACTGAATGTAATGAAACTAATTTTGTAGTATACAAATTCGCAATCAAATATTTCCTCAGTATTAACAATTTTAACGAAATTAAACTTTAGTAGAATATTATAATGCCGGGTCGAGTGTTCATCGTAGTTGGCTTAGAACCAGGGCTGGGGAGTCGTTTAAAAAAGACTACACCGACTCCAAATAATTTTTTTAATCATTTAATTTTAACTTATTTATATGTATACTATCAGATCATATCTAGTCAGCCTAGCATGCAGTGGCTACACAATGAACTATTGTGGTTTGAATACACATCACTCAATATTATTTTTTTAATGGGTCTGATTCGTAAGATTTTTCCGACTCCGACTTCACAGCCACGCTTAAAACACGGATGCAAACGTTTTGTTTAAACGGGATTTTTCTATAATCACATATTTGCCCGAAGATCCAAAATATTAAACGATTTTCAAGCATTGATAAACTTAAATTTATAATGTAATATTTTAATTCAAAGAAACGATAAATTTGTTTTTTTATGAAAACAGCCTTTCGTGATTATTATATTTTTAATGTCAGCATTAATTTTGAATGTCGGGTCCTGTGATGCAGCGGTTAGTGTTGTTGGCTTCTGTACCGGATCTCACGGGCTCGAGCCCCAGTGCGAGCAGTATTATTTCAATCGATTTTTGTTTGTAATGTCTAAAAACTCCGTTCCACCCTTCCGATCCTTTAATAGTCCTATTTTAGCCTTGCCATTCACTACTCATCATCTTTACTACTCTCTTCCTCTTGCCACTAGCAGTAACAAACAGTTCTCGTAGAAAAACTTATGTTGAGATACCTCCATTAGGAATCCACATGCTTCAAATTGGGAACAGACATAGATTTAAAATAATAATAATAATTTTGAAACATTACTGAACCAATTGTTTGTAATTTTGTTTCTGATGGGGCGTATTCTTTTTTTATAGCTGTATTTCATATTGAAAACAAAAGAACGATTGAACGGTGAATTTGAAGTTCCGGTTGCCATAGTTAGTCGATAATGATAACTAATTAAACACATCATAAATTTCAGATTTCAAACATCTTTTAGAAAATCATTCTGGCTTATCATTATTTATAATGAAACGTGTCTTGCGACGCAGTGTGCTATATTATAATAAATAGACATCAAAGTCGTCTATTACGATTCCATTTGGAATGTTGCCCCTACTACCCCGATGTACCCCTCGCCGTTTCCTACCTCGCGCTGTTGGCTACCCCCGCGTGGCTAATTATTTAATGCGCCCTTGCTGCCGCGGTGTTACCAGGCCAATGTTTATTACATCACTTCTACATCACGCATTTTTAAAATATCTACGTATAGTTCTTATGATATATTTTACGAAAAGATTTTTTTATGATTTTTATTATGAATTGACAATTAAAAATCTTATCGAACGGTAATAAATTAAGTGTATTTTAGATAATCGTAACACAACCATGAATCGATTGCTTAAATAAACCGATTTTAAACAAACACTTATCTTAAAACCTTTTAAAATCAGTAGTTTTGATCGCGAGTTTTTTTGAAGTCATGTGATTACTTTCCTTATTAATAATTTAACTTCGTTAAATCCGACCATAGCTTAAAACACGCGTAACGCCACATTTGACCCTAGCAATTTGAAAACACTTTTTTTAAAAAGGAATCGTAGTTTTTAGTTTTGATCAAGCACGACTCCGGTTAAAACAGTCCGACTCCACTATTCCGTCTCCGACTGCGACTTCACAGCCCTGTATTCAACAAATCTAGTATCGACTCGTACACAAAACACTCGGTATGATAATTGTGTTTTTCTTAGATTGAATTTCTAGAAGTTACTGCCGAATCCGTCGAATAAAAAAATCCGTACAAAGTTCACTTAAATTACATACTCGAATTGTAAGGTAAAATTCTATTCTTTTAAATGAAGAAAAAAAAATATTTAACGTCCTACAATTATATGTATAAAGTATCGTTTCCAAAATAGCTCCTACACATTTTAAGTGTTTTTATTGTTGATTTATTTTGACTAGCTGGCAACACTGCGTCACTGCGTGTATTAAAATGAGAAAAGGGGGAAATATGATTACTCCGTCACGGTTTCACAATGTTTTCTAATTTATTCCATATTTTTTTTGTTTCGTCAAGGGCACGGCAACGTCTCAATCAAATAAATTAGTTGTCAAAATATCGGTGTTTCAATCGACTCATATTTTTTTTTACGAAGTGTATACAAATTCGATACTGTTTTCACTGTTTGAATGTATCATAATCGCTATTTAAGATTTGAATTGATCAGATTTTGTAAATTTCCATTCGTCATTAATTAATAAATAACATTTTTTTTTACTACTTAAATACAAAATCAACGCATGCTTCGAATAAAGTTAGATTTATCAATGAGCTAAATCTATACAAAATATTTCGATTGCTGTCTTGGATAAAGACATTATACGACAGGAGCACTAGCAAATGAGATGCCTGTGACACGACATAATATGCTGTGTTTTGGTGTTCTAAAGATAGTCATATTTTTAATTTTCATATTATTTTTGTACAATTTTGATGATTTAAAAAAAGAATTTATAGGGTTAACATAATTAAAATTTACTTTTTTTCTTGCGACAACCCTAACTTTATTAAGCACTTTTCAAAATGTTGGTGTATATAACATCATTCGGTCAACGTATAATATGAACGATTTATTTACTAGTAGTCGAGTGGTCAACGTCGTTTTCTTCGATTGGTGAACTCGGATGCTCGAATTTCAGTACAGATTGATATTTTAATCGATTTATGATTTCTTTTAATTATGTGCGTATTCAACGAGCAATTCTAAACAATGTGAGAATGAAATTCATATGTTCCAAAACTCAAAATAAACTTATTAATTAATGTATTACTCTTCTTCTTTGATCGAAATATTTGAACTCTGATCGATTCTGGCATGTATGTAGAATTTTACTTGAAACACAAACACCTTGTTTGTGTCAAATATTGAAATTTTTACATGTCGCTTTTTGTAACTAGACGATTAAAATAATGTGAACAATTATCAGTTAGTAAATAATTTGGTTCACGAAGCAATTGTTTGATAAATACAAATGTCGGAATCCTAATAGGTTATGTCGATTAAAATCTAATGCTATCAATTTTCTGAACTAATTCTGCCAATGGCTTCTTGCGCTATATTCGCTGCCAAATAATAATTGGTCATGTCCCAATTAATCCGTCGTTATTCCGATACAGGACCCGCAGAGGCGAGGACCTCCTTGTCTTCTCCCGGCGGTACTTAACTGAATTCAGGAATTCTGTACACGGGAGTGAGAAGCATACAATAACAACTACAGTCGACTCGTTCTCTTCGCTCCTCTCATTTCGTCTAATGCCCAATTACCCTAATGGCTATTTGCATCCTATCCGTGGTACGCTAGCCAGTTTTACCCGCTCCAGCCCTACCCCACGCCACCCGTTCACTCCAGTCGCCTCGAGCAGTGATGCATCACCATTGATTTGACAAAGTATTGTCAAATCATCAGTATCACTTACAGATAAGTGTTTTAAGCAGAGTTAAAAGGAAAACAATGATGGGAGAAAAGTTGAAGATTGGTTCTCTAAACTAAAAAAAACATAGTAATATCAACAATTGTTTTCCACAAAGGAGGTCCCCCGCTGTGACCTAGTTGGTAAGACCTTTACACTTCCATCCAGTTCTAATCTGGGTTCAATCCTCGATAATGGCAATGTAAAGATTAGACTTTTCTAATTTATGACTAACAAAAAAATCTCATCTAGTTTGTCTCGTATGTTTCTTTTAACCCAAAAAATTGGCGCTTTGACATTAACTGTAACGCCGAATATTTTTTTAAATTCATTTTAAAAAAAATTAGAAAACTAATAAAAAGTGTTCAAAATATTATTCTTGCATTGGTATTTTATTTACAAAAAAATACTATTAATTGCTACTTGAGGTACTTAATATGTCGCACGCTTATAAGGGACTGGACATAAATTGTTTTCATCGCTAGAAAATTTTGACACATTTAATTTATGTTAGAATCTAATGAAAACTTTTGTTATTATCGTCTTGTGTTATTAAATTTCTCGTTATTAGGAAATCTGTTACACGTTTATTTTTTGTTTCTTTTTTTTTTTAGTCCATGTCTGCTCCCAATACGGAGCATATGGTCACCACGAAGTTTATCCATGATTCTCTATTCCCAGCCAGTCTCCTTGCTTCCTCCCAGGTCACTCCAGCGTCCCGTAACTCCGCTGAGTACAGCCTGTGGATAGTCATCAGTGGCCTTCCACGACGCCGGGATTCATCCGGTTGAAAGAAGAGACAGGCAGGGTTCAGGCTCTCTTGAGGCATCCTTAGCACGTGTCCAAGCCAGGTCCACCGCCGCTTCTTTATTTTGGACATAACAAGAGGCTGGTTAGTCCGCTCTCTAGTCGCTTTTGTTTCTAAGAAAGTGTAAAAACAAATAACTCGTGTAAAAATATAGCGTTGATTTTAACTTTAACGTGTATAAAAACCGTGCAAAGATAGTTGGGTGTAATATTAAGGCGTTGTTTAATGGCCCTTCAAATTAACTCATTCGAAATGCTCGTGATGAGCGATACCGATTCTGACTGAAAAATGTTTTATTTTTATAAATAAAATGACATTTCACCAAGAATTGACAGATACAACTTTAAGAGTAATATTATCGATGTGTAGTTAAACATTTCTTGGCCTGAGTTAGTTTTGTATGACTATTTTTAACGCGTTTATAATATGTTCACTTTTAAGGTGTTCACTGTCAATACTTGGTGGAATGGCATTATAATAAAAATAATAAAACATTTTTAGTACTTTTTTCCACATAAAATAAATTTTATGTGGAAAAAGTACTAAAAATGTTTTATTATTTTTATTTATAATATGTATTTATTGTTTCATACGATTTACAAATGTTGAAATTTTATCTGTTTGTTCGATTGAAATTTTATGATTTCATTATATTGATATGGGTAATATATTTTGTATACATATACTTCTAACAATATTACATTTTTTGACGGAACCGACCTGCAGGCTGATATAAAAATATCATAAGATATGGTTGTGAACAACTGGGCTTGTCTGTCAATGTTTTCAGCGTAGTTATTTGCCTAATGGCCGCCGATGTAAAGTATTCAAAACGAACCTGCATTCTTTGGTGCACCTGGTATTTTGATTAATTGTCGGTAGTTCGTACGCGAGAGTGTTTTGTAAATGTTGCGTCCATTTTGAGTTTTGAGTTTTCGCTATTTCAGAACTACGCCGCCGTCATTTTTTTGATAGTGGTTCATTTATCAATGCAAAACAAAAACACTTTTTTTTCCAATTATGGCCATGTTTATTTGAAGTTTCGTTGCCGCCTTCCTCTGCATTTCCTATCAAAAGGAATCGTCCTGGTTAATACGGCAGCCTTCCCAATTCATCTTGCCAAAATAGATACAACATGGCTCTTTTAGACTAGAATTGCTGCCAACATATAAAATACTGTGTAGCTGTACCTAAAAATTACCTGCATACTGCTCATTTATTGGTTCTTCGGAAACTGCAAGGTTGCCAAAAAAAACGTTTTCGATATCATGTACAAAAAAATGACAATTCACACACAAGGTTTCACCCAAATTTTCTGGAGTGAGTATTGGTTAACAACCCCCTTGGCACATATGTATGTGGTTCTCACTTGTACCATTTTCTTTTTATCACTTGTGTTATAATTGTATCGTTTTGATTTTAACGCTAACAACTTTCTCATACAGCAAAATTGAAGTAATATAATAAGGGATACTGTTTTTTTTTATTTATATAAGTATTTTGTTAAAAGTGCAAACCATCCAAATTTAATATACGACTAAGTATAATTCTTTTTACATATTTTACAGACATTATTTGTTTTATATAACTATTCGAGATACAATTACGACAGTGGACGGAGTCTTCCGAACTCGAATTCTCCGTACAGAATATGACCTTGACGACTTATGTCAAGGGTGCCAAATATTTTTTTGGTTGGCAACAAGCAAGATTAAATAATATGTACATGAACAGTTTATCATGTTGTGCTTTGGATTACTGTTGTGTGATTTATAATAGTGTCATTCAAAATTTTATATTTCACATAAACAAAAAAAAAAAACTGGTCCAGAATTCTAGAAATGTGTGGTAGTTTTTCTGTACAGAAAATTTCTATTAAATAATCAATTAACCGATTTCAACCAGAATTGATTAAATTAATATTACTTCGCATTTCTGAAAACGCCAAATGAAAATATATGTCGTCGGCATTCTGCCAGAAAGCGTTAAGTCAAGAAACTTTGTTTTGAGATAATCGACTTTTTTCAAATATCATGAAGTGAACTAAAATTTAGCGATGCGGTAGACAGTCTAATCATCTTTGGTTAGCTGTAGAAATAAGAAACCTGTACAGCTAAAAAGCGTTAAGTTATAGGTTTCTGCCAGCTATAACTGGTAACGAAATATGTATGCTATGTTCGTATTACTTCTTTAAATGTCGAAACAAATAAAAGTAATACGATTCAGTTTTTTTTGAGACTGTAAAGCAGTCCATTAAGCTCGTAATTGCGGCCCAGCAAACGGGTTTGAAAATATAAATATTTTTTTACATCTTTATGATATGATGACAATACTACAAATTAATCCATTCTGAGATCTCAGTAACAAAATTTTCTTTATCACTACACAAATATACAGTCATGCACAAAACTACAAAATATTTATTTTCTTCCTTATTCGAATCGACTGAATTCGAATGAATACATCTGCGAGCCAACTTTTTCAATTATTAATTTTAACAAGTCAAAGCAACGAAACCGACGAACAGATGAAAACTAACACGTGATTTTACGTTTGGCCACAAATAAATAAATAAAAAATATTGTCATTATCTTAAAATTCATTTTTTTTTTATCTTGTTTGCAATAAATAATTTTCAAAATGCGGCACGTTCTCTGAAAAGTTTGGGCACCCATGCTATAAAGCGTGTTTAAATCGATCAATTTCAATCGGTCACATCCATAACTCAAAACACCCAATTTTTGACTTGACGTTTTCTGGAAGTATACCGACAATATAATTTTGTTTTATGTATGAAGTTGATGATCATATGATGTATAAGAAATGGCAATTATATTATTGCCAATTTTAAACGAGCAACTTTATTTACCAAATTCGCCATTGTTGTACCCCTTTTAAATAATTGTCTTTTTTAAATAATTGTCATTTATTAATAATTCAAGCACTTACTATCATTAAATATTAATTCAAAGGCTTACAATCAATCAACTCATTAATAATAGGTCGGATAAAACCCTATATTTATTTTAAATATTCCTATGTTATTATCTGGTCATTAATATTTTCAAAAAATCCCCCTAGTTATAACAAACCCACTTAATTCATTGAAACTTGTATACATTCAATTTTCGCTAATTTACATTTTAATAGCCTTTTAACTTAGTGATCTACTTATATTTTTGTATATAAACGATACAAACTGTTTACTACGCGTCAGTTCAAGTACATCCGTGCACTTGGAATGCCTGAAGATTCCGAAAGGCAAAACCCGGGTCGTTAGCGACAAAACTCATGGAAAAGTACAAAATTCAAACAATTCAAATTTGATATTGAAATTCCATCAAGCACCCTCAGTCGAAATACTTACTTATATTAATGTAACTACAAATTATTCAATCTTAGCATATTTTATACCCTTTTTATCCTGCGCCCTGAATTATCCCGTGCCTCCTTTTACCCCTGTAGCCCCTTCCCATGCGACGCTTACATCATTTATTTATATCTTTGTCTCGGCTTACTTTCGTTAATTGGCCTCAGTGCTGTTACATCTTCCTCCCCATTCATCTTGCTATTTATGCCAGCACTATTTTTGTATCGTTACTCTTTCTATTGAATATTTTTGCCTGCTTCCACTTTTTATATAGAATATATGGGCCCATTAGAAGTGAAGTGAGCCAAGTGGGATTTTAGAAAAAAATATAAAATGCGTTGTAATTAATATTCAACACGTCTTAAAATGAAACAACCTCAGTTAAAACGCACTTCAATAGTGTTATCTCCGTAAAATAAAAATATGCAATCCACCAATGCAACAAGTAAAGACGTAATAGTACTTAAAAATCCAAGAAAAAAGTTTTACCATTTTATTAGTTGACTCACTTAACCTCTAATGGGCCCATTGTTTTTCTTGTTTTACTATCAAATCTTACTTCGTTTGTGATAAGAATATTTAATTTTATAAACTGAAAACCTGCTCTTATGCTAAATTAAAAATAAAAATCAATGTTTTCATTAATTTACAAAATAATGTTCATTTATACATGCTTCTCAAAGAGGCAAAACACGCGTTTTAGTGTTTATGTATTTTTTTATCGAATTGGTCAGTTTTGAATCGAGCAGTTTTTAAAAAAATATATTGGTTTTTTCTCAATGGTTTATAGATGCCAAATATCTGCCACATTGGTTATTTGCTGTTATACCAATTATTTTAATGTGAAGAAAAACTTAAGCACAATGCAATAAGTATATAAAAATAAAAAAATAATAACAATGAAGTTGCTTTTGCTCATATGTAAGCAGAAAAGGCAAAATATTTAGTAAAGAATATTTTAAATTAACTTTATAAGGCAACTGAAATTTTACTAAAACAAATTTCATTTTTACTTTTGGAACAAACGACATTCTTATTAAATGTGGCGTCAAAATTCGTAACTCAATTCTAAGAGTTATATACCATGCTTCAAGAATAAATTATTAAATGTTATTTTGTAAGGTTTCGAAATATCAACAACTTACGGCAAAGTAATATTATTGAGTTTTCGGTAACCCACACGTTGGTATACGAATTTAATATTTATATTCAGCTCGGTTCGAAGAATTTTTAATAAAATTTAAATCCATGCCCACACTTACCTTGACACGGCTCATCAACTTGCTCGAAGAATCTTTGCTAAAAAGCTACCCCTTTTCCAGAAACCGCTTTTAAACCTTCAAAATATGCTTTAAACTTTCGCTAAAAAGCTCGAAACACGTAATCCCCTCCCGGTCCGCCCCTGAACGCCATACGAGCGGCACAATACATCTCCTCTCATAATTAAATCACCTAATGATTCTTAACACTGTAAAACTTTTAATTAATTTGTATTGTACAAGTTTCGGGAGGCAGCGGCGAAGGGGGCGGTTGGCAGCGCAACGGGCGGGGGTTGCGCCCCCTCGTTTTCCTCTCGGCGTGTGAGAAACCCAAGATAAACAAATGGCAGTTTCGTGTTACTGTTTAAACTTCGTAATTCCACTTTTAATGGCAGCGCAGACTTCCTACGTATCTCGTATGAATCTATACGGAAGTGTGCGCGGAATGTGTTACGGGAATTTTTTTTATATTTTGCTTTTATTGCATGCCGTCTATTTAAGTTTGAGTCGTTAACAGTCAGGTGCATTAATAGGTTTTTTTGTTTTTTTTCGCTCGGACGCTGCATTTTAATGAAAATACACTCTGTTTATTATTGCCACGGTAATCCTAGATAACGATGGTGTTAATGTGTGAATGTGGTAAAACAACGTTTTTAGAGCTGCAGTCCTGCAGTAGACTTGCATTGCTAGACGTACAATTTTTAAAACGTCATAAAATTGTTAATAAAATACATTAAAATTTATATACATTTAAAAGTAACCGAGATACTATTTATATACATCATTAAACACGCAATAAGTAATCAAAAAATATTATTTTTTGGCATCTATCAGATTAAAATAAAACAACATTTATTGCATTTTAGAACACTGCTTTATCATATAGTTATGAAGTCTTATAGTTAATTCAAATTATGTCACACACAAATTTAAACAAAATTTAATCGTGTGTTGTTTTACTTTTACTGCAAAGCTTTTAAAATTGCAGCATTAACACGTTTTATATACAAAATATAAAAAATCATTTGAAATGGTTGTCATAAACCGGTCATAATAATATAAAATAGATATAGAATTAGTAAAAAAGAGTGTTGTATTTTTTTTTTAAATATAATGCTTTTCCACAAAGCATTGACAGAAACAATGTCCTAGAAAATGTTCGCTCCCAATGTGGAGCATTTGACGTCTTAATGGAGTTACGAGAACTGATTGTTACTTAGTCGCTCAACTCTCTTTTTCCAAAGAGAGTAGTAGGAATAGAACAATACGGCTAGGACAGGAATAGTGATTAACTAATCGCTCTCGCTACGCCCAGTTATTGAAGGATAGGAAGAGTGGGCGGGAAATTAAGACATCACAAACACCCATGCCTTCGCACAAAAATCGATAAATCGATCGAAAAAATTCTGCTCATACTGGGACACGAACCCGTGAGCTCCGGCATGGAAGCCAACAACGCTAACCGCTGCGCAATATAGTACCCGACAGAAGTTTACAGAAGTAATAATATATTTAAAATATTAAATAAAAAATAAAGCAGCTGATTGTTCTTTATAATTAATTGTTTTGGATTCTTTCGCACAATACAAACACACCAATGTCCGTGTACATAGATAATATAAACTGGCGTTTATCCTTGATACGGATAATCTCCAATTGAATAAGGCTCTCCGCTTTACGGCGAGTTGTATAAATACGTACTCGTTGTACGTACCGGACAGAATGTTATCAAATCAACTATTGCTAATGAGTTTTGATCGATCTCCCCTTCAGCAGCTGTACGGTGGATATACCACATTTACACGGGACAATTACAGAAGATAGTGACTATCTTTTGAAAACTTGGCCTTACATATTTGAAGCAATACATGCCAGTAAACGATGTAGTAATCGGATTTTTTTTAGACTATATTGATTCGACTGTATTCATTTTCAGTGTGCAATGTAGATTATATCCTGTTTATGCAGAAATATTAGAAAAGATACTGCTTGACACTAGTAACAAAAATTTGACAACAAGATCCTTATAAATTAACGTTTTATCAAAAAATAGAATACTCAATTCGATTCATACTTAAAACAGCTTAACGACCGCACGTTTATTTTTATAAAATTTCACCTGGCGAAATAAAATTTTGCGAAAAATTCGCATAAATTGTAATTTTACTAAATTCACTATAATTTGTAAACAAATTGAGATATCTTTTCAAAATTTAATTTTATTAGCTTCCAGATACTTCGCCCATACGCATATATGAGTCCGCCGGCCAGCAACCTTTGTTTTTTAAAGACTCAAATACGCGTCCGCGGTCGTTAAGCTGTTAAATAGCAATAAAATGGTATTTACTAGATAGATTTTGATGAGGTCATTGGATTAATTGAATATTTAACACAGTTATCATTAAATTTTTCACGATGTGTTGAATTAAGAAAAACACAATATTTATTTGTACTTATTTCCACTTTTATTTATCAAGGTTAGAAACAGTTTCGCTCATGGCGAGCTTCATGAACTGATATTGATCGCCATGAACGAAACTGGAAACCTGATGTTGATAAATAAAAGTGGAAATAATTACAAAGGAATATTGTATTTTTCTTAATATAATAATGCCACCAAGTATTGACAGTGAACATCCTAAAAGTGAACTGTGTCTTGAGTTTGAATAAAACTATTTTATTCAGTGTAAGTAAATTTTGAACTTATAGTAAGTGGACCATTTTTAATCATACGATATTACCTGTAATATGACAGCTATTTTATTTCACGTCTTTTTTGTCGTCAGAATGAATTTACTATTAATTATTATTCTACTCTTATAAGTGGTTTTATTATTAAGTATGTTGTGAGATAATAGTGTGATTTTGTATGGAGTCGTTTTCAGCTGTTTGTCAAATAAATAGCGGAGATTTTAACAAATATATTTAAGTTTTCCATAAATTAATTTTCAACACAAACTTAAAACGATACATTTAAAACATTACTTGCCTAAAACACTTCCCTAGTTTAATTGTATTGTTAAAAAACTTGGACAAATAACTGGCATGTTTCAATATCCCATACTTGTCAAATTTAAGCGACCCAATCGAGATATCACTGGCTTGTAGCGTTTAATCCTAGCATTGGAAATTGATATCTACATTAGGTCGTCGGAGTTCCAATTATTGCTGCATATATGAAATGATTGATTGAAATTAAACACACTTTCGGTAAATTATTATTTATCTTTGTATATTTTATTAAAAAATTGAATCATAGTTGCTTCCCGCTATAGTGTAGTGCTATTGATATTTGCAGTGTTTCTACATTTTGAGACAGTTACCCCCAGCTAGTTTACTAATTATGTACATATATATATTTTAATTATGCAAGCTAGAAACTTGTTATATGATAGCATTGTTATTTAAATTGATATCGAACCCGAGTCTAGTTATCTTCACGTATGACATTCATTTATATCCTTTGTGGTATCAAGTAGGGCATCCAATCCCGGGATCCCGTCCAATTTTTTGATCCCGAAATCCCGGGACTGACATGGTCGCGATCCCGAGATTTCGGGATTGAAAAATCTTGAGCAAATCCCGAATTTTTTTTAGAAAAAATCGACTTCTGGAGATAAGCTTTGGAAAAAGTATAGCAAATCGAGGATTTCAAATTCCACGGTGAGCTAAAAAAAAAACGACTGTCGGAGATAATCTGGGGAAAAAGTATACCAAATCAAGGATTTCAAATTCCTCAGTGGGCTAATCCTAATCCCGGGATTGAAAATTAATCACTCCCAAAATCCTGGGATTGGAAAAAGACTCCGGGATTGAATACCCTAGTATCAAGTGACTGCAATAGTCTTTGCTAAATCGCCCATGTCGGGTCCATGGCGCAGCTGTCGACGTCATTGACTTCCGTGGCGGATCTCACGGCTTCGGTTACAGTACGAACATAATTTTTCAATCGATTTATCGATTTCTATTCGAAGGCATAGGTGTTTTTGATGTCTGAAAAAAGGCCTTCTACTCTTCCGATTTTCAAATAACGGTGTGTAACGAAAGCGATCAGTCCACTAGTACTGTCTTTTCCTATCTTATCTATCCCTACAACTATCTTTGAAAAAAGAGATTATGAGCGACTGTTCTACAAACAGTTCTCGTAGAAAAACTTATTTTTAAATACCTCCATTAGGATGTCGTATGTTCTATATTAGGACTGGACATGGATTATTTTTTATAAAATCACCTGCTATCGAAAATATACACGAAAATTTATTTTTTCGTGTAGCTATTAGAAATGATTATATAAAAATTGTTGACATATTTATATTCAAACATAACGATTGAAAGTTAATTACGTTTATACCGGTTTTCTTATCTTTTAGGGCATCCAATCCCGGGAATTTATGGAATTGCCAAAATAAACAAATTTGACACCTTTGTTTTTTTAGCCCTCGCACAATTTTCTTTAATTGTATCTATCTCAAAATCCCGGAATTAGTACAATCAAAATCCGGGATTTCGGGATTCGAAATGCCGGGATTGGAGGCCCTATTACTTTCTAAATAAATGTTTGATAACTGTATTTTTTTCGGAAAAAAACGATAAATAATGGTCAACCTTTAATAAAATTATAAAAGCAATGTGTCATACAATTTGTGAGATAGATTTACACACGACTCTCTCAATAAACAAGATCAAGAATTATGCAAATATAATTATTCAACTTTTATACCGTTTCCCGTTTCACGTTTCAAACATAAATCACGAAAAACAATCCTGTGTACGAGACAATACAAACGTCCATATAAGCATACTAACTTTTTTAGAACGATTATAATATTGCAAACATTTGTCGTTCTTGTCGACAAAAAAAAGTCGCTTGTAGACGGACATAAAGTTCACAATAAAAATTCAATCATATTAAGACTTAATAGAATTCCAAATCCTCCAATGACGGAACTCTATCCATTTTGTTTACCATCACATCGGATCAATGTGTACCATCTACAGGCTGATCCTTCATTCCATCACATTTTCTTAGTCAATCATTGGTATTTTGTTTTTATACAGTGAAACAAATAAAAATTCTTCAGTTTTCACTTATCTTGTTTTGAAACGTATTATAGGTGATCTTTTTTGTGTAAATATTTGATATTAAACCATTTTTATTAGTGTGATTTGTATAGGTAATTGAAAGTGTAACATTTTTTGACGGCATGGGCATGGATGTTTATATTTTTTAAAAATTCCCCCCATCATTCCGATCCTTTAATAACTGGACGTAGCGAGAGCGATTAACTAACGACTAGTCTTGTCCTAGCCTTATCCTTTTATCCTTACTACTTTCTCTAAAAAGAGGTTGAGCTACTGAGTAGCAAACAGTCTGTCAGTAAAAAAATCTGTTAAGATACCTCCATTAGAAGACGATATGCTCCACATTAGGAGTGGACTTGAAATTCCCCTCACTCTTCCGATCCTTAAATAACGTGGCGTAGCGAGAGCGATTAGTTAACCCTAATCTTGCCCTGACCTGTCCTTCAAAAAAATAGGTTGAGCCACTGAGTTACAAGCTTTTCTCGTAGAAAAACTTATTTTAAGGTACCTCCACTAGGGAACGGATATGAATTTTAAAAACGTTAATGATAGTGAAACTATGTTATAATTGTTCTAATGACAAGGTTAAATTTTAGACGACTTATTCGTAAATATACTGATGCTTTTTTTCACTATTATTTTGCAATTAGTATTAAGCCATCATCCTGTATCGCTCATCGCCTCATACATAATCGCACAGAAACACAATCATAAAACCCGAAAAACAATTTACTAAAACTGCTAGCTACCCCCTCCCCTAAACCAGAGAGCGGAATCAATTAAATAGATAGATGGATGGAGGCTCTCAGGGCGGGCAAAGAAGGAAAGGGTGGGTGCACTAGCCACCCCTAGGCTCTATGAGCAGCCAACCCCTTCGAGTAGTGAGCTCGGGAGAGATAGTGGAAGATTGCCGTGTATCGCGATATGCGTGCCGCTTGATTTAAATTATCCCGTTAGTTAATGTAAATTATGGTTGTTATATCAGGTTTTTGGTTTTGTATTAGTTGTAACATCCGAGGAAATCTGAAATTTTCATATGCGATGCGTATAATAAGATATAAAGTAATAGTGGAATAAGTTATCATCTTTATGTATGCTTTAAATTACTTGTCATGCTTACATATCATATCTTTAACAGTATCGTTTTATTCAACGAAAATAAAAGTTAGTAAGTCTTTTTTTTGATCATGGATTTCAGCGTAACACACGACTGGGTGATACCAATACTACTGACGAATATATTTTATTTATATCGGTTTTAAAAACAAAATTTTAACAATTAAAACAATAACGGGCGAATAAATAAAAATTGGTATTTTTAAATTCCACATAAAATACTTTCATTAAAAATATATCATCATCATAAGCAGGAGATTTTCATAAATAACCGACGGATTTTACAAAAAGGTCATTAATTCTAGAACCTTTCATTATTTTTTACAACAATTTTATTAGAGCAAGCTCAAACCAACTAGACCACCACTTTTGCCACTTGGTAATGTAATACTAGTTTTCAAAAGTAAGTTATATGTAGTTACAATTAATTGATAAGAGTCATTCCAAAACGAACTAACTCCAATTTTAGACACTTGCATGGATGAATGTAGCTTACTATTATATTATATTAGGGGGAGACTGTCAAGCGTCTTATGTTGGACAGACAGGTAGAAACTTTAATATTAGAATTAAAGAACATATAAGATGTCTAAAAAGTAACAATTTTTCTGAGTTTGCCAATCATTTAATAGAAAATAATCATAATTTTAATCAGATTTGTAATTTAGAAATACTCCACCGAGTAAATAAAAAGGGTTTAAAGATGAATAGCTTAGAATTTTTAGAAATTAATAAAACTCTTAACAAAAAAGAAATATTATTAAATAATATTCTTAATAGCACAGGCGGTTCCCCGTTACTCAAATTGTTTCCAATTAATAGAGTAATCACAAACCTAGATGATTGACTGTAGCTCATTAGTTTTAATAGTTTGTAATGTTTAACGTCATTAGTAGTATGATTAAATTTGTTTGCACTGTTTCGATTTTATAATCCCCTCTTTGCTTCCATTAAAAAGGAAAAATCCCATTCTGATTGTTTACAACTCATTAGTAAAATTAGTATCATTATCTGTTTGCTTTATTTCGATTCTACACCCCCCTCCTTGCTCCTCTTAAAAGGAAAAAAAACCCAATCCATTTTGTAATTTTATAATTTTAAAATGTTAGAATCAATCTTGCTTCATTACTTAAGCAAACTTTGCGATAGTAAGTCTGAAGATGCCTCTGAAAGAGGCGAAACACGTGTCACAGTTAGTTACACAATACGTGGAATAATCAAAGTTAATTTAAATTTTCTAGGGTCTATAATGTTACGTAATACTGTATTTATACAAAATATATAAGTTTATTTATTTTTATTGAAGAAACAGCAGGTATACGATATTCTTCAGAATGTAATTAAACGAACATCTCGGAAATCACAAAACGGTGAATTTACAAAAAATAGTTAGTACGTTTTTAAATGCGAGTTTTCAATTTTCAGTTTAGTGTAGCTTTCGACAGCGACACCTATAATTACAAAAATTTCGTGTAGTTGATATAATACAGTTTATCAAGATTTTCAAAACATCCCAATTGAGTTAAGCATTCCTTATTGTATTATATATACATTATAATGCAGGGATCCAGTAGCGTGCTTAAATAGTTCATATTGTATTAAATAAAAAATTGTATCTGAAACCAAAACGCACTATTTATTTTAGAAAATATTTTATATAGATTTAATCAAGTACACGAATGTTTGTAAAAACTTATTTACACTTTTTTTTTTTAATATTTTGTCTTATTTATAGGTTACCCTTAAACTTCATAGTATATGTATGTATTTATTATATTGTAGATATTTTATACAAAAGCACGTATAATTATATGTCAGATGGTACACCTGTAAATAACACACACGAAGTAAGAGGTCTCAGTCCACGCATTACTGTATCCATACACTTATCATTTGATATATAATTTGATTTACTTGACTCTTAACACGAATTTTAAAGGAGAGTTCGTATATGCACAAACGTGGCAGACAAGACACGACAAATATTACCAAATACATTTTGTATGGTGCAGTGTTGCATATAAAACTCTTAAATGAAATTATAATATCCAGTGCAAGCCAAACTTTCCAAACTAATTGAAACTACATATAATAGGAACCCCTGAGAAGTGAAATGGTATTGAGGTTTAAATGAATTGGGTGCATTATAATACTGTACATATCTTAAAATAACATTAAAGCTAATTAAAACTTAATTTAAATAAAATCCGCCAAAACACCACGTAAATACATGATTGTACTTAAAAAGTCCAACTGATTTTTTTTACCATTTTACAACTTGTTGTTCACCTCTTCAATTTCATTTTCAACCATTTCCAATCCCAATGGGAAAGCATGTGTGCTCATTAGAAGAGAAGTGACCCAACTAGTAAAATGGTAAAACTTTGATGGATTGCATATTTTTATTTTACAGATATACCACTATTGGAATAAATATTAACTGAGGTTACTTCACTTTTACGATACTTTAAGACGTGTAGAATAACTTGTTTTTTTCTAAAATATCACTTGGCTTACTTCATCTCTAATGAGCTCATATGAACTCCTAATGAGTGTTATCTTAGGAGATGTTTTTCTTCGAATACTGCCCGTTAGTCAGTTGCTTAACCTCTCATTTATAAATAGAGTATAGAAAGAATAGGACTCTGAATTAATGATTAGATAATTAACCTGGTTACGCCACGTTTTAAGGATTGGATTGGATTGATGGAAGAGAAGTGTATTCATGAAACTATCGTAATAATATTAGAAATTAGAACCCGTGAGCAATGCAACCAACGACGTTGACTACTACTACACCACCTAGTTTTGTATTAATTATCCAGTTTTATATATTTAACTGGGTCCGTGGTCGAATTGTCAAAATTTCTTAAGATCTATGAAGTATACAATAAGTCAATCAAAACATATTATATTATTTCTAATAATAAAAAAAATATAGTTGTATTTACTTATAGAGCACACATTTTCATTTACGATATAATTTTACGAAAAATATAATGCCTGTCAGGCTAATATTGCGCAATATATAAATCTACCTTAACAAAAACGCCATCGGCCTTTCGACACATCATTAGTTTCATATTATTCGTATAGGATTATTATACGTTTGTTACCAACTCCATTAGCGTTTCGATTGAGATAATAGAAAAGTTGTGAAACTCAGGTCAAATGCCTCGACGGCGAATTAAGGTCGGCACTTAATGCCAACAATGTAAAAGTTTGTCACAAGAAGCGTTTCGCCAACGCTTAATTAATATCACATTATTCATCCATTATGATATTCCTTACGGACATGTTAAATAGATAATAGATCAATCGTTGAAGTTAAGGTGTGTTGAATTTAATATCAGTGTAAATTATAATAATCCATTATCATTTCAACCTCCTGTCAGTGCAATTATACTGCTATTTGTTCGGAACACTATTTAACTCAGTGGTTTTGTATATATCCATACATCAATGTTTATCTAGATTTTTTTTAATTGAAACTAATTTCATATCAACTTTTCTCAGATGTTTGAAAATGATTTTAAGATTAAAACACCTATTCACTAACCAAATTCGCAATTTGTAATTGACAAATAAATGGTCTGTCTTAGATTTAAAAAATATAGTTTTTGCGTATTTTTTCATATTTATTGATGAAATACATAAAATGTTGTATTTTAATTCATTCAACAAAAACTGAGCCGGAGTCGTTTGCTTTTTTACTACCACGACTCCGACTCAATGAATATTTTATTTTATAAGTAAACTCAAGGTAGCTTAGAAGCTATTATAGCAGCAATATTAATATTTGTTTTTTTTATCACGTCCGATCCCAATGTGAAGAACGTAAGTTCCCAATATATTTTATTTCAATAAATTTGTCTATACTAGACCCGATTGTAACTCAGTTGCACAATCCTCCTCTTTCAAAAAGAGTAGGGATAAAATAACATCGCTAAAACAGAACTAGTGGTAAGCTTATAGTTCTCAATTCGCTTCATTTTTAGAATAGGACAGGTGGTGGGAGAGAGTTTTAGAAAACGCAGATTTCCTTGACGTCTGGACCAGTGAGTTCTGCAACCTCAACAAATCAACGATGTAGACCTCATAAATATATCGAATATAGTATAATAATAAAACTAAAACGGCGTAAATTATTTTTTCTATATGAACAGTTTTTTTCAGTAGACACATTAAGGAAACACAGAATATGCTATGAATCTTGACACTTGTCATAAAAATGAATCAACAAAAAATGTTCATCTTTCAATAAAGAGAATTAAATTTTCATTTTGTGTTGTTTACTAACTAAGCTGGCCATCCTGATTTCAAATCTGCCGCCGCAATAGGGTTAAAACTATAGTCAGTGCATAAAATACATGCTCCTGTCTTGTTCAAACTAATACATACATAACATTTGCAAACGTATTTGCAGTGCCTGCATTGCCGATACGATAGTGTACACGAGTACTTATTTATTAAAGCAGTCTCATCTGGAAGTAGTTCGGTAGGTTCGCATGTGACTTATATAGTTAAATACACATGCACGTACCTATGTAAGTACACATTCAATTTGCCATTTATCCAGGAATGGATCTACGTCATTACTTAGCAAAGGAGAGGGTTGCAGTTAGAATTATGGCCAGTGGTAGGACTCACATTCATAAGGGATTATTATTCTAAAAACCAACGTTTTAAACGGTAATTAATTGTATACAAGTAAAATATTGTAATCAAAGATTAATTCGAAATCACTTCAAAATAACCAGCTTTTTATATTATAGATAAACATTGAATTGTTTTGCAAATTTACATTATTGCTTGTATTTCATGACATGTAATATTGTTGATGATGGATAGGGTCCAAAAGAGTTATCCTTTACAATAACCGCGTAAATTGAAGCGTATTAATAGATATATAGGTTTCATGATATCCAAAATCACATGATATGAGTTATACAAAAAAATATGCAAAAATTATATATCAAAATGGTTTCGTAGAAAATTTGGATAAATATCTACATATTTATTGATTTTACGCATGTGAAATTAACCATTTTTTTCTTATTGGTTTTATTCCACTCTCGTTGTCACTGAGTATTTAAATCGCAATGGCTCATTATTTATTGAACACTCACTTTTCAATTAAATATTTTTTTTCATTTTTTTGTGAATTTATTAAAATTGAACATTAGATGCATATTATTCATGTGCATTAAAAATGGTACAGTTTTGATGTTTATCAAGTATTATCATTTCTTTGGTATACAAGTTTAACTGTTTCTTCCCTTGGGTATTTTAAATATATTATATAATATTATAAATATGTGCGTTTGGTTTTGGCAATACTCGAATTATCACATTGACAATTGCAGATTTATTAGAAAGATGCTTTCAGTATACTTAAAACAACGATCCAGTAATATCCAGCAAAATGCTACATTGTTGTTGAAAAAAGATATAAAAAATATGCACATGCATAACGACATTGACATTTTCTACATATAGAATATCGAAAGTTACTATATCACTATTCATTAGGTCATGCTGTAAAATAGTTATTGAACTAATATTATATTTTTATTTTTAAAAAAAATCGTAACTAATGTAATACAGCTATGTTCCTGCATTCATTTAAATATAAAGTTCTGACTTTTGAAGACATTTGAACTTCATTTTGACGTTATTATGTTTATTTAAAGACCATCTTCAAACATTAATAATAGTAGGTATGTATTTAAGAAAATGAAAATTATATATATTTTATTATTATTATTAAAAAATAAATTCCAAAACTATATATGTAAATAAAACACGTTAAGATATGTACACAAATCAACTTCTTAATGATTATTATTCTCCACAGTGCACACTATTTTAAGCAGCTAAAAACTGGTAGATTAACTAGAACTCGGCAGTAACTTTGTTGAAGTAAATTTTTATTATATTTTTTTTTGTATGTTCTGTCTGATGATGCTTCTTAAAGAGACGAGACATGAGCCGCAGTTTATAACACAACAAGTGAGGTAGAAAAATTAATTTAAACTAAAAGCTGGACAATTCTTGAGATTTGTTTCGTTCAAATATACATACTATTTATTCATAAAGCTAAAGGTATATTTGAAATATTATACTGTGATACAGTATTTTTATCGCCATTTTAATCGATTACTATCCAATTTAAATTTAAAACAGTGACATCTTATAGTATCTTTAGAATACAAAATTATATGCTTTTGATAAATTTAAGAATACTGAATATGTACTTGAAAAATTACTGAAACAAATATTTTTTACGTTATATAGATTATGATTCCGCTGTAGAATAAATAATTTTATGTGATTTTTCAAAGTAAAACTATTTTTAAATTCATAATTATTTTTTAGTAAATATTTCAAATTTATTTTCATTCATATTTGAACAAAAATACATAAATGCTATGCACATACTGTAGATACATTTATATTTTAAAAACGGCTGCAAATATTTTATTTTAACATTAAATTTAAAACTATGTTTTCTTTCAACATTAACGAAGCGTGGTTTCTCATTTAGCTGTTAGTCGGCTGTAAATTGCGAAGCCAAATCTGCTTTTTTATTTTCAAACAAATCACATGTGATCAAAAAGGATTGGAGGATTATTATGATGATGCCCCTTGCGTCCCTCCCTGACCTTGCCCTAGTGCACCCCTCACCAGCCACCCACACCATTTCTAACAGCCCCCATCGACAAGGGGGGCACTCTCAATCACAGGAAGTGCGCCCATCTCATTCCGGAAGTGGTTTATCCAACCCTCTCGCTTCTGCATTATACGGAAAGCGTATCCTCCATCCCTGTCTAGTATTCCTAGTTTCTTACTACACGAAATAAGTATTCATAAAATATAAAGATAAATACGTTCCCCTTCCCCGTTTGACTTGCCTGCATTTTTATGTCTGTATCTCTTTAATAAAACACATCTTAATTTGGTAAATTAAAAGCATTACATTTGCTCGTGCGCCAGTCATTATTATTTTTAAAAAAACTCGTAATAAATCAGAAAACATGTACTAAGGTACATTTAAACTATTTTGTTACTATTTTAATTGCTGTGCTTCTAGTAAAGGCTTAGTTATTATAATGGTTTAAGAGATTCACACAACTTACAATTGGATACTATTGTATACTCTCCAATATTCTGGTTTGTAGGTAGGGAAAGGTACATCGAAGTATGCTTTATTTTTATTTATATTGTCATGTTCAGTTTTTGACTTAACATTTTATTGTTTAATAAAATGACTAAAAAACAGAAAATTTCGTATCCTACCAGACGTTGTATCTTACTACAATTAAAAGTATCCCTTACTCTTAAGATTATATTGTTTGAACAGCAGTAGGATAGCAAATATTGTAATCATTATTTCTAAGCTTGAATGTTTTAAAAGAAGAGTTAACTCTAAAAATAAACTTAGCACAATAACGTAAAATGTAGAACAACGACAGTTGCCATGATAACTTCATCCTAGCGATCCAGTTTTTAGGTTTCAATAGATAACTTATTGAGAAAAACACAATATTCCTTTAGTACTTAAAATATATCAGTGTTATTTTATACAAAACAAATAAATAAAAAGGTGTGTTTAATGGTATATGTTCGATTCGTGTTGTATAAATAACACTGTTTAATTATATTTCTTATCATTTGATAATGCTCGCCATGAGCGAAACCGGTTCTGATCTTGATAAATAAAAATGGAAATAAGTACAAATACTTTCCGACCAAGTGTTGACAGTGAATACCCTAAAAGTGAACTAGATAACTTTTTATTTTCCCGAGTATAATTTAGTTTTAACATAGTTTAAGTAATATGTTAATTGGGTAATTTATAGTTTTTTTTTCGAAATTGATTTTTCTATTTTTGATTATATACAAGGAAATACATCGACCTTATTTTCCCTCACAGCGTCCCGTAAATGAATTCACTAGTGCCATTGCCGTAATTAAAAACTAATTGTTTTTTTTCTCCTCTGAAGTGTGGAAGAAAGATTTTTTCGTCTACGGCGGGAGTATTGCAATTAACCTAATGGTTAATTTCCCTTGTGTTATTTCAGTATTGTCGGCGAAGTTCAGTTCGGTGTCTGTCGTGATGCCATAAAAAACACACTCTCGTAAAATGATTTTTTTAATTAAATTTATTTTATACGTCGTTATAGAAAATTTATTCATGGAAGTTAATAAACCCAAAGTCTTAATTATAAAAACACTGGTACAGATTAAATTAATTCTTAATTTAGTTATGATTGTTATGATGAATAGCTATACCATTATTTTTGTAGGCCATTTATCATTACAGTAGTAGGAGTCGCACATTTGTAATATTTAATGTATTCTATTTCATTGTATATTACTACAATATTATCATCATTTAATTAAACGTTGCTTGGCTGGTTATTCTTTGTGATAAAGGTAAAATAATTAACATGTTACGTACGCCCGACGTAGACGCGTTTAAAAAGAAAATCAAAAATTATTTATTAAAAGAAAATTCGTTATCCATTATACGTTATTCGTTATACACGTGATTTTTAGGCAATGAAGAATCTAGTTAATTTTCTTAAAAATGATATAACTTATTGCGCGTGCAGAAAATTGGCCGTATGAATTTATCGCACAGATATTGCCATCATTATCATATACAGTAGCGATTCCCATCCTGGGAGGCGCGGACTATTGCAAAGAGAGGCGCGAACAGTTTAAAATGTGTATTTAACCTTTAAAACGTGTCTTTATTAGTATATGAAAAAAAGGATGGAGAGGCAGGAAAATATTTTAATTTTCAAAGGGAGGTATAGTAGCATAAAGTTTGGAAACCACCGATACAGCATTTAACAACCTGTTAACATTTTCCTTTATTTAATATAAATAAGTATGTTATATTATCTGTCTTCTTCTTCGTCTTTGACGACATTTGCTCCCTATGTGAAATATTTTTTTTTTTTTTAAATATTTGACATTACAGCTTACGCCAATGCGTCAAATATTTGAAAGTTTTTAAGTTGAAAGATCATACGAGATATACTCGATGAGAAATTTTTGTAAGTCACATGAGATTAACTCAAGGAGAATTGACGTCACAAACACCCATGTCTTAGATCTTAATTGAAAAATTGAAAATATCCAATTTGACATTGACCTTACAGGGAATCGAACCCAGACCCACCTGATCGGTAGAGCAAGCTCTAACCAACTAGACCACAGCGGGCGACAAATATGGCCACCATAACGATTGCTTTGATTATTCCTGATTGAGGCTCGCAGGAGGTATCAACAGCACGTGACCTTGTCAGCTTAAACTTTTTTCCATGGCCACTGACGTAAAAGAGCGCAGCCTTTTTCTACTTACATTTTGTCTTGAGAGAGAAATGAAAGAACATATGTTTGAAGATGATTCCTCGCCAGACACGTTCTCTTGGCTACATTTTATATAAAATTTGTCGATAAAAGTGCTTTTTTCAATATTGTTATAATGTATTTCTTAAATTCTTTTACAATATAAATTTGAGTGGTAAACGCGCAAGCGTTCGTTATGAAAAAAATCATGATTTTGTTTACAATCGATTTATGGATTTGTATTCAAGGGCATGGATGTACTTTAATGATCTTAAAACTACTAATTCTATTCTTACCCCATGGATAAAACCCAACTGGACAAAAACAATTATTTTTTAAGCATTTTTGTGTATTTAAGGTGGACGTGGTTGGGTATTTTAAAACATACCGTAATCTACCGTCTGAAATAAAACTAAATATTCCCGATGTTTAATATGTAAATGTAATAAAAATCTGCAGGGGGTATCAGAGGTAGACAACGTTTGATTTTTTAAATTTGGATTACAAACAATCAAAATCCCATCAGAGGGGTAGCCAACAATCACTTATGTAAATATGGCACAATTAAGATAAAGTAACTGTTGCCAAATTAATAAATTTCCACACTTGGATAGCTTTCATGTGAGGTATCGCTTACAACACCGACTTTCGTATAAAGATATCTATAATTAGTTATACAATACAACTCTAACAAAAACAAAATAGCCAATCTAGATCAAGAAATTATTCCGATAATTAATCTGAATTATTACTTCACGATGTCATCGTCGAGAATATCAAACAATAAAAACAAATTATTAATGCATTTATTTAACACCTAATGTCCTGTCAGCATAAATACTCCAAATTGGCATTTATTCAATAATACATTTAAAGTGCATTATTATTAAAAACATCCTACCTGCTCGCTTAATGCAGTGTCATAATTTGGTATAAGTTATTGGCCATTTTTTTTTCTACATTCCGCAATATACAAAGCATGTGTTTTTACTATTATGAATTCACATTAATAAATGTTTTAGACACAGCGGAAAGTTGGAGTTATACGAAAATAGTCTTTTTAAAATACCAGCCTTTTAATTACAATATTTCCTAAGACTATGTTTTCTATGTTTAACAAAAACAGAATAATATTTATCCAAAAAAAAATAGCAAAAATAACTTCGTATACTTGGAATACTTGAACACTGCTATACAAAATACTTAAATTAACTACATTTTTTCGTTATTTCTCGTTTTTGTTTTTAGAAACAAAATCTATATCAGTTGAATTGATGTCCATTTACCTCGAGTATGATCTTTCTACATTAAAATATTTGTAGCATTGGCATCAGCTGTAATGCCAAATATATATTTTTTATATTAAAATAGTAAAAAACATTACATATCAAAAATGTTTTCAAATAAACCTTTATCGTTCATTGATGTATACTCACTATTAAACTATATATTTCGATTTATTTTTAACCGTGATAGTTTCAAGTCAAAATAATAAGGTTTTTAATTGGATATTCAAAAAAATTAAATTCGAATATTTGATCGGGGGAAAGTTTTTTCAACTGATTTTTGAAAACCGACAAGCTCTACTAAGAAGTGTTGTTTTAAAATATTTATTACCAGATTTATATATATGTTGATTAGTGTTTCAAATAAACTTGGTCACCCCAATCTTCTCATTTATAATATGAGCAGTAGAGTCCGCGTATCGGGACGGTTTATTGAGGTCCAATTATGTTTCGCCTCGTGTACTCTTATTGCGGTGCAATTAATTAGACCTCTATGTAACAAAGTCGATCCGGTCGTTTCGCTTGTTTACGCCCCTCCCGGCCCCGCACCGCCACTGTTACAGCTCTACGCGGCCAAATGTATCAATTAACACGGCGAATACGCAAAACCACCTATTATTCTAATCGAAGTCATTTTTAATGCCGTGCCACCCCACCCTGCTTAATCGCATTTTACGATGATAATCTTATTAAAATATGAATTGATTTGGCATTTACTTGGTAGAACTCCATTATAACAGATTTAAATCTAGTCAGAACTAGATAGTTCTGACGATGGCGCAAGCCGAATTAGCTATCAACGCATAAATTATTAAAAACTGTAGAACTAAAATACTTTAATATTTTAAATCTATTATTAAAATAGTTTTTATTTTTTGAGTGTTCACAGTCAATACTTGGTGGAAAGGAATTATATTTTAAAAAAGATAATATTCATTTGTACTACTTCCACTTTTGTTTAAAAATGTCAAGACCGGTTTTTCCTATGACGAGCATCAGCTGATAATGATAAAAAACCGACTTTTATTGAAAGAAAAATCCTGCAATAAAGCCACTATGTTTTGAATCGGAATTTTGGATGGAGTTCACATAAAAGACAAATTTAAAATAACGATATCATAAATGAATTCAATGATACTTTTTTTATTAAATTTGAAATTATAGGATTTCCATTGAAAAATCTTAAAATATTTTATTTTATGAGTCCAATTCGGTAGTCCCAATAAGAACAGCAGCGTTCGAGGGGTTAATAACTCCCGCGGAGGTAAGCTCGCGTGCGATTCCATTTTCAAAATGTTCCCCGCCGATTAATTACGCTTTTCAATTATCGAATGTTAGAAATTTATCGAACTCATTTCCGTTCTAGAAAGTTCCCCGCGTTTGACTCCGCCACATGATTACAATCCTTCAGAAATGCTTAGCTCACAGAAGGTTAACTAACGGAGTTATTATTACGCACACTATTTTCGGCGCCGTGTATACTATTAATTAAAAATAAACTTGGATAGCCAGATTAAAAAACGGGATTATTTCAATTTAAATTACCTCAACATAAACGCCATTTTTTGTTTTAAAAAATCGATCATTTAATGATGAACATATCATCTCTCTATTCTCAAATTATTATTTTACAATTTTTCTCCACACATGTTGTATCTAACTATCAATAAAGCTTCTATTCGATGACTGGCAACAAAATATTTATTTCTTTCACCTACATATAATATGCCCTCTGGCAGCAAGAATGTGAATACGTTGAAAATGTGATAATACAAAAATTATTACGATTATTTTTTTTAAGCCATGTCCGCTCCCAATGTAGAAAATATGAAATCCTGATAGAGTTTATAACACGAGTGTTCTTACGAGAACTGCTTGTTATTGAGTTGCTCAACCTCTCTGTTTTTTTAAAGAGTGTGGGAATACAAAAAAGGGTTAGTGAGCCCTATTTTTAATAATGAATGTATTCGGGGGAGAGGAGTCCAAGCGATCAGGCTTAATAATGTTATTTTATATTTAATTCTAAAAAACAATCCGTTTGTGCCATAGATTGCATTTTAATAAAGTTATCATTGGTTTGTGAAAGTTCATTTTTTATAGAAAATTTGAATTGATATCTTTGTTATTCTACTTGTTGTGTTTTAAAATGTGACACGTGTTTCGCCTCTTTAAAAAATATCGTCAGATAGATCATCGTAAAGTTTAGGGTAAACCTTTCGATATTCTGTATGATGTTTTGTAACACATCAAGTGGAATAATAAAATAAAGTTTGTTCGAATTTGTGATAATTTTAGCTGTCAACTTTTTCTTCCATATACAAATATATTCTATAAGAATCCATAATATATTCCCAATAAATCACAAAATGTACTGCTATTTGCAAATTGGACAAATCGAGAAAGTATTCTGAATTCTCTTGACAATAATATGTTTGAATTCTTAAATTGATTCTATACAACTCTACTCGTAACCCTTTCAAATAGTATAATTTAAGCATTTATCCCATCATCTGCATGAACATTTCAGACGATTCATTATATTTTTTTTCATTTGATCCCGTCAAAATGTATCGTTCTATAATAATCTTTGGAGAGAAACCTTTTAGGCACAAAGGAGTTGTGGCCAATCGGTAGAACGAAAATCTTTTATTATGCAAATAGTTGGATGTATGCTTAGTAGTATGGCGTAGCACGGTATCACCGTAGAGCCGGTATTTCTCAAAGCACTATTCACGGGAGCTTTTTTCACCGTTCACCATTAGCCGATAGTATCATTAACATTAGATTTTCATTTATTTTGTTCTAGGAATACTAAATAAACAAACAAAGTTCCAATTCTACTGCATGTCCTGTAGTCTTATCAAAAATAATAAAAAATATTTGATAAATTCGTCGGTAACTTTGAAGAAGTCAATTTTTAATACAAAATTTAATTTGATAACTTTGTCATTCCACTTGCTGTGCTACAACTTGTGACACGCAACGTTTACGAATAAGCTAAAAATTGATTGAAATCTTATGTTATAAATTACAAAATGAGAAACGGCGTTTGTCTGTCGGAAAAAAGGTTATTAAGTACAAATTTTAATTGTACTAATTAAGAACTAATTACTCTCATTATGTGTGGCAAAACCTAGTGAAAATTATTTCAACACTGATGATCAACCTATCTTATTTAAAATGTAAAAAGTAGAAAAGAAGCATCAGTAAATATTTTTTACTTCATTCGTAAACGTTGCAATAGTATGATGATTCTTCTCAAAGTGGCGAAACACGTGTCACAAGTTGTAACACAACAAGTGGAATATGATGAAATATTTAAAAGAAAAATACAATCAAAACTTTAAGGCTATCATGCTTTTGTTAAAATAGTGAAATATTTTTCTTTGATAGGATGCGCTCACATATTGAGCAATTTTTAAATAATGTTGCGATTTTTTGTTTTAATCGTTCTATGGGAGTTGCCATGAGTTAATCCAGAAGTTTGAATTTGAGTTTGAGTTGACCATGAGTTAATGAAGCTTAACAGCTTTAATATACATGTATATGAAATATATCAAAAATGAACCATAACTTTAACCAACATTTACTCAAACCGCCTGATGTGTCACAAAATTTCTTAAAAAATGTTTAATACACATTTCCAATCAATCAAATGAAGCAAATAATAAGCGAGTTGATGTCGAAAAGAAAATCAATATAATTTTGATCTTGACATTATATTCATATGTAACTATATTAATTATTATATTTACATTTGGGTGGTTGTTTTTGTTTTGAGTAACGCTGGGATACGTTATATAGGTGAGTTAAGAGGGAGAGGGGTAGTCTGAGTAAGCGATCGAGGTCGGGGTGATTCGGGGATGGAATTCGTGAATAATGACCGAAAGTTACATTCCACGACTGACCGCCGGGTCGGAAGTTAAGTAAGAATTTAATAATATGTCAAAGGGAAATATGAGCAGGACTCTAACAATCTTTTTCCTGGACTTTTACCTTTGATGCAAAGAAAATATTTCAATCTGAATAGTTGGCTGGGTGATCAGCCACGCAGTCGCCATTTTAACTTAAACGATCTTTTTTACTACACATCTGACGGAATTCGCCTTTCATTATGTTTCAATTTCCAACTATTTGAACGATATTTTATTCAATAAAGTACATTTTTGTACCCTAAATTCTTACAAAAATATCTAAACAGCGTTTAAAAATATCGTCGACATGTCGTGTCAACAAACATATTGACATCTATTTGAACTCATGATACTTATGGTTCAACGTTTTGTGGTTACGACTTTCACCACAAAATGATTCGACCGTGATTTTCAAAATAAATTTGCACAATTTACAAGCGTTGTTCTGGCGTAAGTCTGTCCATGGTGAAATGGTAAACCAAACTAAGCACAAATCATCTGTCAAAGTGGCTGTCGCTAGAAAAGTTTTGCTAATTTTAAAAACAAACCTCTAAATAAAACACTTTATTAAAAGGTCTCTACAAGTCATAAACATGTCTATTTTCTAGGTTCCACATTTTGTTTTATCAAATATTTACTAATTATTAAATTATTTTTCTTAACCTCGATAACAATTATTTTATAGATAACTTTGAATTTATTATCAATAAACTTTTCTACTTCATTATTTTTTAATACGATTGTTAGTCAATATCTCTATTTGTAAGAGGTCTTTTAAGTATCCATGTGTGTAACGGAAATGGACAAAACCCCGATTTTATTTCATGAATAAAAACTTAAAAATTATAATAAATTTTCAGTTTATTCGTAAACCTTGAGAGGTTCTTTCTGAACAAGTGTAATAACAAATTGAACATTTTTGTTTATTAGATCTTTATATTGTATGTCATTAAATAACTATAGATTCTTTACATGATTATATTATCAATTGTTTGTTATACCTTTATAGGTCTTACATTGTTTTTTTTTTATATAAATAGCCCTATAGTTTATTGTATATTTTTAAAAATAAATATATTTATAAATATGAAAATACTCGCGATGAGCGGGAATTGTCCCAAACTTAATTAATAAATGTGTAATTATTACAAAAGAGGACTTAATTATTAACGAAATAAATTATGTGTAATTGTAAAATCATAGCCTGTGAATTTTCGTTGTAAGCTTTTGTGAATCATCCCCATGTTATTTTCTCGGTTTTACTTCTCTACATCGGTGGCAGTTACATAAATATATGATTATTATTTTCTTTACTTATATTCATTTTTCAACTGTGGAGTGGACAAAAAACCAATCAAATATTCGGAGAAATGGACGTCTGAAATTGGGAAAAAGTTTCTATCTTGAAAGAATTCCGACGCAAACCTTTCAGACATTTTACATATTGGATTTTTTAGTAGAATGTGAGTGCTACATAATTTCACCAATGCTTTTTACTTATTAAAATAATATATAATATCGGCTGAGTGCTTAATGGCGTTAAAATATCAAATTGACTTAAATTGTTATGCAATAAATGGTTTGCAAAGAAGGCTCTTAAGACTTGATAGTCTTTTTGGGTGACGCTTCTTTTTATTAACCTTGTGCGTTCCATATGCTCCTCATTGTTTAAGCTCCTAAAGGAGAGTAACCAAAAAAGTTTTCTATTTTAACTGCAGTCCTTCAACTTCTCTTTCGAAAGTATTCATCCCTTGGGTGAATTTAGTCAGTGTAACGGTTATTCTATAGTATGAGTACTACGGATTAATCGTTTTATCGTGGCCGCTGGCCGATTTTGGAACTAAAGTTATCAAAATGGGGCTAGAAGCTGTCAAAAATAAGCTCATACATACGATTCTTGAAAGTTATTTTATTTGTAACACTTTGTGGCCACGTCAGTAATATGCCGCTAAGTGTCCGATAACTATTTTTAAATTTCAATTTCTCAACAAAAATGGAAAAAAATACAATGCAGCTATGACTTCTTGTGATTCGTCTTATATGACCAAGCAAATAATATGATAAGTGCACTAATACATTGACACAATACAAATGCACACATACTTTCTCATGTGTGCGTTTAATTCGTATATTGTATTTCATCATCTGAGGGTCGCAAATATACTTTAGCTTTTCAATTTAATTGTCGTCATATAAAATTATTATTTATGTAACCAATATTTGGTATTTTTTTTGTAACCATTTCCCAATGTGCCCAATATAGAGTATTGATGGAACTTATTTCTACAGATATTTTTCTACAAAAAACTCTTTTTTTGAGAGAGTAGGGATATAAAGTTGACGCTAGGACAGGACTGGATGTTAACTAGCATTCGCTGCGTCCGGCATTTAGAATATGATTCTTTTATATGATTTGTACAATTCACAACAATATATATACTTATTTGAAAAAACCTAAAGTACAACTTTACTATTCTGCAAGTCATTAGAAAATGATATTTTGCTTAGTGGCACAAATAGCGGAAAATCATTTTTAAAACATTTTATTTTATATTAAAATATATTGTGAATCGATAATTGGCACAAATCACATAACACAAAAAAATATAATAAATAACTGTTTTTAAATCTAAAGTTTTATTACACACAACTGCGTTATAATAAGTTGATTGGTGTAAATTTAAAAAAATGTAATTTCTCATTTAAAACTTGATTGTTTAAAAAGCCATAAGCATATATAATATGTACTCTATATATTACTTTGTGCTGTTTTTTTTTATGTTAAAAGGCTTTAAGGTTGTATTGAAACACAAATAAATCCACTTTTTTTTAAAAAAATATTGTAACGCATTTTCATATATTTTCCTCCACAACATGTGACAACTGTTTGTTTGATTTTAATATAATACATACCCTTTGTATGTAATAAAATCAAGTATTGCAATTTTATTTTTTAAATATTAACTTTCTTTTGTTCGGATTTGTGTAGCTTTTCAAATACATATAACGACACACTAATGTGACCTATGTAGGTATTATTTCCATTCTCAGAAAGTTTTATTGTAGGCGGCGAGCTTTATGTTTTCTATGACGAACAAACTTTTTCAATATAACTGACCACATCCTGAAATAACTAGTTCCAAGTCCTCAATAGCCAACTATACACGGACGGATCTCTTTTGATACATTTCCATCTTCAACGGCCGCCATCCGTTGAAAAACTTTACTATTTTAAATACTCTTCATTCAATATATCTTATGCTTTAAATCAGTTACTCTCAAACTATGGATACCAAGCGGTTTCATGCGAGCGAAATGGTGCTCTAAAATCCACATAATCTCTTCAAAAATATTTCGACAATATTTCAAGTTATATATACATAAATACATATTTTCATAAGTTTGACAAGACATACATAAAAAACTATTTCATTTACATAGTCATAGATTTAGATTACATTAACACGGTTCATTCTTATGAACCGTGTTATTTCGAAACCGTACAAAAAGAGGATTGGGTGTTGTTTGATTTCGCTTATATTTAATGTAATGAGTGCTTGAATGGCTCTTAAAAGACAAATAACAATTGGAAATACATTACGATAAAAACAATATCAATAATACTAAAAACAAGACAAGAAACAAAAAAATGTACTACGATTTTTATTTTTAGACGCCACGTAAAGACATATCTTTTTTAGTCTAAATATGTAGAGCATTTTATATTTTATTTAACCTTTACTTCAAAAATAATCACATTGAACATTAAGGCAGTATTCTAGTGTAGAAATTTGAAAAATTCGATTCTTATTTTATATATTTTTCTAAAGTTTAGACATTCGAGAGTATGTCCTCGAAGGGATTTTTCAAAAATTCAGTTATTTACTGAATTACAGGGATTTTGGTGACGCAGCAACTAAGCTGGTCCGACCGGAACAGATCGAAACTCAAAACTTTAAACGCGTTTTTCTCGAAACTACTTTTTTCAAGCTGACGTACATAATATCTCAAGTTCTACCAAACCGATTTATTTGAAATTTTGTGTAAACCTTCTATACACATTTTTCTATAGCCCGTAGCAGATTTAAGTCAAACTTTTAATTTGTACTATTTTTAAAAAATTTGAAACTTAAAAAAAAAACGTAAAAATCCCATTTTTTTTTCAAACGGCTGCCATTTTCTGAAAAATATTTTTTCTTTACTTCTTCGAGGTAGGGACTCTAGCGACATTTTTATTATTTAAGAATCCGTTATTTTTTTTTTTCAAATGATCAGAAAGGTTGGAATCGTGTACGTGAGGACACCATCTTTTTTTTAGACCCCTCCCTTTACCAGTCGATAACTTTTCGAGTTTTGAATTAATTATTTTTTTAAAAAATATATATATTTTTAAAATATAAATAAACGAAAGGTAAAAAATGGACACTAAAAAAAGTCTTTGTTTATTTTTTTAAATAGCTCGAAAAAAACATTAAAAATTCGTGCCTCTACACTAGAATACCCCCTTAAACTTTTATAATATAATGAATGTGTCTTCAAATCTTCTACTCTTAAGTGTCTCATTTATTAATAGTTCACATAGTACTTGATACTAATATCTCTCGAAATATCTTTTCGTGTATGGCGTCAGTAAGTAGTCTGGATAAAAAATCAATTTATATTAACGACCAACCAGAATGACCGCTCATAGAATACGTTTGTATAATCTAATCGTTGAAACTTTTGCATTACATATTATTAAGCAGTTATTTATTGGATTTTTAACGAAATAATTTAACAAGGTCGTTATTATGTTTGCAAACTTTTATAATTTAATCATATGTATAGAATGTGCCGGGCCATCAATTTTTTAATCGATACATGCATTTATAACGTCAGTATTTTGTATTTTTAAGGTTGTTCTCATTTAACAAAGATTGTAACCAATACATTTATTCGTGTTGTCATTAAGATATCGTATGTAAGTCGTTTTCCTTTTTTTTTTAAATAAAACAATAAAGATTTTTTTGTATACATATGTATATTCTCATTTTAAATATGTACTGATATAACTTTAGTATTTTTTATATTTCTTTTTATAGCGTCATCTCTGAATAAATTAATCTTCTATAGCACCGCCTAATAGTTGACGTTCGGTTGTGTAGACAAAGCTTCCAACTTTAAAATCGATACCAACTAGGGCCTCCGGTCCCGGGATCCCGTCCGATTTTGTGATCCCGAAATCTAGGGAATTTCGGATTGTAAAAAGATGAGAAAGTTGCGCGTGGACTTAAAAAAGGTCTCGCGTCTTTTCATTTTGCGAATTCAGTAAATTCACAGGATTCTAGATTCTTAAATTCTGTGAAGAGCTAAAAAACAAGATCTCGAGTTTTTTCATTTTGGGAATTCCGCAAAGTCTTGTGTTTTTTAAATCGACAAAAATGTATTTGAAAAATCCCAGGATTTCAAAATCGCCAAGCAAAAATATCAATCAAATACAAACATCAAAATTAAATAAAATGTTCACTTTTAAGGTGTTCACTGTCAATACTTGGTGGAATGGCATTATAATAAAAATAATAAAACATTTTTAGTACTTTTTCCACATAAAATTTATTAGATCAGGACCGGTTTCGCTCATGATGAGCATTGTCAACTGATAAGAAAAACAATAAAACAGTGATATTTATACAAAAGTTAGACTTTTGTATAAATATCATACTTTGTATAAACTTTTGTATAAATATCACTGTTTTATTGTTTTTCTTATCAGTTGACAATGCTCATCATGAGCGAAACCGGTCCTGATCTAATAAATTTTATGTGGAAAAAGTACTAAAAATGTTTTATTATTTTTATTAAATAAAATGTGCTATTATTTATTATTATCAGAGTATATAAAAATAATTTTCATACTCCATGTATGCGACCCCTAATGGTTTACGCCTCAGGCGGTTGCCTATTTCGCTTGTATGGTTGCGCCGGCCCTGATTAATAATAGCTAGAAGTAAAGCACTGTTTTAGATTATTTTTAACAAAAAAAATGACAAATTCTTGCGCTTTCCTTGTTATTTTGTCTGTCTGTCTAGGAAAGATTATAATATTACCACAACCTTCAAATTTTCTTGTTCAAATTATTTGTGGCGTGTTTACAATCAGACAATTGATAAATATTCTGATAGATAGGTTGTGCATCACTGGCGCAGTGAGAGCATTTGGGTCAACATTAATAAGGCAAAGCGATATTTTGTGTCGGGAATTTCTTTCAACGATCAATCAAAAAACGAACAAAAAGTACCAACTAAAGGGCACATGGGAATCGAATGACAAGACGATGCTCAAACTATGTATAAAATCATATAAAATCACGCTCAATCTCATTGTGATGAGTCCGGTCTTATAATTAATAAAATAAAATATATTGTAAATTTATTAACAATACAACTTCAACTTATTTCGGTCACCCATCTTACCCAATTGATTTTTAATTCACTTTAATTTAGCTTATTTCGAATTATGTTCTAAAAAAATAATTATAGATGATTTAGTGTCATCCATTTACAACTTGTTTCATTATTTTCAAAAATATTTTACCACTCGTTTGAAACAAACAATTACCCTGTTTATTAGTCTGGCTTAATAGTGGATATTTCAATTTATATTTTCATCAGTTGGTTTTCATATTTGTGATAATCAAAGCTGGTTTTGATCTTGAATCAATTATGAGAAATTAGTACAAGAAAGCTTTTTGATATGAATACGTCTTTAAAATTGTTTCCATAGGGAGGCAATCCAAAAAAAACGAATGATAACAAAATCGGGGGATACAGTTTGGTGCTGCAGCTTTATATCTATCATCGCTATCCAAAATTCAATTGCACCACTGAATAGCTAAAGAATCAAAGAACTTATTGTGCTATGTAAGGACTGTGATACATCGCGCGGGGCGGAAGGGGAAGCGCCGCCATTTAGAGATAATTTTGCTGCGTATCGAGATTTCTATTTACTACAACTTTTGACTCGGAGAAGTTACGATGTTAATTCATGTTTCAATCGTTAGCTCTTTACAAAATCTATCGATTATAGATAAAACATGTAATATTGCGACCGTACCTATAATTAGGTGTTAAAATATAGAAAAAATATATCAAAAATATGTAATGTCGGGCTATACGCGTCAAAAAGCCAAATCGAAATACAGAGATCGTATACGGTTGGAAATGGCTTTTCAAGAGCAATCGAATGGTACCATTAAAACACCATATGACCGAGTCAAACAGTGCCGGGAACGTAAAAATGGGGCGTAATAACACCTATTACGAGACATATTCACGTACAACACACGGCCGTGTCCATGACACAGCAACACCCCATTTTTTATTATGATATATTATCATATCTTCGTAACGCTATCAAAATATTTTAGAGTGTGTGATCGAAAAAGGGTAAAAGAGGTTTTCAGCTCTGCAAAAGCTTTTTACAATACTAATACATACTACGCAAGCATAAAAAGTACATTAAAACTTTTTTACCATCGAGTTTGCTTATAAATTATTTTATTTTTTGTATTGGATGCATCCATAGATCTCTCATACGTAATATTCGATAAATATTTTTTTCCTTCATATATGTTATGCAAAATCTTAAATATAATATTTATATACTTTCATAGTATATTTATAAAATGTTTTTATGCGCACATCGTGTACCCAGGTTTATCAATTATAATTAGTCAATTTATTTTTCATCAATGCAATTGTCTCATATTTTTTTTTTTTATAATTTTAGTTTCACCTACAAAGGTTTAATTAAAAAAAAATCTTATAAATATACATTAAAGGATGATAATTAAAAAGTGATGTTTATTTTTTTACCCTTATCAGATCAGACCAATAAAGAATAGTAAGTACATCTATCTCGAAATAAAATTTATTTTTAATACATTTTAATTCGGTCTGGTCACTTAAACCGTTTGATAATAATATTGCTATTTTTATTCTCATCTTACCAACAGTCAGAAGTATAGTAAAAGTTTTTTCTTTACCTCGTTAGTACCGATTTTTGTTTTTAAGAAATTTAATATGAAATATTTGTTTTATTATCCACGTACATATCTCTCCTGAAAGAAACAATATAACAAATTCATATGCAATAAAGTCGCAGGCTGCTTTACTCTTCGATTCTCGATATTCACTCGTAAGATATCATCTCAACTTTACAAAGATGAGGCTAAATGGTGAGCCAATCATTGCAGTTTGATTGTGACATATAAATAAAAGATAATCTTAGTCTCCTTGGCAAAAATATGAACTTACAAGGAAGCATTTTAAAATAAAGTGTTAAAGATAACTGTTTGTATACATCTTTTAGGGTGTTCGTTGTCAAACTTGGTGGAATGGCATTATATTTTAAAAAAAAACACAATATTCCTTTGTACTTAATTCCCACTTTTATTTATCAAGATTAGGACCGGTTTCGCTCATGGCGAGCATTGTCTCAGTTGACAATCTTAACGGTTGTATACAAACTTATAAAAATAGGAAAAGAGGAATATGTAAAAATTACTCGCTTACTAATACATCTCTCTAAGCCTGGTGCGTGGGAAGGAGTAACAACATCACATCTGTCCATAAGTGCCACTATATAAACGTTCATCGAATTAAAATAAAAATATTAAAAGATTTTTAGTACTTTTTCCACATAAAATTTATTAGATCAGGACCGGTTTCGCTCATCGCGAGCATTATCAACGATTATCAGTTGATAATGCTCGCGATGAGCGAAACCAGTCCTGATCTAATAAATTTTATGTGGAATAAGTACTAAAAATCTTTTATTATTTTAATTATAATGCCTTTCCACCAAGTATTGATTGACAGTGAACACCTTAAAAGTGTTCATCGAATTATTGAAAAAATAAGACATGGAAGTGTCCACGAACGTATTCTAACCCCTTGACCGTGAAAACTTGTACGGAGAAAGCCTTCTAAGCTACATTCATTATTTATTGATTATTTTAAAAGTGACGTAATCAAGTGCGATGGTTGTAAAAAAAATATATTACATATTTTCAAAAGATTTTTTTATAGTTTTGGCTATGAGTGTTGATTATTTGATTGATTTTAAACCATGTCCGCTCCCAATGTTGAGCATATGGACTCCTAGTGGAGTTTATCTCAACAGAAGTGTTTTTACGAGAACTGCTTGTTACTCAGTTGCTCAACCTCTCTTTTTCCAAAGAGAGTAGGGATAGAAGGATAGGGCTAGGACAGGATTAGTGGTAAGCTAATCGCTCTCGATACGCCCAGTTCATAGGATAAGATGGGTGAGAGAGGGGAATTCAAGACATCACATACATCCATGCCTTTGAACAGAAATTCATAAATCGATTGAAAAGTCAACCCGGGCCCTCCGTAGCTGAAGCCAATAACGTTGAACACTCGACCTCACAGGCGGCTGATTGATTACAGCTAACAATTGCAAATGCACCAATTTCGCAATTTCGGAAGTCACTCGAGATCAACTCAGCGAGAAACGAAATAAAAAACACCCTTGTCCGAGATCTCAAATTGAAATTAAAGAATACAAGATTGAGATTGTTAAGTGTGTTAAATATTGACACCTATCAATGGTGACATCGTTTAAGTAGCATATGGCCACATCCCACAGTCCTACTCGATTCTGAGCCAGTCACACTACTACTTGATCCAATTAGTGCGAGGGACTTAGAAGCCCCGCGAGGGCCGCGATCCGCTGGAAGGGTTTCCTGCTTAGCGTTTTTAAATCGATAATTGGCTACGTTGAATTGCGTTTTCGCTGCAGCCCTCGACCCTCGCCCGAAAGAGGTGTACCTCGCTGCAACGAATGCCCGCCGGTACGAAACGTCATATTATCTTCCCCAAATTCGGTTTATGAATAGTAAATGTAATTCTAATACATGTTATTTTCTTCTTGTTTCAGGTAAATAATAAGCAGCCTGTCTTGAGCACGAATCTAAGATATCTTTTATTCTACTCTTCTTTCACAGGTGAATTTGAGGATAATTCATTACCACAAAAACGTACGTTTATTATTATAATATTATTGTTTTAATTGTAACTAAATTCGTGATTATTTTTTAAAACTTCATCGCAGTGAAGTATGCTTTTGTGACATACAATAATCATTACTTTAACCTAGACAAAAATAATAATTTGACACTTCCAAAATGACCTATATATTATATATCATTCCATTTCTCTCCGAATTTCCCCGGATTATATCAGACAGTTAAATATGCCAAAGAATGCTGATAAAAAAACCACCACACTCTTTTGTCACTTGTTATGTAATGCAATATAAATTTATTTACTTTAATAATACATACATCATGAAATGGGAAAATACATATATATATATAAAACATCGAAACTCTGTGAATAAACGGGTCAAGTATAATGTTTAAAGGCAAGTGTGGCGGTCTACAGAGGCACTTATAATTAATATAAATTATATATTAGTGACTTGTTTACAATAATTCGTGTAAATCCCATTTTAATAGGATTTTCAAAACATTCCAGTTGATTTAAGCATTCTTTATTATTATATTCCCAAAAAAATATATATCAGTACAAAAAACAACAGGAAGCCAGACGTGATTAACACGTTGGATACCGGAGCCCGGAGACCTACTATTTTGTTCAATAAAAAACCGTGTCACAACCAAAATGTAAACATATTAAACGATAACAAAATCTTTGGAAGTCATCGATTTATGTATTCTGAAATATTTTTCATATTTAACTCAATCCTACCAAGTGCAGACTTGTATTATATACTATACTTAAGGGTTTTGACCAAAAACAAAAGAACCTAGGTGTAAGCTGCTGGCGCATACTGGAGTCAGTGGATATTCTAAAAAATGAATATACTCTAATTTAATGTTTGAAACAGGTTTAACTTTGGTGTATCTTCGTTATTCAAAGACAAAATTGTTATAAAAATAATTATCTAATTACCTCATATTAACATTTGAAATTTAATATTAACAACAAACCAGCTTCATTATAATCAATACTTTGATCTATCGACGATTTAAATTCGTAAGATTAGTAGAAAGTTTTGTATTACTATATTCATATTATAATAACAATATCCGATATTACAATGTGTAACTTTTGAAGTATAACAAAATAAACTCTAATCTCTTGAAAAATCAAATAAATTTTATCATTTTGTATAATTCAATATTTTGAAGGCCATTTTCAAAAACAAAATCAACCTAGTATTTTCTTAATTTTTTTGAAGTATTAAACAAACATGTTATGTTACATATTGCCGGGCGCTTTCGATTTGACGCGATTTACGCGAGCTATAAGCTACGGTCGTTAGCCGACCAAAAGTCATGTCCACAAAAGAAAACGAACCCAAAAAGAATGACCAGTTTCGATCCTCGGACCCTTGTGGCCGCTTAAAATCGTAAACATACTTTTTAAATCATTTTTGATACGTTTCAAATATTTGCGCACGAGATTGATTGATAGGTGCCATGCAGCCAAAACCGATAAAAGTCATTTTCGTATTATTTATTTAATAATTATACACACAAAAATGCCTTTTTATTTTAATTTCTTATGTGGTTTATGACTAACCCAAGTTGCACATATGTGTTCGTAAATGTATCGTATTTTAGATAAGGGTGTGGCGAGAGCGATTAGATAAAACTAATGATCTTCTCCTACCCTCTTCTTGCCATCTTCTGAGAAAGTGAGATATTGAGTGACTTAATGTCAATCAGTTCTCGAAATCAACTTATACAATTTTCTATATGTTCTATATTGAGATCAAACGTAATAAAAACACAAATAATATATACAATTAAGAACAGGAATAAGAAAAAGGTTAAATTTCTATTGTACCTACATACTTTTGAGTTTCCTTGAACACACCTGGATTATGTTTTGTAGACAATGGAACATTATAATTTTTTTCTGAATTTAATTTTTAACGTCTGTTCCATCTAAGACTAACAAAATAATTATTTTAGTTTGAGGATTAAGCGGCCGAAAGGCCCCGGGCCTAATGATCTCAGAAGACGAAATTGTTTAATACAAAAAAGCGATTGGCAAATGCTAGCCCGTGGACGAATTTTGTTATAACAACCGTGGAATTATCTTACATAATGAGTTTTTTTTTACTATAATTTTAAACATGTATCATACATATTAAGTATTATATTAAAATATGTAATGCATAACTGTTAAATTTTTGATCTACAATTCAGATAAAATATCGAAGGATTATAAACAGTAAAACCATTACACACACCAGTGTCTGCCAAACTTTTTTACTTCGCGGCACACTGGTGAATGGGAGTTGTTCCGCGGCACACCGAATAAAAATGCTTTAAAAAAGATAGTGTGGAAAGTCGAGACAAATACTATACATATCGACTGTGGAAAGGAAAAAGGATGTAACCCAGGTTTTTTCAAAACAGCTTTTTTTTTAAAAAAAATGTATATTCAATCGTATCTTAACTAAGATGTATAAGTAGTTACACATAGTTTTCAATATTACCGATTTCGCGGTGAAATCGGTACGATTGAATATACATTTTTTTTCATTTATTCTGACAGTAATTAAAGATCATAACGCTTCCTAGATTTGTATAATTAATTAAAACAAATAATTCACGAACGATTTCTGTGTTGGCGGCAATTTCGATTAAACGTCAAATGCTTCACGACGCTATTCTTTACAATAACCGAATCTAAGTAATGATTCTAGAGATCTAGACTACTCATATGATATAAATAGTTATAGGTAGGTAGTTGGTTATATCGTATAATTGGTCCGTCACGATAAATAATTATAGTTTTTTTGATCTATAAATTAACTATAAACAAGTTTTACAGAGTATCTGTTAATTTATTGCTTTATAATAAAAGCGACTAACACACGCCTCCCATTATTATTAAAACGGTTCACATTTTGAATAGATTTATTTCTACAACTTTAATAATGAGAGTGCCATTTCTCAGGCATTTGTGAATGGCTGACAAATGGATTGTAATGAAGTTTATTTTTAACGGTAAATACTTGTTCAACTTTTTACAGCTCATAAATCAAACCCGTTTCTTTTGGAATGATCCAATAAACAAATTTTATTCGGCCATAAATCTAATGGCAGTGACCCCCAACAGGTGTGTCGGCCCAATCTACCAATTGTCATTTCAATTTAGTTACATCAATTAATAACACGGAGCGCGGGCATACAGTACATACAGATAGTTATATTGCCTTGAGATTTTAATTAAATATTCATGGTATACCAAATTAATCATTTCAGCGTTGAATATTTCATCATATTCAATATATTATATGATTCGTTAAAGTCGTCTCTTCTTTAAAGCCCACATTAAAAAGAAATTACTTTGCTTTTCAACTCCTTAATTACTGTCGATTGGATTTAGATTATAGAACTGCACTACAAATAGTATGCAAAAAATTGCAAGTAGAAATTTGACCGCAGACAACCGATTACAAGAGTTATCGAATTTGGAAGTGAGTTTGATGGCATGTGTGCCTCACAATGTTTGTTTTATTATTTTTAAGGGTGATGAGGAAAATGTGAGTTGGTATCCTGAAACGATTTCTACGGCCACTCTAAAGATTATTTGAACGCAATAAATAGAGATCATTTATAACTACAAAAATCAATATCAGACTATATACTATAAAAAATATTAATTATTAGACTGTGCATGTTAGAAAGGACTGATTCTGATTCCACTTGTTGACACTACTACCAATTATCTGATTTAGTACATCCTATAAAACTAGATCTATGCTGTTAATATATATTTTTTAATATTTACACGAAATTTCGGAAGAATTTATTAATTTTATGTTTTTATTTATCTCTTGTTAACAGAAACGATGGGTATTAATTAATATTTTCACATGACGTCGCGTTAGACAATATGTATCGTAAATCGTGACCCTTAATTTTCCTCTACGATCTTCTAAGTCACCATAAGTTTTCTTGTCGTGCATTATTTTCAGTCCTGTAGCTTTGCGTTGGATCATCGATTTGTCTTCGGCTATGATACATTATTCTTAAACCATAAGGTTAACACCGCAAACGACCAACCTATTGAGAAAAAAAAACATAAACTGAGGATCGAATTCTTCATCACAAAACGCATCCGTTTTTATTCGTATATGTATTTCAATTCGTAAAAACTTCTTATAGGATTTATCATTCAAGTTTCAGTGATAGGATTATAAAATATGTACAATCGCTCAGGCATATAGTTCAAATGCTAATTTAGAATTAGTTTTTTTTCCTGCACATTTTCCTTTGATCATTTATCTGATATTACCTACAGTTTTCAAGCAACAAAATAGTTGCGTCAGTTTGTTAGTTATTTTTTCCCCTTTATTATGTATTTAGAAGGAAGTGAAATTCACCAAAGCTTATTATTAATTGCTTTGTTGAATCGATATAAATCTGCTTTAAATCAAATATTTTCGTTATTTCTAGACTGAAAACTTTTTAAATATACCTCAATTGAATCAATTGATATACAAAACTTCGATTCGATTGCCAATTTTATTCGTTCATTCGAGTCATAACATATCGTAATAAAATTACCCGTGTTGGATTTTTCGTGAATCATTTGTTTTATCCTCTGTCTTCTATTGAATATTGTACATAATCTATCCATGCACTAGAGTGCTTGAAGATGCCCAAGAAAAAAATGAACAATTCGAATGCAAATTTAAAGTTATTTACTATTGCCGATTTTAATATTCCCCTGGAAGCGAACGAGCGACTCGTTTACTATTAATTTATTACGAAATATTAGATCTGTCGTTTAAATTGATTCGTCAAAGTTATTCAAAGGGTTTTTGACATCAATTTTTATGTTAAAAAACATAATTTTATGATTGGATACTTGTTTAAAATAATAGATAGTTTTTTTTCGTTTGCTGCTTTCTATAAGTATACATAATGAACTTCAGAAAGAAAGCGTTAGAAATATAATCAAGATTATTAATTCAAAATTATATATATTATTATGATCAATTTTCTTTAGATATTTTCATTTACCTTTTTAAGTATTCGTTCTAGTTTTTGATTTAACGTCGAATTAACCCTCCAAGGACGAGCGTGACCATATGGTAACAGTAAACACCGATGTCTATTCATCCCACTATTCATCCTTTATCTACCTGAATATCATTGCTATTTGGTTAGTCATCAGCCGCGGGGATAGAAACGGACACCAAAAGCACATGCAATTTTTTGAATTTCCGTTTTTTTTAATGGACTTTTTGAAACTGTTAGTTATTTTTTTATCAAAACATCAAATTGTTTACAGTTATTTTGCTAATATATTTGTATTGAAATTATGTTGATCTAAAGAGGTTAAATTGTAAATATTTTAAAAAAATTCACATTTAGCTATATTTCAACCCCGAATGTTTGCGTGCCCATACGGTCACCTTTGTTCTTACAACTGTCCGTACACAATATTACACGGTAATAAAAGGATGAGCATGATCATATAGTCATGCGGGGTTTCTATACAACGACTTGGAGTTTTTTTTTTTTTTTAAATATTAGGAATAAAAGTTATCCGTGACTTCATATGACTAAACAAATATTTTTTTTATCGAAAAAAAGCTCTCGTCTCTGGAGGGTTAACTGTTTCTTGTTTTTTCTCCAAATATATTAAAGGTAAAATCATAACGATTCGTTTGATTATAATTTACAATGTAAACTACAACGGGACTGTGTGAATCAGCGGCCAGCGTTGCAAATTACGGATTGAATTCGAGTGGAAGAGGAATGACGTAAAACAAGTTTAAATGATTATAATTACTAGTATCATTCTTGCTAAATACAGTTATTGTCGTGTGTATCAAAATAAACACTTCTGTATAATGGTAAAAGATATATCAAAATTACCGTCTGTTTTCTTATACCGTGATATTGCCTTAATGGTCAACTTTAATACGTACCTATCGTCACACCTGCAGCTAAGTGTTAGCACCTCAGCCTGTCCATTTTAATGATATCTACCAGTGTAATAAAATATATTATACGTCTTCCTGGTGTTCGTTTATGTACACAAAATAATAATTCGATCAATAAAATAAATAAATAATTGACATCGTAAAATTATAAGAGCTTTAAAAAGATGTTTTTTTTTTTAAATATATATTTATGGTTGTGCTAAATATCTGTTTATTTTTCTTTGTAGCGGATTTATTTTTTGTATTTTGTATATGATTTCCATTTATTTCTTAAATTAAATTTAGTATTTATAGTAACTCACACCATTCTACATTTCAATCGTTATTATATGATATTTGTATACAGAATTTTTCTACAATCAGTTAATAATAATTATTTTCATAATGTCTTAGATCAGTGCTTTCCAACCTGGGGTCCGCGAAAATTTTCATTTTTTCAATATTCTATGTGATAAAATATGAACATGTGCAGTAAAAAAAAATCGGTGGATCCGTGGAATGAAAAATGTTGAGAAGCACTGGTTTAGGTAACTCTTATTTATAACAACAGACCATGCAAATAAGATTTTAATATAGCACAGTGAAAAAGTTCATCACATCTTTATTATAACACGTTTCCCATATAGCACGATTTAGTTAACACGTAAAATCTTGTTATTGCGGTTGTTTGGTAATACCAATAATACGTTAAATACAAAAAAATTGTTTTGCATAGTTCAGTGATCGGCAAACTCATAAGTCAACAAATATCAACAATACAACGATTGAAAGTTCTATTGATAGCCAATTTTTTTTATTATACATTTTTATTTGCTTGATTAGGATACTCCTAAGCTGGCTTTTGCTGAAAAGGTCCTCATTCTGGTTGAGGGCCAAAAAGCCACATTTTGACGACCACTGGCCTAGTTCATCTTTCATATTATTAGAATGTTGAATTTTGTAATTTTAATGTTCAGAAGAATACTGTTTATCAAGTGTTTTTTTATAAATACAAAATGTTCTAGAACTCGTACAAATACTTCATTGTCAAATTAAAAATAGCATAACCAGTAATATACATATTTTTAAAAAATAAATAAATATATTTTTTAACTACATTTCACACTGCAAATGCAATATACGTAATATTAGAGACTTAAATGTAATAAATGGGATCACACAAATGTTGCATATAATGTTATAAATTTATTTATGTGGATAACTATGTGGATATATGTTTTTTTCTTCCCATTTCCTGTATTTGATTGCAAAACAGACAAATGAATATAAATGTGTAATATTATATTCGACTTAATGTAACACATGTTACTGAATTCCAAAACCACATTGAATATAATTTTAAGGTTTTAGTGACTTGTATCGTGATTCGTGAGCTGCGCCAACTTTATGATCTTTATATTATAACATGAACATAAATCAAGTGAGTTTTATAGCCCCCGCCGCACACGTGAAATCTACACCACTGAACAAATCACATACATACCTCCATCACAAAAAAATACACGTACACAATGTATGTACACCGTATGTATATTTCAAGTCACAGAAACTGAACCTCGTCGAATTGAAATACATATTAAGCATTTTATTTCAATATTAGAAGGAAGTTCAAATGAGAGTAAAATTGTGTAATTTTTCTGACAAAAAACGTTTTGTCGGAAATAATAGTTTCGCATAAACTTACATTTAATTAATGTGTATGCACTGTCACATAATATATTATGCATGTATTGTTTAAATAACGTTAAAGAAAACATTGTAATATTTGTTACTTTGGGAAAATGCCGTTTTTTTAATTGACGTTCCTCTGGTCGCTAATCAGTGAGTCTAGAGCAGCCATACTCAACCTTTTTTTCCTCCGGGCCGCATCCCAATTTTTGCTTCTCTACGTGGGCCGCAAAATATTTACAGTAAACTGTAAATTTAGCACATACTATACTGCACACATATGTATGTATTATGATGTCAAAATAAAACTATTTTATTTTATGTAAATATATACATATTTATATATTTATGTATTTTTCATAGTAAAAAATAACAATCAACAAAAAATAAAAAATACGTAAAAGGTACTTAAAAATACCAATGTATCCAAAATATTAAAACGTTTATTTAAAAATGAAAGTGAATTTTGATATTGAGTCAAGCTTTTAACTATCTTTCAAAAATATTTGGTGACTATAATTATTTTGGGCCGCAGGTTGAGTATGACTGGTCTAGAGATTACCCGATGATTTGAATATATTTCTATAATATTTGCCATTACTATTATTATTGACAATGGAGTGAATATACATTGTTAATAATTCTGATAAAACAATAATCAAATATGTCTCATTCAAAATCTTTTAATGAGCAACTTTAAGCTGTATTTATGTTTCCGTATTTTCTCATCAATATTTATATCAAAATAATAATTAAAATGTGTTATAGCAGTCATCCGAAAACGTTGACAAAAATGAAATCTCACTTCATATTCGCCATATGACAAACCTTGTGCTACCACCTGTTGCATATTTTGTCTAAGAAACGAAATTTAAAGCTTACCAAATTGTCTGTCTGTGTTAGTATTACGCCTCTCCACACAAATTGAATAAATTTAAAGAGTTTTCAAGGCATCCATCGCTTTCAAAGTTTAACTACGCACTGCACCACACTTGCTACAATCGGAATACGATCTTTATATTAAGTTCAATTGTTCTTTCGTTCATTAACAATATTTATAGTAAAAATGTATAATATCTTAACCAATTATATTGAAACACGTTCGTGAGATCACATTGTCTTTGATGAAGCATCGATGTATATTTTGACAAGCCATGCTTTTGTCATTTATCCAATTAATATCCAATATTTCTATTCACTGTAAGTTCTCAAAAATATATCCAACATTTCATTATTTGTCACATGGTATGTAAATCAATAATCCTTTTGAATCTAATTATTTTATTCATCGCTTTTATTTTATTATAATATAAAATTTATATACGATGACTTTCAATAATTATTTGATGTATCGCTTTTTGTTTCATGTACATTTTCTAGGGTTGCCAGATTTTTTGCAAGTGAATCCGGGACATTTATCCGATTTGCTGACTTGCGAATCCAAAAACCCAAGAATATACCGATTTGCCCAAAATACCAGCGTAACTGGTTTTATTGATTCTTCCGAGGCTTTCGAATCGAAGTTAAATAGTTTTCTCTAAATTTCCGGGACAATTTAGTACTCATCCGGGATACGGGACAGTGATTTCAATTCCGGGACAATCCTGGCCAATCCGGGACACCTGGCAACCCTAACTTTGTCCCGTAGTATTTATATTATAATTTACCGGTGTAATTTTGAGTTATATGTAATTGCTCAGTATTTAAATAGTTTGATTGTCAGTATTTTACAAAGCCAATTGTTAGTAAAAAATATTGGTCAGTATAAAAATAATAAGGTCAGTATTTCTTTTAAAATTGGTATGTAGCCGTGAATATAAAAACGTGGTTAGGTTAGGATAGGTGAGGTTTTGTTATCAACATAACACTTGCCTTGATATTAAAATACCTCTTCATCTTTCTTTGACCATATTAGCTCTGTATGTGTAGCATACTTTCAACTTCAAATACCTTCGATTATTTTTTTAACATTTCTTGTCTATTTGACATGCCATTACATTAATATTATGTGTATTTAATATTATATATGTATACTAGAGGTCTGCACGGGCCGAAATTTGTCAAAATTACCCGGTCCGAGCCCGAAAAACTCAGGTCCGACTCAGCCCGAGCCCGAGTCTAAAACCACACTTGTTACCCAAACCCGACCCGAAGCCCAGATTTATACTCCTCAGCCCGGAAAAAACCCGTTTTTACAGCAATTGACGATGTTCTATAGAACTGGTAACAATTAAAATTATCATGGCTGACCTGTGAAACGAACATAGTCTGAAATATTCTTCTGAAGAAATAAATAAATTCTAATTGCGCTTATCCCGGCCCGACCCGCGGGCCGGGTAAAAGCCCTAGGGGCAGGCCCGGGCTCGTGCAGACCTCTAATGTATACATATATTGACTGTCACCTAGCATGAATTATTTATTTTAGTCAAATTATAAAAATAATTGCTTCGTTTTCTTTTACAGCCTACACCTGATAAATCAGTATAAATCTGTTATATAATCAAATACTTTTAGTGATATAGTCGTAATAATAAAGTGTCTATTGTGACTTGGTTGCCTGCCATAATGCCTCAATTACGACGCAATGCAGGCTCGGGGGCAATCAGTTCTGGGCAGCGACCTTCTCCAGCCCACCGACTCTTTTACCAAGTCGAAAATAATTGGCGCTATTAATCGTTCGTTTTCAATTATTTGGACGTCCGCGGGCGGCTTTGGACATCGTCCAGCTCTGCTCAGGTGGCGAGATTTGTGCTATGTGCCACGCGAGGGATCTTACGTAACGAAATCACAGTTTGCTCGATTGAAAATAATTTAAATTTCTTTCTTACTTCTTCAATACTTTTTACAATATCCGCTACAGTATTGCAACGCAAAGGTTCAGTGAAAAAACGACAATAGATTTTATTTAGATGAAAAATATATTTTATCTAAAAATAATTCACAGTAAGTATTCCACTATTTTTTCGAACAAAGTTATTTTAAATAGGCCCTTCCCGTAGTAATGTACCGCATTATAGCTCCCTTGCGTCCCGTCTAGGTGTGAAGCTCGAGCACTTTGCACATCCATACATTGATTTTTCAATCGATGAATAGATTTTTTCAAAATTTGTACATGTATGTAATAATTTAATACATTTGCATCCATCTTATCCGATCCTGAAAATGGCTCGTAATCAGTGGCGGATTATCCCATAAGCGCAAGAGGCGCACGCTTGGGGCCTTCAAATCTTGCGGGCCTCAAAGATTGCATACATTATTTAAAACCTTACATTTTAATTTCAGTTTTCAATATTCAATATTACTCTACATAGAGGTTTGCAGCACTTTTATGTTATTCGAAAAGCAGGGCCTCCAAAATGTGAATAACTAACCACTTGTCAGTTTCTATATTAATTATTCGAGTTTAACCATTCCTGAATACATACTGACCTTAAATTGCTCCTCGTTGAACACGTTTGCTGAAATATTCCTCCCAATGGAGAGAACAAAGCTTTTTTTCTTTTACTTTTTTGTGTAATCCACAATTATTCTATAAAATAATTACTGGGCTAGCATTGCGACTTCTTCAATACTTTAGTAAGCTGTTTTAACTGATAGGTGTGTGGTGTGTGTCAGAGCACAAAAAACATGTAAATATCTAATGTGTTTAATGACTAATGAAAAATTTATCTTGAATGAATTTATACCGTTAACAACATTCGTCATAAAACCGTTTTTTAATACTGTCATAATTATTTCTGTTGCCCTAAAATTATGATATATAACAAATATGTATTTAAAAGGTTAATACGTGTCCTTAAATATGACGTTTACTGCAAGAAAATTAAATAAAAAAATAGGAATTTTAGGCACGTATTTAATTAAATATAATATTTTAGTACGCGCTTTTTCAATTCATATTTATTAACGAATATTTCTCCAAAATGTATTTGAGAAATCATATTATTAATAAGCACACAATTATTTCTTATTTTTTCGTCCGAAGGTCCGTAACATGCGATAATTTACCATATTATTGAAGAAAAACCTTATGAATTTTATATAATTATGTGTATTCATAACTAAGATTTCCCTTTCCCACTCCCGTCTCTTGTAAAAACGTCCCAAATTTTCTCGGAGCCGCGTCCAATTAAAGAAACGTAAAGCAACACTGATTTCTGCCGCCACTTGAGTCAAATGAGCCCAACCTCGAGTCCCCTCCTGCTTCAAAACTTTTCCGAAAACCTCCCCAAGAAAATTCCTCATCTTTTCCGCGAAGATATTTCGTAGGGGCAAGGACGACACAGTGGAGTCCATAATATTTACCAGTTGATGGGTAAATACAAACCTGGCAGTGTCTTTTTTATTCAACTATATTATGTCCATCATCATTACGAATCAGCTAGTAAAATAAGCCTTATGTTTTCTAGTGATGTCTAAAGATAAAAGTTAATGTCAATCTGATTTATGGTTGAACCAGTCGGTCACTGAGATGAAGAATAAAATTACATTTAACAAAATATTTATATATTTATTTCCACAACAACTATTTAATACAGTTGATAGCTATTTCAGCATCACGTCACCGCGAGCAATTTTAAATTTTATAACATTGCTATGAGATGATAGGAATCGGTAGAGTGAATGACTTTTCCGATTATGCATGGTGATTTTTTCATCTGCACTTTATTAATTGTTAATCTAAAATCAATTGCTGCTCCTAAGACACTCTCGGTAGTAATATGAAGTGGATGTTTATCAAAGATGTAGAAACAAGCGTAAGATCATTTAATAGCCCGCGAAGTCAAAATTTATTCAAGATCTTTTTTAATTGATTCAACAAACACATTCAGCCAGTATAACAAATTGATTTGATCTCAGTGGTAAATAGTCTCATAATATTAATTATTTGATAGCTATTATTTAAGTTATTTAATAGTAACTCAATTCATTTAAGTAAAAACGATACCGACATTATGTGGTAGTTATCTCTCTGATACCCGTTTTACAGTTGATATACAGTTTTGGCTGCTTCCTCATTTTTCATATCTTTACAGTTCATGTACAAAATCAAAAAAACTCATTTATTTTTAAGTCGAATTCTTCAATAACCACTTTGAAGATATCCATTATTAATTAAAGACATTGTATTAAAAATCAAAATACTTTTGTATTAATTCCACATTATTTGTTTAAGATCACCACCAGTTTCGCTTACCGTGAGAATCTTTAGTATCAGTTGACAATGCTCGCGAAGAACGGATCCGGTCTTGGTCTTAAATAATTACCGTGGAATATTTTTGATGGGCTCGGCGGTAGCTGTTTGGAAATATTTTTTTAATATAAACATAATAAATATTGTTAGTCCACTTGTCTTACAAATTGTGACACGTGTTTCACTTCTGACGATATTATTACAGAGGCATGTGTCACAATTTATAACTTAAGTAGAGTAACAGACTTAACAAGTTTAATTTTATATTAATGCGAAATTCGTACAGTGTTTTATGTTTTGATAAATTATGTTCAATTGATAAAATGAATATTTGCTCCCAGTGGTTCATTTTTGAGTGACCACCACTGCGCCGACCTCATTAATTTCCATGCGTCATTATTTTTCTTTTTATCACAACAGTCTATCTCATTAATTTGGCAGTCACTCGAGTTTGCGGGTGCGCGGTGGGTGAAAAGAAGACGACTCGTTTCAATTGGAGCCGGGTTCGGGTTTGGATTGGATTGAATCCTCATTGCTTCTCGCGGGTGTTTCACTCGATCGACCCTCCGGCCAACACAAACGCCGGCCGGATATTCTTTTGTCAGCGTAATTTTTCAAGAAGTTTGCGGCAATTCATTGACTTATTATGACCGTTTTGATTGACGGATTTGTATACCCAACTCTGCTTGTGAATACTGACCAATCTAAATAATATTTCTCCCAAATACTGAGCCAAATTGTATCGTCCTTATTTATACAAAAATAATTGAATGCGTCAAATCTGTTGTAATTTATTTGAAAACACATTTTTTCTACACCATAATCCTTATCATATTTCGGTATATGTATGTCATTAAAAATACAATAAATTAAATGAGCTTAGAAAGCTGGAAAATATTATATAACAAATTAATATAGACATTGCGATACGCCGTCGACAATATTAACGAATAATATATTTTTAAAAAAATAGCTCCCTTGTTTTTACGAAGCGAAATTCAGTCATTTACACGGACAAAATTGGGTTAAAAATACCAACTATTTCTGTTTGACAACGAAGACACGTGAATGTAAGTGGTAACGGTAAATAAGAATTAAGTTTTTTATTACTGACGTAACAAGACATGAACGATTCAGATAACAATAAAACTATATTTTTTAGTTCAAAACCCTGAATGGTCACAATATAATATAAAAATAATATTCTTAATAGCACAGGTGGTTCCCCATTACTTAAACTGTTTCCAATTAATAGAGTAATCACCAACCTAGCTGATTGATTGCAGCTCATTAGTTTAATAGTTTGTAATGTTTAACGTCATTAGTAGTATGATTAAATTTGTTTGCTCTGTTTCGATTTTATAATCCCCTCTTTGCTTCCCTTAAAAAAGAAAAATCCCAATCTGATTGATTGCAACTCATTAGTATCATTATTTGTTTGCTTTATTTCGATTCTACACCCCCCCTCTTTGCTCCTCTTAAAAGGAAAAAAACCCAAAAACTCCATTTTGTAATTTCATAATTTTAAAATGTTAGAATCAATCTTGCTTCATTACTTAAGCAAACTTTGCGATAGTAAGTATGAAGATGCCTCTGAAAGAGGCGAAACACGTGTCACAGTTAGTAACACAATACGTGGAATAATCAAAGTTAATTTAAATTTTCTATTAAAATGAACTTCCACAATGTTACCGCCGAAACCATCGAAAGTATTAGCTACAATTGACTTACAAATAATTATCGTTAAGCGCCACCCATTTCAACGATCCATTATAAGTCAATGTAAATTATCATTACACTATTACTTTTCATCATTCTTCAAAATAATTTATGTAAAATATTAAACGGAAACAATTTATTCCGTTATTAGAGAATAACTTCCTGACCCATAAACCAGCCTAATATTATTGCGTATAACCTACCAACCATTCATTCCCATACGAAGTCCTGGAAACTTTTCGCGGCGGCTCCTTTACTTCAAAAACTTATTAAAAAGCATCGGCTACGTTGCCCTGTTGGATCCTTCACAAGATCCAGTGGCGCCTGAAATATAATAATAAATCTTAGAACATATTTTGCTTATTGATATAGATTTTTTTATCAGAAAGACGATGTCTCTGTTAAAGTAAGTATCAGTGTTGCAGCTCGTAATAACAACTCGACAGTATTTAAATTATTTATTTCTTTGTTCACATTTCAATTTACCATGATAACAAATGATTGCGAAAAAAATATATATTCTAGTCTCGTGCAATATACATAGGGACGGTAATAATATACCCAATCCAAGAGTAGTCGTTTTGAGTATTATTCTAGATGGTAAAATATTTTCACGCAATTGTTGATACATTAAAATATGTTAAAAAAAAAACTAAAAGCGCTAAAATAAATAAGATAATTTATTAAAATGCACAATCTCTCTTTACTATGTATAATGATATATTGAAGGAACATTAGAATAAATGCTAATTTTAAGATAATTGAACATTTAAAATAGTTAACTATTGTTTCTATTGCGGTTTATGATTGAGTAAGATTTTTGTATCTTGTTATCCTACTTATTCATCCAATACCTTAGAGTTACACGGCAATTTCAAGTAATGAATTTAAAAAAACAAGATTTACATTATATATTTCATATTTTAGCTTTCAGAAATTAGCTCACCTACTTATCCTGAAATCGACTTTTTCATTTAATCTCACTATTACTTTCAGGCAACGATATGTAGCTTAACAATATCTACTCGATATAAGCATAGTTACATTGGTTGTGACATTAAATAGCTATCCACCATAACTATTTTATTATTAATGTTATTTTATCCTGTTCTGTTCTGTTCTGTTATTAATTCAATTGAATTTTAATATAAATATATAATGTAGGTGTGCCACTGGCCATTTGGTTGTAAGGCGGCCCCACACCTGGCCTCATTGACTAATTACACCCGGGTCAGGTTAGTCCTGTCCGTAATGATGTTCGACTCGCGTTTGGAAATTAATTATTTCCGGTTCGGCCGCCGGTGATTGATTGTAGGAATAATTGCAGGAAGGTTCCTGCTAGTAGACGCGCGCCCCATTGGCCGGCTGACCCTCGCGCCCCACTCTCATTGGTTGGGATTTTCTGACACATGTTTCTTATTATCTTAATTACTGATCAAAGAACGACAGTTTTTGATTATGTAAATTTTTTTAACGCATCAGAAAGCTGGAGACTAAATCCCCTCGGCACGGGCTGTTGTTCTTTTGTCCTGGGAATAATATATTTACAACAATGCTTACATGTATAATATAATATGTATATTATTTACTGTTGCAAAAGTAAAAGACAGTAGAATCATTCCGATTGTCGCCAATTTTCGATAAACTTAACAAACCACTTTTTTAAAAAATACTGTACATAATATTAGAACACAAAAAAAACAACAATAATTTTCAACATACAAATTCATAAAATAAAACTTAACAATGATTGTTGCTTAAAATGTCCACTTCTTTAGGTAATGCATTGATCAGCCGCACTTCCCTTGAAACTGGCAAATTATATGAACTTCGCAAAGAACAAATTTTAAGAAAAAAAAAAGTTTTTGACCATATTAGAATTATTATTTGCATGACTGGGAAAGGGAAATCTTTTTGTAAAAAATCCATTAACCAGTGCGACAGTTGTTATATAATATAATATTTTTTTCCGCCTGTGTGGTCGAGTGGTCAACATCGTTGGCTTCGGTTACGGAGGTCACGGGTTCGAGTCCCAATATGGTCAGTTTTATAAATTGATCAATTTATGAATTTCTGTTCGAAGGCATGGATGTGATGTCTTCAATTCCTCCCTTCCACCCATTCCACTAGTCTTGTCCTAGCCCTACCCTTCTATTCCTACTCTCTTTGGAAAAAGATAGGTTGAGCAACTGAGTAACAAACAGTTCTCGTAGAAACACTTATGTTGAGATAAACTCCATTAGGAATACATATGCTCCACATTGGGAGCGGACATGATAAAAAAAAAATATGCCTACACAAAATTACAAAGCAAATATATCTACGTGTGAGAGGAAAACCCCCTTTCTTCTTAGTAACAATTGTCAATAGACATATTTAGTCATCACTATTGGACCATATATTTTTTAACCATAACAAAATCACTTGATAGCAACTAAATAAGAACAGACACGAAGACAAAAAACCTTGATCAACATCAAAATCAATCTATACATCAAAAATCATAATGTTCGACATTTTTTTATCTCTTATTGAAACACTTACCATAAGATATTGTTCTGTACTAACGTCATTCTATCATAGTATGTGAGGTATACGTATTGTAGCAGCATTATTTATCAAATTACCAGCGGTCGGCTGCCAATACATTAATAAGGGGCTCGCTTAATCTCAAAGCAATTCTCGGTGCTCAGTGGAAGGAGTGATTTTCTTAATCACTCTTTTGTAATTATATGCAATACTTAAATTAACAATCGATTGTTACTTAATACACTTACAATATGTAACAATATGCAGTTTACTATAAACTTATCAATGTAAATGGCTAAAAAACGTACTAATGTGTATACTGAAGCTGTCGTAGATAATATATAAGTCAAAAATTATGAACACGTACTAATTTAATAAAAATAATAAAACATTTTTAGTACTTTTTCCACATAAAATTTATTAGATCAGGACCGGTTTCGCTCATCGCGAGCATTATCAACTGATAAGAAAAATATATAAAAAGTGATATTTATACAAATTTAAATTGAAATAAAAAGGTGTAAGCAACTATTAACAATTTAAAGGATTAGCAAATTACATTATAATTACACAAAATTAAAATGCTTAACACCCATAACAATTAAAAAATCATCATCAAAGAATAATAAATCTAAGTGGCAAACGATATCAATTATAAACACAATTAAAACGTACTAATTTGATCTGAGAATATTGTTTTCTCTTAAACTAAAAAGAGGCTCGTCGGCCATAGTAAATTCTAACAAGGGACTCCTGTAAATTATTCGTTACTCTACAGCTCGCTCCATACGAACGCGAATTCGGCTGTAAAAACATTAAAAACGTAATGAGATCAAATTAAATGTCACGAAATTAGTGTTTTCCTGCCGAATTTGCGCGAGTATGTACGCACCTTTACTCCTTTCTTCGAGATTGAGCTTTTCGTATGGAATAAGTGATCGTGTATACTAAAATATTGCATTCTTTTCTTACATTTAAACGGCCAACTGCGAGTCGTTTTACATTGAAAATGTTCGTATATCTGTCTATGTCTGTTAGATTTAAGAGATAATAAGACAGATCTATTCACCGTCTCAGGGGTTTATAATTAAAAATGCTGACAGCTAATTATAATACATCCATGCTTAAATTTTTCAAATCATACAATTAGTCACTGTTACGAAATGATTATTTTTTTACCTTAAACATTATAAGCCTTGCGTTAAAAATTATCTTCCTTATTATTTATTCCTAAGATAAATATGTTAAACAAATAAAACTAATTAATGCAGCGGTTTCCAATCTAGCAAGCGCGTTTAATTCTTAATTATTTGTTTTTTTCGTAGGTATATTATTAAATTTACAACATAGTTTTTTAGTGTAAAAACATGCATATTATATTTTATAAATTATTGGTGGCATTGGGTATGGGGCTTATAAACCTTGGAAACCACTGCATACATGTAAAGTAAACTACTTAGTGGTATATTTAAATTACTACGGTGAGTTTCGTTATTATACGGAACATCATCATTGCCAAACTAAAATTGATAATAAAATAATTTAATATTGCAAATAAATTCACGAATGATTCAGTCTGAAGTTAGCGAAAAAGTTAAGCAATTATCATTCGGGTCTTATGGCGCAGCGGTAAGCGTTGTGGGCTTCCGTGCCGGATCTCACGGCTCCGAGTCCCAGTAGGAACAGCATTTTTTAGGTTGACTTCTGTTCGAAGCCTTGGGTGTTTGTGATTTCTAAAAATTCCCTCCCACCCTTTCCGATACTTAATAACTGGGCGTAGCAAAAGCGATTAATTGACCACGAGTCCTGTTCTAGCCTTATCCTTCTATCCCTACTACTCTATTTGAAAAAAGACAGGTTAATCGACTGAGTAATAAACAGATCTCGTAGAAAAACTTCTGTTAAGATACCTCCATTAGGAGGCCGTATGCGCCACATTGGGAGTGGACATGGATAAAAACAAAACATCATTTCAGTCGTTATTTTTTCTTACCTGTATGATAAATAACAGGGCTGCGAAGTCGTGTAAAAAAAATACGACTCCGACTCCGAGGATTTTTTTCAATAATTTCATTTTAACTTATATATATGTATACCATCAGATCACCTTTAGTCAGCAAAGCATGAAATGTCTACATTTTGGACTATTTTGTTTGAACACACATAATTATATATATTTTTCAAAAAAAAATCGAGCCGCTCATTTTTTACGTCTCCGACCCCACAGCTCTGATAAATATATATGTTTTTCTATCATGGACACAATATATAATAAAATTCTTTCGTGTTAAACAGTATACTATTAATCTGGTTTCAAATCCTTTTCTTTTCGCTTAAAAACATTTATTGTTAACTCGTTTTGGTCGAAATGTTGTATGACTTTGTTTCCCACGGCCCGCACGTGCCCACGCAACGCGACACCGAGGACGTGTCGCGAATCGAAAGTTGCCCTAAGCTCTCAGCGACTTCGCTTTAACCTCCTCTTATGAATTATTATTGGCAGCGTGTTATGTTTTCCAGTGTATATCAATATTCACTATTATTGTAAAATTGCGTAAATTTAAAAAAAATCTTCTGTTATGGTTAGGGATTGTGTGTCGAGACGTCCCGGGACAAAAGTCTCAGGACTTGTCGGATTTTTTGCTGTCTTAAGTCCCGGGTCTTTTTTGGAAAATGTCCCAGGAATTGTGACTGTGATTTATAATGTGCTTATGAATGTTTTTTCACTACTTCACAAAGGTACCAATGTCTCAGTGGGACAAAAAAGGTTTAAAAGCCGTATTGTGAAGTTACTGTCATAAATTTACTCCTGACGGCGGATTCATTGATATATTTTCATTACATGTACCGTTATCATCCCTTCTTAGTAAAAATTAACCGTAAGCTTTGCACACATCCATTACATAAGAAAAATATTAATTATTAAACATTGTATTAAAAAAACGCAATTTTTACTAGTGCGTACTTTCAAAAGGCGCCGAGTGTATGTAATACATAAATACATACATACGTGCAAATATTTAATTGTAATGCAATTATAATTTTATTGAAGGGGAAATAAAAGTCTCGAGTCCCGGGGTGTCCCAGACTTTGAAAACCCACGCGACTTCGCAGAATTCGCAGAATCCCTAGTTATGGTAGATCAAAACAAAATGAGCCTTCGAGAAGTGAGAATTGAAGTGACCGAATAGCAAAATCTTTGAAACTTTTCTATTAGACTTTCAAGTACAATCGGCACAGCAGTTGGGGAACTATGTACTACAGGATAAAAGAAAAGATGGTTATACACTTGCTCCGCTTAGGCTTACAATCATTTTTAATATCTTGTGTACTGAAAATTCCTAACTGTCGAACATAGACTAAAACATAAAAGCCCATGGAATATATTTGTAGGATTGAAAAAAAAGCAAACACTCATACTATATCGTGATGATATGCGATCCGTCGATAAACACAAAACAGTGGCGTGCGAGACGGCCTCGGGGGTAGCCTCGATAAACTGTGGTCGAAAGAATTACGATTGGACCAATTTATTGGCACCGCCTCTGCCCGCAGCTACTAAAGATACTCTTTTCCTCTTCTGGTATTTCTTTCTGATCCTGAAAATGATCATTTTTTTATAGTTGATATTTAGTTGATGGTTTTACGGATTAAGCCATATATTTGATAAATTATTTCTAAAAGCATGATTATATTTACCGTTGTTTATAGTACTAGACTACTTGAACTTCTAGTTCTACTTGAAGAACTTGGTTTAGCGATCAGATTAGGTAATCGTTACTGTCCTGAAACTTCCGAAAGATCTAAATCAAATGTCAATATTTTTACACACTTTTGTAATTATTTTCAAAACATAACTTTTTTTATTTAACCTTTACTATGTTTAGTTGACATAAAATTAAACTTGATCATTTTTTTTTGTTTTAGTCCACTTATTGCAGGGATGGCGAACCTTTTTTGGTCCGCGTGCCAACAATCTTCATTTTTTTTCTCTCGTTTGTGCGGCGTACCCAAACAGTAAAAAAAATAACAAAATAGAAAAAATAAAATGTGGTTTTTTTTAAACGATTGTCGTTTATCTTTGAAACAACACTTTGTAAACATTTGAAAAGTAATAATTCACGGATTATTTAATCAAAATTTTATTTTCGAAACATAAAAATAAAAAAATTGAACTTGGAAATCGTTCGCGTGGCATCCAAATTCTCAAACGTGCCACATCGGGCACGCGTGCCATAGGTTTGCCATCCCTGACTTATTGTGATACAAATTATGACACGTTTTTCGTCTTTTTATAAAACATCATCATACAGATCCATCGCAAGGTTAACTAATAAACTCAAAACTGGTTCTATTTTTTTAATCATAAATCGCAAGGTTTTTTTCATTTTTAACTGAACGCAAGGATAAGGTAATTAATATGCAAACATCGAAAGCACGAATTACAAACTAATTATTTACACGAAGAGCAAACATTTAAAACGTGATTTGTCACACAAATACAGAGCTTGGGAAATGATGATTTTAGTGTTGGAAAAGTCACGATTTGCTTTAATGTGTCAATTTTATGATTTTATTTTTACAGGATAAAACCTTCTTTGAACACTAATTGTCATTTCCATTCATAGATTTTATTACGGACTATCAGAACTATTAAACGGTATTTTTAAAAATTTGTGAAAAATAATAATATTTTGAATGTTTGCTCCCCACATATGTTAGGTACGGTATATCGCAATATAAATAAATTCAACAATGGTCATTAGAGAAATAGGTAAACATTTTGATGCTCTGTCTGATGATGCTTCTTAAAGAGACAAAGCACGTAATTTGTAACACAATAAGTGAACTAACAAAGTTATCAAGCTTTATTTTATATTAAAAATGACTTCTAAACAGTTATCGTAGAATCCATCGAACATATGTTTATTTTATACGGCAGTGGAATTTATTATTGAACAAAATTATGCACAGCAACCCTTACATAACACAGAGATAGGTTCCAGTAAATTATCTAAGATAGATAAGTTGTTTAACATAATATCATTGTCAAATAATGATAAACAACATAAATATGACCGTGCTGCGTGCCCCCTAAATACAGTTTGGTTTAATGAATTCCTTTTGCAATGATTTAATCCATCAGTAATATTGCCGTAAGTGCTGATAACATGTCAGTATTTACTGAGTTAGTGATTCCTCCTGACTAAAATATGTATTCAAAACGCCAAGAAAACATCTCTTCTTCATTTGGTATCAAAACGTTAAAACAACAATGCGTTATCCGTGATATTTATTATAAGCCAATCCGTGCTCAAGCAGTGAGTCATTTTCAGCTGATTTGTATCCGTATAATGAGGCAATGACACGACAGGAAATATTTCATCAAATTTTTGTAGACATAAGCGTTGGTGATTTGTGCCATATAATTAATTTTATTTGATATGATATTATTGAGCAGTAAAAAATACTTAGTTTGAATTATTTATTGCGCGTGTCATTTACGACATGAAAAGCTTTTATTTGAAGACATAGTGTCAGAGAAAGCTAGCTGCATTTCAATTAATAACAATATAACCTAAGGAACTGCATTGTTTTTTTTCATCTTGACTTATATAAAGTAAAAAACATTAGGTTTATTTCTCTTAAAACACTTCTGGCAAAAATTCTACTGTTGTTAACGCCGCTGTGATAGGAAATACACATTATACAACACAATGAAAATCCTCAGCACTTAAACGAAGATTCTTCAAGTATTCATCAGAAATCACGAGTTATATTTGTGAACGCATATTTAATATTTTGTTTTGCATTTGTAATTTAGTAACAAACATACTATATAATAATTGGCTGTATTGAGTAGATATTTGTTAACTTATTTAATGTTGAAAAACACCAAAACGTGAGCTGAAGAATATTCACTGTTTGTAGGACATTAATTTAATTATATTAAAATAGCCAAATAAGATACGCGTATTATTAAGATGTGGTGAAGAAAAACAAATTGAACCGTGTCGAAAAATCTAGAAGGAACTACTCGAAGAAATAACAACAGACTCATCAAATATACAAGTTTATGTACTCACCAATCAACGCGTTGCCAGGGGTGACAACCATAAATAATTATACACTTTTTTAGAGCAGCGATTCATAGAGAAGCTTAAAGATTCTCAAATGAAATCTGGACATTAGAGTAGAACTTCGTTATAATAAAATCAAAAATTGCAATGTATTTTGTTGTACATTATTTTTATTTAGTTGATAGCTATTTCAGTGTTTCACCTTTGTCAGAACTATAATAGAAAAATAAAACTATTTATATGTTATACTTGAAAAATATCACTGAGTAAAATACACTTATTATGTGAACAAAACTGGTTCTGGAAGTACTAACCTTCTGTACGGGTTTTTTTTCTATCTTACAAAGATTTACAGCAAACGAGATCAAAGTAACTGATTTTGATATTTAAAATAGTATTTATTGGATGTAGATATTTTTCAAAGGATAAATATTGCATCATTTTATTCATATGACTATAAGTAGTTTCTAGAAGAAAATACATGACGGATGTCGAAAAAGTCTTATTTACAAGAATAATTCATGTATCAATTTTATATGTATCATTCACGTAGTGATCTTCTTCCACAAGAAGTGGTATATTAATTATAATAAAGCGTATTTGTCTTAAATTTATTGCGAGAATTTTAAAACGCTCTCAAAATTTTCGTTCATTGTGGCTTGTTTTTTGAGAGACTTATGTTTTCTGTTTTAAAGACAATATTGCGTCCCTAATGGGCATTGCAGCAGGTCAATTAATATCGCGGCTTGCGATGATAATCAGTGGTTAATTCGAACCACACAAAGGTCGCAATCGTGTTCGGCTGGACCGGGCCGATGTGTTTCCGTGCCCCGGATGTTTAGGCTTCGGTTGCCATCACGTTGATCTACGTCCCTCCTCGTTCCGCGACGGGATGTGTTTTATCGCTGCGTTTCCAAACTTTTCACGACAACACTGCGTCGGAGAGAAAAAAAGCCATAGATACAAATGTATACCTCAAGACTTTTAAAAACATTTAAGTCACTCTTGATCAAGTTGATGCTTTCACTATCTTTGTGTCGATTGTTATAATTTATCCCTGTTGTAATTATTTTGACACACCAGCTAATTGAAAATTTTTATAAATATTATTATTGCAGTGATTTCTTTCGAATATACTAGAAGGACTGATAGATATACACCTAATCCTTTTTACGCGATTTTGAAATTTTGAAATACAGTTATACATACAAACTGTTTTTTTTATCGTCCGCTGCTGCGTCTAATTGTTAAAAGCTTGCTCTACCAACCAGGCGAGGCAGAGTTTGATTCCCGGTAAGATCAATAGATTTTTTCAATTTAAATTTGAGATTTAAGACGTGGTTGTATGTGATGTCAATTCTCCTCGAGTTAGTCTTTTATCTTGTCAATCTAAGTTTCTATCGTATGATCATTCAATTTGAAAATATTTGGCGCATTGAAATAAGCTGTAATGTCAAATATTAAAAATAATATATATATATATATTATAATGTCTTTCCATTTAGAATTTACAGACAACACCGTTCAGTTGATTACGTCACGTGATAAATTGTTTTCTCAATATTATTTTTTACGCCACTTTTCCATTATTTTTTTTTTAAATATCGGCTATACTGAAGTTTTAGGTATATCTTGTTTGAGAAGACGTAGAGTGCTTACGATGTTTTAATTTTATTTAGCAATATATTTAACATTACGGCTAATGCCAATGCGCCAAATATTTTGAAATTGAAAGATCATACTTAACCCTTCCCTTACTATGCAAAAAAAGCACAAGCTCCTGAGCTGCGTTGCCGTTACACATCAGGCAAACGGGAGTGAATCATGACAATTATATGTAGTACTGCTGTAGTAGTGTTATATAATTGTCATTATTCACTCCCGTTTGCCTGATGTGTAACGGATACACAGCTCAGGAGCTTGTGCTTTTTTTTTGCATAGTAAAGGAAGGGTTAATATACTCGATAAGAAATTAATCCTCAAAAATTCATGTCTTTGATCTTTCCAGGACTTTAATTTGGATCGGTAGAACTGAGCTTTTACCAAGTACGACCACAGCTGGCGTTCTTATTAGATCAAATTAAAAAAAAAACACAAATTCAAAACAGATAATTTTATAACAGTGTTTTTATAATTGTATACATCTACTATGGATAAACATAAAATCTTTAAAATCAAAAGTGAGATTGCTCTTTGTGTAAATTTCGCCAGTGAGTTTTTACTCCCATCTATATTTGAGAGTCACTTTTGTTTCCCAGCAATAACCGTAAACAAGGGATAACCACTCCGGAAATAAATCGAGAAGCTGTGTAATTCGTAAGGCCGTGAGGGAACTCTCTATATCTATATGCCAACAAATTATTATTGTCCGTACGCTCTCACTTCAGAGCTCAATACAAATAATCGACTTCTGGCCGAGGGGTTGTTGTGGATTTGATTTATTTTACGCACGCCTCTGCTATTATGCTCGTTAATTGCTCATATGAAAACATATACGCCTCTATTATTTAATAAACTGAATATTACGATTTCAATACAAAGTCGAGAAATATCCCTGATGATTGGGCAGCAGCATCATTATCATTTATCACTGAAGTTTGGTCGAAGATATTATATTGGACGGGGTGAAATCTACCAGGTGAAGATAGATCAACATGAAGTTTTAGTATTCAACGGCAAGGTAACAGAGAACCACTGGTTTTAATTTTGATTTGTAAAACCAATATACAGTAAGGTAGAAAGACATACTGATATTTAATCGTGTATTTTCATTGGAATCAGAATCTATTAAAAATCTTTTAAATCAGAACGGTTCGATCTGACAGAATATGTATATGTTTGTTCTGTGTCCATATTTTGTGAAAGTGAATAAAGGTTTGCGAATGTAAAGAAGTATCTATTAAAAAAATATCGACTAAAAAAGCCTTCTTTGCACACAGGTGCTTTCACTTGCTATTTGGTAAAATGTTTTATTTATAGCGAGAAAAACAAGTGTGTACACTATATGTGTTAAAATACATTGGGTAACTAGTGTTTGTTCTTTAAAATGAAAAAAAAACTCACCTTACTCACATATGTTTTACTATTGTTTCTAAGTATACGCAAGCACCCAATCGTACGAGAAAGCGCATGTGTGTTAAGCGGCTAATTGTCAAAGTACAAAACTCTTTTATTGTGTGTTTGTAATAATTGTAGATTAGTATGGAAAATTTTAATTTAATAAATAATTTAAATTTATACTATCTTATACTATGTTATTATTGTTTGGATTTAAAATGTGTCAATCTTTTGCAATTTTTATTTAATATATATATACATACATATAATATATATATATATATATATATAATATATATAAAACCCAAATGTTACTCTGATTGTTTTCCATGTGTGCCCACTAGGGCATCCAATCCCGTTCAATTTTCTAATCCCTGATTTTCTGTTTAAAATTGAGGATTTCAAATTCCTAGGTGAGCTAAAAAAAAAACCAGGTTTGGAGATAATCTGGGGAAAAGGTATAGCGAATTGAGGATTTCAAATTCCTCGGTAAGCTAATCCCAATCCCGGGATTGAAAATTAATCAATCCCAAAATCCCGGAATTGGAAAAAGGCTCCGGGATTGGATACCCTGGTGCCCACCCCATAATATGCATATATTATTTTTAAAACGAACATTTAGTTTATTAATTTACAATAATCACTTTGAAGGTGTTAATTGTCAATTATTCGTTAAAAAAACTATATTTAATAGATAATGTGGAATAAGTACAAAAAACATTTTTTATGTAATACTTAATTTTCACAAAAAGCCAGATCATTGTCGTCACATGATATTTAACCATAATATAAAATGTATAAATTGATGTTATTATATTAATTTATTTAAAAAAAAAGTTCAAGCATGAATCACAGAAACAGTATATTGACAAGCCAAGCCACTGATGAGAATTAAGACTTCAAAATTTGTCTTACAAGTGCAATCAAAGTGAGGATAACAATCAATTAAATACGACAGAAATAGTAAGACTATGGCAGTTGTTATGATCAAATCTCCTGATTTATAGTAGTGTTTTGTTTATAAAAATGCCGTTAAAATAAATCCGTCCTCAATTCACATAATAATAAATCAAATATTTAGGCCAACGATTGACCCTAGCAATAGCGATGAGCCAATTCAATAAAGCTGTATTTCTTATGACAACTACGGTGACCATATTACACTTAGAAAAATTTATAGATAAAAACAGTTTTTTTTCTATAATTTACTTCTCAGAAAATACTTACACACAGAGCAACTTACAGACATTATTTGCCTCTTCATATTTGTATACTTCACATACAGTTTATTATATACAATATGTACACACTAGCACGCATATAAATTTCACCGCCAATCATCAAGTCACAAAATAAATCAATCTAAAGAACAAATCAATAAAATTATGTTGATTAAATAAATAATGTATTTTCAACATAATTATGGTAATGATTAATAATTATAATTTAAATAAGGGCCTAGGCCAGAAGTGTTGAACTTTTTCATTTCTAAAGGCCACATTCATTTAAATGATTCAATATAAGGCCGAAGTAAAAAAAAAAACGTTGAAACTTTTTGATAAAAGTGAATATATTGCATTATAAAATTGTGTATTCATTAAAACAATATCCAGATTTATTTTTTAAAAAATGGCACAACTGGAAAAGCCGCATCAGGGTAAACAAAAGGCCGCAGGTTCCCCACCACTGGCCTAGGCAAACCACTGCCCGATGGGTATTTTTTTTGGCATGTTCATCTTATTAAGTAGTGGTTTTTAGAGAATTACTTTTCTTATACGACAAAATTCCCTTTCCTTGATAATAAATAATGTATTTAAAATAGTATTTTACTTGTGTTCTTATGTGTATTTTGAATTCATAATCAAAAAGTTTTCTCATGCCTGCTTTAGAAGACAACACTACACAAAAAATAGTTAGATTATTAGCAATTAAAAAAACAATTATATATAGTATATTATAATACGAATTTCTAAAATAACATCCAATTCGTATGGGGGAAAAGTCACCGTTACGCTTTAGAAATCACGCATAGATAATGAAGACGAATACAATGGAATTTATTTAATAGTATTTTACAAAATAAGTTTGGAGAAATCAATCAGGTTGACGTGTGGGCTCTAAATTAGCTAGACGAACTGTCAAAGGCCACGAACCTGAACTCCGCGGCATGGAAGACAAATAAGTTGTTGGCACGGCAAGCGGCGAAAGACTCGCGTGTCGCGACTTCATCTCAATTGCTCTTTCCGACATTTGTTTTTCATTTCTTTCTTTACTTATTATATTAGTCCTGCAGAAGTTTCCAACTAGATTTTTTTTCCTAACCACGTCCGCTCATAGTGTGTAGTACAGTGGAACCCCCAATTACACTACCCCGAATTACGCGCTGGCTTGAAATATTCGCCGCAAATCCCCCAATTGCACGGTGGCATTTCATTGTCGTTACAACGAGACGCTCGTCTGTGCCGCGCATACAGTCAAATGTTGGCTAGCGTCTGTATATTCAACACGTGCCAGGCTATACACGTATAGCGGACGACTGTCTATGTGTGGGATTTTGACGCCCTTTGCATTTATTTTATCACTTGGTAGCTAAATATTTCGTCAATATTTTTTTTTGCAAAACTAAAGGAAATAATAGGGTAAAAATAGCAACTTATTTAGTTCTACAGTTTTTATATTTATTGGTTGATAGATATTTCGGTTTTCGCCATCGTCAGAACTAGTATCATCAGTCATCATAGTTCTCACGATGGCGAAAGCCGAAATAGCTATTAACCAATAAATATAAAAACTGTAGAACTAAACACGTTGCTAGTTGTACCCTATTATAATGGAGTTGTACCAAGTAAATGCCAAGTCAATTAACTAAGGGAAATCTCAGTTTTGCTTTTTTTTTGCGGAAAAAACCAAATCCCTAATTTTGTATGAGTTTCACACCCCCAATTACACTACCCCGAATTACACTGTCCCGACTTTAGTGTAAACGGGGGTTTTACTGTATATGTAAAGTTGCCAGACGCTTCGATTCAAGCAAAACTGTCCCGAGACTTATATACATTCCCTATAAATATCCTGATTTAACAAACGTTGTATATCGCAGGGCTCCGACTTTAAATTAAAAGTTGGCTCCTTCTTTCGTGCCGTGGCAACAAACACTATTGGCTCTTGTAGTTTCAATAAACGTCATTAAAAAAAATGGGTCACGGTCGTAAGATTTGTGTGACTCCGGCTTCATAGCCCTGGTATATCGCTCATGATAAAATAATACCTCTTTTTCGAAACAACAATAATAATACAAATGAGATTCATTTGACATAGCTTATACGGTACTTCTTTTTTATTTTATAATGAAACAGATTTACAGGGGATAATCTTCTTTTCTGCGACCCACAGTCCGTGCGTTTATTTCACCTGTAAACCGGTTTTATGTTTTGACAACGATATATGATAATTGCAACATCAGAAGAACAACTAAAACAAAAGTCATCTTTCCTTTTGTAATAGAGAAAATTTATCAATTTACATTAGCTCACATAAATTATTATGTTATTTTACCGTTGCATGATATTATAAATATTATTTTAATTCAAAGCGTTCGATACTTGGTCCGTGTCCACTCCCAAAGAGAAGGATATACAATATTGTAAAAAGTGATAATTATTAAGGATCAACTTTATCATCCATAATAAACATATAAGAAGGAATGGGTTTTTTTATTTATAATGTTCTCATAATTTGGGGAAATATTAAACTATGCATTTTTAGATTGTCCCGCTTAATTCTTATTTTTTTATACCATATGATATAAATCTCGATTTGGTAAAATAATTATCTGGCAACACTGGTCTCTTTATCCATGTTCATAATAAGATGGGCCAAAGACCAATAAGACCGAAAACCAACTTGTGAGCGTGGGACACGAAGTTTAAATCGCACTGTATGTGGTATTTTGTGGAAAAGCCATACTCAAGAGGCCAAAGAGCCGCAGTTTGCCGACCACTGCCTTATGCCATTTTTAAAAGTGGACCGCTATAACAGTCGCATACTGTGGTCTAGTTGGCTAGAGCTTGCTCCGGGTTCGATTCATTGTAAGGTCAATATCAAATTAAAATCAATTTAATTTTGAAACCTAAGACATGGGTGTTTGTGATGTCAATTTACCTCGAGTTTATCTCGAGTGACTTACAATACAAAAATTCTCATCGATTTTCTCTCGTATCTTCCAACTTTAAAATATTTGGTGCATTGGCATTTTCTGTAATGTCAAATATTAAAACAAAAAAAACTAGTCTAGATACCTTTTACTTGTATCAGGGAACCTTTGATATTGTAAGATTATATTTTTTCAATTTAAAAGTCGATTTAAATTAATTGTTGAATAAATCATTAAAAACATTGTAGTCGGAACGTTATACTTCAAGACCTAGAGGCCACAAGCACTCTATCTCTCTCTGCTAAATACTATCTTGATATTGCTAATGAACATATTCAAAGACACTTAATGTTTTTAAAGATATATACGTATAATGCATACATGTTGAAGATTTAAAAGATTGTAAAATTACCATTTTCTATTAACAAGAAAATGCACTTATAACTCACGTCTAAGCTAATGATATCACTTTTCCCCATCAGCTATTAAAAATATTATAAAAATTATTATAATCACTTGTGGCAGATAAATGTCTAAGAATAGTCAAATTAAATGTTCCGTGCATAATTAAACGTAAATAATACGTATAGTAACAAGTTGCGATACTTCGTCGCGGTTTGCAGCTTTTGAAAGCGTTTCGAGAACAACAACTTTAACGTTCTTCTATTCTTTATAGTCAATTGTTTTAAGAGTTCATTGCTAAATATTTATGACTCAATAAACACCGCTGACGTGTGAAACTAGCCAGAAATGCAATTCAGAAAAGTTAACATTTTAATTTTTTTACTTGCAACCACGGTTTGTTCGCCATCGGTCATTAATTTTTATATTCAAAGTAAAAGCAACATTTTACTTCCAAGCCACAAGCCATCACTCACAGAATAATAACCAGAAATTTTAATCTAAAAAACTATTGTGAGGTGTTTATTATTCTTGGTAAATAAAAAATATAGTTTAAAATCAAGAAAAAATGATATTTTAGCGAGGGCTGTGGAGCGGACTGTTTTAACTGAAGACAGATTCGAAAAAAATATATTTAATTTAAAGTCAGTTGGGCCCTAGCTACCATGGTTTCTCAACCGGGGGACACAGCGTGTTCCAAAAGGGTCGCAGAGAAAAAATAATTTTAGATGAGCCACAGCATAGGTTTGGGGTGCCACGACCAAATTCTGCAAGAGCTAAAAAAAATCGTCTCGAGTTTTTTCATTTTAGAAAATAAGTAAAATCAGCCAGCGAGCAAAACTTTCATAGAATTGAAAATTATTTTGAAATCTTTCAAATTCTCACTTCGTCTAGAAAAACTTATGCTTACATAAAACGGGTAAATATGAGACTCCAAAGGGGTCACGAGCCCAAAAAGGTTGAGAAACTTTGAGCTAGGGTCAAAAGTAGGACCCCACTGCATGCTACTAAGCGTAAACAAATCGTGTTCAAAGCTAAGGACGAAATTATTTTTTGAAAACTCCAATACCCTGACTTTAACAACACGAAATCATATTTTCGCCAATACATTTCGAAGTTGAGTGCTTTTACTAGTCATTTTTAAACAAGTGACAAGTAAAGAATAATAGTTGGGAATCAATATTTTTATAATTTTTCAACCAGTTTTTTTTTAATTTTCTTGCTGATCTTAGAGCTTACTTTTCCAAATTTTGAAGATATTTTTTTATGCAGAAATAAAATTAGAAAAGTGCTAAATTAATTTGCTGCAATTAAAAAATATTAATAAATTTTAATCTACTAATTACTAGAATGTTTAAGAAAAATAATAAAAAAAAATATAATGCGTGTGATTATGCGTGTATTAATCTTTTTTTTTATTCCGTAAAATGTACGTAAATAAAGAAAACTTACGTTTTATTCAAATTTATTAAAGAAGTGGTTAAACCAGATGGACAAAGAAAAAAAATAATGTGACACAATACAGGAGATGCGAGCAACAATTTTCGTCGATAGCGCCCACAACACTATCGCCATGCGTCCTAATTACCGATGGGCGAAATTTCCTCACGCACACCGACCAGTCCCGCACTCGGGTACTTTTGTTCTCCCTATGCAAATGGCACGTCGGGAATATATGATGACGGAGATAAAAAAATCCACCGTTTACGAGTTCATTCCATTACCATAATACATTATGGACGGCCAGACTCCCGCCCTGCCCCGCACCGCCGCCCCCCACGCGAAACAGCCCAAATGCCGCCCTCTGAATTATTCATCCCTGGTGCTTGCTGCAGCTCTCACGTGCCCCCGTGGCGTGCCGGCCCTGTCTTCCTAAGTGTATTGCACGCGAGACGTCTTACCAGAACGTACTGGACTCGCTTCGATCCTGTCTGAAGGAATTTGATATAATTCCATTGCTATTTTCAATAATCCTTCAACATCATTATCTTCTACAAAACTCGTAAATCTCATTTTTCCACACATTTATCGTTTGTTCTATAGAAATACATATATTATAGATTTACATTTAAATAGAGCATATTTTCGGTCTGCTGTTAAAAAATAAACCATGATGTTTTGCTTAGTAAATAATTTTATTTTTACATCATATGGATTAGGGCTTACACAAAAACCTACTTTTGAAAAAACCGGTTTTCGAATTCAATATTATTTGAAAACCGGTTTTATCCGGTTTTCAAAGTTTTACTAAACATGGATAATTCAATTAAAATAGCGAGAAATAGTTCAATTTTTATGTTGTTTATTTATATACATAATAATACACAACAAGAAATTATTTGGTGTTACTCATCAGAAAATATGACTTAAGAAAACACAAAGCGTCCGCTGATCGTTTTGTAATAAAATTTCTTGATATCGAAAATACCCTTTTGCTGGGTAATGATGTGGGGCATATGGTATTTAAGATATCAAATAAAATATCCAAATTTTCTGTCCTTTTGTTTATAGACTCGAAGTTGAAAACCCGATTTTCGAATGTCACAAATTTAGCTAAAAACCGGTTTTTGAAAAACCGACAAGCCCTAATATATGTCTAAATATATATAAATATATATATATATATTATAGTCTGTAATGTTGATATTCCTAGCCTCTTCACTCCAGTAAACAGGTTGATGATCAATTGACATACAACCACTTCTCTTTCAATTTCATTTTTCCTATCATTCCTTCATTAAAAAACATATCGAAACAAAATCAATAATACAAAAAACAATAACAATCCTCATTTTTGCACATTGTAACAAAACGGTATTCAGTTTTAACATGTCTATAAAGTGACTTGTAAGAATTGTAAATATACATGAAAAAGCCATTCGCGGATACTCAATATAGAATTTCAACCCCTGACCTTCCGTTTGGTAGACTCGTGACCAACACAACTCGGCCATTTAAACGCTTCAAATAGCCACTATAAGAATAGACGATGTTGTTACAGTTACTATCAACTATTTATTTTTAAGATAACTTCGAAACAATTATCCTCGTATGACCGTTTTTTAAACTAAGCATTTAAAACAACAATCTAGTTATTATCATTATAGTTTGTGGACTTTGTGGCAAATTGATTTTAAATATACTCCTTTGGTTGACTCGGTGTCAATAGCTTTCCATTTCAATTAAGTTCTTGGTTTTATTCGTATAAAGCAATTTCGCACTTCTACTAATTCAATTTCTACAAAAAAAATATTCCATAAATCGAAAAAGTAAATCTTAACTTAACGAGAAAATTCATCCTTTTTTATATTTATAAAATTTCAATATATAATCTGTCGATTCTTGATAATGTGGAATTAGTACAAGAAGTGTTTTATTTATAAATATAGTAAATGTACATTACAGATTGCCGATGCATATAATCAACCCCTTATTCCTGTTATCTCCTGAACCTCTCTCAGTCCAGGTTATTATTTTTTTTACTAGGGCTGTGGAGTAGTGTAAACAATGGCGACTCCGATTCCGTATTTTTTTTCTCAATAATTTCATTTTAACTTATATGTATACTATTAGATCATCTTAAGTCAGCCTAGCATGCAGTGGCAATATAATGGACTATTGTGGTTTGAATACACATTATCAACAAAAAAATGAGTCTAAGTCGTATGATTTTTCCGACTCTGACTCCGACTTTGACTCTAGACAACACCCCCGACTTTGACTCCAATATTTACTCACTGCCCTATTTCAAAAACCCAGGAATTAACGGAAGTGACAAAATAAAAAGACGCGAGAACTTTTCTTTTAAATCTTGCTCAATATTTTGTTGCACTATAAAGAGCAGTACTTTTTGTAATGGAAAAGATTTTTTCAAGTTTTCGAGCTGCTGCTTTGAGCTAAGCTCACTGCATAGATATTTAATGTTATTAAAGTATAAAAAAATATTTTACTCCTCCATTTATGCGCCCTAGGCGGTTGCTCATTTCGCCCTTATCGCGCTGTCCCTAATTGTACAGTTAGTTAAATAAATCAATAGCTATCTGTACAAAGGTAAAATATTTGCCTTTTCTATAATCGTTAAGTTCTCTTAAATAGCATATTGTCTTCTGGACCTCAGTCTGTTATTTGTATACCTCTGCAGTGCGCGATCTTATATGGAAACGTGGGCATGCGTTAATTTGCTTCCCACGCTATGGTTCTGTTACGAGCTTTACCTGCCTGTTCATGAAGTATTAATATAATTATAGCTTTGTAATTGGGCTCAGCTAAATAGTTAAAAAATTACAAGTCTTAACTTTTTATTCATAATACACTCCTACTGACTAATTTTATTTATTTATTAACTAGTTTCATATTAAACTACTCACGTCATGTCGAGAGTCAGCTTTAAATTGTGTTAAATTACACCTAACATTGTAATTAATGAAGCTTTAATATTAATTACAATCATGTTTCTATTGTTTGGGAAAATGTTCTACAAGATCTACGCCTACTTTTGAATGCCTCTATTTCAAAAAATCAACATCGATTTTTCGCACGATCTAGATTGTGTTTTGATTGATGCATTGTGGTATTTTTCAAAATGATAAATACACAGAAAATTGACAGAAGAATTGAAATATTCAACGGTTCTTTAAACAGTTTTTGTTTTAATAAATTCTACAACTGAATGTAAGTAATAAGGTACTTAAGTTACTAATAATGTTTTTCTCAACAGTTACGGTAAAACAATGCCTTTCTTAAACTATTTTTCGTGTAAATTAAATAACTGTTTTGAGAAAAAATATCAAAATAAATATGAACCTAAAGTGGTTTGAAATGCTCAAATGACATCAAACACGTGTCATTTGGCATCGACAGGCGAGTGTACAACTTACAAGTAAAATTTTACCAATATTTTTCAAAATTGAATAATCAAAATTCCTGGGATCGAAATTAATTAACAGTGAGACAACTTTAACTACAATTGATTATAAAAATCTGGTTTACTGTCAATTATTAAATATTTTAACAATTCTCTCATAAATTCTACATAATATAATTTGTATCAGAACCGGTTTTAGGTACAAAAATGGAGAATTTCTCCATTGTTGTACCCCTTTTAAATAATTGTCATTTTATCAATAATTCAAGCACTTGCTATCATTAAATTTTAATTCAAAGGCTTAAAAACAAATCAACTCATTAATAATAGGTCGGATAAAACCCTAGATTTATTTTAAATATTCCTATGTTATTATCTGGTCATTAATATTTTCAAAAATCCCCATAATTATAACAAACCCACTTAATCCATTGAAAATTGTATACATTCAATTTTCGCTAATTTACATTTTAATATCCTTTTAACTTAGTGATCTACTTATATTTTTGTTTATAAACGATACAAACTGTTTACTACGCGTCAGTTCAAGTACATCCATGCACTTGGAATGCCTGAAGATGCCGAAAGGCGAAACCCGGGTCGTTAGCGACAAAACTCATGGATAGCTATGTATTGATTTCTGGACCAAATTTAACAATAACAAAAACACCATAATTTTACTTACTGTCTTAATTAAAAAACTATAAAATAAAAGAATCTACTAAAAGTCAGATGCCAGTGAAAATTTTGTGTAAACATTTTTTTTTATCGTTTCAAAGAGCCTTCTTAAAAAATGATAGAGATCCGTATAATTCTTTTACTGTCCAACTCACCTTATTTAATGGTTGTTTATATAAATTTATAAATATAACCTTTCAAAGTAAAAAAATCCCATTATTGTGCTTTAAAAATAAAATTGTCATGTTACTTTGGCTGGCAGGTACTTTTATTAAGTTCACAGAAAACCTGCAAATGGTACCAACACAAACATATTGTTTAGCACACTTTCAAAGGAAAGCTCTCTTTAATCGTTATCGATTTAATTGTATTAGTATTAAAAAAACTTACGGCACTTCCCCCCTCTACCATTTGAGGATATATGAACCGTCTACTAACAGTTCTTATTCAGAATAATTGTTGATTGCTGAAGATAACATGTGATCAATATAATATGAATACAATTTAATTTGATAAACTAGCAATATTTCCGAAGAATTTAGAAATCATTTGGTAATAGTAAATAATTATTAAAAATATGGTAGTTGGTGATTATCTTTTTATTCTTCTAGTTATAATTCCTATGTACATATTTTAATTAGTAACATTTCTTACGCTTGCTTTACAAGACGGCATTCAAAACTATTCAACGAATAAATTTAAAATCAACAAACAAAACTTTGCTGTACTAATTTCACATAATATGTTTAATAAATATCGAGACCGGCGAAGTCTGTCGATTCTTATGTTAAATAAATGTACATTATTGGTCAAAATAATTCTTTTCTACAAAGAATAATTATTTATGTACGTTTTAATTAACAAAAGGTAATGACCAGTGGTGAAGTGGTAAATAAATAGGTACCAGGTCGTTCATTAATTTCTTCCCTATTTTTTTGTTTTTTTTATATCCGTCCAAAGTTTAAAAAAACACAAGTTTTAACAATTAAATCAATAAAAAAACGATTTTTAATATATGTTTGTACTTCAAAATTATGTTACAAGTCAAAAAGGTGGCAGGGCGCCTTCCTCATTTTCAGGTGCCAGGTCGCTGACTTAGCCCGACCTGGCCCCACTACACCACTGGTTATGACACCAGCTATATCAACAGAAAATTAAAATTGTCACTGAGCTCATCTCTGATAACTTTCTCAAACTTTCTCCAGGCTATTCTGCACTAATTGTACAAATTTATAATTGCTTCAATGTCAACTATATCTCTAAAGTCTAAAGACTCTGAGGCTTCCATTTTGTATTATTCAATGTTAATTATAATACAATAATAATGTATTGGTATAACGACATAATATATAGAATAAACATTAAGAGATAAATACATATATTATTAATTAATCCGAATTGTTGGGCTACGAATGATTTAGTTTTGACGGTGGGCAGTGGTGGCTTTAGTCGGCACGCGAGCTTTTGTGGAGCCCATGGCGACAAAGTGTTGCGGCACACGCGAATTTCTCAAAGTAAACTAGATTACCGCGCCATAAATACGATTTTATAAGAATCTTAAACATTGAAGTTTAGGTGCCTTATTATAAATAGATTTCATATATTTTACTACAAACTCAAAATTATTTAACAATCTTTGGTGAAAATACGTATGAATAAATATTGAAAAAATTGACATTTATATTTTCCTGATAAGTTGGAGAGTGAAAAAGGTCCTATTTTAGTTATGTTAATAAAAAATCACTTTTAGGGTGTTCACTGTTAATACTTGGTGGAAAGGCATTATACTAATGAAAACACAATATTCCTTTGTACTTCATTCCACTTTATTTAATAGGTCAGGACCGGTTTCGCTCATTGCGAACATTGCCAATAGTAGAATTTCACTTTGTTAAAAAATTCCCAAATTTTAATTGTGTTTATAATTGCCACCATTTACCACTTATAATTTATTAGTCTTTGATGATTTTTTAAATTGTATGTTATAGGTGTTAAGCATTTTCATTTTGTGTAATTGTAGAGTCACTTATAGTGTAATTTTTAAATTCTTTTCAATGTTAATTGTTGCTTACACCTTTTATTTCAATTCAATTAAATAGCACTGTTTATATATTTTTCTTAACAGTTGACAATTCTCGCAATGAGCGAAACCGGTCCTGACCTATTAAATAAAGTGGAATGAAGTACAAAGGAATGTTGTGTTTTTATGATTTAATAAAAAAAAAATAGAAAAAGTAATTTCTTCAAAGACACTCTGGGCTAAAAGATATGACCGTTATTTACATTGTTGATTCATTTATAAAGAAAGTTTTGATAATTTTATTTTTTTGCATGATATGATTTTTTTTTAATTGAATGTACATATATGCATACGTCGGGTCCGTGGCGCAGCAGCTAACTACGTTAGCTTACGTGGCAAATTTCAAGAGTTCGAGTCTCAGTATGAACAGCATTTTTTTCAATCTATAAAAACATTTGATAGAGGTTAAAGAGTCCGAAGCCCAAGTTGTAAATTATGACAATTAAAAAATGGCATTCTGAGATAATTGGATATAAGTTTCATACCACCTTAGTCGTTATAATGAAATATGTATTATTATTTTGCCCAGCACAGTTATCTGACCAAGAATAGATATTTTCATTTAGACATTCCTTTTTTAACTATTGCTGTAGAAAACTACCAGTTTCTTCAGAACCGCTTTTCGCAACCACTAATTCATTTATACATTTTTTGACAAGATAAATAATGAAGTTTTTTTGTTTATTACTAGCTCAAAATGACGATTTTATGTCTTGTAATATCTTAAAACAAGGGATCCAATATATTTAAAAAGTTATTGATTTTTTTAAACTATTTTATCACAAACAATTTATGAGACAGATGTATTTTAAATCGTTAACTGTTTGATATTCGCTGTCATTGTAATATATAAAAATTTATCAATATGACACAGTACCCATGGAAGTATAATCCACTTTTTGCTGAATATTATATTGTCTTTGCTGTTATATCAGTTACTTCAAAGTGTCACACTATAAATTGTACATTTCTTCTATCAATTCAATAGCCGTTATCATTATTTTTTTATTATTCAACTGTCGTAGAAATATTATTGAGTTAATTGAATTACTCTTGTTGTGAAACACGTGTCACAGTTAGTTACACAATACGTGGAATAATCAAAGTTAATTTAAATTTTCTATTAAAATGAACTTCCACAAAGTTACCGCCGAAACCATCGAAAGTACTCTTGTTCCATTTTGAAAAATAAATTATTAATACAAAAAAGTTGCATAATATATAAAATGAATAGATAAAATGAATTCGTTCATGGTATTTCAATATTTACAGAAAGATTTTTAAAAAAAAGACAATAATATTATAACTTTCGTAAAATAAATAAACACGATACAAGCTATTTACTTACAATCAGTTCAAGTTCAATGGCTTCGTGAATTTGAATGGCTGAAAATGCCGAAAGAGTTAACTCAAGTTGTTTATGAGAAAATGTAAGGAAATGTACAATAATTGATTTACTATACTGGATTCAAATATCTGTAATTTTATTTGATATGTTTTTTACTGACTAGATTTTTGAAATATAACCACTATTTCCATAATGCTATCTAAAACATGTACCTCACGAGGATTGTTGTAATACAATGTTTATGAAATACACTTTTTAATACTTATGGCAGCAAATTCATTCTTATGGAGGCGTTTACGAACATGCAACAGACTGCAGCTGCTTTCGCAATAATTGCAATCTGCTAAAGTTTAACTTCATCCTCGTGCACTTTTGCGGATCCTTACTGTTATTAACAAGGCATGAGAGCCTGTGATTACTGATTGCCCTTCCAATAGATCGCTCTCGTTTCTCAGAAGGGAGGTGAACCTTCCAGTCCTCGGCCAGAACCAATCACGATCTTAATTACTCACCCTTGTTATTTGATCAATCAACTGATAATATGTTTGCCCTGTTCAACCACAATTCGTTCGACTTCGGAGCAATACGTGCTATTTATGTCGTAAATTATTTCGGTATGCTTTGAATTTTTTTATTCTACCAAATAATAAATAATTAACCTAACCTCAAATTTATTCAATATTTTCATTAATATTCCTCAATTTCTTTTCAACAAATGTTTTTAACACTTCCCCTACGGTGCTTAAAAATACTTCCGTTATGTTGCTGGCCCTTAAAGAACCAAGTGCATGTTTTAACACTTACCTTCCTTTGATGGAGGTAAAAACCCAAGACATATATTTAAAAAAAAACACATGTTTTTACTTGGTTTCTAAAGGGTCAGCAACATATCGGAAGTATTTTTCAACACCGTGGGGGAAGTGTTAAGGCAAGCAAAAAAATATATATTATTTATTCGAATATTTTTTAGTATTTTTAATGCAGTTCTTTTTTGTTATCTATTGGAACCAATGGAATTAAACTCAGTTGAAAATGTTCGCGATGAGCCAAACCAGTACATTTAAAATGTAGCATTAGTACAAAAGAATATCTAATTTAATAATTCAATATCTTTCCACAAAGTATCGACAGTGAAAGTGGTTAACCATTCAAAAAATATCGTAACAAGTTTTGCAATATTTAGATTACTGATTTAAGATGTTTTGTTTATGCCTATTAATTTCAAGTTGTTCTTATAAATTTAGTTTTTGACCCTTATGGTAAAGATGCAAAACGGTTGGCTCTAAACTTAAACTCATTTCATGAGACTCGGTCAAAAAATGGTTTGCAAATTGTGAGTCTGATTTTGTATTGTTAAAAGATCCTATGTGCTCTTTAGCACGTGTTGATATGCTTCCACCTGTCTGTCTTATGTAAATCGCATTACACGATCTACAGAACATTTTATATATTCCGCTTCTGTCAAGGTTGTTGAGTTGCCAAGGATGGCGAAAGCCGAAATAGCTATCAACGCATAAAAAATATTAAAAACTGTAGAACTAAAATACTTTGATATTTTTACCCTCCAAACTTCAAATAGTTTAGAGCTTAAAACGTTGTTTTCGTCTGGGCCTCAGGCTGGTTTTTTCTATATTACGTGGGCCGCAGCATATTAATGGTAATACGTAAAAATACAAGTACACAAACATACAAATGTTTACTTATTTATTAACGTACCTTTTTTCCTAACAATACCAGATGTTTGTAAAAGCATCTCGTGACTATGATTGCTTTGGGCTTCACAAAAAATCTAAATGGCTCACAGGTTGAGTATCGTTGCTAACGATTAGTAGCAATATTAAGCTTAGATTTAAGAATATCCCACATTATGTATATAACATATATGTTCAGTGGGTTATTTAATCATAGTGCATTATGTGAAGGGAAATTTTTAATTTTTTATAAATTAGAAAAAAAAACAAATATTAGGCATACTTAAAAGGAAACTCGACTTGTTTTTAATTAAAAGTTATTTTTGTAAATATACTACAGATGCATTCATTTTATCTTAAATTATTGTTTCGTCTATTTATCATTTCATTGTGTGAAATCTTTTCCAAAATATTATATGTTTTTTTCGTTATTGACGCAATGTATTGTAAAATTTGAGTTTATCTTAACAATACGATTGTGACATATTCTCATTAATTTGCCGTTTTTTTTATTTGCTTTCCGCTACACCTCCTATTTTGTCGTTTTATAATCACGGCATATTCACAGTATCCATTTTGCGTTTATAACCGCACAGACGTTTCTAGAAGCCACGCCGTTTACAAAACGCAATGCCCGCGTAAATTAATTAATATCACACCTTCGACCCGGGGCTTTTTTCACATCCCGAAATGGCATTTTAATAAATGGAAATAAAAACGCCACGTCTATTCCACAAAGCGGGTCACCCTTTGGCCATATCAAAAACACTCGTTTGGGCGTTTACCTATCGAACAATTAGGCAGGATTCGACTCTTTGCTCGGCAAAGGATCTACTCTGCCGTGTCGCCGTCGCGTGGGCTGCCTCTACAGTGTACAGGGCTCTATTTTCCAACCCCCGACCGCTGAGCGGGTTCTCTTTGTTTAAACGACGCGGCCTTTTCACCGCGAAGTTGTTTTACACAAAGGTTCGTTGGATAATTTTGTTTCTGGGTCGTTTTTTCGTGTTTGGTTTTATTCCGATACATCCTTGCAATCTTTTCCGTGTCGGCGATGTTAATAAACGTGTGAGGTTTTTTGTACTCCTTTCAAATTGTATATTCAATTGAGAATAACAGCCCTATAATTGAGTGGCTTATAATTTTAAAGTTAATATTTCTGAATAATTTGTCACTAACAATAATATAATAATCTGTGATTGCATATTTTCATAAACTTTCGTATTAAGAAAAACACAATATTCTTTTGTACTTATTTCCACTTTTATGAAACGAGATCAGGACCGGTTTCGCTCATGGCGAGCATTATCAACTGATAAGAAATAGAATTTAACAGTGCTATTTATACAAAAACTAATTGAATAGCATTGTTAAATTTTGTATAAATAGCACTGTTAGATTTTATTTCTTATCAGTTGATAATGAGTCAACAATGAGCGAAAGCGGTCCTGATCTTGGTAAATAAAATTTTAAATAAGTATAAAAAAATATTTTTTTTTTCTTAATATGAAAGTTTAATGAAATACGCAATCACAGATTATTCTATTATTGTTAGTGACAAATTATCAATTTATATTAATATCGCTCCACAATTTATTGTTCAAAATACAAAAGACTTGCTCCAAATATTTAAAACGCTCACGATCGGCACCCTTGCTTAGAAAAATTGCTTAAAAATTATAACTTTTCAAAAATTATTTAAATAATATAAAGATAATTAATTCTTTTATACACATTGACATCTGAATACATCTCATTAGCATTTTTAATATAAATACATACAATATAAACTAAATTTAATTAGTTGCTTCGAGACACAATCTTCTTTTGATAGACAGCTGTGATAAAAAAAACAAATAACGTAAACACTACCGAAAAATATACAGTATTAAAGGAAAACCTAGGTATATTCTTTACACGTAACATTATGCACATTACCTGTCCCTCACTAATTATAGCCTTTTGTTACTACCAACAAGACGCGCCGTGGTGTATAATGGGGGGGGTAGAAATAAAGCGAGTGTGAGATTGTGGAAATGGGGGCTGGGGGTTGGAAACGTCGACGCTCGTTACTGACGCCCGCCGCCGCCGTTTCACACTATTTTCCGCCATTTTTCATTCATTATGGTGACTTTTTCCCGCCGAACGGAATATGTTTGAAAACAATATTAGCTTAAATGTGTTCATTTGTATCAGTCATCCGTCCCGCTCAGTCTTATTCTGTTTCACTATTGTGGCACTAATGAAGCACTGTTAAAATAAAGGCAGTGCAGTAGTAGAAATTGTTTGAATACTCATAGAAATAATGAATAACGTCGACTACAAAATTCCTCGAAATATGAATTAATCGATACAGTTTTAAAATAGTAAAAATATTAACAGATGTTGATGGACCAGACATAATCACAAAAGAGAGTATGTCTGCAGCCTTTCCTGATAGTAGTGATCGCACTGGAATTCTCGTGATAACAATCCAAAGGATATACTCAATAGATCTTTAGAAGCTTAGACAAAGAATATTGTAGGTCATTTAATATTAATCAAAAATTCGAAATGTCGTATTTTTGTGTAAGCTATCTATTAGCTGAGCATTTGAAAAACACTTTTTTTCAAACCGTGTCTGCTCTCAATGTGAATAATTTCGACTAAAAACAGAGCTTATCTTAACAAAAGTTTTCTACAATAACTGCTTGTTGCTCAGTAACCCAGCTTCCATTTTGGAGCATTTGGACTTCCAACGGAGCTTATTTCAACAGAAGTTTTCTACAATAACTTCTCGTTACTTAGTTGCCTAACCTATTTTTTGAAGAAAATAGAAAAAAAAAGAAGAACTGTGCTAGGATATGAATAATGGCAAAGCTAATAGAAAGTCTTTTTTTTTTTAGATCGGATGGGTGAGAGAAAATTTTAGACATTACATAAAGCCTTCGAACAAAAGTCCATAAATTTATGAAAAAAAATAATTTATAATAACGAACCCTTATATATTTTTAAAATCCATGTATCCTCCTAATTGAAGTTTCTCGAAATAACTTTGTGTACAAGAACTATTGATACTCATTTTCTCAAAATATTTTTCTCAGAAAATAAAGAGTAAAATAATAGTGGTAAAATCCTGCTATGCTTAAGATCAGATATGTGGGAGTGATTTTCAGACCGTGTCTTCGAAATATATCCATGAATCGATTGAATAATCAATATATCAAGTAATTACGAAAAAAATTGAGAACACAACGATCATTTTTTTTTAATTGTCAAAAAAAACATTTGGGCTTATAAGCACGCCAGTGCTTCGGTACATGTAATAAAATAATGGTGAGTGCTAGAGCGCAGATATTTTAATAAGGCTATGTTACTGAATAGCTTTGTTGTATTTGGCGTCGTTTATATTATGCTTTAGTTACGTCTGAGCTAAACCATTCATTTTTACTACTACACTTTAATCTAAATAAAGCAATTAATTTATATGTGTACCAAATAAATTATAAACCTGTTTACTACTTACTATAAACCACAATAAAAATCGATATCATTAACAAAAATATTTAATTGTTTTTTTCGAAGTATGTACATATAATATATGTGTGGAGTGGTTTTGATACAATGCCCTTTCGGCGCCGACGAATAATCAAATATCCGAATGCATAAATTCATGAAAGTATCGATGAGTTTACCAACTTATCTCAAAAAAATAAAACATCTTTTGTATTTGTATTTGTATTCATCCATATTTATTTAATACGAACAGGACCGGTTTCGCTCATGACGAGCATTTTCAATTGATACTGATTTTTCAAATGAAAATGTATATATTTTTTTAATGTAATGCCAGGTATTGAAAGTGAGCCGAGTAAAAAATTCAAATATGTACTTGAATTTATGTGATAGTTTTGTGCTTTTCTATTCATCCTGTCCGCTACCTAAAACGAGGTTTTCTTTTTTTATTACATTATTCAATTATGATCTGTCAAAATACCCATTAACTATTTTTGTTTTTTTTTTTAATTTCACATTGTAAAAATAAATATTTTTTAAACATACAACTAATTTAGCTTATATTTTATAGCAAGTCTTAAATAAATAACTAACTAAATTGATCATTCGAAAAACAAGTGTGTTTTGTGGTATAAATATCAAATTAATAGTAGTACACCAAGCCACTGCTATTAATACGCCTTTAATGCCAGAAAAATAATATAGTCAAAAAGGGCCACGGGCCCAAAAAGATTTAGAAACACTGCGTTTATAATATTGAATATAAAGTATTATTCATATTTGATCAATATTATTAATTTCGATTAAACAAATATTATGTAAACCATTATTTAAAAAATCGCAATTTCCGCACCATAGAATCATATAATTGTAATCCTGAAATCCCGGGGTCAAAATTTTGCTCAAGATTGGATTCCCTTTACATAACATTGAATCATTACATTTGTAAACTATTTTCAATTACAAATTGCGATACAAACGTCTTGGTGTACCTTTATTTCAATATTGCTATTATTGCGAGAATATTTACGTCATTTCGTTTCAAAATGGCTAAGTAATTATTTTAGCTATTCCTTGAATTCATCTAGTTATACTTGGAGCAGTATAAACTTCGCTATTTGTCGCTCCATCGTTTCTCATATCACGTCGCCGCCGTCTCCCGTCCCCCTTCGCACACACGAGGCGGGCCCTCCTCTCACATTCAATTACTCCTTCAATTATCTCTGGATGTTCACTATAGTTTATTGTTTCTTCTTAGTAATCATGCTATTCCTTTATAAGTGAAACTGGAGACCGGGGAGGGATGGCTGAAACATCACAGGCTTTTAACGGGACGACGTTAATATGTTTTCCATTAGTTTTTGATATCATCTCCTTCTAAGTGAATTGAATGGAAATGTCATTATCTCTGCGACGGGTGTGTTTAATTAATTAATGTTTCTGACACGTGTTATGTCTATAGATATTAAATTAAAGTTAAATATTAACAATGATGACCTGTATTATTACTAAGCAAGTTAGTTCATTCCTGACAAGGTCCTGGAGTCAGGAATGCTCGACTTTATACTCCTGAAAACTACCGTCTTTTGCCGAAAGTAAGACACTGTCTCACTTGCCAAAATATGTGCTAGTGTTTATTGTTGAGGATGTTTTACTCTTTAGGTATAAAAATTCGTATACATATAATAATTATACACTGCTCAATTTTAATTTCATAAAATATATTATTTGTAAATAAATTTATTCGAAAACAATCACGTCATCTTCTTCTGAAACATCGTCATAGCTAAGCAAATTTTGAACTATGATCTGAATTTCCTGTTAAATCATTGGTCCGAATCTCACATGCTTTTAAATAAAACTATCTTTTAGTGAGTATTTCTTGTCTAAGTATTCTGATTGTGTTGCATTGGAAAAAGAACTATCAGTTTTTTTTATTCCATGAATTCTTTACCCACTTTACGATTTCTTGTAGGCCAGAGATCACTGTCAGATGACTGGAAGCTGACTTTTATTTTAAAAATCATGAAGTAAGGTGCACTTGTCCTAAAGTTACTTTTGTGACATCTTCATAATAACACAAACAATAAACCATACAATTATTAACAGAAATGAATAATTTTAAATAGTACACAGGTGGCTCATCATTGTAAAATGTATTTTTTATAAGATTTACCCTTCCTCATACAGGTTATAAAATGTGTAATAAGTACTATTATTTTTCTTTACTCAAACCTTTACTTGTGTCCAGTAGAAAGGAATACTCCATATTGTAATTTTTATGTTAAAAGTAATAATCAATGTTTTGTTTATTCGTAAATAACATCACAATAGTACGTCTGAATTCTGCTGCTCAAAGAAACATGTGTCTGTGAAATATTAAATTAAATTTCATATTGCTAAAATTATTATTGGTCGTTGGTATGTCCACAGTTGGTAAAAAAATCATAAGATAAATGAGAAAATTACCTTGAAATTAAATTCTTAGAAAACCGATAATGCTTATAACCTCAAAGAGACACTATCAAAAAACATGCGTGACGGCTTCAACTACATAATATGATATGACGATGTCTCAATTATTCAATAGTCTTTTAAATTCCTATGTCTCTATTGTGTTAAGTTGTTTCAATGGCATTCATAACTTCATTACAGTTAAACAATATCGAACTATGGCCATTTTGAATTCCTGACAAAAACATCTTCGGATTTCGGTTCCGAGCATCGCTTTTACCTGTCGGCAACATTCCATGCGAAGTATCATTTGTATTGCATGCACTAGTACTTAATCAGAGAGGGCAGTCACGGTCAACTACATTGTTTTAACCTTTCGTTTATGTATTAATTCTTCGAACATTACACAAGAAGGTCCATGATGTCTTAAATTATCGCCCACTTTTCCTATCCTTAAAACGGGATTAACCATCGACTAGCCCTGTTTTAACTGTATCCTTCTATCTATACTCTCCTCGAAAAAAAATGAGCAACTGAGCAGTAATACGCAGATCTCGTAGAAATAATTTTGTTGAGATAAATTCCCCATACAAATAAGGCAGTCTTACATCGTAAATACTAAATACTGGCCAGGCAGTCGATTTGACATTCACAGCTAAACACCGGCATTTCTCGGTTTGTAGCGGTGTTGTCTTATGCGCTATATTCCGCTTTGCTTGATCAATGCTACTGTAACAACATCAAACCTTCCTACACTGTGGGGGTTTTTTTTAGCTTCCGGTAACATACATTAAATGAGTTTAGTATTTAAAGGAAAATATTATACTCTCATGAATTAAATATCGGCATATATCGTCTTGTGGTAAAACGTGTACTCTAACAATGGGATGGGCTTGGTTTCAAATCCCGGTAAGGTCAAAATATATGACGCCTTGCCTATTATTAGTTGCGTTTGCATTTTTTTTTATCTACGTATAAGAAATTATGATCATATCGACCCGTAATAGGAGGAGATGGTTTTTTTTAAATTGTATTAAGTACGGTTAGTAAATAGGGCAATGCCTACCCTGGTATTATAATAAATTTGTCTGGATGCTATTAGTTCTCTAGATCAGCGTTTTTCAACCGGGGTTTACTTGGAACTAACGATAACAAGTCAATACACTAAAATGCACCGACCCTTAAAAAAAGATCAGGCAAATGTGATAAATTTCAAAAAAAAATTGTCACTGACGTCGCGATACTGAATAATTATTGGCTTAAAACGCAATTTACCTAATTGTGGCGCTTAGGTTCTTTTGACGATAATGGGTCGACATTAATAATGATTTGTACATCGCACGGATGCCCAAAGTTTAGCCACACTTCCACCAAAAATACCTGTACATCTTGTTGCTTGTCTGGTATCCGTAATATTATTTTAGTTACAACAGATTTGTAATTTAATTAGCAGAACCACTGGCTCTAGACTCTGGATGCTTTAGCCATTCGGCTTTGACGCAATCGTCTTTGACTAACCACTTGACATAAATGATTGATTTAATAATAATTGTAATTTCTGGGAATTTAGTACTTCACTTACGATGCTTCTTGGACAGTTTTGTTTTCGATTATTCAATATGTTTATCCATTCTGCTGGATAATAATTACATGTACGTATATATCTGGGAATAATAATGATATTGAATGTATGATTTTTTTATGGATAGTAAATCAAATAAGTGTAATAAAAATTGATAAATGTATTAATTGTCTATTTAAAATATCATTAAATTTTATTGTTTCTTTTCAATAAAATAACATATTTTTTCGACACATTATATATTGCATTACAATTATGTTTTCGGACCAAAACCAGTTTCACTCATTGCGAGAATTTTCAACTGATAAAAATATATACAGAGCTATTTATAAAAAAGTCAAGAAAGGCCAAAAAGGGTGCTACCAGCAATTGGTAATAGAAATGTGAAAACAGTCCGATCCTCATGCTAATAAATAATAATTGTGCAATATTTTTTTTCAATATAGTCTTTTCCACAGGTATTGACTGACAATGAATACCTTAAATGTGATTATATTATATTATATTTAAAACAAAGATTGAGAGCTAGCACAATACAAATGAATTGAACATACTCATGATATCAATCAGTTGTTAATTATTGGGATCAGCGAAACCGGTTCTGGTCTTTAATTAAAAGTGTGAAATAGTACAAAAAGTTGTTTTCTTTATTGAAACATACTAAAATCTTTTCTACAGAAAACGTTATCACCGTTGCTAAAACTGTTACAAAATGCTACTGCAATCAACTGTAAACCATCAATGAAATTTAAAATTATTTGCTTTGAATAATTTCATATTTTTTACGTTCCGGAGAAAGCTTATATCAATTTAATAAATGTACTATATTTTGCAAAATAAATTAGGGTGCTAGAGTGGATGAAGGGATTTATTGTGTGTCTCTTCTAAGCCAGTATAAGAAGCTTAGTTAATATGAGTTTAAATATAGTACTGACGCCGGCATAAGTTATAGCTTATAGCCATATAATATATTATTTTTTGAGAAATCGTGGACATGAATTGTTTGTTCTCCCAAGGTGTAGAACCAGCCTGCCAATGGGGATGCCACTGGGGAGAGCTTTAACGGTGTTCAATAATATTGCTTCGGATGTCGACATATTCCACGTAGACGTGGGTGAGTTCCGACGAATACTATTTTTTATGTATTAAAGTAGAGTTCGTCGGAGCTTACTCAGTTGACTTCCTTGCCACTTTTTTTTACTGCTTTTAATATTAAATTATACTATTTTTTTTCTCCATTGTAAAAGTTTTAAATTTATAATTTGTCAACCTTGTACAATGTTAATTAAATAAATAAATAAAATAAATAAATAAATAATTATATTAGTGGAACTGAAATACTTTACCACCTTATTGTAACCAAAAATATGTATAACGTTTGTTAAGCATTATTTAAATATGTATCTCTTTTTGTCTAGGAAAGTGTATAAGTTATGTATGCAATAATATCATTCACAAGCTATCAAGCAACATTATTGAAGGGAGTGGAATTCCGTTCTGGTCACTCCACCCCACTCCATCTCGTGACGTCACCCTTTCCCCACCCTCACATTAACAGCATTCCTGCGGACCGATCTGCCGCGTTGATTGGATCAAAGCGTGTCCGCTGTGACCAAGGTTCTTAGACAATTCGTACCTGAAACATAAAATTATTACATCGCATCGAAGATTTTAGTTTCTTTACATAAGTCAAAGTCTCAACTATAGCAATTGATTTTTAGAAAAAATATATAATCACAGTCATATTATAGCAAATGTTATACATTATACAGCTATGCATTTGTTAAGAGAGGTCTTTTACACAGTGGCGGATTATCCTATAAGCAAATGAACCGCGCGCTTGGGGCCTCCGAATTTCAGGGGCCACAAAAATGACTTATATTATAAAACCTTTATACTTTTTGCTGAGATTTCTATATATTTTTACTATTTTACATGGAATTATCTGACATTTTTATGTTATGCGAAAAACAGGGCCTCCAAATTTTATTGCGCCTGGGGCCTCTCGTGTGCTTAATCCGCCACTGCTTTTACACCTTTTTTGTATTGTATTTTTTACGGTTGGATAACATGAATATAATAATTCCTGCTATTTTTACTGTTGTTATATTCAATATTTTATGATTTATTCTACCAATCAATGGCGCGTTAGAAAGAAGTTATTTTGAAATAAACTTTCAAAATTACCGTAAGCTCACCAAGTATCTTATTGGAAAGCATATTTAAACAAAAACACTTACTCTTATACACATAACTAGTATACATTATCTAATCGTTGGTGTTTAGCAGATCGACTGTATCAACAGTGAATATAGCAGCAATTATTATATTTAAGTTATACAAACCGTACAACTGAATATAACTGTCAATCGGCTCACACGTGACGTTATTTATATGATGTTCAGCTGCCGTCTACTGATGGTCCGTAATATAGTTTAGCTGTAACGATATATAATATAATGTGGCAATAACATCTTAGATGCCGATTATCCATAACCTTGTATAAAACACGCAGCAACACATTTCGAACGTATCGATTTCGATCGAAGATCATATCATCTCAATGAAACAATCATAGTAGGTGCACTTATGTAGGCAATAACAGGTAATTAATCTGTTATAATATATTATATTTTTTATTGTAACGGTTCCCAATTGTCTGCGAGTGTATGCAAATAGTACAACTGAAATAGGATGCTCAACGACTGACTGCCCCAACAGGTGAAAGGTCAAAAATTCTCGACACTGGGGACTTATTAAATCTTCATTTTGATCGGTGATTTCACGTGAGAATTTTGTTCCTCGGCATTGGTAACATGACACGTTTTGTATGATCATTAAAAGATATCAATATGTTATATTTTGGTACCATCATCAGTCAAATCGTAAATTCTAATCATAACCGTTAATATTATTTCTAATATCGACTGCGTATTACTTTATCTATTCAAAATCATATACTCAATTTAATCCCAAATTAAATGCCTTGTAAATGTAATGATATTAGATGAAATATTACAATTCAGAGTATTTAGTTTTGCAATCAAAAAGACTTTGAAGCTAAATATTTTTTCATGTAGATAATTAAATAATATTGTATCTAATGACGTCGTAACAATCAAAACTGCTATGATATGCATTTTAAGCAATGTATAATAAAACTCTTTATTAGGACAAAATAATATTGTTACATCGTTGAATTTGGCGTAAGTCTGTGTAAGCTATATTTAATAAAAATAAAGCATGTTTTTTTTAAAATAAAAGGATGAATGACATCTTCTTGTTTTAATTTCCATATCATATAATAACCTTAAGCATAAGCCGTAACAAAAACATATATTTAAAAGAATGCGCTTTCTTTGGTATCGTTTTATACGATTTATCAACTATTAAATTAGGGATGTTGCTCATGCAATCAAAGCTCAGAATAGAAATTCATTATTTTTATTCATCTGTCATTTTAATTGCTACAATGTAATCATTTTAAGCAGCTCACACAACGTATAGTTCGTAATTACAATATATATTACGAAGAGCAAGGTATCGAATTCTACATCTTCGCTTTGCTGCACCTGACCCTTATAGCGATGAAAGACACTCGAAGAACTTTGACGCTAACGCGCCCTGGTACTTAAAACTCTGTAAATTTGATATTAAAAAAAAAAACTAAAAATTCATCTATATAACTATACCAAAACGGTTCGGAGGCTCTTAGGAACAACTCCGCTAAACTTATTTGTTTGCTTTTAAACATACAAATAAGTAATGTAATTATAACTAACGGTCCTTTGTATCGATATCCGCTCCAAATGTGAAGCATATGGTCTCCTTTTGGATGTATCTCAACATAAGTTTTTTTTAGGAGTACTGTTTGATACTCAGTAGCTCAACCTCTCTTTTTTTCAAAGAGAGTTGTAGGGATAGAAGTATAAAGCTTAAACAGAACTAGTGGTTAACTAATCGCTCTCGCTACTCCCAGTTATTAAAGGATCGCAAAGGGTGGGAGGGTAACTAATGTCTACTCACACTCTATATCAGGGTTGTATATATGTTTTTATATAAAAGCGATTAGTTGATAAAATAATTGATGGCCATCGAATAAATCACGAAAGAACCATTAAAATACATTGTATACGTCCGCCATCGACTATTAAATACATTGCAATCGTCTAAGTGGCCAACCCTGCTCTATATAAAAATAAATACTTTCCCATGAATAAAAATAAAATATTATCAAATAACCATCTTGAACACATTTTGTTGCATCACACATTCCGTGAAACGATCGACTTAACAAAAATTACCTACAATCAATACTATCTGTATAATAATATATCATGATTAACTTGCGCTATAACATATTACAGTAATGGTTATTGGATAATTCACGAATATTATATGTACAGGTGAAGAATCGTTCAATGCTCGCCCACCCGAAGGTCTCATCTCCAATGAGGGCAAAGGGCTAGGGGCGGGGTAGGGTTCCACGCTGGGAACCGAACCCGTGACCCTGATGCACCTGACCTTCGCCGGCCGATCTCAACTTTCAGAGGCTGTGTGATGGCTATACCTACCGAACACATTCATAAAATTTTATTCTTGATTGCATTTAGCCCGACGTTTTAACTCTTTACCGCAACATTGCAATATGGGTTTTAATGCGTGTTCTTAACTTTTCTTGCGAATATTTTTAGTTTGTAACACAATTTTAATATAAAATATCGGTATAGTGTATACCATACAACATCGATCGGTTGTGGTGACCATTAAGTGACCAACATAAACAATAAACAAAAAATGACATGGTATTTTGTATTTTTTTAAAATAAATCTTGGCCATTTTATTCCATGCTTCGTATAAATTAAATTTCTATATTGACACTGTCTCAAAATCTATAATTATAAATATCGTCACATTTCTTATTTTTATAAAATATATTCTTATCTTGAACTCAAATAATAAATATATTTGATCAGCATTAATTATATTTAAAAAAAAAAAAATGAAATCGGTTGAGAAATCTACATTTTGATTAATTTTTGAAGAAAACCATAACTTAAGAAATAATAAATCTTCAACCAAGCTTCTTTTGTATGTTCATGAAATTTTCTTACTATCTTTTATAATTTAAATATTAACAGTGTATTCATTTCTACAAGAATTATGTATTATTGTTATTTCGGTGAATTTGAACTATGTGGAAAATCTTTAAACAAATGTGTGAATTACTGTCGAACTAACCTTGCTCTTTCCATGTTCGTTGTTTATTGATTACAAATTGTTTGATAAAACACAACAATTTTTTTTAAAACACTAAAAATCTTGAAATCGATTGTATGTAAATATTTATTTATTTGTTATAGGCTTATCACTAAATTCAATTGCTTGACAGACAAATGATTGACAAACAAATATTGGATATAGATATACGCATAGGGCTTCCAACCCGGCTTAAACCGAAACCGGTTAGCCGGTTTTTTGCCTGTTTGTAAAAAACGAAACCTAGTTTATTTTGCACGGTTAACTGTAGTTTATTGGATATTTTTTTCCGCCTTGAATTGAATGGGCTTTTATACAAGTATTCATATTTTATGTCCGTGATGCAGTGGTAAACGTCATTTGTTTTAGTGGGTTCGTGTCCCTATACAAACAGTATTTTTTCATTCAAATTTGATGTCTAAAAAACCATCATACATGTATAATTCTCAAATTACGGGGTGTAGCGAGAGTGATTAGTTAACCACTCGCCCTATCTTTATATTTACTCTCTTTGAAAAAACAGGTTGAGAAACTGAACAACAAGCAGTTCCCATAGAAAAGGCTTTGGCTTAATCTACATATGCACTTATTAATTTATATTAAAGTAAGCAAAATGCTCTATATTTTTTTCATGTTTTGAAACATTGATTCGTGAAGTACTAAAATTGGAATTTTGGGAAGCCGGTTTTTTTAATTTAAAAAACCGAAAACCGGCTAGTTTATTTATACGGTTAATTGGATGCCCTGTATACGCAAATATACAAGACTAGAACCGTGATGATATATTACTGTCTGCGATTAATATCGCATTTAAGCCTTCTACCAAATAGAGGTCAACAGAAGTATCCATAAATTCGAGGCGAATTTTTCAGTATTCAATTTATCGATTTTATGCTGTCCGGCAATAAATTACCTTAGCAGCCAAAAATACATTGCTTACCTACCATGAGAATTCGGGAGCATTTTTTTCCGAATAGGTACATAAACTTTTTATTACTAGTTAAATAACCGTAAATCAACTCTAATCCCCTCATGAAATAACTTTCCCAACGAAATATGGGCACTAATTTTACAATCCTACGGAAAAAATCAATTATAATAGCAGTGCCTGATTTGTACCTACACGATTCTGACCATTAAAGATTGGATTCCATTACTGTGTGTACAAGTAATATTCTTTAACTAGTATTATAAATACTAGGTGATACACCAATATTCTCTGTATGTTTGTGTTGTTCTTACCTTTGATGTTACAGATAGACATATCAGTCAAGATAGTTATACAATAATGTATTGTCATATTTGTTTTAGTCTATAACTGTGGAGTATATGGACTCGTAATGGATCTTATCTCAACAGAAATGGTTATACAATAACTACTCACTCGCTCAACCTCCTATTTTCTGAAATAATAAGCGTATGGATAAGACGTGACAAGTGGTTAGTTGTTCGCACTCACAACGCTCCGTTTTTAGGATCGAACAGGTGGGAGAAAATGAAGACTGACATCTTTGCCTTCAAAAACTGATAATCAATATAATAAATTGTCCCTACTGGGATTCGAACCTGTAAGCACTGCAACCGAAGCCAATAACGCTGGCCGATTATCTACAATTGTGCCGGTAGACTGGTTAGTTTTTTTATTTAGTACTTTTTACATTTTACTTTTGAATTAGCTAACCACTAGTCCTATCCTAGTGTCGTATTTCCATTCTTACTCTATCAGTAAAAAAATGGTTGAGTTACTGAATAATAAGCAGTTTTCTTAGAACTATTTCTGTTGAGGTAAACTTTATTTAGATTTAGAGGAAATGGTAAACCTGAAACCAGGCATCTGGTAATGGTATTATGTTGTTAAAATGTCATTAAATATTTTTTTTTCATATATACTTGGGTATTCCGGTGAGATGTGAAAAGCATCATGTAGTTCGTAGTTAGCTATCACATCTACAAATCTGTAATTTTACTGTTCCTTATGTTATATTCAGCACCCGTAATAAGCCTTTAAACCCTTCATATAGGGTGTATTTTACTTAACAAAGTAAAAAAAAAAGACAATTCATCAAGACTTACGTGTATTTTTTAATGTACATAATTGAAATTGGATGATATTCCACCCCCCAACATTTTAAATAAAATAAGTGGACTATAAATGTTGAATTTATTGCCATTGGTATTTATCTCAACTAATAAAAATTATATGATTATAATTAGTACTATCAAAGTTTGTATCTTACCCCTTCACTGCGCCCATTTAGTGGTGGGTTAACACATAAGCGCAAGAGGCGCGCGCTTGGGGCCTCCAATCTGAGGGGCCTTAAAATAAAATATCTTCTATAAACCCATATAATATTTTTAATTCTGTTTAAGTAATTCGAAAAAGAGGGCCACCAAAATTGATTGCGCCTCGGGCCTCCCAACTGTTTAATCCGCCGCTGCACCCATTAGTTATATGTTTATAATTAAGACAGTCATCAAACCCGACTTTTATTTTGTAATTTATAACATAAGAATTATTATCGATTTTTAGTTTATTCGTAAACCTTACGATGATTTGATGATCTTTCTCAAACAGGTGAAACAAGCGTAAATAACACAAGTGGAATAACAATGTTTTCAAATTATAAAAAGTATATGCTCATTTGGACTAATTCCACTTTTATTTAACGAGATTAGGATCGAATTCGCTAATGACGAGCATTATCAACTGATGATGATTCGTCATGATGGAAATCTGTCCAGATAATTTAAAAGTTGCTCGTTCATATCTGCATTGTCTTATTGGATGTTATCACAATCCTGATTTATATTGCCATATTCTTATTTTGCTATTATATTGTATAATACTTATCGGACAGGGTGAAAAAACTTAATGAGTAATGACCATGGCACGGCCGCCTATGAATCCCATGTAAAGAAATCAGATACCTATCAAAACTTTGATTTTTTAAATTTGAAAATAATGTATCAGTTATTCTGCCAAGCCGTAAAAGTTTATTGGTGTGAAAATCAAACAAACTTGAAGTCATTTAACTAAAAGATTATTTGCTTATTTTTTCCATGGAACATGTGTCAGACCTTGTTACACAACCAGTCCAATAACACAATAAATTTTAATTGTATAATACCGGCCAATTTTTGTTTTATTAAATAAACTTAATAATATTTTAAATGCCTGACAACCGACGGGTTAATGAAACCCCAAAACATTCAGTGAATAAAACGAGCATTTTTTCATACAATAACAATCTCCTGATCAATTTATGAGATTCCCTTCCATCGATGGGGTAAAGTTGTGTGTTTTTCGCATAGATGTACTTCGCACCTACCTACCCCGCACGCTCTCCAGCTTTTTTCATTAATATTTTTAATTGTTTTACATTGAAATAAAAACGGAACAATTCAACTGCCTTCTCAACTGGTTCAGTGAAGCGTAAGTCGATGGAAACGGATGGCACTTGGCTGCAACCCAGAATATTATAAAAATGTAAATTGATTAGTTTTATATCACAATATTGGAAATTATATATATATTTAGCCTTTTAGCTGCCGTAGATAATTAATAGTAATTACCTAGCACGCCGGCTATAATTTTTAACTATTAATTTAATTAGTTATTGACGAGATAACTCGTCTATTCGTTGATCACGAAAATTTTACGAGATATGTATCTCTTCTGTGGCAGCCATCGAGTTAAAAAAGCCCTTTTTAATTTATTATAAGTATTATTAATTATATTATTTTTCTGAATTGAAATAAATAATATGTATAATATATTAGTCGTTTATTTATTATCTCCTGATTGTTACCATCTTAACACGATTTTCTATAACACAATGTTTTCTTATATAGCTTTTTTTATATTTATCGAACCAACCTTTATCTTTTCTTTGATTATTGTCATCTATCAATCAATTTTTTAGACGGTTTTTTTGTGAAATATATCTATCGTTAAAAAAAAGAGTTGAGTATTCATGATTTCTCATCGCAGAAAGACATGTTGCTATGTTTGAAAAGCTGTGACATTTGGTAAAGAAATATCTGACTGAATTAAAAAGTGAAAGAAGACAAAACCTTTTATTGATCATATCTGCTCGTTACTCAGAACATATTGTCACCAGACTGTGCTTTTAAGAGTATCTCTCTTCTGTCGATTTTCTTGCTTCTACTAAGTCATACCAATGCGAGCTTTTATCACAAAGACATTTTTTGAAATATTTCTTTAAACAAAAATATCGATCGATACACGAATTTCGTGGTTGATTGACCATGCAAAATATAACCCGTGTGATAATTTGAAATGATTTATTTTGATGAAACGTAACTTTTTTGGTTATAATAAAACGCGGTCGGCATCCGAAATAGGTTGTAAACCCGTGTTCTATCGCTTTCTGTTATGCATAAAAATATTCCAGTATCGTATCGTAATTATCGATTTGAAAATGGGAAAAAATAATTAAGGCTTTCGAATTTTTAACGTTGGCAACGTTTTGTTAAACACAATTATAAAATTGCCGGTTACACGTGTTTATGCGATGGTATTCGTTTGCTTATGAAACGACAGGGCCCCGTTCGTTTACCGGACCTGTGCAATATACTAACCGCTCAATACGTGTGTGTTTTTTAGTTGTGTGAGTGTTTACATCCCTGTGGAATGAAAAAAATTAACGAAGTTTAAATTGGATACCCGAATTTGATTCTTTTTTGAAAACTTTATATTTTTTTAAACTTTGGCAGCCAAAATGAGTTAACGAATCGGGCGTGCTTTATTGTTCGATCATAGCTCAACTATTTTAACAAATTTACAATTTCGAACGTTTTTAAAATAAAATACGCTATCTTTACGGATATAATTCAGCTGCAAGTTTAGTTGTTTTTTTATTGTACTTAGGGGTAAGAGTTTGTATTTTTTACTTTATTGGTACAGTATTATCAAATAATCACTTTTAATGAGCTCACTGTTAATAATTCGTGGTAAATTTAAAAAATAAAACACTGTCTTGTTCTAATTTCACATGTATTTAATAGGATTAGGACCGATTTCACTTATCACGATTAGAATATATATAGACATAGGATTACAGTGATCCCCCCAATTACACGAAATCAAATTACGCGAATCCCATAAATATTCGCGGCTGTTTTTTTTGCTGTACGGGCGTGCGGCTGCTGTGTCATCCATAGTCAAACATTTTTTTTTAAAATATTCTTAGTTTCGGGAGTTTTGAATTTTTCGCGAAAAAACATAACCCTAATTTTTGTACGAGTTTCATTATCCCAATTACGTGAATCCCAATAACGCTGTGTCTTTCGCGTAGTTGGGGGATCGCTGTATTTATATTCAGCCAAGTAAAACTTATAACGGTGTAACAAACAATTAATAATAAATATAATATGTAAAAAAAAAAAATTGAATAAGTGAAAATAAACTGACTATTATTAAAGTGTTTAAAACCTCATTTAAAAAATTGATACTTTTTTGCAATCGCATCAAAAAAATTAAGTTATAATGTTCTTAATAGCAATAAATTCAAAAGTATATGTAATATTGGGGATACTCAACAATATAATTTATAATATTCCAACCAATTCATTTATTTTTCAAATGAATACATGTCAGTTTATCATGTAGTTCATAAATATGATTTTTCTCAATACCAGTCGGTCATAATTTTAACTCGTTTATTAATCATCTATTGCGAATTTTAAAATGATCGTTAAATTAAATCACTAAGCAATTATGTAGAAATTGTAGCTACTGGTGGCTTTTTGTTTCCGTAATCCGTTTGGCTATTCCTCCAGTCCAGAGTATCAATTATCGAAAACCAATTATTTTCTCGTAATAATCTTTAGCTCACTTCCGCCAACGGTTTAATTGGCGTTTCTGAAAACCATTAGCCGTGGTCACGTTTTAACTAAATCATCACAGCGAACCTCCGTCCTGCGAGGTCATCAAAGCCTCTCCGTCTATTGTGCACTCTACCTCCTTACTCTACCATAAATACTAACATTTTTACTCGGTTTCAGTAAACAAGTTGGCAGTACAGTATAATCTTCATATAACGGACTATAACGGGATTTTCGTCGAAAGTCCGTCATATAAAATTTTGTTTCCTAATGCCATATTTATTACATATACGAAAAATTTACACACTCGACTCGATATTTTTTATAATTTCTAGTTTTTGATCGAGTATTCAGTAGATGTATTCAACTATTTAAAGCCAAATATTTTAACTGATGTGCTGCTGTGTGAATCAGCGGCCAGTGTTGCTAATGTCAGTTCTGCGTTCAGTATACAAACAGGACGACATTATGACTCGATTACGAGTGCGAGATTTTAACTTTATTATGCCCAGAACATTGCTTACAAGCAACCATTCACAGATTGTTGTTAGCATTCGTTACACATAGCTAAATATTTTGTTATATCGAAGATTTTCCGTACGTCAGTTTAAAGGCATATTTAAATAAAATGGTACAAAAAAGTTTTTCTTTGGAAAATTCACTGTTGAAACCTACTGGTTTTGACAATGTTAAAAAAACTAGGACACAGCCTTATTTATTTTTTCCGACGCTCAGAAAGATTGAATCGTTAAGTTGTTTTTTTTTAAACTTCAAAGAGCAGATTAAGCTTGATTTCTTATTTTTTCAAAACATCAACACTCCTTCTTGCAACGAAAGATTTGATTTCTTCAACAGGCCAATGTGAAGCTGGCGATAATAACCTGATTTGGTTTTCAGATTAAATGTTGTACAACCAATATCGATTAAATTATCCACCGAAAATTATTTCAATATTTTCATAAATCTATTTTCAAATAGGGTTTTTTTCGCCGGGTATCGATTGCCGCATTCGCCATTTCGCGTGTTCCGTCAGTGTGTTCCGTATTAAGTCACAACATTTGCCGATATTATGAAGTATTTTATGAATACAGCTTAGCACAACTAAAAGGCCATTTTAAAAATTATCCCACTTACATCTTACAGCTGAACGAAACCTGTGAAAGTGGTCCTCGAGGATACGAGGTCATTTCCCTACGCCAGTCCGCTTTGCAATGTTACACTTTAAAGTGTAATTTGGCACGGAAACTAAGTGGAGTTCCCCGGGGAACGGTAAAGGGAACAAAACAATTACACTTGCCGCCACTAATTAAGAAGTAAAGAGGAGCGTCAGTGTATTCGTATTATTAACGAGCCAGTAAGGGCGTCGGGACGCAAGTACAGCCCCGCGGCGACCGCCGGACACACACTGGACCTCGACGTTGGCAGGGTTGCCATATATTCAGTAATTAGTTACTTTTCAATCATTTTGAAATCTTTTATTGCTTAGTTAAATTAATATGATTCCAATTATTTATCAAACAAAACGCCCTTTAACGATAACGAAAAAAAGCGTATTTGCCATAATCAATTCAATATACCATATTATTCAACAGTTTTTTTGAACAATAACATAGAAGCCTTTTCTAGAATATTCTTTCAGAATTGCTATGTTTGACTGAAGTTTACTATACATCAGAGGTGTGGATTCAGACACGTAGAATCGAGGTGTTTTGGTCGGAATCAGTGTCGTAAAACAATGAGCGACTCCGACCACATTTAAAAAATTAAATCAACTCACAAAAAGTTAAGCATTTAAGTACATATGTATATTAAAAATACGCAAAGACTTTACATCAAATTTTGCACTTTTTTGAATCGATGTCGAACTCTTTGTAAATGTTACAACTTCACACAGTGAAATCAATAACAAATGTTTAAATATAAAATTGATCATCCAACTTAACAACTGTTGTAGAAATGATTTTTTTATTAAAATTTAAAAAAATATATGTTGAAGGTATCTTTTGAAAAACAATATTATCGTGGAGATCGTGATTATTCCACACATTTTCTTTTATCTCAGAACCGATTTAATTAATCTAGGGAACATTTTCATCTGATACTGACTGATACGTTCAACTGCAGAGTTACTTATTACTAGCTGAGTGAAACTGCATTGTTTTTATTTTATTTTTATAATAAAATCGTTAAACATGTACGATATTTGACGTTCTTTAACACGTCTCAATCATTTAATTTGTTGTTACTTCGCCGTGAGTACTGTGCGTTTCGATAAGGGCCCAGCAGAAGAAGTGTCCCTCCCTGCATCGGACACAAGTGAAAATGGGAAAAGTTTTCGACGGCCGCCGAAGGCAATGCGTTGTTGTTGAGTCTTAATGAAAAGAGCCATTAGCTCGGTTGATTTTCATCCCCAAGCTTACCTACTCATTCGTAAACGGCAATTATTTAGTAATTTACTTTCATCCGAGTACCCGGCCATCGAAACAACTTTCGGTTTTTATTTCCTAAGGAAATAATATACCTTTCGCTTATACGTACAGTTTGCACACATACAAATTAAAAACTACATGTCCAAATTTACGTTTTTGAGCCGAGTACTAAATTTTTAAGTCTACATATTACATACCATTTATAATTCTTAATTAAGTATGCAACATCGTGTCAGCGATTAAAAAAAATGTGCAGGACAGAGAAGTGGTTGATATTTTTAAAATGAAACGCTGTTAATTTGCCATCACAACTGAATTAAACATTTTGATTAAGCCCAGCATCTTGTGAATGTAAAAACAGATATAACATTAAATGTGATATATTTTTTTATTTTGTAAATAGTTTGCTAGCCAATCATTGCATGCCGAACGACAATTTTATATGTAGAAATGACATACACGCACAAAACGAAAAGATAAAGGCCTTTTAGTTGGGACATGCAGTATTAATATAGAATATTCCTTAATGAACACAATTAATTTCGTTTAATGCAAAATTACCATATTTATCATAATTATCTTTGATGATACTAAATTTGTATACATAAATATATTGTTTATTACATGTATCCTATATAAGGGCAAGAGCTTTTTTGCAATATGTACTGTGTGGTATGTAGTTTAGTTTTGAGGTGCGATTTTTAATGCTATGCTGGCGTCAGGTCGTTTTTAGGCACTCACAGTCAATTCGTCGCGGAAAGATACTGTGTTAAAAAAGAACACTTTCTCTACTACAAAATTCCACATTATTTGTTTCAGTTGCTCCATTGTTAATGCTATCGACAACCGAAACCGGTCATAACCTAAAATAAATAATGTAGAATTAGTACAAAAAGTGTTTTATTTTTTATTTAATACATAACTAGATACGTATGATGAACAAACTATTGCAAACCGCGCAACTACATGTTATATAAATCTTTTATCAAAGTCTAATCATTTTTTTTACTTAGTCAACTTGAACTATTATAGTTTCAATATTTTATACACTAAATAAAGTTTATTTTTATTGAATTTACTCGACTTTGTATTGATTTTTCAATCGATTTATTAACGTACATTCGACGGCATGGAAATGATTTTCAAAATTCCTTTCCAGCCATCTGAGCGTAATTCAAAGAGATACGCTTACCACAAGTCTTGCCCTAACCTTGTCCTTACTGTCTTCAAAAAGAGAGAGATTGAGCAACCAGCAGTGCTTGTAGAAAATGTTAATATCAACTGCATTATGAGTCCATATTCTCCACATTAAGATTAAGATGGTGCTTATTTTAATATATTATTAGTAATATTTATCAATTTTATTTTTCTATTTATCATATCACTGAAGATAGCTTTGTACAGAAATAATCATAAAACAAATATTTATTCAACTCACTGCTACGTTAACCTTCATATTTTTAATTGTTTTCTATTGAATAATTCAATTTAAAATCCTGTCACTCTTGGTGCTATTTTCTACAGAATTATTGCAACCAAAAAACAGACTACCAAGTACCTATAACATGATTTTCTCTGCATAATTGTGCTATAAGTAAACCTTAATGAAAATATTTGTCATCTATTGTTTTTATTTTTGCATTCACATAAACGAGCATCAGTTTTCGTTTAGAAAAAAATGCGCTCACTGTGGTCTCACTATCGACTATTACGGCCTGGTTACTCATTGCGGAAACTGTGGTGTAAGTACTTAATTTCTTTGTGTTAAAATTTTATAATCGGCTTGAAAAGTTTAGTGAGCCAGTGGCACCTCTAAGAATCTGATTAATTAATTATTACTGTTTATGCTTGTGGAAATTTTTAACCTTTTCAGTACCGCGATGTTTTAAGCTAAAAAAACATTCACTCACATACCTACCGCTTTTTTTAAAATAATTTTTGAATAGTTTTAAAAAATAGTACTGAATTTATGAATATTAAAAGTTTACTTATAAAATGATTATATAGTTTAATATTTTCAAATTACATTCGTGTTCTTCAGTGGATTTAAGGTATTCATGACGTTCGTATGTAGTGGCCACCAGTGGCCTTACGGTACTGAAGCGGTTAAATGACAAAGAATACGCAAAGGAAAACATGTGTTCTACAAAATTCATGTGATTTCTTTATAGATGAGTTTGTTAACTCTCGCGGCTCGGAGACTAGAAAAATACTTCTCTGCCGATGGGGTCGTTTAGGGACAGTGGTTTCCTCATCATTGGCCTTATTCTTATGAATTAAAAAAAATAGTCTAAAGGCTTTAAAATATCTCTCTGCATCATTCCTTATACATTTTTTTTTATAAAAATCCGTGTTTTTTTAATAAATAATCATATTTTAAGCTGCGCGTAAAAAAGACGTTTTCCCAGCACACATATGAAATTGCAACTGATGAGTTTGCCCAGCTATCTTACGAATGATCACTTATCGCGGGCGCTTATCGCCTTATCGCATTATCGCGATTATAAACTACAAAAGGTCCTAAAAACTATGATATAAGAAAACCTTAATTATAAACATTGTATCACCCATATTAAAATAGATATTTAAGAAAATGTGGGTATTGGGGTCGCATTTCTTGAGCTTAGAACCGGAAAAGTTAACAATTAATTTAAGTTAAGCAATCACTGCATTCAGTTTTATTTTTTAAATTCACTATATGTGCATGTTTTGACGTGTACTTATTTATTTGTAAGAGTTTCTTAATGTTTGTAAGAGCCAGCCAATAGAGCTAGATAATGGTCAATATTTTATGATAAAAACTCTTAAAAATAAATCATTATTTTGTAGCATTTCCACGTTATTTATTTTAAGATCGTGATCGGTTTTGCTCATCGCGAGCATAATCAATTGATGAAAATATAAATCGATACATTGTTATTTAAACAAAATTTAAATAACAAGGTGTAACAAGGAATTTGGTATAAGAAATACGAGACAGACCTACTTATTTTTGTATTATATAAATATTGATTCATTTATATCGACATTTCTTAATAGTACTCTTAACTATCGAACCCGGTTTTGATTTTTTATACATAATGTATAATGACTGCGATTTTTTTTTTACTTTTCAATATAATGCATTTCCACACACGTTTTTTCTGTCAAATTTGTAGCGCAATGTTTAACACCGTTGGTTTCCGTGACGAGTACGAGTCCCAGAACGAACAGTATTTTTTAAGGCATGGGTGTTTTTAATGTCTAACAATTCCTTACCACCTCTTTAATCCTAAAATGAACGGAGCAAACGATAGCGATTAGTTAATCATTAAACACAGCCATATCCTTTTATTACTACTCTCTTCGGAAGAAGAGAGGTTCAGCAACCGACTAACAAGCAGTGATCGTAGAAAAACTTCTGTCAAGATACTTCCAGTAATAAACCGCGTACTTCACATTGGGAGCGGACATGGATAATAACACATTTAAAGTGATAAAAACTTTTAAGCGTATATGAAGTTGTATTTCCTTCCCAGAAAAATATGCAGGGCTTCAAACCGGAACGGAACCGAAAACCGTTAAAACCGTTATTTTTGCCGGAACGAAAACCGGAACCGAACCGAAAAAAAATATCGGTTTTTATTTCGGTTCACGCTAGTATTTTGGGCAAATCGGTAAATTACTATAGGGTTTTGAGGTTTCCAAATTCCTCGGTGAGCTAAAAAGAAAAACGTGTCACGGCAAATCGAACCGAATCGATATATATATTTTTACTTGAACCGGAACGAAAAAAATAGCGGTTCGAAGCGCTGGAAATATGTCCCACCCAATGCCATTTTAACTACTTAGTGTAGGTTTAATTTATCGATTTTTTAAATTAACATACCAATAACAGTATTATTTGTTAGTACGCCACTAAAAACACGATCTCTTCACTGCTCTCACCTGTTTTAACTCCCTCCCAACCCTACCACCCGCCCCCTGCCGACGTTGCACTCAGCTCCGCTTTATTACCCTTCAAAGTCAAATAATTAATACGAAAATGGCGAGCATTAATTAGTTATAATAGGGATCGTGACGTCACAGTGCCTCTCGCAAATCCGACCGGTCGTGCTCGGACCCACCCCTTTTCCTCGCTCGCTCGATCCTCTACCGGCGAACTATTAATTTTCACTCTAACACGAGCTTAAGTTTATTGTGAACACAATTCACATTCAAAAGAAACTTATAATAAGATTTATATTATATATCTTATTTGTATAATAATTATCGTGATAAACTATACAAGTTTTTGATGCATATATAAAATTACTAACGTGACATATTTTAGTTGACAAAAGATAAAAACTTAGACATTCATTCATTTTATTATATCATATATGTATATATTTCCGACGAGAAACTGTATGACCTGAATCTAATTACGGATTGAAACTTGTTTTTGATTATGTATTATTATTATAATTTAAAATAAGCACAACTTTTAATTTATCTATCGAGTCGATTAAAGAAAGAAATAAATAATCTTACAATCGCAAAATTATCGTTCAACCAACTAATATACTTTGTACTTTTGTCCCACTTAAACAAAATGACAGATTGCCTGTCCTTTAAGTAATACACAAAGAAACTAGCAAGGTGTATGACACTGTACACTGAAAAACGTTTTCTTTTTAATTTTCCAAAACTGCATATTGCATGTAAGATGCTGAATGATAAAAACAATAATTGCTCGTTCTTTGTAGCGTACGACATTATTTTACCAATTTTAATTTTGCAGGCACTTAACTTTAGATTGACATGCAAATGAGCTTTTTCAAGTTTGATGTAATACGAAATTGGACCTGCAATTATTGTCGTGGTCGAGTAATTGCTTATCGAATTACCATGTCGCGAATGTCGCCGGATATTTAACAAAAACCGTTTATACTTTCTATTTTATATAGTCACTTTTAAAAATGCATATTTTCGACGTGCACCTGTTGAAGTTATAATTTCCAACTGTTTTTTTTTTACTTTTTTTACATAGAAAACGGGTTGAAATCGTATTATGCATGTGCAAACTATTTAGCATATTTAATTAATATAAGTATTGGTATACAAATTGCTATAATGTTCTTTCATACTTCGATATACAATTCTTTATCATATACAGGAAATTTAAAATGTCTATTAATAAACTCTTAAATAACCTTTCTCAACTATAACACTTTCGAAGCCTGTCTCATATAAACATGTCCAGTTAATAAGACTCCATTCACTCAGATCGAAATAATAAAAAAATATCAATATATCCGTTGGACAAATTTTGTAATATTTAATACTTCCTTTATGCTTTTGACAGCGGTAGTCTTTAATCCAGATCAGGTGAAATCTACGGTACGATACAAAATGTCTTAAAAGTGTATAATTATTAATACATTGAGCTATCTGGATCATCTTCTATGTATTCTCATACATTGCAAAAGATTTACGTTAATATGAAATAACTACAGATATCAATCATTACGTAAATAATAATCCTGTTTCAGCCAAACTTAATTTAAGACTTTCATAATGTTGATTCGAATTGCTTATGATATATTTAAAAATAAATCATAATAATAACTGTCACTTTACATTACTGCAAACAATTCAAACAAATTGCCCGCGAAACGAAACTTCCACGTTAACATTCGAGCATTATTTACTGGGATGTCAAAGTTTTCAGAGAAACTATGAAAATCGTTTAATTGTGCATTTGATATTCTATTTGAATGATTATAAAAGCGGGGAGGGATAGGGGTGGTGGAGGTCTTTATAGAGTTTCGTAACTGGTACAAATTGAAATGCATAACCCCAATTTGCCATTTCACTAGAGCGACATGCGATGCATTTAGAAATAACAGATTTTTTATTCGGAAGAGTCATTTAAAATATATACACATTAGATATTTTTTTCTGTGAAAAGACGTGCAGCGTCAAATACGTTTATTTCAAATGCTCTTTAAATATTTCGTCGAAAATATGATATAATAGTTGCTTTGAATTCATCGATGTTAAATGTACAAATATTACGTACGGGCTTTTCCCGTACTCAGTACAATATTAAACTTGATAACTTTCCTATTCCAAATGTTGTGTTACAAAATGTGACACGCGTTTCGTCACTTTGATAGGTATCATCAGACATAACATCAAATCAAATTAATTAAAATTGAATCCAATTTTTAAGCTACGTAAAAAATACAAAATAATATTCGAGGTTTTGTCTTTTTTCACTGGACGCAAGGAGAGGGTAAGATACACCTTAAAGATTATTATGTTGAATTGCATGCACATATCTGAATAAAATAGATCATGTTATGCTTATGGTGTTCTTACATAATACATTTTAATTACTTCAAATCGATGATATACATATTTTATCTTATAGAAAATAATATTATTCATTGTTTTCGTTCATTCATTTAAAAAATTTGTAGGTGACAACGAGGCTGCAAAATGCATTTTATTTACATAATGACGTTTACTTATGAATTTATGCACAGTCAATTTCCGGCAAATTGAAGCTTTACTCACATCGTTTAACAAATCCTTGTGTAATCCTTAACAAACTAAATTCTCCCTTTATCGACAGATTAATCCCATCTCGCAGTAATCGCTAGCTATAAAGCCTTAATTTCTTCAATAAAATTACTAAATGAACAGTTTCGAGTAATAACTTATTATGTGGGTGTTAAATTATAGACGTTTACCCGATTTAACGTTCCCTAGTAAATGCGGGGCCGTGTTAATACGTCATTCGCATATAACTAACTACACGTTATCCAAGAAATGGATACACTATTGTTCCCATAAAATAGCCATCTATAATAAGTTAATGATAAATTGTTTACTTTCGACCGAATAAATAAAACAAATATCGTAGTCAATACGGAAAAAAAGGTTTCAAATCATGCCTTTATAATTTTATGGATATACCATTGCCACCTGTATATTTCTTAGCGAAGCAATGGTATTTTGTTACGCCCTTTGGAGGTAAAAATATGAATTATAATGCATGATTATTGCTATATTCTGGAATTTTGTCAGTTGGGTGTCTGTCATATTAAAAAAACGATTATATACAAAATACATGAAATTCGCGGAGAAAAGTTGCAAAAACCTTAAAATTCTTGAGATTACAGTAATTATTATAAATATTTGAGGCACGGGCCAAAGTTACCCGATATGGGGTGTAAACTTTGGTCCACACTGTTTTATCTGTATTTATACATCGAGCATAGAAATATTTCCAAAAAAGTTTTGTGAACTGAATCTAAAAACACTGATACAAATCAAATAATATCACACATAATATAATAGTAACGGGGATTTATAAAAAAAAATACTCGGCGATTTCGAAATTCTGGGATCAATATGTCGATTTCAAAAACCCAGGAATTTTCGGATTTCCCAAAATTACCAGCGTGAGAGTTTTTTTTAGCCCTCCCAGTATTTGAAACGGAATTCTCAAAAAATACCTAAATTTAGATCCTTTTTTTATTTTTTAGACCTCGCCCAACTTTCTGTAATTTTCTCAGCACCGAAATTCCGGGATTAATGCGGTCACAATCCCGGAATTTTGGGATCACAGAATTAGACGGAATCCCGGGATTAGAGAGCCTTGTATCAATGTTTAAAAAAATATAAATGATTGACATTAATGCCGACATATAACTTATGCCGACAATATCAGTACTATCAACTGCTACACAATTTCCCAAACACTCTGTTCAAACTTTATTCTCAATATAAGAGAGCACATATTCAATAACACCTGTCATTTAATTGTTATCAATTAATCGGTTTGATATGTAATTGTAATTAATTACACAATTAAATGAGAATATGTTACCCATAATTACAAGTGTGTATGTACTACCATTCGACAGAGGTATAATAATTATATTATTACGTAATAATAATTTCGGTACTTTGTAGAATACGTAACGATATCAATTTCGTGTTCAGTATAATTTCTCACGTGAGCTTTGTTTCAAAGTAAAAGCTCTCGTTTATTAGGTACTATTGCAAATAAAGTTTTACGGCAGTTTTTACTGGCGTTATCATATCGTATGGTGCACATTTTAATATGCATCATTGAGAATTGGATAAAACGCGAAATTTTTTCGTATTAATTAGCTAATTATTTTTCCATACAATTGTAAATTACTTTGTCGATAGTTACAACTAATTATTTGTTTATGTATCTAAAAACACTTGTTTTAAATAAAATTATTAATTTTAACGGTTGCTATCTATAGGCCATGTATAAAAAGAAAAATCAAGAAGCATATTAAGAGCCACTTTTAGGGTGTTCACTGTCAATACTTGGAAGAAAGGCATTATATTAATAAAAACACAATATTCCTGTGTACTTCATTCCACTTTATTAAATAGGTCAGGACTGGTTTCAGTTGACAATGCTCGCAATGAGCGAAACCGATCCTAATCTATTAAATAAAGTGGAATGAAGTGCAAAGGAATATTGTATTTTCATTAATACATTATGAATGTAAAATTAAAATTGATATATTTTTTAGTCCGTTAATTGTGACATGTTTGAGAAGCATTTTTAAATATTTCTTTTATTCATGTAAAGCATGTGGCTTCCTAACGGAATTATATTAATAGACTTTTTCTACGAAAACGGTTTGTTACTCAATTGCTCAACTTCTCTTTTATCGAAGAGAGTTTGGATACAAAGAATAAAGCTAGGGTAAGACGAGCTAGCTAATCGCTCTCATTTCGCTCCGTTATTACGCCCGGAGTCTCATACGATCATTTCAGTGTTTTTAAATTTAAAAAAGCATGCCGCGAATTCTAAAATCGCGAGTATATTAGTTAACATTCTAACATCAGGTTTATAATCTCGGCTCCGAAGATGAATACGAGACAAAAACTGAAAAATATAAAACAATATTCGAGCTTCAAAAAAGTCAGACGATATTAAGAAATTCAGTTGCGTTTGACAAATGTACGGTTTTAGAAACTACAGCATACATGACGCTATACCAATATCAGTAAGTCCTCGATTTACGCGGATCGTAGTAACAAAGTAGAAAATTAAAACAAAACCTATAGAAATTCTTTTGTTATCTATTCTCTAATTAGTTTTTGTTTTACGTGTTATTTTTATCATAAATATTATATTCAAGAGTCATTATTTTATACGCACTGTTAAGAAAACTTTTAATATACATATTATCAAATGACATATTTTTTTTTGTATAAAATGCTTTTATTTTAATTTATTTTACGTTTGCGTTTGACGAAATTTTCCTCAATTTTAATTAAATCGCGTCAGTAGAGGATTCGCTATAGTTTGTGAATATATTAAATGTACTTAAAATAGTTGTTGGAATACAATATTACTCCAGATTAATAATTGACGATAATAATGAAATTTAATATGTTTTTTTCGTATGACGCTCGGTTCCCAATGGATTGTCTTACGTACGAGTTCAATAAACTTTGTTTTTTATTCCAATACGTAATAATATTCGACGATTGAAATGTACTGGCCGATTCAGTATTGAATTACGATAGCGGTAATACCTTTCACACGGATTATTTGATGAGCCGTTGGTTTTGGGTTTTTATTAAAACAAAAGCAAAAAACCGTTCCGGATCGTTCCACCTGTTTTTTCTTACAATCGACGTTTCTCACGTAAATTACTACTATTTATAGCGCAGCATGCTTTATTGCATAATGGTGGTCGAATTTTATTTATTGACACTAGTTAGTTTTTTGTTCCATTGACGCACAACGCAGACGCTAAAAAATGTAATAAGAAAATTATTCATTTCTACAGTTTTTTCAAAGTTTAACCACTCAGTGTGAAACGAAAAAAATGGTGTCGTCAATCTTCTTCAAACGCAAGGGTCCCCAACCTTTTTGGATTCTAATGCGCATTCTAAAATATTGAAAAGGCGGCGGGCACCACATATTTTTTTCTAATGATAAAGTTATGATTGGACATGTATAATAAATAATATATGTATATATATAATATTTTAACAAACAAAAAACAAACGCAAAATAAGCATATTATAAAAAAGCATAATATTAATCTCAGTCAGTGTTATCTTTGGCACTATATTTCATTGGCCAGCGCCTCATAATTAGGAATGTATGATGATGTTCCTGTCAGTAAACCTGCATACCAACCATTTCCTTCCGGGCCAATGTTGGCGGGCACAGGGTTGGATATCCATGTTCTAACGTTACTGTTCCCCGGTGTTGTTTTGCGATATAAAACTAAGAATTTAGCGAGGAAATAGAATAAATAAAAAGTGTAATTTACATTAAAATTTAAATTCTACATAAATTAACATAAGACATAAATTTTTTATATAATTATTCAATTCATATCCGCTCCTAATGTAGATTTAAGAACATATGATCTCACAATGGAAGTATATCAACAGAAGCTCAACCTCTATTTTTTCTAAGAAAATGCTAGGACAGGACTAGTAATTAGCTAATCACTCTCGTTTTGGCGTTATTTCAAATGTCTATTCCCTCGAACAAGAATACATAAAGCGAAAATGCTTTTCGTACTGGGGTTTAAAACTTTAAAATCCGTCACGGATGTCAACCACGGACGCGTCATTTTTATCACACAGTATAAGTTAGTAAAAATGTAATAAAATAATTCGTGCACTGTGATTTCGACGAAATACAATTGAATACTTTTAGTATTCTGTTATTTGCTGGACCCTATGTGTACACCAAAAGGTTTCTCGTCTAAATACAATTGAAAAATACAGTCAAAGAATCTCGATTCTAGATCACTATATCTCAAGCGAACAGCAGAAATTTTATGGCTGCTCGCAAATAGTTTTTTTTTAAAGTACGTGCTCTAAGTCATTTTGAATTTTTGTATTAACTATCAATAAATTCAATGGAAAATTGTACATCTTTTTTACACAAATATTTTGTCAATTCGTAAGATTCTTGTACGGTAACCCATCTGCTGATGTTTGACTGGTCATGGTTTTCAAACTTCCATGAAAAAATGTTTGTTAATTTCTGTGCTTACAAATAATTATAATTTCGTCGAATAAAAAGTGAAAGATATAGGTTGGTTTATAACAAAGATTTTTCCTATGGTCAGGATTTTAAAAATAATTAAATGATTTTAACTTTACTGTTACCACCAGGGCTGTGGAATCGTGTAAAGAAAAGACGACTCCGACTCCAGCTTTAAAATAATTAACGACTCCGACTCCGAGGAATTTTTTCAATAATTTAATTTAAACTTATATATATAAGCCGCCTGTGTGGTCGAGTGGTCAACGTTGTTGGCTTCGGCTACGGAGGGCCCGGGTTCAAATCCCGGTACGGACAGTTTTTATAAATTGATTTTTCAATCGATTTATGAATTTCTGATCAAAGGCATGGGTGTATGTGATGTCTTGAATTCCCCCCTTTCACTCATCCTATCCTATGAACGGGGCGTATCGAGAGCGACTAGCTTACCACTAATCCTGTCCTAGCCCTATCCTTCTGTCCCTACTCTCTTTGGAAAAAGAGAGGTTGAGCAACTGAGTAACAAACAGTTCTCGTAGAAACAATTCTGTTGAGATAAACTCCATTAGGAGTCCATATGCTTCACATTGGGAGCGGACATGGTTTAAAAAAAAATTATGTATACCATCAGATCATCTTTAGTCAGCCAAACATGAAATGTCAACACTTTGGACTATTCTGTTTGAATGTGTAAATGATGTGTCATTAAGCTCATTTTTCATGACTCCGGTCAAAACACCGCGACTCCGCGACTCCGCGACTCCACAGCTCTGGTTACCACTCAACGAAAGTGATGTGACATCAAATGTTACTTTTAATATGAAATGCTCTTTTAGATTTTAGTTTATATATGGGCTTTCTAGAGGTGAAGTGGGCCAACTAGTAAAATGGTAATTTTTTCGTGTATTTATAAGTACAATGATGACTTATTTGGTGTTGTGATGGATTGCATATTTTTATTTTACGAAGATAACACTATTGCAATGTGTATTTACTCGGATTACTTCACTTTTACGATACTTTAAGTCATGTAGAATATTATAATTTATCTAATTATTTTTTCTAAAATACCACTTGACTCACTTCACTTCTAATGGCCCATATGATAATTGATAACTAGTTGATGGTTTTTTCAGGTAATCGCCTCTACAATCCTGAGCAACATCGCTCGACCTTAGGTATGTCGCATTGCCATAAGAAATTAATCAGTATGTTTTATTTTATTCTATCATTGTTTTTACTAAGAAACAAAAATGTTTATAAATGTTTTATTTAACACTAACATATATATTGTCAGAAATAGCTGTTTTTATCCGTCAAAAAACAGCCAGGAAAACGTGCCCTTAATTTATGATAATGTCGCAATTCTTTACCACCCCAAACTGTGTCTTTTGTGAGTGGGTGTAGACAACTATCAAAATTTACAATGCATGGTTTGAAATACATAATGTTTAAGGTAATTTCTCATTTGGAGTCGCCGCAGCCCTTATAAAGGTGTATTCCATAAAATAATAAGCGAACGAACGTGTTTCGGGTCGGGTAGCTTACCCTCCCAGCAACAATTAAATTAATTAGACAAATCTTTATGACACTCAAATTCCTTCTGAATTAACAATAAAGGCAGGAAATCCACTCGCAAAAGGCTTTATATCCAGAGCGAAACGGAAACTCTGCCGTGTGTTCGTATTTCTCTTTGTCGGAGAGGCTCGTGTGTTTTCAAATTGCTAAATTTAAGTATTTTCGCTAATTGTTTAGTCTCTGTAAACTTGGAGATAAATTGTTTTAATTTCCTTTTATTATAACTTGCTAATTTTATTATATCGCTATGAAACTCTAAACAAAGAAAAACTAATTGAAATATTTCTAACACTTCTATTTAACATCAATATTATTCTGCTTTTTTCTGTGTCTTTTCTAGAAGAAATATTATCTTTTCTTAATATTAAACAGTTATCGCAACAGAAACTAATCATAACGACAACGACAACATTAATTAACCAATTTGTTGCGGCAAACAGTTTTTTTCTAGTATTAACATTAAAAACAGACACCGAATAATTTATTAACCAGATAACAGTATTTATAATATGTTTTCATCCATATACACTCCATAATTCACAGCATATAGTTACAACACCGCACCTTAACGAATATGTGTCTCCCGCAAGTCTATTGTTTCCTTTAGATTATTCCAGTGTACCCCAACTACACCAAGTACATCCAATCGGTGACTTTTCAGGGTGATGAGATCTAGCCAGTTAGGTGAATGCAATTAAGATGTAAGCGCATGTCCAAATCATGTTCGTAATAATGATTTTTTTTGTTGGTAAACAGTACATTCTTTTAATCCGTTTTATAAATCGCTAAAATAACGTCAGATTTTCTAAAAGATCCTTTACTGGATGGCTGCCACAGACGAGAAATCTCGTCAAAGCATTCGTGCTCAACACGAAAGAGACGAGTTATCTCGTCAATAACTGATTAAATTAATAATTACAATTTAATATTTCGACTGAAGGTGCTTGGTGGAATTTCAATATTAAATTTGAATCGTTCAAACTATGTACATTCTCACAGATTTTAAATATAATAAATATAATTTTTAAAACTACTTACTACTCAAATCTATGGGCATTTCCATGAGCTTATCCTTTTCGCCAGCAATGGCTTTAAACTCAATGATACATATTTTTTTTATATAACCACGAAACATTCATTTACTAAGCGCCTGTTCAAGTTCGTCCGTGCACTTGAACGCCTGAAGATGCCGAAAGGCGAAACCCGGGTCGTTAGTTACAAAATCTGTGAGAATGTACATAGTTTAAACGATTCAAATTTAATAATTACAAATTATACATTATTTGAGATGAACTCAAAGACAGTTGACATCACAAGCGAGTTTTAATACTCATATTTGAATTCTTAAATAAATCTAAATTTGACCAATTGACCCAAAGCTTTATAATCAGATTTTCCAAACCTTACCAACCCATAGCGGTTGACTGGAAACATTAAAATAAACGAGTCGTCAATTTACATTTCAACATGAAGTGAGCATTTTCACTAGTTGAAAATTCTCGTGACATCTTTCTACCAAGAATTAATGATGAACATTTTAAAAGTGAATATTTTTTTTGCTTTGGTTTCTGCAGCATTATCATTATAGAATCAACTTACCTTCACCGACCCACCAGTGCTTTACCGTACGTTAATTGTTCAAGGAGTGTGCATTTAAAATTAAAATATTCATTGATATTCGACTACCACAATTAGTTAGTTGCGTTTTGTGTTTAAAAAGCTATGATGTATCTCCTACTCGAAACTCAACTGTGAATTTGTTCAATTATTTCGTTCAAAAAATCTTATTGATTTCGTATAATTAATTTCTGTGATGTTGATGTACTGCTTGTACAATTGGCAACTACACTAATATATTTTTAATACGTTTTTCTCATAACACGGTTCACTAAAAAGAAGGATTACTATTTTTTTACATGCATACTTTTATTTGACGCGATTCCCGGACATTAGAAACACAGAAGCACATCACGGATTATCTAATGTCAAGAAATTCAACAGTACAAGACAGTAATAACAAACGAAAGGCTTCATTATATCGATTAAAGCGATTTATGTCCAGTCCCGCATAAAATTTCTTGTACAATACTATTTTTTCTCAATTAAAATACATATTATGAATAATATTTTGTCTAATTTATGATTACTTATTCTGATTAGGTCTTCATGTATTACTTTTGTTTACACAATTTTCCATACCGCAATGTTGTATTTTTTTAAATATCACAGTTTTGTTAATTCAGGAAAACAATCTTTAATTTGTAGTTGAATACTATTACTTTTAAACACGGTTTTTGTGGGACGTATCTACCATGTAAAAAAACACACATACATGTATGAGTGTAACATACATGATTTTTTTACGTATATTCTTCAGCGAAACAACCGACAGACACCAGTTCTCGTTAAAATACTATGTTTGAATTCGATGTAATAAGCATTGGGGTTGATATGCTTAGTAATATTATTGAAAAATGCAAGAATTATTATAAAAATAGTTGTGAAATTATTATAAGTAGTCCGACGAGACAGACAATTTACACTCACTTGATAAATTCATTTTAATGAGTATTATAACAGTGAACTTATCTTATTTTTTCACAAACGGCGAGAAGCATTTTAGCCCTAAAATGTGGTACAAAAATCTTCTTGAGTACCGCTAATCCCTTCGCAAAATTAATTAAACTCTCACATACTTGGGATATTATCGTACTTTGTTAGAAAAGACTTTAACCGTAATTTAAACACCTGGAGCATACAATTCAATAGAAAGTAATCAGCGTTTTCAAACAATTCAATTAATTACGCCGTAAACTGTTAATTATGAAACTTCACATGAGGAGTGAGAACGGCCTACCTGTTACCCGAGGAGCTATCTCACCGTCCTCACCCCGGCCCGTCTGCGCTGGCCCGCCGGCCCTCCGCCGGGGCCTTTGCCTTGCTAAATTGGGCCCTTAATTATTTTCGTCGAGTATCCGTAGGTGTGTTATGTACTAAACGGGTATTTCTCCACCAGGAATACTTGAACGTTTATTCTCATAATACACTCGCAAGCTATTATTTTATTAGGGTTGCCACTTAAAAATAACACCCACAATTATTAGACGGTCGTTACAACTTGAGTTTTAATTAACGTTTGAACAAATATGAAATACGTTTTTTTTTTAAATAATTTATTTTTAATTTACTTTCTATTTTAAAAAATACCTATCCTATGTTCATTAGATTTTTTAAACAATAACTGAATGCTAATCACTCGCTCAATTGCGCTCTTTAAAAAAGTTGACAATATATGATGTTATTAAATAAATACCTCCAAGCTCTAATTACGCTCCGTTTTCTGGATCAGAAAGTTTTTAACTTATTACGTAAAAAGAAATGTAAACGTCTAACACATCTACGCCTTTGGGTGAAAATGTATAAATGTATTGCAAAATTAATATGATAAAACAGTTTCCATTTGGTGATTCGGCCTCTTATCGATCAACCAATTATATATAACAAACTGCAAAGATTGTTTACTAATTAGCTATTGAATTGAGGGATTATACACCCAAACCCCGATTTATGTAGTTGGTTGGACCCAAAAGAAGCTGCGTTAATTTTTGTATAAGATCCATACAAAATTAAAGGGTATGTAGATGGGTTGATGTTACATTTAAAAATTCAAAATTGGGAGACATGTTCAAGAAATAACGCGTAAAAATCATATAGTATACAATTTGGACAGAACGTATTTTTAGTTTTACACGTGTGACATTTTAAAAAAATATTCCTCATTTTTACAACTCTTTTCTTATATACATATAATATATAAACAAAATTCATCACTGCCTCCAAATAAATCCGCTGGACAATCGTGATGAAATTGATTTATTGAAAACATTTTAAATAGTATTTAATTGATAGTTATTTTAGCACCACGCATCATGATTACATATTTTCGCGGTTTTTTTTCAATTTTTAAAAAACGAATACACATATTTAAATCATTTTGTAAGCATGTGATGTTGTTCTAGAAGAAACATTGCGCTTATTTAAGAGAATAAACACCGTCAAAAATAATTGAAATGCACTTGTTTTTTAAAAGAAAGCCAGAGATACGCCACTGCCCATCCACGTGTCAAGCCTTTCCTAAGGCTGTCATTAAGGCCTTAGCAACCAAAACAACTCCTGTCTTGAAGCGTGTAAGTCTTTATTTTATAATTATCCTATAAACAATTAGTATCTCTTATAGAGTGTAATTTTAGAATGCTACAGTGTCTGTTGTTACGTAAGCGTTTTAAATTTCACGTATTAGCTCATTTATAAAAATGATTTATTTTTTGGTGATGTATTATAATTTAATTCCTAATTAATCAAACGATCGAATTTATCAACATAAATTCAAGCCCATGGTTCCAGGGCTTTGGAGCGAAGTTTTCAAACAATACGAAAAGATTATGAATTGTAATACCGGAGCCTTTTTCCAATCCCAGGATTTCGGGATTGATTAATTTTAAATCCCGGGACGAGATTTTCTCACCGAAGAATTCGAAATCCCCGATTTGGTATACTTTTTCCCAGATTCTCACGGAAACTCGTTTTTTTTTTTTAGCTCACCGAAGAATTTGAAATCTTGAATTTGCCAATTTCGTGTAAATTTTCGGGTTTTCCTCAAAATTTCTCAATCCCGAAATCCCGGAATCGCGGCCATCTCAATACCGGAATTTCGGGATCAGAAAATTGAACGGGGTCCCGGGATTGGATGCCCTAATCGGTAGTGCAAAAAAAGTTTTAATAAAGCAAAAAATACGGCCGATTAGTACCGCAATACTCAGTGAGAAATTCACAATCGATATTTTGATAATTCATATTAAATACCGTCATTTAAAAATATATCGTAAACGGGTCATTTTTTAAATGATTTTCATAAATAATACATTATTGAAAAATCAATCAGTTCTGCAACCTGTCAATATTGATAAAATTTTAGAAGATTCAAAATGTTTAAGTTAATTGCAAATAATTTTATTAAAATATTTGGTGGTATTTTTTGTATTTTCGAAATGGGTATTTCGGTACGAACACAAAAACCTTGGTTTCGGTAAAACCGGTTTTGCAATTCTCACGTTCAATATCTACGTGTTCAAATCTCCATTAAGTACTTCAATATATTGAATTTTTAATTCTTTCTTAATGAAATGAATTTCTGTGATGTATTACATACTACCTTGCACTATTCATTCCATCATAAAAATCGGTGTGCAGAAAATGATAAACGAACTGCTAGTCAGTCCTGTAGCCGTAACCTTCTATTTTTATTTCCTCCGAAAAGATAGATTGTGCTAACGAATGATAACATTATCTAGTGAAACAACCTATGTTCAGATGAGATGTTCCATTAAGATTCTATATGGTCCAAATTAGTGAAGAAAATATATAATAATAAATAGATTGAAACTGTATCGAAAATTTAAGTCATGTGTCGAAAATGAAGACTTTTAGAGTATATTTATATATTTTTAGTAACCAGACAATTTATATTAATTTGATATTTTTTTATTCTAACCAGTCGATGGTGGAAAAAAATTATAGTATTATCGTATAGTTGGAAGCCTCTGCTTAATAAATATCTCTAATAATATAATAACTGGGTATGTACAGTTCCACGCGGATACCAAAATGTCCCGCCATAATAACATTTGTTTTCGGATCGTACCGTAACAAAAAAGAGGATAGAGCACATCCGTTTCCGCGATAATTCATATTATGCTAATAGTAATAAAACAGAGAAAAAGTTGAGGTTCTTCACATTTATTCTCGGCATTATATTTCATGGCGGCGGCGACGCAAATTAATTCATCCGCTTATAAAACGGGCTTCTTTGTTCCCCAAAGGCATGGGGTTCTAGAACTTTCACATAAACATTTTTTTCTTTATTTCTTACACATTATCACAAACTTTCAGTGGAAATCGTTCAATAAAATATTCTGGTTTTAAGATGATGATGTGCAGAAGGTTAGAGATATTTTCATGTGAATGGTTTTATCTATTTTAAGGTACTGACTGTTAATCATTATTTTTATTTTTTTAATTCATGTCCGCTCCCAATGTGGAGCATATGGCCTCCTAATGGAGGCATCTCAACAGAAGTTTTTCTACGAGAACTGTTTGTTACTCAGTCGCTCAACTTGTGAGTAGTAGGGAAAGAAGGATAAGGCTAGAACAGGATTAGTGGTTGACTAATCGCTATCGCTACACCCAGTTATTAAAGGATCAGAAGGATGGGAGGAGAGGAAATAATGTGGACTTACATCACAAACACCCAGTCTTCGATCGCAAATTTGAATTAAATAAATCTCAAATTCACTGTAATCTGACCGGGAATCGAACCCAGACCTGCGTGATCGGTAGAGCAAGCTCTAACCAACTGGGCTACAGCAGGCGACATTAGTCGACGTCATTATTAGAAAGATTTAATAACTGTTAAAATATAAATCGTTTATTGAAAATACTTGAGACCAGCAAAAGCAGTCCCGATATTTTTTAAATATGTGTAAATAATACAAACACATAGTGTTGAACTTTTATAATAATATATAAAACGGAATATATGGCAAACATTTAGAATATAAGATTCACTATTTTAAATGGCTAACATATTTATAAAAAAATAAATGAAAAGAGATTTTCAGTGAAGACAAGACAAGACAAATAAATGATGATGCTTTTTCATATTAACTTGGTTCAGCTAAATTCCCCTTCTCACTAAATTGACTAAATCATTGAACGATATTAATTAATTATTCAACCTTTTTAATTGCATTTACATTCAATTTTAATAATATTTAATATGATATGAAATTTTAAATAGGACTGGTTTCCTGTTATTCTAGAATAAGTATTTTTTCAGCGTAAACATAAAGTGCTAGAATAATTTCTCTAGATATTTATTTAATTTTACAAGTGAAAAGCAAACCCAAAATATTGTTTTTAGATTTCCATGTCTGGCAAGTAGTTCCATATGAAAGATGACTTTTATATACTGTTAAAATAAATCGCATCATAGCACTTAAACGATTACGAACGTCAACAAACAGTTATAAATAATTTAAAGCAATAAATTCTAAGACAGAAGCTAGGTGAGCTAAACCGTAAGCCAATGACGTTAACCATTGCACCACGGATCCGTCATATAATATTTGCTCAGTATTTATACAAAATACGTGATGGAGAATCTTAGTTTGACGGTAACTGACGAGGAAGGAGAAACAATAGAACGCAGCGTAAATGTTTGTTTAGTCCAAACAAGATTTTAAAGAAATTTTTATTGGCGGTCTGCAAACTGACGGCGCCAGCTTTTGTTATTCGACCTCTACTTACCACAGTTTAGCGCGGGAAGGTGTTACGCGAATAAACTCGTTTAGATTTTTTGGACCGGAATAAGACGTCGTACTTACTCCACTATCACCCATTGTATGCAAACTAGATAACATCAATTTGCATACAAAATAATAAGTATAGTCGATTGATTCCGTTGAATGTTCTCAGTGTTATAACAGAGATTTATTTTAACAAGAAATTTTCAAGTAACTATCTGGAAGAAATATTTTTTAACGTCTCCATTTTTCAACTTACGATTTTTTTAAATGTTAAATTCGAGGCTAAATAGAATTCTTATTAAATTTTTAAAAATACTGATTTTTGCATTTGTCTTAAATTATTAATGAACAAATGTTTTTCCTTCTTCGCATTAAAATGAAACCGCGTAAATCCAGTTAGAGATGTAAGTTTTTTTTTTATTATTCAGTAATAATAAAAATATTTTTTTTCGCCTGCTGTGGTCCAGTTGGTAAGAGCTTGCTCTACCGATCACGCAGGTCTGGGTTCGATTCCCATTCAGATCACAGTGAATTTGAGAACTGGGTGTTTGTGATGTCAATTCACATTATTTCCTCTCCTCCCATTCTTCGGATCCTTTAATAATTGGGTGTAGCAACAGCGATTAGCCAACCACTAGTACTGTACTGCCCGCCGCCTGTGTGGTCGAGTGGTCAACGTTGTTGGCTTCGGCTACGGAGGACCCGGGCTCAAATCCCGGTACGGACAGTTTTATAAATTGATTTTTCAATCGATTTATGAATTTCTGTTCAAAGGCATGGATGTATGTGATGTCTTGAATTCCCCCCTCTCACCCATCCTATCCTATAAACAGGGCATATCGAGAGCGATTAGCTTACCACTAATCCTGTCCTAGCCCTATCCTTCTATCCCTACTCTCTTCGGAAAAAGAGAGGTTGAGCAACTGAGTAACAAGCAGTTCTCGTAGAAACACTTCTGTTAAGATAAACTCCATTAGGAGTCTATATGCTTCACATTGGGAGCGGACATGGTTAAAAAAACTGTTCTAGCCTTATCCTTCTTTCCCTACTACTCACTTTGAAAAAAGTGAGGTTGAGCGAATGACCAACAAACAGTTCTCGTAGAAAAACTTCTGTTAAGATACTTCCATTAGGAGGCCATGTGCTCCACACTGGGAGCGGACATGGATATAAAAAAACAAGCCAGACAGCTAAATTATCGTTAAATAAAATCTTTGAGTTCTAGCAGTTCAACATACTTTTCATAAATCCTTGTCAATTAACAAATGCCACGTCAGTCATTTTTAAAATAAAATAAGTAGAAACATTCAATATATTTAGAACATTACTCCAAACTCCACTTTGCAGTATGGATTTACCTACTCATTTATTTACCAGCCGACCCAATTACAACCACTTTAAGCTGTCTCTCATATCCAGGGTAGTCTTCCCATTCCCTTTCAATTGTCGGACATCCATCCCTTGTCTGATCCCTTTCCGAAATAACAGTAGCGTTCGTTGTGAATTATTAAATACAATCTTTTTTCTTCATTTGACAATTTGGAGTGTTAAAACATCAATATCGTTACAGCCGTTGTTATTTATTTGTTGATGTCAGGTTGCCTTAAATAAATTGATCAATTTACGGAGAATGATTTGTAGTGATTTGTCAAGAATTTTGATGTTTAAAATCGATTTTAAACAATAATAACACCAGATCAAAGACAAACCATTTTTTAATGGTATTAAAACCTTGATCCGATGCACAGACGACCATGGCAGTGCATGAGACAACTAGACAAACATATTAATGTTTTATATAAAAAAAAAAACTGTAAAATTCAATGCAGCACGTGTGCATAGTTGTGTGTCATCGGCGTTGACTTAGAACACGAAGGTTACGTGTTCGAATCCTAGTACGGAATTTTTTTTATATATAGATTTTTCAATCGAATTATGGATTTCTCTCCGAAGGCATGGATGTATGTGATGTCTTGAATTCTGTTCCAGTCATCCTATCCTTAAACGAGTGTAGCGAGAGCGACTAGCCAACTAATATTCCTGTCTTAGTCTTATCCTTCTATTCCTACTCTTTTTAAAAAAGAAAGATTGGGCAACTGAGTAACAATAGTTCTCGTAGTACAAACAACTGTTGAAACACCTTCATTATAAAGCCATATAGTCCAAATCGGGATCCTTAACGGCTCTGTTTTATTAAGAATATTCAGCAACTGTTCTCGAAAATTGTCATCGACCTTTTTCAAAATACCATTTCTCCGTTGGAAGAAGTAGATTCACTCTTAATTAAATATTAGCTTAGATTTCCAAAATGACTTCGTGAACTGGTTTTACCAAGGGTTTATTCATTCCCATAGCGATCACATACAAAACTCTATAAAAGATGTCAGAAATACAGAAATGGTCTGACGCTAGCGCGCCTGAATACTTAATGTTACAATAATAGATCATCATAAAAAAGTCAATATAGTTCTTGAGTTTCATTTTATTCAATAAAAAAGAGTCTATGTTCTCTTTTTTTGCAATAAAAAAAATGATTATTACATTGACATATTCTTCTAGCTTTGTATGCACGCTACTGCCCCAGTTACTTACACTCAATATGACTTCGTTCACCCTTCATCCCTTACAGTCTCGATCAATCGGATGGAGTTGTTTTATCAATGAACATTTCGACTTATTATGACAGTAACTTTATCGGTTTTCTTCATTGCTTGTGATATTTACATGGATTGTTTATCACATCTTTATACATTTTTCTCGCACACTCGTTATGTGAAATACCTTCGACCCAACTAACAGTGATAACAAATTAAATAAATAGCTATGTTTATATTTTTAATTACCAGTTAATTTTCAAAGTATCATAATTTCAAAAAAATATATAATTAAGTAGGTTTGGCGGACGATGAATGTATTATTGAAAACTTATCATCTGTTATTGAGTCTGCATTTTCTTTGCGCTATTAATTTGAGTTCGCAGTTTTCCTTACATGCTCGAACATTCTTCGGTGTGAACTTAAATATATGTAGATCCACTACCATTTTACTGTCTTACACTCATTTTACGGAGTTTGTGGTCTGGCTCTAGTTGTAATAAGTGCACCAGCGTTTTTTGACTGGAAAACGTTCCACAGAAACCCATGTAAACAGTGTCCTAATTTGAAAAACCGTGTTATTTGAAAAAAAAGAACAACATTATGGTGTAGATAATCGTATACAAAAGGTACAAAACTAAACACAGTAAGTAAATTACACAAAATTTTATTTATAATATTTTTTTAATTAAGAAAACATAATACTATCTATCTCTATTTATGAGGGACTGTACATAATTTCATCCCTAGAATTTTTTTTAACACGTCTAAATGTGCTGGTATATAATTATTTATTATTTTTTTGTGTTTTATTTATGTATTATTTAATGTTATTACGATATTCGCTTCTGTATTTTTTTTGAACGCCTGAAGATTCCGAAAGGCGAAACCCGGGTCATTAGAGACAAAATCTGTGTGAATGTACATAATTTGAACGATTCAAATTTAATATTGAAATTTCACCAAGCGTGTTAAATATAATATTCTCTTTTTTAAGGGACCGTGTTATTTCAATATCGTTAAGTGTGCATAAAAAACACTAACGAGCTATTCATTGCGCTTAAAATCAATTACATTATAAATGATAAAACTTTGAATGACATATTATGATAGCACAAATGCTCCATAATTCGCATTATTTACCATAAAATTATCGCCACAAATGCTTCAAACAGTTTTTTTAAAAAAGATATTACACTTCGCGAATTATAGGATACGCATTCTTTCATTTGTTGTATTGCATATATGATTGCCGTCATATCCTTTGATCACCGCTCACGTCTTGTGAATAGATGAGCAAATATCACATGGCGGCTCGTAAAACTGTTTCGTGGTACGGTGAGATATTTAAATTTAAGTAGATGCAAATGAACATGTTTGTTTTGAAACATATTAAGGTGTGCGGAGTCTAATGGGCAATGCAAACGGATCTATTTACATAGCTGGCCACAACAGAAACTTTATAAGTCAAACTCAATTGAAAGCTTTTAAATTATTATAAATGAGCTTTTGAAACCATCACTTTATCATGGATTTATGAAATACGAAATATGCATGTATCGTGTTCAGTCTTTCAACGATCCAAATCATAGTTTCTCAGCTTTTTTGAGTTTCCAAATAAATTTTTCGAACATTTTGCTCGATGGCAGATTTCAAAATTTTACGCAGAAATTTATGGAATTCCAAAAATAAAAAGACGTGAGACCTTTTTTAAGCTCTTCCCAGGATTTTCCCGTGGCTTCCCAAAACTGTGCTGTGGCTCACCTAAAATTCACAAATTTTAGTGACTGTTCCTTAAAATCCTATAAACGGGGCAACGGAAGAATACTTAGCCATATATTGGTCAATTTCAAGACACCTTCTCTACTGAAGAGAGTGGTGGAGGAACTAAATTACAATCAGTTCTCACAAAAGAAAGAGTTCATTCCGACTGCATAATTTGCAAGCCGGCTAACTTCACTTGGGATATTTTAGGACACAACGGAAAATACATACAACTCTAACCATAAAGCGGAATTCAAAGATTAATTCTAAAATGACACAGCGTTTATATTTCTCTCACAAATATAATGAATTATAAATACCACTCAATCTCATGTAAAAGCGCCTGTGTGCAAAGTCGGTTATTCTCGGGTTTTAGACATTGGTATGGGAAAAGTTCCGATGATATTGTTTTTCGCTTCAGTACGACCCTCTATCTATAGCGTAGAGATTGGGACTACGCTATAGGAATATTACGTTATAGGGAACCAGCCACCCATACAAAATTTGATGTTAGTTTCATTCAATTGTATTATGTGAATTGACCGAAAAATTAAAAATAACTTTATGTATGTCATTTATTTTGTCCTTATTTATCTCCACTAAGGCATGGTATCCCTGTGAAGACATTTCTAAAGACATCTGAAGATACTTTACTTACTTTTGCAAAAAATGTGACTCGTAATGTTTTCGAAATACGGCATTCGATTTAAATATTCCATATTGTTGTGGTCTGTAATAATGCGGTGTCAGTTGAAGAGTGTATGTTAATTTAATTGGTCGCCGACGTGCCGGCTGCGCACGGTCGCTCTCGCATACCTGTCACTTCCTATTTATCTCCAGACTAAATCAAAGGTACCGGCGTCCTTTTGCGCACATCCCGCGCCGCCCCGCGTCCGTCTTCGCGTCGTCACATCGCGTCAAATCGCATCACGTCGCGGCCAATCTCGTCCAGCAAACGTCACCGCCGTACACAAACGATATGATATTATGACGATACGAGATTTGATCCACACCGCCTTTTTCACACAATTGTAATTGTTCATATCAGTAACCCATAACCTTCGGCATGATGCAAAATATTACGAAATGTACAAATAAACAAATTTGTGTATCTTTTTATCCATGTCCGCTCCTAATTTGGAGCATTTGGCCTCCTGATGTTTTTTAAGAGAACTGTTACTCAGTCGCCCTTTAAAAGATTGCATACTTGTAGCAATCGACAAAAAATATATTATTGATTAGATCTAGAAGAAAAATTCATAACTGAGGAGCAAACATTCAAAAAGTGTTTTGTCACACAAATACAAAGCTTGGAAAATGATGATTTAAGTGTTGCAAAAGTGACAGTTTGTATGAATGTGTCAACTTTATGATTTCATTTTAATGTGAAAAAAAACCTTTTTGAACACTAATTTTGATTTCCATTCATAGGTTTTATTATGGGCTATCAGAATTAATATAAAACGCCATTTTTTAAAATTTGTGACAAAACACTTTTTGAATGTTTGCTCCTCAACTGTGTAGTCGTAGTCGTGGAGTCAAAATAAGCGCCACTGTATGCTGAAGAAAATATTAGTGGTCCGAATCCATTAATAACAATTAAGCTTTTTAAAAAATAAATAATAATTTGTAACAAAAATCAGGGAATAATTTATAATTCTTTATCGAGATGATGAGTGATATGAGCAATTCATAATCCCGTTCACCTAGGTCGATAGTCGGCAAAATAACAGTACGATTAAAACTCTCGCGGCTCGGAGACTAGAAAAATACTTCTCTGCCGATGGGGATCTTTAGGGACCCCAGTGGTATCCTCATTATTGGCCTTATTTAATTTAAAAAAATAGTCTAAGAGCTTTAAAATATCTCTCTGCATCATTCCTCATACATTTTTTTATAAAAATCCGTGGTTTTTTAATAAATAATCATATTTTAAGTTGCGCGTAAAAAAAACGTCATCACAGCACACATATGAAATTGCAACTGACGAGCTTAGCGCAGCTATTTTACGAACGATCGCTTATCGCGGGCGCTTATCGCCTCATCGCGTTATCGCGTATTTATATAAACTACAAAAGGTCCAAAAAACTATGATATAAAAATATCTTAATTATAAACATTTTATCACCCATATTAAAATAGATATTTAAGAAAATGTGGGTATTGGGGTCGCATTTCTTGAGCCGGAAAAGTTATAACTTCGTGTCCCACGCGCAGAAGTCGGTTTTTAATCTTAAAACTTAGAGTTGGAAGGGGTGATCTCAGCGAACGTACCTCAATCAGATTGAAGACCTTTTGGGCAACAGCCAGCTTAGGACTTCCATAATCGTGCTCATAACAATGTCTTTACTTATAGTTTAAGTTTAAAAAATTTACTCTCAAAAGAAATTTCAATCGTTGTATAGTTAATATTTAGCTCAGTTTACTTATGAGCTTGCCAACCACTGACCTAGGAAGTTGTAATCCGTAAGAACACACAGTATTATTAAGCCAATTCATCGTACTGATTAGTGAAATAATGATTGTATGAACTAGAAGAAAGTGAAATGATTGTAAGAAATGAAGACTGTTTCACGGGTGGAAAGAATTTTTTTCACTATTTTTTTAACCGAATGCAGGATCGGAATCGTTTTATTTTTTGACGGTTTCACGGTCCTGGAAAAATGGTTTAGTTTCTTATAAAAAAATGTCAAATTTATGCATCAACTTCATACTGTACAGTCATATGTTTTTGAATTAAATTAGTACTAAGTGGAATATCTATCATAAACTTATGTGGATAGGTAAAGTATCCGAGTACTTATTGCGGGAGAGAGGTCAGACTTGCGGTGAACTGGAACCGAAGAGGTTGTGGTGGATTTGAATACGAAGCGATAACATCTTTCGTCTATTGTTTTTATTCAAAGTCCCTCTTACATTGCATTAAACAGCTAGATAAACATGCGTTTGCACCGCAGAACGAAATTTGCATATCATCTGTAGCGAAAATATTTCTTGCAGTAATTGAAAAATACAAATATCCGACATTGTCTCAAAAATGTTGGATACACTTTCAATTGCATACAATTATAGAGTTTATCGTTAAATATGTTAAACTCTAGACCATGTTTCAATTTAGATATTCTTCTTTTAGAAATTAAACGAATGGAGTTTAAAGTTTAAAGGCGCGTCAGCGTCTATGTGAGAAATCTACATTGTAGCTAGTTCACGTGGACACTATAGGCATTTGAATGCATATTATATACCTTTACATATACCATTCAAATACATATACATTCGTAAACATAAATAAATACACAACTAAACTAGGAGAGTCATTTTCATGATGCTAGGGGTCGTGTTCGCCGTTTTATTTATTTTTAAAAGAAAAATCAAATCTATAGGTATCGTCGAGCAGAATTTCTCTCGTCCTAAAATTATTCTTATGTATAATCTCGTCATAATTATGAAGGTAAGAGATCGTTGGGTTATATTTCACTTAATGTGTATGTGATAGAAACCCAAAAGAAGACTTTTTTTTCAGTGTAATGCTATTTTATCTTATATTATTCTCTTATAATATTACAATATAAAAACATATGTTATTAACGATTAGTTTGCAACTTGAATACTACTTACTAAGTAATTATGTTACTGGTTTTAAATACTTCTGCGAGAATTCTCTCATTCCAATCTTTCTTAATTTATAAATTGTTAATGTAAACGATTAAATCAAGACTAGCTCTAGTTAATGTAGGAAACAGTCGTAAACTATATTTAATGAAATAGTTTTTACCTGTTTCATTTACTACCGCTTACCTTCTGAGGTGTGATTATTTTTCTCAGGTAGCGGGCAAATGCAATTATACTTTAATTTGTGTATCATTTTCTTGCGTTGAAGAATATAAAAAAAGTGGGATTTTTTACGCCATCCGTATTGCTTTTGATTAAAGCGATTGTTTTATTCAAATGAAAAATTATACAAATTAGTGTTTTGTTCGTTTTGTAACACGGGTTTCCCGTAATAATGAAGAAACAACACCAAGCTGATTATATTATTACGTTGAATTTCACAGAATACAACAGCTTTGTGTCGGAAAACATAATAAGAAACTGTTTTCAAAATTGTAAATTGATTCGATAGTTTATCTACGGTTTTTTCTTCGTAGAGAGTCAATATATTGAAAAAAACAACACTTTGTGTATTAACTTCACAGTATTATTATAGATTAACACTAGTTTTGCACATATCGATCATTATCAACTGATATATAGCTTATATAGAATAGCTTTAACTGATTATACCATTTACAATATGTATCTAGATACCTAATGAAGTTTTTTCACAGAGCTGGCTTCAAATAAAGATTGTATTAGTCAACCAACCTCTATCCCTTGTGGTGACAGTAATCAAGATTCGGAGCATATTCTCTGGAATTGTCCGATTATGTCCGTAGAAAGAGGTATATTGTTTTCATTATGTAGGAATAACCATGATGGTCCTATCGGGCATCCAGATTTCGTCTCCAGAAAATTTCTGTCACTTTAAAAAATTTACCTTCCGTGCCCCTCACCATTCAATCTTTAATCACATCTGTTCCAAAATTAAAAGTCATTTTATTAGTGCCATTAAATATCATTCTTGCTTATTATTATTTAATTGTTTTTTTTTACTTGTAATTATACCAATTCTTTGTATTTAATTAACCTTTATTAATATCTATATATTTTTAATTATTATTTATTGTTGCCTATCAAATTGTATCTAAATAAAATGTATCTTAACTGTATCATTGAGGAGATATCATCTTCGGTGTGATGCAGAAAGGAAAATAAAACAAGTTTATCGAATAAAAAAAAAGTTAACCAACCTCTCTTTTTTGAGAGAGAGTAAAGACAAAAGGATAGAGCTCCTTTCTTACCGTTACGGATTTACCGTTCACAGTTTCGATAATTGACTCTCTAATTTTATATGATGTTAATTTTCTTAAAATTATACTAATAAGCATTGCTGTTTAAAATAAAAAAAAATAAGAAAACAATGATAGTTTAACAGATTTCACAAAATAAAAAATATTGTCATAAACAGAATATTTGATTATGTTTATCGGGGCGTTACTGGAAACAAGAGCCTTGAAAATTTCATGAATATTTAGGGAGACGCGACTGCAAAAAAAAAGAGGGATAGAGGATGGGTGGGAATGTAAAAAACTATCATGGAACCTAGCCATAACTTTGGATTTATAATCTTTGTTGAACCAGTTGAAAAATCAATGAAGTATCCCCAAAATGTATTTTATAACCGGAATGTATTCTGATTTTCATGGTAGAAAATCAATTCAAACATGTTATATATATATTGATTATCAAATTTAATGGAAAACAAGTGCGTATCACGAAGAGCCTACTTAAATTTTAAACTATAGCACGCGCAATCAGCCAATATCTGTGTAAGACTAATTAAAGCATTACATTACGCTGTGTTCAATTAAATATAGTGACTTGCGTATTTGATTTTGTGAATTTATTCATAAATTCCCATAGCTTAGTTTGAAAAAATGTTAGCAGTAAAACTAAATTAATTTAACCATGCCATGCTAGTCTATGATTTGTCTTCACCTAATTTATTTTTAATTGCTTAAAATTAATATATAAAACACTAACAACAAAATCAAGTTAAAAAAATATAGAACTCTTTCGTACTAATTCCACTTTTCTTTTGTTTTTTGAATATACATAATGCTTTAACTCTCGCGGCTCGGAGACTAGAAAAATACTTAGCAGGCGATGGGGGTCTTTTTTGACCCCAGTGGTTTCCTCATTATTGGCCTTATTCTTATGAATTTCAAAAAAAAAAATAGTCTACGGGCTTTAAAATATCTCTCTGCATCTTTCCTCATAATTTTTTTTATAAAAATCTGTGGTTTTTTTAATAAATAATCATATTTTAAGTTGCGCGTAAAAAAGACGTCATGTCAGCACACATATGAATTGACTACTGAAGAGTGTCTCAGCGTTCCAAATTATCATACGAACAATCGTTATCGCGGGCGCTAATCAGCTGATAAGCGTTATCGCGTATTTATATAAACTACAAAAGGTCCAAAAAACTATGATATAAGAATACCTTAATTATAAACATTGTATCACCCATATTAAAATAGATATTTATGAAAATGTTGGTATTGGGGTCGCATTTCTTGAGCTTAGAAACGGAAAAGTTAAAGTGAATAAAATTGAGGAAAAAAAATTGCCATTCAATAAATTGTTTTCATTTTTTTTAGCATATAAACTCTCAATAGAGTATTTCGACATAAATGATTCGACTTTGTTTAATAAATAGTATATTTTGTTTAACTTTATCAATATTTTTCTTTTCGTTATCTCACCATTTGATATGTAGCAATGGTCCGTTCTTTCATCCGTATTCCGAGAGTCAAGGATTACAACTGTTGAGGCATCCGTGTGTCTTGAACAGAATGTAACGAGATGTCAACAATAAGTACACTTAAGACGTGCCCACGCCATAACGTATGTATACGTTAACTTAAAAAAAACATTTTATAAATTGCATCCAGCAACACAGTTAATTACAATACATATAATATTGTCTTGATTTATCTGTATGTCTGCACATCACTGCGCTGCTGCACGAACGAAACAAAGACAGAGAGAGAGAGTGATAAAGTGTGATTGTAAGTTTTGAGCGATAAGTAGCAGGTGGCACTGCTACCTGCTGTATATTATATATATTTAACAATGTCCGCATGATTTTCTAAAAAAGTAGGGAGTGAAAGATGGGGCTAAGACAGGATAAGTGGCTGACTAGCTCTATGGATAAAATTGTATAGCTACGAGCTAATCACTATATTTAGGCCCCAAATTCAACATCACAAAACACATGTTAAACGTTTACAATCGAACGTTGTCCTCGCAACAGAGCAGACATTTATTTCAACCGCTTTTATCACCCACCAGAATTTTTATTTAGGATAAGATATTTAATTTTAAACATTGAATTTTGATAGTAAAAATATATTTAAATTAAATAATTTTCGGGCGCTTACAGACCTTAGCAGTATCAATTATCAATTAATATCGACTTTACCAAACGACGTTCCAAAAACGCGTACCCCGGTGCCAATGTGTAGTTATATTTATTATTAAAATATTCTGGCTTTATTTGATTTGGTTTTTTTATTAATGTGATATCAACTAATTGTAATGGTGTTAAGTAGATTTGAGTAGAGTTTTCCTTGTTTCTTAAATCCGTTTTACGCGACACGATTCTGAGTTCGCAAAGTCGCAAGTTTAACGTCCCCTCTGTGTAGATCGTACAGGAAACGTCTCAAACTTTATGAATAATGTCCCTTTCCCTTTTGTCGAGGAAATAATGACTACGGCCAATTCATAGAGGAGGTCGGATTAATATGACGGTAGTTAAAAAAAATACTTGAATGTATAAAACCAAATGAATAAATCTGGTCATGAATAAGGTGAATGGAATTTATTGCACATTTAGTTAAGTTGTTACTGCTTGTTAAAAGTAACGCGTTTTCTGTGTCTTTGAGATAATATAAGACACGAATGGATTAAAACTTCGTTATAATTTAACGAAAAAAACTAAAATGCTTTGTAATTCATGGTAATAAAGTAAACATTTTTTTTCTTTAGCGGATGACTATTCAACGTCGAAAAAATCACGATTTCAGTGACCACTCTTAATCAAATTAAAATCGATTTTTTTATTAAACTAGTTGAGTAAATATGTGTAATACTTGTTTCGCTTCGTTAAAAAAACATTATCCAATTGAATTTATAGTAAAAAAAAAGATATCAGTTATTTATTCAAAAATGATATACATACACAAATATTAAAATTGGTTGTAACAATTAATTCCAATGCACCAGATTTTTTAAATTTGAATATCACTCAAGATTTGCCGGAAGACATTTTTAATGAAGTCATTCACCATGACTTACTCCTACGTATAAGATTCCTGGTGTGAAACGAAAAAGAAAATTAACAGTATTTGGCGATGGATTTGGCGGTAACACTGTGGACATTTATTTTTAACATATATAAAATCAACATTATTTTCAAGTAGATTTTGTCAAAACTTGAACCTCAAATGATTTGTTTGATTAGAAGATCTTTTAACGCTTAATAACCGAGGCTGGTTTTGTTATAGTTTTTCACTTTCAGTCAAATATGTATTACCTATTTTTTTGTTAAAATTGTCCGTTATCGACATTAAGCGTTCGTGCTTTGGACATAATTTATCATTGAAAAATCAAAGACGCAATTTTTTACGGTAACAATAAGAAACTGCACACCACATATCATATTGTTTTTTATCGAAAATATAGTAAATCCAAAAAAGTGACATTAAGATATGATTGTATGAAACAGGGTGGCAGTGACGGGGGTGGATTTGTTCATCGAGCCTTCCGTTTGTCGTATGCTGCCTGTTTGCTCACGGCTCGACAAAGTAATCTAAATTAATGTGCGTATGCAGTTTAAGGTGTACAGTGCGACACATTTGACATGCAATATTTGAAAACGAGCCTAGAGATTCAGAAAATATTCTTAGCAACGTGACATAATTTACCTTTAAACTTTTGGTAGCCGCAATTCGTCACTCATGAAATGGCTTAAACATGGTTTCGGTAAGTTGATTGTCTTTTTAAACCTTTTTTAAAGAAAGGAACATATGAGGTCAGTTGAAATTTTAATTTAACGAATTGATTGATCTGATAAACTTTATTTTAAAATTAATTTCACTTAAGAATGAATGTAATTAGTTTTTAAGTACTATTAAATTTTGTATCTTACGTGTTACATTATGTTACACTACAAGTTGAATAACAAAGTTATCAAATTAAATTTTACATTGAAATGGAATTTCTTTAAAGTAACCGCTGAAGATATTGTCGATTAGAATAGTCCATAGAATTTAATTCTACCCTACACGAATAACGGATCAAGTTTATTTCGATTCCCTTTTTCTTGTCATTGCAGTATTATTGCGACATTCTCAGACATATTTGCTTTTGAAGAAAAAAATTACAGTTAGTAACATATACGATATTATGAAAAGAGAATAATTCTTCTGAGTATTTTTTATTTATGTTATTTGAATAAAGATTTGCATATAATTTTCCGTACCACCCTGTACGCATATGTATGTAGTTGACGCAAGCTGCTGCATCTCTAGTATCGCTAGAATAGAAGTACCGGATAGTCAGAATTTGACGGACGCCGTTTGTTGACCGACGCTTAATTGTCGTTTATTGTCGATGCCACGGCACGGCAGTAACCCAGTCCAGTCATCTTGTAATGCAAATTCTATATTCAATTCTCGACTGACAAATCTGTTGACAGCACTCTGTTTTGACATCGATCACAACAGATTTGGTCGTAGTTTTGTTGGTCTGTCGGTCAAACTTTGATCATTAAAACAACCGTCGCCAGCCACTCGGGCCTTACGGATCACTAACGTAAAAAATGAATACCACGAACCACTAACATGTTCTATATGAACAATAATATTTCTATACCATTCTATATAACGGTCATAAAAGTTACATATTTTAAATACAAAATTGTGCTTGCGCTTATAAAACATTATAAAATTAATATTTATTATATATTTTTTTGTTAATATACGTTTAAAATACTCTCAATGGATTCTTAGATTCAATAACGTTCATGCAGCAACTTCGCGGGATACTAACATATTCATACAGATCACCGGTTGGCGACCGCTGATTTAAAGCAATATCATGACGAAATTGATAAAAAATACACATAAATCTAATGATATTTTTAATTATACAATAAAAGTAAATACATGCTTTTGTCCTTAATCAAATAAAAAAATGTAATAATTTTTTCTAGGCGAAAAGTCGAGTGGAAATGAAAAAAACTGCGTATTGAGACCAATTAGTTTTTTTTTTTTTAACTTTACCCTATCTGAAAATATAGGCTAAGGTACTAACTAAATAATTAATATTTATAAAAAAAAACTTTTCACACCCTCTGTAAAATCCAATACTAATTCTCAATTTGTCATTTTGTAAGAGTCATTTTAATTTCGTCTATTTGTTGGTGATAGATATTTTTTCTACAACGGTCTTCGGTATAATATTAAGATACGACGAAAAATATCAGAAAAGCCTTAGGGATGAATACGGCTAGACCCTTTAAAAGTAATTCGGATAAATAAAAGCTCGTAGCGTAAAATGTTATCTGTCTGCGAATGATAAACCTTTGACAAATTGGGCTTTTAAATTAAAAGGCTTTTAATTTAAAGCTCGCGACCTACTTCATTAGATTTATTCTAGAGTGTTTTCCAACTCAAAAGCATTTTGTCACGAGTCTGTGACGCTAAATCAGTGGCTCTTCAAATTTTCCGCATTCAGAAAATAAACAGTGTATAAAATTCTATTTGTAATTTTATTTTATTTCAAACAAAAATTTTCATGGCTTTATCAGCGTATAATATTTAGAATTTTTTAACACTATGTATACGCTATAATTATTGAATAAATAAAATGTTACTTTATATACTTGTATTGTGTAGCAATACTCAATATACCGTTAAATAATTATTATCAATAGCTGAAGAATCTACTTTCCTACTCCTACTTCAGATTGCAAGGGTGAAGAGTTCCAAGAGTAACATTTTTTTCGCTGCAATTACATGTTTCGACCGTTACACTTAAACCATCATACATAATATATACGTCAAAAGTTGCTGTTGGTAACCGATTTGGTCTTAAAAATATTGCTGTTATTATTTTATCGACAAAGGTGCTTGGCGAACTTAGTTAAATTTGACAAGGAGTTCTCGAACCCCCTTCAGCCCACCCCTAAGCAGTCGAAACAAAAAAAAGCTTATATTATATTAATTGATAAACTATTTTATGAATATCTGATGGTGTCTTATTTTACCACCAATGCAATACTTATATTATAATAGTTTTAAGATGACCTGATATACTAGAGATGTACCATTTTAACTTGACTGTGGCAGAACTCGGAACTAAAATTGTCGCCCTAGGACGTGTTGACTATGGCAACGTTAATGATGCGATGGTGGCGCCCTCGCGGGCAGTCAAGTTACACTGGTACATCTATAATAGGTTGTATTGTGCTGTTTACTTCGGTCAGCGAATACATAAGAAGACCTGCAACTCATCACGAAAAAAAGAAAACATTTGTAAAAATGGGTGACGAGCAAAAGATTATCTTGTCTAAGCAACCACTAAGCCATTTACAAATGTTGCAAGGCTTGAATACAAGACTTGGGAACCGACGGATTTCTAAGACCCCAAGTGCCGCATTTTTACTGGATCGAAATGTTTCATCACGTTGTTTTCATTCGTTTACAAAATAATGAACTCAGATTTTTACTTTATCTTGGAAGTTTCTTGCAAGATTATCCTACTCCTGATTGAGATATGGCATTGAGGATAGGAAAAACAAGTTGGTTTTCCACCACCGCACGCCTTCCACAAAGCATTTTACAGAAAGAAAATAGTCTACCGTTCGTATGTATAGCTTGAGCAGAAATACACGGAACTGATTTCTTTTAAATGCACTAGTGCACAAGTAAAAACATTTTTTTTGTTTAAGTGTGATTGATATTGAGTTTTTACTAAGTATTCTTCATAGAATCCTTACACCGAGAGCCCATCGTTTTAGAAGATTTTATTGGAATCTATGTAGATAATTTAATTACCAATTAAATAAGAAATACTCTCCACAATAATATTGTAAAGTTATTCATGGGAGAAATTAAGTCAATGTTGCATTCTATACTTGTGTGAGGACAAAAAAAAGGTGAGAATATATTCTTCCTGGCAAAATATCGTTGAGTCAGAAACAAAAGTTTTGACTTGTTGTATTAATTCCACATTGTGTACATCGACAGTAAATAATACTCGCGATGAGCAAAAAAGTTTTATTACATTTTTTTATAACGACGGTGAACACATTAAAAGTAAATTGCATTTTTTTCATAAAATAACTTTAAACCTTGTTATCATTATGCATATATATTTACAACAGAGCTCTGATTTTTCTGTAGCGAATGCTTAATCCTGAAATGCACTGGTCCATATCGTATTTAATCTTTTTGAGATCTTGGGAAGTAGGTGTTTGAAATGTCTTTTCTTCATGATTCGATTTCGAGAGACATTTATATTTTTTAAAATTTGGTGCCCTTGATATTGATAACTGTAATGCCAAATGTTTAATATTTACGATTTTTATTGTAGAAATAATGAAAACTAAAATTTGTACAACAAAAAATTCTTTCAATGTCTTCGTAAGAATTTAAAAATAAAGCCTTTTGCTAGTTTTAAAGTACGACGTGGCAGCCAAAACGGAGATTTTTTTATATAAATGATTTGGATAGATAAATATATAATTTAATTTCTTTACATTGCAATATATTAGCTAAAAAAAGATTTTTCTTAATTATGAGTTTTGAGAATTTCTCGTATTCTTCTTTATTTTTGAGAATCCTTTAAATATGGGCTCCAAATATTGTTATTATTTAAGATTTCTACTGAAGGTGCTTGATAATATTTCAATATTAAATTTGAACTTTCAGGTCATGTTCGTTTGTGCAATTGAATACTTGAAGATGATTAAAGGTAAAACCCGGGTCGTAAATGGCAAAACATGTAAAAATGTACAAAATTTTATCAATTCAAATTTAATATATAAAATTGTCTTGATGTATTTATAACCCAGGAAACACAAACTTAGTGTGTGTGTGTGTGTTAGCGCATCGTGCGTATTGGTCAAATGTCGACAGTCTATTATAATTTGACTTGGCTTATCATACTAAATATTTACACTTTTTTTCAATTTTTTACGTTATTCGTTTTATTCCATTTTTGAATCTTACTAAACGGAAAGTAATGACAAAAATTCAGATCAGTTTAAATTTAAAAACAGTTAATTGACGCTATCGCCATAATTGCATAGAATTTTCGCAGACACGCACACACCCAAACTTGTTCGTATAACGCGCCATACATGCAGGCTCAAATTTTCCACGTATCGCCATCGACACTTCAGAGCGTAATGGAAAGTAAACACCATTTTCAATGCAATTTGTCGAAATCGCTATTCCATTATTATCACAATACTAACTTACGCGGTGGTATGTGTGTTTTTCTGGAATATTGTGACGTCATCTCTCTAGCAGCAATATCAATTTTTTCCCATTTCGTTTCCAAAATGTAGCATATTGACTCGGAATAAAATATTTCGATATAAACTTTCTGCGACGGCTGGTGGTGTAAGAAGCTTTCGGCATGTTTTTTTTTATATGCACATTGCAAAAAAAAATGCTTTTTCAATTTGAAGAATAATTAAAAAGGTAATGTTCTAACAATTTCATGGGCATACAAAATAGTGATTTTTACTCCTTCACGTCAACGCTGAGTATGTTATGATCTCTGTTATTAAGCCCTGAATATGAATAATTTCTCGTTACCCAAAATAATAATAATACAATGATAAATTAATTGATGCATACATGTACATATGTATCATTGTATATACCAGGGCTGTGGAGTCGTGTAAAAAATAGACGACTCCGACTCCGATGAATTTTTTCTGTATTTTATACTATCACATCATCTTTAGTCAGCCAAGCAAGAAATTTCAACACTTTGGACTATTTTGAATACACATCATTAAATATATTTTTCAAAAAAAAATTGAGTCGCTCATTTTTCACGACTCCGACCACGGTCTAAAACACCGCGATTCCGCAACTCCGACTCCGCAGCTCTGGTATATATTAAGCCACTTTGTATATAAAAAAAAAACAGATCAATTATTCTGGTGCACGGTGTAGCATATATTTCAACCTCCTAAATCGTGGTAAATATCATTTTTTGAGCCTTTAACTATAAAATATTATTCGTTATTGAATAAATAAAGTAATAATTGTCGTATAACTTAGGAAATTTTCTTCAATTAAGATAACTAACTGAAACTTTGCATTAAGATAATTTATTCTAGAAAAAATCGTATGGATCGTGTAATAATCTACAACTAAATATCTGTTGTCAATCAACAAAATTATTGAAACATTATTTAAAACTTGTAAATGAATCATCGCTCAGTTCTTGGAAAAACATAGATTCCTTTACCTGTAACGTTTTTTTCAATTACCAACAATAATTTCCCCGCCTCTGAAAATTTTCAGCATTCACTTTGCGGTTTTTTTATTTTTTTTTATTCTTTTCCTAACCGTTCAATGTGGACGTTTACTATTCTATTTCCCATTTGCATTTTTATATTGGGCAATATTACCTCACAGGTTTTTTTGTGAGGGCTACACCTAGCTTCTGGTGAAAAAATAAACAAACTCTTACATTACATACCTGCATGCATTTCAAATATAATGATATTGAATTATAAATTTTCGTCTAGTTATTAAATTATCAATGTGCAATGGTTTGTGATAGAAATCTTTGATATCTCCAAAATAACATCACGGATTGATTTACAACTATTTTTGTGGGAAAAGCAAAGTTATGCATTGTGATTTAACATTAAATATAAATTTCTAAAAAGTTACCGCCGAATAATATTAGATAAGAAAATATTACATAATATTTTTTTATCAAAATTACAACTCATAATGACAGCAAAATAAATATTATCAAAAACTTAAAAACAAATCAATCTAAGAAATATAACAGAAAAGAAAAAGAATTGTTTATAATCGAACCCTCATAAACAATCTTGTTCACGTAGTGTTCTCGCATAACAATAAAATTGTGTACATGAAATCAATTTTCTTTGAACATGTGTAAAATGGTTTTTCCATTCATAGCTTTGTGAGATATATGTATTTCAATTCTAGCAAATCTACCACCCAAAATTCATAAATAGTAGAGGTAGAGAATGTTATAAGAAAATGAGCAGTAATTTGCAGATCGCTTACTCTAACTACATCATATTATCAAGTTTGGATAAAGCGACTGAAAAGAGATGATAACAAAACTAACATATCTTTTCCATAATATGAATTCATTGACCATCCCACCGAGGACTCCAACCATTGTCAACGCAACAGTGGATCACAAAAAATCGTTACGCGTCGTGTCACTTAGCTACGGGACTGTCGCAAATAAAATTAATCTTAAATATGAAATAAAATTTGATGTCTTTGTTATTCCACAGGTTTTTTTAAACAACTATTGACACGTGTGTTGCCTTTTTGAGAATCATTTTTAGACAACCTTTTGATTGATCTTTATTAAAAAGCTTTTATGTTTTTTTCTTTGCGTGTTGAAACACGATAAATATGTAAAAAAAACATAATTCACTAAAAGTGGCATTTTTCATTTATAATCATAATCAAGCCAAATGAATAATCGTTTTATCAGTAAATTTAAATAAATGTATCGTATCTAAGTTACTCATTAACTACTCAATAAAATTTAAGTTATCAGTCAGAATATATCTGACAGCCGAGTTTATGTGACAATTGTCATCTCCCACCTTGATAATTTAAGAGTTCCGTACTCCCCAATTCCCGCATTCAACAGATAAGGATTGCCTATTTCATATAAAAAGCAATTTCACATATTCGATATAACATAAACATATCATATTATAATAGTTTAAAATAAAAGTGCTGCAATTCCGATATATTCAAAAATGTCAAAATGTTGTCTACGGCTTAACTGTAAAATTGTATTAAAAACCTAAAAAATTCACCTACAGAGCGAGCTTTAGCTTTTCGGACGAAAAGCTGTGTAAATAGTCAGGTACATATTATGTTTTCAGGTTTGAAAAAGTCCTTAAATCCACACGGGTGAGTTTCAGCGAAAACCCACATTGTTACCATGCAAGATTTAATACAATATGGAGTTAGCATATTGTGCGGCTAATTTCTCGGCGCGGTGGTGCAACGCGATCCCCATCATCCGTGCAACCGGGCTCCAACATAAACTTTCATCCTCATTGTTCGACTCCGGGACGTTTTTGTTCCCGATAATACAATATCTATGAATGGAACTAACAAGGCCCGGCCGGCGCTATGCTGCATTCTGCTTCTCTCCGTGTTTACACTGGCCAAACCAAGTCAACTCGGTGACCGCTGGGATATGGAGATATTGGAATACATCAGAATAGTCTGAAACAAGGGGAGTTGTTACGTTACTGCACTGATATTTCTACAAGTGAATATAACGTTTTATTAACTAGGATCAAACGTTACTTTATACTTTGATAATAAAAAGTACCATTATTTTTATCGTCTCCGTTCATAGTTTATTTGAAACTTGTTCGAATATACAAAATTTGAACGATTAAAATTGGCAGTTTTCATTCTTTATTCTTTCTGAAAAATATTTTAAATCAGCAGATTTTGAATAAACAATATTATGTAAAAATTACAAATTCCATATCATATATGTATACTTCAAAAAATCATTTTCCATTTTGAGAACTTCTGGTTTGCATTCGATTGTTCACTCCAGTAAATTTCTGATTTTCAATCATGTAAAAATATCCTCCCATTGGAGTCAACGGGCTTATAGCTTGTTTTTTGTAATTTTTACAGTTTTTTTTAATTAATCGATTTAAAAATATATATATAGAAAAAATATCTATTTATGATTTTGAATTTTATATATCGATATATTTATATATTGTATTGTTACTCCATCTTTGTTGTATCTCCCACCAAGTGTGCAATAAACAAAAAAAATACTACATTCAACATACATGTATCTGAACTGATATCTTTGCTGTATATATTGTATCTCGAGTGACTTACAATAAATTATTCTCATCGAGTTTTTTTTTCGTATGATCTTTAAACTTTAAAATATTTGGCGCATTACCATAAGCTGTAATGCCAAATATTTTTTATATAAATAATTAAAAAAAATACTTACTTGACTTAATGAGTATAACTTGTACTTGAACGTTATACATTTTATTTTAACATTTCGAAACAAGGTTTTTTGATTAAACGTTTTTTGGCAGTATACCGACGATATGTTACTCTTTTTTTATGTACAATAAACAAATTGTGGTCAATAAATCGATATTGAACTGTAATATTTAATTCTTCATCTTCTTATTGATATGTTAGCAATGCAGCACAATAAATAACCACCCTCACACAATCTGCGGCAGAATCAATTTATCGTTAACTTTTTAATAACTGGCAAAGAAGTATCCGAGTGTTGCGATCTCGAATGTAATTGTTTTCCACCACTAAAGCTGTTGGTAACTAACTACGTTGTTGAAACTAGACACAAATCTTGGGCCGATGACTAAACAAGTCTAGGGATAAAATGAAAACAATATGATTTATCGTTTGATGTGTTATTTTGTGCAATATGTTTGATTGATGATAAGCCAAACGACGCCTGAACACGCCATGCCAATATTAACTCATTTACACAATACCACGCCGGTCGACATATTGACATCAGACGTTTAGTTATTATTTCCACATTTCTTTTTTTTTTGTATACGAGTGAAAATCTGGGGAAATTTAATTCATGGAGGGAATGGATTTTCATTATTATTATTATTTTAGAGAAATTTTACATCAGGATGTCTCATCCTTTTTGCATGTATTTAAATGTAGGAAAAATGAGTCAATAATTATTGATTATAATCAACATGCTCAAAACAATTTAAACTTTTTCCCTCAGTCATTTCATGAGATCTCAGCGTAGATGACGACGCGAGTGCATTTAAAATGAAAAAAAGTTATGGCAGATTAAAGTTGCATCCTTCGAGTTCCCATAGAGCGGAGTTCCCAGCAGTGGGTTGCCAATAAGTCAACAAAGGGCTCGCTTAATCTCAAAGCAATTCTCGGTGTTCTGGGGAAGGAGTGAATTTTATATTACTTCTATGCAATTATATGCTATACTTATATAATTAATCGATTGTTACTTAATACACTTATAATATGTAACAATATGCAATTTACCGTAAACTTATCAGTCTAAATGTCTAAAATTGTACTAATGTGTATACTGAAGCTGTCGTAGATAATATATATGTCAGAAATTGCAGTTTGATCATTTGATCTGAGAATATTGTTTTCTCTTAAATAAACAAAGGGTTCGCCGGCTTTTAACTAGCTCGAGCTCCTCCGAGCCAACTCGAGCCCACCCCTGTATAGGGAGCATTCTTATTGCAAAATTGTTCTTATTTCAACCATTCGCTAAATACCAATAGCATCTAGCTGATGTTTATTGTAATCTTCAATGAAACCTCAATCAATGCAATGCAAATATTACGCAAATTTATTTGGGGTCACTTTACTGCTCGGTCCTATTTTCATGATATAATAACGAAATTGTCATACATTTTTACAAGATCAGTGACGCTACTGATCACTCTTTTCAGAGACTTAATTCAACTATTGAAAATGAATAGCCATAAAAATCTCTGTCGACAATATTAATAAATGAGTCATAATATTTTTTTATTTGTGAATATAAAATATTCATGCTGATTAGATTTGTAGCGATAAATCTATTAAAAATTATTGTACTAAATAGTAAATACATGACCAGTGTAAATTGCTCGCAGCTAAGTGGCTGAGATTTTTTTATGATTTTATAAAATACTTCGGTTGTATTGTACCATGTGGCGGCGTTCAATAAATTCTTGTCAAAACAGAGCACAGTAGGCAATGGGCAGGAAGTCATTATGAGGTAGTGACCTCTGCAAGGCTCGTTGACCACAATTATTATTATTATGGCAAAGTAAATTATCCGAATCTGACACTGCGATTTGAAGGACATCAAATTTATTCGTATGTGTGTTCATACAATCATATTTTTACGGTTGAACAAACGCACTGCCTTATTTACCTTGCGCAAAATTTCAGATTTTTTTAATAATTATTTTTATCATTACACTGCACTGCAACTTGTTACCAAATGTATTGATGCAAGCAATGTATAAAGTTATATCGAATGACAATTGTTAGAAAATTTAGGCTGTTTGACATATAGTTTAAACATTTTGTAATATTACAATTTTAAAAAAAATATATTAAATTCGTTTTATCAATAATGATCTCACATAGCTGTTTGATTACATTCTGGTGCGCACTACTTTAGTCGTTTTTTTAACCACAGTCTTTCCCAATGTAGATCATAATAACTCTTTATGGATTTTATCTCAACATAAGTGTTTTTACGAGAACTGTTTTTAAATCAGCTGTTCAATCTTTTTTTTCAAAGAGAGTAAGCTAAAAATAGTAAGGATAAAAGGATGGGAGGGAATCCAAGACACCACATACACGCATTGCTTTAATTAATTGAAAATCAAATTTATAAAAACTGTCCGTACTGGGATTCGAACCCGTGACTTCGACCACGCAGACGGAATTCATGCGCATTGGCGTATATGATCTGCACAATTTAGCATTAAAAAATCGCTCCTTTTAAAAACTTGTATTCAAAATATCGATAGGAAATTAAACAGGTTTCGGACACAGGAATATTTGGGATCAACTATTTGATTTCACCTTGGCACCTGCAAAATTTTGAGATCCAAGACGTAGGTACCGCCTCTTTCTCCGTGGTTTTTGTATTTATCTTTTATTATTTTTCATGCAGGGTTTTTATTTAAGCTAACGGAATATCCATCACTTTGATTTAAAGTACCGCTTTTTGAACTTGGTTTTAACCCATCGTGTACATATTATAAACCTCGCTAATTGACTGTGGGTATTTTATAACATGTATTATAACTAAGTGAGCATATTCATTTGGCGAGACACCTTTGAAAGCTTTGAGTAATTTACGATAGCTGGTGGAGTTTTACTATCTGCTAACATTCACACAAGTCGAAGCGGCACATTCGAAATGGATTTGCAATTAGGAGAGGTTATTGGTGGCTGCCGTAGCAGATGCACTCAAGAACATATTTTCTAAATGGAATTTTAATGAACGGACTCCTGATGCACAATGCACTTGCGCAAAGTAACTATTCGCAACATTGTGTTCATTTGTAATTAATTGATTACCATTATTCATTATTTTAATTAATTGATTAGTTATTTACTTCTAGAATCTTACTATAATAAATTGGTTAGTCAATTAAATTCAAGTTTCCCGGCTTCGACATTATAAATTACGTGATTTTTAATCATCGAGTGACTGGAGACCAATGCCTCGTGAGTATTCGTATCATTGACCAGTGGTGAAAAACACGTGAGCCTCGTCTTATATTAATTTGGTCCGTAGAGTTCATACTGAAATGAAAAAAAAAAAAAAACAATTGTCAATGTCGAAGTCCACCTCTTCCTCCTAAGTAGCGGAGTGCAGGTGCAGTATATGTAACTCTTTTACTTTATACTATATTTTGTAATAAAAATTATTTGAGAAAGGGACATTAACATTGTCAATATCTTTCTTCTTTTTTTGGTTAAAAATTGTATTATTAAATTTAGTTTTTGTCTGATGTAAAAAAGGTTTATCATCCCGTCGATTCGTGAAAAATAATTTTGATTCATAAATATCAGGGCTATGGAGTCATGAAGAAATAGGACGTCTCCGACCATACCTTTAGACATATGTATGTTCTCTATCCCTACTCTCTCTAAAGTACTATAAAAAGAGAAACTGATCGACAACTCACAGTTCTCGTAGAAAATCTTCAGTTATGATACCTCAGTTAAAAAGCCATGTGCTCCAGTGTACAAAGATTTAAAAAAAAAAGTTTTTCTTAGTCATATATTTTCTTGCAAAAGTTTTATTCGTATACGCTTTCTTTTAAAAAACTTTTACTTATAATTTTAAGTAAGACAATAAACGACACGAGGAAACCAATGGATATCGCTTATGTTGGATTTATATTTACCTATAGGAATAAGATTTTTAGTCTATGGTACGATTTTTTAATTGCCACAGCTCACATTGTGATATTTTAATTACTAACTATCAATTATGATGATAATAATGAATAACAATCACCAAAAAAACTTTATATACATATTTTACATATATCCCTACACGCTTCTGGAATAAAAAAAAGTTTTGTGTCTACAATATTTTTCATAGTTATAATCCCGCTACATCTAATTAAAAAAATGATAAATAGAAGTTTTTCATCTTACGTCATTTACATTGTGTAAAAACCGTCATGTTTTAAATTTGGAGACGTTTTCTTTTGAATAACACGCGTAAGCCAGGCTGCCAACATGACAATACTATAGGCTACAATCATCCAATCTCAACCTTTGTTCAGTGAAGCAATTATGCCAAGATACTTTTATTACATATATTACTGACAATTCAATCAGGATTGGACTGACGCACTTTTTTTTGCATCGAATTTTATTATATGAATAATTTAGTTATATATGTATATATGACAAAATGTCTTAATGCTAACAATATTTTTCTAAGCAATATAAATATAAACCTTGAGAATCGTTTTTTTAGGTCGTTATAATGTAAACTGCTATATCAAATATATATAGTACATCACAACAGTAATTATATAAATCGAATGTTATATTTCTTTGAATTCGTTAAAAAATAGCCAAAACGTAGAAAACAGAGGCGAAATCGAAGCGAACGCGATGCGAGACGGCGCGGCACGAAAATATCAAACGATCTCCGCCGCTATAGCCTACGTAACAAATAGCAAGAGGCTTGATATTGTCGCGGGAAGTAGTTGCAACAGTGTTTGCTATTTCATCATGTCGGCTATATAAATTATGATTTTTTTTCATGAACGTGTTTCTAAATAGATATTATTACTTTCACATCATTGATTAAGATTTTTTTAATTTTAAATGCTAGTTTTTAAATTGTGATAGTGATTTTTTTTTTTTATAAATTGATTTTTCAATCGATTTATGAATTTCTGTTCAAAGGCATGGGTGTATGTGATGTCTTGAATTCCCCCCTCTCACCCACCCTATCCTACGAACGGGGCGTATCGAGAGCGATTAGCTTACCACTAATCCTGTCCTAGCCCCTATCTTTCTATCCCTACTCTCTTTGGAAAAAGAGAGGTTGAGCAACTGAGTAACAAGCAGTTTTCGTAGAAACACTTCTGTTGAGATAAACTCCATTAGGAGTCCATATGCTCCACATTGGGAGCGGACATGGTTTAAAAAAAATGAAAGTATTAGTCCCGGAATTGAGGATAAGAAAATAAAAATTCTGAAAAAGTTTTTGAAATAAGCTAACCTGGGAAAATATTTTAAAACGAGCCAGCGAGCTCAAAAAAAAGCTGTCACATTTTTGCATTCAGGGAAAAACTACCATGTTTTACATAGTGTAGTTTATCTCTCGTGTACATATTTATACTGACCATTCGTTTTAAAATAATACTGTTCATTTAAATATTTAAATACTGACAGTCAATTCCAGTAAAAAATCTATGTAACTATTTTTATCAATTTGCGTATGTTTTTTTAAGGACTTTGTGCAAAAAAATGGTTGGCAACACTGGCCTTCGATATTTTCTCCGCACTTGAAGAATTCATCTACGTAAGTAACAAGTGTCCGGGAGAAAAGCCGTCAGAGGGGTGCACGGTAGAGGACCCCTCACCCCACTTCCGCGGCATATTGGCCATTAGCATGATTAGACCAATCTCTCATTCCTCCGTGGAGACTGGAGTGCTCGCGGACTCTATGCTTTCCAGCCAAGAGTCTCACCTGTACCTCTCAGACTCAGTGGCGTATCGAACTCTTCTTGGTTCGTACACAAATAATTCATAAATATAGTGTTCTTATATTATTATTAGTTACCTATAGACTTAGACTCGTCATTGCAATGGGAATCACAGCTCAGAATAGCCAAAAATCAAAACAGATGAGTATCTTATATATAAGCAATGGTCAAGACGTCGACCAAGTTGGCATTTCTAGTCGCCCTTTGATGATTTGAAACAAAAATTTAGTGTATTTTATTATCTAACTGTAACCTTATATGACACCTGTGTGGTCGAGTGGTCAACGGCGTTGGCTTCGGCTACGGAGGGCCCGGGTTCAAATCCCGGTACGGACAGTTTTATAAATTGATTTTTCAATCAATTTATGAATTTCTGTTCAAAGGCATGAATATATGTGATGTCTTGAATTCCCCCCTCTCACCCATCCTATCCTATGAACGGGGCGTATCGAGAGCGATTAGCTTACCACTAATCCTCTCCTAGCCCTATCCTTCTATCCCTACTCTCTTTGCAAAAAGAGAGGTTGAGCAACTGAGTAACAAGCAGTTCTCGTAGAAAACACTTATGTTGAGATAAACTCCATTAGGTGTCCATATGCTCCACATTGGGAGCGGACATGGTTTAAAAAAAAAAACCTTATATACAACTTATTTTGTGCTTTGAATTACAACACTCCTAATGACAACTTGCAAGAACTGTGTTAGCTGACCGCTTATTAGGGATTTCATTCAGTATTAAGTTGTCCGAAGAGGTCAAAAGTTTGACCACCCATGATATATATTATAAGTATATATCAATGAGTTGATCACGTTTGATGTAATACTGTAAATAATAAAAAAAAACATTTTTTTAATAATGCTATAGTTTGACACAATGCTCGGGATCAGTTTCGCTTGATTGAATATATGAAATAAACTATTTTAATTCTTGTGAGTATTTATTTTTTTATCTTTTTTCTTCTTTCGTAAATGATTGTCTATTTTTTAATAAATTAAAAAAAAAACATTTCGATGCCAAGCTGCAACTAATAAATAATATACACAAATTGGATTTGAACTATAAATTGCTGTTTTGGTTTCTTTGTTTCAGTGGAAAGAGCTTTACTCGAACGATCAGGTGAAACCCGGGAGGCTCAACGTTAAAAAAGCTTTTTTACAATTTTATTGAAATCTCCAGAAATTAAGGTTGAAAAATAAATAAATCTGTCACCTGGGCCATTAGTTGCAATGCCAGATATATATATATATATTGACCACCGCTCAAGCTCTCTGCTTAATAGTATATATTATATTTTAGAAGACACTATGCCATCGAACAACGAAACGTGTATTGTATTTTATTCGTATATCTATTGAACAGTGTTAGTTACGTTGCGTATTCAAAATTAACAACTTGAGAAAAAATAATAAGCCAATTTTGCAAATCCTACTGGAATACTCAACAGCACGCTACTGACTTACCTGTTTACCTGTGACCGCAGACGAGCGTTCCTCGTGATATCAGTGCATTCTAGCTTACAAGTCGACTACTTAATTAATTAGAGCTTATTTATTAACGATACTCAGATTATAGTATCTTACTACGTCTAACCACGGCTTAACTATTCATATTTTGTATGGCAAGTTCTTTATTAGCAGACTTTATAAGTAGCAGTAACTTAATATTTTTAACTTAATTAAAAAGGCAGAAATTAAGCCGAGGTGGCAGTGCGATCATCTATCGGAATTCACTCAATACGCTTGATGTGAATGATGCGCAGATAAATAGAGAAGTAAATTAAAAATTAGCTCACACACACCCTCTCTCTCTCTCTCTTTCTTTGAGCATGCGTTTACAGATAGAGCGATTTTGCTCTACAGCTGTGTTTCTCAGCGGGGGACCACAGAGATGTTTTTTTAGGGGAGCCACAGTACAGCTTAGCAAAATTTCCAAAATCCGTAAATTGTTGGCTTTTAGGAATTGGAATGTCTGAGAAGAGCTTTAAAAAAAGCAAGAAATCAACAAATTCTTGAGAGTAAGGATTTTAAATTCTGGAAAGACCTACAAAAAAAGTCTCGTGTCTTTTCGTTTCGGTCGTATCGAGTCCAAATAGGTATGGGGGGCATATAAAAATAAAGACACTCAAAAGGAGCCAAGGGCCCGTTGAAAGTTGAGAAACACTGCTCTACAGATAGACACAAAGATAAAGACAAATATATGTAATAAACGTATCTCATAATTATGTACACTATGACAAGATTTTTTCCAAAAACAATTTTTACTGTAAAAGGAGCTGTTTTTTCACGCTTGTCTTCCAAAACCCTATCGTTCTTCCCGAGCAGAGCTGCACAGGAATATTTATGAAATTTATTCTTAATGATTACATATGAGAAATCAATGATTAAAGAATGAGATTTAGAAAAGAACTAGATAACAGCTTTCCTTAGCGGCGCATTTCAGGATTGGATAGTGGATGGTTAATTATAAAAAGATTTCCAAAAAACTTTAGCTTTTATTTGTTATTATCTATTCATTAATTTCTCAACGTTTACGATTTGTATTTACAAAGTTATTTTTTTATTAAGATACCGTGATATGGTTTGCAGCTTTTTGAAAACATTGCAGGTTTTTTTTATCCACACCTCCTACGTAAAGTATTGTATCTTCAAAATCGGCAGTTTACAGGAAAGCGGTTTAGAATACAGAAGCTTTCGCTAACGTGGAGCTTTTGATCGTTTTGCACCAAATTCTATTGTAAATTATCTTAACATTTAACATCCTAAATTTGGTGCAAAACAATCAAATCTCGACTTACACAAGCTTTTGTATTTTTACAATACTTTATATAGAAGGTGTCGTCATTAAACAATAGTAAATTTTCTCAGAAAGAAAACAGTAATGGTTTTGAAAGTCGGGTAAAAATAATCTGAATTTCACGGGTGATATAATGATAATGAAACGAAGCAAATGAAAGTTTCGTAGTAAAATAAGCAATTGTATTCGTGTAGGTACTGAACGAATCTTTTTTTGTGCTATGGTGAATGCGTACTAAACTAATGCTTCAATTTAAACAAAACACTCCGCCCTGCTATTATCTTGTTTCGTCTATTCTTAATTTCAAAATCGATTTCCTAAAACCGCGTGGTAATCGTTCGGACATTATTGGTTTCCAAAACGATACGTGATCTTCGATCAACACTTTATCGAGCTATTGTAATTTCAACACGGCGGTATTGTTGCTACATTATTTCAACAAGCTCAAAGCCATTGTTTTTGTCTGTTTTCCCGTCATGTGCCTACTGATTGATTCTTTTTTTCTCGCTCTTTGTGAAGCCGAGCCGAGCCTAAGTTATTATTGCTATTGCCCATTGATTCCTTAGCAAGAAATCGTCACACAATTTTGCTATAATTTAAAATTTCGATCGGTTACGGTTAAAAAACCCTGCCTACACGTAAAGATATTAAAAATGTCGTACAATTCAACACATTGCTACTAAAATACTCTCGGCCAAGGCTAAATTATATGTAATGTAATATTTATACATGTACTTTTACGGTATATTTTTTTTAATTATTTTTATCATATATAATGCTCTTAATAATCTTTCGAGCTGAGCGAAACCGGTGTATTTTTGTGAATTAAAATTAGTAAAATATTGTGTCTTTTAATTAATGTTTAAATAAGACAATTATTTAATACATTGAGTATTTCACCACTCAAAATAAGGAGTTGCCTGTCGAATTTCAAAAAAATATGCGTAATACGCGATGTCTGAATGATTCCGTTGATTGTAGACAATATTTTTATCAAAATTACAGTTACTATATAAGATCAGTGCTGCTGTTTTTTGATTTAAATCTCTCCTACCCCAAGCTTAGACACTTTTGACAAAATAAACATTAAACGGTTATCCAACTCTAACAAAACAGTATTTGCCCGCTGTAGTCTAGTTGGTTAGAGCTTGCTTTACCGACCAGGTGGGTCTGGGCTCGATTTCTGGTAAGGTCAATGTCAAATTTTAATTTGAGACCTAAGACGTGGATGTTTGTGATAACAATATACCTCGAGTTGATCACGAGTGACTTACAATAAATTCTCATCGAGTTTATCTCGTATGATCTTTCAACTTTAATATAGTTGGCGAATTGGTATAGCTGTAATGCAAAATATATAATTTTTAAGTTCTTTCCTATGTTTATAGTTGTATCTTTATCGTTTTCACGAAATAAAGAGAAGAATATGTGTATCATCATTAAACGTATTCGTTAAGCTTTCAATTCTCTTGCACGTATGGTACCGTCTAATCAATGGAATTTTACTTCTACCCAAAATTGTGTCATAAATAAATATTTATAAATATTATAGTTTATTAAAAAATATATTTTACATTTTTTACAGATGATGGAGTGCGCCTACTTGCCCGCCCACCCTCATCCACGAGGGCGAGCTCCTGCTCATCTACCACCGTGGTGGGGAAATCCTCGCGTCACACATCTCGAAAACTAAAGAACAATATAAACGATTTAAAAAAACGACAGATGGCGTGTGTACCTTATATTTGCAGTAGAAGAAGTGGCCGTGTGTTGACATTACAAAAAAATAAATTTATTTAATATCACTGTTATGTTTTTTCAATTTGATATTTAACTATCGAAAAAAAGGGGGGACAATTGTACTTCGAAAAGTGACTCATGAATCAAAAATAGAATTTTGTTTCAGTACCAATTGATTTATAAATAAATACTTACAGTGTTGTTTGTTATATTGTTAATAGACATATAAAATGTGTGAGAGAATGTATCGTTTCATTTTATAATACATATGTATTATATATATATATATACAGAAAGACTAACTGAAAAAAAATATTTGTGTCTTCTGTCTCCTTGATACCACATTTTCAGAAGTTTTCCATAACTTTAATGTGAATAATAATAAACATACAAACGTTGTACATATTATTACGTGAAAATCTCGAATTTTATTGTTAATATTGATGATTGATACTTAATTAAAACGAAAATATTTGTCGTGGTGTAACAGTCCCATATTACTATTGAAACACTCGTGAAACCCTTTAATATTTTGTGTGTGCAAGAAGTCAGAATGTTTGAAATTTATGATATTCAGTTTATTTTGGCGCCATCACTGCACACAGTTTATCTTCTCACCAAGTGGTGTAAGTCAGTATATAGTAACGTCCGCATATTAGCAAATCTTAAATTCTTTTATATACGCCGTTTCTGGTTCTTTAGTATTTCAATTTGAAAATATAAATCATGTTATTATATTTGGAAAACACTGATAAATTTACTCCGCGTGTCACAAACATTTTTCTATTCACAGTAAAAAATATATTCATAGACTGGTTCAGATCTATAAAACATATAATCAACAAGATCGACGATAGAGTCGACGAACTTGGTCAAAGTTTATTTTCAATATGAAATTAATTTTGATAACTTTGTTATTGCACTTGTTGTGTTGCAAAATATGACTCGTGTTTCGCATCTTTGAAAAGCATCATCAAACTGGACAAAGCTAGGTTTACGAATAAACTATAAATTGATTTTAACTTTTAAATTTTAAATTTTAAATTACATAAAAAAAAGGTTTTGTTATTTTCTACTAAGCACAGAGAAACGCCAAGGATACAAGCATTTTGTGACATAACAAAGTTATTAAATTTATTAACAGTTTATCACAATAAAATCACCATTAAAAACATATTGTTGATTTTCTTAACCTCACTTTTGACATTGGCTTAACCAGAGTTACCCGTAGTTTTTCATAGACAGAAAAAATATAAGTGGGGGAGGTCAAAAATAAAAAAAAACTTCTACAACGCATTATTTTGATATTATTTTAGAATATGTATCATTTCCATCAACATCCTATAATTAACAGAATAAAAATATTTTTGTAAACAATGTAAAAAAAATAGAGTACTTTGAATCCGAATTATAAGTGTTTCTTGATGTTTAAATTATATTAAAATTGTACGGTCGACTTTTATCGAATTATCAGTGAAATTGATGTTTTAGCTATAAATCAATTTCAATGTGTAATAGGCAATCTGTAAGATTATTATTTTTTCTCGAAAATCAGTAACAGATAATAAAATATACGTAAATCAATAACAATTTTTTCGATATCAACACAAAAAATCATTGTACATTTTTATTATTGTGTTTTTTCGTAAGATTAAAATAACATACTTCTTTTGTGAGTTGTAAAATTATTAAGTATTTCTTATTTTTATTTTTTAAATACAGGATTTTACCACTAAAAATTCAATATTATAACAGCTGGTTTAATATTGGTATTGTATATCGACAATGTCTGAGGTCTAACTAAGCGCATATTGCACAAAACCCATCCTGCTATCAATCAATAAAATACTTGTGAAATATTTTCTGATTTTATATCATTGTTTATTTTGTTTTCACGTGTAATATATTATAGTAATGCATTGTTTAAAATTATTTACTTTTGTTAAAACTGTGACAAATACTAAAACGATTCTTCGCAAATATTTACTATTAATTAGATATCTAAATATTATAGTTAGTAAGAAAGGGTTGAGAAAGAACACGTTGTGATCGAATATTGTAAATTATTGTAATTATAATGTTATAATGTTATATTATTGATAAATTATATCTTGGAAAACAACGTCATTTAAAGTTAATAAACAATATTACTATCGATTTATTTTCCAATTTGCTGTCATTAATGTTCATCTTGTAGCCAGCTCCAAACTTCATTCAATTTTATATCGACTGTGGAAAGGAAAAAGGACGCAACCCACACATATCAAATTTTACAGGAGGCGAAAAAAGTGTTTTGATGATTTTGGGCCATATGCAAATTATGAATTATACACAACCTTTAAGTGCACGGAGACTTCTAAATTGGTGTTTAATTGACATAATCTAATATTAATTAAAGAAATTGTCTAGGAAAAACTTTTATTTCAGTCTTTTTTCTTAGTTTTAATTTTTTTAAATAAAAATTAGATACAAATTCGGCATTTGCAGCTTGCATCCTTTTGATAGAACGTGTATCAATTTTGATGCATTGTGATTATCGAAAGAAACCTGTTTTGAAAAAACTGTGGGTTACGTCTTTTTTCCTTTCCAAAGTCGATATGTGCTACTCAAATAATGCGTGTATAATATTGGTAAACATAAATATAATGTATGAATCTTATTACTTTGAGCACTCAACGAAAATTATAAAATTAAATTAAACATTACAATTAATTTTTAATGCCATTATCAGCCGGTAAACCTTTTTCTATTTTTGTCTGTACATTCTGATTGATTTAACACACTTTATATGTCATATTTTAACATTCATAGAAATAAAAGAAATCAACGCATTTGAGTTATATTTTCAATAGACGTGTTCGATTTTCGTAACTCTACTGTCTTCTTGTCTTAACAGCCAAAATTAAATACAAATCCCATCAATATAAAATTTCATATAAAAATATGTATTTGTTTGTAATGGTTTTGTTGTTTAAAGTTTGAAATACTCAGTATTATTCTGACATTGGAAGTTAATTAAAGTTTACAATTCGCATTGAAATAAAATTTCTTTCTTTATTTCATATGACGGAGTTTTGAGGTTGTAATTTAGACCGATCTTTTACAAAAATTTATGTTGAATCTAGCGCATACATAATATTATGCATTTCCCTGCTCTTTATTGAAATTTTTGTACATACAACATTGTATATAGTAAGAATACAAATCGAATCGTTTATGAACAAAATAAAATAAGTATTCACCAACAAATCACTAACAATCGGTATTAAATACTTTTCTGTATCAAAAATGAAAAAGCACAAATACAATTGTATTTCCTGTTCAACGTTGTTAAAACTTTTTTGATACTTGAAACCAATCCAGCTTACAATGAAATGTATACATTATTTTACGACAAATATTAACACAAATTATGCATAGCATAATTTACTCATAACAATTTTTACCATCAACAGGCTACTACTAGATAAAGTAGTCCCCGGGAACCTTGCATTTTTGTGAGACAATGAAATATTATTTGATAGTAAAAATATAAGTTAATATACTTTTAAATAACACGTATGTACCTTTTATATTATGTTGCTGTTTATGCCATGCATTAAATATACAGGAAGATTAGAAATACTAGCTGAAAATATGTTAATTTAACACTAGCTTGTGTCTATATTTGTAAGTAATATACAGATTGCTTTATAATCACTGCACTAATATATTTTTTTACGTTGAATAATTTACCAAATAATTTCAAATGTGAAAGACTAAAATCGTTATAATTCCAAAATTGACTGACAAAAATTAAAACACATCAACATTGGTAGGTACCACGTCTGACAAGATCCTTCACTATGATTGTATAAATCTTTAGTTGCGTTATAATGCTCTACATGTCTTAAAGCATCGTAAAAGTGAAGTGACCTCAGTAAATATGTACATACTTTAGTAGTAATATATCCCTAAAATAAAAATATTCAATCCTCCAAAACGTCAGGTAAATGCTTCGCTTCTCGAGACTTCAATTATAATATCTCACTTTTAACGCAATAGAGTATCTACTTCAAAAATTTAAATTAGTAGTGACAGGAATAAAAGCGCTAATTAGTAAAATTCTATTCTCAAATTCCATTTGACCAATTCACATTTGCCATAGATTATAATGCGCAGAAACGAAGAATATTTTTATCATTGAATGCGTTGTCTATTTATTTTTAAATTAAGAATCGTTAAATCGTCGAATATAAACATACACTCCATATTGGAAGTCTACATTCGCGTCACCATTGATGTCGCGCGATCAATTTTTAACGGTAATTCTACCCCCTCGGAGTACATACGGAATAGTTTAAGCGTAGTGGAATACGCTGATTCGAGTTTCTTTAGCTCTCTTACGACTCCTCCTTACGACAAAAAACAATCGCTTTTCGCAGCGCATCAAAAAACAATACGTCAGCAGGGATATAAATAACATTGTCCCAATTGATTTCATTCAATTCGAATGGAAATGGTCACAAAAAACACGATGGAAAGAATATTTTGAGAGTACAGGGTGATGGTAGAAAACCGTGCACATTCAATTAAACAGTTTATCCTTGAAAATACTCGGACATCTTTAAGCTTACAGGCCATGGAGAGGTGAAGTGAGCCAACTAGTAGAATGGTAAAACTTTTTTCTTGGATTTCAACTACAATGACGTCTTTATTTGGTGGTTCGGTGGATTGCATATTTTTTTTTTACAGAGATAACAAACACTATTGCAATGTGTATTAACTGAAGTTAAATCATTTAAACGATACTTTTAGACATGTAGAATATTACAACGCGTCTAAAATTTTTTTCTTAGATACCCTGCAAATAAATAGCACAGTAATGTTCCATCTGTTTATAATGCTCGCGCTGTACGAAACTGGTACTGATGTTTTGTAAAAAGCGTGAAATTATAATATAAAAAAACGTGTTTTATTTTTTATTTAGGGTTAGGCATGATTGAAAAAATCTTAAACAAACTTTTTTGTAATGAATCAAATTTTACCGAAAGAAATTAAAATATATATTGACTCATAATAACATATATTTTTATCGACCATTAGTATTTATGATATCACAAATTCAATTATACTTATTTTTTGTATGCCAATTGATAGTGCTTAATGACGACAGTTCTTTGACACTGTAATTCAATAAAAACTTCATTGAAATATAAACAGTTACATAAATATACGTTCCTTAGTTTTTGATTAAAGTCAATATATAAAAAAATAATAGTACACGCGACTTACCAGTTATTTGAAAGCAACACAGCTACAGTCTTCTTTACTTAGTCGAGTTTCTTTATGATATTTTACTACTGACACTTCTTTGCAAGTTTCCATAAAATATTTTCCACAATTGCAATTGAATAAATTTATCATCACATCTAACTAAAAAGTTATTATTTTGTATGAATCTTCCTATATATCTTGGACTGAAATTGAAGGAGCAATCTCTTCTGGGCATACCCATTTCGTGTAGTTGACAATTGTGATCTGGAAATTTAGAACTGTAAAAAAAGGGATCGGTGGTTGTTTTCAAACCGCGAAACTCTACCTTTAACGTAGAATTTCACTCTGTATCCTCCCAGTTTCTAAAAAATGACCGTTAAAGTATACCCCCATTCAGTTTTATAGTAACGTGAATGTGGAAGAGAATTTTCTTACGTTTCATCGTCAGTATAATAAACATGTACGCTTAAAAACTTCCTGGAAAGGTTTGAATATTTAATAATTTATTTAGTAATATTAAATTAAATCTTTAAATAAAATTGTAATCATATGGTTACTCACATGACATTTTTTAAACAATAATTAGTAATAATTTATTGAGTATTGTAAACAAACACGACGATGTCTTGGCATTTAATTTTTGTTAATGTTTTAATTAATATTCCATTTCGCATTATGTCTAGAATTGTGCTATACTACCACCAGAAGCTATACAAAACATTTTTGCGTATTACAGACTTTCCAAAATAAGTGGCGAGACCATGCGTGACAAGACCAACCCGTGGCCCAATTGAAGACTTTTCCCGACCCAATTGAAGTTTCCAGCATTCTATATTTTGCATTTTTAAATTCATAGAAAATTGAAATAAATTTAGTATATTTATTTTATATTTTGTAAAATTAGATCATTCTTGCTGTGATGCTTGAAAGAAGGGCCGGCTCGAGGATACGTGCGCCTCGAAAGACTATATCTAAATAGTGATGAGTAGTAATGATTTATATCAAAAATATATCCTCGAAGATTAATTTCCAAACTTAAAACGACTGACAATTCGCAGAATTTGGTACTACATACCACTGCGAATCGTTCTTTTCAAAATTAAATGAAAAAAAAAACAAAGTCTCACAGCAGGTTGCTCAATGAAAACAGGACCAATCAACTGCGATGCGCGTCGGCTAAATTACCAGATGATATGAAAAAGATTTCAAACAATATACAAAAACAAGTGTCAGGTTTAATTATAAGGTTATAAAATATTTTGAAAGACCTGTTTGTTTTATTTTTTACATGTGTGGCCTATGTAAGCTCAGTAATATTTTTTGGCCCACCAACAAATTTGGGTTGGTCACCCCTGTTATAGACGCTAGATCTTTATGCGTATGAAAATAAATAGCCTTCTGAATCTGTGAGAAACTCATTTCGACCAAAACAGATTTTTATTGGTGGGTTGTCATTTATTATTTTGATGTAAGTATTTATTCTAAGTTTGGATTGGTTTTTAACCCGCAGTAGAATTATATATTGTGACTTTATGTATTTGTACTTTTTCATTGCTATGAAAATTATTAAGAAGTCTGATAATTCATAATTATATAATTATCAATTGTATGTATAGTGCTATCTTTTGTGAAACGTGTGTTAACTAACGTTGTTAAGTCTTATTGCAGTACATGTCATACAAGTACCATTGAGCATAGAAAAATGTTCATCACTTCAAACAACTTCCATGCTAACAGGGTGAAAATGGTGTTAGTAATGGGTATTATAATAGACTTCTACCAAGTAAATGCCAAGTCAATAAATAACTTCCAAGCTCATGAAATAATATAAAAAATATGTACCTATAGCACCTTTTGTTAGGTCTGAAAGGGTTAAGCAAATTAAACAATCTTACACACCGAGTGCCAGCTCTGCGTTGTTTCATTAACTTAATATGAAATAAAGATGAAAATAAACGAATTTAAAATTTACAAAAAGACTTTTTATTAATTATTTTTCTTCCCCCTTGGCGTGTCCCACCCCCCGCCTACGTTACATAATTTTATTCCGAAAACTCTCCCGTCCGAATGTTTGCAGAGCCCTCGAACGAAACTCCGGTCAAATTAAAACTTGCAAACAAGATCTTCCGCCTAATAATTGGTATTCAATAAAAATGAAAAACGCAAAAGGGGTCGCCGGGCCAAATGAACCGCCGCTCTGCCATTGTGTAACATCTCCATTATGAATACAACTCCGAGGTACAACTGTAGACAAACATAAAACTTCTTTTCGAATCGTAATAGAAAAAATAAAAACTCAAGCTTCCGGAAAGAATTTTAATTTCCTTATTCAAGTCATACTCCTTATAATTAACTTTCACGGTGTTAGCAAACTCATTTACCAAATTGCTTAAAGGGGAATTTGTACCAAAGGGGAGATGAAACAAAAGTGCGGAACTCTTCCGGAGGCCTTCGCTTGGATCATTATTTTATTTATTTTACATAACTAACATACATCAGCTATTTCGATACAACGCAAAAAAAATCTGATGATTATTATCTGCTTTAAAAATATGTAATTTTTCAGTTACTTTCAAAACCGGCAGTGTATAATAATTAGTATTTGTACAGTCAAAATCGGCCACAACGAGCTGTGGGTGAAATTTTTCGAATAACCAACCACCAACCTATATACCTGCATAGTAATATGATATTTAATATCAACAACGATTATTTTGTGAAGCTTCTTTTATTCGATAATAATGAAAATATTCAAAATTATTATTCGAGATATGTCATTGTCGGGTCTGTGGTGCAGCGGTCAACGTTGTGGGCTTCTAACTACTAGTGCTACTTATATTCCTACTCTTTTCGTAAAAGAAAAGTGTATCAGCTAAGTAATAATCAGTTTTAATAGAAAAAATCTGTTAAGATACCTCCATTAGGATGCCATATGCTCCACATTGGGAGTGGATATGGATTAAAAAATACTATAATAAAAAAATAAAAAATTTAATCGATTAATACAATTTAAATTATTAATCAATTTTAAGTTTATTCGTAAAGGGAAAGATGATACGTCTGGTAATGCTTTTCAAATTCACATTTTATAACACAACAACTGAAATGAAAATGTTATCAAATTTAATTTTACTATAAAAATGAACTTCCACAAAGCTACCGCCGAATCCATCGAAGATTTCAAACAGTATAATTCAGTGAAGGGCAACCTGCGGCTTCTTGTCTACTCTAATGCGACCTTTTGACTTGATCAAAATATTCACTTTGGTCAAAAAATTATTCGCAAGCGTTTGGAAGAAATGCGTAATCAACCCATTATACATATTTTCGACAGTCGAAAAAAAGAGTGGGTCAACTTTTTCTTTACTGCAGTATGTTGAATCAGATAAATGAATGTGGCCTTTAGAAATGAAAAATTTCCACACCCCTGGTATAATTTATCCGAATTTTTCATGCTCATTTATTGCATGCTGTATTATTACACCAAGGCTCGGATTTTTTTCATCGTAAAGATACGAACGAGTATTTATATTTTTTAACTATGAGAATATAAAAACAATACAAGTCGTCACTCGTCACTCGCTTGCAATGCCTCTCGTTGGTAAATTGATTGTGTATGTTTCACTTACATGTATCATTATATCAATGTCATAGATCAGTATTTATACAATCAATCAAGCGTTGAAACAATCAAACGAATCAAAAATGCCGACATTCATTTATTCAAATCATAGAAGAAGCAACGCTTTATTTTCTACCGCCACGTAACGAGGCTAATAAATCATTTCTAGATCAAATTCTATGTTGCTCACCATCTTTATAACTGACATATCAATATAACAAATATCATTCCATTCGCCATTGGCTGGTGTCGATTTAATTTCAAATTACGGTCTTCTCCAAAAACGTTATGCTGTCGTCTTGTTCAACAATCCACAGTCTCCAGCAGAATCCGCTTATCCTATATCCTCTGTCGACTCTCCAATGCGCTTAGCCAAGCGTAAAATAGTCACCGATAAATTACATGCGTAATACAGTGTTACCTCCAATTACGCGAAAATAGGGAACGCGTTATTGGGATTCGCGTAATTAAGATACTGAAGCTCATACAAAAAATTAGGGTTACGCTTTTTTTCGCGAAAAGGACAAAACATATGAAAAAATATTTACTTGCTAGGCCGTAAAATGCATAGGATGGGGGGGGAATTCAAGACATCACATACATATCCTTTGAACGGGGCGTATCGAGAGCGATTAGCTTACCACTAATCCTGTCCTAGCCCTATCCTTCTATCCCTACTCTCTTTGGAAAAAGAGAGGTTGAGCAACTGAGTAACAAGCAGTTCTCGTAGAAACACTTCTGTTGAGATAAACTCCATTAGGAGTCCATATGCTCCATATTGGGAGCGGACATGGTTTAAAAAAAAAAATAATGCATAGTCGCCCGCCAACTCGTTTTTTCATGTCATTGGACACAAGACATAAAATTTTCATATACGTCTCGATAAATTATCGCGTCACGAGATAGTAGTACTGTAGTATTTTTTTGATAAAAAAATATAAACAACTATGACTTTGCTTAAACACTGTCGGTAATTTAAAACTAATATTTTTGTTTAAATTAAGTATTGCAGACGATCAAAAACTTGTATTGTAAATATTTGTATTTCTCTGTTTTTTTTTAATATTTTCTAATACGTCAATTTTTTTAAAGTTGAAAATTCATACGAAAAAAACTATGAGAATTTTTATTACACGCTATTCGAGTGATTCGTTAGATTTTTTCGATTTTATCATTTCCATTAAAAATAATACATAATATCAGTAATTGTATGGTTGCCTTTGTCATACGTGCGTACAGTGGTACCATATTTTATGTTATACAAAATGGTAGTATTGAATAAATAAAATCTTCTTCATACAATAACAAGTCTCAAGTCTTACGTTGATTAATTCAAATTTTCTGAGAACCGAGACTGGAAAAAGGCTCCGATTTTTCGGAAATTTATTTTTGGGTTGTCTTGACACAGAATCTCTAACTAGGAGTCTATTTACACAACATTTTAAGCCGACGTGAATTAAAAAATCAATTTCTTACATTTACTTACTTATTTTTACAACAAACATTTTCTGTTGCATTTCTAAGATATACATATTTTATATTTTATAAATTATTGTAGACAACAAAAAAAAACATCATTTTTTTAAAAGAAAATAAGTTTATATTACTTTATTTCGAATCATCAAATGAACTTGATTTATATAATTAAAAAATGCCTAATTAAAACTTCTCTAATTATTTGCTATTCGTATTATATATACATACTACAGTTTGTTTGAAGTTAAATAAAAGGGTTATTTCTATAACTACCACTATTCAGTGACGTACTATTTTCTTTTAGTGCGTAAATTATAGTGTTTCGTTAAATTGTTTTCTGCTTGCTATCACACTATAATACGTGAGATAGTTATTTTGATAAATTTGCGTTAGAATATAAAGTGAGGTGATGTTAAGAGTTGATAAAATTAAATTTGATGATTTCTATAACGTCATAATAAATAAATTGGTCGTTATACTGCCAGAGAACGTTAAGTAAAATTAATTGTTTTTGGAAAATCGACTTTTTCTAATTGCAATTAGAATGGACAAATAACAATTGACCAAAATGTTTATAGCTCAAAACCGTCTAATCGTCTTTGTGTAGCTTTAAAGGTAAGAAATATGTACAGCTAAAAAGCGTTCAATTATTTAAAGGTTTCGGTCAGTAGTTACTACCCAAATAAATTGACTTAGTTCCTATAGTTTCTTTACATATCGAAATAAATAAATGTTATATGAGTGAGCTTATTTTTTCAGACAATAGAGCGTGTTTAAATCTATCGTTCCGCATTCATAATTCAAAGAGACCAAATTTTTTGACTTAACGTTTTCTGGCACTATAAAGACCATATATTTAATATGATAAATTGAAATACATAATGTTTAAATCAATTTATGAAGAGTCGGTACAGGGAGTCGGATCCGTAGACATCGCAACTGAATAGAGGGAACAACCAAGAGCTCTGACCACTCGGCAACATAACCAAAGTACTACTCTTTCTCTTTCCTTTAAGATTTCACAGAAAACAACACTAAATCTAACAGTAAAAGTACTAAACATTCAAAAGTTGAAATCAATAAAATCGATAGTTTATGCGAATTACGAAATACTACTAACGATATTCGTGCTAATATTTTTTAATTGCTTTATGGTGTGTTCTAAGATGTTTTATTTTACATATTATTGTGACTTCTTTATACTAATATCATATTCGCATTTCGCATAATTATTTGTTTCCCCGAGTCTCGTTTTTCTCTCCCTTTGAAAAAAACTTACATCTTACTAACCATATTAACCATTAGTTATAGTTATGAAATAATAAATAGGAGAAAATACACACACTCTTAATTCATTTTTGCACGCCTCTGGAGATGAGAGAACTATAGACGGTTAGAAAGAGAGAGACAGGGCGATACGGGTGGAGCGAGTATAAAATGTAGCAAGTCTTTCAGTGGAAAATTAATAAAAAAGTGCGGTTTGCATTTGTAAAACAATAAGCGTAAATTAATAAAACTCTCAACCCTTCCGCTCAGCGTAAAGACAACTTTTATATTATTCATTTCTTTGTTCGTCCGTTACTCGAGTCTCTATTTCTTATTTTTTATCATTTTTTTCCTCTTCATCTGCTACTTTCTTATCCAACCGGCATGAAAAGAACGTCTACACTCAACGGGGTTCAAATAAACATGCTTTGTATACGAAAATCTTGCTGTAAATATTAATTAATTTTACGTCATTATATCAATCTTATAAATTGAATTTTCACCTAAGTTGATAAGTATAAAATGTTGTAAAAAAAAATTTCAACAATTGCTAGTTGATATTTTTGCAATTGTTGGTATTCGGCAATTTAGCAACAATAAACTTAGTGAATAAATAACATCTGGTATATAACAATAGATAAATACTATCACAGTCTGGAATATCGATATTCATGAAGATTTGTAACATACAAGATGCACTTATTTATCTGAAATTATTATTTAATGAATAAAAATGTAAATCAGCTAATTGTATTAACTCATGTATTTTAATTGATTATTGTGTTTATCTAAAAATTCTTATGATATGATAAAATTCTTACCTTCTCTTGTTATAAATGTCTATAAATACAGCTTTTATTCATAATGCAAAAATTATTTATAAAGCATCATGAAGAATATTCTCGACTCCGAGTAAAATCTCTGCCGACCTGTCCTTTACCAGTAAAAACCTCACCTAGGCTACAAATCTTTGGCATCCATAATGTTATTTTTTGATATTACAAAGTACAACATAAATTTGATTATGCTTATTAAGGTATAATAAATTATTACATATCAATCACTTTTAATGTTTTAACTCTCAATTCGGGGGAGTGGGGTCACAAGGGCGAAACTACAATACATTTTTTTTGAATAAAACGCAGAAACCATTTTTGTATTAAAGATATATAAGTTAAAATATCAAAGGTTTAATTTTATAATAATGTAACTTCGAAATATTATAGTACCTTTTTATAATAATACTAAATAAACAGTAAATGATAAAAGAAACAATGTATAATTATTTTTTGTTGTTTTTTCGTTGTGACCTAAAAACTAAGCTAAAAATTATAACAATTCATATTTCAATAAAAAAAGATATTCATATTTCACGGTTTATTTTAAAAATACAAATTCGTTACAGATAGATTAATATATATTGTAATATGAAGTTATGCTGTTTTTTCAACTGTTTATTCTGTATCGGAACGAATGGTTCCCGGAATATTTTTTTGAACACATTTGCGATTTAATAATGTAACTGGTGCATGTCTTATTGGCACTGTTATATCCGTTTGAACATCAAACAAATAGCTTTTCGTGCTAACGAACAGTGTGTCATCACTTTTTTTTAGCGCGATTTTTTAAAAATAATTCCCGAAGAACATAGTCATTGTTATCCGTTGGTGCATTCATCCGAAAGTATTAATACAATACGTATACTAAATATTTCTTTTGGATAACAAAACTTTTTTTTTTTAGTTTTATCATTTTTTTCGAGTAGTCTTCGTCGATGTTTTTGATTGTGGTGCTCACGGATTCGAGTTCCATTATGGACAGTTAAAAAACTAATTTATAGTTTTATAAATAAAACGCCTCCTAAATTTGAGCGAGCGAAAGCAATCAACTAACTTATCACTAGTAACGATTTTATTCTATCCCTACTCTATTCAAAATAAAGATGTTGAAGAAATTTGTCACAAACAGTTCTCGTACATAATCTGTTGTTGTGATTAATTTCATACGGAGTCCATGTGCTGCTCAAAAGTTTTGTACAACTTGTTTTTTACACCTTCTGTATTCATCACTTGAAATTCATGTGCTCCACACTAAGGACATAATTTTAGAAACCGGAGATTTCATTGGTCCTTTTAAATAACAACGAGTCCTCGTGATACGTTAACCGTTTAAATACTCCATTAGAATTCTTTGAAGAGGGAAGAATATACAGCCAGAAAATGATACCCGGCGACAGCCTTATTATAATAACTGACATTAACTAACTGGCTAACCAAATAAAAAGATTCTCACAAAACACTCTCGTTACCTACCCCAATCGAGACTTAGCGACGGACTTATGAAAACTTGTTATGATACTCCATTGTTGTACATTCCATACTGTTTGTAAATATTTCATTGTATTTTTTTTTCAATAATTATTTTTAGATTTCAATGACCAATCAAAATAATTTTCGAAAAGGGTTTTCTTGCGAAAACTCGAAAAAAACGTACTTTATAATAATCACTTATCTGAAGTCTTTTTGGGCCCCACTAACAAATAATACTGGAAATCTTTTTCGTGATGTTACAAAGAACACATTGGAGACAATACCGGGAGATCTTTTAAAGTGCCAATTAGGCGTCAGTAACAGAGTCGACCGCCCTTCTGCCGCCCACTCTGTACTCGCAGTGCCTCCCCATCCGCCCCCGGCAGAGGGCGGACGTGTCAATCATCCCCCTAGCTCCATATAATATACTACGCGTATTGCGGTGCCTAACGTTTTTATTGCCAGTATTTATTGCGAATAATTTTCTATATTAATTAAAATTAGCAGCTTTACTTATCCTTACATACAGGAAAATATTTAAAAACATTATTTATAATATAATTTAAAATTTTAACTGAAGGTGCTTGATAGAAATTTAATGTTAATTTAGAATTATTTTCATTTTGTACACTTCCATAAAATTCTTGGTCCAACAAGACCCGGGTCGTGTTGGACCAAGAATTTTATGGAAGTGTACAAAATGAAAATAATTCTAAATTAACAAATTTATAAATTGAGCAACAATACACTTAGTCAATAAATAATATCTGGTATATAACAATAGATAATACTATCACAGTCTGGAATATCGTTATTCATTAAGATCAGTTACAGACGAGATGCACTTATTTATCTGAAATTATCATTTCATGTATACAAATGTAAATCTGCTAATTGCATTAATTCATGTATATTAATCGATGATTGCGTTTATCTAAACATTCTTATGATTAACAATCATATTTAGAAACCTTCTCTTGAATAAAATTCTATAAATAATACTTACAAAGCATCTTTTATTCATAATGCAAAATTTATTTATAAAGCATCATTAGCGCGGTGGAGGATATTCTCGACTCCAAGTAAAATCTCTGCCGACCTGTCCTTTACCAGTAACAACCTCACCTAGACTACAAATCTTTGGCATTCTGAGACCCGACCGAACAGAAATCAATCAATCGGAAGAGAAAAAAATCCGTCACAGAACCCAACGACGTTGAACGCAGTACCACGGACCCAACGTGAAATGTATTATGTAATAATATGAACTTTTAAGAGGTGAAGTGAGCTAAGTGATATTTTAGGAAAAATGAGTTTGATGCATTATAATCTTCAACATGCCTTAAACACGCAACAATAGTGTTATCTTTTTAACATTAAAATATGCAATCCACCAAAGCACCTAGTAAAGACGATATTGTACTTAAAAGTCCAATGGAGAGTTTTTTCACCATTTCATTACTTGGCTCACTTCACCTCTAGAGGCCTCATATTAAAAAACTTTTATGATATATTCAAATAGCATCAGAGATATCGTTTTTTTTATTTTCTTCAGTAATTACTGATTTTTAAACCATCGTCACTCTCAATTTACAGCACAAACTTTTTAAATGTTCTAAAAATACTTAATGCCTAAATTGAAGAAAATATTTATTGTTAGTTAGTCAGTATTTCTACTCATTTTCATGATAGTGTATAGTCGGTGGCAAAAAACGAAAAACATCATAGATGCTAATTTAGAAATCGTTAAAATATGCATTGTGTAATAGTCATTCTGTGATTCAAACCATCGGCTGAGATGGACAAAATCCCAAGAACATAACAACTTTGATACGATTAACAATATTAAATAATGTAATTCATTTCTGTCGTTAATATAAATTTTGTTATTAATATCCAGTAAGACAAATGCAAAATATCTTTCGAATAGAATAAATTATATTAATTCCGGAAAATTCACGGAGCGGAATGATTAAAATACCCTTCCCAATGTTTGGTCGGTCGAAACCACTTTTGCATAATGCTGTCATCGCTTTATCAAATTTATATTGATTTCATTTGTACAAATTCTTAACTTGGGACGCGAATAAATTTTATTCATGTCATTCCTGCGGCACTTGATATCAACCACGGATTACGTCAATCTTACATATATTACAGTGCTTTTTTTTAAAAAAAAAAGGGGTACACTTTTTATCAAGATTTTTTCTAATTTGTGTCCGTTCCCAATGTGATTCATATGGCTTCCTAATAGAGTTATCTGAACAGAAGTTTTTTTTACGACAACTACTTGTTTCTTAGTTTCTCAACTTTTCGTATTGAAGGATAAAGTTAAGACAGGACTAATGGTTAACTAATCGGTCTGGCTTTGCTTCTTACTGTGATTTGAACCCGTGAGATATGTCATGAAAACCATAACGTGGGCCACTACTCTATGAAGCCAACTGTTGGTAAAAGAGAATTAAAAAAAAAAAAACAATATATGAAGCAGTAGACCGCTAGTTTTGGTCACAGAATAAGTCAATGGACCTGGTTTTTTAAACAATTTCAAATTCAAGATGGACGTAGGATACGAAAAAACAGACAATGATTTCCAGTAAAAGAAATCAATAGTTTTTAAAAAATATATAAATAAAAGTTTACGAATATTGATTTGAAACATTAAATATTCTGATAAAAATGTGTCGGGTCGTCGTTCCACCGCATTTCATAGGAAGAAAAACAATGTATATATTATATATTTATATATTTGTTGAATATTTGTTGAATATTTGTTAACATAATTAACATTTAATCATTCCTGTTTATTATTATAATTATGTCGCCAGTAGTTTGTAAAATATGGTCTTACAACGAGAACTGAATTTAAGTAACTTATTTAACGGTTACTTGCTCGCCCACCACCACCGGGATCATATGGGATGAAAACATTACAGACATATTTGGCTTTGGATCTATGAACACACTTTAAAAGTAATTCGCGATTGGATCCATTTGGAGATTTGATTTCTTAACCATACAATTAAGTGGTCCGTAAAGTCTTAATAAAAAATATATAGAACTAGGATGTTGTTGTTACACTAGGTTCAATTGAGTAAAGGTGCTTGCAACTAAGATTTCAAATGAATACATCATAAGTTTTAATTAAGGCACAACTGATTTCCGAGTTTTCAATCCAAACCTGTATAGTAACGATTATTTTTAAAGATGTTATTAACATTGACGCTTTTTTGTTAAACAGTGGTCGATATTTACAACGTATTAAAAAATTCAATCGATAGTAAATCTTAATTGATAGAGTACAAAGCATCTGCGTAATCCAAAACATTTACTATGTTTCATGAGAATGTAGCTAAGAGCTTTGGAAAGACTTAATACCGAAAGAACCTTTAACACGATGTTCGTGATTTATAGCTTTTCATGGCTATCATAGCAGTAAAAATAAACCTTTTTAGAAAACACAGGATAAATATCTGCTTTATTACTGTACATACAAATATCTCTTACTCTAAGATCTCCATCATAATCGAAACAATAAATTTCAAAATATTAAATCTTTCAAATTATATAATTTCAATAAATTCAAAATAAGATATATAAAAAATTCAATTAAAAATATATATAAGGATTCAATTTTATAAAATCAGAAAAAAAATCTTATTTATATTATATTGTACAATAACTTCGATTATCCGGACTAATTGAGGATGAAAGTAATCCTGATAAAGGAAAATCCGGATAATCTAAAAAAACATAATTAACAGAGAAAGACATGTAAATTCAGTATGAATAATTTTTATCTGTCTAGATTTACAGTGTTAAATTATTTTTTTATTAAGAGATTATCGATTTTTGCTTAAAGCAGCAACATGTTCTTTTTGAAGCTACCAAATCGCAAATACTTTAAAGGCATTTAAGTTGTCTTCAGTTACACCCTTCTTGGCTTTCAAACTACATAATGGCAACATCTAAACATTGAAAAGCTTCATTATGTGTAGGACCAATATATCTTCCCTCGCAAATCTCTTCTTCGTTTTCTCGATCTTGTTCCTCTAAGACAAATATTTCCTTATCATTCAATATTTGTAATTCAGGATCATTCACATTGCAAATTAACCAATCGGTTACGTCTTCTTCGTCACATTCAGCACATATCTTAAGTTGTGCTATTGCTCAGTGCTGTCATGTAGCAATATTTTTTAATTTATTTTCTTGTAAAAACTGTTTCTTCATTATTTTCTTCTGCTAGCAATAATTGTCGTAGTGTCTGTTTTTTTTATATAAGCGTTGGAATATGTTTAATACACCCTGATCCATCGACTGAATTACCGAAGTGAAATTTGGTGGAAAAAAAATACCGTAAACATTTTATTGATCTGGTTTAAACATTCTATAGATAAGTGGGACGGTGCATTGTCTAGTAATAATAATGTTTTTCCTCTTTTATTAATACAGTTTTGGTATTTTTTCACTGCTAGAATGAACTGTTTTTTGTGCCATAATTTAAAAAAAATCACAATTTATCCAGACTTTTTATTATGATCATATTCAACTGAAAGACTGCTGATATTTTTAAATCGTGGGAGTCTGTGTCTGCCTGCTGTATCGGCACACACCATTGTGACAAGTCAACAAATTCTTAAAAAATATATTTACATATGTTTAGCAATCCGGATAATCGAGGTTCTACTGTTCATATATACTTTTTTAGAATTTTATTTTGTCACTCTTCTTTTAAATAATGTATTGTGAGTTTTTGATTGTTAATATTTTCTTATAGCTGATTAAATATGGACAGTGCTTTTTTTTGAAAAAAAAGGTGCCGGAACGCACTTTTTTCGAGCATTTTCTAAGAATGTATATTATTTATTATATATTCGAATATCATTTTGATAGAATTAAAGGCGGTTTTTCATATAATGCATAGAAAATAAAACAAAATGTACATATTTTTATATTTATTTTAGAAATTTCAAATGAAAATTAAACAAAGAACATTACATACATTGTGTAAACTAACATCAAAAAATTATGTAATTTATTAAAAACGCTATCCAAAATTACATTCCAATTACAATGATTTTCACAGTTTTTCCCTATTTTCGTCAGGTTAATGGTCCCTAATAATCTTTTGCATGACATTAATTTAAGGGTCCTATGATACCCTTTATATTCAAAAAGGATTAACAGTGAATGGATTCCAAGAAAAGAAACGAAAGTTTTAAAATAGAAAAAATAAAATTTTACGAACATTTATTAAAATTTCGAGAAAAAAAGGTGCCGGAACGCCGTTCCGCCGCGTTACAGGGTAAAGCCCTGAATATGGATAATAAGGGATTAACTCTCAAACACCTAGCCTCCAAAATAACCAGTGCTCCGTTGTAGTCGACTATACTTAGCACAATAAATTTAATGATGCTTCAATTCAAATGAATTTATTATTTTATTTCAGAGCAATATACATATTTTATATAATCATTTTTTCTTTTCAAAATAACAGTTTCATAGCTTCAATAAAAAAATTAACGTTCGACATTTGTAAGCTTAACGACGTATTTCCCAGTCTTATAATCATGAATTCGTATTTATGTCACTATTAAGGTGTTCTTTATCAATTCTTGGTAGAAAAGCATTATATTTTGATTTATCGTTACTTTTTTGGTAGAAGTTTTTAAGTTTTTAACAGATTGATAGAGTAAATAGCAAATTAAAATTAATCATCAAACTGTTACTGTTGTAAAACAAATTATGTTGAATTTGCAGAAATGTGTTTTATTTTTTAATATCGTATTTATATAAATTCATAATCCACTAAGAAATATTAGATTAATTGAATTCAAACTATATATCTTTTCTTTTCACTTCCAAATCCCAGGTGTTATTGGTTTACCATAGCTGAACTAGGGCAATCATACTGGGTAAGAGCAAAGTTTTTAAGTCTTGAAAGTTTGCATACTTATTAAAAGCAACCCCTGAACTTTGCTTTAGGAATATTGTTTTCAGTGATATTAGAGTAGTTTCGTTTAAAGGAAAATTACGTTTCATTATGTACTTACCGTCATAAACATGCTTTCTAATTTCTTATAGTTTTAAGAAACAAGGGTCTAGTAATAATCGTAAATTAAAAATACATTAATTCTTTTAAATGTGTTCTTTTAGTGTCGGTAAACAATAATAATATTTTTTTTCTCCGTTTGCTCCAATTTCAAAAATCTTGAAATGTCTTAATATAGAATTATTCAGGGTTTCTTATAATTATTTTTATATTAAATGGCCTACGTTACAATTGAATTAAGCATTCTTTTCATCATTTTCATAGTAAATATAGTTTATTCGTGTAATTTTTGATTGTTATTAGTGACATTTATGTGGTGACGTTTGTATTTGATTTGCTTAAAAATTGTCACATTGGTTTGAGGCGTCGTGCTACTTTTTAATAAAATCATTTTTTCTTCTCAATTGTTAATATTTTCACACAATATTGTCAACGCATTAATTGAAAAATTGTAAAGGTTTTTAATTTAATTATACATACATAGAAAAAATGATTTTAATATTTAGACCGGCTTTCGTAAGTCGACTATTTAGCTAAAAGACCGTTTTTTTTTAAACCGACAAACCCTAGTATTCACGGATTTAAATTGTGGCGTAGAGTCTATCGCTTGGAATTAACATAATATAACGTCAAAACGCAATCCCTTTAAGATATTATAATGCATTCAAATTTTTTATCAAAATCTGCCACGGAGACAAACTTAAGAGCAATAACTTACAAATAAATCGATTCTATAATTGAACCAATAAAAGCATTAAATCGCTTGGAAAAGCGCCGCGAAAAACAATCACGGATAATAGATTATAGCATAAAATGTTTCAAAATACACTCATAAAAGTATACCATCTCTTTTCGGCATTTCCACAGTCCCATAGTTGAGCGGAACAAATGGAAAAAATCCCATTACAAGTTCCGCACTTCCCAAACGAGTTTCCCCCCATAAAACTATACTCCGACATACGACTAAGTATCTCTATTACACCCGCACGATTTTAGATTGCTCTATTCCATACACTTGTTGAAATTGTATTAAACAAAGCTTTCAGATTTAGTAACCGATATTACATTAAACAAAAGTGTATTATTTACAACCTCGATGTTAAGTACACTATTTTGTAACTTTTATTGATAGCTGAAATTAAAAGGAAATATTTTTTTTGTTACTGTTAATCGAATGCTGTTTTAATTCAAAGACATGTGGATACCAATGGAATAAAATTCGAGCCCTGTTTTTCGGGTAACATAAAAACGACGGAAAATTTCATGTAAAATAATAAAAAATAAATTACCAGATCTACATTACCATGAATTATTTGGTAAATTATTATTATATTTTTAAGTTCACGATTCTACCAGCTACACCTAATAAAGTTTTGAATTTTAAAATGCACGAATTTCATAAAACTACAGAGGCGTAGTTGAATGATACAAAGTAATGGCAGTGCGGTGTAACCTCAACAGAGCGTCGTGGTAAGGCGGGCGCCACCCCGCTAATAGATAAGTACGCACAATATATTGCCCCTCGTAAAAAACTAAACTAATATAAAATTGTATTATGTTAGTGCAGCACAGACTCAAACAGGATTTTGTACCTAGTACCGCGGGGCGCAAAACCAGTTGCATGCAATCATATTAGTTTTATTAAAATTAATACTTAGGCTTATAATTTCTTCGGATTTAAATATTGTGTATTACTATGCTTTTAAGTTAGTACGTACACGCAAGAGGGTGGTTCTTCTGCAGATGGCTCTTGATACCAATACACCCAATCTTTTTTTACGTGATACATTGGTTTCAAATGATAAGGATAGTGTTAACGGAGATTTCGCTTAATAAGTTTTCCTCTGAATTTTTGCAGATTGGTCTTGAAAGATTCGATTATGGCTACAAGTTTTTGACGAAAATGTTCTGCTTTTCTTCTTGAGTAGGTTACAAAAAACATGTGCTTGATTTTTATCATTTTTCAACTCTACATTTTACTACACCAAATTATTTGATGGGTTTCGAGCAGTCAGAATAAAGATTCTGATTTCTTTTGAGTATTTGCTTTCAAATATCAAACTGTGCTCCTCAATTCAATTGTTTTTGGAAGATAGCATTGTTTTTCTTGATAATTTAAGATGTTTTCCGATATCTATTAGAAAGATCTTTTATTCATCCAAAATTTACTCTTAGACTATTCTGATAACATCGCATGTTTACCACGAATATAATACAATGCATTATTTAAATTTATAAACACATAAAAAAACACATAACGATAAATCTATGGAATCAAAAAAATTTGATAACATTTTTTAAATTTTTTATTTTTGAACCTTTACTTAATTAAAAACAGGCATTTATAGATTGGCGGAATTTGTACATTTTTTTTAATATGACTCTTAAATTTATAATAGCAAGTTAAGTTAAACGTGACGTCAAGACTATCATATCAGTATATAAAAGAAATCTGTCAAATCCATGATTTCCTAGAATATGAATAAACAGTTTTCTTTATTATTGAGCAGCTTCAATTTGTATTTAAAATTTTGACATTGTGTTAGGGTGAGATTTTAAAATGAGATATTGTTCCATCGGCTGTCGAGCGAAATGACGTACGGGCCTCGTTAATAGTTGGCTGTTGTGATATGGAAGCGCGGAGGAAAAGAGTGCACGTTTTGCGTGGTGCCAGCCAAATGGAAAACAAAATTGCTTCCAGGTACCCGCACCGCGCTTTCCCCTTGGCGAAAAACAACCCGCTTCCCGCCAGCTAGTAAAACTAAGGAGCGCGGACGTGGTTCTCGCTTCTCGCGTATTATGTTAGCCTGTTACTTGGGCCATTGAAAACATTGCAAACTCGTTAAAAACTTGATGCCCGAGCACGTTATATTGCTTTGGTAATACTTTCCAGAGTGCGCCCGGACCATTCAAGGATAACAACAGAACTTGATAGAAATCCTGATCAGCCCAAATGATGAAATAGTCCACACCTCAATACATCACACGTATAAGTTGGTTTTCCACCACCACCCGTTGTGTAAAATGTAGCCAACGTTTTATGACCGCCTTCCACGATGTTATCGACAGAAAAAAGGATTCATGGCCCCGAGCAGAGCTACACAAGAATGATTTTAATCCTTGCACTCTAGTGAAAATGAAAATATTATTAATTATAAAATTGTGACTAGCTCAGCCATTTAAATCAAGTTGATTATAAGTATCCTATGTATAATCCGTATTCTGAGAGCTCGTCGTTATATACGAGTGTATTGTCTCAGGAATTAGGGTTATTACCTATAACTGTCCCCAAATAAATTAACAATTATGTATAATTAATTACATTAGCTTCTTGCAACGTTCTTAGTAACGACGAGGGATTAATATTGTTTTCGTCTATTCATCTTATTGCAGTGCATTTCTACCAAGTAAATACTTATTCAATCAATTTGTTATACTTTTTTTGTAATAATCTTAATTATTTATTTATTAAGTTTTAAGAACAAACAAATTGCACTTTTGTTGAAGTTACTCATACTATTAACATTCGATGAAAATATAATTAAGTATTTTAATTCTGCATACTATTGATGATTTCTTTCAATTGCTTTTACCGTGGATATTTACATATTATACGTAAAAAATACATAGGACAAACATATAGCTTATATAATAGCGTATATATATTATATGTTGTCGTGGAAAATTCTCCGTGTCCATTTCGCCAGAAGAAGGTTGTCTTGCCAATTTACCGTTGCCCATTATATTGTTATTATTGTCGAAGAGATCTGTCAGACCGTGAAAGGCATCTGAGCATGAACGGCCGGACAATATTTACATACGAGTTTCCACTTTCCACTCGGCCGGCCGAATTTTACGCCAATTTTTCCTGCTCATTGTTTCGAATGAAGTCACCGCTATCATATGCAAAGTCTAAGACGTAAGAAAACTCATCTACCAGTGGAGTACGATTTAAACAATATTTTTCACCTAAAAAGAAAACAAATATGTGTTTTTCAAAGTTTCCGCACATCGTCATTTTTTTAACCATTTCCACTCACCAATGTGAAGCATTTGTACTCCTAATAGAGTTTATCTCAACATAAGAATTTCTACCACAACTGCTTGTTACTTAGTTGGTCAACCCCTCTTTTCTCAAAGAGAGTAGGGATAGATGGATAGGGCTAGAGCAGGGGTGAGGAACCTTTTCTTCTTTTAAGGCTGCATATTTTTTTCTGATTCGACATAAGGCCTCAGTAAATATTGACTAGGGAATCTTTGGCCGAAAAAAATTCATACCAATTTCTAAAGCCCAAAAATTTTCGGAATTGCCAAAATTAGCACTGTGGCACCATTTTTTTAACTGTTATCTTAACATAGAAAATCTCAGGAATTTAATAATTTACAAAAATTTACAGAATCGGCCAGAAGGCCGCACCAGGGTAGCCAAAAGGCCGCAGGTTCCCCACGCCTGGGCTAGAGCATAACTAGTGATTGACTAATCGCTTTCGCTTCACCCCATTAAAAATATCGTCACTAGGGATTATAATACTGGACAAATAAATCAACACCGATATTTCGGCACTCCAAATTAAAAACTTAAAAGTCCCTTAAAATAAAAATATCGCCAACAGTGATAGCACAGGACCAGTAAATCAAAATCAGTATTTCTTTATTTGATGAAAAATATAGTCATTAAAAATATACCAAACGAGTCAATAACTTAAGTTTTCTAAAAATAATAATATACATACATCATTAAAATGATCATAATTCTGTAAATTGTCAATATTGATACAACTCTTAGCTGATTTAAAATACTTCAATTAATCTTGAACAATGTTATTAAGATATAATATGATGATTCACATTCATTTCATATGACTGTGATAGGTTTCGTTCATGACGAACATTTTCAACTTAAAGTTTAAAGCATTAACCCGATTATTATAAATAAATGTTAAATTAATATAAAATAGTGCTTTGTTTTTTAAATATATTACTTTATCACCAATCACAGTGAACACATTAAAATTGAAATATTTACATGAAAAAAAACCAATATTAATTACGTAAGTCAAAACTTTGCAGTTGCAATTTGTCACAATCTTGAGTTAGCCTTTGAGCTGCCATAGAAAAAAGATACGTTATTACCTAGAACGCCGGTTATAATTTGCAATTATTAATTTAATTAGTTATTGGCGCGTTTTCTCGTAACTGGCGTGTTGAGCACGAAAACTTTTGCGAGATATCTCGTCTGTGGCAGCCATCGAGTTAACAAAAAGATCCGCACGTCTATGTGCCTTTGTGTGGGGTCGTCGAGCGGAAATTTGTTCCGCTTGGCAAGCAAATCTCAGCACTGGACACACCAAGAGACGAAGACCGAGTATGTTACTTTCTTGGCCATGCAACTGGTGGCCCATGTAATGTGGACGTAGGGCATATATACTCCAAATGACACAGGTGAATCTCACATGTATCTACGTATTGCTCAATTCTGCGTGAATTTGTAAGATTTTTTTATAGCAACTGTCTTTTAGTTGCTAGTTTATGCCGGTAACCACCTGATAATGAAAATAACATGTTACATGGTGGAGATTTTTCTTTAAAAAAAATTCGCTCAAATTATTTTGAAGACTCTGAATTGATCTCGGAAATATGGCAGTCAATTTTGTGCTGTTTATTTTTGGAGCTTTGACTATACAAATAATATTTATAAAATAATTTTTTTTATTTAATGCTTAATGAACTTTAAGGACTACTTTAAATAGATGCGTTGTAATATTCTACACGTCTTAAATTATCGTAAAAGTGAAGTAACCTCAGTTAATACACATAACAATAGTTTTTTTTTACCGTAAAAAAAATGCAATCCACCAAAGTACCCAAGTAAAGACGTGATAGTACTTACAAGTCCAAGAAAAAAGTTTTATCATTTCACTATATAGCTCACTTCACCTCTAATGGTCCCATAATATGTATATCTGTCACAGTCAAAGTGTGAAATATCTTCAATGCATACATTCTCTAGTCAATCCATACATCATTACAATTTACATTTACTTTGACTGATAAATGTATGAATTACGTAGTATGTGTATAAACTCACTGGTGAGCACTATATAGAGTATAAACTAAATTACGATTAAGATTATGTTGGTATACTAGTAGTAATAAATATACTCGGTGAATAGTTAAAGTGTTCATCTGTTCTCTCATGTTCACTGTATCTTGATAAATGGACAATGTATTGAATAATTAATTTATACATTGACTTATTGAATACTGCAATTGTATTATAGCGTTGTTATAATAATATGTTGCACCCTAACCTGGAAACATAAAAAAATAATAACGTCAAATACATTTAAATTATTAAAAAAGACGTTCATTCTGACCATATTTTTTTGTAGGCTTACATAAATTTTAGTAAGAAAATTCATATTCCTGAAAATCTATATATATAAAAGAAAGTGGGGTTTGTTACACCACGTATATCTCGAGAATTACAGCACGGATTTTATGATCTTTGTCTTATTAAATTCGTATCCGCCTAGAATAGCAGAATAAGCATTAAAACATCGGAAAATATCACGGCAAAGAAATTATGAAGAAAATAAATGTCCTCATACATTTTGTTTATTTGAAATTTCCAAATCGAACGCGGAACATACGTTGTATGCTGTTTACGGTTGACGTTGTATCCACTAGGTGGCGTTGATTGCATTATACCATAGACTGATAAAACTTTGACAGTTGACTTGACGTGAATCGCTATGTAATTTAAAACAATTGAAATGGACGTCTTTAAATTCAAATTTCCTGGGTTAGAACTGAAGGATCGTAATAATATTGAGAGAACATTATTTCAAAGTATGCATCGCTACGACGTTTTTTAAATAATCGAATAAACTGATTCGATTTCTTGAAGCTATAATTATAGGGCTGGGAGCTGATTTGACAGATTTTGTTCAGTGACGTCATTGATTCGATTATTGGAGGTATGGTTATATTTTGCATCTGGCCTTGAAAACATTTTTAATTTCTTACATGCATTAGGAATATTCTAATGACAGTATGGATATTTTATAGAACTGTATTTCAACTTTTATTTTAAAATCTTCTACTAGGAAAAATGATTGTTAGCAAACTTAGAACATTATTTTAAGAAATAAATAATTTACAATTTCAAGATTTTTTGGAGCTGATTTGACAGATTTTGATCAGTGTCATTGATTCGATTATTTATGGTTATATTTTGCACCCTGCCTTGAAAATCTTTTTTATTTCTTACATGCATTAGGAATATTCTAACGACAGTATGGAAATTATATTGAACTATATTTCGACTTTTATTTATAAATCTTCTACTACGAAAAATAATTGTTAGCAAACTTAAACATTATTCCAAAAATTCAATAATTTACGAAATTTCTGCAACTATGAAAAATGGTTGTTAGCAAACTTAAACATTATCCCAAAAATTTAATAATTTACGAAATTTCTGCTACTACGAAAAATGGTTGTTAGCAAAACTTAAACATCATTCCAAAAATTAAATAATTTACGTGGTCTATTTCTGCTACTACGAAAAATGATTGTTAGCAAACTAAAACATTATTCCAAAACTAAAGTAAATTAGGAGGTGTATTTCTGCTATTACGAAAAATAGTTGTTAGCAAACCTAAACATTATTCCAAAAATTCAATAATTTACGAAATTTCTGCTACTACGAAAAATGATTGTTAGCAAACTTAAAGATTATTCCAAAAATTAAATGATTTACAATTTAAATACTGCAGGGCTGTCAATATATCCCACGAGGTCTATTTCTGCTACTACGAAAAATGGTTGTTAGCAAACTTAAACATTATTCCCAAAAATTAAATAATTTACAATTTAAATACTGCAGGGCTGTCGATATATGCCCTGAGGTCTATTTCTGCTACTACGAAAAATTATTGTTAGCAAACTTAAACATTTTTCCAAAAATTAAATAATTTACAATTTAAATACTGCAGGGCTGTCGATATATGCCACGTGGTCTATTTCTGCTTCTACGAAAAATGATTGTTAGCAAACTTAAGCATTATTCCAAAAATTAAATGATTTACAATTTAAATACTGCAGGGCTGTCGATATATGCCACGTGGTCTATTTCTGCTTCTACGAAAAATGATTGTTAGCAAACTTAAACATTATTCCAAAAATTAAATGATTTACAATTTAAATACTGCAGGGCTGTCGATATACGCCACGTGGTCTATTTCTGCTACTACGAAAAATGATTTTTAGCAAACTTAAACATTATTCGAAAAAATAAATAATTTACAATTTAAATATTGCAGGGTTGTCGATATACGCCACGAGGTCTATTTCTAATACTACAAAAAAATGTTGTTGGCAAACTTAAACATTATCCCAAAAATTAAATAATTTACAATTTAAATACTGCAGGGCTGTCGATATATGCCCTGAGGTCTATTTCTGCTACTACGAAAAATTATTGTTAGCAAACCTAAACATTTTTCCAAAAATTATATTATTTACAATTTAAATACTGCAAGGCTGTCAATATATTATGTCCCGAGATCTACTTCTTCTTCTACGAAATATATTTGTTAGCAAACTTAAACATTTCAATTATTCTAAAAATTATCTCTATCTCTATATAGGCTTGACCGATTTTTTAAATGTATATTTGTTAGATAGTAGAATAGGTTTTAAAGTATATTTCATCCCGCTAGGTGAAGGATGTCCTTATCCCGAATTTTTTTTCAATATTTTTGACGTCCGTCGTTCGTATTTCAAACAGAGCGAAATTATTTATGTTGTTGAATGACAGATGGCGCTAAGTGCGCAGCAACTTAAATCTTTTAAAGTTTGATACGTTCCATGGTTACGTCAAACAATCAAAGGGTATTATAGTAAACAATTATCAAGTGAATTTTTAATAGTCGTCACAAAAGATTTCTTTCGCTGTCAAAAAATTATGCCACCTAAAAGACTTGCTATTAGTTGATCTAGACCTCAAGCACGAAAAAAAACGGCATTACGAGCTTCAGAAACAGACGAGCAAGTTTGGAAACCGTTCGAGTTTTCACTGCTCAAGCCCGATCGTCTGATACAATGATATGCAAACAACCCTTTTGACCGTGATTAGGAACGAGAAACACAATTTGATGTCGACAAATTGGGTACATTCGTTCAAACAAATCTTCCGAAATTGGTCCCAGAACAACGCATAGCGTAAGACAGAATTATGCATGCAATCAAACACAAGCCAAAACGTTGGATCACGAAACAATATTGTTGGCAATCGCTTCATCTGCAATTGCAGCAAATATTTTGAAAATTATTTATAAATGTTTGCAGTTTCCAGCGCGACTAGCATTTGGACAATCGCTACAAGTGTGTGGACTAAATGTTAAAAATCCATGCTTCTCACATAGACAGCTGTATCTGGCCTGATCACGCGTTGAAAAACCTTAAGATCTATTCATATACGTACCAGACAAAAAAACAAAATATATCCAAAACCACTTCAATAAACATAATTAAAACACAAACACTTTCTTTCTTTGAGTGGCATTGCAACGCATGCCGGGTCAGCTAGTATTATATAATTTCTACATCAATAAAAACAAACTTTCATAAATATTTTTTCACGGAATTGTGCCACTTTGCAGTAGTTTTTTTTTTACAGAAAGACCACCTTTCCTAACCTATCCTCCTCCTCACTTACCTTCCCATGCCTTACATCATCTCTCATCCCCTGTTCGACCCCCAATGGCTACCTTATAAAGCTACATCGCAGATCCAATTATGATGTGAATATTTTATTGGACAATACGGCGTATACTTAAATATAGCTAGCCTGCTGAAGAGGGAGGCTCACAGTTTTGTAACCATTACGAAACTACCCTTCTCAAAAAACGTACACGGTGTTCAGATATTTTATAAGTCAATTATGTTTCTCAAAATGTCGTATCAAGTCTATAACATTACCTCATTAAAGCTTCTAATTAATCCGCCACGGTTTATTAATTAATAATAATCATTGACATCAAATCCTCATATAATATATATATGGCCACAGATAAAGTGTGAAATCTTGTCAATGCATATATTAACTAGCAGTTATAGTTAAATTTTACATATTAAAAATTCACATTAAATGTATGATTTTTTTTATTATTCGATAAACTTTTTTTTATATCTGAGGATAAAATCTCTTCAATAATACACTTGAGTTACATTGTTTTATAGCAACTTAATTAGTAACAGTAAATAAAATTTTGATTAGCAAATGTATGTGTGAATTAACCAGTAAGTGTATAAACTCGGTGACGAGCGCTAGACATAGTAGGGATGTCATTACAGTTTACGTTAAGTTATTATACTGACAAGCGCTATTCAAAGTAGACATGACATAACGATTTAGGTTAGGTTAGACATGTTGAATTGGTGAGAGAGACAACAGACGTTAATATTTTTGAGGCTATGTGAAATGACAAGTGACAGTAAAATATATCAACCGCAGCTGATAATAATTAAGCTGCGTTTTCACATTGACTATAATAGTTAAGTTGTTCAATTCTCCTCTCTCGTATACTGGCCTTAATTGGAAAATGTATAATATTGACAAAGTGGATACCTTAAGTGTGACATAAATATAAAATACATATTACTTGTAGCGATTATACATCTGTTCATATAATTTTTATTTATTAATGTGTATTTTTTTATTTGCCGCCTGTGTGGTCCAGTGGTCAACGGTGTTAGCTTCGGCTACGGAGGGCCCGGGTTCAAATCCCGGTACGGACAGTTTTATAAATTGATTTTTCAATCGATTTATGAATTTCTGTTCAAAGGCATAGATGTATGTGATGTGTTGATTTCCCCCCTCTCACCCATCCTATCCTATGAACGGGGCGTATCGAGAGCGATTAGCTTACCACTAATCCTGCCCTAGCCCTATCCTTCTATCCCTACTCTCTTTGGAAAAAGAGAGGTTGAGCAACTGAGTAACAAGCAGTTCTCGTAGAAACACTTATGTTGAGATAAACTCCATTAGGAGTCCATATGCTCCACATTGGGAGCGGACATGATTTTTTTTTTAAAAAAAAGTGTAATATTGAATATGAGTTCGTTTTACTATAAGTACCTTTACCTTTTTACTTGCATGCTTACCATTATCACTTTTTTACACGGTTTTTGTGGAACGTATCTACCGAATAAAATAAGAGTTAAGTGTATAAAGAAGAAAATAATTTGCATTTAATCAAATTTTAAAACTGCCTAACTCTAATAAGTTGTAAAATTAATTGAAATAAACTGTTAAAATACTCCAGATATCTTTTAACAAAATTTTACGTTGAAAAAATCAATATTAGGCAATTAATCTAGATTGCAATCATGAATATTATGATCACCGGGCAGAGTTTTACCACCAACACGAACCTTTTTAGATTAAGGACTTGTAACGCCTTAAAAATTACAAAAATATGAAAGAAAACGAACATGCAGATTTTTGAATCGGGTGCATTTGTCAAATTGGCCGCGAGCGTAGAGGGCCAACGTTACCTTGTTCGTAATGCCTTATTAAAGGGCGCTGGCTACCCCTTTGTTCGCCTCTGCCCACACCCAACCCTTCGGCCATACATCTCCATCTGGACTGGACAGCTACCCGATACCCACCCCACCCTAAGTACCTTCCCTTAACATTTATGTGACTGTAATGAATGCTTATATTATTTATTGCGATGTCTGGATTTATAGAATTGTATTGTTTATTAAAGTAATTTGTATAATTGGTAACTGAAGACTTATGTTTGAAAAGGCACTTATCATATAATTACAAAACCCATGAAAATATTATTTACGCGCCGTCGTCATTTATTTTTTTACCACACAATATTTCAAATTTTAATTTTATGTACAAGAACAATCCATTTCGTGATCTCTTTCTATAAATATATATTAGAATATCCTTGACCCATAGCCTGTTTGCTTCTTAATTATTTTATACATAGGAAATAAAAAAGCGTGTGGTAACAAAAAAAAACTTACTATTTTAAGACTTTTATTTAATTGGTCAGAATTTAAATAGCGTAATGTTCAGTACTTTATTTATCAAATGGTCAGTATAAATCTAATACTGCGTCAGTATAAACATACAAAACTCAGGTGTTTTTAAATTTGGTCGATGGCCGTCATTATAAAAATGTGGTAAGGTTAGGTTAGTAAGGTTTGGTTGAAGATGACTGTATTCATAAGATGACTTGTGATATGCATACATATGAAAAACAAGATGGAGTATATCAAATTGAGCTAGAGAACATATTAGTTAATTTAATAATAGAAAGACAGACTCTTAATTTCAAAATCACCTCAATAAAGAATTGCATTGCATAAATTTTAATGAAGCACCGATATGTTTACATATTTTTAGTAAAATCTAGGGTAAATCCACTACTACAACATTCTGTCTTAAAAACCATCAAATATCAATAAATCACTGTTGCATAGAGTCAACATAAGAGTTGCATAGAGTCAATACAAGGAGTCAACATAATCAAACATAATAATTTATATTTATTTTGAAGTTTACTTAGAATTCACATATAAATTATCGTTTCGGGAAACACATAAAATCAATTTACTACATTTAACAATGTATTTTTTAATATAAATTAGGATTTCAGAATAGATAAAAAGATGTATTGTGTATCTCTTCTAAGCTAGTATGTATAGGTAAGTAAATGTACATAAGTTTGAATGTAGTTCTGTCGAGAGTGTTAGCCGAAATAACTAAGTAAAAATTGTAGTACTTGCTATTTTTTTAGAACCACAATCAGTATTCGTAAAGAGTTATTTTTTCCCCTATTCAAATATATATATATAGGATAGAGGGAAATAAAAACTTAGTTTCTTTTGTACCAACGCAGGACTTCACGAAGTTACAGTTGGCAAGGAAAAAATACAAATAATGTTACAAATAATTGGAAAATTCACCACGCTTATTTTATCAGGATGGCAAAATCTGAGAGGAGACATCTCGTCTGTTTAATAAACAATGGATATCATGCAACCTAAGTTGGTCCGTCTTCCTCCACGACTCATATTTAAGTTGGAAGTATTATTCTCACTGGCCCTTTTTTATACTCTTCATAAAAGAAACTTTTTAATTAAATACCTAATCATGTAAACGCTCGTGAGCCCGGAACTGGAAATATTGCCGAGTTAATTTTTTACGTTTTTGATTGCAGTCGTAAAAATTGACGCTGAATTGAAGGACGCTGGATTTGTGATATTTTAAGATATTATATTAAATCTTATATATCACGAAATATTCTTTTAATTATGTATTTAACTTTACGTCAAACTAACTGCATTTTTTCCGTCCGTTTTTTGACAGTAAAATTAATTTAGTGTTTTTAAACGTTAAATCGCGAGAAATATTGTATTTAAGTATTTTCGTATTGCTTTTTTGTACGTACAACATGGCAGCTATGTAGAAATCGTTGACTAATAAGCAATTATTTTTTATTTGCAGAAAGAATTTTAATAAGATTTTTATCGTACTGTTTATTTATGTGAAATGTAATGTGGGGTCCTATTGAACATCATTATTGATGACTAAAAAGAAAAATAGTATTTATAAACGATATCTCTTAAGTTTTCGTCGAGTAAAAACATTGATTCAACTTTGGCGTAATATTGAAAAATAATTTTGTATAAAATCAAAATACTTTGTTGAATTCATTCTAACTTTATTAAGTTCTTCTTAGCTATTTCTTAAGCAATCAATAAAATCTCTCATATGAATTTTTGAATGTAATGTTTTAGTTACATAAAGATTATTTGTCAATAATTAAGATAGTTTGTTTTACAACAAATATCAGTTGTATTTGAAGACCTATCATTTATGCTATTCTCAATTTTGATTCAGTTAATAAAATCTGAAAAACTTCTGACGTAAATCATATAAAAAAATACATTATCAGAACGATAAAGATATTTTGATTATCAGTAGAAGTGATTACAGATTAGATCAATTTTTTCTTTGTCTCAACTACAAATATGAAGTATGGTAACTGCAATTTTGATATTATAATTTCAGTAAAACATAGTTTATGATAAATATATTAATGTAAATACAGCTAAAACTATACTAATTGATGATTATTAAATACTGCATTCGAAATGCTTGATTGTATATTAGACAGTGTTATTATTCTGGAAGTAAGTTAAAATTTACTAGGCTTAATTAAAACGTTTTATAGATTGTCAGAATCGAGACCGACGAAAAGAGAGCCGAGCCTATTATGCAAGTAATAATAATTATACATTCAAAACGCCGCTTAAAATAATTTGACTCTATGAATGTAAAATTTCACTAAAAACCGGATGTCCCAGTTAGGGCGGTAAGCTCACAGCCCACGGACGTAGGCGCTCGCGCTTCCCGGACCCGGACTCCTGCGCACTGCCTTTAATTAACAGAAAGTGGTTCATTAAAGCTTATTCATTAAAGCAAGGAGTAATTAGCGAACTCTAATGAATGCCGTAATAATCTAACTGTCGGTACGTTCATGTTGGTGTGGAGCTGTTCTTCTCTCCTCCACCCCCACCCGCCTCATCCTTTTCCGCCTACTTTCAGACCTCTTTCTGTACCCCCACACATAGAACAACTTGTATAGCGCAGATTTTTGCTCATCACTATCCAGAATAAATATTTTACATTTACATTAAAAGGACGGAATTGAGCCAACCGTATTTTTTTTTAAAAAAATACATTGTATGTGTACCCAATATGTATATAATAATATCTTTTGATGATTAGACAATACTTAGCATAAATTGTTATGTTTATTACATTTTCTTTTTATTCTTAAATGCAAGTGTACTCAGGGGTGGGCTGGAGGGGGCTCGCGCGGCCATCTTGTAAAATTTTAATAAGGCCGGCGAGCCCCTTGTTAATTTAAAAGAACACAATATTCTCAAATCAAATCAGTATATAATTGTAATTTTTGACATATATGCTATCTACGACAGCTTTAGTATACACAGTAGTACATTTTTATCAATTTAGATTGATAAGTCTACGATAAATTGCATATTGTAACGTTTTGTAAGCGTATTAAGTAACAATCGATTGCTTATTGCAAAAATATTACATGTAATTGCATAGGAGTATTTAAAAAATTCACTCCTTCCCCAGAACATCGAGAATTGCTTTGAGATTAAGCGAGCCCCTTGTTAACATATTGCCAGCCAACCACTGATGTATCCTATTATTTTATATTAAAAATTTAATTAAATCGACGAAATAGCAAAGTCAAATTTTATCAGCAGTCATTCATAAATGACGTCACACGAATATAACATAGTTATATTTTTAGTATTGCCATTTTATTTCATTACAAAAATATTTTACTGATTTTTGAACACTAAATTTATTCTCAGAATAATTAACTTTTCAACTTTCTATCTGAATAAAAAATGTTGCAATGCTTTGCATCATAGTCGCCATCTCCACATTAAGTTTGTCGCTATATATGGATGGATGATATCGTATAACTGAATAGTAATATATTTTGTAACCAAGAAATCTGCTCCCAAACTATTGGTGTATCTTCTGGTAAACAGTCCACTTGTCCTACATTTGCATAAAAATACAAAATATTCACGATTATTTTCGTTTATTATTTGCCCTCTTCAAAAAATGCCTAATCTATATTGCGTCAATGTAATCAATCATCCCTCTTCGCCCACAGCGGATTTAATACCCTTTCGAATACAATAAAACAATAAGTACCTTGTTTTAAAGCAAAGTCAAATGCCTTAATTAAAATAGCAGAGGTATATCATAAGCTATTAACGTATACAACAAATTAACATTACAATTTGTATAGAAATATCTTATAAAAATATTATTTTTTGTCTTGGCTCTATAATAGTTATCCTATTTCATCGCAATCTCTATTGTTAAAATGACAATATTGTTATATATTAGCATGGAGATGCTGGGTCATTTTATGTTTTCTTAGTTTGGACGTAGCCTAAAGAGCCTCCAGTGCCATTTTGTCTGCGACTTACCCCCTCCGTTAGCTCACTCGCCTCCCATCATTCCTCCGCACGGCCTCCCTCAACTCTCAACCCATTTCGCAACCCTTTCCAGCAGTACACTAATAAGGTTGCGCTTTATTGTAAGAACAAGCGGGCACGGACTGGGTAATTAATTAATTTGCCAATTTATATAAGATTTTTATCACAATGAGGCCATAATATAAAGGAATTTGGAGATTTTCTTGGTATTGTTTGAAGGTTAAACGTGATTACGTCTTCGTTTTTAACGAATTATCGATGAAACGTCGAGATAATATCGTGAAATTTCATATCTTTTATAATTTCTTATAGAACACGAATAACATTTTCATTTTAGAGCCATGAAATATTTTAATAAAAATCAAGCATTTATAAAATTGACTTTGGAAAGGAAAAAGGACGTAACTTACAGTTTCTTAAAAACAGATTTTTTCAATAACCACAATGTATACAACTTGATACACTTTCTATCAAAAGAATGTAAGCTGCAAATGCCAAATTAGCATCTAAATTTAGCTTTCAATTTTGAAAAAAGAAGAACATTTGAAAATTTCTAGTAAGAAAAGGGAATGTTTTTTTTTCAACAACGTTTAAAATTTAAATCAGTTTAAGTCACTTAAACACCAATTTATAAGTCTCCGTGCACTTTAAGGATGTATATATTTCATAATTTGCTTTGACCCAAAATCATCAATAAACGGTTTTTTCACTTTTAAGGTGTTCACTGTCAATACTTGGTGGAATGGCATTATAATAAAAATAATAAAACATTTTTAGTACTTTTTCCATATAAAATTTATTAGATCAGGACCGGTTTCGCTCATCGCGAGCATTATCAACTGATAGTTCAGTTGATATTCAGTTGATATTCAGTTGATATTCAGTTGATAATGCTCGCGATGAGCGAAACCGGTCCTGATCTAATAAATTTTATGTGGAAAAAGTACTAAAAACGGTTTTTTGTAAAATTCTCCTGTAAAATTTGTTAAGTGGGGGTTACGTTATTTTTCCATTCCAAAGTCGATATATATTATGATAAAAGAAACTAAGAACAATGACTTCGGTGTGGAAAAAGTCCCAGTTTTTGTGACAATCAAATCTTAACGTAAGTTAAATGGTTCAATCTTTATTTAAAAACAGTAAATTTCTTAAAAATCTAGAATTTTTCAAAAACTATGTCCGTACTCTATGTGAAGCGTATGAATTTAGAAATGCAGAATACGAACAAAAGTTTTCCTACGAAGACTGGTTATTATCCATTCGCTGAACATATATTTTTAGAGATTGGGTATAGAAGGATGGGGCTTTGATCTAACACATGATTGTTTTTTAGCTAATCGCCCTAACGACGGCACATTTTTTTAAACTCAACTGAGTGCGAGACAATTTAGACATCATACACATCCATGAATTTTAATACAAATCTATATATCGGTTGAAAAATCAATTAACGAAAAGCTCCGTACTGGAGATTCGATATCTCTGGGATTTGATCCCAGAGATATCGAAGTTGAAAATGACGATTTTTACCACTTTACTACAAGCCCGGCACCTTAATTATAACAACAAAAAAAACATTTCGAAAACCATTTTGAACATAAGTAAAAAAAAAACGTTTCATGAGTAACCTAAGCAAAGTTCTTCAATAAGAGTAGAACGATAAAAATGTATTTTTACCTTTAAATTATATTTGTTAGAATTATTATTCTTTTCAAATTAACTCCATTTATTTGAAATTAGTAGTTTTAGATTCCATTCAAATCGATACACTATTTTATAATGAAGTAAATTAAATAGAAATTATTTTGTAAAATAATATATATTTCTAATGCAATTTAGAGTGTAAAATTACTGGGTAACTTTCAATTAGTTTTATTGTATATAAAATGTTGCTTTAAACCAGCGGCCTTCATCTCGTAGAGATAATTTTGGTGGTGTACGGAGTTGTAGTAACATCCATCATTGGAAACAAGAATACTTGAAGTTATTTTAAACACGAGGCCAAAAATATCACAAAAATCAAATTGTTACAATTAAACAAGCGTTATTATTATTTTATACACTAAAAAACTACTTTTTATAGTGGTTATTTTAAATATGTTTGTATCCTTTTTGTAAAACATGTTTGTAGTCCGAAGTAGGGCATCCAATCCCGGGATCCCGTTCAATTTTCTGATCCCTAAATTCTTGGGATTGACACGGCCGCGATCTCGGGATTCCGGGATTGAGAAATGTTGAGCAAATCCCGAAAATTGATACGAAATTGGCAAATTTAAGATTTCAAATTCCTCGATGAGCTAAAAAAAAAATCGAGCTTTTGTGAGAATCGGGGGAAAAGTATAGCGAATTGAGAATTTCAAATTCCTCGGTGAGAAAATTAATCAATCCCGAAATCCCAGGATTGGAAAAAGGCTTCGGGATTGGATACCCTAGTCCGAAGTATTCAAAATTGCGAATATAGTGTTCTGTGATGCGAGAAAGATTGACAACCATTGTTTTAGCGGATTTCTACCGGTGACTACCCTAATAGTAAGATTGAACTACTTACTACCTTACTATTAAGGTATTTATTATATCGACTGTGGAAAGAAAAAAGGACGTAATCTTCAGTTTTTTTAAAACAGGTTTTTTTCGATAATCACAATGTATCAAACATGATAAACGTTTTATCAAAAGGATGCAAGCTGCAAATGCCGAATTAGTATCTAAATTTAGCCTTACAGTTTGAAGAAGATGTAAAAGATAAAAATCCTAGACAATTTCTTTAATAAATATTAGATTATATCAATTAAACACCACTTTAGAAGTCTCCGTGCACTTCAAGGTTGTGTAAAATTCATAATTTGCATATGGCCCAAAATCATCAAAATCGTTTTTTGCGCCCCTGTAAAATTTGAAATGTGTGGGTTACGTCCTTTTTCCTTTCCAAAGTCGATATAAATAGGTTATTTTTTTTGACAAAACATATTTTTTACTGCCAATGTTGAAAAATTGACAGTTTTTTAGATGAATTCGACTGTAACTTTCAGTATACCGACGATATTTCTTAAATGGGCAAAAAAAAATATAATAGAATAAGAAAAGAAAAATTCAATTGTATATGAATACAATATAATTATTTATATATGCAGTTCTTTATTATGTCAAATCATTCGCGATAAAAGTAAAAGTTTCTGATCGATAATAATCTAATTGATAATATATGTATAGTATATTACAGTATTAAAAAAACACCTCTAACATTTAAAGAATGAAAAAAAAATCTGTTACAGAATTTGTTGATTTTTTTTTGGTAATGTTTGGAAGTAGTTGTCGCCTGCTGTGGCCAGAGCTTGCTCTACCGATCACGCAGATCTGTTCGATTCCCGGTCAGATCACAGTGAATTTGAGAATTATTCAATTCAAAATTGTGATCGAAGACTGGGTGTTTGTGATGTCAATTCACATCATTTCTTCTCCTCCCATTCTTCTGATCCTTTAATAACTGGGTGTAGCAAAAGCCATTAGCCAACCACTAGTCCTGCTCTGACCCTATCCTTCTGTCCCTACTATTCACTTTGAAAAAATTTCTCGTAGAAAAACTTCTGTTGAGATACCTCCATTAGGAGGCCATATGCTCCACATTGGGAGCGCACATGGATTAAAAAAATGTCTGTAAGAAAACATGTTGCTAGCTAAACACACGGAGACTCGACAAAATCTTACTCGCGAAATACAGATGGAAAATGAAGGCAACACATAACTCTACAACTCACTTATCTGGCAACACTAAAGTTATTCTGAGACTCTAAAACGGTGATCGTTGGTAGTCTCGAACTATCGCACCATCGAATTCGTCTCGTCTAAATTGGTATTTAAATTTAAAGTAGAAAAGCAAATTTATAAAAACTTGACTTATATAAATGTGAAAATCGCTTGCCTGAATTTCTTTTTCAATAATATAAAAATACATAATTTATTCTGTATTGCTGTTTTAAATGAATATTTTATTAACCTGATCTGTGCCGTGCGGTATTAATATGGCCGTGCATGGAGGGCCGTGATTTTCTTAAAAAAAAAAACCTAATAAATATGTACTTTTTTGGACATACAATAATAGTTAATTACAAACACTTACCGTATAAATACACGATGGGTCATTTCCGCCATCATTTATCCAAAAATGTTTCAAAAACGAAAATTACCGCCATATTCGCTTAGCTCTGCTGGCAACACATTTGAACACAACAAAAAAGCTTTTTTTAAAAATCGATGTATTATAGATTAAAAAACAATATCTTTAAAGTTTAAGTATCATACTATGATTGCAAGAGATGTCACTATGTGCATGATATTTTAAAATGATTAAATACGTTTCTTGTGGCCTTTAAACCGCGTCTCAAATACTGCGTGTAAACACGCACATTTAGTATGGCCGGCCCTACGAGCACGACATTGTATGGCGTGTTAACACGTCCGTGGCAGAGAACCGGTTAAGAGAGGTACTGGTGTCTTGTAAATCAAGTATAAAGTAGAGCGTATTAATTCGCTCATTTTATATGGACGGCCCCTTAAACACGGAATTGTAGAGCGAATAAACTCGCTTGCGGCAGAGATCCGGTTAAAACCGTTTTAAATGAAAACTGCGCACATAACAGATTTCGTTACTTTCTAAGACCGTGACATAAATCAGCGCAAAATTAAAATCAGATCCTTTTAAAATTACAATGTATAATATAATATTATATTAATTGAATTGGCATTTATTTGGTAGAAATCCATTATCAGAGGCTAAAAATATCAAAGTATTTTAGTTCTACAGTTTTTAATATTTTTTATGCGTTGATAGCTATTTCGGCTTTCGCCATCGCCAGAACTATGTTTAAACCTATATTTTGCTCAGCTTTATATACTGGCTCTGAAGAGATACACAATGCATCAAGTTATTCACTCTAACATCCTAATTATAATTACAATATTACACTTATTACATATGATTTTAGTGTTTCAAAGAACGATTAACAATATGGGTTTATTTCTTAAAACATTAATTAGGATAAAATTAAACTGATATTTATTATTGATTATATCACATTAAATGTATTAACTATGGCTTTATTGTTTCGAAAAACAATAAGCAATATGGTATTTTTCAAGGTAAATTAGGATAAATTATACTAATATTTATTATTAATCACATTAGGGGTTTTAACAACGGTGATGGATTAATAATAGTTTGTTCATTTAAGATGTTTTGTTGATGCCAAAATTTTGGTAATGTTAATTATTCATAAGGGTCAAAAACTAAATTTATTAGAACAACTTGAAATTAATAGGCATAATCTTTTCTTGTTTAATTTTTATTTTTGTAATGACAGTTGGCATAGTATTATTTAAAATTTCACTTGACATCCACTCCAAATATATGTATTTTAATCGTTATAACGAACCAAAAATAAAAAAATAATGTTATGTTGATAGGAATTGAAGACGAGACCTTCATAATATTTTATGAAGATACATATATCGACTAGTTGGGTGTTGGTGATTATTTTTATAGGAGTAATTTTCCAACGACTGATGATGAAATGCATTAAGCCAACAGAAAAACCAGACTTTAAAAAAAATGCAAGCTAGTTTAGAATTGAATGCCAGTCCATTAGCATGAGGAATTGAAGTGTGTAGTGAAATATGAATTTCCTCTCCCGCAACTTCCAAATAATTGAACTGTACAATTTCTGCAATTAACTGAGCGCAACTGGCGAACTATCTATCTCCGAACGGATATCAATACCACTATAAGGGGTGTACAATTTTGGTTTAAAAATATTCATTTTAAAAAGTTTTTTTTAGTAATGGACAGCTAAGGATTTCGACGCCGTTGCTTGTTAGCCAAAACGTTTTTCTAGAGCTTGGTTGCTGTATAAAACGGACAAGGTGCAAATAGATTCCTTCAACAGTAATCCAATACATAAGTTCATCTCATCAAAACCATATAATGTATTTTGAAAAATGTTTCAAAAATTAACGAATAGAAACAATTAAAAACCATATTATCTTTTATTATTATCGATTAAATTTAACTTGTTTCATTTAAGTAATACAATTGTTCATTACATCGTTCAGGCTGCGTGATCGAGTTTCAGCGTGATTGGTTTGAAATACGGAGATCACGAGTCCGTATCCTAGTACGGACAATTTTTACAGATTGATTTTTCAATCGATTTATGGATTTATGTTAGAAGGCATGAACGTATGGATGTTTTGAATTTCCCCTCGCATACATAGCTAACCACTAGTCTTGAATAAGTCCTATAATTCTTTCCCTGCTTTTTAATAGAAGTTGAGCAACTGAATAACAAACAGTTCTCGTAGAAACTCTTCTGGTGGGATAAATTCCACTAGAAGTTCACATGCTCCACATTGGGAGCGGATATATAATAATAAAGCTTTCCAATTCGTCAATTATTTTATTAAAATAACACTTCTTCAATTGCTCTTTTGCTATCTGAAAATACGTATTATCTTAAGAAATCTTGTGCTACTGTTTTAACAAAATATGGATTGAGCTTCTTAATTGATAAATTATCATTATGACTTCTGTAAATTTAGTCATTATTGAAAACAAACAATTTACCGAGAACAAATCGGTCGATACACCAAATATAAATATGCACATCATTGCATCACTTCAAATAACACATACTAAATGTTGTAATGGAACATTTTTTTATTTGTCGAGTCATTTTTTCAGAGTTGTAGGCAGTTATGTCAGGCCCTGATTTTCAAAGCCCGTTCATTGAATTTCCCAATCTGCGCGGGGCTTTCCGCCGCCTAGTTAGCGATGGATCCTGTGCCCCTCTGCCTCCACCACACATATCCTACCAGCTTCCACCCTTTTCCGACAAGATAGCTTTCGCACACGATTAATGGATGTAACATTCCTTGTCTGTCTTATACCGAACACTGGTCATGGCCCCCTGGTACGATATGGTGGAACAATTAAAAAGATTGTTCATAATCTTTAATCGTATACACTTTCCAGTGAATACAAAAATTTTACCGCCAAAATTATATATAAAGTATGTTTAACGCTCGTGGTGTGGTAAAAAGTATCATCCATCATACATACTGCTCTTTCAATTCAACTCCGTTTTTGGTCAACCATTAGATACAAATAGATTTTATTATCATAACAATCTGCCAAGACTTGTATCAATATTGACAGGTTCCAGAATTGATTAGCCATTAATGATGTATTATAATTTTAAGGGCATTATTTAATTTTTAAGATATCGGTTCCTATAGCGCAGCGATTAGCGTTTTGGACTACCGTGCCAAACCTCACGTGTTCGAGTTCTAGTACGAACAGCATTTTTTCGGTCTTTGCGATGTTCCTCCCAACCTTCCTATCCTTTAATAACTTGACGTAGCGAGAGCGGTTAATTAACCACTAGTCCTGTCCTAGCCTTATCCTTCTATTCCTACTACTCCGTTTGAGGTGTTGAGTAACAAGCAAGTAGAAAAACTTCTGTTGAGATACCTTCATTAGGAGGCCATTTGCTCCACATTTGAAGCAGGCATAATAAAAAAAAATATTGCATATTAAGGTCTGGTTTACTTAACATTGATAGTTAAAATTTAAGAATAAAGTTATGATGATCTATTGTGATCCGTCAATAGGAGTATTCACAGACACTAGGGTATCCAATCCCGAAGCCTTTTTCCCTTCCCGGGATTTCGGGATTGATTTATTTTGAATCTCGGGATTGAGATTTTCTCACCGAGGAATTTGAAATCCTCAATTTGCTATACCTTTTCCCAGAATCTCACAAAAACTCGTTTTTTTTTTTAGCACACCGAGAATTTCGAGAATTTGCTCAAAATTTCTCAATCCCGAAATCCCGGGATCGCGGCCATCTCAATCCCGAAATTTCGGGATCAGAAAATTGAACGGGATCCTGGATCCCGGGATTGGATGCCCTAACAGACACCTCTTATACAAATAATTTATGATTGACTACTACTACTCGAACTGGTTGCTATTCAGCTCTCTTCCGAAGCGAATATACACTAATTTTATTATAAGAGTTTATTCGTTTATCAATTTTATGTGGAATATTTTATTCCACATAAAATTGATAAACGTATTCCACATAAATATTCTTCATTCAGTGTAAATAAATTTTATATAAAGAGTTTATAAGTTTATTATATATAAAATCTTATGAATTTAGCAAAGATTAATATCGAATTTAATTGACAAAAAAACTTTTGTTGGCAACGTTCAAAATAAATGTTTCAAATTGTAAACTATTCAAGACAATTTGTGAAGTACAAGGCTTAAGGTCTAAGCCGTTCGAAATGATCTAAAAGTGGGGCTATATGGCTTGACCCTTCACTTATACCTATAATATATTTTCCAGAAAAATACGATACGCTTCATTTATTGGACGCGCGCGTTGTATGATGCTTGGCATGCCGATATTTATAGCACCATTGTAACGTTGCATATAGTTTCATTAATAAAAATAAGCAATTGAATTTTTCATATATCATAATGAGAACTTTCCATTTTTAGCTCTTTAAATGAATTATATCGACACGTAATAGGCAAACAATCGTAACTGACAATTTATAAATTTTACAGGATATTATTTCTTAAATTAAGTTCAAAAAATGAATTTCTTCAGAGCGATTAGTAAATAGTAATATATTGTCAATGTCTATCCAGATATTATAATAAAATTTTCTGATTTCTTTCAGTTCTCTTGATCAGAGATTCTCAACCGGGATCGACGTGGAACTATGATAACAAGTCAAAACACTAAAATGCACAGGCCCTAAAAAAAACAGGCGAATCAGATAACGCTCTAAAATTGTTTTCCCTGACGCCTTATACGCGATATTAAATAATTATGAATTGGATTATAACGCAATTTACCGAATTGCGTCGCTTAAGTTCTTTTGCCGAAAATGGGTCGATATTATTAGCAGGGTGCTGGATGACGTTATCTCTCCAACAAATTCCTTTATTTGGTAAAATGCCTTGCATGGCTAGCAGCAACATATTACTAGCATATTTGACTTTCATGTGATATAAAAAAATGCTGGATAAATTAACTGGGCGTAGCGAGTGCGATTAATTAACAACTGGTCCTGTCCTAGCCTTATCTTTCTGTCCGTACTACTCACTTTGAAAAAGAGAGGTTGAGCGACTGAGTAATAAAAAATTCTTGTATGAAAAAACTTTTGTTGAGATACCTTCATTAGCAGGCCAGATGCTTCACATTGGGAGCAGAAATGGATTAAAAAAACTTTTATCACTTGTTAAATTGTATATAAAAAATAAATTTAAATATGCGTAAAAAATCTGGCTCAAATTTATTTTGTAAATATTATGTTGTTTTATTGATTTTTACTGAATATATTCAAATCTATTTTTCAATTTTTTTTTTTAAAAATGAGACGATGTATTTTTTATTTGAATTCATATTTAAATGATATTTTTTTTTAAAAAAAAGTATACTTATACGCGCTGGATATGTGATCTCTCATCGAACCAACTATAGCGGGTAGATCCGTGGCCAGTATAAGGATGCAATTAAGCTAAACCAGTCCAGCATCGAGCGCTATCCATTCCCAAATTGCCAATTTGTATTACACATCTCTCTCTTGCAGTGGGAATCGTTTTGAGGGTGAGAGAGGGAGGAGTGCATTTACAAGGGGAATGACTCGACCGCGAAGGCGAAATCTCACAAACCATAACATAGATTTATTTTGGAATCAATATTGATAACTAAAAAATATACATAAACGAGATCATTGAAAATAAAACATTTTTTTTGTAACAATGAATTTTTCCTTTTCAATTTTCTTGAATCACATTTAAATATTATAATAGAGATCTTTTGTTATCAATATAAAGAAATTTATTTAAGCGATCTGCATTTTTTACTTATTTATTTGTAAACTAGTGACGAAGAACTAATGCAAATTCTTAACAATCAATTATAAACAGATACACTTAAATCTTTTTAACATCCACTAAAAAGAACAAATAGCATATTTTTACAAGAATCATTTTTTCTAACACGATTCCCAACACAAAAAAACTGAAACGGATTTCTTAATAATAAGAAATTTACCAACACAAGACAGTAGTAACATGCAAAATGCTTCATTAAACGTATCAGACATTTCTAGTAAAAGTTCCAGTATATTATCAAGTATCGATGAATATTATTATTTTTTTCTAATTAAAATACAAAGTATTCACTTTAATTTACTTATTGTGTCTTCATTATTACATTTTTAACACGATTTTCTGTACCACAATGTTGTTATTTTTTCTAATCACACGGCTTTTTAGACTAAAGAACCATTCTTCAATGATTTTTATCACTTTTTTTATACGGTTTATTGTGGAACGTATATACCGTATTAAAAAAACAGTAGAGTGTACATACTTGAAACTTTTTAAATAAGTGCGTATTGAATAAACACGTTTTATTACTGCTTTTGGGTTTCTAGATACAGCCACCATGATATATATATTTAATTTATAGTCTTGTTTTAGCTCTAAAACAATAGCATACCAGGTATTGAGCGGCTATTCAAAGTAGAGCTATAATTATTCCATTTGAATAATAATTATCTGTACAATTATTGTGTGATACAAGTTATAACTAACGACTTTAATCGGGAATTTCAGATAGTTCATGAAAAAAATAAGCTCATGTCGTTACCTTATCGAATTAATTATATTAAGCTGGCCTGAATAAGCAATATAAAATAGCCGCTAAATATTTTTCAATTAAAAAAATCGTTAAGAACTATTATTTTTTCTTATTTAACATTTTTTTCCAAGCCTGTCAAGCATGACGCATTGTTTAATTAAACTATAAATAAAGTCACTTAGCCTGATATTAAGTTACAAAAAAATCTTATCTGTTTGAGACAACTTATTGTCTTTAATCCAAAATGAATTACCACGCCAATTAATTTTGACATTGTTTTTTGTCCTTGAGTAAATTGCAAAGCTTAATATTAATAAAAAATATTAAATTTATTTATTCGGATGCGGTACTCGTCAATATAATTTTCTATAAAATAATAATGATAACTAACAGAATAGTCTGCTCCACCGCTAAGTTAATTAAAGCCTTCGTTGACTAACAATTTTTATTCGAGAAGAGTCATTGGCGTTCACAGGACTTAATACAGAAGGTTCAGAGAGTGGACTTGATAATTAATTTAATATATTTGATAACAATACAAACTAACATAAGTTATATAAACAAACTCAGAAATAACATAATTTACTCTTAATTAATAAGATGTACGTATCTGTTTAATTTAAATTTAAAGAAAACACACGAAGACCAATAATAGTATAAATTGCAAGAAAGCGTTATAATATAAACATTAATTTACAGATTTTTAAATATTTATATTATTAGATTTTTCCTATTATATTATATGTATAATATATGAAATTCGACGTTGTAGCAATAAGATTAAAATTCAGGGTTCGGAATAATTTGTACGTCTTATTGTTGAATAATCAAAGGTTCTTCGTGTATAAACAACGACTCTTTGGAAATTGTTCATAACTATATAACCTAAATCCACATTTTAAGAACTATAAAACGGAACTAGTTTAACGCTTACAGAAATATTTTTTATTGCGACACTTTTTTGACCATTTCGATGTACTTAATATTAAATATATTATATTAAATATTTATAACTTATTATTTGAGTCATAAAACCAATTTATTTGTATGAAAATATCAAAATGACCGAATGTGTTTTATGCCCCACTTTTAATGTGCTCTCTTCTCTGTCAATACTAGTTACAAAAGAGTGTTTTATTATTTTTTTATTGTTTAATGTACTTCAAGATATCTTGCAAAGCACCTACAGTGCGAATTTTATTGGGCGTGTATTGTTATTTTTAATAAATATAATATGTTAATCATTGAGTATTAAAACAAAAATAAAATAAAAAAACTCTCGGCAAATTACCAACCAAAATTCATAGAATGTAAAAGAGATCTCAAGCTTTGTAACATATGTATATATATGTTCAAACAATACAAATTATATTATGAATTTTAAAACAGATTTCAAATTTTTATATTAAAGTCAAGTCGTACTGTTTGTGATAAAACTTGCTGTATAATTTGAAAAAAGTTTTTTGAACGCCATTGTTCGCAGTTTTCAGTTAGAGCACAATATTTTCGTAGCATTAATTATATTTTCGTTCCGTAATTGCATCAGTGGCGCATCAAACTGCATCTTGGAAGACGTGAAGCCTGTCTGTTGAGAAAACTCTTGTGGAAAACCTAATTAGTGAGATGAAAATGTACCCCTTTTGTTTTCCACGTGGGAACTTGTTGCAGGCAGCGATGGCATTCTGTTATAATTAGGAAAATAAATTCAACTCGCTTTGTTTATATATCTATAGTAATAGGCATATTATATTTTGTATATTCTCAAATCGATGTGTTACTTGCTTCTTAACCTTTAGAGATGTACAGACGTATATCTACGCCATTTTTCTGTAAAGGAGTATGGACGTATTTTTAACTCAACACAGGAGTGTCTGTCTGTGAGCATGTATATGTTTTAATTATGAATTACTTGTATACATTGAAAAATAATCAAACAATTGTCATGTTAAGAAAAGTCAATAAAGTAAAATAAGGTCGATATAGATCTATTCACTCCTTTAAAGGTTAAAATTTTAAATAAATTTAATCCTCGTTCCACAAGATATAAAACATAAAATTTACTTTTTCCAACACATAAAACTGATAATAAATAAAACATTATTTTTTTATGATCTCAATTGTATTTCTAATATTGAAAAACTATGATTTAAAAAACAGAAAAATACTGTATTTACACCGCTCAGAAGAAATTAAAAGACGATACCGGAGAATGTGGGAGGCATCCTGTATTTTACACAAGTGCATGTTGGCCCATCCACTATTCTATCAAGCCTAAAGTGCTTTGCACCAAAATCACCGTGCCCAGATATGAATTGTCTAGTCCAGTAATATGGTATTGGTTCCTTTGTGGTTTCCATACGCTATTTGACAGTATGAAATAAATTTAAACCTACAGAGGTTGAAATTGTTCAATCGATTACTTATCAAATTAATATTGGAAGCCATTTTTATCAAATCAACGGTAACGCCATCATTATCTTTTTAACTAAATGACATTTTTTTTTGATTAATCATATATATACACGATTAAAACAACTCACAAGTCGTCAGTTCAATAAATTACATAAAAAATACTATTAAATTAAATACATTAATATGTCTTACCTGAAGAATTTATTTTCCCAAGTAAAAGCTTTTAATTATTATGTTGATTCCTGGGATGCGCTGAAAAGTCTTTTTACGTTTCATAATTTCGTTGCATTTTTAAGTAAGGTTAACATAGGTTGTCAAAGTGCAAGCTCTCTGAAATGCAGCTTAGGTTGATTGGATTTTGAAGGAACTAAACTGATTTTCATGTGAAATGGTATATGAATATGCAAGTGCCACGTTTCAAGGCGGATTATTCAAATGACGTAAGCAAATGGTGTATTCCAAGTGTACTTATATTATACAAACATACATCTGATGTAAAGTGTAATTTTATTATTCTACATACGTTCATTAAAACTTTGTTATATAAAATTTAACTCAATTCATAGCAGATTTCGTTTCCTGTGTGTAGTAAATAGGAAATCCATTGTAATCTTATTGTGCGTTTACTTTAAAAAATCAATTATTTTGTGTTGAAATAAGGTTGTATTATTAATATCAAAATAGCAAATTAAATAGTGATCACACAAATTAAGACCTATATAAACGATCTCTCCCATCCAAAGTAATCTTTTCTCAGAATCTGATTGTGTAATCAAACAAATCGCAATCTCCAATGACGATATCGGCTTTCAGAGAATCGCGAGTGACTAAACTGATACTAGCAATTCGATGTTATGTAATGTAAATAGTACTGTCTTAATTAGGAGGTTCACTTTCACGTAGAGTCTTCCATACATAACACAATTGATTACCTTCCTATCAAGCCTGCTTAGAACACCCTTAAATTGAATTCTTCTTTACAGCTGAGATAGATTTTCATGTATATTTCTTCTAACACGAACACATTTGTGGACATGACCTACACTAGGCAACCGTAAGCACTACATCTCAAAGGCAGATATTGTCTCCCTGTATGATTTTTTATATCTTGTTTTAATCACCATATTGCCACTTCAATACTTCAACTACGTTACTTGATTAAACATGTTTTTTTTTAAATAGCTATCGAATATCTTTGGTATAACTTTCTTTCTGCAAAATTCAATTGAAAATTGTGTAATTGTTACGCATGTGAAAAACCTTTTTCATTACATTTTTAACAATGATTATAGCTTACAAGTATTTTAATCAAACAAAGTTTGATTTTAATTTTTCCAAGTATGATTAAATCAGAGTTACTTCATTGCAGTATTAAGATGGCGACGTCAGAAAATTAAGCAGGTTCTTAGGTCAAAAGATAACAAAAATAATTACTGATTATTTAAAATAATATCTTAACAAACAATGATTCAATAAGAAATAATGATGCTTATTTAATTCTATTTTAGGTCTGTATGGTATATTAAACTTGAAAGCTTTAAATTTTACTATAATATTACCGTAGCAAGCATTCTCTGGGTACAATTTTTATAATTCTACTAAAATGACTGATTCTATTTCACCTATAATCTTTATTAAACAGAACTCTTGTTTAACGTATTTTTAGATGCATTTCCGCTTTCTCATTTGCCATTCTTTATTTTTTACAGTCGGGCTAACAGCTAATGCCAATGTGCCAAATATTTTTTTAAGTTGAAAGATGAGAATTGTATTGTAAGTCACTCGAGATCAACTCGAGGTAAATTGACATCACAAATACCCACGTCTTAGGTCTCAAATTTAAATTGAAAAATCTATATTTGACATTGACCTTACCGGTAATCGAACCCAGAACCGCCTGATCGGTAGAGCAAGCTCTAATCAAATGGACCACAGCGGGCAACTAAACTTGTCTTTGTGGTAATGAGTTTTCATTTGTAGCTATACCAGTATCATATTAAATGATAACAATTATGTCTAACTGAAATTAACGAACAATCACTAAAAAACTGAACATATTTTTTTACTAAAAACCCATAATTGATATCTGTAAAGGGTTATACTATTAAGTGTTTTTTTTTTCATAAAAAGCTTTAAGCTGACAAAATATTAAATAAGGCGTTACTCATCTAAAGTACATGCGGGAGTGATACAAATACTGAATAAGTACCCACTCCAGAAATAAAAAGAGAAAAAAAACTTTATTTTTATACAATCTCTACAGAGGATTAATATAAATATATGTACGTAAGGAAAAACGGAAATGAAAAGTATGGATATGAAAATAGTACTACACGTAATGTATGTGATATGTATTTTATACAACACAAGGCTGATTCATTTTCTATTTTCTATTCGTAATATAGCTGAGTCAATAAAAGTCCCGCGTGATCGCAAGTAAGTAGAATAATATGTAGGGTTGCTACCTATAAGGGGTGCAAGAAAGCTTTCGACAAGTGAGCGCCGCTTAAATTTGCATACTACATAACAATCATTGTTAAACAATCTATATATTAATAGCCGATAAGGTCCGTATGTCTGAGTGGGTGAGTGTCTGTTTGAAGTGAGCGTCCATTTCACACCTTCCAGTCTCCACTTTTTTATTCATACTAAATTTATATATTAAAAGTCGATAAAATAATCACTCGCTTTTCACTTTTCACAAATGTGTGCGTACTGATGATGTCCTCGAGACATCTTCTTCTACGAAATGTATTTTGTTTGCGTACATTTTCAAATTAATAGATAATGAAATGAAATGAAATAAAATAAAATAAAATAAAATAAAATAAAATAAAATAAAATAAAATAAAATAAAATAAAATAAAATAAAATAAAATAAATTGAAATAAAATAAAATAAAATAAAATAAAATAAAATAAATTGAAATAAAATAAAATAAAATAAAATAAAATAAAATAAAATAAAATAAAATAAAATAAAATAAAATAAAATAAAATAAAATAAAATAAAATAAAATAAAATAAAATAAAATAAAATAAAATAAAATAAAATAAAATAAATTGAAATAAATTAAAATAAATTAAAATTAAATTAAATTAAATTAAATTAAATTAAATAAAATAAATTAAATTAAATTAAATTAAATTAAATAAAATGAATTAAAATAAAATAAATTAAACTAAATAAAATCAAACACAATGCAGCAAAAATCTCCCGTTGCTGGGCAACGGGCTTACAGCTAGTGGCTATATTAATACGCGATAATGTTGGTTATATTGACACGGTGGGGTTATTGGCATCCGCTTCCACTAGCACTTTTGTGAGGAAAACTGGCAGGATTTTAAAAAAATGTGTAGCTAAATTAATCGTGCTTGAATTTTATTATCAGGAAACCCGTAATATCAATTGTTTATTGTTTATGGCCTTAAATGGCAACATTGTTTTTCGATACCGATGTAACTTTTGTTTTTTTCTTTCTTGCTCTTGGGGACACGAACCGTACACATCGTGTGTGGGGACTACTTCCCGGTCTCTGGAAAGTGGTTCCAGAGACCTTTAGTTGTAAATTCACTTGCAGTTCTTTTTCTTTTGTGGTTTTGTTTTTTTTTCGAGACGAAAGAAATAATATTTTTCCATTTAGACGAAAATTAAATTCCATTTTGTTCTCTGCGCAGAATTTAACGACATTTTTTTTATTTTACATTTATAAAATCGTGTGAGCAAGCTAGGTTTATAATAGTTATTGTGTATTGTAATAATTCAAAATTTTGTTTGTTAAATATTTTATTTAAAAAAAAATCTGTGATTGCAAGTTCTTAAATAAACGTTTTCGTGTTAGTAGAGCGATGTTTGGATTTAATATCTACCTACCTGTGGACTCCGAGTTTAGGCCAGCGGTATTTGTCGTTGTGACTTTTATTAGTGGGGATTTATTCTTGGGGCTTAACATCGTGAACAATAGTAGAAATTTCTAAAAATAAATGAAACTCGCTCTAAAATCAAATTACGAGTAATGTTAATATGTTAGTTTGATAGGTCCCAATAGGGCTATTTTTGTTTCCCGGTAACAAAAATATCTAATAGTGATCTAGTCAAAATCACACAGGAATGATGTAAAGCAGTGTAGTCATATAAAAAAACCCAAAATGAATGGTGGACTACAAGTAAAATACTATTATTATAATTTTAAAAGGGATTTTTGACATCAGCAAAAAGTGATTCTCTAATATATTTTATAATGACAGTATGGTTAGCCGCACAAAAATACATGTCGGGTTTAAATTTTCCCTGTATTGTTATTAAGTGTATCATGTATACAGTGGCGTAGCAAGGGGGGTGTGGTACGGGCGGCACATTTTTTGGGGCGACATTTGAAAAAAAAAAAAATATATTTCGAGAAATTATATTTATACATAAAAAAATTAAGCTACACGTAGTAATAACTTCTGGTTCATACATAAAAAATAGTATAAGTGACTTAAAACAAAATTAGAGGAAATATTGTGGGAGGCTAATTCAAGGACCGCCCCGGGTGGCCGGGCCCCTTCATACACCACTGCATGTGTATTTTAAGACCTTAGACAGTCAGAAATGAATTAATAAACCTCAGGGTAACTTTGAATGAGGGAGATTCTGCAGAAGGCCAAAAATCACACAGGATTAATTCAAAAATATATTTTCGAAAATGCGCATGCATGTTATTTTTTCAATAAACATAAGAATGAAGCAGTAGTTAAAATGTTAAAAATAAGTTTACAGTTTTTATTGGTTGGTAATACCAATCAAAATAAAGACCACAACAAGAAAAACATTCCTAACATCGTTTTAATCTTAAAATAATCTTCAAAAAGTCACTTATAGTAAAACATATTGTGTATAGCATTCACATGTTTGAATTTAGTCTGATAGGGTGTCACTATGCATAGAGTCTTGGGACTACCCTTTTATGCGACTTGTGGGCGTTTTATCGAGATTAAAGCCATATTTCAGTAAAATTTCGGAAACATGAGCGCTGATTTATTGTCATTGATAATTATTGTTAATATTTCAACATTTAAACATACACTACATAATTGAATACAAATTAAAGTGTTCAATAATAAAATGAGCATTTATTTTTTGTATAATAACCAACGTATTTTATATACGCTAATATTTAACAGCTAATATTTAGCATATATATTCATTTTACCAAATAATACAAATAATATCATTTTACCAAAGACTGCGACGAAAAAGCAAATAATTTGTTTGATTATTCTTATTGTTTATTATTAATATATTGATAGGTTAGGACACAGGTGGAGAACCTTTTCTTCTCTAAAAGACGCAGTAAACATTGACTAGGGACTACTAAAAAATCATACCAATTAAACCCAGAAATTTGCGAATTTCCCAAAATTATCAGCGTGGGACCTATTTTTTAGGTCTTTCAAGAATTTTGAAATAAAAAATCCCTAGAATTTACGGATTTGCCGAAATTAGCAGCGTGGGACCATTTTTTTTTAGGTCTTTAGGTCAATTTTCAAATCCAAAATGTGCAGAATTTTAGAATTGACCAGAAAGCCGCACCAGGGTAGCCAAAAGGCCGCAGGTTCTCCATACCTGGGTTAGGATGATGGAAAAGAAAAACATTCGTTCAGAAATACAGCTCGAATACAGAAGTATAGCGAAAGTGACGAGCTAACAACTTTTTCTGTCTTAGCCTTATCCTTTCTATCCCTTGAGTAACTAAGTAACAAACAGTTATCATAGAGAAACTCCTGTTGAGATACCTCCACAAGGAAGTCATATGCTGCACATTTTGAGAGGGCATAGATAAAAATAAAATAAAATGATTCCAAGTCAGCTAAAGGAGATAGGGCTTGATCAAATCGTATTGTTCAGCAATACATTTCCAACAATTTACAATAATTAGCTGTTTAAAAACTATGTCTCGTTGAAAATCTTAAGTAGAACCAATTCTTAATAAATCCACATAAAAAAATCATATTGCAATATGATATAGTACTTGGTGTAATAATAGATCAAAATGATAAATAATTGATGTTATATGTCATGTATTGCGTATTGAACTGTTTCCATACATTCCCCACAAGTAATCAATTGAAATAGGTGAGAAAGCAATGTACATATAAAGTCATGGCATGCAGATACATTGATTGAAAATCTAAAAAGCATCATATTATAATTTTGATCCTACTTTTAACATACGTTCCTGATTAAAAAAGTTAACGCCGTTTTTTTAATCGTCATCTAGTAATAATTTTAAACATCTGATTTCAATTTGTTGGTTTATTAAACTATATTTTATATTATAATAAGACACTAGTATAAAAAAAGTGAAGCATTTGACGTTTAATCGAAATTACCGCCAACACAGGAATCGTTCGTGAATTATTTGTTTTAATTAATTATACGAATCTAAGAAGCGTTATGATCTTTGATTACTGTCAGAATAAATGAAAAAAATAAATGTATATTCAATCGTACCGATATCGCCGCAAAATCGTTAATATTGGAAGCTATGTGTAGTTAACTACTTATACATCTTAATTAAGATACGATTGAATCTACATTTTTTTTTTCATTTATTCTGAAAGTAATCAAAGATCATAACGCTTCTTAGATTTATATAATTAATTAAAACAAATAATTCACGAACGATTTCTGTGTTGGCGGTAATTTCGATTAAACGTCAAATGCTTCACGACGCTATTCTTTAAGATAACCAAAAAAACTTCTTTTTACAACGCCTTGCTGTCTTTTCTGTCATAAACCTCATTTATAAAATTAGGATTCAGACTGAAGGTATTTAATGTCATTTTAATATAATATTTAACTGTTTTACTTTTCCTCGCGTTAACCATAAACATAAGTAATTTAATTCTTAAATTAAGTTAATACCGACCTTTTTATAATCTATAGACATTTCTACGAAATGGGTTTTAGAATTGCTTTTTAATGATGATCGATTCTTAATGATTATATGTAATTTCAATGACCTATGGCGATCGTATTTGTTGTCGAGTATAATTTTCCAATTAAAATTGAACATCACTTGAAACAAATCAACAGTCAATCTCATTCAGATCACTATCAATGATCAACTTTATTAAGATCATCCGTGCAATTGAATGCTTGAAGATAACGAAAACTAGGGTCAGCAATGTTCAAAACGTTCATCATTTTTAATAAAAGTTATATTATTCTATAGTTATTTGTCATAGTATCATGCAAAAAAGTTGAGATAATAAACATAATGATATATTGTCTCTTTTAGAAGGTTTTAAAAAACACTCAAAGACATGAATGACTACATTCGTTCAATGGGAGAATAAATTATCGGGAAACGGACCTGTCAATTTCAATCAGTGAAATGAAATTTTATATTTTTACAAGTATTATTGATTTACTACTTAAAAAATCTTTTAGAAATAATAAGAACGTCGTATAAATTATTATGAACAATAATTCCATTAGTGAAATGAGATGTTAACTTTTTATTACAATCCATCATAAACATTATTTGTTTTGAGTGTAAGGGTTGTTTTTTTGTTTCCGATAGCTCTATTGACAGCACTACTAGACTGTTGTATTTTGAGCAGTGTTTTATGAAACTTTTACCAGAACATGCTTCTCAAACATTAACAAATTGGTAAGTACAAACTGTACGAGAAAACCCTCATTGTATCACTATTTTGTATTGGCAATATGCCTGAAGAGCTTTTAATAAAAATGATTATAATTTATAATGACGCCTCTGTAGTTCTTTCTAAGCGTGGTTAAGTGATGAATTGATATAACAGAGTTATAAATAATTTAAATTTTCACTTGTATTCAATTTTTTCACGAAAAAATATTATGACGAATACAAAGAATTGTTTTATTTGAAAAGGCAAAGATTGCTATAAAACACACAACTACAAACGTATGAATAAAAAAGTTTTGAAAAAAAACGATACTAAATTAAGCGTGCTATATAAAATATACATAATCAAATAGAATATTTGCATTTGATGTATTTACATATCATCCATGTAATACAAAAACTGGCTTACAAATATTTTTGCGGTTGTACTTCTATAAGGTCTCCATAGGTGATAAAGTGACCGAGTGATATTAAAGATTGTGAAAAAAAATACAACAAAATTAAGTATTTGTTTGATTTGGCTCAGCATGTACGGAATATTACTAAATTAACTTGAACTTGTCAGTCTCCAATACGGTAGCCAAAACATGTAGGAATGTACATTATTTTTTTTACAGTAGTGTTTTCAGTTGTAATCGTTTTATACAATTAAATTCAGTTGATGACTCTTGATATCTTTGTTACCTGTTCGTAGCATGTAGTGTTGGTTACTAAAAAAGTTTGAAAAGCATTGAATTTCGACAACTCCCTGTCTCCCCTACACTTTGTTAGATTTATACGAGTCTTACCCATCAGGCTGATTGATTTAATATAATATCGCTGCTTGATTTATTTGTTTACGCCAAAGTTTGTCAACAATCTACATTACATTAAAGAAATGAATAAAACCGTCGATCGTATACCGGTTTATGTGCGTTTTACATCAAAAAACGCCATTTTACAATATTTTATGCGATCGTTTATGTCAGAATTAGAATAATACGAGTGGCTTGAAGTGAACCATATTGAATAACTTACTAGTAATTTAATTAAACTGTTTGTGCCTGGAGTTTAAAAACTTTCATGACGTGTCATGCAGAAAATGAGCAATTGATTACATGAAGGTAGAAAAATACTCTTAAGATAGAAGGAGCATATTAATTCGTAATAAGAGTTGTTGTCACGAGAATTTAGCTTAGCTTTGGAAGAAGACTGATAATGCTATGAAATAAATTGTATTTATCTAATCGCTCTTGCTTTGCCAATTTTTTAAAATTTGAGGGAATGTGTGCATCACAGAAACTCGTGCATATAAACACAGTACCAACAAATTGCCCGTTCTGAGATTTGAACGTTGACCAATCGGCTACAACACCGTCAAACATATAATACATTGCATATTAATACAAAGTCAGCCAGATTTAAATTGTTCATTGCTTTCATTACGCTATAAATTTATTAATAAAATGAAACATTAAAGTTTGTTTGTTTTTAAGTTTTTAAGTTTTTTTCTTTGTCATCAATTATTAAATCAAGATTAGCCAATAAGTTTTAATTGACTTCTCTCTGTCCGTTTCACTATTTTTCTTCTTTACATGAAAACCACAAATCACTTACAATGATGATTGTGTTTGGATAGTTCTCTCCTCTGGTCTGAATTAAGTTTTATTTTATTTATACTGTAAACAATACGCTCCATTCCATAATAAATAGAAAAACTGTTCTGCTAAAAATAAATCTTTGGGAAGACTTGTTTTTTTTCTTTTCTGGGGGAGGCGTACAATTTTTTTTTTAAGCACCGATTCATTGAAATAATGATTTTAACTTCTCTCTCCAATATGTGGCGGTGCATTCATTGTTCAGGATTCGAGCAATTATTTTTGGTTAATCATAATATATTAAATTTAGGGCGTTTTTTTTTATTTAAGTATTTCACAAATATTTTCAATCGTTTTTATATGTTATCCTTTTATGAATAATTCGAATTTTCCTTCGGCTCCTATAATAAGTATATTTAACCATCCTACGCCTCTTTAAAAAAATCGAAACTGATAGAAATAATTATTCACACAAACAATTTAACCGTTTGAATACCGCGCAAATAAATCATTATATGTCCCAGAGATACTGCGTGTTTTTGAGTTTTTTTTTTGCCTAATATACACTCGAATTCGATATTTTAAAAACATATATTGACTCAGTATAGATAGAACTACACATGGTCATCAAAATATTGCTTATATTTTATTAGAATACCAAGTATTTGACTTTTTAAATGTCTTGGACATCCGTGTTCGCTTGCATATATTCCGGACGCCTGTGTCCGCTTGGTATTCAAGAGGTTAAAGATGTTTCCAGTAAAACACTTATGGTGACCTTAAATTAATTTTAAAAACTTGTGCACTGTGACCACGTACATTCGCATATATTTAATTATAAAATATTAGAATGTAATCCAACTAAATATTAATTTGTCTTTTTTCATTAATTGAATTCTTCAGGATACGCAATGTTTTACCGCTGTTGCTTATTACATGTGTTTACATCAATTTTGTCCATTGTAAATAGTAGGGTTACCACTGTCCGCTGTCGTTTGTCAGCGTAAAAATTCGCGGGTCAATAATTGATAGGGCCCGCCAGGCGACCAGCAGTCTCCTATTGGCATAATAAAACTGAAAATAGAAAAAAAAAACCTGGGTTTATCCAGCGTAAAAAAATGAACGTCGCCCGCCGTCGCCTTCTCAATAATTCAATGTCCAGCTAAACGCGAAAAAAATTACACACAAACCCGCTCTAAAAAAAAACACTGATTTTTTCCGTATTTTCACACAGCGCGCAGTGCTGAGGTATGAATTATTTCCGGCGCGAGACGAAATTTTCGAAAAATGCGGGAAAACCGGTTTCAACTAAAAGGGGTACGTGTAAATTCTAGGATTTTCGTTGTTTATTGAAAACTTTTCGATACTGACAACACATGCTATAAGCAAACATGAAATACAATGATGTTTGCTTTCAAAGTATTACAAACAAATATTAAATTTAAAACTTCGTTATTCTACTTGATGCTATTTTTAATTATCAAGTGGAATAACAATAACACCAATTGACGGATCAATGTATCTTTAAACTTTCAATATAGCTTGCAAGCAGTTGAACATAATGACGAGAAAAAATCTTAACTCTCGATTTATCTTTGTATCATATTATTTTATTTAGTGTCTAAGCATCCTAATGTAAGTGTGCCACCTTAGATTTGGTAACTAACTATAACATCTTCCACCAAACACCATCTAGTAAGACAACTCTTCAGTTTTGCGCTCCGAACGACAACCACAAAGTCTTGACTTGCATCTCGCCTTACGTTTTACTTGATCCCTGAAAATGACGCTGCTATATCTTATATGATTAACTTAATGCCATCGTGTTCGTGACAAAACCCATACACGATGCCAACTTTGATTGATTTGACTGCTTCAGTATCATTATTCAAATCACTTATCCAGGCTTTTTCTTGGAAGTGTTTTCATCTCGAATTAAGTGAAGAATTTACTTTAATTAATATCTGTCAACTTACATTTGTATGTTGTCAAGGTAACCGAGGTAGGTGAAGCTATCAACAAATTATAGTAAGTATAAATCGTACCTTTACTTTAATGCAAGTTTCCTGTGACTTCATAAATATGTTAAGGTTTTTTTGTATTTTCAATAGTCAAAATAACAATTTTCCAACTAAAGCTAAACATAATTTAATATGCCATGTCAGTCTTAATTCAATTCTATTTTCAAATGAACCAAACGCAGCTGTACATGAATATTATACTAAATTCGTAATTTCTAACTACACGTTACTTAAAATACTAGCTGCAATTTCATATCAAAATCATATCCCAGTTGCACTCGTGTGGTCCATACTAAATTAAGCGAACTATTCGTCTGGTGAAGTTTAACATCGCGTTGCTGGATAGATTTAACCAATAGCAATAGCTACAATAACCAATAGTAATATTCAAAAGTGACTCATGAAAATTTCAACTGCTTTACTATTGTAAAAGCTCAAAGCTCTGTATGAAGCTTCCGCTAATGGACCGACGACCGTGCGCTTTACTTTACAAACTACAGTTCAACTTACAAAGTATGACTGCCCAAATTTGGAATGACATATTTATTAATATGCGTTTTTTTTTTATTTTGAAGCATATGCGATACAACGGCGAATTAACAATATTATATATATCTATAGTCGCCCTGACAGGTTACATACACCGATCTGGAGTGTGCCAAGTGGGGTTTGTAAAATATCATAATGTAAAGGTAAACGGTAAATAATTATTACTACTACTGGCTTCCCGGCTATTTATCTTTAACGAAAAAAGTTTAAGTGAATCAGATCATATTAGATGATTTAAAATACTTCTGAGGTGAGTATATAAATACGTACACACAGTGCTTTTTTCCATGTTACGCGATGTAACGGAGTTCTGGCACCTTTTGTCTTGGCACTTTGAATGATTTAGATCAAAAGTAACAATTTTTTAATTTGCTTTGAATTTTTTTGAAGTGAAAGCGATTAGTTGATCACTAGTCCTATCGTAGCCCTATCCTTATTCTTTAAAAAAAAAAAAGAGGGGAAGCAACTCTGAAAAAGCAATTTTATTAAAAAAAAAAATCTGTTGAACTATCTCTATTGGGAAGCTACGTTATATGCACCACATTGGGTGACAAAGATCTTGACAAAAAGTGAGTTCCAGCACCTTTTTTTTAAAAAAAAAGCACTGCTTACACATATGTATATTTTTTCTTTTGTTGAGTGAAAATATGCCACTGGTAATAACCGTTCAATTGGCTAATTTACCAGTAATGTAAGCCCTATTGCCAAGTCTATTAGTGAATCCTTTAACATCCAAACTGAGGTATGTGGACTATATTTTAATGATAAATGAATTTTTCACTCAATTATTAAGTTATTTGTTTGATATGTCGTTGAATCTCATTATAAAATCACGTTATTTTTTTATGAATTTTTATAATGTATGTTGTTGAGACAAACCTCACATCTGTAAATACTCTCAAAAATTGTAGTTTTATATACAAATTATCTTGTATTCATTTTTATATTAAATACATAACGACTGCATTTTTTACTCGTGAAATTAATGGGTGTCATACCATTAAGAAGTATTTTTTAGTAATGAAATTTTCAAATTCTTTATGAAAACAACTGAATTTGGATTCAGTTAATATCGATCAAACTTGTATATTTTTTCTCAGAAAAGACATATTTCATTTCGTTTCAAATATATAAAATAATAAAGAAGCGTAAAAAAAATATTCTCCGTTTATAGTTTTCTTATTCAATATTTTTTTATATATATTATCAAGCTGTCACTCGTGAGACAGGGTGCAGCCTTTAACATGCTACTGTAAAATTGCTGCCACGACCACGTATAGTTGAAAATTCACGACGTAAGCCTATCACGGACGTCCCCAATTACGGCGAAAAAAATCGGAAATTTTACCTGCAAGCTGATTAAAGTACAATTTTTTTAACAAATCTTTCAAGAAATTATTGAAAATTGATTTAGATCGTATTTGATCTATTCAATACAATGATTACTATAATCCCGGAGATTTTTTCAGTTCTAGCTTAAAATGTGCTTAGTAATATATCCTGCAAATAACAGTCCTATTTGGACTTCGCAGATTGTATTTAAATAGCTTTTAATTTTCGAGGACACCTCGCTTAATTTTGTGGGAAGAAATATTAATAATTATATAAAGTTTCGGATTGTTTGTTTGAGAATGAAACCTGCAATTGGTTCGTAACGAAAATTAACATTATTAAAAACTGAATATTTATTTGAAAAATGTATTTTTTTTTTGCTTTACTTTAGTGTGACTTCTAATTAAAAAAATATGGAAACACTGTCATATTTCAAATTGTGACAGCTTTTCTTAATTTCGATATCAAATTCCGTTTTTAAAAAATCACGACAAAAGAACACAATTCTTATTGAAATGGTTTGTTTTACTTTCATTCGGTTTATTAGTATCATAATATACAAAACTCGAGAAAAACTGTAACATTTAAAAAGTGGCAGTATTGAAGATAGATTTTGTTTTTGAAATCTAGTTACATATTCGTGAACAAAATGGCAAATTTGAGTTGTGACCGTTTTTTTTTGCGGAAGTGCAACATATTGTAGTTTTGAGTAAAGCGATGTTGAATATTAGTGTGTCAATCATAATATTTTTTTTAATTCAGGCGTTGTTAAAATATATAAATGAAAATTTCAATAAATTAGTTTGTTTTACCAGACGATATAGCCTGGAAAGGGAACGTTTTCACCGATACTGGTACATATTAAATAAATATTTCTCAGCTATGCTGTGCAAAAGTATGGTATTTGTCAATAAAGGTTTTTTAATTTTGATGAAATCTGATTCTATAATGTTGAGACTTAAATAAAACAGTTTATATAAAAGAAGAAAAATATTTTTTGAGTAAGCAGTAATCAATTAAATAGTTTTTTCTTGTTTTTAAAACATACTGTAACTTCAGTTGTACAACTCAATATATCGCATTTTTGATAGCTAAGTGGTATCGCTCGGCTACAGTGTCAATTCCAATTATTTAACAACAAAATAAATCAATGTACATATCCAAAAAATCCAAGACTTTCTAGAAAGAACCACTAACCCGCATCAATTACTCATGTTCAATAAATCACCTAAATTGTGTTCGAAACCATAAATATAAAGCTGTGTGATCGACATAGATAATCGGCTAAATTTATGTTGGGTTTTGAATTTGGAATACGTTTTCCTATTCTCGCTTTTTAGCCAGTTGACTGGGATTAAATTAAAAGGTGTTATATTCCACTCTATTCCGAAGTGGCTGTTTAATCAGGTCGGAGTGTTCGGGTAATGCATGCGTCAATAATATATTAAATGCATAATGGTTCGTTACGCTACAGCAGAATACTGCACAATGGACGGCGATGCCATCTCTTTGACGTGAGGCAGGTTACCTTTAATGTGGCCTGCGGACTGAATTTGGCCGGTGATAGATCCGATATGTTATATTACAGCTTACATGTTCATCAACTAAAATCTAAAAGCAAAAACCATCACTCTCACTTGTTTAAATGCAAATAATGTTTAATAAATTATTCCACCTAAGTTAAAATGGTTATTGTTACTATTTTTGATAGATTAATTTTTGAGAATGTACATCAGCTTCGGTACAACCACTGGACTAACAATTATCTCAATTTTAAGATTGTTTTTTAATTTACCTATAATGTTTGTCTTAACTTTTTTGTCTTGTTACTCATTTTGTTTTGTTACAAATTGTAACGCGTTTCGCCTCTTTAAGAAGCATCGTAAGACAGAACATCACAAAGTTTACGAATAAACTAAAAATTGTTTGTAATTTTTTAAGTTATAAATTATAACACCAAAATTTAGCATTTTTTTCTTTTCTGCTGGGCGCAGAGAGAAAGTAAAATACAAATACTGATTCTATTAATTACAAATGAAGTACGGCAAATCCCAATCGACAAAGACTGTCTTATTCAAATCATTATTAATCAATGTTACTATTCTTACTTTTCAAAGACTCTAAGCTATTCATTCTTCACCTTTTACTTTTTTCCAGATCTATTATTTCAACATTTTTATTAAAATTATTATCATTTTCTATAAATTGATTCGCAAACAGAAAAATCATTGCTTTTTAGACATCTTACATGTCTTTTACTTATTATCTTAAAGTTTCAATCTGTCTGCCCTACATAAAAAGATTGACAGTCTTGACAAATCAGGCAGTAGATACCGCTTTGAGAAAATTATTCTAACTTATCTTATATTATTTACTATATAATGATCGTCTTTTTAGCTAAACAGTAAAAACTCCGCTTACCATTCAGAAGATTCCTGATTTTTAAACAATTCCTTTGAGCTATACGACATCAGTGTGTCGAGTAAGTTTATCTCGAGTGACTTTTCAAATGTTCTCTAAAACTGTCTTAAAAGAAGTTTATTAGGACATTTATCTAGTTAATCTTCAAATAAATGCAGTTTAATTAGTAATTTAAAAATATGAATTGAGTGTTTAGTTTTAATAAATAACACTTTTTCAACCTCTGGCCTAGAGCAACAGTAGCGTACCTAGTAAAAGGGGGTCGGGGCTGCTGACAAGCAAATACTCATCCCATTTAAAACGGTGTTTCAAACGATTTAGCTGAAAATTTAATACGCCTGCAGAATTTTTGCACATTTAAAACGTATTGGGCGAGATTTTTTTGTGACCTGTATTTCACAAACGAAATAAGCATTATTCGGTAAAAGCTTTTAGTTCGACCATTTTTTTTTCGGTTTAATATTTTTTCAATTGATCCATAGTGTAGTGGTAAATTAATCTTACCAACAAACTGAAATCATTGCCAATCATGTTATTCAAACTCCCATTGTTTATAAAGGAACAGATGTTTTTAAGCACCGAGCTTACATAAAAAAAAATGTCAATACAAATCATTTTTTCATTTTTAATTGCAATTGAACACGTCAAGAAAGTTACTGTTAATAAACTTTCCATTGTTTAATATTACTTTCACTGGAGTGGGAGATTTTCTAAATCTTCTTATGAACTATTTTTGCGTAAGCCAACAATTTCTAATGTATTACATTATATTAGGTGTATGTTAGTAACTGCACATTAGTTTAAATATTTTATTAAATATCAAATTATATTGCATATTTTTAGAAATATAAATTTTTAATGCTCTTAAATATCCAGGTCACACAATGTCTAGCCCAGGAGTGGCGAATCTTTTTTGTCTAAAGGCTGCATTCATTTTTCTGATTCAACATAAGGCCGCAGTAAACATTGACTAGGGAATCTTTGGTCGGAAACAATGCGGATTTCCCAAATTTCCAGAGGATTTAGAAATCCAAAATTCCAGAATTTACGGATTTGCTCTTCCAAAACTTTTCGAATCTATAATCTCAGGAATTTACAAATTTACAAAAATTCGCAGGTCAAAAGGCCGCACCTGAGTAGCCAAAAGGCCGCAGGTTCCCCACGGCTGGTCTAGTCTATACTTTAAAACCAGGGATGTGGAGTCGGGTAAAAAAACGACTACGACTTCGGCTTTAAATTCAAAACAAGTCGGTTGTTGAATATCCCATCACCACCCGTTATGTGTATGCAGCCGCATTTTCATGGATGCCTTCCATAACATAATGCGATCAAGAAAATAAAAGAAAAAACTCCACATATTGTTGGCCCGATACACAGCTGCACGCGACCAATCTTTTAACCATGCACTTTTGAGCTTTTAAAAAAATATAGATAGATAGAAAAAAGAGAATGTGACATGCTCAGCCATTTAAATTCAAAACTAATTTCGTCTCCGAATTGATGTTTTCAATCATTTCCGTTTAACTAAACTCATATATGCATACTATCAGATCATCTTTAGTCAGCCTAGCATGCAGTTGCAACACTATGGGACTCTTTTTGTTTGAACACACATTTTTTTTACATCAAAAATCAAGAATATTATTTGTTATATATCTTATAACATATTATAATGTATTATTATCAATCAGTAACGGTGCTTAAAACGAAATATATCGGTATTTTGGTATGACAATATATTTAATTGTATTGATTTTAATGAATCTTCATCCAACAAGCGTAAAATTTGAACCTGAATCCCACCTTACCAAGATTGTCAGATTTTCTTAGCAGTTATCGTTTTATAGCTTTTTTGCATATAGAATGTTTTTTTTTTCTTATTTTTATCTTTTTCTGCGGTACTGATATTAAATATGAAATAGCTCTATTGATTTTATATTTGTCGAGTATCTCAGTTCCTAATTGTGGATATCACTGGCAACATTGCACTTTGTTTCGATAACCGAAGACTAACCGTCCGAAACAATTCTAGACAAACGAATCTGAATAATTTTGAAACGCGCGTAACGCAAAGGAAAATCTCGCGGAAAAATGAAAATGTTCACCGGTTTCGAAATTTTAGCCAATCGACTGCTAATACATACTAACTACTACTGCCAGAACCATTCTTTAAAATGCCAGTTCAAATTATTAACACTGGTTCTGATAAGGTGTGGTTTATACCTGCGTTATATTACAGTTACTTTTGTATACAAATAGAGAAAGATGATAAAAAAACTTCTTTTTCTCAATATAAACATAATTTCACAATTGCAATTTAAATGTCCGAAAGAAACGTTTCGTTTTAAATTGAAAAAAAACATTGATAGAAATCAATGCTACTTATAAGTAAACGTTTTGTTTCCATTTACGCTCAGTTAGTTCTTGCTGTTTATGTTAAAAATGTACAGTATCACAGCGAAACTGGTCATGTATAATATGCATGATACAAAGATGTATCTTTAATGTCTTTCAAAACGTATCTTCATAAAAATAAACTTAAACTGTTTATAAAAAAAAGTCAGCACGTCATGAAAATAGAATAATTCATCAAAGAATAATATTATTCTTTGATGATGATTTTTTAATTGTTATGAGTGTTAAGCATTTTAATTTTGTGTAATTATAATGTAATTTTGAATCCTTTAAATTGTTAATAGTTGCTTACACCTTTTTATTTCAATTTAAATTTGTATAAATATCACTGTTTATATATTTTTCTTATCAGTTGATAATGCTCGCGATGAGCGAAACCGGTTCTGATCTAATAAATTTTATGTGGAAAAAGTACTAAAAATCTTTTATTATTTTTATTAAAGCACTTAAATTCTGTAAAAAACGAGTTTCTGTTGCAGTGGTAAGAGCGTTATCCTAGTGATCGGATAAGTCTGGGTGGATGTCCTGAATAGTCAATATAAAATTTAGGTTCGATTAAAAATTTAGCGCTTGAGTATTATTAGTGTCCTACCCATTCCTATTTCAATTTTTCAAGCATATCTGACGATTTTCTTCTCTTAATATCTGTAACTATTTGTTTTTTTTCAACAAATGCTGAAATTTTGACACCTATTTTAGTTTTTCTATAATATAAAGCTCGACATTTTTTAGTGCTCCTAGAAATGTATTATTTATAGCTGTCTCGTTAAGGCAAAACATTAATAACACAACTATTTCCTTCGTCATTCCTATATACATCATCCCTTGAACTCTATTCCTACACTCTTCTCTGAATCAGCAGTTAAAGCTGAGAGCAATTCACTCTTTTTTCCACCGGCCAAAAGAGCTTTTTTTCGACGTGTTTTTTTTCATTCAACCATTTCGATTGAATGTGCAATTAGTCTCACATGCACTTGTCATAGGCGAACAATGCACGGAGACTCAGACTTGCCGGGCTGTGCGTACGTAATGCATTTTCCTGCATGTGGTGGTAGTAAAAGCTCGCGGATGATGAAAATAAAAGTTAGGCAAAAAGCTCTGCGTGCGTCACGAATAACCGCCCACCTCAAATAGAGCAGTTCACAACAAATCAAATAAAATATTGTACAACTCGGGTCGTTGCTCGTTGTACTGCTCTATGTTGGCAGTTACACAAAGTTTTCTTGGCCCTTTTTATTTGAAAATGAAAATGGTCACTGATATTTCAATATTTGGAGAGGTGAGTTACCCTTAAGCTAAAACTGTAACCTTTATAAAAATGCTAAGGCTGTCCTGAGCATGTAATTAACAACACACTAGTTCCTTAGTCGGCAATCAAGTAACTTCACTTTTAAACAACTTGAAACACTTTGAAAAAAGACATTTATTAGCGTTTAACAATTCCAAAATACACTTCTATGATTTTATTTGTATGTAGAAAAGAAACGAAAAGTGTTAGTGGAATTTTTTTTCCGCTTTAAGCTTGACTTAATAAGGTTTTTACTTTAGTTATGTCTTGAAAAAAATATCCATCATTGGTCCACGGACGAATCATTGGCGACTGCTGCTAAAGATTATATTCAAGTCGAAAACATGCTTTTTTACTTGGTGGTTAACTTTAAGGTTAATACTATCTTTTAGTATTCTGTAAATATTAGTATGCCAAAGAGCTTGGTAAACATGGTCTGTGGGACTGGCCCTGTGATTAATTCCGAACGAACAGAACTGTTTGCTACTGTAAGTCCTCACACAGGCCCAATATTCAACGCATCATTGATTGCAACCACTATTAATTTCACGGCATTTGAAAATTGCTAATTTATTTGGGGCTCGCTATAACCTTGATTCTTCACTAGAGTCAATAAACTTGTCTAAAACGATGGGCTCGCAGTATACGAATTATACACGGGATATTTAATATTAACTAGATTTAAGTGGTTGAGCTAGTTACACCAGTTTATGGTTAAAAATCAGTTTCATGCAGCTCTGATAATGTGAGGGCTAGACACCTTTTTTTTTATCAAAACGTTTACTGCATATAGACAAGTAATGGTGGTGGGAAACCAACATGTATTTTTCACTACAAAAACATTGTATAATTTTGCCTATGGATTTTATTTACAATCTATTTATGTAATAGTTTTTTCATTATATTTACAGAATCACATGTATACGATGACTATGAATAATGTGTGTACATTTTGAATGCACTTGATGCATTTGATGCACTCACTAAATTATCCAGAGTACACATTGTGCCCCGTCTATCGTTCGCTAATGCATTATACTACTAAATGAACTCAATTGATGCCGCAATCGCCAAAATGCAGTCGAAATGGATGTAACCAATTACATTTGACACCTGCAAATATTATATTCATGGTATGAACATTCGATAAAGTAAGCCTATTTATGCAGTGTTGGGTAAAAATAAGTCATTGATAAGTGATTGGTTATCGAGTAACGGACACACGATAATAGTTGTATGTTCAGGACCTCTAATAATTTAAAGTTTTATTTATTTCTTTCCCAGGTAATGAATATAATATTTTTCATCCACGACCACTCCGAACATGTACAGCATGGACTCAACTTTTTTGGTGAAGCTAAAAAGGATAAACATTTTACTAATCTCTCTCGATATGCCCCATTTAAGAAGCAGATGGGTGGGAGAGGTTCTATACAACACAGAAATCGATGCCAAGCCATGATTACAAATTTATGATTAGTTTATAACATTTGCACCCGTGTTCACTGCAATCTAATAGTGTTGACCACTAGACTACTAGACCATTATTTTCAAATCCATGCTCGCTCTGAATGTGGAGCACATGGTTTTCTAGTGGAGGTATCTCAACAGAAGTTTTTCTACTAGAGCTGCTTGTTATTCAATTCCTTGACTTCTCTTTTTTCGAATAAATTAAGTATAGAAAGGATATGGCTTAAGAGAAGACTAGTGGTGTGAGAGGGAATTTTCAGACGTCAAAAACGCCCACGTCTTTGAGTATAAATTGATTATTCGATTGGAAAAAAATACTGTTCATATAGGGATTTAAGCCCATGGGGTCCGTCTCGGAAGCCAACGATATTGTCCACTGCACTACGGTCACGTTTACTGTGTTAATATTAATCACGTACATGTCAATTAGAACATTAATTATAACGGAAAGGTTAAACAATACACTTGATATTGACAATGTCTTAACTATAAAAACAGGATTAATGATGAAGCTTATAATTTTCTTATATTCTTGTCTAAAACCTTTTATCGCTTTTTTGTTTAGAACTTTGGATGTTTTTTCAGTCAAACTGTACTTGAGATGAGTAAATAAATATTATGTTTGTAATAAAAATAGATTTTGGATCAATTGAACATTATGGATTAATCGTTTAATACATGTTAAAAACTAACCAACACTCAATCTAAACATTGAACAAGTCAATTAAGCTATATATATAACTGAATAGTTATCATTTGTTAATATTTGATATAGACGGCTTTATTTATCATTTTTATTTCATTCAGCCCACTCTTGACCCACAAAACAAGTGCGCCCCTTAATTGGGGCTCACGATTCTATTAGGGGTTCCGAAGCAGCGACGGGGAGTGCGGAATGGTAGCCCCGCACTGGCCCTGTGCGCTTTTCATGGAAAACTGTACGCAATATAATTGCATGGATTTTTCTCTCGATGGGGCTAATCAAAAAGTTGTCCATGACTCGCCTATACAGAGCCGTATTGGTATTCAAAAGTTTTACTTAATAAAAGATAATACTATGAGTGTAAAGCTGTATTATGTGTGTTAGCAACTTTGTTAAATTTATCAGTTAATTTAAATGAATATGTGGTCAGTAGTCAGTAAGGTCCTAATTATATCCTCATGATATTATAGACTTGTAGCATTTATAAAAAAAACTGTATTGATTTTCCTCTCATGTTAATCTTAAATTCATCAAGCACTGTCGAGAGATCAATTTATGTCGATTGATTAGTAGGGTATTTTAAACAAATCAACAGTACAATCGCGATTTTTCTTATGCTTGTATTTGTTTATGATAGCAATATATTCTTAAAGTACCTGAATATTTAAATAAATAAACTTCAATTGCAGTTTGGAATATTTAACATGTTTGTAATAAATAAAAAAATCTAAATCTACAACATTTAAGTGTATGTATTACTATACATTGTGACTAGGGCATCCAATCCCGGGATCCCGTTCAATTTTCTGATCCCGAAATTCCAGGATTGACATAGTCGCGATTCCGGGATTTCGGGATTAAGAAATTTTCAACAAATTTTGAAGATTTTTAGCATATTGAGGATTTCAAATTCTTCGGTGAGCTAATCCCAATCCCGGGATTGGAAAAAGGCTCTGAGATTGGATACCCTAATTGTGACCATACTGGAAAATTTAAAAATTGTCAAGGTAGTCTCCCGATCAAATTACCACAACAATTATTTTTAAATTTCATAGAATGGTATCTGTCTCACAATTATCCATGTGAAATATATACATATTTACTCGATAAAATTTCATTGTATTCGTATAAAACTTTTTCGATGGCATCACTGTTCGTAGGAATGGATTAGAAGGCATATACTACTAAAATGGCATCACCATTATAGGAATGGATTAGCAGGTTAGATCTTAATTTCGGAATTTATATCATAGCTGTATATTATACCTCCTAAATGCCGAACGAAAAAAAATCTCCGATTAGTATGGTACGATTACTGTTAAAATAGACATTTAAAAAAGATTATGTTTGTCGTGTTATGAAATATGTGACATTACAAAACAAGATGAGAGGCAACAACATCAATAAATGGTAAAAAATGATCTAAGACTATTTTTCTAAGTAATTTTGTCTTGATATATCAGTCTTTCTGCTTGCTTGCTACATATATTGTGCGATATACACAACGAAATATATTGGATTGGGTGTGTTGAGCAAATGTTGATAGGTAGAACTCACTGACTAATATTATCAAGTTTGGCGAAAATACATGGCAGGGCTCATGCCATCATTTTTTTAAATGTTCACAATTATTTCACATCACAGGCGTAAGGACGTATTTACACATCAGCTGTAATAATTTTGTATACAGCAGGACCTTTACTATCCGGTTAGAATTTTTTAGTAATTATAAATTGTCTAGTTAACAGAAGAGATATTACGAATATAATATATAACTTAAAATTTCGACTGAAGGTGCTTGATGGAAATTTAATAATAATTTAGAATTATTTTTATTTTGTACACTTCTATTAAATTTTTGGTCGAACACGACCCGGGTTTCGTATCTCGGCATCTCCCGGTGTTGATCAGTGCGCGAATGCACTCGAACTAACGTTAGTTCGACGTTATACTTTTTTCCTCATCAGGGCTAGGGATCTCGTCCAATTTTGCTATCCCGAAATCCTTGGATTTTGGGATTCAGGATAACAAGTAAAAAACTCGTTAAATAACGTATTTTTTTTTGCGATGGGGTCACTTGTAGTAGTAACGTTTTGAAAGGATAAAGCTAAAAAAATCTCTCACATTTTTCATAATGGGAAATCTGTAAATACCTAAGTTTTTGAAACCAGCCAGCGAACAATTTTTTTTAAAATGAGCGAGCCTAAATAAATGTGGGATCTCGAAAACCATCATCCCTTAATAATTGTGAATCCCAACACTCTCCAAGAATTTTAAGCAATTGTGACACGATTGTATTGTGAATGATCAATCCCGGGATCTCGGGATCCGAAAAATTGTGAATCCCAAAATTCCGGGATCACAAAAAGGGTCTGGAATTGGATGCCCTAATGCGGACTACCTCGGTTTCCAGTAGGTTTGTATGATCTAGGATTCTACTATTTATGCTACAATGATTACTGATGATGATTTACTTTTGTACACAAAATAATATAATATAATTAACCAAATAATATGGTTTACTAATCCGGGCCGTGTCCGGTTTGTTTGGCGGAGTTGGTCGGGAGGCTCAAGTGTGTGGCTCGTAGAGAGACCTAATTTATTTAATTGGGCCAAATCTCTCATTATACGGTGCACAGATGGACGGCTGCCATCTTTAACACTCCTACCACTGCGCTTGCCCACCACCCCTTAGTAACGCGCTCTTCACATACAGTTTCGTCATTCAATACTGAAATAAATCCTAATTATTAAAATTGAATCACTGTAATATATTAGTAGAATATCGATACAGTCTTAGTTTTCATTTAAATACTATCTCTATTTTTATCGGGCTTGAGTTTGATGGAACTGTACTAATGCTCATACCGATCTCGAACCAACGCTTGCTTCGGCGAAGTAATTAAGGCGTCTTTACTTGTGTATCATTTGTCAAAAGACGACTAAAATGAGGGGATCAAAAGACCATTGGCCCAACCCACATGTTTTGCTTTTTTTAATTCTCCTATATTTCAATTATTTAAAAAAAAACATTTCATATGTGAAAAAATAACCTTAGTTAACTTTCTTATTAGATCACGTATGTTTCTGTTGGTAAATAAATATCCTTCGTGGCTTTTGTCATTTGTGTATGATTTATAAGCTTGACAGATCACTCAAAAACAATTTTAAACTGTGAAAACTAAAAATCTTCAATATATATAGTTTTTTTTAATGCATAAAAAATATTTTGTTCGATTTGAGTTGGTAAAACAAGCTCTTTTAGAATTGAATTTGTTAAAAACTGATTTTGGGTTGAGCCGTGTATCTTTTGATCCTCTCAAATATGCATTGCTCAGCATAGGTACGATTGACAGATATAAATAGAGGTTTGATCATAGTTTCATTTTTAGAAATAGTTTTAAACGGACTAAGGAAAATATCCTTTTTTAGTTTTAGTGTTTCTAATTTTTTAAAACATAAAACAGTTTTATTATGGCCACTAGGAAGTGGTCTTTAAGAATTTTATTTTTCAATACCGTAAAACATGTTAGAAAAATAATTTTCGAGAACATGACATCAAAACTAAAATTGAAACAATTTATGAATCTTCTTACAATTGGATTAATTTTTGATACTAGTATTTTATTTTAAATATCCGTTTTGACAATTTTATTCGTTCTAGCAATCCCTACTCTTAACATGTTAATTACAAAATTTAGAATGTTTGTTGATGGTGATGACTTTTCGCACGAGTTAGCGCACACGTAGCGCAATAGACCTTGCTCTGGTCTTTCTCACGGCGCAAACTTCAGCTGGCAATGTTCTGTTAATTAATGACTAGGTATTAAAAAAGCCTCCGATGGAGAACAATTTACTTCTTTTGATAGTATGCAGTCGCTAAAATTAATTGGAGCACGGCTATATACGCGGAACATGTTTGTTCGGCCAATTAAATCCGATACAAAATAAAATAGTATACGAGCTTGTAGTAAGAATAATTGTACTGTCTGCCATTTAAGGATGTTCATTTTAAAGTTGATTCATTTAATTAAAGTCGCAGTTATCATTATCTGATTCAATTATTTTTTTCATCATTATATCTTTGTTAGGTTGTGGTGATTCATATGAACATGAAACATAATAAACGAGTGGCAAGATTAATGGATCGCTTATCAATCATACGACTCGGTCTCAGTGAATAAGAAATAATACGATCATTCCGAATCGAATACATTATATTAGTTTTGTATAACGTTTACTTAAATAAACTTGCTGTGTTTAGATAATAGATAGATAGCTGTATTAGAGTATACAAGAACAATGGATCTGTCAAATAGCAATCAGATTTTTTAATGTAATGATCACAAACATGTATCGTCCAATTGTGTGAACGGATTAAAGCGAACACGAAACAACCTTACATGGACAAAAAACATGAATGGAATGAAATTCACAGAAATAGCTAGTTCATAGTAATATGTAAATTTAAAGAAAGTGATTAAATTAACAATACAATCAAATTTAATAAATACTTTGCTAATTTAAACAATGAATTCATTTTCTTGGAAATATTTTAAGACTTTTCTGAAATAGACAATGCAAATAAATATAAGTAATTCCAACGTATCGACATCAAAAGTTTGCACCCATATCTTGATGTCGAGAGTTCGTTTTTGGTTTCGAAATGAATTTTTAATGACATGTAAAATGTTTTTGTAGGCTGAAAAACTCATGGCAAGATTATATATCCATCATCAACTATCAGAACGCAACAAATGAATCTTTCGTCGTCAGACGTTTTGAGTTTCGGATGATTATTATTTGACGTTATTTAAAAAAATATTCTTTAATCTTCATATAAGTAATTAATTAGTACTTCACCTTTTACTTTCGTCTAATAAAATGAAAAAAAAACTCAACGTCAGTTAAGCAATTGTGAAATTGAGAAGTTAAGAAATATAAAAAAAAATATAGTTTATTCATGAATTTTACGATCGTTTGTTTTAAGATGATTCTCAAATAAATGAAACATGTGTCACAATTCATTACACAACCTGTGGGATAACAGACTAATCAAATTTTATTTTATGTTAAAAATTAATTTCTTTAAAGTTTCCGCCGAACTATCGAAAATATTAGACTATTGATCAGGGCTGTGGAGTCGTTGAAAAAAAACACGACTCCGACTCCGACTATGACATTTACCAACAACACGACTCCGACTCCGACTCCGACTATGACTTGACTAAAAAAAAGTTTAATTTTGTCAAGTTTTTTTCCTACCTTTCCTATTTATGTGTATTAAATTACAGATCAACTAGTTAATCCGGAAAATAGCCTAATTTTTCATATTATACATGTTATAGGCATAAATAAAACATAATAAATATAAGTTTAAACTTTATTGGTTTGAATTTATTCTTAAAAATAACATCGCTTCTATCAAATCTGCATTTGTAGAAGCTCTATAATCAGTTTTAAGTATTTTAAGAGCAGAAAATAACCACTCTATTGATACTTGGGTTGGCGGCAATGCTGTAACAGTCAATGCTGAATCTTTTATAATTTCTGGAAACCGCTGTATTGCCATTTTCACATTTAAATTACACGATCGGTCAATTTTTTCTACTATTTTCAATGCGTCGTAAAATTCATTTCTAAATTTTGAAATAGAGTCTCCTTCGTCTACTACATTGGGACTCAAACGAGGTCGTTTTATTTTCTCTTGTTCGTCAAGATATTTTTCAGTAATCAAGTAGTCGGAGTCGCTCGTTTTTCACGACTCCGACTCCGACTCTGACTCCAGCCAAAACACCGCGACTCCACGACTCCGACTCCGACTCCGACTCCGACTCCACAGCCCTGCTATTGATATTAAATAAATATGACAGAATCCTAGTCCCGGTGGATATTTAATGGGATACGTTGTTATATTTTACTAGATTTCTAGAAAATGTTTTTTTTTTATTGAAATAAGATTAGTTGTAAAAACATACTTTAAACTAAAACGAATGTTCTTAAAAAATAATATTTTAATGAAAACATTACAATATTTTCATCCGGTACCTTTCTTACAATCACTGAAATACAATTCCGATTTTTCGATCGACGATTAAAAATGAAATAGAAACACAATTTGGTAAAAAATATAATAAAATTTAAACACGGGACCATGTAGTTGTTTACCCATGCGATTTTTAAATTAGACATGGTGATTGATAAGCAAGTCCACCATGATGAATTTCATAACGATTTCTTTAATCATATTTACGTTTCTTCGTTATTAGTCTTTTTTGCTAGATAATTATTATTGAACCAAGGCTTAATTAAAAGTTGTAATTATAATAACGAAGGATTGTCTTACAATCTTTATAAAAGTTGAGGCGTTTACTTTCAAAACCTGATTAATATTTCAACTTTTAATGAGCGTACGTACCTACTTGTGTAGGTAATAGAGTTTATATCAATAACTGCAGTCTCATTAGCCGTATTTTATAAATCAGTGGCGTAAATAGATTGCAAATTATATAATATTTTATTGAAAATATAAAAATATTTTTTTGTTTAATATTTACTTATAAATGAATATATTAAATACACTTCGTAGTAAAAAAAATAGTCCTTATCTTAATTTAAGTTTTCCAACAATATAAATTAAAATATAATCTTAATAATTCTACAGTAATTATTGTATTAGTAATTCAGATATGAACACTAACTAAATTACTTTCAAAATATATTTCTAATAATAAGTTGTTTTTTTTTACTATATTGTCGCTGTTTCGTCGTAGGATTTTTTTGATGTAATGTATTGTCGTTAGATGTTATTTATTACACGGTCTCTCCGAATTTTCGTCAACAAATAAATTAATTAGCTACATATTATTATAATTTAAAAGGATTACAAAATAAAATTAATATTTCCAACTCAATTATTAAGCCACTTAAAACGAGGATTTTAGTAGTCCATTAGCTTCGTAGAACTTCTACCAGACTGACCACAGCTTAGCGAAGCCCTAAACCGCAAGACCTGCGCCCCCTTATAGCGAAACGTCGTGGTCGCTTAGTTCCGACTCTCCAGTGTAAGACCATCAAAGAGCCTCTTTGCACAAAAGTTGAATAACGGTTTTTTATTTGATCATTTACATTAACGGAATATTTCTTATTTTTTAATTAGTAAAATTCATTCAATTTTCGCCAAGATCCGTTAAATTGAACATTCGTTTAGTATGTGACAGACAGTATCATCACATCAGTATCAAACAAGGCATGTTGAGACATGTACATGGTTTTTTTGTTTTCGAGTCTTCCTGTATACTCAATACGTCCGGAGCAGGAGCGGAGCACAAAAAAATTGTAGTGCTCCCTGCTAATGGCTTTTTACATATCGACAAAGGTTACCATTACCAGCAAAGGCAGCCATAACTGACAAAGATTATTTCGCTACCGTGGTCTTCCAGCTTGGCGGTTTGCAGTCAAAACTGTATTATGACTAATATAATATATTATTTAGGATCATAATCACGTCCTTTGTAAACAGAGAGCGTTACTCAATACTATACAAATATATCACTTCGATCTATCTGCCCAGTCTTTGAATCTAGTGAAAATGAAATGAAATCGAAATGCTAATGGCGACCTTTAAAAGATAATTCCAGACAAAAAATGCTAACCCATAAAATACGCCTTGGAAGAAGGGGGTGGAGCATAACAATAGGGCACTAAAAGTAAAGGATTTTATTAATTAAACAATAATTCAAGCAATAATCTTATACCAACTCAAACAAACACGTTTTATTTAGTATTGAAATCCAACAAGTCGATAAATCATCGCTAGCGGATCTTGTAACTTCGTAATCGACAAAACAGTCAGCCATATGGAGGCTAAACATGGCAAGGGCATTTTCATTAAAATAGCTTAAAAGTGGAATAGTGAATCGCGACGGTGAACAAAAAATAAGAACTATTACTTTTTTGGGAAAGACGCTGTCGTCTAAAAGGCAAGCATCTCGTTAGTGCGCCACTGACTTGTTTTGATTAGCGCAAACCGCCTCCTGTCCCATCTCTTCGCCCACAATAATGTAGAAGCATACAATGGAAGATTTATTCCACAGATAGCATCACATATTCAATATAGACACTCATTAGTAGTCGATAAATTATTAATTGCAATCTCGAGAAGAGAACTCGGTCAGAATAATAGACCGACAGACACATAGAAATAGTACAGAATTTTAGTAAAATACACACATTTTTGATATTTCTTACCTCGGAAAAAAGAGGCGGCAAAATAATCGTGTATAATATTTTTTTACTCCAAGCGATCATATGACAAATTCGGAACATTGACATGACGATTTAAAAAAAAAAACAGTGTTGCCATTTAAGGTCATAACAATAAAAACAATCGATGTTATTGGTTACATGATAAAAATAATTAAACACAATTAATTGAACTTAACTTTTAAATGTCTGCCATTATCATCACAAAAGGGGTAGTAGAAGTTTATGCCCATAACTCGTCCCATGTCAACATCGTATCCTACCTAGCTCTACAAGGCCTTTCCGTTTCCGTTTGTTTCTTAAATTAAAAATCACAGAGTTTTAAAAAGCTTTAAAGGGCTTCAAAAGTAACTGTCAATTCTAAGAAATAGGCATAATATTTACAACAATTATCATGCGAATGCCAAAATAATCAGGACCGACCATTTTTATATGATACTTGCGATGAGTGAGTTTCTAATAATTTATAAAACTAAGGAATCAGTACGAAAAATTGTGCTTTATTTTTATTATAAATGAGGCGAGCATTATCGAACACGGCTTAGTCAGTTTCAATTTATTTATCAAGAGCGCTAAAGTTTGTTTCACTACTTTTTAATAAAATTTAGACGACAAAAAGGGCAGTCGCTAAACGTCAGCATATTAAACGTTAAGCATTTACATTCCATATAAAATAATGGATGCTATTCAGTCAGCTGATTTAAGTTCTGCTATCCGATTGGCTCCCAATGACTTGGCCAATATGATAACGAGATACTTTTGATATGGCCATGATATTGATGTATGATATGGCCATGATATGATATTGAGTAAAATCATTATATAATGTTGATTTTCATACGTTTGTAGCACGATTTTAAAATGAAACATACATTAAATTATTTAAACACTAGTACTGAATCGTCGAAAATAGGATCGAGGAGCGATGGGGTACAAAGTGACTGGCCCCAGACAACTTTGCGTAATATTTGCATAGAGTTTATTGAGATATCATTGAAGATAACAATATATATCAGTTAGATATTATTGGTATTTAGCGAATTGTTGAAATAAAAAGAATTTTGTAATTTTAATACACTCCGTAGAAAGTCGAACAGGGGCGGGTTGGGGGGGACTCGGAAGGGCTCACGCAAGCCCCTTGCTAAATTTTACTAAGGCCGGCGAGCCCCCTTATTAATTTTAGAGAAACAATATTCTCAGATCAAATCAGTACATAACTGCAATTTCTGACCTATATATTATCTACGACAGCTCAGTATACACAGTAGTACATTTTTAGCCATTTACATTGTTACATATTATAAGTGTAGTAAGTAACAATCGATTGCTTATAATTTACATAGAAGTGTTAAAAAATTCACTCCATCCCCGGAACACTGAGAATTGTGTGGAGATTAAGCAGCCCCTTGTCAGTGTATTGGCAGCCTACCGCTTCTCGAAGGTTAATAAAAAATTGTACATCGACAAAAATACTATTTGGCTGAGTTCGATTCTAGACACCTAAAATATATTATTATGTATGTGCAATGCATAGTCGCTAGAGATGTAATAGAGACTGTAATAAACGATGCTATTTCGTTACAGATATAGTCCGACAACTTTCCCTTCGATTTAGAGCTAGTTAATAATGATGCTCTCCAAATCTACTTTGTATTCCGGCATGACGCCGATTAAAAATCAAACGGCAGTAAACAAAGGCGGCCGGCCACTTTATTTCGTTTGGGGCGCTTTTTGCAGACCAGCGAAGATTCCCAGGCCTGCGAAAGTGACCGCGGAGGAACGGCTAGAGCGCGATCCTCAGACGTGATCCCTCATTTACGCCTCGCCTCGCCTTGAACGTGAATAATTATTACGATCATCGTCATGAATTATTGTTTATTGAAAAATTCAATATCACCAATAAATATTTCTCAATATTGCCATTCTGCGCAGCAATGCTTTGCTACAGTTTGTTGTAAATACATTTTTGGATGATTTTTTTTTTTAGTAAAAAACAGTTAATAGCATCTACATATAAAATCATTCATGTAATCATGTATCGAATACAACGATTAATTGGGCCTTTTAGAGGTGAAGTGAGCCAAGTGATATTTTTTAAAAAACTTAAACGTGTTGTAATATTCTACATGTCTTAAAGTACCGTAAAAGTGAAGTAACCTCATTGCAATATTTTTATCTGCGTATAATAAAAATATGCAATCCACCAAAACACCAAGTAAAGACTTGTGATTGTACTTAAAAGTCCAAGAAAAAAAGTTTTACCATTTTACTAGTTGGTTCACTTCACCTCTAGAGGTTTCAATTCAAGGATTAGTTTTGTGTTAAACAAATACACTTTCACTCTGTAATATTCTTTATTCAAAAATAATATGTTTTACTTTAGTAGTAAAGGTTTGTGGTCGAATCCTAGAATAATATTTGTTTATAAATATACATATATTATTCATAATTGTCGTCTCAACTCTCAACTACCTTATCAATATACAAAGCGGTTAACGAACAACAATTCTTCTTATTCTATCCATTTTTAGAAAAGTTGAAATAAATCTCTTTGAATATTTTTCGTTTAAATGCTAAGAAGTCCATATTATGTTTTATACTTTTAGATCAGCGAGCAAACATTAAAATAGATCATTCGTTCCGATTCATTTGTCAAAAATCGGTTCACTTTTAAACTTCCATTTGTTGATTCGTTTACCTTTTGGGGTACTCGTATTCTACTGTATCCGTAGAACGTTGGCAGGTATATATTCCTACTTGATAGTCGTATGTTACCAATTTACTTTTCGTTGAATTTCGAAGTTGAAGTATCGTAGCGTAGTACATATTTATTTCATAACATTGTCTATAAACCAAGCGGTTTTGAAAAGCTGCGATTTACAACTTAAGCAGCTTACTCCATTATAAAGCTGGTTTTGTTCCGTAAATTAATGTCTTCTCCTCGCTTACCTTAAATTAATTTAATACACGCCTCTCCATAGAAAATATAGTCAAAGAGATTTTACGGTTTTCGCTAAATATAAACAGGCAGATTAGAGATACCTGTGACGCAAAAATAAATTCTGGACTCCTGTTACTAGTATACAGTTTTGCCGGGGAATATTTACTTTAGCTTAAGATATTTTTGTGTGGAAAAAAAATCTAAAATAAAATTAACAATAAAAGTACTATATTATCCGCACACAATTTCATGTTACAAAAATTGCTACTTTTCTGATTCATTAATTACTATTTTTGTTGTCTTTAAGCTTTAGCTCAATATATATTAGATGTATAAAATAATTAATACATGCGTCAATATTAAAAGCCTATAGCTTGCTCTACCGACCAGGAGGGTCTGGGTTCGATTCTCGGTAAGTCAATGTCAAATTTATGTAGGTGTTTGTGATTTCAACTTTAACATATTTGGCGCATTGGCATTAGCTGTATTGACATTTTTTTATATTTTTAAAATTAAAATAAAACTCTATAAATAAAATTCAACGTATTCTGTCTCAGGGGTGCTGAATAGAAATTCAATTGAATAGTCAGAAATTAGAATCTATGGTCTTGCTAGACTCTAGTAGAAAAAACTCAGCTCAGCAACAAAAATACTCCAGGCTTGAGACCTGTTCACAAAATCTATAATTTATGAAACTTAATAAAATATAGTCACCAAATCAGGGATGGGGAACCTTTTCTTCTCTCAGAATTCAGGAATTTACGAGTTGACCACCAGAGTAGCCAAAAGGCCGCAGGTTCCCCACGCCAGCACCAAATCCTTCAGTAAAAAAATCATCAATTTTACTTCAAATAATGTAAACAATCTAATTAAACTATTCAATTGAACATGTTGAATATATTTTTTTTTTTTTTTTAATATTTGACATTACAGCTTACACCAATGCGACAAATATTTGAAAGTTTTTAAGTTGAAAGATCATACGAGATATACTCGATGAGAAATTTTTGTAAGTCACATGAGATTAACTTAAGGAGAATTGACGTCACAAACACCCATGTCTTAAAAAATCCAATTTGATATTGACTTTACCGGGAATCGAACCCAGACCCACCTGATCGGTAGAGCAAGCTCTAACCAACTAGACCACAGCGGGCGACAAAACTATTATATACTTTACTTGACAAAAAAATCCTGCATACAACAGGGTAATATAACATACTTTTCATCAAAATAGAGCTTCGGTTGGTCAGTAGGTGGTAGGCAGTAGATGACCGCACAAATCGAACCTCGATTAGGGGAACTGGCAATTTAACGAGAGCCTATTGTGCAATACAATCTCCGTCAATTTAATATTATAATGATTATAAATAACGATCGAACAAGGGGGGCGGGGCGGGGCGTCAGGGTGGCTTTTCTGGCGGTGGTCCAAATCAAATAGCTCGCAAGTGGCGGGCGCTCTCGCAGGCGAAGGCATTACCGCGCGCTAATTACCGCCAAAACACAATCGCCCCATTGTTCCCGGTTCCCGTACCAGGTAACTCCTATAATAACAGCGATGCAGACTCGATATTACAATGTTAGCGAAATGCTTACAAAATGACGACGGCAAGGTAATTTTTCGTATGCACGCATAGCTAACGAGACATAATATACGTCTATTCTTTTTTAATTCCATAATTTAATCAATTAGAATCCCGCAAAGAAGCATAAGTTCAGTATGTCAAGACTAGTCAATTTTTTATTCGAAAACAAGACATTCGATTTCAGTAAATTAAAGCACGGTATAAAATAGAGAAAGTTGTGTAAATAAAACTTGAAATATAATATAATGTTTCAATCTTGAAAATTTTGTACACTCCCTCAGATAATAGGGATTCCAATCCCGGAATCTCGTCCAATTTCGCGATCCCGAAATCCCGAGAACGCGACTGTACCAATCCCAGGATTTCGGGATTGAGAAATTTTTGGCAAATTCGTAAATACGGAAATTCTTGGAAGAGCTAAAAAAACGAACCACGCTGGTATTTTGGCCAAATCCCTAAGTGAAATTGGAATTGAAATTGTTTGAAAAATTCTATGATTTCCTAATCGCAGACCAAAAGTTTTGTCAATTCCAATCCCAATTTATACACGATTTCATGTAGAGTGTTCAATCCCGGGATCCAGGGTTTGAAAAATAGTCAGTTCCGAAATCCCGGGATCACGAAAAGGCTCCGGGACTGGATAACCTAGCCCGGATGAATTTAAATTGGCGCTTGGTTAATAGTTACTTCGCGTATATGACATATTATAAAACCTACTTACTCTAAGTTGAAATCTATTGATGGCGTTTTATTTTAATTAATGACATTCAATGAATTGGGGAAGGTATCTCATAAATAAACAAATACAATTTCCGCAGATCTTTAAAATTACATGTGATCAAAAGGTCATAACATGGGAATGCCTAATAATTTTCAATGTTTTTTTTTACTTTCATATCATTTTACTATGATTTCAAATATAATATCAAAATTCCAACAAGCACCTTCAGTCAAACTTTTTAATTTTATTAAAAATATAATATATCTCACTGCCGTTTACCTATATTATTTTATGCACAATCATTCCTAAAAACTGATGTCTACAATTTTCTTGTTTTTACTTGAAAGCTTTTTCTCGGTATAGTAATTTGTATATTTTTTGATGTTATATATTATCTCCTCCAGAGTATTGTATACCATTCTATTTCCAGGTAAAATGACATTCCCATGCAAATAAAATTGAATATATTAAATTTTATTGCTAAAATGTTGTTTTTAAACTTAAATTAAAAAATATTCAAATCATTTTACTCATTATAAAATGTACATATTTCTTTGTTCGAATTATTATCGCGTTATTTTTTTATTTAATAAAGAAATTTCTGAGCTTCACATATGGGACCTCTAAAGGTGAAGTGAGTCAACTATTAAAATGGTAAAACTAATTTATGGGACTTTTAAATACAATTACGTCTTTATTTGGTGTTTTGGCGGATTACATATTCTTATTTTACTGAGATCACACTACTGTAATGTGTTTCAACTGAGGTTAATTCACTTTTAAGATAATTTAAGATGTGTAGAATATTACAACGCATGTAACGATTTTTTTCTAAAATACCAGTTGATTCACTTCACCTCTAATGGGCCCATATTTTAAGTAATTGTTTTAAACGACAGCATAGAATTCCTACGCTTAACGTAAGTAGGGATTATTGAAAAATATACTTATATATAATCGTGTTTTTTTCTGACTTTTTCCATTCTATCATATAATAATTTCAATTAACCTCGCGGACACAGATAGCACGTGGGTCCAATTAAAAAGATTTTGTGTAAGTCAATCAAAAAGCAGATATCTGCTAATTAATTCCCAGAATCCCACTCTGCTCCGAGACACTTCAAAATTTCATGAAAATATTATTCCTGGGTGGGTGCCTGCCCACTTGAAATCTAGGCCCGGGATACACTTAAAACCCAATCCCCTTCGATACGATACTTCATTATTTATATTTTAACGATATATATATTGATGTAGGTACACAAATTAATCATTCATAATTCTCGAAATATTCTTAAGGACTTAATTCTTTCAATACTGATAACGTTATTTTTATGTTTCAATTTAAAGATTTTTTCGGTGATTGTTGCTTACATGAAATCTTCGCACAAGAAATCTCCGCACACCGACTACCCCTGTTTATATTCAATATTAAATCGTAGTGGTCTATTTCAGCGGTAAATTATATTTTTGATAATACTGAATTTTGAATAAAAACAAGAATAATCAGTGTGCGGAGAATACGTGGGCGGAAAAAATTAATTAACAAAATTTAAAATGTACTAGTATAGTAACCGTATAGTATAGTAAATGTTAATGCATGTGCTTCCGGCACCCTTCCTTTGGTTATATGAAAAAAACAGTATTGTATTCTTTAGTCCAATGTACTTTATATACCCATGGAAGATAAACTAAATTGTTATATTATAATTGACACTGTGCACGATTACACATATATTGATATGATGCAAATAAATTTCACAAAGTAAATCAAAGGATGCTACAAAAAGGACTATGGGTTGTGTACACAAAAAAATAGATGGGACTTCATTCGATTCATGTAATAAAAAATTGAATATCCTTAGTCGGTTCCTAGGGGGAGAGAAAGAGGACAGACTGGGGCACAAACGTGTCGCAGAAGGTAGGTGCTCTGCCTCGAGGCTCGTATTAATGAGCCGCGGTTGACATTTTCAACAGTTCACGTCGGATAATCGATAAATAATTCCGTGAAAATTTCACGTTCATATGTATTATAATTTTTATTCAGGTTTTAACAAAAATAATTTTACAAAATTTAGTTATATCAATTACCTAACTAAGGGAAATCTAATTCCTCGTTCTGGCAGAAAGAATACCTATATTACAGGGGTGGGCTGAAAGGGGATCGCACGAGCTCATTGTTAAATTTTACTAAGGCCGGCGAGCCAATTGTTAAATTAAGAATGACAATATTCTCAGATCAATGCGTTAAACAATGTTTAAATATGTATTATATGTAATTAACTTTAAGAACGAGTCAATGTACATTTAGTGTTTCTGACATACATATCGACTGTGGAAAGGAAAAAGGACGTAACCCACACATATAAAATTTTACAGGAGGCGCTAAAAACGTGTTTTGATGATTTTGTGACATATGCAAATTATGAATTATACACAACCTTGAAGTGCACGGATACTTCTAAACTGGTGTTTAATTGACATAACCTAATATTAATTTAAAAAATTGTCTCGGAAAAACCTTTATTTCAGTGTTTTTTCTTGGTTTGAATTTTTTACAAGGTCATCTTTTTCAAACTTAAAAGCTAAATTTAGATACTTACTCGGCATTTTCAGTTTCCATCCTTTTGATAGAATGTGTGTCAAGTTGTATACATAGTGATTATCGAAAAAAAAAGCTGTTTTGGAAAATTGAGGGTTACGTCCTTTTTCCTTTCCACAGTCGATATATAAATCAAGCAATTGGAGCGAATAGAACTTATTTCTGTGTCAATATCAGAATTCTTCACTCTTGCAATCTAGTGTAGGTTAATACATTTTTCAGCATTTGATATTAATTAAATATGATTGTTACATAATATTAGTATATGTAGTAACATTCGATCGCTTTAATAATTATTGCGTATAATTGTATTAGTACTAAAAAAATCATCCCTTTTCCGAAACACCACAAATAGCTTTGAGATTCAGCGAGCCCCTTGTTAAAGTATTGACAACCCACCGCTGCGGTATTACATATGTATACTGGAGTCGCGGTATTTGTAAAAATTAACCAAAATCGACTTTTAAATGAATCTACAGAAAATATCACATAATCTATTAAAATTGTTCAAGATGAATTCAAACAATTTAAATCTCAAAAGAGTTGTATTAGTATTGATTAACCGGCTCCAGAATTAATAAGACTTTCAGTGGTAAGAAGCACAGTTAGTTATTTATGAAAAACAACAGTTTTTAATGACAATATTTTATATGAACACCGATTTTGATTTACTCGCCCGATATTACGATCTAACTCGGCATTATTTTTTGATTAGTTTTAAAAGAAATTGTACAAGTATTAATATTTTCAATACCGATATTAATTATAAAAAATTTAAAAAATAAAATACCGGTATTGCAAATATCAATCCCTAAAAGTGACTGAAGACTGAATGTATGTACATCTTGTTGTAAATATAGATAATATTATTAGTATTTAATCGATGTACATTCATTATAACTGTTTTTGCTGATTTTAATTAAAATCTTAATCAAAACATTAAGATATTTCATAATACGATTTATGAAAACAATTTAATGTTGTATTTCCATGAATTTGGGTTTTTTTAAATACGCTGAATGATACTTAAAAGTTATAGTTCTTTCGGTTTTTTAGAATTAACCATTTTACCCAGTTACATAAATTTAAACAATAACTGTATCGATTAAAATTATTACTTGTGTTATTATTATCTTATTTTTGTATTATATGCAGTCAAAAACGAGTAAATTAATCAAGGGGACGTGTACAAATACCAAAAATATTCTGAATCATGACAGCGTTAGTCATTCGTAGCGTCAGTTTTGGCAAATAGTGTGGTCTACGGCGTAGAATCTAAGTCACATTTAAGTGTATTGATTATTTAAAAAATCCAAAATTTCTGCTACATACCTTTCAAGAAGTATCAAATCTTAACCAGAGTTCCTAATAATATTATATTTAATAGAAAAGTATAATTGTTTTTGATTTTCATTTTTTTAACTCTTGCTTAAAAACTGATCGACTTCAAACGGTTAATGAATCTCAGGAGTCATCATTATCCGGGGTAGTGCCGAAGAGGAAGAGGGATTGCGTAGGACTAGAACCCCGTGTTGGAATGCTCACTCCACATTTTTGGATCGCCCTGTTTCGGCGGTTTTGCTTACCTTGCTGAGCACAGCCATGTTAAAAATAATTTACCATTTTATTTTATAGCCTCTTTCGCAAATAGAAAAAGTCCTACATTGATTTATCAATTCATTCTCGGATCCGTAACACACGCTTGCATGTATGTGATGTTGTTTTTTATGTCTTGCTGCGTTTCAAATCTTAAAAAAAGGTTTTGTAAAATTTATTTACATAACTAATAGCCATTTCTATTCCTAAAAATATGTAGAGTGATTGTGTTGCAACTTGTTTTTGCTAATTGCATTATTTTTATTTAATGTTCTCCGAATTGAGTACAAACTAGTTGTTTTATCAAATATCTATAATATTAAAATTGTCAAAATATTGCATGAGAAGTATTTTGGGCTTTTATTACTCTATAAAAATACCGTTTTACAGCAAATATATAATACATTGTTTTTGGTTTTACAAATTATGCCAAGTTAAAACATTTAATTTATAAAGTATTTAATGTAATAATTGATTTCCGGATTAATGTAAAAAAAAATAGTAAAGGACCGCAGCGCTTATAATCCACTTGACGGCTAATTAACGCATTGTTCTTAACGCCCCACGTTAGTCCTAATAAAAGTTGCACCAATTATCTAATTTAACCGCTTGAATACCGCGCAAATAAATCATTAATATGTCCCAGAGATACTGCGTGTTTTTGAGAAAAATATTTTTTCCTAATATACACTCGAATTCGATAGTTTAAAAACCTATATTGACTCACTATAGATGGTACTACACATATTCATCAAAATATTGCTTATATTCTATTAGAATACCAAATATTTGCTTTTTTAAATGTCTTGGACATCCGTGTTCGCTTGCATATGTTCCGGACACCGGTGTCCGCTTGGTATTCAAGTGGTTAAGATCACAGTGTTAATTGTATTATTTATATATGGTTAGGTTATATTAAAGCATATTGAATAATTTTAGACTGTTACGATTATTTACATTGTTTCTCATTTGATTCCATTTTTGTAATACTGGTATTAATAAAAATAATAAAACATTTTTAGTACTTTTTCCACATAAAGTTTATTAGATCAGGACCGGTTTCGCTCATCGCGAGCATTATCAACTGATAAGAAAAATACATAAACAGTGATATTTATACAAATTCAAATTGAAATAAAAAGGTGTAAGCAACTATTAACAATTTAAAGGATTAGCAAATTACATTATAATTACGGTGTTAAGCATTTTAATTTTGTGTAATTATAATGTAATTTGCTAATCCTTTAAATTGTTAATAGTTGCTTACACCTTTTTATTTCAATTTAAATTTGTATAAATATCACTGTTTATGTATTTTTCTTATCAGTTGATAATGCTCGCGATGAGCGAAACCGGTCCTGATCTAATAAACTTTATGTGGAAAAAGTACTAAATTTTTTTTATTATTTTTATTATAATGCCATTCCACCAAGTATTGACAGTGAACACCTTAAAAGTGACTGGTATTAATATTATGTTTGCAATTCGGTATATCGTCGTTGCGCTTTCAATATCCGATATGTGAATATTTTCACGAAATAGGATTGTTTCATTAAAATTTTACAATAATTCACCGCACCCGAAAAGAAAAAAAACAACGATTATGATATAAGGCGTTCTAGAATTGCTTGTCGATTTTGTCGAGGACATACATTGTGATTCGTACCGTATTTTAGAATTTTGAAAGCGCAACGACGATATGCATGTGAATCCGAAGAACTGGTATGGCAGCACGCAAATTCGCACACATCCTCCTGATGTTGTCAAACGCTGTGTCCTGAGAGGTGCCCGCGGGCCGAGATTGAGTGATTTAGTGGTCATGCTTTACAAAAATAGGTCGTAACGAGACGTGCCCTTTCAAAATAATCGGTCAGTATAAAACGTGGAACCGGTATTAGCCAGGGTATTCGTAGCCTATAACTGACACATAAATTTGGAATTAATCCATGTATCAACATTTGAAATTCATCATTGCTTAATCATAGATAATATAATTTATATGAAGTATTTTATTCTTATCTGTGTTGAAAAACTTACCCACCATTTTTTTTATAAAAGTCTAACTAAATCAATTGAATACAAAATATATTTGTCTTGATTTATTTGTCTGTATATAAATGAAAAATTATTCACTGCACACACACACATTATCTGCGCATCGTGCGCATCATAACCATTGAACTTATGTGAACGGGTGGAACGTGATATTAATAAAACACTTTAAATAATCCGAAAACATTAAAATGAAGTTGAAATTCGATGCATATTTTATTATCGCTTATTTAAAAAAAGTTGGATGTTCCACCACTAACCGTTATGTTTATGAAGCCGCTCGGTTATTTAATAAGTATATTATGTTGAACGAAGTTATACAATTGTTTTTATATTCCATACATTTATTTCTGTATCTCTTAACTGTTTTTCTTTATTTTTCAAATATTCAACGTATGTCCGAAAACAAACATTCTTTAAATTAAGGATATGAGCACACATTTTTACAAATTATATTATATTTATCTTATAAAAAGAAATCGTTATCGTATTGCTTCAAATCCACTCTTTCTTACCGATTCCATTAATTTCTTCTTCTATGGTAACAATGGCACTTATATATCGGCGTCGGGTGGCGGATCCTTAGGACCTCGAGCAAGTTTTGAAGTCCACCCCTCACCCGCGCGCAGCGGTCAACTTTTTATGTGGCTGCAGCGCCAATTTAATTGGCACACTCTGACGTCTTCCTTTTTCGAGAACCAGGACCTCATTAACAGAGTTTTCGATTCTAAAAAAGGAAACCTTCAAACCACCTCGAAGAATTTGTTTTATTTATTTTCAATTCCATGACAACTTCCCAATTGCTCCATATGGCATATAATAAAAAAAATTCTATGGCTATTTTCGAGGACTATTTTTCAACCGATATCCCAAATATCTTTTTAAGATTGGAGTAGTTAAAGGTGAATAAATAGTCAGTTATGCTCTGCAGTCTGTTCTGTTATGGTTAGCGGGTTTCCGTGCTGGACTTCAAGGATTCGAGTTCCAGTACAAACAGCATTTTTTCGATCGATTTATCGATTACTGTTCGAAGGTATGGGGTGTTTGTGATGTCTGAAAAATCCCTCTCACCCTCTCCGATCCTGTGATAATTGTGTGTAGCGAGAGCGATTAGCCAACTACTAGTCCAGGCGTGGGGAACCTGCGGCCTTTCGGCTACTCTGGTGCGGCCTTCTGGCCAATTTTGTCATTCTATAAATTCGTAAATTCCTGACACATTCTGACCGTAAAGTCCTGTTTCTGGCCAAAAATTCCCTAGTCAATGTTTACTGCGGCCTTATGTCGAATCAGAAAAATGAATTCGGCCTTTAGAGAATGGAAGGTTCCCCACCCTGCACTAGTCCTTTCCTAGCTTTATCCTTCTATCTTTGAATAAGCGAAGTTGAGCGACTGAGTAACAAACAGTTCTCGTAAAAAAAACTGTTGAGGAGGACATTTGCTCCATATTGGGAGCGGACACGGATAAAAAAAATCTACAGTACAATAAGTTATTAAATGCAGGATGTTTTCCTATTCCAAATATAATTATTCTAGTAAAAAAATGTTACATGAGCACCCGTGGCGGCTTAATCCACTTGGGGCCTCCAAAACTCAGAAGCCATAACATAGAGTCCAGAGTTTCCCAAACTATGTTCTGCGGAACACTGGTGTTCCACGGAGCCGGAGTAAGTGTACCCCGAAGCCAGAGGTGTTCCACGAAAAATTGGAATGGTTTTATATGCTGCAACAAATTTAAATATCTTCTACTTCATATTGAAAAGCGAGTGATGGTCTATCTCTACATATGTTATGACGTCAAGTACAGGTGGAGGTTTTGAATAAAAATTGGATACGGCAATAAAAATTGTGTCAAATTTCTATCGACGAGGGTTAAGGATTATCTTTTCACACCCCGTGCGCATTTGCGACAAGTCTTGTCAGTTAGCTGCGCTTACAAATCTGATAAGGAAAGCTTGAAAATATGTGTTAAATATTAAGCAAATTGGAAAGACACTCATTGAGCCATGTGAGAAAGACATGTCGTCATATGTTCTTAACAAGTAGACTAATAAAAAATAGATGCAAATGGCAACATGTAATTTGCATCATGAAATACAATCATCAAATAACACTGTTTCATGACGCATTTAAGATCTTTCTACTAGCATATAGAAAGAGTTAATTCATCGACTTGGTCTTGGATGCGAATATGCATCACAAAGGAATGAATCTAGAGATGTCGCAGCTTAGCTTTACTAGGTACTAGTACGTTCGTCACTCATATTATAAAAGAAGAATGTGTTCGCACATTTACACCTAATCCTTTTTTACGTGATACATTGGTTCCAGAAAGTGAGTGGCTCGTAAAAAGACTTAATCAGTGACTCTGATTAGACACAAAAATACAAAGATCAGCAATTAAATGATTTCTGGGCGAGTTTGTCAGAAGAGTGGCATGTGTCAAAAGAAGCTATTATTATTTTATTTCCGTTTTTTACAACATATTTATGTAAAGCAGGATTTTCTTATTATATTGCAATCAAGTCTAAGTGCAAGAACAAGCTCGATGCCGCAGCAAATATAAACTTTCAACTCAGTAGTATTTTGACTGATATCAAGAAGATTTTTATAATGAAATAAAATTAATAAATTGAAAATTTAATTTAATAAAAAAAATATATTAAGTACGAATGAGCCATCCCAAAAATTGTTCCGTAGAAATTTCCAGACTTGCGAAGTGTTCCATCCCAGAATAAGTTTGGGAAACCCTGACATAGACAATGTTTAAAGTCCATATATTTTTAACTTAGCTAACATATTTTTTTTAACCATGTCCGCTCCCAATGTGGAGCATATGGACTCATAATGGAGTTTATCTCAACAGAAGTGTTTCTACGAGAACTGCTTGTTACTCAGTTGCTCAACCTCTCTTTTTCCAAAGAGAGTAGGGATAGAAGTATAGAGCTAGGACAGGATTAGTGGTAAGCTAATCGCTCTCAATACGCTCCGTTCATATGATAGGATGGGTGAGAGGGGGGAATTCAAGACATCACATACATCCATGCCTTTGAACAGAAATTCATAAATCGATTGAAAAATCAATTTATAAAACTGTCCGTACCGGGATTTGAACCCGGGCCCTCTGTAGCCGAAGCCAACAACGTTGACCACTCGACCACACAGGCGGCATACAAACTTTTATTTTTCGTGAAATTTTGGGACGTTTTTATGACTTGTAAAAAAACTGGGCCTCCCAATTTTATTGTGTCTATGGCCTTTCATGTGATCAATAAGACAATGATGAACACACAGCCAATTTCGGAAACATATATTATTTCTTTTAGACTCTTTGACAAACTACATAAATACATTGATTTTAGGGTACAGATTGTATAGTAAGTTATTTAAGAAAACATAACCACCTCAATTATTAAATTGTACATAATATTTTCAATATAAAATAATAATAGTGGTAGAAATGCTACAATATAGGCTTTGACCATGACCGGTTTTGATAAAAATTGAGTATTTAATTCCAGGGCCGACACTAGACGTTTTGTCGCCCCAGAAAATAATACTTTTTTTCGTTCTAGTAGTAAAAGTAAAAAATATTATTAATGACTTTGAGGATGCCCAAGCAGGTGTCAACGCCACTGCTTCTTGAAGACGGTCTTAGTAGTGCAGTAATGTTTTGAGATATGTGCCTACAAATTTACTGAATGGAAAAATAAAAAAACCTATTTATAAAATTAAACAAGTTGTGTTTTCCACCATGCAGAATTTGTATAATAGAAAATCAAGAGAGTCTGGATATCTTTTGGGAATGTCCAATCAGTGAATAGTTTTTTCAAAAATAATTAATGGTTGGTGAGAACAGGGCTATGAATTTCGTTACGCGGTGTATTCGGCTCATGATAACGACATTGTCTGCATGGAAAACACACGTTCGTCGCTCATATGACTTGTGTCTCGTTAACAAACAATATTCACCGTTTTCACTAGATGGCGTTGTGATCACCATTTTCCAAAACGTCTCGTGGCAGAAAATTCAACCAAAAATTCGTTAAAAATAAAAAAAACGTCGTTATCTTTCGTTATCAATGTCACTATCAATTTTTTTCATTGAAATTCAACATGAATAATATAATTTGATAAATAAATACTTGGCACGATAAATAATAACATTTATTTACATAAATCATTGTCTCGTGCTTCTAAAGAAACCGTACGAAAAAGCCAACTGAAGAATGAACTACTGTCAAATTTTAATTTAAAACTATGCTTTTTGAGTTGCTACACTTTGGAACCGAGGTATCAATATATATACCAATATAACTTTGCACCGTATTAATGTATAGGCAATCTCGAATTCACAGCTATAGAAATAGACGAAGTAAACGTGACGGATCACTTGGGAGGCCTCAGACGCAATCAAATTTGAAGGCCCTGTTTTACAAATTACTAAAACTTAAAAAAAAATTGTTCTATAAAATATATGCTACTTTAGGCCCCTGAGAATGGAGGCGCCAAGCGCGCACCTCGTGCGCGTATGGGGTAATCCGCTACTGGTGTAAATTGTCTTATAAAACAGTTAAGAATATTCGTCATGTAATGTGTTCAACGATGCATGTTTTTTGTTAATCAATAATATAAATGTTGGGATTTCAATGGCTTCATAGATCAGTATATTTAGACGTTAGTTGTTGTTTTTTTACTTTAACGACAGTGTAAAGTATACTTCATGTTATTTTTTTATAATATATTTGCATTATTCCTGTTCCCAATTACTTTTAAATGAATATTTCCGTTAAGAAATGCCTTATTAGCAATGACGTATGATCAAACAACATTATCATTTAGTGAATACGCATTTTTAGATTTGTAATAGCATTTACTCATGTTTTCTAATTAATAACAGATACTGCTCGACAAAAGGATGCTTATGGTTATTACTCAATACGGATTTTACATGTTGGCATTTTATTTTTAAATGTGTTTATTATTTTCACGAACAGCTACTGCACCAAACAGAGTTCGAGGCGGTATAAAAGATAATGATGCACTCCCCAAGTCTCTCATCCCACCCAATTTGTTTACAGCGCACTTACAGTGGTTTCCCTGTAGGTAGTTGGAGATATCTAGTCTTCTGATGATGATTATTTTCAAATCATAAAATGAGCATGATTATTTATGTTTCAATATCGATTTCAATCTAACCCATGTCTTGATATTTAATTTGTTTCATGTTTATTTGAATAAAGTTAAACATTAAGAGATAGACTCAAAATATTTTTTTATAAAAAACACAACCATTGTGTTATTCGACAATAAACATCTTTTGCCATTTACAATCATAAAATGAGTAGGGGTATTTATTTCGTGTTATAATATCGAAAACATTCATTTAGAAGGAAGAACATATTCAGTGGCCATCTTTTTAAATTCAGGTTCATCGATTGCACACACTGTCCATTACTTACAGCAATTAAAATCATACAATTAAAAAAAAAATACTAATCGTGCTTAGGCGGTGTCGAAAGTTTCTTTGGCGTCGTTTTGGTTTGATTTTCTCGTAGCTTTTGGCATGGCAGTAAATAATTTGATAGTGTATTTAATATATAGTAAAGCAATACATCTTTATCAAAATAAATTAAATATATATGACAGTCAGTAGTTGAGTCGGTTATAGTCAGTCTTAGGGGTGTAAGTCATGTTCAAATTCATCTAGACATGTGAAACTGTTTAACGTCATAATGGTCTGTCTATCAATAGATAACAGCAAAAAATTAGACGACACAGTGGTTCTAATTAACTAAAAAAAACTGTAGAAAGACATGCCACCTTAGTTTAAGTTAGTTTTATTATAATGCAAGAAACAGCTTGTTTTTGTTATGCAATTCGTATAATTTCAGTTTCTCTAACTTTCGACAGGTCTCCAGAGTATATCTTTATCAGAAATCCAAAAACTGATATATCCTAAGAACTCTTTTTAGTATTTTATTTGGGATAATGCCATCTGTATTTTACGTACGGCGAATGTCAACTTTTAACAATTAAAAAAACATCATATTAACCACGGCATTCCAACCACATTCAAACAAGAAATATTTTATTAAAAAAAATGTTTTTTACTCTTTACCATGAATATTAAAGCTCGGGTATTTATTTCAACGTCTCTAATAAAACTCTTTGTTTCTCAAAATGTGGCATACACTTCTATGACTTTAACTATCTCAATTATTAGAGGCAACATTACACATGACCCTTTCATTCGCGTCTTCTTTGCACCGCACTGTACGAAGCAATCCTACGGGGGAGTGTAAAATACCTAACCCATCGCTCAGTAACGAGGGATAGGTATGCGTGGACTATTTCTTATTGAACTAATCTAGACTGTCGCGTGGTTTGGGCCACACAATTATTTGTTCTCCACAAGCGGTAGGCAGATCTCATCCAGACAATAAATAATAATTCATTCAATAACCGAATAATACGTTTCACCCATTGTACGAAAAGATCCCTTAGCCTAATAAAATATGACAGTTTTCTTACCCTGCTACCCTAATTTCATAAGGCATTATAACAAGCTGATAACTAAGAAACCTTCGTAATAAATTTAACAATTAAAATACATTCACCGAATTTGAATTAGAAAGTGTGAGGAAAATATTACATAATCCAAACAAATACGGGTAATTATTCTGCTCAGTATTCCCAACCCAAATAACCCTCTTAAAACTCACTATGATTCAGTTTTCTCGTATTTTATACACCCAGGGACGGCTAGTGTGCAATGTGTGCGGCGCACACAGGCGCATTAAGATTTAAGTACCATGCAGTCATGTAGTTCTAGTTTTGCGGGGCGCAGAAATCTTCGAGCTGGCCTTGGATACACTCATCTCTAGATTTACGGGGTAAACTGCTTACGTACGTTAACAGCGTGTAAAAACTCATGGAATGAAAAAAAAATCATGGAATAGGTAAATGGTTAAAGTGTAAAAGAGAATATGCAGCACACAGAAAAATTTGTAAAAATCTGTATCGCTTATTACAAAATATAATGTTTTAATAACATTAGTTGCTATGAAATAAATGAATGCGTACATAATATTATGTTCATAAACACATTTGAATTATAAAATATAATGAAATAAATATATTATTTTATTCGGAATAAACCTATCGCTGCTTACTTTAAAAAATGAAAGTAACTGTTTTTCTTTTCTTTGCTAGTTGACAGTTCCGAGGTGCTATCTTTTTTTACGAATTTCTGGTTCATTTCATAAAGAGCACTCCTTAATTAGTATTTATATTATTAAAAAATAATAAATAATGAATTTCTATATTATGTACATATATGAATATTTGGATTATCAAAGTAGTGTTTGGTGGTAAAAATAAAACATTCATATTGTGGTATGTTGAATGTCATGTGGATCCAGAGCCGGCGTAAACTTTTGCGGGGGCCGACTTTTGATAGTGCGGGGCCTTCCAAAAAAAAAAAAATTCTGTTCTATACGAAATATCTCTATTTATTATCTACTATATTAAAGCTTCCCAACCAATGACCTGCTTTTTATTTGATTTTGTATTTGAGCTAATTCTCATATGAATTTCATATTCATTTATTCCAAAATTAAAAATATTCGAGATTAATTTAAGACGGCTAAATTATCGATCAAAAAATAGGAAGCCGAATAAGTAGCAGGTCTACTATTCTCTTCCAAAAAGAGGGGTTGAGCTACTGAGTAACAAACAGTTCTTGTAGAAAAATTTATGTTGAGATACCTCCATTAGGAGGCCATATCGACCCATAATAGGCAGAAAATCGTAACCAACAATTCATAAATTTTACAGAAGGTTTTTTCAATTACCCTCGTATTATGTTCGATAAAGGAATTTCTTTAATGTGGTTAGTAAATAGTTATATGTATATGATCAATGCCTATCCTGATGTTATACTGACTACTTCTAGTTCTCTAGATCAGCGTTTCTCAACCTGGGTTCACTTGGAACAAACGGTAACAAGTCAAAACGCTAAAATGCACAGGCCCCAAAAAATATCAGGCGAATGAGGTAACGTTCTAAAATTGTTGTCACTGGCGCCCTAAGCCAGGGTTTTCCGACCCGTGGTACGCGCTTGATGGTTGGTGGTACACGAAAAAAATTAAGTAATGAATGATTTAAACATAAAATAATGAGATTTAAAAAAAAAAATATTATGGTACAAATTAGCGTAATGTACTACCTACCGCGTGGTACGCGAGTTAAAAAAAGGTTGGGAAACCCTGCCCTAAGCGATATTGAACAATTATTGGTTTAAAACGCAATTTACCTAATTGTATTGCTTAAGATATTTTTCCGATTATAGGTCGATATGCCTGATAATCTTAAGTAATAAACCGGTAATAGGAAGAATTATTTATCATTTACCGGTAATTGAAATTTTACAGTAAATTGCAAGCCTTAGCCATATTTGTTCATATCGAAATCATAGAATATTTCCGAAAATAACTGTAGTAAACAATTTGTGGGATGTAATGAATGAGTAATGGAATAATGAATTTTATCTTGGTCTTTATTTTATTTTGCTAGTTGTGCATGAATATTTTTGGTAAATATTGCGAGAGAAATTAATTAACCTCTAGTTCTGTCCTAGCCATATCCTTATATCCCTACTCACTCTCTTTGGAAAAAGGAAGGCTGAGCGACTGAGTTACAAACAGTAGTCGTAGAAATTTTTTCCATCTTTAGCATGGATGTTTTTCCTCTCAATCGGAACTAAGTTATTTTTAAATCTTTTTGAATTAATCTCACAAGATTGAAACACTAAATGATTCATAGTATCCTTTTGCCATCAATATAAACATGACTTGATTCAGTCATCTATCTAGGGAGGTAGTGGAAAATTTGGAAAAAATATAGGGTAAGGAAAAATGAGCAATAGGAAATAAAAATCTTAGAAACATTTTGAACAAATAATTTATTAACTTGACATGCACACACATCCGTCTTGTACAACAATAGATTAGTATACTATGTACGAGAGGAGAATCTGCACATATTATGTATAGTTAAGCTCAAGTCTTTATTGGTTTTATAGAATGAATATTGACAAAACGTTCACCAAAAGCATTAAGGAAAAATCACATAAAATAATAATCTGTACAATGAAAAAGTATATTCAAAAGATTAAATCATTTATTCGAAATATAAAGGATAATAAATGATTGAAAAGGAAAAGAATAACTAGAATGCTCTTATCGACACCCATAACGATCAGTTACTCATTTTTGGTAATTTTGCAGAATTTTGAAGATTGATTTAAAATAAATAGCTTAGAACTCATAAAAATCAATAAGTTAATATTATTTTTGTAAACTCGCTTCCAAAATGATTAAAAGTTAGTAAGTATTTTGCTCGTTGGGGGTATTGATATCACATGCCCATCGATACCAAAGTCGCGTGTGTGCTTTTCAGACAATTGCATTAGAAAACGTCTAAAAGTTGGGAAAACAGCTCAATGACAAAATAACGATAAAAATAAAATTTGCAATAAAGATTTTAGTTTTTGAATTTCGAATTTAAAACTTCTAACGGTTAATGTCGTATTTTGTTTTCGGAACAGGATCATTCTTGATCACAAATATGTACACATGTGTGTCATAAATGCTATTTTCTCACATACCTACGTGACTTTAGCACAATGTCAATTTCAAATATTTTTTACTTTATAACACCAGTTGACTAGTACGTTGAACACAAAGGAGCACAATAAATAAAATGTGATTATTTTGAATAAGAATTTTAAGAAAGGAATGTAAAAAATACAAATAATTTATTCAGATATAATAATGTGCATTTTTCGTAACAGAAATTTAGTTACACGATCTCTGGCCAAAACCTTAATGAAAATTGAATATTTTAGACAAATTTTTCATACACTCTTAGATATTACATCATCAATTAATTAATATACCAAAATTAATGATTGTTTCAATTATGCGTCACTACAAAATGCATCAAAATTATGATGAAATTTTGATTAGATTGAGTCTTCGTAGGGTTCAATATTTTCACAGATCCAATTTGATGAGTACTATAAAATATTATAAATTAAAAATATTACATAACGGTATAAATTTGTAAACTGACTGCAGCAGAATACTCTATTTAGTGCAAATATTGATTTCTTGCACATTGAGTCAAGACTGTTCTTCAACCAGACCAAAAATAATTTAGATATCCCAAATGCACTGAGACTATTTTATTATAAAAGAGCTTAGAAAACATATACCATAAAATTTTCTATAAAAAAAGATAACATTAAATCAGGGCAGTTATGAAAAAAAGACGCGACTCGAAATCCAGCATTTACAAATTTTCTTTACAGAAAGGCTACACAACTTTAATAACAAAATACCCACCGTACCCATCGGAAAATAGCTCAAAGATTAGTCTTCTTTGCTAGTCACCAGTGACTCCCGTGGCAATCAAAATCACAAGTGTTCAGGTTTTTAATTGTATTTATGGAATGAATGCACCTTTTTATTGTTTGTATTCCACTGTTTTTTTTTATAACACAGTGCTGGTTTGCGTATTAAATTATGCTTTTTTTTACCCACATCAACCCCCACTTTATTTTCGTCCAAAGATATAACGAAATTTGAGTGAAAAAATTTCAATACAAAACCTATTTCATTCCTCTCTACCGATGACAAATATTAAAATATATGAGAGTACTTTTCCACCATTAGAATTTTGGCATTAATTTAGGGGAAACTAGATTTGACACGGATCCCAATAACCAAACATAACCACTGATATTTTAGTATTTCTCTGTATACATTGATTGTGCAGTTTATAAAACCTCCATAATATATTGTGTTAAAAATTACACCTTAATTTACCCATTTTCCCAAAATAAACAGAGAGCTTTTTCAAAATTCACAATAAAAGCAAAAATATTATAGATTTAAATGTATTTAAAAAAAGAAAACAGTAGCTGCCTGAGAATTTAATTGTAATGATATTTATCCCTTTGAAAAATAAACGTAATTAAAATAAAATTACAATAAAAGAATTCATCTCCTAAAATGATACCGTAGTCTAGTGTCAGACTTATTTGTTTTTAGTACTTACTGCAACTTGCAAAATGACGAAGAAATCTATTTTCATATAAACCTTTGACAATGAGGAATAAAACACTAAATAATTGATAACCACACTATGTTCCTATCTATAATTTATACCTGATTAGATTGGCTTAACTGATTAGATTAACTTTTTCATATTTACCTCAGTCTACCTATAGTGCCTGTTGTCATAAGCCATCTCGATAAAAAGTTTGCAGACAATCGGGGTAGATAGAATTTGTCTGTTTACGATTTAAATATGATTCAATTTTCTTGTATTATTTATTACACATTTATTTAAAACAGGTACAAATAATAAATTAACAGTCATCACTCCGGAAAACACAAAAACTTAAAACATAAGTTTAATCACAAATCATAATATTTCGATAAGAAAATATTTTCAGCGGATTTTTGGTCCATGGTCCGATACCGATCGTAATTATCATTAGAAAATACAAAATTATATATTCTTAGTACAATAATCCTACAGTAAACTGTCTTTTCATTGTAGTAACTAGTGTGCTTTTTTAAATAAAAAATACTTCAAAACGTACACTTCATTCATTGAATACAACATTATTCCGTTGAGACTCGAGTGAACGAAAACTGTATTATTAAACAAAAGTTATTATTATATTTCACGGTATGTAATACTTTTTTTAGGAAAAATAAATATTTAACTATTTACGAAGGTTTATGATGTTAAATAAAGATCTTCACACAGTTTCTCAGACATACAATAAGTTATTTATTTGATATTAATTTAAGATAGGTATTATATTCAATGTTTAAAAATACATTTCATAAGCAAATTTTGCTAAAACGCACAGTTCATTGGTTTTCTAAAAGTATTACATGAAACTCAAGGCTGTTTGAGAGTCCCTTCACCGAATAACCAAAGACACGTTCTGTCCACAACATACGCAAACACCATATCGGCAACCAGGACTTGCACCAAAATCATCTTGAACTGAAAGACAAAGAAGAAAATTTCATTAGTGAATGCAGTATTTTATAGACTGTCAGGAAATCGTTGGTAATAAAGATGACAAACCAGCCCCTTATAAAGTCCAAAATTAAAAAGCGATGATGGATGTAAAAAAAACTCATATTATTCAGAAAATACCACACCTTCAAACAATCTCTCGAATAATAATTTAACTAAAACTTAACATTAATTAGAACATAATATGATTTGAATTTTTTTCTTGACCAGCCAAAATACTTCAATCGAGTGTTCTATGCAGTGATAATAAACATTTTTCAATATTGCTATGGTACCTATATTTTTAATCTTTTTGTGAAGAAAATATGGATGGTATATAAAAGATTTATGATAACTGCTATCATACCGTTGATCAATAAATTACGTTGAATGTTTATGTGTATGACCCAAAATATTAATAAATCATGTTTTATTTTAAACAATGAATAAAATGGGTAGCACAGAACTCTTAACTTATATTTTCAAACTTTTCAAGAACAAAATTTATGATCTTTCTGATCTATCCGAGTAGTAACAGGATTTATGAAGTGTTTAGTGAAAGTATAGCTTATCACGGAATTGTGGGAAAAAGTCATGCAATTTTTAATTGGCATTGTATTTGTTAAAATGGCTCCACTATTAATTGATAGCAGAGTTTTTAAGTGATCACATGTAATAAGCAATACGCATATTATTAAATTGAGGATTAACTAGAGGTCATATGAAAAAAAATACCTCTAAAGGAAAAGGGACTATCTCAAAATGATGAGATAACTCTGGTAAGAGTCCTAAAGCCATCGCTAATACTGCTCCTCCGGATATGAGGATGCTGTACAGCAAGGGTCGATTTGCTGATAAGCCTTCCATAAAAGGTTCACCCTGAAAACAAAGCATCAAATTATAATAACGCATTAAAATAAAAGCTTCACAAAGTGGAACGATTTATCATTGTAGTTTAATCGTTTTCCTGCATGTATCGTTCATTTTTCTGTTGAAACACCTGCAAGGACAATGTTAAACTGTTCCGCAACTAGTCATACAAATAAAATGCTTTACTTATACCTATGTACCTTTCTTCCTTCTTATATACCATAATAAATAGAACACTTGAAAATAATTGGTTTGGTTTTTATTGAAGCCAAATGAATATAGAACATGTCAAAACACAAAAAAAAACAAAGAATTGCCACATGGAAACACAATCAATTTAATAAATAAATCCCTTACAAATATGTCATGTAGCTGCTTTGCGACAATGGCTGCCATTGCCTGGCATATTGGAACTCTGTTCCTACACATCCCAACGTTATATTGGTGCTTCAAGTTGCCAAATATTAATCACAAACATGTATGTTTAGGAAACACAATTATTTAATATCTAGATATTTATCAATAACGAAATTATGCTGTCACAAATGCTGCTACGATCAAGAGTAGCAGGTTAACAGTTATGAATTAAACAGTTATAAAGGATGCAGAGTTAACTTTAGATTGATAAGTTTAAGAATAGCTCTAGATATTAGGACATTGCTAAATCACAAGATCTGATGACAAAGTAATGTAAAGAAAATGATTCTTGAAAAATAAAAGCACTCACACGATAGTTGATGGCAAACGTGGATACTTGTAATGCCATTGAAATTATATAAACAGTACTGTTGAGTAGATCAGGAACAAATACTTCATCCTCATCTTCTGGAATATCCAAGGCTAATTTTGGTTTGCCGTCTCTGAAAAACAATCCCGGATAATATTAAAGACAGCTTACTTTCACATTTCAATTGAACGTTCTGGCATTAGAAACACGTTTCATAATCATTTTGGTAACTATACAATATAGATAACTTAGATTTTATGGTTAATACATTTTCAATATGAAATTAAATTTGACCCCACCATTTATGCATCTATACATTCTATGTATGTATGTTATTAATATTTCAAGTATTGATGCTAATACTTAAATTATTAATAATGTACTAGGTTATCAAGCCTAACTGCTTACAAGCGTCTTATTCATCTCTTAACCATTTAGCTGCTGTAGATAATTAATAGTACCTAGTACCTAGCATGCCGGTTATAATTTGCAATTATTAATTTAATTAGTTATTGACGAGATAACTAGTCTCTGGCATGTTAAGCACGAAATATCTCATCTGTGGCAGTCATCGGGTTAAGACTGTTCTAAGCTTATCATATTCTAGCCCTTATGGAAGTGCTCTGCAGCCTTTTCTCTCCCACAGCACACCAAAATTTTCTACAGATTTCGGCGGCAAACTTTGAATTTACATAATCTATATACATAAGGATATGCCAACAATCTAACTGGCAACTCTGATTTGATAATTGTTGGGAAAATGAAATTTAATCTTTATTTGTTTAACATACATCTAAGCTTTAATAATGGCTTAAAATAAAAATTAAAAACAGAGTTTTGTATAATTTGGAACAATCAAATGATGTTCAATTGAATATTGTAGAAGGAAATGTGAGCTCATATTTTTAAGATATTACAAAAACATTGAAAATCAAGTTACCTAGTACAAGTAGTATTGAAATTGCGATATGATATAAAAGAATTGTATACGTGGATAGAGAATTGAATATTAGAAACAAATTATTTGATTTCTCCTTCAATGAAGGAATATGCTGCGGCACACTTAGCATCGCCCCACGGCATAGCGGTTGCGGAGCAATGCTTTATGAGATACGAGAATTTATTTTATTAAGCTACGCCCACTCTCAATGTTGAGCATATAGACTCCTAGCAGAAAGATCTAAGCAGAAGTTTTCTACGAGAGCTGCTTTTATTCAGTCACTCAACTTTCCTCTTTTTGGAGAGAGTAAGGATTTCAGGATGGGAATAGGCAATACTAGAAGTTAGTTAATTGTTCATGCTGTGCCTTATATTTAGGATCAGATGGGTGGATGGAGTTTTAGACATCCATACCTTTGAACGTAAATCCGTACATTAAGTTATAATTGTGGTGTGTGAGATTATATGTATATCAAGCTTTACACGAGGCCTGATAATAGTGTAATCTGAGCTATACAGTAAGAAGCTGATACTTTCAAAGAAAATTACCTCGGTGGTGATCGATCGGTGGCTTCTTTGACTAAATATATCAGACAGCAAAAGTGTACAGCAAACTGAAGCAATACCGTCATTATCGTGTAAACATTGAAAATGTTAGGCAATGGTCTCTGTCTGGATAGTTTGTTGAGAGGCTGGAAAAATATGATACATTACAATTTAAGGACATTAAAGAGTCACCACAATTTGAGTCCATGTTTAGATTAAGGTTATGTCTTGTATACTTAAGGTTGTGGACGAGTGAGTTACCCCCTATAGTTGGCACATACCAAGTGTCAATAATTCCTATATTCTACTATTCACAATATAATATATGGAACTAATGAAATCAAATCTTAGACTAAAATCTACCAATAACAACACTTCCTGCTATAAAAAAAACATTAGAAAAGGACAACTTTATGTAGTTATCTTTAAACTTCAATAGTGATTTAAGAAGAAAGTTAAGTTTGACATTACATTGTTTGACTATCATGTAGCCAAGAATGAAAAATAACATTTTTTTTTTTAATAACATTGCTTGATTTTTAGCTCTCTAGTGGAGTGTCTGCCAAACACTACTGTGCCGCAAGAAGTCCCAGGTGTGCCGCGGTGGAAGAAGCCTTAAAAATGACAATTTTAAATAATGCCTGTTCGGTACAAAATCGAGGATTTTAAATTCCTCGGTGAGCTAAAGAAAAAATAAAAGGAGTTTTGGAGACAATCTGCGGAAAAAGTATACCAAATCGCGGATTTCAAATTCCTCGGTGAGCTAAAAAAAAAGAATTTCGGATATAATCTGCGACATCTTGGCGTGCCGCGGTGCTAGTTCCATTCATCACTGACTTAAAGGAAAAAAGTTTGGCAGACACTGCTCTAGTGCGATTGAAATAAAGCTGTGGATTGTTGATGCCAAGTAAAATTAAAACTAATTCATAACACACAACATAGGCTAAGTTTGATTTAAGAAAAATTACATACCTTTGATCTTGAAATAAAGAGGAAACAAGAAGCTAGCAAAAGTCCCTGCAGCGTTGCTTGTATATCACTAAACTTAATGCCATCTAGATATAAAACAGATTGACTGTATGCCAGAATGAGAGCATTCAGTGCCAGTATTTTAAACATTTGAAGGGTGGTGACTAGAGTGCAGCGCCCTTGTTTTATAATATGACAGACTGAAAAAGAAATACATAAAAAATTTAAAGACTTCAAGTGACAGCTTCAAGTAAAAATGTAAACTTAAGCTAAGAGACATTTGTAAAATAAATATGTGTGGAGTTTGCACTTGACATATTGACCTGAATTCCATCCCACGGGTCAATCCCACCCTTCCAATCATAAAATTAACAGAGCAAAGCTAGACCGATTGGCTAACTACTAATCCTGTCCTAGCACCATCTTTCTATTCTTACACTTTTCGAAAAAAAGAAAGATTGACCAACTAAGTAACAAGCAGTTCTCATAAAAAAACATCTGTTGAAATAAATCAATAAGTAAGCCATATGCTCCACATTGAGAATGGTCATGGATTAAAAAAAAACCTGAAAAGTTCCGGCACCTTATTTCAAAAAAAAAAAGCCCTGAATATGCCTATTAATTTATAATCCACTTGCAATTGGATTTAGCTCAAGGCTGTTGTTAAGATTAAGAAACGACTAGTAGTAGAGAGCTAGATGAAATGAGCAAATCACATCACATTTTCAGCGTTGACAACATTTTATTATGTAACTGATTTCTACACGAGATAAACTAAAGAATCGTTATTCTGTAGCCTGTGGTAAATAATAATAAAGAAAAAATACCACTTGACCACACGGAGCAAGTTAAGAATTCAAATATTATTTATATACTCACTGCACATAACATTAGAAAGTCTGCTTGTGAACGGAGCAGCTATACTAGCATCACCTAATTTAACAATTTGATTACTCTCCGCTTCTTCCATTTCTGTGATGAGCTTTTGGATTCTAGCTTGGACATGACTATCAGTCGAAGGACTGACGGTTCCGTCTCCACGAGACCTCGGGTTATCCCTGACCCCGGGAATAGATCTCGGATGATTTGCCGAATTATTCAATCTATCGATCCTGTCTCTTATATCTGATGTATCGAGTGGTTTACGTTTATCTTTTTCTTTCGAGTCTTTGGAGATTTTCTCTTTTTTTTCTGGCAGTCGCTCGGGAGCATTTGAAAGGATGGCAACGCCCACCTGAAATAATAAAAAAAAAATATAAGATCGAAGTTTATGTTGAGTCACAGTTAGCGCAGAGTAAACTTTTTGAATAAAATTAATGATTACTACCTCGGCATGCTTCAATGCGCCTACATCGTTTGTTCCATCTCCGCACATTAATGTATTAAAGCCAAGAGCCTTCAATTTCAAAATTACAAATTCTTTCTGCTTCGGATCAAATCTGGCAAAAACTGCAACGTGAGGTAGCACGATTGAGAGAAAATCGTTCCAATGTTCCATTAAATAAGCGAGTCCATCTCCGGTTATACAGAGATCATAATTGGAAGTGTACTCTTTGATATTAATTTTTGGCTCAATGGGCAATCTTAAACTTTCATCGATGGAATGCCAACCCCATTTATCTTCTTTCTTGGTTAAGATGAGAGTGGTCTGTTTGACTGTGAATTTCAATTCTCTGGCCACATGACATGCGGTCAGAGGGTTATCACCGGTTATCATAACCACAGCATGAGAGGCGCTAATAATTTCCGCTATAGCTTTTTTAGAATCTGCCTTAAGAGGACAAGATATTATAACAAATCCAACGAAATTAAGCTTGGACTCAATGTCGTTTCTCTTTAGTTCGCGTACTTCTTGCGAGCTCAATTTCCCCAGTTCTCTGTGACCTAAGGCCAAAACCCTTGCACCCCGTCTGGACAGCGTGAGATATGTATCGTCGTAATGATCAGGGACAGAGGAAAACATATCTTTGAGAACTTCCGGTGCACCTTTCACGGCTCCGATGTAATGAGTTTCTAATGAGCCCATATCGTTAGCTTGATAACCGGCCAGGACCGACATTCTTTTTAATGCACTAGAAAAGTGATGTCTTTGAAATATTTTCAATCCGGGAGATTTGCTTTTCTTCGGTATAACGGCCTCCCCTTTGGTCAGATTCCATTCTACGGCGGTCAGTGTGGCTTTTTCCAGAGGGTCTCCGACGATTCCGTTATCTAACTGAACCAACGAGTGGCAGGTTGCGAGAACCTGTATGGTTTCGATAGGAGCTTCGGTCAACGGTAGCACGTTCAACGGATCACTCTTTTTGAAACCGGCAACACCTTCGACCACTAAATTGTCACTAGTGAGAGTACCGGTCTTATCGAAGCAGCATATTTCAATCTTACCGGCAAACGGTATTCTAAATGGTTCAGTGCAGAACACTCCGAGTTTAGACAGAGCTAGCAGAGAAGTATTCACAGCCAACGATAACTCTATAGGTAATTCAGGAGGCACGACTGATGTCAAAATCAAAGTACACTCTAGGAAAAGCTTATATCTGTTCCTCATAGGGTCTTCGCATCCTCTGACCCACACATAGGCGGCGGCGGCAATGGCGAATATCAAAAGAAATAGAATAAAGCCAAACGTTTCCAAGTTATTTGCAGTCACGCGTTTCACACCGAACAATATTGTTCGCAACAACTTTCCTTGTGAAGTATTAAATCCGGTTCGAACGACATATCCGATACAACCACTGTCAGGGGCGCGCAGTCCGGCGACAACTTGTTTGCTGGGAGGCGAGTGTTGGACTATTTTAGTACCTCCGAAGAGGAGATTCAATTTACCTTCTCCCTCCGGATGGAAAACTTTATCGGGGCCGTTGTCTCCTTCAGATTCTAAAGGTTCTTTCATTTGGGGAACACTTTCACCCGTCAGCATGGATTCGTCTACAATGCATGACCCTCGTAGCAGGACGATATCGCACGGTACTAAGCAATCGAAATTCGATCTCACTAAAGAAACTATATCTCCCGGCACCAGTTGGTCAGAGCTGATAGGGCGCCATCTCCTATTTCTGTAGACTGATATGTTATATGGCTTGTTGCCCATCTTTCGTATTTCAGACATATTGCGCAATTGCTGTTGGACCAATGTGCATTCAAAGATTACCAGCATCACTAATGTGAAAAGACTGTAATACCAATATTTGTCCAAACACCATAATCCAACACAAAATATTTGAAAAACAAAAAAAGGAGCTGTCGCTCTTTCTTTGAATAGCTCCATAAACTCTGGAACATCCTGAAAAATAATGTATGTTTAAACAACAATAAATAATTCTTTCTGCGATTAAGGCATCAATTATCATTGGGGAAACTTAAAAACATTGACCAAACTGTCTTGGTGCATAACTATCAGTGAAACTGGTCCAAATATTTGGCCAGTAAAATCATAATACCATTACACCAAGGATTTAAAGAAAACATTATACCACATAAAGAACTTGTCAGTGCTTTCAAATTCATTATTCCAATAAGAGGATATTGGGTTCAAAAAAATCTTCTTAGAAATGGGCAAGGTAAGGAAATAATATAAGTGATCTGTTTGCAAACATTAGTAGATACTAGCAATGTGAGGTGAAGTTAATTATTCGGGTTCAACAGAGAATTTAACAAAACACTTCACATCAACAGATGTATGTACACGTATCTTATTATATTTTATGTAAAATTTGTTATGATACACTTAAAATTTCAGATTCAAGTCATACTTACTATTAAATGAAAACTTACGTTTATTGAAAGATTTGAAGAAAGGGAATTTACATTAAATCTTTCCAAATATGGAGTTGATAGGAAAATTGCCAAATACAGCAATACAATTAAATAAAAATGAATGTAGGAGGAGTTGATAAGAGATGAAGAGCGATGCAGGTTTTTCGAAGGAGATGAAAGGATAATGTGAATGCGTTTAAGCGACTGATTCCGATTTTGGTTTAAAATTGAACACTGAATGTGTTCTAGCAGAGAGATTATTTTTAAAGTAAGGAATTACTACAGAAAAATCAGTAAAACCCGAGGAGGAAAATTCTGTAAATTAATGATAACAAAATTGAAATTAATAGTTCTGATCAGTGGCGGTTCTAGCATAGGAGCAAAGAGTGCATTGCAGTCCCATGTACAAATCGATATTCAAACATCATATTTATACCAATCATTAATTTTAACTTCCGTGTATTACTCAAAAAGATATTTCAAGAAAAAATAATTGGTAAAGACGCATCGCAAACATATTCCACGCCAATACTGTAAATGCACCTGCCATAGTCTATGATACCAGAGGGTGCAAATACATTTCTTGCTCCCAGCTCGCTAAGTAAAAGTCTCGTGACTCACATGTTACTGTGAAATATTTGTACTGAAATCAGATCGATCTGGAGACTTGCACCCGTGTGAAGTTCGATGCGAGTGAATCCGCATGCTATATAGCTACGAAAGTATGGTAAGATTTATAATCACCTTTGAATTATTCAACACGATTCTTTAAAAGTGCACGTTCTATAGTAATATATGTATTTATCTATTATTGTTAACTTTTCGATTAGTGAATTTTACGTTATGAATACAAAATTGAATATTTGTGGCCTATTGTTTTCGCGGTCAACATAGGTATTCCACAATGTTCACCGATGCACCTGCTTCAGTTTTATAATTTACACTTCTCTGGTATTTAATATTTATATTGTTCAATAATGATTTCTACAAATAATTAAATTTACACCATTGTGTTATATTATGCAATGTAATGTAATATGCATGCGGAATTATATCGACTGTGGAAAGGAAAAAGGACGTAACCCACACATGTCAAATTTTACAGGAGGCGCTAAAAACGTGTTTTTATGATTTTGTGACATATGCAAATTATGAATTCTACACAACCTTGAAGTACGCGGAGACTTTCATGCTGGTGTTTAAAAGACATAATCTAATATTAATTAAAGAAATTGTCTAGGAAAAACCTTTATTTCAGTCTTTTTTCTGGATTTTAATATTTTACAAGATCATCTTTTTCAAACTTAAAAGCTAAATTTAGATACTAATTCGGCATTTGCAGCTTGCATCCTTTTGATAGAACGTGTATCAAGTTGGATACATTGTGATTATCGAAAAAAAGCTGTTTTGAATATACTGTGGGTTACGTCCTTTTTCCTTTCCACAGTCGATATTGAATCAAACGAAAGACCGGTCGCATTTATTTTTTAATTCTCCGTTTGACAGACACTATCTAACGTTAATTGGACATTTGTCTAATAAAAGGTGAAAAAAACAACTTTATGTTATAATTGATGTATTTTATTTTTTAACGTGTAATATTTTTTTCAAAAATAAATAGTGCATTTTGGTTGAGATGTGATTTTTACGAAAAAAAATTGGAGGTCTCTGCGTAACACTACCCTTACAGTGCTAAAAAAAATACTTCCGATACGTTACTGGCCCTTTAGGAACCAAGTGAAATACATGTTTTAGACTGTGGTGACTATTACAAATATTTTGTACAATATCTATGATAATAAAAATATTATCCATGACACTACTAAACTAAATACTATAACAAGATTTTAGAGAAACAGTAAACTGATATTGTCAATATCGGACATTGATGTTCGCGTTGTCATAATCTATGAAGCGGAGGATGAATTTCAGATCTTAGGTAATTAGGTAAATCTTTTTTTTGCACTCCCTAATATTTTTGTCACCAGCCGCCACTGGTTTTTATAAACTGTTTTTTTGATTATCATTGCAACCCCTCCCTACAAATATCCTGGATAATCGTGAATTTCCTGTATTCATATTTCGCATAAATTATCAGTTTCTCTGATTCCCATTTATGATAATTTAACATTTTCCTATTCAGGTATTCGTAATCAGATTTCCTGCAAAACAAAAGCTTTGTGTAAGCTTTATGAAGCATTTTGTAAAGCATATTTGCCTTTTTATCTATTTATTAGGATTCTTATCCCTTCAGACTCGGCAACATGAAATCGATTTTCAGATCCAGGGACGTAACATAATTTTTCAATGGAGACAGTGGTAAAGTTGATATTAATATTATATATGATGTTTTATATTACCTTTTCATTTGATTATTACTTTGAGAGGTACTGGAATTTCATTTTTTCGGTTCTAACAAATAAAATAATGAATCCAGCTTGAACACATTAATTAAAAAAGGATTTTTCTACTTAAAAATATCACTCAGGCAGCCTAACTGGTAACACTAAAAAGCTCCATCCGCCAACTCGTAGGCGCTCAAAAAAAACGAACAATTTATCAGTTGCTAACTTTTTCAACTCAAATCAAATACAATAAAAAATAATTATTATTCAAATTTGAATATATTCTTTAAAGAAATCAAGTTATTTGAACGAAATTGGTTAACTATTGCTATTATTAACAGAAGATAAAACAGAGCATTGATTACGCGTCTATCTCTATGGGTGGTTTTAGATCCTCATACACAGCACATTAATCGGGCTTGAAGGGTTAAAGTATTAATTAGTGTTGTAATATGTTATAAACAAACCATATCCAACTGGTTTCTTCCATAGTCCATCTCAGATTGTAATACATCCTGATCGTCCTGTAATCCTTTAGATTGCAGATATTCACTGACCCATTTGTCGGCCGGAAACTCAATTATTTGAAAACTTTTTTTATCCCAGTTGTAAACATATTTTAACTTTTGAAACATAAACCAGACTTGTGGTGATCCATCTTCGCTTGTCTGTAATAAACATGGGCGTTAATTTAACTGCGACATATGTTAGATGGATTATTTAAAATAAATACATTTTTTTTTAATTACTTGTATACGATACAGTCTGACGATTTCTGCAGATCCATTATTCTCTGTGGGCACTACTTTTGCTAGCTTAGCTTTTAGTGGATCTTTCTCCTGCAAAAATTAAGATGAACGTGTCATATGGAATGATTTTCAGTTGGAGTGTACGTTAATTAATGCGATGTGACTTACAGGTAGGCAAGATAAAAAACATTGTACGTGGACACTCCAATAACAACACAGGCATGTTAAAATTTGTATGACTCCGGCACAGGCAACTGTCAAAAATCCTGCTTCGTAATACTCCTCTACTCCGTAAATAAATATCCAGGTATACAATATAATAGGGTAAACTACGAGAAACGGCAAGACTGCCCCTTGAAAAATGGGTGAAATTGGTCTAAATAATTTGACATATCGGACTAATTCGTCGATCCGACAATCTGTCGGGCGCACCGCCATTCTTCAGCGACTAGACGATTGATAATGTTGGCCAACGTGGTCGTTCTAGGATTAACATGAAGATTTCCCCATTTCTTATCGTAAAGTTGTAATGAAAAGATATAATATTTCAATTTTATAAAATTATTTGTTTTTATCATAAAAACATTTTTATATAAGCACATTATTTTACTATCGACTTACTCTGGTTTTTATCAACAATATACTTTTTGAGTTTACAGATTTTGCCAAGAAATATGACTGATAACTTTATTTGTACGTCTGCGGCTGTATCGATACATATTCTTTTTTTCACAAAATAATAATCTTTCTGATAAATTTTATTCGCGATCAACCTTTTCAGCAAATGTTTTTGTCTATGTGTCACATATTATTATTTAAGGTTTAAGTCTTTAGATACGTGGCAATCACAAATAGATTAATTTTCGTTTGTTTATTTGTCTGTCACATATGGCAACTTTGTAAATAGTGAGAATGACACTAGAGTAAATTTAATAAGAAATTATAAATGTTATTCAACATGGAAACAGATTTTGTCGAAATAAATGAAATTAACGGATTTATTACATATTTAAAAAGTGTGAGTGAGATATATTGATATCAACCATTCTGTGTTTACGGGAAAATATATAACTTTTACTCGGTGAACCGCTGTCTCCTTGAACTTTTTGCCACTAAGTAGTCGGCATTACCATTTTAACACAATTTTTACAAGATTAGTAACAAATTTTGTCATCGCACTACTTTTCTCTCTTTATTAATTGCTCAAAAAGAACACTGTCGACTTTCAATTGCGATCATTTTTATTTATTAAATGAAAAATAATCATATGAGAATAAGATAAAACAAATAATAATAAATTTGCAGTCAAAATAAAGAAAATTAAATATTAAGTGTGATACAACACAAACCCAATCCTATTTTACACCTCCTTTTTCTAACTGTCACAATTGTGGCAAAATATTTTCAATTCTTCAGTTTACAAAAATTGAATGTACGTAATGTTCATTTTTCTTACTTTTTTAAGTTAATCTGTATTGATAGCAAGTATTTTTTTCAGATCGAATGGGAAGACCCTTGGTTAATAGGGTTAATAGTTTTTCATGTGTTTATCACACTTACATGCTTAACCACTAGGAACTATGGAAATTTTCAAGTGGTACTCTTCTTTAGCTTATGTAAGTAAAATTTGCTCATTTAAAATTACCTGATATATAACATATTAATCAGTGACATTTAATTGACTAGAGAATATTGAATTTACGTTAAGGATTGCAATTGATTGAAAATAGTTATGGAAAATAAAGAAGGGGCGTAAAAAATAAACGTGGTTTCTTATAACTTCTTGATTAAGCTTCAGGTCAAAAAAACTTCACGTTTGATTGTTTCATAACCATAACTTAAAAACATGTGATGAAGATTTTAGAAGAAATGAATAAATATTTCTGGTCTTAAAATATTAAAAATTTCTTCATATTTTTTTTTAAACAATGAAAGTAACTTATTAGATCAAATGGTCATTAACTCAATCCCAAAATGTCACACATTTCACTACAATAACTCTGTTTCTCATAATATTGGAAGTTTTTGGGGGAACGCAAATTTAAGTTACGCCACTGATAACCATGTAATAAATGTTGTTAATCACATATGAGTTATAATTTAAATTCTTGCGTATTAAAACATTTCAAATAAAAACGGTTCACAATCAGATATATTACAGCTGACTGCTGTAAAATGATTGGAAATAATGAGTCTGATTCACTTCCATATAACTTGATATTGTTGTATGTTGTCATCAATTATATACCTTCCGACATCATTATAAATAATTCTACTATACATAATATATTTTAGTTGATAAGGCATTCTCAATAAGGAATGTTTCTTGGACACATGAGGTTTCATGTCATACAATCTATTGAAGTATCTTAACGACACATGAAGTTTTTCTTTACGCTTTCCATATTTGAATTGATACAAAATAAACTATGATAAAATTGTAGTTTTATTTACCTTTAACCCTTCAAGCCTGTATGATGCGTACAGCACGCAAAAAATACTCTGTTTTGATGTTCATTTTTAATTGCAAAAGTGTATCGATTTCATTAAAATAACTTGATTTCTCATAAAGATTAGATTAAAATTGTAGTTACACTATATAGTTATTCTTTGGTTATCTTTGAAGCAATTAATAATTCAATATTGTATGTTTTAGTATTGCTGGTCTTTTTTTCTGAGAATATCAATGAATTTGCCTCAAACCACTGGACACTATTTTCGAGGCAACAATACTTTGACAGTAAAGGGCTCTTCATATCAATAGTGTTTTCAGTACCAATTTTATTAAATTGCATGATAATGGTGGTATGTATATTTCAATATTTTTTGTAGGATAACAATCGGGCATAGTCATACAAAAAACTAACATCTATAATTTGGGTAAAACTGGTTTATCCTATATTGTTATACTTAAACACATTAAACGGGTTTTCTGTTTTTTATCACAGGATGACACAGTTAACTAGCTTACACAGAAATATATAAATACAAATTATTCCCATAATGTAAATGTTCAAAAATGTACCAAAATTAATTAGTGTATTTTTATTATTTCATTTAAAATATGGGGAATACTCGTGTGGACCAAAAAACCTGTAATTGGCAAAAGAACTTAAGCGACACAATTTGGTATATCACGTATTAAGCCAATAATTTTTAAATATTGCCTAAGGCTGGGATGGCGAACCTATGGCACGCGTGCCGGAGGTGGCACTTAAGAGAATTTGGATGACACGCGAATGATTTCCATGTTCAAAATTTTTTTGTTTATGTTTCAAAAATTAAAATTTTGATTAAATAGTCCGTGAATTATTAATTTACAAATTTTTCCAAGATAAAAACGACAACCGTTTAAAAAATTCACTTTTTATTTTTTATTTTTTTTTTACTGTTGGGCACGCCACACAGTCGAGAAAAAATATTTGAAGATTTTGGCATGCGGACCCAAAAAGGTTCACCATCCCTGGCCTAAGGCGTCGCGTCGGTGACTAAAACTTAAAACCATTATCTCATGCGCCTGATCTTTTTTAGGGCCTGTGCATTTTAGTGTTTTGACTTGTTATCGTTTGTTTCACACGGACCCGGGTTGAGACACGCTGATCTAGAGAACTGAAAGTAGTCAGACAATTTTATTATAATATCAGGATAGGCATTGACCATATATCAATATTTACAAACCGCACTTGAGGAATTCCTTTTACGAACTTAATTTTAAAAAAACCTGTAAAATTTATAAATTGTCGGTTACGATTTTCTGCCTATAATGAGACAATATCATCAACTAACATATTCATACCATACATAAGGAGTTCATAATAGTAATATTATTATGCAGATGTGATCAATAATACGTACATATAATTACAAGTTTGCTCATCAAATAACTTTTGTTATTATGTATTTATTATTCAAAAACATTATGTAACAAAACAGTAGTGCATCTTATGTTTTATTGTACCAAGAATTTGAAATGCGATTTTTTTTAAGATAATAGGAAAATCTCCGCCTTTTTAGGACACAAGTAATTGTTTAGCAGTATACATAAATTGTTCTCAGTATTCAACATTGGCTAGAGATTTACTTGATTAGATAACACAGTTCGGTAAAATTGTTTTTAATATTTTTAATAAAACTTCAAACCAAATTTCCTCGTTTACCAAATTCTGCCGCTATTTTAAAAAATCATTTACTATCATTTTGTTCTCCATAATTATCATTAATGATTCATTATTTGGAAACTTTAACTATTTATTCAATTCAAATACCTTTTTTTTATATTCAAAATTGACTGAAAATAGTTTTTCAAAAACTTTTCATGTATCAATGGTTAACTGGTTAGTTCTTGTAGTTACTGTTTTGGAGGCCCTAAAATTGGTATTTTAATTTTATCGAGATTTTCACCCGAGAATAAATAAAAAGTTTTTTTTTAAATAATTTCAATTATTTGTTTAGCTTTTTTGAATTGTTGGATCCACATTTTCTGCATAACTACGTTCTTAACTATCAAGAAAATCATTAAGCCAATACTGTATTTCCTTGATTATAATATGCATGTTTTTTTATATATGTTTTTTTTGATACGTGTAAATAATTGAAAACTATATTTCTTGAAACATCATAATTTGATGTGGGTAAACATTCAACTATAAATAAAATTACATTTATTTTTTCCTAATCAATTACTCGTTTAGTGCTTTAACATTTTAACCTGTTTATCAATGCTTTTTTTATAATCAGCTCTCTGATATGTAAAAATCCATATTTTGGTACAAATGAACACAATTACATTTATTTATTGTTTTCACTTTATCTTATGTTTCATAAATGCATGAAATAATTAAGTAGTAAGTATTTTTGTTATCACTTTATAATTTTTAATGCCTGCCACTTTTTGTCTCAATATCGCTTTGATGAATATTGCGATCAATACTTTATATCATAGTTTCTCAACCTTTTTGGGCCCGTGGCCCCCATACCCGTTTTTTATATAAGCGTATAAGTTTATCGAGACAAAGTGAGAAGTTGAAAGATTTCAAAATAATTTTCTAATCCTTGAAAATTTTGCTTGCTGGCAGATTTTACCCAGGAATTTTCAGATTTCCTAAAGTAAAAAGACACGACATTTTTTTTAGCTGTTCCAGGATTTCCCCGTGGCCCCCCGTTGAGAAACTGTTCTTTAAAAAAAATGTGGCATTCCTTCATATATCTGATTAGTGATTTATTTCCCACACAATCAACAGAATCAATTATATAACTAGCAGACGTCAAAGTATAAATCTGTTGTTTGTATTTTACAACTGGATTCATATACGAAATTAAACAGATCAATCGGCCCGTGGCGCCATAACAACCCTCTTAGTGAGAATGCTTAATAGAATGTCGCTTCAAATTTACGTCAATATAACAAAAGTTCCCCTTGTAAGCAATGTCCGTAACATTGTAGTTGTATTGCATTGCAAATCTCAAAACTCGGTGCTGAGAAAAATTGTAACACATTAAAAAAATGCATAGAATATTAATTATAGATTTCGCTCACAGAATCTAACCATCTAAAATAATGGATCCAGTTAAATGACAAAATATTACAATAAAGGGAAAGATCTATTAAAAACGCTTCATCATCTGGGGTTAACATGTTCACGGTTAATCCAATATATTATGTTATGTAAACATTGTTTGTATTCTTTCTGTTTCCTTTTTCAGGGAAGTTGGTTGTATCAATCGACACAGCTCATGATGAATCTCCGTAAAGCTCAAATGAAAGAGCAAATAAAACGCCAAAACAGTCGTACTTCGAACAGCTCCCACGACAAGAAGGAATAATTTTGGGTGGCATTTTTTATATTCTGTATGTGTACACTTGTTGAAGATTTGTCAAAATATATTCAAAATGCGTTCAGTATTTCGGCACTGCTCAGTCGTTACCAGTATTACATTCGTTGCGGGTACCGAGTTTGACATAACAGCTATTTTGACTCGGTCTTGTCACTCTACCTTTGTCTAAAAGCCTAGTCGTTATCAATACAGTAGACTCCTGCTTAATCGAAATCGATTATAAAATTAAACCCTAGTTAATCCAAACACAGAAATATTGATGAATGTTTTTTTTATATTCATTCTTTTTCGACAAATTGTGCTACGCATATACTGCAAAGCAATTTTTTTTTTCGATCTACGTCTTTTTATTGCGGGTGGTAGTCAAAAAGTACGCAAAATTAAAAAAAAAATCTTTTAGATTATTGAAATTGTCAGGCGAAGCGGAAGTCGATCGTATTGGCTTACACCTGACGAGGACATTGTATCGAGTCGAAAGAATAATGTTACCACATAAATAATTTTTCTGTACGGTTACTGGGTGCATTTATTCTGACTTATTTATGTACCACTATATAAGTTAAATCACCAAGTGCAAATTATTAGGAAGCGATGGAATTTGATGAACATATTGCTTAGTGTGAAGTTTTTATTGTACAATCTTGCCATTTAATTACATAGAATGAATTGAAAAAACACAACATAGCATATTTAGCCATCGATGACATATTACTTTAGGCCTAATAGTTGACTACATTATTCGAATTATGAATCATGGCTCATTATAAATTAAAGCAATGGATGTATACGGCATCGATTGAATATCTTTTAATATTCCACCTTATTTATTCTTAAGATGTTGATTTACATATGTTAGCAAATATTGAAATGAAACAATTCGAATTGTTATTATGTCAAACAGCTGCGAGATAATCCATCATTCTATACAATCCTGTTTTTCTGTCAATCATCTGCGTATTCTTAGTTCTGATATTGAAAACTGTAATATAATTCTTCCCTCAATTTTCGGTAGATTGATAATCATATTTTAGTATTAACATAATCTTTCATTTATTTACAGCATTTTTAAGGATATTTAATGTTAATATTGTGCCTGTGATAATGGTATAACATAGATTTTAAACTGTTATGCATTGACAATTTTGATTTAATTATGTATTTTGAATTAAGTTTTCTTCAATCTGCACATATGTATACTGCAGCGATATATTTTCAGAGTGTACTCGTACAGCCGTGAAGTTAGTTGCTTATCGTTATGTACTTAATTATATAGTGTCATTTATGTTTACATATTATCACTTATCACTTTATATGTCGTATTTAAGAGTACATTGAAAACTAATACTTGCTAATTTTAATAACAATGGTCCGATTGCTGTATCCGACATATTGTATATCTTACTTACGCTCGGTATTTCAGTTGAAGATTTACATATTTTAATGTATTTGTTACAGAATTATCAATAACTTTTTTATATATATATCTTGATAAGATTATTTGACTTCTACGAGTGAGTTGAAAAGTGTAATAATTTTCATTATCGACTGTGACTGTGTTGAACTGTAATCGTGTAATATTTTTCTGAAGATAAAATTACTCGACAACTTAAGCAAATTTCCCAAAATGCTTTGCACTGAAAAATGTGAATCGACAAACCGAGTTCCATCTTCGTAGCACTATATCGTGTTACCTTTGTGAACATGTAAATTAGATATAAATTGTAGTTTTGTAAATATTAGAATGATTGTTGAGAAAAATCTTAACACAATTTGTTTTATAAATCTTTTTGTTCACGTGTGTCTTATAAATATGACTTATTTACTTTTATGTGCAATCATTTCACCACTAATGTTATCTAAAAAAACAACACTTATTAATGTAATAATTTTGTTTAAATAGTGCAACGGTTTTGTGTTCCGCTATCTCTTACAAATCTGCCAATCGAAGGTTTGGTGTGAGACACCAAAAAGAATTGTATGTAATTTAAATGCATTTTCTTTATTTTTTTGGCAAGCATACGTCATGTTTGAGAAGAATAAAATGATTACTCAATTAATTTTTTTCTTTGAATTTTACTAAATTTATCGCTTACAGATCAACTCTATACTTTGTAAAAATATCTAAAATGTGAATTTGGACTTGATAACATTGTTCAAGAAAAGCTGTCTAAAGTTTAAAAAAAAAATGAATGGTGCAATATTTTTATCATCTCTGTCTCCCTACCCTATAAAAATAAAGGGTAAATATATTTGAATCGCACATTTTCAAAATTTACCTTGTCCATTTTCTTTTTTTTGGACATACAAAAAAACATATTTTCTTGAATCAAAATGGAGACTATATTTTTTTTTTCATTGTTTCAATTATTTTTTTAATACAAAGGTTTCCCTACACATTTTCTTGTAAGTGTTTCCGAAACAATGAAAATGGACAAGGTGAATTTTCGAAATGGGTGACTCAAATATACTTTCATAATCTTTCTCGATAGATAACAGTTTAATAATAAAATAATAGCCACCGTTTATATAATTGGAACCGCTAGTGCAATATTGATCTCGCACTTTCCTGAAAATTGAAGAGCGCAGAAGATTCTTAACATTTTTCGAATTTGATTTGAAGCTACAAATTCAGAATGCCTTATTCATGAATGTAAATCTATGAAATAGTTTTGCTATGTCGTCTCAAATATATGGACGTTGATGACATTTTACAAAGCTTTCATGAAAATGTATCTCTCAAATTAAATATTGTTACTTTTTTGTCAATGTCTCAGCAAAAATTGAACTTGACAATTTTCTTGATGTGCAGCAGAACCTCGATCTATCATCTTTATCAGGATGTTGTGAACTAAACTATAAATGCAGAAAAACCTTAAGAAGTAAGATATATAGCAAGTTTTTTCTTTATTAGTATACTAGTTTATGCTACTGCTTCCTGCGGGATCACTGTACATCACCTCATACATATTATGTTTTTGTTTTTTTTTTTTTTTAATCACAGTTAAACTAGGAGATAGACTCCTGGGTCACTACCAGATGACTGGAGGCAGATCCATACAAGAGATACAATAACATAATTTGTATTACCTTCCTGTACTCCAGTGCACATACCCAAAAGTTCTTGTGTGCAAAATATGTGATGTTGATGACGATCAAATTTCCTAACCATTTTTGTATTCATAATCAGATCAAATTTTTGTACTGACTCTACTCAAAATATGAGGTAGAAAATGACCTGGTGTTTAAATTTAGAAATAATTGAAAATGATTATAATCAATGTTCCCTTTAAGACGAGAGGTTAACTACGCTGAAAATTCAAAGGCTGAACAAGCCAATCCAACAAATACGCGGCATAATTTCAATCTTTTTGCAAACATCAATGTCATATTTAATATAAAAAATAACGTATTTTTTATGTTTGGTAAAATAAAAATTATTAGCATTAATAATTTATACTTAACACATTAATTTCGGGCGAGATTCGCGCACCGCTGATACCCTAATGCGGGCAAAAAATCGAGGTCGCGCGTAAAAAACACGTATTTACATAAAATGGCATAACTTTTAAAATATCCAACATATATATATATTTTTTTCGATATGGTACTCACCAAGTATAGCACCACCAGTAAAATCATCGAAAAGTTTTAGAACTTCTTACACTAATTTTTAATTATGTCTAACACTTAAAAATACACATTAAAACAATTTCACATACGTTATTTAAATTAAAAATTTTCCTGTTTCTTGAATGTGTTCATTTTTATAAATCTAGGTCATATCAAACCTTATATTCTAGCGAATATGCAATATAATTGCAATTTTATGTGGATTTTGCAAAATAAATAAACATTATTTATTCTAAAAAATGAAGGTAGTTTGTGGTAACTCTGTTTCTTAAATATGTGTTTACTTTTGTAAAATTGTTCAATCGAACCTCAAAAGCAAGACAAAGTCAAATGCTTGTAGAAAAGAATGAGTATAAATACCCTACCCGACGTTAAACATCAGATAACATAAAAGGTAAAAATACCCTTCCCGCATTCAATGTGTTAATATCTGTATTAAAATAAAATAAAATATTTTTTTTATTACATGAAATAGTTTAGCACCAGTTTAGAAAAAATAAGCAAAAATATACGCTTATAAAGTTGTTAACATTCTTTGTAAATTTATTTATAATTTTATAGTGTTTTACATCGCTCCTTATATTTTAGCTTAAGCTAGGCTTAGTTTCATAGAACGATAAGTCATAAGTGTTTTGAGTTGCATTACCCATTAAATTCAAATACATCTCTTCTATAGCTCCATAAAAGTACAACTAGAAAAAAAGACTAGTTTTCTCTTGGTAGACAGATGTTTGCATAAAACTCTCAGTTTCATATAAAAACAACTCGAAATATCATTTTATGGGTTTGTCAATGTTTCAATAAATTTGAAATGCTGACAAGATTTCACACTAACTGTGATAGTTACTACCGTCGGCCGCGTAAAGCATTACCTACCGCTGGGTATCAGGGCATATAGACGCTACATGCAGCAAGATAAGACCACGCCTGCTCATTTTCTTAGTGAGCATTCATCGCTGTAGCCGGCCGACAGCATTAATTGTAGAAAAACGCCTGAGAGCGGCAGTTGCTTATGTATGTTATTACATTCTTAAGCAACCAAATGATTTGTTTTTATTGCGAACAATGCAGTAAACATATACATTTAAGAATAATAATAGATCTTATGTTTTCCTACAACATACAAAAATTTACTGATCAAGGAATGATAGATTGAGGTTCCATTAAATCGAAAGAGTTCTCTTCTGTTTAATATGAAAGGCCATATTAAGTATGTGATATAGTATAGAGACTGAATGAATGATTTATGTCATCCTGGTAATAAAGAAAATGGAAAGAAAGTTTTGTAAGTATATCATCTGACTGTTTTTTTTTATTATTATATTGATCATTCAACCTTTATAATATGTGAGAATGTAAATAAAGTTTAATTAGCATATGTATTTGATTTTGAATAAACCGCTTGCTTCTTGCATTTAAGTTTTATTTCTTGTATTTTTTTAAATCTATGTCCGCTCCCAATGTGGAGCATATGGCCTTTTAATGGAGGTATCTCAACAGAAATTTTAAGAACACCTCTTTTTCTGTAGAGATTAGTAGGGATAAAAGGATAAGGCCAGGACAGGACTACCGGTTAACTAATCGCTCTCCCTACACACAGTTATGGAAGGGTGGAAGGGAATTATTAAGCATCACAAACACCCATGCTTTCGAACAAAAATCGATTGAAAAAATGCTGTTCGTACCGGGACTCGAGCCGGTGAGATCTGGTACAGAAGCCCACAACGCTAACCACTGCACCATAAGACCCGGCAGAATTTATAGCAACAGTAAATCCCAAACGAAATAAGTTCAACAATGATTATTTAACATGTTACTAATGTTTCATTTCCATATTGATTTTATTAATTTTCAAAAAGTCTGAGGCTGCTAATTTTTAACATTTTATTATTTATACTGGAGTATTTCAAGCTTTTTTATGGATTATTTTGTATTAAATGATTTGCAAATTCTGAAAAATATTGCTTTTTTAGACATCTTACTCCCGGATTCTTAACCCTGTGCCTATATTGCCGGCTATTTTGATGTGGGTTTAAAAAGTATGTACCAACAAGAAAACAAAAAATTGATCATAAATATTGTAGCAAAAATATTAGCAGTAAATCTTCCCTCGGATTTATTCCATAGACAACAATAACGATCCTTTGCTAAAAATGTTACAAATTGTCGAATTATGCACTGAAAACCCCTCAAGTGTTGATGTGGTCAAACGGTACACACAATTAAGGGCAGCCCTTAGCTAAAGTCGCGATTCGACCCGCTCAAAAAACTAACTCCGATTGACAGTAAACAATAGAATTACAATAAAACATATAGTTTATACCAAGGGTGAGGACCGTTTTTTCTTTAAACGCCGCATTCATTTTTCTGATTCGACACGAAGGCCGCAGTTAGCATTGACTAGGAATTTTTTGGCCGAAAACAATTTCATGCCAATTTCTAAAGCCCAGCAATTTGCCGATTTTCCAAAATTACCAGCCTGGGACGTTTTTTTTAGGTCTTTCAAGGATTTTGAGATCGAAAATCCCAAGAATTTACGAAATTACAAAATTAGAGATTTAGCCAGAAGGCCGCACCAGAGTAGCCAAAACGCCGCATGCGGCCCTTAAGGCCGCAGGTTCCCCACGTCTGGTTTATACCAAAGATTAGTAAATAAAACTAGAAGTAAGCCTGTTTTGTTTTTGCATTATTAAAAATAAAATAAAATATTGACTTGAAAGATCAAATGAAAACTTATTTATTGAATTAACCCAGGTTTAAGCTCGATTAATTTAGTATTTTTTATTATTTTTATTTTTAGCTTTCCCGCATTAATCGTTTTGTCTTTTCAGTCCCTTGAAAAACGTAGAATCGGGGTTTCACTGTATCACCATAAAACTTTAACGATATTTTATGCTGCACATGTTTTTATAAAAATAAAATATTTACCTGACTACACTACCACCATAGACAATTAGTACCACTGACTTGCCGTATCACAATGGCGGCATGTATTTCGTATATGTCAACCTCTGTGCGCGAAGTTCTACATTTATAAAAATTTAACAGTAACTGTCTAAGTCTATGCTTGAATTTAGTAATACTGATCCAATCTACTAAATGCTCTCAGCTTTCTTGTGCGATAATATAACACACGATGGATAATAAAGATCCAGGTCCGATTCCAGATCGTTGGCTCCATTGTCCGAGGAAAGCTAACGAGCTCATAGCTACGAAATTCTTGGCCTTCAAGACACCTCTGTCGTGTAAATATGACGATAAAGTTCCCGAAGAAAGCCGTTTCCCACCGAAAATGTTGTTTATGGCGATGAAAAGCTACAAGGTTGATATTTATCTACCTTTTTTCACAACCATTTCTCTTGTTTTCCTTTGGGTTAAGGATCTTTATTGATATTATGATCATCGCAAATTGGAATAACATTCCGGTAAATTTGTCTTATAGCGTGTCATTTTAATACGAAAACTTCGACATCGTACATGAAATGTTTTGGCTTCGTTCCATAGTCCACATCTCTTAAACAAATCAAATATTGAATTTATTCCCGAAATGCACAGCAGGTATTTGCCATTTTAAAAAAATATGTCTAGACTGATTTCGCCGCGAAATTGGAAATCGGTATTTCGCGTAATTTGTCGGTGATCTTCATATGAATGTGTGATTTTAACGCGATTATCAAGTCCTTAAAAATAGATTTTAAATCATGGCGTTGTTTTTAGCTTACAGTGTGAAGTTTTTGGCCGAAATAATCCATGACACTATAAGACAAATTTACCAACATTCCTACCATTCATTTACCTTAAACATGGAGTAGGATAACTCTGCTACACATTAAATATGAATGAAAAATAGTCACTCGCAGCAACAAGTATTGAAAATATTAAAGTTTTTATCACCTTAGGGATGTACACAATTAATACTTCTTACTTCCATGGCTGAAGTGTTGTTTTTTTATTTACATAAATCATTGAAATAATGAGAGAACAGTGTGTACTACAGATGTAATACAGTGGTGTAGGAAGGGGTCCTGCCGCCCGGGGCGGTCTTTGAATTTGCCGCCCCCAAAATTTCCTCTAATTTTGTTTTCAAATCACTTCTATTTTTTATCTATGAACTAGGAGTTTGTACGACAAGTGGATTATTTTTTGTATTTATAAATAAAGTTTCTCGAAAAATATTGTGTATATTTTTGAAAATGTCGCCCCTGCCGCACTACCCTTGCTACTCTACTGATGTAATGTACATGAGTTTTGAGAGAAGATTGACTGTTTCTGTCATTTAAACTGCTGTGTTGTAATTGTAGACTGGAATTATATAATTTAAGGTAAATATTATTCTTTGTAACATGCTACTCTTTTTCTACCTGAAAATAAACTAAACTCCGTTAATGATAATGAAATTCTCTGGTAAGCTTAATTGTGAATACGAAAACATCAAAAATTCCATCCTAATCAAGGAAACCGATATTTCATGCGATTTATTAATATTTTTACGAAAATTCTTAAAGATGTTCCATTATTTGAAATGTTATGTTGATCTTTTCATACTGATATTTTATTTGTATTTCGCCTAAGCATTTTCCAATTTGCAATTAAATTAATCACAGAACTGCATTATTATAAACAGCAATTTGTTAATTTTCTGTGCAGAAAGTAGCTTGTTCTAAACTCTAAAGCAGTGATGCACAAACCGCGGCCCGCATGCGGCCCTTTTTGAATTTTGTGGCGGCCCTGTTAGTATGTTACAAACTACTACAAACTACAAGTTTGTTACATACTAACAGGGGCGAGTTTAAATTATTTTACCAAGAAATCTTAGAGATTAATCGAGCTCAGCTCAACAGTTTGCCAATTTTAAATGAGCAATATTATCTACCAAATTCTCCATTGTTGTACCCCTTTTAAATAATTGTCATTTTATTCATAATTCAAGCACTTGCTATCATTAAATATTAATTCAAAGGCTTAAAAACAAATCAACTCATTAATAATAGGTCGGATAAAACCCTAGATTTATTTTAAACATTCCTATGTTATTATCTGGTCATTAATATTTTCAAAAAATCCCCATAATTATAACAAACCCACTTAATCCATTGAAAATTGTATACATTCAATTTTCGCTAATTTACATTTTAATGGCCTTTTAACTTAGTGATCTACTTATATTTTGTTTATAAACGATACAAACTGTTTACTACGCGTCAGTTCAAGTACATCTGTGCACTTGGAATGCCTGAAGATGCCGAAAGGCGAAACCCGGGTCGTTAGCGACAAAACTCATGGAAAAGTACAAAATTCCAACAATTCAAATTTGAAGAAGAATAAATCGGTTCATAGAAACAGGCTTACAAATATTATGTCAAATTAAAAAAAATAGTTAAAATTAACCAAGAACGCATTGACTTATGAATTGCATATACATGATTTTTAATACGCAAGTACTCATAATCCTTTTTTTGCATGGATTATTTATTTTCTAAATAACACGGTCAAAATAATATAATGGGACCTATTACTCATTTATCTAACTTCACTTAATCTTTTTTTACACGGTTTTAAGGCTGTTTTAAATGGAACGTCAATATGTTCTGTATAAAAGAGGATTGAGTGTACTTTAAATCATTTTTTTCTTTGCGGCTCGAACCCACGATATTTTGTTTTATGCGGCCCGCTAGAAGGTAAAGGTTGTGCATCACTGCTCTATAGCATAGTTTCTTAACCTTTTTGAGCCTGTAGCCCCTTTTGAGTTATTAGTTTTTCGAGACTTTGGACACAATTATCTCGGGATTGATGACTTGGAAAAATGTGAGAAATTGAAAGATTCCAAAATAATTTTCAAATCGAAAACCTGATATTTTTATTTAGCTCAAGGAGTTGAGAGATTGTACAATTATTGGAAAAAAAACCTAGGAATTTGAGCCCAAAATGAAAAAAATATGAGACCTTTTTATTAGCTCGCTAGCTCATTTCAAACATTTTTGGTCGCTGGCAGATTTCAAATACCTGGGAATTTACGAATTTTCTATTGTGTTTCAAAAATGTGGAACTTTTTTTTTTTTTAGATCATTTACCTAGGGTGTCTGTGGTCTCCCAAAACTATGCAGTGGTTCCCTTAAAATACTATTTTCTCTGTGACCCCCTTGTAACATGCTGTGGACACTAAGGAGGCCACGTGGACCCTGGTTGAGAAACCCTGTTCTAAAGCATATTTTCCATTGATTCAAGTGTATTTTGCTCTCGTCAAACAATTTTCAATGTCTGAAACTTCAAAACAAATATTGCTGTAGGTTAAACTCGGACTTTGGATCGACTTGACTAATACATCGAGATTCTACAACAAAACTGAAATAGAAGACCAGGATTGTAAATATCTAAAACTCCAATGTAGAGGTCACGGTGAAACTCCTTCGGAAGATCAAACAAAGTATGTTCTTTAAAATGTAACCCTATATAACAAAATAGTACTAATAAAGACGACTTTTTCTCAAAATATTATTTGACACTTAAAGTGCAACATCTGACATAACGAAAACAAAACAAACAAAACAGCATCAGATCTCAAAATATTCCAAATTAAAAGTGCCACACTAATAATTATCTATGTTGAATGGCAATACTTTTTTACTAGTGACATCTTTCCAATAATGGATTAATAAGTGATTGATTGATGATGGTCCTACATCAGGCATGTCAAACTCATTTACCGATTAAACAAATAGAAAAGCTTTAATTTTTTTTTTAACAAAATTTGCAAAAAACATACTGCCGTATTGCAGAAAAGATGCCGGCAGACCGCGTGATTCACATGCCTGCTCTGTTTAAGATGTTATTTTTACGAGAAATTTCTATTTGCTCTCCTTATCTGAGACAGTACGGATATAATGCTGGGGCAGGGAAAGGACTAGTATATGGGTAATTGTTTTCGATGTGTGGGATGTCGAATGAACGGAAAAGAATGAAAACATAAGAGACATTCATGCCTATGACCACAAATGCAATTGTTTTGCCGCGACCGAATAGAACAAATAGCTGAAAGTTGACCACTTGATTCCAGGACATGCTAAAATATGTAATTGATACAATACAGCTTGCTATATATTGATCCCCTTATAAATGCTTAGATTATACTCATTTTGATTAAAGTGTGTTTTTATATTATATAATATTTGATTCCAGAATGTTTCAACAAGTGGTATCCACATTTATAAGAAATAATCCTTTAGAAGCCATCGGTATACACTGCACACACGGCTTCAATCGGACAGGATTCTTAATTGTTTCATATATGGTCGAACATATGGATTGTAGTCTTGATGCTGCACTGAGAGAGTTTGCACGAGTTAGGTAATTATAATTTACACAAGCCCTGTCTGACAATATGATTTTGTGAAAAATTAACCTCACCAGTGAAATCGTTTAAATGATCAATTGTTTTTTGATGCCTAGCTTTAAAGATTAGAACAATTTTTAAAAAAAATTCTCCAAATTAAGTTTGTTTTGCCTTTATAAATTAATGTAACTTATTCATTTTTTTTACTTCTCGTTTTATGTCATCTGTCGATACATGTTTTAAACGTGATAATCTTGTTTTATTCAGGCCACCGGGTATCTATAAAGAAGATTATATTCTAGAATTATATAGAAGGCTTGACAGTGTTGAGGATGCCACACCCCCTCCTTCACTACCCTCCTGGTATACAGGTAAAAATAGTTTATCATAAAATCGAAATAATTTACCATATTTCAAATTGACTATGGATACAGTTTTTATTTGATAATATATAATACAATACAAGTACTAATATCAATGTATGATGCAATTAATACAATGTGTTATGTCATGAGAAAGGTGAATAATTTTATCTTAATATTTTCAAAATTAATGTTGACATAATACGTCAAACAAAACTACTCTAATTTATTTTAACTTTCCTTTTTTTTAATCTGATTAGAATCTGATGACGGAGATCCAGATGAAGCCAACGACCTTGCTGCAAGGTGATTATTTTGCAATTAATATTTAGCGCATTTATATTGTCTGCTGTATGGTGGTTACGCCTATGTTAAATATGTTAAATTTATCAGCATTGCCTAACTCAGTTATAACGAAAAATATAAGAAATATTTTTCACATCAAAATAACTATTACAAATTTCCAATGTTCTCAAACATGTATAATTTTAAAGTTCCAGGTCTAAAGGAAATAAACGGAAAGAGTTTGTAAATAAGAACCCAACTTTTACACCGGGTATCTCTGGTGTCATTCATTACACCGTTCAACCGAGGCTTTCCGAGATTCAAAAGAAAATACAACAAATGTGCTGCTGGAAAAAAACCGGTTTCCCTGGATCCCAACCAGTTTCCATGGATAATAAGAATATTTCTTACTTAAAAGAGAAACCTTACAGAGTTTCATGGAAAGCTGACGGAACTAGGTATAGATTGTTATATGTATTTACTTTATTCTATAGTATAATGGTAACTTTTTTATAAATTTACCTTAAGACCATCATTGATTTGATCTTCGAGATGTCTGTGTAGATTATTAGTTATACACCCCGGGAAAATATAGTACTTTATTTTTGTACATTGTAATTTTATGTAAAATGAAATCAAAATGGTTTAATGCTGATAAATATTTTATTGAATGTTAGGAATTATGTATAGAAAACAATTTCAGCTAAATGTCCACCTCTGTTAACCTCACAAATGCGAACTCTTTTTATAACATTATTTATCACATTTTCACACATTTCAATCAGTAATTCATTAATTTCATCACAAATTTTCAAGTTGCTCAAGTGTTGCTGGCTCTTTAGAAACCAAGTGAAAACATGTTTTTTAAAAATATATGCCTGTGTTTTTACCGTCCATCAAAGGGCGGTAAGTGTTAAAACATGTTTTTTCACTTAGTTTTTTAAGGGCCAGCAAAACATATGGGAAGTATTTTTTGGCACCGTAGGGGAAGTGTGAAATATCCCCACAAAAAGAAGCTCGGGACTGTTGGTCCGGCGACCGTGAAGGCCAATTTACATTGTCTTTTCTTGAAATAATTTGTTGTGGAAACGTCTCAGTTATTCCATTGTAACATTGGCTGTACGTGATGTTAATTAAGTTAATAATCATTTGGAACCACATGTTCATTAAACTCAAGACATCCAATTCTGATGTTTCTACCAAAATTTCACATTATTTCCTGATTGTAACAATAATGACAATTGAAAATTTTTGATTTCTCGAGTATTTTCCCATAATAAATTTAAATATGAACTATCAAAATTCATGTTTACTAAAATGGCGACCAAACTAAGTAGTAAACCTTCCCGGCAAACACCCTGTATAATAATTATTTATTAGAGTAAAGACAATACAGAAAAAAAACTTGTTTGATTTACATTCAACAGTTATTTCCAATTTTTTTACAAAAAGTGAATAAACCCCTAATTGAAATGCACTTATTAATTCTGTTTGATTTTTACCAAAACATCTTAATTTTAATTTATTATTCCTATCACTTTAAATATTAATATGATTCATTTTATTCAATGTTGTTTATTTTCAGGTATTTAATGTTAATAGATAAAGCTAAAGAAATTTTCCTTTTCGATAGAGATAATTGTGCCTTTCAAGTGAGTGGTTTAACTTTCCCACAGAGAAAAGATCCCACTCAGCATCTTATGGATACTTTAATTGATGGAGTAAGTTATAAACAAATACTGCTAATCATTTTTGCGCTACATTATAATTAATTGTTCAGGTCTGAGATTGAATGGTCAACATCGTTGACTTGGTTACAGAGCTAACTGGTTTGAATCCTAGTACGGGCAGTATCATATATTGATTTTTTCGTTATATGAAACTGCCCGTTCATAGGTATGGATGTCAGTGATGTCTAAAATTTCCTCCCACCCATCCTATCAACGAGTGTACTAAAAGCGAATAGCTAACCACTAGTTCTGTACTAGCCCTGTTCTACTATCCAAACTCTTTTTTTTTTAAAGAAACGTTGAACAAATGAGGAAGTCTCGTAGAAACACTCCTGTTAAGATAAACTCCATTCCAAATGCCCGAAATTGGATGTGGACATAGTTTTTTTTTTTTAAATGAATGACTTTAAATTATATAAAAAAATATTTTTTACAGGAAATGGTTATCGACAAAGTAAACGGTGAAAGCATTCCTCGATATCTCTGCTATGATATCATAGCGTTGAATGGACAAGATGTCAGCAAACTATTTTTTTATCCTGATAGATTACAATGCATAGAAAAAGAAATCGTAGGCCCAAGGTAATATTTTATTAATTTCGTACTATTTAAAATGTTCAAATTAGTGGTCGGCAACCTTATTACGGGCTCCCCCCGGCTCAAATGGCTCGTTTGTGATAAAGGGCAACATATCTTAATATTACCGAACAATGCATTAACAGGTTGCTCGCAGAGCTCCACTCGAACAGAATACAGCTTGACATTTAATGACAATTTCACCATCTGTCTTTATCTATACAACACATTATATTCACCCGATGTATGCCTTAAAGCTGTATTTTGTAAAAAATGTTTGGGGCAGGCACTCCAAATATTCTCGCCGGCCACTGATCTAGATAATGACGGCTCAGCCACTTAAATTGAATACACCCATAACTCGCTATACGGCTGCTCTTTATACGGCATTTCGCTATAACGGTCCTCTTCAATTAAGGCACATTTTCGGCCTAAAATGTTTCGCTATAACGGCAAAAAAAACTTTTTTTCGATGTCGTTGTGAGTGTTTAATGTACATACATATTCATTACTGATTGTTACACATTAACTGAAAAAATTGGAAACAATTACGGACATTTTTGGTACGTAAGTACATATGTTTGTATGTACATTTTTTTTTTAATATGTATTTTTTTTTACTTATTTTATAATTTCATTCATCGAAAAAATTATCGACTTCGGAGACTGATAAAAAGAGATGCCGAAAATCAGTCACACTAGAAACTAAACTAGAAGTATTACGTCGTGTAGAAGCTGGAGAGAAAATTGTTGAAATTCGCAAGGCAATTAATTGGTTAACCATTCAAACTATTCGCGATAAAAAAGAAGACATTAAAACATATTTTCAATCAGCTGCACCTTTAAATGTCTCTAGATTAACACGCCAAAAGATAAAATGCATTTTGAATGATAAACCATGTTACATATTTAAAAAAATTGGAACCGATCCCATTGAATTTGTATGAATTTGTATAAGAATAATTGATTCCTTATACGGCTTTTCGCTTTGCGGCCAAGATTCGTGGAACGTATCTAGGCCGTAAAGCGAGGTATGGGTGTAATATATTGTGTCGTAACTGTATTTTGAAACTTTCGACCACAATGTGTACTTCTTTTCCGGAGTTTTTGATAACTAATGCAACCAAACTGTTATTACTATTCTGCTATCATAATAAAAGAACAGTTATTGGCAAATAAAACAAGTTTTGTTTTCATTATGAAATAACATTTTATATTTTCTTACCCAGTCTACGTTTTGCTGTTATCACTTATGACAGCAGTTTTGTAATCCATCTATAATAAATTCAGTAACAATTTATTGCATTCTATATCGTAATTTTGTTTTTAGACATCAAGGATTTATGGCAGGAAGAATAAAAAGAGCCCGGGAGCCTTTTAGCATACGACCAAAACAATTTTGGGACCTGACACAAGCGTCATGCTTGTTAGGAGAAAAATTTGCCAAGTCTTTATGCCATGAACCGGATGGACTCATTTTTCAACCTTCCAGTGAAGTAAAACAATATTTCTGTCATTTATATGCCCATCTGAGATATTATTATGTTGATCTTAGTGCCCATACGCACCGGTGGCTACCCACCTATCGTATTATATATGAAAAATGTCTACATCATATGCACTGCAATTCGGTGGTTCGGTACTAACGGTGGCCAGCCACCAGTACGTATGGGCACTAAAAGTGTTGTGAGTAAATCATTTGTATATTTTATTAGCCTTACGTTGCTGGAAGGTGTCTTGAGGTATTGAAATGGAAGCCCTTGAGTATGAACAGTGTCGATTTTAAACTAAAAATAACAACAGAAGGCGGGCCAGGGTGAGTGAATAATTATTTACTTTAAAATTATAAAGTGGATTTGATTTCAAACAACTCCTGCTTGAAGTGACATTACTCTGATTAAAAATGTGGTTCTAATAACTGAAATTTGTCTATAATGCAGACGGCTAAACCAAAGATATCATAATGAAAAGTAGAGTACTTCGATTGCTGTCATCCAAAGTTGTAATTATACTACAAGTTTTATTATGATCCATCGATTGAAAAAGTTCTAATAATAAATCATGTCTTCTTCTTCATTTGAAAGCCTTAATTCTGCCTGTCTCTTCTTCCGACCGGTGAGATTCCGGCGTCCTGGAAGACCGTCGGATACTATCCATAGGATGGTATCGACGGAACTGAGGGATGCTGGCATGTCATTAGAGGAAGCAAAGCAATTTGCGAGAAACAGGGAAACATGGAGGTGTTGCAGGGCGGCCATATCATATGCTCCACATAGGGAGCGAATGTGGTCAAAGAAGAAGAAGACACATTGCTTTATTCTCAATGAGTATATATCGATGAGTTTTACTACTCTCAATTCAATTGAAGGTTGTAAATCTAAATCAAGAACACAACTGTAGAGATAAAAATATTCACACACAGGCAAATCTTGAAATAAAAATATTATAACTTTTAAGTTTTTTTTTTTAGCATTCTTCCTCGTAAAATAGGAGAACTATACGTCGGTCAATGCACAAGACCGTTTGGTCATATGAAAATGAATAAAAGTATTAAAGAACTTGACAATAAAATCATTGAATGCAAATTGGAAAACAACCAATGGGTGTTCATGAGGGAGCGAACAGATAAATCTTTTCCCAACAGCTTTGACACTGCGACCGGTAATTATTGTTTACATAATTCATCAAAACATTATTTTCATAAGAGATGATAAATTTGACCGTTTGTCATAAATTCTGTTAATGTTATTATGGTGGTTTAAATCTGTTTATCACATTTGTTTTCAGCTGTATGTAATAGTATCACTGATCCAGTAACGCAGCGGAAGTTGCTAGACTTCATAGGACACGAAAGATATCATGACGATTCTGATATAATGCCTCCTCCGAAAAGACAAAAAGTGTAAAACATGTGATTTCAATCAATACTCTTATTTATTAATTGTTGTAAAGATCAAACCCAGGGGTATTTACTCCCGATGTTCTATTTTTTTTACCCGAAACTTTTCAATGACAGTATTTTATTGTTTGGGGTATTGTGGATTATTGTAGAATTTTTAAAGATTGTTTTGGCGATGTACAACATTACAATTGCTGTTAATGATATTGTTTTTGTATAGGACAAAATTTTGTATTTCTCAAAAATATTTTAAGAATTATAAATGAAATTCTATCAATAAAGAGATCTTATTATTTTTAACTGTAATATTTTTTTCATCGCAAGAATTACACTAGTTACCCTGTTTTAACTTTGGAGTTATAACACTGTTAAAACCTATAAATGACAATCTACGAAAATCCGCCTTTCACATTCATACATTATAATAGTTCTATGTTATTGACAAGCCACGGCAAATAGAAAATTTACTTAATATTGTAGTTTGAAAAACATCTTAATAAACTTCTTCTAGAAAAAAAATCGTATGTTTTTAATTGGATGCAGTTAAATAAGAACAGTATGATTAAAATGAAACAGGTTTTTGAAAAATGCAGCTGTTTGCCTCGGATTGTTGTAATAAAAATGAAAACAATCTTTCAATAATAAATGTATGGACTATTAAAAGAAGACAACGTAACAGTAAAATACAGATTTATTCATTCAACTCGACATCATTTTTCCAAATTAATTCAACACATCCATTAGGGGTGTTATAAATGTGGACATTCTATTTTTACTTTATTAAACAAATAACAAAAAATATATGAAAGTTGAACAATGTTTTATACAATTATTATTACCCTAAACCGATGGTCGGCAAACTGCAGCCCTTTGCACCCTTAAGTGGCTCTTCCATAAAATACCAGATACACTGCGATTGAAACTTCATGTCCCGCACGCAGAAATCAGTTTTCGGTGTTAAAACTTAAAATTGGAAGGGGGCGGTCTCAGCAAACTTACCGCAATCAGATTGAAGACCTTTTAAGCAAAAGCTAGCTAAGGATATTATCCTAATCGAGTTAATAACAATGTGTATACCTTTATACATAGTTAATATTTAAAATTTGGCTTTCAAAATAAATTTCAATCGTATAGTTGATATTTGACTCAGTTGACTAATGAGTTTGCCAACAACTGTCCTGAATCAATCGATAGAACTGAAGCTGACATTATCCTCAGAGGGTTGAAGAATTTTTATACTGCCACTTGTTGCATTCATCGAGAGATATTTGAATAATTCTATTCTCCTTGGTAAGCTTTTGGAGGTGGTGATTAACATTAAAAGCAGCCGCAGGCCACAGTTCTTTTGGAGTTTCTGTGTATATTTTTTCCACCAGTTCCATCTCGGTCATTGGCATAGCTTCGATCTTTAAGGTTTCTAAAATTTGGGCTTCTCTATTATTTCTATGAGATATGTAATATTCAATCTTTGGAAGTGGATTCTGAAAAAAAAGCAATCAAAAATATTTTCAATGTATTCGTCGATAATTTAGTGGTAATTCATTTAAAATTTAAAACAGATAACGCTCAAAAAATGTTATTAGCTAAAATAAAATTTTAAAAATACTTCATGGAGTAAAAATTAAGGGTTGGGAACAGTCGAGAGTTCATGGAAATCAATATAATCATAACCTGAAATTAATTATTAGCAAATAATGATAAGGGGATCATTAGTAATAAATTGTTTCCTATAGGATTTCCCCTTTTAGATACAAGTAATTAATTTGCTATCAGTGCTATTATTGTTTGTATCTGGCACCCTTCAGTAGAAAGAAGAAACCCAACCTCCATTTTGCAATTTATAAGTATAATAACCATAAAATAGTTAGTCTGCGACGGTGAAATATGTGTCACAATTTGTAACACAATCAGTGGAAAAACAAAGTTATCAAAAACAAAATACTTGACAATACTACTCAATTGGTTAACATTTAGTCAGTATGGCGATCTTTTCAAAATAGTCAAAAATGTGCTATTCATTTACGCCTATTCACAGTACATGACTGAAGATCATAAAAATTATGCATAAAATTACCTCTATAATATTTCCATGCCCAGGATATATAATATTAGGCTTGATTTCTAAAATTTTATTCAAGCTGTTCATATAAGTGTAAAGATCTTCAAAGACGGCTGTTCCTTCTCCAAGAATACAATCGCCACTGAACAATGCTGAATCTTCAATTAGACTTAATACAATATGATCTGTTGTGTGGCCGGGAGTGTGACAAATTTTAAGAGTGGCTCCTTCGACCTTCATCACTTGACCGTCTTGAAGCCAATCTATACCTATCGACTTAGGTAATTCGTCATCAGGAGCATCTTGCTCGCTGCGCCTATGTTTCCATATTTTGCAGTCAGCTGAAAATTCATAATTATTAAACCTCCAGCAGAAATGTTGTTTTCGGTCATCATTTTTTTTATATACATACTCTACAGTCCACTCCGAGGATAAGGGATACCATTACGAATGTTCAAACTTTTCCGATATTCACACCATCAATGAAAAATTAATAAATCATTTTGTTAATATCATAATGTGGTACGCGGTTGATGGTGGAACGCGAAACAAAATCAGTAAAGGCGGACATGCAGGAATGAATGATTTACAAATATAAAGACATGGTGATTTGATTTTTATTTATGGTGGCACAATTTAGCGTTTTGTAGCATCGATGGCAAAAGTTTCATAATGCTACAACAAGAAATTGGCAGTTTTGAGATATGGCTGACCAAAGTTTTGCCGCATCTAAACTGAGTTGTAATTAAGTGATAATTATTATTTGTCTTATCTTTTTAGTCAGTCATATAGTTATTTATCTCAATTTATTGCAACGTTGACACAATAATAAAACGATGTTTCAAGCTGTATTTATATGGAACTGAGAGATTGTTAATATCTCTTTATTTCCATATTATGGAAACATCTGCTTACCGAGAGATAGCTATTAATTTATTCTAGTACTTTCATAGAGCTTTAGAACATAGGTATTTGAATATACTTAATGGGTAATATAACTCAAAATATCAAATTTTTGACTTATCCTTCTATGGAACAAGCTACTAGGCTACTAGGCCATTGACATGTCAATACTTAAATAAGACTTTTTAAAATATATTTTTACAATTTGATAAACTCTTCAGGCTTGGCTATCGGATATCGATTTTCAGTCCAACGGAGGAAATTTTATAGTAATCAAGTTATTTGTACAAAATCGGTAAACTATTGCTTTTATAAATGGAAGATAAAAAGGGGCATTGTTTTTGCGTGTACGGCACGCGACCGTCCCTGGGAGTGGGTTTTGATCCGCGTGCACAGCACGTCAACAGGACTTGAAGGGTTGCACAGTATAAAAAACAGAAGTACTAAATGTTGTACTTACAAGGAAGACTTTTGAAGATATCCTTTAGACCCCCGATATGGTCATGATGCCAGTGTGTGATTACAACATGAGCAATATCAACATCTTCCTCTTTTATGACATTCGATAGTGAAGAAACATATTGAGGTACATTTTCGTCACCGGCATCTAGCAGAATACGTCTAGAAATAGTAACAAAAAAATTCAATATGTTGAAACTGTTTCCAAGGCTATAGATAAACATGTGGTAATAGTAGAGTATAGCTGGTCATGGATTATTACGGCGCCGCCATAATGGAAAACAGAGGCGATGTACTGAAAAATATTTCGTATTTCGAATAATTTATCAGTGTTCTTCGTAATAATGTGTGGTTTTAACGCGATTATAAAGCTCTCAAAAAATAATTTTAAATCGTGGCGTTGTTTTTAGCTTAATTTGTGAAGTTTTTCGCCGTAATAATCCATGACCAGCTATACTCTACAATTACCAAACATGTTAAATGCTGAACAAGATATGATTACCGTTTGTGACATGAAGTATCAAAGTGTGACATGTCCATTTCTAGAAAAAATGAATTGAATGTATAATAAAGTCAATAGTTTTACCTATGAAATCATTACATTACATATCCTTATGAATCTGACAAATTTTGAATTGCAAATATAAATTATTATGAAAATTTGGCCAATATTTTTTGTTGAATATCTCTAAATCTATTAAAACGAACAGGTCGCACTTTGATATACTTCACGACACATGAAAGCATTTATGTGAACACTTACATTTCCAGTTAAAATACTGATTTCATATTCTGACCTTTTTCCTGTTCCTATGAGGTAAGTATTTGTTCCTTGAAGTGTCATAGGACCAGGGTTACATCCTAATATTCTTATTACTCTGGATGATAATTTTGAAACAGCCGGAATTATAGATGCCATTCTAATAAGACTGCGTAATTTACTGGATGTTCATAAACCAGTCGCCTGAATGTATATGCTTAAATGAAGCAGTGTGATTATACTCGAACTATTCTCTATTTATAGTTTTGACGTATTTCCTTATCAGTCACGTATTATCAATACTAGCCATTATCACTGCTAGCACAATTTAGTGACAGTTCATGAAACAAAACGTCACTTGGGGAAGTTTGGACGTAAACAAAAATATTGCTACTTAACTAAAAAGTGTCTTTGATCAAACTATTTTAGAAATAATGTACCTACCTACGTATTAGATATTTTTTTCTAAATTTATTATATGCTCAATAAATAAAAAATGATTTTTTTTCGTTAACTCTTGTGTAAATCACGTCAATGACAATCAATAAAATGCAATCAACACTGCCATAGCCCCCTATATTATCCCCACATCCCCCTGGATGGAGGCGGTTATGACACTGCTGATACAGTAGTTTTAATAAAAGAGCCCTAAAAATAATAAAGATGACTTTATTCCTATAGTTGGGTCGATCATTTTATTGGATAAGATGATTTCCTTCAAACCCAAGTTGATTATTCTGTTTTTATTTTTAGATTTATAATTCTGTAAAAAATTGAATGTCATTCCATATTTAAGTATTGAACTACTTATTTTATATGACAAAATAATTCTTTGTTAGGATAAAATTTGGGCCAGCTATGAAGGCTATTTTGAAAGGATCGTTTTGTCTTTTCCAATGCTGAACATAACATTTTTTTTTCTAATACCAACACTATTCGACAAGTCAAGTCAAATTAAAAAAATGGCTGGGGCCCTTACCAGGTTAACTCATGTACCCCGTAATTTCGGTAAAATTGTTTATTATTTAAGAAATAACTGATTGAAAATACGAGCTTAATATGTTTCTTAGGCTATACCTAGTCTAGTCTATCACTTTTCTCGTGTTCTACAAATATTGCTGTTTAATTCCTCTTACATAATAAACTATAGTTGTTTTTATTATATTATTTATTTTTATCCAAAATACGTCACATCAACTGTCAAATTTGGATAAAAATACCTTATTTACACTATACTAATGTTATTGTATAATTTTAGGGGCAGTAGTTCCATTAGTTAATAATGTGTCAATTAGACATAACCAAACCAAAACGAAATTTGGCCCGCTGGCAGATGAAGATCGAGTTTTTACCAACTTATATGGCAGGCATGACTGGCGTTTGAAAGGCGCTGTCAAGCGTGGGGACTGGTATAAGACGAAAGAAATTCTACTGAAGGGTGCCGACTGGATAATCAGTGAGTATAATGATCATCCGTGCCTCTATTACTACTCTATTTAACAATATTACTGATCAATGTAGAATCAGTGATGTTCTCGAAATAGTGGGATATCTCTTAACCTTTTGCCCGTGTCAAAATATATAGACATCAAGCCCTGTCCGCGGCAGCTTTTTGGTAATTTTGCCATAAGCCTTAGCACGGACTATTGGGGCGAAAAACTTCACAGACTAAGCTAAAAACAACGCCACGATTTAAAATATTCATTGAAGCATCCCGGAAGCACGTTAAAATCACACATTATTATGAAGAACACTGATAAATAAATTGGTAAATATGTCATTTAGTAGCACCTCGACTATTGCCGCGCGCGCGGCCATTACGAATATTGGAGGCGAAGATTTCGTATTACGTATAATTTATCAGTGTTCTTCTTTTTAACGTGTGGTTTTAACGCGATTATCAAGCCCTCAATAAAATATTTTAAATCGTGGCGTTGTTTTCAGCTTAGTTTGTGAAGTTTTTCGCCGCAATAGTCAGTGCTACTTGGTGCTACTGAATGACATATTTACCAATTTATTTATCAGTGTTTTTCATAATAATGTGTGATTTTAACGTGCTTCCGGGATGCTTCAATGAATATTTTAAATCGTGGCGTTGTTTTTAGCTTAGTCTGTGAAGTTTTTCGCCCCAATAGTCTGTGCTAGGGCTTATGGCAAAATTACCCAGCTTTTTTTCCGATTTTTTAATCGCGTTTTCGACTATAAATATAGATAGTAATATTCTTTCAAATAATCAAATATGATTGGCACTTTAATTTTTTCAATAATGAAATACAATATATTTCTTGTATTTTCTGTTTAATTCAACAATAATCATTCTTCATACAATAGCGGCGTAAAGTCGCCATTTTGTAAAATACTGCTACACATAACGAGAGCACTGCGCCACCACCGCGCCATGCTTATAATAATAATTCTCAGAACATATTCAAATTCACCCGCACTCGATCGCTTATTTACATTTAACCCACACATAAATTTTTGCAAACGTTTGGTAGGTTCCACAAATAAATAATTTTCATTAATTAAAATATTTTTGACTAAACGAATAGATGGCATTGATAATATATGTATATTCAGTAATATATTCATCCAATTTTGAAGTTTAAAGCATTAGAAATGGCTGTTATATTAGGCTTAAAACTCCGCACAATGCCCATGACCGCATACAAAGAGTTGATTGAATGAAAACACTATTTAATAATATGTTCCATCCAGTCTTGATTATTGTTGTTTCAACCCTTAATTTTTTTTTTACAATTAATATCTGAGTCTCGTGTGATTAGTGAAAAGAATCATTTATTGCTCTCAAGTTATTGTTGCTATATAACATCATTCGACATACAGCAATATTTCACAACGCACTTATTAAATGCTTCGTCTTTGTGACTATTGAAAAATTATTCATACAACACTATTATGCTAAGACTAGCATAATGTAAATATTCTCTACAGCATGTTACTCTTCATAAAACAAATTTGAAATATGGTGCTGAATTTTTGTAATAATATTTCGTAAATCGCATAAATTATCGGAATCCTTGATTCCAACAATTAGTTTTTTTTATATTTTCCTGTTCAAAAAATATGTTCTATTTGTGATTTTATGTTATAATAATTTATAATTGATAACTTTCATACTCTACTCTTTGTTTATGTATATAATAGGGGTCTGTACGGACCCGGGCTTGGACCAAACCCGAGTAAGGAATTTATTTTTCAGAAAAATATTTGACCCTTTGCTTGGAACTTAACTATGTATTAACTTAATATGCTGTGAGTATTATTCAAAATCCGTTTTCCATTGATCTTAAATGGTTGACAGTTTGTTGTGCCAGAAAACCATCAATATATGCTTTAACATTCTAAAGAAAATATTCAAAAGCAGTGTGAGCTAGTTAGTAAATGCAGCAAAACAAATTCTACCGTTGCCGGTTTGGTGGTTCAGGATCAGCAAACCAGCCGAAATAGTGATATTTTTTGATTCTATCATTTTTTACACAATAAACAAAAGTCACAAAAACCATCATTGAAATGGAAGAGCTTGATTTGGTGAATTGTTAAGCTTACTTTTATACTTAACAGTTAAATAATATATGTTATTATAATTTTTGATTAAAAAATCAGGCTTTTTTGGAGCGTATATATATATATAAATTTGGTCTTCGGGTCGGTTTCAGGTAACTAGTATGGCATTGAGACTTAGGGCTGGGCGGAGTAATTTCATAAATTTTTGGCCGGCGTCGACCTCTAGTATATAAGTATCAATTGTTATTCTTGAACAAGTATGCTCAGAGGTATTACTTAATCCATTAATAAATAAACACACAAGAAACTAAAAGATTCAGGGGGATTTACTGGGAATGGTAATTATAATTAACTCAAATTCCCTATTTATTCTCTTATATTTATGCCACCATCACAGAAGCTTCGTTGTTATCTTAATCTTTAAGAATGTACACAAGCCTTTTTCATTTTTTGTTTCTTCTTGAGTTTCGATAAATCATTTGATCTGCAACAAATCGGATGTCGTTATAATAAATATTTATTCTTCTTTTGTATATAATTTTACAATAATTCCATTCATCATCTTCAACAGATGAAGTGAAAGTATCCGGCTTGAGAGGTCGCGGAGGAGCCGGATTTCCTTCTGGAATGAAATGGTCTTTCATGAACAAACCATCCGATGGCAGGCCAAAGTACTTGGTGGTGAATGCTGACGAAGGTGAGCCAGGAACATGCAAGGATCGTGAAATAATGAGACACGATCCTCATAAACTTGTAGAAGGATGTCTTATCGCCGGTAGGGCGATGGGTGCTCAAGCCGCTTACATCTACATTCGAGGAGAGTTTTACAATGAAGCTAGCAACATGCAAGTCGCTATTGCTGAGGTACCACTGACTTTCACAAACTAGATTGGAATATTTAAATTTTGACAAAAATGACCCTTGCACTGTTTTTGACATCTTTAGACCTTCAGAAGCTTATTATTTGTTGATCATATACGTAATCTATGTCATATTTTGATATTTATGTGTTTTTTTACTTAAAATGTTGGCTCTTTTATTAAAGACACTATTATTATTATCCACAGATGTAAAAATTAAATTCCCAGCACCATTTTTATATGTTAGATGCTAGTTGATCCAATCAAACATTTTTTAAAACATAATTTAAAAATATATTTGGTATTACAGCTCATATTCGCTAGGTATTCAGATTACATCAATTCTTGAAAAATAAAATTTAGTAATCCTTTCGTCTTGACCTTCTCCAAAATGTCATTAATAATGTAAGATGCTTTTACTTAGTGTATCCCATAATAGAGTATGTGGCAATATAGAGTGTTAAAACATCATTTTAAATTAAGGATTGGAGGTTATTTCAACAGTGATAAATTTCCTTATTTCTAAACATTTCTGACATACCATCCAGACTGCTCAAATTATTGAATTAGAAAGAATTATGCAGTAGTTGAGTCTCAAAATTTCTGGGATTGCTTTATTTTATCCATTCAAAATTTCAAACTAATCGTGTTGATTAATATTTGGTGGTAACGTTACATATGCTGCAAAAAAAAAGAAATATTCACGACAAACTCAATCGAGTGTAGGCTCGTTATTTTCATTTTCATATGAATTGCTTTCACTTTCAACTAACTTCTCTATAATGTTATTTATTAGAACAATAATACACGTTTTTACAGTGCAAAATTTTTTGATTAATCAATTTGTTTTGATAGGCCTACCAAGCTGGACTTCTCGGTAAAAATGCCTGCGGTTCTGGTTATGATTTTGACGTCTACATGCACCGTGGTGCCGGGGCGTATATTTGCGGAGAAGAGACCGCTTTGATTGAGTCAATTGAAGGCAAACAGGGCAAACCACGCTTGAAGCCCCCATTCCCTGCTGATGTTGGCGTTTTCGGTTGCCCTACTACCGTAACCAACGTTGAAACAGTAGCCGTTGCACCTGTAAGTTAGCCTGTCATTCATTTTATAAATTTTGGTTAAAAATTAAATTTCAAACAACGTGCACCACAGAGTATTTACTAGTAGTTTATAAGGAACATTATAAAAAAAATGAACACTAATAGAAAATTTAAATTAACTTTGATTATTCCACGTATTGTGTTACTAACTGTGACACGTGTTTCGCCTCTTTCAGAGGCATCTTCAGACTTACTATCTCAAAGTTTGCTTAGTAAGTAATGAAGCAAGATTGATTCTAACATTTTAAAATTTTAAAATTACAAAATGGTTCCTTGCTCCTCTTAAAGGGAAAAAAACCCAAACCTCCATTTTGTAATTTTATAATTTTATAATTTTAAAATGTTAGAATCAATCTTGCTTCATTACTTAAGCAAACTTTGCGATAGTAAGTCTGAAGATGCCTTTGAAAAAGGCGAAACACGTGTCAAAGTTAGTAACACAATACGTGGAATAATCAAAGTTAATTTAAATTTTCTATTAAAATGAACTTCCACAAAGTTACCGCCGAAACCATCGAAAATGAACACTGATTAATTTCGACTCAAACCAGAATAAAAAGGTTTTCGATGCTGTCGTCATAAATTAATTGTAAATCTTTTTCACTTGCCATACGTCGTAGTTTCGTTATCAGTGGCGTAACTAAAATTCGGGAGTCCTACTTTATCAATGAAAGACTCATTCCACTTTTTTTATAATGTTAACCTATAAATTTTCATAGATTGCAAATAATACAATAACAGTTTCAATCATACATTTCCATATTTTCCCTCTTATCTGCTATACTATCCTGGAAATGGCACATAGAAAGAGCAACTAATTTTTTCTTTACTTCATCTCACTTGCCTGACCCTCCTTGAAGAGAGAAGTTGACATACTTAATTATGACTTTACGGAGACACAAATGAGTTTCTCATACATTGAACATACAGTAAGAAAATAACAGTTATGTATTTTTTATAAATTATGAATTCAATTGTAGACTATTTTACGACGGGGAGGAGACTGGTTTGTGTCCTTCGGACGCACTCGTAACTCTGGCACCAAGCTTTTCAACATCTCTGGACATGTTAACACTCCTTGCACTGTTGAAGAGGAAATGAGTATCCCTCTCAAAGAATTAATTGAGAGGCACGCTGGAGGCGTCATCGGCGGATGGGATAATCTTCTTGCCATTATTCCGGGAGGATCTTCCACACCTCTTATTCCTAAAAGGTTCAGTTCTTTTATTAAAATTTCAATCAAAGGAATTGAGAAGCAAACTTCATAATTGATATGCATTTTTCGATCATAGTTTTTTCTCTAGAGTTTTGAGTAACTTTTAAATAACTTCCCATTCATCAAAAGAATTCATATATTTATTCTGTACACCGTTTGCTTTGTTGGTCCTTTAATTGTAGCCACATGTACAACACGCCACTTGCATTACATATTATAGCAAATAAGAATTGGCCAGTTTTTTATAGATAATTTCAGCACGGAATCCAATAACAACAACAGTATCGTTAATTATTTACAGTGTCTGTGAGGATGTTCTGATGGACTTTGACGGTCTGGTTGCCGCTCAGACTTCTTTAGGAACTGCAGCTATTATTGTGATGAACGCTCAAACTGATATTGTGAAAGCGATCGCCCGATTGATCATGTTCTACAAACACGAGTCTTGCGGTCAATGCACGCCATGCAGGGAGGGTATATCGTGGATGAATAAAATCATTTACAGGTAAGTTATTTTCTAAATATTTCTCTAAAAAAAAAATGCTCTGTAGTCAAATGCTCTGTGTCAACCCTCTAAAGACGAGCGTGATAATATGGCCACACAAGCATTTGAGGTTGAAATATAGCTAAACGTTGAGTTGAGTATTCAACATTACTGTACGTTTCTTTGTTCACATTTTGGTGTAGTCAGAAGTCTGAAATTCTATCCCCTGACTTATCTACGCCATGTTAAAATACACCCTGTCGTAGAACAATGCTATTCAGAACAAAAGGCTTTTTGCAACTCCTGTAAAATCACCAAAATGTTTCCTACAGCGTTGTTCGGGTGACGTCTTGAATTAATGAACATTAACTTGTATCTTGTCAATCCAAATCCAATATTTTAAAAATTATGAATATTACATATTGTAATAGATTGATTGCAAATAAGAATTTTATTAATATTACATAAATGATTTTTTTTGTTACAGAATGGTCGATGGAAATGCTTCTCCAACTGAAATTGATATGCTGTGGGAGTTGTCAAAACAAATAGAAGGTTTGTCCATATACAAAAGATACCTTCGCTCAGTCATCCTTTTCCCTAATTTATCATTGTATTTATATAGTCCTGGTCAAACACCTGAAAGGACACTGTTGATAGTCGTTCCTTGATCTATTATCGACAAGTTTTGGTCTTAACACATATTTCATCTACATTGTTTGTTTTTGTCGAGCATTTGCCATCCTTCTATAGAAGCATATCGTTATATCTTTCCCATTGACACGATAGCTGAAGCTACTAGCAAGTCAACTACTTGTTATTACTCTTTCATATTAATGCTGCTCACTCACCGAGCACATTGAGCGTCTCGGTCAGTGTTTATTGTTTGAATTAAAATATCGCAGCAACTCACTATGAAAGACTTGTTTATAAAAAAAATATTTTCAGATTCTTATGGACATGTAACATTTCTGATGAAAAATAAGTTTTTTTTAATGCTTACTGTGTGGAAATTCATTTAATAATCCATTTAATAATTAATATACATAATGAAATTAATTACTTTTTGAGAAGCATCTTCAGATTTTTTAAAAAATGTTAAACATTTTGTGAATATTCGAGTTTCGAAACTTTTCTGCGTTCGTGGTTTTTTTTGGAGCGTCCATTAAAGAAGCAGAAATATTATTCTATTGTAATACCCATCACATTTAATCTTCCCATGTGTGATAATTTTATCACAATCATAGACATTCTCTTGTCTCCTCCGCTCTCTCGGTCTTGCGCTGCTGAAATCAGCTTTCCTATATTATGAAAACTTTACTAATGCTATGTTTCCTTTCTTTCATAGGTCATACAATTTGCGCATTGGGTGATGGTGCCGCATGGCCTGTCCAAGGACTTATTCGTCATTTTAAACCTGAATTGGAACGCCGCATGAAAGTATTTCATGAACAGGAGCAGCAGCAAAAATCTCAATAAACTATTCAATATCAAATCTGCTGCTTAGATAAACAATAGAACTTCTTTCAAATAATAAATATTTCTAGCATTGAGTCTAAATTTTTTTGATTACATATGAACAAATATGAGCAAGCAAGAAAATAATATTCTGATTGCTTTTCAACTATTGATTTTTTTAAATAATTAACGACACGTTTAGTATGTGAATTATATACTATCAACTTAATTATTGTTAATTATTATAAGTTTATAATTTTCAGGAAATTAGATAATGTTGGAAAGTCTTCTGATGCTCGAGTGCATTTCAATTCCTATTGATTTTAGATTTCTTTTATATATTTTTTTAAACACCTTTGATATAGAGTTTTAATGGAAATAAAATTTATTTTGAGCTAGAAAACAAAATTTTACTTTATTCTAATTAATCTCTATGGTCATTACAACATTTTTTATTGTATAGATAATTTATTTGTAAATATTTTGATTTGAAATACTTAGTAGAATTGTCCACCATTTATATTAAACATGTTATGAAAATAAATATACTTCACTAAGTTGACAAAATCTTTGAATAAATTCTCACACAAAAATACCGTTAATTAATGCTTTTAACCTTAAGCTCATATAGCTGGGACCCTGGGCTACTGAAAACTTATCAACCAACCCAAAATCTTGTTTTTTAGTATTCGACAGTAAACCATATCGCTGTACCATTCAAATGAATAAAATAATATACATATACCCATGATCGACAAAATAACTGAAGTGACACAATTCGGTAAATTGTGTTTTTAGCCAATAATTGTTCAATATCGCCTAGGGCCTCATTGACAAAAATTTTAGGGTGTTATCTCATTTGCTTGATCTTTTTAGGGCCTACATTTTAGTGTTTTGACTTGTTATCGTCTGTTCCACGTGGACCCCTGTTGAGAAATGCTGTTCTAGAGAACTGAAAGTAGTCAGACAATTTTATTATAATATCAGGATAGGCATTGACCATGTATTACTATTTACCAACCACATTAAAGGAATTCTTTTTTCGAACATAGTACGAGTGTAGTTGAAAAAACCTTCTGTAAAATTTATTAATTCTCGGTTACGATTTTCTGCCTATTATGGATCGATATGGCCTCCTAATGGAGGTACCTCAACAGAAGTTTTTCTACAAGAACTGTTTGTTATTCAATTGCTCAACTCCTCTTTTTCGAAAAGAATAGTAGGCCTACTTATTCGTTTTCCTATTTTTTGATTGATAATTTAACCGTCTTACTTACTTAAACTCCATTAGGAGTCCATATGCTCCACATTGGGAGCGGACATGGTTTAAAAAAAAAAAAAAACTCGAAAATTATTTTTTTGGAATAAATGAATATCATGAAATTTCTATTAGACAAGCTCAAATAAAAAGCAGGTCATCGGTTGGGAGCCTTTACTTTAGTAGATAATACATAGAGATATTTCGTATAAAACACAATTTTACTTTTTTTGCAATTTGAAAACGACAGTGCTTTAGAGATTTTATACTAAAACTAATAGGACCAGTCGATTTCTAAGGCTTGAATTAGCCTATCTGCACACCTAACTCGATATCGCTCATTTTGAAAATTGTATGTTTTGCATTATAACCCCACAATTGCCAATGATAAAGAAATAAGATTTTAGTGAAACATGGTTCGCTAACAATTAATGTCAAGAAAATAAAATTTAAAAAAAATATACAGCTATTAATATTGAATGACGTCCTGGAGACTTGGATTCCATGTCTCACAGTGTGATTGAGTTAAGAATAGGGAATCCAATCCCGGGACCCCGTACAGTTTTCGATACATTTCAATCCCGGAATTAGAAGACATGATCCCGTAACTTTCGGGATTGATTTTCCAGAATTGTCTTGGCTTAGTAAAATAAAAGTATCTTCAAATATAATAAACAATGTTCCATTGTTCATTGTTTCACAAAGCACAATTAAGATATTATATTCGAAAATAAATTCCACAGAAGAAATCAATAAAATGAAATACTAGAAATCACTTATGGTAATAAATTACTTTTTGTATCACATTTTTTTTTTTTGATCTGTAATCGCAGGCATGGGTGTCTGTGATGTGTACCATCCTAAAAACAGGGCATAGCGAGGGTAATCGGCTACAATCTCTACTGTAGCCCGATTATTTTATCGTTGCACTCTTCAGAAGATAGAAGTTGAGCAGTTAAATTACATCCAGATCTAGTCAACCAACTCAGGTATTCCACAAGGAGTACATACTCGTAAGATTTGGAGTTTTTATGGTCAAAAAATATTTTTATGTTATACAGCGGGAATAAAAATATTGGACCCAGGGAAAATTGCATACAATTCATTTTCAGTGGATCGCAGTTTTTAAAGGGCCCTTCAAAAACAAGAAGGATGTGGAATTATATTAACAGCTTAACGACCGCACGTTTTTTTTATAAAATTTCACCCGGCGAAATAAAATTTTGCGAAAAATTATAATTTTACTAAATTCAATATAATTTGTAAGCAAATTGAGATTTCTTTACAAAATTCAATATTCTTAGCTTCCAAATACTTCGCCTATACGCATATATGTGTCCGCCGGCCAGCAACCTTTGTTTTTCAAAGACTCAAATACGCGTACACGGTCGTTAAGCTGTTAACACTGTTCTTATTTGAGTCGATAAATATCATATGCACCCAAGTCCATTTTAAACTTTTTTTGAAATTCTGTTGCTAAACAGTTCTTTGTAAGCAGGGGAAAATTTGAGTTCAGAATAGTCAAACCAAAGTCCATTTTTTAGGTTGAATATTAAAGCTTTTTTCATAAGTGTCAAAGTCCATGCCATATGAGACATACCTGCTTAAGTCCGTTTAAGCCAATCACAATGCAGCAACGTAGTCACGCTGCAATTGTTTGTTTTACAGTTTGAATGTTTCTCGACTTTTTAGTCTGATTTTTATTTTAAAATGGAAGATTAGTGAAGATTGCCAAATTTGACTTAAAATAAGCAAAGATGTAGAGTGAAAAATAAAAATGTCAACATTCACATGTATGTATGCTAGCAAAACTGCCTATGTTTGTATTAAAAGCCTTTTTATATTATGCAACTATTGAAAATATAGCCCAAATTGATTTTGTTAAAGTAGTTATTTCAAATTTTATTTAAACATTCTGTTTTATTAGGTTAAGAAAAATCATAATAAACAAAAAGGGCTTGATATTAAAAATTTGTAGTGTGACTTAAGTGCGTATATCAACTTATTTTCTGGTGCTATGAAAATGAGCTTTAGATACGGGAAAATGTTGAATTACATTAAGGATGTAGGCTTATTAACTCTAATCACCAATCTAAAATCAAAAATATTCTTTTGGATGTGTTCACCATTTTCTGGATCGGCATCCTGTCATGGAAATGTTTTACCCGTGCTGGAGGATAGCTTTGATGTCAAGTTTCTCGTAGTGGATAAAGTTTGAGAAGGGATCAACTCTTTGAAGGAACGGGTCATCATATTAAAAACAAAAATTTCAATTGAAATAGTAAACTTTATTTTTACTGTTTTTTTAAACAATAATTTGTTTGCAAGTACATTCTCACAAGAAAAATAATGCTATATACAACTTACATTATTTATATAGACCTAATTTACAAATATCGTTTAGGAAAAATCAACTCTCAGCCAATCTTTACACTGGTAGAAAAACAAAATCTTAAGACAGAGGAGTGAATGCAATAAATATATCCGCATAATAATCAAACACTTAGTAAATACAAATACAAACGACGATTTGTCATTCAACATTCATTACTATAATCATAATGCATTCACCATGACTTTGTGACTATTCTTCTGCATAGAAAATGGCAATAAAATATATCCAAAAGAAAACCTAAAGTAAAATCATTCGGTGGAGATCGAGACACATTAAATTATAAATATACAAAAAGTACATTTGCAAACATTTACGATTCCTGGTCCGTTATGAAGGCAAATTAGTACATAACATTTCATAAATAACTTAACATACTTTTTAAAAAATAACATTCGGAAAGCACCCGCTCGCGGCTTCTTCCTTTTATTTGAATAGCAGCATCGAGATGGATTCTAATAAGATTTACAATATTTTAATTCTGGAAGTATGTTACGTTTTCCACGATCACGCTGAGGCGACCGTGAAATCAGTCTCACTAAATTCAATAAATACCGTGCGCTATCTCCGTCTAACTTACCTACCTAGCTATGTACACTTGACATAACTTTCTTTTCTCACTTTTAACAATAACAAAAATCACATAGTATGGTTTTTAGCAGCATCCTTGCGATGAATTCTGCAAAACTATCATTTGAAAGAATCACCTTCTGCAATCGCCAATAGAAGTTTTGATATTCAATTGCATATCTGATAAAATAAGATACCGCATATTTTTTTAAATAATTTAAATAATTTGAATAAAAAACTAATTAATATTGTGATTTGATTAGAGATTAGCCACCTGACTGGCATTCTCACCGACTGAAAAATACTAGATTTGAACGAAAAATAATCAATGTCTTTTTTACTAATGTTTTGATTAATTTTATGATATATGATTGCAAAATCAATCAATATACAAAACAAAAAAATCCGATTAAATTGATACAAAAACAATTTTAGAATGATAAAAAAACTATATAGTTGAGAATATATATAAAAAAACAGTATGGGATACAAGTAAAAAGACACAATAAAATAATATTGTAAAAATTAAGTAGTCTAAATATGATTTCACAATAATTGATGTTATAATAAATAAACTACGTCAAAATGTCGATAACATCTTTTTGTGACTCGTTTACAAGAAGACCAACAATAATGAAACTTCAAAGATCTACTTAATCAAAAAAAAAAAATTCAGATCGGTTTGATTTGGATTTAGCAGCGAAAGAATGCTTTATTTAAGTAAACAAGCATCACATATTTTTCTTGGAGCGATGTCGCGAGGAAGAAACCCGTTCTCGTGTAGGCTTTATCTTTAGCTGTGACTTAGGTGAAGAATTCGAATGACAGTTCCGCAACGCAGCGAGAGGAGGCCGCCATCATTGCATGTTTGCGTCCGTCGACTTTGGCAGTTCGCTAGGTGGGACGGGGGTTCAAAGATAAAAGTCCTCGGGCAGGCGGACGTCGGGAACGCACTGGTCGGGAGCTCTCGGCGCCGGTTCCGGTCGGTCGCCGGCGGCGAGCCAAGGATGGCGGAGGACTTCGGCGGCGCCCAGGCGCTCCGACGGCTCTCTCCTCAGCAGGGATCTGATGAGGCACTTGGCTCTCGACGACAGGCATTCCGGTACTACGAAAAAACCTCGGGATATCTTGGCGAATAGCGAAGCGTGCTCCGAATCATTGAATGGATATCTGCGGACAAAGAAAAACAGAGATATAAAAAATGTTTGTTCATTTTATAAAAATTAAATTATAACTTGCTCATTTATCAACAAATTTAAAACCTCGAGGGAAATATTTTAGACGTTTTTTTATTTGAATCGATTTTTATTTATAATATATTTGCCGTATTGCTTATTTTGAAATAACGAAATCCGCTAAAAATTGTAATTTGATCTTGAAATATGTAAACTCGATAGATATGCAGATTGAGCAACGCTTCGAATACGAAAAGAAGTGTCCGGCGCAATTTTTACAAATGGTCAAAGTTTATTTGTTCTATTAAATTACAATAAAAACGTCGATGTTGAATATTTTTTAAAAAAATATGTCAATAGTCCATACATCACACAGATTGAAATGCATTAAATATAAATAAAATAAATTTGTATTATATAGATATCAAGTTATCACTTATCATACAACGATATAGAATAAATTACTAAGCAGTAAGCACACACTACCAACGTCTTTTCCCACATAACTATTTCACACCCGAAAATTCATACAGCCATACTAAAATTCCCTATAATAATTAACGAAAGAGGAAATGTAAATGTCTTCAGTAATAATATATTCTTAAAAACAAAACGACCCTTGTTTAAGTGTAGAAAAAAAAACACACACAGGTGAAACGAGTTCGAACCCTTCTCGGGGCTGAGGCCTAAACTGATTTGCAGGTTATTTTAAAATAAGGCAACCTGACTAAAAATAAATATTACTACCCGTAGATTTTTATAAGGCTGGTGAAAAACATGCGGCAGGTGAAACAGTTTTTTGCGTCTTGCGACAGCGCTATCGCTATTATACATCCTTCGGAAATTCTACCCGTATATCGAAACGATTTTGATCCCGGATCGATGGGTGCGTGTGCTCGGCAGTAATGCAACCGTCATCGACAGACGCGATTGAAACCGGCACGATTAAACGTGATAAATAATTACAATTTATTCCTTGCAGTAATCCTGTAAACAAATAATTATTGTCAAATAACGTCCACACGCTGGCGCCACGTACGGCATTGTTTAGATGCCGATTACGGAACTAATATTCAAATGAGTAAAAAAGTCATCGCTTTTAAATGTTTGAAATTTTTCAACCTTCGAGCCGAATACAAATTCCGGTTATTGAAATGAAAATAAGTATTTAATTTTGAAGGTTGCGGTATTTTTACATCAATCATGTGACCTTTCACCGTGCGGAATAAACACAACCAATAAAAAATCATAGTTCATAGAAAAAAAAAACAATGTGGATTGAAAACGAATAAGTGTGCGTTACTCGAGTAAAAAATATATTGAGAGAACGTGCAGAAAAAAGTACAGATTTGAAAAAAAAATCGCAATTTAATACTAAATTATTTCTGCAGCAAAAAAATGACGAGCTTGATATTTGAAAATAAAATTCAAAATTATGGCAACATAAACTATTTTGAATTAAGGCTTTTTCTTATTCACTCGTTCGTTGGGTCTTCCAATCAAACGTATGTTTTATTGTAGTGTTTTTAAGTGGGCTCTAGTCGGAGAATACACCGGCAAGAAGAGCTTTTTTGTAACGTCTTCTCCACATGGCGCACGAAAATGTGAAGCACAATGCATAGGAAGAAGAGCAGGTGCAAAAATTATCACAAGCCCCGAAGGGGGAAGCAAAGGGTAGCGAGTTGCGAGCGAAGGGATCGCAAGATTTTTATAATGCCTGCACGGCAACGTGTCCGAATTTTCAGGTGGGACCTTCTTCGCGAGTAGGGTGTCCATACCTAGTTTAAATCGATACAGAATATCCATTTTAGAAATATGAAGTCGGAAAAGCACTGAGCTTAACATTGCAATAATAAATCGTAATCTTATTATAAACATATCTTTATTAAAATGTCATGTGTGTTAACTCGGTAAAAAAAAGTTATTCTAACGATTTTTAAGAATACTAATTAACACAGAATAGTTCGTATGTCAAACAAGGTTCAAATGAGTAATTATCATTAATGGTGTCCGTTTAAAGAACAACAATAAATATTGTTGTCAGAATTCGTGTAAGTTATCTAATAATTAGAAAAACCTAGAGATATTCATTATAAATTACATTAGCATCAACGGAAATTCCGACTCATCGGCTCCAATGAAATCGGTAAACTCTAAAACTGTTAATTTAACAATGACTTAAATATCGATTATGTCATCATAGTACAGGTACGAATTCATTTTTCATTTGAGTGTAATGAAATAAGACTACGAGAACTCCTGTCACCCTATGAATTCCGTTTCCAACGTCTTGCCCGTATGCCCTTTGGAGCGTAACGAACCTGCAGGTGAATATATCGATGGGGGCTAATGTAATTTATAATGATTTTCTTTTTATTATGCCAGATAGCCATCTCTCGCGGCGATTGTCGGAAGGGGGTGTCGCGTTTTCGGGGCGCGAGCGGAAGCGGTTCCTGCCGGATCTTGACATTCGACAAAGCAATAACAACAAAAAGAATAGAACGAAGAAGACAAGTGGAGCGGCAGGTGCTCGCCTGACGCCGGGAGACCGGTTTTCACTCAGACAATCGCCAAATAAATTGGCACTACTTCAACCGCCGATCGCTAACTGCTAACTAAAATAAGCGATGCACCCGAGGAAGTCGGTTGCACCAAATATTTCCTGTATTTGAAAATAGAACGATTTGCAAATAGAAAATTTCATTATAGACTCGCCAAGGCTTGATGAAATCTGACGTGATTCACATTTCGAAAATAAAACAAAATATCTCTTTGAAGAAATTGGCTGTGCGCGTTGAAACATAGGCATCGTTACTAAACAAATAAACATACTTATATATTAAGGACGTTTTCTGACATTAAGGAAAACGTAAAAAGACAATAACAAATTCCCAGAAGATGTAAAACAATTTTGTATTTATCGTTAAAAATAATTATACAAATAAAACATAAATGATATCTAAGTATGTACATGATTTTCACATGCGTGTCAGTAGACTCTTATACTTCAGTGAGGCATTTCAGTAAAAATCATAATTTAGACATTTTGCTTTCTCCGCACGTTCGCAGTAAGAATTGTACGCCATACGTCATCTATTTTCTTATAATATACAGGAAATTCACAAAGAAAACGAAGGAATGAGACTTTGCAAAGTTTCAGCAATATTGCACACGATATCCGGTCGCCATGTCGCGTATAATCCACCAGAAGCAACTAAATATCTCATGCATACTTGTTTCTCATTTTACCCGTCAGCCACGCCAAAATAAGAACATAATCAAATGTTTAATGAAATCTCGAAAAAAATACTTTGATTACAACAATTATAAAGTGCGAGAAATTTCATACGAGATGAAGTGTACAATTACTATTGAAACAGGTAACTATTATACAACCGTCAAAGAATAACAAATGAACTACAGTGTAAATTCTTTTGTTAAAATTAAATTTACGAAAAATTTATGTACCTATTCGGTTTTTTTAAAGAAATGCAGTCATCACTTCGGTTTATTCAGAAATGATAATAAGATCCACATAATGGTTTTTAGCATAATGCATTCAAACTAAATGCAGCATCATGCAATCTGAGTGTATTCAAATTTAATAGCCATTCTGGCGTCAGATGACTGACTGCACGCCGAACCTATAATAAAGTATGCACCTCGCGTGCACAGAGCGATCACTCGCGTTAATGATCACAGACCACTGGTCTTATGAAGAAAAAACCACGACACGTGCTCATCTTACGCGTACGTCAGATGAAAGCAAAACAAAAAGACTATGGGCAATAACAACACGAGGATATTTGAGACAGAAGCGACCGGTTTTATTTATGTTAGCCTCCTTACTATCATTATAATATTTTGAGCAGGTGAGAATTAAGTGGCCGATTATAAATAAGCTCGAAGTTTCGCACAAAGAAAAACAGGTAGCGCCGATATTGTCAAATGATAACGTAATAAATATCGAGTTGAATCCATATAATATAAATAAAATAATAAAAAATAATTTAATGATTTTTGAATTTCTAACAGCGCGATAGGCGCGCTTTAATAGGGTAACTGTTTTTTTTATGAATTCACCTGTTGACTGAAAAGGTAGACGCGACAGGTGTTTTTTTTTTATACAAAAGGGTTATTTTTTAACATGTGAATAAAGGCTTAAAATATTGAATTAATTATACTGATACTAAAGCATTCGTTTGAGCTGGATTCGATGAGATAAAAAAAAAGCGACCCAACATTTGACATATTTAACATCAGGGACAAGACGTTTATCAAACACGAGTGGATGCGGTATCTAGTGGACACAGCAATGGATGACCCGGGCAAGGTTGCCGAAATGAAGATGTGATCAGAAAACGGAACGAAGGGTACAGCATAAAAGAATTCATCTCCAAATCACTCCACTCCCTCGTTATCTGTACTCAAGAATCAACAAGTATCGCTGCGGATCTATATTAATAATAATACGTCAACCACACGAATATTAACGATGTTAGAATACTAATTACATAGATAAACGTTTTACCTGCCAGCCGATAAAAAAGTTATAAATAAGAAGCCAATTTAGGATCTCGCTACTATATTTTAGATACATAACAATATTTGGTTAAGTCCCTCTTATATAATTATTAATTACATACTGAGTACTATTAAACTCTTTCAATTTTTTAATTTATTTCTTGACTTAAGGGATACTTCCCTAAAATAGTAATGATGATTCAGTTAAGACACTCACCTTCCTACGAGCATTGTGTAAAGAATAACTCCGAGGGACCACATATCGGCAGCTTTTCCAGAGTAAGTGTGATGCGCCCGAAGGATCTCAGGTGAGACGTACGCCGGGCAGCCGCGTTTGTCTTGTAATAGATCATCATCCGTGTCGTCCAGGACTACGGCGTCTTCTAACGATTCCAATTTGAGTTCCGTTCTGCAAATAAAAATAAAATTTAGGAAAATTAGACGACTTGCAAAAATAACATAAGGTGCGGTAACCAAATATATGTATATTAAACAGCTGTGTGTGATTTATGATATTGTAAAGACGATTTGAGCAACTACATATTTCATTTTGAAAAAAAAATATGAGACAAAGAAGTATTGCTCTAATTTGAACAGCTGCCCACAGAAATGACGTAAAATAAAAACACTGGCCGCAAAGGTAACTTGCCAAAGTGTAACAGTGTGCGATTTAAATAGAGTATTGGATGACATATATGGAGGATATGCAGAGTCGATGTCAAGATTGGCAATACGCGCTTGTATATATAATAGTTCTGTAATAATCGCCTTCGAATTAATCCATTGTTCTGGAGTCATTCGACGGCTTTTAAAGTTGCGACAGTGGAAGAGAATACGACAGCTTTGCGATAATAATTGCGGTGAATTGTTTGAGCACTGAGTAATTAGATGCAGGCGGGAGTTATTGCTGAATTAGCCAATTGTTTTGCACAATTATTATTGCCATCGGAGCGGGTGCGTAGGCGAACGAGCGAATGGCGAAATCCACATCTGAAACAATTTGCTGAATGTATTCTAGGTCGCGGATCCGGACAATGGTTGTTCACAAATTTAAAACACGCACGGGCGCAGCGAAGGATGCCTGCGGACCACGCCAGGGGGCGAAAACAATGCGCATCGATCGCACGTAGGCAATCTAATCAGCCTCTCAATATTAACTGGCAACCTTGCATTATAATTAATCAACAGTTACAGGAGCTCAACAACTCAGTTTATCACCATGTTCGGTGTGGCCAGTAAATCAAAGAAATATAATATTTATATTTCAAATTCAAAACGAAATGTTAAAGCATGTCACTTTTAATTGGGTAATATCTCCTTACACCGACGATGTTTACAGCTTGTAATGTTACATGATCTATTAGTACATATTGAGTATTACATCGCATCTCCGTTCAGTCACTGGCAAATCATTAATTCACGACATAATGCAACGATAATAATATAACTTTGTGGAGTATAAGCGAGATTAACAAATACATCGCATAATATAATAATCGGATTGGCAATAGCATTCCGGGCTATATTGCTGAGAGCAATGCTCAAAAGTTTCGCAAGAACAGGTGGTGGGTGTGTCTCAAACATTGCGGCGGCTAACGGCTATCGAAATTATTGTTCCCAGTTTTACATACATGGCAAAAAGCATAAAAATATCCAATTCCGAAATAGATAGGAACTCGTTAAGCTACTCGTTAAGGACTCTTTGCGCACTGCCCGAACTGTTTCGGATGACGGTTTTTTGCGCATGTTCTAAATTTGTAAGTTTAATATTGTACACAATAGCAAAAAACAAAAGAAAACAAAAAAAATAAGCACAAAACGTCATGTGAAAACTAGAAGGGCTTTAGATACATGAAATGTCATATAATACAGGTGTTTCGCAAATAAGCATGCGCGAAACTTAACACCTGCCATAACTACGATCGGAAATTACAAAAACCAGGTACTAAATAAGAGATTATGTACTGTGCTCTTTCGGATAAACTTTCCTTGAACCCGTAATACACCATGAAAATGTTAATGCAACATTAATTTAATGAAGTCAGTTGAGTAAAAATATAATGACGGCATTTTGCTGATATTGCGACAGTCTGAATTCGATTAACAATTATTATTTATTATTCTCCATTGAATGTTTTCGGTGGCCACCTACACAAAGCGCGGCCGTGCAAGTGCGCAATGAAAGGGTTTCAATATAATAAATGTGTGCAAATTTATTGAATAATTATTATTTGGCAACACTACACTTTACGCTAATTATGTTAATTGCCTGCGATACAAAGCGCTTCGGTGAACCTACATCCCGCGACAATTTCGATAATGCAAATGCAAAAAAAATGGGCCTGCGAGGACAAGCATAATGGATGTATTTATGACAATAAATAATCGCACGTTGGTCAATTCATTTAGCGAGTAAGAAAATTTAAATTGTTAGCTGTATTCGAATCACAACCAAATGAGGAAACAAAATAAGAAATATGGCTGTCTTAAATATTCGCAACATTGTTTTTTGAGGTATGTTTTACAAGATACTTTCGAACAATGTAATCGAAGGTTCATTATAGAACAACTTACGTTGAAAAAAAACCTAGTTTAATTAAAAGGATTCAATTTACTGTATTGAATAAAGAATTTATTATTTGATTGTATCAGCAAACTTTTAAACTACCTACACCTTTATTGGCAATCGATAAATGAAATATTGCAATTTCGACGTTGCCAAACGCATTTACACACACACACGTCCCGAGATAGGCAGGCAGGCAGGCGGGCGGGCGGTGAGGCGGTCCAGTTTTGTAAGAGAACTTAGTTCGCAATATCCACCGAGTGTGTATGCAAGAGATCCACGAACAACCTCGCAGCAGCAGATCATAAGAGTTGCACAAACTCTTAAAACAGATTTTCCTGACGCAATCGCGACGAATCAGCCGGTGCGGATGGAACGCGGTGGATTTCTGAACATGTTGCCTTAACGTATACTTATGAATCTTATATGAGGCAAACATATTTTATTGGTAATAAATAGTTGTAAAATAATAGCAGGGGTTAGCCCGATAATATTTTCGGTGTATTATTAGACGTTACGTATGATATTCAGTTTAAGAATACGTTAATCATATTATTCAATATGAAATTATTAAAACAGTAAAACGCATTACGGATGTTAATCTTTGGAATGGTTCATTATGCAACATGAAGAGATTACCAAATTAAAAATCGGGGATGAACATATCAGAAATGATTCATTTGTACAAGTTTTTGCCAGCCATAAATATATATTTGGATTGAAAAATGTTATTTTAGGGTCTGAAACCAATTGGGCGGTCACGGACGATTCCAGGAATCTCAGGTGATAAAATGTTTGCGGAAATGCCAACAAAATTATGCAACGTCGTTGTAGATGCAAAACGGACCACAAAGGTCCAGGAAAATAATGTTTTAGAATAAAATTACAGACCGCACACAGAATTGCGATATGCGACAAACCGCAAAAGTTCAATCGAACGGAATATCCACAAGGCTTCGATATAATATTGTGGCTTCCTAGTTCCTATGTATTTAAGTTTGGTACAAAAGCTTTGAAGATATTCAACACAGCGTAACCCACAAAAACCGGTTTAAGGAATCATTCAAAAAGCGAAGTAGTCGTTTGATTATTATAATGTTGTAAGATTGATTCGATACATTAGAAGTCATTCATTCAATCGCAAGAAATCAAAAATTCATTTCATATTCCGCGCCCATAATTAGCGACTTCCGGGAAAAAACTAGACGTTTACGCTAAAAAAACAATCTAAATCTTTTCGCTACAGAATTAAAGTTCTACATTAAATCTATCTATCTTGACGGCTTTGTTTATAATTAGTAAATAATTTAATCAACAACGATATATTGAGACATTTCTATGCAACGCGTTAACAGCTTAATGATTCACGTTTAAGGCAAGACCGATCGAATCCGAGCTTGGAAAATATATAAGGTTTTGGGGACAAGGATACATATTATTTCATTCATCTTTTAAAAACAGTTTTGACACGTCATGCTTTATCTATGTATGTATTTCACACACACCATGCGATGTCAGGTAATTTATTGCATCTGTTTTTCATCGCCACTCGCGGGATCAACGCAATGTATGCTTTTGCCATTTTAAAATTTATTGCTTCAGAGTGTTAGAAGAAGAAGATGTGCAAGAATCTTCTGCATGAAGTAATTGCAGACCGCAAGTTCAAATCGACATCCCGGCGTGGTTGCGAAAGCTGCGAAGAAACGAAACACTCGACCCGAGCTCTGTGAAAAGTTGGGCAAGCCTCGATGAATACCATTTGACAAAGGCATGCTATATGAAACGATCTTTAAGCATTGTGTCTGATTGGGTAATTCGGTAATAGTAGGTAATGCAATATTGAACCGGTGTTACGGACAACAGTAGTGTAAAGGCGAACTAAGTTGCAGAAACGAGTGGGCCCGACGCACGTGCCGCAACCCTTTAGTCTCTATAGTTTATACAAAGTAAAATTAAAAACCCCCTGTGGATTTTGCATGATCAAAAAATACAAACAAAATTAATATCATTAACCCTTAAATGCGTAAATGACTACGAAAAGTACAATCTTTTGTTTTGGATTTTTCCCAAAACAGACATCAATTTTACCTTTCATTCTTATACAAAATGATAAAATACATATTTACTCTTCATATTGTTTCAACAGATGTTTTGTCTACACATGCTAAACCATTATCATCTCCATTTGAACAGATCATGCTGGGGTTTTAGCGGCCATTGTTTTTCGACCGTTTTTTAATACAATTTTCACAATAAAAAATAACATAGTTCATCATAATTGCATTAAGTAGTTTAATTGTGTATTCTTAGTGTTCCCTTTTTATAAACCGTATAAAAATCATGCATTTAAGGGATAACATTTACAATTGTGTGGAACGATGCCAATGAATTTACATCATGGAAAAAATTGGTGATATTGATTCGAGTGAAGAAAACGTATTTACTAACTAACGTATATTTAAAAATAATAATAAGAAATGTTGGTGAGTAAAAAAACCATTTTTTATTCGTAGCGAAATATGTATATATGTATATATATGTACATACATAATATTTATCTGGCTTCCATACACACTTTGTGAACTGGAAACGAGAGCTACGATTTTCGTACGCAACTGCATACGTTCCCTTGTACCGACTTGAGTTAACTTTTAACAATAATGCATGGTGCAACAGCCATTATCTTCTTAAATGCATTGCTTCATTGAGTCGTCACTTAAAGAGACTCGCAACACCACACCATCTGTGATAATTTTACTGCAAGGCGAACTAAAAGCGCTTGCAAACAAATTGGTGCAATGGATTGAATGAGTAAATCACGAAAAGTAAATAATAAATCGTGGATATAAATATATCAATTACAGGGTCGCTTCGTGCACCGATTAAAATGCGACATATTTCATCGCAATTCAACTGGCAAGTTTGTAAATGTTATATTATCAATGAGTACAGTATATCAGAGAAGCATTACTATTAGAAACAGTATTTTTTTTGTATACGTTATGATTTAATACAGGGACTATTTATATACCGCATTACTCTTATAGACACTGAATAGTGTCAAAAACCCTTAGATTTATTAAAAAAAAAAACAAAGATAACCATTGTAAGTAGTATAATACAGAATATAATATAGAATACAATATTACACACATTATCGCAGCCGCCATGGCGATGTTTTTAGGCTAACAGGAAAAACGTGAATTTATCCTCATATGAACAAAGAAACGCATTTTAATCGTCTGCCTTTTCAGAGTGGAAATCGTGATTGGGTGAATGTATCCTGTTATTTTGATTAGGTGACTGAAATATCTTTTATATTCTTTTGACGTCTAATTATTTATAAAATGCATATACATTTATTTACAGAATAACTAATATTACATAAGTTTTTTGGAAACAAAATCTTTTGTGGGAATCGATAGTTTTGTTTAAAAAATTGAATATAAATTTAAAGGAAGATTGATAGCATATTTTGATGTATGACACACAGTAATAAGAGTGTTTGAAATATCAAGAATTTCATAAAATAATTCTGTTGCCACTTTTATCAATGTAAGATTTATGACATACACTCAAAAGAGGCACTGTTCTGTTGATATCAAAACACCCACGAAATTGTATACAGATGAAATAGCAATTTAAATTAAAATCCCACTCATTTATATTTCAGCTTGCCACAGAAAAAGACCGCAAAAAATGTCGAATGATGCAAATTGCTTTCATTAATACTTGCTATGTAATAGAATGTCGGACATAGTCACCAAAACGAGCCGTCCCGAGAAAAGTTACATCACGTTGTGCAAACTCAAAGGAGCGAGCGCTAAAGCTTTTGCCTTCATCACGAGCCGCAGCGCTTTTAATATCGCCTACACTTTGGAAAACTTTCACAGTTTCATCGAACTTCTCGCCAAAGGCTTCGCGCTGAAAGTAACGTGAAGCCGTACTAACATGAAAGCACTTGGTCGTTTTCCACGTCGGAATGAATCATACGATCCATAAAATTACTGCTAAACTCCTGCAAAATACATAGTAGATGTAATAAAAAATTTAAATATAAATACATGGTAATCAGTAAATTATTTAGAATTAAACTATTTAAATTAACAACAGAGGTATGTGCGAGGGGTTGTTTATTTAAATGGACCGCTGAAACATATCGATTACTGTGGTAGGCAAAAAAATATTTTTGTAAAAAAGGTATTCGATCCAAGGTTCCGTAAGGCTCGTGTCGAAGCTAGGGATACGTCATAGCGGTAGTTTCATCAGAGGCCAGCCAGCTAACGAACAGTTCGCTAGCTCACCGAGGTTATTTTGAAACCGAAATGTATGAAAGAGTCGAGTCGACTGCGGCTCGGCCGCCCGCTAGCTGCGAAATAATATGGCAGGTCAAGTGTTGCGAAAATGCAAATGCGTTCGCTGGCGGTTTACTCAAATTTTGTAATGACAATTGTGTTAGAGTTAGTCGCTGACATTATGTGTTGGGCCATAACTTTGATATATTGAGAATATTATATGTAGGCATGCTTAATGCCTTCGTACAAAATGCCACTATTGGAATGAGCCGAATCTACTTACATCACTTGCCCGTAATGAAAATGTGTGTAAATGAAGCATTGATGAAATAATAAAGCAAAAACAGATTCACGGGGTCGACTGCTTTTCTGTAACTTATCTTCAAGCATTTACATCAGACACATAAGTACAATTATTTCTAATAACCACCATTGGTTGTACATTTCTATCGTGAAAATCGCTCAATACTTGTCACATTATAACCGAGATGCTTTATACAACTATCATTTCCTTACAAGCGCGAATGAGAGTTTAACAGTGAGTAATTAGAAATCAAAATGAATGCCCTAAGAATTGAACGAAATGTAACAAATTTCAAATAAAATGCGTGATAATTTCAACAATTTACGTGAAGCCATTATGATCTAAATCATTATATGTACATACGGTTTTCGATTCCTCCATAAAACAATAAACATTAATATTCAATCCAAGTAGACTCAATCAACTAATATATTATTGTATCGGAAGTTGATAAAATTACAGTATCATAGCATACATATAATTGTGTGAGACAATTTTCTATACTAAGTAAGTTATACTTCATAATTTGGGTTAAGCTTCAATACAAACCGGTCAGTTGTCCGTTTGACAGGTTAAGATCTACATTATGAGAGACCGAACGCAATGAGATTCACGGTGAATCAAAGCTGATTGGCGAAGTCATTTGACCGTCTTCCTTGATGTCGACCGGAACTGTTCCGAGAGCTCGGTCAATTAGCTTATGTTAATATGCAAAGTAGGCAAACGAATGCACTCACAAATTCGAGAGATGAATGTAGGGTAACGAACTTAGGACTGACTTCCACATACAGTTATGCCCGACGGTCGGCAGCGACCGCCAACAATTTCGCAACGTTTGCGACAGAAACAATCGCCCGATTTTCTTTCGCCGGCCATATGAAATCGCCCGAGAGAGAGAAGAAATGTGGCGAAACTTTTAGATAGTTTTCTGCAATTGTTTTTGAGCTGTATAATATTAACGACTCATATTTCGTATGACGCAACATTAACAGTCAATATCCATTTAAACAATCGCGAGGCAAATGTATCGTTGTCGATTTAGTAATTTACGTTTTCTCCTAATACTTTCCACACTTTATTGCTGATAAACAATCTGTAAAACGCTCGTTGAACAAACTTATTATTTACTGAAAATATATATGTATTGTTAAATAATAAAATGTGTTTTGTTCTACCCGAATGAATTGAATGAAAATTCAGTTTAAACGATGCGGGAAATTCAGCTTTTACGCGAATATTTTAGACGTCAAATGAAGTGCCCAACTTTCTCCCGCCTAAGTATCGGTGCTATTATTTTTATTTGTAGAGTAACGAATACGTAATCGTGTACAATTTCATCGCTAAATAAGGCAACCTGAGACTCCGTAATAGTGTTGCGAAATAATTCCTTTGTACAGCTATTCGTAATCGACTGTCTTTCAGCTAAAACAAGTAACAATCAGATGAAATCGTTACGTAGAAAGTGAGCACGCAAAAATTCTAAGCATTTCAATTGCACTCCGTTGCATATTGCATGCGTCTATTCGCAAGTCGCTGTTGCAGGAGCGGGCTGTCACACTTCGACAGATTATCAAACATAAACATTAAAAAAGGATCGCTCAATATGAAGGGCTCGTAAATTAATTCAAACTAAACTTTGTATGATGAAAGATAATTATGAATAATACAATGAAGGTAATTCTGCTTTGTTTTATAAGCGAGTCTGTGCGTTAAAATTCTTCGTTAAAGCATAATTGAATAAATCTTAATTGGATATCTATTTCTTCACGTGTATTCCACTTAGTGTCTGTGCTTCAATTAGAAGAGGAATGGTAGCCGTAGTAAACTTGAATTTTAAATGCAACACGTGTGCGCGTTGTGAAATTACAGCTGATGCAACAAAGGGCAGATTGATTTATCGCCGCTTCCGCGACATAATGAATTCCCTCGGAGAATTCCTCGAAACTATTTCCGAAAGCACCGCAGAGGCTAGCGAAGTGATAATTTAAAGTCAATGACTAGAGAAGCCATAAATAATTCTGGACAAAAGTGGCTCAAAGTTTATTTATGGCCCGTGGCAGGGTGCCCGTTCGCACCTGCCCTTAAAAATTTCTTAATAGCTGTTAATTGGCCACCCTGTTAAGGTTGTCTTTAAAACTGAATGATTTTTCTACAAAAACTTTTTGTCTGTACTATATTTCTTAAGTTAGTAACGAAAAAGATAGGCAGGTGAAACGCAGCGCTGTCATTGTTGCGGGCGGCGGGCTATTCCTCGGCTATTTTCAATTGTCGTACTAGAAATTTCAGCACGGAGAGCTTGCGTTATCTTTCGACTTTCTCGCAGCGGCGAGATCACGATATCGTAATAATGCTAATAATGAGAGCGTACAACACTTACTGAATGTAAAATTTTGTTTACCCGTCTCGTTTATTTACTTTCTAACCGAGGGGGCAACGATCGGACGATCGTCGATCACATTTTTGTGAAATCGTTCGAAATGCAAAATCGGCGTCGCCGCGGTCCGGGAGCGGTAGAGGGAGCGTGCGTGTCGCAACGAGACTCTTTACCGATTTCTGTGAAGCATTTCACCTTTCTCGCGTTGTTATAGAAATCGCGGCGATTAAAAAAATGACGTTCGCACGGCGGCGGAAGAAAGCCACCGACGACGACCTCTGCCGGAGCGTTGCACTCTACGCTCGGGCTAAGGTTTCGCAATAGAAAAGCCGAGGCGGGAGAAATGCGCGGGATCGAGCGTAGAAAGTCCGCGGACGGGGCAACGACTCTTCGCGGACGACGAGATCCGAAATGGCGACATTTCCGGGCGGAACGCGCCTCGGACGAATCAAAATAGACGTCAAATCTGAATGGAATTTCTTCGAAACTCGCACGCACGTATACTATTGAAGTACACAAGAAGATTTAACACATAATCCCGGAAAGCGATGATTCGAAAAGAAAAGATCAACACTATAGTATTTTATAAATTTCTTACGAGGTCTCTTATATAATCAGTGCATCGACGAAATCGTACGAAGAGTCGTAGAAAAATAATATGCTCAGCTCAAAACAATAAGCCAATCCGACCACCTGTTGATTTCCGCATTTCTCCGTCATGCGATACAAAGTTGCAACGGGGAGTGACCCGCTGAAACGTTATTGTCGATCGATAAATATAACCGTACTTGCTCGCAGTTATGTCGTATTCGGATTACCCAATCATCGATGCAATAGCCGATTAAAAACTGAGAATTTCTCCACTCAAAATCATCGCCAGCGAACGATCTCTTCCGTATAAAAGAAATTGCATGAAACATTGTTGCAGAATAAGATACCGACGTGAATGATTCCGTTATCAGCGAAACATCGATTTATTGAAAGAATACGTAACTATTCTGGGTAAAGACGTAACTTAAGTAATATAAATGAGGGATGTTATCGAATATATTATAAGACTTGCAAATCTTATCGCATAATAGCAACTTAAAGTGGGCCAAAAAAATCGATCCTGGAAATCTGGCAGATATTCAAAAAACTATATGCAACGACGTTATTTTGTAAAGCACACGGAAATTTTTATTCGGTAATCCGAAACGATTTCGCGTACAGGAAATTTTACAGCACGTTTATGTGTTCTTTGGATGAAGCGAATATTGCAAGAGTGCAGTTTTTTTTTTCAACGAAAAACAATAACAGAATTTTGATTACATTGAACATTTACCGATTCGATTCAGATGTGCAATATTGTAAATACACATACTCAAAACAGTACTATGTTAGTCAATAATGTATTATGAAATCAACGCAATATGTGACTAAAGTTGATACAACAGATACTTACGCAATATCGCTTTATCATAACCAATAATGCGAGTTACAGATATGAAATGAAAACTTACCTTCATTATTTCGCAATCGCGATATACGGAAAACGGTACGCACATCTTTAATATCACTAGCCACGTGTACGGTTTTCCATAAAGTCTACCCATTCACGGTTGAGGCGACATTTACTGAACCGCCAAGGGTTGACGATATATAGAGCGTGACCCCGACGATAGGTCTAGACAAGCAGTGCTATATATAATAGGGAAGACACAGTAGATTAAAATGGCATCAATATTTACCCCAATGGGAACATTTTTATAAAAACATTGTTGAGATTTTTTCAAAAGATTATGATGTATGTATACATGTGTAAATTATTCAAGTGAATCTTCCGTTTCCATGACTTCCTGGTTAACCAGGAAGCATATAGACATATTCGTACATAGATTAGAGATATGATAGAATACCTTAAATATATTAACCTTAGTTAGTGTGCTTAAATAATATATGATAGAACACGGGAAAAATGCTATATGCCAAGTAATTATAAAGCTAGTATTATGATTGCATCTTGAAAAACAATAATTGTAGATATTAAACGATTGCGATTCAGTCAGGTTGATAAGTATGAATGATTTCACATTTAATACACTTTACAAATGGAACATTTTGAAATGTATCTATAAAAACTATGCGACACTAGTCATTAAGCGACAAGTAGTCAGTCAAATTAGGCATGTCAACACTAGGAAGATGTTAGAGAATGCGATCGAGAAGCGTTCAGTTAGGCAACATTCCTCTATTTGCGGCGGAGTCGGGCGATTGGTCGAGTATGTTGCGGCAATATTACAAACGACGCCGGTGCAAGCGATGCATTCGTCGCCGGCGTCTAAAAATACGGCGCCTCAGCGGCGTCCGCAGGGTTGCAAATTGAATGCGCCCCGCAGAGGCATATCCTCAACGGCGGACTCGCGGCGCCGGGTAGCGCCACTGTACACCATGCGAGTTTCCTTTGATAAATACGTCATATTAGTTGATTGCTGATTTTTAAACACCCGAGCTTGCCGCATGTTACATAATTCAAATACGGTGACGGCAATAACACTAGTAATTTGTTACATGAATAGTGTGGTTATCTTGCTTTTGGTGTCGATATTTCATATAAGGATGTAAATTAGTTGCAAGTAACGACTTTTTCATACACCAGAGATTAAAGAAAACAACTTGATGAATCAGCGTGGAAAGCATGAAATGGTTATTATTGTGAAACAGCGAGGTACAAATAATACGAACACGCATATATGTGCACCCGCCAGCTGCCAACGTTCAGCTCTTTCGCAACTGAGAGCAATGCGGGAAACTTTGCAAAAATACAGAACTCGATTGTGATAGGAAACAATCTTACGACGCGTTATAATGATCACGCGAATCGATATCTATAAGTTTGCGGAGGTAGTAGAACGAGTTCCAAAACTATAATATTGCTTATTGTGCGATGTGCTAAGCAGAGGAAACGTCACCCAGGACGAGGGCAAATTAATGATTTCGTTGACTGTGGAACCGAGTGTCTTAATGAACGTGCGGCATGGCGAAATCGAGTCGGTACACGTTACAAATTATTGTCCACATTTATCGGCATCTTGCTGCGAAATAATTGATTTGGGTAATGCATGTTTTGCAAACGCCACCGATCTTGTTGATGTTGAGTAAGTCGTTGATTAATAGTTACTTTGATATTTTTATGCGATAAGTGGTTTAGCAGAAACATAGGTTTATTATATGACACAATATTATTCTCGGGTGGTCATATAATTAATGAGAAATAAAATAATTACGCAATTAAAGGCGCCGTCTGGAAATATTATATGAACTGCGAAGTGCATCTCATACGAGGAAATTAAAAATAATTACAACGCTTACTTGAAAAGATAAATTTAAAAAATCATCCGATGAAAAATGCGTTGCTACATTGTACCTAAGTACAGTTTACATTTTATGAAACGTTTGCGTTTCGCAATCGCTCGAAATAAAAATCATTAGGTACTTAATCTTTGCAAAGGTAAACGTTTTGTTGTGAAACAATAGTAAAGTGTGAACGACAATCTTCACGGGATATTAATATATAGCATAATATTAATATTTTCCGTAACTTTTCTAGTTAACAGTGCGTGTTATCCAATTTATAGCGGAGTGATATGGCGACTAGGGTATCCAATCCCGAAGCCTTTTTCCAATCCCGGGATTTCGGGATTGAATTATTTTGAATCCCGGGATCCCGGGATTGAGATTTTCTCACCGAGGAATTTGAAATCCTCAATTTGCTATACTTTTTTCCAGAATCTCACAGAAACTTGTTTTTTTTTTTTTTTAGCTCACCGAGGAATTTGAAATCCCCGATTTGCCAATTTCGTATAAATTTCGAGAATTTGCTAGAAATTTCTCAATCCCGAAATCCCGGGATCGCGGCCATCTCAATCCCGGAATTTCGGGATCAGAAAATTGAACGGGATCCCGGATCCCGGGATTGGATGCCCTAATGGCGACCACAGTATTACTTTTTTCCTTAAAAATGTATCAATCAACCTGCTTTATTTCTTAACTCTGAACCTGTAGGTACTTCATTATTATGATATCAGTTTTTGTTTTTTTGTAAGAATGCATACTTATATACATTTTTTAAAATTAATTTACGCAACGTGATCAATTAAAATCTGGCAAACAATATAGTCGACAATTTAGAAACAATCCAGTACCAGTAAAGAACCGAATTCGAATTTTTATATTCGTTCAAATCGGCTATCCAGAAGAACGCGACAATTGAGCGTAAATCTTAAAAGTAAGTAACGTTTTTGATTAGGAATTTTAATGACTGTAAAACAATAGCTTTTATAGTTAATTATTAAATGACCGAGCAAGGTTAAATCTCTTGCATCTGAGTGCAAAAATAAATGCTTTGAACCCATCGGCCTCATAATCTAGCTCCCCGTTCCAAGTTGCAGTAAACAAGTGCAATGAACAATCTAATAATGTTATCGGCAGTGCAATTCTAGTTCGAGATCGGTGGCCCCGGCAACTAACTAAGCATGCATGTACTACGACTACAATAAATCAGGAGTATTAAAGCGGCGAGAAAATGCATGGCTCAAATCTCGATTGCACAAAAACCCCACCGTTATCGCAGCCACTTCGCAGTAATATTTTTGTATTACAAAATACGCCGGTAAAAATGATAAAACCTTTATTAAAACCGAAGTATCGTGATACTTCGACGAGCCATCATACAATCACTGCGACTATCATACATAATAGGTTTGCCATTTTTTTTTAAAATCAAAACGCTCGTTTCCGATTCAAATTAAATCGTATTGAGATGTTTTTTTACTAAGTCGGTTGCATTATATCGTACTATATATTGAATATATCAATTTACAGAGAACATGTCGTTGTAAATTCATTTCAAATAAAACCAACGCTGTGTGCAGACAGATAATCAAAATAAATGGAAACGTTCAATGTACGTATATGCACTTAGTTTCAGTAAGTTTTCTATCTTCGGTAACTTGTTATTTTTATCGTCTAGTTTAAACGAGTGGTATATAAATATCAGTCGTGAAGGGCATGCATACTTATGATTTTAATAATACAAGGTACATCTCAAGGGATCAACGTACTTATCAATGCTAGCTCGTAAGGTGCCGGGTCGATGATAGGATAGCTTCTTTATTGTTCGGTTATTGCATTCTCAGCGCATAATAAATACGCGGAAGAAATAAAAAATATGAACGTACGGCATTAATATTCTGCCTCGAATGCACCTAGTGAAACTGCAACGAATTCGAAATCGACCCGCGTATGAACCTTTAGTATATGTTGGCGATATTAGACAGCATATGCAAGTGTTAAGAGGTAATTTAATCTAAAATATAAACATGAGCGTGTTTCTGTTTAGCAATTAAAAGAAAAACATGTATATTAAAAATAGTAAAGAAGCCGGTTTACACATTAAATTCATCAATTTGCAATGTAAAAGCTAATGGTTTGATTCAATATTGCAATGGCAGGTCATTGAAATTACCGGTATTGCTCAGAATATCTTGAAGCAGCGTGAATTTCCGGAAACGATGCGATGATGCAAATGCATGGAGTCGAAATTGTAAGTTTGCGACAAAATTTTGCAACGCGTGTTTGCAAGAGCCATTCTGCTTCCTGGTGCGAATTACCAGTTTGATCGGTATATGCACCGTTGTCGATACCCGTTTACATAAGTGAGTGCTGTTTTACAATAAATTATTGCAAACAATAGTGTAATATGTCAACCATTGTGCAACTTTTCTGTGATACATTACTACTACGTGTTGAAAAACAAAACCGCCCTAGCGAATCGCCGCGACCTCACCTTCGTGTTTTGTTGAATTATTCAATAACAATAACCCAGAGAAGGGTATTGATTATTTCACAATATCAATCAATAAATATTAATTATGTCAAAATATTAAATCCAGTTTTTACTAAAGCATTGTGATTTTCCTTTATACTTTATAATTCTAAAAAAAGCAAATACCAAAGGAGATATATTTTCAGACTATATACGTTATAGTGAAGTCAAACATTTGTTTACTTGAGTGCAAATATAGAATGACATCGTAATCTTTACAAATATGGCTTTGCCATGATAATAAATGCCTATTACGATCCACAATGCATGCATACAGTTATTCCCCTACGACCGGCACATTAAATATTCATACTTTTTCACAAAAAAAACTATAATTTGATACTACTGTCACAATGATTTGTATTTATAATTACACCAGAGAAAGTCGGAAAAATAAAATACAATGAGATAGATATTTAGCAATACATTGAATGCATTAGACGTTATCTATTTTTTATAGTCACATGTTTCATAATTTCTTTCAATGCTATAAATTGCATGCTGTCAATTCAGGAAGGAGTCCCAGATCAATGGAACTGAAAATTTCGTTTATTTTTCATTTCGTATTCGAAAATAAATACTGATCGATAAACAATCGAGATTTACAAAACTCTTTAATAATCCGCAAGCTTTAATTAATAAATCCTCGAGAGTAGTCTCTCCAGTTATTTTCCACGCATTCGACGACGCCCGTACAATCACGAGTACACAAAAAATAATGTAGCTTTAACTGATGTAGGATTAAATGCGTTGACGAGACGCCCTTGCTCGCAAAGGACGCTGAGGTCATTCTCGCAGAAGGTAGGTGGTGGAAGAAGGCGGTCGGTGGGGTGTGTTGGACAAAATGCGCGTAGGTCGACCTGCCACACCAATTTATAAGCAAACCTTATAATTTATAATAAACAAGTTACACCATTTGAGAAAAGCTCGAACATTTACGAACACCCATGGTCTTGTAGTAAGCGTAACAAAACGGCTTCAATTTATTGCGTGTTCGTCAAAATACTTCGCTACTTACACACTTGTTTTCATTTGAAATTATCTATTTCAGTAGACCCCTCTTTCACTCCGAATAAAAGCATATCTGTACTGCAGGTGACATAACCTACAATACATACATGGTAAATTGTTAAACTTGCGATAAGCTTAGGGTTGCTAATCTGATAATTTACTTTAGTTAATCCATAAGCGCATAAGTATTTCATTTTAAAAATATGTATGGTCAGAGATGACTAGTATCGAGGAAAAAACTTGTCGAGCGTGTGACAGTGGCTACGTGCAAATAACTCGTCCTTTTTGTCATTGACATAATTCTCACTTGTCAATAAGAAACTGTATTTCTTTTGTTAATTTGCGATAAGGCATTAGTATGAATATACTACATAGCTATGCTACTGCATTCATGCTGCTATTTGCAAAGATGTTTTTCTATTAAGTCGAAGTCTTATATTAATAGATACATATTATCTTAACAGGATATTCATGTCGTTAAATTAGCTTTGCATCGAATACGATACAGATAATTTAGATATAGAAAAAAAACGCTTCTTCCTATTGAAATCAATTTAATCGCTAATCACCGAGTGGTGTGTAGACGAAATACAATGCAACATAATACTGTAATCGCTCAGACTAGAACCGAGACGTTTTACGATCGCTAATTCGGGTATGTGGGCGCAAAAAACACGAAAATTATAATATATACCCACCGAGTAAAACGTCCATAGACAATGGAATATCTGATTCGCGAACATTTCGTACGCGGCCAGCAGTCGTCGATCGATTTTAGCTGTTATGCGAGATAATTACGATTCAAATATGGACGTTTATGCGCGCACAGAGGGCGACGTAATTGCAGAAATGTTAATGCGAAACCGATCTAGGCGCGACTTGGAGTATCTACGATAGATTTAGACGTTCGCGGATATCGAGATCGATTCGCCTATCGTCGTCAATAATAATAACAATCGTTGCCATAAAATCCCCAGAGTCAAGCTCGGTCGTTCAACCTGGACGGCGATGGTCCGCAGAAAACTCTCGCCATGATCGACGGCGGTGACAGAACCACGCGCGAAGAAAGTTCGGCGAGATCTCGCAACGCTCCTTCCTCCTTCCTATTCATCGACGAGACACACGGAGGGAGTCGAAGGCGTGGGACAGCGACGATGGATCGACGCCGAGCAGAGGACATCGACCGCGTGCCGCCGTCCGCCTCGCGTTCTGATACTTCGATAAGGGTGGGTGTCTGCGACATCCTCACAGTCAAGGTTTTAATTAACGAGGGGGCAGAATAATCGATTTGAGACGTAAACATTAATGATTTATTTATGTAGCGATCACGCGGAATAAAAACGTTGAATTATTACGATGTATACATATACAAAAATGGCCAAGTAAGGTGTTGTTGCAACTGTACCAGTTAAAGTCTACTTTAATAATATATATAGTCTTCCTGATAGTAAACATTATATTTATTTTTATATGTAATAAGTCGAATGGTATATTCATAGACATATTACGAAAATATATGTAGGTATTATTAACAAATTGAAATAACATAATAGCATTCGAGTGCTTTTCGAATTGAATAAAAAAATCCACCGTAAAATGAAATAAAAATAACACGATCTTGAAACTCTTATGTCGAAACGTCGGAGACTAGGTCAATATAACTGTGAAAAACCTGTCATCAATACATAACATTAGTGCGCTGAATCAATGCATTTAATAAACAAAAATTACTGTTGTTTCAATGACGAAATAAGCCTTTGTAATAACATTATTTATTTGTGTCACATATTAAAAAAAATATAACTATTTTAATATAAACTTTTGTGGAATTTCAGGTTTTATCGATATCTTAATAACATGATAGTAAACTCTACCGCAAGTATTAGAGGAATTGACCAAATATATTACCCAATCCTTTTTTACGCGATTCATAGGTTCCAGAAAGTGGCGCGTAAAAAAAACCCAATTGTAATATAATTTGATAAATCTGTACCAAATCCGCGTAAAAAAGTATCAAAAATGTATGAAAAAATTCAATCATATATTATTTCTACTTTTCGACGCTGTTTTTTGTAAATTTATAGCAATGGTATTTGCATAGACTTGGGACCATAGACCAAGATAGAACGGACTCCAAAGGAAAGAGATGAATCACACAATAAATAATTAAAAAATAAAACGTTCGTTATTTGAAAATAATAAATTGATTGGCAACTGGGTGGATATCCGGTGCGCATGTCGCCAGCGCAGCGCAACAAAGTGAGGTTAAGTTACGGCACACGGCTCGAACATTATGGTACTGCTCGCTCGCAACTGGGTTAAGGCTATATCAAGGATTTCCCAACAGTGTGCACAGGACCAATCGACCTGGCCATTCTTCTCGCAATCGCCGCAACACAAACACAAAAACTACACATACAATACACACTAACAACACATTGAAAAGCAATGAACTAATAGAGCATTAGCAATGCGATTGAATCGCATTTTATATTGTATAAATAATTATGGTATAAAAAATACCATCTTTGAACTTAGTAACAGATATTTCATTGCATCATATCGAAATGAAATGCCTCAAAAACAATGAGGTGGTAAAAATCTTTTGCAATGTAGAATGTTGCTAAGAAAACTTCCATCTTTGAAAAGAGCACATTTGACAGTTGCTGTCATAAATAATTCAAGATTAGACCGAGATCCTTGGAAATAAGTTTTGAATAACCTACCGTCCTTTCTGGATCATGGTTAATGTGAGAATGACACACAAATAATATTCATGATGAAAATTTGATAACCTTGATTACACTCAAATTACCAATGCTTTCCATATTTAAATCGGAAAGGTTTTCCAACAACAGTTGCGGCCTTTAATGACCCCTTATGAACAAAATCTAATTTGGGTCGTGACTCGACATTAAGGGGAAAATGTGCCACAGTTAACTCTGAAGAACGAAAGAAAAACTAAATAATTGGACATGCATGTGCGAACTGGGTCGCTTATTACACTTGTTAGTATTCCATAAATATGCATGTATATATTTAAACCATAGGATTGGCCCATTAATACAGATTAAATTTGTATATTTTTGTAAGTATACGCGTAGCATGTTCTTTTTTTAATAATTTGAAAATCATTACGTGTTCGGTATATTTATATACACCTCATCGGTGTTCGATCACCAGTGAGCTGTGCGGAGACGTGTAATCAGGTAATTACCTTCGAACGTGAGTATCACATTTTATAAATTCGAGGTCTTTTGCCGATGACACGTCTGTAACTAGGCTCTGTGCCGCAGCTGTGTGTACAATTCTACAATCTGACAAGCGAAATTTTCATCTATTGTTCGGGTATAATAATTGTCTAAGCTGAGCACGCAACATACAACATAAAAAAGGAAATTCCAGGGATGTAGTTTTTAAGAAAAACTGCTACTCTGAATCAAACTATGACTTAACATGATTATGATTTTTCTATACTTATTCCCGAAACATCCATGGCGCACTAATTATTATAACGTATTATTAGTCACCAACAACAGCACGTATTGAAAAGCATACTCGAAAAAGAATTTCGCAAAAAACAACAAGAAATTAACAGAGATAGATGGATATAGCTACATACTAACTTAGTCTCTTAAAATATGCATGCATAGGAATTCACAAATTAATTATTTATGCAATACACACATACATTATTTTAATTTATATTAAATTTATAAATATAATAAAAATAAGTCGGATTAGCTCGGTCTACGTTTCCAGATCTTCCGAAAATACCACAACTTCAACTTCACAGATATTGGTAAATACACCTTCGAAATAGTAAAGTATTATAAAAACAGCGTAAATAAATACAATTGCTTTCAGATTTGTATTATATATAATGAGCACAAGAATTAGCTTCGTCCTTCATCTATGTTAAATTTAAATACGAATCGATTACGCATAATACTTGCGGCGTATTCATGCCTATATTAAAACATAAATGTTTCTTTATTCAAGCTAATCTTAGACATATATTTAACCGTAAAAAAATCGAGTTACGTGAAACAATAATTAACCGATGAGTGGTCACTGTACTGTACACGAGCAAATCGAAAAGTAGGAAATGTTTATTCGAACAAGTGAAACGAATCTATTCATTTAAAGAAATGTTATTGAAAAACGTTTATAAAAAAAAATCGGCACACGGACAAATAGTACCTCACCTCTGAATTTATATTTCTAGTTGCATGGCGGCTAACAGGACACATCATATCCGACATTTAATTTGCGCAGAATAATTAGGCAAACCTGCGCCCCCGTTTGCTTAAAAATATTACAAATTTGCAGTCGCGTGTATAATAAGCAACAAGTATAAAATATTAAATTAAAAAGAACACATCGCCCAAGATATATTTATCCGATTCGGAGCTAAAAATAAAAATTGTCAGCGAACGAGTAAAATGTATGAGCATGTATGAATCCTTAATGTAATAATAAATCTGAGTGGGAGGGAGAGTATTTACTTATATTGGATGCCGTATTAGGCGGGCCTGGTCCCGACCGGTCAGGAATGAAAACTTCTTCGAATCATAAAAGGTAATCAGATATTTATTGAGAATAAAATAACAAAGCCATCTGTCCGGCGCTTGAGAGAATTTGTGATTTAATTTTCTTCGATTCAACAAATCGGCAAGTGTTCCATGATAGATATTAATTACTAACCCATACAAATAAATCGAACTGCTATCGTTCTATTGTTTTTAGTATTTACTATTTTGAAACGGCTTCAATAATTTAAGTATTTTTTTACGCAGTCTGACAAAATAGTTAGTACATAAACGATAACGCCGAGATAAGAAATTTCGCAATTACCCTTCGAAACATCACCGAATCACGAAAATCAATATCGGTTAAAGATAACAAAAAAACAGATTAATAAGGTAAACGATAAATATTTCGAATGTTCCTTAATGCCTAACGAAGGTCAGCAACTTCCTTTTCAAATGGACGTATTTTTAATCTGAGGGTTTGACGCGAGGGAGATTTTTAAGAAAATACGAAGTTGCATCCTAAAAACATAATATGTATAAGATAATTTCAACGGGCAGATGTTTGATTCGAAGGATGCACCTTGTGTTGATTTAATGGCGAGATGAAATAATAATGAACGGCAGAGCAGGTAGCGAAAAAGGACCATCGACTTATCTTGAGACGAGAATTGTCAGTATCACGCCAAACGTGTTCTGGGGGTCAAGTTTAATAGTAAGAATACCGTACGATTCATCCACCCCCGATTAATCGCGTACAAGTTTATCTACAATGCGATACAACCAATAAATGGATAACGATTTTGATTTAGCCTGGTAAATTATCAAAGAAATATTGGGAATCGTCAAAAACGTAGTTGGTATTTTTACATGGAAGTTTTCAATAAGCCCAGCCCAATTGACACAAATGTATCTTATTTATATATAGCTACATATATAAAAAATCGTAATAAAGTGTCGCTGTCTATAAAAGTAATTATTAACCTTCGGGTTTCTATGGGGTACATTCGCAATTATTTTAATTTCAGCCATCTAACTAATATTTATTGTAATTTACAATGATATCCTCAATCAATGCAATGAAAATATTATTCGAATTTGTCTGAAGTCACTTGGTACCCCATCGCTCCTCGATTTTATTTACGACGTTTAGGTACTCGAGTGTTAAATAAAAATCATTTCACTGATTTAAATTAATATAAAAAAAGGTAAGCATCGAAATAAAAAGGAAATAAATATATGTTTTAGTTACTTTCCGACTGCTGTTCTGGTCAATTGAAGGGTATTTTTTTACATAATACTATTCATTAAATTACCAATTCAGATTGCCTCCGCTTGGCGACCGGTTAGACACGCCACTGATCTCGCTTGCCTTACTACCTCACCTACGGCAACTCTCAATTTGGAAATATCCTGCAGGAGGCAGGAGCAAGGGAGTGCGAAAGGGATATATGAGCAATTCGCCCACACGTTATTGTGCAACTCGTTCAGAACAAAAAACGAAAAATTATAGTTATGCGTGTTTGAAGATGATGCATGCCTACGGGGAGCTTTAAAAAATGGACTAAAATATATTACCAAAAAAACGTGAGAAGTTTTTCAGATTATGAAGTGGATATAAGCAGTTATGAAAGAATTATATTTAAATTGTTTAATGGTGAGTATTTCTTTTAAATTTGGTCAATAACCGTGATTTAAATTAGGTTAGGTTATTCTTAGTTGTCAATATAAATCTGGCATTGACCGTTTTAAAGACTTCGAGAGACTAAAATGTCTTTTAAAGTATTTTTTTAATTCGAAATTTTTGCAGTGCAATTAATAATACATTCCGGAACAATTATATGAAGTGATAAGAAAAGGGCGTACGTCCGTCCCTTCGAATGTAAATTGTGATTAAAAGACGATCTGATTTGTTTTATTCTAAATTGTAGCAAATGATAATATTTGATAGAAATGCAAATGCAATCTGAACGTGTTAAAGATTACAGGAAAACATTAATAATAAATCGGTTGGACATTGTTTTAGCGAGTTTGGACAGCTGGGGACGTGGGCGGCGGGGTTTATGTGCGCGACTCCTCATCGACTTCTATCTAAATTATTTTTTTGCATTTGCTTCGCGTCGAGAGACACCCATGAATCGAGGGCAGATGTTTCGCGATACATTCGTATTCAGTCGTTTCAATGCTTTGTGTGACGTACGTATTGTGTTAAATACGGCAGGCAAACGGGCCCAGGTAGATTACCAGTGACATGACACGGAAATTACTTGTATCCGAAGACGCACAAAATGTAAAAAAAAACCCACAAAAAACTAATGGTTAAATTACATTTTTTACATGTCGATCACATAAAAGGCAATCAAAAAAAAATAGGGAATTTTGAAGGGTAACTTTAACACATTTGAATATATCTTCGTCGTATGATATACTAAGTATTTTTGTTCCAATCTATTATCAAACATTGTCAATCAGTTTTTTTTTGTAAATCAACAAACTATTTACAATGATATTTTGTTGACTATTCATTGATTTAATAAAGTAAAAGGTTTTATATTGTTTTTCAGTTACTTTATTCCCCTATATGTTAACTAAATACAGTTATTACGTGTCGGTGTTAAATAGTTTAAAAACCAAACAATTAAGATTATTTAATTACTAATAACTCGATAACTATGTACGTCACTGTCGAGAGTCCCACTACGTATGCGTACCTTTACAGTTGAATAAGTATTGAATTCTACAGAGACCATCTGACCTTAGATTTAGTGTAACGCAATTCTCGGTAGGCCTGCGAAGAATGTATCATATCATCGCACTTGAGAGCACACAAATATAATTATTTTACAGTTATATCGATTAATAAATACTTTAATTTTGTAAATGTACCAATATTGAAAACGATTGGTTATTTTTAGAATCTGCAAGTGTATATAATAACTCTAGATTTAAACAAAATACTATTGAAAAGATCTTTATTATCTCAGACACATTGACTACAAATATATTGTACAAATAGAATGTCGGGAGCAGGGTATGTATTGAGATAAAACGATAAAAGATTGTCGGTAAAAAAATAAATATACTATACTGCTAATAATACAGAAACCCAATAGGAATCATGGAGCATCATTCGGAAAGAATGTTTTCCGACTTTTGTGAGTAAATAATATTTTTAAATATCGGTCCTACATACGCCGACGTAGCGGATAAGGTAGGAGCCGGATTCCGCCAGGTGAGGCGTGTACGGTATAATAACTCCCGACATTTTTTTTCTGTCATCCAAGTGAGCAGGCAAAGCGTACGCGCCGATCCTTTGTTCCACGATATTTTTAATGGTTTGATGATTAAGCAGACGCATGGAAAACGCCAGATGGAAAAACATTTGCTCATCCTGGATATTCATGAAAAAACTACCAAAGATCCTGCTGTCGTTTACCATAAGGATACTATTTATTATCTACGACAAAACGTTGGATTATTTTTAATTTGATAATGTGTAGTAGAAACATACATTAAAATATATTGAATAAATAGTGGAAATGACACGGATTGCAATAAAACATATTATAATAATTATTGAATACTTAAATATTGTAATATGAATTATTAAATAATATACAAATTTATGTCTATTTAAATGACAATCACAGCATAATTCTAAAGTTTCTGTGAAAAAAAATAGTAAAAAAGAAAGTTTTTAGCACGAAATGAATGAATTTCATATCCATTCATTTTTTTAAACATTTATCATCGCCTTATGTCAAAGCGGAATACTATATATTATAAATATACTTGATATTTCGTATGGTAAAATAATGAACCGGTTTCCAAAGACACGCGACGAACTGAAATAATGCACAAAAGCTTTCAAAGAGAGCACCGAATCAACAGGTAATCAAAATCGATTTGCACAATACATTTCAAAATATAATAAATCCGCAGTGAAGAAAGACTCGGGCAGAGTAAAAAGATAACATTGTATTTGTCGCCGGCAAGGCCAGGTAAATCTTATTTCGCAGGTGATGGATATGGTGAGGAACAAAGCCGCATCGGCCTATTGTACATTTACCTTACTTGCGTTTACTCAGTATATTTTCGAGGTACTGGCAAGTTGCATTTTTTTTCGAAATTCTCAAGGTGTTTGCACAAAAGTAAGGTCCGCCCGATTCATTTTTTTGCCTAGCGATTGTCCCGAAGGTAGACGAAGAAAAATAATACAATAGCGCAAGGATCACCGGTGCAGCGTAGGAGGAGTATAATAATAATGATATTCGTACGGCGTTTTGTTTATATCTAACATCTGCCATAGTTGGCTTTTCATTTTTTGTGTGCATTATAAAAATGTATTCTATGCCACGGTTCTGTAGGAGAATTTTTGTTGAAGACTGAAACGCACAAAGGATTTTAAATGTGAGCGTAGATTGGTCACCAGGTGAGCAACAACCGCGCATTGAATAAACACAACCAGGTGAAACTTCTGCTCTCGACAAACAATATTTAATATATTTTACACATTACTGAGACACATGCAACCCGATACCGTATAATAAACACTAGACGAGAAACGTTTTGAACTATCTATATATTACAACCCTAAAATAATGAATGCCTATGAATATTTAATAATTTTGTAACATCTAAAATACATTTTCCTTTTACACGATACAAGGAAATAAAGAAACAACACAACCAAAAAATAAAGTGCAGATAATTGAATAGAGCTGTGTAATTGATTATTCAATTGTAGATAAAACTTGCAAAACAATGTTTAATTTTGGTCATAAATAAGCACATGGTAATTAAATACGTGACTAAAACAAAAACAATCGAAATCTATTTTTAAATGACAAAATTTCTTAATTTCCCATTATCAATGATTTTGCGATCGGGACAATTATATACGTACCTACGTGAGTTTTGCATTGTTTAATTTTTAATAACTATTGGTTGTTAAACAATATTTTGGCAGACGATTACCAATCAATAGAATGGTTTAATGGATGAAAATGCCAGATTAGAAGCGGATATGATAAGTGTATTTTTATAATTCAGATAAAATTATAAAAAAATAAATGCTTTGTAATATATTGAAACGAAGACGTTATCGTAACTATACATTGGTGATAATGAAGATATTGGCAAAGGTAGCGCAATTTTGATATACAATACAGCAGTAATATGCTGACAAAACTAATAAACATGGACAAATATGAGATTATTGACGGATTCTGATTCAAGGGCCGAAGTGTTGGGAACAGCGATTTGCCAACCAGAGCCAGTGAAGGCATGTGTTTCAACATGCTCGATTTCGGAATGAACTCAGCAAAATGATTGCGTACAGTTGCCCGTGATCTCGATATGAATAGAGGCTGGGAGAGTATTAAATATCTCGCGAGGTTTGGCTCAGCTAGTCATTTCAGTAATAAAAATCGAGATAAAAAAAACGAGCCGGATATAACGGGAGGCTGCCAGGATCTTGAAGGAAACTACAAAACGCATAATAGTAGCGGAACCATCTGGTGAACGAGTGGCTTTTTGAATTTTTGATCGCGTCGCGAGATCAAGGACCTAAAACTGTACGTCATTATTGTCTGTAGGTTCAACTCCTTTTTTGCACAGGAAATCAACGAAGCGCGTGTGTGAAAGGAAACAGGAAGCCAGATCTTCGATGCCGGGTGTAATAAATTAACAATGCTATTAATATTAACATAAAATAATATACGTACCATTGGTTAGACAGCTCTAATACTGTAATTTTGGTTTTATTATTTGTACAGGCACAATTACAATTATTAACCAGTAGCGGATTAAGCACATTGGAGGCCCCAGGCGCAATTAAATTTGAAGGGCCTGTTTTTCGGATAACATAAAAACGTCAGAAAATTCTTTATAAAATAGGCTATTTTTGAGGGCCAGAGCGCGCGCCTTATTTGCTTATTAACATTAAAACGTAAATTAATTTTCAATCTTAAAATTTCGGCATCCGTAATTTATGACGATTGTTGAAATTATTTACTTTTATTTGAAATTGTTAGAATAAACCTTGGAACACTTTTAAGGTGTTCGCAGTCAATACTTTGTGGAAAGGCATTATGTATATTTAAAAAAAAAACAGCTGAAAATGCTTGTGATGAGCGCAACCGGTTCTGATAATATTTAATAAATGTGAAATTTAGTGAAAGTTAACTTTGGAATAAGCCATTACATCTTTAAACATGAAATGTCTCACCCTTTGATACTTTTGGCTTCTAATACACTATGCTATACAATTCCGCAAAAATTCTTAAGATAAGTGAATCATGACCTATATCAAAATGTCACGTTTTGAATGTTGAAAATAAGTATGTATATTTAAAAACGAAAGCCGTATGGAGATTAATTATTTATTAGGCAATAAGCATATATGTGGCAATGATTCTTGCATCTCTGTTTGGTTTGACATTGGAGCCATGTCCTATATCAAACTCATAAAAATACAGGATAACCTCGGTCGAATCGTCTATCGTGGGGTGACCAAGCATGTCTACAAATAATAATACTTATACCACACAAAAAATAGTCCAAAAGATATCTAAATAATTCCATAATAAAAGTATCGATAAGTTCTTTACAGCAGTAAAACGACATCCTTTTTAAAAAAATACAATATCCTCTACCACTTTCAAATATTATAGAATACTGATGGAGCGCGTACCCAGAAATTGTTTTACGAGAACAATCAGTCGGTCAACTTTTTTTCGAAGAGTTTAAACACGAAAATGGAACCAGACAAGAACTAGAAGCTCACGTTCCATCTCGTTGTAGCAAGGAAACGTTGACATTACAGTGGATTCCATATACTAATCTGCGATTTTTTTCCTTTTGGGAAGAGTTAAATATTAATAGACAGGGACAGTTACCTGCCTTTAAACCAGTATTAATAATAATTACCTATACAGAGTAATGCTTTATTCTGTAAACTGGTATATAAATAAATAACAAGCTATAAACTATTTCTCGTAACTCATTTTTGTCAGCTTTGTTACTTGTATGATTATAGTGAATACATATCTAAATTGAAAGTGTATTCCTCCACGCAGATATCGCTGAAATATATTGAAGGTGTCATTGTTGGTCACCTTTGTGGCCAAATAATCACATATTGCATGGTCGAGGTGCTGCAAGTCCAGCTCACGGCCGGGGGGACCCCAACGCCGCCGTGCCCCGCGCGAGTTATTTTCCTATCCCCGCTCGATAGGCGTGACGCAATCGAAATCATGTCAAACCTTGAAATTTATTTTAGCGAGAAGGTTGGCGTGCCGCGTGGCTAGCGCTGTCGGTGGAGACTTGCGCTCGCTTCGGGCTTATGGAAAAGCGTCGATGGTCAGCCTCGATTGATTGACGCACGTCGCGGAAAATGAAACGTTCGACGTGCGGGCGGTATCGTTCCCCTCGAGGGGTAGCGGAATTTCCCCCGAAACTTTCGGGAACTAAACACGTTATAGAACTATTACGTCACCACAAATTACGAGTACGATTTCATAGCGACAAGATCATCACATCAATTATACATAACTCATTTAAATGTACATACTAGAAAAAAATCGTGTTTTCTTTTTGCTACAACAAACACATACCAACACGAAACGATAATGATGAATTAAACAACACGTGTAAATTCCATTATACATACAAAATTATTAAAAAAAAAAACGAGGTGAGCGATTCTATTTATTTAATACTAAAATAATGAAATATTTTCAAAAAATAAATACATTTAACTTTGTGATAAGAATAACAATACCAAAATAATATGGAGGCGTTATTATAATAATTATATTCCAGAATCCTCTATTTAAAGATAATAGGATACTAGACAGTATCGCTCATCTTTTACGAATCGGTGGTGTTGATTTGGACGTTAATTTTCGCAAGGCCTTTTTCGGTCAGTTGACCGTTGATATACGGAAATAATTCGAGAATAAATTATACAAATTAAAATCATGTGCGAAATAGAAACAGTGATAATTCGCTATGACGAACGTCGAAAAATATGTTATACTCTATGAAGAATCATTTCCTAGACCAACAAAGCATCATCGATGAATCAGTGCCGAAAAAAAAACTTAATAAAACTCATGATTAAAGCTTACAGCGTTTTAATTAGCGTGATCATATTATTTAAATTTTGAGTGTGATACTGACGGTAGCTTTCCGGTTTTCATAAAGATAATAATTTGAATTTCATGAAGGCATTTTAATGGCTAAAAGATTCAATAAGGATAGCCCATCAGCATCAAAACAGCTGTTTTAATTTATACGGCACGCTCTGTATATTTGTGACCAAAAAAACGCATAAATTACAAAATAAAAGATTAGCTGATATGTAACCTTTAGGTTTGGAATCGAGAAAAGTCATACATATTAGCATTTATATGTTTTCATTATAAACACTGTACCTTTCAGAAAACGAAATTTTGACTGTCTTTTATTACACATTAAAAAAATGATCAGGGCCGGTGATCAGTGATAATAATGATGCTAGCGATGTTTTTTTTCAAATATAATACCTTTCCTCCAAGAATTGACAGTATATTCATTAGGTTTTAAATATAGAGTATTGACTTACATTTTACGACGTCCAAATTCGTAAATTGATTTTCGTCTTAGAACGGGTTAATATCTTATGCAGGGCTGGGGAACCTTTTCTTATCTAACGGCCGCGGTAAACATTGACTAGGGAATCTTTGGTCGGAAACAGGGATTTACGGTCAGAATATGTCAGGAATTTACGAATTTACATAAATTTACAGAATTACAGAATTGGCCAGAAGACCGCACTAGTAGCAAAAAAGGTCGCAGGTTCCCCACGCCTGATCTAATGTATTATAAGAATATCGATTGTCCAATTCATAAGGCAGACCCGCTCAACATAATGTGTTATAGTAGGAAAAACAATATTCATATAAGTAGTATTCATCTGTACCCGAGATTTATACGTTTTATCGTTAAGTGTTTACTTAGATCGGTTCGGTAGTAGAACAATACCAACATTTTGTTTAATTCTTTAGACGTTTGCCAGTATCAGTCTTTTTTGTTATTTTTTAATTATCTGATCACTGAACTCGATAGTGTAAATATTTACATATACATAACTGCATATTAAACTCAAATTAAGATGTTTCAGAGTCATTTGATTAATGAACTGGACGATCAGGTTGTTTTAATTTCCCAGTGTCAACGTTATCTTACCTACAGCGGTGACGGATACCGCAAGTGGTTTATAGACGAAATATAACGAGAACATTTTGTCTGAAATCAATTTTTACTGGAATAAAAACTTTTCGCATATTTTCCACAATGACGCAATTATATTTACAAATTTAACACGCAGTTATTTCGTCACACTATTCTCGTTAGAGGTGACTCTCTGCCGATAAGATAATAAATATGTACACAATATTATAATGTTTAACTTGTATTTACAGTCTGGCGTTACAGGTGCAAATACTATTTTTTTTGAATATATGTTATTTATTGATGTTTGAGATACATTGAAATAAAATAAATGTACATCTATAATGAAATAAAAAAGCTCTTTTTAACCTTCTCACCGCGTATGAAATATAGCGAACATGCCATCGGCGCGCGTGACACGTATAGATGTCATGGAAATTTCAAACCCTATATAAGAGCTATCTATTGTGTTAAAATTGTGTAACTAGGTTGAAAATATTACTAAATGTATATTTTACCAAATTCAATAGATGGCATTAGTCAAAAAAAATCAATATAAGCTAAAATAATTTATTTCTGGAACACGCCGTGAACATACGTCACCAATGCAAGATTTTGGATAATGTAAATAAGCGATCGAGTGCGGGTGAAATTGAAATTGTTCCGAGAATTTAATATTACAAGCATGGTACGGTGGTGGCGCAGTGTTCTCGGTCGCGCGTGGCGGTATTTTGCAATATGGCGCGACGTCACGCCGCAATTGTATGAAGAATGATTATTGTTGAATTAAACCGAAAATACAAGAAATATATTGTATTTTATTATTTAAAAAGATACTTTGGGTGGCAATTAACATATTTAATTTGTTGAAAAAATATTAAAACCTATATTTATAGTCAAAAACGCGATAACAAAATCCGCAAAAAAAGCAACCGCGTACAGGGCATCCTCGCTAAATTTGGTGACGCGGGCAAAGGGTTAAGGACGAATAAATTATCGGTAAGCTGTCCATGTTAAATCTAGCAAAATTGTGTTGGCAAAGTGTCTTTGAAGTGAAATTATTTAATAGTACACTGATAACCGATTTATCATTCGAATGACTTAAATTATTGTTATTGTATTACTATTTGTGAATGAAGTATTCATTCACTACATTTACATTTCATGTGCTTGAGATTGAGAGCACATATAAAAAATAGTTTCTATGACGTACGAAAAACCTTAGTTAGTATTATCAAAACAAAATGCGGAATATTTTGTTTAACTGCAGAAACAGCAGCAACAACGTCAGTTAAATAATGCAATTAATTTCCTCAGCGTTACTTATTTTACAATTCTGCACAAGTTTATCGTAAATATATTTTGAAGAACCCGGATGAATGGAGTATGTTTTTAATTAACTATCAAAATATCGTGGGCCTATAAAACGGTGGCGGCAGTATTTTAAATTTCAAACATTGGGCAAACATTCAAGAAATACATATTTATTACTCGGTTGTCGGCTGGCATGAACTGTAAATTTAATGTGCTGATATCCCCGTTATCAAAATACCGCTATTACAGCGCCATTGTTTACGAAATTGAGAAAAATATCAGCGACCTTTGATGCATACAATAATTCAGAGCGGATTGCATCAAGTGTCTTTTACTAACGCAGTGATAATGATTTATCTCATTGTTAATAATTAACTTCGGTTTCGGCCTAGCACAGAGTACACACAATTATGATGTCGAAACACGTAACAGCATGAATACAATAATAAATATGAATAAAAAATGATTACAGAATTTTCATTGAATTTTTGATTATTGAACTGAAACAGCCCTTTGTGATAATATCGAGGAAGTAAAATGATACAACTTCATACAAGGACAAATGATTTCTTAGAAATAATTGTCAACACACGATAAGACGTCATCATTTCATCGTATGATTAAATATCGTAAGTTATTTTCATAAATTTATCGCTCGTGATATCAGTTCGCGATATTGGAAAATTATACAGAACAGTGTAACGCTTAAAGGAGACACCGAAAAGCGTAAATTTTTAAATAATTCTTAAAACTGCATTATTTTATGGTCCACTGTTATTGTGTGCATTACTTTAAAGAGTTAATTATATAATAAAGAAGGCGGTAAGCATGACGAAGAAAATGAAAATACTGGTCAGAATATAAATCAGCGCGCAATGTTGGCTAAATAAATTACAGGAGGCTACAGCCAGATAGCTGAGCATTGTAGTTTTTTTTATTATTATTATCTTAGCGTTCACTGACCAGTAGCTTCCGCCTAGACTAGATAACTAAAAGCTAATTTCTTGACTACTGCGGTCGAGCGTGGTGGTTTTTTTCCCAGCTAGGCAAACAATCTCACAGATACAACATCTTCGCATGCAGCAAATAAACAAAATAGACTGTTCTTTTTTCGAAAATAGTCGCCAGTCTACCATTTTGATTTGTGGGTTGATAGTGTGTTCCGGATGCATAAAAACATTTTTTCACACGTTATTCAATCATTTCTGAGAATATATTATTTGAATAACATTGCTGCACACATCTTCTTGCGGTGTCACGAATGTGCGGATTGTTGGTGCGCAACCTGAGCGTGTTTATCTTAAATATTACGGAAAAACATGTTTGCTGGTACATTATAAATAATAATCTGGTTTTGGTCGGTTGTCAGAGATAACATTATATTTGTGAATCGCGCACCCATTTAATCGATCGATTATAAGATAACCAAAGTTTCCGCATCTGCGCTTTTTTTATTTTCATTATTTAAGTCAAGAACGATTGAATACTTATCTTTTTGAACAACAGAAATAGTTCACTTTTAAGGTGTTCACTGTCAATACTTGGTGGAATGGCATTATAATAAAAAAAAAAAAAAAAAACATTTTTAGTACTTTTTCCACATAAAATTTATTAGATCAGGACCGGTTTCGCTCATGATGAGCATTGTCAACTGAAGTCATCAGTTGACAATGCTCATCATGAGCGAAACCGGTCCTGATCTAATAATTTTTATGTGGAAAAAGTACTAAAAATGTTTTATTATTTTTATTAACAGAAATAGTGATCAGTCTTACGAAACGTTACACTATATATATGTGTATATATATGAAGTTATTATTTGCAAACACAGCTCATTCCAAAATTGTTAAAAATGAAACATGACTTTCAACATAAATTTTGTATAAAAATATACATTTTAGAAGTATTTTTAGTTTTATATTACTGCGGAATGATATTTTGTATTTTATCAAGTAATGTTTGAGTCTGATTTCTGAAAATACTTTCAAAATTTATATTTATTTACATTCGTAGTTCATGTTTCAACAGTTTTGGAATGAGCCGGGTTTGAAAATAATAGCCTTTCATATAAGCTTCATTATTTCAATAGAATATAAAACAACAAAAATGTATAATACAACACTCTGAACACACCGATTTTAAAAATGTGACACCTTTGTTGAAAGATAATTCGATCGCGATTAATCAAAGCAAGAAATAACCATTAAATATAAAACTGAAGTCTTTGAATAGTGTGGATATGCAGGAACGAATCGATTCAAATAATGTAGGAGATTGTATTAGCGCCGTTGATTGCAAACGATACGCCCGGGGCTGAGCCGAACCGACGTCCGTCGGGTTGGGACACGGCGTACGGGGCGTGCTGCGTTTTCCACTTGCCGACTTGCGACACGCCGGCCGAGATGGAGGCTTTGTCGCAAGAGGTTTATCTGTTCGCGTTACGAGAACCACTTGCAAAATCTCCGCCGGCCGGTCGGTATGGGATGTTACATATTCATTTCGTACACACATGAGAAACATGATCGGACCAAATATTAATGCAACAGCGGCGGAAAAAAAATATGCCAGGTGTAGTAACAAAGAAATATGAGTAAGCCTTCAAATGTAATATTGAGGTGTGTAATATAAATATTAATATCGCAAGAATTATAGATAACGAAATGTGTTTGCTAATTTTAACTAAGGCAAATTTTAGATTTATTGTCAACAGTACTCCGATTTTAGTTGTGATTTTAACTATCTTAAATATGTTTTATATAAAATATATCATACATACAATGTGATTCAAAAATATTTGTTTAGTTAAATTGCAAAGCATTTCATTTCAAAATACAAAAAAACATATTTACTTATGTTGATCTGAATACATATTCCTTATTATTTAAACGGAAATTGTATGCCTCGAATTTGACGATGAAGGATAATTGCTTCGGATTATAGATAGCTAAATAATACCACAAGTGGTACAAGAGTGGGACCGTGAAATAGCATTTTGACACGCTAGTTATCCACGATCCGGATGTTTAATAGCATTCGTTTAACATGAAGCAGCGATCTTCCGACATTAACAAATAAATACTTGGAAAATATAATAATAGTCTAAAAAATAAATCAGTAAATCATAGCTGCGAAGCAAGTCGCAATCATATGAGAATAATCAACCGTTACGTTTTACCTTATGCTCGGACGATAGAGAAGTTTACACATCATTGCTAAATGTAAGGCAATAAACATTCGAGTAAAATTGCAACAGACTGACACTTCTGTAATGTTGCCCGAATGATAATTAAGGTCACCTTTAAAACGGCAAACGTATTTATAACGAGAAGCCAAACTTTATATCAAGAGAGACCAGCCGATAATTTCATAAGGTCAATCAATATTTTCATGACGAAACCGAGACATTATTCGCTCGTTGGACAGTTCATAAAACACGAACGTGCAACGTTATCGTCTCGAATCATCTGGCGAACATTCATCGCTTCGTCGTACCCTGGCGATGCAGCAAATAATAGTGTAAAGCAGATAGGTGTCATTGACTCCTGATACAAATATTACTTCCTATATATTATCGGGGATGGAATATATAACGAACGTGAAAAAAAGGTTTTCGAAAAATCCATTTCCAGAACTGCAATGATTTAAAAAAAAAAATCGCCGATCTCAAACAATATCTCTATATAATACAAACAAAAAACTGTTATTTTTGGTGATTTTTTTTTTGGTTTCTAAAAGTTATTTATCCTGTTTCTTCGCATTGGTCTTAGGCGAATATCTCTTTCCCTCTAGTGATTCTTCGCCCGATGTATAGAGTGTGGCTAGTTTTAATAGTGTTGGAATAAAAAGTGCCGCAGCCAAGATCCGTTCGCGAAGAGTGATGCGGTCGGGAGTTTGAAGTTCGGTGAACTCTCCCATGGATTGCGACATGGCGAATATTGCATCACTGCACGCACAACGGGCCACGGCCATCTTAATTATCTACCATTTTATTCATATTTAAATACTTGAACGCTGTCGTGCAATGTTGACACACTTCATTCATTCAATTAAAAATGCATCGAGATTGGATTTTATCAAAATAATTATTATTCCGCTTAAAAGTGAATATGGCAATAACAAACAGACTCAAAAAAACTAACAATGCTGCCCCAAGATATTGAAAACAATTATAAAGATAATTATGCATTGTCTCCTGTCTCATTTTTTCTAGAAATCAAACAAAATCATGTATTTTTTTGTTTTTAGATTTGAATGCGTGATATCAGGAAAAATTAAGACGACCATGGTTCAAGACCGAAATGAAAAGATTTAACAGTTTGGTCAAAAACGGAAAATTAGTAGCTTTACATATTTAATCTTGAACACTGTATTCCTTTTACAGAAACAAAAATAATAAATTAATATAATACAATTATGGTTCTATTAAAATTAGAAATTATACAGATGCCATGGAATCATCCCTATAATGTTATAATGAAAGAAAAGAAGGACTGTATTTATAGTATTCATTAAAAAAAAACACGGGCCGAGATAATTAATGATGCTTTAAAAATGTTTTAATTAAATGTTCGGTATTGCAAATTGCATGCTGGAAATAAACTCGGGTTAGCTGATGCCAGTAGCGTTTGCACCACAATGTGTGTTTAAAAAACGTTTGAGAAGTAAAAAAAGGGCACGCTTCGTTTTGCAATGTCATTGGCATGCCCCGCGTGTTGCACAATCGACCTAAACGATAAAAGGAACTGTCTAGTTTTTAAACCAGTCATGTTCAGTGAGAAAAATGACGAATCATTGTGTTGTAATCGAATCTTCGCTAAATCTCTTTTAAACTTATGTTACAGCGATGCACACTGTTCACCGCTTTACACAAAATAATATATTCGTAAGTCTATTGATTACGACATAATATCTGAACGAAAAATAGTATAGTAATCTCTGACTTAGTTAGCAACAATTCCTAAATGAAAACAATTAACATGTTCTAATTATATGTATATTCGTATTACCGTTCAAAACAGTTTTGAATGATTTATTTTTAATACATTTTTTAGCTACTTTAACCTTTTCCAAATAGTACTTAAGCTAAAAATGCCATTGGTGGTCCAAACGATGATTAATTGTATATTACTAAGTGCATGACTAGCATTCAAAGTTGACACCCCGCATATATACAGTGCACAATAATTCTTAACCACCAGTGGATATTTCAAAATCAGATGGGCCGACCGGAACTAGCAGTATGCACACGTTTCGTAAAAATTAAAATTATTTTAAATAATTGCGTATTTTAAATAGTCGTTTATCAAATATTAGTTTTTGGTACAATTAACGGCTGTCAATTAATTGAATGGGATATGTACCACTAACAATAATTTTTATTTTACAATATTAGCAAAAGATACTTCTAAAATTAAAATAACTTAAATTAACAAAAAAGCTAATGACAATTTATTTCGTATTTTTTTAACTTCCATGGGCAAAATTATTTATAGTTGTCACGATCTCACATCGTCAACAGAATATTTGCAGACAAAGGCGTTTTGTTTGTATTGTAGAATTTCCGGATATTCACAGATCGATAATGTTTGAAAAAAACTGTCAAATGTTTTCTCGATTAACTCACATCTGTGTTTTTGTAGTTCTTCCGTACTATCCCGTTAACTGAAGATTTCATTTCAAAATTCGGTGGGTCACCTCATAGGAATAAGTGTTTTATATTTCCAATTATTTAGATCACGTCGGCCATATTGGTATTGACGCCACTAAGGCACTAGACACGCGTCAGACGATACAATAAAGCACATAGTCATAAACTTCTTTGAAGAATGAATCACCGCAGACATTCAACACAGGGGCCGGGTCGCTTCTCCTACCCTCCAAGTTCACGGGCGATCAACTCGTTCAATGTTGCCGCAACACCACGGAGCTATGATGTCACGATTTAAAAAAACCGAAACAAAAAAAAATGGCATGAACAAACAAACGATCCCCAAAACCCGCGGATCGAATTTTACAATGTGAGATCACGGTTGTTTTAAAAAATGGTAATTCGTAATGAATGAAAATAATAAATTAAAATAACAAAACGAAACTCGTTAAATGATATCATCTTCAAAAATTTATAGCTGCGTAAAATATCTTTTCAATAATAATAAAAAATCAACGGATCAAATAATAAAAAACATAAAATTTTACCGTAATCAAATGTTGACATTGATATTTTTAACTCAATTCCGTAGGTTTTTTTTTAATAGTATTCATGATAAAACGGAAGCATTCCGTTCTGCGACAGTTGAAGTCGCCGACAAATACGCGTGTTCTATTATTTGTCAATCGGCGGACGCTGGTCTCAGGGTTTCGAAACTAGCATCTGCCCATCATCCGCCGCCTCTTCGAGCTGAGAACCTTCCGACGGTCAATTGAGCAACCCACTACAACGCCTTGCAACACTTCTAGCATCTTTCGAAATCTTTGGAATATTTTGATCTGCAACGGAGTCCCAAGATATCTCCCCCACAGTAAATAAACGCTCTTGCCAAATGAGATTCGTTTGAAACAAAGATTTGTTTTATTTATAATGTGAGATTCCTGATTAACAGGATCGATCATATCGCAAAACGATGTTTTATATTTTAAAAAAATATATAAACGAACATTTTGTTATCACTTGTGTGATTGAAGATATGTAACAAAGCATCCGTGTCTACGGTATCGAGGTCTCTATGTAAGGAATATCATCAATCATTTCGCAACAAATTTTTGTTTTTGGTTCACAGTAGTATCAGTAGACAATGATATCCAATAAATAAATTGAGACATGACTTTTTTCGGCGTAACTATGTAATCACTAAATTAATTATTTTGTGAATAGCTTGGCGAAGTGACGTTGTATGTTTATAACATGAAAGTTTTAACGCGCATTTCACAGATCTTTCAACGGTAATAAACGCAATAATTGAATCTCTGTGTAGAAATATCACGATTTTAACGAAATAACGTCAGAAACAATAACGCTGGTATAAAACTAGTTGTGGCAGCCCAGCTATTTTTTTATAACACGTGTTGCAGTTTACTCCACAGCTCAAGAAGTACTTGAAATTTAATTACTGATACCGACTTTTCTTTATTCATAAATTTTAGAAAAATATCGCAAATATTGCAGATATTCATCAATACAACTCGTTACTATGTAAATACTGACATGTTAACTGGTCGTATGAAACATACGAAATTGTCATCAAATTTACATTGAAATTTATTTATCGTACTTTCTAGATACAGCGAAAGAACGAAAATAAAATATTATCAATGATTATAATATTACTTTAATTGAACTGATAAATTAATTTATCTATGACGTTATCAGAATTCGATATGCTGAAATTGGAGATTGTCCAATCCAGTTGCGCCATAACGATGGAGATAAAGTAGGAAAAATCGAAAAGTAAACAAAGACGTGTAAAACGCGGCGTGCCCCACGTAAAAATACAACTCTGATAATAATATTACGAGAAACAGGTTTCTAGAATATTTGCAAATAAGATTAAAAAGCTAGGTTTCCAAGAACAAACGTCAGCATTGTTTTCAATTGTAAACGATATTATCAGCAACTCCACACAGCATCATTTATAGTTTATGGGAAGCGAGAGAAACTTCGCGATATCACTCGAAACAAAATAGAATTAATTAAGTCATCCATGATTTTGTAAAAAACAAATTTTGCACAAAGTCGCCATTGGAAAGAACCACTGACTGTCATTTCGTCTAAATGTATGGACATTGCGCTATGTTGACTAGTGGTATTGTCACCGAATATGTATAACATTAGTGGGCATAATAATAATATAAGCATTACAGAGCAGACAATCAATACAAATTTTTCCAACCAGGGTCAGGGTAATAATATAAATCGATACGTTGTATTCTGTACTCGAAATTATTGATTTTATTTTGAAGTATTAATATTTGACTTGCATGCAAATTATATTTACATGATCACTCGAATATGCTTGTATTTATTACTAGATAATAATGCTATAGTGATAAACTTGCAAGAGCAGACATGTCCGATTCGCTAAAACCTGAAATAACTTGATTATAGGTTCATGAAACCTGCATGGACGTGAGCGTTGCTTAAAAAATCATGAAAGAACACGCTTACTGGTTACAATAATATTATCGACGATGACGGCCACTCCAGGTGAACTTTCGCGAACTGTAAATGGCTTGAAGAATGCATGGTAGGTATGACGGTGACGCATCAGGCTGGGATGATGCAGTAAGAAGATACGAGACGGTCGCACAAGGCGTAGAAGGATGCTCCGAGAAATTAAAATAGAATGCATATCGGGATCGAAACGGGCATACCAACATACTCGACGGCATGCGTAGCCGATGACGCGGACGGCGTCACACTCCATAACCCGTTCAACTTACTCTAAATATAATATAATATTATGGTTGCATACACATATGTTTGTACTCACTATAATAAGAACAAAAATAAAAAGTGGGCCCAGAGGTGGGGAACCCGCGGCCTTTTGGCCACTCCGGTGCGGCCTTCTGACCAATTATGGAAACACGAGGTTTGGAGATATCCGGGGAATAAAGTATAGCAAATTCAGGATTTCAAATTCCTCGGTGAGCTAAAAAAAAATCGAGGTTAGGAGATATCCGGGGAAAAAGTATAGCGAGGAAAAGTAGGGTAAGGGATTGAATATTAATCAATCCCGTCCTATGTTTACTGCGGCCTTATGTCGAATCAGAAAAATGAACGCGGCCTTTAGAGAAGAAAAGGTTCCCCACCTCTGATATAGCCTTTTATGAACTATCTTAAATGTGTGCGCGACAGACAGATTTGCGTCAATGCGTTTTTCAAGGCAAAATCATATATATTATATATCATAGGATATTTAACAGTGCCTTATTAATTGTGTTATATCTTTATAGATATATTGCTTATGCAATGAAGATTTTTTTGTTTACTAGATGCAAGTTGGAATCGGTTGACGGTCATTTTATTTACAATACCAAAAAAACCACCGAGCAGGAAAAATACAAGAAAAATAATTTTCCGCGATGTAATAAAAAGGTTCCCCTTGTTTGTTGATGATACTGATTACGGTTATATATTTTATAAGTAATGTTTTGTTAATATTTTACTCGTTAACTTATACGATGCTTTCTAGATGATTGATACATATATTTTGTATCGAATACAGAATATATGATATACAATAGTATGTCATATATTCCGACTTCATAGTTAGTAATAATAATACTAAACCTGCCCGTGACGTATCAGTTGCACATCTTGTATTAAATGTCATCGTCGAAGGGATTATGAGTTTACACAACTTATATTATTACTTCGTGGCCTATTTAAAATCGAGAAAAAATTGCAAACCAAAGATTTTTGAACTGACCTAACAATTGACCTTTTGATGTGATAAAATTTGGCAACGAGTATTTCACCGACTACTTCGAATTTCTTATATCGTTTTTGAATGGACAAAGCCAATATAAACGAGACCGGGCGCTATGACGTCAGCGCAGGGGGAGTTTGATATAAAAGAACAAAGGAACCTTCTACCTGCCGAGGGGTCGCCTATTTCGCTTGGTAACTTTAAGGGGTGAAAACAATTCATACGCAGTCATTCTCTCCTCTCAATTTCATCTTGAGCTTCGCAACAGAGCACGAGGCAGTCACCTGTTATTGATAACAGGCACACGTGCAATTTCAAATGTGCAGGTACCATTTTGCACAAAAACTGCGCAGACCTTACCGCCATTCTCAATGTGACCGCTACACTAACGTCACCATCAGATCCACGTGATTATTTTAATGATTATTAATTAACGTACATCAGAGGTAATGATTTCCGTTGACAATATTTCGTAAGCATCGAATTTTTCACTTAATTAGTGACATAATTAATACTCTGCCAATGAAAGAGATGATGCGTAAATTGTCTGCGCAACATTTCATTATTTTATTCATAATCACATAGCAACAAGAAAACAATTTAGCGTGATACGTCAACTGACTAACAACTGACAAGCGTGTTGTTTTCTAGATGGTATTTCACGAACAATAACGTCTTAAACAACAAAAAAAACACTGATTCATCATCATTGACATTCATTTAGTTACCGCCTCATTATTTTTGTGAGAAAACATATTTACATTCAAAGCAAAGTAAAGCGTGAAAAATCTTTCTTGTGAGATTATATTATTCATAAAAATTCATTGTCGCAGTCGCCTAACACAATGAAGGTTCGTCAATGTTACCTGCATCAAAAATTATCCCAATACCCTTGAGCCCATCCATCATTCACGCTTATCTTTGTTCCTGACAAAAATGGGTTTCCGTCGCAAATCCAACATCCGTTCTCCGTATATTGCAGTAATGTGTTATTCAATTTATCAATGATTTACGTTGCATACAAGTGGACGCATATCCGGCTCGGTCGAAAACTATTACACAAAAGCGAAAAATAAATGACAATAGCGGGCCGGACGATACGGGCAAACGTTTGAGTAAACAGTTGTGTAAAAAATTCGGAAAGAAACTGACAAACAATAATTTTGCAAATTCAATAGTAATAAGCAGGATATACGGCGAAGGTGTGATCCAATAGGTGTTGCAAGCGCTTTATTGTGATGCCCTCTCACAACCAAAAACATTGCCGCCCATTTAGTTACAAAAGATTTTAAGAAATTTCTGATATAAGCTAAAAAAGATTTTATTTCGAATCGTATGTACCATGGCGAACTTTGTAGCTTGCGGGATTCCGGATTGATAAAAGCGTACAGCCCAAAAGTATTTCACCATAGCGATAAGATAGTAGATATCGAGTAAGAGGTCTGTCTGTATTAGAGGTCTGCACGGGCCAAAATTTTTCAAAATTACCCGACCCGAGCCCGAAAGACTCAGGCCCGATCCGGCCCCTAGTCTAATACCACAATTGTTACCTGAAACCGACCCGAAGCCCGGATTTATACTCAACAGACCGAAAAAACCCGTTTTTTACAAATTTACGATTCTCTATAGAACTGGTAATAATTAAAATCATCATGAACATCAACATGACTTATGACACAAACATACTCTGAAATATTTTGCTGAAGAATAAATTCCTTACCCGGGCACGGCCCGAGCCCGAATCTCGATTGCGCTTACCCGCCCGAACCCAGCCCGCGGGCCGGGCCGGGTAAGGGTCCGTGCAAACCTCTAGTCTGTATGTAGAAATAATTAACAATAGAATATTTCCGATCGCGATGACCAAAGTCTATCTTGTAATGATATTACATTATATATAATTATACTTTGTACATACAAACGGATGTATCAATATCAAATTTATTCATTATAACAACATTCTAATGAAACACATATCCTGCGGAATGAACTTTGAACAATTCAAATGACAAAATGAAATAATATATTTTGTTGAGGTCCTAACCTTGCGTAGTTCATCCGGCAGTTTTACCGACCGACTTTTGTGACATCGGAACCCTTTGTTGATTACAGGTTTCGACAGGATCTCTAAATAATTACCAATTTATCATGGCTAATGGTGATTCACCAGATTCTCTGTTTTGCAGCAATCAAGGGTATACGTGTGTGTATTATTTGGTGTGGAAGGAAGCAACACATACACAACAATGAAATACACATCCGCGCAGCGATTTGCTCACCGCCAATGAATAGATTCAAAAATCCGGTCGGGAGATGCAACGTCCTGCCGCACTCGAAATAATCACATCGCACCATGTACTCGTCTGTAGTGGCCAACTTAAAAAAAGGCATGGTATCTCGATCGACATACACAACACATTACGAATTAAACATAAGATTTTTCAAACAGATTAACCCAGGATAACGAAAAACATATCATAACATTTTTTATCCTTGACACCGGTGAAATAAAAAATGTAAATAATTACTTTATAATTGTGTAACATCCATAACCCGTGAGCACAGCTGCAGTTCAGTAAAAGTTTCAGTCGTATATTAAATTCCCATGATTTCATTTGGACAAAAGAATGTCCAGTGGAATTGAAAGTTTTAAATTTATTGTAACGAAGAGGGAATTTTTTGCCTTTGTTACGTAATTTCAATGAAATAAATTAGTCAAATCATGTAACAACTTGTTACTATTCGAACGAATGCCCAATCCAATATAATAAACGTATCATAATATCAATGAATGATTGCGTGACTATGTAAATTATTTTGTCCTGGTAGTGTTCACATATTAATGCGAAATTAATATTATATGTTTTGATTCACAAAAGAATGCAAAATCTGCACAGCATGTTTGATCAGCGCCTAATTATTAAAACAGAAATAGACGGTTGACCTTAGCAATTCGAATCGTAAACGAGTGACTTTCATTGTCGGAGTTGAACTGCTAAGAATGGCAAAATATTTTTTTCAAAATCGGTTGTCGTTCCCAAACCGGTTTTGCTTAAAAAAAAATAATAGACCAGCAAAATATCTTATATTGCTGCACACAATATTAGACTCGAATGCAATATGGTAAAAAAATATAAGTCTGAAAAATTTGTAAAATTTATTTTTGTGTCAAAATATTTTAGCGGTAGGTATATATTTGGAAATATATATTGTAATATTATTAAGGATAAAATAGTTTTATTTATGCATCATAAATGTCAACAGCGTTGAAATTATCGATCTTCATTTCATGTTAGAAATATATGCAGAAATATGTTTGCCACTCATGGTTAACTGAAGAGATTTCAATCTGTTTTATAATATCGTTCTTGTGTTTGAGCAAACTCCCCTCCTCCCAACCCACTTGCGGATTGAAGGTTGCCCCGCGAAACTCAAAGGGAACTTACGCGAGGACCGGTCGGTCTCACTTAGCTCGAACGGCCCCTTTGAGATGAAGCCTGTCGCAGCTCACTTGTATCGAGTGCCCCCCTGTCCTAGACAATGGCGAAGGCGAGCGAAATTTGTAGAGGAAATTGAAATAAAGTGAAGACGTATAACGTAAGGGACGAAACAAAATTGCAGATGATCAAAGACACTGTTCGGAATGAATATCAAAATTCAATAAAGAATATTATCGACCCAATATAAGATGGAACCGAGTATAAAAGATATTTCATAATGCGTCAATATTAATCAAGGGAAATTTATCAGATGGAATTATACGTATTCATGGGATAGTGATAACATAAAAATGCCCATATTATATTATGCAATATTCATAAATATCGAAAAGCTTTGCATGTTCAAACAGTCTGAAGGAAGCTGTATATTTATGAGATGAAATTATCTAAAGTGTCGGTTTCCTTTCACGATCGAGTCTGAATAAATTTCAACTATAAATATGAGAAGAACCCTAGTCATCGAGTTTGAGCGTTTTTTTAAGACATTAATGGTTTCATACTGTGAATCGTAAAAAACTTTTTATTACTTTTCCGAGTCAATATTGATTCAATAATTTCACAATGAGCACGAAATAATGAAAACATTCGCGCAATAAGTGATAACGATCTAGGAAATTAATTTATGTAGTAGGTGATACATATTATTTGAATCACTAGGTGACTTTTATTTTGTAAAATATATTAGTAAGCCATGCATTATACAATGACATCTTATTCATAAATTGTTATACAAAGAATATATAGATATTAAACATCGATGGCGCAACACTCGCAAAAACGTGACAAATGAAATTATTTCACATTTTTTTGTCCATACCTTACCGAGTATATATAATGTTAGTCATCAAATTAAGATTATGGATGATTTGTTGGAATTCTAATAATTTTAAGAAAAAAAATGATAAATAAGATGTGCTCTACATTTAGGAATGGGGGATATTTGACGTTTTTATCACCTGGGGTCAAAGGAAGACCGTGGCACAAAAAGATAGCCGAGTAATCAAGAGAGTAATAATTTCCGTAAAAATTCACATCACGCGCACTTGCCGCTTCCTTCCACTGCGTATGAAATTTAGCGGCGCATCGCCAATATTAAATCTGTTAGGAAGAATACTGTACGCGCTTTAGGGATGATTTAGGGTCAACAAACGCGACTCGGCGAAGCCAATGAACCGCGCAACCACGTGATATAATAATATTATGAATGACGCCAATATGAAATGTGACTATTAATTACTCATTCATAAGCATTCATATTTTGCACACGAGGTTTTTTAATATCAATGTTTTGACATAGAAAATAAATATTTGACCTCTAATTAAAATGACTTAATTAGCTGTATGATGACAATAATTAAAGTGCTGCACAATTCTAACAAAAATGATTTCATTTAAATACAGTAATTAGTCATTATGAATAGCTTGAAATGTTTGTGACCTGGTGCCAGATATCGACTTTGATAAGTCACGAGTGTAACTATGTTCGTAAGACTCCCGACGGTAATTGTACACATATCGGATCTAGGAGAATGTTTGACTCGACACGTCCTTTGTGAGAAACTATAATAATATAACCAACCGTATGTAAAACATTCCGAGGTGAACGAAGGCACTCGATAAGTTTGACAAAGGCTTTTCAAAGTACTTACTATACAGTATACTTACAGTATGAAAAATTCTAATAAGACCCAATTTTGTATATCACAAATTAGAGTTCACGATGCTTTATTTTCATTTGCCATGCGTGTAAATCGATAAAATTATAACAGAAAATAATCGAGTGTAAATAACCGATTCGATATTATTTTTGAAACTTAAAATAACTTATTTGGTATTTGAATGGACGTTTCGTACGACTGACTTCCTTTGTCTTATTTTATTTGTGAACAGATTCCCATGGCGCGATGAAAATATTTATTTACCTTCCACCAGACTACGGCGTCGTGTTGCCAGCCGATGCCAAGTGGCACGTTTACGTACGTGTGTTTTAACGTCACTGTTTCCGGTGTCTGACGCTTCTAAATTCGGGCAATCAGGAATCGTGTGACGCGCGCTTTCTGTTTTCAGTATAAAATGTCGAAATATCTGGAACAACAGCTCCAGCTCGGCGATTTTTTGGCGAGTTCGCAAAAATGTTTGAAAACATAACATTACTCTGATAAACACAGCGAGACACGCACCAAACCATGTCAGAAATAGCAAGCGTCAAGGAAATGGACACAAATTAGGTATTCGCCAGTTTTTTTTTATTCTTTTGACAGACAGTTAAAACCAAGAAGTATTTTTTTAATGTATATAGAATCAGTTACAAAACATCCAAAGCATCATTCCTGTAAATCTCACATTCAGAATGGCGGAGAATCGCATTGCTGACACACGCCGATGTGCTCATTCGCTACAAAGCTGCTATGTGCCCACCGAAATCGGCGTAATGTCATTCATTTTGTAGAATACAACGCGAATGCGACCGTCAGTAGAGTTGAAATTATGCGTTACGGTCCCATGCACAACTAGCAGACAGGTTTTACGAAAACGTCACGGAGAGATCTTGGCCTCTTTACCTAAATCCAAATAATATTTTACGAATAAAAACGAAATAACTCGACGCTTTACAAACGAATAATCTCGCGTGTTCGGCCCGCCTTTGGCGAAAAGCAGATTTTAAGGTTAGCGTTGGAAAATAGATGAAATAATAATATAGAAACTGTATCGTCGACCGGCCATTGAAATTCTACTCCAACGGTATCGTTTCGCAACACACTACGTATGAGTTAATCATTTTTTTTGTTATATTACAAAATACTAAAAAAAACACTTAGATATGTTGCATGATAAAAACTAATAAATATATGATGATTTCTAGAGTTTTATTCAGATAAAAATCATGATTTACAAGCGATGTTTCCAAGTTATACAATTACTTACCGGATTCATAGAACCTACGTACCAAACGAAATATATTATCCCTGACTAAACAATTTTAGTTACATAATAGACGATATAATAAATTTGATATTTTCAGAGGCTTTGTTTGGTTGCAGAATATTTTTTTCTGTGAACATCACGACATGACGAGTTGGCGCCTCTGACATTAATTTGACATTGAATTCGTTATTATTGAATTGCGTGCCAGAAAAATATCGGCCATTCGGCTTTCATATAACGCCGAAACACATTTCAAATGAAAAAGAAAAATACGTCAATAATTTGCGTAGAATACACATTATCGTCAGCATTGTTTTCTTATTTGAACAATAATTGTACAAGCTTGTTTTCGATTTTTTTCATAGAAACATCACAATACAGCAGACAAAATTCGCTTGAAATGTCAAGATAATGGTTATCTTATTGAAACGACTGCCTAAATAAATTCAACAAAGTCAAGTGTCATAATTTTTATTCACGAAAATGTTTTTTCGTCAGTGGCTTCGACTCGCTGAACTCGATGAGGGTTTGCTTAAATTAGACACAGATCTGAGAGCAAAAAAATCAGAGGCCTTAAAGCCCTTGAAATATTACGTAAGCATCTATTGAGTGGTTTTCAGCTATACCGTATTAATTTACGAAATTCTGGGATAAGGAGTTTTACCGGTTAGGGATGACAAATAAACACCGGCTTCATAAAATTTTCCTCTCTATACAATGAATAATCCATGAGCTGTGTAGGTACATAAATTTCTCGTCTGCTTTGAAAGAGTTATAATCTGAAACTTTTGTTGTGGGATAATTTCATGCATTTAGCAAGAATTATTCGTCAAAATAGCGTATCAATGACTTCTTTACTTTCAAACGATATTTCACTTAAGAATTATATATAAGAGTATGACTCAAAACGTAATGATTTCAACCGCAGAAAATGCTATGCAATAATTGGCAGACGATCAGTTTTGCCGGCGAATCATCATTCTTGCCAGTTATGCTTTTTTGGCAACTGTCCGAAGACGTGCGCCCTTACTGAGAGCGCTCGTTGTATCTTGTATCCCTTTAAAAGCCCACTCCGATGAGTTGATGGGTGACAGCCCAAGACCTTGGCATTCGTGAGGTCGCCACTTATATAATACACTGTCTTCGTTAATGATGCGAAAAAATATACAATACAAGCGGAAATGCAGAGTAGTATAATGAAAAATCTTTTGAAAATACTATTTGTAGATAGTTTTTAACGCGATAAGTTTTACACGTCTGATTAAATGGGACAATAAAGAAAATTTAAAATCAATAACATTATATTCAATTGACTATCGATAAAAAAATGGATGCTACAAAACAACTAAAATTTATTACAATAATGTAATAGAATTTTAATATCTTCAAATCTTGGGGAAAAAATATGTTATCCAGTGTTGTTGTAAAAACAAAACATGTGAGAGTGTTTCTTCATTTGTGTATTTTACTTCCACTCTTCATATATTTATATTCTACAAGAGCTCAACCGGCTAAGTTTATCTCAAGCAAATAAACAAAATACTGAAGTAGGCGGAGATATCCCGCCTCGTTTGATTTCCTGCCCCGTGAAGGTTCTCACCTCCTCTTATATTAAAGCTCGTTACATGGCCTCGACATTTTTAGCTGTCTGTACATACCATCGCAAACAGAGAATGAAAAAAAGCAAATTACGAGTCAACAATGCGTGTAAATTGATATCCACTAAATACACCTTAATTTTCCTGGTTTGCGAATGGTTTTCATATAAGTTTTGTACTGAGATAAAATAAATATATATATACAAACAATAAACAGGATAATGGACAACTGAGGTTACGAATAAACGATAGGAAAAGAAACCCACTTACGTGAATATTTTTTGAATTTTGGTAGTTGAAGCATATTATGACACGGAAGAAAATGATTTACGATCACGCGATTTAGGTTTGATGCCAAAAAAAATCTTATAAAACAATTCATAAAAAATACTAAGTATAAACGTGCACTGGTGAATGATGGGGATACTTATAACAAAGAATAACAAATTATATCCAAGAATACGAATCCCGCCCATGTTAGGTAATGATAAGTGTATTTAAGTAAAAAAAATCTCATGTCAAGATGACGCCGGTTGCCGCCCGGCTGAAGGTGGGCGTACGGATGGACGGAGATATTGTGACGTCGCTGATTGTCTTGGTGGAAAGAAAAAATGGTTCGCCGAGAAGGTCGGATGCCATGACCTCGATTTCATTCATAAAAGTATCTTTTGACGGTGCAACGACATGTGCATGCGCGCCACTTTCACAAGGTGGAGAGGTTAGATTGATTCACGGACCCTTGGGTATAATATAATACAAACTGACAGATTTGCATAGAGATTTGGTTGGAAATTCTGACAATATATGAAACTAGTCAGGTTTTTCTAGTTATTAAAGAAAATAAGGGAACTTTAACATCGTTTCTAGTGTTAGTATTGGTGTTATCCTTGACCCCAAAAAATCAATGAAATTTATAATAAAAAATAGGGGTGAAATATAAGATCGAGATTTTCCCATGCAGGTACAATCCCCATATATTGTAATAAAATATTCACATCCTCTATCAATTTTTTTTTGAATAAGGGTTGAGCGCACAGTGTGCATGCTATTGAAATAGGTGCACATGTCGAGTTTTACTAATGTATAATTTTAATTTGAATACATTTGAGATCTGCGCGACTGGATATTTTGTGTACGCCCAAAAACTAATAACAGCGTATCGTGTGATGTAAGATGTAAAGCTATCGCATGTTATGTGTACAAGAAATAAATTAGTACGGGCTCTATGATTCTTTACATACGAATAAAACCGGAGAGTATACATAGTCGATTACGTAGTAACTAATGAATTTCCATCAAAATATTATTGAGTAATCCTCATATACCTATATCAGCGGCGGTTGAGCAATTTAAAAATACTGTAGCATCTTGTTTGATGTATTAAATCAATAATGTATCACTAGTGGCCTATCCTAGAGTACGTTTGACTATACATATTAAAACGGTGATAGATATTGAAATGTTTCAACAAACAGAATGTGATCTGAATACGGTCCATTATGATTGAGAAATATTTAATATTGAGATGCATAATGTTGCCAAGTAGCTTATAATAATAATGTATTATATGTTTGAATTATGAATAGATAATCGTTAACGAGTACATTTAGCGAACAAGACCAATGTATAATCTCAGCATGATATTTGGTAGTAATGTTTCATTCAATTGAAACGATGTCGCAATTCCTTTAAATACCTTCGGCTGACAATGACGCCAACCCTTTTACAAACAAATAAAAATGGTGTTATGTAAAATAACACGTTTCTTTATGGCGAAGGTCTCTCTTGATAAACCGAGGTTACGCGTTTGAGAGCCGGTTGCGACATTCGATAAACTAAACTCGGCGCTCGGTCGTCTCAAATCGCTGATTTTTTTATGGGCGCCGGAGTCACTGCTCACGAGACCGCGCCGCGAATCCGAACTTGAGAAACTTTGGCGTTAATAAAATTACTGTCAACTTCGATTCTTTTTTAATTTAATCGAGGACCTTGATCAGGCGCAGCTCACTTTGAACGAATGCATAAAATTGCGACATTATCTGCCAATATGAATGACATCACCCTCGTTGAAATGAACAGATATGTTTTTGCGTACATTCTGAAATAGAATGCTGCATTATCTCAAATGTAGATAAATCAAATTTACCGAGATTATCTGATACACATACGTAGGGGCGGAAACAATAAACGTTTTTACCTTGTCATGGTCTGCAGAAACAAAGCAAAATTATTAAAATTACTTTACTTGTGTAACTAATTGATTTTATCAACAAAACAAACATATTTTAAACGTAGTATTTTAATTGTAAATTAAAAATGCCAATGACATTATCCATAATAACTAGTCTAATATATGTATTTACACCTTTAGTGTCAATTAAACATAGCCCAAAAATGATTGACTGCTGAAAAGTTTCATCGATATCTTTCACATTTCGATTTATATTTTAATGGCCAATGTTCATTTCTAAATATTCATAAAGCGGATGATTTCAATAATGCAATACCAACGTATGCAATGCTTTACGTAAGCAAACGACCAAGGATGTCATAAATATAAACTTATTTATTCACATGATTTAATTTTAGTGATAGAGAATGACAAAGAGTATATGCGCGTACATGGCAACATATTCGTCACACAAAGAATCGGAAAAATCTTTAAGATTTTTAAAGTATTCAAATTCTAAAAAAATCAATGATAAAATTTTAATTTTAAATATTGGATATCATCGACTATTGCAGGTATAAACAACTGCGAATGAAAGAGAATGTGGAGAAAATGCCCGGTGACAGAACATCAAAACTAACTACATAAAATGTATATTAGGATATTTGAACGGAATAGAGCTACATGACAACAAAGGAAGAAGTGATCTAACTCTAAAGAAGACCGTTGCTTAGTTGGAAGGTCGAGGGGCAAAATACAGAAGTCGTTGAAGATAAGTCGTGGGAGACCACAAATTCCACCCTGGCATATCATTGACGGAGTAGTCATCAGAATACGCCTTCTCTTTTGGAGGTCAAGAAAACAAATTAATTTGTTAATTTAAAAACAGCAACATCGATAACGTTCATCACAGTTGCTATTAACATATACATACTAAAATGTGTATATATTACGTTATGAATTTTATGGGTTGTCCTCATGAGGATTAAACCATTCATCAGTGGAATATTTAGCAATCACCTCGATGAATTCATAATTAATATAGCTTATGAAATTATATATCTAAAAAAACAATGTTCAGAGAGAAAATCTTACCTTTGTGGGTCTGCAAAGACGAATTTCCTAAGTTTGAGGTCTCGAAGGACGATTCCCTGGTCGTGACAGCTCCGCACTGTTTCTGCCATCTGTCTAAAAAGTCTTCTAGCTTCCGTTTCTCGCAGCCGTTTTCGCGTTTTCACATGTGAATGAAGGTCTCCGTGCGCACGGGGGAACACTAGATATACACGTTTTTCACCTATTAACACCTCGTGAAGAGGATTTACGTGCGGTTGAGCGTCTAGTCTGTAGTGTGCGGCGAGGAGGGCACTGCAATCTCTGCCGACGACCTGTTACCAACCGGAGTATATTAGATAAATTCACATAACATAATGAAACAATGCACACGTCAAAAATCTTAATTATGTAAAATAATAATTCCCTGTTTTAGTTCGCTGATAAAATATCCCTCATAATAAAGTAACGCTCGGTAAAAATCGGGGTCGCATGTCCGATCGGCTTAAAAAACCTGAAGCGGATACCTTGCCGATTTAATACTCCGCTGCACTCATGGACGTGTTTTGAGTTGTCACGGAGTGAGAAAAAATATTGAAGCGATCGCCATTATACATTTATAACGTCGCACGAAAATCTCGAGTTTGTCACGCCACCATAAGCCAATGTCAAATGCAGATTATTTTTTCAGTCAAACACAAAAGTTGGCCAATTAAAATCTGAAATAGTGGGCGCCCGAAATAAATTGTGGTAATTAGTAATAACTATAAGAACCATACAAATATCAATTTATTAAAAGTCAATGCCAGAAATAAAATTATTCAAATTAGTTTTAAAAAGTATTAAAAGTATTTAAAAAAATAATGATAGAAAGTACACAATAACCTCACAATTCAGTGTGACCAGTGCCGATGCGAGGTTATTTTGCGCCCTTGGCAACAGTTACTGACGCGCCCCCTTTTTAAACAAATCATCCAATTTTATTTGAAATAATGAAAACAAAAATTCGGGATCATAAGACTATTACTTTTTTATACATCCATGTCTGCTCCCAATGTGGAGCATATACCCTCCTAATGCAGGTATCTCAACAAAAGTTTTCTACGGGAACTGTTTGTTACTCATTTTTTTCGAATTTTTCCGTAAATAGGACACTGGCTTACTTTCTTTATATAAAAATAATTTTAATACTCCATCGAGCGCATACTTAATAGTTTGCGCCCTAAGCGCTCGCCTATTTCGCCTGTACGGTGGCGCCGGCCCTGAGTGTGACTTATCTTTTTACATAGTACGTGCAAACAGGTCTCACTTTTTACGACTTTTCGTACAAATCTACTGATTAAAAAAAATAATAACATTGGCTAGAGTCCAAGTTTTTTTCATAATTCGTGTGGGGGGGCCGTAATTGAAATGCCAAAACCGTAAACATGAGTCTTGGATAGTGACATCCTTTCTGATCCTCTTCGTGTTGTAAATTTAATATATTTTTAGAAAGAAAACTTTCCATATAAAATCAGTATTCGTAATCAACTGTGAATAATGTGAAGTACCGATAAATAGATATGGATACAATAGTTGTGTATTTTTATGTAAAAACCTGACTGTTCCATTAAAATAATGAGTATTTCTAAAAACATTACACTTTAAGTGCAATAGTAAAAATAAAATATTTATCATCACCTTGCATGACTTGAACAAGGTTCATTTAACTAGGCAAGCACGAAAAACGATATTTCGTCACACAGTTTAAACTTTCACGGTCATTTTTGAAACAACAGGTGATAAGAAGCAGACAAGCGGCGACTGAGATTTTCGTTCAATTAACTTATTGGTGAGAATCAACATTAATATGAACAAAGGAATGAACAACTTATCAACATTATTGTTCGCTCGTTTGCGAGAAACGTACATTTAAAAAAAAATCTAATTAGGTATAATATTTTTATCTCCAAAAACATCGAGGTAATCAATTAACAATGATGCGAAATTCAATGGCTTGACGATAAAAATAATTTCGTAATAATTAATGCACGAATAAATATGTAATTAAAATAACGACTGTTTCAAAGATTATATGGTTTAAAAAAACAATGAAGGCTAACACAAAATATGACATAGCATATTCTTTCAGCATAATTAATTAATCAGTTTTGTTTTGCCCCACAAACTAAATAACAAAAATGCCATTATATGAACAAGTGTATTTAATAAATAAATACTTCAAGGTTCTGGCATTTTCGGTTGAGATTTTTGTGCCGTATTTTTATCAACGAGGTACGAGTGCAACCGGTTCTGATCATTATATAAAAGTGTGGAATTAATATTATACAAACAAATACAATGCAAATATGTTACGGCCGAATTGCAAAATAAAGAGTATTTATTTCAGATAATAATTATGGCAATCATAACTACTTATAAATTGACATCCACTATTACATATATTAAAGTATTATTAGTATACACGTAGTAATGAATGTATCTTCTATTGTAATTAAAGATGATTATGAGGAGCTGTGGGGCAATTTCCACGATGTGACGCACGTATGTAGTTGGAAGATGCATTCATTTCCTACGGACAGAAACGTGTTCAATATCTGTACAATATCTTGACATTGCAAAACGTATTGAAAAATAGTAATATGATCGATGTTGCAAGTCAGTGATGACATTATTGTATGTTTCAACAATATTGTGTAAATCCAATATGAGCAATACAAATTTATAAAGTTATAACTATCAATTGAAAGTGATCTTTCAATAAATGGACAGAACACACATTGGCGTGCGCGTTTTGCCATCGCCTAATTAAATATACAGCTCTGAAAAAAGTTCTACAAAATAAAAACTTTCAATATATTATTTTAATCACTTTTAATCTGTTATCTAAATGATTATTTAATCAGTGCCAGATGTAGTTAAGTCGCTCAAATTACTTTACAAAAAATATTTTGTGAAATTAGATCAGTTATTTTTACCTAATCGTAATCTTGTCAACCCGTTTTCAGATTGTATAAATAGCCAAGACGAAACTATACTATAAATATATTGGCACATTCAAACCCTTGATCGTGTATATCGATATCGCACGTCCACGGTGATAGATTGATTGTCAATATACTGACAATTTGTGAGTTTCACTTTAAATATATTGATATATGAATCCACATTACGAACGATTTTCGGCGGCCGCTAACCGCTAGTCGAGTATTGCAGTGCAATAGCAATCGTCATAAGCTGAGGATTATTGCAATACTTCCCGGATAGTTTGCGAGTTAATAATAGGCGCAAATACAAAACGAATAAGGTCATTGATATCTTTATCAGTGCTTCAGAAAGTAGAATAGCGGCCTCATTCCTACGGCACAGTTAAACGGAGAGCGATGATAACGGATACAATAAAAAAACACACGCTGTTACCTTGTATATTGATATCATTAAAAATTCAATTAACCCGCATAGAAAACTGTTAACTGGTATCCTAGCAGAAGAAGCACAATGGGAAATGTTCTTTCTTCGTAAGTTTTACTAACAATACCGCTGTCTGATAATGTAAATGTCCAAACTCCGTTTTCATCAAAAAATTGATAATTAATCAATAAGAAGTATCATCACATATAACATTTCACATATTCTGTGTAAACCGAATATTTAAATAAAAAAATAATCTAATAACTAAAAAGTTTTGGAATTGTTCTTACTTTGTTTCTGCCAAGCTTGCTTTTTGTAAGTTAGTCGGAAATAAAGAAATGATGAACAATGTGTAGTGATACTTGACATATAAGATAATACAGAATAAAGTCATACAATATCAGACTTCATTTTGTCTCTTAAGTATATCCGCGATTATTTTTTTTTATTTTAATAATTTTATGCACCTACATATTTGTTTGATTTGTTAAAAACTAGCTATTGTGTTATAAATTTAACATGTTTTTTTGGATATCACAAGGGTGTGACGTAAATAAAGGTCACGAGTATTGTATTTATTATTTCGAGCTGTTTTAACATTTGCTCAGTAATAAAGAGATATGAAGCGAGATATAAAAAGAATATTATCATGTACACATTATGCGATGTCGCTGTTAAAATATGAAATACAAATCTGATATATTTTTGCAATGCTGTATGTACGAAACGGCATTGTTGAACCAATAGTTGCTCGGCGCTGAAACGCAAGAGTGAAATAAAATTGTGGGCTAACTTAGTGAGAGATTGTGAAGTTCTATTTCTATAATAAGTTCGAAGTAACTAGCGTTGTTGACTAACTGTGTGCCTATGCAAACCTGCTTACGCTAACTGCTGAGAATTCTGGAAACATTTCAATAAACTGTATATTACTGCAATTTCGTCGAATCAGTATATTCAAGTCAATTAAAAAGGGTTCAATCAGTGGCTGCTAAATATATCGAAGTAAATTATACGAAAAATAATTTAAACGTTCGGTCATCGACCCTCGTCTGTGGATGTCGAACACTCGTGGTAGTTTAATCATTCTAAATTAATCATTATTGAAGCAAATTTACGGTCATACACTGCAGCATATACACGTGTTAACTGCATTCCCTTTGAAAGATTATTATTTAAAAATCAAATATTGACCGAGTAGTAAGTTTTAGATTCGATTTGATCTTTAGAGAAATCATATCGCTAACTTTTATCGACCAAACAACCTTCAGAAGCTTTAAGAAAATAGGGTTTAATTCATTTTGACGTTGTGCACTCGTACCATTGGATAACTAAACGTTCAAACGGTAGAGTAGATTGATCAAGTATCTAAGTTTATAATATTGTAAATTGATGAAATATGATATTTAATAATTATTATCATCCAGTGGTTCGATTGCAAATGTCGGCGGCGTATGCATTGCGGCAGTGTGTTGAAAAAAAAAACTATTTGCTCAGCGTGCCAAGTGTCTCAAGTAAAATTGCGCAGTGCATTCGCCCGTTTACGAAATGTGCGATACATACGAAGGCAGATACAATCGCACCGTCATCAGGTAGGTCGCTGATTTATATCGCGTAGCCCTACAAACTAAATGAGATAATCGATTCGACTATTGACAATGACGGTGAGCAGTCCTGTCTACAGAATGCACACATCAACTATGTACTTGGATTAAGAAAATATATGATTGCATTGTTGATAACAGAGCGGGAATTTTGAAAGAACACCGGGTATCAACTGAATGCTTTGAGGGCGCAATAATAATACATGATCCACTTCCTTAGTTTGTATGCATAACATATAAGTAACTGCAATACAATATCAAACTCAAAGTAGCGTAAGTTACCCACTAGTGTGAGGCGAAATAAAATAAAATATATTATGCAATAAGAGAAATTGTGGTATTATTACAAGTAAATCATTTTTGATTCAACACATTGTGAAACGAAATCTAAATCGGTTTTAAAGTATGTCGCCGACTCAAAAAGTTTAGGGAACACTGAGCAGACACTGACAGGGTCATTAAATGTTGGTTTTAATACAGTAGTCGAGCAGAATTTATTTATTTAACGTCGTTTTACAGATAGTAAAATTAAAATATTTTACTCAGCAATCTTACGTACACCGAATGAACATTAGTGCACTCAACGTTTCATAGAAAAATCAAGGCTTCGGGAATCAAGAGCCACAGCTTGAAAGTTATTTATGAGGCGACCGTGATATTTTGATGGCCATTGAGACGTGGTGGGATTCATGCTTGAGAAAAACAAGATATTTCGAATACTGCATTATAGAAATAGAATACAAGCAAGTGATGGGTGTGTTTCTTTTAGACGTGACACTGAGGCGGCTTGGAGAGTGACATTGGAAATTTGAACATGTGTGCAGAATCTCATATAATATAACAGGCGGAAAAGTTACACTTCACGGTCTGACTGACAATAATAATTGAAACAACTATGCAGGAAGGGCGAACGCACGAACAATTTTCAGATCACATTGTCAGGCTTACAATTGTGGCGCTGTAAAGCAGAATGCTGATCATATCCTACGCGAGTGTCATTTAATGCAAAAGGAGAGAGAACGGCTGAGCAAGTCAACAACATATTGGACAAAACGGCCACACCAACTTGATGACTAATAACGTAAATAATAAGTGAGGAGTCCTCGACCATAGAAGCTTTTCGTTATCTAAAGGGGTTGATAAGACAATCCCAGAGTCAAGGAAAACAAAGTACGCTTACGCTTGACGTTTGCTACGTCACTGGATACTGTAAAGCCTACACTGGACCGTGTAAAATGTAAATAAGTGCTGGAGAAAATCGAGTAGGATTTCATTGGAGAAATTACATGAGCAATTGGTGGGTCGAGGTGTGTAGTCAGATAAGTCATAAATTGTCATTTTGAGATATAGCTAAAACCAAGTTCAAAAAACCTGACCGTACACTTAAAAAATATGTTTGCATTGAAAATTAAAATTCTCAAAATTATAAGCCACGACTTGCTAACTTACTGACTATAACATACGTCGCAAAAGTATTTTCTTTAATCGATTGGCATTGATATCTCATTTTTAATGTGTTTTGGGTAATGGTGGAATCACACATTCATTGCGTGTTGAATATTTCCGACCGTACAAAATAAGTGTATGCACGCGTGAATAACAACGCAGGACTCTTGATTATCAAATAGTATCATTTGTTATTATATATTATAAATAAATTTCCGTACACAGCAAATTAATTTTGGTAAATAATAAGCCCAAAACACACCGACATTAATATGGGTCGTAAAGATATTTACCGTCAAAGTGAAGAAATATTCCGGCGACTCATTTCTTGTACGCAAGCAATCCAAAATGCATGCATAAAAACTGATAAAAATCATCGAAAACGAGTAAAATTAAATGACTCAAGGAATAATAGAGCAATGCCAAAGCATGAAAGTTCAAAATGAAATCGGATCGTTTTGGGTCAACACAGCGATGCAATCGATACTGCAATGTTGATGCATAAAGGTTGAAACACGCGAATATAAATAACATTGCTACGAACGAACGAACGAATTATAAAAACATTAATTATAATGGTGAGAATCTTTAAAAATACATTTACAATACTTACCGTCTCCGTCAGATTTTTAGGATCAATATGTCCAGGAGAAAGGGCACAAAAGAAAAATATTTAACAATCGATTTTTTTTTTACTCCAACAGATTAAATTGAAAACTAGTTTGATAATTTAAGTTTGCGACATAAAACGATTTCATTCTAAAACCTTATGTTATTTGAAGGGTCCTAATAGAGGATATAAGTTAGTTGTCTCGATTATAGTGTCAAAAGTAGATTCCGTCAACACGTGTTTTGCAAGAGCGCCCGATGGTAATTGGATTGAGTTTATCAAACAGGCGGTGAAGATATTTAATTTTGTAAGGATCTGTGTTGCTTCATCTTAAAGCCGAGAACGAATTATCATTATGAAATAATTAAAAAGTTGCCACACATTATTCGAGGTTCTATATTATAACTATACCGATTAAGTGACTGTGAGTTTGATACTTAAGCTGTGGTGGTCCAGTAGCCGCGTAATTCATAGACATAATACAGTGTTAAGGTGTTCAGCAATGTGTTGCAAAACAACCTTGCAGCGTTCTCACATTTATTTAGGCGCGCCAATGGCAGTAAAACAGTTTACTTCAGAAAACAGTTTAATCAAAAAAATATTTCAAACATAGAATTAATACAAATGGAAGGTTTATGTAATCTCAATCATAACTTATTGTTCAGACAATTTCAATTAAAATATGACTTATCATTTTGATGAACCAATTAATATGGTGATAATTATAATGCGTAGATTACAATCACGCTGAAACCACGTGTGACAATCGTTTTATACCTCCCTAGTCGTTTCTGAGATGTGCGTACGCCGTTTACATACATGCATTAAAAAACTGAAACGCAAAAAAGCAAGGTTGACCAATACATGTAAAAAAAACTGGAAGGGTGTGTATAAGAAACCGCGTCCGGGTATTGGCTAACTCGAGAGTAAAAGGATTATACAAACCAACACAACGTGTGATCCGTAGTTACATATCGTATACGAATAGTACAAATATAATATAGTAAACGTAACGGTTTTTGAAAATACCGAAACGAGATTAAAAGTTACCCGGTGCCTGTCTATATCAACAATTTAACGCACTTCGAATATAAGGATACTTTTTCATCTTGATTTTTATCTACATATTTCATTATCAAATAGTATCATTCGTTTTGAATTAGTATCTCCGGAACAGGTGGCGAAACAATATGACAATATATAAACCGTCGTTTGATATTCGGAAAAATAGCATAGGTACTAACATTTTTTTGTTTGCTAACAAGAAACAATTGCGCGATTTGCCAGCTCATTATTTTCCTCTCATCTAAAATAACAATGACTTCACAGATAATGTACGGGTAAAATCTCGAAGTTAATAATACAGTAGAATATATTTCAGGCATTTTCCAATACTGCGGTAAAATTTTACACCGCATTGCAGAGAAACACGAGATCATATTAAATAATCCTTATAAACACTTGAAATAACAAGATTGTTTTGCTAATTCTTTTGAGAAATAATGTAGGTATCTAGGGAGCTAATAATACATACATACGCTAAAGTATGGAATCAGTTCGTTGCAGTTTTAAATTAATTTTTGAAACAGTTAGAAATTAATATATATTATTTTTATTTAAAGCTATCTTTATAACTTCCGTTCCTTTTTAGTTTTTGTGTGGAAGATAGGGATTTTTTAATTATACCCACAATGACGTACTTTATATTAAGATAGTTAATGGCTTATAATATTCAGTGTACCTGCATCTAGCATTACACGAAATTATAAACTGTCGAAAAATTCTAACGAAAGAGTAGATATATGTAGATATAATTGAAGTGATAATTAGAAAGGCAATACCGTTTAAAATTTCAATCCTAAGTGACTTCCTGTTATTGATATGCACTTAAAATCTTATCACGTCTAACAGGTAGCTAGATATCTCTTTTATTTCTTATAATAATTATTACTATTATTGTAATTATTGAAAAATATATTAGTCCCTGTATTTGTAAATTAATTCATACACATAAATATAATTCTTGAAACAAATTACTACTCAAATCTGTGGGCATTCCCATGAGCTTATCCTTTTCGCCAGCAATGGCTTTAAACTCAACGATACAATTATTTCTTATATAAACACGAAACATTCATTTACTAAGCATCAGTTCATCCGTGCACCTGAACGCCTGAAGATGCCGAAAGGCGAAACCCGGGTCGTTAGTGACAAAATCTGTGAGAATTTCAACGATTCAAATTTAATATTGAAATTCCACCAAGCACCTTCAGTCGAAATCTTAAATATTAAGGTTAATTATAAAACGTTAGTTATTATTCGCCTTCTGATTCTTATGCGGGATTTCACCTTTTGAAATGGCACCGATCCGTAATAATAATTTGGCCCTTTCTTTCTACCTGACTTGAGTCCATATGAGGTGATGCACCGTTAATGTGTTTTTAATTTAGACATTAAATATTCATTGAAAATTGCAATCCAAACGATAGAACCAATACATCATGGCGCCACTGTGAGCATCATATTTGTTTGTAAATTGCATGAGATAAAAATTAAGAAACATGAATTGTGAAATGTCAACTGTTATTTATGGTGGGATAAAATTATAAATAACTTCATTATATTGTCGCACAGTGGCTATTATTTATACCGATAAATAATTTCCTAAATATTTGACCGAAAGATATAGATAGTGCCTACAATAGTAAACTCGCAATACAAAAAAAAAAAAGTAAATTTTATTTTCGTTACGACTTCTCGTGCCTCAGGTAGATATTTTAATAATTGATAGCCGACCCATCTAGGTATCTAATTATACAAATAACGGGTAGTATGCCATCAACTTAATATATTAAAGCTCTGTTTCACAATAATGGCTACCGTAGGATTATAAAGGCGTCTCCTGGCACTAAATAAGACCCAGTGCCGTATATTTATGTCCATTAATACAAAGCAAATGATCATGCTGCTATTTCATTCTTTTAACACCGCCGACTGCCTCTTAGATTAATAAAGTATTTTTAATTTTAGTACGGTAGAAGCTTTAGTTGTACTGTATTCATTTTTATTATTTGTGTATGGGATATCGCACAAGAAAATAACATGCATGGCCGACCAAGGGGCTACTGAAGCAGTCAACCAACACACCAAGTACCTATGTACGAGTACTCCCTTTTCAGATTGTAGATAATGGAATATGACTACAGATACCTAGCTTCTGTTACTGGCCACATAATTCAATTGCAATCTATCGACACTGCATCACGTCATATTATTATACAAATATTACTTATAAGTTTAGATTTACAAGTGCAGCAATTCGACCGCAATAAAAGGACCGTGACATGAAAAACTCTTGACGGATTCAATAAGTGAGCGAATACGAATGCAATGAAGTAAAGAATACTTTGATTAAGCCCGTCCGTCCATGTATTTCACTCGATTCTAAATTCAAAATATTTTACCATCTTATTTGTTATGGGCTGTTCAAAAAAATATATTAATCGCCGGGTATTACTTATCGCAAAGTATGCATATCACTGATTTGCGATATTTAGTGTTGATGATAAGCAGAGAGAATGGCATTATTATTTTATTTGAATTGTGTCATTTGTGTCTGAAACGGCGTTATTGACCGAAATCACGTATACCACACCGAAACATAACCTCAATGACAAAGGACGGTGTAAGTATGACGGAATAATAAATTGTAAATTTACAAATAATTAATACTTAACTGTAAGTAATGTAGGGGTACTCTCGTTATAAAGTTTTTCGCAGTTTTATGTTGAAATCGCTTCCAATAAGTGTAAAAAAGGACTTACATTCCAAAGTAATTCGTGTAACGTGTTTACATACCTACACTGATTACAAAAATAATATGATCACACACTTCGTCAAAACATTAATTTAATAAGGTGTTTGTTACCATCAATACCAAATCGTTGATGGAAAGATATTATATTAAAAAATAAAACACTATTATTTTGTACCAATTTCACATTATATTATTATTGTATTATATTAGGACTGGCTTCGTTCATAGCGAAGTATTTACCAGTTGATCTATAATAAATTATGTGTAATTAGTACAAAAAGTGTTAAATATTTTAATTAATAATCCTAAAGTTGGTATGTATATGCCAATTCACTACATGCATGACAATGAAAACTACTTGAAATATGACGAATTTTTAAGCAACTTTGAGTCATATTTCTATTTTAAATGTAATTTTGGTAATACCTAGAAGTAGTAGAATGAAGACACGAACAAACTTGTTGATTAAGCTAACCCAAGCTTTAACAGCTGTATGGTACTTGTAATCACAAAGTTTTCCATGAGAAACACAAATCCCAAAACATAACTGCATTAAATTAAAAACAACAATAATAGGATGACGGTCAGGGTCAATAAGTCCCTCTCATACACTTAAGCCCTAAAGTTCAAACTGTGATTCAAAATTTAAATTTCAAATTGAACTGCACAAAACCTGTTACATTAAAACAGTATTGAGTAGGATAGAGAAAATACAATAGACCACTGGCCAAACCTGCTTTCAGAAGTCGTCGTCGAAGATACAAGGTGCCAGCTGGTGGCTGTGTAAATTTAAACATACAATTCTCCCACGAAACAAACGAGGGAAGGACAAGTAACGTGACCCCTTTAAATTGTTTTCATTTGCTACATATTATACGAATAATTAATACAAATCTGGATTCTACGAGGTGAATTAAAATTACAGCTTTCGATATTGTCACGCATTGTTAACTGCATAGTCCCCTAGATGAAATGTCAAAATCATTAACATTATAAGGGGACTAAGGGCGTATGAATGGGACGTTAAGATTTGCTCTCCAGGCGACTCCTGGCCTAAGACTTTTCCCACAAATCGATACGTGGGAAATAATCAAAATTTAATTTGACAACATTAAAAGTTACAAGCTATCAATTAAACGTGAGAAATAGTCACCTGAAAGTCTAAACATTTTTCTTTACTAAATAATAATTCATCACACCCGTACCTAATTAACGAATTGGTGCATGTTTATGTTTATTTTCACACAATCAATTATAAGAGTCGTTTAAAGCAGGGCTGTGGTCGGAGTCGTGGAGTCAGACTGTTTTAACCGTAGTCGAACTCGAAAAAAACTAATAGTTTCGAGAGATTGTTTAAAAAATTGTGTGTTCAAATCGGTAGGGTTAGAAGTGGCACCACTACATGCTACTAAACTTAAAAAAACGAATCAAATTCGTGTTTCAAGCTAAGGTCTGAGTCGTCTTATTTCTTGATGACTCCACGGCCCTGGTTAAAATATAACCTATAGAATACTATTCAAGCACCAGCATTTTAATTATCAAAACAAGATAGAGAAGGTGCTGCACTTTTGCAATGCCAGAAAGGTCATATCGAAACGCAGAAATGTAACAACATACGTACAGCGTAATTATTCCAAATTAAGTATTGTCATAAATAAATAATAGATGAATGTCTAAGGATTAAAGTAACATTTTATAACGTTGCGAAATAATGGCAAAACAATATTACCTTGCAAACGAGTTCTTCTTGAGTTCTAACATCTAAGCAACGGCACAGTGATGAACCCTCGACCTGTTCTAGTAAAAGATATTTGTTTCCTACTAGAGAGGCCTGGAAGTCGGGATCTGAGGGAGCAAAATCATCGGGGTCTGCTGGACCTCTCAATCTATCGAGAGGTCGCGGAGAGATCACTCTTTCCTCTTGCCCCGCAAAGTTTACGCTACCCTTCACACTTTCTTCGCCATTCTCAGGCTGTTTACTAACACCTAACCCCACAAGGTTCATCATTGCATTTTGTTGAGACATTGTATCCATTTTTAAACAGTTATTATTACTTCACTTAATCACACAATATCACAAGCACTGAACAATATTGCCACTTGTTACGCGGTATTCAATCTTTGGCGGTATCGCAGAAAAAACTTTCAACACAATTCACAATTTTTAAAATTTAAACATTAGAGTATTTATTAAGCACATCAAAAATATTACTAAAGGAACGTATGTAGTTAATCCTATCGCGATGACGATGGGCCTGAAAAAGAGTGACAATGAACAGTTAACAATGGGCAAAACGTAATTGCGTAAGCTAAAATATGCATGACATTGCGACAATTTAATATATAGCAGTTAATGTATTAAGCACTGCATAATTATAACAGGTAATAAAAATATCTATTGAATTCACATTTAATGAAATTAATATACGATTGCTAAAGGTAAAACAATAAACGAACGACTGGCCAAATAAATTTGCAAATCACAAACCTTGGGCTTGTTTTTCTTGAGTGGATATCGTACCAAAATTTGACCGCCCTTACGATAAACGTGTACGACAGCTCTTGAATCGACGGTGTATTTGATCTGTTGACAGGCCAATATTTTGGGCCGGTGTCCGCTCAAGGCAAGCAAAACTAGCACTGACACAATACAGAACCGACCACTGCGGGCGCCATTACGATACTGAAAATTCTAAAGCGACAGGCGTGCGCTGCAGACTGTCGCGTTGTCGATTCAAGCAAAAACTCTGATTCAACGTGGGCCTTAGCAAATTTAATTACAAATGAATTGCCCGCAGGCCTCGGTTTCAATAAATTATTCAGTAAAAATGCGCCAATTACATACATTCGTAAAATGTCGAATCTTATTATTATTATGTGTATGATTATATCGTCGCCATTATCACATCAATGCATATATACCATATACTTTTCAGAAAACAAAAGATCCGACTAATACTATAATGTAAGATAAAACAACTACATAACGTATGTATATTTTGTTGAAGAATAAAATCTCTTACGAAAACTTTCGACTTGGGAAAACAGTGCGATGCGTTTGGGAGTAATTTACAAATATTTAATATAAGTAGCTAGGTACTTTAAATTTCAAACTAGGTAGTTGCTGCAATGACAAAAAAAAATATTGCAACTTGTATGTATGACTGTTCAAAAACTTTAGTGACCCACTAGTTCTTATGTACTATAAATAAAAATTATCGATTTCCCAGAAAATTGCATACCCATTGTGAAATGATGATATTTGTTATCAGGTAGGCGAATCTTATAACTAGGAATTGATTTTTTATTAAATAGGTACCTGAACACACTTGAATAATGTGTATCATTCAGTGGTGTAGGAAGGGGTTCTGCCTACTTGAATTTGCCGCCCCAAATTAATTTTGTTTTTAAATCACTTCTCCCATTTTTTTATCTACGAACTTGAAATTTTTACTACAGGTGGATTATTTTTTTAAGTATAAATATAATTTCGTGCTAAATTTGAGTTTGGCCGGCATGCTCCTTGTTAAATTAAGAAAACTAATATTCTCAGAACTTTAAGAGTAGTAATTAAATTTAAGAAAGCAGTGATGTACATTTAATGTTTTTGACGTAATTATCTACGATGATCTAAGTATAATTTTTGAAACATAAAATTACAATTTAGTGCAGCTATTAATATTAATTAAATTACGGTAAGTTGTGTACTGTTACATACGTATATAGAGTAAAATTACTTTAATTTTATAATTGCATAAGAGTGATAAAAAAATCACTCTTTCCTCTAACATCACAAATAGATTTGAGATAAAGCGAGCCCCTTGTTGACGTATTGGCAGCCCACTGTTTATAAGCATAGAAATGGGTATTTCAGAAGAAAAATGATATATAACGTTTTTTTTTAAATAAATGTTTCATAATTTTCTAAGATACATTTCTTATAAAATGCATAAATAAAGTCAAACAATAGGAACATATTTAATGGTGACATAGTTGTCAATAATGAATAATATATGATCGGTGAAAAAATTGTCAATTCTACAGGATGATATTTTTGTAATTAAATACACATTTTAAAATCACACTGTGGAACCTAATCCAGATACTTTATTTTCATTGATGTTAAAATTACTTTTTATCATTACCTATTATAGTGATTGAAGTCCTATCATAAATCTGAATTTATTTGAAAACGATGGCGAGCCAAAAATATTCAAGCAAAATGTGGAAACTTTTTGTTCTTAAATTTGATGTAATTTATTGAATTGAATTGTAATTTAAAGAATATCCAGATTCATATTTGGATATTTTTCATTATATGGTCATAATCTAGGTGAGAAATAATAAAAAATCTTTTCATTAAATTTCGTCACATTTATACGATTTTATTGACTTTTATTATTTTATTATAATAAATAAACTTTGTGTTTTCAAGTATGTACAATTAATTAGCATTTCTAAAAACTATTTTTTATTATATTCTCCTTTCGGGTTGTATTTGTAACCTGTAAAATTCGTATATTTTTTTTAATTGATAAAATTACATACATAAAAAGGGTATTAGATTATTTGTCCTACCTGAAAAAAATAATATTGGGAGAGTGGCATAAAGGTTAGCTATCACTGTATTTTGCCAAAATATTTTTATAAAAATTAAAAAAGACAAAAATAACAATAATAATATTGATACCTAGTACAATTTAAAATGAATTTAATGTTATTAAATAGTGCGTAGTGACATCTGCTAAAAAAAAATATAACAATATATTATTGGAAGCTTAGAAGTTACAGTTTCCTATAATATTCACTTCATAATTTTTAAAATTTCAGACACACAGAGCCCGTCCATTTTATTCTAGGAGCTCTAAAAAACATTCATTAAGAAATTCACATTGTCAGAAACATTTCGAATCATGGCTGCACATTATTTTTTAAATTTATATATTATCGATACGTGTTAATTAACCAGTTGATTTATGACAGACCTTTTTTGCGGTTGTTTAATAATCGAATAACCTCATAACGAAGTAAACAAATCGCTTAGCGCCGAGATCCCCAAACCTTTTGAAAAATGGGTCGTATTAAATTCTTTAAAAACTTAAGGGGCCGGACGGCAAATTAATTCTTATTGGAACCCAATCAGAATATTAATTTATATGATTTTACATAATATATAATGTAAACAAATGTAGTTTATAATGGAAAATATTTATTACAATGTATAGGTATCTAATTAAAATTTAAAAGTAAGAAAGTTATAATAAAACCAATTATTGACTTATTTTTTGTATAGTTTTACAGTTTTTACATATTGTATAGATGTTTTTCATGTATTGATTAAAAGATTGAGAGAAGGGCGTATATGCAGTGATGTGCTGCTATGGGTTCGCAATATAGGGTTAAAATAGGGTTTTTTATTTATCGTTATTCCGAGATCGAATTTTAAGAGTAAGAATATTGAATATCAAGACAATAGAGTTTATGGAAATCTCCCTCGAGAAAAGTTTATTGATAGTATAATAAAAAATATGACATTAACCTTTAAACGCCCAGGCGCTATGCGCAGTAGGAGTGGTTCACTGCAAAAGAATTTTTTCGCAATCCTTTGCTTGTTTAAAAATAACTACATCTCCAAAACTAGTCAACTAATTTGGGTAAAGTAAGAAGCATTATATATAAAAAAAGATTATTTATAATTAACAATAGCTTTATTTACAATTTATATAATCACACATTAAAGTTGAAGAATTAAAACTATAAAAATTACATGCAGGGGTGGGCTGGAGGGGGCTCGGATGGGTTCGTGCGAGCCCCTTGTTAGATTTTACCACGGCCAGCGAGCCCCTTGTTTAATTAAGAGAAAACAATATTCTCATATCAAATTAGTACATAACTGCAATATCTGACTTATATATTATATACGACAGCTTCCAGTATACACAGTAGTACATTTTTAGCCATTAGCACATTGATTAGCTTATAGTGAACTATATATTGTTGCATATTATAAGTGTATGAAGTAACAGTCGTTTGATTATTTAAGTATTGTATATAAAAAATAAAAGGAGAAAGTCCTCAAAATTAAAAAAAAAAACACTTCTGCAACCACTAGAGGCATACTGGCAGCGGTGGGCTGCCAATACGTTAACAAGGGGCTTGTTTAATATCAAAGCAATTTATCACTTATATGCAATTATATCAATTGTGGAAAGGAAAAAGGACGTAACCCACACATGTATGTATATAACACACAGTTGATATGTATATAAATATCAACAATTCTGGTTCATGGTCTTAATTTTCAGGTTCCATTACCTTAACAATTACCAAAAAATGTGTAGAATTATTTCCAAAATTATTTTAACCCTAATTTTAGTGATAATGAATCTAGAACATTATTATTTGACGAATGATTCCAATGATCCTGCTTACCAAACATTTAGTTAGGTATTCGTAAATTTAAGTACAATATAAAAATACATTTAAAAACTACATGCTAAAGTTTATCCAAATTTAGAAACACACAATTTGCTACAAGATTACCAGATAATTATCAAATTAAAATGAACATGAAGTTCTCATGTTTCACAAATTAAAACGATATATTTATATTTACTGCAAATCACTTAATTTTTTAATAAATCATCCCAGAACTGAAGCCTTTCGCCGAATGAATTTTGTATTAATTTATTGGAATCATTTATAACAAGACAGTTCATTTCTTCTGCAGTTGCTGGCTTCCAAATCACATCAATGTTCTCAGACAGTTTCGGAGTTGGATTCCTAAAATAATAATACAATATAGATGAAAATAAATATAAATTTACGGTGTCATACAGAATGCGAGTAGAGCTCAACCCAGATGCTTTTCATTTATTTAGACCTAGAGTGATTGATTTTATGCACGCTACACAGTCATGGGAAGTTTCTCCTAAGACACTATCAGTTATGAAAAAAACTGTATACAGTGGAATCTCGATTTTACGGTTTTCAAAGGACCGTAATAAATTAATGAATAATGCGGGAAACCAATAATGCGGGAAATCTTCAAGTCATACCAAAAAAATGTTTAATTTTCAAAAAAAATATTTATTTATGTAACTAAATGCGATGTAAAACTATTTGAGCGAAAAAAAAAATATTCTACAAAAACAGTCAATCGGGATAATAATTGGGACGAGACGATAATATTTAGATGATATATTGAGGAAATCAGTAAATCGGGGAATGATAAACGTGGAATTATTAAATATTTTTATGACGGGGTCTTAGTCGAATAAAAAATAAATCCATGCAAAAAACAAAGATAGCGAGAACGGTAGATCGGGGTTCCACTGAAAAAAATCGCGAAACGAAGTGCGAGGCAAAACTATTTATGAAAAATATTCAACGAAAACGGTCAATCAGGATAATATTAGTGACGGGACCAAAATATTTAAACGATAGATCCAGGAAAACGGTAAATCGGAGAACGATTAATGCGGGATTTTTTTACATTGTTCTTATGGGTGTTTGGCCGGGATTATGAAAAATAAACGATCCATGCAGGAAAACGAACAATGCGAGAACGGTAGATCGGGGTTCCACTGTATACTCTTAACGTTTCTGCACCGATGTAAAATACTAAATAACAGATTGGAAAGCAGCGATGTGTAGTTGTGAGTTGTTTTAAGATTTAAAATATTTCACTTCCCACCGTTCAATCTGTAAAAATATTGATTTTTTTGTACAAATTCCGGTTGATGATGACTCTATTACATATTGTTTTATTCTAATAACCTTTATTGCTGTTGTTACGATAATATGAAAATGTACACTTAAAGTATCAACGATGAGATTATTTGATCTTTGGTATAATGCAAACAAAGTTTATCAAATATTTTTTTTTGTTTATGTTTAGTTCTAGAATCTAGAAAAAGATGCATTACAAAGAAGCCAAACACTTTTCACAATTTGTTACACAAGATGTGGAATATTCGAGTTATAATTTTTTTCTTACATTGAACTTAAACAAAGTTACCACCAATTAATCGAAAATATTAGCAATGGACTGCGTTCATTTGTATAAATTAATTAATTAAATTGCTCATGGTATGGTTGCCCAATTTGGTTAGCCATGTGTATTTATGTAATAAAGCTTTTTGAGTAATGGTAAAAGTTGAACCATGATTTTACAATGAATAAAAAGTTCAATTTGCTAACCATTTATTAATATAATTGTGATCATAACTGGTGAAGTGCTTAATATATAAAAAATATAATATTTGGAAAATCTACATACCCAAATTTGGCAAAATTAGTCCACATATCTGAAATAGTATTGATAACTGAAATGTCAGTTTCTGTAAGAACGATTCCATTTGATTGTGGAAGTGAAACTTTGAACAAGTATCCCAACTCATCTCCATGTGCGGCACCAGTGTATTTGAATTTAGCAAAAAACTTGAAAGCATTCAACGCTCCGCTGTAAGCAAAGTTGTAGTAATAGGTTGGAGATGAATATTTACTCAGCAATTTGACACATATATTAGTGTCTTTGACAAATTCTACATCGGTCATAATATCGACGTAATCTTCAAACAGATTATCTTCTGTTGGAAAGTAGAATTTTTTGATTTTAGCAGCGATTTCCTTGGATTTCACTGGACCAAGGGAGCTTTGTACATCTGGTGTTAAAAATATTTGGAAATCAGGAATGAGCTTTTCCAATGTTGGGTTTTCTAAGCCGGTGGTTACAGCTTTATAATAGTGTAAAACTCCTTCCTTAGACGTTAATCCTACCATAGTTGGAACCTTATTATATTTTCCAGTTTCCGTAAGCTTCTTTGGACATTGGGTGAAGAAAGATTCTTTCGCCAAGTGTTCCCTTTCAATGACAGGAGCGAATGGCAAATCAAGTCCTGGAGTAACTGCTGTGAAATCTGGATGAACAGATATCTTGACCAAATCTTCGACCGGTACATTTTTCAAAAAATGTAGGACGTCGTCATTGTTAGTTGATTTCATGCCCAGCTTTTCAGCCATCATAAATGCTATTTTTTCTGGGTTCATTTGCATAGACCAGTCATTCATACAAGAACCTGACTGCACTATAGCTTTATTAAATAGCCCAGCCGACATAGGGGATACAACGTGGCTATGTACAGAGATTCCGCCAGCACTTTCTCCAAATATTGTGACGTTTTCAGGATCTCCGCCAAATTTTTCAATGTTATTTTTTACCCATTTTAAAGCCATCACCTGGTCTTTCATTCCAGCGTTTCCTGGATTATCTTTTGTATTGAGACAAAGATAGCCTAGAGGCCCTAATCTGTAATTGAAGGTCACAACTACTACGTTTTTTTCAACCAAATAATCAGGACCAAAGAATATGTCACTGCCTGAACCCATTGTAAATCCTCCACCGTGAATCCAGAACATTACAGGAAGCGATCCACAAGTAGATTCACTTTGTGGCACAGAAATATTAAGGTGGAGACTGTCTTCGCTTCCTCCGTATGCTTGCGAGAATATCACGTCCATCTGAGAACTCATTTCTTTTTCTTTTGTTGCATCGTAAATACCAGACCATGCTTCAGCAGGTTGAGGATCCTAAAAAACAAATAAATCTTTCATCAATTCAAATATCACAACGAACGAGCTTACCAAAACGGTGAGCGTTATATCCCATGAAAGAGAGTAAGAGCATGAAAGTATTCACTTTGTTCAGTATTATACATCACTACCAGGGATGTTTGAAAAGACAACTAAAAATTTATTCAATCAGCTTTGACTAAGTAAAGATTCTTTGAATGAAATCTTTTATATGTTCTTGTATCAAATGAATACTTATGTAGACTTATAAATATTATTTTTCTATTCTAATAGGGGAGGAGAATCCGTTCATATTTTTTTACTGGTTCCTACACTAATACATAAATAGATATATGTAGTGATTTTTTCTCATGTAACGCGGAGGAACCTTTTTTCTTACCATTTTAAATGTTTTTTTTTTTATAAAAATTAAATTTGTTGTTTTTCCCTATCTTAGCTACTTGATAGATAGACTTACTTAGATGTTATGTACCAGGTATTGTAACACTTATAAATTACTGTCTTAATACAAAAAAATACCGGGTCCATAAACTTACTCTGTGACCAAAACCAGGGGCTTAAAATAAAGTTTGATTTAGTGCGCTTTTTGTATCACATGTATTCCATCTGCAATAGTTTTGTCCATTAAACTCGCCACCTTTGACACTTTTCTACGAAATACATTGATTAGTAGTCACTCTGAAGAAGACAAGGCTTTCGAATACCAGAACGAACAACATTTTCTTCAAAGGCATGAGTGTTTGCAAGGCTTTTTTTACCATGTAATGCGGTGGGACGGCGCTCCGGTACCTTTTTCCTTGACATTTTTAACGTTTCAAATTAATATTGGCGAAATTTTCTTTTTATTTTAAACGGAAAACACAAAACAATTCCAGGTTCGTAGACTTACTCTGTGCCATACGCTTCACATTGGGAACGGAGATGGATTAGAAAAAAAAGGCTTAAGTAATAAGCTTGACAATAAGTGAGTTCCGGCACTTTAAAAAAAAAAAAAACACTGGGTGTTAGTGACATCTTAAAAAAATCCCCCCAGCTTTCCAATCATAATTTATGGGGTTAAGCAAGAGTGACTGTTTACCACTAGTCCTGTTCTAGCTCTATCCTTCCATCATTACTTTCTTTGAAAAAAAGGATGAGGAACAGAGTAACAACCAGTTCTCGTAAAAAATTACAAGATATTTTGGGCTCGCAAGAAGCGAACGATCATCAAGTGAAAAAGATAAATTTAAGAATGGTAGGTCAATGTGTTATTATTATATTATTGAATGTAACTGGGTACGTGTGTGGCTAGGGCTAATATTATTAAGTTAAATAAGAATAACGGCACTTACTTGAAATCTTAATTCGCCTAATGGTGGCTTTGCATAAGGGACTCCCCGGAAACTATTGTAAGTACACCCATTGACTGTAGTGACCACTCTTCCCTTTAGTACGCCTTGATCTATTGTCACCTGGGTGGTAGAAATACTGTTGCAATTAGTTCAGCGGAGTTACTGAAAAAATATGTATTTTATTTTACTTGACGTGTGTATTACGTAGAAATAGATAGCGAGCTCTTGAAATATTTCTCAACTATAACGTTGTTATAATTATTTTGTTTCAAGTACCTAATTGTGGCCGGTAAATATCGTCTTTTTCCACTACTTTTAGGCAACACAACATTAAACGCATATGACTAACAAATAGGGCTGAATTAGTATTTTGAAGTCTATGGGGGCCCAATATATTTGTATCAGAAAAAAAATGATTTCGCATGCTAGAATTTCTTTAAATCCAGTGATTAAGTCTTCTCCAAATAAATCTCCTAGTTGATATTTGTCAATTTCTAACAACAAAAAATACAAAATCGACTATTTAACATTATTTGGTTTGAATACGTTCGTACCACAAAAACAACTATAAATTGAAGGAAATAGATAGATTATGATATTTTCATTGTGACAAAAATGTATCCACAAAACACTATAATAGCTTACACTGGATTTGTCGAATTATCCAAACAATGTTTGATTAAGGATAGGAAGAATCTTTCATTTAATCTCTTATTTGAAAATATTTTATATCTGTCTTCACTGATGGGTTATTTTATGTAATAAATAAAAAATGAATAATGCAGCCCCTCGGCTGGCGGCCGCCACTGTATTTAGGCCTACACAAAACACCTTAAAACCCTCCAGAGGCGAGAGCTATTTTCAATATTTTCTTTTTAAACCACGTTGAAGTGACGGATAACATTCATTTCTAACAAAAATTAAAAAAAAAACACACACACACAAAGTTATAGATACCCTGCTTGACTATATGGTCATGTTCATCCTTATATTGCCGTGTCATATTGTGTACTGACAGTAGTAAGGACGAGCGTGACCGCATGGGCACATAAGCATTCGGGTTGAAATATAGCTAAACGTGAAATTTTTAAAAATATTTACAATTTTAACTCTTTAGTATCAACATATTTGAACACAAATATATTAGTAAAAGTTTTGTAAATAATTTAATATTTTGATAAAATAGTATTTAACGGTTTCAAAAGTCCATTAAAAATAAATGGAAATTCAAAAAATCGCATGAGCTTTTGGTAATCGTTTCCGTCCCCGCGGCTGATGTCTGTATCATTTTTAACCAAAATTAAGTGAAACCGACGATATTCAGGTAGAAAAGGGATGAATAGTGGGATCAATAGACAACAGTTAGGGCATCCAATCCCGGGATCCCGTTCATTTTTCTGATCCCGAAATTCCGGTATTGAGATGGCCGCGATCCCGGGATTTCGGGATTGAGAAATTTTGAGGAAATTCCGTAAATTTACACGAAATTGGAAATCGGAGATTTCAAATTCCTCGGTGAGCTAAAAAAAACGAGTTTCTGTGAGATTCCGGGAAAAAGTATAGCAAATTGAGGATTTCAAATTCCTCGGTGAGAAAATCTCAATCCCGGGATTCAAAATAAATCAATCCCGAAATCCCGGGATTGGAAAAAGGCTCCGGCATTGGATACCCTAACAACAGTGTTTACTGTGACCATATGGTCACGCTCGTCCTTGGAGAGTTTACAACACCTATTTAGGATATGTCACAGTTACACGACACCAGTGTGATGGGTAACCATTATATTGAATGAATGTACCAAAGTTTTGATTTATTTGTTAACTTCTAACTTTGTAAATCACAAAAAAAAGAATTCTGGGACACCGGAAATGTTTTTTAATGCTCAACATAGTCACGCCTCAAATTGCCGACCGATCATAAGAGTTTATTGTTAAAAACAACAATATGGCCAAATAACGAATCTAATTTAATTTGAACGTCAAATACCAATCTACCAGCTCGCACGAAAAATTGACTGTACTTGCAATGTCATCGGATACGTAAAAAATATTAATCACAAATTTCGATGGTAATCGAAGATTTATCAGAACATTGCGTTTTAACAATATTTGATTTTATGATTAGTAATAATTACATACATATTAAATTGTACAGGTGTCTGCCTAAATAAAACATTTACAGGTCCCTTCAGAACGAATGAAGTATACAATACTGATGTTAAATATTATTTTTTATGTATATTTTTCGAGACCGTAAAATGATGGTTTAACCGGAGGAGGTGGAGTCGGAGTCCTGGACTCGGAATGTTTTTACCGGAGTCATAGTCGGAAAAAAACTAACGACTCCGTCTTCTTTTTTTGGGTATACAAATCGCTAGAGTCAAAAGTGGCGCCACCGCATTTTAATAAGATTAAAAAAATATTAAAGGTACGAACACATTAAAAACAATTTCACTCTTTAATAAATAAATAGTTTTTGGTTTTGTAAGATTACAAAAAATCAAGGAAGGATTTCCTAATTCTTTATTGATAAAATAGGAATTTACGCCCTCGTTTACCTAGAAACTTGCAATTCGTTGTTCAATAAAATATTGCTTCTATGAAACTATGTGTTAGAATTGAGCTGAGCTTTTTGGGGTTTGGTCGAATTTAAAAAGATTTGTAATGAATGCATGTATTTTTTATCAGCTGTAAATCGTGTACATATACAATAGTAAAAAAGATTAGTAAATCAAATGAAGCTTTTGTATAGGCATCAACGAGAATGCTTTTACCTTCATTTAACATTTTTTTCTCAGCTTTAAATTTCAATTCTTGAATAAGGATGCCACTGGTTTTACAATACCAGTAAAAGAGATTCATTGATTTATCTGACGAAGTCAATAATCATTTTTGAAAATATGGAATGTTTGAATTGGTACATACTAACATAAATGCTTTTTGTATTACTTTACCTACAGTGAAATTATGATCTTTTATATTTTTGGTAGGTATAACATGCATTTTATATTAGTAAATTTTCTTAAAATAACTTAATCATCTTTATTAAAAAGTACTCTAAAATTCCTCGTCGCTGTCGTGACTTTGACTGAAATGACATTGATAAAAAAAACCCATTACACTCATTACTTTAGGCACTGTTAATTACATTAAAAAACCGATCAGTACTAAATAACATGACATCTATATATTAATAGCCGATAATGTCCGTCTGAGTGTAAGGACGTCCTCGACCTTCCAGTCTCCACTTTTTTAAATAAAATAAAATCTATAATAATCACTTTTCACTTTTCACAAATGTGTGCGTACTGATGTCATCGGGTCTTTTTCTTCTTTTACGAAATTTATTTGTTAGCGTATTTGAAAATTATTTGAATAAAATATATATACTACGAAAAATGATTGTTAGCAAACGTGAACATTATTCCAAAAATTCAATAATTTGCAATTTAAAAACTGCAGGGCTGTCGATATATGCGCCGAGGTCGATTTATGGTACTATGAAAAATGATTGTTAGCAAACTTGAACATTATTCCAAAGATTTAATAATTTACGAAATTTCTGCTCCTACGAAAAATGGTTGTTAGCAAACTTGGACATTATTCCAAATATTAAATAATTTACGAAATTTCTGCTCCAACGAAAAATGGTTGTTAGCAAACTTGAACATTATTCCAAAAATTCAATAATTTACGAAATTTCTGTTACTACGAAAAATGGTTGTTAGCAAACTTCAACATTATTCCAAAAATTCAATAATTTACGAAATTTCTGCTACTACGAAAAATGGTTGTTAGCAAACTTGGACATTATTCCGAAAATTCAATAATTTACGAAATTTCTGCTACTACGAAAAATGGTTGTTAAACTTTATTCCAAAAATTGAATATTTTACGAAATTTATGCTACTACGAAAAATGGTTGTTAGCAAACTTAAACATTATTCCAAATATTGAATAATTTACGAAATTTATGCTACTACGAAAAATGGTTGTTAGCAAACTTAAAAATTATTCTAAAAATTAAATATTTTACGAAATTTCTGCTACTACGAAAAATGGTTGTTAGCAAACTTAAACTTTATTCCAAAAATTCAATAATTTACGAAATTTCTGCTCCTACGAAAAATGGTTGTTAGCAAACTTAAACTTTATTCCAAAAATTCAATAATTTACGAAATTTCGGCTACTACGAAAAATGATTGTTAGCAAACTTAAACTTTATACCAAAAATTGAATATTTTACGAAATTTATGCTACTACGAAAAATGGTTGTTAGCAAACTTAAAAATTATTCCAAAAATTAAATATTTTACGAAATTTCTGCTCCTACGAAAAATGGTTGTTAGCAAACTTGAACATTATTCCAAAAATTCAATAATTTACGAAATTCCTGCTACTACGAAAAATGGTTGTTAGCAAACTTGAACATTATTCCAAAAATTCAATAATTTACGAAATTTCTGCTCCTACGAAAAATGGTTGTTAGCAAACTTGAACATTATTCCAAAAATTCAATAATTTACGAAATTTCTGCTACTACGAAAAATGGTTGTTAGCAAACTTAAACTTTATTCCAAAAATTAAGTAATTTCCGAAGTTTCTGCTACTACGAAAAATTGTTGTTAGCAAACTTAAACATTATTCCAAATATTAAATAATTTACGAAATTTCTGCTCCTACGAAAAATGGTTGTTAGCAAACTTGAACATTATTCCAAAAATTCAATAATTTACGAAATTTCTGCTACTACGAAAAATGGTTGTTAGCAAACTTAAACTTTATTCCAAAAATTCAATAATTTACGAAATTTCGACTACTACGAAAAATGGTTGTTAGCAAACTTAAACTTTATTCTAAAAATTGAATATTTTACGAAATTTATGCTACTACGAAAAATGGTTGTTAGCAAACTTAAAAATTATTCCAAAAATTAAATATTTTACGAAATTTATGCTACTACGAAAAATGGTTGTTAGCAAACTTTAAAAATTATTCCAAAAATTAAATATTTTACGAAATTTCTGCTTCTACGAAAAATGGTTGTTAGCAAACTTGAACTTTATTCCAAAAATTCAATTATTTACGAAATTTCGGCTACTACGAAAAATGGTTGTTAGCAAACTTAAACTTTATACCAAAAATTGAATATTTTACGAAATTTATGCTACTACGAAAAATGGTTGTTAGCAAACTTAAAAATTATTCCAAAAATTAAATATTTTACGAAATTTCTGCTCCTACGAAAAATGGTTGTTAGCAAACTTGAACATTATTCCAAAAATTCAATAATTTACGAAATTTCTGCTACTACGAAAAATGGTTGTTAGCAAACTTAAACTTTATTCCAAAAATTCAATAATTTACGAAATTTCGGCTACTACGAAAAATGGTTGTTAGCAAACTTCAAAATTATTCCAAAAATTAAATATTTTACGTAATTTATGCTACTACGAAAAATGGTTGTTAGCAAACTTTTTTTTTATTCCAAAAATTCAATAATTCACGAAATTTCTGCTCCTACGAAAAATGGTTGTTAGCAAACTTAAACTTTATTCCAAAAAATCAATAATTTACGAAATTTCTGCTACTACGAAAAATAGTTGGTCAGCAAACTTGAACATTATTCTAAAAATTAAGTAATTTCCGAAGTTTCTGCTACTACGAAAAATTGTTGTTAGCAAACTTAAACATTATTCCAAATATTAAATAATTTACGAAATTTCTGCTCCTACGAAAAATGGTTATTAGCAAACTTGAACATTATTCCAAAAATTCAATAATTTACGAAATTTCTGCTACTACGAAAAATGGTTGTTAGCAAACTTAAACTTTATTCCAAAAAATCAATAATTTACGAAATTTCTGCTACTACGAAAAATAGTTGTCAGCAAACTTGAACATTATTCTAAAAATTAAGTAATTTCCGAAGTTTCTGCTACTACGAAAAATTGTTGTTAGCAAACTTAAACATTATTCCAAATATTAAATAATTTACGAAATTTCTGCTAACTATAAAAATAAAATAAATTAAAATAAAATAAAATAAAATAAAATAAAATAAAATAAAATAAAATTAAATTAAATTAAATTAAATTAAATTAAATTAAATTAAATACCATAAAATAAAATAACATAAAATTAAATTAAATTAAATACTATGCAACAAAAATCTCACGTTGCTGAGCAACGGGCTTACAGCTAGTCTATATATTAATAGCCGATAATGTCCGTCTGAGTGTAAGATGTCCTCGATTTCCCCTCCCCCTGCCCCTCCCCCTCCTCCTCCTGCCAAGCCGCGCTGTCACTTTTTATTCATACTTAAGACATATTTTTCCAATATACACTGTTACTTATGATTTTCCTCGATTTCCTCTCCTCCTCCCCCTCCCCCTCACCAGCCTCGATGTCGCCATTTTTTATTCCTACCTTTTCGATGACGTCATTATATACTATTATTTGATGGAACATATCAAATCGCTGAAAAATTGAATTCTCATACAAAAAAACCGCCTTGGTCTGGATTCGAAACACGGCCCTTGAATTATGAGTTGAGAGCTTTACCACTCGGGTAAACAAACAACGATACGATACGATAAAATAACATTATATATATTGAATTACGTTCGAATTTTGAAACTTTTGTTTTTTATTTGAAGCAAAATATATATGTTCTAATTTTCGCACGTAGATTTAATTCCGCTCTACCCAAAAGGCAGAGCGCCAGATTCGTAAGCTGATGGTCAGTGGTTCGAGTCTAACCTTAAACGTTTTTTTTTTGTTTATAACATTTTTTTTTAAACACAGTACATCTTGATCGTATGAAAATAATAAAATCCGATTGATAAGCGTGATAAGTTTTTCAAAAAATAAATACCTATATATTAATATTCGATAAAATAATCACAATTAAAAAATTTACAACGTCAATTTCTGCTACTACGAAAAATGGTTGTTAGCAAACTTAAACGTTATTCCAAATATTAAATAATTTACGAAATTTCTGCTACTACGAAAAATGGTTGTTAGCAAACTCAAACATTATTTCAAATATTAAATAATTTACGAAATTTCGGCTACTACGAAAAATGGTTGTTAGCAAACTGAAACATTATTCCAAATATTAAATAATTTACGAAATTTCTGCTACTACGAAAAATGGTTGTTAGCAAACTCAAACATTATTTCAAATATTAAATAATTCACGAAATTTCTGCTCCTACGAAAAATGGTTGTTAGCAAACTCAAACATTATTTCAAATATTAAATAATTTACGAAATTTCGGCTACTACGAAAAATGGTTGTTAGCAAACTTAAACATTATTCCAAATATTAAATAATTTACGAAATTTCGGCTACTACGAAAAATGGTTGTTAGCAAACTTGAACATTATTCCAAATATTGAATAATTTACGCAATTTCTGCTCCTACGAAAAATGGTTGTTAGCAAACTTGAACATTATTCTAAATATTAAATAATTTACGAAATTTCTGCTCCTACGAAAAATGGTTGTTAGCAAACTTGAACATTATTCCAAAAATTAAATAATTTACGAAATTTCGGCTACTACGAAAAATGGTTGTTAGCAAACTTGAACATTATTTCAAATATTAAATAATTTACGAAATTTCTGCTTCTACGAAAAATGGTTGTAAGCAAACTTAAACATAATTCCAAAACTTAAATAATTTACGAAATTTCTGCTACTACGAAAAATGATTGATAGCAAACTTTAAAATTATTCCAAATATTAAATAATTTACGAAATTTCGGCTCCTACGAAAAATGGTTGTTAGCAAACTTGAACATTATTCCAAAAATTAAATAATTTACGAAATTTCGGCTACTACGAAAAATGGTTGTTAGCAAACTTAAACATTATTCCAAATATTAAATAATTTACGAAATTTCTGCTACTACGAAAAATGGTTGTTAGCAAACTCAAACATTATTTCAAATATTAAATAATTTACGAAATTTCTGCTTCTACGAAAAATGGTTGTTAGCAAACTTGAACATTATTCCAAATATTAAATAATTTACGAAATTTCTGCTCCTACGAAAAATGGTTGTTAGCAAACTTGAACATTATTCCAAAAATTCAATAATTTACGAAATTTCTGCTACTACGAAAAATGGTTGTTAGCAAACTTGAACATTATTCCAAATATTAAATAATTTACTAAATTTCTGCTCCTACGAAAAATGGTTGTTAGCAAACTTGAACTTTATTCCAAAAATTCAATAATTTACGATATTTCGGCTACTACGACAAATGGTTGTTAGCAAACTTAAACTTTATTCCAAAAATTTAATAATTTACGATATTTCGGCTACTACGAAAAATGGTTGTTAGCAAACTTAAACTTTATTCCAAAAATTCAATAATTCACGAAATTTCTGCTACTACGAAAAATGGTTGTTAGCAAACTTGAACATTATTCCAAATATTAAATAATTTACTAAATTTCTGCTCCTACGAAAAATGGTTGTTAGCAAACTTGAACTTTATTCTAAATATTAAATAATTTAGGAAATTTCGGCTACTACGAAAAATGGTTGTTAGCAAACTTGAACATTATTCCAAATATTAAATAATTTACTAAATTTCTGCTCCTACGAAAAATGGTTGTTAGCAAACTTAAACATTATTCTAAAAATTGAATATTTTACGAAATTTCTGCTTCTACGAAAAATGGTTGTTAGCAAACTTAAACTTTATTCCAAAAATTCAATAATTCACGAAATTTCTGCTACTACGAAAAATGGTTGTTAGCAAACTTAAACATTACTCCAAAAATTAAATATTTTACGAAATTTCTGCTACTACGAAAAATGGTTGTTAGCAAACATAAACATTATTCCAAAAATTAAATAATTTACGAAATTTCTGCTAACTATAAAAATAAAATAAAATAAATAAAAATTTAATGAAATAAAATAAAATAAAATAAAATAAAATAAAATAAAATACCATAAAATAAAATAACATAAAATAAAATTAAAATTAATACTATGCAACAAAAATCTCACGTTGCTGGGCAACGGGCTTACAGCTAGTCAGTACTAATTAACAAACTTCTGCTGAATAACGATATAATCAAACTGAGCGCGCATCGCTTTTATATTAAAATCAAATAATATTCGAAATTCATTTGTATCTTGACAACTTGACGTCCGGTATTATTAAAATATATTTTTACTCATTTATCAATTACTTTATAGTCTTACCTATTGTAAGATTATAAAATGAAATGTTTTTTAAGCATTCAATTTTTAATACAATAATAATCATCAAGGTCAGGGGTGGGGGACCTTTTCGCCTCTAAAGGCCGCATTCATTTTTCTGATTCGACATAAGGCCGCAGTAAACATTGACTAGGGAATCTTCGACCGGAAAAAATTCATGCCAATTTGTAAAGCCCAAATTGGCAGTGTGGTACCTTTTTTTTTTTAGGTCTTCCAAGGATTTTGAGATCGAAAATCTCAGGAATTAACGAATTTAAAAAAAATTACAGAATTGGCAAGAAGGCCGCACCAGGGTAGCCAAAAGGCCGCAGGTTCCCCACGCCTAATTTGGGTATTTAAAAATAAGCGGGTTTTGTGGTATAGTAAAAAAGTATAATAACTAAAAGGAAAAAAAATCCGACATATTATAATCGTTTTTTTTTTTTTTTTTAACCATGTCCGCTCCCAATGTGGAGCATATGGACTCCTAATGGAGTTTATCTCAACAGAAGTGTTTCTACGAGAACTGCTTGTTACTCAGTTGCTCAACCTCTCTTTTTTCGAAGAGAGTAGGGATAGAAGAATAGGGCTAGGACAGGATTAGTGGTAAGCTAATCGCTCTCGGTACGCCCCGTTCATAGGATAGGATGGGTGAAAGGGGGGAATTAAAGACATCACATACATCCATGCCTTTGAACAGAAATTCATAAATCGGTTGAAAAATCAATTTATAAAAACTATCCGCACCGGGATTTGAACCCGGGCCCTCCGTAGCCGAAGCCAACAACGTTAACCACTCGACCACACAGGTGACATTATAATCGTAGTCCTGGTTTAAAAACGGAATTTTGTTTTCCATCTGTATTGGCTGAGAAGTAATATTATTGATATAAAATATAACTTTGTCATGTAATATGATGGGCACCCCGACATTACCGCGCAATATAAGGTTATTTTGTATTGTAATTTAGTGTAATTTGATTACATATGATATTTTTTCTGCTAAAATTAAATGGCATTTTTACAAACACAAACAAAGATTTTTTTTTCGATTGGAAAAATAAAAATAAGATAAGGCCATTCCACTGTTTTTTTTTTTAAAATAATGTTTTATGGTTATTTTTTCGTGTATTTGTTAAAGTTTTTAGCATAATATGTCGACGCGCTAACATCGCCGCACCACAAACGATATTTAAACTATTTTAAGTTTTAGCAATAATAATTAGTACCTAATTAAAAATAGTGATATGTAGTAGAATACCTCTTCCTCTGCTCGTAAGATTCCGTATATTAACATCTCATTTTATTACTAAATATAAAAGATTGGAATTGATTTAATGTAATAATAATAGCAGTGTTATTTTTAGTTCTAAAATAATGTTAATATATAACTGACAGCGCCGTAACCACCTCATAGCGGTATAATGCAGAGCATGAGGGCCCAGCAAAAAGGAGGGCCCAAATTTGTACATCTTCATTGTTACAAATTTCGTAAAGGGGCCTGGCGTGACGTTTGCACGAGGGCCTCAAATTTCTACCGACGCCACTGATATTTGATATGTGTATCGACATCATGCCAACGTCAGAAGTTTATTGTTTAAATATATCAGTGTTTCTCAAACTTTCGACATATGTGTACCCTTTTTTAAAATTTTCGTAACACCGAGTACCCCTCGTCAAAAAATCTATGTTTGTAATCGAAAAAGTAAGCCGCATGTTGCTTCAGCTTTCATGCAGTTTCTCTTGCGTACCCCCATCAAACACTTCGCGTACCCTAGGGCAAGGATGGCGAACCTTTTTCGCAAGTGAGTCAAATTTGATTTAATTTGTTTTAAAAAATCATGTCGCGGGTCACATAGATTGAATAATTAAGGCTTTAAATAAAAACAATCATTTCTAAAAGTTCAAGCGGGTAAAATAATTTCTCACGCGGGTCCTTCGTTCGCCATCCCTGCCCTAGGGGGTGCGCGTACCACACGTTGGGAAACACTGAAATATATGATGTGAACTTACTTCTATTAGGTTAATGCCAGTTTAATGAATAAATTTGAATTGTTTATTGATCGCAAGATCATTCAATTGAATTTATATTATTGAACAACAAAGATAACCGAATTTATCTGTTACTAATTAAGGCCGTATAGTTCTTATCAATAAACCGGATAACGATAATTTGTATTGTAAATATGTATTACGTTGTTGCTATACCTCAAAGAGAATATGAGAGCACGTTACACGAGACCCACTTCCTAAACGGACTGAGCTCGACTGATGGTTGATAAAGTAGTATCCTGAATAATTGGATACGTTTAGGAATGAAGAGTGAGGAGGTGGCAGAGTATGACATTGCATGAAACTGATAATCGCAAGTCAAGGTGGTAACAATTATTGAAATCTTGCCAGCATTTCTGGTCTCCATATACTCGGGAATTCAAATGCTATACTCCGGGATTTTAGGAACACTGTTGAAATGTTAGATTTATGAATCATTTCTTACTATGAACTATGGCCGACTCACTAAACTTACAACTTACTTCATTCACAGCCTATTCAAAGTGGGAGATTGAGAGACTGATAGATTTCGTAAAAACAAGTGGATTGATATACTAATATAGTGGTATTATTTCTAAAGGGGGATAAAAAACGATGAATACGAGAAAATCTCTTAGCCAACGATAATGACAACGACAAATGCGAGAACACTGAACTGATATTAAATTTGCATGAAAAACATAAAATGGTTTCTGTATGTAGCTTAGGTAGAAAAGTAGTATAAACCCTGTTTAGCGGGCAGAAGGTTTTGGGATGAACTCTCGGCAAAATTAATACGAAAAGTTTATTTTTTCAATTAAAAAAATGATATTTTGCACTTAAGTATTGGTGATATATTTTCTCCTCGAGTCAATCTAGGACCAAGAGTAATTTTGTTAAAATTCTATGATGGGAGAACTTGTTATTCTCAAGGTTATTTTAGGTTTTTCAAAGATATCTAAAGCAATTGCTTCGGATTTATCGGTGTATTGCTATTGTTTACGCGTCTTTTAATTATACGCGAATAAAAGATTACAAATTTAATACGAGTGCGTAAAAATTAAAAGTTCCTTGCTTAATCAAATTAGTGTTGAGAAGTGCCGAATTCCCGAAATCCCGGAATATTTAAACGGGCCATGATTGCAATCCCTCGTTACTGATTACTTATCCAATATTTTATGAAACATGATTAGCATACACATCTAAACCGTGACATTTCATTTTCAAGTGAAAACAAACATGATCGAAAAGAATAATAATATAGATAAAAGATAGGTAATTAAAAATTGCACCAGTCCGCCTCAATGCGATTGCATCATCGGCCGAAGATGTTCTCGGATTCCGGAGGGAGGGGCAACCAAAATGGATGTCCGAAAATACGTGGAGGAGAATTGAAGAGCGGGCCAGGCTAAAAGCACTGAAGGACAGTGAAGCTGACCCTGAAAAATTTGAAGAACGTCGCGCTGATTATCGTAATCAGGACAAAGTTGTCAAGAAGTCTGCGCGACTTGACAAGCGCCGATTCTTGGATCGGCAAATTGAGACAGCTGAGGTGGCGGCCCGCAGAAATGATACCAAGAAGTTATTTAAAATCACGCGCGAGGTCTGCGGAAAGCGACCACCGACTCCCGGGCCAATTCGCGGCCCTGATGGAGCAATAGAGTCAAACGCAGAAAGCGTTAAAAAGATTTGGAAGGATCATTTCTGCGAGGTGCTGAACCGACCGCCCCCCCAGGACCCTTTTGACGTAACCGAAGAGGCTACATCTATGGACCTCCCCCGAGTGTCCAGTATTTCAGACCGTACGCCCACACATGCCGAAATCATCTTGGCAGTGAAGAGGCTTAAAAACGGCAAAGCACCGGGTGGAGACGGAATACATTCGGAATTTCTGAAATGTGGTCTTAACGCCATCCTACATCCTCTCTATTACCTGATGGCCAGGGTGTGGGACGGTGAGCGTTGTCCTAGAGACTGGGTGGACGGTGAGGTGTTAGCACTCCACAAAAAAGGTGATCCCCTCAGCTGTAACAATTACCGAGGCATAACTCTTCTCAGTATTCCTGGGAAGGTAATGGCACACATTCTCTTGGCGAGAATAAGAGGTCCCATTATGAAAAATCAAGCGGGCTTCCTCCCTGGAAGGTCGTGTGCGGACCAAATACACAATCTTCGATGTCTCCTCCAGCAGAGCAATGAATTTAACAGTGCTCTTGCTTGTTTTTTCGTCGACTATGAGAAGGCATTTGATAGTCCGCACAGACCCTCTTTGTGGAGGATACTGGATGCCTACGGGATTCCGCCAAAGATTGTGGCCATTATCAAATCCTTACATGAGAATAGTGCATGTTGTGTGAGAATCGGTGACTCAAATACCGAATGGTTCGGGGTCACTACCGGAGTGAGACAGGGGTGCGTTCTTGCACCGTTCCTGTTTATTATTATCCTTGACTTCATACTTCGCAGGCCAATTCCGCCTGATCGAGGTGTAGCTGTTGGTCCCGGTCTGAAGCTGTGTGACCTTGAATATGCCGATGATGCTGTAATATTCGATAAATCCATTGAGGGCATCCAGGAGACTATTGATGGGTTAGGAACTAACTCAGGTCGCATTGGTCTAAAAATTAATACTAGTAAGACCAATGTGATGTGTAACCAAACCTGTCATGACTCTGATAAGACCCTTACCAGCGCGGGACAGATCATCGAGAGGGTTGACAGCTTCAGATACCTCGGCGTACATATCCCCGAAGACGGTAGTACAAAAAACGAGCTCGCCATTCGTTTAGGAATGGCTGGAGCCACATTCAACTCAATGCGGACTGTCTGGGACACACAGCTGTACTCGATTAAAACCAAATGCCACTTGTTCAACGCTTGCATTCTGCCGGTAATGCTTTACGGTTGCGAATCATGGCACCTGACGAAGACTCAGGAAAACCGTATACTGAGCTTCGAGAACAGATGCTTGCGTCGGATAATGGGGGTGAGGTGGTTTGATTTTGTGAGGAATTCAGAGATAAGGGAGCGTGCAAGACAGCGTCCCGTCACGTCAGTGGTTATGGAGAGACGTTGGAACTGGCTGGGTCACGTGCTGCGGATGCCTCCGGAAAGCCTCAATCCTGCCTGCCTCTTCTTTCGACCGGTGGGATTCCGGCGTCCTGGACGTCCGTCGGGTACTATCCATAGGATGTACTCGGCGGAACTAAGGGATGCTGGCATGTCATGGGAGGAAGCAAAGCTGGCATTGGCGGGAGACAGGGAAACATGGAGGTGCCGCGTGGCGGCCATATGCTCCACATAGGGAGCGAACATGGCCAAAGAAGAAGAAGAAGAATTAAAAATTGTCAAAGGCATTGTTTATTTTCAGTGAACTTATCGGATATGTTTCTTGTTTGAAATTCCTAGATTTTCGTCCTATAAATCGTATTGATCTGAGTACCTTCAGAATCTATACATTTTGAAGTAGTAAAATGTTCAGTTTTATTCTTCTGTTCTTGTTCTTACAAATATAAAAACATGTAACCCAAAAATAAGAAAATCCAGGACGCTACGCGGGAAAAGCAACATCAAGGTATACCAGATGAAAGGAAAATTGGAGCTCGGCTCCACCAGCCCCAGAATTTGATGTATAGATATCAATCAAATAAGAAAAAGGGTCAAAAACGATCGTAAAAATGCGGCTTCCAATTTAACAACTTTTCTCCATGGTACTAAAAGAGATAGAGATAATAATTACCACCAGTGGCGTAGCAAGAAGGGGCGGAGTGGGGGGATCGCCCCGGGGCGGTACATTTATGTGAGCGGCATTTTCGACAATGAACAGAAAATTTTGAAAGTAATAAAAAAAATAAAGATTGATATGTATACAGAACCAATGTAAGCAATATCACTTTCACTATATTTTCTTCCGCCCACTGACAATATAATTTTTTGGAGGCGGCATTTTTGAAATTTTCAAAGGTAAAAAAACTAATACAAATCGTTTTGGATATAGAATCAATGCGAGCTTTATTTCAATATTATGCTTTCTTTCGTCTAATTTGTGCTTTGTGACTTACTGATTGTTGTTGTTCCTGCTAAGCAAACAGATATGTGAAGGAAAATTGAAATACTCTTACTTACTCTTATACTTTAGCAATTTACTTTAGAAAATCTCTTTCTTATTCAATTTACATTCATACAAGATCAACCAGAGGCGACTTTTGACTTTAGCGATTTGTACAATCAAAAAAATTAAAAAAACAGTCGGGGGGTCGTTAGTTTTTTCCGACTACGGTAACGACTCCAACTCTACAACCACGTTTTAATAAAACTTTAACTTTCAGATAAAATAGATGTTGATAACGTTATTAACGATTTTGTGACGAGAAAAGCCAGAAAATTAAATTTTAAGTTTTTTTCTCAAATGTTATGTTTACAAAATAAAATTTGGTATATTTTAAATTTGAATCGTTCAAACTATGTACATTCTCACAAATTTTGTCATTAACGACCCGGGTTTCGCCTTTCGGCATCTTCAGGCATTCAAGTGCACGGATGAACTTGAACTGACGCTTAGCAAATGAAAGTTTCGTGTTATATATAAGATATAAATGCATCACTGAGTCCAAAGCCACTGCTGGCAAAAAGAATGAGCCCATGGGAATGCCAACAGATTTGACTAGTGAGCAGTTTCAAGAATTATATAATTTGTTTGTCGGCAAAGGTTTTATGATTATATGAATTAACTTACAACATTAAATTTGTTTACTTATTTGTAAAATGAATAATAATAGCAATAATTTGCCACTTTTCCTCCAAACATAATAAAAAAGACAATTGACTAATATTTTTTTTGACACATTAAAAAAACTTCCTGCTCTGAAAAAATATCCAAAAGAAAAAAAATACAATATTTTTAGAGATATTATATTTATGAATAAAAAAAATGAAGCCATCTGTAGTTTAATCTCATAGCTAAAAAATAGAAGTAATTTTAGAAGTGGAAGAATTTTTGTAGAAAAAATGTGGGGGGCGGAAAATTCAAGAAACGCCCTGGGCAGCGGGACCCCTTCCTACGCCACTGATTACCACGCATTTTGGATTGACCGAAAGCGTCAGCATGTAAGTAAGAAAATTTCCTGGCGCAGTGAGCTTGTAGCTATGACGTCACTTACAGCTGATGTTTTTGGTATTTTTTGCTTAGATTACACAATATTATGAAATAAGTCCAGTATTTTACATTTGAAAATTTACCTAAAATGTGTGCTTTTAAAAATACCGTTTATATTATTTAAATAAAATTTAAATTAAGACAAGTGTAAATACTACATATAGCTAGCTACTGGAAAGCAACAGGTAGATAAAATGAAAAAGTCGATTTTGAGATAAGTATACCAATCGATTGCTGAAAGATACACCTACTTAATGAAACAGATAAAAATAAAACGCTCTTTTGCACCAATTCAACATTTATTTAATATAATCAGGACCAGTATTGCTCATCACGAGCATTTGAAAATCAATCTCAGTTGAAAATGCTTGTGACAATCCAAACCGGTCCTGATCGTGCTGTGACCTGTGCTTCCTATATTTGAAAAAAAAATTAGTGTGACTTGGTTGAAATAAAAAATAGTTATTGAAAATATATTAGAGGTCCCCGATTAAGCACGCCACTGACTCCCTGTTCAATTAGGCCAGTGAACTGTTAAACGTTAATAACAAAACAAGAAAGATTTTAAAAATAAATTAGTATTATTCATATTTTAATATTTATTATACAATTGGAGTGCGTGCCCATGGTGAATGCGCGTAGGTTTTCAAACTCCTGTGCAGATGCGTGCAACTTAGAAGGAACATTGGGTGGAATACTGTTTTAGCCTTTGAGTTCCTATGGGGTGCATTCGCATTGTAAAATTCTTCTCATTTCAACCATTCATTAAATACCAATATCTAGCTGATATTTGTTGTAATCTACAATGGTACCTCAATCAATGCAATGCTAATATAACGCAAATTTGTCTTGTTTCACCTTGTAACTCATCGCTCCTTATGCTATTTTCGAAGTTTTAGTACTACCATGTTAACAAAAGTTGAATCACTAATCTCTTTGATGGCACAGAAGACAAGTTAAAAGGAAAACGCAGAAAACAATACCTCTTAGTAGGTACAATATCTTCATCTATTTATATCAACTGTGTCTTCTTCTTCCCCTCTTTTTAGAAACAAGATGATCGAGTTTTCACTTGTAATTATGTCCAAACAAAAAGAAACAGAAATTATCATATACATAAAGCAAAATGAATTGCAATAAATGATGAAATTACGATCCTTCAATTATTTTTGTTCTGTCTAACAGTTTGTGATTCCTTACTTCCAGGAACCCCTTCCATTTTTATTCCAGGAACTAGCAAACAGTTTTTCATTACCTCATTTTATGTTATCTTTTTGATAATTGAGACGAGCGAGCGACTGATTAAAAAAAAAATCATAATTAACCTGCTCTCTTCCCATTTTTGTAAATAAAGGAATCAAAAGTTGGATCCCACATACCTAACACATGATATATCATATATTATTATATATATAATACATCGCAATATTTGTTTTTATGTTATCACTGTAAAATTCTATTTTAATTTTATCAGTCACACAGTTTATTCATTTATGAAATTTTGAGCGAGACGAAAATATACCTTCTGTTCAAATACGACATAACATCCACTTCCTTGATGTTTGAGAAGTCCAAGGTTTTGAAATCTATACTAGCGCAATTTCAATAATTATGTTTTTCTAAGAGAATAAAATCATACTTAGCTCAGTACATACATGCAGACAATAACATTGTTAGTGATTTGTCTAGGTTCATTTAATTTAAAAACTGAAAATTGTATAACAATAAATAAAATAAGCGAGTTCTGTTACAAAAAATGTATTCATAAAAATACAATTATGATTTTTTATAGTTTAAGGCAGGCAAACTTATTTGATTGATACATGTCATATTTTTTATAATCTTATAACAAACGCCCATATTCGAATTAAAAGACTAGGTTTTCATATAAAGTTATAGGAACTAACATATTTAACTTTATTCTTAAAAAGGCACATTACGTTATAACAAAGTCTTCATGAAATATTCTGTTATTTATGTATTTACGACATTATGCTATTTTAACATATTGAGAATAATATTATGGCAAAGAGGATCAAAACAGGGAAACTAAACCAACCAACCAATTAACCGTGAATCATGTCTCACTTTCACGCTGTTTTATCAATAGCAAGCAGAATGAGAAAGAAGCGACTAGTGGAGAATACAATACGCGGTGACACAAATAAATTGAATGATTTGGAGAGGCAAATCTCAATAAATCAAAACAGATATTTGAACAATTGTCACAGCCTTAACTTTTTGTAAATTCATGATGTGTATCGCTATATTAAGCACTGTCGTGTTAGCAAGATCAAACATGTTAGGATACTTGATTATATTATATTTTAGAGGCATATTTTATCAGTCTCCAACTGAATTTAAAAAAAAATAGTCAAGATAGTTTATCTGAATCATTGCCAGTATTATTTCATAGTCGGTTGTTGATTAATACGGCAGTGCAAGCATCTTCAATTGATCTGAAATATATTGGTTTTCATTTACATTGTTATTGTGCACATACCATTGTATCAGAATGACGAATGGTTTATTTCTCAGCTGCAATACATAAAGTGTGTCATTTTGAATACTTTTCGACCGCATGGTTAATTTATTTCATCATATGATAAACCATCGAATCCAGTGTTTATTATGTTTTTAATAAAAAATTACTAATATTGAAATGAACTATATAACAATAGCACAATTTTCTGCCTGTCAAATTTTAGAACAAAAGATTCCAATTTCAAATCACATAGAAAAATGTTATTTCTATTTTAAATTCAAGAAAATTTCATAAACTGCAACTTCATATTATTTCTATATAAAATGATAAATAAACTACACATAAAATCTTCAAGATCGAAACAATAACTAGCATACTAATTTTTCTTAAATAATCCCTAAAACGTTACAGAATTTTGTTATCAAAAAAATATCATAATCGTAATCAAAACCAACTTAATTTTGGTCATCGCATAAGAATTTTCTCTTTTAATTATATTAAAGAGAGAGCATTGGAAATAACTGTGGATTATTTCCCTTACATATGTGCGATTAATGCATGTGTATTGAAATTTATAAAACTCTTCTCGCTGTTTTCTAACTAGGTATCTATCTGTAAAACCATTATATCATAAAATTAATGTTGCCAGTCAAATATGTAACACATTAAATAGTTTGTTTTATTGTCTAATACATTTTACATTTATATTTGACGTTCAGTAAATTCCAATTTCAAAGCTGAATTATATTCTATAAGATAACTGCAACCCGGAATGGTACGCAAGTCACAAGCGTATTACAAACATATATGAAAGCAATTTTTGGAAGGCATGAACACAACGAGATTCATAAAAAAACTCTACAAGCAAAGATAACTTTTTAAAATATTTATTCTTAAAACGTAATTTACTTTTCAATGTAATCTTTGATTATATATTAGACTTTTTTTTAAAAATAGCTAAATCTAAATTCCAAATACTGTTGTGTCTAATTGTAAGAGTAGTTAAATAATTTAAAATCCGAAATCAAACGATAGGCTTAAACTTAACAATCACGATGTTTATATACTTCTAAGCGGCATTTAATGTGTTTTAAAGTTACATAATGAGAATTAAAAAAAAAACCCTTTAGATCATGCGTTCCATATTATTTTAAGATACATATTTATCAAAGCACAAAAACAAAATATTAAACAATATAAGCCCACTTCACAGATAGTAGTCTAGCAATTGATTACCTTAAATGCACAAAATCAACAATATTGTATTATAGAAAAGCAATTATATTATAAAACAAAATGATTTTTATCAAAAGGGCTGCATATCAATGATGTACATACTGTACATGATGTACATACATGAATAAAAATTGTTGTCAATTAATAGGAAAAAAAAAAACCTTTAAATATTATTCAGCAGTGGAAATAGTCGGCTGATATGTTGTCAATCTTATCCAAAACTATAAATCTTAGGAAATATAATATAAGTGTCACGTAAGCATCCCAATGTGTTTCAGTATATTTTTCTTGTTTCGAAAAATCCGGAATAAAAAATGTAAAAGTTCGAAATTTATAGGAATAAAAATGTTTTGAAATAGAGTAAAACGGGATGGAACAGACTAATGCAATCCAGGAGACCTCTGTTAAAGCTGAAAGTTTGTTATATTAAAAAGCGAGGTTTTCAGATATGTATATTATATACGAGACAAAACACTACTGGCCATATTTTGTAGGACACAAAATTATTTATTCAACGTTTATGGTATGTAGTAGGATTAAAAAGATGTGTTAGATGAAAAAAATGGAAATGGCCAGACGTGATTCGACACATGTCAAATCCTTGGCTTAATTGCGTTCAAACTGTTGCAACTGTGTGAACACTTGTCGATCGTGCGCAGAATATTGTTAATGAGTGACGACTCTTGAAATGAATCATTTACAGGGCGTTTATAACAATTTTCATATTTGGCTGAGATTTTGTCCGTTGTGTCGAGGCTTTACTGTACCTCTAAAATCCAGAAAAGGAGATCCTCACAATGGACTGAGATTGCAATCCCTTGTCTAGTGTTTTTAAGACAATTTTAGAGATTATTCCGTAGCTAGAAAGAAATAGTTCCAAAGGCAGAATGTAAGTTCTCCGAGGGGTTTTATCTTATGAATAAAAAATGGAATATTTAACTTATGTTAAATATTTTTCCCATCCTATTTATTAAAGTATTTAATATGTAGTACCTACAAATAGGCTATCACAAAAAGAAACAAAACTACGATAGCTGCAATAAAATTTGCCAACTACTCTGTATTGTACAAGACAGAGTCAACAAAAATGGAATGATAATCAGAATAAAAGTGTTGTAAAATAAGATATTTTAGTAAAAAAATACAACTTTGAATCAAAGCTACTAAATTATAAATGAGTTACAACCATCAGATCGGAGAACATATCATGGTGAGCAGATGAACATATCGACCCATAATCGGCAGAAGAACTTAAGCGACACAATTCAGTAAATTGTATTTTTAGCAAATACTGGTTCAATATTAATAAGGCATCAGTGACAAAAATTTTAGAGCATTATCTCATTCCCTTGATTTTTTATATGGCCTGTGCATTTAAGTGTATTGACTTGTTATTATTTGTTTCACGTGGAAATACTACTATTTACTAACCGCACTGAATAATTACATTTTCTAACTTAATTTAAAAAAAAAACCTTACTCCTGTAAAATTTATAAATTGTCAGTTAAAATTTTCTGCTTATTATGGGTTGATATGCTATGTTAACAATATAATAATGTTTTTAATTTCATAGCAAAAATGGAATAATATTCTCCTACAAACTAAGTAAAATCACAAAAAAATACCATAGAATCGTGATATGAAATGCTTCATATATGTATGGATAATGAAAGTCCTAAAATAATTTAACATCAATAAAACACGAATGTTGAAATTTTAAAGATATAGTAAAGGATTAAAGATAATATTTTCGCAATCTCTACGTACACAATTGAAACTCTGGGAAACTATTGAATGGAAACCTAATAAAACATAAAAATATTGATATGTTTAGCAAAACTTAACATGTATTTAACAACAACCGTTAGATGAATTAAGCACCTATTGTTTACAAAGAAAACTAAGTTCCCAATACTTGCTCTACTTTCAAATGAAACATCATAAATGAAAAAAAAATATTATAATCGATGGAATGCAGTAGTTTTAATAAATATAAAATAAACCGGCTACTAGATTTTACTATAACCTGAGATTATTACGTATTAATAAATAGCTTCTCAGCTGTCAAAATATTGGAAGAAAATATGCTACATATTATAAAAATATAATTTTACAAAATTACGACTACATCGTTAAAAAATATTGTTAAATGTTTAATACACCTTACAGGAAAGTGCGGAGTCATATTAACATAAGTTTTTTTGAGTGAGTGATGTTTATGTAAATGGAACATGATAATAATTTAGTAATTTATGCAAGCCTAAAAAAAATGTCTCAGTGGGTTTTACTGTTCTCCGGAACGCACATGAACATCTTCGCGCAGGCGAGATTGAATGAATTATTCGCCTTGATCAGCCACTGGGGCTTGTTCTTCCAATATATGGTTACGAAGTAAACCGGAATTCCCGCGACGATAAAAGCTACTCCGACGCCGACTTCGTAAGGCGAAACGTAGCATGGGAAAGTGACGAGGAACGTGCAGATGATGAAGAATATTATCGGGAGACAAATATTGACTTTGATGGGTCGAGGTAAGTCCGGCTTGGTCCTTCTCATCCACAGGAGTCCAGATACTGAAATCAACGTGAACAGGGCTTCCACAAAACTGACGTAGTTTATCAAGACGTACACGTCTCGGATGATAAGCAACGACAATGATATCAGGCACTGGAATGAAAAAGAAAACAATTTATTAAATGTTGAATATTGGAAATTTAAATGACTGTTGATTATGCAATCTATAATAACATAAATTAAATTTTGATATATTCATGACATGTGTATGATAACATATTCAGCCTTGAATGTAAAGTTTCAAATTTCAATTGTTATATTTATATTTTGTAGTGCAAATTTTTTCAAACCTATTGTAAGATAACATTGAAAATTTTGGTAAATCTTCTTATCACTTTTATCAGCGAGCAGTCGGAGTGTGTCATTCAAAATATAATCCAAGCAACTTAAAATTTGTAGTGAACAAGAATCACTCATAAACCTATCTGGAAATATCAGTCTATTGACTTGTATTCTTGAAAGCTTGCATAATGCGTGCAGGATAAGATTCTTCATTTTTTTATTTTTTAAACCATGTCCGCTCTCAATATGGAGCATATGGACTCCTAACGGAGTTTATTTCAACAGAAGTGTTTCTACGAGAAATGCTTGTTACTCAGTTGCTCAACCTCTCTTTTTCCAAAGAGAGTAGTAGGGGTAGAAGGATAGAGCTAAGACAGAATTAGTGGTAAGCTAATTGCTCTCGATACGCCCCGTTCATAGGATAGGATGGGTGAGGGGGGAATTCAAGACATAACAAACATCTATGCCTTTGAACAGAAATTCATAAATCGATCGAAAAATCAATTTATAAAACTGTCCGTACCGGGATTTGAAACCGGGTCCTCCGTAGCCGAAGCCAACAACGTTGACCATTCAACCAAACAGGCGGCAATGTAGTAATAAGTATGTTAAAACAATATTGACAAACTGACTAATACGAAACAACTATTCAAGTGAACCATTGACAAAGATCCAGAGGTTAGGAAGGGTTTAAAACATTTTAGATACAATTAAAAAATATGTATACAATATATGTATGCTTAGGTTTTTAGAATTTTGAATGGCAGAATTTTTATTTGTAGTTTCACGTGTGAAGTGGTTTAAGTAAAAGATCAATTATTTTCTTACCATAAACACGAGGGAAGGAACTGGAGTAAATCTTTTGATATCTATGAGGGCGATCGCCTGAGGTAAGTGACCGTTTCGGGCACCGACAAAAAATAAACGAGATGATGCAAATATTGCTCCATTCAGGGATCCAAATGTCGAGCAAGCAACGAAGAAGGGCATCAGCCACGACATCACTCCGAGCATTTTATCTCCAAATGTGACGGCGACGGCGTTCGACGACAGGATTTCGTCACGTGATAGCACCGAAAAATATGCTATGTTGGTTATGACATAGACAACGGTCACAACTGGCAGTGATATGCATATGGCCTTTGGAAGATTTCTGAAAGAAAACAAAAATCAAAATAAAAACAACATCAACTCGGCTTAAGTAAGATCTACAAGATTCATTTGGAAAGATTGGTAAAAATTATTCAAGATAGAAGAGTTTGTCAGATTTAGACCATTTTTTTTGTGTGGAAGTCTTGGTGGTTTTTCTTCAATACACCTTTGAAATGGTCCTTAAATGTCCCATTGTAGTTTGGGTTTTTGTCTTTTTCTGAGTATTTAATCCATTTGATGGAATTTTACATACAATGTCTACAATGGATATAAAATAACTTTTTTTTATTAAAATCATACATAGAATCATCTTTAGAAATAGTGGTATTCAAAAATTCTATACAAAATGCTCTGTTTTTATCAAAGCATCATTATCGTCCTCGTATAAAAATTGGTTACACTTCAGTCCTTCTTTGACCGTTCTGTGACACTAACACCTAGATAAAATGATAGATAGATGAGATTGTTGTTTTGTTTGTCTTGTCCGAAGCGAAAACATGACATCTGGTTAATCTTACCATTTGGCATGTTCAACGAATGGTTTCCTTCTCTGCATTGAAAATTAATAGGGTCATTCAAAAACTGATATCGTTGAATAAATATTATAGTCACGAAGGACTTAACGGTCGAGTGTTCAAATGATTTCAATACCTTTTGGTGTTAACTGGCAATTCTTTTTTCACGATTTCTCATAAAAAAGCACTACTTTTAAAAGAATCTCTCCGTTTATTTTGTTAATAGGTTCGGCAGTTTTTTGAGTGGGTGTTAAATTGTAATTTTTGATGTATACAGCGGTTACTTAGAATAACTTCGATGATAATAATAATTTTAAAGTTCGAATTGTATAGCAATAAGAACAAACTTATATAATGAACTCAACAACTAAAAATAGCTCTCCAGGAATATTATAAATTTTTCAGACATTTTTGTTGACAAAAATGCAATGATGCGATGTAAAGCGAAGCGGCAACGCTGTCCTAAATAAATTCATTATGGTTTTTTTTTATTATATCGCATACTTCAAATACAAAATTTTACAAAAACAACTATATCAAAGAAGTGAAAGTAATAATGTGTTTAGAAAGTCACATAAATGGAGAATTTCATCATTTCTACATCTGACATGATGAAATAGAAAACACCCCACGACCACTAGGCATGCAAAAATATTAAACAAACTCATTGCGCACATCGTGCTATTTGTGTAATAGGCCATTCTATAGTGGCGTAGACCGTTTGATATTTACAAGCCCCATCGCGTTCGGCTTGACTTCGCCCACGTAGGTCAGAGTTAAAGCGATTTATATATTCTACTAGCCGTTACCCGGCAAGCGTTGCAATGCCACTCGAAGAAAGAGAGTGTTTGTGTTTTAATTGTGTATATTGAAGTGCATGCTTTCTTTTTCTGTCTGTTTGTCGTTTGCTACTGATTATCCATGGTGCAACACACGCGCCACCTACTGTAATTTAATTGTACTATAACCTTCGCGCAAGTGCAAGCATACGTTGTCAAAATGAATGTATGGCAGACATACAAACATTGATTTTTATATATAAGATTTATAACCTTTCCGGAAGTGCAAGCAAAAAGTTTGTAAAAGTTTTATTGCAATCGGATGAATGGTATAGGATCAGGAACGCATAAGGGACAAACTAACAAATATACGTATTGGCAGCCCACCGCTGATTCATATACATTTGTGGGCGTCCGCACAATGGCTCGCCAAAGTTTTATCGCAGTCTGATGAATGGTATAGGATTGCATACGGAAAAAACGAACAAATTAACGTATTGGCAGCCCACTTTTGATTTACATACATTTGCAGGCGTCCGCACAACAACTCACCAAAATTTTATCGCAGTTGGATGAACGGCATAAGAACACATACCAGACTAACAAATAAATTAACGCATTGGGAGCCCACCGCTGATTCATAAACCTATTCTGGCGTCCGCATAACAACTCCCCAAAAAAATTATCGCAATCGGATGAGCGGTATAGGTAACAAACAAACAAACATTCATTTTTATATATATAGATAATGAAGACAGAAGAAAAAGAAAATAGTGACATGGTCGCTATTTCTTTGAATAATTTACAAAAAACTGGTTTTTTAAAGCAATATCTGCTTACTTATAGGGGTCTTTCAATTCCTCCGTCACAAAGTTAAGGTAATTCCAGCCTGAATAAGAAAACAGTCCAGAGTAGAATGCGAGCGCAATATATCCTGGAGAAGTCTGCGTATCAGCCATCGGAGCACGCCAGTGTTCCAGGTGGCCTTCAGATAAGTAATATGCACCAGCCGCAACTATGATGAGAAGTGCGAAGATTTTGGTAGCAGTAAAGATATCTTGTACTCTGGTGACCCATTTGACATTATAGCAATTTATAACAGTCAAAAGACCTGGAATATAAAACAAAAATTTATTAGAGAAGTTTAAAAACTAAAATTAATTAATAATTAATTAAACTAATTTATTGGGTTATATCGATGGTATACTGGCAGAAAGCGATAAGTCGAAAAACCTTGTTTTGTGATAACCGCCATTTTAGATAATCATGAAACTTTAACATCTCTATTTATGCACTTTTACTTATCGATCTAAAAACGAACTCCATTCACATATTCGAAAGCTTTCAGTTATTTATAGTATTTTTGTAGCCAAAAACAGCTTTAATCAGAATTGGCTTTATGTATATTATGTTTGAATTATGTAAAAATACCCAAAATATGGCTGAACTTGTTTTTTCAGAAAATGCAGCATGTTAAAATTTATCTATCAACATTCATAACTTAAAACAGAGGGTTTTTGAATTATTGCCTTTTGGCAGTATGCTGACTACATAATATTAAAATTGGATTGTTAAAATTTTGTACATTCACACAAGTTTCGTCATTAAAAACCGGGGTTTCTCCCTTTGGCACCTTCAGGTATTCAAGTGCACGGATGAACTTGAACTGATGTTTCGTAAATAAGTGTTTCGTGTATATATTAACAATTTTAATATTCAAACTCCATCAAGCACTTTCAGTCGATATCTTAAATTATCACTCTTAGGTGTTGAGAAAGTGAGATTGATCAATATATTGTTTATAACTATTATTACATAGACTTATTTCATAGTTTCATAGATGCTTTCTATTATTTTTAATGAAATAAAAGGAGAGTTAAAAGTATTATGTAAAATACGAAAAATTTAGTTATGGTTTTTAAGCTTGTTCGCTGTCCAGCGATCTCTGGAAGGACCAGCGAGTATGGCAAGTTTCGTGACATGATTACATTGATTTACAATAACAAAATATGGATATTAGATTAAATAAATAATGAATTCAATCGAGGTATAGTTATTTTTGTGACTGACCAATTTCAAAATAAATTTTGCGAAAAACTACTTGGGCAGTGAACTATTCGTAATGCTTAAAGCCTGCGAGCGGATATAGGTTGACAATATTGAAAAATGTTGGGAGATAAAAAATTAAGGTGGAATAAAACAGTTAACTAAGAAATCATTGGTACCAAAAATTTTGGGTGGATTAACATTAACCCCCAAAAAATAACATTAGACAAATAATATAAGTTTTCCTGAATTATAATCTTTGTTTTATTGATACTGTAAGGACCTATAAAAGTAGCAATTATATTGAAATTAATCCATAGTTGTCAACAAGTGTCGATAAAAAATGGAGTGGAGAGGGTTAATGTTTCATCTTTCTTTTTTGTGGAAAAAGTACATTCAAAGCATTTCTTAACACATGCATTCACTACACCAAGGTTTCCCAAACTATGTTCCGCGAGCACTGATGTTCCATGGAACCTGAATAGGTGTTCTGCGAGCACTTTTTCAATATTTTCCGAAAATTAACAATTGTGATTTCTTTATTCGGAATCCATGTTCCGTGATAGCAAAAGCAACATTCTTAATTCAGCGCAAGTGGTTATAAAAATCAAACTGATTTTATTAGTGATTCTGATATGAATGTTGTTCATTTCTCTATTGGTGAGTTTGTCAGAAGATCTTTCCATGTGTCAAAACAAGCAACTATTGTTTTACTTCCGTTTTACTAAAACCTATTTATGCGAAGCATGCTGCACTCGTCGTCACACCATTAAAAAATAAGCCAAGCGTTCCACTAAAATTTCCGGATTTGGCAAGTGTTTCATTGCAGAAAAAGTTTGGAAAACCCTGCACTAGACAACTGGTAATATTTTATTATTATGAATACGCAAAGAAATTAATTTGTCATCTCTGTAAATATAAGAGAAGACTAGACGTGCGTTTATAACTCCTGCTGAATAAAGAGTGTATCTATGTCACATGCGAGAATTGGATGTGTCACAGCAACAAATAAAAAGCAATACTATACTATGTAAATGTTCATATCAAAAAAAATCCATAAAATTTTTCAATGAAGTAAAAAATCTGATATTTTAAAACAAAATATTAATACCATAGGCGACAATTTAACAATTTATTCAATATACAGTATAGTAAATATTAATGTGTAGGTATATAGCATTCCTTGAATTGAGTCCTACGTTATTCATTTTGACTATTTCAAATAATGTAGAACAAGGTGTCACAAAGAACCCAGTAGGATGCTTCATACAATTATGTTGTCAGAGTCAATAAGTGACAGATAAACAAGTAACAGAGCTTGAGTTTTGTTACTTACTAACTCAATCATCTGTTGAAAAGTAGATTGAAACTGTATAACCTTTATCCCTTGGGACAAAATAATATATTATAGAACATTTATATCAACTCGCAGTAAAAGATTTGAAAATAAGTAATGCTATATAGTATATACAATACAGTAGAGCCTCGATCATCCGGACCTCGATTATCCGGTTTGTTCGAGAAACAATTTTTTTACGAATTTGCTAATTTGTCACCAGGCAGACACAGGCTCTTACCTTTTGTCATTGCGAAATTAAAGAACCCCAGATGCTTTAAAGAGGTTTTCCCAGTGAATATGATCATCAGAAAAAACCTAGATGAATGGTGAAATTTTTAAACGATGGCCTGAAATACAGTTCATTGCCGAAGTCATATTCATTGTAGAAAACAGATGCTACGACGATTATTGCTAATAGATGAAAAAAATTAAGAAACAGTTATCAGCTTTCACAAGAAAAGAAATTTAAAAGACTGTTGATACATAGAATAAGAGAGTTGGAACTTTTTAGATGTGTCATCTTTGAAAAAATCATAGAACAAAATTTTGAAAAGATCATTATTAAATTCCAGTTACACATTAGAAAGTGGTATAAAACAGCGAACCGCAAAGTGTCGTCCGCGGACCACCAGTGGTTCGTGAGAAAATTTTGGTGGTCCGCAGAGAAATCTGACATTATATATTTTTTCGAAATTCACGGAAGCTTTCGGGATCGACCAAATTTTGTTTTGGGATCGACTGGTCGATCGCGGACATCCCTGCTATATAGCCTCAAAAAACAAGCTAGCTCATGTTACATTTATTTGTTTTCATATTTAAAGAAGTAATACGAACTAATATGTTCCGTTGACTGTTATTACTGGCAGAAACCTATAACGCTTTTAGCTGTGCATATTTCTTATTTCTACAGTTACTCAAGGACGATAAGACGACTATACGTTTTTGAGCTATAAAAATTTTGGTCAATTGTTGTTTATTTATTTCTCTTAATGTCTACCACCTCCCTACATTTCAGTTCACTTCATGTTAGTAATTTTATATTGAGGTATCTTTGTATCTGGGCTAATGAATGAAAATCAAATTCCATCTACTTATTACTACACAAAGGAATAATAAGGCTTACATGTAATTAGAGCTGCAAGCAACCTGACAGCCTCATACGGGGGATCGCAGGCCGGCCAAGCGGGCTGAAGAATATATTGGGCAAATGTAAGTGCGGTGATTGCATTGCCAGTGGGTACCAATACGAACAGAGCGACCCAGAGATATAAGAAGGCAGGGAGAGGTCCAAAAGCGGCTCCTATATAGGCATAGTCTCCGCCAGACTTGGGAATCATAGTTCCTGTAAATAAAAAATAAAAATTAGAATATGATAATTGTATTGACATAGCAAATAAATATAAACATAGTTATTGGGGACTTGCTGAATACAGCATTAAAGTAACAACTGTTTAGGACACACCGGTAGATGTTGTTGTTTAAACAGGGCTGTGGAGTCGAACTGTTTTAACTGAAGTCGTGTGCTTGAAAAAAACTAATAACTTCGAATTCTTATAAAAAAATTGTGTATTAATATTGCTAGGGTCAAAAGTGGCGCCACTGCTTGCTACTAAGCCTAAAAAAAGGGTGCGTGTACTGATGTACGCGCGTCAGAAGTTATACTTCTTTGGCATCATTAAAAAACAATTTTTAATTGCATGCAAATAATTAATTACAATAAAATAATAAAAGGACTGGAGAAGGATAGTCAACACAGTCAATAAAGCTCAGTTTAAATTTGATAAATTAAATAAATAAATATATATTTTCTTACATTAAGTGTAACATAAATTCTCTCATTATGCGAAAGTTTATATACGAGAAAGAAAATACTAGCGGGCGCCTAAAGAAGTATAACTTCAAAAATAATTTAAGTCGCGTTTAACTCCACAGTCCTGATTTTCACCACCAAGTAATATCATTTATTACTTTCCAGATATCAAGTGTATATCATGAGAGTAAGAGAAAACAAGTTTTTATTTATGTTATTATTTTTTTGTGTATTGATTTTTGAAACTATCAATGAAATAATTTTTAAATAACAAATAGGGCGCAGACATAAAGTTAATGTGCACCATAAAATACATGCATAATAAATTATGTTATAAAAATTAAATTAATTATAAAATTTAAATTATTATAAATTATTATTAGTTTTGATATGTAGTTTCAATTTAGTAATTGAAATATAATAAAAAAAAACATATTACGAAAATTTAATAAGGTTCTTTAATTATATTATTGCCACGCCATTACCTGACTGGTTAAGGTTGTTGGCTCCGGTGATGGTGCTCACAGGTTCGAGAATACAAGTAAGTTTCATAAATTATTTTTCTAATGATATATGAATTTATAATATTTACGAGGCACGGATGTATGTGATGGCTAAAATTCCCTCCCATCTATATCACCGTAAAAAATGAGGTGCAGTGAGAGCGTTTAACAAAAAATTCTCGTAAAATAACTCCTTTTGGGATGTTTCAGTAGGAGTATATACATGTTCAACATTGGAAGCAGATATGGTGCGTTATTGTTACAAAACCATGAGTCTGATAAATTCCTAACGTAACTTGATCTCGCCTTGGCATGATACTGACAACCATTTGACCATAGATTACCATTTATGCATTTAGTTACTGACCAAACAATTAACACTTATCTATTAACCTGGTATCAGTTATTAAAATTGACATTTTTAATATTTAATGAAAAAAAAAATACTTTGACTTGAAATATATAGTATACATCAATAAATGTGTTTAAATATTATATGTAATAAGGTTTATTATGTATTTTTTTAAACAGTGTTTATGAAAAAAAATTGAAATCGCTATTTAAAATGATCTTTATTTGTGAAACTTCAAATACCAATTTAAGCCGAGCGAGCTTTAGTAAATATTGGAAATGGAAATCGATTTTTTCAAAAGTAGGTTTTTGTTAAAGCCCTAATCAATTGGCTATTCATATCACATGTTTCTACTGGTTAGGAAACATCAAATCTCACAGAATCACAATGGGTCTTGACAGATCTAAATAAGCAACGAAGACAACATGGTTTTATATTCAAACACAAAGGGATCCTGCGGGTAGTCAGCACTCTCATAACAGTGTTGAGACGAAGATAGTGATGTATAAGGAACAATTGAGCCGCACACTGAGAAATAAATTCAGGCAATGGAGAATTGACTCTTTATTAGGTCTGCTCTTGGGCATCAAGCCAAAATTCAAACTATTTTAAACCGAAATCGGTGTGACAAAAAGACTGCTGAAATATTTTAGAACACAATCAGTAACAAATATTTACAAAAAAAAAACAGTTAGATTTTGATCATAATTGTAGAAAAATTTACTGTTAAATTTATTAAATAAAATAGCTTGTAAATATACAAATAATATAATCATACATTTATAGGCGTTCTTTGATTCAAAAAAATTTATAAGAATTTTAAAATAAATATCATCAACAAATGCAATAATTACATAATCTAATTAAAACACTAATTTTAAATTAATTCAGTTCAAAATAAGTGTGCATAAAAACATAACTATTTAATTGCAGTGCATTCAAATCTTGCCATTGATGAAATTATAACCTACCTCATAGCTTGCATTAAATATTATGTAAATATTTATAAAAATAGGCAAATTTATGTCACACGATAAGAAGCATACGCAATATCAGATATAAGGGTCAAAGTGTCAATGCAAAAGTCGATGAACTAAATAATATAATTATAAACAAGATTACAGTATGCATACAACAGTTATGGGGCATTTTAATTGATAATTCTTTCAATAGTAAGGTCATTTACTTAATGTGTTGAATAGTTTCCGAATAAGTACAGAACCACTTATTGGTCCTTTTTTCTTGCCTCTGCTATCTAATTGCAACTTATTGGGGAGTCCACAGAACAGGCTCAACGTTTCTGAATGTTTGGACAGAAATTCTTTAAGCCCTTTCCCCATGTATTGTAGGCTTACAATGTTTTTGTACATATGGGTGACCAAACTTTTGATCTCTACTGGCGACTTCATATTGAAATCAGTCGTAGTGGTCTACAAACACTATATGTGCTAAGTTGTAATAAAAAGTGAAGTAATTCAAAGCACAATATAATGTGTATGAAAGGGAAACAAAATGGATAGGGAATAAAAGACACACTCAATTATTGTTTCGAAGCATCAGGCGGTCGACATATTGGGCACCACTGTACTTCATGATAATGTCAGCTGAAGGCATTGTGGGGTGAAAACATGTTACGATAATTGTATTATTTGCCTTTCATCAATCCAAAAATTGTTAAATTTTTCAGGAATTTCTCATGTTGGAATGCTTGAATTACACTTGCCTGGTTTCCATATAAGTGGTTCTTAATCTTTTTAGTGATCTGCACCCCTTTGAGTTCTTTGAGAAATTATGTTCTTGATCCCCATTAAAAAATCTATTCCGATTTTTTAATTCATGAAATTAAATCTATTCCAAGATACTTGGTAGTTAATTACACTAAATTGTACCACCATATTTTTTTTTCAAATCAACATTTTTATATATTTGTATATCATTCATTACTGCATGTCTGTTGCCATTACTGATTATTTTTCGCGTACCACAGGTTGGGAAACCCTGCTCAAGAGGAATTAGGATTAAGCTTAACACCTAATACTAAGGTAGAACAAGAAAGAATTCTCAATACAGGCTGATAATGAAGAAAACTGACCTAAGACTTCAGTTTGTGGAAATATGAAACTGGAATGTGAATCACAAATTTTTAATTTTTGAATTCTTGTCTTGTAGACTGCAAGTGTGGAAATGTTTGACTTAAAGTGAGAGTTGGTGACTGCGCTAATGCGCATATTTTTATATATATTTTCAATTTCGTAACTGCAGAGATTCAGATAACGAGAGCACCTGTGCATCATCATAATTACCCACAGTTTATCATCTATTGGTGGGAGAGCTCCAAAGTCTCAATAATATTTTGCTACTCAGCCATCGAATATTTTTATACATAATTTAAAACCATCCATACCTAATGAAAACAGTACACAGACGTCTTTGATAACTTGTGTTTTGTGTATAGGGTGGTTTTTTCCTGATCTCCATGGGAGAATATTTATATAAATCATGTTATCAACTGTACTCCATCAATATTTATTTTATTTAAATATACCAAACTGATTAAAACTTCGAAATGTGTACAAATTCCAAATAAAACCGGTTTATAAAAAAAGAGTTAGGTAGATTCAAAAGCTGAACACATCTCGAGTAAGTTTGTATACATTAGGAAATATGGAAATATGCCAGATAGATAATTATTGCTTAATAATAAACATTTAAATTTGTTTACTGAATATAAATAATATTCACTTTTAAGGTATTCACTGTCAATACTTGGTGGAAAGGCATTATAATAAAAATAATAAAAGATTTTTAGTACTTTTTCCACATAAAATTTATTAGATCAGGACCGGTTTCGCTCATCGCGAGAATTATCAACTGAGATCAGTTGATAATGCTCGCGATGAGCGAAACCGGTCCTGATCTAATAAATTTTATGTGGAAAAAGTACTAAAAATCTTTTATTATTTTTATTATAAATAATATTATGTATGATAAGGAATCACAAGATAAACTGATCGAAATAACACATAAAAAATATATTTCAATGGATTTTAAGAAAAGGCGCTGCCACTAATATGAAATTATGCATTGGTGTCATTTGTGTCATGTCATTGGTGGTATTATTTGATATTTTTTTCAAAAATAAATAGTGCGTTTTGGTTAAGATGCGATTTTTTAATGAAAAAAATAGGAGGTCCCTGCTTAAGCACGCCACTGGCCCCCTGTTCATTTTTTACAAACAAACTTTATTACAATATGATAATAAGCAATGCTTATCCAAACTGGCATGATTTGAAAATCCTATTAACCTAGATTCTATCAATTAAACGATTTTTTGTAAATAAACAATTTAATATTTTTTCTTAATTATAGGTGTCTCTGTAGACTGTGACTTTTACTCTTTCATTACACTTACGAAAAATATAATTTACAAGTACCGCAGATTATTTTATAGATCGAAAAAACTTTAATAATTAAAATATACAATGGTAAAAAAATCCGTTGCAATATTGAAACAACGACTATTTAATGGCAAAAAAATATATATACATATTGCCAAAGCAACTGCGACTACAAACTAACAAAAGCGTTTGTAAATAATACTGGATAATAATATCAAGTCGAAAAAAAAACCACAAACAACAACAATTTCGATATTTTGAAGATTTATATGTTTTCATATCATACAATTTGACAAGGGTTTTTGTCCAATCTTGATTCTACATATTACAAATTAATAATATATGTATAATATTCCTGGAAATTAGAAAATATGCGCTGTGAATCTTCTATAGTTATGAATAAATTATTACTGTGACATTCTTCTGGCTGCAGCAGAAAATTTAATGAATATTTACATTTCAAGTTTGATGCATTTACTTTGCATAAATAAATCGAAGGCCTTATCTGCATTCTGGCCAACGCTGTTTTCTTCAAACTTTGTTCACAAGTTTTTCTGCTCTTTATTAAAAAATAAAGAAATAAGATGATCAAGTCGACGTATATAAGTTATTCAGCTATATTTATGTTACGTTTCAAAAAACCATAAATCGATTTGTTTATATGAACATAAGATGAATCGCGATATAACTTTAATCCAATAAATTAAAATATAAAATGAATAATAATAAAATTTAAGACGAGCCATAAATGAAAAAAATGCACATAGGACAGCTTACAAAACTTACATATATGTGAAAATAAACACTTTTTAAAGAAAAGAAGAATTTAGAACGTGTCAGCTCAAGTAACGAATTCTTGAAATTACTTTCGCTTTATCTTATATTTAATCTAAAACTATCAAACCACTGACCATCAATATTTTAATTTTATACGACTTATTAATTATATTTTTAAATCCTCGATTTATTTCGTAATATTCATTTCTTACACCAAATCTTCAAAAAAAAAATATGTTGTCGTATGTACTATTATTTGTCGTCGACTAGGCCGTTATCAATAACTATTTTATCGGTTTTCAATGACCGCATAGAAAAACAAAATAAAAACCGGTGCAAATCGATAACATACAATTTGCCGAGGGCCAACAGTGGTAATTGCACCAATCGCCATATAAAACAATCAACCATCCAGAAGCAATAAAAAAATGGTTCCATATTATCTGTACTATAGAGATAATATGGAATAATATAATATTATTGTATGATTATATTTTATTTTTGATGTTCAAATGGTAGAACAAATTCTAATCGCACATTCTTCCTAACAACATGAGCAAGGATTCCTAAATCTTGGCTACCAAACGTAAGAGAAGGGTAGTTTTTTTAAAGAGATGACAAATTTTAACAAAATACTTTTTATTATAACTGATATGGATATCACGTTTAGTATTAGAACTTCATATTAATAAATGAATGTTTCTTTTGAAAGACAAATTATGTATTGTTTTATTTTACTTGAGACTAGTATAGGTACATCACACCGAAGATGAGATTTCCTCAATGATTAGTGAGGGTATAAAAATATGTAATACAGAAAATTGATAATAATACATTTATTTAGAAAACCATATTAAAAGGAGATGTAGTGGTATTTTTTTAACCATAAGTCGCAATGTTTTTAAAGAATAGACGTCTATAAGTTTATCTTCTCGTTTAATTAGTCGCCCGCTGTGGTCTAGTTGGTTAGAGCTTGCTCTACCGATCAGGTGGGTCTGAGTTCGATTCCCGGTAAGTTAAATGTCAAATTGGATTTTTTCAATTTTAATTTGAGATCTAAGACATGGATGTTTGTGAAGTTAATTCTCCTTGAGTAAATCTCATGTGACTTACAAAAATTCTCATCGAGTATATCTCGTATGATCTTTCAACTTCAAAATATTTGACGCATTGGCGTAAGCTGTAATGTCAAATATTTTTTTTATAAATTGAAAATTAATAAATTAAAATTAGCAAACATTAACCCGGGCTGTGTGGTCGGAGTCGGAAAAATCTTGCGACTCTGACCCACTTTACCACAAGAGTACATAGGTCCTAGATCAGTGGTCGGCAAACTGCGCTCGCGAGCCACATGGGGCTATTTTCCCCCTTGAGTGTGGCTCTCCACAAAATACTAACATTACTCGTAATTTATTTTAGATCGAGTTTCATTTATTGTTAGAAATTTCTACTATTGTTCACGATGTTAAATCCCAAGAATAAATCCCCACTAATAAAGGTCATTACAACAAATACCGCTGGCCTAAACTCGGAGTCCACAGGTAGGTAGATATTAAATCAAACATCGCTCTCCTAACACGAAAACGTTTATTTAAGAACTTGCAATCACAGATTTTTTTTACATAGAATATTTAACAAACAAAATTTTGAATTATTACAATACACAATAACTATTATAAACCTAGCTTGCTCACACGATTTTATAAATGTAAAATAAAAAAAATGACGTTAAACTCTGCGCAGAGAACAAAATGGAATTTAATTTTCGTCAAAATGGAAAAATATTATTTCTTTCATCTCGAAAAAAAAACAAAACGACAAAAGAAAAAGAACTGCAAGTGAATTTACAACTAAAGGTCTCTGGAACCACTTTCCAGAGACCGGGAAGTAATCCCCACACACGATGTATACATACTATATAACATACTAAATATATAACATACTAAAGTATAGGTATATTAAAGCTAGTTATTGTAATTGTTCGTTGAAATTTTTACTGATAGATTCAATTCTTCTTACAATTCTCATAAAAATAACTTCCCAAATTTGTGATATAAAATACACAATCTTCAGTAATACATTCTTTAATATAGTCTCGGAAAACGGTTTGCTGCTTTTTAAAATTGTATAGACAATAACCAAAATTGCATCTATAGAAGATTCTTCCGCATTCATTTAACACATTTTGTTCTCTAAATAAATTTTGAATCATCCATCAGCTGTTTTCTTTTTTGATTCCGGAGTCAAATTAGCACCATATTCGTTTTCCTTAGAAGTTAAATGTCTTGTAATATTATACTCTTATATTACTGATATACTTACTCGGCAAACGAAACAAATAGTATTTTTATTAACGTAAGCAAAAAAAAGGAATCATTTTCAGAATTACCCGGAAATAGACACGGGCAAACCGGGTTGCACACGAAGAATCAAAAATAATATAAAGCTATCGAGTCACAATGATGCGGTTTGCAATGGCACGTGTAATGTTTTCTGGGTAAGTTAGTTAATACATACCTGCTTATTTTTAATTCCATAATACGATAATGTAATGAGTAAATAATATCAAATATGATTAATTGGCAAAACGGCCTCGATGCATCTAAGTTAGAGGTCTGCACGGGCCGAATTTTTTAAATATTACCCGGTCCAAGCCCGAAAAACTCAGGCCCGACCCGGCCCGGGCCTAATACCGCACTTGTTACCCGAACCCGGCCCGATACCCAGATTTATACTCCTCAGCCCGAAAAAACCTGTTTTTTCACAAATTTACGATTCACTATAGAACTGGTTATAATTAAAATCATCATGACTGACTTAAGACACGAACGTAGTCTGAAATATTTTTCTGAATATACAAATTATTTACCCGGGCCCGGCCCGAGCCCGAATCTCAATTCCGCTTACCCGCCCGAGCCCGGCCCGCGGGCTTAAGTGCTCTGAGCATGATCAACAAAATAAAATATGGTGACATTGATGCAGCAGTTTTAACACGTGCCGGTCGATGATTTCCCATCCACGCGTCTCACGTGTTATTTTTTTTAAATATTGCGTTCGCAATATTAAGAATCCATACGTGTAAACTTCGTTGGCATTGTATTTATATAAATGTATTGTTATTGATACGATTAATTGTAATACTTTCTCAATAAAATGCATTCGTAAAACCTACATTATTTATAACGACCTGACGGGTTTAACAATTACCCGCACTTCCATATTAATTCCGTTAAAAGCATGCAGGTTTTACTGAGCTTCGCATAAAAAAACATGATGAATATCGACTGTGGAAAGGAAAATGGGCTTAACTTACACATAACAAATTTTACAGGAGGCACAAAAAACGTTTTTTGATCATTTTGGGCCAAAGACAAAATATACACAACCTTGAAGTGCGCGAAGACTAATAAACTGGAGATTTATTGATTCAATATTACAAGTTTTAATTGTCTAAGAAAAATCTTTTTATATACCTTTTTTCCGGGTCGAAATGATTAACGAACCGATTGCCATGTTCAAACGTTCTATAGTTTTTTTATTGCCAAAAATAACTTTTATCGGAATTGTCCAAATGAACATATATTATGTTCGAATTATGTAAGAATACACTAAATATGGCTGAACTTGTTTTTTTGAAAAGATACAGCGTGTTACATCTATATATCTGCATTCATTTCAAAACAACCGTTTTTTTTTAATTACATATCGCATTCTGCCAGGACGATGTTATGTAACACAAACAATACATGACCCTTCGAGGACACATACTTAATCTAAGTTTTTTTGTTTGTTGTACTGACAGACTACATTTCAAAAGAATGCATTGTATTATTGAAAATTACTACGTAACGCAAACATGAGATAACATAAAACTTGAAATATATTGATTCATCAATAACGATATTATACATATTTTCGGTACCTATATTAAAATAGTCGTAGATTTTCTAACCTCGTTAAATGTCTCGTACATCTAAATATTTTTAAAATTGTGTATTTATTAAAAAAATTATCCAGATTTATAAGAAAAAAAAGTTTGGAACAAGTCAAAAGGCCGCAGGTTCCCTACCACTGAGTGAGTCAAAAAATATACAATCCGAAATCAAAATGTCAGCATTTGTTAACATCATAAAATTTCATTTTTCAAAATCGACTGTAGGATATAAAGTATTTTTGACGACTTCAGTTTAATTCAAGTAATAATTTAAAAATGATCATTTTATTTCAAATACAGCTAATTATTGAAAAAAAGTCACGCATATTAAATGTAATTCCAATATATTTAATTATAGCGTGGAATATGTAAATATATAAAAAAAATATTCAAATAAATTCTTAATCACCTATATTTAAATGTAGCTAGACCTCATTCAAATGCCGTATAATTTTTCAGGCGTGGATTTGTGTGGGATAATTTCGAATATTGGCCCACGGTACAGTAGAATTTGAAGCGCGCATAAATGCCAAGGTACGTACACCATGACTTTTTAGCTTATGAAGGAAGAGCCGTTCAAAGCTGATGCAATATCAGAGAAGTATACATAATTGAGCACTACATAACCACAATATAGATTTTTTAGTTTAATTTAATCAAAAAAACTGTATAAACCAATAACGTTTTTTTAACTAAATAAACCTAATTAAATGAGATATATATATTAAAGAAAATTTTATAATCATAAGTTGAATATATTGTGAGATCAATGACTAAATAGCTCAGTATTCAGAACATTTGTAACATGATCATGGTTTCAAGTTGATGTTTAATTGGTGTTACCAGTCTACGTGATAAAAAGGCGGGAATCCGAGCCTAATTAAAATTACACATATAAGTACATATCGTATTACTTCGTGAACGGAATAATAATGGTATTAAATATTAAAAAGTGTATGTTTTACGATAAGAATAAGCGGTTTGCAATACATACAAATAAATTAATGGAAAATAGGTTACCGAGTTCTGCATAGCATAGGGCTCCAATCATCGATAGTATTCCGGACATAACCCAAACGATGATGGCTTGACCGATGGATCCCGAATATCTGAGCACGCCCTTCGGAGACACAAATATTCCAGCACCGATAATTATACCGACAATTATGGCCACGCCGTCCAGTAAACCGAGTTCCTTCTTCATCTTTATACCGCCGTCGGAATCCGATTTCACCAAATCATTCGATCCCTCCGGAGCTCCCAAGGGCCTCGGAGGACGAATATCAGACGCTCCCACTTTTGCCATTGTTAAATGTGTTTCTTAACTTTATAAAATAGATGTTTATCACTGCAAAATTCACGAGAAACTGATTTTTCAATCACTCACTGTTATTTAATTTCGAGGGCATTTAATGTTTAATATCTTCCCTGCAACCAGGATTATTTACCACCTTCACCGGCGTGTTCTGACGCGCGAGCACCGTGCGAACCAAATTACTTCAAAGACATTCTACCCATGTTTCATCATACGTCAACGGTCTACAGCTGCTCGCCACGTGCTACCCGTAACACTGACTTGGTAAAATTGTTTTAGTTGACTCTTAGAACGCGTCGTTCTCTTTCTTTCAAAAACCGGGACTCCACTACAATAGTAATAATTTATGTATATCGTATTCAAGCCGGCTACTTAACTTGCAACTAAAAAAAACATGTCATTTGAAATAACGGCTACACCGAACGCAGTTAAAACTTACGGATTTATAAAATAATTAATTTAAACTGATGACACCTTCTAATGAGGTTTATAATGCCGAATTATTTTACTCCATTGTTTAATCTGTTCAGCTTTAATTATTTTATATTATTATTTCCGTTACAACGATCGCATTTTGCAAACTTTCTCACTCACGCAAAGCACAAATTTTGCACGCAGGTGTCGTCAAATAAATAGACACTTTTTACGCAAACACATGGCACGGATACGAAACAACAATCAGGCAAACTTTTTTTCGTCGCTTTAAATGTCAGTTTTACTATATTTTACGTACTAGTCCTCTTCAGCTGATTTTAGTAGTGTGAAAGAAAGTACCTATGTACGAATGAACGGACACAGTTACGAATAATCAGTGTAAAAACAACTCTTATTATAGCCATCTCATTCTGATTTCATGAATGCGCTCAATGTAAAGCAGAGCATATGATATGACTCACTTTTTATAATCAAAACATAATCTGTTTACTGTCGTATATTTCCGCCCTCCATATCCTTCAGCCTGGATTTGTCCTACTCGGATTTAAAATTAATATTTTCGTTTGACTTCATTGAATGATTTAAACAAATTTTACTTTAGGGAGACAAGTTCAAAAGCAATCTTTCTATAACTAACATATAACAACTGCACCAGTTGCATTTTATATTATAAATAAATTAGGTGAGTTTATTTGTTTAATTAAGTATTCTAACAGTACCATATCAACATTTTGAATAATAAAAGCTATATGTATGCATACTAAAACATGCTAAAGGTGCCTCTCGCAGAAGACGCTGTCTCAACTATATTTTAAATTGTAGAGGTTGTTATTACTCCTATCCAACTGCATAAATGTATTGTAATGAATTTTTAGGAGATATTCTTACTGTATCGTATCATACATAATAATTTTTCATAGCTAGTGCTAATAATTTTGTTATTTTGCTTTATTTCGGAAACAAATATTTCGAAGATTAACTGTTAAAATCTGAAATGGAATGGTGGCAAGAAATTGTTTCATATAAAGCCCATTTCATCAATTATAGCTGGCATTACACACACAAGCTTTCACATGCGATTGGGTGTTTGTGTAGGGTTGTCAGATTTCTTGCAAGTCAAACTGGGACACCCCCCCATTTTTGTTTTGATTTATATTAATTATATTGTAACATGTATATTTTTAATTGTTATATTTATCATTTATTGAAAGGATTAAACCCGGTTATAAACATATAAAAAATAATACAATAAACACAAAATATAATAAATATAAAGTGTACATTAACATATATAAAGAATAAAAAACAATATATTAATATGTGCTCCTTTTTAAAATTAATAGGTTACACCTATTTTTTATATTTCCCACTAGATTTGGCCTTTTTCAAGAGTTCTTTATTTGTGAGTAGATAATCATACATTTGGCAACAATTGAGATCATAATTTTTTATACACTGTAGAATACTTTTAACAGTATCCCCTTAAAGTCTGTTTCTCTCATCCGTCCACTGAATCTCTAATAGCGAGAATATTCTCTCCACATTACCATTGTGTCCTGGTATGGAGATTCTCCTAAGATCCTGTATTTTTTTGTAAACCGGGACTTTTGGGACCCAGTTTGACTCCCGGTTTGTTCGGGACACCAGGACACGAGACTCAAAACCGGTAACAGTTCCGATTAATCGGGACGTCTGACAACCCTATGTTTGTGTATACTTTAATCAAGATAAAAGATGTGTACACAAAGTATGTTACGAGATCCTTTCATTTTAAAGCACTAAGATGGTGTTGGCTCTTTAAAATGAAAATGAACTCTTACACACTTTTCCTCTCATTTTAAAGCATACATATCCATCCAAGCGCATGAGAAAGCGTCTGTGTTGTTGACTACCTGTTGTACATCCAAAGTAATCCTAATTTTTCGGGTTTATCATCAGTGGTTAAATGGGGCGGGGGCGCGTGGGGCCTGCATCCCCACACTTTAAATTTTGCGATAAATGTGTAATATATATATTATAAAATGGTTTTTGTTATAATGCATGAGAAGAACATTTTGCTGGTAATTTTTTTGTGCGAAAATTGGATTTCTGCGGTGGGAGAGCATTCAAATATTATAATTTATCGGCGTTCCCGTACTTTTTAAGTTAGCACTACACCACTGCTAGCACACATGAAAGTCTCCAAGGGCATTGAAATTTGGAGGCCCTGTTTTTTGAATACTGTAAAAACAACAGAAAATTCCATATAAAATAATTAAAATCTGAACAAAAAGTATATGGGTTATATAATATAAACTATTTTTGAAACCCCAAGCACACACCTCATTCGCTTATTGAATAATCCGCCACTACTTATCATGATAAATAATAAGCATCTATGAATACTTAAGATATAATGAACTTATGCAGAATGTTTTATATTCCTACTAATGGCTCATTTTTAAGACCATTTGACTGAAAAGCATGATAGAAGAAAAAATAGACAACTTGAATGCATTAATGACATGATAGTGTTCAATTTCAACATTTTTTTTAGAAATCATTAAGTACTGTATGCATATTATAAAAAAAAGTTTGCTATTCTTAGGAGTACAGACGTACTTTCAACTCAACACAGAAGTGTCTCTCAAAAAAAAGTCACACTATTGTCAGGTTAAAAAAAGTTATTAAAGTAAAGTAAAGGTCAGTATAGATTTATTCACTCCTCTAAAGGTGAGGTTTCATTATTTGAATGTCTTAACAGTACGAAATCTCTTTCTTAAAAAAAAGAAAATTGTTTGTAAATCAAACTTGCATTTAAATAGATTATTATCAGTGCTACAAAACTTTCCTGTTCAACTCCACCCTGGTTGTTTTTTTGTTATTTGATAATACTTGTTTTTACATAAACAGTGTTTTGTTTCATCTTTGCAAAGGAGCAGCGAAGAGATTTCAATCATTCATCAGCCACGCCAACTTGGTGGCTAATAAATGAAATTACCAGTCCTATTAACAATTTATAAAATCATACGAAGAGTAAGAAGACTTCAACTCATAGAAGTTTCTGTTTATCTAGACAAATTGATTTCCTGCACACCTGAATGCGAACCACCGAATCTTGGATTTGACCGACAATCCTAATTAAGGAAAAAACTGTAGATGCACATAACATTTGCTATGCCACTGTATACTGCCACATAAAATCTACATATGGGAAAGCGGCAATGTTCCCACTAAATTGTGTGCACTTCCCAAAATGTGGCCACACCCTTTTTTATATCTCCCGCACAGACAACACACATATCCTTTTTTTTGCCAAAACAATGAAATAATTGGTGTTGTGTTTTAAAGAAATATGCAAATTATGGGTTGACTGACTGGACTCTTATGGAATAATGCACCAAGCAATCGGGTTAGAATATTATAAAATTTTCATAAACTTCATTGTTTCCAATAGTTTTTTTTAGCAGCCTGATATGATGAATTGAATTAACCAGTGTCCGAGAGCAGGTCAGTGACTACCTACTTTTATACTTGCACACATTTTTTGTTTCTACTTAAAATGAACTGCACAAAGTTGATGGTCCGCACACACAATAGAAAAATTAGAGGGAACGTTGGAAAAGATTAGTAAATACAGGAAGAAAATGAGTTTTGCAAGGGGATACGGAATAATTCAGGTTTCATACAAATGATACATATTACATTTACCATATTATTCTGAATACTTTCTCGGTCTGGCACATCAGTCAATATCTCACAGGCTTGAGTCCTAGTGCAAACATCATTTTTTCAATTGATTAGTCGATTTCTGTTTGAAGGCTTTGGAGTGTTTGTAATGTCTAAAAATTCCCTATCACCCTTTCAATCCTAAAATTAACGGAGCGTAGAGAGACTGATTATCACTAGTCCTGTCCTAGCCCTATCTTTCTATTCCTACTCCCTTCGATAGAGAGGTTGAGTAACACACAGTTCTCATAAAATCACTTCTGTTGAGATACCTCCATTAGGAGGCTATAGATTAAAAAAAAACAATACTTCTATCTCAAATGATTTTGCGTAAGGTTTGTTTGATTGGCAGGTTGGGAGAGATGTAATATTGATGGTAACAGCGTTTTGTTTGACACATATTAGATTACATGTCAATATTGTCTTTTATTGCTAACATAACATACTTATGCAAATTAGATTATAATGGAGAAACTAATATATCAATCGTAACTTGAGACACTGTCTTAAAAGATAGGTTAATATATGGTCAAAAGTGAAGTGGATTAATTTTTCAATGTGTGTAAAGTATAACCATTACAACATGATAGGGTACTGATTAGGGCACCCAATCCCGGGATCCGGGATCCGGGATCCCGTTCAATTTTCTGATCCCGAAGTTCCAGGATTGAGATGGCCGCGATCCCGGGATTGAGAAATTTTGAGCAAATCCTGAAAATTGACACGAAATTGGCAAATTCAAGATTTCAAATTCCTCGGCGAGCTGAAAAAAGAAAAACTAGTTTCCGTGAAAAAGGATACCAAATCGGAGATTTCAAATTCCTGTGAGCTAAAAAAAAAAACGAGGTTCTGTGAGAATCCAAGGAAAAAGTATAGCGAATTGAGGATTTCAAATTCCTCAGTGAGAAAATCTCAATCCCGGGATTCAAAATTAATCAATCCCGAAATCCCAGGATTGGATACCCTAGTACTAATATTTTGGGCCATAAGTGTAATTAACCCTCCAGAGACGAGAGCTTTTCTCCGATAAAAAAAATATTTTCTAAGCCATATTGAAGTCACGGATAACTTTTATTCCTATCCAAAATTTAAAAAAAAAAAAACGCAAAGTCGTTGTATAGAAACCCCGCATGACTATATGGTCATGCTCATCCTTTTATAACCGTGTAATATTGAGTACGGACAGTAGTAAGGACAAAAGAGACGGTATGGGCTTGCAAACATTCGGGGTTGAAATATAGCTAAACGTGATTTTTTTAAAAATATTTACAATTTGACCTCTTTAGATCAACATAATTTCAAAACAAATATATTAGCAAAATAACTGTAAATAATTTTATGTTTTTATAAAAAAATATCTAACAGTTTCAAAAAGTAAATTAAAAAAAACGGAAATTCAAAAAATCACACGTGCTTTTGGAGACCGTTCCTGTTCCTACGGCTGATGACTTACTGTAGTCCGTACCCTTCTTAACCAAATATGAGCAAAAGCAACGATATTCAGGTAGAAAAAGTATGAATAGTGGGATCAATAGACAACGGTGTTTTGTGTGACCATATGGTGACGCTCGTCCTTGGAGGGTTAAAGCACAATATGACAATTGCGTAGATATTTATATTATTATTAGTCGCTCGCTGCGGTCTAGTTGGTAAGAATTTAACTCTACAAATCAGGGGGGTCTGGGTTCAATTCCAGTCCAAATATATTTTGTTCAATATTTCAGATTGATACGTGGAGTGCGATTTACTAAATTGATGTTTTTTTTTCTTTAGTTTATAAATTTAGTGAAATTACGATGTTATTGTAGTTTCTTTATTGTTTTAATTACAAAGTGTAATTATATTAAAATCAGACAATTCATTTAATTGCATGTTCTATACATGGGCTATACAAATAGTTCAGTCGTGATATTTTGACAAGTTTTAAAATGAAAAATAATATTCTGCAAGGTTGACCACACTGGCACACATCAGTCCGTCCACATCGCCCAACGTAACTGCTTTCGCGATCTGTGAAACATCGCCGCAAATATTTTCAGCATTTGCATTTTGAGAACTCGCATAAGGAGATAAAATTCTGATTACAATAAACCAATAAACTTAATTGTTTCTTTGAAACTATTAAATGTGATACTCTGCATCAGCGTTTCTCAACCAGGGGCCATGTGCCCCCCTTGGGAACCACAGCATGCTCCAAGGGGGCCACAGAAGAAAATATCAGTTTTGGGGAGCCACAGCAGACTTTAGGGGGGCCACGGCCACTCAAAATATAATGAACTAAATTTATATTAAAATTAAATATAATACAGTACGACAATAATTCATTGCAGTAGAAATAATGTATTTATTATACATACTTTTTACTATTTTTCCAATGATATTTATAATAACTGCATCCAAAAGTAAGTGTCGACAACATTGTATTGACAACATTGTATCTTGTCCACGGATTTCTTTCATCACCCCATGATATTATGAAACTCGTGTGCGTTAAATTTGTTTTGCTTCACTAATGCTACTATCCATTTTATACAAAACACATAGACATGAAAGAAAAGCCATTTTAATAATTCAAAAAGCTTTAAGAAGTTTCTGCAGCAAAAAATAGGATTTAAAGTATTCAGTGAAAAATTAGACACCGGTTTAATTAATAGTTTCTTACGAAATTTCCAAATTAATTGCAAAAGCTAGAAAAACGCATTATATTTCAAAATCTCTGATTTCGCAATTTCAATAGTTATGAATCAGAGTGAAAATGCAATTATTCAGGTGATTCCTTTGAGCAATTCCGTTCAGTATCAAGACGTATGTATGAGATAGCAGATGATAAAAAAACAACTAAATGAACATTTTGCATTGCAAATTGACTAACCTAAAACGATGTGTCAGATTTTTGATGACGAAAAAATTAGTTAAGATAATTTAATGCTCTTTGCCAGAAACCTAATGACACTAAAGGTGTAACGATTGAACAAGGAATTAAGATTTTTATGAATAAAAGATATAACGCTTCAATTGTTGAAAGTATTGAAGTTTTACTTTGATAAATAATCATGTACTATTTTTTTTGAATTCCCTGCGCGATTCATCTTCAACATTAGGTTGTAAAACATGGAACCTTTGCGTAAAACCTTTAATATTGTAATAAACAGTAAATTTCATAAAATCCCACTGACTTCAAGAATGTCTTTTTCGAAATCATTTTTTTTAATCAGCTCGTTACAAATACCAAAACGCAATACTAAAGACCAAAACTGATCATTGGTAAAGCTTTGTCCCTTTGCTTAGTGGCTAGTGTCCTTAGGGTCCTTCATGAGGCTGCAAATTCAAATACCGCCTCGGGCGGCAGGACCCCTTCCTACACTTCTGCAAATTATGCCAAAACTTCTTGCTTAGCAGGTATTAAGTAATTGAAGCTTAGCACCCAATCCATGGGAGTGGCTGGTAAAGTACGTGATACAAGGTTTGTAACCTTATTCTTTTGCAGAGAAATCTTCTTACCGAATAATACAGTGCATTGATAATCTTTACAAAACATACAGAACTACTTCTACAAATGCATTGCTGGTTCTGCTTGGTAAATTTTTTTTAAATCTGTACAAGGCGCAACAGCAATGCTACATAATGGGTGTGAAGTCCCAGGTGAGGAGAATTCTTTGACTGTCTTCTTCTCGACCAGAACCTTCATTTTTAAGGCCCATTGAACTGTGGTGCACAGTATTGCTACAGACGCTTCTATGCGAATTTGGTAAAATTGATGGGAAATTATTCTAAGGACAGGCAATCTTATAAATTCTTTCAAAATTTAAAAATGCGAATGGAGACCAACGCTTCGAGTCCAAATTTTTGGATATGCCAATTTATAACTAGCCATGATCACTTCACTGCCAAGCTATTCCAGGTCGGCTGATTAGTAAATAGCTTCAGGATACTGATCGCATTTTTTTAAAATGTCCAAACATGAACAAAGAACAGGAAGAACTGCTTAAGATTATACGACCACAGTCGCATCTGGTGGTCCTGTTGGTCATGCCGACTTAGTTGCATCTAGGAAAAATTACAAAGCATTCAAAAAGTTCACGGCGTCTTATGAAAACGAATTGAATTAATTTCATAAAAACTCTTTTGATTAAGTTATTTTATTTTATTTCGCATTCTGCACCCTGCAGTGCATGCAAACTAGTTCTAGGAATTTATGGATAAAAATTAACACGAATAATGCTGCAGACTACCCCCCGTAACAATAGTGTGAACCACAGCGGGCTGTGATGGGTAAAACATTGGGTACCCTAGGGATTTTCAAAAAAAAAGTAATATTATAAATTATTTTGTAAACATATTTTTTTTTAACAAAAATTTTTATTGTATTGTATTTTTTAAAAATTAATGTACCTACATTTTTTTTCATTATTCCGAGCCCCGAGAATTTTATTACTAGGGGTAGGGGGGCCACGGAAAAATATGAGACTCAAAAGGGGGCCACGGGCTTAAAAAGGTTGAGAAACTATGCTCTGCATACTGCCAATGCACATTTGCAATATTTCTTAGTAGAACATAAATTATAAATAAAAACACAAAAAGTAATGAAAAAATATTTTTTTAAGAAAGAAAAAAACAGCTATCAGCTCTTAGGTAATTCCAATTTAAAAATTCTTGCAGTGCCATCCTCCGATGTTGTCAGAAGAGTATTTGAGACTGCTGAATATGACATATCTAATATTTCAGCTCGGTGGCCCGTCAGAGTTTGGAATAATGTTCCTGATTTGCCTTCATACACTTTGACACTTCCATCAAGACAAGCGGCTAAAAGATAATTATTTATCCATATTAAGGATGTCACACCAGTTGAATCTTCATCCTCACTATTAGAACATTTGTGGCGAACGGTTTGTCTTCCTACATCCCAAATGCTGACTGCGCCATCCAGTGTACCTTTAGAATAAAGAAAATGAAAAGATTATCAACGTTTAAATATAACACACTTTCATATATCACTTTTAAAGTACCTGGTGGAAATGGATTATATTAAAAAACTAAAACCCCCATTGGTACTGTTTAGGACTGTTTCTAAATAAACATTCTTTTGATCAATAAAAATTTAAAAATTCTGAATATAAATAAGAAATCGTTAAAATTAGATAAACAAGAAATTGAAAAAAATTATAGAAATAAATTCTTGCCTAATTCAAATCTTACGCAATTAATTTTTCCTTCCTTGCCGTTACTTTACCCGTTTCATTAACCTATGTTTACTATTCATTTTATATTTTAATTATTTTATTTGTAAGAATTGATATGGTGTATTAAATTCGTTTTTCAAAATTTTCATGACGGTTGGCTATGAAAAATTATATTACTTTTCGGGTTACCCGAAAGTAGTTTAATTGTCGTTTATTGAATAATTTTAGTAATGTACCATTAGAAAATATTTTGTGAAAAATTCAAAGGTTACATTTGAATTTATCTCAAGTCACCAATTAAACTTAATTTTTTTTGACAAGTTTTCAAATTATTCATTCATTTTTAAGAGATAATATTTTATTATAAACACATGTCACATTTTGTAACACAACAAGTGCAATAACATCATTACCAGACTTAACATCGGAAGGCTTACGAATAAACTAAAAATTGATATCAGTTTATTCGTAAACCTTGCAATGTTAAGTCTGATGACACTTCTCAAATAGGCGAAACATGAATCACATTTTGCTACACAACAATTGGAATAACAAAGTTATTAAATTAATTTTATATTAAAAATCAACATCCACCGCCGAATCCATCGAAAAACTTGTTCATTACTACTTTGAAACATTTTTCTAGAATCTATTACATTTGAATCGTTCAGATTATGTACATTCACACAGATTTTGTCACTAACGACCCGGGTTTCGCCTTTCGGCATCTTCAGGCGTTCAAGTGCACGGATGAACTTGAACTGAGAATCTGTGGACATGTGGTTGTATACTGACGTTGATTACGGGAACGTTGGTAAAAGGAAGGGAGTCGAGTCAAAATAAAATTGAACACTCAATATTATATGGCTACCGATTTGTAAGTAAATTTAACCATTTTACACTACTTTTGATTACTTGCAACAAATAATGAAAATAATGTGACTGCCAAAAATGACTGAAAGAAAGATGTGTGTAGTTTTCATATCTGAAGAAATAAAAATAATTCAATGTTAAGGCGACTCAGTAGGATTGCAAAACTTAAATTTGACCTACAGCATAAATATTGCACTGACTTAAATAAGTAACCACCACAATACGTATTTTTACAGTATCAAAACAAGCAAAACATTTGTATATTTCATTACAAAAATAGCAATACCACCTAACACACGGATGGATATTTAGACAGTAATAAGGGTTTTTCATATAAAACAATATGTTATTGACGAAAATCAGTAAGTACTTTTTTATCTTCGTAGCAAAGACTGACAATCTAATTTACTTCCCCAAATATCTGTTGCAAAAATTATATGTAACTGAAACAATGCGTTAATTATATATACCGTGAAAATGACTTATAATGCTACATATGAGTTATTGATAGCAACAGTAAGCCATCGTATTTAATAAATGTAAATCAGAGACGGTGTTTTGTCAAACGAAATAATAAAAGAAATAAACAAGATAAACCATACAATACAAATTTCTCAAACTTTCTCTAATATATTGAAAGAATTTGTTTTTATTTTTAATTTTGTATAACCTATTTGTTATGATATTGATTTTAATATGAATACAGTTAAAAACATTCTGTTGAATAAAAAATATTGACATAATAAGATTAAAATGGAAAAAGTATTGAGTTCTAAAATAAATATAAATTTCAGTTGATAGTTATTTCTGGTTCACGCCATAGTTCTGACAGTGGATTTTCCAAAAATTATATTAACTATGTCTTATATTTCTTGTTGGACATCTAAGCTATCTTGGAGGATATTTGTAATCATTTTCAAAAAAAAAAAAAATATACTGAATTCACGGAATAAAAACATGTTTGCTATCAGAAAACTTAGTTATTCCACTGATTACTTAGAATAAAGGTAAATTTCATTAACTAATAATAGCTTTAAGATAGTTGGTATGAAGACGCTTCTCGAAAAAGCCCAAAACGTGTTACAATTTGTAAACAATTAGTGGAATGACAAAGTTTATTTGTTAATTTGTTATAAAATGATTTTGTCTTTAGTGAATGCCGAAACTATCGAAAATATTCATAATCCATGCATGTCTTTAAAGTCATAACCAAATGTTATGATGTGTTTATTTTTACTTCAAGTTTTTATATAGCCTAACACTAATTCAATAAGGAAGAAACTAAATGAATAGTATGCCTGATCAAAAAAAGTTATTTGTATAATTTATATCAATTGCATAAATATATTCGTATTTTTGTATAATGTTTGGGAACTTTTTTTCTCTCGCCAATATACAAGTTCGACATTCAGGGCTGTGACAAAAAAACATAATACTAATAATATTAAAAGTAATTCAAACCATGTGATTGATTTGAATATTAATGTATTGTAGGTATAATATTGTTACATAATTTGGTAAGTTATCGAAAAAATATGGTTTTCAATCATTTAATATAATAGATAAATTAAAGTCGTTAAGTTATATCGGCTGCATCGGACTAACTTTGTTGGGTGGTACAAAAAATGACTTAAATGTATGAATTAATATATTTCACAAGTTTATTATGTATCCATACATATGTATATATATTTGTCATCTATCAATTTCGAATATTTTCTAGCATTCTGTTTTATTCAATTATAACTTAAAAAAAACAAGTTTGACGGTAGAAAAATGTATTCAATTAAAAAAAACCAGGGCTGTGGAGTCGGAGTCGCGGTATTTTGGCCGGAGTCGTGAAAAATGAGCGGCTCGATTTTTTTTTGAAAAATATATTTAATGATGTGTATGTAAACAAAATAGTCAAAAGAATTAACATTTCATACTTGGCTGACTAAAGATGATCTGATGGTACACATATATATAACTTAATATGAAATTATTGAAAAAATTCCTGATAAAAACTCTACGTTGCAAAAAAACATGGTTTACCATCTGTATAATGATTCTTAAAAAATATTAACTGTTAATATCTTACCTTATCTAATAATTTTCAAGTTTTTTTTCGATTTAGATGACGAACTTTGTTTTTTTAGCAAAAATCTTTTGAAATATAGAAATGATTCAAAACTACTAATGTGAAAAATCTTTTTATTCAACTACTGCTACTATTATATTGAATAGAATCTCTTTTTAAAAGCATTGCCAAATAAATATTTCAAAATGCTTATCCATTAAGCTAAATACTGGTCTTTAAAATAATCGCTATTGGAAAAGACATTATTGTATTATAAATAATAATATTATTTGTAAGCGCATTGAGCAACCCTAACCCTAACCGCTATTTTGCACAACAACTTTTTTATCCCAAAATAAAAAATACATTTCTTCGATTCATTTGTATGACCAGTGTTTTAAGTTAATGCAGAGTAATATGTGACACGTGCACTCAGTACAAACGTCTTTCTCACACTGACTGGGTCTGCGAAATTTACGGCAAGAAAAACACATCCCCGAAAAATAGTTATTATTTATTGGTATGACAATTTTTTAATTTTTTTTTTGCTTTTAAATGTAAACAATAAAATGTTTTATTATTCCAATTTTTTTTAGAAGTATTTACGATCCAATTATGCTTTAAAAATCAGTCAGAAAAAGTGGGAAAAATGGTACATTTCAAATAGATGTACAATCATTATATTACATAAATTGGAAATTCTGCTCAAATCACTTTCTTAAACAAACCTTTATCTGCATTTCTTTCTAAGACATTAAACTTCGGTATCTTACAATAAATTCTAAAAATGATCAAAACGAAGGCAGTTAAAAAATATTTTGTGAACTTTTTGCCTTTTATTCTTGAAAATATGACTATTTTCATGAAAAAAAAAATGTAATAGTGTAAAAAAGCGTTTGGAAAATGTAATATTTGAAAAAAAAAATTTTTTAAGTGAACGGTTCACGAGATTTCGTCGATGGCAAACGATCGATTTACTCTGTTTTCAGGCGTAAAGGTACTATATCCTCTTAAATATGAGAATGGAAATAGATAAGATAATACTTTGCCGTACAGGTACGGTGATACTGATCAAAGAGGTATACACACTTACCAACAGCTAAGAATCCGAGACTGCTATCTTTACAAAATGATATAGACTCAATTTCAGCACCAGCATCTAGCACTCCAACACTTTTACCAGTTGCCGATTTTGTCAGCAATGCTTTTCCTGAAAAATAATGTTAGTTTATAAGAATCTTTGACATCAACATCAAATGAGCGGATATGCAATGGATACAGCAAATATGAGACAAGCTAAGACAAAATGATCTCATTTTAGATTTAGGAAATTAAAAACACATAATCAACACAACTTACCATCTAAGGATCCGGTAACGATAAGATTATTGTCATGATAACAGTCTATAGAAGTGATCGCAGCAGAATGAGCATGTTCAGGGGCTATGCTATGAATGACAGAAGTCGATTTAAGGTCCCAAATTTTTAATGATCCATCTTCATATCCCACAGCCAATCGCCGTCCATCAGTCAAAATCTTTAAAATAAACACGATGACATATTAAATAATTTTGAATTGAACTTGATAACTTTGTTAAGCCACTGTTTCTTTTCCAACATGAGATACGTGTTTCACCTATTTGAGAAGCATCTTCAGTATCAAGTAAAAAATGTGCAATTAGTAGTCTTATTGTATATGGTACCATTATTGTTTGTACCTAGCTCCTAGTTTTCATTAAAAAAAAAACACTCCAACCTCCATTTTGTAATTCATAAGAATTAGAATCAATGTTTACGGTAGTCTGAAGACATGAGTCACAATTTGTAGCACAATCAGTGTAATAACAAATTAAATTAAGTAAAAATGAATTTGCAAATAGTTACCGTTGAATAGTCTAGTTTTATTGAACTGTCATTAATATTCTAAATATTTTAAACTACAGATCACTAGAAAATAGGGAAGGAAGACTTTTTTAAAACCAGTTTATCTCAACAGAAGTATTTCTACGAGAACTGCTTGTTACCCAATTGCTCAACCTCTCTTTATTCAAATAGAATAGGGATAGAAGGATAGGAATAGGAGAGGACTAGTAGTTAGCTAATCGCTATCATTATGACCGTTTTTAGGATAGAGTGGGTGGGAAGGAATTCAAGAGATCACATACCTTTGGACAGAAATTAATAAATAAATTGAAAATCAATTTATTAAAATTGTATATTTATTAAAATGATCAATGTATGAAAAAGTAACATGATTGTACTGTTCACGAAAAATTGTTTAGAAAATATTCTTGTTGCAAGTTTGTCTATAAAAAACTCAAAAAAAACCTATTATAATTTTTGAAATTTTCAATTTGATTTGAGATATCTAGTTATTTTTGGAGGAACTAGGATCATTTACTCACCACCTGTCCTACGATCAATTCCAGTATTAATTGAAAACAAATTAAAAAGCATTTTTTTTTTTAAATGGTTTATGTACAATTTTACTTACACTGCCACATTCTGATTTTTTCCCATGACTCTGCAAAACTTTAGTGTCGCCGGAAGGAATTTTCCAAACATAAACTTCTCCTGAAGAAGCTCCACACAGTAACACTCTCGTGGCCGAATGCCAATAACCCCATGTCAGATCGCCGACATCAAAATTGCAAACCATTGTCCATTGTTCTTCGGGGTTTAAAGCACATTTCCAAACACTTACTGCTCCGACCATATCAGCCGTCGCCAGGTAAGCCCCGTCGTGACTGAACGCTGCTATTATCACTGAATCATCATTTTCGGTGCTCTCAAACAGAACATTTCCAGATTGAATATCCCATACACAAGCTTTGTCATCTACACCTCCTGTTACAGCTATCTTCCCCGAAGGATGAATTGATCCACAAAACACAGAACCTATGTGTTTATCAAAAACAAGAACAGCATTGTCCACGGTAGGAACATCATTTTCATCTGAATCAGGGTCTTCATTATTCTCTTCATTATCAGCTGCTTCCAAAACTTCATCTAAGTCACCTACATAAACGAGTTCCTCATCATCAATATCATCAGCAGTCATGAACTCATCTTCACCATGAATAGAAGATGGTGGCGTGTTTAGTATCATGATTAAATCTACGAAAAAAGAAAAAAATATTTGTAGACTTTACCATACATTAGATTCTTATTAAAAAGAAGTTAGGTTCCATATAAAATATCTTTGCAAAAAAAAAAATTAATGACCACACATAAATGGACCATAAATAAAATATTGCTTTTAGAAGAATTTGGTTCAGTGGCAGTTAATAGTCATTATTGGTAGGTATGCTGCTTATGATTATCATATTTTAAATAAACTTTAAATAAAGGAAATTTAGATGGATAACCTTGTTATTCATAAAAAAAATAATGAAACGTCTAGGAAAGGTATGGCGAACCTTTTTCGCAAGTGGGTCAAATTTGATTTAAAAAATATAAAAAAATCATGTCGCGGGTCACATAGATTGAGTAATTAAGGCTTAAAATAAAAAAAAATATTTCTTTAAGTTCAAGCGGGTTAAATAATTTCTCACGCGGGTCCTTTGTTCGCCATCCCTGGTCTAGGATGTTTCAACCAAAATACAGCATTTTAATTACACTTATTTTTCAATCTTGTTAAACTTCTACAGATAAAAATAATGTTTGCTGAATTAAAAAAAAGTTCTAAGAAGTTCCATTTCGTCGGTAATTTTATACAAATTTTCAGGAGACACATAAACGTACTTTATTCTACCGCTATAAAACACCACTGGAATGGTATCATCCTTAATATCCTTGAGGAAGTTGATAAGAAACGAAGCAGACGTTTCCATCTATACCATCCTCTCCTTCATGCTATACATATCACAAAACCATATTATTTGTCAACGATTTTTGTATCAGGACAAAATATTTCATAAAGCATGAAATATTTTGAATACTGAATTCATTACATGAAAACTGACAAAAGTTATTATTATTATTAGAGGAATTTAGTTAATCTTCAGTTAGAAAAAGAGTAGCATGTCCTAAATCATAATTCCAGAAATAATAAGTGTACAATGTACAAACCATCATAACAATCGAATTTGTGCGCACGGTAATAGTTATCAGTTATTCCAATTGAAACGAAGGTAAGACAATAGCCATTAACTCGTTATTGAGTGAGGGATGATATGTAATATTAGTTTGCCAGCATATTTAATAAAATCGGTCCAATGTAAATAAAAACATAGAAATACCGAATAGTAAAATGTCAACTTGCTAATTAACAATAATAATAAAGCATAATCCTATTCATACATTAAACAGGTAAAAGTTTTAAATTGACAGTTAATGGTGTTATTGTTAACGTTGTTTTATTATGAGAATCCCATTCAATGACATAGATATATTATATTCTTAAATAACTAAATTTGTTAACCTCTGAAAATCCACGCGATACCATAACAATTGACACATGAGTTTGAGCAAAGTAAGTATATTAGTCTATGAGCAGAGTATACTAGTCTATGGTTTGTACTGTTGGTGTAAAAAAATGATGTGCTGCCACCCTAAAAAATGGTACAGCGCTTATTTGAAATAATTCGCTACCCTAAATCAACAATGGAATAAGTTGAGCAAATACAGTTTCAAGATAATTGAACCGTGTTTATATTATATTATTTGCCTTTGGCTCAATATCATCATAAAACGTTTTTTGTCTCTTGTACAATTTGTTATTAGTGGGTTACGTCCATTTTTCTTTCCAAAGTCGAATTATGTATACATCAGTGGCGGTTCTAGGTACTGGGCTAGGTGGGCTAAGCCCGACCTGCATTTTTCACCCAAAACTTTAGATGGCTGAATAAAAATGAACAGCAATTCGGCCGCTGAACAAAATAAATACATTTATAAGCGTAACTAACCTTCCCCAAATGAATATAATATCTTTGTTTAAATTTTCCTCTATCAATATAAGACAATGCCATGTCTACCTACAATAATATTTTCGATTATTTTTTATTACAATTTTAAGCTGAGCCGGCATAAAAAAAACAATAACCCTATAAATAATTCATAGAGAACATTCAACGTGACGTCAGTCTGGCAACACCTATGTACATGCTATTGGTCAGGGGCTACCGCTTTCTAGCCCAAAACCATAGACAATATTTCTTTACACTGGAACGCAATCTAGCACGATTCGATTTTGTTTGTATTTGTATGTACGGAAACGTCATCAAACACACAGGACTGTATTTCAAATTTACTGGCTTCTGTCATTCATCGGGGGCTAAATTGGGATTAGTCCGTGGCCCATACAAACATACCAGTATCTTTGTATTTTATGAAAGTGACAGGTATTGAATCTCAGTAACAGTTCTGTATTGCTTTTTTTACTTGTTATTTCACTTTGAAAGAGACAAATTTAAGGTCACGTATTATTATTTCTTACTTACATTAGCATTGATTGTATTATATAGTAATTTATGCTTTGCAGTAGTGTCGTAGTATTTGTTAATTTGCTTGTAGATTAATGTATAAGATGAAGTGGAAGCATGCAAAATTTCGTAAATAGTATACAATGCTATGCTTTTCTAGAGCCCACCCAAGATTTCAGGTCAGGAACCGCCACTGGTATACATAAGAATGAAAATTGATAGATGTAATATGAAATAAGTTTTAATTAAATAATTGTCTTTACGGGTGCTATTTGTATGGTCAAAAATAGTCATAATAGCATATTAGCTGAGCCTAAACACAAATGCTTTGACTTGTGTTTGAGTAAAATGTATGCTTTATAATGAGAAAAAATGTGTTTGAACGAAGCGTGTTAAGACTCTTTTCTCGTTTTAAGACCATTGGGTAGTGTTTGTTCGACAAAACAAGAAAAAATCTTACACGTGTTGTTTTCACGCCATACACAACTTCCTAATCGAACAAGAAATTATTTCATGCATAACATTTATATCTACCGTATTAGTCTGTGATTCTCACCATAGTCAATATACTAATAAAGTTTATGACTAATAATATCCACATAATGTACCTACCCATAATATGTTAGCCTATTATAAAGTATACTAGTTTATGGCCTATTCGGCCTATTATATCCATAGACAATATACTATAACTATATCTGCTGTCAAAAAAGATTTTGTAGAAGACCCTTTTAATTCAATTTGATGTCATTTATTAAGAATGGTAATAACACCTTTAACTTTTCAAATGTATTTCACTGATTATATATTTTTTTCCAATTATTAAAATGGAAACTTTTTTCCAGTTTTCCTTCGAGCCACTGTTCCGTCCTTGGAGGTTAGGAGATTTCGTGGTAAAATTAATATCCAAAGGCCGCGAGCCCCTCATTTCGCCCGACAACTTGTGATGGATGTTTGCAAACCAATATATCCTTCAAAGAAACACTTACCTCAAACAGAGTCATGTGAAATGGGTAGTGGAAGAAGACAAACTGTGAGAGATAATCCATTTGAGCATATACTTGCTAAAGAGTGCTTCAATTGGTTTAGCCATTCCCGAATGGTAGGCATATTTCATCTGAATCCAGTACCTATGACGACAAAAGGAGAAGTTTTTGGGTTGTTGAAATTGCAAAACATGCACCTGAGAGGATATGGTAAAAAAATAATTGATATGGCTGTGAAGGGAACATCGTATGAAGCAATTAATCCACTCTTTGTTAACCATACAAATCTCATTTTTTCTGAAAACATTCAACCCACAGTGATGCTTAAGATTCTCAAGAAAATACCAGCCTTGGTTATGATGGGTAAGTTCTGTGATGATATTCAATGAATTGTCATGCTTAGTTTTATATTTTTTGCTGTCTTAACAATCAGTATACACGAAACAGTTTTCTTATAATTGAGCATTTGAGTTTTTAAAAAAAATGTGCTATAATGTCAGTAATAAATGTTCTCCGCTTAGAAAAAAAAATGTCTTAGGGCTTTATGTGATAAAGGCACGTGGAAAGGAAAGGTTTTAAGCAAACCATAATTTATTTTTGGTTGTATGTTATAAATACAAATCTTACGGTAAAATATATATATGGCTGTAAAATACTTCTTCAAATGAAATACATTTGCAAGAAATGAAATTCTTTTAAGTTACTCTATACTTGTATATAATTGAAAGAAACATAATACAAACTTACTTGAATGGTTGCCTATGCTACAAGTATTGATCATTTGTCGGTTTTAAGTCTCTGGGCTCCTCATATTTCAGAAATATAATATTATCACTTCTCAATAAATCATTGATCTTAACCCACGAAAGATGAGCGTGACCATATTGTAACAGTAAACACCATTGTTTATTGATCTCACTGTTTATCCGTTTTCTACCTGAATATTGTTGCCTTCACTCAATTTTGGTTAAAAGGTTATTGACTTCAGCTCTTCTTCAGACACAGCTACCAACACCGCATACGATTTTTATTATTTCTGTTTAATTTTTTTTCTAAAAACAGGCTTCTTGGGATTGTTTTATTAAAGCTTTAAATTATTTAAACTACTTTTAATAATATATTTGTATTGAAATTATGTTGATCTAAAGAGGTTGAATTGTAAATATTTTTTAATATTTCACGTTCCGCTATATTTCAACTCAAATTTCTGTGTGATCATATGGTCACACTGGTCCTTAGAACTGTCCTTGCACTATAGCTCTGTTCGTCTGCGTACTTCTGACGGTTTGCTGACGGTTTGCAAACGGGTATCGAATTAGAATCTAAAAGCTTTCAATTCGATTAAAACCGTCTGAAATACGCAGAAGATCAGAGGTAATACTATACTGGGTCTATAAGGATGAGTGTGACCATATGGTCATGCGGCTTTTCTATACAACAGCCTTATAATTTATTTATTTTTTTGCTAGAAATAAAATTTATCTGTGAATTCAATATAGCTCAAGATTATTTTATCTATTGAAAAAAAACTCGTCTTTGGAGGGTTAAATCATAAATTATGTGTAATGTGTAATTTAAAAAAATATATTTTTTAATTTTAGCTGGAATCGTTGATGGCCGACTTCTTTCCCATAATGAATTTTTAGAATATAGCAAAATGCCTACAATTGATATAGCACGAGCACAGCTCTGCCATGTTCTCGAGAAAAGTGGATCCAACCTTGTAAACCAAATGAATCAACATCAATCAGCGCTTGTTACTCAATTGGACAATTATAAAAATATTCTCGAAAAAAATAATGAAAATGTTTGAAATATTTCTGTAAATAAAGTAAATAAATAAGTTATAGAATTAGTAAAAAAAACATTATTTACACATTTTAAAATCAACACCCAAATATATTATTTATGTTTTCCTTCTAAACCTTTTGGCCGCTGTAGAAAAAAGTACGTCTGTACCTATCACGCCAGCTATAATTTGCAATTATTAATATAATTAGGTATTGACGAGATAACCCGTCTCTGGCATGTTGAGCACGGAAAATTTGACGAGATATCTCGTCTGTGGCAGTCGTCCAGTTAACCTTTTGATTAGTAAGATTTTTTTTGCATACACATCCTGGCAGTGAGTAAATTTTGCACTTTTTTTCAAATGCTTTTTTTATTTTGATGTGATGTGTTTTGTAGTTTAAGCAGAGTCGGTGGTTCTCAGCATTTTAGTCTTTAACCCTTTCCGGTCCTATGTCGAATCACATTCGACAGCAATTTTATTCTGGTGGGTCCTATGTCGAATGTCATTTGACATTTTTTTTCATTATTAGTATTGAGTTAAAATTAGGTAAAATGTATTGAATATTTTTTTTCTTCACTCTATCTATTACAACGGTATTCTGAGCATAGAATTAAATAGTTTTTAAGAACATTTAAATCTGTAACTGTCTTCCTGCAATGGATACAAAAGGGTCGTTTTAGGGGCTGGCTCGGCCCGCGTAGCACGGGCGTTCTGCATTTTTTCTCCGACAGTTTCGCTTGCCACGTGCACTCGAAAACTATTACCTAAATTTGCTCTTGTTCAAATAATTCTAACTTTGCGAAAATGCCTAAAATCCTGAAAAACAGAAATTTGATACATTTATTGTATGAAATGTGAGAGAATGCCTGGACTATGAATGTTTTCATTGTTATCACACTTTAGAAGTTTTTAAATTATAAATAATAAGGTCATTATTGTATATACATATTTCGAAATAAAAAAAAATTTGTTAGTCTAAAAAAAATAAAATATTAGTAATCCTCTTGTAATACTGTAAATCAATTATGGACCTGATGGAATGTTTTGATTTTTTTTTGTGGACCGGAAAGGGTTAACAGTGGGATATTTAATTAAAAAAAATACTCTTATTTTTTTTAAGAATATATAAATTATAGTAGTAGAATTATAATTATATTGTCTGTAGTCATTATATAGATCAGTGGCTCTAAGCATATACAAGTAATAATAAAATAGAAAAAAGTTTTCACTTACCATTGATAAATCTATGTAGAATTTATATAATAATATTTTATATGAAATTAAAAGCATGCCATTTAAAATAAGGCGCCAGGCGGTATGAACGTGCATTTATATTCATTCTCTATTGGGAAAATAGAGTGCGGACGTACTTGTAAGTTCATATAAATTAAAGAGTTAACCCTTTGGCTGCCGTAGAAAAAAAATACGTCTTTACCTAACACGGGTATAATTTGCAATTATTAATTTAATTAGTTATTGACGAGATAACTCGTCTGGCGTGTTGAGCACGAAAATTTTGACAAGATATCTCATCTGTGGCAGCCATCGAGCTAAAACTCTACAAGGAATAATTTCAGACTTGTTTGTTATGGAAAATTATAGCAATTTATCCCTAAACCCTAATTCACATCATGAACTTTTTTAGTATTTTGAAAGATAAATATTTTTTTGTAAAAATTAATATCACATTTTTTTATGAGTAAAGCCAGTCCTGAGCTTTAAGTTTGCACCCTTAAATTTGAAGTAGCATACATACATTTATGCCTTGCTGCACTGGAGTGCACGTATGTATAGCGATAACAAAAACTTAACTTGGCAGAAAGGAAGATTTAAACCAGTTTATCTCAACATAAGTGTTTCTAAGAAAACTGATTATTACTCAGATGCTCGAATTCTCTTTTTTCAAATATAGTTGGGATAGAAGGAGAGAACTAGTGATTAGCTTATCGATCTCGGTATGGCCGTTTTTAGGGTAGTATGAGTGGGAAGAAATTCAAGATACATCCATGCCTTTGGACCAGTGGCGGCCGATCAATGTATTTGAATATTATTTCATGAAATATAACCGCTCCTGCATATACAAGGGGTGCATTGACACAATGCCGCATTGACTGGCCGCCACTGCTTTGGACAGAAATCCACAAATTAATTTATAAAAACTGTACTGGGATTCGAACCTGTAGCCGAAGCCGAACATTCGATCATGTAAAACAGTGGTTCCTGTGGACGCCCAGGGGTCCGTGAGACCGCTGAGGGGGTCCGCAACAAATAAAATATCATTTGGGGGTGTGTGGACAACGACAGGGGGTCTGCGAAAGAATAATTTTTTAAAAATCCTGACAGCTTTTTTATTATCAAAATTAAAACAAATACAATGGTACTTACCGATTTTTATGTCCTGTGTAAAATATAGTACATAAGAAAACAAGTAATGACAATTATCCCCCGTGAAATCAAGCCGATTGCGATTGTCTTAAATCAGGTTTACAGGAACGTCTTCCAACGTCCAAATAACAATTTAGTTTTGATTTGTACATCATGTGAAGTGCATTCAACAAATGTTTAGAAAAAAAAAGTAATATCATTTCAATTTACAGGTCCTTAAATATCAGTTATCATGGATCTGTAGCGCAGCGCTCTCCATTTAATTTAATGTCTTAGCAGGCATTATTATTGAAAATTGATTCCACCAGCCCAAAAGTTCACCAAATATTGACTATTTGTGAGTGTTGTGGCATCTCAATAATGAATTGTAAACCAAAAATTACTTATCGCTGAAAAAAAATGTGAAACCAAAAAAACCTGACCACTATTTTCAAAATAAATTTGCACAACTTGCAACCGTTTTTCGTAAAATGGCAAACAAAACTGAGCAAAAGTCATCTTTCAGCTCTCAAATTGCCTGTTGTTAAAATAGATGTAGCTAATTTGCAAAACAAACCTTCAAACAAATACGTTCTTCTTATAATATTTCTTTACTGTGTCTTTTCTTTGGTGAAGAAACTATTCTATCAGCTATACGTAACAATAATTAAAATCAACTTTATTATTTCACTTGGGAGTCCACGGTCAGGTTTTTGCTTTAAAAGGGGTCCATGAGCATAATAAGTTTGGGAATCACTGATGTAGAAAATGTATCTAAAAAATACAAATTATGTATATATATTGTAAAATCTCGTAGTTATAATATTTTATATTTCAATGTAGGTAAAACATCTAACTAATGAATGCGAGTTAATTCCAAATCAAATAGGATTTAATTGAAAACATTTTTTTAATAATGGGATTTATAGAAATAATGTAACAGCATGTTAGCTTCTCTTTATTTTTCTACACGAAATCTTTATCTAAATACATGTACTTAACATTTTATGTACTAATTTAAAACAAAACTATGTAAAAGAATGTAATTTTTGAGATGGTTCATAAAAATTTAAATATTCACAATAATACACATTACATGCAAGACAAATACTCTGCCGACACAAAAAATGTTTCGAAACATAGTAACACGTTTTTCCCCTTGGCTGAGAAAACATACATTTACATTTTGTCGTGATTTCAAAAATGGTGTTATCATTACCTATATAGTATAAATATTTAACATGAAAGTTAAAATTTTCTATGTATCTAATATAACTAATCTAAAATATTTTTATGCACCAAACAGAGGTATAACACTCTTTTAAAATGCCATACTTATACAGAAAATGGAAATGATCGAAAGAATGATTCAAATATTCGTAAATTTTGTCGATTTTTTGCTTATATTTGTTTCTTACTGTCTATAATATGCGCGCTGACAGATTTAAAATAAATTTACCAACATCTTTCGTTGTAAGAAATATTCAATATTCTCCTCAAACAATGTAATAATGGGACATTAGGATTTTTGACAATATTAATAATTATTAGAGTGCCTATCTATCTATAAAATTAAAAAATGCTTTCAAAGATCACTCCCTTAATTAAAGAATATTATTTATGTATGCACTTCGAAAACTTAACATTTCAAACGCACATTTCATTGTATTCATCATTCACAGCTTTCAATAATTTATTTGTATCACAATTATCAGTCGCGAAGTATTTTATAAAACCTTACTAAGCAATGGCTTATTACGATTTTTGAGCAATGGGCAGTGTCTCAAGACCTATTATAGAGACTAGCCAAACGCGTGAGAGTGACGGCCGCTTCTACTTCTTCACGTCCGTGGATACACGATTCACTATCTTCAGAACCGACGTTCGCGTCGTTAAATTCTAACCTGGTTTCGCGGGACACGGGAGCTTGAGAGTTGAGATCATCGGGACAATATTCAGATAAATTACTCGGACGAGATCCGTTTAAAGAAGAACTGCAGTTACGTACGGCGGGCCTGGAAGAAACGGATTGTTTCTTTTCCGTTGTATTTCTTATGTTGGCGTTCCACGATACATAGTTGCTTTGCCGAGGCTGGAAATTGGCTGCACTCTCGCGCCATTTTGTCAACTGCACTGGCGGCGGAGCTGTATCTATAGATTTGGAAGCGCCGACCTCTTCGTTTCTTTCTGAATTCGACTGCAAACCTTTCAAGTATTTCTTCATTATATTGTTTTTGTACTTGTTGGCGGGGATGAGACCGGCGAACGGATCCGTCTTGTTGCCTCTGCATTCTTCTGTCGTCGAGCTCACGTGGTAGCATTGAGCGGTGCACTGGTTTTCGATTTGAGGAGATCTGTAGTTCGCGAAGGTCGCGTTTTTGTCGACGTCTTCTTGAATGCGACGCTGACCGGAACACAAGGCGCTGTAGCAATGGTCGCCCGAAAGAGCGACCTCCCCAAAGCTGTCGAGAGTGGCAGGATCAGGTTCACCCCAAATGCTGTCATCAGAACAGATGCTGAATTGCTCAACGTTGCCTTGAGCTTGATTGTTGTATGTTTTGATTAAATGGCCCCATGTTTTTCTATGCCGTTCACTGCCAGCGTTCTTCAATTTTCGTCTCCAATTAGCAAACCAGTTACAGATCTGAAATGGGATGTTTTGCATATACTATTATTACATTAATTTATTAAATACAATTGTATAATAGTGATTTCTTCACAACACTTATTTTTTTTCTAGTATAAGAATTAAATGTATAATGGAGAAAATACGTAAGAAAGTTAATATTTTTTAATTCTTTTTACATTCAGTGGAGTAATAATGAGAAACTGAATTAATCTCATGGTCTGCATACGAAATATTTTGCGCAAATTATACGTTTATGTTTTGTATAATACATACATGCAAAAATGATAAATATCTATGAAAATGACCATATGTTTGAATCCTCTGTGATTTGAGTAATTTTTTTTATGAAATATTTATATATTGACAGTAAACTTTATTGAATAACTTTAAAATCTCTTTCGCAGTAGTACATATCAATCTATATCAACTACAGTTCTATTAGGTACATATTATTACCAAAAAATGAATTATGTACGTAACTAAAGTTACATGCTATGCTATTGATTTCTTATCAAACAGATATCTTTATAACGACGAAAATCGTACTATATTTTAATTATTGCTTTCTTGTATATTGTAGACAACTAGACAGTCATTCTTTAACGATGACTTTGCTTCAGATAGTCCATTAGTTGAATATAAATGTAATGTGGTTCATTTTACCTTAACGTTGCTTATTAGTGTTGTACTAGTAATAAAATTCAACAAATTAACCAAAACTTTAAAATGTGTTTGTATTAAAAATAAAATCAGTGAAATTGAGCTCGTTTTAATTGTTAAAAATCCTTATTAAATAAAATAATCTTCGTCATATCTTGATTAAAAACAAATATGTTTTCTTCGATCGATGCGCCTATTACGTGCTTACTCAAAATTAATAAATACATGGATGACAGTTTGCTAATAAGTATAAATTAATTTTAATTCGAAATACGTTCACATTTAAAAATATTTCTACCGAGCGAAACCGGGCAACTAAAATGCATACTATTTCTGTTATATAGTGTAGTGTATTATTAAGCTTATATAATTATCAAAACTTAAAAATATAAATAAAACAATAGAAAAAATACCTGAATATATGTCAGTCCAGTTTCGTCTGCCAAAATTTTCTTTTCTTCCCTATTAGGATATGGATTTTCTCTCCGTCTCACGAGCCAATCTTTTAAAAATCGTTTTATTTCTGGCGTAAACAATCGTTTTGCCGGTCTTTGTCCTATGCCAAAAGATTTCCTGCAAATACATACACAACATAATAGTTCTGTTAACCATTGTTCACATCGTAACGATATTATTTAAAGTTATATTACAGACACCTAAGTGAAACTAAAAACCTGATAAATCAGTCGAATAAAAAAATAGGAAATAATTATTAATTTGTTGATTAGTATTGGGGAAGTCACACAACGTACCGTTAATTGTTATTTGGGTCTTGTTAAAGTTTTTTGTCACACGGCACACCATTCCATCACAAACCTGGAGTATCGTCTGTTCCTCACCGGCCGCAAGGATTTAGAACCAGCCGATTTCAAGAAACTTTCATCCATAGTGTATTAGTGTGTTGACTTCACTGGACATTACTTAAAAAAATTAAATTTTGAAATCAACTGTTAATGTAAAACAATAATCTCAAAGGTTGTCACGAGCGATGCTCACCGCGACAGCGATTCCGAACATCTGATGCGAGGAAAGCTGCTCTTCGCTTGCGGACCTCGTTCGCTGTAGGGGATGGCCTGTCACAAAAAAACACCTCTGTAAAAATAGTAACGCTGTCGACTAATGTCATCTAATTCATTTATAAATAGCCATCAAAACATGACATGTTATTTTTTATGTTTCTCGTTTGACCTCACAGTATCGATGAAAATGGATAACCCTGACGTAATTACAACATGGCGTCGAAATTCGTGTAAAAATGATGTTGTTATTTGTCAATGTGGACAAAGAAAATTGTTTTATTATTATGTAATATGACCGTACAGAGAGTATATCACAGTCAACTGTCGGTGTGCAAAACGGGTGAAAAAAAGTTGCCGGAATTCCTCAAAGAAATCAAAAACATCGGAATCCGATCGAAAACATTTTCTATTTCGGCTTTGCGAAAAAATGTTTTCCGTGGAAACTTTTCCGCGACGTGGGTCAACTCGCGTTATGACAATGGGAGAAAATGTGGCGTGCGTGAATTGTGTATTTTACCTTGACGAGATACAATTTGCAGGATTGCTCACCTGCGCTGCGCGTTCCCGGTGACGAGATAAAAGGGAAATGGCGCTCGCGAATGAGCGATGCACCGCCGATGTCGCGATGGACAGCGGCGGCTACTTGTTGCATCGACGTCGGCGGCTAGCGACGCCTGGCGACGCCGCTGAGAGGCCGACGACGTCGTCGTTCATGCACCGACTCAACTCGGGATGAATCTCGCGACTTTATTTCGGGAGACACCTCCCGCGTTGTCTTTTTTTCAGAGGTTAGAAGTTTAGTCGCGCGTTGGTCCGCAGACTATCTTCATCGGCAATGCAATGCATAAAACGACTCGTGTTTTGGTTTAGTATTTTATTTTTAGCAGCTACTATTTTATACAACGTTAACTCTTTTATTTTCTTATTTGATACAATACAACATAGTTGAAAAAATATTTTACTATGAAAAACGATTCCCATATGTTACTTTATAGATACTCGAAGAAGCGAGCTCAAATTAATATGCATATATGTATAAAATACTGATATTACAGTTTGTGGTAAAGTACGGTATTTTTTGACATTACAGTATGTACTCTTGCCAGAAAGTATATTCAATGTCGTGAAATAGTTTGATGACTATCATTGCTAAAATAAGAAACATTTAATGCTGTTATGTCATGTATTTAATTATTTTACTAGGCACCTAACATTGTCTAAATAATATTTACATGTCTATTATCTACATACATAGCCGGTGCCTACTTTACTCGTGGATGAAAAGAAGAAACGAATATTTCTTAAAACAAGATGTTTCCGAACGTTTGCATGTTTTTTCACGCATGTGTGTATTTGTAATTGTCGACACAATAAAAAGAAAAAAATAATTATACAAAAATACGCCAAACCTCTTTGTCACGGCTCACGATGAAATTTTATTCGTCATCCTTACTTGTCTTTTTGCAGTGCCTTGTTAATTTAGATTATTTTTAAGAACTTTCACTGTAAAGCTTTCTATTGTATTTTAGTTAATCATAGACAAAAAAATGACGGTGGAAACAAATAGTGAATTGAAAATAATATTTACTTAATAATAAGACGCGTTCTATCTATTGAAACATTTGTGTTTTTGGAGCAGATGGGTCTTAGGTACTACCTACCGACAGCAAGCACACGCTGAAAATTTATTTATTTATAAACAAGAGTAAATATTTCACGAAAAAAAACATGATATACCCACATGAGTAATACTCGCTGTTCCACGTGCTATTTGATGTAGCACACCAGATTATGTTTCAAAAATTACAAAAATAGGTGTTCTTTTTCTCTTATTTAGATGTTTCTATGCTAACCCATGCCACGCGTGCTTCGACGTACAAAAGGAACATTTATGACGAAATAAAGTGGGTCAATATTGAGAAGATCTCCTGCGCTGTCTAAAAACAATAATCTTAAATTACTTGAAAAAAAAATTAAATAATATACACATTGACATTGGAAGACTGATTTTTGCAGAACAATAATATAAGAAAATACTTATTATTGGCTTTTTTTAAAAATGTTTTGCCGTCCATATAGTTACGACTTACGGTGACCATGCTACTTTAGAGATAATAAAGAGAAATCATACAATGTTAAAAAAGTGTTTTTGTTTTAGTAGAACAAAAACGTTAATTTTTAAAACATGAGCATACATTTTTTACATCTCATTACGATTTTGAAAATGTTTTTGAAATTAACATTTAAACAAATTTAAAAACAGGTGGCCATCTAAGGAAATAAAAAAAATCTACTAAGAGACGATAAAATAAAAAACGTGTGGTCACCATGCATTGTGCCATGTTAAAGCAAACATTTATGATGCGTTTTTTTAGGAAACGCTTTACAAATTTTCTCGTCATTGTCTGAATAATGATTATTTATTTAAAATTGTTATAGAAATTAACAAATACACGATGGATTTGTTATTTGTTATTTGTCAAATTGACATGGAAAGATTTTTTACCCCATACGCGCACGAAGCATGTGCCCTCAACAATAATTTATAAAATTATTAGCAACCCTTTATATTCAATTCTATTTTTATTTCACATATAACTTTGCGCCTAAACAGGGCCTCCAAATTATAGCCTCCGACGTTAAGAACTCCGCGATTGACTGTGATATTTAATGTAAATTTAGAAACCTTCATGTACGTGAGAGCTTTATGTTGAATCAATCTAATTCTATTTATTACAGTTAAAAAAAGTTGTATCCTATAAAATTATTTTTTAGATTATGTCCGTTTTTAATAGACATTTCAACATAACTGTTTTTACCGTACTGGTTGTTAATGGCTCGGCTCTAGTTAATCACTTTAGCAAAAACAATGAAAGAAAATAGATTAAAGAAACGACTTGCTCTCTGCACGCCACGTTTTAAGGATTGAATGGGTGGTCAGTGGGAAAAACATACATATATGTTTTTTCCCCCCATTTAACGCGGTGGAACGGCGTTCTGGCACCTTTTATATTGGAATTTTTAATGTTTCAAATCGATAGTCGTAAAATTTAATTTTTATTTTAATGTGAAAGCTTTTGATTTTTTACATGGAAACTATCGGCTGTTTGTCCTTATCTTTGGTCCATTTTTAATGAAATGTACCGGATATCGCGACGCTCCTAAATATATGTCATAATAAAAAAACATTACAAGATACTCTTTGACCAGAAACAGGTGTCGAATGCTTGATTTAGTGAGATTTTTGTAAAATGCGGATTCCATCCGCAACAGTTTAATTCGCTTTTGTTTACAAAACTCGTCAGAGCACCTTCGATAATTTTCTATTTTTTTTTTAAATAAGTTGAGGTGGTCACTCAAACGAAGAAAAATTTTTCGTTACGGATCTCACAGGTTCGAATCCCAGTACGAACAGCATTTTATTCAATTGATTTATCGATTATGTTCGAAGGCACAGGTGTTTGTTATATCTAAAACAATCCTCTCACCCTTCCAATCCTAAAATTGGCGGAAAAAAACGAGTGTGATTATTAAACCGCTAGTCCTTTCCTAGCACTATCCTTCTAACCTTACTCTCTTCGAAAAAAGAGGTTGAGAAAATGAAAAACAAGCAGTTCTCGTAAAAAAAACTTATGTTAAGATGCCTCCATTAAGAAGCCACATGGGAACGGACATAGATTAGGAAAAAAAGCTTTTGTTAAGAACTTAACAAAAAGTGAGTTCCGGTACCTTTCATTTTCAAAGAAAGCACTGGTCCTTGAATATAAATTAATAAAACTATTTGAAGACAATAAATGAAATTTACATTTTGGGGTTCGAGCCTAAGTCGGCTTTACATTAAGGTGCATTCACTTGCGATTAATTAAAATGTATGCCATCAAACGAGGGAAAATATTTACGAATCGTGCTAGGATTTTTTTCTCGTTTTATGACACATTCGGTGTGACTGTGTTGTAAAACGAGGAAGATCTCTTACATACCTTTTGGTTTTAAAGCATACGCAACTAGGGTATCCAATCCCGAAGCCTTTTTCCAATCCCGGGATTGGGATTTCCTCACCGAGGAAGTTGAAATCCTCAATTCGCTATACTTTTCCCCCGGATTATCTCCAAATCCCGTTTTTTTAGCCCACCGAGGAGTCTGAAATTCTCGATTTGCCAATTTCGTGTACATTTTCTGGGTTAGCTCAAAAATTCTCAATCCCGAAATCCCGGGATCGCAGCCGTATCAATCCCGGATTTCGGGATCAGAAAATTGAACGGGATCCCGGGATTGGATGCCCTATGCGCAACCACTTAATTTCACTTAATTTCAGGGTACAGCCCGCTGTTAACTGAATGTATGTATTTAAATTGCTCGATATATAAATATTCCCGAATAGTTCTTGAAAGTGTTACACTGAATTTCTAGCTTAATTAATTACTTAGTGGTATTAACTGCTTATTATGAATCAAAAATTCAAACCCTTTAAAGATTAGTGAATATGCTCAGATTTTGAGACAATGAAAAATAAGACACGCCACTGGACCCTATCCACCCTTTAGGTATAATAAACGACCTGTGAAATAAAACTATAAAGCATACATCTATCAACTGGCACGTTTCCAAAATTCCAGTTGGATAGATTTGATCAATTATATAAATGTTAGTAAAATTTATTTTATAAAATTTCTCATGAAAAGATATTCTAATCTCTGTCTTAAAATTTGAAGCTTTTCACAAATCATTAACTATGATAAAATTAAAAATAATCCAAAAAATATTTAGAAATGTATTTATGAATTTTAATTTGAATCGGTCAAATGATAATCAGAGGGCACAACAGGTACATTTAATAAAGTACAAAGATAGATTTACATGATGATTAGTATTAACATTTTATACTCACAAACAGGCATTTTACGAGGTCAAGTTCTCAGCTTTGGGCTGCTAATACGTTAATAAAGGGCTCACTTAATCTCATAGCGGGTAATAAGGGGAAAATGTGCACGTGTGCAGTATGGAGGATAATCGGTCAAATCATTGTTCAAAAAATGTTACGTTGAACATCTAAGAACATGTGGAAGCAATATGTTTAAAATACCGCAATTTTTAAACATTGTTTGAATATAAACAAATACGGCTAAGTGATTTTTAATATTTAAAAAGGCAACAAAGTTTATGCTTCATAATCAATTTAAACCATCTACGTATATTTCTGCTAGGTACTTACTGACTTGATCTGAGAATATTGATATGTTTAAATATGACTAGGGGCTCGCGCGAGCCTCTTCGATGATAGTAATAATAATAAAGAGCGAATAGACCTCAACTCAAAGAATCTTTTCTATTATCTTGAAGAATTGATTTTCTGCACACTTAAGTACACACCACCAAGTCTTGGGTAGTTGTTCCTAAAACATTACCAGTCAAGGAAAACTGTAGATACGATTAAAGTTTGTTACGCCACTGGATAATGACGTATAACAGTGGTTTCCAAACTTTATGTTACTACGCCTCCATTTGAAGAAAAAAAGTATCATCGCGCCTCCACATACTTTATTTAATATAGTAATAAAGACACGTTTTAAAAGGTAATTGAATATTTTAGACGCGCCTTCCTTTGCAATATTCCATGCCTCGCGGACTGAAAATTGCTGCCGTATAAAATTAACAGATAGGAAAGCAGTGATGGGTGGAAGAGGGCAATTAAGTAAAATACAGTTTTCAATTAGAGTAATATTCAATTTTTCAAAGGCAGAAATACCATAATACAATCTTTTGTATGTTATTTTGCTGCAAATGCAGTTGGAGAAACAGTGGAAAACAAACGCGCAAACATCAGGGCTACCAACAATTTTTTAGACATTTCCGAGACAAGTTTAAAATACAAATGTAAATATAGTATTTTCGAGTTAGCTTCAAGTATGTATTTACCATATATTTGTGTTTCTATTTATGATTACGTAAAAATAAACATTAATTTATCGCAAAATATTGAAATCGTCTAGAAATGGTTTGGAATCGCCGACCCCACGCGCCCCCTCCCCACTATACCACTGGAAATAGGACAATCGCTTAACCCAGCGGTCACCAAACTACAGCCCGCCGAAAATTCTAGATTTGTGTTTATAAATTATTAAATAAGAAATATAATTTTTCATGATTTGGTTGTGAATTCACGACAACTATTTAGTTCAAATCATCAATTGGGATAAAAAAATATCTGGTAGTGGACCCACAGTGAAGGAAGTTAGGTATAAAATGTGTTGTTGGAGGCGAGGCGACCAGATATTTTCTTAAAATTTTCTCGGATATTCTCATTTATTGAAATTATAAGAATGTAGTATGTATAGGCAAAATAGAACAATAGAAATGTTCAAATAATAACCCCAATCAAACATCTTTCGAAAGAAACAAATGGAGGAAAATGTCAAGAAAAAAATATATTTGTTTTCAATAATAAAAATTTAAGCACGGCTTGACCAAGTTTTCGAGCATGTCAAATTATAGCTGAAGAAGGAAAACTGTGTATTGATGGATCTTCAAGCGAACTATAGGTTGAAGACGATATTTAAAAATGATTTTTTTGCGATAAATAAGAAGAATCCAATTATCAAAAACTAAAAAAAATCCTAGGAAAATAATATCAATTGTTGGTAGCACATGTGAACAAACATTTTCAAAACTAAAGTACATATCGACTGTGAAAAGGAAAAAGGACGTAACCCACAGTTTTTTCAAAACAGGTTTTTTTTCGATTATCAAAATGTATCAAACTTGATACACGTTCTATCAAAAGGATGCAAGCTGCAAAGACCAAATTAGTATCTAATTTTAGCATTTAAGTTTGAAAAAGATGACCTTGTAAAAAATTAAAACCAATAAAAAAGACTGAAATAATGGTTTTTCCTGGAAAATTTCTGTAATCAATATTAGTTTATGTCAATTAAACACCAGTTTAGAAGTCTCCGTGCACTTCAAGGTTGTGTATAATTCATAATTTTAATATGGCCCAAAATCATCAAAACACGTTTTTTGCGCCTCCTGTAAAATTTGATATGTGTGGGTTACGTCCTTTTTCCTTTTCATAATCGATATGTAAAATCGACCACGTATAACTGATTTGCAGATGTAATAGTACTTGCAAGTTGGTACCTCAAAATAAAAACTGAATTTAAAAGAAATAATTTAATCCAAAAAGTTGCATACTTCGCACTAATTACAATTTACACATAATAGTCCATATTTCAATATACATTTAAGTAATACGCGTACTTCTCTCAATTGTTTCTATTAATAAATGAAAAATATCCATACAATATGTAAAACTATACACAAAAAAAACAATAATTAAAATGCCTTTATTATTACTTTCTTGATTTTTAATCAGATGTAACGTAGACCTATACACAAATAGATACCTATACAAAGGGCTGGCTCGATGATATCTGCGCCTGTGTGCGCCACACTCTTTGCACACATCACGACCCAACCCTGCATATACATTGTAATAAATATTTTACATTTTGTACTGTAATATAAACTACATTTGTTTACATTATAATTATTATGTAAGTACATATAAATAAATGTTCTGATTGGGTTCCAATAAGAATTTAGTTGTCGTCCGACCCCGTAAAGCTTTAAAAACATGAATCCGGCCTGTTTCTCGAAAAGTTTGGTGCTTAACCGATGACGACAGTTATCGATCGATGGGTTTCTCTAAAATGTTATAACAATTTTTATGTCAAACTGGAAACCTGAAGAGAGACTTTATTTACATTCAGTGACTATACCGGGCAATTCGGGATGGATGGCAGCCCTGGTGCATAGATTTTTTTTACCACGGTTTGCCCAATTGCGGCTCGTGGGACTCGCGTTAAGCTCTATATTATCATTAAATGTGTTAATAAAACTGGTTAAGTTTCAGAAGCATAATATCCATATATTAATAGTCGATAAGGTTTGTACGTACGGCCGTCTGTCTATCTGTCGGTCTGTAGGTCCTTTTCGATGACGTCAAGAGGCTTCTTACGGAAATGTTTAGAGATGGAATAGGAAGATGTGAACGAGCTCATCAAAAAACATTCAGAGGTACTGGCATGGGAGAGGTTAACCCATTAACGCCCAAAAGAAAACCACGTGCGAAAACTATTTTTTAATGTTATTTATTGAGAGTTTATGAGAAAATACAAATAACATCGTTTTCATCGGATATAATCGATACAAAGGCTTCTTCGAGTCTTGTATAGCTATTTTGTTTTGCAAAAACGTGATGGGTTGCCATTGTAGTCTTTGTAAGAACTGAATTATTACACTTTTCGCGCACTACATCAAAATCAAAATGAAAAGTCTAGCGCAGTTTTGACGGCTAAACGCCCACTGTACTCGATTGAGTACAGTGCAATAAAATGCAACATTGCACACGGTAGATAAAAAATACAGTCATGCTAAAAATATATTATGTTAAAGTAGAGCCTAAGTATACATAATAATGAGAAACAATTAAAAATGAATTATTATTTATACTAAGAAATAATTCAAATATCTAACCTAAATAATCTTGTTTTAAAACCAATATTTCAATGATAAGCTATTGAAATTTATCTACGCATTTTTGCCAAATTGTATTTTTTTACAGTGAACAGAGCTAATGTAATTCGATGCTTTTAGATTCTAATTCGAAAACGGTTTGCAAACCGTCAGCAAACCATCAGAAGTACGCAGAAGAACAGAGCTATAGTTTCATAATAGGCTAGAAATAATACACCATATCACGCTTGGAATAGGTGTACACAAGCAAGTACGGTGGGCGGTAATGGGTAAAAGGAGCTACAGAAGAAGACTCGTAGCAGCATACAGAAATTGTACAGGAAATAAGTACCACGTAGAAGCTTATAGCTCTGTTCTTCTGCGTACTTTTGATGGTTTGCTGACGGTTTGCAAACCGTTTTCGAATTAGAATCTAAAAGCATCGAATTACATTAGCTCTGTTCTTCTGCGTACTTCTGATGGTTTGCTGACGGCTTACAAACTGTTTTTGAATTATAATCTAATTTGATGCTTTTAGGTTCTAATTCGAAAACGGTTTGCAAACCGTTAGAAAACCATCAGAAGTACGCAGAAGAACAGAGCTATTATAATTCGAAAACAGTTTGCAAGCCGTCAGCAAACCATCAGAAGTACGCAGAAGAACAGAGCTATTCTCTAAAACTGTCATAAAAGAAGTGTTGGGAATATGAGAGAGGATTCAGAGTTTGTTAAAAGGACGCAACCAGAAAAAGCTGCAACTGGTCAAGCGAGTCAAGTCTTTTAACGACACTTTGTCTTACTCATTTCCAAAACATTCTGAAAAAGAGAAAGAAACAAACGTTCTTGAAGATGTTTTTTTTAGCATGAGGAAAAAGCGAAAATCAGTAATATGTATATCTTGTATTATGTTTTTATACAACACATATATTTTATTAACTTATACGTGTTTTATGTCTCTCACCCATATCAGAAAAACAGTGTGATTTATTTTTGGAGCTAGAACGGATCAATGGCGTTTCAATTAATTACTATGAACAATAAATGATTTAGCATACGAGCAATTAAGTTTAGTTATGAAACGGACTAAATTCGTATGTCTAGGTATCACCGTATTGATAATGCCAACAATGGCAAAAAATAATATTATAAATATTTATTGTCCTATCCATCCGACCCTAAAGATTTTTAGCGAGGGCCCTGTCCTCCCATCCTTCTACCCCTACCAAGGTTGTCAGATTCCAAAATCACAAATCGAGACATTCTATTTCGAGCAATCAAAATATAAAAAAAAGAATTACGGAAGAATTATGAAAGTTATACATATTTGTAAATTGTTACATATTATACATATCGACTGTGGAAAGGAAAAAGGACGTAACCCACACAGCGTGTTTTGATGATTTTGGGCCATATGAAATTTATGAAATATACACAACCTTGAAGTGCACGGAGACTTCTAAACTGGTGTTTAGTTGACATAATTTAATACGAAATTTTTGCTACTACGAAAAATGATTGTTAGCAAACTTAAACATTATTCCAAAAATTAAATAATTTACGATATTTCTGCTACTACGAAAAATGGTTGTTAGCAAACTTAAACATTATTCCAAAAATTAAATAATTTACGAAATTTCTGCTACTACGAAAAATGGTTGTTAGCAAACTTAAACATTATTCTTAAATATTATTATTATGATGCAACAAAAATCTCACGTTGCTGGGCAACGGGCTTACAGCTAGTTTAATATTAATTAAAGAAATTGACTAGAAAAAACCTTTTTTTCACTATTTTTTCTTGCTTTCAATTTTTACAAGCTCATCTTTTTTCAAACTTAAAAGCTAAATTTAGATACTAATTCGACATTTGTAGCATACATAATTTTGATAGAATGTGTATCAAGTTTGATACATTGTGATTATCGAAAAATAAGCTGTTTTTAAAAATCTGTGGGTTACGTCCTTTTTCCTTTCCACAGTCGATATAGAAGAGAAAATATAACAGATATATGTATGTATGTCAAATAATAGTCCGCATGAATAACAGTAGTTATTCAAATATATTGATTAAATACAAGAATATAAAATTGGACAAACCTGGATTTTTATTTTGTTATTTATAATTTATAACTTAAGAATTAAAATCAATTTTTAGTTTATTCGTATACCTTGCGATGTTACGCGTGATGATGCTTCTCAAAGAGTCGAAACACATGTCACATTTTGTAACATAGATACGTAGTAAAAAAAATAATAAAAGATTTTTAGTACTTTTCCACATCAAATTTATTAGATCAGGACCGGTTTCGCTCATCGCGAGCATTATTAACTGATGAAATTTTATGTGGAAAAAGTACTAAAAATCTTTTATAATGCCTTTCCACCAAGTATTGACAAGAAACACCTTAAAAGTGATAGATACGTAGAGTGACAAAGTTATCAAATTTGATTTTATATTAAAAATGAACTTCTACAGTGTTACTGCAAAAAAACAATTACACGAATTACATTTTCATTTGAATTCAAAAATGTATTCAATCACAATTTTATTAAAAGTCTTTATCCGAGCTTTTAGCTTGTTTCAAAATATATTAGCCAAAAATTTGAAGTCATTACAATTGTAATCAAAATTTTCATTATACAAAGTACGCTCGGCCGTCTACAAAAATTAAGCTAGTCTCTTCAAATATATTTGTAGTTTTTTGTACATATAAAAATTTTGTTGTCGGAATTTTCAGAGGTAATGTGGAACTCTGGGAATTTGTCTGTTGATCTCGGGACAATCCCGCACAAATAGGAACATCTGGAAACCCTGTCCCTACTCTCTTCGAAAAAGACAGGTCGAGCAGCTGAGAAACAAGCAGTTAACGTAGAAAACTTCAGTTGAGATAAACCCAGAGATAATAAACCCCAACTAGAGTCCACTGGCCCCACATTAGGTAGGCATGTGAACAAATACCGAGACAAAAAATTATACTATTTTGTCTTGATACATATTAGTCTGACTTGCCTGTCTGTCTATATCATATATGTTACGCCAAAGGTAAGCACAGTATTGTACAACATATTACACAGTGAATATGTTGTATATCATATACGGGACAGCAGCTAGACATTTGGCCGCCTCAGGCATGATTGTCATTTTCCACCCTATTATAAAATTCCCTTAGGCGCTTAGGTATTTTGGTCGCCCTTCAGATTTACCACAATAGGCTTTACTCCGCTTGCACGTAGCGTGAGCACTGCATACACATTCATATATATCGTGTGAATTGAGTGAATGTTAACAGATGGAACTGCTATCTGATATTTATTGAAGGAAGTTAGTTTAATATATTTTTTATTTCTTGAATTAAATCAACCGTGCATGGCAAAATATAATCATTCTAAAGTGAATACATATTTTCACAAAAAGGATCATTACTATGTCATTCTTTTCTACTGAAAGATTAACTATCCCTATTTGAATTATAAATTGATTTTTTTTAGTAATTGTTTTTAAAAATATTTGTAAATCTGCAAGTTATTATCTTAGCGGTACAAGAAAAAAATGAAATATACTACTGGATTCATCCACTTTAACGTATGCAGTGGGGCTCGCAAATTATAGTTACGTCTCTGGATAGATAACGAGCTTTTAAAAGTTATAGGTATGCTGAAAAAGTACTTGGATTATTTTGTGACTTTACCTTCATTCATTATAATGACGAAATATTTATCCAGAATTACTCAGGTGTACTACTTATAAATCTTTTCAATAAATTTAACAGCTGACAACATCTTCCTGTCTCGTTTTCTCATGGCATTTTTGTATTGAAATTGTACCGGTTTGAAGGGTGCCATTCCAACAGGAATACACTTTTATTCATCAGCAGTCTACGACAGCATGGCGATGTCGCCTTTTCGCATACACAGCAAACAGCACGATTTTGTTTCTCTTTTTGTCGTGTCGAAGTTTAATGCAGAAAATGTGCACATGCGTAGTCCCTTCTATAGTACTATGGCAAGTTGCCATGACGAAAACGTTAGGTCTGGCGCAGTTTTATCGAGAGTGTAAAACTGTAAAATAAAGAAGCGGGCCTGACTACATTTATACACCGGACGTGTTCCGTATCTTGTTGCTATAGTTATATATTTTTGTTTTGACTGTGTGACATTATCGCAGTGTAAAGACTTGAAATTGATTCTCATGGGCTTAATGCAGCCACATGGCGTTCGAGCAGTCAGTATCGCAGTGTCAGTTAGTTGTGCTGAGCTCAAGACGCGAATGGCAGCAAAATGATTCGATCAGTATTATCGTTATAAGCAAGGTTCTTATCACTGATAAGAATTCGATACGGAAATAGCCCGCGCTAATTTAGGCGCCGGAAACACCGGAAGTTTGTTTTCTAACCTTAAAAGTGGGAGTCAGCGACGTTTCGTGTAAATAAACCGTTGCCATGGGGGTGCCTCAGATGGAACCAGGGGAAGAAAAAGTGGTATTGAAGCGGAAAATTACACTTTTCAACGGTGTCGCTATTATTATAGGCACTATTATTGGATCAGGAATTTTTATTTCACCCACGGGAGTTTTTGTTTGTACCGAGTGAGTACGGTTGTTTTTGAATGTTACATATAAATTTGTTTACCAACTAATTAAATACCACGAATATACAATCAAAATTTATTTCTGTTCAATTCAATATTATTTAAACAATTCAATAATTACCGGCAGATTTCTTTGTTGCAAACCTTTAAATTTGATATTATCGTTTGTAATGAAAATAATTAATTAAACAGATTATTTGAGTTAAGTATTAATATAAGTTATTTCATAAATTCACTAATATAAAAATGTAATAAATAACTATTCCAACAGCTGTCACTGGACGTATACAGTAGCGCAACAAGTTGTTAAAATATCTATTACTGGTAGCAAGCATATTCACATCAAATTGTAATCAGACTCATTTAACCAATTATATTATACTTCAGTTATTATAGAAATAACATTTTTGTTTTGTGATAATCATTTCGTGTTTTCCAGTTATTCTGAAGATAATTTGTAAACCCAAAGGGGTGGATATTATCGCCATGACCCCCTTTAACAATTGTAAAATTAGGTATAATTGGTTTCACTCAAATGCGAACTGTGTACATTTTTTGACGTTTCTAAACATTTAGGTCAAGCGTCCGAGTATAAAGAAACAAATCTTTTTACTCAAAAAATATGATCATTTTAGTATACTTACTCAGTTACACTTTGGAACGATACCATTACAAAAAAAAAAAAATATTTTGAGTATCTTTACCTACGCTTAACACAACTCTCAGATTATGTTTACGGACTTATTGTTAGCGAAATTAATAAACTTTTTTTCATTTACATACCTATAATAATTTTGGACCCCTTGATCGTTTTTAGGATCCGCTAGTGTCGTATAACCGGAGCATGTTATTGCATCAGAATTTTTGCTTTACTCGTCTCGCTTTAAAAATAAATGTCTACAGTATTTAAAAATTATTTTTAACTGGCTTGCGATATTATATATCAAGGTGAATAATTCTTCAATAAGTGTACTTTAAAGTAAAGAATCTAACTGTAATGTATAATTGTTATTTTTTTTACGTGATAGTGTTTTTACTGTTTATTAACGTTTTTTAAATAAGGTCGCTGTGACATTGACATTTCATTAGTTGAACTTGGTTTTATTATATGTATCGAATTTGATTCCACAGGAAAAAAGTGATCACAGAAAATAGCACACATGTAAGATTCTAATATTTGAATTACTGTGTCATATATTTTTTAAATAAAATTAAAATTTTAATATTTATTCTGTAGTTTATCTTAGAATTTTAATACATTATGATTGTAAGATATGCAACTACTCTTGTTTTTACACATTAGATTTTAGACCTAAGATTTTTCCTTTTTTAAAATAATTGTTTATGAACTAATATTAAGCAGCTATATTTAAACATTTCTATGCTGTTATCGCAAAAGATTTTTTTAATCGTTTTATGTTTTATAGATGATCAAAACTACATGAATTAATCCTTACTTAAAAAGTATATTTATACTCTACGAATTTATTATGTGGTCTTTATTTAATAAATGTTGTATTAAAAGATACGGTGCCGAGTGCATATTTACGTTTTATCGATTGTCATAATACCTATATAATATAAGCTTGCAGCTGTCGTATTTATTTGTATAACTTAATTCAATATGCACTCAATATAATTATCTCAAATTTAATATAAGTATATATATTTTATAATCCTTTTATAATATTTGAAGTACATTTTCACGTTCTCTTTCTAATATAATATAATATTTGCTGTCGAAAAGTTTTACCCAAACCTTTGTAATATGTATATATTAAATAACGTATTTTTTCTACTCAGTTCGGCATGGGTGTCCGATATATATTATAAACCAGTGGTCGCATGCGGCCTCTTGGCTACTCTGATGCGGCCTTTTGACTTGTGCTAATTTTAAAAAAAAATCTGGATATTTTTAAATAAATACACAATTTTATAATGCAATATATTCACTTTGATCAAAAAATAATATGCAAGCGTTTGAAAAAAGAGTGTCGAAACAGTCTACTCATGTATGCTTTTTTGTGTACACATTCGTATCTCAACAAAAATTAGCATATCTATATATAATATGATTCCTTTTTTTTTAATAATCAATATTAAATTTGATTTGTTAATGTATATGTTTTCTTAAAAGATTTTTAAAATTGTATTTTGATTAATTTATATTGTGAATTAAAAATATTAAGTTTATGGGGGGGGGGGTGTCAGTTGATTTATATACTAACATCAGAGAAATTTATTTTCAAGGGTTTGGTATTTTAAGTAAATATTTACTATTTAAGCCTATGCATAAGGCAGAAACTTGACCCGTTGAAAGTTAAAAGTAAAATGGGTTCAATCCCATTATACGGTATCATATGTATTGAATTTAATCGGTGCGTATTCAATTAACGGACTTACGCTTACTCACACTGACATTCGTTTTTGTACAAACGCACACTAGAGATGAATTTCACATGTGTGTACCGATTCCTTTGTAACAATTCAATATATTTCTATGAAATAACATACCGAATAATCGAAAGAGTAGTATCGATTGTATAATAAGATCAATACTTAGGACATCCTTTCTTTATATGGTTTTACTGAGATTCTTTATTAACGGTTAGTTACTTAACCAACTGTCAACATGTCGAGTTTAAAAGCGCTTTTTCGTGAGATTAATGATGAAAAAACTGCTGTTGCGTTTTTACAGACACACGGCATTATTCTGAGGGAAATAAGTTGTGACAATGGTCATATTATGAACCTGTCATTTACTCAAAGTCCTCGATGGATGTGCAATAAAAGGACTATTGTGAATCACTTCATTCCACACTCTAACTTAACTGTTTTGTATATCGCATGCAGGATGACAAAACAAATGACTCGCGGATAATCCAATAAGGAATAAACCCCGAGTTATTTCTTTTCCCGCTTTAACTCTGATTTGTCTATAGTACGAAGAATGAGACAACACACATGACACGAAGGTAATGTGATATATATTTTTTTAAGTAATCGACTTAATCTATATTATGTATTCTAATTTCTTAACCTATTTATCTATTACTTTACGGCCGTTAAAATCACTTGATTTTGCCATGTCTTACAAAGGATAACAGTTTCCAGATATTAAATAGCTATTTATAACGGAAAATTTGATATTGCTTAACGTAAATCTTACGCAATAGCGGATATACATTAATATTCTCTGCAGTTACAGTTTACAGAATACAAACAGCTATAACATTTGCTTTAAATATCTGTTTCCCCCTCGTTCATATTTAATTACTATAATGATATTTATTACTAGTATTATTTTCTCATGTTCGCAATAAATTGTAATATTGATTGAAAATTGAAATTGATATTTAAAATGATATTCCTTGCCATAAAACCATATTTTATAATACATCTAACAAGGTGTTTGCAGAAATCTTATGTTATCAGAACAGATATCGGTGTAAATTCATCAATTAACAATTTTTATACCCGCTCCATATGTGGAGAATTTTCATTCCTATTGGAGCCTATCTCAACAGAAGTCTTTCTGTAGGAACTGTGGAGAGAGAGAGGATAGACAGATATTGGTATCCTCGTCCTTCTCGATACGCCTATTTTGAAGGTTGGATGAGTAAGAAGAATTCTTCACATCGGTCATCCTTTCTTTTGAACTCAAATCAATAAATCGATTGAAAAATCAACGTGTAAAACTGTCAGTGTTAGGAATTGAACCTGTGAATACCACAGCCGTAAAGAACCATGCTTGCCAATTCGCTACATGCCCAAACTAAGTATACATGTATAGCAGTGATGCACAACCTTTACCTTCTAGCGGGCCGCATAAACCAAATTATCGTGAAGAAATTATCGCAAAGAAAAAAATGATTTAAAGTACGCTCAATCCTTTTTTATACAGAACAAATGTACGTTCCATGTAAAACAGCCTTAAAACTGTGTAAAAAGATTAAGTGAATTTAGGTAAATGAGTAATAGGTTCCATTATATTATTTTGACCGTGTTATTTCGAAAACGTGAACATAAATAAGCCATGCAAAATAGCATTATGAGTACTTGCTTATTAAAAATCGTTACATTGTGAAATATTTATGTTTCATGTATATGCAATTCATAAGTTAATGCATTCTTGGTCTTTGCTAATTTTTAACTATTTTTTTTTAATTTGACATAATATTTGTAAGCCTGTTTTTATAAACCGATTTATTCTCCTTTTTAAAGAAAAAGCTTGCTTACATTTATTAAATAAATGTTTTACGTGAAAAAAATATTTTTGAGAAAAATATTAAAGGGCCGCATGCGGCCCGCGGGACGCGGTTTGTGCACCACTGATGTATAGTAATACTTGCATTAAATTATTATGAACAAATATCGGTAAAATAAATAAAACAAAAGAGTACTTTATCCACCAATTGTGCAAATTGCGTGTTTAAATTCGGTTTCAACCAATATTAGCTAAATAGGGGAGATTGGCCTATTATTCGGCGCTTATCAAACAAATTATGTTGATTGAAGACTTTGAAAGGCGAGAAATTGAGGCAACCTTAAACAATTAAATGACTCACATAAATTCACAATGTAATTGATAAATGACTAACGACGCTACAGTGACACTCCCTTTTCCACAATGACCCTATCTTCACAATTGGCCGCACATGGCGGAACCCATTTCCGACAATATAGTCCAAGTAGGTATATCGTGGAAAAACAATAATGGAAAGTTATGCGATAATATTAACATATAGATAAGTTATTCATCAGTCATATCTAGTCATTGTTATACAAAGCGCTCTCCAGATAAGCGATGTACAACCGTTTTGGCCTAGTGAACTAATTTCACGTTGGGATAAGATCAGACGCACCTCGAGAAGTTTTCCGCCCGCATGCAAGATAATTATATATTACCAATATTGTTTTCTAAAATGTATTAAGGATCCTTGAAATACAGGAATTCCACAAAAAATAGATTTACTCGACTCTAATATCGTGTGTTACTATATAACGCAGTGGTTTCCAACCTTTATGTTACTGCGCCTCCATTTGAAGATAAAAATATCTTCGCGCCTCCCAATCCTTTATTTTATGTAGTAATAAAGACATGTTTTAAAGGGTAAATAAATATTTTGGACTGTTCGCGCCTCCCTCTGCAATAGTCCACGCCTCCCAGGTTGGAAATCGCTGATATAACGTATTCATATTCTTAAACCTTGTTGAACCATATTACATGTTTCTATGTACATATAGTTACTTGGAAATTTATAAGCTCATTTAATAAACACGGTTCTGATATGTTTTTTCAATAAAAAAAACACTTCTTAAATACTTCAATGATGTTATCCCGAATCTATTTAATATGTAAGATTGAGTTTTTATTATAATTAGAATATATTATTACCGGGATTTGTGGTGTAAAAAATAGGAGAACAGAATGTATGTTATTATATTACATTTATTTGAAAAGAATATCTAATATGGCCTCTGATCTTAATTCCGTGCTCGAAATAAAAACAACTATATTATATATTTCGTAAACTATTGGACTGTTTGTTATTTTGTTACAGCATGTACTTGGAAATTGAACCGATTTAAATTAGAAAACTCGCCTGTCGTTTGATGAGCAAACATTGAAAAAGTGATTTGTCACACAAATGCAGAGCTTAGGAAACGATGATTTGAATGTTGGAAAAATCACGGTTTGTTTGAATGTGCCAACCTTATCATTTATTTTTTATATGAAAAAACCTTTTTTTTAACACTAATTGTTATTTATATTCATACATTTTATTATGGATTAATAGAACTGATATTAAAAAGGATTTTTCAAAATTTGTGAAAAATCACTTTTTGAATGTTTGCTCCTCAATTTATTAAACATGCATACAACAATTGATAATATATTATTTGTTGTGGCTCGACAAAAATAATATATTAGAATGCATCAATAATGATTTTCGTATATGTTGTCCTGGATACGGATAACAAGGGGATCTAATGCAATAAGTTTTAATAGATTTGACGTATTTAATCACATTATAAGGAAAATAAAAAGCGCTAGGCGATTTAAATAAAAAATGCCAACCTTACTGACAGGGGAACGAAATCACAATCATCCCCAATAGTATCAATACAATTATCCTCCCCTGCCAATCGTTAACTGGGGCTTTTTCCTATGCACGTGTTTTAAATTTACCTAGTTTAATCGAAAAGTAAAAAGATTATAGAAATTTTGTGGAAATTTACTTTTCATACAAAATTAAAATTGATAACTTTATTTTTATCGGTTATGGTATTGGTGCATCTAGTAACACCACTAGTGGATTAAAAAATATATCAGTTTAACTCTAATATAAGTGAGCCTGCTTATTATTTATTATTAAAGAATAAAACGATTCCCAAATGAAAGCGTTTATTTTCGCATTAATTACCGAGCTGGTATATTTTTTTTTGACAATATGTTGTGCTATCTTTTGAAAACTGGTTGCAGTCTATTCGAAGTTACAAAACAATAGTCTAATATTTTTCATGAGTGATTTCACGATTTCTAAAAAACAAAATAAGAATGTTCCACTGCAAGGTCTATCGAGAACTCGTGCTATTTTAATCTATCCTATAACGATCATCTGGCGTTGTTTTTTGAAAGCTTAAATTTATAATTATGACGTTTTTTCGAGTTCGAATGACAGTGAACTCTCATTTAATTGGCAATAAGCCAAATAATTGCAGTCTAACAATACTTCATTGACTAATACTACGATATTTTTATTAAAGTTTTTTTTTCATTCGATAAACTTTGCTAGAAATGACGAAATAGTGAATTGTACGAAAGTCGAGAGTCTCGAGAGTTAATTCTCTAAAGCTCAAGTCATTCTTACTGTTTTTTTTTTCTAATTTATTGATTAAGTATCGACCCATATAAGTTATAATATATTGGTTTTTGTTAAATCTCGGTAACTTATAATAAACGTTTTAAAGAGTTTTCGCTGTATATCAGATTTTCTAAATCCTATAACCACGTTTAGACTCTTTGCTTCGTAAGTTTGATTTTTTGCGAACATATAACAAAACGATACCAAAAAAAACCACGATAAATATTTTCGTCTTGGGTCGGTAAACATGCAAGGAATTTTCTTCAACCTTTTTTTCTGAACGCCAATCTATTGGAAGAACTCACCGTATATCTGACAGCATACCAACACCGTATGCCATTAAATTTCATATGACACAGCTTACAAAATTTGATTCGTATAACAGTCTATTTTGAGGGCTTAATGCTTACCAATACTATCTACAAAAGTGTAACTTTACAGGACACCAAAGAACCATTTTTTTTGTAATTCAAAGGGAAAACTCTTTAGGCAAATTATTAATTAATAATAAAGATAAAATACATTACTTAAATAAATCCGGGATTTATAGATTGCAATGCTCTTGTTGTACAAAGTTTTATATCGGCAAAACAGAAAGAACATTGAACATCCGAGTTTTAGAACATATGGCAGCCTTTAGATTGAAAAAAGACACGTCTACTTTTGCTAATCACTTAATTTCGGAAGGACACGTGTTCAATCAGGAACAAGGGATAAAAATGTTACACCCAAATACGGACAGTCATAAGCTCTTTTTCCAAGAAATTTTAGAAATCAATAAAGCACAGTTGCAAAGTCTTCCGATTTTAAACGAAATAACAAATTTTCCCACATCTCCTCTTCTATACCCTATATAACCATAAAATCATATAATCATAAAACCTTTGCCGACAAACAGATTATATAATTCTTGAAACTGCTCACTACACAAATCTGTTGGAATTCCCATGAGCTCATCCTTTTCGCCAGCAATGGCTTTGGACTCGGTGATGCATTTGTATCTTATATAAGCACGAAACTTTTATTTGCTAAGCGTCAGTTCAAGTTCATCCGTGCACTTGAATGCCTGAAGATGCCGAAAGGCGAAACCCGGGTCGTTAGTGACAAAATTTGTGAGAATGTACATAGTTTGAACGATTCAAATTTAATATTGAAATTCCACCAAGCACCTTCAGTCGAAATCTTAAATTAAAACCTTATGTTAATGTTTTATAAATTATTGTGTATAATACGTTTAATACAGTAAAAAATAGCAAAGTATTTTTGTAGAACTAAATTTTTACCGTATTTAAAACGCAGTTCTACCAAGTATATGCCAATTCAACCAAATATACGTTTATTTTGCTCTTTGTGATGCTAAAATTTGTTGGTATGGTCTTGGAAGCAGTGGCCAAACACCATTTTCCAGTGTGCCGTGAAGTAAAAAAGTTTGGCAGACACTGCTATAAGCGAATGAGGCGCGCGCAAATATTAGAAGCCTCAAAAAAAAGCTTATATTATATAACCCATACGCTTTTTGTTCAGATTTTAATTTATTTTTTATATTTTACATGGAATTTCCCGACCTTTTTATGCTATCCGAAAAACAGGGCCTCCAAATTTTTTTGCGCTCTGGGTCTCTCGTGTACTTATTCATGTAATCCACCACTGCTTAGAAGCATACTAAACAAGGGAAAATTTATGTAGTTAATGTTAATATTACTGACGCTTTGATATTTAAAAAAAAATCAGAAAAAATACATAACATTTGATACCCATGCATCAGCAACAAAAAAAATCATCCGATAGATCGGCGCTTCGAGGCTATTGGGTTAACTGTATTTTTGTCCTTGCTTGTGTGAAAACACAATTACAGTTGCCTTATGGCGTGGTAATGAAATTTTTCCAATAATCTTAATTTGTTTTTATTCATTGATAAATAATTATTCAATATAAGCAACTGATAAACAAATACATAAGCGTAATGGACTGTGAAACGTTTATATATCCCATAAAAGGGAGGGTAATTTTTTTGGATCACATTCGGGAATTTGTGAATAAAATACTATTTTTAGATGTATAAGGTTGACAAATTATAAATTTAAAACTTTTTAAAAGCAGTAGAAAAAAATGGCAAGGAAGTCAACTGAGAAAGCTCCGACGAACTCTACTTTAATATATACAAAATAGCATTCGTTGGAACTCACCACGTCTACGTGGAATATGTTGACATCCGAAGCAATATTGTTGCCGTTAAAGCTTTCCCTAGTGGGATCCCCATTGGCAGGCTGGAGAACAAAGAATTCATGTCTACGATTTCTCAAAAAATAATCAGGGACATTTAGATACACATTCTCAAGAATGGAGGAATTCTCATTTTGGCCTCGTATAAGTCGAAAGAAATATATGGCCAGATAAATTTCTCTTTTCTTAAAGTTAAGCATGCCTAAGAGAAAGTCAGTTGGGGCCCAAACAATTGACCCACTCTCAAGTCTGCTTATATTAATTCTACAAGATTCAGTAATACATTATGCAGTCTACGAAAACAGTTTGTTGCGTTTTTCAATTATATAGAGTATAACAAAACTTGCCTCTATAGATGATTATTCTTCATTCATTTACCGCATGAACACAGTTTGCTGTCGAAATAATTTTTGAATCAATCCATCAGCTATCTTCTTTTTTGCTTCCGGAGTTAAAATTAGCTCCATACATATTTGCAACTCTTTCAAAACTGACACACTCTCCCGGAAAATGAGGATACTAGCCTTTTTATTTGTAAGGAAAAAAGGTAATCTTTTTTAAATAGTTCGCGGGCGAGAAAAATACGCTCCGGTTCCCCATGCCTGCTCTATAACATATTGTATGTATATTTATTTCAGGTCTGTCGGAACGTCTCTAGTAATATGGACACTCTCCGGGTTGATGTCAACTCTTGGAGCGCTTTGCTATGCCGAGTTGGGAACCTCAATCACCAGATCTGGGGGCGATTATGCCTACATATATGTGGCCTTTGGACCTATGCCAGCGTTTCTTCGGATCTGGGCGGCGCTGCTTATCATCAGGCCGACGACTCAAGCCATAGTGGCACTTACTTTTGCTCACTATGCTGCGAAACCATTCTTTCCGGAGTGTGAGCCACCACAGGATGCTGTGAGATTACTTGCTGCCGTTTGTCTATGTATGTATACAACTTTTTGTTATTCGTTCAAATCGTCTTCTGAAAGAAATAAACTATCAAATTTCAGTTGCTTAATAATCACTCATTTAGTCGCCCGCCGTGATCTGATTGGTAAGAGCTTGGCTCTACCGATTAAACGGGTCTAGGTTCATTTTCTGACAAGGTCAATGTCAAATTTCGTTTTATTTTTCAATTTAAATTTGAGATGTAAGACATGGGTATTTGCGATGCAAATTCTCCTCGAGTTGATCTCGAGTGACTTACAAAAAATTCTCATCGAGTTTATCTCGTATGATCTTTTAATCCAAAAATATTTGACGCATTTAACATAAACTCAATTTACTGTAGTCTCAAATATTTCTCAAGTTTTTTTAAATACATTTATAGTATTCGTAAAGGGTTATCTTAATATGTTTATCATTGAAAAACATCAGCTGATACGTAATACGTGGCTACTAACTTTATTATATGCGAAAGGTAAAGAAACTAAGAGTATAATAACGAAGACATTCAGAAACTCAATAATGAAAAAAAAATAAATCTATCAAACTGAGGCCTATTTCAAGGCTCATTTGCAGTGATCGGTTTCATTCAAAACATTGATATCGATGTGTCGTAACGATCAAATTCTTAGAAGTATAAACTCGATTATTCATAATGGATATTGATATACCAACTGAAAACATAACCTAATTTTAAAAACACAACACTTTCAATATGTGTACAATCTATATTAAATATATATATTTGTAAAAACTATGCAGAGACTACGATATATATATTCATGCCCTGTTTGTATTATGCCAAGCACACTGTCAAATCTGTCATCAGAAGATGGTTTTTGAATGTGGAAAATATTTTTTGAAAAACGAAGTGGTTTCAGTATTCGGTAGTGACAAAAATTCTATGCCTGATTTTTGTAGATATTTATAGCGTCAGAATACTAGAACGTTCTTCGGCATTCACCATTTTTTTAAAACTAATAATATTTAATTTAATTCCACTCGTACAGTAATGTCAATGTATACTTAGTGCATAATCATAAATAATAGGTAATTTCAAGGTATTTTAACGATAAATGTTCATAATAAATCCATTTTTTACGAGAATAATTTTGATCATTGTTTGTCGGGAGAGGTATTTAACCTTTTTTAAAATATAATATAAAGTTAATTTAACCATTTACTGGTATAAGCAAGTACGAAAACCTGTTATACGATTAACGACGAAGAGATAAGTTAAATTGTTTCAGCAGGCGATCAGAGGATCAGAAGATCAGGCGACGAATTCCTACATTCATTACTACGTATTTTTGTTATTTTTTAAAATAGATTTAAATATGTATACTGCTACCTACTGATTCATTATCCACTCACCTCGACGAATAAGTTTGTCAAATAAATCTATATGTAAACAAATATTAAAATCACTGAAATCATATTGTATGTTTAACAGACTGCATTAATTTCAATTTGGTTTGACATTTTATTACTTATAACAATTAATACCTATGTTGCCATAACAATTTAATTTAAATAAAGGACGTTTTTTGCATGTTGACGATGATAATAGCGCATGGCAAATTTAGCAAGTCCCACACCACTCAATTTTAATTGAACTCTATAATTAAAAACGTCTTTTATTCTTCTATATAAGAGCAGCTAACGAACATTCAAGGTTTTCAGTCATCGAATCACGAACGTCGTTAAATAAATTTCGCCAGGATGTTAATTATCAATTTTTTGTGTATTCTTCGGTCACTTTGTGGACGTTCATTTTTAATATCTTACTTCAAAAGTTGTGTTGTCTGGAGATGCTTCTTAAAGAAACGAAACACGTTTCGAAATTTGTTACATAGCCTGTGAAATAATAAAGTTTATCAGTAAATATTTATAGTTTATTAATTGATTTGGCATTTACTTGGTAGAACTCCATTTATAACAGATTAAAATAACAAAGTATTTTAGCTCTACAGTTTTTAATAATTTTATTCGTTGATAGCTATTTCGGCTTGCGCCATCGTCAGAACTAGATTTTTAAAGATAATTTGATGACCAGTGTTGTGATTTTATCGCTGTATCCATCAAGCTATGTGGTTAACAAAATTAATGATATTCCAAACAAGGGTCTGAATATAAAAATAAAAAGGATTTATGGCAAGGTATGGAATCTGCATAAGAAATATGACAACGACAAATAAACTGTTATAGACCTCTTACAAATAAATAATTACAAAACAGTTCTCAAAAATTAAGCTGTTCAGAAAAATAGATAAGTAAAACAAAATATGTAATGAGTTTTAAAAAATCCTGTATTTCATTTACAAAATTAGCCTTCACGTTTACACTTTACTTTTGACAAAAAAAATACATAACAATTTCAAACCATTTAAATACTTTTAATAACAATATATCAAATTAGCAATTAATACAATCATAAAAAAATGTAGAATTAATACATTGTTTTTATTAGGAATATGTAGTTATAATGCCTTTTCATCAAGAATTTATAGTTAATGTTTAAATGTGACATATATATTCATTATCTGATATTTTTTATTTAATTAAGTCCTTATGTCAGCGATTTCCAACCTGGGAGGCGTGGGCTATTGCAAAGAGAGGCGCGTCCAAAATATTTATTTACTCTATAAAACGTGTCTTTATTACTATATGAAATAAAGGATGGGGAGGCGCAAAGATATTTTTTTCTTCAAAGGGAGGCGCAGTAACATAAAGGTTGGAAGCTACTGCCTTATGTAGTTATAAAGTATTATTAACAGGACTGTGGAGTCGTCAAGAAATAAGACGACCCTGACCTTGACTCTGAACTTAGCTTAAAACATGACTTTAATTTTTTTAGTCTTAGCATGCAGTGGCGCCTTTTTTGAACCTAGCAATTTGAATACACATTTTTTTAGAAAGACTCTGGAAGGAAATTGTTAGTTTTTTTCGAGCACAACTCTCGTTAAAACACTCCTTTACAGCCCTGATTAATAATACATATTAATAATATACTTCTTTTACATTTTTCGCCTTCCGACACTGATAAGACGTTTGATTTCTGAAAAATGAATAAAATTTCAAGATGTAAAATCTACCGTACTATTAATAGAAAAGTAAAATTACTTTTGATCGTTTTAAATTACCTTTATTGCTTTTATACTTAATGGCGTATGTAAAACATGATGCATTAAGTAGGCCGAAGGTTCATATTAATTGTGAATGAAAAAGGAGTGTTTACGGTATTGCTTCTTGTCTTGGGTTTTGAGGATTGAATTAACGAACAGATAAATTTTAATGTTGGTTTTGAATACTTTTACAATTCAAAGTGTTCCGGATAATGATTCTGGGCGAATATTTGTTGATATTTTTAAAATACGATTTTGAAATAACACGGTCCACTAACAGTAAATAACGGTAAATAACAAATATCACATTTTTACACTAATTATTGTTCTATCACGATTTGGAAAGACACAGAAACGGACAACGGATTTCCTACTAACGATAAATTCAACCACACAAGACAGTAATAACAAGCAAAAGGCATCATAAGGTACTTAGACGTGTCAGACATTTCTAGCGACGAAAGCGATTTATGACGATTCCCTCATAAAAGTCCCAGTATATAATCAAATAGCAATGAATAATATCAATTTGTTTTAATTATAATACGTAGGTATTATGGATAATATTTTTTTAACAATAAATAAATATTTTGCGTAATTTACTTATTGGGTCTTCATTATTACATTGTTTACGATTTTCTGTACCAAAATGTTGTTTTCTTTTAAATTCAGGTAACCAATCTTCACTCTCTCTATGAATTCTATCACTTTTTTGCACGGTTTTTTGTGGAACGTATCTATTGTGTAAAAAAGTGTTGAGTGTACCTACATCGAAAAGTATTATTAGTTTTTGATGCTGTTGTTAATTTAACGATTTACACGATCAATGCAAATTAGCTCAATATATATATTTTCTTAAAAAATAAATTTGTTTTTTAATAATTGATATATTTCTAAGATTTTAATATTGACGACATCATTCTGTTGATACAGAGCGCCAAAAAATATCAGATCTGCAATACGTTATTATGAATGAATATGATATTTGAATTGTCTGAAGTCTAGATGCACTCGTTTTAGATCGGCGGTACACAACATTTTTAACAAAGAACCATTTATTTGTTTGATGTTAAATATCAAAACTTTTATACAATATATTTTTTTTCGACTGGTATTTCCAATTACTACCATTCTAATTTAGCATCGCGAAACCACGCCACAGAAAACATAAATAAAACGAAAAATCCACTCAACTATTAAGTTAAATGTATTTTATATTACACAATGGAAGCATTGTGAATGTATGGATACTCGAACATCTTTTTAAATATATTTAAAATTCATCAATGCGTTGGAAAATAATCTGCTAATTTTTATCGCATTAGTGGCCCGCGGGCCAACATTTGCTTGCTACTGTTATTTATTGATATTTTTAAGTAGTCTACGAGACAATAAATGCAACAGTATCATTCAAAATTTATTAAGGGTACTTAGCTACTTATTGCCTATGTGCGCTTGATGCTTTTCTGACTTACATATTATCTACGACAGCTTCAGTGTACACAGTAGTACATTTTTAACCATTTTCATTAATTAATAAGCTTACGGTTTATTGCATATCGTTACATATTATCAATCTATTTAGTAACAATCCATTTAATAGTTAAGTATTGCATATAACTGTATAGGAGTGATAAAAAAACTCACTCCTTCCACAGAACACTGATATTTGCTTTGATATTAAGCGAGCCCCTTGTTAACGTATTGGCAGCCCACCGCTGCTTAAAATAGATAACTATGCTTTTATGGCGATGTAGCACGGTTCGTATGTCTTGAATTGTTTTGATTTGCAAGTTCAATATTTGCCTTGATGTAAAATTATTTCATGCGAAAACAGACACGAATCACTTGTAATACCTTGAGGCAAATACGCTATATGCGTTATCACAACAGGTATAACTCAAGGTTCAGTATTTTATTAATACATAAAAAAGTACGATCAAAATTTTACTTAACAGGCAGTGGCCAAAGGGTGACTTATGAGCGCATTTGTCCTTCGTGAATTTATAAGTCGCCATATACAGTGGAACCCCCAATTAAACTACCCCGAATTACGCGCTGGCTTGAAATATTCGCCGCAAATCCCCCAATTGCACGGTCGCATTCCATTGTCGTTACTACGAGACGGTCGTCTGTGCCGCGCATACAGTCACATGTTGGCTAGCCTCTGTGTATTCAACACATGCCAGGCTATACACGTATAGCGGGCGACTGTATATGTGTGGGGTTTTGGCGCTTGTTAACTAAATATTTCGTCAATATTTTTTTTTTGCAAAACTAAGGGAAATCTTAGTTTTGAATTTTTTGCGGAAAAAACAAAATCCCTTATTTTGTATGAGATTCACACCTCCAATTAGACTGTCCTGACTTAGACTTAGTGTAAATGGGGGTTTTACTGTAATCCGGTTGTGGAAGATTAGTTAATACTGAATATCATAATAACAGTATATTTATCAGTCATATTACTTACCGATGGACACACATTTTGATAAAGTCGAGGCTAACTCGAGGAGTTTTTTTTTTAATTCACTCCCGTTTGGAGATCAATACAAGATGAACATACAATACAAAATATTAGAAAAAAACACAATACTCATTTGTACTTAATTTACACATTTTTTTATCAAGATCAGGACCGGTTTCGCTCATGGCGAGCATTGTCAACTGATAAGAAATGAAATTTAACAGTGCTATTTATACAAAAACAAATTTAAATGAAAAGATGAAACTAACAATTGACATAGAAAAGAATTTACAAATTACAGTAGAAATTATCAAAAAGTGACTCTAAAATAACACGTTTAAAATGTTCAACACATCTAACATGTAATTTTAAAAAAGTAACAAGAAGTTTTCGTATAAAATAAAACATCAAAAATAAAATTTATTCATACTCATTTTTGCTGTGTTCTAAAATTGTAGCTATTATCATAGTCATTGGTTTGAAATCACTTTCATCATCATTTGAAGAGAAAGTCAGTTCGATTCCACAATTAACGGAAACATCCGTGTATTGAAGAAATTACAATTGTTTTTATATTTTTCGTAAATTCTTTGTATATTTCATTATACTGTGCACAAGGATTTTGTAGACCTCTTAATTTGAGTGCACGTTCCATATTATTAGATACATTTTTAACACAGTGTTTCCAAATGTCATTTTGCGAACCTCCGCTTAAAAAAGTACCCCGCGAATTGGGGGATGTGTGTATGTGGATGACTGCCGATCACTTGTTTTGAATTAATTATGTCACCCTTCAATCAAAAGGTTTGCCTAGTCTAGCTAGACCAGACTGACCCAGAGAGACATTATCAAGTTCACAATGTTGTCGATCATGACGTCTGTCGCCGATAATATAATGCACCTATAAATTTTAATCGCTGTGTTTGAATTAATAATCTAGTGCATAACTAATTTTTGCGATTACATTCGCAATTATAACGTAAGTTGATATTCTGCTGACTCTAATTGTAACTTTATAGGTTTGCTGACAGCCATAAACTGCCTGAGCGTCCGTTGGACCATGAGAATACAAGACGTATTCACCGCTTCAAAACTCCTGGCACTGGTCGTTATAGTGATAGCGGGACTGTATCATATGGCTTCCGGTAAGTCCTTATCATCTACTGAATCTCTGGTTTCCAAGAGTACTTAACGTTGTATCCACTATATATCTGTTATACACTACTCTGTTGATTAATTCCACGAAATACCGTGTTAAAAAGAATACTAAAATATTAACTAATGGTGGATAGATTTCCTTGTATATAAATCAATTCAGGATATCAAAAAAAATAATTCTTTATTGTTTTTTGTATCATAATTTTATCAACAAATCGTAATAAAGATTGTTCACTATCAGACAATAGTCGAACACGGTAAAGATACTTGGTAAGACATCTTTCGTATTAAAAAAACAAAATATCCACATACGTCATTTTCCTTTTGAGCTAAGAATGGCAATACGGACAGCTCGTTGAAAGTTAAATCATATTAAATACTTCGGATGTCTTTGGATTATGTATGACTATAGTAGTTAATATAGGATGAATGATAATAACAAAATTGATTTAAATAGGTACAAGATAAAATAAAATATCAGTGGAAAATTGATGCATGCGATTTCTCCGGTAACCGAGACAAGCGGTTTTTTAAAGTCTTACTCCATTTTTTCTGTTGTAAAAGGAAGTACGAATTTAAACATGACCCCGCACATGGTACATCAATCAGTTGTCCCGACAAACAAGATTGAGGGACATCCGATACTAGTACTATGTCCCTGCATCATTATAGTGTATAGAAACCTGGAAGTTATTGAAGTGTGTCATAATATTAGAAGAATGCAGTTTTTTGCGATGTGCGTATTGATGTTCTAATGGATAATTAGTAGTTGACGTCCAGCTAAGAACATTTTAAGTCTTTGGTCTCGTTCATGTATCAAAACATGAATGATGTGATACTCGATGCAAGGATAAAAGAAGATTTAGTCAAGAGTTTCTCGATCTGACTCAGTGCTAGAGACTCTTATTACCAAATACTGCTCGCCCAGGATAAGAAAATGAACGTCCTACAATATGAAAACAACCTCGCTACAATAAGATAATAAAAAACTAATAATATCTCGGTTTTGATAATATGTAACTTAAAAGTTTTTAACAGATTAAAAATAACAAAGTATTTTAGTTCTACAGTTTTTAATAATTTAGTCGTTGATAGCTATTTCGGCTTGCGCCATCGTCAGAACTATCTTTCTGTAGTTCTGTAGTTATGACGATGGCGCAAGCCGAAATAGCTATCAACGAATAAAATTATTAAAAACTGTAGAACTAAAATACTTTGTTATTTTTAATCTGTTATAAATGGAGTTCTACCAAGTAAATGCCAAATCAATTAATATATTAAAAGTTTTTACTATCACATTTCCAAGGTGTACTCGACTCGGCTTGAAATATCATTTATTTATGGATTTGTGTATCTCTAATGTATATATTTTTTTTGTTAAACTAAGGGAGATAAATGGAGCCAGAAGTCATGAATAAAACAACACGCTTTTCCACACATTTTCTCCATAATTTAATCAGAAAAAGCCAAGACGGCTCGAATGTATAATATGATAAGTCTAGATCTTTTCAAATGCATATGTATACTATTTGAAATAAAGTATATTTACTTGAAGTAAGATTCCATTTTGTAATTCGTCTGTTTTATTTATGAAAAGTTTTTGAAAATACAGGAATAGTATAATGACCGAATTATATGCAGAATTAAAATGTATACAAAACTCAAAATTCTCAAAATATATCACATACACTGTAGTGACTATCTCTACCAGGAAAGGACAATAGAGCATTGTGGGAATCAGGAAATATCTAGAATCGTTTGTTTTTTTAACCACGTCATTGGCAATTCAAAACGATTTTTTGGATATTAATAATAAACATATAAGACTGAATGTTTACATATTTACATATAATTTTGTGATTTTTTATTACAATATTATTATTGTGATAGTAATCAAATCAAATCAATTAATATCGTAAACAAATACTTTACAATAAGCGTTTGATATTGGATACATTTTGTATGGCTTTATATAACTTGTTAGAATCGTTTTACTTAATTGGTAAATTTATCAGAATTCTATTTCAAATTAAAAACCATGCGATTAAACACCTATCATTTGAGCGCAGTTTATTGAATTACGAAAAAGTCTTGAAACTATTGGGTATCACTCCTGAAAATAAATAATACTCTATTGCGAATCACAAATAAATGTATCAATTTTAGTTGTATATTGAAAACTAATTTCAGTCAAACAAAAATGTTCTACCTACGGCACCATTTATTTTCACTGGATCCTCAAGCTTCTGTCTTTGGACTGTGGGTAAAATGTAATGTAAATTTCTTACTTGCTTCAATTATCTATCATTTTCTTTTAAAACGTATCGTAAAATCCTAAAATACTCGTGATGAAAGTCAATTGAAAATGCCTGTTTTAGAAATATCAAAATAATAAACAACTACCTTTGAACCTTAAAATAAAATAACATTAAATGATATCCATCATAGTAGGGGTTGAGATATTATATTAAATATAATAATTATACTACAATGATTTCATTGGCACGTTTTTTTCTGAATAAATATAATCTATTTTAATGTTTTAGTTTTATTCGAGCAAGGCTTATGTAATCAATGACGAAATAGCAGTAAGATTAAATTTTCACCTGTCAAATAATTAATTTCCTTTATTTTTATGTACTCGTAATCGTCCTTTTTCTGCCTCTCGAATCTTTTTGTGTATTTATGCTTTGAGATTTTGAAATGATAATTTAAATTTACGTGTAATTAATTTTCACTGCTGTAATGAATAATGATCGGAGCATGTAACAGCTCATTGCTTTGTAGAATAATCTTTGACAGCCCTTTGATATATGATATGTTATAAAGATTAACGTTAACTATCTATACCGTATGGCATTTATAATAACGCCTGTATCATGTTTCTAATATAAACTTACATGTTTACAATCCACAAGCGTAAGCATAGTTCCACAATTCCTGCTTATTCAAGTTTTTGTGATGTGTGGCATTTAACAATATAACATTTCAATTCATATTACAAAAAAGTGCTTTTCCTAGAAAAGTTTTTCAAAACTCCTCCGTCCGCGGTCAGAGGATACATACTAAGGCATTCAATCCCGGACGCTTGTGTGATCCCGGGATATCGGGATTACGGGATCTCATGATTACGGACTGGGAAAAAAATCAAAAATTGAGAGAGCTTAAAAGTAATCTACCAAAGAAGGTAAAACACTTTTTTTAGGTTGATGACTGATTTAAAAAATTGTCGATTTCTGAAAATTTTAAAAACCGTTCAAACGCCAAAAGATTTCACAGTTATGAAAAAATGAGAGTTTTTTTTAGCTCTCCATCTTGTGAAAAAGATCCAGCTTCCAGTTATTCCAGCGCAACATTATTTTGTTACGTGATTTAACGATAATTTCACTTATAATCCTGAATCCCGAAATCCCGGGATTTCGGAATTACAAAATTGGACAGGATCCTGGGATTTCGGGATTGGAAAACCTAGTCCATACTACCGTAGTGATATTTTTTATATTTCATTAAAAAAATGCTTTCTCATGAAATTGTATTGTATTTTCCACTTCAGACCTGTATAGCTTGTGAATAAATCCCGATAAAGACATGGTGAATCTTTATTTTATTGAATGCAGCTTCCAATTTCTTGCATTTAAATTATGAGTATTATTACAACAAATCCGTTAGCATGGATTATGTTTGAAATACCCTATATCTTAGAAACGGACTGAAGAGGTTGACTTTTCTATTTTATTTAAAAAAATATAATTAAAAATGTTTACGACACAAGGCATATTCTATATAATATGAGATATAAACTGTGATTTAATATTCTGGCGAATTGCATAAATTAATTCGGTTGAGCATATTATCATTATTCAAAATAAAGGAAAAGTAAAAGCTAAGTCACAAAGATTCAAATCACAAATAATATGTCATAGCTCAAAATAGTTGTGTTGTTAGCTGTATTTTTACCCATACCCGCAGTTATTATTCGAGCCAAAATTCTCGAAAATACAAAATGTCAAATATCTACACCAATTTGAAATACACATCACTCGCTTAACTTGCAAGCAACGAGAAAAATATGAAGAGAGAAAAACAATATATGAAATTGATTAATGTACTTGAAGTATTTCTAGGATTTTTACTCGATACAATCAAACTTATATTATACATTAAGTAGGAAAAGCTTCATATAATATGAAAATTCATAATTTTATAATTGCATTTGTTGTGTATCTAGATGTGGCACGTGTGTCGTTTTATTTCGAAGTATCTGACGAAAAGTTTCGTTGATCTTCATTTATATTTTCTTCAAACGTAGATGCCTGTTTTGTGTTTACTAATTTAATCCGACGATTTGCTAGATTATTTAAAAGATGAACATTTTTAAAACAAAATTTTGTTTTATATTATTTTTAGGAAACTTGGAGAATTTCGAAAACGCGTTCGAAGGAAAATATACGGTGTCGAATATAGCAATCGCGTTTTATTCTGGACTTTTCGCCTTTGGTGGATGGAATTTCCTTAATTTCGTGACTGAAGAACTTCAGGACCCATACAAGTAAGTGTCACAATCCATAATTATTTGAATATTATTTTATTTCATCAACATGCATTATAATAAGATTTATATATATCGACTGTGGAAAGGAAAAAGGACGTAACCCTCGATTTTCAAAAACAACCTTTTTTCGATAATTACAATGTATACAACTTGACACACATTCTATGAAAAGGATGGAAGCCCAAAATACCGAATAAATTTCTAAATTTAGCTTTAAAGTTTGAAAAACATGACCTTGTAAAATATTAAAACCAAGAAAAAACACCGAAATTAAAGATTTTCCAAGGCAATGTATTTAATTAATATTAGGTTGTGTCAATTAAACACCAGTTTAGAAGTCTCCGTGCACTTCAAGGTTGTGTATAATTCATAATTTGCATATGTTACAAAATCATCAAAACACGTTTTTAGCGCCTCCTGTAAAATTTGATGAGTGGGTTCCGTCCTTTTTCCTTTCCACGTCGATATATAAATTAGAATAATTACAGAGCATAATGAATCTGTAATTTTTCGTGACGTAAATTCAATAATTTCGTTCTGCAACATTCATTTATCAAAATCATAACGACTGTAAGGTGAGGCAAGACCATAATTTTTAAAAAACTTTGAAACATATAATGTTTTATTTTTTATATTTCTATGACAGAATTGAGCCCGTTGTTAAAGGAAAACTTAAAAAAATGCGCATTGTATCACCAGGACTTTGGTGTCGGAATTATTGATGATAGCTCTGAAGTCTGACTCCGTTTTCAATATTTTTTTTGTACGTTTTAAAAATTTATGTCATCATTATGGTCTTGTGTTATATGTTGTATATAATGTTGATAAAATTATGTTTGTATGAAATTGTAAATGAAAATAATCATAGAATTAATTTCGACCGGACTTTTTAAAATTAAATATTGAAATATCGTTTTTAAGCGTTTCTTTAGCGGTGGCTGGTAGTGCTAGTACGTAATATGAAAAAAATATATCTTTTTGTGTAGACAGATAAATAACAGTCATCGTTCGTAACGGCTTGTTAGGAAGTTGATTCAATCAAATTGTATGACGCGAATTCATTAGGGGCTGCTTGATAAAGTAATTGAATCCAATCTCACGGATTCATCTGAGCTTGCTTTGCATTTACCGTTTATAATAAAGCTGTATCAAGGCGGCTAAGAATTCTTAAAAAAACTAATTAAACTATTTTATATGTTTCAAATAAATTCATTTTTCCGATACAATATTGTGCCATCGAGATGTTTTCATTCAAGTATAACACGTCATCAACAAAACATCTAGAAATCTTAATACTTTAGAATTACTAAAAATAAATAACTCAGTTGTAATATTTTTCGAAATCTTAATCACCAGCTTATTCAAGTGTTTACGATAATTTGTATTTGTTTGTTTATTTGTTCCAATAGTATTGTTATATTCTTGTATTTTTGTCACATTTGAAACGTAGCCATTTTTATAATATTCCGTATCGATTTTTAAAAGACTTTACGAACTTTTATGACGTGTACCCAATAGTTTAATTGGTATAGTAAAGGAAAAGCACACCCAAGATCTTCCTCGTTAAGAAAACGCTTGCGTGACATTGATATTTTATACAGCTTCCTGCGAGATTCAGTCACGCTTGGCGTGTATTGTATTACTTACTGCAAACATCTTTAGATTTCAAAGTTATAATATACTTTACTTTTATGTACGAAAATCTGAAGTAGATTTTTTTTATACGTATGCTTTCATGCGGAAAACTATAACTTTATTTTCTTTTTAATGTGTGATATTACTTTCATCTTCTTGTTGAGGCATTTATTAACATAATGTGACGATAATGGAAGAAAACACGTATGATTCCATCTCTTGTGAGGCTGCGTAGACCACACGAGTTTCGCAGTGAAGACGGAAAGAGTCTTTATATTTCAACATGATTGACAACAGATTTTTCCAGATTTGCATTTAATTATTTCCAGATTAGTTCAAATGTAGCTATTTGAAAAAAGAATGACTCATTGAACTGTGATACTGCACAGTAAATATTATATAACTAACATTTGGGGGGGAAAACGTTCGCCGTACAAAAGGATTCCGCGACAAAGTGTCATTAGACAACGTTGGTGTAAGAAATATAGGTACTTCAATAACTTCTCGTATTCTTGAAGGTGTGAGTTCCTGAAAACATAATTCAAATTATATTACTTAAACGAGCGATATCTTACGTCATGTGAATTGAAAGTGAATATCAATAAAAAAAACATTGTGTTAGGTTAGACTTGGAAATAGAACTGAAGGATACCGCAACTAGATTTGTGTATATGTCACTCAAAATGCCAATAGGTCAATTATTTCAGCCACTCTTTTCCCCTCTCACGCTTTCTTTGCTTCCCAACGAGAAAATGCTCTTACTTGAATCAACAAGTGGAAACGTTACTGCCTATTATTTCCGCGTTTTCGCCATTGAGTTTAGCTGTCAATACGTAAGTCTATAAAGGCCCTTCCCATATTTGTTTTTATGGACAATATACCTATTACTGGCATGAGATAATCGAACTATAAAATTCTTATGTTGACAACTCGTAATAAGCATATTATTATTTCTTACTCTAATTGACATTTAAAAAATAGCGTTGTAGTGAATTGTTAATAATCGCGAATTTTTAATTCTTTGCGCATTTTTAAAAATACATTATCTTGTGATTCGAATTTTAAAACAATATTTGTAACACAACAAAAAGGAGAACTATCAGTTATATATAATAAAGTATTGTGAAATTTTTCATTATATTTGTAAGAGTAATTAACGCACAAAAGCATATGATAGCATGGAATCGACGAGTCTTTTATTTTTCATTAAAATTTATCAAAAATCAGTGCTTAGAGTGGAAAAAGGAAGCACTTTGATTATTATAAAATCGATTATGGATATAAGACTAAAAAATACACACGATGTTGCCAAATTCGAAAAATAATGAATTATTGATTAATGTTATATATATAAAATAATTCCAACTATGTTAATCATAAATACGTTAAAGTCGTGCTTAGAGGTTGTACTCATCAACGGAAGATAATGATTAATTGTTTTATTGTCTCGACAATGAGAGAAAAAGAATTTTATTACTCTTCCGACGAGCGTATCACTTTATGCTATAAAAGCTTTGTTGAAAAAGGGATGCTTACTTAAAAGCTCTCTCCTGTATTTCAAATGAGCTCTAAAAGCTTCCCGCCTTATTTCTCTTGAGATTTATTCTTGAAGCCACTTACTTAACTAGTGTCCGTTTATTTATTGGCTAACCATGTATATATTTTTTCAGATATAATTTTCTCCATATTTGCAGTCTTATTAATTAATTTTATTTGTATAAAATAAAAATACTCGTATTATACATACAGTGGAACCCCGATCTACCCTTCTCGCATTGTTCGTTTTCCCGCATGGATCGTTTATTTTTCATAGTCCCGGCCAAACACCCATAAGAACAATGTAAACTAATCCCGCATTAATCGTTCCCCGATTTACCGTTTTCCTCGATCTATCGTTTAAATATTTTGGTCCCGTCACGAATATTATAGCGATTGACCGTTTTCGTTGAATATTTTTCATAAATAGTTATGCCTCGCATTTCGTATCGCGTTTTCTTCAGTGGAACCCCGATCTTCCGTTTTCGCTATCTTCGTTTTTTACATGGATCGTTTATTTTTTACTTGACCAAGACCCCACCCCGTCATAACAATATTTCATAATTCCACGATTATCATTCCCCGATTTACTGATTTTCTCGATCTATTATCTAAATATTATCGTCCCGTCCCAATTATTATCCCGATTGACCGTTTTTGTGGAATATTTTTTTTCGCTCAAATAGTTTTACATCGCATTTAATTACATAAATAAATAAGTTGTTTGAAAATTAAATTTTTTTTTGGTAATATTTGAAGATTTCCCGCATTATTCGTTCACTTATTACCTTGAAAAACGTAAAATCGAGGTTCCACTGTATATGAAATATTGTTGTAAACTAGTGTTTATAAACATTCCGTTTTATAGATTCATATAATATATGTATGTTTATTCAATAAATAAAATAATCATTTGTAGTAATTCCACTTTTATTTATTGAGAGAAGGACCGGTTTCGCTCATTACGAGCATTATCAACTGTGTTATTCAAATATTGTACTCGTTCCAGATTATTTATTAATGATCAGAAACCACTTCGTTTCGGTGTAAATAGCCCTGTTTGGATTTATATTTTCATCAGTTGATAATGCTCGCGATAAGCGGAACCGGTCCTGATTTTAATTAAATAATGTGAAATTACTACAAAAAAGTGTTTTATTTTCCTTACAGAAATAGTACTATCAATTTTTGCGAAGATTTCATTCATAATAACCTACCTAATTTTGTAAAAAATGTTATGAGATTCATGAGCTGTCAAAATATAAAATCATTTTTTTCTGAAAATAAAAATTCAATGTTAATTAATCAATGTCATTCGCGATTCTTTCAGTAATATAATGAAGGACGAGATCCTAAAATATAATGTGATTTAGTCAAGGGATAAACGATTTTGTGACGAAATGTGAAATGGTGGAGTCAAAAATATATTTTTTAGGGCTACCCATGTTTCACCTCTTTTAAATCATATCTCTCTCTCCATCTTCATAATTGTGAATGTGTGTTTTTTTTAGAAATCTCCCGAGAGCAATATGGATCGCAATGCCCACAGTAACTGCAATTTACGTCCTGGCCAACTTAGCATATTTTGCTGTTGTCACAAAACAAGAGATGCTGGGGTCTGCCGCAGTGGCAGTTGTAAGTACATATAATAAATTTCGATTGTTTCTTTAGTCATGGATAATAAATTATAAATACAAAAATATTTTTTCAACCATATCCACTCATATTGCTGAGCATAATATTCAATCCTTATAGAACAGAGAGGGTTGCGACATGTTGTCTGTGGGGTCGCCAATTTATGCAGTCAACTAAAATTACCTTATTAAAAATGCCTTTTCCAATTGCATTGGGTTCGTAGGTCACATGGTTTTTATAAAAAGGGGTCGCCACACAAAGGTTGGGAACCTAAGTTATAGAGCATTGCTTCCCAACCTGGGATCCACAGGTTTTTCGCGGGAGTCAGCAAAAATTTTCATTCTTTCAACATTCTTTGTGATGAAATATTAACATGTGAAATAAAAAAAAATCGGGGGTCCGCAGATTATTGTTTTCAGATTTAGGGGTCCGTGGCATGAAAAAGGTTGGGAAGCACTGTTATAACTGTTATAGAGCATCTCTAGAAATGTTCAGAAATCAGGGCTGTGGAGTAGAAAACCTAACTGGAGGTTGCATCTACCTCGCTAAAAACGGCCGGCCGTTGTAAACGGAAGTCTTAATAAACATATTTTATTGTATTTCTAAATTCAATATGCTTGCAATGATGTCAAAATATTTCCATTTTTCAGACTTTTGGACAAAAAATGTTTGGAAACGCCTATTGGGCAATCCCGCTGTTTGTAGCGCTATCTACCTTCGGTGGAGTCAACGGGATACTCTTCACTTCAGCTCGGCTATTCATGACGGGATCGCAAGAGGGTCACCTTCCTGATATATTTTCACTAGTTCACACCAAACGATTGACTCCGATACCTTCGTTGTTATTCACTGTAAGTATACATTCGTTCAATATGAAAGACGATCCTTTTTTTGATAAAAAAAACCATTATGTTACAACTATGCGAATGAAATACATACTCTGCTATAATTTATTGCAATCAAGAGCGTTTTCTTTTAACCATGTCAGCTTCCAATATGGAGTGTATCTCAACAAAAGTTGTTCTACGAATGCAGCTCATTATTTAGTTGCTCAACCTCTCTTTCGATTAGAGTTCTCTCTCTATTCTCATAGAAGGTATGGGCTAGTAGTAAACCAATCACTCTGAATTCCCCCCGTTTTCTAGGATTGGACAGATGGAGGGATTTTTATACAGAAAGAAACTCAGTATATCTAATATTTGTCCCATCCTTAAATTTTCTCCCACATACTAGGCGGTTAGTATAAATTATTTTTATCATCTTGAAATGTCTTTTTAGTAGAATTAATAGATTGAATCAGGTTTTCGTGTAAGTCTTTAACTCAATTTAATACCTGCAGTCAATAATGAGGACGTATTTCTTGATTAAATCTGTTCAGACGATCTTTGACTTTCATATATATTTATTGGTTCCACAAAATGTGTACATATGTTTAATGTACAAAAATAGAGCAATGTATAAAGAACATATGAAAATAGGCATTCAGGTGCTTTCATTTGTAAGCTGTCATTAGAGAGTTGGATACGGTCCTTCTTTCTTTTTATGATTTAGATTTAAAGATTTATAAAACGTACAGTGTTATCGACAATCATGCTATGTTTAAGATGCCAACTGAAGGTCTTGGTGAAATTTCAATAATAAATTTGAAATTTATGAAACGACTGTCAGTTCAAGTTCACGCCCGAAGATGCCAAAAGGCGAAACCCGGGTCGTTAGTGACAAAACTTGTGCAAACGTAAAGAATTTGAATGATGAATGATGCTTTCCACTGATATCACATTCTTCTATGATGGTTAAACAATGCAATTGTTTTGTTTCCTTGATAACTTGTTCTTCCTTATTCAATATTGCTGACAAGTACCTCTCATTACTAAATCAGTGTGAGGCAGGTAGAATTCAGAAGAAGAAACACAAAATTGTTCTTGTAACATATTGAGAAAAAATGTAAATTACAATAAATCAATGTACGAAATAGAGAATTGTACACAAGTAAAATGTACAAAAGCTGAGGACTGCCTGTAATCTATACAAAAAAGTGCAAAAAGAGAATATTTATCTGTTCATATTTCAGGATAGAGGTTGGAGTATTTGTAAAACTTTTATTTTTATTTTGTTTCAGTGCCTGATTTCGCTGCTGATGCTTACTACCAGTGATATATTTGCTTTAATAAATTACTTTTCACAAATCCTGTGGCTTTCGATCGGCGCGAGCATACTCGGCATGCTCACCTTGAGAAAAACAAAACCTGATATACCGAGGCCGATTCGTGTGAACACAATCCTGCCAGTGTTATTTCTCATTTGCATTGGATTTTTGGTCATAGTCCCTGCGATATCTGCACCTTGGAATACTGCCATCGGCATCGGCATTCTCGTATCCGGAATCCCGGTGTACTACGTGTGCATCAAATGGAATAAACCAGCATTATACCACAAATATTCGCAATCTGTCATGGTGTTGGTCCAAAAAACGTTAGATTGTACGTACGTCGAAGGCGGTGAAAAGTTGTCTAATAATTGAGCTTTTTGAATAAGCCTTTTTTAAACAATGTTATCATTCCAAGTCGACGGGCACTTTTTGATTAATTTGCCGCTTAACACTGGATCTCAAAAGAATATAATAATTATCATGAATATACTTAATTTTTTGGGTAAATATTATAAGCTAATTAAGATTTTACAGAGTTGAAATAACAATACACATTTTTTTATATCTATTAACCAATATCAAAATAATATAAAGAAAAGACTGCACTATAATACGATTAAAGAATATGTCACCTTTTTCTTATAAATAAATAACGAATGTTTCTTGAAGAAGTTAAGGTTCGATGTCCATTTTTAATTGTGGTTTGTGATATGAAAATCCTGTATTTCGCAAAGCCTTATTGAAATATTTTACCAGGAATAAAATATTTCTCTATATTTTAACGGACTATGAAGACCAATTTAATAACACAATTGTTGAAATATGCATAAATTGAATCGTGGCTTAAAATATTAATTGCATCACTTGCATTTAATAGTTATTAATTACGTAGAGTTTTTTTTGTATTATGTTTTATTTTGTGAACATTCTTGATTGCTTTTGTCAGTTATTTGATTGATGTGTTTAGTAATTATGCTCGTTTTATTTTGAAAATTTTGTCTAAATTTGAAATAAATATAATAATCCATTATAAATGCCCAACAATATTAATCTCACGTCTGTCATTATAATGTATGTTTGGTTTATAATTAACTAGATATTGTCTGAATTTTATTATAAATCGATTGTTAATTATTTATTATCAACGCATTTTTGAAAAATTTGTTTATACAAATTGAATGCATTTACACTTTGTGAAAAAAAACGTTTTCTGTCATCAGACGCGTAATCTGTTCATTTTTACAGTTGTAACTTTGTAAGAAACTTTTTTTTATTTTAATATGAAAGATATATTTTTTATAATACATTTTAGAAAATAGATATCGCCTTTGAATGGCAGCTATATTTAGTGTAAATGAAACATGTTTAGTATTATTTTTTTAACATTTGCATGTAATATGAAACAAGAATAATATCATTGCAGAAGTTACCAAAATTGTGAAAAATAGAAATCTTTATTCACTTAAATCTATTTATTGCAGGTTTTGAGATTTTATGCTTCATGATTAAGGTAATTATTGTAGATCTTACGCTAGCTTTCATCTATAGAAGCTTTTAGACAATGTATTTTAAGAACCACTGCCTCCAATATTATGTTAGATTTTTTTTAAAATGATAATCCTACTAAACAAGAAAAAAAATAAGAAACTATGAAAAAATTTGTAATGTGACACAATTCATATATTGACTCGTAATAGGCAGAAAATCGTAATCGAAAATTTATAAATTTTACAGATTTCTTTTTAAATTACTCGTAATAAGTTTGAAAAAGGAACTCCTTAAATGCGGTTAATACAAAGTAATATATGGTAAATGCCTATCCTGTTATAATAGAATTGTCCGACTACTTTCAGTTCTCAACCGGGGTCCACGTGGAACAAACGATAACAAGTCAAAACACTAAAATGCGCAGGCTCAAAAAAAGATCAAGCGAATGAGATAACGATCTAAAAAAATTGTCATTGACGCCCTAGGCCAGTGATGGCGAACCTTCTTGGTTCAGCGTGCCAAAAATCTTTAAATATTATTTCTCGATTGTGTGGCGTGCCCAAGCACTATTTTTTTTCAACAAAATAGAAAAATGTTTTTTTTAAACGATTGTCGTTTATCTTAGGTAACATTTGAAAACTAATAAAACTGAATAAATTAATAATTCATGGATTATTTAATCAAAATTTTATTTTTTTAAACTTAAAAATTATTTTTTTTGAACTTGAAAATCGTTCACATGCCATCCAAATTCACAAACGTGCCATCCCTGCCCTAGGCGGTGTGGTATTGAACAATTATTGGCTTAAAACGCAATTTACCTAATTGCTTAAGCTCTTTTGCCAATTAAGGGTCGATATTATCATAAGACAATATTTAGGAGTGTTGTAGGATGTGAAGCTCTTTGGTTTAGTATAAAATAGTATCAAATTGTTTTAAGTAATGTTCATACATTATACCTTTTTTTTTATTTTTCACAGCAGGCTTATAAATAAACATTTACTTATTTAAACAGTACAATTTTTTTTCAATTTCAGTAATTTCTTTGTGTACTCATTGGTAATGTAAGATGGAAAATTTTGAATTATCTGTATTAAGTATGAAAATATATAGCTAAATAAATGTTAAACAAATCTGATTATCAAAAAACAACAAAATGACTTTTTATTCTTAAATTTAAAACATTTCTATAATTTAAGATTTCGACTGAAGGTGCTTGGTGAAATTTCAATATTAAATTTGAATCGTTCAAACTATGTACATTCTCACAGATTTTGTTACCAACGACCCGGGTTTCGCCTTTCAGCATCTTCAGGCGTTCAAGTGCACAGATGAACTTGAACTGACGCTTAGTAAATGAAAGCTTCGTGTAGATGTACCAATATTGACATACCGTGTAATAAAACGAAGAAGACGAAAATGAGCTTTCCAAAAGAAGGAATATGGATCCAAAAAATTCCTAAGGTTTTCAATATTTAGATGCATAACGTCCTCCTGTTTGTTTTTTTGTGGCCATCAAATGTTTCATCTTAGAAATCAAATATAGCACATATTTGTAAACGAAATTATTGAATTTGATTAATGAGACCAAGCTTTTTCGTTGATGTTGCAAAATAAATCGGTTAATAGAAATAGGCCGACTGATTTTGCAGTTTAAAAATTTGAATCCCGAAGCCATGTTTTCATGTTAAGTCCTGTAACTGTGTTTTCATGTGATGTTCTATCTTTTCAAATACAATCATAATTGTGGTATTTGGTAAGAATTTTACTTCTTTTGTAAAAAAATTGCGTAACATCAAGTAAAAAAAGTAACGGTGCCGTCCAAAAAAGTCGGGCAAATTCAAAATTGCATAAAAAAGGCAGCGAATATGGCCAAAGAAGAATCATATAAGTTAAAATAAAATTATTGAAAAATTTCTTCAGAGTCGGAGTCGTTTTTTATTTTCAAACTAGCCGGAATAGTCTTTTTTTACATGACTCCACGGCCCTGTTTTAAAGGCTATTTATAACAACTAGCTGTAAGCTCGTTGCCCTCAACTTGCATTTTTTTGCATTTTTAAATAATCAGAATATTTACTGGCGTGAAAAGTCAAATGCAAACTTATTTATTGAATAAACCAGATCTAAACATAATTAATTTTCTAAATGGATTTTTTTAAGAATACACCCAGTTCTCTAAAAGAACTAAAATACACCGTGATTGCAAAACAAAATACGTAAATAGCGGAAAATTTCGGGCACGTGAAAACAGGATTTCACTGAACTGTAGATAATGAAAATTTACATCCAGACCAAATTTAATAAAAGAAAACTTTCTGCTCAAAAGGTTAAAAAAGAATTCGATCCACAGTAAAAAAAAATGTTATTATATTTTTAGTATAAATAAAAAAATAATGTGACAGTAAACTTTTGAGATAGCAGGGGTGTCAACTCTTAAAATGCTGAGAAACCGTGTAACATATGATGACAAAAATCATCAAGACAGTGATAGGTGTCGACTTTTAAAATGTTGAGAAACTGTGTCACATATAGGATGACAAAAAACATCAATGCAGGGGTGTCAATATTTTACATTCTTGGAATTCCTGGAATAAAAGAAAATATCCCTAATCTGGAGAGAAATTAAACTCATTTGTGGTAAATAATTACTTTAAATATTTTTTTAATTTTAATCAATACATGTTGTGAGTATGAAGGAATATTAAAAACTACGCAAAGCTTGAATCATGTTGTGGTAATTCAGTATTGTCAAAAAAAATCATGTCCATATCTTCAATTTTGATAAGATCCTCATCGGCTGCATTGCGTAGCATAGGATTAGCAATTAAATTATCTCTTTTACGAGATCTCATTTTGGCTGCAACCGGGTTGGATATCTTCTTGCAAGACGATGCTGCATCAGCCAGCACAGAAAGATCGTTTTCTTTTGCAGTATTTGTTAAAGAGTCGAGTTCATCGGTCTGGCCGGATCTCACACCGTCAGTATCAATGAATTCACTATCTGTGAAATGATCACTGAGTTCTAGAATCAGAGGCTTTTCAGTATGATGTCTGATAATGTGAGCTTTGAGATTATCGGTTCTCAACGCCTTAAATGGACAGTGTGGACATATATTTAGAAGAACACTTCCGCTGTGTATTAGAGCGTGTCTTTTTAAGCCTTTACTTTGAGTGAATTTATGACCGCAAATCTCGCAGACGAACGGTTTGTCTTTGTTGTGAGTCGCCAAATGTATTTTCATGTTTTCTTTTCTCGAAGAAGTATGCGTGCAACTAGGATGCGTACATCTGAACAGTTCTCCGGTGTGATTTAGTTTATGGGCTCGCAGTGTTTTGGCATGAGTGGTACTAAACCCGCATTCGTCACAGAGGTGCTTCTTTTCTTTTGAGTGCGTTATTAGGTGGCTGTTCAGGCCGTGCTTCCATTTAAACCCTTTTTTGCATTGATGACAGGTGTATGGCGTTTCAGTAGAGTGCCTCGGCAAGTGCTGGCTTAGTAAAGTTCTCGTCTGGAATCTCGCATCGCAGAACGTGCAGTAAAACGGTTTGGGATTATCATGCGATTTGTAGTGTTCATACATTTTTTCAATAGAATCCATTTTCATGTAACATAAACTGCATACTTTTTCACTGTGTCCGGTATCCCGTAAGTGATTTATTAAATCGAAAGGCTTATAACATTTGTGTTTGCATTCCATGCAAGTTTGCATTTTGCCAGATAAAGCTTTCGATTCAGAAAATTCCAAATGTTTTCTAGTTTTAATGACATCTCTTCGTCGTTTTTCTTTATGAGGTAAACTACTTAGTTTAAATAATAAATTAGAAATCTTTTCTCGTCTTTTTATTGGAATATCTTTACTAATAGAACTCTTTAAAATCGGCTGTTGACATACAATCTCCACATTACACTGATCACTCTTATATTTCATAATATTGCAGATTATTTTTATGACTATTTCGGACAAGCTGAATAACTTACAAAGAGATAAAACGTGAGCACAATGATTTGGGTCGATTTCAACACTCTGTCCATATATTATGTCAATGAATACAATCAGACAATCGAAACATTTGAAGTTATCCATTTTGTCTATTTTGATCGTCAACGGTGGCTTTTGACTGTGTGTTCCAAACGAATAACAGCATTCTTTTTCAATGTATGGGCTAAGAGAACAAATAACAGCCGAATGTATCCAAGTGAATCGTTCACCGATAGAGAGACGTACGTCACAAAATTTTCCAGCTTCTCGTTGAGAATTAAGATTGCGCATTACGATCGTATCTAAGTTAGGCGTTTCAATATCTTCGATATTTGAATTCTTATGAGACGCGTCTGTGCATCGTAACATCGTAGGGTAGTAAACTTAATATTTGAAGAGTTTTCTCTATGTTTATTGTGAACAAATAGTTCAAGATACTTGGACAATCATTATGATTATAGTATTAACAACCAAAACACAAGTTTTGAAATTAACCTTCAATTCGATCTGTCAGACTGGTAGAGTAAATTTAGATTTAAACATAGCTGCCAACCAGTAATATTTATGTACATAGAGTACCAACGTCAATCTAATAAATAACTGGTTATTCAAATATAAATCTACGAAAAGGAATTATGTATTGTCGTCGATAATCAATATTCATTTATATCTGAAATCGCAAAAACGAGTGTTGAAATAGTATTTGTAGAAAAAAAGAATTGAGTTTTGTGAACTAATGTTTTAAATCCACAAAAGTATGGAAATCAACAAAACATTATTATTTAGATATCTATTGTTAAATAAATAAATGCATACATATAATATCTACTGCATTCTATGTGAGAAGCATTCATGAACCTAAGTTCCACAAAAACAAAAATACTCATTTTTTTAAATGCGTAAGAACCTAGTAAGATTTTAATAATATAATAATAATATATAAGATAGCTGTTACCTTACTAAGAAGAATGTTTTTTTAGTATGGTTCTTTACTGTCATTAGGTTTGTCATGGCCCTAAGCATGATCTGGGAATGATAAGAATAATTATTCTTGGGCCAAAAAAGGTATGCTGTTTTCATTCAAATTGGATATTATATAATGCAGTGCTCCGCAACATACTAGTGTGCCGTGGGGCTATGCTAAGTGTGTCGCCGAGCATTGCTTCATTGAAGAAAAGATGAAATAATTTGTCTCTAGTATCCAATTCTCTGTTCACGTACACAATTCTTATATACCATATCGCCATTACTACTACTAGGTAAATTTATTTTCACTGTTTTTAAGATAGCTAATGAATATGAGCTCATATTTCTTTCTAAAAAATTCAATTGAACATCATTTGATTGTTCTCAATTATACAGAAAACTATTTTTATTTGTTTACTCTAAACAAAGATTATAGCATATAGATAATGCATATAACATCTTAATCAACTAGAGACTGAATTTCATTTCACCAACAATGATCAAATAAGGGTATTACTTGTAAACCCGGCTCATTCCAAAGTTGTTGAACCATGAATGTAATTTAGTAGATAAAAAATGGCTTCACAACATCCAAAATATCATTCCAACGTAATGTAAAACTAAAAATACTTTTAAAATGTACATTGATTTTCAAAATGAAATTCAAGTTTCATTTTTAAACCATTTTGGAATAAGCTGTGTTTACAAGTAATACCCTAGTTGTAGTATTGAGGTGTCAATATATATTACACAATTGAGAAGAACGATATCTAATGTTATTTTTGCATATACATACTTTTAAGTATATAAATATATATATATATATATACACATGCATATTTGAAGTGAGCTGCGGAAATCTGGAGAAAATTTTGGTGTGCTGTTGGAGAGAAAAGGTTGCGGAGCACTGATATAATGTACCATATTATTAGAACATGTTACTTTTTTTAGGAATTCAGTGAAGCGAATGAAATGCAGTCTATTCTTCATAATACCCAAAATCATGAAGCGGTGGTAGATCTGACTTGAGGGCACAGTGTGTTTACAGTATTTTAAAGATTAAAAAGATGTTTGATGATTTACAAAATAAGTAATTATTAATATTAATAATGAAAATCTAAGAAACGAAGAAGGCATTTCGGTTCAGGGGACTGATTTTTTAAGTTGAATTAATATGTACGATGTACGTGTTCTATTAACAATGTTTCTATCATATTTTAGAATAAGGAAAATTAATTTGTGAAAACACACTTGAAGGTTTACTGTACTAGTATTTAATGTTTTATAATTCATATAAATATACAAGCAGGTAATTTATTAAGCATACAGAAATTTCACAACTAAAAGTCATGTTCATAATGGATATTTTCTACGTCTTTTTTTATATAAATTGTCGGCTGGGTCAATTATATCTTTCACATCTGGTTCCACTGTAATTGGTTCAGAATAGTCTCTTTTGTAACGCTTATCGGAATGTTGTCTTAGAATATGAGCCTTTAAATTGTCAATCCTGCGTGCTTTGAAAGGACAATGGGGGCAAATGTTATTAAGTTCTCCTTTACTGTGAATCAAAGAGTGTCTTTTTAAACTTTTTCCTTGAGTAAACTTCAGTCCGCACAATTCACAAATGAATGGCTTTTCGTTACTATGAGTAGAGAAGTGTTGCTTCATGTTTTCTTTTCTGGTCGACGTATGGGCGCATCCAGAAAAAGTGCATTTAAATAAGTTTCCACTGTGTATAAGTTTGTGAGCACGCAGTATTCTTGCATGTGTAGTGCTGAATCCGCATTGGTCACATAAATGCTTCTTTTCTGGCGAGTGAGTAATTAAGTGACAATTCAAACCGTGTTTCCTTTTAAATGCTTTCTGACAATGAGGACAGGAATATGGCTTAGCAAACATGTGCCTCGGAAGATGTTGTCCAAGCAACGATCTAGTCTGAAATCTCAAGTCACAGTATCCACAAAAGAACGGCTTGGGGTTTTCATGTAAAATAAAATGCTTTTTTAATTCTTCAGAGCTGTCCAGTTCTGTCCAACAAAGCGAGCAAACATTTCCTCCGTGGCCGGTTTGACGAAGATGCTCCAAAAGATCAACAGATTTATTGCTTTTAAAATCGCATGCAATACAATTTTGGGTCTTGCCAGTAGGCAAATGTACTTGAATGTTATTATAATTTGGTTTTCTTAAAGTCTTTTTTTGATTCGTTTCAGGTTCATCAATTTCACATGTTAGAGAACCAACATCACTGTTTGTATCATCCACTAATTGATTGATATCAGTGTTTTTATTATATTCATTGAATGAATGATGCTTTGTAGGAATTTCATAAGTGAATAAGGAATATTTTTCTTCAACTGATGATATCTCAACGGAAGACTTTTCAACTAAAAGAGCTGGCATATTGAAGTTTGTATTTTCTAAGGCACCATTCACTGGTTGAATTTTGTGAGAAACTAAGGGCAACTCTTTGAATAAATCGTCATCATCGCTGGGAGTTGTTTTACTATCTAGAAATGTTTGTTTTGAATGGTCCGATACTTCAAAATTTGATTGTTCTATTTTTACAGCTTCTCTCAGGCGTTTTTCATTATCATGAATAACACTGACGATGCCATCTGACAAGTTTAGAATTTTGCAATAGTGATATATATGAGCAATATGATCGTTTTCAAATACTATTTCGCAACCATAAATAAAATCGAGCAGTTTTACAAGGCATTCAAAACAGTCTACGTTGGTGTTCCCGCTCAACTTGACTTTGATAGAAGAATGGCAAGGATTCTTATTCTGTTTTCGTTTAAGATGGGGCGCAGAATGAAAAAACTCATTTTTAACGAATGCACTAATAGAGCATAAAATAGCTGAGTGCACCCAAACATATTTCTTACCGACAAATAGTCGTAAATCACAAAATTTTCCACTTTTTCGTTGTTTATGTAAATTGTTTACAATCAAGTCGTTGAGTAAAATGCATTTTGGAAACATTTTTACTTTTGCGATCTTGAAAGAAAAAATAAACTAGACTAGTTCTTGAGTTGTCATATTTGTTTCGTGTAAATTACTAGTATACAACTATAATTGAAGCAATATTAGTTATTTGAAAATAAAAACGAATAGAAATGTCAAACTTCAAAATTATTGTAACGGTATGACCAGTGCATAATATGATATAATCTTTATATTCAAAATATTTGGATAGCGTGGCGTCTATTATCAATACAGTGTAGTTTCACATCAAAATAGTCTACTAACAATGTCCAAAATTGAAAATTATATAGTAAGTAAGTATTTTACATTAATTAAAACGTACCAAATATGGAAATTGAAATATTTGTTGTAACAAAATTAATGTTTTTACAACAAAACGGTTTAGGTTGTAAGTCAATCGTAAAATACGTATTTCACGATTATGTCTAGGCTATTTTGAGTGACTTTTTAAATATTTAAAATTATACATTTTTTTGTAAGATTCACACTGTTTTCTTTAAGTACTTGTGTATAGGAAAAATAAATTATGAAGTCTAGCAGCTTTATAAAATCTCATGACCAATCTAATGCAATAGGTATGTGCGCAAATGTCAAAACCAAGTTTCCAACCGATTTCAGCCTAAAAATGTTTCAAGCCAGTTTGGAAGTGGCGCAAAAGAACAGCCAAATTTTTGTTGTGCTGCTAGTACAAAATAATTTTAAGCCATGTCCGCTCCCAATGTGAAGCATATGGACTCCTAATAGAGTTTATCTCAACAGAAGAGTTTCTACGAGAACTGGTTGTTACTCAGTTGCTCAACCTCTCTTTTTACAAGGAGAGTAGGGATAGAATGATAGGGCTAGGACAGGATTAGTGGTAAGCTTATTGCTCTCAATACATTCATAGGATAGGATGGGTGGGAGGGGTGAATTCAATGCATCACATACATCCATGCCTTTGAACATAAATTCATAAATCTACTGAAAAATCAAATTATAAAACTGTCCGTACCGGAATTTGAATCCGTGCCCTGCGTAACCAAAGCCAACAACGTTGACCACTCGACCACACAGGTGGCACAGAATAATTATATATTGTTTTTTTCAAAGTAGCTATTTCTAAGTCTGTAGATAAATTTCCATTTAAACAAAATCAAAATTATTAACAATCGTCATTCACTTCTTCTTAGTGTAGTTAGTAGCGAATACGCCTTTATAAGATAATATAAAATATTTGATTTTTCATAAATAACTTATAATTCTATTTGCCATTTCAACCATTATTGCATTTGATATTAAAAAAAAGTCAATGGTTCAACGGGAAATACAAATATAATTTTCACTTAATTGATGTGAAAATTATATTTGTGTGAGCCATTTCGGGTTAAGCTGAACGACAAATTCGTACTACAGTTTTAAAAGTATCTTGTTATATTGATACAAATACGTCTTTATAATGTGCGTAACAGCGTAATATTATTGTCAAATTAATCGTACCTAATTATAAACATAACCTTATCTCAATATTATGTGATTTTCTTTCGTTTTTATTTCATATTATTTCAGCGAATACACACTCAAAGATAACAAGGTATTTTACTGTCAATAATATCTCGATTCTCTTATTCAAATCCATACTCTAAATTTTAGATTACAGTCTTAAACCTTGTCATTCATCGTTGCTAACAGATACGAAAGTGAAATTTTCGCTCGAATATCAGTTTTGTGCGATGTCATGCATACATTTTCCCTATATTTTCGTTTTAAAATGCTCCATGCTTTTAAAGTCAAACAAAACAATGTCTTTAAGACAAATATTTAGAAAATTTATCATCATGTAAAATATTTGTTTACTAATTTTTATATAATATAGATCAGTAACATTTAGCTTTCAGTGTGATATTTGATATTTAGTTGGTTAAGTTTTCGTTAATGCCATTCTCAGGTTGGTAGGTTGGTACGCCAAAAAAATCAGAAACCAGTCAGCGTTTTTAAGGCATGAACTGTTTCTGACAGTTTGCAAACTGTCGGAAACCAATTTTGACGCAAAAGAAACAGAACCAACTGTCAAACCAAAATCTAAACCATGTGATCAAAGCTTTGTATTCGAATTCTAATTAGAAAGCAGTTTGTCGTCAGCAAACCGTCAGAAGTACGTATAAGAACAGACTAAAATAGTTTGACCCAAGATTTTGAGTACAAAGATGACAACTGTTTATGTAAACATTACCTTATCTTCATCATGATTTGGGATAAATAATACAGTGTACTTATGCATTGACTGTTGTTAACATTGATTTGTTCTGTGTCCTTTCTTATATAGGCCAAAAGGTATGTATGAACACATATTCATGGGTAGGGCAACTGTCTATCTAAATACATAAGTGTTATTGTTTAAAATCATTGGGTTTCTGTAAAAATAATTGTGAGATTTCTGCTCTAAGTATTATGAATACCACGTAAACTACCGTAGTTTTTCAACGTTGACTGATATCATAATTTTACAATGGAAAAGTACCCAATGTAAATTTTTATTTCTAGTTTTGACTCATAGGTTTATTTGTGCCCTCGCGCTATGGCAGATAACTCTTAACAGTCACTACATGCACCAATAATTTTATTTCATGATTTAGTCACAATTTAATGATGAAATGTAGATTGCAGTAGTGAATATTAGTTATGAATATTAATAGGCTGTATTCTAACATCTAATAATATGGGAAATAATTTAATAATTACAGTTTTATTTTTCAGTTGGGTTTGTCTTACTAAAAGTATTATTATAAATCATTGAAATATGCTGGAATTTGAAATATCATCAGCTATTCAACCTTTGGAGGCGGAGAAAAAATATGTCTTGTACACAATAATAATCCATTCAGGCAATGATCAATGTTTATTACAAAGAAGATATACACATTTTTATGATTTGTATAATAACTTGAAGAGGGAATTTCCAACATTGATGAATACAGTTAATTTTCCTAAAAAGGTAAGAAATCTTTCCATTGTCGTTTAGTCATTTTTTAAGTAAGTAATTCAATGTAATAAGTTTGATATTAAGATATAAGAGTAATGATATTATTATCAATAATAATTCAAGAGACATTCTCATTTGAAATTTTATTATTAGATCAGTGGCATAACCACCATACACTGGGCTCTATGCAACGCATAAGGGCTCTTGGGTCCAGGGCTCTCAAACTTGTATTGATCAAAAAAATAAAAGAAAATTAATACTAAACAATGATTTTTTTAAAGCCCCTGCCAAACAGGTAAATAAATGGTGAGGACATTTTTTTCTTCATAAGTAACTGTTTTTTTGGTAAATATGTCATTTAGTAGCACCAAGTAGCACGTCGACTATTGCGGTGAAAAATTTCACAAACTATTCGCCGCGGCCATTACGAATAGTGGAGGCGAAGATTTCGTATTTCGTATAATTTATCAGTGTTCTTCTTTTTAACGTGTGGTTTTAACGCGATTATCAAGCCTTAAAAAAAATATTTCAAATCGTGGCTTTGTTTTCAGCTTAGTTTGCCGCAATAGTCCATGTGTAAGTAAAGGATAATTAAAAAAGTATGGCTGGCGGTGTACAGTGAGAATATGTCATATTTTGGATAATTTATTTATCAGTGTTCTTCATATTAATGTGTGATTTTAACGCGATTTATCAATGCTTCAATAAATATTTTAAATCGTGGCGTTGTTTTCAGTTTATGAAATTTTTCGCCGCAGTAGTCGACGTGCTACTAAATGCCATATTTACTGTTTTTTTTTGTTATTATTATCACCAGTTAAAAATTCTCAGAAAAAAAAATATACTGTTCCCAATCTGTGAACAGCTAGAAATTTATCACTGTCTCTCGTTTTTCAAAAAATTTCTCGCTTTGTCACTTTCTTAGATTAATAATTGACAAAGTTCTATTGCATAATTATATCGACACTACTGTTGAGCAAAAAAGTGACTTGCTTTTGGTAATTTTGTATGTGACAAAATACAAGCTTGCAAAATTATTGACTTAAAAAAATGGTTATCTTAAAGAACGACTTTGTGAAGCATTTGACGTTTATCGAAATTGGCCCTCGTGTCCCTCATACATTTTTTTATAAAATTCCGTGGTTTTTTTAATAAATAATCAAATTTTAATTTGCGCGTAAAAAAGAAGTCATCCCAGCACACTTATGAAATTGCAACTGACGAGTTTAGTCCAGCTATCTTACGAACGATCGTTTATCGCGGGCGCTTATCGCGTATTTATATAAACTACTAAAGGTCCAAAAAACTATGATATAAGAAAACCTTAATTATAAACATTGTATCACCTATATTAAAATACATATTTAAGAAAATGTGGGTATTGGGGTCGCATTTCTTGAGCATAGAACCGGACAAGTTGATTATACAAATCTAAGAAACGTTATGATCTCTGATTACTGTCAGAATAAATAAAAAAAACAAATGTACATTCAATCGTATCTTAACTAAGATGTATAAGTAGTTACACATTGCTTCCAATATTACCGATTTCGCGGCGAAATTTGTTTTTTCATTTATTCTGACAGTGATCAGAGATCTGTGTTGGTGGCACCGAGACGAAGGCCAATGGCGATAAACGTCAAATGCTTCACGACGTCGTTCTTTAAGATAACCAAAAAAATATCTTGGAATTGACAGAAATTAATCAATGTGAAATATATATGAATATACAAGTGGCACATTATTTGGGCGTAAGGGTTAACAACCTCAAATTAAAACGTTGCTAATGAAATGTTTTTGATATATGTTATCTATCTACCAATGATATAACTAATAAATTGGAAATTGCATCAATCTAAGTATATTTTACGATTTATCAGTGAGATGAGAATATTTAATGTTTCAGAAAGAATTTAAGGACTTCATGATGTTATAGAGTTGTCATTTCATGCTGTTTTAATATTTCAAATTGGTAAAGTCTAGTAGGCTTTATATATTATCGATGATTATCATTGATTGTATAAGAATAAGATAGAAAGAAATTTACGTTGCCATGAAATTAAATTTGAATTATGGGAAGACATACTTTAGAATTGCCTTTTGAATAATATTGTATTTATTATTGTTTATTTACAGGTAGTAATTGGAAATTTTGAACCGGATTTGATTTCATCTCGAGCGTGCGGATTTAAAAACTTGCTCTATCACATTGTCAAAGATTGTAGACTGAGAAACGCCCCTCGCTCGATTGAATTTTTCCAGGGCATTGAATTGAGTGAAGCGAAAACATTGATGAATGACAAAAAATATGACTATGCTCTTACAATACTAGAAAACATTTTTACATTATTGAATAAGGTCAGTATTTTTTTGTTGTCGGTTCACTTGTACATATTAAATTTTTTATATCTCACAGCAAACTTGCTAACTACTCTCTTTCTTAAATATCCTCTATTGACTCCCGCTGTAATAATTCAGAATATTAAATATCTGTACATGTACGTACATGTAATCTGCATAAACAATCAAATAAAAGGAAAATAACAAAGATTTTTTTGCTGTAAACTCTGAATAATACTTACTCTGTTTTAATATCAAAAGAAAAGCTATGCCGTTTTGATCAAGAATGAGTGATTTTTCTTTCAATTATTGATGAATCCTTTATAATATTGGTCACTCTCTAGCAGTTCAACAGGATGTAGAGTTTTTCATAAAGCCATTTGTACACATTTTCAGTTATATATGTACCGGTCTCCCGTGGTGTTGATTTCACTATGCCGCGTGGTGGCTTGTGGAGCGAGTGGATCGACTGGTGATCCTACAACAAGTGCTGCCCTCGCTGGACCCGTAGAGCGGTGGGCGTCCTTGGCTATGCACCGATTTGATGCTGTCAGTGACGCTGATATTCTTTCACTCTATGTGCCTTTGATTCAGGCTTGCATCTCTATATGGTAATTTTAATGTTTTATCATCTTTTCACTGATCAAAAATGTTGACTGTTTTTACTCTTAACCATTTGAGTAGCAAGCTATTTTTTGTATTTACTATTACTACACAAAGAATTATAACTTTTTTTTGGTTATTGGTCTATCTAATAAAAATATTGCTTATTATTAAGTTTTATTAAACGAATAATTAAAAGTGTAAATGAACTATTTTACTATTACTTTAAATAATTTTCTATAAGCCATTAATTAATTACAATACAGACTTTGAAATCTTTATTGTGTTATCTGTGAGCATGTGGTTGTCAAATGATATTGATTCCAGGAAGGGAATCAAGTGTAAATGGAATGGTACATAAGGTGTATGGCTACCAATTTATTTGCAAATATTTAATGTTTTACAATTATATATAATACAAATAATAATGTGACTGCCAAAGATCACCGAAAGTTGTGTGTAGTACCCATATCTGAAGAAATGCTAATAAGTCAATAAAAAATATGAGAATGGCAATAGATAATAGACGACAAAATATTTCACCATACATATACGGCATTATTGATCCAAGGGTTAATACTTTTACTTAATTGTTATTTTTCATTTCAAGTTATAATCACCATAGTTGAAAGGCTTCTGGTCTCATACCGGATTCTTGACCGAATGGTTTGAATCCTGGAATTAAAAATTTCATCCATATTTTTCAAAATCATCTTATGAATTTGTATTTTATTACTTCATACTATACCCAATTCAGATAAGGTGTATAGAGAAAGTGATTAGCTAAGAACTGTAAACATGGCATGAGCTCTGCATTTACTGTATTTTTTAATTTTAACAATTCGAACATCGAACTCGAACATCCCACCAAACATACAAAAAAACCTTGCGGAGGGTGAGACCAGGCCTAGGGGTGGGGACAGATACTTTGTTCGTTGAAAGCCATTGTTTTTTTCAGGTCACATTCTCGTACAATATCCACTTTTCGTACCTTGTCAAAATTTGATCCGAATATGGGTGTATACTATTTTGTGATCGTAAAAAAAGTAGCATGCAATGCCTTGTGTGTTGCAGGGTTGCTTCTGGCTTGCTCATTTTTCCCTTAACAATAAAAAAAATTATTACCCAAAAAATATAGTCGAGTAATAGTACAGTGGAACCCCCAATTACACTACCCCGAATTACGCGCTGTCTTAAAATATTCGCCGCAAATCCCCCAATTGCACGGTCGCATTCCATTGTCGCTACTAAGAGGCGGTCGTTAGTGCCGCGCATGCAGTCAAATGTTGGCTAGCGTCTGTGTATTCAAAACGTGCCAGGCTATACTCGCATAGCTGGGCGTCTGTCTGTGTGCGGGATATTTACTACTACAAAAACTAAACATTCTGTCCTTATTTATTTTTTTTGCAAATCTAAGGGAAATCTCAGTTTTGCGTTTTCCGCGGAAAGAAACCAAATCCCTAATTTTGTATGAGATTTACACCCCCAATTACACTACCCCCAATTACACGATCCGGACTATAGTGTAAATGGGGGTTTTACTGTACGATAGAATGGACCTCTTACAAAAAAGTTGACTCCACCGTGTCCAGGTACAGACTGTTCTCAAACAAGGCATGTTAATAAAATGGACTTCTTTTTGGTCCCCCTTATATGAGTATGATAAAATTTGTCATTACTAAATTTTGACCTCATTTTTGCTAGTGTTAATCAAAATATGAATTGTTTACAACATATGTTCTTTGTTTATCTTTAAAGTTTTTGAAATTGGCACATTAAGCATGTCCACATGATAAGCAACAGCGTTTCTCAGCAGACTATATCAAATTACTTGTATTTATGTAGGCCAAAAAGTTAAATATTATTATATGAAAACATGATCATTTAGTGTAATTATCGTATAAATCAAGCGTCGGCAACCAGCGAGACGTCGTGGTGTGGCCTGCTAGATTCTCTCCTCAACGCTTGTGACGGACGATGTGTCATTACAGTGTTATGACATGTGACCCAAGTGCCACCCGCACTAATCCCCACGTAAAATATTTGGCACTTTTACATCAAAAGGTTGCTAACCCTTGTTATAAATAATATTTTTTGTCTTTTTTACAGGAAAACACTCGGCAAGAATTGCAAGTCCTTGGAACTGAGCTTAGAAGATATGAAAAGAAGAGGGATCAAGGTAGACGCATGTCTAAGTCTAATGGACACCATTGATTGTCTCGAAGAAAAATTAATAACTGAAAATAAAATGATATGATCCATTTAACAACAATTTCTGCATTGAACATTGCCGGTAGTATATTGGGAAAAGTATTTAAATCATTTTAAGTGTAGTAATTTTTTTTGAAAATACATATCTATTTTTTACAGAACAGGCTGTGTGAGAGGAAAAAAAACACATTTTTCGTTAGGTAAAATTAGCTCAAGATAATATCCTTCATTTGGAAAAATGTGATAGATAATTGCGCATACATCTGTGATGATTTGTCGACTGTAACAAATTAATACAGTGGTCGCTTAGCTGCTATCAAGGGTTAAAAAAAGCTAATGTTTAAAGACATATTTGGAGCTATGAAACATTGACGATGATTTCAACCGTAGAATTTTTTTTGGAAAAGAAATTATAACGATTGAAAGTACAGTTTATGTTTCATTGCTAAAAATATTTTAAGATTTCGACCGAAGGTGCTTGGTGGAATTTCAATATTAAGTTTGAATCGTTTCGCCTTTCGGCATCTTCAGGCGTTCAAGTGCACAGATGAACTTGAACTGACGCTTAGTAAATGAATGTTTCGTGTTTATATAATAAATAAATGTATCACCGAGCTTAAAGCCATTGCTGGCGAAAAGGATAAGCCCATGGGAATGCCCTCAGTCAAATCTGGCTTATCCTTTTCGCCAGCAATGGCTTTAAACTCGGTGATACATTTATTTATTATATAAACACGAAACATTCATTTACTAAGCGCCAGTTCAAGTTCATCCGTGCACTTGAACGCTTGAAAATGCCGAAAGGCGAAACTCGGGTCGTTAGTGACAAAATCTGTGTGAATGTACATAATTTGAACGAATCAAATCTAAGAATATTTGTTTTGTTTTTAACTTTTTTTAAAAGGCTGGGACCTAGTCTAGTTTATCGCAATTATTATTATTTGACTGTATTGTCTATTTGTATTCATTATTTATTTTATTACATTGTACCTTGAAATGAAAATAATTCAGGAAGATTTTTAGTTTTTAAGGAACTTATTTTACTTAGGTTTAATTACTAGATTTTACATAGTGAACTGTCAATTGAATATCAAAATAATCACCAATCTATCTTAGTATCTACGAAGGAAATATAAATATTGGTTTGGTTTAGCATTGTAAGTTATTGACATTATTTATATTTATTTAAAATTGCAATGATCCTAAAGATTCTTATATCTGTTTTAGTACTATGAGAAAATTATGCTCGCAATACGTAAACTGATAACATCTATGACCTTATGACCGTTCGGTGATATTTTAGCTTGCGTAGTGCAATTAAAATAATCTAGGAAACTAATTAATATTTTATCCTTTTGAGCGATTACAATAAATATCGATTTGAATCAAAATCCTTGTAAAATACAACTGCTGGAGAGCGCGATACACTCAACTTACATTATTATATTATTTTAATAAACAAATACGTATTTTTTTTTTTAAATTGATGGGTGTAGCTGTAGCTCTGCATTGTACATGGACCAGTCACCACTGATTAAAACTGTTGTCCGCTGTGGTCTAGTTGGATAGAACTTGCTCTACCGACCAGGCGGGTCTAGGTTCGATTCCTGGTAAGGCCAATGTCAAATTTAGATTATGAAATTTAAATTGGAGACTTAAGACATAAGAATTAAGAGTGTTTGTTATGTCAATCTACCTCGAGTTGATCTCGAGTGAGTTACAATAAATTCTTATCGAGTTTTTCTCGTAAGATCTTTCAACTTTAAAATATTTGGTGCATTGGCATTTTTTTTTGGATTATTGCATTAGCCTGTCATTAATTATATATGAACTGGTTTTATTTATGTGAATTAAACATCAAAATTAACGCTAATTGAATTATTGCAGCTAAGTTGCTATTAATTGTTGTTAAGGATTGTTTTCATTCATCCATCTCATTTATTTTATGATTTGTTATGGGATAGAAAATATTTAAATTTAATTATGTGTAATGATATTTTTTCAGTCAACGGTGCCTTAATCGATTGCCAAATTATAAGTATTATAAATATATTCGATGATATTAAGTATTAGGACTTTTTTCGTTTTTCCTATGTGTAAGATCTTTATAATTGGCGTGAACATAAAGATTTTTTTGATTTTTATTAATAATAAAACATTTGGTGTATTTTTTGCAGCTAGATTTATGCTGATTATTTATTAATAATGATTATGTCGTCGTCGTACAAGAGATATCTTTTGTCTTTTTTTTGACTGATTAAATAACTGTGTGTTTTCTCAATTTCATATTATAGTTTTAGATTAGTATGCAGCAATGTGATGTCAATTTTAACCAACTTTCAATTGAATGAAAGCAATACTCACTCAATATTATATTATATTATATTATATTATTTTATGCCGATACAGCAGAATCTGATTAATGTTATTTGATTCAAAATAAATTGTATGTTTTTACAGTTGTCTTAGTTACAAAAAATTGGTTGCTGAAGAGAAAGATAAGGAGAGTGATAAATATTAAGTTTATTAACAAGTGATAACATTTTGTAAATACAGTTTTATACTCTACTCATTCTAAAATAGATTATAGTCACAGCAAACATCTATATTTTAAACACAATTCTTTGTAAGCTAAAATGGTGTCATTTGCAGGATAGTGAATGTTCATAAATTACCAAATTTGATATAAAAATGTATGCTGAAGTAACGCTACGCTTGAACGTGTACGCTTTTTTGTTGTAATTTGGAGCCATTGCTGAAAAGTTTGTAATACAGTAGAACCTCGATTATCCGGATTGAAATATGCAAACAAAAAATAACGAATTTGCTGATTTGCACATGGCGAATTGTGTCTACCGTTGTTCACGTAGTGATGAAATGCATACAATTTTTTTTTGTGTTGGCAGACAGATTCCCACTGCTTGTCATTGGGAAATCAAAGAACCTCAGATGCTTTAAAAATATCACCAGTTTTCCGGTTGAATATGATCATCGGAAAAAGCCTAGATGATTAGTGATTTTTTTTAACGAATTTTAGAAAACAGTTCATTTCAGAAGTGAAAAAATATCAAAGCTCCGAATAAAACATTATTATTACTAGACAATCCACGTCCCACCTCATCTATAGATTTTTTAAGCCGAATCAAAGAAATGTTGATGGTAAAAATTATTCCACCAAATGCCACATCGGTAATACAACCGACGAATCACGATGTAATAGAAACATTCAAACGCCTATATGCTATGACAATTATTGAAAAATTATAAAATCACAGCTATCAACTTCTTCAAGAAAATAAATTTAAATTAATGTTGCTATATGGCAGTAGAGAGTTGGAACTCTTTAGATGAGTTAACTTTAAGAAAATTATGGAACGAAATTTTGACTGATGCGGAAATAATTGAAGAAATATATGCCTCAGAGGAATAAGATCGAAAAGACGAAGAAGAGATTTGCAAGGGAAGACATAGATACACGGTCACACTCAGGACAGCTTATATGTTTTAAAACCATTTGCGATTTGGGAGCTTAAAAAAGAACAGCTAACCTCTTTAAGCAACAATCAATAATTGAATTTCTTAATAAAAAATAATTTAATACTGAAGCCATATGTAAATCTAGACAAATAAGAACTATTCATACTAAATATACATGTCTTTACCTATCATTTATGATTTTTTTCGATTATCCGGATTTCTCTTTATCCGGACTACCTTCATCCCCAATTAGTCCGGATAATCGACGTTCTACTGTATGCTGAATACCCTGTGTTTATAATTCAAATTAAGTCTTTCCATGTGTTAAATTTTGATTGGAATGTATGTCAGTTTTACAAATTTACATTTTGTGAATAAAAATAATTCCTGCAGTTCTTGCAATATTTTTTTTAACAAGCATTTTCATAGCAGCTACAATAGGATGCTTGAATCTTTATACAGTGTTTATGACTTGTCATATGCGGGGAAATTTACAAATATATTGAATATTTTTATCGGTCAATCTAGGAACAATACTAATTATTTTAAAGAGTGTGTAAATTGTTGGAAATTAAAAATAGGTATTGAAAATCTAAACTTCAATTGGTCTAGAAACTTACTATTAAGATTTCTTAATTGAATTCATCTTTTCCAAATAGTTTTGTATTTTTTGTTCGTTTGAAAAAAATAATTGGAATATGTCTGCCAAAAATCACTAATTTGTAGAAATGTTTAGTATATAACATGAAGAAATAATGATCGTTTTATCAAAGAAATACCTGTCTGGATACTGAAAACTGTTAACTATTCTACATATATTTTGAAAATCAATTCTTCAAGTCTTTTTCTTACAATCAAAACCATTTGTAACAGGAAATGGCTTTATGATTGCTGAGAAATAAGAAATAGTTAGCATTCGAGATCTATTAATTTATTACTGTAACTGCTATTAAATTTTACGATTATTTACCCTTATTTTGATTACACTTAAATATAAAAGATATTTTAAAAATATGAAAATAAAATTAAAAGTGAAGTTTCTTTGGAAAGTACAATTTTTATTTATTACATGCAGAGTCGTGAGCCCATTCACTTACGTTTGCGGAATGGTTGGTGTTAATGTTAATGACCAAATGAATTTCTGTGCAGAAATCTGTATATTTCCCAGGTTTGTTCTTGTTCCACTGATGCTGTTGCTGATCTATGATGCTTTCAATCAATAAATTGACATATTTCAGAATCACTATTTTAATGTACTGTTTTCAATATCAAGATAACTCTAACTGGTAAATAATTTTTATCTAGACAGAAGCATGTTTTAAAGCACGGGTTCCCAACCTGGGAATCGCGAAGGGTTTTCAGGGGGGTCGCCAACTTTTTTCGATTTTGGATTTTAACAACAAAATAACGAAAAAGTATAGCAAATCGAAGATTTCTAATTCCTCGAGGGGTCGCCTAGTCACATGGCTTTTATAAAAAGGGGTCGCCACCCGAAAAAGGTTGGGAAACTATGTTTTAAAGGGAGTTAAAATATGTGTTTATTATCAATGTGCGGTGAATGTTTCTTTATCTTCATTTCGCTGCCTCACTTGTGTATGAGAAAATAGGCTAAAAGAGCAAACAGCAGCATACCCTTATCTCGTTCACGCTCTTCAAGTTACTTGTGATTAAGCTAGAAAAATAATCACCACACGCCTGATGTGTATCAAGCAGGAAATCTGTATAGGACGATCTCTTGCTCTTGCCAAAAATGGCAATACTTCTGCATACCTAATGCTTTCAAATGATTCTAGGAACATTTACTCAACAAAGATATATTTCTAAAACATAAATCAATCGTATAAAGCTTTAAAGAAACTTATGTTAATTTAATTGATTAAGGTAGGTATTATGAGTAAATATATATCATATATATACGATTTGTATCTTAGTTATAGATAACATGTGTTTGCATTATCATAGTTACAAATTATTTCCGTACCCTTTTGGCAGAAGCAATCAGTGTTTGATGATTTTGAATTTAAGAAATTTATAGTTTATGAAACAGTGAAATTCTGAATAATGTTTTTGAATGGAGTGCCTCTTCAAAATTATACATGTCATCAAATATCAACCGACAATGTAACTTTGAAGGATTGAATGATTCTCATATAAAATGAAATTACACCTCCTTCTTACAACTCCTTCTGCCAAAGAGGTGCAAATTTTAATTATTTGGTGACATTAGAATTCACTTAATATAAACATAATAATCATTTGATTTCATGTAAAATTTTCAAGAATTGTAAAAATAAAGATCAATCTGACAATGTTTTCTATTATTCACGTTTTCTCTAGTAGTGTGGTATCTAGAAAGATTCCTATTTCAGACATATATATATATATATACAAATTTTGCATGCCCTATAAATTGAAATATTATATTACTCTGCACTCAAATGGTTAATTTTTCTCTTAAAATTTGAATGCCAGTTAATGAACGCTCATTCAAGTCAATTACATTGATTGGTAATAGAGCATCCACTCCCATACCGTTTTTCTATTGCCGGGATTTCGGGATTGGAATTTTTTAATACCAGGATTTGTCGCTAAGTGTGTTTGTACAATTTAAATTATACTCTTATAGATACGCACCATTATATGTTGTGAAAATGAAGCCCGCATAAAAAAGATCTGATGCTCATATAAAATTATTAACAATACAGTCAATGCGCCATATATTTTGAAAAATTAAAAATCATACGAAATAAACTCGTTTAGTATTTTTCATTCGAGAAAAACATACACCATGGGTGTCCAATCCCAGACCCTAATTGTGACCTTGGAATTTCGGGATTCACAATTTTTCAATCGTAGAATCCTGGGACCAGATCATTACCATAATTTCATGTTTTTCATTTTCGCTCAACGCGACATTTTTTGTTTCATAAACCACAGTTGCTTGAGATAAATTCGAGTAGAAGAAATATCACAAACGCATGTGTCCAAGATCTCAAATTAAAATTTAAAAAAAAATTATACCGTCCTAATATAGAATCGCCTGCTGTGGCCCAGTTGATTAGAGCTTGCTCCACCGATCACACATGTTTGAGTTTGATTCCCAATAAGATCACAGTGAATTTTAAAATTATTCAATTCAAAGCTGTGATCGAAGACTAGGTGTTTGTGATGTCAATTCACATTATTTTCCTCCCCTCCCATCCTTCTGATCTTTTAATAACTGGGTGTAGCAATAGCGATCAGTCGATCAGTCAATAGCGACTAGTCCTGTTCTTGCCTTATCCTTCTTTCCCTACTACTCACTTTGAAAATAAGTGAGTAGTAGTCACTCAACACTGAGTATCAAACAGTTCTCGTAGAAAAAACTTCTGTTGAGATACCTCCATTAGGAGGCCATATGCTCCACATTGGGAGCGGACATGGATGAAAAAAATAATAGAAATAATTGCAACTGAATTTTATAAAATTACAAAAAAAAAACTTTCTTTTCCTGTACACGATTGCTATAAAATATGAGAGGGAGTAAAACTACAATTTATTTGTTTTGTATGTAGGTATTATTCAAAAATATGCATATAAACAAACTGAGGTACACTGTCGCAAATAGTTTTATTAATGAAATATGATAGTAAATCAGGAAGCACTTAGATATTAAACATGATTTTTTATATGTGCAGTGAATTGGATGCCCTAATTGGTAAGGTGTTATGCTTTTTTTTATTTATTGTTATTATTGGTATAATTTTAAGATCTTGACTGAAGTTAATTTTCAATATTTAATTTGAATCATTCAAATTTTGTACATTAGCTTTATAATCGGGCATTGCCTTGGGACAGGTTAAATCTTATTTTTTTATTCATTACAAGTATATACTGCCATGCTAAGTGAAAACACAGTAATTATAGAAAATGACGGAATTACATAAAGTATAGGAATAGTTGTATGATAAAATAAAGAATACTATATGGTATTTTATATAAGAGAAACGCAAAAAAATAATGTATTAAGTACTTGCAGCTCAAAATGTTTTTGTACTTTTTAGCTAAATTATTAAAATAATAACACAGCTTTGTTTTTAAGTAAATTCGGCTTTGTATATAAAATTGTATTTGGCTATCCCTAGTAATAGAAGACATACCACGTAAGAACAGTGGCGGATTATCCCATACGTGCAAGAGGCGCGCGCTTGGGGCCTCCAAATCTTGGAGGCCTCGAAGATAGCATATATTATATAAATCCTTACATTTTAATTTCAGTTTTCAATAATCATTATTATTCTACGAAGAGGTTTGCAGCACTTTTATATTATTAAAAAGCAGGGTCTCCAAAATTTATTGCGCCTGGGGCCTCCAAAGTGCTTAATCCGCCACTGCGTAAGAACATTATCAGTGGATAAGATGGCATTGGTCACGAGTCTAGGGCATCCAATCCCGGACCTTTTTTGTAATCCAGGGATTTCGGGATTATTATTTTTTTCCAATCACTAAAAGATCGTGAAGAAATTTGGAATTTCTGAAAACCTGAGAATCATAAAAAGGAAAAAATGTGAGCCTTAGTTTAGCTCTCGTGGGGATTTTTCAAACACCAAGGAATTACGGAATTCCCAAAATGAAAAGACGCGAGACTTTCTAAAATTGCCTATTTTCAACAACTTTTGAAGAATTTTGCATTTCTTGTTCTCGATCTCGAAATCTCGGGATTTGTACTATCACAATACCGGGATTTTGAGATCACAAAATTGGACGGGATCCTGGGAGGCCCTAGTCACGACTGTGTATGGAATATACTGCCTTCGTGAAATCTTGCAAACAAATGCATCAATTAATATTTTATCCACCAATTCCGTGACATATTTCTTTCATTCACTCGTTTCTTTAATATTGTTAAAATTTAAGAATCGGAAATATTCTCACAAAATATAATATAAACTACCTGATTCAGCAACGTTTCGTGTTATTTTTTTTCGTTTTATAGCTGGTTTTCTTCATTACAAAGGTAAATCGTTATGTTCACGTTTCAATGTCTAGTCTGCAGTCAAATAATACTTTCATCTTATGATAATTAGTCCACGGAGACCTCTGTCATTCATTCAATTATACTATTAAGTATAATTGCAAAATAAAACTACGCCAAGCACTCACATTTAATTACAGAAGGTGGGATTTTTTTTTAGATGAATGGCCATATTCAGGAATTCAAGTTTAGTTTGTGATAGTGGTTGTTATTTTACTGTTGAATTAATTAATTAATTTATTATTATCATTCAATTTGGTTTGTGATCTTTATAATCTTGAAAAACTTTGTTTTCGGACCAGTATTGATAAATTTGCCCTATTAATGTCATATTACAATATTTTGATGCAAACGAACAGTAAATAAGCAAAGTATTTTTATAAAAAAATATTATCCCAAATTGGATGTAATTCGAGCGAAAACTTGTCGATAGAAAATTATGACAGGTTACTGAAGAAATGATAGTTGAATTATATTTTACAAACAAAACAATTGTCCAGCAGTGATTTCGCTTTATGAATTATTGCGAAAATTTCGTATACTATTCAAACAACATATACTATTATTATACCTACTGTTGATCGAATTAGTATGTAATAAAATTTTGATTGACGGCATAATCGACCTGAATTAAGGGCAATACAATATTTAAGAAAATGTAAAACCTCGCTAAATATAACCACTTTCATGCAAAATTACGGTTTTTTATGATTATAGAAAAATAAAATAAAATTTTCGCTTAGTCGATTTAAAAAATCACCACTGTAATAGAATGGATGTAAACTATATTGATCCCACTTTGTTATAAAAATTGATAAAAAAATATTACGCGGCTCTCTTCATCTTATTATTAAACATGGATTCCGCGAGAGCGATGAAATTTCAGAGGCGAATTGGGACATTATATAGCCGTCTTGGCGACTTTTTTTTTTTTTATTAAATCCTGATTATCTCCATACTGTGTCAACCAAAGAAATAATACAAGGACAATACATTATGAGTTATCTGGAAGCAATGAAATGTTAGAAATCTATTTTTCAGAATGCTACCCAGTGTTTTCTCTTTGAAGAAATGATCGATATAAAAAGATCGTTTTTTTGGAATTACACGAATACATACTAAGAATCAGTGGCGGATTATCCTATGCAGTGGCGGATTACCCTATAAGCAAATGACGAGTATGTTTGGGGCCTTCAAATCTTACGGGCTTCAAAAATAGCTAATATACTACACCCGTATACTTATGGTTCAGCTTTTTATATATTTCTACTATTTTAGTTGGAATTTTCTAAAGTTTTTATGTTATCCGTAAAACAGGGCTCCAAATTTTATTGCGCCTGGGGCCTTTCAAGTGCTTAATCCGCCACTGCTAAGAATAGTAGTGTTTTTTTTTGTTGATTTGTCTATCTATCTGTAATGTACATCAAAGCCAGCTTCTTGCGCGCACTATACAGACACACACACACCCAGAGTTTTAGTCTGTGAGCTTGAGTCGAATTTAAACAGGTATCATTGCCACTAGTGAATAATACATATATAATAATGATGTTTACACAAATCAATCTCTGTCAATACTTAGTAGAAAGCCATCACATTAAAAAAATAAAACACTTTTGTACTAATTCCGTATTTATTAAATATGATCAGGACCGGTTTTGCACAACACGAGCATTTTACACTCTAAAAATACATATTTTTCTGATTCTAATAAATATATGTAGAATTATTATATATCGTAAGCAATTTGTATAAAATCAATATGTTCCTCGACCCATAAGTAAGTTTTCAATTTATATTTTAAAAAGTAAATGGTTGAAAAATAACACGCGTGATGGTTACACTTGTATACATGACACAAAATACCCCCTACGATTTTAATAAATATGATCGTAGGTACCATTGAGCTGATATGCGGCTCTGGCAAGAGGCGGTGCGCCCTCCGTCGATCGACGATTAATTGAAACGCGGCGGCAAGGTTTATTACAGACGGCGGCAAATCCAAACCACAGGAGCATTCGCCCTTTCATTCAAATTACAAAATTGCTTTACGCGCGTTCCGACAACACCATCTGTGGCCGGACGCGAGCATTATTCTACGGGAGATTCGAATTTGGATATCAACGGTAAGTGGACAGACACCGCGCGCAAGATTATCTTTTTAATTTTAATCACTTCATATTTCGAACGAATCAATTCGATATTCAAAAATTTGAATAAGGCAAGCGACTGTCATTACTTGCGGTGAAAAGTTACCTTTGATTATCATTATGCAACTAGAATACGTCATGTATGAATATTATCTATTATGGAGTATGGACATACTGTTTACTTGAAGCTAGACCTGTGTTGGCCTGTTAAGATCATGTATATCTGACATAAAATAATACATTTATGGTTTTTCTAATAAATTGCAGTTCTATCTATATAATATTGTTTTGTAATTGTGATTGATAAAGCAAACAAATCTCTTACACTTCCGTAGAAAGTGTCAAAATAAAGATTTCGTTCTACAATTGCAAAATTATTGGAGAAACTAAAAATATATAATATTTTTTTATCTTCTTTTGAGAATTCTGAAACAAGTAATAGCAACCGTTTATATATATATTATACATACGTATATATCAACTGTATGAAAGGGAAAAATGGATGTAACCCAATAATTTTTTCAAAATATGCATGTAGCTTTTTTTCGATAATCACAACGTATACAACTAAGTGGACGTTCTATCAAAAAGGTGTGAGCTGCAAATGCCGAATTAGTATTCAGTTTCGGAAGAGCCTGTAAATATTGAGACCAAAAAAACTCACAAAAATGTTTTTCTCAAGCAACTCATTAAATTTATTTTAGATTTAGTTAATAAAACACCATTTTTAAAGTCTATGTGCATTTTTTGTGCCTTTTGTAAAATTGGTTCTGCACGGGTTGCGTCCTTTTGCCTTTCTAAAGTCGATATATTATTTCAGTATAAACTTGACTGTACAATAGTCAGTGGCGGATTATCCCATAAGCGCAAGAGGCGCGCGCTTTGGGCCTACACATTTTAGGGGCCTCAAAAATAGCATTATTCATATAAATCCTTATATTTATTATTCTACGAAGAGTTTTGCAACACTTTTGTGTTATTCGAAAAACAGAGCCTCCAAAATTTATTGCGCCTAGAACCTTCAAAGCGCTTAATCCGCCACTGACAATAGTCGATTGTCAGTGGCGGACAATACACTAAAACTCTACCGAGCTAGAGATTAATGAAATGTTTTTTTAAAGATTTCAGGAAAATTAAGAACGCAGTAGTGATTTTGTAAATTTGGCAATATAATTCAGAGTGCTTATCACATTATTTGGTATTGGCTTAATATGAACAACGTACCTGAAAGATTCTCAAAAAGATACAATTTATTAGCAGTCAGATCTGTGGACTCCGTCGGACGTGTTGAATAGTTGTGTCTAGTCTAGAACAAGTTGCAAAGCCTTCACGGCAATTCATGAACGGCAAGACGAACTTAACCATATAAAAATCGTTCAAATCGATTTTACTTTCTGTGCAATATCAGCGCATACATTCAAGTTTTGGGGAAATTTCCAAAAGTATTCCACAAAACTTTAAACATTAATAAATAGGCCCATTAGGTGACGTAAACCAATGTAATATTTTACACGTCTTAAAATATCGTTATAGCGAGGTAACCTCAGTTAATTACATATCGCAATAGTGCTATCTCCGTAAAATAAAAATATGCAGTCCACCAAAGCACCATAAAAAACGTGATAGTACTTAAATGTCCAAGAAAAAGTTTTACCATTTTACTAGTTGGCTCACTTCACCTCTAATGGACCCAAATTGCTTTGTTGTGTAGGTAAAAAATATAATACACTACGGCATACGAAATGTAATTTTATTTGGTGACATGACAAGTAGAAAAGGCAAGGTATAAATGATTATTTTACATTGAAGATGAATTTCATTAAATTAAGCGTACATAGTTTAAGATTTCGACTGTAGGTGCTTGGTGGAAATTCAATATTAAATTTGAATCGTTCAATTTATGTACATTCACACAGATTTTATCACTAACGACCCGGGTTTCGCCTTTCGGCATCTTCAGGCGTTGGATTACCTTATATAAAGTGCACGGATTATCTTATATAAACACGAAACATTCATTTACTAAGCGTCAGTTCAAGTTCATCCGTGCACTTGAACGCCTGAAGATGCCGAAAAGCGAAACCCGGGTCGTTCGTTAGTGACAAAATCTGTGTGAATGTACATAATTTGAACGATTCAAATTTAAGCGTACATAATCAACAACAATATACTTACTTTCAGTATTTTGGGTGTCGCGAGCAGTCTGTCCGTTGGTATGATTGGAAGAATTTATAATGCCAATGAAGAATTTTAAAAACATCCATTATTTCATAACGAAAACAATAGTGGTAAGTTAATCTTTTCCGCAGAAAAAAAATAGGGGAAAAAGACATGAGTTTTTGGTAATTATCTCTAAATACTGATTGAGTGCATGATTCTTCGTTATTCTTTAATATAAAATGGATGATTTACGTTCGCATGTAAATAATTTCAATTTTCATATTAGGGATAAAAGCTCATAAAAATGCAATATAAAAAAACCGTAAAATTTACTCCCCATATCAAGCACTTAAGTATGATACCAACAAATTTATGTAGTTAAAATTAGTGACTGGCACGCAATATTGAATACTATCGAGACACAACGAAGATCGATTTGCCGCGCAAAAAAATCTTGAGACAATATTTAAAAATTATGTCATACAATATCAGATTTCAATGAGGTTTTTAAAGCGATGCAAAAGTATTAATTGAGATTGATATAAACATATACCTGTGTGGTCAAGTGGCCAACGTAGTTGGCTTCAGATACGGAAGCCACGGGTTTGAATCCCAGTGCGGACAGTTTTAACAAATCGATTTATGAATTCTGTTCAAAATGATCTAGCCCCATCTTTCTACCATCACTCTCTTTAAAAAAAGGTGGTTAAGCAACTGAGCTACAAGCATTTCTTGTAGAAAGTTTTCTGTTGAGATAAACTCAATTAGTGTCTATTTCCCATTCATTGGAAGCAGATATGGTTAAAAATAATAAAAAAAAACGAAGTACAGTTAAAGAAATACTTCTAAGTGACTTGAAGAAAAATTTAATAAATCATATAAATAAAAAAAATGGGAAAAATACGGAAATATATCGAATAATTAAAATATTTGTGTATTAAACATTTTCTTCTGTACTATATTTTATTAAATTATTAAACTTCTCTCCATTTGAAAAATACATATGGCACCCCTAGTTTTAGACTATTACAGGTCAAAAAACTGTCATTTTTAAGTAATATTGCAGAAAGGCTAAAAACTTCTTTATTTACTTAGTCAAAGACTTTCATAAGTATGTAAAAATAAATAAATGTTGCAGACAGTGGTCATAGTAAAAATTACCATTAATACTGATGATTTTTGTTGTGTCAAGGAAAATTTTCCGCACCCTTGATGTCTTTATATTTAGCGCGTCAATAAAGTGTACATATATATAATATATAATATACATATATAATAAAACTTAAAAGGAATGGATATTTTCATGAAACCGTCAAGCATTCTTATCTGCCAAATTTTCCAGACATTGAAGGTATTTTAGATGTTTTTATAATCTTTAACCAAATTACATTTTTATTAGAAAATTATGACCGAATATTTCAAAATACTCATATTAGGTACTCGAGGAGTGTATTCAATTAAACGAAACAATCATTTTATGAAGAGGGTGAATATAAAAGCAATTTTATCACATACTTTTTTTCAATTATTTTAATTATTTTAGACATGGTTATTTTACTTGAGTTAATGATTACATGAATACCGATAGATATATTTTTAAGTGACCTTAGTTCCAGCAAATTATAATTGATTTATACAATTACTTGGGTCTCTAGGTTGGAAAATTATACATTTTCTAACATTCTTAGAAGAAGCGTTTTTAAAAAGTGGAATAGCAACACACATCAATCTTCTCTATGGTTATCTTATCTTTCTTAATGGTTCTTTTATATGCAATTGATAACTTCAATTGTTGTACCACAAACTGTGATACGTGTTTTGCCTCCGTACAAATTGAAGTTTCAACGAATTTTGATCGTTGACTCTAACGCAGGGGGTTCCCGGTAAATTGCTCGAATAACAAGATAATCAATTTGATTCCGTTTGTTCTGTCCGTTTGTTCTGTCTTAGCCCTAGTCTTCTATGTTTTCTGGAAATATATAGAAACAGTTTGAGTAACTAATTAATAAGCAGTTCTCGTAGAAACGCGAATGTATACGCGAACGCGTATAACGTAGAATGTTGAGATAAACTCCATTAAAAAATCATATGTTCCGCATTTGAAGCGAACACAGTTAAAATAAATATTTTTATATTTCACTCTCTAAGCAAGTGTCGCACAAGATAAAAATGAAATTCGTAGAAAAAGTCGTGAAAAATCGTTTAAATAACCAAGCAATTCGAATAATTTGTAATTCGAGCAATTTCCATTCGAGCAATTTACCGGCTCCCAACGCAGGGATACCCCGATGCAATACTACACCGGCCGTTGTTTTGTTTATGTTTATAACATCGGATTTCACTTAGCCACTATAGTAATATTAGTAATAGAGGTAATATGATTTGGCAAAGTGGTAAATTTTTTCCTATGTACTATGTTATAATTTGGGAAAACATAAGCAAAAATAAAACATCATATTGTATAAAAACTATGTTTTATTAAATAAAACTCACTACTAAAATAGTATCATCTAAAATTCATGTTATATCTGATTACAGTTTTTATTATTCTTGATAAAAATGTATGTGACCAGACGTGTACACGTTGTATTTAATATCTGCAGTACAGGAAGTTATTAAAATATCTTAATGACTTCATTTTTGTCAATTTTTATTATTTTTTTCATATAAAAAATATCATTGGTTAGGTATTAGAGTAATTACTGTAATAACACCAGTAAAGTAATGAATGCTTTCAATAATACAATATCCGATAAGCAATTACTGTTAATTACACAGTAATAAAGTTTAAAGTAATCTACTTCGTCATCGCGAAGATATATTTTTTATTAAACATCCCTTATTGAGGGTAATTTGGTAAGCATTTAATAAGCGGGTAATAGGGCAGTAATTTAACCAAACATGACTATGTAGTAAAACTGGATGTCCCGCAGGACAAATCAAGTTGATTACAATGTTTTTTATACATCAAACGGGACCGTTTGATTTGAGTGATTCGTATGCCCTCGAAAACACTAATTGATGTGAAATGTGAGCCCTGATCACGCATGCATTTTCGCTTGTTTTATAGCTGTCGCGCTGCAGTGGCACCCCAAAATTAACCACTCTTAAATAACACTGGTAAATGTAATACACTTTCAAGAATAATCTTGTAAACACACCAGCAGACTTCATATTACATTACAATGTCATAGTTGTGCTATTCCACTTATTTGGTGAAAAGGCATTGTGTATATTCAAAAAATAAAATACTCTTTTGTACTGATTCCACATTTACTTAATATGATCAGGAACGCATTCGCTCATGACGATCATTTCACTAAAAAGTCGTTGCTATTCCATTGGTCGTTTTATGAGAAAAGCCAGATTTACATATACGCTAAAAAGACTGAAGCCTAGGACCTCAAAATCTTGCCGGTCTCCCGCCGAGATGTAAATTTTCTTGCAGACAATTTATTTAAATATATAATAAATTTAAGAAATATTATGGTATTGTATTGTAATTTTTTGCATCTTTTGCATTTCGATTCGATTTCCATTTCTTCTTACTTTTCAGTTTGGAGGCCTCACATGTGAAATATCCTAGGACCTTAACTACATCTATTTAGCCGGCCGTGATTATGAGGTGTAAAGTGTTTTTCCTTTTTAATAATTCTTGTGTAACTGTTTTAGAAACACTTATGTCAACCATCTGAGACGTTCTTATCAGGTAGATAAATATTTGGCAGAATATCAACGGCCGCCTAAATTTTTTTTTACTTTTCACTGAAATTCCGTTATACAGCTTGATGACTTGTGTTTCGCCTTTTATTTGTTTCTAAATTAGAAAAGATTAACGGATGTTGAAATAGTGACATAAAGCATTTGTTGCACTATTGTTCTGAAAGTGTCAATAGTAAATACACATCCCTTTCTAACTATTGATGTAATAAGCAAATTACATAAAAGATACAAACGAAACATACGAAACCGAAGAAAAGTCTAAAAGAGACGAACGTCTCAAATGATCGCAGGAAATTATCTACATATTTTAACCCTCCACAATAAAGTTTCTACAAATTTTCAGATACTTAAATATGTTGAACCGTTGTAAAACAATACTCAATAGCTGTATATAAGTATTTTTTGTTGTTTTGTTAAACATTTTACTGTGGACGACACTGTTTTAAATGTGCCATCTGCCGCCCACTTCGACATATGGAAGCACTTTTAGTGGTCGCGGGTCCATAATGTCTCTGAACTTATTTGGACAATGAAAACGCTTTTATATCCAAATATGCGATGGCTATATTTTTTAGTTTCTTCTTGAGCACGCACATTTCATTCGGCCACGCTAGTCAAGCCTTTTTTTAATCCTTAAACAATTTCAATATTGTTTTTTTTAATAAAATAGTAATTAAAGAAAATATTTTTTTTTGACCCAGCCAAAATTTTCAGTATACTCTAATGTCCTATTACAGAGATGGTGAACCGGATACGCGTGCCCGAGTTACCACGTCAGAAATTTGCTGCACAAATTTGTAGAAAATATCTTTTTTTTTTAGTAGTTTTTCAAGATATAAACAATTCAGGACTATTACATATATAACTATTAAGCTATTGTTACTATGGCTAACTTATTTTTTGCTCGGCGTGTTGAAAAGTTGTAGATAATAATTGTGATTTTTGACGAGCGCACGTAAATTCTTTGCTTCGGATGTCGACATATTCCACGTAGACGTGGGTGAGTTCCGACGAATACTATTTTTTATGTATTAAAGTAGAGTTCGTCGGAGCTTTCTCAGTTGACTTCCTTGCCATTTTTTCTACTGCTTTTAATATTCAAATTGTACTATTTTTTTTCTTCATTGTAAAAGTTTTAAATTTATAATGTGTCAACTTTGTGCAATGTTAATTGAATAAATAAATAAAAATCAGTTTGTCACGTCTGTGTCATATCGAATATTTTCTGTATCGAAAAATGACAAAAAAAAATCTGCATAAAAGAGTAAATATATTGTTATAAATATATCAAATACGATAGCACATTCATATCGTTACCTAAATATCTTCGTAGAAAACCATTTAATGAACTGCCATTATAAACTTATGTAGTTATCCTGTATCTACGGCAATTGAATCATCGAGTTGCAAAAAGCACTGTGGAAGCTTTTTAAAGTTTCGAATAAATCACGAAAGACTGCCATGCATACATACCTAACATAGGATGTATTTTTTTCTCAACCAGTAGTTTGAGAAAATAATCAAGTTTTCGAAATGATTTCCTCACCAGATAGGATGGAATTTGAATCTCACACCACCTTAATCGATATAATTTAGGCTAAAGAAAAATATAGCATCACAAATCATTTTCATAGAAAACCGTCCAGAATAACATTTGCAATTCGATGATTCAATAATTATAGACATACATAGAGTACCCGCCGAATTCGACGTAAATATTGTATTTTTCACTACATGTGAATGTTGAAGATAAAATTGAACTAAAACAATACAATTGTCAGGAAAAAGTCTTTTCTAAGATTTAAACAATGTACCAGTGATGAACTTTGGGCATACTGTCAAAAATGATTTGCAATAATTAGCTAGAATATAAATAATAGTGAAAGGTTTGTTCGTAAAACTTAACGTTTTACGTTTGTTTACTATGGACAAATTTAAAAGCGCTTGTCCCGAACAAATTAATGTTAGTGACTTCAGCACGCGACCAAACCACTTATAATTGATTTCAATTTGTACCAATTGCATTAAGGATGTTTGCTTAAACACCTTTAAATAAGTTAGATTTTTTTATTAAACAAAACTCCAAACTGGTAGAGATTGGAAAATACAGTCTCGGAAGTTATTAAAAGAATATACTGTATTTATAACAAGTGTAATTTTTAACAATTTCCAAAGTTCAATGTGTCTCTAAAAGACACCAGAACAGCCAATATAAACATGTACTACTGAGGTTAATTAGACGAAACTAGAATCGGTACGCCTGTGATGTTTGTCAGCGGTTGGCTGTCAATACGTGAACAAGAGGCTCGGTTAATCTCAAACCTATTCGCGGTGTTTCGGGTAAGGGGTAGGTTTCGAATGTTACGTTATCATTAATATTATGTAACAATGTTGATTGTAAAAAATGGAGTCCCAAGATTGACACAGAAATGGTTTCTATTATATTTGCTGACGTTAAACTTAAGCAGTTCTTGATAATATATGTGTAAGAAACACCAAATGTACTAAATGTATTAAATGTGAAAATTAACAAGGGGATCACGCGAGGCCCTTTCAGTCCACCCTTAATGTTAGTTGACTGTGAGCTAGTTGTGACGATGGCGTTATATCGAAATAGCAATTTATTATATTCTATAACTTTTTGAGAATTAGATTCCTTGTTATTTCTATCTTACTGTAGGTGGGAAACTTTATCAAGAAAGTATTTAAAATGAGGAACCAGGAGTTTGATGGAAGACGTTACGTAGTTAATGGATATCAAATAAATGTGATGGGTGGAAGACATTTCAATAATATTTACGGCCTACGGATGATTCGACGTGGTTGGTAGGTAAATAACAAAGTGATGTGGAGGTGATTGGCAAAAAGATATTGGAATCTAGAAAGAAGATAGTACTTGTGATGGTGTTAAGCAGGGCTTGTCGGGATTCAGAAACCGGTTTTTGGCTAAATTTGTGACATTCGAAAACCGGTTGTACCGAATTTTCTATAAACGCATCTATAAACAAAAAGAAAGAAAATTTGGATCTTTTATTTGATGGCTTAAAGACCATATGCCCCACATCATTACCCAGCGAAAGGATATTTTCGATATCAGGAAATTTTGTTACAAAATGATCAGTGGACGCTTTGTGTTTTCTTAAATCATATTTTCTGAGGAGTAACACCAAATGATTTCTTGTTGTGTATTATTATGTATATAAATATACAACATTTAAAAAAACGATTTTTTTCTCGCTATTTTAATTGAATTATCCATTTTTTGTAAAACTTTGAAAACCGGATAAAACCGGTTTTTGGACAATATTGACATTCGAAAACCGGTTTTTTCAAAATTCGGTTTTTGTATAAGCCCAAGTGTTAAGTATATCAATTATTTAGTTTATACATATATATGCAAAAAGATTTATAAGTATTAGAAGGTTTTGCCGTCAAAATTATTTTGGTACTTTGCGCCATCATTGTTGTTACCTTTACATTTTTAGTGAAGATGCGAAGTGATCGTTTTTGTGTAAAATAGTTTTTCTTACAGCAGGAAGTCAAGGTGTGCATTTTATTGTTTTTTCCGTCACAAAATGGCGTTCGAAAAACTTCCCGCCGACCAGATTGCACACAGGAAGTCTCAGCATTCGTAATAAATTTTATGAGGTGTCTCAATAAACTAGCTCCAGGCTCAAGAAGAAGTATGCTGCCGTGACTGCAAAGAGCCTGACGCGAGAATTCGCTTCTTTTCCTGTGAATGTGCGCCTATTTATATCAGAGGTGCATGCGAACAAATATGCAAATGGCTCCCGTCGCCGAGACTCATGTCAAAAAATGGCAACCGACTCCGCTCGGACGTGCTACCGTTTGCTGTAGTAATTTCATGAAAGTCGCCGCAAAAACGGCCGACAGCGACTGATTAAAAACCACATTTCCCCCAGCTTATTTATGATTGGAATCAGTGTCACTTTTTACATGGTAATTTCAATATCATTTGTGTGAAAAAACGTTGATTTATTACGTTGATTTCTTGATTTACAATTCAACCTAATTTATAGCCATTTGAGTTCTTTAAACATCAAGTCAACTTATATTCGCAAAATGTGCATGTTCCTCTATTTATTAACGTATTTTATAAATGCATTGCTTAAAGTTTTTGCGGATATTTGGCACATTCATTGATATTGCAATGAATTTGAATAGTGAATAGTGCTAATTACAAATGAATTAGTTGTATCAGAAAACTCCTAAGCTCGTAAACTCCTTAAGAAATAAATTCAAAAATTAGTGAGCAACCTGTCCTATTTAAAATGTCATTTACCGATGGCTTATTTCTTTTAATGATTTTATCAATACCCAACAACTCTAAACTATTTATTCTCAATTCTTTAATTTTACGCGATGAAGTATTTATACGTTTTTTATTATTATTAAAATTGTGATAATTTTCCATTAAATGATTACCAACATCTGAAAAATTTATACTATTGAGACATTCTACTTGTTCTCTATTTTATGTATTAAGTTTGTATCTATTTGCTTAATATAAAAAGCTTGACAGTTCTCTGAAGAGAAGAGATAGATACCGCTCTAAGAAAAAAAATATCGTTACTATTTAATACAATTTGACCAGAATTATGACTGTTATAAAAAGCGATTGATAATTATTTGGGAGCAACTTAAAAATCTTTGATGATGTGTTATCAAAATAGATGATTTTAAGTCAGTCATCATTTGTTTTGTTACTTGGAATTCATGTAATTTGGCATTTAAATTAATAATAAAAGCAAAACATGAATGACGAAATAAAACAAATTAATTCAATCTGCTTACTCGTATTCAAGTTAACTTAAACGTAATAATAATTTATTGCTTTTAAAATCAATAATTCTATGAAGAATTTATTGAAATATAATCTTGTAGAGGTCACGTAAGGAGCTGATGTTGGTCATCATCACATATCACCCTGGAACAACATGGAGTGGGCTGGTGCTGGAAGGGGTGCTGTGAAATCGCATTAAGCTCGGCTTTACAGGCAATCTGTTACGCTAACGTGTCACCGTGCCTTATGATATTACAACTTAACGAGCATTTTCAATTTGTTATTAATATTTTATTGTATCGGGTGTCAACCTTTTTGTAAGTCTTAAAGATTCTTACTGAATTTAATCAAATGTAAAGTCAGTGCAAGATAATGATAAATTTAACGAAATATGTCCAATTACACATTTCGAAATCTCATCAATGTTAGTGGAAAAAAATATTTACAATATAATGTATGCTTGTCGTCATGATATAGAAAAATAAATAAAATTATGGATTCTCATTTTTTGAAAATAAATAATCGATTGAATAGTTTTGATCCACATATTAGTTAAAATCCGTTTTGTTGACATAAATGTTGTCAAACGTAAATAAGTATTCTGTTAGTTAACCTGTCATAAATTAATTTGATTTTATTAAAATCATATTATTGACCTATATTCAAACCTCAAGGTCAGTTTTATTCAACAAAGCCTTGTCTAACCTAACCATAACCACATATGTATAATCATCGATCAGAAATCGACAAAATTTAAAAGAACCGTACTAAAATTCAAACTCTGTTCATCCTGACCAAACATAATATTTATAATGACCATTCGCTTAATAAAATACTGACCATTAAACTAGGTAAAAATAATAAAACATTCTTAGTACTTTTTCCACATAAAATTTATTAGATCAGGACCGGTTTCGCTCATGATGAGCATTGTCAACTGATCAGTTGACAATGCTCATCATGAGCGAAACCGGTCCTGATCTAATAAATTTTATGTGGAAAAAGTACTAAAAATGTTTTATTATTTTTATTATAATGCCATTCCACCAAGTATTGACAGTGAACACCTTAAAAGTGATTAAACTAGGTATTTAATAAGTTATTTTATTGCATGATTAAGAAGATAAATCAACTAACCAAAAAAACACTAAACGCAATTGAGATAGCTTTTTGATAACACTTAAGATAAGCTTATATACTGTGACAAATCAACATCATATTCCTTTTTTTAAAATGTAGAACAATGTAGAACATAAAAACTCCTAATGGAGTTTATCTTAACAGACGAGTTTCCATTTGCTCAACCTCTCTTGTTTTTTCAAAGAGAGTAGGGATACAATGACGGGGCTAGGACAAGACTAGTGGTCAGGTAATCGCTCTTAATACGCCCAGTTTTTAATGATAGAATGGGTGGGAGGAGAGAATTCAAGACATCGCATATAAAAGATCTGTGCGTTCGAGTAGAAATCCATAAATCTGACCATACTGCAGCATTTCTTTTGGATATCAGTGAAAATGCAACATGACGAGTTTCGATTCTGTGTTACTCCCGTTGAGATCACAAACCATTCAGTGATGAATTAAAGTATACCAAGCCAGGTTCAAGGTTTCAAACAACAAGTGCAATTCGCAACACTACGATGAAAGACGATATCGTATATTGCAGATTACACTCTCTTTGTAAGAACCGGTTAAAGCAATTTTAACCAACAAGAATAGTTTGTATTTAATAATTCGAAATTATTAAATACAAAAGATATAATTAATTTATAATCACTTATCATTTAACATGGTTATAATCATACAACCTCTTCACTCAGTTGAATTAAATGAATTAGCTTTTCGAGCGCTTGCACCATTGGTTTGCTATCTTATTTTTCTGGATGCAAGCAAACAAGCATAATAAATAATCATAAAATTAAAATTATTTATGTAACGACTTTGTACGGATATTAAGTTAGTAAAATTAATATGTATGTACTTGTGGATATGAAATATCCCGAAGAAATTATGATTATTTGAATTTAATAAAATAATCAATTATTAATTTCATTTACTAATTTTTAATCAATTCATATAACTAGGTCATTTCCTTTAATTTGGTGAAGCCATTTTACAGTATTATTGTTTGTTTTTCCAACAACACACAATTGTAAAGATTGGAGAAATTTTAATGTATTTATACTTTTTTCTTCATTAACAAATAATAACAAACGAAATGTATGACAATTCAATAGATTTATTTGATAGTATAACAATTCATATTCTCGTTTAATTTATGTAGTAACATAAATCTAGAATTAAAAGAAATGATAGAATGTATACAAATAAAATGTTGAACAATATAATTTAAAATCAAAATCAACTGATAATGATCGTGATGAGCAAAACCGGTCTAAATATTTATTAAAAATGTGAAATAAAAACAAAAAAGTGTTTCACTTGTTTCAATAGACAGTGACCACATTTAAAGTGAAATATTTATCACTTTATTTTTAGTATTGATTCCAGATATCTGCATAAAGACACTGGAATAAGTCCACTAATTGTTCTTATTTTATATAAAACAAAGAAATCTTAACAAAACATTAAACGCACTGAGTATATTTGAGTCACAAAAAATGAATAGTATTATTATAATTGAAATAAAAGAGAACTACATAACGTCAGATCTATTTTAAAAAAACCTCCGCATAACCGATTTGATTTAGTTTACAAATATTGTAGACTTTCTTTGTTAGTATATGGAATTCGATGGATATTATTATAACTATTTTAACATGAGTGACTAACAACGTGAACTTTCTTTGTTACTTGAAGGAGAATTTTAATTATAATTCGAGTTTCCACAGAGCAGACAATCTCTCAAAGACAAAACAAAATATCCAATCTACAAACACGAGATTTACTGCTTTAGAAGCTTATTCCCAAGCTAACTTATCTGCACGCTTATTTCGATATAAGTAGTCGGAAAAAGTACAAATTTTCTCGCGCAACAGCATAAGAAATGTTTTTCTCTTAATCCATAGACTAAGCAGATGTTACAGTGGTGTATTGTAAATAAGTGTCAATTTTAAAAAGCAAGTCTATAAAAAATACGTACTATCCAAAGATACAAAAAAAATGTTATCATCTTTATAGTACTCCCCCCTATAACACGGTAACATACAGTGTAATTGAAAGCCCTCTTACAGCGCGGTCCCTTACATTATTATTTTCCTCGTAGAATACGATTGTGATTCGACATTTTTTAGTTTTATTTTAATAAACTACATAAAGCTAACCCGCCTATTGGGCTACCTACTAAAAAGTGGTTTTATATAGAGCGCGCGTAAGTCCCTTGTATAACGCTCCTTCCTAGAGTGCCGTTCAAAAAAGCTAATTTTTTAAAGTCAAATTATATGTTTTTTAAATATGTCATATTGACTATAAATATAAGCTCGTTATGGTCCACGAAATATTTTATTAAAAGCTACCTGCAGAGTTCAGTTGAAAATATATTCATATAACAAAGTGAGTCATTTAAAATATGTATGGATGTACAAAAATGTTTTTTTTAATATATGTTGATTTCGTGCAATTTAAGTAATACACAAAGGGTCTAACATATTAAATTAGTCCATTTGTATTGATGCGCGATGGACAAAAATACTATTTTTTAATAAAAAACTAAAGATTGAGCTGTTTTTAAAAAATGTGGTAAGTGTGTAATAAAAAGATTCACTATATTATTTTTTGCAATTATTTAAAATGAAAAAGTCGTCATATGACGAAGAAGATTGTAAAGTATAACCAAACTGCATAATACATATAATACAGATGAGATTTATAGAAAAAGGTAAATATGAAATTTTACTAATATCAAAGAATACAGTTCGAATTATCGATATTATTACTAAATATGAAATCAACAATCAAAATATAATTCATTAATGATAATATTGTAAGTGTAAAATAATATAATCGGAAACGGGTAACATCTTATTCTACATAATATATTATAAACCATAAAAGTCAAAAGACCTGTGTATCATCATTTGGTCCGAAATTATGCATTTGTTGAAAATTAACGTTTTCATAATGTTTTTTAAGTAGAGTGACTTATCTATCTTCGGAAAAGATGGTGAAAATTGTGAGTATGTAAGAAAAGTTTTCGTTTGAGGATATTTCTAAATGATTTTCAGGAAAACGGTTTCGCAAAGCGGTTCTGGGAAAACAGTAAGCGCGGCGCAGGAAAAGACGCCTTGTCTATGTCTCGAAGAAATCTCGATGGCATTTAATGCGAGCACGCGCACAAGATGGCGGATTAAGATGGGACTTTAGCGGATTCTTTCGGTAAATGGGATGTCCCCGGAGTTGAGCGCCAAGATGATTATCCAGCGGCGACGCCACCTGGGGCGCGGGAAAACTAAAGCTTTTTATTATTTGCAACTCTCATCTGAGTTCGCCGTGTACTCATCTCGGTACATATCCGCCAAAATATCGCAACTTATTTTATGACGTCTTTCCAACACTCTCGTATTCTTTTAATACCTGTAAGCGTACACTTTTGCCGCATTTAAAGCTTCATAATAATTGAAACATTATTACGTAGAAAGCATTGAAAATAATCTATTTGTCGTTTATATACCGTATTCTGTGTATTTCATCAACCAACGATGGTTATGATAAACTGATCAAAGCCCTGTAAATATTAACAATTTTTGTAATGTTTACTATAAATCTGCTGTACTTAATAATGTCACACTAAAAAGAATAAAAACTTAATAACATTAACATCTCGTACTTCATAGATGTTTTTAAAAGAATTTTCTTCTTATTGTTGTTGTACTCGAACGATGATTTGAGATAAATTCAAATTTATTTAGAGATTCCAATAAGTATTAATTGAACCGCTTGTGAGTTTAATAGGTATTTATTCTAAAAATTGTTTTTAAGGATAGGTTTAAGCCCTAAATAAGGTTTTGTATCAGTTATATCGACATCAATAAAAACCATATTTCATTATTTCAAGCTGTGTTTTTTTCGTCCTAATATCTACCAATTATTATAAAAATTCGAATTCCGTCGGATCGAAACAGATTTTATAAAACGAAGTTTAAATTCAATAACCAGAAAGAGACAAAAATAAAATAAAATCGTTAATTTTATTGCATTGCCTGTTTTTTTTTATCAGTGATTAAATGGTCAGATATTTTAACGAAGAAAATGATTATCTTTTGAGTGTAACTATTCTAAAAATATTTCCCCGACGTAAATGTCAAACGGTAATTAATATTTTCAAACAAAATATCTGAGCCAGGATTATTAAGCAGGATAATAATATCACTTTTGGGTGATCACTTTCAATACTTTGTGGACAAGAATTATATTCAAACAATAAAATACACATTTGAATTGTTTGAATTTTGTACTTTTCCATGAGTTTTGTCGTTAACGACCCGGGTTTCGCCTTTCGGCATCTTCAGGCATTCCAAGTGCACGGATGTACTTGAACTGACGCGTAGTAAACAGTTAAATTTTGGCTAACAACACGAAACTTCAACACTAATTTACTGTAGAGTTCAGTCAATCTTGCCGTACTAGCAATGTTGATATAATTAAGTATTTCGACTGAGGGTGCTTGATGGAATTTCAATATCAAATTTGAATTGTTTGAATTTTGTACTTTTCCATGAGTTTTGTCGCTAACGACCCGGGTTTCGCCTTTTGGCATCTTCAGGCATTCCAAGTGCACGGATGTACTTGAACTGACGCGTAGTAAACAGTTAATTTTTTACAAAATTCAAACAATTCAAATTTGATATTGAAATTCCATCAAGCACCCTCAGTCGAAATACTTAATTAATAAGATACACATTTTTACTAATTCCACTTAGACCAATTGTATTAAAAAAAAAGTTATAATTTTGTATTAATTCTACATTTATTTCATATGATTAAGGTCTGTTTCAAAGAATACACGTTAATGCAGTGCGATTTAAAAATAGTTAATTAATATGTATTCAAATCCCTTGATAATGCTCGTCATGAACGAAACCTGTCCTGATCATATTAAATACAAGTGGAATTAGAACAACTGTAGTAAAAAGTGTTAAAAAACACTTGAAAATTTAAGAAACCTCACACTTTTCATAAGAAAAAGTAATGGGTTGCAGGTTCCATGTATAACGAGACAAATCATTTTGTGCGTTGGCGAATCGTATGAAAAAGTGCGGGTCTAATGGAAAAGTGCACCTTGTTAAGCGGCGTGGAATATCTCTCTGCGCTTTCGTGAAGGATGCCTACTTAGTACTTATGATAAAGCTTTTTGCACGAAAACAGATTGTGGCTAAAACTCAAGGGCGTGACAGTCAGTTAAAGTTTTATATTAAAAATTATATATTTTTGGGACGACCAAAGAATATTACATACAAATTAAAGAAGTATTATAACATATGTAGATATGGGTAGTTTTGAGTTAGAATAAAGCGCACTCAATTTTAGTAACAATTCAACTACAGAAAATTTCCAAATATTTGTGTGTGGATTATTCTGTTTGCGTAGTATCCGTGCATATACTAAAAAATATCCGCGATTCACTTGGAGCATTGATTGAAATTGATGCATAAAAATATAATTTAAGATTTCGACTGAAGGTGCTTGGTGGAATTTCAATATTAAATTTGAATCGTTCAAACTATGTACATTCTCACAGATTTTGTCACTAACGACCCGGGTTTCACCTTTCGGCATCTTCAGGCATTCAAGTGCACGGATGAAGTATGGACGTACTCAAATCTGTTGGCATTCCCATGAGCTTATCCTTTTCGCCAGCAATGGCTTTGGACTCAGTGATGCATTTATTTCTTACATAAACACGAAACTTTCATTTACTAAGCGTCAGTTCAAGTTCATCCGTGCACTTGAATGCCTGAAGATGCCGAAAGGTGAAACCCGGGTCGTTAGTGACAAAATCTGTGAGAATGTAATAGTTTGAACGCATAAAAATATCTTAATTTATTTACTGTAAAACCACAGTTGATGGAATTAGCATTTACTTGATAGAACTCCATTATAATACAGTTAAAAGATATCGGTGTATTTTAGTATTCATATTAATATTTTATGTACACTGATAGCTATTTCATGTTTCTCGAGAAACATGGAGGTGCCGCGTGGCGGCCATATGCTCCACATGGGGAGCAAATATGGCCAAAGAAGAAAGTAGAATATAGCTATTTCGGCTTACGCCTTCGTCAGAACTTTTGACTATGTATTCTGGCTAATGAGAAATACACTATACATCTTCTCATTGATTGTAACATCCTATCTTATATTGACATATACAGTTTTAAATGTAGTAAATTAACTCTATGTTTTTCTTAACAAATATGGAATTGTTAAGTAGTTATTCCATATTCGTTAAAGTTTTCATCCTAACTTATTTTTCAATACAAGTTATAGTAGATGATTTATATCAGTTTATAGAGCCTAATTAATGTAAGCTTAAATATAATTCTGTCATCAACTACATATATATGTATTTTTAAAAATCCATATCCGCAACCCAATGTGGAGTATATTGCCTCCTCAACAGATTCTTTTTAAGAAATATGCCTGTTACTCAATTGTTCAACCATTATTTTTTTTAATAGAGTAGGGATACAAAGTGGGTATCGCTTTCGTTACGCTTCCTCAACTTTAGGATTGGTAGGAAGGGAATTTTCAGGCATCACAAACACCCATGGCTTTGAACAGAAATCGATAAATTTATTGATAAAAAATACTGGGACTCGAACTCGTGGATTACGCTAAGGAACCGACTATGAATAAAATAAATATCGCTGATATTTTTTACATTATTTTTATAATACACTTAGTGCAGTTAAAACGTGACTGTGAAAAGAGGAAAATTGTGGCAGTACGGTTGTCTTGTCACCCATTTTTGTCAGCCACTGCTGGGTCTGAGGCATTTAGTAACTAAGTAGCGGTTTCTAATAAGGATTTAATATGACACTGGCTGGGTCCGGCGGGTAACGAGATTATGAGGAAAAAATATCGCCGTATAAAACAGGCGAATGGGTCTCCTCAGCCACCTATCTAGAGAATAACAGCTTCAGGTGTCACGTTTTGAGCGTAATTGATTATGAGGCTTCACGAAGGTATTTTGCATAAAAGCTACCCTCAAACTGTAGAGCCAAAAGACGTAAGAAAGAGACAATAACTATTTTTTTAATTCGATCTGACGATCGATCTTTTAACCAACAGGTTACTTTTAAATATTCAATGAATAATATTATTTGTTGTGAAACTATTTGTTTTGAAAATAAGAATATTCAAGAAAATTTCTCAAATTTGAATCTTTCAAATTTTATATATTTCCAAACGTTTTGTCATTCGCCTTTCGGGTTCATTCATGAATTTAAATGTCAGCAGATGCTGGAACATTACGCCCATATCGTTAGTGACAAAACGTATGGAAATGTACATTTTTTCAAAATTTACGTCTGCTCCCAGTGTGGGGCATATGCCCTCCTAATGGTGGGATCTCAACAAAACTTTTTTTATACGATAATTAATTGTTTTGTTATGACACTTTTTTTCGAAGAAATTAAGGATAGAAGAATAGAGCTTGGACAGAAAAAGTCGTTGACTAATTGCTAATCGCTAATTCTCGCTATTTTAGGAGTGTAAGTGTTGAAGGGAATTTTTAGAAACCAAAAACACCTATGTTACACAAATACCTAATGTATATTGCAATGTCTATATTACCTTGCTTGGTGGATACATTGTTTTTTGCAATGGGAAATTCTTATTACTACAGCTCATAATGCAAAAAAAGAATGGGTATCATTTTCATCAGTGAAAGTAGAGAGTGAGTATGAGGAGAAGTGATGATTTTTGTAAAATTAGCAGGCAAGATTCAAATATGTTCTTTTGAAAATAGTCCTACTTCAAGGTTTGCTATGGTCCTGAAGCAACCTTGTAACTATTCCAACTGTACATCTCTCATATTTTTTTTTTCACAGTGAATTAGTGTTTACTTTTTAATATTTTCCATATTTGATTTTCTTCAAATAAAAAAGATGACCAAACTGTACATATTTTTCTTTTGTATATAATCTTATATTTAGTTTTTATTATAAATTATATGAATCATTGAGATGCAAAAGTCGTTTTGGGCGATTTTTATGAAAATGATCTATGCACACTTTATTTTTCTTTAGTTTAAATCCTATCTATTTAAGCAAGTGAGAGCTTCTAATTCTATCATATTCGTTGTGGAAAACATTTAAAAAATTTGTATCTGTTGCAAAAAAACCACCATTTAAGAACTGAGTTTCAAAAAATAATCAAACTTTTGATACACGTTATCTTTATACAAATTACATTTGAAAATGACAAAAAATACATATATACATTTAATGTTGAGTTTGTATTGACATCAGTTTTTCTTCATTTACACAAAACTTGAAAAAGCTTCCAGAGTGCTTTTGTAACTCAATGATTCACATTATTAGTGGTCGATTTGAAGTAAACTTTTAGAAACTTGATGTTATAATATTGTGGCAAATAACATTAAATAATTAAAAATGGTCGAATAAATAATAAAATATATTACGATGTTTAAGAAACCGTTGTTCCCCAGAGCTTCCATAAATAATTTGTGAAATGGTTTTCCATGACTGACTGGCAAAAACTGGCTACCTCTGCCCCCTTGTTCGACATAGGATGTACGCAATTACCCTTCATAATAATAATATGTCCGTCTATGGGAATTTAGAACAAAGCTTATAAATGCCCTGTGATCATGATTCACCCGAAGCGCGTTTAAGGGTTACTGAAAATTGCCTTACAAAAACGAATACTTTATCACTGGACGCTTAATTAATACCGCAACGCAAAATTTTAATTTTTAGAATATTTTAATGAAAGTTTGTCTTATTAAATAAATCGTGCACCTGTATAAAGGTTTCAATACTGAAAGATATAAACTATAGCAAGGAAAATTAAGGCTGCTTTCGCGTGGCAAACAAATGTTTAATGATGACTCTTGGTTTACTCGCCAAGTCCTCATAATATTTTATTAGTATGAATGATAAAGTAAAAGAAAATAAATTTATGTGAAGATAATCAATTTAAAAAATCTTGACTCTCATCTTATTATAATAATATTATTGGTGTGTTTTAAATGAAATAATTTTGATGCTATTTCTAGACAATAAATCTGAAGCTAAAATAAAAAGTATTAAAAAAAATATTTCAATAATGAAATGTGTTTCAATTATCATGCATTTCTTGGTCCAGCAGAAATAAAAAATGTAGACAAACAATAATTATTAAATTGCAAAAAATATTATTACTAGTTTGTTAAAAATAAAATCATTTTTTTATGTAAAGAATTATGACACTAAATGGACGGCAGTGGTGTAGTGGGGCCAGGTCGGGCCAAGTCAACGACCCGGCACCTGAAAATAAGCCAGGGCGCCGCCCTGCCACCTTTTTGACTTGTAACTTAATTTTCAAGTACACACATGTATTAAATATACTGTTCATACAATTTAAAAGCATTAAATCAAAATTGATCTACCCAACGGATTTTACAAAAATAAATGTATACATGTAACGTGAAGAAATTTCATCCCTAAAGTGAGTATAGCTTTCTTTAAAAAATCAATTGCGCGTTTTTTTATTGATTTAATTGTTAAAACTTGTCGTTTTTTAACTTAGGACGGATATAAAAAAAGCAAAAAAAAAATAGAGAAGAAATAAATGACCACCAGGCACCTATTTATTTACCACTACCTACATTCCTGTTTAAAGATGTTTCAATTATACAAAAATACATTTTTTTTTAAAGATAAAATAATCATTTTGACAACGTAGCAGGTTGCAGTTAGGGTATCCAATCCCGAAGCCTTTTTCAAATACCGGGATTTCGGGATTGATTTATTTTGAATCCCGGGATTGAGATTTTCTCACCGAGGAATTTGAAATCCTCAATTTGCTATACTTTTTCCCAGAATCTCACGAAAACTCGTTTTGTTTTTTTTTTTTTTTAACTCACCGAAGAATTTGAAATCTCCGATTTGGTATACTTTTTCCCAGAATCTTACAAAAACTCGTTTTTTTTTTTTTAGCTCACCGAGGAATTTGAAATCTTCAATTTGCCAATTTCGTGTAAATTTCGGGAATTTGCTCAAAATTTTTCAATCCCGAATCCCGGGATCGCGGCCATCTCAATACCGGAATTTCGGGATCAGAAAATTGAACGGGATCCCGGGATTGGATGCTCTAGTTGCAGTAGAGTAGACCAAATCGTTCAGAAAAGATATTCCGAACACGAATATCCACGATGGGCGTTGATAAATAAAAAGTTATTAGCTGTTAATTAAGTCAAATTTAATTGATTAGTATTTTTTCAAATATTTTTTTTATCTACTACTAAAATAATAATCAATAAAAAGCAATGTATCTATGCAATGTCATAAAAAATAACTACTCCAATTAATTGCAGGAATGCCTTTTCATAAACGAGTATTAATGTAAGATTTTGTTGTGGTAATTTTTATTTTAAACAGGTTTTATTAATTTGATAAAAAACTAATTCACATTGAGATTGAGTTGACTGAGATAACCAGTTAACAAAATTATTTTATTGCATTGATAGTTTTAAAATTTAAGCAATTACTTTTAAAACTGTAAGCACACTCATTTTTTTTTAACAAGGCTTCTTTTTATGATTTTGAAATAACACGGTTCTCTAAAAAGACTCAATTATACTTTTGCACGACTCCTGGACACAAAAAAACACAGAATCAGATAACGGATTTCTTAGTAAAAATAAATTCAGTAATAAGAAAAAAATGCATCACTAACCCATTAGATTAGACGTTTCACAAATTTCTAGCGATAAAAGCGATTTATGCCCAGTCCAATATAAAAGTCTTTCTTTGAAATATATATTGTATAATATATAACATTTTTTGTAATTTACTTATTGCGCCTTCATTATAACCTTTTTAAAATGATTTTCTAGATCGAAATTTTGTTATCTTTTCAAATAACACGGGTTTTTTAAATTCTTGGAACTAATCTTCAATTTTTCTATGAATTCTATCACTTTTTACACGGTTTTTTGTGGAACGTGTAAAAAAAGAGTTGAATGTATACTGTTATTATTATATTAATAATTTCATAAATTATTACAAAATTAACATATTACGTTATTGAAAGCAGCCCATGGTATTGATTGGTTAGGTTTACCAACAAAGGAAGCGCAGCGCGGTAAGTTTGATCCTTGACGGTAGTTTAATTTTACACCGTTTAAACATTTTAATGGCAGATTATTAATAAACATCCGTGAATTTAATTGAACATGAATAATTTCTGTAAAAGCATTTCTCAAAAGAACCACTTAATAATGAAATTTGCAAAACTCATCCTATATGGAAATTATCCCATTGTATGCATTTTATTATTATACAAAAAGATGCTTTAAATTAATAATATTCCTTATGATAAAGATCTAAAACATCCTTTTTAAAGGTTGAATCAAAGTGATACACCAGATTTTAGACCAGACAACTAAATTTTAATAGTGTATCTGTTTGATACCGGTCCTTTTTTTCATGTAGCGCGGTGGGACGGCGTTCCAGCACCATTTTTATTGGCATTTGTAATGTTTCAAATCAATATAAGCTCAATTTTATTTTTATTTTGATGTGAAAACTTTTGATTTTTGACGTGAATACGTTTTTAAAATTGCTTCCATAGGGAGACAATCCAAAAAAAAGAATGATAACAAAATCGGGGGATACAGTTTGGTGTTGCAGCTTTATATCTATCATCGCTATCCAAAATTTGGATAAACTGGATACCTAAAGAATCAAAAAATTGATTGCGCTATGTAAGGACTGTTATACATCACGCGGGGCCGAAGGGGAAGCGCCGCCATTTCGAGGACATTTTGCTGCGTATCGAGATTTATATTTATTATAACTTTTGACTCGGAGAAGTTACAATGTTCGTTTAAGTTTTAATCGTTAGCACTCAACAAAATCTATCGATTATAGATAAAACATTAGTGTAATATTGCGACTGTGACTATAATTAGGTGTTAAAATATAAAAAATATATCAAAAATGTATAATGTCAGGCTATACGCGTCAAAAAGCCAACTCGAAATACAGAGATCGTATACGGTTGGAAAGGACTTCTCAAGAGCAATCGAATGGTTCCTTTAAAACACCATATGACCGAGTCAAGCAGTGTCGGGAACGTAAAAATGAGGCGTTTTCACGTAAAACACACGACCGTGTCCATGACACAGCTACACCCCATTTTTCATTTAAACCATTGGCTGTGTGTCCCCGCTCACAATAATCACTGAAAAGAAGATAAAGCTTTTGTGACTGATTTCACAGATTCAAGTCCTAATACGAACAGCATTTTCTTCAAGGCGTGAGTGTTTGAGATATTTAAAAAAAATCCGGACGATTGATTATTTAACCACTCATACTGCCCTAGCCTATCCTTCTATCCTCACTCTCTTCGTAAAAATAAGGTTGAGCAACTGAGTAACAAGCAGTTCTCGTTAAAAAAACTTATGTTTAGATGTCTGTATTAGATGCCACATGCTCCACAGTGGGAACGGACATAGATTAGGAAAAAAACTTAAGAAGAAGAGAGTTCCGGTACTTACCTTTTATTTTTAAACAAAGCACAAGTATTAACTGTAAAACGTCTACTATATTTGAAATTTTATTGATAACTTTCTGATGCTGTGGGAGAGTGAACGTCTGTAATCGGTTACATACATAAATCATAAAATACCAATTGGCATATATAAAGAATATATTTGAACAATTGAATATGTTACTAAATATCTAAAATAAATTGGGAAAATGAATAAAAGTCCATGGTTATTTTACTGTTCATAAGCGATAAATAATTAATCAGTTTAATTTTGCGTGGGTCCAGCGCTCTCGATCTTTTTTTAGTTCTACTTAGAGATTTAAACGTGTTATGGTGAATCCCAATATTCCGACAATACGGGATCGCAAAATTGGTCGGGATCCCTGATTCCGGGATTGAAAGCCTTAATTGTTACCATGCCTTAAATGTTTTTTTAATAAATATACTTAAAATATTTATTGTTTTGGATTTCATGGGTTAAATAAGAAATTATTAGACTAGTTATTAATACTTACAAATAAATAAATGCTTATTTCATATTCACACCGTAATCACGTAATCAAGTTAATGAGAATTATTATTGCGTCTGTAATTCATATCAATCTAAACTACCTTACGATTGAAAAAAATCTGATTGTACGTATGTACTCACTATTTTTCAGTATACAGTTAAACTTTTGTGGGAAGTATAAAAGTTGTTAGAATCTCTTGATTTATTTGAATGAATGAAACCTATGGTAAATTATAACTGTGTCCTATCACTTTAAATTGAGTTAGAGCTGTAGAAATTGTATATTATTTAGGTGAATTAAATAATGCCCCACTGTGCCGGTTGGTCAGTTGTTAAACACACAAGCGGTTGTCATTTATCGTGGCGGTAATTCAAGTGGCAATCGTTTTGTTAAGCTCGCAGACCTCGTAAATAATCCTCGCTCCCGTCCTTCCAATGGCGAATGTCCGCCGCATTGTTATAAGTGTCAAAATTATGACCACAAGAGCAGTGTTCCCGATGATGCCACAATGGAGTATGTTTGAGGAGTCAATTAACTGGGGGCCGGTGGCTGTTAGCTGCTCACCGATGGCAGATGGGTCCGTTAGGCCCACGGTCCGGTCAGCTCAATCATTCGGCCCCGCGAGTGGGTCTGACCAGACAACGCCACCGTTCGGTAACCGGCCTTCGCTTGACAGATTGTCCCTTGGAAGAGTTATGGTCCCCAGCAGGGGTTTTCAATCCGAGCTCACGCTATTTGCCGTGATGGGTTGTATTTATTTAATGCGTGCGTATACTGATAAACCACAAAGCGGCAATTCGACTAATGCACATCAAAATACTTTTATGTATATAATTAATACTAAGAATAAATATAAAAAAATATTATCAGATGTTAGCAGTTTCCCGGTAATGACAGTCATTCTTGTTGAGAGGTTATTTATTATATTTATATATATAAACAAACACCTATGCAGTAATTAATTTGATATAACTTTCAAATGATTTCTTATCATTTCAATTTCTCTTAAATGTGCCTGTATTTATCATTATGTTATATCCCTCTTATTCTAATACATAGTTTTTTTTTATCCATGTTCACTCCCAATTTTAAAAATATGGCCTACTAATAGAGGTATCTCAACATAAGTTATTCTACGAGAACTGTTTGTTACTCACTCGCTCTCTCTTTTCAAAAGAAAGTAGTAGGGATAAAAGTAAAAGACTAGGACAGTGGTTAACTAATTGCTCTCGCTACGCCCGGTGATTGAAGGATTGGAAGGGAACATAACGACATCACAAACACTCATAATTTCAAACAGAAATTGAAAGAATGCTGTTCGTACTGGGGCTCGAACTCGTGAAATCCGACATGGAAGCCAACAACGCTTAATGCTGCGCCATATGACGCGACAAACTGTGTGTTTATCGTTTCAACTTAAATAATATCGCTTAACCTTCTCGCCGCGTATGACCGCTATGCATGTCCTAGCGAACATGCCCTCAGCGCGCGTGACACGTTTAGATGTCATGGAAATTTCAAACCCTATATAAGAGCTATCTATTGTGTTGAAATTGTATAACTTGGTTGAAAATATTACTAAATGTATATTTTACCCCATGGCATTAGTCAAGAAAGATTTAATATAGGCTAAAATAATTTATTTCTGAAACACGCCGTGAACGTACGTCACCAATGCAAGATTTTGGATAATGTAAATAAGCGATCGAGTGCGGGTGAAATTGAAATTGTTCCGACAATTTAATATTATAAGCATGGTATGGTGGTGTCGCAGTGTTCTCGGTCGCGCGTGGTGGTATTTTGCAATATGGCGACGTCACGCCACAATCGTATGAAGAATGATTATTGTTGAATTAAACCGAAAATACAAGAAATATATTAAATTTTATTATTGAAAAAAGTTACTTTGAGTGGCAATTAACATATTTAATTAGTTGAAAAATTATTACAATCTATATTTATAGTCGAAAATGCGATAACAAAATCCACAAAAAGGCAGCCGCGTACAGGGCATGCTCGCTAAATTAAGTGACGCGGGCAAAGGGTTAAAGTTTTTGATAATATGTCGACATTGTGATAAGTAGAAAAACATGTAGATTATTTCGCCTTATAACATATAACAACAAACAATATTAAGTTGGCAGGACCATAGTGTATCAAGATGGGCATAATTCACAATGTGAAATTAAATGTTCGAAAATGTCTTGAATGGGGATATTTGTGTATATTCGGGGAGTTTATTATTCCTGGATGCGAAAGCAGAATTGAACGAAATGCAGAGCTTAAAAAGTGTGGCAGGGAAGACACAACGATAACGGTAGGAAGCCCGAGGCTGAGGGTAGCTCTGGACATTCATTGCCCACTTTTGTTTTGTGTCACTTTGATTTATCGTGTTTTCAGAATGATACTGACCGCAAAAGCGTGCGGGTAAGACCTAACAGATGCATGCACTAGACACGGACAAATATACATTATTCCATAAAATGATTACTTCATATTCTATTTTAATATTACTTTTATTTAGTGGTAAGTAATTGTATTGTGCTTAACATCAATTTTTTGAACACTCACGCAACAAAAATGAAACGATGAATCTAACAATATGTGGTTACGTATAATTGGGCCCTCGAGAGGTGAAATGAGTCAACTAGTAAAATGGTAAAACTCTTTTCTTGGACGTACAATCACGTTATTATTTGGTGTTTTGGTGGATTGTTTATTTTTATTTTACGGATATAACACTGTTGCTATGTATTGTATATTAACTGAGGTTACTTTACTTTTACGATACTTTAAGACGTGTAGAATATTAAAACGCATCTAACGTTTTTTTTTTCTAAAATACCACTTGGCTCACTTCACCTCTTATGGGCCCATATAAAGTATTAATCTATTCACAGTTTGGGCAAATAAAACGAATAGTATTAATAAAATATCTTGGATTCAAATCTCGGATTTCAATCGAATCAATTTGAATCGCTTAAATTATATATATTCACACAAGTTTTTTCACTAACGACCCTGGTTTCACCACTCAGCATCTTCAGGCATTCAAGTGTACAGGTGAACTTGAACTGACGATTAGTAAATAAGTGTATTGTGTATAAATAAGAAATAGATCCCTAATAAAAGCTTAATTTTGTAAATTCTGCAAAAAACAAACATTTAATTTAGCGGTACTATTTAACTCATTAAAACATCAAGATCAAATCATCACATTATCTACATTGCGTTTAAGAATTTCACTATTTTTCTTTACTTCTTTCTCAGTAATTCCAAACGTATTTATAATGGAACATAAGTATTGGACAAAAAATAATGACGTTATTTTACTATTGTTAGACAGTTTTTTGGTGATACTTATTTTTTTGAGTGATGACTCTATTTTATCAAAAGTGCGATGTATAGTGCGTTCAATAAGTTCTACTAGAGATTAATCACAGTAATGCAAACAAACCGCAAGAAAGGCACGCAACAAAAAGATGGTAATAAAATACGTAGTGGGGCCTAAAAAAGTTTAGTGTTGTCGATGTCAGAGCGTTCCCATAGCCAGTAATGACACAGGGAGCCTTTGATAAATTCGAAGCCATTAGGAGAACCTGTTGTGGTCTTTATCTTACAGCATCATGAGTGTTCAGCATGATATCTTCCGATGTTTTTTATTCATCTGAGTGACAAGCGACTTAACATGGCATGTTATTATAATTTCACATAATGGATGGATGAGTCGTGCGAGTTACTGCGATATGTAACTAGTCACAGGGCTGGCTGTAGATATTAATTTCGCCATTTTGCAATGCGTATGATTGTTTTTTTTTGTTTTAATGGAAAATAATGAAAGTAAAAGATAACAAAGTACTTTGTTCTACAAGAATATATCACTTTATTATAAAGAATTTTCTGTTTATTCACTGAAATTATTTTACACTTCTAACAGCAAAGGGAAACATGCAGATGCCGTGTGGCGGCCATATGCTCCACATAAGGAGTGAATATGGTCAAAGAAGAAGAAGAACTACAACAAAGATCACTATTAAGATGTTTACTGTAAATTCTTGCTGGAAAGCCATAAAATAATAAAAAAAATACTTTTGTACTAATAATGCATTATTTAGTTTAAATCAGGACCGGTTACGTTTCAACTGCCAAAAATACTAAAAAGTGTTACTATGATTTAAGTTCCTATAAAAACGAGAGAATTGTATTATTATGTACATATACTAAATACTTGTGTAGTTTTATTTCATTAAAAAACTTAGTTTTATGATGATTGAATTATCATTTACTTGTGAGAATTTACGAAAGTAGAAACAGTTAAGTTTCTAATTCTAAAAGAACTACTTAATACAGTTGTTCATATTTAATCAAACTTTAAAATAATATAGTATTTCAGCATTACTGTATCCGTACTCTATAAGTTTTGCAATAATTAGAAACCAAATTGTTTGTAACATACATATATCCATAAGTGGAAAAAAACATAAAAGAAATATCTTTTATATTAATGTTATTCATAAATATAAAAAGATAAAATTTAAAAAAAAAAAGAATTATTTGAAATTATAAATTCATTCCGTTGAATAATGTCTTGACTAATAAAATGATGTATATATCTAACCATCGTGAATTATTTTATATGTTAATAGGACATTGAAAAATCAGCGGTTGGTCACTTGATCTAATATAGTAACATTATGTCCAATGAGTTTATTTGCCGACTAGTGTTTATCTATAGGTTACGGGCGGCCTTATAAACCTATTATGCCCTGACCATAAGGCTGCTGCGGTCGATTTAAAAAGAATTTCGACGAAACGATGAGAATTTTGATGGCACGCTATTTATAAATGTTATGAAGTGAAAAATTGTAGAGGTCGGATAGCATGGCGGTCTGATGACACCGACATGAGACATCAGAACAAATAATATGAGTTAACGTTTTTTTTTTCTTTCATACAATGATATGAACCTCCTGAGCAGTTTACGAGATTGATGCGGCATTAAAGAAAATACTGGGCATAGAATCCCAGTGGTATGCCTAAAAACGAATTGGAGAAATGAACATATAAAAAATACAAGATTTTATTCATGTTTGTTCAGCTATTTTTCAAATATCAGATATACAACATGTTCAATTTATTGATTAATTTGGTACTCACTAGATAAAAGTCCGTAAACGTAAGAATTATTATAAAAATGTAAAACAATAAATAATTGGCATTACAGCTTGTGCCAATGCACCAAATATTTTAAAGTTGTAAGATCATACGAGAAAAAACTCGATGAGAATTTTAGTAATGTAAGCCACTCGAGATAAACACAATGTAAATTTACATCACAAACACTTAGGTCTCAAATTTAAATTGAAACATCTAAATTTGACATTGACATTACCGGGAATCGAACTCAGACCCACCTGGTTGGTAGAGCAAGCTCTAACCAACTAGACCACAGCGGGCGACTAAATATATACTACATTATCGGGTCCTGTGGCGCAGTCCATTACGAAGAGCATTTTTTCGATCGATTTATGTTCGAAAGCGTGGGTGTTTGCGATGTCCCTCCCACAATTTACGATTCTGTAACAACTGGGTGAGAGTGATTAGTAAACTACTATTCCTGTTCAGTCTTATCCTTCTATCTCTACTACGCTCATTGAAAAAGAAAGGTTGAGCGAATGAGTAATAAACAGTTCTCGTAGAAAAACTTCTGTTCAGATACCTCAATTGGGAGGCGATATGATCCACATTAGGAGGAGACATGGAAAATAAATAAATAATAATAAATAAGAAATTTTAGGGGTCCTATAACTCAGCAAAGCTTTATCGATTTCAGTTTGAAGGTATGGGTGTTTGTGATGTCTAAAAAATCCCTAACACCCTTTCAGATTCTTTAATAACTTGGCGTAGCGAGAGCGATTAACTAACCACTAGTTCTGTCTCAGCCTTATCCTTCTATTCCTACTACTCTCTTTGAAAAATATAAATTTCCAGCGAGTATTGAAAGTGAACAATATATATCGACTGTGGAAAGGAAAAAGGACGTAACCCTCAATTTCCCAAAACAGCTTTTTTTCAATAATAAAAATGTATACAACTTGACACACGTTCTATCAAAAGGATTGAAGCTGAAAATGCCGAATAAGTATCTAAATTTAGCTTGTAAGTTTGAAAAAGATGACCTTGTAAAAAATTAAAACCAAGAAAAAACACTGAAATAAAGGTTTTTCCGGGTAATTTATTTAATTAATATTAGGTTATGTCAATTAATATTAGGTTATGTCGCCTGTGTGGTCGAGTGGTCAACGGTGTTGGCTTCGGCTACAGAGGGCCCGGGTTCAAATCCCGGTACGGACAGTTTTATAAATTGATTTTTCAATCGATTTATGAATTTCTGTTCAAAGGCATGGATGTATGTGATGTCTTGAATTCCCCCCTCTCACCTTTCCTATCCAATGAACGGGGCGTATCGACAGCGATTAGCTTACCACTAATCCTGTCCTAGACTTATCCTTCTATCCCTACTCTCTTTGGAAAAAGAGAGGTTGAGCAACTGAGTAACAAGCAGTTCTCGTAGAAACACTTCTGTTAAGATAAACTCCATTAGGAGTCCATATGCTCCACATTGGGAGCGGACATGGTTAAAAAAAAAATGTCAATTAAACACTAGTTTAGAAGTATCCGTGCATTTCAAGGTTGTGTATAATTCATAATTTGCATATGTCACATAATCATCAAAACACGTTTTTAGCGCCTCCTGTACAATTTGATATGTGTGGGTTACGTCCTTTTTCCTTTCCACAGTCGATATGTAGTAAATAATTATTAATTAAAAAGTTCATCGGACGCACGTCAATGGCGACGGTGTCGTTAATGTATGGCGAGTGATTTACGAAAACAAACAGACTTAATGAGACATTTGTTTGAGTTTTGAGATTTTGAATGATAGCGGCTCAAATCTGACCAGAGATTGAAAATTTTTCATCGGATAAGAGGTTATTTATTTCAGTGTCGGATTGTTTTAATATTTCTAGGCAGATTAGCATAAAAAGGCAATCCTCAAATACCACACTTATTATTATTGTAAAATTACGATAAGCCTGCGACAAAAAATGAATTTTCATTAAGAGGCGCCAGATCTGTTTCACTGATTAATTAATGAGCTTAATTCTTAAATAATATACTCGGACAAACTCATCTCGGAATAATAATGTAACTTCTTTTAGATCTCATTTGTGTTTTTTGATTTAGTTGGTAGATGTTTTTTGCATAACTGTCTCGAATTAATAACGTATGATGAAACAATATCACCATTTTTGAAGCAGACCACATATCATACTCAATTCAGTTAGTACTACAATATATTTTGTATAACCTAAAAAATATAGTTAATCTTAATAAAAAAATTATAATATATTTGATACACCATTTTTTTCTAGATTGTATAGTACATCAATATCACAAACATATTTGATTCTTTCAGGAATGTTATCGTTTCACTCTCTTGAAGCTCGAAGATCGTTTTCAAGTTTAAAGCATTTTTCTTTTCTTCTTTGGGGCCGAGTTAATAATCCTGAAATTCTAATGACTATTAACTTACATGCTCCCAATTTATTCTTACGTAGGCGAAAATATGAGCAAAAACTTTTGTTTTAAAAAAAATTGTTCCTCGCGTAGGACGTATGAGTCGCCAGTTCCAAGGGTCGTTCGACTGATCAACTCATTGCCTAGAGAACTGGACATTTTAAGTGACAGTGTTTGTGACCTGTTTTTTAAGTTTTACTTTTTTATTTCATGATTTTGTATGTTGATTTTAATGTATTGTGTAATATGATGTATTATGTAAATTTATTTTTTCTCATTATATTATAGCATGGCAAATTGGCATCAGCTGTAATGTCATGTACTGTACTTTTAATTTTTAAACAATAAATAAATAACATATTATCACCTTAATTTAGTCAAATAAAAATATTTGATTTTTTTATCGTATAGTCGTAGACTTTGCACAGTGAAACACAATTTTATATGAATATACAATATAGTAAAAACTTAATTACTTTGCTGATAACAGTATTTTTGTTATTAAAACTAAATAAACTCAATTTTAATGTATAAATAGAGCTTTAGAAGGGTAATAAATATGTATGATTTTTCACAGAGCTATAGTCAAACGATCCGAAAACATTAATAGATTTCAATAAACCACATATTTGTACAATTCTCATGGAAAACAAACTAATATAAATGCATTTAATAACTTACGAAATTATATTATTGATAAATTCGATTGAGATTTATCCCCCATAGTGAAATCTATTGTTCCACATCTCTCGTGTAGCAATCACTCAGCGGGTATCTCGTATTATTTGTAATGATGTCATTATTTTGATGAAGGGCTTTATTTAATATTGTATAAGTGATATGCACATTTTGATGGTATTTTTTCTCTTTTGGACATCACCGAGATAAGTGAGCTCTGACGATTTATTGCTGAAAGCCTTTTCCCACGGAGGCATGGTCAATTAGGGTGAATTATAATATGGATATAGTTAGTATTTAAAATTTCATTTCATGGGCGAATGATGTAAGTGAGTAAGCTATAGTCATACTTGATTTTTTTTGCATCGCTTAGTCTGCCAAGTAGCAATATATTGAAGAATTGGATTTTATATTTGTTTATTCACTTTTTTTACAATTTCCGCTCCCAATGTGGACCATATGGATTCCTATTGAAGTTTATCTCAACAGATTTGTTTCTACGAGAACTGCTTCTTACTCAGTTGCTCAACCTCTCTTTTTTCAAAGATACAAGGAGTAGAAGGATGGGGCTAGGACAGGACTAGTAGTTAGCTAATCGCTCTCGATACGCCCCGTTCGTATGATAGGATGGGTAGGAGGGGGAATTCAAGACATCACATACATCGATGCCTTCGAACAGAAATTCATAAATCGATTTATAAAACTGTACGTACCGGGATTTGGATCCTGGACCTCCGTAACCAAAGCCAACGACGTTGACCACTCGACCACACATGCGAAAATACTTATTCAATACTACACATTATTTATTATTAGGTCACAGTAGCACATGTAAGGATTCGTTTAATTTAAATGCGTCGTGTAAGTAATACGCAGACAAAGAAATTATGAGTGGGAGCTTATTTAAAAGCTCATCTGTAATAGTTTACTCAAAAATTTTACTCACAAACTCTCTTTCTCTGCGCATGCTATATGAAAGTTATTGAGTGTGAAGGTGTGTGTACTGCGAAACAGATATACAAATAAGTTAAGATAAATATTGTCACTGTTCTGGCAGAAGTTGGCAAATAACAGATTGATAGTTTTGAGTAGACAAAAAAAAATCAACTTTTAAGATGAAGTCTTTAACATAGATATTTTATGTTACATAAATAATTATAATATAAAATATGGAAGTAATAATGCCGATCAGACGCAAATAAGAGATTTAAAACTGCAAGGCAGGGACAATTGCCTGCTTTTATTTAGTCAACAATATTAATAATTGCATATAACAATAAATGTTTTTTTGATAAACTGGTATAAGCAATCCACCATCCGAGTAGAGACAAAGAATTTGTGTCAAAGAATCTCTCTGTAAACTAAACTCATTTAAGTCAGTTTTGTTACTTACCAACTTTTGCCAAAAAGGTGACGATAATATATTCTAATGATAAAACATAATAATGAGTTTACAACTCTTCAACATCTTTAGTTATTCCAATAAAGAAGAGTAATTATTTGAATAAATTAAAATAGTTCTGAAATTAAGGCGACAGTGTAAAACGTATCATAAACAACTCACAAATAAAAGAAGAGTGAATACGTGTTACCAACACACAAAAAAAGTATATTAAAATATAAATAAACACAATTCGAAATAACTTTTATTTCGATTATTCTTGCTGTGTATGTCGTTGATAAAAGACTATGGCAAAATTTATAGATCGATAGTGGATACGATATTTCTGAAAATAAAATTTTGCGTTGATTATTTAATAGATAATCCACGATATTATTAACTAAAACTGTAAGCACGGTTTTCTATTAAAGATATAAAACATAATTATAGTAATAGAATCAGGGTTATTCTGATAAAAACTGACTAATTTCACTTCAATTTGAAAGCGTTTATTGTATCGAGCACGACCTTTTACAACAAGAAGGAAAATATTTGATTTAATTTTATTTCAAATTATTGACCAGAATAAATGAAAATTCTAAAAACAATTTTGATGATAATATGATAATGCTAAAGAGGATATATATTATATTTACATGAGAATAGTGATAAAAACAAAGTTGGTATGATTGTTTATAGCTTTTTTAAAGATTCTGTAGAGTGGCAGACGTGTTACTACGGAGATAGAAGTTTATTTCCCTTAGATTTTTTCTATTAAATTCATGAGTTGCTCGACTTTTAGTTAGTAGTTCAAGAAGCCAGCTCAAGTTGTCGCTGGCGCAAAAAGTCAGAGGAACAAAAGCCGTCGGAGACACTGCTTCCAGTATTGAAATGTCAAAGCGGGCTTTGCGTGCATTATTACTTCTGCGGAGGCCTCGTTCTTGGGCGGCTAATCCTAATTTATTGGCGCGCATTTCGCCAAGTCGCCAGCGTTATCCGGGGTGATGGATGGCGACACGCGGCGGCGGCGCTCCGGCGGTGTTGCCCGGAACTCGAAACGATTTTCCGAATGAAAGCATTTAGATGGAAATCGGAAAAGTCTTAAAGTAAACTATAGGAACTACTAACATGTTTCATTGTCGAGATAGTTTTATTCATTTTGCCGTATTGACATCAAGATGTAAGTAATTCAGTACAATCAACCAACCACCCCACTTTCATCCAAGAATAAGATAGTAAATTTGATCAATTGTCATAATACAAGAAAAATTGACCATGTAAATTGTGAACGTACTGTAAAACTGTTAAACGACTTATTAATATAACTTTTTAATATAACTTTGTATGACCATGTAAATTGTGAACGTACTGTAAAACTTTTAAACGACTTATTAATATAACTTTATAACATTTGTCAAAAATATATAAACAATTAAATGCTGTTTTAAATTGCTAAATTAAGTTGTTCTACTTACTACAATCAGTAACTTTCACATGTATGACTATCAAATTAGCATATAATTGTAGTGTTTGTCTATATTACAATATATGTATATCTCGCTTATGGTCATTTATTGTGTTTTTCAAAAATTCTCATATGATTCACACTCCACCGAAAGAAATGCTCATTTTAGCATACTTTCGAATGAATGATGTGATTTAATTTTCTAACTATTATATACTTTTCTCTAACATAAACTAAACGACGGAAGACAATGTATTATAATAAAAAAAAGTAATGATTCATTGGTCAGAATATTATGTTTGCCATAAATTGTTTTTTTTTTACAATAATCTTATTTTGTAACGATAGCTGCTGCAAAGCTTGGTGCCCTTTTTAGAGATTTCCGTAGACCTAATCAATCGTATAATGTCATATTATATATAACTATATCTATTCGTGACATTTCAAGTTAAAAGTAGGAAGAAATTAATACTTTCAAATGTTACTTATCACGGTTAACGACGCATACAAATTTTCTTTCTTTGTAATTTGAAAATTTTTAATCATTATGTTAGTAATCAAAAAGAATCTAAAGCACTAATGATTTTGTCTATAATTTCACAAAGGATAACTATGTAGAAAAACAATATTAAATTAGTTAAGATTAATATATATTACATATACCCATTCCTTATGTAGTTGAAAATAATTTGATTTTTATTTTCATATGGATAGAGTATAATATATTGGAACAATGGTTGTGCATGTTCAGAGCGAATCAAATGAGAGTGTTACCATATCACGGAGGATTTCATAGATGCCATTTCGTTAACTTGCTGTTAAATGGCGCGAACGGGTCGTTATTTACGCAGTTATCTGTAAAGTACTCGGTCTACAGGAAATCGGAATCAAAACACTTACGAGCTGATAAGATGGCCGTATATGTTTCACTCTTCACTTTATTTTATAAATATAAAATAATTTATTTGCAATCATAACGGAATAGCTTGTATTGCTGATCAAAAAATGACAATGTTAATGCACATTGCTTCAAAATAGATCTAGCGATTAGATGACCGATTTTGCTTCGTTGCTAGTTAATACCTATTGTTACACCTGTCTTTAGGATAGGATTTGCGTGAACGGATTCCATACATCACATATGTATGGCCATACCTTTGGAAAAACGTCCATAGAACGACGACCGGATGAATGGTCCAGTGGTCAACGTAGTTGACTTCGGTTACGTAACTCATGGACTCGAATCCTAGTACGGACAGTTTATATACAGCAAGCGTGGCCAAACTTTTAAACGCTACGATCGACTTTTGTAAATTATTGACATCGTATGTTAGGTAATTAATTATAAGAAATGTAGAAAGGTAGCTGTGTAGAAACGAGATGTATACATATCGACAGGTGGGTGACTAAATAGTTACAAGCGATCGACCAGTCGACCGCGGTCTACGCTTTGGCCACTCCTGCTATAAATAGATTGACTGTAATATAATACATGTTTCAAAAACTACTTTGGACATAAAATTGGTTTTATTTAAGCTTCAATAATTAAGAAATATATAATTTTTATGCTCGCCATAAAAGGTAAACCTTATTCTATAAAATTTAAACTTAAGGTTAACTAAAAACTAGCGACAACTTCATTAATTTTATTTATCATTTTCTTTTCATTGACAACTTTTACGGTTTTGTGTGTTTTTTTGTGAAATTCGTGCTTTTGAAATTATATAACAAAACAATTGAATATTTTTCATGCATAAGCGAAGCCTGTTATAATTTATTGTCGAAAAATGCGTGGGTATATAAATTATAAGTCTCGCCGCGCGATTTTCGGGGATTACACATGGCTACACATTGGCAACACCTCCGCAATGATCTTCACGTACGATATGCTTCGATTAACTGATTAATTAAACCAGGGCAAACGTTGCGCATTTCAATTTCCCCGCCACAATAAGCTATTCATTGTTTGTCAGGCAGTGTTTGAATTTCGAACATTGTTAGAATGAGCCGATTACGTGACAGATGAAAATAGAAACAAATGATTGATCTTTTGGATTTTAGATGTCTAAAATAATTGCTTTTAATCGAATTAAAAAAGCATCAGTTTTTTTAGCAAATGGTATTATTATAATATATTCGATTTAAACTATGATAAACGGAGATATATACATTTTAATATATACTAAAACAATTGAATGAAATATCCAACAACTACAAAATAAGAAAATATATATGGATTATCGTTTGAAACTTAACACATTACTTAGGTCAAATTTGCGAAAGCACAATATTTACTAATCAAGACAGTAAAGATCTACGCCGTAGAGAGTTGGCGTAGAGCCAATATTTTAACACTTTTTCCGGATGATGAAATCATCGTGGTATAAGATTTGAAAAATTTACAAAACTGCGCAGAATTTGAGTATTTTTATCACTGAAAACAACTTTTGCAGACTGAAAACCATTTAAACTAATTACAAACTATTGCGTGTCTAGTAAACTAATAGTAGCACGGTGTTCAGATGCGATGAACATTTAATCAAAATTAGCCAAAATTGGTCTTGAATAAACGTTACTGTAGCGTAGTTTGAAGTCGACAATATAATGTATGTCTTAGAACAATTTTAAAATACACAATATTACTTCAAGTCGTTAGATAAGATAATAAATATTATTGGTCATATAGTACAACAAAATAATTCCAGTGGTGTAGTGGAGCGGGGGCGCGTGAGGTCGGCGCTTCCACACCTTTTCTTTAAGATTTGGAATTTCGCGATAAATGTTATTTTTAATTACACATATATATAATACAATGGTTTTTTTATAATTTTTCGAAAGAACGTATTGTTGGAAACATGTTGGTGCGGAAACTAGATTACTGTGGTTAAAGAGCATTAAAATATTATAAATAATCAGGGTCTCTAAATTAGCACTACACCACTGGTTAATATCATACACTGTACAAGTTTCAATATCTGTTATCTAATGGTAAGTAAACTAATGTAAACTGAAGATTATATCCAAAGAATTCAGGTAAATTAAGATATTAATGTCGATCACCGTAGCCAAGTGATAACGCTGTCCTAAGGCACGAGTGTCAGTGATGTTTTTATCGTTACCCATTCACCTACTCGACACTATTTGTTCTTAACTGTATTCTTGTTTTCTTAATATCTCGGGCATGGAAAGCTGTATGTCTTGCTAACAACCGATTGGGTTTTGTATGTAAGTTCATCGTTGAGAGGTGGTTAGGTAAAAAATAATCAAATACGTAAGAAAGGGTCAAAGTTGAGTTCCTTATCTGATGTGATTCTTTACGTTGAAGTAACAGGAAAATTGAGGTGCTCGAAAATGGTGTTAGGTATTATAATACCTTGCTGTCACTTATCACGGCGTACCGCTGGAATGTTAGACATCATAATGGCCGGGCCTAGATCCATTTACTCATTATTGCAGCACGCGTGCCATTCGACGGTTTGCACCAGCCGCGTCACTGCCCGCGTTAATGTTCTCGTTGTGTAGTTAGGGCGGGGGTTTGGGCGGCTGCAGGCCACCGCCCAACTAATCGCCCGACGGCGCCGCCCGCCGCTAATTGCCGTCGCGACGCCTCACGTCATGCATACCAACTAGGCGGGCCGGGGGTGAAGTTTCCATCCATGGTGTATTTTACCTCTTGATGACAGAATCAACCTCCACGTCTCTTGGATTGTTACAATATTCTTTGTTATATATATATATAAACGTTTAGTAACTAATGGCATGGAAAATACAAACGTACATGTTAAATATAAAGTTTCTCGTAATAAGAAGATAGAAAAACTGTTCACAAATTAGTAAGAAAGTGTGCTAGAAATTTCTTTTACTCCACAAAAAGATTTTTTGAATTTTTAAAAATTAAAGTTGTCATAATTTAAATGATGTTTACATCATTTTAATGGGAGCCGGTAAATTGTTCGAATGCAATCGCTACGCCCAATTTTCAGTAAGAATGGGTGAGAGAGTTTCAAGAAATTACATATATGTGTGCCTTTAAACAGAAATCCATAAATAGTTTGAAAAATAATTGATTAAAAAGTGTACGTATTATTATTCAAGCCCGTGACCTCCGAAAACAAAACCAACGACCTTTTCCACTCGACCACTGGCAACTGAATAATAAAATAAAATAATAAAAAATATTATGACTTTTTTTTGATTTATGGTTATTATTTCCCGACTTGCATAAATATTTTTTTAAAGAATGAGTAATTAATGTTTAAGCTTTTATAAAATTTTAAAAAAAAATTGGAGCAATTTGTAGTGTCGAGTAGCATTTAACGTTCGAGGATTTGGTTATTCGAGGATCTTGGTATTCGAGCAATTTCCATTCGAGGAATTTCATTCGAGCAATTTGCATTCGAGCAATTGCATTCGAGCAATTTACCGGGAACACATTTTAATAACATCTATTGGAAAATTGCTGTTCGTTTTGACTTAACACTGACGTAACGCTGTACCGTTCACTATCACTCAAAAATATCTTCGCATTATATCTTTTATGTTTTTATTCTACTGACTGATCTTTTAAGACAACGAATACAATTTTTGGTTGTTAATCAGTAAATTAAATTTCATCCTTCTATCATCCCCATATAATTATTGTTTTTAATACGTTATTCATAATGTTTTTCTATTCTCTAAGTGTCAATTTCAATTGAATTTGCATAGTCTTACGATTATAGTTATTACAGTCGTGCAGAAATTTGTAATACTAACAATGCTGATTTTCTGAGCGAAAACAGTCAGTTCTGATTACGTGAAAAATGCGTTTCATTTTTATAAATATTTTATGTTGAATATAAAAAGCACATGCCAACAACACGATATGTATTATATATTTAAAAATATGTCAGAGAAGTCGACATAAGTATACCTACTGTAAAACACCCCTTTCAGAAGTTTTTAATGTCTGCCACAACACGCCAATCAAATTCATTATTTACTTGCTCTCTTTTTATTGTTAACTGCCCCACTATATCAAAGTCTCTGGACTCTACTTTTTACAACCAGTAGCGTATCTAATGTAAAATATATATTTAATTATTCTAATTTAATTAAATGTAAAATTTGTTGTTCAGAATTTTTTAACTGTCTTTATATTATAAAAATTCACACTGAAACAGCTCAAAGGTTTGAACTAATTAATACGTTTACAATTATTTTTCAAACGTTTTATGAATTTGTATCTTAAGGTATTTGATGACTTTGTTGTTTGTATTTCTCTCAAAGCTCCTTATTTAAAAACGGGGCGAAGAAAGCTTTTCATAAAATTTAACCAATTACCTTGTATTATTACTCTCTCTAGAGATTGAGAGACATGGAAAGAGAGAGATTGAACAACAGTATACTATGAATTGAAACACGTTATGAGAGGTCTATCCATTATATTATGTCTCCATACTAAGACACGGTTTTAAGAAATGACTAACTATTACTACCGACGTAGTAAAATAATGAATAATGCAGATTCTATAATATATTTTTGAATTTCAGTTACGTACTGTAAATTTAAAAAAAAATATTATTCTCTTCTGAAATATATAAAGATGTGGTCAGTCAAAAATGTTCACTGAAAACCGTCGATTACTTATATTTTTATTGCTGTTAAGGTCATTACTGTCAATACTTAGTGGAAAGGCATTATATAAAAAAAACCAATAATGCTTGTCATGAGTGAAATTGGTTATTAGTAGGTAAAAAAGAGTGTTCTTTTTATCTTCTCTTCTCTGAAAATGGAGATTAATTTAATCAATTAATGCGTTCAAAACTCACAATAGAATCAATGAAACTGTATGATAATGCATGCACAACTAGGGTATCCAATCCCGGGATTTCAGGATTGATTAATTTTCAATCCCGGGATTAGGATTTACTCATTGAGGAATTTGAAATCCTCAATTCGCTATACTTTTTCCCCAGATTATCTCCAAACCTCGTTTTTTTTTTAGCTCACCGAAGAATTTGAAAATCTCGATTCGCTATATTTTTTCCCCAGATTATCTCCAAGCCTCGTTTTTTTTTTAGCTCACCGAGGAATTTGAAATCCTCGATTTGCCAATTTCGTGTCAATTTTCGGGATTACGAGATCACAAATCCCGGGATTGGATGCCCTATGCACAACAGATTAATTTTTTACAAACAAAGTTACATTTTATTATAAACATTTGTATGATTCATAAAATTTGAAGAGCAGACATATTTTTTATAAAAGTTATTTTTTAGAGTTAAAATCATATCTACGCTATCACCAAAATTAATTATAAAATAAAATAGTAAATATTTGATACTAAAAATTAACTGAATATAGCCCGACCAAAATCGTTTCCATACTTTTTCCGTGGGTACTGTCATTGATGTAATGTTTTTGTTCCGCCTTTGTGAATGACCATTTCACGCACGACACTGTGTGAATGTGTCAGACTGTTTGAACAAAATTTTATCTTATACTAAATTACCATAACCCCCCCCCCCCTTCGCTAAATCCTATTACAATGATTGATCTGAGGTGTTATGAAACGTTTTCATTTTTGTTTTATTTTAAATTTGTTTGGTCGGAATCTGAATTTTATTTGTCATTTGTTGTAACGATATTTTAAATAGGTGGACATTTTTTTATATGACTGGCAGAATAATTTAAATAATATTGATTGCATGTCAAGCGTATAATTTTGTGAATGTTTGGTCTATACTTTGTGATTATTGAATTCTTGGCAATATATTTTAAAATAGTGCTTTCTGTTATATTTATTTCCCGAAAGAACCTCTGTGTTTATTCATATTTTTTCTTTGCGACCAACGAAGAATCAATAGAATAGAATGATGCTTTGTTTTCGTTTTCTTACCATTACCATTAAAACACTAATTTTACCATATTATTTGTTTTGTCTATAGACGGGCTCCGTGGTCTAGAGGCAAGAGATTTACTCTAGAAAGCAGCTGGTTCTGAGCTCAATTAACGGAAAGTTCATTATCATAATTAATATCCTCCACTTCTCTCGACCATTCACCCTCTTACGTTAATCGCTGACCTTCGGCACTCGCAGTTCATGTGACACCCCACCCATCTAGCAAAATCGCGGTATTCTAACGGTTCGCATTCCCTCAAGGGTAGTAAATGTGACACATTTTGTTTAAGTTTAAGCAAATCTGAAAATGCCAGGCTCAACGTAGAGGTTACTTAGCTCATGGTTGTGCCGACGTCACTAAGTGACATCCTCGCAGAGAGTACCGACAATCTTTCACAGAGTCTTGATTCTGAGAGTACTTAAATCTAAGCCTACAGGTATCTGACCAATACGCAAAGTCTTGTTTCTGACTTAAACACTTAATGATGTTATTATTTATAACTTAAACTGTCTTAACAAAATAATAAATAGTTTAGTTTGAATTTTTAACCAAATTTTGCACAGGAGGACCTCATTTGAAGGAAGTATATCAAATCATCAACAAAATTGCACAAATATCAATGATAAGGATGATTTTTTTTTTATTACAACATATAATATTTCTTCCCATCAACATTAACGATAACAGACTACATAGTACTAACCACCATAATAAACTAACAAAATAACAATAAAAAAGAGAACGGAGTCTGAAAGATTATGTATATATCCATACGGCGCTTTTAAGATATTTAAAATGATCTGATAAGTAATAAATAATGTGTCACACAAAATGAAACACATTTTTAACTTCAAAGCTGACGTATTGTATTATTAATATTTATCAAGTAAATAAAAACCTATTAGCTACCGAATCAGTGTTAAGCAAACTGTATTTGAGCACTTCAGTTGTAAAACTATGAGAGAAATAACCCCTTTTCACACAAACTTATGGTTTTCTTCGTCCCTTATCAGTCACACTTTGTCGTTATAAAAGCACAATAAGTGTTCACGGGCGCCAGGGTGCTTTGGATGCTAAGAGAAACCGGCAGCTTTTTGGGAGACCACTTGAATAAGTTACCTTAGTATAATTTGTAACATAACTCGTAAAAAAAGATAAGCAACATAATATTTTTCAAGTATGCACAATAGTTTTGGACAGCGAAAAACATTGCCTTGTCAGAAAATGTATTTCTTTCAAACAGAATTTGACATATTATAATATAATATAATTGAGCCACCGAGCCAAGTAATATTTTAATAAACAATAGTTTCATACATTACATAATATTATACATGTCTTTTGTATCGTAAACTTAGCTTAGTAAATACACATTGAAATAGTGTTATCTTCCAAAAATAAAAAAATATATAATCCACCAAAACACGAAGTAAAGTTGCATTGGATGAATGCACCCCTTGTATATGCAGGGACGGTTATATTTCATAAAATAGTATTCAAACATAACATTAAGACCATTCACTCATTTTAAATTCTTAATTTATTTATTGTATATAATAAACATTTTATTTTATTTTATTTTTTAGACAATAAAAACACGAAGAATTTCAAATAAGTGAATGGTTTAAATGTTAAGTTTGAATATTATTTCATGAAATATAACCGCCCCTGCATATGCAAGAGGTGCATTGATCCAATGCCACATTGACCGGCCGCCACTGCGTGATTGTACTTAAATGTCCGACAGATGATTTATACCATTTTACAAGTTGGCTCACTTCACTTCATGAGGACTCATATTATTACACAACGCTAGTCACTAACGTCGGTTGCGGTATCAACGGGTATAAGTCCCAGAACGAATACGTTATAAACTGTTTTTTTTTTTAAATATGTTTATCGGTTTTTGTTCGAAGTAGTGGTTCCGCCCTTTCACTACTTTGATCATAAAAATCAGACATAGCGAAAGAAGTCACAGCTGAAATCAAACCAGTTTTCGTCATACATCTACTTTTAAAATTCTCTCTTTTTTGGAAAATACTAATTTTAAAAATAATAAAGTTTAAATAATCATTTTTCATCCAGTCAAACCACAATGTGTTTTTAGCCTATATGCTGAAATTCATAATTTATGAATGCATGCAATTTGTCATTTTTTTCTTTAACAACAGGTAAATATGTAATGTATATAATTAAGATTATACATATTCGAAGAATACAGGTGGAAGTAATATTAAATTGCATTTTTGTATAATGTTGATAAATCTTTTTATTGTATTTACTTTTTGCACAACGGAAAAAAATCACCAAATAATAAATTAATTTTATGACAATGCTACTTCACGTTAGTTTAAAAATTATGACACTTGTTTCGCATTTTTAAGAAGCATTCTAAAACACAATATCGAAAAGTTATAGAATATTTTTTTTATTAAAAATAAAATTACACAGCTCAATTTTAAGGTGTTCACCGCCAGTACTCAGCGGAAAGAAATTATATTAAAAAAATAATATAATAAACATTCTTTTAAACTGATTCAACTTTTATTTTATATGATCATGACCGAACCCTGTCCCGATCATATAAAATAAAAGTGGGATTAGTTTGTACAAAATAGTGTTTTATTTATTGAATATTACACCCATTTCCAGGAAAAAAGCAAACATAATGTTAAAAGGTTGTATTTGTGTCTCTGAATCGCATGCTAAAAATATTTTATATCTTATTTTCTAGTTGCAACCGTAAATTTCCAGTCATAGATTAAATTTTTATTAAAAGCTGACCTAAAGAAATATTTTACATTTGAATTAGAAAAATTGACATCAACCGAGTAATTAATTGTTGGTTATTATAATGTTATATTACATATCAGCCAGTGAGTATAAAGAATATTTTTTATAAAATATTTATTCAAGATAAATTCAGAAAAAAAATATCCACTTGAAGAATTTGAAAAACAGAAGTCGATGTGAATGCATCGCGGCGGCAGATAAAAAACAAATTTTGTTTATTTTAGTAAATTTCGGTGTTATGGTGTCTACAAGATAATAAAAATATGCACCTTTCGCGGTTTACTTTGAAGTTTACTTGCACTTGATATCGTTTTATACATTTCAAAAGATACCTTGTATATTTGAGTGCATTTATGTTATCTGAAACGAAACGTACCGGAGTTTTATGATAAAGAACGTACAAACAGTATCACATACGTATTACTCATGCAACTAAAATTTGGATTAGTTTTACTTTAATTTTCATGGAATATTTCTCGCGTTAGAAAAAAATGATACCATACTAATCACTAATTACACATTATGTCTTTAGTTCTATAAGAATAAAATTGTCCAGAACTGTTAATAGCTATTTCGAAAAGTACCTTTGATAATTTTATTAATGAAATTAACGTGATACTTATTATAATGCAATTTTTCCGACTTTATCATTTAAATATAGCACTAAAAATGAGTAAAATAACACTTTTTTTGATAAAAAATTATTATACTATAAAACAATTTATTATTTCGCGAAATCTATATCATTCTCTTTAATAACATCTAACTACATTTTTTTTAGTATGCATCACAAATTGCAAGGCTTAACATTTTAAATTAAAAAAAACACATAGAATTTGAAGATATTTTGTTAAGAATACTTAATTTATCGATAAGATTTATTATTATAGCTTATCATATATTCATTAAAACGTTCTTTTGTGCAGGTTTATCAACAAGTCTTTTTATTTGTCGAACCTATAAGATGGTTTAGTTAAGCAAACTAAAGATGCTAGGTTTTTGTTTGATTTATGTTTTTTTAAAAGAAAATGTTAAAATAGAGAGTATAATAAAATCACTCATGTTATTTATACACGCTCACGCAGAAAAGGGTTCGGGTTTCATTGGGAAACATTGACAAAACACAGTAAGAGAATCGCTTTGATTTCAGGTTTGGTATACATTTTGTAGATTCGGCGTGATTCCTGTTTTATTTGTCACATTCGGCCGCATCATTTGTGAGCACATGTCGGGGGAAACGTGAACTACGGCCATATTACGTTTGCGAGGCTCAAACACTCCGAATAAGTAATTTCGGCGAAATAACATGCGAGCACGCAGTAGGGGCGAACAACAAGTCAATCGAATAAAATCTATCCTAAAAAACACTTTGACGAGCGCAATATTCTCTGGTCCGCAATAAAACTGTTTTGAAATGTCGACTGCTCAAATAAGTTCCCGTATTCTTCATTCCGCCATACGCTGCACAATATGATTCTTCTGAGGTTTTATGTCTTAAGGGGTGATATGAAAAAAGGACAGTCTTTTTGAATTTGAATTCGAAATCCATTTCATCATAATAATGTATATATTATTAAACAAATAAGTAATTTTGTTGCATATTTTCAATGAGTTCTTACTTCTTAGTGAACTATATAAAAAAATGAATTTTACATTAAAAATGAACTCCAACAAAAAAGAATCATCAGACAGAATATCACTAGGTTTACTAATAAACTAAACATTGATTATAATTGTTATTCATAAGCTACAGAATAAAGGCCTGGATTTTTTTCTTTCCACACAGTAAGACGATAAAATATTAACATTGATAATACTTATTATGTAACAAATTTACTACTTACAAAGCATACTATGCATTACCTATTGTATTTATTATAAAATTTATTAAATCAGTTTTTTCCAGCCAAGTGCTCATTCAATATTATCAGCACTCAACCATTCTCGAATTCTTCTAAATAGGTAATAGACCAACAGATATTAAGAAAAAAAATCCTAAGTGTAAGAAGGTGTTTTCTGAAAGCGATATCTTCAACGTCTTAATAGCAATAAATAATAGAATTAAACTCTTGTTAGATCAACAAAGTCAGATATAATAAAAATGATTGGATGATTAAAAAAATATACTGTCGATATATAAAAGCAGTGCGTTGTTATGAGAAATTCATAATTGCACGATAATTTTGTCGTATGATCTGTAATATATATATATATATATAAGAAATCACAGGTTTCTGATATAACATAACATACGAAAAAGAAGGAACATTTTTGAGGTGATGATAACATAATCTTTTTATGAACGACTATTTAAGGTTAGTTCATTTAAACTTTTCTACTGATTAAACCTTTTTTTACTAGTATAAAGGGTTAAATTTAACTTCTTCAAATATACTTATTTCTTATTTTTGTCATATACAATAATGCTTTGATTTGTAAAAATAATTGAATTTTCAAAAGCACTGTTTTAAATGATGAAATAATTAATATAAAATAAAATGCACCACTCATTCCGAGAAATGATTGTAGGAATAAATGCTACAATTCATTGAATTTTACGGTCCTGATTAAAGCTACAAATTGATTTAAAGAATATTTATTTAACCATGTTCATTCCCAATGTAGTGTATATGTTCTCCTAATGAAGGTATCTTAACGTCATATTTTTTACGAGAGCTTAAACTTTCTTTTTTAAAGACGTTATGGATAGAATGATAGAGCTAGAACATGACTAGTGGTAACCTAACCACTCTCACTACGCCCCGCTATTTTAAGATATAAAGGGTACGAAAATTTTTTTGGAAATCACAAACACCCATGTTTTCTAAGAGAAATCGATCAAATGATTAAAAAAAAAACTGTTCTGAGACTTGAACCCGTGAAATCTGTCACGGTAGCCAACGACATTGACCGCTGGGGACCCGACTTTACACGATTTTAAAAATAAATAATAATTAATATATGAATATGATTATAATCAAGTCGCCTGTGCGGCCGAGTGGTCAACGTTGTTGGCTTCGGTTACGGAGGGCACGGATTAAAATCCCGGTACGGACAGTTTTATAAATTGATTTATGAATTTCTGTTCGAAGGCATGGATGTATGTGATTTCTTGAATTTACCCCTCCCACCCATCCTATTCTATGAACGGGGCGTATCGAGAGCGATTAGCTTACCACTAGTCCTGTCCTAGCTCTATCCTTACTCTCTTTGAAAAAAAGAGAGGTTGAGCAACTGAGTCACAAGCAATTTTCGTAGAAACGCTTCTGTTGAGATAAACTCCACATTGGGAGCGGACATGGTTAAAAAAAATGATTATAATTTTCATTTTTCTCAAATGGAATATTTCGTAGAAAAGTAAGAAAATCAGAATTTATTCAGTATTTTTCAAATACGAAGAAAAAAAAGAAAATGATTTACCTTAAAATGCATTGAATTGTTTTTTTTTAAATATGTACAAAGTATTCTTACACAGTTGTGAAAAATGATAAGTAATTTGTATCGTTCATACGGTTAAATTGTTGGCCTAAGAATTGTCAATACAGCGAGAGGGTTGAAAGAATACTACTGAATCTCATTGGTTTGAGTAGTAGGGTGTCCCTCCCCATCTGACTGTATAATGTTCTTGCAGATGTTTGGAACACTAAACGATAAACAGAGGGGTAGAAAGAGTCAACCCTAAGAGCGATCGAGATCAGACAAGATATTCGAATCGTATTAGAGGCATAAACAAGAGGATAATGCCATCTCCCATTATCCTTGGCTGTATTACTACCGAACTACCTTCCTATACCACCCCTATTCAGTGAAAGAGATATGGTACGTACTGCTCGGTAACAATTTATGTCATAAGTCGTTTATATTCCTGATGTGTATTTGTTATAGTACGGTACCGAAATTTTATTGAACTGTTATTCTTGAAGACTCGTTATATTATAAGTAGCCATTTAGAATAAGAATGAATGGTACTTGTTTGTACGTTTTATTGATAATACGAAAAACTTAAACAAAAAGTAAAATGTATTTTTAAGTGTATTCTTCGTGGTCTGTAGCATTTATTCATGTACTTGATTTGTCAAATTAATAGCAAAAGAAAAAAAAAATCACATTTTTTTCAAAAATGAGTTAAGTATGCAACCGTCTTCAGAATACCTTAATACACAAATATTATACAAAAAAACGTCTAGTGCTGCACACTGTTTTTATATCCAGTAAACGTATAGTATTTTTAGGTGAAAATTTATCAAAAACCTATTTAATATATTTTTTAAATTGCACACTAACGCGTGACGCGTTAAATGTTAAACGGAAACCTATTTATTATTTTAATAAAATAACTAACAAATAAACTCGTAAGCTTTATTTTAAGTTTAAGAAGTTAAGTTCTAAGCAGATCAACACATCTTCTTTTACGTAAAATACATTTATTTCAATCGTCATACCATCCAGATCCCAAAATAAATGTTTGTGGTACTTTGATAAAAGTATCTTTTTCCAAGTGCAAACTATCCCTATTAAAGATTGCTTGCACCAAGCTAAGCCTATCTAATCCAAAGTGTAAAGTATTCAAAATTAAGTTCGACTGTATCAAGTAAATAAATACTATGTAATTCAAAGTGAAATTATATTTCACCTTTTTTTACTCAATAAATGTACTGGTTATCAAAAATGTTAACCGATTTTTTAAAGTGGAAGGGGTGCAAAAAGGCTGTTACATATTATCATGAAGAAAACTACGAAGATTATAGAAATCAATTTGTCGTTTTGTATTGTTCGTAATAGCGGTGTTTCACTTGAATTGAACGAATCGATTCCCGTTCATTATGGAGCGTGCGATTACAAGGATTGCTAGAGCAGGTTGCAGCCCGCACATAGCCCATTACAAATAATTCAATGTTGAAATATTGTCACGTCTGCAAGACGGAACAATGAGAGTATTAAAACGCGGTGCCGCCATCATTGAGACAATTTTCTTTACAATGTACATTTTAGCTGCCGGCTGTAGCTGCTGGTCGTTGGATGTTGCACCCGTTGGATACGGCGGCCTCTGCCATTCTCTTTGACACATTCAGCTACACAAACCGTATTTAAAAGGAACGTTTCAAAATTTGATTTTATTCTACATACAATATTTTAAAAACATAGCAGTATTTTTTTTCAGCGGATTATAAATACTTTAAAAAAACCGATATTTTATTTCAGTTAGTCAAACAACAACGCTAATGTTCCAGAGTACTATGGTCTCCAATACCAGGATTGTGATAGTACTAATCCCGAGATTTCTGGATTCAGCATAACAAGTGAAATTTTCCATAAATCCCGTAATAAAATAATGTTGCGCTGGAGTCACTGGCAGCTGTAACCTTTTGAAAGGATGGAGCTAAAAAAAGCTCTCACATTAGAGAAGCGAAAGCAATTTGATAACCACTATGTATCCGTATATCCCTCACACTTTTTTCCAAAATGAGAGGTTGAGAAATTGAGTAACAAGCTGTTCTCGTGAAAAAAACCTGTTAAGATCATCAAAAAACTTTATAAGAATTTTACATGGTCCACAATGAGGACGGACACGGTTACAAAATAGTCCTTTTACAACCTTTTTATAATCGTTTTGTTTTCCTACACAATAAATACTTTACTTCGAATATAGTTTTCACGAAAAAGTACAACATATATGAATGTTTCATTGAAATAAATAATTTACTTTGTCAAATTTAAAGACACACAATAATTTTACCAAGTTCGAGGATATCCCTAATTTATTTATAACAAATATAATACTGTATGCAATGTGTTATACATATATATATTTTCAGCCGTCACGTTCCTATACGCTTGCTTACAAAATTTCATACAATGGTCGATCACCGGCAATGGAACAGAGGTATCATTTATTTATAATGAAGTCTTGATTATGGAACTTTCATAGTCGATATACCCAATTCTGCAATAGAACAACTGCGTAGGCATTGATTGAATTAGTCTCTGATTTTTTTATTAATTCTATATATTATATAATACATACGTAACAAATATTGAAAACAATTTAGATTGAATTTATTGAATAAGGAGAAAGTTCAGTTCGTAATAAATATAATGATACCATACTTTTTTTACACAGGATTATTATTTTCACTATAGTTAAATGACTAACCGTTGAAATCTCACATAAAACCTAATAATGATATTGCATAAGATAATCTAAAAGAAAAATCTCACTTATTCTAAACGTTTGTTGGACAAACTATTATTAAAAAATTGTACACTCATTGCAAATATAAATATATTTTTTACAATGTCCACTCCCAATATGGAGCATATGTACTCCTAACACAGTTTATCTCAACATAAGTGTTTCTACGAGAATTGCTTGTTGCTCAGTTGCTCAACCTCTCTTATTTTTCAAAGACAGTAGGAATATAAGGATATCACTTTTAGGGTGTTCACTGTCAATACTTGGTGGAAAGGCATTATATTAATAAAAACACAATATTCCTTTGTACTTAATTCCACTGTATTTAAAAGGTCAGGACCGGTTTCCCTTATTGCGAGCTCAGTTGACAATGCTCGCAATGAGCGAAACCGGTTCTGACTAGGGTATCCAATCCCGGGATTTCGGGATTGATTAATTTTGAACCCCGGGATTGAGATTTTCTCACCGAGGAATTTGAAATCCTCAATTCGCTATACTTTTTCCCCGATTGTCACAGAACCTTTTTCCCAGATTCTCACACAAACTCGTTTTTTTTTTTTAGCTCACCGAGGAATTTGAAATCCTCGATTTGGTATACCTGACCTATTAAATAAAGTGCAATAAAGTACAAAGGAATATTGTGTTTTTATTAATATAAGGATATGGCTAGGACAGGACAAATGGTTAAATAATCGCTCGCGAAACGTTCCGTTCTTAAGATAAGATGGGTGGGAGGGAGGAATTCAAGACATCACATACATCTATGCCTTCAAACAGAAATTTATAAATCAATTAATAAATCTGTCCGTACTGGCATTCAAGCCCGTGACATCCGTAACCGAAGCCAACTACGTTGACCACTCGGCCACGCATGCAGCATATTTACCAGTAATGTTTTCAGGCTCAAAATAATATATGATAAATTGATGTTACGATTTTGTACAATATACAATGCCGATATTTCGCTATTTACGAAGCAGTCGAAATACCACTATAACGATTCTTTAGCAGAACGTACATTTACAGTTCAGCTCTGATTACTTTGAAGATGCCAATTTGATCGGTTTTTCTGCGAGTGTGCTTCCAGAGCCGAGTCGAACCATCGCGGCTTCTGAGTTCTTGAGTTCCGACTTCTGACACGACGTGAAGCTTTTCTGGAGACATGACCGTGAAATCAAAACAATAATTGCGAAAAAGCCCATGGGAAGAATGGCAGATATAATAATATACGTAATTGAACCTTTCGACTTGGTAGTTACTTCTTGGCTGATTCGTATTGAATAGGTATTTAATAATACATTCGATGGATACCATATTGCTTTTAACTTAATCATTAGAAACATGAAGCGAATTAAAAAGAGAATGATAATCTTTTTAATAAAGTAGAAGATAACAGAAATTTACTTTATGCTATGTACATATATGTTTCGTAGATATATGTTTCATTAAAGCTACGTGAATTTTTTTATAAGATGTCGTATTTTGGATTTATATTTCTTAAAGCAGTTGAAGTTTCCGGTGTCGATATTTAAAATACGGAAACGCCTGATACACGACTCTGCACAGATATGAGCAGGGACCTTCTGACTCTGCTAATATCAAAACGTCCCATTAAGCAAAATTAAAAGTGATCAGGATCGAAGTGATTCGGTGGGCGGTCGTGGGAATAGAGCCCAAGCGTTGCAGCTGAGCGCGCGATTTATCGGTCGATTGTTCCCGTCGGACTCGAACCCGGGTCTTCCTACTTCAGCGCTGGGGTCGTGCGAAACGTCGCGCTTTGAGTCAAAGAATGCGACGGGAATGAGAGATGTTTTATCATTAACTTGATGCATGCTCGGCTTGAAGAGACATTTGTTATGTTTAAAGTCTAGTGTAAATCATAAATATCTAACTCAAAGGAAACATCGGAAGAAGCCGACGAGAAAATGAATTATTTTTATTGCTATAAACGTAATTTAACCGGTACCGGTGTCAATATATTTAACCTTACTTTATAGAAGCAATTATATTTCATTTAATTTTTGTGTGGTGTTTACATACTTAATTTATTACTTTTGATAATACAGTACAAATATTTTTATTAAGATGTTGTATTTGAAACATTTCTGATGAAAGCTGCTGTCGACATAATTATGAAGCAGGCGGTGGCGGATTAAGCGCACGAGAGGCTCCAGGCGCAATAAAATTAGGAGGCCCTGTTTTTCGGATAACATAAAAACGTCCAAGTAAAATAGTAAAGATATATAAAAATCTGAACAAAAAGTAAATGGGATATATTATTATATATAAGGTATTTTTGAAGCCCTTTAAGATTCAGAGACCCCTAGCGCGCGCCTCATTTGCTCATAAGATAATTCACCACTGGAAGCAGGTATTAAATACACTTCAATAAATGGGTCGCAGTAATTGCAATCAAACATCGGGAAAATGTGAATTCCGGAAAAGTATAATTGAAGTTTCATTGTTATCTTAGTGCGTTGGTAAAAAAAAATAAAAAAAGTTTCAATCCCTGTCATTAAATAAACGAATGAATGTACTTTTGTCGTTGTAATGATGTTAATTATGAACATATTGCTTACTCATTTAAAACCTAATTGTGTAATGCATATAAAAAAAAACCTAGTTTCCTTTAGTTGCTTGAAAAAATGTTTCGTTATGTCAAATGTAATTAGGGTTACAATAGTAAATGGAATAATTAGATGGTAATGTATATTTAATCAATATTTTATACTATAACTTGCATTAGGCATACTACAGTCAATGATAGTCTAAAAGAAGTGTCTTGAGGGTTACAAATGTTTCGACCATATTATAGTAAATTTCCGTTGACGGGTGGTAGTGGAAATAAAACCCACAATCAATGATGTCACAACACGATGATGGCGAGATGGTAAAATTGCGTAAATGAATAAGGGCAATGTAATATCGATTAAAAATTCGCTGACTTCCCCTTAGCAACTGTATTGTAATGTAATACCACTTTCGAAATTAATCGCCCGGGAAAACTTTTAATTACTTATTTGTATCTCCGACGTTAAAAGAAGCTTAAAAATTTGTATTAAAGACAGGCCGAAAAAATCAAAGTAATTTCGCAGTAGGTATGCGTAAAACTTTAATCGTCCAGAACACCCCCTCAAATTAAACAGAGCTTAACTCGGGGAAAAAATAAAGAAACGGCAACACTTAGGAGACTCTTCCCTCGCTAAAAAAATATAATCCCCTGAAATTAATTGCCCACCCTGGCTGACTGCAAACACAGTGGAGCAGGCACTTGCGATGCCGCCAAATCAAATTAAGAACGCGCTATAAAAACCAAATTAGTGCACGTTTTAACCGTAAGAGGGTATTAGTTACAAGACGTTAGTTCAAATCCCATTTTCATTTACAATAAATATTGCCTACGTTTTTATATCGAAATTTTGAATGGCCTTCTTTCGTACCTGGTCTCTTTGGGAAGCTCTTGTCAACCTTTTAAAAGAAGGTGTGTTATTCACACGTTAACAAATTTATACCTCTTATATTTGAATTTTCTTTTGAATCACTGTACTTTTAAGTCACACATTTAATATAAGAATTTATTATTTAGCATCTCAACAGAATATTTTTCAACGAAAATTGGTTGTGTGTATGTATTATACATATATTCAATCAATATCTTCAGAGACGGTTATGATTAAATAATGCAGCTAGGAAAAACAAATAGTTTGTTAATTGCTGTATTTTTATGGAATTAATAAGAGAGAATTGACAGCAACGAAACATTACATACATTAATTAAAATAAATAAAACAATATAAAAAAGCATGAGAGAATATACCACTCGGCCACTTGACATAAAAATGAAATATTAAAAAAAAAATGATCGTGATTGTAAATATCATTTTCAACGGTCATTTATGTAAGTTTTATAGCTTAATACAAACATCCTATTATGGGTTATATGTATTGATTAATTGAACATGTTAATTATATTGATATGTCCTAAAAATCGCGTAGCTCAGAAATAGCTAACACAGATAGCGTCTGGTAATATAACTGGTTTAATTGGTGGAGTATTTTTCTTAAAATATGATTTTCTAATCAGCTTTTTTAAAGTAGGAAAACCATTATATAAATATTATATTATAATATATGCGTTAACCAAATTCACGAGTGAAAAAATTTACTTTAAATTGCTTCAGATATCTACCATGTCAGTAGTATCTGCGTATATGTATGTACATGTCGATGGGAAATATTAATCTTAACTAAATTTATAAAAAATGATTTGTAACTAAATACTGATCCAAAAATAGTGGCTTCATATATGTATGATAGAAATTAACGAATCAAAAAACTTATTATTAAAGAAATTTTTAGAAAACATTTTTTTCAGAAGTGATACATTTGTAAATGTTGCTCAATCTGCTTTCAACGAACCGTTTGAGAAACTCTTAGACGTAAGAAAAGAGATACGAAGGGATGAAGATTGCCTCTCTCTTGCGGAAGGGGCATTTTTTAAGAGAGACCGTGACGGTGGCTACTTTGAGGGGGTGGGAAAATATTCAGTGGCGCATTTTTGCTGTGTATTTAAGGTGGTCAGACTTATAATTAAATATATTATATTATGTTTTTATTTATTATATATTTAATCGTAAGAGATAATTTAATATTTATAATATCGGGAATATGGCACGGTGGTCATCTTTGACTTCCATGCCGTATCTCACGGGTTTGAATTCCAGTACGACCAGCATTTTTTCACAAAACATAGATATTTGTGATGCTAAAAAATTTTCCCCTCATCAATTCTATTCTAAAATAAAAAAAATGTAGCGAGAGCGATTAGCCAATTACTAGTCTTGTTCTAGCCCAATACTTTCTATCCTTACTCTCTTAAAAAAAGAAAGGATTAATGAGGATAATGTGTACCAAGTAGTTCTGGTAAAAAAACTTTTGTTGAGATACCTTCATTAGCAGGCCATATGTTCCACATTGGGGGCGGACTTTGATAAAAAAATATATATTAGATTATGCTGAAATAAAATAGCCGAAAAATGGATATAAACTTTGTAATTTTTCAACTAACATTTTTTCTCTAAAACCTTCTTTTCTCTTTTTAGATTATTTAAGTAATTAAGAGTGATTTATTTTTCAGAAAGAATTCATTTGTTGAATATGATAAATATCACGTCCTTAATGTGGCCAGAACCAGAGTAACGTTCTGATTCATTCAATTATTCTCCCAGGTTAAAATTGTCTTGACTTAGGTTATTATTTTTATATTATCACTACTTAAAGTTGACCAACAGAGAAATTTAAGTAACTAAAGAAAACAATAATTTTGTGCCGCGTGTATTCAAAACTCTGTCTATATTAAAGTATTTGTGGCGCTTTTTCAACATATATCTGATACGCTGATTTACCCTGAAAAATTCAAATTTATTTCGAGTGTACAAAATAAAAAGTTGACGTAACGCATCGATTATTGCAACTAACTTAAAAATTTCAACAATTCACCGTGTATTGTGTTCTGCGATTAATATTAAGTGTAAGGTTATGAAACATTGACGATAGTTATAGCCTCCAACAGAAAATGTTACGTACTTTACTGAGTGGAGAGTATCGGCAAGCGACCCCTGGGTGATATTAATTTGATTTCCTCCCTCTCGTGCGGGCGAACGGAGCCCATTTGCCGCGGCTTAGGGGCGCGCCCAGCTTGTTTTACAAATGACAATAATGTCTCAGAATATCACTGCATAATTTACGCTTCGAATTTTTTTCGGTAGGTTTATCGTTTCGTGTTTTCGGAACTCTCCAGCGGGGACGCTAAATGAATTTCGAATATGACCGTGAAGGGATTTTAATTGGAGGAAGCATTAAGCATCTTGATTGATAAAACATTTTTATGATTTCTTCTCCTAAGCGTTACTGTTATATTAATTATTTACAACCATATAACATACAGACATAGTTATATTTTAATTTTGTTTTTTTCTCTGCAATGATTTGATGTACTTGACTTTTTATTAACCCTCCAAGGACGAGCGTCACCATATGGTCACACAAAACACCGTTGTCTATTGATCCCACTATTCATACTTTTTCTACCTGAATATCGTTGCTTTTGCTCATATTTGGTTAAGAAGGGTACGGACTACAGTAAGTCATCAGCCGTAGGAACAGGAACGGTCTCCAAAAGCACATGTGATTTTTTGAATTTCCGTTTTTTTTAATTTACTTTTTGAAACTGTTAGATATTTTTTTATAAAAACATAAAATTATTTACAGTTATTTTGCTAATATATTTGTTTTGAAATTATGTTGATCTAAAGAGGTCAAATTGTAAATATTTTTAAAAAAATCACGTTTAGCTATATTTCAACCCCGAATGTTTGCAAGCCCATACGGTCACTTTTGTCCTTACTACTGTCCGTACTCAATATTACACGGTAATAAAAGGATGAGCATGACCATATAGTCATGCGAGGTTTCTATACAACGACTTTGCGTTTTTTTTTTTAAATTTTGGATAGGAATAAAAGTTATCCGTGACTTCAATATGGCTTAGAAAATATTTTTTTTATCGGAAAAAAGCTCTCGTCTCTGGAGGGTTAATTATACGTATTTGACGATTGCACGAGTATGTATCATTATTCCATAGTTATAATATATTTTGTAAATACAGCATATTACCTCATGAGGATATTTAAGCATAAGTTTTCTACGAGAACTGCTAGTTACATAATTGCTCAACATCTAAGAGAGTAGTGATACGAGTACATACATAAATACAGTGCTATTTTTACGCTATATTTTAAGTATAGTGGCACTGTATTAATTTATGTTTCTATCAGTTAAAAATTCTCTTTATACGTGAAACCGTTTTTTGAACTATTAATTTCATTGCTAGATCTTGTATTTGTATAACTACCAAAAAGTCATAATTAATTTATATTAAATGATATCATTCTGTTCTTGATTGATAATTTTTTTATGAAACTTAATTAGAGTCTAATTTGATATTATATTCTAATCTACAAAAAACAGTGTCAGTAATAATCTAAGACGCATGGTAAATTGGCGTTTTTTTTACTTCCGCCTGTATAGAACTTCTACCTTTGATATTATACCGAGGAGTTGACGTGTGGATGCTTTAAAACAATAAGCGGCGTCATTAGACCACCGAGCACCGACCTGATGGATGTCCATCATTTCGTCTGATGCGAATCCGTCAACCTTTTCCATATTTTTTTCTCTCTTTATTCGTCGGATAACAATCCCAAAGCAAAGATGAAAAGTTGAGCTTTGATGAGCGTGAAGTTTTCGAACAGGAAAAAAATGATAAAACATATGGTAAATGGTTAATTACCACATCCGATGCACCTTTTTAAAACAATACAAAGCTTATATATAATTAGAAAAAATGAGTATAACACCTTTTAATTGAAAAATACGATAAAAAATAATCTATAATCCTGTTAAAAATATATGCGGTCGATTTTTTCGTCAAATATATTTTTAAAAAGATACATCTTTTGACAGATGGAGATCGTCACGGGACTGATATTTTTTACAAAATATTACTATATTAACTTATCATATTATTGGCTTGATCCGTATTATATTATCCTTCGATATTGTTAAAGCTAAATTATGAAACTGTAGATTTTTATAAGGCTATTTGTTAACTACATAATTTAACAGAACGAAAATAGATATGAGAATTTTCAAAAAAATACGGTGATTTTTTTAATGTTAAAAACAGCCTACCAGCCCGCAAATATTGCTAAGCATAACATCACTTAATTAAGACGTTGTCAACATTAGAACAAGCATGGTTATTAATCCAAATAATATATAATATTTGTTTGTGTAGAAACAGAAACTATAGATTTACACAGTATTTACACAGTATTGCCAGTGTTACATTATGGTAAAAAAATTCATCACCACATACATTCACAACCTTCTTCTTCTAGCGGGTTGCATAAAAACAAATTGTAATAGTTTCAGGCAGCAAGAAAAAAATAAATTTAAGGTACATTCAATTTGTTCGTGAACATTCACTGCGGGCTGCGGTTTATGCAATGACTCCATTGTTGAAAATACCGAAACTAACTGAGACGTTTGAAAATTCTTACGAGATGTATGGTATCGATTACTTGAATACTTAAAAAAATAATCAACTCATTTTTCTACAGTGAAATATTCCGTCAAAAAAATATAAACATTTTTTTATAATTACGAAAAATATTTTTGAAATACGCCGTTAGTGGTTTTATTTGTTAGATTTATCGATGATTTAAAATTTAGAACTTATTGGTATATCTAAATATGTTCCTGTTCATAAATAGTAACGTTACATGAAACATCTACAAAACATAATATTTTGTGACCTGTGTGTTCGTAAATTACAATTATTGAACAAAATTACATGACCGAAAATTGCGTTAAAAGCTAGTTGTTAAAACACCTCGAGAGCTGTAGAGTAGAGACCACACAAAATGGACTTGGACAAAAAATATATGTTACTTTGCTTCCGCTTCAAACGCCGACGAAATATATCATTATATTTCTATCTCCATTAGAGAAGGTCTGTCAAATTAAAATCAACCTGTCTATATTAAGACAACACGTAAGCCAATTAAAAACAAAATTTCGATGGAATATTGAAAACAGCTAAACATGTAATTAACGTTGGTACATTATTGGATGGTGTTGTTCAGTTTGTAAAGATCGTGTGATGAAATAGTTTTAAACATCTTAACTACTGATCGATTAACTCTCAAAATCATATTTTATCTTTTTTTGACGCGATAGATTTTATAATGATACACAAAACCTACACATACCGTATAGCATGGGGTCGTTCCCAAACGATATGATATTTTAAAAATAAAATACATATTTGGCATTACAGCTAATGCCAACGCACCGAATATTTTGAAATATAAAGTTGAAAGATCATACGAGAAAAGCTCGATGAGAATTTATTGTAAGTCATTCGAGATAAACTCGAGGTAAATTGACATCACAAACACCCACGTTTTAAGTTTCAAGTTTAAATTAAAAAATCTAAATTTGACATTGATCTTAGCGGGAATTGAACCCAGATCCACCTGCTCGGTAGAGCAAGCTCTAACCAATTATACCATGTATTCTTTAGAATATAATGTTATACGCTAAATTAAAGCTAAACAAAATTTGTAAATAAATAAAAATTATTTGACGAATAATCAACTTTTTATTAAATATTAATAAATGTCGTATGGAAGAATTTTTTTTAATGCATTTTATTTTGTGCGAAGATCTGATACTGTAATTTCCGTAGAGTGGTAAACATGCTGATCTTGGTAAATACATTATACTTTATACGAATTAATTATTCTAAATAAAATCATTTTTTCCCTCTCTTTGTTGAAGTACTAAATGGCGTTAAAAATGTACTGTAGTCAATCAAAGAGTACACATAGCGTGCAAAAAACACCCATTCTTTCGACATCGACATTGTTTGGAAAACATTTTTTTGACACCCGACAGACGTATTCTCATTAGTGTCTCCAGTTTTATTTATATGAAAATAATATGTACGTTTGAGTTGAACGAATAAAAATGACACATATTCTAGCACTCTTAGCTCGTTTTAAAATTTAAAAACAGTGGTGGTGTATTTAATCTCTAGTCGAGTGGTTCACGAATCTTTAGCCCCAGCACGAACAGATTTAATTAAAATCGATTTATGAATTAATTTGAATTCATGTACGTGAAAACTCTCTTACGGCTATCTAATTTTTAAAACTGGGCAATGATAGAGTAATTGCAAAACAATTGCTTAGTCATAGCACTCTTCTTTATTAAAACTCTCTGCATAGTGACTGAGTAACAAGCAGCACTCGTAGAAAAGATACTGCTGAAGGAAAGACGCTTAAGATGTGGTCAAAGTTACAGCAAAAAATAATTATATTTTTTGTAAAAAAACATATAAAGCAACTTCAAAAGCTTCGCGTAGATATTATGTATTATTAATACATTATTTTTTTTATCTACAAAATCAAGCCGTCGGGCAACATCATTCTTTGCGGTCACCATATCCTGTAAAATTATCACTTCTGAAATAACAAAATTACGGACTGTAAAGCGCGAGTCCGTCATTTTTAACGCTTTATAACACCTGTGTGTTGTGATATCAACATTAATTTGTGGTGTGGCCATAAGCGTCGATGGGGGCCTAAAAACGCCGGGGGCAGAGTCCCGAGACAGGCCTATCATTAGCGCCACACCGCGCGATAATCTCCGCTTCCTAAATCTCCCCCCTCGCCCTTTGACAGACCCCAAAACCGACGTGTCAATTCTCAATTTACACCAGTATTTGAAAGCAATAATACAAGGGTAACCATTATTATAGTAAACTGACATTAATGGAGGTTTAATGGCGTGGTCGTAGTTTTTACAACTAATACGGAATGGTTGTAATTGAAAAATTAAACCAAGCAAGAATGATTCCTGAAACCGCAGACATAATTAATTAATTTTATACCAGGTTGGTTGGTAAGTATTCAAATTTTGAATATATGATCGTTTTCATTTGAACTATAAATGAGAACAGTGGTTGCCATCGAGTGGAATTTTTTAAAAATGGGTAGTATACATTTTTATACAGTAATTTAAGAACATGTCAAAATGAAAGCTACAGATGGGAACCTATGAATATAAAAGAAAACCAATATAAAAAAAATATTGGTGAAAAGATTAATAGCTTACTAGCTACTACTCCATACTAAGAAGCTCAACGTCTTATGTATTAGTGATCTTATATGACTATCTCATCATAGTCAGAAACAATGGTTTGATGCCCAATTCTATTGAAGGTAATCGACCAAATCGCAGAGAGGAAGAAGGGTAAAAAGTAAACCTTTTTAATTTATAGGAAAAATAAAAAAAAACAACGCAAAACTTTGCTTGGAAATATGCTACGAATTGTCCAGCAGTCCTTGGAACCTACCTGATTCCTCTACCAACCGAATGGATTACGTCACCTTATAAGAACTTTGATGACCAACTAAGAGGAAGGGAAGATATTAGCATAGAACAGACTCTTGGACGCACCATGTAGTCGCCATGTGCTCCTATAAGGGAGCCGATATGATTAAAAAAAATAAACATCCATGTGCAAGACGTGTGACACTTTTAATACAATTTCATTTAGTGTAAGATATTGCAAATGACATCAGTTTATTCAACATTTAACCTTGACAATTAAATATCCATGAGTATATTACTGTTAAGGTTTTACAAACAATTCTCTTGAATATAATGCAGATGACAAGTTTTCATTAAAGTCATGAACCAACACCAATGCACGTATGAATGAATTTATTATTAGATTTTTGTTAAATATGAATATCTTTATTGTAATGGGGTTCATTTTATTAGGAAAGATTTGCGTGATTAGTACTATCACAATTCAGAGATTTCTGGATCAAAACATTGGATTCCGAGATATGTAGCTCTAAGCTACACCACATCTTGGAATGAAGACTTACTTGAGAGATTAATATATTTCTCACATACAAAAAGAAATGTTGAAAGATAAGCTCAAAGTCAGGCCATTGTAAGCGTATTATTTTTTAGGAATCAAGCGCATATTAAAAAAATGATTCTCTGAAATTGAATGGTGTCATATTTTCTTGGTCTATAAAATAGACGACATTATAAAATTTGGAACTATCTGTAAAAAATACTATCTCGATCTGTACTTACTGTAATAGAGGTGTAATGCAATTATTTATTAATTATTCTCTGTGTATAATACAATCTAAAATAGTCATTGAAAGTATTTTCGTGGCCGAATTACACACAAATTATGAAAGTTCATGCAGCACCTGTTGTGTCGGGGTACATTATCAAATTTTTAATGTCTTCCGCTGGGTAAATGGATTATACCTACATACATACAGAAAACAGTAATTTAAAATGGACGATTTGTTTTAAATTGACGAAGCATTAGGTGCGATTGAATGATATTAGTTTTTTTACAGTCGGGTTTTATTTTGCCAACAGAATTAATGATTTATTTTTTGGTAATCGACTCGCCCGGTAATATCAATGGTCTAATTTGATGACATGATGTTTTTTTGTGTGATCGGAAAGACTGATACGTGGTAGATTAGTATTTTTTTTGACATATTTTCAAATGTAATAATATATGAAATTTGTATAGCCTGTGATTTACAGAATGATTTTTTTAATCAGCTATAATTATTGTAATTATGAATTCTGTTCGTATGTATTTTAGTGATGTCACCATAGTATTATACCGTAAATATGAAAATGTAATGTTCACAACGATTCCCTGAGGCCACTTATTGATTTCACAAAATACAATGAAGAGTTCGGCTTATGTTGGATTAAGTTGCGTCACTTTTTACTTTTAAAGAGAAAGCTTTATAAATTGTTAAATCATATTTGTAAAAGCCTTAGATGATTCAACGTTACGAGGAGACATTGTGGTTAGACAACAGCGATACCGTTTATAATTGGGCCCATTAGAGGTGAAGTGTGCCAAGTGGTATTTTAGAAAAAAATATGTTAGGTGCGTTGCAATATTCTACACGTCTTAAAGTATCGTAAAATTGAAGCAACCACAGTTAATACACATAACAACAGTGTTATCTCCGTAAAAGAAAAATAAGCAATCCACCAAAACACCTAGTAATCGTACATAGAAGTCCAAGAAAAAAGTTTTACCATTTTAATAGTTAAAGGTTCACTTCACCACTCAAGAGCTCAATTGAGATTTTAATTTTTATACTTCAATCCTGTCACCAAGTGGGTCAATACATCTAAAGAAGTATTTTTCTAATCTGTTCTTCAGTGAAACACCCAAATGAAAATTAAAAAAAAAAGATTTTCGTAGCCTTTCTTCTGTTGATTACCTAAATAAAGGTTCCATGAGATTCACAATGCTTATAATCAAAACTTATGTGAAGAAAAATAGTTGTATGAAAAACGAATAAAACTAGAGCATTCGTTTAATACGTTTAACGCGAACGATGCGCAGATAAGAGGTAGAGTGTTTGTTTGTAATGGGCATTAAGCACTCTCCTACTGCGCATGCACCAGCAAAAAGAGAGTGCGCAGCCGTGTGTGCGTGTGTGCGGAGGTACAGATATACTGAACAAATAAAACAGATATTTATTTTGGCAACGGTTTACGATGTGGCATTTTTGCTGCAAAGTAATATTAATATAACCCGATGGGTGACAGAATGAGTACCAAAACAATTTTAATATATAATCAAAATTAAATATGTATCTTACCTGACCTACCCTCCACTGCTTTTTTAATAGTTCATTTTATACGGATGTATCCAGTGGCGAGATGAACTTTAAGCATATCTTTTTTTTTCCTTGACTGAGAGTGTATTAGGAGCCACTGCCCAAAGTTTGGGGGCTTGCACTTAAGTTAAGTGTATAGAAAAACAAACCTTCAAGATAATCAAAAAGCATCTATGCGTTGAGGTCTACTCGATCTCCGTATGACGCCGCAAACTTTTAAATCGTCTATTTGTATAATTATACACCTAGTCGGCGTAGAAAATCGATCTAATAAACAGTTGGATCGACTTACGCAACTCTTCCCTTTCTTTTAACATTAAACGAAACTCTTATAGATTGCTCCAGCATTTCATATTGGCTTACCCACTAAGTACATAGCACTAAGTAGCAAAACCACATATCCAGTAATAAATTGCCTGGAGTACGTATTAATATATTACATAGTTTTAGTACATCTTTATATTATTTTAAATAATCAAGATTCTAGTCATTAATAAACACAATGAATACTTTAAATCAATTCATCAATGTAAATCTGAAATAACTATTATTTTCCTACTTCGAGCAAACAATTTATGAATTACTTTGGCTCATGCGGTACACAGTTATTACATATTTCGTGGTGTCATTAAGTTCATATCATACGACGCGTAAAAAATATATATTACCTATTATAGAGATATAAAAAGCGCCCCCTTAATCAGATAAACAAATTGTTTTGTGACCCGCTCGTCCACAACCCCTTTCCTCCCCACAAAAACTATTCTACAGTAAAATAAATACTCCCGGACCAGTTTCAGTGGCGTGTATATAATAAATAAACCGCTGATTATATTTCAGTCAAAATTACAATTAATTGGCTGACGAAGAAAACCTTACACTGAGCTTTTAAAAAAAAATGCCTATGCAAGATAGTGGGTGTGGGGTAGTTTGATTTTGTGAGGAACTTGGAGATAAGATAACGTACAGTGTACCGTAACGTTAGTGTCTATGGAGAGGCTTCCAGAAAGCCTTAGTTCTGCCTGTCTGTGCTTCTATTCCAACCGGTGAGATTCCAGCGTCCTGGACGACCTTAGATACTATGAATCGGATGTATTTGGCGAAACTGAAAGATAATGGGCATGGGAGAAAGCAAAGCAATTGGCGGGAGGCAGGACAACATGGACGTGCTGCGTGACAGACATATACATCATGTAAGGAGCAAATATGGCCAAAGAAGAATGTTGGCCTTACTGTACCAATACGTTTGCTAAATGTGACAATTTATTTTTGAATAACATAAAACTACACTAATGTCGACATTGAGTAATTTTGACTGAAGCTGATACTCAAAGTCAATTGAAAAAAGAGTACGATTGGCATTTATAAAAGTATTGGATGCAATGTGAATGAAAAAATATATTCATAGCGAGCCTAGCCTAACAGACCTTATGTCTGAGCTTGTAGATTTCAAATGTTTATATATATTAGGTGTGTTATAATTTCAGTAAAATATTTGTAAGGATCCGGTCAAAAGGACGTAGGTCTAGTAAAAACCTCGTTGAACGTAGTTTAGTAACCGCTGCTTAAGACCACTAATTGCAACTTCGTGTAGGTCATTTTATACTTTTCAGTTTACAACATGACATCATATCATAAAAATAAGTTTCGACACCTTCATTTAATATTAGTTTAATTGCTAGTAATATATTTGGATAACTAGTATATATCAAACGAGCAATAGTTAAGTATCTATTGGATTTCCACGCCACTGTCCAAATCTACTAATGGGTCCCCGAGGGCCGGTGTCGGAATGATAATTTCGACACATCGTGGTATTAGGATCGTATCAGTTGCAGAAGATAGCGATCATCCATTGTCAAATGACACGTTTCCTGGCTTTGGAAGTGCCGACTCCCATTCAGGTCTCGCCTTCTCCCGCGCGAGGGATTGGCTGGCCTCGTTTTCGAATATCGGATTATTGTTTGCCTAATGCCCGAATGTTACTTCTAATATTGATGACGATGATAAGGATCGCATCAAACAAAAAGGTAGCTAATACGCCCACGAATCGGTATGTCAAACAAAACGTACGTCGAAATGACAAAGCAGGCGAGAGGTGGATTGATTTTTCTACAACACAAGCCATTACCGATTCCATTGTGTTCTGTTGTATTAATAAATAATTCGATCTGTAAAATACCGCCTTCTACTAGTAAAATTTCAATAAACGACTCCACGGTAGAGTTCTAAGTCAAGCTTTTTTGACGTTATCTTCGGTTTCAGTGCTGTTGAGTTTGAATCCCACTACGGGAACTTTTTTATAGATTTTTGATCGACGGCTTATCTCACCAATCTGATTCTAAAAACGTGTAGGGACTGCGATTAGTCAACTAATATTCCTGTATTAACCCTTTTACTCTTTCTAGAAATATAGGTTAAAATACTGAACGATTTCTGTAATGATAAGTTAAATTCCATTTTATATCACAAAAAATCGTGGTTATATTACAATAAATATATACTCATCCTTCAAAATATTCAAGTTTGAAGCAATGAATTTAAAAGCGACTTTTAAAATATATTAAATATCGAGTTATCATTGAAATATGGCTATATTTCAACGATGTCGATTAAAACAAAAAAAAAGCTTGTCAACTAATAATTGTTTCAGCTTTTAAAATAGATTGTATGATAACAGAAGAATGTTAAATTTTGCATATATTTTTATAGAATAAAATAATATTAAAATATATCGGAACACAAGTAGAGAATAAAAATTAACAATAAGAATAGACAACGTTAGACCATTTATATTAAAATGTTAAAGACTACATACTCATGCAATATAACGGTGCGTAAAATATAGGAAAATTGATTATCAGACAAAGATATAGTATTTTGTTTAAATTTTAAAAAGTTATTATTGTTCAACACACCTCCCTTCATCGTTTTGGACTTTTGCTTATGAGATAATTTTATTTAAAGATAATTACATTTAAGATATTGATGCTAACATAGATCTATAAGTACGTACTACTAACTTATTGAGGCCTTTATTAATTAAGCATGCCCTTCCTGTTCGACAAAAAAACAAACCCGTCTAGAATACTAGCCATTACCGAATAAACTAATTCTTAAAAACTCACTACCTTGAAATTGTAATATGTTTTTTGTTTTGATTTATCTGTATATCTATTGTATAACACTAAATCTTTGTCAATATATGCGGTTATAGTGTTTTTGTTATATTACCATACACTAGAATTACTTGTTAACGCATCTCTCGTGTCAAACGTTTTGATTGAATGCTGACAGGTAGCAAGGAAACCTAATAATGTGAAAAAAAATGTTACAAAAAAACAGTTTAACGATCAAATAACAACATTAAATTTTAAAAAAATGTCACCGAATTATTAATCATTGAAGTATTTGATGAATATAAGTGACGCAATTATAATTTTTGATATATTTGATGGTTAGTAATCAATTGTTTTTATCAAGCTCAGAATTTAATTTAGTAGATTTGTATTAAATAGTGGGCCACATTACTGTTCATGTACCATAATTTATATATTTGTAAAGCCCAAAGAAGTATAATTTATGAAAAATAATTTGAAAGTATTTTTCTTTTTATTTTTTAAAACGAAAAAATAAGCCATATGCAACCAGATCCAAACACGGTACACTGAACATATCTGTCAGTTAAAGCACACTGAAAGCTAAATTTATTATTTTAAAGTATCAATTAACAACATAAAACTTTATGTCAAGATGTTTTTGAACGATCTTTTTGAATAAGTGTGTACCTAGATACATATAAATTATTTAAATTGGGCACTCCATTGAAAGTTTGGTGTAAAATATATAATTTAAATATTAGATTTATCTTGGCGGTACACTTTATGCCGACGTGGATCTACCTGTGTGTAAAAAATATATCAGTGACGTTCCGTGGTGGAAGGAATGCTGAGAAATGACCAATATAGGCAAATTTTGACGAGCTGAGAATTGGCGACAAGATATTAAAGAAAAAAAAATCATGACTTATTTCGCGGAAAAATTTTCAAAGTTGTTTTTACCTAAATATATGATAGTAATAAGTATTGCAAAGAAAATTAACATTTATTTGTGAATCAATGAATCTTGTACATTTGTATATTACTTATAATGGAGTATTTTTACCAAAGGAATTTGAAGCGTTATTAGTCTCTCAACCTCTCTTTTTAAATAAAAAAAACATTGATAGAAAGACTTGAAGTAGTAGCTAATTGCCCCGTATCGCTTATGGAAAATTAAAAAGATCACAGACACGCATTTGGAAAATCAGTATACACAAATGCCCATTCGTGGATAATCTATCTTCACCTGACACTGTGATAACTAGGGGTTGCAATACCGATATTATCGAAACCATGATTCAGTACTCATGGCATTTCAATATCAATATATCGGCTTTCGGGATTCAAAAATACCGATATTTCGGTACTTATTGAAAATTAGCCAAAATCGAAATTTGAATTTATTGAAATCTATTATGTTAGTAAAATTGTTTAAGATTATGATACATTTTTAATGATGGTATTTTAGAAGAAATATGATTTTACACACTCTGTATTGTTATCTCAATTTTTAATTTTTTTTCTTTATTTGAACCTTTTTTGTAATACCTTTTTTGGTCACCAAGTAAGAAAAATCTTAATTGCTTTTACCATTCTGCATATGATCGACATAATAGAAACACTCCACTATTTTTTAAAAATAAATGATAGTGAAATAAGTTTTTAAAATTTCTAAAAGGCTCGTATTTTTCTGGCCAGAATTTAAATAACATTGGTCAGAATTTATATTAAATGGTCATAATATATCGGTCAGAATAATTTAAATGAAATTTAAAAAAAACTTAACCTAACCTACTAACCAAAATTGTTATTAAATATTCTGACCGTATACTATTTTTATTCTGACCGTTCATATTTTTATTCAGACCAAAAATTGATTTAAATTCTGACCATTTAATTTGTTTCCTTTCTTTAAAGGTGGCATATTGAACCTCTCTAAAGGGCGACATTGTGTTTAGGGACGTCACTGAACAATAGCGCTTGCGGATGTAGGTGTAGAATATTTCAAATTAAATATAATTTCACAGCAAATTAAACTGTATTGAAATTGATTTACATATTGTAGCGATTATCGTTTATTATAGACTGACGAACACTTTATAGCTACGAAATATATTATTAACATCGTCTGTACATTTTCACACAATAAATGAACGTTATAAAGATATTAAAGCAAAAAAATGCCTTGAAATCTCGCGGTGTCCAGATGAATCAATTCAAGAAAACACATTAAATGCGGCAATAAATTGTGGCGAATTCTTGGAAGCTGCAATTATATTAATACTCAATGCAAACAGTGTCGAAGTAAAAAAATCAGTGTGGGGCATTTAAATGTATTTTGAATATACACATTTGCTAGTAATTAAATTATTAGAATCCATGTGTGGCGCTTCTAAGCAATGGCAGATAAAAGCAGGTATTTAAAATATGAAATAGTCAATTATTATTTTATGTTGTTTATAAAAGAATTTAGCGGAACAAATACGCGTTGTAAAATTTTAAATATAATTGCCTATTTTGAATTGCTAAATCATAGGATATTGTATTTTTTATATATGCTGGTTCAAGGTTTCTTTCAAAGATTTCTTTTAAAGATGTCTTTAGAATAACAATACGTCTTCGTCCCAATACGGAGTATTTGTATTTCGCGTATAAAATAAGTTTTTTTATATGGAAGAGTCTAAGTCTATTATGTCTAGAACAGTGGTGACGAACCTTTTTTATTTCGTGTGTCAATAATCCCTTTTTCTTAAAAATCGATGTGTGCTTTCAATGTGAAGCATATGGCCTCCTAAAATAGAGATCTCAATAGTGGTATGTTACTTAGAAGTTCAACCTCTCTTTTCTAAAGAGAATAGTATTAATAGAAGGATATGGTAGGACAAGATTAGTGGTTAAAAAATCGTTCTCGCTACGCTTAGTTTTTTAAGTATTGGAGGTGCAAGAGAATTTTGGACATTAAAAAACCTATGCCTTCTAAAAAAAATTGTTCGTACAGGAAATCGAACCCGTGAAATCCGTAAGAGAAGCCGACGTCATTGACCCCTGCACCATGGACCCAACTCATTATATTATTTACATCTGTTAAAAATAAATTGTATATACTGAAAATTTTTCATAATCGTCACTATTATCCGGAAACCAAATTGATTTAAAAGCAGCACAAACAAACTCAATCAACAATTCGAATTAGGCGAGCAATTGTAATAATGTTCTTCTGCGTAACTTTGACGTTTTACTGACTGTTTTCTGATTATTTGCCTCACTATGTATTGCTTGCATTGAATGAATCGCGTTTGATTGCTGTTTTTTTGCGTCAAATTTGGTTTCGAAGTACATATTTGAAATTGGTCAGAATATATTCATGCCCTAAAATCGTTAATTGCCCGCTGACTACTCCAGATTAATTCGTCTACCAACTTAAAAAAGCTAAATAAGATACCATCATTATATATATGTATATTATCTTTCGCACTAATTGCACATTTATTATGGATAATGATCGGTTTCACTCATCACACACATTTTCATCTGAAGATTTTTTTTTTAAATGTGAGGCTAAGTGGTATTGTTTAGTTATATTAATTTATTACATAGTGTTATTTTGGATACCGCGTAGGGTGACAGTTTCGATAAATAATGTAGTCGAGCTTGGAGCATAACGTAATAAGTCAAAGGCGTCGCTCCTGCGGGAAACTTTAAGTAATGGCGTACAATGTTATTATATGAACGATTTCCGTTTAAAAGCATATAATGGATTTCATACCATTACGATGAATTTTAGATTTTGCTCTTCTCGGGCGTTATCAATAATAATTGATGAAAATATAAATTGTTATAAGATTATTTATACGCCTGCTGAGGTCTACTTGGCAAGTGCTTGGCTCTACCAACCAGCCAGATCTGGGTTCATTTCCCACTTAGTTCCCACAAGGTTATTATTGAAAATTAGTTTTTTTTTTCAAATTAAAATTTGAGATCTAAGACATAGTCTTAAGAGAGAGGTGAGATCACAGGCATGGGTGATATCAATTCTCCTAGAGTTGATCTCGAAATACTAATAAAAAATCTCGTATGATCATTCTTTCGAGATCAAAATATTTGACGCGCATTCGCTGTAATGCTTAAAAAATAAAAAAATGTGTACAGATGATAAAAATAACATATTTCTTTTTTTTTTAGTTTTATCGAATTTTGTATAAGTAATGTGTGGTCAAGTGTTCAACGTCGTTGACTTCGGCTACGGAGGTCACGGGTTCGAATCCCAGTACGGACAGTTTTGAAAATTGATTTTTCAATCGATGTATGAATTTCTGTCCGAAGGCATGGATGTATGTGATGTCTTGAATTCCCCCCTCCCACCCATCATATCTATATTTTGGAAAAAGAGAGGTTGAGCAATTGAGTAACAAACAGTTATCGTAGAAATACTTCTGTTGAGATAAACTTCATTAGGAGTCCATATGCTCGACATTGGAAGCGGACATGGTAAAAAAAATATTGAAATAATTAAAATTTTCATTACTTGCTAATGCTCGTGATGATAGAGAAACCGGTCAAGATCTTATTGAAAAATGTGGAACTAGTAAAAACGAGTGTTTAATTTTCATAATATAATCCTTTTACACCAATAATTAACAGAACACATTGAAAAATTAAATACATTTATTGTCATCGTTCAATATTGATTTTTTTTATCGTAGTCAGGCTTGTGATCGTTTGCGGTAGAAAACGAAAAAAAAATAGTTTGACGCATATATGTTCTGGTATGTTATACACAAATCTACGACGCCACTGAACCGGGTGAAAATAAGTAGACATAGAGTCCCTCTCAGACCCCTAAATGGCATTTTCCCTCGTCCATGTTGATTTCGTGATTTGGGTTGACTTGCGCCGGATAAGGGATCGCCGTCGCACTATTTTTGGTTTGTTAAAACCGATCCGTGATGTCGCACATCTAAATCTCGAAAATTGAGTCCATTTTAGATCACACTGTACACTAAGCTTAGAAGAGAACTTCAAAACAATCTGGTTTATTGAGAAGAATGGTATACGCACATAAACCGCTATACAAGTCACCATAATGATATCTGAATTTACCGAGTGGTAAAGCTATGTCTTTTGTCTTACTCGAATATATGAGGGTCAGAACTAGTGTTTCCAATCCCGGGATCCTGTCCAGTTCTGCGATCCTGAAATCTCAAATTTGTGACAGTGCAAAGGTTCAAAATTTTGTTTTATTTTAGGAATTCCGCAAAATCTTAGGTTTTTGAATTTGTAAATCCTGGAAAAAAAGCTCCTTAAGAAATCCGTAAATTCCTGAAGTTTTGGGTTTGAAATTCTCGGAAGAGCTATAAAAAAGATCTCACGCCGTTAAGTTTTAAGAAATCCACAAATTACTGGGTTTTTTATTCTAATTTTACATTAAAAAATGTCAATCCCGAAATTCCGGGATCACAAAAAGGGTCCGGGTCAGAGTCAGAAACTCCATGTGTACAATTGTGGTCCTCTCCATCATATATGAAACTGATAGATAGATTTTTTATTTTAGGTTAATTTAACCAGTGAGTGCATAAAGTGATATTTTATAATCATGGCTTCCATTTATCAATTAATCGAAATTCCTAAATTAAGAAAAAAATGAGATTTTTATTTTGGAGATTTGATTATATTTCTGTATTTTACCAGTTTTGGAATAACTTTTGTTGATAATGAGCGTCTTTGATAAGTACTGAAAATTTATATCAAGGTAAATCAAAAACAGGGCTGTGCCAAATATTTTTACGATATATATTTTTCGTTGAATATCCTTTGGCTTACATTTAAAAATTACTCCCTTGGGTCAAAAATTCATTTTTTTTATGTTTTATTCATGTAAAAGTTACTGTTAGTTGTTCATTGAGAGATATTAAGTTATTTATTTCAAACAAGACAATCATGCAAATACTCGATGGAGATGACTAGATTTGAAAAATGATCACATACTTTGTAACAATTTTTGTAGAAAAAAATAACAACGTTACCATTTTTAACGAAATATTGTAAGAAGTCATACCAACCAAAAGGTTTGTTTTGTAACTTCACAATGTAAAACCGCGATTTTTCAATCAATTAAATGAGGTTTTCAGTATCAATCAGGGCCAAGTTATGATTTTGTCGATATTCATTTTATATCAATTCCGGTACGGAATTTTAATACCTCAAATTCAATCTAAAAAGGTGTATGAAAATCATCTTTAAATAATGACTTTTCAATCAAAAGTGGCAAAGTCAAAAGCATCTTGTTATCACACCGGCGAAGTCTTTATTATATAAAAAAATATACATAAAGTATATTTTAAGGAATTTTATCAGAACACGATCGAGTCTTTAAGGTCTGCATACATCTATTCTCGCCACTGACATAGGAATTCTACAAATCCATTATTTATACATCAAAAGCATTTCATTGCTTTTTTATATTTACTAAAATATAAAGGCTGCATTTATTTCTGAGCGGTATAATGATATGAATATACTTGCGGTAATGGTGTGAGCTTGTTCAACTATCTGACGGCCCTGGCATTGCAAGGTGACAGGTCGGGGTGTTGGCATTGTCACAAGAAAATAGACAAGCACAAGAGATTGGCGATGGTGGCCGTATCTCTTCATCAAAACTATCTTATGGCTTTATATTTTACATTTTTTTAAAAATCTTTTCAAACATTATTTACCACATTCGAATATGTATTATATATCAAAAAAACCATTGAGTAAAATAATTATGTATTTGATTTACTTTCATCTTTTATAGGTCCCGTAACCGAGTGATAACACGTTGGAATTGTTGCTAAATTAAAAACAGTCTAATATTTAATATCCCTTGTGTGGCTTCGCAAAACTTTCACACACAGGAATATCTTTAAGCCAGAATCGATTGCTTTGCACTAACGTGTGTTAAAATAATAAAAAATGAAATTTCTATGAGTTTTGATTTACTTATTGTTTATATAAGTACATATATCAAATCTTTGAAACGAATGCCAGAGGTGGCACGTTCGAAGAAAAGTGGCACATTATATTATCATCGCTTGATTTTTTTGTTGAATAACGAATTTTGTGGCATGTTTGATATTTTTTAAAAGTGATGAAATCTTATTTAAATTGGTTCTTGTAATACAAAGTATGTGACAAAATAATGTTGTTGATAAATTTTGTGTTCATTTTAAATTTTTATTTCAATAAATGGTTGCAATACTTATATTTAAATTGACTAGTACGTTGATAAATATATTTTGAAAAATTTTGGGAACCTTAAAAAAAAAGGTTTGCTACCACTGCTCTATATGATGTGATAAAGTATTTGAATGCAGCTACCGAATCTGTTTAACTGACCGGTTCAAAAAAAGGTCGGACTGTCTCGAATAATTATTCCTTTTCATTGTCTATGTCGAGATCCGATTGTCATTAAATATAAATCCTAGAATACACTTGGATTTATTGTATGAGAAAAAATCACTATATTAGATGTCGTGTATCAAACACAGCCAAATCATTGTTGCACAGCTTTTTGTTGATTCTGGTAGAAAATTTTAAATTTACAATTTAACATAGATGATTCATTTTCAAAATTTTACTACAGGATTAACAAAAGTGGCAAAGTCAAAGACATCTTCAAATCATACCGGCCGAGTCATTTAATGCCCAATCAGATCACAGGATTTTAGTCAGCTGACTGAATGTCATTCAGTATGTTGTGTAAAATGTAAGTGCTTAACGTTGTATGTTTTTTTTGTAGTTATTAAAGTTAATTCGTATATATATTTCGCTTAAAAATAGTCAAGCCAACTTTCGGGTCTCCTGCAAAATTATGATAAACTGATTTGTCCGTATTTGATACTGGACGCTTAATAATGTTTATACTATTACATCAAATATAGATGTATTCAAATCATTGGCTTGTATGTCAATAAGTAGCTGTACGTGAAAGATAAATTCAGATAAAGACAGATGCAGAATAGCCAGCGGAGAAGGCACCGACTGTGCGGATGTAACAATTTTTATACACTTTGAAAACTGTGTTCGGTAGAGCCATTAAACGAACAGCGATTATCACAAAAAAGATGTTTCAATTTTATGCTTTAAAAATGAAAAAAAATATCCGCGTATACAGGTAGTTAGCGCATAAAAAGTTTCCAATGTAGCAAGTTCGCGTCTGTAGGTACACGGGAAAGTTGTAAAATTGTCGTAAATATGAAAATGGAATCGTTTTCCATACACCCGACACTGGAAAGGGGAGGGAATGGAAAAAATGCGGGCGAGTTACTCGCAGAAGATAGCGTATATACATTAATATACGAGCCAAATTCAGGAACAATGAAAATATTAAACAAAAGTGAATTATCTGACGGTTGAATTGGTCGTGATGATATCTCTGTACCCTGACATGGAAATCGTACAGTGGAATTTTTCAATTAGTTGATGTTAAAATTTTGTTCAAATAAAGTTTTTTTTTGACAAAGTAAAACACATAGAACAATTTAACAAGTTAACTTGATATCACAAGAAATAGGTATGTTATTTGAACTTGAATTTATTGCTATAAAAAAAAGCTTAGCTTAGTGGAATAATTATTTATTCATTATCAGCAATTCATTAATGGTCGACCACATCAAAGAAAAGATTTGGTGATCAAATATAAATATATTGGGGGTAAATAATTTTTATATTCGAAAACTATTTTTTTATTTAACCTCTTGTTTCGCGTAAACATATATAATGTTATTTGAGACATTTTTTCATGTAGTACGATTTTTTATAAAGCTTTTTTAAACGTAAATATTATTTGATGTTTTATAATACGGAAATAAGCGTAAAGATTAGTTGCAAGGCTTTTAGGACTGTTATTTTTATTATCAGGAAATATTTTCTTATAAATATAAATTTATCATAAGTATGCCATGATCGATCGATCAACTGTCAAATTTAAAGCTGCACAGGAATGATAGATAACATTTAAACAGCTTCGATAACAATGAAGATATTCAGAATTAAATAGATGCTTGTCAACTTCACTAGCTAGCTCCACAGAAAAAGCCTTTTTTCCGGTGAGGCCAACCGTAAGTGGCAGTATATGACAGACGTAAAATAAAAGTGTAGAATGGAGGGGAGGGTATTAGAAAAAGTGCCGTAAACCGGGCGCAGGAGAGTCCAGGGGGCGATCTTAATAAATTAGGCGCCTGACTATGGCCCCCCGACGCCGCCTCTTTCTCGGCGCCTAATCCTCCCCTCGTTTCGACGCTCCGAGGAAACTTTCGCCATTATTATTTTACGCGGGTAACAAGCGGCGCGATAATATGAAGAGCACGCCTCCCGCACACCTACAAAACTGAAATCGCTCCCCCCTTCTTAATAATGATCCACGGATTCTAGGTTCTCAAAAAATTCTCCCAAAATCACAAGCACGAATTCACGATAGATAATCTTAATGTTTATACAAACATTAATGTAGCTAATGTATGTTTTTTTAACGAACATCATCTGTAAGCTAGCTCACTTTTACTTTTCAGATACTGAGATATGATAAGTTGGTTACCAGAAGATTAGTTGTAGCTAGTAATTCTGAGGATTGGATACAATCTTCCTTCCGGCAAAGAAAAATTCTTTGAATGAATAGTTGATTTGCGGTGGTCAGCAAATCACAATCTATATAAACAATTATTAATATTTTGCTGACAGTTGTTAGAGGGAAATCCTTTTTTTTTATTATAAAAACAATACATAAATTCGAATGAGTACAAAAAAAAAACAAATTCAAACCAAAATTATTAATTTACATGCAATCTTGGATGTATATGACATAAAGATAATGTTTTTTTCCAGATTGCACTAAAAAATAGTAACAATAATACATAAAAAAATGTTTTTTATTTTTATAAATCATCAGTTTTTATTAAATTATGAGTGGTTTTACAAAAGTATATCACTTTTGTAAAATAATCATATTGATTATTTTGAGAGCTTAAACTGTACACCAAATATAATTTTCACACTATCTTTTTACACAATACTTCAAATATTAATTATTTTTCTAGGATGAACTGTTTAGCAACGATTTATCCATACTTATCCCACTCTTAATACGTTTGAGAAAATATGTTCCAGGAGGCGACCGCTCTAATGCAATCATTTTCCCCAGAAAATGGCCTGGTTTAACACTTTGCACTCTCACTAGATTTACTCAATACCAATAGTCTACTCTGGGTCCAGATTTTACTCGTATTACCAGCAAATTGAGTACGGTTTTAAACAAAAAGTCAAACGTATTTTTGAGACAATCTGTGTAGCTCCAATGGTGACCATAATAACGCGTATCATATTTGGTATAATTTTCTTCGAAAACGTAATTAAATTCCACTAATTTGAGCTAAAATATTCACTAAGCTATCACGGATTGTAAAATAAACCATTCTTGTATTATTTAAGGCGATATTTTGAAAAAAATGGGGTTTTATTATCGATTTACTTTAGAAATATTTTAGCATGAACGTTTTTACGACCACCGTATTGTGTGAGGGTCCAAGAACAGACATCGCCCGTCTTTGGGGTAATTAATTTTACAACGTACCGACATTCCTACCCAATCGCATTATGCTAGCAGTCCTTCTTAAAAAATATAGTACCTACAGTTTGCTATTATTGGTTAAAATTTTGTTTTATATTGATTACTTCCTCGAAGTCAATGTTGGAAACAATGTAAGATCATCCCAAAAGGCTGGAATAGATAACAATATTGATGTTTAGAAATACTCGGTGTTTCTGAAAGTTTTTCATATAAATAACGTTGCCATAAGTTTTACAAAAATACAATGTCCCTTTTCATTGTATTTTATTCGAACACACTCACGCTAATCGCTCTCACTCCGTTTTGTATGATGTGATAGGTAAGAATTCAAAACATCATATACGTTTATGTCTCCAAACAGAAATCCATAAATCGATTGTATAAAATTAATTATTGTCCCAGTGCTGACAGCTTATAAATTTTATTAGCTGTCAGTACTGGGATTCGAACCAGTGACCTCCGTAACCAAACCCGAACATTGACCACTTACCACGCAGCCGGCTCTTTTTACAATATTATCGTTATTTGTTTACATGGTAACAATTCGTTTTTCATTTCAAGCAAGAAGCATTTGATTATTTTTAGACATGAAATAGTTTCTCCCGTCTTCAATTAAAGCTTTTTTCTCAAAGTGGAATTCAGCTCCCGGAGTTGGATTAGATAAATTATTAAATAAATTGAAAACAATTCATGATGTAATCATGAATCAGGTCAGAACGTATACAAATATGTATCGTTAAGGAAGCGAAATGTGAAAAAAGCGAATTAATATACCCATAGTCTGACTTTGCTCAAATATGTATTTTTATTATTAAAATATATATGATGTCAAAATTATCAAATAAAAAATAAATCATCATTATAACTGTGATTTTGGAAGCTTTCTAAAGTATCATAACAGAAATTTAAAAATGACCAACATTTTTATTTACTATGTCACCATATAGTGCACTTATATCAACTGAACGCATCGTTATCACTATATTCTGTAAAAATTTGTTCAAGTGATTCATGGTAGTCAAAAATATATTTCGTTGAAATTGCTTTTTCCTTCACTTAATAAAATGATGGTCACAACACTTCATACAACTCTAACGCCCACAAGATGTGGATACAGCCTTTCCAGATAAAACAACTAACTTATTTATACAAAGCAGGTAAAGACTTCAAATATTATTAAAATCAACATATAAGGCAGCTCTCTACTGTAATTTTCATATTTAAAAAAATTATTGCATTTTTTAATCCCTTAAGTGCACTATTGTAAAATTATGCCCCGGAAATATTTCGGGAAATACCAAAAATAAAGCTTCAAAGAGACCGACTACAAAAGACATTATCCTGGAGATTGGACCGTGCTATTAGTTGTCCAGATGGTATTATCCTGGCTAATGGAGCGCAAGACGTTAAGAGATTCTTTGAATTGTTTTTGGGCACCTTTTCGTGTTTTTTTTTTACTTTTATAAGCAGCGCATCACTTTATTATTTACTGTTTGTTTTTGGACACTGTTGTATCTTCGTGTTTTTGGCTAATATATATATTTTAAGCAAATGCTCTATAAATCATTGAAAACGATTTTACGGATTATACTCTATGTTAATAAATAAAAATATCACAAAAACCTTATTTAAATGTATTTTCAGTAATTATTTTTCATCAAAAGCAACAGAATGAATATTCAACAGTAGTTTGTCATAAACTTTCTACATTATTTATTAGATTTAATAACGCTTATATAAATCATACATATATCAAAAACTACTGTATTTAAAATAGTAATTATTTTCTAAGGTTTTTCTTAGGTCACTATACAAAAATCCTCCATAAAATTTATAATATATTTAATTTATTTTTGCTATATTTTAGACCAAAAACTAGAAGATATATTGTGTATCTTCCTATCTCTTCAAATAGTTCAAAAGAATTCTCATCTATTTTTAAAAATGTGTGCTATAATATAACCGTGAATTTCGGAGCAAATTGTATTTTAAATAACATTGATTTTTTACAATATTAAGTAAACAGTCTATTAATTTTAACATTATTTATAATTTTTATTTTCTCTTTGCAAAAAATAGGTTAAAGAATGAGTATTTTTTTAAAGTTCCATCATTACTAAATTTATTGTAGAATAACCCAGTATTTTTTTTCACAAAATATTGCATTGATAAAATTTATGTTTGAGAGGTAAAAAAATGCAGCTTTTCTTTAGCAAACATGAAATCGAATTTGACCAACTAATTTAATGTATTCATTTACATAATTGTATTTGCTGTACAAATTGTTTAATCGAAATACTGCGGAAGTGATTATTCTTGTCGACAAACAGCTGATTACCAAATAGGTAAGTACGTCGGCCATTTGGATGTTGACTGGCATACAAACCTGATTATAAAAGACATGTGTGGCGTAGTGTGGACCACTTGCTATCACAGGAAGACCTCTGATGAGAATCATGAATCAACTCGCATGCGTCAAAACAGTAGCGTAGGCCGAAAAATAAAACTTTTTCAATTGTTCCCTGGGTATATCTTTTCTCACTTGATTTCCTATTTGACGTTTACTTCACTTGAAAAGTTTTAAGTGCAAAAATGCTACCATAAAAGATGAACAGTTTTAAAAAAAATCCATGTTATATGACAAGAAGATCGCTACGAATTGTTGAGTCCTGAAGATACAAAATTTAACGCGTTTAACTCAACTCTCTCAGTAATACAGCGAAAATATTCGTGATATTATAAAATAAATAAGGTGATTTAGTGAGTTGGCTTCATCATGAATTACTCAAACCAGTACTGATCAAAATCTAGTTTAGTTTATATGGGAAATATGTATACTACATTATTTTTTTAGTAGGAGTTCGTTTTTCGTCACCTTAATGGCAGAAGTTGGTAAGTAACAAAATTGAAAAAAATCAAGTACATGAGATTTTTGGATATCAATAATTATTTGTCTGGTATAACTCAGTTGGCGCATTTATTGTACTACTTTGGCAAAATTAGTTTTTTATGGTAAAATATTATACTATTAATGAAAATTTAAGCCATCTATATTTTGACAATGCAATTATTTAAGGCAAGGCAAAGTAAGCGCGAGCCTCTTGTTAAATCTTGGTTGGGCTGGCGAGCCCTTTGTTAAGTTAACATGTTTAAAATAAAGAAAGTTAAAGTTTGATAATATTTTTGATAAATATATTTTTTATCCATGTCCGCTCTCAATGTGAATCGTATGGCCTTCTAATGGAAGAATCTCAACAGGAGTTTTTCTACGCGAACTGTTTGTTACTCAGTCGCTCAATCTCTTTTTTCAAAGAGATATGAATAGTAGGGATAGAAAGGATATGGCAAGGTAGGACTAATTGTTGGCTGATTACTTTCGCTATATCGCGTTATTTTAGGATTGGAATGGTAGAGGGAAATATATAGACATCAAAAACATCCATGTCTTCGAACTGAAATCAAAAAATCGATTGATAAAATGCTGTTCGTACTGGGATTCGAACCCTTGAGGCCCGGCATAAAAGCCAACGACGTAGACCACTATGCCATTGCCCTATGTAATTCAACATTTATTATGTTATATTATATTTGTGACATGATAGAGAAATGATAGATATATTTTAATGACTCATATACAATTAAAAAAGTTCCGTAAATTAAAGAAAAAATATGTTTACAAAAAATCATTTCTATTGTAATTAAATTGCTTCGCCTAAGTTTTAAATGATGTCTAAGTGCTACCTTGTAACTAGGGTATCCAATCCCGAAGCCTTTTTCCAATCCCGGGATTGGGATTTTCTCACCGAGGAATTTGAAATCCTCAATTCGCTATACTTTTTCCCCGGATTATCTCCAAACCTCGTTTTTTCTTTGTCCACCGAGGAATTTGAAAACTTCGATTTGGTTTACTTTTTCCCAGATTATCACAGAACTTCGTTTTTTTTAGCTCACCGAAGAATATGAAATTCTTGATTTGCCAATTTTGTGTCAATTTTCGGGATTTGCTCAAAATTTCTCAATCCCAAAAGCCGTATCAATCCAGGAATTTCGGGATCCCGAGATTGGATGCCCTACTCGTAACAAAAATGCAAAATATATTTTAAAAGTTTCATCGTTATACCATAAACTATAATTTGCACCTATAATTATTATTTATCAAATAAAAGTCGTACATTCTCATAAAAAAATAATTTCACGGGCAATCCCCCCTTGCAATATGCCACTGCACCGTGGTGTTTTTACTCGTGGCCCACCTGTAAATCAGGCGTGACCAAAAAACCTGCACGGGGGAGGAGACGCTGGACCGGCCATCAACTACAAGTGTTTATTAGATAGTTTGGTAAATGAGGGTCAAAGAAATATTGCGTACTCGATACACTTTATTTTCTTGAATGAACGCACCCAGACAGCCGCCTGGCCGTTACGCGTCCTCCACTGGCCCTGTCTTAATGACGCAGAATGTAAACTTTTTTACAGCTCTGAACCCGTTTCGGTTTTAACACTTTGCACTCTCACTAGATTTACTCAATACTAATAGTCTACTCTGGGTCCAGATTTTACTCGTATTACCAGCAAATTGAGTACGGTTTTAAACAAAAAGTCAAACGTATTTTTGAGACAATCTGTGTAGCTCCAATGGTGACCATAATAACGCGTATCATATTTGGTATAATTTTCTTCGAAAACGTAATTAAATTCCACTAATTTGAGCTAAAATATTCACTAAGCTATCACGGATTGTAAAATAAACCATTCTTGTATTATTTAAGGCGATATTTTGAAAAAAATGGGGTTTTATTATCGATTTACTTTAGAAATATTTTAGCATGAACGTTTTTACGACCACCGTATTGTGTGAGGGTCCAAGAACAGACATCGCCCGTCTTTGGGGTAATTAATTTTACAACGTACCGACATTCCTACCCAATCGCATTATGCTAGCAGTCCTTCTTAAAAAATATAGTACCTACAGTTTGCTATTATTGGTTAAAATTTTGTTTTATATTGATTACTTCCTCGAAGTCAATGTTGGAAACAATGTAAGATCATCCCAAAAGGCTGGAATAGATAACAATATTGATGTTTAGAAATACTCGGTGTTTCTGAAAGTTTTTCATATAAATAACGTTGCCATAAGTTTTACAAAAATACAATGTCCCTTTTCATTGTATTTTATTCGAACACACTCACGCTAATCGCTCTCACTCCGTTTTGTATGATGTGATAGGTGATAGGTAAGAATTCAAAACATCATATACGTTTATGTCTCCAAACAGAAATCCATAAATCGATTGTATAAAATTAATTATTGTCCCAGTGCTGACAGCTTATAAATTTTATTAGCTGTCAGTACTGGGATTCGAACCAGTGACCTCCGTAACCAAACCCGAACATTGACCACTTACCACGCAGCCGGCTCTTTTTACAATATTATCGTTATTTGTTTACATGGTAACAATTCGTTTTTCATTTCAAGCAAGAAGCATTTGATTATTTTTTAGACATGAAATAGTTTCTCCCGTCTTCAATTAAAGCTTTTTTCTCAAAGTGGAATTCAGCTCCCGGAGTTGGATTAGATAAATTATTAAATAAATTGAAAACAATTCATGATGTTATCATGAATCAGGTCAGAACGTATACAAATATGTATCGTTAAGGAAGCGAAATGTGAAAAAAGCGAATTAATATACCCATAGTCTGACTTTGCTCAAATATGTATTTTTATTATTAAAATATATATGATGTCAAAATTATCAAATAAAAAATAAATCATCATTATAACTGTGATTTTGGAAGCTTTCTAAAGTATCATAACAGAAATTTAAAAATGACCAACATTTTTATTAGAAAATTTAAATTAACTTTGATTATTCCACGTATTGTGTAACTAACTGTGACACGTGTTTCGCCTCTTTCAGAGGCATCTTCAGACTTACTTAATAGTTTGTAATGTTTAACGTCATTAGTAGTATGATTAAATTTGTTTGCATTTTATAATCCCCTCTTTGCTTCCATTAAAAAGGAAAAATCCCATTCTGATTGTTTACAACTCATTAGTAAAATTAGTATCATTATCTGTTTGCTTTATTTCGATTCTACACCCCCCTCCTTGCTCCTCTTAAAAGGAAAAAAAACCCAATCCATTTTGTAATTTTATAATTTTAAAATGTTAGAATCAATCTTGCTTCATTACTTAAGCAAACTTTGCGATAGTAAGTCTGAAGATGCCTCTGAAAGAGGCGAAACACGTGTCACAGTTAGTTACACAATACGTGGAATAATCAAAGTTAATTTAAATTTTCTATTAAAATGAACTTCCACAAAGTTACCGCCGAAACCATCGAAAGTATTAACATTTTTATTTACTATGTCACCATATAGTGCACTTATATCAACTGAACGCATCGTTATCACTATATTCTGTAAAAATTTGTTCAAGTGATTCATGGTAGTCAAAAATATATTTCGTTGAAATTGCTTTTTCCTTCACTTAATAAAATGATGGTCACAACACTTCATACAACTCTAACGCCCACAAGATGTGGATACAGCCTTTCCAGATAAAACAACTAACTTATTTATACAAAGCAGGTAAAGACTTCAAATATTATTAAAATCAACATATAAGGCAGCTCTCTACTGTAATTTTCATATTTAAAAAAATTATTGCATTTTTTAATCCCTTAAGTGCACTATTGTAAAATTATGCCCCGGAAATATTTCGGGAAATACCAAAAATAAAGCTTCAAAGAGACCGACTACAAAAGACATTATCCTGGAGATTGGACCGTGCTATTAGTTGTCCAGATGGTATTATCCTGGCTAATGGAGCGCAAGACGTTAAGCAAGGTTTTGCGATATCCGGTGCGCTTAGCGACCATTAACGTTTATATTCCCTAAAAACACTTGATTTTGTACGGTGAAGGTAATACGGTGTCTTGGATGACAATCTGGATGTAAATTTGAAAACCGTTTTAATTTGATAACATATTATAATATATGAAATCATTTTTTCTGACTGTTAAAAGATTAACTTCTTATTTTCGCATCAGTTAAAAAACAACGAATATAAAAACCATTATTCTATTTTTAAAATAATTTTTCAAAATTTCATACCGATAATTTGACAGATCGGTTATTTTGACGTAGGATTTCAAAATTAAAAATCCACTTGATATTATATTTACCAATATTTTTCAATAAACAGTTTCGTACGATGTAAGTTTATTGAAAATTATTGGTTATTGTTGCGTTATTTTTGTATTTTTTACCATACAAAGTACTGAATGACATTCAGTAAGTTGATTCAAATCCTGCGATTTGATTTGCTCTCAATGACAAAGCTAGTATACTAACTAGATACCTTTGACTTAGCCACTTTTGATACGAAAACCATTATTTAAATTTAATTTTCATGTACTAATTGGGTTTATTAGAGGTAAAGTGATCCAAGTGGTGTAAATACAATCACTTTTTATTTGATGTTTTGGTAGATTCGATATTTTTATTATACAGATATATGTGTATTAACAGAGGTTACTTCACTTTTACGATACTTTAAGACGTGTAAAATATTAAAACGCATCTAACTTTTTTTTCTAAAATATAATTTGGCTCATTTCGCCTTTAATATAACTCAATTATACGTAATACTTTAATGCTCAAATTTCATCATTGGCATCAACAATTTTAAATTTGGAAGCTCTGCTTGAGAATCCATATTACACTCACGGCATATCCAATAGTAACTTTGGAACTAATAGATTGGGCAAAAAATTAATACGATGCCTTTTTACAAGGCGGGCATCATATTAAACGAGGCTGGGCTAAAAAACAAGCCGCTATGTGAATTGTTGAAAAATAACACTAATTATATGAAGCCTCTCGCCTAATTGAAAATACTATTCTTTTTTTTATTGCAAACGATTAATAAAGAAGTGTATCAAAGTTTATCTTATGGAATGTTTTACTATTGGATGAGAAACAATCATAATTTAGTCGAATTTTGATATGAAAAAAATATTATTTTAAATGATAATTTAACTGGATAATTTGAAATATGTTTATTTTAGATACGGCCTAAAGAAGTGTTAAACGAATTTTCTTTGCCGTTCATCGTCGACTAATCGCTGCGATATTTTAATCTATCCCTATGCTAATGTGGATCATATGAATTTATAATCGTTCATTTCTACTGATTTTTATTTCGATAAGCTAGTAAAATGTATATATTACATGAGCTGTTTCCGTGTGTATTAAATCTTGCCGAACACAGTGTTGCAAGGTAGCGTGAAATTTTATTTAAATTTGGATCCTCAACTTTTTGAATTACTTCTCAAATAATTGGATAAAGTGCCATCTATTGTCGCGGCATGGAGTCGGCGGCAGTTGAGCCAAAGCGCAGAGCGCCTCGCGATATGCCGCGGGCTTTTTGAACTCTGTCGGGAAAGATTCCCGCCAAAATGTCAGGCTATTAAGTTAATGCGTCATTATAAGCATTACATTATGAAGTTAGCTTCATTATTTCGGAGTCGTATAAAAGCCGAGAGGGCGGCCATTACGCTCAGCATCTTCGGCTAAACGTTCATTTAGCTTCTTAGACTATTTTCAACCTCGTAAAATTGTCTTGGCAAGACTTAACGATTTGGAAACTTTGAGAAAAAATGGGTTTTTGTAGGAATTTATAATGATTTGACAAAGGAAAGCGTTAGAAGCTTTTGAAACTTTGATTATATTATATGTAAACTTTCTTAAGAGCTCGGATACATTTAAACGTAGCGGCTCTATATATAAGAATTACTAGTATTAGATATATTTCTTATCTCAACTGATCTATTTATATGCCTTAGTAAATGTGAATTAAAATGATTCATTTAATGATAAGGTTAAACGCTTAGCCAGCGGTGGTAATTTGACGGGTTTTAATTCGTTTTATTTAGCTATCTTAATGGTTACAAAAATAGTGATTATTTACCTTTTCCACATGTTGAACAATGATCTACTCCGTAGCCTTTTGGCTGAAAAATTACGTCTGTACCTAGTACGCCGGCTATAATTTGCAATTATTAATTTAATTAGTTATTGACGAGGTAACCAATCTGTGGCAGCCATTCAGTTAAATTAAAAGTGAATATGCTGATGGCGTCATGCAGTGGTGTAGGAAGGGGTCCTGCCACCTGGGGCGATCCTTGAATTTGCCGCCCCCAATATTTCCTCTAATTTTGTTTTTCAATCACTTCTTATTTATTTATTTAAGAACAGGAGTTTTTACTACAGGTGGCCTATTTTATTTTAGGTTTTAATACAATTTCTATAAAAATATTTATTTATTTTTGAAAATACCGCCCCCAAAAATGTCCGCCACTACCGCACCCCCTTTGCTACGCCACTGGCGTCATGCCATTGTCAAACTATTTTATAGCTTCGACGATGGTGTTATACCGAAAAAAATATCAACAGAATTGTGTTAATCTTTTGAAAATATAATAAACCACTGCTATTATCAACATTCAATTGCAGTTCCACTTAATCAATGATAATTCAATCAAGGTACTTTTTTGATAAAACACACATATACTAAAACGTATTTTACGAAAAAGAACAAAACCAAAAGATATTGAGCGAATTGCTATTTCTGGGTGAATGAGTTATAGGATTTTTTTTAAAGACAATACATTTTACTTATATTAAGTGTAGTCTGTACATATTAGTAAGAGTTACGTTTAGGGTAAGGGGCTAAACACAAGCCCTGATTATAAATTCAATTGGTAATCTTGTGCATAGTAATTCTTGACGCGTTTTTGCCTAAAGATGATATGGCAAATCTTGTGATGAAACGCTTAATAGCTGATAGATCGTATATTTATGAAATAAAATAAAATAAAAATCATATTTTTATTTCACACTCAAAAGAGAATGTGGAAGAAAAAGTTAAGTCATTCAAAGAGAAATATAAAAAAATAAACGTTCGTGTTTTTTGTTTAAAGTTTTTTTTATTTAAATCAGGTGCATATTTACAAAGTATCAGGTAAACATAAGAATGAAACAGGTAGCAAAAACAGGCATGTGCCAGGTGACAAGTTAGTCCTAACTATGTATGTTTAATTTTTTATGTACGCTCAGTTGAATTTGGAAAGATCATTCTGATTGTATCAGGAGATAAGAAAGGTGACAGAGGCATTTGGTAATAAAAAATGGTGTTTTGTTGGTACAATAATATATTTTTGAATATTTATGAAACAATAAAATTAACTAACTTAACAATTTTAGAAATTCTAACCAATATCTGACTGTTTATAAGAACAATCTGTTATAGAAGAATGACGTACAGTAGAACTGATTTCAATTTTCACTAGAAAAAATCGAATATGTTTATAGAATAAAGCTATTTAGGATTTATCACACATTTTGAAAACCATTTTTATGAAAATATGATAATACTACAAAGTGAGATTATTAATCACATATACAAATATTTTTAAAGAATTATGTTTATTTGTTTGTCGGAAAAAGTTTTATGATTATATTTATATAGGGTATAGAAGTGGAGATCCCGGCATGTTCGGTGTAAATGAACCACTCACTACTCAAATCTGTGGGCATTCCCATGGGCTTATCCTTTTTGGCTTTATACGCTAATACATTTATTTATTATATAAACACGAAACATTCATTTACTAAGCGTCAGTTCAAGTTCATCCGTGCACTTGAACGCCTGAAGATGCCGAAAGGCAAAACCCCGGTCGTTAGTGACAAAATCTGTGTGAATGTACATAATTTGAACGATTCAAATTTAGTATTGAAATTCCACCAAGCACCTTCAGTCGGAATCTTAAATGGAAAAAAAAAACAGCTTTTGAAAGTCATCAGAAAGCTCTCAAGCTATGTCGACTGACATTCAGAAATATGAATGTTTATTTCAAATTACGCAACATTCTAATGCGAGGGATATTCTGCCTTGTTAAGTAAAAAAACTGATTACAAAGAACGTCGAAATATAATTTAATATTGGGTATGAATTATGGAAGATTTTATTAAATTTTACGTGAGATAAAACACAACAAAACTTATATTTTGTATTGAAGAAAGTTCAAAATGTTTTTGTAGACATTTTAAGTGAAAACAAGAATTCATTATGTTTGAAAATAAATAATCCTTTGTAATCGAAGACATATCACCTTATTACATTATTATAAAACATCATTTTAAGTCAAATATAAATAATATAATTTTAAAAGCATAATGAAAGTTTAATGCTTGATTCTGACAAATTAATACACTTATAATTACTGTATTTTTAGTTCAGTTGTTCTAGTTGTTATATAATAAGCCGGCAGTAAGACAAAGGTACTTTATTATTTTAAGTATACTTTACTTTTTATTAGGTATAGAAATGGCCCCATGTTTAAAATATATAAAGAAAATTTCAACTTATAAAGATGGATACTCCACTCGCTAACTGTTAAATTACTTTTAATTGGAGTTGTTTAATGCTGAATATGTATGTATATAGGGCAATCAATTCGACAAGTTTTGTCGTAATTTTTATGCGTCCCGTTTGGTGCAGTAATTGCGCATGATATAAATGGCGGCGCGCGATAGTGTCGCATGTAAAAGTCGTTAATTCAATTGGCAAAACATTGTAACCGCTCGAGCATTGTGCTGCACAAAAACAATGCGCATTTTTTGCTCACCACACCAATCTGCCATCGCGTCATAGTTGATATATCAGAGTCGTCGACAGTTCGTCGAATAATAATTAATGCTATAGATAAGAAATTATTTGTGAATTCAAATCTTCAGTTAAAAATTAATTCGTTTTTTTCATCAGTATCTGATTTCCAGGGCTGTGAAATTAGACTGTTTTAACTGGAGTTGGACTAAACTAACAATTTCAAGTCCTTTTAAAAATAAACATGTTTTCTAATCGCTAGATCCAAAACTACTAAGTATTAAAAAATAATTAGTGTTTTAAGCTAAAGTTGGAGTCGGAGTCGGTGTCATCTTATTTCATCATATTGTTAGCGGTCGGCTGCCTATACGTTGGGGCTCGTTTAGTATCGGAACTATTTACGGTTTTCTGTGAAAGGAGTGAATTTTTTTCACTCTAATAAAATTATTTAAACAGTTAAATGGCACTTATAGAATACAATAATTCGCAATACTAAAATTTACAGATTTATTAATATTATAGCTTTATTAATTTTGCTTCGGCGTTCAACTGTTTGCGATGCAATTTTATTTTTGGGGTAGATTACTGAACATGGCATGAGTGTGATTTTAAAATTGAAATTATGAATTTAGTTATTACTCTTTCATGCCGTACAAATGATAGGCGAAAAAAATAAATACAACTTTAACAGTAAAGTATAATCATTTTTTTTTAATTTAATTTATTTATAAATGAAATTTTGTATTATTACTGCGACACAAATATGTATAGAATCTTAAGATTTAACGTTATGCATCATTTGAAAGTCTCGAATGCAAAACGTTATTGGTTTCAATAATATTTGTGATCAAAAACTAGATTTCTAAAATTAATACACATGAATCAAACATATTTTACATTTATAATTTGATTAGAGCTTTTTGGGTATGGACTTTGGTATCTTATATTATCTTCACTTTGTATAATATTTGTATAATATTTTTTTGGTGTTTGTCACTTGTGTTTTATAATGTCCAGGTTCTAGTAAGCACGCACAAGTTCAATGAAATTAATATTCTTACATATGGGCGAAAAATGACTAGTTATATTTCAATTTTATTAACCGACACCTACATGTGCATTTATTACTTAACATTGAAAATTTTAGTGAAATTTAAACGTTGCTTGGTAACATCCTTGTGAATGAGCATATACATACTGACTGTGAAAAGGAAAAAAGACGTAACCCACAGGTTTTTCAAAATAGGTTTTTTTCGATAATCACAATTTTTACAACTTGATACACGTTCAATCAAAAGGATGCAAGTTGCAAATGCCGAATTAGCATCTAAATTTAGCTTTTAAGTTTGAAAAAAATGACCATGTAAAAAATGAAAAACAAAAAAAAGACTGAAATAAAGGTTTTTCCTTGACAATTTCTTTAATTAATATTAGATTATGTCAATTAAACAACAGTTTATAAGTCTCCGTGCACTTCGAGGTAGTGTATGATTCATAATTTGCATATGGCCGAAAATCATCAAAACACGTTCTTTGCGCCTCCTGTAAAATTTGATAAGTGTGGGTTACGTCTTTTTTCCTTTCCACAGTCAATATGTATATTTATGATTGACATACGTGGGAATGAAACAACAATATCTATAAGTTAAATCGACATTTTTTTTGTATATTTTTTAAATTACTTTTTTGAACTTTTTTATTGTCTCAGTCTACCCTTGTTATAAATTGAAGAATGGAAACTTTTTTTTTAACAACAATTGTAAATATTTTCTGGTAAAATACTTTGCAATTAATTGAGGGAAACGAATAATGAAATTCACCAATCGAAACAAAATTAATCAGATGCTGCCGTTAATCGCTATCCGATACATCCCATCGAGATGTCCAGTACCCGCCCTGCCCTCCCCTGCGCTGCGTCCGCGCTAATAGCCGGCCATAAATATCTTTCCATTTTATCTAAACTCGCGCAATCTCACTGCCGAATTGAATCCGAAACAAATCGGCGTCGATGCAGATTGCGACGCGATTTACAGGCCGTGTTTTAAGCGGACATGTCGTGTCCGGCGCTTTGGTTCACGTACAAAAAAAACATACACACCGGAAGCGGACGTTACGTACGGTCGATGTTGCCCTGCGAGAAAAAGAAAAACCAACTGTGGAAACTTATTTGAAACGGGTTTACGTACAAATATAATTATTTTACTCATTTCAAATATTATATAAGATAAAAATATTGAATGGCTTAGCAGAAAAATACATTATGACAAAACTTTTGATTTTAAAATCACAAATTTGGGTTACTGTAAATTATTTATTCCTTACATACGTTACTAATTCTATTAAAAAGTATTCCCATCGTGGTCTAGCTATTGAGCATAATATGTAATGTATCAGTTAAATGTTGAACTATTTATGAACAACAATATTTTATATCTATAAATCAATTTAATAATTCCTCGGTTTTGATTTGAACTAAATTGATTAAAAAATAAGTATCGTATATTAATGACAACGGTTTTATTTATCTTTGTAGTAATTAGAATTATAAAAAAGTCGTTTTAATAAAAAAAATTATAAATAGTATGTAATAATAAGTGTTATTTCGTAAAAAAAATCAGCGCAAAATAAGCAAGTGTATTTCATGCTTACCTTTTCTGAATCGCCATAATACAACTGTGGCGACCATACTTCCTTGTTTATGAAGATAATATTTTGTTTTATTTTATTTAAAAAATATATATTTGGCATTACAGCTAATAACACTCCCTAGCGGAGTGGCGACGGTGCCATTAATGTGTGTGTTCACAAATTACACATATAAAATGGTGTACACAATGTTAGACATGAGAAGAATGAGAAAAAATCTTGAAGTTGTTGTGTTACTAATGAAATATGCTTTAATTTGTCCATTGCTTATTTAAAAAAATGGTCACCATTAAGTTTTGTCGGTTTTCAAAAACCGGATTTTTAGTTGAATTTACGACTTTCGAAATTCGGCTGTTTCCAATTTCATAACCTAAATTGTAATATCAGAATAAATATTACAGTTTTTAGTATTAAATTAAAAACTTTAATATTTTGACTTCAAATCGCCACCACGGAGACAACTTAAACGAAATAGAATATGTAGTTTAAGGGTGAGTGTTATCTTTACATTAATTTAAACATATTTTTGATGTTAATAGCAAATAAAATTGGAACATTTTTGCTCTTTTATTTGAATTGTACTTTTTGAGAACCGGTTTATGCCGAGTTTTAGAAAATATTAAAATTCAAAACCCGGTTTTTTTTTAAATCGGTTTTTCTATAAGCCCTGGTCACCATACATACGATGCATACATGTATAGAGGACTCAAGTAAGTCAGGTGTAGCTTTAAATCAATCCTCATTTAGGCATTTTATTATCGCATTCGCTCGTTTACGCCAAGCGAAGTCGTTAAGGCATCGCATTGTTAATTGCTTATTCGGTTAGAATGCCATATATTTTCAACATTGTATTCAAATAACGTTTGTTGGAAATTAACATTGTATGGCTTAACTGCCAGCCAATTGGAAAAACAAATATTTTCACGTTAAAACACAGAACTGATTATTTCATGTTTATTTATGGTGTAGATAGATTACGCACATTTTTGCACAAAAAAATGAAGAAAGAGTTGTTTAATATTTGCTTTAGTATTTTCTTTAAAAGGTTTTTCGCACTAATACATCACGCACAAAAACGACCGTATATTGACAAAACGGTATTATAGTAATCAAGGATTTAATGTCAAACAATACTATCTACAACAGAAGTGTAATTTTACAAAGCCAATACACGCAATTTAATATTTTACAATTTATTGCGTATTGTACGTTTTTATTTTTTATAGTAATTTTCATAATGTTTTTTAAAGGGAAGCTATATGTAGTTAACGTTAAATTTTACAGATTGACAGAACGCTGTTTAACTATAATGTTGCCGATAATATAGAATAACGTTATCAACAAAAAATACAATATTTTTTTGTAAATAACTTAAAAATCATTATCATGGATTCCCGGGATTGAGATTTTCTCACCGAGGAATTTGAAATCCTCAATTTGCTATACTTTTTCCCGGAATCTCAAGGAAACTCGTTTTTTTTTTTTTAGCTCACCGAGGAATTTGAAATCTCTGATTTGGTATACTTTTTCCCAGAATCCCACAGAAACTCGTTTTTTTTTTTTTAGCTCACCGGAGAATTTGAAATCTCCGATTTGGTATACTTTTTCCCAGAATCTCACGGAAACTCGTTTTTTTTTAGCTCACCGAGGAATTTGAAATCTCCGATTTGGTATACTTTTTCCCAGAATCCCACAGAAACTCGTTTTTTTTTTAGCTCACCGAGGAATTTGAAATCTTCAATTTGCCAATTTCGTGTAAATTTCGAGAATTTGCTCAAAATTTCTCAATCCCGAAATCCAAGTATCGCGACCATCTCAATCCCGGAATTTCGGGATCAGAAAATTTAACGGGATTACGGGATCCCGGATCCCGGGATTGGATGCCCTAGTTACAACTTCTCGACATATGTTTTAAGAAGTTTAGTTTCTTTTTTCATAGGAGGCGTAGAAGGAAAGATGGCGCCAGGAAAATTCTTAACCCAGTAGTCGCCATCGCTAAGTCTTGTTTTTATGATCAGATAGGAGTTGCATGTGAACATGTTAAGCCATCACACACTCCCATGTCTTTGGATGAAAATTCATAAATCGATTTAAAATAATCAATAAATTAACGGTTGTATTACGGGATTTTAATTCGTAGTCTCACTATCAACTACAGCAGGCATGGGCAACCTTTACTAGGTCTGGGGACAAATTATCATTCCGTGTCAGAGTCAAGGGTCGGACCAAATTATTAAACATAAAGTAATATTAAATTAAATAAAACATGTTGCTACTCATATAATTATTTATTATATAATGAACGACATAATATTAATATTATATACTGATTATAAAGTTTAGTGTGAAGATTGGCCTTGTACTTGAATTACGAGACTAGCAATATTGGTTCCCTGGAATTATTAATTTCTTTCTCCATTACTTCACCGAGGTGAATCAGGGTCGGACAAAATAGCTAAGTGTGTTCTTATTTTAAGCAACTCCTTCATGAATGATCAAACGAAAGTCATAAAAATTTAAGACAAAATTAACTTTCGTACAAAAAATCTATATATAGAACAAACATTTTTATAAAGTTGAAATGACATGGCTTAGACCAATAATATTTATATATTAACAATTTGCATCTTATTTTTAATCTAACGATACTATCACTGTTTGTTGAGTTGACATTATTTCAACGAGAAGTTAGCTTTTAACCACTCATTTCAGCAGTAGGCAAAATCTTGTTGCCGTGACTCTGGCTTAAGAATATCATATATACCTCAGTAGCCGACGTGATTACAACGTGACTGGACTCGCTCCAGCAGTTTCCTCGTGGCAGGGGATCCAATTTCACCAGCCCATTCAGTGGTCCCATAAACTGAGAGAACAATAACACTTCACGGCAAGATTAATAACTTCAGACTCTTGTAAAATTATCCGGTTGGTGACTTTACACATAGCAAGAAAAATAAAAGCCTTCAAAACGAGTCGTGACCGATTTTCGCACACCTGGGAGCATTGAATTAATATATGGCAAAAATATTGCAAAGAAAATTAATAAAATAAATAAATAACTTCATTTGCCGACCGTATCTACATCATCATTCACATACTGTTAACTAAATCATACGTGAATTAAGCGCTACAATAATGTAACTTTCTATTAAAGTTAGTTCAAGATTATCCATATCTGATATGTTACTAATTGTTCGATTGGGTTGGCACTTACTCTGTAGAAGTCCATTATAATAATTGACAATGTCAAAATAGCAATGTAATAGATATTTCGGCTTTACATAATCATAACGATGTTTTTCATATGTCCTCATATTTCTCACATATTCCTCATCATAACTATGCTTAAGCACAGGGGTGGGGTGGAGGGGGCTCGCGAAGGCTTTCACGAGCTCCTTTTTAAATTTTCCTTATGTCGGCGAGCCCCTTGTTGATTTAAGAGAAAACAATATTCTCAGATCAAATTAGTACATAACTGGAATTTCTGACTTATATCTTATCTAAGACAGCCTCAATATACACAGTAGTACATTTTAAGCCATTTAGATTTATAAGTTTACGGTAAATTGCATATTCTTACATATTGTAAGTGTATAAAGTAACAATCGATTGCCTATTTCAGAATTACATAGGAGTGATAAAAAAATCACTCGTTCCCCAGAACACCAATAATTGCTTTGAGATTAAGCGAGCATCTTGTTAATAAATTGGAAGCCCACCACAGCTCAAACATAATACATAAAGTCGGCTTAATTCTGACATCACGTAAGTCAGTTAAAACTGAAAATTTTAAATTAGTAGAATATGTTACTCTTCTTAATTATGCTTTTAAGAAAATATTCATCAATTTTTATATAGACTTAATGCAGAGAACTTACGTTATATTATAATAAAAAAATAAAAAGATATGCGTTATATTGTGTTGTTTGCTTTTTGAACCACTTCCAAAGACAAATTTGGATATTAAACGAATGGAATAAGTGCGTTGATATGCTTTTAAACTGACATCACCATAACATAAAAATTAAAAAAATGACTTGTGTGATGTTATAATTAAGCCAAAGATTTGTACATAAACTAAGCTATTATAATTATTCATTGGCTTAGAAGGGATATAAGAGTTTTTTTTTCCAATAATTTTAATGAAAGTACCAAATTCAATGTCAGATAAATGAAAATTGTTATACTTTCGATGGTTTCGGCGGTAACTTTGTGGAAGTTCATTTGAATAGAAAATTGTTATGGTTTGTATACTGTATAAATGAACGCCAAATAATCGGCCGGAACGGGTTAAAGCTGCTGCACCTGTGTGAAAATGATCATGTTTTTAGCATGAGGATAAAATTGTTTTTTTTTATAGCTATTACTCTTGAATTGAAATATGTATGACATTAACAAGATGCTCGTTATATCGGAGTCCGCTAAACTGAACATTTACTGTTTCATATGATGGTAAAAATACATTATTTTTTGCTGAATAAAAATGATTGCTTAAATAAAATATAAATAACAATAAAATGCTAAAAGTCGTTTTTTGTGAAGGATGATAAATTGCGTAGATAAACATTGCCATTGATATTAAATATCATCAACTAACAAACGAAAAAACATTTATTGTAACTGTTGAAAATTTGTAATGGCCTTTTTATGCGTTGACGATGATGACTTATAACTGTATTTTATTTAAGATGACACTTTAAATGTGAACGGCGAACAAAGAAAATTCCTCCAACATTTCCACACAGTCAATGTTACAAGAAAAACCCACACATACTTAGTTACTAAACTGCAAGAAGTTTTGTAGACGTCCGGTGTAACCTTATTAACTATCTGCTTGTCAAAGTTGCTAATGACAATAAAAAAAAATACAACGACAACTTGAAAAAATACAAGGAAAAACAAAAAGACTCTTTTAGTCACATTGCTTTCCGTTAAAAGTAGTCTTGGCTAAACTGTTCGCAAATAGTTCTGCGCCGAAAGCTGGTGTATACAATAATTATTAAAAACGATGCTCATTACCAAGCAACAGTTTATTTAGAATAATCGGATGAGTAGTAGTGAATTATAGACATCCATGGCTTCGAACAAAAACATCTTTAATCGATTGAAAACCTAATTTCGGAACCTATCCTAACTGGGACTACTTGCCAAAAACCGAACTAACAAAATATATATATAATCTTTATATAATATAAACTAATTTATTGTGTTGTGGAAAATTAGAAGAAAATAGTTCCAAATAAATTTATATTTACCGACAATTATCTAAATATACAATTTACATAAATAAAACATTATTTTAGGTTAACTTTTTATTAGAAGAAGATTTTTCGTTTAATAAAATGGAAGGTCAACGATAAACGGTTCTAGATTTTTTTAAATAATTTGGTTTAATGGCATGATGAAATGTATCTCTTTCTTTTCAAGGTAATATAGGAGTGTGATGCCACTCATGAAACATAAACACGAACTAAACATAATTAAAATTACATCAAATTTGTAATAACAATAGTCCTGCACAATTAACTTGAAGTTATATAACATATTTCAAACATTTGTTTTACATTTAAAATATATAACATATTTTAATTACGTAACATTTTTTTTCTTTATAATCATATTTTTCATGCTTGCCGGCTACGTGATGTAGTGACAACGTTATTGGCTTAGAACACGGAAGACAGAGGTTCGAATCCCATTACAGACAGTTTTTATAAATTATTTATTAATCGGTTTATGGATTTCTGTCCGACGGCGTAGATGTACGTGATGTTTTGAATTCCCTTTCACCCATCCTATCCTCAAAAAACGGAGCGCGATAAGCTAACCGCTAGTTCTGTACTAGCTCTATCCTTCTATTCCTACCATCAAAGGGAGGTTGAGCAACTGAGTAACAAGCAGTTCTCGCAGGGACTCTTCTGTTGAGATAGACTTTATTAGATACTCCACATTGAGATCATGCTCCATATTTTGAGAGAGAAGCATTGATTTTATATTAACTGTATTTTGTTAAAATATGTTTTTGTTTTACTAAATAAAATATGCCGTGACGAATTGTTGCAGCCCCTTCATTGACGTTGTCAAACGATTGAAATAAATTTCAATAAGTCGCGTTTTTGATTGTTATTGCACGGGAAACACATAAGCCGTGTAATTTTATGACCAGGCAGGCCAACGTGTGGTGATAATCATTATTGGCTGTATGTTGTTGTACTGGGTGGGATTATTGATTACTGAAGCTGCAGGGGCGTGGGTGTCTAAGGGGGGAAGGATTTAGGTAGGTGTCGCGTTCATTCATAAACTCACTGTAAGATGGTTGCTGATTAACTCGAGTAAAAAAAGGCTCTCTTAATTAAAAAGACAATATTATAGAGATAGATATTTTGGCAAATTCGCATCTTCGAATCCATTCTATAACCTCCTCACATTTTCTTTAGTACACAACGAAACTCATTATCCAACTATTTTTTTTTATGAAATCGGTTAAAATATATTTTCATCGTATTGGTAGAATAAAATTTACAAACATGAGAAAAGTATACAAGGATATCAACTCTTTGTCTGGAATAACTCAGTTGGTATATTAGTTGTACCAGTTTAGTACCAAAATAGTAATTTGGGATATCTGTAAACATTATTAATGCAGACTTAAAGGTAGACATTTTTCCTTTGCCTATCAATTCATAACTATATTTGAGTCAGATCAGCATTAATTCATAAATATTTTGATTTAATAATTATTTTTATAATATAAAATATTGAGGTTAGAAGCTTTATCGTAAAAGCTATTTATTGTTATTTGCTCTTTACTCGAAACTTTAATTTGTCTAATATAACAAGTTTTATTTATAAATAGTAAACTAAAAACACTTTATTGTAAAATAATAAAAAATAGGTAAAAATTATGCAAATCATTTGATGGTTTGGCCTCATCAGCTTTGCGATTTTCGGCACAGAAAACCTTTCACATTAGAAAAAATATTTGTTATGATTTACTTCATGACATTATAAATATGACATTATAAAATATATAATTAATATTATTTGCCAGTCAAATACATGTTTATTTTTTGCGATTTGGCGTTAACGTTACATGGGGTTTTTTTAGAAGGCAAAACGTGGATAATTTGAAAATTATGTAAATTGATCCTTTATAAGGCAAAGTTTAATACATATATGGGCAACCACCGGCCCGCCGAGCTATTTTGTCCGGCCCCGATTCATCTCCGCAAAGTATTAAAGAAAGAAATTAACAGTTCCAGGGATGGATTCAATAATAGAGATGAGACGGGTGCTTGCAGATGCTCCACTCCAGTTCATGATTATCGCCATATAAGAAATAGCAACGTGTTTTATTTAATTTAATATTACTTTATTACGTTTAATAATTTGGAAAGGTTGCCCATGCCTAGTTTAATACATACTTATTTGTGTCATTTATACGCAATTTCTCATCCATATAGATACTGAGAAGGAAATCTAATACTCTAAAATTTATTAATTATTTATTCAGTATACTGTTTTATTATAAAAGTATTTTTTAATACTAATTGTTACCATTTTAATTATTTCGGTGAATTCATTCATTCATAAGAAATAAATGATTGTATGTAAGTATGCGCTGAAGCGCGAATTGTTCCATATAAATTATTTTTGTGATGTCGTACGTAAAAAAAATGATGCCTCATTTTTTCAGAAGGTATCAATAATATAAAAACAGCGACAGAAGCGGAAATACAAACTAAAAAAAAGTAGGAACAGAATACCACCGAACGATTACCGAGTAATTCTTTTTAATACTAATGGCAGAATTTCAATGATTGGATATCAACCACTTCCTCTTTTATATTAAATCTTTTTGGTAGATAATGCTAGTGGGTAATGGATATGGGATATTAATCTAACGGATTTTTTAAAAAATAATTCAATTTGATTGACTATTTTTTGTTTCACCAAACCTTTTTTAGTTATAATGAAAACAGTTTTTATTTGTAATGACAACGAAAATAATTGCTAATTTGATAAAGTAATCTTAAAAACATATCAGTAGTCAAGGTCGCAATTTCTATTATTATATTTTTAAGAAGCTTGATTGCTCATTCTTGTCTCCCACTTCCACCAATTGCTACACTTTTAATAAAAAAAAAAACGCTTTAAAAACAATCATAATTATCAAACAAATTATATAAACTTCTAAAATAAATACAATAATAAAGCTTTATAAAAGTAAGTTACTGAATTCTAGAACAATAGTCAAATATTTTTTCATCTATTTCGGCATCATGTTATCATTACAACGGTCGCAGAGAAATGTTATTTTTATTTTTTTTAAATTGTTTTCTACCACGTTAAAATGACGATACAATCAATAATAATGTAATTACAGAAGCGTGACTAAACTTAATTTTTTGAACATAGATTTAAAAAAAATGTATACAGTAGAACCTCGATTCTACGTTTTTCTAGGGACCGTAATAAATGAACGAATAATGCGGGAAACTGATAATACCAAAACAATATTTAATTTTCAAAAAACCTATTTATTTCATTATTTTTATTAAAGAATGAATAAATATATTTTAAAATTGTTTAATACAAACTAAATAGAGCATTTGCAGTTTGGCACTTAAATTTTAACAAACACCCTTCAAAATCGCGTACATTTCTAAGTCAACTCTTTTTTGCTCTGCCAACTCGTTTTTCTACGGATTTTTTTTCCAATGTCTTGAATTTTTTTCAGTTTCTCAGTTAGAGTTATAGTTTTCTTCATTTAGGTAGTTCACCTTTGACCTTTGAGTTGCTATGTAAGACTATTTATGAGTGCAAAAAAATATTCTACAAAACGGTCAATCAATAGCGAGAACGGTAGATCGGGGTTCCACTGAAAAAAAAACGCGAAACGAAATGCGAGGAGGAACTATTTATGAAAAATATTCAACGAAAACGGTCAATCGGGATAATATTTGTGACGTGACCAAAATATTTAAACGATAGATCGAGGAAAACGGTAAAGCGGGGAACGATTAATGCGGGATTATTTAACATTGTTCTTATGGGTGTTTGGCCGGGACTATGAAAAATAAACGATCCATGCGGGAAAACAAACAATGCGAGAACGGTAGATCGGGGTTCCACTGTATAGATGACGTAGTCGGGTGGCGCAGCCATTAGCGTTGATGGTTTCCGTGCCGAATCTCACGGGTTCAGGTCCTGGTACGAACAACATTTTTTTGATCGATTTATCGATTACTGTTCAAAGGCATGGGTGTTTGTGATATATAAAAATTCTCTACCACCAATCTGATCCTTAATAACTGGGCGTAGCGAGAGCGATTAATTGAGTAATAGCCTTATCCTTCTATTCCTACTACCCTCCGTGAAAAAGAGAGGTTGAGCGACTGAGTAACAAACAGTTCTCGTAGAAAAAATCTGTTGAGATATCTCCATAAGGAGGCCATATGCTCCACATTGGGAGAGGAAATGGATAGATGTTTCATTTTAAAAGCCTTTACCCAACATGTCTTTTGAATACACGTTAAAACACAAACAATCACCACATTAGCTTATCTTACCCTATTGTATCTTTTTGGGAGATAATGTTTTTTAATGTAGATTTATAAAAAAATATTTTATTTTTTTATCATTTTAATAGTCTGCAGCTACTTTAACATGAATATACATTAGCAATATTTGACAGTAAAATCATTAATAATATAAAAATATTTATATCGTAATAATAATTATTATATTCATCAGAAAATAAATTATGTCCGCTACAGAATGTAAAATGAACATTCAAATACTAATGTGACATTATAACACGTTTTGTGAATCGAAACTATAAGACTACTGGTGAAAAAGTTTATGATGACATTGAAAATGTGAGCGCTACAACATTAAATTATTTTGTTATTAGTACACAGTATATATGCGTTTTTTGCGAACGAATCCAATTGACATAAGCTGACTTTATATAAATGTGCTTTCACTTGTGTTTGAGTAAAACGTATATCTTAGGACGAGAGTAAATGTGTAAGAAGTTTTTTGTCTTACGTACATTTTTTGAATTGTTTTAAAGCATACTCAACCACTTAATCGCTTGTGTGTACAGTCCACTATAATATGATGAACGAGAGTAACAAGTGCGCCTTTCTAAAAATATATTAGATTCAACCGAATCTTGAATCGTTTCATTAATAAAAAAACTATGCGTCACAGAAGAATTTATTATTTTCATTAGACAAGATACAGTTGCTCGTTTTAATGGATTCGACGTGAATCATTTGTTTTTTCACCTCTTTACTCTTACACTGTTATGTCATTCATAGACTGCGCAAGGAAGCAAATGATTCGCGGAAAACTCAATTAAAATTGAGCTAAGTCATTTGTTTTGTTTAACGCGTACACTACTTTTTATTCTCAGATAGTCAGTAAGAGCACAAATGACTCGTGGAGAATTCAATACATACTAAAACTGCAATAAATTGTAAATTAAATGTACGTATCTAAAGATGCAATTGACTGAATGTTCTTAATTCTTCGATATGTGCATAATTTTATATTTCAATCAGATCAAATTAATATAGTCATTGGACAATGTTTGAGTTGAATTCACTGATGATATTTTCCAGTTTCGAAATAGGTAGTTTTTTTTTGTTTTCATAATTTAAAGAAAGCACTCATTAGTAGTTATAACAATACAACGTAACTCTAACCCGCCGTGTTAGACGTGGGTTGAACAAGGAACCGAGAACTCCTGGCAAGACGGAGCGGAGCCTAGCTCTGACCAATCAGCGCGAGTTTGATATTTCTGACCAAACGTCATAAAACATTGTTTCTTTTTTATGGCTGACAACATTTTTTAATTTGATACCTGCTATTGACATTCATAGGAATAAAAATTCTGTCTGTGACATGCTTCGTGCACATTTATGGCGTCGTAAATATACTTAAACATATTGTCTGTCAAATTTTGGAATAAATAAATTAATAATTAATGCTCCCATAAAACTGGGTTTGCCCTGTTATTCTGATTTAGGAGATTTCTATTTAATTTAAGAGTCAATAATAGTTGAAAAACAACCGTTTTTTTTATTTTATATCATGTCAACTACAATATATTATACATGTACAGCTGACTTTTAAAGAAAAATAGGTATCTGTTAATCTCATATTTTAACATTCTTTGACACAAAAATTTCAAAATAAATATATGATTTTATTTAAAATTCATTTTACTTAGCATACTTAACCTCTTTTATAGTTTTCTTTGTGAGAGTGGTCTGTATTTAAAAAAAATAATTAAAACTAAAAATTTGTCCTAACTTATTTGACCAGTTGTTACAAACATACACACACTTTTCTTTGCCATCACATGACATGCTAAGAGAGTAATGAGATCTAAGAATAACACATAAGTACTAAATTTTATTATTTTTCTTAACGGCAATAATGTATTTTCATAGTTCCAAGAAGAAGGTTTTAATAAGTCTAAAATTATTAATATGTATAATTATTATATTAATATATCTTTATAGTATCGGCTACTTGAACAATTAATTTCAGAACGATGGTGATGGTAGTAAGTAGTACATATTAGGAACAAATTGTGCACTGTCATGTGGAGAAAAGGTGCAAATGTGAAGTATGAAGGACAATTGTTCAAAACATCGTTCTGATTTGATCTAAGGATATATGTTTTCTTAATTGAACAAGAGGTTTGCCAGCTTAAGTATAAATTATCAAAATGATCACACGAGCCGTTTCAATTCCCCCCAGCTGACCCTAAATATACACCTTTCGTCAATATTTATTATTTTTTAGCTTGTTTTACAATAATGTAAAAACATAATTCAACATATGTACATATTTTAAATTTTTATCATAACTTTTACGGAAGTAGTCTTTACTTAATTAAAGTTTTTGCCTATCTAATTATCCAACGTAAACATACATTCACTGTAAATATTGCTCACTGTGTATTGCTATACAATACTGTATATTGTTATGTAAATATTACAGAAGGTAAGTTTACTATTCAATACGGAGAAAGAAGAAAAAATGTCACTTCATTGAGAATCTCAGCGGTCCGATACGGTGCTCGGTGAGACGTCGTAAGATTTTTTTTATAGCCAATATCCCTGGGAGGCCTTGCTTAAAATTTAACTCCTTCAAATCCTTTATTGGTTTGATTAAACTAAATATTCAAATAAGCAATATCTTATTGTATTTTTTGTATGCATTATATCTTCTCTCACATAGTGTTATTCATGATTTAAAATTATAACATATTTCGTGTAGTTAACGTCAAACGCACTTCGGGCTGTCTTTCTATATAGCTTCGCAGAGATTGAAACTCTGAAATGATTTTTCAATCTATTTGGTGTATCCAAAGATGATGCAGTATAAAGACTTATTTGCAAACTAACTATCGTAAGTGGATTCTTGACAGGTTAATTTACAACAAATTCTTGCTAAGTCAACTTCTCTTAAAAGGATTAAGAATCCGTTCATACGGATGTAAAAAAAATATTGAACAAGTATTAATTTGTAGTTTACTCTATTTATTAAAAAGTTACTCCGGCAGTAATAAATTTTTGTGAGAGCAACGAGAAAATTTATTGAAACTTACATGAATGTAAGTGTTATTCCTTAAATCCATATATGTATATCTTGAACGCATCTTTCTAGTTGATTTGAGTATTAGCAAAATACTATTTCTCTAATCGAGCGCTGATAAAGAGCGTATATTTTGCTATCAACTTAACTATTAATTACAGATTTAAACTCTTAAAGTCAAATATGTTATATCGTTTATTTTCGATCATCACTTACCCGTATAACGTTCATAAATGACTAGAGATTCTTGTATGAAAGAAAACTACATTCGTTTAATTATTATCAAATATTTTTTTTGTGAATTTACAAGCATAAGTACATATTATGTAAGCACTTTTTGCAAATAAACGAAAACAATGAAATAAAGAATTCGGTTTTTCTGCATTCCGATTACCTAGCTAAAAGGCTACATGATCCAAATCTCTACTCTATACAATATAAGCTATATATATAAATCAACTGTAAACTTTTCAGCCGCATTGTATGAAGTATAGAATGACATAAGTTCATCTATCAATGTTTTGAGATAAGAATAAATACATTTTTTCATGCCATGTTATATCACTAAAAAATATTATTCGAATAAAATATAAAAGTTAATAACTGAAGCAACTTAAAAAAATATTTGTATCTATACAGAGAGGGGAAACTTCAGAAGGAAAAACAATTTTATTTAATAAATATGATTATAACCATAGCAGTCTTAACTACAGGGGGCTTTGTTATAACACAAACAAAATCTGGATTAATTTGAAACAATCATTGTTGTAGTGAGACACATTTGATACTGCGACATGATCATAATACCTTAGTAAGCTTCTTTTAAATTAGACGGTAACAGCTCTTATAGCTCGAAGATAGCAATACCAACAAACAATATCATTCAAAAATGGTTTTACAAATTCAGAAATACTGCAGAATATTTTCAATATATTTACAAACTCATGCTTAGGTAGGTGGCATAATAGTAGAAATGTTTAGATATTTATTTTTAATGACTTGATTCGAAAGAGTTAATCGTGGGGGTGTTTATTTGTTGGATGATCATATTTCTAAGGCTTTACGGCGCGGAGCGTGCTGCGTGTGACATGTCCCATGAACACAACATCACGTATGGCTGCTAACGAGAAGCCTTCCTTCCTCTGGTGAACACAATTTGCGTGGGCGACGAACAGCCAACTTTAACTCTAAATTTCAGAATGAGAACATCTTACAAAGACTGGTTGTTTGTCATTCTTTTAATTATTAAAAAAAATGATGTGTATCATTAAATCTTGTGCCAGTGCGGAAATGATGACTGACTTTTCAGTGATCAAACTCAAAGCTTGATTGTGACCATTTTCACAGTTGTCAAATGAATATAAGAAATAAAAAAATGTGTCACATAAAACATTTTTTCTTACTCATTTATTTTGTTTTTTTTCTTTGGTACTTAGTGCCTTTTTATTTCCTGTATTAAAATATTATAAGTTTATTATATCTATTTGGTTTGATTTTGCCACAACAGCCCGGAAATGCAAACATATGAACTGATCCAATGCCGAGCATGAACGAGACTTATATTTTAATCATTTTGACATTTTTAGTAACACGCTGATCAATTTTGGCAAGCTTAAAAGTATGATTTTATAATACATAATAAAAAAAGATTGTATTTGTTTTTATTTTCTTCTTTGATGGCATTTATAAAATAAGCTGCCCTTTTTGGGTTTCATGTAATGCTTTTTGAATATTCAAATATTTATATGAAACATTGACATAGTTTTTTTGCTATAAATCTTCGACAAGTTTTTAAATGTATTTACAAATAGCACAATAAAACCTACTAAAGCCAATAAAGGAAGTGGCGAATAAATCATATTTTTACTGCTATGTATTATGTATGATAACGGACATTGATAACTGTTTCAGCAATCCGATGCCCAGTGCATATTCGAAGACAGATAAAAGTAGGTTGATTTGGTTATGTTTAATTGTCTTATTATATTCGTCGATTTCATCGTCATTGACATTTCTTCAATGTTTGTCATTTTCTCTTTCGAGTTAAAACGTAGCAGGTGTTTTTTTGATTATTTATACTATTATAAATTCAAATATGTAAATATAAAAAGTGTCTAATTAATCCAAATAGTAATTTACATTTCAATAAAATGAATAATAATAAAATAAAGTATGATCATCACCTGACAAATATTCATATAGGCGTTCAACCATATACTGCAGTAAGTTGTTATGCTAATATATTTTTTAAATTGAAAAACGATTATAAATTTTTTGAATCAATTATTAGTTAAGTAATTCCTGTTTGTTTATATGTTAATCACAGAAAAAAATGTCGTGGGCGGGAGCTTCTATTTACATACTTGAATAAATTCTTTAATTGAGCACGCGTTCATGTTTGATAATTATTTTACTATACATAATATAATACATTCAATGATTATTTGACCGTTAAATGTAAATTCGATTCATACAAGAGTAATGTCAATATTTATAAAAAGCGATAATTGTGTAAAATTATTTTAGTTTTCTGGTGTTATTGAATTGAATTCTTTTGTATTAAATTCTATTAAATTTTGTAAACATAATAATTATACATACATTATATCCACTTTTTTGTGAATTCTAAGCATAAAAATATTTTGTTGTACATATTTAAGTTATAAAATAAAATTGTCTACACCACGCTGTCAACATAACTATTATGCTATAGTATAGTTTTTTGGCGTTAAAATGTAATTATGGTTTTTATAAATTGATGATTAATTAATTGCATCAAATTTATGTTGACATGATTTAGAAGCCACTATCAACTACAATATATTGAAAAAAGATTTAAAAAGCATTATACGGAAAATACGTACACATATACGGAAACAGTTGAGGAAATCTGGAAAAGTTTTCATCCGCTAATGACAAATTAAAAAAATATATTCTACTATCTAGCAAAGTTCTTCGGGAAAATTCTACAGATTTTATACAGAAAGTTGCATGGTTTTCAACATTTGAAAATTGGTATGTTTCAATAAAATATTATTAACATTATGCATTTTTATCTAATAATAAACATTTTTATAAAATCAAAACTCTTGGACTGACAAATATTGAAATTTCAAGACACTTAAAAAATATTAAAATTTACATTTTAGAGTCAGAAAAAATACCTTACGCTTCAGTTTAAGTTATGTAAAATATCTCAAACAACGAATTTTGCAGTTGAAGGTGTCGTCAAAAATCTTCGACAATTAATATAATAAGATTATGACAATAAACAATTGGGCGTGAGACGTGAACATCAAAATTATTTTGTTTTTTGATTACTTCAATACAGAATTAATGTATTTTTTTAAAACAAGACGAGTTGCTACGTTGACTAGTAATAATTAATGTCGCAAAATATTTAGCGTTTCCATTGAAACGTTAAAATTGTTGCTTTATTTAAATGTCCAATGATCGTTATAAATAAACACTTATCTCTCATTAAGCTTTAAAATTAATTATATGTTAAGTGTTAAAGTAGCAATGAAGAAAAGCATTCCTTTTGTTATGCAAAATAATTATTATATTATTTATTTAAAGTCCGGATTCCTTATGATTATCATATGAAATATGTTGTGTGATACAGGTTGTATACAAATATCTTCAATGATTTTTCTGGCCTAAAGAGTTGAATAAAACTATTAATTGTCAATTTTATGAATAAAAAAACACCTGGTGTACCTAAACAATATTTATACGAAACTTCATTACTTTATTATTAAATCATTGCAAAAAATCAGTTATTAAAAAAAAAAAAATATATTAAAATAAAAAAAATAGCAATAGAAATAGTTAATTTTACTAGAAAATTTAAATTAACTTTGATTATTCCACGTATACGTGGAATAATCAAAGTTAATTTAAATTTTCTATTAAAATGAACTTCCACAAAGTTACCGCCGAAACCATCGAATGTATTAATTTTACTATTTTGAAGACAACTTATCTTTTAAAAAAATACGACTATGGAAACTTCTGCATTTGTTTCTTGAAACCTCATATATAAAACACAAAATATCTTCTACAATTTTTAATAAGCATCACAATTGTTTATTGTTTGTTATATGTAATATGAGAAATCCAAATGCTTCTTATATGGAGAGGATATGGAATTAATAATACTAACTAAGCGAGGTAGAGCATGCTCACGTTGCGGTAAGACTAGGGATTCTGAAGTCTCGGGTTTTTCAAAGTCCCGGGACACGAGACGTGATAAAGTCAAAGTCCCGGGACTTCCCGGGACTTGGGACTTTTATTTCCCCTTTAATAAAATTATAAATTTATTAAAATTAAATATTTGTATGTACTTATGTACTAAAAAGGGATGATAACGGTTCATGTATTGAAAAAATAACAATGAATTGGGTAAAATTATGACCGTTACTTCACAAATCACAATACAGCTTTTATACCTTTTTTGTCCTATTGAGACATTGGTAACTTTGTAGAATAGTGAAAAACATTTGTAAATAAAACAACATCAGGTATGAACACTTAATTATAATATTTTTTAATTTGTTTTTGCTACAGTTATATTTTTAATACGATTATGAATTGATTTAAACAAATTTCTAATAACATAAATGAAGATATCTTTCTCCCAAACGTTTTTTAATATTTCGTTTCAATTAAACTATTTTTTTTTAGCGTTTTTTACGCAGTTAGACGTATTTTTTTTCATGCGTACTTTAAAAGGGCGGCGAAAGTATGCGTTAATTAAAAAAAATACGTCTTTTGAACACATTTATTTATTAATAATAAAAATATTAAATTAATTGAATAATAAAGTCACAACCTCAAATCATACGTAGTATGTATTATTTACACAAAAGTTAATATTTTATTCTTGCTTATCAAAATATGCTTTTAAAAATAATAATGAATTTAATGACGAATCAGACAGCCGATTTCTTATTTTTGTAATCAACGTTGTTTCTTATCATCATTGTAAGTCGATGTTGCTTTAATGTTATATATAAAAAATAATCTTTGTTTTCGTTCTCCAGTTGATTTTAAAATCTTAAATTCGTTTAGTTTTTAATGGAGAAATCTTTTGTTTTTTTGTAATCTGTCTATTTAATTCTTCTTCCAGTGACAGTTCTGCAATATTTTTCTCATCATCGATATTTTCTTCAGATACCTCGATATCTTTTTCCACTGAGAAAAGACGTTGTAGTAAATTATCTCCGTATTTCAAAAATATTGTTTTGGAGCATTTGTCAAAATCTTTCGTGTATTCTTTTCGAAAATCAATTAGTTCTAGCAGAACGGTTGGTAATAAAAATTTATAAGCCGTCTTGATTTATAGCATAATTTTCTAGAAATAACTATTGGTTCCATTAATTCTTGGAATTCTATGCGATTATCCCATGCTGCAAAAATAGTTAAGCGAACACGTGTCTAAATTTTTTTTTGTATTTCTGCATGTCTCTCTCTACCCATTAAAAATGGTTGTTTCGTATTAAAATATATAAATAGATGTTATTTGAAACTTCAACAATTATAAATCCAAACAGCTGTTTCTTTTATAAGATTCCTGTAATATATGCATACTTAATTTTGTTAAAACCCCGGCCTTTAATCCTCAGCCTAAATATAATGCATTTTTTTCAAAACTTTAAAATAACTTTTTAGGTCACATTAGCGATTGCTTGCATCCAATTTTTATTCGTTAGAAGGGTTTTTTCAAAATTAAAAATGTACAATTTGGCTGTCTTAAGTCCCGGGACTTGGTTGTTAAATGTCCCGGGACTTAAGACAGCAAAAAACCTTAAAAGTCCCGGGACTTTTGTCCCGGGACGTCTCGACACAGAATCCCTAGGTAAGACTATGGATCGCCAGATGATTTTTAAATATAGGATACTAGGAACAGATTTAATATAGGCTTATTAAAAAATTGTGTGGTTTTGACACAGCCTGTACGATATTATTCAAATGAAGTCCTATGCGGTTAGGTGAGTAAGCTTATTCCATAGTGTGGGTCAAGAATTTGTTGATATTAACACCGAGGTGTGACGGTCCCAAGTGCGAGTTATTGCCTTGGATATAATGTTGTGGAATCATTTGTCCACTTGTTAAAAATATAATGAATATAAAAATGGGCTTTATCCCGGCTCAGGTAGTAAACTGGGGGGCTAATTTATTGTCGTCATAAAATAAAATCTGTTTTTTGGAATTTCATTCATAAAGTTTTGTTGATTTTTGTAATATAGTAAACGTAACTTCATACCTGTGACGGGTGAGTATAATTTAATATAAAATCGTCTTAGCGGATGGTTACTTTAAATTTACAGACACTCGTGTCTTTTTATTTAAACATACAACAATATGATAAATTAGTAAATTGGCATTGTTAAGAAAAATAATTGCTTATACTATTGATATTTATTTTTTGTCTTTATGTGTAGGAGTATGTCTGTGTTTTAAGCTGTTTATACATAATTATGTATGTTTAAAATATATAAAAAAATATAAAAAATAATAAATAGCGCGTTATCCCCTGCGTGCTAAAGTTTTTGTGCTTTCCTCACGTTATATCCCGAAAACTTGATAACTTAAGAAAAGTTGTTCTAGAAAATATTGTATAAAAGTAAATTAACAATATTCTCAAACAAATACAGATATAATTTAAATATCTTAAAAAACCAAAAATTCTCATCATTCTTACAAGAAGAAAATTCGACCCTAGTCTAACAAGACTAAAAAGTTTTCAGAAAAGCAACCGAAGGACCCTTACAAGGGCCGACGGCGTACATTCAAAGTATGGAGTTGTATCTATGGTTTGAAAATACAAGTTTAGGAATGGCTTATTTGATGCATTTTCGAATAGGAATGCAACATTTTTCAAGCTTATTTAATTGGTTAAAAAATGTCCCCATTTCAGTAAAACAAGTTCTGAACAAATTATAAAATTGTGTGTTGAGTAATGGCAATTTTGTTTTATTGTTGTATTTGTCAGTTTTGATAGCCGTATAGAAAACACAGGTTTTGTTGAATAGTTAAATTCTAGAATATTGGGTGGAAGGACTTCGTTGAAGGAAGCCAATATCTGCGATATACGTTTTTAAATCGAGGGCGTGGAAATCATAATCTAAATTTTAAATGTAACGGTTAACAAGTTTTAACAAGAAAAACACCAATTGTGCTGTTGTAAAGGTTTATATTTTCAATTTCCAGTGATAAAACCTCCAGTAACGAAAATCAGTAACTTATCATAAAAATACGATTGTGAATGAAAGGAAGTTGAACATGTCATTATGTATTATTGTATTGTTAAAAAAATATATTATTATTAACTGTCGAGATTCGGAAAAGAACAATAATTTTAACTTATAACCAGCTGAAAACAGATTACCGTTAAATGATAGAGGAGAGTGTGCTCAATTTAAGTTCAGATATATCTGATTAAATTATAATAGTATTTCAAACATGTTATAGAACAGTAAATTTGCGAATGTTGTGTCGATTGTAGTTACTATAAGCAACATATACAAACTATACTTTTTATATAGTTTTATAATCGTAATGTATCAAGCAGTAGTTCTTTAAATCAATAATATCTAATTGACTTAGATCGGATGAATAAGTCACCCACTTCCACAATATTGAATGAATACAAACACAAAAAAAATGTGCCAAATCACAGGCAACTCACGGTCACCGGTCACGACTTCTTCATAATCCCATAAGCACGATGTTAGTATTGCTTCGTTTGATATTGTTATATTAATAATAAAAAAAACAAGGAAATTTTCTAACAAGATGTGAGAAGCTGAAACAAGTTGGCATCCGGGCGACTTTGTGGGGGGCAGCATACCAGCTCGTTCAACATAAATAAAAATATTACCTATACAATAGCATATAAACACTTCTTCGTATAAATAAGCGTTTATCAAACTATACGTAAGGTGTTATACAGGCGATTATTTAAACAACATACTTTTATTTGTAATAATTTAGACAATCTTATGTTGGAAAACCTATCTTAGTTCCGTGTGTCGTATTTATTCTTTTACGGTTGTGAAAATAGCTTCAGCTGTTCAACAAATATCGACTGTTCAATTTGCATGCTGGCTCACTCCACGTGTGATCATTTTTCAGAGGTTCACAAAAAAAAAAATCTTAAATACAATTTGATGCTTTTATTTATAAATGAAAAAGTAACGAATTGTATTTTTAGATTTGTGAAATTCCGGTAAATTATTTTTATCAAGATAATATTTTTTTCTTAGTTGAAACTAATTGCAGTAAGTAAAAGGTCCTTTAAACATGTTTTCTTTAAAAAGTTGTCAAATTTACTACATTCAAAAAATACATTGATTATTTCTTTGATAATATTGGTATAATTTGTTTACACGTGTAGTTAATACTTTGGGTTAACATTATTTAAATATTATATGATAGATAAATAGTACAAATGATTGATTTAGTGATTTAAAAACATCGAGTATTTTATATTTGTATATTGATTAATACAGCAATAACGATTCATAAACATCAAAAGCACGGAGAGATAATTTTATTTATTTATTCGTTTTTTTGTGTTCTAATGATACTTCTCATTTTTTAAAACGGCTGTTTCACTTTAACTTATACGATTTGTAAGAAATAAATAGTTTGTGATACATATAGTATTATATAGTCATGATACTGTTAATTGAATTTATATTTTGAAAAATATAAATACGAAGTATTTATTAGCGATTCAATTATTGTAATTAAACTGACAGTGAGACATTACTTAAACATATAACCAACATATTATGTGATATTTGCTAAAGAGTTATTCAAAAATTTAATATAAATATATTTATTATAAATAAAGAAAGCAGATTTACTAGTGTTGTATCGACGTAAAATCCATCTGTCGTTTCGAAAAACCAGCTGTATTCTATCACCCTAGAATTTTGCAGATGGCCATCCATAGATTATGCTCGTGTCAGATCCAGAGGATCTTGGAGACAACATGTTGTGAACATTTGCTCTGAACAAAAACCGGAAAAATCTCTTCCCACATAAGTAACATTTCGAACAACATTTCGTCGCACAAAAACTGTATTGGAAAATTTTTAAAACAAGTGTTTTTGCTAGAAAAAAATCGTTACCTTCGATGATATTCGTGATTTCGTTATATTGAGAAAAAATCTTTTAAAGATAAACCACTTTAACACGTCTTTAAATATGTATATAGCACACCATTGCATAACATTACAGTACTAGATTTTTGAGATGTCTTTTTTTATATAATATTTTGATTTGAAATATAAAAAAGCAATAAACACAGTGTTGAGCCATGATAATATAAAAAAATTCTTCAATAGATAAATAAAAAAAATGCATAAACAGATGTTCATTTTTAAGATGTTAATTATACTCCAATTTTTTCACGTATGATACAATGATACAAATTTTTGCTGTTTTTAAGAAGTCGGATTTACTTTTAAATTCTAACATGACTGTCTTGTGATAGCTTGTGGAGTTACGAGCTTTGGCCTTTACGCCGACGGCATATTATGTTCTAATGAACAAGCTGACATAACAATACGATAACATGTTACATAGTAGTTAAAGTTTGTATTTATTTAAGTATTAACTGTGTGCCTTCTGAAGCAGCGACTGAGATGAATAAAAGATAGTTTACTTTTTGGAAGACAATGGATATTATTTGTTGGTTTTTATTTTTGAATTCTGTAAGCGCTAAGTATTCGTCATGGTGACAGGGAGACTGTCAAATAGTCAAAAGTATCAGGGCCGCAGAATAAGATCGGATCGCATAGATTGTCTGTCCGCTGGAAACAATGACACGGCGAAATTAGTGAAACAATTTGTACGGAGCGAGATGTATACATTGAATATAAAAATCTCTAGTAAATATTTTGTAGAAGTCATTTACAACTCCATCTGACATTCTAGCACTAGCGTCAGAGCTGTAGAACAATATAAAATAAAGAAAATAGATTTGTAGGTTTTATTATCACCAAGTAAGAAAAAAATGTCAGTTTCTGTTAAGTCGTTTACTTTTAATAACGAACCTATTAAAATGTATTGTTTTTGTTTAACTAATAAAATAACAAATAAATTCGATTAATTTTTGTGACCAAGAATTTTGTATTTTGAATTTATTTTAAGTAATGGAACCTATCTACCATTTTTTTTATTGATATCAGAAAAATTCTTTGGAACTAATCGCACGTGCAAAAAAAGGATCTGTAGTAATTAGTACATCAAATCCCGCACCCTTTCTGTAATCCCGAGATTTCAGGATTGAACATTCACCAGTAAATCGTTGAAAAATTCGGGATTTCCCAAATTTTTGGTTGGTGATTTTCAAAAAAGAATTTACTTATCAAAAAATTTGTCACTGTCCGATTTCAAAAACCCAAGAATTTGCACATTTCCCAAGATGACAAAAAAAAACGGACCTTTTTTTAGGACTCGGACCTATTTATAATTTTGCACTTTTTATCCTCAATCCTGAAGTCCCGGGATTAGCACTGACACAATCCCAAGATTACGGGATCACAAAATTGGACGAGACCCCAGGATTGAACGCCCTGGTAGTAATATATTATTTTATGTTCTCTACTAAACGTTACTCGAAATTTTCAAAAAATAATCACATTTTTATTGAATTTATTTCATGAGCCCAATTACTTGATAATATTTTTACACAAAGTTATAAAGCTTACCGAGCAGCGAGCTTTGTACTTTAAGGCCCACGATATGAGGGTTGTATATCTAAACATGAACATCGCCAATTGGGGCTTTTGAGTTGTCATGGGATTTGTCTTGATACCGTACACCTATTTCCCACCGCATTCGCAGGGGTAAAAAAAGCGCTACAATTAATCTAAATAACTGGCAATACTTTTTATTTCCTCAATTGTGTAAATCTGGTCCCGCGGCGATCTCCCCTCCACGTTTGTGCCCATCGAGCCCACGTTGATGGATGTTTTTTCCTGACGTTTCGTCTCGCGTGGGGCTTCCCCGGTAATCCGATTTTCTTCGCTTTCCTTTTACCGAACATTTGTCCGCATCAGCCGATACGCTTGACAGTGCCACCCGCCCCGGCCGGACCGGTGCGGGGAGGCCCCTTGCGAATGTATCAGTCCGTATTTAGTTGCCCTATGTTTGGTTAACAAGTGACATCTACAGATTTTTTCCAGTCTCTGGAGCTTCTAATAGACTCAAATAAACAGCCATACATCAATGGATACGCTGGCTGACCCTGGCTGGTTTGCCCAAAAAATGCTTTGAAACGTTGATAGAAGAACAAAATTTTTGTATCGCTATCCATAATTGTATATTCGTTTTTTTATTTCAGAATTTATTGCGATTTGTGGCAAACACAGATAACAATACTGGAAACAGAAAATTAAAAAATATTACTTATACACTTAGTATTTTTTTAAGCAATGTGTTTCTTAAACAGTATTGCAGAATGTTATATTATACAGAGAACTATGTATTATTTTCACAATGTTTTTACAGTGAAAATAGTTCCTAGAAAGAAAAGAGGGAGAGTTAAATATTATATATACAAATCGTGCTACGAGTAGACGAATTAAGCTGGTATATGCCTGAATATAAACGAATAAAAATGAACATTTTTTTCACTTCTACAGACCGTTGATTCGCCATGAATCACGTCTCAACATAACATTTTTTTTATTTTCAGGTATAGTGAGAAACTGACCTTGTAGAAAAACCAACATATATTGATAAGTTTCACATTTGGAGTGGATATGATAGCAAAAAAAAAATTTACAAATCTTAATCAATTGTGATAAAACAACTCTTACGGTTTAGTTTATGGACTTTTTTACTAAAATTCATACGGAATTGTAAAATTAAAGTCCTTCAAAAAATTGGCCGTATTATAGTTGATATCGAATGGTAGGCGAGATGTATCAGGAAACGGTAACTTAATAAAGTAGCGGTAGGTGATGCTGCTAACTGCTACAGTGCGGATTCACGAATACTTAATGTAGGGGAGAATCTGCTACAAGATTTTTTTATTGTCGAACAAATAAACAGGAGTAGAAAAATAAATAAAACATTCTCGTCTGGCTTATTTATAAATAACCATTCGATCCCATTTGGACATTTTTTGTATTTATTCAACAATTGTATGTAAAGATCAGAACAAGTTGTACTCATCGTAAACGAAGCGAAGTTAGCCGTTATCGTTTATAAAAATAATATTGTTAAATAAGTAGAAAAATATATTTTCATACGTATAATGCATTCCACTTTAGACAGGTAAAATTTAGACATACTTATTTTTTTGGGTGTTAACTGTCAATACGTGGAAAGGCATAACCAGTGCAGTGGTAAATAATCAGGGACAAGGTCGATCATTGATTTCTTCCCTATGTTTTTATATCCGTCCGTAGTTTAAAAACCACATGCCTTAACAATTAAATTTAAAAAAACGCAATCAATTTAAAAAAAAAACTGTACTCACTGTGTTACAAGTCAAAAAGGTGGCTCATTTTCAGGTGCCAGGTCGCCGACCTGGTCTGACCTGGCCCCACTACACCACTGGGCATAACATAATATTCAAAATATAAAATATAAAAGTACTGATTCAAACTTTTATATATAAAGTTCCATACCGGTTTCGCTCATGAAGAGTATTATCAACCGGTCCTGACCTTAATAAATAAAATGTGAATCAGTAGAAATGGATATTTTATATTTAATTTAATTAATTGAAAATGAAATGTGAAAATGAAATTTATTGAAAATGAAAATAGGAGATACAAACTCAAATTTTTGTAGATATGGACGTGGAGAAAAATAAAACACTATTTTTCACTAATTTCACATTTATTTAATATGATCAGGACAGGTTTCGCTTATAACAATCACTTTCAACTAGGGCATCCAATTCCGTTCAATTTTCTGATCCCGAATACGATTGATACGGCCGCAATCCCGGGATTTCGGGATTGAGAAATTTTGAGCAAATCCCGAAAATTGACACGAAATTGGCAAATTCAAGATTTCAAATTCTTCAATGAGCTAAAAAAAAAAACGATGTTCTGTGACAAACTGGGAAAAAGTATACCAAATAGAGGATTTCAAATTCTTCGGTGAGAAAATCTCAATCCCGGGATTCAAAATTAATCAATCCCAAAATCCCGGGATTGGAAAAAGGCTCCGGGATTGGATACCCTAGTCAGGACCGGTTTCGCTTATGGCGAGCATTGTCAACTGAGCTCGCAATAAGGGAAACCGGTCCTGACCTATTAATTACAGTGTAATTAAGTACAAAGAAATATTGTGTTTTTATTAATATAATGCCTTTCCACCAAGTATTGACAGTGAACACCCTAAAAGTGATCCTTATATTCTGGGAGAATTGGGGAAAAAGTATACCAAATCGAGGATTTCAAATTCCTCGGTGAGCTAAATAAAAAAACGAGGTTCTGGGACAATCTGGGAAAAAGTATAGCGAATTGAGGATTTCAAATTCCTCGGTGAGAAAATCTCAATCCCGGGATTGAAAATTAATTGGATACCCTACTTTCAACTGATAGAATACACATAAATACAGTGCTATTTATACTGAACGAAATAAAAATAGTTTTAAAAGGTTCTTCGTTTTTTATTGCTTATTTCTGTTCCACTTACAATATGGCAACATCAGCTAGTCATAAGCTTTCCACTGAAGATGAACAGTAAAAAAATATTTTATTTTATAAATTGTTGTTGAAGACAGGTATAAAATCTTGAATTAGTTTTTTTTACATTTGAATAGAAATATTAATTAATTGATAAACAAGACTTCTCACGTAATAATAAATAGTGAAATAACAAATATCTTCAATATTTTGTATTTTATGAATGAATCTTTATAATGCCAATAAAGTATATTTTATTCAAACAGCTGTTGAACATGTTACAACGGCTAATAAGTCACATTGACGCATAAGCTAGTATTATTGATTTCTGCTATCGTGAACAAGAAAAAAATTTAAATAATGTATTCATATAATCCAGTAGCAAATTATTTTTTCCACTGGAATGTGCAATAAAATATTATTTTGTATCGGTGTCGTCATATTCATAATTCTTAGCGGCCATGTCATCGTAATAATATTGAATTTTTTAAGGTGGGATATGGAAATTCCACTCGTGTCAGGTGTGCTATTAACTGTAATTACTTTCAAGTTTTTTGGCCTCACTACCGAACAGGGTTGTCAATATTCAAAAATTTAAATCTGTAATCAATACACTTTTTATGAATTTTAATTATTTATAACCAAGCCTTGACACACATTTCTGTTGCAAAAATTTACAATAACAAATATGTGGATACTTAAATTTGAATCGTTCAAATTATGTACATTCACACAGATTTTGTCACTAACGACCCGGGTTTCGCCTTTCGGCATCTTCAGGCGTTTAAGTGAACGGATGAACTTGAACTGAAATTGAACTTGAACTCAGTTCAAGTTCATCCGTTCATTTGAACGCCTGAAGATGCCGAAAGGCGAATCCCGGGTCGTTAGTGACGAAATCGGTGTGAATGTACATAATTTGAACGATTCAAATTTAATATTGAAATTCCACCAAGCATCTTCAGTCGAAATGTGGATACTTACCATTTTCAATTGTAGGTGTCAAGGAACTGATGTATAATGGTATTTTTAATTTGTAGAAATGATATTAATATATTGCAAATGTCGTTCTATTTGCAGCTGCATGATCAATGCCCTTGGTCTTCGTCGGCTTGATTGCGGAGGCTATGAATAGAATGGCTGCCAATACGTCAACAAGAGGCTTGATTAATTTCAAAATTATTCGTGGTGTGCCGAGGAAGGATGGATTTTCGTATAAATTTATATGCGATAGCTATTGAAGAAATAATATTTTTTTAATATATACTTATACGATGTAACAATATGCAATGCACAGTAAAAAACTTTTTATCAAAAGTTGAAAAATGTACTTTCCTACTATATTTTTAAAGTGTCGATTATTCAAATATTGATGCAAAATAGGTAGTATTTTTTTACTTAAATTCCATGCTTCAAACGTTATACTTAAGTTTTCGAGACACTATTGCATGTCAGAAAATCGACGGAAACACTTAATGTTTATCAATGTATTCTTAAATTTGAGCATATTTATATAACACAATGATCTGAGAATATTGTTTTTCTTAAATTGAACCAGAGGCTTGCTGGCCTGAGCCAAAATGAACGAAGGACCCCTTCCAAGCCCCCTCCACCCCACCGCTAGTCATATGTACAAACTCCCGAATTAAAAGATTGACTTTTAATTGATTTATAAAATTATATCCAATAGAGATGGATGTTTTTGATATTTATCTCCATCTCACCGTTGTCCGGAAAACGAGATAAGAGGAATATGAAGAGAGCAACAAGCACATTTTATAGTTTTTTTCTGACACACTTAATCTTTTTTCTTTTACTATTCTCATCGACGAAAGAGGTTAGGCGTTTGGTTATTAAACAACTATAAAGATGATTTTTTTAGATTTTATTAGCTTTACATAAGAAATGGACATTGTATGAAAAATAAATATATAATATTTTATGTCTTGCAATTGTCTACAGTAAACAATTATAAATTTATTAGTAAATATTGTATGTAAAAGTGACTGAAAACAGAGCAAAAAATATGTATCAAAGATAGGAGCTTATCCCAAGATTATGTATAAGAAGAGTTCATCTACCCGAAAGGTCACATATCAATTATTGCGTAAAATCGGTGCCTTAGTCTGCAAATCCCCCAAACAACACGAGATTAAACTGGCAGAAAGCCGGTGCGAACACCGCCGCCCTACCAGATAGATACCTGAACGACCTCTTAGCGATACATGCACTCCTACAGAGGAGATCCTCCCGACCTAATCTAATCAGCGCGCTGGATTCGACGCGCATCAGTCTCTTTCGGCCGGTGTTAGTGTCGGAGAGATTACACCCTGCTAATCTGAAGGCGGTCGCTGTGACGCACCATTATGGGCGGGATCCTCCGGGATAAGGGCGGCGGGACACCCTCCGAAGCCTCCCTTTGGGATCCGAAGATAAGCCTTTATATGTCACTTAATCCGACCTCACGCGGAGGTCGCGCAGACTAACAAAACGTGAGGTTGTGAAGTGACGGACATTGCCGGTGTTTTATGTGCGGCAAGCAGGGCCGGTCTTTAGGATGTTTGTAAAGATAATTTTACACGACCATACGTGGATATCTATATGCTATGGAATAATGGGCCGCCGCTCATAGATAAACAGATCACTTTAAACAAAGTATTCTGATTAATATAATATATGTACATTATTTTGATATAGTATTGTATTTAAGAAGTCGGCGCTCTTAAGCTTTTGTTGTAGTTAATTAAGTGACGCTGAATTTATATTCTTGATTGGAAGCTTTCATAATTACAATAGTATTAGAGGAGGGGATTTTCCAGGTATCCTAAACATTCATGCATTCGAACAGAAATTGATACATCAATTGAAAAAATGCTTTTCGTACTGGAATTTGAAGCCGTGAGATCCATCACGGAATGATCGACGTTGACTACTGTGCTACAGACCGGCAAGAATAGTTAGGTTAAGTTACTAAGTTTCTAATTTGCTAATTAGAAACTTAGAAAGAAAGTTATAAAGATAATATATTCATGAATAAACTTCGAACTTTTGACCAACTTAATAAAATTATTCTACAACGTATAATGCAACGAAATTGGCTAACGAATTGTGCCTGTTTAGTATGTACTATATATATATTCTTGGATTGCTATTTTCCGATAAAAGTAGGAGATTAACCTTCGGGTTCCTTTCGAGAGTTTTGCGATGCGAATGTACCCCACATTTGCATCGCAAAATTCTTATGATTTGAACCATTCGCTAAATACCAATTACATCTAGCTAATATTTATTGTAATCTACAATAATACGTCTATCAATGCAATGCAAAAATTACACAAATTCGTTTGGTATCACTTTGTACCCCATCGCTCCTTGATCATATTTCCGACGTTTCGGTACTCGAGTGTTAAGCGCAGTATGAACAAAAAGAAGTTTTAATAGGTGCAATATTAGCCGGGCCCGGTCCTGGTACCAGGGACAGTCAAGGGCGGGCTGAGAGCGACTGCTAAGCGCGCCATGTATCAGGATCCCACGCAGATGTGGGTCACCCTCCGCTAACTTAATGAGAGCTTAACTATTTGGCTGAAATAGGCCGGCAGGTAGGTCCAAAGGATCCCGTGTATTTTTTATGCCCCACGATTCCCTAAGCCGGCGTGTGTCGCTGTCGAGGTGAAACCAAACTGACGCACCAGAGCCTCCGGAAAAGTTATCTACGCCACTGTCCTTGCGTTAATTTTGCCTTAATTATTACGTTGTTTATTTTTTAGCTTCGTTTATAAATTTGCAGCATATTAGGACAAGCTAATCTCAACTAAGCAGTAACGGATAGGTCACTATGTTGCGAAAAGTAATTGCTGTGTGGGGACTTTAAAGGGGATACAGAAAAAACACATTAATTTGTTATCAAGATTATTTAGTTGTTACTAGTACATACTGAGTTCGTAAAATATTTTTAACGTATACGGTGAAGCGTTCTTTATGTATGTGATAAAATGTATGCCTAGAATGTTACTCATCGAATTGTTTTATTATTTTTGATTGTAAAATATTTAGATTTAGGCCCTTGTTAAATTTTACTAAGGCCGGCGAGCCCCTTGCTAATTTAAGAGAAAACAATATTCTCAGATCAAATAAGTGCCTGCAACCAAATTGCAATTTATGAATTAAATATTATCTACGACAGCTTCAGTATACACTGAAGTACATTTTCAGCCATTTACATTGACGAGTTTACGGTTAATTGCATATTGTTACATATTATAAGTGTATTAACTAACAATCGATCGCTTGATTAAGTATTGCACATAATTGCATATGAGTGATAAATGAATTCACACTTTCCCCTGAACACCGAGAATTACTTTGAGATTAGGCGAGTCCCTTATTAACGTATTGGCAGCCCACTGCTGGTCCTATGTCTTGGCGGTTAGCGCTGTTGGTTTCCGTGTCAGATCTCACGGGTTTGAGTCTCAGTACGAATAGCACTTTTTCGATCGATCTATCAAAATCTATTCGAAGGTATGGGTGTTTTTAATGTCTTAAAGTTCCCTCCCACTTTTCCGATCATTTAATAACTGGGCGTAGCGAGAGCGATTAGTTGACCACTATTCCTGTCCTAGCCATATCCTTCGTTCCTTACTGAGTAACAAATAGCTCTCGTAGAAAAAAAAACTGTTGAGATACCTCCATTTAAAGGCCATATTCTCCACCAAGTATTATCACTGTCATATATATATATATCAATTTGACCATAAAATTGAACTTTATTTCCCTTATTACTTTTAGCTGTGGTCTCGTTTTCAATTCTTGACAGAAAGTTAGTATAGTAAAAAAGTAATCACTTTATGAATGAATTTCACATTATTTATTAATAATTAATCAGAACCGGTTGTACACATCACAAGCATTCTCAGCTGATCGGTTGTAGATTGTTTTCTCAATTGACGTGTACCTAGATAACATTAAATGTAATATTTTTTATTTATACATTAAAACCTTATTAAAGATAACGAAGTATTCCAGTTCAAAATTCTTTGATTCTTAGTAAATGCATTTTCTAAAGGTTAGGAAAGCGGTGGAGGGTCAACCAACTTGATGACATCATTTTGTGACATTATGATTTTTATATATATACGATTCTCGACTCAGAATAGCTACTTAATCATTCAGTTATTCCATGGGCGCACAAAAATATCGTGTTACCGTGTAACAAATCATCCAAGTGGTGATTTATTTCGGTTTAGTTGATCCAAAAGTTAGCCGTAATCTGGCGCGCGGTCGCCGGTCGTCGGTCATACCCGGGCGGCCGACGCGACGCGACCGCCCGAAAAACCGCCGTACATCATCCTTCGTCCTGCATAAAGCGAGAGGCTTCATAGAATTTTTAGCCCCAGCTACCAAATTACACTCCGTTTCGGAACAGTAGCAGAGAAAAATCTTACGGCGAGGTTTTATGAACACATCTGATGACAAAAACTTATTCTAATTTGTACTGTATAAATTATTGTAATATACTGTTTTTTATAAAGAAAAATTATTATGATTTTAATATTTTTAATTAATTATTCCATGCTCGCTCCCAATGCGGAGCAAATGGCCTCCTAATGAAGGTATCTCAACAGAAGTTTTTTTTTTATACGAGAACTGTTTGTTACTCAGTCGCTCAACGTCACTTTTTTTTTCAACGTGAGGTTGGCTAGAACAGGACTAGTGGTTGACTAATCGCTATTGCTACACCCAGTTATTAAAGGATCAGTAGGATGGGATGAGAGAAAACATCCAGTTTTCGATCACAGCTTTGAATTGAATAATTCTCAAATTCACTGTGATCTGACCGGGAATCGAACCCTGACCGCGTGATCGGTAGAGCAAGCTCTAACCAACTGAACCACGGCAGGCGACCGATTATGATTCGATAGAAAATTAAATTAACTTTGATGTTATTATATTTCAGCATCACGCCATCGTCAGAACGATTACTAGTATTATGCCGAAATAAATATCAACAGAATATAATATGAATAATGTACAACATAACTTAAGAAGAACTAAATATTTTGCTATTTCATTTATTATTGCAAACGGGTTATTAAAACAATATTACTTGAATAGTTCTACTGGAGTGTGCGTTAATCCGGAATGAGTGCACCGGGGCTTTTAAACTGCTGCGCGGCCGCGCACTGTTTAGAGGGAACGTTGTCTGTGATGCTTTTTATTCTTCCTTTTCTAACAAATAAATCGAAGGCTTAAGATCACAGGCCTCTAATTACAAAAAAGGTTTTTTTGGTTATGCTAGGTTTTGACAATGCCATAATCACAATATTGATAAATAAAACAAAGCTTTATCTCGTACATATGACCGTTTACAAGATACGGTTGGGTAAATCAAATAATGAAATTATAATATAAAAACACACATGTAAATTCAACTGTTTTATACTTTAGTGAAGTTAAAACTATATTGTTGTACATAGACTCATGTGTATCATTATAAAGAGTCTCCAACAGTACCTAGATATATATATACCAAGATGATAGAAACAATGCCTTCATTTAATTATTAACAGTTTAATTTCATCGCCTTCCAGTCAATTAATTCACTTTGACTTAAATTAAACATTTGGTATACCTGAAATTTCATTTCAATTAACTATGGTTTTATGGCTTTTATTTGAAAATACATTTTTTAACATTAATATTGTTTGTCAATAAATACAATAATACCCCGCTTAGCGCGACCCCGTTAAGCGCGGTTTCACTATAACGCGAATTTCAAATTTCGCGCTCAAATGCCTCGCATTACGCGAAAGAGTGCGTATAAACATATTTAGTCATTAACTTCTCTATGGTCGCGGGATCCCCGCTTTCTCTGTGTTGGGTGTTATGAACGTATTTTACAAGAACGTAAACAAAACGCTACCCAAAAGACAATAGATGTATTTTTCCGTAAAAAATAAGAGTATGTATTGCATAAAGTGTTCTTAGAATTAAAGTGATTGATTAAAATGATTTGTATTTTTTTGTATTAAATTTTGACTATGTTTAATCATAAACCTCGATATACGCGAATTTCAGTTAACGCGATTTTTTTCGGAACGTATCCCTCGCGTAAAGCGGGGTATTACTGTATACACATCAAAGAGTGTGTTATTTAAATAAACGTAAAAAGAACAAAACAATCAACGATACGAATGAAGCGCTACTGGTTGTAAATATAATATATATCTATCAGTACACCAAAGGCTCTGAATTCCATCACATTGCCTTTTTTGATATCAAAGCAACACTCGAAGGTATCGTATGTCCAAGAAATTGGTGCCTGACGGATGGTCTTTATTCCAACGTGAATAGCGAAGCCACTGTGTGGATTTCATTTGTGTATATGAGACCTTTTGAAAAATAGATGAATAATATTTCAGGCGTGGGTTCAGCGGTGTTTGTCACCGTGAGTTAGGAAAGGGATGGTTCATTATAATATGTGAGCGGTGGACATGTTATTACAGTCATGAAGCACAAGTGGCTTGCGAATCAATGTTCCTTATTTTCGAAATTATTTAACACACGCGGATACACTTCTACACATCACGCAAAAAAGCGAACCTATTTTTACTAGATTTTTCTTTATATAGGTGAACTAAACATTACGCTTACATTTTTTTTACGTATAACTACTAGGGCATCCAATCCCGGGATCCGGGATCCCGTTCAATTTTCTGATCCCGAAATTCCGGGATTGAGATGGCCGCGAACCCGGGATTGAGAAATTTTGAGGAAAACCCGATAATTTAAACGAAATTGGTAAATCGGTGAGCTAAAAAAAAACGAGGTTTTGCGAGATTCTGGGAAAAAGTATACCAAATCGGAGATTTCAAATTCCTCGGTGAGCTAAAAAAAAAAACGAGTTTCGGTGAGAATCTGGGAAAAAGTATAACGAATTGAGGATTTCAAATTTCTCGGTAAGAAAATCACAATCCCGGGATCCCGAATAAAAGGGGATCAATCCCGAAATCCCGGGATTGGAAAAAGGCTCCGGGATTGGATACCCTAATAACTACATACGGACCTCAGTTTGTGTATCGGTTTACGGTTTACGATACATTTAATGTATATATTTGTCTGATATTGATTTGAATCATTCTTAATTATTTTTTTTATAACCAATAAAACATGTTTATTTGTAAGTTTGATAAAATTCATTGAAGTTATTGATATTTATATTATTTTACCATTTTGCTTAACTTCATTAGTAGTCTAGCATGTAGTAACCTCATGAGGTTGGAATAAATCGAAGTCTCAAAGCTAGTAACTCCTTGTTTCGATATAATAACACTCTTCCGAGTGTACCGTACGAAAATACATAATTTTGATTCCAATTGTCCTGAAAATACAAAAAGCATGTTTTGATTAAAGTAAAAAAAAATAAGATTCCTTTTCTAAAATAACTTAGTCGGTGCAAGTTTGCCAAAAAAAAGCATTTATTTGTACAGGAAATTATTATTAATGAAACTTTAAAGACAGGCAATTGTCTCTGTCTATTATTTTTCTATTGGCTATGACTATTTTCTTTAAAAAACCAATTTTTACAAATGGTTTAAAAAATGTGCGTTACTTACATAAATTTTCTATAACCTAGAAAATACAGCTGTTTTTTTTTGTTGTAATTTTGATTATTTCTGGAATCCCTTGGTCAGCATGTAATATTTTTTTGGTTCAACTATTAGTAAATTTAAACACTTACAGAACATGTTGCAAATGACTGCTTTATTCGAACCTCTCCAGTGGACACGGCAAGACAGAATACGGGCTGCTAACTTTTGTTGGTCACTCTTTTGCATAGGTATGCCTCGCTGGAGTTGGAATACCACACGTTAATACAAAAGGATTTAGAATATTTATGAAGGTACATCTAAAGTATGAGTATATTACATACATAGTTGTTCTCATGAACATTTATGATAAATGGAAAAAGCTTGGTCACAGGGTTGCGAGAAATTATTTCACAGGACAGCTAATTTTTCAAGAGCTGAATAGTAATGCAAAAAAAACACTTCACTGTTTTATACTTTACATGTATTTATTTAGAGAAAAAATAACCTCGTGTTTATTGTGTTTTGTTTGTAAATGTAAGTGTGTTACGAAATTTGTATCCTAGTAACTACTCTTTGTACGTTTGTCACAGTATGTCACCTAGTTCTAAGCCACTAATTGTATTTTGTTCGCTAAGTAAAATTGCTGATGATGGCATAAAATATTCTAATCGTCTTTCTTATTTTACTTAAAGTAAACTTGTGTGTGTTACTTTTTAAAATGTGCAAGAAACATTTTTCATACAATATATGGTTTATTTTAATATAATTTAACTTGTTCTTATATGTTTATTCATAAGACGAAAGAATTTTAGACGTGAGGTTGTTTTCCATTATACAATTTGATCATTTATATTTGGGATACTATTGGACAATGATAACCTTATTTATAAAGCTGAAAAAACGTGATTTTATTCTTTAACGGTATAAATGTATGCATGGCTAGTCCACACAAATGTGACTATTTTCAATAGCCAGCCAAGTATTTTTTTTCTCGACTTAAAATTGACAAAGATAATTAGGAAACAAATGCCTGATAAAGCCAGGCAATGCTCTGTAAATAAAGGTACATTTTGTTAAATTAAAATGTATTAAATTAGCTGTAATGCCTATGCACAAAATATTTTGAAGTTGAAAGACCATTTGGGATAAGCTCGATGATGTTTTTTTGTAAGTCGAGGAGAATTGTCATTACAAACACCCACACCTTAGGTATCAAATTTAAATTGAAACAAATCTTAATTTGACATTGATCTAATCTAAACGATAGAACAAACTCTTACCAAATGGACCACAGCTTCTGACTTGCTTTTTTGGTAACCATCGTCATTAAGTATTATATAATAATTAGTTAATTGAGTTTTATCTGTTTTCAAAAAAAAAATGTATTGACAGTACAATTATATTATAAAAGTTAGGTTAATTATTATTATTTCGCAATAGCACCACAATATGGTAAGATATGATAAATGAAAGGTGGCGTCAAATCGATAAAATATTAACTCACTTAAATCAAAATGTGATTGTATTATATACTAGGCATGGATTTGTATGGCAATTCATCCCCAAATAAAACGAGGGTTGGTACACGGTTGCACGGCGAAATTTTCTTTCCCCTGGTGATTGTAATTGAATTTGCCACATCATATCGCATTAAAGCATATCAAATTATTCAACATTTTGTCATTTATAACCATAAAGAAACACTTATAATAAATTGAATACGCAAGAATCGTCAAAAATCAATGAATTTATAAAACCATGATTTTAGATGAAACCAATCTCTAAATACGGTTATTTTTTTTTTGTTTAGTTATTAAGGTTATATGGATTTTGTAGTTAAATGGTCCTTGCTATAAGAATTTGTCCAGACGGTATGAGTTAACTTGACTAAATTCACGAATAGAAACTTTGTGTCTGAAGTCATGGGTATCTGCAAAGTTTGTATTTATTTCACCCCGATTTTCACAAACGATTCAAAGAGTTATTATTATAAAAGACCTACCTTTCTTTCGTATATGATAGATAAACACTTTAATTTTCCATAATATTTGTATTTGATTAGACTAAAAGACTATAACAAATATGAGCTATACATATCGATAGCCTAGTTACATAGAACAACTAGTCAAAGATTTAATTTTAGAGATATATTACTCATTGTATTCGAATATCTCACTTTTATAGTTCCACAAAAAAATACTAGTTTTCGATGTTCGCATAAAACGATATAAACGATCCTCTCTCAGTTCTACATAAACACAACTAAAAATATCTTTTTATGGTTATGTCAACGTTGCAATGAATTCGGATTGAATCGAGATAAGTGACTAAGTGATTTACTAAAAAGATGATGATTATACAAATGAGTCCAAACTTAAATCAGCCATATCTCAAAACTACCATTTTAAAGATGTAGCTCTATGAAACTAAGCCATCGATAATTTTTCATCGTGATTACTGCTTCAAATTATTTATAAGACAAAATAAATATATATTTTACAGAATAATTACTGAAATACGCGCTTAATTGATGACCTAAGTTAAAGTGTAGCTATTTGAATTATAATACTCTGCATCGACAGATAATATATTGTGATTCATAAGTAAGTTTATTCGCTGTTAAGCTATTGACGTTAAGTAATCAAATTAAATTTATTACCAAATACAAATTATAAATTTGTCTATATCGCCGATTCCCAATCTAGTGACGAATTTTTCAATCACCATTTATCTGAATTCACAGACCATCTCCAATTGTCTCTTATTTGAAATGAGAATTTCAGCGGCGTCGCTCGGGTTGTGAAGCGGCTCTTTCCCGCCGAAACTTTTCCGCGCCGACGCCTTTTTTCGCGCCAAGAGCGTCACAATGGCGGAGCTCGACCGTGTAATTGGATGGGATCGCGCGCAAATCCCGATCGGAAAACTCATCTCTTTTCATCCCCTCGCGGGCGTATCGCGCCGTCCCACTCTGACGCTCTCAATCTTGTTTGGAAACAGCCGGTTATTGGCTTGGGGCCGGTTATTGCCGGCAGATAAGTTTGCGAGTGTGTAATTTAAGACTGCGCCGTTCATTTTCACACTTCTTTCGTGACAATTCCTTTTGTTGGAAGTCCTAGATTATCAATATACTTTATAAAGATGAGCGCTAATGTGAAACTTATAATAAACTGTTTTAAACACATGCCCTCTATAATGGGTACGGTGCAGTGTTTGGTACATTTAGAAAATTTGTATTTTTGACAAGTGCTAAAATAAATTGTCTTTGTTTCTATAATCAAATTTAGACACAGTTTATTTCTAAACTGTTCCCGACAAGCAAAACAGTTATTGGTCAAAAAGTGTTTTATTTGCAAGTATACTGTCTTTACACCACCAGTAGACTTGACCTAACCTAACCTAACCAAGAGTTGGTTGCTATGCACTAAACTGTGTTGAAATGAATTTTATTGCAATCATTTTTGAAACGGTTACTTAACGACTGATATCCAACTGCTTTTTTTCGTCTCGTCAAATTAAAGACATTGTTTATTTATATTATACAAACAAAGACAACTAATATATTTTTGTAAGTATTTTTTGTGGTATAAAAACTACCGTATTCCACAAATACGATTTTTATTCACATTCTAAGAAAAACTTGTAGACTGCACGGTTGCTGCTATCTCTTTCTCATATTAGTATTTTCGGTGGAGTCTTTTAAGTAATATGATAAATATAAAGATACAATCTTAATTGCATCGTAGTTAGTGCTCAATTGTAGTAAATTGTTACATTCACAGTGGCGTAGAAGAAAGGGGTACGTTTAATAAGTTTTATCCCCCGAGTTGAATGAGAATTGCGAATGGTTATCGCTTAATCGGTATGCAGATAAGGGAAGCTGTTTGATGAAGTCAATTTGTTCTGCTAGTTTTAAAAGAAAAAGTCTTAATACTCTAATTTATTTTAATTTGTGATTGCACCATGAGATATGCGAGATTATTTATGTTACGCCTTTAAAACCATTGTGGATCAATTAACATAAAAAAACAATACATTAACATATAATATGAAACATATTTATTATTTTAATTTTAGAATCAACATATATAATTGATAAACATTTATAGCCAATATATTGACTATTTTTAAACTTATTTTTACTATGCTATGCCCTATCTCAATGCGAATCATAATAATTGATTTCTTATCTCAAGAGAAGTTGTTATTAACGAAAACTGGCCATTAATCAGTCACTCATCCTGTTTCTTCAGTGAATGTAAAGCAAGGTTAATAAAATGGAAAAATGATTTGTTAATCTATTATTTATATTTGCGTTATGTTTTCAGGATCTGCTTAGTGCGAAATAGTGAAAATATTACAGATTGCTTGGACAAAAATTTAATGAAAAATCGATTTACGAAGGGTTGGGATTTGAGTGCTGTTCTCTTATCCGAATAGAATGACAGCCCAAGTACCTTTGATAACTTGATAAAAAGTAATAGAACATATTCTACAAACCGCTAGTCTTTTAAAAACCGCCGCCTTACATAACGCAATGTCGATCAAGAATATAAAAAAAATACTCATCATATTCTTGGCCCGATTATTTAAGAGTTGCACGAAATATATCTTTTAACAATACACTTTTATGCATAGAAAAATTAATTGTAAAAGAGAAACTATGACCGACATTTAGCTTAACCAATATTAAGTTTCCTGCGTATATAGGAATTTCAGGCATATACTGGAATCTACCGTGATTGTAGAGAATAATATATTCTGCGTTGAATCTGATAAATTTATTGTGAAAAAAAATCAAAGTTATTATAATAATATGAAACGACTAAAAATATTTAAAAAAATACAATAGAAGCGGAACCAATTAACTGTTTTCAATCATTGCTCGATATTAAAAAAATGTCAGTTTACCAATTTTAGAAGAATTAAAAAATATAAAGACGCATTTATGTATATATCGATGTGAAAATAAACATGTTAATATAAATTTTGCGCCGCAAACTCGCTATTCATTACAATTGTCAAAAAGATGAAGAGTCTGCCAATTGGGCATACGTGCAATGGTAATTTGTGAAAAATATTGCCCAGGAGATGAGAAAGATAAGCAGCAAACAGGCTGGCTGAAGCACGAACCTTCGTATAAAACTTTTGGCTGAACACCATCCGCCGGATTCATAAAACGTTCTCTCAACAAACGTTTCCTCGCAACGATTCCATGAAAACTTCTATTAGCATCCCTATCTGCCCTCGCGTAAACTGCCTTTATAAGTTGTCCAGCTATACCCAGAGCTGCATCTGATACAAAGAATCTAATTTATTTACAGATAATAAATGCTTATATTTGAATTAAGACATTAGAAGTTTTCAATTGGTTTATGAATTTCTGTTTAAAGACAAAAATGATTGTAATATCTTAAATTACTTTCTACTCATCCTATCTTAAAAAGAGGATGCAGCAAGAGCGATAATCTAATCACTTATCCTGTTCCTACCATATCCTTCTATCTATATTATATTAAAAAAAAGGGTTTTTGCAATTGAGTTACCGCCAGATCAAATGCATTAGAAGTTTGTTTGTGACACATTAAGAGCGATTGGTATCACTAGTTGTTATAATCTTTATAATTAGAGACGGATTTTTAACTATGAAATGTGTTTCAAAACGTTCCGAATTACCTTGGTATAAAATTCACAGATATTTAGATACGAACCAATAAATCGAGAGACAAAATTAATTAATGAAGGTTTCCATTTCAAAATTGTTTTTTTATTTCAACGGATGCCTTATAATTAAATCAGTTTGAGGTATTTTAATATATTTATTAAAATAATGTTACTATTGTTAAAAGTAGATGTAGTTGCTTAAAAAAGGGATTTTTATAATTATTTCATAAAAAAATAATGTAGTCTGATTGCGGTTCTGAAAACCTGGGTAAAGAAAAATGGGTTGGGGAAATGCCGGCTGGGATTTCGCCATCCGAAATGCTCACAACGCTAAAAAGCGAGCACTGTGAAGTGTCGTCATATTATTGCTTGGCGTTATCTGATCGGGCGGAGTGGGCGGGAGAGTGGAAGGCGGATTGTGGGATGGGCGGGAAGCCTGGGCGGCCATTATCTTCTTCGCGACAAGCGCTTCTGCTCTCTGCCTCGGGTATGGATTTGTAAATAGTGCGCTGTTCATCTGGTTAAGCAATCGGTTCTTTATACTAAAAATGATAATAAAATGGTCTCGGTTATGAATTTTCAAACGTAACCCGAAAAACTGTTGAGCTATTATTTCAAATAAAATATGTTATTTTTAAAATAAAAATCCCTTAAAAAATCATAGTTATTATGCCTTCAAAATCGTTGTAGATCAATCACCTGACTAAATCCATCATCATTTTAAGTTTAATCTCTTTTGTATAGTGTCAAATTCATCTTGTCAATAACTAATAAAATTAATAGATGCAAATTATAGCCGTCGTGCTAGGTAATTTCTATTAATTATCTAAGGCAGCTAAAAGGCTAAATAAAGATAGTTGGAGCATTGGCGATTTGCAGTAATGTCTCAGCATTTACTTTACTTAAATATTTTGTAATGGTTTTATATAATGTATTTGTGAAATTTAATGATAAAATTATGGCAATAAACGATAAATTTGCATTTTCATATTAAAAACGATTAATAGTCGCAGCTAGATAGAATGTTAATAAAGTTATAATTGATGTTATCACGAAAACCATGAAATACTAATTTTGCTTTTTAGTTGTTAGTCAACTGATGTACAGTTTTAAAAAAAACTCATAACTTAAATAATTCAATAATGCTGGAATCGATGATTGACATAAAGATTTTTTGAATTGCAACCTATACTTACTGTATATTAAGATATTTATATTTTCTCAACGTTTTTCTTAAGTGAAAAAATAAAAAAACTATGAAAGCCGAATCGCTATTCCTATATTGGTCTAAAAGAAAATAAGCTGATAGTTTGTTACACTTGTTTGTTATGATATTTTAACTTTAAGAAAAAATGTTTGTCGAATTCTAAAAATATCAAACCCTGGAGCACAATATTTAAAAATGTGTAAGCTAAACATCAATACTATGGTGTTTAGAAACTACTTGTTTTGAAACACTAACATCTAAAACCTATTTCCTTCGTTAGAAAAGAAAACACAGAGAAAAGTTGTATTTTTTCGTTTATTTGAACGCTGTGCGCGGAGTTGTAGATAAGGGAGTTTTGTCGACGGCAGTTTGCAGTGATGGCACTTTGCCCCCGGCTACTCTGAGATAACGAAATAATATAGCGACAAATTGTAGAGCAAACGAGTATACCCGACAAATTGTGGAGCAAACGACTGCCGAGTGCGATAATTCCGGAGGCGAATTGCCTGGCACAGATGTAGAGGGATCTACGATAATGTAGCACGCCAACAGTATATTTCATTGCTATTGGTTGGCGTAGAGATTCTTATCACTTTGGAATTTACTTTCTCGTGGAATTTACCCAGTTTTGAGTTGTGAACGTGGTGGCGCGGAATTATGTGGAGATACGCGGGATAGGGGCGCTTAACGCGACGACTTTAGGGGTAGAATAAATGGATACCATGTTGACGATCTACAGAGCAGTACTTTTCAAGGTCTCTCTACATAATCCGTTTCTTACAGTGCATGACTACTCGAAATGAGTATCCACAATGTATTACTTTTTACGTAAAACAATATGTAGACTCGTAACCTTGCTGATTGTCAATATGTATTAATGTATTTGTTTCTGAAATATTATATTTCCGTTTGGATAATATTTTAGAAGATTGTATATTATGAATTTTTTGCAATGTTTCTTTAAAAATATTATCTATTATGTTATTTTTAAAAATTTCTTTGCTTTTCACTACTTCTTTATTTCTGGAATGAAGGCTTTCTTAGTAGTGCACGAAAAAGTATTTTAACATTATGATAATCAGCTTAATTAGCAACCAAAGCATAATAAGAGAAATTACTTTAAGTGTGCATTCGCAATTTGACTATTAGCATGCTATTTAAAAGCCAAAGAAAACACTTTCTCAATCAATAAAATGAATCTATCAAAAAATACTTTTATCAAAAAAGAAGTTATTTAAAAACTTTAAGTCGTTCTTAACTCGGTTGAGTTTTTTTATCGTAAAAACAATTTTTCTTTTTACTATGAACTCCTTTAAATATATCGTATTTTTTGCCCATGCTTACAATGTTTATTATTTCCCAAGTACGCGTCTGGAGCTATCGGAGAAGCTGGTAATGTTACACAGCAGTGGCATCCGGTGCGAAGGCTCTTTGGGGTTATCTACTCTCCGCTCCTCCACTTCACTCCACTCTATCATCTGATCTAGATAGGATTACAGATCAAGGGCTAATGAGGGTACACTGCTTCAAGAATCATTTCCGAGAAAATTGTTTTTGATTGAGATACAGTCAAACAGCACGCAGTGGGAAATTTTCCGAAAGGAGTATTGCGCCAGATGGAAAATTATTCAACACTTTGCGGTAAAAAAATGTAAATTAAAAAAATAATGTTAAGTTCACGCTATTCAGTTTTTTCTATATGTAATTTTCTCATAATATGAAACTATCTTCAATTTTCGATTTTATATCTTGACGAAAATTTAAGCGTATAATAAAATGTATGTAATATAAAAACATTACGATTTTTTTTTCAAAGATTATTTGAAATATGTGTGATAATGCACCGTCAATAATTAGAGGAAAGCTTTCCAAATGCTTAATAAATATATTTTTTAGAAAAAAAAACAGTTTGTAATATTTATCATCATTACCAGGACCAGCTTATTTTTTTTTTATCAAGTTAGAATTTGCTTTGAGTGATATAAAATACAATATTCGTTTAACATGTATATTTAAATAATGTGGAGCATATGGCCTCCCGATGGAGGTATCTCAACATGAGTTTTTTACGAGAACTGTTTGTTATTCAGTCGCTCAATAGAGCAGAACGGGACTAGTAGTTGGCTAATCACTCTCAATACACCATGTTATTTCAAGATTGGAAAGGAAGGGGGGATTTTCAGACATCACACACATCCATGCCTTCGAACAGAAATCGAAACATCGATTAAAAATGCTGTTCGTCGTGGGATTCAAAACAGTCAGGTCCAGTATGTAAGCCAACGACGTTAACCACTGTGACATGGACCCGACCATTAAAAAAAAGTGGCATTCAAATAATTAAACTTCGGTCGTCAATTTAGTCATATCTGATGAGTATGGGCAAACAATTGGTTCACGAACAGTCTTCTACTATCAAAGCATATACCAGAGTTTCAAGAAGAATAAGAAAAATAAATTATTAACTATGGATTTAATAATATTAGTTCCTTTATGGATGGTAAGTATTGTTCCCATTCTGACTTTTTGTTGGACTCTTAAATTTCGTTAAAGCAATTTTCAATTTACTTGTGAATTTTAATCAATTTTTCACTCTAATTCTAATGCAAAAAGTTAGCTGCGCGGAAATTTCAAAGACTGCGCGGACCGATCAAATATTAATTAAATAACTGTCTTGTAGTGCGCGCCAACCCGTAATGAGTGCGCGGGGACTTTACAACTGCTGCGCGGCCGCGCACGCGCGCAGCTTAGAGGGAACGTTGCGTTATAATATGTGACGTGTGCTTCGTTTATCGTGACGTGGAATGAAGTGAGTAAAGTCGAATATTGTTTTTAAGTTTCCTTCCAGTATTTTTATGTTGCAATATAGTTAATCATATTGAACGGAATTAAAATGTGGATATATTTATCTACAAACTAAACAACTTTTTATTTACATTTGAAACATGGTCATTGTGTGTCAAAGTGATATTATTAAGGGTCGCCTTAAATTAGTGAGAAACATGAAATACACGCATTTTATGTAAATGTGTAATAGTGATATAATGAGGGGGGGCAGGGGGCGTCACGTTGTATTTTGGCTCGTAAACCGCACCGCGCACGTCGGGAGCCCACCCGGTATGTCTGCCCACAGACACGCGTCATTACCGCCGACGAATTTATTTGTTTATTGCTCAACACTAAGTATTTATGATTCGACTATCAAATTTTTGAGATTGAATTCAACATCAAAGGGATTGTGATGTTTGTGTTCGGTTTCCGTTTATTTTCGAAGCGTTCCTGTCAAACGTGTGTTGTGGTTATTAATTTTAATAGTTGCCCTAACTTCTGCACAGTTCAGTGAAGCTGAACATATTTACTGGTACTTCTCCGCCATGCCGAATGTGATATTGCAATAGTATTTATAGCGGAGTCGGGAGTTGTAGATTTATGATTTTTTAGACGAAGTCATATTCGCAAAATATCTGTTGATCAACATCAAGTTTTATCAGATCAACATAAATGAAAATGTAAGGAAAAGTTATAAAATGCAGTATTAATAGCTAATTAATTCATCGAAGTGATTCTTAAAATGGGGTGTTTATAATTAAGCCGGTATTGATACATTTGTCCAGTATAACAATGCCTAGTTCTGACCAGTGCCAGCGCGAAGTTATTTGGCGCCTTTTTTTCGAAATAATGACAAAAATAATTCCGGATCATAGAAATATGTTTTTATATATCCATGTCCACTCCCAATGTGAAGCATGTGGTCTCTTAATGGAGGTATCTCAACAAAAGTTTATCTAAGTTAACTGTGTGTTACTCTGTCACTCAACCTCTCTTTTTTGAATTATATAGAATACAAAAAAAAATAAAGACGTCAAAATAAAATAAAACTTATTATTAGAGTGTGTAAAAATAATTTGAATACTCCATTTACGCACCTCCTAAAAGCTTTCACCCTAGGCGGTTGCCTGTTTCGCCTATATGGTCACGTGTTATATCTGATATCAATTATCTTAGTTTTTAAACGATACGGTTTTTCCGAAAATAGCTTTTCTACGATTTTTGTTTCGAGTAAGTGTATGAAATTCATTATATTATATGTATGAATACCAGACATAATATTTCGGGTAGTTAGCGAGAGTTTACAAATTATTGAATATCCAATCTTTCATCGCATGCTGGAGTTGATTTAACGAAGCAATAGATATTCCGTAAGCGTGCGGCCATTATGGCAGGGTTAGGTGTTGAACGCGTTCGCCAAATTGTAGATTACACGTTCGACCGGTATGATAATCCAACATAAATTGCCAGAGTTCATCAGGCGCCCTGCCGCCCCCACCCCCTACCCTCCACCAACCACTCAAATCACCTCGTGCTGTCACTAAACATGCCAAAAATTTGATATTGAAAGAGATGTTTCTCGATAATTTTAGTACAGGTATCATTTTTTTTTATATCAAAAGAGTAAATACATATTCATCTGAAAGAATAATAGTAATAATAGTTTAACTGCTCATAAAAAAAATGTGTCATAGTTAAAATGTTTTATAGTCATCACTAGTGTATCCAATCCCGGTATCCCGTCTAACTCTGTGATCCCGAAATCCCAGTGTCGTGACAGTGCTAATCCCAGGATTTCGGGATTGAGAAAATTATAGAAAATTAAACTTGGAAGAGCTTAAAAAAATCTCGCGCTGTTCATTTTAAGGATTTCGCAAATTCCAGGGATTTTTCATTTGAAAAATTTTGGAAACGCTTAAAAAAATCTATCGCTCTGTTCATTTTGGGAAATCTGCAAATTTCTGGGTTTTTGAAATCGACATGAAATTGTTTCAAAAATCACTGAGGAAAATTTTTCTCAAACCCGAATCACAGTTTATACACGATTTTATGTTGAATGGTCAATCCCGGTATTGGAAAAATTGACAATCCCCGGGATCACAAAAAGGTCCGGGATTAGATACCCTAGTTATCACATGTAATAATGTAATAGGGAGTAGCACCTAGTAGAAAATTAATGATGGTGATGTAGACAATTTTATTTACGTATATTTACTATATTTCCTCATCCGTAAGTAAGTTTCTTATGGATTAATACGCAACATAGTATGTTTTATATAACTATCATGACAAAGAAACGGACAAAATTGTACACTGTTATTTTGACGTCAATTTAATTCTTTAATACCCAACCAACAAAATTACAATCACTAGAAAAGGTCGTCATAATGTTTCATAAATTGCTGCAAATAATACTGTATATAAATATAGTCCCGAGCGAGCAATTTAACACAACACCTTAAAGTGGCAAACTAACATTAATTTGGGTTGTCGGTAGTTTTTTGCTGGGTTTAAACCCTTTGTAGGTAAGTTGACCGCATGGGTGGCTAGCTGTTGGAGATGTTTGATGACTATGTGACACAAACAGTTTGTCAAGTAAAAATTAAAACTGTAAACAATGAAAACATTGCTGTAATAATTTTTATCTTATTGTACAAGTAATCGATTGAAAAATAATGTATGAGCAATTAATGCAAAGGATTTCTAGTAAATACAATTAAGTTGTCCGTTATACTCAGGCGCTTCTTATTGAATAAATTTTGTTGTAGAAATAGAAATATTGTATTTATACACTTAAACGACAAAAATCACTTAATACTTCAACAAAGTAACTTAATAGCTTTTGTCCTTATCGAAAGAATTTACATTTACACAAATTTAATTTAGCAATATCTATGAATCGCTTGTCTGAAACACGCATTATTGTTTATGGTTGTCGCCGTTGGCAACGCGTTGATTGAAGATTCTTTTGTTATTATTCAGTGATTTCTTCTATAATTTTCGATACGAACTAAAAAAATGACTATTGCTTAATTTCATTAGTAAAATAGCAGCAAAATATTAAAAGATGATATTGACAGTGCTCCGCAAGCAGTTTTCTTAGTTTTGATTATTGAATACAATATCAAATTTCCTTAAGCTGTTGCTAATTGTACAAATTGCCATAATGTATTTCTATTTTAAATACGTTAATCAAATAATGTTTTTATTAATCAAATTGTATCTATGTTGATCAAATTTAATTTTCCCATAAATGATCGAATCAGAGTTGTAGTATTGAGGTGGTGATATAATTATTTATTGTATTAAAAAAATAACCTATATGTTTCTTTTCCTCAGCAGACATACCACGAGATAGCTAAAATTTGGTTATTAATATGGAAACATGGATAGGTGAACGAATTGTGTGAATGATTTTACATATTACAGGAAGGTTAAGTTACGTCAATATTTGACGTGTCATTTGAGAGAGGATTGCACCGTTTTGCAGGTTATATGAGCGGCGAATACTACTCGAAATGTTTGAAATGTCTCACATATTGCTTCTCGCCCTTCCCTATTGCTCAGTATCTTCGTAAGTATGAGCCTTCTGTGAATTATTACCGCTCACCATGCGAGGAATATCGTTAGGGTTAATTAGGGCGGATTTTCGCTATTGGCGTTATTAGCACGTTCTGGGATTTAGGCTGTTAATTAATTAATTGAAGTCCCCGTCCGACTTCACCGATCCTCAGTGTTCATGACTAATTCAATTGTTAATTTTAAATCATGGAAATAAAACATCTCACTCGATTTTCACACACTAGTTTTGCTTATAATTGTAACAAGATCGTACGTCGATATCAGTATTACAAATTTTAACATTGTTGAGTTTTTTTAAACTATTAAATTACAATGTGGTTCATGTGCTTATGTTTTATATCTTAAATTCAACTGGAATCGGAAATCTGTGGAGATTGTTTTGCCGTCTCATAAATGATTAAAAAATCTTATAATCCTGTATATTAATTATTATTATTATATATTAATGTCCATTCAAACAATTAAAAAATATATACAGTGAACATTTTTTTTATATAATTGTAATTGTCCCGTCCCGCCTCGGTCTTGACAATTTCTATTTTCAGACCGGTATGGATTTTCTTTAAACTACGAGATCAGAGTTAACAGTATGTAGTATTATTATAACAAGGGTCTAATTTAAATAAAATATAAACGATTTTCGGAAATAGCTGTAATAACAATTGGTTTCATTACAGGCATTCGAGATACTTTAATAAATATTTTTTCAAAGCCGAAGCAAACGTAAAGAAAAAAGCTGTCATAACAATAAATTAAAAAAAATATTATAATGTAAGAAATTTGAATAAAATATTATGTGCAATAATTTCAGCAAATGAAATAGTTTTAATGGACTTCTTGCTATAAGTAGTGTAAAAGTGAATCATTCCAGCGAATAATTTAATCCTTAGAAATTAATACTAACTGATTAACTTATTTTGTTGTAAAATCCTTTGTTTTTAATGTTTGTCTTTTCGCATATCATGTATGACTTTCAACAAAAGATTTGTTTTAAACATTTTTACCAATGCAGTTCTTACCATCAAGGAAGGTTTAGTTATATCGTGTATAGCCTTCTAATAATTGCGTAGCGGCTTTAGAAATGATTACAGGGCAACGGTAGCGACACGCGCAGGCGCGCCCAATCGCCCAAGAAAACAATTATTATCATTTTTTACAATCCGGTAGTTTAAGGTTCGGGTCTCTGCGGCTTCACAAATGGTTCGTTGTCAATCTTGCGTTGTTATGAATTACATATTACCGTAAAATTTAAATTTTCATCTCACGAAATAGGGCTTTTACGTATTAATAAGTTACTATCCCGAAATATAATATATCGTTTTAAAAACACGATTATTTCGTATTAGTGCTTCCCGGGATCGTCTTCGATCAGGACCAATCCCAAGATTTCGGGATTCTTTGTAACATATAAAAAAAGATAAATTTTCTTACATAGAGTTTTTAAAAAAGCTCAACAGGCCTGCTATTTTTTAATGATGCAGCTAAAAAAAGGACTTCGAGTTGAGAATAATTTTGCATTTGTCAATTCGTCACTTTTTTTCCATATCAATCCCGGGATCCCGTAATCTGAATGTACAAGATTTTTATTATAGTATTATTGAATAATACAAGTTCTTCGAGTAAGCAAATACAGTCAACCATTTTTTATACTGTAAATCAATTCTACAAAAAACCGCATAAAAAGTGGTATATGTAATTCGTGGAAAAAAAATATTTTTTCACTGTAATAAAAAAACGACATTGTGTCACTGAAAATTGCGTAAAAGGATAACAACGAAGACACAATAAGAAAATCACACGAAATATTTTTTATATTATGTATTTTAATTAAAAAAAAAGAGTTTTTGCCATATACATCGCTACTTGATTACATACGAAGACTTTTATGATGATACACCGTTTTTATCGCTAGAAATGTCCGACACATCTAATGTATTAGGGCAGGGGTGGGGAACCTTTTATTCTCTAAAGGCCGCATTCATTTTTCTGATTCGACATAAGGCCGCAGTAAACATTGACTAGGGAATTTTTGGCCGGAAACAGGACTTTATTGTCAGAATATGTCAAATTTCACGAATTTACATCAATTTACAGAATTACAGAGTTAGCCAGAAGGCTGCACCAGAGTAGCCAAAAGGCCACAGGTTCCCCACGTCTGTATTAAGTTCAAATTAAGCCTTTTGTTTGTTATGACTCTTTGTGTTGTTGAATTTATTGTGATAAGGAAATCCGTTATCCGCGTCTGTGTTTTTTACAGGGCCGTGGAGTCGGAGCTGGAGTCAGAAAAATCTTACGACAGCAAATACATGAAGAATTTAAACTAGGTGAATGGTATAAATGTTATGTTTGAATATTATTTCACGAAATATAACCGCCCCCTGCATATACAAGGCGTGCATTGATCCAATGCCACATTGATCGGCCGCCACTGCTAGGCTGACTTAAGATGATCTGATGGCATACATAAGATATATTACATAAATTTTAGTCTAACTGTGTTATTTGAAAACAGCGTGGAGAAAAATTGCAATTGCAATAATTTTACATTAACCGCAACGAATTGATTCAAAAATTTCAATTCACGTATTCCATTTGAAAACTTTTGGCAGCAGCCTATTATACCCACGATTCGTTTTCTAATTCAGTTGTCTGCATCGCTTCTTGTCTACGTATGTATTCAATCTACCGACAGAATAATGCTTTGATTCGACAGTAAATCTCACGAGACTTGCCGCTGTTGTATTGTATCGGTGTTCGGCGTAGAGTGGCTCAGAGGAGGAGTTGACGGTGACCGTAACCGGAAAGGAGGCAGGCATCACGTCCGCCGTAATTGAAACGGAATGACACCCGCCATACTGCCCGGCCTCTCCTCGGGCCCTGGCCCTCGAACCACCTCATGCCGCCTACGATTCGCCACCCGGAAGCAAATATAATACCAAATCGTTGAATGATGATAGATCTTATTGGCATTCAGTAGAAAGTCTAATAGAAATATGATATTAATTCCTTACATCGAAGCTGTGTGATACTTATTTAGAATCATGCCGAGAATTCATTTAACTTTTCCGGTTCTAAGCTCAAGAAATGCGACCCCAATACCAACATTTTCTTAAATATCTATTTTAATATGGGTGATATAATGTTTATTATTGAGGTATTGTTATATCATAGTTTTTTTTGACCTTTTGTAGTTTATATAAATACGCGATAACGCGATAACGCTATAAGGCGATAAGCGCCCGCGATAACGATCATTCGTAAGATAGCTGCGCTACACTCGTCAGTTGTAAATTCATATGTGTGCTGGGATGACGTCTTTTTTACGCGCAACTTAAAATATGATGATTTTTAAAAAAAACACGGATTTTTATAAAAAAAAAATGTATGAGGAATGATGCAGAGAGATATTTTAAAGCCCTTAGACTATTTTGAAATTTAAATTCATAAGAATAAGGCCAATAATGAGGAAACCACTGGGGTCACAAAAGATCCCCATCGGCAGAGAAGTATTTTTCTAGTCTCCGAGCCGCGAGAGTTAATACCAAATACCTTTATGTTTTGTTATATGAGGTAGATAAAATGTAACGTTGATTAATTCAGGGCTGTGGAGTCGTGTGCAAAAAAGAAGACTCCGAATGTGACTCCGGCTCTAGCATTAAAATAAAAAACGACTCCAAAAATTTTTTTCAATAATTTTATTTTAAATTATATATATTCCATCAGATCATCTTCATTCAGACAAGAATGCAATTTCGACATTATGGACTATTGTGATTTGAATACAAATATTATTATTTTTTAATGTTTCGAGCCGTTCGTTTTTCATGATTCCGACTCCGAATCCTGCCAAAAAACAGCGATTCCACGACTCCGACTTTGACTCTGCATCCCTGGACTAATTTTAATCTTTCAAAATCGGTGGTCATTTTAAGACGTTTTGAAAAGAAATCAATTATATTATATTAATATGCATATTGAATTGCAAAAACTAATTTCTTGGATATTGAGCTCAAAACAAAGTTATTTTACGAGGTGTAATTAAAAAGCGTAACTGTGTCTAAATTTAGTATTGTTATTTGTTTCAACCGTAAATATAACAAAACAGCAATTTCAACATTTGGGTGCCACGTTTAAAAAACCGAAACCGTTATGTATTCTCGGTTTTAATTACCTTGTGTTTGTTTACGACAATTAAGCCAGCCATTTTAAAAAGCCATATTGTGGTGAGCGTAGAATCAATTAACCTCTCTCCCATGAAATACAAATATACAGGTAGATTATATATGTGTTTCAAATTACACTGGTGAAATAAATAGATATGTAAATTAATGCATGAGATAATATTTTACTATCATGTAATTAAATAGACAAATTATAATTATACATAACAATTTTCATTGTACAGTTGACACTTTGGAATTGGAATCATCATCATAATACTTATATCGTTGCAACTTACTATTCCGTAGGTCATGATTAGAGAACGCAGTATGCAATGAAAAAAACGCTCAACTCTTTTTCACGCGAAATATGCGTTCCAATAAAACCGTGTTAAAAAAGTGACAGGATTCATAGAAACACTGAAGATTCGTTTTCCAAATTTAAAAATAAAGATGATTAAAAAAAAATAATTGTGTAAGAAAAGTTGTTATTAACATTTAGACACATGCATTTCATTTTTAATCAGAGTAATACCATTTATTGTTACTTGCAGTGGTGGATGATGGTGCATCAGCGCGGAAGGCACGAGCTTGGGACCTAATAATTATGAAAGTTAAATATATTTTGAATTCATTTTAAAAAATATAATTTTATTTTACAAAGAATCTTCAGACGTTTCTATTTTATTCGAAAAACAAGGCCTCAAAATTGTATTGCGGGCGTCTAAAGTGCTATATCCGCCACTGACTTCTTGATAACATGGACTGAACCATAAGAGAGAAAATGCTGTTCACTCGTAAACCAAAGCTCTTGCTAGTTGATAAATTTCACCTTTACAACTAGGGCATCAAATCCCGGGATTGAGATGGCCGCGATCCCGGAATTAAAAAAAAACGAGTTTCCGTGAGATCCCGGGACTCAAAATTAATCAATCCCGAAATCCCGGAATTGGATACCCTATTTACAACACGTCAGATGGTAATTATTACAATGAGTAAAACTGGTCCTGATCTTAATAAAAATTGTAGATTAAGAACAGAAATAATGTTTTGCTTAAATATAATGCCTCCCCAACAAAAAATAGTAGTCAAATTACTTTTCTTATGAATTAAGAAATTACGGAAAGTAAAAAGAATTAACTTGAGGAATGGTGACCTATAATGTAATTCTTTCGTCCCTATCTTTTGCAAAAGGAAGGCAAGTAAGAAGCGTTTTACAGATGTACCATAAAGATGTCGTTTTATTATATCTTTTTTAAATTGATTTATTTATACGAAATTAAAAAATAAATAAACTGTCCGTACCGGGATTTGAACCCGGGCCCTCCGTAGCTGAAGCCAACACCGTTGACCACTCGACCACACAGGTGGCTAATTATAAATTGGTGGTGGTTTTATAAATTGATTTTTCAATCAATTTATGAATTTATGTTGAAAGGCATGGATATATGTGATGTCTTGAACTCCCCCCTCTCACCCATCATATCCTATGAACGGGGCGTATCGAGAGCGATTAGCTTACCACTAATCCTGTCCTAGCCCTATTCTTCTATCCCTACTCTCTTTGTAAAAAGAGAGGTTGAGCAACTGAGTAACAAGCAGTTCTCGTAGAAAACACTTCTGTTGAGATAAACTCCATTAAGAGTCCATATGCTCCACATTGGGAGCGGCCATGGTTTAAAAAAAAAAATTGACAATACCAGATTTTATATTTTATTCTTTGGATTGTTGAAAAAATGGGTTTTATCACAATATGTTTTATTGGGCTAAATGTTTTTTCTTTAAACTTCGTTTCATCAAGAAGTAACATAAAATAAGTACATATGTATTTTGCATTTCATATTTTAAGTACAGGTGTATTAATTTTCTCCACGCGCTGTCTTTACATCTTGACTATTCGAATTATATCAAATATCAATATATAAATGTATAAACTTTTGAAAAAAACAACGATTTGTTTCAATATATTGCTATACATCAAGTGAAAATGAATAATTAAAATTGCATTTATTTGATAGTTAATAGGGTGAGTAACGCTCCTTCGTGTACTCGTTGTGGAATTTATATTCCATCGGGGTAATAATTCGTAAACCGGCGTAGAGAGGAGAACGGGGCAAACCGGTGCAGGAGGCAAGTCTGGAGAGGGGTTTTGGCAAGGAAGGTGACCGCCTTCCTGCCTCTCATCCGATTTACTCGTGTATGAATGTTTTATTTGATTTGTTTTGCATATTGCGTGTTTCTTAAAACACCTCATCTACCGGTAAATAAATATGTTTATTCAAAAAATATTAAAACATAAAAAAAAAACTTATTTTGCATTCAAAGTCACATTTAGTCAAAAACAATTTTGGTACAGATCTTATTGTTTAATATCTCATATGGTTTAAATAATTTTTGATACATTAAAATACACTAAATATACAAACTATTAATTTCATATTTATTAAAAATATTTTTTAATTTCTGTTGGTTCTTCATGGTTCAAAAAGTTCCAAAAATATTCCAATCATAGCGGTAGACACTTAAATAAAAAATAACTTTGCATGACTTGGCCAAACACATCTTATTGCTACAGAAGTCTTGAAAAGGCATGAAAAACTTTTTTTATTAGTGGGCCTAGTAAAAAAAAACATTATTGATTCGGGCATCAAGAAAAAATAGAAATTATTTACAAAAATGGTTTTTACAGTGAAATATTTATAAATTATTTGAAAATAAAATTACATTTGAAAATTTGTATTGCTTATTATATGCAATGGTATACAATAAAATAAATATGTATGTAAGTAATATGTTAAAATTTGAAGGAAAAACTTTTAGAGGCCACAACAAAATTCAATCGGGCCGCATACAGGCTGCGGTTTGTGCACCTCTGGTCAAGACGGTAAAATATGATAGCGATTATATGTATGCTATAAATTGACGCATCGGTTAACTACTGGCGGTAAATTGCTGATAGTGAATTTTCCGAGGTCCATCAAAAATAATTCATAATAATTTTTGCAAAGCTTAATTGACCTCCTGATGGAGGTGTTTCATATTTTTTTTACGAGAACTACTTGTTTCTCAGTTGCAGTAAAGATATACATGATAGAATATGGACAAAAATTGTGATAAGCTAATTAGTCTTTCTATATCCCGTTATTTTAGGATTGGAAAAGTGGGAGGGAATTTTTAGACATCACTTGACCCATGCTTTCGAATAGAATAAAAGATAAATTGTTTGAAGTTCGTACTGGGATTCGAGCCCGTGAGATTCAGCATGGAAGCCAACGTCGTTGGCCACTTTGCCATGGACCCAACATATAATAATACAATATGCATATTTAAAATCTGTGGAAGAAATTTATTTTTCCACACATCTATTTATAGTATGAAAAGCTAGGATAGATGTAGCAACAGCTCTTTTTCTACGTGTCTGAATATTTCTCCGTACATATTTAATGTGAACAAATGCAATTATTTTTCAGATTTGTACATGCCAACATTAAATCTGCAGGCTTGCACAAAGACCGACTTGGTTGCAAATAAGCATAACTCACACTGGAAAATGAACAGTAATCGCGCTTAGGAATGTAGAGGAGGCTAACATGGTTTAAGCTCAGTATGATATGGCAAGAGTGTGGCCTGTGGAGTTATTTGAGATTTCGTGGAGAAAAAGATATTGTTTGCTGTCAGGTGGACGTGTATTTTGAACACCGAGTTAGATGAGTATAACATTTCATTGACGGACTATATATTTTTTATTGTTTTATTTACCGACTGTATAAATATGTACATAAAAATTGTTTTTGTAAATATTCCATATTGACTATAATGTATTTTTAGTTTATCTCCACAGAAGGTATTCTAAGACAATTGCTCGTCGTTCAAGCCAATTGCTATCACGTTGCTTCCCTTTAATTTGATCATATGGCTGTTAGCAGTGGTGTAGTAGGGCCAGGTCGGGCCAGGTCGGGCCAGGTCGGCGACCTGGCACCTGAAAATTAGGAAGGCGCCCTGCCACCTTTTTGACTTGTAACTTAATGTTCAAGTACATACATACATTAAAAATCGTTTTTTTTTATTGATTTAATTGTAAAAACTCGTGGTTTTTTTTTTAACTTCGGGTGGATGTAAAAAAAAAACTAGGGAAGAAATCAATGACCAACCTGGTACCTATTTATTTACCACTTCACCACTGGCTGTTAAGGAATTCAGTTATCAAATACATCAGTGCCTTGGGAAACAAATCGATCGAATAATCAATTTACGAAAGTGTTCATACTGAGATACTAAAACGTGAAAAACGCAATCAAAGTCAATGACGTAGAGTGTAGACTGTAGACCAATCGGCTACATACCGTTTGCTCCACAATGAGGGTGGACCCGGTTGTTAACATAAAACGAAATACATTTTCCCTACAGTATTGATTTTTTTTTAACTCAATGAAAAGTATTGAGTTTTGATATTAAGTCCATAATATGTTCAAACAACACTGTTCGAAATCATTATTTATATCGTTGACAAACTAGACACGAGAGTATTTCCTGTTTATATCATCACAAAAAAAACGTTATCATTTCTACGGTGACGATACAGTAACAGCATCTGAGCAGTTCAAGACGCGTCACGTCCTTGCGGTAATAACACATATTAATTCAAATATACATTGGCAATTTGATTCGACTCCAACATCTTGGTCCATGGTGAATTCGATATCAAAGTGAATATATTACGAGCCAAAATAATTTATGTGAGAAGTATTAATCTTTACCGAACAGACATGCCACTCATTCTTCACATTTAAAGTGTTGTAAGTATAAAAATAAAACATTTTTTTGATATTAATTGATTTGGCATTTACTTGGTAGAACTCCATTATAACAGATTAAAAATATCAAAGTATTTTAGTTCTACAGTTTTTAATAATTTTATGCGTTGTTTAAACGTATATTTTGCTCAGCTATATCTACTGGCTCTGAAGAGATACACAATGCATCAAGTTATTCACTCTTACATCCTAATTATAATTACAATATTAAACTTATCAAATGTGATTCTAGTGTTTCAAAGAACGATTAATCGTTAATTTTTTTGATACTTATTCCACAATTATTCAAAATGATGACCACCGGGCTCACACATTGTTAGCATTTTAAATTGAACTCAATTCATTAAAAATTGCTAGCATTAGACGAAATCAGTACTAATTATTATTTAAAATTGTAGAATTCGTATTTTTCCCCTACTTTTATTATTCTGCTATTTTTCGATGAGATTAATCAAAACACAAACTCGTTGTTTGTATTATTTTTTTTAACCCATGTTCGCTTTTAATGTGCAAGGACTGCTTGCTACTCAGTTGGTCAACTTTTAATTTTTTAAGAAAACAGAAAAGAATGAATAGTCCTATCATAGTGGACAGGGCAAGTGGCTAGCTATTCGTTCTCGCTACACTCCATGTTCAAGATTGGACGGGAGAGAGAGCATTTTAGACATCGTAGACGTCTATGTATATGAAACACTCTCCATATCGGTCGTTAAGCTCGTGAGCTTCGGTTCATGAATCAAAAAAGGTTTACCACTCGGCCACGGGACGGGTATGACATTTATCTACATAAAATCTTATTACGGGTTCATCATTTAATATCGCTACAAGCCTACAGACTAGATAACACGAGATTTAAAATACAAAACAAATGTATTTTGATATGAAGAAAATTACTTTGACTAAAGATATTGTTTGGGTTTATTTATTGACTTGGAATTGACTCGGTATAACTCTATTATAATATGGTAAAAATAGCAACGTATTTAGTTATACACTTTTATATTTATTAGTTGATAGCTATTTCGGCTTTCGTCATCGTCAGAACTGTAGTAACTATGGCGAAAGCCGAAATAGCTATCAACGAATAAATATAAAAACTGTAGAACTAAAGACGTTGCTATTTTTACCCTATTATATTGTTTAGGTGTGGAAACACTTCAAGTGAACTTCCAAAAAAAGGTTAGGATATCAGAGGGTGACTTAAAAAAAAATCAAATGTCCCTATGTCATCATTGATTTGGTATATGACTTGGTTGCGATAGCAAAATAAAAAAAATATTTATAAGCAATGTCGAAATAACTTTTTTAGAAGTTTTAATTTCTAGATCTTAAGCTGACCGTTCAACGTCGTCGGCTCTGTGATGGTGTTCACATGCTCAAATCTTAGCACGGATCGCTAAATAAATTATTTTTTTAACCGATTTATGGATTTATATTTGAAATTATTATTGTCGAAAATTCCATTCAATCCCTACATATGGAGCGTAACGGGAGCGGTATGCTAACTATTAGTTCTGGCACTACAATTTAGAAAATGATTAACAAGCAGTATTCACTAAAAAAACCAATATTAAAATAAGCCCTATTAGAAGTTTATATACTTCAGAATGCGAACAAACATAATTGAAAGATGGATTTTAATATAAAAATAAAATTAACTATTTTTTAATAGACAAATTATACTTTTGTTATTCCACTAGCTATGTTACTGAATGTGGTACGTGTTTTGCATATTCAGACAGTTGTTACCGTTAGATTTTCATTAATAAAACAGTAAATTGTTATGTTATAGTTTTTCTGGTTTTTATAAAAAAGCGTAATGATAGAAAGGATCCAGAAGCCCGGCGAAAAGCAATCGCCGCTCAATTACGAGAGCGGGCTTTTTGTTGAAGTCGCCGACAGGGCAGGGCCGAACCACAACGGCTTTTCCCTTCAATTTGACCAGCGATTTGAACAATTAATTATTGCCAATGATAATAATATTATTATTGCCGTTCGAAAGGCAGTGCATGTGCAATGTGACTGCGCATACAAGTTGGTATAATTATTGCAAAATTAATGTATTGAACACAGCGAACCAGCACAAACAAATTGAATATTTGCCACATGTCAGTTGTGAGTTAATAAACATCCCTTAAACAGTATTATTACCACGTTAAAAAAAGAGATACATTTAGTATAAAGGTAAGATAATGCTTTTTTGAACTATACACCACTACCAACATCAGTCTTGAAAGTCAGTTCAAGTTCATCCGTGCACTTGAACGCATGAAGATGCCGAAAGGCGTAACCCGGGTCGTTAGTGACTTAATCTATGTGAATGTACATAATTTTAACGATTCAAATTTAATATTGAAATTCCACCAAGCACCTTCAGTCGAAATCTTAAAATAGTACAGATAGATAAAAAAAATATAACATCGTTTGTCTTGATTTGTTTGTCTGTCAAAGCAACACATACACTCTCTCTTCGTGTGACTACGCATCATGACAGGTGTCACTGCCTCTTGTAAAATTTACAACTCATTTTATATTCAATAACTTGAGTTTATATTCGGTTATAAACGAGCTACATAAAAAAAATACAAAGTGGGCCAATGCAACTGCCTATGAAATATTTTGGTTGAATTTATCAACGTGTATAAAATGTACATAAGGTGCTTATATCACGACAGTAAAAAAAATGAACCTAAAAAATAAATAAATATGAGAAACTTTTTTTAAGCTACATGATTAATACAAATATTGACGAAAACAAACTGATATGTTCGACGGTTGCAATGTTCTTTCGAACGAGTGTTCAAACTATTTTTAATATTCTGTTCATAATTCATTATATCTGTAATGTTTGTTATTGATATCAAGAGATTTTTGTGTGAAGTGTTTTTCACACTCTAAAATCAAAAACAATTTAACTCGCTTAATTCATCTCGAGTATCTGCCTACATTGAATTTTAATATTTGCAATCACACCACTGAAGTAAATAAATCAATTGCTTTTTATTGAAAGATAAGTATGCTATATCCGTTCTAACATTTGGCTAGTACAGTGTTTCCCAAATATTTTTTTTCCGCGACCCAGTTATTTTAACATTTCTCCTTCGTGCCTCCCTTAATTTGTTATGGCCTATACTACCGGTCTATAGGTAAAATAAAACAGTATATTTATGTCCATACAGTTTTTATATGTTATAACTTATAATACAAAATAATTTACTCTGATAAACCTATATAGAAATAAAATTTACCACTAATTTATTAATGAGAGATTAAGAAGCATTACGAAATTATATAGTAAATATACAGATTTATTTTTGGAAATTGGCGACCCGGCATTTTACTATCTGCAACCCGGTACTGGGTTGCGACCCATCATTTGGGAAACGCTAGGTTAGTAGTTATAAATTCAGAATTCAAACGTATTTAAAACATCTTCGCAATTTGCATTCAATTTTATTATTATAAGTATCGACTGGTGTCTTTCAACTTTTACAAAGAGAAGAGCTCCTGCTCTATTCCCTTTTCTTCTCTTGTATTCGTTTTATTTATTTTTTTCCTCTTCTTTCCTTTCTTCGGTGCCTGTTTGATTATTATTAGTGGGCAGTGTCTGTTTCATTTTTTCAGGGTTTGACATCGTCACAAATACACCGTTATAAGCAGTGACAGCTCGTCCATACGCACTGCGGAACTGCAGCACCCCCTGGAAAATTGAAAACAATGTAGTATTATGTAAATATGTACATAAATTAATATCTTACACCGCAGTTATAATATCGGAAAATGACGCACGTACATTTTGAGCAGTTTTCGATAATAAAATACAATCCAAATGTATTTTTTTTTTATTTTTAATCTACCGCAGCACCCCCAGATATCTGATCTATGAGCCGCGCCTGGTTATAAGTATCACCGATTAGCATGTCTTATATAAATATTTTTTTATTTACCTAAAAGGATGTTAGAAAACGAGTTATGGTTGTATTTAGTTTCTTTTACGGCTTATGATAAAATATAATATAAGATTTTTTTGTATACTATTCTCTGTATTTGGTTATTTTACTAAACTTGCTGATGCTTTGAAGTTACAGGGAAATATTAATAATTGTAAATGCAATTTTTTTATTTTCAATGGACCATTTTCTTTTTAAAAAAAATATTTCAGTGTTTCATTATAAAGGTTTACCTTTTTTCAATCGATTGGCATACTTATCTTAAAATCAACTTTTTCACTTTACCTCATTGTTGCTTTATGGTAGCGATGTGTGTGCTGAATACTGAAAACTGACGAAAGTTGAGATATGTAGAAAATTAACGTTAAAATGTTCAGTAGTTTCTCTTTTATCACTAGGCAGCGTTATTATAATAAAATACTTGTTATAAATTGTCTGTTACTCGTCAAATCATTTTTTTTTCAATAAAAACAACAGAAGTTGAAAATTTGCCAAAAAACAACAAATTCAACGTTCGTTTCTCACATCTTTTTAATATTTTATAACTGAAATAAATATATTAACAATTCGTATTGCCATGTAGTATGTGTAAAGCTTTATCTTGATTCCAAAAACAAAAGCTTTTCCTGTTTTATTTTGTAAGAGTCTTCAATCCATTCTCAGTAGAATCGTTTCAAGCATCGATCATAATAATTTTTTTGGTCTATCAATTGTTAATTCTTGATAAAAGGCATTATTTTAAGTAATACCATGCTGATAAAATCATAAAAATACATATGTGTACTATAAATACACCTATCATGCTTTCATACTCTCGTGGCAGGTGAAAGCATATTTGTTTCAAGCTGAAATAAATTACTGCCTAACTTTGGTAAATTTACACGGCCCTCAGCGATTTGTCATGCTGTATCAATAATGTGAATCCGCTGAGTCAATTCGAGAAAAAAATCAAATTTATAGCCTAATTATATACAATAATTCATTCCGCATCGGCGTGCAATGATAGAAAATTAATTTGTAGCGTGTATCTCGAGTGACGGCCACGACATAAATCTTCACATGAATTATCGGCTCCGCTAGTGAGGCCTCATAAGCCCGGAATGCCAAGCTGGACTATGTTTATAAATTAAAGATTCTCAAGTGTGAAGATATACATGTACAACTTACATCAGTGCTTCTCAATCGTCGAAATAAGCCCTATTGTAAAATAAACACAGGTATGGGATTGATGAAAAATCCGCTTTTTTTAAAAATTCAATTAAGCAAATATAAACTAATTCATAAAAGCGTCAAAAATAAAAGTGCTCGAAATGTGAAAAACATCTTATATACTTATTTTTATTATAGTATGACAAAATACATACTTTCAGAGTTAATTAGGCATAAAAAAGCATCTTTTAACCGCCTGTGTGGTCGAGTGGTCAACGTCGTTGGCTTCAGTTACGGAGGTCCCGGGTTCGAACCCCGGTACGGACAGTTTTTACAAATTGATTTTTCAATCGATTTATGAATTTCTGTTCGAAGGCATGGATGTATGTGACGTCTTTAATTCGCCCTTCCCACCCATCCTATCCTATGAACGGGGCGTATCGAGAGCGATTAGCTAACCACTAGTCCTGTCCTAGCCCTATCCTTATATTCCTACTCTCTTTGGAAAAAGAGAGGTTGAGCAGCTGAGTAACAAGCAGTTCTCGTAGAAACACATATGTTGAGATAAACTCCATTAGGAGTCCATATGCTCCACATTAGGAGCGGACATGGTAAAAAAAAGCATTTTTAATTTTTTAAAAATAAAAAATTGACTTAAAAAAATTGTATTATATTTATATATGATATGTCGATGGTTAAATTTACCCAGTAAGGCAAATTTCGGGCATTCATAATCAACCATATCTATTTGTTCTTGACGTTAAAATCAATATATTCAACAAGGACAATTAATTTCCCTTTACAAAAACTTCTTCGTAAAAAATAAGGAAACGTTAAAATATTTGAAAAAAGTTGCTACCTTTAAGAAAATCAGTTTATATATGATTGCTTGTTTATTTATTAAATTGGTATATACTTAGTAAACTCTATTGTAACAAGGTGAAAAAATATGAAAGTATTTTAGTTCTACAAATACTATTGTGTACATGGTCGATAGCTATTTCGACGTATGCCATCATCTATGTTTAAACTCATACTAAATTAGCTAAATATATACACAATATATTCTCACTTCCACTCTACCATCCTAATTTATAATTTAAAATATAGTATTCAATTTCATAATACATATGATTTTGGTGTATCTCGTAAACATAATAACTATAGAATTATTCAAATTAAATTTAAGTGATTATTTTTAATTGATAACATTAACACGATGTAAAGGTTTTAGCAATGGTGATTGACTGATCTACACAAAGAAAATTTGATGAACAAAACCGTTATTCAATTGAAAATTTTGATTTGGAAACTTTGACTCTGAAAACCGAATACGACGAACAACCTTAACCCTCGGACCAGATGTTTTTTTCAATCTCATATGAGATACGAAAGTAGGCATCTTGGCAGGTTTTGGTCCCACAATAGTTTTAGCATCCCATTCACGTGCCGTGTATCATGGTATGAGAGATCACCGCGGACGGTGCGAATTTGTAATGCTAATGACGCCTTTGGACGATTCTCAACTAAACGGACGGGTCGGCAACCGATAGACTAACTGCCCGAGACCAATCGCTAATGGGGTGTCTCAAGTTGGCGCTGGCCAGGCCGGGCTGGTGGATGCGTCCGACCCGCGAACGGAAACAAAATAACATGTTGCGTCGTATGATGATTCCCCGTTCCTCTTGTTTAAATGCCCGAACTCTCCTTTTGTGGTGCTCTTGCGTACACCTGCCCAAGTAAATGTGATCACATGCATAATGCAAGATTATACATAGCCGTGGACCCAGCGGTCACGGTTGATTTCAAAACCCTGTATTCAATCAAAAAAAAATTGTCTTAAAATTACTGCATTAAAAAATAGCTAAGCATTGTCTTCACGTGTCTCTTCCGCCCTTAGCATAAAACTCGTTGATAAATTTCTTAGAAGAGTTTAGTGTAATATCGAAAAATACCCCGAAGCAGCGATGGGCTGCCAAAATATTAACAAGGGGCTCGGTTATCCTGAGAGATATACGCGGTGTTCCAGATAAGGGGTGAATTTTTTTATCACTCTCGAATCAATCGAATGTTACTTAATTTACTTATATTGTGTAAAAATATACTGCTATATATATTTAAAAAAAACATTGTGTCCATATTTACCTAGCGATACTTTTAAGTATGCACCCGAAATAAATTTATTTTACGAAAAAATTTCCAAATGCAACCAAGTCTTTTATTTCATAATACATATTAACCATAAACAGCATTTACTGTTGATCTTAAAATATGTTTCTTACTATAACAAGGGGCTCACCGGCTTCAGTAATATTTATCGAAGGGCTCGCGCGAGCCCCCTCCAGCCCACCTCTGCCCTGAAGTTGTAATATTAATGATATGATGACAATATACATATATCACATATACTCAAACATTATTGTGGGACTACTTAGCCATGTTGTACCAAGTTAATACCAATTTATTATAAAAAAAGAATCATACACTGCTGCGTATATCGTGATGAGTACAGTTACAAAAACTACAAGAAATCGCGCAAAAAAATGTTAGACGAAGTCCTCGATTGTATTTTATATTTAAAGGCGCAATCTTATTCATTTCTGGTGGCATTTTAGTCTTTCTAAATAGTATACTATACTGGCTAAGTATACTTTGCTTTAATCTAATTAAGTAATTATTTATACTCAAACATTTTTATTAATAATTTACGTAATTTAGAGTGATGTTAATACGGTTTTGTTTTTGCTTAAACATATTTATGAAAATTAAACAAATAGCATTTCCCATGGGGTTATCTTTTTCGCCAGCAATGGCTTTAAGCTCAATGATACATTTATTTCTTATATAAACACGAATCATTCATTTACTAAGCGTCAGTTCAAGTTCATCCGTGCACTTGAACGCCTGAAGATGCCAAAAGGTGAATCCCGGGTCGTTAGTGACAAAATCTGTGTGAATGTACATAATTTGAACGATTTAAATAGCATTTTAAATTTTGTGATTAACTAATGCCCAACTATTTTTCATCAAGTCTATGTCAACGCTTTTTATTAAACATTCTTAGTAATTCAATGGTTTGAAATTAGTTGGAAAAAAACGCGCAGATGGCTTGTTTTTAAAATGAACAACAAATGCACAATTTCGGGAAAAAAATGGATATGTACCTAATTGTACAGTTGATGAAATTATAATGGACGTGTTGTAATTGCGTATACACTTTTGGTAGTTTGTCATTATATATAAAATGTTCGCGTTATCTGTATTTTTAATCTGCTTACAAATAGTTTTTTTTTGTGAACAGTTCACTGCTGTATCAAACGGTTTTTTTTATATTGTTAGTTAGGTACACGCTAGGTAAATATGGACACAAAGTTTGGCAGTGAGCTAATGGCTCAGTCTTTTTTGGCGGTAATGTGCCCAGCCGAATAATACCGCGGTGAAACCGTGCGAATAATTTACAATAGTAAAAAAAAAACTTTGCTTGATTGATGATACCTGTACAACATCCACAACTTATTAGCTTTGTAAAAAAAAGTTAAAATTCTTATTATGAATATGAATTTAAAAAAAATTATTTACTCAATTGTACTGAATCCACTTTTATTTAAAATAATCAGGACGGCTTTCGCACATGATGAGTATTATCAATTGTTGAGAGAATATAATATTACAATGCTATTTATGCCACCTGTGTGGTCGAGTGGTCAACATTGTTGGCTTTGGTCACGGAGGTCACGGGTTCAAATCCCAGTACGGACAGTTTTATAAATTGATTTTTCAATAGATTTATGAATTTCTGTTCGAATGCATGGATGTATGTGATGTCTTGAATTCCCCCCTCTCACCCATCCTATCCTATGAACGGGGCGTATCGAGAGCGATTAGCTTACCACTAATCCTGTCCTAGCCCTATCCTTCTATCCCTACTCTCTTTGGAAAAGGAGAGGTTGAGCAACTGTGTAACAAGCAGTTCTCGTAGAAACACTTACGTTGAGATTAACTCAATTTAAAGTCCATATGCTTCATATTGGGAACGGAAATGGTAAAAAAATAAATAAATATACAAAATAAAATAAAAATCGGGTTTAACAAAAAATTGTCAATGAAAGGAATTTACAGATGAAGATAAAAAGATGAATCAGTGACACAAAATTTAATATAATTAAAATGTTTATTTAAAAATAATTTGAAACTTGAATTGTTCTTTGATGATATTTTGTTTTGCATAAATATCATTGTATTATGTATCTCTTATCAGTTGATGATGCTCGTCATGAGTACAAATTAATATTTTGTTTTTTGAGAAAAACTATGTCTACCAGGCACTGACAGTGAACACATTAAAAGTGGTATTTGAATTTATCGCTGATTGGATCATTTTCCTGGATAATTTCCAGATAAAAGACTGACTCTGGCCTTGTGATGCCAAGATTACATTAGACTTCAGCTGTTTCAAAAAATTCTTTTAATGCGAAGGTTGCCGGACAGTATTGAAAGACTGGTCGTTCCTACAGCAAGTCAAGAGACACGGGTCACTTTAAAACTTCATTGAGGTACTAGAAAAGTCGAATGAAACAGAGCGTATAATAATTAAAAAATATATATTGAACGATCATTTTCCATTTTCTTGTTGGCTCGATAGGTGATTAAAACGGGACTAAAAAAATGATTTAAGCATTCGTATATAAAAAAAAAAATGTTTATGTTAGAAAAATGAATACTAGCCGCATGCGTGATCGAGTGGTCAATATTGTTAGCTTCAGTTACGGAGGTCACGGGTTCGAATCCCTGTACGGACAGTTTTATAGATTGATTTTTCCATAGATCTATAACTTTCTCTTCGAGGGCATGGATGTATGTGATGTTTTGAATTTTGCGATTATCTAACCACTAGTCTTTTTTCTACTCTATTTGAAAAGAAGAAAGGGGTGAGAAACTGAGAAACAACCAGTTCTCGTAAAAGTTCTTCTGCTTAGATAAATTTCATTAGGAGTCCATGTGATACACATAAGGGTGTGGACATGGTAATAAAATTAATACTATGTTATTTTTAATCAAATTTTTCAGTATGCTTAAATCACGAAGATGGTCAAAGTCTATGCCTTTCAATTGAAAATAGAGCTATTCTTTTTTAAGTATTAAATATGTGTGTGTAATATATTTTAACGTAAGATATAAATTAAAATCAATAGTTTTCGGTCAATAGTATTACGAACAAGACGAATTTGCAAATTAAACAAGGGTAAGACAGCTCTAAGACCGTTTCCGACGCAAACTTGTCTGTTTAGTGTTAAAAGATGGCAATGTTAGATACAAAACAGGGCATTATCACAAAAGGTGGCAGTTTCACATACAGATAGAATACACACTGGTTAAAAATATGGGGTAAGTCGAGATGACACGATGACGCGTGAGTGACAGTTGAAAACCGTGTTGTGACAAGCGCGTCGGGCAATCCGCTCTCGTATTGAAAGCGGGCCACCGTCTCTGATTGAGCGAAGCGAATGCCATTTTGGCATAACCAGACCCATTATTGTTGTACATATCATGAAAGAATGATAAAAACATGCCCGTTGTTGATAAATGCGGTCGGAATTTGTGTCCACACAAAATAAATAGTGTTGTTTTGTTGGAAAACGCAAAATTTTATTTAAGTCTCAAAATATATTATAATATTTAAATATGTCTACTACGACATTTTATGTGTCCGTTGAAATCCCTCCATTGGTGTTAGCGGCGTGTCCTTTTGAACAGTTTTAATAATTGTTTTTTTTATGGTGCAACACAAAGGTAAAATTTAATGTATTGCATTATTTAGATACGACAAATGATTCTCTCATTTAAAAATTGTTTCCGTTAGAAAAATACCTTTTAAAATTAACTGTTCCATTATTTATAATTAAGTCCAAAGGAAGTCTTATCGAGAAAATTTTATATTCTATTTTGATAATTCAAAATACTCTCCGGTAAATTATTGTTCTCGTTGAAATTCTCCTCCTCCTCTATGATTAATATTTAAACTCAAGCTATCTTATTTTAATTGTATAATGAATATTATTTATTGACTAAAAACGTTGAATATTTAATGAATACTAATCATAAAGCATATTTGTTTTATCCATGTCCGCTCCCAATGTGGAGCATATGGTCTCCTAACGGAGGTATCTCAACAGAAGTTTTTTTTCTACGAGAACTATTTGTTACTCAGTCGCTCAACCTTCCTTTTTTCAAAGTGAGTAGTAGGGAGAAAAAGATTAAAACTGGACTAATGGTTGACTAATCGCTTTTGCTACACCCAATTATTAAAGGATCAGAAAGATGGGAGGAGAGGAAATAATGTGAATTTACATTACAAACACCCAGTCTTTGATCACAACTTTGAATGGAATAATTCTCAAATTCACTGTGATCTGACCGGGAGTCGAACCCAGACCTGCGTGATCGGTAGAGCAAGCTCTAACCAACTGGGCTACAGCAGGCGAAGGCATAAAGCATATAATATATATTAAGTTAAAATTAGGGATTTTAATATCGGACGAATGTATCAATATCAATGTTTCGTTATTTCATATTAAATAATGTCATTAATAAATATATTATATGTTAACTAACGGTTTCTTAAAATAATAATGATCATACCATGAAAAGAAGACATATATTCTGGAACTTATCGGTATTGGTAGATTTAAAATATTTAAATTCATAGCGAAAAAAAATATTAAAATATGTGATGATTCAAAATTCGGTTTTGGTTAACTTTCAATGTAGAATTACCGGTATTTTTGCATTTTAAAAAACGGTATTAATAACACATCAAGAATACCGGGATCCCAGTTTGCCGAGATGCTTTTTGATTTTGGAAAAAAAAACAATAGAAATACAATAGTTATTTTTGTAGAGCGCATTAAAAGCCGTCTACAGACGAACATTTTTTGCAACAAGCTTGTTTATTCGACAAAATTTACTGTCGGCTCCCGTGCGACACTATTTGGAAACGCTGTAATACAATAACCGTCGAATGAGTTGTAGAATATAAATTTATATAATCATCAGATAGCGTTTCCTTATATTGAATTTTGAGTTTTTTTTTTAAATCAATTGCTTTTATTGTACCATACAAAAAAGTCCATTTATAATAAACATTCTATTGTGCATGGAAACATAAACAGCCCAATCACAAAATTCAGGTTGTCATTACTAGAGCGTTTTAGATAGTAATCTGCCTTCCATTATACGGGCTGATCATTAGCAACAAATTTATATACCACGAAATAGTAACAAATGTGTGTATTAAATTATCCATAAAATCACCTGATGCTTTGAAAAAAAATAGACGACCAATTTGTTTCGTTGTTAAAAATCGACACGTCATTATTTCGTGTTGAAAATATCTTTTATGTAGTAAATCAGTGAAAACCTTACAGTTCATTAAACTTGTAAGATATTTATCATGAATTATAATTTGAGTCCCTGAGAGGTGAAGTGAGCCAATTGGTACTTTAGGGAAAATGAGTTAGATGCGTTATAATATTCTACACGTCTTCAAGTATCATAAAATTGAAATAAGCTTAGTAAATATACATTGAAACAGTGTTCGTTATCTTCCAAAAATAAAAATATGCAATCTCTCAAAACATTGAATAAAGAACATAATTATACTTTTTTTTTAAACCATGTCCGCTCCCAATGTGGAGCATATGGACTCCTAATGGAGTTTATCTCAACAGAAGTGTTTCTACGAGAACTGCTTGTTACTCAGTTGCTCAACCTTTCTTTTTATAAAGAGAGTAGGGATAGAAGGATAGGGCTAGGACAGGATTAGTGGTAAGCTAATCGCTCTCGATACGCCCCGTCTGATAGGATAGGTGAGAGAAGGGAATTCAAGACATCACATACATCCATGCCTTTGAACAGAAATTTATAAATCGATTGAAAAATCAATTTATAAAACTGTCCGTACTGGGATTTGAACCCAGGCCCTCCGTATCCGAAGCCAAAAACGTTGACCACTCGACCACACATGCGGCTAAATGGTGGTTGTAATGTTAGCGATAGTTAATTAGTTTTATTTTTCTATCCTTTCTCTCTAGAAAAATCTAAGCGTATTTCTGACTGAATAACAAGAAGTTCTCGTAACAATTGATTTTGAAATGTCTCCACTAAGATTTCATATGCTTCACATTAAAAACAAATAATTTTTAAAAATGTATACGAATTTAAGTATATTTTTAGTGCAAGAAATGTTTATCAGTTTATGATAGTGGGAACATGCCACTTACCAAATTCATAATCGAGTTGAAAAAAAATTAAAGTAGCTACACGGTCATTCATTTGTATGAATTAATGCTTATAAAATAAATAACTTAGTTTTATTTTTATTTGTATTGATCACAAGCAAAATTTGTATGCAAATTCATGATAAAAATACTTTCAACAGATAAATAGGCAAAAAAACACAACTTTGTTAAATATGGAAGGTCAAAACAGCAAATAAATCCATCATAAATTTCAAACAAGAAGTTAAGTTGAATTGAAAATAAGATCTTTTATCGTTTGATCGAGTTGCATATTATCACATTTCAAAAAAACTGTTGTGTGTTTTGCCACTACTCCACAGAGCCTTGATCTTGTGGCGTGTATGACAGGAATCCCAGCATTCAATCTACTTACTGTACATCATGAGTTTGTGTTACAAAAAGTAAACTAAACCTGATCTCATCTAAGCCCGTATTCTCTACCTTGTATTCCATACAGATTCCTGTCATTAGTACAAAGAAACGTTATTGTATATGTGCTTACTAAATACAATAACTCGCTTTTGAATGACAAATAATATATGCAACATTTCACAAACAACAGGCGGAGGTTGTGAAAAACGTTTGCCTCTCTTGTAAAGCGTGATTTTATATGTATAAGGGAAAAGGATAGAATGTTTTTGTTTGATTTGTGCGGTAGTTTAAAGGTGGATATGTACTCGACGAGCAAGGAAAGCGAAATGGTCGAAGTGGAAATGAGAATGCCACTTATTTACATTTTAACAAACAAACCTTTTAAGTTGTAAACGATGAGACGAGTGTGCGTTGCGATGTATTTGAAAATACTCCAGCGCCTCTAAAAAATATTGTAGACAATTTTCGTAACAGAAAACTCGTTGATGGGCGATATGAATTTATGTCTATCTCAAAGAATATGGTCGGGCAAAGAATATCAAAAATAACATAATAACATAAAGAAAACTTCAACCCATTTGTAACATGCATCTAGAACAGTGGTTCTTACTTGAAATTTCACTGTGGCCGCATTATAAACATCAGTAGTTCAATGGAAATGTCTCGTGGACGCACCAAATTTATGTTTTGAGACGTGATAAAAATTGCAGTTGCTTCTTTTCTCATCTTATAACAAAGATTTGCACACCATGTGTTACATACAGTTTATATTGATGACATGTAAATTTGAAACACTTCCTCATTGTTAAATAAATCACTGCATAAAATAAGATAAGGGTATTTAAATCTTAATGTTACTTTTAATCTTTTATTTTCACATAGCTCACTACTATTTGTCTAAGTATTATAAAATGTATATTTTAAACCATATTCACTAAAAATGTGAAGCTATGAGTTACCAGTGAAAGTTATAAGGATTTGAGTTATTTTTCGTATCTTACTAGTCACTTAAATTTTCTCTTAGAATCTTAAACAATGGTAAAGAAATATGTAAAAATCATTGTTTTGTAAGTTGAAAATATTCACAACAATTCTGAAGTATTTAAAAAAAAAGATTTATTTTTCATTGTACTACTAACTAAGAACTTCGAAAAAGTGTTAAATAAAAAATTGGCATTCGTAAATAGCATTTTTTAATCATCCTATTTGTGGGAAAATTTTCATACTATTAGGAATTATAGCAGTTGGTAGTAATCAGTCAATCAAACTTTCGTGATATGCCTTAATTGAAAGATTTTTTTTTATTTTTCAAATATCAGCGCAGTATTCCACGTCGGTGGCCAAACTCGACCTGTCAAAAGACATGACGGATCGCTTTTTGAAAGCTCTCGCTGTACCAATGTAGGCATTTTTTTCTCGTTTGCCGCAAAAAAGCTTTTGAAACATCACACGAGGTAATTGTGTTAACTTACGAAAACTTTTCCCACCTGCGGTATGTTATTGATGAGCCAGTAAAAAAAATGACACGATAAAGCAATGCACAGCGTCTTAACTCAGATTGCACAGTATAATTAATTATGGAATACGATAATCATATACTTCATAAGTCTTGAAACATATCCGTAGCTAATTATTCAGAAGATATTCTACTGTATGTTAGTATTATTAATATAAATGAATCAGTTTGTAGTTTATTAATCCATACGCATAGTAAATCCATATAGCTAATTTAATAAAGTATAATTTCAATTACGAAGACAATAATAAAAATTTAAGATTAGGCATGATTAATCTGATATAAAAATCATGATATTGTTACCGTCCAGTATCTTATTCTTGTTCGTTTCTTTACTCTTTTTCATTCAATCGATGTTGCCATTCAATCGATGGCAAGCAGACAAAATATATGTACCAATTCCTTAATACTCCTTGATACTTTCTTTTCTTCGTATCATTTATGCCATTCATTAACATAATATCAACTTGTACATTTTTTATCAGATCGTCAAATATAATAAAATATATAAAAATCCTGTAGATAAATTTGCTATTTCCAAAGCTTGTGTAACAAATAAAGCAACATAGAATGTTGTGAACAACAATTCTTTACTCAACAGTCAAAATAAATAAAAATAAGAAATTGGACTTAGCTATTACTTATAGAAAACTTCTGTACACACATGTGTTTATCCCCGTGAAATCATTACTTCCGTTGTCAGAAACACTCTCCTCTTTTAACTAAATGACGTTTACTTTTATTTTGCAAATTGAAATAATTGAATAACAGTAACCAATTCACCATCTAGAGGTGAGGTGAGCCAACTAGAAAAATAGTAAAACATTTTTCATGGACGATCACGTCTTTCTGTGGCGTTTTGGTGGATTGCATATTTTTATTTTACGAAAATAACACTATTACAATATGTATTAACTGAGGTTACTTCACTTTGACGATACTTTAAGACGTGTAGAATATTACAACGTATATAACACTGGCTTATTTCACCTCTAATGGGCCCTAATTTCGAGATTTAATATTCTAGAAATTTACTAGTTAATGATAATCCAATAAATAAAATATTAATATCATCCAAGATAGAAAATAACGCGAGTTTACCAGTAAAAATTATATTATTAAATAATAATTTTAAAAAGGGAGGGAATATATAATATATTCTATGAACGTTCTTTTCAATGAGTGGATGGATGCAAGTTCTAAATGATTAAGTAATGCAGAGTGTTTATGTTTGTATTCACTTACAAAATGAAGTTATAATGATACCCACTATGTGAAAAATGATTATTCATTATAACGTTGATGTTTATAAAATGATTTTTATATTGTGTGAAACGCATCAGTATCAAATTGCTTCATAGTCATCAATCATTTAACATCAGAACACTTAACGTGGTAGGTACTTAAACGTAATATTCACAGCACAAAACATAACAATATTAAGAATGGAATAGATTTATGTAAAAAATAAAAAAATAATTAGATTAAATATTCCTTATATATTAAAAAAATCAGGGTCTCGAAAATAAAATTGTTTGTTTTTATACGAGTGATTTTTATAAATAACTTACGGCTTAAATATTAAAACATTATTACATGGCTCTGCCAATTCTAAAATCTGTACAAATTGATTCAATTGTTTGCTAACAATTGTATTGAAATATGTGCTGTTTTTAAAATACATTCGGAAATCGATTTATTATGTAAAACATTTAAAATGTTAAGCACATTGTTGAATAGTGCGAAACTTAACCCTTAAATGCTTGAGAAAAGTATAAACGTAAAGAACAAGAGGAAATTCGTTCTCATCTGTAATCAAAAGAAGAGAGCTGGAGTTTTAGGAAATCTTGATTTTAGGCAATATTCAAATTCTGTTTTAACATTAATTTTTGCAGTGAAAAAAATATTACTGCATTCTTAAATAAATAATTACTTATTATTAACGATAAAATAACTGTTGATATAGTTTCGATAAAATAAAATTTTGCAATTTATTTGTGTACTTTTGGTAAAAACCATGCATGTTTATAAAAAAATATTAAATCAAACATTTAAGGGTTAAAACATATAGATGTATACAATAACCTAATTGGGATGATTTTTTTATGCTTTTTTTTGATTATCCGGCTAAGTCAAGATACACTGAAACAGCTATCAACTATATTTAAAATAATATTTGTTAAGCTAATATACTTTGATATTTTTTCACCTTAATAAATAAATTGTTAATATTTTAAATATCGAATGAAATATTGTTTCACTTCAAAATAATCTAATACGTATCATTGCAGTGGCGTACCCCTAACAATGATCGGGGTGTGCGGTCTACCGATCAAACTTATCTATTGTTATATGACACAAATATGACCGATTGGCATTCCAGTGACAGATGCCGGTATTGCAGTATTGCGTTTTAGGTGTGTCTGACATGGTGTTAGATTATCAAAAGATTTTTTCAAATACATTTAAAAATAGTCACCGAATGACACTGACACAGAAAACGAATAACTGCTTCAAATTTTAATCTTGTGTATAAAGCAAAAATAAATATGCCACTTTAAAACTGTCTTAAGGTAAACTCTGAAGTCGAGAAATGTTCCTCAGCTCATTTTTCATAGCTTCCACATGGATTTGAAAAATCTGGATCAATGTATCTTTAACCCATTTTTTCCTGATTTTTTTTTATAACATAACATTTTTAAACATAATGACACATGACACAAGACGAGATATTTTATTTTTCTATTGCTTTTACACAAGTTTTTAAAAATATTCCATTAAGTTGGAACACTGGGAATACAATGGGGTAAAAGTTAGAAAACTAAAATAAGAAAAAGTTATCCACTGATGTAATCTCAACTTATATTTATTTGTCAATGAATATAGGTGGAGATAAAAAAATAAAATAAAAATATTGAAATACCGTTAAAAATAGGTTAAGCTTTCCTCGCCTCTTTTTCAATCGACCTATATCACATGTATTTTTTAGCTACTTTTCACAAAAATTTCATGTTTATGTTATAGCTATGAAGTCTTGTTAAATATGTGTCAATGTAATATTTAGATAAGCATTTTTCTTAAAGTTAAAATAATATTTTTTACCATATTCACTACCTATTCAAAACACATGGTCAATTAAATTTTGGAGGAACAAATAGTTTTTCCAAGATTCTTTATTCTCTAAATTTTTCTTCGCTTCCTCCAAGTTCATCCTAACATTCTGTAACTTCACCGAGTACATTCTACACAATGTCATCAGTAGCCTTCCGCGAGCTCGATATCCATCAGGATGGTAGAAGAGACAGGCGGGGTTCGGGTCTCCGCTGGTACCAAAAGTACGTCATGTCCAGCCAGGTTCATCGGTGATTTTTTGTTCGATATGAGGTGTGCTTAGTCAGTTCTCTCATCTCCGTGTTTCCGACAAAGTCAAAACACCGTACCCCTAGTACTCGCCGCAAGCACTGTTTTCAAGAGAAAAATTATATTTGGCATTCAATGGGCTAAATATATGAAATATACCTGATGAGAATTTTCATTAAACGACTCGAAAAATAATAATTCGCCAATTTTTAAATTCAAAAATAACATAAATCTCAAATAATCGGGACTCGATCCGAGCCGTTTGATCGCTAAAGTAGTAAAGCTTTTATCGCCAGAGCGCAGAGGTAGACAAACATTAATAATTGAATTTGAATCGTTCAAACTATGTACATTCTCACAAATTTTGTCACTAACGACCCGGGTTTCGCCTTTCGGCATCTTCAGGCATTCAAGTGCACGGATGAACTTGAACTGACAGTTCAAGTTCATCCGTGCACTTGAATGCCTGAAGATGCCGAAAGGCGAAACCCGGGTCGTTAGTGACAAAATTTGTGAGAATGTACATAGTTTGAACGATTCAAATTTAATATTGAAATTCCACCAAGCACCTTCAGTCGAAATCTTAAATTATTAATAATTGAATTTCGCTATTAGTACCTATACCACTTACAATACATTGTTAGTTGTTAGTCACTATAAAGGCTTTATCGTAGACAGTGATACACACTTAAATATCTACTACGGAATGTTAGTATCCTTAATCTCGGCAAATACACGATTCAAATACCCTCCGGTCCAATAAGTAGAAATGCCAAAAGGTTGTCAATCAAACTGGAGTTTGGACAGCACTGTATCGATACTATCGTATTGCGAAACGCAACAGACCCGGAATATATTGGCAAGGGATCGTAAAAGATGTATTTTAATTTTGTTTGAATTGGAATAAACTAATATGTCGACAGTAAATAAATTTAAAAAAATCATCGATTCCAAATATAAGCGAGTGCTTAAGATATTTTTTTATTAATACAGTAAAACCCCCCTTTACGTGTTTGGAAATGCCGTCGAAAAAAGACAAATAGAGAGGAAACCTAAATTGAGCACATGGTTTTTTTTTCATATTTCTGTGTTTTACAAATAAATATCTTAAAATTCAGTGAACTTTTTGTAAAGAACTTCAGTTTACCTTTTTAAAATATAGGTAGGTACATGATTTTAATTAAGTTGCGAATATTTCAGACGCTATTTGTGGGAAGTGAAAACTTAACAGCGGGTACTAAACGGGCTCTCATAATCACTTCTCGGTGTTCTGGGAAAGGAGCGAATTTTTTTATCACTCCTATGCAATTATATGCAAAACCTAAATAAGCAATCAATTTTTACTTAGTACACTTATAATACTTATCAATGTAAATGGCTAAAATATACTACTGTGCATACTGAAGCTGTTGTAGATAATATATAAGTCATAAAGTACAGTTATATACTAATTTGATCTAAGAATATTCTTTTCTCTTAAATTAACGCGCGAACCGCCCATAAAAACCGGCCGATATTTTTATTAAAAAATGTGAAGTAAAAATAAAATAATGTTAAAATTTTTAATATAATGCCTTCACCAATAGTTGTCAAAGAATATTTTTAAATTATCAATAATACATGTTTATTTGTTGATAATAATTGAATAAAATGTTTTCACCGGCCCTGGTAGGCGGGGGTGGGTATTATAGGCGGCAGAGTAACTTCAGCACGGCTTAAGGGCGGGTTTCACGCGTCACTAGGACGTAATCTTCTTAGCAGGCTGCCCGACGGACACCATATACTTATTTGGGTGATTATGCCTCCAGAAACAATGCTGACATACTGGGAAAACTTGTTTACTGTATCGATTTCCGCCTTTGAAAAGTGTACTTGATGTATTTTGGAATAGCACATTCACACATACGTGTTTCATACGAATATATGTTATCTGTTCTGAAGCCATGTTGTATAGCCTCATATACTTTTGTGCTATTTGTATAGAAATTGATGTTTTATTTGGTCTATGTGATAGTTAACTATTTTCCACTTTTTATCTCCTATCTGGATGATAGGTGTTAAGCTAATGACTGTTTTTTTCACTACTTCTATCCTTCTCTCCACGACTAATCGAAATATAATATGAATAGATTGATATATTTTAAAATAATCATTTGTTGTTTGTCTCAGAAATACTAATTTTGTAAAAGATAAATAAAAGAAAAGTTATCTTACGTCTTTCGATGGTTTCGGCAGTAACTTTGTGGAAGTTCATTTTAATAGAAAATTTAAATTAACTTTGATTATTCCACGTATTGTGTTACTAACTGTGACACGTGTTTCGCCTCTTTCAGAGGCATCTTCAGACTTACTATCGCAAAGTTTGCTTAAGTAATGAAGCAAGATTGATTCTAACATTTTAAAATTATAAAATTACAAAATGGGTTTTTTTCCTTTCAAGAGGAGCAAGGAGGGGGGTGTAGAATCGAAATAAAACAAACAGATAATGATACTAATGATACTAATGAGTTGTAATCAATCAGATTGGGATTTTTCCTTTTTAAGGGAAGCAAAGAGGGGATTATAAAATGTTAGAATCAATCTTGCTTCATTACTTAAGCAAATTTTGCGATAGTAAGTCTGAAGATGCCTCTGAAAGAGGCGAAACACGTGTCACAGTTAGTAACACAATACGTGGAATAATCAAAGTTAATTTAAATTTTCTATTATCTTACGTCGGTTAGTTATAATGTATATTTCTTTTTACTCCTTTTCCTGTTTTTTTTTAAATTAAACAAAAGCGCATTGTACTGCAAATACTTAACTGAAAAATCAAAATATGATGACGTTCCTTTACCACAAGATTAAACTATTTATTATTCATTCAGTACGCTCAATATAAATAATCTATTCTTAGTACAACTATTCATCAAGCAGTATCAGGATAACATAATCCTCAGCGGTTAATTAATTTGATGACCTACCCTCTGTACGGAGACCAGTGATTGTTTCGCGCCATTAGCCTCCCCCAATCGAGGGGGGCGTGGAGGTGGCTGCATTTGATGATTGATGTCTTCACTTGACAAATACTTTATCATTCCGACTTCATCTTGACGCGATACACTTAACCCTTTTTTGTTAAATTAAATCTCTCGCAGCTTCGCCCTTGGTGAAATTTTAGTGAGCTATTTTGTCTCTAAATGGATTTGTTTCTTGATGATTAAATTACGCCAATTAATCAAAATTAAAGTGTGGATTTAAATCGTTTTTTTACCATGCCCGCATTCAATATGAAGCATATGGTATCACTGCACGTTTCTCAATCACTAACTTATTTTTTTAAAAAAGGAATAATTAGAACAGGGGTTTCCAGTGAGATGGAGAATTTCTCTTCAGAGGTGAGTTTTAGATATCCAGAGAAAGAATCGCTGAGTGATTCTTTTTTTTTTTGTAAAGTTATTTAAAACACAGGATATGCTCACTAATTATTTTTCATAAAATCACTTCACATGCGCATGGATGACATTTTTGAATACCCTGTCATTCTTTTGAAGTTTTTATTGAATAAAATATGCTTCACTTATTTCAATAATTAGTTTATTAATTATCATTTCACTAAATTCATAATATTGTGTACATATATGTATGTATATTATTATAACACAACGTATATGTTTATTATTTCTTATATACCTTTTGAGTTACACTATCTTGGGTAGTGGAAAAAATAATAAATTAATAATAAAATAAATATATTCAATACTTTTTGCCATTTAACGCGTTAGAACAGCGTTCCAGTACCCCTTTTCTTGGCATTTTTAATAATTCAAATCAAGATTAGATTTTTTTATTTTTGCTTTAACTCTTCGTAGCACCTTTCAATTCACCACACATTTCAATCTTTTAAAATACGTTGATGGGTGGGTCATTCAGAGGAAAACGAGGATTCCATGACGGATCACAAAGATTCAAATCTAAATACGAACAGCATTTTCTTCAATCGATTTCTGTTCGAAGGCATATTTGTTTGTGATATCTAACATATTTCCCCCCAGTCTTCCAAACCTGAAATAAATGAGGCAAAACGAGAGTGATTAATTGACCACCGGCTCTGTTCTAGATCTGCTCTTCAATCCCTTTGAAAAAAGAGAGAGGTTAAGCAACCGAGTAACAAACAGTTCTCGTAAAAAAATCTTCTGTTGAATATTCTCTACACTGGGAAAGGACATGGATTAGAAAAAAAGCTTTACAAGAAGTGTGTTCCGCCACTTTTTTTTTTAAAAAAAAGCAATGAATATATTAAAAATACAATAAATTAAATATTCATTTCCCATATAAAATTGTACGGCATAGCAAAATTAAATAAAATACTAAGCGATATTTTGGTAATAACGCAAACCATTTTACCGTGTCATCAAAATTTGAAATAGAATATACGATATAATGAAATATACTAACCAAACATTAGGTGAAGCGACTCGATCATCAGACCTATTATATAATCACAACAACGATAAAAATGAAGTAGAAAATTGTATAATACCACCGAGCAATAATAATTACAATGGCAGGCAAAAAAAAACTCGATCCGATCAAAAGTGTCGTTCGTTCGGTAAATAATGATGATATATTATCATTTTTGTGGCGCTGCCCAACGATGATCTGAACTTTTGCCTTTTACACAACAATCGATCAATCATCGATCAAGATTTGTCCGCTCGTTTCGACTCTTTCTTTACCCGACACAGTAGGAAAATACGAATGATTCTAAACAGTTTTAGACACTATAACCCGCTCGCCATTATCGCTTGGGTAATGTGGCAAGTAAAGTATACACCTATTCAATGTATACATTGTTCATTTTAAACAGTTCCACTTAACACAAGAGAAAACTACTAAGCTGAACTGAAATTGTTCATAAACTTAAAAATAACCACGCTAGTCACTTTCCACTGATGTACGCCCGTAATCACACAGTTGTTGTGTTTCAATGTCATCTGACATTTCACATAACCTCAAAAATTTCAACACCTTGTTGCCATTTGTTCTCTTTCTATTTAACATATCTAACATAACCTTAGCCTTAGTGTCATGTAATCACCTCCAATCCCGCAATCCCGGGATTGTCAAAGTACTAATCCTGGAATCTCAGGATTCACTATAACATGTGAAAACCCGTTTAATCCACTATCCGTTAAATCTGAGTCACTGGCAGTCGTAACTCTTTGAAAGAACAGAGCTAAAAAAAAGCTCTCACATTTTTGAATAATTGTAGAACCTGTCAATTCATCGAGCTAAACCGAAAAAGCTCTTAGAGTTCAAAGTTATATTATAATCTTTCAATTTCTCACTTTTTTCACAGTGATCAATCCCAGGATCACGAAATAGTTCACAAAAAAGAGTCTATGATTGGATTCCTTAATTATGGGAGCCGGTAAATTGCTCGAATGGAAATTGCTTGAATTACAAATTATTCGAATTGCTTGGTTATTTAATCGATTTTTCACGAATTTTTCTACGAATTTCATTTTTATCTTGTGCGACACTTGTTTAGAGAGTGAAATTTAAAAATCATTTTCTTAAGTATTTATTTTAACCGTGTTCGCTCCAAATGCGGAACATATGATCTTTTAATAGAGTTTATCTCAACAGAAGTGTTTCTACGAGAACTGCTTATTAATTAGTTACCCAAACTGTTTCTATATATTTCCAGAAAACACAGAAGACTAGGGCTAAGACAGAACAAACGGACACAAATTGATTATCTTGTTATTCGAGCAATTTACCGGGAACCCTTAATTATGACATATTATATCATTTAATAAAGATATTTTAAACAAAATATCGCGATATCGATTTTTATTTATTTTATTTTTGGTCTTTTTGCTATACCGGTATTAAATACAAAATACCGAAATACCAGTATTGATTTATTCATCCGGTATTGCAATCCCTAGTAATGGGTATCTTCGTTTGAGAATCGCTTAACTAACGGATTAGCTGATTCTCCTTCTCACTAAAGTCCACAGTGATCTGACTGACACTTCAATGACTCTGGCAATCAAAGAGTAATCATTCCCTTATTCCTTGACGCAATCTCAAACGTATTGTATGATTTTAAGAGGGTAACGTAGTCACTGCGGGGGATCCCGTGATACTAGGCACTGGATTGCTTCGGCGGGGCTTAAACCAACGGAGCCTGATGAGTTTGCAACTTGACAATATTACGGTTTGGGATTACGGCGTAAATACTCTGATCGCTCCGCTTGTGAACTTGAAAGTAAACCGAATTTCCCGGAATCGAAATCGATAACAGAATTATTTTCATCTTTTATCTCCTACCCGGTATAAATAATAAAAAAAAAAAGTTTTTTTTTTATGTTCTAATTGATACCAAAATCTTTGTAGATATTTCATATAAATGATTATGAACATCGATTTGATTATGATTTTTATAAGCCCTGTCTCCAAAATAACAATGTACTTGACATTGGCGGATCCAAGAAGGAAGCCATGGGGGCATGCCCCCCCATTAGGAGAATTTATTTTCCATTTTTCTAATTAATTAACACTTTAATGGCTCTTTATTTGTTCAGTTTACAATGTTTTTATAGAATACATACTTAATTATGTATAGGTATATTATTTTTAAATCATCTATTTTTTTATGTATTATGTTTATTTTCAAATTGAATGGTCTCCTCCTGGGACAATTTCTGGATCCGCCACTGGTACTTGAGTTCTACAAGATTTTATCGAATTAAAGTACATTGATATTTTTTACCGTTTTATAATAAGGTTCTACCAATTAAATCAAATACTAGCTAACTAGCTTTACAACAAATAATTTATTTATTATAATGGTAATTGTATATCGATACATTCATATCCAGTAAAGTGGGCGAACCAAAAAATAAAAGTTTTCAGCCTTTGCTACTATAAACTCATCTATTTATACAACAACAATCTCTTAGTAGCCTGATTTGAGATAATGGGAAAATCTTTAATCAAAAAATCACCATATATCAATCAATATTTATCTGTGCACGAGAATTTTACATTTTATCAACATATATTTACAGATTAGGTACTTACATTCAATATTAATATAAAGTATGACATTTTGATATATTTGTATACTGATCGAGACAAAACCAAAATTTCTTTAGAAGTTTATAGGCAGTAGTATTTTTTTCGGTGTCATTTATTAATTATCTTACTACTACACTCCGTAAAGCACAAAATTCTACATATAACTAGGTACTTAACAGCAGTTCCAATTTTTAGTATTTGTCTGACTAATGATCGATATTTTAAACAGCGGAGATGATTCTGATTAAAAATAGCAGCGGCTGTTACTATTTTCAGCACAACACCATTGCTTCTAAGTGCACATTGTTACTTAACGGTATAAGAAAACAAACGTTAATTTGCCCCGTGAAGAAACTTGTGAAAGCATTTGTAAAAATATTCATGAAATAATAAATAATTATAATTGTTTATGAAAGTAGGTAACTCTAACAAAACAAAAAAACGATTATTACTTCTAACCACAACGCTTTAATACGACAGCTATAATTTCCTTTACAAATATGCGTAAACATTATTTAGATTGTACATAATACAAGAATACCCTATCATCATCAGAACTTATCATTATTTAAATGGCTGAGCATTGTTACATTTTAAAACCGTTGAATATGGAAACCGTTCCGGTCGAAGGCAGCCTAAAAGCGCCTTCAAAAAATAATTTTCATTGTTCTGTGGGCGTAAGTTGCGCCAACGATCTCGGCATTAATTATTACAGAACGTCTCCCCCCCTAATCAGAATAAATACACAAATAACGTCATTAAAATGTACAGGACCTTTTGGAAACGGCCCAAGCGCTCCAAGATGGTCGGCATGATATTTTCCCATTATCTTTGGCCGACTATACCAAAAGCTGTTGAAGCCCGTATTAAACTAAATCTACCAGGTGTTTATAAAATATAAAACATATTATCATTATTTTGTGGGTAATAATGCAGAACAATAAAATACCCTGAAAATATGTGAATTTTATTTGAGATTTTTCGGGTCCTATGGCCCAGCGGTTAGCGTTGTGGGGTTCCGTGCCGGGCTTCACGGGTTCGAGTCGTAGAACGAACATACGTTTTTTCGATCGATTTGTAGATTTCTGTTCGAAGGCATGGGTGTTTGTGATGTCTAAAAATTCCCTCCCACCCTTTCCGATCATTTAATAATTAGGTGTAGCGAGATCGATGAGCTAACCACTAGTTCTGTCCTAGACTTATCTTTATAACCATACTACTTACTCTCTTAAAACAAGAGAGGTTGAGCAACTGAGTAAAAAACAGTTTTCGTAAAAAAAACTCTTGAGATGCTCCACATTGGGATCGGTCATGGATAAAACAATAGATTCGTTATATGTATATCAATTGATACAGAGAATGGTTTATGTTTGAAACTAAATATACTTAAAAATAAGTTTTAATTGTAATCGCTTAGTGATATTAAGAATAATACTTTCCGTTCTAATTAAAAATTTTAGATGTCGTAAATTTTTAATGCACATATTATATGAAATAATCATGGCTTAGTATGCCCTCTTTTGCCCATCACTCTCGTAAAATGTAAAGAAAATATTTGTTAATCTGTTGGTATTGCTGTTTTTTTATCTCTCTTATCTACTCAAATCACAAATCCTAAGACAAAACTTCTTTTTTCGGTTAATGATAATATGAAATGTATTTTCTAGCATCCCTATAGGGAAGAAGTCGCGCGGAAGCAAGTGATTCAGTTAATTGCCATACAACATTGTATTTCACAAAAGGTGCATTATCTATAAACATATGAAAGCATTTTGTACAACCCTAAATGCTATTTTTGAAAACATTATAGTAATCATCGTGTTTTTCGTGAACTTTTAATTGAACATTAAATACTAGTATTCTTACTGATTATAAACAAAAGGGTTGCTTTTAAAAAGATCAATAAAACATTGTATCAGTATCGTATCTTGATGTAATTTTTAAAAACTTACATTTATTTAAAAAGCATAAATATGAATAATTACTAGCTAACGGGAACCAGTCCTAATCAGCGTATAACATTGGTTTTTACTATATATTTCTTTCAGCTTATAAAAAGCCAACATGAGAACTACGTTATTCCTGAGATTGTCAAACGTAATGGTCATGTTCATTTTTTGAGGAATCTTGAGGCTATGAATTGTTTGTTCTTCCAAGCAGTGGCGGATCACCCCATAAGCGCAAGAAGCGCGCGCTTGAGGCCTAAAAATCTTGGAGGCCTTAAATATAGCATATATTATAAAAACCCTTTAATTTTAATTTCAGTTCTCAAAATTCATTATTATTCTACGAGTAGATTTGCAGAAATTTTATGTTTTTCAGAAAGGAGGGCCTGCAAAATTTATTGCGCTTGGGGCCTCCAAAGTGCTTAATCCTCCACTGCTTCCAAGATGTAGTTTCAGCATGCCATTATGGGTAATTATCCCCTTTCATAGTCAAATCTTAAAAGTGATGTGTTATTGTTCAACGTATACTTTATTGAATAGGTTTTATGTTGTCTTATATATATATATAAATAGAATTTTATAGAAGTTTGATGACATTCACGATTTTTATAAATATTTTATTACAAAAGCATTAATTTTCGAGAATTCCAGATTAATGGGAAAAGAAAAATGTATATCATTTATATCCCAGCGTCCTGGAATTATCAAAAAATGAAGCGTTCAACGTGCAAACAAAACACTAAAAAACTGTTTATTTATGTATTTCATACCTATATTATGTTGTCATTTCAGCATTTTAAGGAAGTTTTTTGTAATGATATAATATAGGTATTTAGATTTAGATGTTTATAACAAAATATATTGACGGACTAAGATTTTATGCCAAAATAAGGCATAGTAGTTTTTATTACTTTTATTCTCCTGCTCCAAATAGTGACACTAACTGATCTTAAAAGGTGAACGTATCAGGAACGTTTATTGATGCATTGTTTCAGTCATCAGTTCCGTTGACTTGTAACTCCCGTCGTTGAGTCAACAGTAGAATTATGCTATATAACACGTATGCACAGATTTTTCAAGAATCATCTACTGCAATAGATGCATTTTAAGCTGAACAATTAAAAAAGTTATTTGATCAATTTCCGGTCGTTACTGAGATAATTTCAAGGGCCTATTAAAGAACGACTTGCGCGTCTTAAACAGTGGCGCTATCTTAAGTGCACGGCGTTGCATTCGTCGTTTGTATCTGAAATTGATATTTTATCACGGTAAAGTGTTTTGTTGGGTGCTCAGCGTCGGCGTCGGCTCACGACAGGCGTCGGTCTGACGCGCGAGGCTCGGGACACGTGGCGGGCGAGCGTCGAGGTGTCCGGCACACGTGGGCAGCTAATCGCCGGGGAATGACGAAGGCACGCTGCGCCAGTCAAGTGCGACCCGTCAATTGATTATTTTACCGAGAAAAGAGCTTTATTCATCTGCATGTGTTAGTCAACGATTTTGAGAAGTGCATACATACTATTTAGTTTGTGTATGGATTTTATATTATATATATTTAGTCTGTTTATAAACTATCAGTGTTGAAAGAATTATTAACTTTAAAATAAGCCATCTTATAATTGACTATTTTCATATTATTTTATGATAAAGAAATTTTCAGTGATTTCCATTGATTTCAGTGATTTCCATTTTTCCATCATTCTCTATATAATTCCGAAATAGTATTATTATTGGCAAAAAACTTGATAACACGTTACAAGAATACACTCACAATCTAGACTCTTAAAAGGTTTTACTTAATTATTTGCCTTATTAAATGTACCGTTCTCTTTATTCTGTACTCACCCTAGAAATAAATAAACAAGAAAATTAAAAGGCAGCTATTTTGGTATCGCACAGTTTCATAAGTTAAAATAGGTAAGGAATGAGTATCAGTAACGTTTTACATAACAAATTTGTTTGTTTTGATATTTCAACTGAATAATTTTTTGTTATAATTGTTTTTAGTTAAATATTTCAATACAGAAGACGAAATACGAGAAAGATGCCTATTATAATTTTTATAATAACACGACGAATAAGTGTCCATCGTAAAGTGAAAATTAAAAAATGTAGCTTTTTTCATGTATCTATATCGAAAGAAATTTCTGTCTCAATTCAGTCTTGTTGATATGAGAAGTGAAAAAGAGGATATTGTCACAAGAAGCGAAAGAAGTGTGTCAAATAAAAAAACTTCAGTAAGACAGATAAACTTAGTGCACAGTTTAAGCAAGAATTAAGTACATAACGGAAATATAATTTAATGACGCAATCAATAAATCGGAAGACTGTAAATAATAAAATGAAACCTTAAATGGTGATCATATAAGCCATAGTTTGCTTGAGTGCTCGAAATCTTCATGGTTAATAAAAAATGTAACCATTCCTTCTAGTGTGGAGCGAAGTTGAAGTTTACCATACTTATAAAACATTTGATTTAGTTTTATTAAGCTTTTAGTTGAACAATATGTGATATATAGACGTGGGGCAAATACAAAATAATAAAGCTTTCATGGGGAATGGCAGATTTACACTTTTTCAATTAAAATATTGTCCATCGGCGTAGAACGAGAAGATATTTATTTATATCGCGCGACGTTTTCTGGCGATAAATTGATTATCTAAAGCTCGGGGAGTTACGAACCAATTTCATGGGAAATAAAATAAATCGGCGTCGCGGGAAGTGATGGGGGAAAATTACTCTCCCTAAAAGGGGCGCCCACTTCACCCCCACTGAAAATACCAGTACCCAGAGACTTACATCGCAAATATTACAAAGCAATAGCCCAACCATTTTTTTTTATTTTAACACTTATATTACCTTGTTTTTCTTCAAAGAAAGACCTAGAAAAGTTTAAGGATACCCTTCGAATACAATAGTTAATTTATTTTAAAATATCTCTACTAATACATAAAAACACTGAATTGCTCTTTTAGTATTAATACGATATGATGAAAACAAATACTTTTTACAGCAATACCATACCTTCTCTATTTAAGAAAGAAACTTTCAAATAAAAAACTTTTCTTGTTTTTATCAACTATCTGAGTATATTTTTTTTATTTGACATTACAGCTTACGCCAATGCATCGAATATTTTTAAGTTGAAAGATCATACGAGATATACTCGATGTGATTTTTTTTGAAAGTCACATGAGATTAACTCAAAGAGAATTGACTTCACAAATACCCATGACTTAGATCTCAAATTAAAATTGAAAAAAACAAATTTTGACATTGACCTTACCGGGAATCGAACCCAGACCTTCCTGGTTGGTAGATCAAGCTCCAACCAACTAGACCACAGCGGGCGACAACTATACTAAACTACTATACCTAAGTACACTGCGTCTTTGAAATAAACCCGATTAAAAATAAATTTGAATCGTTAAAATTTGAAAAGGTTTTATTTTGTAATGAAATCCAATACTTTAAATTATCTTTTTTATTTTTAATTTTGCTTCATCTGTTTTAAAACGAGATATTTTCGCAAAAGTTAGACGACAAAAATAAAAAATAAAATTCCAATTTAAAAATGGCTTTTATGAGTTTAATTTGTTCGCGCAATTAAAATCCATGAATAAATTTTTGTCTCTTCATCATTGTTGGCAATTTTTATTAGTCGTATTTTACTTAGCATTAAATTAATTCAGTACCGACAGGCCATTCATTTGGCTGGCAACAAGACGAGGCTGCGACACCCTTCCGCAAACTACGCAACACAAAACAGCGCGACACTTGCTCCCTCACTAACAAGTAACAACCCTTTACTTTTACTGCGGGCGGTTTAATTTAAAAGTAACCCATCATTATAATCTGCTCTTTATCGTAGAGATACTTAAATCTAACCCTGGTAATTAAATATATATACATAAATTTGTTCATCAACACAGAATTATTTAATATAATAATATAGACACCTGTTAGAGTATCAGTGTTTCTCGGGAGTTTTTGATTACAAGTTTTCATTGTTAGTAAGTTACTGTAAAAATGAGTCTGTAAAAGGACAACTTATTAGTAAATAATCTCGTTTTTAGAACCGGATAAAAACTCATTCAACAACAAACATAATTCTATAATATTGCACCTTGTTACATTGATCAAATTTTACTTCCGATCATACTTATATTTGTTTTCATCATTCATAACGTCATTCTAAAATTAACTATTATGTCTAATTAAAAAACTTGGCGTTTATGATTACTAATTTCACTGAAATATTTGTATGTTGAAATTTAGAACAAATTGTAAGACATTGTGTACAAATAACTGCGTATGTATGTATGATTGAAAAATGTTTTTAATTCGCTCTTTCTTATATAAGAAAATATCACTAAATATAATATAACATTATGCAAAAAGATCTTCTTCTGACCCTTTTCTTAAATTTTAAAAAAATAAGTGAACACCATTATCAATATTTTTTTTATATAATATGTTTAAATTATCGGAAGATTTTTTTACTTTGTAAATAATGTCACCTGTGTGGTCGAGTGGTCAACGTTGTTGGCTTCGGCTACGGAGGGCCCGGGTTCAAATCCCGGTACGGAGAGTTTTATAGATTGATTTTTTAATCGATTTGTGAATTTCTGTTCAAAGGCATGGATGTATGTGATGTCTTAAATTCCCCCCTCTCACCCATCCTATCCTATGAACGGGGCGTATCGAGAGCGATAAGATTACCACTAATCCTGTCCTAGGCCTATCCTTCTATCCCTACTCTCTTTGGAAAAAGAGAGGTTGAGCAACTGAGTAACAAGCAGTTCTCGTAGAAACACTTCTGTTGAGATAAACTCCATTAGGAGTCCATATGCTCCACACTGGGAGCGGACATGGCTTAAAAAAAATAATGTCAAATTAAGTGTTCATTTTCCTAATGGATTAATTGTTTCCATTTTCTTCATAATGATTTTGTTAAGTCTTGTAACCAAGTCATCAGCAGTATTGGCCTTTCGTTCATTCGGTCATTCGGACCGAGTTTCAGAATAGAATTTTTCAAATATTGATTTTGTATACATATATTTATATCTAATGAACAGAGCGTTCTGTAATGGTTTCCAAACAAATCAAATCCAATGATGAAAATACAACACAATAAAAAGTCGCAAACTATAAGAGTTATTTTTTTAACAAAGATTCAGCAACTGCCTTACAACTAGTAGCCAAGTAAGCAGTGCGGATTAAGCTTTTTGGAGGCGCTGCTTTTCGAATAACATAAAAGTGCTGCAAATCTCTTCGTAGAATAATAATGAATATTGAAAACTGAAATTAAAATGTAACGGCTTATATAATATATCTTTGAGGCCCCCATGATTTGGAGGCCCCAAGCGCACGCCTCTTGCGCTTATAGGGTAATCTGCCACTGCAAGTAAGTTCTCCTTTACAACAATTTGTTAGAAGTTCCATTACGTATATAATCATATACTCAAAATCAGGAGCGTTTACGGCTTAAATAATTGTTTTACTGTTGATTAATGTACATATATTTTGCTAAAAACCATATGCCGTAATGAATTGCAATAGATTTATCTATGAAAGAAAGTACGAAACGATAGGCAATTTGGTTTCAAGAATGCAGTAAATTTCTAGATAAAAGGTAACATCTATACATAAACTATTTTGACATGCTGGTGCTAGTCTGATGTATGGTATAATGCTCGTGAAGAGCTATTTTAATAGGCTGAGGTATAAGTTTTCAGGTAGCACTTTATCCATTATATTCGTGTTGTATTTAATACTTAACGTCTTACGTCTAGGCGCCACCACTTCACAGTTAAGCGCATATAATATCGCGGAACTTGAAATCTCCTAAAAAAACTATTACAAGTTTAAGAGTTCTGAGATATGATCTCATCTCACTATTGAATGCATTTTATTATCTTTAAAGCATGTGGTATCTGTTTCTCTTTTCAAGGAAATTTCACCGCTGTGTACAGGGTAAAGTCCATGTAGATTTTAAGTTGACAAAAGAAAGTAATTATTAGATTTATAAACAACTAGCTTTGCCACCCAATTTCAGTCCAAATTTAGATTCTTAAAGTAACGTTAAATAACTTATTGCTCGTGAATGAATACATAAATGAGAGGCTATAAACTAAACTAAATTGCACTTGTGGATTGGATGGTTTTCACTGGTACAAGTGTACATATTTACACTGGAACTTGTACATATTTAATGTATATTTTTTATATTTTAAATGTGTTATCACAACCATCCGTGCATATCATATTTTAATTCAAAAATAAAATATTGTAGCCAAAAAGAGTTCTATGGGGAGTTACGCTATAAGTTCAAATCATTTAACCGAAAGTTCATTTAATTCTAAGCCATAGTTTAGTGATCTGATATTTGCACAAAAGACTGGATATTTTGGTACGAATATATTATAGTGATTAGTAATGATATATAGTATACATATGTAAGCCTTTCGTAAGTTTTTCGAATAATCATAAGAACGTCAATAATGCCACCAAACGATCAGGTGGATCTAGTTTCATGTCCTGATAAGATAAATATCAAATTTAGATATTTTAAAAAATAAATTTGAGATTTTTTTCAAAATTATTTGATGGGTGTATGGTTTCTCTTTATAAGTCTAATCAAGCTTATGATTATCCGACAATAGACAGCTTATAGCTTTAAAATATTTTTTTGATAATTAAGTGGAAGTGAATTTAATTATAACTGATGATTAAATGTAAAATAATTGCCAAGTAAACATTAAATATTTTTTAAATCCAAGTATTACCTTTTGTAAATAGTTGTCATACTTTTTTTATCAATCTTTAAAGTTAAATAATATTTTTAATTAATTTATGGAAACATTACAAGCATCAAATTGTGCCGTTTATTTTCATAATAAAAACAACACATTCGGAAAACCTAATTTTATAAAACGGAGAATTGGCTTTAACGTACACCCCCTTAACCACATTAATCTATTCTATCATGGTTCTACTTATCATATCGACCCATAATCGACAAAAGAAATTAATTGACACAATAATTTAAGTTGCATTTTAATCCAATGATTGTTCAATATCGCCTTAGGCAAAATTGACAGTGACAAAAATTTTAGAGCGTTATCTCATTCGCCTGAACTTTTTTAGGGCCTGTGGATTTTAGTGTTTTTACTTGTTATCGTTTGTTCCACGTGCACCATGGTTGAGAAACGCTGACCTAGAGAACTGAAAGTAGTCAGACAATTATATTATAATATCTGGATAGGCATTGATCACATATTACTATTTACTATTTTATATTTAATTAAAAAGAAACCTTCTTCGGTGAAGATGTTCTGCTTTTTACGGGTCGAAAAAAAGATTTAATAAAATGTATATAAATGCGATTGTTGTAACAACGAATAGTCATCTTATAGCAGCTATACAACTATTAAACTTCGTGGCAAAGAAAGTATCTACGTAAGAAGAGGCGAGGGAGAATAATCCCCCGATAAGTTGGCTGAAGAAGCAAATAAAATGCCCCTGGAACGACAGTACAGTAGCCAAATCGGAGAAGGGTAGTGAATTTAACACAGGGCAGTATTATAATGATATTTTTTTTTAGCCACCATACTACATTCAATGTGAATGTTTTATGAAGCAATTCAACATAAATTATATTTTAAAACCGGCTATTATTGGACTGTATTATGCAACATTGAACAGTGATCATTATTAATCACGGACTAATAAAAATTACTTTTAAAATAATAAAAAAATCGATATCTATGGTGCAGTGGTTAGAGTTTTGGGTTTCTGTGCCTGATCTAACGGGTTCGAGTCCCAATTTTTTCCGATCTATTTATCGATTTTCTGTTCGAATGCATGGATGATTTTGATGTTTAAAATTCTCTGCAACGCTTTCCAATCCTCTAATAACTGATCGTGGCGAGAGCGATTAGTTAATCACTAGTCCTGCCTCAGCCTTATCCTTCTATCTCTACTACTCTCTTTGAAAAAAAGAAATAAACAGTTCTCGCAGAAAAACTTATGTACCTCCATTCGGATACCATATGCTCTACATTGGGAGCGGACGTGGAAAAAATACTTAAATTACATAATTTAAATACAGTTAAAAACACCAATTTCCATGCATTTACTTTTTTATATGATGAGCCCATGAGAAGTGAAATGAACCAAGATGTATTTAAGATAAAAATGAGTAATGTGCGTGATATATTCTACATGTATAAAAGTTAGTTAAGCTTATAAAATACACATTGTAATATGTAGTGTTATTCCTCTTAAATAAAAATATGCAAGTCACACACAAAGTAAAAATGTGATTGTAATTAAAAGCACAATAAAAAAACACTTCATCTACTAGGCTGACTTTACTTCTTGAGGGCTCATGTGATACAGTACGTGAATATTTAAATTGAAATGAAGTTTTCTATATTTGAAAAAAATATTTTATAATAGTGTTTCTCCTTTTCCATTCTCTATTTGATACTTAGCCAACCCTGGTTAAAGAAGAACGTACGCCTAAAGAGCCACAAAGCCAAGACATGATCCGCGACAAAGGGACTTTATTAATGTCAATGGATTAGTTTGAAATTACCCGTCTGGCTATATAACATGGATTCCTAAATTAATTATTTGCCTCCGTGGATGCTAGAGATTTTATATTGTATTTAATGAATTATTAAAATGGCTGCATGCCAGAATGAATATATTCAGTTTTTGTTTATATAATGTCGGGTACGTGGCGTAGTGGTCAACCTCGTTGACTTCCGTGACTGATCTAATGGGTCTCGATTTTGGTTCGAAGGCATGGATGTTTGTGATGTCTCAAAATTAACTTCTCATCCTTCCAATTTTAAAATTAACGAGTCGTAGCGATCAGAGCGATTATTTAACTTCTTGTTCTGTCATGGCCCTTTTTTATCCCTATTTTCTTATAAAAAGAGAGGTTGAGCAACTGAGTAACACAGACTTTGTTGATATATTTTCATAAGAAGACCATATGCTCCACATTAGAATACATATATATATATATATATATATATTTAAATTTCTCACCCACGCACACTTTATCTCAGTCTGTGCATCGAGAAACACCCGGCACAAACACATATTTTTATAATTTAATTTTGAAGATATTGATTACAGTGGCGGATTAAACACATGAGAGTCCCCAGGCGCAATAAAATCTGGAGACCCTGTTTTTCGGACAACGTAAAAATGTTACAAAAATTCATGTTAAATAGTTTAAATGTTTTAAAATCTGAACAAAAAGTAGGGCTTTATAATAAAAGCTATTTTTGAGGCTCCTAAGATTCGGCCTCATTCGCTTTTAGGTTAATCCGCCACTGATTGATTATGTTACTATGTACGATGACTGTCTAAAAACGTTTAGTTTATAAACTACCAATAGCTTATAATATATACTCAAGCAAATCTTTTTTTGGCTAACTTTATGGTGTAATATAAAATAAAATTATAATGCATAAAATGTCGAACGGAATCGACTAATAATTAATAATATAGTGGGAAGAGAATTTTGCTTTTTCTTTTAGTTAAACAGTCCCACATATTTCTAAAACCAGTTTGGTCTTATAGATATTTATCAAAGTAACGAACTATGCGACCAAAATAATTCGCAACAATAGTTGTTAGAAAATAATAATCTTTTGTGAAACTTTTATATTATGGACGAGGAGTGTGCAGCGAAACAGGCGAGGCGGCGGTCGCGAGTGTAGCAGCAGCAGACGGCAGTAAAGAGCCCTAATAGGGATACCGAAAGGAAGTCGAACTAGTTAAAGTTGGAAGTGGACAACTCGGAACATGAAAGCAATTTGCCGGCAAAGGAGATGCTGCATCCACGAAACGGGCAGGGTTGCGTATCACCTGATTGGTATTTTGGTACTGAAATTTTAAAATTATATAACTTTTAAATATTTGATAGTTTTTAAAAACGAATTGTACTAAATGAATGATAAATTAATTAAATAAGAACAAATCATCATAATACGAGGGTGAGTAAACTTGCGTATTTATCACGAAAACTTTTTATTTGACTACTTACGAAAATGATAGTTGCCTGTAAAAAATGTTCTTTTTAACATACGTATGTATCTACACCCACAGATGTCAATATTATCAGAAATTTTAAGGGAATATGAATAAAAAAACTTTTGTACTAATTTCACATTTATTTAATAATTTTAGAACCGGTTTCGATCATACGAACATTTTTAACTAATTCAATTTTCACGAGGAGCAAAACCAGTACTGATTGGAGCATATGGCAGGCTTTAGATTGAAAAAAGACACGTCCACTTTTGCTAATGACTTAATTTCGCAAGGACACGTGTTCAATCAGGAACAAGGGATAAAAATGTTACACCCAAATACGGACAGTCATAAACTCTTTTTCCAGGAAATTTTGGAAATTAATAGAGCACAATTGCATAGTCTTCCGATTTTAAATGAAATACTCAACCTACCTGTGTCTCCACTTTTGTACCCTATATAAATATAATCATAAAACCTTTGCCGACAAACAAATAAAATATAGTTCTTGAAACTACTTACTTCTCAAATCTGTGGATTCCTAGTAGCTTATCCTTTTCGCCAGCAATGGCTTTGAACTCAATGATACATTTATTTATTATATAAACACGAAACATTCATTTACTAAACGTCAGTTCAAGTTCATCCGTGCACTTGAACGCCTGAAGATGCCGAAAGGCGAAACCCGGGTCGTTAGTGACAAAATCTGTGAGAATGTACTTTGTGTAGTAATATATTATTCATGTCCGCTCCCAATGTGTAGACCATATGACCTCCTAATGGAAGTATCTTAACAGATTTTTCTACGAGAACCGTTTGTTGCTCAACCTCTTTCTTTCAAATACAGTAGTAGGGATAGAAGGATGGGAAAACCTTATTCTGCACAATAAAACATGAATAAAAAAATAAAATCACTCTACACATCAGAAAATATAATATGTGTATATAAGTGACAACCCTGATAAATATTAAATACCCATTACTTTCATATATGAACAAAAATACGTATGTATGTTCAGTGTTTAGTTGTACAAAAGTTGCATCGTGGCCGGGTTTAATGGCGTAGAAGCAATCAGCGGGCTGCGATAACCGACAGACGAAAAACTTCACAATGGGAAAATGTCAGCGATTTTCTTTTCTTAAATAATTTACAGCAAAAAAACCAAAGCGCTAGTGTATATATTAAATAGCAAAATATGTTACATCACTAGATACTAAAAAAGGTGGAATCAAATATTTTTCAGAGTTATAATAAATTTATGTATGCATGCCTCAAATTGGTTTTGTCATTAAAGCGTTGACAAAAATTGACAAAGTTTTTTTGTTACCGTGCTATTTATCCAGCGGTGGGCTGCCAATACGTTAACAAGGAGCTCGCTTAATCTCAAAGCAATTCACGGTGTTCTGAGGAAGGAGTGAATTTTTTTATCACTCCTATGTAAATATATGCAATACTTAAGTGAGCAATCGATTGTTACTTGATACACTTATAATATGTAACAATATTCAATTTAATGTAAACTTAAAATGTACTAATGTGTATACTGAAGCTGTCGTAGATAATATATAAGTCAGAAATTGCAGTTATGTACTAATTTGATCTGAGAATATTCTAATCTCTTAAGTTAACAAGGGGCTAGCCGGGCTTAGTAAAATTTAGCAAGGGGCTCGCGCGAGTACCTCTGAGCCCCCTCTAGTCCTCCCCTGCATCTACCAATGTAGAACATTTTTAGCCATCAAATAAAACAACTGATCGAGAGAGGTTTGTTTTACGAGAATTGCTTATTACTCATTCGCTTATCTTCTCGTCTTCAAATGGACTAAGCATATCGACTGTGGGAAGGAAAAGGGACACACATATCAAATTTTACAGGAAGCGCAAAAAACGTGTTTTGATGATTTTGGGCCATATGCAAATTATGAATTATACACAACATTGAAGTGGACGGAGACTTCTTAAATGGTGTTAAATTGTCATAATCTAATATTAATTTAAGAAATTGTCTGGAAAAAAACTTTATTTCAGTCTTTTTTCTTGGTTTTAACTTTTTACAAGGTCATCTTTTTCAAACATAAAAGCTAATTGTAGATACTAATTCGGCATTTGCAGCTTACATCCTTTTAATAGAACGTGTATTAAGTTTGATACATTGTGATTATCTAAAAAAACTTGTTTTGAAAAAACTGTGGGTTACGTCCTTTTTCCTTTCCACAGTCGATATGATTATAACAGAAAAAGCGATTAACTAATCACGTTTGTAAAGTCTCGTTTTAAAAGATAGGATAATTGGGTAATTTGGTGAATGCTTATAAATGAATCGATTGAAACGATAATTTATGAAATTGTCGGTACTTGGATTAGAAACAGTGAAATTCGCAACTGAAATCAATAACGTTGACAACTCAGCTACAGCTCAAGTTAAGATATTTTTTCAATATATATCCATTACTAATGTGGGGGATATGGTATCTTAAAGTGGATCGTATTAACAATATTTACATTTTTGAATTGTGAAAGTAGTTGAATTTGAAAATTATTTATATTTTTTATACAACAGATTATTCAAAATTTTAATAGCTTAAGAGAAAAAATATATTTCAATTAACGTTAAAATCGATAGTTGGAATTTTTCGGCTATAATTTATTTACAAAAAATCATGTTTTTCCAAAGCTTTACATGACCATCCTGCAGAACAGTACATTTTAGTCACAACTGTATTTCATTAAAATAAATATTGTTATTGCTTTGTTGAAACGTTTAATTAGTTTAAATAAATCGGAATCTACTTTAAGCAGGAGAAATTTATCTTTCTATATTAAATGTCTGCTCGATAATTAGGCTTTATTGCCGACGAGCAGAAATACTTTTAGCTCTACAGCTATTTCAGCTTGCGCCATCGTCATAACTAGCTATTAACTAATATTATATTTAAAAAAAACTGTAAAACTAAATATGTTGATATTTTTACTCTATAAAAACGGAGTTTTATCAAGTAAATGTCAATTCAATCAACAAATACTTTTGTTATTTCCACATCACGACTGTCAAACGACCGCACAGTTTTTCTATTATCAAAATTTTGTTATTACATATTAGTGCAATAAAGCGTTTTTGAATATCGAGATTTATTCTAGGTTTATCGAATTTCAAGGAATATAAAGAGTTTGAAATCTAACAGTGGATGGTACTTGATTATCAGGTAATTTGGTTTGACGATAAATTTAAATTGATTCATCATATAGAATCAATAAAAAAATACACAGTGAATCGTTGGCGTATTGCATTATCCCGGCAGCCCTTTGAAGCGGCACATCTGGCGAGCGGTATCTCCTCAGCTCTTGAGAATTCTTTTTTTGCCCTTTTTAATCGCTACCGTTTTCCATCGCGCCCTGTCATAATTATTATTTTTTTCCTGCAACGCATAAACTTTTTCGTCATCATTAAAGGATATAAAACTTTTAAACGGGCATTAAATCGCTCGAGAGCCGAGAGGGCTTAACGACCGCCGTTTAATTAACGGATAAATAAAATATTGCGCTTTGAACGCCTTCGGAAATCGCCTTTGAAAGTGAAATTGTTTGTCTTACAACTTCACAGCATCACTCCATAAAACAACTAAAGTTAAATAAATAATAATAAACATACAGCACGAAAGATAAATGTAAATACAGTCTATCTTGGTTATTACTAGGAAGATGGGACCGACTGAATTTTCTCGTAAGAACAATACTAATTATATTAGAGAATACATATTTTTAAATTCTTACAACTATACCCATCACATGAAGACATGAAGTATCTGGTGAAGTATCATAAAGTCTCAATCAACCCAGAAAAACACAATTAAAGTGTATTTACACGTTGCATCTATTTTTTTATAAAATTTTAAATTGATGCTTGTTTCATCGATTTCAGTCTCGTTGTTTAAAATTTTCGATAATATTTTTGCTCGGAATGCCCGAAAAGTAGCTCGTTATAAAAGTATGGAGAAAACTATAAACTAAAATGTTAACGAATGTTTCCTCATTACATCCGACATCTCGCTGTTTCCGTGATCGTTATAACCGAGTTCGACTGTATATTTGTTTTTCAATTTTGTTCCCTCTCAATATGGTGTATATATACTCTTTGTGCAGTATCAGTCACTCAATTCTTATTGTTCAGAGAAGATTAATTAGAAAAGAACAAATTAATGATCGGATAGGAAAGTTCTAGTAATTTAATACCCTTTTCTACACTCTTTTTTTAGGAAGGGCACAATGAATGTTAACAAAGCCATTCATATTTTTGAATACAAATACATAAATCGACTAGATTTTTTTTTGAAATTTTTAGTACTGGGATTTAAGCCCATGCACACCGCAATCAATGGTAACAAATATGTGAGTTAACAGTACAAAAAAATTCAAAATATCATAAATAACCTTGTCAAATATTTTCACAAGTCTACGTTTAGCTTAAACCAGTGGTCGGCAACCTTTTGAGAGACTGGGTTAAAAAATATTTATTTTGCAAAAATAAATTTGGTTAGTGGGTAAGAGTTGTACATATTTTTATACCAGTATTCTTTAAAAAAACATATTTAGAAAATAAGATATATATTTATATATAATTCGTAATATATTTGCATGATATATATATGTGCAAATACAAAAAACACATAATATTGTTAATGGTGGCTTCCTCGGTCTCATTAAATAAGTAAATTGATAAAAAAAAATAGGTACTTCCTTGCTTGACGCCAGGCGGTGAAACCTTTCCATATAAAATGTAACATTATATGAGATGTGATCATATTTACCGTTTTTATGTAGACTATCGTGTTGTTCCCAAGCAGAGCTTAAAATGGCCCGTTTTCTGAAAGACAGCAACCTAATTAATAATTTAAAATGGTGATAAATCAAAAAACTACATTATAACCAAGATTCAGAAGTATTTGATGAGTATTCCCTTTATTCTTACTAGATTACACCCCAAAAAGTGCACTAGAACACTTGGAATCTTTCGTTATTTTTATTAATAAATAAAAAAAATATGACGAAATATTCGTTTTCTTGAATAGTGTGTATTCAAGAAAGCTCACTATCAATTAAAAATAAGTCGACGTCCCGTTTTGAGGGAACAATGAATGGTCACGTTGCGATAATTACTGCGCAACTAACGCCTTGAAGCCAATGTTCGAGGACACATAAAAAGGGGCAGTTATTAATGTTATTTTTATATTTTAAATTTGGTTGATTAACACCCCATCTAACATGGAGGTGCGCCTACAACCGTTGAATTTTTCACCGCCTGGCGTCAAACAAGGAAGTACCAAAAAATACTATCATAATTTCTTGACGGGTAACTCAAAATGTCGAAGTGGGTAATTCAATTACCCGCGGGTCGTAGGTTGCCGACCACTGGATTAAACTACTGAAATTGATAGTTTTTTTGTTACTTGAAAAATGTGAATTTTTGGTCAGATAATTTAGCCTAACTAAATACGAATACATATTTGTTTATATCTAATGTTCTAAACTAGTATGGCAAGTAATCAAAACCATAAATTGAAAAAGCATCTGGTGACTATGATTGTTTTGGGCCGCACATAAAAGCTAAAGTTTTGGGCCTCAGACTGAGTTTAGCTTATTTAAATCTTTGTAGGGGGTAGCCATTGTGATCTCGCTTTCATCTGTATCTTGCGGAGTGCGGACGATTACCAGTCTTCCAATCGATGCCGTTGTATTGCCAAAAAACATATTATTGCCGACAAAACATTTTTTGCCGGGAAACGATGGTATACTATTATAAAATACTTGAATATCACAAGTACTGTTATTCGATTAAAAAACTAGAGTAAATTTAAAAACGTATTTATAGATTGTATCTAAGTAAAAACGCTTTGTAGAGAAACAAAATATAATAATAGCGGAGATTGATCAAAGCAGTTGCAAGAAGTCGTTTAGTGTTTCTTATAATATTATGAAGAAAGGAATGTAATAAAAACGGTAACCGGATAAAACAGAACATGAAAAAACAGAACATCACAAAACGTACAATATATCTTTAGAAAACACTAGTATTGATATGTTTTACAATCAATTAGTAATCTCCATGTCGTATTAGATACAATAAATAAAACAGCAATCGTGCATATCAATAACACTTTCAAACTGAAATTGTCGTAAATACACTTATATTCGACGATTATAATAGTCACCATTGACTGATAAAGTAAAGCGCACGGTATAACATACTGTTCTGAAATTATTACCTGTATGATATTCAATTAATCTATAATATTTTTCCAATAAATAGTTATGAAGAAACAGGTATCATTCAACTAAAAATTGAATGTGTTCTGAATTGTCAATGTTCTATTTTCTCGTGTTCTGTTTTATCATATTCTGTTTATTCATGGAACCAAAAAAAACATCTGCACTAAAACATGAAATGGATTCACGGCTTGCAATTTACGTATTCGGGTGTAAGATGCATAATCATTTCACTCGAGTATATTGACATCTAATATAAAATAATAACTAAGTCATAAACACGAGCTATTAAATTTATGAAATATTTACTCATATCATAAATTCGTTTTCAGTAATTGCCAATGTTTATTTGAACATTTGGATAGACGTTTTATACTTAAATAATTGTAATGTATTTTGTAATTTCGTACAAAATTATATGGTAGACAAGCGAAGTAAAACTAGTGTACTCACTTTATAACATTTCATTTATGTACTTTACATACTAAGAAAACTAAGTATGTATTTCATAAATCGTATAAGTATCCTGTAAATTGAATTAATGTTCAAACAATAATTTTATATCCTTAAAGGTGTTCACTGTCAATATTTCTTGGAAAGGCATTATATTCAAAAAATAAAATACTCATTTGTGCAAATTATAATTTAATTTAATACGCTCAAGGTTGGTTTCACTCATAACGAGCATTATCAATTGATAAGAGAATAAAATATTTCAATATACAATTCATATCAAGTTTAAAATAACTTTGATTATTCCACATATTGTGTTACTAATAGTGACACGTGTATCGCTTCTTTCAGAAGCATTTTCAGACTATCTAACTATCACAAAGGTTATTTAAGTAATGATAGTCTGTGAAAATAAAATAGTCAGAAGATGCTTGGTAGTAACTCAATACGTGGAATAATCAAAGCTATTTAAAATTTTACATTAAAATGAACATTCAAAAGGTTAACGCCGAATCCGTTGAAAGTATTAAAATACTACAATGTTATTTATACAAATCAAAATACAACTATTAAGGTGTAACTATCAATTTGTAATGTAAGGAATTAACATGTACACTATAATAAAATTATGCTATATATTATGCTAATTGTATATTAAAAATAAACTTCCACAAAATCGAAGTCTATTTATCAATTTATACATTTGAAAAAAAAATATGGTTGGTGTTTCTTAGTTATGACATTGGACTTTTTTTCAACAAAATAAACGCTGTAACAGTCTCCAGAGAAATCAGATTGTAACAGACCCACAGAATGTTGTGATAAATTTTGATCTTTTATTCCTCTTGATTTTCAATAACATTCTTCTGACGCCAACTGTGACTCAACAAAATATGAAAAATCGCAATTTTAAAATAATTTTCTCACCGAAACAGAAAAACGTTATCGATCATTTATCAAATACTTGTCTTTTACCATCACAGCAGTGCTACTTATTATAAAGTGTTTTATTAAAAAAAAATGTTTTAATATTAATTCCACATTTATTAAATATTATTCGGACCGATTTTGCTAATCATGACTACTTTAATTTGAAAATTTTCGTGATGAAAACTGGTCTTGATCATATTAAATAGATGTGGATTTAGTATAAAAGAGTGTTTTATTTTTTTGAGTATAATATCTTTCCACCTGTGTTACAAGTATTGACAGTGAACACCTTAAAAGTGTCTTTATAAATTATGAAATTTTGTTCAAAATATTTATATAATACATATAATTAGTTATTATATTTTAAACTCTGTTATGCTGTGTGATGCTATACGTTTCAGATAGACAGAAAAATCAAGACAATTTTTTATTTTCTTATTAATACATTTGAAATGGACTCTCTTCTTATTATTTAATTTCTTTATAATACAAGATTTACATTAATTGCATATTACATTTTGGTTGACTTACTTAATCCGGCCTTTTGTATCATAATTGTAAATATAAAAACATTGGGCCAAGTTTTAGATGCAAAAAATAAAATAAAAACCTTCTTGTAGTAATATTTATTATTGTAATATTATAACATGGTAAGTTTTAAGCCCTTTTAATATACGAATGAAATTGTTTTGTAAATACTTGCCACACAATTATTGCCGATTGAATACCATTCTTTTATCAATATTTTGACATTGTCACTAAGGGACTTAATATGCTTTGTGGTAAATAAGTGAGATTTTTACAAAATGATGGCGCGGTTTTGCGGCCATTGTTGGATTTTCGGGCGTTTACATTGCAATAATGAAGTGCATAAGATCGATTGCAGTTTATATTGTAAAAGAGAAGAGCACAAATGATGTTGTAGCATTTTTGAATAACTAGACTATACAGAGTTGGCTTGGGATGTTGCTGGAAGTTTGCTGGATATGACAAGCAAAATTTTTATGTCGGTAGAACTTACAGATACATGTGTGAAGAAATAATATTTAAGATAATTTTTGACAAAATAAACTAAATGAATTAGAGTAGATTGATTTAATAAGATAATAAAATCAAAATTCAAGTTAGATTCTTCGCAAAAGGAAGTCAAATAATGTTGTTTTCTTTCAAATTAATTCTCAATGAAGTTTGGGGTATTTATGATGTATATTCCCGTTGACTGAGTTTGACGAGTTTCTTTACAATTCTATCACAAGTTAATATTATAAAATTTAAAAAAAACTATAAGAAATTCAGTCGGAGTCAATGCAAAATATTTATCTTCATGAAATTCACCAAAAACATACAAATAATGAGCACCATAATATCAGAATATGCATATCTAACGTATATATACATATTAATTATATAAAAAAATAGTTAAATTTCCGAGTATTTTTAAAAAAATATGCACGAGATTGTATAGACTTCAAAGTCATAAACATAAATCTCGAATGTTAATGTTTTCTTATCAAAACAGTGAATTACATATTTTTTACTATTAATAGTATTGCTGAAGGTTGATTTAAAAAAATGCTTTTTATCTTTCGTTAAACGTTATATTTTTACACCTTTTGGATTATTAGTAAAGTTAAAAGGTACCTGGTCCAGGTTTGTGTGGTGATTTTTAGGAAGTGTGGTATCCCGCTGAGGGGTTGGTGGATGTTTACAATGCATCATGTTTGCATTGGCTTTAATTGCCACAACAATACACCCTGGCGGGGTGGTCTAACTTAGAAATTTAATAGTATCGTGGTTTGAAGTGAAAATTGACACATTTGAGTTGAATGGATGATACAGTAACATTTTTAAATGTAATAATATTTGCATTTATACATTTGATTAAAATAACTATACATGAATCGAGATACAAAAACAATTACATACCATTTTTCGAACTCACATCTACCAATGTGAAGAAAATAAGATAAAGCATCTCAACATATCGTCGAAGCATATCAAATATGGTCTATGTGACGAAAGTGCATTCAGAGATAATCGATAAAAACTGTTTAAAAAAATAACGAAACGGAAAATAACACTTCTATCAATGGAGATTGGAAAATTTTTCCCATTGATAGAAGTGTTATTTTCCATGTCGTTATTTTTTTAAACAGTTTTTATCGATTATCTCGGAATGCACTTTCGTCACATAGACCATATTTGATATGCATCGACGATATATTGTTTTAACAAAACAATGCACAATTTTTCTTTTTATATTGACTTTGAAAAGGCAACAAAACATGTCACCTACAAATTTTCCAAAACAGCTTTTTTTCGATACAACTTAATACACATTATATCAAAAGGATTTTAGTTGAAAATGCCAAATTGATATCGAAATTTGTCTTTTTAGTTTGAATAAAAAAAGAAGGTCATGAGAAAAATGGCTAAAAAAAGTTCTTCTCCAACTATTTATTCAATTAATTTTAGATATAGTCAATTAAAGGAATTTTATTAGTATCCGTGCTCTTGAAGGTTGTGTATATTTCATAATTTGGCTTTTTACCGAAAACATTAAAAAGACGTTTTCTGAAAAAATTGTTATGTTTGCGTTTCGTCATTTGACTATTTCACAGTAAAATTATGTACGTTTGACGTTATTTCCGATGCTAACATGGATCATATGGACTCCTAATGAAGTTTATGCAAACAGATGTTTTTTTCTACGAAAACTCTTGGTTACTCAGTTTCTTCACTTCCCTTTTTGGGAAAAGAGAAATGATAGAAGAACAGAGCTACGGACAAGTTAATAACAAAAATAACTAACGAATCGCCTTAGCTACGCCACATTATAAAGATCGGATGAAGTAGGTCGTTAGGTGCTAATTTTTGGCATTACAAACAATGATGCCTTCGAAAATAAATCCATGAATAAATTTTCTAGTGGGGACTTTCCTTGCCCGTGAGCATCGTCATCGAATCCAACGATGCTGACCACCGCACCGTGGACCCGGGTACATTTTACTTCAACAATTTTAAGAGTGCCTGTTACTTTTACTACCACTTTTCAAACATTAAAATCTATAAAAACGACAGAAAAATGGCCATCTCTGATCTATAATATTATAACTCAGATGAAACAAAAATGTTTGAAATGGTCTTTAATTAATGTATAGATCTCGTTCCCTAACATCGTGATATTCACAAATAGCACACTTCAAACAATTTTCAATCAGGCAAAAAAAGTACAAACCAACAATGATTGATTGTTTTGAAGCTGACACGAAGTGCCGGTGGTCACTTTAACAGATCAACAGTCATACAAACAAACAGACCACCATCTCGCTGTAAAGCTTCATCGATAGAAGGTGAGCTATGTTATAAAATCATAGATGATACATTACATACAATATACTTATATGAGTCAGTTCTCTTCTTATAGTTTTGGTAGCTGTTTCAAAAAATTCAAGATACAATTCATAACTTGCTATAGATAATTATTTGAAAATAAAAATAATGTTTTATACACAATAAATGATGTTTTTTCTTTAAAAATATTGACATTTAACCACTTAGAAGTGATCACATTGTGGCTTATACGTTTTAATTGTCGTTATCAAAAAAAATATGGAAATTTCAGAAATAATTGATTTTGAGTATATTGATAGTCAAAATTTCTGATCACATCACACGGTAATAAAATAACTGAATCAATTAAAATGATTCAAAATTGAACTGTATTAATAATAATTATTTTTTACTCTTTTTTGCAGAGTTTGCTTGCAGTTATGTAATTAAATATAATTATAATTTGAATATATTTGTGTTTTACCAAATGATTGAGCTTAAGAATATAATAGCTTTTTCGATTAAGCTAGAACCGCAACAGTTGTATTAAAGAAATTATGGTTAAAACGTTTTAATTAGTGTTCGATAGGCAATAGTCCTTCAAACAAATTATATCTGGCACCTTAGTTATAATTATCTGATATATTAATAATACTTTTACTACCACTTTATATAATATCGGTCAGACCCATGGTTCATTGGCCAATTTGACTTTCTTGACATACCTCACGGGCTTAAATCCTTGTTCAAACAGCATTTTTCGATCGATTCCATGGGTGCTTGTGATGTTTAAATCTCTTCCCACTCTTTTAATCTTAAAATAACGAGGTGTAGCACAAATAATTAGTTTACCAGTGCCCTCTCTCTCATTGAAACAAATAAGTCTTCTACTTAAAATCTTATCCATCGACCTAGTAGTAGATGTGGAAAACGAGTATGACGAAATCAATCATGTTATATTGAACCAACTATTTTTTTGGCCCGCATTGATTCTGCAGCAAGCAGGTGACATATAGAAGTGTGCACATTTAATTTATTGGCCTTCACAATGCGAAAATGCCCTCAATTCTCTCATTATTAACTAATAGCTCTCAGAAACCTTTTCATTATCATCTGTCCACTTACAAAGTAATAATACTGTTGCACCAAAATAAAGTTATAACTATTGTCTGCTCGAGACATAACCATTGCCCAGTTTCGGTAAGTTTTTACAAAAGTTTGATTGTTGAAAGTAAATTATGTAGGTTTATTTTTGTGTTGTGGCACTTGAAGATCTATTGTTACCTTTATAAGGTAAAGGCTTTATTTAGTTCACTGTAAATTGAAATATCATGAAGCTTTTTCCATGTACATTTGATTCATAAAATGCCTTTCTTTATTCGTTGGATAAAAACATTGCTTCCAATTTACTTTCACAACGTTTTTATTAAAACAAATATAATACAAGCATTTTTCATTCAATTCAATGTATGTACATAAAAAAAATACTAAAAAAAATGCATTGTAAAATTTAGTGCATTCATTTTTAAAAACATTCTTTGATAATAATAATGATTTAAAATTAGAGATTATTGAGAGAAAGTTAAAAAAAAAAACACTTTTCATTTTAATCAAACATGCTAAATAGTCAATAGACCTTCAGAGTTTAAAAGAAGCAATATTTCTGTTCATTCCAGTGACAACAACGTTATAGTTCTACACTGGAAGAAGAAACAATTAATGTTTAAACATTTATTTGGTCAAAACTGTTTGACACCCTCGAGAGTGGTAACATTTTCATTTTAGTTACACTGAAAGAAAAATATGACCAAGTATATTTTTTGCGCATTCAAGCTTTTAAAGTGAGCATTTTTAATTTAATAAAAACACCATAATCCTTTGTACTTCATTCCACTTTATTTAATATGTCAGGACCGGTTTCGCTCATTGCGAGCATTGTCAACTGATAAGAAATATAATTTAACAATGCTATTTATACAAAATTGAAAAGTTATACACAACAATTGGCATTGAAAAGAAATTGCCAATTACATTAAAGTGATTCTAAAATAACACAAAATTAAAATGTTCAACACATCTAACATATAATTAAAAAGTAATTCCAGATTAATAAATTCAGAATGGCAATTGAAAGTAATTACAAACATAATAATGAAGTACAAAGGATTATGGTGTTTTTATTAATATAATGCCTTTCCACCAAATATTGACAGTGAACACCCTAAATTGATTTTAAAGTTTAATTTAGTTGAAAAACAACTGACGAAATCCTTTTAATACTCAAAATATTAAAAACTTTTTAGTTCTCCATTGACCATATTATTTTTAAATAAAACTGATTTGTTTATTAATATTTCAATATTTTAATATAAACTTTGACATGTGTATTTTATAAATCGCTCAATGCACAGTTCCCGATTTTTCGGTTGGCTCAATTGATGGCGTTGTCTAATAAAAGGTATTCTTCATTTTTCCCACCAAGGTTATGATATTTGTGGTCACCCGCATACCCTCACAAGTCACGACCCATCAGTCAACGTTTCGATGACATGCCAGCCGCCAACTTTTTTATCGGAGGCGATCTGTATGCGCGGCGGGATTCAAGCCAGCAAACCCTCCACTTAAATACAATGTCAGTCACCACCGATCTCAAGGGTTGTGAAAATGTCCTTTCCATTTAGTTATTCTAAGATCAGAATTCGGTAGCTTTTGTGCTTCAATTTCAACAGCCATTTTTAATTAAATAATCTAGTTATTTTAATAAGGCTGCAGTAAATGACAAATATGTAAACTTGAATTGAATAATTACCATTTATTATGAAACATGACTTACTGACACTCAATTCTGTTATTTTTATCCATGTCCGCATCCAGCATCTTGATAGATTTTTTTCTACGAGAACTGTTTGTTACTCAGTCGCTCAAGAAAGACAAGGCTAGGATGGGACTGGTGATTAATTAATCGCTCTCGTTACGTCCAGTTATTGTAAGATTAGAAGGTTGGGAGGAAATATTTTGTTATGTAACTCTAGTTTTATCACTTAACTAAGCAACACTTTCAAGACTGTTTAGAATGTAAGCAATTGTGAAATGTAAGATTGCTCTGCACTAATGGTTTGTTTTGAAAAGTGTAGTGCTAATCATATTATTTTTTTTGGAAAATTATTTAATTCAGAATGATCAAGCTATGGCTAATTTCCTTTTACGATTATTGATGTTTGTTTTCTTTCATTCTCAAAAGGTTTGACTAGTCGGCACCGTTTATTGAAAAATTGACTGTTATAATTAGACAATTGAAAGTTCATTTAATTTATTATGAAATCAGACATGATATAAATTCATTTTATTATTTAGTACCTACTGAAATCTCTCGTGTTTTTATAAGTGTTTCATTGTTGTTTTTTTCCAACTTTTTGGCATAAAACCATAGATTTATGATGCATACGCAACTTAAATAAACTTAAGTAAGAACCAATGCATATCATCTCTTAGAAGGGTTAACATTTCTGACATAGCACTGGGGGGTCCAAGACATCTCTCGTGAGCTGCAGTGGAAACAATGGTTAAAACCAACGACAGTCGGAATCCTTCGTGACAGAAAATAATAAATTGGTTCTTTACTGTTTAAATGTTATTTTTTTTTTAAAATACTGCATGTTATAAAAATGAATTCAATATGACTATGAATGCAATTAAATTATTAACAAATACTGTTTTACTCAGCTTGTTTTAGTTTTGTGATATCTATTGATACGGACGAAGATACTCCATGGAAAAAGAATTGATAAGTAAGTCTAGTGCGATTTTTCCGACAACATCCACTGTACAAAGTCATAAAAGTGGGTCTGTTTTCACTCATGTCCATTGTTCTCTCTAAGCTGTGCGCGCGCACATGCATTAGAACAGAGCGCACAAAAGTTAACCAGCTATACCACCACCAGAATAAATTAATTGTTATTATATAGTGTTATTAATTATTTTCATTATAAAAAATAACCATTTCGTTAAATAGGTCTAAATACCGTTATGTGGCGCACAATTTTTTTAATTTCCTTTCAAAGTTGCACAGCCAATGTATTTTGCGCACATATCCATCGGAAAATAAGAGGGAACATTGCTCATGTCCATACAAAGTATATGTATCAACAAACATAGCACTATCAAAGCGATTCCTATTGGTATCACCTTTGACAGGCTGGCTTTACAATATGTGAGAAGAGAAAAAATATATCATGGCTTCATCGTATTATCATCAGAGATAAAAAAAAATCCAAATGATAGAATTGATATTTGACCTCGTTTAAGCAAATAGAAATGTTCGCGTTATTGTGCTAGCACAATTAAACATGAAACTGCGTTAGAGAAGTCAGTATATATATATAACCAGATATTATGTAACGATTCACATTTACATTACTTATCAATGCACGACTTAACTAGTAAGTGTATAGGCTCACTGATGGGCTCAACAAAAGGGAGAAATTATATTACTTCTGAGGTTATGTTAGTATACTGACAAACGCTAGTCAAAGTAAAAATGACATTACGGCTAAGGTTGGGTTTAGTAAGATTTGTTGAATAGAAATAGAGCAAGAATGAAAACAAGACTTTATCACTTTTTGACTACAGTTAACATTGACTAGCTAAAGTGTTCATGAATTTTGTCGTGTATTCTATAACTGGTTAAAATATACAGTTTATATATTAACTAGGTACATAATTTGACTGTTTTATAATTTAAGGAATTGCTTGGTGGAATTTCAATATTAAATTTGAACGATTCAAATTTGACTGTTTTATATTATACAATCTTTAAAAACGTTCGCAAAATGATTTAAAAAAAACCAATAATGCTGTTAAATATTTCAAAATGGTAAAAAATAAATGGTGTATTGTTGAAACGTTCGATATGAGATATACTTAAAATGAAAAAAGTGACATTTTATAAAATAGTATTTTATGCACCGATGGAATACTCAAAAAATTTTGAACAAAAGTGAACAACTAGCTATCTTAAAATATCTTGATAAGATGAATCTAAAAAATCTGATTAATTACAAATATCACCATGTTTCAAATACTATGTGTTCCAAATTGAATTCCATCCTTTTCCTCTTGCCGAGCGATGTCTAATCAAACGGTGAGATCTCGTCGGTGAAACTTATCTTCGTCAAACACAGACGGATCTTATAAAAGACTCTTTCTTACTCATAATAATTCATACTTGAATGAGAAAAATCGCTCTTAAGTTATTTTTACCCAAGGTTGCATCATATATTTTTTAGATTATATTATATTTGTTTGATTGAATCCAATTCCATTTTTAGCCTTTTCTGTCTATCCTCCAGTCCAAGGGAAGGCAAATTTTTCGGATGAAGACCCAAATTTAGGAATTCAAAATGAGCGGTGGGCCGCAAGTTAAATACCATTTTAACCAATGAACACTATTTATTATCATGAAAAAAATATATTACAAAAAAAAACAATCCGATGAGATGAATGGAACTGTTTTACGTCTTTTATATAATCCAAAAGTAGTGAACATTTTTTAGCAACATCTTTAAGCTGGTTGAATTTGTCCGAATTAATTGCGCTATAAAATTTTCAGAATTCTTCACTACGGTAGAATTTCATTAAATCAGGGTCACACTGCAGATCAATAATCTCAAGCTGTAGCTTAAATTTATTATATTTATTTTTAATCTTTTTTGAAAAGGTGTTAAAAGATAAAAACATGTTTTTTTCGAAAATATAATATTGCTCGCGGGTCGCGGTTTGCCCGTGCCTGCTCTAGTCTATTCGAAAAAGAGAGGTTGAGCAACTGAGTAACTAGCAGTTCTCGTAGAAAACTTTTGTTGATATAAGTACTATAAGAAGTCCATATGCTCACATTTGGAGCAGACATAATAAGAAATAACAATAATTAGATTTTTCGATTAAATAGATTTTTTTAGAAATCTATAAAGGCTATCATGATCAAAATTTTCTTTAAATTTTCCAATGCATATGTTGAATTTAAAAAATATCTTATTCTTTTACATGTCAAAAAATAAAATAACAAGAAATATCAACATATATTTACTGTATTATAAATGTTCGAGACCTACTGTAATCTACCTTAATCGATAACCAATGAAATACGTTTCTTTTATAAGCCAAATTATAGTTGTACATATACAAAATTATGTATAGCAAGAAGGTACAAGTAACATAGTACTCTCATGTGTCATTTTTACTTATTGTATTTAAAATGATACAAAAAAATACTAAAACTTTTAATTGAATATATTTGATTACAAAATTTTGCAAGCTTTCGTCATAGACCTGAAACAAACTCGTCAGCGTAAAGCAATATTTTGTGAGTAAATAGTGAATCTTTCAGTACAGAGCCTGCACATTCCGCGGGCTTGAATTCTGTTCCCGTGTACTGTGGACATTTATCTCTTTCATATTAGCTACGTACGAGAAGTTTATGACAAATGTCCGATGCCTGGCAAGCGGCGCATACATGCGGACACACACTGTGCTATAGGTCGATCGACTAAACTTGTTCAATGAACACGATACACATTTTGACTATATCGTATATATATATATATTAAATCCATGTCTGCTCCCAATGTGGAGCATATGGCCTCCTAACGGAGGTGTCTCAACAAAAGGTTTTTTTTTCTACGAGAACTGTTTGTTACTCAGTCGCTCAACCTCATTTTTTTTATACCGTTATTTGATTAGACAGAAAGATAGACCCCGTGCAGTTATTTATCGGACCAAGAATACGACGAACACATTTTTTACTCTTTCTTGATCGTATTGAGTTATGGAAGGTGGCCGTGAAACAGCGACTGCATACACATAACGAGTGGTTGGTGGGATAATCAACAATCAATTTGTAATTCAAAGGCTTAGCGACAAGCTTACTACTTGTCCTGTTCTTGTCTTAAACTTTATATTCTTTCTCTCTTCGAAAAAAAGAAAGATTGAACAACTGATTACCAAGCAGTTCTAGTAAAAAAACTTTTATTGAGATATCTTTCACATCGAGAGCGGATATGGATAAAAAATATTTTTTTCCAAATGTGAAAGATAGCCCTTAAAGTGAATATTGTTACTCTATTAAATTATCTCAGCGATGTGTTCAGCTTAAATTCTTCGTAATGTACAAGCAATGTAGCGATATTTTTACTCTACATTTTTGACCGATAGTTATTCAAGCCCGTGTCCATAATACTCGACACAATAGAATGCCTCTCAGTATAACCGGTGTCCAGTAAATGTATTCCGCTACATATTTCGAATACTTTGCATACTGTAAAACGTAAAATCATGTCGACGTTTGTCATCTCGCTGGTTGGGTAATCACTGGATCGAATAAAATGACAAACACGACTCAAAAAAGGTCGGTTAACCGTTTACTGTGAATTAATGGTTGGGAAAAAAATGATCACCCACTAAACTGACAAAGGCTTTCAATTTATTTTATGCATTTTATGAGCGGCATTTTTAAATTTATTCATTCAAAGCGTATTGCACCTGATTTACTTTTATACATGGTATAGAATGAATATATTTGGAAAACTTTGCTTGAAAAGGATTTAAAATAATATCTGGCTAATGCCAGAAAGTCGAACAATGATTTTAAAAGAATATTACACTATTTTGAAAAAAAATGAAGTTTATTTATTTCTTCTTTAAGGCTGTTCAAAATTTAAAAAAAACGTCTCATTTACATATATAATATAGGCAGGGCCGACTCAATAATTTCTGCACTTCTGTGCGAGTAAATGAGTGGATAGCACTAATATCTTTGTCCCTATTTTCGCCACTTTTTTCACACTTATTTGTTAATTTTATTTTAAATTTAAAAACAATATTATTACTTTTCCACTATGGATTACCCCTAATAATAAGATTCAAACACGCACCGAATAAGGGAAAGAAAAACATATAAAACGATCAGAATACAAGAGAAGAAAGAGAACTAGAACGAGAGCTCTTCTCTCTGCAAAATATGAAAAATAACAGTCAGTTAGTCAGACAGTGAACGCATTCAAAATAATAAATATTTGAAAATAATAAAACTAACTATTATATAAACAGTAAATATTTAATCTAAAAACAGTTTGAAACTGAGCTTTCTTCCTTCTCTGTAAAAGACAAAAGGCGCCAGTCAGACTTTTTTGAACTGTATAAACAGTCAATATTTCAACAACAAATAGTTGTAAACTGAGATTTCTTTTTTGCTAGTATGAATATAAATAATGTTTTTCGTTTTCAGTAAAAAAACAGTAAAAAGAAAAACATTTACTTGTGACTGGTTTGTGAACGAAGGCTTAGACATTTTAATTTAATAGGTCATTTTTGACATTACCACATACCATGGCCACGATATATATGGTATGACAATAATTACACGGAAAATGTAACATCCACTGTCCCATGACAAAATAAGCGATGAGATGATTTAAAAAATATATTATAATGCCTATTTTATGTGTCATTTTTAATCTGATTTTTTAGTTGTTTTTGTAAATTATTTCGTTCATTATATACAAAGCCCATATTTATTTTAAAATTGTTATACACATAAGTATAAGCGTTTTCAATAAGTTGATCATTAAGTCCAAATTACGCGCGAAGGTAATGCGTTGAAGTTTTCATAATTAGGTACGTGCGGTTCCATCGAAACATTTCACGCATAATTTATGATAAGTTCATCGAATACATAAGAGCCCCTTTAAAAATATTACTTGGGCTCATATATTGCTACGATAACTTCAAGTGAACGATGTTATACATGTGAAAAATTTCGTCCTTGTATACTTCTAATGCGCTGAATCCATATTCTTTATGTCAAGAGGAAGGTTTTTAATGATGAATGACAGTTTGCGTTGAGCATTTTTAATTGATCATAAAGTGTATGTTACTGGGATTGGAATCAGCCACCATTTTAGTATGTCAAATGTTGAGAAATTGGTATACAATTGTTTGTCGTATTTTCTATAAAGCAAACACGTTAAGACAGACAGTAAAAAAAGGTAAATTACAATATTGGGTATAAATTGATTGTTTGTAAAGCTTGAAACTCATAGTTATGAATACCTCCTCAAGCATTTTTTTATAACAAATTAGCAATGAATCCAATTTCAATGTTCCAATAAGGTTATCCAATCCCGGAGCCTTTTTGTGATCCCGGGATTACGGGATTGATTTCGGGATTAACATTACAAGCATCCATGCTTTTAGAAAAAAGTAAATAAATAGTTTTTTGCTGCTTTTGCCTGGATTTTAAGACGTGAGGTCTTTCACCTTAGCCAACGACGTTAATCTATGGCCTACGGAATACGGACCCGACATTTTTTACTTCAATTGACACACACATGCAATATCAAGTGGTGTGGAATTATAAAAGTTCTTACTGAATACGAGCGTATTTTTTTAACGTTAATTTATAAAAATTTACATTTTAACCCGAATGTAATTTTAATAGTGTGTAAGAAAACACTAGAATTTTGTAGCATCAAAGCAAATTCAACTATATGTTATTATATTAGTGAAGCTTAAAGCTCTGTAAGATTGGAGCACTTACGGCAAACCATCATGTATGCAAGTCCATAATGCACATTGAACACCTTTATAGTTAAATGCTTCTCGCTTTATCGTTGGTACAGCATTATGGGCGGTATTTTGACACCAGGTTTCAAGTAATAATCGATCGGTTCCGGAGAGGCGCTCACGAGGTATCAGACTATAGTGATGTGTTGGGGCGGCGCTTAGAGACCACACACCACGGTGCTCCTGCATACTGTCCTTCGCCATTCACAAGCTCCACGCTCCACGTCCTCATTTTGGCCTGCAAAATAAACGCAGCATCACCTCTGAAGCGAAAGAAATCAACCTGATAATAAATGGGCATTTTATAAAATGTATAGATATGACATCGCTGTTTAAGCAGGAGTATAGTTTTGAATATACGGCAGGTGAAAATTTGAGTTTTTAGGATGAAGGATAGTCTTGATATTGTATAATATGTAGATACATTTTCGATCGAAAAATAGGTCTATGTTTTTACACCAAACTGACTCAAAAAATATTAATAGCAAGTTACAGTTATCTGAATTTAAAACCGAATTATCCACCTACACATCTACTTACTTGGTCAAACTTGACCACAAACAAAAATGCACCTACTGAATTATGACAGAGAAAAAAATCATATTCAAGAATCTCACATTTAACTTGTTTTTACTACTTAGCAACTTCTGCCAGTACGGTAATGATACGATTTAGTTAAGTCTTCACATTCGGGCTAAAGACTCGTTTTGCGTTTCTCAACATAAATTTAACTAAAACTCGTATTTTAATATATATATTTGTTCATCAGAATGAGAACGAAAACATTGAAAATCTTCTCATTCATTCTATAAAGTTAGTAAAAAAAATCATTTTTTAGTTTGAAATATTTTTAATTCACAACGAAAACTATTAACAATTTTCATGTATTCAAATTTATGTTGGTATAATGTATTATTAATTATTCAATATATTGAACATGCTGAGTCCGAAAAACCATGTTTTTGTAATTTTTATTAGTAAAACTCTTTTACAAAAAAGCATGTTCATTTTTAGTATTCAAACATGTTATGATTAATTTCTATCATTTTCGTAGGTACCTAATTATTCTTTAAATTTTTTTTATTTACAAATGTTTAATGATTTAATTAAATAATAAGAGACCACTACAAGCACTAAGTGAATGTCATTTAAAAGTAAAAATATTTTCAAGTAAAAACTAAAAATAAAATATTCGATATTTCATGATGCATTATTATTATTATCATCATAAACGACATTTAATATCGTGTTAGTATACATGGCCACGTATTTCATACCAACACGCAAAAACGGGGTATGAATATTAATAAATTAAGGAATCATTTTTTAATAGATCGTTAATAATATGTCATTTTCGAAGGATTATTATTATCATTAATTTCACATCGGTGATTTTATTTACAAGGTGATTCGCGATTTGTTCAGCAAAAATACAATCTTTTAAAACCTTGGATTTTTTTGTTTTTGTCTTCGACATGATTAAAGGCGCATTAAATTTTCATTAATATTTAACAACGTTACAATCTAAAAGACATACCTGATATTATTTTATTGCGGTTTATGTAAAAAGGCTAGAGAAATTTTACGTCATATTAGTTTGTAAAATGAAAAATAATTGTTGGATATATTATTTTTAATTGTTTTTTAAAATTATGTATAACATATTTATAATAATAAATTAATGAACAAGAAGCATTTGCCAGATAAAATGTAAATATTCTTTTTTTGCAATAAAGGACTAAGTCATTCATTGTTTAATTATTTTAATTATCACCTCTCGCATCTTTCTTTTCATATCCATATTGTTATTGAGAAACAGACTTCATATTGGTATGTTATAATTATAAGTTTAATAGTCAATATCAATCTAAAGCTTTATTTTGTGGTAACTTTGTATACGAAAGTTTCAAGTACCTTAATGGAATTTAGGTGTAGGCATTGAAACGTAGACAAAATGCTTTTACTAACAAAAAAATATAAGAAGATAAAACAAAGTTATCCTTAAAATTATGCGATTCATATCGTCTTAAGTGCATTTCTTTCAATTGAAATGTGTAAAATTTACAATTTATATGATGAATAACATTAAACTATTGACGTTATCTTTGTTTCAAAACAAAAATAGCCAAATGATTAAGAGTTATTTTAAAAATATATAGTGCAAATTATAGTCATAGAATGCCAACATTCAATTAATATGTGAATCGATTGTCAGTAAAAACGTTTATTTCGTTCACTAATTTTTTTACATAATATAATATGGTTTTTTCAGTAAATTATTCTGTTTTAAAATATGATTATTAAAAATAATTTCCTATTCGTTTTCTATTTTGATTTTCGCAAGTAAATTAAAATTTATGTACGTCGTTTGCGCTTTCATGTTGAAATAATGGCGTTTAGATACATTATTATTTGCAAACTTACCGCGTTATTAAGGAACTTGACTATAACCTACACGCCTATCTATCTAATTGGCCAGATTTAGTAATGCCCATGCACGATTATCTATTCATTTTGCCTCATTTTAAGTATATAAGGTTAAAGAAGGGGGTTAGAAGCAAAGGTAAGCAATCTTAAAAAAAAACATTTCAACCTATGGATGCAAAATCTAAAAGCTAAGAATTCTTCAGCTTGTGTAATATTTCTGTTCGAAATCTGCATGAAGTCCATTGAACAGGACTTTCCGAAATAAGTTCTGCGGAAAACTGGTGTTTCGTGGGACTTAAGAACATAGATATTCCGCAAAAATTTGGAAGGGTTTTATTCGGTGTAACCCATTTAAGCATTTTTTACTTCATAATAAATATCGAGTGATGGTAAATTTTTATTGATGCTTAAAAAGTTAAATATCTAAGTACATGTGAAGATTTTGAATTACTTTGAGCTTTGTATACTCAAAAAAATATTATTTGTATGTAACATGTTTTAAAAATAATTAATTAATAAATAATTAGCTGTTAAATAACATTTTTTAAAAAATATTTCTACTATTATGTATACAGTAATGTTTGAATGCATACAGTATGTGTCGAAAAATCCCTCATTCGAGAGCGATAACCTAACTACTAGTGCTGCCATAAACTGTCCATTAGCACATATGAGGAGCAAACATTCAAAAGGTGTTTTGTCACAAATTTTGAAAAATGGCGTTTTATATCAATTCTGATAGCCCATAATAAAACCTATGAATGGAAATCAAAATTAGTGTTCAAAAAGGTTTTTTTCATATTTAAATGAAATTATAAAGTTGACACATTCATACAAACCGTCACTTTTGCTACACTTAAATCATCATTTTCCAAGCTTTGTATTTGTGTGACAAAACACTTTTTGAATGTTTGCTCCTCATATATATAGCAGTGGAAGCGAACGTGGATGAAAAGATATATTGTATAATTTTTGTCTTTATTTGATTGAGTATACCAGTTAACAGTAATCTATCTACATTATAGATCACTTTTTTAATTTCAATTTTTAAAATAAGTCTTTAAATATGCTAAATATGCAAAGGAAAATAGGTTATTTATTTGAGCCGGGTCCGTGATCTAATGGTATAATTTTTGTCTTTATTTGATTGAGTATACCAGTTAACAGTAATCTATCTACATTATAGATCACTTTTTAATTTCAATTTTTAAAATAAGTCTTTAAATATGCTAAATATGCAAAGGAAAATAGGTTATTTATTTGAGCCGGGTCCGTGATCTAATGGTCAACGTCGTTGGCTTCGTCAGCATCAGTTGTCGTAAAAACACTTCTGTTGGGATTAAAGTATATGTATTACATACATATATAATATATATTTATATATTAACATATCTAATATTATCTGAAGGGAAATTTATAAACAAAAACATACCCAGTTTTAGCAAACGGTGATGATGGATTAAGCAGATGACGATTTTGTTTCAAAATAATACAACTTAGACAATTTACCGCAAATCTAGTAATGATATTTGCTAAATAGAACCCTCGTCTAACCTTAAAGAATAGTCTCGATTTAAAAAAAAACTTTAAATTAAATGCACTTGTCTAAATCGGAGTGCAAGTATGTAAGTCGGGTAAACCACCTGGTCCCCGAGCTAGGAAGCGGCGGAGGAATAATAAGTCAGAGCCAGTCTCAGGGGGTGACCGCCGCTAAACGTCCACCGCCCACCCTAATTGACCGCCCCTGACTCTCCACCCTTGCTACAGCGGCCCTTACAGAACGTCCTGATTATTTGCAGGATACCCAAACAACTCGCAGAAACAAACCCATTGTCAATTTATTTTTTGGCACATATGGAAATAAAAAATAAATACACTTTATTACTATCATCCAAAATATCAGTTGATCTACGTTTTACAAAAAATAAACTTTATCTCTTATTTCGGGTAACTTTGCCTTCAATATAATAGCTACTCTAAAACCGATTTATAAAAGTATTTTTATAATTCAGGAATTCATATTATACAAAGAAGATGCGTTTATAAAATGTTTAATTGTGTGATAACTGATAATTTAATGTGTACGTGACATTTGCAAAATGGTATCAATTATGTATAAATAAATGTAAGATTTTCTCTGATTTTGCATATATTACAACAAAATATTACGGAAATGACCGTGTGGGTTGCCATACTAAGTAATGAGATAAGTATTGACAAAAAGTCAAACGGAACGCAATTTTTTACCAAATAACTGACTGGTGTATTCATATTTTACATAAATAATAGCTCTTGATCTATTTCTCTTTTTTCTCTTGTATTTTAATGTTGTTTTTTGATCGATTTATTTATTTTGTTTTAAACAACTTAAGATTAAATTGATGATAAATTAAGAAAGTCACCCGAGATAAATAAAAAAAATAATACTGTAATTGTGTAAAAAAACATGGGAATTCAGGGCCCATAAAATCGTTAAGCGAAGTTCTTGCCTATAGACTTTAGAAAATGATTTTTTTTTGCAAAATAATCAAATCCTGTACTGTTTGTATGCATTGGAAAACAAACCACTGCATTTATACGTTTTCTCTCAATTATATATTACATTCAAAAAACGTTTTGAAAGATTAATAAATAATTGCGTTTTTTAATGCTCGTGTTCCGGCGTAAAGAAAGATTTTTTTAGCTTTTAATAAATACCTAGATACAGTGGTAGCAATGCACGATTTTTACATTGTGCCATGTTCGCTACGTTAAACATGAAGAAATAGTGTTAATATCACGTTGTAATTTACCGGTGACGAACTGTAAATATTCTATTACACTTGGAGAGAAGTCGTTAAGGTTTCGTCGTGATTTCGCACAACTTAGTTGGCCACAACTGTCTAGTTAGAACAAACTTTCTAAAAGAAATATAATATAAACATATACCTACATGGTTTTTTTTTGTAATTTTTAAAATTGGCTGCAGCTTTGTTTAAAATAATCGTCATTGTGATTGTACAAAATTTTCATTTTGAAGAAATAAATACAGAGCGTCAAGTCGAAACTTTTCACTAATTTTCCGCCGAAAATGATATGGTCCAAATACAAATCCGTTTCACTTTTTTCGTTGAGAAACACAATTATCTAACGAAAGAAAATACAGTCTTCTATTTGAGACATTTCATGATTTTTTTATTGTTTCTGATATCATTATAAGTTATCAACCGTACATATTATTTATATATGTTTTTTCACTTTTACATCGGTAGATGTAACTTTGTCTATCTGTTTTTTCTAATATGATTTAATTATTATATTATTTCATGAGAATCCCAGAAATAAAATTGATTGATTCTTCAATAAAAACGACATGTTCACAAAATAACATATTTCTATAAATAATATATACCGATGTAAATTTTGAATTATTATTTTTGCAAAACTGTGCTTGATAAAAAAATATTGCAACCTTTAGGCAAAAATTTTCACTTTCGTATAGTCATTTAATGCTTTCAAAAAAATACTGTGTGCTCAAAAAAAAACTTAACACTTCTTAAATTTGAATCGTCCAAACTATGTACATTCTCACAGATTTTGTCACTTACGACCCGGGTTTCGCCTTTCGGCATCTTCAGGCATTCAAGTGCACGGATAAACTTGAACTGACGCTAAGTAAATGAAAGTTTCGAGTTTATATAAGAAATAAATGCATCACTTGAGTCCAAAGCCATTGCTGGCGAAAAGAATAAGCTCATGGGAATGCCAACAGATTTGAGTAGTAAGTAGTTTCAAGAATTATATTATTTGTTTGCCGACAAATAATATTAAAATTCCACCAAGCACCTTCAGTCGAAATCTTAAATTAACACTTCTTGTAAAAACTTATTTTTAGTTTTCCTTTGAAATAAATAAAAACGATACTTTTTATCAATTTGACCGTTTATTAAATAAAATGAAGGCTATAACAGATTAAAATAACAAAGTATTTTAGCTCTACAGTTTTTAATAATTTTATTCGTTGATAGCTATTTCGGCTTGCGCCATCGTCAGAACTATGACTCTGACGATGGCGCAAGCCGAAATAGCTATCAACGAATAAAATTATTAAAAACTGTAGAGCTAAAATACTTTGTTGTTTTAATCTGTTATAAATGGAGTTCTACCAAGTAAATGCCAAATCAATTAATAAAATGAAGGCTTTTTATTGCCACACATTTATTTTGACTGCAACCATATTCATAATTGAAAGATTACAATTTCGGAAGTACGACAATATTTTACCGAGGGTGCGATATATCGATAAAATGCAACTTAGTAAATCCACGCTACCTTTTTACGCTAGGGGATGTGTCATTATTTTGTTTCGTTGCTTCCATTCGCAATTTTTCCAAAGTGTCTCGTCGTTTTATGAACCGTCTTCGGCGTACGTGGTTTCTTAACATCGAATGATTGCCCTGCGTGGAGTCACATCTTACATTGACTGTCCGCGGAGCAATCCGTCTTCTGAGGGGAGGACGAACAGAACTCACCCCAGGAGAGTGGCAAGGGATTGCGCCTTAACCGGAATTCAATTAGTGAATGCGTGATCCACCCCCAGGGCTTTGTGAGACATGATTTGATGAATATCCGTGTGTGCAAGCAGTCAGCAACTGAATACACATAGTAATGTTTGCATTTCATTTACAATGTTACAGTTTATTCAATGACAGCATTACTATGCTGGTATTTTTTAAAACAACTTCACATCATTAATATTTGAGAATAAATTTATTTTCGATATTTTTTTTATCCATGACCGCTCCAAATACTCCTAACGGATGTGTCATAACAAAAGTTTTCTACGAGAACTATTTGTTACTCAGTCGCTCAACCTCTGTTTTTTCAAAGAGAGTAGTAGGGTTGGAAACATAAGGCTAGAACGGGACTAGTGGTTAACAAATCGCTCTCACTACGCCTATTTATTGAAGGGTGGGAGAGAATTTTTAGACCGCCATATGACCCAGAGGGGTTTTTGTCCTAGTAAGAATAGCATTTTTTTCAGTCCTTTAATAACTGGGTGTATCGAGAGCAATTAGTTAATCACTAGTTATATCCTGGCCTTATACTTCTATACCTACTCCTCTCTCTCAAAGATTGAGCGACTGAGTAACAAACAGTTCTCGTAGAAAAAAAAGCTTCTGTCAAGATACCTCCATTAAGAAGCTATATGCTCTACATTGGGAGTGGTTATGGGTATCAAAAAGGTATATAGCAACAGTGAATTAGGAAGTTTAACCAATGAGTTTACAAAGCGTTTGTTTAAGTTCATCCGTAAAATGTAATGCATGAAGACAGCTAAAGGCGAAATCGGTCCATGAAAATGGACAAAACGTTTAAACAATTCAAATTTCATATTGAAATTCTATGATACACTTTATGTAGAAATGTATAAAAAATTATAAACATATTTTATTTATGCATAAATAATATAAATGTATAGTTTAAAAGTATTATTATTTTTAACGAGTTCATACAATTATCATCAAGGTATAAAATGGGTTTCGTGTTAAAATGACATTTTAACACGAGTAGCATGAAACCATTTTGCAAAGGGTTGATAAATATCATATAACATGTTGAAACCAAGTAATGAGTTGACATGATTTTATATATTTAAAAAAATCTAAAACAACACGCGTTGTCAATTGGTCGCAGGTATCAATTAAAAAAATAACATAACATGCAAGCGTACACTGCAACAGTTTTTTTTTTAAATGTATCTTAACATCGTTGCCATTATCGCAAACAATGGCGGCTCATCAATATGTAGGTAGCTCACAGTAAAATAATTATACATTATTATTATTAGCTATCAAATGATACAGCGGTAAGGATACCACGCCCCACCCCTGTCCTGTGCGTTTTGCCGACATGATATTATGAAGTTATATCAAATTCTGATTGTATAGTTGGGCTGGCGGAAGTAGAATGATGTCCTGCAGTGTAATGATACGTCTACTTAAATGCGGGAATACGAAAGTCATACTTTTATATCTTGATTAATATAACTTCTAATAGGACTTCATAACTCTTATCGTCTGATTCTGAAATGTTATAGGCGGGGCAATTACATTTGTTCTCGTATATTCTTCTTTAACACTATATATAGTTGTTCTGGCGAAAAACGTTTTACTGGAAAGATTAAGTCATCCAATGTTGAGTAAAATTTAATATTATGTAGGGCTAAATGCTCTGCTATTTTAACCACATTATTATGGCTACTTGTTTTTACAAGTGACTAAAAGGTAATTGTTTGATCATTTTATCAAGTATACTACGACTTTTGTAAATTTATTTATTTCTGTCCATAGACACAGGGATGGGCTGGAAGGGGCTCGGAGGGGCTCGCGCGAGCCTCTTGTTAAATTTGACTAAGGCCAGCGAGCCCCTTGTTAAAAATATTCTCAGATCAAACAGCAATTGCTGTAGATGGTTTATATGTATTATGAAACAAAAGACTTAGTTTTAGTTGCATTTGGAAATTTCTCGATAAATACATTAATTTCGAGTGCATACTTAAAGATGTCATGAGTTTTTTTAAATTTAAATAGCAGTATATTTTTACATAATAAAAGCATATAAGGTAAAATTCGATTGACTTCATAATTATTGCGAATCATCCTTAAAGAGTGATAAAAAATCCACATCTTATCTGGAACACCGCGAATATCTCTCAGGTTAACCGAGCCCTTTGTTAACATGTCTGTAGTGTCTGAAATCCTTTCAAAGTGATTAGCCAGCCACTAGTCGTGTAGTACCATAGCAGTTTTAAGTTCCGTAGTACCCATATCCATCTACCATTCCTCGCTTTGAAATGAGAATGATTAAGCTTCTGAATAAAAAACAGTTACTGTTAAACAACATCTGTTGAAATAATATCCATATGAATCAATTTATTTTCGGGGCTGCAAGTTTTAGTGTGCGTGAGCGTCAAAGTTATCCGGGTCACTTTCATTTCTGATGTTATAGTTTAATTGCATTTTTTATTATTTTTAGTCATACAAAAATTGATTAAAGAATTCAGCTATGTATCCGTAATAGGCATACAATTGTAACCGACAATTTATAAATTTTAAAGGAGAAGGTTTAGTGCGGTTAGTAAAAAGTAAATATGATAAATGCCTATTCTGATATTATATTAAAATTGTCCAACTAATATATAATATATAACAATATCTGTTCTCTAGATCAGCGTTTCTCAACAGGGTCCATGTGTAACAAACACTAAAATACACAGGCCCTAAAAAGATCAGGCAAATGAGATTTTATTTGTCACTGACCCCTTTGGCGATATTGAACAATGATAGGCTTAAAACGCAATTCACCGAATTGTATCGCTTATGTTCGTTTACCGATTGTGTGTCGATTGAGCTTATTTGAGTTTCTTAAAATCTTAAAATACTTTACCCGAAGATTGCTAGTTCTAACCAGTTCATCGACCATTGTACCTCAACCGAATCAGGTACATCGTGACATAATGTATAGTGTTGTATAAAGCTACATAGTCAGTGGGAACCAGACACGCACGTCCATGGAACCAAATCGGATTGTATGTACATAATATATATTCAGAAGCCATTTTTATTGTATTCATAACCTTTTAGTCGGGGACCCGTTCCGTTTGTATTTTATATAAACGGCCAACCGTCGAATATCAGACATCAGCCGATTGAGGGGATATGCCATGTTGTCGATGTATTGTATTAGATATCGCAGATAAGTTACCGCGGACAGAGAATCATATTCATTCTAGCTTAGATAAAATAAAAATTTTCAATAGCGAGATGCGAATGATTCGAAAACTACGAACTACTATCGAAGAAGAGATAATATCTGTACGGTAATGATTATTCTATTGTCTTTTATATTTTAGATATCAAATTACATAATTAGACAACAACTTAACAATAATATTATCAATTATTTGTTAATCAATATAAAATATGATTTGATTTTGAGCGTACAATTTATTCCTTTCCGCCTATACGAGAAATCATCGTATTTAACATGTAGAACACGGTTTTTCAAGCAGGGGCCACAAGGAAAAAATATTTTTTCGGCAGCCACATCACAGTTTTGGGGGACCATGGGAAAAATCTAGAAGAGCTAAAAAAAAGTCTCATGCTTTTCATTTTGGGAAATCCGTTAATTCCTGGGTAAAATCTGCCACCGAGCAAAATTTTCAAATAATTGAAAAATATTTTGGATACTTATATGCTTGTATAAAAAACGGGTACGGAAGCTACGGAAAAATATGATACTCAAAAGTAGCTATTTGCCAAAAAGGTTGAGAAACTACGATGTAGAAGATAAAATTTAATTGAATAAATTTGTTATTCCACAGATGATAAAGTAAATTTCATTTGAGGTCGTTTTTCTGAGCTAGTTGGCATATTTGAAATATTTTATAATTTAGTCTGCTGCGTTTATAGTGACTGAATTATTATAGTGAAAAATGGGTGGGAGGGTTCAAAATATCCAAAACTTTGTCATTTCGGAGAATTCATTTTTGAACGACTCAAGATTTGATAATATGTATTGAACGGTTATAAAATTGAGTACAGAAAAATCTTAAGGGTTTTTGTCAAAGCATTCCATAAAACAATCCAGTCTTACTGTTTCTATGATAAGAAATGTAATCAGATGAAGGTAGGAAGGCAGGTAGCTTCGATAGCGGCTACCCATTCGTCGCAATACGAGACGGCACCGGCGGATAAAAACTAACGATGTCCCCATATCAGGGACAACGTTCGTTCTCCAATACTAATTCAAAACAACGGCCCCAATAAAGTATTGCTCGGGAGCGGGATATCTCGAAATTGGAATCTGAGGTGAGCGGGCGATGCGATTGGTTCAGCTGTTGTGTCACGTGGTCGGCGGCCATTGGTCAACACATGTCCCCGATGTCCAAAACAATAATCGTAAAGGGGTAGCGGTGACAAAGACCCAGCGGAACGTACTGGATCTGAAGTCGAGCAAAAGTATCACGGCAACAAATCGTTTATCCCAAATTTAATAAGTTGCTTGTTAACTATTGGTTTGATATACCTGTCATAATATTTACGAAATTGTTTGGATGTCTTAGATATAAAGCTATAGCAAAATTAATAGTTTATAAAATCTCGATACTGAATCATTTGTTGGTTAGCGAAAAGAGAGTCGGACCAAAAGAAGCATATATTTCATTGTCTTTTGACGTAAGTTGACAAAAATAACACAACATTTTCCTAATCAATAACATGATTATATTGAAACTACTTACAAAATACAAGTGTTGTTCGTATCTCCTTTTAGATACTTTACTAAGGTATTCATGATTAGCATTTCGTTGTTAAAATTTTGCAGTATTATAAAAGTATTTATTTGAAAAAAGTATATTCCCTATATTATTTACACTGTCTATCGTAAACGAAATATATATGAAATAACCTATATTCTAAAATCAATTTGTTTATTTATAATTTAGTAGAATTAGTATGCTATTACTATTGTAATTGATTCGCCATATGTTCTAATTATATAATACCAATCAAAGGTAACGTTTCAGGTCGTAAGATACAACGAATACTATCGCGTTTGGCTACTTTTTAACGAAATAAATCAAATTTGAAAGAAAAAAAATTATCATAGTCTTTGTATTTGACAAAAATAATACAAATATATGGATATTTTCACTTTCAAAAAAACACTTTCGTAGCAAAAGACGTTACTAAACTTATTCAATAATTATAACCTTTATTTAAGCCTCAACATATCGATGGCTTAACGTCTTGCGCTCCATTAGCCAGGATAATACCATCTGGACAACTAATAGCACGGTCCAATCTCCAGGATAATGTCTTTTGTAGTCGGTCTCTTTGAAGCTTTATTTTTGGTATTTCCCGAAATATTTCCGGGGCATAATTTTACAATAGTGCACTTAAGGGATTAAAAAATGCAATAATTTTTTTAAATATGAAAATTACAGTAGAGAGCTGCCTTATATGTTGATTTTAATAATATTTGAAGTCTTTACCTGCTTTGTATAAATAAGTTAGTTGTTTTATCTGGAAAGGCTGTATCCACATCTTGTGGGCGTTAGAGTTGTATGAAGTGTTGTGACCATCATTTTATTATGTGAAGGAAAAAGCAATTTCAACGAAATATATTTTTGACTACCATGAATCACTTGAACAAATTTTTACAGAATATAGTGATAACGATGCGTTCAGTTGATATAAGTGCACTATATGGTGACATAGTAAATAAAAATGTTGGTCATTTTTAAATTTCTGTTATGATACTTTAGAAAGCTTCCAAAATCACAGTTATAATGATGATTTATTTTTTATTTGATAATTTTGACATCATATATATTTTAATAATAAAAATACATATTTGAGCAAAGTCAGACTATGGGTATATTAATTCGCTTTTTTCACATTTCGCTTCCTTAACGATACATATTTGTATACGTTCTGACCTGATTCATGATTACATCATGAATTGTTTTCAATTTATTTAATAATTTATCTAATCCAACTCCGGGAGCTGAATTCCACTTTGAGAAAAAAGCTTTAATTGAAGACGGGAGAAACTATTTCATGTCTAAAAAATAATCAAATGCTTCTTGCTTGAAATGAAAAACGAATTGTTACCATGTAAACAAATAACGATAATATTGTAAAAAGAGCCGGCTGCGTGGTAAGTGATCAATGTTCGGGTTTGGTTACGGAGGTCACTGTTCGAATCCCAGTACTGACAGCTAATAAAATTTATAAGCTGTCAGCACTGGGACAATAATTAATTTTATACAATCGATTTATGGATTTCTGTTTGGAGACATAAACGTATATGATGTTTTGAATTCTTACCTATCACCTATCACATCATACAAAACGGAGTGAGAGCGATTAGCGTGAGTGTGTTCGAATAAAATACAATGAAAAGGGACATTGTATTTTTGTAAAACTTATGGCAACGTTATTTATATGAAAAACTTTCAGAAACACCGAGTATTTCTAAACATCAATATTGTTATCTATTCCAGCCTTTTGGGATGATCTTACATTGTTTCCAACATTGACTTCGAGGAAGTAATCAATATAAAACAAAATTTTAACCAATAATAGCAAACTGTAGGTACTATATTTTTTAAGAAGGACTGCTAGCATAGTGCGATTGGGTAGGAATGTCGGTACGTTGTAAAATTAATTACCCCAAAGACGGGCGATGTCTGTTCTTGGACCCTCACACAATACGGTGGTCGTAAAAACGTTCATGCTAAAATATTTCTAAAGTAAATCGATAATAAAACCCCATTTTTTTCAAAATATCGCCTTAAATAATACAAGAATGGTTTATTTTACAATCCGTGATAGCTTAGTGAATATTTTAGCTCAAATTAGTGGAATTTAATTACGTTTTCGAAGAAAATTATACCAAATATGATACGCGTTATTATGGTCACCATTGGAGCTACACAGATTGTCTCAAAAATACGTTTGACTTTTTGTTTAAAACCGTACTCAATTTGCTGGTAATACGAGTAAAATCTGGACCCAGAGTAGACTATTAGTATTGAGTAAATCTAGTGAGAGTGCAAAGTGTTAAGGGTGCTACAATTAGAAATTGGCAGTTTTTAGATATGGCTGACCAATGTTTTGACATATCGTAAGTTATAAAAAAGATATCATTGTTATTAATTTCAGTTATTCAGTGAATCATTTAGTCATTTATCTCAATTAAAATCAAATTCATCGGTAAGTTGACGAAACCGTAATACAATATTACAATTTGTATTCATATAAAACTGAGAGAAGATTGTTTATATTTCTTTATTTTCATATTCAAACATCAACATACCGAGAGAAAACTAGTGCTTTTTTTCTAGTTGTAAATTTTTCATGCTTTAGAAGAGAGGTATTAAAATATAATGGGTATTATTATATAGCTCAAAACATTTTTTTTTTGACTTATCGTTTTATGGTACTAGGATATTAATATAGTAGTTCAATTCTACAAATCCAAAAAAGAAGAAAATTCTACAAACTTAAAACTATACTCAAATGAACAAGGTAAATTTAATTAAAAAAATACTTTATAATCGATCGACTTCTAAATTGGTTATAAGTTAATTTCAGATTTTCAAAAATTGGAAGATTGATAAAAAAGTAAACCTTAAACATCAAAATGTAAAAAAATCAATACACATAGTTTGGGTGTGTGCTGCGTTACCGATCCACAGATAAATGAAAGCAAATATTTATTGTAATTAGCGTATATTTCGACCGGGGCTGTAGAGAGGTGTCCGCAAAAATTTGACTCTTCTTCTGCCGAGAACATTACTAGCGGCAGTGTCGTGATATTGAACACCCCCCCAGCCAATATTCGGCGCACATAACTCATCTAAAATTGGAAAAACCCAGCGCAACAATACATTGCATGCTTACACAATGGCCAGAAGTTGATTTCGACCGGAAATCATTTCGTACGCAGCTCGAACGGTAAAGCATCCTAGTTTTCACTTTTATATTCAGAATTATGAACTTACATAATATGCTACTTAAATCTTAATAAATCAGTTTTACATACAAAATTTTTAATATTTACACAAGCTGTTAGTGCTATTAGTGCGTTGTTTGTCATACGAGCTTTATTATCCTGAATTTAGATTCTGATTTGAACTTTATAAATCACAGGAAAAAGACGCGGCGAGTTGAAGATAATAAAATCGTTCAAGTACATCAGTGGAAAACTTGCAGTACAGGTCGTCGAGTGTGGTCTTTTGATTAAATCCAAATTCATCTTTTCACTGTTTTCATTTAACTACAAATGTAATTGAGATGAAATTTCTTGAATGCAGCCTACGAACATATAAATTTTTCCATTTTTTTAAGACATATAAAAGTATTATAATGCATATTGAATATGTGTTCATTTTAACTGTTTTGAATTAAAAAGACACTTTGAGAAAATACAAATTATAGTTTTAAAATTCCACCTTGTCTATTTCAATGCGGATCATTAAGACTTAAAAAAACAAAGTAACTTTATTTTTTATTTTTTTTAAAAAGAGAATATTAATCGAAAGATAGTTCAGATAATCCGAATTTCTATTTTTTTTAACGTGTGCTTTTTTCCGTCAGAGTTGGCGTAAAATAAATGATCTTCAAAGTTAAAAACAGTCTGAAATAGTTTATAAGAGTTTGTCACGTATATGTTTGCCACATTTTTTTTGAATTAAATCTCTGAAAACAATTTAATACTTTTAGATAGACTTGTAAAGCACTAAGCCCGATTAAGATAAGCTCGTAGAAAATTTCAAGAAAGTCACTCAAGATTAACACCATTCCCAAGATACCAATTTTTAGAATTAAAACTATTTTGATTTAATGGAAAATATAATATAAACCTTGGTAAACTTTTGAAACTTTCTGATATCTAAGCAACACTTAAACAGCCATATTACAGATACCCAAAAAGTAAAGTTCTGAAAAGATTTCGAAAAAAAAACAATTATAATGCTTTACTCGCGTGGTATAGCTTTGATTTGAGCAAGTCGTGCGGACACTAGAAGATACTTTTAGCAAGCTGCCCCTCTACGTTTGAATCTCTCAAAATGGCGACATATGGCCAGATTTATTCGATGAGGATTTTCTTATGATATTGTATAATTTAAGCACTCGAATGTTCTTTTTAGCTATAGAGAGATATCCATTCTTTACATATATAAATTCTTAGTTATCTGAGTGAATTTTATTTATACGACCGCTCTAAGGAACTTTACAGTGACGTCCCAACTCTAGCTAATGTTTAATGGCATAGTTAGTGCACATATTATCAATTTTAACTACTTATCTAAACAAATGAATGATGCCTTATATAAAAAATGGAATCGATATTTTTAGTACACTATTTGTTTTGAATATCAGAGAATAGATAAGATACTGTTGACGTCTACTGATTGATTTGCTAATAAATTGTGTGTTTTGGACGAAAATTTAGTTAAAAAAGTCGCGATTGTCATTTAATTCTGTTTACTTCATGGCATAAATTACTTATAAGGAGGGCCGGATTTACCTATAAGTTAGAAAGGCTGAAGCATAAGACCTCCCTCCGTCTTAGATGTCTATTTTGTTCCAGCCATTTTTTTAAGTAAAACTACCATATACATATTTAACAAATATTGATTTTACGTTTTGGTTGTAAAATCAAAAAACAATTTATTTCAATGCGTGGTGTTCTTTTACTCATAAAATTTGTATTTGGAGGTCTCACATGCAATAAAGCTTAGTGCTTCACAACATCTAAATCTGGCCTTGTTTATACGACAACAGAGTGATTTCGTGTATAGAAACAATTTTATTTGATTTTGTTCCGAAATAATACATACGTAATTATTTTAAAATTGTAAAAATATGTTTAGTAAAGATATTATTTTATCTATTCTTTATAAGTTTTATACAACGCAAGTGCGTTTAGGTTGTTCGGCGATGGATAGATGCCGAAATAGATATCAATACTAGCGCTAGAACTGGCTACGTATATACCTTTGGTTCTAATACATTTCGTTCTTATTTAATCCTTTTTTTGCTTTATTGATTCAATAAACTCTTAGTCTTAATTCAATAACGCACTGATTCTTTTACTGACTAATTTTACAAAAAGTCTACCATTTATGTATATATTTAAGCAACGAATTATTGCTTTTGTTGATTGTAGTAATTTGCATTTTTTTTCACAATCCTACAAACAATCAATAAAATGATAAATCTAATAAGTTTGCGTTAATAGACGTGTACAATTGAAATATTGTACGCAACCATAAAACTGTAAAAAAATAAACGAATAAACTTTAGCTAACAACCTAATAAATTAATAAATATTTATGACCTTACGACTGACAGGTCAATCTGTTTAAATCTCAACAAAAAAGGCAAGACTCGAACAATTTATTGCTTATTATTAAGTACTTATTATCTACATACGGAGCTTTGAAGTTGCAACCTCCAACTGCCTCCATCAAAACTGTCATTATTCATCATCACCAAGGCAAAAGTTTGACACCTCCAGCCGTCTCACTCTCACAAACTCCGCCCAAGGCGTCCCCATAGTTCCGCCCACTGCACTAAACAAAGACAAAAAAACGTCTCCTTAACTTGCACACTTGTAATATTATCAAACTTGTTTGAGCTTTTAAAAACACACCGAGACTACCTTGCACTGTCTCGTTCACTCTTGTACGATCTGCGTTGAAAAATTTTCGATGAACGAACTGAGTATATATCGGTAAGTCGTTCTTTGAAATTTGCGGTTTCCCTCAGGATTACTGTGATAAAAAAGTAAGTACAATATAGTTTATTGTGCTAATAGGGATGGCAGGATACTATCTGGTATCTACATACGTTATTATTGAGTTTATATCGTAGCTTCAAGATGTTTTGTTTATTTATTACGTTATATAAACGAAATAAACAAAGAAAAATAAATCATTTTACCAATTTATAGCAATGATGAATGTATCATATAATTTATGTTGTAGGATTGTGGAATATATATAACTTAAGCTATAATTTATTTCTAAGCATTTTAAAAACCGTGTTTCAAAATTGAACATGTAAGTGTATTTGACAAAAAATACTTTTTTTATTTATCTAACCATGGATGTATCAATTAGTACCTCATATCAATTTTTATTTTTTTGTCATTAATAATAGTCTACTTTGGAGTATCATTTCATTAAATATCTTAACACAGCTCTTGTTCGTCAACAAGAACATAACAACATGTTGACTCGCTAGTCACTATCGTAACGTTTGTTATTATCTAATTGTCAATGGTTACTAACCTGTTAATGAATTCAATTTCGTGCCAACAGCTTGTCAACGGATACAACGAAATGACAATTCAGCTTGAGAAAATTTCTTTCAAAAAGTTGAATGTCGAACTCTCCATTTATTTCTTGTTCGTAGTTGAAAAAAAATCCGTGGGATGTTTTATGTTTTGATAGATCTACTGCGTTTGGCCTCTGATAATCAATTGGCTCCGCTGCATATAACGAGTACATTCCCTTTTTCAAAATGAAATATTTTTGTTGATAATAGTGATAATACTAATTTTAAATTAAATTTGATAACTTTGTTATTTCACTTGTTGTGTTTTAAAACGTGACACGTGTTTCGCTTCTTCGAGATGCATCACCAAGCCATCGTGACGTTTAAGAATAGATATTTTATTCGTAAACGTTGCGATGGTCTGATGATGCTTCTCAAAGAAGCAAAACACAACAAGTGAAATAGCAATGTTATCAAACTTAATTTTATATTAAAAATAAACTTTCACAAAGATACCATCGAATCTATCGAATAAACAGATAATCAGTGACGTTCCTAGGGTATGTGCCGCCCCTAGGCAGAGTTTAAAGTGGCGCTCTTACTATTTTTCTAAATATTTTTTTGAAATTACTTTATCTGCCGCTTACAGTGCTGAGATCGGTAAATGTCTTTTGCGATAAATTTAACTACTGCTTACCCATCGGTCGCAATATTATTAGCATTGAAAATGTTTTTGTCGGCATTTTTTTTTACCAAAGACATTGAGGCATCATTTTTATTCGAAACTAAATTCGTGTATCAAAAATATTCAGTCATTTAAAAAAAAAACTGTGATCATTTGCCGCTCCCTTGGACTTGCCGCCCCTAGACAACTGCCTACTTGTCTATGCCCTCGAAACGTTCCTGCAGATAATACTATGTCATTTTTTTAATATATGGCAATAATTGTAGACTTCTTAGTCAGTTGCAAAAGTTCACAACTTTAAAATATTGAAATAATAAGTAGGAAAAGAAATAAGAGAATTCTATAAGTTTACTTAACCTTTTAATTGCCATAAGCGTCATAAGGCGCACAATTTTTCGTGGACGGGACGCCAGCCATACGATACAAATAATGTGTCTTTAGACGCTCCGTTTTATAAGAGATTTTAGTAACCTAAATAATTTTTTTTAAACATACAAATATGTTGAACACACGATAACATTGGCGCACTCTTAATTTCTTTGGTTAGTTTTTATAAATAAACTTTAATACATTTTCAATAACGATATATTTAGAATGTTCTATTTTTGCAATAAAATTCGCGACGTGCTAGATATCGCAATACGTGCACCTAGCGGCAGTTAAAAAGTTAAAGAAAGTCACCGATTATCACAAATATGTATTTCAACAATTTGGTTTCAAACCACAAACCGTTATGCATATGAAGTCAACGTTTTATGACTGCCTTTCACGACGCAATCGACAGAAAAATTAGTCTCACCCCGTATTCGTCAACGAACAGAGCTGCACAGGATTGATTTTGAATTATGTACTATTATGTTAAGTACCTATTATGGCGTGTACAATCTTTTATATATTTCAACAGCGATACTTTTATGAAATATTATCTAGAAAGAATCAGTGGCGGTGTTGAAACAGCTGGTGACATTTTGCAGCTTAAAATTGATTTGGCTGAATTGGATTTGTATGAAAATAGCGAATTTTGACAAAAGGCTATTTTTTGATTCATGTTCATACTAAAAACATCAATGGCAAGAGAAGTTGCATAGATGCCCACCTAGGAGTGGGGTTTTCCCTTCCCGAGCTTACATACGCAAATTCTGTAATCGCTTTCTTTACCGTCGACATGTTCAAAAACATTTTTTTTAATTCGGCAACTTATTGTTTGCAATGTTTATTATGTTGGAGTATATAGATCTGGGAATAAAATGAAACTTCGCTGACCATTTTTTGGGGCTTTTTTTGTCTGATAACTATGTCCAATTTTAAGCTAAAAATATTTATCACATATCAAAAGAAATGTAACAAGCATTTCAATCAATTAATTTGATCTTAGATTAAAAAAAAGTAAAGATTTTTTGTGTAGTAGTATTTTTTTTTAATTTTTAGATTAAAATTGATGACTGTAGTTGTTAATATTAATAGCTACTGTGAATTGGCTGTTCAGTTGTTAAGTCTACGCATTGAGTGCTACGCTGCGTAGAGGGTAATTGCTGTTTTTACATTAATTTCATAATATTTTTTGATTATGGATATTGATTTGAAAATGTTGGATTAACAGAAAGTTTACGATGTGTTACTAAAAAAAGGTTAAACGTAGACTTCGAAAACTATTTTTTTAATACTTCGTCATTTATGGATATTTACACTATGGTGATAACTCGTAGCTTCATATTATACTATTATCTCAATGCTGATTTCATCATTCCCAAAATGAAGTTTTTTTTTTAAATATCAATTAAAATTTATAATATGAGTGTATAGAATGGTATGTGTGACAAACAGTGGAGGATTAAGCTCTTGGGACGCCCCAGGCTGATACAAATTTGGAGGGCCTGTTAAAAATATCTGAAAATCTAATCATACAATTTTGAGTAATATAGTATAAGTTTGAAGCCCGTAATATTCGGAGGCTTTAAGGGCGCGCCTCGTGCTCTTGTGAAGAATCTGCCACCGGTAACAAAAGTAAATACTTATAATTAATTACCTTGGTTGTATATTTTTTTGATTAATGTGCATTTTTTAGTAAATGACTAACAAAATTACAACTAAAAATTAAAAAAAATCGATCACATCACAACTAGATATCTTACAAATAAGAAACTGTAAATATTACATTCTTTTCCGCTGTTATATTTCTGCAAATATATCGTCACGGTACTGGCGGAAATTGCAGCTGGTAACTGGCAGAAGTATTTTTTTTCAAAAATAAGATATGTACATAATCGTATTTTTGGAAATAAACTCTTTGTCCGGAATAACTTAGCTGGTGCATTAATTCTTCATCAGCCTGGCGAAACTAGCATTTTAATTTATGATTATATAATATATGCTAATGTTAAAGCAAGCATTTAACTTTGATTATATTTTTGTTTAATTTATTTGTTTTTATTTTCCAGCGACTGCCATTATGCTAAGGATATTTTTTTAAAATTTCAATTTGAATGTTTTTTTAACGTTTTTCAGTTACAATGCAAAGAAAAATTTAGGCAAATAAAATTTTAAGAGGTAGAGATTTGATCTTGATTTAAACTAAGGTTTGAAGGAATGAAACCAGTCGGACAAAAATTATTGTCAGTCAGCCAGGCTACATAACCAAAACTAATAAAGGTAAGTAAATACTGTCATTTAGACATTAAAAAAACTCTATATTAAATATATTGTAAAGTTTTATATTTAAGCTAAAGAGTTCTAAAATCGAACATTTAATGACTTGCAGAAGTGGAATCTAGAACTGATGTCTACAAGAACGTCATTTCACTCTTTTAAATGGTCGGGGGGCAAATGTGAAAGCCACTGCAGAAAAGGTTATTATGTTTTTTTTTTAAATTTCATGGGAGGCACGCAAAAACCACCATACCACCTCAAATGACGTCTCTGGACAGTATTATCACAAGGCTACATTGGCTTCTTTCTACCTACCTTTCAAAATTTATTTAGATTTAAAAAAAATCTTAAATTTGGCTGCAGGTAGGTGTGTGAATGCCTGGATACTAAAACCGCAATATGTGTGCGAGATTTAGCATGCAACAAGCTATATGTACAAACTCAAATTAATAGCGAGTTCGCGACATTTACATCTATCGCCACGCGGCGCTGCGTTCGCCGAACCGAATCAAATCAAACAGTGCCGCCAAAAAAATGCCCAAGAAGAAAAAAGAAGAACGTCGACCGAGCTTCGCGAAGCAAGGGGATCAAAAAGGGAGGAGCGACGCGGCGATACGCCTTCTGACATCGCGCGGTGGGGGACGAGCACGCGGCCGCGGCCAGCCGACACGAAAGTCAGTCAAACACTCCGACAGGAGAGGTTCGGCGCGTTTGGGAAACAAATTCAGCGCGATTTTCCCGCAACACCACTCTGAAAACACACGACGAAACGAAATTACGCGATCGTAACATTCTAAAATCAAAACAAAAATCCCTACATTCGAAATACGAACTATACCAACGGAAACTAATACCAACATTAAAAAATCAGTTTTTATTACGCCGCTAGAAAAAAAAAACTGTTCCAAATTTAAATTTGACAGATGTCTTATATTGAAATGTGTTGAAGTTTAACTGTATAAGTTCGGAAAACTTAACGAGTTTGCATCTGTCAGTAGATTGACTACGTTGACGTATAGTTGACACTGGGTTGTTTTGATCGGGCGCGAAAAATCGAACAATTTTGACAGTTGCATTTGTTATTGAAATACTTAAGTGATTTAAACGAATTGTGATTTGAAGTGTATGTGACATTTTTTTAACAATGCGAAGAACTTTTATTACTATCAGAAAAAATCAAGTGCTAAATTTCGACACCAGAATGTGCTTTTTAAAAAAATAGCCAAAAACCGGGAAAAACAAACAATATTCAGATTGTAAAATACAAAAAAATATTGTTTTGTTTTTTAAAACAAAACACGCATACACTCTCGACGAATGTGTTTTTTTCTATAAATGCAACTCTTTTTAATAATGAAATACACGCTGCACGATTTTTCCTGAAACTAAAGGCATATAAACAACACACGACATTTGATAATTAGCTTGAAAATAATAATAAAAAAAAATATTTCATTGAAAAATCAATTAAAAATAATAATATGACAAACACTATTACGATTCCAAAAACAAAGATTTAAATATTTGACAAGACTAGTGAATATTTTATTTCCATTATTCATATAAACATTTCTGAAGTAAAAAAAGTTTCAAAAACAGATACATATACCAAAATCGTTTATCTATATAATCTGGGTTTTATTTACATAAATAACATACCAGGAGTGTTGTAGTGGCGACGGGACGCCAGGCGTCCTTAACGTCTTGCGCTCCATTAGCCAGGATAATACCATCTGGACAACTAATAGCACGGTCCAATCTCCAGGATAATGTCTTTTGTAGTCGGTCTCTTTGAAGCTTTATTTTTGGTATTTCCCGAAATATTTCCGGGGCATAATTTTACAATAGTGCACTTAAGGGATTAAAAAATGCAATAATTTTTTTAAATATGAAAATTACAGTAGAGAGCTGCCTTATATGTTGATTTTAATAATATTTGAAGTCTTTACCTGCTTTGTATAAATAAGTTAGTTGTTTTATCTGGAAAGGCTGTATCCACATCTTGTGGGCGTTAGTTGTATGAAGTGTTGTGACCATCATTTTATTAAGTGAAGGAAAAAGCAATTTCAACGAAATATATTTTTGACTACCATGAATCACTTGAACAATTTTTTACAGAATATAGTGATAACGATGCGTTCAGTTAATATAAGTGCACTATATGGTGACATAGTAAATAAAAATGTTGGTCATTTTTAAATTTCTGTTATGATACTTTAGAAAGCTTCCAAAATCACAGTTATAATGATGATTTATTTTTTATTTGATAATTTTGACATCATATATATTTTAATAATAAAAATACATATTTGAGCAAAGTCAGACTATGGGTATATTAATTCGCTTTTTTCACATTTCGCTTCCTTAACGATACATATTTGTATACGTTCTGACCTGATTCATGATTACATCATGAATTGTTTTCAATTTATTTAATAATTTATCTAATCCAACTCCGGGAGCTGAATTCCACTTGAGAAAAAAGCTTTAATTGAAGACGGGAGAAACTATTTCATGTCTAAAAAATAATCAAATGCTTCTTGCTTGAAATGAAAAACGAATTGTTACCATGTAAACAAATAACGATAATATTGTAAAAAGAGCCGGCTGCGTGGTAAGTGGTCAATGTTCGGGTTTGGTTACGGAGGTCACTGTTCGAATCCCAGTACTGACAGCTAATAAAATTTATAAGCTGTCAGCACTGGGACAATAATTAATTTTATACAGTCGATTTATGGATTTCTGTTTGGAGACATAAACGTATATGATGTTTTGAATTCTTACCTATCACCTATCACATCATACAAAACGGAGTGAGAGCGATTAGCGTGAGTGTGTTCGAATAAAATACAATGAAAAGGGACATTGTATTTTTGTAAAACTTATGGCAACGTTATTTATATGAAAAACTTTCAGAAACACCGAGTATTTCTAAACATCAATATTGTTATCTATTCCAGCCTTTTGGGATGATCTTACATTGTTTCCAACATTGACTTCGAGGAAGTAATCAATATAAAACAAAATTTTAACCAATAATAGCAAACTGTAGGTACTATATTTTTTAAGAAGGACTGCTAGCATAATGCGATTGGGTAGGAATGTCGGTACGTTGTAAAATTAATTACCCCAAAGACGGGCGATGTCTGTTCTTGGACCCTCACACAATACGGTGGTCGTAAAAACGTTCATGCTAAAATATTTCTAAAGTAAATCGATAATAAAACCCCATTTTTTTCAAAATATCGCCTTAAATAATACAAGAATGGTTTATTTTACAATCCGTGATAGCTTAGTGAATATTTTAGCTCAAATTAGTGGAATTTAATTACGTTTTCGAAGAAAATTATACCAAATATGATACGCGTTATTATGGTCACCATTGGAGCTACACAGATTGTCTCAAAAATACGTTTGACTTTTTGTTTAAAACCGTACTCAATTTGCTGGTAATACGAGTAAAATCTGGACCCAGAGTAGACTATTGGTATTGAGTAAATCTAGTGAGAGTGCAAAGTGTTAACGTCTTGCGCTCCATTAGCCAGGATAATACCATCTGGACAACTAATAGCACGGTCCAATCTCCAGGATAATGTCTTTTGTAGTCGGTCTCTTTGAAGCTTTATTTTTGGTATTTCCCGAAATATTTCCGGGGCATAATTTTACAATAGTGCACTTAAGGGATTAAAAAATGCAATAATTTTTTTAAATATGAAAATTACAGTAGAGAGCTGCCTTATATGTTGATTTTAATAATATTTGAAGTCTTTACCTGCTTTGTATAAATAAGTTAGTTGTTTTATCTGGAAAGGCTGTATCCACATCTTGTGGGCGTTAGAGTTGTATGAAGTGTTGTGACCATCATTTTATTAAGTGAAGGAAAAAGCAATTTCAACGAAATATATTTTTGACTACCATGAATCACTTGAACAAATTTTTACAGAATATAGTGATAACGATGCGTTCAGTTGATATAAGTGCACTATATGGTGACATAGTAAATAAAAATGTTGGTCATTTTTAAATTTCTGTTATGATACTTTAGAAAGCTTCCAAAATCACAGTTATAATGATGATTTATTTTTTATTTGATAATTTTGACATCATATATATTTTAATAATAAAAATACATATTTGAGCAAAGTCAGACTATGGGTATATTAATTCGCTTTTTTCACATTTCGCTTCCTTAACGATACATATTTGTATACGTTCTGACCTGATTCATGATTACATCATGAATTGTTTTCAATTTATTTAATAATTTATCTAATCCAACTCCGGGAGCTGAATTCCACTTTGAGAAAAAAGCTTTAATTGAAGACGGGAGAAACTATTTCATGTCTAAAAATAATCAAATGCTTCTTGCTTGAAATGAAAAACGAATTGTTACCATGTAAACAAATAACGATAATTTTGTAAAAAGAGCCGGCTGCGTGGTAAGTGGTCAATGTTCGGGTTTGGTTACGGAGGTCACTGGTTCGAATCCCAGTACTGACAGCTAATAAAATTTATAAGCTGTCAGCACTGGGACAATAATTAATTTTATACAATCGATTTATGGATTTCTGTTTGGAGACATAAACGTATATGATGTTTTGAATTCTTACCTATCACCTATCACATCATACAAAACGGAGTGAGAGCGATTAGCGTGAGTGTGTTCGAATAAAATACAATGAAAAGGGACATTGTATTTTTGTAAAACTTATGGCAACGTTATTTATATGAAAAACTTTCAGAAACACCGAGTATTTCTAAACATCAATATTGTTATCTATTCCAGCCTTTTGGGATGATCTTACATTGTTTCCAACATTGACTTCGAGGAAGTAATCAATATAAAACAAAATTTTAACCAATAATAGCAAACTGTAGGTACTATATTTTTTAAGAAGGACTGCTAGCATAATGCGATTGGGTAGGAATGTCGGTACGTTGTAAAATTAATTACCCCAAAGACGGGCGATGTCTGTTCTTGGACCCTCACACAATACGGTGGTCGTAAAAACGTTCATGCTAAAATATTTCTAAAGTAAATCGATAATAAAACCCCATTTTTTTCAAAATATCGCCTTAAATAATACAAGAATGGTTTATTTTACAATCCGTGATAGCTTAGTGAATATTTTAGCTCAAATTAGTGGAATTTAATTACGTTTTCGAAGAAAATTATACCAAATATGATACGCGTTATTATGGTCACCATTGGAGCTACACAGATTGTCTCAAAAATACGTTTGACTTTTTGTTTAAAACCGTACTCAATTTGCTGGTAATACGAGTAAAATCTGGACCCAGAGTAGACTATTGGTATTGAGTAAATCTAGTGAGAGTGCAAAGTGTTAATGTTGTTGCAGAACGAATTGAGGTACTACCGCGAGGGCAGGGCTGGAGTCGGGGCAGCGGTCGCCATCATGGAGGACGAGTGCACGCTTCGGCCGTGCGCCACGGACTTTTCGATAGCGGCGATCATGTCCCGTCGAGACAGACAGGAGAGGCAGGCGCTCCTCGAGTCTCCTCGGCGGCCCCCTAGAGAAAATCTCACCCCGATTGGGGATGGCCATTTTCCACTTCACGGTAAGATATTTTTCATTTTGTCAAGCTCAAAAAATACGTTATATGTTTAAAAAATATTTCACGACTAATTGTGGATTATACAATGTAATTAAGATTCACGAAGAGTATGCTCCACATTGGAGCGGACATTTCTTAAAAAAAGACAATAAAATTTGCTATTTATTACACGAATTAAGATTATTTTTTTAATTTCCTTCGTCATTGTATGAATAATGTTACAAATATAATTTGGAAAATAGAAAATCTTCTTAAAATAAACTGATCACACGTTTTTTGCAATCAAAAATATAAAATAAATTTCAACAAGTATAAATTGATCATTGAGCTGACGAGGAAGATTACGTTGACATTTCGATGCCCAGATGATCAAGTGACATGTATTTAATCGACGATCAAGTTCACGTCGTTTTACTTAATATGCTATTTAGTTGATTATATTTAAAAAAAATATCTGATATTACCAACATACTATTTGGTGGAAATTTGTCAGAATAGCTTATCTACCGATTAATAATTATTTTGAACTACCTATATATATATATATATGCTAAATTGCGACCATTATCTGGATATATTCATACTCAAATTACTTCCCTTCGTGAAATATATATTATACATACAGATTTTTTTTCTATAATAAATAAGATTTACACACCGCCGGGTCTGTAGTCGTGTGGTTAACGTTTATGGATTAATGGATCTCTGTTTAAAGACGTGGATGTCTCGGTATATTCTTCTATGCTTACTCAGTAAAAACAGCGGTTGAGCTATTGAGTAACAGGCAGTTTTCGTAGAAAAACATATGATGATATACAGTAGCGGCAAATTCAATTCAATTCAATAAAATATATTTTTTAATTAAATAAAATATTTATTATAGACAATAAATACATGAAGAATTTAAGATGAGTGAATGGTATAAATGTAATGGTTGAATATTATTTCATGAAATATAACCGCCCCTGCATATACAAGCGGTGCATTGATCGATTGCCACATTGACCGGCCACCACTGATGAGATATACTCATTAGAAGATCCTTTAAATTGCGAAAAAGATTCAACTGAAAACCTTATTGATATGTTATTTTTAATCCAAGTCTGGCTCTTGTATTCAGATTAATAATTAATTACTTATGATATTTAAAAAAATCTTGCTTATAAATGAATGTAGAAGCTCATAGATTCATAGCTGAATTGAACATATCTTGTGTATTGAAAACAAAAAACGATAATTATCAATTACTGACGAGAAATTCTCAAAAGTATTTCGAGTACACTTTGAATAATGGCACATATTTTATTGGCTGGTAGCTATTAAGACTAGTTAATTACAAACCCATGATCTCATGTATACCTATATACCTACCTAATTAAATAAATATATTTGATAGCCGTAATAAAACCGTTACACAAATTCGAGATAATTATTCCGGTGCGTCAAGTCTCTAATTGGTCTGATAAAATATGACCATTATAAAGTTTACTTTAATGAGGTGAAAGCAATATCTACACTGATGATTCAAAATGGATTTTTATAAATTGGCTGAATTGCTGTGCCATGACTGGGCTTAGTGCGTTAGGACATCACTAATTTCAAGTGACTGTTACTTTACGTGAAATATCGAAGGTCCATCATTTACATGTCGTATCGTCATCTTTATATTCTCAGCTATCATCGGATATATTTGTATATAACTGTATTGATTGAAATATTTCTTACTCATTTGTAATCATACATTTCTTTTAAGTCTGTTTTTTCAACGAGCCGCAGAAAAAATATATCAAATATCAGTGACAAGATATCGATAATGTAGATTGTAGAGTATACTGGCATACAAAATTGTAAAGTATTGTTCAAAGTTTCACTTGATTTTTTGTGAAAGCATGTCTTAAATAACATCATTCAAAAGTCATCTCGTATCAAGTATATGTTTTTTTTTAAACATTAATTTATAATATATTTGTTTAAAAAAAATTGATTGCTTTGAATATGAAAAAATATATGGCGACTTAAATTACTTTTAATAAAATAATAAGTTATCGGTTGAATGACGTTATTAGTATATAGTAGATAAGTCGTATGGCATCATACGAATCAAGTTTACATTTGGCTGATATAAAAAGAATGCTTTAGCGATAATCATTATTTAAACCTGAGGATATCAATAAAGGTGTATTGTTTTGAGGCTCAAATTGGATTAATATTTTAAAATACACTGCAAAAAAGATTATTAATTATATGGTAAAACATATATAATTATACAGGTAACCGGATAAAACAGAACATGAAAAAACAGAACATCACAAAACGTACAAATGTATGGAGTCTATAATTAAGTCTAAGAAGAAAGCTAAGCCCTTGAAAATGATGTCTTAAGTAATGATGACATGTACAGATGTTTTACAATCAATTAGTAATCTCTATATCGTATTAGATACAATAAATAAAACATCAATCGTGCATATCAATAACACTTTCAATCTGAAATTGTCGTAAATACACTTATATTCGACGCTTATAATAGTCGCCATTGACTGATAAAGTAAAGCGCACGTTATAACATACTGTTCTGAAATTATTACCTGTATGAAATTCAATTAATGTATAATATTTTTTCAATAAATATTTAAGAAGAAACAGGTATCATTCAACTAAAAACTGAATGTGTTCTGAATTGTCTATGTTCTCATGTTCTGTTTATTCATGGAACCAATTATACAATTTGATATGACAAAATCATGCCATCGTCCGAACCGTATAGTATTTGTAGACATTTAAATGAATTTCTAGCAAATAAATATCAACTCTATCAATTATAAAATATTTCTCACCGTTACCTCTTATTAAATAGCTCTGGTCTTAAATTATGTTAACTATTATAAAAATGTGTGAATACAAGTATTAGAAAACATGTAACTTAAAAATTTATTATTTAAATCTGGTGCCGGCACAAATCAATTTATTGGATTAAGGTTTACTGCTAATATTTATATTTATTGAGCCAATTTTACTAAAATATTGAATTTGCAGTGCTTTTTTCAAACTATCAATATCATAAAGCTTTATTCAATTAATTTCGAATATAACAATTATGTTATTAATCTTTAATCCTGTCTGAAAAACTATTCATTATTGACTTTGCTTACCACCTTTTTTGTATTGTATCGATATATCCATACATAACTTGTGGTCAAAAGCTATGAAGCTAAAAGCTTAAAACAAAAGCTGCCTAATAAATAGTGAATGATTGTAATGAAAGTTTTCTTATAATGTAATAAAATATGTAAAACGACTCTATATTCTTAGTAAATTATAACTGTTTTTTAAGTAATTACATAGCAAACTTTGTTGTTGGAAAACTACTTAAGTATGTATTAAGTTTCCTTGCGCAATTTTTGCAACATGATAATTACATTAGATACATTACGGCGATTTTTATTCCATTTAACCAATTAGTCATATTCTATTAGTTATAGCAAAAAAAAACAGGCTGATATTTTGTAAATTGCCGTCGGCAAAAGAATATTACGAGTTTTTTTGTACCCAATAGATAATTGAATCTAATTAATAATGAAATACATTGAGTAACAAAAGTGGACAGGTTATTTACAGTGATAAAACGGTATATTAAGCCATGTGGATATATGAGAAAAATTCTATTATCGCGTAAAAAATGTCCTAAATTTAATGTATTATAGCAATTAGGCATTATCTGTTGGGGTTCGTATTTTGCTTTAATTCTCAGGATAACTAACATTTATTACTATAATTTAGTTAAATGCAGCAGTCTTATTATAAACAAATTGATTTTCGTATTAGTCTAGTATATTATTTTCTCAAACAAATTTTCAACAAATTACAGTTCCACTTTATTTAGTATGCACATTAATTGAATGGTAATATTTAAGAATAAATGAATACAAATTACCAGACTATAAATTGTAACCATTTTGGTACTTATTTGATTTCCTTTAAATGACTTTACGAACATAGATAAAATCACAATGAGTTATTGGAAATATATCGACTTTTATTGTTTCAAAAAATAATTGAATTGATGTTTTTAAATTTAATTAAAACAATATTTAGTACATTCATACACCTAAGATTGAAACTTTGCTGGTGTATTTATTTAAAAAGACTTTACAAGCGCATCCACTTCTAATATATAATAAATGGATAGCTAATGAAGTATATCAACATAAGTTTTTAAATCAGATTAAGTTGTTATCTAGTCGCTCTATTATTCAAAATGGCTCTTTTTGCATTCGATCAAAGCTTTCTAGATATTTTATAGAATAGCTTTTATTATTAGTTTTTACAATGAATTGGTATTATACAAAACATTTTTTTTTATTTAAGAAGTGCTTAGATTTTTTTTTAACGTGTCATTGAAAAGTTATGAAAGATTTGGAGTAATGCATCTAAGCTCTTTTGTCAGCATTTTTTTTCAAAACTATTTTCTTGATGATAATTAACTGTAAAATTCTTTATTTAATCTATTAATAAAACCATTTTACAAATATTTACATGCGATAAGTAAAAAAAATAATCCTTTATTGATTGATAAGAAATATGATATAAATCAAACGCCCGTCAGCTAAGTCCATCTTAGAAGAATTTTTTGTGAACTATAGTCGTATTGCAAACTCTTATATAAAATGAAGAATATTCTTAATCGCTTTTTTGAAAAAATGGAAAAGAAAATTTAATGATAATTTTAAATCTTTTTCTTAAAGTATTTTTATACTTTATTTTTAAAGCAATTTGATTAATTTTAAAAGATGTGTATTTAGTCTAATTTAATAGACATAGAAGCTTATATCTACGTGTTTACTGGAAACATTACAACATGGAAGAAATTTGTTATACTGAATATAAATATGAAAAAAACTTTACATATATTTGTTTAAGTCTAAATAGGTGTATAATAATGATATTATTTTTATCTGTTCTGTTTAATACTAAGGATTTAGTAATCCGATAAAGTGGCAAAATTATGTATATACATATTGTGTTTATCCCCGGTGAACCTGTTTTGCGTGAGCTTAGTTAAATCAATCTAAATGGAGTATATAATTTTATTTATTTCCCTACGAAACAATTAATTTTGCACGGTGAGCCATCTGTCTATTTTGTTTTAGCAGACGGCTCGCGGATTTTGCTCCGCGAACGAAATTTATGGGAACGACGCCCGCTAGATATTTGAATTAATATGGGTCCGATTGAAAAAGTCTTCAAATTGGCTTATAAACTATTGGGTACTGTTTTTATTTGGATTCCGTTGATTGGTTTTTCCTATTATTGTTTTATGATATTTAGTAATTTTTTAAAGTGTTTTATGTATGTACATAACTACGGATTTACTACTACTGCAAAAATACCACGATTTTAAAATCTTTTTTCCACTTGTCTACAGTGACAAAAGTATATTAATAAATGTAATCGTAACTAATAATGTGTATTTTTTAGTTTAATAAATTCAAAAATTATTCTGATTTAAAAAATAAGTGTTATGTTTTCAACTATTAACTTTTCTTGATTTACTTTTACAATAAATCTAAGACGTTTGAAAAATAGTTAGTTTGTCTAAAACTCCTTTATGGTAGTTTTTTTAAACTAGTCAAAAGAGTGTCACGGTTGTCTAGCGTTGTATAAGCATAAGATTTCAATTCCTTCAAAGTGCGTTTGATGACTGTGTGATTTCAAAGTTGACAAAGTGATTTCCTCACCTGAGTTTGATGAAAATTTATCTTTATTAATGCAAAAATCTGTTAGGTACCATAAAAATCTATCAATCATGAGTTTAATATATTTTTGAAGAATGTAAAAGCCAATATAAGTTTGGATTTCTGTTACTGTTTGTTTCTATAAAACAGGTAATTAATTCTTAATGGAGCATGATTGCTGAAACTAAGCAAACCTGCGCAAAAACATCCCGAATCATAATTAGATATCAACTCTTAAACGAAGTTTCTTCTATGAGAATCTCCAAACACCTTCGAAAATTTTCCACCCTTAAACCTTTTACCGCGCACATCGAAGCTTACAAATCCTCGTTTGAATTCGCACCTGGTTTTCACGTAAAAGCTGGCGCGCGGTCGCTCCATAAATTTGCAAAGGAAACGGGGAAAGCTCGGGGAAGGCTTCGGGGGTGGGCGCCGCCGGAACATTAGGCGGCCGAGTATGTAAAAGCTCCACTAGTGACCGGAGCTTAACACCTCAGCTCGCCGCACTTAGCGCCATATCAAATATTCACGCCTGCAAATATCCTGCCAGCTACTTTACTAACTCACCCCCACTCACCCGTTTGGTTTGGCTCTATATTTTGCCGTATTTTCTGAAAACACTTTTGATTCCTGACACATCTTTCGCATGTGTATTCCCAATATTCATCTTAATAAAGCGGGTAAAACGGAACTTTCATAAAAAATAGTGAAATTGAAAATGATTGCGTATTTGCGGCATATATAAATAATTATATTTATTGATTGTTTTGCATTACACCTTTTTGTATTAGCCAATTAGAGACAACGTATTTCTAAGAAAAATAAATACACAAAGACAAATATGATATATGAGATAAATGTACCTCCTTCTTTTTAAGTATTAGCTTTGTAATGCAACGATACTACCAACGATCTTATATTTTAAAAAATGTTTTTTTTGTTGTTTGAAAGTATGAAATGGATCTCTGTCTATATTTTCTATATTTTAATCCACTGTGAAAACAAATGACCGATAGAAAACATATAATAATGAAAAAATACAAATCATTTTTGTTAATCTTAAAAATAAAGCACAATATTAACTTAATTCATTTATCATTACCAATGATAAGTTTCTTTAATTGATAAAGCTTAACATATTTCAAACAAGTTATATTTTTCCAAACAGTGTATTTTTTTTGTAACATAACTTTGTATGTATATTCATGTAAAATCGTCTACACATGTTAATAATACAAAAAATAGCAGTTTCCTGTTAGATCTGGTAGCAAAGAAAACAAGCAATAGAATGTCTAAAACCAATTATTAACTATGGATTAAAAAAGCAAATACTACCAAAGATGTTTTTTCAGTTATTGCGTATGGTTGATACTTACTTATTGCTGAATTGAATAAGTATTTTCGACTGACAAAACATTAATTCTTAAATAAATCACATGCATTCTAATGTGACAGGAAAACGTGCCAGAATTTTCGTTTGATGTTTTATTGGTTTCTATTTTCTGAATGTACTTGAAGAACTTGAATTACCGTTAAGCAAATAGTGAAAAGAGTTGTTAATATAATTAAATAGATAGTGTTAATGATGTAATATAAGTTTATATTAATTAATATCGTAACATCATAGTTATACTGATTTATCTTTGATCTTTAAGCTAATCTCAATACAATTTACTCTGTGGTAATATATTTTCACACATTAAATGAATTCAACGATTTGAAATACAGTATTATGTAAAAATACTGAATTTACTTGTCTGCACTAACAGATAATAGCTCGTTTCTCAACATTGTTTCATATATTAGTTTTTTAGTGCAAAACTTTGAATGAATAAAATAGTATGAACTTTGAATAACTAAAATATGAACAATATTTTGACTAACATACTCAAAATAAAAAGTATAAGCTTCAGTAAATCAGTTTGTATAAAAAATATAATACGACATTATATCAAATATTATCGATAGTTATAATTGATTTTCATTATTTTATTTTACTCTTTTACAGATAAATTTGCGGAAACGACGGCATCTTCAGTAGCAAGCGGATCTCCATCGCCCCCGATCACGGTTACAGGTTCGGAAGAAGGTCGGGAGTCACCAGCGGACGTTTCCTCGACGTCGGAAGCTGGTGGATCAAGAGGCGGTGCCGGCGCGTCTTCGCCGTTGACTGGAGCCGCTTCCGTTCCGAGAGATCCTCGACTCCAAGAAAGGTGTAACTGTGATGAGCTTCGACACGTGCATTGTCACTTAGAAACTAAGGACTTGTGGGATAAGTTCAACGATCTTGGCACGGAAATGATCATCACTAAGACTGGACGGTGAGTTTTTCATTGCGTAATACTTAGTTGTCATTTCAAGACCATTAAGATATCTTTCCATAGTCATCAAATACACAAAAATTAAAAAAAAACTTTAATTATAGCGAATATGTAATATTTACAGTGGAAAAAATGTGCGCAACTTTAAATAGACAAGGATTTGGTATCATTTTGTTTCAATTCCAATAACGTACAAGAATGAAAATTCTATCTATTGGGCTTATTAAAAATATTACTAAGACTTCATTATATATATGAAGGCCGGGGAAAATTGAAAAAATATATATTTTGGTACGTACCGTACGTATATGCCAAAAAGAAGATTAAAGGTATAATATTCTTTGCATATTCATTCATAGCTAGGAAATAAATTGATTATTAAAATACATATTAATGAAACGTGGTGGGCCTTATGTTGGTTTTTTTTATTAAAGACAGAAGCATCTAAGATTGTGTTCATTTGTCAAGTTACTATTTTGCTCAATATAATTGATTACATCATTTCTTTCTTATCGATAAGAATATTTCATCCATCTAAAACGTAAAAAATATGTTGCCAGAGATTATTGTCTTATAATTTTTAAAAATGCTGATTAATTACTTCGTATTATTTAAATTGAAGTTTTTTTTAAACTGATTACTGCGTAGATAAATAAATGGTTACGTTAACAAAAGTTTGAAACTTTTATGAAACAAAACAAAACAAAACGAATATATGTACATCGGATGTTTATTATCTTCGAATGATTGCATAATAAATTAAATTCAATATTCTTATTCTTTTTGAGAAATAAGCTGTATTTTAGTATTCAGAAAAAAACGTATCGGCTTTATTTAAATATATATTATTCAAAATATCACTTACTTCACTGTACACTTTTGATACAAATTGCAATTAATAATATTCTGAGGATGGAATTTTTTGTGAGAACTTTTTTTTTACCTACCATCACTGCTGTGTCTTAAAAAATGCGTTTTAATCTATTCAAACGGTTAACAATGTGCTTTGTGACAATATATTACAATGAAGAAGGATAAGTTAAAGCTGGTAAATTTCGTGTTAGTGTCTTTTCAATACACATAAAAATATATTTTCAAGACAAATTGTCTTACTCCACCTATTGATTGAAAAAACCCGTAACAATTTTATTCAATAACAAACACCATTAAATCAATTTTATCCTTGAATAACCTTGAGCTAGTAATAACGTGGCTAAGTGATTGCTTTTAGTAATGGACTAGTTGCAAGAATTTTCTAGCGATATCTCTTCACGGTTCATAAAAATCGCCAATCGCTTATTATTCGTAAATGTTCTCGCCTTAACAATCGACAATTGACGACCACACAAGCGTGTTGCGGAATCGGTGCCACATTTTTCTAACTTCTCAATAATACTTGAGTAATCAAACGCATTTTTCAGCTTTATCAATGCGCAGTCAGGGAAAGCTCAAGGTCATAAAATCAATTAAGGACGCGTCATTTTAAAGAAGCGCGGCGTGGAATTTATACGAATACCAATTCTCTAAATTGGACATTGAAATAGAATTCAAGAATTTATTTTTTTACGGGGACAAGATGTTTAAACTCACTTTATGCAGCTTATAAGACCCGGGATCTTGATCGATTTGTCAGTCAAGCAAACCTGGTACCGATCCCTTTATTCCACGATTCACAATAACATGTTAAAATATTGTATTTCATATCGTTAAAACTTAGGGATTAGCTATCATAATAATAAAATAATTCCTTATATCACATACTTATAAATGAATGAGTTGTAGTCTGAATTTAAACTAATGACTGTTTTTGTTGATAAAAAGTTAAAACTCTCATAAAAAAGCTTCCATAAACATAAAAAAACACTTGGTAATACGTATATAATATGTTTTGTGATATCTCTTCCTCGAATTGATCTCAAGCAACTGTCGACTTGGCCGTTAGCTGTTAAACTAAAATGATTGTTGTAATAAAAAAAGAGACTCAATATACACTAAATGATCTATCACGGATTCCGGGATTGAAAAATTGTGAATTCTAAAATCACGGGATCACAAAAAGGTTCCAGGATTAGATGGTTACTACGAACTAGATTAAAGACATAACCTTAACCAATCTGACGTTGTAGTATTAAGCGAGAATTGTAATTTGTATGACATGGATAAAAAAATTGTTGGAATAAAATATTCCAAATTATTTGTACTAAAAAGACAGTTCAGTGCTATAAAACATGTGAAAGATTTTGTACATTATCTGGTATGATGTTCTTATTTTAAGTACATACCAAATGCAGACAGTTACTTATCCTATCAGATATTTTATCGATACAAAATCACACGGTGGGAAAAACTGATTGATGGGCTACACAATAAAATAAAATTAATCTGCCGCTCATGTCAAATAAAAAGTTTAAGCGCGCTACTGAATAAAGAATTTACAGAAGATATAATACGAATGTTATAATGTCGGTGGGATACGCCGAATAAATTCTGTACACTGTATCTAAACATTAATTCACATAGCATAGAAATTATTGTTTTTTTTTTTGTATTGGTATTCATTATTTTAATTAGAATTGATCTAATTAGAAAGTTGTGATTTTTATTTGACGTTTTACGAAACATACCGCAAAAATTAGACTGCCTATAAAATAAAGAATGTGTATCAATTATTGTTTTGATTATTCGAAAAGTGTCACAATATTATAGGACAAATATAAATCTGTACATGGAAGTTAAAATACACTTTGTAAGTTTTGGTCTAATTGAGGTATCAAAAGTGCGGTATATATATATACATATATACAGCGGTAGGTTTCCAATACATTAACAAGAGGCTTGCCTAATTTCAGCTATTTGCAATTTGCAGGTAAAGGAGTGCATTTTTTAATTACTCGTAAGCGCAATAAAAAGTAAAATACGATAGCTGAAAAAATAACCTACCTTATTCAGATTGCAAGAATAAAGTGTTTTAAAATTGACGCAGCTATAGATATTTACTCTTCTTTTTAATACAATTTAATCCGTCTTAAATAATATTATGCACTTCAAAACAGGAAATGGTTGTACCAAAGAATATTGTTTTTTTCTTAATTCAACAAGGGGCTCGCCGGCTTATGTACAATTTAACAAAGGACTCGCGCGAGCACCTTCGAGCCCCCTCCAGCCCATTCACTATATATATTTATATACCCTGCAACGTTCTTTCTAGTTATAGAGTAGAAAAACACATCAACTATGATCAAATTAATGATTCTAACAAATAGTAGAAGAAAGCAAGTAATTTTCTAATATAAACTTTACAAAGACGCGTTGAACGGCCATATGAAAAATCTGCCGCTTTTGACAAAACATTAATTTACCTCCCATGTATAGAAATGAAATAAATACTTATATTTTGGTTCGACACTTAAATCTTTCAGACTTTTCTCTTGTGAAAAGAAAATTTGTTGTAGCAAGTTGATCTTGGATAACAAGTTAGTGGCCGTATTAGTTTGATGTTAAATAATTGACTGGTAATTTTCAACATCTGAACATATTCATTTTTTCCGCAACGGTCTCGATTAACGTTTTTCTCTCCAGTCAACGTGATGCTATTAACATATTTATAGCGCTGCAGTTTTTGAGAGGCTGATAGAACGTTTATAGAATTTTTCAAGCAATTTGAATGACAATAAAAAACATTTACATTTTAAATTCATACCCAACGGCGTACAATCGGTGCCATATTCCTTTAATTTTTATCGAGTGAATGAATAAGTAGCCACCAATTCTCGTGAATCTCATTATCCGGTACAAGATGTAGCCGCGCGACTGTCGATACAACAATTGGCGATCAATCAATTTGGGCGGGCCATTGTGGCCGTTGTGTTGTTAGTCCGGGACTGGAGGCGGGGAACGGGACCCCGCGGACAATCTAGCGGGACAGGATTATTTCAAGTAACCGGTGTTTATGAAATCACTCACATACAACGAATTTTATTTTTGTATTTTTTTTCGAGACTTCACCGTAGCTTTCTTCGATATCGCTGCCCACAGACTTGAATGACAATATGGATATTTTCATAAATTAAAAAGTATTTTAAATGTCTGAAATTCTCTTCCACTAGTCCAATCCAAACCACCTTTACGTCTTGTCTTAGTCCCACCATTCTAAATTTACTCTTTCCAAAAAAGAGGTTGAGCAACTAACAGTTTTCAAAAACTTCTCATTGGGAGCGAGCACGGCTTATAAAAATATGATTCTTTCGTCAGAATTTTTAATGATAACCGAGATTTACTCGAAGAGAAAAGTAATGCCCTAAATCTTAAATTTTGGAATAAAAAAACAATGTTAGAACTTGAATCTTGTCCCATATTTCTCTGAGTGCCCCTAAAAAGCTCTTTCTACCAAACAACAAAAGCCATGATCATCATATTCCCGTTAGTAATGTTTCGTTAATTTGAAATACATAACAATATTTTACGATATCCGAAACACACAATACATTTCCTAAGGAAGCAAAAACTATTACAATGTAAAATTTCGACTCGTAATGGAAGCCGTCCTGTATGTCTCTGCCTCATTTAATGTTTTGAAAGCTATCACACGGAGAGCTGGCGAACTCTGCCTGCCAAGAAAACCACCCACCATTGTGAGCCTCTCTCTTCATTCGAATAAATCAACTCCTTATTGGCAATAATACATCGCCGCAAAAAATATGATTGCTCCAATACTACACTACATTGAATGGACAAAGTGTTGCCAAATAAAGCGTCATGGGATGTATCCATTTGCGAATGATTAACGGATTATCGGCGAAATGTTTTTATTTCAAATGATTTCAGACACATCATCTTTGATTTATTGTTAAAGCGTTGATTGTCATATCAGAATATTTCTGTTTGTTATTTTAATTTTCCCATATCATGTTTCATACGAAGTGAGAAAAATATAGTTCACGCTTTTGTATGCCTTTTGTTACAATGATAAAACAGTAAACTTTTATATTTTGACTTTGTTCTTTATACAGATTATAGAAGCAATAAATATGCCATAATTTATAATAAAACCTTTTTGAAGATAGTCAGGGGTGAGCTTGAGGTGGCTTGGAGGAGTTCGCGCGATCTCCTTGCTAAAATTTGGCTGCGTCGGCGAGCCTCTTGTTAATTTAAGAAAATAATTATTCTTGGATAAAAGCAGTACCCAGCTACAATTTTTATAGTTTTTTTTTAATTTTACACAAACGAAACTTTGTTGGCTCTTCAAATTTATTTCGGGTGCACAATAAACAAGATCTAGCCGTTTTTTGTCTACAATTATATAACAATGCTTAAAAACGCCGATTTTTAAAAATTATATTGATTTAAAATGTCCTTAAAAGTTGAAATATATTTTAATTTAAGGATGAAACATTCAAGTGCCACAAAAAAAAAACTGGCTGCATGTGGCTTGCGGGCCGTAGGTTGTACCATCATAGCGTAAAGACATTAAACGAGCCCTTGTTAACACATTGACAGCCCACTGCTGATTACAATTAGAATATTTTCAAAGTAGCTAGACTGCGACAATGTTGAAAAAAGTAATCGAATAGATATATTGTAATATGTCATACAAGGATCCACAACTCAAGACAAATGCGGAAACTTGGACACAATTGGAGATATAGATACCGCAACTATTGTTTTTTCTTCTATAAGTGTGTAGTAACCATGGCATTGGTATATGTATAAGATTATACCTACATAATAAGATCATCAGATTACAAATATTAAGTATTTTTTATTATATTCTAACATTAACCAGATGGCCATCAATATGTGCAATTCGCTATTCATAGTCTCAGTTTTAATAAAATTAACTAATCTAGGCTTTTGGTATTTGGTCTCATAGATTTTTGCGTATTTCAAATGAGTATTTGTAGAATATTTTAAATTAATACTGAATTATAAAAAAACTATTATCGAGATAATATTTAACAAAATATGAATGTGTAATAGTGTAGTAGCTGACAGAATTTCAGAACATCTGTTAAGAGTGGATTTATATAGTAAGTTTATTATTTTAAAACATTTGTCATTAGCTTCTTTGTCAATTTTTCTGCTGCCAGTGTAGTATTTATCAAATAGAATGTTTAAAAATCATAAAATATTAAATTAAACTTTATTTTCTCAAGTATATCGTCACTTTACACACTTTAAGTAGTGTATTTTTTTATGTAGTCGATTATGACTATTTATTGCCTCTATCGAATCACCATGACAAATTCAGCTTACCTCAGAAGGGATTTCAGAATTACTAACTCGACTGCTTACACAGCATACATATTAACACTTATGATATATTTTACGACGTATTGACATTTTATGTGTTGATTATTTTTTATAACTCCCAGTTGATAATGTGAACAAACAAAAATATATTTAAAACACAACACAACTGTCATCTTTTTTGGATAGATTTTTGCAAATAATGATGAATACTATACTATAAATGTTATTACTGTGATAATAGAAATAATACTTCTGATATCGTATTAAGTCTTTATTTTTACTTGATTCTTTAAGAATAATTACCTCAGCGATTACAAAGTCTTCAATGAAATTTTTAGAACAATAGTTTCTACAGTGTATAAGCTACTAAATATCATACGCGAAGAAACTGCTTTTCACCTATCATCATCCTTTATTGAAAAGCAGTCGCCTACGTCGCGATGTCAGCTTATTGCAGAGCTATTATAATTTCTTAATTGTATCTTCATTCTATCTGGAAAAAAAGAATAAACGACTAAAGTTACAAGTAGTTAAGTGTAGTTATGATAATTGACATTATTAAAGTTATATATGAATCCAATCTTTCGATTTGTAAAAGAATAAAGCTTTAACTTGAATACTGAAATGATAGAAAATAGTAAGATAACTAATATCTAACACAAATGAAAATCGCTTAAGCGTAGAGAAAAACTGGTATTATGATTTTTTTAAGATTTCGACTGAAGGTGCATGTTGGAATTTCAATATTAAATTTGAATCGTTCAAAATATGCACATTCTCACAGATTTTGTCACTAACGACCCGGTTCTTATATAAATATGAAACATTCATTTAATAAGCGTCAGTTCAAGTTCATCCGTGCACTTGAAAGCCTGAAGATGCCGAAAGGCGAAACCCGGGTCGTTAGTGACAAAATATGTGAGAATGTATATAGTTTGAACGATTCAAATTTGGTATTATGAATCTTGCAGGGCTATTCTGATATCCATAAAGATAAATACAGTTATTTTGGACGATCTGAAAGATGTTACACCGTTTTTTATTTGCTTTTAATTAATTAACGGTTTGTATAACATAACACAATTGCGTCGAAGTCATATTTTACCTGTAAAACGCTTCACTGTGTGTGTTTTATAAACATTCAAAAGCTAATACAATAATATGTCGAGATACTTACTGACATGAGAATAGCACCGACGAAGTAACAAACAGTCGATAGAGGTAAGGTTTAGCGTTTTATTTCAAATGTATAAACTACTAAAATAATTACCGTATTTAACAGTGTACAGAAGAACGATATATTTTTTCATACAAATTTATAAATAACATATCAACAAAATACATGTACTGTAACTTCTAGTATTATTATTAAAAGTGCCAAAATTCACTTTGTCCATGGGGTGAGCGCGCAGTGTGTGGAGGGATCATCAATTCACCACGCTCGTGTCCGTAACGACCATGAAGAATCAAATTTTGTCCGATAAATCAGTATTATCTCTTTTTTGTATTTCTCATTTTACGTTTTAGATTAAATGACCGTCTGCATATCGCGTGTATACATTATTTGTCAAATCTTATCGGACCATTTAAAGAACGGACCAGTTTTAAGGACGTGACTAATCGGCGCAGTGTGCACTTTTTACGATTCCCATGTGCCATTCAAACATAACAATTGGCATTTTTATTCTCACGTTTAGTTTTGTTCAGTAATTTGTATTGTTTAAAATATAAGCTTGTGTACACACAAAATATTTTATAGAATAGTGAGACTACTTGACAATATATATGCAATTAAATGGAAAACAGTAGAACAACAAAGTGATGATGATGTGTACATAATGTAATTGAAGCACACTTTTTCGTCAAATTTATATCTGTATCGGCTTAAAATTAGTGCCCAGTAATTTATTAAAAGCAATGTGGTTAATATAGGGATATTTATATCGAAAAAAAACACACACACATCATAGCTGTTTTTAATTATGGCCCCAAGACATGTGAAATTAACGTATACGGCGCGAATCAAACAATCCGAGTGGATTATTCTTCAAAATTCATTCCATTCATACAAATTCTTCGGCTGAGTCGTATGACTGCTTTATTTCTCTAAAAACGTGATTCGTGGTTTGATATTATTGGGTTTTATGCAAGACTTTTATTTACTCACTGCCACGAATTGACAAAGCACTGTTTAAGTGAGAAAACAAGTGATTCACGTTCATTTTTTTTTATTGCAAACTAATGACTCTTTTTTAAATGGCGAATGCGTATTTACTTAGAAAGGTGTTTTAGAGGTTTATTTTTCAAATTAACACTTTTCCAGCGACAGCCAACTTGACAGCTGATTTGTTCTTAGTTTGGTTCGCCAATTCAAGAATTGAAGTCACACTACCATTGTGATAATACAAAATTATGAATTCAACAAATATTTCATTTATTTACTTAATAACATGACATTGATTAGGGAAAACGAGCATGATATAACAATTCTGTTTTCTTAATAATCGAATTCGTCTGATTTTTACTAACGTGCGTGTTTTACACAAATCTCTCGGTTATTTTTCTTCAACCTTCATTCAATTTTAAAATCATTTTAATGCGGTAATATGTGAAATCGTCTCGTTTTTGTTATCGAGTGTGTTTGCTATGAAATCAGTGTAGCTAATATTTACGACTTAACGCTGCCATTATGAGATTGTTTTTCGATCTGATCAACACGTTTTCATCATTTTTTCGATATGCAACGCTTGTTTTATTGCAATAGTGCGCTAATTAATAAAAACAGCTGCTAGAATTACAGAAACACGAAATACAAAGGCAGCCTTGAGTTCAGCGCAACAATTTAAATAACCGATTTAATTTACTATAATTTTTACGATTGCAGTTTTTGAAATACAACGATCAGATCGCAAATGCAGTGCCAAATAATTGCCAGAATTACCCAAAAATTAGAAATTAATTCCTATACAAGAAGGAAACAGTTTTTATTTCTAACGGGGTGAGGATATCTATCATTGTTTGGTTAAACCTCGTTACTGCTACTTCAAACAAGAGTTTTGTACCTTTATGATAAACCCGTATCACTGACATGTTTTTAATTAACGGTATCACAGTTTTTACTTTAAACAATATCAGAAATTATCGCAGGTGTATGTGGTACACTTCATTGGCTATAATACTATATATCTTGAGGTTAATTTTGTTTTGTTTTTGTCAATATTTAGTAATGCTATTTGTGTTGACGTGGAAAACTTACAGCATTCGAATTTTTCTGAAAATATCATAATCAGATGATATGATTAGCTATTTCTATGATTTCCTAACAAGTCATTATCTAAAAGCTTTTTAGCATAAACCAAAAAAGATTAAATAAACAATTTACTTGATAAGTTTTCCCGCTGCCTGTGCTGGTGAGGATTCTAGCTTTTGGTCATCGGATGTGTTGCCAACTAAAAAAATAGAAGTTCATACATCAATATCATCAAAGACTCTCAGCAGTGGGCTACCAATACGTTAATAAATGGTTTGCTAATCTCAGGGATATTCGTGGTGTTCTGGGCAGTGCCAGCGCGAAGTTATTTGGCGCCCTAAGCAACGGTCATTGACTTTCAATTGACCTTCAATTGACATAAGCAACGGCCTTCTTTTTAACAAATCATCCTATTTTTTTCAAAATAATGAAAAAAAAAACAATTCGGGATGATCATAAATATTTTTTTATAAACATCGATGTCTTCTCCCGTTGTGGAGCATATAGCCTTCTAATGGAGGCATCTCAACACAAGTTTTTCTACGTGAACTGTTTGTTACTCAGTAGCTCGACCTCTCTATTTTGAATCATATATACTACGATACATAATTATTGACAACGATCAAACATACAAATAAAATCTACTATTATTTATTATTATTAGAGTATATAAAAATAGTTTTAATACTCCATTTATGCGCCCCCTAATGCCGTTAGCACACTGGTACGAAAGCGGAACGGAAGCGGACCGGTACGACGCACAACCATATGGAAGTACGGTCCACTTTCGTTTCGTTTCCGCGTCTGTGTGCTAACACCCGTTGGCGCCCTAGGCGGCTGCCTATTTTGCCTGTATGGTGGTGCCAGCCCTGATTCTGGGGATGGAGTGGATTTTTTTTTATCAATAAAGCGAAATAATTATTTAAAGTAAGTACAAAAAAAATAATTAATATCCAAAGCTGAAAATGTGTTTACTTACATACATTAAATTGCAAGAGTAAAAGGTTGTAAAATTACAAAAGTAAGACACTAATATTTTCGCACAAATTTCATATTCTAAGCGTTATACCTTAACTGTCTTAAATACTTACTTACATACTTCATTAATTTTAGTTATTTTAACATGAGGCTCCAGCGAGTCCCTCCATGACCTCTTCAGCCCACCGAAAAGTATAATACTCTTACTTAATAGTTTTATAAAATCAGTGTTTGAAAATTTTGATCCAAAACGGAAATTATTCTGGTAATGTTTTATGAACTATGACACCGTACGATGAATCATAATTTACTTCAAATTTATTCCTCACCACCGCAATTGGCAACAGCTTTTCATATTTATATACCGAACGTACATAAAACAAACATATTGACTCGTCCAAATCCCTCAAACAATAACGATATTAAAAACAAAGTATCACCAAGGGGGCCGCAATAAATCGCCGCGGACGATGGCGAAATCCTGCTGGGCTATTAAGCCAATGCTCTCGCACATACAAAAGACAATATTATGTAGTCAGTTGAATTCAATACAAAGCGGATTAGCACTAAACCGCGTCTAATTTGTCCAAATATCTGTCGGGCGGGCGCTATGACATTATCTGTCGCCTCCCGAAAATAGATGGCGTTGTTGGCTTTGTACAATTTCAGTGACGTACAGTACCGTAGATATTTATGAAAAAAGAAGTCTAATTAAAAAAAAAATATTTTTCATGTGCCATTAAAGATAAGGGGAATTAAAACACACTCCTTTATACACCGATGTGTAAACGTTTCAAGGCATTATAAATTGAGCTGAATTGATGAATATTTAAGGTACCATTTCTGGTACTTAAAATATACTCCTGATACCGTTTTTGAAAGCATCAAATGCGAATAATTTTTCAATTAATAAAGTAAATGATATAGTAAATTAACATCTGAAATATGAACATCTAAGAATTGAAGTGAGCCAGTGATATCTTAGAAAAGAATGAGCTCGACGTCTTATACTTAATTTTTAAGATACTTTTAAACGTTCTACCAGTGGCGGATTATCCTATAAGCAAATGAGGCGCGCGTTTGCCCCCCCCCCTCTCCGATTCATAAGGGCATATTATAACCCATATACTTTTTGTTCGGATTTTTATATATTTTTTACTATTAGAAAAACAGGGCCACCAAATTTTATTGCGCCTGGAGCCTCCCATGTGCTTAATCCGCCGCTGCGTTCTACGTAGCTAAAAGTATCGTAAGTGAGCCTTGAACATTCAAATATTGTTTTCTCCCTAAAATGAAAATACGCAATCCACAAAAACAAAAATTAATGACTAGATTGTACTTAAAAGTCTAATATAATTCTTTTAATCTTTTCCATAGGATGATATGTCGGAAAATTGATATTTCGAATTATATTACCCATTATATTCAAATACTTCTCCTTTATAGCTCCACTATAGTACATATTGAAAAAAATATTTTTTTTCTCTCGGTTGGTAATTGTTCGAATATATAAAGAAATTTAAACAACCTTCTCTCAGTTCCATATAAACACAACTCAAAATATCATTTTATAGTTTGGTCAACGTTTCAATACATTTGAATCGAATTGAGATAAATAGCCAAACGATTCACTAAAAATATGATGCAAATAATAATAATCCTTTTTTACAACATGTTTTAGATGTGTCAAATCTTTGGTCAACTATATTCCAAAACTACTGTTTTCTAGTTGTAGCACTGAATGTAATATGTATAACATTATTTATTTTCGTACTTACAGAGCCGCTACTGCATCATTTTAAATGGAAAGATTATCATAATAAAATGGCGTTTGTGTAAGGGGGTTAAATTGGTCTGCAAATTGTTAGGGCGATTCTGCCATCCCTTAGCAAACAAGGGAGGATAATTTGGCGACGTTATCTCTACTTGTTTTGCTGTGTTTTAGTGCAAAGTGCATCTGTGTACACATGCCAAAACACGAAGTGTATAATGCAATTGTTTGACTAATCGTTTGCTATCAATCATTGTAAAAAATGGCCTCGACACCGTTACAAATGAAAAACTACGATTATAAAATAGCGTTTTCTCTACATATGCGGACGTAAAATTAAAATATTAGATTCGATAAAAAAAAACAAATATTCATTGCTTAATAATTTTTTAGGAGTTTAATCTATTCGGTTTTGTGGTCATGGTTTGATCCCCCGCACAAAAACTTTCATAGAATATTTTTTAAAAATCATATATGCTTTTGTATTAAAGCATAAACAAAATAATTTACTTGATCGTATTGCTAGTCCTTTATCGCTAGCCTCTTCCTTCCATAAAAGCAATCGTTGCAAATCAATTATTGTAATAAATATCACTAGTTAATTTTACATCTTGAGAATTAACTGGGTATGAATCTTAGAAGTCCACAAAATATTTTCTTAACACAGTTATTATATGCATAGTTTTATGTAAGCTAATGTAAATAACTTGATTTAAAAATAATAATAACTAAGCAAATAGAAAAAGGCAATACAATATTATAATACAAGGATTCTAGATTCTTCACTTTCCTCAAGCCCAAAAGTTTGAAGAAATCCTGATTTTTTGTTTATAGTCGGTTGTACGTGTATTAAAAAAAGCAAAATTATAACTTATTGGTATTTTATATACAATCAACCTTTTAATGTCAATTATAAGTCATATTTTATAAAAGACGACAAAAGGTGGTATTAATAATCATTAAATTGAATATTGTATTAAGAAATTCAAATATTTCCATTAAAATATAATATTACAACCAGTACTGAGGATCAGAGTCCGTCATCAAATTAGGATGCTAGATTATGACCATCTTGTGTGTTTATTGTGACTTAAATTAATGTAATGCTATTTATTTTGTGTGCAGTTTCGAGATCAACAAGAACAGTTTGTTTAATGAGAAGCGTATGCATAAAACAACAACGAAATATTCGTCTCAATGTATTTATAAACAAACATGCATTATTTATTATTAAAAAGGTGTTAATTCAACCATGATAGATATATAGTTTTCAATTCATGATAGTACAATTCGAATATAACATTATTGTAATAGATGATTATAGAGAAAGTTATTTATCTCATATTAATTTTCTACAAATATAAAAAGACTTTTTTATACACCTGGCTTATTTCTTAATTTTTATTTATTCATTTTATATTGCTTCTTTTTTAATTAAACCTACGCTATTCACTTGGAAGACAGTAACGGTTCTGATCAAAAAACAATGATAAAGCTCATTTATAGCACCGATAATATTCAATCAGAAGATTCAGGGCCCACATCTTGGTTAGGTCAATATATAAAGTAATGTTTTTATTTGCAGTTTGTCATATTATATTATATAGTCTCATAGAGTTGATCTTGAGTGAGCTTAAATTAATTTTAAGTGTTTTGAATTTTAAAATATCTTGCGTATTGGCGATATCACTTGATCATTAAATTATCGTTTTTGTAAACGGAATCATTTATTAAAAATACGTAACATATTATTTTATTCTGATAAATTTTATACCATAAAATAACTTTTGCATATGACCAAAGAAAATTCTGACGTCATTTGGAAAAAAATACATATATACATATACCTAAAGAAACACATTCACTTACACCAAATCAATATAGAACAAAGTTGTAACGGTTTTTTGAGCTGTAATTGAAGTGATATCATCAAATATAAATGAACGATAAAATTATTTTACGTTTTAATGAATATTAATTAACAACAACATTTTATGGAGATTTTATTGATTGTCTTATTATAAATATTTGTTCATGATAAGACGATACCTTGCATTCCATACGATACAAAGTTTACAAAAGACGAAAAAACCATAGTCACTATTATTGCAAAAAATCAGTAGTTTTTTTATATTTCATTACTTAAACAAACTTTTTATCAACTGATTTAACACAGTTTTAATACGATAATCACATTTGATATGTTTATGTAAGATGAGAGATAGTGCATGAATTATATAAAAGTAACAATAAATGAAATCGTTTTGCTTCAAGTTGGAAATATTTTTTTTAAGTCTTTTTTTATGCTTGTTGATAGGTTGGCTTATGTTGCGAAACGTAGAGGTATTATTTTATCAAGGACAATATTTTACAATGTCAAATTATTTTTATAGCTCGATACTATATTTATTTTATTTATACTATAGTGAAATGTGTGGGAATTTGTATAAATAATCTCGGAACGAAGACTGGCGATTTTGAATGAGTGTCAAATATTGTTGAAGTCTAGGAAACGCTTTTCAGCGTTTAATACATATTAAATCTAGCGGTATACTAATGCCCTGGAAGCATATTACGATGTTGCGATTTGGCACCGTCTTGTGTTAATATACATACTAACTGCACATAAATAAATACCGAATCTTTGTTTCACATGTCGTCGTGGTAGCTCGCTTTTTCAGGCTTTGTCAATGCTAACCATTAAATTTTACAACATATTGATTTTCATAACATTGATAGATTCGGCGGTAACTTTTCGCAAGTGTGATTTTAATTTTTATAAAATAAAATTTGATTACTTTGTTATTCCACTTTTTGTGCTTCAACTGGTGACACGTGTTTCGTCTTTTTAAAAAGCATCGTTTTATCTTGTTACATCAGCTACAACATATTTTTTTGGACATAATTTATATAAGAGTCTACAAAAAATGTACATTGAATTTAATGAGTGCTATCTTTAAATGTTTAAAAAATAATTCTTTCTATCAAAATTATAGATCCAACGTACGTGGATTGTCTTTTTGACACAATGTATTCTAAATATTTTTTTAATATTTTATAATTTTTCAAATTAACACATTGGCATGCATGTTTACATGCTATTACTCTCATTTTCAAGTAGTCAATAAAAAAAATACCGTCCACTTTTAAACTAATATTTTTATAGCATAAAAAATATTTATTCCAAAGTTCTAAGTCACAATATTATTAAATGGAATAACGAAGAGGTTGTCGTTAAGAATATTTAAATAAAAAAATATTCTTTATGTCACATATGTTTTAGAATAACGCTTTGCATAAAATTTTGTTTTCAGTTTGTTAACAAAATTGTTTTCTAAATTATAAACACATACATTTAAAAAGCTAGATCGTCCATGTAGTTTAAAAACTTAAATTCAAGAAGATTGTACTAAAGCAATATACAATAAAAAGCAACAACAATTAACTGGCATTGTGTTAACAAACTACTTTAATTTAATTAATATCGTGTGAATAAAGTGCTTGAATTTCACTGGCGTAGACATTATATTTTGGTAAAACATGTTCGCCACCCCACTTCTATCTCTTCTTTGGCCCTCCTACTACATTCTCTAAAAGCTCTAAATTATGCCAGTGGCGATGTCTGGCAGTCTCTTGTTTATTTAAATTATATTTTACAAAAATAAGTAGCTTGGCTTTAGTAATAAATGATTTCTTACAAAGTTTATAACCATTATACTAACCAAAATATGTAAGAAGCATAAAGGAATTTCGATGGTTTCAGATTTTGTATAACCTTAAAATTAGTGAGTTCAGAGTTAACTTCATTTATATCTGTTGTTTATTATATTTATATTGACAAACAGCAAAACTTTGATCACTGAAAGTGTACTAAGCTAGTCGAATTATTATAATAAAGCTTTATTAATTCATTTTTGATTTACTACGGTACGTTAAGTAAAAAAATAATATTTAATTATCAGGAAAGTATTCAAATTTGTTGTCATATGTCGTTAAGTTGGAAAGAGCTTTGGTATAACGATCAGACTGGTCTGGGATTGATTTCCAGTTAGGTCAATATCATGCTTTGATTTTTCCAATTTAAACTTAATATATCACAAATTCTCATCCACAACATTGGTATTTAATTTCGATTGATTATAATTCAATTTTTGACTATTTTGTACATAACAACAATGACTGTTGTGCCAAATAATATATTTTTTAGGATCAATTAAATACTTTTATTCAAAATAAATAAATCAGACTGGTATGGGAAATATTTGATTTCTAAATGAGTAAGCATGCATTTTGGTAATATTATGCACAATTCAAGAGAGATGCATGCCAAGCACTCGTAATTATTGTTGAATTTTGCGTGACTTTACAATAATGAAGTCATAAAGTTTGGTTGATTCTAATAAGCAACACCATAAATCTTTTCTATAATTGAGCAATTAAACGAATTAAAATAGTTTGCATTAAAACAAATAATAATTGGTAGTAAAATAAGAAACTGTAAATGTCCACCAGCATAATGTATTAATTGTACTAAGCACAGTTAATTATTATTTGTAATAAGACAATCAAGAAAACCTCCATAAAATGTTGTTGTTAATATTCATTAAAACGTAAATTAATTTTATCGCTCATTTATATTTGATGATTTCACTTAAATTACAGCTAAAAAAGCCGTAACAGCTTTGTTCTATATTGATTTGGTGTAAATGGATGTGTTTCTTTAGGTATTTGTACATATCTCCAAATGACGTGAGAATTTTCTCGTGCAAAAGTTATTTTATGGTATAACATTGTTCAGAAGAAAATAATAAAGCTATGCTAGGTATTTGTAATAAATGATTTCGTGTATTCATACAAAAACGATACGTTTACTATCTACTTTTGAGGCCTTAAAATTTACACTTGCAAGACAGGAATACTGCACTTGTGGACAACTTTCTGGAATAATATAATATGACTGTTAAGTTCCATTTTATAAAAAGAGTGTTTTGCCATGTAAATACTAATTCAATCAATGGCTGCTTTCGTTACTTTGATTCATACAGTTCATAACGCATAACATATACACGTATAATCTAAAAAAAAAAATACTGCAAGCAATTCATCGCTAGTAATTCACCGCCAGCAATTAATTGCTAGCAGTTTACCGCCGCAACAATTTATAGTCTACTCACTTCACACCAACTTATTTTAACGCCTAGAAGAAATGATATGTGTTTCGTCAAAGTATAAAAAGTTGTTTTTTTATTTAAATTTCTGCCTAAAGCTATCTATGATTTGCATACTTTTAGAATTCTATGATGTATGAGAGAAAAGTACGGAAATAATTTTTAGGCTATAAATCTGTTTATTTAATCAATTGCTGTACCTATTTTCTGGAGGCAAATTGCTGGAGGTGAATTGCAGGCGGTAAATTTATCCGACCCTTTAAAAGTTAAGTATCCTTTCTAGAGTTACAATATGTTTAGATAATATTCTTTGAGTACACTATCCCTTTCTCTAAATTTGACAATGTAAAAAATATTATTCAAAACGACGCACGCATTTCTCGCTCTAGTGCACGTTTACGAAAAGTAACGAAATTAATTCGTGCGGGAAGCATTATTTTCTTTCTGCCTTTCTTATTCGTTCCGTTTTTAGATGATATACACTTATGTGTGACCGACTATAGAATAAAATATGGTGGGGACAACGAATGTTTGCTATATATAACTAAAAAAAAGTGCCTTGTTTGGTATGTTTCAATTATTGTAATTCAACGTATATAAGACTGTTATTCTTTATCATACACTGCAATAAATATAATTTGCGAAAAAATATACAAAAAGAAGAAAAATATGTAAAATTGTGTGTATTTAAAAAAAATATCAACTCGTAATTTAAATGCGTGAAGATTACAAAATTTAAATATTTTATTTAGTTTCCAACATAATCAACTAATTAATTTTAGGGTATTCACTGTCTATACTTGGGGACAAGGCATTATATTAAGAAAAAACAACTGACATGAGTGAAACCGGTCCTGATCTTGATAAATAAAAGTGTAAATAAGTACAAAGTAATATTGTGTTTTTCTGAATCAAGTAATTCTTTAGGATTTCAACTAAACATAATTAACAAAATAATTAATAAACATATGGATCGTTTTTAATTCGGTTAACGAGGTAACTAAACAGTAAAAGTTTACTTAAATGATACGTTCAATGATCGTCGTTATGTTTATGAGCTTTATTATAAAGCTTTAAGTTTTTTTATCAAACCATATTTCAGCAGAAGGTGTTCAATTAAGATTCGGTATACCTATGTCAGTGGCGGATTAGCTTGTAAGCGCAAAAAGCGCGCGCTTGTCTCCTTCAAATTTTAGAGCTTATCAGTTTTCAATATATCTTGCAACGCTTTAATGTTATTTAAACAAAAGGGCCTTCAAATTTTATTACGACTGAGACCTCGCAACTGCGTAATTCACAACTGACAATAAATAAATATGTTGATCGTTCAACGCTTTAACTTCTTATTTTAGATACTAAGGATATACGAATGGCATAAGATAAGCACTGGAAGGAACGGAGTCGTTTTGTGTACATCAAATTAGGTTGGGTGAGAAATCTTGTAAGACTCATCGATAAATAAACGTTTTTTTTTATTAAGAAACTCATAAATCGATAATAAACAAACAATGTTCACGCCTTTGTCCACGTACCTAAGTAAGGAGCAAGAGTACAGAAGCTTCTACTCCACCATTAAAAGATTAATTGTTTAAAATGCTGAGCAACGTCTGTATTCAAAGAATCCAATGAAAGCATCAGCGAAAGAGTGCCAGGAAGGGAAGAAGGAGGGCGAAGAAAATACGGAAAGGCCGTCGCTTCATTAGCCGCTGAAATTCAGTCGTCATCAATCTCTGAAGACAGCCGCGCACCGCTCGTGATTAAACGTCGTGAAAATTTTAGTGTCGCTTGGGCATGACTGCGAGATTATTCACGCGGCCACTTCGCATTTTCACCAAACACTTTCTAAGCGCAAAAGCTATTTAAGCTCTGTCGCAAATGAATACAGAAAATATTTCAATACGAAGTCATGTCGGTCTTAGTTATGTTACCAAAGACAAGATTATACATATTTTATAACAATTTTCAATCAAAGTGATACAGAAACACTCAAAGACGACTTCCACGTAACTTTCACAGTAACTTCTATAGTCCTTATTGGTGTACATTGGTTAAATAGCATATTTCAATGAATTAAATTTGAAAAAATTAAAACACATTGTACTACTTTCACATTTTTACTAAGATCAGAACCGGCTTAACTCGTCGAAAGGATAAGACACTTTAAATACTTGCGGTGAACAAAACTGTTTCAAAAAACAGTTAAAATTGTATAAGATGTTTTAGTCTAAGATCCGCTGAAGATCAACTTGCGTCCTTTTTAATATCACTGACAAAACCCGAAAGAATGCCTCTCAACATATGTATATCTCTTGGTACTGTGAGCCATCTTCGGAGTTAATCATTTTTATAGTGTAAATATAAATTTAGGTTCAATATAATTAGTACATAAATTTGTGCGGTAAAAATTTGTATTGCTTACCATATTTTGATAAATCAAATATGTATAATTACAATTTTCATTTATTAAAAAGGTATATGCAGAAATGCGTTGTTAATTTCAAATACTTTTTATCCGGAAAATATTTAATATTTATTTTTCATTTGCTACAATCGTTAAAGACGTGTCTGGTTTTTTTTATTTTTTTAAATATTTAGATACTTAGTATAATTTGTTATTAACGATAAAAATATGATGAGTAAACGATTTACAACTTGATAAGACGATGACATGACAATGACGATTTTATGAATCAAAATAAACAGTATTTTATTTAAATTCATGTTGGTTTTTATATCTCTGTCTGGTTAGTCTCAAGTTAAATGAAGATGCATCTCACGTCTTGATTCTCGCAATATTTAAGGCGAGGTGTTGCAGTGAAGACTTGTGACATTATTAGCATGAGACGAGTGCCAAAATTCTAAGATAAATCGCAATCAGACCAACACGAATAGTTGCCCTTAAATCTTTTTGATTGGAATATTCAATCTTGCCAAGCCTTTGTATTTGCAAAGCGGTGATTTTCATTAGATTCACCGATAACATTTTATTTTGCTGTACTTTTAATGTGTTTCATTATGAGTTGAATATCGACGACAAAGTTGACTGTTAAATAAACAAGACGTTGAATAAGTCAAATATTTATTATGAAAAAATAATCAGATGTTCTCTTCAATTCTATTGAATATAATTTTTCTATCGCACTTTTTTTTTCTGAAAAGTGTTGTTCAGAAACTGTATAAAAAATATTAAATTCAAAACTAATATAAATAAAATTTGACGATGCTTGTGTATTAATAAGTACTCAGATTAAATAAATGACTGAATTTATAAAACATGTAAACAGAAAAGAAAGAAACAGGACATTTGCATAAAAAGAGATACTACCCTTTTTTCAGCGACCAGTAATCTTTAATATATTTGGATTTGATGTTTTTGATCTTTATTTGGTACAAACACACATGATTTTACACTTAGTAACGCAACTGATAACTGCATTTGCACAAAAAAAAAATTGTGGTAAAGGCATAAGAATATTGAAAGAAACGTGTAATTCATCCACTATAAAACTCAGTATAATTTTAATATTTTTTTCAATTTTTTTTTTTGGTATGAAAACTAACTGATATTTTTGATTAAAATAAATAATCTGAAATTAAGTTTTATTCAAATTACTCGAAGACAATAGATATAACGAGCACCCTTATTAGAGATTTTAAATTTGATATATTACAGCTTTGCTTTTTTATTATCTGACAATAATTAAGGGGTATTAAACGCGTTACATTAAGAATAGTAGTTTAATGGTTAATACTTTCATAAAAAAAATGTTTTATAATTTTTGAAAAAATATTGATTTAAAGTTATGGATAGACTTAAAACGGAAAAAATCTAAATAAAGATTTAGCCAATATGTTGTTTTAACGAAGGAATATAAATGGAAGCTAAATGAAATATTACTTTTAATTCCTTGTATAGATTTTTAATATTGTTATTAAATTGAGGTATTAGTGAAATATTCACTTTAGTAAATTGAAAAATATCTCAACTAATATGCTCAAAACCATTCTATTAATTTTCATAGTAGGTTCAAGCTGATTTCAATATATAAGTAAATTATTTAAATCTATTTTTGCTCTTAAGCTTACATGATATTCTTACAACAAAATATTGGTTCAAGTAATGTTGTTCGCTGCTAACACTTACCACGGTGGTCGGTAATAAAGAAAACACGATAACAAGTCCTCGGGCGGTGTGATGTGTAGAAGATCCCCTCGCAGCTTCTGTGCACGCTCGCCTCCCCGGGGTTGAATCTGTCTGACAATGTAAATAACACCCCCATTTACTCCACCACCGATAAGACGTTAACCGTTTGTCTGCCAATCAATCTTATAGATTGTGAGATATCAGTGAACAACGTAACATTTAACTTAAAACTAACATGCAACTACTAAAATAAGCACTATATTGACAAACCAGTTTCTAAAATTACAGAAATCAAATTATATTTTGAATGTAGATATTAACTCTTTACAAATTAGGGGTTTTAAAATATGAAAATGGCTCATATTATATAATATAAAGCAAACACCACTTATACACTCAAGTATAGAAGTTTTGTCAAAACTAAATTTTACATATTACATTCTGAATAAGAGAATACTAAATAAATTATAGCTTTACTAGTGGGTCACAGATGTGAAAAATGACGATTGCATTATTTCATTATAATGGTAAGTAAGCTTTTTTGGGATTAGCATAATAAACAAAGCTCACCAAAATTATCATTAGGTAAACGAAACCTGTACTTAATGTACTGAAAATTATTAAATTACTATTTCTTATATATCTTAATAAATAAAATGTTATAACTTTAAGTTTTAGGTGAATAAAATAGTGAGATAAAAATCAATATTGATATAATGCTGCTTGAAATAATACCATTTTAGCGTAAAGATTTTTTAAGTATTTAAATTATGAAGTCATTGTTGCGTTATATCTGAAAAAAAGGTGGAATAATTCTTACAAGGCCGTAATTTATGATTTAAAGTGAGAATGGTGCATAAAGTTTTGCACGACAATTTTTTGTGGTGGGAAATTCTAACAAAATATTTTCTTTTCTGCTTGGCGAGAACATAAATTATGTTTTAATCTTTTTGGGGCGAACTTTCATCTCGGGCAAACTGCTGGTGTCAACCATAAACTTGCAGCATGTTACCCACCCAACGGGAAGTTTTCCCTCTGAACGTGGGGTTTCAGAATGTTGGCGAATATCTAACATTGTGTTTTATTTACTTTGCGACGACATTGCATTATCTATACAAAACTTTACATAGACTGTTACAAGGTAAATAAACATGCTAAAGCTAAAACAACACATACAATGTTAGTATATTGTTTTTTATTTAAGCAATAAACTCGTTATTAACAGTCTTTTATTCAATGACAATTCTTAGTGAGGATAATAATTTATTTACAAAAACAATAGTTCGATAATTGCACTGAAACACTCGACAGACACCAAAACACTATTGAAAAGGATTGCGATGAGCAAAAAGTGTCATGATTGTAACATAAAAAAAATGTGGAACTCTGTACGTAAAAAGTATTTTATTTTTGTGTAAAAACTTGTAAAATCTGTCAAATTATTTTTATCATATGTACTGTCACATATATATAATTATTAAGTTGATAATAAGAAAAAGTAGTGCTGATGGAGTTTTTGAGATCAAAAGGCGAAAAATTAGAAAACAATTCTACTATTTTCTATAATTCGATCAAGTATAAAATTCTGTTTTAATTTGATTATGCTTAACAATAAAATTAATTGAAAAAATACTTGGCGTGTATTTTTAAAACATCAAAGTTTATATATAAAATAATATTGTTATTCAATTTTAATAATAATTTAAGCAAAAAGATATGTAGCGAAATGTACAATAGAATCTTTTGAATTGAAAACTTTATTGGAAAGCCCAAAGACAGGTGTCTAACTAATTCTAATAAAGTCTAACTCTCGATATTTTTTTGAAAAAACATACATATATGTCACGTGTTTATTTATCTCTACTAAAAACATATATTATTGATTCTCAATATCTGATTAAGAATAGCGCTTTTGTACTTTTTCATATTTTAAAAATCATATAATACAAAATAGGCAAAGGTAGAAAACAATTTTCTTATCAACATGATTTCCACACAATATCATGAAGCTTATTTGGCGTAGACATGGCAACATAGTACGAGGCAATTCTATAAACTACAATAAAACCACTGATGGTGAAACCATTTTGAGGTTGTATGAAGAGTTCACGAAAGTTGATCGGCAAAAAAATGTGGCATTCATCTATAAGTTTGTATCTTAAACCTTAAATATTTTACTGTGCTTACATAAAAACTTAATAAGAGTTTTTTTCTTTTATTATAATTAATAAGTTATTTTTTTTAATATTTCAATGATTTGCTAAACTGTCAAGTTATTCAAATTTGTGTTTACTTTTTAAAATAAAGTAAAATTTAAATTTTACCTAAATACAAGAAACTAGATACATTGTATTTCACTGTTTGTAAATTATCATCTTCAGCTCAGCAGCATCGTAGAGATATAACGTAGCGTCGTAGCATCGTAGCAGTGTAGAGTGGGTATTTGTAGAGGGTGAGTCATATTGGGGAGCAGATAACAAGTTACCACTTGCTGGCGAGAGAGATTTACTCGCAAGAGAGATGCGACGGCGGCCATCTCAGTATAGAGTGGTTCTTAAAGAAACATATTTTGTTATAAATTGTAATCAAAATTATTTTCTATTACCTATTTTTCAAATGCCAGTCACCTGAGTATGTAGGCATTTTTGCTGAACAATTGTTTGTTTGCAACTGTAAATATTACATAATATTCAGCACGTCACACACATACAGCATTCCGTAGATGAGACATATTTTTTAAAGTGTTTCTGCGTACTATTTTAATCGAATAAAATTAAACATTGCATTTTTTTAAATGAGAACCAATGTATTATTATCATTCGATTTCTTTGCTATTTTTTTGCTGTATAAAGCCTTATTTGAATAATGTGATCGTACTTTTTTTTGTTTTTAAAACATTTACTGACTACCAGAAAATTTTAAAATACTTTCTCTGATGTATAATGTATATATCACCAAAAGAGTAAGAGTTGATTACTTTTAGGATGTCAATACTCGATGGAAAGGAATTGTATGAAAAAAAAAACACAATACCCTTTTGTACTACTTCCACTTTTATTTAGCAAGATCAGGACTGGTTTCACTCATGAGGGCATTATCAACCTGTTGTCAGTTGATAATGCTCGTCATGACTGAAACCGGTCCTAAACTTCCTAAATAAACGTAGAAGTAGTACAAAGGAATATTGCGTTTTTTTAATACGAAGAGTTGATATGAAAGAATTTCAGTGTGTTGATTTTTGTTAATTTTGTTACTTTTCAAGTTCTGCTAGTATAGAGCGAAATGTACTGTTTTGTGATATACAAATAAAGTCACACTTTTTATACAACTCGTGATCCGAGTACTACAAGGTTCTATGTGAAAATTTTTGACGAAACAGAAGTAGCAATCCGGCAGTCTTCCAAGTACCATTATTGGTATACATTGCTATTTTTGTTTCATCATTTTATTTTTCACATAAAACCTTGTAGTACTCGAGTCACGAACTGACAGCTATTTTTGGACTTACATATGCCTAATATTCAAAATAGGTATGTATTAAAAATCAACGTTTTATGTATAAACCCTTAAAATAAAAATATTCATTATAAAACTGGATCTGTTGAGATTTGTAATCATTGTCACCAGACATTATATTGCACAAAGTATTCACATGACATAAGTTAGATATCTCTGTTTTAGAACCCTCAGGGAGTGAAACCTCACTTAACTCGATCTTTATGTCTCCGCCCTCTGTATTAGTCCATAAAATGTAAAAGCGCCGCGACGCCGACCGACGCCTAGACGACAGTTACGAAGTGCAAGACGACGAAAACATTACTAACCAAGAAAAATAAATCATGCTAATTTTGAGCTCGGCTAAATATTATGGTTTATTTTTCGTTTCGCTCACATTACTTACCGGTAAAGTCTGTTTGGAAACCAATGCAGCGTTTTTTACGACGCATTCTTAGCTAACATACTTGTTTATTTTTTAAACGACTACACCATTTTTTGTAGCAAAAATTACATTTAACAGTTACCTCCATTACTAGGGTTTCTTGAATTTATCAACTATTTTTTAAAAAAATACTCACATGATTGTTTTTAGACATTCTAAAAAATGTTCTACATTTTTTTAATGTCATATTTTTTGTTGGAAATTCGGAAGTTATTCTTTTATATGAATTTATCGGCTTAGTCATTATCTAAATACAATTTCGTTGTCAAAATCATTCAATAAGTAATTTAATTAGAACTTCGAATTTATAACGCATTTGATTCCATTAAAAAGTATGTGATGTAACAGATAAATTTTGCAATTTTTATAACGATATAGACGAAAAAATTCTCCATATAGGATAAAGTAAATAATATATCAATTCTAAGCACATGAAGAAAAATAAATGAAATGATTTATATGTTTGGATTTAGTATACGAAAAAAACTACTGTTTCATCCTTAAGAACTGTAGAAACCTTCATAAATGTCACACCGCAATAAACAAAAAAATAAAAAGATTGAATTTTATTATTTTTGTGTCCCATCTCATCCATTTGTGGGTGTCTCCTTGAGGTCGAACGAAATAATAATTTATATTCGCGTCAGCAGCTGTAATTTATATCGTGGAATGAGTTTGGCCATTAAATTTTATTGTAAAATCTTTGTATGATAAATATTTCATGACAAAGAGAATAATCTAAACTTGTTTGTTGCCAACAGTTTCCTTTGTTAAGCTGTTTATATTTATAGTGTGATATTATATGGCATATGCCATCAAAACAAAAACTGTATCATATTACAGTTAAAAATAAAACTTTATCGATTGCTTCTTCCAACATTGTATTGGTTGTAAAATTATCGCAATTTAAGCATTGGACAAATAAAATAAACCCCACTGTTATTCTTAAAATAGTTACAATAAAGTTTATTTCATACAAAAAACGCAAATATTCGGGTAAATAATACCAAAAAAATACACTAGATGTTACGATATTGGTGTAAGTAAACGACAAAAAAAAAGAGTTGGTATTTATTTAGCGTAGAAAAGAAGAGTATCGTTTTTGCGTAAAAAATGTCTCTTATTTAAGTACACCTGTTTAATAAGATATCGAAAACATTCACAGCCAATATATTTGCCAATGTTGATGCTTTAAAGCAGGGTTTCTCAACGGTGGGCCACAGTGTGTTCTAGGGGGGCCACAGAGATTTATTTTTGTTTTGGGGAGCTACAAGACGGTTTAGGGGGGCCACGGGTATTGATAAAACGATACAGGGAAGAGCATAATGGCAGACCTCGCTATTTATTGTAAATCCGTAAATCAAATAAATTACTGGCATTCAAGATTCGAAAATCTCGGAAGAGCTATAAAAAAAGGTGGGTTTTTGAAATTATAATTTTAATAGGAAGACAAAAAAATGGTATGGGGGCACAGAAAGATAAAGATACTCAAAAAGGTTGAGAAACACTGTTTTAAAGAATGCTATAGCACGTAAATATATAATTGCGACGGTTTTAAATAGATTTTTTTAGATAATTATTATGACCAACAAGATTGTATTGATTTAAGCTTACGAACGTCTACGTTAGGCACACTAAAGCCGTAAACGCTTTACTACCACGGTCAGAAATTTATGGCTGTACATAGGAAAATTCAAACTATATTAATATTCGCTAACGATAAATTTTTAAATTTTGTGAGCATAATTTTGCTATACAAGTATTAAAAATAAATTAATCATTCGCAGTTAGTCATTGAAGTATATTCTATTAGATGTCTGCGAAAAAATAATTGGTTTTCCATTCCAATATATTCCTCCCCCTATTCACACACGCCGTTGTTATAGGCCTTACAAGTTGTGGGCATATTTCAATTACCATAGAGACACAGTCAGACAGAAATTTGCGGGGTTGGGGCGGCGCCCTTGTCGGCTGTCGCGTTAGCGCCCCCTTACTGTATGAAGATCTCTCTCCTGGCTCGTCCCCGGACAGGTAAGTGTCAGCGACACGTGTACACGTGCAGCGCATACTCTACCCACCGCACATTTAAATTTGTTTTGGCTGTTTGTTAATCTTGTTACACGTCACAAGGATGAAAGCATAAAAATGCTAATCTAATAAGCTTTTTATCAAAACAACTTACCGATGTAAAGTGTATTTTTTGATAGTACGTGTTTCATTTTTTAAAAAATCTAGTAATCGTTTTTCATGTGAACTATTTGCAGATTTTAAGTATTTATTTAATTAAAATTGCACAAGGTTGACAAACTATAAAATAAAAACTTTTAAAATTGAGAAAAAAAAGCATAGTGCAATTTAATATTAAAAGCAGTAGAAAAAAATGGCAAGTAAGTCACTCTACGTAAGTCACATACAAAATAGTATTCATCAGAACTCACCCACGTCTACGTGGAATATGTCGACATCCGAAGCAATATTGTTCAACGCCGTTAAAGCTCTCCCCAGTGGCATCCCCATTGGCAGGCTGGTTCTACACCTTGGGAGAACAATTTACTATTCTCTTTAAAAAATAATAACATACATACATATTTTATTCAATTTGTTTACAGAGAAACATTTCATATTAATAAAAACACAATAATCCTTAATTCTCTGAGCAGTTGACAATGCTCGCAATGAGCGAACCGGTCCTGACATATTAAATAAAGTGGAATGAAGTACAAAGGATTATTGTGTTTTTATTAATATAATGCCTTTCCACCAAGTATTGACAGTGAACACCCTAAAACATTTCATATGTATTATATAACAAACATATAAAAAAACTATTCAAATATTGAATGTATGCTTACAATTATGATTTCATGTTGATAACCGTCAACTTTTGGTCATAATAGTTATATAATAGTCAAAATAAAACAAAATTGTTGTGCTTAATGTACTTGGTTATGTATCTTTAAAAATCGTAATACATGTGTATGAGAAGTTTCAACAGGACGATCCAGCCCTGATGCAACATTTTGTCACTAGTGTCAACTAATACTTTTATTCCTTATTCTTTATCTGCCAAAATAATTCGCAATTGTAGGAACCAAATTTGATGAACCAAAGTTTTCAATATATATTGTATTGTATGATTGGAATATTACAAATAAAGTGAGTCATATTCAATGGTGTGGTCTACACAAGAGTAACGTTACTTTTTTGACTGACTTGATTATAACTAAAAAGTTGTACACATAAATTTGATGTTCAATTTAATATCTACTTTACTATTTTCTGTAGCGAAATTTTAATTTTTAAATGAATTCGATGTAACTTTGGCTGTATAAAACTCTTAATAAAATATATGAATATCATGAATAGATTATCTCAAGACGATATTAAGTAACTTCATACAAAATCTTCGACTGCTGAAACGAAGTGACTTTATACATTATTCCTCGCTTTCAAAACGCATTAAAGTATAATACGATTCCGGAGATTTTCATTAAAACGTCTTCGTCTGGCATTTTATGCAAATTGCGGAAATACGTCAAGGCGGACGTGAAATGTTGTCGGGCGGCGGCTGGTGCGGGCGGGAGAGGCAAAATCCCTCTCCACGGCGTCAACAATAAAATATTAAAGATATCCGCAAAGTTTCGCGGCGAGAGTTTAGACTCTGTTAACGTCAAATTAGAGCAAGCGGTTTACGACAGGCGAATAACAAATTCAGCCACCGTCTAATAACAGCGGCGCGGAGCTCTCAAGAAGTTGCTCGTGAAAATTTGACACAAAGTAAATTTGAAGAGAAGTTAGGGCAGTGATGCATAATCAGTAGCACTATCTAATCTCTATCTTCTCAGTGTAGTCTACGTTGTACATCTTCAGAGCGTACTTATTGAAGGTATATTAAAAAAAGCAGAAGTTCTTAAGACGCTGCTGGTAATCAGTAGTGTCTTAAGAACAGTTGAGTTTGAATTAGCCGCTATAGACTTCACTTATTCTTAATATATATTCTCCATCTAAAGCAGCCATACTCATCGGCGGCCCAGTAAGCCCTAATGTGCGGCCCAGTAAGCTCTCCATCGGTGAGCTAAAAAAAAAGGAGTTTTGGAGATATCTTGGGAAAAAGTATACCAAATCGAGGATTTCAAATTTCTAGGTGAGCTAAAAAAAAGGAGTTTTGGAGATATCTGGGAAAAAAAGTATATCAAATCGAGGATTTCAAATTCCTCGGTGAGCTAAAAAAAAGGAGTATACCATAAATATGTTGCGGCCCACGTAGAGAAGCAAATATCGGAATGCGGCCCGGAGGGAAAAAGGTTGAGTATGGCTGATCTAAAGCATAGTTTCTCAACCTTTTTGAGTCTCATGTTTTTCCGTGGCCTCCATACCTGCATAATCAAATTTTATTGCGCTTGTGGCCTCACATGTGCTTAATCCGCCATTGGTTGAGTTATCAAATACTAAGATTATGTAATATAATTTTGGGAGCTGTTATTTTGCGAAGAAAAAAATAAACCCATCACACACATTGCTGATTTTGATTTAAGGGAATAAATTAATTCCAAAATGAATATACTAATTTTTGCAGTCAAATTGTTAAGCATTCAACAGAATAGCCAAATAATGATAATGTGGAGCATATGGCCTCCTAATGGAAGTATCTTAACAGATTTTCTACGAGAACTGTTTGTTATTCAGTCGGTCACCCTCTATTATTCAAAGGAAATATTAGGGATAGTATAATAAGGCTAGGGCAGGACTAGTGATTAACTAACCGTACTCGCTACAGCCAGTTATTAAAGGATCGGAAAAGGTGGGAGAGCATTTTCAAACATCACATACACCCATGCCTTCGAACAGAAATCGACAAATTGATCGAAAAATGCTGTCGTACTGGGACTTGAACTCGCGAAGCCGCTGCACCATAAGACCCGAAAAGATAAATAGCATTGATTAACCACTCGTTATCACAAAGAACCGGCATTATATCTTCATTATATACATTAAGGTCACTATTAAGGTGTTCACTGTCAATGCTTGGTGGAAAAGCATTATATTAAAAAAACACAATATTTCTTGTATTCTTTCACAATATTCAGTTGAAAATGTTATCTATGAGCGAAATCGGTCCTGATCTTGATAAATAAAAAATTGGAAATAAGTACAAAGAAATATTGTGTTTTTATAAATGTGCACTTCAAGATTTATAATATATACTTATTTCTAATTTAAAATGTTTATAGATTCGTTTTGGTTAATGTAATAGTGATGGTTGGCTATTTCTGCATTCAGAAAAACCTTGACATCGCGCGATGAGAAGAAATAAAAGGAAAATTTGCCGAGCAAAGTGTTTCAGTCGGAGACACGTTCGGCTGTTTCGTCACATCGTAAAAATGGCGGCACTTTACTTTTCCATTTTCATTTCTTGCGAGAAATTAAAACATCGGAAAGCAGCATAAGTTGAAGAATTTCGACACTTTGGGGTTTATGTTCGGACTGTTCATTGTAAGCGCTGTCGTAGTTTGGACAATTTATGACATCGTTTGCATGCTAACAGTTTAAAACTCTGCTATTGAAACATTAAGAACTAAAGTTTTTTTTTTGTAATTTTAGATTGTATCAGCTTTTATACACACGGTAAATTCGTTTTTGAATCTCATTACATTAGAGTGTTATGTTTTGTAAGAAATCTATTACACATTGCTAATTTCAGGTCGTTTCAATTTTATAAATTATATATGATACATACTATTCTGTGAATAAATGAAGATTTCATAATTATACTTTGATGATTTTCATTTTATATGTCAATATTTATTATGCGGAAAATTAAAAAAAAATAGTGTCGTAGAAAACCCAATAACTTTTAATTTTTACTATAGAGACGTACATTGAGCCCTTAAGAGGTGAAATGTGGTACAACTTTTCTGTTGGTATTTTAAGTACAATTACGCCTATACTTGATGTTTTGGTGGATTGCATATTTTTATTTTAGAGAGGTGGCACTATTGCAGTTGCTCACTTCACTTTTACGATACTTTAAGACATGTAGAATATTATAAAGCATCCAAATCAATTTTTCCATAAATACCACTTGGCTCACTTCACCTCTCACGGGCTCAATAATAATTTATTATTACGCTAGTAATCATTAAAAAAATACGGTGCTCTTGAGTTATAATGTGTCAATATATTATTGTGATCATGATTTCAAAGATTTCAAAGATTTTCAGCTGATTTCCGTTAAAAATTATATCTTGATATGTATATCGAAAAGAATAACGACTTTTAATGAATGGTAAAAAATATATTTTTCTGCATACAAAGACTTATTTTACCTCTCAAAAACGTATATGTATGAATACTAAAATTTGTCTGTTTGTCATCATTTCAGAATGGTCTTAAGATGTTATGCATATAATACATATGGATATAGTGAAAAGTGACCTACATTTGATTAGAAAATATTTATATCTGGACTGCACTTGTTCGCACGTTTACGAAGTTTACCTTATCCTGAAGATCATTCGAATACGGAAGTGCTTGTTTCAAAGCTTCTCAGAAGTACTGAGAAAAGCTTCTAAGCATATAGCGACTTTGTTCAAGTCTTGCGCAAGTCGTTTTATTATGCCTTGATTTCGTGAATTACCAAGGAAAGATTACCTACCGCACATGATGGTATATTAGGCGTTTGCCTCTCAAGACATCGTTTCATAACATCATTGCTCTCAATCTTAGACCTTACAATAATAAATCAACATTACATAATCAAAAATTTTACATTCGTACTTACTAATATTAAAGACACTCACTAATAACTTATTTACTATATATCAATTGATTTAATTTCACTTGAAGCATCAATGAAAAATCATTATGTTTTTGCAGTAGATTTGTGACAGTATATGGTTTTATGATTTAAATTGAATGCTATAAATTTTATAAAAATGCGAACTTTTTGAGAAATAAACAACACATTAAACTACCACACCAATATTAACCTACTTACTATTCAACAGTTTTTTTTTGGATTCAATATAATAATTTATTATACATATATAGAATAATACAGCTACCTTATTTGATTGATGCATCAATAGTACCAAGCCAATATTTGGGTAAGTAACACAGTTTTAATTTTAATAATACCATAAAATCTAACCATTCCAGAAGAATGTGCTATTATCAAATATCTGATTTATAATTGTGATATAATATAAGTATTACTTTCAAAATAGAAAATTTCATACTATATGTGACACGTGTGATAATTTATTACGTTTGTAAAACAAGAAGAATAAATATATAACGTACATTATTTGATGAGTTAAAATTTTTTCGTACGTTAGTTAAGATATCTTTTTGTGATGCAAAGAAACTTTTTTAATTGTCTGCACAGCTCTGAGACGAAAGTCATCAAATTGCAATTAAAAATTGAATTTCCGGGCAGAAGGCGTAATCTCCGCCCATTTCCTTTTTACACACAATGCCATCAGTACGGTCTTATTGCGACACTTATATGAACTATAAAATCAGGAGGTAAATAAATTATTTACGGTTGTTTTATATTGATGTAAATTTACTACTCGTTTACATTCTATATGTGATATATTATTAATATAATGAAATCACTGTCGCATTCTGTCACAAAATAAAATGTTTATCTAAGAGATCAGTTTAAGTAATTGTTTTGTAGAAATACAATTGAAATGTACAAAATTGGTAATGGCCGTTGTATTCAGTTATGAAAGAATTTTATAATTGTATTCAAAAGTAGGCTGTAGATCAACGTTGCTGAAAACAATGATCAATAATTGTGAAGTGATGATGATGATCATAAAAAGTGTAGAAGTTCAGGGGAATGCTAGAAAATCGCAAAAGCTCATTAAGGGTGTGGACCTCCCAGGTAGAGGAAAAGCTCCCATAAGTCAACTAACAACAGCCCGGTGGTGTTTAATTAGTGTTGCTGCCGAAATCGACACGCTATGCCATCTTGACGCTTTAAGGGAGGGCTTTACATGAAAATAGGGTGTTTAAAATATATTTTGCTTTTAAACACACCTATATATATAATATTATGTTAAATATATCGGATATAAACTAAAATGAATTTTACATTTGAACAAACTAATTATATTTTAAACATTATAATGCGAACATATTGAAAAAAATACCTTCGTATTCAAAAATAAATATGTGAATTATTTCAACAGTTGGTTTATATATATTTATATCAATCTGTCAGATTGATCGTAGTATTAACTAGATGGTATAAGTAGTTTGACAGTCATGCCGCTTTTATTTATAACGAACATTCAACGAGTCTAAATTATCAGCAAGTGTGACAGCATAATTCTAATTTGTTTCAGAATGCATTAAACATATACACTGTTGGATATAATTTAAACTATATCATCACCGGTTATAATAAACATTTTTTTTGATGATTTTCATTAAAATAGTTAAAATCGTAAAATACAATAATATTTACTACGACTTCCAAAAGGTAATTTCAGAATTTTCATTTAACGTGATAATATGAAGACATCTACGTTCTTGTATTAAAAAATACTAAATTTCTTTTCTTGAGCTAAGCTTTATTTGTTTTTAAATTATATGATTAAGTTTTTTAATTTCGTCACAGATATTGGCAGAATAACTTTGAAAGTGATTTAAATATTTTCAATGAAATGCAAAAACAGTCATTCAATTTAAGGCCACGTTGTGGACACAGCAGATGTTTCCAACTAATTTGAGAAGGAATGCAGAGTATTCTGTAAACGATTTGTCAGGTTTTATACAGGTTCCTAATTAATGTATTATTTATGACATCAGTATGCATAAAACCTTACATTTTTTCGTTGCTAATTTTAAGCATATGGTTTTGATGGATTGAACAAAAAAATAGTGAACATGGATTGGATATGATTTTACCTTCATTTCTTACATATATTTTGTCGCGGTTTTGGCAGAAGTTGATAGGTAACAGACTGATAGCTTAAATAATTAATGTTAGCCTTTAGAAGTATAAAATATAGATGCAATAATGCCAATCTGACACAAATAATAGCATTACATAAATAGACAAGAAAAATTGCCTATCCTTAAACCAGCATTAATAATAATAGTCTTTTTTGGCAAACTGGTCAAATAAATGCACCAAATGATTTATTCCAGTCAAAGAATTGATATCAAATTATCTCTTTGTATACTTAACTCAATTTTGTCAGATTTGTTACTCATGAAATTTTGCCATAAGATGATGATTTGAATTAGTCAGTGGCTCAACCCCTCTTTTTCCTAAGAGAGAAGGAATAGAAGGAAAAGGCTAGGACAGGACTAGTGGTTATCTAATCGCTCTCAATACGCCTCGTTCATAGGATATGATGGTGGGAGGGGGGAATTCAAGACATCACATACATCTATGCCTTCGAACAGAAATTCATAAATCAATTGAAAAATCAATTTATAAAACTGTCTGTACTGGGATTCAAACCCGTGACCTCCGTAGTCGAAGCCAACGACGCTGACCACTCGACCACACACTTGTTTAGTATATAGTTAATAACCATTCAAAATACGTTATGACTCAAGTTCAATAATAGTTTGCAAAATATATTGACAAAAATATCTTGAAGATCTCTGTACGCTTCGTCTTAGTAAAGTTATATGTGCCCAGCAGTCGACTGCGTGAACTAAATCTAATATCGCTTGAACCCGCTCGAAGATTAATTATGTGCAAGGGTGACATCTGAACCACAGAGTGTTATTCAAATTACGATTTGGGGTTCACCTCAGCCGCCCGGCTCCAGTTCTCCGCCTCCGCCCATCTTTGCCTCGAGAGAGAGAGAGTGGCGGGTGGCACTTTCAACTGAGCACCTCATCTGATCGGCCGCCTAGTATTCGTTACCGTCCCCGCCTACCATGACACCCGACAAACGAAAGCTAATATATCACCCGTTAGGAGCCTAAAACAATGTAGATGTGCTTTAAATGGATTCCGCGTCAATTGTGCTTAGTATTTTTTTGTATCTTACAGAGCTTCAAAGAAAAGCTTTGATTGAAATTTTAAATACAAACATCTTCGAAACATAAACGCTACAAATTATCACAAATATGATTTTATCCCGATATTACAATTTACAAAAAAAGAGTTTGCGGATATGCTACCAAAGTGAAAATAAAAAGCTTTTAGATTTTATTAATACTCATTTTACACAGCGGACACGTTCCACTAAATACCATATACAAAATATAATCAAATAATGATGGATGGGTTTCCTTGTATAGAAATCAATTCAGAATATCAATGCTGTATAAAACGTACTCTGATTTTTTGACATTTAAGCTGACACTTTTAACAGAATCATTGTTTTCTCGTTGTTAATTTTTTAGCATATCATATAGGTACAGTTGAAAATCTCAAGCTCTTATATTCAGGTAAACGAAAACTGTTATTTTTTGTTTATGTCCGCTCCCAATGTTGAGCATATCAACAGAAGTTTTTCTAGGAAAACTGTTTGTTAAATTAGTATAAATATCATCTCACTCGAGATAAACTCGAAGAGGAAAGACATCAGAAAACATACGTGTACAAGATCTCAGAAGAATATTGAAAATATCTCAATTTAATATTGAGCTTTCCGGGACCTGAACCCGGACTGACCCGATCGCTAGAGTTATAGCGCAAACCGCTTGACCACGGATATCGAATACGATTTACTTTCAATGAGTGCCGTGAAATCTGAAAGCATGATACGTAAGAATTTTATTTAGTTCACTATTATCTTTAAAACCGTTTCACTGTAAAAAAAAAACTAATGGATATACCAAGTGTAATGGTTTTCAAAAAAATAGGATGAATATGCGTGTGTATTTTACATAAAATGCAATATTTACCAGACAAACTGTAACTGTAAACAGTCGCTCACTCTCTCTTTATTTGAAAAAAGTAGTAAGGAAAGAAAAATAAGACTAGGACAGGACTAGTGGTTAACTAATTGCTCTCGTTACGCCCAGTGAGTAAAAGATCGGAAGGGTGAGAGGGGAAGACATTTCAACAACAAGAAATATGACTTTAAATCTAATATTCATTCTGTCCTGTTAAAGTTCGTTTTTATTATATGAGACATGTATTATAATTCTCTTAGCAGAAATAACATGAATTTTAAATGCCGATATGTAACAAAACATGACATTTTCCGTGTTCTGTCACCGTTAGACTGACAGTTCTCAGTGTAGTCACATCTAGTTGCACTTTGGTTCAATGATTTTGCGAATAGCGCATTCGAAAATCATATATCTGTCGTCGTCGATTCGAATTTCTTTGTCTCGAGCATTTTCGTTCGGTCACGGCATGCAGTGTCTCTCGTCGAAACGAAATGGATCCCGAGCCGGTCGCTTCGGTAGTTGCAGGGGGAAATTCGTTTGAAAGGCAACGCGACGATTTCAAAGGACCTGGCGACATTTCAGAATGGTGTCGTACACAAAACTCTGCGTCCGTTTGATGAATAAAATCAAACAAATCGTGTTTGAATGAAAAACGTATTCGATGTCTTTCGTGATGTCCTCCATTATTTAAAATATCTGCCATCTCTGCGCTTCAATATTAAGTCAAGCTTGAAACTGTAAACTTTTCCGATATCACAAACAAAAGTTTGGTATATTTGAACTGGTCACACATGTTTTAATTTATATAACAGGTTTTTAATGGCCGTCGTGTCTTATTATTTATTTAAAAAAAATGAAAATCAATATCTTATAGTTAATGTTACAATAGTTACACATCTTAGTCATAAAAATAGTATCAAACATTTGTAAAAGGCCACATAATTATAGCTGAATCAGAAAAATTGAAATATTTATTTAGTTGGATTCATTACTTTGACAGATTTTACAAGTGTGAAACATAACCGTCATATAATTAAAAAAATATTTATTACATATTGTATTTGATATCAAAGTGTGCAATGAAAGAAGAATGTAAGATTTTTTGAGAGATTTTTTTTTTTTTTTATAACAACGTTGTTGATGTTTCATTATAATAAAATTAGCTCACTCTAGTAAGGTTTTAGTCTGCAATTCATAGGTTTCTTTACAGACAAAAAAATACTTTTTAATCAAAGGCTTATTTGTTTGAAATTAACAAAAGACAAGAGGTGATTTTTGTAAATTTGCAGCAAACATAAACCTTATTAACTGCGGTCTTGTTGTCTTCATGATGTTAAGCAAATTTTTATTTTACGAATATTGGACTTAGTTGGATCTAATGCAAAACGAGTAAATCTTGATTCAATTATTTTTTTATGCAGCTTAGTATATTTTTTTTTCACGTAACAAATTAAGTCAAGGAAAGGGAATGAGACCAGGGTATCCAATCCCGGGATCCCATCCAATTCTGTAATCTTGAAATCCCGGGATTGAGAAAATGAATCACGAAATATTTTGTTGTTTTTGCAAATCCGTAAATTATTGGGATTTCGGATTCGAAAATTCTAGAGCTAAAAAAAATGATGAAGCTTATCATTTGGGCATTTTGGGATTGAAAAATTGTCAATCCTGGGATCATAAAAAGGGTCCAGGAATAGATACCCTAAATGAGACGTTCTTGGACAGTGTCAAATACCCTTGCAATGACAGAAGATCGAGACGATAAGTTGAAAATGCGTGAGTTATATCAGAGTGATATTTATTTCTTGTATCCGTAAAAATTAAAGTATATGTTTGTTAATTTTATGGACCTTATTCAAATGAACACGCTTTACAGCCCAATTTAATATAGTCATAATTAAACAGGTAACGTTCATATGCTGAAAAAAAAAGCAATGTTTTTTACGCTTCCAACTCATGCAGATATGCAGTTTCTTTCGCACGTCGCCATTTTGCAAGCTATCATCGATACTGTATTATTATAATTAAAATGTCGGCCGCTTTCTTTGATTTTGAGCTCATTTCCATATTGGATAAATCATCATCGGCTATTTTGAGCGAACAACGGCTGAAGTGACGTAGTAGCCCGCTGCGGGATCGTGAATTAATTCACAGACGTGTTTAGGTTTGCTAATGTCGCGTAATGACTGTAATTGGCGAATAATAACGGGCGAGGAACATTAATTGTTATCACCTTGGCGCGCCCCGGGCTGCTCGCCGGCGGGGGGCGAGAGGGTGGTCTGTGCGGCAGAGGGAGGATGCAGGATTGCATGAAATTTCAGACGCCATCAACCTTTCATTTTAACCAGTGAAAATTTAGTAGAATTTTCGAACCCTTTATTTTAAATCTAATTTTTATCAATTCACTTATGACACGGCAAATACTATTCTTTTGGTTATATTAAAAATAAAAAACACGAACGGTATGATCTTCCTTCAAAATGTAAATTAACGACGGAAAACTTTAAAAGATTGAGTATCATAAGATAAATAAACATTTTTCATTAGATACTGAGACCGACTTTCACTTATCTAGTGAGAAAATTATAAAATAATAGTTTATCTGGTATATAATATTATAGTTAATCTTTATTATTGAATTCATATATCATTATTTTTTTTGTCTATAGTATTAAATAATATATATATATATATACTTCAAGCAAATTAATTCAAAACAATTCATCGAGAATAATTACAATTAACTAACACAGTAAAACATACATACATAAATGTACGTTTTTTTATTGTAAAATCCGATTGAAGACTATGAAATCAAACAAAATCAATTGCATTTTATCACAAAACAATTGTATGAATTTGTCACGTAAAGGCATGTAGTTTTCTAAAATATATTCGTGAATTTAATTGAATAGAATTGATTATTTATACTTTTGTAGAAACTGTTTGCTGCGGCTGAAATAATTTATGATGAATATGAGATTGAATGGTGTCATTAGAAGGTATAGCCGCTTTGATGGAAGCCGCCAATGCGTCGGTCTGCTGATGCTGACCTACCTGCAGGGCACAACAAATTCAAATCTCAATTTTCCACAACGTTTACCTACAATGTGTTAAATGTTTTGAGCTTCACAGCCTTCGTGTCTCATAAAACTGCGCGACGAAAACTGAATATTAATATTTTATTATAGGTAAATTGCTAAATAAAAATATGCTGCAAGCAACCCGTTTCTATTTGATTACTTGTATCTAAAAAGAATGTAATAATTTATCTTATTTAATGTTTTCACTTTCAATACATGATGAAAAGAAATTAAATGTATATGTAAATCATATTTATTTTACCAATTATTTGTTACTCATCTGTTATTAGTCTTACTAATTGTACCCAGTGGTGTAGTGGGGCCAGGTTGGGCCAGGTCAGCGACCTGGCACCTGAAAATGAAGAAGGTGCCCTGCCACCTTTTTGACTTTTAACTTAATTTTCAAGTACATACGTACATTCAAAGTCGTTTTTTTATTGATTTAATTTTTAAAACTTGTGGTTTTTATAACTTCGGACCGACCTGGTACCTATTTATTTACCACTTCACCACTGCCTGTTCCGATTTATATTTGTATCCTTTGATAGTGGCTCGTATTTTTCTGGTCAGAATTTATATTAAATGATCAAAATATATCGGTCAGTGTAAATAGTCATAATTTAAATGAAATTAAAAAAATCTAACCTAACCTAACCAAAATGGTTGTGAAATATTCTAACCGTATAATATTTTTATTCTGACCAAAAATTGATTTAAATGTTGACCATTTAATTTTTTCCTTTTGATAACGATCGTGATGAGCAAAACCGGATATGATTTTTGATAAAAAAAATAGCACAAAAATGTGATAAAAAGTTTTTTTTGTATAAAATTATGTCATAATAAATAATTGTGTAAAGTATATGAAAATATGTTAACAAACTGTAAATTTTATAAATACAGGCGTGAGGGAAACTTATGTTCAATTATTCAATTTTGAACAAGGCTATTATTTGTATTACTTATACAAATATACCTCTAACTAAATGTTCGTATAAATAATCCTAATGCGTATATTTAAAAAAATCTCTTATAAAACACAATCTAAATTTGTCGCGTATTTAAAAAAATGTTAGGCCCCTATAGAAAATAGAAAAAATAGATTATTATAACAAAATACGTATGTATGGTATAATAAAATGAATAATTTGTCAAAGTCTGTTGATTAGCTGTGTAATAGAGGAAATAAGTGCAAAATAATCCATTTTTTAGACACTGTTTATACATATTTATATATATTGAAATTCGTTCCTCAAAATATTTTACTAAAAAAAAATGATGTGGGATAACTAGCAAGTGTATATACATGAAAAGCGGGAAGGCGACTTTTCCTAAGAGAATTTTATATTGTTGTCATCTCATTGACAGAATACAAATTAATTAATCAAAACATCTTACTTCTCAGACGTACGCGTAATAGTGAAGTTCTTCGAGAATGATCATTTTTTTTAAATTATTTAAGCCATATTTTCTTAATAACTCTTTATTATTAATTGTCAAATAAAAGGAAGTTTTTTTTACACTCAAACTGCTTAGATCGGGGTTTGTTGAATTCTTTTAGTAAAGTTAGCTAGCAGATCTTTGTATAACCCATTATTATTTGACTGCAGTTATGAAAAAATGTTTTGTAACGTTATCTTTTATTTTTTAATTGAAGTTTATGTATAAAAAATTGGTATGAAAAAAGTGAAATAAAAATAAGCTCACCCGAAAGATTGAAGGAAAGAATATTAGTTTCGTTAAATATTTAGTTTTTGATGAAAGTATGTTAGTTGGTGTAATTTGGCAGTTGGTATGTAGCTTAAAAGATCGGTTTAAAAAATCCGCGTGTGGCTTAGTACATTAAATATTCGAGATGATGTATTGTTGGCGACACTTTTAAAGTGGACTCTAAAAAGCTAACGAATATTTTGTCAAAGAAACAAATAAATAAAAAGACGAACAGAAACACAGCGATCAAAAGCATTTGATGACGGAGTCATGGTATCGCTACATATTTATTCTTTCAAGCGGCAACTTCACCAATTAATGAAAACAATTTCCTGTACTTTGATCTGCGATGGATGCTTTTTTATTCAAACAAACAATAAGACTGATGTGTCCAAACACGTCAGGCATATTTTAACAAAGAATGAATATATCACTCACGGCCAGATGTGCAATTAACGACAAACCATTATGTAATAAAATTAAAGTAAACGTTTGAAAATAAGCTGCTCAATTTAGAACTTTAAAGCTTGACGGATTTTGATTTATTTTCTCACATTTTATTAACACATAAACTTAATTTAAAATTATTCATATCAATATCTGAGCGTTTTCTCAGAATAACGTTGGTAGTTTCGAAAAAATAGCCGCACTGTATTCCAAATATTCGCTGTTACTCATTAAAAAAGTATAGAGACAACAAAATTCTTCTCGATTGGCAGACCAGGAACAATATTACTGAACTGCTAGAGATAGTAAGTAATACAAAGTAAATGCATTGCTTTTTATTTAGGACTGCTTAGTGGATGAACTACAAAGATTTAATGACACTGTTAAGAGGTTTTTAGATTAACCACGATGCTTAAATATATATTGTCATTTTGTAAAGCAGTAGTATTTTGTTGAGTAAGTAATCTTTGAAATTAAAACTAAGTGATAGTAAATAAATGCTGATACCAGTAAAAAAATACCATTTTCACACTTGTATAATATATTGTTATTGCTTTTATTATCGTATTCTTCCCGTCACTTAAGCGAAGCATATATCTTGAGAGCATTGTGATTGCTCACTGCAATACCGATAGATATATTAAATGCTTAGTGACCCATTTACTAGTGACCAGGTTTAGTTTTTGATCATAATTTCGTTCGATAGATAAATCCTATTTTGTTTATTTTTCCAAGTTAAATCAATCCATGAAATATTAGCGTTTTATTATATGATTTTTATTTTTCGATCTATTATAATAATATTTGATATTAGTTTCTCTATAGTAAATGACTAAATAGTTTTATTAATTGTTATGATTGACCTCTATTTTTGACGAACAAATGCGAGAAAATATTTGTATTTTGAGTTGAGAAGTTAAGCCGTAAAAGTTTATACCGATTTGAGATTTGCCGTCCTCTAGATATCTTCCTTATGACAATTTTTTTCTGCATACTTTCACTCGTCATTGAACCCATGAATCCTTCAACACAATTACTGCGATTCAAGTCTTTCTATTAGTCCCTGGCTATCAGCTTTCTACTCCAGAATAATAAACAATAATTCTGACATGAAATTTCGGTACATCTGGTAGATACCTGTAGAATTCTGAAGCGGAAAAAAATGAACATAATTATTAATGTGTGAAAAATTTTATGGGAGATCGAAACTAAATAATAACAGTCAATTTACAATTCGAGCGTGTCCAAATTCGGTGCGAGAACGTTCTGAAATAATTGTTCAATTACTCGCCAGTAATGTTCGTTTTGACGTAATACGTTTACAAATCATAATAAAAAAAGGCTTTAGAAGCGCTCAAAATGGCCGGCGTATGAGGAAAAGTAATATTTCATATATTTACTTATACAACAAAGGCGCGGCGCTTGTGTGCTCTGCAAGGAATTGAGTCATATATCAGGCAGAGGGCCGGAACCTCTAATTATTGTAGTCGGCTTGTATGGGTTTCTCATAAGAATGTGACTTCCAAGAAAACCACAATGGTGGAGCTATGAAACATTATCACAGCATTTATTTCTGACCAATAAAAGTCCATTAAATTGTCTGACTAATGGCACAGTGGTCCACTACTTGCAAAAACTGACTATATAGAAGAAACTTTACAACTGTGTCTAAATATAAGAATATAAGATGTCTGTTGCATACAACAAAAGATATATCTTTTCAAATCAGTTATGGTATCTGCTTTAAATTAATACAAATATTTTGTCTATAAATATAAAAAAAATAGATGTTATCAATATGTGATAATTTGTAAAAAATCTAATTAATCAATCGAGTTATATAAAAGTAATTTTCGGTTCGGATTTCAAATGTTCATTCCTATAATGTTCATTATGTTTTTTACAAGAATAAAATATAAAAAATATAAACGTGTATGAATATTTAAAAAAAAATTGGCATAGTTTTAAATAAAAATAGATATATTAACATATTGTACTTCACATCATTATTCATGTACTATTTTAAACTCAATTTCAAAAGCTCGCTCGAATAGTGAGTAAAGAGCTTTTTGAATAGCGTCAAACCATAGAGCGCCGCGACGCACCGTCGGGTTTTCAATGTGCCATAACAAATTATTTCGAAACGCTTTTTGTAATATAACTCCATCAGACATAACAGTCATGTTAAGCTTTTGAGAAAAAATATTAATACATCGGATGATGAGTTTCATTGTTAATCTTATTAATTGTTTGAAATATCTGTTACAAATTGGCAACATATTTATAATTTGTTTTGTCTGGAAATTTTTATGATACATAAAATGAAATTATGCTTTTGGATTTTTTTACTGTCACTTAAATAAACTACGTCACACCATATGCATAAAATACTGGTATTTATCACAATTTTCTTTTGTGATTTGGAAAAAGGTCATCTACATATTTAATTATACAAAGTTCAACGTTGTTGGCTTCCGTTAAAGATCTCACGGGTTCAAGTCCAAATAGGAACAGATTTTTTTCGCTATCTATTTATCTGTTGAAAGGAAAAGATGTTGGTGATGTCTAAAAATTCTCTCAATAATATTGTAATATTAAAATAACGTGAGCGATTAGTTTACCACTAGTCCTGTACTAGAGATTGAAGTACTGAGTAACAATCAGTTTTGTTGAGACGCCTCCCTTAAAAGGTCATGTGTTCTACATTGGAAGTGGATAAGGATAAAAAAATAGAGTTCTGCCAAATTAGTGCCGATCTAATCAATCATTGATAATAATCGTTAATAAAAGTGAAACTAAGGTCACCGGGCCGCAAAATAGCCGTCTGCCATTTTTGACGCAACCTTTTCGGAACCCGATATCCGGTTCCCATAAATCATCCGGCGTAGGACGGGAATGAATTCATTACCTCCGAAGTCTGGCGTCGTAAATCAGTTCCGCGCGTTTAAAGTCGCCTCGCCTCAAGTAATTATCTCGTCAATAAAGCGTGCTGACCTCTGCATTAGAAGCGACGCTCGGCGACGCTTTATATGTTACCGGGTGTTTATAAATAATATTTGTGCATTCCTCAAAAAATTTACGACTCTCTAGTACGCATTACACGTAGCTATAAAAATAATTGTGTCGTTTCGATGGAACGAGACAAGAATGACCCAGCGTGTTGCGAAAGTTTTTTTTATATAATTTATTGCAGTTCTGTTATCAGAATTAAAAAAAAAAGTAAGTCTTCTAGGTTTTCATTATGTATATGAGTTTGCCATCCCAACACCGCAAGTTTTGTATAAATACAAGATGAATCAAGATTGCTTAAAACTATATATATATTACGGGCACTGAAAATTTAATCAAGCACGATTGTATATACAAAATATTAATAGAAAGAAAATACTAAGACTTATTGTTAATTTGTATCCTACATTTACGTTTACGGAAAATGTGTCGTGACAGTAAAGTTTAATCTTAATATCGTTCATTATTTATTATTCTTCTTATACTTACAAATTCAGTTTTCTTAATAATTATGAGATTTTGTAGAAATATTGATCACGTTAGTGTACGCCGAGTCTTTTTTATGACATTATTGTTGAGGTAATTCAACTTATTATTTTTTCCAACTTGTTTATATTGGAAGTGGCTTCGACCGAACTAATTCTTGCGTGAAATGTTAATGATTTCCTATACAATTGAGCCACACCAAACACATCTGAATCTTCCTGTATTCATCACCACGTCTTCCTCAGAGCACCTCTCCAGCTCCGCATGACCGGTCCGCTGCCTGTGAGGAGCTCCTTAATTGTTGCGTCAGTGTTTGTCCTTTCGCAGGAATGTCTGCGAATAACTCGGCAAACTGTCAAAGTGCTCAGCGGCGATTTATATTACTTTACGCGCATCGTTTTGGCACTTGGGCGGCATCTCTGCAAGTCATGCACTCACCTTTTACTACACTCACTCTGCCAATTATGGGAATTATTGCAAAGTTCCTCGGCGGCCTGTTTGTATCGCCTGTGCAATTTGTAAGATTGCGACATCCCCGCTTGTTTATTACGGCTTGTTCTGCAAAAGAGATTAATTTATTTTTCATGCAATGATTTATATTTAAATAATGCTCGCATCATTATTGTTAACCGCTTAAATATAATGAAAACGTCTCTTCAAGCAATGTAGTATTATTATTACACACAAAAATAAACATAATGTTTATCTATGAAAAGATTGAGAGATCATTTTATATTTAATTTTTATGGTGAAATGTATATATGAAATGTTATATTAAGTCAAAAGACATACATAAAAAAGTGGTGAAATTCGATTTTGAATAACCTGCTTTCATTCTGTATTTTTAGTATATAAATAACAATTTAAAACTATACGACATTTTCAAACATTATAAACGAATAATTTTGAGTATACGAAATTACATATGATTTGCATCTTTAAACCATGTCCGCTTTCGATATAAACATATACATACCTAACGCTTATTTTAACAGCTTTTTTCTACGAGAATTGCTCGATACTCAGTTACCTAACGTCTCTTTGTTGAATGGAGTAGAGATAGTAAGATAGCTAGAGCAGACTTAGTGGTTAAGTAAAGATGAGCGGAAGGGAATCGTAACACCAGGGAGATCTGTGTCTTTGAACAGATATCTATAAATCTGTTTATAGATAGATTTACAAAATCAATCCTTAAAAAAATATATTTCTCACCTTATCATGAAGCTTGAGCGACCAAGGTACGAGAGTCAATCATCCATTGTTAAAATAAAGAATTGTGCTTAGTTTTCATCCCTACAGTCGGCTTTTTTAACACTAAAGCAATAATTTGTGCAGAAAAGTTAAATATTTATTTTAAATTTTTAGCATAAATGTCAAAGCTTCTTATTGGTATTGTCAGTGGAAATCTATATGCCCACACAATGCTGCAAACAATTAACTGTTTTGACTATGCGTTGCGATTGTGTATTGTTGAACACCAGAGATAGGGACTGCAAAACCGGCATTACGAAAAGTCTAGTTTTCTCGCTACGGAAATAAACAGTATTGAAAGTATGTTAAATTTTGTGTAAAGTGTGTTTAAAGTTAAATTTTGATATCAAATAAAATCAAAATATACAGATGCCAACTTTTAAAAACTAGCATTTTAAAAGTCACATGGTTATTCAAAGACAGAGTAAACTTACACGTATTTATGAAAACAGCCCTTTTATTACCATTAAGATGTCCACTGCTAATTATTGTTAAAAAATAAAACACCGTACTGATTTCACGTTATTTATTAAGATCAGTTCCGGTTTCGGTCATCGCGAGAATCAAATGATGAAATATAAATAGGTACGACACATAGCAAGGTGGGATCTATTACTGGGAAAAAATATCAATCATGATACAAATTATAAATTAATGCCACTATTTTTTTAATAATAATGATTATTTAAGACTTTTTACAAATTAATATTACTTATTCACAACACAAAATATAAAAAACAAGATTAAATATCAACTCAGTAAGAAAGATGCCCATATAAGTTTTGTTAATCTTTTATGTTTACTGTATATTATCAAAAAACCAGTATTGATTTATTCATTCACCATTGCGATTCCAATTTCGGGTCCCTGTTTTTATAAGGGAACAAATTAAATGGTCAGAGTTTAAATCAATTTTTGACCAGAATTCAAACAAAAACTGTTGGTCTGAATAAAATTTAATTTTTGATCAGAATAAAAATGTGAACGGTCAGAATAAAAAATATTATAAGGTCAGATTTTTATAACCATTTTGGTAAGGCCTAACCTAACCTAGTTTTTTTTTCAAGTTAATTTAAATTGTGACTATTAATTATTTACTCTGCCCTCTTTACATTGACCGATATATTGTGAAAATTTAATATAAATTCTGAGCAATGTGATAAAAATTATTACCGAAACTGTATTAAAATTCAAATCGGAAAAATACGAGCATTTTTATGAAAACCGGTATAGGTATATCTGTCCGGTATTTGAATCCCTACCAAGAACGTTATTTTGTCTTGTAAAGAGTCCACTGTAAATGAAACATAATTCTTATTTATGAATCGATAAAATCGACTAAAATACTCAGGTTAAGTGTCATATAAATTGCTCATAGTACAAAACACCCGTCTATTTAATAGCATGCTAGTAAATGCAGTCACAAATAGCAATGTCTGTTGAATGTACACTTTTCCACTTACACATGCAACGGTGTATTTATTTATCTATAGATTTTACGAATAATATTTCTTTAAAGGTTGTAAGATATTTTAATACATTCTACTGATAAAGCGTTTTCTTACAGAATTTTCTCGACTATATATCGGTATGCCTAATGATGATAATATGCATTGGCAAATAGAAATGTTCTTGAAAAATAATGGATAGCTGTTAAGTTATTATATTTATTACGGTAACTAAAAATTACTCTACGATTATCTGTATTAATTTATATCATTTAGAGACTCGTAAAGTACATTTTACGGGGTATTCATTACAAAATATTTTACGTGCACTAAAGACGGCAAAGATGTTTCCATTTTTGCTTTCATTTTAAAAATTGTCAGTTAAAAGTATATGTAATTTTTGATATGTGAGAGGCATGCTAAAATAACTAACAATCCTATTTCACTGCTATATTTCAACATATTATACTGGTATTTTATCAAAAAATAAAATTAATCACTGTTTTTTTCCTCATTTAACGTGGTACAACAGCGTTCCGTCACCTTTTTTGTGCATTTGTAATGTTTTAAATCAAAGTATTTTTATTTTCCTTTGAAAATATTTAATTTTAATGTTAGTCCCTATCTAATGTCTCCTTTGAATGTAATATACTGGGAATCGTAATACTTGTAAATTAATGCCATAATACAAAACAATACCAGGTCCATAGACTTACTCTGTGACAGTAATCAGGGGTCTAATGCTTGATTTAGGGCGTTTTTGTGTCAAGTGGATTTCATCCGCAACAGTTTTGTCACTTTTGTTCATCAAACTCGTCGGAGCACTTTTGACACTCTTCGTTAATCGTTAGTCACTCAAAGTAACACAAGTAATAGCAGCATTTTCGTGATATCTAAAATATTTCCTCACACCCTTCTAATTCTACAATTAACAAGACAAAGCAAGAGCGATTAGTTAGCCAATAGTCGTATTCAGCTCTAATCTTCTATCCATGCAAACTTTTGAAAAAAAGAGATATTTTGTAACTGAATTATGAGCAGTTCTCGTAAATCATTTTATATTGAGACCTACATTGGGAACGGACAAGCAAAAAAAACTATAGATAAAACTTGCCATGCAATGAGTTCCGGAACCTTTTTTATTAAAAAAAAGCACTGCATTTAATCGATTTCATTCCGCAATAAAAACGTTGATAATTCGAGGAAGCAAACGTGAATATTGAATAACACGTATTTCTTACAAAAAAATCAACATACCTAATGTATATTGTAAATATTGTGATCGTGATTTCGTTTCATCCAGTGATCTGTATATTTAAATGAATACAATCGTGAAATTACTCCAAAGAAACGTGTGAAACGATTAGATTTGGCTAGCAAAATATTTTACAGATTTATTCATTTTTTTTTTCTCTATAATGACGTTTGCGGAATATTGCCGTCAATAATGTGCAAAATACTAAACCTGCTTTAACAGATACATACTAGAATGTTAACTTAAGTCATATTGTCAAATCGTTTTTAAATTAACAAATAGAACTGACGAAAAGTTTTATAAAAACAGTATTATCAGATTAAATAAATTAACAAAACTTCTTGTGATTGAAGAGTCAATCTTTGAATACCCTTCCTTTTCCTTTCATGGCTAGATTTTGAATAATAACAGTTACTTCTAATAGTATATCCATTAAAAAACACAGGGTATTGTTATGTTTGTAACGTAATACTGCCAGTAGTGAAGTCGGGTAATAGATAATCATGTATGGTGCCAACAAGTGGATAATAACTATCATTGAGTACTATTTCTGTGTGGTCTACCATAGACAAGACGACTCTGTTGAAGAATATCGAAATAACATAAACTGATATATGATATTACCTATAGGAAGTTGGTATTTTTGTTTGTATTTTGGTAAACGTTTACCCGTTAATAATCTAGGAATATGTGTAAAGAAATAACTCAAAATAAATTTCAATTAGACTGTTGTTGTCACAAAATTACTTTTATTGAACCAAGCGAGAGAATAAAGAGGAATTATAGAATTTTTAGTGTAATAATACATCTTCAACTAATTTTTACGATAATCGCATGGTTAATTTTGTAGAAGCTGAGTTAATGAATAAATTATTTTTGTTGCCAAATAAATTTATTTAAAATTGTTCTTTTAAGAATGAGTTTTTTTATAGCAGTTAAGAATAAAAGTATAAGGATTTGGGTATTGATGGCTAACTTCATCATTGAGTCAGTCAATTTTTTTATGTTAAGTCTTACAATATTTTTAAAGATGTGTTTTTGAATCTAAAATACTGAAAACATGTAGAGCTTTTTTTTTAATTTTCATTTATTTTCATGCCCTCTTGGCGCAACCTTTGTAAAACGAAAAAATCCATCTCTGGCATTCAAAACTAAGTAAACTGAAAAATAATTAGAATCAATGTTTACGCAAAGCTCATAAATGATAGACGAAAATAAATTTGAATATGTTTTTAAGTCTGTGAAACGCGTGTCACATCTAAGTAGTTATATAACAGTGGAAAAGTTTAACAATATAAGGTCAATATATCCTTTAGTGTTATTCTACATACAATTTAAAATATAACCAAGTTATCAACTAAGGTGTTCATCAGTTAAAAATGCTTTCAATTGGTAAAATAAGTCCTAATTATCTCATAAAATATAAAATAAACGCAAATATGTGTCTAAATTTTATAAACATAACTATGATCTTATATGTTTTAATATGGGCTGCCTACGTGTTCAAAAAGTGTATTGTATTTACCATGAAGTAACTGGTTCCAATCCTCAAACTATATCCAAATCATTTTTTCAAGACCTTTCATCCGATAAACAGAGCGAGTACGTATTCCCCATAACACACTCTTCATTTATCAAAACGCCATTTGACACTTTGGGCGTCTAAAGCTCGGGTCAGCGGCGCCGAGCGGCGTCCCGGCGTCCCGCGGGCCGCGCCCAATCAGCGCGAGTGGCGCAGTTGTCACCTACGACGCTGACAGCACCCCCTATCCCCCGGAAACCACCCCCCCACACTCGGTGTCAGCCATTTTATGTTCACCCCGGTCACGTTCGCGCACCTGTCACGCGCTTCTGATACAACACTCCCGGGAGCGACGTGCGGGAGGCGCTAGGACGCTTTTGACCGCGAACCTGGCGCGTAGAGGCTACCCGCAAACCGGTAAATAGTTATTACTTACAAGCAGTTAATAAATTGTTGCTCGAAGAACTTGATAATTGATAGTAAATACATTGATCAAACACAAAAAATTACAATACCAAGAATGTAGATAGCTTTTGTCTAGGAAAAGCCAGACTCGTAAATGAGAAGAAAATTCTGTTCGCCGTTTGTCCTACTAATTGCGTTTTTAAGGGTTCGCTTTAAACAGGTGTATTCTTACTATCTACACAAGGCATATGTATATGTTATGTTTTTGCCGTTCCACCCACTATCTATCCGGTATCGATAAAAATTCACAGTGGTAGGGTGCTAACTAATTATACTCTCCCTGATCAATTCTTCTATCATCAACAGCTTTTATGAAAAGCTTCATTAACAACAAAGTAAATACAAATAAACACAATTGAGAATAGTTTAACGGATGCTTGATCATCGTCTTTTCTAATTGCTTATAAGAAAAAAACAGGAAACGAGAAGCGGTACGATTTTTATAATCTTCCTGTAGACACAAACCGTGACATCTTGCGTTAGGGTAGTTATTCCGGCACCACCAAAGGGTTGACGCGGTGCGAGAATGTGTGCGACGCTATCACAGCATACTGATGATCCTCGCCTTAACTGCCAGATTAATAAATACTCCATTGTAAAAAGTTGTAGTATAGAAGCTGTAACAAAAATTTAGACGCTGGTTTAATCTGAATAAATAAATGCGTTGAGAGAAAACCAGATAAATTGTTAGAAAATAATGGTCAACGTTAATTATTCTTATATGCATATCAAAAAATTTCTTCAAAAAGATGGTCAACCGAATTTTTAAAGAGAGTAAAATATGTAAAAAAAAAATGTTACCATAATTTCTTAGATGCATTTATTTGATTTTTCTGGTGAATATGCAATTAAATATCTAGTGAATTCCAGCAGTTATTGCTATAATAAAACAATCTCTACTTAATTATTTTTGAGTGTTTACCAGTTTTGCACACATCGTAGGAAAATGAGTGCCAAATAATTGCCAAATCATCAAGGTTTGAGAAGTTAAATAATTATAAAGTAATACAATTTACGCAAAAAAACGAATACCATTCTTCTTTCTTCTTCGACCATATTCACTCCCTATGTGGAGCATATGACCCCCACGCGGCACCTTCATGTTTCCTTGTCTCCCGTCAATTGCTTTGTTTCTTTCCATGACATGCCAGCATCCTACAATTCTATAGATAGTACATATTATATTATTAGCTTGTTTTATTGGTCAAACGATTTCAATTGTCAAAAACTGGATATTTTTGATGGGATGGATGGATGGGTGGGATATTGGATTGCATAAATAGTTTTGTATTTATTCAAAATTTATAAATTCTTAGCAATGATTTAGACCAGTGAGTAATTTAAATTCAGACTACTTTTTGAATTAGTAATACGAAGACATTGCTTAAGAAAAATAGTAGTTAACAATCTTCAAAAAATGAGAAACATTAATAACGAAAAATATTTATCTTTTTTTCCAGACGGATGTTTCCAACACTTCGTGTATCTTTCACGGGAATAGGTGCAGCTCAGCGGTACGTGGTGCTTCTTGACATAGTTCCAGTCGATGGAAAGCGATACCGCTATGCGTATCATCGTTCCTCTTGGCTGGTTGCTGGGAAAGCTGATCCTCCTGCCCCTGCGCGTCTTTATGCACATCCTGACTCTCCATTCACTGGAGACCAGCTTAGAAAGCAAGTCGTGTCTTTTGAGAAAGTCAAGCTTACTAATAATGAAATGGACAAAAATGGCCAGGTACGAAAAGAATTATTTAAATTTTATCACTTATTTAACAATATTTTTTATACAAAAATTAGAAATTTAATAAACTTGATATGAATGAAAAAGTTTCTGTAATTATTCGTTAGTTAAATTGGCTTTAAGACAATTTATTAAGTTCTATAACAATAATGCTATTTTAGATTTATAAGTGTCGAAGATGTACTCTACTACCAACACTTAATACTATATCAAGTGTTGCACTTAGTCAATGAAAAAATGTAACATTTCATCCAGTTGCAGTTTACACAAGAGAACAAATGAATATGTTAACTAGTCAAAAACTACATACAACAACTAAATTAACTACACAGAAGTAGGAAAAATTTTCACAAACTCAAAAATAATCAATAAACATTTCACACTTTAAATGTCATTTATACTAAAAAATGCAAAATCATTAATGCTTAATCAAACATATTGATTATTTTTAGCCATGCGTTATATAAATAAATTACCTTTTATCTCTTAATAACATTAACAAATATTTTAACCATGCCCTAACTAAACTGGCTATATGTGAAAACAAGATGATTTAGCTAAAGAGATTGAAATGCTATGGATTTTTTTTGGATACTAAAAACTTGTTTTGTAGTTGATTAAATAAAGTATACTTCCTCATTTCTTCATTTTTATTATAAATCAATAAATAAAGTAAAAATTATTCACAAACTAACAATTATTTTGATTAAGAACAACATGTGCTTGAAAAAATCGTATTCCTTCCTCGAATATAACTTTTCTAATAATTAAAAGAAAAAAACATATTTCATTGAATGCAATACGTTGTAATTATTACTGTTTCAGCTAGTGCTGAACTCGATGCATAAATATCAACCGCGCATTCACCTGGTGCGAAGGCGCGACGGTTCCGGAAATGCGCCCATCACAGACCTCGAACAGGAAGACTACAAGACGTTCATCTTCCCGGAGTCAATCTTCACCGCCGTCACCGCGTATCAGAACCAATTGGTAAGTCTCACCAATTATCGTAGTGCAACATTTAAAAAAATGCAATAATTATTTTTCACATAACATGAACAAATTATTTATTTAATTAATATTATAATAATAATCTTACAAATGAAAGAGTCGCGGATAAAATTTAAATCGCGTTTTACTACTGATAATTAATATCAATTAAATGATGAAGTATTATATTCACGGAAAGTAACTTGACGTTTCTGAATAATTTTATTATGAAATTTTGTTAAATCTAAATCATTTTTTTTTCATTTGAATTCAATATTTAGGTGAATAAAATACAAATATTTACATTAAATTGTTATTTTTTTCACTTTTGATGTGTTCACTGCAAATACTTGGTAGAAAGACATACGTTAAAAAATAAAGCAATCTTTTGTACCAAATCCGTTTCTATGTATAAAGATCATGAACGGCTTCGCTCTTCTCGAGCAATTATAATATGGAAAAATCATCAAAATAAATGTGGAATTAGAACAAACGAGTGATTATTTTTTTGTTTTCAAAATTGTTCTTGAATATTGATTGATACTTGATTTCAATTTGATTAATCAAAAAAGATAAATAGTCATGCTAAGACATTTGACACATATTCAAAACAGATATTTTTAACGCAAAAAAATAGTTATATACAGGTAAATAAGCTTCAATTTTGGTTTGAAATGAGATGAACCATTTGTGAAATATGCTCAAAATGGTCCCTAGAAATTTATCCCAGGATGTGTAACTGATTACTTGCCGCTTGAATGCATTTTCTAGAGGTCTTAATATCACAAGTCAACGTTTGAGCTCAGACGTCTTCCAACATATGCATAAATAATCTTTAGTGAATGAACCCTATAAACAATCTTAATATGAAAGCTAACATTGTAAATGAGAACACTATAAATCATTTGACCAGTTCGTCAGCGGCACTTGCTCCTCAGTGACGTTAATATGTTTATCCCTGACTAGTAGAAACACGAATGTAAACAATTTAGCGAGATATATGACGAGTAGAGCGGGCGACGACCACACACGGTGTCGCGGGGATCGTAACTCTGGCGGAAGAGAGGCGCGCGCGTGCGGGGGCGTCGGGAGGAAGCGAGGGGACGCCGCGACGCCGCTGACGGACGCCGATCATTCAGTTAGCACCTATTGCTGGTTGGCTGAAATCCAGCCACTATTTCCGCGTCCAGGGTGATTGATTTTGTTGATCTGTGACAATTCATATCCAATGCAGACTTTTCGCTGGTTATTAATCAAATTGTTTGTAAATTATCATAGATGCTGCATTTTTTTCAAAAACTCATTATATAATTTGAAGAGTGTTTCTAAGAAATAGATTGAAGTTTACCTTTGAATATTGTGTACATTATACCGTAAATATAAAAGAAACAATATACGCCATCATATAATGCATGGTTTTACAAAGAAGCAACTGTTACACAAATATAGTTGCCTGTTATTAAATTATATGAAAAAAAAGATAAATATAATCAAAAAGTAAGATGCTAATTGCTTTAGAAGTGCAATATTTTTACACATCTAAGATAAAAACAAATAACATTTAAAATCCGCACAAAAGCAAAAACGATGGCTAATTATTATTAACATTATTAAAAAGATCTATTTCCATTAATTTATTGGATTTGGTAAGTTTCTATTTTTTTCTTTGATTAAAAAACTCAATCTTTTGATTAGATATTTTTTTCTTTTTTTATAAAATTATTTGTAGAATTTGATTTTCCTTTGCCTTCAGCCCTGCTTTCTCAAATATGTTATTTTTCAAGACTAAAAAGAAAGGAAGCTTTTGACCCGAAAACGAGTGTCATGTTATTTTTTAGGTAATTATGACTCTTCTATAAATGGCTGGCCACGAAGTTTGTTGCTGAATAATGCACATACCACGAAGTGGAAAGCTAAATCAAGGAATGCTGATGATGTTTAACTCTTGGTGCTGACAAACTCCTGACTTGCTAATTACCTCATTGCTGACAGCTGGTTTCGAATGATTTTGACATATTACATTCCAATACCAGCTTACAATATCATACAATGAATAAACGGATTACTAACGTGTAGAATATTGAGATTAATTCCTTAGACAACGAATTTAAAACACTATCATTAAGAAGGTTGTAATTAAAATTCAATATAAAAAAATACATAGCGTGATCTGTTAAGCAGTGATATTCTTACTACCAAATAAACAATCAAAATGATTACTAAGCTCTCGTTGTAAAACACGTATTTGTGTACCAATACAATGGTGCTGATATAAATGATCGATAAAATAACTATAAACTCTTATACCTACACTAACAGATACACACTTTGATTAAAATGTTATTTACCTTTTCCATATGAAAATTTTTACACTTTCAATAATTTTGAATCAAACAATCTTTTGTAGTTTAACAAAAACAATATAATCAACCACGTCACTCAGTGATTCATTTTAACAAGATGCAAAGCTTGTATTATTATATAGTATAGCATAAATAGTCAAAATGTCAATATTTTTATTAAAAAACTTCAATCGCTCAACAAATAATAACGAAAATTCAAATCGAAAGTCAATTGTTTTATTAAAATCGAATAGTCGTTTGAAAAATTGAAACAAAACTAAGTGATTGTTTGAGAAAACTTTGACAGTAGAGTAATTAAACACATTCTTTATAATTTAATGCACAGAAAAAATGCATTTTGATTCAATAATATTCATGTTGCATAGAATTCGAAGATCTATGATGAATAACTAATATACAATTTAAGAATGCGCAAATTAAAGGTAATGCATCATGTATTTCATATTAATCTTGTTATTAAATTGATAGCACTGAAACATAAACATTGCTTAAAATCTCATGTCATCGTGAAATTACCACGCTTTCCACGTATATAAATATATACTGAGAATAGCATACTTTCATTTATATCACGTCAATAAATGTATAGCAGAATGCAATTTCCCGTCGACCTGAAATCCTGCCTCTCCGATGCGAGGTCGCATTTATCCTGATAGATTCTCGGCCCAGAAGGCTGTCAGAGCTACAGCCGCATCCCTGATGTGCATCCCCCGACGAAAGTGTTCACCATAAACAATACGATACTATAGTCACAAGGAACATATTATATTCTAACGCAAATAAACAAAACTAGAATAATTATGGTGGTCATTAACTTAAGTCTTATAAAAAAGGAAAAATATGAATTTTCCCAAATTTATTTTATTGCTGATCTTTCTGCGAACTTTTCATATTTCATTTAGTTTTTTTTATATTTAAACTAATTGAAATATTATTCAATTTATTACATATACTACCAACGTATCGTGACTTTATTTACAATGAAAAACCCTCGCCTTTGAACTCAAACTTGAGTTTTCAACAGTATGTATTTTATGTACAACTACTGAACTTTTGGTTCCGTGGACAAATGGTCTACATCGTTGTCTACAGTTCCAGTCCAGCCGGATTCGAATTTCAGTACGGACAGCTTACATTCATTGATTTTCATTTATGGATGTTTATATGTACGTAGACATAAATGTATGTGATATCTGAAATTCTCTTGCACCCATTCGATATTAAAAAAATGGAGCGTTGCGAAAGTGATTAGCTTAAAAATAGTCCTGTCTTACCATTATTCTTCTAATTCACAAAATCTTCGAAAAAGTAAGGTTGATAAACTGAGTGACAAGCATTTCTATACGATTTTGTTGATACGTGCCACAATGTGCGCGGACACGTGTTAAAAAAAATAGTTCACCTATTTTCTTGTCGTAGAGTGCACATTTATATTTTTACACATATATTTATTATCACAATAATTTTTCACCGTATTCGTATATATCGTTCTTTTTTAAATACATATAATAAGCTTAGTATAAATCAAAAAACTGCAATATATCATTTTCATGTATTTTTTATGTATAGTGTGTCTTTTGTTGTAAGACATCAGTTTTTATATATTTTTTAAATGGATATTCAAATTGAACATGAAAATCATATCTATCGAATTTGATATTGCGTTTATTAAAAAAAGAAAAGCTTAGGCACGAAACGACGATTGTATAAACCAAATACCATTTAATCAAGTCAATATAATAAAATATCCTCGATTTTTTTCTGCAGATATATTACTATCGCTTAATCTGTGTTAATATTTCTATATTCATACGTCCTCATAATATTTAACACGTAGATTCGGACAATACGTGTGTATCGATTGAAAGCCACCTCAACCCTTACGCGGCGGGCGTATCGGTCGTGTCGGGTGCTGGGCCGTCCATATTTCATCTGGCATACACGCAGAGATCTGTTGGTGATATTCAAATGACGCTTCTTCATTTGAGAGTACAACTTAATGTTTGATGGTAATACAGATAGTATTAGTGTATTTTTTTTCGTAGTTAGATACAGTTTGCACAGCCATATATTATATTATAAAATTCCTTTTCATCTAGTTGGTATTTTATCTTTAAATGTCTTGTTTATTACTTATATTTATAGGTATAGACTGTGCAATATATATTTTTATATTTTCGATGTATTCGGCGGTAACGTTAATATAAAATTTAAAATAACTTTCCAAGTATTGTGCTATCACTTTTTTAAAATTACATGTTAAAGGTGTTAGACATTTTAATTTGTGTAATTATAGAGTCACTTCTACTGTAATTTGTAAATTCTTTTCAATGTCAATTGTTGTTGACATCTTTTCATTTCAATTTGTTTTTGTATAAATAGCACTGTTAAATTATTTTTCTTATCAGTTGACAATGCTCGCCATTATCGAAAGCGGTCCTGACCTTTATAAATAAAGTGGAAATAAAGTACAAATGAATATGTTGTTTTTTCTTTTCCAACAAGTATTGACTGTTAACACCTTAGAAGTATTCAGTTTTTGTTAAATCATTTGGTACGTGTGTAAATTGTCCGACTGATTATTGACATGCATTGAACCAAATCCTTTGCAGGCTACACCTGTGCGGCAATGCTGGCCCGGAATGCGTCGGTCGAATGGCAAAACGCAGATATCACGTCCTGATAAAAGTCCAACTGACAATGATAAAATGGGATATAAAACATTTTTCGGGCAAACAGATACAGCGCGTTTTGTCGCGTGAATGGAGTCGCCGCGGGGCTGTTTCACGGAATATTATGCCGTTTGACAAACGACTCGTTTTCGAGACAAAAAAATACAAATAAAACACCCGTTCACTAACTGCTGCCTTGTCCTTTCGTCATTTTTTATATAAAAATATATGCATGGCTTTGTTAAACATGATAAACATAATGATCAAGAATTTGAAAATGATGTTATTTATATTTGAAACAAAATGTTATTTTTGAGCAAAGTTTTTTGTAAGTTTGTTTCTCACGTCACTATCAATAACAGATCGCAAACATCAGCCCGATATACACCAGTGTTCATTTAAAATTTGGAACTCATCGATGGTTGGGTGGGATTGATAAGTTTTATCAGATTCGTTATAATATTATATCAACCGTGTTGTTCATGATAAATCTTTTTTTTTTTAAATACCGTATGTACCGAGATAATTCCAGTATAAAAAAATTTAACGACATTTTTTTTGTGAACGCATTAAAAAATTGAATGAAATAATGAATCTAAAACAGTTGTAGTACAATATGAAAGACATAAAAAACACTTCAACACAACAGTAATACAAAAATAGTTTTAAAAAACTAGTCACGACAGACGAGAAGTATTTACCATCAAAACTTTAACATTGTTTTCATGAAAAAAAATTCTCATAGGCTTCATTGTAATGAAGATAAATCTTTAAAAATAAAAAGTAAATTGTTCGATTGACTAACGTAGCCCTGTCTTACTAAGTTGGTTTATACAAATATGTCTATACAGTCATTCGTAAGGCGTCAAAACACGAGAATAAATTCGACAAATTTCAATGACAATGGGAGTGATTTTTGTGTATTTTGTTTTGTTAGAATGCACGCGCGCCAGGAGGATGGGATGACTAAAGGAAAAGGTCTCTGCGGGAGTTCATACTACCTGCAATCCAGATATTGAAAACCATAAAAAAATATTATTTTATGCTGAGTGTTCAATAAAAATATTTATTATATGAAAATTGATTCTCAAAAAGTGACGATAACTTAAAACAGCACTTAAAACGTCTTTATAGTTATTCAAATATATTTTGTACCTTGCCAGATTGTCTGGATTTTCTTGTCAATCTAGTGCACTTTGATTCAAACTCCTACATTAGCTCATAATCCGACTCCAATATAGACCCATACATAATCCGACTGTGATTTTCAAAATATTCGATACAATTTTGACTGTACTATTCCTGGTGTACTAATTATGCGAATTGACAAATTAAAGGTTCTATATAGGTGGTAATATTATACTTTATCTCTCAGATTTGTGTCCATTTCTTTTGACCGTTGAAACAGAAAACATAATATTATACATATGAAAATTAATTCATTTTGAATATAGTATGTAAAAAGATACAATTTTAATTATCATTAAAAATTAAAAAAAATATAATAGAAAGGAGTAAGAACCACTCAGTTTTTTTTTTATATAAAATTGCAAAACTTTATTTATTCGACAGATTCTTGCGTTTCTTACGGTGCATCCAACCGGTCCGATTCTAGGTCGAACTCTTAATAATCCATCATTTCCTTTAAGGTAGTTTAATGTGCAGAAAGTTATAAAAATTATCTTTCGATAATATGAAATACTTAAATTTTGATTTGTATATATCTCTATATCAATTATTATTTCAGATATAAAAAAAAATAACTTACATCTAATTAATGCTTTTGTATAGATCAAATCTACAAATGTAACCTGTGACATTTACGATTGAATAATTAATGGATCAATTGTCTAAGGAAACATTAATATATTAAAGGTCAGTCCATCATTATTAAAAGCCGATTTTTTTTGATGTATTGATTCAAGTCAGCGATTGTTTTGATTTATTATCGTAATTATCGCTTTAAAGATTCAAATTTTGATTGAAGATACACGTAAGACCTATTGTTGAAAATAAGATTGTATTATCTTATTTTATTTTGATTCGTATATGGCATGTAGTCCATGACGATTACGTGTTTTGATGTATGTTTTTTTTTCATAATTTTCACACACACTTAGCACAGAAAATTTAAACTTAAATACTTAATTAATAAAAACTCAATAATCCTTTGTGCTTCATTCTATATAATTTAATATGTCAGGACCGGTTTCGCTCATTGCGAGCATTGTCAACTGATAAGAAATATAATTTAACAATGCTATTTATTCAAAAATGAAATATAACTTTTCATTTTTGTATAAATAGCATTGTTAAATTATATTTCTTATCAGTTGACAATGCTCGCAATGAGCGAAACCGGTCCTGACATATTAAACAAAGTGGAATGAAGTATAAAGGATTATTGTGTTTTTATTAATATAATGCCTTTCCACCAAGTATTGACAGTGAACACTCTAAAAGTGATTAAATACTAATATAGATATCCAGTTTCTCAGTTTATCGTAATCATCGTTTTAATTATTTATTATTATCGTAAAAACCAGTTTTTTTAATACCAATCATGCAGATATTATCAGTGAATATGATGGAAAACAGACTATTTAATGATATAATTTCTTCGTTTTATTTTAACATTAATTATTTTTTATTTCAATTAAAAAAAACTTATAACTGCTGAATTCGATATTAAAACAGTAAATCAATAATATTATATCCGTCGGCTATTAATAAAGTATTTTTTTTCCTAATTAGCAAAATTTACCTCCAGGCTCATGATAATCGCTGCCAAATCAATTTAAATTCATAAATGCTTTAACACACGAAAAACCTACATTGAGTATCAATTTTATCTCCAATTTGAAGCATACAGTCTCTCGTGGCGACGTCTAAACGGAAGCTGTTTTATGTAAACGAGAATTAAATCAGTCATCTAACGTCACTGTTCAATAAACGTTCAGTGTGAGGTTATAAAATTACTCACGGTAAGCTGTTCCCTTCTTCAGAGCAAAATTGGCAGATTCAGATAACAAATTAAGAAAGAAGAAAGTGAGCGAAACTCTGGTAAAAATGCATTAATTGGTTGAAAAATCGATGAATTGATGTTTATCATTGAAATTTGATTATGTGACTCAAATTTAGCATAACAGCTGCCAAGTTAAGCATTGGCATAAAACGTCACATTTCTAGCAGAAGTCGATAACTAGCAAAACTAACAAAAAATATTTAAGTTTATAAACCAATTCTTCCATATGAATTCTTTCTTAAAAAGGATTTATTTTTAAATGTAGTAATGATATTGCAGATTTAAAGACAGGCATTTGTGTCAGATTAATTCATATACATTTTGACTTAATAATTATCTTTTTTTACCATGTCCGTTTCCAATGTAGAGTATATGGATTACTATCTCAACATAATTGTTTTTTACGAGAACGGATTCTTACTCAGTTACCCAACCTCTCTTATTTTTCGAAAGATTATTTTCCTATAATTATTTATGTAAAATAAAAATATCGACGCAAGAGGTTTTATCCTCAATTTTACATTTGCTGTTTATTTGGAACAATCAATCTGTTACTTACTAACTTCTGCCAGAACAGTGAATATTTTTATAATAGATATCGAGCTTAACAATATCTCAAGATTAAGCGCGTACCACACAGTAAGTGACAAGACTGTGTAATATTTAAATGATAGATACTTTTTAAGTTTTTCTAGATGGTTTTCGATCCCGTATTTGATCGTGGCCAAACGAGACAGTGGCATCTTGGACTTTATGGGAAATATGTGTCACGATAAAATCCAATAAACAAAATACGTTCTCCGGAGGTGTCCCACAACGTGTTATTTGACCAACGAAATCTTAATAGAATCGAGACTGGTGTGAATCGACTGTTATCAGAAGTATTAAACTTGCGGATCGTAAATTATATTAAAAAAAAAGCTCATGATTACAATCGTTAAATTCTTGCGAAAGTTTTCAGCTCGTTCCGTTAATCGGCACACGTGCCAAATTTATTAAATATGGTGACATGATTTATATTTTTTTTTTTTTTTTACTACTAGATTTATATTTAAATATTTTTCACTTACTTTTGGATTGAAAAATTCTTCTAGTTACGACATCCCATCGCCTCAACCCAGGTCGATAGTGACAAAATCTGTGTAAATGTACATAATTTGAACGATTCAAATTTAAAGCCATAACCGTTTACAAGATACAGTTGGGTAAATCTTAAAACGAAATCAAAATGTTAAAAGCACAAAGTTAATCACCTGTTAAACTTAAAACTATATTTTCGTAGATAGGTCTTTGTAATACTTACTACTAAAAAAATAATAAGTTTGTCAGCAGCTTCTTTGTTTTATTTGTTGTAATACCATGATAAGTTACTGACTGATTTTTTTAAGGCTGTATCTCTAATAATAGACAAAAGTTTTCCAGGCCTGATTGAGGTGCTGGAAATATAAAAAGTTCACACTCGGATAGTGTGAGAAAGAGCAAACCCGCTAGGAGGGGGTATAGACGTCTCGCTGTTTGGGTGGTCTAGGTAGTAAACTGTCTAATAAAAAGTGGGGGAAACATAACACCTGCCGTCCAATCAATTGGCTCCTGGTATCCGCAAGATTTTCATCTTCTCTACACCTAGTTCTTGATTGCCGTCCGAAAATTGTAGTGCCAAAAGTATCGTATCGTTTGATATATGCCGGTGTATTTTTTTTTTAAATTGTTAACTTTATTCGAGTTGAAAAGAAAAAAAAAACAGCAATAGATATTTTTAATTTTTTAAATCACACTAGATAAACTTGTCCAAGATCTGAAAATTATATTTAATCCGCCAGTCAATATTTTTAACATTTTTTTTATAGTTTTTTTCAAAGGCACGGATGACTGTGATAAATTCATTTTTTTTTTCAATCAGCCCTTATTGGATTTTGAAATAAAAATTAATAACATTTTTTTTTATATATAGTTAACACGTCAATATAGTTAAACTGCCGTTGTTGTTACAAACTCCATTTCGACTATTCAAAAGTGTACATGTAAGAGCCTTATTTTTTTTTAAATTTAACTTTCTACTATATGCAGAATTAACAGCGCTACACAATATGGAAACTGATGTCTTTGTTTCCAGAGTCCTCAAATTAAAAAATCCAAGCATTGTTGGTATAAAATGTAAACTTTTTTAAGTGAATGAAAATTATCAAATGCCGAGTCAAGGACTTTGAATAAGTTCTTTATGAGATCGTTTTCATTTGATAAAGTTTATTTACGTTTTTTTTTTCATCATCCGGTAATAAGACTAAATATATTGTATGCTAAAATTATCGACTTATTTAATTATACAAGAAATTCGCCATCGTTTATTATTTAGTCATTATACTATCATGAATATTATCTTTATGGGCGCAAAATTGCTTGTATATGTAAATTTTACGAGGTAAATAATCCTAGGAATCAATAGCAATTTGCTATTAGTACAAAACGTTGTATTATAAATGATTAAAACACTTAATTGTTTATGGGTAGACATAAAAATGTTTTTTAATTGGATGCATATTGTTAATACTTGGATAAAAATACAGAAATATTTGTCATTATTTAAAAAGAAATCTTTATTGTATGCCCATTTTCTTTTTTGATTACAGGTGTAATACCAACATTATTATTGAATGAGAAATGTCAAAAAATTTTCAGTTAAAAATGTGGATTTTCGAGTTGATTGTAAATATTGTAAGCCACGTCGCTCAAGATGTTTTTGACATCCATAATGTGATGATCGTGCTCGGAATTGGTCCAATATTTAACCTCTTAGAACTTCTCGAAGAATTGGAAAATGAAAATAGTTTTGAAGAAACAACTGATGCTTATGTTAGTGAATACAGTTTGAATGTATCAAGTGATTCTGGGACAGATTATACTATGTACAACTTCACGTGAAAAATATGAAATATTTTTTATACAGAATTCTGTTCTGCGTATATAATGTTTTTTACATGGCCTAAATATTTTCCCCAAACCCATAAGAAACTCCAATTTATCGTTTTTTGAAGGAAAGTAGAAAAACGATGATTATTTTTTAACACTATTAAATTTTCCGGGATTATAAAAAAAATAACGATACATTCGGCAAAATGATGAATACAATATGGATTTCAATACATTCAAAATACAAATGTAATATACTTTATTTATTTATTGTGCCCATACAAATGATTTTTCTTTTGTGCAACGCTACGTGAGAGTTTATAAATTTAACTCCAAACTACATTTATAGAGTTTCTACAAAAATAGCGCAATACAAGTATGTTATTTGCATGCACGGTTATTGAAAAATGAATACCCAATGTAATGTTCGTAACTTTTTTTTTACCGATGGCACCATCATAAAAAACAATGAAGCAAGTAGGTTTTTAAATAATACTTTCTGTAATATAGTGAAAGCTAAAATGTTTTTGAATAAGTAACAGCAATGGAAAAAGAAAACAGTTCCACCCAAAATGTTTCCATTTATGACCATTATACTTTCTCATTAAAAAAAGCTTTTGACATATTGCAAGCGCTTCGTTTGATAAGAAGCTTCTTTGTGCACGCAAACCTGTCAATTGAGCTCTGCAAAAGCCAAATATTGTTGTTAAGTAGCGGTTGAAATAAGAGTTCGGAGGTAACGAGAATGTAATTATTAAATAAATATGTGGCAAACACTGCGCCATCGTATAATTGTAATTTCAGAACCCTGCAACAATATCAAGATCCGGAAGTTTTTATATAATATAATATTCAAATACAGTTTTATTAAATAGATACACTAATGCCTAATTTTCAACTTTCAAGTATGTATTGAAATAACGATGCTCGTTTTTTGAAGGTACAAAAGAATTCAGATTTTAATGATTCACATTCATTTTTACTGAAACATGGAGATGTGTTTTAAAAAAATATAATATCATTGTAAGAACGTAAAAAAAAAGAATTTTAATTTATGTATTTGCTTTCCATTGTAACAAAATATTGCCTTTTTTTTAAGTCATTGATTTGAATTTTTTTTTCCAAAATATCTTCTTATAATAAATGTGATCGCTTAAAATGGAGTAACTAACAGAAGTTGAATAAAATACAATAAGTAAGTTATAATAATGGATCACTGGCTTTGATACATAGTGATAAATTGATTGAAACGTTTATGTACGAATATGATATATATTATTTCAGAACTATTGCAAAAGAGTGGATAAAAATATTCACAAGAAGAATTTTTTATTGTTTGCCGGATGATATTCATAACAAGACACTAATTTCACGCATTATTGGAATATTTAAGTGGCTTTCTTTTGAACAACAGACAGCAAGCATTTCGAGTTGAGTGGCAATCAAAATGCTTCGTCCGAATCACGCAACCTGGTAAAAAAATTATGAACTGTACATTTTCGCGGAAAATTCACCGCAAACAATCGCTGAAATCGGCCGGCTGTCAAAATTCTGCGTGACTGCCCGCCACATTACCGATGCATCGCCAATCTGCTTCCCCGCCAATGTTGCCGGTCGTAATACTATAATAATACGTATGTATGTGCCTAACTATGGTCGATTAACTGTTTGGTATATTGGGCGAGTGATTGACATTGACGTGTCTACATCGAAATTTTATTTACTCGCCTATTCGAAATAATTTATATCCGGGAATACAACCGGTTTGGGCGTGATTGACTCACTGAAAAATAAACTCTACAATATAAGCGAGTAAAAAATTATACGTTGGCTTAGTGGGATATTTAATATAAGTCTAGATACTAGAGCACAAAGCTGCATTTTATGCTTAATTCTTAAAACCAAATGCCAATTTTGTAACTACTATTTTCTACTAGTGATAGTTTGCGTCATTGAATCATTTCACTAGACAAAGACTTCAAAAAACTGTTTATATATTTTGCTTGCATCATATATTGGAAGTGAGACGGTTAGGTTTTGGGAGGAACTCGGAGAGTGGCTTTGTTCCTCAGCGGCGAAGAAGTGACGTTGGAGCTGGATTGGTCGAGTGCTGCAGATGCCTCCGTAGATCCTCAACCCGCTTGCTTCTACTTCCTACCCAAGAAATTAATGAGATATAAAGACCCTTTGTAAAATTAAGCCGTTTTTACTTTATACGTGTATTTTATTCAGCTCTTTTTTCACATGTTACATCAGGAGGTGTAGGAGTATTTTAGGTGGAGTCGGAGTCGTAAAAAAATTGCGATTCGGAGTCCCCTTTTCTAAATATAAAATTTTACATTTTTTTAAAATATGAATCGGAATTTTTGTAATTTTTAGAGTTGGCGTTAGGGTTGTCAAACGAATTCACAGCCATGGCAATATGATTAAGTGTATTCGTAAAATTGAAGGTTGAAATATTGAAAAAATTGTATTCTCAAATTTACTACGTGACATATAATATGGAGAAGAGAAAAGTTATCAAGGTATCACTGGTGCTTTCTTTCGTCTCGATAAATTCAATTTTCTCTTATCAATTATTTCGACTGTATAAAAAAATATACTGTCTCATTAATTTTATTTTATAAGTAATAGGAAACACATTAAACATAAATTACCTTACCAACTAACGGTGTTTTAAGAAATGTGCTTGACTTTAATAAACTAAAATAAGCATTATTATATTATTAAACAAACAAAGCTGTTTCTCGTTGCAACAGTCGAAATAAAAATAATGTTGCCCTTTGTTATTTTTAAGTAGCACATTTTTTAACAGCAACATTACCGCGTCAATGTATCCATCTCGTCTTACTTTTTTACCCTAACAAGATCAGTGAATACCAAAACGCGTGGCTTCAGTTCGGAATGATTTAATTATTTCAGTATAAATATGTACGTAAAAAAAAACACTTTTTTGTACTGGTTTCACATTTATATACTATGATCTGCATCGGTTTCAGTAATGACGAGCATTTTCTACTGAGTTGGATAAGGTTCACGCCTAACAAGGATAAGTTGAAAATGCTCACCATAAGCGAAACCAGCTTTGATGATAATAAATAAATTTGGAATTAGCAAAAAGTGTGTTGTCTAATATCGTTCTATTAAAAGTAATACAAAAAAATATATCGTCTGCATAGTACCCATAAAAATAGTTTAATTATATAAATGTAATAATTTATATTGTTATAACACAGGAATTCTTACATTTAAGTAATTTTCAGCTCAAAGATTGAATGAAAAATTCCTAAGTACTAATATTTGAGATTATAACCGATTAAGCTCAAGTGTGAATTTTCAGTAGATGCCTCATCTGAAATGGGCTACGTATTATATTATATCAGTATGCAAATTATTCAATGACGCAGCTATGAATACTGTGTTATATTATTTTTTAAACAGGAATTGTAATCTTTCAAAACTAAAAACAAATAGCTTCTTATCATGTTTTCTCAAGACGGGCCTGCAGTCATAATATTTTTTTTTTATTAGTACTATTAATGATTGTATTTTATCCCCATTCTGCCTCCAGTAGAAAAGAATTAAAACCCAAACCTTCATTTTATAATTTTATAAGTTGAGAAATAAAATAAAAATTAAGTTTATTTATAAGTAGCCTTACGAGTCTTAACTTAGTTAACAATTTAAATTTTATACCATTGCTATTACTTACAATGTTTTGATTTTCAACGTAAATCTTCAATTTAAACATTATAAATATGTAAATGTCGCAATATTGATACAATTTTGACCATAGACATCCATATTAGATATTTATAAAGTATCTAAATAATTCATAAAATATCAACCTAAATAATAAGTCTTCACCCGTTAAGTATTTTTTTATTTGAATATTAAGCGTATCAATTTTTTTTTATAGTTAATATATTATAAAATGATACGTTAAATTAGGTACTTTGCCCAATTTTTCTAGCGCGACTTAAATATTGTTCATATGACAGAAACTTACTTTTACAAGTTTTGTTAAGAGAAATTTGTAGGAGTGTTGTCTATGTATAAATATAGAAAAACATTCCTCTTTGACTATCGCTGGCTGATCCTTATGGTGTATAAGTAGATTTTTTTTGTCAATTACTGAGCTTTTGGAGGGGCATCCCATCCGCCGGCGCTACGATGATAGTTTTATTTTAACGCGTTTTTTATGTAAATATAAAAAGAAAACATTCGTTAAAAAAACAGTCGGAAATGTTTGTAAACGAGCGTCATAAAGTGTCGTGTGACAACCGTTTCTCTTTTAATGACTGTCACTTGTGATGAGATATTGTCACTCGACTTCCAACTTGCAGCATTTGACTAATTTATATATTTAGAAACGAAATGTAATTAAAGTATCACGGATTTTACAGACGGAATGCCCAGCGATGAAATCAGATGGGTGCACTTTAAAGCTCTCATATCATCATCAATTTCAAGGTTTTTCCTCATCAATTTTCAAGAATTCATGTTTAAACATTATTCAATTACACACGTAGTGCTGCTATTTTTTAGTTAATAAATTAATGAAAAAGAAATACGCACTCTTTTACAAATCTGTTTTTAAATTAGTTTGTGAAAAAAAAGAAAATTGTTTTAAATACCTACTGGTAATTTTTGATTAGATGTTAAGATTAAGAAGTTAATCACGAAAATAAAAATTGAAAAAACTATAAGAATTCCCTTTTAATATAATTTAAAAAATATATGTCGCCAGCTAGTAAGAGCTTAATCTACCGATCAGTTGGGTATGGGTCCGATTCCCGGTAAGGCCAATGTCAAAAATTGGAATTTTTCAATTTTTCTATTGAGATCTGTAATGTCAAATATGTTTTATTTTAAAAAAAAATATTCGTTGTGATTATGTATACTTCATATTATGTAACTTTAATTATTTAAATTTATTTTTTAATTTTTGAATAGCTTAAATTAACCCTGGTTTCACTGCGTTGAACTTGATCTAAGAAACGTATAGAAATGTTGAAAACTAGAACGACTTCGAACGTACGATTTGATATTAAAAATTACATCAAACACATTCAGTCAAAATCCTAAATTAGATTATTGTCCCTTTAGAGGTAAAGTGAGCCGAGTGGTATTTTAGAAAAAAAAAGCTAGTTGCGTTGTAATATTCTACACGCCTTAAAGTAAAGTAACCTCAGTTAATACACATTGCAATAGTATTCTCCGTAAAATAAATAAATGCAATTCACCAAAGCACCAAGTAAAGATGTGATAGTAGTCCAAGAAAAAAGTTTTACCATTTTACTAGTTGGCTCATTCACCTCGAATGGACCCAATTATTAAATTTTAACGTAATATGCCAGGCATAAAGTTGCCGCCTGTGTAGTCAACGTCGTTGGCTTCGGTTACGGAGGTCACGGGTTCGAATCCCATTACGGAAAGTTTTATAAATTATTTTTTCAATCAATTTATGAATTTCTGTTCCAAGGCATGGATGTATCTGATGTCTTGAATTCCCCCTTTCACCCGTACCATCCTATGAACGGGGCGTATCGAGAGCGATTAGCTAACCACTAGTCCTGTCTTAGCCTTATCCTTCTATTCCTACTCTCTTTGGAAAAAAAGAGGTTGAGCAACTGAGTAACGACCAGTTCTCGTAGAACACTCCTTCTGAGATAAACTCCATTAAGAGTCCATGTCCTCCACATTGGGAGCGGACATTTAGCTCACCGAGGAATTTGAAATCCTCGATTTGGTATACTTTTTCCCAGATTGTCACAGAACCTTTTTTAGCTCACCTAGGAATTTGAAATTCTCGATTTGCCAATTTCGTGTAAATTTTCGGGATTTCCTCAAAATTTCTCAATCCCGAAATTCCGGGATCGCAGCCGTATCAATCCCGGGATTTCGGGATCAGAAAATTGAACGGGTCCCGGGATTGGATGCCTTAATACCAGTACGTCTGCTATTATTGTTGATAAATAAAGCTCATCTTTCTGTAATGTCCTCTGTATTCATTTGGAGGTTATAATAAAAAAAAACACATAAATTAAGCAAAGAATCACTGTTTGGACACGGTCTTGGATTTTTTTGGGGCGATGTATTTGAGGAGCAAACATTCAAAAAGTGTTTTGTCACAAATTTTGAAAAATTGCGTTTTATATCAATTCTGATAGCCCATAATAAAACCTATGAATGGAAATCAAAATTAGTGTTGAAAAAGGTTTTTTTTCATATTAAAATGAAATCATAAAGTTGACACATTCATACAAACCGTCACTTTTGCAACACTTAAATCATCATTTTCCAAGCTTTGTATTTGTGTGACAAAACACTTTTTGAATGTTTGCTCCTCATTTATGGGATCATATTTCGAATAAAGCCAACCAGCGTCACTTACAAGCGTAACAAATGTATGGAAGGAACATCCGAAAACATGTTAACTAGTAAACGGGGGGAAAAAATCAAATATACTGGGCATTTTTACGTCAGCGTTCATTTGGTGAGACATTAATTCTTGCGCCGAAATTGATATCTGCGTAAAAATGACAGCGGCTTGAAAAAATTTATCCATAAATTTTCCAGCCATCATAACAGAACGGTACGGTGGCATGCTTGTATATTTCGGGAGGTTAGAAATGTTTCAGAGGAGCGCCGAATTATTCCCGAGAAGTTCGCGGGAAGGGGACGGGGCTAGAGTAATAGTTTTTAAATGAGACGGGAGTCCGTCGTTAAGGGACTAACGAGGACTAGTGAACCGATGTGTTAATGATTGACTGAACTGTGAAAGCTTGACTTTATGAAAAGTAAATTTCACACGACTCGCTGAGGATGAATGATTTACGATTTTGAGTAAATTTTGATTAATGATACAATACTGTACTATGTTTCTTATTAATAGTGTTTTGCAAATAAATTTGACATCTTTGGGTGACATTAATCATAAGGAAATATGAAAAGTAATTTTAGGAATTTTAATTTCAAAATGATGAGAGATTATTAGTTTAAATCGATTTTATTAAAATTAAGCATGTCTTTTAGGTCTTTATATAATATTTAGCTTGGTTAATCGTTGACAACAAATTCAATTATTTGTAAAAATATTAATTCCAGTTATAAACAAATTAAGGTAATAGATACTTAATACAACAATTTAGTTGTATTCTTATTAACAATTTGAATATCATACGAGACAAATGAATATTTAATATGTGTACGTACAGGTATCAAATTTATAGTTTCATTTAACGTTTTATTACTTCGCATAACTATTATATTGTATACACGAAACACTTGAAATACTTCTGGCTAGTAAAATCTCAACCTAGCAAACAAAAGGTTTCGGTTTTTTGATATCTTAGTACAGGCATGGGGAACCTGTGGCCATTTGGCTACCCTGGTGCGGTTTCTGATCAATTCTAAAATTCTGCACATTTTGGATTTAAAAATCCTTGAAAGACCAAAAAAAAGAAAGATCCCACGCTAGTAATTTTGGCAAATCCGTAAATTCTTGGGCTTTACAAATTTTTATTACTTTTTTTACAGCAAAAGATTCCCTAGTCAATGTTTACTACGGCCTTAAGAGAAGAAAAGGTTCCCCACCTCTGGCTTAGTATTTCATGTTTTTTTTAAATATTTTATTTTACTTTGTTATGACGTATTTTCTCTCCAAATTTAACTGAATTAATAACTTCTTAAAGCGTCCTTGTATATTCACAAGTTTCTGTGATGCTAAATATGTTGTTTTATTGTTGTGTATTCTTTCAATCGATGCATAGTTTTTGGATGATACTGTGATTACATATCGGCAAGTATTATTTGACAAAAAAGTAGCACAAAATATTATCAGAGCCATTTCTACGACGTGTAGGCATCTCATTTACAGCGGCGTGTGTGGCTTAGCAAGCCATCAATTACTCGCTCCGCGCCGCCCAAACTTCAAAACACCGTCACAAAAAATGTCTAAATACATTCTTCTTTTACATCGCAACATTTTGAGGGAGCTTTACATATACTTTCTTTTACAAGGGTAATGATAACATTTCTCGTCGACCTATCCAGAAAAATATTCAATACACAAAATCTTCACAGATTTAGCGGCCCACTTGATCATTCTCAAGTGGCATAAGTCGCCAATCACTTAGATGTAAAAGTATAAACTGTAATTAGAGGCTCCGGAAACATCGATGGAAAATTTCGTAATCCTAAATTGCTGGCAAATCACTAAAAACTTTATTTTTTTTATAGAAAATATCTGAAAATATAGGTTATATATTTTATGAAATTCCTTAAATAAATTCCGTGTTTTCTTGTATTAAAAAGTGTAAGAGCATTATTACTACTATAATATGCAAAATTGCTAGTTCTACATGATGAAATATATAACTCGTTCTTGACAAAAAATTGAAACTGCCGTCTTTGTTTCCAGAGCCCTCAAGTAGTTGACATTTAGTTAAGAGAAAAATAAGATGTAGATAGAAGTATGTTAAAATAATGAAAGTTTTTTGATTCGATAAAATGTAAAAAATCCAGCTAAATAATATTTATTCTTTGCCCGTTTACGTCTCTCGAATAGTGTTAATTGTCAATTCCGGACGGAAAATTAATTTTTATAAGAAATAAATCGCAAAAATATTTGTGTTTTGATTTTAAAATAGAAACAAATGATTCATCTAATTTTTAACAAATATTAGATCCGGCTTTTTTTTATATTTGTTTAATATTCGAGTTTTCCCGTTTCGACGTTCAAGGGTTGAAAGTTGCATGCGTTTAAAGAGGGGATGTCGCAGCCGAAGGCGACCCACGGATGACGGATGTGCGCCCCTGGATTTATTGCGTTTTGTTTCGGAATTCGAGTTGTAATTTATGTAGGGTTAGCACAGGGACGTAGGCAGAGGGGGGCCTTTCCAAGCGCAGCGGGCGCCTCGCGACACTTTATAATCTTGCCACGTTGAGTGTTTGGTGTCCACAATAAATATGGGTCGTTTATATTATGATAAAAAAGAAAAGATATTTTAAAAATAAACATTGGATTACAGTATTCCTTTATTTGTTAAAATAAAGTAATGTTACATGTTTTAAAGGACTTAACATAGAGTTAAATCAAATAGTACATTAATTAATATTCACCAACTAACTTTACATTATTTATTAATTAAAAAAAAGATGTTTACGTTTATCACGATATATTTTTAACAGGTTTAAAAGGTATGATGAGTGTTTTTACATTTAAAAAATACGTTAGAATCAGTACAAAAAAAGTATTTTTATATCGGGCCTTTTCGCTGAGAGTTGACAGTAAACACCTTAAAAGTTAATAATATACATTTTTCAAAAATAAAAGATGAAAATTACAAACAAAATGAATTTATTTTGAATTTAGAAGTCAATTAACTTACTTCTCGTATTAACATATTAGAGTCATAAATCATCTACCATACTGCTCTGTAACAAAATCAAATATGTATACGCAAACACATATTTACGACAGGTTCTACATTTTTTAAATTATACAAGTTTTGCTGATCTTGTTAGTCCAGCTGATAAGATCATTAAAAAATATAAAGCATCTTAATTTCGTCGAAAATGCTTGTAACATACATAAATTGACAAAAAGCAATATTTTATGTGCAACATTAGATTAAGTATTATTTGATATTAATTAATAACACAAGAAAATTGAAAAAAATGCGCCGTACAATTGTTGTTTCTCATAGTAATTTTTTGTAATAATAATTACAATTAAACCAGCGGAAGTCTGCCAATACGTTACCAAGGGACTCGCATAATATCAGTGTTATTCGCAAAGTTATCGTAAAGAGGCAAAGTTTTTTATCACTCTTATACAATTATACGCAATACTTATTGGAGAAATAGAATTTTACCTAATTAATATACATAACGAAAAAAAAAATACCAACAGCTTAAGAAAAGATTGTAAGAGTAAACAGTTCCAAAATAGACGCAGTTGCAGCGAAGGTGTTATTTTATTTTCTCCCAATTCCATGTTTCAAACGTTATACTTACACCATCGTATCAACCATTTTCTGGCAGATATATTATTATCTGTGTGGTCGAGTGGTCAACGTCGTTGGCTTCAGTTACGGAGGTCAGGGGTTCGAATCCCAGCACGGACAGTTTTATAAATTGTTTATTCAATCGATTTATGAATTTCTGTTCGAAGGCATGGATGTATGTGATGTCGTGTATTCCCCCTCCCACCCATCCTAACCTATGAACGGGGCGTATCGAGAGCGATTATGTAACCACTAGTCCTGTCCTGGCCCTATCCTTCTATTCCTACTCTCTTTGGAAAAAGAGAGGTTGAGAAACTGAGTAACAAGCAGTTCTCGTAGAAACATTTCTGTTGAGATATTTATGTCCATTAGGAGTTCATGTGCTCCACATTGGGAGCGGACATAGTAAAAAAAATATATCTGTTAGAAAATACAGTTAGGTACTGATTTGATTTGAGATTATTACATTTTTTAAATTTAACAACGGGTTCTCGCGAGTCCTTTCAAACCCCTTCCAGCCCACCCCTGATTATGAAAATGTTACTCACGCTTCTTGATTTAAGTCTTATGTACTCACTAACGAGAATTTGAACAAGTCTCCGAATGTGTTTCAAGTGACATTCTCAAAACAGCATTAACTCTCTATCTGATTTCACCAACAAGAATTTAATGATAGATATAATCACCTATTAATCTTTCGCTTCCCCTTCGTCGACATTTATCTCCATACATCAAGAGTGGAGTCGGAGTGAGCAGCGACTACGCGACTGAGTCGCAATGCCTGCAACGATTGCGAGCGGACTCACAGTAATTATTTAGTCGCTATGAAATTATATTTACTTCGTGTGGATACATGAAATAATAAACCGCTGCAGGAATATTCAACATTTTCGTTTAAATATATCAGACTTATTATTTCAGAGGGTCCATTATTTCAAAATAATGGGTTATAATTTTGACTCAACGTTGACCTCACTGATAAAACGAGGTTTTTTTAATTCAATATTTTAAATATATTAGGAACGTGAATGTGTCAGGTCCTATGGCGCAGATGTTAGCTTTGTGGGCTTCCGTGTCGGATCTCACGGGCTCGAGTTTCAATACGAACAGCATTTTTCGATCGATTTATAGATTTCTGTTCGAAGGCATGGATGTTTGTGATGTCTACAAATTTCCTCTCATAATTCCGATCCTTTACTAACTGAGAGCGATTAGTGAACCACTAGTTCTTTTCTACCCTTATCCTTCTATTATGCTACTCTCTTCGAAAAAGAGAAATTGAGCGACTGCGTAAGAAACAGTTCTCGTAGAAAAACTTCTGTTGAGATATATCCATAAGGAGACCATATGCTCTACATTGGAAGTGCACATGGATAAAAATATATACATCTACAAATAGAACAATTTGAAATCTTGGCAGTGAAAATAAATACTTTACTTTAATCAATTGTAAATTAATTTGATCTACTAAATTTTATGTTTCTTTCAAATTTTCTACGCGTTTATGTCATGTTACTTAACATATTCATACTTCAAATACTTTGCCGTGTCCTTGGTCAAGTGGTCAACGTCGTTTTAGATATAATTTAGGAAATATCCTCTTAAATTATTTTAAAAATTAGCAAGAACTTAGATTTCTATAAGGGAAACAGCTTACTCAAAGGAAACTACATAGGAGATTCTTTAATATTTCATTTAACAGGAGAACGTCTACTATTTGTAAGAAATTAACAAAACTATTTTTTTGATACTAAAATATGAAAGATATTGTGAATCTGTCTCACGGAAAGTATTTAATATGTAAAAAATATTTGTAGGAATGTACATATTTTCTTGTTCATTCATTTAATTACACATATTTTATTTATTTATTGATATATTGATAGTAATCATAATGGCCCTTTATATGCAGATGAAGTATTTACATTTTATATTTCTATTCGATCCTGGGCTATTTTTTGACAGTACGAAATTTAAATCTATAATATGTATCTATCAATAATGATAACAGATGTTCAAGGATTCGGAAACGTTACATACTACTAGTGCCTATATGGAATATGAGAATAGAATAGAAAATGAAAATGGATTCTCCTTAAAAGTATTACCAATCATAAAGCTTTTCACGGTGTACATATTGTGCACCCCTGCATAAATAGACGACGTATTTTCGAATCACTCATCCCGCTTGCACTCGCCACAGTGTGCAGTGAGAACCACAAAACGTACCTTCGCGAAACACCTATCTAACTTCTCCGTACTTCCACACCGCATTATTATCACGCAAGAATGATTCCATGCCACCGCTCTCGTCATTTCCGATACAACCGTCCCTGTCTGCGAGGGCTCGCAGGGAGGGTTCGCCTACGCTGAGGACAGAGGGAAAGGATGAGACCTCCCCTGGTGCTTTAATTGTGCCACCCTCGGCGCCATGTTTGTTTTGGTTGTTTCCTGACAGCGGGATGCTGATTGCTGATTCTCTACGCTCTGTTGGTGGCATTGGCGTGTCCGAAAAATTGCGACGACAGGTGCTGAAAACGAATTTAAAAAATCCGTACATTTTAATAGCAAAACACTTTTTTTTTTTTTAATTCTATCAATTGAAAACAACACAGATGCTCGATAGATTGAAATCCACATTCATACATCTTTTTAAGATAAGCATCCGTCTATAAGCATAAGTATTGATTTTGGAGGGGTCATTGCAATATTTTGAAGTGGATTTTATTAATTGTAAGACATGAACTCAACCAATTGAGGCATCATACAGTTATCGAGTAATAATTATTAAATAATATAATTCTTTTCATCAAAAAATAGTATCACTATATAAATTATTATTTATATAGTGGTATATATTGATTTCAAAATTACTAATAAATACCCTCTAAGAATGTACGCCACAGAGAAAATAAACATGACCCCCCTTTACTAACTTCACTTACTAATCGAGCTTTATCTAGTGCGGTGTGAGCTTTTGGACGTGGCAGGATTATACAGTGATTAATACCTGTCTCTTTTCAACGCTACCATTGTTAACGAAATATTACCGATACAAACGAATCAATTCAATCGTTTTAATATGATCAATTTTATTGACCTACCACATAATCAGAAGGTTTGTGAAAGTATATATTGATTATTTTTTAAAAACTACTAGAGTTAAACGTTGATATAATTAATGGTGTAAACATGTTTTCAAATAATTTTATTCTATGGTTCGTTATGATTAAGATTTTTAATTATTTGCAGTTTTTAAATAAAATAAAAAACAAACGTATTTTATAAAGTATATTAAATGGCAATTAAATAAAAAATAAATCACTTTTTTTGCCACGATAGATCTCGCAACTTTACCATATAAAACAATGATATATTTATGCTGATACAATGTGTTATGCCAATCATATTCGTAAAGTACTGACAGAGTCGTTTGCATCAAATTTTATTTTTTATCTAAAATCTACGAATTGTCTATCAAATCAATGTGGCTACCATTACAATAAGGCGAAACGATCTACCGCAGAATTCAACTGACGACTTTTGAGCTGACCAAATTCCAATGTGTATCCATCAAGTTTGATATGAAATGAGAAAGGTAGATATGCGGGGGTCAGGCGGGTCGCCGAGATACATAGACCATCGTCGGAGGCAGTGCGCAGGTCCGGAAAGGCAAACAATGGAAGCTTTACTGCTACGAAGACAGGCCTAGATGGATGGGTAACCCGTGATCATCGAACTTGGTACTCCTGCCACTCTTGGCCGTCACGTATAAACTTGAAATAGATGGTGTTCATTTAAATGATGTGTTGATTCAAATTGTTTGTATCGGTCTAATATAACGTCGGTTGTTATATTGAATAAGTTTGATAGAACCTTTTATATTTTATAACCACAATCATTATGAATTATGATGATACTGTTAAGTTTTTTTGATACACTGTTCATGTTTTTATCCGATGAATATATTTTTATATTATATTTTATTGATTGAATAAAATATTTTTTATCTTATATTTTTATTCTTATAATTTATTGATTGAATTGGCATTTTCTTGATAGAACTCCATTGAAATAAAGTAATAATATCAACGTATTTAGTTATACAGTTTTTTATAATATTAGTTTATAGTTATTACGGCCTGCGCTATAGTCAGAACCAACGTTCCCTCTAATTGTTCTACTGTGTGTGCGGACCATCAATTTTCTGTGAGTAGTAAATTTTCATAAAAATAAAATTGTGCGCATATATAAATATTTGGTGAAACAAACTTATTTTTACAATATTTCTTTGTGCGGCATTGTGCGGGGATGGAAAAAGGTGTGCGGGCACATTTTGGGAGGTGTGCGCGCGCACACGCGCACACCATAGCGGGAACATTGGTCAGAACTATCTGACGATTCCTTATATTTTTCTTTTTCAATAAAAAATAAATCAATCAATGAATAATATATTATAAAACGCCCTAACAACGTTATTTTATATAGTTATTTTATTATTAAAAAAATGTCTTGCATATCTGAAAAAGAATCATAAAAAATTATACGTGTTTTATTCGCCCTTTACAAAAGAAATTTTAAGCTTCATCAATTTAAAGATTGACATACGAAAGCATGTCGCGACCCGAGTCCTACAAGGTTCTATGTGAAAAATTTTGACGAAACAAAAATAGCAATGTATACCAATAATGGTACTTGGAAGACTGCCGCATTGTTACTTCTGTTTCGTCAAAAAATTTCACATAGAACATTGTAGTTATTCGGTCGCGATGTCTGTAAGTTTTTTTCTATTTTTTCCATCACATATTAATAATCATGTAATGACTGGTGTCTAGAGATAGAGCTAAGTTGGTATCCAGTCTTTTCCAACCCTTACTCTCTATGCAAAAATATTTTTAACGACTGACTTAAATTCTTGCCAAATTAGAAGAAAACGTGGTTAAAGAATATATATAATTTGTTTATTTAGGGTTTTTGAGCATCAGCTGAAAGCGATAAATATATTTACAACTTTGGATAAAAATAATTGAATAAAGCATTGATTATTGAATTCGACCAGGTAACCAAGCGACAGGACATTCTAGGAGTATGTTACTGGTTTGTCTGATAAGTAGACGGTATATATAATATTTAATCATATATTGTTGTAGAAAAATAACGAAACATTTTTGCAGACAAGTATCATAAATATTTTAGCCCCCAATACGGAACATACGGTTCCATAATAAAGATATCTCATAAGTTTTTTTTCTACGAAAACTGCTTGTAACTCAGTTGTTTAACATGTCTTTTTTTGAAGAAAGTAGAAATAAAAAAGATAAAGCTAAGGCAGGACTAGTGGTTAGCTTATCGCAATCGTTACGCTTCGTTATTTCAGGATTGGAAGTCTGATAAGATTTTTTTAGACATGACAAACATCCATACCTTCGAACATAAATCAATGAATCGATTGAAAAATTCGATATCGTGAGATCAGCCACGAAGGTCAATGACGTTGACCACTGCACTATGGTCCTGTAGTACGCTATTCATTATAGATAATTGATTGTAAATTATTATATAGCACAATGTTCTATTTTTTGCATAAAAGTAACGTGGTATGCAGTTATGCGAAGGGTATATGTTAATATGCAACCACCTTCATTAAAATATTGACATGTTTTTATTTATGACTGCTAAGCCTGCTCTCGCATCATTTCGTGTTTGCATACTTTTTAACATAATGTAATGACATGCGCTTCAATCTATTTTGTATCGTTTAAAAGCTAATACAATTTTTTATTTCTTTTGCAGATAACCAAGCTGAAGATTGACAGTAATCCATTCGCCAAGGGTTTCCGAGACTCCTCAAGACTGACAGAATTCGAGAGGTAAATATTATAATTTATTATTTAGTATCTCACACTTTATAATATTTTAGTTGATCAGATTCAAAATAACGTCTATCCATGACAATATATTGTTTAATTTATTTTTCTCCTTGAATAATTCCAAAAGCGTATCGAGTTTCAAACACTATGTATTCATAAACACAATAATTGACTTGTACATAAACATACATTGGTATTTAAATTGGAGATGAGGCAAATGCAAACATTGTATTATTATGCAGGAATTTAGTCACGTGATAATAAAAAATCTATTGAACGTTGACAGAAGGTTTTTAGTAAACAATTGGACTCATTACAGGTAAAGTGAGCCAAGTAGTATTTTAGAAAAAAAAGTTGTTACACGCGTTGTTATATTCTACACGTCTTAAAGTGGAGTAGACTCAGTAAAAAAACATTGCAATAGTATCTCCGTAAATAAAAATATGCAATCCACTAAGCCACCAAATAAAGACGAGATTGTACTTACCAAGTCAAATAAAAGAGTCTTACTTTTTTACTAGTTGGCACACTCACCTCTCGAGGGCCCAATTTTACATGAGATCTAAATATCGACGGTTCTATACACATGTAAAAATGAGTTCAGATTTTTTGCTAGAATTCCGTATAACTATATTTAAATTTAAGAGTCACGGTCTACAGAGACACCTATAATTAAGAGAAATTATTAAATTGCTTATTTACAAAAAAATCGTTTAATTGATAGAATCTAGGTTAATAGAATTTTAAAATCATCCCAGCTGAGTGAAACATTATTTATTAGCATATTTTAATAAAGTTTATTTGTAAAAAAATAAACAAGAAGCAAGTGTCGTGCTAAAGCAGGGACCTTCTATTTTTTTCTATAAAATTTGTGTCTCTGTAGACGTAGACCGTGACACTTACCCGTAACAAGTATACATAATCATGGTGCTTACTTGAAAACAGCAACAACTATTTGCTTTTCGGTAATGTAAGGTTTAACAGCTATAATTGTTCCAATACGCTTAAAATCATATCAATATTTGCCATAGTACTTTCAAAAACTTCTTCACAAATCATTTATACGTTTAATGTGACCATATTGTCAATTATTGGTGGAAAAGCGTTACATTAAAAAATAAAGCACTGTTTTAAATAATTCCAAATTATTTATCATAGAGCAGTACCAGTTCGCTGATGGCGATGACAATGCTCCCGATTATCACATCATAAATACATACATGTTGTGGAATTATTACAAAAAGTCTTCTAATATAGTGCCTTTGGTTGTTGAAATTTCATCAAAAAACTTCATATATTGCGTGCAAAGCCGAATGGTGTAAAACATTACACTTAATTGATTTTTCGAATACGTCATGTACGAAAATATTTTATTTTGAATCTGATTTATTTATTTAGTAATTGATACCTTGAAAATTATTTCAAGGTGTATACATTCACGCGGAAGAAACGCAAAGCTTCATAATATAATAATTATATGAAAATCACAAAAAGGCAATGGTTAATCAACCACCTACATCATAAAAACATGAAAAAATACACTTAGAATACAACAATATTATATTATCATATTATAATATAAACGTACAATAAACTGCTTTCAAAAAATAAATCGAATTTTAATGAGGTAAACATTACTGAAAAAATAATAATTGATAAACGAATACAATATTTATTGGTTAAGTGTATTATTGAAATTTTCCAATAAAGTTGAGAAAGTACCTCTTTTTATTTTGCAATTATTTGTAAAAGTTCTTATGTTAAGCTACTAAGTATTGTGTTTGTTTTTACGTTGTATTTCTTAGTTTGTTGAGTTAAAAGTATGCGTTCTGGAAAGAAAACGTATTTCGCGTATCCCACGTTGTGAAAATTATGTAGTGCAGGAGCGCATCGCAAAACAGACTCGAATATATACATATAATAAAAAAAATAAAAAAACGCCAAGATGGAACGTTATTATATTAAAAAAATAAAATACTCATTTGTAATAATTCCACTTTTATTTAATAAGATCAGGACCAGTTTTGCTAATCAGTTGATAATGATCGTCATAAGCAAAACCGGTCCTGATATTTTTTTTAATAAAAGTGGAATTAGTAAGAACGAGTATTTTATTTATGAATATAAAAATTCTAGAGCAGAAGAAAATCATTCCAAATGACAAACGTTGCGTAAAATATTAGCTCAGGTAAAATATTATTTTACCTGAGATATTAATTTGTCGTTAAACATACAAAATATCACTTACAACATTATCATTTTCAAAATAAAAAAGTTATACAGTATCATATTACGTTCCGTTACAATTCTATGATATTATAACATAGATTTTTTGAACATTAAAATAGCGTTTCCTGAACTAACGTTCATTAAAAAATATTGGAAAGTGTTTTCAATTCTCTATTTGCAGACCTTGGTACTAGGCTGAAATTATTTTTGATATTAAAATTACGCTGGAATTTGGCAATGAAAGAATTAATAATCTAGACATAGGATACGTTGTAATTTTTGTTGTGAAGGCGATAATGATATTTTAATGATCTCAAGTGATATGTACGATTAGGTAGATATTATGTTCGCTGTTTTTTTTGTGTTTTGAGTATGAACGTGAGCGAGTGTTAAATTTAATATGCCGTGGTTGGCCAATCCACCAATAAGAAAGGCAAGCTGTAGGAAAATTTGAGTTTTTTTTCAAGTGAAAGCTACATGCAGTCGTATCGTCCTTGGTGGCAGAGCCCGCTGGGGCCTCCTCACGCCGCGGCTCCTTGGTTCGACTCTCCCCCTGGCCACCCTAAGTAAGACATTCCTTCATTATCCCTTCTTATATCATTAACTCTCCTTGATTAAGCAAGCCCCTCTTTAACCCGTAAAGTCATTTTATGTGCACTTCAACTACTTCATAACAAATATAACATCCACGCCACCAAGGACAAGTTAATTCTATATTTTGATTGATTGACGAAAGAATGGTTTAATATTTTCATTTTAAAGCTACTGCCTTATTTCAAAATAAATTACTCTTAAAAATTACTCATAGTGTGTAGAATTAAACAAAAAATAGTGTGATATTTATTAAATTATTAAGTCGCAGGAGCAATATTTTATTTACGATCAAAATATTGTTCAATAGTTAATAAAGAAAGAGACAATATTCCTTTATGCTTATTTTAACTTAAATTTACCAAGATTAGAACCAGTTTCGTTCATGACGAATATTATCACCTAATGAGCGACATGAGCGAAACCGGTCGCGATCTTGGTAAATAAAAGTAGAAATAAATACAAAGAAATATTGTTTTTCTTAATATAATGTCTTTTCACCAAGTATTGACCCTAAAAATGATTAAAAGTTAATGTTTATATTATAGTCCAAATATAGAAATATGTTTAGAAAACAGTGGTGTCCAACAAATATTTTATGGCAAAAATATGATGTCCATCGACGACTTAACTAAATACTTTTATACCTTCTAAGTTAAGCAAAAGTATTTCTAATCGGTATTCGTAAAAAATATTTACCTTTAAAAATTGTTAATTAAAGTTTGTATTACTTTCAGAGAGACGATGGAATCAATGCTCGCTGAGCAGCAATACCTTCGAGCACCACTTCGGCCATTCGAGTTGGATAACCACAACAATAACTTAACGTTAGAAGAAAAGGCTTTGCTGGCTGCTCGATCTCAACTGTTCCTTAGGGCTGCCGCAGCCGCAGCGGGACCGTACGCACCCCTCGTAGCCCCTGGTCTACCAGGGCTGTATGGATTACCACCGGGAGCTGGAGCATTGTGGGGACAGTGGGCTTGTTTAGCCGCTCATCAACTGCCGAGACCGCTCTACCCACCGCTACCCCCGCCGCTATCAGCTCCGCTAAGGTACTCTCCATATCCAGCGCCTCGACGGTCGTCTCCAGCGCCTTCTTCTCATACGGCATCACACGCGTCTCCCGTGTCACCAGCTTCGTCACCAGACCACCGCGACATGCCACCTCACAGTCCTACATAGGACTACATCAAAGCATTACTTGCTAACCGTTTACAATGAAAATGTTTACATTGTTTTTAGAATACGCTGAACATTGTGATATCATTTCGGATGATTAAATATCTAGTATCTATGTATAAAAGAAAAACAACGTTATGAAAGATGTTGAGGCAATAAAAACGTTAACGCTGTGAAAATACCTCAGGACTTCTACGTGTTGTTACTTTTACAACTCGATATATGAAAGTCACCAATACAATTTTAGTATGTGATTTTTCTGTGTTAGTTCCTCTTAGTTTAAATAAGTGGTGAAAAAGGACATTATAAAAATAAATAACACTGTTTTATGTGGCTGTGTACATAATATCAAACGTTTTTGCCGAATATTAAATGAAATAACGACACAATGTTATTATTTTTTGTGTAAAATATATGTTTAGCTAAATGGTACGTGTGAAATATGGATACATGTAAATATTATTTTGTTATGGATTTAAGCCTCGTATGATGTATTCGCTTGAATAACCGTAATATTTTAATGTATAATAATAATTAGTATTAAACAAATGTCGATTTGGTGTTATTTAAATCAGTATTAAGACCGTTTTTCGTGATATATAAATCAAATACTTAAATAAAGCGACAAAACACTAGGCTGAAAAAGTGCTTTACATTGTGTATGTACTCACATGTATAGATTACACACGTCGTAGTTAAATATATTATGTATAAAATGAATTAGTTATTTTGTAAAATGCTGTCGCGTGTATTTTTAATAATTATTTTTAACTGTTAAGTATTAAAATTTGTATTATATTTATTTATTTAAATGATTTATATAACGTACTTAATGCATGTACCGTACTAAATTTGAGCCAAATGATATTGATTGATTTGTTAGCTGTTAATGCGATTGAAAAAATATGTCCGCATCTAGTATTTAAATTTTAATTAAAACCTACACCAGTTCGAAGTGTTTTTTTTTTAATTACATTTCAATAATTGTGAATATGTTGGAGAATTATTGCAGTCAATAGAAATTCTCAATACAAAACAAACCATTAATGAAGCTGTCGATATACAAATTTCAAATATAACTAAAGTAAATTAATCACTTAAGCAACCGAAAAATGGTTTTATTAAATTAATTCACAGGGCTTAAAATGATTTTTGATTAAAAAATCTTCTATTAGAGTATTTACCTCTGTATAATGTTATTAACTCCACTTTGCATTGATATGTGAAATTTTGAATGCTGTAAGATACAATATATTTATATAAATATAGAAAATTTTCAAGTGGCATCATTGGCGTACATATTGTTTTTCTATTCGAATTTAACCAACTCAATTACGACACAATTATGATATTACATAAATTTTTATGGAATGTTAAAAAAAATACTATTTTTACGTGGATTTTATTATGCATATAAAACAATGATTTTTTCGAATGATATAGCCGTTAAATGATACTTTTCGCAGTAAATTATTTTCATTTCACAATAATAATATAAAAAGTGCTATGCACGATTTAAAAAGATTTGCCAGTATTACTTATTGAATGCTTTTTTGTAAGTCTTATAACAATTAAAAATTTCGACCATGATCTGTTTTCATAATAAAGCTTTATTGCTGAATTCAACTTAGGTTACACAGTATTAAATGGTCTCATTAAGATAAGTTAATTTCATATTTTATGGTACCCTTAAACACAATAATATATAATTATTTAAACCTTCACATAATAAAAACTAACAATGTCAACAATTAATACTTATATTTCGAAGGGAAAATTGGTATAGGAATTTCATCTCACGATTGTTGTTCTCGTAGATATTGATGAGTTTGGTAAATAAAATTATAATATATTGACGGTTAACCCATATATTTTTTACTCATCTAGTATGGAGAATAGTTGATTTTTTCGTGAGATAAAATATCTATACATCTTGATGTAAATAGTGGCTATTTCAGATAATCTGTTTGTGTAATCTATTGTAAATATTATAATTTCAAGAAAGTTTAAATTATGTTAAATGCTATATAATTATCACTAAGCATATATATTATATATATATATATATATATATATAGAATGAATTTGTAATTTATAAAACAAATGATTCCTGAATAGATATGTATTGGGTTAGAACCTTTTAGTGTTTTAAAAGAAATAAATGTTCGTTATGTATATTATTAGAAAAATGTGTTTTTTTCATTACAATTCAACAACTTGACACGTTCCAGAAACCAAACCATGGTATGATGAAAAAAAGCTCAAATTCTGTGTAAATGTAACGCAGCCATGACATGCGCAAATTATATTAATCAAAGAAATCAATATTTTAAGACTATCGTAACCGTTTCTTGAAATAAGAAGAAATATTAATTGTTTTTTTATAAATCTTTGTCTGCTCCCAATGTGGAACATATTGCCTCCTAATAGAGGTATTTATTTATATTTGCCGGGTCCTATGGCGCAGCGGTTACCGGTGTGGGCTTCCGTGCCGGAACTAACGGGTTCGAGTCGCAGCACGGAAAGCATTTTTTCAATCAATTTATCGATTTCTGTTAGAAGGCATGGGTGTTTGTGATGTCTAAAAATTTCCTCTACATTTTTCCGATCCTTTATTTACTTAGAGCGATTAGTTAACCACTAGTCCTGCCCTAGTCTTATCCTAATATCCCTACTACTATCTGTTGAAAAGAGAGATTAAGCGACTGAGTAACAAACAATTCTCGTAGAAAAAATCTGTTGAGATACCTCCATTAAGAGGCCATATTCTCCACACTGGGAGCGGACATGGACTATAAAAATAAACGCACTAATATTTTTTTTTCAGTGAAAATTATTTTTTTTAACAGCTGAAAGTGAATTTGAATATTGCCTTAATACAAAGCCCCCTATAGTAGAACTTAAGACTGCTATGCTTAATATCGAAAGATTGCATCAAGGTTTCCAAAAAGTCCGGCTCAAGTCTTATGATTAAAAATTACAACCAACAACTTCTTATCATTACAAAATGATTTATATTATACCATAGGGTATACAAATTGATATTAAAATCTTAAGTTTGGCAAAAAAAAATAAACAATAGTTTATACTTTGCGAATTATAGTTTGCATTTAAGAGTTAAAATTGGAAGAAAAAATCATCGACTACTTTACGTACGTTACAGAAAATTTCTATATTTTTCAAACATACTTATATATTATATACATATGTTTATTATTCAAATCTTGGAACCCCAATCGGAAGGAAATATGTTACTATTCTGCCACATTTATTGGTAAGAAATACAGTGTAAGTAAAATATATATAAATTGTTCAGTACCTTTATTTAAGTTACTTTGTGATAATAATAAATCGTAGCTCACATGAAAACTTTCTCGATTCGGCTTTATTGCCATTGGATGTAAACACCATTCAACTGAAATGTTTTAATTTTTCATTAGTTTTACAATAATTCTGATATTAAAATTTGCGTTAAGCGTACGATTCAAATCTGCATATTCTATAAAAACTGGTTTGTTTTTCACTAAAAGCTTACGCGGTATTTAATAAACAATCAAACATATTAAGATTGCCAGCAGAAGAGAAGAAATCCGCTTGTATCCATAGATCTTAAAACTAAACGATAATGATCGCAATATTTTACGTAAATGTGTTGTGTATAAATAAACATTATTTAGTTGCTCGCTGATATTAGGGTCATAAAATGATACCATTTCACATGACGAGATTCCCTAACGATGCAAAAATCGATAAATCACGCCTCTTAATTTGGACGCGCAGATGTGGTAACATTTTCAAAAGATTCCTTCGAAGGAAAAAGAGCTAATTATTGTTTTTACTTTTATATACTCGTAATATCTTTCGGCAGTTCATACACATTGCGACCACACATGCGGCTCTAACAGTGACGTATCGTGTAATGTATAAATGGCTACGCTAATGTTGATATATTAAAAAAAAATATAATATATTATAATCAGATAAGTCAGCAATAGTGATGTAATACATGACATCATTAATTAACTAAGAATAATATAAAACAAAAATAAAAAATAGGTTTGCAATGAAAAAAGTTATTTTCACTTTAATACGACAAATAATAAAAGAAATTTACCAGTTTTAATGTAGTAAACAAGTCAAGGATAAATTAAGGCAAATATAGGCAAACAAAAATAAAGACAAATTCCAAGCGTTCATTTTTTACTGTAGATTTATGGATTTCTTTTTTATTGCTTTGATATTAAAAAAAACCCTTTCAGGCAAATGATACTCAGAAAATGGCAAAGGGAGGACGATAATCTTAACTCCTTTTTAATCACATCCTTCAATCTATGTCTTATCCGAAAATTAGAATTCGTGTGATGGTATAACAAGCAATCGTTATAAAAAAGTTCTGTATAAATGCTTCATAAAGAATGTGGAACCTGCACACTCAATACTAATCTACCAATAAAATGTTGACTGAGAAGCTTTTAAGCGCTTATGAATTATACTACATAGAATTTTTTTTCTTCTATAGTCTATCTGAAAAGAGAGATTGAGAAATGGAATCGAAAACAGTCAAGATAAAAAGAAAAAAAACAATACTTTAGAAATCAAAGTTTAATATTATTAGTATTAAGATCATCGTTAATAAAAATAAAAGTAAATGACTTTAAAGAACCTAAATTATCATCGTGTTAGAGTAGAAATAGCAAAGTTATTATTTTTACACGAGTTATGTAATAAATTTTATAGCATTGCCATCAGAGCTATCCTAAAAAAGGATTTAGTTCAACAATTAACACTAACATTCTTCGAAGAGATAGATAATCAATATAAATTTGATAATCGGTCAGTATAAATATAATATTTGTTCAGTATTAACATAGAAAGAACAGTATTCGTTTTAAATTTGGGCCATAGTCGTAATTAAAAAAAATCTTAAGTTAGGTTTTATACACTGACTATCTAATTTTATATACTGTCCACGATTAGAGTTAAATACCAACCAGTTAAAATATATAAGCCTTTTAAAAACAGCTGAAAACATTAGTTAAAAAAAAAGAATCTCTTGAAAGTAACGTGGTATTTTACGGCATAAATATAATGTACAATCGACTTCCTGCTGATCTGCTGATTTTGAAAAGTTATGGAAGCCACTGGAGCGTTCGTTGTCTGCAAGTTATAAATTCATTAGTGAGCCAACATAGTTGTTCCGTACAGCGAAAACTCATTTGCGATGTTAAATTAATAATTTGAATGGAGACTTTTCTCATGAAGCTTATTATTTCTTGTAGATGTAGCTTTATATTCTGATTTTGATATTAATAATACACCATACCGTGTTGTGTGCGAAAATTAAACTATAAATGTATTTAAAATTAGTGCTAAATAGTATTAAGAATCTTTCGTCAAGTAATTAAAAAAAAAACAAAAATTTCCCCAAATTAGTTTATGTCTTACCAATTAATTTATATAATCGGTCAAAAAATGCTCTTCGTACCGTTACGGAGGTCAACGACGTTGACCGCTGTGCCACGGATTCGACATTTAGTGGCTTTAAAAGAATCTTTTGCTGACTTATAATGTAATAAATTTTATAATAATTTTAAATCATCAATAAATTAAGTGAGTGTACTGAAAAGGGAGGGCATCAATGCCCTTACAGGGTGAATGTTGTTTTCGGGCGATCGCCCCTAAGCAGATTTGGCCCGGATACAAAAATGATTACCCCAATGGAGTTGTTGTATTACAAGCGGGTGGTGTAATATCTTTATAAATTGACTCTCAGCGCATTATTTCACGCACAGTTCACCCGCGTTATTAGGAAAGACCAAATGGTACATTTTTCCTCTGATCCAGACACGCTGGCAGCATTTTGAAAAAATACTTTGCAAAACTTAATAAATATTGTACATCATAATAACATAAAAAGAGTTGGTATTGTTTTAAATATTTAGTTGTATGTAAATAAGCTATGAAAAATATAAAATATATTAATAGAACATAGTGTTAAGTCGATAGTGCAATTGTCAACGTCGTTGATTTCCGTGATGAATTTAAATCCCAGTACGAAAAGCATTTTTCAATGAAAAAATCGATTACTGTTGAAAGAAAGAACATGGATGTTTCTGATGTTTAAAAATTTCCATCCACCCTTCCAATCCTAAAATGAAGGGACGTAGAAAGAGCGATAACCCAACCACTAGTCTTGTCTTAGCTATCCTTTCTATCACTACTCTCTTCGAAAAAAAGGAAATGGTTGAACAACTGAGTAACAAGTAATTCTCGTTGAAAAATTTTCTTGAGATACCTCCATTAGTAGGCCATATATTTCACATCGGTAGCGGACATGAATAAAAAAAGTTGTGACCCATCACGTTGAAATCCAATATAAATTAATAATAAGATGTGCTTAGAACTATGAATAAATAAATGTTTCATTATTATTTCACATCTTAATATATTTTACCTATATATTTGAAGATCCTTTAATTGAATGAAAAATCATTGCTATAGTAACAGTGCCACGAATGTACGAATATATATTGGAAAATACTGTGGTAAGGGTCTGAAATAAGGGTGCTTAAAGAATAGCTTAAATCAGATTGTTATTGTAAAGTGTGACAGCGGACAAGTGTCAAATAGAATAGGGTGGTTAGTTTTATAAGAGGAAAATTGGATGGATATTCTTAAAATATCCAAATTATGAAAAAAAATGTGATTCTGTGTATAAATTTTAATTAAAATAAAAATATTGTCGTATTTAAATCTAACTTTCGTCAATTGAGGATAACGATAGTGTAAACACTAGACAGTTAATAAAAGGCAACTTTTAAATGCCAGGTTTTATATAGTATCATTTAAAAAATGTGTACTTAAAATATTTATATGGTATAACACAAAATTGTTGAGTTTACACTTTATAACTTTAGATTTTTCAATATGAAATACATTTTCTTGCGAACAGAGCAAAAATATAAGATGTTTCGGCAATGTTCACATAATTATTGTTCACGTAGCTTCTTTAAACTCATCGCGAATATATTACACAGAACAAACAAGCAATTCTCCCCCGACAAATTGCATCAAACACAAGGGACTGGTATACATTTTCCTAGCGGCGGCTAACTTAGAGATCTCAACAACCCTCCGAGGGTGAGTTTCAGTTAAGGGTAGGTCCCAGAGCCACCCCCCGTGAGGGTGTGATTCCATCAAATTACCCGCCGCGTGGCTGCATTACCCGACACAAATTTGCCTCGACCCTCCCTTCTCTAACTACCCTTTGCCAATGTGTCGTCCAATTCACTTGATATAGCGACTAAAATTAACCTTCCGTAATGTTGTAAGGCAATAAATTATCTTATAGTTAGTAAGGCCGTTGGATCACTATTAGTTATTTTATAAAACATTTCGCATGTTTTAATACAGTTTATTTATTTACTGCCAAAAGGTTTAATATGAATTGTATTTTTTGCTGTATCCATACTTAGCCTATAATGAATCTTTAACAAAAGCATTAATATAATTTTCAACCGATTTGTGGATTTATGTTCAAAAGCATGGATATATTACTTGCCACCTATCTAATGCAACAGCTGAATCTTGAAGGAATCATGTTGGGGCCATATGCTTCGACTAGGGAGCGGATATGGACAAAAAAAACTAATACATCTGCGAGTAGCGAGAGATTATTATCTTGATTTTTCAAAAAAAAAAGTTCGGTCTCAAATCCCAAAAAATGTTGTTTGGCAAAGAGTAGCAAGCAAGTAAAGCATCCAATCCCGGACCCCTTTTTTGATCTCGGGATTTAGGGATTCACAGTTATTTCGGAATCCCGGATTTGATGAATGAGAAAAAAATGAGATATTGAGAGATTCCCAAATAATTTTCAACTCGAACACCTTTTGTTTAGCTCTATCCTTTCAAAGAGTTACGACTGCCAGTGACTTCATCGCTAAAAAAATATTTTTGGGGCATTAAACGGTTTTTCACGCGTTATATAATATTTAATCTTGAAATTCTAGGATAAATACTAAGACAATCACAGGGTTAAGAGATCGCAAAAATTGGTTGGGATCCCAAGATTGATGGTCTTAGTAGCAAGCAGTGCAAAATATTGTTTTTTTTAAATATGCATTATAATGTGCATATTATATATACTTACAATTACAAAAAAAATATATCATAGTTTACATTGGCCGATCAACTCATCGGTCGGCTTTACTGGCCTTATCTATGAATATCAGAATGGATAGACATATTTATCTTTAATATATTGTACAGCATAAGTACCGTTGTGTTTATTCAATTAACAGATAATTGCTAAAAATTATTAACTGGCATATCTGGATATCGGTTAATAAATTTTAGTATTCTTAACATTGTTTTGTATTCGATATTATTCGTCGCCCGTTGTGATCTAGTTAGTAAGAGCTTGAATTCAATTCTCGGTTAGGTCAATGTAAAATTTAGATTATTTTTCAATTTAAATTTTGGAAAAGACATGAGTGTTTGTACAGAAAGACATGGGTGTTTGTAATCTCAATTCTTTTTGAGATGATCTTGTGTAATTAAAAATATATATATCACCGCGTTTATCTCATGAGAGTGATCAAAATATTCGGCTTGAAAATATTGAACAAAAAAAACTATTATTTTTCGCTTAAAATCTTTTTTACTAAGTAAAACTATTTTTGAAAAAAATTAAATTAAAAACTTCAGTGTTTGTATGAAAGCATTATTTTAATATAACTAAGAACGACCGGTTGAGTTTTCTTTTATACTTTTTTAAACGATGACATTTCCATAAATTTACCTAGATTCAATATCTATAAATAAAAAAAAACGAAATAAGTCAGTGTATCTTTTTGGCTGTAGCTGAGATCCCACTTCCCGCCAGTTTTCATCATTCGGCGTATTTCGGAAAGCGTTTTCCCGATAAAGGCAAGCGATAGAGTGCAAAGTTGAAGGCATTAGCGTCTTATCGCTCCGGCGCCGAAATTGCCGCCATATTTCCTCGCCTGAAGCCTCTATATCTCCTTCAATAAGTAATGCGCCGACGGAGGGAGGGCGGAATGGATGCGAGGAGTGAAGCGGGGGTGTTTTCTGCTCATGCCAACCCGGAGGAGGCACTTCAAAGGAGCAAAGAGGTGGCGTAATATGTAGATGCGAAAAGATTTGCCCACCCTGCGTAGGTATTGACAAGGTAACTACTCCATATTTTTCACATAGGCAATTCAAGATGCTCAACTACAAATATTTATTTTTTAAATATTAGGAAATGTATGTGCAATAAATCACAAATGAATATGAAGATTACTACACTTTCTTCAATAAATTTACTTGTTCTCACTTTTTTCATTTGAGAGAGGTTGTATTTGTTTGTTGATTTATTTTAATGCAAGCATATTTTTATGATTTTACGTTTGATGTTATAAAAAACATGTTATGATTGGATGGATTATAACACGAAATTTATAATCGGGCGCAGTTTTTACCACCAAAAACATTAATTTTGGAAATTTGTTTCAATTCCTATTTGAATGAAGCCTGCTATCATCTCAAAATTGATTATAATTTAACTACACTTTTATCAAGAAGCTCGTTTTGTAATGATATGTAAATATTGAATACTATTCCATTCAAAATATGCACGTGCCATCTAGTTCTAATGAAATATTAATTAAACTAAAAAACTACCCTTTTTCAACATTGAAAAATTATACCGTCTTAAAGAATGCTTATAATATTGTTTTTATAGTCCAGAAACGTATTAAAAATCGATATGTATAAAAATACATGGAAATATACTGCACAACCAAGCTCATGGTTTGAGCCTTGAAGGTTTCCTGAAGTAGACAAGAGCCTCAAAATAAAAACAAATTTAAAATGAGCACTATAGTTTTATTCAGCAAAAATCCGGCATCGTTATTGCTAAACATAATTGTTGTTTAATAGATGTGTGTTAATTTTATTTGTTTGTGATATTTTGTTTTCAAAAGAATGTATTAAAATCAGAATATATTCAAACACCACTGCCAGTTTGGTTCACGTGTGTAGTTTGAACAAGGGCTGAGAGCGGTTGTCCTGGCAACAAGCATCATCGCCGCCCACAGAATCCGCCCAAACTGCCCCAACAGCCGCCTACGCCCGCTTGTTAACTTGATTTGTTCGGACTTTTTGAGATGATTGTTTTCCCTGTTCGCCTCAGTTATGTATGACTGGAGGCATTATCACGTTCCGAGCCAAATGGGCCTTTTTTATAGCGCTAATATGGCGTTCCTGTATTACGTATTTATTTCCACCAACTTCGCGAACACACTTTCACCGAGTTTTCCTTTAAAAATTGATATAATAAAGTACAAAAATAGTATCTTTCTAGAATGTTTGAAAAAAGTGTGTTATATCTTTATGAAGGCCCTGAATTTACTGTGTTGGGCTTCACTGTGCTGATCCTTGCAATAACCTTCTGAAAAGTTGTTTTTGTTTTCAATCATTCAATATTTCTACAACAACTTATTCGAAATAAGATCAATAATATTTCAGGGCTCAATTCATTTTCAAATATGTGTTATTATTAAAATAAAATAAAAAATAAAACACTTCAAACACAAACTCTTTTTAATATTAAAAATACCGTTTTTGTTCAACGAGTAATAATTTCCAGTTCAAGTTTATTAGGAATTTTATTGTTGAAAAAATAAAACAGTCCAATGCTCACATTAAAAAATAAAACAGTCCAATGTGAGATATTGAAGGCAATATGCTATTATTGAAGAAACGACATAATTGTTTCTAAAAAGTACCGTAGTCCAGTAGGATTCTGTTTTACCACCGCAATGTGATAAACGGGATTGTTTATATCTAATTATTAACTGAAACCAATAAATATTAGGTACAATTGATTGAAAACTTTGTGTCCAAAGACACGATTGTTCATAATGCTCTGCAGCTCGACATTATGTATTCGTATATAGAAATTCATATACCGATATATGTACTTATTTATAAGCTTTATGATCCCTCTCCTAGTCCTAGAGTTCTATTAGGATGTTTCTTGTTGAAAAAGGCATTTAATTTACTATAACTTTTCTTGAATAACCTACATATATGCCCAAAACTAAGAGCGTACAGTGCTTTAAAAATAACTTTTCTTTTAAAAAAAATATTTGTTTCATTTATTTGATACCAGAAATTTTTACCCAGAAATATATATATATTTATTTTAATTGCACCAGAATTCGTTTTAAAATACCGTCAATTTAGTTTCTGGTCATTAACTGATTTTTGTAGAATTTGAATAAATTACAAAATAAACTTATGTTTAAATTGCATAATCAGTTATATCCATAAATTAAATACTGAGATAATTGCAATTTAATTTTTAAGGCGTATGGCAATTCAAAGTTTTTGAATATGGAAAAAAAATTACATTCAACAAAAAATATCGTTTTGTAGACGATTTGAATGTCCACGTATTGTAAAAAAATCGACTAAAGTAAGCAAGACTAGTATTTTTTGAAAGGAACATAAAAGCTCTCATGTGGAAAACTGAAAGAAAAGCTCTACGGCCCGGTCCATATACCGATATTCAGTCTAAGAGGCTGTGAAATATCAGAATATATCGCCGCCATAAACCAGCAGTGTCGTCCCAATATTCTCTCTCTACTCTCTAGAAAGACGTGACGAAAATACACGTTGAACATACGACTGGTGTCGACTCGAATTATTCCGAATTTATTCCGGGACATTAATTTTGCAAAAGTCTCATATAAGCTTCTTTGTTACACAGTCGAATATTATTAAGCTTTCAAATGACTTAGATAATGTTTCAATGATTTTATTATGACAACATTAAATATGAATTGCCGTTCAAAATTTTACGTCAAAGATGTGAACAACTTTTTTTTACTAGACGTTTTTTTCAATTCATGCCATTATTGAATTTGAAATATAAATATTTTATAACATATAACACACTCCACAAAACATAAATAAGACTTATGTAAAAAATGAAGGGTCTTTTGGGAGGTAGGATTTGTTAGTTTTTAACGAAATATTCTCGTGACTTCTCAATACACTACTTAACTAACTTCTCTATTATATATTACTTCTATATTACTAAGTTCTCAATATAATATTTTTATAATTCGTGTTATATGATTTTTTGTTTCATTATTATATTGAAGATACGCACGGACTTACAAAAAGCCACAAGTGACTTGCGAGCCACGCTTTTCCGACCCCTTCCTTATAATAAATATGCGAATATTTTCGTAAATTTACATCACAATATATAATGATTTACGATCAAATGTGTATAATTTATTATATATAAACCATTCGATAGTGTAGATCGATAGCATGATAAAACATAAAGGTGAGTCAGCTTTAAGCTTAGACGTTAAAAATGGTCGGCAAGCAGTTGAAAGCTCAGACCGGAACTACTAACTACCTGAGATCAGTAAATTAAACGAACAATTACTCGACAACAATTAAAAGGAAGGCGCATCGCCAGGGACACCTGCGCCCACCAAATTGAAACACATATCAATGCGCGTGCAACATTTTAGTTTGCCCCAAATACAGGGCCGTATCAGGGATGTGTCACTTAATGCGATATCAATCAATGAAAAATAAAATTTCACAATGTAAAATAATTGAAAAATGTATGTAGATTGAATATGATTTGTTAGGCTGCTAGTATACATTGCAAATAATCAAATTAAATAAAACCTTAATACAAGCAGTTAAAATATGCATTATTGCATTTATTAATACGGACTTTGATTATTAAATATATTTGAATAGTTTATAGTGAATAACGATAAGCGAGAAACAGTCATCATTTAAAAGCTATTTCATTGTCAAATAAATTAGCTTTTTTCATATTGTACAAATATGACGTTAACGTTGTTGAGAGAATTCTGTAAGAAGCATGTGAAGCATTAGTCATTGGAAGTTTGTAAAACTTTTAAAACTCTTAGAAATAAATAAACTATTGAATACCATTTATAATCATGCATGAATACGTTGATATTTTATAACTAAAATCTTAAATGACGCAGTGTTAAGCACAGTTCATTTTTTGAATATTAGCAGATATAAGGCTAAAAATGTTTGAATACACTATTCAAATATATTAGATTTAATTAAGATGACAATATAACTCGTTTATTTTTTAATTTATGATGTTGAAAGTTGACTATATTTTTGTCTGCGTTGATAACAATTTTGTTTTAGATAAAAAATAAAACTAAGACGTTTCACTATTATTTCTGTTTATATACAACAATATCAAATAAATATGATATATCCTATCATTTTGCTTCTTAATTCAGAAATAAATAAAATATTTCCCAATAAAATGGGTTTGACGAAAACAGGTGGATAATTTGTGTACGGAAGAATCTGTTTACCCAATAAATAATCCTAACTAATTAAATATTAGAAGATTAAAATCAGATCTGACACAATGATATGTTGATCATACCTGTATCAGTTTTGAAAAAAGTTACGGAAAATAATGAAAGTTTAGCTTTAAGATTCGAATTGTTTGTTTCAATTTTTAAAAAATTGGCAAAGATGTTTTTTCTGAAGTTTTCGAAGTTCGATTCTGTTATAAAGCACATATAACTGGTTTCACATCTTCGCGCATTTGCATATAAAGCTGTTGAGCAATGAATGCGATCCGGCCGTAAAGTCCGTTTGATTAGGGATCGCTTCCTCACCATACCACACACACCACGTTGCACCACAATACCATACCCGCTAACAATGTCCCACCATAAATAACCACGATAATTCCATGATGTGCTTTACATTTGCAGATTTAGTATGGGATCTAATTCGGTGACATTCTAACGTAATTATTGACATCAATACAATCCTTCGTAATCTAAATCAAATTTGTATGTGTTTATCTTCATTTTATGTAAATGCTAAAAGTATGCTCAAAATAAGTATAGATAAACAATTATTTTTTGTTGTTGTATCGAAATGTATTGTTGACTTTATGGTGCAGTGTTCAAAGTCGTTGACTTCCGTATTTATCGATTTCTGATCAAAGGCTTTGATGTTTGTGATTTTGCGTTATCCTTTCTATCCCTATTATTTCCGAAAAAAAAGGCTGGGCAGCAGTTTTCGTGGAAAACTCTTGTCAACATATCTTAACTGGAAGACTGTATTGGGAGGATACATGGATTTAAAAAAAATCAAAGTCACCAAATTAAAACAATTTAACCCCAACATACGAATACGCGATTGATTTATATGAGAAAAAGTAACTTAGTTCAACGTTGCAATTAATATTAATTTAACGATTGATAATAAAATTTTAAGCTTACATTTTTTTAAAAACGTAATATTTCTTAAATTTAAAATACTTATACAAAGAAAAATAATATTTTCATAATAACTACGCAAGAATTAATAACACCAAAAAAATTGTTTTTTTTGATATTGACTAATAAAAATGTACCTGCAATGTGCTATTAGCAAAAAGAATAATCTTCAAAATAAATCTGAAATAGGTCATTTTAAATACATTAATCAAGCCACCTCATTAGCTTTATAGTGTAGTCATCCCTGATTGAAAATATCATATTTTATCATAAATTATGTAACAAATCGTAACGTCTGTTATATTATACGGTTTATTGTACCAATGATGTTGTTAAAATTCTGTTTGCATCGCTTGGTTTCAGTACAAAAAATGATAATGTGCGTTTAATTATTAAAATTAATATGGCCATCATCTCCTGCATTGCGATAGACGCCATAAAAATAAGCTTACTAAATTGGCGATACTATCTCACTTCCTGCGAGCTTCCTCCGTGAAAAAGCATTCCAATACATGGGCTAATAAACCTCTCAAAAACATGTTAAGATTAACAAAATAAAGATGAGCGATCAGCTGCTATAACGAAAAAGCACATTTTATTCATATTAGTTGTAAGAAACATTCATTTTAACTCATAGCTTCATTGCATTAGTCGAAAAGCCACTATTTAAATGTCCCACGAAGTGATTTGATTGTTTGATGTAGCAGCTAACTTAAGAGTTCATAAATTTTTGATAATGTTTTTCCCTTTTGAGGTGTCAATACTTTACATTTATAATATGATCAAAGCTGGTTTCGCTCATTACGAACATTTTCAACTGATGAAATGAAACTGTTTAGTCGAACATACTCGTAATGAGTGAATCTGTTCCTGATCGATTTATTTTTTTAGTTTTCGTGTTTAATGAGTGTAATAAAAACAAATCGGACATTGAAAATGCTACGTCAAGAGTGCAAACAATATTTTCAATATTGTAATATGATGATGTAATGAAATGTTCATTCTAAATTTTTCTGGCACAAGTACAAAAGCACATACGCACAGTTATAAACTGTACTAAAGCTTAACAAAAATTACAAATAAGCACACTCAGTTAGTATACAAATAGATTCAAAATATAATTATGATAATATGAAAGAAAATGCAATATATTTCAATATATTATTTGTCTAAAAGAAGTGATACAAGAAGTCAACAGGTTTGGTCAAAACAAGATTATATGCACAATAATTATATAATAAATTATAAAAGAGGTTTTTAGGAAGGTCGATTGGAGTATGATGTTTTTGACGTAACTCATCTATTATGGATCGTATGCAAAATGACAAGATACTTGCATCAACTAATAAAGACGCAAAAACTACAAGAATACGTGCCCATATCGCAATATCAATTACAAATTCGTAAAAGGCATGGTATTGTGGTTTTTGTGCTGATGATACATCAAATAATTCCATGGGCTGGAGTTGGCATATCAAATATTTTATATTTAAAAACAAAAAAATTATTAAATATTTCGTGTATCTTTATTGAAAAACATATTTTTATACATATACAAACTGAATTTTTCAAAAATCTGAATTTATTAATCTGGGATGACTTTTTAATTATATGTTAGATGTGTTGAACATTTTAATTTTGTGTTATTTTAGAATCACTTTAATGTAATTGGCAATTTCTTTTCAATGCCAATTGTTGTGTATAACTTTTCAATTTTGTATAAATAGCATTGTTAAATTATATTTCTTATCAGTTGACAATACTCGCAATGAGCAAAACCGGTCCTGACATATTAAATAAAGTGGAATGAAGTACAAAGGATTATTGTGTTTTTATTAATAAATTTAATGTATCTGAAGTTTAGTTCTGTTATAAAATTATAAAATTCTTTGATTCTTGTTGGCGTGTTGCCGAAATAGCTACCTCATACATTTAATGATTTTTGTGCTTCTACATATTTTACTTTTTTAATGCCAATCCAATTACAAACTTTATTATTTGTATTGATAATTTATTTTTTTAACTATTTTTAAAGAATTTGATTGAGAATGAATCATTCATAAATTGATATATATTACTTGTTTCCAATGTCAAATTCTATACCAATTAGCTGTTTGGACTGTTCAATATTTAAGTAATAAATTGAAATATTTTTATGAATTAATATAATATCAAAATCATTATTCACCGCGTCAAACCAAAATTGAAAGGGAAGTTGGCAATAGAGGAAACAGGGGTGAGGCGAGACGCAAGCGCCACGCAGCTGTTTGTCGTAATAAACATCTTACAATGTTTTAAATGCTATTCTGTCTGGCGGTCGTCAATAATTTGATCCAACGATAAACGAAACATCATTATTATTTCGACTTGATTAATGCTTCGTGTTATACAATTTGGTGAGGGGTACAATACACGCAATAATATTAAGCGCACGGTAATATTCAGCAACCGTCTGGTTATGAAAGATTTCTCTCCTCTTGAGTACAAAGTTAATCAAAACAACACGTTTTACATTTAAATATATATCTTACAAAATCAATATTTTATTTTTATCTATTATTTGAGGAGGTCAAAAGCAAAGACAGCAATCTACCACGGAAGCAATTTTAAGCAAAACTGAAAAAAAGCATTAGTAATTAATTTAATTTATTATATGCAAAATATTGTGATTCACAATGAATTCGTCAAACGTGCTGGGCAAACATTTTTGTCACGTGACTTTTTGTATTCGACGAAACGTTTAGAGGGAATAAGCTGAATTCGTTTGGTATATATAAAAGAGTAAGTATGTGAGGAATGGTCTTAATTTATTTTTCTCTATATGCCAGTGATGCACAAACTTCTAGAATATGATAAAAATCTGTATTTGATTTGTTATGCAGTAAATTATGCAGTAGCAAAGGTATATAATCTGAATCGTTACTGATAGAAAACGTAATGCTATTTTTTTATTATTTATATGATTAAATTTTCACGGGTATAGATTTGCGACCGAAATACATGCTTTTAGAATGAGTCAAAACATCTGCGTGAGTTTGCCCACAAAACACACTAATTAAATATCACTGCATTATACACCAACAAAGCTGGTGCATCACTGCTCTATGCCAATATTAAATGCGTGATATTTACTATACAATTTTTTCCTGTATGTGCAATCTTCATTGTAAGCATATTTATTGTTTTCAGTTTGTCTTTTGCGCATAATTCAAATTACATCCAAATAAACAGAACAAGTTTGGGTCGATCAACTATATAAATAAGTAGTTTATTTTTTCCCCCAGAATTTTGTATGATTTTTTATTTGATATGGTTTTCGTATCCCTCAGGTATACCGATTATCGAATTATTAAAATTTACTGTTCGGTTTTAGGGTGATAGTGCAATATTTTGGTCACACGGTTTCCTAAATCCCTCAGGAGTTATGTATACTTTACTTCATTGCTGTATTATTTTTCTTCCGTTCTGTGTTATAGACATATGATAAAAACCATCGTATCATTGGTTTTATAAATATCTAGTTTTCGTTCTCTGTCACTTATTTATTGTGTATAAATAAATATTAGTTAATCGGAGAAGAATGAAGAAAAGAAAAGTACTTGCAAATAACATTAAGTCATTAAATATTATTGATGTAGAATAAATAAAACAATATTATAAATAAATAATTCAAAAGCTATTTCAATCCAACCAATCGACTATTTTAATGAACAACCGGAAAGGAGATAGCAGTGCTCAGAATTAAAGTATTTATTGATCTTTCTTATTACAAAGAGAACTGAGCTGCTAGATTCAGAAGTGAAAATAAGTTTTTTTGTCCATGTCTGCTTTCAATCCGGAACATATGGACCCTTAATTGACACATCTCAAAAGAAATTTGTCAGGTTTGTTACTCGGTTGCTCAAGTTATCTTTTTTCGAATATTAAGCCAGGAGAGTACTGGTGGTCAGTTAATCACTCTTCCTACGCCTTGATTTTAAGATAAAAATGGTGGCATGGAATTGTAGACAACACAAACACCCATGCCTTTAACAAACAATAAATAAATCGATTGAAAAATCCTGTTTCTACTGAGATTTGTCCGTGCCATCGAATCCGGACCCGAACGAATGTTATAATATACATTATTTTATTTTTTTCTCTATAGTCTTCAACTTTTATATTACAAGACCTGAAAAAAATGAGCGGTGCTTTCAAAAGAAGCTGTCGAAAAGCTTTAGTCCGCAGAGTTGTTGCAGTAATATTATTGGAGCCAAGAAGTCGAATTTGCAGCAGTAAATATCACACTTTTATTACCATTTTATAATTAAAAATGTTACTTTTATTTTCCTTATTTATAGTGTTATTCCATCGCTAAAAAAAAGTTGATAGTGGTGTATTCATATTGCCAGTTAAGAGGTCATGGTTTGAAAAAGATTGACAGACGCTGTTTCAATAATCCCTAGATCCTAAAAATATCATTGTTAGTAGGTGTTTTGTTTTTTATGTTTATAAACTCAATACTTATAATCGGTCCCACTGTTGTATTAAAAAACCTAAAACAAATACCCAGTATTATATTTTACGATTACACATAATTAATAGTACGTTTTTGTCAATAAAATAAAGTCTCTTATAAAGTTTTGCATACTGAACGACAAAGTGGTTGTCATAATAAAATGACAAAGCGACTTAATAACAATGGTGGTGTAATGTATAAAAAGTATTAAAATATTATACATAAAAGACCATAAAACATTTCAATTCTCGCGGTTATCAGTTACAAGGAATTGAACGAACATTGACAGATTATTGAAATAAATGCTCCGTCCAAATCCCTTGCGAGCAACTCTCCTAGGCGATGCACTTGACAATAAAACTGTCAATGACGTCACAGCTCGCCACCGCAATATTCGGTGTACGGTCCCATTCATGAACAAGCAATAATCATAATGTTGCACTTACGAACACACATAAATGGGGATTCTCAATTATTTTTAGGGCGAATTCGCATATAATGGCCGTGAAATCATTGATTGAATTACCAAACGGCGTCGTTAATGCACCAGATTATTGCCAGTAGCCGTTGAATAAAAGATTTGTGTTACGTGATGCAGGATACGAAAAGATAAATAATTTATAGCTGTATTGAGTATCATCAGTTTTCATCAACAAATCTAGTCAGATTTTCTGTGTGGAAACACTAGAAACTATAGATGTTTTAGTCTCACCAATACACAAAAATGAGCTTTCTTATTATCATATATGCAACCAATACAAAGAATAAATACTCCATAACCATTTCAATGATACGAGTTTTCAGATTTGTTCTTGGTCACTTAAACTCTCTTTTCCGAGAGTAATGAATTGTACTTACATATTCGTACTTTGTAGACCCAGGATTTGAATAGAATAGGGTGTGAAGAGTGCGAAGGAAATCAAACGTCATTGAAATATTCAATGATTTAAATTTGTCGTGTAAAATTTGACTTCGAGGTCCACGCAACAAAATGGGATTGAAAGCTCAAAAAATGTACAACAAGTTTTTGAAGCGCTTATACACGAAAACAGACTACCGATATGTCGGTTATTAGATAGTTTTTATTAAAAAAGAAATACACGTTAGCTACTTACATTGATATATGGTTTTCTTTTCTAATTCTTTAGAAAATTTGAGTCATTCTTATTAAAATTCGATTCTAAATAAGAAAATCTACAACTGCATCAAATACTCATTACCAACTCATAGTTATTGAGTAGCGCTATTCGAAGTCAAGGGTGATAGAATGTAGTAAATTGTCAGATGAGGGTGGAGAAGGTTGAACGGGGTTGGATTGCAAAAACGGGGGTTGTAGAATCAGCAGCGTGGTCAGCCGACCGGATATAATGATCAGACCATCTGTTTGATTAAGTTTTTAACTTTTCAGGAGATTGATTTACACTTTTGAATGCTGGGTGCTTTAATAAGCATCACAACGCTTTCAATTTGCAAGTCATTCTGTGTTATTCAAAATTATAAATATTGTATTCAACTGCAATTCATGTACCATATATATGAGCTAAATAAAAGTGACACAGGCCTTAAAACATATCGCTTGAAAAAAAGCTACTGCCGATAGTCCGCTATAAAGTAGGTTTTATTAATGCGTCTTCTATTAAAAACAAAATAATCTACAGAATACCAGGAGAGTAAAAAATATTTTTAAGTGTGATTTAAAACAATGATGAGTTAAGTGTGAAAACGTCTTATATTCAAAGAACAGTATTTTGTTATCAAATAGGAATAAAAATGTAAACAATTTTTTCTATAATACATTTTATATTAATGTAGGTGTAAGGATTAAAAAATATGACAACACGAACATTTTTAAAAAAAAATTACTTCGGATAATCAGATAGTTTTTCCGTTACATCCGGAGTCCATAATATCGGGGGTCTACTGTACCATTATTTTTTTTACCATGTCTGCTCCCAATGTGAACCATACGGACTCTTAATAGAGCGTATATCAACATAAGTGATTATACGATAACTGCTTGTTAGTCAGTTGTTCAACCTCTCTTTTTTAAATGATGGTTGGATTTGAAGGATAAGACTAGCGGTAAGCTTATCGCTTTCGCCACGCCCGTTTTTAGGATAGGTTGTTTGAGAGGGAATTTATATTAGATACATCCATGCATTTTGACAAAAATCCAAAAAACAATTTATAAAAATTGTCCATAAGGGGATCCGAACAACGTTGACCACTCGTATACGTACATGTATCTAAAAAAGATTGTTTTATCGTATTTTTTAAAATGAACTTGTACTTTATTAAAATAATAGTTTCTATTGCATACATAAACAAAATATAATCAATAAAATCATAATTTATACTGAAAGAGTTACAAAACTTTGTGTTTTCTTTATACTATTGACGTCACATAAAATTAAAGAGAGAGTAAATTTGAATAATGATTTATTACTCCGCTTAAGCAGGACCTTGTTGTACTTATTATGCATATAATTATAAATATATGGGTGCATTGGTAAACTCCAGGGGCCATTAAATGACAATTTTTCACACTGCAGCTGTAAACCGTACCATTATTCTAAATGCCATTTACATAATACGGGGTACAAAACGAAACTGGTATTAATTATTATTCTTACAGGTCATAAATTATGAATATAATGTAGTTGTATAAAATTGGTCTGTCATTATTTTTATACGTATGATTTTAAATTAATAGCTTTATCAAATAAATGTTAAAATAATTAGCAATACCGTGGTCTTACATCTATAATCACGTGCGCTTAGTAGTAAAATTACAAGTCGAAACTTTCTTTCTATATTTTATATTTATTTTTTTTATTTCCATGGTACATTGTCAGAAATATTAATAAAACTTTCACACGCAAAAAGAATTTAAATCATACATTTTGACTACTATCCTTATTAGCATATATTACAATCATATTTTCATACTATAACTATTTTATTAATAAAAGAGATACTTATGTACTCTCGAAACTTCTGTTGGAATGACCTCCATTATTTGTCCATATGCACCACATTCGAAGATAATTAAATAATTAGATTTTTACTGGTGGTTCCAGACCGCTTCGCTCGGTGTTTTTAACGATAATGTAAATTTATTTGAGTCGAAAATAATCAATATTAAACGTCAAAAATAAGAATCGTATATTCAATTGTTATTTGAAGTTATATTTACTATTTACCATCCACTACTTTAACTGATAAAATATTCTTAAATCATTTTTTACTAAAAAATATTATGGCGACATTTTTTTTTATCCATATCTGCTTTTAATGAGTGGCATATGGTCTCGTAATGAAAGTATCTCAACCGTTTTTTTTTCTACGAGAACTGCTTATTACTCAATTGTTCAATCTCTCTTTTTGAAGAGAGTAGTAGAGATAGAAGAATAAGGCAATACAGGACTAGTGTTTAACCTATCGCTCTCGCTACACCCTGTTATTTAAGAATTAGAAGGGTGTGAGAGAATTTTTAGACATCAAAAAACCCATACCTTCGAGCAGAAATCAATTGATCAGTTGAAAATAATGCTTCAATAGTTGTGATTATTTTTTATACTGACTTTTATATAATCTATATAAAAATTAGTTTTTATTGAAAAAAAATCTTGTCTATTTGCTCAACCAACCATTTTGGATGTATTGATTTTGAATTGAACGTTTTACATTTGACTAAAGTACTGAAATTTAAATTGATGTAATTGTAATTTTAATAAATAAAAAACGCTTGGCCGTCCAGGCATGTTATCCAGTGATACTTACCAGTGTGCTATGGCATATGCTTATAATAATTGGTGATTTTACATCCCAATGCCATTGAAGGGCATTCTGAAAGCATTAATTATTTCAATTTAACGCTGTGCAATTTATATAATTTATTGATGAACATATTAACGACATCTCAATATTAAAGGTGGTATTTTAATATGTATTTCGGAATCGGCAATTTTTATTGGCAGTAATATTTATAAATTTCTCACTTCATTTGAGTAAAATAAATTTACAGTTCGTGATAATGGGATCACCAAACATAGGTTTTCGTATTAAAACGAAATACACCAAAAGATTAAAAATTGTTAAGTACATATCCAAATATAAACGATATGTATAAAATAACTAATGATCTACAGCATATTTATAACACAATACGCAGAGGCGGATTACCCTATAAGCGCAAGAGGCGCGCGCTTGGGGCCTCCAGATCTTGAGGGCCTCAAAGATAGCATATATTATATAAACATTTATATTTTAATTTCAGTTTTAAATATGTATTATTATTCTACAAGAGGTTTGCAGCACTTTTATGTTATTCGAAAAGCAGGGCATCCAAAATTTATTGCGCCTGGGGCCTTCAAATTGCTTAATCCGCCACTGACAAAATGAAAGCAATACCTTGAGAATAAAATACGAAAACTAAATAGAGTACGCAAGTGAAAACGTTTATCCTTCTGTCTCTACTACTCTCTTTGGGTACGAGGGGTTGAGCGACTGAGTAATAAACTGTTCTCGTAGAAAAAATCTGTTGTGATACCTCCAACAGGAGGCCATATGCTCTACATTTGCAGCGGATATAGATTTTTAAAAATAGTGAAAAATGTGGGAATAAGTTTCAAGGGTAGGTATTTGGTTAAAATAAATTATGAAATATTTTTACTACGCTAAATGCTAGGTACATATCAAAACATGTGTATATCTTTATGCTTCTGAATCTGGTAATTGATTAGTTATTTACAAATAAAGTACACACGACAGCAAAATGTTGCCAATACCTCTAGCAGCACGCTCCCGGTGCCGGTGCATCATGCAAAAGTTTAATTGCCGCCAGATGATTGCGGTCCGGTCTATCATTCCACGTAATAAATCATCAGCTCTTGTGCATATTATTATTGCAATTGCGTCAAAATGCAATCGCAATATCGCGTAAGGTCTTTAATTACGGCAAATTATGTGAAACACTGCATGCCGCCCGACTTGCCTGTGTTTCTTACAATACAGTTACTCGGAAAAGGCATTGACACACGTATAGTTGTTATTCTGTTATTCTATATTTCGTCGTTAAGGTATGTATGTAAACCTCGTATCTTAAAATGGTAATTTTTTCAGTATGATGAAAAAACTTGATCTATTCAAAATTTTCTTTGATATCACAGCAAAAAATGCTTGATCTACTCTTCTACAACTCTTCTAAAACAACTTCAGTTTTATCTGTCGCCTAATTTTCCATACTTTTAAATAACGAATCGACAATTATTTAATTAAAAAATTCATTTTAATAACGTAACCATATCAGAGAATTTAGTTATTTTGAAAATTATAATATACATATGAGGAGCAAACATTCAAAAAGTGTTTTGTCACACAAATACAAAGCTTGGAAAATGATGATTTAAGTGTTGCAAAAGTGACGGTTTGTATGAATGTGTCAACTTTATGATTTCATTTTAATATGAAAAAAAACCTTTATGAACACTTATTTTGATTTCCATTCATAGGTTTTATTATGGGTTATCAGAATTGATATAAAACGTCATTTTTCAAAATTTGTGACAAAACACTTTTTGAATGTTTGCTCCTCATATATGTATATCGACTGTAGAAAGGAAAAAGGACGTAACCCACACATTTTTACAGGAGGCGCTAAAAGCGTGTTTCGATGATTTTGTGACATATGCAAATTATGAATTATACCTACCTTGAAGTGCACGGAGACTTCTAAAGTGGTGTTGATTTGACATAATCTAATATTAATTAAAGAAATTATTTAGGAAAAACCTTTATTTCAGTCTTTTTTCATGGCTTAAACTTTTTACAAGGCAAACTTTTTGAAAGTTAAAAGCTAAATTTAGATACTAATTCGGCATTTTTAGCTTGCATCCTTTTGATAGAACGTGTATCAAGTTTGATACATAGTGATTATCGAAAAAAACCTGTTTTGAAAAAACTGAGAGTTACGTCCATTTTCCTTTCCACAGTTGATATGATAAGTATATCGGCTAACCATTAGTAATAGTTAATCCATTACAGCAATATCTGCAAGTGTTAATAATTTTGTTTGTATTTATGTTTAAAAACTATCATTATAATATTTACCTTTAGAGGAGTATGGACGTTCATGTACGTCGGCACCATTTTTCTGTAAATGAGTATGAACGTACTTTAAACTCAACACAGGAGTGTCTGTCTGTAAGCATGTATATGCCCTAAGTATGAATTACATATATTCATTGGGAAAAAGTCACAAAATTGTCATGTTAAGAAAGGGCAGTTAATTAAAGTAAGATCGGTATGAATCTATTCCCTCCACTAAAGGTTAAATTAATGAAATTATAGGCATACCTCGAATAGAATTTGTGCGTAAGTAAAAAATATTTTCAAAAATTAATCATATAACGAGTATATTGAGAAGCCGAAATCTTTTTAACGCTATTTATTTTTTATAAAACTATCAACATTGACAGTGTCAACAACGGCAAAAAAACAGTTTATTTCGATCGAGTCAATTTTTAAAAAACCTTTTAAAACTAAATAATGAAATAATTATAACGTTATTTTATCTCAGGTAGATGATCAGTGAGTACTAACTTAGTAGATATCTAATATATTATGAGTTGAATTCTTATTTATTGTATTTTTAAAAATCTATCGACGCTTTTGACAAAAGAAAACAACTGACCACCACTCAACGCAGTGCAGTATAGCTGCTGTACCTTATTATAGTATTTAAATATTTTCATTTTGAATTTACAACAGCTATGATTCATAAGTCCGATCATAAATTCGCATTAAATGTGAACCCTTTATTGAAAAACTTTGCGTCCGTATTATTTACTTTACACTATGAAATTGCGCATTGAATACCTATTCTGCGCTTATAATTCACAATACCTTTTAATAAGCATTCATGTTTTAGTCAAAATAATACCAGGGCAGAAAAAGCATTTAAATCATGGCGTGGTGTGGCGAGCCAAATTCAGCTTCTTACACCCACGTAATCATATTCATTGTACTTTCTTATAAGGGCGACCGTAAAAAACGGTATCGTAAATAAAATAACTTGCGTTTACAATCGGTTTTCAGCTTGATAGTGCTTTCTCGTCACTAAGTAATCAGTCAATAGATACAATAATTACAAGATTACATTTTTGTTATTTTCTTTAGTTCTTTGCGTCGGTAATATGTGTCGCCAGTTGCTAAGGATGATTGATCAATTTATTGCCATTTATTTTTTAATATTATTTATGTTGTTATAGAATGCACTATTTTTTTATTTTAACTTAAGCATTAATTCTTAGTCTTTACTTATTAACGATAAATCAAAACCGGAATTCAGAGAATTTCACTTACTTCTTTCTTATACAATCTTGAAAACAGAGCGTAGAAAAACCATTAAGATTATTTCCATTCAATTAAATCAGCGTCTTTTTATTACGACATTTGAAGCAACAGTCTTACAAAAAGTCCCGATAAATATCTTTTTACGATAAAGAGCACGTTTTTATAAACTGATACGGCTGCAAAAACAATGATTTTATACTTTTAAAATTTGAGAAACTCTGCAATAAGAAAAACAGACAATAATTATTGTTTTACCCTTTTGCAAAATTTACATTTTGAATCGGCTAATAATTTATAACTTATTCATCATCACGAATAAAATATGACTGTCAAATATAATTGTTCTACAAATTGCATAGATTTTGGAAAGCAAGCTGGTATCTCCAACAGGTTTTGGTGATGTTCAAAGATAAAACACTATTCAAGTGAGTGAGGCAAGTTAGTAAAGATGTGTAATAGTATCCAATCTACTCCGCTATTTTTTCCGAACATCCATTCTGGAAGTGTTAATTCATACGTGAGCCTGTATGAGCTAGCACGTATCTCAATTTACACCTAACTTCCATTAAATTGTAGCATTTGTGCGGTGGTAACGATTATGAATGATATCTTGACATGCACATACACTTGCTCACGCATACCACAACCGATAAACTAAAACGGCCGCCAAGGAATAACGCCATACTTTTTATTTTCACCGGTTTTGCTTGTATGTTTGTTATTTGAGTCTGAGGAAAATCGTCCACAAATAATAAATATTTAAAATCTTACCGCCGATTGAGGGATGGGTTACATGATTTAATTTTATAATATTTCTATCACAGTTATACATACATACCATTTGGAATTTGCGATCGAATTAGATTTTTAATTAAATGTATAACTATTACAATATATAATTTAGATTTAAGGATTTAGACTGAAGGTGTTTCGATTTAATCGCTTAAATTTTGTATATTGTCTTACATTTTGCATGTAAATTCAAAGACATATAGAATTTGTTATTATTTATGGGATTTCTTTCCCAATTGATTCAACGTCGTTTATATCAAATTATTAGTAAAATTAATCCAGATCGACATCAATAACTTGAAATTGAAAATTTGATAAGTAACATTTTTTTAGTTAGCTGTATTTTTCGTCAGTTAAAAATGTCGCAGCAACGGTGACAGTGTCGCTTAGCAAAAATAGTCCAGATCATTATTATGGATAAGATGATTTCCATCTAGACATGACAGTTAATACTATTTAAATAAAAAAAATCTGTCTACGTTATGTAAAACATAGATTTACACTATCTTTAGATATTAAGAGATTTGTATACATAAGATTACTTTCTTACTTAGATTAATTTTTATGCCACGTGTATGACTCAAAAAATGTTCAAATAATGTATTAATTGCTAATGTTTATCATTAGTTATACTATTCCGATCGTGTATTAGCTAAATAAATCTTACACATCAAAACTGGTCATGATGTTTTTATTACAAAGTAAAATATTTAACAACTTTACTGTATCATAATTATTATTCAACATCAAAAAAATATAATAAAATTCTATTTATTTATTATCAAATAAAATAGAAAAAAAGCAATATTTATCGTTTTTGTATAAATGTATATCAAGCTTAAAGTATTACGTAAAAAAGGATCTGTTTTTTCAATCATCGTCGTGTCCTTAAAAAAATTTCATCAAGCATACAAAATAAGACCCATAAAGCTAGTCGATTTTCCTAACACATATTTGATAAAGATCAAAAACAAGACAAGTCGTACACGACTAAAAATCCCCTACAACAGAGGACAACAGATACATTTAGCCTATTCAAAAGTCTCGTCAGAATAAAACTTATTACAAAAGTGTATTAGAAGAGCATGATCAATCATCGGTTGATTTTTTACGCCGAACTGGACTGCAAGATAGATGACTTCTAAACGGACGCGTTTGTCTTCTCGCAGAGGCGTCTCTAAGCAACATAAAATAAAACAAATTATTATATCTGAGCCACAAATATTATATAAATTTAGTGTGTGCTATTATGACATTACATTCTTAAAAAAATATTCATATTTGACATATAATCTAAACTAAAATGCGTTATATATTGAATTTTGTATTAAATCACTACAAGTAGAATGAACTTTTTCAAATTAATTCAAGAAAAGATCTTAAACAATTACTATGTTAGGTAAACATATTATTTCCTTATATTTCAACCGACCGAAGAATTCAATCCAGCATTTTATGACTATTTCCAATTCTTAGATATGGTTTTAGATAGTGACCTATTTTGGAACAGTTAGTTAAATTAATATTCAACATAAAATAATACATCATATTATAATATATATTTTATGTTAAGAAATCTTTTTTTCTAAAAATATCAATATTTTTCTTCAGTTAGTAAATAAATTGTCTCACTGGTTTACTATTTGTAGCTGGTATTTTTTTAGAGGGAAGAAACGTAAAAAAAGTTTTTTACTTTTAAATCAATGAAAAAATATTAATCATGTTTTATGTAAAAGATTACTATTATCTTAATAATTGTTAGATAACAGCAAAAAGTTAAGTTTTTTTTCTTTTATGTGTTGTCGGCGCTCGTTTATATAAATCAGGGGTCACCAAACTTTTTGAGAAGCGGGCCGGATTGAACTTTTAATTTTTAGAAATTGAACTGAGGGGGCCGGACGACAAATAAATTCTTGTTAGGGTCCAACCAGAATACTATTTCGTTGTATGTGATAACATAATAATTAGAATGTAAACAAATGTTTGCCCTTAGAATTCCAATAAATGAGAATATTCGAGAAATTTTTGAGTAAACGAACATCTGGTCGTCTCGCCTCCAATTTCTATCCAACTTCTTTCACTTTGAGTACCCTACCAGATAGTTGTATGACAATTGATGATTTGAAATAAATAGTTGTCGTGAATCTAAACTAAATCATGAAAAATTATATTTCTCATATGAATAATTTCTATGCAAAAATCCAGAACTTTTCGCGGGCCGGATTCGGCCCGCGGGCCGTAGTTTGGTGACCGCTGATATAAATAAATAAAGAGGAATATGGTGGCATATTAGATAAATAAAATGCTGTTTATTACAATTAACTAAGTATTCAAATTTATATTTGATTTTTATTTTCTTAGCACTGCACTGCATTGAATATTAAAAAATGATAATCCTACGAGCAGTCGAGTCGCGAGGATCTCTGACAGGACACTAAATTAATAAATCATGATAGGGCTACCTAAATAAAAACATCATAGTGATTTGTATGGCGGTTAAATGGATCGGAACGCGGAGTGACGCTCGCCTCTATGAATGTCGATTTAAAGAATTCACTGTTTAAGTTCTACAATAATAAAACCAACACAGGTATTGATCGTTTTTATTTAGGAATCCAAATGTAACTGTATGGAATTTTATCACTATTGTTTTTCATTTAAAATAAGTCACAGAAATTAAAGCAAACATATATTGGACACAACCTTTATCTGCAAAATTTTCTCGGCTATCGTAACTACTCGTGTTTGTCCGTCAAGCAGAAACTTACAAAGGAGAGCCAAAATTTACCTTAACACAATTAAATATATATAATTATTTTTGTGAAAATATTGAGTCGAAGAAGATAATGTATGAATCATAATTCCATGCGAAGTCCGTCGTCATGCTACACAATGACTTTTATCATTTACAGTTATAAATTTTCACTCTCTTGGAGCTCAACGATCCTTTTCGTTAAAGCATTTTTCTTTTCTTCTTCGGGGTCGATTTTATAATACAGAAATTTTCAAAGCCATTGCTTTATATTCTCTCAATTTTTATCTGCGTGGCCGAAACCAGAACCATTTTTTTTGTTAAGACTTGTTTGAAAAGTATCTTGTCGTGATAAGAATTGAATTGAATTCTTCAAAGAAATTTTACTTTAGTTGTATCTGAATATAGCTAAATGCGTACAAAAAGGCTTCTTAATTTGAAAGTATTCATATTACTAAAAAAATATTTATTACAATTTATTAAATATTAAAATATTTATTACAATACATAAAAATTAAGATTAAAGTTAATTTAAAACCATATCGTTATCGCAAACAAAATTTGAACTTAAAATTACAAGAATTTTGTTACAAAAAAAATGTTTCGATGATTTTCACACGTGTGAAATCACACGATGATTTTTAAAAATATTTTCTATTATATTAAATAAAAGTAAAAATAATATTTATTTGATTAAAAATATTCACTTTTATTATTTGCCTTGTTTTTATAAAAATAGAAAAAAAATACATAAAAAAGGTGGCTAGTCAAATATTTTTGAATTTAAAATTGTGATCTACTTATATTTTTGTATATAAACAATACAAACTGTTAACAACGCGTCAGTTCAAGTACATCCGTGCACTTGGAATGCCTGAAGATGCCAAAAGGCGAAACCCGGGTCGTTAGCGACAAAACTCATGGAAAAGTACAAAATTCAAACAATTCAAATTTAAAATTGTCCCTTTGAAGTTTCTTCAGAGTTTCTTCAAAGTTTGCGAATACCTGGTCTAGTAGTAGACATTTTCAGCAACTATCTTTGTGTATTGATTTTTTTTAAAATTTGTATTTGTTAATGATATTTTTTTGTTCTATATGCTATTCTTTTTTAATTATTTTATAATATTATTTACTGCTCTTATTATAAATATTTATTTGCGTCAACTGTAACACCATCTGGGGTAGACATGTTTTTTTTTTATTAAATTATCCTATTTATTTGATATTTTCTGTTATAATATAAAATGAATCAACTTAGTTGTGCAAACTTTCGAAATAATCTTTTTTTTCATATCTCATGTGTTCATAACGACTGAAATTATTGTATAGATAGGTAAATGAAATTCGTTATAACAGTCGAGTATTAAAAAGTTAAGAAATTAGTGTCTTACAAATAAGTGGTATAATCCGCTTCCTGTGTAATTAACACGAAAAAAACATTTGAAAAAAGATATTTTTTCGCATGTTTCTGGCCTAATGATCTCCTAACTCAAACACCTGTCTTTTTGCATGATGCAAGAAATTTGAAAATATTATATTGAGATATTTTGGCCGATAGATATTTACAGAAATAAGTGTTTTTTTTAATCAGATAAAAATATAATATTACTTATCTGTAAAGTATCAAATGAAATTTTAAGTATTAGATAGCTATTTAATTGTTAAAAATAATCTTTTTGATATAATTGTATACAAATAACGTATATTACGAAAATAAATCAAAGGTCTTACACATAATGAACATATTGAAATTTCACGATAGGATTTGAAGCCTGGAACATATTTATTATTTAAAATTGTAGAAATTCATGTCGTATTAAGTGAGAAATAAATCGTTCAATCTTCTTACTTTTAAAAGACAGCTTATTATCGGTCAATGTAGTATTATGAGTAAACATTCTATTTATTTGTATATTGTAATCATATTTGAATTAGAAAAATAAAAAATAATGATTGTTTTTTTGTATCCATCCACAAAACTTTAAAAAATATATTTGCGCATGCCGTAACTAAAAAAATAGGACCAATTTGTATACTGTTTCTAAGGATGTATTCTGTACTTAATTCGAACATATTTATATTCATAGAAATAAATCATAATTATGATATCCTTATTTTATAATATTATGTAACTGTTATAATCAATTTCATTCAGTCGATCATTTTCAATTATGAAAAATAAGATAATTGATAGAAAAGAGAATTCATAAAAATCTCTTTCACCCTCCCAATTCTTAAATAACGGGGCGTAGCTAAAGCGATTAGTTCACTACTAGTGGTAGTCCTTTCCTCTATCCCCTACTCTCTTAGAAAAGAGAGATTGAGCAATTGAGTAACAAACAGTTCTCATAGAAAAATATTTGTCAAGCTACCTTTATTTGAAAGCCATATGATCCACGTTGGGAGCGTACATGGGTAAATAAAAAAGAGAATGTTTACAAAACAGCTATTTGTGTATGATTATTAAAATAATTAGTTTACACATTACTATACAAGCTATAATAAAAAAAATAAGCTTCATTTATTAAACAACATATGAAATAGTTTAGTTATAATATTGAAAGATAAAAATGTTGTACCACAAGGACTCAAACCACTTCAGTGACAAGATCTAGAAACTGAAAAAAATATGTTTGGCTGGATCTTTTATCGATCGGTTGCTGAGACCAAAAGTACTGAAAAAGTATTAAATAATATTGCATTAGATATTTTGAACGGTAGTTAAACGAAACACGAGTCATTGAGGTGATATCGCTTGTTAATCAAGGACAGCCTGCTTCCGAAGAAGGTTCAACGCGGTCCACCGAAACGTCAAGCGGGTAATGGATGTAGCGGCAGATTGACACCTATCTTCTCGACAAATCTGGAATGCCGCACGCGTGTGGTCGCCAGTCTCTCTCGCCGGGCCAAACTCGACGACTGCGACTCTCGACGTCTCGACTCTCGTGACCCGGGAGAGGCCAAATCTCTTAAGATTGCAATGTGAGGTGAAGAGTTCTCACATTTGAATATTATTATTTCTTTTGTTGGAAAAAACATTTTACATGTGTGTGCAGCTATGACATAATTAGCGTGCCCTTACTAACACAGAAATAATATAATAATTATGAAACCTATTTTGTTTGTTACTTATCTTAAGTATCATCGAACTTATAAATAAAGTCAGCACATTAATACGTATGTTGGTAAAATTGTATTGTATGTTTTCATCATTTGATGTTTTTTTAATTTAAAAATAAATTACCGTTTTGGACTGCCACTCATTTGTGCAGCGGGAAACTTGATATAAAGTATGTTTGAGTAAAAACCATAACAACTGAGGTCTGAGACAACTCCTACATCTTGGCGAGCTTCGGAATTATATCAACTGCACGCACTAAAATCATAAATTTCTGCATATCTTCAATTTCTGCCATCTTATATAGAAATTATTGCAACTTGCAGAATTTGATCGTTTATGAATAATATTGAATCCGAATAAGTTGAATCTATAGTTAATTGTATGCAAAAGAATACCTCGTAATTTAAGTCATTCCAGTTGTATTCATTTCCATAACGTTCCGGCTTCGAATCGATAGAACAATTATGGATATGAACATAGTAACATAACATGCGCCATTTTAAATTGACATTAACTTTATCATTACACGTACTTATGCACATATCTATAAATGTCTTTAAAAAAATAATTTGCATTTATTCGATGAAACTCATGTAAAAAATATTAGAAGTACGTACTAACAATTTTTTTTGACTAAATGCATAAAACAAATCAATTTAAGATGGCATATGACAAATAACTTTCATTTGAAATACATGATAATTAGCAAATTTATTTAAGAATTTCGTGAAAAACTATCTGAAAATGGAACAAAATCCGTGAAAACTCTTACAGAGCTAGATTCTGGTATAAATTTGAATGAAAGCTAATAATTTTGTTTTGTCTATCTATACATACGTTTCCGATGATATTATTTTGGATACAAATACAAAACAAAGTAAATATTACAGTATGCATATATAGATGTATAAAAAACACTTTGTATATTGGTATGTTGGGAAGTCAGGTAGTTAGTTACCTGTATCGTATGATTTATTGTGTTACTTTATTAGTTCCATGCTGTTGAAAACTTCAATCATATGTATCTGTTTATTTTGTCGATGTGATTAATGCTTTGAATAATCTAAAAATGAAACACATTTTTCACGTTACGTTTAAACAGTCAATCATTTTCGAATTGAATGCTTGTTCCATATTAGTTATACACATTCTATATTTTTTCATCGCATACCTATTGTGAATAAAATATCATATGTAATTCTTTGAAAAACATTGTATTGACCAAGAGCTGTCAATACTACTGTGTTTTTCTGTACCGAGTCGCTGAAATTAATAGTAGTAATACAAAACTATTTTTGATATTCATTTTGCTGGTCTTGTATTCGGGTGATCAGGCGCTTGGGAGTAAGTTCTATTTGGTGTCAGTGTCCACAAATTAGAACCCCCGTACGGACAATTTTATAAATCGAGTATTCAATTGGTCAAAGGTGATGATTGAATACAAAAAAAACGGTGTGTAATGAAAAGGATAAACTAACCACATTTTTTTAAATCGATTTCCACTCCTAATTTATATGCTCCACCCTCCACTTAGTCGCTCAACCTCTCTTTTTCTAAATATAGTAGTAAGAATAGAAGGATAATGCCAGGACAGGACTAGTGATTAACTAATCGCTCTCGCTACGTCCAGTTATTGAAAGATCGGAAGGGTAGGAAGGAATTTTTAGACATTACAAACATCCATGAATTCAACCAGAAAATCGATAAATCGATTCGAATAAGAGAGACTTTTCAAGTCACTATCAAACAGTTCTCGTAAAAAAACTTTTTTTGATATTCTTGATTATGTGTACTTTTCTTGAGACACACATTTCAAGGAAGAAAATGTCTATGCTAGAAACCTGTTCATGATTTTATAATGATTAACATGTTTTTTAAAATATACATTTGTACTAATTCTTACTTTTATTTGATAAGATCAGAACCAGTTTCGCCTATGAAGAGCATTATCAACTGATTTTATGTATACATACTTTTTAAAAATTGTAAGACGTTACCGACAAGTATTGACTGTGAGCACCCTTAAAGTGAATATTATATGTATGTTAGAAAACCACTGGTTTTCTACTGATTGTTAAGATCATTGATTTGATCATACTTGAGGTATTTTTCTACAATACCTCTGGAAGGAGCGTCGCGGGGTATACCACATTACGCCGATATCTCAATTTGATCAAAATCGTGTTTAGTCATAGTGTTTTTTACTTCCTAAGTATAGATTCGAACAAATTAATTGTAATTCATAATCAGTAGGTAGCACTTTCATTTTCGTCAGTGTCTTGTTTATGTTACTGACATAAAGTGTATTGCTAAATAAGGGTTTCGATACCTCGAGTATCGTCAGTATTTCAATGTATTGCAACATTTTTCATGTATAATTTTCATTCCGCGCTGTAAGTCGAATCGCTCACAACAAAAATAACTGACCACCGACCGCTGCCCGGACAAATAATCATATCGGACGATTCACAAGAGGTAAATGGTAGAATGTCGTTTTAGTTGAGTAAAGTTTGTTGTCAAGTTTTAGACAATTTAAATCTTAAAAAACTTTAAAAAATACGACCAAAAATGTTTGCTATTAAATGGTTAATAATAGCCAAAAACGTTAAAAAGTCAGACTAAATTATTTGAAGAGATAAAAAACAACTGAACTTGTGGAATAAGTGTTTCCAATTTTTTTTTTATCTCGGCTTAAAATTAAACTATTAGAAATCTTAAACTTGAATTGTTAAAATTTTACATTCAAATGGTCATTCATACATGTTTTTTCACTAACGACCCGGGTTCAGGCGTTCAAGTAAGCGCGTGAAATTGAACTGATGCTTGATAAATAAGTGTATAATGTATGTATAAGAAATATATTTATTTATAATTATCTTAAAAGCTGTTTATGGCGATATGGATTAATTTTACTAATAATTTGTTTGTAATGCGTTCAATTAGTTGAGGAAATAATTGCATAAACAAAACTCAAAATATTAAAAAATAAAAATTTCTGTAGTCATTGAAATGACATGTCAGCGTTATTTTTTTTAACATGGGAATGCCGACTGATTTTAACAGCTAGTAGGCTTTTTTAAAAGATATATTTTTTTGATAGCTAAAAAAAATATGTCCAAGTTCAAGTGATTTATGAATTTCTGTTCAAAGGCCTGGGTGTTTGTGATGTCTTGAATTCCCCCCTCTCACCCATCCTATCCTACGAACGGGGCGTATCGAGAGCGATTAGCTTACCACTAATCCTGTCCTAGCCCCTATCCATCCTTCTATCCCTACTCTCTTTGGAAAAAGAGAGGTTGAGCAACTGAGTAACAAGCAGTTCTCGTAGAAACACTTTTGTTGAGATAAACTCCATTAGGAGTCCATATGCTCCACATTGGGAGCGAACATGGTTTAAAAAATATATAATTATTTTATGTATGCTAATTATTTTTACTTCCATATGTGTAATTAAATAAGTTAAGAAGATCCACCTGTTCCATTAAAATTGGAAAACTACTAAATTGTCCTCTATCAATTTATAAAATTCCTGGGTAAATGTTTGATGTAAAATTTCATCTGCATGGGACATAATTTAAGCGATTCGATTTAAAATTCCAACAAGCACCTTCAGTCAAAATCTTCACTGAAATCTTCAATTACATATCTTTATATCATCCAGAAAATCATATTATAATATAGTATAAATTGTAAAATGCAATGCAAATGTAAATTGTCTTAATGCTGTTTGTATTTTGTTCACTTATTAAGCATTATAAGAGCTCAGCCCAGTTAAGATTGCCCGTTAAGGCAGTAGTCCTATGGCATTCCTCACTTTGTTATCACTTATCAGTTATCAGTCATCCCGACAGTCGAGAGTCTCTCACTGCGAGAGATCCTGGACGATAAGCAAAGAAGCTTGTATCAGCTTCACATTCAAATGTCCGACTTTTTTAGAAGATCAGGGGCAGAATGAGTCCAATAAAATTGTTCACATCGTATTTTACATTTTTTTTGAATGACGTTAATCTTTACTTTTTGGCAAGAGGGAAATTTTAGATGCAAGACATTTTTCCTTTGAATCACTGAAAGAGCATAAGTCTTAAGCCTGTCGGGTCCTATGGCGCAGCGGTTAGCGTAGTTGGCTTTCGTACCGGATCTCACGGGTTCGCGTCCCAGTACGAACAGATTTTTTTCGATCGATTTATCTGTATTCGTTCAAAGGCATGGCATGTTTGTGATGTCTTAATTTCCCTCCCACCCTTCATATTCTACAATAACTGTGTGTAGTGAGAGAGATTAGTTAACCATTAGTCCTGCTCTAGCCTTATCCTTCCATCCATACTACTCTATTTGGAAAAAAGAGAGGTTGAGTGACTGACTAACACGCGGTTCTCGTAGAAAAAATCTGTTGAGATATCTCCATTAGGAGGCCATATGCTCCACATTGGGTGCTGACATGGATTAAAAAGATTCACAAATTGTTGTTCAGAAACTGTATAGAATAATAATCATTCAGTTATGAGACGAAAATAAATATTATTTTCATATTGTTTCTTCGATCGCATAACTAAGCGGTTAAATCTCTTAGCATTTCAATGACCATGCAATAGCCCGGTGAATTTTGTTATTATTCTTATAAAAAAATGTTTTTCAATCCCTTAATGCATTTTTATCGAAATATTATAATTTTAAACAAAGTCTTTAGTTTTCATTGTCTTCCATCCAATCTCGATGCGATTATCTGATAATATTGATTAGTCGTTATACTTTATAGCAAGATGACTTCTTTTACCCGATACGTCATATCTTGTCATATATCCTTTATCTTGGTGTGTGTAAAAGACCGTCGATGCCATTGTTAATAAAGAAATAGATTTACTTTAATATTTAAAATTGCTCCTACTAACGAAAATAGTGTATTACGTAATTATAGGAAAAAATGGGTGTATATTTGTAACTTGATTTAAAAAAAAAGTACTATGTTGTATCTACAAGCACTTTTATCGTTGTCTCCAGAAATAATCACATTATGTCAATTTCATTTCCCAATTTTCAAAATCAAATAACCTTCAAGGCAAATATTTACTCTTAAAAAGGTATATTACTTTTTTGTATATAATAACTATAAAAACACGTACCAATACAACCCTGCTCAGTTATAAGTAGTTAAATATTTTTATAGTACCATGGCCCCCACATAAAGACGTTTTGTATCGATCGAGAAATGCCGATTTTCGCCCGCGCCTATCCCCATCATGGGTGTGAGAAAAAATACGTAAGCGTTTCGATAAAGAATTAAAGCTCTGGGGCCGGGATTGTAATCCGACAGCTGATGCTTTCGAGACCAACAAACTTTACTCTGTGAAACTAATACAAAAGCCGCGTAAAAGCTCTGACAACATTTCCGATCTAACTAACACCGCAGTTGGTGTAAGCTTTGATGTTTTTGTTAAGTAATCAATTTAAAAAGTCGAGATACCGACAAAAAATGTGTGTTCGATTTGACTCATTTTAAATATTCTGTTTTTTTTATAACATTCAGTAATGTATCAAGCCGCATGAAAATTATTTTGATTTCTTCATTTACGTATACATTTGATAGATCATTAAGATGTACAAAGAAAAGCGATGGCTCAGAAATTCTACAAAACATTAATGAAGAATATTATCTGTCCAAATATTTTCATTAGCACGAGTTTGCAGAAGTTTGTGGTAGTATTTGTTCGATTCGAAATTTTTCGTCGTGCTAACTTTTAATTTATTCAAGCAAAAGTCTCGATCAGTATTGACTTAAATATATTATACTTATATTTACAATGGTAAGTTTGTATCATTTGTGCTATTCAATAAGAGTATTATCGACATATACGTGTAGGCCTATTCTATAAACGAATTTTAAATATGTATTTTGAATCGTTCCACGTACTTATTTAAAATTAAAATTCTTTTATCTTCAATACGTCATTTGAGATATCTGAGTAGAAAATACAATGAATAAAAAATATATGTATAAACTTTCTTTTTTCCTATTGATATATCCGCCATTAATTTTAATTCGTGACCACAGATTTGCCGACGGTCAAAGTTTAATGAATTATTATCACCGAACGTGATTTTCAAGGAGGATGCGAAACTTAAATCTCTTTTATCTGATGATGATGCAGAACTTTTATCTAGCTCATCGGAAGAAAATAAAAGAAATGAATTGATAATTTTATTATTATTCTCAAACGTGTTTTATTGCTCGTCGTTATTTTTTAAAATTGATCTATCATCGATAAATAATTTGGACAAATTACAAGATTTTACAATGAAAATTAAAATTTTGGTGTTACCATCTTATTTACTATCGATTTATTAATAAATTCTTCTCAGTCGATTTAAATTTATTTACTGCAATGTATTTACTAAATAAATATATAATAATAGAATGTAAAATTAAACATAAAAAACAGAGCAATAACATTACTTCTAATTATATATAATTTATTGATAATGAATCAATACGCTTGAATTATTTTTAATGTGTTTTATATAAATTTAATTTATAACAGGGAGTAAAGAGAGTGATAAGGCAACCACTTGTCATGTCCTGCCTTATAATTTATATCCCAACTATTTTCTTCGAAAAAGAAAGGTTGATTTGGGGAGTGACAAACAGTTCTTGTAGGAAAACTATTGTGGAGATACTTCCATTACGAAGCCAAATATTCTACATTAAGAGTAGATATGAATAAAAAAAAACAAATAGTAATTGTAAGACACTTTCAATAGGTCTAAGGACATTTAATATTTTAATAACCATTGAACTTATGCCAAACTGTAACAATTAAGCTTCTGCACCTCATTATTTATTTATTTTTTGCTAAGGTTAATAACTCATTTAGACCAACCAAGTGCATTAAAGTGAGAAAATTAACTCGACCGAATATAAACCAATCTCAACGTTTTTTCTTTGGATTTGACCGAGCGATCCTACGAGTGAATCGAGTAAACGGGTGAATAGAAACTGATTTTTTTTCTCGGCTGAGAAAATATCCCCACAACCTATAGCATTTCATTACTCACATTTTCGTGTGTCTGAAAAGGCGTTTGATGGAACTTGTTTAGTCAAAGGAAAAGCTGTAAAAATAAACGAATTCGCTAAAAAAACTGTATGTATGAAGACGCTTACTCGGTCAAAATTGTTGTTTGGTTGGTCAATGAGGACATGTTTACATTAATTTAAATTAGGGCATATCAGGCATGTTCACATTCATTACAAAATAAAGGCTTAACAATGATACAGTAAATTGGAAAATACTAAGAGATAGATAGTTCTTTTTTGTTGACTAAGTTCTTCTAGGTGAAACAAATACTCATTTTTATTTCATTATATCTGTATCTGAAGTATTGTTTCAAATGAATAATTCATATTTAAATCAATTTTATTTAACTATCACTTCTTGAATAAAATTTCCAACGCCATAAATCCGTAATCAGAACATCCTGTCAATGATACCCATGAAATAAAAACACTTTTAAAAATCGTCCAAGGTCTGTGTGAATACGAATATAACAGTAAAAATTAAAAAATTATAATTTGATATTAAAATTTTGGCAGTTAGGAATAAATAATCTAAAACAATGTAGAGTGCAATAAAGACAAAAAAGTTGATGTTTTAATAATTGCTGCTATGACCAAAAGCTGCGCAGGCGTGAACATGCTTCCAATAATGACTACAGCCTGTTTGAAAACTATGTTATACCTCATTGATATAATTATTCACAAATTGGCCAGCAATTTTAGGATATCTAAAAAATGATACATCGCATATCAGAATGTATAAATTTAATCGAATGAGTAATTGTAAAATCAGTTAATAAAATAAAAAAATATATTTATTTGGAGAACCCGAATAAAATTTTGAAAATCAGTAAATTGCTTGGATTCTTGGACCGTAAAAAACAAAAAATAATTTTATCAATAAGGTAGTGTGCAATAAATTTAACATTTCGTTCATCAATTAATTAATATGTTTTTATTTGCCTGTGTAAGCATAACTCAACAGTGTGCTTTGTCTGTCTAAGTAAAGTCTGTGTGAACTAAATAATGGTTGATATCTCTTTACTAAGATGAAACTTTTTGTCTAACTACTTCTTGGCAGACTAGGATAGACTGTGAGTATATCTACCATGTTATGTTTCACATTACATGCATATAAATAAATCAAGAAAAATAAATATTTCATTGATTATTAGTGGAATTTAAGAATTTAAATGTTTGCTAAAACTTGTATTGATGTTCAGCTATTTAACTATTCGTGACTTAAAAATTGTTTATTATGGTTGTAATCATTTCATAAAACAAATAAATTAATAATAAACTTATACTTTTTTGTCAGGTTTGGACTCCAGTCCATCCCGGTTGAACAGTCGGTCAAATCTGTTCAATGACATATTTATCTGTGATGTTCAAAATTTTTTACCACCTATTTCATTTCTAAAAACGGTATGTTGGGAGAGCGATAAGCTAACCACTAGTCTTGTCCTAGCACTATCATTATATCCCTATTCAAGTCACAGAATAAAGGTTGAGCAACTAAGTTAGAAGCGTTCTTGTAAAAAAACTATTTTTGAGATACCATCATTCGGAGACAATATGCTCCACATTGGAAAGGAACGTAGATTAGATATACATATTTTAAATGTAAAAAGCATGCACATCAAAAAATAGAAGACATATTTGAGGAGCGAACATTCAAAAAGTGTTTTGTCACAAATTTAAAAAAATGGCATTTTGTATCAATTCTGATAGCCCATAATAAAACCTATGAATGGAAATCAAAATTAGTGTTCACAAAGGTTTTTTTTCATATTAAAATGAAGTCATAAAGTTGACTCATTCATACAATCCGTCACTTTTGCAACACTTAAATCATCATTTTCCAAGCTTTGTATTTATGTGACAAAACACTTTTTGAATGTTTGCTCCTCATTTATAGTCTCTCTCGGTCTGCGCATCGTGTGCACTCTGTTGAGATAAACTTCATAAGAATTCCACATACGACACATTGGGAGCGGAAATGGTTTAAAAACTTTTGTAATATCAACATGTGCCGAGCCCTATGGTGCAGCGGTTAGCGTGGTTGGCATCCGTGCCGGATTTTTTGCATTTTAGCATTTTTCCGAACGATATATCGATTTTTGTTCGAAGACGTTGGTGTTTGTGATGTTGAAAAATTCCTTCCCACCTTCCCAATCCTTCAATAACTGGACGTAGCGAGAGCGATTAGTTAACTACTAGTCCTGTCCTAGCCTTATCTTCTAGAGGTTAATCGATTGAGTAACAAACAGTTCTTGTAGAAATAGTTCTGTTGAGATACTTCCATTGAGAGGTCATATGCTCTACATTGAGAGCGGAAATCGATAAAAAGAAAAATGTAATGCCTTATCACCAAGTATTGACAGTGTACACCCTAATTATGTTTGAAAACATCGGGATTTTTTTTGTACAAACTTAAGTGTGATTCTTTCGATAGGACAAAAAATATACTCAACATTGGGAGTGGACATGGGTAAAAAAAAATAAACATAAAAGTAAAACATTGGTAATCAAAATTGAAAGTTTATTTCTAGTCGTCCGGTGGATTCAAAATTTCCTGTATTTAAACAGTTTGCCGCGCGACCTGTTCTCTATAATTCACCTGACGTATGATATGTTTATGATCAAAAGGAGTGTTATTATTATACACTTTTATTCACAAACAGCTTTATTACTTCTCCAAGGGGTTGTATAACACGACTAATGTGAACATGAGAGAATTTTTTAACGTTCAATTTCTAACGTTTGGTGTTATTTATGTTGCCTCGAGATTGATGACTTGAACGGAAATTCTCACCCACTAATTTGTATCCAATGTCTCAATAATGCCCGCGCAATGTGTACCTCGCGCAAGGCATACCTTTACACTGAAAAAATAATAATAATCACTTCCTGATAACAGTAATAAAAATTAATATAAACATTTTTATTAAGTAAAATTTTATGCTTGTAACTTGAAACGATGATAGTTATCTGATTCTAATTAAATCTCAACTATGTTTATTATGATTTAATGGAAAAAACGTATTATATTTAATTTATAATTTTGATTTAAGTAATAGATATGATCTTAGAATGGATATGAAACTGCAGTTTTTCTTTTTTTTAATAATTAAAAAGAAGCGTATCGTCTTTGCAATAACTATAGTAGAACCATAACCAGCAATACTATACGAGTGTATACGATATTATACGAAGAAAACAAAGTATTATTTAATCACTTTTAGGATGTTTACTGTCAATACTTGATGAAAAAGTATTATATTAAATATATATATATTTGTACTAATACTAAAAAAATATATTTAACATTACAGCTCATACGAAAAAAACTCGATGAGAATTTATCGTAAGTCACTCGAGATAAACTCGAGGTAAATTTACATCACAAACACCTTTGTTTTAGGTCTCAAATTTTAAATATGAAATTGATTGACATTTTCAGAAATTGAGCCCAAACCCCCCTGGTCCGTAGAGCAAGCTCTAACCAACTAGTCTACAGCAGGCGACCACATATTAGATTTATTATGCCAACGAGAATTTTAAGTAATATTTACTAATTTAAACGGGCAAGTCGGTAAACGTCATAATGTTTTTTTTATTATTCCTTCTCTTTTAACAAAACTGGTCAGCAAATCTTCGAATATTTTATTTTCAAATTGGTTTACTAAAAACTTGCTCCCGTTAGTTGACATAGGCAATTTCTCTCTAAAATTGTATGTGTGTCCACGTCAATTGAGGTATCAATCAGGAAGCATATCCCGGAATCAATCGATTATCTAATTCAAATTATAAGCAACTGATAATACCGTCGTGGCTTTAATTACATTATTTATAATACACTTATAATATAATGACACAGAACACCGCAGTACAAATAAAAAAAATTTAGCGTGTAGCAAATTTATTTATAATAAATTTGAGAATAAACTTATATTAAAGATATTATAAAATAACTCAACATTGTGATGTATTATTTAGGTCGACCTCTATTCAGTATTTACAAAAAAGGCAAAATTTATGTTGTTGATCTGTATTTTAATTAAAATTTCAGTTTAATGTTAACAACAAAACCTAACCTCACTTAACTGTATCCCATTTTTATAATCACGTATATTGATCAAATATAATAGAAAAGCTGATCTTTCTTTGTTGATCAAACAGAATAAGTTTTTTATTTTATTTTTCACAATCACTTAAGTTGTTTATAGAAATAAAATAATTAAAATTCTACAGGACACATAATTGACGACAGAAGTAGAAAAAAATATATATTAGCAATAATAATATGGATCAAAAAAAAAATGTATTGTAGAATAGCATACATCTTTAAAACTATATTTTTTCTCGATATGTGGTTTACAAATGCTATTTATCGAAAACGATAAAAATAATATGTTATGTATTGTGAATCAGATTTTTAAACTTTCTCGTTCAAGAAGGTGAAATGAGTAACATTCTAAAAAGTGAATACTGTAGATTGGCACTTAGTAGTGCATCACTGATCTTGGTAACAAATCATGCAAAATTCATGCAATTAGTAATTAGTAGTGAGTAGACAATTAATATAATAAACGTACGGTGTTATATCATTAGAAAAAATATGGGATAGATATAAACTATTATTTAAATGAGGGCAGTATTAAAGGATAATTAATGGTGCGAACACGGAAAACAATCATTTCGTTGAAGTTAATTTACTGGTGAATTAAAGTATCATATCGTCGTTGATTTCTTCCAAGCACGTATCTCAAATTTTGTCAGTTTTGAAATTTTTGATTTAATGAATTTATAACTTGAATACACATATATTTCTTTAACTCGTATCCCATAATATTTCATGATTTATTTAATTCAATATTTAAAAAATAATATGGTCATACGCTATGTTAAGTATGAAGAAGCGGATGACATGGATGGAAACGTCTTTGCTTCCATCCCCAATAACTTCCTCAAAGAAATTGTGTAAAAAACCATTCTAGTGGTGTTTTATAGCGATAGCCATCGCGGTAGAATAAAGTACATTTATGTGTCTCTTGAAAACTTATACTTTTTGAGATACGAGGTTGCAGAGAATTACCGACGATATTGTGTATTCAAACAATAAAATAGCATTTGTAATTGATTAAAATGTTTAGTTAAAATGTTGGTATTGTCTGTGTTAGTCTAATTGAAATAAATCCTTTTGCTTTCGATGGATTCGGCAATAACTTTGTGGAAGTTCATTTTAATATAAAATAACTTATTGTGCTACAAACTGTGACACGTGTTTTGCCTCTTTCAGAGGCATCCTCAGACTTTCTTACTTTCACAAATGCTTGCTTAAGTACGAATTCGTATGTAATTCATTTGTGAAAATAAAAATGTCTGCAAGCTCTGAAAGATACCTCTGAAAGAAGCGAAACACGTGTTACAGTTAGCACAATACGTGGAATATTTTGTTTCATTTTGTTAGAATGATAATAAAGCTTTTTAATCTAGAAATTTTTCAGCAACAAATTGAATATAATAACGAATTAATTTTGCCATCGTTATAAATCTATTATAGTGGTCTAAAACCCCTATCAATATTATTTTTAATTTAAATTATACTTCTGCAAAATTCTCTAGCATGCCGTAAAATCATCACAAGCTAACTTTTATAATAAGATTTGGTTAAATGTAATTGGAATATATAATTAATGCCCTGTAACAAATTAAACGACCGGGTTCATACGTCTTCCTTCGTATTTTAACTGCCAAAGTTATAAGTATGCAATATGTATCCTAATATAAAATTTGCATCAAGAAAACTCCGCAGTAAAAATGTTATATTACGAGAGCGTCGATTGCTGGCTGTAAAATACAAAAAAGGCATCCTGCAATAGATGAGGCCCGTTAGTCATAGATAATTAAATGTTTTAATTACTATCAACGCACACCTTTGGTCATACGCACTAAGCTTGTTAGAAAGGTAACACTTTTGACAATAGAAGCACACTTTTATATAAAACCCATAATTATTTAATGGACCCTCACAAATTAGTAATATTTAGGGAGGGAATACTAATAGAAATGATGTGACAGCTATTCTACTTAAATATTCTTCATGGCATCTATTGCATATTCATAGAAACAAAATGCACAATAGAAATACGTGAATTGGCTATATTATTAGATGACGATATTGATACCAAAACATTTTAAAATACTTTTAAAAGTAATATTTTTAATATATATGTATTCTACTTTAGTATTTGTATAGGCTTTGAATGTAAAGGAATTTCATTTTTAGTAGATATCCGAATGGAATACATCGATGCCTTAATGCCTGTGTGGTCGAGTGGTCAACGGTGTTGGCTTCGGCTACAGAGGGCCCGGGTTCAAATCCCGGTACGGACAGTTTTATAAATTGATTTTTCAATCGATTTATGAATTTCTGTTCAAAGGCATGGATGTATGTGATGTCTTGAATTCCCCCCTCTCACCTTTCCTATCCTATGAACGGGGCGTATTGACAGCGATTAGCTTACCACTAATCCTGTCCTAGCCCAATCCTTCTATCCCTACTCTCTTTGGAAAAAGAGAGGTTGAGCAACTGAGTAACAAGCAGTTCTCGTAGAATCACTTCTGTTGAGATAAACTCCATTAGGAGTCCATATGCTCCACATTGGGAGCGGACATGGTTTAAAAAAAAAATATCTTAAAATACATAATATGTCCATTTCACATATATTTATCATGCAAAAAAGGTTTTTAAATTCGATGCTTTCAATAGATCCACGGTGGACAAACAACACCTTTGCATTAAGCCATGGATGTTATTGCAAATATGAACAAATATTTATTTTGAATTATACAATATTTATCATGTTTTAAAAAAATGTATTTCGATATTTCGAACATTTTACTCGCGGTATTATAGGTTTCGATACTTAAATCATTGATTATTTATTTTAAAAATATACTATTTCTCTCGTCTTTAGTAATATTTCGCACATTAAAAACATAGTTAACAAAAAATGTTTAATTTAAAATCAAAGCTTACCCATACTACAACTATCTGAATATATAAGTGTCGATGTTAAAAGAAAAACTTTTAAGAGAAATTTAAATTACTGTTACTATTGATAACTAAAAGAATTATGATTACTTAATGGTTTTCATTTTTGTTTGCTTTGTTGAATAAAGTATAAATGTTTTTGTTGTATACAACATCGAATGTTCAAATTATTATCTAATAAAAATTATCTGTATGATCAGCACTGAAAATCTTTTTTTATTGAACGTTCAAACAAGACGATCGAAATCGAAGAAAATAAATTCATTCATCTTCATTTCATCATTATACAGGCAGAAGGTGAAAAGGTAAAAAACCTTATTTCGAGATAATCGTCATTTTTGATAATCTTGAAATTTTATAATAACATTTATGTTTATATCCTTATATATATTACTTGTTTTTCTAAACAGCTCATGGAATTTGATGATGACCAATATATTCGATCCAAATATTCAAAAGTGTCAAGTAATATATAGTTTTTTTTTTTTTTGAAAAAATAGTTTTGAACGGAGTTGACATGGTGGATATTATGTTCAATTCATGAAAAAATACACAGAATATGACTGACTTTTTTTCAGAAGATACAGCGTGCTTAAATCTTTCTATTTGACTTTGGAAAGGGAAAAGGACGTAACCCTCAGTTTTTCCAAACAGTTTGTTTCGATTATCACAATATAATACAACTTGACACGTTCTTTAAAAATGATGGAAGCTGAAAATGTCGAATTAGTATCTTAAGATTGAAAAAAGAAAGGCTTGTGAACATTTAAATTAATATTTGGGTAAGTCAATAAAAAACCAGTTTACACCGTGCACTTCAGGATTGTAAATATTTCATAATTTGCTTTTAGCCTAAAATCATTAAAAAACGTTTTCTGTGACTCCTGTAAAATTTGATATGTGTGGGTTACGTCCTTTTTCCTTTACAAAGTCAATATGCATTCATAACTTAAAACAGCCGGTTTTTGACTTAACGCCTTATGTTGCCAGTTTATTTATACTGGCATAAGGCGTTAAGTCAAAAAACTATTTTCACAGTAAAATAAAACATTTTAATTGAATGAGTTAGCAACAAAGTGCAATGGTAAAAAGGATAGTTCGCTTATTAATGCAATATATTATATATAGATGATCTTTTTTTCCAATTTCAATCAGTTTATACATTATGTAAAATAATTTATATGCAGGTACATAATTCATACTGGCAAACATATACAAATAAATTTCAAAAAAAGCCGGATAGTAAGCCCATAATATTCAAGCATTAGAGCAATAAAGTTATTATCACGTCGATATATTTTATAATAGAAAATAAAATATTAATTACAATATACATTAGTGTGGAGTTGTGAGTCCCTGGTTGAACTGCAAAAAACCGTCTGTCTGATACCGGTGAGCAGATACCCCGCGACATTTGTATGGGCCGCGGTCGGCTAATGGGCGCAGATACGATCTCACCACGCCCACGCCTTTGTTCCAGCCGGCCGCGGCCTGCAATCTCGCTCCACCACACAAAACGGTTGAAGTCATCTGCCATATTTGGTGTATTGGAATTTACTTTAATCGCCATTCTGAAGAAAATTGAGCGACAACTCCACTTAATAATATTAATTGCTTTCAAATATTATTTTAAGTACAGATATCCAGTTTAATTTGTTATCTCGTACATCAGTAATTAAATTACTACAATAAAAAATATCACGTAAAATGTGTTAATTTTATCTTGATAAAGCTTTCAATATTCTAAATAATTATTTGATACTTACTAACGTTATTCTTAAATAAAAATCCATTTATCAAAAAATATTAAAAAATCATAATTGTGAAAAAAATATGAGAGGATTTTGGATTGGTTTTAAATGATAAACTTTAAACAGTGTCTTGAAAATTTTACACTTAGGTCAGTTCTTCTATGAGCAGCGGGGAGCTATCAATGCGTTAACACGAGGCTAGGTTAATTTTAAAAGTATCGCGGTGCTCTTGGGAAAGGTTGACTTTTTTATCAAACAATTATTTATTAATTCGGTTGCCGTAAAGTAAGAAATAGGGAAACAAGCAAAATTTAAATAGTCTTTTATTTGTTTCACATAACAATACACACATGTGTATAAAATAAAGCATTATAACTAAAAGTTTGAAATATTATTCTATTTTTCTAGAAAGAAATTATCCACAAGATAATAATTATTCATGTTATGCGATCAGTCGATTTTACACCATGGGCCCATTAGAGTTAAAGTGAGCCAAGTGGTATTTTAAAAAAAATTTTAGATGCGTTGTAATATTCTACACATCTTAAAGCATCGTCATTCGTCAAAGTGAATTAACCTCAGTTAATACACATATAAATATGTTATATCCGTAAAATAAAATATGCAATCCACCAAATCACCAAGTAAATACGCGATTGTACTTTTAAAAGTCCATGAAAAAAGTTGGCTCATTTAACCTCCTGAGGACTCATATATCATTTTAATTTTTACCATTATTATTACATGATGCATTAGCAAATGAAATATATTAAGCTAATTATTTATTTATTCTCAGACATTCTTAAACAAACCATTTGAAAACGTCAATTGAAAAACAATGTTTAAATCATTAAATATATTTGATAAATCAATTTAAATCAAAAAGATCGCTCAAATTTTTTGTGCACAGCTTTTTCCAATCGATGATATAAAATGTTGGGATGTTTTATTTTGACAATTAATTGTACGTAATGAACGCCTTGCTTTAAAATATATTCGGGAACGTGATACAATAAGTTTGATTTTCAGCATCATTGTTAAATTTAAAGTGTTATTTATTGGTCTGTCGTGTTTATATGTGCAATAAAATAAAACGAAGTATTTTATACGCAGCATCTTCTTACGGAACATAAAAACAAGAAAGATATCACACGGTTAAAATAAAACTACGAATAAATCAATACGTCCATCATTTCAAAAAATAATTACAAAGAAGTATGTTAGAAATGTGAAGTTGAACTGTTAATATTAAAAACATGTAAATTTGACAGTAAATATGAAAATTATATCACTTAATTTAGCGCAAAATCCAAGATGACTGAAGGTGTAATTTGAAAAAACTTTAACGACCCATGAGACATCAGATAACCAATGATGGTGATTATTCTATAAAATAAAATTCAAAAGAAAATTTCACTTTTTTCTAAATAAAAATCGATTGCAACTCTGAAAATAACTTCGTCAGGTTGTACAAAGCAAGCTCAAATTGGGACAGTATGATATTGTCTGTGGTGTGCACGTGAGTTTTTTTTCGGATTATCTTCATTTGAAAGTACTGGCAATAAGTAAAACTGGTTCTGATATATTATCAATAATATTGAATCAGTACAAAAATTGACAATATTATTTCAAAAAATGAATATTTGGGAGACGTCGAAAATCAGTCAAAAACCAGTTTTCGCACTGCAATTGAATTAATTCTGAAAAGCTTGTGGTCAGTTTAAATATCGATAAAATACTATTAAATTTTGTGCAATTTTTCAATGGAGATTGAAAAAAAAATCTCATTGATAGAAGTGTTATTTTCCGTTTCGTTATTTTTTTAAACAGTTTTTATCGATTATCTCGGAATGCACTTTCGTCACATATACCATATTTGATATGCATTGACGATATACTATTCAGAAGTATGTAAAACTGTTATGGACAAAACAGCTATACTAGGTTACCCGAAACATGTAACGTGAAGAGAAGAAATCGTGTGATTAACACAAGGGCGAATCACGATTTTTGTAGTTAAGAGATATCGCAGTGCTACTGAAATAAAAATCTTGATATTGTTGTTGAAAAAGAAGTAAAAATAATTAAGAAAAATACTTTATTTTCAATAATCCTCGCCCGCAAAGATTTACATTTCAGCAAGACAGTGATATATCATAACTGCCAAAATTTATATACATACGCCCGTATTAAAGCATCCAATTCCGGACTCTCCCGGAATCTCCGTAAGCTCGGAATTTCAGGGTTGACAATTTTTACAATTCTGGGATGCCGGAAATGAGCATTCAACAAAAAATTGTGTATTAATTCGGAATTGAGAAATTTTTGCACAGCGAACACATTTTCGTCGATTTCAAAAACCCAGGAATTTACGGATTTCTCAAAATGAAGCGACGTTGGACATTTTTTAACTTTCCCAAAATTTGCAATTACAAAAAGCCAGGAATTTACGGAACTCCCAAAATAAACCAACCCTACTTTTTTTACCTCTCGCAAAACTTCATCTAATTTTCTCAATCCCGAGATTAGTACTATCACAATTCCGGGATTTCGGGACTTGATGCCCTAGTCCGTATGTTATTAAGCATGTGAATAAATCCATAAAACAAGGTGTATGAGCAATCCTATTATATGTAATCAATTGTCAAGAAGTTTGAGAACACTTTTTCAAAGTGGACTCGCAGATAAATGCGTCATATAAATATATTGTGATTTATTACTTGATATTGTTTGATAAACATAACGATGTGATGCTGGAGAGAGATTTATGCTCTCGATTCGGACTTGTTTGTGATTTCGTGATGCAGATGGCGCGAGTTGTGCCAATACAATCACACCTTCACCCGCCTTTGCCTTGCCATTGTGCATATTATTTATTATTCAGTGAAGGACAGGTACTAACTAGAATATGCCATAAATTTTATCTACAATTAAATTCTAGCAACTTTAATAAGCAATCGATAAAGTGAATTTCTCATGCTTAAGATTTACCCACCACCAACTCACACTCTAATAAAATCTTTTTTATTCATTCAACATGGTTTTCAGTCAAAGACTATTTTATATTTTTAACGTATGTAGTATTGAGGAGAAATCTAAGCACATATTACGATAATGCATCAATCATTGTGAAACAGACGCATTCAATAATTTTGGTCCTTTTAAATATTAAATTATTTATTAAATTATATTATTTTCCTATTAAACCTCGTTGGTTGGAGATCTGATCTGAGATGGTTGGAGATCTGATTTTGATCATTATATTTTCACTGTATTGACAAAAATTGTTCGTAATAAATTGATAGTAGGTATTTAGGAAACATCAAATCATTAATAAGTCTCGATGCTGAATGCAACAAAGACAATAGATACATCAACATATAGATAATATGCAATTTATGCTGATCTGACCCAAATAAAGTCAGAAATAAATAGGCAGGAACAATTCTCTATACCTTAAATCAAAATTCATAAACGGTATCAATACAAAATGCAGTTATTGCAAAACTAGTACAATAAATGTACCAATTGAGTTATTCTAGAGTACAAATTTATATCTAAAAATTTAATAGCGTAATTTACTAGGGTCTACAATTCCGGGATCCAGTACAATTTTTTGATCCCAAAATCCCGGGATTATAATAGTACTAAATCCAGAATTTAGAAATTGATCATAAGAAGTCAAAGTTTCTCGAATAGTTTTTTTAAAATAGGGATAAAAAACTTTGAGCTAAAACAAAAGGTGTTTCACTTTCTTTTGTAAATTATTTGAAAATCTCTTAATTCCAGTTTTTTTCCAGTGATCGACCTTGGGATCCCGAAAATCCACATCCTAAATTTATGGTGAGTGATCAATACCGGGATTTGAAAAATAATGAATGCCGAAATCCCGGGACCACAAATAGGGTCCGGTATTCGATGACAAAGTAATTGTCTAATTGTTGTTACTCAGTTGCCCAACCTCTCTTTTTTTCGGAGAAAGTAGAGATAGAAAGAATTTATGATAAGACTAGTGGCACGCTAATCGCTCTCTCTATGCGCCGTTATTTTTGGGTTGGAACATCAATGTTTTCGAACATAAATCGATAAATCGTTTTAATAAAATGCTGATCGTACTGGGATTCGTCATAATTACATTATTGTGAATAAAATGCTCTCACTTAATATATTTGTTTAAAGAAAATAGTATTTTTTCCCATTAATACACTTTGAAAAATGGAAAATACGCACATGAACATATGTATTTATATGTTTTACTTTTGCTTGGAAATGTCATATTCGTTGAAGAAAGTTTGTGACTCACAATATTCTATCTGCGGATGCAAAATAATATTTCTGATGTGCCAATTCCATCACTGCTGAATATATATAAACCTTGACTATCGCAAGAAGTGAGCAGGGAAACGTAGTGAAGCTGCAGCAGCACTCTCTTCCCGTTCCCCGCCCTCCTTCTTTCGCGCCCGCCCCCCGCTTATTTATTGCCTATTAGTCTCTGTGAGAGGGCCGCCCGCGCCGGCGCTGTTTCATCTTTCGATTGCTTTTGTTTTTTATTTTATACAAGGTGTTTCAAAAATATTGATATTTTTACCATTAAAATAATAATTAGTAAGTCGTTTTATTTTACCTATACCTTTGTTGTGATAATCGTTTTTCACATTTTCCCGAGTATAACTTTTTAAAACTACGTTCAATGAAATAAAGCGCCTTTCGAAGGGCGTAGACGATGGTCGTAAATAAGAGAGGTAGGCAATCTAACAAAACGTTGAGAAATAACTTGGGTAAAGTAGCTAGACTCTTTTCGCTCTGTTTTTATCATCAGGTAAATGGTGAGCAGCCCTGCTGTCAACGTCGTTGGCTTTCGTGACGGATCTCACGGAGTCCCACTACACATAACTTTTTTTCAATCAATTTATCGACTTCTCTTCAAAGGTTCAACGGTTTGTAACGCCTAAAATCCCTTTTTTTATAGTCCAAAAATAACAAAACACAGAGAAAATGATTAATTAACCATTATTCTACTGGTCCTATTCTTGTATTCTTGAAAAAAATGATTGAACAATAGAATAGCCAACAGTCTTAAAAAAACAAAATCTTAAAAAAAAGTTTGGTGGGGACGTATAGAAACATCAAAAACATCCATGGTTGTGAATTAAAATCTATAAATATGTTTAAAATATTCAGTAATGAAAGTATTCTTTCTGAAATTCGTACCCTTCAATCTGCAACCAAATAGACGAAAGACTTAGCATTTGGCTTGAGAAACAACATAAGCCACCCGGCTTAAATTATCTAGTCTGTCCACCTTGACTGTCTCTTTTTACCAAGCAATGTAAAGTAATAGATGCGTGACATGGAATTTAAGATTTGACATTTAGTAGTGTAAAGAAAGGGTATTGTAGAAAAAGTATTACAATATATGAACAAAAGACGTTCGTGTGCAAATACATGGTTGACAAACAGTATAAAGCGCCCAAGTGAATAATAGTAAAGTGCTTAACAGAACTGTTAACATTAAATTCATGTATTTAACCAAAAAACTAGTCATATAACGATACGTATTTTACATCTTTAAGAAGCATTTTTAAATGAGTTATTGTTAGGCTATTTACCCAATAAACAATCCTTACAAGATTTTCGCAGAAGATGTTTCTTAGAGAGGCAAAACACGTGTCACAATTTGTTAGATAGTCTGTGAAATAAAAAAATTATCATAATTAATTTATAATAAAACGAACAATAATAATTAAATTATATATTTATTCATGCCATGTAATTATTATGCGTGAAAAACTGCACATGGTCATTTTCTTTTGTATGTCGATAACGTCTGGCGTGTGCTAAAAATATCGATATTAAAACAACTATACATAAAACTGTATTTTAAATATGCAAGCATTTTTGCAAATATTATGTTATATAATTTACAATAAATATTTAACATATATGGTTTACTATTTATGAGCCACTCCGCAGAATTATTGTAACTGCCGAGTGGTTCAAATCTTTTGATTCGGCTTCTTTTGCAAGACACATTGCAGCGTGAGAATCATCGATATCTTTATTTCGATAAGAATTAGTCAGAATTATTATCTACGTATCATTTATTAGTACCTGCCCACAATCGAGTCAGTAATAAAAATGTACGCTTTACATTTATGAATAGCTTAGTGGCAATGAAACATGCTTAACAGTCAGAAAACTTCCCCGGCTGGGTCGAAATTGATATATTTTTTAATCGGGTTGATGCTGCTACTACTTGGACAAAATGACAGGGAACTAGATGGCTTGGAAAAATTAGTGTGGTGATTGTTTTTTGAAGTTATACTTCTTTAGGCGCGTTATGCAAAAATGATGAAAGTGAAATTTTAAGATGCGCGCGCATCACCGTCACACACAAAATTCACAGGTTGAAGTTAGTCACGCATGTTGGCACGCTCGTTCAGTAGTGATTGAAATTGAATATTATTTACTATTCGTAGTGATAAATATTATTTACTACCTACTAGTGAAAAAAAAAATTGTGCTTTTATACTTTTTAAAGTGCATCAATATAATTGAGGGTAACTATCCGTGTGTGAGAGAATTTATGTTACACTTAATGTAAGAAAATAAATATTTATTTATTTAATTTTTCAAATCAAAACTGAGCTTTATTGACTGTGTTGACTATCCTTCTCCAGTCCTTTTATTATTTTATTGTAATTAATTATTTGCATGCAATTAAAAATTGTTTTTTAATGATGCCAAAGAAGTATAACTTCTGACGCGCGTACATAAGTACACGCACTCTTTTTTTATTATTATTATTTATCACCACGGCTGAAAGCCTGGTTTTGGCGGTCGTTTCCCAATAGTGTCTCGGGAATGGTTAGTTACCTAAAATTTGGAAGCTTGCACTCTGCAGAAAGTCCCTAGCTTTAAAAACGACAGAGCATCTATTTATAATAAAGATGTGGATGCTCACCGTGTGACGTCGCAAATTTACTAAACGCCACACAGTTTGCCTTGTTAGTTACCAAATCGACGTGACGAGTGGATCAGATAGTTGGAGATTGATTGCTTAATTTCGCCATACTCTCATATTACAAAACGTGCTCAATCTTAGAAGCCGAGGGTGGAAAAAATGCCAAAAGACGAGTTATTTGATTGCGAGAATGTTTGTGACATACAATTGGAATGATTGCTTATTTTATTTTAAAGACCGTTGTCTCACACATAAAATAATACACATTTAAACTTCCAACTGCGTTTTCGTTGTAGAATTGATGTAAAGATTTTTTTTATTTTAAATATATTAAAACACAAATAGTTGCTTATGTTTTTTGTGAAATATAACAAATTACGGAAGGACTTAAGAGAGATTACGTGTTTTTTTAAAAACATTTTCAAATCGGAGTAGAAGTCGCCTCTTTCAGTCGTTTATCTTTTTGTATCAAAATAGAAGATGTCTGTATTCGTTATTTTAAATGATACCATAACTGAAATTGAGCAGATGAAATATCATACACATTACACATGCACAACAGCATTAGAAAAACCGAAATATAGAATTAAACGTGTTGCATAAGGAATCTCCTGAAATACACACTTATGAGTTATAGTGCTTGAATAATAGTGAGTTAAGCAATTCTATAGAAACATAGTTTATAATTGAATACAATACTACAATTTTCAAAATATTTGTAAAATTTCTCATCGAGAACCTTTTAATGCATAATGACATGACCAACTAAAAATCTTTCAATAATTCTAAGCTATTTTTTAATTGTATTTATAAAATTTTAGTAGAATTTTTTCCGTCTCTGTATCGCAAAGAAAATAACTTGATAGGTCAAAAAATATATACATGTATATACTTGTCATAGGTAACTTATCCAACATCATAAAAGTGCAAATTTAACAATTTATCATGCAGGCTAGAGAGAGAATAATCAACATGGAATAATGTACACTTGTTTCTCACGCAACGGCGTGCAAACAATTCACACCTTGCTTCAAATTGACAGTAAAAAAAATATTATTCTCATGCATAAGAAAATATGATTTCCTTCATAAATATGTCGGATGATACATTTCTCATAATACTTAATTTAATTACCGTACTGAATCTTTTATTTGACTACTCGGGTTTGATATAAAATCACATAATGTCTAGTGTTAAAAATATTATTTGGTACAGATGCCGTTTTATAGTGAATATTTTTTTTTTGATAAATAAATAGTTATCGTGATCAAAAATCTAGTTATTATTTCTGCCATCAGAAAGCCACTGTAAATATAACATATAAATAATGTTTGTTTATGTTCTTAAATTAGAAATCACTTTAATGATGGCGATGCCGGAAGTAATAGCATTTACGGATATGTACGTTGCTGGTTGTATAATGACATATTGTGATGATGACTTCTGTCAATCTTGCTGAATCTGGCTCGTTTTTGTACCAGAGAACTTAAGAATTAACATCAGTTTGGCCTGTTTCAATTGATCTGTATGACTTACACTTAAAAAAATTCGTCTTTACTCGGAAGGTTTCAAACAACGTTTCACATTTTTTCACTCACGAAGGGAGGTAAAGTCTTAAATGAGATTATGTAGTATTTTTTATCCTGTCGAAAAGAATCACACTTAAGCTTGAACAAAAAAATCCCGATGTTTTCAAGCATCTAACGTATCATTATTAGGGTGTCCACTGTGAAAACTTGGTGATAAGGCATTATATATAGTTTTTTATTCATGTCCCCTCCCAATGTGGAGCATACGGAGGTATCTCAAAAGAAGTTTTTCTACGAGAACTATTTGTTACTCAGTCGCTCAACCTCTCTTTTTCAAAGAGAGTGATAGGGATAGAAAGATAAATGCTAGGACAAGACCAGTGGTTAACTAATCTCTCTCGCTACGCCCAGTTGTTTTTTAAGTATCGGAAATGGTGGGAGGAACATCACAAATGCCTTCGAACAAAAATCGATCGAAAAAATGCTGTTCGCACTTGGGACTCGACGCCCGAGAAGTCTGGCAAGAAAGCCCACAACGCTAACCGCTGCGCCATAAGACCCAACGAAAAGAACCAGGCATTATGTTAAGAAAATATAATACTCATATCTTCTAAGCCTACTTTTATTTATTATGATCAGAACCAGGTTTTTTCATGGCGAGCATTTTCAACTGATCATATGGATATTTCATTTTTTTCATCTGACGTATACTAATTTTATATTATCAAATAAAGATCATGCATGTAGTGTGCCGGCATAAAATTCAATATTTACGATTCCGGCTATGCAGTTAAGTACTAATCGATAAATACGATCGGAACTGTTGCATTAATAATAATTGCGTTGCATAACATTACCAAGAACTTGTTTGCGCTCGTAATTTTCGACGAAAAGAAATCTTTCATAAACCAATTTATAGCATAAGAAAAAACGCGAGCATTAACGAAGTATCAAAATCTAATTTATTTTTTGCAGTGCAATGTGCATCACTCAAGTATAAGGTACACAAAATTGTTAAAATAGGTATATTCAAGGAAAATAATACACTACATATATCATAAGCCAGAAAGCAATCTTAATGTGGCCAGAATGAATATTATTGACTAGTCAGGTCGTACCGTATACAAAGAAAGCTTATTATTTAAGATGTTTTCGATGTATTCGGCAGTAAGTTTGCGGAAACGTGTACACAAATAAACAGGAATCATCTTATCTATATTTTTAGAAAATTTAAATATTATACAATTCAAGATAGTCTAGACCAGTGGTTCTCATGTGAAATTTCACCGTAGCCGCATTATAAACATCAACGTATGGAAATGTCTCGTGGTAGCACCAAATTTTTGTTTTGAGATGTGATAAAAATAGCAGATTTTTTCAAAGCACCAATATTTACTATGAAGCTGTTGGTGACCGCAGTAAAATCCTCTGTTGGACACACATGAGAACCAATGGTCTAGACTCTAGACTCAAATTTCAATTTACCAAAAACATCCAACTATTTCAACCCCAACGACAATCATCAAACTATTACTGTAATCGTTTTTGAACCCCCAACTATTTAAAATTGAAAAAATAACACAGTTTGATTAACCTCCAAAGTTGATTTAGCATTTTAAGATCTGTTTCACGTTGAACTAATTGTAATATAATTTAAATTTAAATTTGTGGAAGAATTCTGGAAACATATTTGTTTTGCTGTCTCTGACATATTTGAGTTAAATGTTTTCTGCTGAACTACATCCATCTAAAATGGAAAAAGACAATTTTGTTATTCTACTAGTTGTGTTACTATACGCATGTTGTTTCCTTATTAAAAGTCATACTTCACCTTACAAAAGGCTAACTTCGTCGTAAAATAATTGTAAAACATATTTTTTAAAAATTCAGTGATTATTTAAGATAAACTTTTGAATTTATTGTTTGTGACCTTTCTAATTTTTTTTAAATTGTATTTAAATAAGTAATATTTACTTATAAGGAGTCTAAAATTTTTTGATAATAGTCAACTTATTCATATTTTATATAGTTTTATTCTTTTCATATTACTATTACAATTGTTTGTCACCTTACTAGATGAGTATTTCATTTTTTCAATGAGCTACTTTCTAAAGTATTGTTAATATTGATACGCCACTGTTTTTTACTTGCTTTAACACATTTTTAATAAAAAATAAAACAAAAATAAAACGAATTACTCAATTGAAAACGTTAAGCGCCTAATAATTGATGTGAGCAATTCATGAATTACTTTATTGCTTCAACAAAATTGTTACCTCTAGATTTTTGTAAAATGACCTTATTTGAAAGAAATATCGGAAAAACTATGCTGTTAATTCATTGCATTGAAATCACCGGAATTTTATTATTTATCACCAATTTCCGGCGGGCGGGGCCGTAATAAAACGATAATTTATGTAAATCCAGTATGCTTTGTAGAACACTAATTAGTTGTGAATATTGCTAACGAAACTTTCATAAGTAATCGGTTTTCAATATCCTTATTAGTAAATGTCACGAACGTGATTAACCTAAAACGTTTTAATACGTCATTATTTCTCAACATAAAATTGTTGTTATAAAATTGAAAAGTAGTTATTTCGTAACATGTGCTATTTAAATTATTATATTTCATGAAATTATTTTAAAAATACTGAACACTTTCAATCAAATTCATACAGTTTAAAGGTATTATTCCTTACAAGATTCTTCCGAGAACAGAAACTTCCATAAATAGTAAATTTCAGATATTCCGAACATTAAAAAAAATATATATAAAAACAAATATTTAAAAAATGCAAACTAGTGGTCAATACGAAGATTTGACCGTTTATTTGTCCAGTCTGGATTTTTCATAATATATCATCACTATCATATCCAGAAAATATAGAAGATATGTCTAAACAACTAATTATCTTTAGCATATTTGTAAAAATATAAAAACAATACTCAGAGAATATGCAGTGGTATACTGGTAAATAAATAGGTACCAACCAGGTCGGTCATGGATTTCTTCCCTGTTTTTTTTTGTTTATATCCGTCCGAAGTTAAAAAACTACAAGTTTTAACAATTAAATAAATAAAAAACGCTATTATTTTTTAAAAAAACTGTACTCACTTCTCGTACGATGCATTTGATGATAAACATACAAAAACTTTCAAATAAACCAAAAAAATAACTGAGATCAAAAACTTGATGCACAGATCGAGAGTGAACGTTTGGCACTGAAAATATTATTTTGAAAATGAAAATTTTTAATATAAGTACGTACTTGAAAATTACAAACTTGACCGACCTGACCCTACTACACCACTGGATATTGATGTGGGAAAATCGATATATAGTAGTGGGTAACTCTAGATAATATTTGATCGCAAAATTAACTACGGAAATTTTTTTTTTATTATTATATTACTTTCAATATAAGTCATATTTAACCTGCGACCCTTACTATTTTGTTCACTTATTATTTTGAAGGAGGTAGAAAAGGTGCTTGTATGTTGGTGCATCTGAACTCATCAATAAAAAAATTGGGCTAAATTCGCAAAATGTTTGCCACCACTTCTTTAAGCCATTGCCGAATCAGCTACTTAAGTAGTTGAATGGCTGATGAGATGTGTACTTTTTTCATTATTTATAATTATTATATTGATCAATCTCTCATAAGTCATAACATCACGTACTGACTTAAGCTGAAAATTCCAATATGGGCATTCAATAAGCAATTAACAATCTGCTTTGTAAATTAAATTTGTCGGTCGTCGATAGTAATTAAAAACACCGTAAGCACGCGATGACGTTGACAATTTGATTAATCAATTTATTTTTTTATCTCACTCGAAGCGTTTATTTAGACGGGTGTTTATTGATCAGTCGAGATTGTGTTGACTTTGAAAGACAGTAGCGGTTTTTTGTGGATTTTTAAAATAATAATTTACTAACTTAATCAAAGTAACAGTGCATTTAATTTAAGAAATTTACTGCTGTACAACCGTTCTTATTTGGCCTTAATATACTTAATAATATTAATAAATTACAAAAAATATTTGAGGGCTCGGGAAACAATGTTTACAGTTTTAATAATCCTGAAATGTTGGATAATCAATTGATTTCTTTTGTTTTATACATAAAACTTCTGAAAACAGTAATGTGAAATATTTTTATTAATATTATAATATTTTTTTGTATACATAATTTGTTTAATTAATGCCGTGTTTGCTATACAGAACAACATAAACAGACGCTTTGAATTCTTTAAAAATTCACATGTTTAAACCTTACTTAAATAAACTATATATATGCAAAATTGTCAGCTCTACAAAGAAAATATGTATTGTGTGTCTATCTTTAGTCAGTACATAAAGCTTAGTTAATGTATGCTTAAGTATAGTTATGATGAAGGCATAAGACAAAATAGCTTTCAGCCATATATAAAATAATATTTGTAGAACTGAAATTCTTTGATAGTTTCTTATATTAGTTTCAACCAAGTAATTGTCAATTCAATCAATGAATTAATTAAGTACCAAAGTTACGTTTAGTTTTCTAGGACAACATATGTTGATGTGCGTTCGTAAGAAGTCTATTTAGTACACACCGGTAGCGGGGATTGTATAGAACAGTTTTAATTTTCTCTAACACAAAACAAGTTTATACTAAAAAAATGTATAAATATATTGTATGATATCATAATACTTCACAAGTACTGAACGGTTTATAATACCGACGTCACTGCTATTCGACCTGAACTAACGACTAGTTCGGCTTAACAAAAGACAGGTGCATCACACTTGTGCATCTAAAGTTTCATACAAGAAACGAAACAACGCCTTGCCATTGCAGAGTAATTAAACTTTACCTCTTAATAAAGTATGAAAAATAACGTCATGTTGTCGATAAAGTAATGCCGGCACGAAGGTAGTCATTATTGAGTTATAGCATTTAAATAAAATTTTGAAATAACGTACATGCGGCATTTATTACTTACCCGAGATGTTTTGTCAATCGTACGTGCAATTTAAAATATAATACAATAAAAAACATTTAAAACAGAAAAACTTGTCCACATAAATGTTATTCATGTGAGCTTAAAAAATGCATTTTAATCTGTATGTGTATGTCAAAATAAACTTTTTAATGAATGAGTAATTCGATGCTAGTTATTTATAGTAAATCAAATAAGAATAAAATATGACACGTGTTTCACCTCTCAGAGAAATATCATTAGACAGAACATCTGAGGGTTCATGAATAAAATAGGAAATTGATTATAATTCTTGAGATATAAATTACAAAGTGAATGTCGGTGTTTGTCCTTTAATACTAGACGCAAGGAGGCGTGAGGTTCAAAACAGTGATAGTACAAAAAAAAAACTAATTCATATATCAAAGTTGTAACCAAATCACTTACATTTAAAAAAATCCTTAATCTCTTCGACCCTTGGTATTGTTATAACTTGCATTCGAGAAAAATCTAAAAATATTAATAATCAGACAGAGCTTGTGATTTTGTGTATAAATAAACAATATTTTCTTTCATCGATAATTGAACGCAAGATTTTTGAATTTGGGACTATTTTTTTAGATTTTGCGATGTGGCTATCAAGTCAAACAATGTTCAAAGTTTTGTCAAACTGGTTATGTGGTGTTTAAAAAAGTATTTTTCTGCGTAATATTTTACCTTTCATTTTTATTTGAAATTAAATGAATATATTATATATTTACAACGAATTTTTTATGTCAGCGATGCTATATTTTATCATTTGGTCAATTTTTAATTACTCCGTGACGTGCGTATCGATTATTATCGAGCGTGTAATAATTCAAAATTACAGAGGATGTACGCACATAAATAAAAATTGTATAACTTTATTTTGCATGATAAAATTTGTATTTTTTTAAGAACTCATTCGTATAGATAATTATACATAATTCTCCATAAATATACATAAAACTCCAGGCTCTCAAATTATATTTACTGCAATAGTAAAATTCATGTTATTGTTCGTTAAGAAAAGTCTTACTTAAATTTTATTTTAATATGTATTTTACATTTTACCTATATAAACCTCACGCTCGTAACGATTATTAAAAAGTATAAAAAAATATATATTGTTTAATTTAATATAATTTTAAATAATGTATGTTAGTTTCATTTGAAGTCCATTTGTAAAAGTATCTGTATAATCACATATATAAAGACTCTGGAAACAAAGACGGCAGTTTCCATGTTTTGTAGAAAATTAGTGGAATATTTCACAGTGTGGAACTGAAAATTCCACGTATAGAATTATTTTTCCTATTTTAAAAAAAAATCGAGTTTATATCAAAAGATGCAGTTTACCCAGTCTTGTATAGCAAACTTGACAGTTGTTCACCGGATTTTACAAAACAATGTAAATTACATTAAAATAATAAAATGTAAAAATATTAATAAGAATATTCAGCAATCATTTTTTCAGAAGTTGTTACTATAAAAGAAAAAATAAATTTTAATTTTAACATTTAAGAATTTTGAAAACTGCCGCCATTATTTCCTGCGCTTTCAAATTAATAAAATATAAAATATTATTTTTAGGACTAGCGGTTGGCTAATCGCTATTGCTATATCCAGTTATTAAAGGATCAGAAATATGGGAGGAGAGGAAATGATGTGAATTGACATCACACACCTTCTTTCCCTACTCACTTTGAAAAAAGTGAGGTTGAGAAACTGAGTAACAAACAGTTCTCGTAGAAAAAAACTTCTGTTGAGATACCTCCATTAGGAGGCCTCATGCTCCAAATTGGGTGCGGACATGGATTAAAAAAATATTTTTAATATTTTATAGAAAAAAAACAATCTATTGATTATATGTATAAATTAATCTTCCGTAATTTTATATTTTTTTAAATCAGATCCATCTAGAATAAAATTGACACATTTAAAAGATATACGATATTAAAATTATGTAAAAGTTTTGTTGCTATTTGAATATGAAAGTTTTTTCATAAACTTATTCCTTATTTATTATGAATATGAACATTAAAAATATCAATTCAATATATCTTCAGACTTCGGTGTCTAGTCAAGTCAAGTCTACATAAAAGGTGAAGAGATCCACACAAATCATTTTCGTATGAGCACAATTTAAAAGTGCACGCGCCATGCACCTGCCTACTGCTTAAATTAAATTGGCATTTTATTTCACCATCATTAGGATGTAAGCACTAAAAATTCCATGCAGGTCCACCTAACGAAACTACTTTATATGTTTATACAGCGTAATGATTTGCAATTAATTATCACGGGCCGCATTAAAAGCAAGCATTTTATGGACTATATTAGTTAAGATATGCATATTAATTATTCATAACTAGTACTAATAAGGACACGGAAACTTCTTCAAATTAATTGCATCTATCTCAAGATATGATTTATTCTACAATACACGTACTTGCAAGCAGTGGTGTAGTAGGGCCAGGTCGGGCTAGGTCGGCGACCTGGCACCTGAAAATGAGCCAGGGCGCCGCCCTGCCACATTATTGGTTTATCTTAAAGATTTTATATTTTTATTAACAAATGCATCGTACAAGAAGTGAATACAGTTTTTTTTAATGCGCGTTTTTTTTATTGATTTAATTGTTACAAAATGTGGTTTCTTAACTTCAGATGGATATTAAAAAAACAAACAAAAAAATAGGGAAGAAATCAATGACCGACCTGGTACCTATTTATTTACCACTACATCACTGCTTGCAAGTACATTTGGTAACAATAGCCATACAAACTTAAATCATAATTTGATTTATGACGAAAAGCTTATGGAGGGGTGTATATTGAACATTTCATTTATCTGTTAAAATTAAAGAAAAAAAAAACGAATAGTCATGGCAAAAAAATAATTTCATAAATTGTTTATAGAATCTTAATGTAAAAAATGTTATCGTCACTGTTCTGACATAAGTTATTAAGTAACAGATTGATAGTTCTGAGTAAACAGCAAATGAAAAATTTCACCTTTTCGGATCAAGCCTCTAGCATCAATATTTTATGTTATATGGATTATTGTAATATCCAAATGCAAATGCATTTTTGCCAATCCGACACAAATAAGAGTTTAAAATTAATAGAGAGGGATAATTTCATGTCTTTAAATCAGCATTATTAATGATAAAAATTTGGCAAACTGGTATTATAAATGCACAAACCAAGTTATTCTTGAAAAATAATTGATATCAAAGAATCTCTGAGCTTACGTAAATCATTTTTGTCCATTTTTTTAATTACCAACATCTGCCAGAGTAGTGACGTTATGATAATACAAAACAAATTAAACATTATGGATGAATTAGAATTGTTTATTTATATTAATTGATCTTGTTTGTACACTCTGTCTTATGCTTTCACGTGGTTTTGAAGTCACTTAAATTCAGTGGATAAGTGTTAAATAAATAGGTACCAGGTCGGTCATTAACTTCTTCCATATATTTTTTAAATATATGTCCGAAGTAAAACAAAACCACAAGTTTTAACAATTAGATCAATAAAAAAAACGATTTTGAATATATGTATGTACTTGAAAATTAAGTTACAAGTCAAAAAAGGTGGCAGGGCGACTTCCTCATTTTCAGGTGCCAGGTCGCTGACCTGGCCCCACTACACTACTGCTTATATTACGTACCTAATAAGTAATAGCCATTCTAATATAGCATTTTTAAAAAAGCTTTGAGATCTATCTCATAAAATTTACAGAGGCAAAAAGACTTTTTTATGTTATATTTAACATTATATTTAAATCGTTCGAATAGCTTTTCAGTAAATGACGTAATTGTGTTTTTGCATTGACGCGCAGATAAAACAAAAAACAATCTTACTTTGAAAGCGTATACAGCTTTAAGAAAATTTTGAAATAAAAACCCACTGTGAAACAAAAGACTAGGAAAATTGCTGCTTAATCTCGTGTAATAATAATAAAAATCGTGTACACACGTGAAATTGATACACCATGGCAATAAATTTTACGGAATATCGGCTCCGCCTGTAGCTAGTAGCTAGCTAACTCACTCATCTAAATATCTAAATTGAGATTTCGCTGGACCACGTTCGACAGGAATTTATATGAGCCTTCCAGAATGGGGGACACCGCTTGAGATGAGAAATGAGTTATGCTTCCACAATGTATGAAAATCGGACAAGCCATGTTGTATTGATAGCTGCAGTATAATATTTGCGAATGATAATAATTTGTAAGGTGGATAGAAGATGCTCTGATCACATATAAATAATAAAGACCATTCTGAAACTAATGATAACACTTCAAAGTTTTCTAGCTTACGGCACTTTTTCTTGGCAAGGAACCCCTGAATAGAAAGAAATAATATTAGAAATGTTCTTTCGAGTCTAAGTACAGGAGTGTCAATTATCGTCGTTTACAGTATTCATTTTTTATACTGTATTTATAACTCTTAGCTATTAAAAATGGAACGTACCTAGCTATCATTTTACTGTTCTTAAGCCAGTCGTGGGGACTTGTGGCCATTTGGCTACTCTGATGTGGCCTTTTGACCTGATCTGATTCTACAATTTTTTTAAAATTCGTAAATTCTGATTCTAAAATTAAAAAAGCTGGTAATTTGGGCAAATCCGTAAATTTTTGGGCTTTACAAATTGGCATGAAACTTTTCGGCCAAAGATTCCCTAGTCAATTTTCACTGCGGCCTTATGTTGAATCAGAAAAATGAATGCGGCCTTTAGACAAAAAAGGTTCCCCACCCCAGGTTTAAACAGTTGTCTGTTATGAAGTTTTGGTCAATATATTGCTTTTATATAATATATTCATTGAAAATCTTTTATATACCGAAATTCGCTTGACTTTTTGAAAAATTTATATGCAACGTTTTTTCGCCTCTTTCGTTAAATATTTGAGAATCTCCCTCGCGCTTTTTTTACGATCAAAATGGGGTCGTTCAAAAAAACAAGGGTGCTGCTGATTTATGACCAGCTTAAATTTCACGGTTTGTTGTTACTAATTCAAATTGAGATTTGAACTACTGGGTCACCCTTTGCAGATCAAAATTTAATATATATTATTATATGGTATTATATGTTGGGCTGTTGTCAAACTGCTTTACTTTTGTTTCAAATAAATTCATGCGTAAGAGCATTTAAAAAAATTAAAATATGTTTTTATATTTATGTGAGGCTCATAGTCGAGTAGTAAACGTTCGATTACACCAAAAAACTGCAAATGCTGATAACCTTCCAAATAATAAACAAAAATATTGTATTGTCTGGGTGATAACACAAATATTTCTTAATTTTCTACTACTGAACTGGACTTCAGTGTCAGTACCTAATCCATAATTGACTTTTGATAAAATGTTTGTGTGTCGACTACGGATGAACTTGATTTATAGTGACCATTTGAATATTGCTTTTCCCATTTCATTAAAACATGTTATTTAAAGCTGTCTGACAAATGAACTAGACGATTGATCTGTTATTATAATGCGTAATACTAACTTTTTGCCATTAACATCGTTCGACACATTGTTGTATGCTAAGAGGTACCTGTATAATTAATTATTTAAAAAACATCATTTAGCTTTCAAGTAATTATCTTACCTTTTATTATCAACAGTCATAGCACTTTTTTTTTGTTCTGACCAGCATAAACAGCGATGCATTAAGAGACTGTTGACGGGTAGCAAAAAATATTATTAGCATTAATAATTATAGTCATAAATTTTAACACATTCCATATATAATGAATTACCATAGTGACGAATGAAATGTCGTATATTATAGAGTAAATACTTCATTACATAGATATTGTATGAACAATTTTTTTTCATATACCCGCACCCAACGAATCTTTTAACTCTTTCGGTTCCGGCACAAATTATGCAAAACTATCACGTGTGCCCGGCCTATTATTGGAGAATTTCATTTTTTTTAAATGGTTTCTTAAAAGTGCTATGACTGCAACATCTCTCAGTCAAATCAAATACAAACTTGTTTTGATTGTTTGAAATATTAGATCTATTCAATTTTCAATGATATTTTTGCCATTATATTTTCTGTTACGGAGCGCCATATTTCAATGTTTGCACATGTTATGATTTTTAATATTTTTTTTTACTTGGCAATATCTCTTGCAAGTTTCACATATATTATTTAACTTTTGTCATTGATATTAATATCAAAATATTGTGACTGATGTTCGTTGACATCCTGTTTTGTGAATGATCTAAATATACTCTTTAAAGTCCACTCGGTGACTGCACTATCATGTGGTCTTCAGAACGGACGTGTCAAACGTGATTTAAGAGAACTGTTTGGTACTAAGCCGGTCAACCTTTCTTTTATTAGAAACGGTATGGATAGAAAAATTAAAGAAAGACGGAACTGGTATTTGTAATATAATTTTTCTCCCTGCACGACGTTTTAAAGATCGAATGTGTAAGAGAAAACACACCAAATTAAATAATGTTACTTTAAAAATAATGAGAAACTCATTTATTTAGCCATTCTTTCAGGGAGAGGAGTAGTACAGTATGAAATAAGCAAAAGAATAGTAGATAGCCAATGGCTTACTTAAATCATTTTTAATCAAAAGAAAGGGCGGATAGGGTTATTATAAAAACACCATAACTTTCGTTGCAAATCTAGATATGATGCATAAGTCGGAATACTTAATAAATGTTTCTATAAAATAAAATTCAGTGTCAAACGCGAAAATCAATTAACATCGATGTTTTACTCTTAATAGAAATGAAACGTACCACCTTAGACTAATTAGAGAAATAATGCCGGATATTCACAACAATGCCAGTGAACACCATTTCAAAGTGATGTAGCGGTACCTAATGTTACCAGCATGAAGAATGCACCTCGATAATTTGTTGCTATGCAGAATATGTTGGCAAAATTGACGGCAATCGTGTTTTTTGCAGTGTTACATTGTCTTATCTATGCTTCCGGCATAAAAAAAAATCGCGTTACTGTTAGTAATTGCAAAGTCATTGTTGTGTCTACAATTGAACCTATAACTACACGAAGATTTGTCAAACGAGTAATAAAATATAAACAAATTGGTACTTTAGATAGATTCGGCGGTCACTTTATGGAAGTTCATTTTAATATAAAATAAAATAACTTAGATTATTTCACGTATTGTGCTACAAACTGTGACACTCGTTTCGCCTCTTCCAGAAGCACCATCAGACAACTACTTTCACAAATGCTTGCTTAAGTACAAATGATTTTAATTTTACTATTCTGATATATTATAATAAAAATCAAATAAAAATGGAAGGCAAGGAGGGGATGGTAGCAGAAAAAAAACAAACGATAATGGTTATACAAATGAAATTTACATTATGATATGATTGACTAATGAGTTGCATCAATTAGGACGGGTTAAACCGTTAGAAAATATATTTAACAGTGGCGAACCACCTGCTTTATTCAAGATATTATTTAATCATATTTCTTTATTTTTAATACTTTTATTTATTTCTAAAAATTTTAAGCTATTCATTTTTAACCTTTTTTTATTTATTCGATGGAGTATTTCTACGTTACTGTTATGATTAAAATTATGTTCGTTTTTGATTAGATGATAAGCAAACTCTGAAAAACTAGTTGTCTGAGGATGCCTCTGAAAGAGGCGAAACATGTATCACAATTTGTAGCACAAGACGTGGAATAATCTAAGTTATTTTATTTTATATTAAACAAATTGGGTTGGATTTTAAAAAAATAAACATGTTTAGTAGGTGCACATTGGCTTTAAATTATACTGTGGATATAGAATTATCAGAAAAACATCAATCGGTTTGATACATCGTTTGACGACGGATTAAGAAGTGCAATACTCGACCAATATATCAATACCGGTATTTCATTATTTCATATTATACACCAGCAGTGCTTTTTTCTCCATTTAACGCGGTAGACCGGGGTTCCAGCACCTTTTTTCTCAACATTTTACCCCTTTCCTTAGTCCAGAAGAAAAGGACAAACCGAAAATTTTATTTTTCTATTTATAACATAATAATTAGATTAAATTTTCAGTTTGTTCTTAAAGGTTGCGATGGTTTGATGCTGCTTCTCAAAGAAGCAAAACTCGTGCCACATTATGTCACAACAAATGTTATAGTCCAAGCCATTGTCATTGAAACGTCGTTCTTCTACTTTGATAATTTTAATCTTCCTAACTCATCCTCTTTTTAAAATGCATACAAAGCAACTGTCTTACGAATCGGTATTCGCTAAGCACCATGTTAGTATATGGATTTCAAGTTAAAAAAAAGTGGATAAGTCAAAATTTGTGGACCTTTTTACATTTTGATAATTGGGTAAATTCTTCGTTCTGAATTGGCGGGTATTAACCCTTAAATGCATAGGCGACTACGAAAAGTACAAAATTTTGTTTTGGCTTTTTGGCAAAACAGAAATTGATTTTACCTCTTATTCTTATACCCAATGGTAAAATACATATTTACTCTTCATATTTTTGTATTTATTGTTAAAAATTAAAAGTACAGTAGATGAAATAACAGCTGACGCCAATTCGCCATGTACTTGACACATATAATGAGTCAAAATATAAAATAAAACTACATAATACATCAAAATCAACATACAAAATCAAGAAATAAAATAGTAAAATTTAACAAACAGTTCACAAATACTGTCACTAAAAATGTCAACTTCTCTAGGCAATGAGTTGATCAATCCAACGGCCATTGGAACTGGTGACTCATACCTCCTAAGCGAGGTATAAGTTTTTAGAAACGAAAGTTTTTGCTGATAGTTTCGCCCACGTAAGAATAAATTGGGAACATGTAAATTAATAGTCATTTCAGGATTAAAAACTCGACCCTGGAAGAGAAAAAATGATTTAAACTTGAAAACGATATTCGAACTTCAAGATATTAAAATGATAACATTCCTAAAAGAAATTTGGTGGAGTAGTATTCCTTTAAGGAATTATCAAAGGGATGAATTTAAATTTTAAAAATAATAAAATCTTAGACATTTCTTATGGACTCTCTACAATTGCAGCTTGTATGAACTTTCATATGGGCTCCAAATGATGGATCCATATTCAAGCGGATTCATATTGTTTCAATAGATGTCTTGTCTACACATGCTAAACCATAATAATCTTCATAGCAAGCTGGAGTTTTGGCGGCACTTGATTTTTGACCGTTTTTAATACAACTTTCACAATAAAAAAACATGGTTCATCATATTAAGTAATACAAAAATATAAGATAAAAAATAAGTAATACATCGCAAGTAGATTTTTAATGAAGTGGTAAAATATTTCCATTTAATTAAGTACGAGCAAAACACACCACGGAAACCATTATCGAAATCGCACCATTTAAAGTGTTTACAATAAAATTCACTGAGAGAATGACGTCAAGAGTGAGTAGCTGTGGTAAATGCAACAGGAAACAGTACGCCGGAAGTGCGTCACTGACTTGTTGAGCCAGGTCACGGCATGAAGAACCAATTTACCCTCACATCCAAAACCTTCGTCCTGCTCAAGGGTCAGCTAACAGTGCAGTGCATTTTTGTTGCATCAGTTGTGACAGAATCTTTTTTGTCCAGAAACGTTAAATAAAATTTCACCAAAATAATATTGTATGACACATTAAATTGTTGTATTCATTATATTATAATACTATAAGTGTTTAAAATTTTTGTTAGAATATTATAACTTAATCAAAAGCTGTTTTACGACTGTTTTTATTTGTTCACAACCTCTCTTTAAGGTTAGGTCTTGGATTAAGGGTTGGATAAAAATGCAGTACAAAGGATAGTAAGCAATACAACACCTATATCTTTGAGCACAAATCGGCAAATCTATTCAAATATCAATGCATGAAAATGTCTTTTCGGAAGTTCGTATTTTTCACCCAGTAACAAAATACGAGGAATGCCAAAAGAGACACAAATGTTACTGGAGCGACTTACACAAATTCACCAGGAACTTATTTCAGCAAAACAATATCCGGTTCTGAACGATCTGACGTAATTTTCCGGTACTCACAATAAACATGGCTGATTTTATTTAACTCTGCTAAGGCACGGTGTCCGTAAACTCGATTAAGAAAAAAATATACACGTTACAATTTGTGTAACTTTTTTATAATCAAAAACGTGACAGCTCTAATTTTGATGATCATTATATTTAAAACTTAAAAATGTATCGATAAATATCGTACTTACCCTTCTCCACTCACCACTGCTTTCCCATCCGTTAATTTTATATGACTGTATTCAGGGGAAAAACAAACGTTTATTGTTAATCTGATTTATTCTTTGACCTGGAGCGTCTTAGGAAAAACATCCCAACACTTAGCGGCGTGCATTTAAGTGTGCAGAAAATCAATCCCTCAAGATAAACGAAAAGCTTCTACGAGCTTAAGTCTACACGCTCTCTGTATGACGTCGCAAATTTCCTTAAAGCTTGGTAATTTGCCTTATTAGCTACCAAAGTGGTGTGGCTGATCAGTCCATCTTCAAGATATATTATTATAATAATAAACTAGTACTTATATTATATTTATATTTAGCATCAATTCCCATAAAATAAGCACCGAGTTATATTTAAAATATTACAAATAAATATTTTCCTCATCCATAGTTATGCCGTTTGATGGAGGTACTCCTCTTTAATCAATCATGTATCTTTTAGAATAAAAGAAGGTCTCCCAAAACCAAGTGGTGTTTAGTATGTTAACGATAAGTCTTTGGTCTCAAATGTTGTTCGGACATGGACATTGCTCCTGACCATTGGATAGTACGCCAGTTTTTGTATTGACGAGGTCAAGACTCGAGCCATCCCGGAGACGGGCAATCGCCCAATCGAGGGCAATCCGACGATCGCGATTGTAAGTCGATTGATTGACTTGGCTCTCCATTGTTCATGTGATTGCATGCAAGTGTATATTGTAAGTGCATCCAGGTGACGGCTAATTTAGAAATTATCTTTCGATTGTAAGAAACTGTACAACATGCGAACAATGCACCTTAATGTAGGGAGGGACTGTTTGTGAATGGAAAGGTGATGTTTTTTTTTGCCTTCTTTGTTTTAAATAAAAAAAAAACTTCATAAACAAAGTAAGACTGAATTGCAAAGTGGCTTACAATGTAAAAACGTTTTGACCTAACAATTTGACAATGTTTTTAAAAACATATTATAGATTAATGTGACATATTAAGAAATATAATCAATTCACAATCGTGATTTTTAAATTATCACATTTTAATTATTACTCAGGCACACTATATGACTTGAATCTTTTTAGTGGACAGATATTTTGTTTTGAAACAATCATCACAGTTTATTAGTATTTCTTCTATTAATTTGTTAATATTGTAACATGGTAAAATTTCATTTAGTGAATGAACATATACAGCAGTTTAATATAAATATTCCCTTAGCGAACTCTGCACCATTTATATCGAAAATATAGGGACATTTCAATGATAATTATGTTAGTTAAATTTAGTAGTAAGTTTCTCGCTCTATGTATCTTTCGATGCACTGTATACAAGTATAAAGTGATGAAAACATGTTATTTCGCGACGCGTGGGGTAATGATTCTTAGTAATTTATGACAGCTTGTTGATTATATTAAAGAAGTTATAAACACATCTACACTTTTTGAATCTTGTATCCATATTAGAAAAAGCTGCATGAAAAAAAATATTTAAAATATTAGTTTGTGTCGTAAGTCTTTGCGTATTTTTAATACATGTGTAAAATGCACTTTTATTTAAAAAAAAAATAGCTATGACTGAAAGCAATTAATTGTATGGTTTTCGGTAAAATACTACTCATTTTTTAAACCATATGTTCTGCAATGTGAAGTAGTGCAATAAAACTAAGAAAGTTTCAAATTTGGTTTAAAAAAAATCGTTCGGGAAATTTCAGTGTTGAAAATTTATCAAGATGTGGTAGACCTCAAATGACTTAAAGTGAAGATATTAGCGCTAGTTAAAAGACATATCAAAGATTAACGGCGCAAAAATTTTTTGTAAGACTTAATATGCATCCAGCAATAGTTTACAGACACTTAAAAACAAGCCTTTGGCAAGCCTTTTTTATCTTATTAAAGTTTCGCGCAAAATACGCAAGGACTCTTGAGACAGCCAAATACATATTCTTTCTCGACACTCCTTCACATGGAATGCCAGTAGCCATTTGAATCAAAGTTAACAACAAAACGCAGCTTAATTGTATACTACTATAAATAAAATTTAAAATTGACTTATGTTAGTTAAAACTGGAGAAAAATTCCCGTTAATTTATAAAATTAAATATAAAATTGTATTCAATATCAATTTAATACTTGTGAGATCAATAATACAATCTTATCTGTATTAAAAGAACATTTATTTTCTAAGTACATAAATTCTTGTAGAGTAACACAAGTAAATCCTATGCAACTGCGACTATATTTAGAAATTCATTTAATCACATACCCTTCTCATCAATGTCACAACAACTTGAGGTCGACCTCGTTCCTCGAAGAGTGATACCTGATGCCAGTTCACTCACTTCCCAGCCAAGCCAAGACATCAAAGTGAAAGATGCACTTTTCAATCCTCGCGATATTTTGCTGCACTTTTCAATTCGATATAAACGGATCCAGCAGCAGAGACGTGCTAAAAACTTTTTAGACGTAGCCTTTCCATAACTTACATGATGAAACTTTTGTTGTTAATTGACTATCCTCATGTTTCAATGCAAGGGTAGGATTTCCTTAGCTATTTGTTTTGATTCTAACTTGAATCCAGATAAAATATTTGCCTCTAAACATTTAATTAAATAAAGTATATTATCGAATAGTTTATAGCTTATCATACATAACCTGAGTAACAGAACAAGACTAATTTTATCTTAGAAAAATTTAGAAAGAGCAGCACCGTTATAAAAACAGCTACCTAGCGAATTATTTGAGAATTTATCGTACTCTCTAAGATCGCAAGAAAGTTTTTCTTCCATTTTATAAGTAAGATATGAAAATTAGGTTATAAAAACCCGTATTTTTGATAGTCGTTAAGTTAGTAGGTATTGCGAATTTCATCAATTTTATCACAACCATCATTTTTTAGCTCTTCATAGAATGTTAAGTGCTACCAAAGTATCCACTGTCATAACTTAGGACCAAAAAATAAAAAAAATACTTTAGTACTAATTCCAAATATATTGCTTAGGATCCGGACCGGCGACGCTGGTATTTCCACTACCAATTGTTTGTTAATTTTTTTTCGGTATTACTTGGTTTTGTATAAATAATCCTTTATTCAGTGGCAGATTCAACACATGGAAGGATCCAGGCTACAATTTGGAGGCCTTGTTTTTTGGATAAGTCTAATTAATAAATTTAGATTTCTTAAAAAAGAGTGTATTATTTTTTAATTATAGTAAGTATTATTGTAAAGAATGCAGTTTAAGCTAAATGTGGAACAAAACGTTACCAACGATTTTTTCGTATACCGTGGTTTGAATTTATTCAATATAAATTTGTTTTAACATATTTCACATATAAAATTTATATATATTCTTAACTACTTCGTTCCACCGAAAATTCCCCTACTTAGATTTCATCTTTTGGTGTTCATAAAACACTCTTTATTTGTTACAATATTTTTATTGAAAACACGTTCGTATACTTCGTTTAAGCTTCATAATATTACAGACGAAGACATTTTAACTTAAATAGAGTTTATGATTTGGTATAATTATAATTACTAAAAGCAGTTTCATGTTACAAATCCATCACCTGGAACTGTGGCCGTAGTTAGTAGCCAGGAAAGCTGTCAAAATATCTCACTCTAGCATCATGCCAAATCAAGATTTATATCATTCACACGTGAGAAAATCAAAGCTTTTTGATTGATATGAATAATACAGAATTCAATGACTATTTATGTGAGCAATAAAAAATGTTTCACTTAATCATATTTAAGTCACGATATGGTTTTTTATTAACTTTCCAATAAACATAAAAAATATTTTTTATCGTTGTTTAGAAATGGGGCGGCACGTTATTCATATAATCCATAAAAAAATATTAAATTATATGAACACCACAAAGTAACCATTACAAATACACGAGAGCACTAGAAACAAATACAACAGTCTCCAGTTTTTGTCGAAAATGAGTTGTATATGTCATCGTGTAGATCTGGAAATTCTGCATATGGTGGTAGGTAAAATTAAAAAAAACAGGCTGTAACTATTACATTTTTAAAGAATTAGAATTGAGTGTGAAACAAAAGCGGCAGTTAACATAGTCTTGTATAACAAGTGTGGCGGTTGTAAAGCTTGGTTCACAATACAATGTTAATTATATTAAAATAGTGATATATTACTAATTATAATGTTTAACATCACTTTCTTTTGAAGCTGTATCAATTAAAAAAATAAAACGTTTTTATTGACTTGCCAACATTTTAGGATTACGAAAACTGCCATGTTTGTTTTCTGAGCCTATGTATATAATAAATATCTTTTTATCGTTAATCGGTGTCGTTGAAAATATTCTTCACGTATGATTGTTCTTGCACATCTTGTAAATAAACGATACTATAAAACATAGTTAACTATAGTTGTGATCCACAATATTTTCACGGTGTTCAGAGAAATCGAGAAATTATAACTAAAAATTCTACTTATTAATTAGTGCTGTGATATAATCATATATTATATATATTTTTTCGTCTGTTTTTATCGATTTTATTAAAAATAAGGTCGCAAGAATACCATGTGAAGTATTTTGTTTTAGGAAGAGATCGAGTTTAACATTAAGAAAGACACGATCACTAAACGATGAGAATTAATACAATATAGGCAGCATATGCTGTCATGTTTTCATTCATCAATGAATAGATGCCTGTCGCTGATGATGAACGTTTTGTGGTGGGAATTCTTGGGCACGCCATAGGCACAAGTGGTTTCTGGTGCATCGTGTCAAACGCTTGTTCGTGTCAGCATCAAGTCTGCCTCTCAACTTGATCTTAATAACACCTATTTGCACATCACGCCGCGACAATGGGTCGATGAAAAAGCTGGACGGCTAAATTGTTCTTGTGACGAGGAAAGTTATTCTTTCGCCGATGCTTCACTGGACGTTGCTAAACATCGCAGAAACAGATAAACCCATCGGTGGAAGATGGTGCGGACTATACGAGTTTGGTTGAATGACGAATTGATATTTTAAAAATGTTTACTCTGGGCAAAATATTAAAATTATATCATTATAAACACTGCGTGTGATCTTTAAATATGAATAATCGTATTTATTTGTTTCATAATTTGGGTATTGAAATATTAAATGACTATTATTTCATAATCAATAAAATAACCATTAATTTATTTTTTGACATTTTCCAACCGACCCAAGTGTTTCGAAAGTTCAGCAGTACCTTTGGTTTTGCAATCTTAAAAAAATCGAGTTGCTTGTCTGAAAACTCAACGAATCAATGATGTACGTTTCATACAATCAATAAGAATAATTTAAACTTAATACCCAACAAATGATTTTTTAAATTTCTTTAACATTAATTAAATAAAAACACGTAAGTTTGTATAATAAACATGTTCTAAGTGTAGTAAGTTTAACCGCATCTAATCTTTTAGAGCAAGTAGTTTGGGGCCTTCGAATTATAGGGGCCTTAAAATAGTTTATATTATATAATATAACCCAGGGGTTCTTAACCCCGTGCCCGGCAAAGTATCATATCAAATTTTAAAAAGTCAATATATTTTTTAATAAAATTATTTTTAGTAGATTTATTGAATTCGCAAAAATATAACCATATCCATGTTATTTTAAAGCAGCTAAGGGAACAATAATAAAATTAATACATAAATATATACTACTTTTTAATACTATGTATGCAAATCTGGTTGTTTAAAAATCCGGCCTGCGCCCACCACTTTTCTCCAAAATTTCAAGTGCGCCCGTCACCGCAATAGGTTAAGAACCCCTGATATAACCCATATATTTTTTGCTCAGATTTTTATATAGTTTTAATTAGAATTTTCTGAAGTTTTATTGTTATCCATATTTAATTGCGCCTGGGGCATCCAAAGTATCTTAATCCGCCACTGAGTAGGACACTTGTGGTCTCTTGACTACATCAACATTGTTCACTTCATTGAGTCATCTAAAAAATGTACAAACATTTTGTTATTTATTGAATTGAATTTTATGATTATAAATCTAAATTAATTACATATTAATTAACAGTGCCGGCTTGTCCATACGCACTGCGGAACTGCAGCATCCCCAAGAAAATTAAAAAAAAATATATTATGTAAATATATGTACATAAATTGATATCTTACACCGCGGCTATAATATCAGAAAATGACGCACGTACATTTTGAGCAGTTTTAAATACTAAAATACAATCCAAATGTATTTTTTTTATTTTTAATCTACCGCAGCACCCCCAGATATTTGATCTACGAGCCGCGCCTGTTTATTAATACAATCATTCAACATGAAAAATATCTCTGTCTTGTTTTATGGTAGGCATATAACTATCGTAAAAACCATTATTACTTAATTTTCACACTTTATAAAGCCAGGTTGGTTGTCTAGTTATTTCCACGATAAAACTTTTGCTTGAAATTCTGCACAGAAATCGTTTGCATCGTTTATAACGAAATATCACGGCAATCAACACAACAGTCATATTTCTGATTCGTTGCAGGTTCGTCTAATTGGCTGCCATTTTCAGAACAATTAAAGCTGAAATGGTTGAATTGACCCCGGCTGCGAGACCTGGCTTACAAATACCCGATCAGGGTGACCTCACGAGTTTTCACGACCTAAACGGTATCGGCGAGATCATCTTGGTGCCACACAAAAGCATGTTGGATAAATGTTATCAAATATAACGCCGCGGACTAAAAAAAATATTAATTTGATTAACTCTTTACTACCTGAAATGTATAAAGATGCCATTGAGGGCATTGTATTTAAAAAAATGCATTATTTTCTCCATTGATACTCCTTTATAATATAATCTTGAGCTTTATAAGAAAATTCAAAAAACCTTGTTTTGAGATAATCGACCTTTTTAAATATGGAAAAAGGAAGTAACCCACACATAGCAAATTTTACAGGAGGCACAAAAACCGTGTTTTGATGATTTTGGGCTATATGTAAATTATGAAATATACACAACCTGGAAGTGCACGGAGACTTATAAATGGTGTTTAATTGACATAATCTAATATTGATAAAAGAAATTGTCTAGAAAAAACTTTTTTTCAGTCTGTTTTCTTGGTTTTAATTTTTTACAAGGTCATCGTTTTCAAACATTAAAGCTAAATTTAAATACTAATTCGGCATTCGCAGCTTGCATTCTTTTGATAGAACCTGTATCAAGTTTGATACATTGTGATTATCGAAAAAAAATCTGTTTTGAAAAAAAACTGTGGGTTACGTCCTTTTTCTTTTCCGCGGTCGATATAATGAAACGAACAGAATTGTAGTGAGGCGTTAGACAATACGATAAATAAATAAGCATCAATTGACCAAATTTTTACAGGTCAAAAACGATAAGTCGTCTTCCACCAAGCATTTTCAGTCAACATTTTAAATCTAATATTACTGTGATAGCTTACCGCCAAGGGATCAGATATTTTGAATTTTAATTTAAAATAAGGGTTAAAGTTTCGTCAAACAATCAATGATATCAAATATAAATACTTAATCAGTGGTGCGCACAAGCCTGTAAAATTAATTCTGTGCAATATTTGGTAAAACTTTGTGAATCAATTCGCTTATGGCTCCTGTAATTTTACAGAAGCTTGGTGGCAATGTGACACATTGTGTGGATTCATCGATTTCCATTTTTCCATTCCAAATATCCGACAATTGTTTTTTGAAACGTTCAGCGGAGTTACAATGGTAAGGATGTAGATGACCTGTTTCAGCGAGCTCAAAACTTAGAATATATTTGAACTTGCACAATTGGCATTCAAAGTACCCTATGGGTATTACTGTAATAAATGATTTATACTGAATGATTAACAATAAGTCTCGCAAGGGAGTGAGAATTAAAAAATGTTTCCGTTGCTTGATTTGAACTCGACACCCCTGGATTGCACATTATTGAATCACACACCAATCCCAGTCGGCAATATTACAAGGAGTCTCCAGCAGATAAATAAGTATTATCAGAAATGATAGAATATCGTGATACTTTTGACGCTATTAGTGCCAGATAGCGCTTCAAATTAATGGAAATTAGTAATACACATTTAACTGCATTTATAACGAGCGTAATAAATAGACAATAAGCGGCCAATTAGCGATAATTTTAAAACGTCTGAGATAACAATCAAATTACTAGATATTCTCAAGGATTGTTTCATCAAATATCATTCACTATTATTAAAAATATATTAAATGTTTTAATGATATATTATACCACGAAATCATGATTTATAATATTATATTAATAAAGATAACGAATTAGGTCATGAATAACATTATTATTGTTTTTTTTTCGAGTCGTAGTTGACTATCTGGGCGCTATATTATCGGTAAGTTTTTTGTTTATATATTTAAATATTATAATATAACATATATATAATATATACGCAGTGGAGTAGTGGGGCCAGGTCGGCGACCTGGTACCTGAAAATGAGCCAGGGCGCCGCCCTGCCACCTTTTTGACTTATAACATAATTTTCAATTACATACAGTGAGTACAGTTTTTTTAAAATTAATTGCACGTTTTTTTATTGATTTCATTGTTAACACTTTTGATTTTTTTTTAACTTCGGGCGGATATAAAAAAAAATAGGGAAGAAGTCAATGACCAACCTGGTACCTATTTATTTACCACTACACTAATGTTTATACGGGATTTAGGTAAAATCAAAAAATTACCAGGAATATATATTATAAATACAAAATATTCACTTTGATCAAAACAATTTACGCAAGCGTTTGGAAAAAGAGCGTAATCAACCCATTATTTGTTCGACTGTCGAAAAAAAGAAGGGGATGGTTGTTGTTTAATCAGATAAATAAATGTAGCCTTTATAAATGAAAAGGTGCCCCACCCCAGAACTATACCATAGCGGGGGATCAAATGTGTTTTGACATTCGGCGTTCTTAACCATGTAACTGTAGAAATGAACTTTAACTGACTGCTGTGCATTTGAATGCAAGGAAATGTCGAAAGGCAAGACCCAAGTCGTTGATGACAAAACGGGTGACAATGAACAAAACGTTACCAATTTTAGTTGGATATGCGATTGCTCAGTCTTCTTGATTCAAGTCTTACAAAATGAAGTGAAGTCCAAAATCTTCGTAAATGTAATATTAATAAATCATATTGTTATAGGTACCACGCACATTTTTGTTTCCCACTACTTTCCGATTTTAATTAAAACGGTGCCAGGCGGAAGCAAGTTTGAAAATAGTTTTCAGCAATGACCGGAATGTGAGATTTATTATATACGTTTTCAATTAGCGGTCGCCAGAGTGGCTGTCGAAGTGAAGCTCTATAGCCGGATACCGCCTTCATATTCCCCCTCGCGTTTGGCTTCCGCCGAACCCTCGGGCTGATATATTTCATCCCTTGCGATGACCGCGATGGAAATTGCGTGAAATTGCCGTAGACGCATTTTTAGTACACGCATACATAGATACTTCAAACGACCGTAATAATTTTTACGTCTTATTTTTTATCACAAATATTATTTTATAAAAGTTGTCTTAGATTTTTTTTATTACTGTTTTTTTTTCATTAAAGCGCGGCCAGTAAAATTTGGTGAGGCCCACTAGAAATTTCCATAGAACTATTATTAATACGGTCGCAGTAAAATTTTACGTGAGATCCACTGCTCTAGACCAAGTTTATCGCTAAGGCAAAACTCTTATTCTACAGAGACAGATAATTGAATTGTTATTATCTTTGCATTTAGCACATATCACGTAAACAATTTAAAATTCTGTAATCTGAGCACGAAGCCCTTTTTAACCTTAACAAGGTGTTCTATGAAAACGTTATAGCCATCGAAGATGTCCCGCGGTTTGCGGTGAAGGCCAATTATTCGCAGCCCAGCCGCACAAAAAGTTACAGCGCGGTCAAACCGCAAGTCGTTTATAAAGCTCTTGTTATTTTGATGAGATAATACTAAAATCCAACCGATATTTGACGACAGCTCGGGCAACTAAACGAGTTTTTTATTTCGCAAACTTCACTAAAGATATTGGTAATGCATTTGACAATACCACAGACTCTGAAGATAAAACTTCGTTACATTGATAATTTGTTTGATATAAGATATTTAACTTTTGCTTAGTTCACATCACCTGGAATAAATGACACATTTAATATTTCAGTATTACATTCCACATGTATGTTGACACAATATAGAAAAATAGTTAAAATCTCAATATGCAATAATTTCTGCGTACTACTCATAAAACTAATTTACCATGTTCTGCTGAATAAATGCATTACAAGCTTACTTTATACATCCATTTGATAAAAAAAAAACAGGAAAAATAATAAATATTATCAAAAATTAAAGGCCATTATTTATAGAGTCAGGTGTTAACAAATGCACTGGAACTACATTTATTTGTAAAATAAACAGTTATTATTCGGTGCATGGCTTAAACTAATGTTTTAGTTATTTCTCTTGATAAAATACATTTTTCAATTTGCTGCAAACTCCGCCAATATTGTTAAAATATCACCTTTCTAATGTAAAATGTAACAAAGTGATATATCAGAGTAAATATATGAAGATTTTTTCTCACGTAAAATAATGTTTTTCAATGCCTTAGCCTTTAATAACACAAAAAACTGTTTGATTTGAATTTATAAAGGCTTAAAAATACATTTACGATACATGTTTTGTTCTTTAAATTAAAACATATAAGATTCAGGTCGACTAAATCTCATTCTATATTTTGAAAAATCTTTAAAGAAAATGACCATTACAACTGATGAAACCTCGACTAATAGAGTTCACTATATTCATGAAAGCACTCAGTGACAGATTAAGTTATTTGGAGACCCCAGACGAAATACGGTTCAGAGTTCACGTTTTTCAGAAAACAAGATTCCATGTAAATACAATATAAGCTTTTTTGAGGCCCCAACTTTGCGCCTCGTGCGGTTACGGTGTAATCTGCCGCTAATAATGTTTTGTTTTCTATGTAATAATTAATACCTTCTTCAGATCTTACTCTCGAAGATACCATTTTTTTTTAATATCTAGCACTCCACATCTTGCGTTATTAAAATTCACGAAGACTTTCGAGAATTGCATCCTGAATGAATATTTTATTTACGTGTATCAATTGAGAACGTGTTTTGATATCTTATAATAAATTTTTCTATACAAAGTTGAATATAAAAATGCAATAACGTTTCATGTGCGCACAATAAATACCTTTTTGTGTCTCTCCTTTCATTAGGTAAGCAGAATCGATTGACACAAGCTCGCTTACACTTCCTGACAAATTATATTCAATTGCAAAATCAATACAAACTTAACGATATCATACGCTTTGTGCAATACAGCAAAGAACAGTCTCAAAACCTCAAATGGAATGCACATAGGCTTGCTGACTTGGCATCAACTGAAGGAGAAAGCAGATTTAAAAACATGCAATAGCAAAATATCGTATAATTCATAAAATATTTATGTAAATAAAAGATAACAGATTCCTATTTTAAAAGTCTTCAAACTCGATTAATTTTATGGATTACTGGGATTTATATACAAAAACATAGTTTTAATTCCATTAAAGAACATATGATTTACCTTTGTGCTTCTGATATTATTATTTTATTCGTATATAGTATATACCCATCTATATCTTGTAAACGTATATATATCTACAAGAAATATTTTTTGGAGCTTTGGCTAGGCTCGTGTGATCCCAAGCCTTCATATTATATTATTTATTTCATTTGAAATACAAAGATATGGATGGATTCAATTACCTACCACAATAACACTTTTATGGTGTACAGTAGTCAAGACTTGACTCGGTGGAAAAACATTATGATAAAAAATAAAACACTTTTAAGTAGCTTATATTATTTGTTAAATCGCAGGCTCGGTTTCGCTCATGACGAACATATTTAATTGATAATGCTTGCAACGGCTGAAACCGTGCATCCTCAGTTATCTTTGTTATATCCTCAAATTCTTTGTCAGGAACTCTGATATAACAGAGCGGTATTACGTTCTCTAATTATATACATTAAAAAAAGTGATGATGAGCCTTACTTCGAAGAGTTCAACGGATGCTTCAGAAGAGCCTGATTGTTCCTTGTCTCGTTTTAAAAACTATATACATTCAGTTTGATTGAAAAACCGCTGACGACCATCCATAAGATGAATTCGATAAAACTGTGGGACTATGGAAGAAGTCACGAAGACTAGCGTGGGATAGAGAATCTTGAAGGTAGCAAGTAGCAGCCATATAATCCGAGTAGAAAGCAGATATTTTAAAAAAATGAATGAAATTAACTACTCGAAATGTTGGTTAATTTTTCTATTTGATTATAAGGTAAACAAAGGCGTCACTATTTTTAATTTTTTAATTGTCTTGTTTTGCATCCGCCTGGTATGCCACTGTCTTCCCATATCACGCAACCAAATGGCCATAATTTTCCACAGCACAAAGTGCAAAACAATAAACATTTTCATGCCATCCAGCCAGGGACTCTAATGCGTCCGCCTTGTGGACACAATGGCGTTTCTAAGGTAATTGACAGGTTTACAAGAGTGGGTGCATGGGTCAATAAGTTCCATTACACATTTCATCCCATGAGGGTGTATTGTGTTATTTGCAGACCGCGTCATATGCAGATAACGTTATTGGTCGTATATTTTATTAAAGTAGTTCCGATATAACGAGCCGATGTGTCAGAAATACGCCATTGAAGATATTTCTAAGGTGAGTTTCAAGTTGATGAAACATTGCATCAATGTACTTTATATTTATATATATTTACATGACAAATATTGAAAACTATTATAATTTAAGATTTCGACTGAAGGTGCTTGGTGGAATTTCAATATTAAATTTGAATCATTCAAACTATGTACATTCTCACAGATTTTGTCACTAACGACCCGGGTTTCGCCTTTCGGCATCTTTAGGCGTTCAAGTGCACGGACAAAATCTGTGAGAATTTACTTAGTTTGAACGATTTAAATTTGAAAATAATTATGTTTATTGCTTGTTATATGTGAAAAAAGATTAATTCATTGTAATAAAACAGTAAAAATAAAATATTGATGGCATTAGAAACTCATCATATTTTATTTAAAACTGTATTTTTCAACGGTGATCTATGTATGTATGCGAAACATTCCTCAAGTTGGATAAATGTATTTTTTTTTAATAATGAGTAGTTTTTTCAATAGTTTGAGAATTATGTTCATCTTGTTAAGAAAAATAGATCATTCGGTCGTGTATACCAAACAGTGTACTTATTTTTTTATTATCAAAATCGAATCAATGCATAAAATTATGCAACTTTGCAACATATTTTTCCATTCGATATAATTATTATACTTACGTTTAAATAGGAAAAGAAACTCACAATATTTCATCAAAACATTGCGTTGTTTAAACATAAAACGTGCATACAGAATATTTTATAAAGGACTCGGAGTTTTATATGTTATAGTTATTTCAAAAAGAAAGAATAAAAGCTACACTTCCAGGATCTGTAGACATGTTTATTAAATCACAGCAATTTTAGATTGTCGTTGGACTTTTATATGAATCAATCGTTTCTTGGAAGTATTCTTTATACGCAAAGCTTCACTGGTTACTCTCTTCAATATGTAACCTTTTTAATTTATTTTAACCTGTTTTGATGATATATATTTTGTAAATTGTTTATTTCATGAAATTCATTAATTCATATTAAAACATCTTTGATATTTTCGATGGATTCGGCTTTAACTTTGTCAAAGTTCATTTATTGATATTATATAAATAAATTTCATCACTTTGCTGTGTGACAAAATGTGACGCGTGTTCTCCTCTTTCAAAGCATCTGGCAGAAGACAAAATTCAATTGTGTTTGATGATACTTCTCAAAGAGTCGAAACACTGTAATATTTCGCAAAAAAATAAATGGAATAACGAAGTTATCAAAATTAGTTTTATATTCTTCCTTTTTGTCATACAACTATTTTTGTTCATGTGGAAATGTGTGTATGATAAAAATATGGATTAAGTTACTGACTTAAGTAACTAATAGATACTTTCGATAAATTACTATAATAGATAAGTTAAAACTTTACTTATTATAGTTTGTTTTTACAATATAAAAACAGTCAGAACAAAAAACGGCATGTGATCGATTTTTTAGTACGGTACGCAAATAAAAAAAAAACACTTACATACGCACATAATTAAATAGTGCTAAATGACAACAAGTTTACGATACTTCTGTTCTAAACAAAGTTTTCTTTTCTAAGTAAGTTTAGTTCTGAAAATCTACCGAAACATTTTTTCAATGTGGCGTAATGATGTTTCAAATGGTCACTATGATTTTTTTTAAAACAATTTCATCAAGATTATTTCCGGAGTACTTTTTTCTCTTATCTGCATATCACATCGGTAATATTCGTGGACATAAATCGTTTCATTTTCTTATGTGTAAAACAATCTTGGTAGTATTGTTTTACTCTAATAGAGTTGGATGACATTTTTCGCATGGATATGATCGAGTTTAGACGAGTACTATTTTCTACGTTTTTTGGGTAAATTTTGACGAAATATTGTCGATAGACTGATGAGTGAATTTAAAAACAAAGTACATTGTTTATCACATTAAAAAAACAACAAAGGAAATAAGTTAAATATTAATATTATTCATCATTTCTTGAATACAAACTATTCATTTTCTAGAGATATGATTCACAACTTCAATACAAAACTCATTAAAAACAAAATAGCCTCGCCCTATAAAGAGTTAAAAAAACATTTTCATTTATTATATTTAATAATAATTGTTGCTGTTTAAGAACATTAAAAAAAACATTTCGATCCTTTTATAAACATATAAATATCATTGGTATGCTAGATCGAGAGATAAAGCTAATCTGAGATTAATTATTATTCGTTGTATATCTTGTTGAAGTTTGCTAATAATAATATTTTTTTGACCAGAGTTTCCAAAATGTTCCGCATGCAACATCAATTTAAAAAAAATAATTAATAACAGCTATACCTATTATAGGTACGGCATTATTTGTAAAATTGTAAGATGTAATTTTTCCATAGGTGCAAAGCCGTTTTCGGATCCATGGTGCAGAGATCAAAAGCTCTGTTCTTATTCGTACTTCTGACGGTTTGCTGACGGTTTGCAAACTGTTTTCGAATTAGAATCTTATTCAAAGCTTTTAGATTATAATTGTAAAACAGTTTTAAAGCCGTCAGCAAACCGTCAGAATTACGCAGAAGAACAGAGCTTAAGTCGTTGGCTACCGTAATTAAGCTTACAAGGCCAATTTCCAGTGTGAAAAGCATTAATTTTTCAATCAATTTAGCAGTTTCTGTTCAAAGGCATTGATGTGATGACTTAAAATTCCCTTCCACCCTTCCAATCCTAAAATAACGGGACGTAGCAAGAGCAATTTACTAACCACTAGTTATGTCCTAGCCCCGTCTTTTCTATATCTACGAAAAAGAGAGGCTAAGCAACTGAGTAACAAGTATTTCTCGTACGAAAAAATACATTGAGATACTTTTATTAGAAATCTATGTGCTACACATTGAGAACAGACATGGATTTAAAAAAAAAGATTTTCTACTATGAGTTTGCTGATGCTTCTGATCAGAACCAAAATTAAATCATTAATTTTTAAAAACAATATAAGTCGTGGCAAATGATATGAAACGACTGAAACGAGTAGAGATGGTGCCAAAATATAAATTTGATGGCCTAAGAGTTAGTTGTTGTTAGAATTCCGCAGGATTCTTAAAATTATTTTCTGGATCGGAAGTTGTAGTTATCTGAAAGATCGACATGTTCCAATAAAAAATTACATATCTCTCTGGTCATAAATATTTGTATGCGAATAATGTTTCATTAGTAAATCTTTATCATTTTTCCTCTAACATATACTTACCTGTATTAGACAGCTGATGTTACCTTCTTATAAAAAATGTTATTTCTAACCTAAATATCGCATTTTTGATAACATACGGGCTTATCTAAATTTTTACAGTTTTAACATATCGCAGCTTAACTAAAAATTACAACTTTGGGGACAAGTACTGGTAAAAGTATGAACAAATATAACTTTATTTTCAATCATCTTTGACCGCAAAGATGTATGTTACATTTCAGTACAACTGATACATCTCCGAAAATTTACTTACGCCCGTATTTTATTAAGCATTTATGATGTATCTGACTGACCTTGAACGACATTTTTTCGCACACATATATTCATAAACATTAGTGTACTTACCAATACATATCAAATTGAGCTCAGTTAAAATTATATCATTGTTATACGAAAAAAAATGTCTCTGTATTAGTACTTTTTATACCGAGAAAGAGCATTTTGTAACTGTTTTACATTATTCAAAAGGGGCCCCCGACCAATTATGTTTGGGGAACTCTGTGTTAGGTGAAGTTAGTTAGCCAATTGTACGGTAGAAAGTTGTTACAGCTCAACATTATTTCAAAGGTATTGATTGCATAAAAAGTGACGGGTTTTAGCTATTCTTTGACTTTTATTGGCGTCGCATTGCGATATTAGATTATTAAACGATTCTACATAATTAGTAATATGTTCTGTGCATATTCAGGTAAATAATGCAACTTATCATAACAGGTATTGGCATGGCAATAATGTTTATAGTTTTACATGTTTCTTGAGCCTCTTCCATTAGTTATATTTGTTATTTGTTTATTAGGCTATTGAACCAATTCAGTAAAGTTTTTAGTAACCACAGATCTAGTGACCAATGGACAATATAATCAAGTACAGTGGAACCCCTAATAACACGACCCCGAATTACGCGCTGGCTTGAAATATTCGCCGTATATCCCCCAATTGCACGGTCGCATTCCATTGTCGTTGCTACGAGACGGTAGTCTGTGTGGCGCATCTGTGTATTCAACACGTGCCAAGCTATACACGTATAGCCGGGGGACTGTCTATGTGTTGGATTTTGGCGCGCTTTGCATTTTATCACTTAGTAACTAAATATTTCGTCAATTTTTTTTTGCGAAACTAAGGGAAATTTTGGTTTTGCTTTTTTTGCGGAAAAACCAAATCCCATATTTTGTATGAGATTAAATCCCCCAATTACAACTACCCCGAATTACACTGTCTCGACTAGTGTAAATGGGGGTTTTACTGTACTTTTATTCTTCAATGTTTCAGATTCAACTGTTCAAATAATCGAATTTTTCGTTTCTTGAGAGATTCTTAGGCAATTCATAGATATTGTTATTATCTAAAATTCTAATTATGTATGCCTCAATTTCGTTATGGCAACTTTTTTTTCGCTCTGACCGAAAAATGCAATATATTTTATGGCCGTCGCTATCGACAACGTGTCGATTGAAACTTTTTTTTATTATTCTAAAAGGTACTTTTATGGAGCTTTCTACATTTGGTCATATTTGAGAACACTACACCTTAAAAGCACGTCGTATTTATTATTTTTAGTTAATAACAAGCGTTTCAAGAATATTTTGTACTATTTTATTTACTCGTTAATTGTTCTCTAATTTGTATTCAAAGTTGAAGATGTCTGTGACGATTCCAATTTTCAGCACCCACTCATCAATTTGATATAGAAATGAAGCGTAGAAAAAACCACTATCATTATATAAGTCTTTTCTTAATTAGTTTCTTAAAAAAAACCTAGAGAGAGGTTGAGCAACAGACTTACTACCGTTTCTCGTAAAACAAATTCTGATGAGATGTCCCATCAGGAATCTTCATATCTGACGCCGTCAAGTACATGTGATCTTTTTGGATATATTCATAATTATTTTTTATCAGAATACATTAAATAAATGAAACACAAGATTAATATTGGACATCTATTTTTCACATTCACCATATTACAATTCGTTACAATAATAGGTTGTTATCAATTATCTATTATACATAATATCAGTATCTATTGTATTATATGTACAATAATTATAATATATAGTTTATACTCCACGTGTATCTTTAAGTATGAAATTTAATTGATCTATTTTACATGCAGTCTACTTTACAATTTAAAATGTGATACTTATTTGAATTATTCTTTTGAATTTTTTCAAACGTCTGTAAAATAATTATTATCAATTAATATGCAGTAGGTGCATGCACGTGTGTCGTGGGGTATATTAATAAATAATTAAAAATAACATAAATTTAAGTACTGATAAGATCACTGGTTTATTTGGAAATATCTAAAAATATTAACCTATTTACAAAAAAAAAACTTTCATTTTCTCAATCGCTTTTGCGTAGCGTTTTTTTACAAAATTATAATACATATTCATAGTTACGCAAAAATACTTACAATACACAATAAAAAATAAATCTATTCGTACATTTTCTAATACTGTTCTGTAGTAAAAATTAAATAAGAATTAAAAAGTATGCTGGAAAATTATGGAATGAAATGTTAAAATAATTTATTTACTGATTGAGATATTCTCATTTACACAATTTTGCCATATGAAGCACTGTTATTTTTTAAAAAATATTAGCATTTTCTATGTGAATACAAAAAAAATAATATTTGAAAGGGCTTCATTACTCGTTGAAAATTGTAATTTATATGATTACAAATTGAGGGTGGACTATTTAATTTTCAATGAGATTGAGCGGTTTAAAGTTTTATAAATAAACATAAAATTATCTTGTGAGATGCCATAATTGTGCTTAACACGACAGTGAGATTGTTTACCTCAGCAGTGTTATTTTTTACATGAGCTAAGTTATCGATGTTGATTCAAATTTTCGGTAGCTGTATTGTAATGGTCGATTTTTTTTTAATACAGCTTTCAATTTGTAATCGTGGCTCAATATTTTTTTTATTGTAAATATGTTTTTACAAATGCCGAATATTTTAATAATTCATGTAACCCGTAATGAACTCGAAAAGTCTTTTTTTTACTTAGTATATAATTCAAGGTCATGTAGAGAAAATACTTGCGTAATTTATTTATACATTTTGATGTTAAATATTGAAAACTATCAAAGGCCAAAATATAAAATATTCTTTGTATTTAACTCGATGGCTGCCACAGACGAGATATCTCGTAAAAATGTTCGTGCTCAACACGCCAGAGACGAGTTATCTCGTCAATAACTAATTAAAATAATAGTTGCAAATTATTGCCGGCGTGCTAGGTAATTACTATTAATTATCTACGGCAGCTAAAAGGTTAAAAGAACACACTTTGCACCACACTTGATCTATCAGACGTGGTATCAATGTTTATTATTTTTGTAGGAAACGTCTACCAACCGGATACTGCTACATTGATTGCACATTGTGTGGCACAGGGTTAAAAAATTCGATTTGTAATATACGTTGAAGAATTTCTAAAATAAACAACTGTAATATTCTTAAAAAAGAGAATATTCATTTTCAGTTTTTGTTCAATTATTAATATATTTGTATATACATCTTAAAATTATTCTTACATCATAGAATCTATGTTTAGTAGGTATAACATTGATTTTTTCAAACATCATCTTTGGCTTTATGATAGCATTCTATTTGACTATGCATAAAAATAATATACAATGAAGGACTAATTCTAAAATATTTACATAATTTATTATTTTATACATAAATGCGCAAGCATTTAAAATTTTAATGTGATATGATAACATGTAATCTACTGGAAAATTAAAGTTTCAAATGATATTTTTATTATTTTTTATTAAATCATTTGATTCAGGGTACAACCCAAGACGTGCTTAAGGTGACTAATCTTGCTGCAAAAATGACGATATCGTCACAAAAATGACTTCTCAATTTGATCATTACATCGTCTGCTAACTTCCAGGAAAATAAATGTGTTACATAATGAGCTAAACATGTAAATAAAAATACATATTTCTGAACTAAAAAAAAACAGTTTAATAAGATTTTTTGAGAAAAATTTAAGTAAGACATTATTTTTGATTAGTTCTACACACTTTACTAGAGATTAATAATAATTTCGACCGGCTTTTGATCTCCTCAAACAAATGATCATCGGAACAAGATTTGGTACAGATCTATAAAAAAATAAACATCATATTATTGATTACTATGAATATGATAAATCAAATACTGAGTATTATTATACTAATGTAGAATGATTAAAATGTATGTTTTTTTATCATTTCTTTAAACAAATCAGATTGTCCCGGCAAGATATTATTTTTGCTTATTATTTTTTTATTAAAATACAATAGTTGATAATATGAAATAATTATTTTTTTATACATATCAATACAAACATACAATGATTGATATTGTGAAATATACGGGATCTGTATACAATCTAAAAACATTTCAGAATTGCAGAATAATACGCATTACATAAATAATACTTGAAATAAATAATTGCGACTTTAGGAATCGTTTATCTCACTGCTTATTATAAACATTAAACTGCTATACAAGCCAAAACAATCTTAAAAAGACCGATTATTTGAGATATGACGTTCTCGTTAATTCAAATAAAATTCTCCGAAGCAGACGAAATCCACTGGGCCTGTCTCTGTCAGAAGTACTCATGATAGTCTAGGACCGGTAGCACGTTTCAGTGCAAAGGACCTGTAGGCGGCGATCTCCTCGGCGGGGGCGGGTACGGGCTATACCTCGGTGCCGGGAACGGCGGCATCTTATGGATCCAGTGCTCTTGGGGATGCTGCGGTGGCCCGGGTGAAGGGGATGGAGGACGCAGCCACGGAGGCCATGCCGGGGCGGCGCCGTACAGACCCAGCGGTCTCCAAAGGCGAGCTTTTTCGGCGAGAGCGGCTGCTACCATGTTGTTGTTTTCTGCGTCTTGTAGACACTCTGGGTAGAGACGGAGTGGTGCTCTGAGAAGTTGCTGTTCCATTAACATCAGTTCCATAGGATCTCTGTTGGCAAAGAAAAAATCAATTATAAATAACATTGTTAAATTTAAGATTTTTGACTCAACACTTTCTCGTGACTTGTTATTAAGATATAATTTAAATAAAATTAAAATATTTTTTAGTAAGTACTGAATACAATTCAGATACGTGGTCAATTGACTTCCATCACCTTGGTCAAGGGTTCAAATCCCATTACTACCAGATTAATGTTTAAATAGAATAATGGATTTCTGCTTAAAACATGTAAGTGTGTGATGTTCAAAGTTTTCTTTCACGTTTCCAATCCAGAAACTAAAGCTAGTAAGGGCGATTAACTAACTACAAGTCATGTTCTAGCCCTATCCCTAAAAAGGACAGCAGTCAAATTTCTGTTAAAATGAACTCTCTTAAAACCACATATACCCCACATTGTGAGCGAACATAGCTTTTATAAAATAAAACTGCCTCGTAATTTTCAACTTATAAAACTTTGGAAAATACAGGTGTTTTCTAATGCGCCTATCATACAAACAAAGTATAACTTTACTGGTTCGTATAGTTATATTACAGTCTATAAAAAATAATTCAGGCTTATATCTTCAATTCGACACACTAAAAAAAACGTTTTTTTGTTAAAACAGTGCTTAGTATTCCATATTACGTTCCACATAATATTTATTACGAATTTTGTTTGTTGACGAAAACATTTCCCTCCATTCGGTCGAATCACAGTCGAACCAAAGTAAAACCAACTGAATTTTTCGTGTCGGCAAAACATCATAGAGAAGGTATGTTTATATATAAATAAAACTAGGCGAGATGCTCTTTAAGGCTAAATACTTAAGAGGGGAAGGCGTGAAAAGAATGATGCGTCGGCCCCGGGCGCTTCGCGGAGCCTCAACCGGGGCGTCTCGTGCCTTTCGCCGGTAAAACTTGCCCCCCAAAAGCGAGGTGAGCACTCTCGGACCGTGCCCTCCGGCCCGACCATAAATCATCCATTTCTTTGATGCCTTGGTAAAACATAACTATACAAAATACGATTTTCTAGGAGGTTAAGCCAAGCGTTTTATCTGTGTGAAAAAAAATACGGATCGATTTGTAATTTACAAAAAATGGCTGTGAATTAAAGGTTTTTAGGAAAAATGCGCGGAGAGATATGATTAATAGCCTTAAAATTTTTTACATGTTAAACCAATTCGCGTCACTCTATTTTTGTGTCTGTTTTACATGAAAGCTGAGCATTTAGCACATCCATTCTGAAATGAAAAACTATATCATCGAGTGTTTAAGATCACAGCGGACTAACTACAAAAATGCGTGTTTATAGTTAAGCTCAGTTTTGGCAATGCCACAATCACTTTTATTAATTACACTAAGCTATATCTCATACATATAACTGTTTAAAAAATACGGATGGGAATATCTACAAATAAAGATCACAAGGCTAAATCACTTGTTATATTATACGTTACCGTAGTGAATTTAAAACTATGTTTGTTTAAATATACTTCTGTGATCCTAAGCACACGCTATACTACAACTAAAATATTTCACCGATTAAATTGTTAGTGAGTATTTTCTAAAATATTATTTTTTATTGCCGATTCAACAACGCAAATATAGTAGAAGAATAACTTAACTAAAGTTTTACGTTTTTCTTTATATTCGAGCAACAAACGTCCGATCAAAAATCTGCGAAGTTATGGCAATAAGATTCATTTGTATATTTCTGTAATGGAATAACTCGACCAAACCATTTGGTCATAATTACGACGTGTTAATACCGGATAATATTATAATAAAGAACAGTATCCTCAGGCACTAGCGGCTTTTGCCCAAACTCGAGGTGATTCACTGTCCTAAGTTTTGTCAAATTAATTAATTACGCAAGAATATATTAATATTGTACATCTTTTATTTGTGTTATAAATCCCCGTCGGTGTTTCGACTAAATAAATTATTTGTAAAAATCATGCTTTTGTCTAGTTGATTTTCTATTCAATAACAAAACATAATAATTGGTTTTATTACATAATAAAAAATGAAAGTTTTGTCACGTGTATTATAATCGTCACTATGTGTGGTCAGGGGTGGCCCTAGGCGGTGATAGTAGTGCCACCAAGCCAGGCTTCATTTTGAAGAGACGTAAAATTAACAACAAAAAAAATTAGTCACATTAAAAATGTAATCTTCGCAAAAGTCTACCATTGTGAAAGCAATAAAATTGCCACTGTGTGATATTGACAGATCTCTTGAAATTTACAAAAAAATCTAACACCAACCGTTAGTGTGGTTAGATATTAGTACGAAGTACATATATCCTATCCTATATAAGAACCTATCAAGTTCATGAACAATCTGTCAAAAGTCTCTTTCGTGTAGGTCTACTTTGTATTTACTGTATTCGTATAATCGTATTTGCTTACTTCACAGCTATTCCTCGGTTTATTGGTAATGATTTCCCTAATTATACAATCAAATACATATTAACAATGTAAGGAACAACGTCTAGTATATTAAAACATCCTCTAAATGCCACTCAATATAATGCATTCAGTGAATTACGACATTCAGGAATGGTCAGCGGACAGTTCATTACTGAAGAATAGCTTCCTTGTAATATCATGCTAATCGGTGAAATCTCTTGATACGTGCCAAAATGGCATTTTTTCATTATATAATGTAAAACTAAGTATTATTCTCGTATATGTACCCAAAATTTATTGCAATAAATTATGTGACTGTAAGTTGAACAGGTCTCTGTTTTTATTTCTTAGAACGACAATCAGCTTTCGCATTTAGGAAAGAGGAGAGGAAAGCGTAAATCTGCTTGCGTACAATGTAGATACGACAGTTTTAAATGTATATGACATATTGTTTAAACTTTGTTTTTAGAATTAGCAACACTTTTTCCATTGACAGTTAATTTACCAGCAGAGAGCTGATTTTTACTCAGTTTAGTTTGCAATTTCATCATAAAAAGACTTACGCCAGAACAACGCTTGCAAATTGTCAAATTTATTTGTTTAAAAATCGTGCGGCCAGAACGTTACAGTAAATGTTGAGAGGTATAGATCCATGATGTATCCCATTTTCTTTTCCCAATTGAATAGCATTACTGTGGAAGAGCTGTGATTACAACAAAAAAGCTCAACATGTCACAAAGCATGTGTCGAGTCACAAATTGACTGTGTCGGTGAAAAAAATGTTGCCAACAACACTACATATATTATTTTAAAGAATTCATTTCACATCTTACAATGACTTATATATAATATTATGAAAGGCGAAGTTAATGTATTGACTATAATCATCTTATCGTAAAACATCTGTAGTAAAAATAATCTTTAAAATCGTTGTCAATAAAATTCATTGCTAATTTCTTGTGCGAGGTGTTCGAGGTGTTATTTTATTTTCGCTATTTTACTATCGTAATTATAGGTATTTAATGCTGCATTTCAATTGAACATAATAATAATAATGCATAACTACTCCGCGGCGAGTTTTACAGCTTTGAATAAGTGGCAAAGCAATTAAGAAAAATTAAAAAAAAATAATGACAAATGATCACCTATGATAATATAACATGATATAATTGTATTCTCATATAAAAACGGTGAGATTTTATTATTAATAAAAATAATAAAAAAAATATGTGCATGTCTGATGTTATTAGAGCGCGTATGAGAGAAAATAAGTGATTTTTTTAGTACTCATTTAAGTGTGTAAAAAATGTTGAAGAAAAGAATTATTGTAGGGTCAAATTATATATCATGGTCACTTTAATAAAAGGTTATTGGTGTTATTACAGGTAGTGATAGTCTGCGGTGTGGCACCTTCTTCAGGTATCGTAAACTTTTTACAAAACTTTTTTTTATATTAAATTACACCACTCCCAATATGGAGCATATGGCCTCTTCATAAAGGTATCTCAACCATTTTTCTACAAGTTTTTTTTGTTGGAAACTTTCTTTTTCGAAGTATGTAGTAGGTATATGAAGATAAAGCTAGGTTAAGACTAGTGGTTCACTAACCGCCATCGCTACGCCCCGCCCGAGGGAATTTTGAGACATCACAAACATCCATGATTTTTAACAGAAATCGGACAGATTGAAAAAATGCTGTTCATACTGGGACCCGAACCCGTTAGATCCGTCTTGGTGAATCCTACAAACTCAGTTGAAATTTTTTGGACTTGATTGTATTCTATATAAAATTGTGGGATTTTTTAAAAAAAATAATGGTTTTAGTTTTATGAATGTAACGCATTTCCAACAAAAGTTTACATTTAACATCTGATGTATAACTTATAAACATATCTTTTTTTAATGGATTTGACGGTAACTTTTGTAGCAATTTTTTTTTTATAAAAAAGTCAAATGACATGTTATTCCGACAACGTTTCTCAAAGAGATGAAGCACAAGTCAAAACAGTGCAATAAAAATTGTTAAATTAATTATATTTTTACTGTCATCAAATAAATATTGTCGTTCATATGTTTTATTCATTTCTTTGTTTGTGGAATTTTAGATCTTGGTGTGAGACGAAATTTTGTTAATAATCGTTCTATTTATTAAAACTAAGACATTACCTTTTTTATTACTTCATTACCACGTACTATATAAAACTCCGAAATCCGGAAAAACATTATAATTTTATAAACATAAACCGTAATGATAAAATATTTTAAAATGTTTGTATTCATTAGGTGCAAGATAAAATAAAATATCGGTACGGATACAATTTATATTTTTAATCAGTTTTATTTAAAATATTATTTTATGCCAGTTGTTGACCTCTGAATAAATTTAAGCGGGTTTTTCTTGAGTACAGGTTGAATTAAACGAAAACGACAAAAATACTCATTAAAGCAAAACGAAGGTGAGAAATAAACACACTTAGACTATGGTCTCTCTAATAATGTCGGCGCAGTAACAAAAAATTGTTTTCTGTAGTCTCTGGGAAAGGAGCCATACTTATATTTAGGAAATAATACCATACAATATTACGATAGATGTTTTCCAAGTATATAATTATTTAACTTAATAAAAGAACCTTAGCCACGGTTAAACAATTTTCAAACCTCTTTGTTATTTTGGTCATTTCAGTATAGTGATAAGATTATTTTTTTGAAAAAAAATAAAAGGTGATATAAGTTTTGACTGTTTTTATAAATAATCTATGTAATTTTTATTCATTTGTTTTAATGCTATCTCAATTAATTTGTATCAAACTAGTTGACGTGTTTCACATTATGGGAGATGTGAACGCACAGAAGCATTTAATTTAAATAATATAAGTGAAGTACTCTATACTGCATTTTTTACTATGAATCATTCAAATTTAGTACATATCGTTTAATTTTACAGACCGTTAAAATATGACAACGTATATCTTAAGGGGATCTAAATTTCTTGGTGCTGAAAAGCAGAATGTGGCAAGTCAAGGTTTTTTTTTTAAATCATGTGTTGGTCCCAATTTTCTAATGAGACTACTATGAAGAAGGTCCAATAATGCTCTACTTAAGATAAATCTTAATAGTCCAAAACTAGCAAAATGCAGTAGATTAAGCATGATGCATTGTGCTTCTAAAAATTGACTATCATATTGAGTACAATCATGTTAAGCACAGTGGACAGTCATTTTCACATTATATAATAATGAAATTAAAATAAGTAAATGGATAGCTGACCGAACGTTTCAATTTTGTGACATATGAGAAAATGAGCAAAATGAAAAAAAAACTGAAGAAAGTATTTTTTGTAGCGAAAAGTAGAAATTGAAAAAGGAGTAAGTGCCAACAATACACAACTTTACAATGTTGTTTACTTACGATTCTGTTATATATTGTGTTAATGACAATTAAAAAAAAACACGAGAAATGTCTACAAATAAACAGATTATTTTACAATGTTTATATATTAACCACAATAAAATTTCTACGCAGTTTTATCTGTATCTAGCTTTTGTGTGCTTATTCTTTAGTCTTTCATATAATGTTTCATGTAATCAATTTGGCAATGCTGTCACTTTCTGTTTTATGCGCTGATGTGGAAAATATTTTTTAATTACAACGACGAAAAGAAGAAACCATAGTAAATTACAGGCAAAATTACAATAGATATTCCTAATATATTATCAGAGTTGCACTGGCATGCTTTGAGAGGGTGAAGACTGGGAGGGAAAGCGGGAAGCTGCGGGGTCGTTCCGATACGAGAAGCTAAATAACTTGAAGAAAAAAAACCCAAACGCTCGCCGCCCTGTAATTTGCCGCTAGGAGGCGTTGCTGTTGATGGCATGATGATCGTAATGTTTGGAGCTGCGTGTGAAGATGCTGGGAGAGGTCAGGGAAGAACATCACGCGGCCGACGTAATAAAACTATTAGCAATTTATTTTCAAACACTTACAGCAATGTTATCGAGCGCGGTAATGCGGCAAAATCCGAAGAAGCGTCTACGCCTATGTTTATAATGAAAAATTATCCAGCGCACTTTACATTGTGACTTATCTCACATCAATACTAAACAAACAACAAGCTCCTAGATAGAAGCCACCTAAATAAGTACAGAGCCGAAAAAAATACGTTATCACAACACTTAAATCAGTCGATAATCAACAGAAAAATATACCGCAAGAAGCCTTCTTTTCTGTAACCAATATAATAACTGCGTAAATAATCGATACACTTTAGTTTAGTTACTTTCATTCTGACAAATATGTTAATAAGTAATTCATCAATATTTATACCAGACGGGTTAAAAAAGCGATGAAATGTTTTTACCAACATATTAGAAAATCTTATATTGCCAAGTAAAGATATCTTGTTGACCACACATTGAAATGTTTAAGTTTTCGGTAGTAAAACTTTGAGTCGTAACATTGGTTTTATTAAAAATATCAAACAATCAGTAATATAAAACTTTATAAATAAGACATACTGAAAGAAAAGAAGTGATGCCTCGTGCAATATAAGAGAACAAATGTATTTTAATTGCTTGGAGTTAAGTCATTTCTGGTGACACTTATTGTAAAAAAGTAAATGAATGTACGTTTATTATTTAAATATGGCGATTAATAATATTCAAGTAAGTTATGATTGAATGTAAAATATAACTGTAATAGTCATGCGTAATGATTCAATATAGGATCTAGTAACATTAAAGTATGCACATATGTATATCAATCTTCGATGGTTCAATCAAATAATGTAACGTTGTTTTTTTTCAAGGTGATAATATCTTAAACCTCAAACCAGTCGCTGGACCACCGGGCTAAGCCGCTGACTTGTTTTTTTTTTCATAGCATTATTTTGTTTATTAAATAGGTACCAACACTTATCTTGTAAAATTAATGTTCACAAGATTTTTTTACACATTTTTTGAATAGCTTTTTTCAAATCTTTTGTAAGCATCTAGAAAAAGACATTTGCATAATTTCGGATTGTCACAGAGCATTGATTTATGTACGAATATTACGTGTATGTATATCGCATATAATTTATCAAAATTTCTCAATTGAATCACGCGTCTCGGCGAGCTCTGCCATTCGCGTTGTGATAAACGAGGTAAATATTTCGAAGTAACGTGATCTTTCTGTATGATAAGCAACGCTGCTCACCTGACGAGCGGCTCTGTGGACCACGAAGCGGCGAGCGATGCGCGATATTATTTCTCTCGCATCAAATTTGCCGGTAACAAATTTTCTCACCAGCCCGAAAAGAAATTATCGTACGAACAGACAGACCCACAGCGACGGTAAAGACCATTCTTACACGCAACTGCAGAGTATATTATGAAAAGGAAGAAAGTTCCAAGAAAAAATGTACCTACGCAAAGAGTCGAGTGAATTAATAATAATTATAAGACTGCCAGAAATGTCTTAAATACAACTATGATTTAAAATTAACGTAATATCATTAATTTATAATCTGTAGACTTGTTGGTTTCAATGTAAGCAAACAACTCTCCAGAATAGTTCATTTGAAGTGTGAGTCGTCGAAGGTCGAAGTATCTACTCAAAAACTTGTAACGACAAAATGAATAAAATAAAAGATCTTCTTCAGCGAGCAACAATTTTTGAAATCCACCAGTGAGCTAAAAAAAGTTTCACTTACTTTTGTAGATTATTTTACAATCTGTCAATTTTAAACATTCAATATCTTATTAACAATCTATCAATCCCAGGATCCTTAATAATTGTGAATCCCGAAATTTACTGTGACACGATTTTATGGTGAATGATCGATCCCGTGGTCTTGAAATCCGAAAAATTGTGATTCTCGAAGTCTCGGAATAGCATAAATTAACCGGGATTGTATGTCTTGATCTTGACTGATTTAATTGGAAAAATATCGTTATAGTGCTCTGTCGCATGTGGCAGGACTTGAATATCACTACTGAAAAATTCTCCAACTAACTAACCATTGGCGGATCCAGAAATTGTCCAAGGAGGGGGCCATTCAATTCGAAAATAAACATCATACAAAAATAATACATTGAAAAATAGATGATTTTATATTAATATATCTATATAAAAGTAGTCAATACATAATCAAGTATGTATTTTATAAAACATCGTAAACTAAAAAATTAAAGATCCCATTTCACAATTAAGTTTTAATAATGTAGAAAAATGAAGAAAAAAATCTCCTCAGGAGGGGCCATGGCCCCCATAGCCCCCCCCCCCTTTAGACCCGCCAATGTAACACTGTTTAGGCTCCTTCTATCATTGTCTATTTTAAATATATGTCGTCATATTTATACTATAAAGAACACGGTCATATTAATAAAAATCAACTGTACCTAAAGTACGAATTGAATTGAGTTTCTTTTACTCAAAGAAAAATATTATTAAACCTCAAAATATATATTATATTGAGACCGGACTTTTAATTTATAATTTAATGGCTATGATTTAATAAATTAATAATTATAAAAAAACAGAAAATAAACAATTGATTGATTAGGCAATGGAAACGTATAAAAAATCGATGATTATTTCGCATTTATGACATCCTAAATATTCATTTTCATAACCGAAAAGTGATTTTTATTATATTACTATTTTTTACTAATTCCACATTTATTTAATATGATGTGAACCAGTATGCTTCATGAGTAGCATTTTCAGCTGATAAAAGTAAGTAATAATAACTGTATTAAGTTTAGTGTTTCTTTTAATTTTTAAGACAAAACGACGTAAGCTAAACCACAAGGTCTCGATGATATATACCTTCAGTTAGAGGTATCACGTAAGTCATTCGACTGAGCTAATTTAGGGTTAATTATATATTTAGTAAATTAACACCTGTGAGACGCAAATGCCTCAAAAGTGTACGCCGACCGAGCGGCCGGCCGCAGTTACTCACTCCGGCCGAGAATACGCGCCTCGGGCAAAACTGGGAGTAACACTTAAGTAATCAACGGGTAACTTTTTTAATTAAAGGACTCGGGTTTCCGTTATTGATGAGTACTACATAGTTTTAAATTCATAGAATGGAGCGTGGAGGGATTGATTTCATTTTAATGTTTTGATGTAAGCCGACTGGCCAGAAATTATGCCAAAACGTATAAATTGTACATTCTTACAGACACTCGGATCAAATAAATCAGATTTAATGATACCGAATTAAATATCAATGTTTCTATATCAGACATCAAATGTACCGATCATTGGTTGTCTGCAATTCGAGCTATGTTATTTTTTTATTATTTAAAAATGTGGATTAGCATGACTAGTAAGCACGGAGAGGCTTGCACGGGCTCCTTGTTAAAATTGACTCATAACAGCAATCTGGTTAAAAAAAGAACAACATTCTTAGATCAAATCAGTATCTTACTTTTTTGCATTTTTTAACAAATATATTATATACGACAGTTTAAGTATGAAGTTTTGAAGCGAAAAGAATAGTACGTATAGTAGAATCCGTCTATAACGACATCGCTTACAATAAATCAACCGATTTTTTTGCGACGAAGATGTATTCTCAAGTTTGGTTTTCGTATGTAAAAATTACTATGAAAAAAAAATCGTTTAGTTTTTAGTGAGAAGTCGCCAGTCCCTAGATAGACCGTCGTTTAATCCGAATTCTACAGTATTTTTGCTATTGATATGAAATATTTTTCAGCTATTGGTTTGAAATATTTTACGGTATATTGCTTATTGCTTCATAGTGTTAGTAAATATTTTGATAACATTCAATTGCTTTAATAATTATTCCGTACAATCATATAAAAGTGATAAAAAAATTCGCTCCTTTCCCAGAACACCCCAAATAACTTTGAGATTAAGTTAGCCACTAGTTAATGTATTGGCAGCCCACCGCTGCGCTGCTTGCGCGGTATTTTTTAATTTTTTGGATGGCATCAATGACGGAACTATTTTGAAATATATTTGTTTTTTTTTTAAAGATGATTAAATACTGTTGTTATAAAACAAGATTATGTAAAAATATTAATACAAGAACGTGCGGTTTTATTATCAAGACGTAAACAAAATAATAAATATAGTTTTTTGTCCACAATGCAATATCACATTAATAAGAAACGTGTAACCGCCCTTTTAAGCAAAATTATGCTGTCTCATATCATAATTTTAATTGAATCGTATTACAATAAATCTTAAGCAGAAAATGTGTTTTATTAATAATTGAGTCCTAAATTGGCACAATAAAAACCCAAGATATAACCAATTATTTAGATCAATAAAAATATTCAATAAATGTTGAAATAGTACAATCTATAATTGAATAATTTTAGTTGATACTTGAAATAGTCTTAACCTGCAAAAAATATGAATGTACTTATGGCAGTTGTTGTAATTTTAAAAAATCAAACATATTTTTTTTTGTATACTTATTTCACTATAATAACAACTGATTATGATCGGTTATGACTAGAATCATTCGTCAAAAATCTATTATTGGTTGAATTTTTATTTTTTTGAATGTATTTTCATTTCTTATCGATGAAATAAAAGTACTGAATGTATTATAAAAAAACTAAGCTGTAGGTATAATATATTAGAAAATCTTTTTATGAAGTAATAAAAATATATTCAATTATATGTTTGCGTTTATTTAATAAAACAAAAAACTTTCACTTCCTTTGGGGGAACATCATTAGAAATATATAATACATTCAAGTAAAAATAGAAAACAGTATATACTTACGGTCGTCAAGAGTTATGCTTTACGATAATTGATAATTGTTTATTCAACACCCCATCGTCATAAATAAATAGTAAATTGGCGTAATGGTGAAATTGCTTCCAACCATATTTTCATTGTGGAACTAAATACTTTTCAATTAGGCAATACAGTATGTATATCACTTTTAAAGTGTTTAATGTCAATACTTGGTGGAAAGGTATTATATTAAGAAAAGCACAATATTCCTTTGTACTTACATCCACTTTTAATTTATCAAGATCATAATTTTGATTAGTAAAAAGTGAAAATAAGTTCAAAGGAATAATGTGTTTTTCTTAGTATAATTTTATTTAGTTATTAAATTTGTCGAGAAATTGTGTATCAAAATGGCTGAAACAGTAGGCAAGCAACCGACCCACTACAGTAACCCTCTTTTCTATCCACATCGAGCCCATGAATAGATAAACGGCTGCGATAAATTCCACTTTAATGGATTCCTCGTAGAAAAACCGACACGTTGTTTATTTACAATTCTGCGAGACTGCAGCGCGCATTTTCCTTCAGCCGGTCTCACACCTCCGCCGTACGGCTCTATCATTCGCGGCGCGAGGCTCAGGTTTCCCCACGCCATAATATATCAGTCTGGATGTGAAAAAAACGGCATTTAAGGAGTCGTAAATAAGGAGCGGGAGGCTTTAAGGGCGAGGGCGGCGCCCTGTCATTAGTGCGCCGCCCGATACTCCAGCGCCCAACTCGGCAAAGTTTATTTCAGCGAAATAATACATTGCGTGGAACAGTTTTGCGCGAAGAATTGTATACGCAATGAAAGTTTTCGAAAAACGAAGGCAGCAATTTGTTTTTATTGTACATTATAGTAAAGATATACTCAGGCATTCATATTGTTGTGAACAGAATAAACTGTTTACGTACGTTGTATATTTTGGACTCACACAAGTACATACTAAATATGGCATACTAAACATATTTATCACGTAGTTTCTATTATATTTTTTAAATTAGTGTATTGATTCAGCTGTAATTTTTTTTTTAACTTCTTATTACTAGATTTTAAATATAATATCGTCTTTACATTGAATATTCACACTCATAACACTATTTGTAACGTAAATGTATAAATAGTATAAAATTAAATTTGATGACTTTGTTTTATTTTTTCAATATTGTGACTACATTTATAATGTAATTGGGAAACAAATGAACCACAGTCAAAACTCAAAAGTAAAAGAAAAATAAACTTGATCTGGCACAACATTGTTTTCAATAAAAAATAATATTGAACGATATTACCATTGCAACGAAATGTTAAGCACTCTGGAATTGTTCATGTTGAAATGTTAATTTCAACAATAGTCACTACAAATTGCAACTTTACTTAAGACAGCAAATAAATGGCATGAAGTAGAGCTAAATATAAGTGTGAGCGCTGGGGGCTATCACGGCGAAACAAATTGTCGGTTGTTATGTATTATTTATTATACATTAAAAGTATTATTCATGTAAACTACATATTGAAAACATGATATTACTTTTATATTTAGTTTTTTTTCTGATGTCTGTATGAACTTATTGATGTATAGAAACTGAATTCTTAAATTTTTACTGAGAGAAGACCAAAATTTTGTAAGAACGATAATTAATTTTACACAAGATTTTACACAATTTATGATAATACACAATTGTTTTATGATCGCTGTAGCCAAGCTGTAACGTTCTTGGGTAAATCTATCCAATTTCGCAGTGGATTATCTTCCTGAATGAAATTTTGTATATAATTCATCAATTGTTCAATCAATTTACTCAATAAATGCAAAGGCATCTTTGATTACGATATTTTTATCCCTTTCCATCCACCCAAGACTAGAAGATTATTCGTAACTATGATAAGAAAACACGTGTTAATTGCATCAAAGAAAAGGCGGGACCTGGTTTTTTTTCATTCATAAATTTACAATGTTTCATGTACTTATATGTATGCTAAGTGATGCAGCGTAAGATGTAAAAAATATTTTGCAAATTGTCAGAAAAAAATATACATTTGTAATAGTTCCATAACTTTTATTTAGTTTTTGTAGCTACTGATTAAATTTGGTTTTATGTATATTATTATCGTTTTTTCAACTCCTAATGAAAGGTTTATTTCCGAAATTTGAATCGTTCAAATTATGTACATTCACACAGATGTTGTCACTAACGACCCGGGTTTCGCTTTTCGGCATCTTCAGGCGTTCAAGTGCACGGATGAACTCGAACTGACGCCTAGTAAGTGAATGTTTCGTGTATATATAATAAATACATGTATCAACGAGTTTAAAGCCAAAAAGGATAAGCCCATGGGAATGCTCACAGATTTGAGTAGTGAGTGGTTTTAAGAATTACATTTATTTGAAGATGCCGAAAGGCGAAACCCGGGTCGTTAGTGACAAAATCTGTGTGAATGAACATAATTTGAACAATTCAAATTTAATATTGAAATTCTACCAAGCACCCTCAGTCGAAATCTTAAAAGTTTGTTTCCTAGTTTTCAAACAAGATATTTTGTTTTGTTTTTGTTTTCCCCCACAGAAATATTACTAATAACCAAGAAACAGCAGTTTAAAAAGATCTGATTTAGAACATATTTTAAAAAACATACATACGTTGACGTATACATATTAAAATATTTATTAATAAATTGAAAAGGTGTATTTACAATGGAAACTTTAAATATCGCTTATATGACATCAATTTCTGTTATAAGTATAGTTAAAAGATAGTTTGCGGGTACTAAAGTGCTCATGGCCCCTAAAAGTATTAAAGCATCCCTGCATCCATCGTATCTTTATTCTTATAAATTGGTATTTAAGTAATATAACATATTATGTTTAAAGCTATCACCAAACATAGCTACTACCAATATGCGCTGGATAGCTTTTGTTGAAATGGTAAACGAGGAAAATGTAAGCTTTCCAATTGATACGGGCATTGCGTAAAAAATCAATAGGTACGTAAAAGAATCATATTTATAATAAAAGTGCGATTATTATTAGAGAAAAGTTTAGTCTTTTTCTGCCCTTGGGTAACGATTTGTTGAACTAAGTATTTATTCACTTGTGGAATATTTTAATAAAGAAATTACTCAATACATTGTAGCAATGTGCATAATGATTTACATCGTGTAATGTGATAATTATATAAGAACTTAATTAGATATAACGATGACTTGTGCAAAGAAAATACTGGGAATATTTGTTTTCTTATAAAAATACTACACAGTAACTGACAAAATTTACATTTTTATTACCGTGTCTATGGATATGGATGCTACGGAAATCATAAACAAACAACTATGTACATCGTCAACTTAAAAGTATATATTTAATAAATTCCATTATGCGATGAAAATGAAAGAATCCAACCAATGCAATAAGACTATACATACAATAAGGTTGGACCAATTCTTTTACTCTAATTTCCCTGTCTGAAATCGTATTTATTTTGCGAATTGAACCGAATTTAAACTTTAATGCTATGTGTTTTTTTATATCTAAAGGTGACTTCTACCATTAGTTGGTAAATTTTTACATCTTTTTTGTAAAGAAAAGATGTTATAAGATTTAAACCCTCACTTTTTACTTATTAGATAATTGCATTCCGTTCAGATTGGAAATATATCATATAGAATTTAGGTTATCTCAAATTCAATTAAAAAAATATCGAATTATCTGTTCAAACTAACGATATTCTATACAAGCTTGATAATAATAATAACTAAAACACATAACTTATTTCTATAAAGGAACAACTTAAACGTAAAAAGAATAACTGGATCAGATCGTAACAAAATTATCACAGTTCAAGTTCTTGCATTTACAACAATTTATAAACGTAGCGTAATCATAAGAAATAATATGGTGATAGCTCTCTGGAAATTGCATCTAAATAATATATAGTACTTGGCAATAGAGTACATTATAATTATTTCCCGTCAAAATTCATGTGTATCTAATTCATAATTGCCAAGCAATTAAAACTGTGCTTTTCTAGCATAATTCATTATTTTAAAGTGCATTACAAGAAACAACAGCTGGTACATGGCGAGATTATATCAATTAAGAACGTAGAAAATAAATGCATGATATTTTCAATTAACAACAAATTATCTACTCTCGGTATTCATTTAAATTCTCATCATTAACGCACTACTATCATCAGTCACTTTCTACTCTTTGCTGAATGAAGACTTTTCTAAGCATTATATAATTCTCTGCTATTGCATTTCGTCTTATCGAAAGATTTACGGTACTTTTCCGATTATTAACCATTTGAGTGCTGAGTCATTTTTTAATTAATACGTTATCTGAGTTTGCTGAATAAAAAGTGGTAAAAAGGATACTTTTTATAAAATTTATATTCAACTCAGTTTTCGACGGATTTTATTTAAAAAATCACACAACAAACAAATATTTAAATGTTTTTATAAAAAACATTTAAATATTTCCAGAACTTAATATATTTTTTTCTAAGTAAAATCTAAATTTGAATTTAAAAATGTCACTGTTTTCATTTTTTAACATTTTTCTGACACCATTTATTACATTATACAAATTTCTACCTATCATATAAATAAAAAAAAGATATCTTGCGTAAGAGGTGCATTTTTATAAAAAAAAATCTTATATACACTTATGTACATTGATCGATTGATGAAGTAAATTGCAAACGTGTCATTTTCTTATTGGTATAATTTTATTTATAAATTATATAACTGTTGAAGACAATTCTTTCTAATATACTGCTGATAATTTTCTTCAAAAACTTCAATGTTCAACGCTTTTCAAGATATTTAATCTGGGTAAACGGAAGCGACGCGATGGCGCTGCCCGCACTTTTGGCGCAAATTTTAAAGAGCGCCACCACGCTCTTCAGGACTCTAATGGTTAAGTATATAGTATAGTATATATTCTCACTATTCGTGAAGGTGGCAATGTGAAGAAAATTAGCTATTATCATGCATCGCTTTGATATGACAATCTCGATTGCTACCGATCAGACCACTCTAGTGGCAATATCCATTAAACCCGTTACACGTACGAACTGTTATTATCTATATGTTATTATTTTATGTTGGAAACATTGCCATGCACCTGTGTGCGAGTTGTGAAGGATTGGCGTGTAGTTCCCCTTGCTCCTCTTGACCCGCACAGGTGGAATCCCTTTGGAAAGGGGAAAACAACCATTGACTTATGAAACGTATTTCCAATATGAAATTTATTACATCGCAATATATTAATAAATTTTGTAAAAAGGAGAATACGCCTACTATTTAAAGAAGAAATGAATCATAAAACCAAACTGCCAATAACTTAATTGATTTTCAATACACTAGAGACATTAAAAAAATATGCTATTATATTTATCTATTATAGTTTTTATCTTCTTTATTTGGTACCGCTTTGTATTGAAGAATTGAAATGAATTAGCCAATGATTACAAACGCCTACGAATTTTAAATTTGTCAACTTTTTTGTTGCGTACATTCCTAAAATGTTTGGCCCTAAAGTCCCCATCCATTATTTAAAAAATGTATTTTTTTTATCCATGTCCGCTCCCAATTTGGAGCATATAGCCTCCTAATGGAGGTATCTCAACAGAAGTTTTTTCTACGAGAACTGTTTTTTTTTCAAAGTGAGTAGTAGAGAAAGAATGATAAGGCTAGAACAGGACTAGTGGTTGACTAATTACTGTTGCAACATTCAGTTATTAATGGATCAGAAGGATGGGAGGAGAGGAAATAATGTGAATTGACATCACAAACACCCATTCTTCGATCACAACTTTAATTTGATTAATTCTCAAATTCACTGTGATCTGACCGGGAATCGAGCCCAGACCTGTGTGATCGGTAGAGCAAGCTCTAATCAACTGGGCCACAGCAGGTAACAATAGAAAAAATATTTAAAAAATATAGATTCGAAATATATTTATAGCGCACTGTACTAAAAATTACATTGAATATGACTACTTTGTCGTTTATATATTTTAATGTATACATAAAAGAGCAAACAATATTGCTTATTAAAGCTCCTAAGAATTAGGGTGTGTATATATTCTAAACGGCGTTTAGAAAATAAATAATGCACATATAGCGATATTGGATATAGTCATCAGATACATAAATGCGAATGATCTTGCTCTTCATATTAAAGAATTTACGATTGCATAATAACTACTTGAATGAACATATTATATTTATTCGTCTTTATGTATTTGTATGTCTGCTTCAGTCTGTCACTTTGTCAGCACGTGCACAGAAATATGTAGTGTATGTGCGTACGCATCAGGGTATAGAAAATCTTGGCAAAGGGTACTGCCATCTTGTGTTAATAGGTATAGAATATATCATACTATATAAATTATTATTGTTTAAGAATTATGCCGCGTATATAGTGTCGATCCCTGGCCAATAGGATAATGAGAGTGGCAAAACGATGGAACCTTTCGTTTCTGACGAGTCGAGATGTAAATCTTGGCTGTAAACACACCGTAATATGCCTTAAAAGCTTTTCAATTTAAATAAGTAGCCACGGACACACACCTTTTGTACCCAATATCGATATTAATACTATGCCTTATTGTACAAAAAAATGCACGCCGACGCAAAGTGGTTACCGCTAATAATACAGTGGGTAAGTAGTAAGTACACGTAATAGTCTTTTTCATCAGATAACGTAGATTTTTTAACGTAGGCATATTTGTTACAATTTAGTTTTAAATACTAATTGGAGCACTTTTGAGCTACGTTTATTTACCTTTGAACAATTATACAACTTACTCATTTTATTTAGCACATTACACCAATTGAGTGCAATTAAATATTTGAAATCGTTAGAATTTAATTATTCCATGCATCCGTTGCAGGTTTCCGTTGAGATTTTATTTTCTTATGCACAAAGTATAAAGACGCTATTTTTTCTACGTTGCCTTTAAAATTATAAATAATCTCTTATTTTAAGTGGATATTTAAAGTCTTGTTTCATTTAATTTCAGCTACTGATAGTATTATATGTACATCCGTAAGAACAAGCTTGAATTAAAACTTTTTTTTTGTTTGTGTATACTTTCAATTTTCATTACAGTGTAAGCACGCAATATGGCCTCCAATCCCACAATTCTGTGATCCCGTAATTCCGAGATTGTGACAGTACTTATCCCGGGATTTTGGAATTGAGAAATTTAGGGTAAGTTGCACGAGGGCTAAAAAAAGGATATTGATTTATTTTGGGAATATATATATAGTATATGGAGAATGGGCTTTTGAATATGCAAATCCTGAAAGAGATAAAAAAATAGCTCTCATTGCGTTAATTTGGGAAGACCGTAAATTGAGTTTCGCATTCAAAATTCTAAATCGTAATATTATTGAGTAATTTAAAAGAAAAGTGACCTAAGGCGAGTCTAAGCTTTCATGTACAGAGATTCGTCATTTATATTGCATTGCGCAGTATTTTGTACACATATTTTTTAATTATTGCATACACTTTTCATATATGTATTTTATGTTGAATTTTCAATCCCGGGATCACAAAAGGGTCCGGGGTTGGATTCCTTAACATGCACATTCATTAAATTTGAAATTCTGTTAAAAAAAACATTCAGTTTTAATAAATATTTAAATCTTTTTAGAGGTCAATATACCTACATGTAATGTTTGCCACGTCTCACTCATGTGTGCATATAATATATTAATAATTCATGCAGAAATAATACAGTTCATGCAGGGAAGAAAGGACAATACTAAACTAAACTTTTATATACTCATTGGATAACCATTATTATATGAACAGATTTTTTGAATTCATCGTGAAAATATGTTAATATCTTGTATATAACTAGTGTTGTAGTATAGAAAAGGCAACTAATTCATACAATAAAATTTCCATAGTGAAAACGAGTTAGTTTATAGATAGATAAAACAACAATTTTGAAAAGATCGTGTTTACTTATATATGAAAAAAACGATCAAAATATTGTTTTTGTATCTTGACTTATTTTATATTTACAGCAAACTTACGAAGACAAAAATCGAATGAGTACCATAAATTAATTACTAGATTTATAACATTAATAACCAACAATTCGGGCATTATTTTTTATCAGAGCGACGACGTAATGATATGACGTGATTACTCAATTGACATTTATTGTCTCTAGTATTAAATTTATCATATCATTTTAGCATATACTGGGTTTTCTATTGCGAAAACTGTATGAAGAATACACATAACGGTGGCTAGAATATATGTAAAGCTACCTAATGGAGGATCATTATATTATCTTGTTTCATCGACATCATATTATGGGACTAATCACTTTTCTCAATCGCCTTTTTCTTGCAGCACAGAAGTCAGCGCTATATGTGCAGAAACAGGATTTTGACGAGTACCTATGAAACTCTTGATACAATATTATAGATTGAATCTTTGGACAACCGATAAATTAACTAGAGATTAAAAGATTATACATCAATGAAAAAACATCTATCAATGAGTGTATTTATTGTATAATATTTTTTAATACTCAATACGTTATCTTTTAAATCTTGTTAATACCGTCGTGTCCCTAACAAAAAATCTTACGTCGGAAATACTAGTTTTTTGTAAATTGATTATTAATATTTATGTCTATATCAGACACAATTTAATGATGCTTCGTTGAAAAACTGTAAAATTAATAGTTTTTGGGCAATAGTTGCTTTTATTACATATAATAAAAATAATAAAACATTTTTAGTACTTTTTCCCACATAAAATTTATTAGATCAGGACCGGTTTCGCTCATGATGAGCATTGTCAACTGATAAGAAAAAACAATAAAACAGTGATATTTATACAAAAGTTAAGTGATAAAAACAAGGTATGACAAACAATTGGTATTACAACCTAGCAAAAGAATTGAAGTAAAATACAAGGAAAATAAACTATAAATAAAAAGTTGAAGACCACTTAGCAATGAAACTATTAATTAACTTAAGGTAACCGCCGAACTTTATTTTATCAGTGAAATTTTAAAAATAACTAGCTCTTAAGACTTTCAATAATTATGTTATATTGTAGTATGATGTCATCAGAATGGAGCTTTTTGACTTTGTCTATTTTTTACTGTAATATAAATGGGGATCTGTCAAGTAAATGGTAAATCTGCCAATGCCTGAATGTTACTTTTTGTACTATAGTATGTATGGTACAGAATAATTGTTTTTCTTACATCTTACTTATACATAATTTTCAGCGTCATTGACATTACCACGGGCTCAATTTCCAGAACTAGCAGTATCTGTTCGAAGGTATGAGTGTTCGTGGTATCTTAAATTCACTCCCACTGTTCCAATCCTAAGACGACGAAGAGTAGCGAGAGTGATTGGCTAACCACTAGTCTTGTCCTATAGCTAAATATTTTCTTACCTTACAGTCTTAAAAGAAGTGGTTGAACAAATGACTTACAAGCAGTTCTCGTAAAAAAAAATTTTTTCTCTGACGCCTTCGTTAGAAAGATTTATTTAAATGCATGCGGATTTTTCCTGTTTCTAATATGGAGTGTATATAGTCCTCATTTTAACCCTCCAAGGACGAGCGTCACCATATGGTCACACAAAACACCGTTGTCTATTGATCCCACTATTCATACTTTTTCTACCTGAATATCGTTGCTTTTGCTCATATTTGATTAAGAAGGGTACGGACTACAGTAAGTCATCAGCCGTAGGAACAGGAACGGTCTCCAAAAGCACATGTGATTTTTTGAATTTCCGTTTTTTTTAATTTACTTTTTGAAACTGTTAGATATTTTTTTATAAAAATATAAAATTGTTTACAGTTATTTTGCTAATATATTTGTTTTGAAATTATGTTGATCTAAAGAGGTCAAATTGTAAATATTTTTAAAAAAATCACGTTTAGCTATATTTCAACCCCGAATGTTTGCAAGCCCATACGGTCACTTTTGTCCTTACTACTGTCCATACTCAATATTACACGGCAATAAAAGGATGAGCATGACCATATAGTCATGCGGGGTTTCTATACAACGACTTTGCGTTTTTTTTTTTTTTAATTTTGGATAGGAATAAAAGTTATCCGTGACTTCAATATGGCTTAGAAAATATTTTTTTTATCGGAAAAAAGCTCTCGTCTCTGGAGGGTTTTAACTGGCTTACGGCTGACTATATTACGTTAAAAAAAAGATTAAAGTTTCCATTTATTTGTTATAACAAGTTTAAATATTTGGGTTAAATTTTGTTTACGATTTTTGAAACATCGCTGTGAATAAAGAAAAAGCGAGACACGGGACCGCTGCCCGCGAATGTGAAACATAATGATGCCCTTCGACATGACAAGGACAAAGCTGTTGGTGAGATAATGTCGGATGGGATTCGCGCCCGGGGCGGCGGCCGCGGCTGCGGCGTATCAAAATGTTAAATGACTCTGAAATTTGCCTAAATAGTCGGCATTTGCGGCCGAGGTGTGTTATTATTGCCATCTCCCGACGAGCGATGAGCGACGACCGAGTCCCGGCTGCAAAACAGACCCGCGAAGCGACGAACACACTTTCCTCAACTGTGAAGGCTGTATATTTTAAACTTTGCCTTCATTCCTTAATCATTAACCCCAAACATACAAGATGCACTATTTTTTTATTTTATATCACAATTTTTCTACAAAAAACTTCAACTGCATTTCTTGTCACTGTTCTGGCAGAAGTTAGTATGTAATAGATTGATAGTTTTAAGTAAACAAGCAATGATAAATTTCAGCTTTTAGAATATAGCTTCTTACATCGATATTTTATATTACATAAATAATTGTAACATCAAAATATAGATCAATAGATATACACAATTACCTGCTTTTATAAGTTGCTATTTTTACCTTATTACAACGGAGTTCTACCAAGTCAATAAACAATTACCTGCCTTTAATTGGCGTTCATAATAATCTCTTAGGTGTTCCAGACAAAAAATCTCTTCGTATCCTTAACTCATTTTAGACGTTAATTGTCTTAGTATTTTATTGTTTGGCTCTTAATTATTATTGTAATATTATTTTATTCTTATATTGATTCATATTTTATTTGACATGAAAAGGTTTGATACATTTCAAGTAAATCAAAAAAAATATTGCACAAGATGTCACCTGTTTGATCAGCAAAAAACCAGCGCTTAAATTACAGAATTCAAGATTTCTGTTTTGTCTATTTTTCGGAAAATGTTTCAGTTCGAATCTATGATTTTTTAAATAAAAAGCTTAATTTATATCCAATTATTTTAGTTTAACATGTCTTGGCACTGTCTTCAAGAACAAAATAAGAAAAATATTCAGAGTCCTAGTGTTTAATTTTGAGATTCTGCATGATAAGCAAAAAACCAATTCGCTATTTTTTTGCATAACAACTTTAAATATTATCGTTTCATTATTAACATTTCAACACCGATGCTGTTGTTTTATTTTTAAATTATCTTAGCGTGCAGTTTTATATAAAGAATAACAAACGATCTTTTAAAAGCTGAAAGAATTCCAAATTACAATAAAAAAATATAATTATAGATTTAGGGGTATAATTTTAAGCGATACCAATTAAAATTGATTGGTTATTAGCACCAGCTAAAAGCTTTGAAGATGTGCATCGTGGTGTATTATTATACTAAATCGGCGATTCTTTAACGACATTTTCGATCCCAAATCGATGTTCCGCTGATCGACCCAAAACATGCAAACATTTTTTATTGCTAATACGCAGAACTAATGGTACTAATATTTTCGGAATTGGTTTTTTAGTGGTGAATTACTATATTATGTAGGCCATAAGAGTTAATGAGTAAGATAAAATATACCATAATATCTAAGACTGACTAAAGCACAATTATTTTTCTATACAGTTGACAATTACTCAGATAAATTATTGTTTCCTGAATTTTATGGTTCTTACGTTGTTTTTTATACACAATTTAGTATGCTCAATATTTCAACAGCAAATACAAGGGCATGTTTTGAGTTAAGTTCTCGAATATTTATTTCAAAGAAGGTAGAAAAATTCTCTCAGTATAAGGCGACAAGTTGTTAGCCAAACGATTGGCACTGTATTTTTTTAGTTGCAGGAAAAATGATTTAATGCATTGCAATCAGAAAATGATGAATATTATTTGACCCGAATAAATATTAAAAACAAAACAGACTACGATAATTATCAATAATTGCAGCTCATTTTACATCTAACTCGAAACAATTTAATGAAATAGCCTCGCGAGCGTCAAATCAATATCAATTACTGCCGAGATATCGCAAACCAAAAATTAAGTAATTTAAATATCGCGCAATAAATTTTAAAAACGATTTGCTCATTCGTTTCCAGTTTCAAACGCTGTAATCAGTTTTGGCCGAACGCGAATAATAATTGTATCAAAAAAAAAACTGTGAACGTTACCTTATGAAAAAAACTCATGTGATATTTTCCGCCTGGTAGTCGGTGAGATGTTTTTTATGAGACGCCTAAAGGCGCGTTTAGTCTCATGGCCTGCTAATGAAAAAGTATGATGGTGCAGCGCAGGTACCGGTTATGCTTATAGCGGTACCTACCGGCGAACTATTAACATTGTTTTAATCTGGATTAATATGGAAATAGCACTGGAAATTACATGTCGTTAGCTAATTGAAACCGCTTGCATTATTTTAAAATATATAATTAATCAGATTGGAAGTGTTGAAAAGATTCCGTTTTTTTTTTATCCCACCGCTTTTTGTTAGCAAGTTGTTATGGATAATATTTATTTGCCACTATATCCAAAGACAAATCGTTTTGAATTCATTCAAATGGATGTACAAATTCTTTAATTGAGTTTTTTATCCCAAATTTATTAAAAATAATCGCATTCTTTTTACTCTTCTTTTCGTGTTAACTAATACTCTCTCATCGACTATAAAGAAGATTTTTAATAACTGCTTATTCTCCGATTTTATATAACAACATTGTTGTATAGAAAATCGTGTAATAATGAAGACCCAAAAAGTAAATTACACAAAATTATATTTATAATAATATGTATTTAAATAAATAAAAATAATACTTTTCCTCGCTACTTGATTACATACGGGGACTTTTATGAGGGACTGAACACAGATAGCTTTCTTCGTTAGAAATGTTTAACACATAGGTTCCCAACCTTTTTCTGGTGGCGACCCTTTTTTTATAAAAGCCATGTGACTAGGCGACCCCCCCGAGGAATTTGAAATCCTCGATTTGCTATACTTTTTCCCCGGATTGTCCCCGAAACTCCTTTTTTATTTTAGCTCACCGGGGAATTTGAAATCCTAGATTTCAAAATCGAAAAAAGTTGGCGACCCCCAGGTTGGGAACCCGTGGTTTAACACGTCAGTGTGTAATGGTCTAATAAAGCTTTTCTCTCGTGTGATATTGAATTCTTATTTTTATGAAATTCGTTGTCCGCTTTTGTATTTTTTATGTAAATAATCCGTGTAAAAATATATTATTTGTTCTTTTGGGTGGACCGTCTTAATTTAAAAATCATGTAAAAAATAATTGAGTGTATATATTATTGAAGTTTATCATGCATGAAACGGTTCCCCACCAGCACACTTCCTTAATTTATTTCCGTATTTATCTTAAAGACCTTAAATTCTTTATCAAAAAATATTAAGCCTAGGAATGTGATCAAATAAATACATCCGATTGAAGTTCCAATTGTTTTTGATTATTTTTCTTACCGCCGATTTCCGCGGCCCAGGGGGAAGACATGGGGAAGAGGATTGCCAGGCAGGGCCGGAGGACGAAGGCGGTATGCCTCACATGTCCGCTTAATGTGCCTAGATTACAGGGCGGCATCAATCGACACAATAACACTCAATACCGCGGAACGCGACCAACAGGTACAATCCGCGACGTACCTCCATGGCTGGATTTATCAGGTGAGATCAAACAATCAAAGCCAAAATTTTGTATTACATAGGTTAACTTTGATATGAGAAAAATACCCATTTATTTTCGATAGTGATAAAAATACAGTATTCATGACGTATGCGCTGCGTAACATTGTTTCTTTAACCGTTTGAATACCGCGCAAATAAATCATTAATATGTCCCAGAGATACTGCGTGTTTTTGAGAAAAATAATTTTACCTAATATATACTCGAATTCGATATTTTAAAAACCTATATTGACTCAGTATAGAGGAAACTACACATATTCATCAAAATATTACTTATATTCAATTAGAATACCCAGTAATTGATTTTTTAAATGTCTTGGTCATCCGTGTTCGCTTGCATATATTCCGGACACCTGTGTCCGCTTGGTATTCAAGTGGTTAATGTTGTAATTGTCTTTTTTAATATTACGTCGAAATCAATCATTAACATTACTGGTATTGACATTTGCAATACTAATATTTATCATAAAATACCGGAATTGCTATATATGTCCGGTATAGCAATTTCTAGTCATGTCAAACGCCGTTCCAAAAGACGTTCGATTACATTTCCAAGAGAGATATATTCAGCGATGTGCCTTGTTCATTGTTTTGATTTATTCATACAAATTGAACTGTTTATTTTTTTCTGATTAATACATAATAAATTTAAATCGTTCAAATTATGTACATTCACACAGATTTTGTCACTAACGACCCGGGCTTCGCATTTCGGCATGTTCAGGCGTTCAATTGCACGGATGAACTTGAACTGACAGTTTGTGAAAGTACATAATTTGAACGATTCAAATTTAATATTGAAATTCCACCAAACATCTTCAGTCGAAATATGAAATTAATACATAGTAACTTCATTTGGTAATAAACAAACAAATTTTAAAAAAAAATTGTAAGAATATAACACCTAACATAAATGAAATACGTTTTTATTCAAATTAAATTTGCTGTGTTTCAGTTGATCCTACTTACAATGATTATCGCCTAAATCTCTTTTCAACATAGTTGTTGAGTTCAATACGTTTGTGTGAAAAATAAAATTGAGTATTCGTGCTAAGCGGTCGTAATTTGATAAGCGCTGAAATTATTATCTGTCTCATTCTGTTGCAGCTTCTCTCCGTCATCTACCTCTGGGGATCATTTTCACACATTCCGTTGTCGACACGAACTCTCTGGACTAATTACGAAAGCAATACGCAGATACGCTTTTTAATTTGCGTGCACTGTACTTTGATAGCGAAAGGCTCACGAAAAAGAATAATTTTATAATCATTCAATGAGAAGAATTCAATTTATTTTTAGTAGTTGCTCATTTTAGCCATAATTTTATGTAAAGGATATTTTGGATAATTTTCTTATAACATTCCTCTCTCCTCCTTCTCTAATTGAGATTATTTTGCATTATAAATAACCTGGTCATACAAAATATTCGCTGATATGAATAAAAATGCTGTACAACACCACCTATTGATTAATAAATCAAATACGCTAGGAAAATATTCAAATAATAAAAACAAACAAACATCTATGAAATATCTTCTATTCGAACAGTTATAGGGCAATGATATCAGATCATAAAACTTGCTCTTCTCGTCGAACATACGAGACTCTAGTTCCAAACGTTTTCTATTGGCCATTTCTCAGTTGTAAATAAATTTTATTTGAATCCTTAATGTTAGTATTACTGTTAACGTTTTTGTTGTTTGATTCATTTGCATTACATGAATTAGTTTTATATATATTTTTTAATACATGTGTGTATTGAGAAAATTCTCGGATAATGGCTTGTAATTAACACGCTAAAATGTCAAAATTATCGATTGCCGGACATTCATATCAACTGTGGAAAGGAAAAAGGACGTAACCCACAGTTTTTTTCAAAAGAGCTATTTTTCGCTAATAACCATGTATCAAACTTGATGCACGTTCTATCAAAAGGATGCATGCTGCACATGCCAAATTAGTATCTAAATTAAGCCTTTTAAGTTTAAAAAGATGACCTTGTAAAAAAATAAAACCAAGAAAACAGAATGAAATAAAGGTTTTTCCTAGACAATTTCTTTAATTAATGTTAGATTATGTCAATTAAACACCAGTTTAGAAGTCTCTGTGCACTTCAAGGTTATGTATCATAATTTGCATATGGCCCAAAATCATCAAAATACGTTTTTTGGGCCTCCTGTAAAATTTGATATGTGTGGGTTATGTTCTTTTTCCTTTCCATCGTCGATATGCAAATATGTGGTGTATTGTAATTGCTATAATGCTAAAAATGGACTTACAAAAAAAGCAATACTTCGATCAAATATTAAAGATCTTGATGCATGATCCTTTATGTTGTTTTCGATCCTCGACTCCAAGTTGAAAGTCAAAATTAAACAAAAAATTCACTGAAATATTAATTTATGCATAATATTTCTCTTTTTCGCGAAAAAAAAAATATCGATGTAAACAAGTGACACGTGTTATTGCATTTCTTCAATATTCCACATTTTTGTGTAGTTTTACACTAATTGAAACATACACAACGGTTTGTAAGTGCAGACGCCGTAACGTATGGTAGAAAATATCGTCAAATATGACAATTTGCGAAATTGTGGAAACGTCAATAATTCGGTTCACATTTGCCAGCTGGTATTATAATCATAATAACACTTCGACTACACTTACGTGCGCACATCACGTGTTAAACAAAAGAGGAGTAAAACAAATAATTATAATGAGCAACTAAGGGACTAACATCGAGCAGCCTGGCAGCCGAGGAAATCGCTTCTGCGGTGTCAAAATACTCAAAATTATGCAAATTCAAAAACAATGACCGCCTCTTTCGGAGTTATGACACGCCAACAAAAGATAATGGATATTACTACATTGTTGTGTCGTAATATTTGCTTCCTCGTGGATCGATAAATTTACTACACGACACAAAAGTATATAACGTAACTATTTATATTACAGAACGTAATCGCACGATCTTCTTCATACGGTTTCAATTTTCAAAGCAATAAACTGTTAATTTAAAACACTCTGCGCGTAGCATTAAAAAATTATCATGATTAACATAAAATATCACATCGAAAAAGTCGTACATATATGCAATATAATAAAGCATTTTATCTTTTGAGATAAAAAAAGAGATATCCCTACGTTTTTAATTATTTTTAATTACCTACAAATTTTAATACGATTACAGTGGAGGAAACCTTTTCATTTTGAAATAGCGCAATGCAAAAACTATAATTAGATATATTGTGATAGGTTGCTTACATTTTTATTACAATATTCGCAGTCGGTTTCAGCATAAAAAAACTATTTTTATAAACAATTCATGATATACTAAACATGATTAAAATATCTCATTATTTCACATTTTACAAATTATTCAACTATAGATTACGGCTGTGGTCTCCTGATTGATAAATATTGTTTTAATTGACGTAATGAATTAAATTAACTTCACCCTATTGACAGCGTAAATTTTAAATATTTTATATAGCCAGTAGTGAAGTGTTAAATTAATAGGAACCAGGTCGATCATTGATTTCTTCCCTATTATTTTTATATCCGTCCGACGTGAAAAAAACAAATTTTAACAATTAAATTAATCAAAAAAAAAACGCACAATTGTACCTGTTTTTGGGAATACCTAATTTTGAATATTTTGATATTATGCTTTTATATGTAATTAACAGTATTATGAATATAAGTATGTACTTATTAAGTCAAGTCAAAAAGGTGCCCACCTGCCCCCACTACACCACTGTATATAGCCCAGTAAAAATATTTTTTCTTTTGAAAAACAATATGTAGTTGTATTCTATTTAAACGAACTTTAACCAAATACATACAGAAACGATAAGGAATATGAACTTCATGTGTATTTATTTCATACTGCCAAGACAAACTTTTTAATGCTATTGATAATTATGACTATATAACTTTATGCTAAAATAAATACAGACACTTCTTTCTTCGCGGTGGCTATAAAACAAGCCACATTCGCTTAAAGAGTAGTAAATAGAATCTATATTGATTATTAGTGGATTTTAAAATATATTTTTTAAGCCAATGAATATTATTATCAGAATGTTGTAAATTTAGATACAAAGAGAATAATAGAATTCGATGAAAAGGCAAGTATTAGAATACAATTTCTTCGTCATCAATTTCATACTGAGTTTTATTTATATTCTTGATAAAATATCAATTACAACTAACCTGTCAAAATCAGTCAGTCGTGATGAGTCTCTGAATCCTTTTGCAAATGGATTACTATCTATCTTCAATTTGGTGATAAGCTGGTTCTGGTAAGCGGTAACAGCTGTGAAAACAGTCTCCGGGAATATGTAAGTTCTGTACTGCTCGGCTTCAAGGTCTTGGATGGGTCCTGCAGCATGTTCACGCCATTTTACTAAATGAATGCGGGGCTGATAGCGGTGCATCGAATTCAGTACAATCTGTTGAATAAATGAAAAGATATACTGATTTAATAAAAAAAAAAAATTGTCAAACCAAATAAATTAATCTTTTTTATAAAAGAACTTTTTCAAAATGAAGAATTTACATTATAAACAATCAAATATTTGCAACAGAAACAAATTATCGTTATTTAATTTACACCTTCAACTCCAATTTTTGTGAATATAATTATAAATCATAGAGCTATTAGAGGTTATTTATATTTTAATAAAATAAACAAATTTCGCTTGTCTTTGTGATATAATTTTTAAAAAATGTTAAAAAAATACTTCAACAACATTTTTCATTCGTATCTAAAAAACGATCATTAGTGACTTGTGTGTAAATTTTAGATCATAAAAATGGTTATTTTGTTAAATTTTTCTGTCGGGAAAATTTTGAAAGACATCTAATAATTTACAGACATTACTAATAATATACAAGCGGCTTTATAAAACTAATTAAAAGTGATAGAGATATAAATTAAGGTATATTGTATTATTTGTTACAATAGCTGTACTGTTTTCCTGATATCTTACATTTTTTTACACTTTGTTTTAATTTAATTATTTTCTGATGCTAGATATTCATTTTCTTTTAAATAATTTCTTATAGTTTGTCAGCATAAACGCATAGTCATGAGGTTATAAGTAGCTTAAAAGCGCGGTAATATTAATTTTCATAAAAAAATACGCGGTCATTCTTATTACGTGGCGTGCCAAGAGGAATAAAAAATAATAATTTAACCCTTTTAATTATATGTAAACCGTCATATTTTAACATGTTACATGCGCTTTTTCCTAATTGGGTTCAGGAACAGGATTGACATCAATAAACATTTATCTCACAATCCATCAACGAAAAGGCAAAAGTGTGATTGTGCGTAAAGAATGCAGCACGTCATTACTGAGGGCAGCATGCAAAGAGCCGGCTCAGGAATTACTGATGGCCCAGAGGCACGAGAAACCGCGTCGTGTTTTTACCAAATTAGTGAATATTTTGTATTAACAGTGCCATGCCCTCGAGGTTTTGTGAAAAGGGATCTGGACAATTACGTTCACCGTAAGAAATAAGTTGGTTTATTTTAACAAATTTGTACGCACGTTGATTTCAATTAGTGTCTCTTTTTAACATATAATTTAAATGCCAATCGTCATTAACTGGTAGATATATTATATGCGTCCACGTCACAACTGGAGGCTTAACCCATCCATTTTAATTAATGCAATGCATGTCGCATTTCGTAGTTGTCAATGTTATGTTTAACCTTATACATATCGATAAAAAATCGTTTTTAAGTAAATGCTGTATGTGATCTACAAAAATCAAAAATCTGAATTAGGAACCGACAAGGCAGTAATAAACATCAATGCATATTGTATATATCTTAATTTAAATTATGATACTTTCTTCTATAATTGAAAAAAGCTTTATATATGTTTAAACTTTTTACTTGAGATTTTGAGACAATAGTGATTAATCAGTGAATACTTTATCAATTATTACACTTTATACTTATTTACTTTCATATATAAGACATAAATTAATGTTTTTTCTTTCAATAATGCAGACAATATACAATTTTCTTTTCTTCATTTATGTATCTAAAAAAAATGCACTAGACCTAACTCTTAAATGCGTTGCATTTCTTTTCAGCTGTATAATGTATTGTTGATTATGTTTCTTCAATCAAAGAAAAAAATCATTAAAAAAATGCAGTCCTATGCAGTAATCAGAGTGTGTTATTAATAAGTTAATTAGAAAATTATTTTTGCTTAACTTTTTTATTAAATTCTATAAATCCAAGAGAAAAACAATCAACCAAAAAAAATTGTCATCCATTTAAGGATTAACAACACCCTCTCAATTATAAAGACAATTTGGTAAATCAGTGATAACTTTACACAGTTTTTTTGTAGTATTGAGTTTAGTTATGCAGAATAACACTACAAAAATATTATAGAATATTTTTCGCACGTAGTTAGCTACAATTTTCGTTACTGCAAACATTGTTCTTTAATTCATAAAGCCCTTTCGTTTTCATTAGTTTTTTTTTATTTTTTGATTAATAGTTATTAATTACGTACAATAAAGTTTTTTCTATTCGAGCGCTACTGCTAACAACCCATTAGCCGCGGACATTACGTTATGAGCGCCAACTGAAAATGTAACGTCATCGTATTTCATTTCACAATGTAGGTGTAAAGTTGGCCTATCAAAATATCAGTATTTAGATTTTCCCCACGTCGACTCTATGCGTAATGTATGAAATATTAGCTCTCATTAGTCCACTTCAGGTGGTAGTTGGTTAACGACCACCAGTGACGCAACGTAACAAACTAAAAAAAATAATTAATAATTTCAATAATACATTCCTCCTGAAAATATTACTATACTTTTAAAAATATACGCTGTAAGAACATAATAAGTTTCAGAGTGACTTAAAACGGCTCCATATATCAAAATTGTTTTAAAAATATAATTTATGAATTTTAATCAATTGTAAAAAATGTTATACCGTAAACTCTCAGTTCTCTAATTCTTAAAACTACTCACCATTCAAATCTGTGGGCATAACATAATTGTTTTTAAATTTGAATCGTTCAAATTATGTACATTCTCGCAGATTTTGTCACTAACGACCCGGGTTTCGCCTTTCGGCATCTTCAGGTACTCAAGTGCACGGATGAACTTGAACTCTCAGTTCTCTAATTCTTAAAACTACTCACCATTCAAATTTGTGGGCATAACATAATTGTTTTTAAATTTGAATCGTTCAAATTATGTATATTCTCGCAGATTTTGTCACTAACGACCCGGGATTCGCCTTTCGGCATCTTCAGGTACTCAAGTGAACTGAACTTGAACTCTCAGTTCTCTAATTCTTAAAACTACTCACCATTCAAATCTGTGGGCATTCACATGGGCTAATCTTTTTCGCCAGCAGTGGCCTTAAGCTCAATGATAACTTTATTTCTTATATAAACACGAAACATTCATTTACTAAACGTCAGTTCAAGTTCATCCGTGTACTTGAATGCCTGAAGATGCCGAAAGGCGAAACCCGGGTCGTTAGTGGAAAAAAATCTGTGAGAATGTACATAGCTTGAACGATTAAAATTTAATATTGAAATTCCACCAATCACCTTCAGTCGAAATCTTAAATAATTGTTTTTAATTCTTTACTTAGTTATATATGGATATTAATAATTGCGATATTTCTTTAACTGATTGTTGGGATGCTATTGATATAAACACTCGGAGTACCTTCCTATGTACAAATAACAATATTTTCGTGTATGACGTAAATATTGACAAATCGATAATAAAAAATGCTAAGAAATAGTACGCATATGCATTATTCATCCTATAAATAAATATATATCGAAACATCAAACACTTTTCTAGCTTTTCCTATGTGAATGTTTGAGCAATTTTAGATTTTGTACAAAACAATGAATAGAATGAATGAATTATTTATTTTTACGTATCAATTTATTCATGCCATTCATGGGAAAATCCGACCAGAAGCTAATTTTAAAGGTAGCCTACATTAAAATATTTTTACTTATTAGAATTCAAAAATATTAATTTTAAAGCTTTTTTTATTGACGAGATGAAGTAGTGTGACGAGGAGGTGGTACGAAATGTTGAATATACAATTTTGTTTACAAAACTATGGTTTTGGAAAAGCACCGGTGAAAGCTCAATTTCGCACGTCCTTGTCGTCGAAATAGGTGAAACTGAGGCGGGCGTGCGTTAATTAGGCGTCGTCCGCGCAATGCGTGGGTGCCGCTTATAAATTTGATAGGCTTTTTTATGTGACACGCGGTAAAATGTGCCCAGAGGATTTATCAACACATCGCAGGCACTACGCACTGTGATTGACTCACCACACACTTCCAGATCCTTACTATTGCATGTAACAATATAAGAATAGAGTAAAACATCAGATTAACCAATCAAAGAAATATAATATATGTTTGAAAAAAAATCCTATTTTCACTTAGTGAACCAGTGTATAACTGTTTTATCCATTTAATTAAGAGCATTTAAAGTTTCATACTAAGTCAGGCATTCAACCTCTCACTTTGACGGTATGGAAAGAAGAAAGTATTGAATAAATACGAATTGTGGAACTCTATTGACATAATTTTAGATTTCGACTGAAGGTGCTTTTTGGAATTTCAATATTAAATTTGAATCGTTCAGATTATATACATTCACACAGATTTTGTCACTAACGACCCGGGATTCTTAGTAAATGAATTTTTCGTGTTTATATAAGAAATAAAGTTATCATTGAGTTTAAAGCCCTTGCTGGCGAAAAAGATTAGCCCATGGGAATGCCCAAAGATTTAAATGGTTAATAGTTTTAAGAATTATATTTATTTTTGTTTGTCGGAAAGGTTTTATGATTATATTTATATAGGTTAAAGAAGAGGCGAGCCCGGCATGTGCAGTTGATCGTTTAAGATCGGAAGACTGTTCAATTGCGCTCTGTTTATTTCTAAAATTTCCTGAAAAAAGAGTTTTAGATTGTCCTTATTTGGGTGCAACATTGTTAACCCTTGTTCTTTCTGAAACTAAGTGATTAGCAAAAGTAGACGTGTCCTTTTTCACTATTGATTTAAGACGATATCATTGTCAAAGCAAAAAAACGTCCCATGTGTCAAAAACTTAATTGTTTAGGAGACACTAAAAACTGATTTTTGGGAGTTAAGAATTGTTTTTTAAAACTTCAAAAATAAACCACGCTGTAGATTTTCCTTGTTCACCATTTCAACAATACGTTTTCCTTGACTTGTCACTAACTGAATATATAATAACTGCAAACTCACATTTACAGTTAAAATAAAACATTTTTATAATAATGTGGTCATAATAAGAGAGGCAAAGAAATATTTAATATATCACGTGACATATTTTATCAATCAGTAGAATTATATCTGATATTCTCTGAAATGTTATATTTAACTAATTTTCGTATTATCGATGACATTTTTTTTTACCATGTCCGCTCCTAATATGGAGCATATGGACTCCTAATGGAGTTTATCTCAACAGAAGTATTTCTACGAGAACTGCTTGTCACTCAGTTGCTCAACCTCTTTTTCCAAAGACAGTAGGAATAGAAGGAAAGGGCTAAGACAGGACTAGTTGGTTTGTTAATCGCTCTCGATACGCCTCGTTCATGGGATAGGATGGGTGGGAGGGGGGTATTCAATACATCACATACATCCATGCCTTTGAACAGAAATTCATAAACCGATTGAAAAATCAATTAATAAAACTGCCCGTACTGGGATTCGAACCCGTGTCTTCTGTAGCGGTAGCCAATGACGTTGACCACTCGATCACTTAGGCGGCAATCAATCACATGGTAAGAATTTTTGCATTGGCGACGATATAGCAAATCATTTATTTACACAAGCATTTTAAAATCTATTTTGTAGCTTTTTCAGTATCGCGATGTGTAAAAATACAATTTAGTTCTTAGAATAATTTCAGTTTTCAAATCTGATGTGCAACGTGTCGATGTTTCGGTAAAAAAATATTCTACTGTACAATCTTACATGACAACTTCTTGAAAATCCGCACGTTTGTGTAAATTTGAAGAAACGTCGCGTGCTGAGTATTTTCTTACCCCCTTTAACCTTAACACTCGGAATTTTCCGCTGAACCCCACCACTCGGCCACTTTGTCTAAGCACAAGTTAAGAGTCGTTCGCGCCTGCGCAGAGGACACCGATCAACGCGCTAAGATGTTGAAATTACGTGATAAATTCTACAGATTTCCGGCTGCTTATACACAACCAACGTTCATACTCTCTAAAATTTTGCGGATACGTTTCGAGAGTTTAATATTCGATTGTTATTAATGCCAATAATATATGATGTTTTATGCTGGTGTGCGTATAAATAGAATAAATCTAGTAAATGTTTAAAAAAAAAAACGAAACTCAAAATCCCAAAAACATATATCGTATTCAATATACATTGTCAAAATTGTTTAAATTCAAGATCGTATTGGTATCACCATCTGAGCAAAAATTAGAAAATAGACATTTGCCATGATAAAAATATAAACTATGATTAGTTTTTCGATAATATAAATTTATTTTTATGACAACATGCATAATCAGGTTCACTTTGTATAATATATTAAAAAATCTTGTTATGATAGTTAGTCGTTACCACAGTATTACTCCGTTTAATGTAAAACTAGCAATAGTTTACTAGTAGCCGCTTGTATGGTCGAGTGGTCAAAGTCGTTAGCTTTGGTATCAAAGGTCACGGGCTCGAATCCCAGTACGGACAGTTTTATAAATGAATGTGTTGAATTCCCCCCTTCCACCCATCCTATCATAAAAAAACAGAGCATAGTGAGAGTGATTGGCTAATCACTAGTCATGTCCTAGCCTTATTATTATATTTCCACTCTCTTTGGAAAAATAAATATTGAGCAACTGAGCAATGAGATAAACTCTGTGAGTAGTACATATGCTCCTCATTAGGGGCAGACATGGTAAAAAAGCATTTTTTTTGAAACTTCAAGTTATTATCATCAATTATTGTTCCATAGTGTTTTTCTATAATAATAAATATTTATTAACAGAGAGTGAAATGCCACTGTTTTTCACCTCGGACCTAGAAAAAGATTTTTTTTTTATGTTTGTAATATATTATCAATGGCGGATTATCATATAAGCAAATGAGGCGCGCGCTTGGGGTCTTCGTATCCTAGGGCCTCAAAAATAACTTATCATATACTTTTTGTTCAGATTTTTATATACTTTAACTATTATACTTTTAATTTTCTGACGTTTTTGTGTTATCCGAAAAACAGGGCCTCCAAATTTTATTTCGCCTGAGGCCTCCCTTGTGCTTAATCCAATGCTGTATATTATGCTTCAATTTAAAAAATTATAAACAGTATACAATTTTCAATTTAATTCGACACGAATCCCGAAAGATATATGTAATTTGCATTTTTAAAATACATAAACAAAAATTCGATTAAATATCAGACGATGTATCGGATTTCTGACGTACAAAAAATAAGGAGAATAATTATTTTCTATCAACCCTTAATTAAGCGGACGCGTTTTTGACAAACGTTAATAAAACTTTTATGACAGTGTGTATCTCGCCCCAGTTCAAAGGTAAGGTTGCCTCATTTCCAATTGTTCTAATTGGCTTTTACTTTGATTAAAAATTTATATTTTTTTAAGCTGGGGAAATTACCAGATTGTTGTGTTTTACGTTGATTTAAAATTCACCAAGGGAAAACAGACAGCTATTAAAAAATTCACAGTCTATTATTTATTTTCAACTAGTTAATATGGACAGTTTAACTGGTAGGCGGAAAATTAAATTTTAATTGCCATTTTCGTAAAGTTTTTTTTAGGTCGCGACTCAATTGTAGAAAATTACAAAATTGAAGCACCTTATTTTCATAATTATTCAGATTGTTCTGAATCGTAAATACATATCAATTTTAATTAATTATAGGTTAAAAAATATATTGTACATATTTGGAATAAAATACACGAAAAAAGGTTTCCAAAATTTGTATACTTGAAATTAATTAATACATATTTCATTATTATACACTTTTAGGGTGTTCACTGTCAATACTTGATGGAAAGGTATTGTATTAATTAAAACACAATATTCCTTTGTACCTTATTCCACTTTATTTAATAAGTCAGGACCGGCTTCGATCAGTTGACAATGCTCGCAATGAGCGACACCAATCTTGACCTATTAAATAAAATGGAATGAAGTACAAATGAAAAATGTGTTTTTATTAATCATTATTATACAACTTTATCATTATTTATTAGTTAGTTAGTTCAATGTTGTTTTTTCAATTAATTTAAATTTTGTTTACACTTATGAATTATATATTTTTTATTATTTTTTAGAACTTTCGAGCAATTGGTAAAATATACTTCAGTTAACGCTTTCGATTGTAATTAATTATTTGGTGTAAATTGCTCATTGTAACTTTCGTGTATGCAAAAGATAGATCATTCATTGCAAAATGTATAACTATTGAATCAGAAACATTATTTTTAATCTCTGTTAAAGGCTTTATAAATAATGGTAACGAAACAATTTATAATTTAATCGACCAGTTACCTTTATATCTATGCACTATAACTACGTAAAGGATGTACTGATTAGGATTCTACCGCAACACAACACGAATAGGAAAAGCATACGTGTCATACAAATTATATCCGAAAGCCGTCTACGCCCTTTATGGCGGCTTCCTTTAAGGGCAGCTTTATCTCCAAACAAAACCGTATAAAAAAAAAGACAATACGAGGCACCAAGCGCCACTCAAATTACGGGTCGAATTAAATTTCAGAGGGGTCGCGCAGACAAAACGCGGGGTCGGAAAAAAGCGAATATTGTCATTGGGGCTGCTAGGCGAAGACACGGCCAGGGGTTGAAATCGAGTGGGGTGGGGCGTCGCCTAGCAACGGAGGGGTGCGGTCGAGGGAGACGGGAGGGGGCAACAAGATGGCCGCCGAGCGAGGGTTACGGAAAAGCTACGTCTGTTTTCTTGGCACCGTTACGCTTGCTTACGGACATTGTACTCGAGGAGTATGCTTACACGTACCGTGTGCAACTACGTGACTGGTAATAGTATATCTTCTTTTGGCAAAGGGTATTCACGAGATTGTCAACGGTTAAGACACTGGCGGAAAAGCGCTTCGCATAATAAAGACAATACGGATAAAATTTCCTCTACATATTTTCCACATAATATTGCGTAAATCAAAAATATTCTTTCCTTGTATTGAGTAGTTATATCACTACAACTCACTCAGGTTTTATACGAGTGTTAACATTTACGTGATACAAATAAATATTATTATTATAAAAAACGGTATTTAATTTCTGACGACAGCGATATGCTGAAACACGTTTTAATTTAAGTACATAATTGATAGGCAACGTGGAAATAAATAATTTGTTATTTTAGAACTTCGTGTAAACTAAAAAAATAAGAAATCACTATTCCTAACATATAAACATTCGATATAACAATTTTCAGTGACTGCCACATATGTACAATAACTTCAAATAATAGGATTTATTGCGTAAATCTCTAACCTGTAATAAATAAAAAACTTATGTGTACTATGATAGCAAACACAAACACACAGTCATCAAAAAGTGTTCGTAGTCTCTAAAATTTGATGTCATTAACAAGAAATGTATTTTTAAATTGTAAACTTTGATAATAAAAATGCGTTTCACACTTATAACAGAATATAATATAATTATGAGAACAATAAAGAATGATTATATGTTACTTCACCGCTATATACATATACTCATAGACAAAAAAAAAGAATATTTTTCAATTAAGGTATGAATCTTAGTATCTTTACAAAACAAATTCAGTAATAATAATTGAAAAACTGATTTTAAATTACAGCCGTGTGTATACAAAACAATACATTTTTTTTCGTACATTTTTCGAACAGTTTGGATAATGGTCTGTTTAAAATCACGAGTGTGAGAAGGTTAATTATTTTTTTTCTCTTTTATAACTATTGCGTTATTAAGTTTGAAAATTCAGAAGATAATATTAGCTTAGAGTACACATCGTCTGTTGAATCTGATGAGAAGCTTACTCCACTTCAAATGAATCTTAATGCATCAACACATATATGAAAAAATAATTATGTTCTAAAAAATACTTAAAATAATGTAAAAACCACTGCCAAATAACATCATTGATGTCGAGCTCACAATTTTAAATTAATAAAATGACATGTTAAAATGAACCGATCGGTGATCTGTATTTTTCATAGTTTGATGGTATATTTTTCATATTTAAAAAATCTTAATTTTTACTCGGGGAAAAATATATATATAATAATAATTATTACTTTTTTATAACTACAAAAAATAGTGCTCCTATAGTATTTTTTGCGATTTTCTCATAACTTAATTTTTTGTAGAATGTGAGTTATGATTTACATACACAGTGAAAGTAAAAGAAATGGAAACATACTTGGTCACGTTGTACTTGAGACGTATATTTGTTAAAAAAATTGTATAATTAATCTAAATACTGTCAATCTAAAATTGTGAAACCAGCAAGTTTTTTTAAATTTCCAGTTTTTTTAAGCTGAAAATGATACTATGACTACTATATTTTTTATAGTTTTCAACACTACCACTTTTTATTAGTGAATGCACTCAACTTAAGACTAATTTGCATGACGAATTTAAATTTAAAAAATAGTCGTTACCCAAAAAAAACATGGACAAGTTGTTATATCTAGTAAGTGATCAGTAAATGATTCAGCGTCGATTTGGTTCGGCGGAACACAACAAATGCATTCGCCATTCGCGATTAGCATCAGCCCAACAACCTGAACGTAGTCGCAATAGAAAAGAACACCATCATGCAATTATACAATTACGAATACTTGCTCGCAAATTAATGTGTACAAACAACTCATCGAAGACCCGCTTAGCGTGACCTGTCCTCAATGGTTATTTTATTCAGTGGCGCAACAGAAAGACTTGCTAATGGACTATTTTACAAAAAAACACCTGGAATAGAAAGGACATCGCGTCATTTTAAATGTCTGCACGAATTCTAGGTTTCCCACTATAGTAAATTTGACTCAGGGTGGCCAGCATAATTACTTTGTAGTAAAAAAGCAAAATAGTTGGTCGACCGCATTTTCTTTTTCTTATTGTATAATAAGATTAAAAAAACATAGTTAATACAGTTTGAACTAGTAGGGCTAATTTTATTTTAATATCGACTGTGGAAAGGAAAAAGGACGTAACCCACACATATCAAATTTTACAGTAGGCGCTAAAAACTAGTTTTGATGATTTTGTGATATATGCAAATTATGAATTCTACACAACCTTGAAGTGCACGGAGACTTTTAAGCTGGTGTTTAATTGACATAATCTAATATTTATTAAAGAATTCTTCTAGGGAAAACCTTTATTTCACTCTTTTTTATTGGTTTTAATTTTTTGCAAGGTCATCTTTTTCAAATTCAAAAACTAAATTTAGATACTAATTCGGCATTTGCAGCTTGCATCCTTTTGATAGAACGTGTATCAAGTGTGATACATATTACGATTATCGAAAAAAACATGTTTTGAAAAAACTGTGGGTTACGTCCTTTTTCCTTACCACAGTCGATATGATAGCAATGTTCAACCATAGCTGCTTCAGATATCAATTTTTCAATCGATCTTTGTTTTTTTTATAAAAACAAAATCTTCTTTATACTAATTCTACAATTATTTTATATGATCAGGACCGTTTTTGCTCGTCACAAGCATTTTTAACAGAGGCAAACCAGTACTTAATATTTTTTTTCGTATCAAGTATTGACAGTGAACACCTTAAAAGTGATATGGACTTTTAGTTGTAAGCATCGATGACTGATTAACTCCTACCCATTTAATTTTAAAAACGTTGCAATGTGAGTACAATGAGCTTTTTTTCATGTCCGCTCTTAATGCAGAGTATATGGCTTCCAAATGAGGTATCTCAACATGAGTTTTTCTACGAGAACTGTCTGTTATTCACTCAACCTCTCTTTTTCAAAGACAGCAGTAGGTAGAGTACTAGTGGTTGGCTAATACACTCTCATTACACTCCGTTATTTTAGGATACGAATGGTAGGGAAGAATTTTTAAACATCACAAACATCTATGTCTTCGAACGAAAATCAGAAAATGGATTGAAAAAATGCTGTTAGTACCCGTGAGTTCCGCCATGGAAACCAACGACGTTGACCACTGTGACATATACAAGCTCAGCGGTAGCTTTTTCTTTACCATATATCAGTGATGCACAACCTTTACCTTCTAGCGGGCCGCATAAAACAAATTATCGTGGGTTCGGGCCGCAAAGAAAAAAATGATTTAAAGTACGATCAATCTTTTTTATACAGAACATATGTACGTTCCATGTAAAACAGTCTTAAAACCGTGTAAAAAAGATTAAGTGAATTTAGATAAACGAGTGATAGGTTCCATTATATTATTTTGCCCGTGTTATTTCGAAAATAAATAAGCCATGTAAAAAAGATAATGAGCACTTGCTTATTAATAATCGTTTCATTGTGAAATATTTATGATTCATTTATATGCAATTCATAAGTTAATCCGTTGTCTTAATTTTTAACTATTTTCTTTAATTTTACATAATATTTGTAAGCCTGTTTCTATGCACCGATTTATTCTCCTTCACTGAAGAAAAAGCTTGCTAACATTTATTAAATAAATGTTTTACGTTACAAAAATATGTTTGAGAAAAAGGTTTAAGGGCCGCCACAAAATTCAAAAAGGGCGCGGTTTGCGCATCACTGCCATATATCTTCACTTTCTTACAAAATGAGATGTTAAGCGACTGAGTAACAAGCAGTGAACGATATCTGGTCAACGGAGTGGAGTCTCTATAGTTAAAAAAAGTACATGAATGCTAATAAATTTATGTTTATGTCATGTATAAATGCCTGTTGTCATTTTCGTCGAGATTGTATTACCGATTGCTAATTTCGTTTGATTAAAAAACTTATTAATATTTCCTTTTACGTTACGTTATATATTATTAAAATATTATAACTCGATTGGTCGTAATTCATATATTTATGTCACATATATTGTTTCTAATGCACGTACAAACTTTGTCGTGATGAATATCCCTGACATGCAAGAAACGCATCACGAAGCGATAAATAATATGCTTTATCAGTGCCAACATGAGGAAATCTTAGAATTTAATATCGTAATTGAAAAAGACAACAATGTAATAACTGTTTTATAAGGCTACATACTTTTTATTATAAAGAAATATTACCATTTATCTTACCTAACTCTATTAAATAGTAAACAATATATCTGCGTTCTGAAAAGATTTTTTTAACTGTCAACCATGTTAGCTATTGTCTTGACTGTTAAGTATTTTGTAATGGTCATTAACTATATTGACTACGTGTAACTAGGGTATCCAATCCCGGAGCCTTTTTCCAATCCCGGGATTTCGGGATTGATCCCCTTTTTTTCGGGATCCCGGGATTGGGGTTTCGGGATCCCGGGCTTGTGATTTTTTTACCGAGAAATTTGAAATCCTCAATTCGTTATACTTTTTCCCAGAATATCGCAAAACTCGTTTTTTTTTTTTTAGCTCACCGAGGAATTTGAAATCTCCGATTTGGTATACTTTTTCCCAGAATCTCACAGAAACTCGTTTTTTTTTTTTTAGCTCACCGAGGAATTTGAAATCTTCAATTTGCCAAATTCGTGTAAATTTCGCGAATTTGCTCAAAAATCAATCCCGAAATCCCGGGATCGCGGCCATCTCAATCCCGTGATTTCGGGATCAAAAAATTGAACGGGATCCTGGGATTGGATGCCCTACGTGTAACCAATAACTGAAACATATTTTCCAACGGAAGATAAGTATTCAAATGAATAGTGTTGTGAGCTTGATTATTTGATAATGTAATGAACACTATAAAATGACTAAGCGATTTGCATGGAAATAATTTTGTTGAAAATCCAATATTTTTTTATATTTATTAATTAGTCAAATTCTCCAACAAATTTCATGCAATTTAATTTAGTTATCAATTTATTTTCCACCTAACCAGTCCTGACCATATTTAATAGATGCGGAATTAGTACAAAAGAGTGTTTTATTTTTTTGAATATAATATCTTTCCTCCAAGTATTGACAGTGAACTCCTTAAAAGTGATACATGAATGTATTGAAAAGCTTTGAATGAGCTTCATTAACAAATCATTTCAATGTGGTTAATTTTAGTTTTTTTTTTCGTGTACATTTTTTAGTTGTTAAATTATATACCATGACTGTGGAGTCGGGGGGTTTGTCCGGAGCCTCAGTCGAAAAAATAATACGATTCAGATTTTTTTTTAAAAAATATATTAAATGATGTGTATTTAAACTACAATAGTCCATAATGTTGCCAATGCATCCTAGGCTGACTAAATGATCTGATGGTAAACATATATAAAAGTTAAAATTAAATGATTGTAAAATATTTTTGGAATCGGAGTCGTCTTTTTTTTTAACATGACTCGACAGTCCTATTCAATACACGTTATGAAACAAGTCAAACGGAATCACAAAACACGCGTCAATTCTTCAAACTGACTTACCCACTTGAACGAAAAATAATATGACTCACTAAAACGGTAGTTAGTGATTCTAGTTAATTTCCTCTGTAGATTCTTGTGTAGTACTGAGTAGGCGGATTGTAGACAAGGTGTACTCGGTGGGCGGTCGGGATGGGCGGGCGGGTGGTACGCGGGCGGCGGTAGCGGCGACTTAAAGCGCTGACAAATTCGTTGTCGCCGCCGGAGGGACGGCTACCTCCATCAACAATACGAGAAATTCGCCCCCGGAAAATGATCAGAATCCTAATCCAACACACGAAGTGTTAAAACGTGTTGATGTCACCATAATAAATCAAAAAACTTAACTAACGATAACTGTTTTTATCAAAAGTATTTTTCCATTTTAGTACTAAATTATTATGAAAAACTATTTTATAGTAAAATATTTGGCATTAAAATAATCATGTAATTTATAGCTAACATCTACTTCAGTAACAAGACTATATACTTCTGACGATGGCGGGATGCTGAAATAGCAAATAACTTTATTTTCATTTCTCGTGTTGAATTAAATACTTTGCTAAATTTATCTTATTATAATGTAGTTCTAATAATTAAATCCCAATTCAGTCAATTACATGGTTTCACTTGGCTGATAATGAATCATTTTGAATAAAATGTGTGTTTTAAAAAACAATTGGCAAAAAAAATTGTTTTAACTGCCGAGAAGTGATTGACATTGTTTTATGGTTTTTGGCTGACGAATTGTGTGCGATCCAACGTCATGCAAAGTTATCTCGAACATTATATCTCGCGCTCTCAATCAATTCAATTTATGAGTTCGTGTTTCTAAAATGTTTCACAGGTGATAAAAGTAACTGATAAAGAGTTTTTACCTACACTCTGATCAGAAAGTGTACTGTTCTACAGAGAACACAAAAAATCAGGCTATTTTTTTTTTTAAATCAAAACAAGAAAAAAATACATTTTGTGATGCTTCCTTTTTAAGTCACAAATTTTCATTCCAAAATTTAAAATAGTTTTTACAATTTTATTAGATAACATAATTAATGCTGAAATAACCATTTACTTTATATAGGTGTAACATAACTTCTCTGGAGTCGTATAGCTTATTTTTATTTTTTTACCTAATTTTAACATATCGCCCGTTGTGGTCTAGTTCAGCGGTCAGTAAACTTTTCGGGCTCAAGGACCACTATATGCACAATTTTAATCTAGCGGACCACTAACTGGATTTTTGTGTTAAATATTACATATTGAAATAAAAAGTGATCAAATGCGTCTTAAAATGCAACAAGTTCATAAAATAATGTCAGATTTCTCTGCGGACCACCAAAATTTTCTCGCGGACCACACTTTGCTGACCGTTGGTCTAGTTCAATGTTTCTTAACCTTTTTACATCCGCGGACCCCCAAAAAATCAAAAAATGTTTTGCTGACCACCAATATAAGCTTTTATAAATGGATATTAACTATTTTTGCTGCGAACCCAAAAATGTTCACGCACCATCGATTAAGAAACCTTGGTCTAGTTGGTTATGCTTGATCTAGCTGAATACACTTTGTATTATGTTGGTTTTGGTGTAGTCAGAAGTTTGAAATTTTATCCTTTGACTGAGCAACGAACGGCATGTCTGAGATACGCCCTGAGATAGATGAACGATGTAAGGAACAAAGTTTCTCTTAGCTCTTCTAAAATCACCAAATTGTCCCGTACAGCGTAGTTCAAATGACGTCATCAATTTATGAAATTAAATCATAGCGACCCCTTCTTTTCAACTTTTTATAAAATCCATGTCCGCTCCCAATGTGGAGGCATCTAAACAGAAGTCACTCAAGCTCTCTTTTAAAAAATAGTAGTAAGGTTAGAAGGATAAGGCTAGGATAGGACTAGTGGTTAACTAATCGCTTTCGCTACTCCCAGTTATTAAAGGATCGGAAAGGGTGAGAGAGATTTTTTAGACATCACAAACACCCATGCCGATCGAAAAAATCAGGGCTGTGGAGTTGGAGTCGTGAAAAATGAGCGGCTCGATTTTTTTTTTGAAAAATATATTTAATGATGTGTATTCAAACGAAATAGTCCAGTGTTGAAATTTCATGTTTGGCTGACTAAAGATGATCTGATGAAATACATATAAATAAGTTAAAATGAAATATTTGATATAATTCCTCGGAGTCCAAGTCGTCTTTTTTTACACGACTCCACAGCCCTGGAAAAATGCTGTTTGTACAGGGACTCGAACCGGTAAGATTCGGCACGGAAGCCCACAACGCTAACGACACAGTAATATAAAATAACGGAATGTTTTATCATTTAATGACTAAACTGAACGATTGAATTTATGGGTCATAGTCGAAGGCATTTTTCACACGAAGTATTAAAATACCAGATAAAATAACAGCAGGTTCAAAAAACGTGTTCGACATGTCATCGAGTATGCGAAATACCCGCTGAGTGCCACTGTACCTCTTGCCAAAGCAAACATAGTATTAGCATAACAAATTATGTTAATCCTCACAAATAACTTTCCGCAATTCGCGCAAACCAACACCGTTTGATAGCCTGTCAGTCGAATGGTCATAGATTAAATAAAAAATTTACAGCATTCGAATATAAGTGAGCGTGGACAATAAATTATCGGAGTCAGAAATACATTTCGTCGATAAACAGTGGGATGTTGAATAATGGACTTTTTTCAATGAAAACTTGATTTTACGAATTGATTGCGTTTGTTTTATTTATAAAAATTGATATCTATTATTATATACATTAAAAACAGAACCGAACTCCGCTTTATAATATTATAGAAATCAGCTCACTATAACTTATATCAAAATGGCAATTCTTAAGAAATATAGAAAATATTGTAAAATTATATCATTTTAGTTTTTCGTTAAAAACCATATGTTACAATATTTGCGGCAATTGTTTGTTTCATACAAAAAAAAATGTTTTAAGTTAAAATTACTTTTAGAATAAAAACAAAAAAGCACTGTTTTAAGCCAATAAATAATAATATAAAATTATATAATAAATACCTGATACCACAATCAACTAGATTTGAAATATTTCGATCCATAAATATTTTCAATAGCTTTTATTGAGTTTTGTACCATTTTTTTTTGTAAAATTGTTTGTAGAATAACTTTTGACAACATATGTTAATTATTAACGCTTTTTGTAACGAGACGCCTCTTTTTAAACTAATTTAAAAAATCTGAATTTAAAATAAATCATTATATCGTAAAAAATAGATTCGAGGATGAAATGGTGTCGCTGTCAATTATTTTTTACGATTCTCGCGGGATTAAAAATATTGCTATTGTACCATATTATAGTAACATATTGTAAGTTTCTACTTATTTATTATTAATTTAATCAATACTTATATTTCTGCCTGTCCCGTGACACTTACAATTAACAAAATTATTTTTATTTTTATTTTACCAAACGCGAGTTAATTTGTGTTCCCCTGGTATTAACTATTATCCAAAACAGCAAATTATTAAATTCTCGAAACAGTATAATGTCTTGTTCCAAAGAGCTATGGCTTTAGTGATACCACAATACGTTGCTTTGCTGAATATTCAAAGTCATTTTGTAAGAAAACAATATGGATATCTGATATCCGGTAATAGATAATAACTACCTGTTTTTTTTTCGTTTTTATTTGCACCTTAATGTCACTACCCGCCGGTGGCATTTTAACATGTTTATTTGATTTTACGGATACGGTGTGAATAGGAATTTGAGGTGTGGCACACAATCAAGAAGGTGCAAATCAGTGGCTTACGTGGTACAAAATTCACGACTGTTTTAATAAACGCATTGTCACCATAGATTAAACGAGTTATGAAAAAAAACGCTATTTTGTTTTATAATCATAATGTAAATTATACGTCACTAGCTTAACATTTTATTTTTGTCCCATTTTAGTATGGAATTCAGTACTTCAAATGCATTACCTTAATCAGTGAATTTTGTTAATTCATCAGATAAATAACTATAAGTAATAAATCCATCATTCTCTTGAAAAAATATATAATACATAATCTCTTTTCTGGGATATACGCTTTCGGTCTAGTAAAAAGGCAATCAATTTTGTTTACAAATTTAATATCCGATTATTATTGTGTTAGAATTTTTATGTTTTAGCAAAAAAATAATGTCAATAATTACATGCTTCCAATTTTTAAAAAAGTATATTTTTTAAAATATTACGTATTTAAAAATGTTTTTATGTATAAATTTAATATTTATTACAAGTGGTCGATAAGACTTTTCGAAAAATATTTTAATATTTAACAGCGCCACTGCTAGAAATGGAGAAGATGGGCAACATATCCAGTGTCACCAGCTTTACAATAATAATATATTAGACATAACACCGTATGAAGTATTTATTATTCAAATGAACTTCATAAATTGTGACATATCCACATAAGCTACATAGATTTTTTTTGCTTACATTAGTCGAATAGTTTAAGGTTTTGAATACGCATTTTTTAAAACAAATATGTAGAAAATACCTTGTGAATATATCGTTGGATATGTAAATAACACCCACACAATTAAAAAAACGGAGAAAAAATTATGTTGTTAATTGTTAGTAAAAAGTACAACCAATTTATCATAGAATTTATTGAGAATTTAGATATGATAAACTGAAATGCTCCGATTTTTGGTGAAATTATTTTTTACACTGCTTACTACACACATCAAAAAGTTTCAATATGGTTTTGAAAAAGCTTAACCTTTAATAATGACTTTAAAAATCTATTTCAAGATTTAATTATCATAAATATCCAAAAAAACATTATGTATTTCCAAGGCCGTAGACCAGCCGTAGCCCAAGGTAGACCGGATCCGGCCCTCCAATGAATTTCTAATAGGATTCCGATAAGAATGTGATATTCCATCCATTCGAATAATTGTAAATAATAATAATTGAAAACATCATCCAATTTGCATTTCTGAAAGTTTAGTGGTCAATCCGTAAGATTAGCCCTAAATTTGGCGCGAATTTTCAATTTAAGAAGATATCAAACGAAAAATAAAAAACATTTTATTTTATTGATATTGCTACAAAACACCTGATATGTGCACGTTTTTACTGGTACTTTTACAAAAATGAAAGTCTCTTTATTTAAATATGTAATGCTTGACATAAGAAAGTTGTTGAAAATAAAACATAAAGCATGTTCTCCGTACTTACTAGGACACTTTTGCTGTTGAAATAAAAGGAAACGCAGTTAGCATATGTTTATAACACATCAAGAAGAAATATGAAAAATTGACGCATAGCACGCGAGAACGCCAAGCCGTTGGGCATAATATTTATACACGATATGCATAACTTGACAAAACTTAGAAAAGTGAATATAATTAAGTCTTTTCTCTTTCGTTAAGCCTTACAATCCATTTTAAAGAACACAGTAATCGCACACCATTATAAACCTATTATGTTGGTCTATTTTAGACACAGCTTACATGATTTATTTATTATATGATAGTAACATATCAATAGAATATTATATTCTAGCCAAAGTTTTGTGCTCTGATATTCAAATTATTTTCAAATCAATAAAATTATATTATATACTAATTTAATTTAAAAGTCTTAGATATCTTATTTCAAATATTCCAATTAAAAACTGTTCTTTAAATGTTAATTACGAAAGTTTTCGTGAGTTTATCTTTGTATTTTTACATTATACTATTATATCGTATATATAGATTATTGATACAGTATCTTTAAAATTATATAATTATACAATTAAACGCGTAGATTAATAAATTAAAAAATAAAAATAGTAGCTTTTGAGTATCATTTTTTTATCATACGAATAGTATTATGTTTAAATAATGAAATAAGATACGTTAGTTATCAATAAATTTGGAATTTTTATCTAGTTATCCGATTTCAAATTGCTATCATGAAAATTATCCGATATCAATAATTAATTTTAAATATGCCAGTATTCTAAAGTACTCAGTTAACATAAACGAGAAAAAGCATCTGCTAAAAAGCGAAAAATTCTGGTGTAAATAAAATGCGTTGTTTGCGATATTGCAATAAACATAAAAAACAACCAAACTTTCACTTTATTTTGTATCACGTTTCACAAATTCAATTTAAATATTTTGTTTGAATTGTTTATGACCGGCTATGTAATTTTGTAAGAATGCAAATCACATTATTAAAATGGCAAACTAATCTTTAATAAGACGTTGGGTAAACTTAATTCTTTATTTTATAGCAATCATAACTCCGATTGAAAAGTTAATTTCACGTTATCGATAAGTTTTTTTTTAGTAAATTAATTCCGTGCTAGTAGATACACAAAAAATATATAATTTATTTATTATTTAAAAATTGAATTCACCTTAATAATTCATGCAAAATATAATAATACACCAGTAGTTGAATGTTTTTGTATTAACGTAATTAATTTTTCGTGTTTAGAAATGTTTACTATATTGTAATTTGTAAAAAACATATTATTATACTGCAAGGTTTATCTTACCTGTCCACTTTTATCCATTTCGTTGTTGGTAAGCTTGACCTTCTCAAACGAAACGACTTGTTTCCTGAGCTGGTCTCCAGTGAACGGAGAATCAGGGTGGGCGTAAAGTCTGGCTGGTGCGGGAGGGTCCGCCTTTCCAGCGACTAACCAAGAAGACCGATGATAGGCATATCGATATCTTTTACCATCCACTGGCACTATGTCTAGGAGTACGGCGTATCGCTGGGCAGCAGCCACTCCCGTGAAGGAAACTCGGAGAGTTGGAAACATTCGTCTGAAATAAAATAAGGAAAAAAAATGTTTTCAGTTCTACAAATATTGATTTATCAACACTTGCTAGTAAATAAATTTAAAATATTACTGACTTGTTTTAGAATTAATATATTTGTTAAAAATGAGAAATAGGCAATTTGTAAAATATATATCGACTGCGAAAAGGAAAAAGGACGTAGCCCACACATAGCAAATTTTCGCACGAAGCAAAGTCTTTAGTCGCTTTAGCAAAGTGCACGGACACTTATAACCTGGTGCTTCACCGACATAATCTATTATTAATTTAAGAAATTGTCTAGGAAAAACTTTTTTTTCAATATTTTCTCTTGGTTTCAATTTTCATAAGCCAATCTTTTTTCAATCTTAAAAGCTAAATTTAGATACTAATTCGACATTTGCAGCTTACATCCTTTCGATGGAAAGTGTATACATTGCGATTATTGAAAAAAATCTTTTTTGAAAACACTGTGGGTTACGTCTTTTTTCCTTTCCACAGTCGATATGTATAATGTAGTGAAATTAAAATGAAGCTTATTTGTATATGTGTACTAAATTTCTTTAAATTTAGCTTGAAGACGCAAAAGCTTTACTAGAATTTGAGACAGTGCTTGTTGATATAATATTAAGCATTTATGTGTGTTTGTTTTTATTTAAATGTAATATAACGTGATTTCATTAATTTTCTACATACAAATAAAAAAGGTTTTTATAGTAACAGCACTTAAAAATTTTAAGCTTTGTAAAAAATTCATAAATTCAGTAGTATCTATTTTTCGCAAATACAATTCCATTTGAATGATTGATTCATTTAAAATTCTTACTTTGAAAAACCCATTTATAAATTCACCTGTAAGAAGATATAATAACGAAAAAATAGAACGAGAATATGAAGGCGTTAACCAAGCCACACGTGATCAATCATTATCTGGCAGAGGGTAACGGAAGAGCACCATAAGAAAATAAAATTATATAGCAAATCAAACAACGTTTGATGCATTGGATTTTAATGCACCCCTAATAGCCGTCCGAGGGTTTCTCCTGGAAGAAATCGCGATAACATCTCTAACCGAAAAAAACGGCAGAAGGCAAAAAACGATGCCTGGACGTATTTATTTTGCTTTGTTAATGCATCTATCAAAAGGGAACCGCAGGTGGTTATGATCCTCGGATAGGGTGCCTAAATACTTATTTGGCTTGAAATATTGCTGCATTACATTTTATGGGTGCATCGTCACAGGAATGAAAGCGTTTGTTTTGTTCGTGCTCTCAAGTATTGATAAAAACCTTATAAGAATAAATATGTTCAAATAGTATTTTCAATAAATTATTTAAGATACAACAGACTTTCTACATCTCATCAATTACATAAAACAAAAACAGACTTTTTTGAAAAATTTGGCGGAGATTTGTGATACGGGTATGTTACTTATTTACCAAGCATATAATTTAAATTTTTAAATATGACGTTAAAATGAATCAATATATTTGTAAGTAATATTTTGTAAGTCTTGTAAGACATGGAAATATAATGTAATGACATCAATATAAAATATTTTGAATTCGTACTACGATACGTGCAATATGATTTCTGTTACAGTTTTTTCTAATTTGCTTGTTTGAATTAACGGTACGTAAATAAAACTAGTTTACTGTTTAGAGCATTAACTATCAATATTTATAGTACTATCAATATTAATTTAATCAGTTATCTTACGGGGATAAACTTTAGTATTATAATTATATTTTCAATTGTAACCGCAAAACCATTCCCCCTATCAATAACATTTTATTGCTTCACTAATATATTTTTTTGTTAAAAAAAATACATAATTTCCTATGTTCAGTGGTCGGAAGACTAATCATATACTTCTGATTAATTACGCCCAAAACCTTAATGAGTTCGGCATGATCTTAAGATATTAAAAAAACGACATAACAGGTGTTGAGTCCAGAATTTCTACCTGCCGGTTGAAGATTGAGGTAAAACAAAAACCAAATCGATGTTAATTGCCGCCAGCGAGTTCTCGACTAAACTGTTATCCCAAATACGTTATCACAGGGATCCTCAATTTTGTTTTAAAAACATTAACAACATAACAAAATAATCCATATATTTTTTAACTATGAAATAGTCCATTAATTGTAACGTGACGTCTCGTTGGTCTTTTCGAATTAGATGAATTTAAATTAGAGGAAATACACTATATAACATATATAAAAGCAGGGGTGGGCTGGAGGGGGCTCGATTGAGCCCCTTGTTAAATTTTACTTCGGCCGGCGAGCCCCTTATCAATTTTAAAGAAAACAATATTCTCAGATCAAACTAGTATATAACTGTAATTTTTGACTTGTATATTATCTACGACAGCTTCAGTATGCACAGTAGTATATTTTTAGCCATTTAGATTGATTGATAAGTTTACGATAAATTTCATATTGTTATATTTTATAAGTGTATTAAGTAACAATCGATTGCTTATTATCGTATTGCATATAATTACATAGGAGTATTAAACAAATTCACTCCTTCTCCAGAACACCGAGAATTTCTTTTCGACTAAGCGAGCCCCTTGTTAACGTAGTGCCAGCCCACTGCTGTATAACAGTGCTTAAAAATGTGTATTCATGTAATAATGTATTTTTCAATTGAACTTATTAGTTTCACTTACATAGAGAATAATCTCAGATTTAATGAAACTATTTCTTTTTATACAATCATATTTTTAATGAATTCAAATCAGACAAAGCCATTATTACTTATCAGGGTAAACTTAATATCCAAAGTGATATGCCCAAAAATGTAAATGAAAATTTCAACAAAATTCAATTGATTAAAAAAAATCACTCAATTTTCTATTTCAATGAATCGAATATTGCAAACAATATTTCAGTAATAAGACATAAAGATTTAAGAACAAGTATTAAGCCTTATAACGAGGAACAAAATCATCAATTTGTATCAGTAATTTTCAAAGAATATTTTTATATGCTGGTAATATATTGATTATACGAACTGTTTCATTTAAATTTACCAAGCATTGAAAGATTCTTTAATTACAAAATTGACCTTCTTGCACTTAACTAATGAGTATACATAACAACGTAACATCCTGTACACTTAATAAAATATTAAATAGCTTTATCTGCTTTAATGATCCTTAACCTATCGATAGGTGACCACTTGTATTTATAGGATATAATAAAATGTTTATTGGCTCAATGACCGCTGCTACAGTGAAATATGATCACCACCTACTTAAGATAAATGAGTCGTATAGAAGATTGCATATTCTTTACCGAATAGCAGTAAATCTAGTCAATAGGAAATCTTGATCCACCACAGGTATTTATTATTAAGGAAATAATACTGACGAACTATATCGAATTGGATAATACATTCAATAATTTACTACAAATTCGTTGAGTAGAAAAACTCAATATTCACACAGGATATGTCCATACATTCTCGAGAGCTAAAAATCAAACCTTAATAGCGGATTTATAGTTAAGTTTTCATAGACGATATCATTGATAGTTAAAGAATACCCTATTTACCGTATTGTATCCATTATATGAGGCGTGCTTCCTTTACATATTTTGGAATCTTTGATCGTCATTTTATGTATGACGGTATGTAAAATTACATACATGTATTTTTTTAAAAAGGTTGAGAGAAAAATGATTCAGAAAAATGAGTCACTGAATCTGATAAAATTTCAAGTTGATGGTTAAAAAAAATACGTCCATAATAAAACTAGGTATATTCTTCATATTGACATTAAAATATGACTTATTTGTTTAAGTAAATTTAAAAACAATAAAGTATAGTGCTTTATTAATCCTGCACGTATATAAAATTCCGTACATTCCGTTTTTCTATAATATACAATATGTAGCAAAATATTTATAACCATTCTAAATATCGTCACAGTTTAACCATTCCCAAAATCAAAATCATCCATGGTATGATCATTGATCATCGATCAACATGCTCTGCTCTCGCGATCATCATTCTATCAATGGCCACAATCTTAAGAGAGACTTGTAAGTAGTCCCCTATCAGTTAATCGATAGTTAATTATACCACCGGGCATAGCGAGACACCTACCGATGTAAAGTTTTTTTTAACGCCTGTTTAAGTTTGTTTCTCTCCGACGACTAGTTTATGGCCGATATCCCCACTTGAACGGTTTTATTAAGCAATTCACGTGTGATATGTATCTACCTAGGCACAGGACGTGCTTGATATTTCTCTTGAAGAGGGTAACGAAACTATCAGCATTGAATATTTAAGCAGATTGCTGTTTCAAAAAATATAACTTCAGTTCAAAAAATCATTTTTTAAATTATACTGTATCTAAAATCATGTATAAAAAACGTCATGATTCTAAATTTGGGACATTCAACTGTGTTCATCTAAGAACATTTTTAATAAAAGATTTCTTAAAATATCAAAAATAGAAAGTCATTTTTAATTTCAACTCTTATCTTAGGAATAATTGATGTTGACTTCTGTCTAGCTGTAAATTTTATATACATACTTGACGATCGAATGACAACGTGTCCTAGTTAAAATCCTATTATAGTAGTTAGTTTTTTTGTTCTCTTTAAGTTAATTTTCAGCTATTTTTAAATTCTAAATAACTGGCGAATACCATTGTGTAAAATATTTTAGGATAAATATAAAAACACAGCTATTTTCATTTAAGATTTCGACTGAAGGTGCTTGGTGAAATTTCAATACTAAATTTAAATCGTTCAAATTTAACAGTTATTTTCATTTGACGAAAGGTTAAGCGGATTGAATCAATTGCATAAGTTATGTTACATTCCTGCAGAGTACATTTTAAGCTTTTAGATTATTTAAAAATGTATTTTTTTGGATGAACAAATGTTTAGTAAAAGATAGATAAGTGTTTAGTAAATGATGGCGTCAAAAAAGTTAGAAAATGAGAATAAATATTAGTTGTCAAATGTTTACCTTATTAATTTAGATACATATTAATTAATTACCTTTATTGAATGTGTGTTGATTGAAAAGTTTTAAGCATTAACTTTTCAAATACATACAATCCACAACGATTATATTCTTGACCCTCGCCCAGTCCGGCCACTGTATAGCAGCAGTATCTTTGTCAAACGATCTCTCGTTTTAGGTATGCTTTTTTATTATTTTATTTAATGGTCGTAAATTCAACGTTATAAATACGATTGCCGATTTATGTTTTTGTGACTTGTTTTGTGATTAAGTCACTGGAAATTAGGCGTGACCAAACCGCTTAATTAATTAGCCATATTATCGACTATTTTACGTTGATTGTCCTGATAAATTGAAAGAATAAAATAAATGCTGAAGAAGTTTTTAATTGAGAATGAAATTTTTACGCGTAAAAATTATAAGAATTTATCGCTAGTGAATAAAATAAATAAATGTTTTCAACACTTGTTTTTTTTTTAAATCAAAACAACAAACGAATTTTCAGTGATCTAGAAAAGTATGTCAGCTTCAAGGAATTTTAACAAGACTGCGATCATCATTTTGGCGTATTTTAATAAGCAGTAAAGTTATTAATAAATCCTTAATATATTTAATCACAACTAGTTCAAAATTTGAAAAAACATTTTATAAATGATTTGCATTTAAATATGGCTATCCTTTCTACTACCGTTTTCACGCTGTCAGCATGATTTTTTCATGTCATCCAAGAAACTAGTCGAGCAAATATTACTTTGGCTTATCTGTCCATCGGTTTTGAAATGAGTATGTACCTTATACATTTTTCTACTAAGTGAATGCAAGACAGACAAGGGCAAGCACGGACTAAGCAGTTTATAGCTAAATCCATGAATGATGATACGTGATTATTTAATCTTATTTAATCATGATTTTTTTTTAATTATTCTATTATTATTATATTATAATAAAATTCTGACATTATATAAAAAAAAAATTTACAACTGACATTATTTGTTTTAAATACAATGGAACCTATTTGCAGTTCTTTTACAATGTACTATATTTTTGCATGCTATTGCATTTCAGTTTTTACTACACATTATATATATATGTGACTAAAATTCCATCAAGTACATATAGTCATAATCTTAAAAAAAAACATCAGGGTGTGCTAAAACTGATTTTATAAACTCATCAAGCTAATTTTGTTTTATTTCAATATATTATATTTAAGAAGACGTTGTTATATAAATTCATCAGGGTTGTGGAGTCCGACTTGTTTTAATGAAATCGGAGTCGGGAAATGACTAACGACTACGAATCCATTTTTTATATATAAGCCATCCATTTTTAATCAAAAGTGTTGCATGCTACTTAACGTTGAAAAATATTAGAGGTCCATATTTATTATAAAACCATATAAAACCACAAGCTATTTACTAAATCGATAGTATTTTGTAAGACTAAAAAAATCAGGGAAACGTTTTTCAATTCTTTATAGAGAAAATGAGGTAAAATACTGTTTTGAAGAATTTACACCCCCATTCACCATGGAAATATATTTAGAATTTAGCCTAATCATCTGTTTGTCGTATGTATACAACAGTGGACTTTTAAAACGTTAAAGAGAGGCTCGCTTAATCTAAAATCAATTTTCTCCGTTTTCGTGAAGTAGTAAATTTTTTATCAGTCCTATGCAATTATATGCAATACTTAAATAAGCAATCGACTGTCACTTAATGCATTTAAAATATGTAACAATATGCAATTTACCGTGAACTTATCAATCTAAATGGCTACAAATTTACTACAGTGTATGATGAAGCTGTCGTAAATAATATATAAGACAAAAATTGCAGTATCTAAGAATATTGTTTTCTCTTCAATTAACAATGGGCTCGCCGGCCTTAATCAAATTTAGCAAGAGACTCGCGCGAGCCCTTCCGAGCCTCCTTCAGCTCAACCCTGTATGTTTGTACTAGAAAGAAGGTAAATGATTGAAATTAATACCATTTCATGGGATGAAAAGAATCATTTTTTATACACTTTTAACTGAATTTAGAGTCGCAGTCGTGTTTTAATTTTAAATTAGAGTCGTTTTTATAATTCATGTTCTATGACAACGTCAATATTATATTTGACAAGATTTAATTTCCACTAGCTCATCTTTCTTTAAGTGAAAGTGCATCGTGGCGTGACTGGCAGGGCCGCCGGTTAAAAGTTAAAGGAAATGCGACATCAACCGGAATGATTCTGAAACACCCGTTCCTGGATAGTAGTACCTAATGATAATTGATTCAAGCCACGCCACTGGCTACTAAAGAAACGTGAAGACAAAATAGTTAAGACCCTAATACCTACATAGCTGCAACTTGCGACATCTAAGCTCATTCATTAAACCTATTAAAGTGAGTTTGCTAGTAACAACATTAACACCATGGAAAATGACATTAATACCAATGAATTCATGTACTTCATGACATAATTTAGTAGTAGTGTAAAAAGAATTTGTTTCTTCTTACGGTTTATGTTATAAAATGAAAAGGTGTTGTTGTGTTAGTTTATTTACAAAATACATGATACATTAAATTAAAACTTTGCAAATTTTTGGTTAAATAATAATCAACAGCAAGCATTTATGTGCTAGAAATGCCCAAGTAAATAGCGACATGGCATCAATGTACTCAACAATTACTAGTTTTACTTGAAGCTTACGTCATACAATTCATATTAACATTGACAATGTACAAAATAGCTAATAAGTGTATAAACCAGGGCTGCGGCGTCACGTAAAAAAAAGACTATTCCGACTCTAGCTTTAAAATAAAAACAACTCTAACTCCCGACTCCAAAAAACTTTTTAAATAATTTTATTTTAGCTTATATATATGTATACCATCAGGTCATCTTTAGATAGTCTAGGATGCAGTGGCAACACTATGGACTATAGTGGCTTAAAGCAGACCATTATTTATTTATTTTAAATGGATAAGAGTAGTAAGATTTTTCTGACACTTAGCCCTAGTATAAGCTCACTGAGAACCGCTAGACAGAGTAGACACGAAATTACGGTTCATGTTATGTTAGTATACTGACAAGTGCTGATCAAAGAAGAAATGACATTCTGGCTTGGGTTAAATTAAATATGTTAAATAGAAATAAGGTGAGGGTGACAACAAGAAGTTGAAATTTTTGAGGTTATGTAAAATTTCATCTGACACTAAAACACTACAACTGTGTGATTGCGCGCGCACAGCAGTGGAGAGTAGCTGGTTACAGTGCTTATTAATTTGTTCTCTCGTTAATACTGTAACTAGCTAAAATGGTCAATGTATACGTTTAAAAGTTATATTATACATTGCCTAAGTGCATATTTTTACTGTAGTATATATACAATAATTGATATCCGATTATTTAACTCGTGATACTAATTAGTAAGAAAATAAATAGTTTACCTGGATTGTTCAGTTATAAAAATGTGCACTTCATAATCTTATGACCTATAGCTATCGCTCGAAAGCGTTCAGGTTCCAGAAGCATCATTAAAATCTTTCTCCGCCTAATGATTCATCGATTTTATTTTTTCTGGTGCAGAATATTTGGCTAATGGCTGACTGACAGAACAAGATAAGAAAACGTATTCATTGTTCAATTGGCAAATTGGCACGAGCCAATCCAGCACCACTTTAACAGCCGATTATACCTACGCCATACTGAGAATCTGTTTCATTTCATTTTCAGTAATGACTCGCAAAATTCCTGCAGTATATATAACGCATCGAAAATAATCTGAAGCACTTTTCATGTTAATTTTCAAGCTGTAGATCTGCGGTTTTTAATCTGTAGATAGTGTATTTAAATATGAATCCAAAGCATGGATTTATATGATCAGGAGCATTTGCAACCGATAGTAAAGCATATTAATACAGTGCTATTTATACAGAACAAATTAAAATTATTATTTCGAATTATGCTCATTTTTTTTTAACATAATGCCTTTCCACCTAATATTGACAGTTAACCCATTAAAAACAATAAACATAGGTGTTTTAGATTTATATTTATGCTGCTTATTTTATTTTATTACTTTAAATAAACTTTTCCAAAATTGGGTTCCGTTGAATCGTAAAAGGTCAGTGATTCCGAGAAGTATCAGTTGAACGTTAACACCTTAGACTTTACAGTCTTACACCACTGATGAGAGCATAAACTGCATCAATGATTTTTTGGATGTCCGTAGTAGACATGTGATGATGTTTGCAATGATGGCACCAAAATATGTTTTTTAAGAATTGTAAATTATTTTATAACATGGCTAACGATAGAGAAATAATCAATCTTGTATATTATATATCAAATCGACTGTGGAAAGGAAAAAACACCTAACCCACACATACCAAATTTTACAGGAGATACAAAAAAAGTTCTTTGTAATCTGGTTTGACTAATGCTGGTAGTCCACGGAGACTGATCTGATACTAATTCAGTCTTTTTTCTGATCGCATTTTCCACAAGCTCTTCTTTTTTCAAACTTAGAAGGTAAATTGAAATACTGATTTGGCATTTTCAGCACACATCCTTTTGATAGATCGTGTCTCAAGTTGTTTATTAATGTGATTATCGACAAAAAGTTGTTTTGAAAAATCTGTGGTTTTATCATTTTTCATTTCCACAGTCGATATTGTAACATTCGTAAAATAAGTGTTATAAAGTTATTTTAAAATCCTTTGGTGGTTGGACATGGTTGAAAAAGTTATTAAATTATTTCAAAAAACATATCGACTGTGGAAAGGAAAAAGAACGTAACCCACAGTTTTCTCAAAACAGGTTTTTTTCGGTCATCACAATGTATCGAACATGATACACGTTCTGTCAAAAGGATCCAAGCTGCAAATGCCAAATTAGTATCTAAAATTTAGCTTTCGAGTTTGAAAAAGATGACCATGTAAAAAAATAAAACCAAGAAAAAAGACTGAAATAAAAGTTTTTCTTAGACAATTTCTTTAATTAATATTAGATTATGTCAATTGAACACCAGTTTAGTGTATAATTCATAATTTTCATATGGCCCAAAATCATCAAAACACGTTTTTTGCGCCTCCTGTAAAATTTGATATGTGTGGGCTACGTCATTTTTCATTTCCACAGTCGATATTATATAATCAAAGTTTTTTGTCAATAATAATTTAACTCCCCAAAATAACGCTCGATCGCTCTATTGTAGAGGTATGTAATCCAAGTCTATAATTTAAAACGAATATTGTCTTTTCACAATGAAACATTTTATGAGAGAAATCTCGGATCAAATAATACGCCCAATAAAAACTAAAGCATTTATCACACGCATGGTTATAATGTAGGGTGTTAAGTTAACGAGCGTTAGCGGACACTGTGAGTGACATCCGATACCAGGGTATAATTTTATTTTTTTACGCATAAAACAACCTATAAAACAGGAAATTTCAACAATCAAAAGGTCTCGATAACGTCTTTATGAAAACACGCCAGATTGCAGATGGGCATTAAATATCCACCCGTGGTCTCTTATTATCCTTTGGACTTTCTTTCAAAGTGACCCAAAAATAAATAAGCCGAATAAAGTAACACCCAATATTGCAAGAATGTAATGATCTTTTTATAATACTATTTAATCGCCACTGCTGTAGGTAAAAGTCTAAAAGAGTAACTTCCTGTAAATTTTGAAATTAAATATTCAGAAAGAATAATCGTACTTTAACCTTCTCATCGCGTATGACATCTATGCATGTCCTAGCGAACATTCCTTCAGCGCGCGTGACACGTATATATGTCATGGAAATTTCAAACCCCATATAAAAGCTATCTATTGTGTTAAAATTGTATAACTTGGTTGAAAATATTACTAAATGTATACTTTACCAAATTCGATAGATGGCATTAGTCAAAAGAGATTCAATATAGGCTAAAATAATTTATTTCTGGAACACGCCGTGAACATACGTCACCAATGCAAGATTTTGGATAGTGTAAATAAGCGATCGAGTGCGGGTGAAATTGAAATTGTTACGAGAATTTAATATTGTAAGCATGGTATGGTGGTAGCGCAGTGTTCTCGGTCGCGAGTGGCGGTATTTTGCAATATGGCGACGTCACGCCGCAATTGTATGAAGAATGATTATTGTTGAATTAAACCGAAAATACAAGAAATATATTGTATTTTATTATTGAAAAAGTTACTTTGGGTGGCAATTAACATATTTGATTAGTTGAAAAAATATTACAACCTATATTTATATTTGAAAACGCGATAACAAAATCCGCAATAAAGCAGCCGCGTACAGGGCATGTTCGCTAAATTTAGTGACGCGGGCAAAGGGTTAAGAAGCAATGCGCTGACGACTCGTTTTTTCATTTTTTAAAAATTCACATAATTGTTTTAATAATGTCTTGGGTACGCAATCAAAACATTTTATTTTTAATAATTATTCTTCGTAAAATAAAATGAGTGCTTAAATTATTTATTCAAACATTGATTTTCAACATCTAAATTCTAAGTGGTATGTCGTTTCATCTTGTTTATGAATCAATAATGACTTACAATACTTACAAGACCGCCATTGAGAATACCGATAATATTCCTAAAAATACCCAAGGCGGACGTGAAGTGCGCCAACAGTTTCGCTAAATGCATTTTCCCCGAAACGATCAGCTATTTTCAGCCACTGTCGTCTTTCTAGTGAGTCGGCTAAATACCCATAACCATTTTACATAAATAAATTATTAGCAATTTTGTATAGGGAATTCAGGTCCACTGTTCGGAAGAAAGCGGTCTTTATATTCCTGAACGATTTGCCCAGGTTTTTGCTCGTGTCGTTGACCAGGGAATTAATGCGCGAGTCACGGCGCGATGTTAATAAGACGGGTAAATGACAGGCGCTTGTTTAAAAGTGTTATAATTTGCCAACTCTATTCAATAATGTTTATCCACATCATTCTCTCGCGATCCCGAACGGGGGAAGCTTTTCAAAATAACTTGAAGCGAGAATTCATTTGGTTAATTTAATATTCTTCAATCTGAGAAGTGGTTTGAAAGGGCTTCTGGCCAGGAAACGACTTTTAACAACCGACGTGTTTTTAATACGACGTAACCAAAATTAAAACTCTGCTACCGTGTATCGGTTAGTAACTTTGAATTATAACACACGAATTTCTTTTTTCTTTTTATTGGTTCGAACCATTTTAAACGGATGTGTATAGGTGATATGAGGTTATATTTAATTTAAGCCCACAATTACTTAATATTCTACATACAGTCTTAGACTATTTAATTGCATTCAATTAATTAGAGAAATTTTAGCGGAAATGTGGGTTATTATAATTTTTATACTTTTTTTTTTTTAAATCATATCCGCTACTAATGTACCCATATAGACTCGTAATAGAGATTTTCTCAATAGATGTTTTCTACGAGAAATAATTTTAGCTCAGTTACTCAATCTTTTTTTTTCGACAGTGAGGGATATAATAGTGGTTAGCTTATTGCTCTTGCTATGCTCCTGTTTAAGCATCGTATAAGTAAGAGGGAATTTCAAATCTATGTCTTCGAACAGAAATCTATAAATCGATTGAAAAATCAATTTATAAACACTATTTGTTATGTGATTTAAGCCAGTGAGCACTGTAGGCAACATATTTGACCACCAGACCAATAATAAAAAATAATACTATTCAATTTTTTGGGAAAATCTTTTATAATTTTATACCAGCTTTAAATCTAGAAAAAATAAATTTCAGTAACTTAATTTTTTGTTAAACATATATTTCATTGGAGTAATACATTTGCAATCTTTGATATTGAAATGAATAAAACATTGCAGGCAAATCGAGTGGTTTTACGTTTATTGATTCGATTTGTAGAATTACGCGGCCAGCACATTCAGAGAGTACAAAATAGAACCACTCCAATATCCAAAGAGGTACTTCAAAATGACTCGCGAGCACTAATTGGAAACAGATCGTTCTTTAATTGCCTCAACTCGAGCGCTTTTCAACAATCATTTCGCAGAAAGATTGCATCCAACACACTGCATGAAATCGAAAACAAATTAAAAATTATTATTATTGTTATTTGCATGATATGCATGTGATGTTGATCTTATTAACGAAATAATTAATGTAGATAATCACACTCTTATTATCGAAAGCGTTCAGGTACAATTTTGACTAAGTTCTACGGCTTCTACGTCATGGTTTAAAATAATAATAAATGTGGGATTTTTCAGCACTTTTGTTTGTTTGCCAGGGCCTTAAAAATAGCAATAGAAGCGGGAAAACGATGTAAACCAGAATAGGGTTCTACTCGTGGGTGGGCGGGATTTAGTTGGGGGGGGTCTCGCGTGAGCCCCTTGTTAAATTTTGGCGCGGCCGGCGAGCCCCTTGTTAAGATAAGAAAGTCATTCGTCTCAGATAAAATCAGCACCTGACTGCAATTTCTGTAGATGATTAAAATTTATTATGAAACAAGACTTGGTTGCCGTTTATTTTTTTCAAAAAATACACTGACTTCGGCTGCATAATAAAAGAGACCCTAGCTGACCGCATGTCGCTCGCGGTCCACGTTTTATGCATAATCTATATTACATGGCTTGAAGGCATTATGGATGAGATTTACCGAGCCCCTTGCTAAGATATTGGCAGCCCACTGCTGGTTCTACTGTATATTGTTAACTCAATACTACAATTAGGTAGATTTGACGTAATCATTTAATAGGAAAATTTAATACAAATTTTATTTTATTAACATACTTCTAAACTAAACATGTCGTTTTGTTGAATTACGAACAATTAAATTACGTTCAATTGATTTTTGCAGAAGGATATTTGAGATGTTTACTAGTTATCAACAAAAAAAAAACAAGTTACTCAGTTGTATGATAGTATTGAGGTAACGATATGAATAAATATAACAGTTTTATATTTGTAACAAAAAATAAAATTTATTTTTGATCTCGGCTGTGAGCCGATGTATTTATTGTGTCATTGTTTATTGCTGAAAAAACCTTTAAAATTTACCTACAGCATTATCGAAATGTCGGCCTGAGCGGCGGAAAGCAATAATTACCTCCTGGCCGCGTCCTTTGCAACTCAAATTCGACAGCTTTTATTGAGCAATTATGTTTTAATTATTGTTAATCGGCAGCCTCGCTAACATTAAATTTACTAATGACATGAAAAATGAACTCACCTGTGAAGTTTTCACATCGGATGTAATTACAACTCAGTAAGCTGAGATATCGTAAATAATTGTATTGAAAAGGTCAGTTTCAATTTTATTCGATATTTTATTCGATAACGTTACTCTAAGCGGGATAAATTAAATTTGTCAATTAACATTTACCGATAATTTTATTGTTTTAAATTTGTTTTAAGGGAATAAATAACATACAATTTTATTAAGAAAGAGAGGTTTTTACTTGTAGAGCGGGTGGTTAATCATTATTTATTATACGACAATTATTTTATGGGTTTTATACACTATATTACACTGTAAATTGTGTCGTAAAAAAGTCGAAACAATACATTTAACCTAATAAGGTTATGAATTTTAGATAAATAAAAAGTATTTTTTATTATTTTGTGCGTAACTGGCTACTTTAAAATGCGTTTATAGACGCAATTTTCACCGTGCGCATCTGTCTTTTTTATGTTAGTTCAATGATTTAACGCAAAATTTACATGAGTCGAAAGCATCAAAACTGAAGACAAAAATGTGTTCGAAAAAGCCAATTAGTGGAGAACAGTGGCTCTCATCGTTGGCATTCTAATTAAATGCTTATGATAAGGGGAAAAATGAAATACATACGAGTGTTCAAAGTAGCCATGACAGGAACCCCATCGCGACGGAAGTAGATTAAATAAATATTATTTATTTTACAGCAGCGGGTGTAAGTCATATTTATTTATGAACACGCTTAACTTTACAATAATTTACATACATACCAAACATTTTACAAATGGTGGTTAATGTACCAACGCTAATAGTTGTTCGACACAAACAGAAACATTTTACTAATTTTCAAAAATGCCGTTGTTAAATGGTGCTGAGTAAATTATTGTCAATTAGACTTCCCCTTTGGTAAGATATAAAATTTGCAAGAATTGCAACAGAAATAATACACATTCGAATGTTATCTTCAATATTTATTTTAAAACCTACAAATTTTCATAGTCATATCCGTTATATTAAATCCATATAAAATAATCAACGATACGTATTTTTTTACCAATTGAATGTAATTAACTCTATAAGAATAAATTACATTGCAATGATTACGTTTTTTTTTCAAATAGTAACAATCAGCTGCCTCACATAGAAAATAAATTATTTTTAGATGCATTCATTGCACACATACAAAACGAGGGCTTAGAATCACAGGATTATATCTACAAAAACAAAGTATAACAGAAGATTTACCTTTGTGCTTTTAACTTTATAATTTCATTTGAAAATACGTCCAACCGTATTTTGTTAACGATTATATTGTATACGAGATATATTGTGTCATTTATAAATATAAATTTGATTATGGCATTGCCAAAACTGAGAATAACTGAAAACATGCATTTTTTAAAAAAAATCACCATTAATGACTTATTTGAATTGAAACTAATATTTTACCAACTGTTCAATCACTTTTACATCTGTAAAATATACATTTAGTATGTTGGTAATACAACATGTCAGCTAACAATATTTTATATTGATTAAATTGAAAGTCCTCCTCTCAAATCAATACTTTTACAAGAAATACAATTTTATTTCAATTTAAACTTGCCAAGGATTGCGCCTCTCGATGCAGAAGCATATTGGATTCAACTTAGCCTCATTGATCTAAATATTAACAATGTCATGGAAGCACATAACTTTGTCACTTGGCCTTGAAAAGTCTGGCGGGTTTTTTTTAACTGTGTAAACTCTTAATGGAGCTTATGTCAACAGAATTTTTTTAAGAAAACTGCTTGCAACTCAGTTGTTCAACTTTTCTTTTTCAGAGTGAGTGGGAAGTACAAGAATATGGCTAGTACATTAAAAGAGGATGAGTTTTTACAGAATTATAAATAATAGAATATATATGTTTTCGACCGATATCAATAAATCGATTTTAAAAATACTATTTATGAAACTGCTCGTATCGTAAAAAGAAGTATCGACATTGATCATTTGACCACGAAACTGACAAATAATTGTTATTTATATATATTTAATCTTTAAATATATTCATCAAATTTTAGTAAAAAAAGAGCTATGATTCAATGAAAAAAAAATATTAATTTATATAAAAAAAACACTCTGAATTATATCACACTGTTTATTGTTTATGCCGTAGTGTTGTGTGTATTAAATTGTATGTAATATTTCTATTTCAAAATTTGATACAAATTATAATATAGAATTGAATATAAGTGCAAGAACTCAGCACTTTTGAAAATGACCGTAATCGTATGCAAATCCAGTCATGCTTTAGCGCGCAAATATTATGTGAAGTGTATAAAAACTATAAATTCAATGCAGGGTCGAATAATAATTGTATACAATAAAAATCAGACCAGCAAGAGTCGACACACAGAAAACAAACGGTATTTTTTTTCAAATTACTCTCGTGTTTTAGGTATCTACTTTTTTTGGTCCAGCTAGTTTTCTTATGATCACATTACATGATGAATAAATTTTAAAATACCTATTTCTATCAACAAAAAAAAATATAAATATGTTTGAAAAAAACATATAGTTATTTAAGGCATGTGATTTATTGACAAATTTATAATTATTTTACGTTATTATCCTAAGGGATTTTCTTCCAACTGGTTTCTCATACGATTCCGTAAATATCAATTGGCTATTCTTTTCTTATTGTAGCAAATAATATAAATTATTTCGTATCAGGTCGCAAAAATTCAATTTTTAATATCACTTAAACTAATATCTTTTGCTTGGAACCTTAAAGCCATTAAGCTTCGACGATTTGAATACATGATTTTAGATCATTTAAGTTGTATCTTTTTGCTCCGATCAAAACAATAATTCAATAGTATGTAGTAAACTAACCAAGCTAGTTTATTATGTTTTGAAATATTTCACCCAAATACGACAACAATGGTTAAATAATAGTTTGTATTTTTATTTGATCTTTTTTCGTAAGTCTCCATTAAAATACTATTGTCAAATTGGCTAAGATTATCCAGAGACGGACAGGATGCGCACAGTGCAGTGTGCTTAAACAGGGCGGGATTAGATCAGCGGGTATCCGATCGCCCCCGACACCTGCCCGAGCGCGCACCTGGCATCTGCCTTGGCAATAAAATTAATGTTATTAATCATCGAATTTTAATTAAATCGCGCTTTTTTGAGTTGCATACATCCTGTATTACATTTCTTTGCATATGCGAGCAGTGTTTTAGTTGCAAAAGGCACAGGTGAATTGATATGATTGGCGAAGCGTGTCCATTCAATATGTTTAATGATTGGTTTTTGGCATAACATGATTTGGCAGGACATGTTCTGACATTGGCACGATATGACGTCAGAGACATAAGTTTTTTTACTTTTTGTACTTTCAACTTTTCGATTACCTAGCTCTTATAACGATTACGTATGTCTATGAGACATCCAGAGCAAAAAATAAATTCATTTTTCACAGGCGTTATTTTAAATTCTCGCAAGTCATTGTTTGTACATAAAGAACAGAAATATTTTATCCAATAAACTTTTTATGCGTTACAAATGAATCCAATCCAAAGTCTTAAGAAAACATTCCAAATGATAGTAGTATTTCTAGATGTTTGATGTCAATAGGTCTGTTCTTCTTCGTACTTCTGAGGGCATGCAAACCGTCAGCAAACCGTCAGAAGTACGCAGAAGAACAGAGCTTCTAAAGATTGGGCCGTCCGAATTCACTCGTTTGCAAAGGACACAACTATATTATTTACAATACTACACTCATTTGTGCTTATTATATTATGTAACTGATCAGTTGACAATGCTCGCAATGAGCGAAGCTGGTCCTGACCCAGGGGTGGGCTGGAGAGGGCTCGGAGGGGTCCGCGCGATCCCCTTGTTAATTTACGAGAAAACAATATTCTCAGATCAAGTGAGTATATAACTGCAATTTTTAACTCATATATTATCTAAAAAAGCTTTAATATAAACAGTAGTACATTTTTATTAGTATACGGTAAATTGCACATTTTTACAATTTATAAGTGTATTAAGTAACAATTGATTGCTTATTTAATTATTGCATATAATTGCAAAGAAGTGATAAAATAAATCAAGCTTCCTTCAGAATGCCGAGAATTGATTTTAGATCAAGCGAGCCCCTTGTTAACGTATTGGCAGCCCACCGCTGTCCTGACCTTTTAAATAAAATGGAATAAATTACAAAGGAATATTGTGTTTTTATTAATATAATGCCTTTCCACCAAGTATTAACACTGAACACCCTAAAAGTGATTATGTAACAGACGTAATTTTTAAAGGTAGCATTGATTATTTCAGACAGCTTAGTTAATAGATTTAAGTATTTGAAGGAAGTATAATTTATTACCTCGATTTTTAAAACGTTCGTTTTATTGAAATCATTTAAATTAAATTCAAATGAAATATTACTATTTAAGTATTGCGCATGATTATGAATTCATTGTACGGCCATATCCGTAAGCCATAAATTACTAAATCTTAAATTTGTTTACTACATTTTTTTTACTTTCCGTTTACTATTTCACTACTATTTAATTTTTTTTACCACCTTCACAGTTAATGCTAATGCAGATACGTTCGGTTTGTCCGTAAGAGCGTTATCGTATCATCTACATTTATAATTCTAAGTATTACGTCTTAAACTAAAAATAATATGTTAATATCCGTTATTAAAAGTGAACCGTGATTTGTTGTTGCCCGTGCAAAAAAATATTATTGCTAACACATATTTCATCAAATAGCCTCATAAATTAAAACACTTTAAGTATATTTTAACAATTTTTAATCACTGAATAGGAACAAAGTACGTTGTTACTTAAAATGCATGACGAATAATTTCATGATTTCTAGTCAACGCATAATGTATTAAGTAACTGAATATATTTTAAAGAGTTCTACCATTCTACCGTTAATTAAATTATATCGTATCCACTTAAAAAATTCAATTAACGAAGGTATAAATCTTGATTTGATAAGACGTTTTTGTAGATAACAATTAAACATCAATTACAGTATAAAAAATAATTTAATAAACATAGTGTCCAAATTAAATATTTAGTAAGTGTATACTATATCGGATAGTTAGTAAGGCTCCATACTAGAAAACAGGTTATTTTTCAAATATTTAAATACATTAAATTAGTTCAAAATATAAAACACCGATCCTGATATTGCTAAATAAATGTCGAATTAGTGTTTCATTTTTTTAATATAATGCTTTTCCACTAAGCAGTGGACATCTTGAAAGAGATTTATATATAAAAATCAACTTATAAACTAATTTATTTTTATTATCTATAATATGTTCAAAACGAGTCATGCCCTGAAATTTATTTTAATTAGCATATTAAGTAAATATTTTTTTACAATTAAGAATTAGTTTTATTCAAAAAGTGAAGAAAAAAACGGTAATATTATGCGCACTTCTAGGAATGTTGTCCATGAGCGATGCATATTATAAATACAGGAAACAGTGCAACAGTTAATGATGGTGCTCATAGAGTAGAAAAAAATAATAGCATTTTTCCAGATATTGCATTGATTTTTAAATTATTTATCAATCATCATTAAAATAATGATACTCTAACAGATTATAGTAAACTCGATAGCAATATTATTTCTTCGACGGAGAAATGACGTTTTTCAAAATATTGATAAAGTAGTTGATTTTTTATAAAAATTAAAATTAGGATGCCATTTACTTATTTGCGTATGTAGCTAAATTATGTCATAAAATAGTAGTTATGCCGTATTTTATATGTTACCTAGTTTTGAATTTATTGATCTAATATTCAAATAATCTAATTGCTAGAACAAAAGTGTAGTATGGTAAAAGTCTGCAATGTATTTAGTTTCAAAATTCCATGTTTTCTACCATATTCTGTAGTAGTGTTTTTTCAAATATTTTCACCATAACACATTATTTGATCTAATTCAATTTAATATTTTGATTGTAAACATATTTTAACTATCATGTGTACAATGAATTATACTTTGACATATTTATATTTTAAGTTACATTTCTTTTTTATAATATCTGCTCCCCAATTCAGATTATATATACTACAAGTTGAATTTATCTCTACAAGAGCGTTTCTACGAGAACTGCTTGTTACTCAATCGCTCAACACCATTGTTTTAGAGAGATAGAAGATAACGACGAGCCGGATCTAGTGGTTAGCTAATCAATCTCGCCACGCCAATTTTTAGGATAGAATGGGTGGGAGGGAATTCAAGAAATCACATAAATCCATACCTTTGGACAGACATCCATGAATCAAATAAAAATAAATGTATTTAAACTGTCAGTATTGGGATTCAAAACCGTGACATCCGTAACCGAAGACAACATATGTATGTAGTTGACCGTTTAGTCGGTAAGTTACAAGTGACGTAAAAAAATCTATTTTTATGGTAAAGCACATTTGAAGATAAATTAAAGATTAATTTAAATTGACATATTTCTTCTAATATGTTTATTGATGTTAGCGATAAGTTTTACTTGGCCGATAAACGTTCAATTAGTGGTATACAGTTTGTAAAAAAACATTTATTTAATGGCTCGGTCAATCCAAAATGTGTTATCAAAACTGACAGCTTCCGATCGATATTTGTCATAAAGACTCAATTCCTCACACTCCAACCGAAATAATTCAGCAGGCGATCAATCGCCCTGTGGAGTCAGCAGGCGGCGGATAATTTCGGGGCCAAAGTGGAACCTGTCGCCGCCCTTCGCCGCCTTTCGCCCGCTGGCCGCCCTCATTATCGCGGGATTATCGCCGCCGAAGGGTGGACAGGGCGCCCACCGCCGCCCCCTGCCCCCGTGTCAATCGCCTCGCCTGTCGGACACGATTTCACTTTGACAAATTAACTCATTTACACAATTACACGGCGAGCTACTCGAATTTGACGATTTTATGGGATTTCAGCGATTAAGCGATCGGCTCGATTCGTTAATTTTTTTTTCCGACGAAAGCTCTTTTTGAATTTACAGTATAAATTTTTGGTATACAAACCAATTTTTGCTCGATAATTACACACATTTACGAATCAACGATTTAAACTCCCTTTAATATTTACAAAAAAAAATGCTTAATACATACTGAAAAAATCATTTAGACGTCGGTTAATAATCAGAAACCTACAATAAATCAATATATTTAAATTGCTTATACTTTAAATACAACTAATTTAATTTTAACAAATCAACAATTTTTCATAAGTTACAATACTTTTTTACTAACAGTAATATTGAGTTTTTCGATGGTATTTGAATCTGTAAAGCAGCATTTTTCTTTTTAATTATTTATCGCCGCCCGCTAGTATAAGTCAAATTTAACAAGACCCTCAGAACCTTCTCCCGCACACCCCTCCATTAAGCCATATTATTTTTTTGCAAAATCATACAGTCAATAAAGAATTAAAAACTATTTCTTTATTGCGATGCCTACAGTGATAATTGTATTATAATTTTATATCAGCCAAAATTACCTTCAAATCGAGTTTTCAAACGTTGTATAAAGTCATTTAAAAAAATTATAGCTACGGATGTTTTTCAATAGTTTTTTAAACTCTGGTGAGAAAAGCTAAACATTGTAGAAACGCAATTATAATAATTATGTTGGTAAAGTCAGCTATTCGCGCTTCTAAAGAAAAAAAAATTGGTCCGGTTAATATTTAAGCACAGTCGAGGATAATCAATCTCACTTTTTGTGTCAGCGACAATAAGCTGGTAATCATAATAATTTTGGTTGGACTAGTTTCAAGAAAACAAACTTAATTTGTAGCCATTGTTTTATTTTCTAAGATATTTCAAATGTACTGATGGTAATATTATGTTAAATTTTCTTAATATGAAGGGATGTTACAAATAATAAAATTTACCTAATTTCCGTTACCATAATGTGTCATGTTCAATGATATAAAACATTTTGACATGATAAAATATTTTAGCTACAATACTTAGCGCGATAAATGAAATTGAAATCAGTGACATAATTTGAAATAAGCTACCTTTGGAACTAGTATTCTCAATTATAAAACTCTTTAACTTAGGACTTCCTAAAGTATGTTCCGCGGAATACTGGTGTTCCGTGCGACCTAAATCGGTGCTCCCTAAAAATTTGGAATGGCTTACTCATATCTTTATGTAACATGTTTTAAAAACAATTAAATAATAAATAATAAGTGATTTAAAAACAAATATATGTTTACAATTTTGAATGATCCGACCTAAAACGGAGCTGTGTTCCGGTATCATTTCCAGATTTGCAAAGTTTAGGAAACTAATGCTTAGAAACCGCAGCGTACCCAGCGAAGAGGGAGTGACCTGAATTTATAAGTACTCGAAATAAAAAATTACGTCGGAGGTCCCCAAATTTCTAGCTACGCAAATGCTTAAAAATAAATAATGATGTTACATTGCTAATATTATCACCATCGTTAATTTTCAAGAACATCTTTGGATAAATACATATTTGCTTTTAAACTTTGGTTCGGTTATTTTATATTTATATTAAGTACAAAACTTAAATCATGTACTTATTTGAAGCAACGATGAAATCTTTTAACATAAAATATATCAACGGTTTAATCAATTTCACAGCAACACATTCCATGTTAAATCCTATTGTACTCTTGTACAGTTAAGGTTGTACATATTTCCAAATATTGTCGTATTTCTAGGATCCACTTGTTTGGAAGTTTTTATTACCGTGAAATCTAAGCACGACCCAAATAGGTATTTATTTGAAATCTACGTGGGATATTGTGACATAATTCAGTCAGAAATTCGCAACACACAGATGGATTCTGTAAACACAACAGGGTGGTCAAAAGCGTCTACACCTCTGCAGGGGGTGGCCATAATAGCTCTGCAACAATGCACGCCAACCTGGTTATCTATGACAATAGGGCAAAGTTTTCTGAACACGCTTTATTTTGTGAGCATTTTTTGTGAAATAGACTAGACAATGTACTCAAATGCTTGGGAGATAAAAAAAATGTTTAGACAATAAATATTTACGACTGTCCATAGATACTTGTACATAAATTACTCGAGAGTTACAAATGGACAACTATTTGTGTTACTTGGTTTGATTATTTAAAGGAACTATGAAGGTGTTTATTCATTCTCTGAAATTGAGTAAGTTTAAATAATTTCTTGGAACTTCAACATTACTATATACGATATAAATATTCTTACACATCTCTCGGTCTAAACTCTAAACATATAAGTCTGGCATGTTTTATATAACCTCGAAATTGTATCATCCTTTTACTACTGCTGCATCTTTTATCGTTAATGTTTATAATCCTCACACACAGATTGATAAATTTACTTACCCATCTTATTACCATAATAACGTCTTTCCTAATTGCTTTGTTTTATAGCCCTTGCGCGTTATGCGCAACAATCACTCGGTGACACGTAATACTACTACTAAAAACAGAACCTTTCTTAACCACTTTTAATATGTTTGCTGTCAGTACTTGGTGGAAATTTATTATTTATTAAGTTATATTACCAACTGTTCGTCACACCCGTATTAGTCTTACATGGTTTTGTATACATATTATTGTACCAATATATATTTTATATTATCTGAAAATTATCGTGATGAACGAAATCGGTCCTAATCTTTATTTACAAATTTGAAATAAGTACAAAAGAATGTTTTATCTTTTAATAGAACCTTTATTATTTGCCTCGAATAAATTTCAGTGAAAATATTGAGCATATCCAGTGCTTTTTTTTCTTTTTTGTCGTCATTTTTAATGTTTCAAGTCATTATTAGCAATAAAATATTTTGTTTTTGGTTCACAAACTTTTTATTTTTGTTCATGTAAACCGCTGTTTACCCATAATTTTAGCCCCTTTTAAATTTGATGTACCGGGTACCGTAACAATCATCAAGTAATATCATAATAAAAAAGAAACACCAAATAGTACCCAATACAAAAAAACTCCAACGTGTAAAAAAAAGGATCAATATGTTTAAAACTTCAGCTGAAAGGATGCCCTGGAGATTATCATCGAACTAATTCAATTCAATTATCTTCAATGCTTATTCAAATATTTTATAAAACGACTACCATAGGTAATTGACAAAAGGTAATAATAAATTATCATTCGTATGTTTCACCAAGTTAAATAAAATACATTTATTTTTAAACAGGCACCTTGTGAAGTTTATGAATATTTTTTTAAAAAAAAGGGTAATGTTTTCAAGATATTATCTCGAATCAAATTGAAACATTTGAATATTATAGAATTCGAAAAAAAAACTATTAGGTTTATATTGGCATCACAAACAAAACAAAACAAATGAATAATTCAAACATCGAAACTCAACGTCGTAAACAAATTGATTCTTAATTCAAATTTGGACACTGACAGATCGTTATTTTTATTATATTGTTTTTCCTATATCAAACACCGATACCTTAACGTAGATATTTTAAAATATATTGTTACATCCATACAAATATACATCCATGTTACACTTTGTTTAACAAGGGATGTATAATAAAATTTTAGTAAATACAATATAATACCACTTTTTGATTGACGGATTGACAGATTTTTAAAAATAATACTGGTTTTCATTGAGTGACCCGACATTCTAAAGCATCTATAGTGTCAAATCGAACATGTGAACTGTCTGAAGAAAATCAAAAAAATATTACAAATCACGGAAATATTTATTAAAACTCAACATATATTTCATTGAACCAAAATTTCTTATATTTTCGAACAGTACTTTATTTTTAATATAAAATAAAATTATATAACTTTGTTAATTAATCCACTCATGTTACAAATTTTGTCACGTGTTTCGCTATTTTAAAAAGCGTAAAGCGAAAATCGTAAGACTAGAATGTGATAGTAAACTTTGCGATGTTATGGCTGATAAAGTTTTTAAAGAGACGAAACATGTGTCACAATTAGTAACACAAATAGTGGAGTAACAAAGTTAGTAAATTAAAATTAACTTTTGGTACATAGATATATACGTGCGGTTTATTATTTACTTATGAACTATTTGCTATTTTTGTACGATAATTGGGTGTTAGCTAACCACGTTATACAATTTGGGTTGCAAAAATATTTAATAAAGATTTTAAAAATCTTCGTACCATTCATTTTGAATCGAGTAAGTTATCTTTTTGAAATTTTCATTCCATATTATAGCGAATTAAAATTGAGCAGAACTAAAACTTTGTATGTTAGTTGTTTAACATTGGTAGTTACTACAACGAAGTTCAACTATCATCCAAGCAGTGGCGTAATCTTTCGGTACAGAATGTATCCATTATGCCTAAGTCGTACTGGGCAATTTGTAATATTGCGGTGACAATGGGATGCGGTTGGAGGAAGTCCGCGGGTGAGGTGTTTCACTGCACATGCGCAGGTGGACGCATCGCAGCAGGGCGGTCTACCCCTCTCGGACCTCCCCCTGCCCCGTGAACCACTTAATCCCTTCAGAAGGTTAAAATGGCCCTTTCCTCGACAATATTATATCATAACGTTTTGAATCTAACGGCTATAAACTGGGACACAGAAGCGAATTGAGTTGTTTACGTCATTGTTTTTTTTCAACGTAAAAATATTAAACAAGAATCACTAGTGCATACTTCTATACTTAGTATCTGATCATATATCGGGTCGTAGCGGCAGTGAGTAAACAACACTATTCCTCTTCCCTTACCCTATTAAAAAAAGTAAAAGTTGAGCAACTAAACAACCAGTTTTTGTAGAAAATCTTTCGCCGTGTTAGATCCATTATAAGTTTATATGGCTGAAAAATATTCTAATATTATTTTTCATCTGTGAATTATTTTTTAGTATGACATTATATAGGGCATACAAAACATATGATACAATTTGTAGATACACAAAACTCATATTTTTTTATACAATAAAAACGCTCAGAAAAGAATATGGTTTTTTTCAATAGTAAATGACTGTTTTGTGTAACCTTTTCAATACAAAATACGTATATTTAACGTCGTCGACTATTTTTTAAAATAGCTTAAAGTAAACAGCGCTTTCTATATCACGAAAAATATTATTTGATTTCAGCCATAGAGCTGTTTTTGGTATTTTTTTTATAGAAACTAATTCTAATAATAGCGTATGATATTTTATTACTCGAAAAATTTCGTTTGTAAGTAACTGATCAGTAAAATTACTGCTTCTTAAATTATGAAGGTGATTAAGAAATTGTTTTCTTTTTGTTTTTAATTGTTTCTGTTCATCGAATAGTTCGTCCCTGTTTCATTGCATTCACATTCCTATTATACAAATATGAATAGCTCAGTTATCTGATCGTATTTCGTTTCTTTTTAAAAACCTGTCATATTCCATTTTTGTCCAGAGACACACAGATCTAAGGTTAAAGAAATATGTAAAAAGGTAGAGACATTAAAATGTTTAATGTTTTCGAATGTTTTCCGTTTGCCGTTGTGAGGAAATTTATTGGCCGATCCACCAAGTTTTTTTTACAACGCTTAATCGTCATAACGAAAGTGATAGTGCAGTGGCAACACATACCCTTCCAAAGAGAATTTACATGGTATTAACGTATTATGACAAGAATGAGTGTTGATTTGTTACGGCATTTTACAAAAAGGAAAGTAGAACACTCTGTTTTTTTTTAATTATTTAAAAAAACGTTTATCTAAAAATTCTTTTTTGTCAATTTTCCATTAGTTAAATTAACTGTGAATCAATCTTTAAAATTTCATTAGCAAATATAAAAAAATAGGAATTCAATATGGAATGTTTGTTGAGGTAATTAAAAAACATTTTGTATACATTTTTGCTTGATCTGAAATAATTTTAACTTACAAATCAACTTCGATCCAAATGCTGAGCATGTGGAAACCCTAATGGAGTTTAACTCAACATAAGAATTTTTAAAAAAACCGATTATTACTTAGTTACTCAACCTCTCTTTTTTCAAAGACGGTAGGAATATAAGGATATGACTAGGAGAGGGTTAGAAGTCTGCTAACACGCTCGTTTTGAGGATAGAAAGGGTGGAAGGGAGTTTAAGATATCACATACATCCATGCATTTGGACAGAAATTCATAAATCAATTGAAAATCAATTTATAAAAAATTGTTCGTACTAGAATTTAAGCCCGTAACCGAAGCCAACGACGTTTAACACTCGACAACGCAGCCAACTATAAATTATTATTGTTTTATTGCATCATGTATCATCTGTTTATTAATTCTGTATTATTTTTTGACATCATATATCCACACATCAAACAGGAAAAATTATTTATAAGTAATTTCCTTTATGCAAAATAATAATTATTTTATAAAATTGTATGTTTATTATTAATTCATACTACAAGATTTTTAAAAAATTACTACTATGCATGTTTTTAATTCTTTTGTTATTGATTCCCGACATTAAAAATGATTATGTGGCACTTTGAAAACATTAAAACACCTTGGCAAACCGAATGAAAAATATCTCATATTACACGCGCTGATATCCAGATAAACTTATAAAAGCGAGGCTGCCACCTCGGTGTCAGGCGAAACAAAAAACGTAATCCGGAAAGGGTGCAAAAGAGACGGCGGCGGATGAAGAATGAGAGGATAAAACGTGAAGAAAAAAAAACGGAATGCTATCCGCAGTTAATATGATCATAAAGTAAAACTCAAGTGTGGACCAACAAATTGGAGACATGAGTCCGGTGCTCTGCGACACCATACCGATTAACGAGTGGGTGGCTGTTTGTTGTTTTGTATGTTAAGAAAATAGTGACTACCGTCTTTAGTATCCAGATTGTTTGCCGATATTTGAGAAAAAAAAACGACAGTCGACAACGTTAAAAACTCATTAACCAAGATCCGATTCCTGCCGCGTAAACGAATAAGATTAATTGAAAATGATCTCATGTTTGAAGTAATAAAAAATAAATAATTGATAACTTAATCATTTTACAGAATGTGTAACAAAGCCATGTTTTGCTTGATTGATTGATATGCATCTTCTGGGCTATTTTATTTTTATTTTTTAATAAAAATAATCTGCCATAAAGTTACTGATCACATGAAAGATTTGATATAAAATTGTCCATTTAATGTTACTAAATTTGCTGTATATTTTTATTATCTCAAGCATACTTTCTGAATGCATATCTTTTAATTACTGTTAACTTGGAATAATATAATAGCAGTTTTCTTACTAACCAATTAAAATAAATATCCTATATTGAATGTTGGCATAATATGTATCTTTAAATGACGACACTAACGTTTGGTGAAGCTGTTGAATGGAGAAAAATATATTATTAGAATAATTAAGAATGGGTCTTTTTTTACAAAAATATCAAATTCTTATTGTTAAACGATATTAAATCATTGAGAACAAAATAAAGATACCTGCGGCTTACGCAAGGATCATACATAACACAAAAACCCATGCCATAGATATAAATTTTTTTTAACGATTTTTTTTATAAAAAAAATAATTGAAATAATGCCAACGCACCAAATATTTTAATGTTGAAAACTCGATGAGAATTTTATTGTAAGTCACTCGAAATAAACTCGAGGTAAATTGACATCACAAACAGTCACGTCTTAAGTCTCAAATTTAAATTGAAAAATCTAAATTTGAAATTGACCTTACCGGGAATCAAACCTAGCCTAGTCGGTAGAGAAATCTCTAACCATCTAGACCAGTGCTTACCAATCTGGTGTCCTTGGACCACCCGGGGAGGGGGGTCCGCAGGTTTTTCGCGGTGGTCCACGAAAGTTCAAATATTTATTTGTGTACATTCTTTGTGATAAAATAAAAACATGTGATATATTTTTTTTCGGGGGTCCTTCGCATGAAAAAGGTTGGGATGCACTGATCTAGACCACAGCGGGCAACGATGAAATATAAAATTCCAAATTATTTTTCTCCATATTTTGAATTTAATATCTGGTCTGATCGCTGAACAAAGCGGAGAAAGTAGGAAATAGTGTCTAACAAGCAATATGTATCAGAAGTGTTTCATTTTAATCGGTCTTGAATCTTTCAAAATAGAAAACTATCAATTAAACGTTGATATACATTTAATAGTATGTAAAAAAACAAAGAATTGACTTATAACTATCTTGATCTGAAGATCCTCCAAGTATCCTAGATTTCTATTTTGTATAGAATATGAAAGTGTACCTGTTTAAGTGAATCTAAATCGCTGAGACCGAACCTAAAACAATGGCTGTAAACAATCTGGATAATTTAGGAAAGGACCAACAAAACTGCATTGTTGATGAATCTCAATAGATCCAAAGCATGGGAACCACAAGATTTCGGCTCATTGTCATTTTCCCATTTCAATGCATTTGTCACGTCGTCTTTTTTGGGTTTTATAAACAATATATGAGATGTCTGAGCTTTGACGTTTGGTTTTGAGATGAAATATGACAGTTGTAAAAATGTGACAACATTTATTTTATGACCCTTGGGAGTATTGACTGATAACAATACGGATAGTTGTCATGAAAAGTATGTATCATTAAAATTCGTTAAAGAATTAACTGCAATATGTTACGAAAGTCAATAATATTGCCAAATTAATCACATTCCCGCATATTTCTCAGCAATTTCGTAACTAGAGAATACAAACTCATCGGTGTGGAAAATGAAAAAGGGTCTGATTAGCGTTTACACATATTATTTTGAACATATCAGATATCACTTGAGCCACATTACTCCAATATCTCCATGTTAACAATTAAAATTTCATTCGGCTATTATTCAAATGTCAGAACTTATAATTATAATAGAGTGTTTTTAGTATTTATAAGCTTATATTTTCATATTACCTACTCTAATCCTGGAATCGTTTACAGGGCGGGTAATCAATCAAAGTTCTGTTATATGTATAAAAAAGTATAACAAATAAATTTTAGTATGCTTATAAATTACTGTGAAAATTAAGTGTTTATCATAAAAAATACATTTTTATGTGTAAAGGTACGATTTGCGTTCATAAGAATGTCTGTCAAAAAGAATGTTTTTAAGTGTAAGGTCAATTTGATATCCCATTTTTTAAATACATATAAAATTGTATACATCCAAATCATTTGAATGAAAAATGCGTGATTATTTCTCTCCGTTGAAACCCTCCTCGGGGTCAACGCATAATGACCCCAAGGTGCAAGCAGGACGATGCAGGACGACATTTAGCGAAATCGTTCCCAGAATGCAGAATTGATTATTTGGTTGTATAGAAATTTGTGAAAGAATTTAATAACAGAATACGATGAAATATGTTCTTCCCACCACAGGACGCATGTTCGAAGCGTGGACAAACATGTCCAAACACTTTTATTGGTTTATTGCTGTTTTGTTTTTTTTATCGTTCGCTCGTTGTCTTTCATTCGTTTCTCAGTTCAAAAACACCATTCAATTTTTTTTGTTGGTTCCCACTAGAAAACAATCTCATTATTTTGTGTGGCCTAATTTTTGGCTTTATTGTTATGTGTGATAATTTATGATACCTCTCCAAATTCGACAATACTCGTATGCACATGACTTACATTATATTAAAACCATTGAAACGCTTTAAAAGCGTGCTGATAAAAGCATAATTTCTGTATTTATAAGTACACAATAAATTTGATGTTATAAATATTTTTTATGCCTGAACAAAATATGAATCACATAACATGTTCTGCTACAAGCAACCTATTTCAAAAACACATATTCAGAAGTTTTTTGAAATGCAAAAATAAATTGCAATGAATCCGTTAAAAAAAGTTAATTTAATTTAATTGAGAAACTATTATCAGTTTCAAACAATGTTTGACCATAATTAATTTTCAAATAAATAAGCAGATTTAAGTCGCGTTAACGTTCTCGGCCGTCCTATTTATGTTCGGTTTCGGTGTTCAAGGCTTCAAATCCTCAAGCGGAAGCTTTCATAAATTGATTTTTCAATTAGTTTATGGATTTATATTCGATGGCATAAATGTCTTGCATTCCCTCGCACCCATCTGATCTTAAAAACGAAGCGTTCCGAAAGCGACAAGCTTACTATAGTCATTTTTATGATATGCCACATTATAAATCTATACGCATAATTTTAAGAGCGAATTATTGATACATTTAGTGAAGTTTCCATTGTTTTTTTTTATGAAATATATAACAGCAAATATATTTTTCGATGCGATACGTTGTAACACTTAAAACATACTAAATATTTCGGATTGCAGCGTTGTACATGCTTGGAAATAAGAATGAATTCAAAACATGGTGTCATGAAATCGACATACATAGCTTATAAACCAACTCACCCTTCTCAAATAACATTTGTACAAAATGGTCTTAGCAAGCCGCACATTTCTCCCCACTAGCTACTCGATGTTACACAAATGACAGATAATCATATTCCAATTACTACAACCCTTCAAATGTTACCTTCAGCCCTCTCGAAGGGTCCAAGTGTTTGAAAATGGAGGCCTTTGACTTGAATAAATTGATGCCATTGAAAGTGTTATAATATGTCTACTGTTTTCTGTACCAGACACGAGACATTATACAGCTAGAAGTTAGTCACTTCAGCCACATATACAAACAATATCTGAGCTTATTCATTTTTCGCATTCAGGCATTGATATGTTTTCAATCATATGTACACAAAAAGCAATCAAAAAAGGATGATATATCTGATTTGAGAATGAAAATCAGAATTATGAAATCAAAATCTGACCTACTTTAGTCAATTATAATAATGAAATACATCCCGCTCCGATTATTAACATAAAAATAGGCAAGCATTTTTATTTTTACAAAATATATAAGGATTGGACTAGGACAGAACTAATGATAACGTAATCGCTCTCACTACATCATTATTTTAAGATTGGAACGGTGGAAGAGAATTACAAGCACCCATACCTTCGAACATAAATGGATACATCGATTTAAAAAATGGTGTTCTTACTGGGACTTGAACGCGTGAGATCCGTCACGGAATCCAACGACGTTGACCACTGCATCGCAGACAGACAGACACATCACATTTAACTGTTAAAATTAGTGGTTATTGTCAGTGTATACAACAGTGTGAACAAATTATTTATTGTAACAGAAAGAAAAAAATTATCTTCACGAATAATCATCATTAATAAATACTATTTCAAACACATATATTTTCACGTAACACATTTCGGTTTTGTTTATTTCTTTGTTTTTACTCATTTGCATTGTCTCTGCTTAAATATAGATTAAATCATCTCAATATTTCATTAAAACCATATTTCAACACGAGATAAAAAGAAATATACGAAACATGATAACGGGCTCAGATAAAATAGTAAAAAAGGCAGTGCGGCGGTAAATTTTCACAAGAGTGAATGAAATCACTCATGTTTACCGAAATTAAATTATTTAATTATATATCTCTTGATGCTTTCTGACATGACCAGTGGCGGCTGCGGAGGTAATTTAATTTAATTATTACGCTTTGAGAACTTGAGAAATAAACACAACACAGTTCGACTTAGCGGTAACGCTAGCAAATTATCTAGCTGAGATTCTGCAATTCATAGACATTAAAACAATAAAGCAATATGACGATCAAATTGCTGCTGCAATAATGTACCGCAGAATTATATGCTCGTTTCATATTAAGTAATTGCCAATTATAAAGTGTTTTATAATACGATGCCACGTAAAAATTACTGTCAATGAAAAATATCACACAGTTTTTTGCGCAAACCGAGTTAAAAATAATGACAAAAATTAATGAGAACTCAGTGTCTTTGACCGCATGGCACTTAAAATCGAGAAATGAAAAATGACCGATGGAATTAAGAATAATATTTTCTGTGCAGTAGACAACCACAATATAATATATATTAAATTTTTAAAAAATATATAGAATCATATAAGTATTCTGACAAACAACAAAATCATGACTTACAAAGAAACAAAAATACTGACACAGAAAATTAAATACAGTTTTAAAATCTTTCATTCGGGATTCATAGAAGAAGACAGAAAATTGGAGTCAATTAAATACAAAAAAAGATTATCAATTCGTCATCTAAAAACAATAACTAGGCAACTCTGATTTGATCATTGTTGGGACAATGGAATTCAAACTTTATTTTATCAACATATTGTCAGCTTAATTCTAAAATCAATTAAGTCATTTTTTTATTACAGAATTTCATTTTTTGTTGATTTCAGTAAAAAAAAGATATCAACGCATCTATTTTATTAATTTTATATCAAAATTTGCAAGTGGAAAGGGCGAAAAAGCAAACAACACAATATTACGTATATCTGCTTATAAATTATCTATTATAATATCACGCAAGTCCACTACATTAAGTATATAGAGAAAATAATAAATATTTTTTTAAAATCTTAATTAATGATAGTAAAATATGACAACTACAAAAAAAATGTAAAAGAGTTTGTTTCTGCAAGTTAAAATATTCAGTTTTAACTGTCTCCTGAACACTTAGTATAAACTGACTTACGCTATTTTGGAATTAAGCCGACGATATATCAACGTAATTCAAATCTTGGTGGAAAGGCATTATATAGAAAGAAACAAAATACTTTTGTACTGTTTTTACATTATTTATTTTTGAGATCAGGACCGGTTTCGTTGACGTTGAGCATTATCATCAGATGATAATATTTTCAAGAACAAAAAGAGAATTAAGTTGATAAAGTAAATTGGCTCATTTTTTTCATTCTAATCATACCATTAAACAACATCACACGAAATAAATTCTTAATTATAAAAAGTGATACGTAAAATATCTATTTAATGTTAAACATAGATTTTACAATATTAAATAGTATGGTAAATACAAATTAACCGTGCTTTTAATTGACTCAACTAAATTCCACAATTTAAACGACAATCTCGCAAGTAAATATCAAAAATACACAATATGTATCGGGATTTTCCGTTCGGTAATGGCTACTGTAATAGGGAGGTAAAATTCAATACCGCGAATAAATGTATATCTGAGAATGATATGAAGATTACAAAGTACTATTCGCGGACCCTATCACTGGGTGATACGAGAAATATTGTACAAATGTCACTATGAATATTTGAAAATCAATTTGAAGTTTAGCACACCAACCACACGTGTGATGCGGTCATACAATATAAAGCGCAACGCACGAGAAAGTGCAATGTCTAGCTGCAAGTTGCATTGCTATATTACTTGTTTGCCTATGCATAGTTTTAGAAAGGAGATCGCAACCATTTATATTGTATTTCAGTATTTAATTAAAACAGTACTAATTTTATTCTACGACAATAATTAAAACATATCGTAAATAATTAATTCGTTAGTATTAATGCCAATATTTCTCCCTTTAAAAATACAACTAGCATAAAACATTGGAGCCGATAAATTGCTCGAATGGAAATTGCTCGAATTACAAATTATTCGAATTGCTTGGTTATTTAAACGATTTTTCCCGACTTTTTCTACGAATTTCATTTTTATCTTGTGCGACACTTGTTTAAAGTGTGAAATATAAAAATAATTTTCGTAAGTATTTATTTTAACCGTTTTCGCTCCAAATGTGGAACATATGATCTTTTAATGGAGTGTATCTCAACAGAAGTGTTTCTACGAGAACTGCTTATTAATTAGTTACTCACTGTTTCTATATATTTCCAGAAAACATAGAAAACTAGGGCTAAGACAGAACAAACGGAAACAAATTGATTATCTTGTTATTCGAGCAATTTACCGGGAACCATAAAACATAAATAAGATTTTTTTAAGGAATATAATATGAAAAAAGTATCTGTGCTTGTTAGTTACTAATTAAAGGGACGCTATGAAAGCCGCTGTATATACACATAATACACGAATGTTTGTAGAATACACTGTCGAAAAATCTCGATATTATTTCAATTTTATTGTCATCGTTATCAAATATTAATATATTTTATTGTATTAAATATTGGCATGGTGAGTTTTTACAGCGATCACTTAATTCTGACAAAGATTTCATTTCAGAAATAAAAAAATGAATTATTAAAATATAGTGTATTCGAATTCACATGTTTTTTGTCGTTCTTAGTCAAAAAGAGTAGTGTTTTTTTTAATGTCAATATTGGAGTGTTTCTTATATAAAAGAATAATAAAAAGAGTATATTATTTGCAATCGCTTAGATCTTGCAAAATATCACAATATCTGTGGTCATATTAAAGATATTTTTATAATATTTATATTTAAGTAATTTAAAAAAGAATTTCGTTTTATTTTCCACCCAATAAATAATAACGTACCATTAATATCAAAAATGCAGTGTATATTTTTTATTGTTGTTAAAGAATTGGGTCGTCAGTGTTATAATAATAAACATGCTTTTTGCTGTCATACAAACGCAACAATTGAATTCTGCATTCACGCGTCATAACAATCGCACGCATGCCAAAGGTTAAACCGCCCTGTTTTATTGAATAAAGAAGGCGTATCAAATACCGCAGTAATGATACTTCGAACAGCGCGGTTTCCTGTATTATACGAAGATGTTTGCGTGCCAGAACCAACACGAGTCTTGTTATAACGATTGATAGGTTATGTCTGATGGCGAAATAGAATACAATATGAACGAAACAATGGACACAGAACATCTCCATTCGTTGGCTGCTTACCTAACTGCGAACGATAAATATGAAAAGTTGTTTGATGAAAAGAAAGTCGAGAATTTAAATTACTGGTTTGTGAGACAACGCTGTAAAGCGATCGGCATTTATGTATATGGACTCAATTACAAGTAAAAGCATGTTAAGGCATTTTCGTTTTATATTCGTATTGTGTTATTAAAATAAACTACTATTACCTACCTTTTGAAGGTAACAGTGGTGTAAAAGTTTTTCGTATTTATTTTTTTTATATTTGCATGTCAAATAAACATATTCAGTTATAGACAGCCCTAGGGGGTATGTTTAATGCGTATTGTTTTAATGTGCTTACATGAAATATTATGCATTCTTTATGTGCACATACAACTGATGGATGACACATAAAATTAAAGCTTTAAAAGCTTTACTTGTCTACAAATAGAAATTAATTTAATGTTTTGAATCATACTCATAAATATGACTTTTTCACATTTTTTCAAGTGAACTTTTTACATCAGAATTTCAGATAAGGCTACTGTTTATTATGACAATGTAACCTTAAAAGACGGGAAAACTTCAGATTCACTTATTATATATAACTTAAAATACAGAAAATATGTGTAATGCACTATGGACGTATTTACATGAAACATAACGTATAATAGCTGGACTTGTTCTATGACTTATAACTTATAAGCAAAAGACATATTATGTGACCGCCGACAAGTGACGATTGCACACACAGAAAAATGCGGACTTTTTCAATTGCGCAATATACAGCTACGCACACAATTTATTTTGACTATAATTGAAAACACATATTTAACAACGATTTAATTGTCATTAACTTGATAAAAAATCACTATAATAAGGTCAAAATAACAATGCATTTAATCATACAGCCTTTTTTTTTATTTTGTTTGATAGCTATTTCGGCTTTTCAAAATCATCACAAATATAACACAATAAAAAATTCTAGAACCAAACACATTGTTATTTTGACTTCATTAAATGTTTTATTTTACTTCAATATTTTTTCAGTTTTTTTAAATATTTTTTTGTGCGCAGTTGTCCCGTTGCGTATTAGTCTGATCTCAGTGAGTTTTTATGTTACGTTATCATATTAATGAATTTTTGGAATGTTTGAAAATACTATAGTAATCATCCAATCTAATATAATAGTCTCCCAAAATATATAATTTGATTTTAGGAATAACCAATTTGTAGCGAATTATAAGCAATATTCATTTGACATTGCGTGTTGGGTAGCAAATTTATAATTTCCATATTATACTTCGGTCCGGATAAATAAAGAACAGATTATGGCTCTGACAGCGAATGTATTTCTGTTTACTCAGGTGGGTATTATCAATTATGAAACAGACGACATGTCGATTCACACGCAGAAATAAAATTCGCCTCGTATCGAAAATGTCAATCGATTTCATTGGTCGGATTAACCCGCCATGTTGTCGAAATGTCATTCCAAAAGCTGAATAATGAAATATCGGGGATGGGATTTTCAATTGTAGAACCGATGAGTATCTATAATATTATCCAGTGTAAAGTCTACAACACGCGAGCGCTACGTTTTTAATAATCAAACGTGTTCTTAATTACAGTAGAAATTTTATGTAATTAACTGTAAAAACGGGATTTAGCTAACCGCTAGTTCCACCCTATGTGTCTGCCAAACTGTGTGCCGCGGTACACTTCTGTGCCGCAAGAAGTCCCAGGTGTGCCGCGGTGGAAGAAGCGTTAAAAATGTCAATTTTAAATAATGCCTATTCGGTACAAAATCGAGGATTTTAAATCCTTCGGTGAGCTAAAAAATAAAAGGAGTTTTGGAGACAATCTGCGGAAAAAGTATACCAAATTAAGGATTTCAAATTCCTCGATGAGCTAAAAAAATAAAGGAGTTTTGGAGACAATCTGCGGAAAAAGTATACCAAATTAAGGATTTCAAATTACTCGGTGAGCTAAAAAAAAAAAAGGAGTTTCGGAGATAATCTGCGGCATCTTGGTGTGTCGCGTTACTATTTCCATTCATCACTGTGCCGTAAAGGAAAAAATTTTGGCAGACACTGCTATATAACATCGTCGATATACTGGCAAAAGGTGTTACATAGATTTTTACACGCTGTATCTTTTAAAAAAAACAAGTTCAGCCATATTTTCTGTATTTTTATCAGAGCTGAGACCAGCGGTGGGCTGCCAATACGTTAACAAAGGGCTCGCTTAATATCAAAGCAATTCTCGGTGTTCTGGGAAAGAAGTGAATTTTTAGCACTCCTATACAATTATATGTAATACTTAATTAATAATAATAAGCAATCGCAATAATCAGCAATCGAGTGTTACCTACTATACTTATTATATGTAACAATAAGCAATTTTCAAATCAATCTAAATGGCTAAAAAAAGACTACTGTCTATACTGAAGTTGTCGTAGATAATATATAACATAGAAATTGCAGTAATATATCAATCTGTCTGAGAATATTGTTTTCTCTTAATTTAACAAGGGGCTCGCCGGCCTCAATAAAATTTAACAAGGGCTCGTGCGAGTCCCTTCAAGCTCCCTTCAGCCCCCTCTTGGCTGTGGCTGAATCAGGACTACGGCATTAAATAAATAAAACTAACTCCGAATTGATTTTTTCAAATATTTCCGTTTAGCTAACATATCTGTACCATCAGATCTTTTTATTAACTGTAATATTTTTTGTAGATTTACACCGATCAATATGATGAATAAACTAATAATTTTTCGATATCTTTAAATTATGTTTCTCCGGTTTTTCCGACTCCGTAAAAACATGCTCTGATTTTTACCTAATTTAAGCATAATACATTTAATTAATTTTATTCTTATTAATGTTGTTTTTGACAAAAAACACTGTTTATAACTAAAGGTTTTTGGATATATTAATCGAATTCGTTAACCATTATAAAATTACATGAAGTTTTTAGAATGATAATAATAGTAATGGCGGATAAATAGAGATTATTAAGAATGACGATAATCTCAAAACAAAGTTTTTGACTTATCGCCATTTGCCAGTATATTGTCGATATATTCTCCTATCCTTACTTCGGAAAAATACAGTTTGATGTAACTGAATAACAAGCAGTTTTCCGCAAACAAAATCTGTTGAGATATGATCTGTTTGGAGTCTATATGCCCAAATTGGAAGCAAACATAGTTAAAAAATATACTGCAAAAACACTTTATACACTAAAATTCTACAGAATTTATTCACTTGTATGCAATAAACTTAATTAAAAAATATTTAATATAATAGGACTCACATATTGTATATTCACTACGACAATGCTAAATATGCAGTTATTGATTCCATTTTCAAAATTCAGCGTTTAATCAACTGACTACATTCATGTACACGTTCCTGTATTTTATAAATTCAATTTATGTCATTTTTTTAAACTGAATAAAACACACCAAAGAATTTTTAAGTGCATTATTAAAAAATGTAAAACTTTATGTGATCCTATCTCAATACTGATTTATTGAATTTAGTGGATAAGACATCTTAATTTTTAAGCCCGTAAATAAAAAATATTTATCTCTTATTTTTATTTTTTATTACTTATTTTTTATCAATTAAAATATAAAAAAGTGATTTTCATATTAAATTTTGATACATTAAAAATAAAAACAATTTAAATAATAGGCGAATTATACTCTTCAAATTTGTATGTTATATTTTTGTTATAATATGCGTGAGAGATACTGAATTAAATTTTGTTTAAAATTCTGTCTTATCTTAGTTTGATTTATCTGTCAGATACGGTAACTACGTTTAGTATTACAGTTTAAACAAATTGGAGTTACTCTTAATCGATTGGCATCGTGTTAAGTAGCGTTTTCTTTATGATAAATCTATTCTTATTACGTATAATGATATATGCGTTTGGGTTTATTTGAATAACGCATCAATATGTATGTGTGTACATAGCGAGTAGGCACAATCGAACATACAATAACGTAGGAATATGTTTACGGTGGAATAATGAATTACCTACGCTCAGGTGCGACCAATACAGCCGATTTGTAAAACAAGTTAGTTGTGGTGCTATGGCTGAGCATGGAGCGCACAGAAGGCTTTAGATATTTCAACGTCCACTTAATTGGTATTTTCATAGTGGCGGTAGGGGGTCTCGTATCCAATTCACTTAACTCACACTTCGGTGAACAGTGTGCTTCATTCGAAGAACTCCGCGTTCGGAACGGCTGGTTCTTTTTTCAAATTTCAAAATTGGAAGTGTTTCGAAAATCTATTGCTACGTGATAACTTTGTTATTCCATCACTTTTAGATTTGGAATATCAAAGTTATCGATTTGAATTTTAAAATCGTAAACAAATCTCTACTAATTAACAGCGGGGTAATTCGATAGTAAAATGAAATTAAATGAACACGTTTTCTATCGTTCAGCGATATTTTATAGTGGTTTCATTCGGATTATCATTAGTTGTATTATGTAGTCAAAATTGTTTCCTTTATACCACCAATTGGCCGTTCAATTCCTGGTTTGATCAATACTATATATATATATATTCCCAACATAATATTTCACCGATGAACTTTTTTAAATGTTATATAAAGATGACACCACATTTATTGAAAGTGATGAAAAAAAATCTCAATGATTTTAATTCGCATACTATGGGTGTTTTTTTTTAATGTTACTATTTCGAATTAGTCACACTTTTTTATTAAAAGTCAATTTAACAGCTGACGACTGATTTGTGCTCAGTTTGGTTTGCCATTTCGACATGAATACGCCAGAGCAACGTTTGCAAATAATGCATTTTTTTTCAAAAATGATGGCGACCATAACGATTCAGTCAATAAATAGCGCTATAGATCAAGGATTACAGAAATTTTCAATTCCTAATCAAATGGTATTCATGTTGAAAGCTGTGGTTTTAAAAAGACGCAACGTATCACTCAGATTGCGCCAAAAATTGGCTGTCTTTGGAAAAAGTGTTGATAATTCGAAAAACAAAGATCTACATAAATAACGTATACTTTCAATTGTGAGTCTTTACAGCAAGAAATAACAAGCCTATTTAAAATTATAGCAATAATTCAATCAAAAACATTTTTATAATTTACGGTCTTATACTAAAGAAGTTATTATATAGTAATAGATATACCAATTTGATAAACATATGTATTATGTTGTGTTGATTGACAATATACATTTAATATAAATAAAGTTGAACATTCGAGGGTATTTTGAGTGGGATCTCAATACTTCCGATATAAAATAAAAATTATATTATAAAGAAATAATATTTTTGTAACCAAATATATGCATAATTATTAAAAAAGTATTCTAGTAACTTTCTCGGTGTATACAATAATTACTCCCGATACATATGAAATCTGTTTCTGACAAATCTTCATTAAAAACTTAGGCTTAGCATATTACGTATCAAACGTTGGCAGCGAATATTCATGTCATTCAACAAGAACACGAATAACATTTTGGGGGTCTATAAAAACAACAAACTCGAGAATGTAAGTTAGAGAAATCTGTCAGAAATATGTTTGTGCGCATAAATAAAATGAGCCGGGTGATGACAGCTGACCTCTCTCTCGTTCTCGGAGCTCCAAGTCTCCGTATCTTCCCCGCTGAGATTATTACCATGACAATAATCCAGGGGACAGCATATCTCTCGACCACGGATAGTAAGAATATCTCACAGCCAAATGGCTATTTCAGAAAACGGCGTACTAAAATATTAAATTTCCCAACCGTATTTAATAATATAATAATCAAGCCAAAAAAAATGCATTTTTTTAAAATATTTTTTTTATACCAATAGCTTTTGGCAACAACAAACAGTCTTTGTTGTCATTCCTATTTTTTTTAAACCATGTCCGCTCCCAATGTGGAGCATATAGACTCCTAATGAAGTTTATCTCAACAGAAGTGTTTCTACGAGAACTCAGTTGCTCAACCTCTCTTTTTACAAAGAGAGTAGGGATAGAAGGATAGGGCTAGGACAGGATTAGTGGTAAGCTAACCGCTCTCGATACGCCCGTTCATAGGATAGGATGGGTGAGGGGGGAATTCACGACATCACATATATCCATGCCTTCGAACAGAAATTCATAAATTGATTGAAAAATCAATTTATAAAACTGTCCGTACCGGGATTTGAACTCGGGCCCTCCGTAGCCAAAGCCAACACCGTTGACCACTCGACCACACAGGTGTCATTCCTTTATCATTATGAAATGAAGAATGCTTTAATTTTTTACTTTATTCCCATTTCTGCCTTTATTACAAATAGATATTGCAATACCGGACGACTATATGTATAATACCAGTATTATGGTATTTCCTATTAAATATTGGTATCACAGAAATAACTAGCATAGAGGAAAAAAATACAACAAATTGGAATCTTAATACCGAGCGAGTATCATTTTTAAAAAGGTTATCAAATACGAAACCTGTCAATATTGATACAACTTTGAGCAGATTAAAAATATTTCAGTTTATCGCCAACAATTTAATTATAATATGCGATGTTTTTTTATATATTATATTTGAGATTCGGCGTCACTGGTATACCGTTTTCAGTAATACCGGTATTGCAGTCGTTAATTATGATTAATATCAATCAAAATTATTGGGAACACACGTTAGATGAAGGCAACAAGGAATTGTATTAAATTCATAAAATTTTGGATTGTAGATATTTTTGACCCTCCAGAGACGAGAGCTTTTTTCTGATAAAAACAATATTTTCTAAGCCATATTGAAGTCACGGATAACTTTTATTCCTATCCAAAGAAACCCCGCATAACTATATAGTCATGCTCATCCTTTTATTACCGTGTAATATTGAGTACGGACAGTAGTAAGGACAAAAGTGACCGTATGGGCTTGCAAACATTCGGGGTTGAAATATAGCTAAACGTGATTTTTTTAAAAATATTTACAATTTGACCTCTTTAGATCAACATAATTTCAAAACAAATATATTAGCAAAATAACTGTAAATAATTTTATGTTTTTATAAAAAAATATCTAACAGTTTCAAAAAGTAAATAAAAAAAAACGGAAATTCAAAAAATCACATGTGCTTTTGGAGACCGTTCCTGTTCCTATGGCTGATGACTTACTGTAGTCCGTACCCTTCTTAACCAAATATGAGCAAAAGCAACGATATTCAGGTAGAAAAAGTATGAATAGTGGGATCAATAGACAACGGTGTTTTGTGTGACCATATGGTGACGCTCGTCCTTGGAGGGTTAAGAATATAGGTTATGTATAAATTATATTATCATTACTTTATTAGCTATGATATTAGTTTCGTTCCGACAAGAGGTTCGCCTCTTTGAGAAACATCTTCGAACTGTAATTGTTACTTACTTATTTTCAACGCACAATTTCCAATATTGAACATTGAAAGGGTGTCATAAATAAATATTTTCTATAAAAAAAGTATCGTTTTGATACGCACATTGCTAAAAACAAATGAATCGAAACGAATAAAGGAGAATCACAGGACTGCCACGCACACTAGCACGGCACTGAATCCTTTATTAACCATGTCGGATTAGAGTAGAGAACGATACGGAACCGAGGAGTATGGCGATTATATTTGATTTACGCGCGGTTAATGATTACAAATTAAAAATTACCTGTATCGATGACACAGCACGTCCATTTTTATTAATCACAACATGTGATAAAATCTTTATTAATCGTTCATATTTAACAGAAACGAGTCGAAATCTACGGGGGTGTCGCTCGAAAATAACTCGAATTAAGTTTTATGTTTATATACATAAAATAGGTAGCTACGTGTTTATTTATGTTATGAGTCAAAAAACAATCTCGATAACAAAAGACAGAGCACAAATATTTATAATTAATTATTTTTATAACATACACACTACTGATTTTAATTGCCGAGATAATTTAGTCAAACCTAGAATGAATTTTTTTATGTACCTATTAGATATTAAATAAACTAGGTTTTCTATGCACATGTAATTCAGCAAATTCTTTTCGATAATTTAAATATTTTATTAACAATCTTACATGATCATTTCCTATTGAATTTAAAATTGGCTAGATAGTTAGTTAGCTTTTAAAATTGTATTTTAAATTCAATATTTTTACATTGTTAAACATATTTGGTATAGTGATCACTTCCGTTGAGACATAAGGTAACATATTAATTAATCCACACCCGATTAACATTTTAAAGAAGTACTTTAAAATAACTTCTCAAACAGCGTATATTATAATATAATATTATATATTTAATGACGTATTATAAATATCGAGAGGTAGTGTTAGGATACGACTGCTGATTAGTGAATAGTTGCTTTCGAATATACTTCATATAATTTCAATAAAAACAAAGCAAACATGACATTTAAAGCCAGTTCAAGTTCATCCGTGCACGTGAACGCCTGAAAATGCCGACAGGCGAAAGCCGAATCGTTAGTGACAAAACTTATGTGAGTGTACATAATTTGAACGCTTCAAATTTGATAACATTGTTATTCAACTGGTTATATTTGGTGACACACGTTTCACCTTTTAGAGAATTTTTTCTTAAATTTTCGATTGATAATATTTAATTAAATAATGCCGTTTGGTTTTATACATATTTTACTCCTTTCCTCCTTGTTTCTATGTGCTTTTAAAACAAGCACTGCTGTTGAATTATGTAATCATAACAAATACAAAGTTTTTTTCAGGAAATATGAGAAATCATATTATACCTGCTATGACTGCAACCCCAAGCAATCATTTTTCTAACATTGCCTATGATAGGTAACTGACAGACCATCACAAAATACTAAAACTAAAAAAAGCTGTTTGAAATGTAAATTTAAACAGCACAGCTAGTGAGAAATTCGAAATAGTGGGGGGCTTCGAAATGGGGCCCAAAGGTCTGACAGGAATTTTTCTCCGCGGGGGGCACGCCGTGTCACCTCGCGTGACGTCATGACAGACATCAAAATAAAATCATTTCGACTCGAAATGGAATGAAAAAAACGCTATAAAGAATGTCCAAGCACGAATGTTGTGCGTTTGTGGTTTTGTTTTGTGTTAAAATACTCACATCGGCTTAAAATTGTAATAAAAATGAATAATTGGTTACACTGTAGAAACGCGATTATTTCTTTTAAAAAAATTACACAGAAGGTAGTCACTATCAAACCTGGCTCATATTCTACACAAACAAACAAAAATAATAAGTATATAGGACTCCGTATGCTTTTCTCATTATAAATTATACAGACATAACAGCATCACTTATTTTTACAGTACACACCTCCTATACATATCAAATGTATTTGTTCAATAAAATATCTTGATAGTGTTAATATTTTTAACCGGTGGCAAAGTATGATTTTTTTATTTCACGATTTTTTTCCTACACAACGAGCCGCTTTTACTATCTTATCATTTTTCCTCTTAAAAATTGATTTATTCAGGTATTGGCCCGAGTAAAGCTGAATACAAATATTCATTTTTTACCATGTCCGCTCCCAATGTGGAGCATATGGACTTCTAATGGAGTTTATCTCAACAGAAGTGTTTCTACGAGAACTGATTTTTACTCAGTTGCTAAAACTCTCTTTTTCCAAAGAGAGTGGGAATAAAAGGAAAGGGCTAGGACAGGACAGTGGTTAGCTAATCGCTCTCGATATGTTCATAGGATAAGATGGGTGAGAGGGGGGAATTCAAGACAACAAATAATTACATGTACATTTACATGTAGAATTATAAAATATGTATAATAAAATAAAGTTATTATTAATTTTAACCACATTTTAACGTACTTTAAATGGATTAAAAAAACTAATTATGATAATATGCTACACTGATTAGACAAAATAGCCAAAATGTGTTTCATTACAACGCATTAATTAAGTATATATTTAATTAATTTATTTGATTAAAACCAGGACCGGTTTGGTGTTGATTCAACAAGTTATCAAACAGTGCCAACGTCGCTTGCAACGTGATATATTATATATTTGTGTTTTTTTTCTAGAATTCAAATATAATTCTCGATTAAGGCTAACTTTGACATAAATAATGAGCTACTAACTTATAATGCCAGGCGTAGACGTAACACAATGTTAACGATCGTTCGCAGAATGTCAGCGCATTGTCACGATCGAGTAAGTTATTCCAAACGACTTTCGTGGACTGAATGCTTTGCGCAAATAACGCTGTATACCTAATGTATCACATTTTTTTAGTTAATAAGCTTGACTAATGAAATGTAACAGAAGGGGTTCGCGTAGTTATGAAAAACATGGCGAACAAAACTCTTTCGGCGATATTCAAATTATTTTTTAAAAAATAATGTGGTGGTAAAATTTTATCGTGAGATCACCGTGAGTGCATTGATCAACATTCTGTTTGTATTATTAGGCCGAAGTCAATAAAGAGATAGTATATGTTTTATTATATTCAACTCTCAACAGTTTAAAACTTTGAAATCTTGACTATTTTTTTAGAATCTGAATAGTTTCTTTACCAACTAGATCGATGCTTTCGAAACTTTTCCATACAACGGTCCTCTAAATCTAAAAAAAAATCCGTGGCCCCCCTGAAAAAAAACATGCTATGCGGCGGCCACCATTTTAGGAAGCCCTGAACCAGATAACATTGTTTTTTGATCTACCATTAAGTAGTGGGAGAATTACTTTTGCTTTTAAACAAAATAAAATACATTCAGAGAACACAACACTCTTTTCTACGAAGAACTCTTATATTTAATATCATCTGTAATGGTGGTACAAATGAGTGTTTTATTCTTTGAATAGATATTATGCCTTTCCACCAAGTATTGAAAGTGAACACATTAGAATTGATAGCATAAAACACGGTGGATCAATCATGAAAAATATTTATTAGTCAACCAATATTTGTACAGGTATTCAGACAGACTTCTATCTAAATGACGATTCAAAACAATATCTAAATGTTTTTTTTTAGTTATTGTAATTTATTTTCCTTTACAAGAGTGTAAAATTCAAGGAACAACCGGATACGCAACGGCGCGCGACCCGCCCAACCAAATTTACTGTTCCTCGTCCGCCTACGTCATAAAATATTACAGGATTCATAAGATCGAGACCTTTTCGAGAAGCTTGAACGAGTTAACAATGCTTTAATTAAAGGATGTTTTTCGTAATTGTCTCTAATTAAAAAAAGCAACACTTAAGTATTATGATTTCTTTATCGTATAGTCGACTTGCAAAATGTATTTCTATATACGTGTTTTGTTTTCGAAAGAAAATTTGAAATTAAAAGCAAAAAACAGGTAAATCTAACCTTATTTACAAACATATTGGCATTTAAATGTTTTTTTAATAGCTGCATTAATTACTTTATTATTAATTATGACCTTAATATCATTATTAATTAAATCTCAATTGTAATATATTCATAATATTCTCAATTCGTTATGGATTTTGTAGCGCTTATAGAACTAACATCATTGCTAAATTATAGTAGTTATATATTTATATGTATAAATAAAAAAGAGATTTTTTTTGTTAAATATGCCGAAATAAATATATTCAATGTATATATACATACAGGGTACTGGAGAAGAGGAACCAGTCTAATAAACACCGCTGGATCAGAGAAGTGAATAATCAGTTTTTCGATAATTACAAAAATCATGTTTTAACTCTTTTGAATGGATATTTTTATTGAAATTGTAATAATGTGTAACTTTCATATGAAAAATAACGATTGGCTTGTAAAAAGACCACTGTATTAAATTTTCGAGGAATCTCTTATCACTAATGTCGACAGCTCAGATAAAATCAATGCTAGTAAAGAAAAAAAATCATGCAATTTCCGTTGACGTTTTTCACAGTAGTGTAGTGGGGCGGGGGTGCTTGAGGTCGGTGATTTTATATTTTTTCTTGGCTTTTGGAAATTAAAAAAAAAAAGATTTTTGTAACTATGTATTGGAAAAACGTTTTGTTGAAAACTTGGTGCATAAATTGGATAACTGTAGGCTGAGGGAGGGGGTATTAAAATATTATAATTAATCAACACTTCCAGACTTTTTTAGATAGCACTTCACCACTGGTCTTCCAAGGTATGCCTTCCAAAACATATACAGTTTTATTGGAGAGATTAATTAAGAACGTGCATTATACCACTCCCTTGGACCAAACATCATAATATCTGAGCTACGTTGTCAGTTGTAATTTTGTCGTTGATAAGTTTGACATTCAACTTTCCTTAGTTACTCCATACAGTAGTATTAGGTATTACGGGTAGGCAAGCGGTAATGGGGCGTCGCGACAATGCGACACTAATTTTATCGTTAACCCGAATTGGTGAAAACACACTCGCCCGCCAGCCGGGCACGTCAAATCGCAATTTGAGGACGAAAAAATTAACACAAATAAATATTGTTGAAATCGTATCGGGAAATGCGCAACCCGGGCCCGCCGTCCCGCCCTCCCCTCGCGGCAAATCGGAAAACGCGAAGCTATTACTCGGTGCGAGCGATCAATGTCAACATGCTAACTGCTCGCCATTTTCTGAGATACGAGGTGACCATTTTATATACGCACTTATTAACCCTCATAAGTATGATTGTATTCAATATTTCGCATGGGTAAAACTTGAAAATTAAATGTATTCCCAAATGCTATCAATATTAACAGTTTTAAGTTACCTAGTGTTACATAAAAGTTAATTCGTAAATGAATCATTGAGTTGCAAAAATCATTCTGAACGATTTTTTATGAAAATTACCCATGAACGGTAATTTAATAAGTGAGCGCCAAATTTTACCCTATCTGTTGAGGAAATTATTTCGAAAATTTGGGTCATTTGCAAAAAACCACAGTTGGTGAACTAACTTTCAAACAAATTCAAACTTTCGATACACGTTACCAATAATACAAACTGAATAATTATATTAAATTTGCTAACATATGTAATATACAAACAATTAAAAAAAAATACATTTAATTTAGGCCTCCAGAGTGGCTTTTGCAACTCTGATGGGTAATATTTTTGGTTATTGATACTTTTTATCGAAATTATTACTTTTTTGAAGCTACACAATAATGTTACTCACAAAAGAATGTTGCATTCTTACAAAATATTGTCATTCGATGAAAATTAATACAAAGTTACATACAGATCGTGATAACAGGTGGACACTTTTGTTAAAAAATGCGTAAACTGTCAATAATTGGACAGTCTTCGGTGTCGGAGCTTTCGTAAGGCAGAAACTCGCATAAAAGCTCGCGGTTTGAAGAGAAAGCGCCCGTGGGCATTATTTAACCCATCCGGCATACGAAAACTACCATTTCACAGATATAATGACCATTCATTATTGTCGTCTACTCATACACCATTTTAAATTATTGTTCGAAGATAACGACATAATATAACGTTTAATATTTTTATATTTAACATATAGTACATTGGTGGCGATTCTTTTTACGCCTGCGGGTCAAAAATTCAAAATATTTTTATATTTACCTTGCATGGTTTTAACGTGCCAAGTAAAAAAATAGTTTAGAATTTTTTTAACATTTTTTTTTATTCATAAAAAAGCTAGCAATTTATTTATCGAATAATTGCGGAAAATTCTTTGAAAATACCCGATATTTTTTCAGTAAAATTAAGTTTGTGAATCGTTCACGTGGCAGAAAAAAAATTAACGAGGCCATCATGGGCATGCGTGCTCTGGATTTGCGCTTACTCTGATAGAGAATAAAAAAACAATAAAAATATTAATATATATTTAAAACATACTCATATTGATTAGACTTGATGAAATATAATTTTCTCGTAAACGAAAATATTTTTTAAAACACAATTTTCTTCACTTTTACTAGAATAAAAACTCATTCTGTCGTTTTTATTTTAGTATTGATGTACACAAAATGCTTATTTTTGTCTTAATTATTTATTACAAGTGGCTAATCAAACTATCAAAATGTATTTGTTTAAATGTTTCTGCTACTCGGTAAAATATCAGTATCTTTAAAAGTAATTCTATGAAACATTACTTTTACTTAGCTTTAAATCATAAATAAGGTATATTATCTACTTTAAACCTTTTCTGTGACATAAATTAACATATTTAAATATAAAGAAAAGTTTATAAAAAGTCTCCTCAGTGGATCTTTGTTGCGAAATACGTAATTCATGAAGGAAATTACGACACGCGGAGAGAATTTAAAAATATTTTAAATATGTCATCGTATTATTTAATCTATATACTAAATATAGGAAAATCCATCAAATGTAGAATATATTCGAAGTTAAGAAACAATTTAATATAAAAGCTACGTCAAAACTAAAAAGGTCATCAAGCAATATAGACATTTATACCAATCGATTCCCTTGGTGTAAATAAAACACAGCAATTTCGAGTAGCTGTGTAATCCATGTTTACAATGTCAGTCTTGTATCACTTGGAAACAAAGTGTTAATGTGACAGACGGTTACTTTATATTAACACGTTGGAACTCGTAAAACGAAACTTGATATGTCGAATTTTATCGGTTTACTTATTCGTCCGGAATATACAACGTTTCGTTTATGGCTTTATTTATTTCAGTGACAAAATCGATATGTTTCTTATACAACTCGAACGATCGAATTGATTTTGAAACGCGCTCGCAAACCTTTTGCATCTATGGATTTAAACAAATAAAGATTATTTCGCGCAAAGTTAACTTTTAGAAATCCTATGTCGAGCTGGACTCGACATTACAGATTTGGCAACGTTTTTTCATTTACTGATTTTTTTAATAATATAAGTTTTTTTTTCATCCAAATATTACCAATACGCACTGTGCGCAAGATAAATTTTGCTATACTGAAACATTCAAAATGTTTTTTATTGTAATTATACGATAATAAATTAATTAAAGACTAATTAATGTGAAAACATGTTTCAATTAAAGACTGCAAAGGGTTAAGATTAGATTTGAAACGTCAAGTATACTTCGTAAAATCGGAATATTTCACTATCAAAAGCAAACTGCTTCTTTATACAGCAGATACTCTCAGAAGTGATAAATGAGTATAATATGTTATTAAAATATTTTTTTATTTAGCATATTGTAGTTTTAACTACGTGTCGTTTCTTCTGTATAATTTAATGCTCAATTCACAATTTTACAACAATATTAAATAGGTATGCATGCATTTTAAAACTAATTTGTACTTTATTTCTGACAATGAAGTTTAAAAAACGGCACAATTACACTTTTCTTCGTATACATTTTTTTATATCCGTAAAAAATAATTAATTTAATAATAAACATTTCTCTCTATCACAACAATAGTGTGAATATGAAAAAAATAATAAAAGAATCGTAAAAAGAGCTAATTATACAGGGGGCATTTGCCATCGCAAAATCGGTCACGGTATTGTAATTCGTAATACTATTTTTCGGTGTTGTTCAGCACGTTATTCTGAGCTAATTATTACTGAACATAAAGATAATTGCGCCCAAAATATACATATGCAAACAAAAGAATAAACACTAATTTGTGTTATTAGGCGGCGCACACTTTTCATTATTTCTTCCGTTCTTTATTGTACCAGTATCATTCAATACTTTTGTGAAATTATAAGTGAAATTATAAATATTCCCAGTATTTGCACAACTTCCGGAAAATGAGGTCTAATTTGATATTCGTATAATAATATTTAAAAAACATGTAAAAAGCTTTCCATAGTCATGAAGTATTGCTTTACTTTATTATAATTCTACATCAATCAGTAAGGAATTGCTTTTATTACTAAATATGTTATATACCAGCGGTCGGCAATCTTTTCGGGCTCACGGACCACTATATGCACAATTCTAATCTAGCGGACCACTAACTGGACTTTTGTGTTAAATATAATAATGTCAGATTTCTCTGCGGACCACCAAAATTTTCTCGCGGACCACAATTTGCCGGCCGTTGTTATATATACTACTTGACTAAAAAATATCTGGACTGCCAATATATAAACAATGTGCTCGCTTACTCTGAGAGCTATTCGCGGTGTGACGATGAAGGTACATTTTTTTTATTACCATTATACAATTATACTTAATAATTATTAGCGCAATCGACTTTTATTTAATATACTTAAATTATGTGACATTAAAAAAATGACTAGGCCTTCTTTATAATACACTAAAAATAAATGTATTTTACGACAAATTTTCCAAATGCAACCAATTATTTTGATTTTTTAATACATTTTATGCATCCATATAAATTGCAGTTGATCTGAGAATATATCTTTTTGGCTTAACAAAGGGTTCGCGCGAGCCCCTCTGAGCCGCTTCCAACCCAAAACGTATTTCATCTGTAACTTTAGAAGATATCGAATTTTATCATTTACACACAAAATACAACAAAAATAAAGACTGGGTTTTTTTTGTTAATCAAGTATATATAACAATATGTAACTCTTAATTGTTATTATAAGAAGTGGATGTGGAAAAAAAACTCTTAACTGTTATATGTATAAAACATAGATTTGGTGTAAAAAGCGTTATTAATATTATCATTTTTAAAATTGTAATTGACTGAAAAGTTATTATCATTATGTTGATTAAGCTTCTAGAAACTACGTTTGTATTTGCAAACATATCAATAACCAACAATTCTCATTAAAATAATAGCGTTACTATGAAACAATGAAATAAAATTCGTGAAAAATAAACGTATAATTATGAAAACTTGATATATTATGCCTATTCCTACTTCCACTGGTCTACCGTGCTCGAGATAATTTATTCGGCACCCTTTATAAGCAGTTCTCTAAAATAAAATAATAAACCAATAACGAAACGACACCTCGTCAACACGAAACAGTTCATTCCCATAATCAAACTTTGAAAATTATGTTGACTCTCTTCTTCGGTTGATAGTGAAACCACTCGTTCAATCTTCGCGTTCTCCAGCAAGTTGTCGCCGATTCCACAACAATTAATATATTTTTTTATGTGGCGAGTAATAATTAATAGAAAAATGTGTAGAAAATAGCGTTATATTGCATGCTTAATAACAGACGGGTGAATCATTTTTGTTGCGCACATTTTTACGTTATTTTCAACAATCTTTGTCCCAAGTGAAATCTCAAAGCCGCTTAAATTTAGATACGTCGAAATGTTGTCAAACATTTGATATTTCCGTTTAGGGGGTAGATGTAGCGAATAGTTATAGAGTTGCCTGAGTGCATAATAACAAGCATTTTTAATTATTGTAAATTTTGTATACACTATTTTTGAGTTAATTATACGTTATATAATATCATTAAAGATATCAGATTTTAACTATAAAATGATACTTTATTTTATTTTAATTCAATGAAATATTTTCCTTTATTGTTTAAAATATATATATACACAATTCCACCAGATCCAATGATTCAACGTTGCATCATTCCATTATTCAAATACACATAAACACGTAATAATTAATGATAAATTATACTGTATATTGATAAGTGACAATTTCGCTATGTTTATGATTTATGGAGAGATGTGATTTTCAATGTAACTGACTACTCTAAAATTTGTATCTTGCTTTCCAAATTCTAGTATCCCAAAAATAGATATTTTGACTTAAGTTAACCTAAAATATAGACCAAGATCACTTCCTCTTTAAAACGAATATAAAAAGTCTTTTGTATAAATTATCTCACGCTGAATCATTATCAAAGACTTTTTAAGACGTTTAATAATTTTTGGGCGAGTTGTCGTTAAGCAATCAACAGCAATGAACAGGTAGGGTTGTTGCTTGGCAAAATGAGCCATGGGAGCGTGCGGGGAGCAGCAGGGGTACTGATGAGCGGTTCGCGTGACACAAGCACCCGTCGACAGTAGTTGTAAACCATCGCCGCTTCCGCCGCCAGACCAAACAAGGAGACAGTTGGTGGACGCGTCAACTCTGAGATTATCGCCATCCTTCTTATTTTTAATAATTTTGATTCGTCATAAAAATCTTTTACTAACTCTTTATAGATGCGTAATGTACAATATATTTTGTGAATCTTTACGTTTATTTCAACCAAGCATTGAGTATACTAATGTCGTTTGTCAACACTTCATGTAATCATAAGATAGATATTACGGGTACAGATTTGCTCATTACTACTAGCCAGTGGTGTAGTGGGGCCAGGTCGGTCCAGGTCCTGGCACCTGAAAATGAGTAAGGCGCCCTGCCACCTTGTTGACTTGTAACATAATTTTCAAGTACATACATATATTAAAAATCGTTTTTATATTGATTTAATTGTTAAAACGTGTGGTTTTTTTAAAAACTTTAGACAGATATAAAAAAACGAAAAAAAATAGGGAAGAAATCAATGACCGACCTGTTACTTATTTATTTACCACGTTACCACTGCTACTAGCGGTAGCTATCTTTACACTTTGGCGTACAGTTATATCACAATATGTTTCTCTACGTCCTACACATAAGTGAATCTTACATTAAAATGACAGAGGATTAATTTATAATGTATCTTAACCTTTATTTAAAATCGTTTAGCTCCCTTAAATATAATACAATTTGTTGAATTATTTTAATTTTATATAATATATACTTATAGCTATTTATATATACTATGCCTACTATTCTATCCAATAAAGAAAAAAAATTCTCGTTCAAAAAAAGCTTCTGATGAGGAGCCTTCATTAGGAGGCCACATGCTCCACATTGGAAGCGTACATAGATTGACTGTTGATATCTTGGTTTTAAAACAAAACAATCAGTTTAAAAATAGTTGTATTGTTTTGTTATACCGTGTAAAAATCTACGTAAAATGACAACCATGTGTATTACAGCCAATTTATTTTTCAATAATAAAAATCATAATTTACTTACTTTTCTAATATTGCAATTTTTATGAAAAAAAAGAATGTAGTAGTCAGACATGTTATCGGCAAGTTTTACATGAGCGAATATGATTTTTGTACCTGAGCATTCAGCGAAGTCCGTGTTTGGTACCTTCATACATGGCGTGAGCAGTCCATTTAATGTTAAATTAGAACTATACTGCTCATCATTAACGCTAAATTATAAGCTTATTCTTTTAACACCACAACACCACCGCCAGACACAAAATATTACCACTGGGAAATGGACACTTACTCACCGAACGAACTGTACTATGCTCACGAACTTGCATTCGTTGGCTTCGCCATTTAAATATCACGTGATGTAATATGAATTTTAATATTTTTTACTGTTTGCCTGTGGTACTAAAATATAAACTACTTTGTATCGTATTCAGTACTTTTTCCCCCATTTAACGCGGTGGAGCAGAATTTAGGTATCCCTTTTCTCGAAATTTTTAATGTTTCTAATCAATTTCGTAAAATTTTATTTTTATTTTCTTTTGAAAACTTTTTATGCCGAAAGTCGTTTGAAAATATTTTTTTATTTCATGATCTCGCGAAAAGGTAATAATCTACAAGATTAGACCTTCAAGATCAATTTCTGTCCGAAGGCGTTGGTATTTGTGATTCATATTCCTTCCACTCTTCCGATCCTAAAGTTAACAGGATAAAGCGAGAGCGATTAGTTAGCCACAAGTCCTGTATATACCACTTTCTTAGATATACTATCACACTATGAAAAGTACTGATCCCTGTTTGGTTCTTACAACCATCTCATATATTTTTTTAGATATTTGCCATTACAGCTAATGCTCTGGTCGGTAAAGCAAGCTTTTACCAACTAGACCAGTGCTTTCCAACCTTTTTCGTTTCACGGCCCCCTAAATCTAAAAAAAATAATCCGCGGCCCTCCTCAATTGTCTCCGTAACTCGTTTTTTTTAGCTCACCGACGAATTCGAAATCCTCGATTTGCTATACTTTTCCAATTTCTGTCCAATCCAATCCGGCGGCCCCCAATATGGGATACAACGATTTGATAGACTTAAATATATAGATTTTTGTACTTTCTACTGAATTTCGCGGCCCACAGGTTGGAAAGCACTGAACTAGACTTCAGCAGGCGACTATATCGACTGTGAAAAGGAGAAAGGACGTAACCCACAAGTCATCTTTTTCAAACTTAAAAGCGAAATTTAGATACTTATTCGGCATTTTCAGCTTGCATTCTTTTGATAGAACGTGTATCAAGTTTGATACATTGTGATTATCGACAAAAATTGAGATAACTGTGGGTTACATCTTTTTTCTGTTTCACAGTCGATATATATATTCATTAAAATGTGAGCTTATATAACGATATGTATATTCATTAAAATGTGAGCTACGATAATAGTGGTATAAAATCACAAAAATTAAAAATTTAAGTTTTGTTTCTAAGCGCCTCACTTGTATGTGTTATAAAAGTTTCAATAAAGAAGCAATACTTAATCTGAATATGAACTTGCATAAAATCGGCAAAAATCTTGGCAATCGATTTAAAAAGACAATCATTTTTAATATTTTAAAAATCGATACAATTTAATATTAGTGTGATCAATAGACAAAGGAGCAGTACGTTGTAATGTTTTGGTGCAGACTTAAATGTTTCTATTTACTTCTAATAGTTAATATTAAATTTATATATATATATATACACACTTGATAGTTTAAATCGGAAAGTGTTATTTAGTTACCCATGGCACAATGCAGATAGACATGATTAAGAGGCCGATTCTTGTTGTTGAACAGTTAAAGCCACTGCTGTGACAACATACCATATTTTCAATTTGAACGAGCCTTCTAATATATTCACGTCGGATTAGTATAAATAATATCATTTAGGTTTGAAATAAACATATTCACGGGTCAACTTTTAAAGCATTTTTCCCACCCAACACGAACTGCTTTTAGTTACGTCTTATCATCATTATTCTCATATTTCACAATATTTATTTAAGAAGATAGTACAGAAAAACATTTAAATGGAATGCGGAATCAATTACAAGTGTTATTTAGCTTACATATGACCACTCCTGAAGTAGAGCATACGGGCTTGCTTCTAATGCAGAAACTCTACAGATGTTATTATACCAGAAGTTTAAATATAAAAACAGTTTCGTTATGTAATTTACGATATTTTTCGACACATATTTAGAGTTGTATTTATTCTTTTGTCAATCTAAAGAGGCCTGTAATATGTACATACACTCATAATCAGGGTTGGGCTGGAGGGGGCTCATAGGGGCTCGCACGAGCCCCTTGCTAAATTTGAATAAGGTCGGCGAGCCCCTTGTTAATTTACGAGAAAACAATATTCTCAGATCAAATGAGTATATAACTGCAATTTTTAACTCATATATTATCTAAAAAAGCTTCAATATAAACAGTAGTACATTTTTAGTCATATTTACATTGATAAGTATAGGGTAAATTGCACATTTTTTACATATTATAATTGCAAAGAAGCGATGAAATAAATCAAGCCTCCCCCAGAATACCGAGAATTAATTTAAGATTAAGGGAGCCCCTTGTTAGGGTATTGGCAGCCCACCGCTGCCCATAATCATATTTTTAGGGTGTAGAAAGGCATTTTATTTACAGAATAAAATACTCACATATACTAATTTTACATGCTTTAATTTTATATGCTCAGGACCGGCTTCCCTCATGACGAGCGTTATCAAATGATAAGATAATACAATATTAGTTTTACTTATATATTAAAAAATAAAATTATTAAGGTGTAACAAACAATTGGTAACGAAAGGAATTTACAAATACAATTACCTTTTTTTTATAATTTGATTTTGTTTTGTTTTGTACAAATTACACTGTAATATTTTATTTTTTAATCAGTTGATAATCCTCATCGTGATTGAAACCGTCTATATTATATTAAATAAAAGTAGAACTAGTACAAATGTGCATTTTATCATAGTAAATCTAAGACGATTCAGACTATTATTCAATACAAACAAATCAAAAAGTGTTTAGTTTTTCATGTTAATGTTGCCATCAAGCATTCAAAATATTAATTTAACGTAATAAATCAGTTATCGAATTTCTATTTTTTTCATTATTATTATTTTTAGTTTTGATATAATTTGTCTTGAATATTATATAAGACTTTTTCCCAAAATAAAGTAGGAGTTTCCGACACCTGTTAAGTGAATATAACTCAAATCAAGTCCGTATTATTATCAGTAATGAGCTTACTGAAAAATATCCAATGCGCACAATAGGTAGTGAATGCCGCGACTAAATAAAGGTTTTGATATTGACAATGCAGCTTCTTAGCGTCGTATAGGAGTGTCAACGATGGCCGGAATTCGGCACCAGTCTGGCCCACTTCATTACGAGTCTATTGTGCATTTGTGCTGACAGCTTTCAGTGACCAAATGTAACTTACAGGCTCACCACACAAGGACTAGAGGGCTATGGAAACCAATGATACAAAGTATTGATAAATATAACAGGGCGAAGGGTGCGTGTGTCCTAACAGGAGAAGGTAAAAGTTATATGTCAACAACATACTGGGAGAAGTTGATAAGTAACGAAATGAGATAAGTGCACAATCTTATTCTTGAATAATAATCCTGTTTATTTTAACTCAGAATATGATTTCATTCACTAATTCAGCAAACAATGCAATTTACACTCAATTCTTTTTTACGAGGTTGTTTTGTTTCCACAAAAAAAAAACGTGTAAAAAAGTGATCAAACTCATATAAAAGTTAAAGATTGGCTCATTGAATATACATTAAAAAAACTGTGCTATTTGAGAAATACAACAACATTGCGGTATTGAAAATCGTATAAAAAGTATAATGAAGACCTTTTAAGTAAACTACATAAAATATTATTCATAATATGTGTTTAAAAAATACTCTTCATCTCTACTTGATTATAAACGGATTTTTTTTAAAGATGGACATAAATCGCAGTAGGATGTAATAAAGCTTTTTGTTTGTTATTACTGTCTTGTGTTGTTAAATTTCTTATTATTGGAAAAAAAACCTTTTTTTTTTGTTTCTGTGAATCGTGTTAGAACAAATAATTCGTGTAAAAAATAGCAATCGTTTTTTTTAGTAGTTATTTCAAAACCGTGAAAAAACGTTTTGAGTGTATTTAGTAATGCAGATTTATTCTCAGGCAATTTTTCTAATTTATTGAAGTTTCAGATCGGTATAGACTCATTTATATTTCAGTGTTATAATCAGGGCTGTGGAGTCGGAGTCGCGGTATTTTGGCCGGAGTCGGAGTCGTGAAAAATGAGCAGCTCGATTTTTTTTGAAAAATATATTTAATGGTGTGTATTTAAACAAAATAGTCAAAAGTGTTCACATTTCATTCTTTGCTGACTAAAGATGATCTGATGGTATACATATATATAAGTTAAAATGAGTCGTTAATTATTTTAAAGCTGGAGTCGGAGTCGTCTTTTTTTCACGAGACTCCACAGCCCTGGCTATAATAATTATTACTGAACATAATCTCAACGCTAGAAGGTTTCTTCTAAAAGCTCAATTTTTCATTTGCTACTGACTTAAAACTATCAATTTATTAGCTATGCTGACAATATACATATTTTTAAATTACATTTTTTACATTAGATTTTTTATCGAAGTAATTCAAAATTTGCAACTGTGAAATTTAATGATAACTCATTTTATTTTAATTACCGATAATTAGCTGTCTATAATTTTTTTGACACGTGGCCTACCTTTAAAAGGAAGAGAATTGTTTTGATAAAAAAAATCTCAGTTTTGTTTTTGTATATTATAATAAACATAAAGTTATCGCAATATTGAATTTATTTACGATTATAATATGATTTACTCCCGTCATTTGACGGAGTTGGAGATCAGTGGATTAAAACTAGTAGATTTAAGCTGAAACATAACATAAAATATTATTTACTATTAATATAAATCCGAATCTCCAATGGATACAACTAGTTCTTTAATAATAAATGTTGCTTTTATTTATGCACGGTATTAAAATTAGTGAAACGGTCATTATGCTATAAATTTATTAAAAACTGTGTCATCGCTCTTTGCATGAGTTTTTTTTTTTATAAATTGAATGATTAATTTCGCAGTAGCTCTCCGCAAATTAAATAAACAGTTTTAATAAATCGATTCATGCTAGATTTATTTTTATATCAATACGTAATTTGTATTTTTGACACTGAGAAATGAGGGCATTCAATATACAAGATGTGAGGTCGTAGCAATGATTCAAAACTTGTTTTAACAAATTTCAAAATTACGATAAAATAAATCTTGGCAGATTTATGTTATGGCAATAATTAAAATGTCCAAAAATATTACTAGAACGATTTTAAATGCTTTTTTTTGTTAATATTTTATTGATTATATTATAGCGTTCACGGTAGTCAATTTAGTACTTTTTTATATCCCTTTTAGCACTATGATCTCTGGTGCATGAGAACTATATTTAATAGTTATAAATTAATAATATTCTATTTTTGGTTTTACTGTTTAATACAGTTTATTACTGTAAAAAAATATCGTGTAAATACAGCCCTGTTGTCAAAATCAATAGCAAATGTTAACAAGACAACAAGGTGATTTGTTTGTATTTTATGTTAATTTACCTAAAGGGGCTATGTAGTAAATAAAAAATAGTCGCCACTCCAACTCCATGATTCAAAAATGATCTGAATTTAATTTAAAAAAACATGAAAAATAGTATATTATGTAGACTGTTAAAATTAACTTAACATATATCCTGTTTTTCAATACGAAAACACAAATCGAGTACAAATCAATATTTAGAAGATTCCTTTAGAGTGAGTGGGGAACCTTTTCTTCTCTAAAAGCCGTATTCATTTTTCTGATTCGACATAAGGCCGCAGTAAACATTGACTAGGGAATTTTGGCCAGTATTTACAAATTTACTTTTTACTTTACAAATTTACAAAAAAAATACAGAATTGTAAAATTGGCCAGAAGGCCACACCAGGGTAGCCAAAAGGCCACAGATTCCCCACGCCTGCTTTAGGGTAACCATACTCAACCTGCGGCCCATCCAGATTTTATATGTGATCGAAAACAATCATATGCTTTTTCAAACATTTGGTATTGTTTGCAAACCTTTACCTAAACAAATGAATATTTTGGATACATTTTATTTTTGTGTGCTTACATTTTTATTCTGTGTAATATTCATTTACGTATTACTATTACTATCCTGCCGTTTATGTAATTTTTCAAAAGCTGGCATACGACCCAGACGATAAAATGGTTGAATAGTGCTGATTTAGGAGATACCCACCCCTACAACCGAATATGTACCCTCAACATATTTTAACTATCGAGCTTCAAGGTTATCATGATGTGATTTAGCATTTATTTTTGTCAATCTCATTGCCAAGTGGTAAACGCTCTTGATCATTTTAAACTTGAATCTTTAAAATATTGATTTCTTTAGTCGATCTATAAGTTTGCTTAAGAAAACAGGCACGAATTTCGGTGTCGTTTTCATTGGGTGACGGTGTCAGAGAGAATAATTACTATTATCCATTTCTTATACCATACTTCTTTCTCTAAGAGAGACGAGCGATTGACAACCTTTTTAGCAAAGGTCTATTATGAATACTCAAAACGGCGGGTTGAGATTTTTTACTCTTATAAGAATAATCGAATGCTATCAATCTACTTACAACATGAAAAACTACACAATAGACCGTCAAATAGTTATTATCAACCGCCAAAAAAAAATATTCTTTATGTTAGATGGCAATAGTGAAAATGAAAACAAAAAATAATGCGATTCTCTTCGCTCCAATCTCATTTTCCAAATGCTATACTTAAGCCCTAAGCAGCTACAAGTACAAATTTAACATCAGAATATTGTTTTTCTTAATTTTTAACAAAAGAGACAGGCGGCCTCTCCCAAGTCCCTTCTAACCCACCCCAGAATACACATTCTTCATATCGAGCCGTAATTGGTAAAAAAGCGTAAGCGACAATTCATAAGTTTTATATGAGAAGGTTTGTTTCTTAACTTTCTCTCGTAATAAGCTCACAAATAAATGAATTTACCAAATATTACTAACCACATTTAAGGAATTATTTTTAAGAACTTTATAACGAGAGGAAATGAAAAACAACCTTGTGATATGATTAATATGTGACCATTCCTGTAAAAATTAAGAATTGTCGCTAACGCTTTTCTGCCGATTACAGGTTGTTGAAAATATACTGTACATTTCACCAAAAGCAATGTCAATTGACAACGTAAAATATTTATTAAGCACACTCATACTACATCAAATGAATGACACTACGTTATCCTTAACAAAAAAAAAACATAATTTATGCAAAAAACCTTCAAAATATTGTTTTATTTTTTGAAATTAAAATTAAACTTTCACAAGGCTTCGACATTCATATTTAAAAATTTATGTTTAATTATTAAAAATAAGCTATAAATATATTTAATAATTAATCTGTTTTTAAGACGAATACCCGTTTTAAATGTTAATATACCAATACATCATTGACAAAAAATTTACGATCAGCAATTAAATCAAAGCATGATATTGGCAATCAGGTTGCATATTAAAAAAAGAAACATAATTTCAAAATTATAAATTTTATGTCGCTTAGCTCATTGGCAGTAATATATTAGTCGTTAAAGTTTTAATAATATGCAGAAAAAATCTAAGATGATAGTAAAAATATAATAAACATAAAACTCATAACAACTTACTTCATTTTTATAATAGCTAAACGTTTCTTAATTTTTATTTTTAATATTGTGTTGTAAAATTAATAATTATTGACCATGGATTCAACAACAAATCCTTGATTTAATTTAATAAAATTTGACGTTTAGGATTTTTTACAAATAATTATGCCACTAAAGACTAAGATTTCTCACTTTTTTGTAATTTGTTGAATACGTAATATCTTTTATTTATTTTAATGTAAAATAGTAATAATTATTACAAAATTGATTGAATTGATTGACAAATTTGATGTCTTCAATCCTCTCCACCATATCGATAAAAGGCGGGATTAGTTTATTACTAGCCCTGTCATAGCGCCTAATCCTTCTATTCTTACTCACTTTGGAAAAAAGAGCGGTTGAGCAACTGAGTAACAAGCAGTTCTCGTAGAAACACTTGTGTTGAAATAAACTCCACTTGTCCATATGTTCCACACTAGAAGCGGACATGGTAAAAAAAATCATCCCACACTTCTAATCCTAAAATAAGAGGCCTTAACTAGAGCGGCTAGTTAGCCACTAGTCCTGCTCTAGTCTTATATTTCTACCACTTTTTTCAAACTGAGTAACAAAAAGTTCTCGTAGAAAAAACACAAGTTGCGATACCTTAATTAGGATGCCATATGCTCCATATTGGAAGCGCATATAGATTAAAAATACATGAATTAAGGGGGTTTCTAATACTAGATATAATTTTTTTGTACAGTTTTTGCGGTTGGTATAACTTAAATGCAATAATTGCGACTATGTTCACTGTTGTTATAAACATATTCTGTTAAGGACACAAATTTTATTTTGAGATGATGTGATTATTTATATTATATAGAATATTTTTTATTTCGTAAATATCTTGTTTGCATATGATGTGTTTACCATTGTTTGTTTGTAAATTAATCTCTCTATCCTGATGTGATTATTTTTTTCGTTTTATTTCAAAATTAAAAACGCAAAAAAAGGACGAGCTGAACGAGACTACTTATCATCTAACTATGCACTGATGTGCTTTCACGAACAATCCATTTTTTACTAGATATATTTCAACGAATCCACACAAAAAAATATATAAATTTAGAATATTATTCCAGAAAAAACGTAATAAATATATGACCATAACAAGAAAACCTTTTTAGTATCGTACAATAAATTGTGCCGAAGTCTCGGGCACAATGGACATCACCGAAAATATTTAACGTTAATAATAATAAAGGTGTGATATAAAATACAAAAAAAAAACATATACATATTGACATTTTACCCAAATGACAAAGTATATTATTCAACTTTTACCGAGAACAGGTGTCGTCAAGGAAGAATAAACGTGCCTACTCTAAATCAAACAGTGACAACTTTATTACTTAAAAGTTTCACATTAATTCATTTCGAACGAAAGGGATGTTGGAGGCGAGAATGTTGAATGAAAGCTTTTATTATGGTGTTCTTTTTATTTGATAAATATTTTTATTGTGACATATGGTAAAAAATACTGCGTATCCAGTCATGTATATATTTTATTTAAACCACATCCACTTCTGAAGAGTTCTGATGAAATGTTAACGGTATTTTAGTTAAGATACATGAGATAAATATTATCTAAATCATGGCTAAAATAAGCTAAAGCTTCGTATGAAAACCATAATAGATGTTGTTTTACTTCAAATTTTGAGTAATACTCTCAATACATTTTATACGAACGAAGTGCAGACAGATAGTGTGAGTGTGTGTACTACGTGTAAAAACTCACTCAAATATAATATAAAGATGAATCAAGACGAATTTATGATAATGTATTGTTATGTGACATTATCCTTTTTCTGTTAGATAATTTATTTATAAATTTAGAAAAAAAAACACGCAAAACAGTATCCAATTAATTATTTTTACACAATATTTACTTTAAAGTTATAGATACAAGAGTTTTTAATTTCCAGTTAATTTAAAAAATATATATTTTAATAAATTGTGTGCTTGTTAAGTAACTAAAAATACAAGTATATTAAGTTGACTAGAAAAGGACACTTATTAAGTATATTAGGTGTTTTCTTAATCAGCTAGTTTTTGAAAAAATATTTTTACGAAAAGGTTAAATCGTAATTTTTCCTTTGATTGTAATTTTGACTTTGCTCGTTTTGTGCTTAAAAACTGCTGCATTTAAAAATTTTAGTCACACACATTCATCCCGTAGTTAAAATTAACTAATTAATTAAAAAACATATAATCAATCAGCGATCTTTAACCGGATAGTATAGTTAGTTTGTAAAAAAATGTTTTGATTAGGGTCTCATATTTTTTTGAGTTTACGTTATAGTGTAAATAAGATAGTATTCAACAATATAAAACGTGTACCTGTTTTAGTTTAAAGTAATAAATTAGTAATGATTACAAGTGGGCATATTATGTTCGATAAAAATTACGAAGTAATCTCGAAAGTCTAGAAGTGAGATACATCGAATGCATTATCTGTCGCACCTCCTTGGTCAAAGATACCATACATATTGGAATGTAAAATTTCACAAAGTATCTTCAATATGGATGGCGTGAGTTGATTTATAAATTTTAACCTGGGTAACCATATATTTTGTTTTCAGCTTTTCCCATAAAATTTAACGTCGAATTCATTTGAGCAGTTCTCAGGTGTTGAACGAACTAGTAAAAACGTCAAAGGTTGAAACGTATGGCCGACTCGACAATAATAAAACAGGCATCGGGCCATAAAACAGCGAGGCCTGGGCGAGGGCCATCCACATTATCAACTCCTCGACATTGACGTCGCAATAGACATCAAAACGAAGAAGATACGAGGATCATTGTGTTTTAAATTAATTTTCGTTTCATATTTTTTAATATGTACTTCAAAATACACATTGTTGAAAAAATGTTTTACCTAACATTGAAATAGTAGGCATATATTTCTGTTTGGACAGGTTTTCTAATGCACATTTTACACTTAACGCTTCTTAATTCAGCGTCATGTAGAAATTCGCAAACGATCCCCATGATTAAATTTACTTTAACTCTGTAGAACTTAAATAAAATGGTTAAAAGCAAAAAATGTCTACATAATTATAGTTGATATACTTTCGACATGACGGCAATACCATTATTATAAAGTTTAGTACAACTATATCCTTAATATTGCTATACCATCAACCATATTATAATAAAATTATCAATTAACTTAATACATACTTCATACTTCGATACTTTTAACTTATTTTAAATAATTGTTTTCGAAACCAGTGTTAAACGATAACTAGTTAAAAATTGACGCTTTGAGTTAATAGAGCAGAAAGATTAAAACATCATTGTTTACCTAGTCAAAGTCATAATTCTAAGTAAATTAATGGCTGCCAAAAGAGGTTCTAATTATATTGTTCACTCTTTTTTTAAAAATTAAGTTCAAAATAAAAATGATGAGATAATACAAAAAAAAAAACAGATTAAGGGTTGCGCAAATAAGAAATAAAATTTAGTTATACCAAAGGTAACATGGGAAGCAATCAAAGGGTTAAAAGCTAGTTAGTAGAGTTTGAATCTTTAAAGCCAATTATCACAAAATGCCATTTTTTTAGTCTTCTTAGCTTAAAACTGGGGATGCAATATCTATCATCAAAATAATGATGAAATAATATTTATTTGTAAATATAGGAAGTGTGAAGAGACACTTAACATTAATTTTTGAACAGCTAGAAACAAAAATCAACATATCGGCACATATATTAAAAATATACTGACATTCAAAAAACACTTTTTGTACTAACTCCATATTATTTTTTATAAATAAGGATTGGTCTAGCTTATCGCTAGCATTATCAGCTGATTTTATTTGATTATATAGTTATTAATAAAATCGCTTTTTATCTATAATAAATAATGTATAGGAAGTGTATTTTTTTTTATTATAATGTCTTTCTAGAAAAAATTAACAGTGAACACCTTGAAGGTGATAGACACTTAAATTTCAGTCGACTATGTAACTCCGACTTGTTCCAAAGTATTTGCATTGTAGACATACGGCTCATTATCTTTTAATAGTTTTAAAAAATATATATTTTTAACCACCCATCGTATTTGATTAGTACGCCTTTGACATATTTCACGGAGTCACACCGGTGTTTTCCTCGCGGGATCAAAAAACACGCAAATGTCTATTCACTGCCTACTGATATGTGACTAAGAAACCAATATGAAATCATGTCTGAGAGAGTTGGTACTCCAATAACTAAGCACCTACCCAAATCGTTACATGGAGATTGATTCCATAGTCTTACTTATAACGAGTACATAGATACTTTGTAATACTATTCAAATGTATTCGATTCCACTCCTACGTTGTGAGCGGTCTATAATTTGGTGTAATAAGTCAGACTTAAACAACGAAATGTAAATCTATCAACGAAGATTCTTCCAAACAAATTCAATTTAACGCATTACAAATAATTGTTCAATTACTCAACCATTATAGAATGAGACTTGCATCCAAATTTTATTATTGAAGGGGTTAGGTTTTGATTCAATAAACAATTTTCCGCAAGACCAGTTTAGGCTTCATTTAATATTCACTAGAGCAAGTTAGTAGATCTAAAGGGCGATAAATTGAGCCGTATTGATACATGATTTCAAAATTAATTAACGTAGCATAATATCAAAAGCATAAGATATTACCTCAAACTATTTAAAAATACTGAAATATAATACAAAAATCATGTATTACTTTACTTAACTTTTCAACTAAAAATATTTAACGCATCATTATTTATTTTTCTCTTGTACATTAATGATAGGTTTTTTTTTTTTTTTTTAAATGGGACCATTAATTTTATAATATTGTTTAAATTTCATGTTCCAATTGTCAGTCATGGTCACCTGATTTTTAAAAAATATTTAACTGAAATCCACCATTTTTGTTCTGTAAGCGAATTCAAGATTTACAATTTCGTTGAACTTTGAAATGTAACAATCATTATTTTTAGACCAAAATTAAATATTTCTATACTATAAATTTAATTGATACTTAAAATCTTTCGTTTGTAAAATGTTTGATTATTTTACTTACCTTTGAAGTTATTGATCAGAATGGTTTATTAGGATTTTTTTCTTCGTTCACTATTTGAGTGAAAATTATTCTTTTGAGGGTGACCAAATGTTTATAAAAAAGGGAACATATTTTTAAAATCTTCGTATTTATAAATCAATTTTGAATCACTGTAAATAATCAAATGCTCTCAAGAGGGTTCAAATGTAGAAACACAGAAGCTAGAATTGCTCCTATTATTTCGGAGAGGGTGCCACAAACAATGAGTCATTTAGTGATTTAGATTGATGTGATACTGCGAACCATTAGACACGGAGATTGTGCTTCGGCTAGTGGGTAAATGTATCTAGTCGGAGTATTAACATGGCAGTGCTTACATACTATCACGCGGCAGTGCCGTAGTACTTTTTATAAACTCACCAAGAAAAAGAAAATTGATTTAAAATATACATATTATATAAGACCAATTACAATCAAATTTATTTGGTTCATAAAAATTGAAATGTATGATGTTTGTAGAATTTTTTTTACAGTGCTTAAAACGTTTTCATGATTGAGGAAAAAAGATTTTGTTTGAAACATGATTTTATTCATAATTAGAATATACTATCAATTTTTCACTTCCTTATTTGAAATAAACACGAGAAAATTTAATATTGCGTTGATCGAATTATATATGTTGGTTGATATTACTTGTTTCCGACTACATAAAAAAAAATAGTTTTAGACATATTTTAAAAAGGTATATTTTCGTAACCGTTTAATTGACATTGGACTGGAAAAAATATGGACTATTTTCTCTTCCATTTTTGAAAAATATAAGAGAGTATTAATGTTTCTTGGCTGTGCAGTTTTCAAATATAATTAAACTTTTCGAATATATTTATAATTTATGTTTGTTCCCAGACAAAAACTATGCGGGGAATCGTAAGTAAAATGTCTAAAAATAGTGAAAGGGAATAAATCGATACCGAATAATATAATAAATATCACTTGACCAATCCGCCCACTCCACTGGTCGTATACTGAGATTAATGTTTGGGGGCGAAAGCTATTCAGTCGACAAGGCGCAGGCGGTGGATTGAGCCCCTCGAGATCATCCCTTGCCACTTCTCAATACTGGCGTATAATTGATACCAACACCGATCCGGCAAGTGGCCACCTAATACATTTGTTTTCTTTTTGTATTACATTCAATAACGGTATGATTTGGATGATTGTGAGGGGGTGTTTTTACGACCAGTTATTAGAAGGGATAGTTACAAAGTACGATTCAATTTGGACGGATAAGTGAGCTTTGATATAGATCGCTTGTTATTAATTCATTGTATGTGTTGATATTATGAAAACGTCTATTAAAAATTTGAACCTTTTCTACCGCACCTATCTATATTAATCTCTTGTCTTCTATTAAAGATGTGGCAAGAAATATTTTAAATGTAAACAATGACATACATATAATTTACTTACATGTAAAAATAAAAATAATAAAACATTTTTAGTACTTTTTCCACATAAAATTTATTAGATCAGGACCGGTTTCGCTCATCGCGAGCATTATCAACTGATAAGAAAAATACATAAACAGTGATATTTATACAAAATTAAATTGAAATAAAAAGGTGTAAGCAACTATTAACAATTTAAAGGATTAGCAAATTACATTATAATTACACAAAATTAAAATGCTTAACACCCATAACAATTAAAAAATCATCATCAAAGAATAATAAATCTAAGTGGCAAACGATATCAATTATAAACACAATTAAAATTTGGGAAATTTTTACACAAAGTGAAACACTACATTACTAAAGTAAATATCCTAATGATGTCCTAATCCTAATGATATCCTAATGTTAAGCATTTTAATTTTGTGTAATTATAATGTAATTTGCTAATCCTTTAAATTGTTAATAGTTGCTTACACCTTTTTATTTCAATTTAATTTTGTATAAATATCACTGTTTATGTATTTTTCTTATCAGTTGATAATGCTCGCGATGAGCGAAACCGGTCCTGATCTAATAAATTTTATGTGGAAAAAGTACTAAAAATGTTTTATTATTTTTATTATAATGCCATTCCACCAAGTATTGACAGTGAACACCTTAAAAGTGATTACATGTAAAACATAATATGTGTAAATTACTTGCCAATTTGTTAATCTTTCGTTCACTTTTATCTCTTCAATCTAATAATAAATGACTTAATAAGATATATTCAAAGGAATGACTTAGCTAAGCTTTATAAAGAAATATAATTATATTATTGAACGATGTAACCAGTAATAAATAACTAATGGGGCAATTACGACGATATTAGTACGTAGTTTTATTAGTATATTTCTGTCATTATAAAATGAATAAACATTGAATATTAGAAATTCAATTATATAATAACAAATGTTAATAAATAATCTGCGTATTATTTGATTGTTATCAAGTAAATATATTAATTAATACAGTGATTTATGATTCACTTACCTTCCAGTCTTCGTGATGATCATCTCTGTTCCCAGGTCGTGGAATTTATCCCACAAATCTTTGGTTTCTAGTCTACATTCAGCTTGCAGCAACTCTTCGCAGTTGCAGCGCTGAGTTGGGGCAGTGCGAGGGTTTGGGGGAGAAGGTGTTTCCCGTTCTCCGACATCTGATTATAATCACAATCTTAAATACGCGCTAGGCTAATGTAGTTGAATATTTTTATTTTATACTGAAATAATTTTCATTGAATTCGAATTTAGACAAAACAAACTTATCAAACCTAAAACTATGTACCTAATTTTGATTTAGTCATTTTTGCGAAATTTAAATTTAACCATATTCGTAAATTATAAATTGAAGCTATAATTATTGTTTAAAAAAATAAAGATTTGTGTTTTGTCTCATTGTTAAAAGATATGATTAATTTAATTTTCCAGAAGGAAATGTAGAATTATTTTAATGGACATTAAAAAAAATTAAAATCATATTGCCTAGTTATATTTAGTATCAATCTAGCGGTACGAATTGAGAAAAAATATTATTTGACTAGTTAGGTCCAGTAAAACCAACAATTGAGTGTTTTCTTACTTAAGTTAAAACTACAAATTTAAAACAATATTAAAAATAATATTTGATAGCTTTGATATGGAATATAGTATTACTAGTCATTAGCACCTTAATGTATACATTTTATGTGATTTAATCTAAACTAGACCAACAGTTTGATGCAAACATAAATAAATATTTAATTTATATATAATATGTCAAGGTGTGCAATTGTAAATTGAACACAAACCTGAGCAGGGTGTCCGCGAACGAGATGATCTTGGTGATCGGGGAGAACGGGGTGAACGGGGCGAGCGAGGGGATCTAGGCTGGGCAGGTCCACCCTCGCCATCTGAACACCTTTCCACGTCAACGTCAGCATCTTCCTCGGCGATACCACTAGAAGATGCTGGAGAACTCTGTCGTGATCCAGAACCTGTCAATCAATGATAGGAATACCCATATCAAGTGAACTATCTTACAATTTCGCTTAGCTACGATGGATTGTTTTTATTTTTTTTTCTAATGTTATAGAAACAATACGTTTCAGCACTCTTTTCTCAAGCAGAACTTTCTAATGCTTTTTGCTTAAATAGTCATTATATTATTCAAGGTTTAGTTAAGAAAATATTGGTCACACACTTATACTTTTTCCTCATTGTAGTTTTGATCATTTCTACTTACGTATACATAAAGAACCAAGGCTTTGTAAATAAGAGTAACAACACAAACAGGCAATAATTAATTATCAAAAAATCTTACAGTTAATAATAAAATCAGCCCTTTATTTCTCTTTTGAATAATTAACAAAATGTAAATGCAAAAATACGAAAAACTCGATACGTTCGATTAGATTCAATTTTGAATTTATTCATAGACTATATTAACTAATTATAGTATTAATGGATAAACAAATATTCTTTAAATCCTCAGAACTGTGACACTGACAATTCATAAATGACTACAACTATGAGTGGTACAGAGTGAATTTTGTATTCTCTGTTTATAAGTATACGGTTTATCAAAAGATAAGCGTGGAATAATATAAATCATTTTAAGATTTGTCCAAGCCGCAAATTCGCAAATCAGTAATCCCACAACGAAATCTCGTTTTATCAAACCTTAATCCTAGCCTGTCTAACCCCCTTCTGTCGTCATAGGCAGCCACTCAAGGGTTGAGGGTTGGTTACCTGCTATTCGCCGATGCTTTCACTTCAGCCTTAGAGCTTAGTATCATGCCCCACTCCACCGCCTTCAAAATGGAGGCTTAACAGCAGCCAAAGGCCTGTCTTCGAAATTAACAACGAAAGGCTTAAGTTTTCACTGTGAAATATGAAATGGGACAAGAAATGTTCAACTGAAAAGATGCTGCGGTAATTAAACACCTTGTCAAGGTATTTTCACCAAAACAGATTTCATATTTTCAGCAAAATATCTATCTCATAACTCACTATTTTTTACCAGCCCTTTTCCGGAACTTTATTTACTTTTCAATGATGGTATTTAGACGATTCTTCATGACAAACGAGAATAAAATATTTTTTTTATAAAATAAAAAAAACTTATGACAAATAAATAAAGCGGACGAAGAATTTAAAAATTAATCAACTTCGATAATGCATATTTAAAGAAACAACCCGAGACTTTACAGATTTCCTTTAAAAAATGTATCTTTCTTGCTAATTTTATGTATTATTTAACTACTAGAAATTCGTATTAATTTACTACAATGTCATTGATTGCATACAAATATTCTCATTAAAATTATATTTTATAAAAAAAACATTGCCTACTTTCCGTGGTTGCGATCTACTATTATGTATATTATAATGTTATTCATAGGCAAAAATTATCGCAAATATTTCGATTTTTCTGGCTAATAATTTAAATGAAATACTACACATGCCTGGCTCTCCACTTTTATACCCTATATAAATACAATCATAAAACCTTTTCCGTCAAACAAAAACAAATATAATTCTTAAAACTACTCACCATTCAAATCTGTGGGCATTCCCATAGGCTAAATCCTTTTAGCCAGCAATGGCTTTAAGCTCAATGATACATTTATTTCTTATAAAAACACGAAACATTCATTTACTAAGCGTCAGTTCAAGTTCATCCATGCACTTGAACGCCTGAAGATGCCGAAAGGCGAAACCCGAGTGTAAAAAACTGGGTGAATGTACATAATTTAAAAGATTCAAATTTAATACTATTTAAATTTAAAATATCAACATGATTATTATGAGTAAAGTAAAATGGAGTACATGATTATAAACGGTTAAAATTAACTTATCAATATATCGTCGATGCATATCAAATATGGTCTATGTGACGAAAGTGCATTCCGAGATAACCGATAAAAACTGTTTAAAAAAATAACAAAACGGAAAATAACACTTCTATCAATAGAGATTGGAAAATTTTTCCCATTGATAGAACTGTTATTTTCCGTTTCGTTATTTTTTTAAACAGTTTTTATCGATTATCTCGGAATGCACTTTCGTCACATAGACCATATTTGATATGCATCGACGAAATTTATATAACGCTCAAAAGATACGCCCATTTACGTTCCATTGCATTGCTGCACTTTCTAGAATTATTTACATAGGAGCAGTGGTACTAAACACATATTATCATACTCAAAAATTGAGTTGTAATTGTATCTACTTAAGTACGCTTCGCCTTTTAGTTCGAAGTAAAATAAAATAGTCAATAAAAATGAGTATTTTTTAAAACGATTTTGGTAATGGAAGTAAAATAGATCACTTAAGAAGGTGATAAAAAATCGATCAAAATAACTTAAATATGTATGCTTTTAACACATTATTATGAAACATTATGATCTGACATAGTCATAACTTGAAAGTTTTATTGATTACTGTACTTAAAACAGCAGTCGGGACGTATTCATTTACTTGTATCTCGCATCTTGCTCATCTCCCCCAACAACAATGATAAATTCATAAATACCTATGTCAGCGAATTTATTTACGCGACAGGTAAGCCCGAGATCCTCCAAGGTATCGGTTGGGGGTGGGGCTGCTCATCCCGAGTAAGGCAGTGGCAGTGAGGAGAAGACGGATCTGGTAATATGAGTCGGGATTTATCTCGGATTAGCAGCACAAATTCAACACTGACACGATGAATAATTAACATCGCCGGCTTGTGAGAATCGATCGATCTCGTCTCTTTTCGTGTAAACTCGTTTACTTTGAATACGATGTATCTACCTAATACATTAATGTTTCTATTCGATAAGGCTATATTGCGTATATCAATAATAATACTTCGTTTGCTAATTAAATTATTGTTTTCGGTTAACCTTTGGAGGAAAGTTACTTAATATATATTGTGGAGTATGGCGATATAACTATATAATAACTAAATATTTTCTATCATTCGATAGATAGTACATGTTATTATTGAACTATTTCTTAGATCTATAATCATATACTTTTGTGTTGTTAATTTCAGATTTCAACTGCAGGTGCTTGGTGGAATTTTAATTTTAAATTTGAATCGATCAAATTTTTGTCACTGACGACCTGGGTTTATTTTTTGGCATCTTTAGACGTTTAAGTGGACGTATTAACTTAAACTGACATTTTGTAAATAAGTGTGTCGTTTATATAAGATAAATCAATTTATTTTTCACAAAGTTTGAGTCTTAATGTTTAATATTGTATAGTTAGGATGCTAGTAGAAGTGAAAACAAAAATTTACCGTTCTCGCATTCATCTTTATTTGTATATCGCTATTTTTATCGTTGACTTTGAGACTTTTCCGCAACCATCGTCTTTTTATAGGCCATTAAAAAACGATGAGTCAGGATTACACTGTGTTATATTTCATTTACTCAATCATATTTGTGTAAATAAATCTTGAATGATAATCTGTATTCATACTTTTCTTGACAACACATTTGCCTTTTTGTTTTTTTTTTACAGTACATATTGAAATGAATATATTAGGTCAGCTCAATCCATGTAAGCAATGAATGTTTGGCTCAATCAATTGCAAATAATCAAATATTTATTTTAATTCGTAAATATGCTCAATGTAGAAGCACAGTCGTTATAATTAATTCCTTTACAGTGTTGTACAAAATAATTAGTATAGATTGCATTAATCTCTTGAAAATTTTTAATACGACACGAATCAACGATGGATGTAAAAAATATTATAGATTAGATATATCAGTGAAGGATAAATATTTACTTTATTTTTAAGCTATTATTTTAGTTAAAGGAGGGCAATAGAGTTAATAATTTAAAGAGATATTTACTTCATAAAGCACAATCAAAATTATTTAACAGATGGTCGATGATCGCCTGTTCAATTATATTCACGAATAAATTAATATATTTTTTTTGTTGCATAAAACAGTATAATACTTTTCATAATCTATTGTTTGTTTATACATCTGATTTTGTAGTATATTTACATATAGTTATGTTTTGACTTTTAAATGATTTTCTTTTACAATTTCTATCAATGGTTAGAAACTGCTTCTTCAGTATACTGAATCCAATAAATGAAATCAATATGTAGATTGCTACAATATAGTATAATAAGTTAACAAAAATAAACATATTGATGGTTATTTAATTGTATTGTAAACACCAATCGATTCAATATTACGTGTAGCTGGATTGCGTTTAAAAAAAAACAAAATTATGTCAAAATGGAGTCCTTATTGAATTGATAACCGACTTTTATTGTTTATTCTTACAAATATATTGAAAATTCTCACTCGTCGATAATTCAGGTTGTGGATATATATTTCCCTACATGTAGGTATATATCAGGTTATGAAATCATGTTCCGTAGACATCGTCTTATTTGTAATGAAATGATTATATTAACTAATACTACTTACCTTATTTAGTCATATGAAAACATAGTAACTTTGTAACGTTGACATAATCAATAGGTATTATATTGTGCAATACCAAATCAGGAATGATATTTTTCGATATCATCATTGTTTTTTTTAGTATTGTAAATTAATATTTTACTAAATAATATTAATGAATTATATAATATATAATATGAGGAAAAGCATTTCTGTGTGAAGGTAACAAACCTAAATTATCGTGAACGGGCGAGTCCATAGGCCTGCGTACAGCGAGCGGAACAAATCGACCCGTTGGTGCAGCGCCCCTTGACATGATGGCAGCGATGGAAAAGTCGGTGGCCCTGGCCTTAACGGCAGCCGGGCCCATCCCTCCTTCATCATGCATAGTCCCGAGGAGCATCTTTCTCGCTCGGATGGACTCGATCACCGAAAGTCACAAATGGATGGAGCGGATTCCCGAAGACATGGCAGCTGGCACGGAAACTGTAGACTTTATCGAAATTGGCGCAGTGACAACGTTATCACTATTCTGCAATGATTGCTGCCTTAATTAAATATATGCGAGGCTATTTTATCGATGAGTGAAATATTTTTATTTTTAAATCCAGAATAATCAATTTATTATTAATCGATATTCGATGGTCGTAATAAAATTTATATTTTTATACAAAGAGTATTTTTTTTCGTTTACACTAGGCTAGACACGGCGGCGCCAAATTACCGACGGGCGCTTTATTTTAACGGTGGGTCCCCGCGAATAAAAAATGAAACCGGATACTGAAAAAATCACTTCCGATTTAAACACTCACTGGATCAAAGTTCTTATTATGTAATCAGTTAAAAAATTACGACAAATAAACGTTTTAAATGGCTAAAGAATGAGATCGATTAAAGTATGTATAGATTTTCACACGGTTATAATATATCACTGATATTTTTATTTCTAATAATTTGAATGCTATTGTTTACTTTGTATAGATGCAGAAAAAACACACGTTGTAGTATTTATGTATATTTATAAGAATGTCTCTAGACCGCTACAAGATTACAGCTGGCTTAATGTTTAAGTTTGTTTGTTTTTAAATTCAAATAAAGAACACTTATTTTTTGTTTTTATTTATGTCCTATAATTCACAATAAATAATGGCTGTTCACTAATACACGTAACGGCGATAATTAATATTGAAAAATGTTTGTTCGTTAATGCGTGTAGGCAAAAAACGCGGAGTCGGTGGTTGTCAGTTTGACGTCTTGTAGCGTACTGAATGAGCAGGCGCTCGCTAGCGGGGGCCGCGGGGGGACGGTCGTCGAAGGGGGCGGAGTCCCGGCTCGAGCCAGCCACATCTACTCGCTTGCAACAACTCGCAACTGCCGACGCCTCTCGCGCTGTAATCGCTTCAATTTGGAGAAATTTATGGGGAGGGAGTTGTAATTAACATCGCTAATGGTTGCATTGCAAAATATGCTTTATTAATTATTACGGAGCATAATGACTGAAATGCCATTTTTCCATTTGGGGGTTTGGTAATTATTGCTTGCGAACAAAAAATGTTAATTATAAAAGTCATTAAAAAAACGCAATTAGACTTCATTTTATTTTTCAAAATGCACTATTTCATCTTTTTGAAGACTAAGTGACACTACTGACATGGCATGCGAAAAAAATAAAATAAAAAGATAATTGTTTATGAATTTTTAATTGTAAATATAAAATACATTACAAAGACAAATCAATCAAAATATTATCCATTTTAGATACAACTAATTTTCATAAATCGAGTGGTATCAAAATACATATATATGTCATGTTTATTTTCATAAAATGTTCTACTTGTCATTATTTTATATCAATAAATATGTATCGAATCGAAACTTAATTCTTATCATCGATTTCTTAACCCCAAATGCTGTTGGAATTATTTAAATAAACGTCACATAATGACAGTTAGACGTTATTAACATTCGAAATTGGAGCAAGCAAAACCCGCGAAAGAGATGACAGGTTCTGTTTGAAAATGGAACGCCGCGAATCTGTCGCCAGTGCATCCCGCCAACATGTTTCCAATCCAGCACATTGTATATGGCGGAGACGGAAGGGGATTCGATCAAAAGGCGTGGCCTAATGCCTCATACAAACGCAACGTCAGTCGCGACTTTGATGCAACTGCTAGAAAGAGAGAGACATATCCGCTCGGCGTTGAATACAATGCGAAAAAAGGAGCTAGAGCGATGTGTATTATCATTTTTATTATTGACAGTGGCGGTAGTTAGTTGGTAAACGTGTGTTTTTTTGTTGGTTAAGTTGTTAGGTATGATGAGTGTTTCGATTGTGTGTGGTCCCATCGTGGTCAGAAGCAGACGAATGAGAATGGAATAGAAACTAAACAATATTATTTTAAAGTGTGTCAGATATACTCAACTTTGAATTTCTTTCACAATGCTTTACATCAACCATCATGTATGGTCGATTTCACAATCATTGTACGTATATCAATTCTGCTGCATTAATTGATTTAATATTCATCTTGGTACCTGAATATTATGCAATTGATAGAAATTGACAAAAATATGTTTGGCTCGCTGATCACACCTCCTCGACTAATTTATAATAAATACCAAGCTTTTTACATAAATAAATATACATATCAGCTGCGAAAAAATACTATAATTCAGAACGACTGTGAAGTGTAAAAAAGACGTAATCCACACATAAATTCTACAGGATACAAAAAAACGTTCTATGATGATTTTAGGCCAAAGGCAAATTGTGCAATATACACAACTTTTAAGTGCATAGAGACTTGTAAACTGGCTTTTAATTTAATTTATCTGATAATTATTTAATACTTAAAAAAAACTTTTTTTACGATTTTTTTTCTGATCGAAATTTCCACTGCCTGCCCTTCTTTTTCAAATTTAAAAGCTAAATTTAGATACTAATTCACCCCTTTTCCTGAACACCACGAATAGCTTTCAGTTTAAGCGAGCCTCTTGTTAAAATATTGGCAGCCCTCCGCTCCACACATGTACATACAAATGCGAATACATTCAATTCACAAATAAATAAATTGAAGAGAGTCAAAATAATATGTACACAGCGTATTTATTGCAAACACCTGATCGCTTGTAAATTAGTATCTGCCGTAGTCACAATGAAATAACTAAATTTAATGTTATTTTTAATGCCAACAAATAAAAATTGGTTTATATTCCGTTGTCAGTAGTGAATTTACTTTATTTGTGTCTGTAGTTTTGTTGACACCTTATCCCAAAATCTATCGGTTTATTTCATAAACGCCAAGTCCACGATAGGCAAACGATAGCTGTGTGTAGGGATTGCAATCCCGGGTGAATATATCAATATCGGTATTTTATATTAAATACCGGTTTTGAAAATATTAATACCGGTTAAACAAAAAAGTTTAAATAATTCAAAAAATGAGGCCGATTGAGATCTTAACTACTGGCAAATCAAAATATTTTGAAGGATGTAAATCGGAACCTTTAAATGTATTATTTAAAATACAGCATTATTATTCACAAAATCACTATCCATGCACATGAATGACATTTGGTATTGTAATTCTAATAAAGTTTTTCATTGAAGTATGCTTCAGTAATTTCAGTAATTATTTAAAAAAAACATCGTAATAAATGTATATTATTTATATAAACATAAACACTTACTTAGAGTTTCAACCAGGAGTGTGCTGGAAGAGCTCGCGCGATCATTTTGTTAAATTATACTTAAGCCGGCGAGCCCTTTGTTAAAGCAAAATAAAATATTCTTAAATCAACAGTAAGTGTAGATCAAGGTTCGGCAAACCTTTTGTTGTAAAAGTGCCAAATATTTTACGTGGGGATTAGTGCGAGCCACATTTGGGTCACATTTCATTACACTATAATGCCATGTGTAGACAAATATTTTAGTTTTAAAAGGCTCGCGGGCCACAGGTTGCCGACGCCTGCTGTAGATGGTTTATATGTAGTATGAAACCAAAGATTTTGTTGCATTTGATTTTTTTTGTAAAATATATTTATTTCGGTGACATACTAAAACATACTTTCAGTTCTTCAATATAGTACTATATTACTTTACTATTTTTTAATAATCCACCTCTTCTCTGGAACACTTACTTACTTCAGATTGCAAGAGTGAAGAATGAAGAAGCCTGTGCTGATAGTGTTAGATTGACACAGAAAAAGATTGGTGGTACTATTCTTTTGTTCTACAATTTCGTGCTTCATTATGCATTTCAAAGCAGGAAATGGTTTTTACTAAGGATATTTTTTTTCTTCATTCAACAAGGGGTTCGTCAGCTTATGTAAAATTTAACAAGAGGCTCGTGCAAGCCCCTTCCGACCACCCTTCAGCCACTCCTGCGTTATTTATGTATTTAAAAAAACACCATGAATACCGGGATCTCGGTTTCGGTAATACAGGAATTGCAAACCCTAGCTGTATGGGAAATAATTATTATTAAAATCACTTTCATAAATCAGCGCGAATGATTCGTCCATTTAATGTGACAGCGAATTTATGTTATCGCCTGTCGGAGATTTATAGCGCGACTTTATATGTATGGAAAATGGCAGTTAGGAGTCTTGATTGGCAAACATAATAAATGAGCGATCGCGGGGTATGGTAAATATTTTATCCCATAAAACGTTGACACCAATGTGTCACAAAACGACAGCTCTCTTAGAAAACTGCGTAATTTGGGATTATGTATTTACATTATGTTGATTCATAAATTAAATAGATACCAGTAGAGTCATATTATTCTAACAACTACAGTTTATTCTATATATTACTAATACAACGTTTTTACATCCGTATTTAAATTAGTAACTGTCCGACCGAGTATATGGGTAGACAGCTAGACGCGTACATATTTAATGGCGTATATTCAGCGGTGAACTGCAAAAAGGTAAACAATGGGCTCACATAGTATAATCTAGGCCATAGGTTCCCAACCTTTAACGGGTGCCGACTCCCTTTTTAAAAGCCATGTGACTAAGCGACCCCCCTAGGAATTTGAAATCCTCGATTTGGTACACTTTTTTGTTATTTTGTTGTTCAAATCCAAAATCGAAAAAAGTTGGCGACCCCCCTGAAAACCCCTCGCGACCCACTTGGGGGTCGCGACCCCCAGGTTGGGAACCCGTGATCTAGGCCCTAGATTATACTAAGTATGACATCAGCTAAGTCAAAATTTTATTTTACCTCTATTATAATTTTCATCAATTAGTAGCCAGAGTCAGTGCCGACGCGAGGTTATTTGGCGCCCTAGGCAACGGTTATTGGCGCGCCTCATTTTTAACAAATCGTCCCATTTTTTTTTGCAAAATAATGAAAAATAAACAATTCGGAATCATTAGAAATATGTCTTATATATCATATATGAAGCATATGGCCACCTTATGGAGGAGGTATCTCAAGAGATTTGTTTCTACTTAAACTGTTTGTTACTAATTCACTTAACCTCTCTTTTTCGAATCATATACATAATTACAATGAAATATATACACACATCAAAATAAAATAAAATTTACTAAATGTATGTAAAATTATTTACTATTATAAGAAGTGTGTAAAAATAATTTTAATACTCCATTTATGCACCCCTTAATGGTTTGCGCTCTAGTCGGTTGCCTATTTCGCCTGTATGGTGGTGCCGGCCCTGGAAGAGTACATCTGTATTGTCTGAGTAACCTCTGAATGTAAGCGATATATGGTTATTAGCAGTTGTGTAGTGGTAAATAAATAGGTACCAGGTCGGTCATTGATTTCTTCCCTATTTTTTTTTATGTCCGTCCCAATTAAAAAAAACACAAGTTATAACAATTAAATTTATAAAAAAAACGATTTTAAATATAAGTATTTACTTAAAAATTTAGTTACAAGTAAAAAAGGTGGTAGTACTCTTTTCTCATTTTCAGGTGCCAGGTCACCGACCTGGCCCCACTACACCTGAGCCTGCAAACCGGGAAAACATTTTTTCTGGTGACTCAATTTCGAGGCTTCTATAAAATTCGTTGTTTTCTAATTATTCTCAATCAGTACAAAACTGACATTTGAATAACCTAACCTTCAGTCCCTTGACTCTTTTTTCCTGACTATTTCCTATAAAAATATATTTTCGTGATATTTTTTCGTTTTATTGCTATTTTAACTACGATGAGAAAGATAACGTAATTCATATCTTACGTACCAGTACCACCTATTGTAATTCTTAAAAAACTTAAATATCAAAATAGACGTTCTTTGGATTCTAACCTCGCAGATGTTTATCGTTGAAGTATCGTTAATTAACAAGATGAAGCAGAATGCAAAACTAGAAACAAAATGATTTATTATATAAGAATGTTAGTTTCGTCACCTGGAACATATCGAGCGAGAAGTGTTCCACAGATTCTCGTATTACATTAGACCTCCCCGGTTGCATTATTTCTCCGAAACGATTTACAAAGTGTGAGTGATTTCGTTTATGTTACGTTCGAAGGTTTTTATTTGGGTGTCATTTCTATTATAAAATAATACTGACATTTAAATTAAATTATTTATTACATTAATTACAAAGAAAAAAAATGTAATAAAATCGTTATTTATTTTAAATTAATATGTATCTATTTTCTGAACAAGCAATTTGTTATGATCATGTTAATCAGTAATTTGTTTATTGCTTCAGTTACTTATAAATACATCTTGCATATGTTTCGATATTCTTGAGTTTTTGAGAACCTTGGTGTAAGTTATCCATATTTTCCCCATTTACTATAATTATATCATATCTTGTTACCTATAACAGATTGTAAGACTTGTGTTATTGAATACAACTTTAAAGTCTTTGAAATATTATGTTGGAACGTAAAACACCTGTAGAGTACGAATTCATGGAGAACTCAAAAACCTTGTTAGATACACAAGAAGTGTTGATATCGTAAATAAGCTCACAACTGTAATTCCTTTTATATTCATCGCATATACCAGTGGTCGGCCAACTAATTTTTATACTAAGCCAAATAATTAATTATAATAATAATAAGTTAATTATAATATGCATATATATTGATATAGTTAGTGCACTTAAATATATATTAAATGTGTTTTGAGTTGGAATAAAAACGAAGCCATTTTTCTTTCATCGTTTTATTTAACATAAATTGATAAACATTTTAAAATTAATCATAATATCTCGTTTTAATAATTGAAGATAAAAATCACGACCAGAAAAAAACTAAACATACTGTCATCATTCAACTTTCGCGGTTCGTACTAAGAAGTAGCTCATGCCAAGCGTTTCGGCAGTCTGATTTTTTATGAGGTTTTTGAGGAAAAAATGTAGTTTTTTGTAATAAAATAAGCACCGGAACCGTAGATGATGACGACATGTTGAGAATTTAGTAAGTGTTGTTAGTTTTTTCTATAATATTACAGTTGTTGGTGATGTATATTCTCAGTATCATAAATTAAAAATGATAACTAGGCAAAGTTGATTGCTCTGTTGTAAGATCATATTTTCTCCCCGAATATTTTTATTATCAATTTCCGTTCCCATTGTGGAGCATATGGTCTCATAATGAAAGTTTTTCTACGAGAACTGTTTGCTACTCAATTGCTCAACCTCTCTTTTTCAAAGAGAGTAGTATGTAGTGGTGTAGTGGGGCCGCCCTGCCACCTTTTTGACCTGTAACTTAATTTTCAAGTACAAATTCAAAATACTGTTCATGAAATTTAAAAGCATTTTATCAAAATTGATCTACCCGACAGATTTTACAAAAAAAAGTACACATGTAACGTGAAAAAGTACTAATCCTCTTTCTATGATCTAAGCGTTGAAAACAAAAACTGCGCGCTTTTTCAATTGATTTAATTGTTAAAACTTATCGTTTTTTAACTTTTCACGGATATAAAAAAAATAGTGAAGAAATCAATTACCGACCTGGTACATATTTATTTACCACTACACCACTGATAGTAGGGATAGAAGGATAAAGCTAGGACAGGGCTGGTGGTTAACTAATTGCTCTCGCTCGACTCAGTTATTAAAGGATCGGTAAGGGTGGGAAGGAATTTTCTAGACATCACAAACACCTATGCCTTCAAACAGAGATCGATAATAAAAATAATAAAACATTTTTAGTACTTTTTCCACATAAAATTTATTAGATCAGGACCGGTTTCGCTCATCGCGAGCATTATCAACTGATGATCATTATCAACTGATGCTCGCGATGAGCGAAACCGGTCCTGATCTAATAAATTTTATGTGGAAAAAGTACTAAAAATGTTTTATTATTTTTATTATAATGCCATTCCACCAAGTATTGACAGTGAACACCTTAAAAGAGAGATCGATAAAATGCTGTTCGATCTAGGACTTGAACTCGTGAGATCTGGCGCGTAAGCCTTCAACGCTAACCGCTGCGCCATAGGATCCGATAAAATATATCTTGGTACAGTTTGGAAAAATAAATATTATAGAAGAATTGTAGTTTTTTTTTATATCATGGCACCGATAATAATATGCTTAAATGTGTAATAAACACCATTAGGGATAGGAGTCTCACATAAGAAATTAGATTAATAATAACGCGTATGGTATATTTATTGTATTGTTCAAGTTGAATCATACAGAGATGGTTTGTAGGGAGCTCTGAGTGGCTCGCGCGATCTCTTTGTGAATTAGGGATTAAGTTGGCGAGCCCATTGTTAAATTAATAAAAACAATATTCTAAAATTCTGTACCATTCTAAAATAAAAGCACCTAACAACAATTTCTTACGTTTATAATTTTCTGCGTAATTTTAAGCTTAACGTTTCATAATAAAGTAGAAACCTGTTTTTGCGTTAATCTTGGAAGACTTTATTCTTGCAATTTGAGGTCGGAAAGTGGTAAGTTCTAGCTATAAATTGATTATTTGGCACTAAATTGTTTATTGATTTTTTTTATTGAAATTGATAAAATAATAAATTAAGTAACATTAAATTGCTTTAATCAGTGACACAACAATCTGGCTCTTGTTAACGTATTGGTGGCCCTTCGCTAAAACCATGTAGCAGTTTTCTGTGATAAAGAATCGAGACAGTGTCAATATTTTATATCTTGTTTTATAAACAATTTAATAAAACGTAAAAAATATTTCGATCCGAATATCATTGCTTAATTCTGTCTAGTCATGGAATGAAGTTAGAAAATTTTGAGAGCAATAAAAACGTTTATAAAATTACACCTACGCAACGAGTCTATGTTGTAGGCGTTATTGTGGTGTCCATATTTCACAGCGATTTGAAAAATGCGAACCTCGGAGGGTTGTTGGTTTATCGTCGCCTACCCTATACCATTCCCTCATCTTCATATTAAATAGAAATGAGGGGATTACCTAGATTGATTTGGTTTCATAGTGTTTTAAATATTAAGATATTGTATTATGCAAATACTTACAGAACTATAATAAAACTTCCACCGTGCAAGCATTTTAATAGTTGTTTTTGATCCTGTATCTATGTGGTCTACAATTTTGCTAACAAGTAATAAAGCGAAATGGAGCTAAATCGATTAGCAACCTGTAAGTCATTTTTTTCCATCATCATAAGCTCTGTTAAGAGAAGTTGAGAGACTGAACTTCTGAAGTTCTCAAGAGAGTAATATCAGCAATATTTGCAATCATTATTTTTACAGAAAAAATAGCTATATATTATGTAAAAAAAAATTGAATATTTTAAAAAACCACTGACTCATTGTTAAAATATTCACAATTGATTTTTCGAATTCATCGTTAATTTTAAACGTATAGATATTCAATTTTCCATTTTAATATACTTGTGGTTGGTAAATTAAAGCCCACACACCATTATAATAAAAATCTTGTTTTGGATAGTTCGAAAACAGGTGTTTTTTTAAATCAACGCAATTAGGGCACCCAATCCAGTAGGTACCTGTTTTTTTGATCTGAGATTTAGGGATTCACATTTTTTTCGGGATCCAAGTCTTCGGGATTGATCACTTACCGTTGTTTCCAAAAAATATGGCGAAAAAAGTGACGAATTGACCGATTGTAGATTTATTCTTAAGTCGATGTTTTTTTTTTCTTTTTTAGTTCCATTATTAAAAAAAGTTACATCTGCCAGTGACTAAGTATTGCAGCCCTGATTCCAGATCCAGACCTTTTTTACTTGTAAATACCTAAGTCCCAAGGTTGGTACTAAGACGATCCCAGAATTACGAAATCGTCAAATTTGTCGGGATCTCTGGATTTTGATATTGGAATTTGAAACGCAATCAATTGTATTTTTGCTTGGGACTGCGCAAACACCTACAGTGTGATTACAATTCAATAAATCGAATTCAAATTTAATTTATGAAACATTACGTTCTAGGACTCAAGTCTGTGAACACTGCAATCGAAGACAATAGGCGTTGGCCACTCAGACACAGGCCTGGTGAAATGTATAATCAGTTAAGGTGTTTTTTTTTTTTAATTAAATTTATGAAATTTTAGACAAATAAAAAATCCGCAGTGCCGCATTCTTGTTTCTTTAAAAAATGGCTACATAGCTATCACTCCTCTCTGGAGGGTGGTTAATATATGAAATTACCACGACACACGGCAGAATAGGGGTGAGAGGATAAGTGCCTCATCCCTGCGTAGGGTAAACTGGATATGTGTAATAAATTGAGAAAAAATGCGCAGCGGTACAACGACAAAGATTGAGTAAATTATGCATGAGATGTGGTGTTGTCTACAAATTCCAATGGGAGTTAAATTACATAATATCTGTTTCAAACGGGGTTCTTTTAATGCCTTTATTTTATACAAATATAGTTGAATGTATGTATATAAGCACTGGCAGAAACCATAGTCAAGTAGGTATCATCCCCAAACGAATACATTAATTCGTTATTTTTGTGTACATTGAATGGATTTTTATTCTAAGACTGTAATAATTATGTGTGTGATATATTTTCAAAAAATTCCAATGACCTTATAAGATTCTAAATTCTAGGCACTAGTCTTTCTGAAAATAGTTCAGTGAATGATTGCAAATCTCTTTTTTTGTAATTTAATGTTCTTCAATTGAAATGTCTAACTGCCTCAATTTTCCGAAATGGGAGCAGATTTGTTGAATATAAGTAGATATAAAATATGTACTTGCCTGTGGACATGGAGACATGACTGTGTACGACTGTATCTTAAGTTGCTAGTATTCCGATTGAGCCAGGCAATTGAGTAAAACCTTGTTCTGCTTACTATCGTACTATTGTAGCTTAGAACAGTTTCCAGTTTTTTACAAATGTCAAATTAAGACTTAAAACAATATATTGCAAAGTTACTATGTGTTAAATTTATCTGTTATATGTGAAGTTTGAGCTCAAAAACTACTAGATCCACTATTTCCAGCACACTTCTTATAGAAACTTACAGTTTTGATTATAAGGTCATACTTTAACTCCTTTGTACTTCTTAGGTTAAAAAAATCCACCAGCTTCAAGACATTTTTAGTGATGTTGCACATAAAAAGATATTATTTTATTTTAGAAATGAGGGTTTATTGAATAAGTATCTTTTGTTGGCTTTACCTTTTCCACTCAACCACTTTGTTTCTGCCAGCTCCACGGAATAATTGGAAGTTTATAAGGTATTTTTTTTTCAAATAAGACCTTAGGATTTTTTTTATATTTGTTTTTTTTCGTATAGTAAATATTCGTTAGATGGTGTAGTACTTTTCAAAACTGACAGAGCATGTCGAGTAACACTCGACATTGGAGTTGTAAGATCCTGGAAAAATTAGCCAAGTTTTCCCAATATAGAATTGCGAAAGCTGTGATTTCATGCTACCAGTTTTATTATTCATCATGTAATCTTTCAAATAACTTTAATATCAATTTCATTATTTTGAGATAGTAACTAGTTTCTTCTAAATCAATAAATAATTAATAAAAACACAATAATCCTTTGTACTTCATTCCACTTTATTTAATATGTCAGGACCGGTTTCGCTCATTGCGAGCATTGTCAACTGATAAGAAATATAATTTAACAATGCTATTTATACAAAATTGAAAAGTTATACACAACAATTGGCATTGAAAAGAAATTGCCAATTACATTAAAGTGATTCTAAAATAACACAAAATTAAAATGTTCAACACATCTAACATATAATTAAAAAGTCATCCCAGATTTATAAATTCAGAATGCGATTGAAAGTAATTACAAACATAATTAAAATTTGGGAAATTTTTGACAAAGTGATAAAATGCTACATTAATAAAGTGAATATGCTTAATGATATGAATATGCTTACAAAGGATTATTGTGTTTATATTAATATAATGCCTTTCCACCAAGTATTGACAGTGAACACCCTAAAAGTGATCAATAAATAATTGTTGAAAATTTGAAAAATCTACTACTTTGAACATGCTGTAAATTTGAATGGTTTATTCAACGTAGAATAAATTGAATCATTTTTTAGTAGATGGGTACTGAAAAAAACGCAGTAGGTATCAGGCAATCATACGAAGAGACTATAAAATAACGATATTCTACCACTCTTCAAATATCTTAAAAGCAATCAGTCTTCAGTTTTTCATATTCCAGCATTTCTACCGTGATGTTAATCATACCCGCTTTTTCAGGCAAGATGTATGAAAGAAAAACGTAGATCAATGATAATATAAGCTGTTGCCGTTTATTATGTCCTAAATACAGTTATAATCTTATTTTTTCTCGATTGATTCGGCAGTCACTTTGTTAAAAAAAAATCTCCACTCGTTGTGTCCTTAATTAGCACCTACTATCATTGTTACTATCAAAATGTTGATTGTACTCAAGGAAAAAAATGTGTTTTTCTTGCACTACCTTCCATATTTCTCACGGATTTATGTTAACAAATAAAAATCAGAAATAAATATTTTACGGGTCGTAAACCTCATTTTTTTTATGTTGGTTGAAAAAATGCGGTGTAAAATTTTATGACGCTATAATTGTTGCAAAATTTTCAAAACAATTTTCGTTTCAAAACATCTGTATTCGAAAGACATTTTTAATGAGTTAAGCTTATTTAAAATCATTTTAAAAATAAATTATTAAAATTACGTAATAACGACCGTTTGTCAAGGCATGTCTCTGGACGGGTTGTCTATCTAAATCTTATTTTTTATATAAGTGAAATAAATGTAATAAAATCATTACATACATAAACCGATTACTTGTTTGTAAACTATACAATTATGTATCTTGTTGGGTGAATTATTATTCAATAAATAAAACTCAATGGTAATGGAATTAAAAAAATATAAATTTATAAAAGTATTATTTTATTTTGTCAAGAGACTAAATAAGAATTGACAATATTCGATTATACTTTTTTCATATTTTACATCGCAAATTTTGGTTACCGGTAAATTGCTCGAATGGAAATTGCTCGAATAACAAGATAATCAATTTGTTTCAATTTGTTCTGTCTTATCCTTAGTCTTCTATATTTTCTGGAAATATATAGAAACAGTTTGAGTAACTAATTAATAAGCAGTTCTCGTAGAAACACTTCTGTTGAGATAAACTCCATGTTCATAAACATATGTTCCGCATTTGGAGCGAACACGGTTAAAATATTACTTACGAAAATTATTTATATATTTCACTCTCTAAACAAGTGTCGCACAAGATAAAAATAAAATTCGTAGAAAAAGTCGTGAAAATCGTTTAAATAACCAAGCAATTCGAATAATTTGTAATTCGAGCAATTTACCGGCTCCTGCAAATTTTACCATGTTTTTGTTACGATAGTATTTTCGGGTCTTGATTGGAAAATAGTTATATATAATAATATGTTTTTTTTGTGAACCTCTTTTAAGACGATATTATTTTAATTGTTAAAAAATACTTCAGTTCCATGGTTAGCTGTTATTGATTAACACTGTCAGTAGTTTGTTATACAAAAACTTTGTATGTATGTATAATTCATGACAAAAATAAAAATAAAACACTTCTATGTATGATGAATATTTTCACATTATAGGCAGGCAGAATATAATACCTAAATGTGTGTATGTACATATGTGAAGCTGGGCGCCAGCTTTCCTTTCCACTGATATATCTCCCGTTCACCTATCTTCACGTTATACGATAGGTGGGTAGTTATAAGTGGTGTTGGTTATGATGCGATGCGGGCCCCACGGCGGATATTTTTCAATTTGCCAGAATGGCCTCGGGAACAGAAATGTGAATTTTATTGCTGACATTTCTCGCCTAGGCGCCTCGCGAGGTGTCGCGGCGCAGCCCCCGCCCTAATATTTCACCCCCGCCACCCACTCCAGCCCGCCCCCACACACATAAATACAATTTGTATTACGAAAATATTTCCATAGTATCTATGGTGTAGCTCTCCAAATGTACACTGATGCTATCAATTTTTCTCTTCGCGAGAGATATTTTTCCATTTACTAATTGCCCCGTTCGGATATTTATTCTTTTTGTAGCTGTTTATCCGAAAAACTTACGTCAGTACAGAAATGATTTACGAGTTAACAGAAAAAATGAAATATAGGCACTTGCGCATTTTAAATACGCAAATAAATAGTAAGATTTTCTTTTTCCAAATAGTTTTACTCAATAACAGTGCGGAATAACTATCTAAACAACGGGTATCCTCTATTCACATATTGTTTAAAATCTGATCATTTTATTTGTACCTATCTATTTTTTACACTTTAAGAAGAACGAAATCTTCATCATCACATCTGATTATGTATATGTATTTTCAATACAGTCTATATTATAATATTATACTAGGTGTATATTGTCCTCTGTTTTCTAGTTGGTAAGAACTTAACCCTAGCAATCTATCGGGTTCTAGTTCCCATCAATTCAATATCAAATTCATTTTTTTCTGTTTAAATTTGTGTTTTAAACAATGGCGTTTGCAATTTTTCTCTTCTTAGATTTGATCTTGAGTTACTTAAAATTGTCATCGAATGTATCTCGTATAATTTTCAATTTAAAAATATTGACAATTCGTCAAATATTGAAAAAATGTTGGTAGTTTATTAAATAATTATTCTAAATATTTATTTGTAGCGTGTTTGTTTATATACCTCATAATAAATAGCAAGTTTTTAATATGTATCACTATGAATGTGTACTTAATCTTGTAAAAACATTATTAATCAATCATTTTATAAAACTTTTTTACAATCTCTCCTTATTATTTAGTGGAATAGAAAGATGTGTCTAGGAAAAGACTATTAGTTAGCATTTGACTATATATACGCTCAATTCCTAGGAATGAACGTGTAATTTAAAAAAAAATACAAATTGCTTTTGAACACAAGACCATAAGTGGATTAAAAAAACAGTTTATAAGAGTGATATAAACCCATGGTTACCGCCATCGAATGTAACGAACTCCCAAGAGCGTTCACCGCTCGACTACAGGATCGGAATTATTCTTACACCAAAACATATGGAGGTGATTGTAAGTCTGCAACTTGGAGATCTGTATGTTTTTCAGCATCCCACTAACATAACAGAGAATTTGCATTCTACGTTTTCAGTGTTTTCACTATTCCTTGTTTCATACATAATATTGCTTACATTTCACATATTACGGTGGAAGACTACCCACTTGAATGTAAGTATTGTGCATTTTAGTAGAAATTTCAGGTGTAGCTTTCAGTTTATGGCGCTCTCAAAAGTGTAGAAATTGTAGCGATGTTGCTTTCAGCGTTTCACAATCATTTTGTGATCAAACTTTTTACGTAATAAGTAAATTCTCTTTTTTTTAAATACATGCTTGTATATATATATCACATAGTCAACATAGATGTTTCTTAGTAGCTTTTACACACCGATAAAAAACATTTTTTTAAAGTTTAGTAAAATAAGGTCACAAAACGCCATCTTATTATTAATTAATATATTAATGTAACTACTACTACAATGTAGACATCATAAAATCTTTGTATTGAGATGACAGTTTAATTTTTTTCATAATTAAATGTGCAGTTTCTCAGCCGGGAGCCACAGCATGTTCCAAGGGTACCACAGAGAAAAAAAATATTTATAAGGGGGCCACAACACAGTTTTGGGGGGCCACGGGCAAATCCATAAACACAAAAAAATGTTTGAACTCCACGAGGTAAAAAAAAACACATTTTCGTCAATTTCGGATTTTTGAAATTGGAATTCCTGGAAGAGCTAAAAAAAGGTTTCACGTCTTTTCAATTAGGGAAATCCGGAAATTCCTGGGTAAAATTTTGAAATCTACTAGCGGGCAAAATTTTCTAAAAAATTGAAAAAAATATTTTGTAACTTTTTAATTTCTCACTTCTTAGTCATCAATCCCGAAATAAATGTATCCCCGAGTCTATAACAACTTATATGCTTATATAAAAAAACGGCCACAGAAAAATATTTATAAATTATGATTTAATGCATTTTTTTATTTCAGATTCACTGTTAATAAGTCTACAAGGTAATAACCATTTTGGTCATATTTTAAAATTTCATTGTAGCCTACCATTGCATTGGATTCAGCATTATGTATTGCATATAATGGCATTCTTAAAATAGCAAAGCTGAAAATTATGTTGTCAATTGTCTTACTGTTTCATTGATGTAGCGATATTATGTAATAAAGTAATCTACGCTCGTGCAATAAATATGAGTAGTAATTATTGTCAAAACTACACAATTTTTGCTTATTTTCGTAACAAATGTTTGAAAGCGCTGAGGTTTTGTTTTACATATAAAGTAACCGCACACATGATAACACTTTTAGCTACAGAGTGTTCACTCGAAAGAATTTCCAATTTTTCAACAATTTTACGATAACATGCGGAAAACGGAATTGGCAAAATAAAATGAAAGCACTCAACAAACCTGGGCAAATAAAATTTCACCACCCTACGAAGAAGTTATCATTGTCTGATGTGTATTGGAAACAGCCGACATCTTCAATATAAAATTATAATTTTTAAAATTATTTTTCTACTCGTTAAAATATCAAGCGAAAACCCTATTTATATTTTTTATTTAATGTAAATATTTATAAATCATAACATCACTTAATATAAACAATACGTGACATAACATTTTGATAAAATTTCGTACTATTTAAGAAATAAATAAATTATTAAAGTGCATGGGCTAAAGAAAAACTTTTTATACTACATTATTGTATATTTTGTCAACTTTTTAAATTATAACAGAAGTTATGATTACGTCAGATTATCTCGTGAATAATTAAATATATTTCTAACAAAAAATAAATAATGGCAACCGGAGGAAGTCTTCAAAAGTGAAGTGATAAAAACATGATGCAAAGTTAGTTGGTATGATTTTAGGATTTACATAATCTAAAGCAGGGTTTACCAACCTTTTTGGACCCTAGAGCACAATCTAAAATATTGGTAGGGCGGCGAGCACCACATTTTTTCAAAATCTCAAAACCCGAAACCACTTTTTTTTTTTAGCTCACCAAGAATTTGAAATCCAAAATCCTAGTTGGTGGGGAAATCGGAATTAGTCGGCGACCACGGGGTTAATAACCCCTGATCTTAAGACTATTTTTTAAGTGTTAGACTTAGGTAGACTAAAATTATGTGATTATTTGGGGTGATGGCGTCATATATAGTCAGGACTCTTTCTTCTGGACATTGCTATTATCTTAATGACTTATTTCTTAATACTACAATTATCATAAAGGAGGTAATGATTTCAATAAATTATGAACATTCGAAGGCTTTACTGACTTCTTAATCAACCATGTGTTTTTTTTATAAAATCTTTATAATCACCAATTGAGTTTCATATACTATGCACAATTGAAAAATAATTTTAAAATTGTTGTAGAATGTACGCAACACTAATTCACAATTTGCTGTGCAGTTCATTTTATATTTAAAAAAAAATGTTCAACTTTACGGTATATCGGGTTTATTTTGCCAAACTACCCGTAAAACCGATATTGAAACATTTAGTTAATAATATATAAAATACGGAAAAGCTTTTTCAATTTCATGAGAGTGAAATAAAATATGGCCACCTGAGAAAAAAGTGAGCCAAGTGGTATTTAAAAAAAAAGAATAAAACGCGTTATAATATTCTACACGTTCTATCATTTACACACAGTGCAATAATGTTTTCTCCCTAAAATAAAAAATATTCAATCTACCAAAACACCAATTAAATAAATTACTACCTGTTGGAAAATTTTTACAGTTTTAAAACTTAGCTAACTTCAGTTATCGATGGCCCAAATAAAATATTGAAAAAAATACTTTTTTGTTGCCTTTAATTTTTGTATAACATAAAATAACGACATGTGAGTTCCTTCAGTAGTTACTTTTAAGTACTCAGATATTCTTTTTTTTAACGTGTATCATATAAAATATCTCCATGTTTCAAATTCACCGTGATCTGTGAGACTGTGACACCAATATCTCTGGTGACACCCCTAAACATAAACAATACTAAACGCACACTCGGGCATTGTGAGAGACGCGGTAAATTTTTACTCGTGCGTTATAAAGAAAAATATCATCTTTCGAATAATCACCATCATACGTTTTATTTGCTTTTTTCGTATTGTATATTTTGTATGCGTTGTGGCTTACTCTCTTTGTGCGGGACACGTATGTATGAGAATGCCATCAAGCCAAGTTTACGATCACTGTATATTGTGTGCGTCTCTCGGCAACCCCATCTACCTGTTTACGACATCTGCACAATTCATACCCAAATATATAATATGCATATAGAATTCGGCAAATGTATTTTTCTTCCATCGATACTACGTAACAGGCTCTCTGTTTCCTGACGTAAAGGTCAAATAGATATTTGGTCAATAAATTTAATTACTTTCCTGCTTATATTCTTAATTTCAAATATGTATTGTCTAACAAAAGTTTTTGTAAGCTAAAGATTTGTTTTTTTTTTAAAAACCCTTTACGAATATTGACTGTATTTTCTCCTTATGAAAACGACTGATTTGTATTACACATTTTTTTAAATGATTTTTTCTATTGTTTATGAGAAGATGAATTTAATATTTTTAAAAATCTAATAATCAGTAGGCAGAATTGTTTATTACAGGGTTATAAAAAATGTAGCTTGTCAATATACTGATAGTAAAGTAGATTGATTCCCAATCCCAATCTGATTGATTGCAACTCATTAGTATCATTATTTGTTTGCTTTATTTCGATTCTACACCCCCCTCCTTGCTCCTCTTAAAAGGAAAAAAACCCAAAACTCCATTTTGTAATTTTATAATTTTAAAATGTTGGAATCAATCTTGCTTCATTATTTAAGCAAAATTTGCGATAGTAAGTCTGAAGATGCCTCTGAAAGAGGCGAAACACGTGTCACAGTTAGTAACACAATACGTGGAATAATCAAAGTTAATTTAAATTTTCTATTAAAATGAACTTCCACAAAGTTACCGCCGAAACCATCAAAAGTATTAGATTGATTCCTATTACTGGACTTGACTTTAGTACCTAATATGTAAACGCCTCATTATAAAATGAATAAATCTGATTCACAGACGAATACATAATTTATGGTAGCCATTTGAATATTACTTTCCCCAATATCTCAAAACAGTCTATTTGGAGTTGTCTGAAATTGAACTGGACGATTGATGTACAGCGATTCACTGATATTTCAAACAATTGATATATACTTAAAACGTTTAAATTCTTTGTTAGAATTTATGTAATTACATCTAACGTCAATTGCATTCAATTAAGTATTTAGTTATACCAATTTAGAAAAATATATTTGATAGCTAGTTCAGCGTATACCTTCATCAGAACTATGTTTTAAACCTACATTTACTCAGCTATATATACTGCCTTAGAAGAGATACACAGTACATCTTTATATTACAATTTATAGTATTACATTTATAAAGCATGACTTCAGTGTTTCTTTGAAGTTCCGATAAAGGCATACGCCGAAATAGCTATGAATTATTTTTTTAAACTTGTAGAACTAAATACCTTGCCATTTTTTACCTAATTACAATGGAGTTCTAACAAGTAAATGCCAATTAAATCAACCAATTCAACAAATTAAAATGATCATGTAATGAAAAACTTTTAAAAAAACAGATATAATAAGTAGGTAACCAATAATAGAAAATTTGACATATAGGTGTTTTCGGAGACGATTGTCTGTTTACCCGTGCATCATACTTACATTCGTACTAGACTGTAACAAGTAACAACCCCTTCTTCTTGCGGCCTCCCTCGCAACCCTCGGCCCCAGCAGGTTTCAAATTTGTAAATGGCTTTTGCGGAAAAGCGAACTATGGCGGCTTACAAGTTAAACGATGTAACAGGGCCATTCCGAAGTCGTGCAAACCTTAGCGAAACACCCTGAGAATATGCTCGGCGAACTCATTTCCGGATTAAATATAATTAAGGAAGCTGCGAACTTATCAACTCGTAACAGTATTTAATAACACCTGCTGAAATACAGGCAGCATGACGGATTTTTAAGAGTGTAACTAACATTAGTTTTAACAGAACCACAGTTATATTCTTACACAAATGGTTTGGTTGTTACTAGTTTCTTTCATATTTTGTAATATGATTTTTCACATGATAAAATAATAAGATAATTATTTTTTGTTTAATTTGTCATATTGGACAGATTAAAAACCGTAATCATTACAAAATATTAAGTCGTAAGCTGAACAAAGATTTGATTAAAAATTTATGATAGAATTATTGCAGTAAAAATTGCAATCATCACTGCTGTAAAGCAGGACTGACCAACCCAACTGCATGCGGCCCTAGGTGCTCATATGTGCGGCCCACGGTCATATATGAAAATAATATTATTCTAACGTAATGGGGAATTCAGAATGTATTTAAAATCACATTTAAGAAATTAAAACCAATTACGTTTTCAAAATTACATCTGTTGTGCGATTCTGTTGATGTATTTGATTTTTTTGTTGGATCAATGCGTGTTTCTTTTCAGTTCTTGTTGTAGTATTGTTTTTTTTCACAATTGATTTTATTGACTGCTTTTAGATTACCTTTACATTCAAATTATTTATTGTACTTAACAAAAATACCAATAAGTATGAAATTCGTTGTAATAAAAAAATAAAAAAAAATGTTGTACGCATGTATGTGCGGCCCGAGGTGCGATTTAATTTGTTCAGGCCTGCTGTAGAGTCTACTATATAACACAATACAGCCATGGTTTTTTTTAAATTGAAAATGAAGAACGTAATTTTATTAAATTTAACTAAGAAACGGTTTTATTAAACGTATTACTCTTACTAAGTGAATAGATAGCAATGGTAAATACAGATTTTTTCTCTAATTTCAATTTTTTTCGAAGGTTAAGATCGGTTATACTTATAGCATTTTTTCTGTAAAAAAAAATTCAGTCTTGCAACGTCAAAACTATTTCTTAAGAAGATAGTTTTACCAATCGCACAGTGCCGAAATGACTATCAGCAGTATTTGATAAATTTTGTTGAATTTGACATATTTATTTTATGATCTTGTTATTAAGGAGTTCTTACATTTACATATTAAATATTCCTGTTACTGAAACAATAACACAGCAGAAATTTTGCCATAACATAACTAGTTTTAGGAATTATTCCATTATTTACGTTGACATTAATTTGTATTGGTTTTAGATCGTTATGTTATAACTGATGGTACCGTAAAACTATTTTTTTATTGTTTGTGAAACGTTAATCATTTGTCAAACCAGCTCATTCCACAATGGCATTTCCTGCATTTTATTCCCATTTGCGTTATCTTCCGCGAAATAGCAAAAAACATATCCTTTTAAATAGAAAGCTAATGGTCGCCTTTTGGTTTCTGTTGAAAAGCGAGTCATCAACACAAGAATGGGCGCCATATATCATCCATCTTGTAGTTTCTCAAATAAAGCCCAATGGCGTTACAAATAATAATAATAATAATAGTCATGGGCTTGCCAATAATTAATCGTTTTACTAGCTATATCACCTCGCAATTGACAGCATCTGGTCCTTATGGAATATTTCAATGAACTTTTTTAATGATAACTTGCTATAGTATAACTGTATAAGCTCTCAAGAGTATTCATTTTCGTTTGCGCCACCAGCCTCAACGCTTCTTTATACATGTCCACTCTCAATGTCAAGCATTTATTCTGAGCATTTGTTCAGTTTTTCTACGAAAACTGCTTGTTACTCCGTTGCCCAATTTATTTATTTTTCAAAGAAAGTTGGGATTGAAAGGATATGATTAAGACACGACTAGTGGTTAGCTAATCGTTCTCGCTACACCCCGTTATAATAGGATTGAAAGGGTAGGAGGAAATTTTTAGACATCACAAATATCCATGCTTTTAAACGTTATTCGATAAATCGATTGAAAAAATGATGTTCGTAATGAGACTTGAAGCCGTGAGCAGTTGCACCATGAGTCGAAAAAAGTGTAATCTTAAATAGACTTGATAATTTATTTCTTTGCTTTATTTATATCTGGAGATATTGACAGGATCTTAATTTCGTTTCCTTGACTAACCGACGAAGCTGGAAGAGATTTAAAAAGAATAAGATTTTTTGCACTGTCTGATAGTACCTAGTTATATTTATGCAAATATAATATCTTCAATAATTTATTCGTTTCTTGCAAACTCGAATGTGTCATATCGAGTAGTGAAAATCATAAATAGACAACAAAGCTTGCCCAAGTATTGTTTCGACAGAATTTTTTACTCTTGCTTTTAATTTAAGAATACCGAATACATTTGCTTATCATAGTGTAATTATTTTTATTATCGAACACTAAAAGCATTACAGATTGTATTTTAAAAAATTCACATATTAATGTAGATTTTGCTATTTTTGGTCACGCCACTGGTAAACAGATACACGTCCATTATTTATTATTTTCTAAGTTTCGTTGTCAAAAGAGCCTATTCATTAAAGCATTATAGAATTGTCGTACGTCGCATGTACTCTATGCGCAATTCAGGATTGAAAAGGCGAGACAGCCGAAGTGTCAATATAGGACCACGGGGCGGAACACCCACGTGGCTTTTGGGGCCACACCGTCGATATTTTGCGGCCACACACTTGATCGGCTTCCTCTGCTAATATTAGAGTGGTACCACATCGGCAATTATTTTATGCGTGCTTTATGAGCAAAAGCATTAAAGACATGTTTTTATACAAATTTAACAGTGCTTTTTTTGTTGAACATAACCTTCATCAAATAAGAGTATATCGTTAGAAAATTATTGAATTGTTATAGATCAGTGGTTCTTCACCTTATTGAAGTCACGGGGCACTTTTGATCATGGGAAAAAGTGGCGGTGCACCAGAATTAAAAGATCGAAAAAATATGTGGAAATATTTTTTTTTCTTTTTCGGTTTTTACTATTTTGCGGATTTTTTGGTTTATACATTTTTTTTCGCGGTGCACTTGCAATAAGCTCGCGGTGCACCGGTTAATAACCATTGGTATAGATAGATATTTGAGCGAATATGTGTGGAAATCTACACTTACGAATTTAATTGTAATATGGCTTTATTTCTACAAACTTCGACATTGTGCCATAACCAATGTTCCCGCTAAGGTTTGTGTGTGTGTGCGCGCGCACCTCCGAAAATGTGCCCGCACACATTTTTTCATCCCCACACAGGCCGCACACAGAAATATTGTAAAAAAAGTTTGTTTCTCCAAATTTTATTTTTGCTTCGATACTTTTACTAAGCTCACCAAATCTTCAACATCTAGCATAAGTGAGTAGGTCAGTGAGTATATTCCTACATATATGCGCACATTTTTTATTCTGTTGAAAATGTATTGCTTACAGAAGTTGATGGTCCGCACACACAATAGAAAAATTAGAGGGAACGATTAGAGTTACGGCACCGCCATCAATTAAATTGTATAATTGCTTAATAAATTAGTACACTGATATTTTTATTTTAGTCCAATTATAGTCTAAATTGTGAATTTGCAATTAAGATTATAATTGTAAAATAATAAATAAGGGATAATAGTATAGAGAGCTTATACAAAAGCAAAATCCGGGTTATTCATATTTGTCACATCGGACCAAAACACATAAATAGCTAATTGTTTGACATACCACTAATTACAAATATAATATGCAATAGCAAATATTAAGATTCATGCGAACATATATTTGTTTTATATATTATGGTAACTGTTATCAAAAAGTATCATATAAACACCCACTACGACTTTCCAACATTCCCATTCTTATAATAAAATATGGACTACACTTCATTTTAGCTACAGACTTCCCAAAAACCGAATTGATCTTTTTGTATGCATCTTTTTAAACCATGTCCGCTCCCAGTGTGGAGCATATGGACTCCTAATGAAGTTTATCTCAACAGAAGTGTTTCTACGAGAACTGCTTGTTACTCAGTTGCTCAACCTCTCTTTTTTCAAAGAGAGTAGGGATAGAAGAATAGGGCTAGGACAGGATTAGTGGTAAGCTAATCGCTCTCGGTACGCCCCGTTCATAGGATAGGATGGGTGAAAGGGGGGAATTCAAGACATCACATACATCCATGCCTTTGAACAGAAATTCATAAATCGATTGAAAAATCAATTTACAAAAACTGTCCGTACCGGGATTTGAACCCGGGTCCTCCGTAGCCGAAGCCAATAACGTTAACCACTCGACCACACAGGGGACTTTACATTACAACATTCCCTGGGCGCAATTATGTTGAAAACAATTAAATAATATATATTCTTGACTTTGATGGTTCTCCTCTTGCATACGCCACATAAATCCACGGCTTACTAAAAATGGAGACTTTTAATCACCCTTGAAATGAATAAGGGTTGTTTTATTTCAGTTATGCTCACTGTAATTGAAGCCGCCTGCTTTTTGACGATTTCACTCTTTGAGTAGTATGAAATTAGTCGCCAAGCTGTTTTTATTAATATGGGGAATATGAAATTATCGGCTCGTTTGCGCCCATGTGTAGGGCTTACTGCCATTCGGTTTGCGTTAATTTTATCGGGCGTAACGATATCTTATTAACCTTTTTCCAAAAATCTAGATCTACTGATTTAGTTTCCACGCTCTTTATGTTCAAGGAATTTATATTATTATAGGATATGGATGTAACGCTGATTTTAGCAATTATTATAAAAATAAAATAAATATGTTACTATTTTTGAAAAGTCTATTTCATTTAATGATAGATACAGGGCCGGCGCCACCGTACAGGCGAAATAGGCAACCGCCTAGGGCGCAAACTATAAGGGGGCGCATAAATGAAGTATTCAAATTATTTTTATATACTCTAGTCATAAGTTTTATTTTATTGTGACGTTGTAAATACATATCGTATTCATATAATTTTGAAAAATATAGATTTAGTGACTGAGTAACAACAAACAGTTCACTAGATTTTTTTTTGTTGAGATACCTACATTAAAAGACTATATGCTTTATGTTGGGAGCGGACATGGATATATATAAAAAAATTCTTGGATACGATTTTTTATTATTTCGGAAAAGCATGGGATGATTTTTTTAAAAGAGGGCGCGTCAATAACCGCTGCCTAGGGCGTCAAATAACCGCGCGCCGGCACTGGATAGATAGACTTCTGTTATTTAAAATTGCACTCGGTTATTAAAAACATAATATTGTTTGTATCAAAGTAGGTAAAATACATATAGATATTCATTTATTATTAATTTTATCATCGATTTTATATTTTCGATCCTAATAATTATTTCAACATTCTTCCATAAAAAAGTGTAACCAAATCAATCTATTTCTCGAAAATTGTCAGGACTATGACCAGATCTAATTTCGACCAATCAATGTGCACATTTATTCAATTATTTGTTTCAGTTTATTCCATTTTATTTAACTATTGACTAAAGGTTTTCTTTAGTCAATAGTTGGAATAATTAAGTTTCAGTCGCCTGCTGTGGTCCAGTTGGTTAGAGCTCACTCTAACAATCACGCAGGTCTGAGTTCGATTCCCGGTAAGATCACAGAGAATTGGAGAATTATTCAACTCAAGTTTGTGATCAAAGACTGGGTATTTGTGATGTCAATTGAAAATATTTCCTCTCCTTTCATCCTTCTGATCCTTGGATGGGAAAAAATGGGTGTAGCAATAGCGATTAGTTAACCACTAGTCCTGTTCTAGCCTTATCTCTCTTTCTAAGTGAGTATGTGTGACTGTGTAACAAACCGTTGTCGTAGAAAAACTTCTGTTAAAATACCTCTATCAGGAGGCCATATGTTCCACAAGTTTTCTTTGTTATTGTTTGAATTAAGCTTTCTTTTCATCCAATACAGATAATTTACCAAAAGCTATTACCGATGGTAATTAAATAATGAGAAATATTTAATTGGAAAAGATAGAACGATAGAGGTTTGTACTATATTTTTTGTAATGACATCTGTGCACGAATAGTCAACATTGTTTTTGATCACGGTGTTCACTTGATCGAATCCCAGTACATGCGATTTCAAACATGAATTTTTCGTTCGATTTAAGGATTAATGTCATGATGATCTGTGATCGAAAAATTCTCTTCTGTCTATCGGATCCTTAAGGTAAGGTAGAGTTTTGCGAGAAAAAAATATTAACCACTTGCCTTGTAATCTAACAAGTTTGTATTCTTACTTCTCAATAAGATATAATTCATTATGAATTTTTGTAATTCTACGAATTCAAGGATGATGAAATATTTAACTTGTATCATTCGAGAGGCGATATTTAGTTATTTATATGTAAGAACACTTGTTGCTTCTTAATAACTCATCCATGAAAAGAAATTCATGCTGCAAACTTTTATATTATTACTCAGCTTAATAACTTTACGCTCATATTGTATTACAAGCATTCTCTTTCACACAAGTTCTTGATAAATTATCTGGGAATATAGAACACAAATTCTTTTATAATAAGACTGTTTTCAAAATACTTTAAGACTCGTTGGACCCTACGCATACCGTAAATGCAAGATGACAGTCATCAATCTTATTAACTCGAGTATAGCAAAGCATGGCCTGACAAATCACCAAAATTGACACAGAGCAATTTTAAACGTCATTAATACAAATCAAGTTTGGTAAAAATGGTATTTGCACTATTTTTCAGAATAAGAAGTAAGTCATTTGATTTGTCAATAATACTTAAATTAAAATTCAGATATTTCATTAAAATTCTTGTTTTTACACAAGAAGACTTTGTTTTATGATTATATGCATACAATATATCGACTGTGGAAAGGAAAAATGACGGAACCCTCAGTTTTTCAAAACAGCTTTTATTCGATTATCACAATGTATACAACTTGATACACGTTATATCAAAAGGATGTATGCTGCAAATGGCGAATTAATATCTAAATTTAACTTTTGATTTTGAAAAGGGTTGGGCCTGTTAAAATGGCAAACAGGAAAAAAGACTGAAAAAAGGTTATTTTTAAACAATTTATAAAATTAATATTAAATTATGTCAAGTCTTTTTGCACTACAAGTTTGTGTATATTTCATAATTTGCCTATGACCCAAAATCATCGTAACACGTTTTTTGTGCCTCCTGTAAAATTTGGTATGTGTGGCTTACGTCCTTCTTCCTTTCCACAGTAGATATGTATTTATGTTTTTCTGAATTAAATGATACTTAATTTCAATGAATAAAATCGTAGCACAGTTAAGGTTTTGTAACAAACCAGACCGCACTTGTTGGTTAAAACTTGCTCTACCGATTACGCGGTTCTGAGTTCTATTAACGGTAAGGTCAATTATGCATTTCAATTTAAATTTTAAATCTAAGGCGTGGGTGTTTGCGATGTCAATTCTGAGTGAGTGACACACAAAAAATTCTCATCGAATTTTTCTCGTATGATCTTTTAATTAAAAAATATTTGGCATAAGCTCTAATGTCAAATTTTATTTTATTAAATATACATAAAATATGTATTTAGCATAATTTAATCACATATTATCAATAAGCAGAGCTATCCAATATTCATTGTATGCGATGGTTGAAGACAGCGTTGTGTGCGAATAAACAAACAAACTTACACCGGGGGAAATATATTGCATTGTGTATTTTTTTTTGTTTTGGTAAACGTAACTAACTATATTTCTAATAAAGTTAATTCTCAAAACTGTCAAAAACTTTCTGGAATTATTATAAGCAGTGCAACTCTATCATGTTAATATTAGAATTACTTACCACGGCTTATAGCCAAAGCATCTATAATGGAATAAACTTATTTTTTTAAATATGATTCGAAACATGTTTCATCTAGTAAAAATCATTTCTCACGTATTTTATATTTATCGATTCAGGGAAATTTATAAAAAGCTTTTTTTACGATGGTAATTATTAATGCATCATCTCATAACTATTATTGAATTTTTTGCGATGCCTTCTAGAATAATAATAAAAAAACCACCTACCCCAACAGTTAATTTACAAATCCCCAATTACATTTTATTGAGCATAATATATTACAGTTTTGGATAGAAACCAAAAAAAAAAATACCGACAGTCCTTCTGCCAGGACTCAATTATTTACGCATGAACCCTTGACCTCTATCATAACAAATTTTAACTCGAATGCAAAGCTCACATTTATAAATCTTAACACGAAATCTCGAATGGCGAAATTCGATCAGAAACGCGGTCGCAAGGACTTTAAGAGAAGAGGCGTAACCTGCCGTCGGTTTTTGGTGTCACCTTACACAGCCCACCCAGAAAGACCCTTAAGCTCCTTAACGCACATTTGGACGTGCCAGCTTTCCCTCGGTTATTATAGTCGGCTCCCTTCAAAAAAATATCAACCATTTATGCAATATTATATTATGTTATCAAGCATTTAAATTATAACAATCAATAATGTACAGTGTCCAAAATGAATCTTTAATCATATTCCAACTTAAATTGAAAATATTATTTATTTTTAAAAATGTATTTAACTACCTTAGAATTTCTTAAGATAGTGAGTGTTTGTTAACACCGAAAATCCATTATATAAAAGCTTGTCTTCCGAAGCAATTGTATACGTTTATTTGGAATAATGTTCGCATCTACATCTATGGGCCTTCAAGAGGTGAAATCAGCCTACTAACAAAATGGCAAAACTTTTTTCTTCGACTTTTAAGCAACGTTCCCTCTAATTTTTCTATTGTGTGTGCGGACCATCAACTTCTGTGAGTAGTAAATTTTCAGCAAAATAAAAAATGTGCGCAAATGTAAAAATTTGGTGAACAAACTTATCTCTACAATATTTCTATGTGCAGGCTTGTGCGGGGATGGAAAAATGTGTGCGGGCACATTTCGGAAGTAAGTACAATCACGTCTTATTTGTTGTTTTGGTGGATTGCATATTTTTATTTTACGAGGATAACATTTTTGCATTGTGTGTTAGCTAAGGTTACTTCACTTTTACAATTCTTAAGACGTATAGAATATAACAACGCATCTAACTTTTTTTCTCTAAAATAAAACTTGGCTTAGTTCACCTCTAATGTGCTCATATATTAACACAAATAAGTTTATTTTTTCTGTAACAGCTTGTTTTCTTATGGCATATTACTCGCACAAATGTATGTCATACACTTCAGTCTTCAATTTTGACCGTTATAGCATTTAAACAGAATATAACCTAATTCAAATAAGCGTTTTTATACAATCTTTTATGATGAGGTACCTATGTAGTTTTTATTTTATTAAATTCCTCTTAACACGATTACAATGATAACCGTTTTATTACATTATGAGTAAGATCGGCTTACACAAATAAACCGGCCAGTAAATCTGTCAAACACCGCATGATAACATAAAGAATCGCCATTTCTAGTTTAGTTATTTAACAATAAATGGTAATTACAAACACATTTCACAAGTCATCCCCTTGTGAATAAGCTTTAAGCGCAGTAAGAGATATTATGTGACAAGACTTATATAAAAGTTTTCATACGATTACATGTAATATAAATACGTAACTGGTTATTAAATAAACACTGAGGGAGATGCTGAATAACTTCAGAAAGTTGAGAGACATCAGAGATAGGGCATCCAATCCCGGGATCCCGTTCAATTTTCTGATCCCAAAATGCCGGGATGGAGATGGCCGCGATCCCGGGATTTCGGGATTGAGAAATTTTGAGGAAATTCTCGAAATTTACACGAAATTGGCAAATTGGAGATTTCAAATTCCCCGGTGAGCTAAAAAAAAAACAAAACGAGTTTCTGTGAGATTCCGGGAAAAAGTATACCAAATCGGAGATTTCAAATTCCCCGGTGAGCTAAAAAAAAAAAAAAAACGAGTTTCTGTGAGATTCCGGGAAAAAGTATACCAAATCGGAGATTTCAAATTCCTCGGTGAGAAAATCTCAATCCCGGAATCCCGGGATCCCGGGATTCAAAATAAATCAATCCCGGATTGGAAAAAGGCTTCGGGATTGGATACCCTAATCAGAGACTACATTTTTGTCTCCCTTGATTGACTCAATTGGCTGCATTTGAAAGAGTGACGAATTATCAATACTAAAGGAATATTTAGCACATTTTCTAACTGGCACTCATTTAACATAAATACATTTAGTTATTCTTAGATTCATTTGTGTTTGAGATGCATACAAAAAATATTAATATATCAGTAATATTCAGCTTTCGCTAAAAAATAGTGACAGAAATTCGTATGTTATAATTTAGTAGTTTATTGTATATTTTGTGTTTGTTAGATCGAAGTGATTTTAAGTAACACACCTTCACATGTTACATTCTCAGAAAACGGTTATATTTGACGATACAACATTTCTCAGTTTATTTAATATACAAATAGTTTTTTTTAAATATTTGACATTACAGCTTACGCCAATGCGTCAAATATTTTGAAGTTGAAAGATCATACGAGATATACTCGATGAGAATTTTTGAAAGTCACATGAGATTAACTCAAGGAGAATTGACTTCACAAACACCCATGTCTTAGATCTCAAATTAAAATTGAAAAAAAACCCAATTTGCCATTGACCTTACCGGGAATCGATCCCAGACCCACCTGATCGGTAGAGCAAGCTCTAACCAACTAGACCACAGGGGATATTATTATATTGTCTGTGAGTGCTTAAAAGATAAAAAAAATCTAAAATATACTTTCTTCCACCTATCAGCTACATATAAATATAGGTATACCCAATGTTGTAGTAGTAAATAAATAAGTACCAGGACGCTCATTGATTTCTTCCCTATTTTTTTTTTGTTTTTTTTATATCCGTCCGAAGTTAAAAAACCACAAGTTTTAACAATTCAATCAATAAAAAAAACGATTTTGAATATATGTATGTATATACTTGAAAATTAAGTTACAAGTCAAAAAGGTGGCAGGGTGCCATCCTCATTTTCAGGTGCCAGGTCACCGACCTGGCCCCACTACACCACTGGGTATACCTATAGATTAAGGACTGGAAAGGTGGGAGAGAATTTTTAGACATCACAAGCATTCATACCTTCGAACAGAAATCGATAAATCAATTTTTAAAAAATGTGGTTCGAACTGGGGTTTGAACCAGTGAGATCCGTCACTTAAGTCAACGGTGCTAAGAACCTGACATATCCATATATAGGTGTATCACTAATAGCTTACGTGTATTAAAAAAGATTCCTACATACTTTTAATGGCGATATTGCAATATAATTACATAAATCAAATAGATGTCAGCATTATAGATCGAAAATATTCCCATTAAAAAAATGAATAAATCTCTAACTAGATATGATCTTTGAACAAAAATAACACCTCGTGATATTTTAAGTGCTGTGTCTAATCGAAACAGTTTGAAAATTTTGCACGGAAGTAAAGAATAGACCCTTCTTTTGTATGTATTGTTTAAGATATTTTATGACGTTAAACAAGTTGTAAATCACAACGTGGCGTTTCTTATTATGAAAATATAACACCTTTGGAAAGGTAAGTAAATATTTTTCACGCACGGTATTATATAATTTATTTAACGTCTACCTAAAGCTTTGTGGCAAATTCGGCATGGTTGTATTTTTATTTTGATTTTATGCTAGTCATTCAGGCATTTAAAAATGTCTTTATGACAATCTTTACGACACACAGTTTATTTTCACTTTATTCCTACAAGAAACCCAGACTCAAGCGTAACTGTTTTGCACCAAAAACTATCATCTTTAAAAAAACTTTCTTTATTATATCACTTTATTATATTATTATACTGATAATTATAGGCTTATAAATAATTCTTGTGGTTCCGAATGATTCAGTTAAAAGTTTATAAGCGCTGAAAATTTTAAACTTGAGTCATTTATTTATTTAATTACATTGCACAAGGTTGACAAATTATAAATGTAAAACAATAATCTTTAAATCAATGAATAACTGAAAATGCACGTGTTGCAAATCGTCAGCGGTGGGCAACCGATACGCTAACAAGGGGCTCACTTAATTTCAGAGCTTCTTGCAATGTTCTGGTGATGTAGTGAATTTTTATATCACTCTTGTACAATTGTATGCAATAGAATGTTACTTTATATAATAAGCATACATCATGTAACAATAAACATTATAGCGTTATAATTAATATCAATATCTGAAAATTTGCGACTGTATATGTTAACCATCGTAATAATATGTACGCTATAAAGAATTGGATCAGATATTGCACCCATTAGCAAGATCTTAGAATATTGTTTTTCCTCAATTTAACATGGAGCTCACACGAGCCTTTACAAACCCCTCTTAAATCATTTCTGCATGTCATTTATATCAGGGGTTATTAACCTTTTTGGACTAGGTACAGCAGGATGCGCAATCTAAAATATTGGTAGGGCGGCAAGCACCACATTTTTTATAACTCGGGAATTTGCCGATTTGCCAAAAATTTTTTTAGCTCTTCGAAAAATTTGAAAATCTCAAAAGCCTTTAACGAATTAGTCAATTTGCTCAAAATGTCACCGTGACTCGATTTTTTTTTTAGCTCTTCCGAGAATTTTGAAATCCAAAATCCCAGGAATTTAACGATTTGTCCAAATTACTTGGCGGGTGAAATGGCACCGGCGGGCACGGGGTTGGTAACCCCTGGTTTATATGAACGTTTCAGCAAAGCAATGGCAATAAACCTAAGAATATATTCAATTCAATTATTTTGGTACGCTTTTCACTACTTTAGTCTCGACAGCATGTCTAAATGTCCCAAATAAGTGTTGTTTTTCCTCCAAACCGAATCAGTAAACTAACGAGTACATTTTCGAAATAATATCATTGAGAATTATCGACACTATTGACTGAAAAATAAAAAGTCACGAGTTTGCTGTAATAATAGTACATTTTTTAATAGACTCAATAACAGTATTTTTCGATTGATTTCTGTTCAAAGACATGGGTGTTTGTGATGTTTATAAATTCCCTCCCACTCTTCTGATCATTAAATAATTGGACCTATTTAGAGAGATTTGTTAACCACTGGTCCTGTCCTAACCATATCCTTCTATCCTTACTACTCTTATTAACAAAGAGAGGTTGAACAACTGAGTAACTCGTAGAAAAAATCTTCTGTTGAGATACCTCCATTAGGAGGCCATGTGCTCCTTGTTGGGAGCGGACATGGATTAAAAAAAATGTGTTAATACTTTTAATGATAAGTCTAATAGCAAACGAACTGTTGACTAATTTATATACTTTTATTATTTATAATATCAACATGGCGACAGTTAATAGTGCGCTATAAATTCATCATTCGAACAAAGATTGAATAGGTAGGGTTTTATTGGAGTGGGTTGACGTGAGACAGGGGGGTTGGTCTTCTCATTTACACGAACAACCCCTCAAGTTAGCAGCAGGGGGCTACCCATAGACTACATTGGTAGATCTCTCTCTCTGAAACCTCACCATACTGAATTACCTGAATTACTGGTTTATTCACATTATAAACTATTTGTATAGTTAACATGTCCTGATATCAAACTTTAAATGCAAATAATGCGTACGGAACTAAGCAAATATTGATTTATTCTAAATTTTATATAATTATAAACTGATTTATTTCTATAGATAATATGTTTTTTAAAGTATTCTTTGCTGATATATGATAATAAGCATACTTATTTTTACAAATCTTTATTGCAGTGTTAGTCATCCGACCATATTAATAGTGTGTGTTAACATTAAGCCTTTTCATGAAACATTATTAATAATAATAAAGTATATAATGTATAAATTTCGTCTTAGGCTTAAATTTTTGGAGGTGAAATGATGATCGCCTTTCTAATTAAATCATTAATAATAAGGACTTTGTGATGATGATTTCATTTTAAACATAATATTATATATGCAACAGCATTTGAAAAATATATTATTTTAAAAAAACTATACGTATTTATAATAAAACCATTGAAATGTGATCATTCGCCTTCTTTGCTATTGCAAAATACTTTAAAATACGATGTTCACTTACATATACCTGAATATCCATTATTCTTTCTGCGTAAATGCCACAAATGGCATGAGGCTTATTTATTATATTGGCTAGATTTATGTGTTAGTTGCAATATTTACCCTCAAACACAAGGGATGATACCCTTAAACGTTTTTGAATGGTCTTTTCACAAAGCATGTGTAAACAACGACAGATAACACGGAACACCTTTGCGCAATTCAAACCAACTGAAAGCTCCAAGTAAAAAGCTCTAATAAACATTTCGTCCATGTTGTACGAAATTGGTACTTATAACTTGATGACTAATTAATTTGTGTTTTCAATACTTGGTGGAAAGGCACTATTTTAAAAAAACACTCATTTGTACTAGTTAAATTTTTATTTTAAAAGATCTGGACTGGTTTCAACAAGCATTACAAACTGTTGTCTGTTGATACTGTTGAAGCAGACTTTTATTGTTGACCTAAGTTTATGATGCTAGTCATAAGTTAAACTCGTCCTGACATCGTTTAAAATAAAATTTAAATGATTTAAAATGAGTGTTTCATTTTTTTAGTTGTTATTTTACGTGTATAGGTTAAAATAAAGTACACTTTTATATTTCAATATATATATCGATGCACAAGATATTTTAAATTGCTTAATCGTAGTAATATTTTCGAAGAATTTCCGCAGAGTTCAATAGAATCAACTCTAGGAGAAACTCGACACCATTAATTTCAATATATGATAGTCAAAATTTGCACATAATATTGAATCTGCCAGAACTTGTATACAAAACCTTCTGATCGCTATTCAGATATCAGCTACCAGGCTATAGAGCTTTTATATACGCACGTACGTACTTGTCATAATGAAGGTTTTAAATAAACTTATACTACTTTTGGAAGTTAATAGAGCACAATTGCATAGTCTTCCGATTTTAAATGAAATACTCAACCTACCTGGGTCTCCACTATTGTACCCTATATAAATATAATCATAAAATCTTTGCCGACAAACAAATAAAACATAGTTCTTGAAACTACTTACTTCTCAAATCTGTGGGCATTCCCATGAGCTTATTATCCTTTTCGCCAGCAATGGCTTTGAACTCAATGATACATTTATTTCTTATATAAACACGAAACATTCATTTACTAAACGTCAGTTCAAGTTCATCCGTGCACTTGAACGCCTGAAGATGCCGAAAGGCGAAACCTGGGTCGTTAGTGACAAAATCTGTGAGAATGTACATAGTTTGAACAATTCAAATTTAACTTGAAATATGTTTTAGATAATACATATGTAATCTGTATGCAACTCCGCATAACCTAAAAAAATGTGTAGGAATAAAAAAGGTCGTAAATGAAATACTTTGTTATGGTGTTATAATTTGTATAAAAAAAAATATTTAATAAAAACATTTACAATTTACATTTCCGCATAAACACGCTAAGCATCGAAACTATAACCAAAGTTATTTTACTTAAAACTGTCGCTAACCCGTTATTGTATGCCAAATGACGATATGTCAATAATTCTTCTGATATTTCTCTATTAAATAGAGTAGAATGAGATAACATTCTTTCTGTTTGGTGAACTGTATTCATATTCCGCAAACCAAAAGATGTCACTGAAGAAGATTTATATGTGACAAGTCCCATGCCTGTTTTGACTATTGACATTCACAGTAAATTTCACACAAGTGAGCGATTTGGAATAAATACGTGAAGAAAGTTATTTAAACAAAGGTATTTTACAACTATGATAAAGCCTCTAAGCAAAAGAGTCTATATGAAAATTGTTATTCATACAATTCTGTATATCCCGCTATTAATGATTGATGCATATGATTGATATTCGTAAATCTGTAGGTACAGAAAATTGGCCGTATAGAATTTACCACATACGGTTATTTATCGTACGAGAAACATAAGAGTTGTCACTTAAAATGATTTTGAGTAAAACACTTTTTTTAATATGCTAAAAATAGTAATACAAATTAAATAATAACCTAAATATTTTCTCGATATATCCCAGTACCGATAGATTCATAAATTGATTTCTCAACCGATTAATGTTTTTTTTCAAACACTTAGATGTCTGAAAGCTTCATCCACCTATCCAGTGGCGGATTAAGCACACGGGAGGCCATAGGCGCAATAAAATTTGGAGGAACTGTGTTAGAATAACATCAAAACGTCAGAAAATGTCATGTAAAATAATAAAAATATATCAAAGTTTAAACAAAAAGTATATAAAGAAAGCTATTTTTGAGGCACCAAGCGCGCGCCTCATTCGCATATAGGATAATCCGCCACTGCACCTATTCGATCCTAAAACGGACGAATCAAGCGCTGGTAACCAACCAGAAGCCTTGTACTATCTTTATATTCCAAATGTATTTTAAAAAGAACTTTAGTAACAAGCTGTTCTCGTAGAAAAACTTTTTTGACATATATATAATCCATCAAGTTATTTTATATACATACATTGGAGTCTTACAAAAACTGTGAATTCTCTAGTATTTAAAAATGGCCTGACTCAATTCATACTTCAAAAACTGCATTTTTTTATAAATAGTACGTGCGAATTTTTAAACATCAATTAAGATGCATAATACTGTATTTTTTTAAAACAAAAAAAGGAATCGAAGTGGCAGCTTTGACTCCGACTCCACAGCCTTTGAATATATATTCATATATACTATTAAGCAGCGTGTGAAGCAATTTTCAGCCGATTTTAATATATTTAACTCAATAGAATGAAAGAATAAATTTGACTTCAAACATACGTATTTTTGTAGTGGGTAATATTTCAACTCTCGCGATGCGTGCATATTTTCCCATAGAAAAGTGGTTTTAGTTGTTAGCTGGCCCTCAAAGGTAAATGCAGGGAAGTGGGCATGTAACCGATATCCGGATTAGGGACTACTTTGGACTTGTACCATTCAACCAACATAATAGTGCCTAATAATGATACGGATGGTCAACCGTTGTCAAATCTACACACACTTTATTTTTATTTTATTAATTAAGTTTATGCCAATCGCTTCCAACCTTTTCTTATGATGTGATCGGTTGTTAAAATAAATTTACTTAATATAGAAATGTTATAAGTGGACTTATTTCAGAATTAAAATAAACTGTGGATACTAAGCCCACATTGCTTTGATATTTTAGTAAGAACACGTCTTTTACAAAGATTTACTTTTACTATAGTAACATAATAATAATTAATGGCTTCACAGTTGACTTCAATTTTCGTTGCAATACTATTAAATTAACGTGAAATAAAAAATAAATTACTCAGAATTCAGAAAAAAATCAACTAATCATTTTTTGCACGGTTTCAAAATGACACGGTCAAATGTAGTGGGACCTAACATTCATTAAATTATATTCATTCCAATTTTTTACGCGGATTGTTTAGCACAACTGTTTTATGGGATTAGGGTATTAGATCGAAAAGCCGTGTTGAATGCAATTTGGATGCTCCGTTTCATTTGGAGTGGATTTTAAGAAGTCAAATGCCCACCAGGTATGCGCAGTGAATAGCTTATGAAAGATTGTCACTTACGACTGAGTGGCCAAACGTACTGGAGCGGCATAAATAAATGAGTTTAAAAATAGTTAAAAGGTTGGAAGCTTACTAAAAGTAAAAGTTGCATTTCTCTATTTTCTATGTGAAGTCTGCGAAGCGGACTATAGGTATCTTAGTCAATTAATTTCTTTCCTTCATATCCTTTGGCAATCCTTTTTTACCATGTCCACTCCTAATGTGGAGCATATGGACTCTTAATGCAGTTTATCTCAACATAAGTGTTTCTACGAGAACTACTTGTTACTCAGTTGCTCAACCTCTCTTTTTCTAAAGAGAGTATGAATAGAAGGAAAGGGCTAGGACATGACAAGTAGTTAACTAATCGCTCTCGATACGCCCTGTTCATAAGATAGGATGGGTGGGAGGGGGTAACTCAAGACATCACATACATCCATGCCTTTGAACATAAATTCATAAATCGATTGAAAAATCAATTTGTAAAACTGACCGTACTGGGATTCGAACCCGTGACCTCCGTAGCGGTAGCCAACAACGTTGACCACTCGACCACACAGGCGGCAAAACAATTGTTTGCAATATTACTACTGTATATATACATATTCTGACAGTTAAAAGCTTTAAATGTGGAAAATCTTAACGAATACTGATTGTAAATTTTAATATTCACCAAAGAAAAAAAAATAATCATTCCCAATCCTAAACTGACTTTACAGAGTAGCTCAAAGGCAATTTTATGAAAGAAAAACATATTTTTTTTGTTTGAGATTTCTCTTTCGAAGTGCAACACAGTTTATGTCTGTCTTAATTCTTTTCCACGAGATTTATTGGTATTTTTATGTTAAATGATATAACTAAAATGAATAGGTTTTCGCGACGTTTTCTTTTGTATTAATTACAATACTACTAACATCTTTGAAGTCCAAATGAGTGACCCAAAAAGTACGCTCCGACAGTTCAAAATATTATTAATACCATTTAAAATAAACGAAGGCTGTGATACGGTAAGTTGAAATTATAAAGTGTGGTATTTATTAAACGGAATATATTTACATATTCTGTCATCTTAAATAATTCATCGCATTACTGTCTAGAAACATCAACAATCAACATAATGCTTGGCCTGCTAGCTACTACCCGCCGTGGTATTTTATTTGAAGAAAAAAAAAGTAATATATATATAAGTGATATAACCCACCTTTGAGTCTATGGCGTCCAGCAAACGTTGCGTTAAACCTGAAATGACATTAATTCGGAATGTTGTATCCTAGTTATACAAAACGATTTGTTATCTGACTTCTTAAAAATTCAGCCTGAGCATTAATAAAAATATAAAAGGTCTTTTTGAAAGCACATCAGTATAGATTTTAAAATGAAAACAGAAGCAGCTATTTAAGACTTACCTGATTCAGTCAATCTTTATATTTACCTACTTACAAATAATTTATTTATTTATTGTTGAAAATTAAAATTACATTACATGACATAACAGTTGACGCCAATTCGCCATAATAATGTACGACCAATGTTACTTAACAGTAAAAAAAAGGGAGACATTATCTTCTTTGTATTTTGAGTGCACTTTATGACTCAGTTAGTCTTTTTTCTACCATTTTATAAAATCTTTGTCAAAAGTAAAATCGATGCTATCTTTTGATTCTTAGCACAAATATTTAAATGAATTTAGGTATAGAAAAAATTCTTAATATATTAAATGAATGAAAGTAAAACATTAAAAACATATTTTCGATGTATCCGTCGGTAGCTTTGTGGAAGGTCATTTTTAATATAAATTACATATCTATCGCCGGGTTATATGGCGCAGCGGTTAGCGTTGTGGGCTTCCGTGCCGGTTCTCACGGATTCGAGTCCCAGTACGTATAGCATTTTTTCGATCGATTTATCAGTTTCTGTTCGAAGGCGTGGGTGTTTGTAATGTCTACAAATTCGAGCGTAGCGAGAGCGATTAGCTAACCACTAGTCCTGTTCTAGCCATATCCTTCTGTCCCTACTACTCTCTTTGGAAAAAGAGCGGTTGAGTGACTGAGTAGCAAACAGTTCTTAACTAGAAAACCTTCTGCTAAGATATTATGCTCCACATTCGAAGATCATATGCTCCACATTGGGAGCGGACATGTATAAAAAATAATGAATATCGCTATGGTTCATAATTTCCTTTACTTATTGATTCGATTAGGTAAATACTGTTGCAATATTTTAATTGTTATAATTTATATTTGTCAAGTAATTCCTCACGACGTCAATGGTCGTGAAATGTGGATACTTCCATATAATCCTAATTGCCTCTTCTTTCAATCGAACGACCGTCGAATATTATCTATGACATGCAGAAATGAAGAAAGCTGATATGTAATGGGAGTAAAAAAAGCTTTTTGTAGGTGACAGGAAATTATGAAGGCACCGTGTGCTGGCCATATGATTCACAAGAGCAAATATAATCAAAGAATAAGAAGAATTTAAACTTTATATAAAAAACTATTGAACTGTTTTACTTTATCTTTTATAAAAACTAATTTAGTATTAAATATTTTGTATATGAGCACTTAAAAATACTAAATGCCAGAAAATAATTAGAAATCTTCTTTATTATGACTGTTTTTCAATTTGAATGCTCTATGGTAGATACTATTCATTCGTTTGTCATTAAAATTTTAATATTTAATTGCTTATCAGCTAGCGATGTTTTAATTCTATCAATTTTTTTTAGAGAAATACTATAACTTCAAAAAAATGATAACTACTGCAAATATTGACAAGACACGGTGTTGAATAATTATAACATGATTGACAAATAAAATACAGGTTTACAACCATAGAAATTTAATAAAAACATTGTTTGCAAGAATGAACAAGCATGTGGAACATGATTAACTAGATGTGTGTTTTTTTAATACCGCAATTAATAAATTCCACGTATTACTTACCAAATATTTTTTGCCTGCCTTATTTATACTTGTTGACACAATATTACATAATTGATCTGACCCTGAAGTTTTTCTGAGTGAGTACCTGCTAAAGAAAGCATTGAATACGAGACCACAGTGATGTTAAACACTGGTATTGGTGCCATTTGTCTAGTTGATTACCGGCGCTCGTCTTCAGCCCTCCCACTGCTGGGCTATTTATCATACAATGATATATTTATTCATCCAACGAAAGAATGTTCAGTTATTTATCAAAAAGATGATCCCCGTAGACATAGCCACTCACATGTATTATCTATTCATTTACCCTAATAATTTGACCGTTCCGCATAGCGATCAAACTGTCCTGATTCAATTCATGATATGAAATCATTTTTTTTATTAAAGAATACTATTTCATTTCAAATATTTTATTTGCTCCGTTACTTAAAATAGGTACCAATTAAATACTGCGATAATGACATAAAAAGCTTTATAAGATGATACTTGCACGAAAGCGATACGGTGTAATATTTTTTTGCGATGCCAAGTATATTTCTTTTCTCTTGGTGTAGTTATATAACAAAGGTTGACAAGCAATTTACAAAAATACTAATTAAAAGATCATTTTCATGCAAATCTGAATCGGCCAAGCACATAGTAAGTAAATTTGTTTTTTTGTCGATCGTTTTTACATTACGGAAGGTGGCTGTGAAACAGCTTGTGAAATAGTTGTGAGACAAAAAAGTTTGTGAAAGATTCGTCACATGCTAAAATCTATTGATCTGAATAATATATATGTCTAAAAAGATTTGGCAACTGGTATTTAACTAAACATAACTATTTAAATTCTTAAAGAATGTAAGAAAATAGCCAATCACTGCTCATGAATTCTATGATAAAAAGATAACTGTCACAATTGATCCCATTTCGTATAGTATTTTGCAAAATAAAAGCGTTGCAAAATTTACGTACATTTAAATTTAGCATAGAGAAATATCGCATAAACTTTCTCCAACCATAACTCAATATCTCCACTTTTTTAATTATTGACATAAGTTTTATTTAAGAGGCAATATTAAAAACGGTTACTGTAATACGTAAATCATGTGATTGAGATCTAATGCTGGGTGTTTTTTAATAAATAAAAAGTTAACGAATAACTCTTTAAGCAGATAGCTGTAACATTAATAAGAAGCTGTCAAAAATATATGCTATAAATTATTATCTAGCACTAAATTTTCACAACACAGCAGTCAGCAATATCGCACCACGCTATCCACCATCTACAAGTCAAATTAATTTAAATATAAGATAAAAAAGACTTTACAAATTACTCAATAATAACTAGTAATTTTCAATAAAGCTAATCAATTATTATCGGTTGTGAATCATTTTCGACTACCGAATTTAAAGATGAAATAAAAAAACATCTATATTAAAATGACAGTCACGTATGAAAGAGTATGTAATTTTAAATACATTGAATGAAAATAAAAGGGTAGAGGCGACTGACTTACAACTAGTTACCGTAAAAATGTCTGTATAGGTAATCTTTTAGGATTTTAAATACTACAAATTGCGATCGGAAATGGCCATAAATATATAAAAATAACACACATAAAGACAATTCATCTTTTCAACAATGTCCATATTTTTGAAAAACATATGCTTAGTGACGGATTATGAACTTTGTAGATTCCAGGAGCAATACAATTTTGATGCCCTGTTTTTTTGTGTAATTAAAAAGTTAAAAATATGTAGGGCCACTAATGATAATAAACTCTTTTGAGGCCCTTACAACTTGGAGGCCTCAAGGGTGCGCCTCATTCGCTTAGTAGGTAACTGCTTATGCCAAAAAATTATTCCTTGACAATCAGAGATCTTCAAATTAAAATACATATAATGTAGAGCAGTGTTTCCCAAAGTGTGATACGCGTGACCTTTGGGGTACGCAAAGCGTTTGATAGGGGTACGCGGGGGTAAGCTGCATTTTTAAACAGATAAATTCCTAAAATACATCTTACCTTTTCCAATTTCATATATATCTAAAGTAGCTTTTTCAACAATTGTAGACATAAAGTCAAAAAAAAGAACAGGCTTTTGGATGTGAAACTGCGTCTCAGATTAAAACTAACAACTAGGGAACCAAATTATGATGATCTGTCGTCTCAACAAAAGCAATTTCATCCTCTCATTGATTGTAATGAATATTATTAATGAAATTACTTTTATTTCATTATTAACTATTTTTTTTTCGCTTAATGTCATTGTGCATGTATGTATGAAAAGGGGAAAAGGGGAAAAAGTTTATATACTTTGATTGTTGTTAAAGCATAATATATGCATTTTTTTACGTATATGCAATAAGTACTCGGCTTTACGAAAATTCGAAAAAGATATCGAAAATTTGGGAAACGCTGCAGTAGAGAATTGCTGATTAACACTTTTAATTACATGTTATACGCCCTGTTTTGTAATACAAGACATTATTAAATAACAAATTTAACAATAAAGAATGTCGGTGTCGAACGAAATGAAGTAATAGATCAATTATCTCATATTGTTTGCAACGTCTTTGTCTAATTATTTACTTTAAGAAATGGGGTAGTAAAAAATGCGGCATTTTATTTAGTAAAACGGGTAAAATGTTTTCTGAAGAAATTCGACAATGAGGTTAGTACCCAAAATTATATAATGTTATTTATTGTCACTTAACTCTGATAATAGTATAAATATTACGAGTATTGCTTAAAAATATAAACCTTTAGTTATATTATATGTAAATTTATATAGTTGCTCTGAGGTCATGAATGGGACGGATGAGGACTTATCCTTGACCAGTATGACATGTTGGTCTAAGTTGACGCGATAATTCCATAAAATATGAATGCGCGGACAAGCTGAGACTCTTAGGTAGCTTTGAGCTTTATAAATGGCGGAAGCATCTCAACGGGCTTAGTGGATTTGTTTCGGACTAGTTACAAAATAAATTAAACAAATACCTTTTGGAAGATATGTATGTCATAACATAATAAAAAAAGGATTTTTAAAAATTCTCTTTTTTCTCAATTGAAGAATTTAAGGAAACTCTATTTGAGGAAATTTCACTCTTAAATGCATGATTTTCTACTTATAAATGAATAAAATATTTTTACATACAATTCGTGAGTGTGATTGCAGGAATTTTTTTTTAAAAAAAATAGTTTTCTTCATATATTTGTATCCAAAAATATTTACTTTTACTACTACTTAGTACTTTTTAAAAGCACATTATCCCTCCAGAGACGAGACCTTTTTTTCGATTTTTTTTAAACCATATTTAAGTCACGAATATCTTTTATCCCTAGCAACTATAAAAAAAAACGCAAAGTCGTTTTATAGAAACTCCGCATGATTAAATGGTCATGCTCATCCTTTTATTACCGTGTAATATTGTGTACGGACATTAGTAAGGACAAAGGTGACCGTATGAGCACGCAAACATTCGGGGTTGAAATATAGCTAAACGTGAAATTTTAAAAAATATTTACAATTTGACCTCTTTAGATCATCATATTTTCAATACAAATATATTTTCAAAAGAACTTTAAATAATTTGATGTTTTAATAAAAAAAATAACTAAGTTTCAATAAGTCCATTAAAAAAGACGGAAATTCAAAAAATCGTATGTGCTTTTGGTGGCCGTTTCTGTCCCCGCGGCTTATGACTTACTGAAGTCTGTACCCTTCTTAACCAAATATGAGTGAAAGCAACGATATTGAAGTAGAAAAGGGATGAATAGTGGGATCAATAGACAACGGTGTTTACTGTGACCATATGGTCACGCTCGTCCTTGGAGGGTTAAAAACGTAAAACATTATTTCCATACATATAAAAAGGCAACAATTAGAATACACACTTAAACTACTGTATGCTATTATTATGAAACACGATTTTTTATTGTGAAAATTTTGTAAAAAAAACTGTCGAAAATCAATGGCCGCCAAAACTCCAGCTTGCTGTGATCGAATGAAGATTATAATGGCTAAGCACGTGTAGACAAGATATCTATTGAAAAAAGATGTATTTTATCATTGGGTGTAAGATTAAAAGGTAAAATCGTTTTTCTTTGCGAAAAGCCAAAACAAAAGCTTGTAATTTTTATAGTCATTTATGCTTTTAAGATTTGAGTTAGTTTGCGCTCAAATGATATTAAGTATCCTGTGTATCCGAATACTGAGCTAATCATTAGTTTTAAAGCAGCCCAATTTTTTTGTAAAACAGATAGTGAGCAACTGAATAACAATCATTTTTAGTATATAACAACTAATGTTGAGATAAGTTCCATTAAAAGTGTAAATGCTCAACGTTATGAAGCGTAAACGGATACAAACAAAAGCAACGAGGAATGTGGTTTTGAATAATTTTAACATAATATTAATATGTATTTTATACTGCCGATATCTATTTCAATTAATTAACGAAACATAAATTATGATCTACAAACATATGACGGGCATTAATCCATTTCTCGTTACATCCGCAACCCTCTATTGATATCATCTCATTAACTGTTAAAAAAAAACCTGCGAAGGCTTCGTTTCGTATGTCGCTGTCGAGTCAAATATTTTTGGGCGCATTCCTGGACTCACACTGTGAATTTTGATATTATTTATTTCCCGGCCACTTTGAAAAATGGTCAAATTAGTGCACGTCAAAATAGTGTGTATGTCAGATTGTACGAACCGTGTAAAGAGTCATACGGCGAGAGGTGAGCTATATGGCAAACACGAATCTCAGCAAGAGAATATAACTTAAGGTTTTTCGATTATTATATCACTTATAAGCTATTATAGACCAATTCATTTTCGGCGTTAATATATATTAAAAAAAACACGCGTGAGGTTGTGCAATTTAAGTTTAACTTTGACATTAATTACATCCTTGTGCAGTGTTCATGACAGATATACAAATTATACGCGCCGCAGGCTCAATATCGACAACGACTTATACAGCGGTCTTCCAAAAGCGAAATTTCTGTAGAATTTTTCTGTGCTCTCTCTCCCAGCTCAGTGTATTTTATTTATTGCGCTTAAGTAAGATTTACCAGATAATGAAATTAATCTATAAGAAAATAATAGAAAAAAGATTGGAATTGCTATTAATCAAAATTATTATTTTATAGTAGACAAGACAACTTTCATGCAGAATGATAAAATGCTTAAAATGAAATGTTTTAGTTAATTTAATAGTCAAATGTATTGATTTTATAAAATTTAAAAATTCATAATTTGGCGAAATATTTAGATTCACTGGACTAATTGTTTTTACTGACACTTATCAATCCATGGTTCCAACGATGACGTGATGCTGAAATATATGTCAATCGTACATCATAATTCTTGTAGGACACAATAGTTTAATGTTTTTAATCTTATTTGACCTGTAATGCTTATTGATTTTATTAACTCACCTTTTGTCAATGGTCTCAAATATTTCATTGTATATTTTGTACGCGAGCTTTTAGGGCGAATGAAAAATGCAAGTCACGTATTTGGCCAGTCATTGTTTGCGTTTGTAAAATTATCCCCTTTTTAAGTCGTATCGAATTCAAGTAACGACTAATAAATGGATTGACAACATGACAATAGATAGACCCACAGTTTTAAAAACATTTTTGACGTATCTCAAATTGTTACCTGCTTATGTTCTTCCACTTGTCATTCATTTGTTTTTCATATTTCCAATATACAACATTATAATAGTAAAATAGGTCACTGTTCCAGTCTTATTTATACCGTTTTGATATTATATATTATGAGCAAAATCTCAAAAGTTCGTTTGGTGAAAAATCAATGAAAATTAATAACAATTTGAAAGTGCAATACCGAAGTAAAGAAAAGTTGTATGTACATAGTTTAACGAATATTTCATTTAATACTTACGATAACTGATTACTTATTTCCGCATTTATTTATCTTATAAAAAGGGTTGGCTGGAGGGGGCTTGAAAGAGCTCTTGTGATACACTTGTTCAATTTTACTTAGGCCAGGGAGCATTTTGTCAAATTAAGGATAAAAAATTCTTTGATCCATGCATTAAATCATGTATAAATATGCTTTATAATTAAATTAAAAAAAATATTGATGTAAATTTGGTGTTTCCGCGATATGTTATCTACGACGGCTTAATTATAACGTTTGAAACATGGAATTGGCTCGAAAAGAATAAAACCTATTACAGATTAAAAATATCAAAGTATTTTAGTTCTACAGTTTTTAATAATTTTATAACGCATAAAATTATTAAAAACTGTAGAACTAAAATACTTTGATATTTTTAATCTGTTATAATGGATTTCTACCAAGTAAATTCCAAATCAATTAATAAAACCTATTACTGTGTCAATCTTAGTTCCTGTACTTTCTGTATAATGCAATGTATAATTCAAAATAAAAACGATTTTGGTCTGCATTATTTATGTGTTTTTAATTTTTAATTTCATTTACAATATAATACAAAATTTTTACTGCATCATTTTATCAACTTAAACTGCAAAATATAACATTTGTTCGATGGAAAATTTAAAAATAAATGCTGTTTGAATGTATGTTTTAACCTAACATTATTTTTGTATTGTTGTTAAATTTACTCAACTCAATCATACAAACAGTAGTCAAACCTTTTATTTTTAAATGAGAGAAGAAAAGATATTCACTTCACTAGACACAAACATTTCCTTTGGGTAATGATTTGCAATTTAAATAGAAATATAAAAAAAAACTTTGAACAAAATAAAATCCCGATTTTCTACTTGGAAATCTGCGTGTATTTCAAAGACATTTTTAAACGTGATTTATTATTATTTGACAAAATGTAATATTTTCATCTTTTGGCGCCAACAATTTATTGTATTAAAAAAAACTTCATTTCCCTCCGGGGAATATAAAAAGGGCACTATGTGAATGCCTACCAAAACATGCCATGTTCAAATTGTCAACAGCAATATTTCAAATTGAAAAAAACAGGTAGCAAATATATTACTTACAATCAATAAATATTTTCATATAACAGTAAAAGCTAGTTCAAATATGATTTGTTATAGACAGTCCCAGCGCAAGGCTATTTGGCGCCCTAGGCAACGATTATTGGCGCGCCCCCTTTTTAGTAAATCGTCCCATTTTTTTCTCAAAATAATGATAACAATAATTCGGGATCATAGAAATATTTTTGTTATATATCCATGTCCGCTTCCAGTGTGAAACATTAAGTCTCAGAACAACAGCAGTTTTTCTACGTGAATTGTTTTTACACAGTCACTCAACCTCTCTTTTTCAAATTATAGAGAATTAAAACGAACAAATATAAACGTCAAAATAAAATAAACCTTATTATTAGAGTATATAAAAATAATTTGTATTCTCCATTTATGCGCCCCCTAAAGGTTTGCGTCCTAGGCGGTTGTCTATTTCGCCTGTATGGTGGCGCTGGCCCTGGTTATATATGTAAACTGTTAGTAAAATATATTTATATTAATGTTAATTATACTTAGCATTCATTTCAAACTTTTAAATTGTTATTTTTTTGTTATAATTAATGTTTTGATTGCATTTCAATAAAGCCATATACAAATAAAACGCACTTATGTATTATTGATTTGAATTATTTGTGGAAAAAAAATAGTTCTGAAAGTAATGTAACATTTCTACATCCGATCCTAAAAACAAGGTGTAACAAGAGCGAAAAGCTAACTACATACTTGTATGCCTTACACTTCGTTAATGTATCTACTCGTTAGCTCGTATTCCACTCTTTGTTTTATTATGATGGCTTAAGGTAGGTATTTTAATTGTTATTAAATTTAAATTACTATTATTTATCTAACGATTGATGTTAAATGATTTCATACTTTCTCTTTATATAAAACGGATTTCTTAGGTTATAAAGCCTATTTCGAGGAATTGGTAGTCTGTATCAATAATGTTTTCACACATACAACTTATAAAAGATAAAATAACATCACTATAATAGCTGCAGATTTGTATATCTTATAAACAGTCAAAAACGAGAACTATCGATATGTAAAATATTTGATGAAGTATAAGTACCTCAAATACATGATACATACAGTTTAAGGCAAATTTTGTGTATTATAAAAGCTTTATGGCGACGGTGGAAATTTTCTTGTATTCAATAAGAGTTTTATAATAAATTTTGTCCATATATTACACCATTATTATATAATAACAGAAATGTATGAACACAATACGTTTTTAAAAACATTTTAAGTATATAAAAACAAGATTTTGATTACTTTTTTAATAAATAACCTGTTACGTTCATTAGTAATAAATTTATAAGTCTTTAGTCAAACGTGTTTACAGAATCAAATCAATAATAATGAATTCGCATCCGTATCAAATTTGTTTGAAATTCATTTGAGAAGAAATGAAACTCAATAAACTGCCAGCTACTGTAATATCCAAACCAGTAATCGATTTTTTTAAATTGAACAATTTTTCATTGACAGTCGAAACATTTTTCAGGATTTAAAATGTATATATTCCGATACCCGTTTATACATTTTTTCAATAGATTATTTTGATCTTTGACTTTAATATTTCTTTACAAAATATATTTAATAAATTATTATTAACATGATAAATGGCATTACATCTTTCGCGCGTGCCTTACATTAAAAGCTAGCGGATAATTATGTATAAGACTGATAACGGTCTTAATTGCTTTTGTCTTAAATATAAATATATGTGTACATACAAGATTGCTCTCACTTGTAGCAATATTGATTATCCTTAGTGGTGTAGTGGGGCCATGTCGGCGACCTGGCACCTGAAAATGAGCCAGTGCGCCGCCCAGCCACCTTTTCAACTTGTAACTTAATTAAATACATACATTTAAAATACTGTTCGTAAAATTTAAAAACATTATATCAAAATTTTCAAAATTCAAAATTAGGTACAATCGTGCGTTTTTTTATTGATTTAATTTTTAAAACTTAATTTTTTTTTAACTGATATAAAAAAAACAAAAAAAATATTAGAAATCAATGACCGACCTGTTACCTATTTATTTACCACTGCGCCACTGACTATCATTATTATACTTCGGTCTGTCTATATACGATATGATACTGAAAGCTGTTGACGTTAGTGGAATGTATTTGTTAAAGGACAGCGACTAAGCTCAAATGACTACCTGACAATAATTAAAATTTTAGTTGATTCCGCTGGATTCACACTGCAGAAAAGATGTCAAACCGCTGTAGATAATTTAAGATTTTTTTTATCTATAGCTTAAAACATGTCTTAAAATAAACAAATTTATCCGCATGTTGATCGAGCGAGATTGATTGGTAAATAGTTTTGAAATTTTCTTACTGCTGTGTCAAATGTACTGCTTAGTATTTTAAGCAACTTGAAAAACCAGTTTTATTTATAAAATTTTGATAAAATATTTGTTTGTTGGTATAAAAGTACTTCTCATTTGTTTGATTTCCTGACGTATAGCGAACTTTTACAACGGTGAAATTTCCCTTTGGGCATCAACAAAGGTGTCAATCAACAAATTTCTTTGTTATTCAAAAATATAGTACAAGCATTATATTTCAGTTTGACAGATTCGCGGCCAACTTCACACGTCAATCAAGTAATTTTGCGACAAGTTATTCATATTCGGAGGGGTAGGTTTGACTTTTCACCGAGAGTGTTTTTTTTCTATATTCATCACTATACAAAAAATAAAAGAAATATGATATTCTAAGAGCATAATATAGTCAATTATTTTGAGTGTGAAAAAGCATAATTTTACTCACTGGTATTTTACAAATTTCGCAATCAATTCAATGCTCACCATTCTTGTTCAAGAAGCTTACCATGCGTAATTTAGATATGTAACTACGTCGTTTTAAATAAATAAAACACATTACTGTATAACTGCCAAACGTTCGCTATAATTTAAAGTATATTTTTTTCTCAAACTCGTTTTACGAAGAAGGTAAATAATATGCTCATGAACGTGGTGATAATTGATGAAAATCGTCACGTACAGTATTGTTATATTACAGTTATATTATATGAAAGTAATAAAATAAAATTATTTCAACCTTCAACGTGCAATAAAACTTTAAAAAATACAGAAAGATACAACTCGGGTACGGCTACTAACAAATCAGTTTTATTTCTTTATACTTACTACTGAAATTTTCAGTGAGTGTACAAAATAATAAAAAAGATTCAATGGATGATTTTAATGTTTTAAGTACATATTATATGAACATCATTCAGAAGAAATCAGTCAAATACATTTTTTAAAAGAATTGTCCCTGAAATCCAGGCTTAGAAGACATTCATCCTAAATAAATTTATTATTGTATCAATAGAAAAAACTCCAAAATATATAATTGGAATTTATATTCTTTTGCGAGATAAACCATAAAGCGGTATTTCTAAAAAGCTCCCGGGAGAAAAGGATGTCCCAAGAGAAAGCTCATAACCTATGTTTTCCCATAACAGTGAACATTCGATACCCGCGAGACGTTTCTTTTTACTCGCCCATATTGTATACTTACCTACTAAATAAATTGTATTGATGTCCTTTAACAAATGATAAATTTTGAAGAGCTTTGTGCACAATTTGTTGTTAAGAAATATTTTTTTAATAAACGCGATAATTTAGAATTCAGATGAAACTTTGTTTCGTGAGTTGTTTGAGTTGTTTTTTCATTATCGTTAGGGAGTAACTTAAGTCACTCTTTAACGAATACTGACTATGAATGTTATATAACAAAACATGGCAAAATTTTCATTAATTTACATTTTGTATTCTTTCATAAGTATTAGGCTGTCGTCACTTCTTCATTACTGTTATTTCTAGCTCATTCACGTACTTGAATGTCGGAACATTGAAACCAGAAATATTGAAGTTCCATCAAGCATACTTAGTCGATATAAAAAAAGTTATGGTTTCGCCGTGGTATGTAGTATGTACTATCCAATTAAGCAGTTAACTTTAAAGTTAGCTAAGTATGTTGGTATATAACTATTATTCAAAAATATCAAATGTAAAAAATAAAAAAGTCATCGGACAGTGCGTTTTTTGTTTGAATCCATCACTTTTTACCAGCACGCGTAACCAAATATGTTTTATAAAAAATAAAATTGAGCCCAATAAATCAACACACATTTTCCACTCCATACAGCATTTAGTTTCGGCGATTACTTTCACTCCTTTGTTATTAATAAATCATAATATTATTATATTCACAAATCCATATCTGACGCGATTATCGGCCGACCGGACCAAAACAATTACTCTGTACACAATTGGCATCAGATATGCGTTTGAGTACAAACGGTGGGGTCATATTATTTCATCAGGGGAGAATTGACAAATATTCATACATCTATTCGATGCAGTATGATGGTAAATAACTATCCTGCAAAGTAGAATTATAGTGTCTTGTTGTAATATTATTATATTTAATAATGTTGTATTCAATTTGACTAACTAAAACTAGTTTCATTATATTTACTAAAAAATAGCAATTTACCGCTAAGTGTCCAACCATTTACAAGCTATTACAACATTAGTATTTTTTAAGCAGCAGCACCTTTGTCACGTTGTGCACTACCGTAAATTTTGTAATTTGATGCTATATTTATATCATCCGATTTTCATCAAACTTTTTAAAGGCCAAAACGACTAGTAAGTGTTTGAACTAAATAATTTATGAAATATTTATTTATAATTATTAGAGTTATATTCGAGTTTTCCTATGGTTTATGGCAATGTAGAGTAGATATTTCAAAAAATGACAAGAATCAGACAAAAAAAATCATGCACCAATGTCTAAAAGTTAGATCTCATCAATTTGTATTACTCTTATATACATAATTAGAATACCTTTGATTAAACGAACAACAAAGTTATTTGTAAATATGTATTAAAAGTTGTACATTGTTGGGCTTTTATTTGGTATTTATATCCACAAAATTCTTGCAGTTCTAAAGATGAAATACTGGTAAAATTATTGGTATTATTTACTAAAAGCGTGATATTTAAGATGGAGGAGTTTAAAAATTGTGCCATTGAGTAAGTCTGAAGACACGAAACGCTTGTCGCACATATTGACACAACTAGTAGAATAACACAGTGCTCAATTTAAATTGTAGATGAATTTCCATAAAGTTATCACTAAATCCATCTACAGTTCTCTTTGGGCCTAAAACATTCTGGATACGCGACTGTTTAGGGATGGTTTATCATTCAGTTGAAGATAAAGCCACGTCGGCGATCCTAGCCAGTTAGTGGCGTAAGGGTGACGCCCCACAAATTTGAGGGGACCTAATCCCGTGTCCCCCGCGTGCCGTACATCCATCCCTTATAAACTAAACTAACCTAAGATACTAAACCAATCTATCCGTGAAAGCCGTGTAGAATTTTGTTTTGTGTGTGTACTTCTACTTATAACAATTGCTTGCTTAGAGATAGCAGTGGCGTCGGGAAATAATATCGTTCATATTTTTAACAATCTTTTTTCCCATTGGTTGAAATCATCACAAGCTTTAACTTGTTTTTATTGAATGCTCATAAAGATTCTAAATTATTTTTCATGATGTTTTCATCACAACCTTTTAGAAACGTTACGTCGTATTTATTTTTATCGACTCAATTTATTATTTCGAGCTTCGAATGTACCCGTTACCGTGTGAATAATAAGACCATAAAGTGACGAATAAAATCTAAAAGTTCACGTCACCGACAAATCATTTTGTTTTAGCAATTACCAGCATCCCTCAGCTCCACCAAATACATATTAATAATATTCTTGAAGATTTTACATATTGCCACCGTCGGAAGAAATGGCAGGAAGTGTTAAAACTATAGTTGGTAACTCGTATCCAGGGGTTGGCTGGAGGGGGCTCTGGGGACTCGCGCGAGCCCCTTGTTAAATTTCAGCGCTGCCGGCGAGCCCCTTGTTAAGATAAGAAAATCATTCGTCTTAGATCAAATCAGCACTTAACTGCAATTTCTGTAGATGGTTAAATTTTATCATGAAACAAGACTTAGGAGACCTTTAATTTTTTCATTCAGCGTTGTGGGCTTCCGTGCCGGACCTCATGGGCTCGAGTTAATCACTATCCCTACCTTAGCCTTATCATTCTATCCCTACTACTCTCTTTGGAAAAGATAGGTTTAGCGACTAAGTAACAAACAGTTCTCGTAGAAAAAAACTTTTGTTGAGATACCTTCATTAAGAGGCCATATGCTCCACATTGGGAGCGAAAATGGATACAAATAAATGGATAAGATTTGCCGTGCCCCTTGTTAAGATATTGGCAGCCCACCGCTACTAACAAATAATTCTCGATGCTGAGTAAACAATTTTTAATTGACAGATGTTATGAAACTCATGATTCGCTATTTTAGAAACACCAGCAGAATATAGAAGCTGCTTGTTAGTTTTTCTCTAGATAAGCTGACTTTTCACTTGGGCAGCTATATCTTTTCATTGTAATTCTTACAGTTTCGAAAATCAGATGATTTAATAACAGTCTAACATTCAAACTTAAGTTTTAGTCTCGATATCAAATGAAAGCTTTAAAATACTTAAAGTAGCGATATTTTTATTAAATAATAAAAACGGTTAAAAAGACTAATAAAAATACTATGCTGCCACTGTATAATAGTCCACGAGACTTCCATGAGAACATTACCAGCCTCCCTAATTCTAAATAATCCATTTTAAATGGCTCGCACCGTATCATGCCTGGATTTCACTTTTACTTTGACTTACTGACAAATTTATATCCATAGAATGACTCCACCTGAATTTGATTGACACTTTAGCTTGAGCAATATAAATCATAGTGAGTCTATCTTATTCTTAACAACAAAAGAGTGTTTTGTCGTAGTCGTTTTGTCAAGAATATCAACCCATCTCTCGAAATATTGTTGACTTTTATAATTCTACACCAAAGAACATATAATATGTTACTTTATTCATCCGGAAATACCGAAAATGGATATTTAAAAAGATGCACAAAATTATCAGTGAAGGAAACATTCTCAGTATACGAATTTCAGATGTTCAAACGGAGACAAAATGATAAATTAAAATCCTTAAGCAAGTAAAGTTAATTATAAACTTTGCTATGTTATTTTACTGGCGTAAAGTGAATTTTCCTCGCGTTTCCTGTGTTCTGAAACAATATTATTATTTCATATATCCATTAAAGCTCATATAAATAAATATACATTTTCACCATGCTCATTGATTGCTTTAATTGTTTTATATAAAATTTTGTTCATTGATAATAATTTTCCTTTGAATGTTTCATATGATGGCATTTTAAACTATGTTGTGTATGAAAATAATTAATAGTGTAACAAAATATTTTCCGTGCAATATTTGTATTATTAGTGATAGCAAAAAAGTTGCATTTAATTATATAGAAATAGTTTAAATTTGAAAACAAACGGTCAAGTTTTACGAATAGAAAAAATGCATCTATCGATATATTTGTACTTTTGAGTTAAGTTTTACAACACGACTACTAAGCAACGAATGCATGTTCATCTAGTAAAGAAGGTTATATTTTAAACAACTTAACTTACTTGTATATTTCTGCATGTTTTTGACATGGATGTTGCCATTAATTTCTGTCAAATGATGTCTCAGAAAGCAAACGAATCGATGTTTTGTGAACAAAAATACAATTCACCTAGTTATACTATCAAATGTTTTGAAACACGCAGTTTTTATTGAATAAATTACAGCTTATGAGTGACATTTAGATACGCTGCTTCTTTCTTCTTTTATTATAAAATGATTGATTTTAAACTATGTTTATGTATTATTGTATATACTTACATACATAATGCACTGTACAAAAACTGCCAAATCCATTCAAAACGATTCCACCCCAGTGATATAATACTTACCCCACACAATCCCAAGATGCCGCTAAGGGAAACATTTGTATGTAATAAGAAGTGATATGAGACGTCCGAGGTATCTCCAGATATTAATATAAGGGGACGTGAGCGTGTTACAGAGTGGATGCAGTGGTGTCACCAATTTAAAATAAGCTTCCAAAGACACTTGGTATAATTGATACATTTATAACTAAAGTATTGAAGGTGATGAGAATATATGAATACCAATAATAAATCTTACAACGATTTTTTATCACATCTAGTGTTGAAAATAATAATTATTATTTAAAATACACACGAATGGCAGCGTGATTGCATTAACACAAAAGCTCGTGTATATATCCACAACTTCCAAGTTGATAAATGTATTATTTGTATTATTACTTTTCATCCGTTTACTGCATATGTGAGTGTGAGGCTCTAGGATGGTATTTTTTTTTATTCTTAAAATTTAATAATTCAACCATAATATTGCTCCCATCGTAAAAGAGGTACATCTCTAAGACTAGCCCACTAAGTTCTCGTTATATGCATTAGCCTCATGACTTAGGCTTCGGAACATATTCCTTGCTTCTTCAACCAAAAACCGTTCGGTGAATGATTCAAAATTGACAGATATAACTCAAAGTTTCTTACGAAAAAAATACAATTGTATTCGATGTTTAGAAGAACAATACAATTTTAACAGAAGATAAATACCGCCTCCAATCCTGAAAGTTTAAATTGTGTAGAGAAAAGTATGACAATCATAAGTTTAATTAATTAAATAAGATAAATAAAACACAAACAAAACATCAAAACGGATATTGATTTTCCTTCGTTAAACGTTCTTCTGGCTTTGAATAAACATTTTTTAATTTAAAAAAAACCAACAATATTGGAATTGAATAAAAATAATGCGATGACTTTTTAAATAAATTACTACATTATTATGACTCAAAACCATTCAAGAAAAATCCTTATTTTCTTCATTGACGCTACTGCTCACGGTCAGAATAGATAAGGGGGGCACAATCTGCTCGCTAACCAGAAAAGATGACCTCTGGACCCTCCTTCTCCTGTATAACGGATAATATTGTAAGCAAATTTTGAGATATAAACCTTCCGGCTGACCGTCAGATGGCACCAAAGAAGGATTTGAACAAGCGACGGCTTAAAAAATATTTTCACAAAGATAGCTATTTCACGATAGAAAAACTATTTGGAAAATATTTTGCTAAAATAATCAGTGTCTATTTAATTTTTGGTACCTTTGATTCCTACAATATAATAGTATATAAAACCATATCTTATTTTGTTTTAATGATTGCAGGTATTAATATTTATCTGATCTTTTAAATATGACTTTAGATATGTGATTAAAACTTTATCATAACTGTTATACACTATTGAGTGTATTTATCGATTCAATGTAAATATCTGGAAAAAAAACATGTTTTTTTCTCAAATAATCATTATGTAAACTGTAGCCAAAACATTTTATTATTCAAAGTATTATTAAAATTAACATACTTGACTATGACAATTGTAAGCTGCATATGTTTGAATCACTGTTATTGAATGTGAAAAATTGTTGAAAAATTTAATAACTTTTTAATATTAAGGTTTTTCAAAAGAGTTTTTCATTTTTAATACGCTCTATTTGATTTAAATAGTGAAAATTAATTAAGATAATTGAAAACTTTAGTTGAATATAAAATCTATTAATTGATTTGGAATTTACTTGATAGAACTCCATTATAACAGATTAAAAAATATCAAAGTATATTTGTTCTACAGTTTTTAATAATTTTATGCGTTGATAGCTATTTCGGCTTGCGCCATCAATTATAATTAGAATGTTAGAGTGAATAACTTGATGCATTGTGTATCTCTTCAGAGCCAGTATATATAGCTGTGCAAAATTTAAGTTTAAACATAGTTCTGACGATGGCGAAAGCCGAAATAGCTATCAACGCATAAAATTATTAAAAACTGTAGAACTAAAATACTTTGATATTTTTAATCTGGAATATAAAATCATTTAGAAAATAAATTTGTTAATGGTCAATTATGTACAATAAATACAAATTAAAAGCTTTCATTTGTAAAAAAAATAATTAAACATTCAATATAAAATTCAAAGTATTTCTATATTGACTATTAGCAAAATTCTAAAACCATGCTCGTAAACGTTGTTTTAAGATGCCTTCTAAGTAGAAGGCAATAGGAAGGGACCTTCTTTGGAACGATACAAGCACATGTATTATTTATTAAATTGGTTTGAACTCATCTGATTTATGGTTGCATTAACATTGGCAAAAACTTACGATTGAAACTTAATCACATTCGGACGTAATGTAGCGGTTTCTCGATACTGTTTTTGCTGCCAACATGACGCTGACCGTACGTTTCAGGTGAAGCTAAATCACATGAAACTGTAATAACTATAAAATTTAATTGATAATGTTAACATATTATATCTTTATTACACTAGACATTTATTCAACTAGACTTAGATAATTAACGTACCCAATTCGCTAACAAATTCCATCAGAAACTATGAAAATGATGTAACTTAGAATAATACTATAGTACGTTAGTATTATTAGTAAAAAATATCAACAATATTACGTTTAATTGAATTATTATATCAGTATATAATAAATTAATAGGGCAATATAAGTAATGTTTAACAGTAACAAAAGTTGGGTAGAATTAGTTTAGGAACATAAAAAAGTGTGTATTTTACGCTTTGTTAAATAATAAAAGCTAAAATTAAGAACATTTAATAAAGTCGCAATAAATTCTTTGCTGTAAATTTTGAATGAGACTAAATTTGAACCACTATCTAAAATTATACATATTTTTTAAATTAAATAGCATCATTAAACTTTTATTAAGTATATACGTACATTTTTCTTAAAACTTTTTAGCTTGATATTATTTTAAGCAATTTATTAATAAATCAGTTATAATTTACTGTTACAATTAAAAATATACGAATTGCAAATAAAACATACTTGAATACGAATTACTGACTATTAACTTTGTTTTAATAATAAATTTTAATGGTACCTCCATAAACTGCCATTTATTGGCGGAAAGACATGTAGCTACTCAAATAAATCAAATTTACTACATTTTCTAATTAAATGTATTATATTATAAACATAAATATAGTTAAACACATCTTAATACGATGCAATTAAAAGTCACAATATTTTTTATAGATATAACATAAAGTGTCACAAGTATCAATTAAACATAATTAGTGTTTCTTAAACGAGTAATAATTTTACAACCAAAATGTAACAATACATATTATACATAATTAAAATACAGCTATTAATATATACGTTCAAATGTCAGTATTCCCATTATTTGAATTTTCACTACTTTATAACTTATAGTTCTTATGAGATTACACAAAAGACTTTCATTTTATAAGAAATTCCATAAGAGAAAATTTTAATTCATATATTTTTTAAGCAGAGTGAATTTGTCTTTACGCCTAAGAGATTTCTGCAAATTATTATTTTGCACTATACTTCTGCTTTTAGTTAATAACCTCTTTTTTAGAATACCCGTCTTAAAGGCATAATAATTATTCAATCTAAAAATCGAAAAAAAATCTTTTAAATAGTAAATAATTGATTAATTTCGTACTTGAAACAGTTGGTAATCATAACATATGACAGATTTACTTTCGAATATATATTTTTAAAATATATTTCCAATTAATTTATCTAAAATATGACAGTATAATTGAATATCGATTTAAAAACAATTATTGTGTCATAAAAATAATCTATCAGCCTAATTTATAACAAATATTGTATCTTAATAATAACGAAAAACTATTTTTCCAGTAATGTATCTTTCCATGAGCAAGGAACTTTTTTGAATTGAGCATAAACTATTGTTCCGTCAGATGTAATAAAATGAAACAGGATGAAATGGGAAGCTTCGCTCAAGGAAATGGTTATCTCGAGATAATACATTCAAAGATATCCTTGATGGTAGGTAACCAATGTCCAGATACGGTAATATGTAAATCATACTTTTTTTTGAAGTTTCCGCTTTGGTTAGATAGCATTATATCGTATTGTAAGGAAATTTCAAACAAGGGAACAGAAAGCTCCAGAAATTTCCAAGACATATTGCTTACATTTTGTAAAGTATTTATATTATTATATCGTACAATGAAACGTAAATAAACTCAATTCGATGTCAAGCTTATCGAATGTGGACGATTAAATTATATTATAATATTTTCACAACTAAAAAAATCATTGCATCTAAAGCAATTATTGATACTGATTTGTTGGCCTTTAAAATATTTTCTAGAATCTCTTTTGCCACCCTATTCAAATGATCTCGCTCATTCTTTATCACTGTCGTAATCTTGTAAACCAGGCTTTTTTGTACTGTCCGATCTTTCTTTCGAGCGTTGGTCTTGATTTCTTCTTCTTTTGACAAGTTTAAACTCCCATTAATTTTCATATATTGGCATACAGCACAACGAAATATCAACTTATCCACTATAACTCAACCCACTCTTTGGGTTTCCAATGGCTTCACATCACTTTTACATATGCGAGTTGTTAATTTCATGTAGATCCACGACCTTAACATAATTATAAATAAACTTTAAACATCAACGTAAATATGAATTTAGCACAAAAAAAAATGTTATTAACCTTACGTTTATCAGAGGAATTGTGGACATAAACAATTTCTTCTGCCAACGTGCATAGTCAGTTTCCCGACGATGATACCTTTAAACTGTTCCAAGAAATTGCTTGGGGGTTGAGTTTAGATAAGTATTATTATTTAAGTATAAAATAAAATCTAATTTGAATTTTCACGTCAAGTATTCTTACCAATTTTTATTTAATTGTTGTTTTACATATTCACTGTTTGTATGACACTTATAAATAATAAATACGATCCGGTGAAAAAATTCCAATCGGACAGTGTCGAAATTTTTCGAAGGAATCTTTGAAAAAAAATAAAACACTATCTTATCAACACATTGTCAAGGACGACAACCATAAACAATTATACGTTTTTCCGAGAAGCGATTCAAAGAGAAGCTAGCTTATAGGTTGAAATCTAGTATGAAGTGGCAAAATTTAAATTATAACGCAAGAAACTAATACAGTGGAACCCCGATCTACCGTTCTCGCATTGCTCGTTTTCCCACATGGATCGTTTATTTTTCATAGTCCCGGCCAAGCACCCATAAGAACAATGAATTAATCCCGCATTAATCGTCCCCGATTTACCGTTTTCCTCGATATATCGTTTAAATATTTTGGTCCCGTCACGAACATTATCCCGATTAACCGTTTTCGTTGAATATTTTTCATAAATAGTTTTGCCTCGCATTTCGTTTCGCGTTTTTTTCAGTGGAACCCCGATCTTCCGTTTTCGCTATCTTCGTTTTTTTACATGGATCGTTTATTTTTTACTCGACCAAGTCCCCGTCATAACAATATTTAATAATTCCACGTTTATCATTCCCCGATTTACTGATTTTCTCGATCTATCATCTAAATATTATCGTCCCGTCCCGATTATTATCCCGATTGACCGTTTTTGTGGAATATTTTTTTTCGCTCAAATAGTTTTACATCGCATTTTTAATTACATAAATAAATAAGTTTTTTGAAAATTAAACATTTTTTTGGTAATATTTAAAGATTTCCTGCATTATTCGTTTACTTATTACAGTCCCTTGAAAAACGTAGAATCGAGGTTCCACTGTAATAAGCACCTTTCTTGTTCGTAATGTTTAGTTGGGATAATAATTGTATAAATTTCTATTATATAAAACAGTTTTTCTTTTTTTTTCTCACTTTGTTTACTGTATCGTCTCCGTTTGTGATTTCGAACAGTGATAGAGGTACAGAGGAGTGATAAGATACGAACTGTAGGTATTGTATTATATGTAGATTGATATAAGAAATAAGTTAGCATGGTGAATTCTGTATTTATGTCTTTGTCTGCTTAGCAAGCGTAATAGCTTTATTCAAATTGACACGAGGGCTGAGGAAAACGACAACTAAATACTCGAGGGGAATGTCGTCCACTTAATTTATAAGGGAGGGTGAGCAAAAAAACGGCTCTGATTTCGTAATTGCCCGGAATGAATTTAATACACATAACTTCCAGAGAAGCTGCTTTTTCGTAAACAGTGTATGTATGAGAATAGTAAGCTACTTTTTTCAACCTGTATTCCATACCTACAACTAGATACATAAGGAAAAAAGGATAGTGATGATATTATTAATTATTAAATATGCTTAGTTGAATCAACAACAAAAAAAATCGCAGTTTTTCTAACCATGCTGGGCTTTCATTTCAATCTACACATAAGTTTCTCTAGTAAACTGTTACGCATTCTTTTTTTATATTTAGTAATTATTGAAAGATATGCGGCTTTTGCAGTACTAGTGGTAAGCTAATAGTTGGCAGGCCGGCCAGTACAAATTAAAGCCAGAGAGGTTTAATTCATTCGACTGCCGTTTTGTAGTTTAGTACGATGTAGATAAAAATTAACTTTTTTTTAAATACGGTAATATAATATTATAAACAACACTTATAATTATTTATAAATCTTCCTGTCAAATGTCTACAAAACTGAAACTGTCAATAAAAATATATATATATATATACATAAATCATACTTTTTTTGTCTGTCTCTTCATGTTTTGGATATATATTATTTCTTGTCGCAGAAAAGTGATTTTCCATAATATTATTTTCTGAGATGCTATTTAATATGAAATGTTAATCGGTAATTTTTTTTTTCATCTAAATTTAAGAGACAAAGCTTTGATTTGGAAAATGAATTTTTAAGATTGTATTGTACAATGACTTGACTGTTTTTACCAAAGAATGCTTTCTTATTACAAGAAACCGTAATATTTATTAGTTGAAATCAGTACGGCAAATATTTAATTATTCGAAATATTTTCATAACACTTTCATTCGTCGACCGTTGTCTTTAGAGTAAATGGATTTTTCCGTTCATATAAAATATTTTATATAAAAACTCTAGACGCAGAATATTCCTTACATTTAAAAATAATATTTTTTTGTATTGATTGAATTTCAAAAGTCCAATGGTGTCAAATACTTAATATTTTTAAATAGTTTACGAACAAAAAAAACATTAAACAACATGTGTTATTTTCCGTACGTTTGTGGCAATGTCGGATTTCGAATATTTAAACGTACAGAATATTCTGTGTTCGAAGTTTTATATGTACGGAAATTTCTGTGTGGAAGATTATACTTCAGAAAAAATCGGTACACGGAGTTTTCTTGTGTGGAGAATTCGTATTGGGAAGAATCTTGATCGGAAAAATACATGACGGATCCCTTAAAGAAGCGTCAGTTAGTAAAATCAGTTAAGGACTATTCGAAGAAAACGATCATTAATGAAATCGTTAATGCGCCGATGTGTTTATCGTCACTTGTCGTTAAATTTAAAACATCATCACATCAATTTCGAATGCAGTAATTTTACAATTTAAATTGAATACATGACTATGGGAACGCGGACTACTTCATTAACGAGAATAACACATGTCTTAATATCCTGTATTGCAAACAATTTCCTTTTCCTTCGTCTGTCAACTCACGACTAGGATGGTAAAATTAATTCATTCATTGCACTTACTTATCTTTTTGTGTTGTACCAAATACCTAATAAGAAATAAGAGCACTACTAAAACGTCAATAGGTAAGAAGGGTAAGTCCAAATGCGGCAACCCCTAGTCACATTTTGACTTACCTTTTCCATAGTCGCCCGCTGTGGTCTAGTTGGTTAGAGCTTGCTTTACCGACCAGGTGGGTCTAGGTTCGAATCCTGGTAAGGTCAATGTCAAAATTGGATTTTTTTCAATTTTAATTTGAGATCTAAGACATGGGTGTTTGTGAAGTCAATTCTCCTTGAGTTTATCTCATGTGACTTTTAAAAATTCTCATCGAGTATATCTCGTATGATCTTTCAACTTAAAAGTATTTGACGCATTGGCGTAAGCTGTAATGTCAAATATTTTTTTTTTAATTAAAATTAAAAAAAAAAAAAAGTTGAAAAAACATGATCTCATGTGATCTTAAAAGCTAGGCATAGCTGGTGCGTTTAGTTACCCGTTTATCTTTTCTTAACTCTATTATTCTTTTTTTTTATCTGTGAGAAGTTGAGCGACTACTAACAACCAGTTCCAAATAAATTATGATGTATTGAGGTAGTCAATTATAAGGTAATATACTCGATATTGGTAGCATACATGGTTAAAAGAATCTCAAATGTGTTAGGGCCGCATAATATTCCATTGTGCATAACAACCCATTTGTGGATGCAGTGTTCGCACAATAATATTATCTTGATGGCAAATTAAATGCCTGCATTATTTATATGGGTATTTTGTAGATGGCTGGTGTGATTTGCACCACCTACTTATGAGATGAAATATTCTTCCATTGTGCTCCGATCGAGATTCGAGAGGCTCTCCTCTCTCTGCAGCCGCCTATGAGGATCCGCCCGCGGCCACCTCTTGCATGCTATGCGCGGATTCCTACCATAGAAGGCGCTAGGGCTTTCGCTGCACATAAATTAAAATGCGGTCATATGTATTCATAAGAAGCGGCAAAAATGGCAAAAGTACAAATGACAAAATAGTGCTAACAGCTACCAAACAATCCAGCGATAATAATCTATTAACAGAATATATGACTTATTAATTGATTTGGCATTTACTTGGTAGAACTCCATTTATAACAGATTAAAATAACAAAGTATTTAAGCTCTACAGTTTTTAATAATTTTATTCGTTGATAGCTATTTCGGCTTGCGCCATCGTCAGAACTATTTATTATATTTATTATTTATCATCGTCAGAACTATTTATTATTTATTATAGTTCTGACGATGGCGCAAGCCGAAATAGCTATCAACGAATAAAATTATTAAAAACTGTAGAGCTTAAATACTTTGTTATTTTAATCTGTTAGAATATATGACCATTTAACGATTAGATTAGAATATATCAATATAAACTCTCATTAGAAATAGCGGAATTTGTGTACGTTTTCATGAAAGAAAAATTGATTTGCGTATTAAGAGGTGATTTTTCTATATTTACTTATACAATACAAAGATTCAATGTTACGGATGAAGAACAAATATTCATGTATAGTCACATTATGTTTGTACTTATTGCACGATATAATCAGGAATAGCTCTGGATACTATAAATAGTACGATATTAATCATTTTAACAATTAATTTACAATATGTAAGCATGTTGTTTTTTGTTGTTTATATAAACGACTTATTTATTAGTCAAGTACGTGGTCGAGTCATCAACGGTGGTCAAATGTTCAAATTCCTTCCTGTACATAATTAATTTATAAGTTTTTATTCCAAGATATGAATGTATAAAATTCTGAGCGATAAACGAACCACAAGTTCTGTCTTAACAGCATCCTTCTATCCCCTCCTCTTTTCTGATAAAAAAAGGTTGAGAAACTAAGTAACACGCAGTTTTCGTAGAAATCTTATGTTGCGATAATCTCCACTTGGAGTTCAAATGCTCAATTTAGGAGCGGGCATGGTTGAAAAAGGTATTATTATTTGGTAGGATCTGAATCTTACAACCATATTTTTAAAAATATAAGGAAGCGGTCCTATAACGGCAATCAGTTTGTGTATAATAAGTTACTAATGCAATTGATCACGTGAGAGGTCTATTATAATTCACTGCATAAATCGTTTTTAAAATAAAATTCATTGCATCTTAACGAAATGTAGGCAATATCAATAATAAAAGTATTAAATCCAGCTAAAAATATGTAAGTTTTCATTGAAGAATATAAAAGTCGAATATTATCAGAAAATACAACACGTTTTTTCGCACATGTCAACACATTTTGATTTACATGTTATCTGTAGAAATAATCAATATAGGCTTTACGTATATATTTATTATTTAAAAAAAAAATTTAAAGAACAATCGAGCCTGTCCTGATCATATTTCCATTTCAGTAAGTTGGCAATGGGCGATTATGGACTCGCTAAGGGTGGGACAGAACAAGATCAGAACCGTGGGGAAAGAGGGCGAAAGGAAATCGAAGACGGGGCGGGAAGATACCGATGAGCGATTAACGAGATCGCAGCCTACGGATCAAATCGACTTTGGTTTATAGCTTTGATTGTGTTACTTTTCAAACTACATTGCAGATAAACTATAGCGAGATGTACATTACATGCAGGTATGCAAAAATTATATTGACAAGTATACATTGCAACATATTGTATATTTAAAAATGAATATTTAGCGTTAAGTAAAGTGTCGTTATAATAATCTTTCATACAGTTATTAGACAAGCCAAATTTCAAGAGGCGTAGTAGGAGCAAGCCGAAACATGTTTCCATGCCAGAGCTTGCTTCAACACTTCGAGAGTAAAAACAATTATGATGTAGTCTACAACTACTAAGCCTAATAACCAGCGATGGGCTGCCAATATGTAAACAAGGGGCTCGCTTAATCTCAAATCAATGCTCGGTGTTCTGGGAAAGGAGTGAATATTTGTATTTCTCGTACCATAGCAGTCTTATATGGGGCTTTGCTCGTACGCAATTATATGCAATTTACCGTAAACTTATCAATTTAAATAAAAATGTACTACTGTGTATACTGAAACTGTCGTTGATAAAATATTAATCATAAATTGCAGTTATATACTAATTTTGATCTGAGAATATTGTTTTCTCTTAAATTAACAAGGTCCGAGCCCCCTCCAGCCCATCCCTGCTAATAACGGTTTCGACTGTACACTTATGTTAGTTAATTGCAAAATTTATCATTAGATACTTCTTTGGTAAACAAAAGCAGTAAGTATCTACAGAATTATAGTATCAGCTATATATATATATAATATATAGTTATTGTGTAAGGTGAAAAATATCAAAGTATTTTAGTTCTACAAATATTAATAGCTATTTTGGCTAACGCTCTAATCAAAAAAAAAATGTAAACTTAAATTAATTCTATCATCAGAAAATGTAAGTAACTTAACTTTTTATTATAGAGCTTTTCAAAGAAATCGTAAATTGATTATAATAACATAACTACTAAGCGCCCCAACAAAACAATGGAGGAAGAAATTTCACTGGATATAAATTAAGGTGGGAAATCAATGTGAAATTGATCTAAGAATATGATATTAGTCCATGATATCCGTAAAATTTACAATACATTTTAGACTATCGGAATTCTTATCTCTTAAATAATGTAATTCAGTTTATAATTTATTTGATTCAGTGCCTTTGGATAAGTGAAAATGTTTAATCTAGAGTATTTGATTGAAATCTGTGACAATCGTGCTTTATTGATTAACTGTTTTGGACTAGGATTAATCATAGACAAGAGTGTACTCGGGGATCTGAAAAATAAATAAATTTTGTCGCTTGTGGAAGGTTAAGCGGATTTTTTTGAATCATATATCAAGTGATCCACAGATTAAATGGGCCCTCTAGAAGTGAATTGAGCCAACTAGTACAGTGGTAAATCTTTTTTCTTGTAATTTTTAGTACAATCACGTCTTTATTTGGTGTTTTGGTGGATTGCATGTTTTTATTTTACGAAGATGTGTATTAAGTTAGGTTACTTCACTTTTACGATACTTCAAGAAGTATAGACTATTACAACGCATCTATTATTTTTTTTCTTAAAGACCATGTGGCTCACTTCACTTCTAATGGGCTTATTAATGTGATAAACAATAAAATTTAAACTTTTGATCATCTTTAATAGGTAGTTAGTTGTCCATGGTGATGTCTCGTTACTCCGGGCAGCTAGCAATAATGTTATTCATGTTTTTACAAACTAGTAAATATTAAAATTTTCTATTGTAATGAAATAACTCTAATAATTTATCGGCAATTTTTTTAAGTAAAGATTCAAACCTCTCGCGTCGAATAATTTTAGTTCCCATTGCAGCCGCCGCGATAAGAGGGCGCGCGTGAATCGATCACAATCTTTACTGCGATATCAGAGCACCGACAAAGTGCCCGGAACACGGATACAATACGACTCGAACTCTCAAGCGATAATATTTATAATTGAACGAAACTTACGTTCAATTTATTTAGATGCAATAACTATTTTCTATACCGGGAATTGTTTAACTGGCGGTAGATTTATTTGAGGTGCGGTCGTGACTGGAACTACCCCCCGATATCTTTGCCTCCCGAGTTAATATTGAGAGACTCCAGGATCGTATTAGCAATTTCAACTGGAGCAGATATTTAACCTATTCAAATTGACTGATACATCATAATAATAGTCATGGTTTTGCTTAAACTGGGAATTTACTTAACTTATCATTTCTAAAATGAATATCATTTTATAACTTGAATTTCACAACAACGCTTTTTTGTTATACGCAATTTGGTTGTCTCCCCACCATCCAGGGTTGGGCTGGAAGGGGGCTAAGAGGCCCACCCAAGCCCCTTGCTAAAATTCGTCGCGGTCTGCGAGCCCCTTGTTGTGTTAATAAAATCATTCGTTTAAGATCAAATCAGCACCTAACTTCAATTTCTTTTAAATTGTAATACGAAACAGAAGACTTTGTTGCAAGACAACCAACTAGCCGCAAAAAAGCAAGCGATATGTATCATATGCATTATTCATGGTATGAAGAAATTATGGCTTAGATTTACCGAGCCCCTTGTTAACATATTACCAGCCTACCGCTGCCACTATCCGTGTCTTATGCAATCGCTGACTGATTAATTCCTTGCACACAGTGGCGGATTAAGCACGTGAGACGCCCTGTTTTTAAGAATTTCAGAAAATTCCATATAAAATGGTAAAAATCTGAACAAAAACTTTATGAGTACAAGCCATTTAAGATTCGGAGGCCTCGAGCGCGCACCTCATTCGCTTACAGGGTTATCCACCACTGCTTGCACAATAACAAAAATGCTGTTTATTTTAAAAGCTTTAAATAATTATCTTGTACAAAAATCTTCTCATACGATAATCGATATTTTTTAAATTGCTATGTACGCCCATTGACACGACGGAAATTGCACATGGATAAAAATTCTCATCATTCTTCAATTGGCTGAAATACATACTTTGGGCTTGCTTCCTGCAACTTGGAGTTTTATCTCAATATTAGCAATGCACGAAGTATTAACAGGGACGCTGTAACTCAAGTTGACCATCGAAATTTTCAAATTTTATAACGATACATGATCACCACACTACACCGTAATTTGTTTTTTATACAGAAAATAGTAATACACAATGATGTTTGGACCGACTTCGTATTTTATTATAGTTCTTTCATTAACATTGATCTAAAGACGTAGCCCGAGTGTCTTACATAGGTCTGCTCGTCTTTTAATGTAACCACGTTCGATGAGTCACCTCTCATCTCACGCTACCGTGTGGAAATAATTACAATTCCTTTCGCTGTTGACTTATTATGAAATAATATTAAAAAGTGAAAAACTTTTATTATGATTTTTGGAATTATATCAACATTTTTTTTTAAATCTAGATCAATATTCGAAATTACCAGTTATCAAAAACTTAAAATAATTTAATTCAACAGAATTTACGGTAATCATTTATGGTACAGGAAACGTTTATTATATAATGAGCATTTTTTTGTTTAAATTAAAACTTACTTAAGCCGGGTCTAGTCACCCTTAAGCGGCACTCTTTAGTTCTCTTCTCACCTTTATATCTCGACTTGGACCAAATGCTAACTACGCTCATTTACGAACATTTAATCATCGACAGTCTCCCTTCGCGAGATTTATGGTATTTTGCGAATAATATATATTCATATGTATTCTTTTTTAATTCGGTAGGTCAGTAATATTTATAAAAATACATTCATACAATAATAGTATTTATAATATCTATAAATTTAATTATTGGTTAGGTTAAATGGGTTCCCGGTAAATTGCTCGAATGCAATTGCTCGAATGCAAATTGCTCGAATGCAATTCCTCGAATGGAAATTGCTCGAATAACAAGTCCCTCGAATAACCAATTCCTCGAACGTCAAATGCTCGAATTACAAATTGCTCGAATTTTTTTATAAAAGCTTAAAAATTAACTACTCATTCTTTAAAAAAATATTTATGCAAAACGGGAAATAAAAACCATAAATCAAAAAAAAGTCATAATAAAAAAAAATTCCGGTTAAATGTTGTGGTTACTTTGCCTCTTTAAGAACCAATTATTTATAATGTATACTATAGCGAATTACTATATATACCTATTAGTCGACTAAATACTCTTTTACCACGTCTTAAGTGAAGAAGCGACGATGGACCTGGCTTGAACATGTGCTGCGAATGCCTCAAGAAAGCCTGAATTATGTTTCTATTACCAACAGAACTGATCTCGTCGTCGAGGAAGGTCATTGTTGACCACTCATAGAATGTACTTGGCGGAGATACGGCTTGCAGGAATGGTGTGGTAGGAAGTAAGAAGACTGGCGGAGGCAGAGAATCTTGGAATAACCACGTGGTAGTCATATGCTCATGATAAGGAGCGGATGAGGTTTAAAAATATCGAATTGATAGATTTTTGTATTTGTATTCCAAGATATGGATGACGAATGCATAGAAAAATATTTCCAACTCTAATTCTTAAGGTATAGAGAAATACTGACGGTGACACCTATTAATGAATAAAAATATTTGCTGATTTTTTCGCCAATATGAGAGTTGAAATATTTGTTCTCTTTTTTCAAATAATATACGTTTGATTTATCTTTATTCGTTTAGCAATACACAATATGCAGATATCCCTTTATCTTCATGTCAATCATCTTGTTTGCATAGTTTCGCATGCAAATTATGAATACAGTAAAATGTTTGACTTACCTTTTTGATATTTACATACAAATGTATTTGCTTTACGGAGAAACAACAAAACAATCATACAATTGCGTTTCGCGGTGACTTAAAAAGGGTTGAGTTATTGAATTCACCGCCCTCGTTGGATATAATTGCCCTATTCAGGCGGGTAAATTTAATCAGAAAAATGCATATTTATGCAAAACAAATAACATACACGCATTATGACAGCTTCGTTAGCAAATATGAAAACGTCGTATAAAAATATTATTTGTATTAATTGTGCATTTGGATATAATTGGATACTTACACAAAAAAACACATTTTATTCAGATTGAATAAAACAGTTTAAAACATAAATAAAATCACATAATTATCTTAGATATGATGTTTGTAATTAATAAACTGTCAGGGTACTCGGCACTATATGTACATTTATTTTTTATCAATAAACACAAATTTTTAAATTATCAACAAAATTTGTTGAACCAATTTTTATTTTCTTGACAAAATAACTGTTTTCAATGCTACAAACTAATTCATTTTGTGTAAATCAAAAGTTTTCAGTAAACCGTATCGAGTCGTAGAATAGTCTCAGAGACTGAATTAAGGTTTGTATGGAACGAGATAAAATATTAAAAATGCTCGGTTTACATTTGGTTGCTTTATGTAAGCAAAATTTTCTACTTTAATTGGTTTATCGCCAAAAAATCTCAGTCAACTATAATATCAAACAATATATATTTTTATTTTTAATAACATAAATATTTTATTATGATTACTTCGTCATCGGAAATAATCGATCATTTTATATTATCTCACTAATATTCATTCAAACAATGTTAAAAAAGCTTCAGTATTAAACGATTTTTTTTAAATAGACAATTATCCTAAAGCTACGTTCACTTATGTTAACTACCAAAAAGTTGTGAAAAAATAACTACCCTATTTACTAAGATACGATTATTTATTAAAATATATCTTTAAAAAAACACATCTAATAAATAACTCATATGTATAGTAAAACATATTCTCGGTTTCCAGGAAACATGAGACGCCACCTGGTGTTTGCGTCGCGAAACTTTGACGTTGCATTTTCCTCTCCGCCAAACTCGTGCTACATAGCTTTCATATATGAAGAAAACCTTGGCAGAGACAAATTAAGGTTCGGCTGAATACTATAGGAATATTACTTATTTTCTGGTATAAAAAGAGTAAGCCCATCTCCATTTTTTATATATATATATATATATTATATATAATGTTAGGTAACAATAGCCGCCTGTGTGGTCGAGTGGTCAATGTTGTTGGCTTCGGCTACGGAGGGCCCGGGTTCAAATCCCGGTACGGACAGTTTTATAAATTGATTTTTCAATCGATTTATGAATTTCTGTTCAAAGGCATGGATTTATGTGATGTCTTGATTTCCCCCCTCTCACCCATCCTATCCTATAAACGGGGCTTATCGAGAGCGATTAGCTTACCACTAATCCTGTCCTAGCCCTATCCTTCTATCCATACTCTCTTTGGAAAAAGAGAGGTTGAGCAACTGAGTAACAAGCAGTTCTCGTAGAAACACTTCTGTTGAGATAAACTCTATTAAGGAGTCCATATGCTCCACATTGGGAGCGGACATGGTTTAAAAAAAAAAAAAAAAACAATAAATTTGTAGGTTCGCAAAATATAGCAAACGCGGATTTCGCAAATATTTCTATCCATACTCTCTTTGGAAAAAGAGAGGTTGAGCAACTGAGTAACAAGCAGTTCTCGTAGAAACACTTCTGTTGAGATAAACTCTATTAGGAGTCCATATGCTTCCACATTGGGAGCGGACATGGTTTAAAAAAAAAAAAACAATAAATTTGTAGGTTCGCAAAATATAGCAAACGCGGATTTCGCAAATATATAAAAAAAAATGGACAGCTTTGAAGAAGCTGATGTATTCTTAGAAAAAATACATCAATAATAATCCTACCAATCTATTTGTAAGACTTAATAGTAGTTAATGGTGAATATATTTTAAATTAACATATTATCAGAAAAGTTTCGCTACTATACTAACTACTGTTTATTTTAGTGTAATGGCTTGGATTATACATATCACCTCCACATGTGGTGTAGCCTAGATGCGCAACTGTCTAGATGTTGTTTGCTTTTCGCTTAATTTAAATAATAATTGCATATTCATGAGCGAGGGGTGGGTTTTGTACGACACGGCTTGGCCTGTTTATTCATCGGGCCTCTGGCTTCGCGCTACGAGCTACGACCGCACCAGATTTTTCGGTGAAGTCATTTAACTCGAGGATATTTCACACGATGATAACAAACTAACTCAGCTAATGAATACACATACAAACGCAATTATTTTTCAAACTCTTTTCTAGCGGACCAGAAACAAGATAAGTTCGTTAACTCAATAATCTTTGCTAAGTATCTAGTTTATTTTGAACCGTATAAAGACTACAATAGACAATAATATTATATGATAATGACGAATTGCCAGATACTAATAATAAAACCACAAGAGACTAACATACAATATGTTAGTGTCTACAACGTATCGGTATAACCTATGTTTATTGATAAGAAGGTCTTCTTAGTATTTTATCATTTTTATATCAATTTCAATTAAAATTTGTGGGCATGGACATGGACGACCGTAAAAATAATCTCGAGATCAAATTTGTTTAAGGTTCATGTATATAAAGTTATAGCTATATATATAACGTGTAATTAATTGTAAAAATAAACTAAAATATCAGCCCTAAAAATAATTTCATTATCAAATCAATCTTCAATTCACTGAATTAATCATCTCCTAGTCACTAGTTGTCATGTCGGTTCTATGGCGCAGCAGCAACAATTAACAGTGCTATTCATACAAAAATAAATTGAAATGAAAATTGTTTTTTGTCAATTTGTTTTTGTATAAATAGGGCTGTTAAATTTTATTTCTTGTCTGTTGAAAATGCTCGCCATGAGCGAAACCAGTCCTGATCTTGATAAATAAAAGTGAAAATTAAGTATAAAGGAATATTGTGTTTTTTCTTAATGTAATGCCTTTCCACCAAATAATGACAGTGAACATTCTAAAAGTGAATAATGGTATAATATTTTCCTTTCGTTAAATATGCTTAAATTTTATTAGTATAGTATAATAATATACTTACGTGAACTTTAAAGTTGAATTCACCAATGATTTACAAAACTAAATATGCATTATTACGTGAGTCATGTACACACAATATAGCCATTTTTTATTAGCGGTTAGTCAAATTACGACTGTGATTAAAAAAAAATACAAATTGCTAAAATTTGAGTCAAAAGCATGGCTTAAATCCGAAAGTAAGTTTAAATAGGAACCGGTAGATTATTAAATGACTCCATTGCCCTATTAAAACACACATCACCGTGTATATCACGCTTTCCATATTACAACCGCGGGATACCAGTTCCCGCGACTCTTTCATTGTTCGACGAGTCAAATACAAATGTTTACACAGACAATGCGCTGCCATGACACTTTACAAAGTAGAACTATCGATGTTTTGACACTCATCATGATTATTGTAATGAGATTCGCTTTCATAAATATTTAGGATGCTACGAGACACACGTTGCTGTATGTAGCTCGTTCGAATTGTAATTAAGCATTCGAAATTTGAATCCGGCATCATGTGCTGCTCTGCGGGGGGAGTGTGCACTGAAAAAACTGACACAATTCAATTTTTAAATATCACGACATTTAAATATTACAATTGACAAACGTTCAATTCCTTTTTGGCTTACGGATCTAGAATATTCTGTATGCATCAATTTAAAACATACATAATAAATACCTGAGCGTTCGTAAATAAAAGTGTTTTTCACGACATAATATCTAAATGATATATTTTTTTCATTTATAGAAGAGTTGTAGGCTGCAGAAAATTTTAATTGTATTATAAATTATGATGACTAATATCAAAGACATACGGCCATTTTTTTATATTGTCAATGATAAAGGCCATGGAAAAATGTTATTGAATAAGAATTATAAATCGTCACCGTTCTGTCAGGAGTGGTAAGTTACAAAACTGATTGAGATTTCGACTGAAGGTGCTTGGTGGAATTTCAATATTAAATTTGAATCGTTCAAATTAGGTACATGCGATTAATATGGTGAAATTTAAATTAATTTTGGTATGTACCCGAGTGGTCAACGTCGTTTAACTGTTGTTGCAGTGAGCATGTGCTCGAATCTCAGTTCGGACAGTGATATAAGTTAAGTTTTCAAAAGATTTATTGTTTTTTTTCGATTGCATAGATATATGTAATATCTCAATTTCTTCATAACATAACTGTCCAATCGTTAATACGAAACCTAGCGACAACAACCAAATAACCACTTGTTATTCCCTTGCCTCATCTTTCAACCGTTATCCCTTCGAAAAGATAGGTAAAGCGTTAAGCGATTGATTAAAAAGCAATTCTAGAAAAACAGCTATTCAGTTTGCTGCGTAATGATTCATATTGTGTGCGGATATTGATATAAAAAAAATCTTAATATTGTTCAGACACGAATCCGCTATTATTTAAGTTTAAGATATTACAATGTTACTTTCAGCGAACGACTTTTTGATTAAATAATTTGTAATTTTATATAATTGCTACTTCAAAATTTATCACGCGTGATCTTTAATAGTAATTTGTAAATTTTACTCAGGGTTTTTTTTTTAATTACTCACGTACTAAATTTGATAAAGGAATTCCTTAAGTGAGGTGAGTAAATAGTAATATATAGTCAATGCCTTTCCTGATATTATAATACAATTGTCTTTCTACTACTACTTTCAGTTTTATAGCTAGATCATCGTTTCTCAACCGGGGTCTACGTGGAACAAACAATAACAAGGCAAAACGCTTAAATGTACACCCCTAAAAAAGATTAGACGAATGAGATAACGCTCTAAAATTGTTGTCCCTGACGCTATAAGCGATATTGAACAATTGTTAATTTAAAACGCAATTTACCTAATTGTGTCGCTTAAGCTCCTTTGCCGATTATGTGTAAAATGAAGTGTAAAAGTTTCAATGAAAAGAATACAAAATACAGTGGAACCTCTCATAACAAGAACCTCTTATAACGAGTAATTCACATAACGAGCAAAACAGATTGTGAAAAAAGTTCTCTCTTAACGAGCGATATTTCGCATAACGAGTGACGCAGAGTTTTGGAAAGATCACTGTCACATCGTTACTTGCCTCAAGATAATTGACAAGGTGTGGGAAGGGGTTACCAAGAGAACCCTCACTTCAGGTTGGAAGAAGCTTTGCCAAGGAGCGTTGTCGAATGTGATTTTGAGGGGCTTGAAACAGTACCTGTGGAGTCTACAGTCAGCGAGATTGCATCTTTGGCCAATACCATGGGACTGGAGGTGGATAACAACGATATTGTTGTGCTTGTGAAATAGTAAAGTCAAGAGCTGACCACCGAAAAGCTTATGAAGTTGCATTGTTTTTCCCACTAAGAAGTTATGGAGGAGAGTTTATTAGTGGAGGAAGAGGAAGTAGCAAAGAAACAATCTTCTGGCGCAATAAGAGAAAAGCTGAAAGCACGTGAAACTGTAGCATCGTACATTAAAAAGCATCAACTAGTCGATTTTGTATCGTTTTTTGCAAATCGTAATCGCATTCCAGGTTGTTACGCTCTTTAACAATTTATAAGTATGTAATTTTACTTGAATACACGTTAAAAATATTTTAAAAAATGATTTTTTTCGACATGGAACGCATTATTGTATTTTACATTGTTTTATATGGGAAAAAATTGTTTCGCATAACGATTAAGATTTGGAACGAATCAAACTCGTTATGAAAGGATCCACTGTACTTATTTTTGCATCAAACTTGAAACTCTTCACTCTTGTAATTTGAGGTAGGTAAGTACATTGTTCAGTTGTTGATATTAAATATTGTACAGTATACTTGACATTGTGACATAATATAAGTTTACTTTGTAAAATTCGATGACCTTAATCATTATTGCGTATAATTTTGTCAGAGTGATAAGAAAATCCGCCTCTTCCCCGAAAAACTCAGGATAGGTCTGATATTAAGCGATCTCCCTGTTAACTTATTGGCACCATATCGCTAGCTACTACTGTTTTAAACATTCCTGTCTGAGCGTTGCAAGTAGTTGAAACCAATCAATAGATCCATCAAGACATTTAATTGTAGTATTTTATTCTTGTCCGTTGAAAATCACTTAATGCAAGCCACATACCACTCCGAGACAGGCGGAAAAAGTGACGTCAATCCATTCACACTTTCCGATAAGAAGTGCAGATAGGTTCGCTAAGAATGTATTCGCCCGGGCAAAGTAGAGTGACCTGTTAGAATATTTTCGTAGATGCAAGTCACGCACCCTTGTTTATCCATCAGAATATCAGGACTGAGTGACAGCCAGCCAACCGCTGCAGCTTTACACAATGGATAAATATTGTTATACAATTCACATAACTAGTTTTTGCTATACATATATTAATTGTTGTTACTTATTTCAATTTAAAACTCCTCTGTTTCAACAATGAATGAAAATATAATGAATTATGTTTTTGTGTGAATCCATCTAATACAATATCGAAATATATAATTATAATTTTGCAGGGCGATTTGTAAATTATGGGAATTTACGGATTTCCTAAAATGAAAAAATAGGAGAGCTTTTTTTAGCTCTTTCGGAATTTCTAATTTCAAAAACCCAGGAATTTGCAGAATTACCAAAATTTAAAAAAAAAAATGGGAAAATTATTTTTAGCTCTCGCTCAATATTTTGTTGCACATTACATTTTGTGATGGAAAAGATTTTTTAAGTTTTCAAGCTACTACTTTAATTTTAGCTCACTGCATAGATATTTTATATTATTAAAGTATAAAAAAATATTTTACTCCTCCATGTATGCGCCCTCTTATGGTTTGCACCCTAGGCGGTTGCCTATTTCGCCTATATGGTGGCGCCGGCCCTGCTTACTATCCTTAAAAATGCTATCCAGGTATCTTAAAAGACAATTCATTTATAACACTTTGAACGAATATACAAAATTAAAGATTCCGCATAGAACAATATAAATTATATATTCAGAGCAATCAGACGCTTATTACATTATCGAGGCATGTAACACGCAAACAATCTAAAGCAGTGATACTCATTGATACACTTTTTCAAAAAAACTGGTGTGAGTATTTTGGATGAATTTGTGCTTATATTTATAATATGTCACTATATTATGTGGTGTATTACGTATTCAAATTAATATGCTGCGGCCTACGTAATGTAGCAAAAACCTACATGCGAGGATGCGACCCAGACGAAAAAAGGTAATGTTTTTAATGTTTCAAAAAAGTTAATTTATGTTGTCTTATAGCTGTTATAATGTTACATATTATATTAAATGTTTGTAAAATCACGCATCTTTATAAATCGTAGAATTAATACCGCTATGCAGTGTACAATATGTATATTGACGGACAAACATAAATATGTTCGAAAAATCGATCATCACTTAACATAAACGAATCGAAGAAAAGACATAATGGAGCAGATGCACGAACAGGTGTGAAAAGAATTTCATGAATGTACTCCGCCCCCTATAATGTATTATTTTTTTCTCATCTCAGCCTACTTAACGAACAAAAAACACACTTTATATTAGTGTTGTTGATCAAATAAAATCACTCACGAAAAATATACTTTTTTTCCGGTCATGGATCTTTGTTGAAATGGTGATAGGCTTTTTATTGAATGCATCTCTATTTTAAATGACAAATAAGTCAAAATAATTTACGTAATAATAGTGAATACCATTTATAATGCTACCCGAGTCTAAAAGCAGTAAAAAAACTAAATTCCTAAAGGATTTTCTTTTTCTAAGCAAGATAACATTATTTTTTCATTTATCAATCATATAAAAAAACCATTCTAATTAAAAAAATCATCAGACAAAACGTTGCAAGATTTACGAATAGACTGAAAAATTATTTTTACTTTTCAGTAATAAATTACAAAATAAAATTGGAGTTACAAAAGTACATATCAAATTTAATTATAAATTAGGTGTTGTGCATCACTGGTATAAAATGAATATGTTCTAAAAATTTAATTTTTCCTTGCGACCCGAATCCATCATAATTTGTTTTTATGCGGCTGGTTAGAAGAAAAAAATGCGCATGCCTGGTTTATGTTTCGAGAAAATTATGTTTCGTAAAGTAATGACGGAAAAATAGTACCCCAAAATGCATATTCTCAAATCTAGAAGCAAACTTACAGTAATGATAAATGTATGGTTATGAAAAAATATCCGTCAGTCTTTTCTTATTCCACTGCTTCTGTAGGCATCTTGGCTTAACAAATATCGTATTGAATAACATTAATAGATTAAATGAAGCTCGACTAATATTCACATGACATGATAAATAGTTTGTTCGGAATCAGGGTGTGGTACTTTTGTCAACGCCGTGACGACATATGAATAGATTTACAGGTAAACTTGTTTCCATTGGACAAGTAGATTGGTAATGTCGACAAACTCGGAAGCCTGGTGCGCTAGAATGTTACTACTGAAACAAAAAAACACATACGTATAACAATTAACATTAATGTGATATTTTAAGAGCGATTAGTTAACCACTGGTCCTGGTTCCTTTCGAAGAGAGTATAGATATAAATATAGGGTTAGAATATAACTGGTGTTAAGGATCCCTGTTTGGTGGAAGGTAATTTCAAGACATCACATGCATGAATGCCATCGCTCGCTGTGGTTTACTAACTAGTTGGTAAGACCTCGGATCAACCGATCAGACGAACTTGGGTTCGATTCTCGAGATTTTCAACATATTTAGCGCATTGGCATTATCGGTAATGATGAAAATGTAGCTGGAATAAGGACAGCAACCGAAACAAATGACATTACCCACTCGGCCACAGACCTGGCACATTTAAGATTTATGTTTCCTTAATAAACCGACTCGGTCGCCAGTCAGTGAATTATGTTCCCGCCGTTCCCTCTTTTCATAATGAGTTCCGATTTTCTCGTCGAAAATAATAAGCGAACGAAGAAAAAATCTGAAAATAATAATTTGTTACCAATAAACCAGTTAGTTTCGGTACATTACGAACGCCGATCTGCAGTTATTATCGCCAAATCACCATCTTTCACATATTAAAATATGTACGACTGGGGTGTCGTATCCCTCTCACACCTGTGGGCAATACCTAAAGTGCGAGTGCTATGGAAGGTGTTGCGTGGCCGTTCCAATAATGTAATGGGCGTTTCCTTAGCAATTCATCATCTATGGACTTTGCCGGTGGCTCCAAACAGGTGAGCCGGGAAACGATTTTTCAATGTAGTTTTTAATATCAAATATAACGTTTTTGTCGAGAAGATTTTTAATATACATACATGAAAAAAAAAAATAACAATGGACAATTTAACCAACTGAAACGTTTTCAAAACATCTTAATCAATAACATGAATGTTTCAATATGTAGTTTACTATTTTGTTTCCATTATAAGATGTCACTGTCTTAAAAACTCGTGATATGATATGCATAACTCTTCAGTTGTATTTATTATTAAAACATTATATATAGATTTTTTTAAACCATGTCCGCTCCAAATGTGGAGCACATAGACTCCTAATGAAGTTTATCTCAACAGAAGTGTTTCTACGAGAACTGCTTGTTACTCAGTTGCTCAACCTCTCTTTTTCCAAAGACAGTAGGGATAGAAGGATAGGGCTAAAACAGGATTAGTGGTAAGCTAATCGTTGTCGATACGCCCCGTTCGTAGGATAGGATGGGTGAGAGGGGGGAATTCAAGACATCACATACATCCATGCCTTTGAACAGAAATTTATAAATCGATTGAAAAATCAATTTATAAAACTGTCCGTACCGGGATTTGAACCCGGGCCCTCCGTAGCCGAAGCCAACAACGTTGGCCACGCGACCACACAGGCGGCATATATAGATGGTAGACATAATTTAAATTTCTTAATTACTTTTTTTTTTAATCCATGTCCGCTCCCAATCTGGAGCATATGGCCTCCCAATGGAGGTATCTCAACAGAAGTTTTTTCTACGAGAACTGTTTGTTACTCAGTCGCTCAACCTCACTTTTTTTAAAGTGAGTAGTAGGGAAAGAAGGATAAGGCTATAACAGGACTAGTGGTTGGCTAATCGCTATTGGTACACCCAATTATTAAAGGATCAGAAGGATGGGAGGAGAGGAAATGATGTGAATTGACATCACAAACCCCCAGTGCTCGATTACAACTTTGAATTGAATAATTCTCAAATTCACTGTGGTCTGGCCGGGAATCGAAGCCAGACCTGCGTGATCGGTAGAGCAAGCTCTAACCAACTGGGCCACAATTCTTAATTACTAACGGTACTTAACACTTGAGTACTGAAACGTCAACAATAGGATCGAGGAGGGATGGGGTACAAAGTGACCACAGACAAATTTGCGTTATATTTTCATTACATTTATTGAGGAATCATTGAAGATTACAATAAATATCAGCTAGATATTATTGGTATTTAGCGAATGGTTAAAACAAGAAGAATTTTGTAATGTGAATGCGCCCCATTGCCACCCGAAGGTTAAACGTAAATTAAGTGTAGAAGGTTGGTCGTGATTGAAGAAGGGAAAAGTAAAACTATTTACGTTTTCTTTTTAAGCTAGTGATGAACATTTGGCGACCGTCGTGTAAAAAAAACTCCACCTTCAAAATAAAAAACGACTTTGAATCCGAAGAAATTTTTCAATAATATCATTTAACTTATATGTGTATATGTATTCCATCAGATCATCGTTAGCCAGCCAAGCTTGCAATGTCAACACTATGGACTATTGTGGTTTGAATACACATCATAAAATATATATTTTTGAAATCATTTAAACCGCTCATTTTTCACGACTCCGACTCCACAGCCCTGCGTAAAACTATTCTCCGACATACGTTTAACACTCTTACATACACACGCTTTATGTATTCGCATCGTGCGCAAACGCACTGCTTTGCCATGCTTTTCAGACAGACTTATATAACTCAAGATAAATATGTTATACATATTGGAAATTAAATACATCAATATTTACATGGTTATCGCTTTGAGAGGCACCTCGCATGTACAGGTAACGCATAATATTATGCATCTACTTGACATTTTGTAAAAAAAAAAGCTCAAAGTGTATTGTGGAACGGTTTCTCACCTATCCGAGCGCGGCATCCAAATTTATGAATTAGCGTAAGTAATAAGAATATTGTATGGAGAAAAGAGAGAAACGTTTAGTGAACCCGCGGAATCTCTTTTTTCTCAGATTCCGAAAGCAGTGCTCTGTAATTTGCCGAAAACGCCGCCATCAACGTCAGTGGGCCAAAATTATTTTTAATAGTTTATTATAAAATATAAATGATGGCTCCCAAGTATGTCAGACAATCGCTTGGATTTTTTTTGTGACTATGACATAGCTTCATTTTATAATTACCAAATAATTACCAAGTAAATTTATAATTTACATTTTATAATTACCAAAGCAAAAGCAACAAAATTCAATAATAATTGCTACACCTTGCACTTCATCAGAAGATTTTTCAGTGGTTATTCTGTTTCTTACAATTCCTACGTCATATTTCATTTTACTAATACACGTGTTTAGTGACAATTTTAAAAAATACGTACAACTGTTTGACGGGCTGAGCATAACCGCTCCTTATCGTAATATTAACTCATATCTTTGCACAAAAGGTAATAATCACTCAAAACATTTGTTAAATTAGATAAATAGCCTACATACAATCAAATTATGTAATTCTAAGTTAGTTCGTAGTAAAATGGTCAACGTTGTTGGAATCTGAGACGAATCTGAGGGATTCGGATCTTAGCACGAACAGCATTTTTTTCATTTCTGTAGGAAGGCATGAATGATTGCATTCCTTCCCACCATTACAATCCTAAAATAACGGGATGTAGCGAGAGCGATCAGCTAACAGCTAGTCTTGTCACTATTTATATATTTTCTCTCTCTAGTCTCTTAAAAAAGCGTGAGTAACAGTTCTCGTATAAAAACTTATATTTAGAGCTGACATGGATTAAAAAAGAATTTTATAAATTATGTAAATTATAATAAATGGTTATTTACTATTTGAAGTAATATTATTTTTTCCTTACAAACATGAAATATTTTTTAGTAATAAAGACCGTTGTTATCATTGTAAAACAATATTTTACAAATAAATATATGAATTAAAAATTAATATAATTGCTAAGTCGTAATTTTTCCTTACGGACGTTGGCCATACGTGATAGATTATTTTATCTGACCCGAGTTGATGCGTTCGAGTTCTTTCCACCGTAATGGTTATGCGTTCGCTTGCCAATAAGCGTTAATACACTTTTAAAGTGTTACCTTTGTCTTCATTTTTAATATTTTCTTTCCATCTTTGACATGAACACTGCCACTTATGATAGTTTATTATATTTCTGTAAGCACAACATCGTTGAAGAATTCGATTAGTTTCAAACAATTCATTGAATTTTTGTCAATTTTTCCCAGTATACCAATAAACATTTTTTTATTCACATTGCATTTTTATCTTATAAGACAAATTTTAACTATTTAACTTGTGGTTAAAAATATATTTCATTAGCATTGCTTTTTCTTTAACTATGTAAAATGATGGTCGCAGCACTTGATATAACTCTAACGTCCACAAGATGTCCAGATTAAACGACTAATTTATTTACATAAAGCAGTTAAATACTTTTAATATTATTGAAAACATCAAAGAAAGCAGCTTTCTACAATAATTTGCAAATTTTACTCTCAGCGCACTTTTATAAAACTAATTTTTACCAAACCCGTTATATTGGCTATTTGAGTTGGCTGTCTGTTGTATATTGGCTATCGGAGTGCAAGACGTTAATAACTGTTAACAATTATTCTTGTACGATTCTTGTAAGAAGTCGATCGCCATGAAACAATATTTTTTTAATTAAAAGTAACTCCTAACTTCAAAACGGCTAAGTACCCTTGCTATTATACAATAGATCGGAGATACCAGCAGCGTTATCTATCGTTATGCGACCACATCATATTTGACAGTAAATGACGCAAGCTGATTAGCCGATTTTTCGTTCTAACCGTCGTTTACTGGTGAAAAGGCATTAATTGTATTGGTTTATGAAAATAAAACATTGTTTGCTTGTGCCAATTCCAAAACTTTATAGGTACACGGTGGTAAGGATTTTCAACTGACTCAATTTTTGGAATAAGTATAACTAAATTGCGTTATATTTTTATGTTTAAAAAAATATACCCATGGTAAGTGTGTCAAATGTATGCAGTGGCGTAACAATAGATTTTGCCGTTTTATATTTTTGAACCCTCACCTCCAATTTATTTTATTTTCAGTAGCGGTACATTGGGGATATTTTTTATACCATAAAGCAAGGGTGTCCAATCTTTTTTGCCCTGGGATCGACTTTTCAATCTTAAGTTTTCTCGCAATCGACTTCTTACATGATTCCTTAAGAAATTTTATTAAATGTTTTTTCCCTTCTTCAAACTTAGCAATATTTATTTTAAATGCGAAATACATAGAGATAGGAATGTGCTTACAAAATAATTAAAAAAATATATTTTTGTACATTTTATATTTAAATTAAATTATAAAGCTTTCGGGATCGACCGGTCGATCGCGATCTACCAGTTGGACACCCATGCCATAAAGTAACTCTTGCAACGCCACTGACTATATTTAGTTAATATTGTTATTTATTCAAAATGAGCATGAAAACTAGGGTATCCAATCCCGGTATTTCAAGATTGAGGATAATAAGTGAAAAAATCTCGAAAATGTATCGAAACCAGTCAACTACCCAATGTTTTCATTTTGGGAATTCCGTAATTCCCAGATTTTTAAAATCGGCCGGCGACCAAAAAAAAATGAAATCCGTCAGTGAGCTAAAAAAAAGGTGCTTCGCCTTGCTATGTACATTATTTTAAAATCTCTAAATTTTCGACATTTTTCCCAGCGATCGATCCCGGGATCCCGAAACCCCAAGAATTTATGGGTCCACACAAGAAGGGTCAGGGATTGGATGCCCTAATGAAAACCTCAAACAGGAACACGTTATTTGAGTTATTATCTTTGAAATATCAATTGAAACTTATTTTGATTTTGATTTGAGTTTCAAAAATATAAAATCAATAAAATATTACACATTTTTAATAACGTAAAACTTTATATACTAACTGAAATCCCAAAATATTGTTTTATTACTCGTAAATATGTTATTGTTTTGGATAGCTTATATTATATTTATTATATATTTAAATACCCTCCAAGTTTTTTTATTAATCCTTTTTGAGAATAGCAGTGATACAAAAAAAAAATTACATTGCTGATAACGTGTGTCATTTATCAATGCTAATGGCGCATTATATAAGTATTCAAAGTGTAACTAATTTGTCTATACATTTGCTGGTCGAAGCGTGACAAAATGTGTATCACTAGGTAGGTATATATATAAAACACAAAATGAAAGCCCTTGTTAACAGTTTTGACTAAAAAAAAACAGTGATTCTAAACCCTTCATTTTTCAGTTTTAACTATATATTTTTAAAACACGTACATAATACAAACAACGAGTACTTATACGTTAATCATAAAAGTTAGTTAAAAAAATGAAAAAAATACCGATGGTGTTAAATCACATGATTCTATAACAAAAATCATTATTTTTTAATTTAATTTAATACTTTTTGTATTAAAAACTTTTCATAAACATTCACCAGCTGACAATGCTGGATATGAGCTGAACCACTCTTGATCTAAATTAATAACGTATGATTGTACAAAGTGTTTTTATTACTATAATGATTTTTCACCATTTTTAAGTACAATACTCTTTGATAAAGATTGTCGACCTCACTCGTTAGACTTGGTGTTAACATTATTTTTTTAGTATAAAATATTATATAACGTTAACATATTGATATAAATCAAATTACATAAAATATAAATTATATAACAAAATTAAAACTTGAAAACAAGTACATATATCGGGCCAGCTCGACAAAATCATATCAAATAATATATCTCACTTCCATGGGGAGTAAATCGATCGTTCTTGAATTGATTGAGTTGAGTATTTACGCAAAAAAACATGTCCATCGAATCTCAAGTTATCATCAGGATCACAAAGTACCCATAACAGGCGTGGGGAACCTGCGGCATTTTGGCTACTCTGGTGCGGCCTTCTGGCCAATTCTGTAATTCTGTAAATCTATGTAAATTCGTAAATTCCCGACATATTCCGACCGTAAATTCCTGTTTCCAGCCAAAGATTCCCTAGTCAATCTTTACTGTGGCCTTATGTCGAATCAGAAAAATGAATGCGGTATTTAGAGAAGAAAAGGTTCCCCCACCCCTGACCTATAACAACGTTATTCATTTTGACAGACTAGAAAGCCGAAAAAAATATGCCTGCTACATTTTTATAATCCATGTCCACTCACACTGTGACGCATATGGCCTCCAAATTGAACTGTCTCAATAGAAGTTTTTTTACGAGAACTGCTTGTTACTCAACTGCTTAACCACTTTTTTTCGAAGAGTGTTGGAATAAAAATAATAGGGCTATAACTATTGTCTAAAAAATAAATGAAGAATTTAAAATGAGTAAATGGTCTTAATTTTATATTTGAATATTATGTCATGAAATATAACCGCCCCTGCATATACAAGGGGTGCATTCATCCAATGCCACATTGACCGGCTGCCGCTGGCCATAACAGTTATTTTAGGATTGTAAAGGCAGGAAGGTATTTTCAGACATCACAAACATCCTTATCTTCAAGCAGAAGTCAATAAATCGATTAAAAAAATTGCTGTTCGTATCTGGACTTTAACTTGAGAGGTATGTACGTCACGGAAGTCAACCACTTTAACCACTGCACCACAGACCCTTGGCATACGTGAAACTATTATACCATACGATAATGACAGTTAAATAAAACTTTGGTGCTTGAGAAAACGGTGAATCTGAATTAATATTTCATCCACGCAATTAAAATACAGCGGTATAAATATTATTAACTTTTTAAGTTGACCATCTCTTCACCATAACATAAACGTAACTATACATTTGTAAGTACCAACTGTACATCGATTCTCTGGGTAATCATTTATTGACCATGTGATTGCCAATAAAGTCTGACGCTAATTTATAATATGGCAAAATTTATATTATACCAACTCATTTAGTAGCGGAATGGTGCAATAAAAGTATCCATGTTTAGAATGCGAACGTGATAATATTGTTTTATGTTTATTGCTCTCCAAATGTTAATTAATGTGATTTATTTAATTAATTGGCTGGGTACCTTAATGCCACGTTATAAATGATCTCATACTGCCAGTTAAAAAGCTCATTAGTTTAATATTTTTTTATAGCAATTTTAATCGATATAAAGTTGTATTGCAAGGCAACTTTATGACAATTCAATCGAGCTGTTCAAATTCAAAGCCCTTTGTTAAATTAAAATAAAACAATTTTACCAGATCACATCAGTACCAAGCTGCAATTTCTGACGATGGCTTAAATGTATTATGAAACATCAGGATTTGTCACATTTTGAATTGTCTAGTTAAAAAATTATATGGTCAAATATGTAATTCGATGTTTGATATATAATCTATGACTTCAGCGATTATCCTTAACACTTCACTCAACTTAACACAGTTAGTTCTCCTTAAAATATCTACCAATAAAATATTTGTTTATATTTATATCATTTATGACTCATACCAATAGCTGAAGTTGTGTTCCCTTAATCCGAGAAATAACAAGATGGTAAGTAATTTTCTCCGCTTGATTTAGCAAATTTAATTCCTCTTATGGCTATCATCACGCTAAGGTTTACGAGAACCGGTTAAAAAGCTATTTAACCCTTCAAACACAAAAGAATATAAATTCAAACGTTAACCGATAAACTCAAATGAACGACTGTAAGTAAAATAAATATTCAACGTATATATCGCTCGCCACATAGTGTATAATATTAATAATAAAAAAAACTCGTTGTGGAAAACAATTTTTTTTAATTCATCATAAGACGTAGGCAATGATTATATTTTTAAACTCTATTTTACAATTTTAGTTTAGTTGTGTAATATTTGCATTCGGTCACTAAAAGTACACGACGCGATTCGAAAGTGGATTTTATTAATCACTATTTACTGCCAAGCATAAATATTATATTAAATTAATATCGATAATAAAAAATGGTACACACTTTAATTATTCATTTAACTAAGGTCAAAATTTCGATTAATTGTCGTTGAATTTTTTAATAATAAGAATTCTTTTATAATTTAAATAATAACATTTTTATAAGAGTTAAGTCATTATATACGCAAAATAAGGCAAATATTTTATTAGACATTATAAAACGAAGTACAATAGTAATATATAATATGTATGGCATTTTAATGATATTATTTAAATGGGAAAAAATTAACTAAATATTCTTACTAACGCTTGGAGTTAATATTCACAAATTGATTGAATAATCTTTGTATAAACAGACCTGTAGAGTCGTTAAAAAATAAAACGACTCCAGCTCCGACATCCAATAGAAACACGACTTTGATTCCAATTGCGACTCTGAAAACGGTTTTAAAAAAATAGTGAATTTTTTCCTTCCGGTCTACGATTTTTCAATTACTTCTCTTTCTTCCAGTCCATGCAGTCAATATTTCACCAATCAATACGATGAATCTGCTAATTTTCGTATATAGTTGGCTTACTAATACTGTATTTACTCTTGGATCACAGCTTCCTATGTGAACGGGGGAGGGTGAATTTTTAGTATTTTATCCCATTATCGTGATAAAGAATTGAGGAATTCTTCCCTACTTTTTCATAATGTTAAAAATACAATTTATTTATAAATTGTATTTAATGGGTTCGGAACTCTAATATTTTTTATGCTTACTGGCATGAAGTGGCGCAACTTTTGAATCTAGCGATTTGCAGTACGTTTTTTTTAAAGTAGTCGGAATCGTTATTTTATTTCCGACTCCGGTAAAAACAGTTTAAAACCGAACCACAGTCCTCATGCGTTTATTCGTAGAATCCCCTTGATTGAGTTCTTATCTCTGCAGTGATCATAAACATTCCATTCACGCATAAGTTATCAAAGATGTATAACTACTCTATGTTTCATAATTTTTAGCATTATGGTGATAAACACTGTGTACAATTTTACTTTCGTTCGAAGTATATTAAATAATCACATTTCAGAATACATCGAATGGTGTTTTATATTATAATGAGTTGAACACTAACAATCGAAGGTTAAAGTGGCTTAAGACAAGACACCCTAAATGGCATCGATTCTTCATACCGTTCACGCGAAACTGTTTATTGCCAACTATTTATGATCGTTTCATCGTCACGGTTGAGGGGAAGGTAACTATGCAGAAATCCGACACAAAAGACCTCTGCGTGCTCCAAAAGAAGGCATCATCGTCAAATACAAAAAAAGTAAGGCGATTTTTTCATGTTTAAGTTTTATTCGAGTTATATGATATTATAGCAAAATCTGCCTGTCGCGTTTGGATAAAGTGACGGTTTACAGTTGCTTTCATATCGCCATTTGGATTTATGATTTGTCTGCACACCTTTCGCAATCACAATTAAATGAGTAACACATTTAATAAAAAATATGTTAATTTCGAATTAAGACGCATTCATTATTTTAAATATTTACCACTTTTCGTTTTGCTGGATAAAAATATAATTATAAAAATTGGTACATTAAACATATACATGTTCTGATTTCGCAAAGAATCATTTTTTTATGACAACCATATATTATTTATGTGGATTTTACCGAGCCCAATAAAAATATTTTTTTAATAATTACAATCGCTTTTCTTTCATTGATTTGTTCAAGGCATTTTATTTTCAATAAATAATAGTGTCACATTAAAATTTATTTTTAAAAATCGCCAACGACTTTCTTTGTCCACACCATATCCGATACCAATATTTATCATGTGGACATCTTATTATACCATAATATTTAACAAGAAATGCTTTTTAGATTATAGATTTTTTTTTCGATCCGCTCTTTACAGAAAGTTTGATGAAGATTCTCCATTGTATGCCTCTACAGACCTCTCTCTACCTTGCTTTCAAAATAGTAACGTATTTTTGTAGATTATTTTACAACTGTTTGATTTTAAAGTGTCATAACATCAAACATAAAAAATAGACCACTAGACATGTCACACATCTATATAGTGTTTAATGTCATAGTTATATTATACATATCAGGTAAGAATTATTTAACTGCATTTTCAAGCTATTAAAAGTTTATTGAACTATCACGTTTCATAATAAATTACAAAATTGGGCCCCTAACGAGTTTTCGAGGATAGGCATATTAGACAAATTATAGTAACATATTAACATGTCCAGAAGTGTGCGAAAAGATAAGTTCAACCCTGCTTTGGAGGCTTCTAAGGGACAGGGTTGCTAAGCCCTAGCTCGAGGGTCCGCAGACGTAGTGAAGAAGGGAAGGAGGAGAAGTGGACCGCCATTAGGCCTCATAATAACATAGCGGCGCCTCTCAGTTTCACACCTACGTCCAGACTCTTGGATACAATAAAAGGGTGCCTCGTGAAAGAATATTAATTTAATATTGTTTTTACATTCAAACACATTTTCAGTTTAATTTAAATACAATGATTAGTAAACTTACAATTATAATAACACCTAACCCCAATTAAATTATTTTGTTTTATAGTGCAAAGTGAATTTTCATTTAAATACATTTTTTATCAATATTACGTAATGGTATTAACAAAAGAATCATACAATCAGAAAATGTAACAGTTCACAATATTTTGCAATGCAATTCTTTTTTTTTACTCAATGATTAATATTCAAAATATAATTAATTATCCTATTTCTAGATTTAACATATCGTTACATTACTTATCATTTCAATTTTTATACAAAGTATTTAAATTTTTACTTAAAAAATGGGAAATACAGTAGGTTTCACAACTTTAAACTCTTTCGAAAATTCTAATATAGATGTTATACTATAGATGTATCAATTACAATTTAATGTTATTACATTTTGAAAAAATGTTCTTCCGAGAATTTTAAGTTTTAAAAAATCTTATTTAAAAGTAATACTTAAATGTAGTTACCAATATTTAATAAGTTTTAAAATGTAATTATAATTTATCATTTTATCAATTTATTCTGTAGGTAAACCTAATTAATGTAATATAAAAAAAATAGTCGGTCACACTTAACATTATCACTTTTATTTTTCTTAATAGAACTACGATACTTAATTTAACAAATCCAGTTTCTGTAGCCTAGTAGTAAAAGCTCCACTCAGTAATCAGAAGGTTCCGAATTTGAGTCCGGGAAAGTTTAATATCAAATACTCATTTCATAAATGTAATATTTGAAATCTTGATCTTGATGTTCCTCTCGAGTGTCAATATGAAAAAAAAATGTTGAGTTCTTCTTATTAAGTGATTAAGTAAAATTGTTTAATAAAGGTAATTGATTAACTATATGTACAATATTTATTCAATCATAACTATTACATTTTTTTTTAATAAAAATCTTTTAATTGTTTTTAATACGTTTTTTTTCTACGTCGCTTCTAATGATTCTGTCTAGGTTTATCGTAGATTTAAAATATCATAACCTAAGCACGCATACATTATTTAAAAAAGCGGTCGTCGACGTTATACGGGAGCCCAATTTTTAATTAGTTTTTCTCAAAATAATAAAGATTGTATGCTTTTTGTTGGTGTTGGGTGCGTGTGAACCGTATGGTCCACGAGCCGCCTTAGGCAGAGGTGTGCGCCGCACCGCTTCGGAGGTTAATTAGTCTCAACATGTAATTATCAGCGGAGCGCTCGTAAATAAAATAAACGCAGAGGCGCAGACTGCAACAGGGGCGAACGAATTCTGTAATAAATTTATAATTCTTGCTAACTATTTAAAATGTTGCGCCGTCAATCGAGATTTTTTAAACTCTCCTTTGATACTCGACGAGTCAATTCGTTTTTAAATAGTGTGGCCTAAGATAACGCGCCAATTCTAAATGATATCCGAATGTAAAATTCTGACACAGCAGCATCCAGGACGAAATTTACTTAAAACTAATTTAATTGCTTTTTAAAATATACGGTATTTAAATCTGCGTAATTTGCTTCCGTGGCGAATTTCACGGGTTCGAGTACAAACAACACTTTGTTAATCGGTTTATCAGTTTCTGTTCAAAGGCATGGGTTTTGTAAGGTTTTAAAATTCTCTTGCTTACCTTTCAAAATTAGAATAAACGGGGCGTAGCGAGATCAGTTAGTTAACTACTGATCAGCTCTATCCAGCGGTGGGCTGGTAATATGTTAACAAGGGACTCGGTAAATCTCAGCCATAATGTCTTCATACCATGGATGATGCATATGACGTGGCTCACTGCCTTTTTTGCGGCCCGTTGGTTGTCTCTGTTGCTCCTTCAATTAAAAAAATGAATGAGCAACAAAGTCTTCCGTTTCGTATTACAATTTATAAGAAATTACAGTTAAGTGGTGATTTTATCTTAAACGAATGGTTTTCTTAACTTAACAAGGGTCTCGGGCGAGCCCCTCGAACCCCCTTCCAGCCCACCCCTGGCTTTATCCTTATATCCTTACTATTTTCGAAAAATAGAACATGAACAACTGAGTAACAAGCAGTTCTCAAAGAAAAACTTATGTTGAGATACTTTTATATCTTCTATATATCATAATTTCACATTGGGGGCTGACAAGAATTAAAAAATATTTGTAAAATTTAAAATCGACCATATCCGCTAACGCTTCTAATATTAAACATATGGACTCTATTTTTATTCGGGTGCAAAAACATTGATTTTTTGTAGAGAGCAAGGAAATGACGGGGATACTCTAGCTGTTGGCTAATTGCAAAATCAATTTATATAAGTGTAAAAATTGGGAATCAACGTTGGTAACATTGTGTGAAATAAATAATTTCGATTGGTCCGACCGTAACTTTTTTAATATGAAATAGAATTTGTTTGCTTTGTTATTCCAGAGGCTGTGTAGCAAATTGTGACACGTGTTTCACCTTTTGAAATACCACAAAACAATTTTGTATTTTTTAAACTTAGAACTAGAATCAATTATTTGCTCACTCGTTTATAACCGTTACGATAGTTGGTCTGAAGATGCTTCTTAAAGAGGTGAATCACGTGTTATTATTTGTTTAACAACCTGTGGAATAACAAAGTTTTCAAATTGTATTTGATATTTAAAGTAAATATCGAGAGTGGAAAGGAAAAAGGACGTAACCCACACATGAAAAAACGTGTTTTCATGATTTTGGACCATATGCAAATTATGAATTATGCACATCCTTTAAGTCAGTGGTGCACAAGCTTTTTGAGAGAAGGGCCAATTTATCTATTTAAAAATTTTCGCGGGCCGCAAAGGGTAAAAGTGAAAAAAAAATATTGATATATTACACTAGATGTGATATAAATTTTATATTTTATTTTTAATTTAATAATTGCATAATTTTATCGGCAACTTCGATCCTTTTCCGCTCCACATTACGTGCAGATTTGCACGATGGAACTTAGAGAGATTTCTGACACTGCATACTGGCAGCAAGCATTTTGATGTCGGGTTCAATGTTTGTGGTTGCTATCCTTAGTACAGCACTGAGATTATCATTGTTCAAGCGGTTTCTGTGTTGAGACTTATTTAGTTTTAATATGGAAAATGCTTGCTCGCAAATGTAGGTGCTTCCAAAAAGACTTGCATAAAGCACAGCCTTTTTACGTAGGGTAGGAAACTGCTCTTCGGGGAGATATTTATAAAAACTTTGCAGATCCCCTTCCTGATATTTCGATCTCAATTGATCGTTTTTCTGCAAATCGATCAACTCTAGTTGCAATGATGAATCGGCCTCATTGATGAATACTGAGAAGGGGTTGGCAAATGTCTTAAGCAAGTATCGGTCACGATTAAAATCACAAAATCTCCTTTGAAAAGATTCTTGAATTCGGATTATGTGGCTAGCATACTTCTGGCTGGAATCAATGCCATGTAAAGAAACCATTTCTTTGCATTGCGGAAAGTGACACAATTTATTTTCATTCATCTGTAAATGAAACAATTTAAGTTTTTCTTGGAAGGCTGATATATTGTTTGCCATGTCTGAAATATAATGATTTTTTCCCTGCAATCGAAGATTCAGATCATTAAGATGTGTTGTAATATGTGTCAGAAATGCTAAGTCACACAGCCATTGAGGATCTTCCAAGACATCGATCGACTTTCCTTTATTGACAAGGAACATTTTGATTTCATTTAAAAGTAACATAAATCTAGTGAAAACCTTGCCTCTGCTTAGCCAACGAACTTCGCAGTAGTACAACAAGTCCTTATATTCAGCATCGATTTCATCAAGAAAGGTTTTGAACTGTCGGTGATTAAGTCCGTTAGATTTAATGTAGTTAACTGTGTGCACTACAGTGGCCATTATATTTTCAAATCCCAAATCTTTTCCAACCAGATTTTGTTGGTGTATAAATGAAGTGATATTTAATTAGTGAGTTTTCGTGGCCAAGCTCACGCAAATGTTTTTCGAGAAGGGACACCATCCCATTATTTGCCCCAATCATTGCCGGTGCTCCATCTGTCGTTATTCCGCAAAGGTTGGATAAATCCAAATTCATTTTAGTCGTGCTTTGAAGGATGCCCTGCAGCAGATCAGAACCTCTGGTCTGTCCATTCATGGAATTCAGAGAGACGAGTTCTTCATAAATTTAGAATTCTGACGTCACACCTCGAGCAAATATGCTCATTTGAGCGGTAGAAGTAATGTCAGTGGACTCATCTGCAGCCAGTGAAAAATATACGAATTTGCTGGATATTTCTGAAAATTTCGACGCAATGTTGTCTCCAATATCTATGATACGACGTTGCACAGTCATTCGAGTAAGATGCACTGACTCAAAATTCTTCACGCAATTCGCACAGCAAAGTTTTTGAGATGCGGTTACTAAACACTTCTTCACAAAGTCTCCATCAGTAAAAGGTCTCGATGTCTTCGCTATTAACTGAGAAATATTAAAACTCACTTCAGTTACTGCTTTTGATGTATCGGCTGATTTGATAAAAAAAGTTTGCTGAGCCGATAAGGATTGTATTAAAGATGCAATTTTTTGTTTACGAAGTTCTCCCTTAAACTTTTCGTCAAATTCTTTATGTTTCATTTGATAGTGGCGATTTAGATTATATTCCTTCGGTACTCCAATAATCAAACATATATATTTTTTTTATATTCAATAAAACAGTACTTGTCCGTCCATTGTTCTTGGAAAATTCTATTTTCTTCTTCGATTTTTCTTCGTTTTTTAGTGTTTTCTGCCATTATAAATAAATAGGGAGAAAATTAGTTCAGACACAATTAATTTGTTAGAAAAAAATAAAAGTTCATAAAGAACTTTATACGCGCACTATTCCACATGCACACAAAAAATGTTTCACAATCAAACTGTATTTTTCTGTCAAGATAATCGATAAATCAGTATACGATTTTTATATACATATTAATATTATATCCATGTTAATACAATCATATTAAATAATAAAAAATAACGTTGATTTTTTTATATATCGTTGCTACTGCATAAATTGTTCACATATCGAATACTATTTTTATCATATTTAATGAAAAAAATTTTGATGAAGTATTTGTTATTTTGGGCCGCAAAAATATCCATTTCGGGCCGCATGCGGCCCGCGGGCCGCATTTGTGCATCACTGCTTTAAGTGGACGGAGACTTCTAAAGTGTTGTTTAATTGACATAATCTAATATTTATTAAAGAAATTGTATAGAAAAAACCTTTATTTCAGTATTTCTTCTTGGTTTTATTTTTTTACAAGGTCATCTTTTTCAAACTTAAAAGCTAAGTTTAGATACTAAGTCGGCATTTGTAGCTTGCATCCTTTTGATAGAACGTGTATCAAATTTGATACATTGTGATAAAAAGCTGTTTTGAAGAAACTGTGGGTGTTTTTCCTTTCCACAGTCGATATGTTTATATAATATAAATGTGTGTAGTACAATTTAAAACCAAAAAAAAAGAATGGCTACTAACTTTTCTTAAATTAAATTATATTATGTTTATAATATATTCAACAAACAAATATTTTACTAAATTAATCATTTTTATTGATTATTTTTTTTGTATTTAACGTGCGTGCAATAAATTTTTACGATGCAAAAATATGTTTATGAATAATCTAAGAACAATAGTTTCACACTGCGTTTTATTGATATGCATAGTGTATTATAATGTTATCAAAAGATGAAAGAAAAAAAAACTTGTTTCAAATTATGCATTTTGTCTAATGTAATTTGAAGCAATTTTCGGGTCGATAAAAATCAATCACATTTTTTTCTTTAGTTAATGACAACCCCTACAATGCGGGGCGACGGAGCGGCGGGGTAACATTCTAGAGGGGGCGTGACGTCCTTTGTCGGCCATCTATCTTTCGGTTTCGAAAATTGCTCACCTATCCAACCGGCCTGGATATAAAAACACATTCGCACGATGTTAGTGATATCTGATAGATTTTTAATTCTTTTTTTATGTTTTATTGGCCCAGCCGTATTGGGATCATAAAATATTAATCGATATCTATAAATCAATCAATTGCATGAACGACTGTAAAATATTTAATTTATTGACTATGCTCGTTGTGAAATGATGTTTGGCATGATGTGGGAATTTGTCATCCGTCAATGAATACATATTTTAATGTCTAACCATAATAAAAAAAATATAAATATTTTACGACAAATAATAATCATTATTGAAAGAGCCTACTCATTATATTTTTTACTATACAAACACATCAAAACATTTACAGTTTACATGTAGTAAACTTCATATGTTTTACTTTCACACAAACAGACTTGCATCAGGTAGAAAGAAAACGTTTAAAAAATTTAAATACCTATCTGAAGCGTATTTTTTTTTACTTTCTGCCCTGCAATAATTATTATAGTACTGTATTTTGTATTTTTCTAAACTTTCATATTTTTTTTTCAAACGATATCTATCGTATATAATAATATGTTTTTTATGTTCCTCTTAAATATCAGTTATTCATATGCAAAATCTTACCCAGAGATAATTATCAAATATCCAGCAGTGGGCTCGGTGGGGGCTTAATTTAAGAAAAAACAATATTCTCAAATTAATTCAGCACATAACTGCATTTTCGTAGATGGTTGAAATGTATTATGAAACATAAGACTTTGATGTCTTTTGAAATTTCTTTTTAAGTATATTGTCTACCAGTTATTAAAAACGCATATGATTGATATATTGTATTGCTTCCCACAAACGATAAAGTAGCTCCGAGATTAGGCAGCCCATTGATGAATATATACGTTAATAACTAAAACTGCTTATTAAAATTATTTCGAGCGGTGACAATGACGCAAAAATAACATATGTAATAAAAAATATACGAATATAACATTAATATTATAGAATTTGTTTATCTATGATATGTACATACGTAAAAATTGAATATCTGCATAGACGAACGAGAACATTCGAATTATTGAAACTTAATAATACAAAAGAATATTCGCATTTTTATGGGTCATTACCTATTTATTAGTTTCCGTCCGGAGTCTTTGTAATTAATCGTTGGAACTTATTTATTCAAAATTTAAACAACTCTTGGCAGTATAAATATTTTTTATTCTTTTTTTTTATATCGTCACCTCTAGATTGATTTATCTAACGCACCATTATTAATCAATTTATTTACGATTTTTTATGATCTATAAGAATAATATATAAAACATTTGCTTTAATTCACTGTAGAAAAAAAATAATTTTCCAACGATATAAATAGGAAAAATAAATAAACAAAATTTCGATTTTGATGTCTTAAAAGAAAATTTTGTTTGTTTGTTGTAAAGATATCATCGCTTGCCGACGGACAGTATATGAATTCAGAAATGTTTTATTTCACATATTGTATGATATAATAATAATTAGGCGTTCATAATTGTATATATGTACATATTTAAAAATGTTATTTTAATTTGAATGGTTCTCATTTATTCAACCAACCTATAACATGCTATCGGAATGGATTGTCTTGATTTTAAAGCCCTGCTTAATCGACCGATGTGATAAGTTATTGGTTTCGTTCTTCAACGAACACTAATACCCTCTAATGCGGCTACAACTAAAACACTAGATTCAAAGTGTTCGGATCGAAGTAGAAAAAAAAACAAACGAATACCTGCATCGGCGCGCAACAGCATCTCAAAACCAACCTCTAAACTATTGACTAATTGATGCCATTTTCGGAGACCGCGCTCGCCAGAGTTACGTTTATTTCCCCGTGTGGGTTAATCGAAGGTGTGAGGAAAAAACGCCGAAGACAAATCACAGGTGATGGGAATTAGATGCCGGGTTTTTTTCTAGATGCGGTGTCGAAATCATTACAGGGGTGTAAACTGTTATGAGAGCAATAATTACGTGAGATGAAAGCAAAGCGAGACCGCCCGCTACCGACTGACTGTGGTCCCGGACCTCGTGAGAGCACCTACCTGCCTGCCCGAGATTTAATAGAGCCTCAAATCATTTTTGTTTTCGTCTGGCATTATAATAATAATTAATCAACTGTGTTATGATTTTTGCAGACGTCCTATCACCGCAGATTATTGTTTTTTTTTGTTTTTAAATCATCGAGATGTAAATGTTATTCTTGTCAGTTCTTACACAAAATATATACTTACCTTTATTAATCCAATTACTTTTGACACTTGTTTCATCTCGCATAGAGTCCTATCGCGCTTGGCGATGGAGAGTTTCCACTCATCATAATGTAATTTTATAAATTGTAGTATATTATAGTAGTGTAAAACCAAAAGTAAGATAAGGAATTTTTAGTAAAACTTGTTTCCGAGGTCACCCTGAATATAATTTACAATATCTTTAACATATATATCAATATATATGTGAAAAAAATGAATTCCTTTATTTATCATGGAGAGCTCATCGAGTATAACATATCTAACGCACGTATTCATCCGCTTCATTGCGATAACTTATAAATATTTTAAAAATAAACCACTCTTTTGTACTATTTGATATTTCCACAATTATTCAATATGAAAACGGCTGGTTTCTTTCATCACGCGCATTTTCAACTGATGTTGAAGTTCAAACTCTTCAATTCAACTAGTCAACTGATGTTGAACTTCAGCTGAAAACTCTTGTAATGATCCGATCTTGTAATGACCAGTCATGACCATATTAAATAAATGTGGAATAAGCACAAAAGAGTGTTTTTTTTTTAATATAATGCCTTTCCACCAAGTATTGTCAGTGAACACCTTACAATTGATATCACTTATTGTATTAAATTAATTGTATATTAATAAAATGGCATATTCACGACATATATGAATATATAAATGTGCGTAAGTACCTACCTTTTACTGTTCAGAATGATATTGATACATAAAATGAGATTAGTTATTATTATTTTATCTCATTATTTTATATTACCTCATTATTTTATTTTCAAATCGCAAAAGGTTTTGCTTAACTAGGTCAATTTACATGATTTATTAAAAATCCATGACAACGTCTACATTATTTTCAAATTATATGTATTCATAATACAAATGTGTTTATTTTGAATTCATCAATATGCCCAGGGTAAAATTATCTATACAAATATCAGGTTCATTCATTCAGAGATTATCGAATATGACTCACTTTTTTACGGTATATATTACACTCAATAATGGGCATATGCTGTATATTTAAGAAATCTACGTTTGTGATAAAATAAAACTTTTACCTACAGAGTAAATGTCTACAGACTATTAAAAGTTTACACTTAATGTAGTGCGTGGATTTTTCAAACTATAGAATACACATTTCGTAAATTATTGTGGAATTAATGTGACCAATGACAAATCGATTATTTCCATCACTTTAAAATACAAAATACTATTGTCCTACTGTTACTCATACAAAAAATTCCAATTGTAATGTTATGAATTTGACCACGTTTCTTTCAATTGACAAATATGAACTAATGTGTAATGTGAGTGACTGTATGTATTGTTTATTTCATAATTTATAATGTTCAATATAAAAGATGATATAAGTTAAAATACCTTCTGTATATAAATAAATTCTAGCCTATGCGTGTACCACCTCGTATACTAAACTGAATTAACAATTTGAACCCAGTGGGGGTTCAAAAAAAGAACTATCTGCCACTGTTTGCATTAATCTTTATTTTCTTTACAGTATAAAATACTTTATGAAAAAATAAACAAACATTCCTTGTGTCCTCGGTTCTGAAAAATCTACATTAAAAAATCAACAAATAAATCTGCCAAAACCAACGATGTAAAGTAGTCCATCAAAAGAATAAGCAGATCATATTTTACGTTGATACGTATCATGGCTGTCGTAATGATCACCGTTTGTTTTCCTCGTCGGAGTTGGTGAACCCGCTCACAAAAGCAATGAATAAATTTCGTTTGAAAAAAGTTTTTCTTAATTACTCCACGTTGTTGTTTGTTCACGTCTTGTAATTTTACAAATAATCGCTTTTTCTATTAGCGATGTAGTATTCGTCCCCACCTGCCGACTGCAACTCATTTAACCCTTCGATGACTACAATAAATATAAATGAAATCATCAACAATGCTAGTAATGTACAAGATTCCAAGAGAACAAGATTTTTTTTAAATATGCTCTTTTTTTAATTGTTATATAACATCATCATTAGATTATTCCACAGTATTTTAAACTTGTTTGAATATTTTAATAGTTTTAAGAAACTACCTGAAATGAATCTAAATTACTTCATTAATGCCCAGTAAAAAAATAACCGCCTGTGTGGTTGAGTGGTCAACGGTATTGGCTTCGGCTACTGAGGGCCCGGGTTCAAATCCCGGTACGGACAGTTTTATAAATTGATTTTTCAATCGATTTATAAATTTCTGTTCAAAGGCATGGATGTATGTGATGTCTTGAATTCCCCCCTCTCACCTTTCCTATCCTATGAACGGGGCGTATCGACAGCGATTAGCTTATCACTAATCCTGTCCTAACCCTATCCTTCTATCCCTACTCTCTTTGGAAAAAGAGAGGTTGAGCAACTGAGTAACAAGCAGTTCTCGTAGAAACACTTCTGTTGAGATAAACTCCATTAGGAGTCCATATGCTCCACATTGGGAGCGGACATGGTTAAAAAAAAATAAAAAAAATAACCAACTCAAAACACAAAGAATTGTCACAAAACCAATATATTTTTTCTACCAACCAATAATATACTATTTAAGTTTTAAAATATACAGTTTTCTTCATGGGTATTGCTGAATTCAAATTGTTTAATTGGGTAGTTTTTATTGTTGGTGATCTTTCCCCTTAACTTCGATCGTTTATTTTTTTTACCGTATTATATCAAAACTTATTTATTTGCATAAAAACCAAAATTCAATTGCACCGAAATAATCTTCTAGCCGAGGGAGTATTTTCAATGGATTATCTTTCCTTTTCTTTAAAGTACAAACCCAGTCATAATCAGTAGTGCAGTGCTAATAAAAAGTCTGGGACCGATGATTAATTATAATATTTAACCGAAGTCATCTAATTACGTTCTTCCAATACATTATTAAAAAAATATATTTTTTATATATTTGTACGTAAAAATTAACAATTCTTGCAAAAATTCCAAATCGTCTAAAAAAATTGTAGGAGCGCCGACATCACGCAAACCTGCCCCACTACTCCACTGGTCATAAGCTTTAGTAATAATTATAAAAATATATAATGTTAGAATATACATTAAGTTAATATATTATTGCAAGACAATTTTTTTTTTATTACCAAGAATACATATTTCAATTAATAATGTGAGTGGTTTATATCCGAAATATAAACACCAACATGTACCATTATCTTTTCCGGTTCTAAGCTCAAGAAATGCGACCCCAATACCCACATGTTCTTAAATATCTATTTTAATATGGGTGATACAATGTTTATAATTAAGGTTTTTTTATATCATAGTTTTTTGGACCTTTTGTAGTTTATATAAATACGCGATAACGCTATAAGCGCCCACGATAAGAGATCGTTCGTAAGATAGCTGGGCTAAACTTGTCAGTTGCAATTCAATGTGTGCTGGGATGACGTCTTTTCTACGCGCAACTTAAAATATGATTATTTATTAAAAAACCACGGATTTTTATAAAAAAAAATGTATGAGGAATGATGCAGAGATATATTTTAAAGCCATAAGAATAAGGCCAATAATGAGGAAACCACTGGGATCCCTAAACGAACCCATCGGCAGAGAAGTATTTTTCTAGTCTCCGAGCAGCGAGAGTTATTATTGAAGAGACCAATCTCATTAGAGTCATTTTTTTTCGTTTGACTTTTGGGGTTTATTTAACCCTACATCACTATTTTCATGTTAAATTATCCACACTAGAAAACAAATTATGAATTTTAAAACATTCCGCTAACGTGTTACAATTTTTCAAAGCGTTTTTAATAAACAGAATGCATACGTTATCTGACTTTCAACTATCTGATTAAAAATTTTAAATAAAAATGGGAACCACAAAAACTGTCAAACGTCTTGAGATAAATTAACAAATTATACAGTTTCTGGCCTTACACAGACAAACCAGACGTAAGTAACAGAGTTAATACAGTCAATCAAATTGATATCTTTCACTGTAATTCACATTAATTTTTACTGTTTATTTTCAATATTTATTTTTGTAATTTTTTATTTTTTATCATCGACCTCTTTGTTCTAGTAGTAAGAGCTTTACTCGGGGCCAGATGAACATTTTATTAAGCCCTAAGCCAGGGTGGGGAACCTTTTCATTTATAAAGGCCACATTCATTTATTTGATTGAACATAAGGCCGCAGTAAAGAAAACGTTGACACTCCAATGGGTTGATTACGCTCTTTTTTCAAACGCTTGCGTATAATTTTTTGATCGTAGTGATTATTTTCTTCTTTGGCCATATAAAAGATCAAGTCAAAAGCCCGCATCAGAGTAGCCAAGAGGCCGCAGGTTTCCCTCCACTACGCTAGGCTATTTTACATGTGAGGCCCCCAAATCCAAATGTTAGGAGTAGAGGAAAACGGAATGTTTATATTATATATATGTATATATATTTATACAAAAAAAGTCGTCTGGAAAAACAATACATCACGGCTGGAGGGCCCCAGAATTTTAAGACCCTACGCTTCAGCCTTTTTAGCATATAGGCTAATACGACTTTCGCTTTATCCTAGGCTCAAATAGTTTAAGGTCAACTCTCAGCAAGGTCAATATAAAAAAATCAATTTAATATTTGAAATCTTACATACCTATGTGTTCTTGTTCTAGAAGTGTTCTTGAAATGGAGTGACGAAAAAAAAATCGTCGAGCTTATTTAGTATCCCAAATATATTTGTAAGTTCTCAAAATGTTAATTTCACAAATAATATTTTTTATCAGTATTTTTTCATATGATTTTGGGTATTGGCCTTCTAAGTCTCACATTAAGAAATCACTCATATATGTTTCGTGGTCACGTATCTGAGTGTCATTTCTTCAATTCGGTAAATAAATATGAGGGATCCAAGGCATGCATGACTAAATTTGTCCAACCTTGTTAACTATAACTTTACCTAACCTAAGTATTCATAACTGTATTAGATTAGATGTTTTAAATGTTTAATTAAGCAAATCGCTTCGATTATAATATAATCTGTAAACGTAGTTTTAAATTGAGGATTATTTACAAACCAGGTTCATTCCAATATTTTGGAAAAATGAATTTTGAACGTCATTTCGTGAAGAAATAACCATGTTAAAAATGTCTTGTTTTGTTTTAATTTGGATTGATATTTTCTATATTACCATTCCAAGCTTAAGACTGATATCTTAAAATACTTTAAAATTTATTGTTATTTACAATATAACATTCATGGGTCTATTTTTTAAAATATTGGAATGAGCCGAGCTTACAAATATTTGCCTCAATTGTAATACAATAATGTAATTAATATAAGAAGTATAATTATATCACACATGCTATTTTTCGGAAGAATCTAAACAAGGATTATATATAACGAAGCGTAAAGCATGATCAATATCATTATTTTAAAATTTATGAGATTCAGTAAGTTGGTAGAAGAATTTTTCAAACTCCCTATTTTTAGCGAAGCCACCATTGCTATATTATGCTGTATGACTTTTCCGCAATAAGATAAAATATATTATACGTTTAAAGTTTCTTGTGGTTCAGATTCTTTTGGCTTACATATAGCATAAGACATTGGTGGGCAAGTGACAAATATAAATATTCCGTAAAGTGTCATTTTGTGAGCGACACAAATTTTATTGTGACTTACTTAAAAATTAAGTAGATAATAGATTAATCAAAAAGTGATAATAGTTGCTAAAAAAACATCTGTTATATAATAATGATGTTTCTATGAAGAATTCGTGTAACCGTATAAACAATCATTATTTACGTACATTCATGATTTACTTATATATGTAATTGAAAATTTTATTAATATTAGTTTGATGTGCTTTCATTCCGGGCACAGGGTACAATACAGGTGACCTTTAACGTGATAAATTCGCCCCCTAGCCACCATCACCCCCCGCAGAGGCGACCCTAAACAAACCGAGACTGCGGGACGCCGAGGCCTCCCTGCCCGTGCCCCCCAAAACCTGTGCCCCGAATTCGAATGATGAAAAAGGATGATAATTCGGTATAATTGATAATCTGTAACTTGTTAACTGTTTCTGTACACATTCTGTTTACAACTGAAATTAATTAACAATGTAAATATTTTTCGTAATTATATCATTAATCGTCACAAACAAATTATATATTTACAGAGAAAATTTCATTGGAATGATGTTTTCAATTGTTTTATTACAAAGTTTTTATTTATAGTCAACTGCAACACGCTATATGAGTAACATTAGTCAGCAAAATTAAAAGATAAAAAATGAAATTCGCTCCTAAATTAGATAATACAAATATTTAAAATTCATAAAATAGCTGTTATATTATTGTTATTCTGACCATCAATACAAGTTAAATGATTTAATTACTGTAGTATATATAGGATTAAATATGTTAAATAATAATGTACAGAAAAATATAACTTTATAGTGAATTCAAAAAAGCTTAAATTCTTAATAGAATGCTACAATTTCACTTACGATCAGTGACAACAAATTATCAGTGCGTGTGGAAAAATGAAGGGATAATGAAAATGTGTTTATTTTGATAGATTTCCAATTATGCTATTTTGAATTATAACGCAAGTAAAATTTTAGCTATCGTTAATAATACATTGACAATTAATATCACGATGATAGTAACTTAAAAATCATCAAAATTTATGTAAAATATATAAAATGCGGTTAAGGCTTAATCAATAGTGTATCAAGATGGAAATAAAAAAAAGACATTTTGGATATATGTATAATGTATTAAATATATTTAAGCATACTTTCAGTTATTTCTTTTCTTCTCGCTATTGTTTTGACTAAACTGTGATCGTCTCCTCCACTTAATTCAATTCTCCACCTTCATATGCCGATCTCTTACATTGCGACCGAGACCGCAAAATTTAGATTTTCCAACGCTCTTTCTGTCTTCCCTCATAAGTAGAAAATGTGAGGTGTTTTTGTAGACATTCAATAGTATAATATATGGCGGCATGTCCAGCCCGGCATAGTTTTTACAAATCTGGCAATGTCTGGCTTGCTGTGGCTATTACGCTCATAGTTGTGCTGACGTCGCCAAATTTAACACCGTTCTCTAAGACAGAGCCGAAGATCTTTTGCTGGATCTATTTATTACCCAAAACTGTGTAGCTTCTGGAAGTACTAATCTAAGCGTCCAGGCTTATGACTTCTTTTCAATAAATTTTTTCTTTTGATTTTCTCACATCGTTCTGGACGTTGTTTAGCGATTCAAGATACACGATACACGAACTCATCGATCTACCTGTACATACTTAATAACCCTCGTGGTACCATTTGGCAACAACGTGCATTAATTACGACTCATTTTACATTAATCATTATTTTTTCTTTTTATTATTGCATTAAAAATATAATAACAATATTTAATTACTTTTCTTTACTTACATCTATTAAAAATTATATAAAGCTTTTATATAAATACTTTTATTGCATTACAAAGAAAAAACTTCATTTTTAATTACCTAGATGGCTGTGAAATTCTTAGAATTTGGATTATCCACACTAATTTTCAATGAGGGAATTGCCTATAACTGTAAATTCGGATTATCGAAAAAAATGTTATTAATTGGAGAAAGAAAATTTTGATTAAAATATGTTTACATACATTATATTAAATAAATTATAATTTTTATTTTGATTATTGCGAAATAAAATATGTAATCATCGATTTTCGCTAAAAAATACTTTTCTTTTAGAAACTGTCAAATATTTTTTAAGCATATAAGTTGTGTTAGATTACATTCTTCTTGTCTCTCAAACCACATCATGACGAAATCTATGCGCTGAAAAGCTTCAAAATCTTTGGGTTCATTATTTTCCTACTCCTTCTTGGCAATTTCATTATCTTCTTCTTCTGAGGGTATGTCAAATATTTCATTATTACTTTCTCTTCATTTAAAATTTGAAATCCACGATCGTTTGCATCACAATTTAACCACTTATTAAAGATTTATTATATAACGGTTGAACAATGGTTAAAATCTCATTCACTGGTACTCTGTCTATGTTTATAAATTAACTAGCAAAAACTTTTTCTAGGCCTGTAATAGAGTGGTCAATACCTAAAGGCATTCTTAAATTAGACTGTGGTATCCACAGGCTTAAATCTCCAAATGGAAATTCTAATAAAACATTTATGTTCAATAGCAGGTATATCTGTAATGATTGCAGTACCAATTACCCACCAAATCTTAAAAAAAGGGTATAAGAAGAGCAATTATCAAACTATAAATATTTTTCTATCCACATCCTTCTTTTGTTAAGCTCTTCAAAATGAGATATTCCAACCAATCATCATTTTCATAATTTACCTTTTAACCTTTCCACCGCGTACGACCGCTATGCATGTCCTAGAGAACATGACCTCAACGCGCGTGACACGTATAGATGTCATGGAAATTTGAAACCGTATATAAGAGCTATCTATTTTGTTAAAATTGTATAACTTGGTTGAAAATATTACTAAATGTATATTTTACCAAATTCAATAGATGACATTAGTCAAAAAAGATTCAATATAGGCTAAAATAATTTATTTCTGGAACACGCCGTGAACATACATCACCAATGCGAGATGGCCGCCGTTGGTTCATGGCGTTCCTCGTTAGAACTGTGCGCCACGTATTTACAAAATATGCATATTATATCATTATATTATTTGGGATAATGTAAATAAGCGATCGAGTGCAGGTGAAATTGAAATTGTTCCGAGAATTTAATATTATAAGCATGGTATGGTGGTGGCGCAGTATTTTGCAATATGGCGACGTCACGCCGCAATTGTATGAAGAATGATAATTGTTGAATTAAAGCGAAAATACAAGAAATATATTGTATTTTATTATTGAAAAAGCTACTTTGGGTGGCAATTAACATATTTGACTAGTTAAAAAAATATTACAAGCTATATTTATAGTTGAAAACGCGATAACAAAATCCGCAAAAAAGCAGCCGCGTACAGGGCATTTCCGCTAAATTCGGTGACGCGGGCAAAGGTTTAAATAAAGTGGAATAAAGTATAAAGGAATATTGTGTTTTTATTAATTTACCGTAGATTTAAGATAGGTGAATCCACTCTTCAGTATGCTAATTTCACACATATGTAGTTATTTCTACGAAACATGAATAAAAAATAAATAAATAGTTTTAGTATTGTTCAATTCAAAATATATTATTTAAAATATAAAAGTACAAAGGTAGCACCTAATTTCTGTGTTACAAAAATAAAATAAATTATAATTATTATATAATAGAAGGCTTCGTTAGCACCAATAATACATAAATTTGGCAAATTATCAATTAATATTAAACATCAGTCAATTTTTACACATAATAACAATTATTATCGTTGTGAGACATCACTTTCATTTCTAATATTACAAAATAGTTAAAAATTAAAGCTGCTCCGGCAATCATTAATTTTAATTTACAGATCAAAACAATAATAAACTTTAAAATGAAATGAAAATTTGAGTATTTCATCAATGTAATAAAATAAATTATGTTGGAAAACTTGATTTCAATATACTTGAGTGGAAATAAATTTAAAAAAATGATTTGGTCCTATTAAGTACTTAGAATTTAAAATTACATGTTATGATCAAATAATTTCTTTCATATAATAAAATGATTTAAGCAGAAAAAAACAATGCTTTCATATTGTCAAACTCTTTTAGGAAAAGAATAATCATTAGTAAAATTAAGGATTTTATAAAATAGTATATAATATCAAACATTCGATGGCTGCGCCATCTGTCAACATTTGCTCAACATTCTCACACACATTCCTCTCTCTGTCCGCATATCATGTACTGTGCGAAAGCACACTGTTGTAATGTGCGGTGCGGACAGAAAAACAAATTAAGACAAATATATAGTGTAATTTTCTTTCTAGATCTTTTATTAATAATCTATAGAAAATCGACAAAAGTATTATTATTGTATAATATCTTTCTTCCTTTGACTACATGAAAGTTCAATCATACAGAGCTATAAATATAAATTATTTTATTTTTATTTACAATATTATTAATAATATGGCAGGTATGAATGATTCATTAAATTAATAAATAATGTAGAAAATACGTAACTGAAAATTTTAATTCGAGCCCCCTTTAGCATAGTGAAATTATGGTTAAATATATATTTTTTTTGTTCAATACTTCAAATCTTGTCATGTGACTTACATTATACAATTACAATAATAGTGAATTCTTAAATTATTTTCAATGTGTTCTACAAAACTTCGTTGGTTGCGAGATAAGAATCACCATTAGTTGATGGCTTCGGTTCTACCATAAACGCCAAGAATCCGTCAACATCATCCAGCTCCTTGGCAGAGAACTTAGCGGCGATTGTGTGGCGACCAGACCACGGTGGAATGATCTTGACGATTGCAGTTGCAAATTCACCAGGAGCAACATTCTGTAATAGATCAAAACACCGTCAAATGAATGCCAAACCTAATAATTTTCTGTTACATTCATCGGTTGCAAATATTAATCATTTCTCTCAGTGGGTATGAGAAATATTACATCCTCTTAGTAATATTTAAAAAGTGAACAGATTTCAGTGAGTATTTTATAGAAGCTTATTATACAATATGAATGTTTTATAATAATAAACAATTTATACACATTTGGTGTGCGTCACTTAATCACGCAATGTAATAAAATTCTAGAAGTTTTATATTGAAATAGGACATGACCTTTAACCTTTTCAGTACCGCGATGTTTTAAGCTAAAAAACATTCACTCACATACCTACCGCATATTTTTAATAATTTTTGAATAGTTTTAAAAAATAGGACTGAATTTATAAATATTAAAAGTTTACTTATAAAATGATATAAACATTTAATTATTTTTAAGTTACATTAGTGGTCTTCATTGGCATTAAAGTATTCACGCCGTTCGTATGTAGCGGCCACCAGTGTCCTTACGGTACTGAAGCGGTTAATCTCATTCATTATGCAGTTGACAAAACTTGAATATTTCTTGATTAAAGTGAAAAAATCAAACAGTAAGGATGACAAAATGCTGATGATCGTAAAACATTTTGAATTGTGTATGAGGACGATGGCAAGATACACTTTTTCAATTTGTATTGCAATGTAAAAATATATTTTTCAATCGTTAATTGTTCTTTGATTCTCTGGTTTTTTCTTTTTTTTATTTTACCAAGGTTGAAATCACAGTATTTAGATTTTTCCATTAAATGCTTGTTAGCCTAAGCCAATATTAAATATAGACTTTTATGTACATACCTCAGCTAATTTGATTTCTATTTGCTTTTCTAGACCAGCTCCCTCAATGAAAAACTTGCACTTTTTCAATGCGATAGGAAGTGGATTAAGAAGATTAATGACAGCTTCAATTTCTTGGCCAGTTGTTGGTGTTCCTTTCAAAGCGATTTTGATGTCAGGTTTTCTCACTCTAAAGTCATCCTGAGCAAAATATTCAAAGTCGGTATCGACTACATTTGCGAGGCAAGCGATGTTGAAGGCACACTGAAAAGAAAAAATACAGATATGAAATATCGGTCAAAACAGTAATAAAAAAAATATATATTAATTAAAAATAGGTAGTTGCAATAAATATCGTCCAAAGTAACAAAAAATCAGGTGTTGATTCATTTATATTATTATTTCAAAATATTCGTTTATATTATCCCTAGATCCACTAATTCAATGATACAAATAATTATTCATTAAAAATGAGAAAACATGATTCAAAGCTTTTGAAAATTGAATTACACAATTTATTTCTCACGCATTCATTACTGTCTACATAATTTCATTTTGAAAATCAATTTTTTCGAAACTAGTATTTCTGGCAAAACATATTTATCTGAATGATGACAAGTTATTTATGTCTCACTGTTGAATTTGAGATATGTTCTATTGCTAGGTATCCAATATATATCATTTAATTTAAATTTAATATATCGTCATTACCTAAACTAATTATCCCTCAGAATAAATATTTTTTTGTATTGCAAATAGCAGAATGTTATTTTGATATAAGAGTGATTATTTTTATTTTCTAAAAATAGAAAATTATCAGCATCAAAGCAGAATTTTATTTTTAAGAAAACCTTAGGGTTTCCTTAACAACGATGACCATAAAATATTGATTACCATTCAATAACATAATGACATGTTTTTAAGTAAGTGTAAATACTTTTTCAAGATCTATCTAGAATAAATTATTGTTGAAATTTACCTGGCTAACAAGTCTTCCATAATATTCATCAAATGAAACATCCATTTTAAGTTCTTCCGTACTGAGAGGTTTTATGGCTTTCTTGAATTCGTAAGTTTTTACCGGTTCTGCCATTTTTCCAGTGTACAATACTGTGTCCACTCGTAAACTTCCTTTCACAGTATGTTCTTTATCACTTGAACGATTTTCCACAATAAGCACCTAAAAAGCACGATTGTATGATTAACTTTATTTTAACAACACTAGATGTCTCCTTTGATTATGTCAGTACAAAACATAAACAGCAAGCTTAGAAGACTAAAAAATAAATTAAAAACAAGTACATACCACGCTAAATGGTTCACCAATCTTGATATCATCTCGGAGAGCAAAGTCGAACTTTATTTCATTGAAATCTTCATTTAAATAATACCGAGAGTATAAACTTTCTGACATTTTTAGAGCTTTCAACATGGCAACGCGTTCTTCCGTACTCTTTTCTGGATACTTATAGCTGATGGTTATGTCCTATAAATATTCATTATATTTTAGTTTATTGTAATATGCAATTTTTGGACAATATGCAAGACTTATGATGTATAGCTTTCTTAAATTCAAAGTTGTTGACTTATGAAAAGCAAATTGTAAAGGAGAAAAAAAACAATTATCTTAGAGCTTGATAATGAAACAATGTAACAAGTTACAACAAGATACACTATAATTAGTTCAATAAAAATATGCAGATCACACAAAAAATGTAGGAGTAAGTCAATTTCGGTTAACACGGTTAGCACCTTTTAACTCTAAGACAGTGATGTGAATATAAGTAACATGTAATTAATTACCTCTCTCTCCCATTTGCCAACTGCTTTTGTTGAAATCGCTTGTCCAATACTAAACATATCTTTCCTAATCAACTTAAGAGGTTGTGTTGGCCCATCATATCTCCAAAATACCTGAAAAATTAATCAATGATAGTTTAAATAAATGTTTTCATACGCTATTCTATGATAGTAAGCTGAATCAAACTTTCAATTCATTCAACATTATGTTATATCTACCTTATCAGCGTTGACTTCAGCAAATAGGAATGCATTGTCATAGGGTTTTTGAACCTCTCCTAATTTGACAGCTGCTACAGAAGCTGGACCACAACGGTATACATCATTAGAAAGCTCTTGGGGAGTTGAATCTACAGCTTGCCAGCCATCATAAAAACTACTATCTGCAAGATCTGGTCTTCTCATCCAAACCTATAAAAAAATATTCAACATTCTAGATTAATTTTAATGAACTCTCTTTGATATGCAACAATGCAACCACACATTTCCTTTGTTAAAATGATTATTCAAAGTACATACTTAATATTTGTTATCTATGGTACTAGTTAAATATAATTTATTCTAAATTTAGCCAACCGCGGGGCCTATCCGTAGTCCCAGCGGAACGATAGAGTCGAACGTAGAGCGTGTCAAAAAGATCTGGAGAGATCATTTCTGCGGGGTGCTTAACCGCCCCCCTCCTTCGGACCCCTTTGATATACCCAATGAAGCCACAATTACGGAAATTCCTCGAGCGTCGAACATTCCAGACTATGCGCCGACACATGCTGAGATCTCCTCGGCTGTGCAGCGCTTAAAAAACGGGAAGGCGCCGGGCATGGATGGTATACATCCAGAGTTCCTAAAGTACGGCCTGGAGGCGCTTCTGCACCCCCTGCACCAACTTCTTAGTATGGTGTGGGCGCAAGAGCGCTGTCCGAGGGACTGGGTTAATGGCGAGGTAGTCACAATTCACAAAAAAGGTGATCCACTGTGCTGTGACAACTACCGTGGCATAACGCTGCTCAGCGTACCTGGCAAGGTCCTGGCGCAGATAGTATTGGCGAGAATAAGGATTCCAATTATGAGTATCCTCAGGGAAAACCAGGCCGGGTTCTTACCTGGCCGATCCTGCGCGGACCAAATACACAATCTTAGGTGCCTTCTTCAGCAAAGCAACGAATTCAACAGTTCGCTGGCATGTTGCTTTGTAGACTACGAGAAGGCCTTTGATAGTCCGCACCGGTCTTCTCTATGGAACATATTAAAATTGTACGGAATCCCAACCAAGATTGTTGCCATCATCAAATGCTTGCACGAGGGGAGCGAATGCTGCATAAGAATCGGTGATATAACCACTGAATGGTTTGGAGTCTCAACCGGGGTCAGACAGGGCTGCGTCTTAGCTCCGTTCCTTTTCATTATAATCTTCGACTTCATTCTGAGGAAGTCAATTCCACCTGACCGAGGTGTGACCGTTACCCCCAATCTAAAGCTATGCGACCTCGAGTATGCAGACGACGCTGTTATATTTGATAAATCTGTCGAGGGTATTCAAGAGACAATGGATAGACTGCAGAGAAACTCATATCGCATCGGTCTTAAAATCAATGCGAGTAAAACCAATGTACTCTGCAACAGTGCCTGTCCGGACCCACACTACCCTTTGACGAGCGCCGGTCAAAACATCGAAAGAGTCGACGGTTTCAGGTACCTGGGGGTACACATCACGGGAGATGGCAATCCGTGTAAAGAGCTCGCGATCCGATTAGGGATAGCTGGAGCAACCTTTAACTCAATGCGGAAAGTCTGGGACTCACGGTTGTACTCGGTCAGAACCAAGTGCCTCCTATTCAACGCATGTATCTTAACAGTGCTGCTTTACGGTTGCGAATCATGGCACCTTACGAAAGCGCAGAGTAACCGTATACTGTGCTTCGAAAACAGATGCCTGCGACGAATGCTAGGGGTGAAATGGTCTGACTTTGTCAGGAACACGGAGATAAGAGAACGGACTAACCAGCCTCTTATCACGTCAAAAATAAAGAAACGGCGGTGGACCTGGGTTGGACACGTGTTGAGGATGCCTGAAGAGAGCCTGAACCCTGCCTGTCTCTTCTTCCGGCCGGATGGATCCCGGCGTCGTGGAAGGCCACTGATGACTATCCACAGGATGTACTCGGCGGAGTTACGGGACGCTGGGATGACCTGGGAGGAGGCGAGGAGACTGGCTGGAGACAGAGAATTGTGGAGGAGCTTCGTGGTGACCATATGCTCCGTATAGGGAGCGGATATGGATTATAAAAAAAAAAAAAATTTAAATATTTTCATGCATCATAAAAATTTCAATCTGAACATTTTATGTTATTAATATATTTATAAAGACATTCTGCCACCTTAAGTTTTATCTTATACAACATGAATTAGTAAGTAAAGATTTGCAAGGTATTGTAAAGTTGTTTGTTTTATGAAGATGATATTGCTATATTATTATGGGTCAAAATTACCTCATTCCATACGTGATAGTTCCAAATGGAGTCAGTATTCATTTCCTCCATAACGGCTCCTTTTTCATCAACGAAATAGTCCACCGTCAAACTGTTTTGTGTGTCATGAGCCGAAGAGAAGGTGGTAACTACTCGGCAAGGTAAACCAACAGCACGACAAACTAAAAAATTAAAACATGTAAGTAATGTTTCTTTGTAAGGATAAAGTATATAAACTGAATCCATTCTCCACATCCAATTTTATAGCACATATTCATTTGTTGGGATTATGCTATTATAGTAAATTGTGAGCATAAAAAATATATTACAATTCCTTTGACTAGTAAGAAGTAAGACTTTCATCAATTTTAAGTATCATAATACTAGCGATAGCTACTAAATTTTACTGTTTTAATTTTTTCATGTATTTCTGCTATTTTTACTTTTTATTTTAAAACTAAATCTTCTTGGACCAGGTCCGTTTCCTTTATAGCGTATATGGCCATCATGATATGCCTTGAAGTATATTGTATGTATGGTATCCAAATGGTAGATCAGGACGATGAAATTATGCAGGTCAGCAAAGAGAATAAAAGAGACAACAAAGTTAAGGTTTAGCCAGCTGCTATGACTATCCAAGACCGCTGACAGAGTGCCGCTTGGTCTGCTCATTACAGTGCTTATCAAAATACCATAAGATTGGGCACTGGGAAGAGCTTTAAAAATATTCTCTGGAGATAATGACATTTTTGGCATGTGATTGACTTCAAACAAACTTTGTTTTCAAAATAAAAAATAAATAGTACCAAACTCGCTCGCTCAACAAATTATCTATGTAAAAACTAGTTTAGAGTTGGGCCAGGTAAAAAAATCAGTTCTTACTTGTAGCAAGAACACCAGAGAAAACCCAGCACTGTCCATATTTCACTGGCTTCCTCTTTTTAAAGTAAGATTGAAGAATCTCCATGGATCCCATCCATTTGGTAGGAGGAGTACCACCACCGAAATCGTCACTCCAGTTTCCCATGACGGCACCGTAATCATCGGGTGAGTTTACTGCAGCTGATATCGCTCGGGACACTTTGATTGGGTCACCACGGGCATTACCTTTTACCTAAAATATGGTCAAAAGTTTGTTTTAATTAATTGAAAAAAATAAATAGGTTACTATAAAAAAACTGAAACAAATATAGCTCTTCATAGAACGTTTTCAGGTAAAAGACAATTTTATTTAACAAGATTAATTGAGTTAAGTTAAGTTTTCTATAGACGAGTTTTATTAATTTCAAGCCATGATCATGCAAGTAAGTTCATGGAAGTTAGTAGTTGCTGACTACTGGCAATTACAGTGACTTATATCAAAATTATAGTAGGAACGTATAACAAACTTAATGGTAAGTATTAAAAAAATCGTAGGTAGAAGATATAAAAAAATGATTATTTTCTATTGTTAAGATAATGATTGTTTGAAACCTACACAAAAAAATATGAAATAAAAATATCATTAACGTTTCTGCATTGCTTTGGATTATACTAGATAATATCGTATTTTCAATTTTAATAATAATTACCTTTCCGATTTCGCGAATGAGAAGTAGAGAACAGTCCAAAATATCTTTTTCGTACTGGGCGTATTTCCAAATTGAAGGTCTGAGACGGTTGTATGACCCTCTCCATATTAGGCCTGTGTCTAAAAGAACATATTCCTCACGACAATCTTGTTCTGAAATAAATAACATAAAATCGTAAATATCCAAAATTTGGTTGTTTTTATATTTCAATATATAGTGCTGAGTTCTTTCAATAGCACTATCGATCATTGAATTGATGTCTAGTTTCAGTGCATTAGCGATAAATCTGGAGCTAAACTCATAAGGGAATTTTATAGCAAAGGCGGAAAAATACAATCTTGCCTGGCGCGACCAATTGTCTAACGCCGGCCCTGATTGTCTAATATTCCTAATGGAAACAATTGTTGGTAAAATAATACATGAAGAATTTATTATATTATGTCGTCATAAGTAAGTTAACTAAGTAACTGTTCAAATAAAATTGAAAAAAAGGTAACGAGTAACTAAATTTTGTAAATAGTTTGAGTTTTCATAATATTATCTTAATAATTATTGTAAGAAATGCGGAATTGTAAAACATTAAAGATGATAAAAAAGAATACAGATTCTTTTTAGTATCTAATAGCGACAATGTGTACGGAAAGCTCAGTTTAATTTCATTCTGGTCATAAAGTCATTTCTGGTAGTAAAGAATACTATTATAATTATATTGTAATAATAATTGTCATTTGTTTTGTTATATTAGAAAAAAACAACTGTGATGATATTTTTTTTTCCATATTGTGGAACAATTTTCTAATTGATTTCAATGTGGGCGACTTTATATGTGGTATTTTTACGAGATAATTATCTGAAATCTACATTTTTTTTACGTTGTAAACAGAAAATTTCGATATAACCAAATAATATGGTTCTTTCGCATTGGATGAGCCATATAAGCGATAGAAACTGATCGTTGCCTGAATCGTAAATAACAAAATAAAATCCAAAAACTTAAAATTATGTTTGTAATATTTTTTTCTAAGCAGTCTGAGAATAATAATGCTGTTACTACTAATCTTCAGTCGAAGTTTCTCTCTCGCTAACTATTTTTTTTTAATCCATAATTTTAAATGGTCATCAATCATTAATTTTAGAATGACATCTGACAGTCGACCCACGTATCACCAACGTATGAATGTTTTTATTTGAAGTAGGTATATTACCGTATATTACTCATTTCACAGAGCGCTATTCAAATCACCTAATTAAAGATGGCAAGTAGATTACATATTATACATCTAGAATCCAGATAGCATAAAATAAACAGAGGCTTATAGCCTTAACATTAGAGCGGCGCGTAATTCTAAAGCACATGATTAATTGATTCGATTGACATACCTTCGACATATACGTCATCTTTGTGACACCAAGGATTAAACAGGAGATAGAACATTAGCGGATGAGAATAGCTAACTGCTCCGTTCCCTTTGTATTTTGTGTCAATGTCGATTTTCCACTGGGCCACAACGCTGTGCGAAGAAGTGGACACATCAATGATGAGATGGTTTTCAATTTGGCTCTTGATGATGGCGCTCCAATGGCTGGTTACTTCTGAATCATCTTTTAAAAGTGGCAAAGCAACGAGAGTTCCTTGGCCGTAACTGGGTTTTTCGGCATCTAAACATTTACAGAATATTAACTATTGTAGTCAAGAAATGCTACTTCAGTTAAACAATTCTTTAGATTAAATCAAGATGAATAGCATCCTTCTTTAAGTACATATATAAAACCAAATACATTTTATTTTTAATAAACGATATAAGATTCAAGTCATTAATTGTTAAAATGGTCCACGTATGAGGTAAAACAAATTGTGTACATTTAAAAAACAAATACTATTTAGAGGTAAGAAGTCAAATATTAGTAAAAATGGACATTTTATATCTTTATTGAATATGCAAGTCTGGTGAAATGATTTTTTAAAATTATTTATTGAATCCATCCAAATGAAATTTTAATATTTTACTTCCTTATCAATAGAGAAAGGACACTTCATAATACATTTTTTAAATTATAGGCTCTATGGAAATATTTCCAAATAAATCAATATCTAAGAAACGTTGAAGGTAATCGGTGCATAGAAACATTTTACGTGTACAAACCTATGTCATTGTACCAACTAGTTAGCAGTAACGACGTTTGTAAAATCGATTGATTTTATTCTTTTAGCTAACGATAGGAAATGTTTTATGAGCTAATATTTATGTTGCGTTGCATAAAAATCTTTATCGAAAGAACAATAACTACTTCCAAATAAAATTTAAAAAAAATGTGAAGAAAGTACGTACGTATTAATATTTTTCTGGCATATCCATAATTTATAATATTATTCCACTTTAATCCAAGGGTAACGATAATTTATAATTTGATAACAATTCTTAGCGGCCGTGATAAAAGATTAATTGTCAATACGAAAACTGGTTATATCGTTTCAATTATGGTAAGATGACTAATAAAGAATATGTCACCGTTTTAAATAGCTGAGATTTCAAATATTTTTTCGATTAATCAAATGACATTTTAAGTATATAACGAACCTGCAACGGTGAAAATAAATGATACGCCATCCTTGAGAGGGTCGTACGGTCTGCTGAATGTGATGTCGATAGTGAAGCTCTGTCCTCTCCTGACCACCAGACATGGATCCTTTTCTCTGGTCATCACTTCGAACTTTGATGTGGAATGGGCGTTTCCATTGGCGGCAATGCAGAAGTCAATATTTTTCACGGTAAGGACATCACAAGGGCATTCGGATTTATCTGTAACAAAATAAAATGAAACAAATTTAATGTTCGACCTTTCATAATCAACTCGCGTATAATAATATCGACTGTGGAAAGGAAAAAGGACTTAACCCACAGTTTCTTCAAAACAGGTTTTTTTCGATAATCACAATGTATTAAACTTGATACACATTCTATCAAAAGGATGCAAGCTGCAAATGCCGAATTAGTATCTAAATTTAGCTTTTATGTTTCAAAAAATGACCTTGTAAAAAATTAAAACCAAGAAAAAAGACTGAAATAAAGGTTTTTATTAGACAATTTCTTTAATTAATATTAGATTATGTCAATTAAACACCAGTTTAGAAGTCTCCGTGCACTTCAGGGTTGTGTATAATTCATAATTTGCATATGTCACAAAATCATCAAAACACGTTTTTAGCGCCTCCTGTAAAATTTGATATGTGTGGGTTACGTCCTTTTTCCTTTCCACAGTCGATATATTATTCAGCGTAATCATTTTAATATGACTAATGTTTTCGTTGGAGTTAGTAAATTAAAAAATGGATCACATGAATAATTATGAATTGTTTTATTTAGTTTGTTAAAACATTTTTCTACAAGAAAATATCTCGCTGTGAATAACAAACTATTTTTACAACTATTTTTTACAACTGATTGATCACTTGATTAAACAAGAAACCATTCTCATATTTTACAGTCTTTTAAGCCGAGGGGACTTCCATAATAACATCCCAAAATAAACATTCCAGCTGTATAAATAGATTTACATTCCTTCATCCAGCTTATTATTTCTAAAGAAGACTTACTCACTATAGTGGATTAAAATTGGATATAACAGAGACGTAAATATTTTATACTGTTTGTGTGTACTTAACACAATATTTTTCTTAAAGAAAGCAATCTCCATTTTTCGTGACGTAAAATGATAAACTTTGTAAGTATGTAATGTGACTTCTTACGCATAATTTCAGTGCCTACATATTGAAGATGCAAACAGCATTATATTATACTTAATCTTCATTATATTATACGTGCTGACCTAAATATTCATTGCTCCAATTTTCAGAAATGCAAAACACAACTGAATTCTAATGTGGTTTCCAGTAGAATGCACTACCAGATACTGCTTGTATCAAATCAAATCAAAGGAAACTGATACTTTTATGATGCATGGTTGGTTTCTGACTCCAACTTTGATCTATGTCTATGATTCCATGCTTAGGTGATATACACAACGAGATAAAAAGAACTCTGTTTTTATTTTATATTTAAAAACAGCAGCCATTCATGTAAGTATTTAAGTTTTATAATTTCAGCTAATTAATATAAAGATGTTTTTCACCATAAGCAAATGTACTACAATCCATTTTTATATTGATGGTTAGAAGCTTCGAATGTTTTTTGCCCTGTTTCTGATGAAAGAAAATAAGCAAATTTTGAAAATATAAATCGTTGTATCATTAATACAGATCTCGTAATAATTTAGTCTCTATGGTTTCCGATTTAATCCATAATAAAGACCCACGAAGGTTGATTATATCAATGTAATATATAAGCGAATTATTACATTAATGCCTAATAGCAAGCCAAGAATATTCTGTTTTCATCGATTATTTTCCTAAAAGACAAAGCTTACAACACTCCATCACTATAAACATGAACTTAAGATCTTTTTTCTCTAACCTTTAATGGAATGGTTCACGAATGAAATATTAAGGAATTTTACATAGAAAAAATGTTCATTAGTTGGGTTGTTATTGCGCATATTTTTACAAATAAAAAGTGATAAATATTCCTATATCTTGCATTTATTTATTCAATAGCGCTTATCGTTGATTAAAATCACGCTCCGGATGCAAATAAAACAAATGGCAGGAAAGTCATTAAAACCATAAATCTTTAATTCGCTGTGGCACTGTTAATGGTCTTCCATTACATCCAATAAATAATTCTTTATTGTGTGATCGAAATATTGGAAGTCATTTTATAACTCACTTACAGCCCACATCGCTTTTACTTCTTTTTTAATTAATAGCTCATATATGAAACATGGAGAGATCAATATGGTAACCCTCCTCTGCTTTTCAACATAGACAATGATGAATTACAACTATTTTAACAAGTACGTAAGTGATTTTTTTATGTACATTTAATTGCCGTCGTTAAAATTTATTAAACAATGGACTTCTTTTAGGCTTTTTATAATGACGATGCAATTGCAATTTTGATTTTAACATTATAGAATTATTTAAAACACACGTTATAGATATGTGTAGCGTATAATTGTGTACAAAAAAAATAAAAATGTATAGCTCCCTTATTAATATTTTTTCCATTTATTACAACCATATTTCTTAAGTAACGCATCGTCCTCCTCCGTTTTATGAATAAACTAGAAACAGTTTGCTGATGAATAATTTATTATTATTGTGATTGGCCAAGTCGAATATTTTTAAAATGTAAAAACGTTCACGCATTACATACTGTCCTCTAAATGCTAAATTATTTTCCTGCGCAATGAAAACTTTCAAGCCACTAAAAACATCAATGGAACTCTATTTTCATTCGAACAAAAAACCAAACGATTAATTTTAAATCAAACCGAACATTTTTTCATAAATACAAATATGATACGACAGATCCAAAACTATAGACGATAATGCATGGTAATTTAAAATAAGTTATTTAAATTTGGTTATACGATTTATGATTACTTTTTTTTCTTCTTTTACAGTCATGGTTACTCTAATAATAATAGCATGAGGAAAATTGGCCTTGATTATTTTCTTTGCGTCGGTGAATAATTTGGGTTAATCTGATTATGCCATCGTTCTCAAGGAAGACTTAATATATGCAAGTACCCACATGAAATGTAAAGAAACATTTGTTTTTCTGTGACAGTTTCCGTGATGAGATCTTTGAAAAATGATATAATACTTCCAATTCATAATTAATACATTTATTATTGAAAATTCTACAGCATGGTTTTCTAGTTATTGCTGAGATATGACGTTTGGAGAGCCGAACGTATAAAAAATACAAGAATAGTACGGGATTCTAAGTTTTTGATATAAAGCAGTAAGGTGTAACATTTGACTTAAATGTTGCATTTCAAATACATAACTTCCTTTTATCTTTTATATTTAAGAATGTATTTAATGAGTTATTCGACAAGAAAAAACTTTAATATCGTGTAAATATTTGTTAATGTCGTTTACGCAAACTAAAAACTATATTTTGAAAAATGTTGCATTGTAAATATTTGTTTGTCCCTTTTAGCATTCGAAGCTTGATTTCCAGTTATTTCGTTTGTCAAACGCGTCAAAAGACACACCTCGTCCATTAAATGCAATTAAACGAGACATGAAAACCTTACCTTGAATATTCTCTAAAGACTATCTTATGTCAATAAAATCATTTTGCGTAAATATTGTCTTTCTTAACAGATTTGCAGGGACGAAGTGTTTATTATGCGTACTTTACAAAAGACGTATTCAAATATGAAAGAAAAAGTCACGGAATAGAGTATTTACATTCCTGGGTACATTTACACACGCTATTAAGTACAAACATAAGATTGTAAATATTATCGGAAAAGCTTCGACCCCAGCTGACGTTTGCTCAAAAGAACTCGAAACACATTGTCGGTAAAACGCAACTTCTTTGACTCCAGTTAGCAAAGCAACCACAATCTCGACAACAAAGTTGTTCAAATTTAGTGACATCTTTAGAGCTATACCAATATTTAACATCCTGAAGGCGGTCACATTACTTATAGTACAGTAATAAATTCACTCACTTCAATGTCTGCCATTCACACATCCGTAAAATTGGGAATGCGATACTATGCCTATTTATAAAGTCTCGTAAAATGGATGAAGTAGTTTTACACTTCTATGTATATTATGAAACGTGCTCGAAGAAATTCCGCAGAAAAGATCTGAAAGAATTCATCAGCTTACAAAATATGGGCGCCTATAAAACAACATCCACGAATGTTTAATACAAGATCTGAATGGTAAGGATTTGATTGCTGAATAAAAGTTGCAATAATTCTCAAATGATATAAGTTAAAAATTATGTCTTTATTGATATCAATGGAAATTCTTAACTAAGAGGATAACACGAGAGTTAGTTCCAAAATCCAATTTTCCAGGCACGTATTGAGAAATAATTGTTTGGGTCTTAACTTTTACACTATTGAGATTCGAAGTGACATAAATGTATACGCGTCAAGGAATTACTTATTCTTTGATCATCTTGAATACATTGCAATTAAGTACATAAATAATTGCTAAAATGCAAAACTTTTTAATTATGTATTTAATATGTGCAAAACTATTATTTAACAAGGCTGAAATGAGGGAATTATGCTGATAAGAAGTAAATTATATAATAAAACACATATTTCACAATACAGAGCAAGGTGTAATCAAATTAATTGCTCCATTTTTTACTGTAAATAAAATAAATACGAGAACAATCTGTATTATGTATTAATGTTTTTCTCAGATTAATCTAAAACAAACATACTTTGATTTTAATTAAATAAATATTCACAAACCAGGCTTGTATCGGGGAACAATTCTACTTCGCCTAACATTATTTCGATTTGTAAAATAATTAGGCCATACACGAGAAATATAACCACTCATTGTATTAAATGTCTATTCTGTTAATTAAAGAGATAAAACAATTCAACAGCATTAAATGAATATATGTAATCTTCACGCTGTATGGTTAAAAATATTATACTGCCGTATTACTTATCATTTAAAAACAATATTTTAGAATAATTTATTGTATATTGAACAAATCGCTTGATATGTAAAATTACACCACTATTTAATATGTATATAATTTAATGTTCACACTTTATTTAATAATTGGTTTATTCACATTCAATTATGCAATAAAATATAATTGTTTCGTGTTTTATTGACTTTAGTGTCGTTGGTTGAAATGCTTCCGTTGGACTGAAGAAAATCGCGTGTTGGCGATGATAGTCATTGGCTCCAAAGCATGGTCAATGAATTTCCTGAGATTGATGGAGTCTTCCGTGCTCATTCACTAGTCTCGAATGCCCACTCCATATCCCATTTTGCAACGAATGCTGTTCATGGCTTACAGTTTATGGTAAGGTGGGTGCTGAGTTGTGTATAAATTATATTTACGTATCCACCGCAGATATTTTCAATCGCTTTATTTAGAATATGTTGATATTATGAATAGTTTTAATGTCTAAATATGGTAAAAAAATATTTTTTGAATGGTTAGTAAATAAATATAGATTTTTTGATGAACCAGAACATAACGTGAATACCACTTTTGGGAACATATCGCAAGCTTTTTATAGACATTGACAAAATAATATTATGTCTTTGAAAGAAGTATGATTTCGTCGAAAAATCACTGATATTGAGTTAACTTTTAAATCTACTTAAATAATATAATATATGGGCTTCATTTTGCATAATTTATTTAAGACTAAAATTGATTTGGACTAAGAAAATATTCCATAGCAAAGAATGTTTTCTCTTTGGGCTTAAGAAGCAGGACGATAAACTAACTATTATTTCATTCCTCAACATATTATGATTTTCTTACGGTCTTTGAATTGCTATCCTTAAGGATCATCTAAATAAATATTTTAAATGATATATAAGGACATATATATATATATATATATATATATATTATATGTCATTAATAATTACCCGCTATCATACTTTTGGTTAGAGAATTTTACTTTCAGTAATTTCTCTTGAATTTCGTTATACGCATGCATTGCAAAAACATTAGAAATTTAATTCCTTTAATATGCAGTGAAATGTGGTGGACTTGATGACAGTCAAGTTTCTTGAAATATGTTCAATGTGACCGCAACATGCGGTTTGATTCCCACTTATTTGACCAGTATCCTTTTTCTCGTATCATTTTTTTTTTAAATTCAATTAATCAACTAAATTATCTGGGCAGACTACACGGGAGAGCTCAGAGACCTCATATTGACCCCCAGACCACAACGTATCATTCTTAACAGCTATATATAAATTGCACATTAGTTACTGATAATATAAATCAATTACATAACTTATTCAATAACATTTTTATATTATATCAACTGTAGCTTTATTGTTTATAACATAATAGAACACACTAAAAGTTATTTCTTTCACAATTCAACTAAATTTTAAAAAAAAAACTTCAAACAACGGACTTCGCCCGGGCTGTCCGTGAAAGCCGAAAGTTTTCAACATTATAAGTGTATTGTTGGGTTTCCCAGATATTTGATAATGCGCTAATCGTGTGCGGAATATTGTTGACGAGATGTGTATTTAACCTTGTATGACATTCACATGACGTTTTAATCAACTATGGAGTTCGGCCAGGTATGTTGTGCGTTATTTCGAAGTTTTAATATAATTTAATACTATTATATGTAGTTCAAAACTTGCAATGACTTAGGTATTCAATAGAAAAATTACTCCATCAGAAATGCAGGATGCAGTGAATCTCAAGAGGTAAGTTTGGTTGTAGTAAGATCACATTGAATACATCTGGATATATTCATTATTCGTCAAAACATCCCACTGAAGACTGTCGTAATAATCTTTAAAGATATTATCCTAATAATAGAACAACCATTATTTAAGAAGAAATTTTATAATTATTATCAGGTTGCAGTTTGACCAGTCAATACTCGCTCGATGCGCCAACAAAGTGTGTGTGCTGCATTACAGATAAAAAATACAGACATAAAGCTATTATTAAAAAAGTGATAATTGTTTATACATCATCAATTAATTTGTGAATAAATTGTAGAGAAAATTTGAACTGATGTTAAATTAATTTGATTTACTGTGGCAAAAGCGTTACGAATGATGCCTCGAAGAAACTGTAAATTAGCATAAAGTAAATAAATGTAATGTTTCGATATAATCGTACGTATTAAAAATGCTATCGACATTTTATCAATGAACTTTACTATATCATTATACATTCCATAGCTTGGCAACGGCATAATTAGTAAAAATTGTAAATTAAATTTGATGGAAGAAATTAAATTCGTTTTCAAGATTTTTTTTTATAATATTTTATTTTTTTACGGAACTGGGCGTTTAATTAAGAAAATTACAATGCCGCCTACAGAGAAATGTTTAATCTAAAACCAGATTTAGTTGTCATTCCCATAAATGATAATTACTACAACTGAATGATATTACTATAAAAATCAAGGTAAAAAAGTCAATCAAAAAATTGTATTGATGAAAACGTAAGATTATTTTGGCAGACGTCATCTCAAAAAATACGATTGCATTTTTATCATTTCTAACGAGTTAAAAATATATTTTCGGCGATGATAAAATATGTGTTAAAATTTGATGCATACCAATATTCTAGAAGACTTCATTTTATGTTTATTTAGTGGTTTATAATAGTGACCTTGCATATGTACAATATTTGATTATTTATCTAAAAATATACAATGGTCGTAAATGAATAATTTATCAAGTAAATGTAAAACTTTAAAAATGATTAAAATGCAAACGAGACGAAACTTGAGTCAATTTAATAAAATAGTTAATAAGACTACCTATACAAAAAGAAGGTTTATAAAAGTTAATTCAACCTAATGCTCGATTCATCAAATCGATGAATTCTAAGAGCATATCCATCGTAATCATTTAAATACTAGATGCATGTTAATCTAGACAGCTAGGAATATTTTTTTAACCCAATACAAGAAAGAAAAAACGTAATTAATGTTCTGACTTTTTCCTGCATATACCATTAACGTTTACAAGATAAATGTAAAAATAAGCTATATTTCAATTGATAGGGACTTTTTGAATGGTTTTTTTTTTAAATATCATTTCATTCAAAGATGCTCTTGTGGGTCTGAACAAGATGTAAAAGACGGAGATAAGTATATATATGGAATTTCAATAAACAAACAATTGTGTATATTCATTACAAAAATTTTAAAGAGAATCATTAATTATTTAAAGGGAATAGCCAGATGAGCGTTTTTTATGTGTATCAATCTTCATCAATGGCTGAATATGCGTACAAGATTAATTGTTACTATATTTCTTTGTGTAAAATATATACACATATATGTGTATACTACTTAAGTTCAAGTAAGGTAAGGCACAATCAAAAGTCATTAGAATTCTTTGAATACAAAAAATACTCTATAATTTAGACTTGAACTGTGTAATAGATTACTACTAGATACAAAAACTAACTTCAAGGATAACCAGTTTACGACTTTAGTATTTATTTGATACGCCTAGCGATATAACAATGATAAGACACTTGGTTCAAATAATTCGGAGCACACCATGTCCCACAAAAGGCAGTTATGAAATATTAATACTTGTTATATTGAATTACTCAAGTAATAATCTACATTCCTTGAATTCATCTCTCGTGTTGTTACCTAATGACTGATGTGACATTGCGTGATATTTGTAAGTGGCGATTGGTGACAATGCGAGATCAGTAAAGTTATGATGCACTTTAAGATGCGTGGACGTCTCCATAAAGGTATTCATTAAAAAAAAGTGCAGCAAGTGTGGGCTGATTGGAAACTTCGTAGAATTCTCATTATTGATTGACGATATTGAGTACGTACTCTTGTTGAAATTATCATAAATGGCGCGTAATTATTCTTAGCCTGTACAACAAATATAGTAATGGCGTACGTATGCCGTACCAAGCCCACAATTGGGTAAATGAATTTGTTCGTCAATTATGTAAATTATTTTGTCATTTTTAATCCCAATTTTGCATAACTAAATTGACTATAATAAACCACGTTTCTTATAACATCCTCCAATAAAATTAAATGCACTATTACGAGAACAAAGTATAAAAAAAATGTCAAAAGAGTGCAGTTGTATTAAATTGCACAAAACAATACATAATTGTGTAAACGAGACGAAAGTTTTCGAGAAAATATATATTTTAAATTTAAAAATTGGTTGTGATATTTAATTGATAACATATCATCGTTGATATAAAGGAAATAATTCAAAACGATTTATTATAATTCAAGTTTAATTTAACATACTAAATTTTTTTGGAGATAAATAATTTAATATTTTTTAACGTCTTTGTTTTACAGAATAACGAAGTAAAAAAAGTGAAATTATAATAAAGCGATAATATATTTATGTTAGATTTCAGTTTTTTTTATCCACATCATTGCTTGTATCAAACAATATAATTACAGGTGGAAAAAAATATTTTTGTAGGTGAAGAATTTGACCCTTCAAGTTGTTTTAATTTTTTACAACATAGCTTAAAAATATAAAACATAAAGTCGAATGAAGAATGTGTGTACACAAATCATGCACATGTTTGCATTGTCATTAGCTTCATTATTGTTATACCATGTTTTAAACATTTTGAATTACTATTATTCTCAATGAACTGTCATGCATTGCATGCAATATTAAACTTATTAATTTTTCTTGATTTGGTAAGATGAAGGCAACGAGCAATTTGCTGTGCAAATATGTACTTTATAGAATCTTCTATCCACCTGTGTATATCATTATCGTAAGGATTTCTCACGGTGTAATATCATATTGCACACAATTGTATTTCCGTTTTAGTTTACTAATGGATCTATTTCCAAATGTGAATTACATTGATGGCAGCTTTACAATATTATTCAAAGTCTCTGACATTGCATTGTTTACACGTTATATAGATTTTTTAAAACATAAATTAACAACAAAAATAGAACACGTGATTATCTAGAGTAAAAAGGAAATCGGCTCAGTCAAATCTTTCAGAAGTTGATATCGCATCAAACAATTGATAAAATTTGAACGCGTCTTGTGTGAAAATTTTGTTGATAAAGCTAACAAATATGTTCAAAATTCCGTTAAAGTTATAGCTATAAGATAACTGAAAGGCCGTATTGTGCCTCACTTACATATAACCAAGTGTTACAATTATCATTATATGATTAGGATTCTTCTATTATGATAATAAACGCCATTGTATTTCATTTCAAATTTAATGTACTTAACTAAAAAATAATTTGAAGGTGGTTCAAAGAACACACTGTTCTCTTCTTGCAACAACGTATACAATCTTTATTTTATTGTTGTGGATATAATTAAAAGAAGTTTTAACGAGTATCATTACAACGTCTCATCATTGGGCTTTGCCATAGCAGTCTTAAGTTCCAAGCAGTGTTGTAGAAAAACAGCAAAAAAGACCTGGCCGTTGAATCCCAGCCTCTCCTAACAAATTGTATGGCGGTAACTCTAAATTCCAATTTATGAGCTTATTTTTTGTTGAATATAACATGTATATTTGAAAGATTTCTTGTATGGATATTCTGTGATTCTTTGGTGTTATTAATTTAAAATTTATGATACATCGGAAGGGTCATATATGCAAATTAAGTAATGATTGTAAGACATATAGCGAATGGCAAGAAATGCGATGTGTGGTAAAACAAATAAAATTTAACTTCCCACTATTAAATATCACAGTTATATAAAACATTAATTATAAATTACATAAAACAACAGAAACAAGAGGAATTCATATTATATTATATATGATTTTGACGCCTATTGTGATATTATGAAATAAATGCTGCGTCTTATCATATAATAATGGCAATATACCAAGTAAATGATGATTTAATCAATAATAATATTTTAAGTGAAATGTGCTACTCTAGTTTGACTTGCTGATTTTTGATTACTGATATGACTTGAGAAATCCTATGGAAAGATTGAGTAACGAACCAATGTGCACAAATAAATTTTGAGATTAATTATTAATTGATTAAAATCCCAACAATGACGTTGATTTTTTTAATGAACTATCCAACCTCATATTTTTATTGAAATATTGTAAAAATATAATTTTAATAAAATGATTTCCTTTCTTTGTTTGCTTTTGTTCTTCGAGATTTTTATTTAAAAACCTTAGAAAATGTGATTTTTTCTTATTTTGAAAAAGATGTAATTGAAAAGATATATAAATACAATATAAATATGTATTTCCTACAATATAACAGAAACAAATGGTTTCATAATGATGTGATATTACTTTGAACATTATTAATCCGGCCTGCTCATCTAAAAAAGTACCTGTTTTCAACTCCATAGCATGGCTTTCACTATAGGGGGCTTTGGCTTTGCCCATTACTGTAATAATAGTAAAGGAAGCGAGTATAAGTATTTAATTCAATTTGTTATACCCACTGAGATGCTTGAACTATTCGCTGCTCGATTAATATTATACATGACACACCACCCAACGTGGTATTTTCTGATCGCTTTTTTTATTTTATTACCGCGTGTCATAGAAGAATACCAAGTCACCTTTTTACAAAAATACGATCGGTTAATTTTGCTAGCAGCTTATTGTGCAATATTGCATTACATACATATTAATGTAAGTAAATATTATTGTACAAAAAAAAATGTAATTGGATTGTCTGATTGGTGCAATAAAATATCATGGATTTAATGATAATTAATGAAAATAGAATTTATGGTAAGTGTTACGGTCAATCATTTGAAACACGAAACAGTCGTATTTAAAAATATCTTGAAGGCTAGAAGTGCCCCACTTGTTTAATATTGTGATCTACTTATTAACAAACTTTTTACTATACATACAAATAATTAAATGAAGTTTTAGGCAGAAGATTTTTTTTATAAATACTTCATTACTATAATTGAATAGTATGTTTATACAAAAAGCAAACGAAAAACTAATGCAAGTGATAATATATAACGAAAAGTTTTCATATCATCCCAAAGAGAATTCATAATAATTTGTACATATAATTATAACCATTTGAAAAAACCAGGAATTGCCAAAATAAACCAAAATTTTGGAACCTTCTTTTTTTAGCCTTCGCACAATTTTATCTTATTTTCTCAATCTCGATATCCCGGGATTAGTACTGTCACAATCTCGGAATTTCGAGATCATAAAATTGGACAGGATCCCGGGAATCCGAAGCCTTTAATCATACGAATGAAAATGTGTCATGATTTTTGATTGTATAATAACATATATAGTGCATCATAAATTGTCTTATTTGTACTCGAATAATCTTACTAGATACCTTTCGGAATAATCTGTATAATTTGCATAAATCAGCCAGCAAATTTAAATATGTCACGCGTTGGCATATTGGCTATTGGCGTTGCGTAATAAAATAGGTAAGTGTTTGATTACATCCATTAAAGAACTATTATTATCCGATACACTTTGAATTATCTAAATAATTTTCTCCGCAGTTAACTAAGTGGGAAAACCTGTATTGAATATGAGCGCCTTTTAAACAGTCGACTGCTCAGTTACAAAAAATATTCACGATAGATCATCAATGATGAACTTGAGATAGTGAAACCTATTCGAGCAGCATCCGAAATACAATACGAAGATCCATCTTGACGTTTTATAAACATTCGATATTTTTCGCTACGGCTAACTGTCATTTTTTAATCAATCCCCTTTAGGATTTATCATAAAGAAAGACTTGAAAAGATCGAGAATCAATCAAATTTAGTAATCGAACTAGCATATTTTTTTCTTTTTCTGACATTTGTATGTTATTTAATTTTAATCGTTTTAAACCAATAGAAAGAAGATTTTAATTATTAATTTCTTAAATAAAGTATTTTGAAATGAAAATTTGTCTCAGTGCTATTTTGTGTAACTCTGTGTCAAGTTTTCGAAAAATAATAACTTCAAATAAATAGCAGGACGATCAGACAGCTTTTTTTAAAATACAGTATTGTATACAACGATATCGGTAACGGCCGTGAAATAAATTATTATTTGGCCAGAAAATAGTATGAATTTAATTATCCGTTAGCATGATATTTGTAGAGATTTATCATACGTCAACATGTAAGCTATTTTCTAATCAGAACCCTTTTTTAGTAGTAATCAGCAGTATCATCACCATTGTAAGATGTATTGAGATCGCCATTTGTAATAAAAACTCACTTCACAATTACACAATCGACAACCAAAATAAGACTATTACTGATATTTAAAAATGCCTCGTGTCTGTATGTACTCTATTTAATGCAGATAAATAAAAAAAAGTACAGAAACATTTTTCAACTATTATTTTGAATAGTTGTTAACAATTATATAGGATACTACGGTGGGATAATTCGATTAACGATCTCAAAAATAGCTTAACGTCAGCTTAACTTCCTATTTTTTACTAGCCGAAGCTAGTGGGCTTACCATTAAACACAATAAAAACTCAAAGTGGATTATAAAACCAGAGCATAAAGTTAATTTAAGAATGTTTAAGATAGGTGTGTCTATAAGGTCTCGATTATTGCTAGAGATTTAAAGAAATCGATTTTTAGATTTTAAGCCTTGGACTCGATCCAAAAAATTCTTGATCAATTACCGTGTTGGCTATTTTGAGTTAATATACTCAAACAAAAATCGGACAGATAATAGAATAAACAAACATAGGTGGTGAATTTAACAACCCGGTGAAAAAAAATCTTAGCATTGAAATTGACACAAGAGCGGCGTTATCTGACTTGATTGAGATAATAACACAACTTTAATGTAAACATTGCATACAATATCAAATTTACACAAGGACGCCGTTTTGATATCAGAATTAAACTGTAAGATTGCAAAACTATTTATTTTTTCAGATGACCTAACAAATTTTCAGTAATATGCGTGGGGTGAACACATGTACAATTACGTCTGTACTTGATTACTAACCGATTAAAAATAAATATTATTCAATTGTATCCAACAAGAAACAAAATAAGTAAAAGAATATACCAAAGTGATTATTTAATAACATAAAAATGAATTCATATTTTGAAATATGTACTATATTTTCTGTTTGTTAAATCTTATAAAAAAGTGTTGTTGCATAATGTTCCTGTTGTATATAAATCTAAGATATCTTTTTTTATGTTAAGCAAAATAATAGATACCGCTGAATAAATATTTGTACATATTACCTGTTACTAAATAAATATAAATAATATTGCAGTGTTCTACGAACTTAACGAAAAATATTACTTTCGATCAAAACATTTATTTATCACCGTCTGAAAATAATGCATCACAGCCGGCATAAATTAAATCGCCATCTCAAATGAACTCGCAGATGATTCTGTATTTTTATTATGATTTTAGTCAATTTCCGTTTCAGCACCAACTTAAAACCTTGAAACGCCTACAAAATACGTAAAAAAGTATCGTGAATCCTACAACATTTTTAAAAATGACTTTTACCTAATATGTTGTAATAAATATTACAGCTCTTGTATATTTACAATTAAAATATAACTCTTCTTTGAATGCACATGTAAATACTACACAGTAAAGATTTATTTATTATATTTAAATTAAAGTAAGCAACATTGACGAATGTAATGTTACGATATTGGAAAAATAGTTAACTGAAGAGAAATGTATGTATGGCAACATGAAATAATAATACAAAAAGATCTACTGACCATCCGTGCAAGGCGGTTTCGGCAGGTGAGAGTTCACATCTTGTTCTGGTTTCCAAACTTTCCTGAAGAAACCACAGTCTTTGAACTTTCCACAGCAGCTAAGTTTATTACCCATATTGATATAATATGTATGACACAATTGTTTTGAAATACACTATATAATTATTAAATTATCGGTTTTATAATTCGTTCCGATTCACCGGTATTCATTCATATAAAAGTCTCACTTTTTATAAGACTAGACAGGCTATTAGATCATAACCGTATTGGTATAACCTCGTAGCACGCTGATAATCGACCCACGAATGATATTAGCATGCGTAATTCACGTTTTTGAATATCGTAATGTAATATGAAAATGTGTGTTTATTCGAGATGTAAACAAACTCGGTTATCGGGATTCGATGCGACCGTCGTCGACTTTCACTCGTTGGAGACTGTTGAAGACTGACCGGAATGTTTTCATGGCTGCCTCTTGTATAGACGCCGGGGGCATCGCGGGCGTGGGCGGTCGTCGATCCTCTCGGAACGTGTTCCCGCAGGACTTGTTTTAAGGTGCGATTACACTGGTGCAACATCTTGCAATATGTATATTTTGCGTGACAGTATATTTCATCACTTTATTTCAATATTTTTTCACAATCTTTTTCACATTGAATTTATCTTCTCGATATTCGTGGGCTATGTTTAGATATCGACTTTGGAAAGGAAAAAGGACGTAACCCACAGTTTTTTTAGATAATCACAATGTATAAAATTTGATACACATTCTATCAAAAGGATGCATGCTGCAAATGACGATTTAGTATCTAAATTTAGCTTTTAAGTTTGAAAAAGATGACCTTGTAAAAATTAAAACCAAGAAAAAATACTGAAATAAAGGTTTTTCCAAAATAATTTCTCTAATTAATATTAGATTATGAAGATCAACACCAGCTTAGAAGTATCCGTGCACTTCAAGGTTGTGTATAATTCATAATTTGCATATGGCTCAAAATCATCAAAATACGTTTTTTGCGCCTCCTGTAAAATTTGATATGTGTGGGTTACGTCCTTTTTCATTTCCACAGTCGATATATTATATTATATGAATAAGATATAATGTTTCTTTGGGCATTATCTTCTTATACATGGAGAATGTTTAAGTAACGTGGACGGAAATTCAATCAAAAATAGTAAGGATTCACATATTTTAATACATATATTTTAAATAATAGGCCAAAAATTACACATAATTTGTTTTCAGACAATTTAAAATCAACGCTTGTAATTTTTGTTTTTAAAATTTAGTTTATATAATTTATATTCATTTATTTGAAATGATCAATTTAAAATCACACCTCATATAAAACGGGTGGAAGACACATTATTGCATTTACTTTAATTAGGCATCAATTATCTTAAAAAAACACAATAATGCAACTAAATCCATAGTGTTTGTTTTACTTTACATTGCATTTTCTTTATTCTAACCAATTAACAATAATGCCTGCATTCTTGTTAAATAGTTAGTATGCATTAAACATTGCATATATTAAAATCAATGAATGGGCTTTAAATTTATTGCAATAATTAACGTAAAAATCAAGGAGTGGGTTAGATTAGATTATGCTTGGAACGGTTGAAACAGTTTACTTTACAGCTTTCGGTGACTATGAATGTCCTTAAGTTAGTATTAATTTATTTTTATAGTTTAAGTGGTTGGATAATAAAGATTGTATACAATATCAAAATATATTATTGAACTTCGGCTTTCATCGGAAGACTACAAAAAATCCCAAAGCTTGGAAGCTTTAAAGTGATTAATAATAATATAATTACTTACTCATCAGAAAGTAAGTATATGCGCTCCTTTTATTGTATTTCTATATAAATTTTCAGTCAGAGCTTTAATGAATACTTTGTGTTTGTTTGCAATTGTATTTTTTATTTTCACGTTCACATATCGACTCTGGAAAAGAAAAAGGACGTAACCCACACATAACAAATTTTACAGGAGATGCAAAAAAACGTTTTTTGATGATTTTGAGTCAAAGGCAAATTATGAAATATACACATAAAATGCATAGAGATTGATAAACTGGGTTTTAATTAACTTTACCTAAAAATGATTCAATATTTAAAATAAAAGCTTTTTTATGTCTTTTTTCTTGATCGCAATTTCCACGAGCTCTTATTTTTTTTTTTAACTTAAAGTTAAATTTAGTTACTAATTCGGTGTTTTCAGCATACATCCTTTTGATATAACGTGTATCAAGTTGTATAGATTGTGATTATCGAAAGAAGATGTTTTAAAAAAACTTTGAGTTACGTCGATATTTATATATTAGTGTTGGCTTATTTTATGCAATAGTTGGATGTTTTTAAATTAATGTTGGATGTTTGCAATGAGTCTATAGCCCTGTTTTGAAATGTATTTTGTCATAATATGGGTGAAATGTCTTGCGATATTTTTTCAGTGGTGTCTACGTGGATGACATCAGGCGACGTCAACACAACCATGACCTCTACGGTGAGCCACACATTGTCAGATTTATTAAAACACGACGCCTACGTTGGGCTGGACATTTACCACCCATGAATGAATGTAAACCAAAAAAAAAACATTGACATTCACTACCCCTGAGGGAAGACAAAGCGTTGGTAGACGGCGAATTTACTGAATGGATGGATGTCAAAAAACAGCGACTGCAGTATGAAGGCGAATAATCGATCAGACTGGAGGAAATTGATTGAGGCGGTCGAAATTCATTCCGAATTATAGCGCAAAGAATAAGGAAATACTAGCGCTGATGCGATTTACATTTTCTCACAGCGTCAAATCGATGAAATTAACTTCGCAATTGCATCGGAAGAATTTGATCGTGTAACCTCACCATAATGCTACTTGTACTTGTTACTCATGTGACAGAACTGTTCAGCTAGTGACTAGATGACTATTAGGAAGTCGGGGAATACTCACGGGACTTGCGGTTTCACGCGAATTGTCTACGTGCTGATAATAAAAGTATTTCCCAAATACACGACATTGATAAAACATACGCACTCAATTTGAGGCCCTTTATCTATCCGGGGTGAATGTAGTGAGCAAAATTCTCAGTAGTTAGTACTTGGGAACAACGAAATACAACAAAAAGGTTTTATTTTAAGATTTCGACTGAAAGTGCTTGGTGAAATTTCAGTATTAAATTTGTATCGTCCAAATTACCGTTAAAATCGTTCAAAAATCACTTAGTTTCGGAAAGACACGCGTTCAATCAGGAACAAGGGATAAAAATGTTACATCCAAATACGGACGCTCATAAACTTTTTTTCCAGGAAATTTTAGAAATAAACAGAACGTAATTGTACAGTCTTCCGATTTTAAATGAAATATTACACATACCTGGCTCTCCACTTTTATACCCTATATAAATCGTAAAACCTTTTCCAACAAACAAAATAAATATAATTCTTAAAACTACTCACCATTCAAATCTGTGGGCATTCTCATGGGCTTATCCTTTTCGCCAGAAATGGCTTTAAGCTCAATGATACATTTATTTATTATATAAACACGAAACATTCATTTACTAAGCGTCAGTTCAAGTTCATCCGTGCATTTGAACGCCTGAAGATTCCGAAAGGCGAAACCCGGGTTGTTAGTGACAAAATCTGTTTAAATGTACATAATTTGATCGATTCAAATTTAAAAAGGTTTTCTCATTAAGTTTTCTACACAAAACGTTTTATATAATATATTGAATAGGCATTTTTGATATCTGACTTCATAACGTGCAAGCGTTAAAAGTTTAGTCTAGGACAGGGTAGGGCAAACTTTTCGGATGAAGGGCCAAATTCATAAATTCAAAATGAGCGGCGGGCCGCAAGTGAAATACCACTTTTATATGTACATTATTTATTATCATTAAAAAAACAATCTAATGGGAGGAATGGAACTGCTTTACGTCTCTTGACATTTTTTTAAAATTCAGGTGTTAATTTTGTAGTTAAGATTCTTAAAACTGCTTGTAAATGTTTGATCGTAAAGAGTTTTTATTGAGGTTCATGATTAAAAATGTTTGTTCACATATTTAGGTTGATCCAAAAATAACGATTATTATATTTATTTTCAATATTGTTTTAAATATGGGTTAAAAGATAAAAACGTAAATCTTTTTCAAAAATATAATTTTGCTCGCGGGCCGCAGAAAAATACGTGGACCACAGTTTGCCCGTACCTGGTCTAGGAGAAGAAAATACGCGATAAAGTCACATTTTCTGAAAATTATGATTTTTCAATTAAAAAATTAAGATCATTGATATCTCTAGTGACCTTCGAAATATACAATATTATTAATTTTGTGTAAGTATGCAATAGAACACCATACTAATATTTTTTCGATTTATTCGATTATCAGGTTCATGGTCGAATGGTTAACGTCGTTGGCTTCAGTCGCGGTTCTCACGGTCCTGAATCTCAGTACTTAAAGTTTAATTTTTCAATCGACCAATGGGTGTCTGTTTGAAGGCCTATAAGTTTGTGATTTTATGGGGAAGTTTAATTTCTTTCCATCCATTCAGTCCCTAAAACTTGGCGTGGCGAGAGCGATAAGCTAACCACTAGCCCTGCTTTTGCCCTACTTTTATATCTTTACTCTTTAAGTTGAGCATACGTCATAGTAGAAAAACTTACATATATCGAGATGATCTCTATTTGGAATTCATATTAACAACATTGGGAGCGGACATGGCTGAAATATATATATATGTGTATAATCAATTGAGAAAATTAAAACGATCAGAACGAAGTAAAGTTACATTAATTGTCGCCCGCTGTGGTAGTTGGTTAGAGCTTGCTCTACCGACCAGGTGGGTATGGGTTCGATTCCCGGTAAGGTCAATATCAAATTGGAATTTTAATTTGAGATCTAAGACATGGGTGTTCGTGAATTTAATTCTCCTTGAGATAGTCTCATGTGACTTACAAAAATTCTCATCGAGTATATCTCGTATGATCTTTCAATTTCAAAATATTTGACGCATTGGCGTAAGCTCTAATGTTAAATATATATTTTTAAATTAATATATACATTAAATAGCAATGTTCCTGCAGACAAGCCGCGAAATATTCCACTATGCATTTGAAAAAAAACACTTATGTATTTGTAAAATAAAAATGCTATTACTAACAATATTTTTCAAAATACTGCAGCAAGTTAACGACTAGTAATCTCTCTTTGAATACTAACAATTGCCATAGAGATAATTTCCGTTGTTTGTCATATCCAACAATGAATATTTTTTGTAATGAGTAATATTTTTGATATAAAACAAATTGAAAATTTATAAAATAAATATACAATATAATATTACACTTCACATTTGAATTCCTTCATTTCACAAATCCGTACTATATTTTAGCAATACAAAATATGCCAGGTCTCATGGCGCAGCGGTTAACGTTGTTGGCTTCCGTGCCGGTTCAAGTACTAAGAACTAACAGATTTTTTTAGATCGATTTCTGTTCAAAAGCATGGGTGTTTGTGATGTCTTAATTTCCCTCCCACCCTTCCTATCCTTCAATAACTGGGCTTAGCGAGAGCGATTAGTTAACCACTAGTCCTGTCCTAGCCTTGTCATTCTATCCTTATATTATATGTCGCCTGCTGTGGTCTAGTTGGTTAAAGCTTGCTCTACCGAACAGATGGGTCTGGGTTCGATTCCTGGTAAGGTCAATGTAAAATTTAAATTTGAGATCTAAGACGTGGGTGTCTGTGGTTTTAATTTACAATAAATTCTCATCGAGTTTTTCTCGTATGATCTTTCAACTTTAATATATTTGGCGCATTGGCATTAGCTGTAATGTCAAATATTTTTCTAAAAAAAATAATATATATATATATATATACCACCTATTCTCTTTGGAAAAAGAGAGGTTGAGCGACTGAGTAACAAACATTTCTCGTAGAAAAACTTCTATTGAGATACCTCCATTAGGAGGCCATATGCTCCACATTGGGAGCGGAGATGGATACTGTATATATATATATTTGAATGTGATTGTTGAATATAATTTCAACATTGATTTACTCATAATTAGAAGTTATCTGTGATTCAGCCTTTTTTGTCAGAACGGAAAGGATAAAATACAATGTAACTCATAATGGATGATTTTATAATTTCAAGAACACATTGTCCATTGATCCGAATGCAACAAAAATAATCACTGCCAACTTGTCTTTACAAACAAAACTACATACCACAACATCTCGAAAGGAAGTAACATCTGTTTTTTATCGTATCACTCTGGTAAAGGAAAAACAATTATTCCATTGAAAATAACAAATAATTGATTTTTGTTTGGTCTTGGTTTCACGGTTGGCTAAACTTCGTTCGAAAATTCAGTAATTGAGGAATCGAGCTGTATGTTTACATAAACAATTGCATGAACAAATAATTGTGACTCAACATCAATAAACAGCTTGCACTGGGTGCAAACATATTAATTATATCTACTGCGTTTGTTAAAAATAGTGCACACAGCGTGAATCACTTTTATTTTTAAGTACATATTCGATGACTTGCGTAGCCACTGTGTGAATTTATTGGCACTATTGGACTTCATCTTTGGTATCTATTATTATCCAAATAAAAACTTTATCTTTATTGTGGAAATCAGGGATGGACAGTGGCAACACTAAGGCTGACACCAAACATGTTTCCGCCCAAGACATGATCAAAATTTACCAACTAATTTATAAAAGTAGTAAATACAACGGAGTTGCACCTATACCTTAACAATCATAACCATTTTAATTTTGTGTAATTATAATGTAATTTGCTAATCCTTTAAATTGTTAATAGTTGCTTACACCTTTTTATTTCAATTTAAATTTGTATAAATATCACTGTTTATATATTTTTCTTGTCAGTTGATAATGCTCGCGATGAGCGAAACCGGTCCTGATCTAATAAATTTTATATGGAAAAAGTACTAAAAATCTTTTATTATTTTTACATATTCATATATTATTATTATGATCCAATTTGATTTGTAAAATGTCAAATTTGATTTTTAAAATGTCTAATTTGGTTTGTAAAATGTCCAATTTGGAGTGTAAAAACTATATAGTAATTTGGTGCTAAAAAAAATTTGGACATCAATTATGATAATACTTAAGAAAAGGTGGGAGATTTATTGAATAATAAATATATTTACATATGAGGTACATACATATCTCTTTAATATAAATATATCCTCCAAAATAAGCAAAAGTATAAAAGAGTATATTATTATATTATGTATATGTTTGTTATCTGTACACGATCTTAACCTGACACCACGAAGCGTGATTTTGATTCCCATGCTTATTTAACAAAACACTACTAAATCACAGAGAAGAAAAGGGTAAAATTTCCATTTTTTTTATCGTCTAACATTGTTATTATTGTTTATATTAAATTGTAAACATATATTTTCCACATTGGGTGTGGTGCTTCATGTCTCCATCGACCATAAATGACCCAACAGAAGATCGGTTGAACTTGGTTTACGCTCTGGCTATCCCTGGTGTAAAATTGAAACTAAAAAATATTTTTAGACACCTTAGCTATCCATCCATACAGCTTACAGTCAATCAGAAAGCTCACAAATTCGTACGTATGTATGTAATATAACATATACACACAGTGATGAGCCAGATGTCAGATAATAGTTTTTCCTACGCTTCCAAAGACTTCTTATACAAACGCATGCATACGATTTAAAAATTATTATGGATCAAGCAAAATGACGTATCGTTTATTGAATTATGAGTTCAGAAATTTATTTATTTGGATATTGGCCTCTTATAAATAATAATAAATTAAAGAGGCTAAAATAACTAACAGTATATGGTTATTAATAATATCTGTTCGGCAATGAGTAGATAAAAATCTTATTATAATATTAAATTTAAATGTTAGTTTTTTACTTTTTATTTAATTTAAAATGTACTATTCGTTGCATATTTGCATGTGTTCTTAGAGAGAGTTAGTTAAAATTGAATGCCTTTGTATTTTTAACGACCCGGTAGAGTTTGGAAAATATTTTAAACGTTTTTCTACCAGTCTGGGGACGATATATATTTTTAAATAAAAAATGATAATCGTAGACATCTTTTCAAGAAGTTGTAATAGAAGCACGTATGCCTGGCAGACATGATCATAATATGGTGATTATTTTTTAAACTTTGACATAAAAACACGAATGCTTATTTTATTCCTCATTATTATGCAAAAAACAAACAGAAATGACAAACAATAGAGAAAAATATGAGCTCATAGTTTTTTTAAAGTAAAATATTTGACCATTTTTTTCTTCAACCACGTATACAGTGGTGGTTTAAGCACTTTCGAAACCCGGTTGCACTACAATTATAAGGTCCTGTTTTTTGAATATCATAAAAGTTTCGCATATTCCATAATATATAAAATATATACATTTTAAATATAGAGTCCCATCTTGCGCACCTAGTTATGGGGTAGCCTAATCTTGGGTCCTCAAAAAAGACTACAATTAAATCAGAGTATTTATAATATAACCTTTTTATGAGGCCCTTAAAGTTCGGTGATTGCAAGTGTGCCATTTTAAAGCTTGTGGAGTAATCCGCCAATGTAAGTAAGTATGTATAAATAACGTTTATATTTTCAGTCATCAACGATCGTAAAATCAACTGAATAGATAAATATTTAAAAGAAATGACAAAGAGTTAAAAATAAATATACAATTCAGACAGGGGGTGAAAGACCTAACATAGTGTCATGATTATCTAATTTTTCTTCGTGTATTTAGAATTGAATTTACTCAATCGGCTTAAAAAAATCATATTGCATTTCAATGCATTAATTAATAAGGTCTTGACATATATTTACATTTTTCCTCATGTTTTGCATTGCTCATTTTTTTCATAATATACTGTGGTTTTTTATTATTCGTAAAAGTTTGATGAAAGAATTAGGGCACATTTCCTGAAATCTTAGAATTACCATACTAATAAACTTATTGCCACTGATCAATTTTACATGGAAGAAACGATATCATTGCATGATATGTACATAATAAATCCTTAGCTTAGATCCGGAATATTCTTTTCTATCAAAATGTATAAACATAGCTAGATATTATTCCCGCAACACATACGCTTAATCTTATCATATATATATATCGACTGTGGAAAGAAAAAGGACGTAACCCACACATATAAAATTTTACAGCAGGCGCTAAAAACGTGTTTTGATGATTTTGTGACATATGCAAATTATGAATTATACACAACCTTGAAGTGCATGAAGACTTCTAAGCTGGTGTTTAATTGAAATAATCTAATATTAATTCAAGAAGTTGTCTAGCAAAAACCTTTATATCAGTCTTGTTTCATGGCTTAAATTTTTTACAAGGTCATCTTTTTCAATCTTAAAAGCTAAATTTAGACACTAATTCGGCGTTTGCAGCTTGCATCCTTTTGATAGAACGTGTATCAAGTTTGATACATTGTGATTATCGAAAAAAGCTGTTTTGAAAAAACTGTGGGTTACGTCCTTTTTATTTCCATAGTCGATATACAAGGGAACTTTAGATTACCTACTTTCAAAAAATGATTTCGAGGTATTTAAAAAAGGATAGACTTGAAATATTGTAAATATAATTGTTAACAGAATTCATATAATTTATAAATTACATATGTGATTACAGGAAAATTATTTAAACTTAAATAATGCTAAGATTTGTTTCGTAGAAGAAGCATTCAAAACAATGGTTTTTTTACTCAAATTCATTTCATTGTACTTTTTGCACGCACTAATCTTATAAAAAAACATTCGAATCTCTGTATAACTTGTAATCGATTTTAGAAACGCGACGTCATAAACACTAACGCCTTGGACCCAATGCTGAAAAAATAGTCCACAAAGAGAAGAGGGGGAAGAGGTTACGAATTTAAGTTTTTATGTTATACTATATAATTCGGCTAATCGAAGAAATTAATAAAACATAGTACCTATTATAAGTAATGAAAGTCTGCGAAACATTAATTTTAATATAATGCACGGCTTTTTTGTGTTACCTTAATATTTTTTTTTATCTAACAAGAAGACGGTTCTAACTTATTTATAATCCACTTATATACCTGAATGTATATAATTAATTATCAATCATTAATTGTATCATCTAAAAAACAGTGTTTTCTCATTCGGTTTAATTTTTTACATGCTGTCACCACCTTAATAAATTTAACATAATTCTTGCAAAATAACATACTTACTTAAATGATAAATATAAACTTTGTGATATCATGACTCCTATTGCAATAATCAGTAATAGTTTTGATTTTTAAATTTACACTTTAAGCTGTAAAAATATTTTTTCTAATAAGTAGTGCAATGTACAATAAAATGAGAATGTCTCTCTTTATAAAACACGCTTGATATGTCTATTTAAGTATCTATTTAGACATAATCGATTGCTAATGTGACCACAAAATTATAAATAAAGATATTCATGTTTATAACTTATTGTAATCAGTCAATAGTATATTTATAAATTATTATTAATATAAACAGTCACACATGAAGCATTAATCATGATTCCACGACTTCGTGACAAAAAAAAATAAGTCCAGTGTCCAATTATTTAGAAGGAGTGTTCAAAATAGGAGAGTAATGGGGGAAACCAAACAATTCCGATAATCAAGGACCGTGCGATACTTTATTTGACGTCATTCTTGTGAAACAGAATCAAGTTTCCGTTAGTACCTGACAATTTGCAATAAATATATGTATTTTGCAATAATGTCGGTAAACCAAAACGGAAGTTCATGTCTGCGAAGAGCTAATTTAATTACCAGTATTAATTTATGAGATATCAAATAAAATGACGCAAACATTGTTCAAGCAATGTTGATTTTAATTGTAATAATACGAGGGACGTGTCTATTTAGAGGATTGCGTGCTCACTTGTACATATTTAATATAATATAATAGCAAAAATAGTTTATTCATTATTTGACTACTTTCACAAGCAATTTTAATATAAACAATTATTTGTATATCGCTGTATTGACTTAAATAATAATTATGACACTTTTTGGCATAATGGGTGTGTTTACACTAGTAATGCACAACACAACTTATTTAACGGTAGTGAGTAGGACAAAATTAATAGATCAGTGTTTACCAAAGTGTGGTACGTGTACTGCCTGGGGTACGTGAATAGTTTGGTAGGGGTACGCGCTGCATCGGGCTTTGGCTGTGCCAGGTGCAACAAGCTGCTTATTGTTATTGCTGCTTGATTTTAATTAAAGTATAAGCATTTTTTTTGACGAGGGGTACTCGGTGTTACGAAAAGTATAGAAGGGGCACACAAATGTCAAAAGTTTGGAAAACACTGCTATAGATTATGCGAAGTACGATATAATCTTTCAAGAGTCTACACATACATATACAATTTTTTAAGTTGAATAACTGCATACCAGCAGTAGGGAATCCAATCCGGACCTTTTTGTGTTTCCTGATTGATCATTCACCATAATATCATGCCACTATTACTTTAGATCAGTGATTTCCAAATTTATTATGCTCGTGGACCCCTTTCATAGTAAAAACCTGACCGTGAACCCACGAGTGAAGTAATAAAGTTAATGACTTGAATGGTATTTTTTTTCCATGCCTGCTTCCAATGTGGAGCAAATGGCCTCCTAATGGATCTCAACAGATGTTTTTCTGTTTGTTAGTCAGTCGCTCAAGCTCTCTTTTTCAAAAATAAGATAGGGATAGGAAAAAAATATTGCTTTCCAAGTTTTTGTCGCAAAAAATATTCTTTCACTTGAAAAAGAAATTGTCTCTCAGAGAAAATTGATCGCGTCCCAATTTGGAATATTGATCGCACCTAAAAATCTGATGGCTGTCGAGAAAAATATTGAATTCCAAGTTTGTCTCGTAGAAAATTGATCGCATCCCAAAAAATCTGATGGCTGTCAAAAAAACAATATTCAAACAAAGTTCTGTCACTTGAAAAAAAAATTGTCTCGGAGAAAATTGATCGCAACCCAAAAACTCTAATGGCTGTCGAAAAATATATTGCATTCCAAGTTTGTGTCGCAAAAAATATTTTGTCAATTGAAAAAAAAATTGTCTCGTAGAAAATTGATCGCATCCCAAATTGTAATATTGATCGCAACCCAAAAAATCTGATGGCTGTCAAGAAAAATATTGCATTCCCAGTTTGTTTCGCATAAAAAATTTTGTCACTTGAATAAAAAATTGTCTCTCGGCGAAAATTGATCACAGCCCAAATTGGAATATTGATCGCATTCCAAAAAAATTAATGGCTGTCGAGAAAAATATTGCATTTCAAGTTTGTCACAAAAAATATTTTGTCACTAAAAAAAAAAATTGTCTCTCGAAGAAAATTAATCGCATCCCAAATTGGAAATATTGATCGCAACCTAAAAAATGTGATGGCTGTCGAAAAATATATTGCATTCCAAGTTTGTATCGCAAAAAATATTTTGTCACTTGAAAAAAAAAATTGTCTCTCGGAGAAAATTGATCGCGTCCCATATTGGAATACTGATCGCAACCCAAAAAATCTGATGGCTGTCAAGAAAAATATTGCATTCCCAGTTTGTTTCGCATAAAATATTTTGTCACTTGAAAAAAAAATTTCTTTACGGAGAAAATTTATCGCAGCCTGAATTGGAAAATTGATCGCAACCGAAAAAATCTTATGGCTGTCGAGAAAAATATTGCATTCCAAGTTTGTGTCGCTAAAAATATTTTGTCACTTGAAAAAAAATTGTCTCTCGGTGAAAATTGGTCGCAGCCCAAATTGGAATATTGATCGTATCCCAAAAAATTTATGGCTGTCGAGAAAAATATTGCATTCCAAGTTTGTGTCGCAAAAACTTTTCTCAAATTATACACCATTTCCCCGAACAAATAAACTGGTAAAATAAATTCACTAAGTAATTCCAGACAAAGAATTGATATCAAAGAATCTCCTCGTAGGTATACTTAACTCATTTTTTTCAATTTTATTATTTACCAACTTCTGCATGAAATGTGACAGCAAAAGAACACATCATAGCGACATATAATGGATCAAGCAAAACGCCTTACACTTTTCGTGAAGTTATAAACAATTTCACGGATTCGGTGTTATGTTAACATTTATTATTTTTATTTCCAAGTATCTTTAACTGATAAAGCTACAGTACAGTGCAAACTATGTAACCCTGACCTACATTAATTCTAAAAATCACACACGGAGTTCTCGCTAAAGTTTTTACTTGGCGCTGCATTTTTCTTAACTATACTTACTGACCAACTATTCAATAACACGTACGATCAAGTACAAATGACAAGTTCGCTCATACTGAATGATGATGAGTCAATTCGATTCAGTTGTAAATACTAACTTCAATCTGATTGACGAAGTAATTCCCAAAGCGTATTTAGTACAAGGCAGAAACTTGAATACGGCATTAAAAAGACAAAACGTCTTTTTTAATCTATATTTGGTTATTAGATTGAAAAATATGGCAACACGTAATAGGAAAAAATAAATAAAAGGTATTTGCGATTACTATATAATTCGCTTTATTCCACTTTTAAATATCTTTTTAGAACTGTCACTCAGCTGTATGTATGTTTTGTTTATACTTTATTTCAATTCACCTTCCAAATTCAATTGTTTTCTTCGATGACAGTCGGTTTTTATTTTTGTATTTTAAGACGTTTAATATTTCATAAATTTTAAAATTATTAACTGAGTAAGTAACAATGCGTACATTAAATTATATAAAATTATTAATACAATTCTTAATCTTATTCTCTTATCTTTTTATCTTCAAAGTTCAAATATCCTGGTTTCAATAAGATTTTCATAATAATTACATTCTAACTGAAATTATTTTATATACCTATCTATCGTCAATAAGAAAAACCTGTCCCAATTTAATTTGAGTAGCATTTATACGCATTTATCAGAAGTTGGTAAGTAACAAAACTGACAAAAATGAGTTGAGTATACTATATATTATATTTATTAATATGTATCTATACTTTTATATTATCATAATATTTTTTTTAAATTGTGGCGGTTCTAGGTACTGGGCTAGATGGGCTTAGCCCGACCTGCATTTTTCGCCCAAAATGTGTAGAAAAAAAAACTTAAGATGGCTGAATAAAAATGAACAGCAAGTCGGCCGCTGAGCAAAATAAATACATTTCTAAACGTAACTAACCTTTCCCAAATTAATACAATATTTTTTTTTTTCATTTTCCTCTGTCAATATAAGACAATGCTATGTCTACCTACAATAATACTCTCGATTGTGTTTTTATCACAATTTTAAGCCGAGCCGGCATAAAAAAAGGAATAACCCTATTCATAGTCTGGCAACACCACGTATTAATAATAATAATAACAAAGGCTTGGGCTAACTATAATATAGCTCGAGTACTTTGTTTACACTGGGGCGCAAGCACGGTTAGTTTTTTTTTGTATTTTATTCACATTGGCCATACGGAAACGTCATCTAAACGTACACGACTGTGCTTCAAAGTTTCAGGCTGCTGTCAGACGTCAAAGGCTACATTAGATTAGCCCATACATACAAACACAAATACCAATCTCGTTGTATTGTATGACATTGATGACAGTTCCTCCGTACGGCTTTTTGTACATGTTAGTTCACTTTGAAGGAGACGAATCTGAGGTCCAGTTTTTACTATTCTATTATTTCTTACTTACATAAGCTTTGATTGTATTATACAGTAATTTCTACTTTTCAGTAGTGTCGTAATATTTGTTAATTTGTTTGTAGATTAATGTATAAGGTGAAGTGGAAACATACACAATTTCGTAAATAGTATACAATGCTAAACTTTTCTCTAGCCCACCCAAGATTTAAGTTCACGAGCCGCCTCTGATAAATTATATGATACACAAAATATCAAAGGTAAGAGGCTTTATCCCAAATGCTGATGAAATGTATTCTAATTGTGATTTAAGGACCCCTCACTACTTTAATTATTTCGTGTTTAAACGAAGAATATTGAATATTGGAAGATTCTAAGCTTTTTCCACGGATTAACAGCATCGTAAGTTAGAACAATTCTGTATAATATGCTATACATAGTATTATATTACTGTTGATTAATGACTTTTGCGTTTCCACGCACATAACAAATAATAACATTTCAATTATGGTTAACTGGGACAATTATTACTGTTCAGCATCACCAGAACGTGCTGTTTCAACAATACTAAAATAAATGATTCAATTTATTGTAAATGGCACACGTCTTAAAATAAATAACGCCAAACTGCTAACAGTGCTATTGCTAACCTAACCCATGCAAGTAAATTGAACTATATGAAGAAAATAAATACAATTCCATTTTCGCAAGGATCTCATCTAAAAGGTCTCGAAATAATTTCATTAAAAGAATATTTTTTTGTAAGTACTTGATGGTGTTCTTTCTGGTGATGCCTCCTAAATAGGCGAAACACTTGCCACAGTTTGTAACAAGTGGAGTAACAAAGTTATCAAATTTAATTTAATATATTTAGGTATTCAAGATATTATATTTTTTTTGAGTTAAATAGTGACATAAAGCCGTTAGCAAAAAAAATAGCGCAACTTCGATTCCAGCTCCAACTCGTGTCGAAAATATTGAAAATTATCTTTTTCCTCCCTTGAAATGATCTTCACTTTTTCAATCATTTTTTTTCTTCTAGCAGAAACAGAACATTTTTTAGAAATCAATAAGATGAATAGGTTAATTTTCTAATGTATTATATTTGGCTTACTAATCTTGTATATCGTAACAGATTGCAACTTCCTGGGTGAACAGAGGAGACGTGTGATTTCTTCATATTAATATTTTATTACATTATCTCGATAAAAATTGAGAATTTTTCCTTCTTTTTTGTAACATTACAAAACTATTTATTTGTTTAACATTTTAATCGTGTTTAATGATTTTGGGCCGCTAATATTTTTTAGGCTCAGTAAAATGCAGTGACGCCACTTTTGACTCAGATAGTGAAGTATTCGGAAAACCGCCCGATTCCATAAAGTCCTGGATTTAACGAAGATGCATAAGACGCAAAGAAAATACAATGAGATAGCAGCTTTTTAAATATCGTGCGCTATACATACTGGAACAATAATAATTATTACTGCTTGACAATATATCCGAAACGTGCTCTTTTCACAATACAAAATATAATGATTTCTACGTGTGACACATGGCTCAAAATAAATATGTTTTCACAATTTTCATTGAATTATGACCACACCGAACAGCGAAGCCAACGGAAGCATTGATTTGTGCATTATATTTAAATATTTTTTTATTGCATTATGATACTACAGACATGATACTAAGAAATTATTTAAAATGTATGCATTCGTACTTGATCATGTCCGTCATTTTTTAATCTCGGTAGGTACGCTAATACTTATTTGTAATACGAAAAAAAAATCAGTAACATGATGATTATACACCCATACTCAGATTTATGCGGCACTTTACTACACTGTTTCACTTAACACGCTTACTACGTAGACACATAAGAACAGTAAGAAGACATTTTCGATGAGCTTTTGAAATTTCAATTTTCAAAATCTCAGTCAGTTGACTATTAGCCGATTGCAACAAAAGTGTACATGATGACGATTTACAAAAAGAGCTTTTAATTATTTTCTAAGTAACATGGCATCGATAGTCAATTTTGTCAAAAAAAATCACATTTTATCTGACTCGGTCGTGAAATTTCTAAAAAAATAGGGCTTATCATTTTACAGAGTAAGATGAACATAATACGTTGTGCTACACATGTTACATATTATCATTTGCAGTGATGCTCGGCAATATTCCGTGCGGTACAAACTTAGGACATCATCTGACGCGCCAGGCGTGTTATTAACATCTCTTCAATGAGCACGTTTACCCGGTGGTGGGGTCTTCAGCATCCAACGTGTTTACATGATAAAAATATGCATTTACGGTATTCATCTAACTATTCTAACTTAACACTAAAATACATCTCAATTTCAAAATAGGATATTCTTTCGTTAATTTTAAATACAAAAAAATGAAAGAGATTATTTGACAGCGTAGTCTCAATCTTTAATCGATTTGACAAAGCTCATTGAGTTTTTAAGCTAAAGACACTAAAATTCAACTCAACAATAAAACACACCGCATATCTAATATCATCTTAAATGAAATAACAAAAGAGATTACATACGGAAATTTTATTTTAAAATCTGTTACATATCTGAATAAATTTGTAATTTCTTGCTTGAAATCCATTATAGTAAGATAAAAAGTTCGCTCAATTTCACAAGAATAAAAAAATATAATTGATAGATATTTCGGTATCTCGCTCTCGTCAGAACTACTTCGGAACGGAATTTCTGACGAGAAATTTTCTTCTTTGCTTTTTACAAAAAACCCTATGTGTGTGTAATCTATTTTACTGTTGATCCATGGACCATGACAGAAGACATTATGAACAATATCTTAGTTTCCTAAATACAACTATGAACTATGAATAATACAATTCATTCGATTTTTTTATTTTTTTGATGAAACTAGTCCTGTTGTATTTAGTAATATGAAAAAGTTATTACCCTGCTTTTGCTTAATGCTCATATTATCATTATCATAAAAAATCTGTTTTGAATAACATTAATACAATGTTTCATTAAAAAAAGACTGAATAATCAGAAGGATAGATTTTTTCTGAAATGTTAAATATAGAATAAGTTTTGTTTACACACATGAGTAGCTACGTATATTACAAGAATAGACAACCAACCTGATGTTTATATTATTGAAAATGTACCTACAGTGTATATAGTTACATTTATTTGGAGAAGACCAACACCTGCCAAGAGCTGTAGAGCAAACTATGATAATGGCTTCCATCTGTGTTTGCATAACACAGTTAAAATACAAAACTATGACGAAACTTAAAGGAATTTCACAAATTCTAAGCCTAAATATATGTATGTATATGTACGAATAAAATCTGTATGATTTCATTTCACAAAACTTGGCATTTTTCAATAAAACATTTAGGTACGTCGTTAAGCAAACAATTTTAATTAAAAAAATATTATACTATTTTTTAATAATTCCACATTTATTAAATATAATCACGACCGGTTTCGCTCATCACGAGTATTTTTAACTGGTAAAAATAAAAATTTATACAGTGCTAGTAGAAAAGAGTGTTTATTTTTTAATATTGACCTTTCCACCAATTGACAGTAAACATCTTAGAAGTGAACTAAATTTGAAGATTTAGGTAAATATTGATTGAATGTATATCTTCTAGAATCTATATCAGGGGTTACCAACCCCGTGCCCACCGATTGATTCCGATGCGCCCGCCAACTAATTTATAAAAATCGTTAAATCTGGTTTTGAGATTTTCAAATTCCTCGGTGGGCTAAAAAAACGAGTTTCGGTGATATTTTGGGGAAAAAATATAGGGAATTGAGGATTTCAAATTCCTCGGTGCGCTAAAAAAAAACGAGTCACGGTGATATTTTGGGCAAATCGGTAAATTCTTGGGTTTTAAGATTTTGAAAAGATGTGGTCCTCGAAGCCCTACCAATATTTAAGCTTGCGTTTTAGGGTCCGAAAAGGTTGGTAGCCCCTGATCTAGATAATAGTATAAATTATTTTAGACAGAAAAAACTTTTTAACAAAGGAAGTGCCTGGTTGAAAGGACTATCATAAACCTTGGTTGGTATATTGTTGATAAAATAAATTCACAGCATATCAATAAAAATATCAAATTACTTTAAAATTTCCTTTAAAATTCATGTGATGTAATTTGTGCCATTATTTGGTTGTGTAAACCAGTGCTTCCCAAAAAATTTCATACCACGGCCCCTAAATCTGAAAAAAATAATCCGCGCCACCCCCTCAATACAAAACATCTTATGAGGCGGCCCCCGGAGAAAACCTGCGCCCCCCCAATGCCCTGGGGAAGCCCTGGTGTAAACAATGCATGAACCAATTTTACAGATATATGATAAAAGATTTGCTCCCGAATTCTAAAAAACCTTCATAATGTTAGATTCACATATAATTTTAAATCACATATTTTCTAGACTACGACTGCTTTCAATTTAAAAATAGGTTAAGAATTGATTTAAAAAATCAATTCATTTAATTGTCCATTTGGGGATTGGTATCGCTATAATTCAATAAGAATTGAAGAACCACAGACAAGAACTTGTTAAGCGTGTATATCAAATTTATTTTATTTGGAATCTTTTTCCGTCATTTGTCTTTAAATTTAGTTTGATTATTAATTAAATGTAAATGTGGTTATCATTGGTGTGATCAATTGTCATCTATCCTTTCTTTCAGATTGAGGTTTTTTTTATTATTTTAAAAAATCGGAATCAAAGTTCACATACGTTTTATTTTGGGAAGACATCGTGTTATGTTTGGTGATAATTGATAATTATACGGTGTTACAAAAACTGTAGGTTGAGTGTAGGGTATCCAATCCCGAAGCCTTTTTCCAATCCCTGGATTTCGGGATTGATTTATTTTGAATCCCGGGATTGAGATTTTCTCAGCGAGGAATTTGAAATCCTCAATTTGCTATACTTTTTCCCGGAATCTCACGGAAACTCGTTTTATTTTTTAGCTCACCGAGGAATTTGAAATCTCCGATTTGGTATACTTTTTCCCAGAATCTCACAAAAACTCGTTCCCGGCCATCTTAATCCCGGAATTTCGGGATCAGAAAATTGAACGGGATCCCGGATCCCGGGATTGGATGCCCTAGTTGAGTGGCGTAAAAATTTAGAGAAATTTAAGTTTTGATTTGAAAGATGAATTAGGCTTTAATTTTATCATATTAATCGTCGAGGCTTTTATAACACATATTCTTTTGCATCTTAAATACACACTTATTTTAACATACTTAATGGCAGATGTGAATATTTAATATTGTTTGGTTTATTTTACGAAAAGATGGTCATGCCATTGCCCAAAAGAATGAAAACCGCAATTGTCAAAAAACTTTATGTCGCATATTACTCCATTCAATATAAGTTAAGTCATGGCACAAGTTGATATATATGTTTATTCATATTGGATTTATTCTCACAATTTAAAAAAATTGAAATTCGGTTCGACAATCATGTATCCATTTAAAAATACCATTTAATAAGAGAACTATCAACTATGTAAAGTATATTTTTTTGATATATAGTTCTTCTACTATAAACTAATGAAAAACAGACACAATCAACTTTTGCCAACGTCACACAATTAAACTTTTATTTTAGCAATCGACGAGATGTTTTATCCGGCAAGTTTCACTTTAAAAACTATTTGATATTATTATTACAATTTTATTCCAACAACTACAATAAATCATCGCATAAAAATAAATTCCACTTATATATCGAAATGATTTCTGAACAAGTTGATAATGTGCATTCCTGCATTCTTCATTTGAACATATGTACATTCCTCTGTGACATAAAACTTGTTGTTGGTATAACCCTTATTGGCCACTAAGTGAATTATTGAAATTATATCAGCCACTGAGCCACAATTGTCAATTAGTGATAGTCACGTCCAAGGAATTGCCATTAGATGAAAGGTGATCGAATTAAATTGGACAGCGCAGGAATCTTCAGACCTCGAATCATGACTGAGCCACTTGTGTACTTTCCAGTACGCGCAGGCGGTTCTTTAATTATATGGAAATAAAACAGCATACTAACTGTATTGTATTTTCACACATATGTGGGTAATAGAATACTGTCAAGCAATAATTGAATTAAAATAATTATAAAGAACCCAAATGACTGATGAGAATTTCCAAGGATAACGCGTAAAATATATAATAGTTTTGCTATTTCTGAAATTACTTATTTTATTTTTGCACTTATTTATTTATAGTATACATCTTATCAAAAAAACTTGCTTTGATAAGCACTCATTTGCTCACTTCATTTGACCTTACTTATAACAATATACATATATATCTATGGCTATTTAAGGAAAATTATTCGTAGATTCGATTGATATTTAACTTTTAAAGTTCTTCTATACAAAAATTATTAAGATTCCTGAGTGTGGTGGACAGTAGGTGTATAGGTGGAAATAATGTTTAATATGGGTGGGTAATTCAAGCTGCATTGATTACATACATCAAGTACTTTTACTTTTCGAACATATTATTAAGAAAAGCTTTTCAGCAAAGTGTGACTTGGTTTGCAAATCAAATAATGAACTTACGATTAAATTTAGCTTTAAGTAATTTTTCACAACGTTTTTATTCAATTTTATTTTTTATTCATTAAAAGATGTGGTAAAAATGTACTTACATTGATAGTGCCGAGATATAAACCCGATAAAAATAGTAACGACAGTAATTATTGCTGTAAGACGGCTATTGCGGTGTAAGGCGGAAATCCTAAACCTTCAAAACCATTCCTAGAACATTCGAATCTTTTTTTATATGTATAGTTAGTCAAGGACTTTTATAAAATATTCACATCGGGATTAGACCAATCGTAATTCAAACATAAAAAAATAAAACAAAAGATTTTTGCAGTAAAGAAATGTATTGATTTTTTTAGGATCCCAAAAATAAAATAACACATGACCAGGTGCAAGAAGTATAAACATAAAAGTAAAATAATATTTAAAAAAACATAAAGAAAAATAATGTTAAAACTTATGGTAATATATGACAATATAACAAATTAAAAGTATTGAAAAATTACATTGTTGATTTTTTTGAACAATTTTTATAATATGGCACTATAATTCTGGATGAAAATAAAACACATTTTTATAAATTGGGTTCCTTAAATTAACTGAAAAAAAAATATTGATATTTATATTGAATCCTTTGGTTTAGTTCTGCTGATTGAATAATACGTGCTATTTTTATGTATTTTCTTGTATAAATACTAAATTGCTAGGTTTTGAAGTGAGGGTTTATTAATTAGTATTTTTTTTAAAATACATTATCAAAATGAACTTAAATAATAATATTAACATTCGGAAAGTCATTCACATTGCCGGGTTGTCATTGAAAATTTTACGTTAAAATAAATTAAGTGCCAAAGTTCTGATAAAAAAATCTGTAACTGATATTGCTTTTTTTGAGAAATTAAATCTGGCACTTGGCAATTTCAACGTAAAAATTCATTTCAGTAGATATACAAAAACTATTCTACACAAAAATGGCAGTACATACGTCGTTTGTTGACAATAACGAACACTACATTCTTGTGTAAAAACATGCCGAAAAAATATGTGAAAATTTCAATATTAAATAAAATTAAAATATTAAAATGAGAAATGCTGTTGTGAAATTTACTTAGGAATTAAACGATTGAACAAGCGTATTATAAATAAAATTTTCACTTATTTTTCGCGGCATTGTTAATGCAAAATCTTCGAGAGATCATAAAAAAATTAACAGACATTATCGTTCATCATTTTTTCATGCGTTGGTCCATACGTGCGATTTTACGTGAAGGGCTACGTAATGTAATCGATCGTATTTTAGGGTTGCCACAATGGCGGTGTCGTATCAACCACGCACGTTGACGGTGGTGGATCCATTGATCTCATCCAACTGGCGTGATGAAAAGGATGCGACTATCTTGCGTTCACCATTACGCCTAGGCAAGAATTTATCACTGTATGTAACGAATTCTCCAGGCTTGACATCCCTGTAACGGATCTGTAATAGATAAATGAGGTAAATTAAGAAATATTCATTGAAAGTTATGTATGGCGAACTTCTTTCACAGAAGTTACACGTGCAAATTTTCAACTAATAACCATTGTGTGTAATGTCTAATGTCAATTTTACAAATGTATGTAAAACTCCGATTATAGTCAAATCCATACTTCGTATTCAAACATGATTTTAATTCATTGTAGTATTTTGTATTTAAAACAAATAATATAAACATTTGATACTTTTACAAACGTGAACTAACTGCCAATGATAATAATTGTATATTTTATTGTAATTTATTCTTACAGCAAACTATGATAATTGGTAGACTTGATTGAATATACAAAAACAATTCTGGTCAGATAATACATGTTTAATCGGATTGACTGAATATTTAAAATGTACGCCAAATAAATTATTATTTATATCTCAAACGTTCATATTCTCACCTGTCTCGGTCTCTGGAGACCAGGTCCTTCAAATGTAAAGAAGCAGTCCGTCAACGCCGTTGTCAATGGGTTCTGGAAGCTGAATGTCACATGGCATTCTTGGTTCATGCACGGTTGTCCACGTACCTGATATGAATTTAATTACATGTTATATTTCAAACATCATTATTAAACAAAACAAACCAAATACGAACAAGGAAACAATAATTATTATTGTAGGCATAATGAAATGTATTTTGATAGGTAAATGATTTATATATCATATGAATAATTTTGAAAACTCTTATCCCCGTTCATAAAAGATACACAACAATTTCAAAATAAGATATTTAAAACTATGTAAATTTATTTCGTAAAATGGAATTCGATGCCTTTTTGAAATATTGGTCAGTTTTTTTAGCTGTCACTTTTGATTTCAAAGACTATGTTTTTTTGCTTAGTTAATCTAAGCATTTTCAATCGTAATAATATTTTACCACATACCTGCACTTGCATTCTTGGTTTATGAAGAGGGAAATCGTCTTCCTCGGACCATGTCTGTCTTGTCTGCTTAACGAAAGCCATGGCGTAAATCTTGATGAGAGAATGGTCTACTAGTTTATCCATGTAGTCCTGTGGTGTGACATGAACCTTAAGGACTTCGCGCTGTCCTGCACGGATGATAAAGTCACCCTGGACACGCTTCAACCTTGACGCAACTGCACCAGTGTAGTAGCAAGAGTTGGCAGTAAGAACCGCGCTGATGGTGCGTTCTTCATGTGATTTGTTCTGAAAACATTAGAATAATCTATTATCTAATTTCTTTGCATCTTTTCAATCACCTAGCTTTATAAAATAACAACCATTAATAAAACTAATACTAATAACTACTGATCACAAATTCGTCATTCTTTCGGAATTAGGGAAACACAGTAAAAAAAAATATGTATGTGCGTCAAATCATCACGTACAAAATTGCGGTCATAATTAATGAAGTGTTTTTATTATTGTACCATGTCAAAAAAATGACGTTTCACTGTTCTAAGGGTATAAGTTTTATGGCGTGATTAAAAGCCACAGAAATGGGCAAATTACTGACAAGTATGTTTAAACAACAGTTGAAAATTTGTCAAATAAATATTTCCTTATAATAATTACTAAGCAAAGGGATAATAATTGTTACGTTGGTTATTATCAACAAATCGATTTTAAAGCAATGAATCACTAATTATGTAAGTTAACTCTCTCGTGGCCGAAGTCATTTTTGAGTCAAACTAATTAAATGTCATGTGGAAAATGGTTAATGTTTAATCACCTCGAAGAAACCTTATAACGGATATCCCAAATTCCTAAACTACAAACTTTTCCATTTTTTTTATAACCGAAAACTATTTCCTTATGCAAACCGCAAAACCGCATTGTTGAATGTACCTGAATATTGATAACGACATCGAATGGCTGACCAAATGGTACCATGTCAATATCGACCAAGTCGAAGAAAACGTCTTCATTTTCCCTGTTGGGGAATTCATAATACTGCTGGGCCCTCTGGATCCCCCGGCAAGCGTTGAAGATGGACAGTCTTTCGGAGGCATTTCCATCAGTGGTCTTGTACTCGTTGGTTACTTCTAGCATATCACTGTCTCCTTCATCATCATCACGATTCGGGTTCTTTGTCACAATCTTGCGACCAACACTGTGATTTACACAAAATAATTATTATTTTAATATATACATAAACATAATTGAAAGTGAAACTGTTTTTTTAAGTATACTTCCTAGGTTTTTACCGTCCATCAAAGGGTGGTAAGTGTTAAAACATGTTTTTTCACTTGGTTCTTTAAGGGTCAGCAACTTATCGGAAGTATTTTTTAGCACCGTAGGGGAAGTGTTAATGGTTTCTATGTTTTTTTTTCATCTATCATATACCGTATAAAATCATTAGTAAATGTAGTGAAGGTGTCGATAAGAAAGGATATTTGATTTTAGATTTATTTCAACTTATTTACTGCGGTTAAGATTTATAAATACATTTAATTCTAAAGATTTTTTCGATCAAGAACGTGTTATCTGAATCACCGCGTTCTGCGGTTCGATAACTTTGCACGCAAACTTGTCATAAGAAAAGCGAATGAACTCGAGATTAAAAATAATTCACAATAAATCACTATTAATAGCCATTGATACGCTACGAACTACGAACAGATTTGTCATTACTCATCCATGAAATCGTCATTATTGGCACTTACGAGTGTTGATTGGTGGACATTCTGGTGAATCCCCATTCAGAGAACTCGTCTTCTTGGAAGTGGCACATGTCTGCGTTGACCTCTGAGTAGACGAATGGAGTATCATATTGGAAGCCGACTTCACCGCGTCGGACGGCTTCCAAACTGGCTGGACCGCATCTGTATACGCTCTCAGACTCTTCTTGAGGAGTAGCATCAATGATCTGCCATCCACCATAGCCTACGCATATAATACGATTAACATTTCATATTATAGAATTTCCATCGTAATATACTAAAACATAGAGCTGCATTACTCATTGAGTATGAGAAGGTACTGAAATATTGCTTAGAATTTGAAAGAAGATAAATAAAGATTGAAGACGTATTTAGTTTATTATAAATAAATCATGCAAAACTTATGTCCAGTAGGTATATTATATTGCATTTGGTAACCTTGTGGGAGATCAGGTCTCATCATCCAAACATCATTCCAGACGTGAAAGCTCCAGCAAGAATCGAAACAGTCCTCATCAGGTCCGTTAGGGATTTCATTACCTTCCTTGTCGAAGTATCTATCCACGGTAAGGGTTCGGTTAGTATCGTGAGCGGATACGAAATTTGTCACAGATCGGCAAGGAATACCTAAATTAGAAGAACAATTATTGGCATGTATATAAAGTATTTTTTAGAAAAATAAGTAGTATCACAAAATTTTGATATTTTTAATACATATATTTGAAAGTATGTATGTACGTAGAAGTTTGCGTACCCAAAGCTCTGCAAATGGTGACGACGGCTGCTGAGAATACCCAACATTGTCCATATTCTACCGGTTTTCCTCCATCACTTAGATACCTTTCCATTATAGCTACGGTGCCAGTCCATGCGTGAGGTGCTACACCTTCTTTGTATTCGTTATCCCATCTGCCTACCATGAGACCTTCGTCATCATTAGCATTTACCTATTATAAAAATAAAATTGTTGATTAATTTTATCAATTGTTGTTGCAATATGGATAATCATAATCTGGATTAATAAGATTGACTCACTATAGCAGATATTGCCCTAACAACTTGAATCGGATTACCCCTGTCAGCGTGAGCCAACCCACTACGCTCGAGCAAGTACATGCACGCTGGTAAAACAACATCATCAAATTGGCCATAAATCCATCTGCGTCCCTTAGGTTGCCTGTAAGAACCGTACCAGACCTTTCCAGTTTCGTTCATTACATACTCTTTACGTGTGGATTCGTTATCCATGAATACCAGGTCTTCGCGGCACCAAGGATTGAACAATACGTAGATATCTTCTTCGCACTTATAGTCGTAACGGTTGTCGCGCTGTCCTTGTCTGTTGGTCTGGACCCAGCAGTGCCACTGTCCAACTTGCGCGGACGCTGGGATATGAACTTGGAATGTAACGGTATTAGCGTCTTGTCGCTGGATGCTAATTTCCCAACGGTCCATCTCATGTGCGAGCGCAGCCAAGTTTTGCATGGATCCATGACGAGATCCATATCCTCGGTTGAGCGAAGAGTGCTGGACGCTTCCGATTCTCTCCATGCGATCCATCGGGCCATGAGGGCTGAGTGGGCTATGTTGAGGATTGACTTCATTCGAGAAAGATCCTCGTCGAATTCCGTAACCAGGCATGGTGGAGGATTGCATCGGGGAAATTCCTGTAATACCACCCTGGATACCGCCTTGAATGTCTCGGCTATGTTGCAGAGTACTATGTTGACTCGACCAATTTACAGGTAATACAACACGTGTTCCCTTGGTAACGGATGGTTTGGGACCTGTAGAAAAAATCGATTGACCATCAAATTATGTGCATATATTAAGCTATTTAAAATGTAATGAATTTAGCATTAAATAAAAAAAATATATTAAAAAGCTTGTACTAACCGAACCCGAAAACAATCCTGATGATATCTTGCTGTTTATCCCAGGTTCGATCGAAACGAACAGCAAAGAAGAAGTTTTGACCCCTACGCAGCACTGGTGTTGGCATAACCGTGTCATTAACCAGCTCATATTGATCAGTGTGGTGATCCTTGGAATTATCACGAGCATAAAACTCGGTTAGTTCTACCTTCAACGGCTGTTGAGAATAATAACTCTGAGGCTGAGTCTCAAAGTTCTCCTGGCGGCGACGGCGCTCGTTCTGATCCGCCATTCTCGAGATCATGTTATGAGAGAATTGAGTATTCGGACTATTGCGAGTAGAGAAGTTCATGCGATGGTTTGAACCAGCGCTGCGAGAACGTCCAGGTCTCGCCTGAGCCGTTGGTCCCGGTCGCTGGTTTGGTGGACGCCTGCTGAGACCGGGGCGGTGCTGGAAGCTAGATACGTTGTAGGCTCCTGACATTCCCGGAGTGTAGTTTGACGCCATGCCGCCGATGTTGAGATTTTGCATATCTCCGCGAAGACACCCCATTCCGGACATGCTCGATACGCCTGCCAGGCCGCTCATCCCGGTCATGCTGGAGGTCATGCTCGATGACATGCGGTCAGTCATTCTAGACGATGGCTGCGTCATTTTATGGCTGGTGCCACAATTAAAATAATATTATATTACCTTTAATTTGTTTGTATATAACAAATATGCAAAATATAATCATTATAATATAATCGTATTTTTTGAAACTTGATTGAGCTATTGAAGCTAAATGAATACATATTTCGCTATATTGAAAACAGTGTTACTAATAAATAATACCCTTAGAGTTAACTGCCAATGCGCCATTTTTTTTCTTAAATCTTCACATAAATGCATAAATACTTTTTGCGAAATCACCCAAAGCTTTCTTAGCACATAATTCGCGATACTTTGATTTTTTATCATTTTTTAGAATTGCATTGCCACATTTTAACTAAATTCAAGAAATTAAGTAGTTTTGATGTATTAACATGTTGATATTGTTTTATGAAATATAAATCCATTTTTACCTTCACGATAGTCGGATGCCTCAAACAAATAAAATACTTTGTTGATTGAAAACAGTTAACTTGCAAGAAGAGGAGATACTGAAGGCAGATAGACTTCAAGCTGCTGCCTGAGCTGACTGGTAATGATGCTTCGGAAAAACTACCTTATATAGGTCTGGAAAAAGTACTTGCTTAGTTCAAAATCTTCCATCGTAACTCTTCCAAAACGGGAATCAAATATCCCCAGACTACATCCTTTGTGTACTTACATGAATAGAAAGGAAACTTTATACATCTTGTTGGCTACCGTGTACTTAACGCTCAGGATCGTTGACTTTTAAAACTCACAAGGAACAGGAAACGTTGTGGTTTTTTTATTCAGTACCTTTCGTTAGTTTCATACGTCAATCATACAGTTTACATGCCAGCGTGAATATCAGTCCTTTGTCATTCATCTGTGCCAATTATTATCTTGTATGGAATAATTCAAGATGCATATTTACTTATTCAATCACTTTATTTTTAAATGTATGCTTTTCTACAAAAGATACTAACCAAATTACATATCACGAGACAAACCCGGATAATAAAACTTTTCCAATATTTTTTGCTCAAAAATATATCTTACTCACAAAAAATGCTCTATCTTAAGTATTACTTTTGAATAAACCATTTTTTTGTTTCAATGACATACACATAATAAAATAAACATCTTCTTACTGCTATAATAAACGTAGTGTTGTATTGATCAGTAAATTAATGTTGAACAATGTTGACCAATCGTAAAATCAAACGACGTATTGTACTTTTTAAACTGTTTACATTTCTGCTTATTTTGTTTACATTCGACTTGGAAAGGAATAAATACGTCACCAACACATTTCAAATTTTACAGGAGGCACAAAAAACATTTTTTGATAATTTTGGGCCAAAGACAAATTATGAAATATACACAACCTTGAAGTGCACGGAGACTTATTTATACACTGGTGTTATAACACAACTGACTTAATCTAATAAATTGTTTAAGAAAAACCTTTTTTCCTGGTCGAAATTTTCACATGCCTTTCTTTTGTAAAGCTTAAAATCTAAATTTAGATATTAATTCGGCATTTGCAGCTTACATCCTTTTGATATAACGTGTTGTATACATAGTGATTAACGAAAAAAGGTATTTTGAAAAAAGTGTGTGTTACGTCCTTTTGCCGTTCCAATATCGACATGTGTTTTTTTTTTGCAGAGTTGTTATATAAATGAATGCGAGTATTTCTAGATAGAGGTTTAATTAAAAACAAAAACAAAACTATTTTTTTCATTTAATATCTAAAAATTAAAATTTTATATACAATTCATAAATTACATACGCCATGACTAAAACCGGTCGAGGTAAGCTTTCCCAGTGAAAAGATGACTATACTATATCCGCCGTCGATTGATCATTTATTATATTTTTTTCCTTCATAATGAATTTGACAATATTTATTTTAATTTGATTAGCCAGAAAAGATAAGTTTGATGATGAAAACCGTCATCGCTTATTGAATTTTGAATTTGGAAGTTAATTAAGTATTTTGTATGCACTAAAATAAATTCGACAGTTTGTTATAATTCTGCCATATACTATTGTATTACATGCATCGCAAATTCTTGCTTGTCGACAATGCAGACTGCAAACATATCTACTGTTCTAAATTTATTTAGTTTTTTTGCCGGACGTAGATGATGATATTGGCATTTTATTTCCTATCTTTTCATCTAAAAGTGTACTTGATTTATTATTTGTATTCGTTTGGTTATTTTCATTTTCTTTTACTTCTTTTAATACTTATAAAATCTTGGGGGAAAAAATATAGAATATTTACTCACGCATTTTATTAAACTTTGAGGAAAAAATTATGCGTTAGATTAAAATGATGAGCATTCTACGCCAATGGATTATGAACTCACTGACCATTCTGCGAAAATTCTGACCACTGCCTTCCGACAAGCCTTTCATTTAAGCTGTTAAAACGTTCTATTGTAACTTAGAACAAAGCTTGCTAAAATATGATACTTTGTAAAATACATGTAAAATTGTAGCAAAATGCCGTTAAATGTATGTAGATACCCACTTGAAATTAGTATAAGTGAACAAGTAGCACATAGTATACTAATATTATTTCATTTGCGCACACCAATCTACATACAATTGAACAATACATATTTGACCTAAAAAGGAAAACCCAGCGAAAGCGCATCCGTACAAAAATTGAACTCTCTCCACCTTTTTTGCTTTACATCACCAATGTTATGAAGGTACGAAGGCTCTCTTGGCCAAATGAGAGACCTCTAATTATCGCACTCAACGTTTGAGCTACCCTCGCAAATGATGAGTAGACCACGAGAGAATAGGTGACAGATTATTGTGATGAAGTGTTAGAAGCAGGGCTTCGAATCGCTAATTTTTTCGTTCCGGCAAAAATAACGGTTTTTAACGGTATTTAGTTCAGCTCGAATCCAAAAGCCCAGGAATTTACCGATTTGCCCAAAATATCCCTGTGACTCGTTTTTTTTTTACTCAACGGGTTAATAGATTGAACTTAACTTACTGAGTCAGGCTCTAGATTAGAAGTAAATGTCGATACCGGTTCATGGTTAAATACACAATAGCTCCTCGGAGCTATTGTGTATTTAACCATGAACCGGTATGATTTAATTAATATAGAGCTGACTCAGTAAGTAAGTTCAATCATATAACCGATGCAAAAAAAAAATGTTTGGCTTATTATTTGATATTTAAATTCGTTAGGGCAGTGCTCCGCAACCTTTTCTCACTTACGGCACACCAAAATTCTTCCTAAAATTCCGCGGCACACCAAAAGCAAAAATATATAGGTATTAAATTCATACACAAATTTTACAATAAATTTTAGTTTTTTATTTGAAAAGTATACATACATAAAACTACAATATATTTACTTTTATACTATATTAATAATTATTTTTAAATAATAACTAATTAATGTTATACCTGCGCTTGTTTCAATGAACACAAAAGTTTTATATTCGGATCGATATTTGACAGCTCAACAAATAATTTTTCGTTATGTATTTGACCCCAGCACAGCACTGCTTTAGGGAGTAGTAAAAACTAAACACTTTTAGCCCAAATTAATTGGAAAGATTGTGGAGAATATTTTGTGAAGAATTAACGTAAACATGTTGACGATTATTTTAATATACTTTTTTTAAATCATTCAAAAACTTGTAGAGTACTCAAACATTTTACACTTGCATATTGTACGACGAATTTACTTGAAGAGTATCGGATGAAAATCGAATTTATCATAATTGAATTTGGTTTTATTGCTTACGATGACGTAATGCCAAAATAGGCTTCGATTATCGATAATATCTAAAGAACCTGGCAGAACTAAACAACTATTTTTTTACTCATTTATTGTGTAGATGTAGCCATTTTCTTTTGAATAAGTAGTCAAAATTTAATATCTTTACCATTATTTATTTAATTACAGACTTTGACTCTTTCCATTAATCAAAATGAACAATAATTAATAGACACGCATAAGTCGAGTGTGAAAAATTTCATCACATTAGACCCAGTGCCGGCGTGAGATTATTTTGCGCCCTAGGCAACGGTTATTGGCGCGCCCCCTTTTTTACAAATCTTCCCATTTTTTTAGAAATAATGAAAAAACAATTCGGAATCATTAGATCTGTGTATATATATTCCATGTCCGCTCCATATGTAGAGCATATGATCTTTTAATGAAGGTTTTTCATCAAAAGATTTTCTACGTGAACTGTTTGTTACTCAGTCGGTTAACTTATCTTTTTCGAATCATATAGAATACGATACGTAGTTAAAACGAACGTATACGAACATCAAGTATCGAAATAATCATTTGATAATATCTCAATTGAAAAGAACGAACACTCAATAGCGGCTTCGCTACATGCTTATCAAAAACTACTGTTTATAATGAATTTCAGTTTATAAATAGCAAAAATCATATAAAGACGTATATGTTTATAAGCAAAATAACGAACGATAATTATATTATATATGACTCTTACGTTGTCTTGAAAATTAAATTCAGTGACGAAAATTCGGTTAATATTTATTTTTGTTTTATTCTGAAAGCCATCTCAATTAAATAAATACACAATTATCAGCTTATGTGAATGCACTTACATCAACTGTGTAATCAGTGGTGAGCTGGAGGGGGCTCGTGCGAGCCCCTTGTTAACTCAAGAGAAAACAATATTCTCAGATCAAATTAGTGTATAATTGAAATTTCTGACTAATATATTATCTACGACAGCATCAGTATACTGATTAGTACATTTTTAGCCATTTACGTTGTTTTACGGTAAATTGCATATTTTTACATATTATAGGTGTATACAGTAACAATCAAAATCATTGCATAAAAGTGATAAAACATTCAATTATTTTCGCAGAACACCAAGAATTTCTTTGAGATTAAACGAGCTCTTTGTTAACGTATCGGCAGCCCACCGTTGTGTGTAATTGTTTATGAAAAAGTAGAAATCGCTGTGGTATGAGCTCTTATAGGCAGAGAAATTGGCATCGTCTAAACATGATTTACATACTGATTCTCACACGCTTGTCACGTCACTGCTTTATCTGTCTGTGTTTTTTGCACATTTCGAAACGTAGCATAATAAGTGTCAAGCTGTTGCTAAGCAACACACCGTAAACAACGGGAAAAGGTTTAATTACCAAACGCAAAATAAATCATTAATTTCTTAAGATGGTTTTGTACACTGTTCTCAGTGCAAATGTATATATTCAATATAAAAATACTATATTATCAAAAGCATCATTTTTCTTTTTGGTAACAACTTTTATTGCTATCCTTTTCCCGCTAATATTAGCCTATAGAAGCAGAGGTAAATACATTTACTATTTTCATTAATACATTATGGTGATTGGTGATACCATCGAATTAAAGAAATGTTAAATGAAATTGTTACTAAAACTTCCAGCATCTAAATAAAATTATACTTTAACTATACTATAAACATTATACTTACGTGCAGTGCTTTTATCCCCAAGTATCGCGGTAGAACGGCGTTCCGGCTCCTTTCTTCCTGGATTTTTTTTTTCAAATTAATATTTGTATAATTTTATTTTCATTTTGATTTGAAATCTTTTAATTGTTGGAAACCATTAACTGTTTGTCCCTATCTTAGGTCCCTTTGGAATGTTATGTATCATAACACTCAAACAAAAATACCACATACATAGACTTACTCTCTGACAAGAACCAGTGCGGGTTTTGTGTCACGCGGTTTCCAAGCCCAACAGATCGCAACAAACACTGTTGACACTTTTCTATCCTTTAAAATACGTTGATCAGTGGTCACTCAAAGGAAGACATGGCTTCCGTGACAGATCTAATCAATCAGACTAACAAACGGTTTTTGTAAAATAACTTTTGTTGAAATATATTCATTAGAAAGCCATATGTTCCACAATGAGAACCAACGTGGATAAGTTAAAATTAAATATCACAATCTTACTTTTTTCAAATTATAGGGTTTTGGTTGAAAAATCACACATTTGTCGAACAACCAGATGTTCGATTTAAATATCAATACTTTTTCATGGCTGAAACAGATGACGTTGATTATATTATAAGCTGCGGCAACTTGCCCAACATTTCCCATTTACTGCATAATGAAGAAGAATGCTTTTATACCCAGGTATTTTATCACTTTTAGGGTGTTTACTGTCAATACTTGGCGTAAAGGCATTATATTAAAAAAATTAAATACTCATTTGTACTAATTCTTACTTTTAATTCAATAAGATTAGGAACAGTTTCGCTCATGGTGAGCATTATCAACTGATAAGAGAATACATTGTTACAGCGTTATTTATACAAACTTAGTTTATGTAATATAGTTTGTATAAATGTTATAATGTTATACAAACTATATCACATAAACTATGTTTGAATAAATTACACTGTAACATTATGTTCTCTTAATGAATTAAAAATATACTTTTTAACAATGAAACTTCAAAATTTTGACACAGGTCATTGCTCACCATTGACAGTGAAATACTTAATTTTTTTAGTTTTTTCAACTAACATGTTAAACCTTTTATAATTGCAGGTACAAGAAGAAGACTATGATGCAGATAATAAAATTGATGAAATTATATTTACCTTACGTATAAGCAACCCAGTGGCCAAAAATATTTTTTCTGTCAAGGGATTTTTAATAATGGATTACAAATTAAATGTCAGTAGTATTATCACTTAAGGATTATGTATTATAAACAATGAAAAGAATCACCTAAATGATGGTATAAGCATTTGTAGATCAGATGCAGTCTGTCGTAATATAATATGGTGGATGCACTCCAACCCTTGACATTGCTTAGACTGGCGAGCCTCTTGTTAAATTAAGAAAATCAATATAAACCGATATAGGCGTTATATTATGTATCATAATTAAATTTAAGAACGCAGTTATGCACATTTGGTAATTCTGACATATATACTAGCTACGATTGGTTAAGTACCGTCTTTTTCCGAAAATAAGACATCCTCCGAAAATAAGCCCTAGCAAGATTTTCAGGATTTTTTGGAATATAAGCCCTCCCTGAAAAATGAGTGCAAAAAGAAAGAGCTATTCCATCGAGTACAAAAAGGGAAACGCGGAGGACTCCTGGGACGTTAGTCTTGTAGCCTTCTGTAAAGAGAATATGTTGGATCTCCGTATGGTTCGAAAATGGCGAGCAGACTACGATAACCTGTGTCAATTGGTGGGCCAGGGAAATGAGAAGAAACGCAAGTTTGGATCAGGTCGGCAACCGTTATTTTCTGAGCTGGAAGAAAACATCTGGGAATGGATTGCTGATAGGAGAGCAATGGCTTTGGTTGTGCGGAGGGCTGATATCCAAAAATTTTCCCTCGAAATGGCAATAGAATTTGATATATCCACAGAAGAATTTAGAGCGTCATCACACTGGCTGGATAACTTCCTTCGACGACATGAACTGTCCTTAAGAAGATCAACAACAATGTTCAGACTGGAAGACAATGAAGTTGTTAATCGTGCACTTGAATTTAAGCTTTTTGTTGATGGCATCGACTTTTCTAATTACCAATTCTCCAACATGATCGCTATGGTTGAAACTGCAGTATTTCTAGGCCAAGGATCTCAAACAACGGTTCACCACAAGAGTTCCTCATCAATATACATTCCTTCTACTGGTTACGAAAGTGCACGTGTTACCTGTTTTTTGGCGATTCGTCTGGATGGGAAGAAAGTCTCACCGTTAATCATCACTAAGGGCAAGAAAGACAAGATTGAATGCGTTTCAGGAATTTATGTCATTGAAAGTGAAAAAGCCTGGAGCACCCAAGCAGTTATAAGAAAGTGGGTTGATTTTATGCTGCCACTTCTCGTAGCTCGTATTTCGGACCAAAAAAGAAAGTAAGACAGTGTCTTATTTTTGGAAAAAGACAGTATAACATTTGAAACATGTAATTGTAGCAAAAAGAATAAAACATATTTCTTGGAACTCTCCACTCAAGCAATTTTATGTACATAAATACATTGTTCAGCCATTGATAATAGTTATATTACGGCACATTGGGTATTGTTACATATTAAAAATTATAAAGCACCAGTCGATACAAAGTTTCAATAATTATTGCATATAATTGTATAAGAGTGGGTCCTTTCCAGGAACACCGCGAAAAGCTTTGAGATTAAGAGGGCTCCATGTAAATATATTGGCAACCCACCGCTGGCTCAATTGAATCAGTATCATATTGGTATTTATCGAAATTTAACCGAGCAATTCTAGCTTATGGATTTATTCATATGTTTACTCGCATAGGAATTGAAATATGTATATATTTTTAATATAAAATTTTCGTTCATCAGAGTAACTGCCCTCTGGAAATGGAAATATTAGTGAATATTAATCAACCATTTGGACTGCCAACCACAAAATATTTCCTGACTTCGAACTTACAAGTTATTCAGCCAGCTCCTTTGCCTTGCATATATAATATCAAAGATTTACGATACAATCATTCGGTTATTCCAAAGTATGATGAACTGATCGCTGATCAAAATTGGTACGAAGATATTTTGTATAAGTATTCTAGGAGAAATGGTAAGCACTTTATAATTGATTATAAATCGTACATTTGTGTGAGTATTTGCATCCAAGTAGCAAAAAGTTTATTTAACTTAACTATGAATCAATTAATCACAATTCCTTTATCAAATTATGATTGAACAAAAAGCCAGTAAGTCTGCTTTATAATAACAAGTTTAAAAAAAGCTTATAAAAATATACTATTGCATTTATTAATCAACAAGAAAATGTCTAACAGAAGTTAAGTTTACTAAAATCATCATAACATTAGAAATTGCATATTTTCATAATGCGTTCCGTACAATTTGTCAATACGGCTAATTTTAATCCTGTTCGATGTTCATACCACAATATATATACGAGATCAAAAATTGGCAGCCACATAACTCCCCATTTATATATAGTTGAATAATATTATATTCTATTTTAATGTTATCACCGCCTAATTAATTATTGAAATTTTGCATGTGAGAGAGAATCGTGTTTGGAGGCTAATCAGGTAAAGGGTTAAAAAGCTTCATGAACAGCTGTGGCTTAAAATGGCATAATTGAAAAATTATCAAGTGTATCTTTGCATAGTGTTACAACTTTGCATGGCAAGTGTCTTTTAAAAGTTAATCAATAAATCCCGTCAGGTCTGGGGAACTTGTAATCATGTTTTGGCTTTAAATAAGTGCATCCTTTTGTACATAAGTATAAAATTAGGGTGTAAAAGTTTATAAACTTCAAAAATTTATGTACATTTTGAAGAGCATGTTAATAAGGTTTATTAAACATGAAAAAGTTATACACACTCTGTGTTATCAACAATGGAAATAACTCACATCGGATGTGTGGAATTTTTACAAAATTAGCACAAATGTGTCTCACCATTCAAAGTTGTTGCTCTTTATCCATGCTTTTGCTTCTATATTTATATTGAAGCTATTTACTTTTTCTAATTTCAATAACTATAGAATATCAATATGTGCGGCAAGATATGTGATTGTGTTTAATGCATGTCAGATTTCGTTGCATTGAGGAATAAAGAAAGTGATTCATTCACTTACAAGTTTATTCATAATATATATGGATACTTTGGTATATGAAATATGATTATTGGAAAGAACTATCATTCGAAGCAATTCATCAGTTTTCCCTAATTCAATGTAATAATTTTTCACATAATCATTGATTTTTTTTCATTTCAGTGTCAGCATCGCTTACAAATGTATACACATCAAGCATACATGGCACAACTCCTGTGTTTGAAGTTTTAATATCAGTTGCTATTCCAGAACACACCATACGATACAAGCCAGGAATTTGGCAGGAATTGAAGCACGCCTGGCTACAATATTTTTCAATTGCTGTCATATTTTTTTGGATATTGATAAAAATTAAGGTGTATGTATTTGAAAACCGAATATTACCTGCATGGAAATCCGTTCCGTGGAAGAAAGATCTTTAAAATTGTATTTGTATAAGCTTTAAAGTATTTTCTTAAAAAATAAAACAGAAAAACTTTTGCCTACTTATTGTCATTTATTGATTTTGAGCCCATATGAAAACACTTTGTGTAGCCCAACTTATATCAATTACTAAAATAAATCTTTATTTACATTTTTAAAAAATACAAGGAATCAGCACAACCAATATCATAATGTAAAATTACATTTGATAACTTTGTAACGCAATCAGTGGAATAGTAAAGCTATAAAATTTCATTTTAAATTAAAAAATAATTTCTACAAGGTTACTGCCAATTTCATCGAAAATAATTGACATCCTCATTTATTATATTTCTGTCAGGTTTATTTTCCGTTATATCGAAAAATTTGCAGCTCAAATAGATCTTGTAAACTTTTATTTGGTGTCTTGTGTCTCAAATAAAATTTAAAGTGAGCAATGTCACCGTTTTGTGCGTACAAAAGCATATACGATTTAAAATAAATGTAGGGAAATCTCAACACAGCTTGCAGAAAAATCAAAATGCTTAATATGAAATTGTGTTTAGCGTGGGTAAAAGAAATGGTCGAAATGGTCACGGTCTTCTTAAGAAAATCCCAGCATTATTTGATTCCTTACGTTCGTCATGACCTCGGAGAGCTAAATTATGGCCTCCACAAAATTTAAAAAAATCAATTTCTTAACTGAAGATCATGCGATTTTTTGTGATTGTTTCATCATGTCTGCAAACCGATGCAGCACAACCGCTATTAATTGCACTTTTTTTTTTATTTTGCCGCCTGTGTGGTCGAGTGGTCAACGTTGTTGGCTTCGGCTCCGGAGGGCCCGGGTTCAAATCCCGGTACGGACAGTTTTATAAATTGATTTTTCAATCGATTTATGAATTTCTGTTCAAAGGCATGGATGTATGTGATGTCTTGAATTCCCCCCTCTCACCCATCCTATCCTTTGAACGGGGCGTATCGAGAGCGATTTCGATTCGAGAGTGATACCACTAATCCTTTCCAAGCCCTATCCTTCTATCCCTACTCTCTTTGGAAAAAGAGAGGTTGAGCAACTGAGTAACAAGCAGTTCTCGTAGAAACATTTCTGTTGAGATAAACTCCATTAGGAGTCCATATGCTCCACATTGGGAGCGGACATGGTTTTAAAAAAAAAAAAAAAAATGTGGATAGAATATGATTGGTATCACTATTTGAAAAACTCCCAGAATTATTACCCAGCTCGGTTTCAATGTCAAGAAATATGAAACAAATACTTGTAATTGCCTTCTGAGGGAGTATTGTATAAATTTTTTTGTTTTATCAGTGACTAATTTCAAACTGACCCAGCGTAACTTACTATTCTTAATAGGACTGAATGAAGAGAATTCGAGAATTTTTGTTGATTTTTTTTGCTTTATAAAATTTTAGGTCACAAACTGCCACTAGTATAATTAATATAGGATGAGAGGAATTTCATTGCTATGGATTAAAATAAAAAATTGCTAAATAGTTTTTGTTTACGCAGAAGCTGAAAATTAGAAGGACCAATAATTGTAGTGAAGATACTGCATGCAGCTGTAACATGAATATTATTAGAAAAGAAATTTTTGAATAATCAAGACTAATAAAAGAGCAAAAGATTTATCCTGGTATGTGAATATATTGGCAAGTTGACATAATACATGTTTGCAAATAGTATGCACCGCAGCTTATATTTGTTAATTACCCAACAAATAATTTAATATCTCGAAATATCAAACACTTTTCCAACATTTCCTAAGTGAATATTTGAACAGCTGTAGATTTTGTACAAAATAATGAATAAAATATATGAATTCATGTATTTCGTCTTATCAATATATTAAAAAAAATGGATATAATTGTGACTCCAAAAACAACCAGAATACTTATTCGTCTTTTTACAAGCTTTGTTGATTAATTTCATAATAACCAATGTCTATGATTGATTTAATAAATATTGAACACTTTTAATATCACTAAATTATGCTTACCTGTATCTAATTTAAAACAAAATAAATTTAGGGAATAAGTCTGCAGAATTGATACCACCGTATTCTGAAAAATTTACATTGAAAAGACTAGGACTTTTAAGATAAGAATTAAACTTAGTTTGATTAAGACTACAATGTCCATTAAGCTGTTTCGAAATATGTGAGGAGCAAACATTTAAAAAGTTATTTGTCACAAATTTTGTTTAATATCAGTTCTGACAGTCCATAATAAAATCTATAAATGAAAATAACAATTAGTGTTCAAAATAGGTTTTTTTCCTATGCAAATTTAACCAAAATCGACACATTCAAACAAATCGTGACTTCTCCAACACTCAAATCATCATTTCCTAAACTATGTATTTGTGTGAAAAATCACTTTTTGAATGTTTACTCTTCATATATTAAAATGGAGACCCAGTTCTACCAACACTGCAAAATATGAACTATTTTTTTTGTTTATTGATCATACTTTCTTTAATCACAAAGTGATGTTTGGTTTCTATGAATGGCCCATTTAGAAGTTTTTGTTAAATTACTAAAGCTGTATACAGTTGTATATACCAACACTTCTTTACATCATATTTGGCAGTGGTTGCAATGATTCTGAAGTAAAAGATTTTTTATCAGTCGCAGCTCGATTATCTTCCAGAACAATTACTCTTCGCGAATAATCATTTAGTTGTACCAACAGGTAACGATATTCAAATTTTCCATTTTCATTCTGAAAAAAACCATAATTCTATTTAAAAGAATTTCTCACATAAACGAGAGATATTAAACTATAAGAAAATAAATAAAACAAGTTTAAACGGAATGTTTGAACATTGGTGGGTTGGCTCTGTGCTATAAATACATCAGCATTTTGTTGAGTATTTTTTTATTGAAAAAAACTGTTTTGCGCCAATACTTGATTATTAATTTAATATATTACTTCTTTCATGTCTAGTTGCACAGTCGCTTCATTTCTAGTTCCTTTGATGTAAAATTGCATTCTGATACAGTTGGCTCCATCTCGCTCATAAAATGCATGGCTTACGTGAGTTCTCCTTCTTCTTGTTGTCTCTTCCCCAAACCCTTTAAGCGGAGCACCAAGGGAATCTGATACATATGGATCCTTAAAAAGTAACAGAACTTTTAGTTAAATCAATAATGGAAGAAATTAAACTGAATACTAAAAATATATAGAAGGCACAATTTACAAACGTGAATATTTTATGCAAAATTTAAAGATTCTTCAGCATGTTACAAAAATATATTTGATTCAGTGGCTAATGGCTATTTTTCATCAAAAGCAATAAAACATAAATCCTAGTATTATGTTCATCTGCTTATTTTTCATCATACTATATATTGTATTTTTTACATGATTTATGTCAAATTCTGTTTTTAATTTGAAAAGGGAAAAATCATTTGGATATGGTTTTATATTTTTTAACTACATGCATGGCAATTGAATTTCCAGTAAATGGTTTTAAATGTGTCATATTGATTAAAAACTACTTTCAAGGAGTGAATTTTTTTTATTCTGTATTTTGGGTTGCTGTTTGGAGTAAAATTGGTCACTATGGAAATCTTATAGCGGCTATGCATGGCTTGCTTACCTGAATACATTTTTCCAAAGCTGCTGAGTAAATATTATTGGGGCTTTTGCTGGAAAATAATTCTCTAAATACAAAATAGAAGATCACTCCTGTAACGCCTACGCCAAATAAAATTACACCCATATAAGAAACTGTCTTCGTAGTTTCCTTTATTTTCTCTCCTAACGGTCGAACATCGGTGGAAACATCAGCTACGGGCTTAGCTGTTGCTACAGTATTTTTCAATTTCACTGATGAAAAGTCTCTTCGCTGTATGAACCGAAGGTGGATACTGCTATTAAATAAAATAGCTTTGTTGCAAAGCAATCTGTTTTGACATCTCAACAGAGTTGAGAGTTTTGATATAGTAGACATGTCAGTAGAGTAGTATATCTAAAATAAACAGATGTTTTTCATTCCGTTTAGATATGTTAAAAAAAAGAGATGAAATTCATTCTAAGTAGCAAATAATAACAATATAGAAGCGTTTTAGTGTAAACACGATTATATAAAAGTGTGAAAGGATTTGATAAATGATCAATTAAAAGAAAGGGTTTAACAAATAAACATTGGAAATTAATATTTGGTGAAATCATCGTTTATGCTTTTCATATTATACAAATGAATAAATAACTCATGTCAAAATATCCAACTGTCAAAATATTGTCCGGAGAAATAATGTTTTTTTTATAACTAGAGAAATATTGCTATTTAAACATTTCTTTAAGAACATTAATTCTTTTACGGAGTTCATAATTATATAATGATGGTATACTAACAGTTCTAACAGTGAAATAAAATTATAATTATTTTCTTTCACATAACCTCACCCCGCTTTTCAGAAAATTATAATTCTAGTATATTATCTCTGGTTCTGTCCCGCTCTAGTGAGGACTTATCAGAGTCTTCATAGATTAGGTTACACATCACATTGGTCTTACTTGTATTTATTTCCAGTCAGAATTTACATAAAAAAAACTTTAACATGTTTATATTCTAATGAATGTAGAAAATCTTTAATTCAATTTTAGTAAAGCCGTTTTCTTAAACTATGTCCACTCCTAATGGAAACCATGTAGACTTTTAATAAAGTTCATGAAAACGAGAACTGTTAGTAATTCAGTTGCTTAACTTTTTAATTTTAAAGAAAGCAGGGATATAATATTTAAAGATACGGTTAGAAGTTAACTAATCAATCTCGTAACGTTTAAAGAAAGATTTTGGGAGAGAACCTTAGATATCGAAGCGTCTAATGACATTGAAATCTATATATTATCTCTGCATTGAAAGTAGTATCAATTAAATATTTCGTAAAAGTACCCTATTTTTTTTTTCACACAATGGTAGCACTAACAAAGTGAAGTTGTCGATGTATAACAGCTGATGACAAGCTATCCAACCGACAGAAAAAATGCTTGTCAGTCTTCACTGTCAATCAATTGTCAATTAGGGTCAATAATTTTCAAATCAAATCTACGATGTTACTTTTTAATGAGAGAGATTCCAAAATAAACCTTCATATCAATTCAAGCATACTTGGATAGCGCAGAGATAGAGAGCATATTAATTACAATCATGGATTGGATAATATCCGACGAATTGGGTTTGACAGTAGGCCATCTGGTAGGATGGGGTGCAGCTGGTGCTATGGTTATCGGTGGAGTGACCCCGTATATTCCTCAGTATAGACAAATAAAACAAACCCAAGATGCGGAGGGATTTTCGCTATATGTGTGCCTGTCTCTTCTAGTAGCAAACACACTCAGAATCTTATTTTGGTAATACATAATCATCAACCCACTCAATGCTCATTTATTGAAGTAATTTTGAAGAATCCTCTCAAAACTCGCCTTTAAATATTGTATAATCCAATAAATTTATTATTTAGCAAAATCGCTGCATTTTTAACCTTTGTCTATATTTAGTTTTAGTTTGCTGTCATAATAAGTCGCCGAAATATTTTTTTAAAGATAAATACATCAACAACCTATTTCATTCAGTACTAATATGTGTATCTTTATTTTATGTTTTATACTGTAACGCAAGTATATATTATATACCATGATTCAGTTCCTTGTTATAATATCTCCAAACCATGCCATTACGGTGTCGTGTTATATAGGTCTCGACTATCCGACATTTAGTATGCATGTACTGTCAGGGCGGTACTGGCCTTTGTAAATGTATATTTAGAATAAATAAGAATCACTGAATCAATCTGTTTCTCAATAGTATTATTTACAGTTACAGATCCATTAACCCCTGGTTTTGATTTGCACAAACATTAATATAATAACTAATGTTACCTAAACATCAACATTAACTGGTGCCTAAAATGGCGCTGAAGATTCTCCTGACTTTGATATTAATTCTTAATCACCTTACCTGCACAGGCAGAACTGTTTCCTTACATTATTGTTGTGTTTGTAAATTAGACATATCGTCTTTGTCAAACCAATATCTGCTATGAGCGCAAAATGTTTAACTGAGTTTTTATTTGGCAATATTATGGCTGATTCACGTAGTATATATTTTTTAGCGACCACAGTTCACCGCATAATGCAAAGCCACATAGCAGTCTTTTTATACAAAATTTGGTTAAAAAAGTTTGGTAAAAAATGCACATGCAGATATTGGTTTGACAATGACGATATATCAAAATAAAATTAATGTTAATAAGACATTGTATCAAAACGAAAATGGATATTATCCGTGACTTATTCCATAATCATACTAAATTGAAAGATCATTAAGAATGATGATAGATATTCTCTTGATCTCATTGCGTAGATTTAGAATTTTTTGTTATCATCTCAAGTTTATAAGTTCGATCATAATTTTTCATATCCTTGACTTAACGAGAATCTTATATTTTGATTTGGTTGTGCTTATGAAAACAGTTACAGTAAACGAAGCTCTATACATTGAATGGATAGGTAATAATTACTAGGTTGAATTTATATTGAGTAAAAATTGACTACTTGACCTTATAATTTACAGTTTTTTTCCATATAAAACCTCTTTACTTCAATTATATTATAATAAATATCAAAACTCAACAATATGATCTCGTTATAAAATTTGATAAAGCATTCTGAAATTTACTGTAAGTCTTATAAAAACTAACCAGATATTGTTTTAATACAGGTTTGGAAAGCGCTATGAAATACCCCTATTGGTTCAAAGTGTCATAATGAATTTTACAATGTTCGCCATGATTCACTTGTGCGTCAGTGTACGCAAAAAGAATCAAATAATTAGAGCGAGAGAGCGAATATTCACGGGTGAGTACATTATCGATCATATTATCGTGTGTGGAAATGAAATTAAAATACTTAGAAAATGTATCTACTTAAATGACATTTTAATAAAAATTATGAATGTTATCATGTACTAATTCAGTCAAATTTGTCTATAGAAAGCACAACTGTACTGAGAGTAAAATTATCCTAACAATAATAATTTCAATAAAGAAATTTAATAATTAAAATTACCTAATGTAGAAATAATATATCAAAATATTAGCTTTGTTTTACTTTCCCATTATGTATTATGTTGTTTTATAAGTAATATCGTATTTTGATATTTTATTGAAAAATATATATTTTTAAAGCAAACTGCAAATATCAAATTTTTGTGAATATTTTTAGTCTGCTAAAGAATGTATAGGAACCTTATAGGTAATATTCAGAAGCTGATAAGTCTGGTAAATATATGAAGGATGGGTAAAATTTCTCATTCAATAGCACAATGTTGTTATCAGACATGACTAGATTTGCTGCAGTGGTTTTTTTTTATGTTTTACTCATTGAGTCCTGAATTAATTTTGAAATAATACTTTTCATCAACATCATCTTTTTTACGATCATATAAATATCCGTGTCTATAGCATGCACTTTATTATAGAATCAAAATCAGAAAACAATTTCTAATGGTGATGTCACATTTTACAGATGCATCAGTTTGACGTTAGGACTCGATGGGTTAATAAAAATAACTTTACCCAATAAACACTTCAGTTTCTTAATTATTTTTTTCTTCTTGCCACCAAGAACATTCATCATCAGTAAGACTAACATAGATATTGCAAAATTTTATTTTAAGAATCATTTTTAGAATTTTTAGAATCACACTACAATATCATCAAACGAGCCCTCATGTTTGTCATTACAGATTTTGCAATAGTGCTGTTTCGAAATATATCTATATAGTATTATAGATTGATAAATATATTCTATTTTATTAAATATGCGTGTCGACTTAAAAATTTTAAACATTGAGACACTAAAATCATAAAAAACATTTTGAAGATAGACTGAGATGTAGCATTTTATGCAACAGCCAAAAATACGACATAACTTATCAAACAACTGAATATATTCGAGTTCTTCTGTATCTAAATTGTCATTTCTTAACTGCAAGCCCTTTATTTCTTCCTATTTTATCATATTAAATACTCAATAATGACATGTACTATATTGTGCCATACCTTCAGCACAATCAGAGGATGTGGCTCGGTGGCTCAACCAAAGGCATGAGAACGGAGAGCCCCCGGGGCAAAGCGCTCATCGCTTCTATGGTGAGACCCATTTCGGATGGCCACAGCATGCCCACTACCCAAACAATCATTCATAAAATAACATTTATTTTAATATAACCGCATCTCCTCTTCCATATTTGGTTTATCTATGGTGTCATGTGTTTTTAAAATATAAAGAAATCTGCATGTGTTTATTTTTATCTTGGAAGGCCTCGAAAAATATCCTCTTTATTTGTAGTTTCTGTAACAGCATAAGAAGTTTGCGTAGTCAAATTATTTCTAGATTTTAAGCACAGGTTAACAGTTGCACCCTACCCTAACCATGATGAAAATTATATTTTTACGAACTCAAGGGTGAAATGTTAGGATACATTTGCGTACAAATATATTTTTTTCCATGCCGTATTGAGAATGATCACTTTTGATTGGTATTGTTAAACCTTAAAATATCAATCAATATTTAGTACATAATGAATATCTACATGTGGGGCATTGGCTTATATAGTATACTCTCAATTATTTGGGCTAGTGAGAAAAGGTGAAGTGGCGCAAAATCAAAAAATGCTCATTACTAATAATTCCAATTATAATTTATCATATATTCTTACACATTTCTTATGTCGTCTATAACTTTACATGCTTAGAAACATTTTATTCATCTAAGAAAATATTCATATTTGTTTCTGTATTTATTTTTACAGTTTTAAATCATTCACCTCAAATTTGTGTCTGTCAGTTTATCCTAATCAATTATCTTCGAAACTCTGGCTACTGCAATTTCTAGATAAATTTTCTTTGATAATATCTTCATTTTCTGGTTGAATCAAATCAATAATTTTCATGTGACGAAGACGTTACTTTAGACCAAGATGAGTTACTGCATGCCGTTTTTTTAGATATTATAAGGAAGGATTTCATTGTTGAAATAAATCCCATGTCCATGATTTGAATTAAAAATGTAACATTTGGGGATAAAATGTTTGTTGATATATGGAAAATCCGCAAACTGGATAATCTTCACCTGGATGATCGGGAATATACTGTATTTAGATACTTATCGTCTACCTAACTATCAAACGGTGTATCTGAAATAACTATTGATATTTTCTTGAGTTGACTCGATATTTAAAACGTCGCCATGTAAAATTCAGTTGAATTTACTTGATAAATCAATTCTTTTCCATTTTTTCCCTGAGTAATTCTTTCTAATATAGATACACTGATAAATAGTTAGGTAATCTTTATGTTGTGAATAACTTTGATAACAAATTCCTCACAATTCATTATTCTGCACGTATTTACTTAGAAAAAGTTCATATCATTTTTTCATATGACCTGTAGCGCTAGAATCGTACATCTTATTTTTTATTTCAATATTTTTTTACCTTTATGATAATTACGATTCAAAATTTGTTCTAACTAAAAGAAGTTTTCCCGATAGGTTGTTATCTAACATCATTCATAACGCTGCTAACATTTTATAAGAGTTAAAAAAAATTACACCAACATGAACATCTTTTTTATTACTGTGAATGGAGTCCTACAGTGTAGACACCCCACTCAGGTCAATAAAAATATAACATTGTACACAGCTAATAAGTCATTTTCAATCATCCATTTTGTGTGAATATAATTATAAATAATTGTAAAACTTAAATAGAAGTTTTTAATTATTCATTCTTAAAGTCTGGAAGATGAAAAATTATGCTGCTTTCATTCTTTTACGTGTTGAATTAAATGCATCGGACTTGTAATAGTTATTAATATTTTGATTGTATAAATTCATTATTGAATGATAGTAATACAGTTTTTTAAAAAAGAGCAGATCATAAACATCATTCACCTATTAAATATTTTTACTGTTGAATATAATAAATCAATATTTTGAAATCCTTTCACAAACAAATGAAACCACTCCATTCATTTTGAAATAATTTGATTGTTCTTTGACAAAACCATTAAATGCATTTAAATTTTGGCTTTTAGATATGGAAAGGAAATATTTTTGGGCGTGGACTGACTTCCAAAGCTATGTCGATTGCATGTTGGTATTTTCTGTGATCGGTGCCGGTATAACATACCTTCTCATTGAAGTGTCAGCCTTCGTGGAGACTATCGGATTTCTCGCCGTGTTCACTGAAGCCATGATAGGTGCACCGCAAATTTCAAAGAACCATCAAAATAAAAGCACCGAAGGAATGAGGTATTTGCGATGTCACAACATGATGCATTTATTTTACATCAAATTAAAATAACAATTTTATTATACTAGAAAAATACACATGAAGCACGAGAGCCTAGATCAGTGGTCAGCATCCCAGGATTCGCAGGCTCTTCGATAATCTTGAAAGCTTATGTAAGATATAGCTTATGAAAGCTTATATAAGTACATATAATGCGCTTCCTTCCCTCCTTTGTTCAGCAAAATTTGTACAGTCTATCACAAACAAGCAATTCAAGACGCAGTCAATAAATAGATTGGTGACCTCTGATTAAGATTGTAAAATATAATAAGAGCCGTATAGAAAATCATACTAAATTATTTAAAATGTCCTGTTGAATAACTATGAAATGAAAATATTTCTCCATACTTTGTTCAAGAAAATGTTAAATTATGTATTTTATTGATTTCCAGTCTTACCATGGTGATAATGTGGCTGTGTGGAGATATTTTCAAGACTGTTTACTTCCTTTTGAGAAATGCTCCTCCACAATTTTGGGTCTGTGGCGGCTTACAAGTATCCTTAGATACTGTTATCTTAATTCAGGTAGGGAACAACATATATAATATTTTTATATTCATGAACACTTTGAAAGCAAGTAACGGAGATTTATAGTCATAGACCGAACAACTGTAATCTCTTTTTTGTGAGTGGTTTTAATCAGCGGGAGTTGACTTCCATGGTTTTCAAGTAAATATCAGCTCGAAGAATATAGTGGCCCCGACCCACTGCTGCCATTTCTCAGCCTTTATTAATATGTAAATTATATTTTAATACAAATATTTCAGATCCTTAGGATACAACCTAGTGATGGAAAAATGTTTTTTCTCGAATTATACTTGTTGGATATGATTTAAGATTTCGACTGAAGGTGCTTGGTGGAATTTCAATATTAAATTTGAATTTTTAAAAAACTATTAGGGGGACCCGAAAGTATTCGCGTATTTTTGAGACCATATGTTTACCTCAGTTCGTGTCTGGACACGGTGACGGCAACATCTGTGTAAGTTTTTTTTTTTTGTAGAACTATGGTTTAACATTATTTTCGTGCATAAATTTTTTTTTTATTGTTAAGGGTAAGATGTCCAGACCCGAAACTAGCGAAGTTCACATCCGGCATTGTATGCTGGTTTTTTTTGATTTGGGTTGGAATGCCACAAAAACTACTAAAACGCTCAAAGATCTTTATGGTGAAGTGGTTACAGCTCGCAGATGTCAATATTGGTTTCAAAAATTTAAATCGGGCAACAGAAGTTTAATTGACGAGCCGAGATGCGGAAGGCCTTCAAATTTTGACAATGAGGCGCTGAAATCTCTAATCGAGTCGGATCCACGACAAACAATCGAGGAATTGTCGCTGAGACTCAGATCCCCATGGACCACTGTACAAACACATTTAAAACTCATCGGTAAAACGAATAGGATGGGTGTATGGGTACCGCACGCCTTGACCGAAGCCAACAAGAACGAGCGACGCAACACGTGCCTCTCCTTGCTTACAAGACAAAAAAATAGTCCCTTCTTGAATAGCGTTGTAACTGGTGACGAGAAATGGGTCGTTTACGATAATAAACGACGCAAAAAACAATGGCTTTCTCGGAAAGAAACCCCAGTTCCAACGCCTAAGCCGGGATTGACCATAAAAAAGGTCCTTTTATGCATATGGTGGGATATGAGGGGGATAATTCATTACGAATTACGAAAGGGATCGAAGATCTGCCAAAACGATGGGAAGATGTGTTGAATATTGATGGAGCTTATGTTTTATAATTTACTTGTAAATTTTTTGAAATAAATAAAATTGAAGTTTTTAAAAAAAATACGCGAATACTTTCGGGTCCACCTAATATGTTCACGAAACATTCATTTACTAAGTGTCAGTTCAAGTTCATCCGTGCACTTGGACGTCTGAAGATGCCGAAAGGTGAAACCCGGGTCGTTAATGACAAAATCTGTGAGAATGTACATAGTTTGAACAATTCAAATTTAATACTTGTTGGAATTTATTTAAGCGGTCACTTTGGTCACTTTCACTTTTTAACGCTTTTAGATATGGCCACTTTTAATTACCAATATTCGGATTTTTTTATAACTTGACTTAATGCAATAATAAATGTTTATTCATTTATATAAACTCTGCAATGAACACCAAAATAATGTTATTAGCATCAAGGTTAAATTATCATTTTTCATTTATATATCTGTAAATTCCTAAAATTCAATATTTTGCACATTACTCATCATATTTGCTCTACAAATTATTGAGTAGGGCCCTGTTTTACCAACTACCAATCAAGTGGGAGAATAAATATGTCAATTAAATTGACCACAATTATCAGTGATCTTTTTTCAGTTGTAGAAAGATATATTTCATTTGCCTCAACATAACATTTACATTAAATGTTGTCGTATATATATTTAAATCTGACGTGAACTTAACAGGTATGGTTGTACCGCCATAAGACAGCGGCAGCACGAAGAGCTCGCCGAGGGGACTAGCAGTGGACTGAGACAGACTTATAGCAGACAACATCGTTATGCCCACACCTTCCACGCCATATACCCAGTCGCTTCGTTTTTATACCCAAATATTGTGTTGATTTTATTTTTTATATCAATTTCAAGACGTTGAATTCTGAATGGCTGTCTCACACATTAAAACTGTGGCCCCCTTAGTCTCTGCAACCTTTCAATAATTATTATTAAAATGATGACCAAATGTTGATTTTTCAATGATTTCAACTGATATTTGTGTACAATTCTTTCAGTTACCTTAGTCAGTATTGTTTTGTTTTTCAATAAAGCTTTGTAAATATTTTGGTCTACGAATTGTATTTTATATATGGCATGTTTTATTATAAACCTATTAGTGGTTGTGAAATATTAGCGAAATATTGTGCTTTCCATCAAATACATAAAGTTTTCATAGTCTGACAGGTTCTTAAACGGGTAAAATGGAAACGTAGTTTACTGAATGTTTTAAGCACTTGAATCCCGATGTAACGTTATTATTCATATGTATAATGTTCTATCACTGGTTTTATTTAAATTTTGCTATATTATATATTCGAAAACAAATACCATTAACTGTGAAAATCTGATATTTAGTCACGATTTTCATCAGGTATTATATACCCTTATTAAAACTAATAAAACTTTTTAAAATTATACATTCCTTACAAGTAGGTACACATGTGTAAAGTATTGTTAATGTGCAGTAAAAAAATACTTGATTTGGACTGATTACGCCATTATCGGAAACATGTTTTCGTTCTATATTTTTTTAGGACATACGTTTTAACTTATCATGTGTAACGAAATGGTATCTATATTATAAATAGTCAAACACTTTCTCACAATAATTATTTTAGGTTGTGATAATAATTTCATTCGTAGGTTGAATTGGAAGCCATATCAGTAATAGTTGCATGCATATCGAGACAACTAATAAGTCATCTTGATGTACCGTTTTCTAAATAATGAAATAATTTATTTAGGTAAACAATATATTTTTTAATATTGTACCCGTGAAATCTGTTTTTTAGAAACTCAATTAAGGCTTTTCTCAATTTTATTAGGGTCTAAATGAATATTTTATTTTTTGAATATAATGCCTTTCTACTTAGTATGACAATGAATGTCTTAAAAGTGATCTAGATATTTATTAAAGGGAGTCTCTAATACTCGACATTATTTTTGTAATAGGTTTTTACAGTTGTTAAAACAAAAATGTAACAATTGCGGCTATATTCACTGTTGTTATAGTCCACCTGTCAAACGCCAAAGATTAACAAAATTTCATTGTATTGTTTCACGTTTTTTTTTATATCTAATTAACCATGTCCACTCGCTATACATATTAAAGTGATTGTAATGAGATATATGAAGGAGCTTGTCTTACTTTTGTCCTTACATTTTAAAATAGTCTTTTTCTAATGCACTCTTTCGGTCGGTCAAATAAATCATAAAAGATCCACTTTAACGACAGTGAACAAAGCTGCAGTTATTACATTTGTGTTATACCAACTGTAGAAATCGAATACATAAATCATCCTGAGTATTGAAGACCCCCCCTATGTATATTTCACTTTTAAGATATTCACTGAATACTTTGGTGGAAAGGCATTATATTAAACAACAATAATATTCATTTGTACTAATTCTATTTTAATTTTAAATGATCAGGACCAGTTAATAATGCTCGCCATGAACGAAACCAGTCATGATCATTTAAAATAAAAGTGAAATTAGTACAAATGAGTCTTTTATTTTTGGTAGTGTCTAGATTTTAATAAATTTCAGAATATGGAAGATGGAAGGAAGAAAAGAAAAGTGATCGAATACAAGTATAAAAATGGATTACGTTTATTGTTTTAAATGTTTGTCTCTTCTTTAATCATTCTTGAGAAGCTTTCCAATAAGCAGGCTTTTCGGGTGTTCAAAATTAGTCTTAAATAACATAATGCAATGTAATTTTATCCATAGCCTTTTTTGTATGTTACTGTATTGACTCCAACCTAAGGTAATCTCCATAATATTTTTTTTTGCACTATTATACTGCTTCCATAAGTCAAAACACAGCTAACAACAAACATCACATCCTGAGTAATGAATCATAAACTATGATTTAAGCCTTTTTTGCCATGGGTATTGGATTGTTACTTATGACGGCAGTATAAATCTCATTTAATTTTCAGATCAAAATAGTTTATTTTTACAGAAACGTGTCTATTTGACTTCACGGCATTAAGTAATGCATATTTTTGACACCATTTTGGGTTAGATTATATTTCTGAAATCTAGAATAATCCTCCCGTAAAAACGTACAACATTAACCTAGAGTGCGAAGCTGGCATCTCTATAAACCACAACTTTACACAAAATTGATTTATTGTAAAATCTTATTGATAATTTCATTGTAGTTTTTGTGGATAGAAAATTCAATGGATTAAATTAAATAAACCACTCACCGAAAATACATCCATATTGGTGATAATCAGATGGGAATTGTATTCTTGTTTTTTCTAAGGCTCGAATTTATTTTCACGGTTGAATGTCAATACGATAATAGAATTTCTTTATGTGCAAAATGTTTGTAAATTTTGATGTGTTATATGGAAATATTTAAATACATAATTTAGTCAATTTATAGAATAGTAATTATATATATAGTGTACTAAATGTGTTCTCTAATTGAGATTATTCGATATCCATTACTAATATTATTTATTCATACCTACTGCGAGATGTGTGCTATTCACACACGTAATATTTTTATAATTTTTCCATCAAATTTGTATATATATTCTTTTGAATATTTTACATATCAAATTAGTGTTTCGTATGAATTTTAGTGATTCCATTTTTAATAACTTAAAAGTCAGTAAATCATTAAGTTAAATGAATAATGATTAGTTTTACCTAGAATTTGGAGATTTAAAAAAAATTACCTGTTGAGGTCTCGAACTGAAAAATTTATATGTTTTCGATAAGTGATATAACTTAAATTATGATTATACGTAATTTTTTAAACGGTTTTATTAACGGGTGGGTAACGGGTAAATGATAATATTGAAATATTCATCAATAAAATTTCAGACTTTACATTGATATTTGGATAAATTCACGGTAATATAATGTTAAAAGAATGTACGAATTTTTGACTACTAATATTTTATACAAGATGTATAATACAATACATCATAGTGATTCCATACGGATAGCATCCACTTTACAATCATTAACTGTATCGCGAAGGTGTCTTCGCTTTTCATTAGCTTATCTACTACTTTCTGTATATTTTTTACAGACGCGCTATAGTCATAGGAAATTAAATATTTGTTGTTTACTTAGGCTTTAAAGATAACCTATTACAATAATGAAGTACTAGCAAATGTTTTATGATGGTGGTCCCCGATCACACTAGATACATTATGTTACAGGTGACGAGGATTACTGTTTTTTTTTATGTTGATAGCATCATGATATCACCCACTGAGTCCTGAACTGATTTTGAAAAAAAATATTATTGAAAATCATATAATTGATATTTTTATAAATTTTTAAACTTTTTGTATTGTATAGTTTATAATTCACTACCATAAAGCAACAGTGAGATAAAATGAAACAAGTCGATCTTCAGCTAAGTATGCCAATCGATTGCTGAAACTTAGAACTTTAACATAAAACATTGATATATTTTAATTTAAAAAGAATAATCTTACTTTTACAATTATTGATATTTCCCTGTCACTTTAAAGTATCAGCGAGATAAGTAGAATAACTAGGTACAAATAATAATAATCAAAAAATTCTACTACTATCCTTAATCCATAAACTGTAAAAAAATCCAAATAAAACCATAGTTAATAACTATTTAAAAAGTACAACACAAACTTAATGTTCAAATATCTTGAAACTAGTATTTGCGACTTATGCCACTGTTGCTTTAAAGTAGTGAATTGTGTGTTTCAATGAGTTTTATAATCCAAAAAAAGAAAAATGACTTGTTGATCGCTACGTTTCACAGATCTGCTAATTTGACAGTGCAAGGGCTCAGTGTATTAATTATTATTATTTTTCAATATATGTATGTATATTCAAAATTTCCTTCAATGAAGAAATTTTAACCAAGAAATTAACATGTACAGAGTGCTTTTTTAAAATAATTGTTTTAGGTGTGTATTTGGAATGCAAAAATATTTTGAGAATTTTTTATCATATTACCCTTTTTATAAACACTAGTATAATATTGTCTTTTGTCATTTAACGTTTATGAATATGAAAATATATTTTTATGTATATAAAATTTATCTGAGCTTAAACTTCAACGGTTTTCATACGTTAAAAGATGAGGACTTGATTTTCATATAGCCTGCTAAGTGAACGCTATGTATGCACAAGTCTGCCTAAACCAGCCCATGCCTTATAACAGGAGTAATTTAGATTACATATTTTTGTGACTGAATTGCATTATTTGTCTAAAAAAAATTAGGATTACCTCTTCTAAATTTTTTACTAAAGTCTATTTAATTCGGGCGTAATGGTTGCACTTGAAAATCTAAGTCTCAAAGTTATCTTTGAATTTGATTAAAATTAATTGAAGTTATTAAAATCTCACTGTTTTCTATTATTTTCACAAATTGAAGAACAATGGCATACGTTACGGCCAACTTGATAATCTCTGTTATGGATTTTACTTTACGATCATTGTAAATTAAACTCACTAGCAATATTTTGTCAATAATTAATAATTGACATTATTTGTCAAAAATAATCATACGCTTAACAAATTATAATACTTTCTTATGACAAATTAAGATAACTTTGTTTTAATTTTATGACGAGTTAAAACAAAAAGCTCTATCTATTTATGTATTTTATTTTTTCATACAATAATTTATTTATTCTGTGTACTAAATATATATGATATTTAATATTATGTGTCAAGGATATTTTTTAGATGATTTTAATAATTTATATGGATGTACATTTCTTGGATTCTTGATGTATCGTTTGTCTATCAACCAGTAAAACTAAATAAAGAATGTATCTAAATGGAGCATATGTACATCTGTACATACAAGCCGAGTACGTTCGATGAATGGTAGCCAATGGTTGTTACGGGCGCTGGAATCCCATCGGTCAGGAAGAAGAAGCAAGCAGGATTAAAGCTCTCTGGAGTGACCGAGCCAGTTACAATGCTTCTTTGTGACTACTGAAGTAGCAGGTCACTGCCTCGTACGTTCACTAATCTCTGAGCTCCTTATAAAATTAAACCGCCTCATCCACAAAATCCGACGCAAGCATCTATTCTTGAAACTCAGTGTACAAACTTTTCTGATATGATATGATGAGCATAAAAGAAAATATATTTTCAAATGAAATATAATCATCCCGCAAATAATTAAAATAAAATTCAAAATAGTGAGAGTATTTTCTGGTAAATTTGCTGTTTTTATTAAATCTACAGTGTCAACAATAAATTGTATTTACAAAAAAAAAACACTAACAGCAATGCTTCTTATCATTTTTATAATTAACCGATTGCAGATATTCACAAAATTTCAGATCCAGCTATAAACGTGATCCAGTTTGTTCAAGTATTAATATTTTTTTGCAACAGATCACTCTAGGAAATATACCAAAAAAATAATATAAAATCAATGAAAGAAAAACGATACATCCAAGTTCTACTGCATTGGTCGGCAACCTGGGCTCGTGGTGCTCATATACAACGATCATGTTTTACATAATCTTTTTGCTATTTTGGAACCACATACCGTCAGCAGAACTATACAAATGCTACAGCACTGTGTCTAATCTCCAGTGAACAGCTAAATAGGTTGAGGGAGATAGTAATTTAATAATTTCTTTCTCGGCTCTCAAACTCAGGTATTGTAGTTTTTCATAAATATGTGCAATAGTTACTCATAACACATGGTAGGGCTTTGTTGCACGAGAATACAACTTCAAAACTAGAAGTACATCGTATTCCCATTAAATATGCATTCTTTAATTTGTAACTGGTAACTTGTCCATCTGAATTTAAATATGGCGCCCTTTGTCATAACCAAGCGATTTTGAGGAGCCCATCTTAGTGCAATGTTTGCCGACCACTTTTATTCTCTAGTATAATATATTATTCTTTTATCCATTCACTAATTAAACCCATATAAAGCTTTTTGCCAATTTGTTCAGTAACATGGAAGGAAAATAAAAATATTCAACAGCAGCTACTTATTAATCATATTAATGTTATATCCGATTATTTTTAATAATTCGTGTTTGTAGAAATAAAAATTTAAATCAATCACTATTAAGGTGTACAATAGTGTTGAAAGATATCGAAATTTGTAAGATCCATACCAACTTCTTGAACTGTTTTTTAATTATATTTTTTATAAATACATGACATATTCATATTTTTAATATTAAGTTTTTAAATATTTTTTGTACAAATATATATTTATAAAGGTATTATGTATATGAAATTATTTTGTCTGAAATCAATAATAAAAGCTATAGTTGTACTAATGAATTAAATTTTAGTAAATATGACAATTAAAATATTACTTTCGAGGAACTTCCATAAATTTTGACTAAACATTAATAATTAAATGTGTATTTATCCACATGATTAAAATTATTGTAATTTTAAATGAATGTTTTTCATTTTTTGAAAAATAATAAATTGTATGTAATTCATTTGTGTATTTTTCAAAAATATTTTTATTTTAAAAAAATCGTTTTACATCTGTGCTATATCTTACCAATTTGTGATTTTATTGATGTATGTAAATAAATAAATGAGATACATATTGGTTTTTTACATATTTCACCTCCTCGACTTATTTTAAGGATTGAGTGTTGACTACTGTGATAGTAAACATTTTAAAGTCATGGAACATGAAAAGTGGTCCCAAGTACTGAAAATATTGTTTTATTTTTCGAATATTTCATTACTCTTCAACCATATCTGTTCCCAATGTGGAACACATAGCCTCCTAATGGAGCAACTCGACAAAAAATGTTTTTTGAGTTCTGATTATTATCGCTGTGTCCATATATGATTGACGTCAATACTTTTTAAGGGAAATCAAACGAATGTAACAAATACTGGAATGCGAACCCATCAACAGGTGGATGAGCGCTCAAGAGCTTTGACTTCTCAATACTTAACATCAATTCTTTTTTCTTTGACCATGTTCGCTCCCTATGTGGAGCATATGGCCGCCACGCGGCACCTCCATGTTTCCCTGTCTCCCGCCAATAGCTTTGCTTCCTCCCATGACATGCCAGCATCCCTCAGTTCCGCCGAGTACATCCTATGGATAGTACCCGACGGACGTCCAGGACGCCGGAATCCCACCGGTCGAAAGAAAAGGCAGGCAGGATTGAGGCTTTCCGGAGGCATCCGCAGCACGTGACCCAGCCAGTTCCAACGTCTCTCCATAACCACTGACGTGACGGGACGCTGTCTTGTACGCTCCCTTATCTCTGAATTCCTCACAAAATCAAACCACCTCACCCCCATTATCCGACGCAAGCATCTGTTCTCGAAGCTCAGTATACGGTTTTTCTGAGTCTTCGTCAGGTGCCATGATTCGCAACCGTAAAGCATTACCGGCAGAATGCAAGCGTTGAACAAGTGGCATTTGGTTTTAATCGAGTACAGCTGTGTGTCCCAGACAGTCCGCATTGAGTTGAATGTGGCTCCAGCCATTCCTAAACGAATGGCGAGCTCGTTTTTTGTACTACCGTCTTCGGGGATATGTACGCCGAGGTATCTGAAGCTGTCAACCCTCTCGATGATCTGTCCCGCGCTGGTAAGGGTCCTATCAGAGTCATGACAGGTTTGGTTACACATCACATTGGTTTTACTAGTATTAATTTTTAGATCAATGCGACCTGAGTTAGTTCCTAACCCATCAATAGTCTCCTGGATGCCCTCAATGGATTTATCGAATATTACAGCATCATCGGCATATTCAAGGTCACACAGCTTCAGACCGGGACCAACAGCTACACCTCGATCAGGCGGAATTGACCTGCGAAGTATGAAGTCAAAGATAATAATAAACAGGACCACGACCACGAACTACTTGTCGGCAAAATCCGCCTGAAACTAAGTCGCATAGCTCAAAATCCAGCGCGGAAAAAGATCGACATCGAGAAGCTAGAAAACGTAAATACGAAACTAAGATTCGAGATTGCTGTAAGGAAGGAAATAGATCGTGTCTCCGTGCGACCTATATCCGGGTCCGATCGCATTGAGGCGGACTGGTGCTGTATCAAACGTGCTATTGCATCATCGGCCGAAGATGTTCTCGGATTCCGGAGGGAGGGGCAACCAAAATGGATGTCCGAAAATACGTGGAGGAGAATTGAAGAGCGGGCCAGGCTTAAAGCACTGAAGGACAGTGAAGCTGACCCTGAAAGATTTGAAGAACGTCGCGCTGATTATCGTAATCAGGACAAAGTTGTCAAGAAGTCTGCGCGACTTGACAAGCGCCGATTCTTGGATCGGCAAATTGAGACAGCTGAGGTGGCGGCCCGCAGAAATGATACCAAGAAGTTATTTAAAATCACGCGCGAGGTCTGCGGAAAGCGACCACCGACTCCCGGGCCAATTCGCGGCCCTGATGGAGCAATAGAGTCAAACGCAGAAAGCGTTAAAAAGATTTGGAAGGATCATTTCTGCGAGGTGCTGAACCGACCGCCCCCCCAGGACCCTTTTGACGTAACCGAAGAGGCTACATCTATGGACCTCCCCCGAGTGTCCGGTATTTCAGACCGTACGCCCACACATGCCGAAATCATCTTGGCAGTGAAGAGGCTTAAAAACGGCAAAGCACCGGGTGGAGACGGAATACATTCTGAATTTCTGAAATGTGGTCTTAACGCCGTCCTACATCCTCTCTATCACCTGATGGCCAGGGTGTGGGACGGTGAGCGTTGTCCTAGGGACTGGGTGGACGGTGAGGTGTTAGCACTCCACAAAAAAGGTGATCCCCTCAGCTGTAACAATTACCGAGGCATAACTCTTCTCAGTATTCCTGGGAAGGTAATGGCACACATTCTCTTGGCGAGAATAAGAGGTCCCATTATGAAAATACTTAGGAAAAATCAAGCGGGCTTCCTCCCTGGAAGGTCATGTGCGGACCAAATACACAATCTTCGATGTCTCCTCCAGCAGAGCAATGAATTTAACAGTGCTCTTGCTTGTTGTTTCGTCGACTATGAGAAGGCATTTGATAGTCCGCACAGACCCTCTTTATGGAGGATACTGGATGCCTACGGGATTCCGCCAAAGATTGTGGCCATTATCAAATCCTTACATGAGAATAGTGCATGTTGTGTGAGAATCGGTGACTCAAATACCGAATGGTTCGGGGTCACAACCGGAGTGAGACAGGGGTGCGTTCTTGCACCGTTCCTGTTTATTATTATCTTAACATCAATAATTAAAATAAATTACTATCCTTAAAGATAATCTACAGATGCTAACTTTAGCATATCAAACATTATATTGATATTTTTTTTATTTTGTAATTAACGTAAACTATAAAAATTAGCGCCGATAGTACGGTTCTGTGAGGTAGACTTGACTTGTTGATATATTAATGCCTGGGGCTGAAAGGGTTAAATATTTGAAAGTGATTTTCAAAACAAATTATTTTGGATGCATGTATCTAAATAAAACCCATGTTACTTCAATTTGCATTTCTGAAATCTAAACGATGAAACTATTTAAATAAAAAGTTTTTTTGTTTGGAGCTTAATAATTATTACCTAATACATAGGTACAAGCTTTTATTGTGTAAACATCAGCAATTTACAATAATTATTGTAATACACTATCCCTCGATTTACACGGTACTATTTTTACACGTTTTCGCTTTTACACGGTTTAAAAAAGTTAACTTGAAAATTTTAATTCTTCATATTCGTAACGAGTACGTAATTTTTAATTACGTGTTTTATATCTTGAATAATATTTGTAGCCTTATTATGCCGAAAGAAGTAAAAAGAAAAGTTATTTCGTTAGCAAAAAAATAAAAATATTGGATCTTTTACAAAACGGAGAAAGAGTAATAGATGTTGCTAGATTATATAGCATGAATGAAGCTACAACAAGAACCATTAGAAAAAATGAAAACTCAATTAGAAAGAGTGTAGCAGCTGGCACTACGAGTACGAGCACAACTTCATATATCAGAGATATTGCAATGGAAAACATGGAGAAGGCATTAATGATTTGGATAGAGGACCAAACTCAAAAACGGATGCCAATTGATACCAATGCTATTACAAATAAAGCATTGCGGATTAACGGAAAAAATAAATAGATGATACCATCCTCTTCTTCATCTGAAAAGCAGCATACTTTCACAGCAAGTCATCGAGTCAAGTCACAATGATTTGTGATGAATGATAAAAACTCCACCAACCATTGCAATATTTTTTTAATGAATCTTTTGGATTTCATTTTTTTGTTACTCTATCAGCTTTACCTGTATTTAATTAATAAAAGAATACGTATGTTTATACTTTTTAATAATTTTGTTTTTTATGTATTTTAGAAAACACCCAAATTATGCGTTTTTCGTGTAATTTTCGATTTACACGGTTTTACATTAAAAAATATACAATTTCGATTTACACGTTTTTCTCAGGAACCTATCAACCGTGTAAGTCGAGGGATAGGTGTATCAGAAAATTTAGACATGTGAGGTCTCTAAATTCTTACCCCCCCCCCCTCCGACTGATATAGCATAGAATTCATTTTATATGACCAAACATCCATTGACGAATTAAGCACTTATAAAGCCCCAGGTGTAATCAAATTTGAAAGCCTTGTTTTTCGAATAATTAAAACTGAATTAAAAATTTGTATGAGTTTTATAAAATATATGTTATTTTGAGGCCCTAAGACTGGAGACCCCAAGCGCTCGCCCAATAAGAATTATCAGCAATCTTCCCGGTGTACACCCAATCCTTTTTTTACGCGATACATTGATTCCAGAAAGTGGCGCGTAAAATAAACTTCACTTTCATATAGTTTGATAACTCGGTTCCAAAAATCAAAATATCGCGTTAAAAAGTATCAAAAATGTATGAACAAAACAAAATTAATTCTTTAAATTCGCACAATTTTGTTTAAATTTATTTATTGATTATTACAATAGAATGAGAAACAGATACATATTATGTAAACATCCATAATTGTATTCACTTGTAGGTTATTTGCTTCTGTCACTGTCTGTTACGAAATATAATCGTACGAAATTTTATGAACGAACGTATTGAATTTTGCTCAAACTCATTTGATGAAATGCTGTTTTTCCTAGATTCTTGATCTCAGTCGTTATTAAAACAGTTGAAACTGATTTTTTGTTTTGGAAACTGAGTGTAAAATATTTCATTTTTAAATACAGGTCCGTATCTGGTACGTGCCTAAAACATCACCATATAAATATTTTTTAATAAAAAAATAATATGTATTTCCACCTTCGGTTCATATGTATTATTTTGTATTTAATTTTTTTTAACGTCTAGAGTGAATTTATTTGATAGAGTAACTCTCAGTGGTCATTCAACGAATTTAATAAATGCATTGTATTAACATGAGTTTTAGAGCAGCATTAAATCACACGATTTTGCTCAGGGTCATCACTTCTTTAAATGCAGGGACTTTTCTTTTTCGTAAAATAAAAAACCGCATAACAACGAGTAAATCGGGTAAAAAAATTAACGTGCCGTCCAAAAAAATCGCGTAAAAATAAAATCGAAAAAAAATTAACGTAAAAAAGGATGGGGTGTATTGATTTCACTTGTAAATATAATGATATTCGTACATTGGTTAAAATTTGCAAGATTTAAACTTTCTTAATGAGAATAATCTATCAGTTAAAAAAGTAATCGAAAACTTTACTTTTGAAACTTTCAAAACCTTTTCTGTTATACGAGTGTGTGCAGTAATTTGTTACAACAATTACACCATCGTAAGGAGATTTTTTTTTAAATAATGATAATTTCGAATAATTATAATAAGAAAATTGCTGACGCACTATTTCAATTAATGTAAATAAACAATTTCCATTATACCAAAAGTTTAATAGTGTTTCACGAAAGATTATAAAGTTTATTATAATCCGGATTTTTAAATATTGAAGATGAGAATACGTAACTTAAGTATAATATGGAAAGTAAATCTTTGGGTTCACTTTCCGTTTCGATTTGAGTCCCTCTCTTGTTCTGGGAAAGCGTAAGAAAAACTACGTTGACGCACGAAAATACTTTTATTTTATAATTTATGTTTGGTATAGCGGTGAAATTTTTCAGGTCTGTGTTAAGATGGTTTACGGTGGCCATCATCAGCTGAAGCACCCTTGAATGAGTACCGTTGGAAGGTCCGGCGGCGGGGTTAGCGCGGGCAAAGGGATGACGCGGGAGCTGACTTGTCCCGGCTGCGATCGATCCCCGGCCCCCTGACCCGCGGGAGTGCTCCCGTCACATAGGAACATTATCAACATCACCGCTTTTGCTATCGAACGGGAATTTCGACAACATTACCGATGCAAATTTATGCTCATAAATTTGAACGACCTCTCGGCCTCTGTGGTCTAGTTAATAAGAGCTAGGGTGCGATCGGGTGGACCGGTGTTCAAATCCCTGTATAAACAATAAATTTAGATTTTTTCAATTTAAATTAGATACTTTAGATATGGGCGCTTGAGATGTCTGTTCCACTTAATTTAATCTCGTATTGCTATGTTTAAAAGCAAATACTAAAAGTAAACATTATAAACAAAACATTAAACGCAATATATTTTATAAAATTACTAATTTTAATCACATAAATTTTAAAACTATTATTTTCTCATGAAAAAGTTCGATAAATTGGGTTTACTTTTTATTATTATCTACATTAACTATTACTGAATCGTCTACGACTTCTTAAAAAAAATCTGCTTTCTTGAAGTAGATTTAAAATCAACTTAGCCTGTCTTGACAACGAATAATAAGTAAATATGAACTGCACGTCAGCAATGTTGGATTTTTTATGCGGGCAGTTGTTGCTGATTCATCCAATACAGATAGATGTTAAAAAAATAATTTAATTAAACAGAAAAATGATAAGCTATAATGTACACATATTTTTGAGAATATAAAAATTTGAATTGTGCAACACAATTCATTATCCGATATAAGTTTATTGAAAAATTATAACAAGGAAAATTTTATCATTTTAAGATATTTTTATTATTGTATTTTTAACACTTACGTCTGCTATAACTATTTTTTTTTCTTTTAATCTAATAATGTTTGAATGAAATGACTGCCCGGTTTAACAACATAATAGGCAAGCGTAGACTCGTAGACGCGTAGCGATCTTACGCGTCGTAGCTTACGTCTTCAATAGTTAGTTGATAAAACAATTTAAGATAAAGATAGTTTCATAGTCAAAATTAATGCTATGCTACGAACCTTTAAAATCGTAAAAAATACAAGAGCAGATTTTACCATTATTTCACTCAAAGCGGAATTCTCAAGAATATGTTATTCAATTTTTATTCAACTAATTATTTCGTTGTGAATTAGACCTGTGGGGTGTTTTAACGTTTTGTTATTTTCAATAATACTTTTTAATACACTTTGTAGATATGAGGGGTAATTGAATAAAAAATATTGAATTACTTATGTAATTTATAAATAAATTGACTCGTAAGAACAACACGAACAATGTTTCACAAATAATTAATATGTTTGGTTTCTATTTCACATGTATTTCGTTCGCCTCTATAAGAAGTGAAAGTCAATATTTCGAGCCTAGATTACCAATGAATAATTGCAGTAGGTATTTTTAATTAGGCATTCTAGTTTTTTTACAGCGTGAGTGGATATACTTCGTACAAGTACGAAACTGTAACGATGTGACGGTAGAGTTTTTCTAGCAAAATACTAAAGGAAGCAGTCGTCTGCTGACAGTGGTCGTGTTGTGCAGTGTGCGTAGCTTAGCGTTCGATTTGGCGGCTGCGATTGCGCCGCGCATAGTACGCGTAGCGAAAACGCTCCTTTTCAAAATATTGAAAGTTATCTTCGATCTTGAGAGCAAGTTCATTGTTTGAAAATAGAACACTTTTTCAATTATTTTCTCCGAATGTCACATAAACAACCGGCCAACCAGAGATAAAAAATATTGGTGAGTAAAGAGATTTCTTATCACATAAATTTATTTCACTCTAAAACTAAGGGATGAAAATAAATATAGCCGATTTTAATCGAAATTAAACTAAGTGTTTGCTTAGAAAACTAAATAAAATAGTATCAGCACTTGACAAGAACAAGTATACACACTATAGTATATTAAAATACCTTTGTTTATGTTTTGTTCAACGGTGGTAAGTACATTAGATATCAGTTTAAAAAATAGTATAGTGTTTATACAGTTTCAAAAATTATATAATGTTTTAAAAGGTGTACACGTTATTCATTTCCGTTAATTAGTTTTTAATTTAAAATATTTTCTTATATTTTACAACGCACATTTCTTTATGACGTTTTATGTACGCATAACATTTTAAATTTCGAACGAAGTGTAACAATTGTTATTTTTTATAGCAACATATTTTTTATTAAAAGCAATATTAAATATATATATTTTTTAAAAAGAATTATTTTATGAAACGTGAAATCATAAATAACTTGACATCGTCCATGTACAAGTGTGTTGGTATCAATACCATTTTGTACAAGTAATAATAATAAAAAGAAGAAAAACTACATATTATTATCAATATTATTTTTTTCCGGATGGTTTAAGTCTATGCTCAAACCGTGCGTACAAGTATACACACACCAAAAACAATTACCTTAAAATAAGTTCAAATTTGTTCCGTATTGTTTAGCTTTACCCAAAATGGGGGCGTTTATCCTGTAAAACCCTCATGTGTGAGCGATTGCGTCAATCTAGTCACACCCTTTACAAGTGAGCGATTTAAATTAAAAGCGAAAATAAATTCCCACGTAGCAATTTTGAAAAGGGGAAGACAGTGGGCAGTTTCATTCTCTCGTCAGTGTGTCCAAACAAAAGCATCTATATTAGATAAAAACTAAAAAAATATGCTTATTATCACAATATTATGCTGGAAAATCTCAGTTTGATAATAATTTTATAAAATATTTTTTGAATCTTTAAATATTATACTGCTCAATTGATTCATTAAATGTATAACAACTTAAGTACTTTTTACAGCAACGTAATAAAAAACACAATTCTTTTTATCTATAATCAACTGTTTCAATAATTTAAAATAAATAAAACCGTATTCACTGTAGAAATGGAATTAAAATAATAGCATTGAATATTATTTATTAATCAAACAATCTTCCCGGATTTGCTCTCCATGGGACATTGGCGTATCCAGGGAGATGGGCATGACGGCCAAAGTCCCCCGAGAATAATTTAGAGGCAACCAATTTTCGCAATTTTTCTCTATATCTATATTAGTTATTATTGATATATTATATTATGTTTTTTTATCTGTGGGTATAATGAAACTTAAATAAAATCGATACATGAAAAATTATTAATTAAAGAATCTAAAAATATTTTTTAATTGAATGGCTATTGCCTGGCGTATTTTTTGGAACCGCCAGTTTAGCCAAGACTTAACATTTAACACTATTTACTATTAAACAATCTGTCAATCGGTCGCTAATTGTACTATTTTTACGAGATGTGAAGCAGCATTTTTCCTGACATAACTGTGTGCAATAATCTAAAAGACGATGACAGCCATTTTCTATAAGCATGATTTAAATAAATTGAAAAAAGAACTCAACCTTAGTGCGAAAGCATAATGTATAAGTATGATATAAAACGTCACATATAATATAAACAAATAACTCGAAATACGGATTAGTATTTTAATATATGTACATATAACAATGAAAATAATAGTAGAAAGTTATTATTTAATAAATTTCCATACTTCACACTACACAGGAAAAATATCAAACCAATTTGATCTTGAAGAGAAGAATTTGATGTATTAAATATTTGAATATAGGTGTAACTGCATTTTTAGAAAATTATAATTTATTAAACACAATACAACTGTACGACAAGATTAATTTGTTTTTATAAATATTAATAATACAAAAAACAAGTCATCAAAAGTGTTTATAACTTCATATATTAGGGTGGAAGGATTGAGTAGGAGAAATAAACTCATTAATAAGATATCACTAACAATTATTTTGTATGGATTGACAATTAAATATTATTACAAAAAAATATTTTGCCACAGAGTCATCTTATTATTGATCCGCTGCTGAACTTATCGCAATCGCAACTTTTCTATCTATACAGCAATATACAATTACCCGCCGGCAATCTTCGACATCCTTCTTCCGTCACATTGGGTATCTAGGTTTGTATCGCTTGTTCTGGTACTACTTTTTATTAAACTGTCTCTTCTAAAAAATGTCAGCTTATTGATGGTTATGAAATGTCTTCTGCGCCAGAGCACTTTTAAATAGTTTGATTCCTTATGTGATGTCGGATTGACATTTAGTACTACATATATAATTTCTCCCTCTGGTAATTTTATACTAAGTGCTAGATAAAAGGTCTTTTTCTCACAACCATCAACTCAAACTAGCCCTAACTGTAATTAGATTTATTGTATAATAATACTCATTATGACACTCAAATAAAAATAAAAAAAAAATAATAAAATATTTCATTGTGGATCGTTGTACAATATTAACTAAAATGCTGCTGTAATATTCTGTACCTACCATAATTACAATATTTTTTAAGCCGGCCAAGAAAATTTTGCTTCAATTTTAATATAATTTGTAACAGACGTTACCACTCTCTCGTCCCGTGTGCGATATTTGCTTTTTTCAATCTCCCAGCCGATGTTCAGTTTTTTAAAATTTGTTTTGTTCGGCGAGTTGGAAAAGTTTCAAGATTTTCTTTTTCGCATTTTCATGAAGTTCTGTGAAATATTACGGCAATACATCAAGGCCTCTGTGTATGGCCCACTGAAACTTGGACCATAAATTTTATCGCCACTTAAAAACTCATTCTTTACACCAGCTATTTATATTAAAATAAAGTATAAACTATACGTATATTTTTATTGATAAATAACATAATGCGGTTGCATGAGTGGTTAATTCTTTTACTTATTATACATAAAAAAACATGACCTTGTTGTAAAATATCTATACGGATACCATTTGATAATAGAATTATACAAGTCATATAATTAATGATGAATTAATATGAAATTATGGAATAATACTATTTTGATGGCGGTATAAGATCACAAATTCGTAAATAAATTGTCTGCTTCCTTAGCTTATAGTTGATTAATCTTCGGGTGTGTGTGATCTTTAGCCGGATCAAATTTAATATGCAATTGGTTTTCGAATTTAATAATATATAATTATATTCAAATGCATTTCTGTTAAGACATTGGGTCAATCAATAATGTAAACAAAAAATACGATAAGATTCGCATCTTTCAACTCATAATATTAATAGTCCTAAACGAAACACATTCATGATATGCAAATATATACAATATCCCGTATTATAAATCCTAAGCGATTTTGTTACAAACCTGAGAATTCGTTTACAATATAAAGAATTGTCTATGAATATTATGTATGTATATGACAGCATTTATTGAATGATTCCAATTTTAAAAAAGTGACATCTGTAATAAGAATTGACCGCATGAAAATTCGTTTACAATATAAAGAATTATCTGTGAATATTATGTACGTTGCAGCTTTTATTGAATGATTCCAATTAAAAAAAGGGCATTTGAAATAAGAGTAATCAATTTATTATTATGTAAAGCTTTAGGAATACAATTATTACGTACATAGTTTCCAACATAACATTACATACCCATGCAATTATTCATATGAATAAAAAAACGCTGTTAAGCTTATATTAACAAATTTGATGCACGATGCTGATTATTAAAACAATATGGTTTTCGCAGCATTCGTGCGTGTTGTTTTAACAATCTTCGTTTCTTAGATCTTTTAAGTTAAATGAATCTATTCGATATTATTGCGTTCTAGTAACTATTCAAAACTGTATGCCAAGCAGTCAACCTTCAGATTCTAAACAGGAACGACCTAAAGCAGCAGGCGAGGAAGGTTGACCGGAATTACTGCCACTTCTTGAATAGTAAACCTCACAATGGTCTTAGGTTATATACTTTGCATGCCAAGTAGTTGCCAACCATTATGCGCGTTGGCCATATGTCATATTTTTATCTATCACTGTTATAAACATCTTCCATATAGTTTACCAACGTTTGATTATATAATTATATTACCACCCGAAACAATTTTGTTCTTGTACGATTACAATTCAATGTTTTTTTATGGAGTTGAAAGGCCGCAATTGAGGACATAGAGGCCGTAGATCTCTTAATTGGACCATTCGATTTGCTGTTTTTTTCTATCAATCGATTTTTTTCTGTATATCTTTCAAAGCTTTTTTAAATCATATCGGCTCCCATTGTGGAGCATATGGACTCCTAATAGAGTCCATCTCAACAGAAATATTTATACGAAAATTGCTTTTTATTCAGTTGATCAACCTCTCGTTCTTTCAAAGAGAGTAGGTATAGAAGTATATAAATAGAACATTACTAGTGGTTAGCTATTTGGTCTAGCTGTTCTCTTTATAGGATAGAATGGGTGAGGGGAATTCAAGACATCGCATACATCCATGATTTTGGACAGAAAATCAATTTATAAAAACTGTCCATACTGGAATTCGAACCCGTAACCTCCGTAATCGTAGGCAACGAAGTTGACCACTCTAACACGCAGTCGGCCAATTCTACCGTACCCACTGACTTTAATCTATCATTCATTAAGTACAATTTTCTCCTTGATATTTTTTAAATTCCTAAAATATTCATCATTATTATTTACCTTATCTGTTCTTAGTAATGCGGCAAGTAAGAAACCCTTCATAGGTGGCAATATTGACCTGTCCTACATAAATTGCTCTACTTGCAAAATCTCTTTATTTATGTGAGCACCATAATCTCTTTATCTGGAATCGTCAGCCACGCAGTAGTCTTGTAATTGTTCTAAAAATAACATGAAGCATAATTCTCGAAATTCTCGATTAAAAAAACATTAGTTTATATATTGAACAAGATTTGACAAAATTAATTTATTTTTATTTAGGACTTTTTAAGATTCAAGTAAATAAATAAAATACAAAAGTTTCCTTATTCTCGGAAGGTAGAAAGGTAACTGGAGTCCCAATGCATCCAAAAATAGAAATATTGTGATCGACCACTGGGTCATAAATCATAATATATTGCCAACAAAGGAAATCGTTGACGAAAAAGAAATATTATTATGTATGTATAATATATCACCTGTGTGGTCGAGTGGTCAACGGTGTTGGCTTCGGCTACAGAGGGCCCGGGTTCAAATCCCGGTACGGACAGTTTTATAAATTGATTTTTCAATCAATTTATGAATTTCTGTTCAAAGGCATGGATATATGTGATGTCTTGAATTCCCCCCTCTCACCCATCCTATCCTATGAACGGGGCGTATCGAGAGCGATTAGCTTACCACTAATCCTGGTAGGTTGAGCAACTGAGTAACAAACAGTTCTCGTAGAAAAAAAGACTTCTGTTGAGATAAACTCCATTAGGAGTCCATATGCTCCACATTGGGAGCGGACATGGTTTAAAAAAATAATAATATATATATATATATGTAATTCATATTGTATATTAATATCCTGATGATTTCAACATCATTATTTAAATATAATATAACGTATTAAGTTGAGTAAACAAATACTGATTAAATCGGAAGTAAGGTTTTGATGATTTGCTCTTATTTATTGAACTTCAGTATCATTCAAGAATCTAATACGAACCAAAAAATTTGAAGCCTGTTTAATTTGTGAAACCCAGATAATTCCTAATATTATATTGTTAAGGTGGAAACAAAGAATTGAAGATGAAAATATCTTTTTCATTATTCAATAGAAAGAAGCTCAATTTAAATTTTAAATAATGCTTCTGGGTACTTTATTATTTCAATGTTATTGTTATCTCGGTTTCTCAAAAAAATCCTCTAGACATATACCACAACATATTTTTTTACAGTAGGCTTATATGCATAAGCAAGCATAAACACCGGTTAAGATTCGATAATTTTATCCCTTTTTAAGATTGTATTCAATGTATACCTTCTCAATCTTTTTATACCGTGCCGCGACACACCTTCTGTTTGAAACCAAGATTTTTTCTTGAAGTGAAATGTAAAAATTAATATATAAAATGGTATACGGGCTTACTTTTTAAATAAATCCAGTAAAAAATTGCTGTTGACGCGCAATTACTATTGATGCCATGAACACTCCATTGATATTGTAAATTGATAATTAATAAAAAAAATATGCTGAATGGGAATGTAAAATGTTCTTGAACTTGTCACAAGAAATATAATCTACAGATTTATTTTAAATTCGTCTAATTCTGCATATATTTGATAAAAATACGATTATTCATGAACTGATTGATTACTGTAAACATTGGAAGCGTTCACTGTTGGATTTACATTCAAGATATTAATTAGTTTTACGTCATATTATGAATTATTCTTTGCTGTGTACGTGTTTCCAACCGCTTATCATCAAAAGTATTTAAGCTTCTGTTTGCGTAACACCAGTGTGTCGCGTCGCAGTGGTTGAGAAAGACTGGAAGTTAAATTTTCCAACTAAGCTTAGAGCCCGAAAAAATGTAATATTATAAGATCCTGTTTACTATAAATATGCTTCACTCACGAGGGTTACTATTTATTTGATAAAACAATTTATAAAAAGTCATTTATAAAATGTTTCGCAAACCCTACTATAATACCACCTATTTACTATCTCGTGCAGATCAAGCATTCTTACTTTAGTTCCAAATGCCTTGTTACGATTACCTTGCAAGATCGTAAACCACTCTCGTCTCGATACATTTTATATCTCCGGCGGTATCACAGCATCACGCAAGGAAATAAAATCCTTTACCAATATTATCGATGTTCACTACGTATATCCAGCTAACTAGAAACTGTATGCATAATATTATACCTACTATTTTAAAAACAGATTTTATTAGCTTACAAATTGTTACGTGGATTGAGTATGAATAGTTAAGTATGATCTTACCATCACTATTGTGAAAACACGGCGCAAAAGTTATAATCTTAAATTGACATATCGGGACGCTCTTTGTTCTCTTACTGTATACCTACCACCTTAAAAATTATCATAATAAAGGATCCACCAGGGAGAAATAAAAGAAAGAACACGATTTTGATTAAATTTGAAAATTTAAATTGAATCACCAGAGGCTTCTTTTAAAAAGAAATTTGCATTTTCTATATCTTATGTAGCGCGTAAAAAGACTTTAAGTCTTTACTCAGCGATACTCAACCTATTTTTCGTCTGGGCCGTATGTCGGTTTTTGGTAAATTACGTGGGACTCAGCGTATTAATAATAATGCGTAAATATACCATATACTATAGATAATATTGCAACATAAACTCAATATAAATTTAAGTACACATAAAAACAAACGTATACAAAATATTCAATCGTTTACCTAAAGTTTTGAAAACAATGAAAGATGTTTGAAAAAGCATTAAATGACTATGATTGTTTTGGGTCACACATGAAATCTAAACGAGCTGCAGGTTGACTGTGGCTGCTTTAATTGAATGCTCAAATTCAGCTTTCAGTTTTTACAAATGCGCATATTAAAGTATACTAAATTTGAATCGTTGAATTATGTACATTCACACAGATTTTGTCACTAACGACCCGGGTTTTGCCTTTCGGCATCTTCAGGCGAAACCCGGGACGTACGTTAGTGACAAAATCTGTGTGAATGTACATAATTTGAAAGATTCAAATTTAATATTGAAATTCCACCAAGCACCTTCAGTCGAAATCTTAAATGAACGTATACTATTGTTTTTATTTAAAATAATAATTTAACATACATAATAATTTCTAAATAAATATTCATCTTTTTCAATCGGAGCATATAAATAATATGTAATTTACCTACGAGAACTATTTGTTACTCAGTTGCTCAACCTCCTTTTTGTTGAAAGAACTAGTGTAGAGGTGTCCTAATCGCTCTCGCTACGCCCCGTTTTTAAGCATCACAAACACCCATATCATTGAACAAAAATGCTGTTCGTACTGGGATTTAAGATCCGTCACGGAAGGCAATGACGTTGACCACTGTGCCACGAACCCGACCCACATATACCTAGATAGAATATATTAAATTATTTATGTCGCATAAATCGTCAGATTGTAATAAATAAATATTGCGCTGGGGGCATTTGAAATAATTAATTAAAAAATTTCATTTCTTTTGTCTTGTTATATGATAACAATCCCTAAATAGAATCTCTCGATTTCTGAGTTTTTTCCTAGTGATTAATTCCGGTATCCCAAAAGCCCACATCCTGAAATTGTCCGAAAATCTCTACCAATTGTAGCATGATATTATGGTGAATAATCGATTCCGGTATCCGAAAAGAATTCGGGATTGGATGCCCTAATTACTATACCTTGGTTACGTCGTGTTTAAATAAGCCCTACGGTCCTACCTACTAAATAGAATCTCAAAGTAAACAAACATGTCGAATTATTATTATATAAAACTCACACGATTCAGTATAGTGATAAACTTATGTATTTTTTATATCACCCATATGTTTTTCATATATTTTATTACAGAATGACACCTCTAAATACCGCTCTTATCTGCCAGACACACGTCGTTTACCATCTGTCACTTTCGCAAATGCAAAAGTTCCCTCCTCGTGTTCGTCGGGGACATGATTACCATACGTGTGTGATGCCTGTATTATATTATGGGAGCTTTATGACTTATGTATGAATCTCTTTTATCAAGAAAAACCCAAAGAGTAACCGTAAATTTTATAGAATTCTACGATACGATTCAAGCCAACGTTCCTTCGAAGACAAAAGGTTTTCAGCGCGAAAAACCAACAGCTTGAGCGAAATAATATAAGCCTTTAAATGTCTGCTATAAAATTACCTACGTAACTATATTTAAATAAATTATAATTTAATATTCCTTTCTATCATTAGATACATAAAAACCAAAATAATACAGAATATGTTAGTTAAATACAGTAACCTCCCGGTTAAGTACGCAAAAAATGTGGTACGCATCCCGGTTAAGTACGCATGAAAAATGGCAAAAAACTTGGATCAATATTTATTATGCAAAAAATTAAAGAAAACTGAACAAAATTATTTTATAAAATGGAAAACAGTTAAGATAACAATTAACAAATTTACATTTTTATTTAGGTACAAACATATCGTAAAATGTCAACTGCACAGTTTTTATTGTTTGATTTTTTTGAAAATGATGCCTTTTTTTTTTTTTTGAAAGTTTTCAAAAGAGCATAGAAGATCGTTGTAATCAGCTCCTGCTGCATTTTTAACAACTGGGCATAAAAGATGATTTTCTATATTTATTGCAATTTCACACAAGTTGTCAAAGCTTTCAAACTTGACTAGACATTCGTTGTTTTCCAGATCGGAATCGTCAGATAAGTGGCTTTCATCCGATACTTCTTTCACATCTTCCAAAACATCGTCCACATCTTTGAGAATTTCCTGAACATATTCTTCAGTGTTTTCCTCGTCAATTCAATGCTTACTTTTGCAAACATTGAAATGATTTCATTGATCCATTCGTTCTCAGAATTCTCAACAGGAACGGGTGTAAGGGTCATTATCTCGGATTTGGCAAAAGAGTTTGCGATTGTCTCTGCTGAGATGGCGTCCCATGCCTCCTTAACAAAATTGGCAGCATCTAATAAATGTGCTGCATTTCCATATGCAACACCAGCTGCACCCTTTGAAAGCTGTTTTCCTTGAACTGCTTTGATGCTTTTTAAACCATCATCCATTTCATAATAGTTAAGAACTTCTTTGAGATACAAATATTTATATCGCTTTTTCAGGGCTGCAATAATTCCCATATCACATGGCTGTTTCCAGCTTGTGCAATTAGGTGGAAAAAATGCAACCTCCACATTATCTCGTTTAAATGCCTCAAAATGTCCTGGTGTATTGTCCATAAGCAAAAGAACTGGCCTTCCTGTTCTCTTTTTGATTTCGGGATAAAAAAAAAAACTCCATCAAACCACTTCCAACAGGTTGCCACATCCATTCAAGCTCTTGATTGATTAAAAAATACGTAAATACGCACCTCCCGGTTAAGTACGCACAATACCCTTTGATTCAATATGCGTACTTAACCGGGAGGTTACTGTAATTACATTTGAACACTAAGAGATATTTATCTTAGATTCAAATTGATAAGTTCTTTTTCATAGTGTGATGACCAGCAGCTTGTTCAGTGTACCAAAATTACAACGCGGCTGCGCATGCTCGCAATTTATAGGAAATACGGCTTGCTTCAACTTGGTTATGGAATCTGACGAATTTAGTTATTTTACTGAATTTAACGCTAAATTTTTTTTTAGCAATCTTGAAAATGCTTACTATCTGAGCAAAAGAAGTGTTTTCTATATAAATAAAAATTGTAGAATTTGCAAAATGTTACAAGAAAATATGAAAACCTTATAGCATATATTACACTAAGTTTATCTTAAAACAAAACCTTCTTCGGTAGCTTGTATGGGTTTTCAACTTCAGTCAAAAATGCTCACTGATGCTCAACTTTTTTTGATTTGTAATTGTTTTTATTTTTTCAATTAATATAAGTACGTCGTATGTCATTATCATATAAACTTCAGCATTTCCCTTTGCCCTTTATAAGCAATTGCATGTAGTCAACCATTGTATGCAAAGATTTAATGCCTACATTATAATATAGTTGAATAAATCAATCTCTTATGTGGCATGTGCATCATGCGACGAGAGTAAGACCATAGTGTTTACGTACCTTGTACATTCTGCCCGATCTTTGTTCGTACACGGAAATGGTAATCCTTCTAACCATGTTTAATACTGTGAAAATGCGCACAACTCAGCTCGGCGACGTTACTCGGTCATTTTCATCACAAAGCTGTTGTGTGCATACCGGAAATTAATCTGTACGTTAATTTACCTCTGACAGCTGACACCGTTCGACAGATTTTTTATGTTGTTGATCTTTGTAACGTTTTACAGAATGTACCGATAGACACGCGATATTTTTAAAATCTAAAATAATAAGTTATTACATATTATAATAATTAAAAGCACGAATCAAAATTAACACTTTTTCAACCATGCCCACTCCACTCCCAATAATGATTGACTCAACAGAAGTTAATCTACGAGACCTCTTTGTTATTCGGTCAACATTTAGGAAGAGTATTGGATTGATATTTACTTGGTAGAACTTCATTAAATATAAGGGAGAAAATGACAAAGATTTTACTTTCTACAAATATTATCAATATATATCGATGGCCTAGTCCCATAAAAACGAAGACCTTCGAAGAAAAGTCAAAAATTTGATGTTTTGAGTTATATCCCCATTATATTCGAATACCTCTCTTTTATAGCTCCACAAATGATATTTTTCCACCTTACTTTAGAAAGAGTCCTAAGCTAATCGCTGACGCTACGCTCAGTTTGTTTAGTATCGAAAGAGTATGAGAAAATGTCACATACATCCAATGCCTTCGAACTCAAATCCATAAATTCATTGAATAAATGATTTATGAAACGGTCCTTATTGCGACTCAAACTCTTGGACGTCTGAATCGAAAAGGATTGCGCTGACCACTCGGCTACGAGCTCGGAAATAATCTTTATTATAATAAATAAAATTCATAAAATAATCGTTCGTTTTCATTGACTGAGAGCGAAACTGAACTCAATTGAAATATATTACATATATTCGACTGTGGAAAGGAAAAAGGACGTAGCACACACATAGCAAATTTTACAGGAGGCACAAAAAAACGTTTATTGGTGATTTTGGAAGGCAAATTATTAAATATACACAACCTTGAAGGGCTCGATTGAAAATGAAAACTGTTTTTAATTGTTTTTTTTAAATATTTTTACTGATCGTGATTTTCATGGGCCCTTCTTTTTTAAAACATAAAAGCTACATTTAGATACTTATTCGGCATTTTTAGCTTACATCCTTTTGATAGAATGTGTAACAAGTTGTAAAAATTATGATTATTGAAAATAGCTGTTTTGAAAAAACTATGGGTTACGTCCTTTTTCATTTCCAATGTCGATATGAAAAAAATACTATAAACAAATATAAAATAAATATTGCTACGTTTATTCATAGAAATCATAAATTTACTGTGGTACATAATATAATTATCTTATGCTACCTTTTTTATTCTTATTTTCTTATACGTTTGTTTCAGGAACATATATTTATTGAGGAAAATAAAAAAGTGTTGCCCTCTAAGCAGCGTTAAATGAAATGCTCCGGTAGTTTTTTTTAGGATACATTTTCCACCATCCGATAATTACGGTATAACGGATATAAAAAAAACTGATAAACTTTTTACTTAGATCTTCTGAGCTTAAAATTTGATTGTGTATTTTTATGTAGCTGTAAATTTTTTTTTTGTTCTAATTACCATAAAAAGCTTAACATTTTATTTTAAAAGTCACCCTAATAGTATTGTCAAAGCTTAAAGAGAGGGCCATTAAGATTATGCCGAGAGAAAATGACAAGGTTTCGCCTATTTTTCGCGACAAAATTGAATTCATAATTCAATATCGTGGAATACTGTGGGGTAATTAAATTGTGCACGCCCTGTTGAGTTGCGCTCGAGGACGCGGCGATGACGTCATAAAGGAGCAATCTGCCATTCTTTACAGTGGCGATAAAAATAAAAAAGATAAAACGGCAACAATGGCGACAACTAGGGGCATCTGACATAGGTACATATCGCCCACGTCTCTTCATATTCACCCAGCCTCCACCGCCTCTGCAGTGCGAAAGCTCTTAATTCTCGGAAATATGGCGAGAAGTTTTGAGAGCTTAGTGTATTCATTATTTACGCGATTCCATTTTACAGCGGCTAAATAAATAGGGTTTATATCAGTGGTTCCCAAACTTATTATGCTCATGGACCCCTCTCAAAGCAAAAATCTAACCATGGACCCCCCAAATGAAATAATAAATTGAATTTTGATGCATTGAATGGTATTTACCATGTGATTTATGTAGTATTTATTAAAATTATACATTTTGTTTTAAAATGAAAAAAAACACATTTTATTTCATTAAGATGGGTGAACCTGATGAGATGATCTTCGATTTTTTATGGTCGACGATTAAATCCATGATTTTCATTACTTGTTTTCTTATGTACCTACTATAAATAATATTTTACTGAGGACATAAAAATCGTTGCCATTTTATTTATTTTAACTTTCATAAAAATGAAAAAGGTGTCAGGAATATGTATTCTTTCGCGGACCCCCCAACGTTGTCCACGCACCCACAAATGATTTTTTATTTCTCACGGACCCCCTCACCGGTCTCAAGTACCCCCGAGGGTCCGTAGGAAACATTTTGGGAACCACTGGTTTAAATAAATGCTTCAAATCAAAACCACAGTTTGATGGTTAAGGTTACTTGTGTTTTTATTTTCCGAGCAATCTATATTCCGTGGTAAACTAAAAAAGTCTGTAAGCGTTGATTAATCATAATATATTTTACCCCCTGCCCCCAGTTATCCAATTTCTGCACCAACAAATTTTCAACAGAACGGTCTTCAAATACATACATAGTTGCAAAAATCATTTTTTTATATGTACGGAAAAATAAAAATTTATCGCAAAATTTCTAAATATACAGAAAAAAAAGTCTGGGAGCGTCGACCCCAAGCGCCCCCGCCCCACTACACCACGGCTTATATCCCTATTATATACGGAGTTAAATTCTCCATTTACGTAAATCTTTGTTTTCTGGAACCTTGAAATGGATTATTTTTTATCAAATTACTTATATAATAAGACCAAGGAAGCCATCAATAACAATATCATACGTGTGTTTACACATATATATCAAGCAAATATATTTTGTATTATATTATATATACATATGTTTATATATTATTTTCTAAAAATGATTTTTTAAAAGAATAAATGGTAAAAAAATATTACCCACTAACAAAATTTATTTAAAAAAAAAAAAAAACCCAGTCTCTCAAAAGGTTGCCGACCACTGGTGTAATATATAGTACGCAATTTTAGAATACACACAATTTCATGAAACCTATCTACCGATGATTGTATTTCGATATTTTTCAATGTTTCTTGGAAAACGTTTTACTCGAAAAAGTGTGGTCAATTTCAAATATCGTCAACATGGAAATATAATAATATTATATTACAATAAACTTGTTATTTTTACAGTGAGTTCTCCAGGAGATTTTAAGGGTTCAACCCCTTCCACCCTCTCGAGTGGGCTAAATATCTGTAAATAAATTTACAACCGCTTTTTGATCGTATCAAATATTTTGTACAAACGAGATGGAAATCTTTTGAATAGCTGACTATCTTTGATGTTTTTTTTTAAATATGGAAAACATCTTTTCCTTTTCAACGTTATATTCGTTTCCGTTTACTACCTAAGTAAAAAAAAGTTTTTTAAACGTGGATATTCTACAATATCTTTTTAATGCTGTCCGCTAAAACCTTCTGATTTCGGGAGTATTTAAGAAGAAAGAAATCTTACGTATCTAAAAATGGTTGATATCAGAAGATCAATAGTCTACTCATCTAAACACACACATTCATATATAAATTATATCTTTTAAATATGAAATATTCAACCGGTTATTAGATTCCCGGTAAATTTTAAATGCAGAGTGTACCAAGAAACCATGCCGTGATCAGAATATTACTGTGCTTACACTTTGTGGCAGATTCTTATTCAGTGGTAAAAACCTCATAAAAATATTCAGAAATATCGGAGTCATTTATCAAAAGTTTATGACTGTTCTGTGAGTGTTCTCCGAGCGTATGTTTCATGCCGCAAAAACTATAAAGTTCAACAAAAAAAATGCTGCAGTATGCATTGATTTATTATACTCAAAGGTTAAGTCTATCAGTGCATCCGAAAAAATAGAGAGCAAAATAATGTTACCATATGTGTCATATTATTATTTTTTCTGCTAAATTTACCGTATTTATTTTGCTGCGATATACATGCGATAAGATTGTAAACAAAAAACATGTTTTAGTTAGTGATTTGCGGTTATGGAGATAATAATGTGGTCACAATAAAATTATGCGCCACATTGCAGCTTGAAATTATTACTGTGAACACTATTTATACAGTAGAACGAGAAGCCAGGAATATTACGTCGTCCTTTGCGGCAGCATTAAACTCATTAAAAATACTACAGGGCCTGTGTGGAAAATATTTTTTTATCATTTAAAGTTTTATATACTTCCTTCTGTCGAAATTTAATTCTTTACCACGAGAGCTTATGAAAGATTAAGTCTCATAATTGTATATTTTTAACAATAGAGATTTGACGTCTATTTTTGTGAAACAATATTAAATTATTTATTTCGTATATAGGGCTGAAAACACAACATAAATACATTCTTGAACACTATTACGCCATTGGATACTATTGACTGTGGAATAGAAAAAGGACGTAACCCACACATCAGTTTAATCAGATTTATGTTTTTTTATGAGAGGTAAAAAAAGTATTCTATATTTATAATAGGGGTTGAAACTTGTGTTGATAAAAAAAACTGCTCCACGAACGACGCTGATTGCAACACAATTTGCTGTCTAGTAAAAATATAAAACGTTATATTTTTCTAAGGGATGTTGTGATTTACCGTAACATGTTTTGATGTTCATAAATGCACTTGAAATGAACCTTGCTTTAAAAATATTGTGTTTGTTGTTTGCCCTTCAATAGAGTGCTCAGTGTGATGGTCCACCCCCCGTTTATTTTTTATTTTGGTTTTTCTCCCTTGGAAAGAAGTGGGTAAACTTTTACAAAGCTGAAATGAAAAATTTGTTTTAACTTTTAAAATGACTCGGAATCGGTGGATTTTTTTAACGAATCTTCATTCTTGGTTTATAATATTATAAAAAAATAAATTCAAAATATTAATGTTTACATTAAGAGATTATAGTTTTTCAAAATCCGCCAAGAGTTGATGGTTTCCACCAAAGGTCGCCAAACTTAATGGCCAGATCGCAAAAAAATATACTCGACGGGTCAATAAGCAAACTCGAAGGTTATTTATATAGTTAAAGAGGTAGAGACTTTAGCAAAATAACTGTTGTGAACTTTTTATTATGCGGTGGTATGTTAATGTTTATTTTATACACATTTTAGTAACTCTTTTTATTTGTGTTTATTAAACAACAAATTTAAAAGCAAAATAATATCATTTAGTTGAATTAGTATTTACTCGGTAGAGCACCACTATAATAAGGTCAAAAAATATCAAAGTATTTTACCTTTAGGAAAGTGTACGGCTTTACACCGAAATAGCTATCAAGTACAAATGATAAAATAATAATCGTAGAAATAAAATACATTTATATGTTTTGACTTTAAAACAAAAAAATCTCGACTCAAAAGAAGAATCTTATTGTTTCTTTTGAGATAAACTTGGGTCTCGAATAGGGTATCCAATCCCGGAGCCTTTTTCTAACCGCGGGATTTCGGGATTTAATAATTTCCAATCCCGGGTTCCCGGGATCCCGGGAATTTGAAATCCTCGATTATCTCCCGGATTACCTCTTTTTTTCTCAGCTTTTTAGCTCACCGAGGAATTTGAAATCTTCGATTTGGTAAACTTTTTCCCGGATTGTCACAGAACCACGTTTTTTTTTTTAGCTCACCGAGGAATTTGAAAACCTCGATTTGCCAATTTCGTGTCAATTTTCGGGATTTGCTCAAAATTTCTCAATTTTCGGGATCGGGATCAGAAAATCAAACGGGATCCCGGGATTGGATGCCCTAGTCTCAAAGCTATTACTTTCTATCATCAAAATTATTTGTCACTCAATCAAAGCATCGGGCTGGATTACAAATAGGCGTCGAGCCGTAGTTTGCAAACCTCTGGATTACACCAATGAATCCTGATATGAGATATATTCAATACTTTTCCCCAACACACTCCTTGCAAAACAGAATTATAGCTAATGGTTGATATCCAATCTTCTTACAACACAACACTCCAACATTATAGTCAGGAAAGTATACCTCGAATATTTTTATTTCGCAAAAATAACTTCATTAAAAAAATGTTAAAGGTACACTTTTGGGAATCATTAGGAGATGTTTAACCTACCGTATGATGTTATAGCAGGAACACTAATGGCTCTTCATCCAAAGCTTTCACATCCCTTAAACGAGAGCACCGACGCCGACGCCTACGCTAAGCGTGCTTTTATTCATCAGTCATCATTCTGGGTGTCATTATGTCGCCACAAAGTTGAAGAATTTCGTTTGAATTAATAAACTAGGGTTGTATTTCAACGTCAGTTCAACCCTAGAAAAAAAATCATTTTTTCACACTCCATAAATTACACTAACGTAAAAACAATGTAAGTGTTTACAACTCATCAGATTCTCGTTTAGAGAATATTAAAATAATTCACATTATTATTATTTTCCACACCTTTATAATAATAAAAAATAAATAATCACAAGATGGATATGTAGGATATTTGTATTTTGTGTGTTTGTGTTTTATAATCATTCAATAAATTACTATCTTTTCTAAGAAAATAGATTGATCTTTTTGGTATTCATTATTTTTTTTTAATTGAAAAAATGACTACAACTAATTCCAATGAGCTTAGTATTTTAAAGTTGAAATATCATACGACAAACTCGATGAGAATTTATTGTAAGTCACTCGAACTTAACTAGAGGTAAATTGACATCACCAACACAGGGGTCTTTCTTATGTCTCAAATTTTGAAATTGAAAAATCTAAATTTGAAATTGATCTTACCGGGAATTGAACCCAGACGCGCCTGGGCGGTAAAGCAAGCTAAATTTACTTTTGTTTTATTATGATCATAATCAGTAGATTCTCTAAATGTCAAACTTGGCCTGCGTTTCTCGAGTAAAAAAAATAAAACTATCTACGTCGTTTTTTTTACTATTTTCATATGAAGCTTTTGCATTTTCTGCGAGTCATTTTTCATTTTCTTATACAGATTAATAAATCACCGATAAAAACCAATTGAAGGCATTTTATACTGGATTTCGGCGAGCTTTTATTTAGTTTTAATATCTTTATGAAATGCTACAAATTTTCATTTCATACATCGATCTTAAAGTAGGTTCACGTTTACGATGGATAATTGCCATTTTAAATTGAATCCTAAGAAGTATGTAAACACCGTTTTAAGGCAATAAAAATTCTTGATGACTGGAAGGAAACGAGATTAAAATGTTGACATATTGTTGAATAACAAGGTTGCCTCATAGAAGGAACATTTGACTTGCAAATATAGCTTTCACATTGTTATGGGAAATGCTTGAATAATTTACTTCACTGTTTTATTTCGCTTCAATTTTACTTTTAACATCTATGTGCGTGCCTTCGTATGACCTTTGAAATATCAACACGACTTGAAATATAAATCTTAACTGTGCTGTTATTTATATGATTAAATTATTACACTAGATGGATTAATGGCATGTTTAACATACGGGGATATTATTCAATAAACGGTGCTTTGATTTTATCGCAGACAATTATAATAAGCGTACATATTTTACAAACTTATTTATCATTATATTGACAAGAATAAGTTATTATATACACATGTTGAAGGATAGATTAAATACATTATATTCATTATAATTTTACTGTGGAAAGGCAAAAAGACGTACCCCACAAATAACAAATTTTACATGAGGCATGAAAAACGTTTCTTAATGATTTTGGTCCGAAATCAAAATATTAAATACACACAAAATTTAATTGAACGAGACTAGTAAACTGGTAATTTATTGACTTTATCTAATTTACTAAATTGTTTAAGAAAAACTTTTATGTAAGTCCTTTTTTATATTGCAATTTTTACATGCCTTTCTTTTTTCTAAATTATGATGCTAATTCGGCAATTGCAGCTTTCATCCTTTTTATAGAACGTGTATTAAATTTAGTACATTGTGATAATCAAAAAAGTTGTTTTTAAGAAACTGTGGGTAAAGGTCTTTTTGCTTTTCTTTAATCGAATATATGCACACTAAAGCAGACAGAAAATTAAACTTTTAAATCTTAGATAATATTTAAAAACCGTATCATTGCTTCAGACTTTGAACACTGTAATCTATCATTTAAAAAACAACAATATGTATTCCATCAACTGTGTAATCGACTTTCTTATAATGATATAAATATGAGCTATGAAGTTTTTACGACAAGTTTAGTCTAACGCGTTGATAAATCGACACTTTGGACGACAAACGTTTGTAACTTGTAACCTTTTACCTGCTGAGTTACATAACAGAGTTTACCACATCGGAGATTTAAATAATTAATTAATTATTACAATGTCATTATTTAAGATCCTTGTGAAGATGGAGGTAGCAAGAAAAATCATGTGATATTGTTTTATGTAAAAAAGACTCTCGTATGAACACGTTTTACACTGTTAATTTTTTGCTATCCACACCTTGTCTGAAAATCTGTTTCTTGACAATTTTGGTAATCAACTAGGTCATAAGACATGTATCTTTCTTGGAAAGAGGGGCGTATACCATTCATGAACATATTATTTGATCATCCTAAACATTTTGTATTTAAGTACTTACTAGATTTTTAAATTGGAAAGACGACCGTGATCAGTTGAAACGTTAGTAAGCGCCGAATGAATATCTAAAATAAACTTTAACTCTGGTGGAGATTTATTGCACATTTTCATTATTGTATCATGTTCTTAAGCACTCGAAAATGTGTAGATGTATCGATTGGCTCACAATCATTGACTATATTTTTCAATCGTTCAAAGTAATAATAATTGATAAAATCACTAACTAAATAATAAAAGACCATGCATATTATAGCGAGAACCAGTGTTTTTTTTTCATGTAACGCGATGGAACGGCGTTCCGGCATTTGTAATGTTTCAAATCGATATTCACAAAATTTTATTTTCATATTGCATTAAAAACTTAATAACATCAAAAAAGAAATTGAACTGCATACAAATAAGTAAACAAACATCAACCTTTCAATGCGTTTAAAAGAAAATTTTTGGCTGAAAAAATCTAAAAAAGAGAGGTTGAGAAACTAAATAATATGCAGTTCTCGTAAAAAAAACTCTCGTATATACATACCTCCAATAGTAATCACTATGCTCCGCGTTTGGAACAGATATGGATTAGAAAAAAAACTCTAGTAAAATGCTTGACAAGAAGTGAGTTCCGGTACCTTTTTTTCTGCTATAATTGTATACATTAAATCTATGGCTAGCTCTTGAGTATCTAAATTAAATATAAAGCTATTATCTCTTAAAAACAGTTTGAATAAAGTTTTGAAGACTTCCAAAGCAATGTTTATTCGCTTGTCTGCCTGTCTTGAAGATTATGAGAGAAGCACTTATCATAAATTAAGCTAAAAGTGATGTAAATACAGCGTCGTTGTTATTTTTTTGCGCTTTTTTACGACTTTCTCTGAAGGTCACTACAAAGCATAGACAAATTGAACGCGATGTCCTCACATAAATAAAAATATTTGGCTCCGTTTCTTTGCTCCACGACTAGGGCTACCAAATGCAAAATTAAAACACTTTAACCATTTTGAAACAGAATACAGTATATTATAATAACTCTGCTTTTAAAAAATATTCGGCAAACTTTTCAATCTCTTGGTAGTCAAGTTTTAAAATCAGTAAATCTCGTGAATAAGGGTTTTCTACGACTCAATCAAATAACATATTTCGCACGTAGGAAATAAAAAACAAAAATATAAAAATTAATTAAATACTGTCGAAATCGGTTACAACAAAAAAAAACAAATAACTTCCATTTTGCCTGCAGTCTGACGTATATTTACATTGTCTGTCAATATAGAAAATCTTTGACATTTTCATATTTTATAAGAAAAGCCGGGCTGTTAAGTTTCTTTTTTTTTGTTAGAAATATATGATAAACATATCTCGATAAAGACTTGAATATATGAAATCAAATCTTCATATAAAGATAATTCGATATTTTCTCCTTTAAAGTACAATATTTTCACCCTATTTTCGACGGAAGATAAATTAGTCTCTTTTTTATGGAGCCATATCTTTTAGACAGGTAGACAAAAAATGCCCATTAATGATAGTTGAATTTTTATTATAAATAAACATGTATTTATTACCATATGCTATTATATTCTTGAACAGAGGAACAAATTAAGTGTTAATGACCTTAAACATGATGAATCAAACTTCGTTAGTCATCCAATATAACGATTTTTACGTCATTGTTAAAACATCATTTAATTTTAATGGCAATATAAAAAAATATACACTTATTTTAGACGCATAGAGCAGAACATTTGGTATTATTTTTATTGACTACAAAAGTGTACAGTTTTAAATAAATTGTGTGATTTATTTCTGGTTTTAGTAGGACTTTTTTATAAATAATCAACACAATATATGTGATTCTCATGAATAAATTATTGATCATTTAAAGACAATTTCAGTACAATGGTGATTTATATTTATAATAATATAATATCAAAATTAAATCCTTTAATAATCTATCCGTTGATGATATTAATTAATAAGTTGCTTTTGAATGAATGTTGCTAGTTGCACATCAAGTTCATATTCTACCAACACTACTGTTCGTATCGATATAAATTGATACAAAGATACTTTTTTATTACCACCACGTATTATCTACCAAAAAAAAACTTGAGTGTAATAGTAAAAAAATATTGTCTCCACATTTGTTTCCAGACTCTTATGTAAATGCGTTTTGGATATTTATTTACACGAAGAATAATTAACCGCGAAAGAGAGAATCGCACATGTATGTATTGTCTAAACTCTTTTATATGTATAAGATTATAGTTTCTCGACTGAAAGAATTAAAGAATTTTTATGTAGTGTGGTTTTTTAAGGAAATTTTCGTTGATTTTTGACAAAAGTTAACTCAATGCCTTAATTGTGTTTATACGGTGTTTAAAAATGGTGAACGGAAAACTCTGTACACTGATTCTTTTGATCAAAAACATTCCATTCACAGAAACATTCGTATATAGAAAACTTCGGACACAGAACATTCCGAACACAAACAAAATTAAATATTTATTGTTTTATTGTAATGTTTAATTAATGTCATAGTGAATCGGGTTTTCGTATATTTATATAATATACATGGTCTTGATTTCGAATTTCAGATATTAAACATATTAAATCATATTACATCATAAACGTAAACAGAAAATAAATGAATAATGAACTTACATATATATGCTCCACTTTCAGATTGGTAGTGAAAACAACATTAAACCTATATCTTATCTTGATCATTATAAGTACTAAGTAAGCATTGATCATCATTTACTGGTTCACAACGACTGTAGGCTGTTTTTTTTAATAGAAAAAAGTTTTTAAAAAAATGTTCAAGGTCGAATTATTATTTTTAATTTCTAAAAAAAGATTACAATCTACAAATATATAATGTTTACTATTAGAGCTTTTTACATAATACGCATTTTTATTTCTAAATCCTTCCCTCGAAAATGGTGTTTTCATTTTCTCGAATGGGATTGCTGAGCAAACTGCAAGAAAACACGATGGTCTTGTGTATTATGATACGTGTCAGAAAAATATGTTGGATGGGGTAAAAGTTCCCACAATAGACGTTTGATCTTTGCTCGAGTCGCACCTGATGTGTCTAGCATTATTCTGAACGAATGTGACACCTCTACAACAGATAAAAGAAGATTTCTTTTGACTCTATTTTTGGAAACCTTTTGTTCTCATAAATGTATTTAAAGAGAGCAGCATATCTAGAGATACATATTATTTTTATCTCACTTTTAAGGTGTTCACTGTCAATACTTGGAAGAAAGGCTTAATATTTAAAAAAAAAAACACAATATTCCTTTGTACTAATCAGGACCGGTTTCACTCGTGGCGATGATAATGCTCGCCATGAGTGAAGCCGGTCGTGATCTTCCAAAATTAAAATTGGAAATTATTATAAAGGAATATTGTGATTTTTTTAATTATTATTATTTTCTTCATTATTATCTTGTTCGACTGAGAATATGAACTAATAGTGAATTTCAGCAATAAGTGTTACATTAAATAAATAAAACACTAATTTTTACTATTTCCACGTATTTTTAGCAGGATCAAGACCAGTTATTGAAGGATCGGAAAGGTCACAAACACCTTCGATCAGAAATCGATATATCGATCGAAAAAATGATGTTCGTACTGGGACTTGAACCCGTGAGATCCGGCACGGAATCCAACCACACTAACCGCTGCGCTGCGCCCGTTTAATATATTGTAATCATTAAATAATAATAAAGATATACAAAGTAAATCAAATGGTGTTTTTTTTATTGAATATTTGACTTTTCCACCAAACATGTTAGTTAAAAATGACAGTTAACACCGTTATAGTGTATTTTACTTTATTCAAGTGACTCAAAAGATTACTACAAAGGTGATTTTATATAGTAAAATTGATTATATAAATGTTGTTGGATATATAAATATTGTAGAATACTAAGTTGATTTTACTTTATAACGCCTGCGTGTTCGAGCGGTCTGGTAAATCAGGTCACCGGTTCGAATGCCAGTACAGACAGTCTTATAAAATGATTAATCGATCGAGTTCGAAAGCATGGGTGTATGTGATGTCTTGAATTCCCCTTTCCACCCATCCTATCATTAAAAAAACTTATATTTCTACTGTTTTTGGAAAAAAGAGGTTGAGCAACTGAGTAACAAGCAGTTCTCGTAGAAAAACTTCTTCTGAGATAAGCTCCATTAGACGTCCATATGCTCCATATAGAAAGCGGACATGAATTAAAAAAAAAAACATACTAAAATTGCCGATTAAATAAAAATAGCTTTCACAATGCTCTTATGTGTACATCTCTATCAAACTTTCAAATCAAATTTTACTAAGAGGCTTAAAGTTTTTTTTTTGCTAAAATATCGTAGAGAAAATTCATTTTCTGTAATATATGGTATCTGATGGTAGAGGGTAAGCTTTTTTCCTCCTGAATACACAGCATTAAAGATCAACTCATTAATGTTCATCACTGTCATTTTTTTGATTGAAATTCATCAATTTGCCGAAATGAAAAATACCGGAACAACCTCATCAATTTTTATTAGTACCACGATAGGTTGATTCCAGAGTTATTGATTATGATTTTATTATGTACAGTTTTCCATTGGAATAGAAAGAAACGTCTATCTCCGGGACTAACTGTTTTAATATCGAGAGAATATAAATTTTTATTTTTGTTAATCGTAAGCTAGTAAAATACTTGCGTCAATAATGCTGCGATACAAATACATTTACTCTCCCTATCTCTGTGCAGTGTGATTATTATTATCTCTAATAGATATCTTTTTAGAGTATAATGGTCGAGTAAGCAAAAAATGCTACGATGGAGAAAAAATCGAGATCAAACGTTTCCGAGCATCTGGTTTTCTATAGATAACAATGATAACGATTTTTTCGCTCCAAGGACAAACTTTGTTTGTAGAAGCCGGGGAAAGTCAATAGAAGGGCTATCAGGGGGTGAGTGGAGCTGTGAAACAGAGTCGAAAAAATATCTCATTCACTTAGACTCGGCTCTGAAACCGAGCGGCACGTGACCTTCCACGGAGTCTGGCTTCACGATAGAGTGCGGCTGGCTGGCTGCCCAGCTTTCCCGCACCGGGTGATGCGTGCCAAGGATTGTGGATGTCCAGACAGACCCTGCCAATAGCCTTAAACTCTACATATCGAAGTCCTTCATTGCACATTTTTATCGTGACAAAACAATCTTCTGAGTACACTCAAGTTTTCTTGGGATACCCGTAAGAAAAAGCGAATGTTTAAGTTTACATAGTATAATGGGAAAGACACCCTACTACTTTATACGAGATTAGAAGTATTTTTGTTTTTATTTATGCACTTATTTAAATTACATAATAAACTACCATGGTTTTTTGATGTCAAAAAACCATGGTAGTTTGATGTTAAAAATGTTAAAAGTTATATATTCCGTTATTACTTAGGCCGTGATATTTTGATTTTAAAGGCAATACATATTAAGAACCATTATTTTTTTTTCACAAAATGGTTTTATTATGATAGGTGAAAACTTTTGTGGTTTTCAAAAACAAATAATGTGGCTGCCTCTTAAAACCACACCAATTAAATAAAAGAGGCAAATATATTTCCTAAATCAAAAAGGTTTTACAGGTGGAGAAAACGTTTTCACCAAAACGAATAGAGCTTAGCTGTTTCGTTATCAGTGGAATAGCAAAGTTATCAATTTTATTTTAATATTTATTATCATCAACATCATTAAAAAACTGCATACCTCGTTCCATTCAATTAAATCCTGATTTCAATAATTAAATTTATCAATATAACATTTTATTTATTTGTGAATTTATGACTTTACGGCACGGCACTATTTAAACAAATATTTAATTATCTTTTAATTTTGTTTACCGTTTATACGAATTAACAACGCTAATAAGCAACCGTTTACACGTATTAATTAATTTAACACACGTACATATTTAAATGGTTAATATTAATGAATCCTTATAATTATAATCGTTAATATTAACGTTCTACAAACAACGATAAACGTCTCTAACGAAAGATATTTATATTTATAGTTTTAAATCCCGTTTCGGTGTCTTTAAAAGCTTAAAGTTTATTTACGTTAGCAGACAAAGCCATTATTTTAATGTTCAGAACCATCTTAAATGTCTGCGAATTGTTACTATCTAATCTTATAATTTGATATAACTAAGGTTTATAAACACTTCTTCATTATTTTAATATGCATACTCGAATTGTGCTTTAATTTATTTTCAGCATAACGTTTCAAAATTTATTTTATTTACTCCTAAACCTATGTAGTAAAATAGATAAAATAAATAATAATGTAATTACTACTATGGAACTAAAACAATACAGAAAACTTATTGCTGTACAAAACTATAACATATTGTATGATCCCTTCATATAAAAAGTCTTAAACGCTCTTTAACAAGACTTCAATAACGTGTGCTGGCAGTGGCGGACTATCCTATAAGCAAATAAGGCAAACGCTTGGGGCCTCCAAATTTTATGGGCCTCAAAAATAGTTTATATAATATAACCCATAAACTTTTGGTTCAGATCTATATATATGTTTACTATTTTACTTGGAATTTTTTGACGTTTTTAGGTTATCCGTAAAACAGGGCCTCCAACTTTTATTACGTCTGAGGCCTCCCATGTGCTTAATCTGCCACTGTGCCGGATAGAATACAAAAGTTTTGCGAATATAGCAATCAACAGGATTGAAAAAAATAATGACAAATTTGTTTAGCTGCACATAATTGTATAGATTATTCGTTAGTACATAATTGTATTCATTATTATTGTATATTCTAATTTCCGTTATAAGTAAATACAACAATAGAACGCGTTAGAATATATTTATGTTTTTTGTTCAATGAACTTTTATAACCAAATCATAAGCAAATTAACAATGCCTATATTTATTGAATTAAATATTAGTGTTTAAGCATAAAATTATGCCTACACGACAAATTTCGTATATTAACCCATCTATAACATTTCGCAATTATTTTTAATTGCCGAGCTTGAGACGATTCAATGATTCTATTCAATTAATTAATTAATTAATGGTATTCCGCTGACTAATTATCGAAGTAACCTTATTCTAATTAAAGTCAACGTTATCATCCTATTGATAGTTGATAATGTTTGAATAGGGACTAGGGTATCCAATGCCGGACCCTTTTTGTGATCCCGGGATTTCAAGGTTGACAATTTTTTAATCCCGGAATCGTGTATAAATTGGGATTGGGATTTTTCAAACAATTTCATGTAAGTAAAAAAATCCTTCATAAAACTCATAAGTAAGTTTCTTGAATACAATCTATTGTTGGTCTTTAAATAATAAATTGTAGACTTCGCTATTCTAGCTGGACCCGATATTGATTGCTTTGCTCTTTTCATCTAATAACATATATCTTACCTATAGTACCTCAATACATTTTCTTTTCAGTTGTCTCAAATGTCTTACAAACTGTTCATTCATCTTTACGTTTCTTTAAACAGAATAATAAATAATAGTCGGAGTAATAAATAATAATTGTCATTGGTGAAAATAAATTAGACTGAATAAATATTATTTAAAAAAACTTTAGTTAACTAATACTAAGTAGGGATTTTAAAACCAAAATTGCAAATCAGTTCTGGTATTACAAAGAAAGTTAGAACAAAGCAAAAAATACGGCCAGCTGGGATCGCAATACTGGGCGAGTAAATCAAAATCAGTTTTTCGACACGATATTTCATATATTTTTTTTATAAATAACTAACGGTTCCTTAAAATAATAATACATCAGTGAAAAGCACATCGATTCTGGAACCTGTCAATATTAAGACACATGACAAATTTCAAATATTTTCATTAATTTTAAGAATATACAATATTAAACTATGTGATGGTTTCTTTACATTCAAAATTAGATTTTGATTAATTTTCAATACTGAAATAACGATACTTTTATATTTTCAAAACAATTTTTTTTTTATTGAAAAAACATCACAAATGTCGGAATCAGTAATACGGACTGCAATTCCTTATACTAAGCTCTAATTTTAGGAGTATTTATGTAGAATAAATATTTAAAAAAAATATATACTAATCAATTTTTAAGAGCAAAACCGGTCCTGATAATTATATAAAATTCTGCAAACAGTAAAAAAAATAATTTAGAATTTCGACTGAAGATGCTTGATGGAAATTTAATGTCAAATTTGAATTATTTTTACTCTCTACACTTTCATAAATTTTGTCAATAACGACCCGGGTTTCGCCTTTCGGCATCTTCTGGTTTGCATTGTCTATATACAAACATAAAATAAAAGTGTATTCGCACAGTATAATTTATATAAAAAACCGTTCGCTACCAGTCAGGTCAAGTGCATTCGTGCACTGTATAAAACCAGAAGATGCCGAAAGGCGAAACCCGGGTCGTTATCGACAAAATTTATGGAAGTGTACAGAATAAAAATAATTAAAAAAATATATAGATTTTTTTTCCGCCAACTATTGACAGTTGACATTATAAAAGTGATAATTGATCATAAACATTAAAAAAAAATGCACACAGTTGATTTTCGAATTAAATTAATTAAAAAAAAACACTTTTCGGCACTCTCAATCATGTCAAAATTCTCATATTAATTTCGTATATATAACATTATGCTACAGAAATATTTGGACAGGTACATTTTTCTTCAGGTACCACTTACTATTAACCGTGGGTATTCCCAGGAGAAAATAAGTTGACTATATAATATCCACATACCCTTAAATAGAGACGTTTAAAATTTTATTTCTTACCCTTACACCGTAATGATATACGACAAACCTTTTTGAACAGAAACAATCGACCGACCTCGGTTGCGAACTAAAGCATTATATTATATAATACAAAATACCTTGGTGGTACGGAAAATGAATTTGTTATGTTTTGTTATAAATTATAATAATGCGATTATTAATTGTTAATTGCATGCCACAGATGGAATTTGTGAGATAATTTAGCCATTTATCAAATATCGAAACATGGTTCTTTTGTTTTAAAGATATAAGATGACACATCAATATGTGCGATTTGCTACGTCTATTATATTTTTAAATATTACTACTCATTCAACATGGCAATTCTTATTAATTTTGCGATCAAATTAATTAAGTTATCAATAATACTTCAAATTTGTCGAAATAAAGTAGGGGTGGGCTGGAGGGGGCTCGGGGGGGCTCGCGAGAGCCCCTTGTTAAATTTTGGCGCGGCCGGCGAGCCCCTTGTTAAGATAAGAAAATCATTTTTTCGATCTTTTTGATTTTTTGTTCGAAGGCATGGGTGTTCGTGATGTCTAAAAATTCCCTCCCCCTCTTCCGATCTTTAAATTCAACTGGGCGTTACGTGAGCCATTCGTTAATCATTATTCCTGTCTTAGCCTTATCATTCTATACCTACTATTCTCTTTGGTTGAACGACTAAGTGACAAGCAGTTCTCGCAGAAAAAACACTTTGTTGAGATACCTGCATTAGGAGGACATAGGCCATATCGACATTGGAAGCGGACATGGATAAAAAATATGGAAAAGATTTACCAAGCCCCTTGTTAAGATATTGGCAGCCCACCGCTGAAATTAAGTGGCCAAAGCGAAACGGAATAATCAGTAATTAAGTTAATACAAAATGATGGTTATTAAATTGAATACTTAGTACATAGTTCAAACCAGGGCTGTGGAGTCGTAGAAAAAAGACGACTCTGAATCTGACGAATCTTTCAATTATTTTATTTTAACTTATATTATATAAGTTTACCATGAGATCATCTTTGGTAAGCCTAGCTAGCATGCAGTGGCAACACTATTGAGTATTGTGGTTTGAATACACATCATGAAATATTTTTTTTAAAAGGGGGTTTGATTCATAAGATTTTTCCGACACAGCCTTGGTTCAAACATTTAACATTATTTACCTGACATACTTAAGTCAAAGTAAACAACTAACATACTGACCATTTATTATTTAAAACTGACCACTTTTGTAAATATATATTATTTTTATAATCCATGTCCGTTCCCAATATGGAGCATATGAGCATCTAATGGAGTTTATCTCAACATAATAATTCATACGAGAACTGCTTGTTACTCCGTTTCCCAACTAGGGATAGAGCATTGGTTTGAAACCTTTTATTCTCTAAATGATATATTCATTTTTCTGATTCAACATAAGGTCGCAATAAATATTGACAGGGAATTGACTATTTTTGGCGGGAAAGCATTTCATCCCAATTTATAAAGCCCAATAATTTGCAGATTTTCCAAAATTACCAGCGTGGGACCTTTTTTTAGGTCTTCCAAGAATTTTTACTTCCAGAATATCAAGAATTTAATTTGCCCAAATTACCAGCGTAGGACCCTTTTTTTAGCTCTTCTAAAAATTTACGAATTTAAGAATTTATAAAAAATAGCAGAATTGGCCGATCAGGTCAAAAGGCCGCAGGTTCCTCACGACTGGAATAGAGGGACGTAGCGCTTTCGCTACGTCGTAGTTTTTATTCGTTGTTGGATTCGGTTATGGAGGTCACAATAATGAACATTTATTAAGATAAGCAAAATAAAAATCCATCGTACACGTTTATTTTTTAATTTAATTTAATTACGAACCATTTATGTATTTGCAATTTATATATGTAATGCAATGAATTTTCCATTTTAAAAGTAATATTAGATTATATCGTCGTTCTGTGTAGGATTAAAAGAAAGCAATATTGAATTTATAATCCTTTGTTTAATCAAAAACAATCCTAGCCTGCTTTCAATAAAACTCACTTACAAGTCACTACACACCCCTAAACAATTAAAATGCGATGAGTCATATTCATGTCGAGTACTTATCATTCAAAATCGTGTGATTCCATGCACCCTTCATTTGAATACAACGAAATTAAAATATTTGTGCTGTGAATACCGAATGAATCGCGTGACCGAAATTTTCAAAACATATTCAAGTTGAAACTCGTGCTGCGTACATAAATCAAACGAATTACAGGCGTAATAAAATTATCATTATTGACAGTAGGTTTTCGCGTCTATTAATAGTGTTTGGTGACATTTCTAGTAGTAAATTCAAACTGAGTACAACATTGATTTACCGTAACGACTCGTTTAACCTTTTACGATATTCCGTCAAAAATAAAATCGAATTTAAAGGCCAAACAGTATATTAATACAAGATATTACATATATATACATTAAGTTTGCCATCACAATATTAGTTAGTCCTTTATTTTTCTATACGTTGTAAAATTGTAAGGTACTAAAATCAAGAGCATTTAAGAATAAATATAGCTTGTATACGAAGATAAAACTTTGGAATATTAAATTTTTTATCGTTGATTTAATGCAGGGGGGGCAAACTTTTCGGTAGAAGGGCCAAATTCGGGAATTCAAAATGCGCGGTGGGCTGCAAGTAAAATACCATTTTATATGTACACCATTTATTTTCATTAGAAAAAACAATCTAATAAGAGGAATGGAACTTTTTTACGTCTTTTAACATTTTTTTAAATTCAGGTGCTAATTTTGAGGTTAAGATTCTTAAAACTGCATGTAAATGTTCATCGGTGATGTTTGATCGTAAAGAGATTCATAATTGAAAATTTTTGTTCACATATACATACAGGTTGATCCAAAAATAACAATTATTGTATTTATTTTCAATCTTTTTTTAAAAAGGCGTTAAAAGATAAAAACGTGAATCTTTTTCAAAAATAAAACATTGCTCGCAAACCGCAGAAAAATACGCGGCGGGCCATGGTTTTCCCGTGCCTAATTTAATGCATACTTTTGTTGAAAAACATTACTTCACTTTACAAAAATGAAATAAAGCAAGTATCAAATTCAAAAAAAATACATCCAAATAAATAATGAAGTTGTGATTCTGAAGCTACATTCTTATCACAGTGTATGTGTCATAACACTGACCATGAAAACAGTGAAATGTGTAAACTTTCATACTTATATAATGGTTTAATAAATAACGATACTTATTTTCGGCTATCGAAGCACGTAAAAACAACAGGACTGCGTAACGTATTATTAAATTTATATTCATAAAAAATATATAAAAAATTAAGCGTCGCTATGTAGATTTTTTTACAAAAATAAACTTCTTAACTAAAATGCCAACGTTAATACATAAAATAACATCGTTAGGTTGCTTTGACCGACACAACCCCCTCCCCCCTTAAAAGCTCTACATAGCTTTTGATATCAATCGTCTACTCTAGCCACCTACGCATTTCTGTTCCAACCTAGACCAGTCATTTACCAACGTTCATTAATTCAGTTTCTGCTCTTATATCCAAAACTGTTGCATTATTCATATTATTTCAAAGAACTGACCTCTCGGACTTGAAAGTACCAAGTTCTATTTCTGTAGAACTTATAGATTCTAATAATAAAAATCTCATTTGAATATACGACAAGTCACTTATTATTGTTTTTGATCGTAAATTGATTTAAGGCATCTCTAAAATGATTGGATTTTTATTTTTCTGTTACAAATATATTCCAAAGCATTTTTGATGGATTTGGAAGTACTTCGTGGAAAATTATAACTTTATAAATTCAACTGGTTGTGGTAATGTGTCCATTTTTAAAGCTATTATTTTTATCTAAGCTGAAATAACGATGCATTCGAAACCATATTATTATTAATTGTAAAATGATATAAATTCCTTTTGGATTATTAACAGAACATATTGACTCAAATAATGACCGTTACCAAAAGGGTCAAATCAAGGGAGGCCATGTATTTTTTTAGCATCAACGGTTTGAAACGAATATTATGTATTTATCATGATTTTTTTTCTTCAACAATACTTTTAAATATTTCGAATATTGGATTGATCTTTTTATAATGTACAATAAATATAATATAACTAATATTTTTATTTCCTTTCTTTACAGAACTCAGCCGAACAATCAGCAAACAGTCTTTTAAGGTAATTAATTTAAAAAATATATTCGTGCAATAATTGTTAGAAAGATACAAAACAGAGACGATGAAGAATTGAGCAAACGAAAATTATTCAGATATGTTTTCATATATTTAAATCATTCAATGTTAAAGTCGAACCGACTTCCCCCTTTGTACGCCGATATTATTAGTATATAAAGTAAAATATTTATTTAAGCTATGTTATTGCGGAAAGAATAATATTTATAAATCAAATCGTAAAAAAATCTTTAAGATAAAAAAAAAAATCATGTGGATCAAATCGCAAAAAGAATTGATTTACGAAACAAAGTATTTATTTAGATTTATTATTCTCCAGATAGTGTATTCATGATTGTGTTATAAAAATAAAATTTGATGATCAAATCAATTATATTTTTATATTTTTTTAAATTTTAAAAAAATGACATTACAGCTTACGCCAATGCGTCAAATATTTTGAAGTTGAATGATCATACGAGATATACTCGATGAGAATTTTCGAAAGTCACATGAGATTAACTCAAGAAGAATTGACTTCACAAACACCCATGTCTTAGATCTCAAATTAAAATTGAAAAAAATCCAATTTGACATTGACCTTACTGGGAATCGAACCTAGACCCACCTGATCGGTAGAGCAAGCTCTAACCAACTAAACCACAGCGGGCGACAATATTATATTTTTATTTTAAATTAGTCATTAGTATTGCGTCACATTGTTGATTGCATGAAGGTTTTTCATAAAACTCCATTATGAATACAATACATCAGTTTGTGAAAGTAAGATATTTTGCATCCTTTTTTTGTGTCTCGTTAACCCAATTATCTCACTGATCCTCTAAAGCAGCAGGACAATATCAATAAATCTAACAATGAAATTTTGCTTTTTAACGAAGGACATTTAAATACTTTTAGCTAGCTCAATGTTTCATAAATTAGGTTTAGCTTTCAACAGTCAATCCTGCTTATCTCGAAGTCGGCTTTTTTCATTTTATCACACTGTTGCTTTCAGGAAGCGATAATTTGAAATTTTCCGACTTTCAGTCGTGGAAAAGTAATACATCAAACTCGACTTCAATTTCGGAATTTGATTATTTTTCCATTTGGATTCCTGCGATTTTTCAACACAGCATATAGGCTAAGAATAAGTCTTGAATTATATAAGAATACCGTGTGAAGCATTCCGAATATTAGAAGAGTAACCTTTTAGGCACCTGTGACCTTCTTAATTAGATCAAATATCGGAAACAAAACAAACTTCTCCTGTCTAAAGGCCGTATAGAATTACTTACACAATGTATTATTATAGTGAAACGTGTTCTATTTAACTAATGTTTTAACATGCCCCAGTGCCGTCTTCTGACGTGATATATTTTAACAACCAACCCCGCACTATCAATGTAGAGTAAATTAAATTTAAATGGATTGTTTCAAGGGATATTCATGTATATAGTTTAACATGTATCTACACTTCAGAAACGATAGTATTAACTGACAGTAAAAAATAAATGGAATTAGATTTTTAAAAGTTTTTTACATATTATGAGTACCACAAACATATTTTGTTTAAAAGTTTGGAAATCACAATTTTCTTTAATTTATTTATAATAATGCTAGGGTAGGCTTTGAAGTATATATATTATAATTATATAAGTTAACTTATTAAAATAACAATTCTTGCCGGAGTCCTTTATCTTTAGCCCTAAATATAACCGGAGCGCAACGTTCCCTCTAAGCCGAAGGGTTAGCTGCACGGAAATTTCAAAGGCTGCGCGGAGGCTGTGTGGAGGCTGTGCGGAAGGATCAAATATTAATTGAGCAACTGTATTGTAGTGCGCGCCAACCCGATATGGTTGCGCGGGGGCTTCCCAACTGCTGCGCGGCCGCGCACGCACGCAGCTTAGAGGGAACGTTGAGTCCGTAGGTGTTTTACCAGAAGTTATCTTCGGGGAGGATAAAAAAAGAAGGATTGTTTGAGACAGAATTTGTAGTAAGACAAACGCTGTTTCTGTGTTTCGTTTTTATGATCGCACAAGATATATAGAGGGGTGAAAACAACAAAAAAGTTCATGAATTTATTCATACTTATCTATGTATATATCGTTTGAATATGTAGTCATTAGCATGATTTGTTTCCATTCAAGAATTAGAAAATTTGACTTTGTTTATTTCATTAAATGAATTGGCATTATGTTGGTAACTGCCATTATAGTAAGGTAAAAACAAGAGGAAAATATTAAATACAACAAAAAATACATTATATGATTGATTGATATTTTGGTAAAGCAAATACGTTACTCTTTTTTATTTTACTGAAATGTGTTTAAAAATATTTTTAAATCATGTCCGTTTTGGCATGTCAGATGATATAAATAAATCAAAACACATTTAACAGATAATAATAAAATTCAAAAATAATTATTTTATATTATATTTATTAATATTAGTATGAAAATAAGTATTTTTAGTTCGTATCAGTTAGGCTCAAAAGATTGTTTTAATGAATCTTGAATCAATTTCCATCGTGATATTTTATTGTGAATGATATGTTAAATTGGTCAAAATTTAAATCTAATAGTTTAATGGCCAGTATAAATCTAAATTTGGGAAGCCTACATATTAGTTTCGGTCAGTATAGACATAGAACGGTCATTATTTTTATATGTGAACAATGGTCGTGATTATAAAAATTTAATTAGGTTAGGTTTAGTAACATAAAATTAGCCCTGAGGTTAAAATAAAGAACAATAATATAAACATATTTTTTATCCATATCAGCTTCCAATGTGGAGCATATAGTTCCTTTTTATCGTAGAAGTTTTTCTACGATAAATGTGTGTTACTAAGTTGCTCAACCTCTCTTTTTGTCGAAGAGAGTAGGGATACAAAGGATAGGGTTAGGACAAGAGTAGAGGTTTGCTAACCACTCTTGTTTAGTCATATAAATACATACTGGCTATTTAATAAAAATACTGAATATCTAATATTAAATTGTGTCAAAAGTTGATTTAATCACTGACTAAATAAATAAAAACCGAAAATAATATATCTTCTACGAAAAAGAAATACTGTCGTTACGATTTGTTATTTTTTTCGCATATTGGTTCTGCCACTGACAATAAGGATGAAACTAGTTGACACGCGACTTCCAATAAAACGGTTAGCTGTTACTTTTTACCCATAGGCGATGATAATAAAACAAACATTAGAATTGTTTGGTGAAAGAACATGGCAGCAGACAGAATGATTGCTCGGTCGAACAACGAGGTTCATTTGACGGGTAGTAAATAATGGACGGAGTTCATTACTGTGCGATCGATCATTTTTTTCCAGTCTCTGGCACGTCAATAACTTTTCAACTATAGGTCATGGTAGAAAAGCGGGGAAATAATATTTTCTTTGCGTTCTTTCACGTGTTAGAGTAAGCTGACCGATCTAATATATGAAGCCTCTATCAGGAAGATAAAGACCGTAGCGACAGTCTACAACACTGATTCCCGCAGGGCGCATGCGGCTCAAAGACTAAATACAAAGTTTCCCAAGACCATTTCCATAATTTAATATATTTAGAGAACAACTCTGTTTTATATACACAAAAACAAAAATATTTGGCACACTTACTGCAATGGCGGTGTAGTATTTTTTTTTAAATTAAAAAGTTATTTTACATTACAGCTAATGCAAATGCGCTAAATCTTTTAAAACTGAAAGATCATGCGAGAACAACTCGATGAGAGTTTATTGTAATTTATTCGAGATAAACTCGAGGTATAAATTGAAATCGCAAACACCCACGTCTTAGGTGTCAAAATTAAATTAAAAAATCTAAATTTGACATTCTAATTACCGGGAATCGAACCCACACTCACCTGGTCGGTAGATCAAGCTCTATTCAACCAAATAACAGCGGGCGACATTATGTTTTCACAATGTCCATTTAAGAGCTAATTCTCCACAAATGTTTGTCAAAACACTGTGATCCATGCAAGTCTTTTTGATAAAAAATAATTGATACTATCAAATATAATATAATCACTACTTACAAATATTATTAGAACTGAAGTATCTAGTACTTATGCAGTTGTTTAATTAAAAAATGTCTAGACTCGGGAGAGATTATATCATATTCCGCAAAACTTTTAACCTCTGCAGCTTGCTAACAATTGAAAAATGTATACATTGGCGCTACTTTTAAAAAGCCTGTGCATCACTGGTCTACTGCAACTATTAGTAGTATAAGAGTGGACAATAGAGCAGTGATTCCCAAACTGGGTTTCGCAGGTTTTTTCAGATTATTAGATTGAAACAGAATTTGATGAAAAACGTATTTCAGAATTTTGGATAAGACAACAGTAAATTCCATCTATTGCAAAACTCTTTGGTTATTCTTTTACCTGTTCCGACTTCATACCTACGTGAAACAACATTTTGGTTATTAATTTTACTTAAAAATATGCATCATTCCTTTTACAGGGATTTTGAAAGTTTCCTTGGGAGTAAGCGTGTTGTTTTTTTTTCAGATATTGATTTCTTATGCAATTGTTTGTGTAAACTTCATATATGTGTAGTTTTTTTATTTTTTTATTAAAAAACTTATTTATTGTTTATCTTAATAAAATTTAAAAAAACATTTGTAATAATTAATGCCATATAAAGATTTTGAGAAACAACATATCTTTTTTTCGGGGAGTCCTTGGCATGAACATTTTTAGAAGCACTGCATTAGAGTAGCGGTCGGCAAAGTGTGGTCAGCAGAGAAATGTGACATTAATTTAATTTTCTAATCATTCTGATGAAAATTCTAGTTCGATTCTCCGCAACATATTTATGCGAAAATGCCTTTTCATCTGTCACAGCAATCAAAACACGGTATCGATCTCGGCTTGAAATACATTCAGTTCTCCGTCGTGCAGTTACATCACTGGAGCCAAATATAAATTTTATCATTTCAAATATCCAGGAACATTCATCACATTAAAAATTAATGAAGCTTTTATAATTTAATTATAATAAATAGTTATATAATATAATATTTTATCAACTAGGTGCATTTTTAGACGCATTTGATCGCTTTTATTTCATTATATAATGTCTAGCACAAAAGTCCAGTTAGTGGTCCGTGAGCCCAAAAGGTTTTCCGACCGCTGCACAAGAGCATAGAATGTCGGCTTATGTAATCTATTGGTGGAAGCTTAAGCCTGGCGATTGGAATGGACAAGTCTCTTGGATCAACATCAACTTTAAGCTTTTACTTACCATTTTCACTTTTCTCTTCGAGTTGTTGTCCAGTGTCAATAAAATTAAAATGTGATAAATTTTGAAATACCTTCAATATTTATAATGTTAAAAGAAAGAGCTTCACCGAGTTGACTCATACAGGATTCGATACAAGGGTTCAATGTTCTGTTAAATAAGAAATCCAGCATACCTGCTTTTTCCATTTTGACACGGACGCCAAATTCTTTGTTCATGTGTTGGACATCTTTATAACTTGTTACTCTTGGTATATGTATAGTGAAATACAGTTTCCCCTTCAACTTACTATTTTGTGTTAATATATTACATTATAATGATTGTTTTTTGTTTCCGTTTTCCGATATTTAAGCGACCATTATAAGTTATAATAATTTTCGAAACTAATCTAAGTAATCAACTAAAACAAAGAATGCGGAATATCTTGCTACATTTCTACATACAGGTATTTACTATATTTGTTTTTCAATGCTATTTTTGTTTTTGTGTCACGTCGAGCTTAAAATTCCGCGAGCAAATCAAGTTTGCCAGTTAAAATATTTTTTTATCCGTAGAGGAAACATTTATTCATTATGACGATATCCTCAAACATACTTACGTCATTAGTGGTATTCTATCAATAGGATATTTAAATTCAAAAGAAAAATTCAGGCAGTAGGTGTAATGGTTGATTAGCAGGTCACTATTTGGCTAGACAAATCATTTCAAACTGGTAAAACCCGTTCTAACAGCCTTGCAATGTAATATTTTTAACTGATCTCTATATCCGGATAAGTTTCACCAAACGCATAACTTTATTTGTAAGCTACTAGGTATTTATTTTTTCAAAATTCTACGAGGTAGGGCACATTTTATGAATATATATTATGTATACCATTGGCGGATTATTGGTGGGGGGGGGGCGGCATGGAGGGCATCCCCCCCTGTGGATAATTTGTTTTCTATTTTTCTAATTTATTAAAACATTGTTGTGATATGCGCTCTTTAATTAGAATAAAATAGATACTTAATTATGTATTGACTATTTTTTAATGTATTATTTATCTATCATGTTTCTTTTCAAATCGAATGGCTCCTTTCTGGGACACTTTCTGGATCCGCTACCTATATATACTGTTATCATAAATACCACTTGTCAAGATTCACTCAATAGGTATGATACGTCGACCAAAATAGAGGGAGACTGTGTCTGTACGTGTACTGAATTCTGCATAAATTATATACATATAAGTATTTTAATTTATAACAAAAGTGAAATATTTCTACGAAATTGTAATGGGTGAGGTGGAGTTGGAACGTTTAACAAAAAACAACTTATCCGAGGAGCAAACATTCAAAAAGTGATTTATCACAAATTTTGAAAAATGCCGTTTAATATCAGTTCTGATAGTCCACAATAAAATATATGAATGTAAATCACAATTAGTGTTCAAAAAAGGTTTTTTCCTATAAAAACTAAATCATAAAGTTGACACATTCAAGCAAACAGTGATTTCTCCAACAGTCAAATCATCATTTCCCAAGGTCTGTATTTGTGTGACAAATCAATTTTTGATTTTTTGCTTCTCATTTAATAATATTTATTTACGTTGAATCCGTGGTCAAGTGATCAACGTCGTTGACTTTATTTGCGGTGTTCATGTTTCGAATCTCAGTACAGTTTGGTAAATTATTTTTTAAAACGATCTATGGATTCCTGTCCGAGGCTGTCTATCTTTGTTGTTCAATATTACCCCCTACCCCATCGGCCCTAAAAACAGTGCGAGAAAGAGCGCTTAATTTAACCAATAGTATTGTTTCTAGCCTTACTCTCATAAGAAACAGACAGGCTGAATAATTGAGTAACAACTTGTTCTCGTAAAAAAATAACTTTGAGATGAACTCAATTAGGCGTCCATGTGATCCAAACAAGGAGCGGAAATGGTTTCAAATATTTGGTATTACAGTTTTCAATATCCATATCGTCAGATATTTAGAATTATTTAAATCACAAGATAAATTTGATGAGAATTTCTTTAATGTCACATGAGATCAACTCGAGGATATAATAACATTAACACCTACGTATAGTATTTACAAGGACCTTAACTCAGACCCATTCGATTGTTAGACAACAGATGCCACCTATAGAAGTAATACGAAGTTATTTATATAAATATGGTCTTTTGCAAAGCTCTGTATAAGGACATAAACATCGCCACCTCCCTACAACCAGGCAACATTGATTTGACTATTGTATTGAACATATTTCAAATATTTTTTTCTAAACTAAAAAAACATAACAATGCACGTTATCTTACTAAAGTTAATAAACTGCATTGTTATATTTTTTTATTTATATTAAAGATTCAAAATGCAGAGATGGGTGTGGCACGAATTTATAAATATCTACACCAACAAAGCAAAAACTTCAATTTGTCAGAAGTCAATTGAAAATATTTTTTATTTTTGTTGTATACAATGGATGACTTGATTTGCTTCAGGCCTATTTAATATTATGTCTATGGTCAACCATTCTCTTTTAAATATACAAATTATCTTGATGTATTTATTCTATATTAATTTATTGTTTGTGGTTCAGATGCCGAATGAAATAATATTTGAATGATTCTATCTGGCCCCATAAATATCCCAATAGGTAAGCAAATTTGCAAATAGTACAAACTCAATCAATACACAAAGTGAATTGAAAGCGTGTCTTTTAAAAACGGATTAACACCCTTCCCCCGATTTACGTGGAACAAGGATTGTCGGGTCCTATGACTTAGCGGTTAACGTTGTGGGCTTACGTGCTGAATCTCACGGGTTCGAGTCCCAGTACGAACAGCATTTTTTCGCATGGGTTTTTGTGATGTCTAAATATTCTCTCCCACTCTTAGTTAGCCAGCGATTAGTTAACCACTAGTCCTGTCGTAGCTTTATCCTTCTATATCAGTGTCTGCCAAACTGTGTGCCGCAAGAAGTCTCAGGTGTGCCGCGGAGGAAGACGTCTTAAAAACGTTAATTTAAATTAACTTAAATTTTAAATAAATTCAACATCTACGTTTCCAAATAAATATTTGTCACGTTCGCATATAGTAGTTGACTCGACACATTTTACACATTTCCCTTTTTGTGTGCCACGGAAAAAAATCTTTTTCATTAGTGTGTCGCGAAATAAAAAAGTTTGACAGACACTGTTCTATATCTACTACTCTCTTTGGAAAAGAGAGATAGTGAGAGACTGAGTAACAAACAGTTCTCGTAAAAAAACTTAAGTTTAGATACTTCCATTAGAAGGCCATATGCTACGCCTTGGGAGCGGATATGGATTTTAAAAAAAGTTTTAAAAGTTTCCAAAATCTAATGATTGGAATATATGCTGAATATTTAATGATTACTTCCTTGGTACAATATAGAAAACAAAAAACGAACAAAAACATATTATCATTTCATATTTCGGTGCTTGTAGCAATATGGAACATTTTCCACTAGGGATTGTGATGGCACATAAATAAATAATAGCACGCCTGGCGCTTCGGAAGGTAAAACATTTTTCACAAAAGCCTCGTAAACAGGCGCTTTCAAAGAAAATTATAGCAATAATCTTTCCGCGTACACATCCCGTGGATATAGCGTCGTCAAAGTGCGACACTTAAATGAAATTGAATATGTAAATCACAATAACATGCCGTGACGCCAAACAGGGCTGGAATTTAATCAGATTTACCTACTACATACTACCTGGTCCAGAAAGGAATCAGAATGTTACGCATTGTTACTTAATAAAAACATCCATTCACTAATCACTATACGATTACCTCGTCACTACGCTTACTATTTATTGTCTTTTTTTTTTTTTTTTTTTTTTTTTTATTCGATAAACTTTTTCTATTCTTTTCTGCATCACACCGAAGATGATATCTCCTCAATGATGCAGTTAAGATACATTACAGAGTTAAGATACATTAGGTACAATTTAAAGGCAACAATAAATAATAATTACAACTATATATATATTAATACAGGTTAATTAAATAACAAAGAATTGGTATGATTACAAGTAAAAACAATTAAATAATAATAAGCAGGAATGATAGATAGTTAATGGGACTAATAAACAACTTTTAATTTGAGACAGATGTGATTAAGGATTGAATGGTGAGGGACAGGGAAGGTAAACTTTTTCTCCAAAAGAAGTAGCAAATTTCTTGAAGTGACAGAAATTTTCTGAAGACGAAACTAGATCTGGATGCCCGATAGGACCATCACGATTATTTTGACATGACAAAAACAATATGTTTCTTTCTACTGACATAATCGGGCAATTCCAGAGAATATGTTCTGAGTCTTGATTAATGTCACCACAAGGGCAGTGTGGGCTAAGTTTGATTTTAAATTTATGTAACTTGGCATTAAATGCACCGTGTCCGGTGATAAATTGTGAGGTCCAGTGATCCGGAGAGAGCCAGGTTGCATTCTGACGAAAAGCAATATCTGGGAAAAATAAATAGGTAATTCTACCACGAAGGGACTTTGACCATCGACTTTGCCAAGTAGTTAAAACGGTTAGTGAGCAGAGTTTTTTCACTTTTACTTTTAAAAAATCCTGTGAATCCAATGGGTGAAGAGTTGTGCGACCAATTTGCGCTGGTTTCCCGTGCAAAAGGTGATGAATTGCAGCTCGTCTTTGGACCTCTAGATCCAATGGAGTAAGTCCTAACATTACAGGAAGACATTCTGTTGAGCAAGTTCGGTAAGCTTTGGAAATAGCCAGAAGGGGAAACCGTTGTCCCCGAAGAAGTATTTGACATATTTCCTGTCGTTGGGTACACCTATATGCCCAACAACTTGCAGCATGACACGCAATACCAAGGAAAATAGATTTGTAATAAAGCCGAGACGTAGGGAATGTTAGCCCCCAACTTACCCTAGCCATACGTGCAGCCTTTTCGAAGCTTGTCTTAGCACTTGCTATAGCAGTTTTCACGTGGTCCAAGAAAGATATTTTTTCATCTAATATCACGCCGAGGTTTCTCAAGGTTCTCTGAACTGGAACTGTGATTGTATTAAACCTGACTATTGGTTTTCGCGTCAGTTTCCCTTTTAGCATTATACTACATGTTTTATGGGGTGCAAATTGTAGTTTGTTGTATTCTCCCCATGCAGCAACTTGCTTTAAACAGTCAGTTGAGAGCTGTTCGAGAATGCTTCTACTATTGCCTTGAATGAGCATTAATGCATCATCAGCGTATGCTTGTATGTGCGTATTTTGAGGGAGAGGGAGGTCTAACAGATCATCGAATAAAATATTCCAAAGAAGTGGTCCAAGAATCGATCCTTGAGGACAACCTCGTGTGATATTTCTTTGGATTAAAGAATTTCCGGCTGAAATGATTATCTCTCGTTTTGAGAAATAGCTCACAATAATTTTAAATAGATCAGGTGGAATCTTTCTGAGTTTCAGTTTAGTTAAAATCATTGGCCACCATGCATTGTCAAATGCTCCTGATATGTCAAGGGAAATAGCCAAAATATATTTAGAAGACGAGGACGCTACTACACCGAGTAAATGATTGATAGCATCATCTACCGAGATCTTTGACCTAAATCCAAATTGATTTGACGATATTGGTTTGTTTGAAGAAATGTGCATATTAAGACGAGTAAATATAACCTTTTCGAGAACTTTACCAAGGATTGGGAGTAAGGTTAAAGGACGGTAGGCTTTTGGGTCGGTTGGTGGTTTTTCACAACGCTTAGGAATGATGATTAGAATACCAGACTTCCAGCAATCAGGAAAAATACCTTGTTTTAAGCAACTTTGATAAAGGTATGTGAACTCATTTTGTCCAATATCCCATGCTTTTTTGCACAGTTCAGCATCAATCATGTCAAAGCCTGGTGATTTAGTAACATTAAGATTTTTAAAGATCTGGTTCAACTCTTCTCTAGTAACTGGTGGCGAATCATCTTCTATTGTGCTGGGTATGTCAAATGCGTATTTGCGAATTCTAGCGTGTTCTGTTGAGTCGGAATCTGGTTCATCTGCAGGTATAAGGGAATCCAAGAAAGCTTTAGCAGTGCTTTCGCCGGTCATAGTAAACTTCCCTGAATTAAATATTCCACTATTTATTGTCTGCTCCAATGTGAATTATAGTAGAATTAAGAGTTTTAACATGAACTTGACAGTCTTTTAAGTGCAGTAGTCAACGTCGTGGGCTTTCCTGGATGATCGCACTGGTTCAAATCTTAGTATGAACAGCATTTTTTCAATCGATATATCGATTTCTGTCTGAAGGCGTGGGTGTTTGTGACGTATAAAATTTCTCTCTCACCCTCCAATTCTAAAATAACAGGGCATAGTGAAAGCAATTATCTAACCATTAGTTATGTTCTAGCTCTATCATGTCTATCCTTACTCCATTAAAAAAATAGATTTTAAGCAACTGAATAACATAACAAGCAGTTCTCGTAGAAAAACTTCTTCTGTGATACCTTTATGAGAAAGCCATTCGATCTACACTGAGAGCGGACATGAATTTTAAAAAAATGACAAACAAAATCAAGTAAAAAATGTTTGATTATTTGTGTCGTGTTACACGCGAGCTAACTAGTTAATGACGCGTTTATATTATATTACAACGGTCGATATTAAATGTATCCGAATGCGATAAAGGCATAAATTATTGAACTCATTCGATATTATTTTTTTATTGACAGTATTAGTCAGTAATACGTTTAATTTGTATTACTTTTTGTTCCGTTTGTATCCCCGCTTCACTTTTTATAAAACAATATAATGACAGCGCAATGAATTAATTTGTGATTTTCTCGTTTAAAAACAAAACAATATATGTACGTCTTTCGTTATAAAAATAATTACGATTGACTTAGATCATAAATAGTTGAATAGCGGTAGATCGTATCTATCTGCTGAAATTGTATAAGCTTTTATTAAAACTTACAGGTTTGAAAGAGAAAACTTTCTAAATTGAATGTTACTAGGGCATCCAATCCCGGGATCCCGTTCAATTTTCTGATCCCGAAATTCCGGGATTGAGATGGCCGCGATCCCGGGATTTCGGGATTGAGAAATTTTGAGAAAAACCCGATAATTTACATGAAATTGGTAAATCGGTGAGCTAAAAAAAAAAAACGAGGTTTTGCGAGATTCTGGGGAAAAGTATACCAAATCGGAGATTTCAAATTCCTCGGTGAGCTAAAAAAAAAAAACGAGTTTCGGTGAGATTCTGGGAAATAGTATACCAAATCGGAGATTTCAAATTCCTCGGTGAGCTAAAAAAAAAAAAACGAGTTTCGGTGAGATTCTGGGAAATAGTATACCAAATCGGAGATTTCAAATTCCTCGGTGAGCTAAAAAAAAAACGAGGTTTTGTGAGAATCTGAGAAAAAGTATAACGAATTGAGGATTTCAAATTTCTCGGTAAGAAAATCACAATCCCGGGATCCCGAAAAAAAGGGGATCAATCCCGAAATCCCGGGATTGGAAAAAGGCTCCGGGATTGGATACCCTAAATGTTACTTCATATTAGGAAGGACTTTCTCTGTAGAGATGAAACGAAAGACACCTCACGACTCTTCTCCACAGCGTTCCCGAAAGACTTAAATTATAAACTTGTAACCTACCCTTAAATCCTCCTCTGCTTCTATACTGTGAAATATTGAAAACTATAGATCCACTGGGACTTTTTATTTTCATATAAATTTCACCCTTTTGCTTTGTCAGCGGAGATTCGTAAAATACTTTTTTAATGAAGCAGTAATATTATTTATTTAACGACCTTTAATTTTTTTTTATACTTTTTATATTTGAAGCACTACTTTTGATATTTGTCAAACTAATAATAAATCATTTATGTGTGAAAGATTTTAATTTTAATAAAGAGGCCGCATTCATTTTTCTGATTCGACATAAGGCCACAGTAAACATTGACAGGGAATCTTTGGCAGGAATTTACGAATTTACTTCTCAGATTCTCAGGAATTTACGAATTTACAAAAAAATACAGAATCACAGAATTGGCCAGAAGGCCGCAACAGGGTAGCCAAAAGGCCGCAGGTTCCCCACACCTGCTTTAGATGTCATATTATTCGTGCAACAAACACACTCGTGCGTGCATGGGGCTGATCTTTAAACCGTGGATTGTTAGAGAATAAAACCGTCAATATTTATTGAAGACTAAATTTCTATTAAGGTAAGTAACCCAGCATTAAATAAGTATTAGAAAGTGGCTCACAACGAGATTAAATATTGTGCTACTCTGTATAGTGTATATGAAAAAATCTTAGACATAAACCTCTCCGAAATAGCCTCTAAATAGAATTGGTTCACTTGAAACTCGTACGTTAATATAGAAAGAAAGTTTTCAGGATACCTAAAAAATATATTTTACCTTTCACAACACCCTTCAAAAGAAATAAGGACTCTCAAAACTTACTAGAGTATGAATTGAAAATACTTATATAATAAATCAATACAGTTTTGATTTCTTTGACATTACTTGTTTTTCTAAGGCTACGAGAAATTTTCTTATTTTGTAGTGAAAAGGAAAAAGGACGTAACCCTTAAATATTTTTTTTACACGAGACAAAAACGGTTTTTGATAATTTTTACTAATAAACTAACTAGATATTAATTGACTTAATCTAATAAAATGTTTCTGAAAAACTTTTATTCAAGATCCCAATTTTCACATGCCTTTCTTTTTTCAAACATAAAAGTTAAATTTAGATACTAATTCGACATTTTCAGCTTACATAATTTTGATAGATAGTGTATCGAGTTGTACACATTGTGACTATCGTGGGTTATGTTCTTTTGCCTTTCCGCAGTCGATATACAGTATGTATACTTATAAAGTAATTATATTTCGTAAAATAACTAATACTACAACTAGACTTTTATTTTTGGCTACAGAAAAGACTATTTAACAGTGTTCATAATCAATCATAAAAATTTTAATTTTTCATCAAATTTCTAACTAATTGATGTTAACGCCAGCTTCTGAACCCTAGTGCTTCGCTTAGTTATTGATCTGATCAAAGTCATTTAAGATCTTAGACGTAAAAATAAAATACCATTTTCATAAATTTCTATGACATAATATGTTTTGTTGATTTTTGACAAACTTGCAATTAATAATTTAAATATAATATCAAGATACTTATACAGTCAGCGATCATATTGTGTTTAAAATTATAGTATGCTAGATTGAGCATTGTATACGTCGATAGTCAATGTACCCATTCCTTAATATAAAAATATTATAATATATCCTTGAAACTTGTACGCTCAAATTCTTTCGTACAAAAGAGAAAATATTTCATAAGCAATAGAGAGCCGAAAATGCCTCAAATATTTCCTTCAAACGTGTAATTTTCTGCTATTTCTGTTTCAAGCCGTCTACTTTTAGGAAGGTTTTGCACGAGACAGCTAAGTAGCCATAATATAATACTTCGTTTAAATGTATCTAAACGCGTATCCCCTTTATCATCACGAAAGGAACCTTATCCTCGTTGGAAATGACTGTTATTAAAGGTAAGGTGTATTGCGTGACTATGAATTGATGAATTCTAACAATTTGGTTGGACACTCCTCAACCGAACCTCGAGGCTTTGGATAACTTTGCGTGCAAAATTATACGCGGGGAATATAAATGGTCCACATTCGTAAAGAATTTCACTGGAATTGTTATCTAGCACGTTTTTTAATATTGACTTGTTTTGTTTTGGTTGTATCTACTTTAAACTGGGTTTTAAGCTTATTTCGTGATTCATTCAGACAAAAATTTTGACTCATGAAAGAAGTCTAATATTATTATTTTTTGATTATTTAAACATTAAAGCATGTGGAGTGTTTTAATAGTTGGTACAAAGAAAAGATTTTTAATTCAGTATTTGAGTTTTTCGTTGTATGATTTTAAACAAATCGTTAAAAATAATGTATCATAAGTATAGCGTACAAAGCTTTATTTAATAATCATGACTTCAAATGCAATACCGGTATTACCTAAATTTTGAACGCGGTTTTCCGACTGTTTTTTTCAATACCGGAATACCGTTTCTGAAAACAAAAAGTACCAGAATTTCGATATTAGAATATACTACAGTACTATCAATAAATTACTGTTCAGTGATCACCCAACAAAACATCGAATTTGAGGGGGACTTTTTCTGCAGCATGAAGATCCGGTCAAGATTGACAGATTCAATATTTCTAAAATAGCTTATTCGGGTAATATTTTAATTTAAATAAAAATGTATTTTAGGTTGATATAACGCAATAAAGAACGACGAATTTACTACCTATGTTAGTTGCTTGATATAAAGCTGCAAGAGACCGATCGTTTAACAATCGGTGTACCTAAAAAAATTGACTTTCTAAGCAGTTCAAGTATTATTAAGTTAAATATGAATGGAGTTTTATATGAAATTTTGAAATATATTAATATTCGTCTGGTATTACGATCCACATCTACGGCGATTATACATTTTTACTGGTATTCGTGACGATCTTTCTTTCCTACCGTAAATATTTCCCTACAGTGATTGGATGCAAAAAAATCTTATGAGCTTCGTTCACTAAGAGCCCAGCTGGCAAATGGAAATAATTTCGAATGAAACGTTCCATAATAAAATATTTTCAACAATCGATAAAATGAAATCACGTACATCGTGAATATTTAGCAGGTTCATCAATATCTGAGAACGAGTGTTCAGGAAACAAACATCGCGGTGTTGCAACGCATAATAATTATGTTGTACCTTTTTGGTATTGGTAACATTTGTACATACTATAACTGACTATACCTAAACTTAGATATAATACATTAGTACATTAGATATGATAATTTACCTGTATTAACAATATTTTTTGAATGTACCAGGCAACTCCCTATTGCGTCAGTGGGCATAGAGAGAAGTTGGAACATGCTAGATCACTGAAGCGCCGTGTGGTGACCACACGCTCCGCATATAGGGCAAAAATTGTCCAAGAATAATACTATCCGGTCTAGGGATTCCAACTCGGATATCCGGATATATCCGGCCCTTTTTAACTATTCGATATCCGGATATTTGGGGAAATATTTAACAAAATCGACGAAAGATGATATGAATACTGGGGTATTTACTACCTGGGAGAAACCATTACTTAGGAGAAGTGTTTTTTATTACCTTCCCTAAACTCGGGTATAATAAATATCTTATCTTGTTATCTTAATACTTAAAAGTTCGACGAATCGGCTCGGACTCGAGGCAAATAAAAACCTTTAATGCCGAAATTTCATTCATTGAAGAAATGCCGTTGCAGTATTCTAAAGCAGCTGCAAATTTTCAATATTTTAATATGATGAAATAGTTTTGAAATGTGTATTGTCTCTATGTAAGGCATTACAGAAGTGAAAGGATTTAGTCAGGATCAGTTGATCGTGAAACATCGTCATTTTCGTGCTAGTTCTACAATTCATCACTGAAAACTAAGCAATCAAGACCACTGTGTACATATTCAAATTATAATAATTTTGTATAAAATAAAAAAGGGACGGAAAAGTTGGACGTGTTGTTTAAAACACTTCTAACAATAAAACCAACATCAACAGCAACGGAACGAGTATATTCAACAGCAGGACAAAATAAAACTAAATTAATATCAAATTTAAAATATGATACATTTAATGCCCCCTTCTTTTTAAAATATGAATTGTTAAAATCTGAATAAATGGCTTATATTACAAATGTACTCGTTTTTAATGTATTATTTTAGTACATAAATTTATATATGTAGTAATGTTTTGTTATTTTCATACTTACTGAAACTATCCGGATATCGGGATATATCCAGATAATATCAGTTTTACTATTCGATATCCGGATAGTTTAAAATGTCGAATAGTTGGAATCTCTAATCCGGTCCCATGTGGATCGTACTTTCTGAGAATAGAGTATGTCAAAAGAAGATGTTTAATTTTTAGGGTCCTCGAATGCGGAATTATGATCCAATTTGTTCATTTATATGTTGAATCATGTGCATACATTTTTTTAATACATTAAATTCGGCATTGTTTGATTACAAAATGAAAGGGTTCTTCACCAGCGGAAGCCATGCAATACGTAAGGGCCCAAATTTAGACATATTAAACATAACAAATGGCGTAAAGAGGCCTTGCGAGAAGCTTTCACGAGGGTCTCAAATTCCTAGCTATCCCGCTGTTTCTCGCCCTTTCATAACAGTAAGCATGACATCTACCGTCAGATTTCAGAATATAGTATCTGTTCTCACATAACCTATGAGAATAAATAATTACACACTTTCATATTTTTCGATAAAATTGCATGTAATGAAACAGATGATTTCATAGTACATAATGTGTGTCTTTTCTGGAGCTTTCTTGGTGATAGATAGTTATGGCGCTGGATTACCACTAGAATAAAAATAATATAGAAAAAAATAATACATGGAACTCTTTCTAGTTTCAGTTTCTGGTATTATTTAAGCAATCCACCGCGCCATACGTCCCTGAAACTTATGTATCGATATTTGAATATGTAAACAAAACAAAACCAACGGAATAAAAAAAGATGAAACGACTATTCGAATGCAGTTGTTGAATAAATGGGTGTTATGTATCAATATACATAACGGTAGGTAGGGGTTTTACATACATTCAGATTGTATTTATTTCAAAAATCTTTTTAAGGACTTTGCAAACTCTTGCAAGAGAAAAGTTCATTTTTTTAGTAAAAAAAATATAATCATAAATTTTTAACCGCTGTTCTATACAAGAAAAATAACACGACTTTCACAATCGAAATACTTTATTTAATACGTAGGTATATGAATAAAACATTTTTGATTTCTTGTATTTGTGAATTTAATACTTTTTTCGATTGCTGAAAGAAGAATGGAGAAAAAGTTATTTATTTTTGCGTGACCTTTTTCTTGTCCAAGTTGATCAGTGTTTCCAAAACTCATGGAACGTGAAATGTGTATTCTTATTACATAATATGAAATATTTTTTTAAATTTTACATTAAAGCCTTTTACAAGTTGAATAATTTATTTTTCGGGAGCGGTGATTATTGTTTTCAGATTTTGCAGACCGTGATAGGAAAAAGTTTTGTAAGTACATAACTATGTATGTCTTATTATTTCAATACAATATGACGTAGTATAACTTTTAAAGTTTTGCCAAAAAGTGTCATGCTAATTGAATTAAAACTGTATACAATAAAAACTTCCATAGTACCTACCTAAAAAAATGTTTTTTTTCTATCTAAATTTTGTATTGTTTTTACGTATTTTTTTTATAATGAAAACATCATAACGCACAACATTTATGAAGATAATGATCAATTTCTTTATGGTTCGAGTTATTGAAATATTTTCCGATTTCTATTTAATATATTATTAATTAACAAAATTTTGATTTTGAGATAATCGAGTTAAAATTCTCAACAGTAATATCCAAACTTAAATTATAACAGTGTTTTTGCCTTGCAAAATAAATACTTACTTATTCTCTAAGTTAACGCAATTTTCTTGCGAAAATCACATACTAAACGAATACACTAAGCGACTATTTAGCTCCAAAAAACGTTTTTTTGGACATTATGACTTATTTACTGGGTAAAGCATGGCAAGATACGTAGATTGCGACATCTAACATAGTTTTGACCCACATGTCACTTAATCACTTCTAGTAAGCCGACGATATATTAGTTGTAACGATAAAAAAGTGGTTTTAAAGGATATTTTATTCATCAATTTCTCTTGTCAAATTGTGTTGTTAGGTAGTCAAGGAAAAACGTTAACACTGAAGACATTTAGTTAAACACTTAATATAAAAACGGAAATACGCATATTATTTCTAATAGACCATCTGAACAGTAGTTGTTATTTATATTCCCAACCTCTCTCTGGATAGACTAAATATATAAGATAATATTTATGAATGAATGCATGAGAATTTTGTATTATTTTGGATACATCTAAACACTTCTTTAGAAAGCATATTTACTAAGTAAATTACGATTATATATATAATAAATCGAACAGAAATATCGATATATCTGAATATTCTCGGTATTCAATACACGATTTATTCAACCTGCCATGAAACAGATACATTTAAAGCATGTCTTATTTTATGATGTTAGCGTTTTTGAATTATAAACTACATAAAAAGATGATTTAATATATATATATATATATCTATCTAAGATAGTTGAGAACTGCTGAGCAAAAATAAATAAATTATCGAAATCATTTGAGTTCGAATTAATTCCAGTCTCGAGCAGCTGATTTCAAATTTAAATCAGAAACTTCAGAAAATTTCGATTTGGTTAGAATAAGAAAATTATTTAATGTCTATAACAGAAGAAAGAGGCTCGAGTGCACACAGAGGGATAACAAAAAGCTCTCGAACTTTGAAAACAATTCTAAGAAAATGAGTCGAGTTTTAATTTAACGTTGTTTTAGAGAGCTCCTCTACGTGAGCCATTTTATAAAATGATAAAATTTCTTCGTTGGAATTTCTAAGCTTCAAAATAGCAAACATAAAAAGAAACATTAATTAGAAGATATCATATTTCAGATTTAATTTAAAATCCACGAAAGCTTTAGATTTAAGATAAAATACAGAGCTACGTTTTTACGCTGGTTTCGCGTTACAATTATATTTTACTGAAAATATAACGACCTTCGATTAATGTTATCGTGCTTTACAGTCTACTGTATAATATTAAATAATGTATGTATTTTTTTGCTTAACTAATGTATTTTCTTAACAAAAATGTTGCCAATGATTTATTATTATGATATAAATAAGAAAACATTAACATTCATCGGAACGGTGATATAAAGTTGATAACTACTTCGGAATCACGTAATCTGAATTATTTACGGAAATTACTAAGATTATTTTGCTGTTTTATCTAAAAATATTGGATTTCTACAAAGTAAATTAAATTGAATCAGTTAATTTTAACATACATACACACATTTATTTTACATTTAAATACCTTCCACTCAATACTGTGCTTAAAAAACCTTATAAAAAATGTAGAATATATAATAAAATTGAAGATTGGTTCTCTGATAAGAAATTGAAAAAGTAATAATGAAAACCTAACAAAAATATTATTTATACACATGTATTTCATTTAAGAAAAACATAATACGTACTATTTATTATACTGTCGATATTTGATAGCATAATATACATAATATTATTCTTTTGAATTCATGCATTAATAAGAAGAAAAAATAGAAATTTCTCAACAAAGTATTCATATTATTACAGTACCATTGTTGTCAGCCATGATTAAATCATCACTAGTATTATTATATATTAGTATAGATTGTAATTGTTATTCATTAGGATAAAGAAAATACATTTTAGTATTTGATACTATCAATAACATGTTGATTACATAGGTGTGGAATCAAAATGCACTAAAAGCTTCATTGCTTAACCGTTCACCGTTGTCAAAAAAAAAAGATAAAATCTTTTTTGCTAGTTGAGTAAATTGACCTAAAAGCTGTTATCAACATACTTATGTTTCAAAATCTAAGCCAGAGATAACTAAGCGTTCCATCAATATCAACTGCAGTGTCACACTTGTGAGCCCCATATCAAGCTGTATAAATATAGATGCATACATTTTATTATTTGTAAAAAATTCTCCAAAATGTGCATTCTTACTTTGGAATAAAGTTGAGAAACTCCTATTTTTTAAAATAAGTTCTTATCTTGAACTCAAATAGTGTCAGCGAAAAAGCACACAATGTACTTGCAAAAACAATGGATTCGATCGGAAAAATATCCCGTTTTTTATTTGTTTTAAGTCAACTACACTTGTAAAGAAAAGAGATCGTGTTTTCACATAAAAGTAGACAATTATCCTTTATGGTAAACTTGTTACACTTTACATTTTATATTATAGAGAACGATTATATTAAAATTACATACATCATTATGAATCCAAATACGTCGAAAATATTATAAAGCACAACTTCGACTCCAATTTCACGTACCAAGCAGTAAAAAAATAATTAAACAGACAATAAATAAATTACACAAAATGTTCATATTTTTTTTCATTATGTATCCAATTGAAAAATTTTAATTTGTTAATTAATGTCGAGAAATGAATAGTTTTACTACTAGATGTTTTAGTAATTATTCATTTTTATTATATATTTAAAGGTCTGTTGTATGGCAAGCACGTAGTGTTTTTGGCATTCTCTTCTACAATGGCTGACAGTAAAGTGGCCAACTTTTTTCAATAAAGAGAACGCTTCCCCTTCGTAGGATTTATCCATAAAATATTGGAATATACATAGAATAACTATATTACCAGTATAAATTAAAATACTTATGGATGCTGTATATTAATGTTTTTTTTAAATACCTATTAAGTAAGTTTTATGACGAGCATATAACATTTTTGTCATGAATTTATATAGTGGATGCGAGTAAAGTGGGTAATTTTACTTGGAAGATAAAGAAGGACGCCTTCCTGTTGTTAAGGACGGATACTTAATACACTTAGGAATATAATGGAATTATGAAAAATAACTTTATAGCAATATTGAAGTTTTACTTATAATTTCGCAAAACAAATCTAAAAAGTGTCATTTCAACACATTTCATGCGATGAAAAAAAAACTTATAATATTGGCTTATTCTACAGTCTAACATCATGATTTTTTTTAACCATGTCCGCTCCCAATGTGAAGCATATGGACTCCTAATGGAGTTTATCTCAACAGAAGTGTTTCTACGAGAACTGCTTGTTACTCAGTTGCTCAACCTCTCTTTTTCCAAAGAGAGTAAGGATAGAAGGATAGGGCTAGGACAGAATTAGTGGTAAGCTAATCGCTCTCGATACGCCCCGTGCATAGGATAGGATGGGTGAGAGGGGGGAATTCAAGACATCACATACATCCATGCCTTTGAACAGAAGTTTATAAATCGATTGAAAAATCAATTTATAAAACTGTCCGTACCGGGATTTGAACCCGGGCCCTCTGTAGCCGAAGCCAACAACGTTGACCACTCGACCACACAGGCGACAAATGATAATGGTGCTTATTTTAATGATTCATTGGAAATGGGAATGAATATATCATTATAAATTACAAAAAATACGACCAATAGCGATACAATACCGGGCGAGAAAAGCAAAATCGGAATGTCGATATATCAGGTAAAAATACCGTTATTAAAAAATATACATTATCATAAACGGGTGATTTTCATAAACATAATAATAATACACCACCGAAAAGGGTCATCAATTCTGAAACCTGTCAATATTGCTTCGATTTTTTAAGATTTAAAATATTTCAATTCATCGCAAACATTTTTTGTTGTTGAATATCTGATGGTTTCCATACAATAAATATTGGGGTTTGATTAATTTTCAAGATCGGTATGAATATAAATAATATTATCCCGGTTGCGATATACCGTTATTTAAATCCCTAAGTGTAAGGATTTCAATTATATTTCAATGCTCTTTCGCACAGAACAATAAAAGTTCATGTCGTGCGAAATAAAAGCAAATGTGAGGGATATTTTAGCACCAATAGAGGACAGACGGTTGACAACCCTAGCAACCAGTGACGTTCCATGAAATTTTACGGAGGCATTAGGATGCAAGAGAGCCGTGATATTAATCTACGTACAGCATGCAGTAATCGTTTATTAAATTAAGTGGCAGTCAGCTAGACACACTCTGTCGTTAGAGTTGAGAGCGGACGTCTGGCTGACGCCTCCCCGAGGATAACTTTCATTTCACTCCACTTTGATAAGCGATGTACACTAAGTTGTGCATTAATTATCTGTTAACTTTAAATAGTACATAAGTTTTGACGCTTTCATTAATAGATTCTGAATTTCAAGAATACAATTTTATGGAAGAAAACATATTATAAAACTTAGTGGTGATCACTAAGGGCTTATACAAAAACTGGTTTCCTAATTACAATATTTCCTTAACTCTCGGTTTAAGCCGATTTTCGAAATTTAATAAAAACAGAATACTTCAAATAAAATAGCGTTTCTTTTAAGTTCTTTATTTTGTTAAAGCTTAACACTGTTTCAAAAAATACTTAAATTTACTAAAATTGTATTCGTTATCCCTCGCCAGGAATTATGATAAAAGAAAATACAAAACAAAATGTATTACAAAAGTATTTTCAAATAAACCTTAATATTATTACTCAATTGAACAACATATTTCATCTTGTTTTATTTGTATCTATGGCGGTTTAATGTGAAAATATTTAAGTTTTTAATTTAATATTTTAAAAAGTCTAATATTTGAAACTAATTTATCGAATTGAATTCAAATGTCACAAACATTGTTAAATGTCCGGTTTTTCAAAGTTTTTCAGTTTTTTAAAACCGACAATCTCCAGTGATCGCCTGGTACTTGCAATATATTAGAAGCGTCGAGATATGACCATCAATTTATTATTACACGGTGACTTCCCAAAATAAGATTAACATTAGAACTAAGGCTAGCACTCGCTATATATAATATTATTATTTAAAAAGATCGATATTTTGATTTCCTGCTGTAAATTTAATCGCCGTGCTGTTAATAGTACGTAAAAATCGTTTTTTAATTTATAGAATTAACATCCATAAAAAATAAAAAAATTAACGACCTTTCATTGTAGCTTTTTTATGATTCATTTAGAGAATTCGTGATTAATATCGCAATTTATTACGCCATCAATCCGGAAGATTTTTACAGTTAAAATATCATACAAAGAAATACTGTAAACTTGAAAGTAAAATTATAATAAAAAAAATGCTCATTGAGTATTTATTAAGTATTTAGGTATCTTCGGCTTTGAATAAAAAATCTTAAGATTGTACAAATATGCTGGTTTTTAAGTCACGTTATAAAAATGTTCTATTTATCGACTTCTATAAAATTCGCGTAGAAATTTTTGGACTATAAAAAATGGGACAAAGAGCTTTTTTTGTTTTGTATCGAAACTAAATGTAATATTTGAAATTATCCAGCAAACGAGAAAAATCTGCGGATTCATGTACCAATTTCGACACCCAGTTCAGGAGACATTTCAGATATCACGTAAGGAGTGTGAGAAGATAATAAAATCTTTAAAACATAAAAATTAATTCGTACAAAATCGTAAAACCGCGTAAATCGAGGGTGTCATAAAATTTCAATTTAGTGCAGGCTCTGTCACGTCAATTGTGTTTTCAGAGACACATAATGAATTCACGTCATTTGCTTGTTTAATTCAACTGTTATATTATATATTTTAAAAACAATAGTTTTTATTCAAAATTATCTTTACACCCGTTTTCTGTATTCCGATCATACCAGTTAAACAGCTTTCACTGCAGCACGTGTATTTTACTGAACATAAAATTTCACCCTTTGTAAAATGTATTAAAAAGATAAAATATGAAAAACGAGATATTCTCTGTCCTGTATTATTGGTTTCTGGAAATGATAATAACGTTAACGATTCAACAAAACGTAACCTTCGTAATATTTTTTTAATTTGAACATAAAAAAGTGTTGTTATTTCGTTGGTGCCTATTCTATAATACAAAAGCGTTACGGTAAATGAAAGGCGCGCTTTTTATTATATTTTCAATACAACTGAAAGTAAAAATAATAAGAAATCAATGCTGTAGCTTGTAAAACGTAACCCAAACCTTTGCAACACCGCACATATTACACACTAATATGTCTAAAAGTCATATTGAAATAGTACTTTCACTTAATCTTACAAATGGCCTCCTCATTTCTGCATTTTATTACCGTCAATCTTCTACTTCTCAATGCCAGTTGATCAGCAACACCATGTAATTAGCACTAGAGCATCCAATCAGGGGACCTTTTTGTGATCCTTGAATTTTGGGTTTCAAAATATTTTCAGGATCTCGGGATCCCGGGATTGATCGTTTCCCATAATTTCTACATATCACTATTTTTTTACTTATCACTAATTTGAATACAAAAAAAATAAGACATTAAAGCTAAGGGCCAAGACGGCTCTGTAGGCCAGACGGAGTCTGTAATAATATCTCTATAATTTGCTTATTTAAACCGCAATTTTTAATATGATATTTGTATCTCATTTCTTATAAATATTTACTTTCTCATTTTGGCGTTATCTAAATAAAATGAAAACGTAAAATATTTACAGCGAAAATTCTGTTTTTTTATTTTCAATGGAACAACATTGCAATCAGAAGACTGTATAATTCCTGACTGGCAAAACTTTCATTGTTTCGATGGTTTCGGCGGTAACTTTGTGGAAGTTCATTTTAATAGAAAATTTAAATTAACTTTGATTATTCCACGTATTGTGTTACTAATTGTGACACGTGTTTCGCCTTCGATTTCGATTTTTCCTTTTTAAGGAGAAATATTATTAAATAATATTCTTAATAGCACAGGTGGTTCCCCGTTACTCAAATTGTTTCCAATTAATAGAGTAATCACAAAGCTAGCTGATTGATTGTAGCTCATTAGTTTAATAGTTTGTAATGTTTAACGTCATTAGTAGTATGATTAAATTTGTTTGCACTGTTTCGATTTTATAATCCCCTCTTTGCTTCCCTTAAAAAGGAAAAATCCCAATCTGATTGATTACAACTCATTAGTATCATTAGTATCATTATCTGTTTGTTTTATTTCGATTCTACACCCCCCTCCTTGCTCCTCCTAAAAGGAAAAAAACCCAAACCTCCATTTTGTAATTTTATAATTTTAAAATGTTAGAATCAATCTTGCTTCATTACTTAAGCAAACTTTGCGATAGTAAATCTGAAGATGCCTCTGAAAGAGGCGAAACACGTGTCACAATTAGTAACACAATACGTGGAATAATCAAAGTTAATTTAAATTTTCTACTTTCATTGTTCACTGAAGAATGAAGATTGACTTTCCTCGGGTAAAATATATAGTGTCTTCAGCAACACCAATTTGTGCATCCCGATATTCCCAACCCGTTGTAATTTCAGTAAACTACTTAAAAGTATTTTAGAAGATTTAAAATTTTCAATTATTAACTCTAGTTAATTGCAGGTCTTAAAACACTTTGTAATATATTGATTAAAAATTATCACGTTAAAAAACACAAAGTTACGTAGAAACATCTTGAAGTCTGCCTCTATAAGGCTTGCAGTTTATCCATTGTTAGATGATTGCATTTTAATAATAAGTGAGCTCTCTGAATTCTAATACAGGGAAAATATATCAATACCCGTATTTCAGTTTTTTATACACGAATACCGCCATTAAAAAAGAACCTAACGTATAATATTATATGGCGAAATACATCGATATCTTTAATTTAATTGTTAAAAAATATCTTTATTATGTAAACATATAAAACTGATTTCTTCAAGTGTTTAAAATATATAGTTTATTATTGTTTTAACCTTAAAAGTTTGATTGCACCTTCCTGCAAATAAGTCCAACTGCAAGAAAAGCCCTCCCTAATCAAACGTCTGTTGGAAAAGCAGCCATTTAATATATTACTGTAATACCTATATACCGGTACTTAATTTTGTTGTAACCGGTATTTTGATATAGATAAAACAGACAAAATGACGGAATCTCGGGTTTAGTAACACTAGTATTTTGTGACACAGTTAGTACGAATCTCATCTAGGTTTTGAATAGTTTAAATTAATAATTTAATAACAAAAAAAACATTATACTTAAACGCCCCTATGAGTTGGCGTTTTAATAAAAAAACTACTAATATATGCACACGATTATTTAAATTATAGGTGGACTATGCTAAATTTATAAAGACGTGCATTTATAAATGTCCGTCCACATTTACGTCCAACTTAAACAATATTGAACAATTAAAAGAAGGCACATTCAAATACTTTGATATATATGTGTACATATTATATATACTTTTAATGATTTTAGTAATGGAAATAAAATCTAGATTTTGAAAAATTATAGTTAGCTGTGATTGCTTAAAGAGTTCAATATCAGTGGTGTTCGCGACCCTCTTAGTGCGATTCTTGCTGATAATATTGATTAAAGCATGGTTCAATAAGCCAACGCAAGAAGCAATTTGTTGTTAAGACATTTCGACAATGTAGGGACAAAGCTTGAATTGGTTCAGGAAGTCATTAGGATCGGAAATGCCTTTAACTGAGCTGCCGACCTTCGAGAGTTAATTATATATAACATAAGTAAAATAGACCCAGAGGTCGAGTGCCAGTTCATCGCACTATGTTATAATTGTAGACAATAATAAACCTAGCCGATTTGTCGGCTGTATAATAACATAAAGGAACGAACCTTCTAGAGAAAAGCTCATCAGTATGTTAGGGATAATGCTTAGTATGTTGTTTATGTTTATTAATGACGACTTCGTTTCATTCCGATTGACTAATAATTAAGTAGAAACGTGCTTTTTAAGGTTCGTGTAAATGTTTAGTTACCAAAATGAGATATCATAATTTCATTCGAATAATAATTAAGTTTTGAGGGCTTTTAGCCAGTTGTAAAATAGATATTAATCGCTCAAAAAACAAGGTAAATATGCGACGCAGGCAATTTCTTGTATTAATTTTTTTTTTGGGGTCACAGAGTTTAACCACTCAAAGTCAGTCACTCAACCATTCTTTTAGAGAATTTTAGAATAAAACGGTGATAGGACTTGCTGTCGGATTGCTTCTCTCTGTGCGATTTAAAGATTGGGTATGGTAGCAAAGAATCCCAAAGTTTGTATACAAACTTTTTTATTATTATTCAGCGATTTCCTTTATCTAGTTTCATTCATAGTCGATACTGATAATGATTTTTGCAGTTAAATATCTCTTTTAGCTAATGTCTATGCAATCGGTAACAAATAATATAAATGGCTAAAACATTGAATAGTTTAGAAAGAGTTTTTTTCTTTTCTCGGGCAAAAAAATACTGGCCGTTACAATTATATGAAAAATGACCACAGCTGTTTTAAATTTATCTGGCAATTGTAGCTGGTTAACCAAAATCAGTTCCGCTCTTAACCAATAAGAAATTGCAATATATCATTACGCCTAGCATTTTAATTTGATAACTGAATGTATAGAGTATCCTAAAGAAATTATATAATATCGTATTTAAGTATTTGAACACAGATATAAGTTTTAAACGTGTTTTACTACACATAAATTTGTTTCTAGCAGTAAACGATGCCTATCTTGGCGGTCGTTTGTACAAAATCATTATTGTGTTGTCAAGCCGCTATTATCCAAGCCGGAAATAAAATTTCGTAAATTGAGAAACGGATCTGTAAATTTGTTATTGATTTCCGCGTACGTACCTGCCAACTACCTCGTTCGTAACTCAACCACCGGTCTACACGTTATAATTTTTATTACATCATGCATGCACCTAGTGTTTTTGTTCTGCAATCACGCGTCCATAATTTTAATTGATTCAAACACGTTTGAAACGTCATATTGTAGTATCACAAATAGAGTGTGCATTTTGATATCGAATGAATATGCATTGATGCTAAATCGGTGAGGTATTATATCACTTTGTATTCAAACTGAGCCTGTACCAAATTATTCATATTGCGTTGCACTAAATGCTTTGTTCATACAAAGGAACAGCTAATAGTAAAATCGTATTGAAGGCGATATCACATTCGTGTTATCACGTGTACATTAATGCTACGTCACTGGCAATTTAGAATTACTGATGTATTATTTATAATCAAAAATAGTATGTAATATAATTTAAACTCTTTCAGTACTACGTATCAATATTCTTACAAGTCCAAAACTATATTTTTTGGCGTTACTGAAGCGATCAGTTGTATTCATACTATGCCATTCATTTTTCCAAATACTAAAATAATATATTCATTTTATTACAAGAATGTTTGGGAATCGGTGGGAACACAGAGTCTGAGACAATTTTTTTTTTTTAAATCCATATCCGCTCCCTATACGGAGCATATGGTCACCACGAAGCTCCTCCACAATTCTCTGTCTCCAGCCAGTCTCCTCGCCTCCTCCCAGGTCATCCCAGCGTCCCGTAACTCCGCCGAGTACATCCTGTGGATAGTCATCAGTGGCCTTCCACGACGCCGGGATCCATCCGGCCGGAAGAAGAGACAGGCAGGGTTCAGGCTCTCTTCAGGCATCCTCAACACGTGTCCAAGCCAGGTCCACCGCCGTTTCTTTATTTTTGACGTGATAAGAGGCTGGTTAGTCCGTTCTCTTATCTCCGTGTTCCTGACAAAGTCAGACCATTTCACCCCTAGCATTCGTCGCAGGCATCTGTTTTCGAAGCACAGTATACGGTTACTCTGCGCTTTCGTAAGGTGCCATGATTCGCAACCGTAAAGCAGCACTGTTAAGATACATGCGTTGAATAGGAGGCACTTGGTTCTGACCGAGTACAACCGTGAGTCCCAGACTTTCCGCATTGAGTTAAAGGTTGCTCCAGCTATCCCTAATCGGATCGCGAGCTCTTTACACGGATTGCCATCTCCCGTGATGTGTACCCCCAGGTACCTGAAACCGTCGACTCTTTCGATGTTTTGACCGGCGCTCGTCAAAGGGTAGTGTGGGTCCGGACAGGCACTGTTGCAGAGTACATTGGTTTTACTCGCATTGATTTTAAGACCGATGCGATATGAGTTTCTCTGCAGTCTATCCATTGTCTCTTGAATACCCTCGACAGATTTATCAAATATAACAGCGTCGTCTGCATACTCGAGGTCGCATAGCTTTCGATTGGGGGTAACGGTCACACCTCGGTCAGGTGGAATTGACTTCCTCAGAATGAAGTCGAAGATTATAATGAAAAGGAACGGAGCTAAGACGCAGCCCTGTCTGACCCCGGTTGAGACTCCAAACCATTCAGTGGTTATATCACCGATTCTTATGCAGCATTCGCTCCCCTCGTGCAAGCATTTGATGATGGCAACAATCTTGGTTGGGATTCCGTACAATTTTAATATGTTCCATAGAGAAGACCGGTGCGGACTATCAAAGGCCTTCTCGTAGTCTACAAAGCAACATGCCAGCGAACTGTTGAATTCGTTGCATTGCTGAAGAAGGCACCTAAGATTGTGTATTTGGTCCGCGCAGGATCGGCCAGGTAAGAACCCGGCCTGGTTTTCCCTGAGGATACTCATAATTGGAATCCTTATTCTCGCCAATACTATCTGCGCCAGGACCTTGCCAGGTACGCTGAGCAGCTTTATGCCACGGTAGTTGTCACAGCACAGTGGATCACCTTTTTTGTGGATTGTGACTACCTCGCCATTAACCCAGTCCCTCGGACAGCGCTCTTGCGCCCACACCATACTAAGAAGTTGGTGCAGGGGGTGCAGAAGCGCCTCCAGGCCGTACTTTAGGAACTCTGGATGTATACCATCCATGCCCGGCGCCTTCCCGTTTTTTAAGCGCTGCACAGCCGAGGAGATCTCAGCATGTGTCGGCGCATAGTCTGGAATGTTCGACGCTCGAGGAATTTTCGTAATTGTGGCTTCATTGGGTATATCAAAGGGGTCCGAAGGAGGGGGGCGGTTAAGCACCCCGCAGAAATGATCTCTCCAGATCTTTTTGACACGCTCTACGTTCGACTCTATCGTTCCGCTGGGACTACGGATAGGCCCCGCGGTTGGCAGCCGTCTGCCGCAAATTTCACGTGTTATTTTGAAAAGTCTTCTTGTGTCATTCCTACGTGACGCCACTTCTGCTGCTTTGATCTGCTTGTCCAGGAATCGGCGTTTATCGAGTCGCACAGACTTTTTAACTATCTTATCCTGGAGTTGATAGTTAGTCCGACGTTCCTCGACTCGATTTGAGTTCGTCTCACTGTCCCTCAGTGCTTTACGCCAGGCTCTCTCTTCAATATTCTTCCACGTGTTGTCAGACATCCACTTTAGCTGGGTACTTTTTCTGACTCCAAGCACCTCATGCGCGGCTGACGCAGACAATGGTCAAGTATTATTGTGTACACCTCACAGGATCAATTAAACCTCTGCTAAAAAAAACTATAACTCAAAAATATAGATTCTTTAAATGTATGTACGCTATTTTGTAAATCAATGAAAACCTTAAAAATAATATTATAGAAAGATACAGCATATTGGTCACGCTTATCTATTTTAAGAGAGAATGATGACAAGACCTGGAAAGTAACTAACCGCATTTGGCACAGATTTATATTGTATTGGCTTATTAACATACATCTAATAATGTTCTATCAATGATTTATTTTAAACTTTTTGGGAGCTTAAATTGTTAAAATCTTTTAAGGGTTCGGCTGTTTATAGTTGTTTCATTAAAAAAGAAACGAAGTACCTACGCACTTAAATAGTTTGTGGCCTAAATTTGATATCACGATTCATGACTTACACCACTTATGTTAGACAACACCCTCGTTCACCTCAAAATATTGTTTATTTTAAATGCTCATATCAACTTAGAAGTAGCATTTAATTTTACGAGTCTTCTGTCATAGCTTAATTTTATTAGTCTTAAAAAAGCAAACATGTCATGCAAGGTCTTTAACCTACTATTAAACGACATTTGATTACTAAAACAATGTTTGTGTTATGCATTATTATCACGGAAGGTAACATATATTATTGTCTATGCATAGACACGGGTTTGTTTATGTTATTTAAACTTGGAACGTCGTCTCGTATCTTATCGCCTAATATTTATATTTATCTTTTACCTGAGCAGTATTTTTTAAATAACAACATTATCATTTTTTCATGCCGTCCACGCTTTGTTCAACATTATGTGGACTTTAAAATCTTTATGATTTAATGACTCACCTTGCACTCAAGTCGTATTTTTGAGATAAGTCAGCGACCGACAAGGCCATAAATAACAGACCAATTACAATTACCTCTACTCACGATGTAGCAATACGCAATAATTATTATATTGAATAAGGAAGCCCGAATTATATTTTTATTCCATAATATATATGTTATAACAAATACTTGGTCGTTGTGTAATTTACAAATAATTGTATTGCCTCCTACCTTCAGATTAATAATAATAAATTATTTTTTCGTTCTAACGTGTATTAATCGTCAGTATACTACCGGAAAACTATCAAAAATTTGGTGTTTTGAATAATGAAATGTATGAATACAGATCGATAGATATTAACACACTCTATCGTTTGAAAAAACAAGCTCACTTGCACAACATTTATTTATTTCAATATTTAAAGAAGTATAAGGCACAACATCTGTGTTAGTTGTAGAGTTGTCTTATTTCTACAGTAACTTAAAGATGATAAGACGACTAAACGTTCTTGAGCTGTAAACAGTTTGGTCAATTGTTATTTTTTCATTGACTTTATTGCCAATGGTACTACATTGACACCTCGCTTCACGAATGTATTCGGAAAATTGATCAAGGTTTTTTGACATAACGTTTTCTGTCAGCATCCGACGATTATATTTGTGTCATTTTTAGATTATTCTTGTATTTTTTCGTGAAATTCTGTTTAAAAAAAGTTCTGTATAATCTTATAAATGAACCTAATCCACAATCTTCAAATCTTCACATTCCTCAACTTCACCAATCCAAACTATTGTAATAAATAATGATTTAACTAAAATAATATAACCAATGTTATATATATTTAATGCAGTCGTTAATGAGTAATATCGACTCAATAAAAATATAATATTGTCCTGTCTACGCAGTTTTCGCTAATTTACCGTACAATTTTAAACAAAAAAAAAACATTTATTCACTGTACGCTCGTATCTCTTATGTGTATACAAATAATTAAGTTTTTATTTTGTTCATGTGTATAGACAAAAAGTTGTATTTTTGTCATTGACCCAATGTTAAATGTAGTACATAAATTTAGTGGTAAATAATATTTGCTTAGCACCTTAAATATTTATTTTCCCCGAACAATTAAAGCTAAAATTTCGTATAATATATCACTTTATTTACAGCAATAAAATTTTCTCTTTGCTTTATCTCGTTTCGCTGAAAATGTAGAGACAAAAATAAATATGAAATTATCTACCTTGTTTCAAACAACGTGAAATTAGAACCCTAATCTTAACGGGAGCCGTTTTCCACTTCTGAGAATTTCGTCTTTGATAATTGTTTTTCCAATGTTGTCTAATTAGGTTCTTTTCGTGGAATCGTCTTATCACAAAACATGTTATTCTACAAGTTCTTGATATTACATTACGTGAGACCGAAATCTATTCCATTGCTCGATGTATATTCTGGGTAAAATATTTCAATTGAAATACAATTCAACATCCTTACAACGTCAATGTATATATAAATTGTACTTAGTAAGAGAATATTATTATTGAGTATCGATAGCACTCTGAACAACGAGTATAGTGATTCTGAAGTAGATCGATAAAATAAATCATCCGCTTTCAATCAACATCTGTTATAATTACCCTTATAATTATTATTGCTAGTTATTTTCCTAAATATGAAAAATACTTCGTTTATTCAAAAAAATAAAATACTATTTTTTTATAATTTCACTTTTATTCTAAATGATCAAGACCAGTTAATCAAATTTTAATTTATGGAACTAACTAAAAATCACTGTGGATTGTTTAATTGACTAAACCAATATGGCGCGTTTCTTAATTTTGAAATCAATAATGATCCATAATTGCAATTAACCATTGAAATTTGGTAAGTAATAACACAAGACTGTGACGTATATTAAAACTGGAATAAGACCGTTTCCCACCTTTCATAGACAATAAGTTACAAGGTATGTATTTTTTATACGCTATTAAATCTCTTCAATTGGGTGTGCCACAGATTTCCACAACACATTTATTATATTATGTATACTCACTAAACTTATTAATTCACAGCAGTTCACCATCCTTTTGGCATTCTATGTGGCAGAGGAACTTATGATTTTTCCAATCTTTTTAATTATTACATGTATATTTTTTAAATTGTTAATCATTATTAAGCTGATGCTGTCTATGACTTATCATCATAGTATATAAATCTTAGTTATATTATTAGATAAAAGCGATGTAAAAGTATTCCATTTTTCACTTCAAATGCGACAGTTCTATAAAAGCAATATATAATCTTTCAGGAGTCTTCTAGCTTTGCGATTTTAAACTTATCTCGTGTATAACTACTATCATAACTGTAAAAACAGACATATATCTGAGAAAATTGAAAAAATAATAGGTAGTAAAGTGAAATCACGTTGCTGAAAATGTGAAAAGGGAAATAAAAACTACAATAAAAAGGTTACCGTCACTGAAAGACGCCGTCGTAATATAAAACAAAATATCAATAAACATTATTGTAACTTCTTTTTTACTTTAATACAATGTACGGAATTAATCTATATTAATAAAATCACTTGCGAAACTACAGCAGCTGCATTAGAAAATTTACACGGTGCAGACAAATTTTAAACTATATAATGAATTCGTTTTTCAATAACCTTTCCACAAATTTTATAACGATTAAATTTCATATATTACTTTATTTTGTGATATAAATTCCAATATAAAAGGCATCGATGTTTCTAAATGTTTCTAATGTCGATAATTTCCGTATTTAAATGTGCAGTTTTGGAATACTGACACTAACCTAATAATTTAAATGTCATGTACTCAATAAATTGTATCGATTTTAATAAAGTCAAGGATAACAGTGTCATTCTATGCGTAAACACTAGAGGTCTGCACGGGCCCGGCCCGCGGACCGTGCTCGGGCGGGTAACCGCAATTGAGATTCGGGCTCGGGCCGGGCCCGGGTAAAGAAATTATTCTTCAGAAAAATATTTCAGACTATTTTCGTGTCATAAGTCAGCCATGGTGGTTTCAATTATGACTAGTTCTATAGAGAATCGTAAATTTGTAAAATACGGGTTTTTTTCGGACTGTGTAGTATAAATCCGGGTTTCGGGTTGGGTTCGGGTAACAAGTGTGGTATTAGACTCAGGCCCGGGCCGGGTCGGGCCTGAGTCTTTTGGGCTCGGACTTGGTAATTTTGTAAAATTTCGGCCCGTGCAGACCTCTAGTAAACACTCAATCCAATCTGTGCTGTTGAGCTTTTTACGGTGGATGATATGTTACATCAGCTGTTTCGAATTTCATCGGTGTAGCGACAAAAGTTATCCTTCATTGGTGTCATAATATTATTACCAATGAAATATTGGATATAGTTTGGTATTTATCCTTCAATAAATATCTTACCTTTAACTACATACAATTATTTAATATTTTTTTTTTCAAATACGATAAAAGAAATAACTTATTGGAAACAGTGCATATAAATATAAATATTTATATAATTCAAGTTGAAAAAAGGTACAACAAAACCTTTAGTGCTATCTGCCAGACACTGTGGGTTAAAAAATATACATTTTAGTTAGTGTACTTGTATAACTTTAAACTAGATTTATTCCACTTAGAGTTTTTGGCGTACCGTGGGAAATATAAAAAACTACAACCTCGCTTATTTTTTATTTTACATACATATTGTCCGGATAACGACCAGAAAATCGTACAAAGTTTTTTTTTATAAATAACAATACTTACGATTTTGTTTTTTAATATTTACTTATTTGTAAAATCATATAAAAGTGACGTATTATCAAAGGAAAAGTCCGTATATTTGTTTAAAGGTACCATTTGATAAGCGTGGTAGCGTTAGTAGTCAAGTCAACGATATAGGTGGATAAATATTAAATGCTACGTGAAGGTCGACCAAACTCTTTGTTCCGAGAATAGAATATCTAATTTAAAGACGAGAGAAGCTAGCATGGTGAAAGATTTCACGTATGATGTTTTGAGGCCATTGCCGGGATCTATCTGAAATATAAAGCACTATGTATTTTAACCAAATATTGGAGAATTATTTGAACATACACTTTAACATAATCTTCACATACAATGTCTAACATTAAATAACAATGTACGATAACAAAGAAGTCGCTTTATATAAATTGACTATTTGTAATGTGATATTAAATTTGATTCATGTAGGTTAAATTGTTATTGCTGAAGCCTACCTGCTCAAATTATAATCAGGAACTACTATCATAACTATACAAATCAGCCAATGTTGCTTTAGTCTCTTCCTCCACTACACAACTAAAAATATCGCCATATCTTTTTCATAATATGCCCGTTACCAAATATGTCTTCTTCGCCTTATCTTCCTTTACTCTTTCTCTGAAAGATCAAATTAAGCACGTTAATGTCAAATCTTAAAGTAATATTTGACACACAACAAAAAAATATAAAATTAAAGCATAGTCAATAAAAGACATCACAAAAAATTTTGATATTGACCTTGCCAGTACACGAACTAGAATATTGTGATCACCTATCTAAGCTCATATCGATAGGCTACGTCAATATTTCACTATGTTATCAAACGTATACCTTTCCAAAAAAAAAAAAACTGTATTATTTTGATTCCAAATGATTTTATATCTATTATATTGAAAGGTCAATAACAATTTTACTGAAAATATAATAATTATATGAGAGTCATTAAATGAATACGATATATGCAATCATTAATATGCATAGGTATGTCACTTAACTTATGGGCAGCATTAATTAACCGGGGTAAAATATTGATAGTATACTGTCTGTAATCGTTGTTTTGTTAAAAGATAATTTGTTAAATACAAAATTAAATTTGTTAGCTTTGTTGTTATCCCACTAGACACGTGACACGTAAGCATCATCAGTCCTTACATCGCATGGTTTACGAATAAAAGAGGCGAAACACGAGTCATACTTTGTAGCACAACAAGTGGAATGACGAAGTTATAAAATTTAATTTGATATGAAAAATGAACTCCAACCAAGTTACCTTCGAATCCATCGAACATAATAAATGGTATTTTTTTTGTTACGAATATCCGTTTTTTAAATGTTGATTAAAAGCATCCAAGTATTATGAAGTTACTTAAAAATCCTTTCCTCAACATCCACCTACGCGCTTAAAAATTCTACTGTATTTTATTTGTGTAAAATCATTTTATATTCTCTGCTTTACACTGGAAATCAACGATATGCGCATTTGCAATCAGCTGACAACGCATTGCCAAGAACGTTTATTAAAGCACGACACAGTGTATTTTGCTGTTTTTATCAAAATATAATTATTATGTTTAGTAAAAGCGTATTTTATTTACATCTCAGAAAAACCTTTCGTTTTTCAAATAAGCATTTTTATTTGTAATCAGGTGGATCAGTCGAAATTGTTTTTAAGATAAGTGAAACCGGCACTAATGTGGAATATAATATACTGACCACGTGCTTTGCGTTATTACATAATCTCGTTTCACGTAGAATGGACAGTAAATTATGATTAAGTTGTTTCTATAAAATAATAAATTAACGTATTAAAATGAAGCAATGTATCTAAAATGAGTAATTTTAATAATAGCAAAATATGTGAAGTAAAAAAATATCAACAAAACATTTATTAATGTTCACTGAATGGTAGTAAATCATTTACCCTCGCGTATAATCAGAATGGTCCTGTTGAACTTCGTGAGCAGGTATTTGCGAATAATATTACAGCAGTGGCCTAATTTCGGGGAGAATAGAGTGACAGTACAAAACCCCTTGTGTTTAACTAGTGTAGTGGTCAGCAAACTCTTTAATCAACTGAGGCAAATATCAGCTATACAACGATTAAAATGTCTCCTTTTAGATGATTCTTTATAACTTAAGCTATATAGGTAGGTGAATTGTTATTTACTTGATTAGAGCACTCATAATCTGGCTTTTGCCTAAAAGGTTCTCAGTCTGATTGAGGTACGTTCGCTGAGGTCGCCTCTTGTTTTAAGACCGAAAACATGAAATTTCAATCGCACTGTATGTGGTATTTTGTGAAAGAGCCATTCTCAAAGAGCCAAAGAGCCGCATGTAAGTCAGTTTGCTGACTATATCTCTGGCCCAAGCATTTTTTGGAATGCTATTCATCAAAACTGCATTTTCTTCCGACTTGGTTTCTCCATGACTTTGTACGTATTGAGGAGGAACTGAATGAATATTACCTGATACAAAAGAAATAGAAACACATTTTAAATTGATGACATTGACAAGGATTTGCAATCGAAGTGGGAAAATCAAATCACAATAAATACAATAATGTATGAACAAGTCATTATAATGAATTCTTCAGAGTCAAAGAGATTTACGTGTTGGATAATTGGATGAAATCCTGCAGGCTGTATTCTGTAGTAAGTAGGTATTCTTAACATTAATTAAAAAATGAATGACATTTAACAAAATAATCGAGTAATTTAATTGTAAAGCATTAAGCAGCTGCTTTGTGACCATAATGAAATAATGATATACATACATGTATGTACTCAATTTTAAGAATGAATTTTAATTAAAGTAGTAATACATATTACTAAACCAGTTTTTTTGTTTAAATAAATAATCTATATTCACTGTGATTCATAATGCATTTAATTAGCAATGACATAATATTTCAATGATAATAAATTCTTAGCTGTAATTACTGATAATAACAATCATGTGAAATATTTTCTTCAATAAACTAATTAAGTTTTTATCATTAATGTCGCATTATATTTCAAAACGAGTCGTTACAAATATGACGAAATCACAGCCACAAATATATTATTGTATCGAAAATAGAACGTGGGAACAAGGTTGAAATATTGTTTTATCAATTTTAATACAAAAACAATTAGTGTGATTTTTGAGAGTTCTCACATTTTCAAAATGATGTAAAAAAAAAAACACGTATAAATGTGATGGAAAACAAAAATGTTTTTAATTCAATATTATATTATTCTGATAAAGTACATATGTTATATAATACATATTTGCAATTTACAATTACGCCTGCTCCAAAGTTCAACGAAACGGTAATTGTACCTAATATTTTATTTTTAAAATGTATATGAAATCCAGAATTTCATAGAGCTCTGGCCATGAGGACGTATGTTTTTTTTCCAAGAAACATGAGTGTCTTCCATATGCGCCCTACGAAAGACTTGAAGCAAATAGATAACAACAAGATCTCCTAAAATCTTATTTGTATCTTCGCCCTCTCTGAAAAAAGATTATTATTTATTTCAAAATTGTGGAATAAATACATCATATTTTTTATAGGGAACAAATTGCATGGTCAGAATTTAAATCAATCTTTGGTTAGAATAAAAATATTATGCGGTTAGAATATTTGAGAACCATTTTGGTTAGGCTAGGTTAGGCTTTTTTTATTTCATTTAAATTATGACTATTTACACTGACGATATACAAAAATACGAGCCATTTTTATATATGAGGAGCAAACATTCAAAAAGAGTTTTGTCACAAATTTTGAAAAATGGCGTTTTATACCAATTCTGATAGCCCATAATACAACCTATGAATGGAAATCAAAATTAGTGTTCAAAAAGGTTTTTTTTCATATAAAAATTAAATCATAAAGTTGACACATTCATACAAACCGTTACTTTTGCAACACTTAAATCATCATTTTCCAAGCTTTGTATTTGTGTGACAAAACACTTTTTGAATGTTTGCTCCTCAATTATTCTGTGGTTTTATTAAAAACGACACTGAGCACCGTTCAAACCATTTACAATAATTTATAAGCCAATATATTTCTTTATTCACTGGTATGTGCATAGTTCTAAAATATGTACTCATGCTTTCATCAAATCGATGATCATAACTTGTAACACAATATTAGAAATTGCATGAACACGCTTTTATCTCGCGAGTGCAGAAAGCCTCTCACGATTCTATTTTTAGAACTGGTGCACCGTTCTCGTCCTCTCGGCCGACTCTACTTCTCGAGTCATCGAACCAGGCGTGCAGGAACCTGCCTCTTGCTTCACATTCTGTTAACTTAGCTAGGGGGCACAGAGCACCGGTATGCCGGCACAAAAAAAACCCGGCACCATTTTTGATAACAATTAATTTTAACTTTGAAAAATACAATGCGGCCGGCACTTGACTTTCTCTATGAAACAAAATCTCTTTTTAATGTCATTCGTTCCAATTTTAATAAATGTGTTCGTTTGTTTTGTTGACCACTTTCGAATTGTTCCAAATATGAAATTTAGTTAACGCACGGTATTTTATTTGCGTGGCAACAAAAGTATGATAGAAAATTTAATATTTTAATTCGGTTATCACTAACAGAACGTTGTTGAAAAAATATTAAACAAATTAATTCAATAATTTATAGATTATTATGTTTTTTTTAAATATGCTCCTTGAAATACAAAAAAAAATATTGTCTAATATACTATTTCTAGTGACAGTTTAAGCATAATGGAAGCCCCAAGTGCAATATAATTTGGAGGACCTGTTTTTTGCATGACATAAAATAAGCGCAGTGATAAATTTAATTTATTTTTATTTTACATTGACTTTGAATTATATAAACTCTTTTTGGGCCCCAAGCGAGTGCTACGTAGGCCTACGGGGTAATCCGCCACTGTTAGTATCTATAAATAGTATATTATCATATTCATATCGACTAAACAGGTATTCCAACATCTTTTTTAATTTAGCGTATCTACCCACGCAAACTAGCTTTCCCAGCATCATTTTTTTTCACAATAAAAAGTTGGGTGATTAGCTCTCAACCAGTCCTTTTTAAATATCTTATGTCGTAACACTAATAAAATTAAATATCTTCTCATCTTATTTGTGATTAAAAATGTATAAGGGGATGATATATTCATAACAAGCTCTCTTAAAATATCAAATATTGAAATTTTCATATTATATGTATGTATGATTTTTATTTTTATATAAATCTTATATAAATGATACTTTGGGTGATAGATTCACAACCATTCTTAATACCTTAATAAAAATACAACATAGGTATGTAGAACAGAAATACATGTTTTCATGCCGGATGTGTGGACTGCGTTCAATTTTTTATTTGCATTCCCATGCTTGAAACCGCAAGATCATAAAAAATCGAATGTTGTGTAATGTAACAATGAGCGTATTATTATTAACATAATATTTTCAAATTTTAAATATATCTTTCAATATGTTCAAATTTTCGATTGAGTTCTTTCTCTATTTAGTATAGTTTGTTCTTCTAACGAAAACGTCATATCGATAATTCAATCTTTGCCAATTGGCTTAAAACAACTTGGGAAATATCCACAAGAACGCCATAATACAACTCTAATAGACAAACCACCTGTAGAATATATTTATATATTGAGAAACGTTTATTATCATACTATGTATGTATACTTATGAAAAAATCAATAATAATACGATACCATTTATAAAAGAATATAAATTAAATTGAAATATTGTTTAAGCATTCATTATCAGTATGTTTTCCATAAGATATTAATATTTCTCACATTATCTGTAACTTGCAACAAAAATATACATAATTTCACACTTGAAACACTTTGAAAATGATTTTTGACTAAAGGTATTTTTTCCAGTCATCGACGATCCCCATGGCGTTCAAAATGTTATTTTCAAAGCAAGAATTATTTCAAAAGCGATGCAAACAGTTTGACACAAGTTTGTTTCAGAAAAAAAAACATAAAACCAAACATCAGAAAGCAAGTGAAGTGAACATAGCAAAATAACCAACAAACCGTTCAGCAAAATTATAAACTGTATTGTTCAAAAAAATATATTCATATTTATATGAATATTGGTCGATAATAGTAAAACTTACACTAGCTGAAAGATTATTTTATAATAGAATTCTACAATAAGTCTTACTTACAATTCGTTCGAACATAATATCAGAGCTTAATAAGTGTTAAGTTAATTTCGTTTCAATTAAAATTTGAAACTTTGATAAATTATACATGAGCAGCATCACCGCTTGTATGAGTTTGCAAGCTTTGATCAGCGTATTTTAACTAGGGCACCCAATCCCGGACCCAATTTGTGATGCCGGGATTTCGGGATATACAATATTTTAATCCCGGGATTTATCATTCACCATAATATCATGCCACAACTGCTTGACATAATTGCCGAAGAAAATGGGTAATTAAGAGATTCCAGAAATTTTATCAACTCTGAGTAACGATTTGATAGATTCCACAATAATTCAGAAGTCGGAAACCTTTTTTTAGCTCCTTCCTCTGAAAATGTTACGAATTGATAGATTACAAAATTATTTAAAAGTGTAAGTACATTGTTTTAGCTTTACTTACGATTTTTTACGTGCTATAGTGAATCCCGAGTACTAAGACGATCCCGGGATTACAGGATCTCAAAATTGGTCAGGATACCTGATCCCAGGATTGGACGCCCTAGTTTTAACCCAACAGACACAAAAAATAATATACGAGCACATTACCTTAACTATTACATTAACGAAACTATTTAAAAAAATCGTATAATATTTATTATGATCGCTCAAGAAATATTTAAATGGTGTGTTAAATACATATTACCAAACTTTAATCTACTATTACATTTTATACATATTACATATTGTGTATAACATAGTTAATCAAATTACGTATTTTTAGTGGGTATTTATTGAACATTACTTTTAAGAAATGTCGTAAAAGTATATATTATAAAACAAAAACTGTATGGTAGCTAGCTGATTTGTATTGGTAGAATAATGAAAATTATTTAAAAACATCGTTATTCTATTAAAAAGTAGTATCAAAGTCTTTTACACAATTCTCGATCATTCATTGTTTGCATTAATACATACCATTCACATTAGAGGTCTGTACGAGCCGAAATTTTATAATATTACCCGGTCCGAGCCCGAAAAACTCAGGCCCGAGTCTAAATCCGCACTTGTTACCCGAACTCGGCCCGAATCCCAGATTTATACTCCTCAGAACCCGTTTTTTACAAATGTACGATTCAATATAGAACTGGTTATAATTAAAATCATCATGACTGACTTAAGACACGAACGTAGTCTAAAATATTTTTCTGAATAAATAAATTCTTTACCTGGGCTAGGCCCGAGCCAGAATCTCAATTGCGCTTACCCGCCCGAACCCGGCCCGTGCAGATCTCTAATTCACATTAACTTTGATTTTTTCGGCTCCAAGCTAACTCTTTCTCATGGCTTTTCATAACTTATCAGCAGTGGTGTAGTGATAAATTAAAAAGTGCCGGGAACATTGCTTATTTTGATTGACCATCACCAACCATTTCTTTTTTAATTTTTGAAACAATAACAACTGTAAACTTTTTTCCATTCTCGGATTGTTAGCGCTTACTAAATTTTTGTGTTCAGCAACTTTTTTCAACTTTTGTACTGAATCATGTTTTGAAATGTTAATACCTAACCTAATATAACTGTATCCTCTGACAAATGTCGAATTTGACTCACTAATCGAAAATACTAGAACATTGCAATTTTCAGTATTACTTATCATACACATTCTTAAATATCTTCTTAATCCGCCAACTCTTTGTTTGTTTTATTAACCATCATAAATATAAGCTTTTATTAATAATTTGTTTTGATGTAAGTGAATACTTTGTAACTCTTTTTCGAAAAGGTTTTTGCATCCCCGTCGAAGAAGTTTAAAAGCTGCTAACTACGTGAAACTTTTGGATACCTTATAAAATCATATCTTTGTGCATCATAATAATACGAGTACACATTTACATATTATTCAAATTTGTACCAAACTCAGCATCGAGAATTTAAATTCATTTCGTTTGTACGAAACGTACTAAGTGTATTCAGTGTAAAACTTACTAATAGCCCTTTTTATTAAAACTTAACGCATTCATAATCACTTTATTGTATCTATAGACATTTTTGAAACCTTAAAGTCTCATTAAATTAAAGTTTGCATTGCATTTATCGTATATATATATTGCAATTTGTAATATAATGTTAATATATTTATGGGATAATGCTAATAGGGTTTGAGGTTATTTTGCAATCATAATAGGTATTGTCTTTATATATATAAGTCAGAAATTGAAGTTGTATACTTATTTGATCTGAGAATATTGTTTTCTCGTAAATTAACAAGCCTTAGTAAAATTTAGCAAGGGGCTCGCGCGAGCCCTACTGAGCCCTTTACAGTCCACCCCTGATTTAAGGTGATTATAAAATTAAAATTTTCTCATTATTTGCAATATCCATAATAAAATAAAATCCCTAATAATTTATAACTATGTATTGACTTGACAGTATCTTTTTCATTTAAGTACAAAATATATATCGACTGTGGAAAGGAAAAAGGACGTAACCCTCAGTTTTTTTCAAAACAGGTTTTTTTTAGATGATCACAATGTATCAAACTTAATACACGTTCTTTAAAAAGGATTCAAGCTGTTAATGCCGAATTAGTATCTAAATTTAGCTTTTAAGTTTGAAAAATATAAGCTTGAAAAAAATTGAAACCAAGAAAAAAGTCTGAAATAAAGGTTTTTCCTTGACAATTTTTTATATTAATATTAGATTATGTCAATTAAACACCAGTTTAGATGGCTCCGTGCACTTCAAAGTTGTGTATAATTCATAATTTGCATATGGCCCAAAATCATCAAAATACGTTTTTTGTGCCTCCTGTAAAATTTTATATGTGTGGGTTACGTCCTTTTTCCTTTCCACAGTCGATATAGTTCTTCACTAATGTGTAAATTATATAAAATACACTTTTCTTTAACATTAAAATCTTTTAATTAACACTGATATTATTTATATACCAGGAAATGAATACTATACCAACGTTAAAAATAAGCACACTTAATTATTAATACTTTTGTTTTCAAAACTCAGCAAGAAGGAAAATTTCTGGACAGCATGTATTATTTATTATTTGTCTCAATATTCCCTCGGCTTTGGGATTGTATAAACTTGGGTATATTTTGTTCTCAGTTGCGAGTAGCGACCTCAATTTAATCCGTACACACCGCCAACGACTACTCAAACAAACCAAAGTTTAAGTCACTTAGATTCTGTCTGGAAATTGCGTCTTTCAGGGGATTTCGGGCTTATCTTGCTTAGGCCTTAACTGACTACTCCTCCATTTTAGGAAAGCGTACCAGCCGTTTTAAATAATACGCCTCAACACAAACGAGGTATTGAAAGTTCTAGCGTTCGCATAATAGGTATTTGTATAACAGAGTTATGTCCTTATCTGGCAGACGGAACTGTCAATTGGTAACGTTAAATTATAACGGCTACTGGAGACGTTCAAGCCCATGCTGAACATATAAATATATCTGCTACATAACTAGGTTTGTATTTATAAAAACCTTACTATTTTGACATTTGACAAGGTCTTATTTTCACATTAGAAGCTGTATCTTATTTAGGTGAGATTATCTTTAAAATCTTGGCACAAAATATTTAAAAAATATTTTAATTTTTTCTTTAAGTTTTAAAGTAATGTTCAAAACATTTCGTACTTAAACGAGCTTTATGAAGGTAAGATTGTCTGAGGATGCTTCTGAAAGAGGCGAAACACTTGTCACAGTTAGTAGCATAATACGTGGAATAATCTAAATTATTTTATATTAAAATGAACTTCCACAAAGCTACCGCAGAATCCATCGAAAGTATTCAAAACTTTTTTGCAATCATATCACTATAATATTTATCGATATTATTTATAAAGTAGATATTCGCAACCAAATTGGATTATGTATACGATACCCTACGATATTTTTGTATAAATAACACTCTTAAATGATATTTCTTATCAGTTGACAATGGTCGCAACGAGCAAAACCGGTCCTGACCTTTACAAATAAAGTGTTAATAAAGTATAAAGGAATATTGTGTTTTTATTAATATAATGCTTTTCCACCAAGTATTGATAGTGAACACCCTAAAAGTGATATACGATACCCCCTGTGATTCATTTCATAATATCTTGAAGGTCTTGTGTTGGTAGGTTATTCGCACGATCTCCCGTACTGAGGAAATTAAAAATAATTCGATGAGGTTATGCTAACATGGAGTTGACAGGTGTGGTTAATAAATGACGAAAGCACTGTAGGAACTGGGGATTCTGAAGTCTCGGGTTTTTATAAGTCCCGGGACTCGAGACTTTTATTTACCCTTCAATAAAATTATATTTTTTTCAAATTAAATATTTGCATGTATGTATGTATGTATGTATGCATTGCATACATACATACATGCCTTATACGCCTTTTGGAATAACGCACTAGTGAAAAAATACGTTTTTTAATACAATGTTTAATAATTATTATTTTTAGATACTTTAACATGAAACATTTTTTGGATTATTTTTTTGCAGATATCACTGCATGTATGAGCAGAACATCCAATCTACACGTTTTCATTGAGAGAAACCGGTAAGTAATATCATATATTGTATTCTAACTTCGTTAAAAATACTATAAAAATTGCTCAGTGATTATAAGACATAAGGGTTTAGCAACATGTATTAAAATAACAACAATTTAAATATTGTTATATAGAGTTTTTGTTTAAAATCGACTTTTCCTAATGAATTTAATTAGAGAGATTTTTTGCTTTTTCAAAAATGTTTTAGGGATATTGGCCAAACCACGAAACAATAACAATGAAATCATGAGAAACAGCAAAAATGTTGCATTGAAACCGCCTCCTAATGCGTGAAATAATTAAAACAAATTAAGTCAACTATGATATGAAATGTTAATTGAAAAAAAATATATATTTGATATTTTCCTTGCCAGGAGTTAAGCCCGTTACCTGATTTCCAGACGCAGATCTTACTGATATGCCACAAACCTCGACACTCCTTATATCCAAGAAATAATGTTTAGTTGTTAGCACCAGGGCTGTGGAGTGCTGTCGTGTGTCGAGTGGTTTTGTCCGGAGTCGGAGTCGGAAAAAATCTTACGAAAAAAATGTAGTGACGTATATTCAAACCACAATATTCCATAGTGTTGCCATGCAGTGCTGCCATGCTCGGCTGACTAAAGATTATCTAATAGTATACATATGTATAAGATAAAATTAAATTATTGAAAATATCCTCGGAGTCGGATTCTGAGTCTTCTAATTTTTGCACGACTTCACAGCTCTGATTAACTCACAGCTTTATATATAACACACAGTTCTCATATTTCTTCTAACGTTTAAAATACTTTTGTTGGAATGCTTCATGTACAAATTTCCATCCCGGAAACGGGGTTTTGAGGAAAACTTTAATGGCAGTCATTATTGAACATTGATGAAAATTGATTCAGTGAGAATTTAGTATCTTCCAGTATCCAGTTTAGTACTTAAATTCTAAATGTTCCCCTTGGAAAGTAACAACGGTTTTAACTTTACCAAAGACATTATTACACCACTTAAAAGGAAATAGTTTCACAGAATGTTCGACTTGATTAATTGTTGTCGCGTTGAACTCATTCTCCGCCGTTTTCCCCTTACTGTCTTACATAACTCCAATGAGTAGCTACAGAGGTTGGGAAAAATCTAATCCTCCCAAAATCTGTTTTAATTAAGAACACAATATATTTTCCAGAACTAATGAATGCAAACAAATCAGATAACCTTTACCTTTATGTTTGATATTATCTGATCGCAAACATGATCTTACATACATATTATAATATGGTTCTATTAATCAGCTCTTTATAAGACGTCTTGGTGTTTTTTTAATTCTGTTAGTAAATGTAGAACGTGCTCACTATTTCTGTACCTTCTTCATTTAGGATAAGGACCTCTTGTTTTTATAATATTTTATAAAATACAGCAAGAAGCTATAAACATTAAATTTTCTTAAAAAATATAAAGATTTCCTACCTAACGTTCTTATTATTACTATTATTGTTAACAGTGTTGAATGTAATGAATTTTAGAAGTAGCCTCCTACGCTTACATAATAATTTATTAAATCATAAGATTTGTTTTACATATTTTTTTGAATGCAGGAGGTGCTTACAAACAAACAATACAAATTTACTTCGTATTCAATTTAAGGTTAATTATTTCTTCGAAATAATACATTAAGCCAGTGGTTTCCAACCTTTATGTTACTGCGCCTCCCTTTGAAGAAAAAAATATCTTCGCGCCTCCCTATCCCTTATTTCATAAACTAAAAAGAACACGTTTTAAAGAGTAAATAAATATTTTGGACTCTTCGCGTCTCCCTTTGCGATAGTCCGCGCCTCCCAGGTTGGAAATCGCTGCACTAAGCCATGCAACATAATGTGCAAAGTTCTTATTAGCTTAAACTTAATCGGTTTTTCAAACGCAAAAATAACGGTATGTATTGAAAAATTAACCAACATCGAATTTTGAATGTAAGTATTATTGTTCTACTGGAACAAAACTGTTTGAGATGAATTGAAATAATGTCTGCCAAGATTTGTATCAATATTGACGGGTTTCAGAATTGATGAGTCTTTCAATGATATCCGCTCATCTAGACCTAGTTTTTCGAGGATTCTCTTACAGGCGCTGAAATCCTCGAGCTGGCCCTGATGGTGTACATATTTTTTTAAATAGTGTATTTTATATGAAATTTCAAAATACCGATTTTAATTTACTCGCCCGGTATTGTGATCTCAATTGACCGTACGTTTAGCATTGCTTATTTTTTTTTGTTATACCGCTATTGGTATTTACAATACCGGTATTTCATATGAAATACACGGAATTGATATAATCGTCCGGTATATCAATCCCTAATTTTATTTTGTTATCAATTAACATGTGTTTATTAGAATAATCCGTTAACGCAGTTTAATCTACACCATGAGTTAAAAAAATACATTTATTATATTAACTGCCTTTATAAAGGTTTCGTTGATAAATAAATCATGGGGATATGTTTTTTTTGTGGCTTTGCCATACTAGTACATTAATAATTATTATCCAGAAATATGAATCAACTGTTGGGCGTGTATGTGTAAGCGAATCTCTACACAATTCGCCCCCAGCAACCGTGTCTCGCTCTCCTCTGGGAAAACTCAATCAAGCGGAAATTTACCGTCTACCTCACGAAATATGTAGTAAATTTTACTTTGTATAACATTTGCGATTCCCACCATTGTGTACTTACGTAGAAATTATGTTATACCACACAGAATATGTAATTCAGCGGTTCCGAGTATAAACTATACCAAATAAAGAATAAACTATCATTTTATTGATTAAGTATTGTTAACGTAGTCCATCGTTAATTTTTGATGCGCCAGAAGAATAAAATATGTATAAAAGAAAAAATAATGTGGAATATACACAACAACAAAAAAATATATACTTATTTAAATATTTCTCGCCAGGAATATTTTAATTTTAATAATAATGAAATTATTTGTAGTGAATAGAACGTTTTATTTATGTTTCCACAGCAAATTAGATAGACTGTTTGTTTGCTACGAATACAATTTAATTTATATCATACATACATATGTGTGTGTATTCACTATGCAAATAAATTCCAATTCTGCAAGAACCGATATCACTCAGTGAGTGAGCATTCTCAACACAAATAAAGGTGAAAATTATTACATGATGTTTTGTTTTAATTTTATAAATGTAGCGTATTTGTGTCATCAACCAATTCATTATCATTCAAATCCTTTCGTACGTATGATATTTACTAACGAAGTGTAAATAAATAAATAGTTAAATAGAAAAAAATATATTACATTGCTTACTGCAAACCCATTTCATTAAAAAAATATTTATATCAAAATAGTGATTCTGCTTTTTTCCACTTTACTTTGAAAAATTGTGTCATTATCAGTTTTATCAAACGACGAATCACTAAAATATTCAATTTCGTATTTATGTTTTTTTTACACAAAGAAAAAATAAATATATCGTTTCTAATGTGATAACGTTGTACGTTTTACCATTAATTTGTTTGTATGAAGTTTATGAGCTTTGCACTTTACGCTGACGACATTAAATATACCTACATACTGATAAGTTCAAATAAATATATTATGGTCGTATTAAAAAATACTGAATTATTCGAAATAGAAATTGAAAAAAAAACTTAACTGATGGACCACCTATTAGGATACTTAAATATAATATAATATATCTACTCAGAAATAATATAATGAACATAAAAAGTCTGCGGTTAAGCATAGGTATATCAATGAAAAGGTTACATATTTATACTAGCAACAGATAACATTTGATTATTTATTGTACCTCAAACTCATTAATTAATATTATCATTTTTTAATGACAAATTTCATTTATATAACACGATAAGGGCAATACTTTCGATGAATTCGTCGGTAACTTCGAGGAAGTTCTTTTTTGAATCAATATAAATTAAATATGATCAATTTGTCATTCTACTGGATTGTAACTACTTTTAATTTATAAATTAAGATTTAGTTCTTTTGTGAATAGTATTACGATAGTTTATCTGAAAAGACATGTCACAATGTCTTACACAACCCGTGAAATAACAAAGTTATCTTATATAATTTACATTAACTGTAAGGTCAACATAAAAATCCCACAGAAAATTTTGTGTTACATACAATTTTGGGCATAGCATTGGGTTATTGATTTATAATGCAAAGTATTGTTCAATGGCTTACAACCTTTTCACTGTTTAAGCTTGATAATATCTTAAAATAACCTTCAACAATAGATTAATGATAACGACATTAAATTAATCGATGATAGACTACGTAACTTGAAGTCTACATATGTACAAAAAGCCGAAATAGATATATATACTAAATGTGTAATATGGTAAGGTTAATTGATTTTAAAAACAATGTATGGTTCAACAATACACCGTCATTGATTCCCCTTCAGTTTTAATATATTTAAAAATCAATATTATCGTATAACTACATTAAAAAAAAAATGAAAGGAAACCATTATTATACCATTTAACTAGAAACCCTTGTTCTATCACTCTTTCGTACTAATTTCACATTTATTTATTATGATTACAACCAGTTTCGCTCATCACAAGAATTGTTAATTGGTACAAATATTATATTAAAGGTAAAAATAAAAATAATAAAACATTTTTAGTACTTTTTCCACATAAAATTTATTAGATCAGGACCGGTTTCGCTCATGATGAGCATTGTCAACTGATAAGAAAAACAATAAAACAGTGATATTTATACAAAAGTTAAGTGATAAAAACAAGGTATGACAAACAATTGGTATTACAACCTAGCAAAAGAATTGAAGCAAAATACAAGGAAAATAAGCTATAAATAAAAAGTTGAAGACCACTTAGCAATGAAAACTATTACAGCAAAAACCAATTAGGTATGAATTATCATTAACAAAGTAAAAACCAACAATTAGTGTATATAATAAATAAATCTTAATGTCTGTCAACCAAAATTGAGTTTGGAAAATCCATTAGAGTTCAATCCAGCAAAATTGATTCTTGCAAAAAGAATAAAGGCAATATCAATTCTTACAAAATAAAAACAAACTGAGAAAATTAATATTCTAAAGAAATAAAACAATACAAAAAAGGAAATATAATAGGCTAGAATTAGGCTAGAATTGGAAAAAGTACTAAAAATGTTTTATTATTTTTATTATAATGCCATTCCACCAATTATTGACAGTGAACACCTTAAAAGTGATATATTAAAGGGTTATTTATATAAAGCCAAAGTAAAAAAAAGTTTATAACAAACAATTAACAATAGAAATATGAATTTACAAACTATTTTTAATTATTTTTCTAATAAAAATACGCGAAATTTGAACAAAGGAGTGTTTTATTTATTCATTGCCTTTTCACCTAGTATTAACAGTAAACACCTTAAAAATGATAAAACGAATAACTGTTTTGTAATAAAGGCGTAAGCAATTACGCAAGAAGACAAAAAAACAATAAATCAATATTATTTACAAGTCCTTAAATTAAAATGACTTGTTCTACCACATGATATTGCTTGGAAAGTGAAATATTTAAGTATAAATTACTTTCAACAATTTATGTTATTTTCCCAAGCGTAGACGATGTACAAGTTAATAATATTATTGTACACTAATTGGTAAGACTTTCACCTAATTTAGTATTATAAATTAATTAGGGCTTAATCACTTGACTTCATGTCAATGCCATGTAATAATTTAATATGGAAGCACCGATCTGTTTTGCATTCAATCGGAATTTATTGAATTCTCCATATTGCGTATACACAAAACAAACTAATTATTGTATTCTATGCCTTTATTGAATAACTTAACTAAATCGATGTCGCCGTTGCAAATTAATCACAGAAGAATTTCAATAATATCTGAAGCATGCAGCTCTGCCAGTCTCGCTGCGTATCAATAATTTACCTCTTTGAATAGAAGTTATCGAAAATTAATATGATATTAATCAAAATATATCGTCTGTATAAGGCTAAGTGACAAAATGATAATTTTTAATCATGAGAAAATGAAGTGTTTTTCCCAAACTAAATTGAGGTTATTAAATTGGGGTAATGAAAACTAGACAAATACGTTATCCACTATTCGCGAAAACATAATCCGATTACATATCTATTATTTCTAATTTAATGAATATACCAAGAGTTGAACAAATTCTATATTTTGTTATATCTTTTTCCATGCTCAGAATATCACTTCGCCACTTTTCGCACTGATAGAAAACCTGTACAAGAAACAGTTTATTTTATAACTCCTTCAAAAATAAAGTTTAAATTCGAGGTTGTTGAAGTCTCAATATAATATTGAATATTCAATGTGCCCTTTTCATAAAGTGAAATATGTAATCAAATAAATAGCTATCTTATGACGGTTTTCGAATTATTATTATATAAGGGTCTGTCATACAATATTCAACATCACGAAACCCCTAAGCGTAAATTTTCATTATGACTTATTTGAGATGTAATAATTAATTACTACCACCAATTAACTTCTAATGATGGAACTCAAACATTTCTCATCATTTACAAATTTATGTTCGTGTAAGTCAGTTCGAAACGGGTAAGACATCCGCATTTGGTTTCAAATAAATATGATGCCTCAATGTCAAAAATGCCAAATCAATTAATAATTATATAATGTAAGTGCATTTGAAATTTGTAGTTTTAGTAATAGGTATTTTGTCATAATAGAGATAAAACATGTGGAATTTTCCGATCATATATATTCGTCAAGATCTTTGTCAAAAAGGTACACACGTGAATCACCGGAATCCAAAACGAAATAAATGACAAAAACATTCTTTTTTTGAGTACGTAGATGAGTAGAGAATTTTAATTTCTGTACTTTTATATTATGTATTCCTAGAATAATCGGAAATAATGAGAATGACACTTATATTATCATGGTTTCAAGCGATTCATATGTAATTTTTTAAAGTTGAAAAAAAATATTTAGAAAAATATTAAGGGCGCTATTTCAAACTCTACCCAGGGGCGGTACATAGCCTAAGAACGTCACTGAGAAAGTCAACTGAGTAAGTTCTCACAAAATGTATTATTAATACATAAAAAACTTATCGTTTTTATTTTTTCCCAACGAAATTTCAATTGCCAGATTAATACATCATAATGAAGAGATTCAAGACTGGTGCCTAATTGACTACTATTAAACCACTAAGGCAACTTTTGCGATAAAACCTAAACAAATGCGGTGTACCATGTTCGGAAATCTTAGAGTTGCTCAGTTATCTAGGACTATTTAAATGTATATTGCACCTACAGAACAAATAGAATCACCGCTTCATCCTTTTGATAAGGCCGGACTTTGCTTTGTAATTCAAAGTAAGCAAATCTTGTTTGTTTACATGCTCGTGTGAGTAAGCAAGTATAGCCCTCGAACTGTTTGCTCTGCTAAATCAGGCAAGCCAACCGGAAACTTCCCGACCATTTGTGTATCTGTAACACTACTGGTCTTAGATATATTGTGGTTTGGGCGAACAAGTAAACAACCACCCACTTTTCTTTAAAGATTAATAGCTTTGAAGTAACAATAACCCTTCGGTATATTTCAACATTCTGTTTGGTTTTTCTTCTTAATTAGAAGTGTATGTAATACAAGTATCTTTTCCATATACATTTTCAAGTGTTAACAACCAGAGGTGAGCTGAAGGCGGTTGCTGAGACTAGCACGAGCTTCTTTTTAATAAATAAAAACAATATTCTCAGTACTACATATGCGTTATATAATGCAATCTAATTAAATTTTAAAATGCAGTGACGTACATTTGGTGTACCTGACATAGCTGAATATAATTACTGCAAAGCACATATATACGATTGAAATGTGAAGAGTGAAATTTAAAAAAAAAAATTGGTTCTTCCTAATAAAGGCTTCCAAACCGACATAAAGCGATACCTGTTTGACTCTCATTTTTTTTATGTAAGAATTCTTTAATTGTTTTAAAATATCGCTACATCAATTCAACAGTAGGGCAGGTTAACCATCAAAAACATGTTTTGAGCTATGAATGCCATTATAGGCAATATATTATAAAATGATAAATTGAATACAATGATAAGATACACTGTAATTTTAAAATACGTCCAACACGGATATCATGTAACAGTGACACTCAAAATAAAAATTAATATATTATTAATGCAAAAGTAGACAGAACACTGCATTGATATAAAATTTATATGATTTTGGTTTCAATTTGATTGATACTATATCGTCTCTTTTTCCTAGTGTAATAGGAATATATCAGATAACATAACAGTCATCTTCTTCTAAAACTGTATGTAATAAAAAAAATATTAAATTATAAAAAAAAAACACTGTACTGCTATTATCTCGAAATTGATATTTTCTGATTGTCCTACTGTTGCATTGATGTAGCGATATGTATAAATAAATATATATTCTTCTTCACTTCAGCTGTGTATTTTGCATTTAAAAAATCAAATATCGTTGAACGTTTTTTTTTTGTTGAAAATTTCCATTTTGTCCTCAATAAGTTATACCATTATAAAAGTGCTGAAGTTTTAAATAATCGATTTAAAATTATATTTAAAAAATGTTGACTTTTTCAATATTTTATCTTCAACATAACTCACAGAGTACGCTATCTCATCGCCGAAAGTTTGCGTAAAAGCATAATATAAAAGAAAAGTTTTTTCCATATTGAACGACGTTATTTAATACAGAAATCGTGTTTGCCAACCGAAGCGTGTAAAAGTGAAGCATGTGCTTCCTACAATGCCGTCAATATTCATTTTGACACTCTTCCATCATACGAAAAAGCTAGCATATAGAACCATAATATTATATACCTATATCCTTCAGCATGTTATTGCTTTAGGCATGAATATGAAAATTTCATTAGAGTAAAGGACACTGGGCTTGAAAGTAACATTTCATGCGCAGAGTATATCATTTAATTTGGATTGAAAAACTTTGTTTAATTTTTACCCGTTATAAAACAGTTGTATAAATATATTTTTACTCTGTACATATTTTAGTATGAAATAAATAGTTTAAAAACTTTATATATTCCACATTTTATTTAATATCTAACTATTTAAATAGGCCAATTTTGATCAACTAATGAGCATTTATTTTAAGCTGAAAAGTAGCCCTTTTTATTTTAATAAATAATTACGAAACATTTGCGGTACATGGTATATATATTCAAAATTTTCTGTAATTTCTTTTTACTTTTTATTTTTTTCTTTTTACAAATTTATTTTCATGATAAAAAGTATTAGCTGCAATTTAAAAAATAAGTCCTAAATTTTAAATTACGTGTATTCAAATAGATTCACATTTCAGTATTCATGTTAGCAATAGAAATAAATTACCATATTTTAAATTTTCTTTATTTTCTGAAAATCATAAACACATCAACTTATTTATTTATAGCATACAGCAATAAGAAACAAAAACAAATTATTTTTGTAATATTATTAAAACAGTGCATATAAAATAAATGCTTGTAAGTTTGAGCCATTGCTTTGTTTAATTTTCTGATATCATGCTTTTATAAAATCCTTCAATAATTTTCAAACTAAATGATTTACTTTAAACTAAGACATGTTTTTTACGATTCAATTAAATACTTAATATTCTAATACATGCCAGAATAAAATAAGCTTTAATTTCGGTTTATAAAGGTATCGTTTGTTTTTTTTCATCCCACGTAACGTCTTTACCCGGTTTCCCCTAAGCAGTCACCTTCAAATTTTTAAATTGTTATCTGGTTATATTATATAAAATAATATTATATACACTTCATTTTTGAAACCTTACAAAAATTGGCAGAGTCAAATTACTCGTTCTGTTTTTCCAACATATTATCGAAAGTGACTGCGTAAAATACGCCCAGATATTTATAAAGCATGGTAAATAAACATGTTTTATATTATATAAGTAATGGAAAATATGTACTCGTTTTAACCACATTGAAAATTATAAATTGATGCTTATCAATATATATATACAATATATACGTCAAAATTATGTAAGGAAGTTTTTGGTATATTGTGGAATTTAACAAACAATAACGATTTAAATGAAATATTGCGAAATTTTCATCATTACACTATAATGTAAACATCAATTAGTTTTCAAATGTTAAACCGACGCACTTTGAAATTGACTTACATAATTATTAATAGAAAATTATAAGTAATCATTTCTTTTAAAAAAAACTAATATTTTCATCGTCATGTAAACATGCTAAATTGATGAAATACTCAAGTCACCATTATTTATTTCGTATTAGTATATTACTATGATTCGACTAGGCTAAATTTTTTTTATACCTTTTTTCAGTACATATTTTAAATTAAAGCATACAATAACAATAAACCGTTTGCTACATGTCTGAATTCAAAAAGCGGATTACCTCTATTCATTGAGTCTATTCAAATAACGTCATCTACAATTACATATTATTGGTTTTCGATAAAACAGACTGCGACAAAATCTTTTGTTCGAACCAGCTGCTGCAGAAGAATAACTTGCAATGTTCATAAAACTTTTGGTGGAGATTTTCACATTTTACTCAAACGTATTAGTGAAAATTCCACACCTCGCCCCATCCTTTTTGTTTAATAAATTGCTGAAGTTTTTCGAATACCTACATGAAATATTTAGCACTGCCTACAAATATTTACGCGCATTTTTATTTCAGTAAAATATAGTCGGTACACATTCTCAGCCAAATGTGTGTAGATGGAGTTTACATTTTGTGAACGTGAATAATGGTACAGCGACGTGGAAAAATACAAATTTTACATAAAAATAATTCGCTTTCTGACTGTCAGACATTATAACAAGGCAAGAAAATATGGGCACACATTGTTACACCTTACAGCAAAGTTAAAATATTTGTTTTAATGAGATGTTTTTGAAAAGCTTCCAACATTTTTACGCTCATTTTAAATATTCAAATTTATATGACATATTCCTTTAGCAAAGTTAAGTGAGGGGATAACTATCAGCGACTTATTACGACCAACTCTTGAAAATAGCTCCTGTGCCAACTTTCAAGGAATTTGAAGTGAGCAGAATGCTTTTCTAATAATTTTTTATTTATTTTACATTCAGCATTATCTACACTACCACACAGCAGAGTTTCAAAGAAATAACTAAGATTTTAATAGTTTTGCAGATTGTATAACATTTTCTTGATATTATTTTGAAATCAAATATTCGTTTCCATTCTCTGAAGTTTCACAGTATACATTTCTATTTAAATGTGTCTACTATACTAGGAAAGAAAGACTTGTAACCAAGTTTTATCATTCGACTCAGAGTTTGATTTTGAAAGCTTTATAAACAGCACTGCGCATTGAGAAAACTTTACACCGGATGCTTTGTGGCTTTTGTATATTTGAAAAACATATTTTTTTTATATCACACCAATATTTTATTTTTCAGTTGGTTTTCTTGATTGGTTGGGATTCTATAACATACATATACTTTACACGTATCTCATCTTACGATAAGAAAATAAGCATTTTTCGTTAACAATATTTTCATTGTTTTGCTTTGAGTAATAATTTCATACTCTGCTAAATAAACAAATCTGTTTACCTGTGAATTTTATAGTAAATTTATTCGCTATTATCAAGATTTTCATTCCAACGTAATATGCATTATAAGATTAGATATCATCTCTTGAGCTTATTTATTTTAATTAAAAATATATTTTCAAAACAAAGTGTGAAATAATTGAAATAATATCGTGTTTCACTTTTCTGCTTAGCAATTATCTTCTCTATGCGCATCGTAAAAAGGTAGGAACATCTCGACAAACTCTTTTCTGTAAGAAAATAGAAGCATTTGTATTCATTCCCTTGTTAAAACAAAAACAGAAAATTCTTCTCTCGGATGACGCTATACTAAAAATATGGATTGAATAAGATTTTTCATTAGTTTCTTAGATGCCGCTTTCGTTGTCCAATTGTAACACTTTATGTTATTCGGTTGTATTATTAAGATACTAGAGGGTCAAATATCTTAATTTTTCTTCTCATGCGGTCCTGAAAACAGGCAGATTTTTTATTTATTTTTTAAAAAAATATTATAACTTTATTACCCTTATGAAAAAAAACAGGTTGGGCGACGAACTTACCACTAATGGACATTTTAAAAAATGCTCAAAATCAGTTGACGCTCGGGGTGGATTTTTCAATTAAAATGGAGTAGTTAGCATTAGGTATTTAATTTTCAGTTCAATAATTAAAATATAATGTTAGTAAATGTTACACTAATTGAAAAAACCTTTTTCTAAAAGTTCCAGATGATTTATTATGTTTCGCTCATCGCGAGCATTATCTACTAGTGAAAATATAAATTTGATGCAGGATTATTTATACAAAATTAAGTGGTTTTTTTATGTAATGCCATTTACCAAAATTAACAATACACACCTTATTATTATTTTATTATATTATTTTTTAATATATATTATTGTGTTCAACAACTTTGTACATATATTAATACAATTATGAAACCGTTATTTAGTGGCCATATATCAGCATGATCATTTCGAAGCTATTGTTGTTCAATTCCATTTAACACTATGGACTCTTTGTCAAAAAAGTTTGTTTTCGTTTTGATCGTTCATGATAGTATCGTGTAGAACTCAAATTTTTCCCACTTCAATTACTTAGCTAGTAAATTACGTCAAAGCAAAACCAAAACAGCTCTTCACCCTTAAAGAATACTGAGAGAGGATTCCTGGGGAGACAAAGACAAATTTACACTCTTTGAGATCGTTCCAACTGATCTGGGTGGCGCTCCTCCTTCCGATGACGTCACGCTGCGGGATTTTTCTCCACACGACGAAAACTTTATTTACCGAGTGCGTAGATTGCCAGAGGCGGCGCTGGGATGAGGCGAAACTGTTTTAGTTATATTTATAGAATTTATAATAAAATACAGCAAAGTAATAGAAATTCAGCAATCTTATAGATTGACTCACAAAGCACATGTAGATATTCTCATTTTTCTAACACTGTCTATATCACAGTTTTCCATTTTATTTTCTGCAATGGAATACTTTGCAAATCCGAAAATCTTAACGGACCACTTGACTTATTTTTAGGTTGAGTAATTCGTAAAAGTATAAATACTAAAAAATGACAATAAAACACTTATTATTTTTAAATGGTTGCTGCGCTTTGACATCGTTGCAGCATAAAAAGGAAATCCTGCTTCCCATAAATATTTTGTATATAAAGTAAAACAATAATAACATGTTTCGACACATTGGAGGATTCTTCCGACAAACTCGCCAAGAAAGAATTTAATGACATTTATATCAGAATCACTGATAAAATCAGTCAGATATTCATAATCACTCGTGTTGAATAAGGCATGCTGGGTATGCTGTTACGGCAAATGGACACCAAACCAAGGAATCATATTTGATAGTTTTTGAAAGTTTGCCCCGCGGAACATAGTTTAGGAAACCCTGGTTTATATAATCACTTTTAAGGTTTTCACTATCAGTACTTGATGGTAATACATTATATTACAATATTAATTTACAATGTAATTAAAATACTATTACATATATATATATATATATAAACACACAAGACAAAGAAATGTGTGGAAAAATGTATATGTATTGTACATTTAATTGTTACACATTTTTAAATATTCATTTTTCTGTATGTCATTTTAAAACCAAATTACTATCATAAATTTAATATTCATTCAATTAAAGTGTTCAATTATTTAATAAGTAACCTGCATACATTTACTAAGAAGTCTATGTATGTCTGCGCATTGTGCACTACGTGCAAGCGCAGTGCCAAATATATGTATATTGTCGTAATATTCATAATGATTCGATAATATTTTAATGCGTACATACATACATGACTTGTATATTCGCAAAACGTGAAGCACCCACACTCTTAAAGTGATACGGGATGGAAGAGTTAATTTGGGAAATACAATACCCATGATACCGAAACTGAAATTCCGATAGATCAGAATTGAAAACTAAGTTAAATCGCAATGCGAATGTAATATTTTTAAAAAATCCAGCAAGTGTTGAATTTGAGATGAACTTTTTCTGGACAATATATATTGACGCAAAGATCCAATCAAAATTCTCAGATTAAAGCACTGGTGAACCGATATTTAAAATTAGATGCTTAATTCAAAACAACACTTAATTTTCGATATGATTATAGTTAGTCCGATGAACTTTTTATAATATATACTTATGCTCTATATATATTTTGAATGCAAAACTATATTACTGGTATTTAGTATGAAAAATTGACAAACCGGTAGCGCAATTCCTAGTCACATTAGCTGTAAAGTGAAATATTATACAATATGCTGTGCTCAAGAACTGGAAAAATTAATACTGCGTATCGAAATACGATAAAGACAATTGTAACAATTAAAATTAGGACCATAGTCCATTTGATGACACATGTGATGTTGAATTATTACGATACATTTGTCATGTAATTTTCCAGGATACTTGGTAACGAATTTACCATTGAAATCGTTTTGAAATAATACATTGTATTGCAACGTGTTTATTATTGAAATAAATTTAGTATGCCACGCATATATAATACTAAACAAAATAGTATATGAGTATGCTTAAATGTATGCATGTTGGATTATTGTACTGAGAAAAGTCATGGTATTTGAATGGAAGTGCGACATTCTGTAATTTATTTAGGTTTACTATATATACTTTACTTTATAATTTCACATAAGACTGAAATATAAAAACATATCTTTCATTTAATGCTAAATTATATATGTTTTTTTTAAATGTATCTTAGAGATAATTGGATTTATGCAATAGTTGGATTCCGTTAACTCAAAATCAGAATCATATTTCGTAAAATGCAATATAGAAAACTTATATTGGATTAATTAACTTATTCCTCCCCCTACGCTTCGCTTTTAAGGGTGTGGCAAGAGGTGGATGGGAAGAAGTTCTAATACATCACATATTCATAAGGGTACATATTTATAAATCGATTGAAAATTCCCGAATTCATAACCCCAAAAACCTATTTCACAGAAGAGTCAATTTAATAATTTTCCTATTGTTCTCGAGCTACAGAATCAAAGTTTTTTTTCGATTTTTTTTGTATTATTTTCAATATAATAACTACATTCTAGATATTCCAACTCATTATCTTTTTGAGAAAAACACAATATCTCTTTGTACTTATTTTCACTTTAATTATAAAAGTGGAAATAAGTACAACGGAGTATTGTATGTATCTTAATATAATGAATGCCATTCCACCAAGTATTGACAGTGAACACCTAAAAGACATTATCTTTTTTGTTATCTGCATTTTTTGTATATTAGCAAATGGATTGCCGGATATTTCGTTGCTTTTGAAATATTTGGAAAAAGCGCAGCCTTTTAACTTCTTAAAATATAAAAAAAATAATTGAATAGAATAATTAATCTACCTTGATGACAGTGTTACAAATTTTAAAACGACTTATGCCGAAATTGACTATAATAATCATATCACTAATTTAAAAATATAATTTCTTATGGGCCGCTTCACTGGCATATGTATATAGAGCATCGTTTCTCAACCGGGAGCCATGTGGCTCCCTGGGGGGCCACAGCATGTACCAAGGGGGCCACAGAAGAAAATTTCAGTTTTGGGGAGCCACAGCAGACTTTAGGGGGGCCACGGCCACCCAAAATATAATGAACTAAAATTTATATTAAAATCAAATAGAATACAGTAGGACAATTATACATTGCAGCAGAAATAATGTATTTATAATACATACTTTTTCTATTATTTTCCAATGATATTAAGGGATACCATAATAACTGCATCTAAAAGTAAATGTCGACAATATTGTATTGACTACCTTGTCCACGGATTTCTTTCATCACCCCGTGATAATATGAAACTCATATGCTTAAAATGTTTTGCTTCACTAATGCCTAATCCATTTTATACAAAACACATGGAAATGGAAGAAAAACTATTTGAAAAATTTAAAACGCTTTAAGAAGTTTCCACAGCAAAGAAAATAGGACATATAGTATCCAGGCATTTCTTATATAAACACGAAACATTCACTTACTAAGCGTCAGTTCAAGTTCATCCGTGCACTTGAACGCATGAAGATGCCGAAAGGTAAAACCCGGGTCGTTAGTGACAAAATCTGTGTGAATGTACATAATTTGAACGATTCAAATTTATTGAAATTCCACCAAGCACCTTCAGTCGAAATCTTAAATTAAGCATAATTTAATTTTTAACCTTTTAGCTGCCGTAGATGATTAATAGTTATTACCTAGCACGCCGGTTATAATTTGCAATTATTAATTTAATTAGTTATTGACGAGATAACTCGTCTCTGGCGTGTTGAGCACGAAATTTTTTACGAGATATCTCGTCTGTGGTAGCCATCGAGTTAACAAATAATTTGTAAACAAAATTTTACTGTGTTGTATTTTTAAAAAATAAATGTATATTTTTTCATTTTTCACGAGCCCCGAGAATTTTATTACTATGGATAGGGGGGCCACGGAAAATTCTGAGACTCGAAAGGGGGCCACGGGCTTAAAAAGGTTGAGAAACTATGATATAGAGCATCGCCGGTTTCCAATTTAATATTTTTTTTTCTCCGATTCATTTAAACAGTAAATAATAGTATCGATTCTCAGGAGTTTCCAGTACTGTAAAATTTTTATCTGTATGTGTATATTGTTTAAAATATTATATCTTATATTATATCTACAACTACATATGTGTTGAAAAGAAATTGAAAATAATAAACTTACCCAACAGTCGGTGTATTATAATCATAAATATTTTTAGGATAGTAATTTAATCAGAATAAAGACGAATGTGCGATGTAGCGTGAACGTGTTGGGTAGATTGCTTTCCGTAAAACATGACCCAGGATGTGGGCATGCGGGTATATTTCACCCCACTTTAGTGTCCACCTACGCCCATGTTCTCTCTGTACACAGTCTGACGATGTCACTCATATCTCAATTTTCACTCCCTAATTTGATAACGACCATTAATCTTGTCTATGGCTGGAATACGTGCGAAATTACGGCAGTATTTTCCAGTGTCATTTTCACTATGACAGGGCGGGTATATTTTGACATTTCATTTCGAGACCATTTAAAAACAATCATTTTTCCATAAGAGCCGATTTTATATATTTCATAGATTTTATATTTCAATTTATGTATATTATGGCGTTAATACTTGGTCAGGGTGTTCAGGATTTTTACTAGAACCTAGATAAATTAATAATAAACGGATATTTAGTGTGAAAATACTGCACACAGGTTGTTTTTTAAAACATTTAATTAAATTGTACTTTTGGTGGAAAAAAAAAATAATGATTATCAATAAAATAAACATTCGATTATTTATTGAGAAGGTATTGAATTCTCAGTTTTTGTCGTTAAAATATCGACTGTGGAAATGCAATAGGACGTAATCCACAGTTTTTTTTTTCGATAATCACATTGTACACAACATGATACACGTTTCATTAAAAGGATTTCAGCTGAAAATGTTAAATTAGTATATAAATTTAGCTTTAAAGTTGGAAAAAAATTGTGCCTGAAAGTTACGACTAAGAAAAGGAAATTCTTAAACAATTTATAAAATGAATGTTAGATTGAGACAATTTAAACCCAGTTTATCAGTTTCTATGCACTTGAGGTTGTGCATATTTTATTATTTGCTTTTAGCCCGAAATCATCAAAAAACGTTTTTTGTGTCTCCTGTAAAAAAAAATATTTGCGCATTACGCACTTTCCTTTCCACAATCGATATACATAATGTTCGTTCCCATTATATCTTTATACTTTAAAATTATTGTGGATTTAAAAAGACTATTTGAGAAGATATTGAATCATTCAAACACATAATGGATGTCATCATCATGGCATCATGGAATATGTCGGATGTCGACATATTCCACGTAGACGTGGGTGAGTTCAGACGAATGCTATTTTTTATGTATTAAAGTAGAGTTCGTCGGAGTTTACTCAGTTGACTTTCTTGTCATTTTTTTTCTACTGCTTTTAATATTAAATTATACTTTTTTTTTCTCCACTATAAAAGTTTTAAATTTATAATTTGTCAACATTGTGCATTATTAATTAAATAAATAATATTAAGTCCATGTTAACAATATTTATCATGTCAAATATGGAGGTTTTCAAAAACGATGTTATCAAAACATGTAAGGTGGACAAACAATATTTTTGCACTTAACCATCGATAGCAAAGATATTTTGTATGAAACTGAAAAAAGATAGCTTTAATAAGTTTACATTTCATTGATACATACATATATTTGTCACTGTATCTCTCACAGAAAGTGTTGAAAATTCATTAACAAAATGCTTATTGTCAATACAGATAATACTGTAGGGCTAATAAAAAAACCGGTTTTCGAAGATAACAAAAAAAGGAGAGAAAAAGTTTTGTTTTTTATAAAACATTCATTTAGTATACATAAATATTGTTTAAAAAAATACGTTTTTACTACTATTGTATTCGTTATTCTACGTTGGTAAATTTGTTTTTAGAAACAAAATTAACAGCAAAAATATTTTTAAATAAACTTTAATTTTATGTATTCAACGCATTCATTGATCACAATATCAAATTAAATATTTCATCCCGTGTAAAAAATATGTAACCATGTCGGTTTCACTTCAAAATATTAATATTCTTCATTAAATATTTAAAAAAATAATATGAATATTTGAAACCGGTAAAATAACCGGTTTCGAATATTGCACATTTTTAAAAACCGACAAGCCCTACGCTACTGATTTAACTACTCGTGCAATAAAAAACCGCGCCTCATTTAACGCAGTCGACTCTGCTTGAATTTGGTCGTTTTGCTACGCAATACGCAAAATTTCATAGGTGTATCCACGGAATTGTTTTTTCATAGAGTCCTTATTTTAAGGACATACCTACCCATTAAATTAACGATCCATAAATTTTGTTGATTAATGATTCGTTTTATTGGCTTCACATTAATGCAATTAACATTACTTATTAGTTAAATTGCAAATAATTATATAATTATCTTAGATGATATAATAAAGAAATTTTTGGTTATATTGCAACGATGAAACTAAAAATCTATCAACATATTTATTAACTGTATGAACCAGTAGTTAATGAATTCTCGTAAGTGTAAAAATGTTTGTTTCATTATACAATATTTACATTATATTTGTCAAGCCAGAATATATTGTTTGTTATAAATTTTAAATCAACAACAAAAATATCACCCTGACTAGGGCATCCAATCCCGGGATCCCGTTCAATTTTCTGATCCCGAAATTCCGGGATTGAGAAATTTTGAGCAAATTCTCAAAATTTACACGAAATTGGCAAATTGAAGATTTCAAATTCCTCGATGAGCTAAAAAAAAACGAGTTTTTGTGAGATTCCGGGAAAAAGTATACCAAATCGGGGATTTCAAATTCCTCGGTGAGCTAAAAAAAAAAAACTAGTTTCTGTGAGATTCTGGGAAAAAGTATACTAAATCGGAGATTTCAAATTCTTCGGTGAGCTAAAAAAAAAAAATAAACGAGTTTCCGTGAGCTTCCGGGAAAAAGTATAGCAAATTGAGGATTTCAAATTCCTCGGTGAGAAAATCTCAATCCCGGGATCCCGGGATTGGAAAAAGGCTTCGGGATTGGATACCCTAATCCTGACGTACGCAGATAATTATTTATTATTTTGTTACTAAATGAAAAGTAATATTCGAGTCCCGGAAAACTTTTTGAGTAAAGGGTCGGACTGAAATTCTAAAAAAAATCTGTCGTACTGAAAACACTAATTAAAAAGGCCTCTAATACTCAACATATTTTTTGTATTCGGTTTTTACGGTTAGTATAACTTTCATGTAATAATTGAGTTTTACAGTTCAACTATACAATATTGAATATAGCTGCAATAATTACATTTAAGTTATACCAACCGTAAAAACCAAATACAAAAATCATATTAAGTATTACTGACTCCTTTATTGGTCCTCTGAATACTAATAAATTTTCGAATAACCCCGCTGGTACATGGATTTGTTTTTCGGACTTATTTTCAAATTCTGTTCATTGTGTTACATACAACTAAAACAAAATATGTTTTTTAATGTTATCTCATTTTCCACGTGTAAGGTTGAACAGTTCCTACTATTTTACTGTTTTAATCAGAAACAGTTATCATTTTAATTACTCATATGTTGAAAACTATATTTAATGCCACAATTGAATAAACTTTGCAAATATATAATATATGTATTCAATTCAATATATGAGGAGCGAACATTCAAAAAGTGTTTTGTCACACAAATACAAAGCTTGAAAAATGATGATTTAAGTGTTGCAAAAGTGACGGTTTGTATGAATATGTCAACTTTATGGTTTCATTTTAATATGAAAAAAAACCTTTTTGAACACTAATTTTGATTTCCATTCATAGGTTTTATTATGGGCTATCAGAATTATATTATAGGATATAAAACGCCATTTTTCAAAATTTGTGACAAAACACTTTTTGAATGTTTGCTCCTCATATATTGCAACGACGTTCCATTGCCAAAACTGTGCCTGTTACCCTTTCTGTTTGGCTTAGTGTATACTTAGTCGAGAATATTGTAAATTGGTTGGATGCCGAATTCACTAGGAACAGCAATTAGTAAACTTCATTTTGTAGCATGAGATCGGACGTGCTAAGATGAATGGATGATTTGCCCTTAACAATCGAGATACAACAACTACTTCGGCGAGAATACTCAAGCAAAGCTATGCCTAAAATTGATTATATTATAAAAAAATAAATATCATGGAACCGTGAGAACGCTGGATACGACTAGTTTTTCTTAAACTCTATATATTATTGGATCTTAGCACTGTTTAAATTGTAATCAAATATATTAATTGACAGTTACATTGGTAATATGTAACAAATAATATTCTACATATGTTATAACCCAATATATTTTGATCTCAAACTAAAAATTATGAGTAAGAACTTCAGAAGATAGTGATTTTGTCGGGATGAGTCATGTATAATGAACTAAAAACCATTTATTTCACTTATAACTTAAATATTATCGGATGTGCGGTTTATATGGATATATCGGTATTGGTGAAAATGGATCATATAATAACAAGCTACGTGTAAATCATTTCAAAATATTATTATGAGTCCGTGGTGCAGTGATCAACGTCGTTGGCTTTCGAGACAGAACTCGCTGGTTACCCACCTCATAGCAGTCACTTTCAAAAAAGTTTTTTCAAAATCTCTAGCTACGCTACCAACAGCATTCAATCGATTTATCGAATTCTTTCAGAACGCATGGATGTCTGTTATATCTTAAGAATTCCCTCCCATTCTACCAATTGTGAAATAACGTTGCATGGTGAAGGCTATTAACTAACCACTAGTCCTGTTTTTCCCTATACTTTCTATTTCTACTCTCTTTGAAAAAAGGAGGTTGAGCACCTAAGTAACAAGCGTAGTTTTCGTAGGTAAATTTCTGCTAAAATTTCTCCGTTAATAAATCATTTTGTTAAAAGCGGACATGACTTGTAACAGTTAGTTTTTATTTCTTTCCATTAAGGAATTGATCGTTATCTCATTTTTATAGAAATTATAATATAATAATTTAATACAGTATTATCTAATTTGATACAGAGTGATAAAAAAGAATACTTTAATCTATCTAAACATTAAACGTAAATACTTTCGATGTTCGTCATAATATTCCGTAAGCGCACGTTATGTGTTCGATCCTTTCGAGTAATGTTACATTAAGGGCTGTAAAAAACGGGTTTGTTTTATTCCCGACGAATATCTTTTTATCTATTGCTACTTTTTTTCGAGATATCAACCAAATGGTATTGCGAGAAGCAGCTGGTAAAGGAAATATTCAAAGTATAAATTTGTTTATCAAACAGTTTTTTGATACTAAAATTACAACAACAATAAAACCTCCATACTATATAAAAGCAATCTTTATTTGACAATAATAATCTATACAAGAACAATAAATCCTAGAATATACATTCTTTTTTTATTGAAATCGGTGCTTTATAAATAAATGACAATTCTCATTCTGCTGTATCTTGAATATATATATATTTTTTTTATTCTAAGTCCACTTTCAATATTACATCGATTGTACGGAAAGAAGTACTGGTTAACTAATCGCTTACGATACGCCTCACTATTTAAGGATCGGAAGGAAAGGGTTCATTAGTCAGACATTTCCAAATAACATTTTTTTGAGATAGTGGGAAAAGTAATATTCAAATGGTCACAATAAATCCAATATTATTAATCCAAGTGTTCTTACATTTCATCAAGCTATGTTTAAGTATGAAGGACATTTATAAATATCCTTCTAATAATCCAGACACTAACACAATTCTGTTAATTTCTATATTAGTTTATCATTAACATTTTTTGTGACATTTTTGAGTTATCTGAGTTCTGAACATGGTTAAGCGCAAAATTTTACATATAACGGCACTAACCACAATTAAACTTTTTTGAGTTGTCTGAATAATGAACTGGACGATCGATATGACAGTAGAAAACAACATCGATAATCTAGTGTCGATAATCTTGTAAACTATTCATTTTTGAGTTCCTATGGGTGCATTCGCTAAATACCAATAATATCTAGTTGATACGTATTGTAATTTACAATGATACCTCAATAAATGCAATGCAAATATTACGCAAAATTGTTGGGGTCATTTTGATACCCCTTCGCTCCTCTATCCTATTTTCGACGATTCGGTACTCGAATGTTAATAAATACTCCTAAGATGCCTGATCATTTGGTAAAAATGTAGAGGCGGATCAAATGTTTAGATCCGTGGTTTTCAACATTTATGTTACTGCGCCTCCCTTTGGAGAAAAAACATCTTCGTGCCTCCTTATTTTTTATTTCATATTAGTAATAAAGACACGTTTTAAAGGGTAAATAAATATTTTGGACTGATCGCGCCTCCCTTTGCAATAGTCCACGCCTCCCAGGTTGGAAATCGCTGGCTTAGAGGACATCGGATGCAATTTATTTCAATTGTGTGTTTGGGTAATTTAAGACAATGGCAATATTAATTGTAATAAATTTTGTGAAACTATTTTTTTATCTCTATCGATTCACCCTTCGAAAACAACGCGAGAATTCTTCCGAGATAAACTACATCTAGAACGCCGAACTGATAGCCCATCAGTCACATTTGCGGAAATCATAAAACGATACGCTTTACGACCGCGTTTATATTGTGTTCATCAATTCCTCTCACGAACCAACAATATCTCACCCCTATAATATCAGTTCACATATTTTTAAAATAAAAAACGCTAAGCGAGTTATTTTTGTGATTCTATCGTTCCAGAAAATAAAAAGAACCACCATTACTAAATATGCATATATGTAATTTAGAACATCTACTGAATGTGCTTTTTTGAATTTGACCTTTAGGTGGAATTTGTGGAAGTGTACAGAATAAAAATAATTGAAATGCATGTATGTATTAAACTCATTTTTTACACTGTTACTCAAAAAACAGTGTACATATAAAAAAAATGATGATCGTTGAATTTAATTTTAAAAATCGTGTTATTTGAAAAAAAAACAATATTGTGGTATAGATAAGCGTGTAAAAAAATGTTAATTATAAAGAACACGAATTATTATTCATATATTTTTTTATACCATGTCCGCTCCCAATGTGCAGCATATGGATTCCTAATGAAGTTTAACTCAACAGAAGTGTTTCTACGAGAACTTATTGTTACTCAGTTGCTCAACCTCTCTTTTTCCAAAGATAGTAGGAATAGAAGGATATGGCTAGGACAGGACTAGTGGTTAGCTAATCGCTCTCGATAGTTCATGGGATAGAATGGGTGGGAGGGGGAATTAAAGAATCACACACATCCATGAATTCAATCAGAAATTCATAAATCGATTGAAAAATCAAATTTATAAAATTTTCCGTACTGGGATTCGAGCCCTTGACCTCTGTAACCGAAGCCAATGACGTTGACACTCGACTACACTGGCGGCTATTCATAATATGTGATTTTATTATTTAAAAAAACATCCAAAACAGAGTAAAGTTAAAAGGTAAACTTGAAATTAACTTAAGGCCGAGGAATAAGGGCCAGATTTGGCCAGCGGGCCGTAGTTTGGGCACCCCAGGGCTAAATTACCGACCCATTATATAATCGATTTTGACCAGAGGGTACTTAATACACGTATTAACAATCAACCTTCAATGCACAAATACATGTGTATATGAATGCATGACCCGCACGTAACTAGGACAGGGCAGGTTGCTACGCTACGTAATGTCACGAACCGGAAGCTCTTTTCCGGGCCGGAATCGGCGTATCGACAGCACCTCACCTGCGTTGCACCGGGGAGCTTTATTGGCCGGAAGTTTACGCCGAGCATGGCAATTAGTGAAAGCTTGATTGGCTAATGCGATTTGTTGTGTTGACACTTGTTTGCAATCATATTATTGGACGAATCTGTTTTCGTAGTTTCTCTACATGTAATTTTTTCATTATATCTAGAGTCAAACGACTAAATTATCACAGGCGATGAAAATTCATAAATCTTGTTTTATCTTTTTAGTATTGTTGAACTCATTTATATATTTATGTACATATATAATCATAGATTTAATTGGTCACTTCCGTTTCATTATTAAAACACATGCTTAGTTATTAACACTCGATGTCATGATAAGTACAAGTTTTGTAGTTTTAAGAATAAAATGTGATAATATAGTTGTTCTTTTTTTGTTTCGAATTACTACAATGATTTCATATCTATCATTTTTTCATCTTTCATATTTTACAGCCATAATATATTTTAAAAACTCCCTGTATTCCATTTTTGAATAATTACTTTGACAAAAGTTTACGGGACATTATTCATAATATCGAATAATAATGCGTGTGTCTGTCATTTTAAAAACACGTTCATTTTTTTTCATTATAATTTTTTATCAAAAAGTGAGAATGAATCAATTGAAATGAATAACGAATATCAATTATTATAGTATATATTAACATTATATATTAAATTTTACATTCACCGAGGTGCGAAGTTGCTTATTTATATTGCTCTTGTTTTACTACATTTTCGAATTAGTTAGTAACCGAAAACAGCCTCCAGGCTATAATACTTTCAAGTTCAAGTTGATAATTCCAACTAACTTTGTCACTAATTTGTTCAAAACAAAAGAGCGTATTCGAAACGTCTCTTTGAAACAGGCAAAGTTGCCCAAGCTTTAAATAATTCTACCAATGGCAACTGAGGGCCCGTGTCCCTGGCAACTTTACTCGCGACTTCCTGTCCGCATGAGTGCTCTTACGGCCCTCCCAACCCTGTGGCACGGCCACTGAGAGCGGAAGGGGGTAGTTTCAATGCACATCTGACACTTCTTCGTCGAACGATTATTGATTTAATCGATTTTATGTACGATAATTTAAGATACACAGAGTTATTATACATAGTTTTTCAATTTGAACTACTATTTAATATTTTTTTACTTATATTTAGTTGTATGTATCGTAAAAATATACAAAATATTTGCATTGTCTTTGGCGAACGTCTTCATTTATTTATATGAAAAAAATTCAAATCACTAATTTAAAAAAAATAATATTTATTTGTAATGATTTTATTGAAATTATTTTATAAAAAAAAATACTTTACTTCTATCGATATCTTTCATTGTTAACATTACCAACTGATCTAAAAACAACAAAATGCCCGTGATAAAGAAAAACGGTCGTGATCGCTTTCGAAACATGAAGAAATAAATTGTTTCAAACTAATAATACCTTTCCACCAAGAATTGACAGTAAGCACCTGAAAACCCATTTTATTGTTATCGTGTGTTACCTAAGTGATGGGTTTTTTTTTATTATTAATGAAAAAATGTATTTGTACCATACTACCCTTCCAATTTATTATAATTAAATTATTCCGTTAATGTTTATTTATTAAATTTGATGATATTTTACTAGATCATTTTAAATTTCTCAAAAAAATGCATAAATTACATTTGTATTCTAAACATCTTAAAAAATATGTGTCAATAATGTATAAACTTTAAGACTGAGTGGTGTTTTTGGTGGAATCTGAGTCGGAAAAACTGGCGACTCCAAATCCTTTTGTCATAATCAAATTAAAATACAAAAAGTTATGCATTTCACTGGATATTACAAATACGCAAAGACCTCAGAGACACTCGCTTTTTTAAATCGGTGTTGGAGTCGGAGTCACAGTCGCGATTTTTAAGGACTTTACAGATCTGATTATGTATATACATATATTATATACATGTTCTCAATGTCATCATATCAGTTTATTATTGCTCTAAATATTTGTTGACAAACTGTTTGCATATCGATAAATGGGGAAAGTCGTTAAAGTAGAGGCACAATTAAATCAGGGAAAGCGTCGGCGTGATAATAATTCAAGAGGGTGATGTGACGTTCGAGGGGATGATCGGTGATACGAACGATTATTGGTGGATATAATTTATATGGAAGGATTAATAAGGTTACGCAAACACATCAGGATTATAGGGGAAAGTCATTAACAAACCACTTATTCAACACATTATAAGTAATGGTATTTTTCACACAAAAACATTTTGAATTTTAAACACGCAATTTTAATTGATATTGACAAAATCATCTTCAATACAATCAATTTATTACTATTCATTTGAAATCTATATATATATATATATAAATATAGTCCTGTTTTTTTTATTATTTTATTGATGAATAATTAATTATATAAATTTAAAATTTACGTAAACTGATCTGATCGTTAGGTTAGAGCTCTAACCATTAGACCACAGAGGCCGACATCTTAAGCTGTGTTCATTGAATATTTGAATATATATTTATTTTCCAGTGATTTCAGTTAAACCATTTTTTCACTAATACAAAAAAGGACTATTTTCTTTAAATCAAGTATGTGACTGTATTACTTTAAAAAATACTACACCTTACCTTCTTACATTGTTTTATTTTTTTATTTAGTTAAATCGGCACGTGTTTTTGTTCCAAAAAGTACTTATAAAATTTCTACATAACTTATATAATGTACACATTTTATTTTCTTTTCGGTAAAAAAAATATTAATTCACTTATTATAAAGTCCAAAATCACGAAAAAAACTGTATTTTTTCTGTGAAATCAGCATAACGCTGTGGTATTTATTTACGAAAATATTTTCGCATTAAATCTTGAATACCGACCACCTTTGGTTTGTATGTAAAAATCAAGCGAAAAATACTTTTGTTTCAGCGCTTACCGAATAAAAACCCACGTTCGCAATAATGATTACCATATTTACATTTCCATTATTTTCATGCGAGGCATTTTCGGTAACCTTTAAAATTCTTTTTATGGAGGCATTAATAAAAAAAAACGTATCTTTCTTTTGGGCTTTTTCAATAATCTTCGGGCTTTTCCTGTCTATGGACTATATATTACCTTTACAGCTCGGTGCCGAGTGAAGTAAGTCGCCTTAATGTGCCCCACATAACGAGTTGGCTTATTGGAATAAGGTTAAGAGAGAAAGTTTATCTTCGTTGACAGGCCTCTTCATTTTATCCCACATCTAAACTTGAAGAAGTGACAAGAATAAACCGAATGGAATACGTACGCCCAAGTGATATTTCGTATGTGTTGTGACTTTGTGTATAAACTTTGACCTTTCTTTATATCGAGAGTGTCTGAATAGTTTCTGTTAACTCAACACAATGGCGGTTAAGCGATATTGACAGTAAGTTGTTAAAAATTTCATAACAGCACGCTGCGCCCATTGGCGTAGCCTATGAGTTTTTGAATGTTATATTGTTAGATACTGAGGCACTGAATTACAAAAAATTCTCATAAAACAAATTACTTAAAGACACTTACATAAAAATCCATATGCACACCACGTTGGTTGAAAACCAAATGATTGAATCAAAATATGATGGAATTAGGATCATTCTAATTTTTTACATTTTCATAATTTTTATCTCTTGCGATCCGAGTTTCTCCTTTCGGCATCCTTATGCATTCAAGTGCAAGAATGAACAAATAAATAGAAACATTAATTCAGAACGGCATTAATATCTCTTTAACTTGATGATTACATATATTTTCCCTTAATTATTGTTCTTATATATTCACGATAAAAAATATTTACTTACCGTCAGTTAAAGTTCATCCGTGCACTTGAATGCGTGAAGATACCGACAGGAGAAACCTTGGTTGTTAGCGACAAAACGTATGAAAATGTACATAATTTTAACGATACCAATTTGATTGAATCTTTTTTGAGTAGCGCTCTATCTACTAGCCCACATATGACATAGTTGTTGCCCCAGTGTAAAAGCACACGACCAGTCAAAATAATTCTTGCTGACTCCGAAAAAAGCACAAACAAAATAAAAATTACGTAAAAGTATCAAAGGGCGAAATAGTTTGAATTATTTTCTTTATTTAGACATTATGCGTACATGTTCGCACTAAATACTAAGTTTATGGTTGATATAATTGAAATTCTGGGCCCCTTCTCAGCAGAGCCTTAAGGACTCGCATTTTCTTTCGGTAGTGTAGCTACGCCACTGGTGGCATTGCAATACGCTATGTACGAGCGTTGGGTCAAGTGAATAAAAATACAAAGTAAAAACTTTTACTCGATATAAAAAACAAAATTAAGCATATTATATTTATATAATGTATATATATATATATGTATAGTGAACAAAGCGCAACCTTTTAATACTTTTTTTAAACTAGAGAAGTTTTTCCAATAGCCGAGGAGAATAACAGGTTACGGTATATTTTGAAACTAAAGTCAGCAGTTAGACTAGGGCATCCACCGACCAATTAAGCGATCTCGGGATTTCACTAACACATTTAGTTATCATACACACATATTTTTGTCTAATACCTACATATGTATAATAAAATTAACTATAATTTTGTAGCAGTCATAGACAGGAATAGGCAGTTTTCTCATAATTGTACACAAAATTCAGTTTCAATATATTTTTTTATGGGCGGGAAAAGATTTTTTCAATTTTTATTTGTGGTCATGGACACGGGTGCTTGTGACATATTTTCTATTCGAATTGATATTGAAAAACTAAGATTTAAGAATAAAAAATCTGTCTTATAAGCAATGTTTCCGCTGAGGTGTGCGCGCACACCTCCCAAAATGTGCCCGCACACATTTTTCCATCCCCGCACAAGGCAGCACAAAGAAATATTGTATAAATAAGTTTGTTTCACCAAATTTTTATGTTTGCGCACACTTTTTGTTTTGCTAAAACTTACTGCTCACAGAAATAGATGGTCCGCACACACAATAGAAAAATTAGAGGGAACGTTGCTTATAAGTCGTAAGCTGTATTGCCAGTCATTTTTTTGTATTCAAATTACGGATATGTAAACAAATCAAAATTACGGTAAACGATCAATCCTGGGATCCCATGATTGAAAGATTGTTAATCCCGAAATCCCGGGATCACAAATTGGGTCCGGGATTGGATGCCCTAGTTATGATACCCGTAAATGTTTGACAGTATGACAAATAGACCAAGATAATGTCATATAAATGTATGGAAATTATCAGGTAGCTGCATCAAGCGTTGAAGATTACATTAAATATATAATATTCTTATTATTCATAAGTAGGTTATCACATTGGTGGCCGAATGAACAATATTTATAAATATTTTATTTTAATGCGAACAAGTCGTCATCGTGAGTAATTCTCGGTATTACAAAATACTTATTAATATTCGTTTTCCTTAAGATGCCTGCGTATGACCTTTTTTGAAATAAACAAAATTTTAAGGAAATATTTTGTCATTTATTATGTTTCAGGGAAATTTATTTAACATTAAGTGTTTATTGAATAATTCGGTTTTTAATTGAAGGTATATGTCATAATATAGTTAAATCTTAATATAACGGACTAATTCGGATGTGGGGCTGTCCGCCAAAGCGCCAAATTCATTGTATAAACATATTTTTTATCACATAATTAACGCAAACTGGTTTATTTGGTTTTTATTTTGTTTACTGTCCGAAACATTTTTTATGACATATTGCTCAAATATACGAGACACAGACACTCCATACCCAACTTTTATATGACTAATAGTTTTTGATTTAATTCTACATTATTCTTTATGATTGTCCAAGGGTAGAATTTCAATGACTTGTTTGATTTTGATTTACTATTTTAACTTATTGAATGAAAGTATAAATGGATCCATCTACGTCAATTTATTAAATTAACTTGATGCGCAACTCTGTGAATTAGCGACCAGCGTTGCAAACATCAGTCTTTTTTACAGTCTTAGAGCAGGACAGAATTATTAGTCGAATTAGAGTGTAAGCGGTATGACGTGATTGTTATGCGCTTAACATTCTCAAAAAGCAGTAATACTTGGATTTAAACATCTACAACATTAACAGGAAGTTTTTAACATTTTACCAGATATATTTTTGGTTATAATTGAGGTTCTACTGTGATTTTAACATCGAAAAATTACACGATAACTTGTTAAAGGTCAAATCTGTATGTGAATTTTGAAAGTGTTTACTCCTCAATAAGATCTCTCTTTTCTGAACCGTATTGTTCGAATGCGAAGGAATATAAACCCAAATAATAGCCAATTATCCACTCGGATACGATGACCGGTATCAAGGTTAGATGAACAGTTAACCCCTTAACCCATGTTGGGAAACCACACCATAAATCACGCCACGCTACGTATTATTGGTAATATCGGTTTTTAACCGCAAAGTAAACATTTTTCCGATTTTTATTTTTATTTACCTCAACTGCCATAACAGATTTTCGTCTGAAAAGCGTGATATTGAAAATTATTTGTTTTATTGAGCCTGGAAAATTTATCAGAATTCTTCACGTACAGACGTAAGGCAATTTATTCCGACTGACAACGATCTAAAAAAATAATTTATTTCGAGCGTTTCGATTTTTTTTCTCTGGCTTAAATCGACGTTTTCTACGGTGGGATTTAACTAGTCAAAGTATAAGATCTAAATCATGGTTAATGTCAATTCGTAGACATAGCTTAACTAAGCCATGCGTTTGCTTATTTAGATATTGTCGAGAAAGGGAGATATTGCCAATTACCCTACGCAATTTATGGATTCAATCTGAATATTTTTAGTCATAATCTATCATAATACAATCATTTAAAACCATATATTTTTTCAAGCAACAGTGTACACAATATTTGCTTATCAGTTTAAAATACTTACTGAGCGAAACCGGTCTCGATATTTATATAAAATTCCGAAATTAATTCAATAAATTATATTATAAATACATATCGACAGTGGAAAGGAAAAAGGACGTAACCCACACACATCAAATTTTACAGGAGGCGCAAAAAACGTGTTATGATAATTTTGGACCATAAGCAAATTATGAATTATACACAACGTTGAAGTGCACGGAGACTTCTAAACTGGTGTTTAATTGACATAACTTAATATTAATTAAATAAATTATTCAGGAAAAACCTTTATTTCAGACCTTTTTCTTGGCTTTATTTTTTTACAAGGTCATCTTTTTCAAACTTAAAAGCTAAATTTAGATATTAATTCGGCATTTGCAGCTTGCATCCTTTTGATAGAACGTGTATCAAGTTTAAAACATTGTGATATTCGAAAAAAAACTGTTCTGGAAAAACTGTTGGTTACTTCCTTTTTCCTTTCCACAGTCGATATGTATGATATGTCGGGTGTTATGGCGCACCGGTTATCGTTACTGGCTTACGTGCCGGATCTCACGGGTTCGAATCGCAGTACGGACGGCATTTTTCGTTCGATTTCTGTTTGAAGGCATGGGCGTTTGTCAAGTCTTAATTTCCATTTCCATCCTTCAATAACTGGACGTAGCGAGAGCAATTGGCTAACCACTAGTCCTGTCCTAGCCGTGTCCTTCGTTCCCTACTACTCGCTTCGGAAAAGAGAGGTTGAGCGACTGACTAACAAACAGTTCTTGTAGAAAAATTCGGTTGAGATACCTTCATTAAGAGGTCAATGCTCCACAATAAGAGCGGACATGGATAAGAAACAAAAATATATATATATCATTTATATATATTTGTTGAGGCTTTAAACAGCTGTTTTATAAAACTAACCTAACCTAACCTTATATTATTATGTTTTTTAATACTGCTTATACTTCGTCATACTTGAATGTGAATATTATTTAGTAATTGGGTATGTGGTCGAGTGGTCAGTGTCGTTTTATACGGTTACAGTACCCACGGGCTCGAAACCTAGTACGGACCGTTTTATATATTGATTTTTAAGTCAACTTATTGATTTCTATTCGTGAGATTGATGTATATAATTTCCTCCCACTCATCCTGTCTTTAAAAACGTGGCGTAGCGAGAACGATTAGCTTGCCACTAAAAATCCTGTCCTAGATCTATCTTTCTATCCACTACTCTCTTAAAAAAAGAAAGGTTGAGAAACCGAGTAACAAGCAGTTCTCGTAGAAAACTTCTGTTGAGATAAGCTATATTATCAGTCAATATGCTGTACATTGAGAGCGGACGTAGTTAATAATAATTTTAAGTAATATTTGCAGTCAGTAAAAAGCACACGTTTTAATCAGATTCCAATTGTACACGTGATTTTTGTTTGCCTTTAAGTTTTAACTATCATTAACAAAGACATGATTGTATATCTTTTTTTTTAATATTTTAAAGTTGAATTTATTAATTATTTGATCAATAATATTTAATTTTTTATCGTCATTGGTTTTGATAAATAATATGATAAATTAAATTTACGGTTTGGCATTTGTTATTCGAATCCAATGTTAAAAAAAACTCACAGTTTTTCAACGCAATAAAAATGTTCAATGACGAGGTGGAAATGAGATTATTTTGACACTCTTTCGAATAACAAAGCTGTCAAAAAGAAAGATAAAAAATATCACATCCATCATGTCTTGTGGTGAATCTCTTCAAAATATTGTGCCCGGCGATAAGAAGTGTGCATGTGAAATAGTGAGATAGATAATGCCGGTGCAATTTTTGGCGTGTGGTATTGTGACCACTGGCATTGACACAATCTCTGAACCGAGCCCCAATCTCGAATTGGCGAGTTTGGCCCAATTTGGCGAGCCAATCGCGCAGAGTCTGCTAACTTTGACCGGGAGCTGCATTTCTCGTAAATAAACTGCATGACCTATTTATGCAGCTGGCGTATGCAATCGCATTATTACAACCATCCTCGTTTATTCGCAATCGAAGTTGCTTCGCTTCAAATTTCAAATGGACAAAAACTACCAAATATTCGATATATTTTTTAAAGAGATGAATCTACTATTTATATCTACGGCAGTAGGCTATTTGATTGAGACGGATTTTCTATGTATATTTTGAATAAGAGCTGTTACCTTGCTCACCATTTTAAGCATACGTCTTCCTCGACGTGTCATTATCGGAATATGCATATATAATATTGAACTGCAAACTAAAATTTAAAGTTTAAAAAATAAATAAAAAATAATAAAAAATTTACTATGATGTGGTCATAATAATAAAATAAATACTTTAAATTAAATGACAGCATTTAGTATTCATTATACAAAACAACTCCGACAATTACTCTAAATTGTTTCAATAATTACATTTTAACTTATCTATACCATCAGATCATCTTTAGTCAACCTAGCATGCAGTGGCAATACTATGGACTATTGTGTTTTGAATACACACCATTATTTATTTATTTTTAAATGAGTCTGGGTCGTAAGATTTTTCCACGACTCCAGACTCCGACTCGGACTCCACAGCCCTGTTTTATATACGAATCTTATATGTAAACATCGGCACTGTTCTGAAAAAAGTTGGTCAGTAACAAATTGATAGTTTTGAGTAAGTAGCAAATGAAATATTTAGGCTTTTAGGATAAAGCCTCGTAGCATCGATCTATATGAATTGCAGTATCATTTCATGAATGAGTAACACAATCGTCTTTTTACCTTGAATCTCATTTTTTTTTTTTGAGAACTAAGTAAATACCGCTTATCAATTATATATTGCGTACTGTGAATGTAGATGATTTCGTGATAACATACAATCCTATCGTGTATTCAATTTTAATTGCTCTCACACGTTGTGACATTTCGTTGGCAACAGTTTCGCGGGAAACAAATGTTCATTGTTTATAATTCATTCAACAGTGAAGACGTCTCTGCGGGAAAAAAGGAATTTCAATTTAATAAATGTAGTCAAGTTTATTTATCACGTAAGTTGTGTACAAAATAATTCAATTTATTAACTAATTTATCTATCAATGTGATTTACAAACATCGACCGCTATTAATATCGTTGTTCGAGATGCAATACGTTTAAATAAATGTTGAAATAAAAGTTTTAATAAAACTGTTATTCATTCCAAAAAGTGATCTAAATTATTCAATGGTTTCAATAAAAGGTTATTGTTATATTAATGTGAAAAAGCATCGTTGAATCTTTGTTTGTTTGTGTGAACACCTATTACTATTAATTGTTACTCTTATCGTAGCTTAAACTGTACATTACAAATTAATAGAAAAGCTTAATTTTTAGACAGACATGTTCTATATGAATATACGATATCGACTTATATACGATATCAAATATTTACAAACCATTCTAACATACAACTTGAATTAATCCTATCTTAAGAACAAGGAATATCGAGAGCGATTGGCTAACCAATAGTCCTGTCTTAGCCATATCCTTATATTCCTACTCTTTTTTGAAAAAAGAGAATTTTAACAACTGTGTAAGGAGTAGTTCTCGTAGAAACACTTCTGTTGGGATAAACTCCATTATGAGTAAATATGCTCCACATTGGAAGTGAACATGATAAAAAAGTTGATGTTCACATTCACATAGAGAACGGAAGTGGAAAAAAATAAATATTCTATACAATAAAATATAAAAACAGCTGCAACAACTAACGAATAATCATAGACATATTTTTTAGCTCACTATATGTTTTAAATTATGAACTTTGCAGAGGTCAAACATAATTATTCTGTTAGACTAAAATCATTTGATAGCATGATATTAAAATTAACTATCACTGTTGACACAAAGCCATGCTGCGAGTAAATTGAAATAATTAACAAAGCGTCTGCGGAGCTGTTCAGTACAATATTATTATCTTTTTATAATAGATAGACTTTTTGGAATCAGTTGGTAACTTCCTCGTAATGGAAGCCACACGGTTTCAATGAACCCATATACATTATTAAAAAAAAAAAACTGTGCTACTATGTATCAGACACGTTCAAACTTGGCGTTCATTTTTTAGACGTTCTTACAATATTTTAAAAGTCAAATTAATCGACACTATCTATACGCGGAAAAATATTTGATTTCTAAAAAAGGAAATGTAGCCGAGTTTGCGTTAAAAATATAATAAATAAAAACTTTGAGTTTGGCAGTATTCGCAGAAGTAGTGTAGCTTTTTTTATTATTTGATTTTATCAATAAATTCAGTATTCATTATATTTTATTATTACCAAGTTTATTGTCATCAAACTTGCATATATAATATTTACGGCTGACATAATTCCTTACGCAATGATTAACAGACAATTTAATTATTTAATATTTACGGAAACCAGTCTTTGACTTTTATAAAACGTGTACGTGCATATTATATTATATACATTGTAATAGTGTTTGAATTTCGTAAATGAAAGTATTTTTTTAACCATGCGTTTTTGACTTGATAATTATTGAATTCTCACATTTGTATATCAGATTGTTATATTATATAGGTATGACTGTTTTATGGAACAATGTTAATTCAATAATCAAATCTTTCCAATCAAAATATATTTAATTTTGTATTTTTTTAGTCCATTTACATTGCCAACGTGGAGCATATGACCTTCTAATGGAGGTATCTCAGCAGATCTTTTTCTACAATAACTGTTTGTTACTAAGCTGTTCAACCTCACTGGTTCAATGAAAGTAGAGATTAGAAGGATTAGCCTAAGACGGATGCATTTTACTAACGTGTGTTTTAATAGACCAAAGCTGGTTACTCTTTAAAATTAAATACACCCAACGTGTTTTTTTACACTGCTTTGAAATAACACGGTCAACAAAAAAGAACGAAAACTGTATTTTTACTGTAATTATTTGTTCTAGAACAAATACCAAAAACAAAAACTAAACATTTTTTCTAAAAACAAGAAATTCAACAACACAACGATAATAACAAACAAAAGTTTTCATTAGGTTCGAAACACATTCAAGAAAAGTCAAGAAATTTCTAGCGATGAAAGCGATTTACGTCTGGTCCCTCATAAACGTGCGCGTATGTGATCTAGTAGCGATAATTACTATTTTGTTCTTATGTTTTTATTATAACCATTTCCGACACGATTTTCTTTACTATAATTTTACTCTTTTTTCAAATAACACGGTTTTTTCTATTTATAACCAATATTTATTTTTTTATGTATTCTATAATTTTGTACATTTTTAAACACGGTTCTTAGTGGAACGTACCATGCAAAAAAAGTTGAATGTAATTGAATTAGGTCGTTTTAGGGATCAACATATTATATTATTTTATGCATTTCGTAGTGATATGTTATTAAGCTTGTTGTTTTGTCAATTTTAGAACAGGAGATGTCAACGAAACTAAATTGCTTAAACAATTATGCATATTAATGCACGTTTTGTTTATTTGTTACAGAAACTGAGCAACGACGGAGTGAATTTCAGAAGACAGTGACAAGTGCCGTTCACCGCGCCACACTCAGCTCTTCCCCCTCTCGTTTCTCAGCAATCTCCCTTTCCAAATCACACACCGACACACTAGTACATTCCTCACACTTTGTGCGGCATATTATTACCATCAGACGGCCGCGTATATAGGCGATAGAGGAAGAAAAGACAACGGAGCCACTGACAGTCACAACCGTTGGCACCACGCACGTCGGCAGTTGCATCCAAGTGGAAACTGCAGGTCGCGCGCATTGTCAACAATCACCGTTCAACGGCCTCTCGTTGCAGTTCCGTTAAAGTGGAACCCACTTACACTAGACAATAGAGAAATGTGCTGATCGATCAATCCGCTGATCGTCTCCGTGATACCGGTTTCCCAATAGTGCAGTTTCGTTAAGTGTTTTTTTGACTGTGTAAAAATGACGTCGAGGTCCAAGGAAAAGTTTACGGCCGCTTTCCGGAAGTTGTTCCGGTCGTCGGAGAAAATCGGCGAAGGGGAGGGCGCCGCTGGGGGACCCAGTGGATCACCAGCTCGCCGAGGACTTCTTCGACACGGATATCACAGGTGAACATTCACATTTTTATCGGACAGTCAGTTTGACCCATTTATTACAAAACAACAATTATTCAATTATTATTATAAAAAATGACGTACCTAATTTGAATTAGCCCAACGGTAAAAAATAACAATATATTTATTTCGATTAGGGGTGCCAACTTTTTTGTAGTTAATCGTTAGAAGTGACTCGACGATGGCGTCGTGCCGAAACAAAGAACAGCAATATTTTCAACGACTGGAAAACTAAATAAATTGTTATTCCTTACCATATTATTAAATATAACAAGTTTTGCCCATAGTTATAAATTTAATGCAAAAACTGAAATACAAAAGTAATAAAACTGACTGAAAAAAACTTTAATATTAATTCTTTGTCTGGAATAACTCAATGGGTGTAATAATCATAATACCAGTTTGCCAAAAAAAACATTTATTTGTATTAGTGATCGTTTAAAAGCGGACAATTGTCCCTGTCTATTTCTTTTAAACTCTTATTTGTGTCAGATCCATAAATGCCTCAATATTTTGATACTATGTAACAAAGAATATCGATGCCAGAGCTTTATCCTAAACGATGAAATTTAATGTGCTGTTCATCAATCAATTTGTTACTTACTAACTTCTTCCAGAACAGTGACGATCTATAAATTAAATTGACATACTATAGACCAAGCTACTTTATGTTCAGACTATAGAATTGTTTTACTAACTCATTTTATACCACTTACACTACTCATTCCCGTGTAGAGTCCTTTGTCATTAATCTTTGTGGAATTTGAACCACAAGTACTATTAATTTTCATTGTATCCCACCGCAGTGAACGATATCAAATCTATTACACTTTGTAGCATGATATGTAATTTCAATTTGCTATTTCTCGTTAAAAAATATCCCAGATCTTAATTCTACTGACTAATTTCAAACTAAGTAAATTTTGTATTAAAAGTTCAATTCATATTTTTAAATGGTAGAAGTATACACTTTAAATATATTGAAAGATAACTTAAATAAATAACTATTAATTATAAAAATCTTTGTATCCAGTAGTAATTAAATAGTAATGACCAGTGGCGGATTAAGCCAATGGGAGGCCCTAGGCGCAATAAAATTTGGAGGCCCTGTTTTTCGGATAACATAAAAACGTCAAAAATTCCAAGTAAAATAGTGAAAATACGTAAAAATCCGAATAAAAAGGTATATGGCTTATATTATACAAGCTATTTTTGAGGCCCCTCAGATTCGGAGGCCCCAAGCGCGCGCTTCATTTGTTCATAGGATAATCCGCCACTGGTAATGACAGTAAAATAATGCGTACATAAAATAAACATTCCTCTGTATTAATTACAATAAAAATATGTCAGATAGAGCGACTTACGTTATCTTAGTTGTTTTCCAGTTCCATTATTGTTTTATAAGGTAAGCGAGTGACTAACAACCAGTCCTCGTTAAACAATATTGAATTCATACTCTTTAAATTGGGTACAAGTATTGTTCTGAAAAAATTAAGGATAAACAAATGTGATTTGATTAAATATTTTTTAATATCCTAATGTTGAAGCGAGCAGTAGATAAGCAATTTTATTAACGTCTCCAAAGAGGGAATAGAGCGGCATACTATCAACCGTTTCTCGTTAACACAACTTATTTTAGTTGCTCGATAAAGTATTCGTAGTTTCTAAATCGGGAACTGGTATTGTTTTGAAAAAATCAAAGAAAAGCCAAGCTCGTTGTTAATTATTTTTTAATATACTAATATTAAAGTGAGCAAGCAGTAATGTTAGCAATTTCCTTGACATCTCCAAATGAGAAATAGAGTGACTGATTTACAACCAGTTATCATTAAATAGCTTAATATAGTATCTCACTATTTTTAATCCATATGTTTCGAGTTGAGATCAATCGTGGTTGAAGGTAAACCATGAAATGCAGATTGTTTGCACTGCATAGTTACTTATTTGTACATACTAGTTAACAACTGGGCATAATTTTGTATGTTGGTATGTAGATGTTATTTCAAACAGCTGTATTGTGCAAGCTGCTTGATCGTTTGTGTAGGCCTTTTAATGCGCAATGTGTTTTTGTTTTTATGTGCATTCTTGCTATTAAGAATACGCTTCTTGGATTTTCACCGTGCCTCAGTAGTTAAATAGAGCAAAGGGACCTACCTAAAATGGTTTTTTTTACTGGAAATGTGTGTTTTCCGACTTCACGTTTGTTTTTGTCTTACACATAATATATTTAATATCCAGTCTGTTTAGATTCGTGATATTATTACACGTCTAATTGATTACAGTTCTCAAATAATAAAATACAAAATATGATTAAAAATATTTAATCGATGCAAGAGCAGTCGATGTATGATTAATACAGTGAAAAAATATGATCTATTGATCGTTTTATATCGCTTTTTGCATTCAGAGACATTTCTACATTCATATATTTTTTAAATCTCTTATTTTGTAAATATAATTTAACATAAAAATGAAAGCATAAAACAAAATTCTGTTCATCTTTTGCGTTTGACAGATCTTCTATAACTACGATGAACATAGTCACAATTATTACATTGTAATTATACGAAACGAAAAAACTAAATAAAATAATCATGAATATTTTTAGAGACCCCTTTAATTAGTGTCTAGATCCTAATTAATTTGAAAATATTCCCGCTAGTCTTTATATATAATAATTCATTTTAATATATTCATCGACAAAGTATTGTATTTAAATTATCCACAATATATTATATTATATTATCGTTGTTGTTGTCGTTTTTGCCAATCAGAAATATTAGTTGTGAGTAAATCTTGATAGAATATTTATATATACAACATTATTGTGCTAAAAACTGTGGCACGTGTTTCGCCTCTTTCAGAGGCATCTTCAGACAGACTTACTTTCAAAAATGCTTGCTTAAGTACGAATTTCTTTATTATTATTTTATTAGAATTAACAATCAAAATATGTACTTAGTATTGGTAGTTATGGATTCTTTAAAATACACTTTCAAAAATATATAAAATACTTAAATTTTCTCACGTCGATCGTCAATAATTCTTAGCGTAAAACATGTCAAAAAATGAAACAAAATTGTTATCACGAATTCAAAATGAATCCCTAATCTATTTAAAATGGTTATTCAATGATCAAAACAGGTCCTGTTTATGTCAATATGCAACATAATAATTACCACAAACTGTGCTTTATGTTTATTGGTGGCAAAAAAATCATCGCCTTGTTTCCCGTGCCGACTAAGAATAAATCCCAATTTACGTCAGGTAATTTTTAAGTGCGGCCTAGTATTGAAAATCAATATAATTATAATTTTTTTTACGAAATCGTTTATGTTGTTAAAATGCACGTTATCACTTATTTCAAGTACGTAGCCTACCAAAATAATTAAAATTCTATTCACAGAATGAATGATGAATAATTATCATATCTCGAGGCTGCTCACGCAAATAATTCCCATGCAAGTAGTGGCTTTTATTGTTTCTGGGTTTTTTTAATAGATTTTAAATACCAAATAACTCTCAATTCTTACTTATTACAGCATTGTGTACGTGGGTAATCAATTTAAATATTCAATATTTATAATTGTGTTTGTTCTTTTCCATAAATTCCCTTTCGATATCTTCAGTGTGAACAGACTTCGATGAGGAATAGAATTATTACCATCCCAACTGTTTATTTTTTTCTATGCAATAATCATGATATTACGATAAATCTAACGATTTTGATAGGAGAAAATGAAAATTAATTGATTCGGTGTTTATTATAAACCAATTACAACGGAGATTATTAAACAAGACAGCTGATAAGCAAAATAGTACAGTCACCTGTAAACTTCTAGTTTAAAAATACATATTTCTTGATAACCTATGTTTTCTGATATTTTAATCAAATAATTAAGACAGATATGTCATTGACACGCTTTTCAATCATACTGACTATTTTCAATGTGACTGAATCTATTGTTTAAATTTGTATACACTTGTTTATAGTTATTCAATTAAATTATAACGCAATATTATTGTAGCTCTGTCAGTTTCTCGGCCACCATCCCAAAATATATGTCTGCATTTTCAATAACAATGACCAACAAGAATTCAGTTCGTGTATTGTGTGTCCTTTGTGAAAAACTAACAAGAATTGTTTCTTTTTATTTGTATACCGCATTCATCACATTATTTTGAAAATACGGATTGTAAAATCGTAGCACTCTATACAACCTTCAATAAGTAATTAGGTCTACTGTCAAGATATATTATTGAAATAAGAAATGTTTCGAAATAATGTTTTCTTTTTATAATTATTAGTAAAAATAATCATGACGCAACACGGCGTTTCTAGTAAACTATTGCACTAATTTTGATTACCATAATATTTCAATTATAATAAATAAGTTTTTTCATACGAACTTTCTAATCAATATAGAATAAAAACATTTTAAAGGAAGTAGACAACTAGTCTGGTTTAATTATGTTAGGGTGACATTAATTAATTTCGTGCGCGTTATCATTTAATTCGTTAATATCAACAAAAAAACTACATATTATGAAAATCTAATCGAGACAAATGTTGTAGTTTAATTATATTAGTTGATGTTTGTTTACCATTCAAATTTTTTCTAAATATGTATCATTGAAATTTGTATGTAATGTTTATAACCAAAAATATTACATAAAATAATATTGTTTATAATGCAACTCTTCACAAACCGTTTCGATTGTAATATAAATATATCTTTATTATATGAGTTCGTTTACCGGATCGTTATTTTTAATGTAAATATCGAATTTCTTCCTCGGTATTCCGTTCATGTTAAAATTTATTCTTCAAAGAAAACGGAAAGTATTTTTTCAATAAGAGACATAAATCAACAACATTTTATATTTTTTTAATAAGCGATAAATTGAAATCGAGTCGAAATGCAGAATAATTAACATGAGTTGTGTAGTAACGTTAGTTTATAAACTTTCAGGGACGGTGTCCGTCCTGCTGAAGGAGCAGCAAGTCTTCCAGGGAGTCCAGCGACAGCCGCTTTTACAAAACAGAAAGGAGCTGAACCACCTCCGTTACCGAAGAGTGTTAGAGCCAGACGGCTGATGAAGGAATTTAAAGAAATGCAACGTATACAGCACAGCCGACCTGAACCAATCTTCACGGTAATGTAACGATTCGTAACCATGGTCACCCATTTCCATTAATTGACAGCCTTGTCAACAATTTAAAATACGCGTGCGTAATTGACAAACTTGTGAGTATGTAAGTAGATTCGTGTGTAACAATTTGGGTTTTACTAATTAATTTATGATTACTGATCTATTAACAAGGTTCATACTGTACGCGGCACTTGATCTGTATTGATTTGATTTGTTGATATAACTGGTTTTTATCCGAATAACATAAAAAAAATCACGCTTATTAAAATGGATAAAATACAAAATACTGACCAAGTTTAATATTTGTACTGTCCATCTTTGGTCAAACATTAATTAAAAATATTTTACAGTCCATAAATACTCCGCATTGTATATATATTATATATAAATACCTGAACTAGTTTCGTTTAACGAGTAAATATTTGGCATCATTTGATCATAATTACGTGGTAAGCGAAACCTGTCTTGAGATTAACCACTAAAAGTACGTGACATTTGTCTTGTTTACAACTAACACTAAATTTAATGTATTATCATATTTCAATACTTCCCACGCTTACATTATTCCCAAACCGCATAAGAAACATTATTGTTGACTTTGATTAGTCTAATGTCGGTCAATTTTATTGTGAAAAATGAAATTAACATGATACTCGAGCGGTATATTGCTTAATCATATGTGATTCCCGCACAAATATACAAGATCGAACAATTTTGATACCAGAACGAAGGAGATTTTTAAATGTTTATCTTTTTGGTAAACACTTTCGGAATATGATTACGCGGAGTTGAGCCTATTGTCTGACCGAAGACCGCAATTCGATTATATATAATATAATACTATACATAATCATTTCAATACGCATATAGAATTTAAGAAGTCAATATCGAAACGTTTAATATGGTTGAAAATATATTGTTTGAAAACACAAATAAATAGACATTTAAAGATACATAGATACCTATGTCATTAAATAGTTTGATCTCGTACTCAGCCTTCGCCTGACTTTCTCTTTACTACCAGATACTCGTGCTAGCTTATTATTTATTTCTTGCAGCTATTTTATATTTTTGGTTGAAAAAATAAACCAAATGAATTCAAAAAAATAATGCGTACATTTAGTTATGGTATTTTTAATGTTGCCCTGTCTATGCGGTATAAGATAGTACACAGGGCTTCCAATATCGGGATCCGCGTCTAAATAATAAAACCGGGATTCCGTGCTGCATTCGAATGTAAAAAAAACAATTTTGAATGTTAATATTTCCAATTTTGTATTATATTTAATTATTAAAAACGTTTCCGTCAGTGTAGCTCAGTTTGTTTATGAACATATTTTATTATTATACGCGTATTAACTACGAACGAAATTTCGTTCCAAATCATTGTATTTCAAGATGGGATTAGCGACAAGAACACAAATTGAATTTAAGACACACATTTTTTTGTTGTTGACTTCTGTGGTATATTGGTAAGAGCTTTACCATAGCGATCAGGTGATGTTGGGATTAAGTCCCGGCAAGCCCAACATCATCTTTAGTGTTTGTTTTTCAATTTAAAATTGAGATCTTAGACATGGGTGTTTGTGCTGTCTTTTCTCCTCGAAATTATCATGAAACACTTTTAAAAAACAATTTTATCTCGTCTGATTTAAAAAAAAAAACTTATGACCTGTTTATTTAAAAAATAATAACTAAATTACGTTAAATTCTCAATCCCGGGATTACGAAAAGGTCCGAGATTGGATGCCCTAATAGTACACATAAACGAAAGATCAATAAATGTTGTGTAAGTACTAAGGAAAATTCACAAAGGTTGAGTTAGTAATATAATATAATTTTACTTAAACATTAACAATAAAATGTCACAAAATAATTCAACTGAAATCGTGAACCCAAATTATTTTACGAATTACGAAAGAAATTTTACGATTTGATACGTTGATATACCATTTAATCACATACCAGCATAGTATCTCTTTAATTTGGGTTTGACATTATAAGGTGCATGAATTTAATATTTCAAACGAATTCAGGATTTCTTAGTAAACGTGTGGTGACCTATATTTTTTTTTCCTAATATTATTATAACAATGAACATTAAGATTGTGTTATAAATTCGGAGGTTTCCCTATGTATACATATGTGTTACAGGGAAAGTGTATTTTAAGTGAAACTACATTTTCATTCGCGAAATAGTGAAATAATATAAAATCATATGTATAACTAGTTCACATAAAATTATTCTATTGTTGGAAAATGTATTTTCAGTGACAATTGCTAGTGACATTATATTCTTCTTCGACCTGTTATTCAAACAAAATTTTGGCAGTTATGAAATGATTAATAAAATCATATAAACCTGATGAAATATTCAATCCTTGATTTAGGGCAATGGCTTTTATAGTTGGGTTAGATTATTTTAAGTCAATATAGTAGTATCTGAGAAATAAAGTTTCACTGATACTGAACAGTGAAATTTCAAATAAATTGTATGATATTAAATTTGAATCGTTAAAATTATGTACATTCACACCAAGTTTTGTTACTAACGTCCCGGGTTTCGCCTTTCGGCATCTTCAGACGTTAAAGTTCACGGGTGAACTTTAACTGACGCTTAGTAAATGAATGTATCGTGTTTATGTAAGAAACAAATGTTCACTAAGTTTAAAGCCATTGCTGGTGAAAAGGATTATAATGGAAATGCCTACATATTTGAATAGTGGGAAATTGTTTGATACATTTTTACTGCCCCACTTCACCCCTGAGCATAAATGATTTTAAAATTCAGACTTCTCTGTATTAAATATCATACATACTACGTATACATTGGTTTTATCGAAATCCTTTGTACACAAACGGAAAACGCTCTTCTTAGTGATCAGAATGCTCCGAGCTTTACCTATGGCGAATTTACGACTTAAAAATTCAAATTATTACTCGCGCCTTGTAATTTTCCCAGTATTGTTCTTTACACAATGTAAATAGGTACACTCACCTCGTTTTTCACGGGTATAATGTTCCTGTTTGAAAAAGCGTCCCGGAATAATATTTTCCCCTAGTTTCCGTTTTGAACGATAAATGAGTTTTTTTTTACTTCGGGAAAATGTTTGTTCGTTACAAGCGGACATAATCCTTTGAAACACTTCAACAGCACGTGCTCAGATTATAGTTTATGCTCACTGACTCGCCCTGATTTTCCCGCAAACAATGCAAACAATACATTTAGCGCAAATTGTGCGATTTTTTAATTATTTATTGAGTACCCGCCATTTCTATATATACGTATTACATCGTGTAAAAAAATAAATTGTAATAGCCGTTGGCGTAAATCAATTGTATATGGTAAAAAATATATACTATAATATGGGCCCATTAACCGTTTGAATACTGCGGAAAAAATCATTAATATGTATGTCCCAGAGACACTGCGTGTTTTTGAGAAAAATAATTTAGCCTAATATACACTCAAATTCGATATTTTAAAAACCTATATTGACTCAGTATAGATAGCACTACACATATTGCTTTCATTCTATCAGAATACCAAGTATTTGATTTTGTAAATGTCTTGGACATCCGTGTTCGCTTGCATATGTTCCGGACACCTGTGTCCGCATGGTATTCAAGTGGTTACAGGTGAAGTGAGCCAAGTTGTATTTTAGAAAAAAATACGTTAGATGCGTTGTAATATTCTACACGTTTAAAGTATCGTAAAAGTGAAGAAACCTCATATAATACACATTGCAATAGTGTTATCTCCGTAAAATAAAAATATGCAGTCCACCAAAATACCAAGTAAAAACGTGATTCAAAGTCCAAGATTTTTTGTTACCGTTTTACTAGTTGGCTCACTTCACCTCTCGACGGCTCAATATTTTTTTTTTAATAATGTTAACAATGAGTTTATCATTGATTCATCTTACTTAAAATTGTATCTAAAGTGCTTCTGTAAAGGTATTTTAAACATTGAAACAGTCGTCCTAAATTCTGCCACCCGAGTGCCCTTTACCTACTTAACCCTCTAATTAAAAACTGCTCTTTCTGTGTAAAATATTTTAAATACACTAAACTCCCCTTTTACACGATTTCGAAATAACACTGTGCAAAAAAAATAAAATTGAAAATTCATTCAACAATGAGTAAGTAACAATAATTTGGATTTTCCTACATCCCTCGTATATACTTACTACTCAGTACTATGCGCATAGAGGTATACGGAAGGGGGCTACAACAAAGAGGGGCCTGATTTTTTAAATTATTTTTTAAAGAAAATTAAGATACAATAAGCAATATTGAATTTTATTTTTTGATATCCTGAAATGATTTTTATACAAGGAAACCTATCCACCATTTTTTTTTAATTAAGTATATTTTTTACACAGTATCCAAAAATTCTCCATAAAATTGTGCCCATTGTCATATTAATTAACCTTTACAATGTAGGTATCTAGATTGCTTTGTTCTATTTACCTGTTCAATTCATTAATATTTATGATTACACGAAAACAACTTGTGTCACATTTTAAATAGATAAATCAAATACGAAAGATTAGATAAATACTGACAGAGACCCAAACATTATACAGTAAAAAGATCACACAAACTATTGTTCTTCAAATGGGGGTCGCGGGCTCTGCCAAAAGGGTCCGCTGGCTACCTAGTAAATTTGTAGCCTTTTTTTTAATTTAAAGCTTATTGGAAAAAAAATATTAAAACATATATATATTTATTATTTTGCATTGAATTCTTCTGTATAATATCGCAACAATTACTGTTGCCAAACCTGAGCTTGGATTTAAAAGGACGGTCGGTTTAATAATTCAAGCAAAGCAGATTCATTTTTTTACAGGGTGCCCGTGGTAGTAAAAAGGTTGCGGAACACTGACAAAGACGATATTTTTCGTTTGAAGTAAAATAATATATATGAAGTAGATAAGGATTGTGTTTTGTTTTTATAGTATTAATAATACCTTTCCCAATCCACCAAGTAAACACCTTAAAAGTAATTAAGTATACAATAAACATCAATAGATTACTCTAGTCAAACTACTGTTTTGATTTAACAACAATTGACCAAAACAACAAGTGATTGTACTTAAAAGATTAACCATTTGACAACTTAGCTTACTTTAGTTCTCAAGTGAAAGTGGTGGTATTTTAAATATTGAGCAAAGGCGGCTTTGACTTAAGTACGCTACTGCCGATCTTCATTAATTAATGCTGCTACTATTTACAAATAAATTTAAATACTATATGCGTATCATTATGTATTTTTTTGTGTTGTTAAAATTTCTTTCCATTCATGATTCGGTATACATAATAATAAAAAAACTTTCGTGCAGTAATTTTCGGTTGCGTGACGAAACGTTCATTATGAAAAGGAACTAAAGCCCCAATTTATGAGTTACAAAATGTAAGCTACAATGAAAGCAACGACACTATATTTCCATATACAGTATAACTCCATTTCTTTTCGATGTGATATGAATAATTTATTATTTCTTGTGGAATTAGGAAGTAAACACATATTTCATTAACAAAATTGGACGAGACATTGTCAAAGCTAAACGAACTTATTTCCTACCGAGAAAAATCGTCGATTTATAACATAAAGCTGAATTTAACATTTGTGTACCGAAACGTCGAAAATAGGATCAAGGAGCGGTGGTGTTACACAAGATTTCCCTACCTTTTTTTGACTCGCGTACCACCACTTGGCTAATTTGCGTACCACCACATTATGATAAATTGTACCACAATATAAAAATGATTGTATTTTATGAAATTTGTTATTGCAAGTGTAATTATATAAATAGTATTTGCATCGTAAGAAATGTGAAGAAATGATTGATGAGATAGATCTGTTTTGTTAAGAAATTTTGTTTTAAGTTATTTGCAAAGTCACAATTATAATATGCTCAAAGCTTAATAAATTTATCTACTACTTCGTTATACTTATATTTCTTGCGGAAAAGTGGGTTTAGAATACAGCGCTATCAAAACAACGACGGCGAGATACAAACAATTAGAGCGCTAAAACAGTAAATTAAAAATTTCACTCAAAAATCTATGCAGGATCAGAGGAAAACGGTATCGATTGTCGGATTTTCGTTCATAGACTGTACATATTTACGTCGACTATGATTCATTAAGACAATGTTTATGAATTATATATATATTTATATATTTTTGAATTATTCATTCCTGCATGTCCGTCGTTACTGTTTTTTTTCGCGTACCACCAACCATCAACCGCGCACCACGGGTTTGGAAACCCTGGCGTAACATGTAAAGTGACCCCAGACAAATTTGCGTGATATTTTCATCGCATTTATCGAGATATCATTACAGATTATTATAAATATCAGCTAGATACTATTGGTATTTAGCGAATGGTTGAAATAAGAAGAATCTTGCAATGTGAATATACCCCATTGGAACTCGAAGGTTAATAATTTTAAGATGTCATTTAATTTATAATAACTCCAGTGGCGTAACAGAACGATGTGTACGCCGGAAATATGGAGGGTACCCACCAGTCACTTACTTCCATTATTGCTTGATTCATTGCTGAAAAAGTCTTTATTTTTGTTTTAAATCCCGCAAAATATTCGGGATTGTTACATTATATATTGCGAAATATTTCCTTAAAAATCGGGTCTATAAACACTGTGTTGTAATAAGTAATAATACAATTTATTCTTTTATTGAAGCCCACAATGCAATTTACGATGAAAACATGTCTTTTTTTCTAAATATCTAAAATATTTATTTATAAAACTCGAGACTCAGAGCCCGGCGTAAACTAAGCAACAATGCGATTAAATTTATTTGCTTCTTATATTTTGTAAAAAAAAATCTATCGATAAAAAATTTACGTACAATAAAAAAAATCATAATTGCTCAACCGCTCATTGATGACGGGTTAATATTGGGGGGCCTCAGCAAAATACCTCAGGCTGACTGCTGTAAATGCCTTTAGACTCTTTAACTAAACATTTCTTTTACTTTAATTGATGGTAAATCAAAATATTTCGTGAGAAAATTATAATTGTTCACGCAAAATTACTTTTTAATTTTTAATGGTAAATTTTTAGTATGTTTAAAAAAATCCAACTTTGCTGTTTCCGAATGGAAACTTACCTATGCCATAATTATTTTGTTTATTTTAATATTATCGCTTTACGTAAATAGCATTTACTGATTAAGCGAAAACTCATCAATTAATTAAAAAATGAAAATTGATATTTCCTAACAACCCATCCTTCTAGTCTGATCATTACATAGTTAATAGTGCATGGGCCTTTCAGAGACAGCTTCTTCTGCTTCAACTCTCTATCTGATATGACTTGCACTGCCACCACAGAACAAAGGATTCAATTAAAAAACATCCTTTCGTCAAATAGTGTATAGTACTATCGAAAAGATTTTTTTATTATTATTTAGTGAATACCTTAAGACATGTCGAAGGCTACATGGTCAATGTATTTTTTTTATTGAAAGAAACATCTTAAAGGATGTATTGTATATGGATATATTGATAGTGTGCTTTTCCATGAAACTCATTATGCTTTATCTATCTAACTTTATCTATATAAGTTTTATCATACCTGGTCTGTCAATAAAATCACATCTGGAAGGAACATAGCTTAATCTTGCTGAAACTGTCAATTAATAACCAATCAGAAAACTTACACAGTTTATCTTTGAAGCTCTCATCATTGAATTCTTGCATAATAGCCTGTTTCCCGTTTAAAAATTACACTTTTGGTTACCCACCAATTAGGAATTTGTATACTTGTAAATTTTAGATTTAAAAAACTGTACAGTAAAGTCAATAACTACATCAACGTAAAAGATTCACATTTAAAAAATATATTAAAAGTACTTTTCACTTATTGTTAAGTCATTTATCAACAATGTACTGTTTTTGGCCTTTGATTTATTCCTAATTTTCTTTGTTGCCAATGTAAACATTCAGCTGTTTGCTTTATATGATTAAATGTTATCTATCTAGCCTATCTTTAAACATACTTAATTAATAATGTTTTTTACTACAGGTGGAGCTAGTGAACGACAATCTGTTTGAATGGCACGTTCGACTGCACAGAGTTGACCCCGAGAGCGAGCTGGCTGGAGATCTACGCGAACTACGTATTCCGTTTGTCTTGCTGCACCTCACGTTCCCTGATAACTTCCCATTTGCCCCTCCATTCATGCGAGTGATCGAGCCCAGGATAGAGAAAGGATTTGTCATGGAAGGTATGAAATAATATTCCTCACAAATTAAAAGAAAGAATATTTGTGGAATAAAATTACCGAATCTAATTGAACTAAATTGATATGCCGTTTTATCGGATTTTCTCAAAACGTTCATACAAATATTGATAATTAATCTATCCACAGTTTTACCATTTTTTAATTTAATTTAACCTACCTATATTATCTCTTATTATTTTGCTGACTAATAATCTTTAGTCTAAAGGTATTATTTAAAAAAAAAATGAAACAACCATGTTTGGTAAATATTTCATAACTTTAGAATATATACATATAGTTTTTTTTTCTTAAAATGTTTTTTTATCTTCTTGCTATATATAAAAATGTGCAGCAATATATTTTATTTATCATTACTTATTATTATTTCATAATAGACATAATTGTGGCAATGTTTATTTTATTTACTTGCATTTATATTATCAAGTTCAAAAGCCATTGAAAATTCAAAACTCACAGCTGCACCTATAGATTATCCCACTTTTATCTTACCAGTTCAAAAATTTGGGAAACAAACAATTATAAAAAAGTTTGGTGATTATTTCAGGTGGCGCCATATGTATGGAACTTCTCACGCCGCGGGGCTGGGCCAGCGCGTACACAGTGGAGGCCGTACTCATGCAGTTTGCGGCTTCTCTCGTCAAAGGACACGGAAGGGTAGCAAAGAAAACAAAAGGAGCCAAAGATTTTAGTAAGAGGACAGCAGAAGAATCATTTAGATCGCTTGTCAAAACCCACGAGAAATATGGATGGGTCACGCCGGCACTCAGTGACGGTTAAAACGCCTATATGTACGTATTTTTTGTTTTTATTTACAACTATTAAAATTATACAAAAGGTGACCTCCGGTCAACACTTGTACTCACGCGCACACTATGTCTCTCTATCTATCTTATTTTCTACACAGTTGATAACTCAAACATTGTGTTTGTTGTACTTTACAGATAGAGAGATAAATCATGACAAATATATCGACAAAATAAAGCCAGTTCGATAACATTCAATTGAAACTTGCGAATTTCTTAATACGGGCAGTTTTATAAATTGATTTTTAAGTCGATTTATGAATTTCTGTTCAAAGGCATGAATGTATGTGATGTCTTGAATTTCCCCCTCCCACCCATCCTATCCTATAAACGGGCATATCGAGAGCGATTAGCTAATCACTAGTCCTGTCCTAGCCCTTTCCTTCTATTCCCTACTCTCTTTGAAAAAAGAGAGGTTGAGCAACTGAGTAACAAGCAGTTCTCGTAGAAACACTTCTGTTGAGATAAACTCCATTAGGAGTCCATATGCTCCACATTGGGAGCGGACATGGTAAAAAAAAAAAAAACTAAAAATTATAAAAGTCAAATAAATAAAATTACCCACCTGAAATTAAGTAAATCCTATATAGAATACCATGATAGAGATGAAAATGTTTGGATTCTATGAAAAATCAACCACAAACACTTTTTAAAGATGAACAAACAATCGGGTAGAAATTCATGTAATTAATAAAACATAGAAAAGGGATACATATTCTAGGTCATTGCCAGTAAGTAATTAATTAGTAAACATAGCCAGTAATTTGGGCCCCCCATCCAAACGTCACGAAAGCCCCCTCCCCCATGCAAATTGTCATATTGAGAATGTAGAAATTTGACCCCCCTTTTCGCTGGGCCCTCTTGCATTATATGACTGCTATGAGGTGGCTACGCTGCTGCATCGTAGGCATATAAGCATATTTAATTGTTACGGTGGTTGACTAGGTGTTGAATTGGCTATTTAAAAATTTTGAAATCAAACTGAATGTACCAACAAAAATTAATACTTATTTTTTTTTTTTTATAGATCGAGGATGCGCCAATACTTCAATTTACATTGAGCAGCAAAAGAATTTCGTCCCCGTAGTTAATTTAGGAAACCACCATTTTTTATTTTCTCATATCTACAGCTAATGACAGCTTATTGATGTTGTTGATTTAACATTTGTTGATATTGATAGTGTTATAATTACCAATGTATTCAAAAAACAGCTGAATATGAAAATATATTTGTAAATCCATACATATATATAATATGAAATTAGGTATGCCAAATTGTAATGAGATCTTAAAATAGACGGTTTAAATGTGACAGCAGTGATAAAATTTCGTCAATGAGAGATGAATTGAATTAAAACATCTCGTGTTAATTATGAGTGAAGAAATAAAATTGCTTTAAATGATTCTCAAAAGATAAAAGCGTTGTCGAAAATATATAGATCGATATTTTAAGAACTTGACATTATATAAAAATTATTTGATAATAAAATGTATACATTGATCGTACTATTAATATTCTTCGTTTATATTCAATTATAATGTAATGTAAAATGATGATGTATTTCAAATTCTGTAGATTGAGAATTAAAGAAGGTCGGGGATCGAAAAGGGATTACCTTGTTATGTATAATAAATATATGTATAATAGATTGAAAAAAATCAAATGCTATGTGAAAATAGAAAAGAAATGTTATTATGTAGTCCTGGAATTCTCAAATATGAGAAGTGATATCCAGTTAACTATGTAAATGAAATAGACACTGTGTGTTTTATTGTTTTCATATTTTGCAAAATTATATTTATTGATAAAAAATACTTTCATTCATTGAAATGCTGCCCAACGTTCGTTTCGCATCTGAGGATGCGAGTAAATCATTATTAGCGTTATTGATTCATATTTCCGTCCCACCAGAAACGGATAAAAACATTACGATGTCTTTATGTTTTATACAATAGTAGTTTGGAGACATTATTTATGTATGTAATTTACAAAAAAAAAGTTATGTATGTGTAACATTTTATGATAGTTAAATGTTTTAGGAAAAATACTCAATTATTTATGTAAGATTTAATATTAACGTGTTTTATCTTAATCACCGTAAGACATATTCATTCAAAAGTATTCATTCTAAAAGTAGGAATTTCTTCTTCATATTTAAATTTTTCTTGCATTAGGTTAAGTCCTTTAAATTATTTTTTATACATACTTAAAATAATGCAATCTTTATTGAAGGAATGAATCAAACACCGGAGTGAATATTCAAAGATTAAAAATTCAACTATCACTATATAATTATATTATATAACAAAAAGAATTGTTATGAGTTTAAGGGGAAATATATAATATACATCTATTAGCTGTGGCAGATTAAGCACACGAGAGGCCATAGGTGATATAAAAAAAGCTATTTTTGAGGCCCCTAAAATTCTGAGGCCCTAAGCGTGCGCCTCATTCGCATATAGGATAATCCGCCACTGTATATTAGAGACTAAAATCTGGTTCTATCTGCCATCATGTTTCTCAGTTCGCTTAAATCTGTACATCTTTGAAATAAATTTGCTACAATATAATACAATATTTTGTATTGAGCTATATATACCAGGGTTACCCAAACTATTTTTCGTGCAACATGAACAGGAGTTCCGAGGAAAATTGCATTTGATAAAAAGTTTTTACAATTTTGGATTTTTACAGTTGAATGAAATGATTTCGATTGTTTACCCGCCCTATATGAATTTTTGACTGAATTAAATTCAAAAGATAATGAAGAAGTTTCTATAGTATTTTTAGAACACAAAGCTTAATATTTTTATGATAATTCTAGAGCTCACAATTTATTTTCTGCGACATCCAACCCAGTAAGCATTAGAACATTTGATTACAAAAAGCTTATTGATTCCCAGTGTGTCGAAACAATATATTATTGTTTTACTTGTTTACTACAACATATTTATGTGAAGCAGGGTTTTCTAGTTTTCCTGCAATGCAGTCAAAGTTCAGGATTTCTATGTCACACCAGATATAAGAATTCAACATTTTGATGTTGGTCCTAATATCAAATTTGTAATTCATCGACTCAAAATTATCAGTCATTAAGAAATTCATGTACTTATATTAGTGTATTATGTAATTAGATACTAAATAAATTATTGTTTTTTTTTCTAATTTTTTATATATATATTGATTATTCAACATTACATACCCTTCTTTGGAATGAAAAGTTTGGATAACCCTGAGATTTAATTACAGTAATTAGCAGATCAATTACCGAACCGTGAGCTCAAAATATGGTATTGCAACATTTAAAATCTTATTCTACTTATTTATTGTATGCACTATATTCAAATCCCTATTTAATTTTTCTCATTCAGATAACAAAATAAAAGTATTTTTTTACCATTCCAATACGTATAGTTTGCGGCATGTTGAATAGATACACATATTTCCATAAAATGTCAATAAAATCCATTTTTTATCAAATCCAACACTTTCAATAAATGAGCATTATAATAAATAACATTTTTTTCTTCATCCAATGTGAATTTTCTGCATAACTGTATCACTGCAATATTGTTCTAGTCATTCCCAAAGATTCACGCGGAAAACTCCTCCCTGATCTGACAAATTTCAATCAATAAACAAAACATATGCAGTTTTGTTGACAAAATAATAGTATTATCCTGTATTAATTTTGTCTGGTACAAATTAACACATTCCTCGAAAGTGAATACAATGTTGTGATGTCTTAGTTAAATTTATCTTATGATGTTTGTTAGGATTAGAAAAGATTACATTTAAATTACCATATTGCATACTATTTGTGTAAATGATGTTGTAACTAAGTATAAATAAATTGCTCCACAACCTAAATAACTATCTATTTATCACAATCCTTACCTATATATGTATCCTATGTCAACAACCACTCTTTTCTCAATTTAATCCTTACCATGCACATTGTCGTTACATAGTTAACATGCGCATCACGGTGAAGATATGCCAACCGGAGCACTTTGGTGTAAGTGAATATTTTAAAACCATGTTATAAATCAGTTTTAAATTTTAGCAACTCTGAGTGAGTCTTGAATACTTTATGTATATCATTATATGTAGGCCTACACACTTAACAATCAATCAAACCTACCTGTCAAATCAAAACAAATATACCTGTTTACTGCAAAACACATCTTTGCTATTAACCTCTACTGTTTTCATAGTGATTGTTAACAACCTTTATCTGTAAATTATAACCTCGCAGTGGCCTGAACACATGTATTTTTACTATACTTCCATTGTTGGAGGTAAGTAAGTGTAACAAGTCTTCAGAAATTCAATCAATTTTCAAAGACGATTCTCTTAAAAAAACACATTTCAATACTGTTTCTAGATAATATGCTTTGAATATCATAGCATATCACCAATGATACTGATTCCAAGGCTGGCCTGGAGAGAGCTTGGGGTGGCTTGCGCGAACTCCTTGTTAAATTTCAACACGGCCGGCGAGCTCCTTGTTAAGATAAGAAAATCATTTGTGCTAGATTAAATCTGCACATAAATGCAATTTTTGTAAAGGATTAAATTTTATTATGAAAAAAGACTTACTTGCTCTTTCATTTTTTTATTAAGTATTGTGGGCTTCCGTGCCAGACCTCATGGGTTCGAGTCCCAGTACGAAACAGCATTTTTCCAATCGATTTTCTGTCCGAAGACATGGATGTTTGTGACAACTAAAAATTCTCTCCCACTCTTCCGATCCTTCAATTCAACTGAGCGTTACGTGAGCGATTAGTTAATCACTAGTCCTGTCTTAGCCTTACCATTCTACCCCTACAGCTCTCTTTGGAAAAGAGAGGTTTGGCAATTAAGTAACAAACAGGTCTCGTAGAAAAAAAACTTTTTTGAGATACCTTCATCAGGAGGCCATATGCTCGACATAGGAAGCGGAGATAGATAAAAAAATGGATAAGATTTACCGAGCCTCTTGTTAAGATATTGGCAGCCCACCGCTGACTGATTCAATCCATTTAGATGTTATCGTAACTGCAACAAGCATTTTTTTCGATGTTTTAAGACGTAGTTCCTGACTTATAATTCTGACTATGGCGAAAGCCGAAATAGCTATCAACTCATAAATATCTAAAAAACTGTAGAACTAAATACGTTGATATTTTTACCCTATTATAATATAGTTCTACCCAGTAAATGCCAAATCAATAAAGAAATATATTATGTTTCATCTTTATTTTGAAAATCATTCTATGAATTATCCACTTATGAAATTCAATTTTTTTTAAATCTTTAGATTAGTTAAAAACAATGATGAACAACAGATAAAACAAAACTGACCGTCAAAGCTCACAATTAAGAAAACAACATAGAAATCTGGATATTTAAATTGTAGGTACTTATTTCAATATTTATTTATTGGGCTGCAATTTTTCATTTATAAATTCACTAGATCATGTTTATTCTTATTCGATTAATGTAGGCAATAATATATCCAAAAATCAAAATAGCTGAAGCGACAATCATCTTCAGCTACAATTAAAAAAATAATTATTTAAAATTGAGCCGATAGTTGACCTTACATTAAAGTGCCTTACACTTGCGATTGAGTAATGTTTGTTATACAACAAGTGAAAATGTGAGCAAACGAAGCATGTTAAGAGTTTTTTTTCGTTAATAATCACATTGGTAGTTCTGTAAAACGAGGAAGAGTTCTCACACAAGTCTTTTAGACACCTTTTTCAAATTTGAAAACAACCCGCTAATCATAGACCATACGATATGACTGTATATGAAAATTGTCTATGGTAAGAAGTACATAGCGTGCGCCTTTGCGCCGTACGTGTTGCGCTTTTAAATGAGAGTAAAAGAATGCGAAAAATTATATAATATTATTAGTTTGTTATAATAATGTTATTTTCGGAAGGAGTTTATTCTCACTCAATTTTCACGCAAAAAACCGGGTATTTTACCGCCACGCATCGAGTGCGGTAACTAGAAAATCTGAACCCACATGCAAAAAATATTATCAGAATATTTTTTTTGTTAGAAAAATAAAATTTATGCAAAGCAAAATACGTCTATGAGTTGTAAATTCCTAGCTGACAGTATAATTTTATCAAGCATTTTTAGCTGGCAATACCAACAAAACTTATTTAAACAACGAAAGTTACTTTTATTTCACACCTACGGGGGAAAAAGACTCTAACCATTTACTCGTATGGCAGAACTTTCAAGCAGTATTCATTTTTTTGTATTAATTTTAAATATATATATGTATGTATATATATATATATTGACACGACTCGATCTTCGGTAATAAAAAAACAGAAAGAGAAAAACCTTCCATTATCATAACCTCTGAATTTAGAAGGATCGAATCAGTGTTACAAGTTAGGAAAATATTGGGAAACAATTCAAACAAATTAAACATCTCGGGTGCAGTTTTAAAAAGTGGGACTCCACTAGTTTATTTATAAAAGAACATATGTTAATGGAATTTTGAAAATAGTGCACAGGCTAACTCACAGAGGTGAGAAAAAAAACAACATATAAAATACAGTAAATAATTCGCCTGATATCGAGCCTACGATTTAAATGGGCTTCGATTGCGTAATCATAAATTTCTTTGCGCTTCGGGGTTATTATAGGATATAACGGTATAAAATAGTAAAATTTATAACAATAGGTATTTATTTAGAGTCCCTTAATTAATATCCTAACTAAGTATCGACAATTTATAGGAGTAATGAGTCTACTTGCTACACGTAGGGGGCGGAAGGCTTGATATTCAGATCAGTGTTGGTCCTGTGACACAACGTTAATTTTACCCGTTATTTCGGCTGCGAAGCGCGAATTCCAATTTATCATCATCATCAGCTGTTCTCAATTCATAATCATGTCCGTTCCCTACGCGTGCCATATTCTAGTAACAAAATTCTTATTCGGCCCAGCCATGATAGCAGGAGGACGTCTCACGGGACCCTCGGATCGGCGAGCACGGTGCCTAGGCGTGAGGAGGGCTGTTAGACCCTCCGCCTCCCAATCCGTGTGTCAACGTCCAGTTAACACAAACCAATGTGGTTAGAGCTCACAACCAGTGCTCAGAGTTAGTGCCGAATGACACTGACTTCTTCCCGTACGTTGCACCCGCTCCATGCGTTGGGCTTCCTAGTATCTAAAAGTATCGAGCTCGTTTTTGTTTGGATAACCGGGAAGCGTGGTTGAGGGACGAAATTCCGTTCAAATTTCTCCGTCGACATGTAGTCCGCCTGTGAAAAAGAAACATCATCCGATGTCCTGCCCGTTGTAACGAAACGGGTTTGGTTTACTATAGAATAGCTCTGCCAATTATGGCAGAGATGAATGTCGTCTAGCAGTGTTCGCCTGCTAGACGACCATCGCCCACGGCGGTATCGGTCTTATGCATCTGCCAATGTCAAAACGACCCGGTCACCTTGAGACCGACGTCGCTGTCGCTTTCCGGTTATCCGGCACAATGAGCACCCACCTAGTCCTGTCCTAGCTACCTTATTTTAGGGGCAGAGCGCCAGACCTGGTGGCATCGGCGACACAACCCACCTAGGCTGTCCAAGATTTCATTACTAACCTGGCGCTCTGGCACCTCATGACTCGATAGACGGCGTGACGACAGCTCTTTATCGTCGGGAGACCAGATCGTCTCCCTAACGCGGCCCGTGGCCTAGCTCCCTAAGCAAACAGTCTCGGCAGACTACACACGGCTTCTCCAGCCGACTCCTCAACTTTTACACGCCTCCTATCGTCAAGTTATGCTATTTGTCACGTCGCCTAAAGATCACCTCTTACAATAACAAAATTTATTTCAGTTCCCGCACACATAATTTCAATACGTTTCTGGTTGTGTCATTGTTAAATTAAATAACGTTACTAGAAAAAGGTTTCTATTTCTACAGTTAGGATAGATTTGCATTACGCGTATATTATCAGATTAACATTCAGCGAAGGATTATCCTCCTACAACTTTCGATTCGATATATCGACCACATTCGATAGTGACTTTATGAGCATTTGCGTGTAATAAAATTATCGTGTGATAGAAAATAATATAATAGAACCTCGTGTATCTAGAATTAAATTTTCTGACACATAGTTATGGGCGCCGTTCAGGGCGTATTGTAAATGCGATAGCAATAAATTAGAGAATTGTTTGTGCTCGACAAGGCTTGATTTTACTGGATTAAAATAACACACGAAGAGGCTTTCGAAGACCTTCATCGGTCCCGCCGAAGCGTGGTCGCACTCGACTGAATTAATATGGTTCATTATTATAATGAGAATTTCGTTTATAGAATATAGACACTTGACCGGAAACGTATAGCTTTTAACACACATTAGGCTTCCCGGTGACTTTCGTCACGTACAGAGGTTACCGACATATTAACACCCACAATAAAATACATATTTATACAGGTCCTGAAATAATACAGTAGAAATTATAATAACAATTTAAATTGGCTTTTCTTCAATACAATATCTTTACCAGGGCTGCTCCCTTGCTCCCCTCGCCTGCCAACGCGTATTCCTGATTCGTACCTTGAATTTATTATTTTTCATGCTTTGAGACTATAGTCTTTTATGAAGACAACATTTAAATAGGCTTTTAATACATTCGGCGAGCATCTAGGTGCTCCGCCAGGTGTTAATAATTTATACCCGGGGTTCGCGGAATTTATGTAAAATCCGTTGTCGGATCTTACGCACGCTTCTACTTTGCAAATCGCCGCTCCCATATTACAAAACACAATGTTTAACAATAGAGAGGCTGCGACACCTTATCAACGATATTTAATGCCACAAACCTTGAGGTGTCAACAGGAACTTGAAGACGGGAGACGGCTGGAGCGACAGGCGGAGAACTCTTAATTTGAATGCGGAAGTGCAAGTTGTTAAATTTTGAAAGTTATTGATAAGCTGCTAGTATAATTATTCAAGTTCGAAGTGAGTCTAACGAAAATGCGGCAGCCATAAGTGTGAATTTTAACAGGCGAGGTCAGGGGAGCAACCCTTAGAACAACGTGTTTACTTGGCGAACGCTAACAGAGAAGAGAGTTTGTTTCTTTTTGTTACTATTCATCCCTTCCTGTAAACGTACGTGTTTCGCCGCGCAAAAAAAAATGCATTGTTGCCGCTTGCGAGGTTGCCGCGGATTGCTCCCACAAAAATATCTTTCGAATGATTGTATATTTGCATTCTCATAATATGCCTATCTCTCTCTGGTTTCTTTCGTACTAACGTCATGCCAGCGACATTCTATGAAAATGCTAGGGAATAATCGGGTCCCAAAAAACCGGGTAGTGACAATATATATAAATAAATATAAATTTGGGTCCATGCGTTTGCATATGCCCCGCTGTATGGTGGCTACGCCACTGCTCGCATCACTACCAATAATGAGCTGTTTTTAATATGTTTATTGCACTCTTAAAATAAGTATTTTTCATTTTCAGCACATATAAGTTATATATTTATACCTATATTGGTTTAAAAAAAATAGGGAAAATATTTTTTTGCAAGCCAATTGTATACCCGGCTCATGCCTACGACTGTCAAAGTCAAATTTTCTTCTTGATCAGGAACATAGACTAACCAGGAATCTGGCACTGAATTAATAATATTTAATAAGTCTGGTATTTACTGAGATTTCCACATTTCACTAAAATGCTTATTAAAGTAAAGGTAAGATATTTAATTCAAATATTACGCTCATGACTTGTGATTCATATTCCGCCTGAACACAATAGCCCCAAAGATTACGGTTTGCTAAAAAATTCTGATACCTGATTTTACTGTTCAAATTAAAAGTAATACCGTTTTGATAAAAAAATGAAATTAAATGTTTACTTTCTTTTAATTGTTATATGTTTCACATGTATCCTTTTGCTACATTCCTTTAAGGTTAAGGTACACTTAAACATGACATTACATTTTTTGTCGTACATTATTTTTATATTATAACGAAACGATTTTATGTCAAAAACCAACATAATAATTTCCGACTCTTTCCTGTTATCTGCAGGCACTTTTTAAAAATAATATTCTTTTAATAAATGAATGTAATTTTCAATAAATGTAATGTAACTGTGCTTCTTGACATTAAAAAATATATTTGTTCACTCTGCCAGCTAAGATGCTGTGTAAAGATTTGTTTTGGTTCCTGTATATCCTGCAATTGAATTAAATCCTTCTATCAAAATAAAGGGTAAAGTTCTGGTATAGCGTGTCACGGATTATTTCGACGAAAACAACAATATGAGAACGGTAGATCAGGGTTTCACTGTACGCCAAATACAGTAAGCAACATTTCTAAAGGATAAAACTGTCAGCGTCATGGGCAAAACAGTGTTACCGCCACTATCTCGAAAATTGAAGGTAGTAAGACAATTGTGTTATAATTTCAGTATAGGCATTGGCCAAATATTACTAACCGCATTTAAAGAATTCCTTTTCGAACTTATTACGAGATTAATTTAAATCTCCTGTAAAATTTATGAATTGTTGGTTACGCTTTTCTGCCTATTACGGGACGATAAATGTGTTTTACTTAAAGGTGAACAGTAAAATATAATTGAAATAAATCAAAAGTCATAGACCTAATTCAAAGTATAAAATCTTAATCGTATCCCCTTTTATCGTCTTTCCTCTACAGATTATTTCTATGTTGTTTCAGACACTTACGGGCAAGGAGATTGAAATAGATATAGAACCCACAGACAAAGTGGAGAGAATCAAAGAACGTGTAGAAGAAAAAGAAGGCATACCACCTCAACAACAGAGGCTTATTTTTTCTGGGAAACAAATGTAAGTAAAGCAATTATTCAATTTAAATGATGGTGTTGATTATGACTAAAAACCAGATTAGTAACACGGAGGCAGTGGCAAATAAGGCCTTAAGAGGTCCCAGATGCTAGACAATTTGGAGGCCGTGTTTTTCGGATAACATAAAAGAGTCGCAAAATTCCATGTATAATGAAAATAAAAACAAATATTAAAAAATGTGGTTTATGATTATGCAACATAAGCAAGTTTTCAGGTACCCATGATTCGTACGCCCCAAGCGCATGATTCATGCGCTTATGGGGTAATCCGCCACAGCATGTAAGTAGCAACATTCCCTCTATTTTTTCTATTGTGTGTGCGGACCATCAACTTCTGTGGGCAATACATTTACAGCAAAATAAAAATTGTGCAGAAATATTAGGTATGTACTCAATGACCTACTCGAATTTGGTGAAACAAACTTCTTTTTACAATTTTTCTGTGCGGTCTGTGCGGCGATGAAAAAATGTGTGTGGACACATTTTGGGAGATTTTAATCGATAACAATTTATTTTTTTGACTTTCCTGAAAGTTTAAATGTTTGGTTTAACTATAAGATATGACGAATAGAGCTTTTAAGTTTAATGTTCCTAGTCTGTTTATTCTAATTATGTATACACAGTGGAACCCCGATCGACCGTTCTCGCATTGTTCGTTTTCCCGCATGGATCATTCATTTGTTATAGTCCCGGCCAAACACCTATAAGAACAATGTTAAATAATCCCGCATTAATCGTTCACCGATTATGCGATTTCCTCGATTTATCGTCTAAATATTATGGTCCCTTCACAAACATTATCCCGATCAAACGTTTTTTTTTGAATATATATTTCTCATTTCCCTCAGAAACACAATCGACTCATACAATTTTTTTTAAAAAAAAAACGAGACTGCAATAGTGTTCAGGCGCTGTAGAATTGTCTCATCTGAACTCTTGTTTGATTCAACGTGACTTATCAATATTGAAATAACGTAAATGTTTTTTTTTATAGGAATGATGAAAAGACTGCCCAAGACTACAAAGTACAAGGAGGATCAGTCCTTCATTTGGTCCTGGCACTCAGAGGCGGAGTTTGATCTTTACTTAATATAAATTCACCTATGTTTAATCATTTAATTAATATACTTTAATCTGTCCTTAAGAATTAATATAATTTAAATAAATACATTGGTTTTTTAAAATACTCTTACTAAAATTTTCTTTAAACTTGATATTTCGTTTGAATGAATAAATAGGTACCCAGAATTATTTTCGGTTAATCTATTATCTTTAGAATATTGTTTTTCTATAGGCACACGAAATATCGAATGCTTTCAAATTAAAAAAAAACCAGCCAACAAAAAGATCTTCAATTACTAAGCTTAACAGTTAACCGATTTGAAAACCGGGCTCAATGCTGTGATTATTATATTGCAAAAAAAGTATAAATTTTAAAAATTTCTAAAAGACTCGAAATGATGATGTAATATTTATAAAAATGATAATTAATCAACAATGAAATAAAATATATTTCTTTGCTGCATGGTTTTATTTGTATCTCAAATAAAGTAACATGTTGACAGCATTGGTGTCACATTGTAATAATTGTTCTTCATTAAAAAAGGGTGTCATCTTTCATAATATGTAAACTGTCGAAGCAAGTTAAAAGTAAAAATGTTTTCTTAACCCTTTGAGTGGTGAGTTAATTTTTACTAAATTAGGTTTTTTCTTATATTTTGATTGTTTGTAGTATTGCCGCACACAAAAATATAAAAACCTTTTTTTTGGACACGGACCAATCTGGGAAGAATATTAGTTATTGTTTCAAGATGTAAATATTTTTTTTAAATTATAAAACTCATAGTTAAACATGTAAAGTAAACTAGTTTATTATTACTTTTGAATATTTTTCTAGAAGCTATTACTTGGCCTTTGCGTCAACATGTGCTGCTCTACAGACGTTGATTCCAGAAAGGAATCGATCCCAAATAGAATTTTACGCTCAATATTATATGGCTACCGATATGTTTACAAACGTTTTCTTCATTTGCTATAAAAAATAAAAATAATGGGGCCAAAAGTCACTGATGGATGTGTCTAGTATCCATATCTGAAGAAATAACAAAAATCCAATAAAAAATATGAGAATGGCAATAGATAACAGATGACAATCTACTCCAACGTACGGGTACGTTGATACTCATCAAAGGGTTAATGTAAAAAATAAAATAATGCCAGGATGTTTTGAAATTTTGAAATCATGTGATATCATGCTGGTGTGAATTTTATTAAGTCACACTGACATGGCTTCAATTCAAGGAGAAAAGTCATCAAAAATGCTCATGCCTAAAATTTCAAATGATTAATTGATAATGTTATTTGATTTTCTTACTGGGGGACTTGACCCAGAAACGACTGATCACTATGGTAAAGCTAGATCACATAAGCTGACAAATTATGAGTTTGCAAAATTGTAAGTATGGTTTATTTTATCTCAAGTTAGCCATAACTCAAAGAGTGATTTGTTTATAATAAAGGTGTACAATGTTGTTATTTTATAATTTATCACACAACCGTGGTGTACTTAATATTACAATGAGATCCGATTTTAAATCCTCGAAGAATAAACTATACAATAAATTTTTCTTATATATACATATTGCATGAATATTATGTTTACCAGGATTCCAAAGGACAAAGAAATGTGTTTGAATGTTTATGTTAGTTATCAAAACATTCATATTTTTCTGTGCACAAAATCAAATATATTGATAAAAGTGTGAGTGATGAATGTAAGCCAAAGTGGATAGTATTTGCAAAGATGTGTTGTATTGAGTTGTCAATATATTCACCCATACACAGACTTGTTACAATATTAATGTGACATTCGACTTTGAAACATTATTTAAAAAAAAAACTCAGATACAGATAAGCGAGAAAAAAACAGTTGGGTGACATTTCTTACTTATCCTTTTCAAGCCATTTGCGAATTTAATAGTAGGAATCAACTCGATTTTAGCATCACTTGCCATACAAGGCACAATTCTATTAGCTAATTTAACAGCCAATACAAAATCATGGTTTTATGTAATACATAGTCTAACTTGATAATTTTCAATTGTATTTCACCTGCCGTTTCATTTTTGAGAGCATAAACTTTAAATCAACACATAATATGCCCAGAAATACCTAAAAAAATTCACAATGTATAACATTTTTATCTGTCTTAGAGTAACTATGGTATAAAGTTGTGTAGTAACTAAAAATGTCTGGGAGCGCTGATTATAGTATTTTAATACCCCTTACCCTTAGCTATCCAATTTCTGCACCATCAAGTTTTTAACAAAATGTTCTCTCAATACATAGTTGCAAAAAACATTTTCTTATATTTACGTAAAAATAAACAATTGTCACAACATTTCTAAAAATGTGAGACTCCTGACCCCAAGCGCCCCCTCCCCACTACATCATTGATGGTATGGTTGTAGAATAAACATTATAAGAAGTTAGCTTCAAGTTTTACAATTATTACTTACCTTTTTATTGAATAGAATATTTCACCTGAGCTTATTATGACCAATAAAATTCAAATATTAAATATCGATAAATGCATTATTACATGTATATTCAACGACCATACCTGCTTGTTCTGAATTTTTAAATTTATACCTATTCTCACAAGCCAGTGTATTTATTATTTATGACACAAAATTTTAAAGTAATGTATTCAGAAATTTCTAAAATATTTTGTTTTCAAACCTAAGATATTAGGTATAGACTTCCCATCCAACCAGGTGTCGAACAAGAAGACAATATTTCCTAAAGTATCTATTGTTAACCTTGAACTATACTGGTCTATGCTATAAACCTCTATAGAAAGTGAATCTTTTATCTTCTTGGGATTTTAAATGGGAAGATAAAAGACTATATTGTGTTACCAATGAATATATCAGGAATTTGAAATTCATTTGGTCATTGTCTTTTCAAATGATCCAGATGACTTATAATGTTGAATGTAGAAAATAAGGTAAGTTAGTTTTAAAGTACGACTTAGGATAAATGCTTTCCAAACAAAAGTAATTCTTAACTATACCTTGAAGATATATGTACGTACGAAATTCAAATAGAGCTATTCAACAATTACACATGTCTCATCTAACAGTTATTCAGTAATGTCACCATGTACCAAGAGGTCAAAAGTTGCTAATCGAATTTGAAAAAAAAAGAAACGGAGGTTTTTTCCTTCCTAAAAATATCTAAATTTGCTTAAATCGATGCTCCAAAACAATACATTAACTAGAGATGAGCAAATTTTTTGGCTATCGGGACACATTGGGGATGAAAAGTTGACCGCAGGCCACATTAAAAAACCAATTTAAATGTGGGCTGTCCAAAATAAAGTAATTTTTTTAAATTAGAAAGTCTAGGTCATAAAGCTCAAAGACCTTCTCCGAATAGTCATTCAATTTGGAAATGCTTTTTTAAAGCAAGTTGAAATATTTTTTTAATAACATGTTTAATTTATACAATTTTTAAATACATACTTCACGGGCTGGATCAAATTTCATCGCGGGACCCCATTTGCCCAGACGTGAATTAAACGAATCAGCCAATGGCGTAACGACGAAAAGGGGGACCGAATTTCTACATACTCAATATAACAAGTTGTTTTGGGGGCCTTGCGTAATGTTTACATCAGGGCCTCAAATTTCTAGCTATGCCGCTGGAATCAGTTTACCCAATAATAAAATAACACCCCTCTACAGAACTCTCCTCAGTTGATAATTGCAGCAAGTATATAATCTGCTATTTTTTTAAATACTGAAAATATTGTCAGAAACAGAGGTGGGTTCACGCGATCCCTTTGTTAAATATGAATTAAGCCGTCGAGCCTCTTGTTAAAATTTGCACTGAGTTATTGCATTATATTTAAAAAATCCTAGTTAGCTTTGGGTGCTCCCAAAATCGTCCGCCCGCGTTCACCACACGTGCTTTACGCCTGAGGACAGTATATAACTGGTGAGAAAAAGAATAGCAACATCATGTACCTCGATCCATATAATATATTCACTGGATATTTATCGTAATGATGGATAAATATTTTTATTATTTTAAAAAGAGTAGGACAGTTGTCGGAAAACTGCGGCTCGCGAACCATGTGTGGCTCTTTGCCCCTTGAGTGTGACTCTTTTAAAAAATACCACAAACAGTGTGATTTGAAACTTTGTGTCCCACGCGCAGAAGTCGGTTTCCGGTCTGAAAACTTAGAGTTGGAAGGGGCGACCTCGGCGAACGTACCTCAATTAAAATGAGGACATTTTTAGCAAAAGCCAGCTTAGGAGAACCCTAATCAAGTTAATGACTTATATAGTTTAATTCTAAAAAAATTGGTTCGCAAAAGAAATTTCAATCGTATTGTTAATATTTTTGGCTCAATTGACTAATTAGTTCGCCGACCACTGTCGTAGGAGATAAGAAAAAATATTTTTGTGACAGGCATCTTAAATATTTTTCACGGTGCCCGAATTGCCAACCACTGTTTTATCCGAAAATATAATATTTATCAAAAAAACTGTTAATCGCAAATATAATATTAGGAGGTAATGAACACACAATAGCTGGCAGAGGGTGCTGCATCCAGAGCCACTTCTGAGGCCCTTCCAATTGTGAGTCTGCTCCCATATTGAGGTCCCTTCCCCGAAAAAGTCTATCAACAGTTCGAACCAGTGGCGGATTATCCTATAAGCCAGGCACGGGCAAACCGCGGCCTGTTGCTTATTTTTCTGCGGCCCGCGAGCGATATCATAGTTCTTAAAAACATTCACGTTTTTATCTTTTGACGCCTTTTTGAAAAAAATTGAAAATAAAAATAATAAAATTAAGCTACAACTTGAGATTATTGATCTGCTGTGACCCTGATTTAAGGGAATTGTACCGTCGTGAAGAAATCTGCAAAATATATAACGAAGTGAATTCGAACAAATTCAACCAACTTTTGCTTGAAAAATGTTCGTTATTTTCAGATCATGAACAAACATTTTCAATCATGAACCTCGATAAAAACTCTTTAGAATCAAACATCACCAATGAACAAATGTTAAAAGACGTAAAACTGTTTCATTCATCTCTCACAGCGGTCGGGGAACCAGGGTATAAATTACCCCAAATGGGGTAAAAATGAATTTTTTGGGGGTAATAAGGAAATTTTTCTAATTTGCTATTTTATAAACGTGTTAGTATTTTTACAGACCATTCTTTAAACTTAAACATTTTTTTAAAATGAGGGGGTAATATCGACTTTTGCAAAAATATTTTGGGGTAATGATTAAAAACGTCCCCCGACCGCTAATATATCAATATATTTTTTCATGATAATAAATAGTGTGCATATAAAAAGTTTTTTTTTTACTTGCAGCCCGCCGCTCATTTTGAATTCCTAAATTTGGCTCTTCATCCGAAAAGTTTGCCCACCCCTGCTATAAGCGAATGAGGTGCGCGCTTGGGGCCTCAAAAATAGGCTTATATAATATTATATAACAACTTTACTTTTTATTCAGATTTTTTTATTTTACACGACTTTTTGACGTTTTTATGTTATCTGAAAAACAGGGCCTCCAAATTTTATTGCGCCTCGGGCCTCTCGTGTGCTTAATCCGCGACTGGTTCGAACACATCTTTGGAACCCGCTTAAGCATGAGAACCGTTCCATATTTATTTTCATCCATGAATATGTATTTACTTTATATGTAATTTTAAAAAAATATATTAATTCCGGGGGATTTTGAAGCCCTAAACCGTGTTTTATAAAACTCATACAACAAGACTTAGGGTCTCAAACTGGGTGGGAAGTTGTAAAGATGACTATTTTGTGTATATTGTGTTAAAATACCATAAATTTTAACAGTTTAAACTGGTTCACGTAAATAAACTAAGTCAATTTCCAACTAATTTTCCGGGCACCAAAATCACTGTTCCCAATTAATATCGCTCTGCGTAGGTACATGCAAATTGTAAAATAAATTAATGTGGAGAATAATTGACACGAAATTTGCCTACAACGTTTTTCTTTTAGCTAAACCTTGTTGCAATTGACAAATTCACAAAAAGTGTTGCAAATTAAATTTCTACGCTATAAATAATAATCGACGCCAGACGTACAGATAAAGACTAACTACTTCAACAATATAGTTTCTGTTATTGACCTCAACAGAAACTGATTTTTTATTCCAATTCTTAATTATCTGAATATTTGTTGAGTTCACTAAATATCGCTATGATAAAAAGTTACTATAAATTTATTAAAATATCTCGTTTATTTTATATTCAGCTACTCACCAAAATGTATTTATATAATATAATAATAATATTTTTATATGAATATTTAAATGCAAGAAACATCTATCGTGTTTCATGCCCTAATATATTAATTTAAGACGCCAGTAAACAATGAATAATATCCATTCCTGTCGTATTTATGACCAAATTTTGTATTGTCATTATTTGATTACACTTGAACTGATTTGTAAAGTAATAATTATAAAGAAATACTTCCAACCTTATCAAATATTTTGAAATCAAAATACGGCCATCACTTGACTTGTTATTGGCAAAGATTTAAGTAGGTTCATGCTATTGATTTAACACAAGTTTAAACATTATTATTTTCAATATAAAATTAATAAATCGGTTAAATAAATTGTAATGTTTGTTATTTCAATTCTAAAAACAAATTAATTATTTCTTGCGATGTATTATAAAAATGGTTTCAAATATTACAAATAATTTAAAAATATTATATGTAATTATTTTTATATAAATCAAAAATTCAAATGTCAATGTAGTTTTATTTGCTTATTTATTAAACGTAGGGGTAGGCTGGAGGGGACTCGCACGAGCCCCTTGTTAAATTTTACTACTACCGGAGAGCCCTTTGTTAATTTAAGAGAAAACAAATCAAATTAGTATATAACTGAAAAATCTAACTTAAATATTATCTACGACAGCTTCAGTATACACATTAGTTCATTTTTAGCCATTTAGATTGATGTGTTTACGGTAAATTGCATATTGTTACATATTATAAGTATATTAAGTAACAATCGATTGCTTATTTAAGTATTGCATACAATTGCATAGGAGTGATAAAAAATTCATTCCTTCCCCAGAACATCGAGAATTGCTTTGATATTAAGCGAGCCCCTTGTTAACGTATTGGGAGCCCACCGCTGATTAAACGCCATGTTTTGGGTACACATTTTAGTATAATATATATTATTTTTCATTATCAATAAGCTATACGACGGCGAAGTACTTATACTTTGGCTATAATTGCACTTGCACCAACGATTGAAAAAACAACCTCTTACGGATATCGTTTGTGGGTGAATAATTTATGACTAATACTAACATATAATATTGAACTCCTTACCATTATCTGTATTTACCATTAGCTAAAATAATGCTTAATATATTTGTATAAATGTCGTAAATAAAAATACACCAAATCGTACATTTTCGACATTTTAAAAGTCTTTTGATTTAATAACAATAATAAAATATTTGATAGAGTTCATTGATTCTGACTGCAATGCTATATCTAAAACATGAGTCGTGATTGATTTTATCAATAAAAAAGCATTTATGTAAGATAAGTTCAGATTTCATAATTCTCACCAGTTTTTTTTCAATTTCTAGATAATTCAGAGACACGTTATACGGTAAGTACTTACCCAGCCATTTGTAATAAAAGCAAAATAGATTTAATATGGAATAGTACACCAGATAACGCTTACTTACTACATTTAATAATACAATGAAAAACGATGACCGATACCGCCATTCTTCAAAGTTCATTCGACTTCTAAAATAATAATAATTCTAAAATAATTACTTCATAAGACATTGAAAAAAGATTTACTCGGAAATAGTCGAGGTCTTATTTCTATACATTATCTACAAACCCTCTAAATGATCTATTGTGTTTATGTAAAAAATATATTGAAAACAACGATATTATCGTTTCGATTGTCATGGGGCTGTTTTTAAATAAACATACATATCGACTGTTGAAAGAAAAAGGACATAACCCACAGTTTTTTCAAAACAGCGTTTTTTTAAATAATCACAATGTATCAAACTTGATACACGTTCTATCAAAAGGATGTAAGCCGCAAATGCCGATTTAGTGTGTAAATTTAGCTTTTAAGTTTTAAAAAAGATGAGCGTACGAAAATTGAAACCAAGAAAAAAGACCGAAAAAAAGGTTTTCCCTAGAAAATTTATTTAATTAATATTAGATTATATCAATTAAACACCAGTTTAGAAGTCTCCGTGCATTTCCAGGCTGTATATATTTCATAATTTGCATATGGTCCATAATCATCAAAACACATTTTTGTGCCTCCTGTAAAATTTGCTATGTGTGGGTTACGTCTTTTTTCCTTTCCACAGTCAATATGTATAGGATTTATATGATAAATAATAATTGTATGTACGAGTGAAACACAGTTATGACATTTGACAGTGTTAACATATGTATTGTATTTATTATAGGAAGTTTTCTAAACGTAGATTTTTTCTGAACAAAAGTGTCTTATTAAATCGGTATCGTAATCATTTTTTATCAATCTAATTTCCAAATTAAGTAAAAGATCTAAACATGCTATATCGAAAACCATTATTAAATTCTAAAAAATAATTAAAATATATGTATTTTATATTGTATTATAATTCTCCCTATCGCCATTTATATACTTCGCCTTGCGTTCGCCTAGTTAGGTGTCCGTCGACCAGGTGGATATTTCACGATTGGCTATTGCCGTAAACCCTATGTTGTACTCGTGTAACTCTTAGTTGCCCTTTTTTCGTACAATCAAACATTTTACAAATGTAAGCCTCGCTATGATTCACAAAAATATGACTCGTGTCTCGGAGGTCGGAGGTTCCCAAAAGTATTCTTTCATTTCTTGGATTCTGATTTTTTTTTTATCAATGTCTCCCAGTTCAGGCGTTTCACACAGGGCGACCTCCTGTAGCAGAAAAATTAAAAATACTACCAGAGTCTGTCCTCGCGGTTTTGGTGATTAAAAATAATAACATAAAATCAGTTTTAAGCTTATTGGGTGTAATTTACATTCCTGACTGGGGCGGCAAAACGCTTGGAATCTGCTGTCATCAGTTATATTGTAAATCCAATGAAAATGGTAAGGGTTTTATTTTAATTTCACCTTTAAGTTTAATCTTTTAGTTTCATCACTCAAAAATGCAAAGTAATGCTCCGCGCGCGGCCGCGTAGCAGTTTTAAAACTCCCGCGCACTCATTGCATGTTGGCGCGCACTCCAATACAACTATTAAAATATTGTTTTTGTGAATTGGAATAACTCAAATTGACTTAAATAAATTAGAAAATAAACATTAAAATAATCCAAACAGAATTACATTATTAACTATTATCCGAACAAGACATTGATCGTATTGGAATATATAATATAGGCATTAGTTATAAGGAACGACGTAAAAAACTAGAAAAATTTTAATAAATTTATCAAACATGCTATTCATTTTTATTAGCGACTGATTATTTGTTTCATCTATATATTAATAGTCGATAAGGTCCGTTTGTTTGTTTGTTTGTCTGAATGAGTGTATGAAGGATGTCCTCGATGTCCCCTCCCCCTCCTCCACCCCAGCCCCGCTGTCACCATTTTTTTATTCATACTAAAGACATATTTTTCCAATACACTGTTATTTATGATTTTCCTCGATTTCCTCTCCCCCTCCCCCTTCCCAGCCCTGACGTCGCCATTTTTTATTCCTACCTTTTCGATGATGTCATATACTGTTATTTGATGAAACAAATTTGGTGTCATTAAAAATCTCTGAAAATCCCATACAAAAAATCACCACCGTCAATCAAGGATTGAACCGTCGACCTCTGAATTACTAGCCGAGCTCTCTATCAACTGAGCTAACTATATAATTAACAATAGCGAAAAATGGTTGTTAGCAAACCTAAACATTATTCCAAAAATTAAATAATTTACGAAATTTCTGCTACTACGAAAAATTGTTGTTAGCAAACTTAAACATTATTCTAAAAATTAAATAATTTACGAAATTTCCGCCACTACGAAAAATGGTTGTTAGCAAACTTGAACATTATTCCAAAAATAAAATAATTTACAATTTAAATACTGCAGGGCATGGCTGTCGATATATGCCCCGAGATATATTTCTTTTGCTATCAGAATTTCTGGCTTATTCAATAAATAGGTTTGTAATTAATTTTTCACGCCAGTAAATTTTCTGACTACTTAAAAATGCAACAAATATCTTACGTTGCTGGGCAACGGGCTTACAGCTAGTTCTGTTTATTTTCTTTATTTGTACTTGATTTTATTGTATGTAAAACAATATACTGCGTTATGTTATTTATTTTATTACATTAAATACACTTATTAGTAAATGCTTATTTATAAATTTTCAAATGAATGAAAAACTTTTTTACATCTAATACGACAAATTATGCCGCGCATTTGTTGGATTGGGCCGCGCAGCCTTTGAATTTTCCGCTCAGCAACTTCTCATCTTGTCGTCTAACGCTTCGTGATGCAAGGTGTCGATAACAAAATCGAATTGATAAAATTATGACACCAGTCAAAATAATAGTTTGATGCAATATATACCTAGATACCCTTCTACATTATCTCTACATAAGATCATTAGATAAGAACCTCTTTGATCAAAAATCATTAGTGATTTTACGGTGACTGAGTATGACGACATATTTTTTATGACCGATATCGTTATTATGTAAAGTTCAATACACCTCAATCGGCCGCAACGAAAAGGCGAGATAATTTAATTTACTGTATCGAAGAAACGTCAAACATTTTTTTTATTAGTTCATTTGGCGTTTATTTTGACCACTCATTTTCAACATAAACAATCAAAATTATGGGTTTCAACGGGTGACACGTATTTCATTTCGTTTAACAGAGAGAAGATAAATAAAGAAAATGATATTTAATCAGAAATAGCGTAGAAGGCTAATAAAATAACATTTACATATTATGTTTTTATTTACTACAAATTTATTCTTTGATAATTGGATATTCAAAATGTAGTTTTATTGTATTGTCAACATAAAAGTATAATACTTGGCATTACAATTGTCTATATTGATAGTACACACACTAAAAAAGAAAGAAAAATAATAATTATAATATTAAAATCTACGTTGAATAATATGTCCATTTCTCCAGGTAAAATTATTTGTCAAGCATTATTGATCAGCCGTAAAGCTTTTATACACAGACTTTCATTTACCATATAAAATGAAACTTTATTTTACATAGAGTTACACTTTACCATCTATTAATAAGCTATTCAAAATCTAGGAAAAAAGATAACTGTAGGGCAGTGGTGGCGAAACTTTATGAGCCTAGGTGGCAATTTTTTTTTCAATATAATAATATGTCGCGTGCCACATGCCATGTAAAAAATGCTTAAGTGAATTAATGACACATTAATTAATGGCAAAATAAAAGAGACTAAATTTTAAAAAAAATGTAGAACCTTCAAAGCTTCATTAATAGTGAAATATTGGATGCTAGATGCCAAATGTTTTATATCGGGTTCATAGTTGGTAGCTTTTAATAGAATATAAGAAGTACTACTTTCGTCTTTTAGTATACTTCTTATGTCTGATAATGTCAGTTCATTGATGAGAACAATGATTCACAGGAATAAGTCGATGAAAAAATTGTTAAAATGCCCAATGCTATCTTTTTAAGACAAGAAAAATTTTCCGGGATGGATTGCCAAGTTGTTAGTACGTTTTGTTAGTTTTTGGCATTCCTCTGGACTGGTCTAACGAATCAATCTCGCTCAATTTCTTCCAAAATAATTCTTAAATCTTTGAATTTGTGTGTCCATATCGAACTCTACCAATCATCTAATTCCACGAATTCAAACATTGTCAAGTTTAACTGTTGATACGTATATGTGTCTGGATGGGTAATAGATCTTTTAGTTTCTCCAAGTTGTCGAAACTGAACAAACCTTCCCGAAAATTCTTCTATTGTTGCTTCTAAAGTATTTTCAAATTGTTCTATTATTTTTCCTACATCCGGTTTTTCATGAATTTCTAGATTCATCATGTATTCTTTTAGGTTAGGAAAATACTTGAAATTTCTGATCACGTTTAAATATGACGTTTAAATATTTGTAACTAATATTCAAATGCTTTGAATTTTTTGTATACTATTTCTAAAACTTTTTTGAATTTTTTGTATCATCACTTTTATTTTTTTCTCTTCATAATAAAACATTCGCGTGTCATGAAAAATCGTCTCGCGTGCCATAGGTTCACCATCCCTGCTATAGGGGAATCATTTAATTGTTATTGATTAGATTTTTTTTTCAATTTGTATCATTTATTATTAAAAATAATATTGTTTTATTAATTGCTCACTAACCTTGATTGTCTTAAAAAATATCGACGAGTGGAATCGATTGTAAAAAAATTATGTTCACTCCTAATCTGTCAGATGTGCATATAGCATAACATTATATTTTAAATAATCTTTATTTATTATTGATAGCCTTTGATAAAAAATATGTTTATATACTTGAATAAAATAATAAATTAATAAAATACACATATCAGGCACGATCAGTATTCATAAATCAAGGACTAAATATTGTTTTTATTTTCTATTTACTTCTCACGCATTTAAATAATGCCAATGGACTAAATATTATACAACTATTAATATAAGTCATTGAACTTAGTTAATTTGGTATGGAAAAACAAGTTTCTTCTTCTTACTGCCCATCATATTGTACTCTTGACTGACAACTAACACACAATAACTACAATTGAATAACAAAAGCATCGGAATATATAATAGTTTATATTTTTATATATTATTTCTACAATTGTTTTCTTAATAAATAAGTTGGTCACTTTCGATATGGATTATAAATTATTGAACAGTGTCGTAATTAATGATTTGGGCCCATTACAGGTGAACTGAGCCAAGTGGTATTTTAGAAAAAAGTTAGACGCATTATTTATTATTTCATTTTTTTAAATCAAAATTTATAATTTAAGATTACGACTGAAGGTGCTTGGTGGAATTTCAATAATAAATTTGAATCGTTCAAACTATGTAAATTCTCACAGATTTTGTCAATACCGACCCGGGTTTCGCTTTTCGGCATCTACAGGCGTTCAAGTGCACGGATGAACTTGAACTGACACTTAGTAAACGAATGTTTCGTGTTTATATAAGAAATAAATGTATCATTGAGTTTAATGGCTTTAAAGCTCAATGATACATTTACCCGGGTCGGTAGGGACAAAATATGTGAGAATGTACATAGTTTGAACGATTCAAATTCAACATTTATAGTTGAAGATTTGTTTCCATATCCGCTCACTAGTCGGAGCATACGGCTACTACGTGGTTCCTCCGAGATTCACAGTCGTTTTGCTTCCTACCATGTCATTCCAGCGTCTCATAGCGTAAGAAATAGTGCCCAAAACAAAAAACTTATTGAAAAGCATCTGACATTCGTAACAGTTACAAATTTTCTCCATTCCGTTTTAACAATGATATTAAAATAAGTAAGGTTTTATTTAAGAAAATGTCTCAATCAAATCTTCAAATAAACGTACAAGAGTTGTGATTACTTAATAACAATTTAAATTATTTATAAAATTTAATAATAGCACATTTTATTTTGTATTAGATTATGTAGTATCCTGCTTTAAATTGTATTCATTATTCAAGGTGAATCCTTAAATTTAGTCTGATCACTTATGTAAAACATTGACCCGCTTATTAACAATAGCCCATGGAATTAAACGACATAATAACATTGTGATGTGTGCATGTATGTAGATTGGTTGTTGCAGCGTTGATAGTATGTACACTTAATAAACCAAAGGACGCCTGTTAGAGACAGCGTCGACGTGCCGCTCGACGTCTCAGCTGTATGTCTATTTTCAAAATGCGTCGGACGTCCTGCCCACACATTTCACAGAAATATAAAGCCGTTATCTATGAAGCAAATAATCAAACCTTAGACTCTGATTTGACGTTTGTTTACCGATGAGAAACGATCAATGATTTATTACCTGCCGAAATAATTTAACGTAATCGTTTTGACAGTTAGTAGCTCTATAACATTCGCCAAGTAAAGTATAGCGCGTTATGACGTTTCTTCGAATTGTTTCCGTTTTGGCTTTCTGCCACACTTGCTTTGCGCTAGCGGGCAGTGGTGAAAACAAGTCTCCAGATAGTAGTTATGAAAAAAATAAGGAGTTTTTCTTGGACAAGATATTCGACAAATACGGCGATGAAGGAGTAATAACATTTGAAGTAAGTATCTCTTCCATTACTAATATTTTATACAATTCAATCCGTGCTCTGAGGTTTTGCGAGACATTGTATACCTAAACTTTTTACAAGACTACTGTCATTGAATTTACCAATAAGTATCACAAATTATTAATGGCAAGTTGCACGATAAATTTCACTTCTTGAAAAATAACATTTAGATTGCATACTCTCTTATTTATTTTTATCATTTCGGAATATGTATTGTAATATATTGTGTTGCAAAAATAACACTCAAAAGTAATAATACTGAACACGTATCAATCAATTAAAAATGTAGCTTAAGTTTTTAATTTATTTACTTTTATATTAAGTTAACACTTAACTTTTAGATTATTATTTATAAGATTCAGATTTATTACGGAGTATTTCACTTCGGGTATTTTAAAGAGGCTTTATTGTGAGAATGGCCTAATATTAAAATCTGTATTTTTCTTATTCCTTGTTTGTGATTTATCATTTTTCGAGTTAATATCGCTTACAATAATGATTAAATATCTATACAATTCACTTTGCATGTTATTCTTAAAATGTAAAAAAAATAATCCTAATTGCTGCCATTTTTTTAATATTGGTTTAATATTTTATCATAAATACCATATTTAAAGTTTGTATTATATACATTTAATAAATCCAAATTAAAATCTAATTATATATTTAAGGTAATAAAAATCGTATTAAAGCTTATTACAAACGTAAACAGATTGATATAAACTAACTTTTAATTTAAAATGTTTACTTTAATTATCAAACATTACATTAAATATAACAGTAAAATATCAGTCGATAATAAAATCTCAATTAAATATATTGCTTATTCGTCAACTCACATTAACAGAAGAAATACTTTTAACAATAATAATTCGCTAAATATACACACAATAATTCTTATCGGACTCCTTTTAAATAGTATGTAATTTTGAATCTTTTAAATGATACGAAATCAAAATAAACCATTGTAACTATGAAAATAAAAATATTCAATAAATATCATTGACAAATTAACTAAAGTCATTATAATTGTGTTATATTAATGTTTTCTTTTACACAATTGACTTCTAAAGTTTGGACATCGATTCATTTTTTTCGTGATTTTTAAAATGTTGTAAAAATAAACTTTGTAAAAGCTTGTGCAAGGACCACTAACATACAAGCCAAAATTAAAAAAAAAACTGTCTGATTTAATAATTAATAATAATATTGATGATATGATTAATAAATAATCCAAAACAATATTGATAAACTTTAAATATCTTGTTTTAAGATCTGATGTAATTTAATAGCACTCAATAACAATACGAAATCTACATGTCTCGATATTCCGAAATGATAAGCATTGAAAAACAATACACTTACGAATTGATACGATAAAACACGATATCCCAAGTAGATTCCTGGAAAATATATCTTGCTTTGATAGAAGCAAAACACTCTATTTTTACGTCTCAAATTATATAATCAAAAAAACACGTTTTTTTTTGTTACATGATTGGTAGTAGGTATATGTTTAGAATATCGTTCGAGCTCAAGCTTTATTTTTGTAAATTACGTATTTACAGCACTCTCCTGCGGCACATCTAATAAAATCATAACAGTAAAAAATATTCAAATAGATTTTTATTTGTAAAATATACCTGTTATTATTAGCTTTAATAAAAATATTATATTTACTTAACGGATTTATATACTTGTGGATAATAGTATATATGTATATATTCATGGTACACCTATTAAAAAACGTGAATATAAAAACTTAATATAATCCATTACTTAATGCATTATTTATTATCTTATTTTATCGCCCGACATGGCTTACCAGGTGGGTCTGGGTTAGATTCCCGGTAAGGTCAATGTCAAATTTAGATTTTTCAATTTAAATTTGAGATCTTAGACATGGGTGTTTGTGGTGTCAATTTACCTTGAGTCTATCTCGAGTGACTTACATTACTAAAATTGTCATCGAGCTTTTTCTCGTGTGATCTTTCAACTTTAAAATATTTGGCGCATTGGCATTAGTTGCAATGCCAAATTTATTTTTAAATCTAAAAAAATATATATAAATGTAAATTTCAGGTGACAGCGTTACCTGTTAAAAATCTAAACATATTTCTGTCTATGTGTGTTTTTGTGTATGTGCTGCGTTATATGTAGGATTAATATCTATACATCAAATTCTGGGGCTGGTGGAGCCAGTGGCGGATCCAAAAATTGTCCCAGGAGGGAGGCATTCAATTTGAAAGTTAACATGATACATAAATAATAGATGAAAGCCTTTTTTTACGCGATTTTTTTTTTGCGCGATTTTGAATTTACGCGATTTTTTTGGACGGCACCGTTAAAAAATATTTTTTGCGCGACTTTGAAGAACAAATTTTGTTTTTTCATACATTTTTGATACTTTTTTACGCGATATTTTGATTTTTGGAACCGATTTATCAAATTATATGAAAGTGAGGTTTTTTTACGCGCCACTTTCTGGAGCCAATGTATCGCGTAAAAAAAGATTAGGTGTACATAAAAATAGTCAATACATAATTAAGTAAATATGTATTTTATAAAACATAGTTAACTAAACAATTAAAGAGCCTATTTCAAAATAAAGTTTTAATAAATTAGAAAAATGCAAAATAAATTCTCCTAAGGGGGGGGCATGGCCCCCATAGCCTTCCCCTTGGATGCGCCAATGGGTGGAGCCGAGCTCCAATTTCCCTTTCATGTGGTGTATTTTGATGTTGCTTTTCCCGCGTAGCGTCCTGGATTTACCTGGGCGTAGGGTTACATAAAGAGTAAATAGACAAATATTTATATTGTTATTATAATGTGTTCGTATATTATTATAATATATTATAAATTTTAAAAAAAATCGATGACAATTAAGTTAAATTGTTAAGCAATGTAGATTTATTCAGTGACGGTTTCTGAACGTTACTATTTTTTTTTTCATTTATATGCTCTACCGCATTGCAAACCGATTTGTTCAAAAATAATTTATCCGTTTTCTTACACCATGTTATTTCAAAGTTGTGTAGAAAATCCTACCAGAAAGAGAATCTTGTTTATTTTTCCAGATTTCACTTGTAAACTGCGTTAGTAATAAAACTTCTTTGGCTTTTCATTATTTTTAATACTGTCACAATGGAAAATAAAAGCTAAAATTATTTGAATGAAAATTGTCGTAAACATATAATCTTATCTCAAATATTAATTTTACTTGTACGTAGCTAATAATCGACTTTCCGTTATCTATTTATTAACCTTCAATATTTGCAAGTAAAATAATATAATTATTTTTAATTTGAAGGTCATAATAATATATTGGTCATCATGCTGTTGTCTTTGGTAATTAGTACGCTAAAAAGTAATGCCAATCAATGTTGCAAAGTTATACTGAATTCTGCCCAACACTGTAGTATTATTTTATCTTAAAGTTATTAATATATTTAAATGCGGCTGTGCGACAATTCGATAGAACCATATCATGTTATTATCAGCCTAGAGTGCAAAGCCGTTAACTCCTAAAATATGTTTTTTAAAAATACCGTTTGAACTAGGGTCCCATACAATTTTATGATTCCGAAATCCCGAGATTGTGACAATACTAATCCCGGTATTTCGGGATTGAGAAAATTACAGAAAGTTGAGCGAGGTCTAAAAAAATCCTGGGTTTTTCAAATCGCAAATAATGGAAGAGCTAAAATAAAAACTCGCTGTTAATTTTGGGAAATCTGCAAATTCCTAGGTTTTTTAAATCGACATGAAATTTTTGGAAAAAGAATTCTCAATCACGAATCTCAATTTATACAATATTTTATGTTTAATGTTCTCGGGATTGGAAAAATTGCCAATCCCGAAATCCCGGGATCACAAAAAGAGTCCCGGATTGGATACCCTAGTTTGAACAGGCGTCACTTCGAAGCTAATTTTTTGTTTAATTTTCTTCGATTTATTACGTCCAAACCATTCGAACCTAAAAATGAGAGAAAGCTTGAGCGATTAACTTACCATTAGTCTTGTCTTAACCTGCTCTCACCTAAAAATATAGGTTAAGCGGCCAAATATTTATATTAAACTTAAACTATCAAAATGACAATTTGTATTGAATTCATGCGACAAAAAGCATCGTCCGTCTATTATTATGTACATCGTATAAAACAATATTTTATATATTTTAAATGTAATATAACAACAATTTTTTCATGATAATATTAATACATATCTAGTCTAAGTTATTTCGTTTTTATGTTCCACTTTAACGGTGTAGTGTTTTAGAGCCACTAGATAGCTTTGACATTATCGACTATTAATATATAGATTACATACTTTCGTAAACAAAATAGAATAATAAAAGACATTATTTTATAATATAAGCAGCACTTTTGTGGCTTTCGTAAATATTTGATTTTTCTGGGACAAGCTGGAAAAACCACGAGCTGTATATTATTTATTCTGATATGTACATGTCAGTGTGAATGATAAATAGAAGACTTGAACAACACCATTTAGAATATGATAATTATGGTTTTAAAAGGACTTTCATTCTCATTTACAGTCATCTCGGTCATTAATATCATTTCACCATAATTGAATTTAACTATGTTTATTTTTCTTTGCAGGGCTTTGAACATTTACTCGATAACTTGGGCCTTGGTGGTGACTTATTCCATGCTCCTCATGAGCTTGCACTCCATAGAGTAAATGGAACATTTAGCCAAATACACGATGTCGACCATCGACATAAAAGGCACACCGTACTCGAAAGTGGTATGAACATGTTAAAAAAATATATTTTACTATCATTCTTCCATCACTCGAATCTATACATATATCAGGAATGGCTAATGCGAATAACGATATCAATTGATTGGCATCAATAATTTTATCAACTAGTAGCTTCTAGAGAAAAAGCGTAGCCACCCCTGGTATATATATAAAGCCATAAAACGCAAAACTTCGAACAAATGTTTATTTACAACAGCAGAAATTTCCCCTAGTATACACGATATATGTTAGGCTACAGATTTAGACTACGGAATTACATATAATATATAAAAAGTCATGCTATAACTCTCTTAGTTCTCACATAACACAAATTCAAATAGAATTGCATTTCTACACAAATCTTAACCGCTATATAAAGTATAAAAAATATGTTTATCAAAAGATATTGAGAGCCGCACACAACTCAATCAAGAGCCGCATTTGCCCACGTATGTTATATACCACAAAAAATATCTGAGGTATTTATAACAAGTGCTATTTTGATTTTGCAATTCTTACTGATTGATTAAAAGTTTGTTTTACCTGTTGTTTCAAATATAAGCATAAACATAAACAAACTACAGGACAAGACTTTACTTTAACCTTTAAGAAAAAAAATATCTCTTGACTTAATAACTTTAGTAAATATTTTGAGTGCATCTGATAGGGAGTTTGATAACAAAAAATGAGTACTTGTTTAAATAGTGTATTAATTGCTGTCGATTACGGAAGTAACGTATTGATAACAGTGGCAGTCGAAACCGAAAGTAAATACTGATTGATTAACATGATGACAGTAAACCTACCTGATCACGAGAAAAGAGATTAACGCCTGTGTATACATAACAACCCACTCATCATCATCACAATTCTCGATTAGCTAATAGAAGGAATTTTCCTGGATTACCTGATTCCACCAGTCTTATTATAGTAATAACCAAAATACTAAGTCTTGGCATGAACTGCGCATTTCATAAATGAGTAGTGAACTAGTGCAGACCTTCTCAGCTTTTTTACGCCGCCACACACTTGAATAATGAAAACCACTTAAACGACACACCAGCATGGGACGGGTACATGATAACAAAACATTATAATATAATGAAAACATAAATTCTTTAACTTTGATTTAGTTTAAAAAAAATATGTACAGATAATCAGTAGAAAATCAGTTAGTAAGTATTTTTAACTGATCACCTCCGGCTTAAATAAAATTCGTGAATTACGTAATATACATATATGTATTTTTATTAAATATACATATCTTGTGGCGTTTGCTCTTTATCTACTGGGAAATTGGAAAGAAATATAAAATGTGTTGAGTGTATAACTTTAACTCAACGTTTTGAATCTGTCTACTTTTGAAATTATATTTTTATAGAGCGATACCTAATATTATGTTTATAATGAAGTACGAAGTCAAGTTGTTTTAACAAGTCTTCTCTTTGTCTTTCTCAACAATTCAAGTAAAACTAGATATTATGTATTATATTATTCGCTTAAATAGCGTATTCATGTTGATTTAGTTTAGTATTTTTTTTAAAATAACTTTTTTTGGTAAATTGCATGTTAAGCAAATGATTGAATAATGCTCATGCTCAATCTTTAAAAACACAAATATAGTTACAATATATAATTTTAAGTATCATTTTTACAGAGAGTTGAATTATCTTGGAATAAATATGTTTTATATAAAACTTTTTTTTCGATTGTTTACCTTCCTCGTCATCGAGTCCTTGGCACACGCGTGAGGGTTTGCGACAAAGCAGTGTCACAAGACTCGAAAGTCCCGACACAGCGATTGAGAATGGCTGCACTGATGTATATTATTTATATTTTTATTTTTATAGTTAAATGGTCTCCTTATTTTTTATATGATTTATGTTATATATACGCTCAATCCGAAATAGATCAATTTAATTGAAGTACACATGTTTGCTCACGTTTATTGTGTTATATTTGGAAATAATCATGATAGTAATACATTATTAATAAATTTTTATGTGTGATAATTCGTATATTAAAAAAAAACAACCAGTAAGACTCTTGTGTCAATAAGACGTTCAATATACATCTAAAATTATTTAATAAACAATAAAGTCCTACGACTTCGTGGCGCCAATTATATTATAATATCAAGTGTATTGTCTCGTAATTGTAAATTATGTTAACAAAATTAAAATAAATCAAGTGCTTAGCTTTCTATTTAAAAGTCACGTTGAAATTCGTTATATTTTTCCTACGAAAAACTCTGTTATCTTTCGCTTTTTCAAGTGGGCATATTCTGTTATCGTGAGTTGAGACTGGACAGATAGTAAGTTGAATACTAACGAATGTTAATGGAAACTTCCCGTCTCTGGTGTGATGATATTGTGATGGCTAATAAGTCATGCTAGGGATATTCATTGGTCACGTGTTCTGTAATATTGTTTTCGTTGTTCAACTGAACGTCCACAAACTCAAATCAAAATATAAAGACACTTAAAAAATCATCAAGACTAAAAAACCAATCATCTGAATTAATCTATACCACCAAAAGGATGCGAAATTATTAGTTAAACTTATCCAAACCAAAATCTGGTCATTAAAAAATAACAAGAGCACTAAAGCAAAAAATTCTTGTTTTAAAATATCTGCCATTGATACTGTTTAAGCAGGGCTGCTGTAGAATTATTCAGTAAAAATGTGGTCACCGGCTCAATTATATGTATTTATGAAGTGACCCCCATAAAACACTAATTAAATATATTTATTTAATGCACCAATATGTCATATTGTTTATTGTTAAAGCTATGTATGTAAAATATTCTTAAAAATATATTTCAAAACAGATACATTTTACGTAAAATTACTTAACATACATATTTTTATACCTTTAATACAAACGTAAACATACACTAGCGTATCAGTATATACGCAGGAATGACGTGCTTATTTTGAATGTTTTCGATTTTGAAGATCCTTTTTTTCTTGTCACATGAATGGCGTTTACTTTTAATTCGTGGTGGGAAAATGTCTTGTAGTTTTAAATAATTGCATAGTATAATCAGCAAATAAGCATTTTCAGGTTACCGTGAAAATAATCTATATCTTGTAATATAATTTTATTGTTACTGGCTGCCAAATTTTACTCCACAAGTAAGCAAATAATACTTGAAAAGTGACACTATTTGGTATATAACTAAATACTAAGCTATCAATCTGTCACCCATTTTGAATCGTAAATAAATTCACAAGTAATGGCGCATCGATCGAATAGAACACTTTATTTGAATATCATTATCGAAATTTGTTTTAGTTTTAAGCTTATGGCAATTTTGTCTCTCTGGTCTCCATCGAATACGTGGCTTAAAATATGACTATTTACTATCATAAATAATTTTTAAAATGGAGACAAAAATCACCTTTACTAAGAAAATTCATAAAATGGATAGGAAAATAACACTTTACGCATAAACATGTAACGCAAAATACCCTTTAAATTTGTAATGTAATACAGTAGAACCTCGATTATCCGGACTAATTGGGGATGAAAGTAGTCCGGATAAGAAAAAATCCGAATAATCGAAAAAAATCATAATTTACACGGAAAGACAATCAGTGTAGATAATTTTTATTTGTCTAGATCAGCCACGGGCAAACCACGTCCCGTTGCGTATTTTTCTGCGGCCCGCGAGCAATATTATATTTTTGAAAAAAAACACGTTTTTATCTTTTAACGCCTTTTTAAAAAAGATTGAAAATAAATATAATAACTTTAAGCTACAATTTGAGATTATTTATTTACAGTTTGACCCTGATTTAAGGGAATTGTACCGTCGTGAAGAAATCTGCAAATTTTATAACGCAATTAATTCGGACAAATTCAACCAGCTTAAAGATGGTGCTCGAAAAATGTTAGTTATTTTTGGATAAACCTATATACCTATATATGTGACCTATATACCTATATATGTGAACAAACATTTTCAATCATAAATCTCAATAAAAACTATTTACAATCAAACATCACCAATGAACATTTACACGCAGTTTTAAGAATGTCAACTACAAAATTAGCACCTGAATTTTAAAAAATGTTAAAAGACGTAAAACAGTTTTATTCATCTCATTAGATTGTTTTTTTCGTAATATATTTTGCTCATGGTAATAAATAGTGTACATATAAAATGGTATTTTACTTGCGGCCCGCGGCTCATTTTGAATTACTGAATTAGGCCCCTCATCCGAAAAGTTTGCCCTTCCCTGGTCTAGATTAACATAAAGCTTTAGTATTAAATTATTTTTTATCAAGAAATTCATTTATTGGTTTTTGCTTAAATAAGCCAGCTATTCTTTTTGGATCTGCCAAATCGCGAATACTTTTAAGACATATAAGTTATCCTGAGATACACTCTTCTTGGCTCTCAAACCACTTCATGGCGACATCTATGCACTGAAAATCCTTAGAATGAGCAGGACCAATATCTCTTTCTTTGCATATCTCTTCTTCGTATTCTTGATCTTGGTGAGACAAATATTTCCTTAATTATTTTCACATCGTTCAAAATTTGAAATCCAAGATCATTCACACCAAAATTTAACCACTTGGTAACATATTCTTCGACACATTCAGCACATATTAAAATTTGTGCTATAATATCTCTTATAACAATTTCTAGTGTGTCTAGTCTTTTCAATATTTTTTTTTTGATTTTCTCACTGTTGACAAATCTAAGAAATTCCAACTCTCAGAAATTTTAACGTAAACATTTCATCGATCTGGTTTAAACATTCTATTCGTAGGTGAGATGATGCATTATCTAGTATTAATAATGTTTTTCCTGTTTTATCTATCCAGTTTTCATATTTTTTTACTTTTGCAATGATCTGTTTAAAAATTTCACTATTCATCCCGGTTTTTTTCTGATGGTAATATTCAACCGGAAGACTTCTTCGATTTTGAACAACGTAAAACAACGAACAAAATGGTATGCACTCCATCACATATGTAAACAACGGTGGAATCAATTCGCCACGAGAATATTAGCAAATTCGTAAAAAAATGTTCCGGGAAAAAATCCGGATAATCGAAAATCCGGATAATCGAGGTTCTGTTTGTTCTTTCATGAAGTACCTTCTGCTACCCACGGATGACTTAACTCATTTTATTGGAAATAAAAATTGTACTTTTCTTTTTCAGTCGAAGTGGCGCTGGAAAATAAGACCTGCCTATCACCCAATGACATTTTGAAAGTTTACGACATCGAAAATCAACTCGGAGCTGTAATCAAACGCAGTACGTTTCTTAGTCTGTGTCCAGCTTTGGTCTACCAACTAGATCAGCGATCTTGCAATCAGGTGGATGCTCTTAAAAAAGACAACAACAATATTTATATGAGTAAGTAAGAATATCATATCAAAATAATACTCACGCATTTTGATTAATATAATAAAAATTATCGTACATTATTTAAACAATTATTCTGTTTTTTTCTGAGTAGCGAGTGAAGAAACTTGCCAATATTTCAAAATACAATGGTGATTGATTATTATCTTTATTATCGAACAGTATTACGGTTCACAACATAATTTACATTTTGTCGGGGAATCCTTAATCCTTATTGGATTGGAGAATATTGCTGCTATGTATGATAATGATAAAAGATAAATATCTTTAATTTCACTTTTTTCAGTTTGTAATTCCGCTACTTTTCAAGTAATTTATGAAAGAGCACAAACATGAATTAGTACTAATTATATTTAGCAAGCTAGAACATATTTATTTTCACGATTATTTAACAGCAATAATATATATATATATGAGATGAGAAGCATTAACCGTATATAGAAAAGCAATTAATAACAAATAAAACAAAGATATGTAAAAAATCAATAAAAGCATAGTTTAGAATTTCGACTGAAGGTGTTTGATGGAATTTCAATATCAAATTTGATTTGTCTAAATGCTGTACTCTTCCATTAATCTTGAAGCTTACGACCCGGGTTTTGCCTTGCGACATCTTCAGGCTTTTCAAGTACATGGAGTACTTGAACTGACAGTCAGTCAAGATGCCGAAAGGTAAAACCCATATGTATCTACTAACCCGAACGCTACCCACCCTGTATTTTACATTAGACTTCAACATTTTCAATATGTTCGTGAAATTCGTTTGACAATTATTTTTCTTTTTTTTCTAGACTGGTTGTATGCTGGGCTAAGCGTTCTGCTGATCAGTGCAACTGGACTTTTCGGCGTAGCTATAATGCCTGTGATCCATTCAGCCGTATTCGGCCAAGTGCTACATTTTCTGGTCGCTCTAGCCATAGGGACACTTTGCGGAGACGCTCTTCTTCATCTCTTACCGCACGCTTTAATTGAAGAAGTCACGCGCGAGAATGCTCCACACGACCACACAGTGCCAATAATGAAATGCAGCGTTACACTAATGAGTGTTCTCTTGTTTTACTCAATAGAAACTATAATGCGCATTATGACAGGGGGTGAAGATGGACATGGTCATTCTCATGCGATGAATAAAATTGATGATAAAGGCCGCAATAAAAACAATTTTGAACTTGACGCTATGATCTCAATCCCACAAACAAAAACGAAAGAGAAAATGGCGCCTGTAGTATTAATGGTTTTATTGGGGGACGGTCTTCACAATTTGACCGACGGATTGGCGATCGGAGCTGCATTTAGTAATGACCCAGTGACCGGCTTCGCCACTGCTTTAGCTGTATTTTGTCACGAATTGCCACATGAGCTAGGAGACTTCGCTGTTTTGTTAAGATCCGGCATGAGCATTAGAAAAGCTTTATATTACAATGTTATTTCATCAATTTTGAGTTTTTTCGGCACGGCTATTGGGCTATGGCTAGCAAAAGATCACGTGTCTTCTTCTCAGTGGATATACGCTGCAACCGCTGGGACATTTCTTTACATTGCGTTGGCTGATTTAGTCCCGGAAATCACAAGCAAAGGAAAACCAAAGTTGACAGATTTTTTTCTGGCTTTCTTCGGAATTCTTTTAGGAGGGATTATAATGCTCAGTATTGCATTACACGAGGATTCATTAGTATCAATTTTTGATTGAGATAATTTTTTGTAATAATTACAAAAAAAATATTATTTGTTTGTGAATATTGGTTCTTATAATTACATTCGAGTAACACCAGTGCAATTATACTTGCGTATCAGTAAGTGATCCAATCAGTGACGTAACAAAATTTTAGGGTGCCTACCTGTTAATATTTCGAAAGGCCCATCCCCGTATGTACTAATCAATAATTTTAAAAATCATCCTGAATATAAAAAAAAGCCCTCTTTGCCTCGAGACAGCAGGTGTATGTAATAGTATGCAACAAATAGAGATTACCAATGAATTCAATTAAAACAAATTTAATTGAATTGCAAAAGGCATGCACAGTACACTCGTGAAGTTGTTTAAAGCGCCCTTTTAAAACATATCATGTACATACTTTTTTAAAAAATATTTTTATTCTTTATCAATTGTATTGATTTTTTAAATTTTATTTTTATAGCATTAGTGTATGAAGTTACTGAGTTTTCAATTATTTAAAATGATTTGTGCGTATGTATTAAGAAAAAGATACGAAATCAGTTTCAAAGAATATTTTACAAATGAATGCAATGATTTCACTTAACCGTATTTAACAATAACCAATTATTGGTATTATATTTTGTCCATTTTATACCAAATAACATTACGTATATGAGCGGTTTAGGATTGATTAGTAAATTGCAAAAAGCCACTAAACAGTACTATTTCATCACAAAACATTTGCATCGGTTGTTTTGATGCATTTAAAAATAATGTGATTTATTTGAAATGATATAAAATTTCTGCATGCAGTGACGGATTACTTACTTGGTAGGCCCCAGGCGCAATACGATTTGAATGCCCTGTTATTCGAAAAACTAACAACCATAAAAACAAATACTGAACACTAAATTTAAAATAAATATGCTTTAAATAATGTATGATATTTTTGAAGGCCCCTAAGATTCGGAGGCCGCAAGCGCGCGCCTCCTGTGCTTATGGGGTAATCCGCCACTGCGGTGCACGCTCAAAATATATACGTAATACACAATGGAAAAAAAATGTTTTGTGTAATTCAGATCGCGATGAATAATATCTCAAATTCTTTTTTTATTGAAAAAGTTCAATCAACAACACATATTAATTATTTGTATGCATGTACAATGTGCAATGTGTTCGATTGCAATAATAATTATGAAAAATTTAAATTAATTTATAATTAATTATTACATATTATATAGGCAAATATCAGTATTTATCAATAAGCATTTAAAAGATAATATTATTTAGTCTTACGATAGTCAGCTAGCTAAAATAATTTATATTTTTTAACCAAAGGCTGATCGAGAAATTGGAGAAAAATCTATGGTAGTAATGTTCGGCAATCAGCGATATGTCGTAACCAACTAATTACAATCAATGGGTTATGACATATTACTGACCGAATGATATTTCAAAAAATTGTTCTCACACAGAGATTTTAACCTGTTTAAATATGATCAAAAACAATTATCATTTCTGATGTCATGCTGTGTATATTTGATAACATTGTTATCGCCTTCATAGTCGTGTGATAGTATACTTAAGAATTCATTTAGTTCATGTCAAAAGTTTGTGTAAAATAAACACTTGAATTGTAGACAAAATTAAATAATACCTATGCATAAGAAATTAGATTAATTTTTCCTGACAAATTTGTAACAACAAAATCTCTTAGGACAGTGGCAGACTACCAAGCCCAGAGATAGGCAAATCCAATAAAATCGTATAGTAGGTAAATTCATTGCGGTTATTTTATTGGAATATATTAATCTTTTCTATTATTTAATAATTTTAAAGAATACAACAATTCAACTGCAGTTTTTGTCTAATTATGTGCAAACCACACGTATTTGTACATATAATTTTCATTTTTTTTATATCGGGAATAATTTCATAATTATTCAAACAGTCAACTAACCAGAATTTACGATATTTTCATCATGTTACCCATTTAATAAATGATATGTACAAAACTATTATCAGAATTTTGAAAATGTTTTATTTTATACTGCACGTTCTACACACGAAAAAGCTTGTTTTACTAATTTATTATTGTATTTAATTTTTACTCGCGTTCATTTTTTTAACACTGTTTTATTATCAGCATCTGTTTTAAAATATTAATGTAAATATACATCTATGAACCTTAAATTAATATCTCTTATCCATCAATTGTAATTATTTCAGCATAAAAAACTGTAATAACTTTTCCTTAGAATGTTATCTAATTAGGCGATTCTAATATTTGTTACCGTATATTAAATATTCATAATCAATTTGCCAATTAGATTTAATACAATGTTGATGAAGAAGACAGGTACCTTTTAATTTAATTTCGCAATACTATATATTTAAGGAAATTAAAAAAAAATATGGTGAAACAGCACTGAAGTTCACTTTATTTATAATATTATGTATTATATTAATATATACAATCTCCTTTTATGTAAAATACACTATTTTAAGCCATGCTGAAAATTAATATGAATATAAAACTTTTTTACAATTATTTTTGTTTTTTTTTACCAGTATATATATATTACCTATTTTATTTATAAAAAAAAGATTTGACGTCAGATTCGTACGGGCGCACAATTTAAAAAGCGGAGCAACTACTCGTTGAGACTCCCTATAATATATATAACTGAAAAAAATATTTTTTCTGAACAATTTCTCAAACTGATATTAGATTAGGTGTGTCAATTTTTAAAAGTATCCGTGCACTTCAAAGTTGTGTTTGCATATGGCCGAAAATCTTTAAAACATGTTTTTTGTGCCTCCTGTCAAATTTGCTATGTGTGGGTTACATCATTTTTCCTTTCCAGTCGTCTTTTTTTCGCCTTCAAAATTAAAAAGCTTCCATAGCAACATAAATATATTTTTTTGCGAATATTAATTTGTCGAGAATGTCGAAATGTCTAAAAAACGCCGTTTCACCGGGTAACATAGAAAAAAAGCACTGCATAATTGTATTAAATTTTAAATTTAGGAATTATTTGCTGCTGTCACTGTCGGTTGCAAAATATAATCGTAAGCAATCTTTTGAATGAACGTATTGAATTTGAATTTTGCTCTAACCCATTTGATGAAATGCTGTTTATCCTAGATTCTTGATCTGAGTCGATTAACATTACACTGGAATGGTTTGTTGGACCGAAAGTATATTACATGTATTTCTCTTAACAATAAATTCCATTATAAGTTTTTGGTCTGATTTCTACATTTCCCGTGGCTCTAATTCTTTGTAAAATTCCGTGTAGTTCTGATGAATGCATAATTGCAGTCTCAATTTACTATCAAATTTTCTTGCACGCCTAGCATTCGGATCGTTAATCAAAATCAGAATACCATCAGTGTTAACATTTTTAATCCTTCTTGAACCGTTTCAGCGTTGAATGTTAGTTCTGCTTCACCATCACAAATAAAAGATCTGACTCATTATTGCCATAGCAATTTTGGTCAAATCTTCGTCACTTAGCATTTGGTCGAGTAGGATCTCGTCAATATCTTTACGTGTAGTATTTTCAAAGCATTTCGTAGATTTAATACATATTTAGCTCTCTATGTTTGGATTAAAAAAATGTCTAAACTTGCTATTCAACAAATTTAATAAATGTATTTTCACTTCAGTGCAGATTCATTACATCACATGATTTTGCATAAGGTCACCACTTCTTTAAACGCAGGATCACCATTTTTACCGTAAAAAAATTGCGCAAACGTGAAATAAAAAAAAAGACTTGTTAAAAAATAATTTCTCATTTACAGGTATTCATTTTTCTCATTTTCTTTCATTTATAAATTTAAAATTCAGTCCGAAAATTCAATTCCATATGTTTTTTTAAGTTATTACTATCTTTAACTTATTGCTAGACAAATATAAATTTCTTTGCTGAGCTTGTATACATAATATGTCCAGTATAAAATATAACTCGCTTAGTTTATGGTACTTTTTGTACATGTCCAAACTGTCAGAAATGGCATTTTGACTTTTCGTTAATTATTTTTATTCCTGTCAATGCTATTTTTCAAGAACTACTGCAAAGTACTCTAATACCCCACAAGAGATAAACTTTTAATCAGCATGCTAAAATTCTTGGTAATTATTCTATAAACTATTACTGAAAATACTTGCAAGAATGAGTTTGAATTGTGAATAATTTTGTATAAGGTTATCTTCTACAATAAGTAACTAATCAATATACCTATCTTGTGTATCTAAAAATAATATCGTTTTTTACATGACATGTCACTCAGACAACGAATGAAATCAGTGAATTTATGTAAATATTCTAGACTAGGTAATAGTTCATATTTTAGCCAAATTATTCAAAAAGTAAGGTGTCAATTAATTTATTATATAACTTAGTGATGCAGTGACTTTCACGGCCGTATAACATTGACACTTGAAATTGCTATACTTTGTCTTTCAAAGATATTCGTAGTGAAAATTAAACATTCATTTGTAGAAATGCAATTTGAGATGTTTTTAATATTTGAATATTTCTTTTCGGTTACTATTTAGACATAGCCTTTGACTAAATTAAAATTTATAGAAAGAAATATACACACGCTAAAAGAAAAGCATAGTAAATATTTGATATAGAACTATGAAGGAATAACTAACCCACAGTAAATCTGTCTCTGTATGATCCCGGTTAACCAAACGTTTAAAGCTTCTATATAATATAAATGAAAACTCATATTATTTTACATATTTCTTCTAGTTCACATTTGGTGCCGGACTTTACACAGGGATCTATGCAGCACAAAATCATGAGGTAGTTGTTACTAAGATAAATGTAATAAAAAAAACCATGATAAACCGCCAAAAACATACATAATTTTGCTTAGTTATTATGCAAGTTATAATAACATTTCACCAAGGATTATTAATAAAAAATATTAAATTTCATATTACTGTTGAGCTCTAGTTCATCGTTTTTGAATGGCCTCTTAAAAAACAACAAATGCTAGAAAATGATATTGCAATAAATGGTGTTTGATCATGACCTTAAAAAAATAACAATACATAAATGGGAGCACAATAAAAATGAGAATCATAAACTGAGATTCCACTCTATATTCATTTACTAATCATTGTTTGTATGATTTTCCTTGAAAGACATAATGTTGGAATACTTACACAGTTATCGATGAATCTGGTATATACTCTTAACACTGTATCAATTTTCTTAGCCACCGTAATACGTTTATTTTTATGTAGTTTCTAACAGTGTCGCATACAAAATAAATAAAATAAAATCCTTATTTGCCACTGCGTACATATATTCCACGAAAATCGGATGAAATCCTTACACCTGAGTGTCCTTAACGATCTATGCTTTGGTCTACCCTGTATGGGAATTCTATATTTATTTATTTACCGCTTCAAGTAAATTTTGATGATTATGTGATTTTCGACATATAACTAAATTTAGGGAAATATTACTCTTTCATGTGTGATTTCACGTATGAAAATGTGGCATTGGATATACATATTTGATAATCAAATAATTTCATTTATAACAGAAGTTTGTGTATCATTCTTTTAGATGTAAGAGGTCACAGAACAGATTGGCAAATGATCTATGGGAAAAGTGAAATGCATATTGGAGTACATCTTTTTATTCCAATATCGGACAAAGCAATTGTTGCCCAAAAGTGTACTTTTTTTCATCACAATGAGATTCCACTTTATATTTAAAATTTAAATTCAACAATATCTTTCCATTAGTAAATTGTCTTACACCTTTACTGGAAGAGTGATTTTCACAACTCCATACAAAATAATTGTTAATAGGTTATGTGTACATCAATTTGAAGTTCTTATTCCAAATTGTATAGCATATCGACTCTGATACATTGTGATTATCGAAAACAGCTCTTTTTCGATAATCACAATGTATCAAATTTAATACACGTTCTATCAAAAGGATGTAAGCTGCAAATGCCGAATTAGTACCTAAATTTAACTTTTAAGTTTTAAAAAAGATGAGCTTGTGAAAATTGAAACCAAGAAGAAAGTCTGAAAAAATGTTTTTTCTATACAATGTCTTTAATTAATATTAGGATATGTCAATTAAACAGCAGTTTAGAATCTCCGCGCACTTCAAGGTTGTGTATATTTCATAATTTGCATATGGCCCAAAATCATCAAAACACTTTTTTGTGCCTCGTGTAAAATTGGCTATGTGTAGGTTACTTCCATTTTCCTTTCCACAGTCGATATGTTTTTTAGGGACTGATTAAAAAAAAATAACTTTTTCCAAGACACACTTTCCTTTTAATGATGGCAACTTACGTAATGATGAACATAGCGTAAATAAATATCAATACATATAATGAACATTTACTTTTAATCTTATGACTGTCAGAAAAATTAAAATTTTGTTATAACATTTATAATATAAGTTGCCGGAAAATTAATTCTAAAACTAAGGACTGCAAAAATTAATTCACGATGAATCTATCAAGTAAGGAGTTTTGATGTCCATTTATAATAGCAAAAGTTCACCGATTCTTACTTGATTTCTTATAAAGATTACACTGAAATTTTAGTTTTAAATAATTATTATTCTATTCTTCTAATCCAAAAAAACTGTAGAATATGTAAGTATGAATATTTATTACGTAGTTTGGAAAATAGTATAATTTTCAAATTTGACACATTCTAAACATGGAATTATTTTTCATGATGCTTTATGTCCAAGTGCTATAAAAAGGATCAAAAAATATATATTCAATACTATGGTCAGACTTTTTAACCTATTAGCTGCTGTAGAAAAAAGTACGTTTGTACCTAGCACGCCGGCCATAATTTGCAATTATTAATTTAATTAGTTATTGACGAAATAATTCGTCTCTGGCGTGTTGAGCACAAAAAATTTGACGAGATATCTCGTCTGTGGCAGCTATCCAGTTAAGCGTTTCAATATAGAGCCAGTCTGTAAGTAATAACTTTAAATAAATAACATAACACCAACTAGTTGCAAAATGATATGCCCATATACCATATCAATGCAAAAAAACAATTTTAATTTTTTTGTTCATCTACGGCTCATTCAGCTTTTCATTGGCTATGAATAAACTGCTAATCAAAATTTATTTCTGGCATACGTGCCTGAAGGGTTAACCAGTGTTTTTAACATCGGCTGTGTACCAAAAGAGATCTCAAGTAGTCAATTATGACTAGTTTCATTTTTGCCTTTATATTTTATTCAATACCATGTCTGCTCCCAATGTGGATCATATGGACTCCCAATGGAGTTTATTTCAATAGAAGAGTTTCTACGAGAACTGCTTGTTACTCGGTTGCTCAACCTCTCTTAGAGAGTAGGGATAGGACAGAACTAGTGGTTAGCTAATCGCCCTCACTACGCCCCGTTTTTAGGATAGAATGGGTGGGAGAGGGAGTTCAAAAGTCACAGACATCCAATGCCTTTGAACGGAAATTCATAAATTGATAGAAAATTCAATTTATAAAAACTGTCTAATGGGGTTGGAACCCGTGACTTCCGTGTTCTAAGCCAACGTCGTTGACGTTCGTCCACACAGCCGGCTCTTTTATATTATATCTTATTTGGATGGAAATTTTATATTAATTGTACGTCTTCTTAAGCCTCAATATCCATGACAACTATTTTAAAAAGACCAAAATTCAACATCAGTTTTAACAACAGAACATATTGACACCCCCAATGAAGAAAGTATCAACTGACTTCTAATAATATTGCAGAACGAAACACAAGCTTGATAAAAATTAACAGATTAACATGTCGTCCATAAATGGTATGCACAACATGTTAATCTAGGCGCGTCTTCAGCACCCAATGTTTTAAAAAAGCTCTGTAATAATTTATGATTTTTTTTTCAGGTTCCTAAAGTGGATGACCCAGGAAAACTTGTAGAACGATTAAAGGAATTCATAGATACTAAAATGTCCTCAATTGATAAGAAGAAAGAAGATTGATTTAATGATTGAAATCTTTATAACATTATTGTTAAACTTAGGATAGACATTTTACAGTTATTTATGTTTTAAAGGGAATGGTGAAATGAAATTTGGCTTCCTGTAAATAATTTATTTTAAGATTAATTTTACATTTTAAATAAATTTTTCTTGCATATTCCACACTGTGTTTTTCTATAGTAGAGTTATGCCTCCACCGTTAAACTCTAATCTTGTTTGAGGTTCAACAAAGAACAGCCAATCACTCGAGTGCGTAGGTAACAGTCCCATACTTTGACATTTATATAATGCTAGTAGTATGTTAACAACATTTCCAACAAGATAAACAAATTTTTGTCCAATGGCATGAGATCCTTCAATCATCTTAAATGTTCCTTGTGTTGCAAACATAGCTTTGACAGGGCGCACAATCAACATTCCAACCATCATTATAGGAAATATAGATATCGAGTTACCAGCCATGTACATTATAAACAAATTCATGGGAACTTGCTTTAGTGGACCGAGAGCCACATCCCATAACTTTTTAATAATGAGATGACTGGCATCATTTTCTTTCGATATCTCAGTGTAATTTTGAGCGGCTGCAGGATTGTAGCCAGGCGGTGACGCAAAATCTACGTTGGCATTCTTACCCCTGAAAATAAAATGTGAAGTGTCAGTCCATTGGCGGATCCAGAAATTGTCCAAGGAAGGGGCAATTCAATTGGAAAATAAACATCATACAAAAATAATACATTAAAAAATAGATGATTTAAAAATAATGGCCCCCTTGTATCCCCCAATGAGTGTCACTAACATGATACAAAATCAGAAAACCAAAGTGCATTTTCTAATTGAATTAGAACTTAAATAGTGCAAAGTCATCATAATAATGTTTCATGCACGAAAGTAGGGTTTAAAACGTAAAAATCCTGACGAATTCCGAGGAAGCATGTAAATTTTATGTTATTGATACAGTGTAAGACAAATAATCATGAAGTCAACAATAAATTTTCAGAATCAGCTACCATACCTCTGATTAAAGTCTAGCGACCATTTGAACTTTCGGTTGACAGATTTAACTGTAGTCATTTTGAAGAGGGTGTAGGAATATTATTTTGGTAAATTAGTTACTTTGGCAGCTCTGACAAACATCAGACATTCATAGACAATCAATAAACTATTTGTCGCGAGTGTTGGCGTATGAGAAAAAAATGTATGTAATTATCACGAGATTTCGTTCTGTAAACCAACGCCTGAACTTACTGGTAAAATCATAGATATACATTGTATACTTTTAGCATAACTTTTACAGAGAAACTTATTTATTGAAGTTGATTTCAACTATGTAAGCCGGCCGCTTATTTGCTTTTTCCAATAAAGTAAAGTAAGTTAAAGTAGATATATTACTCGATTTCGAATTTAATTGCTTAGATTTTAAGCAACATGCATGCTATTAAAATAATATGTTTTTGTGTATAAACAATACCTTTTCCTACTATAAATGGGTTACGTCACTAAACAATAATAAACGTTAAACAAATTCTCCAAAGATATAGATAAATTTATTTCCCGCCCGATTCATTTTCGACATCAAAACGAAAAAACTGATTACAAGATTATTATATTTTTAAACATTCATGCCAACGAATGTGCAACAATATTGCGTGTCTAAAATTAATTATAGCGTGTTTTTTTAATAATATGTTATAATATTTCTAAGCCAACTTGGTCATTTTCATTTTATTTTTATCAAAAGTGACAACAACTTTACAGTCTTTCTTTTTAATATTTTACGCGATTGTTCTGCGGGACGTAGCTCTAACGTAAAAATAGTAATACATAGATGGATTAATTTCAAATAAATAAATATTATTGTGTATAATAATTGTGTAGTGAATGCTAAACATTTTTTTTATCAATATTGTAACAATATGTTGTTAATTATTTATTATGATAATGACATGTATTAGTGGCGGTTCCTGAACTAAAATCTTGGGTGGGCTAGAGTGAAGTTTAGCATTGTATACTATTTAAAAAATTGTGTGTATTTCCACTTCACCTTATACATTAATCTACAAGCAAATTAATAAATATTACGACACTACTGAAAAGCATAAATTACTATATAATAAAATCAATGCTAATGTAAGTAAGAAATAATAAGTACAAAAGGCAATACAGAGCTGTCACTGAGAGTCAATACCTGTCACTTTCATACAATACAACGATATTGGTATTTGTGTTTGAATGTATGGGGCATGGGGAGATTCAATTTAGCCCACAAAGAATGACAGAAGCTTGATATTTTGAAGCACAGTCGTGTGTGTTTGGTGACGTTTCCGTACAAACAAACACAAAAAAAATCTAATCGTGCTTGATTGCGCCCCAGTGTAAAGAAAGAACGCGGGCTTGAAAGATCTAGCCCGAGTCGTTAATACGTAGGAGTTGCCAGACTGACGTCACGTTGCCTGTTCTCTATGAAGTATTTATAGGGTTATTGTTTTTTTTATGCCGCCTCGGTTTAAAATTGTAATACAAAACACAATCGATAATATTATTGTAGGTAGACATAGCATTGTCTTATATTGACAGAGGAAAATCAAAACAAAGATATTGTATTAATTTGGGAAAGGTTAGTTACGCTTATAAATGTATTTATTTTGTTTAGCGGCCGAATTGCTGTTCATTTTTAATAACCATCTAAAGTTTTGGGTAAAAAATGCAGGTCGGGCTTAGCCCACTAGCCCAGTACCTAGAACCGCCACTGACATGTATCATATGAAAATGAAGAATCAAGGATAATCCATTACATTTTATATCAGATTTCAATAAAATCCACTTCATAATCAATCATTTTATTTTTCTTATAAAATTTCATAATGAACATAATAATAGTGTTCAAACATTAAAAAATAGCCAGGTGTAAGTGTTTCATTAGTTTAAATAAATAAATGTTTGTTAAATATACAATAAGAAATTTATTTGACGAACAATTTTTCAATGACATAATATTAGAACAACTGGAAAAAATGTTTTGTAACTTTTAAATGCTCATTTTAAATTGATTCAAAAATATTGAATACCATCTGCTTGCTATACAAATAATAATCTAACAGTAGAAGGACAAAAGTATAAATATAACGAATAGTTTATATTTGAGCATGTTGTCATCTTCTCGGGGTATATTTTCACATTGTATAATTAATACACTAATATTTTATTTTGATATCTTCATCGAGTAATATCAATGATATCTTCTCCATTTCGTGTATCAAGTTTATAATTTTCAATATGGTTGTTTAGTAATATATGATCTTCACAAAACTCAGCGATTCGTCGGCAGGCTTCTCGTAGCATATCTTCAGGAACAGTGAGCACAATCCGGATATAGTTAGGGTAGTTAAAACACTGAAAAGGTCATCAATAATTACAATCATTACATTTTTGAGTAGATATAAACTATTGTATACTAGGTATAAACGATTAATAAATAAAAACAGTTCTTCTCACGCTTTAATGATAGCATAATGTAAGATCACTAATTGAATGTAGCATAGCTTTGATTAATAATAATTAGTTTATTCAATTCACAATTCACAAATAACAATTTAGTTTAATGAATATTTGTGTGAGATCATGAAACAGTTAATTTTTGTTTTATACATACAACGTAATCTTAATTTACCTTTCCTGGTAAACAAAACACGGACTGCTCTGCTATCAGTTTTTCCACAAATTCAAGGTCATCTTTTATTCGCGGGAAAAGATCAACATCCAATCCGACCAACATGTACATTGCTCCTTGTGGCATTTTTGGGATTAGTCCTTTTGTTCTTTTTAATATGTCGAATGCTATCTTGGCTTGCATCTAAAAAAAAGGTTAAACATACAAATTTCAAATAACATAAAGTATATACAAATAGTTAGTTTGTAGGCATTTCTATTGCTTCTATTAAGTACGATAATTAACTGTGGGTATTTCATATCTAAAAAAGGTGGTTAAAAACAAAAAATTATACCTATTCTTTGTGATTTTTTTACTAATGTCTTATTTAAAGCGACTTGAGTTCTAATTAAATATTACACGTAAATATTGATTTTCGGGTGCACCATAGAAAACGCTCCTTGGAAATGCTAGTTTTAATAGGAAAATCGTGACATCGAACATGCTAACAATAGGTATTTAAAAATGCTTAAAAAAATTAACAAGAAAAAACTATATGCCTAACCCCATTTGACGTCGCTGAATATAATATATCATATAGAAAATATATTTGGCGAAGGCTAATTCTGCCATCCTCAAATATTTCAATCTTTAATCTATATTACTTACATATATAACATTTATGACAGAGTCGTAAAAGTGTTGAGGGGTATTTTTCAGAATTTTAGGTAAAGAGCCTTGTACCAGCGTGTTGGCGCCAATTATTCGCTGCGATAAATTATTTAAGCCATTCCTGAGAGTTGGTCCAAAGACGTTGTCTCTATCGTGAATTACAATCCATCCCATGCGCCATCCAGGAACTAGAAATCTTTTTGTGATACCGCTGCACGAAAGAATAGGGACTTCTTCGGACACGGATCCCAACGGAACAAAATTATTTCCGGGAAAAACGAGGTGCTCGTAAATCTCATCTGCGATTATTGGTACAAAATTACGGGCAGCCACATCGATAATTCCTTTTAAATGTGCTGCTGAATATACTGAGCCACACGGATTCGATGGGTTTATTATTACAATTGCTGAAGTTTTGTCATCTATTTTACTTTCCAGGTCAACCAAATCCACCTCCCATTGCTCATTTTCCTGTAGAAAAAAAATGGTCATAAGTCATGCGATTAGAATTACCCACTGTTGGAGGAGATGCATATACGGATCGATTGATCCATGCTGAAATTGATGTGGTAATATTGAATAAATTATACCAGTAATAATAGATTCTCAAAATAAATATCTACACGATATTACTAGTATTTTCTTTACAGTGGCAATAAATACGGAAAATATGATATACGCACATGGAAAAAACTTTGCTGTAAACTAAAATATTTTCAATCGATTCGGCGGCTACTTTTCGGAAATTTAGTAAATATTAGTAAATATTAGTAAATATTAAGTTAATATTAATATCTCTGTTATTCCACTGGTTATGTTATTAGATGCGAAAAATGTATCGCATCTACAATAAGAAAATGTTGTCCAAAATATTACTGCTGAATCCACCGAAAATAGTAATATGAAATCTAATTAAGCCAAGTAAACCATTTTAAAGATAATCCACAAAGCTTACAAGTAAGTTATAATATCTTATTTGAATTCCTGCTCCATCCGCAAGCGTTTTATAAATGGAAAATCCTGGACGTGGAACGAGGACATTGTAGCCAGGGGATGCGAGGGCGCCAATGCACAAATCCAATGCGTGTGAACATCCACTGCAAATGATGACATCTTCGGGAGATATGTCACTCAAGGAGCCGTCGTCTCTCTCGAAATTACTATATTCTGCAATTGCCTTTCGAGAATCAAGATACCCTGTCGTAGGAGCATATCTAGAAATTATACAATAAAAGGTTGATTGGAGATGTGAACTGCATAATATTTTGTAAATTAGATTCAATTATTCTCCAATTGTTTGATTTTGATATGGAACAACTGAACTCCCAATGGAGTATCTTCAGCAGAACTGATTTATATCTCTTTAAACTGAAAATTTTAACAGCATCGTAAGGAAGGATGCGTCGTATTATACACCCATGTATTTAAAGTATTTTTTTTTTATTGGAAATTTATATACAAAAAAATAGCTCAGGGGGACGTTTCGGCAACGAATTGAAAAATGGAATCACAGAGCATCACCGTATAACGAAAATGTCACGAGAAGTGGTAGAAATTATCATTTAATCAATCTAGAAATCGAAAACTTCTAACGCTTGTCGACCCAACATAGTGTCATATCAACTTATATTTTTATTCATATTTTATTGGTGGTTATCTAATCGTTCGCATTACGCCCCGTTTTCAGGATTGGATAGGTAGGAGGGAATTTAGAAATCACAGTCACCCATGCCTTCGAACACAAAAAATCCTTACATCGATTTATTAAGCTGTCCGTACTTAGCCCTAAAATGTTTATTTAAAGTCTAACTAAAGAATCGTGTGTATTTTGATTTAGAGATTTTCAATTACATATTATTATATCATTTACACATTACCCATTAAATCGACATCCATCCAGACTCTCTCTGATGGCGTCTAGTGCCTCGTCAGATGGCTTGAGGTTTCCAAATATAGTAGGGTCACCTGAAAATATTAAAATCAGATTTAAAATAATCTATTTTGATGTCTTATTATTGCGCATAACGTTGCCTGATGATTCATTTTTTTCACAAGCATTAGAATGGTGAATTTGTTTAATATAATTAACATGACGTTTCCTAAAATGAGCATAAAAGTAAACCTATACAATTATTTAAGTCATGATATTTATTATTTCTACATTTATTATTTCTACGGATAAAACAACTTTTATTCTGTTTTTAAGAGTATATCATAGACTCATGATAATTGATGATAAACGAATATTACAAGACTAATCTATAAAATCCCAGTCTATCATACTAAATGTAAAAAACATAATTTAAGTGCCATTTTGAAGTTAAATTTTCGTTTATTCTTGATTATTTATTTTCTGTCAGCAAGTATGCATGATTGAAATTGCGAGTAATTATTCCAATAGAAATGTTCGTAGTTGCTAATTTTACTCGTTAGCGTAATGATATTATATATGTAGGTACATATTACTTGCAGATGGTATCATTTTATATGAGGATAATTCTTACGTATTGTTTTAATCAACAAAAATCAATTTTAGATAATACTAATTACATGTTTCATATAAGAAACCCTCATCTACATTCACCGTTATTATTTAAATTAACCTTAACATGAAAACAGGAATTATCCGAAATATTAATAACCCAAAATAATATAACCAGTGAATGTACTATTTTTTCATTTTCTATCTGGTATTGTTCCCGCCATAAACAAACATTTCTGTCAGCTCAGGAAACAGAAGAATGTTTTTCAAAGAATCATTATTGATCGTCCGCACGTGCGATTCATTGAATCAGTAAGTATTGTTTATGTAACTTGCTACTCTATAAAATCGATGGAACTCTGCTAAAATCCAACGACATGTCGTGATCTATCGATCTATCACATCGAATATCAAATATGTATCAATGCAATAATACAAAGTGATAAGCTGATTATGTTTGAGTATATACTTAGTGACCTTGATAAAGAAACATCGCATTTTGCGAGATGTTTATTGGAATTTCATCATTTAACTAAAAACCTGTTTGTATAATATTGTAATTTAACATGTGATACCAGTTATTTTAATTATTTGTACAATGTAATAAGATAATCAATTCAAATGTTTTCTAAGCCATATTAAAAGAATGTCTCCGAAATTATTTTTTCCATCAGCGAGACCAATCCAATTCCAAATTCGAAAGTTTTGAATAAAGATTAAGATTTTTAGTTTCATCAATAATATTTATGGATTGAGTTTAGACTGTTCAAGCGTATGCGCCGTAAGCCAATAACATTTAATTATTATTGTAATTTATAATAGATTATTCACATTTACTTATTCGCAGTAAAACACAACTAATCTTAACGTGTCTTTTGCACAAGTATTATTATGCCGGCTATATGAATAATAATGATTTCACTTGAATATTTATATTGCTGTTTGTAATAGTGTACATAGTACTAGAAAAAGCGAAACCAAAACTTGTTGAATACACATTCCAACAAACACCTGCCATTTCATTCATTAGTATAGATAGCTACACCAAGAAATTTTCCCCAACAGCTTTGATATTAGGATAATTATTATTGCCAAAAATATTCCCATCAAATCCCACGCACTGCAGTCGTAAGTAAAAAGACTGCTTACTTCATTTTTTAAAACATATGCTTTGATTCCAACGTTTTCAAATTGGTATAAGTTTCTTTCATTTACGATACTATGACGAATCAAAGTTAAAAAAAAATGTATTGATGTTGAAATGACGGATTTTTCTGCGTATAAAATTAGTGCAGTTTTCGAGAAAATTGCATTAAAAAAAGTTTTTTGATAAAACATTGGAATTGTAAGGTATTAGGCGTGCGCAGTTCGCAAACGATTGATGCCAAACGACCACTGCATAAATACGGGCTTTACTCGTTCGCCTGCATATATATTATATTCTTCGCAAATCATTTGTTTTAACACTATATAACAGTGCTTAGTCAATAGATGGCATAGTGTGAAAACAAATGCTCAAAGCTTGCGGAATATCCCCTTATAACATAACTGCAAATCATTTGTTGTCCCACTGTTTACCCTGTGTTTCAATAGCAGACAGAAAAAAAAATTACTCACGGAGAATCTTATTAGTGGTATGACTCGAATAAAAAAAAAACAGAAATGACAGCCGTCTCGAATTGTTTGATTCGCGTTTATAGTGAGTGATTTCCCATGTCTATTAGATATACGATATACCTGTAATATTGTTAATGCGATAACGATTGAATTGATTGAATATCAACAAAACTGTAATATGTATTAATATTTTGATATATATTTGATCAATATTATCGATACAATTAAACTGTTCATAGTTTTTGTAGGAAATATTAAGGAAACCCTACAATCTAACCAAATAAATTTACAATCTAAAAATTAATGTTCCAATAAAAAACATTATTTATTGGATATCCTGATTTTTTAAATATTTACAAAATAATTAATGCTTTTTTCATTAAATTTAACTAACTACTGATTGATTCAATATTAATTTTAAATATAAATAATTTTAATTATATTAAATTTTAACTGAAATTATTATTATAAACAGGCAATAGCAGGAAAAGTCACCCATAGTTTTACAACAGACCTTGAAACAGTGATGGATTAAGGACTTGGGAAGCCCCAGGAGCAATCAAAATAGGAGACCCTGCTTTTCAAATTACCACAATTGAATTTAAAATATTAAATGGGTTGTACACAATATATGTTAATTTGAGGGCCCTAAGATTTTAGACTCAATGGGTACGCCTCGTCTCCTTATGGGGGAATCCACCACTTCCTTGAAAACAAGAAAAACTAAATATAGTTATTGAAAATATAACATAATGTTGGCACACGATATTTTATCAAATCACAAGTAATTCTGAAAAAGTTTTCAATGCAAATAGGGGGTTTCAATACCAATATTAGCGAAACCGGTTACACGACTAATTTTGCAAAAATATATCTTCGGTAACTCCGGTAATGCGGGATGAAATATCATTAACACTGAAAATATATGAATTGAACATTTTTGAACTTTCTTTAAAATATAAAATTGGCTACCAACGAGTTGTGCATCAGTGTTGCAAAAATTCGACAACTTGAATTTTGTTTATTTTTTATAGTGCATAAGTCATGAAATTCAATTGGCGAGTCAATTCTCCTTGAGTTAATCTCATGTGACTTTCAAAAATTCTCATCGAGTATATTTCGTATGATCTTTCAATTTCAAAATATTTGCCGCATTGGCGTAAGCTGTAATGTCAAATATTTTTTTAATTTTTTAAATCAAATCTTTAAAATTAAAACTAAATTCAAATTAAAATTAAAACTAAAACAACACATTTTCTCTACAAAATAGCATATGGTTGGTTGTGAAATACGAAGACATCCATAAAATTTCAGAATTTATTGAAGACGACCATAAAGCATTTTTTTAGACGTTATAAAGATCCCTCTAAAAATGAATTAATTATTAACTCGAACACGAAATGGAGGCTTTTTTTTGAAATGCTGGAACACCTGTATGAAAGATTGTATCAGAAAGAGCATTATTGATTAAAATACCGATTTTTATTTTAATTCGAGTTTGATACTTTTTTATGGTTTAATTAAGTTAAAATTATAATATTCGATATTCCGCCAGTAAAAGTCGCTGTGAACACTGTGTGCTGCGGCAGTGGCATAGCTAGGAATTTGGGGCCCTCATCAACCCATCAACGTCACGCAACCCCCCTCTACGAAATTGGTTGTACAGGGAAACCCAGATTCTAAACTTTTTCATAAAACCATGAACAAACGTGAAATGTGGGGTCAGTAAGAATAATATGTGTGACGGGACGACAATATTTAGACGACAGATCGAAGAATTTAGACAAATCAGGGAATGATTAATGCAGGATTATTTAACATTGTTTTTATGTGTGTTTGGACGGGACTTAAACGGGAAAACGAAGAATTCGAGAACGGTAGATCGGAGTTCTACCGTACTGTTTATGTAGAAATTTGAGCCCCTCTTTTCCCTGGGCTCTCATGCATTGCATGACTCTGCTATGAGATGGCTACGCCACTGTACTACGGGTATAAATGAACTGCAGATATTTTAAAAGATTATGTTAGATTTTGAACGAATTATCGGTTCTGAAATGTACACTGAGTAATGATCTTAAAACAGTCTAATTATCTATTCTGATATTTTGCAATTAAATATTAATTATCCAAATGAACCGATTGGAGATAAGGATGAATATAACACATTTAATAAAAAAAAATCAGTGACACTATAATTAAATAATATCAATTACAGATAAATTGAATTGTAATGAAAATGGTATAAATTATAAGAATGAACGTGACGATGAAAACGTTGTGTTATAGATGTAAAAAAACATATGTCAAAAAGCTTTTATTGCTTACGTAAACTTTTCACCTACGATAAAACAAAAAATTACCCTGAATAAAAATGGAAAACATACTCAATTTAAATAATATATTTAGAAAACCACCACGATTTTTTTTTTGTGGGAAAACTACTGAAATCAGTAAGCTACACAGTTCAATCCAGTAAATTTAATTTCAATTGACATAGCATTTAAAATAGGCAACAAATTAAATGGTCAGAGTTTAAATAAATTTTTGGTCAGAATAAAAGTATTATTCGGTCAGAATATTTTATAACCATGTTGGTTAGGTTAGGCTTTTTTTAAATTTCATTCACATGACTATTTAATATATATACACTGACCGATACATTATGACCACTTAATATAAATTCTGACCGGAAAAATACGAGCCTTTAAAATATCCTCGTTTTTTAATTTAAAGATCGTAACCAAATTTCAAAAACTTTATTTAAATGCCACTTTGAAGTTGAAGTTTTAAAAATATTTTTGATTGTACATTATCTCTCAGTATATGCTCAACAGTGTGATTATTTTAATTGAAATATTCATAGTTACGAGTTTTTCAATTAAGCTGATATTTTAATAATATAATTATATCATTTCATATAAATGGCCCTCTGGGTAATTCTTACGTCTTGTTATACTATATATATATATATAATATAAAATAAGTATATCTAGTAGTAAATTCTATGTACTAATTTAATTTAAATATATTTAAAATTATAAAAAAATGTGTATAATTAATTCATCAAGTCAAATTGTATTAAAACTAAAAAATACTTTTTTTATTACCAATATTCCCGGAAAATATAGATTACGCTAATTTTTAAATTCAAAAACAGTTACGAAACTCGTTAATTATTTTTACTGTAAATCCTTTCGAAATATCTCTTTAAACGCGGTGAATTTGTAATGCAGCTTATTTATTAATAAATTCGCCTTGTGACGTTATTATTAAAAAATAACATCAATTATTGAAATAATTGAAAACATCTACAATTAAAATGATACGCTAACCAAAATTATTGATAATATTATTTTTTACCGATCAATAAACAATCTAAAAAACTGCGGGTGGAATGAGCCAACTTTTAGCCACGTGTCTTTCATATTACCCTCCGAACCTTTTTTCGTATTGACTCTGTTATCTGACTCTGTTTCCAATTCTACTATGGGTTGCAGGCGCATTCGAGATACAAAAAGGGAGTGACATCCGGGAGATGGCTTTATAAAATAGCAAAATTAATGCGCAATGTTTTAGATTCATTATATAGCTGCTTAATTTTAGTAAAACGTTACATTGTACATTTGTAGACGTGTATTTTCATTAACAAAATCCCTAAGCATTATATTTGAATTCTAATGTTCTTTTTCCGTTAATTAATGCTTATGTCGGGCGCATGTAAAAGCTCTTCGGACGCAATAATTTGGATACTCCGCGTCATGTCAAGCTCAGTCTACGCTACGTATTGTTAAATAATACGTCGCCCAAGCAAGCGATTTTCATTTTTTCGGAATTAACCAGGCAATTTTATTGTCATTTTTAAACATTGCATGTCCTGCTATGATATGATATTAACATACAAATTGTAAACATCGTAAAAACCAGGTTTTATTCAATATGTTAAACGTGTTCGTTTAATATCCTTCACGTTACTTTTTAGGAATTATAAAAAAAATATATATAATGAATTGAATTCCAAATGTATTACTCAAGTAAAAAAAATGAATATGTATGAAAATCTTTGAAAAGGCGTCGTGTTTCAAGACTTAATGTTTCGTTCAAAACATTATTCCATAGCGAAATTAGTTTAAGTTAGATGCATAAGATTATATTACGTGTTACTAAGTAGGTCATTCAATCCCGGATTGGCAATCCCTCGTTGAGATCCCGGGATTCCGGTATTGATCATCCACCATAAAATCGTGTCACAATTGTTTGAGATTCTCGGGATTCGAAATTATTTAGGGATGCGGGTTTTTGGGACGCTTTGATCGATCACTTGGAAAATACAGAAATGGAGAGATTTAAAAATAATCTACGAAATAAGGTATAACACCTTTTTTAAAGCTCGCTGGCGGAATTGAGAAAGTTTTGCTCGCTGGCCGATTTTATAAATCCAGGAATTTGCGGAATTTCCAAAATGAAAAAATATAGAACTTTTTTTAAGTCGTTGGCGGATTTTAAAAAAATTGCATGGTTGGCTACTTTCAAAAACTTTTCGAGAATTTTTCAGTTCATATCCTCAATCCCGAAATTCCGGGATTAGTACTATCACAATCCCGGAATACCGGGATTGGAGACCCTACTACTAAGTGCACAACAAATGTACTAACAAATAAGCATGATAAAACAATATCTTCTTTGCTTTTTCGCAATGTTACAGTCAAATCATATCAACGTTTCACTTCAGTGACATAACGATTATTTTATACTATCGTCTACCAGAAAGGTAAAAAATCATTTATTCAAAATTATAAAAGTAACGTATCTCTTTTAAAATTGCCGTATATATTTATGATGAAATGTATAAAATCATTTATGTTCAAATTTCAATATTTTACACTTAATTGACGTGGCATTGGAATGACGTCACGTTTTAAACACTTAACTAAATTGTATTGAAACTTTATCATTCAATGAAAATTCAGTCAGAAATACAGTAAGCCGAAATGTAGTTGTATCAATAACCACACCTGTAGAATATTGCATGAATACATTGTCACTTACTTACTTGGATTACTTCAATTCGGAATATTCGATTATTCTTACTCTAATTTTAAAAAAATAATAATAAGCATGAGTTTTCTTCCGTGTTTTATAATGTAAACATTGTACTAATAATAACAATCTGTAAATTTATTAAGTCAATTTATTTAAATTTTAAGATTACATGAATTCCATTATAAAATAAATGAAAGTATTTAACTATAATCAGTGGTAGGACTCAGGTGTATACATAGTCAATACCAGTATCTCAAATTATTTACCAAAAATCTCATATATGCGAACGGTCTAACATGATTTGCAATATTGCCAACGTCTCAGTTTATTTCACTCTCCAAAGTTGTGGAATATTTACATACCGATTGAGAGAGCTATCATAGGCTTTTCTGGATGTGGCTCAATGTACAGGCTGTCAATAATGCTTCTTATAGGGTTATGGGTGTTGGTTGCTGCAATCGACGCGACAACATCCCATCGGCTTTTCTTTACGCGAGAATTTAACGACATGGACACAGAAAATGTTTGATACGTTTCTTATTTAAGATATGTCACCAGGTGAATATTATCTATACTGAACATCCAATTCCATAGATTCTGGTTTTTGTTTCTCGCCCCAAGGTGCCACTTGTTTACAAATGTGGAAAACTAATCAGGTGATTGGTTGTCGACAACACACCTCCTGCGTAATGCCAACAGCTAGTATGCAGATGAGGATAGACAAGGGCAGTGATGGCAAAGTTGTTTTACGTGCTCGAGTCACAAATTATCAGCCGACTGACGATTCGAGCAAAACAATTGTTCAACGTTCGATACCAAATGCTTTATATCTGGTCAATATTTCGGTAGTATAAGTATCATTTCATTCGACCTAATAAGTAATATTTCAAAATTCATTTCAGAAAATAGTGCCTTTAAAACAGGGGTCACCAAACTTTTTTAAAAATGGACCAGATGATTTTTTAAAAACGTTAGGGAGCTGGACGACAAATATTCTTAATATAATAATATTAGAATTTTCAAAAAATAGTGTTTGGTACATATAAAATATGTATATATAATATCAAAAAGCAGGTGCCGAATTGAAATCTTTGGAGGGCTGGAACCGGCCTGCAGGCTTTAGTGACTGCTGCTTTTAAGCATTTAGTATGAAAAAGATAAAATTGGTAAAACGGATCGTAGTTCATTTTATTCATATTTTTAACCATCATTTTCAATGATTACCGTGTCATTCTATAAACTTGGATGGTTAGAATTTGCTAAAATCTATTTCCATTTATTTCAGATCCAACCAATTGAAAACCTTAACGAATGAGACTAAGTTTTAATAAAGATTTTTTTTCACTTCTCTTCAAAACTCCTGAATCGTATAAATCTTGAAGAACGCTTGTTATTTATTTATTTATTGAATAACCTCAGAAAAATCTAGTGACGAATATATTTTATCTGGTTTTTCTTCAGAAAAACATTGAATCATTACACCACCCACGTGCTAGTAAAATATTTATATGTGCCATCTCTGGCACGAGTGCCTTAGGTTTGCTAAGCCTGAGTATATACGTCATCTTTGTCATAGAAACTTTCCTATACATCTCAAACTTTCCATATAAGTATATTTGAGAAAATGATTTACCAAATAAAATAATCTAACATTTTTTTCAGCAAATGTAGAGCTTTTGAATGAGAGCAATCTTTATGAATAATTCCGATTGAAAAAAACCCTATTATAATATCGCCACACAGTTAATTTAGCAGCTTATTACAATTATTATTAAATTAATGTGGTCAAAATAGAATTATATGTAGTTCTACAATAATAGAATATTGTTCATAACAATTTGAATTTCACGACATCGTAATTAGGCAATCCAGTCCCGAGATCCCGTACAGTTTTCGATACATTTCAATCCCGGGATTAGAAAACATCATCCCATAAAACAGAAACGTTGTCGCTTTGGAAAATGTTCTATAATCTAGAATACTCTAGACCAGGCGTCGACATCCTTTTTTGACTGTGGGTAAAAATCAATCAAAATGTTACTATTAAGAATACGATTCTGTCCAATAGATATTTTCATTTTAAAATAGTCTTTTAGTGAAAATAATCACGATATATTTTTTACTTTAAACGTAAAAAAAACAAAATAGCGTGCTCTAAAAGTTAATAGAAACACAAATGTTGACATTTAATATTTGCAGCCATATATAAGTACAGGGGCCGTAAATTGGTGTGCAGCCATTTATTTTTATATACTATTCTTTACTAGCGGGACTAGAGTGGGTCACTTGGTGAACCGCGAGTCATATGCTACCGACGTCCAGTCTAGAGTCTAAGCCAGGAATGTCCAACTCACAGTCCAACACAGGACCACAAATTCCTAGCTACGCTACTGGTTCCATTCGGTTGGTAAAAGCGACAGGCAAAATTCAGACATTCTCGAAGCATCCGCAGTAAGTATCCAAGCCAAGTATTGCGTCGCTTCTTCACTTTGGACGTGATAAAGGGCTCTTCTCTTATCTCAAACTCCTATTTTCAATGCACAGTATACGGTTACTCTGTGTTTTCGTAATTTTCCATGACTCTCAACCTTTAAGCATTAAGTCAAGATGCATCCGTTGAGCAAGAGGTACTTGGTTCCGACTGAGTACAACTGTGATTCCCAGACTTTCCGCAGTGAGTTGAAGATTGCTCCAGATATCCTTAATCGGAGTGCGAGCTCTTTACGGGGGTTGCCATCTCCCGTGATGTGTACCCCGAAGCACCTGAAGCCATCGACTCTCTCGATGATCTGCTCTCATTAATTTTAAGGTAATACAATATTTTGAATAAGATCTTTGATTTATTTTTTATATGTGTGGCCCACCAAACGAATTGGCATGGAAACTCCTGTTCTAGACAATGGTGAAGAAACTAAACTCAAGACAATAAAATTCGATGATGACAATACAATTACTCAAATATCAGTGACGAAGAATATTTACATGTACAATATGTTGCCATGATAATATTATGTAATATAAACCTTTTGGATTATTCGAAATCACAAGATAAATCGAAATTCATCCAATGACAGTATTTTAAATGAAATTGCTTGAATTATGCCTTTAAATTTCGTGATATCTTAAAAATGTCCAGCATGCAATACCCATGAAATGAAATGGGGTCGTTAATGCTTTAATTAAAAGCTTGAATAATTTTATAAGCAAATAATAATAACAAAGGCTGTAAAAAACACTGTTTTGTGAATCATGGATTTAATTACAGTAATAGATGATTGAATCGCAAAAGGTATTTTGACTGTGACTTATTAGAACATATTCTCATAGCTGTATTTTCTTATCTAGTCAGAATAAAACATAAAGCGGCATAAAATAATCTGAGGTTTAATAGTTGTAGAACCGCTGGCATACAAAATATTATACAAACAACAATTTGTTGATTAAATCCACATTCTATAATAAAGTGTACGAATCTTCTACGTTTGTTTATGATGTGAATTAGTAAATTTAATAAATAGGTAAGGTAATAATGTAAGTCAAATTAATGACACCATGAAAAAATATTGCTTTGTTCGTATTCTCCGGTTTTTACCGCTTTCGAGAACAGCAAAAGAAGGTTCTCAGTAGCATCACGGGAAATGCTCTTAAAATTATTAACAGATTCAAGTATTGATTTTCCGTCATTATAAACAAAGGGAAATTACAGTCGGTTAGGTTGCGTTCTTGCTCCGTTGTTATTTACAATATTATTTACCTTTGACTTTATACTTCAAATATATTTTTCGCATAACCGAGATAGGTATACCTGCTGCTCAGTGGTGTAGTGATAATAAAAAAAGCTTGGGAGCGCTGATTAATTGAAATATTATAATGCTCTCTAACCGTAGTGATCCAATTTTTGCACCAATAAGTTCCCAACAAAACTACACCAAATAAACTAAAATCATTTTATTATATTCATGTAAATATAAACTTTATCGCAAGACTTCCAAATCGTCTAGAAAAAGTGTGGGAGCGCCGACCCCACACACCCCCGCCCAACTACACCACTGGTTTTAAAGCATGCATTTTTCTCAAACGAAAGTGAACGGCTAATACAGATAAGAGCGCTATAGTTTGAATACAGAGCCGAGATATTTAGTTGTTTCCTAGTAAAAGTTAATAGTTTTGAGATAAGTCAATATTTTTTCAACGTAGTTTCTGTCGTTACTTTTAAATGTAGTCAGTGTTCTCTCCGAAATATATCTTGATATTATTTTCTTCCCATATAATTTTGTATAAATATTGATTGAATTGAACTAAGAAAAGGGTTTTTTTTTAAACCATGTCCGCTCCCAATGTGGAGCATATGGACTCCTAATGGAGTTTATCTCAACAGAAGTGTTTCTACGAGAACTGCTTGTTACTCAGTTGCTCAACCTCTCTTTTTCCAAAGAGAGTAGGAATAGAAGAATAGGGCTAGGACAGGATTGGTGGTAAGCTAATCGCTCTCGATACGCCTCGTTCATAGGATAGGATGGGTGAGAGGGGGGAATTCAAGACATCGCATACATCCATGCCTTTGAACAGAAATTCATAAATCGATTGAAAAATCAATTAATAAAACTTTTCGTACCGGGATTTGAAACCGGGCCCTCCGTAGCCGAAGCCAACAACGTTGACCGCTTGACCACACAGGCGGCTGGCAGGCTTGCTTTTTTTAGGTTGAGAATAATTTAACTAGCGATTTTTTAATTGTAACTAATATAGCGGTGGGCTTACAATACGTTATCAAGGGATCGTCTAATCTCAGAGCTATTCGCGGTTTTCTAGTGAAGGGCTTATTTTATTCATATATTTTATATAAAAATACATGCAATATCTATTACAACAATAGAATTTGAATTCATAAAGGATAAAGAATTCATAAATTATAATATGTAAAAATCCGAAATATACCGTGAATAGTTCCAAGATTGGCACAGAAGTATGAAGGAACTCGTATCGCTTCAATTCTTTGTTTCAACAGAATGTATAGTGAAACTATCGTAGATAATAAATATTTTAGAAATTGCGGTATGTTATGGTATTGATTTGATCTGAGCATATTGTTTTTTTCTTAATTAAATACGCTCCACATTTGAAACGGACATGAATTTAAAAAAAACTACAATCTACAGCAGTGGTTTCCAACCTTTATGGTACTGCGCCTCCCTTTAAAGAAAAAAATATCTTCGCGCCTCCCCATCCTTTATTTCATATAGTGATAAAGACAGGTTTTAAAGAGTGAATAAATATTTTGGACTGTTCGTGCCTCCCTTTGCAATAGCCCACGCCTCCCAGGTTGGAAATCACTGTTCTACAGTATATATAATAGTATAAACGATCAGTAAAATTATGTCACAAAATATTATAAGCAGGAATATAATTACATTATTTTATGTATAGAACAAGTATGGAAATATAATCAAAAACTACTTTTATTTTGCTCAATTCTTATTTCAATTTAATATTGACTGGTTGACACTGCGACAATGTTTCAATACTTTTAGTTACTATGCTTAACGATGAAACATTTATTATTTTTAAAATCGTCGATGAAAATCAATTTTTGAATATGTGTATAAAGTATTTGAATTTAAATGACTCAACATAAAAAAATAGATTTACAATTCGGATCCAAGTCAATCGCTACGCCAAATTAGGTATGATAGGTTAAAAAGATTAAAAAATATTAGACACCAGGTGTCTTCAATCCATGCATTAATTAGTATCTCAACTAATTAATGCATGGATTGAAAACTAATTAACAAATGCATTGTTATTAATGTTCAATCTGTATATTTTATAATTCGCTCGGAAAGGAATAAAACATTGAAAATTAAAGTATTTTTATCTAAACATTTTCAACATTCTATTTAAGGCATTTTAACCCACGCTAAAATAAATTTAGGGAAAACAATGAAATCAATTAATGTTCAACGTGAGTTGTACGTATTGTTGTGATGAAAGATGAATGGACAACAAAGTGATTCTGATATATGCAGACGCACACTACACATAAAATCAACCAGAAAAGAAAATTTAAGCTTGTAATATGATTATGCATGTAAACATAAATATGTAAAGTACATACATGATGACTTAACTTTTCTCGTGATATCGTGAAAGACAAACAAATCTACATAATCAATTGTAATTAGTACAGTTCTCAAAGTGGAGCTAGTTGCTATCACGCCATGTATTTTTTAACTTGAACTTGAAGTGTTTCCCAAAAATTCGACATTTCTGTACTCTTTTTATAATTTTCATAACACCGAGTACCCCTCGTCAAAAAATTCAATGTTTGTAATCGAGAAAAGTAAGTTGCATGTTGCAACATGCAGCTTGCCCCCGCGTACCCCCACCAAACGATTCGCGTACCCCAAAGGGTACACGTACCACACTTTGGGAAACACCGACTTAAACCATCCACGTCATATGCAATCGAATTGATGCATACGCATGCAACGCAATTGGGCATTAATGTACTTTATTTTTAAAAAATATGTGCTGACGACTTGTTGCATTGCTTTTCAGAATAATGAATACATATTATTATAATGACCAATTATCGCAAAACACTTCGATAACAGCAATATTGAATACACTAAATCTGCGAGTGGGTACAATAATTATTAAGCTGCAGGTCGTAAGCATCAGTGTATTGGGGTCGGAATGTCGTTTCAGTTCTTTTTTCGCATATCGTTACGATTTTTTTAGTACATCGAGTCCTCGTGGCGCCTAGGGCAAAGGGAAATTTCGAATTTTCCTTACTCCTGGTTTTATTTTGGCGCCCTCTATGCTCTTCCAGTGCCTTCGCGCCCAAGGCCATCGCCCTCTTCGCCAGTCCCTAACACCGGCCCAGCATTTTATATCATATAATTCTTCATAACTTTAATTCATTTGAATATTTCCTTCTATCTATCTTACACAATTTTTTTGTTTAGAGGACTAGCCTTCTGGTACTGTTATGCTTGTGGTACACTACTGGATTTCATGATACGTTACATAATATTTAAACTAAAATAACATATCGTTGCTAATTTTCTACAATCACGTATCTCTACTTTTGTAAGTTTTCAGTTTCTTGATGTAATGATTTCAGAACTTCAATACACACATATTCCTTTCACATGCTTTATTAAATCTAATACAAAAACGTGACTCATGAATACTTGTACTTTTTGAAATACGAGGTGTTCAAAAATTACCGACGATGTATTTATTTCATCTTTAGTACTAAACTTCCGATATTTTGAATATAAGCCATTCTGCCATTGGGCGAAAGTTAACGGTAAAATGTATATTTTCAGCAATATTGTCTGTTTCTCTCGAATGTTTCAGTTGCTTTTTACTTCCATCTCGAGCACTGAACATATCAATATACATATGTACATAATAAAGTAATAATTGGCAGAAACCAATGAATACAATAATATTAAATTGAAATCTTATGAAACAATTCTTCCAATTGTCTATCTTTGTTGTTGCATTGCTTCTCGCTAATGTTATTTATTGACTGGCAACTTACGTAAAACACCGATGAATATGCAAATAGGTATAAACAATTTTAAGTAGGTATTTGTAAAGAATGTCAACATTATTGTAGCGAGAAAAACAAAATACGTTTTTGTTATGTTTGATTGTAAACAAATAATAAAATTTGAATAAATAACTAGAGCCACATCCGCTTTTCGCGAGGAGCATATCACGTACAGAAATGAGTGTTTTTACGAGAACATTATTATATATAATATAATAAATTTAATAATATATAAAAAGATACGAAATTACATACCGAACTGGAGTAAATTATCCAAAATTTAATATAAATGAAACTCTTGTAGCAACAAGGACTCGATAGATATACAATTTCATACGCCGTAAAAATATCAGCGTTTGAATCAAAGCTATTGGAGATAAAAAGCAGAACACAACAAAATAGCTGCCTTTTCACAGTAATGCCTGTTTTTGAAAGATTATGAATTTGCCACTTAGAATAAATTTATAAGCAGTGGCGGATTACCCTATAAGCGCAAGAGGCACGCGCTTGGGGCCTCAAACATAGCATATATTATAAAAAAGTCTTACATTTTAATTTCATATTGCTTTCAATATGCATTATTATTCTAAGAAGAGATTTGCAGAACTTTAGGCAGGGCCTCCAAAATTTATTGCGCCTGGGGCCTCCAAAGTGCTTAATCCGCCACTGTTTATAAGGCATCCTATCTTATCACCATCTTGATTTAAAAAAATATTTTCAATGGTAATAATATTATGACGGATGGAAAAACATTAGTTAAATTTATCGCAAAAGACATTTACCGATCTCAGCATATAGATAGATGGCAGATAAGATAATTTCAAAAAAAATATTTAGAAAAATAGTAAAAGGGCTACTTTAATCTTTGCCTAGGGATGGCATATAGCCTAGGAACGTGACTGAATGTATGGGGTAATAGCATCAGCTGTAATGCTATTTATTGTCCTTTTAGAATAATATATAAAGTGACCATCTATGGCGAAAGGGAAAAGAGAAAGGTGTCAAAAGTTTTAATTTTTTTAAATTTAAATTTGTACATTTACATTATGTACAGTGTCTCTAATTGAAGTTTCTCAAACATTACCTTGATATGAAAAGGAAAACGCCTGGGATGGGAGGTGATGGAAAATATTTTATTTAAGGAAAAGTTCAAAATATAAAATCATATCGGAACGATATTAAATGTTGATGCAAATTGTGATGCTAGGAAGAAAGGGCCAAAATGAGCCAAACTCATGTGATGTCGATGACCCTTTGTATTTGAAATATGGTGGTAGAACAATTACTCAGAATCCGATTAACGTCAAAGTGGAATAAGTGCATCAGTTCTAACGAAGCTAAAGTCAGCAATCAACATTCTACAAATGATTTTTGATAGCCAATGATCAGGCTCAAAACAATAACCGTTCCTGTTTGGTAAGCCTTGATGTAACACTGGATCATGTTAAAACTGCAATCGCATGTTCAAAGACAAATTTTGGAAAAGCAGCAACCTGACTAAGGTAAGTTAAAACTAAACATTCCCTAGGGTGCCTTTGCAACAAAAAAAAATTCCTCCGCATTGTATGTCGCGTTAGGAGCAGATATAGCTTCAAAAATGAAAAATAGCGAGATCTCGGATGTAATGAGGAAACATTCAATGACATTTTAGATTATGGTTTTTTCCATACATTTATTCACTTTTATGGCAAGCTACTTCTCGGGTACACCGAGCAAAAATTTTCTTAAAACTGTCACGTGAATAAAAATTCGTTCGTTTAAAAATAACATTTTTGACCCTAAGCAAAAAAATCCGACTGGACAGTTAACCAGACCGATGCCACCGGGATCGGATTATATTTATGACACTAGTTAAGTGTCTAAGTTAGCGATTTCCAACCTGGGAGGCCCACCTCCCTGGGGAGGCGTGGACAATTGCAAAGAGAGGCGCGAACAGTCAAAAATATTTATTTACCCTACAAAACGTGCCTTTATTACTTATGAAATAAAGAATGGGGAGGCGCGAAGATATTTTTTTCTTCAAAGGGAGGCACAGTAACTTAATGGTTGGAAACCACTGGTCTAAGTACCTAATTGGTGTTTTCGCCGACAACATTGGAAAAGTATTCATGCATATGGTTGAAACAAGCATCAATTTTAAATTTAATGAGAAAGGGGGTTGACAGAAAAATGTAATGTGTGTAACGGGTGTGTAAATAAATTGTGTATTTTTGTTTGAATTGCGACTTTTGTGTTATGTGACCGCTCCAGATACTTCATGTCTTCATGTAATGGGTATGTTTGTAAGCATTTAAAAATACCTATTCTGATATAACGAGTAATGCTTATAACGAGCAAATTAAGTCGGTACCACCTTCCTCGTAATAACCAAGTTCGACTGATTATAAGTACAGCTCATCATTATGTTTGATAACTGTGTGTCTAGGGTTCTTGCAACAATTCACTCCACATTCCCTATAGTGACTTACCAATTTTGTGTTCGGAGCATAATTATGAGTCATGGAAAAAGACATCAGGCCAACGAATTTTCGACTTGATTTTACTCCTACACTGCCCTATTGCAGTACATTGACATCTTTGTACAACCTGTATACCTGTTTTATCATATTTTTTATTTCGATGGATTGCTTTATCATTAGCTTATAATTTAGGGAGTGAATTAATGCCAATGTTTATGGTTAAGGTTTTAACAATTTCAACGAGTGGTAGCTATGCAAGTGTCTTTAGTCTGATAATCGTTACTGCATTAAGTTTGCATTATCCTGAAATTGTTCCAAGTATAGATTTAGCCACTACAAACACTGGAAACCATGTATTTTAAATTAAATGTTAGATACAAAATTTAAAAACAAATGAAATAAAAACACTCGATAACCAATAAAATAAATATTTATTCTTATTTTAATTTTATTCATTTAATATTTGGACAAAAATTTATTCCAGTATAATGTCAGTGGCAGAGATGAATTTCTTGCCGCTAATTTTTTTTCAAATACATTGAAATTTTTCTTTTGAAGATTTTTTAAATATGAATCCACAGCAACTGCAGGTAATAATATATGCTTTGCTTCTTTTGGTACTGCTATACTGCGAGCCTGTTAAAAAGAGAAAAAAATAAAATGTCTGCACTACATTTAAAATCTTTTGAATTAACGTGTATTTCTAATGTAGGTAATTCATATATATATAATGCAAAACAATAATAAATATTCTACTCATAAAATACATTCCCAAAGATAAAAAATTATATTATGACTAAAGATACTTTTAAAAAAACACATTGCCTGCAATTGACACATATATATATTACATGACAATATTTTTTTCCTTTTCTTACTCACTGAATAATATGCATACAAAACTATCCATCAAAGTAAAAAAACAATTTGTTATACTAAGTTGTATGATTCAAAAATATAATCAGTACTATTCGCTCAGCCAGTGAAAATTTTGAATTGATCAGTTGACAGACCATACAATGTGATTTAATATGTACATGTATTTAGAAATACTAGTGATGAAATATTTGTATACACTTTTCAGCAACCATCTAATTTTAACCAGCTCGCAACCCATCACATTATATACACGGTATATATAGTTGGTCAACGCAATATTGAACATATGGATGAATATTTAATAATATTATTTTCTATTCTTATTTCATCACCGTATTATTGTATTTTAATGTTATCACTGCCAAGTTAATTTATAAAATTTCAGGTTTGATATAAAAATAGCGTTTGGCGGCAGGGCAGTGAAAGGATTAAATATCAAAAAATTGTTTAATTTTATGAATTCCAAAAATTTCAAAATGTAGCTCAATTTTTTGGTATTAAATAAAATCTTTAATTATACAGTTAAAAAGTTCATAGCAAACCTTGGTAATGTGTTGATTAGCCCTGGATGCAATTTCAAATACAACATCTTTCATACTTTGAGAATCCAAGCAGCGAAGTACATCTTCTTGACTCAAATTATATTTTATTAACAAGTCCAGTGGTAACATGACAAATCGCAATTTTGCAGATTGCTCAACCGACCTAAGAATAATGGCAATATTAAAAAATATTTTTGGAGTTTGAAAAATATCTTCATAATAAACAGCACAGACACAATCTCTCTTTGTCTGGGCATCAAGCAAATTGAAAAAAATATTAAAAGTTGGCTATGCAACCTGGTTATAATTTCTAGTTATATTTGTTTCTGTTAATTATTATGAATCTGGAAGATAAAAATAAAAGGTGTAAGGCATTTAACCTTTAGAGGAGTGTGGACGTACATGTACGTCGGCGCCATTTGTCTGTAAATGAGTATTAAAGTACTTTAAACTCAACACAGGAGTATCTGCCTGTAAGCATATATATGCTCTAAGTATGAATTACATATATTCATTAGGAAAAAGTCACAAAATTGTTGTGTTAAGAAAAGGCAGTAAATTAAAGTAAGGTTTGTATAAATCTATTCACTCTAAAGGTTAATAGAAACAAAGCGAAATGGGTCTTTTATTACATGTGAAATCTCAACATAGAAGGGTTTATGGGACCAATGAAAATATTGTGTTATTATGAATATAAGAAAGATTAGAAAAAATGTTTACAAAATAGGAAAATAGGAACGGTTGAGAATAATTTACCGTAACATGTTTGAGAGTCCCTGTGCTTTGCCGAGATGGGAAGCTGCATGATCACAATGAACATTTTGATGTCCAGCTACTTCCAATAATGAATAGTACACAGGTGAGACAGCATCTTCTGAATATTTTTCCATCTCGTCAATACTATTGAAATACTTTTTTGAGATATTAGTCCTTCTACTATTAATCAACCGAGTCAAATGTCGCTTTGTAACATTGTAAGAAGAGCATGTCTGAAATTCATTTATTCAACATGTTATTGAGGCTTAAATATAAAATAAATAAATCATAATTTTTGTGTGGCCCAATCGTCTCATTCAATTGTTTGTCATTTAAGAATCACTAAATTCCTTCGTCATGATCAATGTTTCCTCTAAGACGAGGGGTTAGCAGACTAGAAAATTCAAAGGATGAGCAGGCCAATCCAACAAATGCATGGTATAGTTTCAATATTTTTAGAAAAATCATAGATATATTATTTGATAACAGAATAGTTTTTTTATTTGCTTTGCTTTACACAATTAAAATTATTATTATTTGATAATTTATACTAATATGTGTATTAAAATAAGACATTAAAAATGTCAGGACTGATTTTTTTACACTAGTTATTTATAAAAATTAGCAGAATGAAAAAATATCAGTCGCTAATAAAGTTATGAATACGTTTTATAAATGTTATTTTTTTTTTATTTTTGACGTCATTTCTTAGAACTAATTGATTTGCCTACTATGTACATCACTAAATCTTTTTCTTGTTCTGATAGTAGGTAAGTTTCAATTGTTTAAATGTTCGATTTTTTTGTTTATTTAGGTTAACTCAGATTATTCAATGTTTAAATTTATTATTTGAATAGTTTTATCGGAGAGTGCGCCTGGGACATGTACGCGGGGGTTTTCAAAGTGATGCGCGCAGCTTAGAGGAAACATTGGTCATGATTATAAATATTTTTTTTGTAAAAATAGTATTTAATTTGTGGCCCACTTATTATTTTGAATTACCAATGTGGCCCCCAGCCGAAAATTTGGTTATCTTAAAGAATAGCGTCGTGAAGCATTTAACGTTTAATCGAAACTGCCACCAACACAGAAATCGTTCGTGAATTATTTGTTTTTATTAATTATACAAATCTAAGAAGCGTTATGATCTTTGATTACTGTCAGAATAAATGAAAAAAATAAATGCATATTCAATCCTATCTTAACTAAGATGTATAAGTAGTTACACATAGCTTCCAATATTAACGATTTTGCGGCGAAATCGGTACGATTGAATATACATTTATTTCTTCCACTTATTCTGACAGTAATCAAAGATCATAAGGCTTCTTAGATTTGTATAAATAATCAAAACAAATAATTCACGAACGATTTCTGTGTTGGCGGAAATTTCGATTAAACGTCAAATGCTTCACGACGCTATTCTTTAAGATAACCGAAAAATTTTCCCAGGCCTGATCTACGATAAAAAGGGTTCACAACTAGTATGGATTTCACTCAAACAGGGAGAATAATTAATGAGAAATAAGTAGTTCTTCCGCCAAGTTTTTATATTTATAACATTCTTAGATGCATTTAAGTCTCGTTCCAAAGTATCAATTGCATCCAAAAATGTGATATTTAATTACAAATATTTAGAAAACAATACATAAAATTACGAGATCAAATGGACTATTACTACACAATCATGTCAATTACCTTGTATAATTCTTGGGCAACTGGATGCTCAGGAATTTTTAATTTTCCATTTGAGTATATTTTATCAATTGTGTCAATCCAAAATTGAAAGCGCAGGAGACCAATTTTTTCATCCGTCACTTGCTCCTGCACACGAGCCACTTCGACGTTAAATGCTCGAATGGCTAAGGCACTCGATCGTAATGAATTATTGAGCAAAAGAGTCGAAAGAAAGTTTTCATAATCATGATGTCTACCTAAAATAAAGGTCAGTTATCAATTGACAAGTTACGTAATCAGTGTTCAAAACGTCTACTTGTTTATATTAGTTACGAAAACCTCACCTTACCAATTCCATACAATAGTTACTTGGAGATTTACTCGACAGAAACCTAACACTCTTCTTTAAAGTATTGATTGACAAGAAGTTGCATGGTTTTATTATCATCTCGATAATATATTTTTCAGCTTTCGCGGATACTAATATTCGCCAAAGGATCTCTTCAATAATTTCCGGTCGACATAGACTACTTGATGTAATACTTGGTTAAATTTCAAATTGTGTTTGATGGTAAATATCAAACTTCAATGCAAATTCAACATCCATTTACTTCATATAAACCATTTACCAATACATTTATAGATAATTAATAAAATATACAGCCATATCTGATCAAATGTGTAATTTGACAGTAGGACAAGTGTTGTCATATAATTCAATGATTTACCAGACTAAATTTGTACTCAATAGAGTTAGTTGTCTATATTTAAAGTAAAATCAGAGAATGCGTTAAAGCAAAGGCTTTTGACAAAGGTACATTTATTTAGTATGCTTGATTATTATTTTTTTCAGGATCTTAATTCAACAAAAATATTAAGTTATATTATTGTTTATGGTGCAAACGTTCATGACAGGAAAATACAAGGTGGAAAAGTTTCGTTTTCTCACACGTGCTCGTTTCCGTATGCATCGCGTAGCGATAGTTGCCGCGTAGCGTGCCGGTTAAGTGTACGGTTTGCACATTTTTTAATCTACCATGGCTGATGAAACCAGTGATAAATTATCGAAAAAGTGAGTTCAAAAAAGGTTTCTTTTAAATTAAAATTCATATCTCGAGCGCCAAACCTATATCTATTTTTATGACACACAACTTTAAGCTTAATATAAGAGATTTCGTTCAATGAATTAAACTCCATATTGAGACTTTAACTCCGAATCTATAATTGTGCATTGATCGTGAATTACTTCTAATATGTTTGGATTAAGAAGTAGTGTGACGTTTACTGTCGTTAAGCGTCTTCTATGGAATTCTTCTTGTGCGTTCAGTGAATCTACAGCCACATTTACACTGTCAAAACGGTGTGTAGAAGTGGTCATGACATTTTTTCACATATAATTACGATTGTATTATATTTCGATAGCTTTGTTTACCTCCACTATTGCACTTGTAAGATCATAAATAATCCATTTGCATTGTTTAGCTACCTATATTTTCATTGTTTATTGTCTTCTAGTGAACTTAAACGGCGGCTTAAGGCTGAACAAAAGGCCAAGGAGAAGGCAGAAAAGGTTACCACTGCTGTAGTTGCTAACCCTAATGAAAAAGTTAAGGCCACTCCTGAAGAAGAAATTAGTCCGAATGAGTTTTTCAAACTGAGATCGGCAGCAGTTGCTGCAATGAAAGCATCAGGTGTACCTGAAGAACATCCGTATCCTCATAAATATAAAGTGGACACATCCCTTACGGAATTTCTCTCCAAATATTCCAACCTGGTAGATGGAGAAGTCTTGCAGGAAGTTGTTTCAGTAGCAGGAAGGGTGCACGCTATTAGGGAATCTGGTGCTAAATTAGTTTTCTATGATCTCCGAGGAGAAGGGGTGAAAATACAGGTGCGTAGAACTAATATGTCTTCGATAATACCTTCTAACAATTAAAATTGATGTAAACTTTAATATTATTAGTTTTCAAGTGTTCATTGTCAATTCTTGGTGGAAAGGCATTATATTGAAGAATAAAACCATTTTTATACTAATTCCACAATATTTATTAAAATGATGTCATAACCCACAAATGATTTGAACTTGAAAACTATTTACAATTGTTTTTATGAAATTATTTTTCCTGTTGCTTCTTTGCTAAATCTTACAATTTTATATAATTATCTATTTATTTCAATTGTTTGCATGAGTTGAAGATGCTCATTAAATAAGTAAATCCAGCCCTCTTTCTTTACTTACAGGTAATGGCGAATGCAAAATTTTATGAATCCGAAGAGAAATTTGAAAAAGATACATCAAAATTACGCAGGGGAGACATCATCGGTGTTTTTGGAAACCCCGGTAAAACAAAGAAGGGTGAATTGTCCGTGATCCCTAAGAAGCTGACACTGCTCTCTCCGTGTCTTCATATGCTACCGCATTTGCATTTTGGCTTAAAAGATAAGGAAACCAGATTCAGACAAAGATATCTAGATCTTATTCTGAATGAAAAGGTATGTATCATAATTTTCATTTCTAATTCAGAATTTATTCTCTTAATTTTCTTATTACTGAAATGTGAGACTTGTATGTATACTTGTGATGAGCTACACGCAGGCTAAAATCTTGGCCTTTTACTACCCCTACTTCAGCAGATTTTATTGAAACATATATAGAAGAATAATATTACAAAAAATGATATTATTATTTTAACTTACATATATGTATCTACATTTGAGAATAGTTGTGACGGAAATAATTTTTTTTTACTCCTGTAGATAAACATATTTTACAATCTGAAGACTTAACTTATTCTGAATACTTATCCTATTCAAAACTTTTTCATTTTGAAACCCCATCAAACATGCTAACACCTCAAGCATTGTTAACTCATTATGCGAGTTATCTACTACATAATAATATTGATGGCTTAGTTTCATAATGCTACAACCAGAAATTGGTAGTTTTGAGATTTGGCTGACCAAAGTTTTGACACATCTAAACCGAGTTGTAAAAAAGTGATGATTATAAATTTGTCTCATCTTTTTAGTGAATCATTTAGTCATTTATCTCGATTCAATTCATATTTGAGGAGCAAACATTCAAAAAGTGTTTTGTCACACAAATACAAAGCTTGGAAAATGATGATTTAAGTGTTGCAAAAGTGACGGTTTGTATGAATGTGTCAACTTTATGATTTCATTTTAATATGAAAAAAAACCTTTTTGAACACTAATTTTGATTTCCATTCATAGGTTTTATTATGGGCTATCAGAATTGATATAAAACGCCATTTTTCAAAATTTGTGACAAAACACTTTTTGAATGTTTGCTCCTCATTTGTTGAAACGTTGAGAAAACCATAACATATTTCGAGTTTTTTTTATTGAAAATGAGAGCTTTCAATGTAATTTCAATTGTCTACAGGTGAGGCAAACTTTCTATGTAAGGGCAAAGATAATTGCCTATGTAAGACGGTTTCTGGATGAACTTGGATTTTTGGAAATCGAAACACCCATGATGAACATGATAGCCGGAGGTGCGACTGCCAAACCATTTATAACGCATCATAATGACTTGAACATGGATCTTTTCATGAGAATCGCTCCAGAACTCTATCACAAAATCCTAGTCGTGGGTGGACTGGATAGAGTATATGAAATTGGTAGGCAATTTCGAAATGAGGGTATAGACTTGACTCACAACCCCGAGTTCACTACGTGTGAGTTTTACATGGCTTACGCAGACTATCATGATCTCATTAGTATAACAGAATCAATGGTTTCCGGCATGGTCAAAAGTATTCACGGCAGTTTCAAGGTAATTGAATGACTTCTTTCTATTCCTTTGTTTTTCATAAAATAGTAAAAAGACAATCGTTGATTCGATTATGATCTTAGATGTTAAGCCTTAACCCCGTTCGAGTCGTATCAGAATAAGTTTACAGTCATCTGCTGTCTCATCTATTATGGTTCGCCATTGTTCTAATTAATATATATATATTAATATTTGACAGTCAATTTATTTTTATATTATTTGTTTTAAATGAACAAAAGGATATGTTCAAGTTTTAAAAAAAAATGTGTAGCCATGTATAAATCTATTTATACTCATTTTCCTTACTAGAACTGAGCCCCTGGGAAGTGAAGTGGGCAGTAAAAGTATTGATTGAATTGACATTTACTTGTTGGAACGTCATTATAATATGGTAAAAATAGCAAAGCAATTTTAATTCTTATTTTTTTTTATTATGTTGCTAGCTATTTCGGCTTTATGACCTCATCAGAACTATATTTACAGAACTGTAGTTCTGACGAGGGTATGAAGCTTAAATAGCTATCAACATAATAAAAAAAATTCGAACTACATTACTATTTTTGACCTTATTGGAAGTAAAAGCAATTAGATTTTGAAGTCTGAAAATTAATAAATTACTAAATTTAGATATTTTATGTAGTTTAAAATTCGAATAATTTAAACGTTACTTTAATTAATAAGTTTGTTTTATTCTGCTAACTCAATAAAAAAAAAAAAAAACATCAAGGTGTCGCTTCAAATATTCTATTAACTTTCCATGGCTTAGATTTTCCTTCATATTGAATGCTAGAAATTATTTGATTCTTACTGCAGACCTTGTTATTCAAGTATTATTTAACAATCAAAAAATTATGAATAGGTAAAATATCACCCCGATGGACCAGAAGGGGAAGAAGTGGAAATCGACTTTACTCCACCTTTTAAAAGAATTCCTATGATCTCTACACTAGAAACATTATTGAAAGTGAAGTTTCCTAAAGCTGACAAACTTGGAACTCCTGAAGCAAATAGTTTCCTCAGTAAACTTTGCTTGGACAACCAGGTAAGATTTTTTTTACTATTATTGTTAATATAAATAGCAGGGCTTCGAATGGCTATTTTTTCCGTTCCGGTTCAAGTAAAAAAATATATATCGGTTTGGTTCCGGTTTTCGTTCTGGAAAAAATAATAGTTTTTATATGGACGAAATATTTAGTTACTAAGTGATAAAATGCAAAGCGTGCGCAAAATCCAGCACACAGTCGCCCGGCTATGCGTGTATATCCTGGCACGTGTTGAATACACAGACGCTAGCCAACATTTGACTGTATGCACCGCACAGACGGCCGTCTCGTAGCAATGACAATGGATGCGACCGTTCAATTGGGGGATTTGCAGCAAATATTTCAAGCCAGCGCGTAATTCGTAGTGTAATTGGGGTTCCACTGTATTTTACATAAATCATTTTTTATTCCTACTTACTATGTCATAAAACAAGATTTATATTAAAGTTATTTTGCCATTTTATCATTATAATCTCAATTAAGTGAAGATTAACAATTTAAAATATTTAATTGCATTCTTCCAATTATTAGGTAGAATGCCCTGCACCGAGGACCACTGCAAGGTTACTTGATAAATTAGTCGGGCATTATCTGGAGGAAACTTGCATTAATCCAACATTTATTTGTGACCACCCTCAAATTATGAGTCCGCTCGCTAAGTATCACAGAGAAGATCCAGGATTAACCGAGAGGTAACATATGTCGATGTATTTATCTAGTTCTCCAATAATTTGACTTAAATTAACACTTCACCGATAATCATTGTTTTGGCCTCTATGGTCTAGTTGTAAGCCGGTAAACTCTATCAATCGGATGGCCTGGGCTCGAGAACTGGCAAGGTCAATATGAAAGATAGATTTATTCAATATAAATTTAAAATCTTGGACATGGGTTTTTGTGATGTCAATTGTCCCCGAGGTAGATCTTGAGTGACGAGACTCGATGGGTAATTTCAAATTATTTGGCGTATTGGTAATAAAAAAAAATTATCCGTCCCCTCCCAGTGTGGTCCATGCAGGTAATCTGAACAGAAGTTTTTCTATGAGAACTGATTGTTACTCGGTCGTTCAACCTCTTTTTATGAAAGTGCAGGGATTGAAAGGATAAGGTTGGGACAGGACTAGTGGTTAGCTTGCTCATCTCTCTCACTACACCCCATTATTTAAAAATTGTAAATAGGGAAATTTTTAAACATCGCAAACATCCATGCCTTCGATCAGAAATCGATACAATGCTGTGATCAATCTTTCCGCTAAGATGAAAAGTTTGCGTAGAATACCTCATGGCTGAGCAGATCAAACCAAGAAATGCGTAACATCATTTTATCCTTTTTGCAGAACTCCTATTTGAATATTCGTTAAAAAATTATCGTTACCTTACATCAGGGATGGCGAACCTATGGCACGCGTGCTCAAGGTGGCAGGATGGCATGCGAACGATTTCGAAGTTCAAAAAATAAAATTTTGATTGAATAATCCGTGAATTATTAATTTTCAAATGTTTCCCAGGATAAACGAAAATCGTAAAATCGTTTGTATTTTGTTTTTTTTACTGTTTGGGCACACCACACAATCGAAAAATAATATTTGAGGATTTTCGGCACGCAGACCCAAAAAGGTTCGCAATCCATGCGTTACATAATAAAATTAATATTATATATAAATTTACACAATTAAATATGTAATAATTAATATTTAATAATGAACAATATAGGCATTTAGGTCAACTTTCATTAAAACTCTCGAATGAAATGTGTTTGTGAATTATTAATTTAAACTGCATTCATTTTGAATATTATATTTCTTTAGAAAATTAAATTTTGATAGTATATATTGGAGTTGAACCCATGGTGAGTGTCATGGTTTTTCAGTTCACTCGAATGCTCGCGAAGAGTAAAAACATTCCTAATCATTTGATGAAATTGTGGAACTAATACAAAGAAATTATGTTTTATTTCTGTAAGAAAAATCTTCACCAACGTTAATAAATGTTTGACTTGTTTCATTTTTAACATTAGCATTTTATTTTAAGATTTGAACTATTCGTTATGAAGAAAGAAATTTGCAATGCATACACAGAATTAAATGACCCGGTAGTGCAGAGAGAGAGATTTGAACAGCAAGCAAGTGACAAAGCTGCAGGGGATGATGAAGCCCAAGGTGTTGATGAGTCATTCTGTACTGCTTTGGAATATGGTCTTCCCCCCACTGGTGGTTGGGGAATGGGCATCGATAGATTGACGATGTTCCTCACAGATGCAAATAACATTAAGGTATAAATCACACCAGTAAACTAACTATGAACTACAATGATATATAATTTGAAATTAATTGCTTATGATGCATCTTTATCCATCTCAGATTGTGTCAAACAACGTAATTTGAAACATTGTTTTGCTTCTATATACCACAAAGTAACACCAAAATCCATCTAAAATATACTTAAGTGCATGAAATGCAGCATTAGTAGTTTTAATCAAATTCAAATGTTAAAATTTTGGATAGATTCAAATTTTTTGCATAAGTGATGAATTCTCACAATTTGTGAAAAGCAAAGAATATTAAATATATTACTCATGATCAGATATGTCAATAAAAATAAGTCTCAATTTACCATAGATGATCAGATTTAATTGAAATATTTCAAATTTTACTAAAGTATTTTTGTCTTTTTAAACTCAGGAGGTCCTATTGTTCCCTGCGATGAAACCCGATGATCCCAACAAGCACAATGTTGATCTGCCAAGTGAAGATGCTACTGGCATTACACCCTAATAATATGTATCGACGCTTTTTACTCAACAAGAAAATGAAATACATTTAGTTTATTTATTCTTTTCATAAAATTATCTGACAGATAATTGTGACACGAAACATGCTTCAGTAGTATTTCTAGGTGTGTTATATGTATGTCTGAATAAAACCAACAGCCAAGATTCAATTGCTTTTTTTTATTTTATAGTATTGTGCTCCCAATAACTCTTCCCAATTACTAAATATCTAATTCACACATAAATCAAAATAAGACTTTGTATGTAGTTATCTGGTCCAGATGAGAATACCCATATATTTTTTTTTATAAAAAAACAATATTATAATAACACTGTAATGCCGTTGTTACTATTGTGAAAAAAACGTATCGTGTAGTAGTACCTACACTAGAATAGATAAAACTTAAGATCCCGATCATAAGGAAAAGGTTGAATAAAAAATGCAGGATTGAATAAAAATCTAGTTTTACGGCTACAGTGGAACAATAATGAATTGTTTTTCTGTCACAGCATAACTTCATTGAGTACTAAAAACATTCCAACTGATCTACAACATTTTTATTTCATTAATGCTCCAATCATTCAAAAGAATAAGTATTCAATCAATAAAAATATGGATGTAGATTGGTTTTTCAATTCTGCGTTTGTATATTTTCCAAATTTACTTTCACTGTATTTTATTCCACTTCTTTCTCTTCAGAGCCTGTATGATATTATTTTTGGTCAGTTTTCATCTGTTTTGATGTCAACCAGGCAGATGAGATAGGGAGCGGTGGAAGTAAAGGAGGTTTAAGCAAAAGGACTGTATTGTACGTATGGGGATAGTCTATGGTCAGTTAAGATGATCTATCATGTCGCTGTTAAATTTCTTTGACAGCTCCCCAATGTGACTGTTGTTAGGGTCTCTGTATAGTGTTGTTACGCACTTGCTAATGTCATGTTTTGTATTGTCCGGAGAGTTAAGTGATTAGTGCCCAAGCTGCTCATATTGGGCATGCGTAGGTCATGATCGGTGTGGTTATCGCAGTGTAAAGTAGTAATTTGCTTATTACCTCGAGATTAATCTTACGGCCTATCATCGTGTATAATCTACTTGTGATTTGCGACGCCTGGAGTTTTTTAGCAGCCATGTGTCTGGTAAAATTAAATTGCAGATCTAATGCGAGTCCAAGGCATTTTACTGAGGAGGCCCACGGGATGTTGGTGTTATGCATCCCCGGATGCATTTGATGTTATCGGCGTGTCATAGAGGTCTGCACGGGCCGGTAAGCGCAATGAGATTCGGGCTTGGGCCGGGGGCCTGGGTAAAGAATTTATTTATTCAGAAAAATATTTCAGACTACGTTCGTGTCTTAAGTCAACCATGATGATTTTAATTATAATCAGTTCTATTGTGAATCGTAAATTTGTAAAAAACGGGTTTTTTCAGGCTGAGGAGTATAAGTCTGTTTTTCGGGCTCGGACCAGGTAATATTATAAAATTTCGGCCCGTGCAGACCTCTAGCGTGTCGGTTTGGTCAATGACGGATCTAATTTAATACGTCAGGCGGTGTTTTCGTCTGTATGTAATGTAGGTGCCACTTTCGGCTTTATCTGACACCCCCTCACTCGCAATAGTCCATTATATTGAGGTTCTACTGTACTAATATCATATTGAAATACTAAAAGATGCTTCAGTTCAAAAATGCTAATGAGAAAATAGGCTACAGATGTGAGAATGATTAAAATAGTCTATTTTGAATTAATTATGACATTAATATTCTTTTACAGACTAATCAGTACAAGGTTACTGTCTAAGATGACAGTCAGTGCAGTGAAAGGATTCAGTTGGTCCTTAAAATTTTCTGAGTTCGCATTTTAGACCCTGTATTAGGGGTTTGCATGGGCCCAGATTTGTCATGTTGACTGTGTACGCAATTTTTTCAAAGAGGCTTTCAATGACTTAAAAGGTTGCCTACCAGTGGTGTAAATGATAATCAAGACAATTTAAAATTTGGTGGAATAAAAAAATACTTTTTTTATCACTGAGGGTTTAAAAGAGAGGAACTCATCCAATACTTTGGAACCCATGACCAATGTATTTTTCACATTAACTACTCAGATTTCATTTATCATTTATACAATTCATTTCATATCACATGATATTGATTGTTAACTAAATTAAGCTAAAAAACTAGAATGGCAACAGGCAGTCTTTATCGCTTATACAAATATATATCGCATGATAATTGTTGCAGTAAAAAGTTGCTTTGTTATGGTATTGCAAAGTTTCGCAAGTTTGGCAATAAATATTCCTGTCCTAAGGACAGGACTAAAATATGGTTAGTTAGGAATCTTTTTATGATGGAGCAATATTTTTCCATATAAAGTGGATAATATACTCATATCACATAGTAAAATAGATACATAATTATGTGGTTAGCAATGCCATATGATTTAAATGAGGTATGTATTACCATGTGTCCACGTAACAGGATATTTCATAGTAAAATTCATCTAGTTTTACTGGTCATACATTACTCTTTAGTAGAAAATTCTTCTTCATCGGAACTAGCTACATGCGTTTGGGTGGAATTATAATGCTCTCCTAGCCCATACATATGTCTGTGGTAAGTAATGACCAAAGGTGTTCCGTCAAAGTGACCTCCTTGGATTATGATCGACGGCGCACTGGCTTGCAAGACATGAATCGGGCATTTCAATTCCGTAGACATTGCTTGCAATTCTATTTGACCACCCCACGTTGTCGTACTAGCAATTTTAGTACAGTATTCTTCAAAGTCTTCATCAGTTAGCATATCTCCAGAGTCAGGATTGGTTAAAAATGGCATAAATTCTTCTTTACAACATCTAATGTTATCAGCAGTCATTTTACGTAAGCTTTCGACAGCGATAGATGGTCTGTCTGACTGCGTCAGTTGATGAGCGATTGCACTATATAAACAATCACCATTGGAAGGTATAAGAAACAGGGCTAATCCCTTGTCATGAAGCATTTTTTTAATTGATAGCATTTCTATATTTCGTGGACCGTTCACATTTTCTATTTCTTGTAATGATATCATCGTCTCGCGCGCCTTGTCTTCAGCTGCCTTTTTGTCTCTACGCTTTTGAGCCTTGGATACTCTAGCCGTAGATATATCATCACGACCGGTCTCATTTTCGTCAGCTATTTCGGAGGGAGATTGACTCTTGTATAAATTTAATTCTTCTAAATGTTTTAATTCCAATTCCACTTCTAACCTCGAAATTTCATCTTGTATCTCCTTTTTCTTTTTTTTATCCAGTTTACCAGATGATTTCTTAAGGTTCTGAATTTGAGACTGTAGGTCTTTATTTTGTTTTCTGTGCTTTTGCTCAATTTCAGACAACGTATCAGGCATTATTTCACGTTTCAATCTCCGTTTAATTGACACTATTGTCGCAATTGACAGTCTGCGATAGATATCTTTGTCAGATTTCCAACTATTTTTTTGTCTATGATTACAAGTGAGAATGCTTGGTAATAATTATAGCAAATCTCTAGCAATTAGTAAATAACAATTACCCACAAATACTATTATAAAAACAAGGCCTAGCTCTATTTTTCAAATCTATTTCTTTTCAAAAAATATATATTTAACTACTAAGTAACAAGCACTTCTTAAAGTATGTACAACTTCTGTTGAGATTAGCTCCATTAGGAGTTCGCACGCTCCACAGTGGAAGAGAGCATGGTTATAAGAAATAAATTAAAATTAAAATGTTTTTTCTTATTTACCTAATACATCTTATGGACGACTAAGTCGTGTTTGCTTAACAAGTTACTAGAAAATATGTAACTAAAATTAATATATCAACTTGTAATTCTACTGGTTATGTTACAAGGTGTGATACAAACTCCGCCGTCTTAAAAAGCATCTTTAAATTAACTCGCTAGCTATGAGTTAAATGATTTTTTAAATTCACTGAAAGTCCTCGACGCTGAATAGCAAATACTTCGTTGAGGGGAAAAACTTTTTTCAAACATCAGTCTTGCGAATAAAGTATTTTTTTTTTAATTTTGTACAGTCCCAACCTATTGTTAGAAAGTTAACTAATATTAAGATCTTCTGGGATCATCTACTATAGAATAACTGGGAAATACAATTTACTATCTTCACTGCTAAATAGTAGGAACTATTGCATTCTATGATTTTTTTGGATTAAAAAAATACCATAAAAAGTATTTTTAACTAAAACTTAAATCTTGTATATTCAGAGGTCCTAGGTACACATTCAAATTCTAGTAAATGAAGTGATATATTTAAAGTGCGTTATTTTGTGAACGAGTATTCTTCTTCTTTGGCCATGTTTGCTCCCTATGTGGAGCATATGGCCGCCACGCGGCACCTCCATGTTTCCCTGTCTCCTGCCAATAGCTTTGCTTCCTCCCATGACATGCCAGCATCCCTCAGTTCCGCCGAGTACATCCTATGGATAGTACCCGATGGACGTCCGGGACGCCGGAATCCCACCGGTCGAAAAAAGAGGCAGGCAGGATTGAGGCTTTCCGGAGGCATCCGCAGCACGTGACCCAGCCAGTTCCAACGCATCTCCATAACCACTGACGTGACGGGACGCTGTCTTGTACGCTCCCTTATCTCTGAATTCCTCACAAAATCAAACCACCATATCCGACGCAATCATCTTTTCTCGAAGCTCAGTATATGGTTTTTCTGAATCTTCGTCAGGTGCCATGATTCGCAACCGTAAAGCATTACCGGCAGAATGCAAGCGTTGAACAAGTGGCATTTGGTTTTAATCGAGTACAGCTGTGTGTCCCAGACAGTCCGCATTGAGTTGAATGTGGCTCCAGCCATTCCTAAACAAATGGCAAGCTCGTTTTTTGTACTACCCTCTTCGGGGATATGTACGACGAGGTATCTGAAGCTGTCAACCCTCTCGATGATCTGTTTTGCGCTGGGAAGGGTCCTATCAGAGTCATGGCAGGTTTGGTTACACATCACATTGGTCTTACTAGTATTAATTTTTAGACCAATGAGACCTGAGTTAGTTCCTAACCCATCAATAGTCTCCTGGATGCCCTCAATGGATTTATCGAATATGACAGCATCATCGGCATATTCAAGGTCACACAGCTTCGGACCGGGACCAACAGCTACACCTCGATCAGGCGGAATTGACCTGCGAAGTATGAAGTCAAAGATAATAATAAACAGGAACGGTGCAAGAACGCACCTCTGTCTCACTCGGGTTGTGACCCCGAACCATTCGGTATTTGAGTCACCGATTCTCACACAACATGCACTATTCTCATGTAGGGATTCGAGTATTTTCATAATGGGACCTCTTATTCTCGCCAAGAGAATGTGTGCCATTACCTTCCCAGGTATTGGGAAGGTAATGGCACACATTCCCAGGTATTGTACTGGGAAGAGTTATGCCTCAGTAATTGTTACAGTTGAGGGGATCACCTTTTTTGTGGAGTGCTAACACCTCACTGTCCACCCAGTCCCTAGGACAACGCTCACCGTCCCACACCCTGGCCATCAGGTGATAGAGAGGATGTAGGACGGCGTTAAGACCACATTTCAGAAATTCTAAATGTATACCGTATAACGAACGAGAGTATAATCTATTATTATTATTGTACATATGTGTATTCGACAAGGCGTCCACTATTACGACCGCATGACAAAATTTGGTGTAACAAATTATAGCTTATTGTATTAAATATATATTACTAATATGTATATATATATATATATGTTTATTTCTAAATTTTATATTAGCAAATAATGACTTATAGTGTCTAATATATTTTGAATATTCAAATAGAAGTTATGTAATGAAATTGAGTATCAATAAAATTGGTAAGCTGCACCAGCCCCAATAGGCTTTGATTTCAATATAAAAGAAAAAGTTATAAAAGAATACAGTAGGCTACATTTTACACCAAAATTATTTAAAAATTCATCTCTTAGAAGCTATGAATCGAATTAATGTATAAATAATAATGAAATTCATTTAAAATAAATATATTTTTTTTAATTTTTGATATACAATACAGTCGGGGATTAAGCACTTGGGAGCCCCCAGGCACAATCAAATTTAATAGCCCTGTTTTTCGAATTACTCATTAATTATTAAATCTCAATTAAAAATAATATATGGGTTTTATAAAATACATGTTATTTTGCCTCGTATACACCAAACACCAAAACCTACCATATCCTACTGCTTAATAGCTTAGGAGAGCATCGATGTTGCAATTTTCAACCGATCAAGATGACAAATATTTCTATGCTCAGGTCCAACATTGCTCACCTATTTTTGTGAAAACGTTTTCACTTTGTTACACTTCAGAATGAGTTCACGTTAGGTGTGAATCCGTAGCGGATAGGGTCGGTACAACAACAAGTAAATATGTGACTGTGGAGTACGTAAAATCAAACAAGGGATACAATACAATAAAAATGACCACCAAATTATAAATAATTCGAAATTTATTTTTGCAGTTTGCATTGCATTAATTTACATATGGAATGTTTGGTACAATGACAGAACAAAGCATCGCTAGCAAAAATGTTACGTAGGTTTACGGTATGTTTAAAATATTATATTTATGTGACAATTATTACTGAGCCACTAAATAAAATATGAGATTTCTTCATAATGGCTAGAGCAGCCAAATGAAAAATTCTTTAACCGCATTAGAGTTGACCACATCAGATACGTTGAATATTTCACATAAGTTGTCTCACCGTGAGTTAGTACTTGCTTTTTGAAAAAATTGACTAACATCATTACTAATATGCATTAATAATAGTACAAATTTATACAAAGTTCATTTTTTATTTAAAAAATTATATATCACACGAGTCTTGCTGATACATCATTATGAGTACCTTTATTAATCAAGAAAGAAGATTTCTTTGGAATGATAGATGTATTTCTTTACCAACAGTCATATTTAAGCGAGTAAGAATTCACACAAAAATATTGAGAAATGGCTATTTTTTGTGTCAACAGATACAGAAGCTGCAAACACTTACGTAAAAACTTACATTTAACGATTGACCCATAGTTCCCTAACATGTTATTTTTTTAATCATTAAAAAGCTTAACCTTTTCCCAAATTTTCAAATGAGATGATTACCATAAACACTTTCATAATTATAAACCATTTTTAGTCATTTGATTTCATGCTGTTTCAGTTGTATTTTTCGAATTTTACTTAAGCTTATGTTGCTTATGCAGGAGCTCATTCTTTTAGATGTCAAGTATAAAAATTAAAACTCAATCGTCTATTTCATCATACATGGAATTTCTTTATATTTATAATATATGTAGTATATACAGTATTCTATTTGTGATTGCACATTCAGGCTAAAAAAATGATGAGTCAAGAGATCAAAGCATCACTAATTAGTGTAAAGGAAACATTCATTACAATAAAAAAATTATGATATGTGGATAAGCAAGCGACTAAAGCTTGGCTATTTGATTGTTTTATGTACCTTCTATTATTTACTATTTCAATTAGTGGATTTTTTTTGTTGAAATTTCACAGGTGTCCCTATGCTACATACTATTTACAGAGGCTTCTTTGGTATTTTGGTGATTTCATAGCTGCTAAAAATTTTCTTTCATCACTTTAGTTTAGCATGTTTTCAGCCTTAGGAATAAAATTGGAATTTTTGAATCATAGCCAGACATGGCATAGCTTCAGTGAAAGTCTGTTTATTTGCATTGATCTCTTGAAATTAGACAGTAATTAATACACGTGAGTTAGAGATAATAAATATATATTATGTATTTTCTTTTAATGATGCGAATATTGAAATTGAAATTTCATTTACTAGACAATTTATAATTATGGGAGTCAATGCGGTAATTAACATTCCCAAAATGATTTACAAATGTCGTAAGCTTCACTTATGAGTTTTGTAATCACTGAAGTATTAGCACTCGTGGCAAATAATAATAAGCCAAAAATAAAATATTAATTAACCACAACTAAAATAATTATTATAAATACTGGCTATTGGAAACCGTGACAGCAAATAATTACTATTCTGTAGCAAAACCAATCAGATACTTATATCAAAGATAGTCATATGAAAGCAAAAAAATCCATTTTGCTGTGTGTATAGTAGATAATTTTATTTTGTCAACTGTTAATCCATTATGCAGACATTAAATTATGATGAAAAATATATTGTCATATTAATTCATCAATATTGTTCATAAATTTATGATGTGGATATTTTCATTAAAATATTTTTTCATCACAATTTCCATGCATGACATACAGTGATCACGCAGATGTCTTATTTTGCTGCATTTTACACAATTAATTTCTGGAAAAAATAATTTCTCATAGAAAACATTTTTAAGTAACTTATTCCATAATAAATATCACATCTTGAGCATATAAGCTAATATAAGAATGGTAATTTGACCGAACCAGAATATGAATTATCAAAAAAGTGCAGGTATCTTGCAAAGAATCTAAGAAACGTGAGATAACAAACCAAATTCTATTAATTTATTATTAATTCGAGCTGAAAAAAAAAACCACTTGAAAAGAAGACATTTATTTCCTTGGATTCGTCATATGTTATCAACATGAATTTAATTCAAATAATTATTATTTTGTAGTAAATTCTTATTATGATGACAAAACAGGTTAATTATAGAGTTATGTACGAATAATATTCACTCTTGATATATGTGATACTATTCAATTGATTATTTAAATTAAAAAACAATAATAATATTCTGTCAATGTATGGTAAGAATTATAATTGACTTTGGTATCATTATGTACATTCTCAAAAGCAAAACAATCACCCGCAAATTTAAAATGTGATCCAAGAATACAATGATGTTTTTTAAATAATAAAAATAAGTAGAAACATATCAATGGAAATCTACAGCAAAGGTAATTATAATATTTTTAGCATGGTTGGTAACATTTTTTTAGATAATCAATTTTATAGACTAAATGAATCTTCATTTCAGTAACAACATTCAAAGATAAGCAAGACGTTTGTAAATAATAGAATAATTAGGTACACGTTAAACTCAATTATCATAATTAATTTAATTATTGCTGTACTAAGTCAAAAGAACATTATGTATTAAGGGTACCATTTATTCCAAGTTTTCATCAATCTCAAGAAAACACTAAATAAAACATTGGTTTATAATAATATACTATTGATAAATTGATTTTGTTCAGATCTATTATAAGCTTTTTAATACCAAAATTGAGATATGAAATATTATACTAAATTTCCTGTTAAAAGATCTTAAATTATTAAAAATTAAATATCATAAATAGAAATTAAAAAATTTACAATCGTTCCCCAAATATACTGTTAAATGAAGAAGTCGAATATTATGTTGTAACAGAAAGTTAAAAAAGAAAATGTATTCATCCCAACTCATAAAGTGGGAGATTTTTAAAAGAGTTTTATTATTTCAAATAAATTATTTATCAAAAGAAGGACTGTGCCAAACAAGAGATTCGGATTAATACAGTAGTTGGTTATTGAGAAAAAAAAACATAATATAATTTCAATCAAAAGTTCAGTCAATTGGATGAAGTATAGTTGAATTGATTTATACACTGAAAAATAATTTGGACTTCAGTCATCAGCTTGCATAATTATGACACCTAAAATATTCATTCATACGTCATTTTAATTCAATACCAATTACTAGAATGTAATGATTATTAAATACAGAATTTTGTGGAACATAAGTGCATCGTAATTTGCATCATATGCAAGAAATAAATACAAAGTTGTATTTGAAATCCATAGAATAGATTAACAAGCCCACTGTACAAACTGATTTGAGAGATTTTTAAAATTATTCAGCAACATAAAAGTTTTCATTTGAATTAGACGCAGGGTGAAAAAAATACAGCTGTTTACAGAAAATAATATTTGCTGAATATATTCCGAAATGTACAAAAAATCACTCTAAAATTACCTATTTTAAAGTAACATTTTCCTCAATTTTTTTGAACATGAATTCATTCCGTTTAATAAATTTAATTACACGTCTTTAGTTCAAAAAATCACAAAAAAAATATTACTGAAAAAGTAAGTTCCTATGCCGTTTTAAAGAGTGTGTATTAATTTGAAAATATGGGAACACCTTAGCATGATAATTCGACATTTTTCAGTCTAAATGCATATATTATCAAGCAGTGCGCTCGTGGTATTTGTAAATGTAATCAGTAATGGTAGCTCATTCGGAAGGCGTTAAATCTTTCTCCACTTCCCCCTCCGACAATATATGGGCGAGAAGTTCATAAATTGGTTCAAAGGCTTTCCGACAACCAGCGGTGGATAGAAGTAAATAGTCATGCATGTCATGATGACTTATGCTCCCATCCGGTTGCACGAAACCTTTATCGATCGATACAGATTCTACTCTAAGCATGCCGGACACAGCTTCTTGGATGAGTTCGTTAATTTTGTTATTTTTATCTCTAAGTTTATTAGGATGCTGTCCTCTAGGAAGTAAACTCTAAAAAACAAAATACAAAAATTGTCACAGAAAATAATTAATAATCTACCCTACAGATAACAACTAATTTTATACTAAGTTTAAGATATAATAATTATTATATTGTCACCGTACTGGTGAATTGGTTCAGGTTGGTAAATAACAAAATTGTCAGATATGAGTTACTATTTCAGTAAGTGCCAAATGTATATTAATAGGCAGACAATTGCCTCTGTCTGTTAATTGTTAACTTTTAAATGTGTTTATTATAATTATCTATGATACATTAAATATTAAAGTTAGAGGCTTTACTCTAAAAGCTGAAATTTTCATTTGGTGTATATTCAGAACTGTCAATTTGTTACCTAACAACTTTTGACGGTATGGTGACAATATTCTACTATTCGCTACTTACATTTTCAACTTGTATAAACAAGTGAAATAAATAAAACTTAAATAATGAAATAAGTATATTTTCGAAAATGAAATGAACATAAGGTCATGCCTCGTAAATGGTAAGTCTTACTCAAAAATGATATCGATGACAGCAGGTGCTATATGTTGTGCATTAATTGTGTAATATAAGAAATATTTGTTGTTCCTGCCCTCGCATGACATTTTTTAATTCATTAATTCATGGGTGCTTTGACAAGAACAATTTTTTTTTCACATAAAAATCATGCACAGCTTTTCTTGTGGTATATCTGAGGATACTTTTTATATTATGTGCTGTTTCATTGTAAATTATGTAATTTTGCTTAAAAATTAGGCAAATTTTATCAAATGGAAAAAGAAATATACCGCATTTAAATGAATCTCCAAGTAATTTTAGTGTCAAATGTGCTAATTATAAATATCTAGACATAAATTTTTCTAATTACCGAAAGAAATATCTTAGAATGATATTAAATTATAATATTATACACATGCTTTAAATTAAAAGAGATACACTTTTACAAAAAATGTTTGAATTGAATCATACCTTAATAACAAAAACTGAAAAAAAAGCTTAGTTTTCTTACAAACAATAAGTACCTACACTACGGTTTGACAATGCGAGTAAAAAAAAGTAAACAGTGGTTCTTAACTGGCAAAGTAAGTCAAAGTAACTTTTGTACAAATTTCAATGTTATTTCTTCCATCATCCCTTTATTTGAACATTAAGTGTCACTGGCAATATCTCTTTAAGCACAATATGGAACAATAAATTAAAATGAACCATGATATTTGCTCATTCCGAAAATGTCAAAAAATGAATAGCTTTGCAATATTTATGTAAATTATGTTAATCATCAAACAGGGCTTGTATGTCGAACAAATTGAATTACTTACAGGAATGACTATATAGACGTTTGGGTGTTTATCTCTCACAGTCCTTACTATTTCCAAAATGCCTTCAGTTACCTCATCGGCCGAATAGTCTACATTATTAGTACCCACGTGGAGCACGACAGCCTGAAATAATAAATCATTACAACACAAAGATAAAATAAAAATTGAATGAAGGACAATGTTGAATGTTGAAGCACATACAATGTTATGAATAATTGATGGTAACATACAACACTCATACAACACTCAACACTTGTGCACCAGTATTTTGCATTACTCATCCAGTCAATCAAAAAGAAACCCAAGGAGAATGATGTGTACAATGCATAAAAAAGTGCCAAAAATATAAAACAGGTAAAATCTCTTTACAACGACTACCAAAGTAATAAATACATTTTGATGTTTGAATGAACTTTCATACTAAATTACACAACAACAGTTTTTTTAGGGCTCCAACATTGTGCCAATGCTGACCCAGAGAAAATTATTTTAATGGGGAAATTAAAAAAATATATCTATATACACAATAAATTCACGCTATCAACTGTACTTCAGACATTTGTTTTATCTGGGCTCTAGTACAAATATGTTTACACTAAGAAATAAAGTGGATACATTAAAAAAGAAGCTGGCTATTTGGGATAGTAACGTTCAAGAGAAAGATATAAAAATGTTTAATGAATCAAGTTTTCTTCAAAATTGGATTTATTTCTGGCTGATGTTATAATAGTCTGCAGAATATTTGTCCCAATTTGCTGGGACACGCTTGTTAAATGGTTAAAAAACATTGTTCTTTAAGTTTTCGACTAGTATAGTGCGTTCAATACATTTGAAATAAAATCGCTGATGACTTAATCCTTTGATGAAATTTATGTATTTTTTCATCTAATATCTTTTGCCGTAATATATTTTATATAAAATTATTATTTCTTCGAATATGAATTCTACACACAAATACGAGTATTTTTTGGCAGTCAAATTATTTTTTAATCATTGTCCGCTCCCAGTGAGGAGCATTAGACCTCCTAATGAAGGTATCTCAACAGATTTTTTTTCTACGTGAACTGTTTGTCATTTAATTCCTCAACCTCTCCTTTTCAAAGATAGCAGTGATAGAAGGATAGGACTAGTGCAGGGATGGCGAACCTTTTTCACAAGTGGATCAAATTTGATTTAAAAAAAAAATCATTTCGCGGGTCACATTAAAATAATTAAGGTATTAGATAAAAAAAATCATTTCCTAAAGTTAAAGCAGGTAAGATAATTTCTCACGCGGGTCCCCTGTTCACCATCCTTGGACTAGTGGTTGGCTAATCGCTCTCGCTACACCCGTGGGAGGCAATTCAAGACATCGCATACATTCATCCCTTTGGGCAGAAATCCATAATTCAATTTAATTTAATTTATAAAAACTCTTCGTACAAATAAAAAAATGATTTTTTAAAAAACTAAATATTTGTTAACAAATCAGTAGCCTTATATACAGCATAAAATTTCATTTTGGCTCGATTCTCTTCCTGGAATCATCATCAGTAGAGAGCCAAATGTCCACAGATGCACGCAATAAAGATCACAAATTGGAGTCTTTGGATAGCTTTTAGAAAATTATTTTTAAGCAATAATGGTTTAGTTTGTTTACACTTTTAACTATGCATTTTTTTTTTTAATATTTTACTACAAATAATTATAAATATTTTTTCCAGTTTGGCACATTGCCAAATTTTTTTTTTTCATATTTTCGAGTGAATTAATTGTATAAAATAATCAAAATATATGAAAAAAACCTAATTTGGTATAGCTGTGTATTCCCGAAATACACGGCAGTATTGTATAAAGTATGTCTTTTTTTTCTCCCTCTGTAAAAATTATGTATAGAAAAAAAATATATATTTCGCTGATTTTCCTTGCACCTGGCAACTACTTGTTCCGGAGATGTGAATAAAAGAACAAAGCTCAGAACATTTCATGATGGTGGTTTTCATACTAAAATGTATTTTGTAATTCGCAAAATTTATCACTGATCTTCAAAATAATGTGTGATTTATTGCCATGATCAAGTCGGCAAAAAAAGGTTTTGAATCATGGCATTGTCTTAAGCTACATTGTGAAAATTATCGCGGAAATAATCGCAACATGCTAAACGACAAGTTTATCCCTAATATAGTAAGAAAATAACTCGCAACTTGAATGGTTAAGATTATGTACCTTATACAACTAAATGAAGTTTTAGAGGAAACAATACATACAGTAATATCTTTAATAGGGAAAGAGGTTCCACTGATTTTAGTGGTCCAGTTATGTTAAGTTTAACTGATTTACATTGAGGCTCAAGGATTCTAAATATTAATACTTATTATACTGCACTGAATAATCAGTTTATTAAATTTCTAAGGCTTCGAAAACTGGGCCACCTCATTTAAAATTATGGTAATTGCTTGCTTAAACTTCAGTGGTGAGTAAGCAACTTATAAACTGTGAGAAATCATTAACTATACCTTGGGTTTTACATTATCCAACTCGCCATTATTTATTCTCCATAAAATATTTTGTGTCTGATCTTTGTGGATACTGAAGTTAAGGGAATGCAAAGGAGCAAACCATTGATTCCACACATCAGTATGGCCAAGAAACTGAAGGATAGAATCTCCCAGGAAAATGACTTCAGGATCTTTATCTCTTGCGTCCAAAAGGAATCTGTTATGCTGAAAATGTAAACACATATAACGTCAAACAATCTCCACCATCTAGTGAGAGAATAGTAAGCGACATTTCAAATTTATAATGAATTATAAAAGATCAGTCATACAATGCTCATCCATCTATCATCGCCGTCGTCGTCTTTAGGGGCGGACGCTACAGCACAAGAATTCATCTCAACGGATTGTAACCAAAAAAATTAACTTTAATTTAAACTTTAGAAGATATAAAATAAAACAAAATTATAAACAAGACAGCCGTGCCAAATGTCAGTCTAGTGCCCAGAGTATCCACAATTTCGCATTATACTTTTTAAAAATTCTAATGTGTCTTTTACCTACTCATCAATGCTCAAAGCTAGCCGGCTATGAATATTTCAATTAGAGGTATATTATGAATAAATTTCAAATTTTATATTATTTTCAATATTTAAAACATAAAAAATTAATATAAAAGAAGGTGTGAACTGGCACAAGAGTATAAGATCACTTAAGATCACTTCATAAATGTAAAAGCTTACTTTTATCAATAAAAAATTTCAACATTCTGTTATGTGTTTTTTTTGACAAAGCAAATAATTATAAGGCAAATAATTATATGAAAAAAATGTTTAATTAAAAAATATTGGGAAAAGTGGACTGATATCAGTTTATTGATTGTAAGTCACGCAACTAAATGACTGATTTATTAAAGTAATGATACAAGAGTAAATTGAATGAGGCGATGTGAATTACCACAACCACCTATACCGAGTAAGGTAAGTAAAGGGGGCTGCGGAATCAATTATCCAAAATTATTTTGAATGAGACGATATCATAAATACATAATATAATTAGTACATACATATTTTGAAGATTTTAAATTACATCCATGAACCATAGACCATTGCTGGCTATAAACATTCAATTATTTATAGCCAATCAGGTATACCAACAAAAAGATAAATAATCGCTAAATGTCATTGGGAAATTTAGAGTAAGCGTATTTTCGTATGTCAGAGGAAAAAATTGTTAAGCCATTCACTGAACAATCTCTTACCATCGTTTTTGTTTAATACTATCCGAAGAAAAACGAATGTATATATTAGAGTGCTATCATATGTAGACATTGTTTCCTCTGTCGAATTTGCTTCGATTCCTCCAGTAGACTATGCCTCTCTTCGGTAAGTCCCAGAAAAGTCCTTCAGAGTTGGTTCGATCTCTGAAGGATGCCGTCAGTGCCTTAGAAAGAGGAGATAAAAAAGCAGAGAAGGCACAAGAAGATGTCAGTAAAAATCTTGTGAGTGCTTATCTCAAATTATTCATAATTATAATGATTCATTTAATGGTGGTGTCAATATTGTTTTTATCTTGCAATCATTATTTTAGGTATTGATAAAAAATATGCTATACGGGACGTCTGATGTTGAACCGCAGACAGACATAATAGTTGCTCAGCTGGCTCAGGAATTGTACAATACAAACCTTCTGCTCCTTCTCATTCAGGTATGAATATCCCTCTTTTGCCTAGATCCTATAACAAGTTTGAAAATAAAAATTTTGGCCATATATTTAGACTTGTAAGTTATGCATAAACATTGAAATCTAGGAAAAACAGTCTGGTGAATTTGTATTGTGCGGTGGGACAATGTTGGTCTAGATTATAATTTCAATCACATTATACCTTAAGAAATCACAGTTTTGTGTCTTTTAGATTATAATATACAACATCTAAATGACTGTTCTTTCGCATTGATAGATCTCATGTGGGTCAATGTTATCCTTATCGGTCCAGTTATTGCTTCTTCGATATAATGAAGACACATTTAATATATATACCGTTGTTGAGTTGAAACTACAAAAATTTAAAAAATACTTTAAAAAAAACGAAGCACTGTTAAATCTACTGAAATTTGTCTAACTTCAGCATTATTGTCACAGCAGTTGCCGTGCATTAGTGGCTCCTTTATATACACTCGTCTTATTGTTCAAAACTTTGTATCTTCAATATAATGTTTGAAAATCTGGATTTTTTTTCTCCTGTTAAGTATCATTTTTGAAGTTACACAATTATATAGTTCCAATGATGATATTCAAAATTTTCTTTAAAGATCTTCACTAATTTTGCTTAAGGAATATGCATTTTGAACTAGTGGAAATTCTTACTCTCCAAGGGAAACATGTTGTTTATAAAACATGTTTATAAAATGTGAATTATGTATCAATTATTTATACTGGTATCGGATCCTATGGCACGGCGGTTAGCATTGTTGGCTTCCATGTCAGGTCTCACGGGTTTGAGTCCCAGTACAAACAGCATTTTTTTCAATTGATTTCTGTTCAAAGGCATGGGTATTTGCGATGTCTAAAAATTCCCTCCCACCCTTACGATTCTTCAAAAATTGGGTGTAGTGAGAGCGATTAGCTAATCAGTAGTCCTGTCCGAGCTTTATCCTACTATCCCTACTACTCTCTTTGGAAATGAGAGGTTGAGGGACTGAGTAACAAACATTCCTCATAGATTTATTTCTTTTGAGATACCTCCATTAGGAGGCCATATGCTCCACATTGGGAGCGGACATGGATTTAAAATATATATATATATATATACTGGTATATTCTTGCATGACAGAATATACTGAGAAATTGAGATACATAATTCATTCATTTGTTGTTTTGTAGAAACTCTCAAAGTTCAGTCTCAGAGTTCTCGAAGGAAATTCGTATTTGTGTTTGATGTTTCGATATTTTCAATTATTTGTAGGATGAATAAAAACCATGGTTGCCAACATATTCATGCCATACACAGATATCTAACAGTTTTATTCCCCCTAAGGATAAACAACCTATATTCAATCTATCACTAATTGACTCGCCCTAAAACCCAGTTTTTTGATTTCTAGTGGTGTACCTGAAATGTGTAGTTTAAAATTCTGCAAAATTTACATTGCACCCTTTTCAATGTTTTAGTTGCTTAATCAGCGTATTACTTGTCAGTGTGCACATATTTTATTTATGTTTCAGAATCTGAACCGAATTGATTTTGAAGGGAAGAAAGATGTGGCTCAAGTTTTCAATAATGTACTTCGTCGGCAAATTGGCACAAGATCTCCAACTGTTGAATACATATGTACTAAACCAGAAATTCTCTTCACCTTAATGTCTGGGTACTGATTAAAACTTTTCTTATCTCGACCATTGATATGACTGAGTCATCTTTGCTACCAAAATATAGCATGTACTTTTTAAACAATGTGGGTTTCATGATGCATGATTTTTAGGTTATGTTTCAATCTCTTCTTCAGAATTAAGTATTTTTTATACCACAACCATTATTGCATGCACAACTATATTATTCAAATGAATGCTATGCATAAATATGATAAACGTTTGCAGCTTACGGAAATATTTGAGTATCATTACACACTGAAACCCTGAAATTATTTCAGAGGAATTTCAATTTTCCCACATGTCTGCATTATTTTTGCAGTTCATTTTAATTCTACGTGTAATCTATCCTTTTTTCTTTTTCATTTACTTCATCTAATTAAGTTTTCTTTCCTTTATTCCTTGCAATTTAGGGGTTATACTGTAAGAATATTATCATTTAGAATGGAGAGTTTTAAAACAATCTTTAACCACTTACCGGTCCAATTGATGTTCCAAAAAGGATCACATATTTTTTATTATGCTCGAATATCAAACACAAGTGTTATATTTATTAAACATGCATATTTAGTGAAAGAATTCATTGTTTTTTTTAATGGAATTTTCCCGAGTTATATCGTGTGTCGTGTGAGTATACTCGGGCGTGACCGCGAAGAGGCCAAAGAAAAAAAGTATAGTAACAAACAGTTCTGGTCATTAATTGTAAGATCAAATAAATATACCCAAAATAATTAAAATATAATGGGATTACAGGAAAAAAATTAAATGTGTCTTTAAAAAGAAGAAATAATAAAAATTTTAATAAATTGTTAAATCAAGAAAATTTACTGATTACTGATAAAAAGATGATTATTAACTCTTAGAAGTCCTATGTCGAGCTGGACTCGAAATTACAGATTTGGCAATGTTTTTTTATTTACTGATTTTTTTAATAATTTAAAAAAAAAATTTATCCAAATATTACCAATACGCATTGTGCGCAAGATAACTTTTGCTATACTGAAACATTCAAAATGTTTTTTATTATAATTATACGATAATAAATTAATTAAAGACGAATTAATGTGTAAACATATTTCAATTAAAGACTGCAAAGGGTTAAATTCAATTTTGGTCCACGTCACATATTAGACTTACTAGAGCAGTGGCCAGAAAACTCATAAGTCAACTAAGCCAAATATCAACTATAAAACGTTTCATATTTCTTTTGAGAGCCAATATTTTAATCTTAAACTATATCGGTAGGTGCATTGTTATTAACTTGATTAGGGTACTTCTAAGTTGGCTTTTGATAAAAAGGTCCTCAATCTGATTGAGGTACGTTCGCTCAGATTCTAACTTTTAAGACCGAGAACCAACTTCTGCACGTGGGGCACGAAGTTTCAATCGCACTATTTGTAGTATTTTGTGGAAGAGCCACACTCAAGGGACCATAGAGCTGCAGTTTGCCAACCACTGTACTAGAGGATTGAAAGAGTTTAATAGCATAGTTTGGCAGTGCAAGATTGAGGTTTAGATTTAAACCAGAATTATTATTATTTTTTATATTGATATAAAGTTTTGTTAAAAAAATCTTATATTGTAGAAGTTCTGAACTGGGCTTCAGTATTTTAAGTGGATGTGTACAACTAAATTGTATAAACATAATTTTCTTCACAATCCTTTGATGCAATTCAATTCTGATGATTCTTGTGAATAAATAAAATATTTTACATAGTGTAAAAATATTTGTAGAAGTTTTCTATTCCGTATGTCATCAATATCTTGCGTTTATGGTTTTATAACAAATTTTGATGTCGATTATTATTCCGTAACACTTGCTGAATAGTTTATTGCTCTCATTTATTCAATCAATTTGCATAAATCTATAACCTTTATGTATCTGTGATACAACACAGATTATTCCAAAATCATCTTTTTTAAGCCATGTGTTATGTTACAAATATAGAGCTAATAATTTTGTAGGTATGAGCATCAAGAAATTGCCCTGAACGGTGGAACAATGCTAAGAGAGTGTGCAAGATACGAAGCTCTGGCCAAAATCATGCTTTATTCTGATGACTTTTTCAATTTCTTCAGATATGTTGAAGTTTCAACGTTTGATATTGCCTCAGATGCCTTTTCTACTTTTAAGGTGGGAATTATTTTTTTTATTATTTAAATTTTCACCAGTTAAGCCACACTAATCTATACTGAGTATATTTGTAGGTTAATGAGAACTGTAAAATTGTCTCTTCATTTAATCACTCCACAATTTTTAGGAACTTCTTACTAGACACAAATTACTGTGTTCTGAATTTTTGGAAGCCAACTATGACAAAGTCTTCGGCCACTACCAGCGCCTTCTCAATTCAGAAAACTATGTAACCAGAAGACAAAGCTTAAAGCTTCTGGGTGAACTTTTACTCGATAGGCATAATTTCTCTGTCATGACGAGGTATATTTCGAACCCAGATAATTTGAAACTAATGATGAATATGCTGAAAGAAAAATCTCGCAATATTCAGTTTGAAGCTTTTCATGTTTTTAAGGTAAGATAATAGTCACATTTTACTGATAATTATTATGATAATTTTGTACGAATCGAAAATTAATTGATATCTTTTTTAGGTGTTTGTCGCAAATCCCAATAAACCTAAGCCGATATTGGATATTTTGCTTCGCAATCAAGACAAATTAGTGGACTTCCTTACGAAATTTCATACAGACCGCTCCGAAGACGAACAGTTTAATGATGAAAAAGCTTATCTAATTAAACAGATAAAAGAATTGAAACCGTCAGATCACTAACATTCAATGCATTTGGCAAAACATGAACATAACCTTCCTTCTTTACCTTCTCTAAAATGCCTTTGAATTGATAGAATATGGTATAAAAAATATTTACCTTTAAGTTTATGCGAAACATCTTTCATTTCATGTTATATTTCACCAGCGGTCGCGCGGCGTTACGGTCCAGCGTATAGTTTTATGTATGCATACTTTTCATGTTTGGAGATTCAGAAAACATTCTATTTAGCGATAATAATTGTTTGGATGAAATAAGTTCCTCATATTTATTATATTAATTGACCCGGCTGACTTTTGTTGTGAATTTGGATTCCACCGGTCAAAATGTTGATACGGTTAAACGTTCACGGAAACCTAGTCTGCTTAGCGACAGAAATTATTCATATATTTCTGGCAATTAAATAAACAGCCCCGTGTTTAAAGAGGGGCGTATAATAGTTTCTCAAAAAAATAATATTAGTTTATATTTAGTTTTTCTATATTATACGTATATGGCTACTTTTTTTAGGTGCACTTAGACAAAAGTAGAGCCAGTTATCTTCAGTTAAAAATTATTATAATATTACTTATCTGTTTTCAAATATATTTTACTAACTACATAGTATTGTTAACGTACGAGAGCCTTCTGAAAATTGTAATCACGAAGTGTTTACAAAAGTTTATTTGTATAGGAAAAAGTAATTTAATAAGACAATTAGGAAAGATGGAATGGTGAAAATTGTACGTGTTTTCCATTTGTACGATATTTTGTAAAAGATAGTGACGCAATCACTTAATTTAGATATTTTAATAATTACGCAGTTGTCGTAGAAAACGATAGAATCGGATTAAACGGCAATCAACTTACGATGACAGGTCCGGTCCGCAAACTAGTGCGGAAATTATATTATAAAATCAGTTCATTCTTCACTTTCAATTGCCAACCGAAAGAGCTAACATTTAAATTCGCTTTCCTCGTATGAAAATTAAATGGAGTAATTAAAATCAAAACGTTTTCCATAAATCTGTAAACATAGGATTTAATCTAAATAAGATGTATATTTTTGGCTTTAGATTTTTATGGGCTTATGGGGTTAAGGAATGTAAATTTTTATATATTTATTCAAACGTCTACATTATAATTTAATCGATTCCAAAATAATGGCGCACTTTTTATTTTATCAGTATATTATTATGTAGTATGGTAGAGTGCTACGTCAAATTTAATCTACTGAATTATTATAGCGGTGGTCAGACATCAACATACAAGGTTTATGTTTTCAGTATGTAATGACCAAATCTTATCTGCGGCGTTCATTAATGGTAAAGTTGTTTTCTAAACGAAATACAATTCAATAACATTTTTGGAGGTAACAGTGTAAACAATAATTCAATCAATAAAATATATTTATTAAATATTTAACTGATGTTTTATTTTATAGTCTGCTGTCCATTGTTCCATTTCATTTATATTCACATGTCATTTGCCATTTTTTTTAGCAATGGGTCCGAGTCGTGGGATTTTTCTGATTCTGACACCACAACCCTGGTTTTGAGATAAAATTTTCGTATTTGAAATATTTATTTTTGTGTATGCGAAAGGGAAAAAGTTTCAAGTCTTAAAAATTGAAATATGCCACAGTAATATATATTTATATATATATATATATATACGTAAAGGAGAAAGACGACCAGCTGAATCGACATAGCTAAATTAGTGCTGTAAGATGTTTTGTATTAAAATTTGGTTATCTTAAAGAATAGCGTCGTGAAGCATTTGACGTTTAATCAAAATTGTCATTTATTCTGACAGTAATCAAAGATCATAACGCTTCTTAGATTTGTATAATTAATAAAAACAAATAATTCACAAACGATTTCTGTGTTGGCGGCAATTTCAGTTAAACGTCAAATGCTTCACGACGCTATTCTTTAAGATAACCTAAAATTTATATAAATACAAATTTTGTTTTTCCTTAATTAAGTATTTCGACTGAGGGTGCTTGATGGAATTTCAATATCAAATTTGAATTGTTTAAGGCGAAACCCGGGTCGCTAGCGACAAAACTCATGGAAAAGTACAAAATTCAAACTTGTTTTGCCTTGTTTGAAAAGTACAGATTTAAGACTTAATGTTTTTTTCCTTTTGCATAGATATATCCAAGTGAATTTATTTTTCCATACTATGGTCGGAGTTTTTAGTGTTACCATATGGCACCAATAGAGCACACTGGTGAGTAATAACTTTAAATAAAAAACTAGGGATGTTTCTGTCGGTTCATCTGCGTCTCATTGAATATGAATCAGCCACTTTTCATAATCAATCTTTTAGACATACGTACCCAAAAGATTAAAAACATTGTTTTTAAGAATGTTTCTTGTCTTTTTTCCTTTTGTAGTCATGTCCGCTGCCAGCGTGGAACAAATGGACTGCTAAATGAGTTTATCTCAAAAGAAGTTCTGCAAGAACGTAGTCAGTCAACCTCTATTTTAAAGAAAGTAAGATAGGGTCAGTGGTTATTAGGTTATCAGATGGGTCGTGGGAAGAAGTTAAGACATTCATTCAAACAAAAATTCATAAATTGATTGAAGAAATCAATTTTTGAAACTGTTCATACTGAGATTGTGATCTCTGAAGCCAATGACGTTGGTCACTCAAGCTGTAAGTTAGGCTCGCTACTGAATTTCTATTTCCTAAAAAGTTGAGATTGCGTGATTGATTGAGGTCATAAAAAAATCAACCTGTACTGGGAGAGGGAATAAATTGACTGATGTATGCAAGTTTGTTGAAATAATACTAGGGTAACGAATGTAAACAATATAATAAGATACATATATTTGCAAAAAACATGAATGGTTTATAACTACAGATACAAGTGTGTGAGATACAACTAATACAGATTTCAAAAAAAAAATTATCCTTCAAGACTTAAGTTATTTAACATTGCATAGATTTCAAATTGGAGTTAACGAATCCCAATCAGTTCTCATTAGTCTATATTTAACTAAGTATTTTTAATTGTCCAGTGTTGTTGGCGTACACCAATCCTTGGCCAGGTTGAGGAGCCCATCTCAGGCAATTCAGACTAGTAAATCCTAAGTCCCAGCTTTGCTCCAGACGTCGAATTAGAATCAAACAGCGGTTCCGAGTATGAGCATCTTAAAACAACAAAAAATGAATCACAAAACATGTAAGCGATGGGAGAGCTGCTATATTAGGTAAAAATTAAGAAAAAATCACCTTGATTTTAAAGTTTTTCTTAAATACATAAAATATTCATTTGTTATCCCATATGAAAAAAATTGTTTATTAAAATGAACAACTCGACAAATACAAAGTAGCAATAAAAAAATGCAATTTACTAACCATTCTCTTGCATGGGTCGTCCTAAGCGAAAAATAAGAGCCATGACTCCGTTTCGGCTGTAAGGCTGAAGACTGACTCTTCTTGAACCTAGTCCAACGGCCAAGTGTCTCGCGCAAGGTGACAATGACACTGAAACCGCATTTTGCTCCAACAGAGCTGTATACAAGCATTCTCCCAAGCAATTCCAGTCAAGTGAATATATACCTACAACAAAGTGTAAAATAAAATGGAGACTTATCTCCCTCACTCGATAGTCAGCAGGAGTAAATTAAATATTTACGACAACTACCTCTGTACCATGATATTACATTAAAATTTGTAACAGTGTATTCTATAGTAAAACAAATGTTTGTCTAAGAAAGAAGATATGCATTGTAGTAAATATATTCCCGATTATATTTCTTGATGAGGGTTTATCTATTTTTAATGTGTTATTTATGAATAAAGAAAACACTCGGTTATCATATTATCAACAGCAAACAATTTAACATTGATGTTTACATACCTAAACGGTGTGTTACATTGCGCATTCTCTGGGCTGGTAAAAGAGCCACAAGTAACCGGCCATCACGTGAAATATCAATACTGGCGTCATTGTGTATTTTACATTTGTGTACCACAATATTTTGATTTGCTAGAATCGATAGGAGAGAGTATAGTATTAAACACAAGAATATGGCAATTTTGTAATCGTTTAAAAAGATTTAAAAATGTTACTTCAATTTAATATTCTTTTTTTTTATCATGTCTGCTCCCAATGTGGAGAATATAGACTCCTAGTGGAATTATAAAACTGTCCATACTGGGATTCGAACCTGTGACTTCTGTAACCGAAGAAAACGGTGTTTACCACTCAGGTAATTTTTTTCTTTCTTTTAAGTTCAATTTTTGTATGCGAATATCACTCACCGTCACTGATATCAGGTATCCGCCCTTGGGCAAAGTCCCACGCTTGAATTCTGTGAACTGGCGATGCGGTGGTTTCCGAAACCAGACTCGGACCTGCATCAATTATTCCGACACCTCCATTTTCATCAATAGATAATACGTTCTAGAAAAGACAAACATACTGTCAGCTGATTGATGAATGTGCTACTTAAAGTATTCTAGAAACTGTTAAAAATGTTCATACCGGCGTAATTAATGGCTGAAGATATTCTGCGATACCAGGCTCGGGAAGAACTCTACCTCGAGGCGCTTCGATGTTGGGAAACACATCATAGACAGGAACGTCATTTATTCGAACCGCAGGGACAACCACATTGCTAACGATCGAAGCGGTACGAATATCAGCTTCGCCACTTACATCCGGATTTTCCAACCTCGGAAGTGATACACCACCGAGAATGATTCGGGGTAATGGGGTAAATCGAGGTCCAGCAGTTGGGGCTTCAACATCAGAGACGGGCTCTCTTGGTTGATTTTCCGAATGGTTCAATGGCGTAGTCGGGTCTCCCGCTCGAAATCGGCTACAAAATAAGCGACGAAGAAGTAATCTGGAATGTATTCGTGCATGACTTGCATCACGGCTCAGACGATTTTCGCTAGATTGTGTTGGTAGTGGGCGGATGTTACCTCCTACGTTGATATCCCGAGAATTGCTGGGTCGTTCACTATGTGATGCAGATGAAGATGGACCATTTCTCTCTTCAGAGGGCATTTGAGCGCTTTCTGCTGTGACAGATTCTCTGTTAACAGAAACGTGAGATGATGAAGGTTGAAAGCAGCGCAACGCTTTAGCTTTTTTAAATTTATGATAGATTTCTCGTCTATGTCTGGCATTTGGCGAATTATTTCTGTTAGCAGCTGATATTTGCACGGCAACCCGATCACTCCAGGAGGGTACTGCTCGTCTGCGAGGCACAGCACCGGATGTAGACTCTGTTTGCAGAGAGGCAGCCGTATCCGGACGAGTCGGATTATTACGCCGAGATAGCAATTCTGAGGCTCGGGCTCCCTCCAAAGAAGGATGTGAGGAAAGCAAAAGAGATGATAGTCCGATAGCTCTTTTGAGAGATTTTAGCATGGCAATTATTTGACTTCCAAGGCGATCTGTATCCAAACATTGCATCATGATGCTGAACATTATAGACAGCACCCGGCGAGCGTGCATCCTAACACTGTCCCTTGTCGGCTCTAGCTCTCGCCTCGAGGGAGGAGCGGAGGCCCTATCTACACGATATCTTCTTTGTATTCTTATTGATCTGATTGTACGCCTCATGCCAGATAAGCCACGAGATATACCATTCATCACCACAGCTCTCAGTCGTCGCCTTCGGTCGCGATCTTGGCCAAGCGTTCCAGGGTCCTGGCGAGATGACAAAGGTGATCGGGCATCCATCCGAGGGGCTCGAGTGATTCGTCCGGTGAGGCCTGAGGACGTGCTTGGCATATCCAAATCTTCACTAGTCTCATCCCCCAAATTTCGATATTCAGTATTCGAAGTATCATTTCTTTCTTCTGGATTTTGAAGATGATCACGATTATCACTAGACGCAGTTGAAACGACCCCTTCTATCGGTTGGGTGGTTGAACTCGTTGGAGATACTTCGTCTAGTGTATTTGAACTGGTTTGTGAGGCAGTTCCGGCTTCAGCAGTAGGATTGACAGCAGTGCGGGTCAAAAGGTCACACCGCTCTCGAGTCGACAGTGAAAAGTATGTCGGAGGACCCTGTCCAGTGATGGATGGACGATGCATACGAATCATGTCTCTTCGCAAATCTTCCCAATGGCGGCGCAAACGCAACAAAGGAGGCCGGGATGCATTTTCAGAACATAGAGCGATCAGTGATTCCGTGTGCCGCTGAATTGCTTGGACCCCCAAAATAACTTTCTGGAAAGCCTCATTGCTACGCCTTTCGTTTTCTGTCTCGATAGCGATGCCTTCCATATTTAGCTGTTCTATATCGATTGCAGGATCATTTGCCATTGTGACATCTCTCATCGAACCTGATGGATTCTCACCAGAATCAGAAGAATCTGCTATTACAGAACGAGTCCCTCGTGCGGAAGCAGGTTCAGAGGTGTCTGTTCCAAAACGACTATGAACATATTCTCGACGAAGTTGATCCAACCAAGTAGCTTCCCTCTGCGGAGATAGCCCATTCGAGTCCCATTCGCGGTCACGCAAGTCTTGGGCTGGTGGGACCGGCGGAACTGTTGGTCCAGCTGAAAACGTACTCACCGGAGGATCAGTTTGATTTCGAAAGACAGGAATAGTGGGAGCATTCCAATTACGGGTTCGGTAAATATGAAGAGGAAGAGGGCTGAACATTTCTCTGTCACTGTCTGATCCTTCATCCGCATCATCAGAGGAAAAAAGTCCCGCTCTGGATCCAGCCCCAGTTCCAGAACGGCTAGTGCCAGAGTTTCCTGGAAGGTTACCGCCATTAAAATAGAACAAATCTCTTCCATCCGGCTGACGCAATCCAGAGGTTTCCCGGGAAGTACTACTGGCAGAATTTTCAGCAGGACCGACCCTAGCTCTAGAGATAGAACGTTCATAAAGTGAGTTTAGCACTGGCAACACAGGAGACAGGCCGGAACTACTGCGTTCTCTAATGTTTAAAGTTTCATCGATGGAGTGTTCCATAAAATACTGCAGTCTACCGAGTGAGGCAGTGAGCTCGCCTCTCAGTAGGGCTGTACGGCTTGCAGTTCCTGGAAGATTTGGAGGTCTGCGGACAGGCAATGGAGAATCGGAAGCAGGTGGGCCACGCCTTCTAATCTCTGTCAGCGGCCGGAAAGCGGACTGCCGCGATCCTCTTGCTGCAGACCCAAACAGCCCATCTGCCGATAGAGGTGAGGGAGAGAAAGCCAGGGAAATAGCATATGTAAAACTTGATGAAGGACCTGGTAAATTCGACCCAACGTTCCATGGATCAGTTCTGAAAACAAAATTATAATATTGAGTTAAATAACCCTTTTCCTTCCGATCAAATTTGATTGAGGCACGTTTGTTAACAGATCTATAGTTGCGTTGCGAAAGGAATAAAAGCATTCTTATGCCCTGAGAAAATTTTATTTTTAAATACTGTTTATAATACAAATTAGCATAGCTTCTGACCTAGATGTGAATGGTGTCGTTCTGGCATGCGGCCCTTGGGGAGGTGTCGGAGTTTCTCTTTCATCCACGCGGGTTAGTAGTCGCGGACGGCCAACAAAAGTTGTAGAAGCAGGAGGACGATCGGCAGCCCAGTCTGTTTCCATGGGATCAGTTCCACGGTCAGTCTGAAATGCAATAGTATATTTTCATCGGATTAGCATTTGTAAAACTCTATATATATATATAACTCTAAGGTAAAATTCACTTCAAACAATTTAAATCTATCAAAAGAAAAAAGTTTCTCGTTTAACCCTTTTAATACCACGCTAGGTTCATGGTCAAAATGTTGACCTAGGATTTCAGGATTACAATTTTATGATCCCTGAATTCTGGGGCTGGTCCCAGAATTGAGGTTTTTTTGTAATGCTTTATATTTTATTTGTAGAAATGAAATTGATAAATCTACATATTATACTCGATGTAAGTGAATTGACTTAAGTTAGTCCATAAACTTTCATGTTTTGTATTGAAAATAAATGTGTGTGCAGTCCTCTGTAAATTCCCAAACAAGTTTTAACATCACACAGCATATTTTACACTTAGCTGTAGTTCCATCCACTAAGGTTAAAAAGTATTTTTAATGAATTTAAAATTTCTGTTGTTTATTTATTTTTAACCGCTTCAGTACCGTAAGGCCACTGGTGGCCGCTACATACGAACGGCATGAATACCTTAAATCCACCGAAGAACACGAATGTAACTTGAAAATATTAAACTATATATATCATTTTATAAGTAAACTTTTAATATTCATAAATTCAGTACTAATTTGTAAAACTGTTCCAAAAATATTTTTAAAAAGGGGTAGGTATGTGAGTGAATGTTTTTAGCTGAAAACATCGCGGTACTGAAAAGGTTAAAGGGTGCAAATATTTGCGAATTGTAGTACAGTAATTACTCTTATAACGCGAGTTCTCAAAACGCGAATGCCGAAAATATTTGCAGCAATTTTTTTCGAACACGAACAGGAATCAATCCCAAATAGAATTTTACGCTCAATATTATATGGCTACCGATTTGTTTACAAATGTTACCCTTTTTTTAAAAACATTTTCATCATTTGCTATACAAAATAAAAATAATGTGGTGGCCAAAAGTCATTGGTGGATGTGTCTAGTATCCATATCTGAAGAAATAACAAAAATTCAATAAAAAATATGAGAATGACAATAGATAATAGACGACAAGCTACTCTAACGTACGGGTAGGTTGATACTTATCAAAGGGTTAACAATTATATGATTAGGGGAAGAAATATGTTTTTCTTAAAACCAACACAACCATTCAATATATCGATTGAAGGTAATAATCACAGACATTAAATCTTTTAAAATAATAATTTAAAAAAAACCATGGGATAACATCATAATTTTACATTTATGAATTAATAAAAAAAAAGAGTCATCAATTCAGTAAATTGCACTCCACAAATCAATCAGAAATATTGAACACAATATATAATTTAAACATAATATATTTACCCATAACATTATATTCGAAAATAAATAATAATAATATACATGTACGTGCAAATCCTACAACTTTAAAATGACTGCAAGTGTGAAATATAGCCGTAAATATTTGAGCGAAATGTAACGCTTTTTGTAAAACAATAAAAACACAAGAGTTCAGAGTATAATAGTTAATAGCTTGGGTGGTTTATTGCCCTTTTGTCAACAAACCGACAAACTTTGCTGGTAGCTATTTCCAAGGAACAATTAACTCGATGGCAGCCACAGACGAGATATCCGTAAAATTTTCCATGCTCAACACGCCAGAGACGAGTTATCTCGTCGATAACTAATTAAATTAATAGTTGCAAATTATAGCCGGCGTGCTAGGTAATTACTATTAATTATCTACGGCAGCTAAAAGGCTAAAACTAATTGAACTACTTTAACGCATCAAAATTTAATCCGAGGTTGCTGTTTTTTATTGGCACAAAGTGGCATCAAATCTTGGGTACAATGTGGAGAGTGCAATTCATAACTATTTTTCAACCATTAACCTGGCTCGATATTTGGTTTTAATTGTAACCAGTGCAGAAAAACCCGTTTCACATAACAAAGGCGTTTTGAAGGGAAGAAGCACAAAGATTTATCAAAATTGATTTTTAGTTTCATTTTGAAACTTTTGTTTTAGTGAGCTATTATCGCAATGATAATTCTATCAATTTTTCTTTAACGATGTTTGTCAGCTCAAATTCGACTTCTTCACTCTCAATAAGTAGATTCTGCATCCACAAAAACGTTGAGAAATTAAGGTCATTAAAATATTTTTGAAAAATGCAGCAATAAGCCATCCAAGTGTTTAGTAAAAATATTTTTGCTTGCTTCAATATTGGCTGTGGCCCAGAAATCTTTTGAAAGTGAAAACATATCTAATTCATTTTTTTGTATATTTAATTTCCATAACATCAGCTTTTTAATGAAAGCTTTTACTCTATCTTTTTGAACAAGTAGATGCATTTGTGATCCCTGCATTGATTTATACTTTAAACTGTTAAATTTTCCGAAAAATTCAACCAAATAGGTTGTTTTGTGCAATACCGAAAGAAAATGTTTGCTAAGCCACCATTTTTAAATCTTAGGCTTTAGATAATTATCAATAAGAATTTAAAGTACGGTAGGTATGTATAAAAATAAACATTCATGCACTGAATTGTTACCGTACATACGATATAAAGTTTTACTTATATAAGATATGGTATGAAAATTATTTTTTTATTAAAAAGTTTTGGCGCCTCCCCTGGCGGTCCTCCGCGCCTCCCAAGTTGGAAACCGCTGAGTTAAGGAATGTATAATAAATACATTGCAATAAGCACAAGGCATGAGAAGGTTAAAAAGGAGAAACAATTAATACCAATAAATAATGCTTTTATTGTCGAAAAATGCATTGAATTGAATATATCTGGCATCCATTAAAACATTATTTATCACCATAAATGAGCTCTACTTTTTCATAAAGAACAATGCATACTATTTTATTACCATAAAGTTGACACGTTTTGAAATGAAAATTATTGATGAAATATGGCTTCACTTTGTTAGTCAAAATTGTATACAAAAAAGATCTGATATATTAGTTCTGTGATAATCTAAGGGAAATATTGCAAATGATATTTATTAGAAGATTGGAAATCTACTGAAATATTCATCTCACCGTTGTTGTGGAATGCCTTTGAGCCATGATAAGTCGGCGATAATTTCTGACAAGGCTATTGTAGCGATCGAGGAGCTGGTGATAAGTGGCAGTCTGATCGGTGGCAGATGGCAAATCAGGACGGGTAAGTTGAACAGTAGAACTCGCCGCCTGGCTCCCAGAAACAGACCAAACCGATATTCCCGTTATCAGCTTGTGCCCCAAAGCATCAAAGGACACGAATCTGCAGGCACGATATAAAAAAATATTATTGTAAGATTCTGAAAACAACTATATTATCAAAAACACTGCGAAAGTACTGAGCAAACTATTTCAGAATAAGGATGTCAATGCCTATCATTTAATTAATTTAAAAATCTGCTGTCTTTTACGATGAGCTTACCAGTAGGCTGTCTAAGATAGAATATTTACCTCACTTTTTCCTTAATTGTATTGGTCTGCACTTTGGTAAATGGCTGCGGTTGACTCCAGTCCCAGAAGTATAATTCATTGTAAGTGGCTATAACCAACAACTGATCCCGAGGATGGAATGCTATAGAAGCGATGACTGTTTCACTGCTAACTGTCCAAACCTCACTGCCGCCCTATTAGAAAATAAGAAATTTGTGATAACTGAGGCGAATAACAAAATCCTTGTTTTGTTTAAATGACCAGCTGAAATAGAGCAGAATTATCAGGAAAGAAATTATTCAATGTTATCTTTCAGAACAAGAATAAATTATTCTGACTGAAAATCTTCGCCAGAGAACTGACTAAAAGTTTGATGAAAAAAAACGATTACGTAACAACAGCCTTTAAAATCTTTCTTTTCTGTCCGTCTCTTATATAATATATACTGATATAGAGATATTTTCTACTGATATGAAACTCAATATTATGAACTTATCAGTTTCTTCACAAATAAATAAATAAAGTTTTTACAATCATTTTATGAGAAATGTATGTTACACGCATGGATGATCAAATAAATCATTGATAACTTGTCAACTCACACTTAAATCCCAAACTCGCACTTCGCCACCCAGACATCCAGATCCCAACAACTGCGTATGCGAAGGATGAAATGCGATACACCAAGGTGTTCGCGGATGTCCACTGAGAGTTTTTACATGTTTCCCAGTAGCCAGTTCGCTCACATACACATTATGATTTCCATGAGTAGACGCCACTTTTGTGCTATAACACCAACATTCGATTAATTTAATCAAAACACATATACACATATTTAACCCATTTTGGCCCAGTGTTCCAATATTGGAACATTTAGTATTTTTACTTCCACTCCATTATGCATGACGCAATAAAAGTTGAGATTGCATCAGCCTCAATCAGTCTATAGCTAGCAAGCGTGGGGATCGTTTCGTGAAGTATTTTTTCAGGTTTGAACCGGTCGGAGTGAGCAGTGTTTTTTATTTGCATCAATTACGGGAAAAAAAGTCTGAGTAAAGCAGCGGCACAATGTACGTGAGGATTTTTACAATTTATGTAGAGAAAAATTTTAATTCTGCAACCACTGTTACTAATTGACTGGTTTTATTTGAAAACACAATATCAGTGAATACGATACGTATAGACAAAATAAGCCCAACTGCATAACTCAATATTGACTAAAATGGACGTACCGCACCTGTACTTAAAATCATCAATTTGATATATTATGAAAAATATTTTTGGGATGCATGCATTTTATTTTGGACTTTTATAATAATAAACAGAAAAGGGATCATAGACAAGAACCATTTGTTTGATGAACATTGACATTTCACTAATATAAAATGATTTGATAAAAATTGTAGATATCAAATAAATACATACAAAAAGTATGACTAGTATATATAAGGCATAATTTAATGAGAGTAATTACCCATCAGGACTGAAGACCATCAAAAATGTTGATCTCGGAACACCCGGCACCTCGCAAGACTAAAAAAAAAAATACAATTGAGTAATCAAACAACATTAACAGGAGAATCCAAATCACAGTCTCAATAACTTAACCCTTTGGCCTCAGTGTGTCGAATTATCTGAGCATCTTAACACATTAATTTCGGGCGAGATTCGCGCACCGCTGATACCCTAATGCGGGCAAAAAATCGAGGTCGCGCGTAAAAAACACGTATTTACATAAAATGGCATAACTTTTAAAATATCCAACATATATATATATTTTTTTCGATATGGTACTCACCAAGTATAGCACCACCAGTAAAATCATCGAAAAGTTTTAGAACTTCTTACACTAATTTTTAACACTTAAAAATACACATTAAAACAATTACACATACGTTATTTAAATTAAAAAATTTCCTGTTTCTTGAATGTGTTCATTTTTATAAATCTAGGTCATATCAAACCTTATATGCTAGCGAATATGCAATATAATTGCAAATTTATGTGGATTTTGCAAAATAAATAAACATTATTTATTCTAAAAAATGAAGGTAGTTTGTGGTAACTCTGTTTCTTAAATATGTGTTTACTTTTGTAAAATTGTTCAATCGAACCTCAAAAGCAAGACAAAGTCAAATGCTTGTAGAAAAGAATGAGTATAAATACCCTACCCGACGTTAAACATCAGATAACATAAAAGGTAAAAATACCCTTCCCGCATTTAACCATCAGTTGAGATAACGGGTATTAATACCTTTCCCGCATTTAATGTGTTAACACATTACAGGCAGGAAACGTAAAAATACGTTTATCGCGTAGTCTATTTTGTTGGAATATTGACTCATAATGTAATGGTTTCTTCAAAATAATTGCCACGCCAAGTGACCCTTTTTGACAATAAGCAATACACCTCATAATTTATTATGCCCTGAATGTTTGTTCACACATAGTATTTTTTTTTAAAAAGGCGACAAATGTTTCTCGAATATATAGCCATCAGATTTCACACTTCCAGTGATTTTAAATTTGTAGGAATGAAGATTTTATACTATAATTATTTATATAATTGTATGGTATGGATTAATGTTATTTTTTATACAGGTTATTTTGGATATTTCATATTGATAACAAGTGGAGTGCTATCAACTAAATTAATAACAGGGTTTTATATTCAGCTTAGAAAAGTAGTGAAATTATGATGTATTCAAAATTTTTTCATTTTATTTTTAATGATTAAATGTCACATACGATTTCTTTGAAAATTTTAGCCGAAAATATTGTTTGGTTTAGAAGGTGTGTTGATTTTTAGAATGTAATATATTTTTGCGCTTATCACTAAAAAAACACCTGCTTACAAAGTATTAAGTGTGGTAAAAGTCTGCACAGTGCTGACTTCAATGTCACATAATAAATGACATTTTACATACATATAAGAAAACAGCATTTGGCTGTCCCGAATGGTCCCTTCGAGGTACATGGTAACCCTAGTTCCAGGTCAACTGAAACTTTTTTGGCAAAATACCGCATAAAAAAGTATCAAAAATGTATGAAGAACTTAAATTTTGCTCTTGAAATTCGCCCAAAAAAAGTTTTTATTTTACATATTAACCATAAATTTCTTTCAATAATTCACAAGCAATAATCGTACAAACTATTAAATATATCTCGCTTGCGTATTTTTGAACGAAAGTATTGAATTTTGCTCTGACTTGTTTGATAAAATCTTGTTTTTCCTAGATTTTTGATCTGTGTCGATTATTACATTGGATTTGTTTTGATGATCTGACGGTTAATTATTTTTCTTTACAATACGGACGGTCTTCTATAGTGCATTTAATTTAGTAGATTTAATACACATTCAGCTCTCTGCGTTTGGATAAAATTTGTGGCCGAAATGTGCTTTTTAACAAATTCAATAAATGTATTTTAACAAGATTCATAACAAATTCATCAATCCCAGATTTTGCGATTGCAGTCACTGTTTCTACTGTAATAAAAAAAAATTGAAAGGAAAAAATCACGTAATGAGTAAATCGTCTTAGAAAATGAAACAGTGCCGTCCGAAAAACTCGCGTCAAATCGAAATCAACTAAAAAAGGGCTGGGTGTAATCATATAATTTAAATTGAAGAGAATAAAAACATTTACTTGAGTAATCATTTTGATATATTAAAAACAATCTTAGATTGTGAACTAAGTTCTAACAAATCCTTTTAGCATGCAGTGAAAGATAACATAAGAGAAGAAAGTTAAAATAAGCAAAAAAAATGATCAAATCTTTTCCCTGATAAGCCGCACCCATTTACTTATTTACACTACTTTAATCTGTTTTTCTCGAAATTTAATATTTATTTTTCTTTCACTTGTGGAGTGATTGTTGTGTATACTGTAACTTTTATTTATGTATTAGATAAGTATTTTTTTTTACATGAACATAAAGTGCAAAATCAACTCAGTACTAAAAATCTTTTAATCCTACTTGAACAGGATGAAAAGCAAAAGAGAAATTACAGTTGATTCAGAAATAAGTTTGCTTGTTTATATTACAAATATTCTTGTAAGAAAAGAAAGCCACCACATTGCTATTCAAAATTTTTTAGATTTGTAGAAAGTCCTAGTTATACCGCACCAAGTTATGCAGGATTATAATGTATTTGTAAAATTATATTATTTACAGTGTTATAAAATCTTGGAAATTTTCTTCTGTGAATAGAGTAGAAGAACAGGTGAAACAACAGGCATTGGTGTAAGCAACTACTTAAGTTCCCTCAATGTAAATATATGCATGTTTTTTTCGAAACCCAATACTCACATTGTAATGATACTATCTTTTTATGATTGTGATGAATTTTTTAACTGAAAAATGTCATCATCCAATAACTGAGATAGTGGCTGAAAGTGAACCCAAGAGCTCACTGGATTGTTTGGTTTAGTGGCAGTACAAGTCGGGTAACATCCAACACTAAATAAAGTTGGCTGGCACTGCCTGATGACCAAATAATGACCGATGGGATTTAGTTAGTAAATTCAAATATAGTAATCATAAAAATAAATACCCTTTCGCTCAATATCTCTTTATTGACAAGATGATCTTCTGCAGCTTCTTGCAATATCCTTTTGTTGGAAGCAGAGCCCTTGGGATTCATTCCAAGCTGCTGCCATTGCCAGCTTTTTGCAACATTTCCTTGGCTTGTGTTATTGGTAGTATTACAGAATTCCGAATCAGTATTTGGACACCCATTCAAAAATAATCCATCCATCGTGTTAAATTATTTATTTACACATTGTCAATACTTCGCCATCAATGTTTTTCGTAGTGCAATATCAAAAGAAAAATAATTCGACACATAATAAAATATCAATAGGAACATATTAGGCTAGGCAAAAATGGTGAGGTTAACATTGTATATTATTATCTATACCTTATTAGATAGGAAAGCTTATTGTGTGATAAGAGTATGGCAGTTTCAAATAATTTAATATAAAAACATCTATGGTGTATTTAGAGCTGTTACTATGATAAAAATACTATTAAGAATAATTACGATTACAAACTAGCCAAAGTTGACAGCTAAGCGAACACCATAGATCGGTATCGCGAAACAGCAATTAATATGTATTTTTATAAAATTCATAAAATGGCAATATTTTTTGTTATTGTAAATATCGGGTAGAAAAGAAATGTAGAATACTGGTATTAAATAATAAAGCTACTTAGCTACACGAAATATTTTTAATCAAATTTATAAACCTTAAAGTAGGTACGTTTTTATTCACTATTATTTGTTTACTATGAAGATGATTTTACTAATCTAAGGCCTGGAAATAGTTTTAATTGTATGTAGTCTTGTATTTATTTATCAAACTAATAGTATTTTTAATAATACAATTAGCACTGGATATTATATTTCAGTAGCTGTTAAATTGACAGTCGCATTTTAAGCAATCCTAAAAATATATGAAGCGAACATATACATACATACATCATCAATTAAATTAATGAAAAACATGTAATTTTTATAAACATACTATATTTACAAATAAGGTGTACCTATAGTACTATATTTTACATTTTATAAGTATTGTATCGTCGAAGAAATCACACTTTATAGTTTACCACATGAACCACCAACATCAATTTGCATCTGCCAAGTAAATTTAAAGATATATATATGTTTCTATTGATTTCTCTTCTTTATTGATTCCACCATTCAGCAAAACTCCAGACATTGTTATATATGTTGTGAAAAATATTTATTTTTAAATTTTTCAATCCCCAATCCAGATAATAAGCCACCTTTGCTCATAGAAATCTAGTTTATTTTAGCCATGTTTTTTGCCTTTGCTTAGTGCTTTATTTCATGGTTCAGCAAAAGCCAAAGTTAAATGCAGATCATCAAACTGTTTCATCAAGATGTTTTACAGAACCTCAACGCCAGTGAAGGTGGGGTAATTTTTACCAATATGTAAACATAGTTGAAGCCACAGACCATTATAGAATTTTTGAATTCACCTAATACAAGTAGCATTCCCTTGCATAGATTAGTGCTTAAAGCTGGGTCTCTAATTATGTCGCAACTCAATTTGGACCCATCTAAGCTGTGCTATGGGTTCAGACTGATAGTGAAGGCTTTAAATGTTTAAATGCTTATAAAAATCAAGACAACTTTTCATTTTGTGTAAATCTTAGGGCACATACATTCTTATTCCAAGGATTCCTACTGATTTGCAATTTTCGTTCCAAAACCTGTAATTTCCTATTTGACAATGCATTTGCAATCACAATCAATAACCGCAAGGTCAATTGCTCAAAGTCAGGCATGGATTCGAATGATGAGAAAATTTCACATTTGAAAATGTTTCTTATGAATGCATTATATATTTTTAGTTGACAATTAAAAGCTCTGCAAACTAGTGTCATAAATACATCCACGTAAAAGAAATAATGATAATGCATAGCAAATTATTTTTTCAATAGAATGTGTTCGAAATGCATGTAAGAAGATTGGTAGCAGTACCCAAATACCAGTTTAATGGTTCACCTAAAAAATTCTTACTGTACCAGACTCCATTTGAAATACTTTCAAGTTACCAACAGTTCACAGCCATGGATAAAAAACCAAGATAACTACCATTTATGCCATATATGGGCAACCACCCGCTGAGCTATTCTGTCCGGCCCTAGTTCATCTCGGCGAAGTAATAGAGAAAGAAATTAATAGTGTTAGGGAGGGATTAAATAATGGAGATGACACGTTAATTATATAAATAAAAAAATATATAAGAGGTTGCAACGTGTTTTATTTAATTTTACTTTATTATGTTTAATAATTTGGTCCGGCCCTTGACTCGGAGTCTGAATGATAATTTGGCCCCAGACCTAGGAAAGGTTGCCCATGCCTGATTTATGGAGTTGAATTTTTTTTTATTTTGGAGTTTAAATTGCAAAGCAGTCATGTAAACATGTTTGTCTACGGGTAGAAAGAATGTACACTGTAAGAGGAAATCAAACCAGCTAAGACAGCACTAGTGGTTAGCTAATCACTCTCGCTGTGCAATGTTGTTTTAGGATTGTAGGTTGGGAGGGAATTTTTAGATATCACAAACATCCATGCCTTTCAACAGAATTGAAAAAAATGCTTTTTTTACTGGGACTTGAATCCTCGAGATTCGTCACAGAAGCCAATGACGTTGACCACTGCACTATGGACCCGACAAATTAGGAACAAAAGTTCACCTTTTTTAAAAAATAAGCTAGTAACCATACTATTTTTTTCTATTTAACATGTCTGATATTTATCATATTATTAATCACTGGTTTCCAAATTAAATTTGTTTGAGATTTATATTATTCAGAACATCCAACTTCTCTCAATTAAAAATAAATTATTCATATGTTAGAGCATTGGTTTCCAACCTTTGTGTAACTGCGCCTCCCTTTGAGGAAAAAAATATCTCCGCACTTCCCGAACTTTTATTTCATACACAGTGGAACCCCCAATTATGCGCTGGCTTAAAATATTCACTGCGAATTTCCTAATTGAACGGTCACATTCCATTGTCATTGCTACGAGACGGTCGTCTGTGCGATGCATAGTCAAATGTTGGCTAGCGTCTGTGTATTCAACACGTGCCAGGCTATACACGCATAGCCGGGTGACTGTCTATGTGTTGGATTTTGGTGCGCTTTGCATTTTATCACTTGGTAACTAAATATTTCATCCATATTTTTTTTTTGCAACATTAAGGGAAATCTGTTTTGCATTTTTCGCAAAAAAAAACCACTAACTTTGTATGAGATTCACTCCCCCAATTACACGGTACCGACTTAAGTGTAAACGGGGGTTTTAACTGTAGTAATAAAGACACATTTTAAAGGGTTAGTAAATATTTTGGACTGTTCGCGCCTCCCAGGTTGGAAATCGCTGTATTAGAGGGAAGTAAATAGTGGATACATTGGCATTATCAAAACTTTCCGGTAGGTTGACATTTTTCATCTGGTAAAAATATTAACCTACAATATGAAATACTCAATATTACACTGTTCTATTGCAGTGGATATGGTAAAAAAAAAGATGACAATATGTCAAACCAAATATAATATTGAATTATAAGTTTCTTCAAAAAGTTGAATTCTAAAACAGCATTCGGTTCTTAAGCCATTGCTTTGCAATTAACATATTAAAAAGATTTCCAAATAAAATTAATAAGTAATATTTTGCATAAACAAGCCTAGAAACCACACCTTAACCTTGAGAAATGAAAATGATGAATGAGAAATCAGTTTGAATCATTTTGACGGGTGTTATCATTTATCCACTGATAAAAAATATATTGGTTGGGGTACATAAGTAAAAAAAGGTTGTAAACTGCTAATGATATATCATAAATATTATTATTAAAAACAGTCAACATTTATTACATCAATCATATATTAAACTAACACTTAGGGTACTGCAGTATACAGGTGTTTGATAAGTAATTTTTAAATATTTAGGCACACATAAGTTATCGTCGTTGCGATTTCAAAATCGGCTGTCTTTTTTTCAATACATTGTTGTAGTCTCAAAACATGTTAAAATACAGTGTGAATTACAATGTCTATCCTCGACAAATTGACATACTTGTAAAACAATTCTAGAAAACATGCACATAGTAGATTTTAAAGGCACAACAACGATATAATTGCATTAAAGTGTGAGGAAAAATTCTACTTAAAATAGCTTTGTAAATTGTTAAGACATCGAAAATTATGTAATTGTTCAAAGAAAGAGATTTGCTTTCATTATGTTTAGAATACAATGCAAGAAAACCATCAAAAAAAGTACATAAATTACAATATTTCTACATAGGAATGTTGAAAATTAACATGCCTGACTTTCTTTGTATTATATCCTATAACAAACACCCATTATTTATATAACAGCCAACCATAAAAATATTTAGCATCGGAAACTACTAGCAGCAAATTATAACAATTAATTTATTCGAGTGATAAATATAATATGTAGAGATTAGTGTCTCTATAAAGATTTACAAATGGAAAATCTCTTTCAAATAGTATGTTTGTATTAACTTCACACTAAACAAATCAAAGTTTCTGTGAAACAAATTATGTGAATTGAAACATATTATGCAATTCAACACTTGACCATTTCACTTTTGACTGTGATTTATGTAAGAGTTCAAGTTCAAAATTCTGAAATCATTATTTTCTCATTCGTTTTGTGAGGAAACACTGCCAAAACTTGTATCCGTATTGCCACTTTACAAGAAAAATTGAGCAGTTCCCAATGACATGACTATTAGAAGATAAATGTAAAAAAAACCTGCAAGGTTTATTCAACAATTCCAATTGATTTCAGATGTTATGTACGTTATTATAAAATTTTACATAGACATTGTGGTTGATGCCCAATTTTAATGGTAAAGCGAAAATATCCATAATATTTTGCACAACGTATTTTCATTTTTCGAATGTCTTCCGATGATCATCAATATTTTGAATTCAATATAAGAGGCTTGAAGTGCTACATCGATGCTGACGAGGCAAACGGAAACTGCATCGTTTCATCAGGAGGATTCTGATTGGCTCTGAGAGCAGGCAGCAGTTCTCCCTCGGTCCAAGCAAGGGCCCAACTGTGGTCAGCTATTTCCAGTGCTTCCCACTCTGCCTTGAAAGCTGCTTTCGGGTCTGGAGGCATAGCCATCGCGGCGCCTGACATCTGTTCCTGCATATGTTTCGATTGATCTGCAGCTAATTGTGATAAAATAATTGATTACCAACATGGTCATTTAAAGAACTGAACAGCAAATAAAACAAATGTGACACAGAAACACTGCTGTTTTGACAAAAGGTAATATTTTTGTTTCAAAAGAGCTAATTATCCTAAAGTCTAAAAAAATAATACATTTATCAATTTCAAATAGGATACACAAGTGTATTTTAAAGGAATGTATAATTTACCATTATTTTCACCCAAAACAAGAGTGTAGATACTGCGGAGACCAAAGACATTTAAGAAATACCACGAAGCAGATGAAACCCATGCGGCATCTAAATAAGACAGTTCTACTCCTCTTTGCAACATAGGCTTGAATCGGAGAGTGAGAGGGAACGGCACCTTAGCTGAAATAAAAATATGTAACCTTTTTAAGACCACTTTTGTCTGCATCAATTAGTGTGCTAAGAATATATTCATAAGATTACTGATATCTCACAGTAATTATCAAAAACGTTAACACATTACATTATTTAAATAATAAAAACATCAAACTTGTTATATTCAGTTATTTTAACAATCATTGAATATTAAAGAATAGACTTAGTAATATTTACAAATCAAAATTTGAGTAGTTTTATGTAAAATATTGAATTTGTCACTTGCCAGGAAATATATTTTGATATTGAAATATTTACTAGATGCGTTTAGAAATCATAATAAGAGAAATTTTGGCATATATAATATATTGTTGTATAAATGACAATATTTAACTGATTCTATTGAACCTGTGAAATAAATCAAACAATTGAAATGAAGAAAATTACACCACAAATGAAGTAAATCTGGCAGTTATCCAGTTTTTTGATTTTAAATAATCAATTATTTTATTATAACGCTTTAACACTCACATTATTAAAATTATACTTACTGGTGAGAAAGCCACTAAACATCCAATTGATCCAACCACCGATTACTATCATAGGAAGGACATTTGTAACGTTTCCTTTCAGCATATCAGTCATAACACTAGGATCTGTCATTGGATTCTGGAATTTTAAATTATAATATATATATAATTGTACGATAGGCATAGCACTATCAATAGAACCATCACAAAGAGAATTGTAGAATAATGCGAAATTCAATTTTTTTATTTTATATACTGATTTCACTGTAAGCAATTGTTTAGTGCATTGCATTTATGAGTATGTATAGTATTTCATATTTTTTGTTGAATATGTTTATAAATACTCATTATGTTCACAAGAGAGACAAAACATATGGCATTGTACCTTCAAGTTTCGAATTTTGGGCTAACACTATGGTCATACAAGTCCTGTTTATCTTGTTACGGCATCTAATAAAATCGCTACTGTGATCACTATTCGAGTTTGCAATTTGCAACTGTGTAATAGTTGAAAGTGCTTTCTTTCTTTCATTTTTAATTTTGAACAATGATTAAAGGTTAGATGTATGTTAGTCAAATAATGCAGGAATTTCATTTTCAGTTACCTAGTCAGTGTTGATGTGGCAAAATGCTATCATAGAAATTCCCATTCAGTGCGTGCACATAAAAAGAGTTTTGCTTACTTATTGAAAAGAAGTGTTTCTGTAATACTGTTACGTGAATAAGTTGCAGAAATAAAGAAAGTACAGATAAGTGCAGTTATATCCAGAGACGAGTGAGATGCAGTTGTCAAAAAGATACTAGTGACAATTTATATCTCTATGAAAGAATAAAAATTCATATTACTGGCGAGTACATAAACGGTATCAATAGTTTATATTATACACACACTGTAACAATTGGAAAATATTTGGTGAGGTGCGCAGTGTTGGCGTTTTCAAGGTATGTATATGTTACACTGAATAGGTGAAATTGCTTATTTCATGGAATCGGCAAAGATTTGTTTAATTCGTAAAAAGTGCAAGCCCGTTGCATTATTTATGTATTACGCAAATTATCTGCTGAGTGCCTGAATTGGTCAGTGTGAATAATCACTATCTATAGTAACACAGATGTCAAATTTGGCTTGATTGTAATTTTGTATGTAACAATGTTAATAATTGACAGCATTTCTAGGTCACCAGTCCTGTTTAAATTGTTTGGTGTAAAATTTACTAAATTCAGTTAAAAAAAAAAGCAATCTGCTAGGAAACTTGATTGCAATAACGAGAATATCAAACAACCTCACGGTGGAATTAAGGGAACCGAAAATTCATTCAAATTACTAAATATTTTTGTGAAAAGTCGTCGACCATTTTCTTTATGGTTTGTTGTAAGAAGTTCCATTCGACATATTGGGTTAACTTTTTCATACTGATATTATGTTTGTATTTTGCGTAAATTATTGGTTTCCCTGATTCCCAAGTATGCTGATTTTCCTCTTCGTAATTAAATTTCCTACCGAGCTACATTGCTATTAGCGGCATTTTATACATTTTCAGGTAGAAAAACAGTAGCATGTCGTAAGGCATATTTACCAAAAGTTTGAGAAAAATATGGCGATATCTAATATTCGAAAAAACATCAAGATATCAGGATTTGCCATGTAACCACAGAATTTTTGCTGTAGTTCATTCACATTTAGTCTACCCAAATAGTCTATAAAGTTTCCTCTTAATTGACATTGTTTTAGAGGCGTTTCTATTAAATTACACCAATATCTCTCTATTTAAGATTCGGTTTAACAGCAGGACATGAAAATATGTACCTGTGATGCTGCTGCCCTCTTTTGAACCTTGAAATATCCAGTCTCCTCATTGTTAAACCAATGCCGTCTCATTAAAAATGATTGCTTTGGTAAATACTTTCCATTTTCTCTCAAAAGTCTTGACCGTATCATTACTTGGCTAAAAAAAAGATTGAGATAGCAATTTAGATATGGAATAAAATTCGGTAAATTTCATATGATGTAGGAATATTAAACAACATTCATATTATGCATTACTTCCAGGTTATATTACTATGAATGAAGAGTAATTACCTATCCTGCAATTGTAGAATTTCCACTTTCTTTTGCGACGAAAGGATAATCGAAATATAATGTCGGACAATACCAACGAGGAATGTTATTGTCACTATGGGTAAAAATACCCATCCTCTGATATTGGGATCCAATAACAGCTCGGCCATTTTAAATAGCACTTAAGCTGCTCTATAAAATTTTGGTAAACGAAGACACCATTTGACTTTAATCAATTTATGTCCAATTCACACGGAAAGGCATGACAGTGAGTCATAGACAATAAATTTACATTGAGCCATAGACGATGAATTAATAACCACAGTCTAAAAATATAATACAATTATTGAAAAATTGTAATTACAATGTGAAAAAATATTGATAAAGACTCATATTGCCAAAAAATCAACCTTCTTTGCTCTGATGATACAAAAAATTAACTATTTTACACCTGTACAGATTTTGGTTTATAGCCGTTAACGGTTGCAAAGTAATTATTCTCTAAAAAATATATCTACACATTTATCATAATATTATAGGTTTCCATAAGGTTTAAGTAGAAGGATCTTGAATAGTTAATTTCATTATAGAAAGTATAAAACAATTAACGTTCATGATTTACATGTTGTTTTTTAGCTTTTAATTTTTATCTGTTTTCCAATTTAAATAATAGTTAAGAGATCAATAATTCGATAGACTAAACAAAGCAACTCAGAATCTTTATTCAACTTATCCAGATACCTTATTTATTGTGAATTACCTCAGCGCTAGAGAAAATGTGGATTATACGCACGCTTCCAAACCGGAACGTCTAAAAAATGTTACTTTTAGGCGCTGTTTTAAACGTCTCACAATTTTATACAATACAAGACAAGATAAAAAAATTGTCATGTTAGATATATTACATGAAATTATATAGAAAAGACAATATTTACATTCAAATATATAATTTACTGCGCTCGCACGTCAACGCCTTTATTTATCAGTTTAAATTCTACATCCAGAATTTTGATTTTGCGCATTTTTTTAAATTGTTATTATGAGTTTTTCACTTTTCGAAAACGAGACATTGTAGCTGTGTTCGGGGACACCGGGACATACTGCCTGAAAACGGGACGTCTGGTAACATTAGATATAGTGGTAGTATCACGATATTAAACGATATAATATTTGATGTAGAAATTTGTAATTGCCATTGGTACTTAAGGTTGTCCATCGTGCATATTAATAAAAATATTTTTTTTTTGTTGTATAAAATCATATAATATAAAAGCAATCAATTAAACTGTTACCTGCGAATAGAAAAATTGTTTGATAACATTTTTTTGCTGTAAGCTTTTTTCTTTGGATATCCGTGTACTACTGCTACTAGTGCTACTTAAATGTGGTTTACGGACAATTTACCTCAGCGAAAGCTGGTCCACGCTAAGTAATATAAATATATAGTAACATGTGTATACACAATTCTTTTATTGTGTTCACATAATAAAGATGTATCTCAGGTAACGCGAGCAAATATATACTGGTCCACGCAACGAAAAAGTTTGAGTAGCACTGTTGTAGACGAAATTTAAATTTTTCTGATCCAATTCACTTATGTTATCATAATCACAAAGGAAAATTTGTTACTGCAAAGCATGAAATTATTTGAAAAATCTAAAAAGACAGATTACAATTACTCTTAAAATTAAGGCTTGAATTCGATCACAGTGGCGCGCCGCTCCCTGAAACCCTCGAGCAGAAGAGCCTTGTCTTGTTAAAAAATAAAATAAGTATGTACGTTTCGTAAAATATTAAAAAAAAATAATATGGACATGTTTGATGAAAACGTGATTCTATTTTTAGTATCAAGCGTTTTGTTTTGCTTGCTCAAAACTAGATAATCAATCAGAAAATGACTATAATATGTTAACTAATATGTTTTATGAGAAAGACGAAAAAAAATAATTCTTCATTTAAATAAGTGTACATAACTTTATTGCCAGTCATTCATTAAATATTAGTAAAATATATATTATAGTTCACGTGGCTCATTGTACAAATAAAGCTTATCATGATAGATGTAATATATTTAACGACTTTCCTTAGAGTACCTTTCAAGTATTTTATTGGTATGGTCTTAAAAAGTAATTTATACAAAATTCATTTTACGATTATTGAAAAAAGATTGGTTTATAATTGTGCTAAGTCAGTGGCGTAACTATCTTACAATGGGCCTATGCGACGCATAAAGAGCTTTGGGCTCAGGGGGGGGCATACATATATATTCATATTTAAATTTTCAAAAAAAAAATACCAAAAAATGAATATTTTTTTAAATTCTCGGACAAACGAGTAAAAAGTGAAGGCCCTTGTCTTTATATTTTTGTAAAATAAACAAATATAAAGGCCCTTTGAAAACTTTTACATATCGGCCGAGATTTTCTATTTACGCCACTGTGCTTTGTATACATTTAACTTTTATAATACTAAGTGAACATACTAAGCGACTGCTAAATGAGTGTTTTGCTATATTTGATTGCAATACACCTAATCCTCTTTTTTCACTGTTTATTTTTACACGGCTTCGAAATAACACGACCAAATATAATGGCACCTATGATTCATTTATCTATATTCACTCCGTCTTTTTACACGGATTATCTTTTACGGCTTATTATATATCAAAAGCAGATATATATATATTTTATCCATTGAATATTCTATCAAAATTTTATCAATTGAAAATTCTTCAGTAAAATATTTTTTTACGCAGATAAAAATAATAAGTATAATAAGATAAAAATAATAAAGTAATAGGCGTGTGTGTCTTGTTTTTTAAAAATAACATCTGTCACAAATCATTAGATCGTTGTACTACTCATGTTTTTTTTTTTAATATTTACTCAGTTGAATACAGTGTTATCAAATCAAAATACAATAATAAATTGAAGATTGCAATTATGAAAAGGTATACCAAATCGAGGATTTCAAATTCCTCGGTGAGCTAAAAAAAGGATGTTCCGGAGATAATTTGTATTATTTTATTTAAAAAATATATTTGACATTACAGCTTACGCCAATGCGTCAAATATTTTGAAGTTGAAAGATCATACGAGATATACTCGATGAGAACTTTTGAAAGTCACATGAGATTAATTCAAGGAGAATTAACTTCAAAAACACCCATGTCTTAGATCTCAGATTGAAAAAATCCAATTTGACAATGACCTTACTGGGAATCGAACCCAGACCCACCTGATCATTAGAGCAAGCTTTAACCAACTAGACCACAGCGGGCGGCATTGTGTGCCGCGGTACTAGTTCCATTCATCAGTGTGCCGTAAAGTGAAAAAGTTTGGCAGACACTTCTAATCCTTTAACAATATTCTCTTGCTAAATAAGACTTTTTTAAAAAGCTGACGCTGTAAGACACCATTTTATAATACATGTTATAGTGTCCAACTATGCACAATTTATTATCTACAATCCGGCAAAATGGTTCAAAATCACATTAGAATATGATACATTTTTTATTTAAAAAATATGGTAATAAACATTTCGACTGTTTCTCAAAAACAGTACATGTATAAGTTTTTTTTAATAAAGAACTTTGATTTTTTACCTTTGGTGCGTAGCGCAAGCGCAGATACTCTCCTACATAGTACATCGATGAAGATTTTGTGCTACACATCGGGACTGGAGAGATGTGCCACACCGCCGCAGCCAGTTGCGCTGGTAGCTTTTCCGCTGTTCTGTTGCAGGCGTGTACTGTGTCTCACATCGACCGCGTGTCCTCTCCTGCCTGTTGTTCGAATGCAGCACGGCCGTGTTTTTAGTCATCTCTAACTTAGTATGACGCCATCGCGCGTTTGAGATGGTTGTGGTATCAGTGTAGTGTGTGAGAAATTTGTATTTCGAACAGTTTGATTAAAAAATGCATTCTATTTATTGATAATAATAAAGTGAAGTGATTACAATAAAGTTTGAATTTTGTCAATCTTTCACGGCCACTAGACACTCTAAGTGTCAGTTGTGTTTTTAAAGTGAATTTCATGTTTTATTTGTGGACTGACAACTAACTCTTTAACAATATTGATATTATTTTTGCTGGCGTTGTTAAAACTTTCAAAACATAATCTGTTTTGCTCAGTGATTTGAATGAAACTAATTTAAATGTTTTGATGTTGTGTTTTTATACAGTTAAGAATGTAAATAAAGTTGATTATTTATTTACATTCTGGCAGTAATAACATACGGCACAGCTGTTTAGTGAGAATTGCGGATGACACTCCAATTAGAACTAAGGTAAGTCGACCAATTAGTATAATAGATTAAATCACGATTCAGTACTTTGCTACTATTGTAAATATTGTGAATTTATTATTTATGTTTATGAAATTAAAGGAATAATTTTAAAGTTGCCTAAATTCAATTTTATACCGACATAAATTATTTTAACGTAATAAATAATACATAATTCAATCACAACGCAACTTATCACAATTGTTTCTAATAATAAGACGTTCAATAAAAGTAATACACCTAGGTACTAACTAGCCTTATCTGAAAATGAACACATAATTTAGGTATATTGGAAGCATTTTAAGTAGACTAGTTCTAGTATCTACAAATAGATAATTATGAAGTTTATTACGATTTATTTTCATTATTTATTAAATCTATCCACCTACACCAGACATGGACAACCAATTTCTTGTAGTGGGCCGCATAAAAACAAATTATCAAAAATTAAAGTACACTAAATCCTCTTTTATACGGGGGTACATTCCATGTAAAATAACCGCGCAAAAAAATCGTATAAAAAAGATCAAGTGAATATATTTTAGATATATGAATGATATTACATTTCACCGTGCTTTTTTCGAAATCGTGTAAAAAATAAACCGTACAAAAAGAGGATTATGTGTTCGTGTTTACAAAAAATATTTTATTCTAAAATACTTAGGTAATACTTAACATGTTTTTTTTATATCTCATTAAAAAAATAATGTGATCTTTGTCCTTTATAAAATTTGATTAAATATTTATATTATTAAGCTGCACAATTGAATTCAAATTTTCATCAGTAAGCCTATTTCTTTAAAACGATTTATTCTTCTTCAATAACTAAAAATCTCACTGACATTTAATAAATTCAATGATTTACTTTGAGGGCCGCAAAACATTCAAAACGCGGATTTTGCATCACTGACCGACACCAACCATGTTATTTCACTACAGATGAACATAAAAATATTATGAAAATAATAACAGATTTTTACCTCATTGTAATGTAGTTCTGTCCAAACATACAAAATTGATTTAATCTGTAAGAAGCAGAACAAGTTGAATTCTAATTTACCATAAAAAATGTTATGCAGGAAATCCAAGAAAGATATCCATCTGAATCCCAATGGCTTAAAAAATATGTAAACGAGTTAATATTAATGAAATTTTAAAATCTTTTATAATAATGTTATTGTGCTTTGTATTTGGTACACTTGGATGATTTCTTTATATTAATATACGGACGCCTTTTGTAGACATTTGGGACAAGAAAACGTTTCACATAAAATTAAATTTAATATTTCTAGGTAAATGTACCTATATCTTCTATCATTTATAACGACCATATTGTTTTACTTAGGGAAACCAAATTAAAATATGATTTTGTAATTGTTTTTTTCCGTGTGCTTATAAAATATCACTATAATAACAATATGCTGTTGGCTTCGAACAGTTTCTTCAGTGGCAAGGATGTCTGCCATGTTTAAATTCCCTCCCATCCTATCCATCCGATTCTAGAAACGTAGCATTGTAAGAACCTTATCAAATTAAATCTTCCGGTATTTCTTTAATTTTTATTCTATTCTTCGTAAAGTATGACCTTTGAATGGACTTATTACTGAACCCATGCTGTGACAATTAATTCGGCGTTGAAAATGTCCTCCAATTCTAAAAATGCAATTCCTCCGATCTAAATAAACACACGTGAGTACATAATAAAAACATATGTAACGACTGTGCATTAATTGTTATTCAAAACCAATTTTCACTAATTAGAATCGTAGTACAAAAAGCCAACTAAAATAAATCGTGGCATATATTATAGAACACATTCTTCACTATTTGCCTCACTCACATTAGTAACTGCTGTAAGAAGCAAAACGTTATAGTTTTGTTGACAATTTTATTGGTCGCGTTGGTCAACTAAGTGAACATATTTCCAAACAATCGATGAAATAAACAAAAACACTCTCAAACAACCAAACAAGACAATTCACAGTTATTTCATCGTTCATAAAATGATGTCTTGGCGTTCTCTATTTTTTGTAGAGGTCAATTTTACAAAATTACCCGGTCCGAGCCCGAAAGACTCAGGCCCGAGTCTAATGCCACATTTGTTACCCAAATTCGACTCGAAGCCCAGATTTATACTCCTCAGCCTGTAAAAAACCCGTTTTTTACAAATTTACAACAATTTACGATTCTCTATAGAAATGGTAATAATTAAAATAATCATGGCTGACTTATGACACGACCATAGTCTGAAGAATTTTTCCAGATGATTAAAAATAATTATTTGCTTTTATATAATTTTACTATGTTTTAAGTCCGTGATAATATGTACTTTTGAATTAGCTACGCATTGCACAGACGGGTAGGTTGATTGGGGCCCCCTGCGCGTCGGAGCGACAAGTGCTGGTGCATTTCAAGTGAGCCACGTCAACTGAGTTGCACAACTTACCCCTTCCGGTAGCGGTGTTTTACTACCCTCATACATTTCAAGCGTCTCCATAGGGTTGGTTTGTCCGATATCTATTTCTCAATAAACTGAGTGAGGGAAGGGGGTAGTAAAGCGCAAGTGCTATTTTAAAAAAAGCTAAACAACTCGTACTGTAGGATTTATATCGAATATTTTATGCTCCTTAAAATCATTTGACGAATAAATTATCACCCACAATCAATATTCTTTCATAGTTTTCTTCAGTCAAAGCCTTCGGTTGACATAATATAAAGAAAAAAACTATAAGTTAGTTAGAATGTATATATAGTGGAAATGGGCATAAAGTCTTGTAGTTCTTTCATTAATTTACCACTAATTTTTGTGAATATTATTATACGTTTTTATTTGTATTGTTGGGAGACCAATTTTTTTTTATCACACTGAAATATATATAGTAAGATTCATGTAATAATATGTGACAGATACAATCTAATACAACATTCAATCGTTAAACTATCGCGAAGAAAGCGTTGAAAACATCGAAGAAAGGGAAATCTGACATTCTGATGACAGATTATTAAATGATCTTAACAGCATATATCTTAGCAATGAAGTATTTCAAAATACTACTGTTTACGCCAGCTATGCTAACATAAACTGTACAAAAGATGATTTTAGACGAAAATGGATTTTGAACATACCTTTGATGAATAAATTATAATTTTCGCTCCCCACCTCTTGTAAGAGCTATTTTCACTACACTAGTGTATTTAATTCTTGCTGTACGCATGTTACTAACTAGCCAGACGGATGGGATAAGACAAGCTGAAGGGAAAATTCATACTGTGCAGACATTGTAAACCATTCGACTAAACACGGAGACTTATTTGTTTCCAGAGCCCTCAGATAGTGACATGAACTGTCATTTAAAAATGTACAGCTATCTCCCACATGACATTCGTCTGCTTTCACATTTAATTTCTCAATATAAATTTCATCTGCTGATTTTTCTTGTATATTTCTCAGTCATCATCAGCACGTATTGATCTACTTGATAGTTTTTATGCTCCCTTGCTTTGTCATGTAATTCCGTAAAATTTCCATTTTAAAAATGAGCTTGAGATTAACAAAATCTATTTTTTTTTATCGGAGCCCGCTTTAAAAGTAAAGCATTTGGACTCCTATGGTCATTAAATTCAACAAAAGTTGTCGGACGAAAACTATTTGTTATTGAGTTGCTAATTTTCTTCTCTCAATAAGCCTACGATAAGAAGGACGAGGCTGTGAAGTAAATATTAGTTAGCTAATCTCTAAGCCACGTCCAGTTTTTAAGGATTGGTGAGAATGGAATGCAAGCATACATCCATTTTTTTTTGTATACAAATCGATAAATCTATAAAGCGATTTTTTAAAACATTTAGGAATTATAACCAGCAAGAGAAAAATCATCCAAAGGACTAAGTATTGACCATCGTTCCAACTTACATTAAATTTGGTTTCAATAATCTAGGAAGTTTTACTTCAAGAATAAAGATTGAAAACCATCAAACAATCCAAATAAAGTTAGATAATTTCGTACTACGTTTAAAAAAATCTATTCTACAATAAGGTTTATTGTCTTATGTCTTAAAGTCACGGTTAGCTCGGTCATCTAAATATTATAAATAATGATAGTCTGGCAGCTTAAAAATGTCGACTACTACAAACCAATTATGGTAATTGATTTATAGAGAAAGTGTACCTATACCACAAGATAATATCGCTGTTTCATAAATACCTTTATGTGAAATACCCTCGATAAAAGTAAATGTACGTGATGCAACATCGAACAATAGTATGTTGATAGTCAATTATAAATTTGCGTTTCTGTAAAAATGGATTTACCTAAAAGTGAAAAGATAGTGATACATAGAAGATAATATGTTTCTTAATTTATTGTAGTAAAACACGTAACGTTAGAAAAACTAGTCGATATTGAATTGTGTGCTCGTCCACAAACAATTCATAATAATGCTTTCTTCAAATATCGTAAAAATAAGAACTGCTGTGCAATGAATGCGTGCGTGTGAATAAAGTTATAATATTAAAATTGCAAAACGTTTTTTTATTTCACTGTAACTGTACGACATGTGTTTTGAAAGATAATTTTGTTTTCATTAAATTTGTTACCAGACAAGCTTGAAAAAAGAGCACTATTTTAGACATTAAAAAACATGGTTTCTGCAAAAAAGGACGGAATTATATATAAACAAATGTATTAAGATCCAAGATATGGGGGGGTGTTTTTGGTTTAACTGTATCATAATCCTGATTTTACTTCTTGAACATCTTTTAAATTATCTAACATTTACATTGAATGTCGTACGTTCACTGTCGATGTATATTTCTTTCATTTAGCCATCGAATGGTTGTTATCTAAAAACAAAAACCTTTATATCCAGTGAGCGCACATGTTTCACTTTAGCCCCGTGGAATATTTAATTCGTAATGTGTATGGTGTGTGCGACTCAAGAGCTGAAAGCTTCCGCCGGCTGGAGGGTTGCAACAAAGGTGATGCAGACGTGAGGGTGGGCCACAAGAGCCTCTTCAACAAATGTCGTCCTCTCGACATGTGTAATTTTACGTTTTGCTGTGTCGCATGCTGGGAGAATGGGGTAAATGCTGGAGTGACGTTTAGGGTTTTGGAAGGTATCACAAAAAATACTTCAATTTGATGGAGTTTTCAATCCTAAAAACAGACCTCTTCATTATTTTTGATTTTTTCGCACTCCTATAATGTGTATTATATCGATGGCTTGGTTCCATATTGTTACAACCAGAAATTGGTAGTTTTGAGATATGGCTGACTAAAGTTTTGACACATTTCAATTTAAGTTGTAAAAAAGTGATCATTATTATTTGTCTCATTTAGTTATCTATCTCAATTTAAAGTATCGTTGACAAACCGTCAAACAATATTTCGAGTTGTATTTATATGAAACTTTATTTTCATATTCATACATCTGCATATCGAGAGAAGACTAGTGTTTATTTCCTCTGTCGAAGAATAGAAGTGAGGTATGTATTCGAATATAACAGGGATGGCGAACCTATGGCACGAATGCCCGAGGTGGCACGTTTGAGAATTTGGATGGCACGCGAACGATTTCCAAGTGAAAAAAAAATCTATGATATTAAATAATCTTTGAATTATTAATTTATTCCGTTTTATTAATTTTCAAATGTTGTTGTTGCAATTGTAATTTTTAAGCTTGTAAATAAAATTCATTTATATATTTTTTTCTATTTTGCTTTTTTTTACTGCTTGGGCACGCCACACAATCAATAAATAATATTTGAGGATTTTTGTCACGCGGACCCAAAAAGGTTCGCCATCCCTGGAATATAATGAGTAATATGACTCAAAACATCAAACTTTTGAAAACCAGGCCGTAGATATATTTACACATTGCAGATTTAAGATAAATAATCGGATAACAATAATCTTATTCAAAGGTATTTATTTATTGCTTATATTTAAAGTTATTACTGAACCAAAGATTGCTGCGATTGACGAATGAAGCAACATAAAGAAAATTAGTGCAGAACTCTATAAGAGTTGTAGCAGATAACTATGAAATATGCATAGGTAAATATGGAATATTAATATTAGGTACCTAATGAAGCACTAGTTGTTTTGTTGTTGAAAATATAACAAATTGTTTGTGGTTTAGGTGCGTGATATCTAATTAATTTTCATGTGAAATTTCTTAAATTGGTGTTTAAGTACTAGTATAGTCCAATAAAATTATGAAAAGCAAATTGTTCACGACTTGAGCTTATTTCCTTGATTGGAACTAGGGATCGCAATACGGGTACAACCAAAACCGGGATCATGATGTTTTTTCAATATCGAGATACCGTTTTTAAAAATTCAAATATACCGGTATTTCGGTATTGAAAAACCAAAACCGAATGTTGAATGTATAGAGAAATCTGTCACATATTTCAATACAATTATTCGAGACGAATTGATTTTTTAAAAAACTGCCAAGAGTTGTATCATGTTCCAGAATTGATGACTCTTTTAAATTGTGTATTATTATTTTAAGAACTGTTATTCAAGAAAATCACCCGTTTACGATATATTTTTTAATGACGGCATTTTATATGTTATATAGACATATAGATTTTTATTTACTCGTCCGGGATTGAGATTCCAATTTGCCATATTTTTTTTGCTTTTCTTACACTTTTTATATTGAAAATATCAATATATAATATCGGCAATGATATTTTCAATACCGGTATTTAATATGAAATACCGGTATTGATATATTCGTCCGGTAATGCAATCCCTAGTTGGAGCACCTTATTTCTTTGATTGGAGTCAAAGACTTACTTTTCTTTCCATTACCATTGCTAGTTCAGATAATAATCCTTTTATTCACGGGTTGCCCCACTGTTAGGGTATCCAATCCCGAAGCCTTTTTCCAATCCCGGGATTTCGGGATTGATTTATTTTGAATCCCGGGATCCCGGGATTGAGATTTTCTCACCGAGGAATTTGAAATCCTCAATTTGCTCTACTTTTTCCCGGAATCTCACGGAAACTCGTTTTTTTTTTTAGCTCACCGAAGAATTTAAAATCTCCGATTTGGTATCCTTTTTCCCAGAATCTCACAGAAACTCGTTTTTTTTTAGCTCACCGAGGAATTTGAATTCTTCAATTTGCCAATTTCGTGTAAATTTCGAGAATTTGCTCAAAATTTCTCAATCCCGAAATTCCGGGATCGCGGCCATCTCAATCCCGGAATTTCGGGATCAGAAAATTGAACGGGATCCCGGGATTGGATGCCCTTCTCACTGTGTGCTTCTCGTTAATAATGAGTTGATCTAATAACGTATCTTATACATACATATAAAATAACGCCTTTCAAGACGTTTTTTTTCTTTATTCGATTTTACGTTTAAAAAAAAGCCCTGTTCTTTTATTTGTTACAAACTTTTTATTGGTAGTTTGACGAAAATGAAATGATCCTTACCAAAATTGCTATTTGCACTGTCCACATCATTTCTTATTTGCACACCACATAAAGAAACGAAGCGGTTTTTTTTCGGTTACTACCCGCTCTCGACAGAAATTATTCTCTTTTTTCGTTTGCAATAAAATACAAACTATGAATTCTTTTTCCAAATTTACTTCCGACGTAAACGTTTTGCCGGCAAGTATTTGTATCAATGCATTTCATTAAATCACCTATTAAGTGTATAGATAAAATATAATTTAAATTTGATAAATTTATTACTCCACCATTGTGACACGTTTTTCGCCTATTTAAGTTACCGCCGAATCTATCGAGAATATGAATAAAATAACTTTTCTACTACTAGTCATATGACGTTATGTATATTTTTTACAACATAAATTAAAGTGTGCTATATAGGTACAATCAAAGCAATCCAATTGGAAGTGAGCAGTAAACTAAACGACGAATCTACAAAACAATACATGGTTTATTCGGGACTAACAAGGTGAACAATGAATCCAAGAAAACAATTGTTTGAGAAACTGATTGAGGCTAAAATTTTGCATTGTTTTTATTACTTCGTTTATTTGAATGTGCACTTAAACTTCTGAATTTAGATGATTATCTTTAGTATCGTTTGAAAGCAAACAGTCTAAATATGAATGCACTTAAACAATACATACATGAAAGAATTATTTTACTATGAAATATTTCGGGGTTTAAGAAAATGAGGGATATTCGTGAGAAAATGAATGCTGGACGAACGATAGATTGAGGTTGTACGTTCTAATGTGTTTAATTGTTAATTAAAGCCGTTGTCGAGTGCATTCTTATCTGCAGTCATGATATTCGTGCATTTTAAAATGATGATTATGTTGCCATATTTACCCACCTATTGAAAATAATTAACAATGTTAATGAGAACTGTGTTATCATAGATATCTTTCAATTGCAAATTATAAGTAAAAATATGTTGCAACATTCTCAACGATGGGAAATTTTGCTTAGATAATGATTACCACATAACTATAGTAAAAGTTATACAATCAATGTTAGTTAATAAGACAATCGGTACTGATGTTTTGAAATGGTTGAACTGTTTTATTTATTAATTAAATACACAAAGAATTATTTACTTATGAAAAGAATACTTATCAGATTGAGATCGATAACTAGCAGAGTCGCCTGAAAATTTGGCTGTCATGGATCTAAGAAGAAACTTTTTAAAGTTACACTGGAAATAGAGCGGACTGAATAATATTAAATCTCATGCAAAGTTTAGCTTCCATTTTGATGTTTTTCATTTTGTTTAAGGTATCGAACTATTATATATTTGAAAACGCTGATCAAGTAAATCATTTTTGTCCCTTCGCGTCTCCAATAAACGTTTTTAAATATTTAACAAACTAATTGTTACATTGCCCAATGTGTTGTTACGAAACAAATAATCATATTGCTGAGAGATGTATCAAAAATATATTAATATCTTTAAATTGAAACGGTCCAAATTTTATTGTGACTGACTTCATGGTTCATTGAGATCAACGTAAATTATGGGAGTATTTGCATTTTATATATTATACTAGTTATAAAATAAACATTCACGTCTTACTCACTACTTACTGAGTGAGTGAGAGGTGACCGTGTATAAAATGACGTTACGTATTCGTAGACGCCTGTCGTGCTAAATTAGTGGGAATATATATTAATTTTATATCGGAAATCTGTGCATAATATTGCATCTATAACATGATAAAAATGCCAAGTAATCCCAATTTATGCGTCTAAGGCAAATTATTTTCATTTCTTTACATGATTTTCACACATTTTATAAACTTATTCCTTACGTATAACAGAAATGCTGTGTTGATTCGTTTATTATAGTCATGCTTTGTATTATAAGTGGCTAATATTTCCCAATATTCATATGTGTCAACATGATTATGACATTTTTTTACAAACCATATACTTAGTTTATAAGCCTTATAAACACATGAAGATGGAAATTCTTACAAATGTTTGCATAGGCATTTTTGGAAATTAATTTTCTTCTACATATAAACTGATTTGATGATATATTCTAATCAGAAATGTAGCGTGTTTGAATTTACATACCGTGAAAATATTTATACGTTTGACGTATATACTTCATAACTATTAAGTGTTAACGAGAAGCATTACTAATTAATTTAATTCAAATATATGTTGAGTGTGCTGCAGAAAAATATCTTTTTTAGACTCATTAGAAAGCAGAAATTTAATAATTGATGCCAATTGTGAATTATAATGTTGATCATCGTGATCGACATGTTTTTTTTTAATTTGCATTTTTGTAATTTTCTATTGAAATACATCTCGTGAATGTCTGGTAATTATTGATGCTGAAAAATGTATTCATTATAGCTTATAAGATTGTTTGGGCAGAGAAGTAGAAATTATTGATTATGACTAGCGTAATTTAGATTAACTTACGAAGTTAAATGTAAGAGAACGCAAAATTATATATTATATTTTTACGTCTTACCGTTACCTGCCATCATAAGTTTAAAATGGCAAAATAATGGCTCCTTGACTTGGTTTTACGTTATTTTTTATTCATGTGTATTTTTTAACATCCCATAATCAACGTTCCCTCTAAGCCGAAGGGTTAGCTGCGCGGAAATTTCAAATGCTGCGCGGGGGCTGCGTGGAGGCTGCGCGGACCGATCAAATATTAATTGAGCAACTGTCTTGTAGTGCGCGCCAACCAGAAATGAGTGCGCGGGGGCTTCCCAACTGCTGCGCGGTCGCGCACGCGCGCAGCCTAGAGGGAACGTTGGCCATAATATGTTAAATTTTTTGAATTGTGACTTTTGCTACTGACTGTCTTTTTACTAATGAAGAAATATGATAAATTTAGTGACAGATGGGTCTGGGTTCAAGTCCCAGTGAAGTCAATATATTTTAATTTGATTTTGAGATCTACGACATAAATGATTCTTATCGAACTTATTTCGTGTGATTTTCCAATTTTACATATAAATTATTATAAATTAAATAAAAAAATATATAATTCAAATCACCACTCGGTCACGGCGATCAGCTATGCCTGTTTTATATAGTATTGTTATGCTGGCACAAAATAGTTGTGGTTAATATTTGTCATATAAAATTTATAATTAAAATTATATGAATATTAACGTGATTAATGTTGCAGAACGTATCTTTTCATTGTGAATAATCTCGTTTTTGTCTAACTGCCAAATACTACGTAAAAGAAGAGGTTGAAAAAGATCTCTATTACTTATAAATATAGAAAAGAAAAAATCAAATATACTCGAACATATATTCTAGAATGTTTCCATGTGGTCCTATAATGCTGCTAAAATATTGGAACATCAGGAGGATGGAATGACGATGTCCAATAAAAGTCAAATGTTCGGTCGACCGTTTCGATGCCCTGTGAACGGGTGGCCTACTTGCCACAGAATTTGCCAATAACTGAGATTATTTGCCACGTTTCAGGATTATTCAACTTGTACCCAAATTCGAAATATTAATCAGTTAGAATATTACAAATAATTATTTACCTGGACGAAATGATGAATTTAAAATTGCGAAACGCTGTTATTCCACTTGTCCTGTAACTACATGTGACGTATTTTCCTTCTTCCTCAGAAGTATCTTCAGACTAAGTTATCAATTTTTATTTTATCAATTTTAGGGTGTTCATTTAACATTGAAAAAATATTTCCACAAAATAACCAACCACCGAATATATCGAAAAATACAAAAGTAATCAAGCTAACGACATTTTGAATAGGTTGTATTCTTAATTTCCATTTTAAATCCAGTTTAAAATATTTACTTGGAAGTGTTTATTCGGCAATATGTATATCAACAGTTATGATATGCAATAAACCCTATTTTATCCAGAATAATTAGGGATGGAGGTAGTCTATTTAATACACACGTTCAGTTTCAACGTTTATTTTTAAATGAGAATTTCAATTATTGATTTTTGTTGAAAGCTAGCTGTTCTTTTTGATGCTGCCAAATCGAGAATACTTTTAAAAAACGTTGTGTTGTTATAATTTTCTTGGCTCTCAGACCACACAATGGCGACATTTAAACAGTGAAAAGCTTCAGAATTTGTAGGACCAACATTCCCTCGCGCAAATATTTCGACTTCTTGATCTTTTTCCACGAAGGCAGACATTACTTTAGTTGTTTCTTCATCTTTTGATATTTGGAATCGTGAATCGTTCGCATCATAATTTAATCACTCAGTGACAATTTTTCGACGCGCTCAGCACATATCGAAGTTTCTGCTATTACTACCGTGATGTCTTTTATATCACTTTCTGCTGCGTTACTGGAACTTACTAATGGTTTTTTTATTGACACATCTAAATAATTCCAACTGTCTGCTGCAATGTAGCAGCAGTCGTTTAAATTGTAATTTCTTATGAAAGCTGATAACTATTTCTTCACTATTTTAGTTTAATAGCATATAATCTTCGCAGCATCTGTTTTCGATGTGAATGTTTGAATGTTTCTATTACAACCTGATTCATTAGTTGTATAACAGACGTGACATTTGGTGAAAGAAATTTTACTGTAAACACGTGCATAGTAGCAAATTCATAAAATTTGTGTTTATTTTTAACAATCCAGATCATGGGTGTCCAACCGGTAGATCGCGATCGACCAGTCGATCCAAAAGAAAAATTTGGTCGATCCCGAAAGATTCCGTGAATTTCGAAAAAATATATAATTTAAATATAAAATACACAAAAATACTAAAATTGAATTATTTCGTAAGCACATACCCATCTACTGATATGTATTTCGCATTTAAAATAAACATTTCTAAGTTTGAAGAAGAGAAAAAACCATTCTAAATAAGTTTCTTATAAGAATCATGTCCGAAGTCGATCGCGAGAAAATTTAAGATTGAAAAGTCGATCCCAGGGCATAAAAGGTTGGACACTCTTGATCCAGATAAACGAGGATCTACTGTCATATTGTGGCACAGGTATTGTCCAAATCGTTTTGATTTACAATAACTTAATAAGATCAAGATATATGTTACAATAACGTCTAAAATGTGAATAAAAAAATAAGATTCTTATTTTTTTTTTTATGCTTTATTTCAGAATCACTATTAAACATGTATACAATTTTATTAGTTCAATTATTGTAATTTGTATTTATGAATAAAGAATTATACATTTTTAATAAAATAAACAATAAGAAGCTATCGTTTCGATTTACAATAACATAACAAGATCAAGATATGTGTTACAATAACATCTATAATGTGAACAAAAAAATAAGATTCATATTTGTATGTATTTGTATCAAAATTTGTATGCTTTATTTCAGAATCACTATTAAACATGTATACCATTTTATTAGTTCAATTATTGTTAATTGCATTTATGAATAAAGAATTATATATATTCAATAAAATAAATAATAAGCAGCTATCTTCTATAAATAATGATATATTTGAAAATAGCAAATAAATATTGTCATTTCGAAAAGAAAACTTGTGCTGTAATATTATGTCGAGTTGTGTTTGGTTAGGCCTGTTTTTATTGAATGAGTATTCCAGTTTTTTCTGTTATTACAGTCTAGTATTACAGTCTCAAGAGGCAGGCAGTTTTATAGATTCAGACTGTGTTTTTCGAGAAAATTGTTGATATATATTACTTATACTTTCTCCACAGGAATTGCGACACAGAGTAAGTTCATTTACTTTAACGGGTCAACTATCAAACTTCTGTTGGATCGATTATTGGCAAAATAATCCCGCCACTCCGCAATAAATAATACATCATATTTTTTTTTTACGTATACTTATTGATGTTTTATTATTTTACGTTTCCAAATCCACGATTTAAGTACATAGGCTCGTTGTTTTAGCTCCTAGTAGCTCACTTCATGCTTGTTTCCGGAGAACTGAAGCATTCATAAAATAAAATGCTCATTTACATAATATATTTATTACAATCATCCTGGCCTATTTCATACATTTAAGGACATTACGCTTTAACTATACGAGTTAATATTTGACAACTCGCCCACTAAGTTTTGGACATTTGATTTATTTGACTGTTGGTTTAGTCCAAACCAGAGAATCTCAACCATTTTTTTCCCATTCCCCCTTTCGCCATTGCTTAGAATATAATTCCTCCCTTCTCAAGATAGTCTAACGCAAACTCAAAAGGTACATTCTAAATGTGCATATATCGATCGTTCAGTTCATTAGACAGACAGCTCCCAGTTATATACACATATAATGGGTATAGCAATATTCAAATGGTCATATTAAATCAAGTAAAATTCATTTGTGGCAAAGATTTATACATTTTATCAACATATTTTATATTCACATATAAGGTACTTAGGTCGCGTTCAGAAAAAGGAAATTATGAAATATTCGTTTAATGACATAGTAGACAAAACCAACATTTTTTTGTCATTCACTAGAAGCTTGTTGACATTAGCATTGTTTTGGTTTCATTTTTTAATCATCTGGTTATTGGTGATGATGAGCGCAAAATTTTACACATAAATGCAAATTTCACGCCAATTTTGTTAATTCAGAGTTGTCTGATCAATGAACTTTACGAACGATATGTAATATTGAAAAATCTTTGATATGCGGCAGCTATCTCTCCTGGAACTCTAACATTTCATTGTGGTATCCCTTACCGATTGGGACCCACTGATCTAAACTGTCTACAGCAATGTCCTGTCTACGCGGTTAATTAATTAACAATTTACCGCCAGTATATTTAATTGATTCAACATTTATTCCATCAGTAAAATTTAATTAAACGCATTGGTTAAAAATACTGCGATGTTTATCCGTTTTATTTTTACAAATAAAAAATCGATGTTGTTATAAATTAAAATTATTTACGACTAAGTTATGTTGGCCAATTTTGTGTTTGATATCCTAATTGAAATATTCTTTTTGCAGCGGTTTCGCTGGTGTGGAAATAAATTTTCGATATAAAATTTAAATTGATACTCACGATTTTTCTTGGCTCACTGCTGTGCTCTGTAAAAGTGGCTGCAAAATATATTTTATCTTCACGTAAACAAGCAATTTAGCGTTAAGAATAATTACGTAGCAAATTGCAATGGTAAAATAATAAAAAAATATATCAACGAACATTTTAGTTTGGTAACACTTCACTTTTATTTGAGTATTAAAATATTAAATGATTGAAAGACATTTCAAATTTTTTAAGCATTGCTTCACTCCAGATCGTAAATTTGATGAATTAAAAATGCCATCGGAAGTAATATGGACTGAAGAAAAATCTAGTGGCTTAATTTACAGAAGCCTTTTTCCCGAGACTCCCTATAAATTTGGTTTGGCATTTTTTTTGTCGGCTACCATAAGGAAGTGGTTGAATTGAATACGTTCTCTAAATTCTTTTTCACCACTGAAGCGAGCATAAAAAGTTATATGGAGTAAAATATCAGGCGCCATAAAGACGACAAATGTTAGAATTTTTGTGAAAGTCGTCGACGACATGTGCATTCGCGTATTTTGTTTCTTGCTAACGCTACATTTATCAAAAGTTCTATGCTACAATGGCAAAAAATGTTAAGTCCAACTTACTAGGTAATGGTGAGATTCCAGGGTACATATATATTTATTTATTTGTGCCATAGATAACATTTTTAACCCTACTTGTTAACTAATAAAAGAATTTCCCTTCTATGTTTTCATTGTTTCACACGATCATTTACAATTCATATAAATTTTGGAAGTAAATACTCAGCTATTTTCTTCTTACAATCGAGTTCTACCAAGTAAAAGCCAATTCAATCAATTATTTGTTTAATTTAATATGTTATGTAGAATTCGCAGCAATGTACATATGAATTATGGCCTCCAATCCCAGGATCCCGGGATTGTGAAAATTAGAGAATGTTGAGCGATGGCTAATTATTTTTTGGAAAATGGTTAATTCCTGGGATTTTGGATTCGGATTTTTCGGAAGAGTTAAAAAAAGGTCTCACGTCGCTTCGTATTGGGAAATCCGTAAATTCCGTGTCTTGGAAATCGACTATTTTTTTTTGAAAAAATCCCGAGATTTCATAATCGCCGAGCAAAAATTTTTCAATCCCGAAACCCAATTCATACACGATTTTATGTTAAATTTTCAATCCCGAGACCCCGTGATCACAAAGAGGGTCCGAGATTGGAAACCCTAATAGCAATGTTTTGCAAGGTTGCGATCAAAAGAAAAATTTGCACGATAATCCACATGTTCTTTGTATGAAAAGGTGACGTAGCTTTATGGTAAATAATAAAATCTTTCGGATAGCCATGTCTTATTACAGAATAATATATTGGTATATTTGTATGGTTGAAGTAGGCATTGATACTATCAATAAAAATATGAAAACAAACATGACGACATGGATAATAGGAAACTTTTCCCATTCAAGTAGGCAATCGAGTAGAGAGAGAATTTTATAGGCTACTTATCTCTTCCCTCAATTTCGCGATGCAGTACCATAAATATTTGGTAAAGCAGTTTCACGTCGCATGCAAGTTGTTGTTGTTAGTTTGAATATTTTCCGATGGCACATCAAAAGCTCCGAACCAATCTGGCTATTTCACTACTATGGGATACTTCGATTCTTATGAGTACATAGGTTTATTTCCGTGTCCCTTTTATGAGCCCATTGACCCATATTATAATATTTATAATATTTCCCGTTTGAACGTCCACTAATACCTTTGAGCGAAATGCGCAATGGCCTGCAACATTCAGTGGATAAATAAATTGTTCTTTATATTTTCTACGATGTAACATACATAATTCTATTTTTTGCCTTGATCGCTACTAGATATGAGAATTTCCCCTTTGATCTATTGAACATATTATTTTCGCTACTTTTTATCACGCCCAAAATACATTGAAATTAGAAAGATTTCTTGCAAAATTTGATTCTGTATGGCTGGACGTAGTATGGGAGTTTATTATAAGAAAATCATTTCGCATTCATCGTTAAATACGTACGTAATTTGGTTAGGGTCAAAGTATTTTCCATAAATATACAGTTCGACAAATTTCTCTTCCAAAAAATATGCCAAAAGTATATATTTTCCTTGGTGGACGCAACAGTTTTTTTTACTAAATTATTTGTTAAAAAAGTGAGTTTCTACGTCACTTAATTGAGCTGATAATCAAAACAAAGGAATTATAAGTAAGTATAAAGATATGAAAAATATACTAAACAATATTTTACGAACATCTGAAAAAACAAGATTTAACTGGGATTCCGTTGTTAAATATTCAATAGTATACATATTTTTATTAATACTCTATTTCAGTGTTTATCAACTGGGAGCCCACCGGCCGCTTAGGGGCCACAGCATGTTCCAAGGAGGTCACAGAGAAAAAATAATTTTAGGATAGGTCCATAAACACCCAGGATTTGTTAATCGGGCAGCCAACATATTTTTAATTTCCGAGAATTGCTAATAAAAAAGCTCTTGTGTCTCTTCATGTTGGGAAATCTATAGGTTTTTATGAAATCGTAAATTCTGAGAAGAGCTTAAAAAAAATGTTGCGTCTTTTCGTTTTGGTAAATCAGAAAATTCCTGGGTATACTCAAATCCATTTTTTCAAAAAATATTTATTGATCTGTATTCAAATCACATTAGTTCATAGTAGCTCAACTGCATGCTAGGCTGATCTGATGGTATACATATATTATATATAAGTTAAAAAGAAATTATTGAAAAAATCTTTCTAGTCGGAGTCTTTTTTTACACGACTCCACGCCTTGGGAAAAACATAAAATTGTATACAAAGGCACGCTTTAAATAGTTCTATAAACCAGAATTCAAGATTTTTCGCCTGTCTTTTTTTATTATCAATGAATCGAGATGTGTTCTGTTGTTGTTTTGAGATGATGCTAATACCAGATGAAATAACAAACAAACAAGGCAACAACTCCTCACAACGGTCACGCCGCTTAGACAGGTACGTGCATATATAATTCCCTCTCGGCTGTATTCAAAGGGATGCATACCTTTCACTTTAAAAACGCTACAACATAATCTCAAAAGAATCTTTTGAGTTATTCCAGCGGGGTTTCGACGCATAGAGTATTCACACAAAGAGCTTATAGATCTACAAAACCACCTCCTCCCATATACACAGCGCGAGGCTTGCTTTTGTGCTTGCTCACCCAACACCATGCGTGATTTACATACTAGGAAATCCCATAGAGAGACGAGTGGGCACGAGTGCAGATTATGACAGACATCTCTAACGGTACAGCTATAAAATTAATACCTTTGTTGTCTTCGCAGAATCCTTAGTAATACACATTTTATTCGTGAACACAGTTATTGTTGGCAACATTTTGTTCAACTATCAATCGAATTTGATGCCTCGATTGAATATAAACTTGAAATGACCGAATACAAATTACAGCAAAAACAGCAATACCATTATGGCCATACTTTAAACCAGTGGCCGCCAGACGGTGGTCTGCTGAAAAATCGGAGTTTTTGCAGTAACGTCAGCCTAACTGAATTCAGTCAACGAAAATCACACTTATTTATTTTTAATAAATGCGTTATTACTTTTTGATATTAAAAAAAAAACTTTTATTATTGTTGTTATACAAATGTTTGTACCGTTTTTTATTGACTCCGTTGATAATATGAGAATAGTAAATTTTTCTCTGATAACTGCTTGTTACTCAGTCGTTCAACCTCCCTTTTTCGGAAAGATTTAGGATGGAAATATAACAAGATCACTATCTAATCGCTACTACTAATCACTATTTCTACGCAGCTATGGTTAAGTAAACATAAAAAAAAACTCTTCCGCTTAATTGTAGCATTTTAAGGTTATTAGTTTAACCTTCTTGATACCTTTCCAAAGAGCAATCAAATTTCGATTTATAACGTATATTATCCAGCATCGGCCGTTAACACTGGTTTTTCATTATTGATTTAACTTAGTAACACGTAGCGAGAAGTTATACGATGTGTTAAATGTCATATTACGTTGTTTACCATCGTATTTATATAATGTTATTTTAGGGGTTTTCATAGTAATATATTCTGAAATAAAATAAACATATCATATTTATTATATTTGTTTTTACTGTCTGAATATAAACAAAACCAATTTTATATGTCGTATTGTAAAATGTATTAGCTGTAAGTAGTGACACATGGCAAATTGCTATTATTTATCAAAGCGTGCTTTTTATGATTTATTCTTTTGTAACACACTTCATAACTAACTATGTTTGTTCCTTTTATGAAATTCACACAGTGGTAAGAAAAAGTGAAGTTGTTTTGTCGGAAAGAGATGGATATCATTTTTTCCCATACTTACGACCGTCATACGAACATACGTAGTTTCACTTTCTTTATATATTATATTATGACTATTATATAGTTGCATTTATACTACACCAGTGGTCGGCAAACTGCGGCTCGCGAGCAACACGTGGCTATTTGCCCGCTTGAGCGTGGCTCTTTTAGAAAATACCACATACAGTGAGATTGAAACTTCGTGTCCCACGCGCAGAAGTCGGTTTTCGGTCTTAAAACTTAGAGTCGGAAGGGGCGATCTCAGAGAACGTACCTCAGTCAGATTGAGAACTTTTTAAACAAAAGCCAGCTTAGAAGTGCCCTTATCAAGATAATATAGTTGATAGTTTGAGTTTAAAAAAATTGGAACCCCAAAGACATTTCAATCGTTGTATAGTTGATATTTGGCTCAGTTGACTAATGAGTTTGCCGACCACTGTACTGCACAAGCCGTATTACCGTGGCGGTAAAATTCTATCGACCACAGAGTTTACCACACAATTATCACCCTAACTTTAAGCGTATTAGATGTGAAAGTTCTTTGAGAGTTGCGAAAAGCTGGACAGGCTTTGCGGTGCACACAATTCCACAATTTTGTTATTATAAATATTTAAATTGTTGAATCTGTAGCTTGTAGTTGCGTTGCGGCCGGATTCGGAATACTTTTCTTACATTGGATCTTTCAGTCAGTATATTTCATCACACATATCCGCTCCTGAAAACAGGGTGAAGTGAATGGAATTAGCTTACTGTTATAACCATCATTATATCCTTATCCTATCTGAAATGGAAAGGTTGAGGGACTGTATAACAAGAAGTTCTTGTAAAACCAATTTTACTGTTAAGATATTACACTGAGACACCTTATGCTCCAATCACAATAAAGGATTTAGAGTTAGTGATAATACAATAAATTAATATTTTTAAATAATACATACCTATGACGTTATGACGTATTATTTGGATAATATTTTGGCACCTCTTTTGCACTTATGTAATTTATATACACCTCTCACACTAAAATAATAAAAATACAACAATTAGAACCTCAGTTGTTATATAGAATAAGGTTTTCCGAGCCTTTTTCATATATTTTTGAAGCATTAATGTTCTCACAAATTATCAACGGAAATTTGTTTATTTTATCTGCGTTTTTGTCAATGTCCAAAAGGTTTTCTTTCTTACGCCATATTGCTTACATAATATACGAAACAGACTTCTGACATAATTTTTCTCGTTATTTCCTAAGTCTGCTATATCAATGGTATACTGTAAGACGTTATTTCTACGCCATAAGTCAATTTTAGTTTAATATAAATGTACCTCGGCTCGGAACCGTTAACTCGGTAGTAATTAATGATTGACAAAATAAGGGTTTCCCATTGTATTCTTAGTCCATATTGTTATTGATCCAGAATATTTTTACACAAGAAACACGACAAAGTATGCTCGTATTTTTTGTATGAATAGTAAGTATATTTGCTTACCTTCATAATAAGGCCGAGTGGTCCAGCCTGCCTCTCTGTCAACATAACATAATTGAGTTTCCGAGACGCGAGCCTTTACGCAATACTAAAATAGAGTATTATGCGCCTGCCCAAGTACAATTTCGAATCCTTACTTCCGCATAATATTGGGTTCGGGATTTCGTTTATTTCGCCCAAAGAGACGCCGTAAAAGTAAATTAAATTCATTTAAAATTCGTACGGCGTAGCTAACTAAATACGTAATTATTTACGGTAAGAAAATGGAAATAGTTTTTTTCACAAGCAGAATATTGAGACCCTCGAAATAATTGCCGCATCATAATCAGAGTGAGATTTCTTAGATACCAACCAAGATCCTATCACTTACTTCACACTACATACAGAGTTATAATAATGAATGGTAGATAATAATCATTCTAACTAAGCGACTGAGCAGCTCTCGGTTTATTCTTCTTCTTCTTTCTTGTTCCATTTTCTCAAGCATAACTTCGGTAAAAGTATTATTCGGACAGCTATTTTTTCATAATATAGTTGATGCCCAAGTTATAGTTAGAAGTGATTTTATTTTAAATTCACATCGAAAATAGATCACGCATAGTTACGACCTAGGATGACTATATAAAAAAAAAACATAATTTCCTACTTTGTATGAGCTATAAAATCATCAATAAGCAATACAACGTTGCAATTTTAAGACATCCACATTTGTTTCATAATCCACACAGCTAAGGCATACAATCCCGGGATCCCGACTAATTTATCTATCCCGTACTCCCGGGATCGTCTTAATACCGATCGCGGGATTTTTGAATTCACTATAACACGTTAAAAAATATGTTTGATATCCTGATTCTTCCCAATTTACTACTAAGAATATTTTCAATTTTAATTTTATTTCTCGAATACGAGTGCTTGTGATATCTATTCTACTCGAATTGGTCTCAAACAACTGTGATTTATAAAGAAATGTCGCCTTGGCCAACACAGCCAAATATTATTTATATACATTGCGTAAAAATTGGTTGCATATATCAAGTACGAGTGTCATGTGAAATTACTTTTTTATTTTATTTCTGTGTACCATGCGCTGATAATTAATCATATATATATATATATATATATATATAAGTATATCTTACGGCACTTTGTGGCACAACACGTCTTCAAATTACCGGGCGTACTTGATCATTTAGAATTACTGGCTCATTTGTCACTTATGTGATCATTGGTCAATGGAGATTTATATATGGTTGTGTTGCGCTTGACAAGCTGATACCGATGGTGTTAATATATATAATTGATGAAATAAGTGCGAATTTCGCGTGCAGCAAATATGCTACTATATACTTTTTTATCCCTGAATATAGAGTAGCATTTGAGTGATCGTGTCCATTCATTTTTTAAAGCGTTAACATGATCTCACAATGCAACGTTGCCATAAATTTGCCCAATGAGCATGGGCTTTGGAGGGGGGAATCGAATCGCGTCGTCAAACCAAGGCCGTCTGAGTATTTTTCAAACTGTTTTTTTAACTGAACAGTTTTGTACAACAGGTAGGTATAGAAGTGATATGTATCAACGTCGTATCGAAAAGATTATGTACCTTTCAAACGGTATATACGGAAACGGAAATTTATTTAAACTTTATTGTGAAATGGGCTCTTTTATTGTTTAGTTTACTATGTTTTATAGAATACATACTTGATTATGTATTGACTATTTTTATATAAATATATTATTTTAAAATCATCTATTTTTTAATGTATTATTAATGAATCATGTTTATTTTCAAATTGAATGGCAGAAAGAAGGGTCCCTGGGACAATTTATGGATCTCCCACTGTATAACATACCTACCACATTGAAACAATTTCTTATCTTATATAATCTTACTTGTATATATCATTTGCTGTATTTATTTTTTCGTTTTCTTTTTGACTATTCTTTTAGTTTATTTAGGTATTAATTTCTAAATTTAATATTTTATTGTAGGTATTTAATTGCCACCTGTGTGGTCGAGTGGTCAACGTTGTTGGCTTCGGTTACGGGCTCGAATCCCAGTACGGACAGTTTTATAAATTGATTTTTCAATCGATTTATGAATTTCTGTTCGAAGGCATGGATGTATGTGATGTCTTGAATTCTCCCCTCCCACCCGTCCCATCCTATGAACGGGGTATATTGGGAGTGATTAGCTCACCACTAGTCCTGTCCTAGCTCTATCCTTCTATTCTTACTCTCTTTGGAAAAAGAGATGTTGAGCAACTGAGTAACAAGCAGTTCTCGTAGAAACACTTTTGTTGAGATAAACTCCATAAGGAGTCCATATGCTCTACATTGGGAGCGGACATGGTAAAAAAAATATATATCACTACATGTTAATAATATTATTATTTTTTATGTTACTTACGATTTATATTTTTTATTTAATATTATAAAATATGACGATGAAACATAATATGCACCACCCGCCCATCTTCGCCATCCTCAGATTCAGGTGATAATGACATAAATATTTTTTAAAAATCAAACTGAAAAATTTCTTGAATAAAATATTTTATTTTATAAAACGCTTATGTTTTTTCTTAGATTCCGAAAATTTAAACATCAATGAGGATGTTCCGTCAAATGATCAGCTTTAAATTGTTAAAAGGGTTGACGTTCATTAAATCATTTGATAGTTATATTGTTTTTTGTATAATTATATTATTTATATTACAAGATATGTAGCTATATTTGTTTTCCAGTGTAATAAAAATTGACATATAGGTTTTTTTGCATCCCTTAGTCAAAACCCATAAAATTATTTGATAATTGAACTTTAAAATATTTTTATTCCATTTTTTGTAAATATTATCAAAACTATTTGCGTGCATGTAGCCCCTTGTTAAATTTGGCTGCATACGACAAGTCCTTTGTTAGTTAAAAAAGCAATATCATCAAATCAGTACATAATTGCAATTTTTATTAATGGTTTGATTATGAAATTGTATAAAACGTTGTGCCTTTTAAAATTTCTCGTAAAATACATGTATTTCGTGTGTCGCGTTTTTAGTGTTTACGAATACACTTTATTCGTAACTCTTGCAATGGTCTGATGATGCTTCTTAAAGAGGCGAAACACGTGTCACACTTTGTTACACAACAAGTTGAATTACAAAACTATCAAATTTTCTGTAAATAAATGCCGCATGTGTGGTTGAGTGGTCACCGTCGTTGGCTTCGGTTACGGGCTCGAATCGAACGGACAGTTTTATAAATTGATTTTTCAATCGATTTATGAATTTCTGTTCGAAGGCATGGATGTATGTGATGTCTTGAATTCTCCCCTCCCATCCGTCCCACCCTCTGAACGGGGTATATTGGGAGTGATTAGCTCACCACTAGTCCTGTCCTAGCTCTATCCTTTTATTCTTACACTCTTTGGAAAAAGAGAGGTTAAGCAACTGAGTAACAAACAGTTCTCGTAGAAACACTTCTGTTGAGATAAACTCTCTCCCTCTCCCTCACAAAACTCCCTCTCTTTTTCCAAAGAGAGTAGGGATAGAAGAACAGGGCTAGGACAGGATTAGTGGTAAGCTAATCGCTCTCGATACGCCCCGTTCATAGGATAGGATGAGTGAGAGGGGGGAATTCAAGACATCACATACATCCATGCCTTTGAACAGAAATCATAAATCGATTGAAAAATCAATTTATAAAACTGTCCGTACCGGGATTTGAACCCGGGCCTTCTGTAGCGGTAGCCAACAACGTTGACCACTCGACCACATAGGCGGCTAAATATGTTATTAATAATAATGTTATTAATTTTCATGTTACTTACGATTTATAATTTTTATTTAATATTATAAAATATGACAATGAAACATTATATGCACCTCCCGCCCATCTTCGCCATCTTCAGATTCAGGTGATAATGACATAAATATTTTTTAAAAATCAAACTGAAAAATTTCTTGAATAAAATATTTTATTTTATAAAACGCTTATGTTTTTTCTTAGATTCCGAAAATTTAAACATCAATGAGGATGTTCCGTCAAATGATCAGCTTTAAATTGTTAAAAGGGTTGACGTTCATTAAATCATTTGATAGTTATATTGTTTTTTGTATAATTATATTATTTATATTACAAGATATGTAGCTATATTTGTTTTCCAGTGTAATAAAAATTGACATATAGGTTTTTTTTGCATCCCTTAGTCAAAACCCATAAAATTATTTGATAATTGAACTTTAAAATATTTTTATTCCATTTTTTGTAAATATTATCAAAACTATTTGCGTGCATGTAGCCCCTTGTTAAATTTGGCTGCATACGACAAGTCCTTTGTTAGTTAAAAAAGCAATATCATCAAATCAGTACATAATTGCAATTTTTATTAATGGTTTGATTATGAAATTGTATAAAACGTTGTGCCTTTTAAAATTTCTCGTAAAATACATGTATTTCGTGTGTCGCGTTTTTAGTGTTTACGAATACACTTTATTCGTAACTCTTGCAATGGTCTGATGATGCTTCTTAAAGAGGCGAAACACGTGTCACACTTTGTTACACAACAAGTTGAATTACAAAACTATCAAATTTTCTGTAAATAAATGCCGCATGTGTGGTTGAGTGGTCAACGTCGTTGGCTTCAGCTACGGAGGTCACGAGCTCGAATCCCAGTATGGACAGTTTTATAAATTGTTTTTTCAATCGATTTATGAATTTCTGTTCTAAGGCATGGATGTATGTGATGTCTTGTATTCCCCCCTCCCACCCATCCTATCCTACAAACGGGGCGTATCGAGAGCGATTATCTTACCATTAGTCTTGTCCTAGCCCTATACTTCTAATCCTACTCTCTTAGGAAAAAGAGAGGTTAAGCAACTGATTAACAAGCAGTTCTCGTAGAAACACTTCTGTTGAGATAAACTCCATTAGGAGTCCTATTAAAAATATAAACCACCAACCAATATCTTAAACAAGTCGCAGAAATATTTTCTACACTGATTATTAGAATAATAAAATAAAATGGTGGAAAACTTTTAATTTTGTAATTTTTTCAATAGTTTCTTCAAAACAAAATATGAGATGGTATGAAAACCTTCAACATGACAATCCATCATTTACTGCAAACACATTATGTATGTATGTATGTATGTTAACGATAAGTAGTTCAACAAAAATAACTCTGCTGTGTTATGACGACAAAATTTCATATATAATTCTGGCAACGTTGCATGAGCCAATAAATGTGTTTATTAAAATGATCAACATAGCGACGTTAATAATAGATGATTTTTTTAAAAGTATAAAAATAATATTTATAGATATATAATAGCTGACTATATTTCAGGTGTAATGGAAAAGGTATCAAGTTGCTACTACATCTGTGTAATTATATATGACATGTGAAAGAGTGAGCAACTAAGGTCGGTTATTCACATATGACCCACTAAATGTGGTGAGATATAAATATATATATATATATATATATAATATTTCAATTGCTGACATTTTTAGAAATAACATAAATACCAAAGACATATCCATAACCTGTGATATACCGTACTTATAGTATGAGTAGTTATTTTGGACTATACAATAAACGTCAGGAGAACATGTAAATATTACTGTAAATCGTATTTTAATGGAAAACAATGTTTAGATATTTCCATAATGGTAGTTTAAAATGTGTAATGACAATGTCCACGTTATTATTTTTTGCTTTTGCCGTGTTTTATAGAGTTCGCTTTCAGAGTTTTCGCTTGTATATTTTATATCCGAAACTTTGAGAATTCTGCGGTCAGCAATCAAACACGCCACACCCTTCGTAACTTAGTTTACACTGGAATTTTAAAATACGGAAATGTGCAAGCCCTATAAATATTCATAAGGTTCACCAACCAAAGCTCATTGAGAATTTGAAAAGGGTAGACGAAAAAGGAGTCCGCTGCGGTAAGAACTGGGTAGAAATGGGAGACTGCAGTGTTTTCGTCTCACACCCCTGGTCTGCTTTTGAGGGAAACATAAGATAATTGAATTTTAAGTAAGTCCCAACTCTTTAATCATGATCACACTAACAATTTTCGTTAAACGGATTTGCAATCACGATTTGGCCTACAAAGATAACAGTCGCATGATACTCATAGTAAGCAATTTGGCTTAGCGTTGAAATTGTAAAACGTTTTATATTTTACGTTATTTGGTTATACCACTTATACCTTTTCTTTTTAAATCAACGGCTTTGGAAATTTTGCAGATATTTCAGCTGTGATAAAAACATTTACTTTTCACATTAATTGCAATTTATTTTATAATGGAGAGCTAAACCTTAATAATATCAGCATTGATTTAAGTTGCTAAATGTATGTAGTAACCATTCAAAATATATAAACTTTAATTGTTTTAATTTTGTAAGTTTGCGGGATATTATATTTCTTGACAATTTTATTATAGTATAATATTTATTGGCATCAATGTCATTTTTTCGTCAAGTTCTTTTACACACTATTGACAGTTTGAAAAGAATGCAGTTTTAAAAATAATAGTTCATTAGTAGAGAAAATACTGCAATGGCGAGAGTTGGGAAAGTTGCCATTAAACATAATAAAACAATATTTTGCATGGCATTTTCGGTGTTAAACTTGTGGTAGGTATATAATATTTAAAACAGTATGGTTGTAACCGTTTTTTTTGTCTGAGCGAACATGTATTAAAGATATTGGCTATTCAATCGAAAGTATTTTATTTTCAATAGCAAATTTGAGATAAACTCATGTGGAATTAAATCGCTTATGATTGGCGAGGTTCAACAGTTTTCCTTATTCTATACAATATATTTATATATATGCCATTTCGACTGTTATATACTATTTTAACAAAAAACCGTTTTTAATCGTATGGAAAAACTAATTTTAATAAAAAAAAAAATAATTTTTGATTCTATAGTTTCTTAAACGCCTTTAGACAAAAACCATTTTGACCTTACTGCGTAAGTCGGCTTATGATCGTAGGAGAAAAAGATCAGAAATGACTTTCATAAATTAAATGATAAATTGATTTTTTGTTGATATTGATGACCCTTCCAGCAATGATGACAGACATTTATGGCGGTTGAATGTGTTTTTTATCACTAAGCTACAAAACGGCAATATGTTTGTATACCTAAAGTGAAATCTCGTTTTTACGTGTTTTAGGTGACTGAAAAATAACAACGGAGTTAGACGTAGCACGTATGTAAATTGGTGGCATTGATTTTTAAAATATTTCTGTGCTGTACACAATAAACACTTTCGATTTTTTTTAAAGGTTTTAACGTCATCAAAATAATTAAATATATGTTAAGTCTTTGCCTTAAAATGTACCTACATAATTTTGAATATTTCAGACGCAAATTGCGGGAAATAAAACTTAAAGGCTGGTACTAAAATGAAACATAACTGTAAGGATTGCACGCAAATAGCGGGATGATGTGAATTCCGAGGACGTAAAAAAGGGATTTTTCTGTATCGACATAACTTAAATTATAATATTATGTCATTATTTAGATCAGCGTTTCTCAACCGGGAGCCATGTGACCCCCTGGGGGGCCACAGCATGTCCCAAGGGGGCCACAGAAGAAAATTTCAGTTTTGGGGAGCCACAGCAGACTTAAGGGGGGCCACGGCCACCCAAAATATAATGAACTAAAATTTATATTTCAATGAAATAGAATACAGTAGGACAATTATACATTGCAGCAGAAATAATGTATGTATTATATATACTTTTTCTATTATTTTCCAATGGTATTTAGGGATACCATAACTGCATCTAAAAGTAAGTGTCGACAATATTGTATTGACTATCTTGTCCACGGATTTCTTTCATCACCCCGTGACAATATGAAACTCATGTGCTTAATATGTTTTGCTTCGCTAATACTAATATCCATTTTATACAAAACACATGGGAATGAAAGAAAAAACATTTGAATAATTTAAAAAGCTTTAAGAAGTTTCCACATCAAAGAAAATAGGACATATAGTATCCAGGCATTTCTAATATAAACACGAAACATTCATTTACTAAGCGTCTGTTCAAGTTCACCCGTGTACATGAACGCCTGAAGATGCCAAAAGGCGAAACCCAGGTCGTTAGTGACAAAATCTTTGAGAATGTACATAATTTGAACGATTCAAATTTATTGAAATTCCACCAAGCACCTTCAGTCGAAATCTTAATTTTTTAAATAATAATTTGTGTACAAAATTTTGTGTTGTATTTTTTAAAAAATAAATGTATATTTTTTCATTTTCCCGAGCCCCGAGAATTTTATTACTATGGATAGGGGGCCACAGAAAAATTTGAGACTCAAAAGGGGGCCACGGGCTTAAAAAGGTTGAGAAACTATGATTTAGATAATTCAAACAAAATTAAATAAAGAAATATGCTATTTTTATTTTGATGAATATTTTGAAAATACGATAACGACTGACTTTGGTTCTTTTGTAAAAACACTTTACATGCGAATAAACTTCTAACATCCTATGAACCATTTCTTTCTGCCTAAGTTTCTGTCGTCGAATCGATTCGGCGTCTTTCGCTTAACTTTCTTTTGGAGGAAATCAATCAATTGACGCTATTCAGCCGAAGGAATAAATGCACATCAATAAAAGCCTTTCAGGAATGAAAATGTTTTTGACAGACATAATAAAATAAATTTTCTTTGCTGCGTAACCCCAAAAATAAAGCTCAACTAAGAAACGATCGTGGCATAAAAAATATTGTTCTCTATTCTTTATTTCTGGTTCATATTCTTGCGATAAGATATTTTGTCGTATTTTTCCATGAACAATATAAGAATTTTAAATCATATTAAAATAAACTGACTTTTTTAATACGGTAGATACGTTCCACGGTGTGTAAAAAATGCGACACGCCTTATGTGTTATGATATAATGAAGTATTTTGTTTGTTATTACTGTCTTGTATTACATGAGTTTTTTTGTTATTAATCTGTTATCCGCTTCTGTGTTTTTGTGTCTGAGAATCGTGCTAAAACAATACTTCGTGTCATAATATAAAGGACCTTGTTATTTCAAAATCGTGTAAAAAGGAGTTGGGTGTAGTAACTTATGTGGGTCCTTTAATCGAGTGGTCCGTTATTCTTGCGCCTTTGTCGTACAGGATTTTGTGGTCATTTTTATTTCAATCATTTGTATTCTAATGCTAACTAACGTTTTATTGTGATTTTAAGAACCCCTTCCTCCCACTTTTCTCTAATTTCTCATAACTAGGAGTATATAGGACGATAAACTAATTGTTATTTGGTTCCTAGCAAAACCATCAATTCTATTCGTACCCTTCAAATGCCAAATATATGTGGAGGAACTAAAAAAACATTCATTTCTTGTAAGACAAATGTGTTTTTTTGTAATGTAAATTCTTTGGATTTGTTTATTATGGTGAGCTAATAATTTCGATTGACTATTTTTTAAATGTAATTATTTTCAATTTCAAAGATGAATCATACTAGTTTTCGTATAAACGAAAAAGTACCGCGTAATTGAATTTTATATACATAATATGTTTCCCAAAATAATCGTTCCTACCATCACCATCTCGAGGACGTTGGAAAAATAAACATGCTTTGTTATAAGACGGACTAGTTATATTTTTGGACCTAAGAATAATAAATAAATTTTATTCAAAGCTAATTCAAAAAAAACATATTTGTGTAGTGTTTAACAATACGGTATGTTTCAAATGCTAAAGCTTAACAAATCATAATATTTTTCTTTTGTTATCAAACATTTTTGTTGAAGACCACGATTCGTGGAAATTTTCTCATTTTCACTGCATTTGTTTACAGTAGTTGAGCTGTTTGTATGAAATGCCAGAAATTTATGAAAAGAAACGAATAATTTATTCATGAATTTTTGTATTCACTTTCGACATTGTGCGCGGTAATGATAATGACCGTGGTAAACTTGAATCTTTTGACTTTAGTTTTATGAATCATAATAATTACTTTTTTTTTTAAATTTGAAAGTGAATCTGCTCCCATCTATTGAGGAATTCATTGACAGTAAATTTAAAATTGGAAAAATTTCGATTTCTTTTACCGTGAAGTCATTGACATAAATTTAACCGACTATCTCAACTCCAATCCTATAGTACATATTAAAAGTTTCTACGGGATAATGTTTAGATAATTTGAAATGAAAAACCAATCAAATAATGTATACCATAATTAATTGTTATCATTTAATTAAATGTCAAGTATATTTTGACATATATCCACCATCTACCATGTACCACCTGACCAAACGATTTTTACCTACAATTACTAACAACTCGGTTAATTATAACACTTACAGAGCATCCCGTGTAACAAACCAGTACCGTACAAAATAAATAGTATTCGTTGTACACACTGATCCTAAAACATTGAGATAAAAATTTAGAGACACATAAATAATAATGGTTTGAGAATTACCAGCATGGCCAAGATTTCATAACAATTATTAATGTTGAAATTTCATCATGCTACATTATCAACGAGAGTTGAAGTGTAGAGTGGTCCATAAGACGAGACAAATCGTCACGACTTTTCATGTTATGTTAGGCAAGTATTTATTATTCGATTATTACTATATATTATGAAACTTCTTAGCCTATCTCAACGTAGATCAAAAAAGCTTTAAAAGATAACTTTCACAGTGTTGTACACATTTTTTTAAGAGTGCTCAAGTAATAAGAAATCAGTTTTTCCTTTAGTATAAAAAATAAACGAATGTGGACAAAATACGATTAAAAGAGTTGCTCCTCAAATATCCAATGACATAGTTACACTCGCAAAAATGTATCCACATTATCAATTTTCCGCTGTTATATTTATATTTTCTGTGATCATTTTACGTTTAAAAAATATGTGCACGTACAAATAGGCAAACCTTATTGTATTACCTATACTTTCATATTACTGAAACCATCACGTATTATCATTATATTAGTGTTTGCAAAAATAGTTTGCTATGTTTTACGCGAATTGATTTTTAAAAAATCGATCTCGTCTTGCCCACCCGGTAAAATATTTTGATACGCCGTACATAAATAAATCTTTTGACTGAACGCTGGTTGCATGTGATTGTTATCAATAATTCTTCGGCTGTCTGTTGCCAGCCGCAGATTCGATCCACATTCGACGATGGGGGCAATAACTTTGAAGAGCATTTTTTATTGCATCAATCTTCTGCTAGTTTGGCAATAAATCTTATTGCAAATAGATACCCACGGGAATGGATTTCCGAATTGCGCCGGGTATTGGTAAAATGTTTAAGCCAAACAAAAACTTATTAATCGTTAATGCAACTACAAAAATAATTGTATAATTATCATACTTACCACAGGCATGACTTTATATTTTATCCTTAATAAATTCATTACTTGAATACATTTTACCGCTTTAACCAAAATATAATGATGCGTCAAATATACATAATTAGATTTATAATATTGTAGCAGGATTAAACGGAAAAATTGAAATACGAAGCAAAATAACTTAAAATTCCAGTTCATATCGTAAATCCGTTATTGATGAAAAAATGTTGAATGTGTCTGTTCTCATTTTATTATCAAAATACACACAATCACGAAAGGGATGCTGAAAATTGATTATCCCAAATAACGACAAGAAAGCAACAGTAAGTCTTCACTACCCAAACGCGACAGACAAGTCATGCTATTAAAAAATACGACATGCAGGGAGGAAATTACAATAAAAACCCTAGGCTAGACCATGAACTAATGCTATTTACCTATACATACAAATATTTTTTCATAATCGGATTAATACAATGTAACATTAATATACATATACTCGCTGTCTTCTTTTTATGTGACTTTTTAATGAATAACAGATATATGTTTAAATAAAGGCATGACAGGCCATGTTAAAATATTGTTATAAGACGACGCCATATAATTAGTGTTATAATGTACATGACAAAATGTTAATTTTAATCACACGAATGGACGAAAAAATGACAGTTTATTGTTGTGATATTTGTGCTAGAGCTGTGTGTAAAATGAATATGAATGTGAAATCTTGTTGCATGACCTTCTTACCAGGGTGTAGAAATATTATGCGCTTTTTTGGTTTGGCGATTGCACCCAGACGTCCGGGAGCTGAATCCCCTTCCTCATATGTTTCCATTACTATGCTAATAAGGATATTTCCGAATTCCGGGATCGTCCGCTTTCTATAAGAACAATATGGCGATGCTTGGCGCCACCTTATCTCGTCTCTTTCGTCGGAGAAGTCACGTAATGAAGCTGTCAAAATGCGTTCGGGGGGCGGAGGGGTGTTGTCTGTTATATCCGATGTTTCGCTGAATGTCAGCTGCAGACTTGGTATTTGCCCGCGAAACCACCACCAATCATTTCCAGACTTTCCATTAAGTTTAATATTATTTGTCTATTATCAGACAAAACTAGTTAGTTACGCCGTAGGACGAGTAGAACCTCACCATGAAATATGCAATTTCATCTGACATATCCCCATTATCGCCCATCTCTCTGTAAGATAGATTTGTTTTGTATTATCGGTTAAGTATCGATTGCCAATGAACACAGGAACATCACTTAGTCATGTAAAATGGCCGACCATGTCATTTATTAGATAAACTGAAATGATTTATGAATTTAAATAAATATTTACCCAGGCATAAGGTTTCTCAGTCGCTGATGCGTTCTTTAGGTTCAGTACATCGATAGTTGTTATCTGTAAACAGATGGTAAGTGAAAAATAGTTATTCTAAAGATAACTATGTAATTTATTTTTTGGTTTCGTGAGAGTTAAAAATACTGCTGTAACTTAAAACCAATTTTATAAACTAAATACGAGCTCGTTGTCACACGTTGTTTCATTTATAAAAAATCTTAGTGGTAAATTTGAGACACAATGAAAGTCAAAAATCCTCGTCCAAACGTCAAGTGTTGTTTTGTTTTTGAAGAGAAATATTTTTTCAAAAAAAGAATCAAGTTAACGGCACATAATTAAAAAAATATCACAAATTAACCATACATATTTAAAAACATTGTACATACAACACATTTCTCGCTTTACTGAAACATTTTCGATTCATTCAATATTTAAATAAACATGTGACGTAATTTAGTTATATTTATTGATTTAATCAGTTAAAGTGAAGTTTTATAACAATTATCAATTCAACCAATATTTTTTCAAACAAATGAATATTTCATTCCAATTTTTTCAGTAAAATGAATTATTGTGAACGGTAAAATTTTTTCATCACTGTACAAAGCATCGCTTTCTCTTTTAAACATTTCCCTGCATACGTACTTTAGAGGTCTGCAGGGGCCGAAATTTTACAAACTTACCCGGTCCGAGCCCGAAAGACTCGGGCTGACCCGGCCCGGGCTCGAGTCTGATACTACACTTGTTACCCGAATCCGACCAGAAACCCAGATTTATACTCTTCAGCCCGAAAAAATCCTGTTTTTTACAAATTTGAAACAATTTTCGATTCTCTATAGAAGTGCTTCCCAGATTAGGGGCCGCGGAATTCCTCCGGGGGCCGCCACAGAACACGTTTTGTTTTGAGGAGGGATGCGGATTATTTTTTTCAGATTTAGGAGGCCGTGGAATGAAAAAGGTTGGGAATCACTGCTTTACAGAACAGGTAATAATTAAAATTATCATGGCTGACTTATACGACTGACAAGAACATAGTCTGAAATATTTTTCTGAAGAAATAAATTCTTTACCTGGGCCCGGCCCGTTCCCGAATCTCAATTGCGCTTACTCGCCCGAACCCGGCTCACGGGCCGGGTCGGGTAGGGGCCAGTGCAGACCTCTAATACGTATGGACCTATTATAACAAATTCGTGTTATCGTTCTGCACGTTAGATATGGATTACAGATTAAACGTGTTAACATGTTCGTGTATTAATTAAGGAAAATATATTAGAACGATCATTAATTAGTATTTTTTAATAAACAAGATATGAACACTTGATAAATAGGCGATGCATAATTAACTGTTAGTAATACCAAATCGTTTAATTAATCGTTCAAATAACCATTTCAAGATGTGGTTTACTTAAATTTTATGTCAGTTTGTAAATTATTCGATATTGGTTATAACAAAATACGATTTATAAATATTGTAGTTTACAGAAAACATTAAGTTTACTTAAAACTGATTTTTGTTATTTTCAAGTGGATATAATCCATTTTTACTATTTTGCAGGGTTTTAAAGATGGCGTCGAAGTTGTAAATATTTTGACGGTGTCTTCAGAGGATCCAACTCTTAATAATAAATAAATTTGTTTTTGTGTGCGAATCTACATACGTATTCATTTCAAATACACTATCATCATTTTCCGTCAATAAAATAAAATTTTGCTGTGAAAGATAACATGACGACTCGATGAACCTAAAATTAAGATCATGCAAAGGAAAAAAATAGACTATTCCGAATTGCTAAACCTAGATTCTGTGTGCGAAGTTATGTTGGGGTCAGTTAGTTTTTTTACAACTTCAATGTCCTGTCTTGGTCATAAAAGTAATAGTAACTTATTTATTGAATTAAGAAAAAAATGTTTCGCATCGAGGTAAAATACAGTATATTGATATTTGCTATGTTCTATTTACTAATCAAATTTTGATATTAAGTATTGAAAAAAAATACACAATATCAACTCAATAAATTATATAGAAAAAATACCTCTTGTTCAGTGAGATTTAGCATACTGTTAGATAAAAAAACCCGATAATTTACACAAAATTGGTAAATCGATTCTGGGGAAAAGTATACCAAATCGGAGATTTCCAATTCCTCGGTGAGCTAAAAAAAAAGAGGTTCTGTGAGAATCTGGGAAAAAGTATAACAAATTGAGGATTTAAAATTTCTCGGTAAGAAAATCACAATCCCGGGATCCCGAAAAATAGGGGATCAATCCCGAATTCCCGGGATTGGAAAAAGGCTCCGGGATTGGATACCCTAGTTATGTTGTACTAATTCCATAAATTTATAGAATGATCGGAACCGAGCTCATTGCTAATATGTTGAACGGTTCGTCATTAGTATAGTGTAATATTTATAAAACAAACATATTTATACATCATTAAAATTTATTTAAGTCGATCGCGTAGGAACTATTCCCAAAACGGTAGTCATCATTTTTTTATTTGTCATTCGACATATTGTAAATGGATATTCACGAATCCATATTAATATATTTTGCTGCATTTGACTAGCGGAATGACGTTTTGTAAATGAGACATGACTCAAAAGTCATTGCAATGTCACGCTACGTGTGACTTCATGCATATTTACGTGATTTGATGGCAAACAAAATGAACCTAGCCGTACTTCGTGAATATCATTTCGATTGACTAACGCAATCTTACTAAGCCGCTTATCTCGCTATAAACGATTCGGATAAATTTGACGAATTTACGATTTCGTTGATGGTAAAATGATACGCACTAGAATTGGAAACATTTGTTTATAATTGTTATTAAAAATCAACCATTTATTTATTCAAAACCTAAATCTAAAGAGCTATTAGCGTCTTCAGTGAATGAAAATAAATTATTTCGGTAATAAAATACTCGTTTCTCTGATAATCACAAAATAATTCATTTTTATGTTCATGACGCGAGAGTTGAAATTTTTGTTTAGAAAAACAGGATCTCGTTTTAAATATAGCTTATGATATGCATTCATGAAAATAAATTTCATTCAGGAAACCATGGCCCGTTGTGCTGCTCGAAAAGAACGACGCATGCCATCATGAGTTATTTTGAATTTTATTTATAGCCGAAGGATAAGCCCGTTTCAGGTTGAAAAAGAACCGAAAAGGGGAATCTTAAATTTACGATCGTCTTATTTTTTACACTGTGAGCTTCGATGGAGAGAAAAATATCGTCGAGCGATATGTTATAACAATAACAGTTGTGATCATTTTGATTTCGTGACAATATTAGGTATTTAAAAAAATCAGGGATGTGTAGTCGGAATCGTAAAAAAGGAGCGAATTCCAAATTTCAGATTTTAAAAAATTAAATTAAAATATTAATAGAAACACCATATCCCTTGTCCAATATTGTCAACTGACAATGCTCGCATTGAGCGGAACCGGTACTGACCTATTAAATAAAGTGGAATAAAGTACAAAGGAATATTGTGTTTTTATTAATATAATGCCTTTCCACCAAGTATTGACAGTGAACACCCTAAAAGTGATAAATTAAAATACACAAAGTAATGTTATTTTTAAAAACATATCCGGTTTCAATGTGGATCATATGCCCCCTTATAACGGATGTTTTTTTTCGTTCTATAAATGCTTGTTACCAACCTCTCTATTTTGAAGATAGTAGGGATAGAAGGATAGTGCTAAAACTGTACTATTAGTTAAGCTAATCGCTCTCGTTACGCCAAACCATTTTATGGATAGAAAAGGTGGAGGAAGAGAATTTAAGACATCACAGACATTCATGCCTTCGAATCATGAATCGATGATTTGTTTGAAAAATCCTTTCTAAGCCTACAACACCGAATACTCGATCACGGACCACACAATTTATTAGAAATTAAGTATGTTCATATATATTAAAATAAACATTTTTTACTCGTAGTCGGAGTTGCAATATTTCTTCACAACTTCCATGCCCTGATAAAAATTCTACACAGTAAGAATGATTTTTTATTACGAATCTGAAACGTTGGATTCAACTCCCGAATGCACTGAAGTAAAACATCTTATGATATCATTTTACTGTTGTATTTGGCATCCATGGTATCATAAAATTGTCTGTGAATCGTTTATCATTTTCTTTTAGATTCGAAACATATTTTTTCTCTGTTTCAAAACGAAGCAAAAACATTTTGTTGTATAAAGGCTAGGTATATTAGTCAAAAATGAAATATCTAAAACTACAGTGTAATTAAATTTAATCTCAACTATTAATTTACTGACTGACGCAATAAATATTCGCAATGAAAAAAAAAGTTTTTTTATTACCTGAATTACAGTATTAAAGATTTTGTAAGAGGTATTTTTACTACGGACTTTGTAGTTGTAGAAAAATACGGTTTTGCCTCTACTATAAAAGTTCAGTACCTCGTATCTACTTCCTTTTAACAGCTATATTATACCACGGATTGGAATTGCCGATATAAAAACATTTTTTTATCCATGTTCGCTCTCAATGTGAAGCATATGGCCTCCTAATGGAAATGCTTAACAGAAGTTTTTCTACGAGAACTGTTTGTTACTCAGTCGCTCAACCACTATTTTTCAAAGAGAGTAGTAGGGATAGGAGTATAAGGCTAGGGCAGGACTAGTGGTTAGCTAATCGCTCTTGCTACGCCCAGTTATTAAAGGATCGGAATGGGTGAGAAGGAATTGTTAGACATCACAGACACCCATCGAACAGAAATCGATAAATCGATCGAAGAAATGCTGTTCGTACTTGAACTCGAACCCGTGAGATCCGGCACGGAAGCCCATAACGTAAACCGCTAAGCCACAGGACCCGGCCATTTAATTTTAGTTTGTCTATTCGTTGAGTCTCGGGGTGCGTACGGGTTCAAATCCCAGTATTGGATTTATTTTCCATTCAATCAATTTCTGTTGTAAGCAGTGACGGACTAATCTATTGGGAGGACCTAGCGCAATACGGGTCGGACACCCTGTTTTTCAGATAACAAGATTCCATGTAAATAAAATATACGATTTTTTGAGGCTCCTAAGGTTCGGAGGCCCTAAACGCGCGCCTCGTGCGTCGAGTGGTTATCGTTGTTGGCTTCGGCTATGGAGGGCCCGGGTTCAAATCCCGGTACGGACAGTTTTATAAATTGATTTTTCAATCGATTTATGAATTTCTGTTCAAAGGCATGGATGTATGTGATATCTTGAATTCCCCCCTCTCACCCATCCTATCCTATGAACGGGGCGTATCGAGAGCGATTAGTTTACCACTAATCCTAGCCCTATCCTTCTATCCCTACTCTCTTTGGAAAAAGAGAGGTCGTGCAACTGAGTAACAAGCATTTCTCGTAGAAACACTTCGGTTGAGATAAACTCCATTAAGAGTCCATATGCTCCACATTGGGAGTGAATATGGTTTTAAAAAAAAAAAACGCGCGCCTCGTGCGTTTATACGGTAATCCGCCACTGGTTGGATAGCAAGGATGTTTTGTCAAAAAATCCCTTCTACCCATCCGAACTTCAAAAAAATAGAGTAAAGAGTAAATTGCTAATCACTACTTCTGTCCAATGCTTACCCTTCTATCCATATTTTGTTGAAGAACTGTAAAATAAGCAGTGTTTGTAAATTAACTTCTGTGCAGATAAACTCCATTAGGAGTACATATGCTCTACATTGGGAGCTTACATGGTTAAATAAAACATAGGTATTAGGTATAACGAGTACAAACTATCATTCATTGTATCTGGTCCAGGGTGGTTAACAAGTGGCCTTAATGCTGCATGCGATCTTGTAGGCGTGTACGCGGCCTTTTGGTGGAGTCCAGATTTCACAGAAAAAAAATGCTCGGTAGTTATCTTTATTTTGAATTTAAACACACTTACATGAAGAGTCAAGTCAATACATTCGTAATGTCACAAAAAAGTTTAATTGTTTCGCTAAAATATATACAAAACTTGGCTAGCGAATCGCTGCTGTTTATTAAATGATGTATATTTTGTAGTACATACATATAATTTAATGCTTAATTTTCAGATAACGGTCAACTTTTACTATGAATTCTTTACCAGTGACTATGTATGTTGTTTATGCCCTTGGCGTTCTAAATTATTGTATATAATTGGAAACATTTGAATCTTCGTCGAATCTGAGCGATGTTCGTAAAGATCTTATGAATGCTAAAAAAAATGTTAGTACTTCATGCATTTCTTTTCTAATAATTTCGAGCTTAGTATGTTGGATGGTAATGAAATTAAATTTTATTATATTTAGTTCATATCGATGTCCAACACTATTAAATTAATTATCTCGCCTATCAAACAAAGAGATTGAAGAAAAAATTAGTTTTAATCAATGAATTGCTCGGATATACGAAAAAATCATACTATTTTTGCAGACGTTGATATGTATTATCTCAAATAGTCATCACAAATAAAAGGTACACGAATCCTCCGCGTATGAATTATGCCTGATTATATAAATAAGAATAAATATAATATCTTCTACCATGTTTTTTTTATTTAGGCAATCTATACGTTAAATAAAAATAGGAATAATCTGCGTACAGAGTTTTATTGTAAGTAGAATTCGTGTACCGTAGAATCTGTAGAATGTGAAAAATTACATTTTTTGCTAACTCGAGTCAATTGTTGCAAATCGCTTCTATCGGCGCAAAAAGTAACCTAGTGATATTTTGGATTATGGAAAAATTACAACAAAATTAAGTATCTGTTTAACTTTGATCAGTAATTTTGAAATAATATACAAATGCACGTGCCCAGTTTTAATTGTGAGTTTTATTTCAACATTTCCCAATTTTTCGCATTTGTTATTTCATTAGGCATCGAAAAACGCTAGTTTATATAAGGGAAAACTTCATTAGCTTACAATTCTGATTTCTGATATATCATTTTACCATTACAGGGATAAAATATTTTTATCGCTGACTAGACTTAAATATTTTACAGCTAGGCTAGGCTATTATTGAAATAACCTGACAAGTTATTTCAAAGGTAATCTTGTTTCTAATTATCGATCGTTAGTAAAGCTCAACGCTAGACGCTCGCCGGTCTGTCATTTATTTACCGTGGTGATTCCAACGTGGAAATCTAGTTATTCCGTGAATCCAACACATTTCTCTTCCTTGCGTCACGTGGCAGCATCTCGCTCAGGATGCCCACTCAGCGGCGGGAATTTGATATGCCACAGAATCGGAACAGTTATTGCATCGTAAATCTAACGGGTATACATTACGTAGTGTCCCGGTCAATTTGATCCAAGCTCTTTCTAATAATCTGATAGAATCATGGGAATTTTGGACCATCGTCTAGGCATTATGTAATGGAAGCGGGTAGAGTATTTTTATGATGATTTATTTGATTTGCCTCTACGCCAACGCACGTACGTCACGCAAGCAATCACGCATAACAATTTGTATACATTTATATGCATATAACTAGTGGTGAGGTGGTAAATAAATAGGTACCAGGTCGGTCATTGATTTTTTCCCTATTTTTTTTTTATATCCGTCTGAAGTTAAAAAAATCACAAGTTTTAAGAATTAAATCAATAAAAAACGATTTTTAATACATGTATGTACTTGAAAATTAAGTTACAAGTCAAAAAGGTGGCAGGGCGCCTTCCTCGTTTTTAGGTTCCAGGTCGCCGACCTGGCCCCACTAGACCACTGCATATAACTTACTGTATTACTTACGGCTGCGTTAAAATGTAAGATAAAATGAAATTCGAATTCTACGGCGTTCATGCAGCCCATACATTAGAATTGAAGTCTTGATTGAATTGGTATTAAGCTATACCGCGAGTAGTTCTGACAATATCCGTTGCAATTACTATCATCCGTATTTTATAATATTTTATACCGAACTAAATTTGTTACTATTTTTACCTAATCTAACTGTCGTATCTAAGGATTGCAATACCGGATGAATACATCAATACCGGTATACCAAAAAAGTTTAAATTATGCGAAAAAAAACGACCAATCGGGATCCAATACTGGGCGAGAAAATCAAAATCGGAATTATCATATAAAAATACCGTCGTTTCAAAATATACTCAGTCATAAACGGGTGATTTTCATTAACAAAATAATGATACACCATTAAAAAGGGTCATCGATTCTGGAACCTTTCAATATTGATATAACTCTTTTGGATTGAAAATAATTCAATTCATCGTAAATATATTTTTTTAATATGTTATGGTTTAATTAATAAAAACAATAATCCTTTGTACTTCATTCCACTTTATTTAATATGTCAGGACCGGTTTCGCTCATTGCGAGCATTGTCAACTGATAAGAAATATAATTTAACAATGCTATTTATACAAAATCGAAAAGTTATACACAACAGTTGGCATTGAAAAGAAATTGCCAATTACATTAAAGTGATTCTAAAATAACACAAAATTAAAATGTTCAACACAACTAACATATAATTAAAAAGTCATCCCAGATTCATAAATTCAGAATGCGATTGAAAGTAATTACAAACATAATTAAAATTTGGGAAATAAATAGCATTGTTAAATTATATTTCTTATCAGTTGACAATGCTCGCAATGAGCGAAACCGGTCCTGACATATTAAATAAAGTGGAATGAAGTACAAAGGATTATTGTTTTTATTAATATAATGCCTTTCCACCAAGTATTGACAGTGAACACCCTAAAAGTGATGTTATGGTTTATCTACATAAAAAATAAAAATGTTATAGCAAGTTCTTCCGGATAGTTTAAATACTGCTAACGGTAGGTGTCAAAACTGTGTAATAGCGACTGGCTGATGATTATTAATCGTGCGTTATGGGGCGAGTTATGATGCCACGTTCTCGACAGTGAAATATTATATCCCCTCCACTGTAATCGGATACGTCATAATTTGTCCAAAAATATGATCGACTTAAGTTTCGTGCGAGTGGACACACTGCACATGGCTGTATAATGAGATTATTTGAAAGAAAAAATACTGTTCATTCCCTAATAGAAATAAAGTTATCTTGTCGGATGTGTTGACCATACGAAACTCAGAGGAAAAAGCAGGCTCATACGGGAAAAATTATTGCTGTCCTTTAATACCATTATATAATAAATATCAGGCTGTGAGAGTGAACGTTTTTACACTGGACATCTTAGTGTTTTTTTACACCATATTTGAATGGTTAAAAACACCTCAACTCTCAATGTGTAGAGCATATCGATACTTTTCATAAAATAATGAAAACATATTGAAACTGTGTTAGTAAGTTGCAAAAACGGCTTTTGAATTTCGAAAATTTACCCTAAAAATCGAATTTTCAAAGTTATTGAAAACCAACAAACTCTACCTTATAAGATTTTATTTTAGATATGCTAAATAAATACTTCGATACATTAATCATTTGCTTCGTAAGCTAAGATTAATCTTAGTTCTCTTTAAAACATAAAGTGTTCATAGTTGTATTAAATTTATCGTATCGATCAAATAAAGGCTTAACAAACAATGCTTCAATGTTAATTTTATTATATTATTTTATGTAGCAGCTTGCCATGCTATGGAATTTATATTATGTGATGTAATTTTCGTCGGAAATGAATTTTAGAAGTAATTTCATAAATTTTGCAGTTTGGTCCCAGTTTCAATAATAGAGACGCCGTCAATCATGATTGATTGATCAACCTGAAGCTGATAGCGCCTTTTCGGTGACTCGGCACAAATACCCTGAATATTTCTCAACCCACTCGCTTTTTTCTTCTCTCCAGCTTTTAAAATCTTCCAGTAAAGTACCACTCAGTATAAATAAATCTGTTGTTCAGACAGCCACCCCATGTCGGATAAAAAACTCTTTATACTTTTTTATTCCTCTAACTAGGAGTCTCAAAAAAAAACACATGTAACAAACGAGAGAAAGGACTTATTCTTTATACTTATCTCGACAAAGAATAATGGTGAAGTGAAATTATTATAGTCAAAAGATTGTCGTCAGATCTTTTTAATTAACTTTATTTACATTTTCCTATATTCGTCTTTGTAGAATTCAATTCTGAATTTATTAAATAACCACGGCAGAAAAATTACGCTTATGTATGAATGCTCTCTCGATCATCTAACAACTAACGGGAAATATAAAGACCAGTGGAAAAAAATCAACTTTTTATTAAGACTGATTGCGATGTTGTAACTACACAGTAATCATCGGTTAGTAACGTAGCATCAATTTTTTAACCGGTAACTAGGCTTTGTTGTTAACATAAAATTGTAGCGAATCAAGAATCATAGCAATAAACGTGTTTGAATAGGCTAAATAGTTTAATGAATATTGACTTGAAATAAAAATAGCCATTCTGGAAATTGCACGAATCTTAACTTAATGGTCACGATTTTGTTCCATATCGTCACGATGTATATGAAATGAATGTTTTGTATTTACTTTATTTGCGACGTGATCCGAATTTAGTTTATTGCGTATGGGTTTAATATTATTTCCGATACGTATTTTTACTAAAATTTTATACGAGTTCGAGCTCTTAGTATTTAGAGGAGTTTTTTAGCAGTTGTTTTTCCTTAATCACATATGTTTCAAAATTAAAATGTATTTTATTAGTGTCATTAACTATCATTCTTGCTTATTATTATTTAATTGTTTTTTAAAATTGTAGTTGTACCAATTCTATGTATTTAATTAACCTTTATTAATATCTATATATGTTTAATTATTATTTATTGTTGCCTATCAAATTGTATCTTAAGAGGATATAGTACCTTTACGCCTGAAAACAGAGTAAATCGATCGTTTGCCATCGACGAAATCTCGTGAACCGTTCACTTAAAAAAATTTTTTTTTCAAATATTACATTTTCCAAACGCTTTTTTACACTATTACATTTTTTTTTTCATGAAAATAGTCATATTTTCAAGAATAAAAGGCAAAAAGTTCACAAAATATTTTTTAACTGCTTTCGTTTTGATCATTTTTAGAATTTATTGTAAGATACCGAAGTTTAATGTCTTAGAAAGAAATGCAGATAAAGGTTTGTTTAAGAAAGTGATTTGAGCAGAATTTCCAATTTATGTAATATAATGATTGTACATCTATTTGAAATGTACCATTTTTCCCACTTTTTCTGACTGATTTTTAAAGCATAATTGGATCGTAAATACTTCTAAAAAAAATTGGAATAATAAAACATTTTATTGTTTACATTTAAAAGCAAAAAAAAAATTAAAAAATTGTCATACCAATAAATAATAACTATTTTTCGGGGATGTGTTTTTCTTGCCGTAAATTTCGCAGACCCAGTCAGTGTGAGAAAGACGTTTGTACTGAGTGCACGTGTCACATATTACTCTGCATTAACTTAGAACACTGGTCATACAAATGAATCGAAGAAATGTATTTTTTATTTTGCGATAAAAAAGTTGTTGCGCAAAATAGCGGTTAGGGTTAGGGTTGCTCAATGCGCTTACAAATAATATTATTATTTATAATACAATAATGTCTCTTCCAATAGCGATTATTTTAAAGACCAGTATTTAGCTTAATGGATAAGCATTTTGAAATATTTATTTGGCAATGCTTTTAAAAAGAGATTCTTTTCAATATAATAGTAGCAGTAGTTGAATAAAAAGATTTTTCACATTAGTAGTTTTGAATCATTTCTATATTTCAAAAGATTTTTGCTAAAAAAACAAAGTTCGTCATCTAAATCGAAAAAAAACTTGAAAATTATTAGATAAGGTAAGATATTAACAGTTAATATTTTTTAGGAATCATTATACAGATGGTAAACCATGTTTTTTTGCAACGTAGAGTTTTTATCAGGATTTTTTTCAATAATTTCATTTTAACTTATATATATGTGTACCATCAGATCATCTTTAGTCAGCCAAGTATGAAATGTTAATTCTTTTGACTATTTTGTTTACATACACATCATTAAATATATTTTTCAAAAAAAAATCGAGCCGCTCATTTTTCACGACTCCGGCCAAAATACCGCGACTCCGACTCCACAGCCCTGGTTTTTTTTAATTGAATACATTTTTCTACCGTCAAACTTGTTTTTTTTTAAGTTATAATTGAATAAAACAGAATGCTAGAAAATATTCGAAATTGATAGATGACAAATATATATACATATGTATGGATACATAATAAACTTGTGAAATATATTAATTCATACATTTAAGTCATTTTTTGTACCACCCAACAAAGTTAGTCCGATGCAGCCGATATAACTTAACGACTTTAATTTATCTATTATATTAAATGATTGAAAACCATATTTTTTCGATAACTTACCAAATTATGTAACAATATTATACCTACAATACATTAATATTCAAATCAATCACATGGTTTTAATTACTTTTAATATTATTAGTATTATGTTTTTTTGTCACAGCCCTGAATGTCGAACTTATATATTGGCGAGAGAAAAAAAGTTCCCAAACATTATACAAAAATACGAATATATTTATGCAATTGATATAAATTATACAAATAACTTTTTTTGATCAGGCATACTATTCATTTAGTTTCTTCCTTATTGAATTAGTGTTAGGCTATATAAAAACTTGAAGTAAAAATAAACACATCATAACATTTGGTTATGACTTTAAAGACATGCATGGATTATGAATATTTTCGATAGTTTCGGCATTCACTAAAGACAAAATCATTTTATAACAAATTAACAAATAAACTTTGTCATTCCACTAATTGTTTACAAATTGTAACACGTTTTGGGCTTTTTCGAGAAGCGTCTTCATACCAACTATCTTAAAGCTATTATTAGTTAATGAAATTTACCTTTATTCTAAGTAATCAGTGGAATAACTAAGTTTTCTGATAGCAAACATGTTTTTATTCCGTGAATTCAGTATTTTTTTTTTTTTGAAAATGATTACAAATATCCTCCAAGATAGCTTAGATGTCCAACAAGAAATATAAGACATAGTTAATATAATTTTCGGAAAATCCACTGTCAGAACTATGGCGTGAACCAGAAATAACTATCAAGTGAAATTTATATTTATTTTAGAACTCAATACTTTTTCCATTTTAATCTTATTATGTCAATATTTTTTATTCAACAGAATGTTTTTAACTGTATTCATATTAAAATCAATATCATAACAAATAGGTTATACAAAATTAAAAATAAAAACAAATTCTTTCAATATATAATATTAGAGAAAGTTTGAGAAATTTGTATTGTATGGTTTATCTTGTTTATTTCTTTTATTATTTCGTTTGACAAAACACCGTCTCTGATTTACATTTATTAAATACGATGGCTTACTGTTGCTATCAATAACTCATATGTAGCATTATAAGTCATTTTCACGGTATATATAATTAACGCATTGTTTCAGTTACATATAATTTTTGCAACAGATATTTGGGGAAGTAAATTAGATTGTCAGTCTTTGCTACGAAGATAAAAAAGTACTTACTGATTTTCGTCAATAACAAATTGTTTTATATGAAAAACCCTTATTACTGTCTAAATATCCATCCGTGTGTTAGGTGGTATTGCTATTTTTGTAATGAAATATACAAATTTTTTGCTTGTTTTGATACTGTAAAAATACGTATTGTGGTGGTTACTTATTTAAGTCAGTGCAATATTTATGCTGTAGGTCAAATTTAAGTTTTGCAATCCTACTGAGTCGCCTTAACTGTATCATTGAGGAGATATCATCTTCGGTGTGATGCAGAAAGGAAAAAAAAAGCAGTTTTTTTTGTTTATTGTTTATGGTTCGGGGTTTCGTAAGATTAAGAGGTAATACGTTTCGTATATACTACTCCGAAAATTTTCAAGAATTTTCATGTGGTTCGTTGTAACTTTCTTACTAGTCGTTGCTTTATGAATTGTCTAGGGATTATAGCAGTAATGTTGTTCAATTTTAAAGTTTTATAAATAATAACCATATTGTCTACTAAAAAATATATTAATGCTTATTGCGCACTTTATTACATTATTGTGATGGTATTACATTTATGTATTCTTTAAGCGTCTAAACGTAAACCTTTTCATGTCAGAAGGCCAAATTTATTTATCTGTAATCCACATTCAAAAAGCTTCAATTATATAGATATACTCAATAAATTAATAAAAAAAAATCAGTTTCCCCACGCTCTATGGACTAAAACATACGTTTAAAATAATTAACCGTCGTTGTGTTGTAATAATATATCTTACTTTGTCACGGAATAAATGAAATGAAAAAAATGGCGTTTGATTGTTTCCGGTTCTGTGGGTGGGTTACTTAAAATTTCTCCAAATTCTGTATAAATATGAAACGCTTGACTGAGTCTAAAGATAACATAAATTTCTTCGTTACATTGGTGCAATGGGACACGTACAAGACTACAAAGTATACAATGTTGCATCTTTGTTGATTCTTATTTTGTTAATACAAATAATTTATCTTCTGTAAAATACGCATTATATTTTAATCACCGAGATTCTTATGGCTAATAATTTTTCGGACCCATGGCCCAGTGGTCAACATCTTTGACTTCCATGCCATCCATGAATCAATAATTGTTTGGAAAAACATCTACACTTAGAACCTTGTAGTTCTCGGGTCGCGAAGTGTTGACAAATTCAGTGTTTGCAATGCACTTTTTCTCTATTTTATAAAGACATTCTGACGTGGTTAGACTCTCAAAACGACCAACTAAAGCCATGTGGTTGACCCGTGGCATTATGTACTTATATGGTTTTTTAATTACCACACATTACTGTGACAAGATGGATGCATTTCAACTAAATATCACACTTTCTCTGCGATCTTGACATTTGAATAAACATGATCGAGTGTATTGTATGTAATCAAAATTAAGTATGCATTAAGAATTTCAAAATAAAAATGTTAAAAATACAAGTAGCACCGAGATCCGACAACCCCACATGTGATCCAGAATGCTATTTCATAGATAGTTTATTTGTAGAAAAACAGATGATCCTATTTGTGTTGGCAATAAAATGGAATGAACGTATGTGAGTACCGAATCATAATAAACAACTAAAACTGCTGATGTTATTTAAAGTTTTTTTGTCTTTGCTTGTATTTTATTCTAAGACTTGTCTTTAAACGTAAGTTAGGGCCTGCTAAGAGTTTTTTTTAAACATTAAATACGTCATTGCTGGAGTCTTCGCTTTGGAGATAAGTATTTGTTTGAATTTATAAACATTTATTACTGTCACCCGACAGCCATAAACTTACAATTGAACGTAGTTGAATGAATTCAATTACGTAATATATTTGCCATAGATAATAAGTTATCGACCGGTTTTGACCATAAAGTAAAAAAACTTCGATTGAAAACGTCAAACTCGAATTCCTGGTAAGTTTTGAAGTCTGTGTGTTGTAAAATGCGTTGGTTTTTAATTCTTGGTTAATCCGATGAAGCTTAAAATAAAGTGTCTCTTATTATGCATTTGAAATGGAAGTAAGCTAATAACAATCATTATTTAATTGTTATCTTAATTTAAATCCGAAGTTAAAGCGTTGATGTACTACCTATTATCACGATGTAAACTAGTGGTGGGAAACATTATAAACATTTTTAATTAGATGTGAAAAACTTTTTTATTCTATAACTTTGGTAAATTAATTGTCTGTATTTAAAGAAATGGCCATTAATTAATGTGTCACTGTATAAGTAATACATTATGTTTTGTTAATCGGTTACGAAACGTACATGATGTTAAATGATACAATATAACCACATAACAGACTAATGAAGGTGAAGGGGTGTCTGCTAATGCTGAATGTCCGTTCTATAAAAGTTTGGACTTAGCGTTAAATCAATTATTTTCTTTTGTCCATATTTTAAGGAGTAATAAATGCGTCTTTTCTCTTTGAGTGAACAAATTGAACTGCTGTGCAGCTTCGTGAATCAGCGGCTTACAAGTGGGTGCCTTTTTTGACCATTTTCACATTTGACAACGTATTTTGTCCGTTATATCGATGTTCTACTTTATAAATATAATACTAAATTGAATTGAATTTAAATTTTAATTCAATTTAGATGTATCGTTTTGGTTCTAACCATAATATAATGAAAATTTGATAGGTTTTGACTTAAATCATTCTAGGTTATGACTTTTTGTTTATTGGTTTTTACTTTGGTTAACGGACGTATATCGAGATAAATATAATATTGCGAGTTGCTTAAAAATAATACCCTATGCCAGTTTTTTTATGTCTTGTATGCCTTGACTTGCATCCTGTGACATCATTTATGCCATCTTCTGTATTGTCTTCCTCTGGGAATAAAGTAAAATTAATTGCTTGTTACTAGTGAATGGTCTAAGCCAGAGAGGGATACATCCATACCATAGATGTCGCCATGCAATTTTTGTTGACACTGATGAACACACTTTTTTATGACATATGACACATCCACTAACGAAGAGTTTATGTTCACATCAAAGGGAATGCTCGCAGTAAACCCATTTCAATTTTATTAATTTCGTAAATCAACAACTTTGAAAAATAAACTGAAAGGAAGCTGAAATTTTCAACGAAAAAGGATGTGTTATTTTTATCGAATAACTTTTTTACCTTCTTCTGTAATATTATTTTTTATATCCGGTAAATGGTGAGTGGTACTTATCTACATAAATAATGGTGTTTTTCTTACACCGTAAAAGAAACATTTATGTACCTGGTTATGAATTTTTATTTTTATTAATATAAAATATAATTCTTTGTAAATGTAAATGATTTAAAGAAGATTTTCTAATCATCTGAAAAATATTCACTAACATATATTACTAAAATGAAATAAATAAAAATAAACTAATATAAAATAACTTGAATTTATAATAAAGTCTTGCTTATCTTAAAATGTATGTCAACTTGGATAAGTTTAATACTCAAAAAGTTTTCAAACAAATAATGAATTTATTGAAATCTGATTTCGGTTCAATTTTTGGTTCAAAACGGTTGTGAAATCGGCATGCCGATCGATATAGCATGGATTATATATTTACTTCTTAATTAAGTGAATTGTAATTTTTTTCTACGAGAGCTGTTTATTAACTCTGTTGCTCGACCTCTCTTTTTTGAAGAGAGTAGGGGTAGAAGGATGGGGCTAGAAAAAACTAGTGGTTCACTTCTCGCTCCGTTATTTTAAGATTGAAAGTGTGGGAGGGAATTTGTAGACATCACAAACACCCATGCTTTCTAACAGAAATCGGTTAGATTGAAAAATGCTGTTCGTACTGGGACTCGTACCCGTAAGATCCGTGACGGTAGCCAACGACGTTGACCACTGCGACACTGACTCGACAACAGTGTAGTAAAACATTATCTAACATAATAATACTATGTTATGTATACTCAACAGTCAACACCATAGCATACTTTGTTTATCCTCTATGACATTCTATTTAACTATTAGTAAAAAAAAAAACAATTGCAACCTGCAATCTCACCATTTTCTTCTTGATTATAAGATTGATTTATAATAAAAATAATAAAACATTTTTAGTACTTTTTCCACATAAAATTTATTAGATCAGGACCGGTTTCGCTCATCGCGAGCATTATCAACTGATAAGAAAAATACATAAACAGTGATATTTATACAAATTTAAATTGAAATAAAAAGGTGTAAGCAACTATTAACAATTTAAAGGATTAGCAAATTACATTATAATTACACAAAATTAAAATGCTTAACACCCATAACAATTAAAAAATCATCATCAAAGAATAATAAATCTAAGTGGCAAACGATATCAATTATAAACACAATTAAAATTTGGGAAATTTTTACACAAAGTGAAACACTACATTACTAAAGTAAATATCCTAATGATGATTTGGTGTTTTTCCCGTTTTCAAGCAATGATGTACTTCAACAAAATCAGCAGTAATGAAGATTCTGAAAAAGACATTTTTAAAAACCATATCAATTCTTACAAAAGCTTGAAAAAAGCAAAAAATTGATTTATAAAGTGTAAAAATGGTTATCAGAATAAAGTTGAACCAACATATAAAAGTGTTTCAGTAAAAATTATAAACATAACAACTATGTAAGTCACTCAGGGATTCCGACTGTAATCCAGAAATAAGTACCCGCGATTAAAAACGTATCAAGTTCAAAATATAGCGTAGCTGATTATGGATCTAATATTGAAAAATAAATAGTGTTAGACTGAACACAAAACTGCCAAAAGCCTAATTCTGGAATACTTTATATACCGTGCATTCTACTTGCACCTTAACCGAAACTTTGGTTTTCTCAAATACCTCTAATAAATCAATCGTTCGATTTAAAAGGGATATTTCATATTTATCTAACGGTATAATGATAAAATATTATACGAATTGCTCAATAGATAACGTAAAATATTTAAAAGTTCTAACATAAGTCGATCCTCTTAGTTATTCAAACAAAGATGCATCCCTCGTCCGTAGGGATTCAGTTTTATGTTTGAAAGTTTTTGAAGTCTTCTAATAAATTGAATTATGTTTATATCGAATATTATTTATTAACTCATCATTCGGGATTGCAATCTCCACACTAAAACGTCACAACATGCATGTCTCAGGGGCAAACAACGCTTGATTTTTTCTTTGTTAAAATGCGTGTATCCGGTTAATTATTGTTGTATTACAATACAGAGTTTGCATAACTTGATTTTTTTTAATTGATCATTGTCCACTGTTATTAACTGTCTTTTTATTACTTAAAAAAAGATTTGCACAGCGTGTCTTTTGAATGCTTTACATGCCATTCATGTACAACATTTGTCACATAATGAATGTGGAATTTTGGTGTCAGGAAGTGTAACTAAAAAAAACGATTCACATAATTAATTTATATATGTAATAGTTCAATTGCATGGAGTATATTTTTTATTTTAGTTTAATCATAATGTTTTTTGTTATTACAGGTATGAACGCTTATCTTCTCTCCTGCCATCGATTAAATACATGAACTGTTTGTTACTGGGCTCTATTTACGAATGGGTAAATATGTTTTCAATAATTTTATAGATGTGTCAAGTTATTGGTTTGTGACTATTAAAAGTTATCCCGTCATATTTAGCTGTTGTTTGATAGAGAGCAAACAATTAGTAAAGATAAAAAACAATAATTATCATTATGATTCAAATTAATAATTTTTTTTCATTAAGATAGTGTGAGAAGTATCCCATAACATTTTTCTTATACAAAACGCTTCCTCCCCTTCTCGTATCAAAATTTTAATGGTCCATAGTAATTCATGTTTCAATCTACATCAGTGCTACTCAACAAAATTCGGGGTGTGCAATGGTATATATTTTCCATTCTTACCTGGGGATCGGCCTTATGTAAATAAAATAAATAAGTAATATATACACATTTCACGAAATATTTTCATCAGTGGTAACCAACTTGGTCCTTAACGCCCATTTATGGGCGTTCAAGCTTTCATAGTGGGCGGTGGGGGTTTTAAAGACACTTTATAAATCACCATTACTGTGGAACCGGTGGGCGGCCAGAAAATTTAACACTACTAACAATGATACAAATGTTAGCGGTATGTACAATATAAAAGGTTAACTATTCTTAATTAACATTGTTGGGCGTGAATCAGTTTTCGCTGGACCGGAACTAGTCCACGGACCAGCATTTGAGTAATACTGGTCTTCATCGTGTGCTCAAATTATAAGATAATTTAAGATGTGTCCCGTAGACAAATAGTCGATTTTATGAGAAATGCATGTGCATTATATTAAAAAAAATAGTTTAATTTTTCAGATAGAAACGATAACATAAATAGGGTCATGTTGAGTCGATTAATAAAATGATAGTATTTTTTATTTATTCTGTCATTGTGAAATCTTTCGTGAGGGTAATAATCATTTATCATAACATTATTGCAATACATATTACTAATATGTAATAATAATGTCAAACGAGATAACAAAATTCCATTATTAAAGAATTGTTCGTGTATCAGTTGTTGGTATACGTCAGGCCGTTAGGTCATTTATAATCGTAAGTAATATATTTTAAAGTAATGCACTTATTTGTGAGACTGGTCATTGATTGCGCTGAGGCAATGTTAGATAATAAAATTAATGTTTTATGTGAAAGGGAATGGGGCCAATAATATGTTAGGTGTGCGGATGTCTGAACCTATTTTGGAAGTCATCTGAGAACCTGTATTAAGTGTTTTTATTGCATCGCTAGAATTGTCTTCATGACGGAATTTCCCTTTTTTGTAAATCATCAATTATAATCGGTCATTTTAAAAATACGATAAATCAAAGCGTATTTACTTAATATTTATTTTTTAGATAGTGAATTGGGTCACTTGTATACTAATCGAGAAACTAATAGTATATAAAGTAAAGCTCCCTATTGCGTTAGTTAACCCAAAGTTTCCTAAAGCGAATGTGGAAAACCATCGTATAGCTGTCCCCTTATAGCAGTGTCTGTCAAACTGTGTGCCGCAATAAGTCCCAGGAGTGCCGCGGTGGAAGAAGCCTTAAAAATTTCAATTTTAAATAATGCCTATTCGGTACAAAATCGAGGATTTCAAATTCCTCGGTGAGCTAAAAAAAAAAGTTTCGGAGATAATCTGCGGCATCTTGGTGTGCCGCGGTACTAGTTCCATTCACCACTGTGCCGTAAAGGAAAAAAGTTTGACAGACACTGCCTTATAGTGTAGTTTTTTTTTACATCATAAAAAAAATTTAACATGTAAAATAAAATTTCCATAAATATTTTGTATTATGAATACACATTTTATATACGTGTATTGAAAACATATTTCTCATCAGCTGTTGGTATCTTGACTTCGCTAGACTTATTCTATGAATTGTATATAAAAATGGGAAAATGTTTAATTTCGTTCAAATACAATTAAGGATTCCATCTCGGATATCCGGATATATCCGGCCCTTTTTAACTATCCGATATCCGGATATTTGGGGAAATATCCGGATAGTATTCGTTATAATTTTTAATGAAATATTTGACAAAATCGACGAAAGATGATATGAATACTGGGGTATTTACTTCCTGGGAGAAACCATTACTTAGGAGTAGTGTTTTTTATTACCTTCCCCAAACTCGGATATTATGAATATCTTATCTTGTTATCTTAATACTTAAAAGTTCGACGAATCGGCTCGGACTCGAGGCAAAAAAAACCTTTCATGCTGAAATTTCATTCATTGAAGAAATGCCGCTGTAGTAATCTAATGCAGCTGCAAATTTTAAATACACCCATCCCTCGCTTAACACGATACTCGCTTAACACGGTTTCGCTTTAACACGGCTTTAGTTTTGTTGAATTTTTTTTTTCTATTAAATCTTGCTTTGCAGACGTGCGCACAGCTGTGGGAATTTCTAAGAATAACGGTTAAGGTATATCTGGACGGTTAGGGTATATTTTTTACATTTTAAATGTAAAAAAAATAGTACCTGAAAATAATACATCAGACATTTAGTCTCTCGTTGCCCACGCTGTTGATCACTCGTTAAGTTCGAGCAGCTGATAAAATATTTGTTGTTTATAATTTGACAAATATTCAAGGTGTAATTTTCTTATTTCTAATATTTTTATTATTGGAATAATTGAGTTTTAATAATACATTTTTAGACCTATTATGTCGAAGCCAAAATTAACAAGAAAAATAATTTCTCTGGAGATAAAAATTCAAATTTTGGATCGTCTTCGAGATGGACAGAGTACGGCTGAGATTGCAAAAAAAATAGTTTGAACGAAGCAACGATTAAAAGAAGTGAAGAAAAAATTAGAGCAAGTGTAATCGAGGGATCTTTAATAAGTGCGAAACATACGAATCGCATACGCAATGCAAACATAGAAAAAATAGAAAAAGCTCTGGTGATTTGGATAGAGAATAATAATCAAAAAGGATTACATATGGACGGCTCTACTATACGAGAAAAGGCAAAAAGAATTTTTAATCACATAATTAATCAAGACAATACAACAGCAATAAATCAAGACACAGAATTTTTAGCGAGCAAGGGATGGCTTGAGAAATTTAAAAGGCGAAATATTTGCACAACATCAAAATGAACGGCGAAAGTAGATCTGGCGACATTAAAGCTGCAGAAGAATATCCTCCAAAATTAGCTAAAATAATTGGAGAAGGGTCTTATTCGCCTGAAAAGATTTTTAATGCTGACGAAACGGGTCTTTTTTGGAAGAAAATGTCAAGTAGAACTTACGTGCCAAATATGAGGAAATTTACAAGAATATAAAAAAAAGAACCATTGCGGATTACCGATATTTTTGAACGTCGACGGAACATAACAGAAAATGTAATCGAAAGTAGTTGTGATGATGACATTCGTCCAATAAAAAGAAGAAAAATCTCCATATTAATTAATATCTTTTAGTGAGAGTGACATTGAATAATATCTTTTATCTGTGTTCATAATGTTTCAATAAATTTTCAGTCCTTTCTACCAATTTCTTTAATATTTCTAAAAAAGAACCTATCCTCTCTTTTTCATACATTTGTTAGTCTCGCTTAACACGGTTTCGTTTAACACGGTGATCTAGCAGAACCTATCTTCCGTGTTAAGCGAGGGATGGGTGTATTTCAATATGATGGAATAGTATTGAAATGTGTATTGTCTCTATCTAAGGCATTACGGAAGTGGGAAAGGATTTAGTCAGGATCGTGAAACATCGTCATTTGCGTGCGAGTTCTAAAATTCATCACTGAAAACCAAGCAATCGAGACCACTGTCTACATATTAAAATTTTAATAATTTTGTATACAATTTTAGCCATGTCAAGACGCTGGAAAGTATGGACTCATTTTATGAGAAAAGATAATAAATTAAATATTTCTATTTCCATTAATTAATTAATTCTATTTTATCTCTCGCGGAAACTGACGACAATACAAATAATCTGAAAAAAGATTTTAAATACTAGATCAATTTAAAAAAAGGACGGAAAAGTTGGACGTGTTGTTTAAAACACTTCTAACAATAAAACCAACACCAACAGCAACGGAACGAGTATTTTCAACAGCAGGACAAATTAAAACTAAATTAAGATCAAATTTAAAATATGATACATTTAATGCTCTCTTATTTTTAAAATATGAATTGTTAAAATCTGAATAAATGACTTATATTACAAATGAACTCGGTTTGAATGTATTATTTTAGTACATAAATTTATATATGTAGTAATGTTTTGTTATTTTCATACTTACTGAAACTATCCGGATATATCCGGATAGTTTCAGTTTTACTATTCGATATCCGGATAGTTTAAAATGACGAATAGTTGGAATCTCTAAATACAATCGAAAGAACCTTATCTTTTTGTATGGGTGCGTAGTCCCCTATAACGTTGTCCCAATCTTTACGCTATAAGGGGGTCGACTGTACATTATTTACATATTTCATTAATACTTTTTACGGTTTTAACACTAAAACTCATCGCAAGCTATCCATTGGCAATTGGATATCAATTGAAAAAATGTTTGATTATATTTCAATATCCATTATGTGGAAAATATGATTTAAAGTGGATATTTTTCAATTAATGAATCCAAACGACCTAACCTTTGTAGTAAATAAGAGTCACTATTTTGCTATTGTGGAAATATTAAATTTAATCACTAGGAGTTAAAATCCGAAAAAATTACTCGCGGAGAATCCGAAAATAATTGAACTTATTTTTTTCATTATACACTGAGGCAACTCGAATGAAATAATTATAAAATGCAAACACTCAAAGCTTTCGCGCCTAAGTTTGAAAAAATACTCATGCATGTTACATTTAAATTCGTGTATGCGATGCTCTCAACATTGCTTATAACTTATTACCTAACTTGCAGTCCATAGCAGTATTATACCTTACTTCTTAATAAAGGATCAGCGCAGGGCCGGCGCTACCACACAGGCGAAATAGGCAATCGACTAGGGCGCAAATCATTAAGGGGCGCATAAATTGAGTATCAAATTATTTTTATATTCTAATAACAAATAATTGTTTATACTTGTATCTGTTCGTTATAATTATGTATCGTATTCTATATACTTCGTATACTATATAAAAAGGTAGGTTGAGCGACTGACTAACAAACAGTTCTCGTAAAAAACTTATTTTGAGATACCTCCATTAGGAGGCCATATGATTCACATTGAGAGCGGACATGCATATAAAAATAATCCACAGTTTGTTAAAAAGGGGGCGCGTCAATAACCGTTGCCTAGAGCGCCAAATAAACTCGCTCCGGTACTGGATCAGCGACATGCCTTAATTACGTGTTAAATAAATACATTCGATTGGGATCATTCAACAGAAATCCATATACATAAATTGGAAATAGATAAATAATAGCTACTCCATTCGTATTTTGCCTGTCTTATTAGATACATTGAGAATAAGCAATCTTTATATTTATAGCACACGCCATCTGAAAATTCCTTCATTTCAAAAATATAATATTTGGTTTGGCTTGCAATTCGGCTTGTACGTCAGAATTTATTAATAAAAATTGCAATATCTTTTCACTTGAGCACCAGACTATTAATGTTTTCTGCGTGTCTTTTTGCGGTGTAGAGCTAAGTTTCGAGTTTTTTTGGTTTATTATTCCCAGGATCGTATTTCATCTCTCGCAAGACAGAATTTCATCTCGGTTTTTATTTGCTCCCATTGAGTCTTCTTTGTGAGTTGACTCCATCTCTTGCTATTTCGCTAAACGATTAAATTAATTGTTTGTATACATATACATCATAACAATATTGATATTCACTTTTGACGCATCCTAAAAAAGCTTTATCTTATTCAATCTTTAATTATTCAATATTTTTTTATTATGTCTGTCGCCATATGCAAGTGTCCTTTCGTCCTAGATGGTTGCGTAGTCAAGGGCTCGAACCTCTAATGCAGTGATACTCAACCCTTTTTAAAAAAAAAATCTGGGCCGCATACTGGTTTTTGCTATATAACGTAAGCCGCAGCATATTAATAGTAAATTGTAAGTATATTAAATCCTACACATAAATAGTGACATAACATAAATGTAAGTATTCAAAATACTCACGTATAGTACAAACAATACCAGATGTTTAAAAAGCATCTAGTGACTATGATTGTTTTGGGCCTCACATAAAGTTTGAATGGGTCGTAAGTTGAGTATCGCTGCATAAATGGATACTTTCAAATGTTGATTTTTCTAATTATTTGTGAATTTGTAGGTAAAGGCATGTCCTGTTTGTGTGGATGTAATAGTAGTTGTAATTAAATCATCTTGCTCAAATGTTCGATTTGGAGCTTATATGCTCAAAATTTAAATCGTATATTGTTTTAAGCTACCACTAGAAGAACTTAAAAGCGATCAAAACATCATAAATCCACTTTAATATTTGTATAATAAGCATTATTCTTTTTCAACTGGAGAAAAGAAACTTATAGCGACGTATGTAATCATATTTTTTTTTACAATACTTTGCGTTTGTTGTTATTTTTTCATTGACTTCAGCACGCACGCAGATGTTTGTCAGGACTGACACCTGATACATCGAATAGTCTCACTTATGCAATTTTCTAGGCGAGGCAATTGCAGTCTCGTCTTGCACTGACCACCTGTTTAATTGTCCTTTGGCATACACCTTCTCATTTCATACTTACCTTCACGAACGAGTGTTTTGTGTTACGCTTAGCAGGTGAATAATAAATATTTTGGACCGCGTGACATTCTGTATACCAATGAATGACTGGTACGAATGTTACATGTACACTCAGCTGTTTTTATGGCATTTAATTGTTACAATAATCACTTTTAGATTTGAATCGTTCAAATTATGTACATTCACACAGATTTTGTCACTAACGACCCGGGTTTCGCCTTTCGGCATCTTCAGGCGTTCAAGTGCACGGATGAACTTGAACTGACAATCAGTTAGTGACAAAATCTGTGTGAATGTACATAATTTGAACGATTCAAATTCCACCAAGCACCTTCAGTCAAATCTTAAATCACTTTTAGGATGTCCACTGTCAATACTCGGTGGGAAGGCATTATATTGAGTGAAACACAACATGCGTTTGTACTTATTCCCACTTTTATTTACCCAGATCTGTACCGGTCTCGCCCATGGCGAACATTATCAACTGATACGAAACATAATTTAAAAGTATTATTTCTACAAAACATTTCTAAAATTACATGAAAAGGTTTAATAAACAATCGCCATGAGCGAAACCGGTCCTGATTTTGGTAAATAAAAGTGGAAATAAGTACAAAAGGATATTGTGATTTTCTTAATATAACAATAATAATTTTATTTTATTTAATTAAGTACGCACATATAAAAATTTATCGGCCACTGTAGTGCGGTGTTGAAACGCACGAAATAATCTGACAGTTTTAATTTTGATCTCCGACCGTACCGAATTTGAAATATACGGCATTGTTGAACTGGTCTTTACAATATTGTGTAATTTTTCGGAATATCCTTGATAATAAGTAATTCGAAATGGCTGTTCTTCCGCTACGAGACACTGGTATGTCTTGAGGAGTTTAAAGATTTACAGGAGGCACCACCGTATTGTGGATATTATATGATTTGAAACCGACACGTACATGGATAAAAAATATGCCGCATGCATCATAGTGCACCGATTTTTTTAAAATGTTTAATCTAATTATCATAATTTTGTGGAGTAGGTTAGCATATACAAAACTGCTTCATCTATACTTATTACTTTGAATCACATTCATTGTTTATTTTACTCTTCCACTGATGCTATAATCGTACAGGTTAAATAAATAGTGCAGCAGTGACGTACGAAAGGCTTGCGCCACACCCTGTGTAACAAACGCCACGTAAATTGAGATGATGATTTGTAAATTTGAACCACGGCTTATGTATGAAAACGAACAGCACTCAAACTTTATTCGCTCCGATTCGTTTACGTTAAGTTAGTGTAGGAGATGCATATTTGAACATGCATCAATGTTTATCATTAAATATTGCTGACAAGGTATCTGACATATTATAGATTTTCACCCACTATTTTAAAGAATTCATGCTATGATTAAATATGTCAACCGCTTTGTTTTATTTCAGAGTTTCTCAACCTTGTTGAAGCCGTGGCCCTTTTTTGATTTCATATTTTTATAATATTTATTCCAGAAGCGTTGTTTTTTTCATTAAAAATAATCCATAGCGTTCTTATACCATCTTAGTTATATACTTAACCAAAACTATTTTTGTTGCTATTATTAAATTATTATTAATGTCAGTAAAACTCTCTTGAATAATACTAATATAATGTTATTGTTATAATACACACATTCCTAAATGATTAGACAAGTTTTATTACAGTGGCGGATGCTGTAGGTCATTTAAGACTGGTTTTTCTTGTTTTTTACTTCTTTAATATTATGAAACGTTACTTCATTTTAAAAATATTAAATTTGATGCTTTGCTAACACAACCTGACAAGAAATATTTAATATTCGATATATACACGAAGTACAATTTAAACCATATATAAAATTAACTTACATAACATATCGACTGTGGAAAGGAAAAAAGGACGTAACCCATATGCCAATTATGAAATATTCCCAACCTGGAAGTGCACGGAGACTTTTAAACCGGTGTTTAATTGACATAATCTAATATTAATTAAGAAATCGTCTAGAAAAAAATCTTTTTTTTAGTTTTTTCCTTGGTTTCAATTTTCACAAGCTTATCTTTTTTCAAACTTAAAAGCTAAATTTAGATACTAATTCGGGATTTGCAGCTTGCATCCTTTTGATAGAACGTGTATCAAGTTTGGTACCTTGTGATTATTGAAAGAAAACTGTTTTGAAAAAACTGTGGGTTACGTCCCTTTTCCTTTCCACAGTCGATATAATTTTATATCAGGGCTTTGGAGTCGTGAATCGTGATATACGCACAAATTCGACTCCGACGGTAGCAAATGGTCCTATTTTGATTTTAAAAATATATACTAATATTAAATAATTGTTTAATATACTTATCTACTAACATGCATAACTTTTGATATTTTAATTCTATTACAAAAAAGAGTTTGATTTGTCCGTTTTATTTGTTAGACTCTGAGTCGACACACAACACCAAGATTCTGACTCAAAATTCAAAGACCTGTTTTATATTATACAACCGTTTGTATTTACAAAATAAATTAATATTGACATAAATATGAATATAATATGCAGATAATAGATTTAACAATTTAAAAAAAAATACATTATTCTTACACTCTCAACATGCTTTTGATTGAATACAATACACCGTGTACATTGGTTGTAATATATTTTTTAAGACAAACTTGAATTATCTATAGGCGAATCCGAAAAGTAGCTCAGTGTGTAGGCTCTGTAGCCATGTGGTAAACGCTTCGAATTCCAACACAATTTATGGATCTGTGTTCAAAAGCATGGACGTCTGGAATGTTAACATTTATCGGTTTCGACTTCCCATCATTTCTGAAAGTTTTTAGTTGAGCAAATAAATAACAATCAGACTTAAAAAAAATTATTGTCGAGATGATCCGTCAGTAGCTCATATGCTCCACATTTGGAGAGGACATTTACAGTGTTCACCATTTCAGTATTAATTTTTTCAATGACTCGCACTCTTATTAAAAAATAAAAACTTAATGATTCAACATTGTTTATTATGAATCATGACCGGTTTTACCCATCGTAAACATTATCAACTGACGATATGACTTAGTAATATAAAACTTTCTTAAATGTATGTTAATAGTTCAACTAGTTAACGTTTTACAATATTTGCAAGATAAACTAAAGTGGTTTTCCGACATAAATGTCTAAGAGAAAATAGTGCTCATTAAATATCTATATTACATAGAGTGTTTATCAACACTTTGTAAGAATCTTATCGTAAAAATGCAACGATGTCGAAAATTGCGAGCAAAAATTAATCTTAGATTTTTATATGAAACCATTTCTTCTGACTTAGTTTCAACTTATGTGTGTACTCCACACACATTGATAATGCTAATGATAGAGAAATCGTCCGATCATAATAGGTTATGTGGAATAAGTACACAAAGTCTTTTTTTTTTTTTAAATATAATGCCATTCCACTAACAGTGAACACCTCAAAAGTGATCGCACACATATATTTTAAGTTGCAGGTATTTTTAGAATATTTTAAATGGTCCGGATACAGCTACAGATATTTCACTTCTTTCAGCAAATAGCACTTTGTAAACATAGTTTGAAAACAAACAGTGAGTGAACGAGTATAGTGGGATTTAGGTTAAACCGAAGGGGCTCGAGATGATGCCGCGGCTTGTATCTCACTGTAATGCTGGGTATACGCTAGGAGACAAATGGAGCAACATGTCGCGAAACTTGACAGTCAAAATTTACGCCGATTTTTCGGGAACATTGTCGCGGGAACAAATATTCAAACCTTTTACTTTTTACACCAGAACTCGCGTCAGATGTCGCATAAATGTCATCCGCTGAGGTTGTGTTGGTCAGTGCTTCATACGAACGATCAGTTAACGTAAGTAACGTAAAGTGTAATTATAAAGTTTGTAAGGATCCATTCAATAAAAAATACTCTCGTTCATTAATGCACGATAGCTGTTCGTTTATCCACGAAACCATATTATTTTTGACAGACGATTCATTATGCCACAAAGAAACTATAACAAAAAGATAAACATAGCAAAGTTATGAAAAAAAATGTGAAATTCTGAGTTAAATGTTTTCAAATGTTTAAATAATATTTACGCGCAATTCTTCGCATTTTTAAAATAATAGATACTCTATTAAAATAAAAGTAACTATTATTCAAGCATATTATAACTTGAAGTATATCAAAGGTTACAATTACTAAAATATTATATTATATACACCAATACATAATAATAGCTAGGGAAAGAATATCGATAAATAATATGAATGAACGTATCATGATTTTTCATTCGAACATATTTTTCGATCGTAGAACTGCTGTCATGCTAAGCGTTCGTTGCGCACCCGTCTACACTAGTCAACATGTGATGCTTATCTCGTGCGCTCGCTCGCGGAGCGACAGCATGTAACATGTCCCGCGTTAAAAGTTACTATGTTACGGGACATTTTGTCCCCAAGTGTATACGGGGCTTAACATTCAAATGCCGTGACGTTTTTGTCATTACTGACGCGTGGTTTTGTTTGTTCAACTATCTTGTACATCTTTTTGTGATTCTACGTAAAACACAATCCTTAAGTTAACATGCCCATAGTCACTGGTGCGTTGTATCGTATTGAAGATATTGAACAATTTACAAAAATAAAATTATTCAAAGCTTCTCAAATAACAATCGCCAACTGTAATGTACATATTTCGTGAAATAGATTTACTAGTGTGTAACCAAGAGTCACAATTGTGTAATATGTCAGATATATTGATGTCTAATTTGAATCACCAGCATCCACCATTCGGACAATACTGAATTTAAAGAAATATATTGTTTATCTTTTGCTGCACTGGCTTGCATTTATAAAAGAAATAAATAAAAAAGTTAGCAACTTTTGCCCCCACCCTCCATCAAAACTTTTAAAAGGTATTTTCTTTAAAACGGGTGTAAATCGCTTTCAGATAATTTAAGTACATTCTTTTTATAAAAATACACAAATAAAGTGTCTTTTTGATCTATAATATTAAAAAAAGAAATACTTGGAATATTTCTTTATACATAATAATTTGTTGGTATGTTTTGTAACATTCTGGATATACACACCCCTCCCCTAATTATAATTAAAATTTCTGGTAGCAAAACATTAAAAAAACAATTCAAAAATTGATGAATTAATCTAATATTAGGTTGTATATAATTTTTATTATTTATTTTGCTGAATATGTACGATGAAAATGAATTCATGTTTTTATTATTTGAACGTCATATAAGCCATGATATGTAATTTGCATGACCGAATATCTATGAACTTTATAACATTCGCTTTATTTATTCCCTTCACACTTATTACAAATTATAACGAACCCAAATATGTGATGTCATTATTTGTATTAGTAATTGTTTCTCGTGCGTCTATTATAAAAAATACCGCTACGTTACCTGGATTGGTGAAGGTAAACAGGTAAAAAAAATCCTTCCCGTTATACTCCTCCGCCACCGATTCGCCGTTCGTAGGAAATAAACAAACAAAAGTGAATGGAATGAGAGAAAAAGCGAACGTCTTTAAGCAAAGGAAAAAAAAGATATTAGGGCAGGTGTTTCCAAATCAATAATGTAACTACTCCCATTGTTTGAAAAAAAAACAATCGCAAGTCAGTTGGTCGGAACTAAACTATTATTTTCATTGTATTCAATTCAGCATTATTAACAAACAGCACTCGTTTTCAACAGTTCATGGTAAGTATTGTTGTTTTCGCGCGATGTTTGCATATAATAGGAAATGAATCGTAATAAAATAATTATTTTTGTAATACCTTTACACCATTGTATTTCTTGATTGAGGCATTTATTTAGATAAAAGATATGATTCGTAGTGAATCTACAGTAATCCCAACGTAATGGGGTTTAAGTATGTATGTAAGATTCATCTTGACTTATTATTTAAGGCTGATTGATGATGTTCATTGGCTTAGTTAGCACTTCAAATAAATGAGGAAAATAAAATATTACACATTTACACCTCATAAACAGAAATAATCTTTAACATATCGACTGTGGAAAGGAAAAAGGACGTAACCCACACATATCAAATTTTACAGGAGGCGCAAAAAACGTGTTTTGATGATTTTGTGAAATATGCAAATTATGAATTATACACAACCTTGAAGTGCACGGATACTTCTAAACTGGTGTTTAATTGACATAATCTAATATTAATTAAAGAAATTGTCTCGGAAAAACCTTTATTTCAATGTTTTTTCTTGGTTTTATTTTTTTACAAGGTCATCTTTTTCAAACCTAAAAGCTAAATTTAGATACTAATTCGGCACTTTCAGCTTCCATCCTTTTGATAGAATGTGTGTCAAATTTTATACATTGTGATTATCGAAAAAAAGCTGTTTTGGAAAATTGAGGGTTACGTCCTTTTTCCTTTCCACAGTCGATATGATAATTTTGTTCATTAACTTAAATATTAACACTTCCGATAAAAACCCAAGTGAAAAACATGTTTTTCAAAAATATACTTCCTGGGCTTTTACCGTTCATCAAAGGGCGGTAATTGTGGGGCTATAATGCAAGACGTACTATTTCCAAAATGAGCGATATTGAGTAAGCTATGCAGATAGGGTAATTCAAGCCTAAGGAATCGACTGGTCCTAGTTTTAATATAAAATGTCTAAAACACTGTCGTTTTGAAATTGGAAATCATATTTTTATGCAAATGTTATTTTGTTTCTGTTGTTCGTTATAGTATTTGACTCTACTGAAAAGTTAGAGTTTTGGAAATAGTACGTTTTGCATTATAACCCCACAATTGTTAAAACATGTTTTTTCACTCTATTCTTTAAGGGCCAGCAGCATATCGAAAGTATTTTTTTTGCGCCGTATGGGAAGTGTTAAGCAAGCTCTTCACAGCGTCTAACAGGTGCGACGGAATATGTACAGCAAGCGCAATCATGACTTTGGTGTTGTGTAGAGCTAAATTAATTTATTAATTGCATCTCCAGCTAAACTAATGTTACAGTCACATATTCACAAAGTTGTTCGTTTTTCATTGTTGGCACATAAAATAAAAACAAAGAAATCCGTAATTAAACACACGATTATGTTTGCAACAGTTTGCACGGGATGTTTTTTTTATTTTCTTCATTCATAAATTTTAAAGGATTGACGGATTTAATTTATTATTATAAATGATTGAAGGATTTAATTTATCCTTATAAATGATTGAAGATTTCTGTCGGAAAGAATGCTCGAATTGTAGAAGACCGTTGATGTCTCGCTCAGCTTGAAGAAGGAAGCTGATAGGAAAGACCGCGCTTGGGGAAGTCGAACCATTAATGACGCAAAGAGCGTCAGTAATAAGATAAGCAATGTGGAGCGAAACGGAAGGAACAATTCGAATAGGAATTCCTTTATTCCCGTCGAATAAGACAGTGAGATGTGGGACGACGAGTCGACTCGGCCGCGAGTTTACGAAGCGTGACATTTCCATCTTGCGGGCTCTTGTTTACTTCCGGTATTGTTTACGAATAATTATAACTTTCTTCAAGTAAATGAAATAACTATATTGTATAATTATATTATATATGATAATAACGTGTTATGTCTTCACCAATAAACTGTTTTAGGTCGGAATTAAATATCAACTACGTTACAAATAACATTAGCTCTGGATTGACAAAAGGTAACAGTGGAATCAAAGCTGGTAAAAAACTTGTTATTTGGATATTCTTCAGATAAAAAAATGGTTTTAACAATTAAAAAAAGTATGATTGATTTTTTCTCTGAATAATCTAACAGTTACAATTTCACCAGTAACTGCGAAGAAGAGACTTATTATTCTTGCCGGTTTATTTGTATATTATTGACGAATCCGATACACTGTATATGTATTATTTCGTACATAGAAACATTATTGAAAGCGAATTTGAATATCTGTCTAGATTGCTATATATCACGTTTTCGACAAGTAAATACTAGACATTTACAAATAAAAATAAAACAATTGTTATCCATATAAAAAGGTGAACATATAAACCACTTAGATTTGGGAAGAAAAGAAAGATTCATTTTCAGTCAATAAGTATTCTCACAATATCTTCTACATGAAGTATTTTAATTCAGATCCATGACCGCTCCTAATGTGAAGCATACGGCTTCCTTATGAAGGTATCTTAAGAGACAATTTTCTGTTAGTTTTCTACCAGTGAGTTACTCAATTGCTCAACATCTCTTTTTTTTCGAATATAGTAGGGATTGAATAGGGACTTTTACAGGACTAGTGATTTACTAAATGTTGTCGCTACGACCCGTTATTTGGAATGGTTTGAAGGAATTATAACTGATTAACAAATACAATTCTAAAATTAAATTCTCATACATTAATATATATAATTCCACTTTTATTTTATGTGATCAGAACCGGTTTTGCTCATTACGACCATTATCAAATGATAAGCTAATACAATACATATTACAGCGTTATTATACAAACAAAAAAAAATATATATATTTGGGCGTTACAAACAATTGGTAATGAACAAAGGAATTTACAAATAAAGGGACAGAATATGTATAGGTGACGCTAAATTGACTATAATTACAATTGTTTATTACCTATTAACCATAATTTGTAAACTGAACGGCATTAAAAGACATCCCTTAAAACTTAAAAAAAATAGTCAGTTCTAAACTAAGCTACGATCTACGATAGAAAATGTTTTTTTTTTATATGTATAGTTTTTGTGGATAAATATAAATTTTAGAGGTTCACCGTACCACGGTGCCAGAAAAAACTTTTTTAGTACCTTCAATCAACACGTGTTCCTGTACTTACCGCGCTCAGGTAACGTTATTTGCTACGTGTGCCGTACTTTCGTTGGTATTATGAACTCATTTTTCAATAAAATCTTCATTTTATGATTTCACCCCAGAAACCAGGATTTTTTTTTATTTTAAGGAGTAAACACGTATTTCCTGAATTGCGGAATGAACGAAGCGTATTGGTAATATTATTTTAACCTATTTATTTTGTTTTTAAATTTTGTGCAATGGTTTTTGGCATGATTAAATAGTCGACAACAGCTTGTTTTTGAATTGACCATTAATTGTAGTATTAATTCTGTTATCCATAAATGTATGTGTCAGTAGGTGACTGACGGTGGAGTTAATATTTATTCATTTTCTTCGCAGTGGTTAACTAAAAAGCCCAAACAAGTGCGAGTTTTTGGCTAAACACAATTCATTCATTATTTTATATAAGAAGAAAATATTGCACATGGATACGTTTACAAAACATACACATTTATAAATTAGTTTCACAATGTGATCTTATTTATTAACAAATAAATGACTTCGGCCTTCCTTTCTGAAAAGGTTCCCCGCCAATTTATCTACAATTTCTTAAAAACAAGTTTGCCGATACAAATGAAAATACCCAAGTCTTTGATCAACTTGAGAAGAAAATACATCATTGACCAAAGATTGTAAATGCCAAATTTAAAAAAAAAACGAAAGTTTTTGTTTTTGTTGCTCTTGAACCCAGATCCGTCTGATCGCAATGGTAACAAATATACACCATATTTCGGCCTGGTAATATTCTTTAATAAGTGGGAGGCTATTTAATGGATCCATAGGTTTGGTATTCAAAATTAAAAATGAAAACCAAAACCCTCGCATCTTCCATCTGTTTGTTCACATAATATGTAATATTATAGTAACAACGTATATTTTTTATAGTAATCAATCAACTGTCAAATAATGCTAATGTTATTATTGGTGTGTATCATATATTAAATGAAATTTACTTAGTGGGAACGTTTATGTGAGCCTTTTTGAAAGGCTGATGTGATATGTAGATGTTATGGGAGAATTCCTACGGTTTTTTTTATCCCATATCTTCTTTGGAAATTGCTTGCAAGGCTTTCTTTGGTAATAAACATACGCGCGTTTACATATAAGGTAAATATGTATTCTTTATATCTTATATTCCTTGCATTTTTATTCGCCAACACACGGCTACGGCTGACGGAAGTTGCCGTTAACGGAGTTGTTTTCCCTTTTTCTGTGAAATTATATCAAGAAAACCTTAATAAAAACAAACTTCTAACGCAATATGCTGTCTGTAGGCGAGTGACTGATGTGTTTATAATATACGGATATTTATATAATAACTCTGCAAACACTCGTGGAACGGTGAATTTTTTCCAGAGAAATATAACTTCAGATGGTTTACCTTTATTGTAATGCTACAGAAACAACAGTCTGTGAACACACGCACAATAATTGCCTTGGATATTATTTTTCGCTATTTATATGAAGTTGATAATGATTGATATATTAAGTGAATAAATATTTATGTACCAGTTCAACGATGCTGTTGAATTGAATCCTAAGAATTTATATACATACATACATTCGATTATTTTTTACACGGTAGATACGTTCCACAAAACACCGTATAAAAAATGATATAATTAAAAGAAAAATTAAAGATTGGCCCCCTGAATTAAAAAACGGCATTATTTGAAAATTGAACAATGTGGTATAGAAAGTCGTGTAAAAAAGGTTATAATGAAGACCTAATAAATAAATTACACAAAATAATATTCATAACATGAACCTATTTTAATTAAGAACCAATATTACTAAATGATGGACGTGTCCAACGTTTAATTTGTTGATAATAACTGTCTTGTGTTTTTGAATTTCTTGTAATTAGGAAATCAGTTACCCGCTTCCGTATTTTTTTTGTTTCTGGGAATCGTGTAACAACAAATAATTCATGTTAAAATATAATATTTGCTCTTTTTGACGCCTCCTTCGAAAGCAATGTGTAGCTCATGTTGATAATGCACACAATTTTTGAAACACTGTTTCAACGGAACTTAGTATCTTTTGATTACTTCAAAATCTATTGCCAGTAAAATTCATAAACAATAATAATCGAAACAAAATCTTCCATTAAACGAGTTCGGTGCTAGATTTCTGGTTCGTTAAAATGCCTGTTTTATGGTAATTCCGAATCCTGAATTGAATATTCAATGCTTGGTATCGATCGCCCACTGAGGATTACGAATATGGATAACCAACAATTATTCCTTGCCCATAGACCGTTAAGTGTTACAGTTCCAAGCAATCTTCAACATTTGTAAATATTAATCCTGACTTTTATTCTTGGGGTATAACATCGCGAACAAAAGTAGAAATTTCTCACATTAAATGAAACTCGCTCAAAAATAAATTACACCCTTTTCACCGGTTTCCAAGCCCGATGTTACGGGTATTTTGCTGTTTTTTTTTTTATCAATATACCGGTTTTAGAAATGCATAGTTCCGGTATTTCAGTGTTACAAAATAAAACTACGATTATTAAACAACTTTTCTAAATTAGTATGATAACAATAATTCTGTTGTGCTAACTGTTCTTGGACCTGTATGGTGAATATGTAATAAGTGGGTTGCCCATGCGTTAAAAATGGGCTAGCTTAATCTTAGGACTGTTTGAAGTGTTCCGAAGAAGAGCCATTTTTTTATCACTTATACAATTGTAATTTTTAACCAGTCGAATGTTACTTGATATACTTATATTATGTAACAATAGATAATATACCGTAAACCGCGGGCGGTGGTGGGTACAACGTTGAGCACCCTAGTGAACTAAAAAAATGTATCGTTAAAAAATTAATATCATGTACCGAGTAATCGAGTAACACTCGGTAACTTTTCTAAATTGTTGCGTTAACTTGCACAACAGTGATAACAAATATCCAACCTTCCTCGGAACACTGCAGATAGCTTTGAGATTAAACGAGCCTCTTGTTAATTTATTGGCAGCCAACTATCAATATTTCAAAACTAAAATTTAAAAAAACAGTGCCTCCGATGAACACGACTTCGTTAGTTTGATGAGGTGGAAAATAAAAGAAAAATCTGGTATAATGATTGAATAAACCGATTGTCAAGAAGACAATTAGTCAGTAATGGCCATTCACGAAGGATTTTGTTTTTACTCAAAAAGACCTATTCGTTTTTCCTTTTGTGCCAACTGCCTGTTTTTCGTTGAACCAAAATTGTTGTATATTTTAATTGCCCGAGTGTTTGTTTCTAGGCATCATTAATGAGTGAACTTTAATTAAAAATGGAGACATTACTCACTAAAGTTTTTCCCTCGGCGGTCTTAGTAAATAACGGCTACATTTGAATTACTTAGTATAAAACGATTTATTTGTCGGATGTAAATGTCGATCCTACATATCGTCAAATTAATAAGAAAATTATTATATTAAAACCGAAGCAAAAGAAAAATGTTAAAGAAAGAAATAAAAAATTCATACTATATTCAGCATTTGATTGAAATTGATAAAACACATTTTTTTTTTAATTGATTGCTGCCAGTTATTTATTTTGAATTTTCTCTCTCGTCTCTTAATAAAATAAACCAATCACTATACCATTTTTAAATCCTCATATCAGACAAATTTCTTATTTCTGCAGCTACACAAAGATGATTAGACGAAAAAACGTTTTTAAGCTGTAAAAAATTTGGTCAATTGTTGTTTATTTATTTGCCTTATTGATCACCGCCTCGCTACATTTTAGTTCGCTTTATTATATTTAAATAAGTCGATTATCTCAAAAAAAAGTTTTTTGACATAACGTTTTATAGCAGAATAACGACGATTTGTAAATATGTACCTAAAAAATTGTAATCATTTTCTACGTCAGATTCTTCTCTACGCGACGAAACACGTAACTATGTTATCAATTTTTAATTATAAGCTTTTTCTTAACTTGCTCCGTTAGTCGCCAAGGCGTGACCCTGCTGTCGGGATTTTTGAAATGTCAAAATTTAACGCAAACGTCAGTAGTTTTGAAATGATCTCACGCCTTTACGAAAGCATTAATCGGTCTCAATACGCGCTTTTACTTTTAGTCATATGAGACAATTATTCCGAAATTAATAACTCTAATCTACCGTCGACTACTAGCGATAGTAGAATGTGAGAGATGGTTTGTTTCCCAATTCTCTGGAGAGTCAACGATCCGACTTACTGTGCTGAGGAGTGTCATGTGGTCAGGATGTTGCTCAGACGAGGGAATAATTTTGAGGGAATAGATATCGGAATTATTTTTACCTTTTAGTACACTTAAATAAAAGCTTATTTTTAAAAATATTTTCATTATAATTTATTTATCATTGAAATGAATTTTCTTATAGTTACACGCATAAACTATTAACATAACAAAATGATGTATAACAAATTTTCTTCTCAAAACTTCTGTCTAACATAAATAATAAGTCTTTTGCGAACTTGGTCTATGATATGTAGAGTTAAAATTGATAAGAAACTTAATATATTTAGTTATGTATTATATAGTTAGCCCTTTTTCAATTGGAAAAGTTAAATACTTTCTAAAAAATAGAATACTTTCCCATTAGTTTTACGAGGCTAATTAATATAAAATACGAATGGATCGTGACTACTTCTAAATAATTCCGTAAGTAAACAAGACTTTTCTTTTTCTGTCATTAGTATTTCTCGCATTGAGTAAGTCTTAATTACTTTGATTTTCATTAGTTTTCTATTCATATTTTTATTGTTCAGTGAACTTAACTTATGAATGGACGTTACTTTCGATGTAGCAAGCGTGTGCTTTCACTCAGTTCAATGAGTAACAGTTCAATCGAGTCGCAGAAATAGCAAGTAGTTAGTTATGTGTGGGGTTTGCAATACCGGACGAATATATCAATGCCGGTATCAAGAAAAAAGTTAAAATTTAAAAAAAACAAACCAGTGGTGCGAGGCGGGGCGGCGGCTGCGTGGTCAAGTGGTCTCCTTCGTACAAATCCCAATACATACAGTTTTTTTAAAAAAAAAAAACGAATTTCAATTAATTTAATAGAATTCTATCCAAAGGCATGGATATACATATGCGATACCGCGAATCTCCCACATGAGGAGCAAACATTCAAAAAGTGTTTTGTCACAAATTATCAAGGATATTATCCTATCCTAAAAACGGGCGTAGCGAGGGCGATAAGCTAACCACTAGTCATGTCCTAGTCCTATTTTTCTATTCGTTCTAACTTTTTAAAAAGATAACATTGAAACAATTCTGAGCAGATTTAAAATTGTGAAATGGTTTTTATAAATTCGATATTCAATTTTAAATACTATAATGAGAAACAAACATTTAACAAGTGATTTGTCACACAAATACAGAGCTTGGGAAATGATGATTTAATTGTAGGAGAAATCACGGTTTACTTGAATGTGTCAACTTTATGATTTAATTTTTATAAGAAAAAAAACTTTTTGAACACTAATTTCGATTTCCATTCATAGATATTAACCACTTGAAAACCAAGCGGACACAGGTGTCCGGAACATATGCAAGCGAACACGGATGTCCAAGACATTTAAAAAATAAAATACTTGGTATTCTAATAGAATATAAGCAATATTTTGATGAATATGTGTAGTGCCATTTATACTGAGTCAATATAGGTTTTTAAAACATCGAATTCGAGTGTATATTAGGCAAAATTATTTTTCTCAAAAACACGCAGTATCTCTGGGCAATATTAATGATAATTAATGACAGTATTCAAACTGTTAAATGGCACTTTTCAAAAATTTTGACAGATCACTTTTTGAATGTTTGCTCCTCAAATACCTTTATATTTGCATTTTCGCATGTTGTATTTCGGTATTGAAAAAGCACCACGAATGCCGAGATCCCGGTTCCGTTAATACCGGTATTTTAATCCCTAATCGTGTGAACTAGTTAGTGATGACATTAAGAGCAAGCGAAATATGACAAAACCAGTAGCACGTGGAATTAATGCAGTTAGTGTGCCATAAAAACTTTGCAATTCTTTTTTTACAAACCGCAAGCTATTCTCACTCGGCTCTGATTCATTTCTATAAATAAATTATTACTTGTAAACATTTATTGTATGTATAGTCATCTGTTGTGGTCTTCTTGTGGTCATATGAACATACACTCAAAGTAATCTATGAATGTATATACATACACCGAAGTTCTTGACGTAGTTGTTTGGCATTATATACTGAAAATCACCAACGCCCTATATGTATATGTATATGAAATAATTTCAGATTAATACTGAGGGAAAGATAAATAACCACAAACACTCATCCCACTACAGACGTTAAATTAAAAGAAAAAATTTGCAATGTATGCGTAGACTAGATTCTAACATCGTATTAATATCCGCTTCTTACGTTATTATCGTATTATGGAAAATGTACATCTTGCATTTTTGTTGTAAATTATTTATTAAACTTTTTGACAGACATCGTGATATTCGTGCCAGTCTCCTCGAATTCGTTTTCGTCTGACTGATGTCAAGGTAATTTCATAAAACAGAGAATAATTATATGTATTCATAAAATAATAACCGCTTTTTGTAAGATTTATTTTAACAATGATTTCACAGAACGTGTATTTATGTTTTAAAATGAAAAATTAAGATTTAAACCGGTTTTAGCCATCATGAAAATTTTCAACGGACTTTTTCTACGTGTACTTGTTATTAACTTTATTTTGCTTTGTTTTTTTTTACATACATATTGCCTTTCCATCATCTATTGACAGTAAACACATTAAAAGTGAGTGTATTTATGTACATTATAATATAATGCATGGTGATAGCTGAATAGGTTATAGTGGGATGCTGGATTGAAAACATTACCTGCGACGTCGCGACGCCCCGGCGAATGAACGACGTAACCACCTGTCGGCCGTCGCTCCATTTAACCCTTCTAAACCTTCTCAATTCAGACGCCACTCGTAATTGTTCTGTTTGAATCGGTGGTAAAAACAAAACGCTAAGCATTAAGTTAGTATCCCTCGTGGGAATTCCTGGCGTAAGCTCAGTTTTTTGAACGGAAAACATAAAGGTAAAATTCCGTGATTGGTTTGGGAAACCAGATTCGTATTGTGCTAACTTGAGCTTATTGTGGATTTGTTTATTGGATTAGTATTCAACCTGTTTAGGATATTTAAACATTGTATGAATGTATTAATTTTATTGTTTTAATTATGGAATTGTTTTATTTTATTTACATGACAATATAATCCTTGTCTTTCTTTGGTGTATTGAATGGGATTGTATGGACGTGTGGACTAGTTAGTCGAATCTCATGGTCAAAGTTATGTCGTTGAAAGAAGTCTAGTTGTTTCATCAGGCCTGATGCTGTGTAAGTAATGCTGGTGCTGATGAGAGTTATTGGTGTTTTTTGGTGATGAGTAGGTTAGCTTGCACTATGGCTTCGTGTAGTAGAACCAGTACTTCTTTAAGTATGAATATTTAACATTTGCATTTTCTTTGTAATGTCACACACGAAAGATATTGTTAGAATACTTAAGGTTATATAAGAAATAATTCTTGTTATGAATCTGCTTTTTGAAACTCTTCTCTATATAGCAAATCTGGAATGATTTAACACTACTCAGTGTGCTTTAAAACTAGAAAGAACTCTTTACAAACCTTTTTAATAGCATACTAGTATAAACACCGCACAAAACGGACTATTTGCGTATCAAATAATATTTTAAAATTTTCGACCGAATCTGTTTTGAAATATCACTTTTCAATGTCTACGTCACCATTGCTATAGCGTATTCATTACATGATTTGTTAATTAAACGCATGATTCAAATGCAGTCAAATTTCAAATGGAATCCGAGCACAAATTTATCCAGCATCCATCGTTTACAAGTCTCCGCGTCCCCCTTTAGCGGATAAGCTTGGTAAATTTTAATTCAGAATTTTAATACAGACTAATGTTTTCAGTTGGCATTATTCCTGGTGCTACAATGAGATGGCATTTAATTTTTGAATCGAATATACCACACGCAGAGGCCAGGTCGTGTTCGCTGACAATCTAAATGAAATCGTGAAAGTTTAATGCCGCCGTGTTTTGCTTTGCGGAGTGTAGCTACGGACCTTTAGAATAGCGAATTGCAATTTATTTTAGCAATTTAACAGGCGACACCTGTTACGGAATTGACTCCATTTAATCTGGCTTGTTTCATATATTTCTGTATCACGTTTTGAACACAAGTAAGTTCTCAATAATTAGGAATCGTGTGTTGACTTTTCATTGCTTCTTTTGCTGAATTTAAATGTGTTGTTTGTACTGTAATTATATAGCCGCAGTGCCTCAACATAATATATTACCGAAGATAGTCTTAACCTTTTCAGTACCGCGATGTTTTAAGCTAAAAAACATTCACTCGCATACCTACCGCATATTTTTAATAATTTTTGAATAGTTTTAAAAAATAGGACTGAATTTATGAATATTAAAAGTTTATAAATAAATCAACGACATTTTGACTATCAAAACTACGACGTATTTTATTAAATTTTAGTCGTTGTTGGACTTATTTCTTATTACAATCCAATTTTTATTTTCGATAGTCTGGCATAAAGAATGTAAAGAAACACTCTGAATAATTGTAATTTATAATTCACTTAAAAGTAGAAACGAACATTTTCAGTTTACATCATTTTGATAGTCCATGTACCAAGTTTGTTTCGAAAAAAGTTGTTTTGAAAAAACTGTGGGTTACGTCCTTTTGCCTTTCCACAGCCGATGTGTATGAATATTTTCTATTTTAAATTAATAAGGAGGTGTAAAAATCTCTGTTTTACAGACCGAAGTCCGTTCAATGGATTTTTTCTCTGGCAACATGCACAGATTTTTTGTCGTCCACTAATTAGTGCCCCCAGTTTCCACCTGCACCAGGTTCAGTCAGGTACAGTCCCAGTTTGTCGTTACCTTAATTAAGTTATTCAATTGTGCAAAGTTTCATCAGCGACCGCTGTCGTGTAGATACTTAAGGGTTCAGTGGGGTGCTTATTAAACATTGCACGTATCTTCTAACAGTAAAGTTTTAAAAGCATGCGTTTGAATAGTCGTTGTTCATACTAAGGAAATTCACTGATGCAAGATAAGTGAAGCGAATTATGTCAAAAGTAAGAATATGACGAAAAGAAAGGATAGCATAAGTGTATACATATATTGGAATATGGATCTCGAAGAGAAAAGACCACACGAATGATAATGTCTAAGATCATATATAATACAATGAAAAATCATTCAATAGAAAATTTAAATTAACTTTGATTATTCCACGTATTGTGTAACTAACTGTGACACGTGTTTCGCCTCTTTCAGAGGCATCTTCAGACTTACTATCGCAAAGTTTGCTTAAGTAATGAAGCAAGATTGATTCTAACATTTTAAAATTATAAAATTACAAAATGGATTGGGTTTTTTTTTCTTTTAAGAGGAGCAAGGAGGGGGGTGTAGAATCGAAATAAAGCAAACAGATAATGATACTAATTTTACTAATGAGTTGTAAACAATCAGAATGGGATTTTTCCTTTTTAATGGAAGCAAAGAGGGGATTATAAAATGCAAACAAATTTAATCATACTACTAATGACGTTAAACATTACAAACTATTAAAACTAGTGAGCTACAATCAATCATCTAGGTTTGTGATTACTCTATTAATTGGAAACAATTTGAGTAACGGGGAACCGCCTGTGCTATTAAGAATATTATTTAATAATATTTCTTTTTTGTTAAGAGTTTTATTAATTTCTAAAAATTCTAAGCTATTCATCTTTAAACCCTTTTTATTTACTCGGTGGAGTATTTCTAAATTACAAATCTGATTAAAATTATGATTATTTTCTATTACAACTCATTAGTAAAATTAGTATCATTATCTGTTTGCTTTATTTCGATTCTACACCCCCCTCCTTGCTCCTCTTAAAAGGAAAAAAAACCCAATCCATTTTGTAATTTTATAATTTTAAAATGTTAGAATCAATCTTGCTTCATTACTTAAGCAAACTTTGCGATAGTAAGTCTGAAGATGCCTCTGAAAGAGGCGAAACACGTGTCACAGTTAGTTACACAATACGTGGAATAATCAAAGTTAATTTAAATTTTCTATTAAAATGAACTTCCACAAAGTTACCGCCGAAACCATCGAAAGTTTAAAAATCATTCAATTTACCTTGTTGGGGCTTAAACATGTAACTATCTAAGATTCTAAGCGATTATATGAAGTTATTTTCATTAGACAACAGGGGTCGACTTCAATGTTCCCTCTAAGGCAAGAGGTTAGCTGCGCGGAAATTTCAAAGGCTGCGCGGACCGATCAAATATTAATTGAACAACTGTCTTGAAGTGCGCGCCAACCCGGAATGAATGCGCGGGAACGCCCCAACTGATGCGCGGCCGCGCACGCGCGCAGCTTAAAGGGAACGTTGGTCGACTTGTTATTTTATCTTATTGTACATATGTAGAAATAACTGCGATGGCCCTATCGGGCATCCAGATCAAGTTTCGCCTCCACAAAATTTCTGTCACTCCAAGAAATTTGCTACTTCTTTTGGAGAAAAAGTTTACATTCCCTGCCCCTCACCATTCAATCCTTAATCACATTTATTTCAAAATTAAAAGTTATTTTATTAGTGCCATTAACTATCATTCTAGCTTATTATTATCGATTTTTTTACGTGTAGTTATACCAATTCTATGTATTTAATTAACCTTTATTAATATCTTCATGTCCCCCTGTGTGGTCGAGTGGTTAACGTTGTTGGCTTTGGCTACGGAGGGCCCGGGTTCAAATCCCGGTACGGACAGTTTTTATAAATTGATTTTTCAATCGATTTATGAATTTCTGTTCAAAGGCATGGATGTATGTGATGTCTTGAATTCCCCCCTTTCACCCATTCTATCCTATGAACGGGGCGTACCGAGAGCGATTAGCTTACCACTAATCCTGTCCTAGCCCTATTCTTCTATCCCTACTCTCTTTGAAAAAAGAGAGGTTGAGCAACTGAGTAACAAGCAGTTCTCGTAGAAACACTTCTGTTGAGATAAACTCCATTAGGAGTCCATATGCTCCACATTGGGAGCGGACATGGTTTAAAAAAAAAAAAAAATATCTTCATATTTTTAATTATCAATTATTGTTGCCTATCAAATTGTATCTAAAAATGTATCTTAACTGTATCATTGAGGAGATATCATCTTCGGTGTGATACAGAAAGGAAAAACAAGTTTATCAAATAAAAAAAATAAAAAAAAGCTTTTCAAATAATCTGACGGAATAAATACGGCATGTTGCTTGCTACATATTTGATAATACTGTACTTCGAATCGTCCAATGATTTATTTTGGATACAAGAATTTCAGAGCTCGCTTTAACGCAGATAAATAAATGTTCCAGATTTTATTTCAATACTAACAATTGCTGAACATAATATGTATGCATAGAACGACAAGACTCGTCACACATATAAAGTGCAAGTTTCATAGGGTGATCCAGGAATTTTGAAATTTATTATTTTTAGGATATTTTCCTATCATATCTTTTATGTTTTATTCAATTGAATTTCAAGACTTCTAATTGTAACTAATCTCATTTTGAAAAACAATACATATTTTGATTTACATATCTACAATGTATCTTTGCATTGTTAACGATTCTTCACGCGCTTAACCCCACTGAAATTTAATTGTCAGACATCACTGTTCATTAATTAAATCGGGCGAAGCTCTAATGCAATTGACCCAGAAGCTAGTGAGTTACGCTCCGGCTCGTGCAGTAAAGGAAAAAAAGACTTCTGTCCTTCTGGAGAGATGTAATATTTCACCTCCGCCATTAAAAGGTTAATGGAGCTAACAAGAATTATATCTTTTCCATTTTATTGCGAGATTTATCGCTTTATCGAATTATTATTTTACAATAAATATAGTAGAGTTTCTAAGCGTGGTAAAATGGTATTAAAAGCAGGCATTGCTGGTTCTTCTTTCTCTCTTAATCAAAGTTAAATGAACATCAGCGCAGTTAAACAATTCCTGCATTGTATGTACTTATTTTTAGAAGTAATACTGCCGTTTTTGATTTTCATTTATTTGAAAATTATCTGTTGTTGAATTCGGTATTGGTTATTTCCCATAATATGCCAAAATCTACATATTTTTTTCATTCGTCTAAAATTTCCGTTGCAATTTATTGTTTTTTGTCATATTCTTAACCGCTAAATTTAAAACATTATTTCTATCAATTATTTCGAACAATCATTTAATAGAGTGGTTTGTATGTTCAAGTAATTCACTGCGGCTACATAGAATCTAAGAAGATGCATTTCGATTACGCGGATGGACAATTTGTATAGACGGCTTCTTTGAGCTATAAAAGACATTCAATTTTAACCGAACGCATAACAGCGGATATCCTGTGAGTACGACACGCCTCGTTCGCCAATAAATTAACATGCATTAGCGCAGATCAAATATTGTCTGTGGCCGTGAGAGGTTGTCAGTATATAATAAAGTACATAAAAATGACATTCTTCGTGCGAGTTGGTTGACCCTCTGCCATACGTCATATTTAATATCAGGTACACATCACATCACTACCTTTCACAACGCATTGACGACAATTCATATAAAATGTATTAAAGTCTTGCTTCCATGTATACCTTCTTCCAAAATGCAATGATGAATCTAAAGAATATATATAAGACAATATTTAATACGAGAAAAACAACGAATGTCTTTCATGATGCTATAGAGACTATCGTTCGTTTACTCGAATACTAAATTATTTATCTTCTTTTATCATTTTCGATAGATAATAAGAAGTTAAAATAGTATGAGATGATTAAATAATAAACTCAGCAGAAGTATAATTCGTAATCCAAGTATATTAGCGAGATGAGAGAGTAAGTACTAGGTGCCAGTCAGTGGCTAAAGTACTAGATGGATGCCCCATTGCAAACTATACGTAAGTATACTGTTCACTATTTTTTTCATTTGCTAATTCAACTTTCAGTAACAGCTGGATTGCATATTTATTTATACCAACGAAATGAAAAATTAGAAGTACGCATATTATACTTTAGTAGATGGCCACACTTTCGCTGCCATATTACAATTGCAGGCGAATGATGCCACTATTTGCGCCGTTGCCTTGCCTGTCTCTATAATTCAAGGTTCTGATGTCTCGCAAACGTTTTGATCTATTAATTATATGATTATTCGTTTCCTTGTCTTAATACGAATTAGTGAAAGGAATGATTATCGTTGTCTGCCAATTGAACCTTGCAGTCACTCCTGGTTATAAATTGAAGGAGAAAAGAACCCGGATACGTCGGAATCGATGAAAATACTATTTCAATGCAATACAATTATTCAACAGATAAGACTGTCTGATCAATTTATTCTTACTAAGTTATATGACATTGTTTAATCATAAAAACACTCCATTCTTCTTTGACTTATATTATATGAATATATTTTACGATTTACGCTTGGGTGGCAACTTACGAAGACTACACACGTGGCGATACGCAACTGTGAACCCGTGTGTAGAAATTAAAGTCAACGGATGAGTTATAATTTGTTTATAAGAGCGGCCTTCGCGACAAACATGATAAGCAAAAGCTTCTATCGAGCTTACGCGAAGACAGACATTTCCAACAGCTTTGTACCTAATAGTACACAATAATAATTATGATACAGCACAATATTAATTTAAATCACGTTTTACATACTCAGAGCCTCACATTGATATTGTTATATTGTGTACATTTTATTATATACATACAGTTAATTAATGTTGTGAACGATTTTTTTACATTATTTCCATATTGTAATAAAATTATGAATGCATATTTAAAGCTTTGACACGGACAGGACTTTTTTTTAGATATTTATTTCTGTGTCACTGATGTCGCCGAGGTTTTTTCAAACTTAGTCAATTAAAAAAATATTTCATTGAAACTCATTAACATGACAAATATTCGCTAATTCATAAAGATTACGTTAATAACAATTAAACTTAGCGATCCACTTTTATTTTTGTATATAAATGGTACAAACTGTTTACTACGCGTCAGTTCAAGTACATACGTGCACTTGAAATGCCTGAAGATACTGAACGGCGATACCCGGGTCGTTAGCGACAAAACTCATATAAATGTACAAAATTTAAACAATTCATATTTAAAATAATATTTGTTTGGCATATATTTATTCATTCTAAATATACCCATGACAAAAAACATTTGTACATATCGGCTCTAGAAAGGCAAAGTGACGTAACACACAGATTTTCGAAGCAGTCTTTTTTCTTTAATCACGATTTATACATTTTACTATTCGTTCTATAAAAAAGACGTAAGCTGAAAATGACGAATAAGTATCTAAATTTAGCTTTTAGGTGTGAAAAAAGATGGGCCTGTGAAAATTTCGATCAGGAAAAAAATGCTTCAGACAGGTTTTTCTAAAACAAATTATTAAATTAATATTGCACTATAATATAACACCAGTTCGTGCACTTCAAGTTTGTGTATATTTCGTTATTCGACTTTGTCGCAAAATCATCAAAAAACGTTTTTTGTGCCTCCTGTCAAAAATTGTTATGTGTGGATTAAGGTATCCAATCCGGAGCCTTTTTCCAATCACGGGATTTCGGTATTGATTAATTTTACACAGTTTACAATTTTATGACAGTATTAATTTCTTAAGAGATCCGATATTTTTTGACATTGTACATATATATTCAGATACTGTTTCCACAATTGTGTTATTCCTGAATCATATTAGCGACCCTTGTCTGAATAACTAACCAGTCAGTATTTAAGTTTTGGTCTGGTAGGTAAAACAAGTTTATTAAAACAATAACGACTCGCCAATGATACTTTGCGGGTTTGTAACTTACATTATATCAAAGATATTGTACATATAATATATTCCGTAATTGTGGCTTTTATCATAGGGTAAAAATAGCAACGTATTTAGTTCTACAGTTTTTATATTTATTAGTTGATCTATTTCGGCTTTCGCCATTGTCATTTATCATTTTATGTAGTTGGGGCACCCTCAACATCGACTGTCGCGGAGTACTGTCGTAGGGCAGGGATAGCAAATATAATTTGATCGTTGTATCAAAATTACCGTTTTTTTAACTCGTGACGCGTAGCATTCTATTTAGGTCACAATACTATTTAAATCAGTAAAAAATTACGTAAGACAAGATGATTGAATATGCACGACGAACACGAGTCATTGATCGCTTCGGCCCAACTCGAATTCAAATGCGGCCCATTCGTGGCCTACCGTAACATTTAATGTCCAGTGTTGTCACAATACAAACATCGACATTCATTTTATATTTTTTCTGCTATCAACGTTCACATCATTTAACAAATAGATTGTGCTTTTTTTGTGTGCTAGGATGCGTGGCCGAGTGGTCAACGTCGTTAGATTAGAACACAAAAGGTCACGGGCTCGAATCCCAGTCACTAGCCACTAGTCCTGTCTTAGTCCCATGCTTCTAGAAATCCCTTCTCACTTTAAAAAAGAGGGACTGAGCAACAGAGTAATATGCAGTTCTCGTAGAAACTCTTCTTTTGAGATAAACTGTAGTCGGATGCCACATGCTCTACGATGGGAGCGGACATGGTTAAAAAAGAAGAGTGTCTTAACCACAATACAAAATAAGTTTGAAGAGGCGTATGGGTTTCGCTACTAAAATCTTTAGCTCTGTTTTGGCAATAATTAAGAGGCAGACAATTTGTAAATATACAACTTTTATATTTTCCAACTTTTGTTCGACTAACACGATTAATAGAATCGCTTTAATTTTTTAATAATACTATTTCGGCAAACAATTCATACATTTTTTTATTGCATAGTTTTATAGGTTATATGAATAACTTGTTCCGGTGACATCTGGGCACTCTGCTTATTTTCAAATTACGATCACTGTTAAATAATGTAATAAGTATTCCTTACGGCGGAGTAATAATTCTTTACGTCCATTACGTTATTATACCCCATTGTGCTACTTGGATAGTCGAAGGTGGCGTTTACGATGTATCAGCCGGTGATTGAGTGCGATGTGATGATATTGGAGATGCGTCATTACTTTCCTCTCCTTCATCATTGTTAGTATCGAGTATCGATAAACCCTTTCACAGCTGTTACATTATACGCTTTATATCGATATTTTATACGGCTAAATGTAGGTTAGTTGCTCGGAACTACAGTGCGTCTAAAATATGTGTGTTGCTGAATACTTCACAAGGAATATTCAACTTAAATTTTGTTACTTGTTATTACAATCAATCTAGATCTACTTATAAACTGGGCTGCAGAGTTGTTAAGAAATAATACGACTTTTTAGGCTTAGTTAAAACGCAGTAGCGCCACTTTTGACCATAGCAAATTGAATATACTTTTTTTAAAGCACTCGGAAATTATTCGTTTTATTCGAGAACGACTTCAGTTAAAACCAGGGCTATGGATTCGGGTAAAAAAGAGGCGATTCCGACATTAAATAAAAACTGACACTGAATTGATTTTTTTAAAATATTTTCGATTAACATAACTGTATACCATCAGATCATTCTATTGACTTGAATAGATTCTAGTAGATTTCAACAATCAATATGATTAATAGACTAGTAATTCTTTAATATTTTTAATTATTTTACTCCTGTTTTTCCAACTCCACATCCGGGAAAATACCCGACTCCTTATTATAAATAGCAAGAAAATTTCATATTCACTTGTATCGTCGAATGAGAATTAAAAATAGGTTCTTTTTGTTGCTAGAAAGATTCCTTTTCCTTCAATAATGGTTTATAATGTGGTGGTTTATTTTTCTGAGAGATCTCGTTTTATTTTAGATAAACCACAATAACACGTTGCATAGTAATGCATTGAATTCAGTTTATGAATAATATTGAAACGTAATTGTACATTAACTGATATTAATTATGTTGGTTGGATAATAATTGATTATTTCTTACCACTCTCTCAGCGGTTTGTTAGATCATAAACTGGTCACTGAAAAAAACTGTAACATATTACAGTAAGTTGTATTAAGTCTGAACGAACTAATTATGTTGAATGCATATTCATTCGATTTTCAAATGTCCTAAACAAAATGTAGGATAACAATCCGTCAAGATTTATCTTTGTCAGGGTATAATAAAACAATCCAACAACATCTTCATCATGTAATTTTTCATTGAAATATACAAAGCAATGACATAAAAAGATTTGTTCATTTTATTATTACTTTTACCATTTTCAAATATTACATTTTTTAATAATTATATATGTCTTCACTTATTTATTATCACGGTAAAAGATATAATTACAAATCATTCAGTTAATTTTTTGACGTTATTAATAATAAATACAAATGTATTGAATAAGAAACTCTTCAGTATTATTTTAATACAAAAATCCCTAGTCTTAATAAGCATTGTCCCTATTTTACCAGTCTTAAATTACACACGTATTTTATTCATTAAAATATTTCAGAATATGATCAGAACTAAAAACCATGCATGATATATTTTTTCAATGTACAACTGTATAAAACCAAGTTATTAAATTTGGTTTTATATAAAATTCTGGTGCTCATTTTTTTTTGCGCACAATCTTCGATCCCGTTGTAGCTTCACGATGAGAAGGGTTGATAACCACCCTATGATACATACATATTTAATGGGTATTACCTCTTAGAAAGTAATATCGGAAAACCATTCAGGTTTATCTTGCAAACATTGTAAAACTAGTTAAACTATTAAAAAAATACATTCGTAAATGTTTTATATTACAAAGCCTCTTTATAGTGATTTTATGATTAATATTATTAAAAATGTAAAAAAAAATACTCTAATAAATTTGGTTTTAATTTGCTAAATACACAATTTACGCCAGGATAATCCTGGCTTTCGTGCAAAATTCTTCATGCATCAATTCACTGTATTTAATAAATGTAACATATGTTTTCTGAAATTGTTTTCCCCCAGAGTCTCGTAGGCTTTCTCATATTGCCTATTTATTTTTGCCTGTATTTTTCGACAAAGTCAACCCATCTCTTACTTGGACTATCGGACGTTCGTATAATATGTTTTATGTTATCAACGAAATTTGTCTGAATAAAGCATTTTAACCACATTCTTAATCTTGATAGTGATCTCCAGTTCACTGTTGATTTTAATAACCTCTGTTTTTTATTTGTTTTTTTTAGCGTTGTTGGCTTTTAATAAAATTTAAAAGTGCGAGAGATACACTATATACATAACTCACTATGATACTAAAGGAAACAATGTAGATTAACACAATTATATAACTGGTATTCAAAGTTTTTATGTTCGGTGAATAATGATATAATTTTGAGTGTAGCCAATAAATAGGCAAAAAGAAAAATCTTCTTTAGAAGCAACTGTGAGTACCAACTACCGACTATAGGTATTGAAAATATGTGGTTTATATCGAAGTAATGCTTAACTATTAACTCATATAGTATTTTAAGAAAATCACCATCAATATTTTTATCATACTTTGATATTTTCAAAAGTAAGATTCATTTCACTTACATTACAAAATGTGGTGACAAGTCATGTCAGTTTTCGTATTGTTAGAACATCTTTCAATTACCGTCAGAGAGAGTCTATTTTATACAGTTATATAAGACGAGACAGCACGTTTCAAAGACGACGTGATGATCCTCTTCTAGTCTAATATTATTAGCGTACACCAACAGTTCTTCAACATTTTTTTTCATTATTATTGAAATTGGTTATAAAAAACCTTTCTTTTCTAACTGTATAGATTTTTTTCGACGCTTTCATGCTGTCGAATCTTTCTGTTTAAACAGACAACTTTCGATCACATTGAAAAGCTATAACTATAAACAGTGGCGGCTGGTCAATGTGGCATTTGATCAATGCACCCATTGTGTATGCAGGGGCGGTTATATTTCATGAAATAATATTCAAACATAACATTTATACCATTCACTTATTTAAATTCTTCATGTATTTATTGTCTATAATACATATTTTAGAAAAAAATATTTACTATAGACATTATAATATTAATGTTATTTTTGAATATTATTTCATGAACTATAGCCGCCCCTGCATATACAAGGGGTGCATTGATCAAATGCCACATTGACCGGGCGCTACTGGCTATAAAACAAACTACAATTTCATATACACACCGATAAAAGCATTACAGCACTATTTCCTCAATAAATCCATTCATTTAATAATAATTATATATCGATTTTTCAGTTCATTAGTCAGGCAACTTCGAAAAATATATTTTTTAAAAGGTTGAATTGCAGTTATGTGTACAATTTTGCGCTCTATTCGGAGCAGTAATCGGAAAATTAAATAAAATACACCAAATAAAACATAATGCTTTGATAATGTGCTATTGTTGAAACTGAGCCAAGAACCTTATCTGAAAAAAAAACTATTTATCAATTCTTTACATCTCTGTATCTTGCGAATAATACTTCATTTGTGGTGACCATTTGAATTTTGCTTTTCCCGGTATCTCAAAATAGGTAGTTTAGAACGGTCTGATGAATTGCACGATCGATATTCTGGAAAGTTCTTACGTTAACGACGTAAGTATTGTATTTGCTATGTTCCCCTTTCTTGATTTCTCGTGATTTGTAGTGAATTCAGTTCCAGTGTCAACCGAATGGCTGTCACCGCCTTTTTGATGCGTTTCAAATATCGTACTATGCGCGAATACTTCTGCCAAAGTAACATAACATAATGTGTCACCCAATTTTTTAAAGAAATATTCAATCAATGCATCTGATTAAAAAGCTTAATTTATGATGAATATTCATTTTTCATGTATCGTAAGGAGAATCTGAACTGAGATAAAAATAAAACTGCTTGATTTTGCATGAAACAATATCGTTAATCCGGATAAGATTGAAATATGATGTAACCGTATTAATTTTACTATAACTATTAAAAGCTGAATTTTGATTGCTAACTTCAGTAGTTTGGATTTGAGGTTTCCCAACGTTTATTACAGGTAAGAAATCGGCTATTGTACGAGTTTTACTTTCTCCTTTTATTAAGTTAAATATTAACTCAGATTGGTAAGTAATTTAATTTAATTGTATTTTGCTGTGATTGAGTTGTTTGTTGATGCAATGAAATATGAAATATTCACAGACAAAATACATTTCGAAGTCGATCCTCGGATTTTCTCTCTTTCACTCTCAGTATGTTTGAGTGAGGGTATATCGTACTCGCTGTAAATTATATAAAATCCAATTGAGTATTGTTTTGATCGCAGGGTGGGTTGCCCGACCGCAATTCGGTTGAAAAAATGAGCTAAGAAATCAATCAAAATTGCTTCATGACGTGGTGTGAATGAACCTTGGAGATTTATTTTGGAGTAGTTACAGCTAACAGATTCAGTACACATAATCAGTGCGATGGGGAGTGGTTTATATTAATGGATTGATTATGTATTCAAAGCAATAATATTAGTTATTTTTACGTGCTTGCTTTGGATCATTTTTTTATGAATACAAATAGTTGATGATGATAATTAAACAATTTATAACAGCAGTTTTTTCTCTGATAATTGTGAAGAGAAAGTAAAATATATCAAACCGTCGTTATTGCACTGTAAAGTATATTATAGTAGGAACTGTAAAAAAGTGTCTTTTTCAAAACAAAAAAAAATCGGACTGTAAGTACATATACGAATATAAAAATAAAAATAATAACATACCTATTCTACTGGCTGTGTAACAAATTGTGACACGTGTTTCGCTTCTTTAAGAATAATCTAAAATCAGAAAAACTATTGTAAGGCTTATTTACGACTTCCAAAACATAAAAATTACATAATAGCGATTGGGGTTCTACTGATTGGTTGATATTTTGTCTGAAGATGTTTATAAAAAAGGCAAAACACGTATCAAAATTCGCTAAGCAACATGTAGAATAACTAAGTTATTATTTATTTATTTTTTGTCAAAAATGAACTTCCGTAGACTTACCGCCGAATCCATCAAAAATATGCGAGATTATTAATTTAAAAGCGTGTCGTTTAATACGAAGCTTAACCACACGCTATTACATATATCTTGTTGGACGTTTTTTATTATATAATAAAAATTTATTAATTTGAATTCCAATGATACTAAGATTACTCATAAATAGTAATTACTATCAATGGCTATGCAACGACATCACTAATATTTTTCATTTGATCAAAAGTTGTCAAAAATTCCAACGTTTTATTTAATTAATCCGCCGTGCTATGTAAATGTTAACATATACCGGTTTTTTATGAATTCAATGTTATCGATATTCTCAATTAAATGTTAAATACATCGATAAGAAGATATGAAATTTGATTTCATGCGTTGAAAGGAATCCTTCACCTTAATCATAATTTAATCAATTTCTTCGTATTAGTCATCAACGAAAGGATAATGGATGGTATTTATTATATTTTAACGGTGAACATTGGAGACCTAAATCATGGCAACGTATTTGCCAATTCATTACGATTTATCAAATATTGTAACATATCCTATGGTTTCAAACTCAATTGGATATGATGGGGAAATAATCGATTTTACCCTGCCTTTGTTGCAGCACGCTTTTAAGAAACATGTCAACGGTACGATATATAATATTTTGTAGGGAAGTATTATTACGGCTAAGGCTCTTTGGTTTTATACGATATTTGTTAACCAATCGATGCTAATTAGTGCTTTTGTAAGATATACATAACCATTATAATATATTGCCAAGCAAACGAAGAGACTGTTTTCGTATTCACCGACGTGGGAAACGATGCAATTTGCGAAAACCGACAAGCATCTCAATACATTTTTTTTCTAAAAAAGAAATAAGAAATGTATTAGACTTGGCAACAGAAGAGTTGAACTATAATTAACAATTTTACGAACCTATCTGTTGTAAATGCAAATATTTGCGACAGCTGATATGTTGGTAGCCTTTCAAGCTGAGAATTCATTAAAATTACCAAAATGGTGATTTACATTGCGAGAGTTTTAGTATGTATGTCAAAAATAGCAGAGGAATTGCGTAATCAATTTGAATGGAAAAAATAAGCTGTTCTTTTGTAAAGAGAGTAGAATCGTGTATGTTTCATGGACAAGTGCAAGTTCACTGGCGAGCATTGAAAATCGTTAGCCGGCGGCAATCCGATGTGCACCGAAATTAAATAATCGTAAGATAGTGTGTTCAGAATTACGTACTGCACATCGCTGGAAATTATCTCATCGAAATGTTTTGCTCTGTGCCGGATGTGGAACCCACTGTGTGATCACGAACCGTGCAATATTTATTTTAGTAGCCGTGAATAGATTACACACTTTGATTCCAAAGCCCACTTGTGCGTATATATCTGGAAATGTAATAAATATATTCAATTATAATCTCAATATACTCAACATTTTGCGAACGCAGCGATTTAGCATCCTTCACACTCCCTTCGTGGGTGGTTTGAGGTTATAAAAAATCGCAACGGTTGTGTTAGGTCGGATCACAGCATGTCAACACAGCTGGTACAGAACAGCACTTTCCTTTGGGTAGAAAAGAAAAGTCTTCATTCGTATCGACAAGGTGGCTGTACGACTTTTACCAAACCTGGAAATATTTGAAATGAAAGTAATTATTTTGGAATTAAAATGGATGATATATATTGTAAATCTCAATAAACTGACAATTGTATTAATGATAACAATTTCTAAGCTTCATATTGATAAATTTGACTGTGTACTTTCTACGAACAAAATATTATTTACAAACCAACAAAATATCTATAAAAATGGTATTGCATTGGGTAAATCGTGTTTTACCATGCATATATTAGATCGGTGTTTCTAAACGTGGGGCCGTGGGGCGTAGTAGCCCACCGGGGGGAAATTTCAATGTTTTGGGGGCAATTAATATATGTTAATTTTTCACAAACAAAATTTCCAATTATGACTAATTTAGCTTGCAAATCATTGTTGTCATTCACATCATATTTAGTTGAATGCGGCTTTAGCCGCTGGAAATGATTAGTTATTGAAAAAAGGGATTGTCTGGATATGACAAACCGTGGAGATTTACAATTAAACTGACCTCAACTAAAAACTCTTCACAGCACAGCATCAGTCTCAAGGTTCGTACTGATCTAAATGTTATTTTTTTCCAAGTTTTACGTGTCTTATAATATATGTACATATATATTTACTAAGGCAATTTAAATTAAAAATTGTATTGACTGTGCATTTTTTATTTGAAGCAATTATTTTTTGTTACCAATTTGTTTGGCTCCCAACTATAAGATTTTGATTGGGGTGGGGCACATAGAGATTTTTGAAGGGTCGAAATGGAGCGTGTCACAAATAAGATTGAGAAACACATCCTTATTAGATAATAAATCTCTTTACAGCTATACTATTGTGGATATTGGACACAAAATACAATGTTTCTAACATTTTTATCTGAGCAAATACTGTAAAAACGGTGTGCAATTATACCACAGAAATAAAATGTCTTCTAAAATCCGACTCATTCGATCTGTATCAATTAACCATACATTGTTGTTTTCCATTAAATAGAAAAACAAGTTACTTCAACCGACAATTTTGATAAAATCACTTTTAAGGTGTTCACTGTCAATACTTGGTGGAATGGCATTATAATAAAAATAATAAAACATTTTTAGTACTTTTTCCACATAAAATTTATTAGATCAGGACCGGTTTCGCTCATCGCGAGCATTATCAACTGATAAGAAAAATACATAAACAGTGATATTTATACAAATTTAAATTGAAATAAAAAGGTGTAAGCAACTATTAACAATTTAAAGGATTAACAAATTACATTATAATTACACAAGATTAAAATGCTTAACACCCATAACAATTAAAAAATCATCATCAAAGAATAATAAATCTAAGTGGCAAACGATGTCAATTATGAACACAATTAAAATTTGGGAAATATTTAAGCAAAGTAAATATCCTAATGATGATTTGGTGTTTTTCCCGCTTCCAATCAATGATGTACAAGCAACAAAATCAGCAGTAATGAAGATTCAAAATTGAGTTTGGAAAAACCAGTAGAGCTCAATCCAGCCAAATTGAATCCTGCGAAAAGAATAAAGGCAATATCAATTCTTACAAAATAAAAACAAACTAAGAAAATTAAAATTCTAAAGAAATAAAACAGTACAAAAATGGAAATATAATAGGCTAGAATTAGGTTAATGAAACGGATATAACAAAGGTGATGATGCAAATACAAGCTGTTCGTTTAATAAATTAGAGTTCGGCAAGAATTTATGTCTATTGATTTCTAAGATCTCTTGTTTATCAAGTTTTAAAGATTTATTGTTAACATGCAGGATTTTAAAGTTTTTAGAGATATCAAATGTATGCTTATTTAGGAACAAATGGTTCCCAAATGAAGATAATTCATTCCCTTTACGTGAGCAGGCTAAATGTTCTTTAAATCTGATATTAAAAGCTCTTCCCGTTTGACCAATATACCTGGCTCCACAAGAATCACAATCAATTAAATATATGCCACTTTGGTTAAGAATGTTGAGTTTATCTTTAGAATTTACTAAAATGCGTTGTAAGTTAAAAGAATTATAAAAAGTGACATTAAAAAGGTTTTTGTTGAATTTCCTTGAAATCTTTTCTGAAACACTACCCAAGTAGCTCAATTTCACCCATTGTTTCTCAACAACTGGTGCATTAATCACCAAACTAGAGCTTACATTTATCAAAGCTAGTTTTTTGTGTTTTTTAAATAAAAGACGATCTATTAAATCCGAATCATAACCATTATTCATTGCAATTTGTTTTATCGTATTTAACTCAAGATCATAACTAGCTTTAGTCATCGGAATCAACAAGAGACGATGAATAAAGCAATGAAAGGTTGCTAATTTATGCGAGATATGATGTCTGGAAGAATTGTTAATGATGTTATCGCTGTATGAATCTTTTCTAAATATACTGAAACAATGCCGATTATTAATAATCTCGATCGTTAAATCCAAAAAGTTTATTTTATTCAACCCCAACTCCATTGTAAATTGAATATGCGGGTTAACGTTATTTATAAGTTTTAAGAATTGGTTAAGTTGTCTCTCTGTACCTCCCCAAAGTACTAAGATGTCATCTACGTATCTATACCAGTAAATGACATTTCTAAAGAGATCAAAATTACTGATTTTAGATTCTAAAAAATCCATGAAAAAATCAGCTAAAATAGGAGACAAAGGGCTACCCATTGCCAACCCATTCAACTGTTGGTAAATTTTATCATTGAATTTAAAGAAGTTTTGGTCAATACAACAATTGACAATAGATTTAATATCATTAACTAACAAGGGATTAAGATTTTTACTATCTATAAAGTCTAAAAAAGCTAACTTTAACTCAGGTATAGGGACACTCGTAAATAAACTTACTACATCAAAAGAAACAAGCTTAGAATTTAAAGGAACTGAGATATCTTTAATTTTATTTACTAACTCAATCGAATTTTTAATACTAAATTTAGGACTGAAATTTAATTTATATTTAAAAAGTAGGTTCGCATTTTTAGCTAGTTTATAGGAAGGTGCTGAATTGAATGAAACTACTGGCCTTAAGGGAGTATTAATTTTGTGAATTTTAGGCAAACCATAAAGTCTAGGACACTGGGGGTTCATAAGTTTGTACATTTTTTTCATACGTTCTGTCGGGAAACACGCATTGGCCTCATCGATAACAGTTTTAACCTTCTCAGCACTTGATGCAGTGGGATCACGTTTTAAGATAACGAAAGAAGGGCCTGACAAAACATCATTCATTTTTGTTACATAATCACTTCTATTCATAATAACAGTCGTGTTTCCTTTATCAGCTTTAGAAATTACTAAATTATTAATTCTTGATTTCGATTGAATCGATTTAAGTGCACGCATTTCAACTAAGTTATTATTTAAGTTAGAACAAGTTTCCTTCTTCAGAATAGTTGAGCATAAATATTTGGCCGCCATATCTGACCTGATGGCAATATCTACATCAATCGCAAGATTTTCTAAATTTTTCGTAGTTAATTTAATATTAGGACAATATTTTAAACCTTTATTTAATAAATTCATTTCGTTAGAATCAAAATTAATAGACGAAGTGTTCACAACGCGTTTAGCAAAAGTAATTTTATCAACATCAGCAACAGTAGTTTTAACACATTTAGAATTTTCAACGTAAACTAACCGAGTTAATTTTTGTTTCTGATTCAAAAAAGTTTTATGTACAAGGAAGTTAACATCATATCTAATATTATGGTCTAAATAATCAAATTCTAAAGGATGGAGTTTACTGGATAATAAAGAATGTATATGGAACAAGTAAACACTCACCGAATCTCTTACGTTGTACCATTTCTTCATTTCCAGTTTGATCCATGTACACTATCCATGTACGATCCATGTACATTATCCATGCACGATCCATGTACATTATCAGTTGATAATGCTCGCGATGAGCGAAACCGGTCCTGATCTAATAAATTTTATGTGGAAAAAGTACTAAAAATGTTTTATTATTTTTATTATTTTGATAAAACCCCGTAATGTGTTATACTATGACGTGAGATATTTCGCACAAAATGTAATATATTATTTGTTTCTTAGAACCATGCGAAGTTTTAAGTTCAATGCATATCATTGGCAAATATTCAATTTACTTGCGGAAGTGCGGTACAATCCACATAGGAACCGGATATGTCCATAAACCATTCGTAGATATACATAGAATCGTACCTTTTATCGTTTGATGACCTAAGTTAGCCTGCAAATACATACACCGTATATAATTATAAGTTTTTCTTCTACGATTCAGCTTGGCAATTGGTCTCCACGATTGATATCCATCGACTTGTGCTCTCTAAAAATGTTTAATATTATGTACACCTGTTTTGAGTTAATCGCTTTTGAATATTTGTTTGCATTAATTTCATTTATGTTGTATGATTTTGACATTTCTACATTGTTGCCGCACGTATTTTTACATGAAATTTGAATTCAAGAAATAATGTGTGTGTGCAACAGACAAAATTCGGGAAAATAAACATTTTAATATAACTAACCCAAAACGTTTTTAACAATTCAGTTTTCTTTGACAAAACTGTAGCTTTTATATATTTTATAAAACAGTGACAATCATTTTTGATGGACAAGTATTGTTAACCAGTGCAAAATGCGACATGTATTAATCATGTTTTACGTTAATATATTTACCTCCAAGTATTTTAGTCGAGTGTCTCAGTGGAATGTTTTGTCAACGTCAAAATGGAAGCTAAATAATGACCAAACTAATTGAAATTTACAGTAAGGTCTCCTGTATCACATTGAGAAATTATCGTGTCATTAGTAAGTCTGTCAAATAAAGTATTTTTGTAAAAGCTCGTGTGACGAGAGATGACTATTCCTGTCGATGATATTGGAATAAACGAGAACATCGTGCCATTGCTATCGATGATGCATCAAAATAATATTTACTTCAAAAGCCGTGACTAAAATTTACAATGTGACCATATTTTATATTAATTGGATGACTCTAGGGATCGCAATACCGGTATCACCGAATCCGGGATACCGGTTTTTAAAATGCATGCATACCGGTATTTCGGTAATTAACTAAAAAAATATTTCAAATGCATAGAAATCATCACATATTCTATCAAAATTGTTCGCGATGAAATATTTTAAATCTGATGAACAGTTGCATAAAATATTGACATGTTCCAAAATTCATAACCCATTTTATTTATTTATTTATTTATTGTTTAAAAAATAAAAGTACAGTACATGACATTACAGCTGACTTCAATTCGCCATGCACTTGACAAATATAACGAGAAAAATATTTAAAAAAAACACTACATAATACATCAAAACCAACCTAAAAATCAAGAAATAAAAAAGTAAAACTTAACAAACAGTTCACAAATACTGTCAGTAAAAATGTCCACTTCTCTAGGCAATGAGTTGATCAGTAGAACGGCCCATGGAACTGTCGACTCATACGTCCTACGTGAGAGACAAGTTTTTAGAAACAATAGTCTTTGGTCATTTTTCAATAATTATTTCCAGGAAGTTTTTTTTTTAAAAATCACCCGTTTATGATTATGTATACGTTTCAATTACAATATTTTATTCAGGGTTGTGGAGTCGGGTAAAAAAGAGATGTCTTTGAACTTTCAAATATTTCCGTTTGAATTATCTGTAAACCACCAGATCTCTCTAGTTAGAATAGATTTTAGTAAATTTCATTAATCAATATGATGGATAGACTAATAATTTTTCAATATCTTTAAATTATTTTTCTCCGGTTTTTCTGACTCCAACGCTGACTCTGACTCCACTTGACTCCATTGATATTTGCAATACCGGTATTTAATATAAAATACCGAAATACCTGTATTGATATGTTGTTACGGTATTGGACTCCATAGTTGAATCCTTGACAAATCCAATTGGTAGTCTTATCGTATCGTCTTGAGATTTTTCCGCACTGGTTGCTCACATTTGGACATTCCCAAAGGATATGATTACTGCATTTATATTTTGGATTTTTGGAGTAGAATTTAGCAAAGTACTATTAATGATTTATTCCTATTTAAATTCACTTTACGCTACGAGAGAAACTACTCTACGCTTTACATGTGGCCAAAATGTACGCTTACATAAAAGGGCATGTCATATTTGGATTGATAAAATGATAAATTATTATACTGGGGCAGCCTCAGTCAATCAGTTGCGCAGTTTAATAATATCGTTATGAATACCAGCGACACAGAATTTAAACCAGTAATGACAATTAGTATACCAGAGAAGGCAAAACTTTTTATTATGTCAAATACATAATAATATGAATATAAATACAAGATTTTTTCTGACATTACAGAAGGCCAAATTTGAGCAAAAACTATTCAACTTGAATGGAATCTTTTAAACAAATATTTTTGAATCGTTTTTTAGATTTGTATGGGGATACAAATCTAGGTGTGGGATGTCATCATGTTTTCATTTCTTCTCACAAAACTTCAACCAAATCTTGAAAACTGGATTTTAAGCGAGTGGTTTGTTGTTTTGAAACTATGTTACTATTAGAAGTTCTTGGGGCACATTAAGAGTAGAAAAAAATATTTTTTGTAAATATGTAATTAAACATTTTTTTAAAAACGCACTTTTTTGAATAATTATAAATTTATATAATTATATAATTTATGTAATTACAACAAAAAATGTGTCTTTTTTGTTTCATATGATTTATCATTTCATAGTTATGTAACACCAATTTTACATATCGATCATCATTTTTAAATGCTAACGCTACAAACCTATGTCCTCAGCCGTTTGGTATCAATGTTTACCGAATCTCGGAATCGAAATTTATTTTCTTTGATTTTTCAATTTTTTTAAATGAAAACTAATATTATTCAAAAATATGCCTGAAGTGAACGTCTACCTTACAAATATTCCTCTACACTTATTATTATCTTGTTATTCGACATTGCTAAAAATGGTTAGTGAAATATGATCATTTTGGTAATAATTTGCTGAAATCCAATTCGCGCGCGCGCGTTTACTATCTCTGCTTTTGACATCATAATATAGGCATTTTACAATCATTCAAACGTATTTGAATGATACTAATAAATCATCGTGAGCGAGATATCCATTTGATATATTGAGACATCTAGGTACATTATGTGTCAAATATTTCATATATTTTACTCGTTAGTTTTACAGTGGAACTGCGATTCTCCGAACCAAATAGATTTAGCTTACATGTTTACGATTTAAATTCTTCGAATTCGAATTTGAATTCTATGCCTTGTTAACCCAGTTAAAAAGTACTTTTGAAGCAGATCTCATGATGTCTTTTCTTTGTTAACTTATTTTCATTTATCGCGACAGCTTTGCGTCTTTCCAATTAACTCTCGATACCCGATACATATGGAAATTTTTAATTCTGCACTCATCATTATTTTTAACTTTATGAACATTATTCGAAAGGCAAACAAAAGCTATAGCCAATATTATTTCCATTCTCGGCAATCTGCTTTTTCTTGTACGGTAATTATTCTTTATACTGCGTTCTTATAATTATAATACGCGCTTTATGGTTTTAATTAACTTAAACAACATATTCATTACAACTAGTAATATTCTTAAATAATATAATGCCTCCCATTCTTACTGACGTTGTATAAATACATTTTCCATCTTTATTTTTTATGTCTTCGAATCGCATACAAATTAACATATACATTTTTTTCACGCGAGATCTGCATTTTTTGTTTGTTTTTCAAATTCTGTTTTTAAAAAAATACAGTTGAAATATTAGGATGTGGCTAGAAAGAACCCTGAGTTATAAGTTACGGCCTGTGTAACGGAAATCTAAACGTCATAAGTATCCATGTCTTTGAACATAAATCGATTAAACATTAAATATACCTAATAAGGCAAACGCCCAAGAGTCTCAATCGCTTGACTACAGCTATATGTCCATGTATCTCACTTTTAAAATTGTATTCTTGTGGAATTTTAAATAACAACAAAATAACCAAAACATACAATTGAAAAAAGCGATACTTATTGAAGTTTACGGTAAACAAAGCTTTTTTTATTAACACCATTGTATGTCGATTATTGCATCAGAAACAATGCAAGATAGTGGGTTAGATACGTCGGTGTAACTTAGGCGAAGGTTTTTTTACACAATTCAGCGACCAAGGAAAAGATTTACGAGTGTAAATATGGAGATATAATCTTAAGTGGTTGAAGTAATAATTAACTAAAATTTGACCAGGTGTGTTTCCCGGATACAGTGATGAATCATTATTCGTTTAGAAAACCGAGACAATTTAACATTTCCTTTTCATCATATCCTACGTTGCAGAGGATAACTATTTTCTATTTAATAATACAAAAAAGTTGAACGGTGTCGATAGTGAAATTTTTCAAATTGCTAGCGCTAAGGAATCTGCTCAGCAATCAGATTCCGACCGGGCCTTACACGTTTGTTTGAGATACCATTTAGGCACGCAAACATTAAGAATGCATCTTTTCAGTCATTACTTATGGTTAGAAATATTTGACTCACTACAAAAAGCCTAAAGTGATGTAGATGCCAAAGTTACATTTTTTATGGCTTAGAAAATCGAAATTTCACAAAGTAGATTTCGAAATATCCTGATCATTACGTAGATTACCTATCATGACGTTTCAGGTGTTAAGAGTCGCACGGCAATTTGGCCAATCTATTTTCAAAATAGGCACAAATGATGCCGTGAGATTGATTCAAAGACACCGGCCGTAAATTTCGCACTGGGTTGTTAGGAAATCAGAACTTCGCCTCCGCGTGTAATAATTCAAGGCCCAATTATTGTGCCATGAATCTCCTACCCCGACTTGTCTGCCAAACAGTTGATCTAATAAAGACGTCGATTCATACAAATGAAGCGAGACGGCCTTAACGATCCAACCTTGTGAAGTTTCAATAAATAAGATTATTTGGATTTTTTTTATCTCATAAAATATTCGTTGGAGGGTGAATATGAAGTTTTGCGGCCAGCCGCTTGTGCGTCTAATCGTACACTTTTCACATAAGTAAACAAATTATTAACATTCGTTAGGATAGTGTTTTAGCCTTGGAGTTGTTGATTCGCATATCAACAATGATTAATTAGGTTATATATATTATGTTAAATTTATACAACGCGTATAATATGTCTAAATATTATTAACAATATATATAGTGTGATCTGTACGTCGTATTTTGATCTTCACGCTTCAGCAGACTTCGGTTTACTATAATTCAATATTGGAGATGATTATTTAAGAAATTCATATATGTATTGAAGTAACATTATATTCAAGAACATAACTAACTTTCAATGTGAAAAAGTTACACATTATCTCAAAGATTCGAAGTATGTAGTTCTTTTCCCCCGGGTATGTTTATTTGGCAATCGATCAATATCAACTGATTCGAAAAAAGAAATTATGAAAAAAAAATCCGAGAGTTTTTTGAGAGAGAGAGAGAGAAATTGTTTTGCCCATTTTTACTTCATTTATTCACTGTTTTTTCAAAGATGTACTGTGATTATTTCAAAAGGTGTGACGGCATAAATAATAAAATGATCGCAGATGGTTTAATTTACAAAGTAACGAAAGTTGTTCAAATAAATAATTCTAGTGAAAACTAGTGTTAGATTTGATTTATTTTATATGAAGCAATCGAAACTTTTGCACACTAAATAAGTGATTCTCGGACGATCAAATCTGTGTAAGACGATTGGCTGCACACAAGTGCGCATCGCGCTTCATGAGACCCGCATGCCCTAATTCAAGGACGGCGAACCTTTTTGGGTCCGCGTGCCAAAAATCCTCAAATATTATTTCTCTATTGTGTGGCGTGCCCAAGCAGTAAAAAAAATAACAAAATAAATTAAGCGATTGTCGTTTATCTTGGGAAACATTTGAAAATCAATAGAACGGAATAAATTCATAATTCACGGATTATATTTTTTAAATTGTTTTTGGATTTGGAAATCGTTCGCGTGCCATCCAAATTCTCAAACGTGCCACCTTGGGCACGCGCGCCATAGGTTCGCCATCCCTGCCCTAGTTTGTCGGTTGTTTTTTTGCTATATATTTTGTGATTTTAGTTGTTTCGTGTTACACAATCATGCATATTTTAAAAACCGTTTAATTATATCGAATGTGTATGTATTATCGTTTTCGCATATTCAGTAAGTACAGGTAACCCCACTCCCCTTGATCACGTGGGATGTGCTTTGTATAAGGTCGCGACAGACGAAATTGCACATTCAACTGGGTTTCAAAAAAGATAGTTTAAAATATGAAATAAGAACTACTATGTATCACTTTGCAAATGAATGAAAAGTAATATTTATTTTGTGTCGTGTTGCCAAAAAGCATACATATCATAAGGGCTTATTAGAGGTGAAGTGAGTCAAGTGATATTTTAGAAAAAAAGCTACATGCCTTGTAATATTCTACACGTCTTAAAATATTGAAAAGTGAAGTAACCTCAGTTAATCCACATTGCAATAGTGTTATCTCCGAAAAACTAAACATATTCAATCTACCAAAGCACACAACAGAGATTGTAGATTCTACTTAGAAGTCCAAGAAAAAAGTTTTACCATTTTACTAGTTGGCTATCTTCACCTCTTGGGGGCTCATTTATTAGTTTATCCTGCTTGACCCGCTTTAGTTTATTATGTAAGTAACCGTCAAATAATACGATACAAACATCCACTTATTCAGATATCGCTCGCTGTGGTCTAGTTGGTTAGAGCTTGCTCAACCGACTGTTGGGTCTGGGTTCGATCCCCGGTTAGGTCAATGTCAAATTTAGATTTTTCAATTTAAATTTGAGTCCTAAGACGTGGATGTTTGTGATGTCAATTTACCTCGAGCTTATTTCGAGTGACTTACAATAAATTATCATAATGTTTTTCTCGTATAATATTTCAACTTTAAAATATTTGGCATTAGATGTAATGCCAAATATTTTAAAAAAAGTGTCAAGACCAAGAAAATGCCGGGAAAACATTATTAAAAATCGATCGCGTTATAACAAGTCCGCACTAGCCAGGGTCGCGATGAACGAGGGTTACGACTCGAGGTATACATTTTTTCTTCCATAGTATCAATTCGATTTTTTGTATCAATAACATTCTCTGATTATGGTATCGAACTCTACATTTTTTATGTTGGTTTTTTTTAAATAACAACGATTAGACACGCTTTTTAAGTTAATTACGTGGCTGCTGGCTAGTCTTATGTTATTCCACCTCGGTTGGCCGCCCGTGCCGCAGACTGTGTCAATTTACATTACAGCACAGCCACGCTTCAAACTTGTTTCGGTAGCCTTGTAGCCTTGGCAATCACAAATGCATGCTGATTCAGACTTTATTGAGGCCAGGAACTTCATGTTTTGTTGACTCCAGCCAAGCTGTAAGAAAGGCGTTGCCGATCGTAAAAATATGCCAAACATTGATTACCCGATAAGTAACGACTCATTTTTCTGAAATATTAAACAATTATATCAAAATCAAAACACTTTCATGTAAATAGTAGTAATATTAAACACCAGTAGTTGCTATTTACGCGTGCATTTCACTTATTTTGAACGGTCTGAAACACTCAACGCAATTACGCTGTGAGTATTTCAGACCGTCAAATATAAGTGCTATGCACGCGGAAATAGCAATACATAAGTTCGATCAACACTCTCACATCTACTGTCATGTCTACGAAGAGGGCGTTATCGCAGTATTATGCTGTGCGCTTCAGACATACATCAAGACGCATTAATTATTGTAATACTTTTTGATTTTGATCTGTATATTGGTGAGCTCACAAACTGGATGTGGGAGCGAAGTATTAACAAAAATAAACGATATTCCATATTGTGCCACAGGCCGCGTTTGATACTTAAACGGTTTTTGTTTTTATATTAATATTCACATTGTTATCTCTAATGACATTTGACAAATTATTACAAAGTTTTGACAGTACATAGATATTATTCTGAGAAAAATTCATCCAACTTAATGTGTACTACTTTATTTGTAATTGAAACCGCTTCTGTTTTTCAGATATTTTATGTGACTCTAATAATTTCCAGTGTCCTCTCTTATTTTCAACCAGACCTTAAATTGCAAAGTGTGCCTTCGTGCAGTAAACGATGAAATTTTTAGACCGAAATTGGGTTTTTTTGGACAAGTATTTTACATGCAATAAAACTGACACGGCCGTGTTGTGTGTCGCCAAATGACAGTTTTTATCGGCCAATTAAAACAACAAAAAATCTCCAAACTACGAATGCCCACTGGCTGGTATTTAGAACTTATACCGTTATTTTTCATACCGATGTGTTTCTCACGGTATATATTTTTCTTTAATCGAATGTGAATGATTCGATTTTTTTAATTGACATGCGCAAAACTTTATTAATGTATTAATAATTGGTGAAAGGTATTATGGATTCTTACTTATTCATGTATAACCGTAGTGCACGTTAATAATATTGCGCACATTTTTTACAAATAGTGATGTTTGTCAATCATCGAACCATTTTTTAAAAGGATGCATATTGACTAAAATAGCGTGTTGGATTTCGTATAATTATAATTGCCATTTATTTGATGGGTAGTGACGCGGAGTGTGGCAGGGTCATCATATAGAACACATAATTTAAACGTTATTTATAGCTTGATCGAGTTTTTTAGCCGTTAGTTAGCCCAGGAAGCTAAATGAAATTTTCTGGGGAAGGAAAGAGGGATAATTTTAATATTAATCAAGATTGATGTATTTGAAAAAATATCTAAGAATGTGTGAACTGAAATATATAAATCTTGTCAATTTATGACAGTGATTTTTAAGCTTAGCCGCAACTCTTTATCATAAAGTTAATATTTTGCTAAAATGTAATGAAAACATATGTAATACATCACTTTTTTAAAAACCTAATTTTAGTGGATATTCTATCAGTATTTTACAGTCACTACGCTTCAATTAATCAAAATCGCAAAGGAAAATTTAAATACCTCAACTGAAATATGGAGCTTTCGTATTACCTATTTTATTTAGCCGGCCTATTCGACCGTAATTACTTTGTTCTGTATTATTTCATTTACCGGAATTTATTTTTGAATTGAGGCGGTAATATACGAATAATTAAATTATTAAATGCTTCAAATGTTTCTGGCGTATTTTGTGGCCACTTCTTCTTGATTAATATATTTATCAACTTTGCGAATAAAATTGCGCTTACGAGCGAAGAATGTATAATTATATTATAATGTTGGCTAAGTATCTACAAATGAGTACAATGTTTTGAAGGGAAATGATATTCGAAGGTGTTCACAATACCTGCTGCATTTTATTAAATTTTCTGTATCATTTTAAATTGTCTCAGTTCTCAAGTCGTTATCACATAAAATATAATGAAATAAAATTAGTTAGAACCATAATCGATTTAAAATTATATTTTATGATTTTTTCTCGCCGGTATGTGTTTTGCAATCATAAGCTCTAAATGAAAAGATAAACTTCGATAATATATTTTGTTCCGTTAATCTGTGCATACACATTAATGGAATATATTATTCCAACGTTTATTTAACTTATTTCGTCAAGAAACTATTATCAATCGATAAAAACTGTATATATAATAATGCAAACGAATTAAGTAGCTATTTCAAAGATAAATAAAATAACTGCTTTAGAAAGTTTAAGCTCATTATGCAACGAATAACGAAATTGAAGTATTTTAAGATACTTATATTTTTAACAATCAACTATGGAAAATACACTCGTAAATAAAATGATTTAAAAATGTTAAGGCACATTATTTTAGTAAATATACAATTCAGATACGAAAATGGCGAAACAATAATAAAGTTTCGGAATGATAAGACAAAAAAGTGTGTCTTTTCAAATTATATTGAATCTAAATTTCGTGGTAAAAAAAGCGTTAAATATTTTAATTCTGCAACAAATTATAAGCATAAATCTATTAGTAACTCTTACATTATCAGAACAGATTATTATTTATGTAATCCATCAAGTGGTGGTAACACGATGCATACTAAACCATTTTGGCTTTCGAGATGTATGACTTTTTGATTAGTTACACAATTCCCTTTCGAAATGTACTTACCGAAAACGGTTTGAAGGTTTTGAAATTCACAAAACTACCATTTTGATAATTCTAGCGTGTATTGTAAACCACACATCATATTGCGGTTCTCAAATTATCGCGATCAAATTTAATTAATATCATATCTTGGTAGCGTTAATTAAATGAATATGATAAAGCTTTTAAATATATCATCCATTTGGTATACAAATAACATGGCGCTCACCTTATTAAAGTGTTATAATAATGAAAGCCATTGAGCTTTTAATCAAATTCTCACTCACTGTTTTTGAATAATTGACGCAAATGAAACAATAGTATTTTTTCACCATCAATGTTGTATGTTATGTTGTAAAAGCAACCAAATTTGTATATATGGATGAAAAACAATTAAATGGGTGTAGATTAAATAATAAAAAAAGCTCATGTCTGTTTATACGAAACTTTTCGTTTTTTAATGTATATTTCTGTATTTTTATACATAATATATATTTATTTTACCCATGTCTGCTCCCAATGTGGAGCATATGGCGAGAGACGTCTCGATCTTAGCAATTTCGTTAAGTGCTGCAAACTTCATAAAAACATTGTATGATAGTTTGCAGCGTCTAACGAATTTGCTTAGAGTGCGACGTTTTGTAGTGATCCCTCGGGTAATGCCGCATATTCACTATGATCGCGAACCCGTGACCGCTCAAATTGAGACCAACTTTGCGAACGCGGCAGCTTCTCAGTGTTTGTTTGAACGTCAAGCGAGCAGTATTATTATTGCAAGCCTGTAAAATGACTACTTACTATATTCCTGGTCCACTAACGTCCACAAACGCACTGCGCTCTCATCTGTGTTCGCCAAAAAGCCGAGAACGTTTGGATCGCCTACTGTACTCAGCGAACATGGTGGATACGCGGCGTCACAATATAGTAATCGGCAATTGTATTATTCTGGAAAAGACAAATATTTCATTAAACGTATTGAATTGTGGAATATAGGCCTGTCATGATTATTACAAATACAATCCAAACGTCATATTCTAAATAACAGATTATAATAAAAACACTGATTTCGACGTTGAAAAATTCGGTTAAAATGAAATAATAAACTGAATTTTGTAAACAGAGAAAATACTGACAACTCGAAGTTTTATATTTAATTGGTCAGAATATAGAATGTTTTTCCGTTTGCTGTTTCTATGCTTTCCACGACTTAAGAACTTCATTTGTGCCACTTTTCCACACAGTGAGCACACATAGTCGATGGAATATGGCAAAGGAATTCGATAACCTATGCAGCAGGTATACTATATTGATATTATGATTTCTCTACTACGTATACAACGTTCGACAGCGAAGGCCGACGAACTCTTAATCGCACGAAGACATGACCGACTGAAAAGTATTATAATTCGCCATACATTTTGTACGTCGTCAAGTCGCCTTCTTTGAATATACCACATTGATTATTTAACATTCGATGTAAAAAATATTCCAACATAATCGAAGCGTATTTTATTCCATCATTTGAAATTTAATATTTCAAAACATGATATTGGTTCAACGTTTACCAAAGCAACGTAAAATGATATTTGTACATACTATTTTCGCTTCCAATGTGAATGATATTATGGATTTCTAATATATTAGTAGTCATTCACTTCTTCCTTCCATGTGGGGAAGGATATACAAATGGGATGAAAAAATTACATACCGTTAAAATTTACAGTTTCTGGATTGAATATGAAGTGGATTGAAAAGGAATCCGTACACTCGTTAAAAATCATGTCTACACAAAAGTATTAAAATACCTAAGATTCCCAAAACCAAATGCAAACTATGTACAATTTGATTCAAATTTAATAATTGGCACCTTCAGTCGAAATCTGTAATTATTTAACAAAGATGGGAATAAAAATCGGTGAGACTCCATTTTAATTCGATTTATTTTCGTTAATATAAATTGAAATTCGATGACTTTGTTATTCCAATGATTGTTTTGCAAATTGTGACACATTTTACGCCTGTTTGAAAAACATCTTCAGACATGCTATCGTCTGGTTATTTATAAATAAAGTAAACGTTGATGCTTACTTTTTTTTTATGAATTACAACATGGAGATAATGTACTTTGAAACCCTTGGGGTTCTTTTCCTTTCTATTGAAAGGGTAGATAAAAATAGTATATATGTACATATACAAGTTGGTCGTTGAGTATCCCACCACCAGCCGCTGTTTCACGGCTTCCTTTCATAACGCAATACGATCGATAAAATAAACGAATTTACTCCTCATATTATTGGCCCGATACTGTGCTGCACGGGACCTTATTTAAATTCTGTATTCTTATCACAATACTTTAACAGACATTCTACAAAAAATCTTACAAAGTAGATCATTCGATTATTTTATTATGTAAATAAACGACACTATACATAATACGAATAAATAAAGCCAGTGAACTTTGTATGAATAGATTACAAATAATTTGATAGAGGATTTATGACTTGTCGGTTAGATGTGTCTTGGCGCAGTCAATTGGTCGGCGGAGATGAGAACATTACGAGCATTGCACACTATATATGTCTAACAATCATTACGATATTTTTACCACCTTTCCAATTTCACGGAAAGATTGTGCATTATAACGAGGTTTACTGTAGAAAATCGATAATAAACGAGAACGTCAGGTCACCTCTATGCATAGTGTGTCATTCACTGATTGAAACACATACAGTGGCACAAAATGAGAACACTGCAATCAGATTGATTTCGCGTGTTACCTTGCTAATTTGTGTGGCTGCGCTTATCTGATTTAAAATAATTATCTATATTGTCAATTTAGCATCATTTTGTTATCATCATTATAAACAATAGAGCCATTTCGTGCTCTAGTTAATCTGAATAGTATAATTGTGCATTCAAAGTGATTACGCAATTTAATTTCGACAATAAATAATGCGCCAACATGACAACACTGAATAAATTTATTTCCATTTTTTTTAAACGCGATCATTTTTGCTCACGACTGTACGAATAAAAACGATTCACAATTTGACTAAAAAGGAACAGCCTTTCGAATATTAAAAAATCAAATTTTCGTTTCACATATCGGAAATATCTGGTTAAATTAAAAATATGTAAATAAATAACAAATGGGATATGAAAGTTATAATATAGTAATTTTCTATAATTGTTTTCAAACTATAACTATGCAGCAGTCATTTTTCAACGTTGGTACTAATATCCTATTTTATTTTTTCGACAAAAATATTAATTATGTACATGGGAGATATACTGTACTATAATTTAAGACTTCGACTGAAGGTGCTTGGTGGAATTTCAATATTAAATATATATCGTTCAAATTATGTACATCGTTAGTGACAAAATTTTTGTGAATGTACATAATTTGAACGATTCAAATTTAAAGTGTACTATGTCAAAAATGGCAGTTTTTTTACTATGATTGTTCAAAGCTTCTTAATGGTGTTTGTGTTGGAAAAACACTTTTTTTTACTAAATATTTGTATTTTAGAATATCTGTACTATACTCAAGTTGTTTTTCTACAATATTACTGGGAATAGCGTCTCGAGTTACACTTTTCTATGTCGATATATCAATTTGACCATAATTGATATAGTGTAGTTTACCTCCCATGTTACAGTTTTGTTTATTACTAGTAAAAATTAAATATCATATTAGTTTTGATATGATTTACACTAAGTCAAAAGTTAAGTTACAACCTTTAGGTGCAGCACATTTTTTAGAAACATATAAGCATGTAAAGAGGTCTGCTTGTGGCTCGTGCACACGAAACTCGTAAGGGGATAGATGAGCATCTGATTTAAAAGGAGGGTTCTACCTGTCTCCATAATATTTCCAATATATTCTCACCGCAACAAAATTGCTTGCATCGCGTAACTATCTTCTCCACCAGTCTCGTGTGCACATACCATTAACTAGACGAAATATTGACCTCGCTTGGAGATTTAATTTAAGTTTACTTAATTTTTGCCTCGCTGATATTTCAAAGTTTTACAATTATACTCAACATATTTCTGATTTTGTATTGCAAAATGCTTCAACCATTTAATTAGATACTTCTTGGAATTGATCAATCAATCGACACGTATTATTAAATTTAAAGTGTAATATTTTACAATCAATAAAATAAAACAATTGGCAATAGTTTTCGAATTCCGAACACCTGAATATGTAACTGTTGATTGAATAAAATAAAAATAAATTAATATTCGATATAGCAACATATTCGTCTGAAATAAATTGTAATTCTATTTTCAAATTCGATTTTGTGCACCGCCTACTGCAATCAATAAAACGTGAGCTATTCAAAAATAGTATAGTTACAATAGCACCATAAAAATTATGCTTGTCTGATTTTTTGCATACGTATACAATTTAATGATAGATATTATACATTATCAAAAACGAAAAACAAAATAACTTTGTAGTCATGGTGTATGAATAAAAATCGTAATAGCTTGATCAGCCAACCTCACGTTATACGTCTTTTGTGCTGATTTGCATGGGCTTAAATAAAAAAATATCTTATATAATATTTCCTCCCGACTTCTGTATTATTATTTCTGGCTTGAAAGGTTTCAGGTATAATTTTGAATACAAAATACAAAATGCTTCGCTTGTTCGACCTTTTTATGGAACTTTGTGGCAAAAGATTGTTTGCAACGTTTGATCTTCTTATATGATTATTTGTGTACATACATATAGAGTTTTCATATCGCAAGACGAATTTTTATAGTGATATTGAATTATTTTTCTGTTGAAGAAAAAACTCATTCGTCTATTGAATCTGAGTTTCCGAAAAAAACCCTTGATAAGAAGAGTAGCTCATTAATTAATATAATAAAAAAATAAATTGCAACTTTCCTTCCTACACACGAGAATAGATAGAATTCCGAGAATCATCAAACAAATTACAAATATTTACAATCACAAAAACACATTAAAAAAAATCATTTTTTACATATAAGTACAACTTTTTTGTATTGTCATTTATAAAGGATTGGTCTTTCGCTCGCTTAGTGCCTAATTATGTTGGAAAACAATTTTACTTACAGTGAAGAGCATCGTTTTGTATATATTTTATGAATTATGACGTCTTTACACTACAAATTGGCATTCAATAACTTTACGTACAGTGAAGAACATTGTTTTTTATATTTATAATTATGACTTCTTTTCACTACGAATTGGCATTTAATATCAAGCATACATCTACTTATGTTTTTCATTGTATATTTCATTAACATTACATGTTTGGTTCAGAATTAAAAAATATGTTTTTTTGGTTTGTTTCAGGTGTGTATGAATGATCTTCTCTCTCTGAAAATTTGCGCCAATGTCGAGAGAAATAGGTAAAAAAATATTTTGTATCGGAATTATTATAATTAAGTTAACAGTAGTTTATTCTTATTTTTATTTCTTAGTAATCATTGTAATAAATACGGCTCAAAATTGGGCTGTGGTTTTCATACCACGATCAATTGATCATGTGCGTTATAAGCGAAACTGGTCTTGATCATATTAAATTAAAGTGGAATTAGCACAAATGGGTATTTTATCATTTTTGAATTATTTTTGTATTCTATTTATTGTCAAGTATGCTAAAAACAATTAAGTAAGAATTAGGGTATCCAATCCCGGAGCCTTTTTCCAATCTCGGGATTTCGGGATTGATTAATTTTGAATCCCGGGATCCCGGAATCCTCAATTCGCTATAATTTTTCCCCGATTGTCACAGAACCTCGTTTTTTTTTAGCTCACCCAAGAATTTTAAATTTTGAATTTGCCAATTTCGTGTAAATTTTCGGGATTTGCTCAAAATTTCTCAATCCCGAAATCCCGGGATCGCGGCCGTCTCAATCCCGAAATTTCGGGATCAGAAAATTGAACGGGATCCCAGGATTGGATGCCCTAGTAAGAATGGCTGTGGATAGTAAGTATGGCGATTATGCAATGTTTACTGATTTAAAATAGCCGGTTCTAGTCTCGTGAATGTCATTAAAGGATACAACTCTAAAAATATTATTACGCAAAGGGTGAAAAGAAAACAATTCTAGGTTTAACATTTACTTTCCAAATATTAAAAAAAATCAAAACAGATGAATTATGCTGTATGTACGTTATATTACGAGTAAGATTATATGACCATATCGTATACATACCACAAAACGGTAAATAATGAAAAAAAATCATACAAAAAATGTAAGTCTATAGTTTTCAATCTTTTAACATTATCATAATAAGAGAGTAATTAGCACATGACAATCTTTCCTTTTCTTCAGTTAACATATACATTCATAATGTTTTCACGCTTCTAATAAAATATGCAGTCAAATTATGTAAACTCAGATCCTTCCAAGAAACCGTAAAAAAAATATTAATTACTAAAAAAAAAAAATACTTGCGATATTGTAAAAAATATCTCGATGACAAACAATCTTAGAACGCCGGATTTTTTTTAAAGGAAAAATATCATAAACAAAAATTCCTTATTATTGCTGTGTATAAAAATAATCATGTCGATATTGCCGTTTAAAAAGAAAACTTTTTTATAGCTTCGACACTTAATTAAAAATTCTTGTTTATTAATGTTATTTTTTTCTTGGTTGTAGAATTTTTACAGCCGCAATTTTGTCGGCGATAATTCCTCTTTTCTTATGATTTTTTTTTGTAGTGAAAAATCTGCGTAGCACTTCTCAAGTGCCACTTGAAACTTGCAAACTTTTCCGGTTCCATTAAAGTTCTGTGTCAGTCGATTGCGTAGCTCGAGTTATTTATTCATGACGTCAATCATTGAGAGAATCGTCTATTTTATTTTGTAAGCAGGTCACAATTGTACCTACCCATCGTTACACGTGTATTAATTTTCAAGATGAATTTAAAATTCCGGATTATAAAACATCCCGAGAGATTGAAAGAATGCTAATAATAATCTTTACGAGCTTTTTATTTATTATGCCTATTCTAAGACGATTTGTTCGTAACATCCTGACTACGCCAGGGATAAAAATCGCTGTTTATAACATTGCTTTGGATGCGAATCATGTGATTTTTTCAAGTACAACTTGAAACGTATCAAGCAACTAAAATACGTTTGTTTGTCCATTAATATTACTCATATGGGCAATACCATAAATCAACTGTTCAGTCGTATAACTATGGCGTCCAGTCTCGGGATCCCGTCCAATTATGTGATTCAAAAATCCCGGGATTGGAGAATTCGGGTTTAAGGATAAGACGTGCAATATTCTCGATAATTTTAGAAATTCACGGGACCTAAAAAAAAGAATGTTTGATTTTTTGTAATTTTGGGGAATTCCGTAAATTCCTAGGTTTTTGAAATCGGAAATCGGAAAAAAAAACATTCGTCGCCGTATAGAAGGTATTTTGAAAACGATTTATTGTGTCGATAACGCACTCAATGAATCCGTGTGAGGTAGAAATCGTATTTATAAAAATGATTATGTTTCTGTTATACTTTTTTAACATGTATATTATATCTGGGTGTGTTAAAATACTGCCTATCAATATATGTTTGGACATATTACATTAATTTTGTAAGTCACGCAAATAATATGTCAATGGTAATTTACCATCTGAGAATTTATCATAATAAATAAGTAAACATCTCAATAATGGTTTTTTTAAGCAATGAATTATTTGGTTCTAAAATAGTAGGCGGTTATTTGTATTGTGTAAATATAATTTAAAACTAATACATTCGTAAATTAGCGATTCTACCATTTACAGCTTGAATTTGACACTGATATGAAAATAAATTATCTTTACACACATTTTTTGGTCAATTATGCTTGTACGCCAATAAAACATATTTTTTATTTATTTGTTTTTTTAAATGCCATAGGTCCATAATATGTAATATATGGAAATACATATATGTATATTTAAAGATAGATCGATTGAAAATAATCATGTTTGAACTTTGCATATTTTCTGTAATAAATATCAGTGCTTGAAAGTAAATCTTATGTAAATAATTTAATCAAATGACGAACAGTCGCCTTAGCCAAATATTAAATTGTTTCGGCTTTCATACTAATCTCTTTCGCTGTCAAAAGTAGTTAGTAATAAAAAATCCAAAAAATAAAAACCTCGTAAGTACACTTTTATTTAATATGATCAGAACCAGTTTCGCTTATGACGAAGATAATGAACTGATATGCAATAATTATAATATGTTAACTGTTATGATATGTTAACTGTTATGATATGCAATAGTTGTCAGTTTATAATGCTCGTCATCAGCGAAAACGGTCCTGATCATATTAAATAAATGTGGAATAAGTAGAAATGTGTATTTTATTTTTTGAATATAATGCCTTTCCACCAAGTATTGACAGTGAACACATTACAAATCTTACATAAAAATAACTATTGAAAAATTGCACCGGTAAATTATCGGTGATTTATTAGGGTTTTGCTGGTAAAATATTAGTAAATCATGTTAAACACTTATGTTGCATTATCCCATCAATCAACAATATTGATGCATCAAAATTTCAGAATTTTACATGAAGAGGAATACCCACCACCACATAAATCATTTTACGGAGGGAAACCAAGTAATTTTGGTATTTCATTTTTAATTTTTGTGCGTAAGTGGTGTTTATAACATTGAAATTATTTTACCGTTATACTATACAAATATCAATACAGGAATTTTCATGGACCTATAGGTATTTCAACATCTCATGTCTTCACGAACAGATAACTTTTATGAAATTTATGTTTTTAAGGTTTATCATTTCTTGTGCTTTTTTATTGCTAGTGCGCTTATAAATTACACAAATACACAGCAATAGGTTTGTTTCACAGTCGTTGTAAATAGCCAATTATTTTAGCAAATATACTTTTTGCTTTTGCTGTATAATTAAACTAATCGGAATTACGTCGAGCGTTATTATCACTTGAGTGATTTTTCAAAAGGGATTAGTGTTCAATAGGGTTAATTCCCACATTTTAAATTGCATATTAGTTTGATGGTATCGTCTTTCTAATGTAAAAACGCATGTCAATCTCGAAAAATAGACTGCGAAATAAGCTTATTCGTCATCAAAAATTAAAACGAATATACAAAAATTTCGTACAAAACGGCTTATTTCACAACACAGATTTTTGCGATTTTTAAATTTAAACACGGTAATAGGTACGTCCTCTTGAAAAATCTCTCCTCACCTGATCACGATCGTGATTTGCGAAAACAGTTTTAATATTTTCAACAAAATTCAATTTATTTTTACCAAGAACCTTCAATGTGATACCGACAAGAATCTCAAAAAATAGTTCGGCAGAGCAATGTCGTTTAAAATCCTCTTATATTACAAAATATTACTGCACAATTTACAGAATTAAATGAATGTTTTAATGACATTTTTAAAAATATTGAATTAACATTATTTTTTGTGTCTATTTTCCCATACAACAAATTAGATAGTCATCGTCGGAATTGCTTTACTTTTCAATGCATCTCCGCTTAGAAATACTGTGGTTTCAGCAAAGCCATCATATTATGGATGTGTGTTTTACTGCGAACAAAAGAAGTGTCTTGGCCAATGATTTATAGTGTCTTCCAGGGAACGGCAACTTCATTACTACGAATGCCGTATTTAAAATTTAAATCACACTAAATTATATTTCGAGTCTATACGCAGTTTTTTTTTATCGAAACTGTTTATATTTTTCAGTTTTGTCTTTTTATAAAAATTAAATTCAAATTGTGGGGATCTTTTCAAAAACTGACTGTTTCAATTTTTACACTGTTTCAGGAAGCGTGATTTTGTATGACGGATAATTAATTGCATTGTAACAAGGAATGAAAGTGTTTATGGTTCCTTAAACAAATCGAACTAATATACAGTTAATTTATATTTATTTAATAAAAAGTGTTATTACGAAACTTAAACTAATTTTCGCCAATATTGGAAATAGTGAGATTTGGAAAAGAACTCTACAGTTATGTTGTTGAAAAATTCCGACAATACACATGTTTATTATCAAAAATAATGTGTCCAATAAACAAAACAACATGCTCATCTGTCAATCAGTTTTAGTTATTCTAACGCTTAAAAAAGAAACTAAAAGACAATACTAACCAGGGCCGTAGTCGTGAAAAAATACCCCGTGTCAGACTTCGACTCGAAAAAATATGTTTCACAGAATAAAAATATATTCCAGACTCTCATAAGTCTGTCTATTTCTCAATATCTACTAAGATGCATACTTCATTATTTTTTAATCTAATCAAAAAAATAGTTAAAATCACCTTTTTTTATGACTTCTTCTCCAATAAAAACACCACGACTTCACTACTCCGATGACACAATCATTAGATTAGAAAAATACAAGAAATACGTTACTTGTGTTTTTAAAACTACAATTAAAATTTTACTACATACTGTTCTACCAAAAATTACAATTGTGTCATATTAAAGTAATCATTCAAAAGTTACAGAACAAATCCATATCCAAGATACCAAGAAACAAAGAATCTGCAAATAGCTAATCAATATTTCATGTATATCATTTGTTGCATAATCGGTAGTAATTTATTTTTATCATTGTTAATTTGTATTTACATTAGAGTTTTTGAATCACATTTCCACAGAGGTACAAATCTCACAAATTCATATTTTCGAAAATGTCGTTCACTGCCTTACTGTTGCCGACCCCCGGTGTATGTTGCGGTTAATGCATCGTCATTCTATTACACGTGAGCTTAGAGCTTTTTAAAATTCATTTAACACAAATTGATTGATCATTTTGTATGCGCAAACAGTGATACCATTTTTCATAAATACATTGTTTTAAAAATTGCGAGATCATTCATTTAGCTACTTTTATCGGCAGCACTTCCCAGCAATTGCAATTAAAATTTTTACTCTACATGATTTTTTTTTCTCAAAGAGGAAAGATTTTTCTCATCACATATGAGAATAGTTTAAATGTTAAATGTTAGTTTTATAATACGGTGATACCAATCCTTGCCAACACCAAATTTAAAAGGCGTAAACATAACTTTCGTGTATTTTCAGTGGACGAGGAAAATATCTATTGAGGTGTACAATACATCTAAAACAAATATGTTTGTATTATAAATATAAAACACATTTATTTACTAAGATCAGGACCGGTTTCGCTCATTAAGACCGTTTTCAACTGATCAGTTATTATATCTACTAAGTATTGTCAGTGAACACGGAAAAAGTAAAAAAAAATGTAATTTACTATTGCTATTTCTCGCTTCTATTTTTTCTACGATCAGATTTACGTTTCCAATTTTTATTTGGTTCTTTTTCGTTTCGTTCTTCGCAGGGAGAGGTTTATTGTTGGAATTGTGACCTCTCTATGAAGCCTTTTCGTACGAAGACTCATAAAATAACAACCTAAATAAAGATGGTAATTCAACATTCTACCTCATCTCAGCGAGGCTCGTAAAAAATCGTTTCATTCACCAACCCAGTTGCAACAAGATTAAACAGTAGTAAGTAGCATGGGTGGAACACATAAATTATTGATTTATGTACATATAACTTAATCAACAATACAAAAATAAATCGTACTATTCAAATTATTCTCAACAAATCGTTATGTTTTTGGAAATAAATGTTTGTAAATTCTGAGATTTCTTAAATTTTGTTTCGTTCCTGGCTAATATATAAATGAGTATATTGTCTTATTCATCGGACCGTTTGGTCGAATTCTATGTGTATGTACTATGTTTATAATTTAAAAATCTCTGGAAAATTTTTTTTGGAGACTTTACGTGTACATATGTAGAGAGCACTTTTGAGACCTTTTAGGTTGGGAACTTCTATTAATCCAACCGTTATTTTTGCCGGAACAAAAATCGGTAACCGAACCGATATATGTTTTCTTACTTGAACCGGAACGAAAACCGAAACCAAAAAAATAGCGGTTCGAAGAGCTGGTATATTTTAAATGTGCAGTATTATTCGTATGTTAAAGATGATTTTATCTTTTGAATGATGTCGCATTATGATAATTTTATATTCATGACAAATATACTCTCGGTGTAAATAAAACAAACTGACGATACCTGGCATTGAGAACCAATCTCAGTTATATTGCTCCTGAATACCGCCAGAAAGTTCCTGAGCTGGCCGAATTCCAGGCGTATTTAACCCAAATTTTCCGTGTGTAGGTAATCATTCCTATATGCAGGATGTTCTCTGGTACGGAGCCAAACCTAGATTCTTCCCCTCGTCAAATGATAATGGTGAATATTGCACGGGTGACATGCGATTCCATAGTGTGCAATTTTGTTTACCATGCACTAACGAGAAGGGCGTTATCTTGATTTTCAAGTATAGGGAAATTTTGATCTGCTTAGATTAAATACAACATTTTCACAATTACCGTTAAGCACGGAATACTGAAAACCTTTGTCAGATTGTATATTCGTTCAATCAATCAAAATTTCAATTAAGTTTGACACCTGCGAATGTGTTTAGTTAGTGTTATTTTGAACTGGCTGTTCATGGATTATTTTCCTATACATATTTACTAACTGTAACTATGTGAAGCCTGCGAAGCGGGTTCTTAGTTCCCTGGCTAATATTATTTTGGTTATTTTTTTATACATTTCTCGGATTCTAGGCCGTTAAAAAAACCTTTTAATGTGTCGTAGTCGTAACAATTTTCAGACTTTGTCATTGTATACATTATCATTGCCAAGTTAATAATATGAAATTAATCACAAATAGAAATAAACGAAATCATAAAGAATAGTGTCCATTTATATCCACACCGAATCACGTAACTACGTGACAAAACTTTGTAGTTATATTTTATTTGTTAATTTAATACACTATGATCATATTTCAACAAAAATAATTCCATCTTTTCTTCATTTGATAACTATGTACACTACTTAACGTAAAAATGTTATCTTTTTTCGGAAAATGTTTTTTGTGCAAAACGCTTCCCATATCTCAGTCGAAATTATGCTTTAAAAGTGTTTAGCCGCGCATCAGCTTTCAACATTCATTTTTATGTTTGCACATTTTCGAAAGCCTGCGGAGTTTTATAAATACCTACTTACGTAGCATAATCAACAACTGACGCTAAAGGAAAACAACGTGTTATTTTATTAAGACATTAACGTTCAAAAAAGATCACCTGATTATGCATCATTACGTATTCATTTATAATACCGCATCAATTTAAAAATACAATTTGCACGAACATGTTTTATTTTTGATGAATTATTATAGCGAATCTGGTATATGCGTGAATGTGCGACGTATTTGGTATGTTTGTTTTTTTCTTTTCTTGTATTTTTGTATTGCTGTAACTTTCTACGATACATATTTAAATTATTTATAGTGTTACAGACATAATTTTAATAAATAAAAAGCCACCGCTGTAGTCAGGGTCCAGGGATCTAATTGGAAAATTTCACGAGCCGGAACGTCTGATGTTTTAAATGAAAAAAAAAGAAACAATATTTTGTATTATATTATTAGTTACGTATGGATCTTTTTTAGCAAAACAACGCGCTTCTTTACGGACTTCAACGTAGAATCCGAGACTTGTATTATTGTATGTATATAACTTATTCAACTCTTACTTACATAAAAAAATCCAATTCGAAAGTTTTTTCAATTATTAACTGAAAACTTTAAGTAAGGATTCAAACAGGACTGCGGAGTCGGAGTCGGAGTCGGAATCGTGAAAAATGAACGGCTCGATTTTTTTTTGTAAAATATCTTTAATGATCTCTATCCAAACAAAATAGGCCAAAGTGTTGACATTTCATACTTGGCCGACTAAAGATGATCTGATTAAATACATAAATATAAATTTAAATGATTTTTTTTAAAATTTCCTCGGAGTCGAAATCGTAGTTTTTTACACGACTCCACGGCCCTGCATTTAAATATAATGCTATTTTCTTCATCGATATATAGCAAGGCCACTGTTTACATTTATTAAACCCGTAAGAGGTATAAATTGTCGCGTCCGTGGAGCAGTGGTCAACGTCGTTGGTTTCATTGACGGATCTCACGGGTTTAAATCCCAGTTCGAACACCACATTTTAAATACATTTGTGATATCCGAAAATTCGTTCCCACCCTTAAAAACCTTAAGAATAACTGGGCGTAGTAAACGTGATCCCTAACCACTAGTCTTGACAAAGTATTGGTATCCTCACTCTCTTTGAATAAAGGTGTAACAAGCATTTCTTATAGAAAACAAATATTTTGAGTTATCTCCACTAAGAGGCTATATGTTCCGCTCTAAATTTGAAGCGAACATAGATTAAAATAGTATACTGATAAAATAAAACGCTACGAAAATACATGAATTCTTATATTTCTATCTTATTGTTTTATGATTATGGCATCTTTCTACTTTTTTTTATTCCAACACCACCCGTTGTGTATATGCAGACAATGCTTTAAAGAAACGCTATTGACAGAAAAAAGCAGTCTACCCCTCACGTTCTTGAAAAAAAAAAAAACGAAAAAGAGTGTGAAAAGCTCGGCCGCTTAAATCTAGTTGATATCAAAATTTATTATGTATATTTGCCATTCTAAGTATACCATGCCATTTATAGAGTATCATTCTGCCTCAAATTTCTCGCCATTATCGTCAATCGATTTAATCTTATGCGACATCATGTGGAACAAACGCAAGCCAGCCATTTGGCATGATAATTTCCATCGATATTCTCCGCCACTTTCAAATAAAATTGCAATCATTATCGATAGAATTGCGTGAAGTCTGTACCGGTTTACTTTCCAATCTTTTTTTTAATAATACGTTTTAACATAAAGTAATTGTATTATATTTACTTAGTATTTGAATAATTTTCCTATGAGAAAGTAAACGAATATTACATTATTTCGTAAACGTTCCAAAAGGTGCTTATGTTTTTTTGATTCATTTATTATTTAAGCAAAACATGTAAATATTTTTTAAAATAACAACAGATTATTTCAATATGCATAAGAAAAGTAAAATTTTGTTATTCAAAATTTTAAACAGTAATTACATATATCGCTGACCATAATACATCAGTTATATATAATATAAGTTACCATTAAGGTTAAATGTTGGTAAAAAGGTATTATTTTAATTAACACAATTTATTTTTTGTACTTATTCCACATTTTTAGCATTGTCTATACGTGGAGTTTGTAAACTGTTTTTTTTTTTTAATTATTTAAGGATGGGACTGTATGCTTTCCCCAAACGATTTATCAACTGAAATATAAACTGAAACATTTAAGGATAAAAATACGTATTTGTAAACTTTATATATTACTCAATAAAAAGTCCCTTTCCCTCACACAATTATAATTACTATTCTTCTTCTTGGAAAAGCTAATATATTATGAATATTTTTAGTATAAAGAGGGAAATGTTTTTATCTACCAGGGCATCCAATCCAGGGATATCACTCATTATTGCCCACCATTTTTGAAATTCCGTAATTTCTTGGGATTTTAGATTTAAAATTATGCGGAGAGCTAAAAAAAAAGTTTCAATATCGCCGTGCAAAAATTCTTTATCTCAAGTTCAATCAAATTTTATGTTGAATTTTCAATCCCGGGATTGGAAAACTTGTTAATCCCAAAATCCCGGGATCACAGAAAGGGTCCGGGATTGAATGCCCTAGTATCTACACTAGCCACGTATATATTTGGGGCTTAATATAAGACTCAATAATAATTCTATTACATATGAGAATAAACTGTATGATTATGAGGAGAGATCGTGAATTTGTGATATCTTTGAATCTGTAAATTAAAACACAGTAATAATTGAGACAAAAGATTGTCAACAAGCTGTTCTAATTGTACGATAGCAATTATTTGAAAATCATATTGTCTTACTTGGAGTTGGTCAACTAAATAAGATTATTTAAGATTAAGACTGAAGGTGCTTGGTGGAATTTCAATATTAATTTTGAATCGTTCAAATTATGTACATTCACACAAATTTTGTTACTAACGACCTGGGTTTCGCCTTTCGGCGTCTTCAGGCATTCAAGTGTACGGATGAACTTGAACTGACGCTTAGTAAATGAATGTTTCGTGTTTATATAAGAAATAAATGTACCATTGAGTTTAAAACCACTGCTGGCAAAAAGATTAGCCCATGGGAATGCCCACAGATTTAAATGGTGAGTAGTTTTAAGAATTATATTTATTTTTGTTTGTCGGAAAGGTTTTATGATTATATTAATATGTATAGGGTATAGGAGGGGCGAGCCCAGCATGTGCAGTTGATCGTTTAAGATCGGAAGACTATATAATTGTGCTCTGTTTATTTCTAAAATTTCCTGGAAAAAGAGTTTATGACGGTCCGTATTTGGGTGCAACATTGTTATCCCTTGTTCCTTATTGAATACGTGTCTGTCTGAAATTAAGTGATTAGCAAAAGTAGACGTGTCTTTTTTCAATCTAAAGGCTTCCATATGTTCTGATAATCTGGTATTCAGTGTCCTTTCTGTTTTCCCGATATATTTTTTTTTTTTCAAAATTTTATTGCTGTGGCGCCATGCAAATGAAAAGCACGTCGATATCTTAATGAATGTTATTGATGATTAATATGAAGTTTTATTAACCAGTGTGGTAAAATAAATAAGAACACGTTTTTCATTATTGTATGAAACATAATTCACCCGTCAGGCTTTTCGATAAGCTGAGGTATCAATTTTATTGAACAGTTCGGAACAATACAAAAAGTAATTCCGATTGTTTTATGAAAATATTGGCGGTCTGGAGTAATAAGCTAGTAACACATCTACTTCATAACAGGGATGGCCGGTACTTCGATCGCGAATGTACTTTTTTTCGATCGCGGATCTTTAAAATGGGTTTTTATTGTTCTCTCGTGATTAAGGGGGATATTTCCAAAGTCATCTTATTCCACTGCTTGACAAAAATTAGTTATGAATGTCTAATTTTGAAGGAGATTTTAACTGTTTTTTTTGGTATACTGGAGTCCCAAAGCATGCAGCTTAGAAGAAAGTCTTTTAAAAATCGTTGTTAGTAACAATTTATTTATATTCCAAATATTTCTATATTTTAAATATTATAAAACGGAGCGTAGTGAAATCGATTAGTTAACCACTAGTCATGTCCTAGTCTTATCTTTATATCTCTAATACACTCTCTAAAAAATAAATATTTAGCGACTGAATAACAAACAGTTCTCGTAGAAAACGTTCCATTCAGATACTTCCAATAAAAAGCCATATTCTCCACATTGGGAGCGAACATGGGAAAAAAATCTCTCAAACCCTTTGATCCTTACATAACAGGGCGCAGTGAAAGCGATTAGTTAACCACTAGTCATGTCATACATAGCCTTATCCCTCTATCCCTACTACTTTCTTTACAAATTAGAGTTAGAGCGACTACGTATCAAACAGCCTGGTAGATTTTTTTTATTAAGATACCTCCATTAGGAGGCCGTATACTCCACATTGAGAGTGGACATGGATTAAAAAAAATAAAAAAATATTCCATTATTGTATACTATGGCCGCGACACGTTTCGCTCAGCTCACTTGCCTAGATGCGATGGTGGACTGAGTATTAGCAATATTGTTTTATAACTGTTGAATCATATTCTGAAAAAATATTCGTTGCCATGGGCATAATACGACACTATCGCATTATCTACTTTTAAAGTCAAAAGTTTTTTGTCACTTTTGAGCTTTTCGAGTAATTTGATAGTTCCAGGCTTTGCCCTCTGGACCGGTGATATATATTATTAGCTTTATATGTCTTGGAACATATTCCAAAAAATTCACATACATTTTCAATGAACGAGATAAACATTCTTGACATTTCATTTAATATTATATATTGAGGCTCGCTCTGTGGGAGCGAAACCTTGTTCTAGCCATAAACATTTATTTATGTGTAATATCTAATATTTATCGAGTATGCGACAAACCACATTACCTTGAGAATTGATTGTATGAAACGAGACTGTTGGTATGACTTAATAACACGTTACATTTATTTTCTTCTAATATCACACAATGCTTTTGTTCTATCTATTCTAGGTCAATTGAAAAATAAACAATTTATAACCGCAAGGATTTCATGTGAGAGTTTTTCGACTGTACATTGAATAGATTTTCATTTTAATTTAGACATTAGCTTAAAATGGTGTATGTATAAGATTTATGAATATTATAAAATATGTGTTATACATGGCTTCTCAATGGGGGCTCACGGCATGTTCCAAGGGAGCCACAGAGAAAAAATAATTTTAAGGGAGCCACGGGAAAATCCTGGAAGAGCTAAAAAATAAAGGTCTCGCGTCTTTCTATTTTGGGAAATCCGTAAATTCCTGGGTAAAATCTGCCAGCGAGCAAAATTTTCTAAAAATTGAAAATTTGAAACTTTTCACTTTGTCTTGAAAAACAATGTTTATAAAAAACGGGTATGGGGCCCATAGAGATTGAGAAACTATGTTATATCAAACAATTAAAAAAAACATTAATTACAGGGAGACAAAATGGCCGATACAAACACGAATTATTGCACCAAAGTTCCATCTGAAGATTTTTTCAGCCATTTAAGAATATTTAAGAGCATCGAAGTTCTATCTGCAGTTTCGTCTATTCTAAATACGCTTATATAATTACGACACTGAAATAAAATTGATATGTAAGATTACATTTAATTCTGATTTATATTGATACTTCTAAATATTTTAATTTTAATCTAAAATATCGTTGCTTCTTCTGCGCAGTTCTAGTTTTTTCAGATGGAACCTTGTTTACCCAAGGCGACGACTAGCTGAATTATACCCAGATTGTTGTGTTAATTTTTTCTCTATTTTAATTGAAATATCCTTTTTTTGATTCTTCTAAAACTAGGTTACACCGAGTTTTAAAAATGTCGGTTTTTGTATGAGGAGACCCATGCTTATTGGAAACTTTCATCGCTAAATGTTGTGTTATTTGGCTGCATACGAGCTAATAATAAAAATTGCCAGGTAAACCGATTTACGAGTTTCACATGTACGAAACGAAAATACCTTTCCTTGGAAACTTGGTAGACGTGATTCCTTAAATTTTTCATGCCGCGTTAGAAATCGGTTATACAACGCTGTGTGCAATAAACTTTAAACGGATTATAACAGACCGACAGATATTTCGCAGTGCCGTGTAAGCAGTCGCGGCAAACCCGTTGAATGTTTTATTGTAGATTTTAATTCTTGTACGCTTAGAAAGGTATAATAATAAATAATAATAAATAATAATATATAAGAAAAAATAAAATTATGGAAAAGGTAAATAATTTAATCAGAATGATTGCCGGTTCAAAGATAAAGAAGGAAATTTGTCATACATTGATTTTTAATGAGTAAAAAGAAGGCATGTATATAAGTGACATTTGCATCTCATTCCAGGGTATAAGATATTCAAAGATGTCATTCATCTGCATGTTAAGTGATTTTATGAATAATTATTGACATTTAATATTGTATTTAAAATAATACTTTTAAAGAAATTTACAGAAAAAAAGAAAAATTAGCTATTCAACGATTTCCCCCCCTGGAATTCGGGATTTTCCCCCCAGGTGGAATCAGAAAACCGAGGCGTAGAAAGAAAAACTACCACTTCTTTCCATATCCTTATCGAAGACATGTTGAGTGACTTATTTATCAGATTTACAAATAGTTGGTGAAAAACAAAACAATTGAAAATGTTAACAAAAATTAAGAAGTGAAAATTGATGTGCAAAATTTTCTTTTTACGAATGAATAAATTTCAGAAATGATAATAAAATCATAATAATATTCATAACCTAAAACCATGAACATACATTTGGAAAGATTAGGATCACAGGCATCTACAAAAACATTTAGGTTTAAGTCCATTTTAATATAACAGGTGATTTATCTTTGTGCCTCTAACATTACGGTTATGTGTAGGAGATATAGCTTTTTCTCACTTATAAATACGATTATGGCATTGCTAAAACCGGGTTTAACTCAAAACACGCATTTCTGTAGTTAGGCCTCTGGGAGCATGATTCCTCGATTGACACCCCATTGAAATATTTTAGAATATTCGTTTCCTTGTCAACTAATATATAAAGTAAAAAGGATTTTTTGAGATAACAATGTGTCGTTTATGAGTTGAATACAATTGAAAAAATCTTATCACGCCACAACGACAGTGAAAAATCAGAATGGTGAAACTTAAAAAAAAGCTTCATGAATAAGTAAGTCACAACAGCACTGGAATTGTAAGGGCTGTGTGAGTGAAAATAGTGATGTTCATGCAATATGCATCATATGTGTTCTAGAAACCATACATATTTCCGTTTTACGGCATAATGGCCTCAAGCGATTATTTTTATTGAATCGTTAATAGGAATTAAGCTATGGACGGAACTTCGTTAGTTTTATCGCATATTAATGCTAATTTTGTAAATGAATTTCTATTAAATTGATTTTATTAGTGTAATGGTTTATTGATTTTTATTAAATTAGGGAACGTACATGACGGTGCCCAGTCACATCAGTGGTTATAGAAAGAGGTTGGAACTGGCCGGGTAGCCTTAAAAAACCTTAATCCTACATGCCTTTTCTTCCGACCGGTGGGATTCCGGCTCCCTGGACGACCATCGTGTATTATCCACAGGATGTACTCGACGGAACTGAGAGATGCCGACATGTCATGGGAGGAAGCAAGGCAATGTGCGGGAGACAGGGAATCATGGATGTGCCGCGTAGCGGCCATATGCTTCATATAGGGAGCAAATATGGTCAGAGAAAGTATCAACATACACCTTTTGCAAAATGTAAAATTTTGACAAGTGTGTTATTAAATTAAACTCCGCTAGACCGAAATAGCATGGCGTGTTTTCCGAAAAACAAAAACATGAGACTTTGCGTAAAATTATTATTAAAACTGGCGCAAAGTTTGCCTATCAGACGATGAACATTCGATTAGGTCCTTCTGCACGTAAGCAATTTTTATACTGACAGCTTTTTGATGCAATAACTCGTAACCGCGGAAAATTTTCATACGGACAAGCCTAAAAAACTACATCCGTATACTTCATCACTTCTAAGCAGTTTTTTTTGTATTCAACTGAGTAATTTATTTGGAAAATTATAGCTGAACGTTCGAAAGTAATGTTTATCTAAATTAAGTTCTCACTGTTTCTTAATTGACATTTAAAAAGAAACCACGGTAAAATAGCACCGCACCGCGCCTTCCTCCGGGTAAAGTATCAAAACTAGTTTGCAAATTTTATTTTGCAACCTAAAATTTTTTTGATTATGCTCTTTACCAATCTTTTTACTACCGTAAATGTATTTAATGCATTGTGATTGCCGTTGATAAATGTGGTTCATGGTAACACTATCTACTTTTGGTATTATATTTACTATACCTCAACGTATATTTACTTGATTATATAATGACAGTGGTGAAGTGGTAAATAAATAGGTCGGTCATTGATTTCATCCCTATTTTTTTTTTAAATATTTGTAAAAAAACTAGAAGTTCTAACAATTAAATCAGTAAAAATGAACGGTTTTGAATATATGTATGGACTTGAAAATTAAGTTACATGTCAAAAAGGTAGCAGGGCGCCTTCCTCATTTTCAGGTGCCAGGTCGCCGACTTGGCCCCACTATACCACTGCTTATAATATACGTATTCATTTTGTTTATTAAACATAAAGAGGCGTTTTCTTTTGGCTTTTAACGGTGTTTCCAAGGTGTTTTTGACTTTACAGGACTGCTCCAGGATAGAGATACTATAATTTCGTAGCCAGGATATACGGCAACATAAATTATTAAACGTATTTTACTTGTGAATATTTAATTAACTTGGTGCTACATTAAGGGTGTACACTTATTATTGGTGAACTTATATTTTTTTTGAAAACGTTTCTAAATGTTTTTTTTCTTTTAAATAGCATAGATACAATTGATTTACTTATTTATTTATGGATTTTTATTTATATTTCAATAATTTTTTACTATTTTAACTGCAGACTGCTTGATATGTGTTGTTACACGATGGGTTTTCAATTCGAAAAATAACGCATGAACCAAGAATAATCACGGCACAAATATCTCTGGCTGTAAATAAAAATCCATCTGCGATTTTGCTTGTCATATTTGCCTCGGTTTGCTTGGCCTTTTTGCCAGGAAAATATTGTAAACATGCTGTCACATTGTGCAATTGCGTATTACCCAGTTAATGATAGTTGTAACGTAACTATAAAACAACCGCACAAAAAGTCATTTTTTATAATGAATAGCATGAATCAAATATACATAACGTTATGGCACAGCTTTTAGACGTTGGTTGTAATGTCGTAGCTGCGGCCACCAGAAATATGCGAAATGTATTTATGCCAGACCAGAAATGGACTCTTCTTTTTTAAACTGCAGTTTTTTTGGTGTTATAGATTTCTCTATGTTTCCCTGTCTCTCGCCAGCTGCTTTGCTTTGTCCCATGCCGCGTGGCGGCCATAGGCTCTGCATAGGGGGCGAATATGGGCAAAGAAGAAGAAGAAGAATAGATTTCTAAAAAAACAACATTTTGTCTCGAAGTTTAACGGTGATCATATAGTTTATCATAAATATTTTCTATGCTTATGAAATCGATTTAATTTGACAGCCGGGTATCTAATTATTTTAAAGTTAAATAAATGCTTTGGTGACAAAAAGAGCAGGGGAAAAATATAATATAGCGTATAGTATTAATATATAAAAATTAATATAGCGTATACATACCACATATGACATAATAGCTGTCAATTTCAGAGAATATTAATTTTTATTTATTCATATTTTACTTACATCGATTTGTATAAAATGTTAAAAACATTGTGACAAGTAACTTTGGTTAGTGCAATCTTAAAATTCAAGGCTGCATTTTTTGTAGCGATATAACTACTGATGCCAAAAATATACATACATTCATACCTTTTAATAGCCTTAAAAATGAAGAATGATGTTTGGGGACTTTTTAAACTTTCAGTATCCCTCCAGGTCCTCGAGGCTCCCCACAATGCAAGCGTTTACCATCCCCAGTCATGTGATAGGTGGAAAGTTTTCTAATTTACTTTGTGGCAAATAAACCTTATAATAAATACTGTTTTCAGTTTAATAGTGCTAACTTTTAATTTGATACGATAACGTAATATACCAAACATGAAACGTATTTTATATAAAAAAAAATGGATTTCGATTTATATGTGTCTGAGTTGTTCAACTTCAGATGTAAATGTATAAGTTATACGTATTTTTACTCGGCCTAGCAACAAAAATGGCGCTTCTATGCGTGGAACATAGTAGCTAATGATAGGCGATCTGAATCTGCTGTTAACTGGCTATAAAAATAGCCTTACGTAAAAGTAGAACGATTATACAATTTCACGCCGAAGAAAATAATCTTTAACGACCTTTTTTGCGAGAAGTTTGATTCAACTTTCAAGGTCTGTGGTTCTTTTATTTGATGTAATTTGTATTAAGTAAAATGTATCTCGTAAATAGCATTGTAATATTTTAAGACCGTTAGAAATACTTTCGGTATAATTTACAGGCCGATCACGTACAAAATGAATTACTCCGATGCTTTTACGAAATTCGGCTTCTGAAATTATAAAACTGCAGTTATTAGCATAGAAATTGCACATAAAATCTTGGTTTTCTGCGTAAGTACCTGAATTAATTTATTCTGCGTGTAATTTATGAGCGAAATTCGTGATTGCATTAAATTTATGAAATATACTCGCGATTATTCATGTCTTTTGTTAAATTTTCAACAAAAAGTAAAATGCTGCGTTACTTTATATTTCAGAACCACACCCACTTTGCGTAATTTTCAGCGCTATCAAGAACTCTATATCTATTTCTAATACGCTAGCACTATCAAACTATCACCATTAATCTGTGTGGCCTATATTTCACTGAAACGTTTAAAAATGTTGTCTGTTATCTAAATCAAGGCTGTTATGTCGTTTAAAAAACAGATCAGCTCTGATATAAATAATTTGAGAGAGTTTTTACTTCCACTGTCAGTAGTTTCTTGAATAACATAATTACACAAAACAAAGTGAATATTTTTAAAATATTCCTGCGCGTTACTTAATTAAAAATTATATTTAAAAATGATTGTGTGGGTCCAGGGGTAGGTAACTTTAATATTAGAAATCTACATTTATTCATATATAAGTAATCAAATAAAACTGCACTAAAATTTTCAATTTGATATACCTTTTTATAAATTGAAATGTAGTTCGTCGGGTCTACGACACATTGGTTAACTTCGTTGGCTTCCATGCCGGACCTTGCGGGTTCGAATCCCAGTAGGAACAGACTTTTTTCTATCGATTTTTCTATTTCTGTACGAAGGCATGGATGTTTGTGATAACTAAAAATCCCCTTCTACCATTCCAATCCTAAAACAAATAACTTGGTGTTGCGAGAGTGATCGACCAACCACTTGTCCTGTCCTGCCCCATCCTTTCTATCCCTACTACTCTCTTCGAAAAAAGTTGAAGCAACTCTATTAGGAGACCACATGCTCTACATTGAGAGCGGACATGGATAAAAAAAATATAATACGAAAGTATTGTTAGAATATTTTTTATCAGACTATCCTATTAAGTATTTTTCCTTGCACCGTAGCCCCACCCCATGTAAACCATATAACCACTAGCCTAACCGAATCCTTGTCGGCCGCCAATCTTTTTGCTTCATACCATGACATGTTGACATGCTTCAGTTAAGGTTTAAATGAATAAACCCCTGGATAGTGTCTTTATTTTCCTTATTTACTTGCAATTATCAAGAGATCAATTCCATAGTTCAAGTTGCTTGGTTAACTTATACACAAACCTAAAGTTAAACCGGTCCTGATTATATTATTTAAAAAAAAAGAAATACTACAATTACCTTTTTTTGACAATCTGCGATCCGAGAACTGCAAGGTTCTAAGTGTAGTTGTTTTGCTAAACAATAGTAACAACGGTGTAGTCGTCCAAGTAATTTTAGAAGTATTTTTACTTTGGTTCGGTCAAAAATGTACACTTAGAACCTTATAGTTCTCGAATCGCGAATTAATACTTTAATAATAGTTATCTTAACCCTCCAGAGACGAGAGCTTTTTTCCGATAAAAAAAATATTTTCTAAGCCATATTGAAGTCACGGATAACTTTTATTCCTATCCAAAATTTAAAAAAAAAAAACGCAAAGTCGTTGTATAGAAACCCCGCATGACTATATGGTCATGCTCATCCTTTTATTACCGTGTAATAAAATAGTACGGACAGTAGTAAGGACAAAACTGACCGTATGGGCTTGCAAACATTCGGGGTTGAAATATAGCTAAACGTGATCTTTTTTTAAATATTTACAATTTGACCTCTTTAGATCAACATAATTTCAAAACAAATATATTAGCAAAATAACTGTAAATAATTTTATGTTTTTATAAAAAAATATCTAACAGTTTCAAAAAGTAAATTAAAAAAAACGGAAATTTAAAAAATCACATGTGCTATTGGAGACCGTTCCTGTTCCCACGGCTGATGACTTACTGTAGTCCGTACCCTTCTTAACCAAATATGAGCGAAAGCAACGATATTCAGGTAGAAAAAGTATGAATAGTGGGATCAATAGACAACGGTGTTTTGTGTGACCATATGGTGACGCTCGTCCTTGGAGGGTTTTAAAGCAACTATTTTTAAACGTTAATTTAATAAAATACTTACGTAATTATAAGACGTTGGTATGTTAACTATATTATTAATGGTACTGAAAGATATATTTAACTTATGCTTGTAGTATTTTTATTTTCTGTGATACAGCACTAATATTTCGTAGCGATATATTTTATGAATCTCGGCAGTACGTGTTATGCTCTGAGCCCGGCTTCTTTAGATGCGTGTACATCCGCGCTATGATGCTGCGCCAAGACGAATCATAGTACGTACGAACTTCTCTCACTAGTTGTTACCGAGTCACTTTCCAAGTTGAGAATAACAAAGCTGGGCGCGTGCGAGATGACGGCCGAGGGCGGCGCAGGCACAGGCAGGGCGCGGGCGGCATTCTCTGGGGCGCTACCCCGCAACCTCGCCAAGGTATTTATCCTTAGGGCTAACGAATCCGCCCTCCCCGCAGCCGCCCACTCGCCCGCCAAAGGTTGTCTATATTGATTTTTCGTCGCAGATGTGCCGGCAAACGACGCGCGAGGTACATTCGCACACGTAATGAAGGAAGCGCGTACATTAAGGTGCCCGACTATGCAGATCTTCGCCTTCGTTGGTACCATGTGCTCAAGTTTTGTTGACTTTTCGCTCAGTCTCAGTTTACTCACTGGCCGGCAGGGTTGGGATTATACCTAACTACAATCTTATTGCATTTGTCTGATGAATAATTTAAGATGGAGCTTGGTTTTGTTATGTGATGTATCATTAATGTTATGTTGTTATATTTTGAATTATCTCCCATAATAAATATTCAAATTTTGAGCACAATGATCTTTGATAACATTGTTACTTTTGAGATTATTCGAAAACCTTCCGATGTTGTGCCTAATGATGATTCACAAAAAGGCGAAACACGCGTCAAAGTTTTTAACAAAGTTATTAAATTTGCCTGTGTGGTCGAGTGGTCAACGTCGTTGGCTTCGGCTACGGAGGTCATAGGTTCGAATCCCAGTACGGACAGTTTTATAAATTGATTTTTCAATCGATTTATAAATTTCTGTCCGAAGGCATGGATGTATGTGATGTCTTGATTTCCCCCCTCCCACCCATCCTATCCTATGAACGGGGCGTATCGAGAGCGATTAGCTAACCACTAGTCCTGTCCTAGCTCTATCCTACTATTCCTACTCTCTTTGGAAAAAGAGAGGTTGAGCAACTGAGTTACAAGCAGTTCTCGTAGAAATACTTCTGTTGAGATAAACTCCATTAGGAATCCATATGATCCACATTGGGAGCGGACATGGTAAAAAAAAACAACTCCTACAAAGTTGCGGATGAATTGATCGAAAATATTAATGTCATAACCTTTAAACATGCACACAATATTTGAACTTATCATATTTGAATATATATATGTATTCTAACAGTGACGTGATTCAAAACATTTATTATGTATTTAACAAAGTATGGTTGAATTTAATTTAATGTTTTTTAAAGGATAGTAATATTTCTATAATTATTGTTGTGATACCTACTAAAAATAGTAGTTTTTATAAATTTTTTCGATAATGGAATTTAATATATATAAACTATAAAATATAATAAACTTATTCATATCGTTTTTCGCGACACCAATTTGATAAAAAAAAAACTGTTCTTATCATATACGATTAATTCATGGGAATCGCATATGTATAAATTTTACTAGTTGAATTAATTAAATAATAAAAGAATGATGGTATTCAATCCGTTTTCATTATCATTATTTTGAATATCCTTCAGTCAATCTATTAAATATATTGTATGCGTTTCTAGATATTTGCTCGCCATCCTTTAAGACAATTTTAAATGTCACGCACCACTAATATATTTTTTTTAAAATTAAAAAGTATAAAATAACGGTCATAAAATTTACATTGTTTCATCATGAAATGGTATTAATAAAGAATTTTGTGCATCACATTTTATTTCGTACACCCGTCGTCCGCGGATGACCGGTTGGCGACCGCTGCGTCATTGAAACTGATTAAAGCTATATTATTTTTACTTACGCCTTTTCGGATACATTTCCGATTTAAAAATCTAAAAATATACGTGCAAAAAACCCCGCTATATTTTTTATGTTTTTGTATAATACGTTCATAAAAACGACCGCAGTCAAACAGAAAGGGCAGTAAAAACGCAGTTTTACTTGACGTCACCCTAAGACATTGATGGAAAATCTTTGCTTAAAATAAAAGGGTGAATAATATTAATTTAAATGTTAACAATAATATACTTATATAAATTTATAGACTTTTTAGCGTAAGATTAAGAGAAAGGAGACATTATCAAAGCTACTGAAATTGAACGCAAATTAAAAAAAAAAACAGCCAAAGTATCCACACATTCCACACCCAAGGCTTGGCTGCTGAATTGAAAGAAATTAGCAGTTTATATTTGGCCTGCGATATTTGAATTACAAAGTGAAGCTCCTACCACAAAATTATAGATTACCGGTTAAGGTTAAGGTACTTGCGTGTTGAAGCAAAGCATCCATAAACACTAGTTCATATGTAGTCATTAAAATGGATATAGAAATACAAATCCAGTGACCAGTGAAATAGTTTTTTTTATACATGCGAGAGATAAAATAAGAGATATACTGTCGATTATGGTTATTAAAAGGAAGATGGGACCGACTGATTTTCTCGTTATAAGTATTACTGTTATATCAGAGAATATGTATTTTTAAATGCTCACAAACATACCCATCACATAAAGACATGAAGTCAGACATCTGGAGCGGTCACATAGCACAAAAATTCGCAATTCAAATGAAAATACACAATTAGAATTTATTTACACACCCATTACAGTTTTCTGTTAATCCACTTTTCTTATTAAATTTAAAATTTATACTTGTTTCATTGTTTTCATTGATATGCCCTTAAAGTTGCTCTTTATAAAAGTGAATAAATGTATGAAGAAAACCATCAACGAATTTTTCTTCATTGCATCAGAGATCTCGCTATTTCCGTGATCGTTATAACTGAGTTCGACTGTATATTATAAAAACAACTAAACAAAATTAAGCATTAATAATACTGTTGGATTGTTTAACTTATTTTAGGCATGAAAGTTTAATCCATTTTGTCCAGTAAATAATGTAAATGTCTAGCTGGAAAAACAATCTTATAAAGGTGTACATAATTACCACTCGTAATTATATAAAGATATATTAATATATGTGGGTTCGCATACAATTATTAATCGTATTACGAAGCAGTTCAACAAAGGTAATATAAAATAATTTATAGATGTTATTTCACATATTATATTATTTACCGTAGCATTTGTTTTATTAGAAATTATAGTATGCATATATTTCTATATGTCAAAGTTTATTTATCGATCCTGCGAAATAAATATATTCACAAAATAAATTACTTATTTTACTAAAACAATAACCCTGAAAATAAAAAAAAATAACTGTGAAAATTTCGTTGGAAATTTTAATAAAACTTTCCTCTACAAAATTGTTTTCAACAAAATCGTATAAAATTTTGATCAAAGGAAATTGGGGTAATAATAACAACCTTCATACTCGCACACATACATATATTTTGTATATTGTAACCACCGGAAAGAGTTTTCGGTTACTGTTTGACTTGTGTATAACCTGAAAGTTTTTATGTCACTCGTATGATAAATGACGCATTTCAAAATTTTCTTTCAAGTGGACTTTTATAGATTGGCTCTATTTCTAACCATAAAACAATTCTGCTGATCTTATTTCAAACTCACCTACTTTACGTCGTTGCGTGCCGAAAATAATTTTCCAACTCTGCATTTAAAAAAATATATTATTTCCATGTGAAAAGAATCGCAAATTTATCGAACAAATAAATAAATAAAAAAAGCCGTTGTTATAATAAAGAAGTCGATTTTTATTCATTTTAAAGCGCAATGACGATACATATAACCTTCAAACTAGTTAAACATTTTCACGAATGTATAAGTTGCGTGTCTTAACTATAACTCGAATTTATGTATAAACATTTGCTGGGGGGGTATATTTTAGTATTCAGATAAAAACATGAGTCTCGAGATAACATTCAAAATTCTGCTTCGTTCTTGTTTGAAAGCGACCATGCAGAAAATTCGATGTTACTTTGATTTTACAATATTGGAGCTTATATTGAATCGACGGAGTTGTGATAAACAAGACCTTTAAATCCGTATAAAACGATAGCTCCCTGAAAACACAGGGGCTTAGTTGGTCGAACCTTTAAGGGGAAACATCCATTATGCCTTCAGAGAGTTTCAGCGGAACCGTTTTGGCAAACATGAAAGGCATTCTACGGCATTTTCATATCAAGAAGAGACCAATAAAAACTGCAATTAAAATGCTGCGTTTGTTTTACTTTCAAATAAGCCTTGTTGTATAAATCTTTGTCTATTACTTTTTATTGCATTCAATTTTAAATTAAATTTACATTAATTATATCGTCGCCGTACCAACAGAAGTTGGCCGATAACAAATTTATAGATATGAGTATATAGCACATGTAAAGAATCAGGCCTTGGTCTCGACATTTTATGTTACATAGATAACTATAATATCAAAAATAGATAGGTGTATGTCAATTTGACATCAATAATGTTGGTAATTTATAGGCGTGAGCAAATTGCCTGTCTTTAAATCTGCATAAGTATTATTTACTGATAAAAAATAGTCGTGTTTTTGCCAACCTGGTACAATAAATGCTGACCAACTGAGTTATTCTAACAAATTATTAATATTCAAGAATCTCATTGTATAGCATTTTAGTTGTTTTGTTACGTACCATTTTCCAGTATGGTGATGGTATTCGAATAATATATACGACTACGCCATCAAAGATTTTTTTAAACCAGGGCGTGGAGTCGTATAAAAAAAACGACTCCGACTCCAGCATTAAAATAAAAAAAACTGCTCCCTCTCTGACTTTAAATATTTTTTTCAATCATTTTATTTTAACTTACGTATACCATCACATCATCTTTTTTTAGTCTAGCATGCAGTGGCAACACAATGGACTAATGTGGTTTGAATCATTAAATATTTTTTCAAAAAAAATAGTTTGAATTGTAAGATTTTTTCGATTCCGACTTCGGTCAAAACCCCTGACTCCGACTTCACAGCCCTGGTTTACACTGGATTATTTTCATTATCAAATATTTCACTAAAATACATGAATGTCGGAAGGTTATAAAAACGAATTAAACACGTATTTTCCAATAAGTCGATTTTTTTCCAAAACGTACAATTTCAACAACTTCCAAAAACTAGTCATAAATATGTATATTTTTGCAAATAGATTTTTCTGCGTTGCGCCAGTAAACAAACGTTTGATGTATTAATGAACAAATAAACACGTAAACCAATTAATTATTTGCAAACAAAACATTAACGAGTCGATTTCATTGGCCAAAAACGATTTCGGTCGAAACACTACTGAATACTCTTGAAACGTATCTTCACGACAATGGCAATCGCATTGAGAAACTGATGATTTTTGTAGTTCCCATCCTGCTCTACTAATATGATAATCTATTCAGATTCTTAATAGTGAATCTATTGCGTTACATTTCAAAAAGTAAAGTAGATAATTAATATTAAACTGTGTCATTCTTATAATGATCCAATAAAAAAATATGTTGATTTTTACACTTATGGGTCACCATTTCGTCGTAATTTAATTGAGATGGTAGTATCATCCGGTTACTGTAACCACATATTTTTACATTCGTCTGACCACGGTCTTTAAATGAAAACATACTCTCTAAATAAGCAGAACACGTGCCTGTTACCGGGTTAATCATTATTTTAATGCAGTTGCGTTCATTTTAAAATATTTTATCATTAAATTACCGTGCATAAATTTTTATGCGAGTCTAAATGATAATTATACAAAATGTAAGCTAATAATATGCATTTCATATTTTTTTGGACGAATAATTCGAAATTATTTCGAATTATTCGTAGTTCTTCATTTTTTCTACCAGGCTGGCGAAGAATTGCAGCATATCTCTCTCCACTAGGCCAACCATATTAGGACGCAAATACCTTGAATATTGAACCATATTATCAAGATTGCGTAGACAAGAAGACCTCCTTATGCCATCTGCCTTTTTCAATGCATTATCAGTTTTAGTGAGTTGTATTTTTCATTGCAGAAGTTGTATCTGAAGTATGAAACTTTTCGGCTTTCGATAAACAATATATATTTTGACGTATTAAGTATTTTATTATTTATTGACTTATTGCTGAAAATCCTTATTTAGGATTGATATTTTTATCTGTAAAAAATACAATTTGTGGATCGCTACGTACCAGTATATATTTAGGACGGGCACGCGTGCCCTTGTTTAGCCAACTCCATTCTAGAATACCACTGTATATAAGTGAATAAAAATCCGTGAAGGCATAATTTTGACGATAGTGTGATAGTTATCAACTAAATTTGATAGTTATTCCTGTAGAACCAAAAAAAAAAGTTTTAATTATTTATAACTGAAAAAAATATTATTCTTTATTAATTGCTCTACAATAAAAGTGAGATAACTTTTGGCAGATTAATAATAAAAAAACGATTTATGGCGATGGTTACATTTTAATAACTACATAAGAGTACCACGTCTCGGTTATAATAAATAACTGGCGCGTAACGAAGCTTCTTGATATATTCTGAAGGCCACACTTTAGGAGCAGTACAAACCTTCAAAATATTTGCATTAATGATAATCAGTATCCAGGCGTAACAGAAAAAAAAACTCGTAAATAAATTAACATCCTACAAAAATAGTTTTCATGGAACAGTAGGATGAAAGCATTATTTAAGAAGAAAATTAAACCACATGAATAATAAAAACTTTATATACTACGTTAGCTGAGTGTTAAATACTCTTAAGCTTATCGCAGTCAAGGGATTGAATCCTGCAATAGACACTTTCATAAAACTATTTTCTCTCTGCGATGTATATGTACATTTCTGTACACTCACTGTTTGTCAAATGATGAACACGGCGTGTAGAAAGAGTAATAAGCCAATAATAAGTTTAAAAATACAATGAAAAAATCGGGATGGCTATTGCCAAAGTCAATCAAAGTCGGTAGTTCGATATTTCCTATAAAATTCCGTCGTTTCAAATATATCGTAATCATAAACGGGTGTTTTTCTCAAATTATTTACGGGTTCGTAACATAATAATACATCACCGAAAGACTCATCAAGTCTGGAACCTGTCAATATTGATACATTACCTGTATTTTTTTTATTTTCTCATTGTTAACGCTTTCTATTGAAATGCTATATCAAAAGTATATCACAAGTAACCCAAAGAGTTTATTTTCGACGAAAAGCCATTAGATGTGAAAAAAGCTTCGTGAGACGATTGTGATCTTCACCTTCTCTCTTTATTTTGTTTAATATACATAGCTTGCCAATATGTTTCACTGTTTTATATGAATTCTTTCGTTTGATATGTATCCGTTTTTAATAATTCCTAAATATACGCAACTTTGAGAATATACATAATATATTGTATACATTTTAATTCTTATGTAATACGAATTTCAGGTTATGGCTTTATTTGTGAACATGTTCGAAATGTATGTCAAAGTATTCATTTACAATATGTTGTAAACATTCTATTAACTAATAAAGTATACGCGAAGATAAATTGTCTCAATTATAAAATTAACCTCGATTTAATCATAATGGAATATTGTCTACCATAAAAAATGTAACACTTATTTGGTTGTAAAGTTTTTATGGTATTCATCTTATCTATGGTACAATAACACGATTTTAAGCAATAAACAGTGTTGAAAAATGCTTTGTAAGACAAACTTCTTTATTTAAGGTTCAGAATTACTTTGTAAATAATTCACTAAGTATAGTTATTGTATGATCATTTAATTTTTTTTTTGATTTTATCCGTGTTTTTTTTCCATCAGTCGAAATCTTAAATTATAATCTTGTGATGATGTGATAGAATATTATTTGTACGGGTGTTGTAATGTCTTTTCTCTTTGTTTTTTTAAATGGAATTAAACTTTTTCTTTATGTCATTGAATATATGTATCCACAGCATTGATGTCAAATATTTTATAAGTAATGGGTTTTAAGTAAATTTCCTTTTGTTTCAGGTGTGTATTATTCCATAATAATATTCTTCTACATGAAAACTTTCTACAATATTTACAGACCTCGGTAAGACAGTATTGTTTATTACAAACCCTCGACAACTATGATGCCTAATACATTTTTTAAAATATGAAATTTTAAACAAAGTCCGTTGTAGAATTTCGCTTGCCGAAATTTGCAATTGATATCAAGTATTTTTAACCAAAAACTAAAGTGTATTGTAAATATTCTAACACAATTGTTATGTATTTCTATTTTATTACGCGAATCACATAATGATATATGTGATTCGCGTAATAAATTGTCATTTCAAACTTTTGCGAGATAAACGACAATTTTTGTTCTCAAAAAAGATATTAACTGAACAAAATACGTATTATATTTTTAATGTCGTTTCGTTTTATGTAAAGTGCGCCTTGAATATATTCCGTGTTTATTTTATAACCGAGTTATTAACGCCGCTGCGCCTGAATGAAGATCTTGATGAATTGCAAAAGGTTTTTTATACAGTATCTATACTGCAGCTTCGTCAAGCGCAAATCTTAAAATGTAAAAGCTCTCGCAGAATGGGGTTCGGCACGGGGGAGGCGTGTAGGCAGTGTAGGCACTGCGATGCGTAGACCCTTCAATCTGAGTGACTCGTCAACTCCTGCGTCAGTAATTAACGTCGACCCGCTGCTCAGTGCCTACTTTATTTTAAATAATAAATCTAAGGCAGGAGGATGAAGTAACGCTAGAAATATGCATGCAAGCAGACACGACTCTTAAGGCTTATTCACACAGGCCAGCTTTGATAAAACACAAGAAAAATACGGCTTAGTAACCATGCATGGAAACACGACGTCATCGTTAGCTTAAAATTGCATTATTTGCCAAATCGATTACAAAATATGAATTCATTGTCAACTTTTATTCAGTCCGATTGCAATAAACTTAGTGGAAAGAATATGTTGTCTCATACAGGCTTTTTTTGACTGCCCTCCTATGGGGATATAAGGATATGGCTATGGACTCGCTACGCTTAGTTATCGATGAATCGAACGGATCACAAACTCCTATGCCTTCGAACAGAAATCGAAAAATGCTGTTCTTACTGGGACTCTACCCCGTGAGATACGGCACGAAAGCCAACAACGCTTGCGCCATAGGACTAAGCAATATATTATATTTGTTTTCAATTATTTCAGGCGGTATAGCACATTTTTCAAGGCTTAGATGGTTTTATAATCTTTTTTCTACGGATTTTAAGTATGACATACTGATACACCGGAAAACATCAAATACAATAATAGATTTATTTGGCAAACATATTATGTTAAACAAACAATGATACATATCAATTTTAATTTATATCATTAATTTCTACCAAGTTGGTGCCATAAGGTTACTGCCAGTATCATTAATTATTTTATTTCTTTTAATATCTAGTTTAATCATAATATATAACTGTTGAAGTTTATATTATTATAAGTTTAAGTTTCACTTAACCACGCTATTCAAATTCATATTTTTAAATCATTGTGCAGAAACAAGAATTCAGTTATCTTTCACCATGAATATTTTATTTGTCGAGCAAAAATGCTTTGTGCAAATTCACCTTAAAATGTATGGTACCTGCCGCAGGATTTTAGCAGCTGCTTCCTTGCCAAAAATGCTACAGGAGAATTATTAAATCACAAGTTACTCCAGAGACGCATTTAGCATTTAATTCAACTTAAAAAATATAAAACCAACTGGACATGAATCGCAAAGTTTTAAAGTTGAACGTAGAGTTTTTTTTTTGTTAAACTTTAGGAATTACCGCTCTCGTGAATTATTCATCTCAACGAAAACATAATTAAGAGGAGGGGAAACCTATTATTTCTTAAAATATGTTACCTATGAAACCCCTTATTGATTATATATAATTTAAGTTATTAAATAATATATTATATATAACATATTTTTCATAACTCTTCACGACTTAGATAACTTTCTCCGCCTCTTTCTCTCTCTCTCACACACACAGACGCACATCATGCGTGCGCATCAAGCTCATTGAGTGAATACTGACAGGTGGCATCTGGTATCAACAATTCCAGTAACAAACACGTTCTCCATCCATTATTTAAAAAAAAACTATTTTGACTAACAAACATTATAATTTATTAGTACCTACTAATTTTAAACAATATACTTGTTTGACCAGTGTATTTATCTGGACAGTTTTCACATATGTGTTTTTAAATTTCCTCTAAAAATCAATGCATATTTATTTACTATTAACTACGTTAATACCAGTATAAAGTAGTTTTCCACTTTCGATCTGATACAGTTTTGTTCATCCATTAAAACATTTTAATCTCATACTTTTCTACTACTTTAAAAGATACGAATGCTTGTAAAGGAAACACAGAACGATACATACAACATTTATAAAAAAACTACAGACTCAATGGAATAGCAATGTTTGCAATGAAAATATTTTTTCCGAAATAATGACAATTTCATTAATTTCTTATCATTATACTTCGAAGTCTTACTATTACTAGACTGTTTTTCTTGATACTTATTGAATCCTTCTAATTTGTGAATTCCGTACATTATATTCGATTCATTTTATTTTACTACCAATTTACACGAACACAGTCGTCTTATGACCTAGGGTTTATAAAGCCTAGTTTTTACATGGAATCGTAAATTTTCTTCGACAATGGCTTATTCTGATGACGTGGCGAAAACCATTTTTGCAAATAAAATGTGCTTGATTGTATACGCTTGCTGATTGCGGCAAAATATATTTTATGGACGGTAAATAGGCTTTGCCGTAAAAAATTAAATTTCCTTTCGAGAATATTTTATCATAGTTTATCTACGCTCACAGGAAAACAGCTTGGTATTGACATCTCATTACTGTTCTTCCGTGGAATAAACCTAATTTTAATATTTAATCGTATTTTATTATTTTTAGTGTACAAAAATAGAACATAACTTTTATTCATTTTAATAAAAGTGTTATTTTCCAGGAAAAAAATCTTTTAATTAAAAAAATATATTCAATTAATTGAAACGAAAATAAATCTCTCTTCTTTGTTTGTAGTTGTACTATCTACAATTGAACATTATATTATATACACTAGATCAGTCCTGGTTTTGGTAAATAAAAGTGAATATAAGTACAAATAAATATTGTGTTTTTATTAAGATTATTTTTTAGTCAATACGCTCAGTTATTGAAGCGAAAAAGATCAAAATTAATTATTTTATAAAATCCTGCATCATAGGCTCTCAACATTATTCATATCGATCAAGTGAAAATTTTGTAGCGAAGTTTTTAAAGCATTTTCGTTGGTTGAATTCCTCCGACCGTAGCATGCCTTCGGTAGGCCTAGTTTCCAACAACCCTCTTGAAACATTTTCGCGAATTTGATTAACAAAATACTTTCCAGGTCGGGCTACACTGCTGGAGATCCGATAGCAAAATTTTTAACTATTCCAATTAGACGCATAGTTTATGTTCGCTACCAACGGCATTCACATCGATTGTTCAGTGTCCAACTGGGCCGAATTAAAAGTATCTCGAACTTTAGTGGAGATCGTGTACAATGGAAACTTAACAACAAAGAACTTCTAATTGGAGGACGTTTAATCTAGACAGGCGTTCAAAAAACTACGGCATGCGGACCGGACCGGGACTCTGTTATCTTTCCATTCGACCATCGGTTTTTTTTGACTAGGTACTGATAAAAAATACTTATATTTCTATACTTGGATTTTTAAAAAATGTTTTGAGAACATAATAATATATAATGTAATTATTAAAATTAATTTCAAATATAAATCTTAAATTTTGAGTTAACCTAGTACTACATTAAAACTGGTGCCTTTTTCGTACTAGGAAGAATAAATAATAATAGTTCAATCACATATAATATGAAAATGTATTTTTTTAAATATCTAGACGTCTCATTATCCCTTTTACTAATTAATATTAACCATTTACATACTTATTCTATTTGTTCGAACAGGCTTCTCGTAAAAATATTTTCCACGTACCTTTTTGATAATACCGTATGTTGAATACAAACTATTATAATAAGAGTGCGGAAAATTCTTTTATAGAATAATACGTTAACTATTTTATTAAGTCTCGTCCGTTGCCCACTGAAGACGTCTGATCTAGACAGCGCTAAAGGTAAAGTTCATTATCTGAGATGATGATCGAATGGATAAATATGTCCATGAGTATATCATAGCTTTATTCTATATCCCACACAAAGTGAGATTTTTTACATACATTTGCAATCATACGAATATTGTAGACGTGGCAATATTTTCTTTAAAAAAATAATCTAGTACTGATGTTCCTTAATTTTTCGATTGAAAATTATGCTTCTGATAGAGCTATCTATACCAGTCCCGATAATATATACAAAATCTAGTATTATAACATTAAAGTTTGATTAATTTTATAATTATTATTTACGTTAATGATTTTAATGAACTGAATTGCTCATTATTTTGATTTATATTTTAACATCTAATATTCCATTTCCTGACTCACTCACCACAAGATCCAATCATGATTACTGATTATAATATGTTATATAAAAAAACCATTTGCCGTACTTTTATGAATATATTTTTTGTTGGAAAGTCGGATTGATTTCAAGCTCTCCAACTAATCTATTTGATTTATGTATTATGTTTATTGTTATTTCAAATATAATTAATAATTTTAAAGTACATACCATACCGCCCATTTCTTAATCATTTTATAAAGTCGATGTCTGAAGATAGAAGAGTATTTTACAATTGAATGAAACTATCAATGTCTTTCCTTCGTCAAATTACATTGTTTTGTGTATACAATAGCGGAATGTCGATTCGATGAAATCTCAATAATTAACACGTTCTCCAATATTTCCGATTGACTTGGTAGTCATTATTGGGATTGAATTTCTGACAAACATGCAAGAAGATGAGAACGAGCATTCTTATACTGTTCTGCGCTGGCTTCAATCAGCGTTAGTAAAAATTTAACCGTCGAAAATTTCTTCAGACAGCTTGTCATTTCCACATCGTCAAAGCCAAACGTAACCATTATTTACAATTTTCGTTTGGGCCTTCAAGCTTTTTTGCGCGCTTCTAGTCTTTTACGGGAATGGAAAATTCTGTGCATTAAAAAGTCTTCGTGCGTTATCATTATTTCGGAGCATAAATGTAATTGTTTTTTGCCCGTTTCAATGGAGCAGTAATATATTATCAGGTGACACGTTTCATTAAAAAATAAAAATGCAAAAAAAAAATGACAAGCCGTCGCTCATTTTTCAATAATATTTTTTATTCGATCACAAAATGAAACACTTAAGTAATAATTCCACATTATTTTTTTATAAATCAGGACCGGTTTTCTCGCCAAAAAGATAACGATTAGCTAAACCGAAAACATGTCTTTTAATATATAACTAGCTGTAAGCCCGTTGCCCAGCAACGGGAGATTTTTGCTGCATTGTGTTTGATTTTATTTAGTTTAATTTAATTTAATTTTAATTTATTTTATTTTATTCAAAAAAGTGGAGACTGGAAGGTTTGAAATGTGGTCGGACAGACATTATCGGCTATTAATATATAGAATAGCTGTAAGCCCGTTGCCCAGCAACGTGAGATTTTTGTTGCATTGTGTTTGATTTTATTTTATTTTATTTTATTTTATTTAAAAAAGTGGAGACTGGGAGGTCGAGGACACCTTACAGACACTCATACGGACCTTATCGGCTATTAATATATAGATGCCTTTCCACCAACAGTTGAAAGTATTTATTTTTTAGAATAAATTTTAAAAATGTCATCAAAATAATGTGTAGATCGACATTGTTTTTTTGGGTTTGCTATTTTTACCATATTTATTTTCTATTTGAATCATTTTCCACCATAGCGTTGAAGCATAAAGCTGAATTCGTAAAACTCTATTCTAAGAATATCTACTGTGGAAAGGAAAGTGATGTAAGCCACAGTTTTTTAAAAACAGCTTTCCAATAATCATAATGTATACAACTTGATACAAGTTCTACCAAAAGAACGTAAGTTAAAAATGATAAATTAGTATTTAAACTTAGTCTTTAATATTGAAAAAGATGTGCATGTAAAAATTGCAATCAGGAAAAAGAACTTTAAAAACAGGTTTTTCTTCAACAATGTATACAATTAAAATTATCTATGCCAATTCAACACCATTTTATAATTCTTCGTGCACTTAAAAATGTATATATTTCATAATTTGCTTTAGCCCAAAATCATCATCAAACGTTTTTTGTGCCTCCTGTAAAATTTGTTATGTGTGGTTCACGTCCTTTTTCTTTTCCACGCTCGAATTATGTAGAGGTAAAAAGATAAATTGTGTGTATTTTTTTATCATTGATCCTCGATCTTAGTCGATTGTTAAAAACAGCGTCGCTATCATATAAAAATGAATCGCATGCTTCAAAACTATTCATGCCCTGTTCCTAATGCCCTAATGGGAAATTGTATAAAAAATATTAAAATTGTATAAAAAAGACGTTTCTACAGTTTTAAAATTAAAAATACCAACCTTTTTCACCAATGCGTCTGCTTAAAAAAAATCTACTTTAGCCAGAGTTTTCTTTTGAAGCACCTAAAATATCACAGACTCAAAGTGAATTTATAGCATGTCATAAGTAGAGGGAAAACACTGACTAGTAGACACTGAGTTTGTGAAAGGGACCGCCAATCCATTCTAACTGTCTGGAGCACAACAAATGGAAGTGTCAATATTATTTCAGTGGTTTATTTGTATTGATTCAGCAAAAAATTCATTTGCTCTACGTACGACGAGTTTTGTTGATTCGGCATAAGGATTGCAATACTGGGATGCATCGATATCATTTTATAGAACAACAAATATTAGATATTCCATCCCTATTTCAGTATATGCACAAGTCCAGTGAATCAAGTTAAGTGCCAATGTTATTATTAAAAATAAAATGTGTGTACCGACTTAATTAATTGTGCATTAAACAAATATGTATTTTTTTTATCTGTATCCAACGTACAAAAAACACTATTTGTCTTCGCATTGCGCGTACTGAGCGCATAGAGCGAGTCGACAAATGGTATTGCAACCCAAAAAAAAAATAGATTTCGACTGAATGTGCTTGAGGGAACTTCAACATTTGAATGGTTCAAATTTGTTACATTCACAAAAGTTTTGTCACTAATGACTCTGTTTTCATCTTTCGGCATCTTCAAGCATGAGAGTGCACGGGTGAACTTGAACTGAGTTCAATCAGTCAAAATTTGAACGAAAAATAGTTTGATATAGTTATATATCTACAGTATTTCGGGAAACTGTTTCCGGAACATAAACGTAGATGTTAAGGGCCATGATGGCAGATATCCCGGAACATATGTTCTCAAGTGAATTCCAGTCTTTATTTTTCTTAGAACGAGATGAGTGCTACAAATTATTAATTGATTTGGCATTTACTTGGTAGAACTCCATTATAACAGATTAAAAATATCAACGTATTTTAGTTCTACAGTTTTTTAATAATTTTATGCGTTGATAGCTATTTCGGCTTGCGCCATCGTCAGAACTATGTTTAAACTTATATTTTGCTCAGCTATATATACTGGCTCTGAAGAGATACACAATGCATCAAGTTATTCACTCTAACATACTAATTATAATTACAATATTACACTTATCAAATTTGAACGAAAAATAGTTTGATATAGTTATATATCTACAGTATTTCGGGAAATTGTTTCCGGAACATAAACGTAGATGTTAAGGGCCATGATGGCAGATGTCCCGGAACATATGTTCTCAAGTGAATGCCAGTCTTTATTTTTCTTAGAACGAGATGACTGATAAAAATTACTTCGACGTGAAACACTCCCGTCATTATAAAAATAGAACATAATCGTAATCAATAAATAATCTCTGCTAAACGTTCATATACGTTTAATTTTGACGTAGATAACAATCTCTCGCCTAGAAAGAGCCCAATGAAATGAGATTCAATTTAAGATGTTTTCACAAAGCGGTTGATGCCAGCACGGCCTCAGAATAATCTGCGGCCGACGTCTGTCATGAATACGAAAAAAGAACAATAACAAAAAATATTAGTCGTAGATTGGATTTATCATTTTACACTGCAAATTTTTCTCGGGGTTTTGACTCACCGAATGCATCTTTGCAGCTTATTTGATCAAACTTGCACAAACACTTAAAATATTTCTTTTATTACGATTTTTTTTCAATTTTCCTTTTATTATTTTTTTTATAAAAAACGCAAAAATGACTAATAACAATTAAATTTAAAAAACGGTTCATTTAACTCAGAGAAACGTCAACGTTTTAGTTTCTATTAATTTAAGCTACAAATTTCTTCTACACGCAGTTAGTATCAAATTAAAAAGGGTTATAACACCTAGTGCATGTAAATGGCAACAGTGCATTATTTAAGACTACTGACTAAAAATGACCACTAGTTTAATAAATTTCGCGCATGTTTTATTGTTAAAAAACCAAATGTAAGATACTGTAAAAGCATTTTTTTTATTAATCTACATGATTTTAAATTTATCAATGAGTTGAATGATAATTGTTTTATGTTAGTACATACTTTTTAACGTTAGTGTCATGTTAAATACCTGTAAATTGGTTTTACGTAACCCTTCCTTTACTATGCAAAAAAAGCACAAGCTCCTGAGCTGTGTATCCGTTTGACATCAGACAAACGGGAGTGAATCATGAAAATTATATAACACTACTACAGCAGTACTACATATAATTATCATGATTCACTCCCGTTTGCCTGATGTGTAACGGCTACACAGCTCAGGAGCTTGTGCTTTTTTTGCATAGTAAGGGAAGGGTTAAGGGGGTATTCTAGTGTAAAGGCACGAATTTCAGGTGTTTTTTCGAGGTCTGTAAAAAATAAACGATGAAAATTTTTACCACACATTTTTTTATCATTCGTTTATTTATGTTTCAGACAGTTTCAATTTTTTTTAAAAATAGTAAAAAATACAATTTTGACTTAAATCTGCTACGGGCTATAGAACGATATATCGAAAAGATTCACACAAATTAATCGGTTAAGTAGAACTTGAGATATTATGCACGCCAGCTTGAAAAAAGTAGTTACGAGAAAAACGCGTTTAAAGTTTTGAGTTTCCATTTGTTCCGGTCGGACTAACTTAGTTGCTGCGTCACCAAATAGTACATACTCTCAAATGTCTAAACTTTAGAAAAATATAAAAAAGAATGAATTGATTTTTTCAAATTTCTACACTGGAACCCTTAAAACAATATAAAATATGGATACTCTTAACTTTCTTTGTATGATTTTGAAGTGCAGTGAACGCTAACCGCAAAATGTTCTCTCAGAATAAGGGTCATCCCGAGTAGATAAGACCTCGCGATAAGGGCCACTCGGTGCAACAAGATGCAAGTGAACCTTGAGACGGCCGCTAACCGTTTGCACCGAGAAGTACACAGGCTATGCTGTGAATCGCAACACTCCCGAACGCTTGCCCATTTTTCCATTTCGCAAAAGCACTTTGTTTTTGCGACCTTTTTGATCTGGTCCGCAGTAGCTTAGTTTCACGTTGCAATTTCACATTTTTGTGGAGTTGAACATATTTTTCAATTTACACGGATCAGCGGTTTTTGTATTGACATTGCTTTGAACGTGAAGAAAATAAATATATTCAATTTGCAACGTTGAACATTTTTTATTACGTTATTTAAATAAGAGTTTGTGCTGATTCAACACGCCGTCATAAATATTTTTTTTATATTCCATAACAATAACTACTTAATTATTTGTTTACAGTAATATCATTGTGTTGATTCAAGTCAAACGTTATTAAGTCCACTCAATGTAAAATAATAAAAAAAATGTAGTTTTATCACATCTTGGAATATAAATAACTGCAATATGTGAAATATTGAAAGACTATAGGTTCTATAATCTTAGATAATCTTGCATGTTGCATATTTTTTTATATATTCCAAGATATGAAAAAACCACTGTTTCACATAGTGTGGATTTAATGACGTTTGATATAAATCAACACAATTATACATAAAAGCAAAAGTATTACAATATATTGTATAATTCATGTCAAGTCCCAAAGTGGATCATATGGCCTACTAATGGAAGTATCTCAAAAAAAGTAGTAAAAGTTTTTATTAAGTAGGGATATGGTATATGGCTAAGAAAGGAATAGTGGTTTACTAATCTCTCTCGCCATGTTCCGTTATTTTAGAATTGGAAAGAGTGGTAAGGTATTTTTAGACATCAAAAACATCTTTGCCTCAAACAGGAGTCGGTAGAAAAGTTACGCCATAGAATCCAACGACATTGACCGCTGCGCCACGGATCCAGTAAAATGATTGATATGTATAATTTAAGATTTCGACTGAAGATCTTTGGTGGAATTTCAATATTAAATTTGAATCGTTAAAATTATGTACATTCACACAGATTTTGTCACTAACGACCGGGTTTAGCCTTTCGGCATCTTCAGGCATTCAAGAGCACGGATGAACTTGAACTGACGCTTAGTAAATGAATGTTTCGTGTTTATATAAAAAAAATGTATCATTGAGCTTAAAGCCATTGCTGGCGAAAAGGATAAGCCCATGGGAATGCCCACAGATTTGAGTAGTGAGTAGTTTGAAGAATTATATTTATTTTGTTCGTCGGAAAAGGTTTTATGATTATATTTATATATGGTATAAAAGTGGAGAGCCAGGCATGCTTAGCATTTCATTAAAAAATCTAATGTGATATTTGGCACTGTATTACTGAATTTAACATTGCCAAAAATACTTTCGTACTGTACGATTATCGTTCATTCGCCAATTTAGTAACAGGTGTATATATTGATTATATTTCGTATGTAATAAGTCAAGTCAAAATACCTCTCGCACGTTTAATTTGATATATGTACAGAGACTATTTAGAAGTTTACGTCTTCGCCAAATATTGCTCGACGCTTAATTGAACATACATAGTTTAAACACAACACCGCAGGATTATGACATTATTGAATATCCAAGTGTATTCTAGCAGCTATTATCCCACAACAACAAGACTGTTTGTATTGTCGTAGATTGATTCTAACAGTTAACAAAACCTATACCTAACATTATTAATAATTCTGAGAAGCTTGTGGGTTAGATATTAAACATAGCTTATTCATTTCTGAATAATAATAAACTAATTATTGTATGATGTATTGTAACATATAGACGTTTTTTTATCATAACCACTTGAATACAGCGCAAAAAAATAATCATTAATATGTCCCAGAGATACTGCGTGTTTTTGAGAAAAATAATTTTGCCTGATATACACTCGAATTCGATATTTTAAAAACCTATATTGACTCAGTTTAGATGGCACTACACATATTCATCAAAATATAGCTTATATTCTATTAGAATACCAAGTATTTGATTTTTTAAATGTCTTGGATATCCGTGTTCGCTTGCATATGTTCCGGACACCGGTGTCCGCTTGGTATTCAAGTGGTTAAAAGTTATCGATTGTTGATTGATTGAATTGGCATTTACTTGGTAGAATTCCATTGTAATAATGTAAAAAATATCAACGTATTTAGATCTACATTTTTCTATAAAATGAGTTTATAGCTGATTCGGCGTGCGCCATCGTCAGAACTATTAATAAACTTGCATATACTCAGCTATATATACTGCCTTAGGAGAGATACACAATACTTGTTATTTGCTCTAGCACCCTAATTTATTATTACATTTCATTACACAAGTCATGTTTAATAATGTTCGCGAGATATAAAATTGTGAGTTGAATGTTCCGTGTAGTCCGAAAGGTTGGTGGTCGATGCAATGAATTGATCTGTATTTGACTACGAGACTTGCCTAAAAAGACATCGCCGATCGACCGCCTTGTCTCATGCCCTTTGTCGTTGGGAAGTCGTGATCAATTGAACGATGGTTCGGTGCATATTTAGTACATTGCCTATGCAAATTGTTCATTGTTGGATTGAAAACAAAGTCTAGTTTACCTTAACCTTTAAAAATACAACGATTTAATAATAAGCAACTGCGTAAAAGATAAAAGAGTATACTGACACGGAAGTAATGAACTATGACTAACGAACCAGGTGTTCTAATATTGTTAACTTATTAAGACTGATTGGTTGTGAGAAATATTTTATCATTCAAAATTATATGTCGATGATATGACCTTAGTATTTAAAAAAAATCACGAGAACTTAAATGGATCTTTCCAATTATTCTTTGATTCTGTGTTATGATAATCAGTTCATTTTGTGTGGCCCAGAAATTATGTCATTCCAAAATAACGTACACTTTTTTTTATAGTTAAGCTCGAATACCTTGAATGTACATATATTATAAATTCAGTTGAAAATTATCGCAATAAGCTAAACTGGTGCTGATCAAAACATAAATTTGTGGACCTAGTACAAAACAATATTTTTTTATTTTTGTAAATGCATACATTATATTTATTTATATATAACTGAAATTTAAATATGATGAAAGCTGTAAAACGATTCAATTTTTCGTTTATACGATAACTGTTTATTATGTCTTTCGAATTTAAGTATTTTGGTTAGCCAGAAAAAAATCCCAGACATGATAATTTTGGGAAATCTTTAAATTCCTGGAATTTTAGATTAGAAATTGTAGAAAGAGCAAAACAAATCTCCCAAGCCGATAATTTTGAGAAATCCTTAAATTACTGAGATTTTGGATTAGAAATTCTTGGAAGAGCTAAAAAAAGCTCTCGCGCTGATAGTTTTAGGAAATCCGCAAATTCCTGAATCTCGAATCCCAATTTATACACGATTTTATGTTGAATGATATCGGGATTGGAAAAATTGTCAATCCCGAATCCCTGGATCACAAAAAAGCTTAGGGTTTGGTTGCCCTTATTTATACAGAGCATATTTTTGGCGTGTTCTGCACGTCATCCGGGCTTGAAGGGTTAATATAAATTATTATCGTGTTTAATAATATGCTTCGAGTCACACTCCGGGTATGCATAGCAAGCCGTAAGTAAATAAAAATATTTAAGCAGCTGAGCGGTGTATGTGAGTTTATACTTGTCGGTTTTGTGAGTGATCCAAAACCACTTATATGCTTCGATTTAGAATTTGTATTACACGACCGGTTGAGTTCTATTACTCGCGCAGCAACCTGTTTGTAAACCTGCGATGACGGGGTTTCTTACAGCCCCGGTGCTTTATGGGAGGCTTTTTTATTTTTATTGTTTTGCCAAACAAAAAGCTCCCCGAATTGAGGAAACGAGGAATAAACGAACGTAGCGAATTCTCAGAGGTGCTCGAGAAATGCCAAGGGCCCATTGTACAATGTTTAATGCAACCTTTCCTCCGAAGCTTTGTGGAGTGATGACTCATTTCACAAGCGGCTCTGGTCTTGCGTTTAACTTACTTTTGAATTATTATGGCGTCTATACAAGTGGACCTACCTCATTTGTTTAACTCTCACAATGGCAGCTATAAGCGTAAGATTTTTATGGCGAGTTTTACTCGCGAGTTCGGAACTCTTATTTTTATATTCCTTGTCGCTATCATAACAATAAAATCGATTACGTTTACACCTGTGTCTTTCTCAGAGCGAACAACAATTTGTATGAAATTTATTGCTGGAATAAAAAATATCTTGAAATATTATGATAGTAATATAATAGCGGGAGTATCCGTCTGTTGGACATGATTTTTTTAACATTTCCATAAATTTATTTTGTTCAAACCACATTGCGCCATCGAACTCTATTTTGAGTTCTGGAAGTTTAATATATTTCTGTGATAAGCACAAAAAGGCTTCATTAAATTTTAATAAATTTAAAAGGTATCCGTGATCGAATTTAATTGGGAAACGCTGCCTTGAAGCATACATTTAAAAATGTAATGATTTCTCTTGTAAACCAGACAAATAAAACAAAACTATTGATAATCGGTCCATACGTTTTTCATTTCATTATTCAGTCTAAATATAGCGAATTTTATAAACCATGTACTAATGTATAAAATAAATATGTTTCTAGTAAGTATTTGATTTTACGATTTTGCTTAGCATCTCCCGTAATGGATTTGTCGAAAGACATGTCGCTTGTTTAATGAATTGGTACCTTCAAGTTGTAAGATAGACTTTTTAGAAAATTCCAATAGTCTGGAGTAAGCAATCCTTCGAATTTCCCAATATATTTTCTTCGTGGCGTGTGTCGTTTTTTTTTGCACACGAACCTTTCTAGCTGATTCTACGTTTTTTGATCTTTAAATATATTTATTCTGTATGTACTTTTTTTTTGTAGATTCCGTAAGTTAGCATCTTTTATAACAAAGTTATCTACGACAGACTACGCATTAACTACAGGAGAAACGACTCCAAAAACCTGCTGAGGAGAGCAGGGAAATTTATTTAATTTCATGATTATATTAATTCAAAAATTTTGTCGTTGATTAAATTGTTAATATACTTCTTATTTATATCTTTTCAGTTTCATGACACAATGGTCAAGTCGTTGACTTTCATACCAGACCTCACGGGCTCAAATCCCAGTACAAACAGCATTTTTCAATTTTCTTTTCGATTTAGATTATTTTATGAAAAATAGATACATAAATAAGAAGTTTTTTAAAATCTATATCTGCTACTAACGTTGAGCAATATGACTTCTTAATTAAGGTATCTCGGCAGTTGTTTAACCTCTCTTTTTTTGAAGAGAGTAAGGATACAAAATATAGGGCTAGGACAAGACTGGTAGTTGGCTTATCAATCTCACTACACTTCTTTATTTAAGGATTGGAATGGTGTGGGTGGGGGATTTTTAAACATCACAAACATCCATGCCTTCGAACAGAAATCGAAGAATCGATTGAAAAAATGCTGTTCGTACTAGGATTTGAACCTGTGAGGTACCATAGACTCGACATGGAAATTTATATATTATCTATGTAAATCTTTTTTATATGTCGAATATACTAGAGACATGAGCGGCTTAATGGTCAATCATGAATGATTTTAAATTGAATAGAGTCATATCTGTGACTTAAATTTATGCTTGGAAGTAAAACTCTAGATTAATGTTCTACGCATTGTCGTCTTGTGTAGTACCTATTCAATGGGAGAATCTAATTTTGTAAGTAACGTAACAGTTTGAATAAGATGCAAAAAGTTGGAAGTCACTCGGGTGTTCCTCGCTTTACTTTGCACTGAAATTGACTTGTATAATTTATCATTTTCAAGGAGGAACTCATTCAAGTAAACAATTTATCTTTCGTGTGTTTGAATGTCAAAGATGAAAGAAAACTTCTAAATGTTTTTTTATTTGACATTTCTTATTCAACGAGAGATTTGAGTTATTAACATTTGCCGCACAACCGCAATTTTGCGCATAATTTTTATATATTTAATTCATTGACGCAGTATTTTTTTTCCGTATCCGCTTCCTCCTTGGACCATATCAAACCTTTATCGGCAAAACAACATAAGCGACAATTTATAAATATGACAGGAATAGTTTTAATCATAATAAAAGGTTTTATTAACTTCCTCTCGTAATAAGTTCGCAGAAATAATTCTTTAAATGTTGGTAATATTTGGACAATTAAAGATTATTTACTATTACGAGAGAAAGTTAAAAAACAACTTTATGGAAAATTTATGAATTGTCGCTAACGATTTTCTTTATAATAACCAATCTTCACCTTCGAGATTTTCTGTTTCCCGAAAGTCTACCTTCTCTCAGGTCACCTTCGTCGAATACATGGATGATAATCAGCAGAGCGACGGAATCCATCTGGATGGTAGAATAGACAGATAATTCGGGCTCCTCTGGGGCACCTGTCCATGCCAAGTCCATTATCGACGACGGCCCAGTTGACAGCTTCGAGATAATCATAATATATTTTTTTATAACATGTTAATCTTTTGCAAGATTTTAGAAAAATGTACTTCACAAAAAAATACATTTACGGACAGATAGTCACTAGTTATGTTCTTAAGCTCTGACATGTATTAAACTGTTAAGATATTTTACTATCCATGTTTGCTCCCAATGTTGACTATAATGCCTCCTAATGAAGGTATCTCAACAGAAGTTTTTCTACGAGAACTGTTTGTTACTCAGTCGCTCAAGCTATCTTTTTCAAAGTGAGCAGTAGAAATAGAAGAATAAGGCTAGTACAGGACTATTTTTTAAATTTCCTAGGGTACTCAACGTTGTACCCACCACTACCCGCTACGGGTTCACACTCTTCTTATAGAGTGTATTCCGTAGCGTACCAACGTTAGTCGTGTTCAGGACTAGTGGTAAACGAATCGCTCTCGCTTCGCCTAGTTATTGAAGGATCATAAAGGTGGGAGGGATTTTTTGGACATCACAAACACCCATGCCTTAGAAAAAATGCTTTTAGAACTAGGATTCGAACCAGTGAGATCTGGCACGGAAGCCAACAACCCTAACCGCTGCGCCATAGACCCGGGTGACAAGACATTTTACATTGTACAAAATAAGCTTTTTCAATCTGATCACTTAAGTTTTATAAAATGTTAGTAATGATATGTGAATTGGACATCTTGTTTTTCATTAGTAATGCTCGCCTGTTTAATATTTTCATCGTTATTTACATTTTATAAACCGTTGCGTGGTGTACTGTTGTAATGTATGCAGCAAATTGAATAGTAAAACCAACAATGTTTTATCGTGATACTCTTGTGGTAGTAAGGAATTACTTTGACTAAGCCTTATTGTACTTATTCAACGACGTGTAATCCTGAATGTGAATCCATTTTGTCTTCAAAGCAAAACTTAAGCAAAGCATCTTGAGTGCAGACGATAAGTTAAAAGTTTTTTTACAACCGTAAAGTTTCTCTGTCCCAGGACTCGCATGCAATTTCGTAACAGCGCGTAAAAGATTTACGAGACAAAATAAATTTTTAAAACTGCGTTCGAAAAGTCTGGAATCAGTCGTGGATAAATGCCAGACAACGAACGGTTTACGTATTACAAATCAACCAATAAGGGCTGTGGGGAAACTTTTCTTTAATCAAATCTACTAAAATCAGATTTCATAAAATATCTACAAGGTAGTTAAAATTTATATAACAAGTGCATCGTTATTATTTCACTTTTTGATTAATGTAAAAATTGTTTTTGAAACAATGTAATTGCTTAATTTTGTACGACAATATTTTTTCCAAATTAATTCATTAATGATGTAAGGTTTGCGGTTCCATGAATAAACAGATCATGATAAAACAGAACATGAGAACATAGAACATTTAGTTGAATGATACCTGCTTCTTCTTAACTATTTATTGGAAAAATATTATAGATTAATTGAATATCATACAGGTAATAATTTCAGAACAGTATGTTATAACGTGCGCTTTACTTTATCAGTCAATGGCGACTATTATAATCGTCGAATATAAGTGTATTTACGACAATTTCAGATTGAAAGTGTTATTGATATGCACGATTGCTGTTTTATTTATTGTATCTAATACGATATAGAGATTACTAATTGATTTTAAAACATATCTATACTAGTGTTGTCTAAGGATATACATTACGATGATCTGTACATGTCATCATTACTTAAGACATCATTCCTGATTCCAAGACTCCATACATTTGTACGTTTTGTGATGTCCTTTTTTTTCATGTTTCACATCCGAGTTTTAGAACATATGGCAGCCTTTAGATTGAAAAAAGACACGTCTACTTTTGCTGATCACTTAATTTCGGAAGGACACGTGTTCAATCAGGAACAAGGGATAAAAATGTTACACCCAAATACGGACAGTCATAAGCTCTTTTTCCAGGAAATTTTGAAAATAAATAGAGCACAGCTGCAAAGTCTTCCGATTTTAAATGAAATATTAAACTTTCCGGCATCTCCACTTCTATACCCTATATAATCATAAAATCATAAAACTTTTGCCGACAAACAAATAATATAATTCTTGAAACTACTTACTACTCAAATCTGTTGGCATTCCCATGATCTTATCCTTTTCGCCAGCAATGGCTTTGGACTCAGTGATGCATTTATTTCTTATATAAACACGAAACTTTCATTTACTAAGCGTCAGTTCAAGTTCATCCGTGCACTTGAATGCCTGAAGATGCCGAAAGGCGAAACCCGGGTCGTTAGGGACAAAATCTGTGAGAATGTACATAGTTTGAACGATTCAAATTTAATAATGATTGTGAAAATCTAATTCAGAGCTGTGGAGTGGAGATGACTGACTCCAGCTTTAAAATAAAATTCCGACTCCAAAGAATTATTTCAATCATTCCATTTTAACGTATTATTTCATTATGTATACCATCATTTCATCTTAAGTCAGCCTATTATTCAGCGGCAACACTATGGACTATTGTGGTTTGAATATACATCACTATTTTTTGTTTTTTGTTTCATAGGACTCAGTTGTAAGATTTTTCCGGCTCCGTAAAAGACCCACGACTCCCGACTCCGACTCCACACCCACTTTTTTTTCAAGTTATGTAGGTGTTCGCGGATCACCTACATAAGTGTTTTACACTGTTCGAGTTCCGTGAAACACCAGTATCCTGCGAAACATAAATTGGGCCCAACCCTGTGTTAGCTTAGCCTATAAGTCACATTGCTACAAAATATAGTTATTGAGTTACGTTAATAAATACATTTTACAGATTAGCCTTAGCGTATTATTGAATAGAAACATATTTTAGTTATAATGTTAATCGTAATACAGATGTTTAAGTGAACAATGATTTGATTTCGTATTTATAAGCAAGCACCCATATGATTTCTACGGATTGAAATCGCAGAACAGACGAGATGACAACGCGAACTTGGCGAAGCTATTTCACCCCGTCAGACAAGCAAACAGCATTTAAGCGTATTAATACCGACGTCAAAAGCATTTTGGAAATTTCCCGTCAGCGAAACATGTCACAAAACAACCCTTCATTCAGCTCTAACCATGCCTCATACAATGCTTACCTAATTACAACCCTAGCGCAAATGCGTTTAATGGCTATTTAAGGGTTTCGTTGTTTCGCCGTCCACTCTTGGGGCTCCACCACTTGAAAGCATCACGCAATGTTTGCCTTACCACGTTTTATATAGCATACTCTACATCAGTGATGTTCAACCTTTTTTGTATCGGGTCAAAACTGAAAAATCAATAATTCGTACAGGTCACAACTGATACCATTTTTACGCACACATACCACGAATGATAGTGTCATTGTCTCTTTTCCACTTGCTCTCTATTAACAAATAATATATTGAAAAAAAAACGGTGAAACCCATATTTCATATTCGTCATTTAAAAGAAAAACAACTTGATTCTCATTTATTTGGTCGCTACTAATTTGCAAGCTGTTGCGTATTATTTATGATTACCTATATTAGAAAACCAAATAAAAGAAATAAGAGTACAAGTAAGGAATACTACAGTAACAAATTAAAAAATCAATAATTTTATCAAGAATTATAAAACTGTGATGTATTTACGGATTTATAACTATGTAGTTAAAATGCCATGGTCACATTTAAATTTCCCAAAAACGCGTATTGCTCATCACTGTTCTACACCTGTGCTCGCTGTAATGAAATACCCGGCGAACCTACTATTCTGCGGTTGTTTAATACGGAAAGTTAAGTGAATAACTCTGTAGATCAACAGTTTAGTACTATCTTTTACTTACATTTTAGTTGAATAAATCGTGCTTAATTGTATCCAACTGTTTCGCTCAGGTACTCCGAGTTTGGCTTGGTTTATCTCCACACTAGGTTTCTATTAAATTTATGTTGTACAGAAAATTCGCATTGTTTTACGAATACACGTGTACTACTTTCATATGTCAATATGTTAAATTACTTAATACAATGATACATATGTAATGTATTAATATAACTTGATATTAATTGTGGCAGAAGTTTGTAAGTAAGAACATTGCCAAAACAAAATAACTATCTAACGTTTGGCGTAAACCACATTTTATCGTTATTTTTTTTTAATTGCCAGCAATTTAAAATACCTACTAATTAATACTCACGACTGTCAATTTGTTTTTGACCAGGACAGTAACGATATTTAAACACAGATCAGGACCGATTTCGATAATCGCAAGCATTATCATAGTTGCCCGCTGTGGTCTAGTTGCTTAGAGCTTGCTCTACCGATCAGGTGGGTCTGGGTTCGATTCCCGGTAAGGTCAATGTAAAATTCGATTTTTTTCAATTTTAATTTGAGATCTAAGACATGTGTGTTTGTGAAGTCAATTATCCTTGAGTTAATCTCGTATGATTTTTCAACTTAAAAATATTTGACGCATTGAAGTAAGCAGAAATGTCAAATATTTTTTTAAAAATAAAAACATATATTAATATCTTAAATTGGGCTCATTAGAGGTGAAACGAGCCGACTAATAAAACTTTTTTCTTGGACTCTAAAGTACTATCACGTCTTTACTTGGTGCTTTGGTGGATCGCATAATTTTATTTTACGGATACATCACTATTGCAATGTGTATTAACTGAGACTAACCACTTTGCTCAATTCACTTCTAATGGGCCTAATCAATAATAATCTTTATCAAAATATGTACAATTAGTACAAAAAACGTTGTTCTTTTCTGTTCCTACCATGAATAAAATATACAGTAATATTTAAAGAGAGAGAGAGAGATTTCAAAAAGCATTATTTACCCAACATAATCATTCTCATTATCGGCATCTATGCAATGGAATTCAAAGAAATCTGAAATTTCGTTTTTCACTATTTCTACCGAACCGCCAGAATGATATTCAAATACTCCGATGTATTGTTAACATCCACTCAACGCCATTTCCTTTTAGATCACACTTTTTTTGGCTACTTTTCAATTCCATTGTTAATCTGACAAGCAGGGTCATTCAACTCGAGGATTTTCGGGTAATTGCGTAGCCTTGAATGATGTTTTTTAATCGAGTAAATAATGTGATTATTGAAAAACGTACGTGATGTGCCAATACACCACAATTATTTATGTGGTATGTATAGTCCCACCACGGAGATCAGATGTTTCTGGCTTCAAATCCCGGCAAAGTTAATAACATATTTTTTTTTTTTGAGAGCGGACATGGATTAAATTTTTTCAACATTTGAATGATTTTGGATATCGGTATTACTGGTGTCATTTCTCTCCGAGTTGATCTGGAGTAAAATTCTTACTGAGTTTATCGCATGTTATTTAAAATGTTCTTAATATTTAACTCACTGACAATTACTCGTTGTTATGTGAAATATTTTCTACAAAAAATATTTATCATTCAAAAAATATTTCTGCAACAAATAAAGCAAACAACTTTGACGCATAATTACAATTTATTTTTATTTTTCTTGTGATATCCCATTTTTAGGTTACCATATTTACATGTCAAAAAATTCCATTTATATATTGTTTGAATAGTGTTATTTCTTTTAATATTTCGATTTTCAGATAAATCCTCGACCATCCTAAAATATAAATAAAATTGAAACATTCGTCGTGGAAATCTTTTAAAATAATAATAAAACTACCTAAAAAAACACCATATCATTTCGAAAAACAGTCTTAAATACGTTGTTATTTTTTTTAATAACGTTAAAAGGTCGTTGCGCTGATACCTTCCCATCACCTACTCACCCCATCGAGGGGGTATGCACTGTTGCTACTTAAAGTTGCCATGCCCATCAATAACTTTTGTTTATTCCTGACCTGAGATGATTTTGTAAGAATTCCTTAATCCCGTTAGACAGCTGGCAATAATAATATTAGGGTAACTAAAATCAGGTGTATTTTATTGTGTATATACCCTATTCACTTCGCATTTCGTTATTCAATTTCACCTGTGTATTACTTGTCAACACTTTGGTGTATACAATACATCTCCCGTTCAAATATAGGGCGCTCACAAACTAATTTATTTTAAAACAATATCAATTTTGATTGATAAAGTTTCGCACTTAATCAAAAATTTTGGCTGCCGCATATACTATTTTTTTTTCACTATTGGCTTGTCGGTTATTATTAATTGTTTTTGTTTCATACGAGTATAATGTTTTAAAATGTATAAGTAGAGTTTCTTTTTATATAAACACTTTATATTTTCATCTAAATGTTTCATCTAAATGTTTAAAAACAAATTTCTGACAAGATAATTTCCATATATTTTTTTTTTATTATTTGAAAACTTTTATACCAAAAGCTACTTTTATTTTAAAAAAATCGAAATAATCGATATTTTCAATAAATCCATTGGTCTGCATTCTACACTGACTTAGTAACTTCATATTTCATCTCATTCCATTTGTATCAAAATAACGTTTTCAATTAAATAAGAAAAAATATGGTTTACCATGTTGTAAAAACCGGCCTTCGAATTTCTCAAATTTACTTTAAAAATCGACAAACCCTATGTTGTTATAAGTTTGCAAAACCTTTGATTAAAGTTCATAAATATTGAAAAAACAACACAGATGGCCAAACAAATTTCTATAAATTACCTAAAAATAAATTAATATATTTTTTATAATTATACCAAAAGATTCTTCTTTTATAAAAAAATAACCTCTGAGAAAAAAATTCATTGAAATATTAAATAGATTCAGTTAATCAATTTTGGGGTAAGGCGGTGTCTTATTTGCCCATGCGTGTGCAAGTACTTACATGCAGGTTTCTGAGCGAATAAAATTCGATCCCCTTTGCGCTGTGTTAAAGTTCCCACTGTGGAGACTTGCAGCTAGGGCGAGTATTTTACACCCCTGCGAAGGGCGTTGACCTCTCAAATAATCATGTTAGGGTTGATTTTTGGCGTATCACAATTTGAATACGTGTTCTACCAGAAGGGGATTAAAAATGAAACGAAAACACAGTAAAGTTATAATCCTGAGATGGAAAAATAATGTCACTATGGTGTAGTTTGGATGTAAATATTACATGAACATTTAGATTAGCCTTTGGTTGTTTGTTGAAACATTCCTTCGCCGTTGAAAGCGCGAGCAATTTTTTGGACATTCGTTGATATTTATTATACGTGGGGGAACGAACATGTAGAAAATATCCTATGCACTAAAACGAAGGCGTGTCGTCATATCAGTTTTTTTAGGTATTTATTAATCTTTTGATCTCTTCCATAATTTGGACGTCCTAATTATCAAATATATTTTTATTTTGTTCGGCTTCTGTGTTCTAGTAATAAGAGTTTAAGCCCAGAGACTAGATCGATCTGAATTCAAATCCCGACAAGGTTAATACCAAATTTATACATATGTTCTTATATCAATTTGTGATCCTGGACAGGGGTGTTTGACACATCAGTTCTTCTCGAATTGATTTAGAATGACTTGCAGTTTATCTGATATATTATAAACACTATCGTAAGTTATCTCAAGAATATGTTTTAATAATAGAAAAATGCAATGTTTTCGCGCCTTCTGAACACTATTTTATTTTTAAAACCATTGCAACATTAACGACTTCATGTTGATATTTCAAAATATTTGGCAAATTATTAGCTGTAGTTTCAAATATTATTTTTTGACTATAACAGATAGAAAAAAACAAATATACCGGTAGCCATGACAGAATAGAAACTTTGAAACGGTTCCGCATTACTGAAATCTAAGCTGGACGTTGGTTCAGTTATAAGTAGTCCTATCGTTACATTAACCTTATATTCCAATCATTAGTCAAAATATGTTTGACTGACTGTTTTGAAACCACTACCTGATAATATATTGTGTATTTATACTCCATACTAAGAGACATCACCAAATATGTATGATTAAAAATTTGTACATACTGGTGTTAGAAAAATAATATATTTGTATTTTTCATTCCTTAATTATAGATATACAACCATACCTCGCTATACGGCCGCTCTTTATACGGCATTTTGCTATAACGGCCCTCTTCAATTAAGGCATGTTTTCGATTTTCGGCTTAAGATGTTTCGCTATAACGGCAAAAAAACTTTTTTTCGATGTCGATGTGAGTGTTTTATCTTCATACATATTTATTACTGATTGTTACACATTAAATGGAAAAATTGGAAACAATTAGGGACATTTTTGGTACGTAAGTACACATGTACATTTTTTTTAAATGTATTTTTTTTTTACTTATTTTATAATTTCATTCATCGAAAAAATGATCGACTGATACAAATAGATGCCGAAAATCAGTCACGCTAGAAACTTAACTAGAAGTATTACGTCGTATAGAAACTGGAGAGAAAATTGTTGAAATTTGCAAGGCAGTTGGGCTTACCATTCAAACTATTCGCGATAAAAAAGAAGACATTAAAACGTATTTGCAATATGCTGCACCATTAAATGTCTCGAGATTAACACGCCAAAAGATAAAATGCATTTTGAATGATAAACCATGTTACATATTTAAAAAATTTGGAACCGATCACATTGAATTTGTATTAGAATAATTGATTCCTTATACGGCTTTTCGCTATGCGGCCAAGTTTCGTGGAACGTATCTAGGCCGTAAAGCGAGGTATGGGTGTACTGGATTTTATGTCCCATTTCGAGATCGTAACATGTAACGATCTTAACGATAATTGATGAAACAATAATTGTGTATGAAAGTGTATAAGTCAGTAAAAATATTGTAAATTTTATATATGAGAAACCATTTACAATAAACCAAAGTTTATTTTAAATAAATTTACATTTAAATATCTTGGATATTAAATTTTGTTTATCCATATGACGTAAGGATAATTCACAAAAAAAAAACAAAGTTCCTTCCACGAAACGGCTATAAATACATATTACCTCTTAACCCCTTGATCACAGAACACGAATATATTATTATCCAACATGATAACGAGTGAAATAATATCGCCTGTTTTTCGATTTTTAATGAAAATATACTGTATTATCACTTTATCACAAGTACTGAAACTTGAATTGAAAGTGTGTCGAATCTATTGTAACTTTAGGTTGAATCTGTTTTCAGTTGAAAAATTTAAAACAGTGCTAAATATTCGAGTCTTTTGCTTAAAAATAACGTGTAATTAAAATATTCATATTTCAGACATATTGTCATTTCATTTACTCATATACTGAGAAATGCGTGTGGGCAGTAAAGGATGCAGATATTTTTGTATGAAGGAATAAGTGACAGATTGTACATTTGACATTGTATATTTGTAAATGTGAACGTTGTCTTATGTTAAAATGACTTTGATTCGTATAATATCAAAATTCTGTATGCACTTTTCTTACTGTACTCGATGATAAATGAAACCAACAAAAATTGATTTACAAAGAGGATGCCATGGGAAATTGCTTTCGTGGTATTCGCATAGCGCTTTCATCTATCAATTGAAAGCTTTCGAAGGAATTATAGCCGTAGCATCTTCACTGAAAAGGTACGTCGATGTGACATAGCTTGGATATTCAAATTCTATACATATACTTATGGAATGGAAATATCTGCAGCCTATCAATTTGAATATTCAAAAGTTCTTTGAAATCTTCTTAAAAATAGAATTTATTATATTTATATCTATCCGACGAAAATTTCACTACAACCTACAATATATTATTTTATAAGTTAAATTGTGTTCCATCTTGGTTTTGTGGTCAATAAGTTTTACACCGGGTAATCTGATGCGTTACAGATAAAAAAACGAGATAAACGTTTCCGTATCTAATGGAAAATCTCAACTTTTTTCAGAGAGAATACAGAGTGAAAGATGGATGGATCCAAGTAGTCGAATAAATTTCTTCTCGTCTTCATATTAACTTGGGCACAAAAAATATTTGACGCCTATATGTATTGAACGTATTTATATCTTTTACAATCTGAGAATATTTGAAGTAATAATCTCTTTTAGTAGGTAAAGATTCTGTCAACGGTGGAGAAAAAAATTCAGCCAGACCTTTTACGAATACGAAAATTATGTTAATTGGGTTGAACTCACTGGATCCTGATTTATTTATTTTTTGAAATATATAGTAGTTTTCTGTTATTTTTATATATGGTAGTAGAATACAAATTTCTGATGACACTCTAGTTCTTACTGATTGAAACCAACAGAAGTATCTTAAGATTGCGTTTTCAATATAACAAGTTTTATGCAGCCTTAATTTTTTTTAGTTTTATTTTAAAAGCCAAACGTTTTAGATTCCCTAATATATGTAGATATGAGGTGTATAATATAGTGTTCATAAAAGCGAATAAAGTATCAGCGCTCAAGAGTAGTAGATCAAACATGGATTTTAAAATCAGCCTGGTAGGCGCATATGATAATGCAGTTTATGAAAAGCGGCATGGGGGCTTTTGTGAATTTCCCGAGCCAGTGCGTCGGTGGTGAACGCGACGCAGCCAATGTAGCGTGATCGACTTCAATTCGGGCACTTGCCGAGGGAATTGCCGGCTGAATATTATTAAATTTTTATCTTTCCAAAAACAATTCGAATCCGTTATTTTATTAATGCTTAAGTAACGATAGAATATTGTCAAATGTGGGTGGGTCTAGGTCGTATATTATTTATAATAAATTAATGTATTTTACTAAAATGCAAGTTATGTGTACGTTTTAAGAACAAAAATAAAACAATCTATTTACAGTACTTGTTTCACACAATTTAACAGTATCAGTACCAGCTTTACGACTTGCTATATAAAACAAATGAAATATTCTTAGTTACCGCTTTCGCAAACGAATAGCAAATGCGTATATCAGTGTCCTTTAACTTATGGTCCGCAAGAGCTTATTGATGGTCCGCAAATAATTTCTTGTTACGTAAAATTTCTTCGAAGTAAATTTTCTGTCCCCTTTTTTTGGTACTATAAGCTAGTTTCTGACTGCCCTTATTTGAAACTGGAGATTTTTTTACTAATTAATACTTCGTTGTAAATCTGGATAGACGTATGTTGATAACTGGCTGTACGTAAAATGTGTATCTGGTTGACGCCGGTCTGCAAAATATTTTTCCAATATTTACCGGTCCGCGGATATAAAATAGTTGAAGACACTGCTTTAGGTCTTCCGACCACTCATTTGCGTTGGGTGTGTGGTCAAGCAGGAAGCGGACATTCAACATTTTATCCTTGATTACTTATTCAACTATTAAAAAATATAATAACTTATCACTCAGACGTTGTAGCCGAGTGCACGTTCTACAAATTTACGCATTCTCTCTCGTTCGAATCGCAGAATCGAAACATTCACACTTTTTTTAATCCCATATGTAATTTTGTTGTACATATCATAAATCCATGAATTGAGATTCGGAACACTTTTCTTACAACATCCTCCCTTCTCTCTTTACACCTCCGAAGAAGAAAGTTAAGCTATTGCTTTACCATAAGTCAAGTGCACCAAGTATTTATGTGTTTAAGGAATCAATAAAAATGAACTTAATCGCTGTCATTGATTACACATGCCCTTAACTTTACAGCATTATACATAAACACACGTGTTTCAAATGAGCTGAAATAAAATATTGATTGTTGATAAACATTTTTCATAAATACAAAATCCGATGACAAATTGTAATGGATACAAATATTTTATAGTGCGTTGGCTTATTTCAAACGCCTTTTCACATCAACCGAAACGATTCTAATCCTTTGAATCGCACTCTTCAAATTTTATTCGTTCTAAATTGGTTTGGTTGTTAAAATAACTTTGCCCTTTAAAGTGTATTAGATTTTGAATAGAGTTTTCTCTTCGTTAATTTATCACACATTTTGCTGTGCTCGCTGTACGATCTGACATGATTAATTCAATAATATTCTACATTTTTTAACTATTATGCGATATCTGAAGAAATCATAAGACACCCAAGTTTTATTAGATGAATATTTTCGAAGCTTTTACTTACAGTTTATACATTCTTAAAGATACAAGAGTGGAAAGCGAAAGAACATAGTTCGAAAATTGTGAATTAATGATAAGTGTGTTATCTGAAAATATTGCCACGGATTATAATTGTTCTTCAATACTATGTGCCACATATCATAATTTTCATAGTGTAAATTGGGTTTAATTACTATTAAACCAGGGTCGTAGGTAATTCTGGTAGCCAAAATTCATTGCTACTTTAATGAATATAATCACATTAAAAGCTCTTGTGTAATTTCGTTCTCTACTCCCAACTTTTCAATTAGTTTTACAGCTGCCATACTATAAAATTACTGAAACAGTTCAGTTTCTCGCGAGTGAGCGACGCTTCCATTAGTTGACTTCTATAATATAACAATAATTCATAGCAAGTAAGAATATTTGTTAGCAACACATATTCATCCGCTTCGGCTGACGTTAGTTATTAAAATAATCATACGTTTAATTACGTTCATAAATCACGGTGAATCTCCGAATGATTAACTATATGTTTTTACTTCGTGGTAACACATTTACCGAGTAATAGTTAAAACTTGTTAAATACCTTATTCTTGAAAAGTAGCAAATAAAAGTTCAGACTTCTTTACTATTACTATTTTCTAGCAATAGCTTATTTAACGTGTTATGACTTCACAAGAGCTATAAGGTAATAAACATGTTAATTAAACTATGGTGTATATTTTAGAGTAGTAATATAAAATATTGCTCACACCCTGCTTCGACAATTTTTTTTCTCTATGACGGTCATTAAAATAATACAATTTATGCGTTATAAGTTTGCTTACAATTTTAGTTTTAACTTTGTTTTTAATTTTGATAAAATCATTATTATCTACAATTTTTGCTATATATATATACATTATTTACTTTTAAGCTGTTCACTGTCAATACTTGATGGAAAGGTAATATATTTACACAATAAAACAGGTTTTTTCTGATTTCACAAATATTATTAATATGATCAATACCGCTTTCGCCCACGAAGAACATTTACAACTGATAACAAATGCTTGTCGTTAGTAAAACCAGTTCTGACCATATTAAATAAATGTGGAATTAGTACAAAAGAGTTTGTAGTTTTTGAATATATAAAATATTGTGTTGTATTGCCTCTTAGATTAATTTTATTCTTGTTAAGTCGGTTTTTTCATAAACCACTTGATCATTCAGTCAAGTGAATATGTAATCGCTTTATGCACTAGCTGTTTTGCTTAACAACTTTATTAAATGTAGTGTCTAAATTTAGCTTTTTTGTTTGAAAAAAGAAGGGAATGAAAGTTGCGGCCAGGAAAAAGTACTTAAATAAAGTTTTTTTTTAAATAATATAATTAATCAATATTAGACTGAGTCAATTAAAAACCAGATTATCAGTCTCCGTGCACTTTAACGTTGTATATATTTCCTAATTTTTTTTGGCACACAATCATCAAAACATGATTTTTTTGTTTCCAGTAAGCGTGCGTTACGCTATTTTTTTCTTTCCACAGTCAGCATGCATTCATGGACATTAAATAATCTTGCAAAGGCATACTCGTTGCAATAATACTTCATGTTTATCTGGAGTCAACAATTTTTATATAGGTTACTTTTAATGTGTTTTTAAATGTCAATTCTTGGTGCAAAATCATTATATTCTATGTATCAAAATTAAAGCGATTTTTCATACTAATCCCACAGTTTTTACAAAAAAAAAAATCAGAACCAACTTCGCTTTCCTGAACCCTTTTACCAATTGTTGTGTATACAGTACCAGCCATAGATGATTTATCTACTTAATTATTCTGTCAATAACTTTATTGAATTTATGTTTTATCAGTCAAGCTTTTCGACATAATCGCTATAGCAATATACTTATGGTGGTGTACCGTTTATGAACGTCTCCCTAAGGATATTTATACCGGTATTACAGAAATCTCGGTAATCGGTATCACGTAATAAGAAATATATGGTTATCACGATATTCTTGCATTTTTGAAACAGATATTTCGGTATTGAAAATAAATCAAAAAATAATTTAGAAGGCGAAGAAACCGTCACATATTTTATGAGATTTCTTCGCGATGAATTTAAACATTTAAAATCTGCTTATAGTAGTATCAATATTGACTAGTTCCAGAAGTTCCAGAGACTTTCAATGATGTATAATAATTTTAAGAAACAGTTATTTATTAATTAAAATTAAAATTATCCGTTTATGTTTATGATATATTTTTTAAGAGACGGTTTTTATACGGAACATTAAAATTTGTCGATACCGACTGGCCATTTTTATTTTACTTTATTAAAAAAAAATTTTACCAGTATTGATATATTTTTCCATTATTGTATTCCCTACACGCCAACAAAATTCAAATTACAAAAATACTAAAAATAAATTTAAAAATTTACACAGAACTTCACTAAAATGATCGCATTTATTGTCATTAACTATGCCGTACAAAAATCTTCTGTGATTTCGTATAAGACTATTTTAATAATAATATAACATTATTTACGTGCCACGTCTGGCACGCGAGCCGTAGGTTGGCCACGGCGTTATAATACGATGGGGTTTCCTTTACTTGAAACCTGATAAGGATGCTAAGTAGGTCAAAAAGATACATTTGTACATATAATACAAAGGGTCACTCGTAAAATACTTTTACTCACACAGCCTAGCTATATAAAAACTCGTTAATGGCTACAGTGACTGCGCAAATTAATGAAAACTTCAAAGCCATAAATTTTTCTTTTACGGGGCTTATTTAATTTTCTGTTATCATTCCGTGCCAGATGGTTTTTAGCTGCGTTTTTGGACCTATTTTCTTGAATACAAACTGATTTTTAATAAATGAGAGCCATATAAACAAATATGAGTTAGAAACGTCATCTTCTGTAATAAACTGGTAATATTGTAGTGAGTTGATTTTAAAGTAAATAAGGCTTTAATATAAACTTTTTTAAAGAATTTAAATTGAGGGATCTTTCCTTTTTAAGGGAAGCAAAGAGGGGATTATAAAATCGGAAAGGAAAAATCCCAATCTGATTGATTGCAACTCATTAGTATCATTATTTGTTTGCTTTATTTCGATTCTACACCCCCCTCCTTGCTCCTCTTAAAAGGAAAAAAACCCAAAACTCCATTTTGTAATTTCATAATTTTAAAATGTTAGAATCAATCTTGCTTCATTACTTAAGCAAACTTTGTGATAGTAAGGCTGAAGATGCCTCTGAAAGAGGCGAAACACGTGTCACAGTTCGTAACACAATACGTGGAATAATCAAAGTTAATTTTAATTTTCTATTAAAATGAACTTCCACAAATTTACCGCCGAAACCATCGAAAGTATCTTCAAATTATTTTTTTTCCGATTTTTCCGACTCCGCAGCCCCGCTTTTTTACATGAACATTTTTCTTTCATTGCTAAAGTAAGGAAGTTTTTCGTCTGCCGTCTTTTTACATATTACGGCAATCAAGTTAAATAGTTGCAAAACATACCACTCAAGCTGTCCTCGGACTAGACATTGTACCGGATATTGAATCAGGCCAATAGCGAAGATAATGATATTAATATAAATGTTTTACTACTTGAGTTAAGGCATCTTGCAATGTGACATATAACAGAGTGAATTATCACCGTCTAGCTAGGTAACGGGATCATCGAGATTGCCTGCGATTATCGTTAAATTTATCTCTCATTTTATGTCGCATTCACAATCAGTCCACTTTATCTTGGAGACAGTCATTAGAGAGACTACTGCTGTGCTCTCAATCGAGGAGGAACTCGGAATTTTTCTCGGCAGGTATCTATAAGAAATCACAGTATGTTTTCTTATTCTGTGCAAACTGGCTAGACTGCTCTCTGTGTAATGACAGCGTGTCCTACGGTTTTACCATATTATATCAAAATAACTTCAATACATAAATTTATTCTCCGTTTCCATTTTCTATTGAATATGAATTAATTAACAAACAGCAGTTGCTATGAATTTAGACTACGCTATGGACAAATTGTCGAGTCCTATGGCGCGTGGTTAGCGTTGTGAGCTTCCTAGTACGAACAGCATTTTTTCGGTCGATTTATCGATTTCTGTTCTAAAACATGATTGTTTGTGATGTCCCTCCCGCCATTTCCGATCATTGAACATCCGGACGTAGCGAGAGCGATTAGTTAACCACTAGTCCTGTCCTAGCTTTATTCGTATATTCCTAATATTTCCGCTCTTTGAAAAAACAAGTTGAGCGACTAAGTAACAAACAGTTTTTGAAGAAAAACTTATGCAATATACTCCACATTGGGAACGAACATGGATAATAATATGTTTTCTGTATGGCAGTGGTTTCCAACCTTTATGTTACTGCGCCTCCCTTTGAAGAAAAAAATGCCTTCGCGCCTCCCCATCCTTTATTTCATACAGTAATAAAGACACGTTTTAAAGAGTAAATAAATATTTTGGACTGCTCGCGCCTCCCTTTGCAATGGTCCACGCCTCCCCAGGGAGGCGCGCCTCCCAGGTTGGAAATCGCTGCTGTATGGGAAATAAGTTAATACATACACGCCACACGGCAACATAAACAATTTAAGTCGATTTACCTCTGAGATTTGTTCAAAGCAGGGTTGTGGAGTCGGAAAAATGCTTTTCCCGGAGCCGGAAAAAAACTAACGGAATTGAATGAGAGTAAATAATTCATTTTTAATTAAAATATAGTTTTCGTTCTTTTTAGTGGAACGTCTTATTTAAAAATCGCGGAAAAAAGAGTTGAGTGTATATCAAAAATAGGTTTTGGCTTTAAATAAGCACGAAATTATGTTAAATATATGTTTCAGTTAACAGCTTAATCGCTATTTTTTGTTTAAGAAAAAACTTTGTATGTGATAAATTTTTGGGCCATATATTACAAGAGTCGTGATGAAATTTCCATTCGTCTGTGTCCCATAAATTCAAAGAGAGCGGAGGCGAGTTATCGTGTCGTGAGCGTGGAAATTGGAGCAGTTCAAGGGGCAAATAAGACAAGTCAGAATGTCCGCAGGGAAATGTGTACATATGGTACAAATACCAGGGACTAAAAATGGTTACATACATTCATTATTAATCCATTCGCCCATCAAACTTTATTCAATATTATGATCAAATGTTGTAACGAAGACTTGCAGTAAGTTTGCTACCCGAGGTATTTTTCACACAGTATAAGCATTGGCGGATTAAGCAGTTTGGAGGCCTCAGGCGCAATACATTTTGGAGGTCCTGTTTTTCGAATAACATAAAAGTGTTGCATACATCTTCGTAGAATAATAATGAATATTGAAAACTGAAATTAAACAAATTATATAATTGATGCTATTATTGAGGCCCCTAAGATTTGGAGGCAACAAGCGCCCTCCTCTTGCGCTTATGGGGTAATCCGCCACTGAGTATAAGGTAATAACAAAAATATTATTCGAAGATATTTTTGTCAATATTTTTAGAATCCCATGAACAAGATTTATCACATATACATGTTTATTAAATATAAAACAAAACATCAAAAGATTAGAACCTAATTTTAAATCCAAATTAAGACAATAGTTCATAAAGTAAGTACCAATAATAATTTTTTAAATTATTTTTATTTATACATACACAGTAAAAACTGTTTACTAACTGTCTGTTAAAGTATATCCGTGCACTTCATGCATGTTGATTTCAAAAAGCACAAGTGACTAAACTTATCGAATTATATTTTTTTTATTAAAGATTTTATATTGATATTCAAATTGTGTCAACCGCCCTCAGTCGATATCTTTAATTGTATCCCATATATGTACTTCTAGATTTTCATCAATTAATGTGAATATGTTTTTCATTTTTTTTAAACTCTAATTGGAAAAGGTTGATTCAACCCAATTGCTAGTGCTTGACACTATACATACTACAGAAGATCTCGGATCAATGAACCGAAACCTCAAGAAATAGAACTAATGCTCAGTGACCACTCTCAATAGTGCATTGGTCGGCAAAGTAGTTGTCCGCGACAAAATTTCGGTTGTCCGCAGGAAATGTCCAACCATCTTTAATTTTTTTCGCTTTTACAATTTTTGAACTATTTATTGAGATTTAATACTTTGGTTGCGAATTAATGGTTTTATGTTATGTACCAGGTTAATTTTATTTGTTCGTTCATGTAGACACTTTTTTCTATATAAGTGGTCCGCGTAACAGAATTACTTTTTATGGTAGTAAGCAGGGCTGTGGAGTCGTGTAAAAAGAATACGTCTCCGACTCCAGCTTCAAAATAATTAACGACTCCGAGGAAATTTTTCAAATTTTTCATTTTAACTTATATATATATCGACTGTGGAAAGGAAAAAGGACGTAACCCTCAATTTTCCAAAACAGCTTTTTTTCGATAATCACAATGTATACAACTTGACACACATTCTATCAAAAGGATGGAAGCTGAAAATGCCGAAATAGTATCTAAATTTAGCTTTTAAGCTTAAAAAAGATGACCTTGTAAAAAATTAAAACCAAGAAAAAACACTGAAATAACGGTTTTTCCGAGACAATTTCTTTAATTAATATTAGATTATGTCAATTAAACACCAGTTTATAAGTATCCGCGCACTTCAAGGTTGTGTATAATTCATAATTTGCATATATCACAAAATCATCAAAACACGTTTTTAGCGCCTCTTGTAAAATTTGATATGTGTGGGTTACGTCCTTTTTCATTTCCACAGTCGATATGTATACTATCAGATCATCTGAAGTCAGCCAAGCATTAAATGTTTACACTTTGTACTATTTTGTTTGAATACACTCCATTAAAAATATTTTTCAAAAACAATTCGAGCCGCTCATTTTTCACAACTCCGGTCAAAATACCGCAACTCCGCGACTCCTACTCCACAGCCCTGGTAGTAACTCAATGACGTCACTGGAACGATTTTGTTACCACATTTGACGTTTCTCTTACGTATTTCAACAACCGCAACATCAGGCGGTGTTTTTATTAATTAAGGTAAAACACTTTAAGTAAAAGTAAAATTTTTCACCAACGTCACTTCGCGCTTATTGAAAAGTTAATGACATTTCTTCCCGGTATTCGCTGTATATTGTAGTTAATGAGAATTTAAATTAACAAATATAGTAAAAATAATAGAACATTTTTAGTACTTTTCCACATAAAATTTATTGGATCAGGACCGGTTTCGCTCATTGCGAGCATTTTATCAGTTGATAATGCGAAGTGGAAAAAGTACTAAAAATGTTGTATTGTTTTTATTATAATGCCATTCCACCAAGTATTGACAGTGAACACCTTAAAAGTAACAAATATATGTTTAAATTAAAAATGTTAAGTATTTATTTTTCAATAACAACTTACAACGTCGATTCGTCGATGTTGGTGGATAATCGATTTTGACGGAAATACGCAGTGAAGTCTCCTGTAATGTCCGCTCGCGTATGGTCGATCGCTTGCGTCGGTTTCCGCTAAGCGGGAATAATTATTTTGGGAAATCGGGTCATATTGTGAATGAGATTTGTTGCTAGGGGACGTGCTCCGTATGACCTCAACATGAGTCTGCATTTTAGTCGTAAACATAAAGGTATCAACACCAAAGTCAGTATATGCGCGCTGGCAAACATACTAAGTTATGATTCATAATAATATTTCAATTTGATCATCGTAAACGCTACACATACACAGCGGTTTGAGTATCACGTTTTCAATCAAATAAAATGACGCAATTCGTAAATTAATAGATAATATCGACTGTGGAAAGGGAAAAGGACGTAACTCATACATATCAAATTTTACAGGAGGCGCTAAAAACGTGTTTAGATGATTTTGGAACATATGCAAATTATGAATTATACACAACCTTAAAGTGCACGGAGACTTCTAAACTGGTGTTTAATTGACATAATCTAATATTAATTAAAAAAGTTACCTAGGAAAAACCTTTATTTCAGTCTTTTTTCTTGGTTTTAATTTTTTACAAGGTCATCTTTTTAAAACTTAAAAGCTAAATTTAGATATTAATTCGGCATTTGCAGCTTACATCCTTTTGATAGAACGTGTATCAAGTTTGATACATTGTGATTATCGAAAAAAACCTGTTTTGAAAAACCTGAGGGTTACGTCCTTTGTCCTTTCCACAGTCGATATGGAACCAGTCGTGAGACGTTGATTCATTCTTTTAGCTTCTTATTGATATATTTTTCCTAATTTAAACGAGTATAAAATCAAAAACTGAGACACAAAACTGTAAATATTTTTCTCCAGAAGAAACTTATTTTCTTTAAGCGAATAAAGTTCTTTGTTCAAGGAGTGGAATGTTAAAGGCGCGCGAAACAAAAGAGCGCACGATAAGGCGAAGATCAGTGTTTCCCAACTTTATTTGGGCCATGTCCCACTGCGACGCTTCAAAAATCTCCATTTCCCTCCTCCCCAATCAAAGCGAGTTTTTAGGTGAGGTACTAATTTGGTCGATTTAATTGTAAATCTCCACGGTTTGTGATATCCAGACGATCTTTTTTAATCAATAACAAATCACTTTTAGTGCTAAAGTCGTAGTTCATACTATGGTGGGAATAGTAACAGTAATTCTGTTAACACCAACTTGATTTTTTTTACGAATTTATTTTGTGACTAATAATATTTGTTTCTCTTTTACAGGTGAGTTCATCTTTATTGCAAAAAAACGTCAGTGTAATCATTAACACTGGTAAGACCTTGGATTGTAAGTTTTTTTATGACACATAAAAGTTGATACTTAACTGTAAATTAAATAATTTAAAATAAACAAATATATGTGTTAATTATGCAGTAGATTTGTATGATAACCATTTTTTTATTTCACATTTGTGAAAATAACGTAGCAAAATATAACTTAATTATAATTTAACAATTTGTTCGCCTTAATTTGTATTCGGTATAGTAAATATCAAATCACTATTTAAATCAATTAGTACTCCTATGATAACGTATTCATGTTTTAAAATTAAGACATTTAGAAGAAAGTGCGATCCCTTTATTTAATTGAACACTTCATTAGTTCTACAAAAATACACATTTACATTTAGAACCTACACATATACACCTATTTGAGAAATTAAGAAAACTCTTTTGATTTAAATACAAAATAACAATCGAATAGTAAAGAGAGATTTAATTAAAATCAGTTCCATCTAGGGATTCTGAAGTCTCGGGGTTTTCAAAGTCACGGGACTTCCCGGGACTACAGACTTTTATTTACCCTTCAATAAAATTATAAATTTATTAAAATTGATTATTTGTATGTATGTATGTTTTACACACACTCGGCGCCTTTTGAAAGTACGCAATAGTAAAAATCGCGTTTTTTTAATGCAATGTTTAATAATTATTATTTTTCTTATGTAATGGATATATGAAATGCTTACAGTTGATTTTTACTAAGAATAGATGATAACGGTATCATTCTTTTTGAAGGTTTCTTAACCACAAGAATTGTTGTTTAAAAATTAAAGTGTACAATTTATTAGCCCATTTTAAATCACAGTATCGATTCCCGGGACAAATTAACAACAAAGTCCCGAGACTCGAGACATCAAAAAACCCGACAAGTCCTGGGACGTCTCGACACAGAATCCCTAGTTCCCGCTAAAACTTTAAAAATAATATTATCAAAATTTGTCTGGTATTCAATAAATGAACTGACAGCGATACTTAAATAATGATGCATTATGAAATTAAAAAAAAACCATTATCAAAGTTGTCTTTTTCAGAATAACGTCAGTTTATTTTTTATCTACCTATTTAGCTTGTGAATTGTCATTAAAATTAATAAAAACAAGCTCTTGCGAAATAAACGCACATGTTACATTTTAATCAAAAGTAAGTATAACTAAAGCCAAATTGTTTTTAATTTGAAGTAAACCTTTCGTTATAATTGGTTATCTCGTATAATTTTACGTTCATATTTTCTGGGGATACTCTTTTGTTTTTTTTTGCCAGTCACGTAGGGGGCTAAATACTTAAATACCTCGTATAAACGACCACATACAATGGTATGGTGTTCACCGCTTAGAAATTAACCATTTTGTCTGTAAGCACATTAAAGTCAATGTTTATCTTCCTTATTGAATAAATATGTATCCTCGGTAACGATCGAAAAGTAATTACTTCTCAGACATATGATATTCCGGGGTAACCGAAATTGCTTATTTACATACATTTTTCGACACCTGTTGTGTTTATTTAGAATAAAACACTCGAACATATATTTGAGTCTATTTCTTTCCCTCTTATTCTTTATGAATCATTCGAATGAAACATTTTAGAGATATGCCGGGTGTGTGGTAGAGTAATCGATGTCCGTTGGCTTAGCCTTAGATTTCTGAATATTCCTTTAATAACTGGGTGTAGCGAAAGCGATTAGTAAACCACTAGTCCTGCCATAGCCTTATCCTTATATCCTTACTACTCTCTTTGAATAAGATAGGTTGAGCGAATGAGTAACACACAAATCTCGTATAAAAACTTCTGTTGAGATACCTCCATTAGGAGGCTATATGCTCCACATTGGGAGCGGATATGGATATATATATTTAAAAAAATCTACTGTGTAAATTTAATTCACGTATATTTTTATGTAATTTAATTGATATATGTAATTTTATAAGTAAATCGAAATATATAATATGGTAATAAATTGTTGTGTTCAATATTTAATTAACTCTTGTGTTTAATAGTTACAAATTTTACAGTAATTTTCCAGTGACGGCGGTTAAAATAAGAATGGACGGCTTCGGATAAAACATTTATAATCCGCATTTTTCTATAAATATTGCCAACGTGTTTTATATTAGATTACCTAATATGACACTCAATGTGTATGCACATTAACATCTTTTATAAAAAGATTTATATAAAAGGATATACATAGCTGAGATTGTAACGAAATGTTCAATATTATAGCATTTTGTGACGAAAGTGTTTCACTGGGTGGTCTTTTGCTTACCCTTTTCTTTGTGAGTCGTTTGATATCAATAAAGAATTTGACATTTTGGCGATGAATGCTTTCTATTGAAATCGCGACCTTTTCAATGCTCTTCTGAATATACTGCTTACAATGTTATGAATACAATTTTCTATATATATATAAATCTACATAAAACTCGTTAATTTATTGTGACGTATATTGATAATATCTACCAATAAAGGTATTTATATATTTTTAGTATTTTACTCAAAGCAGTATTTTTTTTATTAATTTATTTGTATTTATAAGATGCCCGCTCCCAATATGAAGGAAGTTCTAATGGAGTATACTCAAATAAAAGTTTTTCTTTGTTACTTAGTTTCCCAACTTCTATTTTCCGAAGAGAGTACGAATCTATATGACTAGTGGTATTCTATTCGCCATCACTACTTCCTGGTTTTAGATCGAATGTGTCACATAAGTTCATCCCTTCGTAGTCTTCCATGAATCGACTGAAACAATAATAATTATGAACCTGTTCGGGATACAAACATGTGAACACGGCAACCCAACTGATGACGTTGGGTACTTGACCACGGATCCAGCTTAACAAAACGTTAAAGCCCAATGTGGTTTATTAAATATAGAAAGCATGTTGACAATATAAGTAATCCATCGATTCCGCAGAACGACACAAAAACAGAATTTTCTGTGAATGAACGAAGTAAAAAGATTCAGTGAAATTGCGTTAGTGCTGTTGAGTATACCCGCGCATAAAATTCGCCAAAAAAAGATTTTTTTGACCAAAATAAAATGTAATACACGAGAGCACTCATATTGCCATTTCGACAAACGTAGAACGAGCATATGACCACCACACGGTTTTCCCAAGATTCCTAATCTTAAAACAGCTTAACGACCGCACGTTATTTTTATAAAATTTCACCTGGCGAAATAAAATTTTGCGATAAATTCGCAAAAATTATAATTTTACTAAATTCACTATAATTTGTAAGCAAATTGAGATATCTTTACAAAATTTAATTTTCTTAGCTTCCAGATACTTCACCTATACGCATATATGTGTCCGCCGGCCAGCAACCTTTGTTGCTGGAAAAAAGACTCAAATACGTGTCCACGGTCGTTAAGCTTTTAAGTCAATACAGCTTCCCGTGGCTCCACCACGTTCATATGCATGATAATCAGTGGCCTTCTACGACGGTGGGATCCATCCGATGAGTATCATAGACACTAGACAGGCATGAGTCGGGCTTCCTTGGAAAATCAGCAGCGCATGCCCACGCCAGGTCCATCGTAGTTTATTTTAGAAATTCGGATCGGACTTTTCAGACGACTTTACCTGTGTTTCTGACTAACTCAAACCACTGTCGACTAGTATTTGCCAAATGCATCTGTTTTCAAAGCGCACATTACGGTCTCGAGGCTTTTATTAGGTGCTATGACTCGCAACTGTAAAGCAGCTCATTCAATGCGCATGCGTTGAACTGGTGGCACATTTTTAGTTATTATTATTACAATGCTAAATCACTTTTAGGGTGTTCACTGTCAATAGTTTGTGGAAATGTATTATAATAAAAATAAAAAAAGACATTCATACTAATTGAACTTTTTATCAATAAGATCAGAACCGGTTGATATAATGATGCCAATGCGTGTCAGTTGATAATGTTCATGAAATGCTTAATGAAATAGTGACTTATCTCATTCACCTTTCTCGCTTAATGAACTTATTAATATTTTGTAATATGTGGTGATTTCACAAATATACTAAACTATCTCATTAGATTATTGAACTCGTCCGAATGCTGTCCCTAATTAATACCGACAATTTGTTTTTTTTTTTAATTTTCTTTCTTTTAGATTTTTATTTTACGGTATTTAGTACCGCGAAGTGTAAAAACGTACTATGACAGTATTACGACGTTAAATGAATAAATTACAACGCAAACATGGCTCGGTTAGATACACATCGGCGAGTGATTATTCCCAATGGGACGACACATCAAATTTGATTGCACATTTGCGACGTAAAAATGACTTATTTACAATGTTTTAATTGTTTAACCGTACCTTTGATTCATTTTATGATATGAGTGCTGTAATTTCAGACGAAAATTGAGAGATTAAAATGATTTCGCTACCCGAAAAATTCTACCAGTATATGACGTAGCGATTTTATGATAAGTATACTTACTTATCTGGGTTTGTCTATCATAATATACGTATATAATAAGTGATTTTTCAAAAGGACGATTTGTGCGAATGATATGTTTTTTTAAGACGAATTAAGCCTATATTGTGCCGCAAGGATATACGTTTCGACATTAGTAAGACAATCCCACTAAAATATGCGTCAAGGTAAAACATGGAAAATAAGCCCCTTAGAAAAATCACGTGTAAATTTCTCGACTCGAAAAGTGTTTAATTATTTGAAATGTCTGTTAATCGTTATATAATCAGGAAATTCATTTCATTATACACCCATTTACGCGGTACTTTTGTTTCGAGGACTCACTTTAACGCGGTCACGAAATGTATAATTTGGAAACATTGTGTTAAAAATTGATTATCGAAAAACTATGTTCTAAAATTTCAAAGCGATATGAAAATTGCTTGTGTAATTGCTTATGTAGAGTAAAAAAAATGTAAATAAAAAACAGCTTTTTTAACCACTTAAGATAACACAGATTTTTCCGCTATTAGTGGAATTAAACTGACCTGTTCTTCTGATGACAACAAAAGCTATTTTAAACCAGTTGTAAAGAAAATGCTTAGAATGATAAAAGATATCAGCGAAAATGAGTATCAATACATTTTTGCTTTGTAACTTTGTAGTTTCAAAAAATTATAATGTTATTTTGTTTTATAAAACAAAATATTACCTATAAACTGGACCTCTTTTATGTGGATTCAAATTAAGTATGAAGTAATTGTCTTTGTTTACGCAGTTCTTTTATAATGTAAACTATATTATGACTTTGTATGAGTTTCTTGCATTTTTATGCGGGTTTTTGAAAAACGTATCTTTCGTGTAAATAGGGGATATGTGTACACAAATATGGTGTAAACGTATGTGTAGTAGTAGCATTTTCACATTTTTGTACCTGTTTTTAACAAAAACTGTATTCTAGCAAAAAAACACTGTTATGTACTAATTGCACATTTATTTAATATGATCAGGATCGACTACTACAACCTAGTGTTTTATTTTTTGAATTTATTGTATTTCCACCTTAAAACTGTTAATGTAACTGTTACATATATCGACTGTGGAAAGGAAAGGACGTAACCCACACAAAAAAAAATACAGGATACTCAAAATACGTTTTTTGATGATTTTCGGTCAAAGGTAAATGATGAAATATACACAACCTTGAAGTGCATAAAGACTGATAAGCAGGTTTTTAATTGACTTTACGTGACAAAAAAAACCTTTTTAAAGCTTTTTTTATCATCGCAATTTCCACAGTCCCTTCTTTTGACAAACTTAAAACCTAAATTTAGAAACTAATTCGGCAATTTCAACTTACATCCTTTTGATAGAACGTGTATCAAGTTGTATACGGTGTGATTATTGAAAAATACTGTTTTGAAACAACTGTGGACTACGTCCCTATTTCTTTCCGCAGTCGATATGGTTATATTTATATTCAAAAGTAATTCAATATTTAAAATTGTAACTTGCACTAGACAACTGTAACATCAAATTTGAATGTAACATCGTTGTGCCGCGGTATTTTACTGAGGTCTTTATAATGTTTGTTTTACTTAACTATGTTAAACACACTGTTAAGACGATGACAGGGTTTACCTACCATTGTTGGATGAATTTAACTCCGTGAAAGATAACACGTCACGCTCTACTCGGTTAGGATAACAAATTTTAGAGTCTTAATACGCCAGACGTGTCGTATAAAGTTTAATAAATATTCTTCGCGTATAGAAAATTATCTCCTGCTCTTTGAGTTTGCTAATCGTGTCTGCAACTATCTATTTCACAACTAGACGACTACCAGACACGATATTATGTTTGCTTTAACACCATTTCTCGTTATTGCATACCTCTGAACTTCGTGTTGACATTTTCGAATAGCTTTAGTTTTAAACTTTCCCAACGGACGAATCTATAACAACCGGAGCCGAAATTGCTTAAAACCGTCCTCTCGTTAAACTTTCGGCTACAACTTTTCGTCTTTTTAATCAAAACTTATCGGTATAGATTATGTAAACATCCGTCGGTAAAATTGGTTTTGGAGTTATATTTGTTCAATTAATAAATCCAATCGGAATTTACTGAAGATTTTAAATAATTGAACATTTCGTGTTTTAGGAATGCATCGATTTTTTAATTAAAAATCTTTTATTCAATCCTGTATAATATAGCAAGGTATAAATTTTTCCAAGAATTGTGAAGATTTTAAATAATCTAGCGTTTAACATTTTAGTCTAATATAATGTCATTTATTAAGTCTCATACATTCAAGTTAAATTCAAAATAATATGTTGAATTACTATTGAAAGCAAATATATTCGTTTAATTAATTGGAATTCACATAATAATATTAACTTAACGTCACTTTAACAACACAATTAAAATTCACTTTTGACTGTCAATACTTGGTGGAAAGGTATTGTATTAAAAAAATATATTCATTAGTACTAATTCCATATTTATTTAATTAGATCTGGGCTTATTTTGTTCATATCTACCATTTTGAAGTTATAGAAATATACGAAGTTATTTATATTAAGCTAAGTGTAAGTATATAAACCTAGCATTCATTTTCGGTAATATTTGAGTAACGCATTTTGCACTTGAAGCACGGTAGGTGATGTTTGTACCTACGGTATCATTTTTTTTTTTATCTCACGTTCCAAACATTACTACACAAATTCTTTTAAAATACGTAACCAATAGCGAATTTTACACATGAACAATTTGCTTTTCACGCGTGATAGTGTGGTGTGTATGCTTTAGAACGATTCTTAAAAAAGTTCATTCATACTGTCAGGCGTAAAAGCACCTGATTGTAAGGTAGGTTTTTAGCTCAAAAATTTAATATTTGTCTTGAGATAAATTGTAAAAAATAGCGTCGAATTTCTAGGAAAATACTCGGCATATTAATGACAATATGATAATGATATTTTAGAAGAATTTTAAAATTAATAGCATTCTCGTATTATTTTTTATGGCCTTACATAATCATATTTTTCTTTTCATTATTATTTGTAGCTAATCTCATTTTGTTAGTGTTGCCAAATATCGTTAATATATTTATTATGAAAGAGCAAAGTTGAGCTGAGCGACGAACATAAGTAAGTGAAAAGCTTGCAACTGTAGAAAACTTTTTCGCTATGGGCCGTTGGAACTTTCGATACGAGTCAACAAATAGCTTGTGATGTAAAGACACAAATATTTATGTGCAAGCGAGTTATCAAAGAGAGCACTGAGTTATTATTCGCTCAGCACTACGACTTTATTGGCGCCATGTTGGACAAGTAAAGTTGACTTTATTGATAAGAATACGTCACCAATCACAAATTATTTAAATGTCCATGAATATTCTGCGTCATAAATTTATATGTTATTGATGAAGTCACTTTTTATGTTTTCTCAGTAAGGTTTAAGGTCTCAATATTATTCATTTTTTCCTGATAAAAAATGGTTGGTGCAATATTTCGAAAGTATTTCGATACAGCGATGACAGACGCAAAGAAAATGACGGAAACTTCACACTAATAGCAAAAAACAACTATGTATAATGTAATTCAATTTGTTCTATTCAACCGATGCGTAATTGATTATGAGTTTTTTTTGACATGCAACATAATACAATTAAATAAATACAATCGTTTTTGTACAACTATTCGTATATATATATCACGGTTCCTTCGAGATTTTCTATCCACCGACAGTCTCTTTGCTTCGTCCAAAATGTTGCAGTGCACATTACTTTAACTTGATTTGAAATTTTAGACTAATTCGATGCAAGTCGCTCTGCAGCCTGTCCATTGTCTCTTGAATACCCTCGAAATCGTCAAATGACCTTATAACGTTTATTATTGCAGAACCAGATTTCATCATTTTAGTTCATACTTCGGAACGTGTTTCTTGTCATATTGAATACTAGAATCAATTCCATAAAAGCGGTTATTAAATTGTATCTAGTAAATACAGGAAACTGTGTAGTTTAATTAAAAAGGAGATTATATTATTATTTATAAGTCCTTTTCTTCGTTATTTATTTGTAGTTTATGAGATTTTTTACATAGCTTGAAATCTATTTAAATGTTTTTATTTGAAATCTATTTAAATTTGGTTTTATATTCTAGCGTTGTCGTCGCTTGAGCTCGACTTTTCTTCAAATTAAATATTTATAAAATAATTGTCAGAATATTATAATTATACTAAATACTTCAGTAATACTATTATTATAACAGAGGTAACGAATTGCTTTCACCTTCAACGTAACCTTCTTCAAATTCGATACGAATTAGATCAAAATTCTCTTAGATTTGCCGTTGCCTTATATAATATAAATGGCGCGTGTACTTCACACAAGTGAAAACCACTATTTGATGTTTTTACTCAAACCCTAGAATGGCGACAGGGCTGATGTGTGCCGAAGACGTTTTATTGGTTAATTTAACGCACGGATACGCGTACAAATTTGTTTTTCAGGCACTAGGGATTTCCACAATTTGCCCCCGCAGGCACTTATCAATAGTCAGCTACATATCGACGGATTTTATCTATACGGTCTTGATCGAATGTTCATTGTAATATGTGCTAGAAGTAAGTCTGACTAGAGTTAACTGCCAATTTTTACTTGTACGAACATCCTATTTAAATATGTTTAGATAAGACCATTTTATTTGTCGAATTAAATACATCTCAAATGAAATTGGTTGTACAATTAAATAAATGTCAGATAAAACAATGATTCTATTGACATTTAATTATAATGGAAACTCACAAACTAAATGGGAATTCACAGAATAATAAACATGGTTGAGATAACATTTTTTTTATTGGCAAGTATTTATCTTCCGGATTTAATAAAGGTAGGCGAAACTTTGAATGATTCTTGATAATGACTTTGATGATGATTATTTTAAAACATAGTATACATCACTTTATTTCTACACAGGTTTATAGATAGTTTTTATGTGAAATGTTTCGAATTGATTGAAATATAAATGAGATTTCTTACTTTTGTTGGATACATAAATGTATATAAGTATTCCTTAGTACAATGCCGGTTTCTACGGCTTTCACCTATAACAGAAATAACGAATATCCATTGTCCGGTTGTGTTTACCCAGTGGCTCATAATTATAATGGTTGAATTAAATACACATCTATATAAGATGAATTTCAGAGCAGACTTCAAAAGAACCATGTTCTGAAACTTCTTGTATAAATATTAAAATGGATAATTTATTCATTAGAATAACAACTCGTTGCTGAGAAATTTTGAAAAATATATTGTTTTCCAATGCATCTTCTTAATAAACAATATATCGCTATTCTGAAAAGTTTCGATGAATCTTTTTGGAGATAAAGTATTAGGGCCGCAAATTGTGCGTCACTTCTATTTCATAACAAGTTACATGCAACCGTATTTTTTATTTTAGAATATTTCTGCAGTTATACTTGTATATATTGACGAATTTGTGATGATGATATAGGTCAGTGGTCGGCAAACTCATTAGTCAACCGAGCCAAATTTTAATTATACAACGATTGAAATTTCTTTTGAGAGTTAATTTTTTTAAACATTAACTATAAAAGTAGATACATTGTTATTTGATTATGGTACTCCTAAGCTGGCTTTTGCATAAATGGTCCTCAATTTGATCGAGGTACGTTGGCTGAGATCGCCCCTTAATCTCTCAAGTGTCAATCGCACTGTATGTGGTATTTTGTGGAAGAGCCGCAGTTTGAAAACCACTGGTATTGGTGCATAAAATAAGAACAATATGTATAAAAACGATTAAAAAAGGAGTCTAAAATAAATACCATGCATCACACTCCAGACTTTGCAGCCCTGATACAACTCCAGAATAGAAACAATCTAAGTAAATACCACTGCTTTGTAAACAAAGGGGTTATGCTCAGACTCGTCTAATAAAAAAATCACCCTTCCAGTTAAACAAATATTTACACACAGCGAGTAAAAGAGAGGTCGATTTAAAATTCCATCGATGTATGGCTTACTAATGGATCGCTGCGCACTATTTCCACGCTCGTTTTAATGAAATTACCGGAATATAATCGAACTTCGAAATTCCATACTGGCAATTTTCATTGACAGTTGAACGGATGCCATGACACTTATTGTAGTAGAAATTTATTTTTTCGATGGATATGATGCACAAGGTTAAGCCTGTCAGGCGGAAAAGGTTTAGTCGTGCGGTAAATTATATTTAATACAACTAAACGCTAGTTTCGAAATGAATCAGTATTTTTCAGGGTTGTGGAGTCATGTAAAAAAAAAGACGACTGTTGACTCCAGCTTTAAAATAAAAAAACGGCTCCAACTTTTCAATCATTTCACTTTAACTTACACAGTATAAAAGTTCTATATTTTTTATATTATAGAATTTTAAAATAATATTTTTTTAAACAGGAAATATTTGGCATTGCAGCTTATTCCAATGCGCCACATATTATAAAGTTGAAAGATCATGAGAATTTATTGTAAGTCACTCGAGATCAATTCGAGGTAAATTGACATCACAAACACCCACGTCTTAGGTCTCAAGTTTAAATTGAAAAATCTAAATTTGACATTGACCTTACCGGGAATCGTACTCAGACCCACCTCGCCAGTAGAGCAAGCTGTACCCAGACCACAGCAGTATAGCACATATGTATACCATCAGATCAACTTAAGTCAGCCAAGCATGCAATGTCAACACAATGTAAATGGGTCTGATTCGCTCGTTTTTCACGACTCGGACACCGAATCCACAGCCCTGACATTTTTACACTATATTTTTCTGAAAATTATATGTATTAATTTATTTTTTATAAAATTTACGTAACGTTCACTAAGCATTCAATTCAGCGTATCTTTTTCGAAATTGCAATGAATTATAGGAATGTTTTTATTTGAGTCTCTTTTAATTTGATGACGTAATGTTATTTTACTTACTATAGACGTATTGCAGGCGTGTCGAGTGGCTCCGTGGTGCAGCTCCTAGTAAGAACATCATTTCTCTTTTATCAATTTCTGTCAACCAACTGAGTATCGAACTATTCTCGTAGAAGAAAACTTCTGTTGAGATATCTCTATAAGGAAGCCATATGCTCCACATTGAGAACGGGCATATGGATTTAAATCAGATCTACTGATTTTGTTGGTAATTAAACATCAACATCAGTTTCATAATGTATCAGTTGAAAAAGCTTACTTTCATTGTTTTTATCCATGTGGAGCATATGACCTCCTAATGGAAGAATCTCAACAGAGTTTCTCTTCAAAACCTGCATGCTAAAAACTGACTGCGGGATAGAAGGAATAGGGCGGGACTAGTGATAAGCTAATCGCTCTCGCTACGCCTCGTTATTTCAGTATTGGAAGGGCGGGAGTAAGTTTTTAGACATCACAAAAATTCGTGCTTTCGAATAGAAATCGATTGAAAAATGCTGTTCATACCGGGATTCGAAACCGTGAAGTTTGGCATGGAAGCCAATGAGGTCGACCACTGTGTCATGGACCCGACTTAAGATGATTTACTGATCTTTAAGTACTTAGCGGTGGAATATGTATTTTGTAAATTTGTTTTCATGAAATTTTTGAATGTTTGTCTAAATAACACGCAAAAGTGCTTCCTTGCTATGAGCCTAATCTCCCACTGCAAGTAAAAAATAGTATACATAAAGCCAAGGATTTATACCGACACCGGAAAAGGATAGGGGGGTATAATAAAATGTAGTGTTATTTTGCCAAGGCACACCTTCTAAGGCGTCTTTATCCCATTAGGATACACTGATATTAGAGTTTGGGAAGTATCCTTTCGTAGTGGACCTAAATACATAGCCGTTTGACGGTACTCCAGGGTCCAATGAATGCAAACAATGGCTTTCAGTTGGGTAACATAAGCCGCAGCGCGTATTTATAAGTACAAGTGAAATTATAACAATCTTCACGAAGTAGATAGATTTATTGTGTTATAGTTCATTTTCAATTAAAAATCACTAGAGATTAAACCGAGGAGAAAATTCATCATGGAAAACCCACCATAAAGAGCTGAAATGATGAAAGAATAAACTTAAACTGATTTTGTTACTGTCCCGTTATCGTACAATGGCCAAAAGTATTTCCCATTATTATACCAAATGTCCAATATAAATAGTAAAACGATTTAGACTTTTTTTAAATATAAAACGAGTGCTCGGTGTTATCATGATAATAGTATGTATTTAATTTTTAGTAGATAAATTATTGGCTCCATTATTTTGCGTCATCTACAATAAGTTAATTCCGTAAATTTAATGTTACATACAATGCAAGAATTTTTTATAAAACATATATTAAAATACGCATTTTACTAGTAGTGTTTGCAAATTTCGGGTAGTGTTTCATCGTTTATTTGGCTTCTCTGGATGACTTGTTTCGAAAATGTGCGAGTTTTATTTAACATTATATATTATGTTTTTAAAACCAACTTAAATATACGTCAAGCTTTAGGCTAATTACATTATAGTGAAACATTAGAGACTACATACATCAAAACCCAATTATGATATGTTATACTAATTTACTGTTTATTGCAGAGACATGATTCAACGGTATGATACAATATATCATTATAATTTGCTAGGTAAACTGATTCAGTTTCGTAGTTCAAACTACTCTTAACATTATAATTCATATATATATGAAAGTTCACGAATGCATACTCTAATATTCTGTGCAGTTAGTTTCCGCATATTTTAAGAATCCTTGAAAGTTGTAAGCGCGCGGCAGCTACCGAATGCAACGAGCGCTACGCAACTTCCGGTAAACAACTTTCACCCAGGAAAATAAAAGCTCTCAGCGCCGCTCTGTCGGTGTAAGCCAGCCCGCCCATGAATATTGAACTTGGTCGCGATGCTTTTTAATTTGCCATGATACATGACTCGCGCGCCACGACGCCAAACATTCCGAATACCGAAAATATTTTCACTTTTATCGCTCGTCAGGGATGAGTTTGACTTAGCGAAAGCATTCTTGTTTTATTTTATGCTCGCGTATTTATTTTCTTGGATTTTTTATCCTTCAAGGGCAGCGAGAGGAAACGGGACATGTTGGAGGAAATGATAAATCGTGCTTATATTTTATGTAAGAGTATCAACATAACACTCTCTGTTATCATTCTTCGTAAGATACTGGAAAGAAATTGTTTATTCCGACGTTTTAGGTAAACACTTGAAAAAGTCGTTGTTTATATATGTTTTGTGAGACTTGCTTGCAAATTAAAATATGTAGGTTTTTTACGACCCAAAGATATTATAATTTTTCGTAACATATTTATTTCTCATTTATAGCCAAGGTTATTTTATTGATTTATGTTTAATAAAGAAGATAATGTAAACAAATTTCGCATGTCATTAGTTTGATATTATATAATTTCACACTACAAATGAAGTATTTACGATTTTGATTTCGTTGCTTTTCTTCGACATTCTTCGACAAAATAATATTTTGTTATCAAAACCCATTTATTATGAATGTTAAATTGAGGTCGACATTGGTTATGGTTTAAATAAAATCACAATTATTTCTAGTATATAAGATCGCATACAACAATTGACTAAAGTCGTCTTATCGGCTGTCGGTAGCAGTAGAAATAAAAAAATCTGTTATTTAAAAAGTTATTTATCGGTTTCTGCCTGTAATAACTGCCGACGAAATTATTTTTTTTCAAAAAATTCATATCCGCTCCCAATGTAGTGCATTTGTTTTTAATATATCCATGTTCGCTCCTTATGTGGGACATATGACCTCTTAATGAAGATATCCAAAAATAAGTTTTTCTACTGTTTGTTATTCAGTCGCTCAACTTCTCTTTTGCATATAGAGTAGTAGGAATATAAGGATATAGTTAGGACAGGACTAGTGGTTAACTAATCGCTCTCTCTACGCCTAGTTGTTAAAGGATCGGAAGAGTGGGAGGCAATTTTGTGATCATATGGCCTCCTAATAGAAATATCTCAACAGAATTTTTCTACGAGGACTCCTTGTGACTCAGTTACTCAACCTATCTTTTATTCGAAGAGAGTATGAATAGACAGGATAAGGTTAGGACAGGACTAGTGGTAAGCTAATCGTTACCCCTACGTCCCTTTTTAAAAAAAGTACTGTTCATATTGGGTTTCGAACGCGTGAGGTCCGGCGTGGAAGCCAACGACGTTGACCACTGCGCCATGGACCCGACTATGTGAACTGGCTTCACTAAGGATTGATCACCTCTGTAGCAATCACTCCCTTCCTTCAGTAACAATGGTAAGGGAATACAAATGACCAAAACATTAGCGATGAAGGAGACTCAAAGAACTTTGACGCTAACGCGCCCTGGTACTTAAAGCTTCATAAATTATCCATTAAAAAACTCCTTAAACTGATCATCTTAATCGAATATTCGTGCAAATGACTACAAATATCCGAAACAGTTCTCGCGAAAACAACCCTTTTAGACAATACCTAACGTAATATATTGTAATACCGAAATACCTTTGTTTTACGTTTTCGAAGTAGGCATTTTGTTATTGAAAGAAGGACTAAATACCAGTATGTATTCCAATCCCTAATATTGACTCGACACTTATTTTCTTTGTCTAACTCATAGGTTCCCAACCTTTTTCGGGTGGCGACCCCTTTTTATAAAAGCCGTGACTAGGCGACCCCCCGAGGAATTTGAAATCCTCGATTTGCTATACTTTTTCCCCGGATTGTCCCCGAAACTCCTTTTTTTTAGCTCACCGGGTAAAGTTGGCGACCCCCCAAAAAACCCTTGGCGACCCCCTTGAGGGTCGCGACCCCCAGGTTGGGAACCCGTGGTCTTACTGAAGGAGTGCTGGAGTAAGAATACAACAAAAAATCTTTGTTTATTATTTCAATAATATCTTATTGCTGGGAAATTAAGTTTTATTTGTGAAATGAAACATCACAGTAGTCTTTATCTACTTTTAACCAAACCGAAACTCCCACCGCCCCCAGACGTTAGCAGAAGTTTCTTATTCCCAAGCGCCCGACCCACCGTTTGTTTTGCTTCTCACGATGCTAGCTAGTTGCTATAAGACAACGCATGGTTAGTGAATGCTAAAAGTTGTTTTATTTTTTTCAAAAAGCCGCGCTGAAAATTTACGTTTAATATTTTTTATTCAGTATAACAATCGTTAATAAATAGTCGTTAATAAATAACCCAAAAATGAAGATCAATTTTATCGTAGACGAGATTTATTAATATACGACGTCTCTGAAAACAATGACGGCAGTCTCCATTTTTTGTCGAAGATGAGATACATACTTCATCTTGTAAGCTGGAAATACCTTATATAGTAGTATTCTTTTTTAAAATAGATTCTACCATTCAATTTTTTTAAGAATTCAAATCGAGTGTTTGTAACAAAAGTGGCTGTTAACATAGTCTAGTGTAGCAAACACGACAGTTATTAAACGATTTTTTCAGAAAACAATGTAATTTATATTAAAATAGCAAGATAAATAAAATAAGAATATTTAACATTATTTTTTTCAGACGTTTTTACAAAAAAGTTTAAGGGTTACAAAAATAATAGTTTTATTTTGCGAGCCCTTTGTAATATATAGTAAATAGCTATTTCGGCTTTTCGCCATCGTCAAAACTATTGATAGATAATGCTTATCAGGATACATATTTCCTATTCAAAGTAAAAGAGAAATTAAAATAAATATTTAAAAAATCGTTAGTCTTTTGTACATCGTCAGTTGTTAATATGTATGTACTTACTTACCTGGTTTGTGTTTAGCGCCAGTAACGAGGATCGAATCGCGGGTGGAATATCAACAAACCTCGACGCCTCGCTGAGCCCGAGCACCGTCGCAACTTTCAGTTCGAAGCATCGGCACACTCGGAAAACACTTGCGCTTTTATTGAGCTTTTTATTACCACATTCTCTTGTGTGCATATCGACAACATTGGCGTGACCACTTCTCAGAAACAATACGGTCTATAATATAATCGACATTATTTAAATACATACACAGCTGAATCTCTTTTAGTACGATTTTTACCAGGGCTGTGGAGTCGAAAACGAAGCAAAAACGACGTAACCCACACATAGCAAATTTCACAGGAGGCACAAAAAACGTGTTTAAAAGATTTTCGGCCATATGCAAATTATGAAATAAACATAACCTTGAGGTGCACGGAGATTTCTAAACTGGTGTTTAATTGTCATAATCTAATATTATTTATATGAACTGTTTGATAAATTTTTCTATTGTATTTCTTGATTTTTTATGTTGAATTTGATGTACTGTGTATTTTTATTTTATATTTTGTCTTATTATATTTCTCAAGTGCATGGCGAATTGGCGTCAGCTGTTATGTCATGCACTGTAATTTTAATTTTTAACAATAAATAAATAAATAAATATTAACTGAAGAAATTGTCTAGTTGAATTAGTCTTTTTTCTTGATTAAAATTTTTACAAGCCCATCTTTTTTCAAACTTAAAGGCAAAATGTAGATACTTATTCGGCGTTTGCAGCTTACATCCTTTTGATAGAACGTGTATCAAGTTTGATACATTGTGATTATCGAAAAAAGCTGTTTTGCAAAAACTGTGGATTACGTCCGTTTTCCTTTCCACAGTCGATATGTATGTATGACATAAATATGTGAGTAAATAAATACCTAATTAATAAATTACCCAATTGTTTAATTTGATTTGTATAATGGTGAATTTGTCGCTTAAAACCTGTATTGCATTCCTATAAAAAATCAACGCATATGATTTTTTTTAATAAAAAATATCTTAGAATTTGTATACACAAACTGAACGTGGCTATTGCGTCAACCAAACCAGTAATCAATTTATTCTGCTCAGGTCTTTATTAAATTTATTTTCTTGAGAGTTGTTATCAACTTTGTATGGCAACGTTAAATTGGTTTAGGGTTAACATGAATGTCAGATTTATTCCCGCGTGATCACTTCTTTGTCACTGAATGTATGTTGTTATTTTTTTATTTTAGATCTAGTTATTTATATCAAACAATTTGTATTAATTTATGAGACGAGTTCCGAAGTTTTCCTATGTTTTATTTCTCTTTGCCATCATTGGCGAACTACTGTCAAAGTAATATTGAAATAACTTTGATTGATAACGACATAATACTTTCATTTATTTTTACCCTGTACAATTATATTGTAATCTCGAGTTTCTTAATTTATATGTTTTCAATTTCGGAATCACGGGATTTATGATTTATCGTAAATTAATGTTTTCAATTTTTCATATCAAATAATTTAAATATAAAATATATCAGGCATCTATCCTAACAACCAAGGCGCCGATTTTTTTTTGTATCACATGATATCTTAATATTGATTTTAAAATATATATACTTCACTGGCGAGATGTCGATGATACCGTCTTAAAATGAAATTAATTGCAACTGAATTTTGATGTCGGCCATATACTTATATGTAAAATTATATTTGTATAACTAAAATACTTTGATATTTTTTCATTTTATACCGTCATTCTACATGCACATATTTTACTTACAGTCACTAATTATTGTTGTGTTTTTTTACAGTGAATTTTGACAAGTTAAACGAAGCAGTTTTCCAAATGATGGTAAGTCAGTTTTTTATATCGCTAATAAAGTTTATTGTATCCATTGTTAGAGAATATACGAATGACTCACTCATAAAATATAATTAATGATGCATTCAACAATATCGTCTTTTTATGTTAATTTTATAGTGTGTACTTGTATCTTTGGCGTTAGTCTTGTTAGCGTGATCTATAATGATGTGGAGATGAACTCTTCAGAAATCGGCTTTCTTTAAATATTCCTACAAATTATCTGATTAAACGCAGTGATAAGTCGAATTACTATTACGGTAAACCAATCAGTTGTACTTCTTTAACGCTGTGTTGTTGCAATTTTTCAAATGAAAAACAATCATCTTAAAAAAAAGCATGGCCTTAACTTTGTTATCGACTATCTTGTACTAAATTGCAAGAATTTTCGCTGGTAGATCTCAGCTGTAAAAACTTTTATCCGTTACTCTAAGCGCGCCAATAAATATCTCTACTTTTTTTTAAAGGTTTGGTTCGTTAGTTTAATTTTTAAACACTCTAGAGGAGTGAGCCCGAGCTTCCTTATTCTTTTTATATTTGTTAGATGTGCACATATTATTTTGTTTGTATAATATTATATATATCAGTTTAAACATTACACGGTAAATTATTGCATATGTTTGTACACAATAACCTCAGTAAAAATCACTTAAATATTTTGTATCACTTTTAGTATTGCTCAACAATGCGTAGCTTGTATTTTATGTACATACATTATTTTCTCTTTATTTAGGTCACTTCTTATCAGCCAAATCGATATCACGTTTTGAGATATTTTTTGTATCTAGATGTTCCTTTTTTAACACTTTAGTACCGAAACGTTGAAAATCAGATCGAGAAGCGACGTGACCCCTGACAAATTTGCGTAATATTTGCATTGCATTTATTAAGCTATATCATTGAATATTACAATAAATATCAACTAGATATCATTGGTATTTACCAAAAAGTTGAAATGAGAAGACTTTTGCAATGTGAATTCACACCGCTAGGAACTCGAAGTTAAAGGTCTATCTTAAAATCACTTTTACTGTACACGAAAAAAAAGAAACATTAACTTATAATGCAACAAAATATTAAAGCAGTGGAGTTCTACCAAGTTAATGCCAATTTAATCAATCAAGAAACGTTAACCTTGAAAGTGCGTCGATGGAGTTGTTTTAAAAATTTCAGACTCCAACATAAAATGCGGTAGTTTTTTGTTACTCACTTATCTTTCTTTATATTGTTATATTGAATGATATGTCATCATGATTCATGAACAATTGTACTTCTGTGTTCTTACGATCCGCAAATAGTGAACATCAATAGAAAATTTAAATTAACTTTGATTATTCCACGTATTGTGTTACTAACTGTGACACGTGTTTCGCCTCTTTCAGAGGCATCTTCAGACTTACTATCGCAAAGTTTGCTTAAGTAATGAAGCAAGACTGATTCTAACATTTTAAAATTATAAAATTACAAAATGGAGGTTTGGGTTTTTTTTCCTTTTAAGAGGAGCAAGGAGGGGGGTGTAGAATCGAAATAAAACAAACAGATAATGATAAAAGGGTTTAAAGATGAATAGCTTAGAATTTTTAGAAATTAATAAAACTCTTAACAAAAAAGAAATATTATTAAATAATATTCTTAATAGCACAGGTGGTTCCCCGTTACTCAAATTGTTTCCAATTAATAGAGTAATCACAAACCTAGCTGATTAATTGTAGCTCATTAGTTTAATAGTTTGTAATCTTTAACGTCATTAGTAGTATGATTAAATTTGTTTGCACTGTTTCGATTTTATAATCCCCTCTTTGCTTCCCTTAAAAAGGAAAAATCCCAATCTGATTGATTACAACTCATTAGTATAATTAGTATCATTATCTGTTTGTTTTATTTCGATTCTAAACCCCCCTCCTTGCTCCTCTTAAAAGGAAAAAAACCCAAACCTCCATTTTGTAATTTTATAATTTTAAAATGTTAGAATCAGTCTTGCTTCATTACTTAAGCAAACTTTGCGATAGTAAGTCTGAAGATGCCTCTGAAAGAGGCGAAACACGTGTCACAGTTAGTAACACAATACGTGGAATAATCAAAGTTAATTTAAATTTTCTATTAAAATGAACTTCCACAAAGTTACCGTCGAAACCGTCGAAAGTAGTGAACATCAAATTTGACCTGCTTACGATTCAAACGTATTTACAGCATATGCGTATGTTTAATAATGATCTGCTGCTTAAAATTAAGATTTATAAAAATAGTCGTATTTTTATTACTTTAATTAACTCCACTTCTATCCAAAATTTAATAAATCCACGATTCCGTCACGTATTATACTATCAATAATAAGAAAATCGACCCCTTTTATTCAGATTTTCACAACATATTCCACGCGAGTGTTTATTTTACGTCTGTTTTAAGCTAAGCTCTAAGTTAGTTAATGTTTTTATCAGCACGCACGCCGCCACAGTCATATATCCTGCCGAATCTATATCACTTTTCAAAAACTTTACGAGATTATAAGGGTCCCAAACTTTAAATTTACACCTACCAACGAACGGATCAGACGACCCGAAAAGTTTGCTTCGAAACGAACTGAGCTCGTGATATCCAGCTTCAATATACTTGAGGTTGAATAAAGGTTGAATCAAACTTTTCAACTTTTCACCACAAGATATCATTAATTGCAGTACTTTACAGCTCCTGTTTTCGGAATATGGCTTTGTTTTCTCGATTACGGTTACAAGATTAAATTTGTTTATTTTAATGACATCTTTGTTTATTAACGGCAGTTATATCGTTACCTACAAATAGAAAACCACACTTTTGATTTTTTTTTTTTTTTTTACTTTTAAATAAAAAATTTAAAATTGTTTAAAGCGTCACTTTAATTCCATAAAACACTATTATATATTTATTAGTTAAGTGCGAATTCGATTTCATTCAACGTGAAAATGTTGTCTTATCATATCATACATTTTATGTTTATTTTTTATTTGACTTATTTTCAGAACAAATATAAAACTTATTTCACTTACTTTAGAAGCGATTACTTTCAGACTAGATAAATCGTCATTGGCTATGATAAGGTTGGCATTGATTCTAATCTTTCTATTATCAGTGTGTAGTGTATACTATATTAATTTTGGGGGGGGATTTCAACGGATACAAAATAAGGAAGTGAACGAAGACCCACCACTTGCATTCATATTTTTTATGTAAAAGGAAGTCTATAGATGAACATAGCCTCTACAAACAAGAATATATTATATTGTTTACTATCATTATGTAGATAAAACATTTTTTATCATATGTATTTCGATAATGGCAGTTGATCCAAAGAAAACATTTAATAAAATCTTGTAATGAAGATTATGTGTTATGTTACCAAGCATATAATTATAAAAAAATAAGTGAGCCCTTCAATTAATTTCAATGAATATTAAAAATAAATTATAAATTGTTAAAAGTGTTCATTTCAATATCAATATGTCTATAGAAAATCAGAAGTAATATTACAGGTTGTTATTATCAGCTACCATATTATTAAATTCGGCTACCATAGCACGGTTTGATTGTGGTATGTTAGTATTGCGGCAATCCAATCGAAATTTATATAAAGCCTATTCATATGGACCAATTTATTATGCTTCATCGACGAAAAATCTTGCTGCCATTTGTTAAATTCAATGATTTACTTAAAAACATCTGTAATATATTTTGATTTTTAGATGAGCCATTCGAGGCCCACAAATAAAATAATACCGCGGTTTGTACACCCCTCCTTAAAATGAATCGATTATACTTTTACTGCATGGATTATTGTGACAACAAAAAACAAACTGCGATAAAATACTCATTGAAAACATAATAATATTATTTCGCTTGGAATAAAAGAACAAAGTCTATTATCAATCATTCTTCATTTCGATTTTATGGCAGATAATTGAAAGGACTTCAGGGCCTGACGAAATTAAATTTAATTGGATCGCCTGTTCTAACTGGCCAATAAAGGTTAAACAGGCCCATTCGGTATCCGGAATGGCCTTCGGCATAACGGTTAACCCTTAAAGTCATCTCCGGAAATGTTCCTTTCTCATTGAAGTATGATAGTTGCAAGGATTCCCCCCACTACATACAATTGTCTGTCCAATATAAAACATATTTATGTGCAGGACATTGTTTTGTTAGGAACTGCAATTCCATCAAGTGAGACGCATTAAAGGGGAGGTCTCTTTGTTTACGTTCACAGGATGTTTTCCTGGATACGCTGGAGTTTTTTAAGGGCGTCTTCAAAGGTGAATAATAAAGTAGAGATACCTGAAATACATTTAGAAAATTCAACAGAAGCATTATATTCAGGCTTTTAAATGCGTTTTCTGATCCGTAAAAATATTTGAAATATTCTGCTATAAATAAAACCGTATTTAAAATAGTTTATTTAAAAATATATAATAGTTTATGCAAAAAGGTACTTGATTTTAACTTGTAACTTATACATCTATAACTGTTTGTAAGTCCGATCAATCCCGTGTTTTTCAGAGATGTTATATTATATTTATATAGCCGGATTACTAATTCTCGTTATTAACTAATTGATCATCAAAAATTTAAATGAATATATTCCACAGGTTTTATAACAAATTATGACATGTGTTTCGCTTTTTTTTAAAAACTTTTTCGAACAAACTATCGTTAAGTTATTTACAAATAAACTAAAGCTCAATTCTAATTCTTAACATATAAAATTAAGGAATAGAGATTAGAATATTTTTATTTTTGGTATAAGATGTTAACATAAAAAACTAATTCCTTTATGTGGACGAGTAAATCCCAAATGAAATGTTTATAAAGGCTTTCATAATGATTATAAAGTTATTATATGAGTTAATCGTTTCGTCTTCATTCCGATTTGATGATTGAATAGGGGGTGGAAATCCACGCTTCTTAAGAAATCGATGAATAAAAAACAAAATAAGAATGTATTGATTCGCAAATTCAAATCAACCAAATAATATGAAAGTACAATAGCTTTTATATCCAGGCTACAGTGCTGGCTGAATTCTAGGAGTCAATGACTTTGTGTCGCCAAAAGTTAATTTATTGTACATAAGTATGGATTTATTCATTTATACAACAGCCTGTGAATTTGTGTATCATAAAGTTTTTTTCTTCTATCCTCTTATTCGGGAGAAAGTAAACACTAACATAGTTTGTCGACGCAATGAAAGATTACGAGCCACCGCCGACCGGCGACTTTTATTACACGTAAATAAATTGTCGTTGGATTACGCTTCACGTATTACGTATGGCCGGCAGTGATCTCTTAAACGTAAAACAAACATCGCGGTGGCCTGGTCCGTCTGTATCTGCGATGAAATCGAAAACGACCGAAGCTTCGGTTAGAATCTATGACGCTTTTTGCTTGATGATGTGGTGGCAATGCGATACTCGAGAGATAACTTGTTTATGATGATGCATTCAAACAGAATTATATGAATAGTTTTTTAAACATTAACATTCGTTGAAATTAACCGCGAATTTATTATACTGAATATGTAGTAAAACGTGATGCAAACAAAATTGTTAAAAAATATCCACATTATTAATTAAACATCAGGGTCAGCTTAGCTTTTTATCATGAATATTGTCAACCGATTGATGCCCGTATTGAGCATTCATTACGTGCTCTATTAAAAAATTATTGCAATACTCACAACGAACACAATATTTGCAATATGACAACGAATACAATATAAAAATCAATCAATTCAAAATACCGGCAAATATTTATCGAACCAGTAATTTTGAGCAGATGGCAGTGCCTCCTGTATAACGCACACAATTGTAGTATATAGTGTATGTTTTGTATATGCGAACAATATGACATAGGAAAGCAATCTGTGTTGGACTTTAAAAAAACAAAAGCAAAATCAACAAATTTGCGTTTATTTGTGATATTGGTGTAAACATTTAAACTAAAAAACTTTTGAAATTGAATCGAAAATCCTTGAAAACGGACAGACGTCTATTCAATCGACGTTCTACTGTATAAAAATATAATTATATGTACTTATTAAATTGAAAAATATTCACACTCGTATTTTTTTCATTTCTTGTTTCACTACTTTTATAAAAGTTGATTTGAAAGTGTCAAATAATTTGATTTTTTCTCCTGGGCTGTCGATTTAATTAACCCTCCAAGGACGAGCGTCAGCTAATGGTCACAGTAAACACCGTTGTCTATTGATCCCACTATTCATCCTTTTTCTACCTGAATATCGTTGCTTTCGCTCATATTTGGTTTAGAAAGGTACAGACTACAGTTAGTCATCAGCCGTGAGGACAGAAACGGCCTCCAAAAGCACATGTGATTTTTTTAATTTCCGTCCTTTTTAATTTACTTTTTGAAACTGTTAGTTATTTTTTTATAAAAACATCAAATTGTTAACAGTTATTTTGCTAATATATTTGTATTGAAATTATGTTGATCTAAAAAGGTCAAATTGTAAATATTTAAAAAAAAAATCACGTTTAGCTATATTTCAACCCCGAATGTTTGCGAGCCCATACGGTCACTTTTACTACTGCCCATACTCAATATTACACGGCAATAAAAGGATTAGCATGACCATATAGTCATGCGGGGTTTCTATACAACAACTTTGCATTTTTTTTTTAAATTTTGGATAGTAATAAAAGTTATCCGTGACTTCAATATGGCTTAGAAAATATTTTTTTTGTCGGAAAAAGCTCTCGTCTCTGGAGGGTTAATGCGGTTATTTCTGTGCAGGCGTCTTTAGCACAGCTTTCAGGATTATGTACATTATATTATTAATTAAAGTGTTTATCCACTATTTTAATTTATTGGGCTAATTCATATCTCATCAACGCTACTAGACTCTCATCCTCAATTAACATAATATATGATCAGAAGTTTTTTTTTTTTCAAACCAACGGGCTTCAAAATGCCTCTCGATTTATTTATCTGGCAGAAGAGATAAAATACGTAGCGATGCCGCATCGTTTTTTGTTGTTTAAAATTTCCGGACCGACAGCTTTTTGTAACTAGATCACGTTCGCTTGAGCTTTAGATAGTGTCTGCGGAAATTTTGCTGGACGGAATCTTTTTATTTCGATGCCATTTGGGTATTGCGGATCAATGCAAATTATTTGATTTACGTTGTGACGTAATGCTGATAAAACTCTCGGTGGTTTGATAAACATTTCTGGAAACAAAAAAACTGGGTTGAAATACATAGATATTATTTATTTGATATGATTGTACAAATGTTTTTTTTTACAAATCTACGCCATATATATTTGATTGCGTACCTCTGAGTATTTCGCCACTTTTGTTGCACCAGCATAATGTTACGTATTATATTTCCATATATTTCTTAATCTGAGACAGTTTATGTTTATCACAGGTGGTTTTTTAGAGCTTTGTTTTTCAAATTAGCCATATTTTTTTCAGTTACAGCCAATTTTACAGCTGACAGCTCATTTTGGTTTTCCATTACACCATGAATATACTTACGCCATAAACGCTTGCAAATTGTACACATTTTTTTTTAAATGATGCCTGCCAGAATTTTACAGTCGATAGATAGCGCTATAGATGCATGCTGGCTGACATTTTTGTTTCCTAATTGGATCTTGTCAATGTGGAAGAGCTGTGGTTTAACAATACGGCGCAACCTGCCACACAGCGCGTGCCACAATCACTTTATTGAACGAAACCATTGATGATAGATGAGTTGTATCCATAAATCTTTTTATAGATGCGACCTTTTTTTCCTTTTTTTGTTAACGTTATTTTTGTAAACAAAATAAATCAAGTATTTTATGCCCTAACTAAAAAAACAGTGCTCTATTTATGTACAATTATTTTGATGAGTACATTACTGGTTATCTAATCTAATAACATGTATCTAATTGAAATATTTTCTTTCAGTTTATTGCTGCTGATGTTTCAGTATTTTGTCATTATACAAAAAAAATCTAAACTTTTTCGCAACTTTTCCGAGAGGCCTATGGAGAAACCATCGCTTCTCTACTAGGTATAATTTTGTCAGAGGGTGAGGCTTACGGCCCCAGGAAGTGATCGATCGCGACCGTATCTTTCCTCCCTCTGTCTTGCAGTCCTTGTACATACCCTTATACGACAGAGGGCGAGAGTTTTGGGTTTTCTGACCACCCCTTAACGATCTTCGGCGCGGTTGTTTTCGATAATCATAACCGTTAGCGCTTCCTTTCTAGTTAATTATTTTTACGGAAGTATCAGTCGCTTGCCATCAATGTTGACGATGAAATGCTTTTACTGTGTGTTTTCTGTATGACAGATCGTATTCTTTTTTAATTTCAGAAACGCCTTTAGCGTATACTTGAAATCCATCAATAGATTATCAAAAATATACGTTCAATCATTTTAGTTACATTAAAAAAAATGCCGGTCATTCAACTCAATGAAAAACGTACAATGGCTTACCCGTTACTCAAGTTTGCGCGGTCAATAATTTGTATCCCTGTATCGATTTTGTTAAGCATTAATTGACTTAGATCAATCGACTTGTAGATTTATGATGCTAGAAGGTATTGATTTTATACCACCCACTCACTACCTATCCAAAAGTTAAAATGCATGGAATGAGCGATATCTTAATAAGTCTCCCTTCCCTCCCTTCCTTCACTTCCCATTCTTATATTCTTTCCTGCGCTAAAAAAGGTTAAATGATCGACTTCAAACTTTTTCTCTTAAATACGCCATAATCTATTTTTGAGGGTGTATGGATATTACCCATGGGTTTATCCAACTAACTTTCTCTTAGGCATGTTTACCTTTTATAGTTTAAGCGCTCGAAGAGAAATGCACAACCATATATTTCTTTCGGCTTATACTATGCCAAAATTTCGCTCAAGATTTCCCATCTTATATAACTATGTGATATCTCATGATGCTTTAAAGCGTTTTTCTGAAGTTGTTGATCTTGGTATAAGATTTGACTCCTCTTTCACCTTTCATTCACATATAACTTCTATTGCACTGCGTGCAAGCAAACTTCTTGGGTTTATTGTTAGACAAAGCAAACCATTTGAAAACCCAACTGAGTTTCGCACGCTTTATGTTTCTTTGGTCTTAAGTACGCTTGAATATGGAGCCCATATGAAAGTTCATACAAGCTGCAATTGGAGAGAATCCATAAGAATTTTTTAAGATATTATTATTTCAAAAAATTTAAATTCTTCCCCTTTGATAATTCCTTAAAGGAATACTACCCCACCAGACTTCTTTTAGGAATGTTATCATTTCACTCTCGATTGTTTTTTCGAAGATTGTTTTCAAGCTTAAAGCAATTTTCTCTTCTCCTTCGGGGCCGAGTTAGTAATCCAATCATGACTATTAATTAATCAACATGCTCCCAATTTATTCTTACGTGGGCGAAACTATGTGCAAAAACTTTTATTTCTAAAAACTTATACCTCGCTTAGGAGGTATGAGTCACTAGTTCCAAGGGCCGTTCGATTGATCAACGCATTGCCTAGAGAAGTGGAAATTTTTAGTGATAGTATTTGTGAACTGTTTGATAAATTTTACTATTATATTTCTTGATTTTTTATGTTGATTTTGATGTACTGTGTAGTTTTATTTTATATTTCGTCTTATTATATTTTTCAAGTAAATGTCGAATTGGCGTCAGCTGTTATGTCATGTACTGTAATTTTAATTTTTAACAATAAATAAATACATAAAATGAGAATTCTAGCATTCTTGAGAATGTGAAACTTAATGTTCCTGATCATTTTTTGAGGAATCGCGGATATGAATTGTTTGTTATTCTAAGACAGTGGTAGTCAACTTAGTCCCTACCACCTACTAGTGGGTGTTTCATCTTTCTTGATGGGTGTTAAGGGGTTTGAAAACACTTTATAAATCACTTTTACTGTGGAACCGGTGGACGGTTATAAAATTTGACTACTAGTACTATTTTTACTACAGATATACAAAAGTAGGCGGTATGTATAAAAAGTTTAACTACTCCTGTTCTAATGTGTAGAACCAGACTGCCACTGGGGAGAGCTTTAACAGTGCTTAACAATCATGCTTCGGATGTTGACATATTCCGCGTGGTGGTGAGTGTGTTCATACGATTGTTTTTTTATGTATTAAAGTGAACATTGTTACAGCTTATTCAGTTGACTTCCTTCCTTGTCAATTTCTAATGATCATTTTTATTCTACTATTCGCTTTACAATATTTTGTTATATTCTTTTTTACATTGCAAAATCAATAAATTTATAATTCTTTTGTAAGGTACATTTTATTAAATAAATCTATTTTTTTAGTTTGTACGTTGCAATAGCGGTAACCAAATTAATGGTGTATGTAATTTGAAAATGACACTCTGATCAAAGTAGAATCTTTTCAAATTAGAATCGTATCTGTTTTTCAACAGAAAAACCAAATAATTACTGAATCTGTTTCATTGAAAACAATCCCAATTAAATTATATTGTCACCGTTTACGAGGCAAGGGGGATGCTGAAATCTGAGAAGCAAAATTCAATTATTTCACATTGCGGTGATACTATCACTAATTTCTCTCAATACTTGAACATTTCTTTGCACCATTGACCGAGACCTTCTGCATCAAAATCGGTCACGTTCAAATTTGCCCACATTACAATAAATCCATAGTTCAATAAACTCGTATGATACTAAATAAAAATTTCATTTCAAACTTGACGTTTGAATAATTTTAATGCGGTATCTAGAGCGACGACTACAATAAAATTGGAAAAAAAACTACGTTATGCTAATTAAATAAAATTCGAATAAAGCGTTAAAATAAACGGAAAATGGCTTGACGTACCTTTATGTCACCTGCTCTAGAAACCGTACGACCACCGTTTTGTTGTCGATATTGTCAAAGTAAATTATTAATAGCATCATAAGTATATGTTCACACGTGGAATGGCACGTGTCGTGCGTCTTGGTGATGTCGTTTCACTTTTGTCAACTTCTTCTTGAGTCTTAAAATAGAATTTTCCAGGTCATTACCAAACTCTGTTTAGGTATCTCTTAAGTTAAAACACAAAATTCCATTATTTATGATAATGATATCTGCCTCAAAAGTGTATTTCCTGTAAATGAAATTGAGTGTATCTGTTTAAATATTATATATTTATTTAACATGTATAACGTATCATATTTATTATTTTTAATGTATTCAGTTTTTATTGTGATACCTATCTCCCGTTTTTATATCTTTCCATTTTTATCGAAATATGATAATAATTATAGTGAATCACCGTTTTTATGTTTTTGAAAGGACCGACGAAAAAACATGCAAATATAAGGTAAACGTAGATTGTGAGAATAGATTTTTTCATATATTTGTGTTTTACATTAAAATTAAATTCGATTTCGTATTCGGTATTCGTCATCAGTCAATAACTAAAAAATCCTTCGGCTCACCATAAAATCTAGGTATTTCACATGCAAATTACAAGAAATAAAAACTTAAAAACAAGTATTTAAAGTAATACAAAACTACGGGATTCTAATTATTTTACTTGGCTAACAGGTAAACGTGAATTACAGGCACGTAAAACGGGGTTCTATTGGTAAAAATAATGATTTTTTATTCCGCTACATTTTATGTAGCATTATATTAACTGTCATATTTAGCAATACTTTAATTGTGCTGTACAGATAATATCTAATTAATAAACACTATTTGTTGACTAAACATATTTAAAAGCACGTACAAATAATTTCATCGCATTTTAAAGACAATATCAAGGTAAATATTTTTCTAAGGATATTTTTTTGCTTCTCTTTCTATTTCGCGTTACAAATACACTCCCTATGTGTGAAAGTGAAACCAAAGTAGTTAAATGAAATTTCCAAGGCTTATATAAAAAGAGTGAACTCGCGTAGGTACTACTAAATCTTCTTTCACCTATTTTATACGAGCAAGTTCACGGCAAAAAATCTAGAAATAGAAACACTTTCACCGAAACTAAAATTAAATTTTGAATTCCTGGTAGACTATTGTATTTTTAAACGTGTTATATGTACTTCTATTCTAATAAAACATTTTAACGTAAAGTTTGAAATAAGGATCGATTATAAATAAATCAATCACAGCTTGTGTTTTTCACAGGAATACTAACCCGTTCTATACTAATACTAAAGAGCGGGTAACCGATAATTTCATTGTCAATATGTATATTGTAACCTTTAGGCACACCATTTTTTACACGATTTTGACCACTAAAAAGAACAAATACTATATTTTAAATGAATTATTTGTTCTAGTACGATTCCCAGACAAAAAAAATACAGAAAATACAGAAAAGCATTTCCTAATAACAATAAATTCAACAACACAAAATATTAATAAAAAAAAACAAAACGTTTATTTTTATTTTATAAAATCGATATATGACCAGCCCCTCATACAAGTCCCCGTATATAATCAAGTAGCAATGAAAATTATTATTTTTTCTTAATTAAAATACTTAATACTTAAATATTATTTGTAATTAACCTCATTATGACATTTTTACACGATTTTCTACACCAAAATTTTAATTCAGTATTCATATTTTTTTATCAATATATTTCAGGAAACTTATATTCAATTTGTCTATGAATTCTATAACTTTTTTACACGGTTTTTTGTGATACGTATCTATTGTCCAAAAAAAAGAGTTGATTGTATATCCCAATTGAAGTTCCTTGAATGCGGCCTTTTTAAACGAAAAGGTTTTACCAAACTCTTAACCAAGGAGATAAAACCTCTACGATCTTCAACCGGATAATTAATATTGTAAGATTTTAAGGACAGAATACTCACAGCACGGCGAGAAAGTTTCAAGATTTCTTACAAAGAAGCGCGTAAGAGCTTCCTGCGCGTTTCAGCCACGTCTGTTGCGCGCACGCCGCCCGATACGCACGTGACACAAATTATTTATAACATCCCCTTTCAACAGACGTCCGCGCCCGCCCGCTCAACTTTCTATTCATACGACACCGTAATATAATAAAAGCTTTCACATATCACTAATGCTATCGGAAATTTGTCGCCTGCTATTTCTAGAAGTTATTATTTTTAACTATTTCTATATATAAATATTTTTAAAATAATTTAATTTTAAAATAAAATAATTTTACATGCCGAACTTCGACCTTTTGTGCAAAGGGTATTCAAAATAAAAAAAAATATATTTTTAGTACAGTTTGGGTAATTGGGAATATTTTCGTGTAGTCGAACTTTGTATCCATTTAACCTCGGATTAAAAAGAAATAGCTTTTTTAAAATGTTAAAATTGAATTCAATATATTATGTAACTTTTATAATAAGTTATCAAGAGTTTCTCAAAGAATACAATATCATATAAATGTATAAGCGCGTCGATAGGTCGGTCATTGTTTTAAACAGGTCAAACTATGTGATTCGAAACCAATTATCGTAACTAACTTATGATTCATTATTAGCCGTAGATGGTTGGTAGCCAGTGGTGTAGTGGGGCCAGGTCGGCGACCTCGCACCTGAAAATGAGGAAGGCGCCCTTCCACCTTTTTGACTTGTCACTTAATTTTCAAGTAAATACATATATTCAAAATCGTTTTTTTTATTGCTTTAATTGTTAAAACTTTTTTTACTTCGGACAAATATTTAAAAAAAAAGGGAAGAAATCAATTTCCGACCTGATACATATTTGTTTACCACTTCACCACTGATGTTAACGTTCCAGCTCATCCAGTCTACGTGGTTAATACAGTCATGGTCCCTAATTTTTTTTTAATTTCAGAAAATTATTTTCTTATCGTTTTATGTGTGTTGAAGTGCCACCAAATGATCCGGTAGTAAAATCGACTAGCTTACTACTAATCCTCTTATATCATACTTCATCCATTTTATCCGTTCGAATGAGAGGTTGGGTTTATCTTGCAGTTCTCGTTCGAACACTACGAACTAAAGCAAATATGGTTCATTGTAAAATATATCTAATATGAAAATATTCGCTGCTAACTGGTTTTTAGTTGATATATTTATCTTTTATAGATTATCGGTAGTACTAATAACTAAACTAATAAAAAACTATTATATTTATAACGAAACTTTAAGTGATGCATATAATATAATGGTATAGCATTTTCAAGATGAAAGGGTACTCATTAAAGTAATATTATAGGTCAATTTTAAGCTCGGTCGTTTATGATACGCGCACGCACCCCTACGATATTTACTGGATTTTAAGGTCTTAACCATATGGCGTCGAAGGGTCTCCGTGCTGGGCTAATTTTGTAGCTTTTATGAGCAGCTCTCCTCAACTGATTCGATGTATTTTTTATGAGTAAAGATTAAATTAATAAACTTAACAGAAGCGGAGCCCACAAAATGTCTTCCGGCTTACTCGATTCACGATAATATTGGAGAGACGGTAGTGTTTCGTCTCGATTTATTGAACATATTCGTTCACTTAAAATAATGATAAAAAACACACACATCTACAATTTTGTTACACTAGTTCAATCTTAAATACCCTAGGATACTCACGAAAATAACCCCCCCAATGACCAACTTAATATCAAAACATCATCGTTACTGAAACCATTTTAAAACGCTTATTCAATTAGACATTATCATTATAATTTGAACTTATGCCGTTAAAATTAACTAGGCATATTGTTAATATTGTTTTTCTGGAACAATTTAAACCAAAATAATCGCAATGAATATTTTTTTATGAATGATCTTAAAGATGTTAGAATAGTTAGAATATGTACTGTATTTTTCTTTTATGTTATACATATATTATAGATAAACTAGCTTTATTGAGGTATTTTTTGACGAAAGCTTAAGCCGAATTTTTATTACCTGAATCATATAATTCTTGTAATGGTAAATACTTTTTTACATACCAAATATTTTTTGACCGAGACTTGTGTTACCTGGAATTATGGAAGTCCTTTAACTTACGTTGAATATTAACCATCAAGCACGAATATCCACTAATTAAAAAACCTTTACTTCGTTTAATTATTGAACTTGATAATTTGACCGTGTCATGTCTGTAATTTTACCGAAATATAAAAATTGTATGTTGCGGCCGTTCAACGGGTGGTGATTTTTAAACAAAGCTATTTATTAAACACAGGATACATTTTATCTCTAGTGTGCCGGATCTATTCACCAAATTTTTATTTAAGCCGAATATTCAGCTCGTGTCCCTGAACGTATGGCCGAATGCCTTTAACCCTTAGCTGAGTACATGCCTCGGTCCATGTTTATGTGTCAATTAGCCGCCTGCCTACCGAGGCAATAATTGACAGCGAACGTAATGAAAAGATGCAGGTATCCAATTTTGTTCGCATGTATTTTATTTATTCGAAAGAAAGCTCTTTCTTCGCTTTACAAGAGTTATAATTTTTTGTTTCCTGTTTAGAAACTGAAACGTAAATGGATTCTTCGAGCAGACTCATTATGAATAATATAAGTTTTTTTGTGTTTGTTTTTTTATTTGTCCATTTTAAATATATAATAAAAAAATGACTTTTACTAACTACCTTTGTGGCAGGCGGCAATGTCCTGGTGGTTTTTATCGTGACCACCTATGGCCACGTAGTTTTTTTTTTCTATTTTCATTTAATGACTTCATGATAATCCAACGTGTGACAACGTTTGCTTGAGCAGTAATAAATGGATTGCAGCCATTTCCTAACATTATTTTCTACAATCAAACCTAAAATAGGAGTGATTTCAAAGTCATTATTACTAAACTAAATATTGATAAAATGTGACCAAAACGAAATTTATTTTTGATCATTTACAAGAATAACAGCTATCCTTTTATCATGCATACAAAATCGTATTTCAATTGATAGCGATCATACAATTATTAACAAAGCTTTTACCAACCAGAAAATTGTTGATAACGATTCCGAAATTCATCTTATTACTAAATGCTTCAATAAACAAATGTATGCGTAACTCAGCAGCCAAAATTTAAGTCATATCTCTCGTCTGACAACACTGACCCTCAATTTTGCATAGTAATTATTTCACCGGAAATTGCCTCTTACAAGCAACGGTAAGTAATTATGGAGCATAGACCCGAAGGAATAAGAATTTATTCCATGCTTCACGTGCATTATTTGATGATGTCGGGTTGTATCTATCGCCAGGCAACGACGACACGTTGCTTTAGAAGCGGCCTATTGCTCACAACACAACACAAACTGACGATTTTATGTATATTTTGAGTTACATACATTTTGTTTTTCTCAAAAAAAAAATAACACTTTTTTTGTATAAATTCTACATTTTTTTATGTTATCAGAACCGCTTTCGCTTATCAAAGCATTATTACATTTTGATCCTATTCTTACTAATAACCTATATAAAATTTAAATGTATAGCATTTTTTGTACTAGTTATACATTTTTAATAAAGATCAGCTCGAACATTATCAACTATCAAGTGCTCGTTATTAGCTAAACCGGTCGTGATATTTATTAAAAAATGGAAAAAAAATATTTTCGATGGATTCGGCACTAGATTTGTAGAAGTTCATTTTAAATGTACGATTTAAATAGTTTTTTCGGAACACTTTTCACAATATGTTATTAAACAACCTCAAAAATAACCAAGTTATTTTTGATACAAAAGTATTAATTTTCTTGACCAAAAACTTTTAAAATTGATAAAATATTTGCAGCCCTTACAAGAGTTATCCACATCATTCTTTTCTTTAACCTCTTAAAGTTTTATTATTGAAAGAATACCACTATTCGAATAATCCATTTAGAAAATTTCTAGTTTTCATCGCTAGCACGTCTCAAAAAAGATAAAAATATCTTAAACATTTCATTTAAAAATATTTCAGTGTATGTCGTATGACAAACATTAAAAGCAAACGTTTTGGTCCACTGGTTGCCTTGATTGGGTCTCGTAGGTGAGAAGAAACATTCTCTGGCAATATGACGAAGTGCCTGGTGGCTATAGCGCAATCTTTGGTAGAGGGATAATATCACGCGTAATAAGATTTTAGAATTTATTATTAGCCTTTTTAAACCATATTGCCTCGCAATGTTGTGCACGTGTATCCTGAATACTGTACGCAATTTGATATGTTGTCGGATCCATAATAACAATATGTAAAACAACAGTCAGATTATTAATTATCTGTTGAAACTAAATATCATATTTGCAAATATTAATTCCTGATTATTATTGTGTTGTTCGAATAACCAGGTTATCTATGGATAAGGCAGGTATACAGAACATTAGATTCACATTGAAAAAATCACTACCATCACAATTAGCAGCCAACGATTCACTGCCGATAAAATTCATCACTTAAACGAAGTTATCCAAAACATTCATTAATTTTTCACATATTCTGATAAACTTCTAATATAACTATTTGCCTTTTTTACCTTACCCATTAGAATGATATTTTTATCTTTTAAAGTGACCGCATCAAGATCCATTTTAAAGTATGAACACGGTGATCTATCTCGGCTGTTGTTTTTGTGGGAATATTTTATATATACGTTTAAATATCTGACGTTACAGCTAATGCCAGTGCGCCAAATATTATGAAATCGGAAACTCATACGAGATAAAGTCGGTAAGAATTTTTGTAAGTGACTCGGTTTCAACTCAATGTGAAATTACATCCATGTCACTTCTATCAAAAATCTTAATTTGATATTGACCTTGCTGGAACATGAACCGAGATACGTCTGGTTGCTAAGGTAAGGATCTTGCCACTAGACTACAGAGGCCGAGATTTTTTTTCGATATATGCAAAAAAATATATAATAAGTGTTATTTAGAAGCTTTATATATTATTTACAAGATTCATTACATAACTGAATATTTTTACTGTATTACATTAAAGCTCTTGTTCCTGCCATAGGGTTTAATGTCATGCGTTACTTCCTTGATAATATTGTGCGTGTGTTTTTACAGTCACGCCTTTTTGACACTAAATACACTGACTTCGTATAAACTACTATTAATATTATATTATTTTAGCTTAGTGCGATGTATGAATCTTTATGCACGCACTAATATTATGTCAGCAGAACGTGACAAAACAAGTTAGTGTGCAGTAGGTTGTCACGAATTAAGACTTAACTGCCGTGACATTCGCACTTACTGTCGCTTAATTGTTTTTTTTATCTCATACTAAGGTGTCATTCACGCCTGGGTACACATACTTATATACTTAAAAATATTTCCCCTTCCGCCTTTTCTATATTGAATTATAGCATTTAGCTTTTGACTTATTCTTTGAGTATTATTCTTAATCATTTTAATGGCGAAACACATTAATAAGCAGAAAGATTTAGAAAATAATTGTGACTACTGTTCTTCAAAATGTCTGCATTATTAAAACATATCTTTTACTATATGTAGGTAGCATAGAATCAGTTAGATCCTATGGCGCAGCGGTTAGCGTTGTTTGCTTCTGTACCGGATATCACGGGTTCGAGTTCCAATACTCTTTCGATCGATTTATCGATTTCTGTTTGAAGGCATGTGTGTTTGTGATGTCTTCAAATTCCCTCCCACCCTTCCGATCCTTCAATATCTGGGCGTAGTAAGAGATATTAGTAAACCACTAGTCCTCTCCTAGCATTATCCTTCTATCCTTACTACTCTCTTTGGAAAAGAGAGGTTGAGCGACCGACTAACAAACAGTTTTCGTGGGAAAATTTTTGTTGAGATACTTCCATTAGGAAGCATATGAATCGAATTGGGAGCAGACATGAATTAAAAAAAACAGTGTTTTATTGGAGTTAAATCCAGAATGAAGATACTACATAACTTTACACTTTACTTTTCATTCGGACTATTAATAAATCAAATGATGGGAAACAGCAGCTTTAGAAATTGATTAATAAATACATACACGTTGTAATGTTTGTGAAGTAATAACTGTTTTTATTTTACTCATTACAGATCTATTATATAAAAGAAGTATGTATTATTTAAATCGACATCGTTATAAAAAAATATACTTTCCTTATGAATTAAGTATAATTTCACTGGAACTAAAGCATCAGAAAAATAAAAAAGTCCAGTGTTGTTTATTGCTAAACCAAATAAAATATTATGAGTGAAAATAAAAATGTACCTATGGGGATACGTAAAAAAAGTCGAAGACGTTCACGGTAAATTTTGGGCTTCCAATCTATTCACAAGCTGTCGCCTTCAAATGATATTATCAAAGGAATTCTAGATGCAAACAACACCGTGATAAAACTGTACCATAACAAATAATATGAAAAGTTCAATTCGCCACGCCATTTCTGAGGCTTTTTTGTGCATGAGCTTTACCGGCGAAACTACTTGCAGATAGTATTTCTTGTTTCTTCATTTCGATTTTCTTATTTTTATTTTCGTGAAAAAGTTGATATTGTTGAGCCTCCGTTCTTATAACCGCTGTGCCTGTTGTGTTTTCTCGGATTACTGCAGTGGCGTGCCCGTTGGTACGCGATTAAGCGAGTATTTCTTCAAAAAATCGTTTGTTTCACGTACTCTTTCGATCAAGAATAATAAACCTTTTTTGTGAAAACATAAAAAAATATATATTATTGTTTCTTTCAATACGCGCTATAAAAGAAATAGGTTTATAAAATATTTTCATCAAGTGCTTGATAACTAATGTTGAAAGATTTTAAATATTATGTAGGTACAACAAGTTGAAACGTTACCAGGTTTGTGGATTATTTTTTTATTATAAGGAGCGAAAACCACGTTATCTTAACATCACGTAACTACATGTACATACTACAATGCTGTCATCAGTTATTTGATTCGTGGACTCTTGTATTATACATATACCGTCTCCTTAATTAATACTACAACTAGGTAAATGCGATTTGATCGAAAATGAAACTCAAACTTTAGTTTATTGACATGCACTAAAGCTATAATCATTGCTTAAAATAAAAAATAAGTGCTATTTATTATACTTGGTAACAATCAAAAAATATTTCACCCAAAAGATATTTAAAAAACTTTGACAATCAAGTTATTTGTTGTAATAAGGTGGCGATATCATGTTGCAAAAAAATATTCTTTACGCCTCCGAAAAGGAACGCTACTGTACATCTTATATAGATCTTTATTTGTTTCATTTGTTTTAAGGTCTGTTTGTCCAAAGTTACACTGACAGTTGTTACCCCCCACCATCTAACTTTGGATATTTTAAAGCTTAACTTTTATTTATTGCCTTGTTTTCCACGAAACGCTACAATAACTGTTTGTTTACCAAACTGGCATGGATGAGTTCATATTTAATACACAATATTTGGCAACAATATACAATAAATTATTTTTTATCGAAATGCATACATATTTATATATTTTTCGCCACAATGGTAATTGGATATCATTGTCATCATAACAGTAATCTTGGCTGTTATCGAAATACACGAATTAACTATTTATTCATATCAATTTTTTATGTTAAACATTTGCAAACTAATTGAAAATGACAAGCCTCAGATATCAAATGTAACCTTAAGCATACTAAAGATTATACCGAACATAAATTATGTGTATTTAATGAAGGTCCTCAATAATTGTAAGACTTTTACGCGATGGTGTATAAAATAAATTTTCTAAAAAACTCAAAAATTGTAAATAATTAATTAGAACACACGCATGTGAAGGTAATGTTTACTTTTAACCAGGACTGTGAAGCCGGAGTCGTGGAGTTGGATTGTTTTAACCGACGTCGTGCTCGAAAAAAACTAATAACTTCGAATCCTTTTAAAACAATCTGTTTACAAATTGCTATGCTCAAAAGTGGCAACACTTGCATGCTACTAAGCCTAAAAAATAATTAAAATCGTGTTTTTAGCTACGGTCGGAGTCAGAATCGACTTATTTCTTTACAAATTAGTCAAATTAATGTAGTCTAACGTCGTAAGACGCGTTAGTGTTAAAGGAGGATTTTCGGAGTCTCTTTCAGCGTTAATGTTATTGTTAATTATTGTTCTTTTCCATCGTTGCCTTCAGAGGCCAGAAATCTACAGTAAAGCCAGTTCACGTCGATACTGCGTGCATTGATATGCATAATAACAAATTTTACACTATATTAAATTACAATGGCGTTTGCAGTTATATTATAAACTTATTACTGGTGGGTATTTTAAACTGTGGGAAATTTAATCGGAGTTTGAGAAGAACGATCCATGAATAAAAAATGTACAGAAAGCAATGAAATTTTCTTTCCAATGCCGTCGACTCGACAATATACCAAGCTAACAATAATATTACAGTGCTTAAAATATTGTAGTCATATTACAAATGAATGACTGATTTTTTATTATTTGCGTGTAACATCATACATAAAAGTATGAATTGTCGTAGTTTAAATGAATATTTTTGATCCAAAAAATGAGTTTAAAATATTCAAATCATATCTAATAAAACTACCTCTATTGATATGAATATGATGAATTATATGTTATATCGATAAAAAATAATCTTTGTGAGTTGCAATTATATTGATTGAATCGCGAAAGAAATTTTGATTCACTGTAGTATTATGATCTTGATAACCTTTCGTAAAAATTGAAAACAAGGGAAATATCGATAATATGGCGTTCACACAAATTCACGACGTGCTTTCTCGACCATCAAGTTTAATGATTCGATGATCGTTGAAGTTTTCTTTGCCGCGCGTCGTCGTTTTTCGTATTAAGTTTGTGATTAAGCAATGGCATGGCTTTCCGCTCTATCTATCGGCATCTTCTCACATTGTTTCCCTCCGTTATACTTTGGCATCGCATTAATATCCTTGAATCCTGCACCTTGCCTATTTTGCGCACAATAGAATCGCCGACGTCGTAGCAGTTAACTTAATGTATGACACGAAGAAGCTGTGCCCGAAAACTTATTACTTGACTAGTATTGTCCGTTTATTAACGTAGGTTTTTTACATCCTAGTAGATTTGAAAAGAGGAAAAAATAGTTTAATAAACGTTTCCATCATGTATTAAATGCATGGTATTGTATATATCTAACAAACTGTATTTTATTTAATTCTGTCCATTATTTCATAAGTAATTTCAATTAGTCCATAACTATTGATCACTGTTCAATAATAAATGTAAAAAATACGATGTAATAAAGAACTGATTACAAAGTATGTGTATTCCAATGTCACATTTGTAAAGTTTGGTTATTCCACTTTATGTCTAGGTAAATCATTATTATTTATGTTATTACTATGCCAAACCAATATTTTTTTGCATAAAAGGGCAGTTTTTCTTAAATAAAATGGTGTGCTAAACTTTTTTTTGGTTATTTTTTCCATCGTTAGAATATCCATTGCTATGATAACATATTATTATGTATTTTGACTGAAAATATTAAATCATACATTAAAGGCTTTTAAGGTGTTCACTGTCAATACTACTATTAAGTGGTATTAAGAAAAACACAATATTCCTTTTTACTAATTTTATTTTTTTTACCAAGATTAAAACCGGCTTCGTTCATGGCGAGCAATTATCCGTATAAATCGGTCCTGATCTCGGTAAATATAAGTGAAAATAGGTACAAACGAATATTTTGTTTTTCTTAGCCATTTAGCTGCCGTAGATAATTAATAGCAATTACCTTGCACGCCGGCTATAATTTGCAACTATTAATTTAATTATTTATTGACGAGATAACTTGTCTCTAGCGTGTTGAGCACGAACAATTTTACGAGATATCTTGTCTGTGGCAGCCATCGTGTTAATACATTTTAAGGGTTATCCAAAGTTGAACACCCCTTAGTTAAAATCAATATTACAAAGCAACACTGTTTTTTATAATTACAGATGGTATATGGGATTATCCTGACATGTTAAATATTTATTATATTCATTATTTAATTTATATAAAATGGATAATAGTGATGGGTTTACTCTTTGAGTTGATCGCACGTGATTCAGTTTTAAATTCTAGTGATTTCAATTGTTTTTATGCCACACTGCCAACGGTAATGAATTTATTACAATTTTAATTGTAACTTACACTCGTCGTAGGCAGTGTTTTACTCTCTCATTTTGGGCAAATGATAAATCATATTTGGATACATTCGATGATGGCATTTTTAGTTTGTTCGAAACTGTTATCTTAGTCTAACAAGTTAGTCATAAATATCTTGCACACGCAGAGAGAGGTTAAATTCTAATATATTTCGAGTTTTTATTTGAAAATATTTCATTATAATGCGCTAAGCGCTCGTCGGGGTATTACAGACTTATTTAAGGCTGTCGGTTAATTTTATTACTGGAAAACACAATTGACTTTAGTATGCCTTTGGGATAATTTTGGGGTTTTCTCTCAATAAGAACATTTTCCTTTTAGATAGCTAATATAATGAGCCCGCTCACACGTTATCTCATACTTTATTATAAACTAGCTGACCCGACGAACTTCGTACCGCCTCAGAATCAATAAATGTTGTAATAAAAATAATAAAATATTTTTAGTACTTTTCCCACTAAATAAAATTTATTTGATCAGGACCGGTTTCGCTCATCGCGAGCATTATCTACTGAGTTATTATTATCTGAGCATTATCATCAGTTAATAATGCTCGCGATGAGCGAAACCGGTTCTGATCAAATAAATTTTATGTGGAAAAAGTAATAAAAATGTTTTATTACTTTTATTATATTGCCATTCCACCAAGTATTGACAGTGAACACCTTAAAAGTGAATAAATGTTCTGTTAACTTGATAACTTGAAGCATGATGACTACCGAGTCAACCTTCAGTTGTAAATTGCGCGGTAGCAAGCCAGGCAGATCCAATAAGTTTAAAAATTAAGTTGGATAGTTGGTTGCTTCGTCTTCGTTTGTAACACGGTCGATAGATTTAAAGGAATGCAGTGGACCAACGATTTGATTTTGAATTGTGAAGTTTAAATGATCCACATCTTTGTTCTTTGCCGCAGGAATTGCTCGTTCATTCAACCAATTGTGATTTTTGTGATTAGATGTTCGGGAACATTTTGTTGAATGAAGTGAAATTGCAAAAATTCGGCGGAAACAAAATCAATCCGTTCGATTCGTCGACAGGAACACCCCCGTTACCGATAGTCAGCAATTGCTTCGGCAGATAGATCGTTTAGCAATGCAACTCGCATGTTTGTCGTCAGCTGAAGATTCTTTACATAGCGCCAGAGTCGTGATTTGAGGTAAGCGTTTATTTCATCGGAAGCGGTAAATCTTGGAATGACTGGTAGTGTTTGGTGAAAATCGCCAGATAGTAGAATCATTGCGCCTATAAAACATCTTGAGTCATTGCACAGATATTTCATAGTTTGATTGAGTGCTTCCAATGCGCATTTGTGCGCCATTGTCCATTCATCCCAGGTGATGATTTTACTTGCTACCAAAACTTTGGTCATTGGTGAGTGTTTCGCAATATTGCATGTCAGTTTTTCAGTCGTTTAAAGCAGTGCTTCGCAAGCGGTGTGCCGCGAGGCGATGCTGGGTGTGCTGCGGCGCGAATCTCTAATAAACGAAAAAAAAAATAGTTTGGTCGATACTACAAACTATTTCTGATGACACTATCATAGAGAAGCAGAAATAATTATTTTTTGGTTGAAAGAATATGTTATATGTACAGTCTGCGCAAGAATTTTTCGCGCACCTTGCGAAAGTTTGCTAGATTTGAAGGAATGTAGTGGACCAACGATTTGATTTTGAATTGTGAAGTTTAAATGATCCACATCTTTGTTCTTCGCCGCAAGAATTACTCATTCAATCAACCAATTGTGATTTTTGTGATTAGACGTTTGGGAACATTTTTTTGATGAAGCCGTCCTTCGTTGAGACGAAATTGTTAAAATTCGGCGGAAACGAAATCAATCTGTTCGATTTGTCAACAGGAACACGGTCGTTACCGACGATATTCGAAGATCGTTTTCAAGCTTAAATCATTTTTCTCTTCTCCTTCGGGGCCGAGTTAATAATCCTCAAATTCTCATGACTATTAATTTACATGCTCCCAATTTATTCTTACGTGGGCGTAACTATGAGCAAAAACTTTTATTTCTAAAAACTTATACCTCGCTTAAGAGGTTTAAATCACCAGTTCCAAGGGCCGTTAGATTGATCAACGCATTGCCTAGAGAAGTGGACATTTTTAGTGATAGTATTTGTGAACTGTTTGTAAAATTTCACTATTTTATTTCTTGATTTTTTATGTTGATTTTGATTCTGATATATTATGTAGTTTTATTTTATATTTTGTCTTATTATATTTTTCAAGTACATGGCGAATTGGCGTCAGCTGTTATGTCATGTACTGTAATTTTAATTTTGAACAATGAATAAATAGATAGTCAGCAATTGCTTGGAGAAATCTTCGGCAGATGGATCGTTTAGCAATGCAACTCGCATGTTTGTCAATTATTTGAGGCAAGCGTTTATTTCATCGGCAGCGGTTGATCTATCTACGTGGCTGCAATTCCAGAAGAAGAAACTGCTACAGCATTTTTTTTTATCTCGCATGAACAGTGGCCATAATCAATGCCATGAAGAATGTCTTCCCAGCTCCACCGGGCGCATCGAGGAAAAATAAGCCACCATTTCCATCATCAATTACCTTCATTAACGTATCGCTAATTTCCTTTTGTTGAGGGTTCAACAGTGGTACATTCGTTCAAACTGATTGGTTCAATGCATCTCGATCATATTCACGTTCACGTTCCAATTCTCGATTGAAAGCGTCGTTCATTCCACGATCTGGCGTTGGCATTCTTAACTTGACTACCAAACTGCCGCACATGAGGTATCTTCGATCTAAAGCAAAGTCTGGTTATGTATCTCTTCATTCACCTCGAGATCGGGATTCCCCAAACTGACACGAATTCGATGCAAAATGTATTCGGACATGTCATCCTTGTACTTGTTCCACAGTTCACGGGGATTCGATGGGAAGCATGTCAAAATAATGATAGAAAATAATGTGCGTATCTGACTTGGAGATTCAGAAACAATTTCTTCAGCGATTTTAATGAGTATCATTTTCAAGCAAATTGAGCTGTTGACATGCAAGTAGAAGCATTCGTCATTTTTCGGATGAACTGTGTACATGCGACCAAGAGCATCAGTAGTCATTCGGATGAGCAGGAACCGCATCGCCTTGCTTTCGACGTTAAAATTTCTTCGATGTAGCTTTCCAAGTGTAATAACGTGGCATCTCAAAGTAGAGCAACGTTCGTGCAAACAGCGTAATATTTTTGTCAAAAAAATTATCATACCTAATTAAAAACATAACCTTATTTCAACATTATCCGATTTTATTTCGTTTTCATTTTATATCATCGATTTGTTTTACTCTAATCCATACTCTAAATTTAAAATTATTTAGAAGTCAATCGTATGCAAAAGAAGCAAAAACAAATGAATTTTGGAAAAATTGCCACCTAGCGGATGAAATCTGCATACAAACGACATTTTCACTATTTCAAGGTGTTCGCCATTTGAAAACTGTATGAGAATATTAATTTTCTTCATAATTTCTTTGCCGTGATATTTTTCCGATGTTTTAATGCTTATTCTGCTATTCTAGGCGGATACGAATTTAATAAAACAAAGATCATTAAAATCCGAGCTGTTATTCTCGAGATATACGTGGTGTAACAAACCCCACTTTCTTTTATATATATAGATTCAATTTTATATCAAATTAATTTTGAAGTAGGCGTTTTGGCAAATTAGTACTAACAAATACACTCATTTTAAATTTACAAGTACATGTCTGATGACGTATTTAAACTTACGTAATTTACAACTTACGAATTTGTATATAAAACATTCAAAAGTCCCGAATGTGGAACATAAGACTTTGAAAGAATATTTTCGTGGTTAGCGAATCGTTTGATGTAAATTAATCACAATTTTAATAAAAATAAAAATGTTGAAATACTCCATCCAGTGAATAAATAGTTTGGAGTTTTCTGAAACTCATAAAAATACAAAGGAAACATTAATAAATATACATACTATTAAATAAGATAGATGGATTACAATTGTTGAATTTATTTCCATTATGATTTACCGTACCTAATATAAGTAATTAATTTTTACTATAAATTTCTGTGTCATACCCCTCCCTTCCCTGCTTCAACTAGAAAAAGACAAAACCCCGAATTTTATTTTGTAATATAGATATTACGTAGAATTAGGATATTATTTTAGTATATTCCTAAACCTTGCGATGTTATGCCTGACGATGCTTCTTCAAGATGCGAAATACTTGTCACATTTTGTAAAGCAACTAGTGGAATAACAAAGTTACTAAATTAATTTAAATATCCATTTTTCGATTGAAAAATCAATGAATTAAAGTTTCTGTTGAAGAATTAAAACCTTTTGTAAAGCGAGCAACTTCTTGTTGTTTTTAACCCTATCCGTCTTTCTTTACCTTCTTAAAACCAGTTCAGTAGAAACACGTTCCTATAAGAATATATTTTTATTGAAACGCTATATTTCGAATCTATGCTTTGCATTCTCAGCGGGCATGATTAAAAAGCACCCTTTTTAATAAGCTGTCGGAAGATGCTTCTTAAATAATTCGAGTGGGTGCCAATTAAAAGTGGTTTGTGCAAAGTTATCAATTTGTATTTAGCATTGAAAATAAATTCCCACTTATTAATGAACCATCGATTGCCAATGTTTGCTTGGGGAAAAAAACGCTGTCTAATCTGAAAAAATGGCGTATTACTGCACACAATATTTCCACTTATAAAAAAATGCTCCTTTCGTTCTTGTGCTTTGAAGTAGAGTGCGGCCGAAATTCCAATTTATTTTGTTTAATCAGAAAACAAACAAGAATTTAATTAAATCTCTGCAGTAGCTTTTTGGTGTACATATTAGATTTTTTTTTATAAATCACTCGACGATATATTTACTCTACACAAGTACGTCTAAGTGCTGAATCGTGATAGTGTCTACAAAAAATGAGCTATGACCTTTTCATTGCAGGTGAAATACCAGATGAATAAATTGATAACAAAGTACTAAACGAGAACAAGTTGGTAGATCATAAAAACTGTTTTACACCTTTTTCATTTATTAACTACGAACTTTTCAGAAAGTAAATGTCACTCAACACTACAAAAGAGTTATACATAATACGTAAATTTAACATTCGAAGATGAAGGAATTAAGTTGTCGTATAGTGTTTTATATATTTATTCATCGAAAATAATCAATTCAACTAATTTAACTATGTATATGCCTTTATTGTTTTGACATTTCGCTCTTTATTCATTTAAAATCCCGATAACATGAATCCCTAATTTTACGCCACTTAAAATATATACGATTTTGTGATTTGAAAACATATTTAAAAAAGCAGTCTCATGGTTAATCAATGGCTACTAAAAATCTTGCTAATATACGTGAAGAGAGTTTATTAAGATGGTCCGATTTTCTCACAGCATCGAATCTTTCAAATGTGTTGCAATCAATCATTCACGAATCTATCAGATATCAAAAGAATCGTCTTGATACTTGATCGAACTGAAGTTCGCAGATTCAAATTGCACCCTATTGCACACAACCAACTCGAGTTACTTTTAGTAAAATAATAAAAAAAAAAATACCGGGTCGGTCGAATGAAACAGATATTTTGTACAATTATTCACGAAATAACCTAAATTTTGTAACGATGACCCATATAAAAAAACCATTTCATATCTTGAATTTAACATTATTTTTTCAATTCATTTCTTAGTATTTATTATGCGATCTTCCGTGGTAAATAACCTTCGCGTGAAATCAGGAATATGTTGGAATGTTTTTTTCTAGAATGACTCTTATCGTCACTATCTTAATCAGTTCTAAATTTAAATGTAGATTTTGATTACTCCCAAGTCGAATTACACTAAGCGAGCTAAGTGGAGCAGTAATGCATATGCTGATATCACACTTTCAATTTTGTCACAGGCTAGCGTATGATTCTGAGGGCTGGTTTCATCTGTACGCAGTACGCACTCTTAAAATGCAAAGTTGAACAGGATTTACATTATATAATTCACAGTGTTTGGTAGATTAAACATAGTTATTCTTGTGTGTTGATGAATCGCTACACCATAAACTAAATATTGTTTCTGTTAAAAACTCCCCTTCAAATAAAGTGAATTACTAGGAAAAATCATAATATTAATAAAATTTAAGTGAATAAAACTTCACTTACCCACTTCATTAATTAAAGTGTAATTATTCATAAGAGCAGTGTTGCGCACGGGGTACTTTGAGTGCCACTAGTGGCGGCACTCGAAGCATTTCTTGATGGCATTTTGACCTTTTTAAGAATTCATTTTATTTTTAAGTTAAAACTTTTTAATTACTATTATTTATACTGCTGTGTGAATTTGATTATTATCATATCAAATTCATAATTAATTCTAGAACCCTCCAGAGACGAGAGCTTTTTTCCGATAAAAAAAATATTTTCTAAGCCATATTGAAGTCACGGATAACTTTTATTCCTATCCAAAATTTAAAAAAAAAAAAACGCAAAGTCGTTGTATAGAAACCCCGCATGACTATATGGTCATGCTCATCCTTTTATTACCGTGTAATATTGAGTACGGACAGTAGTAAGGACAAAAGTGACCGTATGGGCTTGCAAACATTCGGGGTTGAAATATAGCTAAACGTGATTTTTTTTTTAATATTTACAATTTGACCTCTTTAGATCAACATAATTTCAAAACAAATATATTAGCAAAATAACTGTAAATAATTTTATGTTTTTATAAAAAAATATCTAACAGTTTCAAAAAGTAAATTAAAAAAAACGGAAATTCAAAAAATCACATGTGCTTTTGGAGACCGTTCCTGTTCCCACGGCTGATGACTTACTGTAGTCCGTACCCTTCTTAACCAAATATGAGCAAAAGCAACGATATTCAGGTAGAAAAAGGATGATTAGTGGGATCAATAGACAACGGTGTTTTGTGTGACCATATGGTGACGCTCGTCCTTGGAGGGTTAATTAATAGAAACAAAAATATTTCCTTTTGTCACGTACATATATACTATTCACATTGTCATTGTTATGAAACGAGCCGCTCTAAATTTAGTTCTAGTTTGGATCTCGCTTTGACTAGTCATCCGAATCGTACTCAATAACATGTTTATTATTGAGTACGTTTTTTATTATATTTAATACATATTGTGATTTATCTTTACTAATATTTGCTTATATACCATGGCAACCAAATATTTCTACAATAGCTAATAAATTGTTGGAAAATTTACCTTTCTATGGAGTGGCACTTTACTAATATAACAATGGAAAAGTGGCACTGCCTTACAACTTTAAAGTTTCATTTCAAGTATGATTTGCCGTCATGCTGATAGAAGGCCGGTGGTCATTTACGAGGGTGTGGTGGCCGTATTATTTATTAACTAGCAGCCTCAGATTCATGAAACCATTTTGCAAAATATACGGTGCACGGTGTGACATTTTCAAGCCAATCCACGTGGTTCGCGTGGGATGGCTGTGACGTGTTCACGCGTCATCGTAGCAAACCATCATGTGCTGAACACAATTACAACAATGAAAATAATATTCCACATTCATACGGATGATGATGTGAACCTGCCTTCGAAAGAAAGGTCTTGCTAAATATCGATGTCCCATATCAGATTGATGGACTGTATGGAATGATGTGCAATCATGAATTGGACAAGATTGTAAATCTCGATTGAGAGAATTCGCTGAGCCGACCGTTTTAAAACCTACGAGCGATTGCGACCCTTGTCAATTGATAATGATCGGAAGACCAAATAGGCGAAGACAAGTTTAGCTAATATGGTTTTCATGGCTTTAAAGGAACTAACGTGAATACCTCATCAAATATTGTCATATGAATACTTATTGTAATTTTTTGGGTTAAGTCTTTATGATTACCAGCTTAACAGTGAGAAAAAAGAAGTAACTTAAATCATGTCTGCCTCCAATGTGAAGTGTATATACCAGGGGTGGGGAAACTTTTCATTTCTAAAGGCCACATTCATTTATCTAACTCAACATACGGCCGCGGTAAAGAAAACGTTGACACCCCCCTTTTTTTCGACTGTCGAACATATAATAGGTTAAAAAATAAAAATAATAAAACATTTTTAGTACTTTTTCCACATAAAATTTATTAGATCAGGACCGGTTTCGCTCATGGTGAGCATTGTCAACTGATAAGAAAAACAATAAAACAGTGATATTTATACAAAAGTTAAGTGATAAAAACAAGGTATGACAAACAATTGGTATTACAACCTAGCAAAAGAATTGAAGCAAAATACAAGGAAAATAAACTATAAATAAAAAGTTGAAGGCCACTTAGCAATGAAACTCTTATGACAAAAACCAATTAGGTATGAATTATCATTACCAAAGTAAAAACCAACAATTAGTGTATATAATAAATAAATCTTAATGTCTGTCAACCAAAAAGTACTAAAAATGTTTTATTATTTTTATTATAATGCCATTCCACCAAGTATTGACAGTGAACACCTTAAAAGTGATATAATAGGTTGATTACGCTCTTTTTCCAAGCGCTTGCGTATAGTTTTTTTGATCAAAGTGAATATTTTGATCATTTCAAAAGGCCGCATCAGAGTAGCCGCAGGTTCCCCTCCACTGGCGTAGACTGTAAAGAAATTATATGTACAAAAGTTTTTCGGTCGGCTCATCTCTCTTTACTGTGATTCGAACCCGTATTCATCGCCACCAAACTGAACGAATGTCAAAAAACGTAGATCCCTTGGCTACACACCAGACATAAGAAAAATACACAATAAACAAAGCATAGCATATAAAAAAAATATATCGTTCAGGAAAATATAAATAAAAGAATATTCAACCACTGTACTTATTTTATTAGCTCAGTGGGGTTAGTAGCGCTCAGTCGAAGATAATCGCTTGATACCTGTTGCCTGGGAAAATGCCCTGAGGGAGTCAGAGGCCATCCCGTCTGTTTATTTTTAAAAGCGCCATGTTACGTATCCGAACGTATCTACATCCTTGAAACTTTGCTCTTTATTATAATTTACATCGATATTCGAATTAACACTCTTAAGAATAAAACTAACTACTACTTACTGTTACATATTTTTAAATGTACGATTTTAGTAAATTTGATAAATTCGATTATAAATATGCGTTCAGAATTTCATCTTTATCATTATTTGGCAGTAATATATACAAATCATTTTTATGTTGACCACTATCAATTGTAAGGTGTTCATTGTCCACGGATGTTTACGAGAGACTGGACATAAATCGCTAGAAATTTCTGTCACTCCTAATATATATGTTAAAATCTAATGAAGCTTTTTGTTTGTTGTTATGTCTGGAAATTGTGTAAGAACAAATAATTCTGGTATTTTTCTTTTTAGTGCACTATGTTATTTAAACAAATTGGGTTGAGTTGGGTGTACTAAAGACGAAATCAATTGCGTATCTAATAAACATTTAAAAACCCTAAATTTCGTTTATTGACGCGCTATAATACTAAGGGAAACATTGGAAAAAGCAAAAATTCAAACAAGCTTTCCCTTTTTAAAAGTATTTTTTGCCGTTGAAAGCATCTCCGCTTTTGTTTTTATAAATTTAAGGTACCCACTTTCGTTTTCGCGGGAACGGTAGATAGCAGAGAAGTAACGAATTCAACCAATTTTAATACACGTATGGTGTCGCTGAGTGGAGACGCGAAACTCTATTGCTCGCCTGGGTACAATTTCCACAAAACTTTCAACTGAATTATCATTGTTATTACGACTGCAGGACGATCGTGGAACTAACACGTACCGTAATAAAACTCCCACTATCGCAGCCAGAATCTCGGCCATGATAAATAGTTAACAGTAATGTTCACACTTGCACATTTTCTATCGCGTCTAATGTGTTCATATATTCACCCGTTATGAAGTAACAATTTTATACGCTGACTTTTATCGTTGCAGTAAGTATATGCTTTGCAGAATCTCGCTGACTATACACGGAAGGCGATCTATTAATCGTTTAAACCTTTATACTTATTTTACTTTTGTATGTTTCTGTGAGTCTAAGCAATACTTTCAATTTAACATTACATTTTTATGCAGTTGATTGATTACCTTACTGGCTTATCATCTGAAAGCTCTATAGTTGATCATATGGCTTAGTAAGAAATGGTTAATTCCTATATCGTCAAAACGACCAGATTAAGATGAAAGCGTGATGCCACAGAAGCTATCAAATAAAATATTATCTTTAAGCTTATAAACTCTTAGCGACGTAGTTTTTGGTGAATTATAAATAATCTCGGAGGTTAAGCGCGGTAGTCATATCCTCTGGATAAGGATATATATAGACATAGTTTATGAATATCTATGTAGAGAATTTTTGTTTTGTAATATAACGCTTTTTGGATTCACCGATGGGATTCATTACTTATTATTTTTAATTTAGCCACCCTTTTTATGAGAGATACATCATTGCAGTAAAATATAAACAATAATGTAGCTCGCAAATAAACTCGCAGACTAGTCCACTCTCAGATAACAATATCTATATTGCAATTATCATGCGAATGAAAATCAGCTGATTTGAAAACTTCATATGAATCGAATGATCTAAATTTAGTATTTAACTTGCTAACCCAAGTTGTCGTTTATGTTCAGACGTACAAAACACTACGCACAAGTAATTTTATGGACAGTGAGATTTTACGTAGTTATGAAGACTCGTTTTATAAATTGCTCAGTCGATGACATTGTCGTGCCACCGAGCAACACAACGGTACATTATACTCCGTTAACTGAATTAAGTATTTTGGATAATTCTATCGGAAGAATAATCGAGAGTGTTGATTTGCGACATATTTATATTCTGCAACAATAGATCTCACGGATAATATCTCATGATAACATAATATTTAATACAATGCAGCGTAGATGTGTCTCGTTTACAGTGAAAAGTCACTACTTGTCTCGTGTAGAAATATCACGGCGTTGGACAATTATAGTCTACTGTCAAAGATTTGTGCTAGTAACTAAATTCGGTAACAATCTTCTATACTGGAATCCTGTGAACCCTCCAAATATTACTATCATTCTTTCAAAATCTTAAAAGTATTTAATTATAATTTGAAGTGATTTTTATGACGATTTTTTATCAACACTATTATCGGATTTTCAAAAATGTTCTGCTCGCGGTATACAAACCGAGAAAATGTCAATAGATCGGCACATTATTAATGCATATGAATATTAAAAATTTGCAATATCGTCTACAAGTAATGATAAAATCATTTTTTTCTAATTATGTTCAAAACACATTGATCATCTCAATCGATTCATAGTTCCTTGAAATTCTAGTTTTATAATATGTACATATTTTCTGATTTTAGAGAGATAAAATATTGATAATTGGTATTTCTTTCATCACTGTTAAGGTGTTCGATTGCTATCAATAAATTCTTGATAGAATTACATTACATTAAAAATATTAGGACTGTTTTCGCGATCATTATTAACGTTAATTGAAAATTTGGAATTAGTAAAACACAAAAAAGTTTTATTAGAGTTGTTTTTCACATGGTACAAGCCCATTATGTGTTGGCTTTAATATATATATACATATATTGTTTATTCTATTATGTTAAGGTTATTGTGAAATGTAATACATTAATTACTAAATTATCTGTGTTTTGTTTTCTATCATATTAAATTCTGTTATTCAAAAACCACAATGCTTCAATGTCAAACATTCATGTTGTTAATTTATAAAATAGTGTAACTTCCAGACACAAATTTTATTTGTACTTTCTAATTGAATTTTCTTGATTAAATACTATTATATTAATGATATTAAAAGCCGTTGTTTCCGTAACGAGACTCATTGTTTCTTTTAAGTAAAAATGATGCCTTGCCATCTCTTTTTTCCCTCATTTATTATTTACCGTGGAAAATGTTTAAGCCGGACTTACTCCGTAGAATTCTTCAGATTATGGCAAAATACTTTCGTTGAGGCGGTTGTTTTGCGCTCTACCGGAAATTAACACACTTCCACTATCTATTCAAACAGTGCAACGTTTTATTCACTCATGATTGCTTAATTTTAAATAGAATCAAATAAATTTACACAGAATTTGTAGAAAGCATTCTATTCGTTATTTGGCTTATGCTCAGAATTCCGTTTTAATACTAAACAATACATAAATGATTACGTAAACTCAAATATACACAAAAATTAGCAAACGTTACCTTAACTTGCGTTCTGTATGTATGGTCATATAACGATGGTGGTAATTGACATCCGTGGTTTTGGAAACAAATCTGTCTGACAAGACTACTGGGTTCAACAAGGATACCATTTATACTGTGTATTTTTTGAGATATGAGATACTGGATGATCTATTAAGCATCGAGAAAACTGCAGAACGACAGGAATGATGGTTATCTGCTCTAATCAAGAAGTGGACGGAGACATCGAAGAAACCCACGTGTCTGTGTCACAATATTTCATAGCGTTATATCATAATTCAGAATATAAATAAATTATATTTCAAATACTATGAGTGATTCCTTGCGATAGAATTTATTTCTGATTGGATTTTCTCCTCCACACACAAGTTAGTAATATTGTTACTATTTGCATCAACACTTCTGTTGAGATAAACTCCATTAAGAGGTCATATGATCCGCATTTGGAGCGAACACGGTTAAAATAAATACTTACGAAAATTATTTTTATATTTCACTCTCTAAACAAGTGTCGCACGAGATAAAAATGAAATTCGTAGAAAAAGTCATGAAAAATCTTAAAACAGAAAAAGTTAGGATAAAAAAATACTATTTACATTTGGATGTGTGGCCGAGTGACCGTTTTTTTTATTATGACTTTTTTTTGATTTATGGTTTTTATTTCCCGACTTGCATAAATATTTTTTTAAAGAATGAGTAATTAATGTTTAAGCTTTTATAAAACTTTTATAAAAAAATTCGAGCAATTTGTAATTTGAGCATTTGACGTTCGAGGAATTGGTTATTCGAGGAACTTGTTATTCGAGCAATTTCCATTCGAGGAATTGCATTCGAGCAATTTGCATTCTAGCAATTGCATTCGAGCAATTAACCGGGAACCCATTGTAGCGATAACAGTGTAATAAATAACCAAGCATCTGGTGTCAGGTAGAAAAGGGACTACTCCGACTACAACTCCGAATTGATTTTTTTTCGAAAACTTCCGTTTAACTAACTCACTCTTGTTTCGAGAATAGATTCTAATATCTAATCTAATAATTTTTCCAAATCTTTTAAGTATTTTTCTGTGGTTTTACGACAAATTTAGTTTTATATACTAGATGGATTTCCACAAAGTCGATGCCGAATCGTCGTAAAAATGTATTATATATCAGAACATCGAGACGTCATTACTGTGAAATCTCTCTTATCATTAATTATGTTCACATTTTGTTTGTTGTATATTTGATGACGCAACAAGATTTTTTAATTACGTACAATATTCTCTGTACATCTCTGAGTGTAACTCACTATGGAGCATTTTAAGTAGTAGGTTTCGTAATAAAAAGTTTGAATATACTATCATACCCTCTTAACTGTTGCCACGCCGCATAAATGCACCAAGTGCTGGTGCAGCTTGGGAAATGTAATATGAAAAACGGTAAATTTACCGTAATATGATGCCCTTAAAGTAAATTCATACCCTATTAAAAAATGTACAGGCGCATAAGTGTCTGCACTAACAAAGGCTGTGATTATTGCAGTCTGAACTGTTACGTTTAGGGTGAATAAATGCGCATAACGACCTTTGTTTGAAACGTAAAACTTTGGGGAGAATTAAGCCTACTAAAATTGCTTATACTACCTGTATCTATTGAAAAAAATACTGTGTAGATTAGTAAACATAATTTGTATTAAAATACGATTAATCATTTATATTTTCATCGGAGTTCATAGAGTTTATAAAAATCTATTGTAATATTGGCAAAAATACTATTTTTGGTTTCGCCCAGATTTTTAAAAATTAAATAGATATTTAAGACATAATGGAGTTTTTCTACCCAAAGACGGCAATACCGGACGAATATTTCAGTATTTCAGATTTAATCCCGTTTAAAAAAAAAATGATAAATATAGACAATTGTAATTGCAGCACCGGGCGAATTCTCAATTTTTCCAAATAAGCTTTTCCTTTTAATATATTTATATTTATTCAATATGTGTGCCATAATAGCGGTAAAGACTGATTTTCATAAAAAGTTCATTAGTTCTAAGAGTTATTATAAATCATGGTCGAATTCTTATGAACTCTGACTATTCATTTCTTTCTTATATTATAACAAAGTAATAAGAAAGTATGCAAATATATAAACTATTATATTTTTTAAATTTCAATACTAAAAACCTGTGTTTTCAATATTAAAATAAGAACCTAAATACTAAGAAGATGAAACCTAGTATCCGTTATATCGGTATTGCAATTACTAGTTTAACTCATTTAGTATATGATTTTCTATCTGTAAGCATTTATGAAGTATGCAGTTTTTTTACATTTAATAATTCCTATTGCATATTTTGGTAGATTTATATTCAACTGTGTCTTGAATTTAAATTTATTATCATCTTGGGTAAGATTTTAAACAAATGTAATCGACAATATAGCGAGAGTTTTTATCTCGTCATTTATAGTAGCTCCATGTTCTTGAAGGCCGAAAGATACAGAGATACACACATTTTCAATAACGAAGATCTTACTTACACGTTAAAAATCTCTTAGCTTTAGCATATGTATGTAAGTTAAAGACATCGTATTTCTGAAAATTTTAACAATACTTTGAAAATAAAAATGCATGTATTTTAGCTCTGTCAACATAAAAGAATTATTGAAAGCAATATATATATATAGAATACTATCGTACTTCACTAACGATGCTATTCACGTGTCTTGTATCTTTGTATGCTGCAACGTTGCCGTTCAGCTTAACGATGCTTTTTGCATTGCAAATAAATAATGTGTTTTTGCCCCTCTAGAAAAGATTACAGCTCTTCTGCTAATGTACTTCTTTCATCACCGGGCCATTGTTATTACTACTCTCGTTATTGCTCTCGTGTCAGATATTATTGTTTGATCAATTAGGTGTATGATACATAACGTGCTATTTTACTTCCATACGTCAAGGAAGCTATAATTTATGTACGAAGACAATTGTAGCATATTATTTCTTATAGCCATGATTTTTGATTTTGTTAACATAATTGAAGAACAACATACATTATTATCCAGATGATGTAGGTTAAGCTAGCTGGCTCGATCCAAAAAAAATCTTAATTTATATCCAGATTGGAAAGGCTGTAATCGTACGCTACTGACTCACTGTGTAAGAAGCCTCAGTGGATAGCTTTTTGCGGGGCGTCGTGTGCAGCGTTCATATCAAACACATGCTCCGCGAATACATGCGTCCTGGGTGACCAGATAATGATTCTAGACCAGTAAGGCTTTACTTGTTGAGCAATATTTAGAATTTGAAACCATCCGTGCGCTTTGCATATCCGACAATATGTATTTCAATAAAATTAATTGGAAATATTTTAATAATAAATAGTTTTAAGGAATTCGCCTACACGAAATAAGTCGCGATCAATGCTAAGTTGCCTGGTGCAGCATGTCGCGATGCATATTTGAATGCGTATGAGTTGAACAATGTTGCTACTTCTATTGAATTTTGGAAACAAAAACCCAAACAAATTGAAACACTGATTTTTACAATGTATTCACATTATTTTTCTATTTATGCACACATTTTTATTTTCTGTTTTTAATACAAAATATACGTATTTGTAAGGAGTGTTTTCTATGCGATAAATGAAGGAATAACGATGGTAAATCAAACAGGAAACAATCCAATGGAAATATAAAGCATTATTCGATGATAGGTCATTTATTTATTTATAACCGAACGAAATTATCCGCTGACTTGTTTGCCCACTTGGAAATTTCGCCATCTGATTGATGATCTCCCCATTGTCTCTGATTCTCCTTTACGCTTCATTGTGCTGAAAGCCGAGATGGAAGTTTGCTGTTTTGCGTACAAAAGCATCAGGACTCAAGTTATGATTCTCGACAATTATCCGTTTTCATCCATAAACGAATTCGCCAAATATTTGATCGTGCCAATACAATAGCTGTTGTCCAAATTGAGGGGTTCAAGTATCTTCTACTAATAATTTTGTTTATCTAACGTGCTTAACAATTATTTCATTTAAATTCATTGTACGAATACCATACTAAAAAAATACTAATAAAAAGTTATGTAACACACGAAAATAAAAAAATATTCAGTAGGTTCTTAATTAAATAATACATACAGAATTCGTATCCGTTCTCCCCCTCGTCGTCGCATAGTGTATTAATTAATACCCAAATTCAACTGTTAACAAATAAAATAAAATCTTTTTCAAATGACTTCCTCAACGGCACTTTATTTTAAGCTTTAGATTTAGATAAAAAAAACGACTCGTACACATGATTCCTCAAATAGATATCGATTCTTTTGTTGTTTAAAGGTAAAATTCACGGTTGATCTTTGTGTAAGCCAAAGCTAGGAGGGTCGTCGTTTCCATAGATTGATTTATATGATTGCATATAAACTATGCTTAAAGCTTTCTATAGAAATTTAAACTTTTTTTATGGCGGTATATTTTACATTCAAATGCAGTTTTTCATTATTATTTACTAACAATCAAAAACGTCTTTATATAAAAAAAAATCTGTATATCTGTGTGTAAAAAATGTATATCTGATAATTGGATAATAAAAAAATTAAAAAAAAATTGGAGATCAGATAGTAATGCTCGCGATGAGTGAAACCGGTCCTGATCTTTTTTTAAAGAGTACATTTTCAATCTCAACAAATCAAACAAACATGTAACAAAAAAAGCTTTTTATTAATGACTGAAAATAACACATAAAATGATTTTTTAAAAATCCGTTAATTATATTATTCATTTTTGACGATACAATAGAAATTTACTTTCATCCTTGTTCAAAAGACAATGTCGTTAAATAAAGGAATTTAATGGTTCTGTAATTTATTTTTAATATCAAATTTACGATTGGAATTCTTACCAAAAGCAGTCTGTTCAATTAACAGTATACAGACAGCCATAAACGATACTTTAATTACTACGGACAGCCAGTCACGTGAACGCTCAGGAGTTAATTAAAAATTTGGTCTGCAACGTAAATTTTCTTGGAAATTTTCATTTCGTTATTCGCTCATTTATTAATTTCTTCTGCAAGAAACATTATTGCATTTCTTAGTCGGGGAAATTTACTCAATTTGCATAGAGCCTTTCCGATTTAATTTAGGCGATAGCGACGCCACGACCGTTCATAACCGGCGAGTCTTTTCTCATTAGTCACTAGTATACATTTTGAAATTTCCCACGGACGCCTACTGAAACAATCACTCCATGTTTGCACTGTTTCAATCAGCTGGATTATTTCAGTTTCCACTGGCAAAGGTAGTTAACTCAGCGTCTACGTAACTGACAAAGTTGAAAGTTTTCAATTCAATTTTGAACAGTACGCTCTGAATCAGAATTAGGTTTCCATTACTCAATACCCGTGTTCATAATCTCGTATGATTATTTTTTCACTTTAAATAGATTAATTCTGGAATTGCCGGCCGACAATTTAAATTTCATCGCGTGTCTTCTGTGAAATATGAAACGCCTCTTCCTGTTAGTAGTGACAGCTTTAATAGGACTTAACGAAACGAATAATTGTATTACTTCGATGCAAGGGATGATGTGTACCAGGGAAGCAGGAGTTTTCAGAAGGTATATGTTTGTTTGGTTTGGAGTTTGCAAATTTACTCTTTGTTTACCTCCCGTTTATAGCACGGCTACGTTCTTAATTCAAGGAAGTTAAGATTTTGTATTATATGAAAAGTCATAACAAAGCATGCTTTGCAAAACATATTTTACTGTAATCATCTAACAGCATGCAAATTTCATTAGAGACTTGCATAAATTAACGAACAAAACAAATATATTAGTAGAAAAATATTAAACTTCTTGAAATTATACGATCGACAATTTTTAAATTTTTATAACATCTAAACAAATGAGCTCCTTAGTTTTAAAACCTACCTTACTCCAAACTGCTTCAGGCTTTTTGAATAGGTTTTGAGACTAAATACGTTTTTTAAAATGCGCTCTCTTTGTGTTTAGAGAGGGTTTGAAATCACTTTTTTCCAAAATTATTTATTGTGTAGTTATTGAAATAGAGAATAAGTTGGCATTAAAATTTGAAAAAAATCAAAAATGGTCTTTAGGTAGGTTTTGAAATTGAGATCCTCAAATGTTTGATAAACGGTATGATATAACACCTGTCGTGCGTTTTGTGACTAGGGCTTATACGTAAACCAACTTAAAAAAAAGGTTAGTTTTTCGAATTCCATCATTTTTGTTTTACAAAAAATGGACAACACAAAAATCGGTTGGCGAATCAATTTACTAAGTTTATTTATTGTGCCGCAACGACTCGTTTTGCATTCGCTTTGATTTCGTCCACGTAAGATATACAGTAAAGTTCCAGCAGTATTCATACTTTTCTCCAGGATTATAGGCATTGCGAAATTACAGTTTATATTACACAATATATGCATCAATATTAATAATGAATAAATGTTATTAGAATATCATGATTAGGCGAGGAAAATATTTCTGATAAAATATCAAGCAAGTCTTTTATTAAAAGTTTGATATTACAGACTTTCTTTTACCTGCTTAAAAAACGCGATGTATAAATAATTCTAAAGCTGTTATTTATTTTTTCGTATAAAGAAAATCCATTTATAAATATAAACTTTTTTCTTGAGCAATAAGTGAAAACGATAAAACTATTGATGAATGGATATATAAAAAAAAACTATATGCAAGCTGCAGAATGTGGCGAGATGGCGAAGAAAATAAATATGAATGCAATAAAATATCAATAAGCTTTCTGAAATGCGATTTTTCATTTCTTCGATTACGTTCCCATTTCCGGCCGGTTTTCCACGTCTACGGTGGCGGCGTCGAGCTTCGGGCGTTGTCGGCGTCTGTCGCGCTTTCTTTAAGCCTACGGCACCGGGCGATATATATTCGCCTCTGAAAATTTACAGCCACTTACTATGGTTTATTTCCAACAGTCGAGCGTCAGATGAAATCATGTATGTATATTATTTTGATGAAAATATGTGTTTTACAATTATATATACATATGTACATTCAAAATGACTGAATCATAATTCGCGTTGTCATCTCAATATCATATTGAAGGATTCTCCTGCTTGAAGGGCTTGCATTATTTCTCTTTTCCAAGTCTTCTCTTCTCGGTTCATCATATTATCTTGTAATCAGTTAAGTTACTATCTTTATTATCAAACACAATCAATATTGTATTAAAACGCAAATGATATAAATTGATTCAAAATCAGTGATGCAAGATATTATTTAAATGATTTTAACTGATTTTTTTTTAATTTCCTTTACTCTTTTTGTGAAAAAAATGATATTTTAAATTAACAAAATTATCGAAGAATAAAAGTTCTTGAAAGAACATTTTTTGATTGAACGTTAACATAATTTAAATCTCGTAGGTTTGCAATATAAGGACGATTCTTTTTAGAATTCAGAAGTAAAAATAATATAACAGCAATACAGATTAACCAGCCGTTTATTAAAATTAGTACTGTTTGTTGATTGAATTAAAGTTTTCTTGGTGTCCATCAATTAAATTAAAACAATTTCAGTAAATCAAAAATTTTGTCATATAAAAGATAATACATTTGTTTGTACTTTTTGGACATTTTTTAAATCTAATCCTTTTAATGCATACTGTACTACGAAGAGTGCAAACTATTGTTTTTGCAAAAATGAAGTCGATTTAATTTCAAATTGTCAAAATAATTTCACATTGACAATTCCACTAAATTCAATTTCATTTCAGTTACTGTTAAACATATGGCCTCCTAATGGAGGTACCTCAATATAAGTTTTTCTACGAGAACTGCTTGTTACACAGTTGCCCAACCTCTCTTTTTTTCCGAAGAGAGTAGGGATAGAAAGGACAGAGGTAGATCATAGCTAGTGGTTATGTTATCGCTCTCGTTACGACCCGTTTGTAATGGAGGGTCATCAGAACATCCGTTCCTTCGAACAGCAATCGATTGAAAGAAAAGCGTCGTACTGCGATTCGAAACCACGGAAGCCAACGTCGTTGACCACTGTACTATCAACCCGAGATGTTTATTTACTGAATACATTTTCGTACCTGGTACAATTAGTTTACTTCTTAGTTTAGTTCGTTTTAATATTATATAAATTATTTTGATATTACGTATCTTATAATATCCTATATATACTATACTTTTTTCTCAACCCTGTATCGTCTTTTATTTGTACAATTCTGTATAGATGTCCTGTAAGTTTTAATAATCCGTAATCAATGTGCACGTACTTCTTCCTCTCATTCACGGATATTCACTCCCTGAAATATACGTCTAAGACCGTTTCTCCAGAAAGCGTTGAAACCAGTGGTGTACTTTCGCAATCTTAACGAATATGAATATATATAAGTATAGAATTTAAAACGTATTTAAGTCGAACATTGTTTTGATTCACTAGTTTTGAGCTTGTCGATATTAAAGGCATTGTCTTGTCTGAAAATGTTGATGAGCTAAAATTATAATCCGTTTGTATAATATTTTTCTCTGGACATGTAGAATAAATGTTTAAATAATTTAGATAGAATAACTTGATACATGTAGAAGGTTTCAATTGAGTATATATGATATCTTTTCTGTCTCGGCTGAAAGTTTACCGTACGTTTTTATAGTATTTTAAAATTTTCTACTGCTTCGGCATAATTTTAATTTACTACTAACACGCATACTATAGCTTGTTTTGGTTTATTTACAAAAAATATTCATACAGATAAAATATTTTCTTCTATATGCAATCTTTTCAAGTTTTAACATAAGTCAATATACAAATATTTACCTAATTTAATAGCTTTGTTATTCCACTGATTAGTTAGTTATTTATGTATTAAATTAAAAAATAATTTCCGCAAGCAACCGCCGAATCCGTCTAAATCAATTTACAATTGTTTAATATTCTGATAAACATTGTCCTTTGCAAGGAACATTGTTATTAATAGTAACGTATATACTTAAATATTTTGTTTGAAAATTGCACGCCTTTGGATTTAGGTATTACAAAAGGGCTGGGTTTACTTGATAATCGCTTCACTGCCCCATCATCATTTCAACGTTTTCATTTCACTTCAATTCTAAACTTTTGGTTGGGTCTCTCTTCTTCTAAATCTCAAAGCTTTGTGCCTATTTTAATCTTGGTTCAATGTGGATTTTTCAATTCTCGCGAAACAAATTGAACTTACAGGTAGTCCTCGATTTACGAGGGTCTGATTAACGAATTTTTAGACTGAAGACAAAAACAGATATTTTTTTCAAAATATCTTATAACGGAGAGCCATTGTCAACAACATATGTACGGATAACGAGGGATTTTAAAGATTTTTTTTTTACGAAATTCTACTTCAACGGAGAATCGAAGAGTTATGTGAGATAGTATCAAAATTCTTTACTTTAATATTAATACAAAGCGAAGGTTTTATTTTTATTTATGTATTTAATAACTGCTACTCGATTAGTTAGATCAAGTTTACGTGCACTTTGCCTGAAGATTTCGAACGACGAATACAGTGTCGTTAGTGACAAAACGTTTCAATTTTATTTTGTTTTATTTTTATTTTTTAAATTTAATTATTTTTGATGTAGGCATTTATTGAATACCATAATCAATTATTTATTGATTTATATTTATAGCGTTTACTAGTGGGTAATTAGAGTTTCAAAGTAATTTATAAAACAAAAATAGAAAAAAACAATCGTAGAACTAAATACTTTGATATTTTTAACCATATTAAAGTGGAGTTCTACCAAGTAAATGCCAATTCAATCAATCAATGAAATAGATGGTTAGCTTTTTACCAAACACAGATTCTTTAATATGTTTTCCTTTGAGAATATAAACAGAAATTTCCTGTAGTAAGTACCTAATTCTAGTGTATCAATTTATTGGCTCTTGTTGACTAACTCATTTTGTATTGGAACTTTGATTTTAATATTTTAAAAGCAAAACTAAACTCAAATTCAATATAAAGATCTGTAAGTAGCAACTTGTCATAGTATTATATTTTAATTTGTAACACAGTTTTGTCACAATGAGATATTGGTTGATTTTTCGGGATGCAATAAGATAAATAGATTTACTTTCTCATTTTGAGTAATTTTTCCCAACCTCGCTAAAAATATGTTGATAATTCATATACTTAATTACAATTGTATTATAATTATTATATATATATATATATATTAAAAAGGAGAAATGATCATAATAAAAACATGATTAAATGTATTATGTATATGGTAAAAAAAAATGTTTAATGTGAAAATTCATTTCGTAGAATATATTTCATCTTGTTTATTCTCTGCAGTAGTGGCGTAATTGATTTAGTTAAACTTACACACAATAAATATATTTAAAATCTTTATATTTTTCATTATTTTTAAAATCAGAAGGGTTCTTTGAGCATTGTTTTCTCATTCTTACATAAACCATAAAGTTTGAAGTTAAATTATCATAAAGAATTTAAACACAAAAGCTTCAGAAAAACGATCTCATTTATGCTTCTTCTCTGTTTTCTTTTATTGCTGTAATATTTGTTTGGCTACTCTCATCCCTCTCTTATGCTAAACAATATTTTCCCTAATTTCCATGCCCAAAGTTCTTTCTTTCCAAGTTGGGAATGTTTTGGGCAGTTATTTGAGTTATTTGAATTGATAATTTCAATTTATATATAATATATATATATATATATATATATAAATAATTCATGTCCGCTCCTAATGTGAAGCTTATGGGCTCCTAATAGAGGTATCTTACCACATGTTTTTTTTAACGATAACTGCTTGTTACTCAGTAGCTCAATCTCTCTATTTTTCGAAGAGATTATGGGACTCTGCAACTATAAAAAGGGAGCTATAGAAAAGAAGTATTCGAATATAATATGTAACTCAAAAGATCAAATTTTTGACGCATAATTTTATGTTGTTACTATTTGTAAGCTTTCGTAGACTTAGTATCAAAAAGGTTCTGGCGTCGTTGTTTAACGTTAATACTTCGATATCAATGAATGCCTGATAAAACCCAAGAAGTATATAACATAAAAACATCGAATAAACTTTAATGATATGTGTAACACACAAAATAATAAATCTGACACAATAGTGATAAATGTGTTTTATTCAGTTACCGTAAATATAATAGAGAAATACAAACACAAATAATTTGATGACGCACAAGTAACATCCACGTTTGATGTTTGATAATAAAATAAAACCTCTGATGCTTTAAAAAAAAAATTGCCGTAGAAAGTAGACATGCACTTGTTTTCGTGTAAAAATAAAAATACGACCGGAAAGCATCATGGCATGTTTTTATTTTGGAATATAAAACATCTGCGTCGTGTTTTGTCAAAAACTCCGTCCCATCCTCGAACGCTAGCACCTCAGAAATTAAGTATCTCAAAGTAAGAGTGATATATGAGCTGCCTTTCTTTTCTTCATTGAAATTTATGAATCTCACGAAATCTTCAACAAATATTTATTTTAATTAAAAAATATTGCGAAGCAGTTTTAGGTGTAAAAAACATGATTTCCAAAGAATCTACTTATAATAAAAACATTTCAATAGATAGCTTAAGTTTTATTTAAAGTATTTATAGTATTTACTGAACACTTTAAGACATGGGTGTCCAACCGGTAGATCGCGATCGACCGTACGATCCCGAATTAAATATAATTTAAATATAAAATATACTAAAATTAAATTATTTTGTAAGCACATACGTATCTAATGACATGTATTTCGCATTTAAATAAATATTTCTAAGTTTGAAGAAGGAAAAAAACCCTAAATAAAATTTCTTATAAGAATCATGCTAGAAGTCGATCGCGAGAAAACTTAAGATTGAAAAGTCAATCCCAAGGCAAAAAAATTTGGACACCCTTGCTTTAAGACTTATCTTCTTTATTTGGTAAAATGTTGCATCTAAACATGGATCACGAGATGAACATTGTTAAAATTGTCTTTACGGAGTGACGTATGTAATAATAATTTATCACAATAAAACAAAACAACTGCATCGTACTTAATATTATTTTGTCGGTTAAACAGTTGGGCTGAGATGAACTACATACATCCTATTAATTTTCAATGGAGTATATTATTTTTCTGAAATTAAACAAAAAAGACTTCGTCAATTCAACTAAGAAAGAGCGTCGATTATGGACGCCGAGGTCAAATCCTGTTTACCCACGTTTTCCAAATGAGTTCCCCTGTCGCTAGAGTGGTATTTTCTTAGTGTTTGTAAGGTGAGATATGCATGCGCCGACCCTTTCAAAACATTCGTAATGCCAAGATACATCTTTTAGTTTGACGGTCTTGGCTGTTCTTTGTTCTTTTTTTTATTGTGATGGGAAGGACTGCAAGCGTTCATTTAATCCGCCGGAAGCACTTGTTGGCAGACGATGAGATTTTTTGTAAACTGTGTTGTTTGAATAAACTGTTTGAATTATCGTAACACATTTATTAAAAAAGTTAACGAATACGGCGACGAGGGGACATTTAAACTTTCGGTGCTTTTTGACTAATTATTTTATTTACCCAACACGTTATTTGTTTTATGAATATATACAAGTCATTCGAGTGACTGTAACTGAGTGTATGTAAACATGATGTCTTAAGATTATATTAATGGGTTATTTATTACGAGAGAATGGCTTAAAAGATCAACTTGATTATATTTATAAGATGCTTCCCTAATTCATTGATATTATTTATTGACTGTATGTATTTTCTAACTTTTTTATTTCGATTATTGAAACAATGATTTTATATTTTCTTTTATCCATGTTTATACTCTTAAAATATAGTTTTGTGTATTGATGCTTTATTGTCTGGTAAAACGTAAATTTTAATTTTAAATTCTTTACCCGTGACATGCCATCCTAGAAAATCACGTTTCCTGCCACGATGGCATCTCAGTTTCACTCTTTATTGACAGTATTTAAACCTATTTTAGAAGCTATAAAATAATTTTAAAAGTGTATTTATGCTTGCAAATATATTCTAGGTATCATTTTCACCTTCATTTTAATTATAAATGCTTTAATAAGGGCATAAAATCAGCTTTAATCAAATTCAAATATTTTAAATGCTTGATATTCAAAACTCGGCCTCAAAGCGATGTGTGAATAATACGTGAAGGTCTAAAGACGAATGCAAAAAAACGTACCTTTTTGGTCATAAATTTTTTGGGTGGATGTATCGACAGCCAAACATAAGTTGATTATACAGCTGTTTGAAAAGTTCAAAATATTATTTGGACTATCCCAAAAATATTTCGTAAGGATTAAGAAGTCATATTTATTTATTCTATATTATATTATATAAAGAAAAAAGGAAAGATTGCAGAGTGTGTCGATAATTTATATTGAATTTAATTATATTACAAATTGATAATTTTTAACATTAAACAATTTACCAATCAAATAAAGTTTTATAGACTAAATATGTAGTGAAATATATGTAAAAGTAAAAAAAGTATCATTATTGACTTTTAAACTTTTTCCTTACAGGCTATTTGTTTATGTATGATAATATGTTTACACATCCTAATTCATGAGTTTTAAATAAAAAATGAGTTCATTGAGTATCTCATCTTAAAATCTAAACTGAATATTTTATGTTTGATATCACCGTTACAAAGATGATTAACTATAAATAGGTACATACATATGTATTCAAATTAAATAAAAGCATCGAACTATTCAAATTATTCACCATGTCTTCATGTAATCACAATATGTTGGACTTTATTGAATAGATTTATATTTTTCTCGTTGCAATAAGTTTATTAGCATTAGAAAAAATATGTTAAGGAAATGAAGACGCAAAGCATAATAATATAATAAATAGTAATATAAATTTTGATTTATTGCCCTACTTAGCATTATTTAAAAGTATGTTGTCTTTGAAGATGTCGGCAACTATTTAGTGAAGGTGTAATTGTACTTTTCTGCAAATCAATAAAGTTTTATTACCCACTTTACAACATAAGTCACTAAAGGGTTTAACAACAATTTTTGCCTATAATAGCATGTTATTTCATTTAGTTTTTTCTCACGAAAATAAACAAAAATATTTGCGAGAGCTTTCCGGTGCACATGTTAGCAAAAAGGCACACTCGACTTTTTTACACTTTTGTATAAGCACAAGGATGAAAAAAATACTATTGAATTACCCACGAAAGTTTTAGCTTTTAGGTGTTAGGATTTTTATATCGTCGTCTTTGTTTGACTTAAATGGATATTGGTAGGTCTCCCTCTAAGCTATTTGTGATCTCTTTTCTTCCCGCATATTTCAATTCGTATATGTCTATCGCATTTTAGCATTCAAAGATCGATAAATCGCTTAGAGCAATACGATTTCAATGATTTTGTGCAAAAGACGTAATATTTTTGAATTTATTTATTTGTATTTGAATGTAAAACTATTTTTTCTAGGAATACCTAAAATTATAAATAATTATTGACAATATTAAGAGAAATATTGAATGTTTTAATGACTCGACCGGCTATGCCTGTACCATGGGCACGGAGGTGTTATTAATAAAAACGTATCTCAGAAAAGCATGAAAACTTATAATTTTATAATAAAGATTTAAGCGACTTTACCAGTCTTATTATATTCTGATATTTGAACAATACATTATTTACTTGTACGTGATTAATACATCAGGAATGTTATTACCATTTATTTACTTAAAACTGATATTTTCGAATTATGTTGAACATATCAATGACGGTAATAAACGATGTTATGAAAGTATGTATTCGAGAGATGATAATTTTATATCTACATTTTGATTATGTCAAATTATTTTCTCGATACTATTAATTGTATTTTGTATATACATATATATATAAATCTAAACCCGGCATTTTATTCTTCAAAATGTCTCATACTTCATCAAAAGTCAAACAAAGATAAGTATTCTTAGTGTTTCTTGAAAATATTCAGTGTCTATTTGCAAATGGGATGAGAAGTTTGCGGAGCGAGTTACGAAAGGCTTCTAAAATTATTCCAATTCTTCAATCTGAACTAAATAATATAACAGCGTTTTCTCTCTTCAATTTGCGTAGATTAAATTAATAATTTCGTGCTGAGAGACTCTATCTGGCATTCTCTTTTAATTTTAGACCTTTACATCGTCCTCTTTCATTGTTTTTTTTTAAATGTAATTCATAACTTGATCTCGCAACTTCTCGAACCAGGTTACAGACTTTTTAATAACACTAATTAATATAATGACTTTAATGAGCATTCCTTTAGGCTTCCACTTAAGCATCTTATCTAGCTACGTTCAAACGATAGAGAAAATTCCTCAAAAAACAATTCCTCGAAAAGTATTTACATAAGAGAGTTAATTTCGCAGATTCGAAAATAATTAATATTTCTGTGAACGATTTCCATTTGTTATCTATCTTCATTCTTTATATATCATTATCACATTATTATTCAATAGTTTGTGTGATCAAGCAATACAGATATAGTCAATTTCGATAGATTCAGCGATTACTTTTTTGAAGTTTATTTTTAGCATGACATTTAATTTGATAACTTTGTTATTTCGCGCGTGGTGTTACAAATTTCGATACGTGTCTTCCGCATATTTAAGAAGCATCTTGAGACAGAATATTGGAAGGTTTACGAAAAAACTGATTTTTAATAGTTTTAGTTTATCCGTAAACTTTATTCTGTCTGATAATGCTTCTTAAAGAGGTGAAACGCGTCTCAGAAATTGTAACACAACATGTGGAGTAAAGTAATCAAATTCAATATTATATTGGTTATAGTTTCCTTGTTACTTACTGCTGGAGACAAAACCGGCACATTCAATTGAGATTTTCTCTTATGTATGGGCAAGGCAAGAACGCAAAATAGCTATCAACTAAATATATTTTTTTGTGGAACATAATTGACCCCATTATATCTTAAATGGTTTTTCTTCAATCTCGACCCCCGTCTCTCTTTAACTAAACATAATATTATTGATTTTTTATTTAAAACGTACACAATTATGATCGATATATAAAAACAAAAAAAATCATTAGACTTATTGTATCGGACTACAGGTTCAAGTTTTTATTTTAGATAAAAAGAAACCATACTATAATATATTATCATCTTGGTCTGTTTAATCTTTATTTTGTATACCGTCATAGTTGTGTTGCTCAAAATATGTCCTATTATTTTTGAAAATATTTTCCGATTATTTCAAATTATAGTTATAACAATAAAGCATTGTTTACTGTAATTTTTTTTCCTTGCTTTTAATTTTCCTTTTGTAAACTCTCGGGACGATAAAAAAACATTAATGGTTGCGTCGTTCTTTCACGCAAAACAAGGAAACTGCCTGCAAGTGAATTAAATTCGTTTTACCAAAACACACGCTTCTAATTAATTTTATTTCATTGTATTTGCTTTCATTGTGTGCTAAATTTTCCATTCCAATTCATTTTTTGTTGTTGTTGCTCCAAATGGGTTTTTGTTTGTCAAACAACTGAGGCCTTAAATAACTCTTTATTTGCGTTGCGATCATTCTGCGCTTATTCGTAATCAATGGCTTCACACGGTATAAATTAACCGTTGTTATCCTGCATAAATGTAAATAAAATTAAATATTTATTGGTATTCACTCCTATAAAAGAATCATTTTCTTCTACATGAATATATGAAAAAATAACATGTAGTATAGTATAGATATTGCTGTGCCTAAATTGTCCAGCGTTGTCCTCTTCGTTATCTGTGTCGAACGGCTCGGGCCTCGCATTCAATCGTTTCCGTCTTGTTGGTAAAATATACTTACGAATTAAAGTAACTCAATATGATTGAGATACTAGTTTAAATTCACCCCAATCAATGCGATCGAAATGTAACCACACTTATTTGATGACGCCGATGCAATAAGCTGACTTGCGGACTGGACGTTAGTTTTTGTTTACCTAAATATCTATTAACACTGCAAACTTACATTGTAGGTACCATGAACAAATTGCTGGTTAATATATCTCTGTATTTTTTCAGTTTGTCGAAATAAACCGCTTCTTACTTTTCCGCCCAGTATTGACAGTATTCACATTATAAATGTATTACATATTTTAAATACCTATATTTTATTTGTACCTAAATATATGTAATATGTAGATTTTGAAGGAACACCCAGTTATCTCTGAACAAAATCTGTAGAGTTACATTAGAATATGAAAATAACAAATTTTATACATTTACAATTCTCAAAAGTTTTTCCTGACCATAATACACTTTGTATAATGGAGTCGTTTAAAAACCTATCAACTCAAAATTCTAGTTAACCTTCCTTAACTTTTTTTTTAAAATTATAACTCTCCAACCATTGTGCGACTCTAGTTATTTTCTTTCAATTAAATTAAAATACAAATAAGTATGCATTTTATTAAGACTCGGGAGAACCTCGTTTTTTTTCATTTAAAATATTTTTAAATCGGAGTCGGACCATTTAAGAGATAACGGAAAAGACAATCAAAAATAATCAGTCGATTATTGACAACTCCAACCTTGTCTGATTTACAAAAAACCCATAGCCTTGGTAATAGTCCAATTATGTACCAAACAATTCCGTAATAAAAGATATTTGCCTTATGAGAAGTATTGTTTGATATTATTTTCTATTTATAGTTTAGTTAGGTATGTCGGCTTGGATCGTTATTTGAGCATTCGTTTGTGTATCGGCCGGGATAGAGTAAAGCTAAGAGAGTATTGCGTCAGCAAACTTTTCCTCGGTTTGCTGGCCTTCGCAGATTTTCATTTTATCATCCGTTGGATTATTCTTCTCCCGTTGTTTTTCTACTTTTCTTGGTCACGAGATAAATCTGAGACTGAGTTAATTAAATCTGTCATTTCGAAAGCAGAAAAGTTTGTGATATTTGTAGTACCGCTTTAAGTCGTTTTTCAACATTTATGCGACGTTCATCTTGGCAAACTGACAACAGATTCAAAAAAATGATTGTGCATACAATTAGTAAAAAGTATAATCTTTTTGTGATATATCATTTTTTTATCCATATCCACTCCCAATGTGTAGCATATGGCCTCTAATGGAGGTATCTCAACAAAAGTTTTTTCTACGAGAACTGTTTGTTACTCAGTCGCTCAACCTCACTTTTTCCAAAGTGAGTAGTAGGGAAAGAAGGATAAGGCTATAACAGGATTAGTGGTTGACTAATCGCTATTGCTACACCCAGTTATTTAAGTATCAGAAGGATGGGAGGAGAGGAAATTATGTGAATTGACATCACAAACACCCAGTCTTCGATCACAACTTTGAATTGAATAATTCGACTGATTCGAATTGTCTCCTGCTGTTGCCCAGTTGGTTAGAGCTTGCTCTACTGATCACGCAGATCTGGGTTCGATTTCCGGTCAGATCACAGTGATATCAATTATACTAATTATTAATTAATCAATAATTGACACAGCTAAGTCTGTACATTGACTGAAAATCATAACGTATAGTATTATAATAATTAAGAACCATTTTGTTTTACAAAAGATCTACATTTTCAAAAATAAAATAAAATAAATGCTTATATTTGTTTTCTTTTCTTAACCACTTATGTAGTGTCTGGAATTCCTTCGCCCTCCGGGCCCTAAAACGGGGCAAAGCGAGAGCGGTTAGCTGACCACTGCTCATGTCCTAGCCCCATTTGTTTATCCTCTACTGTATTCGAAGAAGAGAGGTTAAGCAACGGAGTAACAATATAAGCTCCATTAAGAGTCCATATGCCCACCATCGGGAACGAATATGGTGTTTTAATGAGAAGAAAGTCATAAATCCGATTAAAGCAAATTATAGGATTGTTAAAATTATCTTGTCTTCGATACATCAATAATGACAAAACTTATATATTCAAAATAAACGTTTTATATTTACATACATACGTACTAACAGTAAGTAATAAACAAATATTTGTAATTAAATTTTATAAAACACCGTTTTTAGTTTATAATAAAACCTTTAATTAATTAATATGCTCAAAATGGTTCAACACTTAATCAGAAATTAAATATTACTATTTACAAAGTTCTTTATTTCAAATATTAACATATTAAAATCTGGTGAGATATTTATTACAAAACCTTATTTATTTAGACGTAAGTTTTCGGGTAATTCCAATTAACGGTTTTATTTTCCCGATTTTTTTGTCATAAATGGTGATGAATGTTTTCGGTAAGACGTTATCTAAATTAAAAATGTTATTATCTCTACGAACCAGCTGGCCTACAGTATTGACGTTATATAGATGTAAATATAGCTTTCTATGATTGAAATTGTTTGTGAAAGATATAGGCCTTCCAAGTAATGAAATTCTCCTTATTGGAATACGCTTTTTAGTTCAATTTAATTGCGGATTAATGATGGATTCATGTTTTATTTCGATTCAGCATATCTCATCAAACTTAGCTACATTGTTATTTAAATTTGTAGCGTCTACGACTTTGCCGTTTTAATGGAAGATCGTGTAACTCAACGATTAATTCTTAATTACTTTTGGTATCATGTTCTCACATATATTTAAGCTTAACTTTTAAGTACAACAAATGAAGAGTTTTACGATTTTAAATGTTGCCTATATGGTTTATCTCAAAAGTAAAAATTCTCTTACAAGATTTTAGAATTTTTATATTATATATAAAATAAATGGTTTATTTATAACTATTAAATTTGAAGCATGTCGGCTCCTAGTGGAGGTATCTCAACAGAAGTTTTTCTACGATAACTGCTCGTTAGTTATCAACCTCTCTGTTTTCAAAAAGAGTAGAGCGAGAAAGGATAGGGCCTTTACAGGACTAGTAGTTAGCTAATCGCTCCTGTTACACCCCGTAATTTTTGGATTGAAAGGTTGGGAGGGAATTTTTAGACATCCATGCCTTCGAATGGAAATCAATAAATCTATTTTTTTTAAAAATGCAGTTCTTACTGGTATTTGCGCCCATGAGGTTCGCAATAGAAGCCAATGACGTTGACTACTGTGCTATGGACCCGACAGTATTAAAGTTACTTTGGTAAAAAGAATACTTAATTAATTTATGTTATATGACAATGTATGGATTTCCATTCTTCCGAACAAACAATACTATTTTGTATTTTTTTCATTTTCTTCGACGTAATTGAAATTCATCTTACACTATTTCGTTTTGATTTTTTGAAATATGTTATTAACATTGTTGCTTTCCACTAATTTAATAGTATCAACTGTCATTTAGTGTTTGATATATATTTATATAAGTAAAACTAAATTGACAGTACTTTTTTTATTGTATAGTTGGAAACGACTTCGTTCAAGGAATGAACATTCATAGATAGTGAGACGCCCTCGTCCCAGATCGTTAGACGAGAGACAGAGTTATCCATCTCTCCCCATAACAACCTGGTTTGGTATAATTCGGACTCCTTGTTATAGGTACAATTACATGGAAAAGGTATCAAAGCAATATTAATGAAACACGCGGTACAATCAAAGGAAGGGTGGGGGTCCACCGATTTATTTTATAAAACACATATTTAAATTAACAATAATAAATTTGGAAGAGCCTAGCTAGCATACAGTTAGATTACAAGAAAAGAAGATAAAAATCAGAGAAAAATAGATTGCTCTTATTACAACGAAGATTGACCATGCGACCCTATACGAGATAGGGCCGCACGGACGAATGCCCATGTGACCCGGTTTCGGCGATCCTCGTAGAGAGGTGATAATGGATTGATAACAATGAATTAGTAAACAAAAGAAACAAACAAACAAATTGATTTACTTCGTTACATGCGAACTATTGCGCAAGAAAAAAAATTATGGGAAGAGAAAAACAAAAGAAGTTAATTATTGACTTGCAATACAGTTGCCATTCGGTCGAGACGCGACTGGCTAACCTTGATTTCTAAATCAGAAATTTGGGAATTGATAACATACATTTAGTTAGCAGAAAAATTATTTAAAAAAAACAAATCTTTAATGTCGGCCCGGGCGTTTCTGCTGACGTCCGAGCCGCCTTCAGAAAATATAAAACACATAGTTAGTTATCCTTGACTGAGTATAGGGGTCGGCTGAAAATCTGGAAAGCAACTACATACAACAAACATTTATAGGAGTATGATTGTGCAAAAAATAAGAATACTTATGGTTTGGTGAAATTCGCTGCCTCCCTTATCTCCAGCCTCATTCCGATACATTCGGAGACACTTACTTCTATTTGGTTACGTGTAGATATAAGAATAAACAAAACAATACAAAAATTACTATCAAGACTTAGTATAATGATCTTTAATTTCGTTTATAATGTGTAGTGTTATTCTTTTCGTATGGCAAACGAGACTAGTATTGTTAAGATAATAAAAAAACAAAACAGGAACAAGTAGTGATTGCGACAGTGGTTTAATGACTATGTTTCTTAACCTAGATTCTTATCACTAGCTACACCTAAGTTTCGGGAAGGCATGTTCGTAAAGATTAGTACCGGTTTCTCTAAACCGGTTTCGTGGCGTTACTATAAAAAATAGTGCTCGGTCTCGAAACTCGAGTGATATGAGAATATCTTCGGCCGCACTCGTTGAATTGAGTCCGCCTTCTCCTCCACTTAAGTGTATCTTATAGTTAGGAAGCTATGGCAGGCGATCGCAGAACGACGTCCGCTTATTCGAAACCTACGCGGCGGCTTTTACAGGCCTACCTGTGGTCCAGCGTCCGCTGGAACCGGCCGCGGCGTCGCAGATCATCCGATCTGACAGACTTATTTTGTCAGGCGTATACTTTCGTATTGGGGTCAGGGGTCGAATCTGACCTCCTTTCGGGCGGGACGCCGCGATCGTGGACCTGCTGAAAACAACTATTGAAACGTGCTCTATGTCACCTAGACAAACGGATGGCCGGGGTGGAAAGCGGCCCTCTGCCAGAGGGCCGTTTCCGATATGGCAGCCCACCTCAGAAGTGAATGATATGTCGATATCATTATCCATTTGGCCGATGGATTTGGGTTATTGCATTAATTAAGGCGGTCGTCTATTGACCGGGGAAGGTCGCACTGGCAGGATGACGTCTGCAAGTGCGAGGCGTCGTAACGCAGAGGAATTTACACGTCTGTCATATCTCAGCCTCCGACCACGCAGGCGGCCGCGAGACGTTGTGCCATTCGCTTGTCTTTGGTGGGGAGCACCTAATCGTCGACGTCATGATTACACTAGGATGGGGCACCAGACCTTGAGCAGTCACGTTCGACTCTCTACGCCACTGTCTGACCGACGATTATATTTCTAATCTGATGCCTCCACCTCGCAAGCCCACCCGCGAGAGATGACAGTTTTTAGTGCGGCGAGGTGGATCATACCTTCGTCCGCCAGCCCTGGCTTATACATATATTTATTCAGACAACAGATCCCTTCTCCGCCCTGTAGGCAGTTCGGAGAATATTTACTAGATTTCCCTTTCTTTCAAACAAACATATTCGTGGTTACGATTATCTTACTGAAGTTATTTTTCTCTCACGGACGTCTCGCCCTTAACTTTAACAAAGCAATATTAGCCCCAGCACTAGCAAGACGATTCTTAATATGATCGACTTTTAATATAATAAATACAATACAATCCTTAACTATGCACATGTGGCGTGTCTAGTCGTACTACCGGCAATCTGTTAATAATACAATGTTATCGGCGCTTATCAATTTAGCGCGAGATAAATAACAACAAAAAAAAATAGGAAAGATGATGCGAATTCCTCGCGAGGCGACTTCCCCTCCGTCGATGCGGTGTTGTGTAGGATAGTCAGAAACAAAATCTTATTTATCCACTTCGTTTAGTTATCGCGAAAAAGAAGTGTTCCAGTTTAGTTATTAAAAGAAAATATTCAACTAGTTATTAAAAAAAAATATGCTAATTTAGCTACAGAAAGAAAAGTATTTGCATTTAGTCATTGAAAAAAAATATTCGAATTTAGTTGTGGCGAAAGAGTGTTCAAGTTAGTTATTAAAAGAAAATATTCAACTAGTTTAAAAATAAAAAAAAAATTCTAATATAGCCATAAAAAGAAAAGTATTCGAATTTGGTTATTGAGCAAATTATCCTAATTTAGTTGTTGCGGAAGAGTGTTCAAGTTGGTTATTAAAAGAAAATATTCAACTAGTTAAAGAAACAATATCCTAATACAGCCATAAAAAGAAAAGTATTCGGATTTGGTTATCGAGCAAATTATTCTAATCTAGTTGTTGCGAAAGAGTGTTCAAGTTCAGTTATTAAAAAGAAAATATTCAATAGCTACTGAAAAAAAAATTCTAATTTAGCTATGAAAAGAAAAGTAGTCGAATTTAGTTATCGAGGAAATTGTTCTACGGTAGTGCTTGCGGAAAGAAGTGCTCAAGTTTAGTTATCCAAAAGAAAATATTCAAATAGTCACTGAGAAAGAAACATTCTGATTTGGCCATAAAAAGGAAGGTGTTCGAAGTTGGTTATTGAAAAAGATTATTCTAATGTAGTTGTCGCGAAAAGAAGTGTCCAAGTTTAGTTATTAAAAGAAAATCTTCAAATAGTATTGGGAAACAACATATTCTACTTTAGTTACAAACAGGAAAGTATTCGAATTTAGTTATGGAGAAGAATATCCTACTTTAATTATAACAAGAAAGTATTCGCATTTTTAGTTATTCCAAAAAAAAAAATCAAATAGTTATTGCAAAAAAAAAACATATCCTAATTTGGCTATAAAAAAGAAACATTCCAAGTTACTGATTGAGAAAATATCCTCGTTTAGTTATGGCGAAAAGGAGTGTCCGAGTTTAGTTAGTAAAAGAAAAATATTCAAATAGTGATTAAAAAAAATTATTCCGATTTAGCTATACAACGAAAAGTATTTGAATTCAGGTATTGAGAAGAAAAAAAATTAGTAATTATCGGCCGGAATGAAAATAATTTATTATGGTTATTGACGAACACAGAACACTATGCATCGGCCGAATTGAAAGTGAGTTAGTATGATTATGGCTCTAAATATTGGCGCTCCCGGTAACTAAGTTGATTAGTTAGTTTCAGCACGCTTTATCTGGGGAAAAATCACCTCACGCGGCATCGGTGCCCGCGCACAAACACACGATTATTCTTAAATGAGAAGCGATTGATTGATTACGAAGCGAGTTTGTTTTTGTTCGTGGTTCGATTGCACAGTATGTAGGTTTAGACACTCCACTTACATTGGACTTTCTTGGGGGGGGGGGCAGACTTCCGTCTGTCCGTGCAGTCCCAAAGCCGACATATAGATAGTCACCAGATAAAACAATTACAGTAGATAGCAAGAAGAAACAAAACACAGGACAAATTATATGAGTAACAATAGAGCTGGTTAGACCTTCCGGTACCCGTGCCGCAGATCTACTTCTCCGACCGCTGAAACGAACTGTTGATTTGAGAAAAAAATGATGTGAATTCTTTATCAATCTTGCTTGGGAAAGCATTACATTTATGCACGATTTTATCGCAAAAAGGCCGCAAAGATACAGTCTTCTGCGTGAATGAGGTGAAAACGCGAAATCTCGCGAGTTACATAAGCGGCTACATACGTAGTCTGCTTTCAAGCATCTAGACCTGGTTTGCTCCCTAATATCTAGGAACACTGGTTCGGAGATAAGGGAGAAACATATTTAAATCAACGTATTAATTTTTCACAAACCTTGGAGATGATCTCGGAGTGCTGGGTGTCGGCGCTGCTCTCGATGCAAAAGAAGTGAAAGTTTTAATTGAGTCTACGGATTTCCAGGCTTTCGAAAGTTACTATTATTTTAGTAATTTCGTACTCAGGATTTCCAGCAAGTTTAAAGTTGTTGCAAAGGTAAAGTACTATGGCGATTTCGGAGAGAGTGAGCGGCAGCACGGGTAGGTCTGGGCAGCGTAACGTTCGGTGAAAGTGTGAGACTGTGTGAACGTTTGCGGCATATCTTTATACTCTGGCCGCCCGAGACGGTCCCGTTACTTCCGCCGCTTTCACAAAATGGCGTCAACTGAACTTTCTCGTTCGGGCTGATTTTTGCGGAGCGAATTATTGCTCGCATTAATCAGTTATGGCATGAAAAAAATTGGAAAAATGTTTTCCTTGTGCGGATAATGCGTTCGCGCATTTCTTCTCATACCCGCTATACTGTATCTCGCATGTATCGCGAGATACAGGTGAAATTGTCGAAAAATTGCCTCTGATGCTAAAACTCAAATTCCAGGTTTGGCGCGAATGCTCCTCTTTCCGCGGAATTAATACTGGTGGATCGATTAAATTATTCATAAGAGCTACAGAGGCGATTCTAGTTAGAATGTCCTCTGCAGGGCGCATCTATGAACGGATGCGCCTGAAATTTATGCAGGAGCGTCGGGGCTGGCCGTCCGCTTATCTGATGCTAATTTTTATCTCAGAAAACCAACGGCAAATGTGATTAATTTACGTTTATCAATCTTCAACTCGCGGTAAGAGACGCATGCGTGCGGCGGAGTGGGAAGGCACCTCGCGACGTCGCGACGTGCGTCCGCGCCAGAGCGGGAAGGCTCCTGGTCGGCGTGCCATGGGTGCGAGTGAGCCACGGCTTACCCGCGGAGATATACTCTCCCAGTACTGGAGTTGAAACTTCATTTTTGTATGGAATGCTTAGAGAGATGGTCGCGTGAGCGATAATTAATTATCATTTCACCCGATTCTCATGAAATTAACACAGATGCTTCCACCTATGGCCCCGAGGGACTTGGCAAATTTACAGCGTCCATTTTTATCTGGGGCGCCTGTAATTCATGATTCTAGTTTTTCCATCGGCGCGGCTTCCTAAGCCGAACCGTGTGCACGATTTTATTTTTAATTAGGCAGGTGTCTTTCGCTAATATTAATAGCGTCACGAATTTATTTGTACGAATTTATGTTGGCTTCTGTCGATGAGACTCTAGTGTTCATACCGCGATCCACATATGAAAGTTATATTCAGCAGTCTGTGCTGTATTGTAGTAATGTACCTGTCAATGTTTTAGTTCATCATATCCCGGTCAAATCGTTATTCGATTTGGCGACGGTTAGGGAACGGAAATTAGCAAAACTAGATTCTAAAATTAATTTGCGTATGTATTTCTTTATTTGGATTCTGAATTCCTCTTGCTTCCTTAGTAAAGCCGCGGTAATCGGCTATTCTAGATTATTACTTAATTATTGATTACATTGGCAAATCTGTCGATTAAACTGGTTCGGTTTCGAAGCTACTTTGCATATCTCACCTCTCTCTTTCTTACTTTGTACTGCGACCTTTTCTAGCGAAATGACCTTGGAATGCTAAGGGAAGTCATGGCCAAAATACCTGATCATGACAATAGAAATTGTGTTAAAAATTCCTTTCATCGCATTCTGAGGAACGTAATCATTCTATCTAACAGATTTATAAAAAAACCCTTCAATATTTTGTCATCATTACATTAAATTCGAGTTCTTATAACTTAGTTTTGACATTTGGTTAAATTATTTGCTTACCGACTCCTAATTTAGGTAAGGTTCAATATCCATCATATTAATTTACTGTTGTTTAGAATGTGTACTTACGAATATGTTTTGTTTACATAATCGACGCAAATTAGTATATTTACCTAATTGTGACGACCCTGAACTGAATATACTCAGTCACGTGGAAATGTTTCGTTTAGCTATAATTTCAAATTAGGGCTTAATGTTCGTAAATCAATTCAGGCGCCTCTCACATTTGGGGATAATTTAAATTGCTCGAAGCGTCCCCCGTCCCACTGCGCCCCCGGCCGGAATACCAGCCCTTGTACGGCCTTAGCATTTAGAAATCTCCCCCAGGCCCGCATATTACCGTCTCACCCCTTTGTGAGGAGTGTGTATCTAAATATTTGTGAATTATGTATCGAGATGTCACCTGCCGTCAGTGTGGCATCAGTCATGATATTCAAGTAGGCGTTATATTTTTTATCATATTCAAATATATCAGTGTGTACATTCCATTAAATAAGTAATTTATAATCCGTTTAATGTCGCGTGCAGCTGTTATAATTTTGATAGCTTAACATGTAAAATATAACCTAAACACGATCACCCCTTGTGAGTTGAAGTGAATATATTGTTTCAATATTTAAAACGTAAAGACCTAAGCGTGAAATCAATTTAAAAGTTTGTCACTTTTAAGGTGTTCACTGTCAATACTTGGTGGAATGGCATTATAATAAAAATAATAAAACATTTTTAGTACTTTTTCCACATAAAATTTATTAGATCAGGACCGGTTTCGCTCATCGCGAGCATTATCAACTGATAAGATATACAATGAAACAGTGATATTTATACAAATTTAAATTGAAATTGCTTACACCTTTTTATTTCGAAATTGAAGTGCTTACACCTTTTTATTTCAATTTAAATTTGTATAAATATCACTGTTTATGTATTTTTCTTATCAGTTGATAATGCTCGCGATGAGCGAAACCGGTCCTGATCTAATAAATTTTATGTGGAAAAAGTACTAAAAATGTTTTATTATTTTTATTAAAAGTTTGTATTAATTTCTTAGGCTAACATTTCCATCCTTATCTTGTTCGACAAGTTACGTCGTCGATTAGATTCGTGAATTGAAAATTGCGTGAATATATTTAAATGTTGAAATGCTCTGTGAATAATTGTTTTTAAACTGGATGTGTGGTTCATTACTTATTTATAAAAGCTGCTAACATTTCTTATACGTACTCAAATTGAATTATATGTACTAAACAAGATTCTGAATTATTAAAAAAAATAACTTGTTCATAAAATACATCGTGACAATTTAATTCATCATTTAGGTAAAATATATCATTTTGACATTATCATTCAAAGATTTCGTTTTTTCTCAAAAGGAAACATATTATGAATATTATTTTTTTACCATGTCCGCTTCCAATATGAAACATATGGACTTCTCACGGAGTTTATCTCTACGTTTCTACGAGAACTGCTTATTACTCAGTTGTTCAACCTATGATTGTTTCCAAAGAGAGTAGGAATATTAGGATAAAGCTAAAACTAGTGGTTAGTCGATCGTTCTCGCCACTCCCCGTTTTAAGGGTAGAATAGGTGGGAAGAAGGATTTCAAGACATCACGAACATCCATACATTATCAGATAAATTCACTAATCGATTGAAAAATCAATTTATAAACTGATCGTACTGGAAACCCGTGACTTCCGTTACCGAAGCCAACGACGTTGACCACTCGAACACGTAGACGGCATTCTCTTTTTACAATGTATTTATTTTATTATTAAACATTTTCTTCTTTCTTCTTTCATATAGTGGAAAATAAAATTACATATTTACTTTATTTGTACAAAATTGTACGTTTATTTGATATTCTTATTTCATAATAGATAATAACTTAACATTAACGATACATACATCAATATAAATAAAAGATTTTTGTTATAGTGGTTGATATGGAAATGTTAGTTTTTTGTTCGAAACAGTTAATAATTTTCACGAACCACAAAATAGTAAAAAATCTGAAAAAATAAATGTTTGACATTATCTATCTACGTACAAAATTCTTTATTGCCGTTAAACAGCCATTTTTCAATTTATAAAAGCCCACGTCATCTAAAAACTTTTTTGGCATAAAACATACTCGCAAAGGCTACATAATCCGTTAAATGACCCATAAAGTGTTTAATAAAAACATATTTTGGTGAACTAATAATCCACATTATGACGTTGTTACGATTGCTGCTGCCGGTTAGAAAATCGGATGGGTTAATAAAATAACACTGGATAAAAGGTCGCGTGTCGTATGTAACGTTAAAAATAATTGTATTTTGTTGTTTATAAAATTATACCATATATTTGAAATAAAAAAATCAACGACCATTGATAGTTGCTTTTTATTAGTTAGGCCAATTGTATTGTTTCATACATCATACACTTTGATGGTAATTACAATATAAGCCCGCGAAAGGTAAAGTGAGTCAACTAGTAAAATTGTCAAACCTTTTTCTTGGACTTTTTAGTACAATCACGTCTTTACTTGGTGTTTTGCTGGATTTCATAATTTATTTTCCGGAGATAACACTATTGTAATACGGATTAACTGAGGTCACTTCACTTTCCCGATACATTAAGACGTGTAAAATATTCCAACGCATCTATTTTTTTAAATGCTACTTAGCTCACTCTTCCTCTAATGTGCTCATGTGATATTATAAAAGGATATTTCTTTTTCACTTTTAAGGTGTTCACTGTCAATACTTGGTGGAATGGCATTATAATAAAAATAATAAAACATTTTTAGTACTTTTTCCACATAAAATTTATTAGATCAGGACCGGTTTCGCTCATGATGAGCATTGTCAACTGATAAGATATACAATGAAACAGTGATATTTATACAAAAGTAAAGTGAGAAAAACAAGGTATGACAAACAATTGGTATTACAACCTAGCAAAAGAATTGAAGCAAAATACAAGGAAAATAAACTATAAATAAAAAGTTGAAGACCGCTTAGCAATGAAAACTATTACAACAAAAACCAATTAAGTATGAATTAAGTATCATTAACAAAGTAAAAGTTGGTTTTTACTTAATTGGTTTTTGTTGGTTGTAATACCAATTGTTTGTCATACCTTGTTTTTCTCACTTAACTTTTGTATAAATATCACTGTTTCATTGTATTTCTTATCAGTTGACAATGCTCATCATGAGCGAAACCGGTCCTGATCTAATAAATTTTATGTGGAAAAAGTTCTAAAAACGTTTTATTATTTTTATAATTTCCTAGAAGTAATTTGTATTGCAATTGAAGTGATAATAAGTCTGTTTGTTACTATAATGTACCGCTGTCTTTCATCGTGAGCATTTGAAGTTTAATTTGATGCCACACAACCAGCTTCTCACTTTTGATTTTATACATAACATGAAAGTCAATATGATGATAAACATGAAATTACGGTTGCGGCAACAGATACACCCTAGGGCTAAAGAGGTTTCAAACACAGATCCCTTGCCCATCTACATATCATTTCCTATGCTGAAGAATTAATGGCATGCTTTTGAAATACAATGTATAAAAATTACATTTTAGAGTAACAAAGTATTTTTCAATCAATTTCGACTACAAGTAAGATTCGAGTAAGATTTGGCAAAAAATAAATCTTGCCCTCCCTCATTTTCTACGTTACGTGAGCCGCAACATATTAATAGTAATCCGGAAATATACCACAATATGAGCCACGAAGAAGTGAAGTGACCCAAGTAGTAAAACATTTTATTTTATGACTTAAACGTATTTACTTGGTATATTGAATATTTTTATTTTAGAGAGAAAACACTATTACAGTGTGTATTTACTGAACTCATTTCACTTATACGATACTGGAAGATATGTGGAATATTATAATTATTTTTCTCCTAAAATACTACTTGGCTCACTTCGCCTCTCAGGAGTTCATAAATTATATCAAAATGAATATTAAAAATATTATTAGGTTTCCTTAAAATTTTTGGTGTTTCGAAAATCAGGTTCCTGATAACTTTTGAATGAACTTTTAAATTTGCCGGCATGATGTCCGCCCTATTGCAACAGTAACCCAAATTTACCCGGTGATTATAATTGTTTTATGCCACATATAAGCTTTACGGGTCGGATATTGAGTACGGCTGTTTTAAAGTGACGTTTTTAAATCTTAGGATACGTTACCTTACCTGTAGAGTCTCGATTTTTATTTTTCATTTAATCGTACTTCGTTTTTCTCATATAGCAGTGAATTATGTAAAAATAACGTCAACAGGTCATAGCTGTGTTTTATATGGGTAGGAAAACGCCAAATGGGCGGGCGGAGCGAGGTCCATTCGGAATGAAAGTTTCCGTCATTAAATGAAAACCGCCGACGAGCACGAGGCAATAACGGTGCCCGAGTGGTCTGTTAACGACTGGAAGTTCAAGTCTAAAACATTTCTCGGCTGCCCACCAAGACGGTCCTTGTTTACCGCTATATCATACTGGTATTGTTATCTGATTGGGCAGCGTTATTAGCGCCATCTGAATTATAATTCACGTATTTCAATAGCTCGGTACTATAAATTATCGGAAACAATTGCCGGTGATTATTAATATGGACGTGTTTGAAATGAACAATACTGCTAAAGGCTTATAATAAATATATACCTGAAAATAAAGCTTATAATAAATAGCATTATTATATAACTATTTATAACGATGTTATACATCGATGCTTCAGTTTATTTGTCAGACAACTCCGATTTATTTTTGGTAAACGTGTATGTAGTAAAATTTTCCTGATTTATATCTATACATTCTGGGGCCGGTGGAGCCGAGCTCCAATTTCCCTTTCATCTGGTGTATTTTTATGCTGGTTTTCTCGCGTAGCATTTCCTTTCCTTTCTATCTAAGTTAATGCCGGTAAATTTTTCAGGAATAAAATAAATTTTGATGCTGTCTGGTTTATTACAGGAATATTTCTAAACGTTCTGCTACTGACCATGACCTATATTCCTAATAATTAATTAAACATGATATGATAATGAAATGTACAAATCTCGTGTATAGATAAATAATACTTGATTAAGGGTAACCTTTCTAGTATTGCTATTCCTTTTAATTCGAAAGAGATTATTTGAAGCTGTCTGACTGATGAACTGGTCGATCGATATTCGTAACACGATGTGTCCACTTTGATTTCAATACCAGAATTTTTCTTGTGAATTCTGAAACAAAATGTTCATTGCATAAAATAACAAATTCAAATATTTATGTATGTTAATGATTTTTTCGAACCAGTACGTTAACAAGAAAGTTTCATTCGTAGCGAGCATTTTAAATGATTTGTCAAACGCTTTCTATGAACGAAGCCAATACAGATCTGTACATAAAATTTTTAAATTTATTTTATGAAAATGGTGTATGGTTAATAATGGAGTACACACTATTGTCTTAATCTTTTGTTGAGTAAGTAAATTCGTTGTTTTAATATATAGGGCACACCTGATGATATGCAGTATACATTATTTTGTATGTAAATTACCGAAGGGGAGTGAAATATCTCATGTAAAATTTACTGATTTAATTTCGTCTTGCGTAATCGAATTTACCGAAAACATGTAATGGAATTTTCTCCCCTCCAAATGTTTCATTAATACTACACTCACCTGTATATGTATAACTTAACAGTAAAATGTAAGTGAAACATTTATGACAGTGCGTTTGGCACAAAGTGTGTACACTTTTTTATTGTTTAATTATATGAAAAGATATTTTTTTATATTTCCGATTATTATATAATAAATGCATTTTAGTGTCTGACCATGAACTTATTTCGTCGCGTAGTATTGACTTATGGTAATCACGTGTAATACCGTATTAATATATCAATGCAGTTAAAGCAAAAAAGTTTTTGATACAACTCTTTCTTGTACCGGGACTTGAACTCGTGTGATCTGTCACGGATGCCGACGACGATGACCACTGCACCATGAATGCGACTTTTTATTATTAAGTGAATAAAAACAATCTATGAGGGTATTACTTGCAAACCCGGCTCATTCCAATGTTGTTGAAACATGAGCCACGAATGTAATTTAGTAGATAATAATAAATTTTGAAAGTATTTTTAAAAATCAGTCTCAAATATGGCTTGACAACATCCAAAATATCATTCCGAAGTAATGTAAGACTAAAAATATTTTTTAAATGTACATTTTTTTTCAAAATGAAATTCAAGTTTCATTTTTTAACCATTTTGGAATAAGGCGTGTTTGCAAGTAAACCCTCATGTAAATGACACAAAATGTATATAGAATAGTGATAGAATTTTATTAAATTATTGTTGTTTTGTTGTTGAACACAACAAAAGATGAACTACTTATATATAATTCACTTACTTTTACACAAACTAATTAAAAAATATTCCTATTTATAATTGATTGAATTGGAATTTACTTGGTAGAACTCCATTGTAACATAATGACAAAATAAAGTATTTTAGTTTTACAAATATTATTTTATATATAGTTTATAGCTATTTCAGAGTATGCCTTGTATATACTGCCTTAGAAGCGATACACAATGTATTATGTTGTCCACTGAAACATCCTTATTTATATTACACATTATAGTATTATATTTAATAACTTGACTTCAATGTTTCTTGGAACGATAAAACTATAGAATTATCAAAATACCTTGCTATTCGTTCACCTTATTTCCTATTTATAATATCCATTAGCAAGTTTTTCTTTTGTGAATGGCGCATAATAACACGCGCTAATTGACACAAATTTATTAAGCCGTGAACCGAATATGCACGTCCGCTAGCAGCCAACATGTCACATGGCGGTGCCGAACATAACGTAAGCTTCCAACACGTGACGATTAACCCCTGAAGGTATCCAAACAAGAAGATCATTTCGAGCTGGGGTCACGAAAAGACAAACACAGTCTCAGATACGCGCGGAGGGTCGCGTAGAGGAGTGTTGCGAGAACTCGTAGCTCGGGGCGCTACGGCGGGAATTATTTCCGATCGTAGCTCTCGTTTATTACCGAGGAAAGTCTTCATAACATTTCAGAATTATAAACAACACAGTCTTTGCTTCTTTACCGACATAAATTTTAAATACTTTGTCTTTTGGTTCTTTTTAAGAATTCTCTTTGACCTTTATGATTTATTTATTTTTGTTACGCTCAAATCACCGGTTGTATATTTTTAATGTATTCTTTTCCTAATTTAATTGAATTTCGGAAGATTATCGCTCGATTGGATCCCTGAACTTTCATTCCAGACCAAAAAAAACAGTAGATAGCTTTGAGGCTTAATATATATTTTTTGAAAAAAAAACGCTCTAAATGTGGGGTATGTGTACTATTAAAAGAGCTTATCTCTTAACTGAAGTATTTTTGAGACAACTGTTATTCAGTGAGTCAACCTATCTTAATTGAAAAGAATAAAACATACTTTAAACATTTTTTTTCGTTCGAGAAAGACATGCATTATGAAGTATCGTATGTCTTCTCTTGTTTCACCTACTCCGCACTAGCATTATATGACTCACCAGAATATTCATACAATTACTAAACCTTTGTGAGACCTGAAAGCATGGAATATACCCGGTTCAATAATAACAAATTGGTATTGATTTTTCAATCACCACCCGTTAAGTATTACATACAACTAATACAATACAATACATATAAACAACTGCTATTTCGGCCGCGACCGGTCTCCTTCCATAACTCAATAACGACCAAGAAAACGGATTTACTCTTTATATTCTTAGCTTGATACAGTGACGAACGGGACCTATGTTTTAACCAAGTTTTAATTGCGCTTTTAAAAAATGATAATGTGACTTACTCAGCCATTTATAAACGTTTACTAAAAAGTAGAGTTTAGTTTACTACGCTTTGAATCTAGAGAGGAATCAAGAATATTCCATTTTCCATATAAAACTTTAAAAAAAATCAATTTAATAATAACGTACCACTAATCATTTTAGAAATATATAGACTAAACATTTTGATATATCTTACTGAAGCCATTGATAATGTTATTCTATTGTGTTAATACTGAATCATATTTTTAATAGTTGTGTGTTCATGTATTTTTATTAACCCTTATTAGTGTTGTTGAGTATTCAAAAATCAATAAAAGAAAATTATTAAATATCGTATGAAACTTTAAAATGAAAATCATTAAGCGTTGTAGTTAACGTTAGTAATATTCACTTATTTAAGGCTGTTGAATTAAGATCGCGGTTCGAGTTACAATGTCGGTTTGTATACTATCTGACGTAACAAATATTGAGTCAGAAAATTCTTCTCTTAAACAAAACGTGATTGTAAAGCAGTTAGGTACTATAGATACATTATTTTTAATCGTTGACTTTTGGATTTGCCTTGTTGTTTGTGATACATGTAAACAATGTATGTTATGCTGATACGGCCCAAGGGGTCTGCTGACGCCATGTTTGCTTATTTCGTCCGGCTTACGGCAGTGAAGTATACGCGATATGTGTTTTAAAGATAATAAAGTGTACGGCAATCCTTTGCACTACAGAGAGGCTACAATCTTCGGAACCTTACCGTATCATGTTGTTTATATTGCCTATTTCGCCTCAATTGTTCTGTCCCTTTGTGGAGCGGAAAATTACTATCATAATAATAGCATACGAGAATTTGCGATAGAGTTTTCCCAGCAACTGAATATAAATTGCTTGTAATTTCTACTGGCATTGTTAATTATAGCTTTAACTTGAAATCAACACAAAATTAACATTCAATCTAATCTCATAAATGATAGTTACATATTATCTTTTAAATAAACAAAAACATGCTAATTTATTTGAAAATGATGTTTGGTGTTTTTGGTGGACACATTTTGTATAATAACCATTATTCAAATCAATGAATACAGTAATCCCTCCAATTATGCGAAAGTCAGATCCGCGTTATTGTGATACTAAATCTCATACGAAAATCAGAGTTGCGTTTTTTTTCGCGAAAAATTCACAACTGCTAAAACTAAGAATATATATACATATACGAAATATTTAGTTATTAGGCGGTAAAATTTAGTCTCCCGCCGACGTTTGATTGCACGACACAGGCAGCCGCCCGGCTGTGTGCTTACAGCCGCGCACGTGCCAGTAACAACAACGACAATGGAATGCAGCGAATATTTCAGGAATTCGCCCAATTGGAGAGATCCCTGTATAATGAAACGTAGTTTCTGGATATTAATATCTTTTTCCTTAATCGGATGATTTGAGCTCTTTTAATAACATTTAAACCATCTGCAATGCGCTTATTAGTGTGTGCTATTGAAAAACAATGTTTTAAAGAATAATAAAATGAAATGGTGGTCGGCATAAAGATTATTATGTAAAACAGAATTCATTACCGCCAAACATTTTTTGTTAAAGCGATATAAATTTTTCATTTTAAATTTCAATGAAATGCTTAGCACACAAAAGCACAAGTTCCTGAGCTGTGTATCTGCTACACATCAGGCAAACGGGAGTGAATCATGACAATTCTGATACACACCTCAGGAGCTTGTGCTTTTTTTGCATAGTAAGGAAAGGTTCAAAAAATATATTCGCAAGATGCGTATATTAAATATTATTAGACATCACGTTACAGGTATTATTGTTAATTATGTATAAAAGGGTATAGCTAATTCAAAAAATAATTTCTTCAATTAAGTTATCGTAGAATTAAAAGCGCTTTCTTCTGTATTAAAACGAAAGAAATCTTATATTTTACTGTTGACTCAAATTTAAAAAAAAATAGATATTTGTAAAGTAAAATAAATACCATCATACCGTTGCAAAAATCCAGCTTGCATGTGTGAGTGCTTTCCATAAGATAAGACCGTGAAACGTTCATTCGTAGAAGTCGTCGGTTTAATCAGCTTCGTCGTAAAGTTTTCGTGAGTCGAAGCCGTAGAAAGGGAAAGCTCCCGCCGGAAGCTTTCTCTGGCGGAGGCATCGGAGGAGATGGAGTTTAACAGCGAGCTTGGTAAGGGGTCCAACTAAATTTGGTTCCAATGTTTTTTTTTTAATTTAACTGAATAATGATAGCTTAACAATATCTTTTGTACTTACATACGTTTTGTTAATGCGTGAGTGATAAAACGTATGGAAATGGACAAAAATAGAACGAGTAAAATATGATGTTGAAATTACACCTAGCAACTTTAGTCAACATTTTTAATGAAAAATCATTACTTAGGTTGGAATCTCAACATGATTATTCTATCTAGGCTGTATTTATTATTAGATCTAAGAATTTTATAGTATTTTAATTTACTTTGGCGTTCACTATCTAAGCATGTTCATTTTCAATAGTTTAACGATGATTAAAAAATAAACAATTGGTCCACATCAACTGCTTAAGAGTGAAGTTTGGAGAAATGAAGATGAGATTTTAATAATAAACGTTGAAAACATGGTAGTGTATTTATATAAAAAAAATGAAACACAAACCTATCCTATTGTCGAGTGGTCAATACTGTTCCGTCAAATCAGCTTTACGGTCGACGGCTCAAATCCTTGGATTGAATCTTTCCTGCGACGTTTTATTAGTTTGTATAGAAAAAAATCATGGATGTCTGTAAGTTTTTTTTACATTTCTCTAACGTTAGTAAAAAGAGACGTTCTAGCTACTGATCGTTTTGTAGCGCTCAATTTGCTCTCCCTAATGTATCCGAAATGAGAATGGATATTTTACCAACAGTGTTGAAGTCATCCGCTATGAAACTGTATTATTTAAGCCGAGAGCAGAAATTTAATAAAAAAAACTGATTAGTAAATTTATATATTATAAATAAATACACCGCCTTGCTGTGGTATTTATTTGAATTGTTATACTATTAATTATTTTGTTTACGCAATGTTTTGTGGTTAAATATAAACCAATTCAATTATGTCTGTAGCAAATTTTGCAGTGAAATTATTTTTCAAGTTATGTCAGTGCGTTTCATTTTAATTAATATGTTTTCCATTCTATGTTTGTTTTAATTAAATATTCATGTTTCAATTTTATAAGTGCATTCTGTGACCCAATTTTTTAACATATTGTAAAAAAGCAAGAAAATCCAATAAATTGTGGTTATATTAAATAATGTATTCAGATTAAAATTTAAAATAATGATTACAAATCATTAATCTCGATTGGCTACAGTAATATTTTAAGCTTTCATTTATTTGCTTTTCAGCAATCTTTCGTTATAGTCTTTAAATTGATGTATATGTTTATAATATAGAGTACGTTTATTTGTAAATGTCACCCAATACTTAAGTCTTGTCTAAAATGTAAAGTTACGCGATTTACAGTTAGTATTAGATTAATCTGAGACACCATGAAAACATTGTCAAACTATTTCTCTAAAGTTAAAACATGCTGATAAATATAATGAAATACATAATGTACATAGCCAAGTAAGATTTTTTAACTATTACAATAAACCACGATACGAGACATCAAAACATTTAAACATCGTTTAAATTGATAAAAGTCATAGATATTTATAAAAATAATAGTTTCTGAGGTTTCGCATTAAGTTATTTAATTTCAATGACTAAAAATCACCAGAAACTTGAATTGAATTGAATTAGTTTTTTTCAATTATTCTAAGGCATTTTAAAAGATTTATTTTATGTACATATTAATAATACTGTGTCAACATACAATAGTTTACTGCTATGTGATTTAAATTATAATTTTCAATCAATCCTACGAGTCCTCCAAGGATTATTGATGTCGAAATACAACACTATAATATTGTGGCTCTATTTGCATGTATTAACGAAAAGCTTTTGCGCGGTTGGTAGCTTAAGGGTAGTACCGACATTGATTATGTATTCCAGAAACGCGGCATTAAGGGATTGCTTCAAATGTGATATATTGCTTTGGACTTTTGTTTAATAAAAGATAAGGACAGAATTTAAATATCGGCAAAGCGGACACCTTTTTCGAGTGTTATAATAAATCTATTATCCCTTAAATCTTTGCCCTTTTTTTGCTTTATAACGAAGCAACTTTGATAAAGGTCGGTAGTATTTTTGTATGAGCTAATTTTGATCATATTTGGCATTTCAATTTATTGGCGTAGCAAAAAGTATTTTCAGCGTTCATTTATTTGAAAAAATATTCCGATCGTTTACTTTTTTTTTGTTGAAGCTTGCACGATAAGAGTTTTATTATTTTTTTACACACTTTACAGAAGTGAAAATACATATCTATCTCTATCATTGTCCTATATAACTAAAAAGTATTTTTTATGTCAAATATACAGACAAAATGTAGAATAAATAACGTTGGCTGTGTATATTTTCTTTGATAATATTATATATTGTTAATTTTTATCGTTGATACATTTAATTATTCGTGAATACATTTAATCAAATTAAATGAAAAAATACTTAGTACTGAATACCGATTTTACACATTTTTTATAAGAAAAACGATTCGTTTTGCGAAATTCATGAGGCGAACAAGGCTCGAAACCCAAAAAGAGTATGTATTCATATTCGTTACTCTAAAATGTTGTTTTCTTATTTCACATTTTTTAAACCTTTTCATTTCAATTAAAGTTTTGTTTGTCATGAACATTTTCTATCCCTTGTAATTGTAATTCTTGTTGGTATCACAGTTTTACTATGATACCAACAAAGGTTAAGGGTACACATGAATTTAATTGGTTGCGTCTAATAGCGAAAGATAATCAGCTTGAAATTAAATATTTTGATAAATTCGTTATATATCATGGGTTATATAGATTTAAGCCTGCGTGTAAAGTGCTCAGCCATTTGCATTAAAATATACTTTTACACTCGTAAATCGTAAGGTTATAAAATATAGATTATTTTTTCGGCAATTCAATTTGTATTCTGTCCCCCGAGGACCTGCATATATTTACACGTATCCCATAAAAAATACAGCTGGAATGTAAATATTTCCGTCTCTTCTTTTGGAATGTTGAATCAATAATAACGTGTTTGTCAGATGAGATAGAAAATCGTATTGAATATTGTAAAATTGTTTTTATTTTCTACGTTGATAACAACGAATATGTTTAGAATTTTAAGTGGCTCATTATATTTAATATATTTTTTTTTGTATAATATTTCATTACGATATTTAAATTTTAATATATTTATGGCATTTGTGTATTTATTGCAGTTTCAATGAATAAAACTATTTGTATAATGTATCTTTAACCGCGATATCAGAGCAACGCTTTTATTTGATACAAATGAGTGTATTTTGTTTAAAATATGTTTTCATTGACACAAACTCAGAAGTGTGTCCTTTGTCATTATTTATCTTTGATTGAATTAAAATTCACTCGCTAGAACTGGATTTTAATAAGGTGAACAAAAAACAAAGTATTTTAATCCTACAAATATTATTGTATATATGGTTGATAGCTATTTATTTATGCTTATGCCTTCGCCAGGAATAGTTAGCTAGAATAGCTCTGACGATGGCACACGCCAAAATAACTATCAACTTAATATATAATATTTTTAGAATTTTAATTCTTTGTTGTTTGTTCATCTAATTATATATTAATTAATTTATTTATTTGTTAAAAACACAACTCAACTATGTACAGAATGCAAAAAAAAATATTTATATTTTATCGAGTAATCTATATAACATGTTAAACAACACAAATGTGTATACAACACACACAATTATTTGTAATTTTATCAAATAATCTATATTAAAGGTTATATCGTTCAGTTTGTTGTACTAAATATTTGCGAAATATATCATCATATTTTTAGTAAAAAATATACTCCATGAATTATACATAAGTAAATACTTATGTTACAATAAAAATTATTAAAGATTTTTATTATAATGCCTTTCCACCAAGTATTGACAGCGAACACCTTAAAAGTGACTTATGTTACAGGCAATGTTAAAACTTTTACCACGTATGTCAGTAATAAGAAATGATTTTAAATTCCGCGCATTAACTTCGCGAGCTTTGAAGTGCAATTTGTAAAAAGCTTTGTCAAATTCCACTTGCTTTGTTGTGTACGTCAGCTCCATTTGTCTTCGTCTGGACAGTCTTATTAGTGTACAGATCAAAAGAGCATTGCAAAAACTGCAAGCAGACGTTGTTTCACGATAATCAATTGTCTTGTTTACTTGCATCGTGTTATGGTTTGCTCTTTTCAAGGCGAAATGGTTTTGTGATTAAATAATGTACCAAACTTTTTACTAAACAAAAAAACAACTTACTAAAATACAACGATTGTTTATTTCATAAAACATTTCATAAATGTTTGCGATCGAGACGTAAATTTGATATTTATTCGGAACATTTTTACGTACTCGAAAAATTCACATAAACCATTTTTTGTCATGTTTAATTGTTTTATAACCTTTCTTTGTATTTTTCAAAGTCGTTCGTTTTGCCAATTCACTGGTTTAGTAAAGGATTGTTACATAAACGCTTAAGTGAAATGAAAATGCTTGAGAAATATTTTTTATCAAGTGTAACTCTTACATATGAAAAAAATATTGATGTTATTTGAATTTTATTTATCAGTAAAATTAGAGGCACAAAACGTTATATATTTTTACTTATATTTCAATAAAAAGACGACTAATATTTTTTTCTTTACAGATGTAATGCTGTTTCTGCTGAATAGTTAAAAAGTAAGTTTAAAACATTCATTTTATTTTATAGTAGGAAAATGATAAATATTGAAATTGTAACATTATGTTTTTAAATTGTCTCGAGGATCAAATAAGGTTATCACCACCAAATACTTCATTTATGTCGAAAATATGTCATTTTGTACGCTGCGATGCTATCTTATTCAATATTTTATCCAATGATATTTTAATCGTCGGACTTAAAAATATCTGTTTTGAAAATAGCTTGCAAACGTTTGATATTATTGCGAACAAAAATTTCATGTTTTACTCAAATTAACATGAATTTATTAAATTTATTAGTTAAAAATACAACGTGTTTTGGAGTTAATATACCTTTGATATTTTCCTAAAGATATTGCCGGCCTTATTAATCTTGTTTGCAGAGTTTAGTAATCTAGTTGTAAATGATCAAATGCTTAAGATAATCCATTCAGATACGTTTGAACTGATATAAATGATATATTCTTGAAGGATTAGCATTAAACTGTTCAATATGCCGTTTAGGCTGTATGCTTTTATCGCATATTGAAATGGTTTAGCCGTTTATACATTGCATAATGAACATTGGGACGTTAAAAGGGTCATTGCAAAAACGATAGACGTTTTCATTCAATCAGCACTTGATAATCCCCTATAGCCTGCGATAGAGCAATTTTCTTCTTGGAAAATGTTATTCTCGGAGATAAAATTAGAACAAGCTGCTTAAAACCCTAAAGCAATATAAGATGGCATGCTTAGAATTTCGTATATAAATTTCAACTGCAAATCAAACCTGGCCGTTTTTAATATTTCAATATCATAATCTTACAATGTAAACTGCTAGTTGTTAAGGCCATATAAGACTTTTCAATTTATTCCTAAAGAAGTGGACGTATTGCGTAATAAATAAAATTTTAATTTCATTATTGTTATGTAGATTTTGGTTCGCTCTACGTCAAGATTTTTTGTGTTTCTACATTTTTTTGGACATGTATTGTCAATTGAGTTTATCGTGACGGTCACACGTGGTTTTGCGTTCTGAAGGCTGCTTGTTGATAAACTTATTGATGGTGATCGACTTTGACAAAAAAAAAACAAATTAAACAAAAACGATCGATGGATTCGACGGTATCTTTGTGGAAATTCATTTTTATATAAAATAAAATAACTTAGATTATTCCACGTATTGTGCTAAAAACTGTGACACGTGTTTCGCCTCTTTCAGGGGCATCTTCGGATGTACAAGCGTACTTACAATTCGTACTTAAGCAAGCATTTGCGAAAGTAGTCTGTCCGAAGATGCCTCTGAAAGATACGAAACACGTGTCATAATTTGTAGCACAACGCGTGGAATAATCTAAGTTATTTTATTTAATATCAAACCATACCAGTTTAAATGGGAAAAACGACAAAATAAAATAAAACGAGTTTACTAATAATAAGGTTGTTACGATACGGAATACACCCTGTAAGAAGAGTGTGAAGCCGTAGCGGGTGGTGGTGGGTACAACGTTATGTATCATAATAAATTTAAAAAAATAATAATAATAAAGTCAACCTTGACCTTATTATAACGGAGTTCTAGCAAGTAAATGCCATTTAAATCAATAAGATTTTACTTTTAAACATTTTAATCATTTCAATCCAAAGCTTCTTTATAAGGGTCCATCTTGAGAATTAAAACTTTCGATTTTGAAAAGCTTTCTTCTCGGAGTATCAACGTTACTGTTGTATGAATGAAAATAGGTCGCCCGGGCGATCGGTCCTGGAAAAGCGAAAGCAGGGTAGAATCGGGACGGGCATTGACTCGCTCTATCCCGAAATGTTGTCAGGGTTTGTCTTAATTTGGGTACTCCATCGAATTAGTTTGCTCGAAATTTGATTACAAATCAAAGCTGTGGATTGCCATATCTTTAGACAATTCTACAGTATCATATTTTTTCTAAAATTTAAATGTGAGTTTTTGATGTAATCTTTTAAAAAACAATCATCACGTTATTATAAATAATCAATTGTGTATAGTATTGTAATATAGTCAAGCGTTCAATTTAAAAAAAACAATTAAAAATTGGAATATTTACTAACATATTAGACTTTACTTCCTGAATAAAAATATAGATAGTTCTTATTGAAGCAGATATGTATTTTTCTTAATCATACTGCTGCATCAAAACGCGAGCACATATGTAGGTTATTAGTTATTCATATTTATTATAAACTTAACACGTTCTTAAAAACGACTGCTCGCTTCTTGACAAACGTATAATATCTTGTATATTACTACTATTAGATCCGTCCGTCGCTTCGCTTTACATCCCTCTTTCAATTAAAATTCTATTTTAAAAAAATCGGCTTAAATGAAAATTAATCGGTTTTCTTTTTTAATCAATGAATATAATAATAACATATCGCTCATGATAAAAACAAAATACCTTGTATTCCACACGCTCAAATTTTATTATACATGAGGCGAAGAAAACTTAATAGTCACTATTATTACATAAATTCGGCACTTTTTCGTATTTCACCATGAAAAATAACCAAACAATTTTATTATAATATTCATGTTAGCACTGTTAACACGATGAAAAAATAGATATTGCATATCTATAAGTAACATCAGAGACAATTTATCGTATTGCTTCAACTTGGAAAACATTTGATTAAATTAATTTTTGTGATGGTGAATCAATAAGTCATGTTTATCAAAGCTTGTGGGATCCGAGGTATTGTTTTATCACGAACGATATAGACCACGGGTTTTCTGGGTTGTCGCCAACTTTTTCGATTTTGGATTTGAACAACAAAAAGAGTTTCGGAGACAATCTGGGGTAAAAGTATAGTGACACGACTGAGTCCCGAGCAGTTAGACGAGAGACAGAGAAATCCGTCTCTCCCCATAACGTCTCGGTTTGGTGTGACGCAGTCAGTCTGTGACAATTTTTAGGAATTAAATATGGGAACAATCAAATTCAATTAAACAACGCTCGTGAACAGTAAAAGGTGGAAATCCACCGGTTTATTTATAATCAAAAGGGTTTACAGTAAATTTCGATAATTCGGCTAGCCACACAGGAGTGCGCTCTAAATACATGTTAATAATTTTGTCATTCGGCGTGAAGCTCGCGAGCCGAGCCTCCTAGCACCGAATGACTGTCGACTTGCAGACCGGGCCTTTCAGTAGGTCCTTCGCCTGGACTGAGGGTCCCTAGTATTACAGTATTTATGTTCCCTTACGGGGAGACATCTATGATTTGATATTTATAAGAGAGAGAAAAAAAACAACATTCAGCATACCATTTCCTTAAATCTAATTTTCGCACTCGGCGTTTTCATAACAATTATTGAGTTAGTAGTGGGCAAATTTTATTTAGTCTTGTTTTTGAAGTTAGGATCTGCACACTCACTACGCGTGTACAGATCTGCTTAACATTAATCCCTACGCTATTCTTATGAGTTAATATGGACGTCAAGCCGTACCATATATCTAACTTAGGGGTGCAGAACAAAATTAATATTTAACTAGCAACGTCACAGTCCTCATGACCAATGATTGTTTTGGGTTTATTATTAATCAGTATGCACGCTAAGTCGTGTCATACATTGAATTTAATTTATAATATCCAGTGAAAATTTACATACAAAGTTATGATTTCTTAATTTAACGATTCTAATTCAATTCTTATTGGATTTGCTAATACGACTTCGCAACGATTTGCGGGACTCCCACAGCAAGGAACCGAGGTCTGTACGTGAGGAGGATTTCCATATCCGCCCTCCCTTACTGTGTGCGTTCACTTCCAGTGACCGCAAGCCGTTTAGGCCGGAGCACATTTTATCGACGGCACTCTGAATACGAGTCCGTCCAACCGCCCGTTGGTCAATCGCATTAACTAAATCTCCTATGAAGTTACTTACACTACGTGTTTAGATTTGTTCGAGTACTAGGGAGGGTTGGCGGAGACCAGACCTCCGTCCGAGGTCGGCTCCAGGCACGGTGTCAAACCGCTTGAAGGCGTCGCTATCGAGTGACGTAATCCAACTGGACGAATTGGATTTTAGGTTTTTCTATTGAGTGTCTGCCGAAAACTTCGACAGACATGGGTCCCAGACAAGTGCGTTTGTCTAGGCGGGCTATCTGCCCCCGGAATTACACGTCCACCGTGCCGTATCACTCGGATTCCCGTGAATCCGCAATGATAGTGCCTCCCTAGTACTCCATACAAAAAACACCCTCCGACGTCGACCTAGCTAAAATTAAACTAGTGCTAGGCCGGCGAAACCTGAGACCCTTTTTCGCACAAGTCCTCGGGGCTGTCTGATCCTTTATTACTTAGCTCCGCCGACCTTGCATCGTGAATCTATGGAAGGCGTGATGACAGCTCTTCCTGACGTCCCGAGACTAAGTGTCCCGCAGACTTGACCCCGCGACCTCTCAATGTTAACAAGTGACAAAATTTTGTCTGACATTACGTTATATTTAAAATGACTCGAATTATCACACCTCCCATAGTTCACCCTTATTACTAACATTTGCCGTTATGACGGCGGTGATCGACGATTATCGATGACAGATTACACAGGAAAACAAAATACACAATCAATTTAGAAACAAGAAAATACCTAACATAAAATAAACATACATTTTTATACAAGTTCTCAGCGTCGCTTGGTGTCGTTTGCTATTCGTGTTACTCAGATACTTTCGCCCTCAGAGAGGCATACATTATTGATTTTTCAATTATCATTACTAGGTGACGGACCTTTCTCTTTCTATTACCGCTCAGGGTAGCTAATTATCGATGCGTGGGGCCCGCGACGCACCGCGGCGCGAACGCACGTAGTTTCGCTCGGCCGGGGCACTGCGCCCAATGAAGCGGCCAATTTGCCTAATAATCCGTAGTTGATTACGCTTCCCTAATGCGAAGTAGTTTCGACGTCGCCAAGAAATTAAGCCGTGACCATTTATAAAGGGTGTTTTTTTTATTCATCCCTGTCCTCTGGCGACGGAGTTGGAAACTAAACTCAAACTAATTGAGACGTTGCAAAACAAAAGTAAATATCGCATTGTTTTTGCGAATTCTAGTTATACCCGTGGTCTCGTCACCGAATTGAAACAAACATACTAAAATTCAGGCCTTGCCAATATGGTTAAATATTGAAACAAACATAAAAAAATTCAGACCTTGCAAATATCATTAAATATTGAAACAAACAAAACAAATTCAGACCTTGCAAATATAATTAAATATTGCGACAAACAAAATTCAGACCTTGCCAATATAATTAAATATTGAAACAAACATAAAAAAATCGGACCTTGCAAATATAATTAAATATTGAAACAAACATAAAAAAAAATCGGACCTTGCAAATATAATTAAATATTGACTTTTTCAACGATTCCTATTCTTAGTGTGTTGCAACCGAAGTGATAACACACATGAAAATTCAGACATGGTCGCAAGATTAATACTGACTTTTCCACACTATCGTTAAGCCTATTTTGTGTACTCGAATCGAAAACAAACATAAAATTTTGGGCATGGTAAAAATGCAATACTGATTTCTTTAATGTCGTTACGACTCTTGGTTTGTAATCGAATTGAAAACAAACATAAATTTTAGACATGGAAAAAATTGAATATTGATTTCTTTAATCATGGTTACATCTCTTGGTTTGTAATCGAATTGAAAACAAACATAAAATTTAGACATGAAGAAAATTGAACTATTGATTTCTCGATTTGAAACCAACCACAAGAAAATTCAGACATAGTAATAAAAAGTAAATATCGACTCTTTGCAAATCGTGATTATGCTGGTTGCCCTGTAACTGACTTGAAACCAACCACAAGAAAGATTTAGACGTCGCAAAACAAAGATTAACTATTGCACAATCGTAGAATAATTTATTATTCCTGGTTTCTGGTACGGACTTGAAAACAAACGTGAAACGCTTAGGCGTTGCAAAAAAGATTATTTATTGAACCATCGTAAAATATTTTATTATTCCCGTTGGCCGATACTGAATTGAGAACAAACGTAAAACGCGTAGGTGTTGCAAAAACAGATCAATTATTGAACCATCGTAAAATACTTCATTATTCCTGCTGGCCGATACTGAATTGAGAACAAACGTAAAACGCGTAGATGTGGCAAAAACAGATTAATTATTATTATACATTTCACGATTTTACGAAGACCAAGCGTCGCTGAGGGTTACACTGGACCGAACGGAGAGCATCCTCCGTGCGAAGTCGGTCGACAAAATATTCACAGTATACAGTTAGACAGGGTACAACACACAATAAAATAAGACAATGAATTTAAATCAAAATTAGCTTTCCCGTACTCTCCTCCGGCCGCTGCTATCGCCATTTCGAACAAGAAGTGACACACGATTTTACTAGGCTGTGTTTAGAAGAAACAACATTTAATACATGAGGGGGTCCTGTCGACACTTAATAAAGTGCGGCTAGGAACAAAGATTTGACCGCGATTTTACACGCGTCTTTATTTCGATTCTCAGTGTCGAGATCGGGCAGGAAGCTACAGTTCTGGCCGCGGACCTTAGGTTAAAGAGTATTGACTCAGAAACAATAGGCCGCGACATATTTATGCAACGTATAATAGTAGACGAACCTTTGGAAGTTCTCAGGAACCGGAGACAGCTTATCAGGAACAATTTCGGCAAAAAAAACGGCTGGCGGCAAGCGATGAACACAAGGAGGTAGCACAGAATTCAGCTCAGCTTTGCACAATGTTAACTATTCGAATTAATTGGTCAAGCTGAGAGAATTTCTGGCTGTATTTAATTAAAGATGTCGCGGCGGATAATATCGGCGGAAGAGAGCACGGGAGCAGAGTAACGCGTAGAAGTCGGTGAAGATTTGGTAACTTTTGCAAAAATGACCCGCCTTTTTGTAAAGGTTTTGGTCCAGCTGCGTCCTCGGCCGGGGTCAAAAAAACGGTTGACCCGAGCAAATCTGCTAACCTCAGCATCTGCGTCTCACGCCGATTGGCTAAGATGCTGACCTCCCGTGGCTCTGCCGAAATATCTCAAGATGGCGGCAACTGAGATTTTTCTAGAACAACGATTCCGCTGAGCGAAAATCGTCTCTAGTGATCTTAATATGACAGATAGAAAATCAGAAAAATCACTGTCGTGTCAGAATCAGTTTTCCGCGAAATATTGCTCTTACAAGCGATCTCATAACTCGTTGCTGAAGCGAGTTATGAGAAAAAGAAGAAAAATTTTCCACCTGAGCGAGTCAGGTGTACCGGTTAATCAAAGCGGCGAAGTCATCGTCCGCGAAAAAGTAATTACTGAATTGAGTCTGATTTTTATAAAAGCCTCATATCGATTTAAGTGCAAATTTATGCTAAATATTTTCTATGGTGAAAGTTCCTGAAGGGATTTGGCTGAAAATTCGAAGGAACGTCCGTGATAGCCGTTCGCTTCCATGAAACTAAAATTTCCCACCTTCCCCTCGTGTGTTCGCGCTTCATATCATATTGAAATTTTGATTGACCGCGGTGGAGGGGAGGCCGCCTGCGATCGCACGTACGACCACGCGAACCGCCACGATTGGTCGGGCTGGGCGGGGCTTATTTTAGTATCGAACGGCAAACGCTACGCACCGAACGCGTTTCGAAATTTTGTCTCGCCAAAATGTATGGGGAAATCACAGTTTATTGAATTACTAATAAACCTGTTATCCGATTGCAATTTAATTTACAACACCGTTTCGGACCATCGTCCTTTACGGCTCGAAAAAAATTCGGCGCCGAAGCTCGGCTTGGGCGCCGGTTCCGCACGATTTTAATTGGCGCAGGTGAGGGCTTGATGGAGTCCAAACCGCGAACATGATTTTAATATTAGTTTATGCAGTGCATACTAGGACATGGCTAGTGTCGTAAAAACAAAAATTCTCAAACGAATTTTGTCCCTGACGACCCTGGTCGAGGTCGCCGCGGGATTCATTTGTTCGATCGCAATTGGAAATTGCGTCGATAGAATTCAGCGAAATTTCTCCAGGGGCTAGAACAGCCTATGCTAGGTGTACCTGTAAATTATGGGGAGCCTCCGTTGAGGAGGAGGAAAACGGCAAGCGTTTCCGTTTCCCTCTCTCGCCGCGCTCGACCGCTATTTCGGTCGAGCACCGCTCGCGAGCGAGAGACGGTATTTTTATTTGGCTTTGTGCTCCCACGTACTCACTTACTAAGCAGTGGGGTTTTCTGTGCACTCAATAATCCGCGGCAAGGCCCGCGGATTGCTAAATTCTTAATATTTGCTTACATTGGCGACTTTGTCCATTTGACCTTGAATAATCGAAAAATGATGTGATTAGTCTTTCTCTCTTCCTCGTCATACCTATCAAGCTTTGCTAACAACCGTATAAGGAAATGCAAGTACAAATCATGCCAAAGGACCGTATCGTATCAATAGCAAATCGAGGATTTCAAATTCCCCGGTGAGCTAAAAAAAAAGGAGTTTCGGAGATAATCCGGGGAAAAAGTAAAGCAAATCGAGGATTTCAAACTCCTCGGTGAGCTAAAAAAAAAATACGACTCGTCAAAACTTTCATATTATACACCATTTCACGTAGAGTTCCCAATCCCGGGGTCCTCTAGTCACATGGTTTTTATAAAAAGGGGTCACCACCCGAAAAAGGTTGGGAACCTATGATATAGACAGTATCTGTCAGGTCTCGTTACATTATCGTTTCTACGATGTTTATAGAAAAATATGCATGTCACATATTTATTTAAGTATGATTATCTAGAATATTATGAAGATTATTTTCCGTTCTATTTTAGAAAATAAGGGTTTTATCTGGGGGTAACACAGGTGCAAGTTAAAATTTAATCAACTCGAATCTATGTGTGATTATCTTAATTACTTGTTTGCGTAGGTGTGTCGGTTTCCTCTGGCAACCCTACCATAGCAAAACCGAAATAGACCCTCCCTGCGCCCCCGGTTCGTGTCCTTATTTTGGTATCCTTAACATTTTATTCCGCAACCCCCGTGGCGTCGCTTTCCCTCCTGAACTAGGTCAGTTTTCGCGAAATTCCCACGCTTCGTGCCTTTGTTATCGGGAATTAAAATGACGGCAAGTTTAACAAACATGCTTTTTTTTGCTTGTGGATCTCAGAGATATTAAATATTACATTGAGCACTCAAACTTTTCCGATCGTGTCAATCTTTAAAACTTTGCACTCAATTAATATTGCATTTGAAGAACAAAAAGTATATTATTGAATTAAGTTTTCTTGTTTTGTTTTAGTTAAAAATGATTCTTTATCCTATTTAAAACAATGAATAATTGATTTATAAAGTGGAACTAACAATTTATACGATACATAATGTTACATTATACTGATTTATTATTTACCTCCATTTCGAATTACGAGAACAATTGGTTAATTATAAATATGTCCTGACAGGTACGCAAAGTAAGACCTGAATAATGTATTTAATAAATTATATTTAACAGGTATTGTTATCATGTTTTATGGAATCTGCTTGCAAAAAGCGTGTGCTGAACACGCTGAAGACAAACTAACTTATATTAACCAGGTAGTGTGTTTGCAGTTATTATCTTTTTATAAGATAATGAAGACATTTCTGGTATTTTGTTTTATTGATATTAGGTCTGCCAGCTTACTCTATCCTGTAATTAGTTATACGACATCTCATGATAATACAATGCACACATAAATATTTCTTTCGTGAAATATTTCCAAATAAATTTCGGATTAATGAAACTCCTAGGTATCTATACATTTCAATATTTAAACAGTGTTTTTATCTTTCAAGCAAAAATTGATTGTTGTTAATATTCTTTTTTTGTTATATTTCATTTTTAATAAAAAATAAATAAAAGCGTTTATTTGTCGATAAACTATACAATTAAATTAGTTAAAAAAATATAAATACCAGATTTGAAATATTCCGATCCATGAATGTATCGCAATTTTCACACTATGTTTAAAATTGCACATATTTTTTTTCGATTTTGACAACATTTGGTTTTATCGCTTTTTTAACACAACGCCTCAAATACTAAGTAATCACGGTTTTTTACATGTCCATTCCATGTATGGTTTTCAAAGTCATACGTTTGTGATGGTTGTATTCTTTATCACAGTTGTGATAGAGAGCAATCGCCAATCAATATTGATTAAAAACCATTACTTGAAGACACGTTTCGTAATATTTCGCAATTTCTATACCTGGTAGTATAAATACTATAAATGTACGATGTGGTATTTTAATAAGCGACAGCTTTGAACTATAGATATGGCGATATTTTATATGATAAAGTTGTTAAATGACATCGAACTAGCCCCTCGAATGGAGCGCTTTCATGCTTCTCAACAATGGAAACGTCTTTCGACGAGACGAGCAAAACTTCTCCTCTTTGTTGGCCGACTTTTCAATTAAACTTTCCTCGTTGGATTTTTATCTCTCTCAATTATCACGTCACGTTCGTGTGAGGTGCACTCATTCGGATGGTAAAGACTCGCGTTTCTGTATTAAAAGTCTTGTATTTTCCAAAAGGCAATTAATACTTTGAGAACGCTTTTATTGTACAATTTTCATCAAGGTTATTCTTAACATAGTAGTGCAAAGTGGGTAACTCTATTAAAGAAAACAGAGATTAATATAAATACATCAATTTGTTTTACATCGATTCAATTACAATTGCCATACGTTGATTCTGTATCCGACTGGTCAACACTGCATGGCGTCCTATTGCAGTGTCCATAAATGTTTGTTCCCATATGAACTCTTACTTTTGATTGATTTTTATTGTAATGTTTTCAAAAACGGGCCGTTGCAAAACCGACAAAGAAACTTACTAACTACTAGTCATTCCTTTACCTCATCCTTCTATACATACAGAAATCGTACGACTAAATAACAATCCGTAATTGTGAACCATAACTGTTGAGACACTCCACTATAGGTCTACTACACCCTTCACATTAGAAGCAGACTTGAATTAAAAAAACTTGTTTTCCTGAGGGCATAAAAAATAATCACAATTATTGCACTAAAATATGTTACATTTTATTATATTTTTACTGTAACAACCACTTTTGTGTGATTCAATGAAAAAAAAGCATAATCCTCAGTTTTTATATGAATGTCAGGCTAGTCATCTAACGATAACTGAAAAGTTTTTTTTGCTGAGTGAAACCGGTCAAGATTATTTAATATTAAATATTCATAATTTTACCATTATATCATTATGTCTTTCCAACAGAGATAAACAGTCAAAAAGAGTACCTATATCAACGAGCAAAACGATAATTATCAATTAAAATAAAAAAAAACGTTTTAAAAGTGAAAAAACTGGATTTCAAAAAATTATCAACTTACTATGTAATATTATTAATATTAGTTCAAATATATTTTTTCATCCTAATCCTCAGTGCTCAGTCAAGAATACTGAGGTAAAAATACTTAAGTTCTCTATAAATGCTTTCAACTTTTTTAATATCCAAAAAATAAGCACGGTGGCATCGAGGTTTATAGATGAATAAACATAAAAATCCTATGTTAAGTTATCGTATTATATATAACCTCATAAATGTTATTTCATTACAAATTATCTTTGATGAATTCTTTGTTTATACAGTATAAACGCTTGTCGTTTTTATTGATGATGATTTATGTATTGTGTAGATTCATTAAATTAATATTTTTTTTATCTTCAATTAACTTGATAGAAGGAACTTACTTAATACAATAACGTCAAATGTCAAGCATTAATGGCCGAGGTTAACTGTTTTCATTTCCACAATTCAAACATAGTTCATCGCCACCTATGGTACTCAGCGTTTAATATTATCTTGCGACATAAAAATCTCGCCGTAATTGAGATTTATGATGCAAGAATCTTGCGTAATGCTAGTACTGAAATCAGAGCCCACGCAGGTTGCTTAAAATGATCTGGTCCCCACCCAATAAGCGGCTCATTACTCATTCAGCATTCCATGAACCACACGACCGAGCCGTCACATCGTTAAGTGTCATGAGCGAAGGCTACGGAAGATAAAATGCAACCAGGGATTGTATTCCCGGTCAGATATTTCAATGCCGGGATTAAAACATATGAATTTCAAACGTCATTGTTAACTATCTATATTAGTATTCAAAAACTACCGTAAAATTCATCTACACCAGATTGTTATCTCAAACGAAAGAGGTACTTCAAAAATTATCTGGCAACTGATGTTTTACATAATTTATTTATAATATTATGATCGAAAAATTCCGATGAGACATTTGAACTTCGTTTATTATAGTATTGCTTTCAAGATTAAATAAGAATTTTTCTTTGTAGCCCAAATGAGAAATTAATAAATAAACTGCGAACTCAGGGTATTTCATCAAATGAAATATTTTGTTACATAATTATTACGATTTATCATACATGCTAATGATATGTTAACAAAATCTTTGCTATCTTCTAAGAAAAGAAAAACTAAACCAGTGAGTTTCCGAAAGATTCTTTTCAAATAAATATTTTTTCACTTGTTATCTTAATAAATCCTGGCAAAATAATTTTCTTTTCAAACATAAATTCAAAGTTATTTTACTGTTAGGACTAACATGTTTTCAATCCCGAGTGTTTCCAGGGGTAGCAATCCCTAAAATCTACGCACATGTCTGAATTTGCCAAGGATTACCTTTATTATTAAAAGATATGCTGACTCAGGTCGCTAAATAATATGTCGAAACTTTGATGTTTCTACGCGTGATACTAAGAATTTGTAAGGGTATTAAGATTATAATGATAACAAAATTGCGGTACTTATATCGTTATCGTGGATCACTAGCTTTATTCACTCAAATACCATGAAGATTTTGTAATATTTTTCCTCACCTCTTTCAACCCAAAATGTTTTATGGATGAAGAGACGACAAAACACTACTACATTATAAAAATCAGACTGTTTTTGGTATATGTCAAAAATTTTGAGTCGTATTGAAAGATACTTTTTTATGATATAAATGATAATACTCTTAAATCGAAGTAATTATAAATCAATACAATCCTTTCCTTTTTTATATAAAAAAACTTCAATAATGATCTCAATTATCGTCGATACTAGGACATGTAAAAATAGGTTTTTTTATTTGCTAGAAATATTCCTTTTTTTTTCAATAACGTTATTGCTATGGTAGGATATCTATCTTAAAGACAAAAAACTACATTTTTGAGATGTCCCAGTACAGCTCTCACTCGACGATATATAATAAAAAAATGCAGGTAACATCGATTTTTTAAAAGCGAAATTAGTTTAATGATATTTTATGTCGACTGTGTATGTCTTAAAAGTGTTTAGATGTCAGAAAAAAAATTAATTAAGTCAGAAATAACAATCTAATTTATTTTTTATTATCCTCGTGGAAGCACATTGATTTTTAAAAATTATTGATGAAAAATATTAACTTTGTAAATTGTCTTGCTGTTGTCAGTTGACAAAAAATTGTATTCGGTATGTTTGGCCACGATTTGGAGTTGCTGTAGTAATTACTCCAGTAAAATAAAATAAACAATTTTATTAGGGTCATACCCGAATCGTTGTTTACGTTCACATATATTCAAGCTATCCGTACGGAAGAATTTTATATCAAACACGTTTCCCTTTTGTAATTATAATCCGTAAAACCTTACAAAATATCCTTGATGGTGTCATTAATCCAGATAACATGCCGTGCACTTGATACCATTCGAAAATATTTGCCATCGTTCCCATACAGGACACGGTGATACGTAATGCGGTACCTTGTTCAAAATTCAATTACATGCGCGCGCTAAGCTCCCCATTTTTGCAAAGGGTTTTAATTTAGGGCTAATGTATGAGGGATGATGTACCGCCGGCCACAGACTCGACGCAATGTAGCGGGCGGCGGCACCTGATCTGACTGCCCTGCCGCCCTACCTTCGCTCCCCTAACGCCGGCCGTTACACCCTCACGGTCACTTTCGCTCTCCGTAAAACGCTGCAGCGGTGCATAACTAGCATAATAATAAACAATTGATTTTTTTTTCTTTTTGTGTAGCTACGTGTGTCAAAAAATATTTTATAAAAAAGTTGTCGCTTTCAATTGTGTACTGAAAATAGTTTGTTACAGTATTACTTTAGTAAAAATATATTTTTGAAAAACTTGTTGAGAAAACTTCATTACCTATTGTAGAATTTCAGTTTAAAATTGATAAATTTGTTTAATAAAGTTGTTGTTAAAGTTGTTGTTAAACTAAGTTTAACACGAGAAGCTTTTCGAAGCGTTATATTATTAATATCGAAGAAATTGAATCTACAAAAAAATCAAACGATGTAGATATTTTACAGAATATTTTAAAGTAATCAATGCTCTCATGCTGATGAAAATATTTTTTAGACGGTCAGATTAACATTTCGATCATATTTTTTACAATTAAAAATCGGTTCTATGGCGGTCAACATAGTTGGCTTACTTGACGCATCTCATGAGTTCGAGTTTCAACACGAACAGCGTTTTTTCAATTGATTTAAATATTTCTTTTCGAAGAGACGCGTGTTTGTGATGTCCTAAAATTCCTTCCCACGCTTACGATCCTTTAATAAAGGGGCTTAGCAAAACTCGTAGTTAACCACGAGTTTTTTTTTACCACTATCTTCGAAAATTAAAAGGTTGAGAAACTAAGTAACAAACAGTTCTCATAGAAAATAATCTGTTTAGGATTAATTTAAGATTTCGACTGAAGGTGCTTGGTGGAATTTCAATATTAAATTTGAATCGTTCAAACTATGTAAATTCTCACAGATTTTGTCACTAACGACCCGGGTTTCGCCTTTCGGCATCTTCAGGCATTCAAGTGCACGGATGAACTTGAACTGACGTTTAGTAAATGAAAGTTTCGTGTTTATATAAGAAATAAATGCATCACTGATTCCAAAGCCATTGCAGGCGAAAAGGATGAGCTCATGGGAATGCCAACAGATTTGAGTAGTAAGTAGTTTCAAGAATTATATTATTTGTTTGTCGGCAAAGGTTTTATGATTATATGATTTTATGATTATATAGGGTATAGAAGTGGAGATGCGGGAAAGTTTAATATTTCATTTGAAATCGGAAGACTTTGCAGCTGTGCTCTGTTGATTTTTAAAATTTCTTGGAAAAAGAGCCTATGACTGTCCGTATTTGGGTGTTTTAAGGATTTAAGGAAGGTAAAGGATTATTTATTATGAAGCCATTTTCTACACAATGGTAGCGAATATGGATTAACAAAAATCTCACCGCGGGAAGGATCGAAGTCATTCCTTATAATACAATAAAGGAATAAAGAATAGATTGATTGTCTTCTGCATATTCCATTATTTTTTTATTAATAAAGCTTGAAATTTGATGTACTATTTGCATAATGATCAGTATAATTGATTTCTGACATATAATGCCTTTTCACCGAGAATAACGGTTAACACATAAAAACTCCATGTATTATTTACTACAAATAATTGTTAATGTTGGTACTGTTCTACAGAAAACAGTTCTACTAGAACGAAATATTTACAAAAAAAAAATTATATGTTTCATGAAAAGGTATCAAAGAAATTATACGTAATAAAAAGCAAACTGAAATATATATTTGCTAGTAAACGCTCCCGTTGCGTGATTTATTAACCGCTTCATTCTATCCATAACTTCTGCCGGCCATAACGCCCATTAATAAGTCCCCCTTTGGCCACGTTTGTCGCAATAATACGCCACGGTGTTCTTAATTCGACTTTAATTTTACGGATGCATTAATGATACTCTACCTATATTTTGCGGTATCAATTAAACGAACCGAACGAATAGTATTTATTGAAACAATAAAGACTATTATGATGCGCTTAGTCTATGTGGACATGGTCCATTTTAGTCAATTACATCATATCGACTTATTATCGGCAAAAGAACTTAAGCGACACAATTAGGTAAATTGCTTTTTGATCCAATAATTATTCTATATCACCTAAGGCATCAGTGACAAAAATTTTAGAGCGTGATCTCATGAGCCTGATATTTTTTTAGGGTCTTTGCATTTTAGCGTTTTGAATTTTTATCGTTTGTTACACGTGGACCCCAGTTGAGAAACGCTGATCTAGAAAACTGAAAATAGCCAGACAACTGTTTTACTAATATTTAGATAGGCATTTACCATATATTAATATTTACTAACCGCACTTAATAAATTCCTTTTTTAAACATGAAAAAAAACTTTCTGTAAAATTTATAAATTGTAACATAACCTTAAAAATGTCAACGGTTTGCTCTAGAAATTCAATTTGTCTAACCATACCTAATCTGTAATGTCATTTCTACTATGACAAGCGCCTGTTAGAAGTATAAAGACAACCTACATCGTAATATTATTTCTACTCTGTCTAGAGGTTTTCTGTGAGTTTATACACTTAATAGTTAATTCATAAATTAACGAATGTAAATTGTTATGATGTAAATTTGTATTTAAACTGCAAGTTTATTGTTAATTTATTGACAAGATTTCACACTTTAACTGTGCTTACATAATAAAAGTAACATCGCTTCTACGTTTGTCGACTCTCATCGTATATAATCAAAATATACGTTATTTTAAAACGCAATTCTATAACCGGATAAGATTTAAAAAAAAAATAAGAATGCTGCTATGAATGGGATTGTAGTTTAGTTAAATATCAATTAGTCTATAAATTTACTGAAAAACTGATGTTTGAAACTCCATGATGTTTGAAGTCCATTAGAGTGTCGAACGAGTATCGTATTAGTGGGTCTGCAGGCGTGTTTTAACACTTGTATGAAAGCGGAATAAATACATAGATTTCTAAAAAAAGAAAACCTCATCAGAGCCGCGAAGGGCTGGACCGGGTGGGTTCGTGGCAAAAGGGACAATTAAGCGAACAAACGATCCAGAAGGGTCAACCGTATACATAAATAAAGTGGAAACTATCTTCTTGTAGTGTAAAACATCTTTTTTGTTATTTACTCGATGGGGTGGCTCAATAGCATTCTTTCATCTTTCCATTATCGTCTACGCATGCTTTATCTTATTGGATAGTTTTACCCTGTTGTAAGCAATAATTGTTGAAAAGTAATCATACTTACGTGTACAAAATTACCTAATCAATTAATATATTCTTATAATAACACTTGTAATATCAATTATATTTTGTACACGTGCTTAAATTTTTCAGTTAGAAAAGGGCGTTGTAGTGCAACATGCCTGTTTTTTCTTTTTACATAGTCAACACAATCTTAGTACACCGATCAATCTCTTCATTTATTTATCTGTTTTTTTTATATATCCATTGTGGAGCATATGGCTTCCTAATGGAGATATATAAACAGTAGTTTTTTCTACGAAAACTCAACATTTCTCTTTCAAAGTGAGTAATATATAGAGAAGGATAAGGCTAGGGAAAAACTAGTGGTTAACTAATCGCTCTTGCTACACCCAGTTATTAAACGTGAGAATTTATAAATCAATCGAAAAAATGTTGCGCCATGTGAGCTGTTTTTTCGTTTCTATAGAGTATTTAAATCTTTATACACGTTAATATATTTCGTTTAATACTTTGTTTCAACTACCCATGTCCAAGAACTCAAATTTAAAAAGAAAAAATCTAAATTTGATATTTACTTGGTGAGACTTTTACTCAGAACGGCCGGATTGCTAGAGAACCGCTCTTATTAATAAGAGAGGTGATGACAATATAGCATACCAGTATTTTATTGCTCATAATTTGAAAACACAGTCATAATAATTTTAGATTTCTGATTTATTAATTTGAAAAGCGTTATCAAATTTACAACAAAAATTACGCTTTTTCGCATTGTGAGTTAAACTACTTATCATACCTATTTCACTTATATAAAATAATGACAACTCCTACGCATGTTACATAAGGTAGTATATGCCACGATGTACGACATATACTGTGGTTTTGCGTACAGGTGGCTCTCTGTAAATTACACCCCGTCCCGTAGATATTATGCCTAAGCCATACATGATATAGTACACGATATTTCATCCCTTAATTAGGTTACTAAAGCCTAGCGAAGGTTACAAAAAATGCCATTATTTTTTACTACTTTATTTTTTCGTCCTTCACATAGTTGTTATGTAACGGAGCTTATTTTAAGAGCCATGTCCTCGAATATGAGATATAAACCATCAAATTGATAACTGACTCCTAACAAAAGCTTTCAATTAATGTTATCTTTCATTTGCGTTCAACGTTGCTTTCTAGGCTTATATTTTGTGGAATTTTCTTCTTATTAATTATTGATATGAAACAGAGAATTCATCCGTGATTATAATATTAAATATCGCAAAGTAATATTCTACATAGATATATTAAAAATTCCACAAATGTTAATTAAAAATAACAACTTTACTGTCGAATGCATAATCTTAAACCTATCTCTATTCTTCATTTTTTATACATGAATTTCTGATCGCCATAATGAATAGCATGGCAGTTTCAGCAATGAAATAAATATCTTGCGCTATTAGTAGCTTAATGATGTTAAAATACCTATAGTTAACGATTTTTTCGTTAAGTATAGTTATATATTATATTAGAATAACTATTGAAGCTTATAAATTTTTGTCGTCATTCTCCCGCGTTGGGTAGAAGCCCATAGATCAACCCTTTGGACCATGCATGAAATTTATATTTCATATAAAATCTTGTCATCGATAAATGGTCATTTTATTCAGTGCTATATATGTAGTACAATTTTCATTCTGGAAAAAAACAATAAAAATCTTTAGCAATGTCTTGAAAAAGTTTACTTTGGCGATGGTTGTAGGCTGTGCTTTAATTCTATGAATAGGTTGTAAGTATAATAATATAATACAGCTTTTAAAAGTTTGAAATTCCATAGCAGTATATATAAAATTATTTTCTTTATTCTAAAGATATCTGTGACATTGAGTATTTTATCCCTCATTTAAATTTCATAAAGCTCTTTGTTTAGAACTGGATTTTCAAGCATTAAGATTTAAAATAAAACTTGAATACCAACCCTGCAATTTTAACAAGATCGATCTTTGCATTAACATTAATTTGCTTTTATCTTTAGTATACAACTTTTCAGTATTCAAGTTTCATAATATTTTATGGTCCTTAAATGTTTTATCTTCTAGTTCTGAGATCCATAGCGATTTACTGCGCCCGTTCACTGCGAGAGAGCGGCTTTGTTTGGAAGAAAACCATTTGTTTGATCCACTTAGCAAATTGGATTTATGTAATTTAGCCGGTTCATTTGTATGAACACTTTATTTATGCTCAGCTATTTTCGTAAATTAATCACTTTTTATCGAGTGAAATTAATCAGAATTAGTTAAGGGCCTAGTAATTTTTAGGTTTAGTTTCATAGTGCAGTATTTATTTGTACAATAAGTAATTGTCTACCTTTTTCGTCGGAAACTGTTTTACGTATTTATCGTTCGTTGTTCGTTTGTTCATTAGTATATACTTTATATTAACGTATATAGTTTTACATTCATTGCCAACAATTTGATATTATATCAAGTTTTCTCAAACAATTAAATACTACTGCGATTTGTTTATATTTAAAATTAAAATCACTGATTAGAAAATCCCAGTACGAACAACATTTTTTCAATTTCGGGTACATGGTACAGATATAGTCAACGTCGCTGCCTTCCGTGGTGGATTTCATGGGTTAAAATGCCAGTAATAACAGGATTTTATTAATCAAAGGCATGGGTGTTTTTGCTGTCTCAAAACTCCTTCCAACCTTCCGATCCTTTAATAGTGTAGCGTAACGATAGTGATAAGTTAATCACTATCCCGTCCTAGCCTTACTCTCTTAAAAAATGAAAGGTTAAACAACTGAGTAGCAGGCAGTTCTCGTAGAAAAACTTATGAAATATGCTCTACACTGAAAACAGACATGGATAATTATGTATATATCTTTGCCGTGCAATATTTATTTGTAAACATTGTGAATTCCTTTTCAAAATTTGTAGTAGAGATTCGATATCTTTCTAGTGGTAATGTTGTTAAAATAGGCAATAAATAGTCAATTCGAAACTGTGTGAAGATCAATCCAAATGTGTAGATCCGTATGTTTAGCTTCTCTTATTTTTATTAGTTCCTGTACCTAAATTTCATTCGGTTGACCACTGGCTATATTTACATGAATTTATACACCGCTTGAATAAATACTCTTTAATCTAGTTAATAACTCGGTAAGTCAATTAAAATAAATTACAATTTGATAAAAATAGCACGATAGCGACGCTTACACGTTAATGTCGGTAAATAGAAGGAACTTGTTACAACCAACGCAGGAAAAGTGACAATATACAATATCTATAAGATAGTGTTGTTACTGTTCATACTTAAATATAATACCCCCAATATAGACTATTCGGATTAAAAGAAAGATATATAAACTTGGCGAAAGTAATAAAATATATGTTAAAAAAAAACAACTTTTTACGCCTTTGTTAAAAACCATTCAAATAATCTACCGCTGTACAAATTCAGTAATCCAATATAGTATTTGTTCTTTGCCTTTGCGACTGTGATACAATTTCATTTGTAAATGTTTTCAATTAATCTACCCAACATTTTCGTTTAAGAATTACAATAAATCCAACCCTTTCGTAATATAATTTTCTAAATTATCGCAAGGTAAAAAATAAGTAATCCTTTTTTATAGAACATCGTAAACATTGTATATAGGTCATAAATAAAACGTTTATTCGTTATTCGAGAAAACCTGCATGTAACGTACAAGACACGAAAAGAAAATTTCTAAATACAATTTAATAATATATAATGCGGAATAATTTATACAAAAAAAATAGAATTTCAGTTCACTCGCACGTCTCCTTATAAATAACGTTAAACGTAATATAAAACGGAAGCAACCTCCTTTGGGTTATACAATTCTCCTGTCAGTAGAAAAATAAAGGTTTGGGCAAACGAAAGGATCAAATTTAATTTTTCAAAAAAAATGTACTTCATATTTTTGTCGACTATATATCGTCACACAATTATCACTAAAAATGTATCATATAAAATCAGCGTTTTCAGCTATTATTAACATATCTTATGTCCGACTATTGAATGTGATTGTATTAATAAGTTTTGTTGAATACAGAAAATGCTAACCCTAGCTCTAAAGCAGACATAAACTACGTTTTTCCTTTAGCGGGCCGCATAAAAACAAATTATAGTGATTTGTTACTTTGGACGGATAATTTGGATGCCATAGTTGTCACATGCCACGATTGCGATTGTTAACCGGAAATTTGTGTGTACTTTTTATACATTTGTATCAAATTGTTTGAATATAAAAACACAGTGCTGTAACGAAAAAAATAATCGCTTATTAACAATGGCAAATTACACAATCATATAGCCGTAACTCGTTTATGTTGCGTTCAGTTGAACACGGAAAGTGTGAAAGCACTAAAAGATTGCCTCGTTTAATCTCGCCTTTATCAAAGACGTGTACCTATTTGAATTTTTCTTCGTAGGGTTTATTTCATTCACGCAACATTTCACTGAACGTTTCAAATGCAAGTATCCATACCGCATACATATTTAACGCAAGCAGATTGGATTAAAAAATATCTATGCAAATTCGTAAGAGAAACCTAAGGGGAATTATGAAAATAGCATAAAGTACATTTTTAAATCTCTTGGAAGTTTATTTTTCAAAGATTTATTCGATTTATAAATCATTGTTTAATGCTGCTTTAATAAATATTCTTAGAAATTGTTTAGTTTAATTGGTATTACAAGAGAGTATTTTACTGGTTGAATTGATTGAGAAAGTATGTTAAATTTTATTTATGGTCTTACTTTTCACATTATAGATTCTTAATGGCTCGTCGCTCTATTAAAAACTTCGTCTTTCTCTTCATGATCAAACCATGAAAAGAATCGCTAATTAATTAAAAAATAATTTAATGAATTACAACTTGTAGCAAAAATTGTTTAACACCTAGCGAGGAGTTGAAAATCATATACAGTAATAATGTTTAATTTTAAAGCATTTGTAATAATATGCACTTTTCTTTTCTTTAATATTTATTATTAAAACTACAACGAATATGTAATTACGTTAAATTTTATAGACATTTGAAACATCCTTAATATTACTTATTCAACAGTTTACAAAGACTTTATTATTATATTATCTTCAATCGTATTAAATTCAATATAGTTTAAATTCCATTTACTTAATCTACAGTAAATCTTTAATAAAAAAATCTTATTGTATTTATATATATTTTTTAATATGTTTTGAAATGTAAAGATTCAATCGCATTTGAGTTGAATAAGAAAGATATTTTATGCATCCTTTAATTCTGACAGTGACTTTTATATCGGGTGGCATCAGTGAAAGTTTTTCAATTAACAATGGCTGACAAATTGCTCTTTTCTTTTTTTATTTATTTACCCATTTCTAACCGTCATCCCTCCAGCGATTCTCCCTTCGCCCATCTTATAGGGCTTAATACGCCTATCTAAAATTGTACCGCTCCTTTAATTCAACTTTAGGAGAACAGACAACAGGAGATGAACGCAATATACTATAATGTAGAGCGAACATTTATTTTTGACTAAACTTTAATTGAATTGCTTTTTAACAACACACGTTATACTCGTTGCGTCTTCTTCGGAAAGTTGTCCGAACATTTTTGTTTTAAATTAGTCCTGACCAGCATAGTTGTTGGCGAAATAAATTCCTCCATGATTTACAAATATTTGCCATGTTTATCAAAACTGTGTTTATTAATCGACCAGTAAAAAAATGTATATTAACTTGATACAAAATTATTTATTCATCAATAGAAAAGAGATTTTTTTTCTTAACGATATAATTACATATAATATATTTGCTTCACAATGAAGTGTTAGCAAAATCAATAGATTTATTAGTATTATATTTAGCGGAAATCGTTTGTAGTAACATATAAAAAATATTTTGTTAATTATATTATATTATAATTACGGTTTGCAACTATTTGTGTAATAATATTTTCAACCCTTCATAAAAAATACTTATATATTATTCCCTATATGGAAATATTGTATGGGCTGTCGGCTCTCGTCCAATCATATCATATTGATGCTCAATATAATCACATATTTTCATTTTATAGGTATATTATCAAAAATGTTTTTAGTACTACCAAATTTAAAATAGTCGAATAAAACAAGTATGTGCTGTTTTATTTTTTGAAAAATAAATGTAAAATGTACTGTCTACGATTGCATTTTTCGCAGACTGATTTAAAAAAAAAATAAACAAACTCTCACTACTCAGGGTTCCTCTAAATTCTCCTCCTTAGGAAAACATTCGCAAGCGAAATTGATCAGTTTCGCTTATCCCAGCATCCTTACTTTCCTTGCGATGCAACGGTTCAAAAAATCCACAATTTTTCAAGATATTTGAGCTATGGCTATATATAATAATATTTACCTATGTCCTTTCCTGTTGTGCTAACGTGCTTAAATATTATAAAGAAGCCATATGACTATCTAAGTTTTCAAATAGCTTTTCACAAATTTATCTGCAAATGTATGAGTTAGTTGCTATGTCTACTTTCAACATATTCATGCAGTGAACAAAAGCAAGTCACATAATAGCATATTTAACTTCACTGGAAATATTCTGTTCTATTATTTATTACTTTAAATTAATGTTTGATATTGTGGAACACTATATTTTTATCAACAAAACTAGGCAAAGTCACATAAAAACTGCCTTTTACAGCTATGAAACATTCTATAAAAATCCACAAAAATAATATTATGCATCTATTATAGAAATCATCGACTGTTATTGCGTTTGTTGTAGGCATTTAATGTTTGTTGCGAAAATATTAAAATTGATATCAACATCACACGTACCAAATAACGACTCTTTATTGGGAATCGAAATACCTGTGTTATGGAAACCGATATCCCAGTATTATTTCAATATTGCAATTCCATTTTCGATTATGAAAAATAGCGATATAACAATTATTTTATGACTGCTTTGTCTGACAGGGAACGAATTCAAGATACAGTTGTTCTTTATTGCTCGAAAATCCGATCAATATTAACAGATATTTTCAGCATTGATTAACGATTCTTAGTGGAGAACTATGTGGACTCCTAACGTCCTAACGGAGTTGTCTCGACATAAGTTTTTTCTACGAAAAGTGCGTGTTACTCAGTTGCTCAACCTGTGTGAAGTAAGTGTAGAGTAAGGATAAAAGGACTTGTGGTTAGCTAATCGCTCTCACTTATTAAGTTATTGGAAACCTGTGAAGAAATTTTTAAACATCACAATCACACATGCCATCAATTGATTGACGAATACGCTGTTCGTACTTGGACTTGAACCCGTGAAATCTGTCACGGAAACAATCGGCGGTCATCACTGCATCAACAAGACCTGACAATTTTTGTTAAGTTTACCAAAATGAATTGTATTTGCAGTTTATTAGATATACATAGAGAGAGATTTTTAAAAGACAATACGTAGAATAAAAACATCGTATTATTCCTGTTGGTAGAACTACATCAGAGGTACAAAGTTGAGTACAGCACACTTAGATTTGGTAGATACGGGAGAGTACGGACAGTGAATAAACCATTCGGGACTTAATGTCCTCGCCGGATAATATCTTCAAACGTTAAGTAGCAATGATGGGGACGACATCCCCTACAATATAAATCATTTATTTTATCGAAAGCAAACGCTCAAGGGGGCCTCATCCTCAATGGGCTAGACGGACTCAAAAAAACATTTAATTTTTGTTTATGGTGATCTCTCTGAGACGATTCACAAATGGTAGCTGTAAGATAAGTTAAGTAAACAAACAAAAGGAATCTCTTTATATTAGTTATACTATTGTTGTTATTACAGATATTCGATATTAAGACGTTCTCAGTTTATCATACTCGCTTTAACATACATATTATGCATGTCATTTCGGGTTCCATGTTTCTTCCGATCACGAATTTTTTGAACATTTTAATATTGAAATTATTATTTTATTCTATATTTAATGTCTATGTCAGGGTTGCCAAATATCACTTCTAAGGTGTTCACTGTCAATACTTGGTGGAAAGGCATTATATCAATAAAAACACAATATTCCATATATTTTTCGGTTAAAAGCAAAAGTGTAAGCAATATTTTTATCAGTATTTAATGATTAAATAAGTACTTTGGATCATTAATTTAGTAAATAATATGCTCAGTTTAAGAGCCGATATTTTAAATGACATTCTATTAAGTATTTATTGAATTAAAAAATAAGTGACCACGAAGATACAATTCAAAACCTAGTTGCTAAGCCCGTGATATATATATATATTGATGATGGTATTATATGAAATCATATCAACATTACTTTTTCCCAATCTGAAAAATATTTGACACCCATGACATAAGACAAAATTTTAATATAAAAAATATTAAAATGTATGGAATATTCTGTGTACGGAATAAAATGTATGGAATACAAGTGTCTTTGTGTGAAAGATTTTTGTACGAAAGAATCGGTGTAAAAAGTTTTGCGGATTATTCGTGTACCTCAAATAATACAAATCATGAATTGATATATTTTTAGTCTTTCAAAATTTTCGAAAGACCTATAGGAAGATGTTTTAAAGCCTATCAATCATTTTGTAGTTTCACTGAAAAAAAACTATAATCATAAGATTTTATGTATAAAATAATGTTCTTAATATTGTAAAAAATAGTTTTTCATTTTATAAAATTGAAACAAAATTACTTAACGCTTACTTACATTGCTTAAAAACTTCAATATGAATTTTACTTCAGCTATCACTTTTCTTTATAGCTATCACGTCTTGTAAAACGTCACGTCATCGACTAGACTGGATGTCCTCACCAATACATTTTTTAAATCTCAATCTAACATCATTTTTCAAATAATCTTCTCGAAAACTGGTTCTATCGAGAGCGAATTTTTTTGCAAAGCTTGACAGACTTTTTTATTTTATACTCTCGATATTCATTATTATTTTGGATTTGAAAATCAGACATGCTTGTGGATATTAAATTGATTCATAAAAATATATTAATATAAGCTATCTTACAAACCGATTCTTCACTGTCAATTTTTTTTACCCAATACTGTTTATGTTTTTTTGTATACGTTTATGATTAGTCTTTTTTCGTTTATTATGAAATGTCAAGTTAATTGAAAAACTAATAAGGTATTTACAACAACACAGCTGGGATTGAAATAAAGTGCGCTACATTATTAATATTTAACAACAATTCAGTGTATTTATCACCTTTAATGTGTTTGTTGTCAATATGTACTTGGTGGAAAGGAATTGAATTACAAAATGAAACACTGTCAGAAGACTTGTTTTGCTCATCGCGAGCATAAAAATATATATCAATACAGGGCTATTTATAAAAAAATCAAGTAAGAGGTTGTATACAGATACTAAGGTATCGACAAAAAAGGTGACGAACTTTAATTTATTTCTGGTGACCTTTCTTACCAAATTTTTTTTGAATACGATCGCAATTAGAAGTATTATTTATGCAACAATGTAAGTAAGTCAGTTTAGTGTCATTTATTTATAGTTTGTATCATAATTTATAAACTCATTTCATAATTATATTACAAATTGTTTGTTACACTCTTTATTATGATTGGATTTGTATAAATAACCATGTGCTAATTAAAATTTGCATATGTTGAAAATGTGTGTGATGATAATTAAATAAATGTGAAATTAGTACAAAAAAATGTTGATTCTTTAATGGAATATGTTTATTTAAAAACTATTCACCATATCTTCACTCTGTCCACCATCCTAAACTGTGATGTGGAAGTTGTTTATCGAGATAGCAATATCTTGTTTTTTTTTTGTTTCTTAGACAGGTATAGCTATTTTTCACACATATAAAAGAAACAATCAATATCTCGCTTTGCAACCAATTGGATAGGAAAACGTATTAGGCTTATAGCATGATGTAATATTGTTTAAATTAAAGATTGTATAACTTTTATGTAATATCTGACAGCGACATTTATTGTAGACGGCCAACTATTCTAAAAAAATCGTGCTGCAAAAGTGCACACAGTTCACCATTGAGAAATAGGAATTTTGATAATATAATACATTATTTATTTATTTTATGAATAGTTGTTTTCCATATCTAAACCATATTTTCGGAACTTTGTAAATTCTCTCCTGACAATATAATTTAAGCCGTAAAATTAACAGCGCTTATATTTTTTTATGAATGAATCTTTGTAATTTTTTTTTCGAAAGATTCATAATAACTTAATTATCCCTCTGTCTGTGTAAGTAGTATCACGTGTTTCGTCTTTTTGAGAACCGTCTTCACAAATTATCTAGCTTGACAGTTATTATTTTTTTGTATTCTTTAATGTATAACAAAGTTTTCAATTTTGATTTGATATCTTACGATTTATTTACTACATATATGCTTCTAAAATAAACATTTTATTTTGTTTTATTTCACTTTGTATTGATTATTTTTTTTGTATTGTTTTGGTTGTAAATTATATTTAATTTTATTCCATAGTTTACGTGTACACTCTTCAAAATAAACCTCATTGTTTGCACTGTGTGCCTTCATACAGATTCCAATGCGAATACGTTTCTTTGCTAAGAAGGGACGAACCCTCGCGGATTTGAGAAAATACATTACGCCACTATTTATTCGCTATGATGTTTCTACAGCGCTGCATTTGGAAGTGACTTGTTTCCGTTAGTGCATTTTTCTTCCGACACGTGTGCGGTGCGTGGAGTGGTAATCAGCCCCATGGGATAGTTTGTTTTATCCCTAGGGATTGCACTATTTGTTAGTGCCAAAACCATTCATCCCGGCTGTGGTTTGGGGGAGCGCAATCAGCGCCATGCCAAAGCCTTCTTAAATCCTAAGTCAAATACAAGATAGTGAAGATGTTTATAAACATTTACTTTATATATAGACAGTGAGTGCTTCTTAACCCTGCCGCCTAAATAAATATCACTTATTATTTCTTCTGCTATGCTATCTATTTTAATTAATAATTCATGAATTTCCATTCCACGCTGTCTTTACATTTTTCAAAGTAGCGGATTGCGTATTTTTAGTGAATATATTTTTCAAAAACCGGATTTCAACCAGTATTTAAAAAAATATATATAAACCAAGTATTGTACACTTACAACTATAATAGATAAGTTAGCTGTACATATTATGTATTTAAAACAGAGGAATACTGATATCTCTACGTTTATTTTATTCATTTCGATTATTCAATATAAATATCTTACATATTTTATTACATTATTAAGAAATTTTGTAAACAAAATTAATTGTGATTATGGTTTTATTATGAAGGCTGTAGAGTCAGAGTCGGGAGTCGTGAAATCGGATTTTTTTTAAACCGGAGTCAGAAAGATCTTACGACTTCGACCCATTTTGAAAAATTATTGAATGATGAGAATTCAAACCAAAAGAGTCCATATTTTTGCTATTGCATGATAAGCCGACTAAATATAATCTGATAGAAAATATATTTGTAAGTTAAGTGGACACCAATTTAATTAAAAGCCGGAGTTGAATTATACACGTTTTTAATACAGTTCTCTGCAAAGAAATTTGGCGGCGTTTCTATGTTACTTTGATGGGTTGACTCAAATCTAAACGGCAGTTACTTAAGTATGATATTTTATTTCCTAATTTATAAATAAAATACATTTTCTTTATTAATTTTAAACTTTTGTATAATGACCAAACCCTCTACATTCATCGATATCGTTGATCACTAAATAGGAAAGCATTTCCCAAGTTGCATCATTTCGAATAAGGCCATTAAGCCCAGAAATGATTGGATAGTTTCAGATTGACGTAGTTGTATTATTATCACCGATCCATACTATCGTATATGAATAATAATGTGCTTATTATTCGCTAACTTAAAGCAACAGTGAGATGAGTTGAAAACACTAGTTTCGATATAATTGAACTTTAAGGTTTGTGTTATAGTTTTCATATAGTTAATTATGGTTTTATTTAGTTTATTTTACGGTTTATGATAGAATATAATAGTAGGTTCTTTTGTATAGTCTTATCTGTCTCTAGTTATTTTACTAATCTCACTGATGCTTTGAAGTTACAGGGCAATATCGATAATTGTAAAAGCAAAATTTTTCTTTTAAATTTGCCATTTTTTTTTTAATATTTCAGTATTTCGTTATAAAGGATTACTTTTCAGCAATCGATTGTCATACTTATCTCAAAATCGACCTTTTCACATTATCTCACTGTTGCTTTATGTTAGCGAATATCGTCAACTGTTTCTAAATTATAAAAACAGTATTATTAATTAATGCCGACGAATTTTAAGGCAGACAAATGTTAGTACTTATACATATTTAAAATAATTGTATAACCATTTATAAGCTTACAATAGCTATGGATACAAATTGAATTTCTGCTAAGACAATTAGTCATTTCTTCTATTAACGTCTTAGTATTTAATTTGACTTATAACCTTAGGTCGTTTACCCTTTCTTTGGGTTGATTGATTGTGCGAAATAGAACATCCACCAGCTTGCAGGTATATAATACGAGTGCAGTCAACCATTGCTACCAAAATTAATGATCATCTGACGCTAAATGGAAAATATAACAAACTCTGATATTATATTTACTTTTCAAATAAAATTACATGAATTATATGAAAATACACATTTATTTATACATACGTTAAGTGTTTTTAATTTTGAATGGTGATATTTACCTTAAACACGTGCTATTTTGTATTTAAATATCTATATATGCCAAAACCGTTTTCCTGATACGGTAAGCTCTCAATAGTATGATAATAGGTAACATAGATTCTGTTTTATTTAAATTCTGTCTCGGGGCTAAGGTTCATCTCAGATGAGAGTATTCGATAAAAAGAATCGTTTAAGTAAATACCTTTTTGTTTATCTGTATTCGATTCTAATGTCGAATGAGCTAAGTTGTCCGCTTTTTACTGCCCACGACTCACGAGTGAGTACAATTAAAAAAATAAACACTTCTCAATGTAAACAGCAGTACCAATCAACATATTCCTCTTTAAAACATCCTAATATAAAATTTGAATTGTTTGAATTTTGTACTTTTCCATGAGTTTTGTCGCTAACGACCCGGGTTTCGCCTTTCGGCATCTTCAGGCATTATGCCTGAAGATGCCGAAAGGCGAAACCCGGGTCGTTAGCGACAAAACTCATGGAAAAGTACAAAATTCAAACAATTCAAATTTGATATTGAAATTCCATCAAGCACCCTCAGTCGAAATACTTAATTATCCTAATATAAGTTAGAAACATGTTTCTTGCATTTTACTACTCTCAACCTGCTGATCACTCAGATCTTTCACCCATATACTAACCTACGTATCCCCCTTCACCCGTCGTTGCTTTCCCACCTCCTATTTTTATACATCAGTATCCAAGTTAAGCCTATCTACAATTCTTTTTGACTGGGAGTGTCATCTTCTATGAGTTGCGGTTTACTCGCTTTCCGTATAACGCCGAAAAAATCTTAAAAGTCGGGTAATTTGTCTTATACGTCCATGTACTAACCTGAAATCATTTTTTTATATCTTTATTCTTGGTGTCTGTTTTTGTTCATATGATATGTATGCTGCCGTTGTCGGTACCGCCTCCGATTAATACAGACTTTTCGAAATCATTAAACTTTAATTTTTGTTTTTCGCTTTGCATTTTTGATCAAAAAAATTTGCTAAAAATAAAATGAAAATATTACATTCTACTTTCTGAAATTCAAATGAAATGAAACAGTTTAATGATGTATGAATTGACTTCTTAGTTTGCTTTGTAATTAATTCCTATTCTTAATTAAACCTATTGTCTATTTTATGAAGCACAAATAAAATTTTGATTAAATACGCTTTACAGGCTAATTTTTATACACGTACATATACGGTTTATTTGATATGTATGCACTATAAATTGTATACAATTTATTAATATATTTAATTATGTTGGTCTATCCCAAACGGCTTTGAGCTGTTTGATGCCATATCTTTCATTCCCTCTTTGTATCCGGTCTAAGGTAGCCAGCTCCATTGAGGCGATTCGAGTCGGATAATTAATACACTTAACAAAGCAAACATAAAATATCCACGAGATGTTACTGAAACTTCCACTCAAGTTATTATTAACTTCAGACTGAATCGTGATTGGAACCGATAAGTCGAATAAATCGCAATCTCTGCTAATGCCAAAATTTTGATTAATATGAAAGACTAAAGTTTTCGTGATTGATTAAAAATCTTATTATTAGTTGAAGAACTTTAGCTATGTATATTTGATTTTATAGGCCGATCGCTTGTTTGATAACCTTTTAAACTGAAACTTTCATCGGTTTAATACTTAACGCTACTATCGTTTAAGAGCTTTTGAATTAAAAACTGAGATTAAATTTTCAATCGTTACTGTAACTAAAAATTCAATCTAATTTCATAAAATCAATCGAATTATTATCAGTCTTATGAAATATATTTTATTGATAAGTGGTTATTATTGTGTTTAATATAAATTTAATTAAAAAAATAAAATACCTCTTTGAACTAATGGCTTAGTATAAATACACGGATATCTCAAAACTAATAAGGGTGTTGTTTGTTTCACCATTATCAGTTTTACTTGCTTTTTATCGATGTTGTATTTTTTTATTAGTTGAAAATTCTCGTGATGAGTGAAACCAGTCCTGACACCTTAACAAAATCTGGAATCAGTACAAAGGAGTGTTTTATTTGATGTTATAATGCATTTCCACCCAGTATTGACAGCGAACACTTCAAAAGTGACAAATATAAATTGTAAAATTACCATTTTAATTATTTAAAATTTTCTATCGAATATGTTTCGGCGAAGGATAGGCGAGAAGTATGCAAACATGTTAGAAATCCATTCCTTTTACGATTGATACAATTCCATTCAATGGTGAATCAAAAAAAATAAGAGCGTCTATTACTATTATGTTTCAGTCAAGGATATACAAATAACATAATATGTTACAATATTTAAAAAAAACATAAATTTGTCAATGTTCAACGAGCTATGTCAAGTTATTTACTTCATCTTAGTTCGTAAAGAAAAAACTATTTTGAGCTTAAACGATCAAACAAAAAAAAAACGCTTTTTACCAAAGCGAGTATAAAAAGAACATAGTCGTAGACTCTTTTTGAAATTTAATTGCAGTAAATCTTACAGCATTAAATTCAAAAGACAACCATTTTAATTTCAAATATCGACAATTAACTGTCTAACAATGCGGGCAATGTAATATTATTTTCTTCTCTTGCTGTCGAAAATTGAACACCGAATTTTAAAACGTCTCTTGATCTCGGAATTGTCTCGAGATCAACAGTCAAATTTCAAGACCCGCATTGCCTATGAAAATCTCGATTTCACTCTAATTGTATGTGTAGAAAAAAAATATATAGAGACTCGCATATTTTTGCAGGCATTTCAGCATACCTGTCACTTTTCAGGATCAGATAAATCCGAGTGTTTGAATAGTGCATTGATGGGTAACCTTTTTAGTTTGAATATTTTTTCGATAGTGCTTACCTTTGCTTTAACCCTCTCAAATTATCTTCTTATGATTTATGATGCGTTGCACATCTTCTTTCGTTAATTATTTATCGCATACCGAATTGAATCTCGGCGATATGCACGCAGAGGCCATGCATATAATAGTTACTATTCAGCATTGAATTAAACGGCAGTATACCGCAATCAGGATATATTATGGTGACGGTGCCTTATTGTTATTTATGACTACGACTCTCATACGAATTGTATCTAAAAAGTTAGTCGTCTATACCCGCATGACGTTTTTACGATAATTTGGTGCTGTCCCCAAAGACTTTGGTACGATCAGTTGATTAAATCTTCTGAAATATAGTTTATAACGTTTAAAGTGCTTACAAAGAAGTATCTTTACTTCCCACAATACGCAACAAATAATATTTTTTTGACACACGTGGTATAGAAATAACTGCTCGATTATTATAGATAAACAAAAATATATAAAATTAAACTAACAAAACAAATAAAAAATAGCATTCTTAAAAAATATAATGCAGAAGAAAATTATTATCAAATCATACTTCAATTAAATTATTATAATTAATCTTGATTAAACTAAGATATTTCACAAACTCACACTAGTGATAAATCATTGAATTGCAAAAAGCACTCTGGAAGCTTTTTCAAGCTTGAAAGTACCTAAATGACGAAATGCGTACATACCTAATATTAAATGTATTATTTTTTGGCATTATCTGTATATGTTTTAGCTAATTTTATATAACCATTTATTTTTTATTCAGATAACTTGAATCAAAAGTTTGATCTTGATTCACGATTTGACACGTTTGATTTTGATTTTGAAAAACTGTTTTTTTAAGTTACCCAAATTTTCGAAATGATTTCCTCAACAAAATATAGCATAAAATTAGAAGTTCTCTCTCGTCTTACTATATATAATTTTAGCTAAAGAAAAAAGAAGCGTTCATGTCATTTAAATAATCGTCCATAATTGTTTTATGCGTTATATATTTTTGCTATGTATCTTATTCTATTATATTTGTCTGTATTATCTTTCATTTGGTAGGATTCTGTTCTGAAAGATCGCTTTTGATGTATTCACTGCAGGACGGGCATGGTATACATATGATCCGAGTATGAAAAACTGAATAAAATGAAGACGTATTTGAAATTTAAATTATTAACTTCTCAAGGTTCTCAAAAATGAATTGTAATTTATTAAACACTTTAAATTGTTTCTATTTATTAAATCAATTGAAAATATATATTTAGCGTAGCGTCTTAACTAATAATTGCATTTTTCTATTAAAATAATGTTATCTGTGGTTATAAATTTCCTCAAACTTAACCAAAAGCGTTTTTGTATTTATCAAAATGACAAATGACCCAAAACATAAATGGGTTCAAGAAAGATCTGCAAAGTACTTTCCTACCATCACTCTTAATTAACTTAAGTAAGTTTGCAAGTTTTACATGACCGAACCGGGCTGTAATAAGTTGCTAACTACTTCCGGAAAAAGTTTTGTGTTATATTATTAAACTTCATTTGCTGAACATTACGTTTTCGCTTTGTTTTTTTTTTTTTATTCGCCTGTTTAGCTAGGCTAGATAACTAAATAAATATTTCATTCGGCTGTCGAAAATATAAATAATACTTTAAAATGAACAGGGGTGCACTTGTTTTAATGATAATCTAAAAGGCTTGTATTAATATTTTTAGTATTTTAATAACATTTTGTAGAGTGTTTAATATTAGCTTTTGGGAGAATACCAGTATTTATTAATTAATCTGTATTATTTATTCTCAGAACCAGTTTTATAATGATAACCAATCCTACCCCAACTGAATCTAATAAAAAACCATTATACTGACCCAAACAAAATATTTATACCGATTAAATATTAGAGTTCGTCTCCATTCGTTTCATAAAATAATGAATATAAAACTTTTTAAATGCTGACCAATCAAATATAAGTCATTCTAAAATATATGCCATTACAAACAATGATATTTTGATCATTTTTGTCAATTCGAGTGATTAAAATCACAGAGTTATTTTATCCCCTGGATATAAATAAGTCACTGTTGCTTTCAAAAAATCGATTGACACTAAGACTGTTTATCATTTTCCATTAGTAATATATTTATAAAAAAGCTTATTTCGGACATTAATTAACAATAAACACCACCCTCTAATTATACCCTCCAATACTCATTCTTGATTCGATTTTAATTCAAGCTAATAATTTATCAATTTTCTTGTGTTAATATTGAACAGCTCTTTGCGTTAACCAGTACAATTCACGAAAATATTTACGGTATTTTAAGTAGCTGTATAGTTCTATTCATGTAATGAAAATGTATTTATAAATTCTATCGAAAAAGTGTGGCTAATAAAAATTGTGCAATGGACTATTAGAATTTGCTGGTGCGAATTGCTCAATGGTTTTGTTGATATATTTAATTGAATCGCTACCATTTATTTGGAAACAAAATAGGTTTATCTGCCATCATTCACTCGAAGGGGTTATCAAGCACAAGACACCAACAACCGCAAATTGCACTTTGCAATATATCCAGCTGCACAAAGGTGCCCCCGAGACTGTTCTCACCGTAAAAAGAACATGGGGTTCCGAGTGATTTATGGATAATCTATCGAAGTAGTTACAAGTTGCAATTTGTACGTGCTTTCACCCCGTCTTGCGCATATCACGTCATTCCGGTTGAGATTTGCGTCCAAGATGACCAAGAAGTATTTTTCACTAGTAAAATATACATTTATTTTAAAATGAAAAAATATTTTATTATATATTCAACAATTTCTCAAATAATCAATATCCAAAGGCGAGATTTGGAAAGAAATCTGTCATTTAAGTCCCACACATTAATTTACTAAATTTCAGATCATATATTTTGTAGCTGATTTTGAAACCTTAAAGTGCTCGGTAGGAGATTGTGCCATATATCTTAAACTGAGTTTGATATACAGATAAATCAATTTTTTTAATGTGATTTCAATAACCGGTTTCTCAAGCCCTTTAATGAAACAAAGCTTTTATCGGTATTACTACCGAATCAGTTTATTGGTTAATCAGCTATACGACTTCAAAATCTCAGTCAAGCAATGTTAATTTATTTAGATTCAACTGTGAAAAAACTGTAGAATAATATGTATTTACTATGTATGCATCGGTCATTATTGTCTCTTTTTAAATTAACATTTATGTATCTAGAAATATTTAACCTTCGTTTCTAAGACTTGAAAAGAAGTTGGAATTCTTTGTGGTGAATATATTATATTTAGACGGCCTATAAAAGATATATTTGGTCAGGAAGTTGTACGTTATAAGCGACCCCTACGTCGTATCATTCGTTAGAGTGGGGTGGCTACTGGCTACAATGGGCAAGCCGTATCTCAAAGATGGAAGACACTCCACTTACCGAACAGTTCAACGGCAAAAGAACGAAACGGAAAGGCGAGTTTACATATCTTAATTGATACGAAGTCCATGTTAAACGTAGATGTATCATCATTAAATGCATTAATAAACGAACCAGTGATCCAATTGACAGGCATTAGCTTAATTTTATCTGTATATACATATATTATATTTTAATCATGATATACGATAGATTTCACCACACCCGATCTCTTCGAATATTTTGACTGCTTTTTCATGTCACATGTGCATGTGATATAAAATATACTATAAGCACTTATTGATTAAAAATGTAACAACTGTTTCATATGTTCCAAATACTTCCTTGACAGTAATCGGGTGTGCCATAGAATTCCTTTTTCTACAACATACGTATAAGCTGATGAAATAATATTTTCTTCTCACTGTTCGATATTCCTGTCAGATTTTCCCAGTAGCGTCGAAAGTTTATTTGTCTCCAGGGCATTGTTGTAGAATTGATTCAACGTTGTTTCAAATTAAACCAGTTTCCTTTATATATGGATAATCGTGTACCTATCTAAGTTTATTTATATGTGATATTTCATGACAAAATCAATCATTTTTTTACACAATATTCCTTTGTACTACTTATATTTTTTATTTATCAATATCAGGGCTTGTTTTGCTCATGACGAGCATTATCAACTGATAAGAAATAAAATTTAACAGTGTTATTTATACAAAACAATCACTTTTAGGGTGTTCACTGTTAATACTTGGTGGAAAGGCATTATAGTCATGAAAACACAATATTCCTTTGTACTTTATTCCACTTTATTTAATAGTCAGGACCGGTTTCGCTCATTGCGAGCATTGTCAATTGATAAGAAATATAATTTAACAATGCTATTTATACAAAAATAAATTTAAATGAAAAGGTGTAAATAACAATTGGCATTGAAAAGAAATTACCGTGAAATGAAACCCGTCATGATTTTGCTAATTAAAAGTAGAAGGATCACAAAGGAATATTGTGTTTTTTGATATTTTTTATCATTTATCATACATTTTTTTCTACGATGTTGTATAAAATTGCAGAATGTATCGGCTCATAGCGAACAATACTTAAAAAAATCGCATTTTATTTATATGACAGTAATTACATACAACCTATATACTTGTTCTGTCAATAGCTACATTATAATTGTGGAGATATTAAATTTAACAATATTTAAAATACGTTTTCAATCTTATTATAAACTTCATTTGTATCATAGTTTTTACTAATACTATACAAACCTATTTCGTTTTTTTATAATGACCTACATTTAGTAAAAATTGATTGCGGGGGAAAAATTATCATGATATTTAAAAAACACTTTATTAATAACAAAATATATTATGTACATTACATAAATAAAAGGAATATATAACATTGCAAAAAATGATCTTAATCTTGCTGCGACTTTCAAAAAATAATTTAGTTTTCCTTACGAAGAATGTGTACTGCGTTTAACACACTGTGATTTCCCACAACACAAAAGCGTTGTCCAAATACCATTCATACATTAAATATTTTAAAAAATCTGGAAGTCACGATGATCGAGGGGAGGGGGTATAGTATTTGTGTCCATAAAATTTCAGTAATAAATTCATATTAAAAAAACACTGCCACTTCTTCGTATTGTGTTGTCTAAAATTAATGAAATTCTTTACACCGAGAAGCTTAAATATAATACCGTGAAAATAGCATTATCTTCTTTTGTCAAATAAAACCAACACACGCCAATGTTTCCTCCCTAAATTTCTTTAAACGTCTTTTCTCTCCCTTATCGCACCATATTCTGCACACAGAGAATAACTAGCCCCTCCACAAAAGAAAGCAATATAAGAGTGTATTTTTATTTTCGCAGTACATACTTTTATGCTTTCATTCCAAAAAGTTGAAAGTTTATTGGAAACGTAATTTACTTTTATTGCGTGCCAACGTGTTATGTATATTTCCTGTAAAAAATCGAAATATTTCTTCATATCTACCAACGAGTAATATAAAAGTTAACATTACTTTTTATAGATCGTAAAAATTCCCAACATATAAAAAAAGATTTAAAGCGATACCTGCTTGACTTGCAAAGAGTGATAAATATGATTCGCTGAGTTCGTTTTTAACATTATTTTTACGCATTAATAGAAGCTATCAAAAGTGTCGTTAGCATATTTAATTGCGACTTAATAATAACTTAAAAAATAATTCTCAACATACTCCTAGCTGGCTTAAAATTTGTTCAGAAATGTGTCCTTTAATTGCGTATTTTACCGTATTGAATTTTATGCACATATTTCAATTGAATTATAGAAAATTTGGCAAATATTTACGGATAAAAAAACATTCAACCTAAATCAGTGGTCGTCTACCTGGTCCCTACAATCTAATGGGCAATTTAATCTTGATGAAACATTTCTTAATACATTACCACGATTTTGCAAGTTGTTACGTCATCTATAAACGTTGAATATTGATGATAATTCACAAGACATTTCTCGAAGTATGTATGCTCGTGGACGAATAATCTATGTTGTCAAATGAACGCGTCTGTGCTTATATCGAGGGTGGTTACCTCTTCAAATTTTTAACCTGCTTTAATTAAAGCAGTTTCCACATTATATAAAGCTATACAGATGGAGATGCAAAAATAGATTTAACTTTTTGATATTTTTATCTCAATTTATTCAATTTTTTTCTCTTCTAAAAAATAATTTGCATGTGCGTAAATTAAAGACACCTAAGTAAGCGAAACCGAACGTGATCTAACTTACGGCTATTTGTATTTATACATCACTCTTTTTATATTCTGTTTGTGACACAGCTTTTTGAACTGGGAGTACAATAAAAGATATGTCTTTATCTAATATTTAGACCAGGGCGGGGAACCTTTTTCTTCCCTAAAGGCCGCATTCATTTTTCTGATTCGACATAAGGCCGCAGTAAACATTGACTAGGGAATCTTTGGCCGGAAACAGGAATTTACGAATTTACATACATTTACAGAATTGGCCAGACGGCCGCACCAGAGTATCCGAAAGGCCGCAGATTCCCCACGTCTGATTTAGACCAACCAGTCGTATGGTTTTATGGAGTAGTAATTTCTGTTGTACAAATGGTTCATGTTTCAAATGTTGATGTATACTCTAAAAGCTCGAGTCGAAATTGAGTCCGTTACTCGGTATAATGCGACGAGTAAGCTTATCATACAAAAGTAGTTTGTTTTCAAATACGACATCGCGTTGTGAAAGCTCGCATCTAGTTAGCTCAATTAACCCGAACGGATCTAGAGGTTTTGACGTGTTTTCTACCGTATCCAAACCCTGCATGGGTTGATTCCCAAGCGCCTTTGTGTCTGCTACCCATTCTTACTCCTAATGGATGTAATAGAAGAGCAGACGGATGTTACACAGGTAAAATGTTTCCCAGCGGCACCCCCATGTAACTTTTCATTATTTGTCTCCGTTCTGTGACTGCACTCTGAATCGAATGCTAATTGATTTGGAGAAAAGCATTTTCGCGATATTGCAAAAAATCGTATGATTATGAAGGACATCATTTCATTATATTAGTACGTTTCAGATATAATAATTTCCGTAATTTTCTTATACTTTCTTTATAAAATAATGTTATTTCTTTTTTCTTATTCATATCCTATTTTTTGTGTTCATATTTTCATGATTATTGAAAATAGATACCCGAGATTTCAGGTTTTTAACTGCAAAATATTAGTGTGATAATCGTTCACAAAATTTGAGAAATAAGTAGAGTAACAGAGGTATCAATTTTAATTTTACAGTGAGGATGAATTTCTACAATGCCTTTGCTGAATCCATCAAATATGTTTTTTAAATCAGATTATTTATTCGGATAGCTGGAGCAACCTTTAACTCAATGCGGAAAGTCTGGGACTCGGCTGTACTCGGTCAGAACCAAGTGCCTCCTGTCAACGCATGAATCATGGCACCTTACAAAAGCGCAAAGTAACCGTATACTGAGCTTCGAAAACAGATGCCTGCGGCGAATGCTAGGAGTGAAATGGTCTGACTTTGTCAGGAATACGGAGATTAGAGAGCGGACTAACCAGCCTCTTATTACGTCCAACATAAAGAAGCGGCGATGGACCTGGCTTGGACACGTGTTAAGGATTACTCAAGAGAGCCTGAACCCTGCCTGTCTCTTCTTCCAACCGGATGGATCCCAGCGTCGTGGAAGGCAACTGATGACCATCCACAGGATGTACTCAGCGGAGTTACGGGACGCTGGGATGACCTGGGAGGAAGCAAGGAGACTGGCTGGGGATAGAGAATCATGGAGGAATTTCGTGGTAATCATATGCTCCGTATAGGAAAAAATAAATTATTCGTTATTACAAGTCATGTAATTTATTTTTCACAAAAATATACATACCACGTTTACCTTACAAGTAATTTACAGTTAACAATATTAAATCATGTATTCAAAAGATGTGAAATAATCAATATTTATCATAATTAACATCTGAATAAATTAAAACTCTATAATAATTTTTCGCCGATTACGACTACCACGTCAAGTAACAAGTAACGAAATAAAGCTAGGTATTTGCTGTATTAGATATATTATTAACAAATTCACAAAGAACAATTATTATGATATTTTACAATAAATATGCTTGCCTATAAATCATTTCGTTTTATTAGATTCACCGATTCATTTAGATATATAATAAGAGTGCTGTGTCGACAAAATAAAACGCAAAATTCGTTTCATCGATTGAATCTTTATTAAAAGATTCAGAATCTAAAATATTTTTTTTAATTCAGTGGCTCGTTTGTGACCGGATGTTTGCGAAATGAAATATCTTTTTTGATTTTAAAAATTCTACTTTGATCGTCGATTCTTATGATGCACACGAATCAAAAGAATTTTAAATTCTTCATTTATGATTCAAGAAGATTCGGCCATTGATATAATATAACTATAAAAGTGTCTTATAAATTCAAATAAAATGTTTTTTTTAATAAATTTTACAAACTTTAATCGTTATCTACGATAAATTTTACATACTATCAATTTCAGGGTAACCAACATTCTTGAATATCGTTAATTTGAATGCTCGTTTAAAGTCATTCTGATGTTGTATTGTTAATATTTTGCTGAAATTCTCGCGTTCGGTACACTACACACAATGCTTACCAATAGAAAATATGTTTGTTAACTTAAAGTATAATTTTTACCTCATTTTTATAATTTTTAAATCGTTTTTTTTTGTTCATTGTAGTAGAAAGTCAATATTTATTTCAGTGCACTTTTTCATTGATTAAATGGACATTTATCATTCATCAGAACTTAAATGAATACGCCGAAATAGCTATCAACTAAATAATAAGAAAAAAATATATTTGTTCCTGTAACTAAATACATTACTATTTTCACTTATAAAATCGAATAAAAGACATGTTTATTAATTTTAACTTTATATACTCACAAAAATTAAACTAAATTAATACAAAATGTATTATTTTCAGTGATATATCAACGGCATTCTTAGTCGTAATGTTAATATAGTGTCAAGGTTGGGTTTTTATTGGCACCCGCTTCCACAACCACTTTTGTGAGGAAAACTGGCAGGATTTAAAAAAAAATGTGTAGCTAAATTAATTGTGTTTGAATTTTGTTATCAGGCAACCCGTAATATCAATTGTTTATTGTTTATTGTTAATGGTCTTAAATGGCAACATTGTTTTTCGATATCGAGGTGATTTTTGTTTTTTTCTTCCTTGCTCTTTGGGATACCATCCGCACCTGACGTGTGTTGGGAGACTTCCCAGTCTCTGGAGGATACTTCCAGAGACCTTTAGTTGTAAATTCACTTGCAGTTATTCTTCTTTTATGGTTTTGTGTTTTTTTCCGAGATGAAAGAAATAATATTTTTCCATTTCGACGAAAATTAAATTCCATTTTGTTCTCTGCGCAGAGTTTAACGTCATTTTTTTTATTTTACATTTATAAAATCGTGTGAGCAAGCTAGGTTTGTAATAGTTATTGTGTATTGTAATAATTCAAAATTTTGTTGTTAAATATTCTATGTAATAAGTTCGTGATTGCAAATTTTCTTAAATAAACGTTTTCGTGATAGTAGGGCGATGTTTTGATTTAATAACTACCTACATGTGGACTCCAAGTTTAGGCCAGCGGTATTTGTCGTAATGACTTTTATTAGTGGGGATTTATTCTTGGGGTTTAACATCGTGAACAATAGTAGAAATTTCAAACAATAAATGAAACTCGCTCCGAAAATAAATCGCGAGTAATGTCAATAGAGACCAAATATGTTTACGTAATCTGTTGTTTTAAACGTCGTCTCTTCTGAAAGTCTTGAGATTTTGTACACGATTTTCAATATTGGTCGTAACAAGTGTTTCATTTTCGCAATGTACAAAATAGAGTAAGCCATTATCAGGAGCGCGCAAAATTTTTGAAGAAGTGGTTGACAATTGACATCATCGTGAAATAAAAAATATTATGTTTTATTTTGAATAATAATCCCTTCCGAATGTGCGCTAAATATTAATAATCTTTTTAAGTAAACGCTTTACCACTACATATGAACCTTCGAGAGGTGAAGTGAGCCAAATAGTAAAATGGTACAACTTTTTTTATTGACGATCAATCACGTCTTTACTTGGTGTTTTGGTAGATCGCATGTTTTTATTTTAATAAGATAACAATATGACGTGTAGAATATTACAACGCATCTACCTTATTAGTTTCTAATATACCACTCGGCTCACTTCACTTCTTATAGGATCATATATTATGTCTGTATATTTGTATTGTTATTTTTGATCTTTTTAAAATTTATACATGGTGCTACTTAATAATTTATTTATATGTTTCTTTATTCAGTACATAAGTCGTTAATTTATAGATACCCTTTTATTTGGTCATACATTAATTAAGATGTTTAAAGTGCTTAAACAAACCCACGCGATTAATTCAACGCTCCATTTCATAATGAAATATACGATATATAAAAGTAAAGAAAATTATTCCTCATCGCACGTGGTAGATTTATTATAATTTGATGAAATTAATCAATATTACAGCGAACAAAAGCAAATACGTCAATATATTTAAATTTTAAAACTTTGATGTCAAGCGAGATTAATTAAAAAAAAAATACATCTCAAATATATATGTTTAATATCTTATATGATAAGTCTATCGTGCAGCGGCTACTACTAAGCTACTGAGTCAACCTGACACAAATTTGTCCGATACTGATCTTTAACGCGTTATATTTTACATACAAATAGAGAAAAAGAAGTAGAAGCTAACTTTGTATACTATTTGGAAGTATTTTAACCTCTTGTTCTACAATGCGCGCTACTGCGCACGATGGGTGTCGCGATGTTGAAAGGAATTTGAAGGCAGAAGCGAGAATCCTTTATCCGCCGCGACATCCATTCCATCTCATTCAATATGTCCTCGCAATCCGCTGACGCAAAAGTTTATGCATGAAACAATTTTGTTTACCCTATTCAGCGAAAGTTGTCCCGCCGTCGTCGTAGTACTCAAGGCGTAAATATACCGGTAGTAAATAAAGCTACGTCTTTACCCGAGCACCTTTTATGTCTGAGATATTTCTTCCGAGTCATGAGGTTCAAACAAACCGATAAAATTATGGAAACTTTAACATATGAGATATTAATCTAATAAGTTATTTGCTGTTGATGGTCGACAATCCTAAAAAGTCTAAATTTTAGACCATATACATATCGACCGTGGAAAAGGAAAAGGACGTAACCCTCAATTTTCCAAAACAGCTTTTTTTCGATAATCACAATGTATACAACTTGACACACATTCTATCAAAGGGATGAAAGCTAAAAATGCCGAATTAGTATCTAAATTTAGCTTTTAAGTTTGAAAAAGTTGACCTTGTAAAAAATTAAAACCAAGAAAAAACACTGAAATATAGGTTTTCCCGAGACAAATTCTTTAATTAATAGTAGGTTATGTCACTTAAACACCAGTTTAGAAGTATCCGTGCACTTCAAGGTTGTGTATAATTCATAATTTGCATATGGTCCAAAATCATCAAAACACGTTTTTTGCGCCTCCTGTAAAATTTGATATGTGTGGGTTACGTCCTTTTTCTTTTCCACAGTCGATATGTATGATGAAAACTTTGCTATTTTTAATGTTTTTCTAAATCTTCTTTCCTCTTTGTGCGCCATCTTCTATTGAAGGTAATTGAACAAACTACAATACTTTTTTTACAAGGAATTTTAAAGAGAGTCCATTATTACTTTCTGTCATTGCAGTACTACAGCCGTCTGGTCGGTTTATTTAGTCATCAATCTATCCAAACAATATCGTTTGTCGTCGACCTCAAATTTCTGATAGACATTGGTGTTCAGTGTTTCAGGTAAAGATGACCGTCTTGAAAATGAATTGGCAATTTTGACATAGGAGAAAGCTTGATCAAAAGCAATAATTGTCCGTAGCCGTGCTAGGTCTATATATAGGTATTATTAAATTATAATATGTTTAAATGTATTTACATAAAATTCAAATTACAATGTGCAAACTTGATGATTTAGCAACTGTTTTTCTTTTTTTTTTCATTAAATTTAAGTGAAATCAAAATAATCTCAAAACGACCTAATGGCTTAAATGAAATATATACATATCTATATATAAGACACTTTCAATGTATCAAAATCTATATTACAGTAATGAAAGTAATAGTAGAAAATTGTTGACTAATGTTTATCTCTAAATACAGTTTAACGACAGAAAAACAGCTTACATTAAATCCACGTCCATTGCTTAGAATTTAGATCCATGGAAGTAAAACGATTTATTGAGCAAAGCATAAATAAATCCGAAACAAAAAAGATTTTTTTTTTTATTTTACAGCAGTTTCAGGCTTTCAGCACAGCACGCGCAACTTGCATTTATAATGTATGCATTATATTAAATTATGTTACTTTATTATTTTTAAAATTAGAAGGCGATATTATTTTGATGTGATATGATAGTATCAATAGTGTTTTTGCCTCAAGGCTTAATGTAGTATCACAAGTATCTATTTATGAGGGTATTTAAATAAAAAAACCTTTCCCTTAAAGTTTTGCAGCATGGGTTAGAATTCTCGGGGATAAATTGAAAAACATATATTAAAGTTATTGACCATCGAACTGCATAAAACGGATAGTTCCAAGATACCATTATTAATATTGAATGGAAAGTTTCCCTAGATTCACGGATATTGTGCGGTCAGACCCATGAACCCTTCACCCATACATTTGTTACCCCAAAAACGCACTGCACCATGGATTTAACACGGGGATTACCGAGTAACGGCGCAAAAAGCGAACTATTTATCTCCAAGGATGGGCCTATATTGTCTTATAAGTAAATATATAAGCTTGAAAAAAAGTGGTGAAATATTGTGCTTTAAAATAAACGCATATAAAAAAAAATGATAAGACTCTAGTGTTTTCTTCTAACATCTTACATTCACTTACTTTTAGCCGATCGATATATTCATTTATTGATTAATTTTTCTGCAAATATTATCATAATAAAGCGAACTATTTATCTCTAAGGATGCGCCTATATTGACTCATAATTAATGAGAATGCTGAAGAAAAAAGTAGTGTAATATTGTGCTTTAAAATGAAATATAATTAAAAAACAAAATTGATACAAATCTTCAGTGTTTTCTTCTTCTAACTTCAAAGATTCACTTACTTCTAGCCCAGTGGTTCTTAACCGGTGCACTGCGAAAAAAATGGTAAAAACGAAAAAATCAGCAAAATAATAAAAACCGAAAAATCCGCAAAATAGTGAAAACCGAAAAAGTCAAAAAGAAATTATGTCTACATATTTTTTTCGATCTTTTAATTCTGGTGCACCGCCACTTTTTCCCATGATCAAAAGTGCACCGTGACTTCGAAAAGGTTAAGAACCATTGTTCTAGCCGATTGATATATTCATTCATTGATTATGTCTTAGCAAAAACCCTCCAAATATTATCATACTAATTTGATTAATTGTTTCAAACTTTGCGAATTGATCGATTACTGATGACATAAAGACGATCATTATAATTAACTAGTTCATTTTATGTATACATTATCTTTCGTAACAGTAAACGGAAGGAGAATTTTACCAAAGTAAGCCTAGATTAATTCAATCACAAGCACCCACGTACCAACGTGAAATTTAATAATTTAATAATATTGAAATTGATTCTGATTACTGAAAGTCGTTTTCAACGCAAATACAGAGTGCGAATTATCGAGCCAAGAATGTTCATTACCGTCCATTCTTCATACTATTATAAAATTGTAACTCAATGTTTATACAAAAAAGTCTTTTTGGCACTGGTTGCAATGAGCCAAATTATTAATAGAAAATGGTTACTAGTGGAACTTTCCACATTGCCTTCGCGAATTGATAAACTTTGCGTCCCAATAAACAAAAACACCAATCGCAATAATAAGAATTAATATAAAATTAAATATTAAAAAATAAAATACTTATTCGTACTAATTCCACTTTTATTTTAAATGATCATGACCGGTTTCGTAATGTTTCATAAATGTTGTTCAAACAGCTATCAACCATATCGACTGTGGAAAGGAAAAAGGACGTAACCCACACTTTTACAGGAGGCGCTAAAAACGTGTTTTGATGATTTTGTGACATATGCAAATTATGAATTATACACAACCTTGAAGTGCACGGATACTTCTAAACTGGTGTTAAATTGACATAACCCAATATTAATTAAAGAAATTGTCTCGGAAAATCCTTTATTTCAGTGTTTTTTCTTGGTTTTAATTTTTTACAAGGTCATCTTTTTCAAACTTAAAAGCTAAGTTTAGATACTTATTCGGCATTTTCAGGTTTCATCCTTTTGATAGATGTGTGTCAAGTTGTATACATTGTGATTATCGAAAAAAAGATGTTTTGAAAAATTGAGGGTTACGTCCTTTTTCCTTTCCACAGTCGATATGTAAAATTATATTCGAGATACTTTGAAATTTTCTCACCTTATTATAACGGGTCGTATGGCGCAGCGGTAAGCGTTGTGGGCTTCCGTGCCGGATATCATGGTTTAGAGTCCCAGTACAGCATTTTTCGATTGATTTCTGATAGAAGACATGGGTGTTTGTGATGTCTAAATTTTCCTCCCACCTTTCCAATCCTTTAATAATTGGGCGTAGCGAGAGCGATTAGTAAACCATTAGTTATGTCCTAGCCTTATTCTTCTATCCCTATTACTCTTTGAGCGACTAAGTAACACTAACTGTTCTTAATGAAAAAAAAATCTGTTAAGATACCTCCCCATTGTGAGGCTGTAAACTCCACATTGGGAGCGAATATGGACAAGAAAAATATAACTGAGTTCTAACAAGAAAGTGCCAATTCAATCCGTACAACTAGGGCATCCAATCCCGGGATCCCGTTCAATTTTCTGCTCCCGAATTTTGAGCAAATCCCGAAAATTGATAGAATTTTAAAATTGGAAGAGCTGAAAAAAAACGAGATTTGGAGATAATCTGGGGAAAAATTATAGCAAATTGAGGATTTCAAATTCCTCAGTGAGCTAAAAAAAAAAACGACTCACCAAAACTTTCAAATTATACACGATTTCACGTTGAGTACCCAATTCCGGCATCCCGGGATTGAAAAATGATCAATCCCGGGATTACAAAAAGGCTCTGGGATTGGATACTCTACATACAACCCTATTCCGTTAATTATAATGCATTTAAACTAGGGCACAAGCATCTGATCTGCATTTGAGTGAAACTAATTAATGTGCTTTAAATGTGTACGGCTTCGTTCCTTTATAGTTTATACGGACACAGTTGACCCATTTTGCCGTTTCACCTCGACTGGACGGTCGCTCTCCGTGAAAGCAGTGCCCGTGCATTTCCGATTGAGAACCCGCAACGGTGCCACGCGTTGCCCGGGGCTCATCGATTGTTTCCCGTATTATAGCTGTTTGTCGATACACAAAGACCGCTGTGGAACTCTAATCGTATCGACAATGGCTAAAGATAGATTGTTGACTGACCGACAACATAAACATCTTTGGATTCTAACAATGGAACGCTGAAATCATTAGTGTTTATATCGTACTTGAGGCAAAACAGCATCGGATTAAACATGACACAAGTAGCATAATGTATTCGATCGGATCCAGTAAAATTGTAATATTATACTACCCATTCGTTTTCCTTTAATCTTATGATATTCACAGTGACAAATATGTATAAGTTTCTAGATTTGTATATCCACATGATGAAAACCCTACTGGAAGCTTTTTGTATAAAAAACAACGGAGAAAAGTTACTTACAAATATACTGGACAGTATCGTGAAGTAAAAAAATGTTAATATTGACTAAGAAATGTTTTTCAGTTTTTTTTTGTTAGAAATAAAAAAGAACCTTTTCATTAGTACGTGTGTTTTATACTTTTTTCTACCCTTGATTCTTTATGAAACAAATTCAGTAAATTAATTAGAGTTTGTCTCTCTGTAGCTGTTATTGATCCTGTTGTTCAGTATTCTTTATGATTTCAATTAACTTGATTAATTTATTTCACGTCTGCCTTTAAGAACCCCATACAAATTACCTATTCATTCTAAATACAAATATAACGAAAGGAATATAGGCTCTAGTTACAAATTTCACGAATTGATTGTACAGCAATTTTGCTACAAGACATCTTCTCACAGAGGTAATTCAGTAGCGCATCGTACACATAGTATAATAAATTTAGTTGCAAGTTGAATTTTTTTTTTATAGTCGTGTAGCTTTTTCGAAATGATTTAATTTTTATCAAGATTTCGATATTTCAAAAGATTATTTTTAATAACATATTTTTTTATAGTTTTTTCTTTAAAATTGAATTGTTGAATGTCAAGATTGAAAAGTCGCCATTGCTTCCTGTCACAATAGTTATATGTGTAGTTATTTACAAAGCAATACATTATTTTTCTACCAATACAGTTAATGAATATATGTATTATATATACACATTGTAATTACTTAAATTATTGTCCGGAATACCAAACGAATACCGATGTCACCATAAAAATTCTATATCTAAATTTGCTTTTACATAATATTAAACTATGTGTAAAATAAAGCAATGCTTTTATGATAAGAACAAGTATGATATGAATAAGAATTGAAGTGAGCCATATAGTATAATTCATGATAAAAAATAATTAGATGCTTTATAATATTCTACGTGCCTTACACACTACAATAGTGTTTTCTTGATAAAATAAAACTAAAAAATATATTTTTACAATATTATATCAGGGGTGGCCACGACGTTGACTGTGTAGCATTCAAGTCGCCCCCCCCCATCTATTGCTTTGAAACAATAATTGAGTGAGTCTTTTATTATTATTTATTTATGACGTTTCCCTTTCATACACATTATATTGTGTTTTGAATTACTTTACTCTTTTATAACAAATTAGCACATACGGTATTAGTAGACCGCTACGACTGATTTCGGTATGAAATCACCCACACAGGTCATAGTTTTGGCCACTACTGCCCTATTAAAATCGAGTGCAGCATAATAAAGTATTGGTTTGTCTTTAGAACTGATAGATGTATGCATTTTGCAATAATTTTCATGCATAATTCAATACTGCCAAATTCAGACTTGTTGCACTCTGACTACTAATAAGTAGACCGCTACAACTGGTTTCATTCTGACCGCAGAGGTCAAAAGTTTGGCCACACCTGTAATATATCGACTGTGGAAAGGAAAAAGGACGTAATCCACAGTTTTTTCAAAACAGCTTTTTTTCTATAACTTGATACACGTTTTATCAAAAGGGTGTAAGCTGCAAATGCCAAATTAGTATCTAAATTTAGCTTTTAAGTTTTAAAAAAGATGGGTTTGTGAAAATTGAAACCAAGAAAAAAACGTTTTTCCTAGACACATTCTTAAATTAATATTATATTATGTCAATAAAACACCAGTTTAAAAGTCTCCGTGCACTTAGAAGTTGTGTTTATTTCATAATTTTCGTATGGCCGAAAATCATCAAAACACGTTTTTTGTGCCTCCTGCAAAATTTGCTATGTGTGGGTTACGTGTTTTTTCCTTTCCACAGTAGATATAGATATATTTTTTACAATATATATATATCGAATATAAACCCTTTAGATGGTCTTATTTGATTTTTGCTTTATTAAACCAACTGTACATATAAATAGTAATTGAAAAAATGGCAATCTGGATAATAAAAGCTTCCTTGCGTGCTTTATTTAGTTATATTGTGGCAATGAGGCTGCCACTGCGACGGTGGCAGACACTGAACAGAGTTTTCCTCTCAACTGCGGCCAGAGTTTGTTACACGCTACATTAGCAAGCCTCGTCTCAGATGCAATAAATTATTCCAGGTATTCTTCATTAGAAAGCGCGGACCGAATAAAAGAAGCGCAATACAGACGGGGAAATCGAGTTATTTATGCGGGCTGGTATAGCCATCATGCGAATTATGTTTTCCCCGTAATTATTCACCTGCATTGCGGCTAATGAATGAGTGTTTTTTTTTATTTTTTAAATGGCTACTATTTTTTAAGCTCTTAATAATAGCTAAATTTTTCTCTATGGCATTTATTAAGTCTTCCGCTTACTAGGGCTTGCAATTTACCGTCAATTTGCAATAACCGATAAACGGTAAATAATTTTTGCCATTACCAGTTATTTACCGGTAAATGGAAAAAATAGACGTGTGTAGATTAGATAATTAAAGTATAACTGTATGTACCTTTAAAGAATAACTGGATACCTTTACCAAAAACGGTATCCTAGATTGAAAGTTAAAAAATTTAAAAAATGTTTCAGGTGAATAATGTCATAAACCCATTCATATATTTTATATGATTTCCTTTTTGTTTTTACTGAGATATAGTAATGGAAGATCAGATAATCACTTATGTATATCGTATAATAATCACTTATGTAATTGAATGTTTTTATTGAGTTAATGAAAAAAATGTTTATATAAAAAAAAATATTTACAAATTTGTTTTTTTGCAAATAAACAAGAATTCAATATTTATTCGAAACAATGAAGAATATGTACCAAATACGTATGTTTTTAAAATATACTTCGTTCTCAGTCCTAAAACAAGTATGTAGGATCAGCTACAGTGTTCGAGCGGTCACTGGGACGGTGATGACAGTTGACACCAGTATGACCAGCTACAATCTGCGTTTTAATGTTTCCAGAGTTGAAAAAATGAAACTCACAATTTCGCATGGATGTCTATAATCAACTTTCGTTATAATATCCCTGTATTTAACCTTAATTCGCGGTAAAATAATCGTCGGTAATTACCGGCAATGTTTCCAATTTGCCGGTTTTTAACGAAGGCAATGCAAACCCTACCGCTTACACAACCTGTTTTCCATTCATTTTTTTTTTAATATTTTTTTCTTAGTATAAACATTCTACGTGACCGATGTGTTAGTCAGTAGCTCAACATTTCTTTTATTAAAAAAATATAGATAGCACATCTAGGACACGACATGTGGTTAGATAATCCTTCTGATCCTTAATAATCGGGTGTGTAGCAATAGCGATAAGTTAACCACTAGTCCTGTTATAGCCTTATCCTTCTTTCCCTACTACTCACTTTTAAAAAAAAGTCAAGTTTAGCAACTGAGTAACAAACAGTTCTCGTAGAAAAAAAACTTCTGTTGATATACCTCCATCAGGAGGCCATGTGCTCCAAATTGGGAGCGGACATGGATAAAAAGTACTTGAATGTACTGTATAATTTATTTCCAAATATGCTGTATATGCACATTTTACTAAAAGTTTTATGCAAACAAAATAAAACGTATTTGAAGAACATCATCCTTAAAATACGTCAAACATTTCTTCCCGCCTTGTGTGATTCAGGAGAAATACGATCATAAAGCTCGCTATTTCGCAAATATCTGACAACCCTCCGAGCGTTTTTTATATTACTATTTGATTTTATCGAATTTTTTAAATCAACACTGGGCGTGCATTTCCTCTTCTTCTTCTACCTCCATTTTCCCCTTCCTGCTTTTTACGCCTGGAATCAGCTCAGGAAATTACGCTCTGGTGAAATCTAATTTTACAACGGTAAGTATCTAGACACCGAAGCGATTCTTATTTAACATTCAAAAGTCTGGAAAATTTGTGGAAAAGTACATTCGTATTTAGCGCTTCACATAGTTTTGTCACCCGCTGTGGTCTAGAAACTAGTTGGTTAGAGCATGCTTTCCCGACCGAAAGGTATCGAATCTTTCGAACTCTAAAACTCTTAGATTTTTCAATTTAAATTTAATACCTAATACGTTTTAATTTACCTCGAGTTTATCTCGAGTAGGAATTCCAACTCGGATATCCGGATATATCCGGCCCTTAACTATTCGATATCCGAATATTTGGGTAAATATCCGGATAGTATTCGTTATAATATTTAATGAAATATGTTACAAAATCGACGAAAGATATGAATACTAGGGTATTTACTACCTGGGAGAAACCATTACTTATGAGTAGTGTTTTTTATTACCTTTCCCAAACTCGGGTATTATGAATATCTTATCTTGTTATCTTAGTACTTAAAATTTCGACGAATCAGCTCGGACTCAAGGCAAAAAAAAAACCTTTAATTCCGAAATTTCATTCATTGAAGAAATGCCGTTGCAGTAATCTAATGCAGCTGCAAATTTTCAATATTTTAATATGATGAAATAGTATTGAAATGTGTATTGTCTCTATCTAAGGCATTACAGAAGTGGGAAAGGATTTAGTCAGGATCAGTTGATCTGCGAGTTCTACAACTTCATCACTGAAAACCAAGCAATCGAGACCACTGTCTACATATTAAAGTTTTAATAATTTTGTATAAAATTTTAGCCACGTAAGGACGCTCGGAAGTATGGACTCATTTTATGATAAACGATAATAAATGCAACTCGCAACATAAAGTGCGTAATTCTATTTTATCTCTCGCGGAAACTGACGACAGTACAAATAATCTAAAAAAGATTTTAAATACTTAGATCAATTTCAAAAAAGGACGGAAAAGTTGGACGTGTTGTTTAACACACTTCTAACAATAAAACCAACATCAACAGCAACGGAACGATTATTTTCAACAGCAGGACAAATTAAAACTAAATTTAAATTAAATTTAAAATATGATACATTTAATGCTCTCTTATTTTTAAAATCTGAATAAATGACTTATATTACTAATGAACTCGTTTTTAATGTATTATTTTAGTACATACATTTCTATATGTAGTAATGTTTTGTTATTTTCATATTTACTGAAACTATCCGGTTTCAGTTTTACTATTCGATATCCGGTTAGTTGAAAATGATGAATAGTTGGAATCTCTAATCTCGAGTGACTTACAATCAAATTCTCATCGAGTTTTTCTCGTATGGTATTTCAACCTTAAAATATTTAGCGAGTTGGGATTATCTGTAATTCCAAATATATTTTTTTATATTAAAAAAAATGTTCATTGATTAAACTAAAAAAATATTTATTATCAAAACTTCTGATTCTAAACATTAACTGATTTGACGAAACGAAGAGTACGGATTCATTTTGTTGTAGTTTTTATATTTTAATAAATGAGGAGCAAACATTCAAAAAGTGTTTTGTCACACAAATACAAAACTTGGAAAATGATGATTTAAGTGTTGCAAAAGTGACGGTTTGTATGAATGTATCAACTTTATGATTCCATTTAATATGAAAAAAAAACCTTTTTGAACACTAACTTTGATCTCCATTCATAGGTTTTATTATGGGCTATCAGAATTGATATAAAACGCCATTTTTCAAAATTTGTGACAAAACACTTTTTGAATGTTTGCTCCTCAAATATGTGAGTCGGTTATTTAAGAAATCACGATTAATAATTTAACCATTTTGTTTTATAATATTCTAATAAACGAAAGTAGCACCTGCGTGTGACTAACCTTTATTCATAAGGTTAAATGTGTTATTTTTTAATATAGTTAATGTCTTTATCTTGTATTTATTTTTCACGAAATAAGTCCATGAAAAAAAGTGCCTATTAATGTGCAACTTTAGAGTTGGTACTTGCAAAATATCCGAGAACTATCAGTAAAAAAGAATTTATCGAAGATACTACATAATAACTTTATTACTCTACGGAACACACCCTGTAATTAGAGTGTGTAGCAGTAGCGAGCGGTGGTGGTTACTGTACAAAGGTAAAGAGTGTCAGTTATAAAGTAAAAAGTGAAGCAAGAAAGCTATATATTTACAAAATAATCAAACTTCTCGTATATCAGTTTTTCCATATCATGAAACTGTAATATCTTTTAAAACCCATTTAGAAACACATACCAAAATCAGTACACATACTTCGTATTCAGCCACCCTGATCTCTTTGACACAAAAGACACGTCAATACATCATCTGACAGACCAATTCTGAATGTATGGGTCCTATATTGCACACGTACTAAACGTAGATTTGTTTCTGTCTGTCCCGAAGCTTTCTTTGTTGGCGTTTCCCCTATAACTTCTGTATCATAATATCTATGATTGGGACAAATTCCAAGTAATATCTCTCATTTGCCGCGGGGCAACGTAACAAATAACAGTCATTAGTATTTTTACAAGAAATTTATCTATACAATTCGTTACAAATTGTTTTTATTCATGCCGTGTCCATTTCAATACTAGACGTACATAAATGTTTTCCATATTTTCAGATATATCAATTTAAATACAAATTAAAATATTAACATCTAAAAATGCATTTGAAATAGACAAACCATTTCAATTTAACTCGATAAATGCTTAAATATGTATGTCTAATCCTTTTAATAATATTATTAGAACATTTATGACTATCCGAATCGCCTTAGTCGAATGAAAGTTCACTTAAGCTTTTATTGTTATGATATTTTTTTATGAATGCAAACGTAAAAGACATGGCTATTTCCAACATTATTCTGAAACAAGATTCACCCATAAAATTACTATGCAGCTAGCTTCTTTATGATTCTTACATCCCCTTACACTTCTAACCTTTTCTGCATCTATTTCTGTTTAAAGGTATGAGTGTTTTTGATTGATCTAAAAATGCCTTCTCGCTCTTCCAATCCAAAAAAAATAAATAACGAAGTCTAGCGATAGCGATAAGTTAACCACTAGTTCTGTTTTAGCTCTACCTTTCTATCCCTACTCTTTTCGTTCAAAAGATGTTAAGAAACTGTATAAAACAGATTTCTAGTATAACAAAACTTCTGTTGAGATACCTCCACATTGAGATATATGATACGGTGTGGTTTATTGTCACCCGCTCCCACTACCACTTTTGTGATGAAAACTGGCAGAATTTTAAAATGTGTAGCTAAATTAATTGTGCTTAATTTGTTGTATCATGTAACCCATAATATCAATAGTTTTAGTGTTAATGGCCTTAAATGGCAACATTGTTTTTCGATACCCGATGTGATTTTTGTTTCTTTCTTTCTTGCTCTTTGGGACACGAACCGAACACAACGTGTGTGGGGGACACTTCCCGGTTCTGGGACTTGGTTCCAGAGACCTTTAGTTGTAAATTCACTTGCAGTTTTTTTTTCTTTTGTGGTGCTTCGTCCGAGATGAAAGAACTGATATTGTTCCATTTCGACGAAAATTAAAAGTAATTTTGTTCCCGCGCGGGTGGTATTTTCAATTTGTTTTTAAACTTTTATAAAATCGTGTGAGCAAGCTAGGTATTAAGAATAGTTATTGTGTATTGTATTAATTCAAAATTTTGTCTGTTGATTGTCAAAATATTGTATGTAATTAATCTTCGGTGAATGCAAAATCTTAAATAAACATTTTCGTAATACTAGAGCGATGGGTTTTATTTTATTTCTACCTACCTGTTTTACGTCGAGTTCATACCAACTGTATGGGTCTTAATGACTTTTATAAGTGGGGATTTATTCCTGGGTTTTAACATCGTGAACAATAGTAGAAATTTCTCACAATAAATGAATAAATACATTACGAGTAATGTCAACATATATGATTCAGCTGAAGTAAATAAAGGTTTAATAATATTTTTTTGATTAAGTTTTATTCCTTTCACGCAACTGCTTGATTTTCATTTGAATTATCATATTTACAGTGCGTGGTTAAAAGATAGGTCCCGTGCAGCTCTGTATCGGGCCAAAAATATGAGGAATAAATTATTTTCTTGATTACATTGCGTTATGGAAGGCGGCCGTGAAAATGCGGCTGCATACACATAACGGGTGGTGGTGGGATACTCAACAACCAACTTGTATTTTTTGGACAACGTTTATTGTTGTCACGTAATCAGAAAATTTCGCCCGTTGTTGTGCTTTGACAATCTCATTATTGTTTCAGACGTGCACTCATTCCATTTACTTGAATAGTTAGGTCAGTATCTCATGTGACACGGTCGAACAATGGGACTATCTCCGCGGCCAGGTAAATTTTCTACAATGGGAAAGTCTCTCGCACAATGGACTTAGACGCGGCCGTCGCTTGTAAAACGCGCAGCCACTGAAACGGTCGCTCCGGGGTCAACCGAACATTTCCACCGCCATTGTTCTTTTGATGAGACGTGAAAGTATGAAATCTGACAGGGGCTCCCACCTTTCCGGTCGCGGGGAAAATGCAGCGAACCGGCTACGTCTGGCTCACAGATTACTAAATCACGTTGACTTTTATTTGAATTAAAAGATAATCGTTTTGAATAATTAAGCAAAACGCTACAATTCTATTGTTAACGCATCCGTAATTATTTTTTTCACAGAAGATTTTATTTATTGATTCATTTAAGTAGCTAAATCTTAAAACCCTAAACATTATCTTTTATTTACTGTCCTGGCACTGTGGCGCAGTGGTTAGCGTTGTGGGCTTCCGTGCCGGATCGTCACGGGCTCGAGTACCAGTACGAACAGCATTTTTTTGAGTGTTTGTAATATCCAAATATTCCCTCCCACCCTTTCGATCCTTTAATAACTGGGCGTAGCGAGAGTGATTAGCCAACGACTAGTCCTATCATAGCCTTATCCTTCTATGCCTACTACACTATTTATTTAAAAAGAATGAAATAATGCAACCAGTATTATGTATTTATAATAATTGTTATAAATTAACCTTGTCGCTTATTAGTGCTTTCCTTAATAGTGTCCTTCTCACTTTCCTTTATCATTGTCTTTTTTACAATCAATTAATGATTTAATAAACTATTTGGCATCGGAGACCGTTAAGTTTTCCATCGGTACTCCTAAAAATATAAGTCTTTCTATTTACAACGATATGTCTTGTCGAAAAACTTCAAAAGTTAGAAAAAAAAAATCAATATCTACATGAGGTATCTGCTGTAGCTATAATTTTTATGTGTCATCGTGTAAATTAAATTAACTGTACCGTCATTTTATTAAAGGTAATAAAACTTACATATTGTCATCAGTGAAATACGTGGATTGATATACCTATTCGAAACCACGTAAGAATCGGTACAGTGAAAAATTGCCGTCTAGACGCAATATATTCACTTGTCGACAGAAGATGAGCTACGTAAACGATATTTGGAAAAAAACAAATCTTCTATAATGATATAATAAAAATAGGTCGCTTTTCATAATACGTAGATTGCCAAAATCGAAATGGCATGTCGATATCGAGATTTTGGTATTTCCAAACAAACAAAACTGCATATATTCTCTCAATTTTTTTTTCTTACAATAATATTGATTTCGTTTTGTCAAAGCTATCTTATCTATTCTTATACTTGTATTGGTTATATCTTATCGTGCTATTGGTCAGTAAATAAAAATAGCAGATAATTTATATCATACAACTTTGCATAATTGCTATTGATTTTATCAGCTACCCATTTATGGTAATGTGCCACACTAAAGCTGGGCTGTTTTTGTTTACAGTATTGACTTATTTTCCTATATTCTAATTTTCATATGGGTACATTATCTCAGGAAATATAGATGTATTGTATTTTTACATTCAGTTTTGGTCAAATACTCAATGTCATATTGTGTACTCTATTATATCGCGTGTTACTTCATTAGTCCGTTCATTAAAGTCATGCGTTACACCTTTCATTGTACACTTTAGTCATTATTATTGTTTGCAAATTAGTTTCACGTGGCTATAATAGCTTATGTTTAAAATATTATTTTTAGTGAATTAGTAAGTGTGTCACGAATAACAACCCTTAACACGAAGTGAGAGTGCTAGAATTACATATCGTCGTTAATTTTCTACAACCTCGTAAGTCAAAAAGTACAAGTTTTCAGGAGACACATAAACGTATTTTATTTTACCTCTATCGCTTTCTATCGCTATAAAACACAACTGGGATGGTGTTGTCTTCGATATGAGTTAAAGGAATGTGTATATTGAAATTCTGAAATCGTTACATCAAATAACTAAAAAACTGACAAAAGATACGTGCTTGTAGAAAATTAAGGACGATATCCCTCAACTAAGGCTGCACGATAACGACTCCACTTTGATCCAAACTGTTTCTCGTATCTGTATACGTTTCATTATCACACACTCCCTCTTAAACTTACAGATCACCTATTTTTTTAATCTATGTACACAAGTACTGTGCCATTCAACTAAAAAAAACAAAACATAATAGTCATGCTCGTACTTCTTGTACCAACGTCTTCTTTATAATAATTAGGAAACTGATTTATTTTCAAGCGAAACTCGAAGTATATCTGATAATGCCAGATAATCGTTTATATGTCTAGTATTGACCTCGAAGGCCTACCACACATTTCGTAGATCAGAGTATATTTCACAGCAATTTCCGTGTAAATAGAATCATGACGAATGCAACGATGCAACAGATAGTCACGCACTAGGAGCGTTATTTGCTATCTGGTTAGATCGTATTTGCTTTACTACGATTTCTAGACGCACAGAAATAAATTACTTTCCGTATAGACATATGATACATGTCACTTTGCGCTACTTTGCTGTTCTCGATAGTATTGATACGAACCAATTTCGAGGGATTTTCTCTCAATCCTCTTATATTGCAATATTCTATTTGTATTGATATCGTCATTTGTTCTTTGGATGATGACATTACGTTATAATAATGAAAATATGTATTCCTACTTGATTTTTATAGCATAGATAGTTTGACAAGAAAAACTTTATCAATAACTTATCAACATTTATCATATAATAATATATACTAGCTGTAAGCCCGTTGCCCAGCAACGTGAGATTTTTGTTGCATTGTGTTTTGTTGCATTGTATTTTATTTTATTTTACTTTATTTTATTTTATTTTATGTTATGTTATGTTGTGTTATTTTATTTTATTTTATTTTATTTTATTTTATTTTATTTTATTTTATTTTATTTTATTTTATTTTATTTTATTTTATTTTATTTTATTTTATTTTATTTTATTTTATTCTATTTTATTTTATTTTATGTTATTTTATGTTATTTTATTTTATTTTATTTTATTTTATTTTATTTTATATTATTTTATTTTATGTTATTTTATTTTATGTGATTTTAATTTATTTTATTTTTATAGTAAGCAGAAATTTCGTAAATTATTTAATATTTGGAATAAAGTTTAAGTTTGCTAACAACCATTTTTCGTAGTAGCATAAATTTCGTAAAATAATTAATTTTTGGGATAATTTTTAAGTTTGCTAACAACCATTTTTCGTAGTAGCATAAATTTCGTAAAATAATTAATTTTTGGGATAATTTTTAAGTTTGCTTACAACCATTTTTCGTAGTAGCATAAATTTCGTAAAATATTCAATTTTTGGAATAAAGTTTAAGTTTGCTAACAATCATTTTTCGTAGTAGCAGAAATTTCGTAAATTATTGAATTTTTGGAATAATGTTCAAGTTTGCTTACAACCATTTTTCGTAGGAGCAGAAATTTCGTAAATTATTTAATATTTGGAATAATGTTCAAGTTTGCTAACAACCATTTTTCGTAGTAGCATAAATTTCGTAAAATATTCAATGTTTGGAATAAAGTTTAAGTTTGCTAACAACCATTTTTCGTAGTAGCATAAATTTCGTAAAATATTCAATTTTTGGAATAATGTTTAAGTTTGCTAACAACCATTTTTCGTAGTAGCATAAATTTCGTAAATTATTTAATATTTGGAATAGTGTTTAAGTTTGCTAACAACCATTTTTCGTAGTAGCATAAATTTCGTAAAATATTCAATTTTTGGAATAAAGTTTAAGTTTGCTAACAACCATTTTTCGTAGAAGCAGAAATTTCGTAAATTATTGAATTTTTGGAATAATGTTTAAGTTTACTAACAACCATTTTTCGTAGTAGCATAAATTTCGTAAATTATTTAATATTTGGAATAATGTTTAAGTTTGCTAACAACCATTTTTCGTAGTAGCATAAATTTCGTAAATTATTGAACTTTTGGAATAAAGTTTATGTTTGCTAACAACCATTTTTCGTAGTAGCAGAAATTTCGTAAAATATTTAATTTTTGGAATAATGTTTAAGTTTGCTAACAACCATTTTTCGTAGTAGCATAAATTTCGTAAATTATTTAATATTTGGAATAATGTTTAAGTTTGCTAACAACCATTTTTCGTAGTAGCATAAATTTCGTAAAATATTCAATTTTTGGAATAATGTTCAAGTTTGCTAACAACCATTTTTCGTAGAAGCAGAAATTTTGTAAATTATTGAATTTTTGGAATAATGTTTAAGTTTGCTAACAACCATTTTTCGTAGTAGCATAAATTTCGTAAATTATTTAATATTTGGAATAATGTTTAAGTTTGCTAACAACCATTTTTCGTAGTAGCATAAATTTCGTAAAATATTCAATTTTTGGAATAATGTTCAAGTTTGCTAACAACCATTTTTCGTAGAAGCAGAAATTTTGTAAATTATTGAATTTTTGGAATAATGTTTAAGTTTGCTAACAACCATTTTTCGTAGTAGCATAAATTTCGTAAAAAATTCAACTTTTGGAATAAAGTTTAAGTTTGCTAACAACCATTTTTCGTAGTAGCATAAATTTCGTAAAATATTCAATTTTTGGAATAAAGTTTGAGTTTGCTAACAACCATTTTTCGTAGTAGCATAAATTTCGTAAATTATTTAATATTTGGAATAATGTTTAAGTTTGCTAACAACCATTTTTCGTAGTAGCATAAATTTCGTAAATTATTGAACTTTTGGAATAAAGTTTAAGTTTGCTAACAACCATTTTTCGTAGTAGCAGAAATTTCGTAAATTATTGAATTTTTGGAATAAAGTTCAAGTTTGCTAACAACCATTTTTCGTAGTAGCATAAATTTCGTAAATTATTTAATATTTAGAATAATGTTCAAGTTTGCTAACAATCATTTTTCATAGTACCATAAATCGACCACGGCGCATATATCGACAGCCCTGCAGTTTTTAAATTGCAAATTATTGAATTATATTTTATTTCATTTCATTATCTATTAATTTGAAAATGTACGCAAACAAAATACATTTCGTAGAAGAAGAAGATGTCTCGAGGACATCATCAGTACGCACACATTTGTGAAAAGTGAAAAGCGAGTGATTATTTTATCGACTTTTAATATATAAATTTAGTATGAATAAAAAAGTGGAGAAATGGAAGGTGTGAAATGGACGTCCAAACATACCTTATCGGCTATTAATATATAGACTAGCTGTAAGCCCGTTGCCCAGCAACGTGAGATTTTTGTTGCATAGTATTTAATTTAATTTAATTTTATGTTATTTTATTTTATGGTATTTTATTTTATTTTATTTTATTGAATTTAATTTAATTTAATTATATTTTATTTTAATATATTTTATTTTTATAGTTAGCAGATATTTCGTAAATTATTTAATATTTGGAATAATGTTTAAGTTTGCTAACAACAATTTTTCGTATTAGCAGAAACTTCGTAAATTACTTAATTTTTAGAATAATGTTCAAGTTTGCTGACAACTATTTTTCGTAGTAGCAGAAATTTCGTGAATTATTGAATTTTTGGAAAAAAAAAGTTTGATAACAACCATTTTTCGTAGTAGCCGAAATTTCGTAAATGATTTAATATTTGGAATAATGTTCAAGTTTGCTAACAACCATTTTTCGTAGTAGCATAAATTTCGTAAAATATTGATTTTTTGGAATAAAGTTTAAGTTTGCTAACAACCATTTTTCGTAGTAGCAGAAATTTCGTAAATTATTTAATATTTGGAATAATGTTCAAGTTTGCTAACAACCATTTTTCGCAGTAGCATAAATTACGTGAAATATTTAATTTTTGGAATAAAGTTAAAGTTTTCTAACAACCAATTTTCGTAGTAGCCGAAATTTCGTAAATTATTGAATTTTTGGAATAAAGTTTAAGTTTGCTAACAACCATTTTTCGTAGTAGCAGAAATTTCGTAAATTATTGAATTTTTGGAATAATGTTCAAGTTTGCTAACAGCCATTTTTCGTAGTAGCAGAAATTTCGTAAATTATTTAATATTTGGAATAATGTTTAAGTTTGCTAACAACCATTTTTCGTAGTAGCAGAAATTTCGTAAAATATTTAATTTTTAGAATAATGTTTAAGTTTGCTAACAACCATTTTTCGTAGGAGCAGAAATTTCGTAAATCATTTAATATTTGGAATAATGTCCAAGTTTGCTAACAACCATTTTTCGTAGGAGCAGAAATTTCGTAAATTATTTAATTTTTGGAATAATGTTGAAGTTTGCTAACAACCATTTTTCGTAGTAACAGAAATTTAGTAAATTATTCAATTTTTGGAATAAAGTTTAAGTTTGCTAACAACCATTTTTCGTAGTAGCAGAAATTTCGTAAATTATTGAATTTTTGGAATAATGTTCAAGTTTGCTAACAACCATTTTTCGTTGGAGCAGAAATTTCGTAAATTATTTAATATTTGGAATAATGTCCAAGTTTGCTAACAACCATTTTTCGTAGTAGCAGAAATTTCGTAAATTATTGAATTTTTGGAATAATGTTTAAATTTGCTAACAACCATTTTTCGTAGTAGCAGAAATTTCCTAAATTACTTAATTTTTGGAATAATGTTTAAGTTTGCTAACAACCATTTTTCGTAGAAGCAGAAATTTCGTAAATTATTGATTTTTTAGAATAATGTTTAAGTTTGCTAACAACCATTTTTCGTAGTAGCAGAAATTTCGTAAATTATTGAAATTATTGAATTTTTGGAATAATGTTTAAGTTTGCTAACAACCATTTTTCGTAGAAGCAGAAATTTCGTAAATTATTGATTTTTTAGAATAATGTTTAAGTTTGCTAACAACCATTTTTCGTAGTAGCAGAAATTTCGTAAATTATTGAAATTATTGAATTTTTGGAATAATGTTTAAGTTTGCTAACAACCATTTTTCGTAGAAGCAGAAATTTCGTAAATTATTGATTTTTTAGAATAATGTTTAAGTTTGCTAACAACCATTTTTCGTAGTAGCAGAAATTTCGTAAATTATTGATTTTTTGGAATAATGTTTAAGTTTGCTAACAACCATTTTTCGTAGTAGCAGAAATTTCGTAAATTATTGAATTTTTGGAATAAAGTTTATGTTTGCTAACAACCATTTTTCGTAGTAGCAGAAATTACGTAAATTATTTAATTGTTGGAATAATGATTAAGTTTGCTAACAACCATTTTTCGTAGTAGCAGAAATTTCGTAAATTATTGAATTTTTGGAATAATGTTCAAGTTTGCTTACAACCATTTTTCGTAGGAGCAGAAATTTCGTAAATTATTTAATATTTGGAATAATGTTCAAGTTTGCTAACAACCATTTTTCGTAGTAGCATAAATTTCGTAAAATATTCAATGTTTGGAATAAAGTTTAAGTTTGCTAACAACCATTTTTCGTAGTAGCATAAATTTCGTAAAATATTCAATTTTTGGAATAATGTTTAAGTTTGCTAACAACCATTTTTCGTAGTAGCATAAATTTCGTAAATTATTTAATATTTGGAATAGTGTTTAAGTTTGCTAACAACCATTTTTCGTAGTAGCATAAATTTCGTAAAATATTCAATTTTTGGAATAAAGTTTAAGTTTGCTAACAACCATTTTTCGTAGAAGCAGAAATTTCGTAAATTATTGAATTTTTGGAATAATGTTTAAGTTTACTAACAACCATTTTTCGTAGTAGCATAAATTTCGTAAATTATTTAATATTTGGAATAATGTTTAAGTTTGCTAACAACCATTTTTCGTAGTAGCATAAATTTCGTAAATTATTGAACTTTTGGAATAAAGTTTATGTTTGCTAACAACCATTTTTCGTAGTAGCAGAAATTTCGTAAAATATTTAATTTTTGGAATAATGTTTAAGTTTGCTAACAACCATTTTTCGTAGTAGCATAAATTTCGTAAATTATTTAATATTTGGAATAATGTTTAAGTTTGCTAACAACCATTTTTCGTAGTAGCATAAATTTCGTAAAATATTCAATTTTTGGAATAATGTTCAAGTTTGCTAACAACCATTTTTCGTAGAAGCAGAAATTTTGTAAATTATTGAATTTTTGGAATAATGTTTAAGTTTGCTAACAACCATTTTTCGTAGTAGCATAAATTTCGTAAATTATTTAATATTTGGAATAATGTTTAAGTTTGCTAACAACCATTTTTCGTAGTAGCATAAATTTCGTAAAATATTCAATTTTTGGAATAATGTTCAAGTTTGCTAACAACCATTTTTCGTAGAAGCAGAAATTTTGTAAATTATTGAATTTTTGGAATAATGTTTAAGTTTGCTAACAACCATTTTTCGTAGTAGCATAAATTTCGTAAAAAATTCAACTTTTGGAATAAAGTTTAAGTTTGCTAACAACCATTTTTCGTAGTAGCATAAATTTCGTAAAATATTCAATTTTTGGAATAAAGTTTGAGTTTGCTAACAACCATTTTTCGTAGTAGCATAAATTTCGTAAATTATTTAATATTTGGAATAATGTTTAAGTTTGCTAACAACCATTTTTCGTAGTAGCATAAATTTCGTAAATTATTGAACTTTTGGAATAAAGTTTAAGTTTGCTAACAACCATTTTTCGTAGTAGCAGAAATTTCGTAAATTATTGAATTTTTGGAATAAAGTTCAAGTTTGCTAACAACCATTTTTCGTAGTAGCATAAATTTCGTAAATTATTTAATATTTAGAATAATGTTCAAGTTTGCTAACAATCATTTTTCATAGTACCATAAATCGACCACGGCGCATATATCGACAGCCCTGCAGTTTTTAAATTGCAAATTATTGAATTATATTTTATTTCATTTCATTATCTATTAATTTGAAAATGTACGCAAACAAAATACATTTCGTAGAAGAAGAAGATGTCTCGAGGACATCATCAGTACGCACACATTTGTGAAAAGTGAAAAGCGAGTGATTATTTTATCGACTTTTAATATATAAATTTAGTATGAATAAAAAAGTGGAGAAATGGAAGGTGTGAAATGGACGTCCAAACATACCTTATCGGCTATTAATATATAGACTAGCTGTAAGCCCGTTGCCCAGCAACGTGAGATTTTTGTTGCATAGTATTTAATTTAATTTAATTTTATGTTATTTTATTTTATGGTATTTTATTTTATTTTATTTTATTTCATTTCATTTTATTTTATTTTATTTTATTGAATTTAATTTAATTTAATTATATTTTATTTTAATATATTTTATTTTTATAGTTAGCAGATATTTCGTAAATTATTTAATATTTGGAATAATGTTTAAGTTTGCTAACAACAATTTTTCGTATTAGCAGAAACTTCGTAAATTACTTAATTTTTAGAATAATGTTCAAGTTTGCTGACAACTATTTTTCGTAGTAGCAGAAATTTCGTGAATTATTGAATTTTTGGAAAAAAAAAGTTTGATAACAACCATTTTTCGTAGTAGCCGAAATTTCGTAAATGATTTAATATTTGGAATAATGTTCAAGTTTGCTAACAACCATTTTTCGTAGTAGCATAAATTTCGTAAAATATTGATTTTTTGGAATAAAGTTTAAGTTTGCTAACAACCATTTTTCGTAGTAGCAGAAATTTCGTAAATTATTTAATATTTGGAATAATGTTCAAGTTTGCTAACAACCATTTTTCGCAGTAGCATAAATTACGTGAAATATTTAATTTTTGGAATAAAGTTAAAGTTTTCTAACAACCAATTTTCGTAGTAGCCGAAATTTCGTAAATTATTGAATTTTTGGAATAAAGTTTAAGTTTGCTAACAACCATTTTTCGTAGTAGCAGAAATTTCGTAAATTATTGAATTTTTGGAATAATGTTCAAGTTTGCTAACAGCCATTTTTCGTAGTAGCAGAAATTTCGTAAATTATTTAATATTTGGAATAATGTTTAAGTTTGCTAACAACCATTTTTCGTAGTAGCAGAAATTTCGTAAAATATTTAATTTTTAGAATAATGTTTAAGTTTGCTAACAACCATTTTTCGTAGGAGCAGAAATTTCGTAAATCATTTAATATTTGGAATAATGTCCAAGTTTGCTAACAACCATTTTTCGTAGGAGCAGAAATTTCGTAAATTATTTAATTTTTGGAATAATGTTTAAGTTTGCTAACAACCATTTTTCGTAGTAACAGAAATTTAGTAAATTATTCAATTTTTGGAATAAAGTTTAAGTTTGCTAACAACCATTTTTCGTAGTAGCAGAAATTTCGTAAATTATTGAATTTTTGGAATAATGTTCAAGTTTGCTAACAACCATTTTTCGTTGGAGCAGAAATTTCGTAAATTATTTAATATTTGGAATAATGTCCAAGTTTGCTAACAACCATTTTTCGTAGTAGCAGAAATTTCGTAAATTATTGAATTTTTGGAATAATGTTTAAATTTGCTAACAACCATTTTTCGTAGTAGCAGAAATTTCCTAAATTACTTAATTTTTGGAATAATGTTTAAGTTTGCTAACAACCATTTTTCGTAGAAGCAGAAATTTCGTAAATTATTGATTTTTTAGAATAATGTTTAAGTTTGCTAACAACCATTTTTCGTAGTAGCAGAAATTTCGTAAATTATTGAAATTATTGAATTTTTGGAATAATGTTTAAGTTTGCTAACAACCATTTTTCGTAGAAGCAGAAATTTCGTAAATTATTGATTTTTTAGAATAATGTTTAAGTTTGCTAACAACCATTTTTCGTAGTAGCAGAAATTTCGTAAATTATTGAAATTATTGAATTTTTGGAATAATGTTTAAGTTTGCTAACAACCATTTTTCGTAGAAGCAGAAATTTCGTAAATTATTGATTTTTTAGAATAATGTTTAAGTTTGCTAACAACCATTTTTCGTAGTAGCAGAAATTTCGTAAATTATTGATTTTTTGGAATAATGTTTAAGTTTGCTAACAACCATTTTTCGTAGTAGCAGAAATTTCGTAAATTATTGAATTTTTGGAATAAAGTTTATGTTTGCTAACAACCATTTTTCGTAGTAGCAGAAATTACGTAAATTATTTAATTGTTGGAATAATGATTAAGTTTGCTAACAACCATTTTTCGTAGTAGCAGAAATTTCGTAAATTATTTAATTTTTGGAATAATGTTAAAGTTTGCTAACAATCATCTTTCGTAGTAGCAGAAATTTTGTAAATTACTTAATTTTTGGAATAATGTTTAAGTTTGCCAACAATTATTTTTCGGATTTTAAATTATTTAACAATTATTTCCAATAAAAATCAAAAGATCAAATCCAATTTTTCAATAAAAAATCAGTTGCACATTTTGTCCAAGTGTATGAAAAAAGCAAAATATTATTCTATCATATATCCATATCATAATTTGAATATTCTTAATGTATTAAAGAATTCTAACAGATTTTCAAGGTCAGACGTGAAAAGATTCATCATTATGATTCAATTGATCAAATCCGCTCCAAAAAATATTAGTCTCACATCGACTCACACGATCAGACGATTCATTTCGATAGCCCTATAATCATAGTTTGCAATAGTCGAATTAAAGTCTTTGATTATTCGAATATTATGATGTATGGTGATACAATACTTTAGCTCTACACCAAGAAATATCAAATTTTCAAACGTGGCGATATCAGAACATTCACGCCCGGTTTAAAATAAGCCGCTCCCATTGGATAGAACAACATTTCAAAAATGTGCTGTTCAGAATAAATCGAAATCATTGGTCTGTACCTTACTGCGGACGTCCTTACAGACAGACCTTATCGGCTATTAATGTTAAGATAACTGTGCAAAGTCTTTTGTTTTCGTTTCGAAAATTTCCCTATCAATGTAAATCATATCTAATGAATATTTATGAGCCTGTCGAGTACAAATACGTGATGGATATTTCATACAAACAAAGATTTTCAATTACAATTTTAACTCTAGCTGTAAACCACGTACTACTCAGCCGCTGGCAAGTTCTCATTTCTAGGTGCCTTTTAACGACGTCTTTGATTGATATGAAGTGTTATTCACATACTATGGTTTCTTTTAGAAATAAAGAGAAAAATTAAGCCGAACGTAAATTAATCTTTGAAAGAGATTTTTCTGTATGTAAAAGAATACTTCTTTCCTGCCCTATTTACAATCCGTTAGTGGATTCCAAAGTAGACGAAGAAAATCAACCAGGACTTGTAGTCGGGCGTCGTAAAAAAACTCTTTTTTCTTCAATTCAATTAAAATACAAAAAATAACTTTTTTAGATTAAGAAAAATATGCAGAACTATTTATAAAATTTTGATTATATTCGAAGACATGGACTGCTTATCCAATCCTTAAAAACAGGGAATTGCGAGAGTGTTTGGATTACTACTAGTCCTGTCCTAGCCCTAACATATCTACGAAAACGTGACGTTAAGCAAATGGGTAACAGACAATTCTACTAGCTACATCAGCAACCCTTATGCACGTTGGGAGCAGACATGGTTCAATAAAAATATTTGAAGTGTCAGTTTATGATCCTAGTCAAGTCAAGAAAAATCATTTAACACGTGTTTCGACCGTTCTATGTCAATCATATTAAGTCGCACAAAAATCTTCTAGTTTTTTTGGCGTTGTTGTACAATTCTGTATTAAAATATGTGTAGGCAAAGTAGTTGGTATTTACATATATTTGAATTTTGCTTTCAACTCATTTTTACGGCTGAACGATAACTGTTTATAACGTAAATATGTTTTAGTGTACCATTTAAATTCAACAATAAAAGTACGTACGTAAGTAAATATAAAAACTTTTCGTGTAAAATGTTAGTTACTAGGCTTGCGAGAGCCATATTTCTTGTACAGGGCGTGAGCGTTGAGATGTTTTAATTTTACGAGTTTATACGCTTCACAAACTCTTTTGTTTTTTGTGTCACCTGCACTTTGCATAATGCTCCCCAAGAGTTTACTTGCTTGTATCATAACGACATTCAACTTTTATAAATGTCCTACAAATGGTTAGAAGTTAATATTTATTATTTGTACATATAACGTTAATTTATTCACTGTATGCTATACGCTCGACTTGGTAAAAACATGTTTTAAAAAATTACAATAATATAGTTATGAAAGTTTTCGGTAATATAAATTGTTTTTGGAAACAAAAACACAAATTTCAAAGCGTAAATAAAAATATTCGTGGTTTACTACGGATTAAGTTACATAAATATCTTGTTATTGAAAATGCCATACAAAAATACAAGATACGACAAAAACATTAAATTTAATTATTAGGACCGGTTTCGCTCATCACGATCATTCCAAATTGATGAAAATATTATTTTATGCAGTGCTATGAAAAAATTCTAGTATGAATAGCTCTGCATTGGTACAAACTGGTATTGATCCCAAAAAAACAGGTAGAACTGATGACGAAGATTCTATTCACTGCTCTAGAAACATACTATAGAAGCAATATGCAATTTCAAAATATGTGAAAAATGTTGCTCTAGCACATAGTTTCTCAACCTTTTTAAGCCCGTGGCCCCCTTTTGAGTATCATATTTTTCCGTGGCCCCCCTACCCCCAGTAATAAAATTCTTGGGGCTCGGAAAAATGAAAAAAAATGTAGGTACATTCATTTTTAAAAAATACAATACAATAAAAATTTTTGTTAAAAAAAAATATGTTTACAAAATAATTTATAATATTACTTTTTTTTTGAAAATCCCTAGGGTACCCAATGTTTTACCCATCACAGCCCGCTGTGGTTCACACTATTGTTACGGGGGGGTTTTCTGCAGCATTATTCGTGTTAATTTTTATCCATAAATTCCTAAAACTGTTTGCGTGCACTGCAGGGTGCAGAATGCGAAATAAAATAAAATAACTTTATCAAAAGAGTTTTTATGAAATTAATTCAATTCGTTTTCATAAGACGCCGTGAACTTTTTGAATGCTTTGTAATTTTTCCTAGATGCAACTAAGTCGGCATGACCAACAGGACCACCAGATGCGACTGTGGTCGTATAATCTTGAGCAGTTCTTCCTGTTCGTTGTTCATGTTTGGACATTTTTAAAAAATGCGATCAGTATCCTGAAGCTATTTACTAATCAGCCGACCTGGAATAGCTTGGCAGTGAAGTGATCATGGCTAGTTATAAATTGGCCTATCCAAAAATTTGGACTCGAAGCGTTGGTCTCCATTCGCTTTTTTAAATTTTGAAAGAATTTATAAGATTGCCTGTCCTTAGAATAATTTCCCATCAATTTTACCAAATTCGCATAGAAGCATCTGTAGCAATACTGTGCACCACAGTTCAATGGGCCTTAAAAATGAAGGTTCTGGTCGAGAAGAAGACAGTCAAAGAATTCTCCTCACCTGGGACTTCACACCCATTATGTAGCATTGCTGTTGCGCCTTGTACAGATTTAAAAAAAAAATACCAAGTAGAACCAGCAATGCATTTGTAGAAGTAGTTCTGTATGTTTTGTAAAGATTATCAATGCACTGTATTATTCGGTAAGAAGATTTCTCTGCAAAAGAATAAGGTTACAAATCTTGTATCACGTACTTTACCAGCCACTCCCATGGATTGGGTGCTAAGCTTCAATTACTTAATACTTGCTAAGCAAGAAGTTTTGGCATAATTTGCAGAAGTGTAGGAAGGGGTCCTGCCGACCGAGGCGGTATTTGAATTTGCAGCCTCATGAAGGACCCTAAGAACACTAGCCACTAAGCAAAGGGACAAAGCTTTACCAATGATCAGTTTTGGTCTTTAAAATTGCGTTTTGGTATTTGTATCGAGCTGATTAAAAAAAATGATTTCGAAAAAGACATTCTTGAAGTCAATGGGATTTTATGAAATTTACTGTTTATTACAATATTAAAGGTTTTACGCAAAGGTCCCATGTTTTACAACCTAATGTTGAAGATGAATCGCGCAGGGAATTCAAAAAAAATAGTACATGATTATTTATCAAAGTAAAACTTCAATACTTTCAACAATTGAAGCGTTATATCTTTTATTCATAAAAATCTTAATTCCTTATTCAATCGTTACACCTTTAGTGTCATTAGGTTTCTGGCAAAGAGCATTAAATTATCTTAACTAATTTTTTCGTCATCAAAAATCTGACACATCGTTTTAGGTTAGTCAATTTGCAATGCAAAATGTTCATTTAGTTGTTTTTTTATCATCTGCTATCTCATACATACGTGTTGATACTGAACGGAATTGCTCAAAGAAATCACCTGAATAATTGCATTTTCACTCCGATTCATAACTATTGAAATTGCGAAATCAAAGATTTGGAAATATAATGCGTTTTTCTAGCTTTTGCAATTAATTTAGAAATTTCGTAAGAAACTATTAATTAAACCAGTGTCTAATTTTTCACTGAATACTTTAAATCCTATTTTTTGCTGCGGAAACTTCTTAATTAGCTTTTTGAATTATTGAAATCACTTTTCTTTCATGTCTATGTGTTTTGTATAAAATGGATAGTAGCATTAGTGAAGCAAAACATGTTTAACGCACACGAGTTTCATAATATCATGGGGTGATGAAAGAAATCCGTGGACAAGATAGTCAATACAATATTGTCGACACTTACTTTTGGATGCAGTTATTATGGTATCCTTAAATATCATTGGAAAAATAGTAAAAATTATGTTTAATAAATACATTATTTCTACTGCAATGAATTATTGTCCTACTGTATTATATTTAATTTTAATATAAATTTAGTTCATTATATTTTGAGTGGCCGTGGCCCCCCTAAAGTCTGCTGTGGCTCCCCAAAACTGATATTTTCTTCTGTGGCCCCCTTGGAGCATGCTGTGGCTCCCAAGGGGGCCACATGGCCCCCGGTTGAGAAACGCTGCTCTAGCATATGAAAAAAACAGTTAAACGACATGGAAAGCAATATGGACCATAAGTGGTTAATAGACGAAATATGACTCCTGCAATAAATGACGAACTGATTGTCCGTCAGTGGTTTGACCACTGTCATGAAAAAATTATGGGTGGAAGCATAGGCTTTAAACATGACTAGAAATTCTCTCTAAATAGCTCAAACATCAGATATATCCATGCTCCTTGGAAACAAAGGCCCATCCATGTATTGATTAAAATAGCAATGTATTAAAAAAAATTAAGTATCCATTCGGAGATTATAACTAGTGGTAAAACCAAGAAGACGAAGTCCAGGATAATTAATTTATCACTCAGGAAGATACTTGAAAATAATAAAGGCAGTTTTGAGCTGTACATATCGATACCTTATTATAGAGGTCTGCACGGGCCCCTACCTGACCCGGCCCGCGGGCCGGGTTCGGCCGGGTAAGCGCAATTGAGATTGGGTAAAGAATTTATTTCTTCAGAAAAATATTTCAGACTATGTTCGTGTCATAAGTCAGCCATCATGATTTTAATTATTACCAGTTCTATAGAGAATCATAAATTGTTGTCAATTTGTAAAAAACGGGTTTTTTTCGGGCTGAGGAGTATAAACCTGGGCTTCGGGTCGGGTTCGGGTAACAAGTGTGGTAGTAGACTTGTGCCCGGGCCGGGTCAGGCCTGAGTCTTTTGGGCTCGGACCGGGTAATTTTGCAAAAAATAGACCTCTACCCTATTACAAGGGTGGCCACGACGTCGGCCGCGTAGCTTTTTCATGTCGCCCGCCTAATGCTTTGAAACAATAATTGAGCGTGTCTTTTATTATCTAACTATTTTGTTTCGCTTTCATACACATCTAATTGTGCTTTGAATTACTTAACTTTTTCTCACAACTTAGCACATACGGTATTAGTAGACCTCTACGACTGATTTCAGTATGAAGTCAACCGCAGAAATCAAAAGTTGGGCCACCCTGGCCTATTAGAATCTAGTGCAGCATAATAACGTCTTGGTTGCTCTTTAAAACTGAGTATTCTGAAATACTTTTCATACACAACACAATACTGCCAAATTCGCACTTGTTGCACTCTTTAACTTGGTATCGATATACATATTCTTTTTGGAAGAAAAATATTTTCATCTTATATCAGTGTAAGAAATCATTTAAACGCTATTTTTCATTATAAACAATAGTTCTTTTTATCGCAATTTTCTATCAAATTTATACAAGTTAAATAATAATTATCTGTGTATGGTGTTGTTATAATGACATATTACAAATTTAATATTATTTGTTGACACAGTTAAGTATGTATTTCATAAGAGTCGTATGTTACGTTAACCTTTTGAGTGATTCAATCTGAGTCGTGCGGTTTAATATGAATTGCCGTGAGTCATATCTCTTACGAAACATAATAATGTTTCTAGGTTCACAAGCACATTGAATGCATTATAATAGTCTCTTTTATAGAAGCTGTAGGTGTTTTATAGACAAAGAAGAATAATGAAAATTTAATGTCGCTGAATTGGCCTGGAATGAATCAGTCAAAATGTCAAGTCGAGAGAGCTCTAGAAAACCACCATACTTTTTAACATTCCTTGGAATATCATTAAAACAGAATATAATAAGTAAAAGCAATTCTATATTATTATTTTGATGTTGTGATATTCTACGGTTGTTTTTATTAAACATACATATACCGGAAACTATGTCGTTGTAAAAATACTCGTTTATTTATTATGCAACGCAAATTTTAGTCAGTGGAAGGGAACCTGCCACCTCTTAGCTACTCTGATGTGGCCTTTAACCTTGATCAAAAAACTCTACGCAATCGTTTGGAAAAAAGAGCGTAATCAACCCATTCTATGTTCGACAGTCGAAATAAAGGCGGGGAGGGATGTCAACAATTTCTTTGCTGCGGCCTTATGTCGAATCAGATAAATGAATGTGGCATTTATAAATGAAAAGGTTCCCCACCCCTGGTCTATTATATACAGCGCTAAACATTAACAGCTTAACGACCGCACGTTTTTTTTTAATAAAATTTCACCTGGCGAAATAAAATTTTGCGAAGAATTCGCAAAAATTTAATTTTCTTAGCTTCCAGATACTTCGCCTATACGCATATATGTGTCCGCCGGCCAGCAACCTTTGTTTTTCAAAGACTCAAATACGCGTCCACGGTCGTTAAGCTGTTTTAAGATTGCAATTTCAACAATAAATCGACTTTAGAGACTGTCTTCTTTATCTTTAATGATTAAAAGGAAAACTGTTTAATCGAGTATATCGACGCACGTGAAAGAACTCGGATGCGTCAATAATCCTTTAATAAAGTACAAAGGAATATTGTGTTTTTATTAATATAATGCCATCCCACCAAGTATTGACAGTAAACTCCCTAAAAATGAACATTATATTTGTTCACGCATTCTAAGTATTTTATTTTTTAAATATCGGAAAATTAATATTGTTTCTACGAATACATGTGGTAAACTGACGGCATTTTACGGTTGTTATAAACGATTTCCACTCGACTTAGATTGTATTTTGAGATAGCAGAGTTTGCGTCAAAACAAACAATAATATATCACATGAAAATATGCGAGTCTTTTATCTTTGTTTGAATCAAATACTTATCAGGCAATGTTTATTGCATGTGATTTAACACTTTTTTCTATTGTTTTCCAGGTGATGGCCGATCGAATCTGCGCTGTGATTTTGAACCGCGAGTGAAACTGACGAAAAGTGTTTTAATAGTGGAGAAATTGTGTCTTTTTCATGAGAAATAATCCCAGGAGTACAGCGCACAAAGAGAGGTCACACAGGTATTTTATATTTTCATTCCTCTGCGTCTCGTTCTATGAACAACGGCAAATGCCAGTCCCTACCATTGTTTCCGTGTTTATTTAATAAGTTTTGAGTACCTACGTGTTTTCTGCTAGCCGGATTGTAGAGGCAGATTTTATGTAGGCAGAGAACGCTTGTTCTCCCTTCGGGCGGATATTTCGAAATTAGTATTTGAAAGCATTTTTTATTTTTAAATCACTACTACTCAGTCACGTCATATGGAAAAAATATTGTTATTCGTGTCATTAATCTTTACCTGTCAATTGAACCTATGCTAGAACACATGAGTGTTCAACCTTTTAGTCATATGGCGCAGCGATTAGTGTTGTGGGTTTGCGTGCTGGATGCCACGGGTTCGAGTCACTGTACGAACAGCATTTGTTAAATTGATTTATGCATTTCTGTTCGAAAACATGGGCGTTTTTGATGTCCTAAAATTACTTCCCACCCTTTAGAATCCTTTAATAACTGGACGTAGCGAGAACGATTAGTTAACCACTAGTTTGTACTAGCCATGTCCTTCTATCCACACTACTCTATTTGTAAAAGAGTGATTGAGCGACTGAGTAACAAACAGTTCTCGTAGAAAAACTTCCTACCTCTATTAGGAGGACATATTCTCCACATTAAGAGCGGGCATGGATAAAAAATACCACATTTAGTAAATCTTTAACTACACATTAATACCAATGTAATGAAAGTCATGTTTTAATAGAGCATTTTACCAAAATATATTTTTATAAAATTGGTTGCTATTTAATCGCCTAACCCTTTAAGCGAGGGTGAATGTATATTGTTGTTGCCAGGGAATGACATGTAGTTAAACAATCGTTCTTTCTACATCCCATTTTCAAAATCGAATATAGGGCGAGTGAAAAAATATATTATTCCGTAACACAATAAGCGAATGCTAAAGAGCGTGTATCACTTGGTTACAGCGTAATAAGCACATATAAATATAAAAAAAATGAATTTTCCGCAGGTTTATCACGGAATATTTTAGTATGATTTTTATATTAAGCGTTATTAATTTTTTTATCAATGAGATAAAAGCAAAATAAAAGATTAGCAATATTTATTGGGTAAATAATACTGTATACTAATATAGGTCGATGGAATTAGTTAAATCAGTTTCCAATGTTCTCAATGTGAAATTTATATTGATTTTTTATTTGTCGTAGAGCGGATGCGTATCGAGATCTACATGTTGAAAATTACTGCTTTTAATTCAGCGTGCGAATAAAAAAACAAAGATAAAGTTGTGCTTGTCGATATTTATTTATTCACTTAATTTATTATCCATTTAGACTCAATAAATTGTTGGATAAATAAATTCAACCACATGGTTAAGTAAAAAATCAATCTTTTCCCATTAGTTTAAAAGCAATAACTACGTTGAATTATTTAGTATAAAGTATAAACGATGCATGCCTACTCGTTTAAAAAACAGTTAAAGCATGTACGGCTTTTCCAAGGAAAACGGCGGTAACTGACTATGACAAACTTTCGGGAAAAAAAATAGTACTGCATGCAATCACTTGGGAATTATACATTCATTTCTTAGCAATCGATCAGTAATTACAAAAAGAAAGTATATACATTGGTTGCCTCTGTTCTGGAAAAACTTTATTTGCTGTCTTTTTTATATGAAATGTCAATAATTTAAACAAATGAGCACTTTATAATAAAGTATTTAAACATTTTTTTCTTGAGTACTTCCTTTAAAAGTGAACATCGTATATAGTTTTCAAAATTATTTATCAGTTGACATTCACTACTTCATTTTAAAAAAAATGCCTTGTTTCTTGGAAGGACAGTGTAATCTTGTTATTAACATTTATTGTTTAATAATGGTAGTTAATGACCTATCCTTGGGTGTAATTTGTTATGTGTGCTATGGAATAATTTTGTAATATTGAAGTGGAAAATAACGTTATACTGAAATACAAATTTCGAAAACTAGACATTATTGCAGCGCCAACAGCCAGCATTGATGCGCAAACAGATAAACTGCGAATGCTGCGTTACAGATGTTATATTTTTTTCAATTTTTGTTGCACTAAAAATATACATTTTTAAAATATATCATACAATAAAACCATACAAATGAATAAAAAAATCAATAAATTTATACTACATGTTATCAAAGATGTGTCTAAAATTTTACATAATTACATATATTATGTCGTATGTATCATTATAAACCGTAATATTTTCCGTTAGTAACTTCTATGATCCGAAGGAACAAAAGCACGCAAAGTAAAACTAACTGTCGTTTTCCTGTCTGGAATCCCGCGATTGTTGAGTCGTTCTGTGATTTAAAAGGCCGCATTACACGTGATTGCGGTGCACCCGATCGACCGCAAATCACGTAATTGTTTTGTATTCTGCGGTCAGCAAGGTACAACAGAAGAGTCTTACAACGGATAGTTAGCTTTTTTGGTACGTGCCTCTATTGTATAAAATAATTTATCACTTATGTTGGATGGAACTATTATTATATCATGTATAATATTATTATCCGCTTAAGTCGGATGGGATTTGAATGTTGGATAATTATGGTTGAAGATTTCTTAGATGATTATAATGGGTTCATAGTCAATTAGTAGTAGCAAAAATTGCTTTATGGATTATCATAACAACTTTATAGAAATACTTTCGATGGTTTCGGCGGTAACTTTGTGGAAGTTCATTTTAATAGAAAATTTAAATTAACTTTGATTATTCCACGTATTGTGTTACTAATTGTGACACGTGTTTCGCCTCTTTCAGAGGCATCTTCAGACTTACTATCGCAAAGTTTGCTTAAGTAATGAAGCAAAATTGATTACAACTCATTAGTACCATTAGCATCATTATCTGTTTGTTTTATTTCGATTCTACACCCCCTCCTTGCTCCTCTGGAAAGGAAAAAAAACCCAAACCTCCATTTTGTAATTTTATAATTTTAAAATGTTAGAATCAATTTTGCTTCATTACTTAAGCAAACTTTGCGATAGTAAGTCTGAAGATGCCTCTGAAAGAGGCGAAACACGCGTCACAATTAGTAACACAATACGTGGAATAATCAAAGTTAATTTAAATTTTCTATTAACTTTATAGAAATTTCAGAAGTTTTCATTATTTTATAATTAAAAGTATTTAGTTCTGCATAAAGCTTGTATAAAAAAAACATCGCTACTATGCTTTTATTAAAAATTCAGTGTATTTTCTTAATATATATTTTTGATATTAGAAGTATACATTTTTTAAATTCGAAATTGCAATTATTATCATATATGAAATCCTCATGCACTATTCTTTCAAAGAGTAGGTTTTAGTCAAAAACGAAATGTAAGCTGAGTTGAACGTCGTTTAATAGAAAATATGAATATATGAAGAAGGTGGGGATTATAGCTAACAGCTATACGTATATCCAAAATATAATATTATCATTTATACTAATATCAGTTTTATTCACTATGATCAGGACCGGTTTTGATCATGACGGGCATTATCAACTGATGGAGAATACAATATTACAGTGCTATTTATAACGAGTGTTTTATTTTTTTAATATAATGACTTTCCACCACAATTATTCACAGTTAACACCCTAAAAGTGATCATGTTATGAAAATTTGTAAAATATCTAGGAAAAATTATTCATATCACATTCCAAATATCGAGTGATAAAAGTCCAAATATCTACCAAAAGTCAAGCAAACTTATATTTAAATAGTCATAAAAATATCTTTCCCCAGAGCAAATTTAATTTACAAATCAATATAAATTTGACATTAATCATTTGAATGATGTTTATTTTATTGTTCGGTGCGGACAATCATTTGATTAATAAAAATTGAAAATCTATTGAAATAAAAATTTATTTACTGATAAAGTTTTCAAGCTATATTTATTTCGGAAAGACAGCATCAATATAACTAGATCTGTAACCAAGTCAAGTTATAATATAATCTGCGAATCTTCTTATACTTAAATCCACCTTGTCGTAGACAAGTTTAAATTAAATCATTTACATTAGTAAAGGTTCTACATCCGAGCAGTGAAGACTATCAACAGTTTTCTTCCGTATTCCGTATCGTTGCAAAGCAACCTGTAAATTGATTAAAGATCACTAAATAAGGGCCGGCACGTAGCATTTCAAATAGTGTCACAGAGAATGACCTCCAAACGAAAACCACAACAAAAAGGTTTCGCGTTTTTTTTTCATTTAGTACCATAGAAGTAGTGAAAGCTCTTTTTATTTACACCAATATACAGTAGAACTCTGATCTATCGTTCTAGCATTCATCTCTCCCACATTATCGTTATTTTTTATGTCCTCCCTGCATATAAGAACAGTGCTAAAAAATCCCGCGTTCATTTTTTAGTTTTAATCGAAGTTTCTCTGTATTTAGTTTTCTTTTAGAAAATGCTGCTATTTTACTGCATAATACGAGTATTGGAAGGGTGTAAGAAGTTTCCATTAAATAACAAAGAAATTATTTTAGTTACTTGTGAAATTAAAAGTAAACATCTCCGTTATTACGTACACAGTTTTTATTCTTCAATTTATTACTTTTTTATCTATGAGTAAGAAATTGAATACATATAAACCTTTTCTTAAAAAAATCATGATTATTTTGTATCTATTGTTAGGTTTTTCATATTTCCTTGAATGTTTTTTTAGTAATAGCTTGATTTTTTGTGTATAAAAAATGTATATTGTTATGTGATTATTAGCCATTAATTTGACTTGACAAAAAGCGCAAGGTATTAATTGAAAAAAAATAAACATACTGTGAATCATGCACTATATTATAATATTATCATCAATAGAAAAATCATTTTACTTTAGCTGGGCGGAACCGAGGCTCCATATCGTAATAACCTTATTTATATTATGTAGCTTTAATTATACAACTAAACATTTTTCTAATTAATATATTTATAGTATATATAATTGTTTTGTATTTGATTTATTTGTGTCATCAAATAACGCTGTTTTTTATTTAGTTATTACAACTTTATGATCGACTTACTACACATTAAATCTACCAACGTACTTAACACAATTTCAGATTGTAACCAAATCTACAGCTCAATTATGAATGAATGCTATGATTAATGGGCTTGGTAACTCCTGATAAGTTTGTTTTGTTCTAAAATATCTAGCTCCCTGGCCATGAGCCTAGAATCTAGAGTCATGGCTATTCGGAGTGAAGAACTCGTTCGCAAGTATATATTTACCGCCCACTGCTTTAGTCGCTAGTCGAAAGCCGTCCGCCCACCGCCAACTGTGAGACCGAACGCCTTCACACACCCCGCCCTTCTCGGTACATCCTAATATTCAAATATTATTTACTACTTTCAATATCACGCTGAATTGCTCACGCCATATTGCCGCATGTGAAATCTTCGATTTATTTGGGCGGAACATTTTCACGTGTAGGTCGACGTATTTTTATAATATATATGTAGTGCATATTATTGGGTCCGTAGCCGAGAGCTCAAAATCGTTAGCTTATTGATCTGTGCTCGGAGGTATGGATGTCTGTGATGTCTCTGTGGAACCTATATACTCCACGTTGGGAGTGGACTTGGTAACAAAGAAAATATTAAAGATAATTCATTGAATCATAATCCTGAGCCATTATTACTTTTTGTTTCTGCCTTGAATCAACTTAAATATGCATTTAATAAGATTACTTCCACTCTTTGCCTTTTTCTTTTTTTAATTTACTTAGAATAGTACTTTCGATGGTTTCGGCGGTAACTTTGTAGAAGTTCATTTTAATAGAAAATTTAAATTAACTCTGATTATTCCACGTATTGTGTTACTAACTGTGACACGTGTTTCGCATCTTTCAGAAGCATCTTCAGACTTACTATCGCAAAGTTTGCTTAAGTAATGAAGCAAGATTGATTCTAACATTTTAAAATTATGAAAGTACAAAATGGAGTTTTGGGTTTTTTCCTTTTAAGAGGAGTAAGGAGGGGGTCGAAATAAAGCAAACAAATAATGATACTAATGAGTTTCAATCAATCAGATTGGGATTTTTCCTTTTTAAGGGAAGCAAAGAGTGGATTATAAAATCGAAACAGAGCAAACAAATTTAATCATACTACTAATGACGTTAAACATTACAAACTTTTAAACTAATGAGCTGCAATCAATCAGCTAGGTTGGTTATTACTCTATTAATTGGAAACAATTTAATTAATGGGGAACCACCTGTGCTATTAAGAATATTATTTAGTAATATTTCTTTTTTGTTAAGAGTTTTATTAATTTCTAAAAATTCTAAACTATTCATCTTTAGAATCAATCTTGCTTCATTACTTAAGCAAACTTTGCGATAGTAAGTCTGAAGATGCCTCTGAAAGAGGCGAAACACGTGTCACAGTTAGTAACACAATACGTGGAATAATCAAAGTTAATTTAAATTTTCTACTTAGAATAGTTTTATCTTCTTATTATTTATGTAGCAATTATTCTTTTTTATCCATATCCTTATCAATGTGGATCATATGGCCTCTTAATGAAGGTATCTCAACAGAACTGTTTGTTACTCAGTCACTCAACCTCTCTTTTCCAAAGAGAGTAGTAAGGATAGAATGATAAGGCTAGGACATAACTAGTGGTTAACTAATCCCTCTCACTACGCCCAGTTAGTAAATGATCGGAATCGGTGGGAGGGAATTTTTAGAGATTCAGAACGGAAGCCAACAATGCTAACACCGACAATTATCTACTAATCTCAGATCATTAATATTAGCAATAAATAGTAATTCTTTTTTAATATCAGTTTAAAACGCGCTCTTACCGTGTATTATAAAAATAATGCATTTTAATGATTCATAAAGAAGATTTAACTTTAAATAATTTGTTGATATATGATTCACGGACCAATTATTGTTTACTTCTATCAACTCTGCCACTGAGTCAGTCAGACGTGATTTAATAAAACTCAACATATAGCAAAACTCTACATCGTGACTATTATAAACATTCTGCATAAAGCACGCCACGGCATCGCTTTGTTATTACTTAATACTGTTTCACCAAGTTTAATTTCTTTGAATTGTTAAAGCGCTTATAAATACTTACCTGTTGCAGGTAGAGAAAATATACTTTGCGCCATATTTGTAGCATGCAACGTACAACGTGTGAACATCGTTGACAATTTGTAATATGTTATGTTTCAGCACTTTGCTCTCTGCTTTAGAAAAGTGGCTGAGTATAACAATATATTGTTTTGCGATCGTTTATGTAAATTTTTATTACAACACACTGTCTGGAGTTTTAAAGTTTTGTCTACAATTCTTTTGTTTACAAATTGAAATGGACGTAACATACAATTAAGGTAAATGTTATATGCGTTTACTTTTTTTTTACATTTGTGTTAGTAGATTGTTACTAACATCATAAACTATTCGTAAAATCGTAAATTTTATTTAAAAAGATTAGGACCGGTTTCGCGCATGACGAGCACTATCAACTCAGTTGATAATGCTCGTATAATGAGTTTTGCTGAAGATAAAGTATAGATACAGAAGGGAAAATGTGACTTACTTTATATATAGAAGTACTCGTAGTATATAAATTCAATACAATACTGAGAATCAATAAGATAAAAATAGATCGTTTCTTTTTTGTTTCATGTCAGCCGTTTTCGAATAAAAGTTCTATTATCTTTGATAAAAGCATTTTGTACCATCATCATAATATAAAAAAAAGTTTAGTTGTCACTCGCGATGCTTGCTTTTCTTTTTATTTGCGTCTACAGAGATCTTGATAAAAAGTTTACAGCTGATTAAGCCAGTCACTTCTCCCATTCTTCTTGCTGCAAAAATGCCCGAAAGATATTTCTTTTATTCCTCGCAACTCATGTTTATCAAATATACATTACGTGATGTTAGAGTTCCTAATATCAGTTTTATTTCTGACATGTTTATATGTTTATTCAATTTGTCTGCCGTTTTCAATAAATATTCTTTTCCTAAATTATTACATATTTTTTGATGGATAAAACACACTTTTTGCTGTCTGAAAAATGAACATTACGCCGGTTAAGTATTTCTGTAACAATTTTTGTGAACCTATATCTGTTATTTCAGTATAAAGTAATGACTTAGTTTTTTATTGCAGATCTTTTATTTTAATTATTATTTTTAACTTTACACAATTCAATCATTTAACGTTTTAATAACAAATATTTGATGAATATAAGATGTTTCAAACTAAGGCACCCAAGGTTTTGATCCCATGATTCACAAATATTTTGGGATCTGGTTTTTCTGTATCCCGATATTGATCACTGGCGAAAAAAGTAACAAATTGACAGATTCCAAAATAATTCTCAACTCGAAGAATTTTTTTTAAAATCAATTTGTAGGTTATTCGTAAACTTGACGATAGTCTGCTTCTCACAAAAAAGCGAACCGCTTGTCACATTCTGTTACACAAGTTAAATAACAAAGTTTAAAGAATGTATATATTTAAAATAAACTTCCACCAAGATACCGCCGAATCTATCGAAGATATGGAAAAAAAACATTCAATATGTATGTCAAATAAATCAACTCTAATATGAAACTATACCATCATTTTTATATCACACAATTTAATTTAAAATCATTTCAACTCAGTTTTCTATATATTAAAATTGGTCGAGAAGCAATATTTTAACACTTAGCCATCGACGATTTTAATAGGTTAACATATATGTGCATTGCTAAATACTCGTTATCATTATATAAAGAAATACAATTCTTCAAAAACTTTATCGATGAAGGAGACTAGAAGAACCTTGACGTTAGCGCGTCCTGGTACTTGAAGCTCCATAAATTTGATATCCAAAAAAAAAATCATTATATAAAGAAATGATGCTAATTGAAAATAATAAGCTATTGATTCGAAGTTTGAACTGAAATAAAAATTTTCGCCTGTATACTGTTTAATGTTTGGATTAATTAGAAATAAATGTTTACCATGTTGTTAATTATTTCGAAAATACCCAGACATCCGAATTCGTTGTACCAGACAAATAAATACATGTTACCCATACACAAGTCCATCCTTCTTCAGGAGACGATTCTAAGTTTTCCTTGTTAAAACTAGATACGAGACTCCAAAGCCAGACAGACAAATGCACGGGAAATCGCCGGCGGTAAACAATACCCGAGATATTGCAAACCAGATCTTTTGAAGTTCCCTAAAGGATAGTTCCTGAATTGGCCGTAGCAGCGGTTTTACAAATTTACACATCGTATTCATAAGTTTCATATGAAATGTGTATGTTTTAAAATTCGTAAAAATTAACATTACAATACATTAAAATCATAATCGCAAAGCTTTATTCAATGTGAAAGATTGTACATTATACAGGCCCAAAAAAGACATATGTGTTGTAATATTTTACACGTCTTAAATTATCGTAAAATTAAAGTTACGTCAGTCAATACATACGCTTTGCAATAGTGTTATATCCGTAAAATAAACATATGCAATCCACCAAAACACCAAATAAAGACGTGGTTGTTCTAAACGTTCTAACGAAAAGTTTTTCTATTTTACTATTTGGCTCACTGCACTTCTCGAGGGCCCATATGAGACAGAACTTTAAACTAATTGCTGGTTTTTTATTTATTTTATTTTAAGGGCGAAAAAATATTTACTCTAATACTAACGAAGACGATATTTTTAAGGTGTTCGCTGTGAATACTTATTGGAAAGGCATTATGTTAAGAAATAAAACACACTTTCGAACAAATCACACATTTATTCAATATGACCAGGTTCGGTTTTTCTCATCTCGACCATATTCAGCTGATAAGAATATAAATTAATATAAGTACAACTTTTAAGGGTGAATACATTAACACTAGTATTAGTATATTCTTATCAGTTGAAAATGCTTGTGATTATTGAAACCGGTCCTAATTATATTAAATAAATATAGAATTTCCACAAAATTGTGGTTTATTTTTTGAAGAAAACAATTATAACTTTTAGCATGTTAAGTTTGAACGTTCAGTATTTTTTAGGGTATTTTAATTATTATAAAAAAAGTTTTTTTTTAAATAAAATTCAAAATGACATTGTTATACCACTCTGTCTGTATGACTCGATGAGACACATTTTTTCCTATTAAGAACTAAATTCAGAACTGCGACTTAGTTTATAAAAGTCTATCCCAATTATACTCTCACTAACACAAAAAAATGTGTATTTTTGTGATGATAGAAATTGTCATAGGTGATCTCGTAAACTTACTTCACCGTGGATTATGCAACCCAATACTGATAAGTTTTTTTATCATTGATGAAAATTAAATTTATAACCCGTTAGAAAATTAGAGATCACGGAGACTACATTATTGAAAAATCAAAAAATACATTTCTAAGTTTTTTCATTACTAATAAGTTAAGCTAAAAAATCTTTCGGTGTGAGTTTATTAATTTTTGTTATCCGTAGAATTTATCGTATGTATAGGTATATTACTTTTACTTGAACTTTTCTTTAACATCAAGGTGGAAAATGCAGTCCCACAGTTTTGCTTCTGCTTTCCGACAGTGTTTAGATGCGCGTATAAACTGCAGACAAAACTATCCGTTTTTGCGAATGAAGATTTTTTTATTACGATTTCCATTCCTTTGCCGCCGCAAGAGCGTACCATTGTAGAATAGTCTGATGGTAAAGTATAATAATAGATACTTACTTTTGGCGAAAATCATACGGAGATAAATTCTGATATGAATATCTACTATTTGAAAATATCTTCAAAGTCTCGGAAACTAAACGCGATCCCTTTATTGAAATATCCTTCGATTTCAGAGCGCCGGTAAATATTTGAACGAAATGCTATTTACATCTCTCGAGTGTAATTGGTTTTTTAATAATATGAAGAACCTTAAAGAAATATTAATTGCATTGCCAATTATTTGTCAGAACTCCATTACAATAAGGTAACAATATCAAAGGAAAATATTTAGTTATCCAAAAATTATACGAATCAGTTTATGTATATTTCGACTTTACGCCATATACTATATTTCTGGCGATAGCGTGAAGCCAGAATAGCAATCAATTAATTTATATGATTATTTTTTTGGACGTATTACTTATATGTCTTTTATTACTTTTAGGGTTTTCACTGCCAATACTTGGTGGAAAGGCATTATATTAATAAAAACACAATATTCCTTTTAATAAAGTGGAATAAAGTACAAAGGAATATTGTGTTTTTATTAATATATCTTTTAGCTAAAAACTCAATAAAACATTACAACTGTGCTTTACAGGGTTCATAGAACTTTACCTAATTGCTAATTTTATTGGAAAATTATTATTATATAAATATTATTAATTATCTATAATATTTTAATGTAACATAATTTCGTCTTGGTGCTATACGGAAGTGACAGATGTATTTATTCTGAAATACTCGTCATGCTTAACTAAATAAATACTGCCAAATGTAGACTTGTTTCACACTGGAACTAGGATATCAATATAATGAAAACAGCTATCGTTTGAAAATTTTAGTGAGAATATTATAATATGCATAATTGATACGATAGTTAACTAAAATGTGGTGTTTCTGGTATTTTTTTTTATTATATATTGTAAAAACTGTTCAATATCCGTTTCTTATTTTCCAAACAGAAATTCCCTACATTCTGACACTGCGTCATAGCGTAAAGAGCCACTCTGTGCAGACTAAAATCCTATCAAGATTAGAACAACAAATATCGATTTTTTAATTGATGTCCAAGACATGGGTGTCCATGCTGTATATTTGTCACGGTTTCATCTCGATTGACTTGTCAATATTACTTTTGAGTTTATATCGAGTGAAAAAAAAAATAAACACTTGTTTGATAAGAATAGAGAGTGTCAACGTGCCGATATCTTTTTGAAATCCTTTGATCGATGCCAGGAAACTATTTACAATCCAGTATATATTATAAGTAATTTATCTTGAGAAGATATTATTTTGTTTTACATATACCTCATCAAAACCACAATATCTGATGTAAAAAATGTAACAATTTTGACAAATGAAGTGGTACTTACTGCCGCTTATTCTTTGAACAAATTATATCCACTGCTTCTTGAAGCACTGTCACAATGGGCTTAAGTTGATCTTTAGTTATTATGTTCGTGACTTAGGTAAGCGTAAAATATTTCCGACACCTTCAAAATAAACCTCCGGTTTTCAACAAAGTAATCCTTATTAAAAACGCTTGAGTCGAAGGATAAACTTATAAGTACCTCGCACTGGCTTTGCTGTTGTGCTTATATGGTATAGGGAAGTTCAATTTCAAAACATAAAATAAATGTAAATTACCAAAAATTGTTCTTCCATTTTTGTTTGAAGATTGTATTAATTATCATGTACAGCTTTCCGTCGATATCTCTTGTTGTTCAATAACCATTTTAAAAAATCCTAATTAAAATATAATTAAATGTTTATTTTATATTTTTAATATACATTAAAGAGCCTCTGTGCTAATGTGCAACTGTCTGGTATTCATAGTTATTATCAATATCAAAATTATGATTTGACAAAAAAAAACAATATATTGGTAATATATACGGCCCGCAAGTTCGACATAAAAATTGAGATGTGTGTTCTTTTTATGTATGATATTTGTATGCATATTTATTAAGGCTATAGCCGAGTAGTTTAAGTGGTGCCGTCAAAAATTTTAATTCACGAATGGTAACTTTTTATTTTCAATCGATTTCTGATTAGTGTTCTTGTGTTTCTAATCTATGATGTTTCTAAACGTATCCCTATTGGATCCGAGAAATAAGACACGGGGTAAGTCAATTTTAGTATTTTCTAATATCCGTTTTTAATTTCTCTCTCCAAATACAGAAGAAGAGCCACTTGCAACTAGGGTATCCAATCCCGAAGCCTTTTTCCAATCCCAGGATTGAGATTTTCTCACCGAGGAATTTAAAATTCTCAATTCGCTATACTTTTTTCTCCGATTCTCACACAACTTCGTTTTTTTTTTTAGCTCATCGACGAATTTGAAATCTTGAATTTGCCAATTTCGTGTAAATTTTCGAGATTTGCTCGAACGGGATTTCGAATTCCGGGATTGGATGCCCTGCATGAAACTGCTTCTTGTAAAATACCTTTTTTTTGCATATGCTCCACAATTTACACAAGTTAATTTGATACGCATCGACAGTAAACATGTATAATCATTGTACACGAAAGCTAATTAATTTCGAAGTGAATGCCAATAAATATATAAATATCTCCAGATTTTTCTTTGTATCAAAACTGAATTACCCTGTACAATTTTGCAGAGCAAGAAGTTTGTATGGGTCCACGGAGCGCGGTTGGCAGACAGCCACTGTGCTTTATCCGCTGCCACTGCAAGGTAATTGATTCTTTATGCGAAGTAGTTTTTTCATCCCTTTGCCTCTGCTCTCCGTCGATCGTCTCGAGCTGAATTTCCATTGAAGACGGCTATATTTCAGCGGCGGAAAGCGTTAAGAAAACAAATTACAGGAAAATGGGCTAATAAAAGCTCTACGGCTATCTAGTATTTTTGGTAATATTCACGGGGCGTTTCGCCGGTAATTTTGCCACACCAAAGCCTACAACAAATTCATTGCAAATCTCCCATAACACAGTATGTATAATTTATTCGTTATGTGCACTTTGTGATGCCTAACATGAACATTTTCTTATATTCGAAGCTATGTACGTATTAGTGAAATCATCACCATAGTTTTCTCGTATTTTATCAGAGATTGAGAGATTCTACGACTCCCGACTTCGACTACACAGTTCTGGATACTGTACAAGAGTTTCATTTGACTTTTGAAATTATATATCATTATATCTTTACTAAAATCGTCAAACTATTGTAAAGCAAGAACGTGCAAGAGTTATTAAATTTAAATATCTACAAATAAAAACTGCTTAATATGAAATTAAATTTGATAACTTTGTTATTCCACTCGTTGGACAACAATTTGTGACATGTGTTTCGTTTCTTTTAGAAGCATCATCAGACCATTGCAGTGTTTATAAATGAACTAAAAATTTATTCAAATCCTATGTGCTAAAACACAAAATAAAAGTCGTTGTTTGTCATTTTCTATTAGGCTCGTGGCTAAGATACAAACTTTAATAGTCATTATTTTAAACTAATTACTTTCATTATGTGTGGTAAATCGCACACGTGTCACAAATTGTAACACAACATGTAGAATAACAAAGGTATCAAACTTAATTTTATATTAAAAATAAACTTCCACAAAGTTACTGCTAAATCTATCGAAAAAAACCGCTTAATAATGCCACATTAAGGATCTTGATATTGCTTGTATTAAATTCGAACGTTTCTCAATTAACTCTTTCAAATTATAGTATAAATATTATGTTATTTTTTTTTTTTAATCTGTCTTATATTTCACTTTTAAGGTTTTCACTGTCAATACTTGGTGGAAAGGCATTATAATAAAAATAATAAAAGATTTTTAGTACTTAACTTAACTTAATTAATTAATTTAACTCAACTTAATTAAGTACTAAAAATCTTTTATTATTTTTATTATGTCTTATATGTTTTGATTATGATCTTGTCATCAAAGTCCAGCATAATTTATGCCTTGAGTAGAACTTTTTGTACATGTATTTACAAAATATTACTATAGCATAATAAAACTCTCTTTGGAAAACCTTTTTCATATATCTGAAGTCTAAAAAAATGCCAGATTCAAGTATTTTTAACCAGATATTTCTTTAAAATATGTGCATTAATATAATTAAATGTATACTATTTGATGATTCAATTTATGAAAATCAATCACTTAGAGTCAAATAAAATATATAAAAAATCTGAATGTGCTGATTATCGTATGAAGCGATTTCTGAATCGTAATATTCTCTAGCATTTACTGCGCCCGAAGTAACAACACTCACCCAACATTTAACTGTAGATATTGCAGGTGAAACAACTTGGTAAACGAAATATATTTCAGTGCTTCAATTCCAAAAAAGTGAGGGACTAACGCTATATTATTTTATTTTATATTGCATGTTTTATTTACTACCCCTATCAAATGAAGTTCGTAAATTACTTCAATTGCTTTCGTAAACTATTGATGTACATATTGTGTGAATATAACATTTAACCTTTAAAGGAGTAAATAGATCTATCTTACTTTACTTTACTGGATTTTTAACATGACAATTGTGCTACTTTTTCCAATGAATAAATGTAATTCATACTTATAACATATATGTATATGCTAGGAGACAGACACCACTGAATTACGTCTGTACTCCTTTACAGAAAAAATACCCGCGACGTAAATGTACGTCCATACTCCTCTTTATGTTATGTCGTCGATATAAATTCTTTGCAAATTTTGTTTATATTATGAACGTGTTTTTAAAAAAAGTTTAATTCAATTCATTATTTAAAAAAAACATCAAAGAAGTTTTACACTGTGAGATCATTTTTTTAACCTAAATCTTGCAACGAAGTATATCAAACCATTTTGACATGATCTATTTCAATGACATGGGTTATAGAAGATTAAAATTTCGTATAAAATTACGGAATTAACGATTAAAATAATATCATAGGTCGTATTTTAGAAATTGATGCCGCTATAGACAAAATGTTGATACATTCGCATAAATGGAAAGCCCCGTCTGCTAGAATTAAATGATACACAGACTGGGTTCATTTTAGTTTACACTACGATGAGCTAACAACAGATATGAAAAAAAAATACTCGACGACTGTTTGTAATGTTCATTTCGAATATTTAGCAATATTGGGTAAAAAAAAATGCCAGGCATGCGCGGCATTTTTCACCGATGAACGCAAAAATAAATATAAAGTATTGTTATTCAATAAACAATAGTTTTGTATATTTCTTTTTTACTCTTAAGCAAATGTTTTTTTATTACTAACTTACAAAGCATAATTCTTTTTATTTATTAACATTGTTAACACACAATATTTTTCAGCATACATTACTCATCTTTGTTGACTCATTACATCACTGTTCATGCATTTGACAAAAAAATAAAATCGAAATTAAATACAAATACCATTGAGTTTTATATTATACCACACTATTGATATATGTATAATTACAAAGTTAACCATTTTTTTTATCAATCACAGAATACCCATGCATTGAAAATAGAATTTCAGTTATAATATTACAAATATAAATATATATTTTTTAGGTAATCCTAAAAGTTCCACAAAAATGATGTACAGTAGAAGTTTAAACTAGACCAAAAACTTGCTTTCTAACTATCTCACATTAATATTATGTTCGAGTTGTTACACTATGGAGTCGAGGTATCGACATATTTGCTTTCTGGTTAACATACTAATAATTTCAATATTATCGTGGCGTAGTTAAGCCACTTAAAACCCGTAACCCGATACTTTTTAAATACGCGCGATTGGTTTTGCAGCATTGGAATAAAGTTGCATTTGCTGACTTTTTGCTGTTCATTTTCAGATGCGAGCAACGAAAACACACTGTTTCCCGTCCACTGCCTCCCGTAACCCATATTGATTGAGATTTCTGACAGAAAAAAAAATCGAACGTGGAATAGCGTGTTATTAAAATCAAACATTCTGATTTGCATTCGTATGAAGCCATGATCAGACCAAACCGTTGATAGTTATTTCATCACTAGCATCAATATTGAATCTCGCTGAAAAAAAATCATTTGCACACAAGAATACCTGTTCGGCAGAAACTCGATATACCGGGCAAAATAACTCATCATCCAAAGACTAATAAACATATTTTGTTTATATTTTTAATGTTTTTTTAAATTGATACGTTTATACAAATAAAGTGTATTCGCGGGAAATAATGTTTGTTAATTTATTTGTATGCAATTGTCCAAAACTTTTTCATGAAATAGTGTTTATAATATTTTCGATCTTTATATGGAAACTTCTGTCGTTGTAGTGAGCCGCTTATTTACATAATAAAAACACGCATTCAATAAACCAATTTGTGTATAACGAACACTATCACTCACATTATTTTGTCGTAGCTTCAACTGTACATACAGTTATTCGCATTAACTATGCCGATTATGTTGAAAGTTTTCTAGCATACTTTAAAAATATGAAATTAGTGTAAATAGAAATAGAACAACAATATTATTACATTGTAGGTGTTGAACAAAATAATGTAATTTTTATATTGATCTTTCCGGTAGCCATAAATCCAGAACCCTCTAATTCCTGCAGTACATCGCTTACCACTAGGGACTAGACCACAAAACTGTTTTTTATGTTATGTGTGTTCAACCATGGATATCCTCATGGAAACTTTAAATTAATCGTAATGATGGTAGGTTTTGGAAAATTTTACGATTTCTTGTTATATCATGACAATTAACATGTCAAAAATTTAAACGTACAATTTGTTTATATACTTTACATCTTAAAATCTTTTCATCGCTATTTATTTTAAAACTATGAACGAACAAAGATAAAATTTATTTAATTAAAATACATGTATATATTACAACGCAAAACATGACGTATAAGAGAAATAAATATAAAATCATGTGTGTAACCTTTAGAAGCTGACTAAATGTTTCAGTTATAATTTAATCTGATTTGCTCAAAAGAGTTGACCGAATACGTTTTTGTTTTGGAAGCAATTTTGTTTATTTTGCAAAAAAAAATGAATTGAATCTACAAAATAATGATTTTGGGTTAAAACGAAAGAATCGTTGATTTCATAATATAAGAAACTACTATTGTAGCTACAAAACTTCCTATTCATTTTCACTCGGAAGATAAAACCAGCTAAACCAAAAATCTTCACGGCAAAGAAAATTCCTAAACGATTTCCATTCAACTGTAACAATATTAAAAGCAAACACATTCAGGATTCATCGTGTTTCTTTTTTTCAGAAACCACGTCAACGCTTTTTACATACATATATATATATATATATCCATACACGTAGAAAACATGGCCTCGTTGTAGTCTATTTATTTTTGAGGAGCTTATAATTATATTAATATATGTCATATATATGTATGTATATATGTACACTATGAAATCTTATCATAGTAAAAGTGTACAATACATCATAATATAAAAATTCTTCATTTTTCGCGTCTAGAATACAATAAAAACTTAAGAAGAAGGTTTAAGATTTCGACTGAAGGTGCTTGGTGGAATTTCAATATTAAATGCCTGAAGATGCCGAAAGGCGAAACCCGGGTCGTTAGTGACAAAATCTGTGAGAATGTACATAGTTTGAACGATTCAAATTTAAGAAGAAGGCGTAAAAACATAATTTATAAATATGAAATTTCACGAAACAATCCACAAAATTCTTATGAATTAAATTTTCATTGGTTTGCGTGTTTATAAACTTCAGACATGAATTGAATTTTGAATAATAATAAGACGTTCGTTATGTTACGTATTGTAAAATATTCTTATATAATTTAAAAAAACACGTTTATAAAACCTTTACGCTTTTAAAGCACATTTCTAGTATTTACACATCTTTTTTGAGGGTTGTGTATATATGATTTAAGATATTAAATCTCAAAAAATCTCATATTTTGTCTTGTCTTTTATTCATTTATCAAAAAAAGAGAAATTACATGTTTAAGTTAAATAAAAAACAATAACTTAATGCAATGAAACAATGATAATAAATTCACTAGACGGCTTTAAATGGGGAAAAAAACCATTAACCAATCATTTCACATTAAATACTCTTTTCTCCTTCATCATTATAATCGTAATATAACTGAGGTGTCGTGTGGAAAACCCATAGTTGTGTGGCATTTCATCTGTTCAAGATGGCAGCCGCCAGATACCACCCCGCTCGCGAGTGCCGTGAGAGATCCTTGAACCATTCACACGTGTGAATTTTTTCCCATTTCCTTTCCTACCGTTTTTGTTTTCAGTTTGAGTGAGCCCGATTTGCGGCTCCGCAGATAGATAGATACATTGCTGCAGTGACGTTCTCCGGAAATTAAATCATCCACATACACAATTCTTATATAGCTTAAATTTCTACATTATTTTCACCCTTGTATCTTTCAATGCACGTATTGATTGTAAAAAAAGTTTATTATTTTTTATTTCAGTTAAATATGCATAGAAAAAAGTTGAAAAAATAACTAAAAGTGTAAATGAAACCATTTTTTTTTGTTTCAGTTTTAAAAAATTGAATATTTTCTTATTGTAAGTATTTCACAAGTTTTTTTAACTGAAACTTTTTTGACTAAATTTTTAAGTGAAACTTATGATGTATTTTTATTATCATCACTTCCAATAATAATTAGTTTAAATAAAAAGTATAAATACTACTGAATTCTTTTTCAAATTATTTAACTGACCGAATTCTTCAAATTTAAAAACTATTTTCATAAATTTTTGGACTATTTAATTATGTAACCAAGTATCTGTCCAAAAAGTGGATGGCCCGGCATACGTTTTCTTGATTATAACGTTTCTGTATTGAATTATTATTTTCAGGCTGTCCAGGATATCCCTAGATTTATGTTTCACATGTGCACTACTGCATCTTCTTTTCAACACATCCTGCCAACCTAACTCTATTCTCATCCGCGTACCCTTTTTTTCTCTATTCCACAAGATAAATTGACTGGCTACAGATATCTGCTCGAAAACAAGTACAATCGAAGGCTTTTTTAAATCATCCCTTTTCCATCGATACACCGAACAGCACACTTTTCACAATACTGGCATAGTTTTATTGCCAAATATTATTTCGTGATATATCATTGATGCTGTAAATTTGGTAAGACACGGGTTCCCGACCTGGGGGTCGCGAAGGGTTTTCTGGGGGGTCGCCAGCTTTTTTCGATTTTAGATTTGAACAACAAAAGGAGTTTCGGAGACAATCTGGGGAAAAAGTATAGCGAATCGAGGATTTCAAATTCTTTGGGGGTCCCCTAGTCACATGGCTTTTATAAAAAGAGGTCGCCACCCGAAAAAGGTTGGGAACCTTTGTATTAAGATATCCAAAAAACCAGTTAAACGTGCGTTATTGGCAATTTAGTAGATCCTCGATATAACCAAGTAATTATGAGAGTGTCCGTTATAGCCAAATATCCATTAAATACAAGTTTTATTTCTGATACCAAATTGCTCGCGTATACGAAACTAAAGCTTTATCCTTTGTGTGACTTTTGTTTTAGATTTAACGTTGAATTGATTCTTTTCCGTTCCATATAAAGGGTAGTATTAGGACGGTGAGTTCGATTGTAATCCACAATTTAAACTTTTCTAATGGTTTACCAGCGGCGATAGTTATATTGAAACATGTATAACGTAAACAAAATAGATATTTCTTCTGATATATTTAAATTCTACTAAACTCTTTGAAAATAATTGTATCTTGCCACTTTAAAATCCTACAGTTATGAAATTTTGTTTTGTTTCATTAAATAATATCTTAATGAGCTACGATTTTGTGATATATTACTTATAAGAGATAATTACATAATGCAATAAATAACGATGTTTTACTTATCTTAAAATTAACTTCGTTAATACAAATATAATGCACAAATAAGTACGTTAAGTTCTATAGTTTATTTAATATTTTCACCCAACAAATAAATAAATTGTATGTATATTTACTCTGTTACCAAATGGTTTTAACATTTTATAACGTTTTTGATAATTAATAATGTTATAAAGTATTACAAATTTGTATTACTTGACTAATGCCAAGGTACTGCTAAGCTTTAATTATATCCTAATGCAGGGCTTACCAACCTTTTTGGTCCCTAGAGCGCAATCTAAAATATTGGTAAGGCGGCGAGCGCCACATTTTTTCCCAAATCCCAAACCCCAGGAATTTACCGATTGCCCCAAAATATCTCCGAAACTCGTTTTTTTTTGGCCCACCGAGGAATTTGAAATCGAAAATCTTAGGAATTTGATAAATTAGTTGGCGGGCGCCATGTCGCCCACGGGCACGGGGTTGGTAACCCCTGTCCTAATTTATAATAATGACATTGTTCCATAACAAGATCACTGTCTTATATTGATTCTCTAATTAAAAATCTTGGATGTTGCGTATTGAGATACTTTGAACTGTTTCATCCAACTGTGACCATCTCTTAGAATTTATTTCAGGTAATATACAAATTGAAAACACCTAGCGCATTAACCAAAATAAAAAATAAATTTAATCAGATCTTATAGCCTCTTTTTGTTGATGTCGTCGGGAGAAAATTTATCGTTAAAAGTATATAAAATAATTGCATCAAATTTTACCGTAATTAAATGAACTCGAGCTGAAGAATCGAGATGTCATCACGCCGAATCTTTCGGAAAGTCGCTTTGTTTATTTGTCCTTTTGTTTTTGAACAATTATGTCGGATGCGCTGTTCTGGGTTGTCTTACTTTTTGCTGCCCACTCGTTTATATGTTTTTTTTTATCGCCTTAGGGAATAAAAGGATATAAAGCCTATACGTTTCACCTGTCTCAGTATTGTCCGACGTCGGATTGTCTTTTCCGTTTATTTTTTTTTCAAAATAAAATCACATCAAAACAGTTTTTTTCCCAAACGATTACATTCATATCCTTGTATAAAAGGAACAACATTTTTCCAACTATAATATCACATTTTATAAAAGGTACGTTTCTTAGTATAAAAGACCTTCGTTAATGTATGTATATCGATATTTTTCGAAGTAAATTATACATCTCGATTGTGTAAAATCTCATTTTTAATTAACTTTTCTTAAAAATATTCATTACATATTGAAATAGCTAAAATTCAATCGTCAGAGTACTTCAAAATAATACAAAAATACATTTGTAAATAGATTTTATGTTGATATCTTCATGCAATGAAATTGAAATATATACGATAAGAATAAAAATTATATTATATCATCAGTGCACTGGCAAAAGTTGATTAAAAACAAATTGTTTGGATATATATATATTTTTCATTTCAATTATTTGTATGGAATAATTTCGTGGGTGAATATATTGTACCAGTTTTTACCTGTACACAAAAACAGGATTTGTCTACGGGTAAATATTATTAATCATGATTATAAGTCAGATTTTTCCATGCCTATTAGTTCGTAACTTTATATGTATCAGATTCCTACAAATGCATCTGTATTTTGATGGTACAGTTATCCATACAACATAACAAATCGAGGCCAAAAGCTTTATTCTAAAATATCTGTCATTTTCAGTATACCCTAAATATCAATTTGTGAACGATGACAAATATGCACCAAATGGTGCTTATTACAAACTAATATTCATGTATACAAGTTCTTCTTGTCTAATTATCATCCAAAACCGATGTTTTGAAAAATCAAATGTTGATGAACATTCTTTTTTATGGTCCACTTACGAAGTTTGATGATGCAATTTAAAAATCTACCATAAGAAATTTATTAATAGATGTTTAAATATGTCGATCTAAGACTTTTGAACTGTACTAATGTCATCATAATATGATAATTCTGAGTATCAACAATGAACGTTCATATTTATTATTAAAATTACACTTGTAATGTACTCGCGAAATGATAATATCGTAACACCCGTTTTTTTTATATACTTTCGATCAACATACAAGTAAGCATTACATCATATTGATTGAAGACGTTTTACATATTACATTAATTTATTTCCATTTGCTCGTTTAATTTAAGCTTGAAAAGAATTCTGAACGACCTTCTTTCTGATACTTCTTATGAAAAATTGCTAAAATATGCTGCTATTATCGAGTGTCTGGAGTATCATCTCTTGTCTCCCAAGAGGCCAATTTTGTAGAAGTTTCCAATAAAATAAAGTATTACCGAAAATAATATTGAACTTTTGTTTTAAAGTATATTAGTATCATAAAAAATATAATTCAGCTGAAATAGGAAACAAATAATTTAAGTATCATTAGCAAAGAATGTTTCGCATTCTACTACTCAATTTACGTAAGTGTTTTGAAATAGATATGGTTTTTTTTATTTTGTCGTTCCATTTGTTTAGATATCAATATTTGAAGTTAATCACAAAGGTAATAACGGCAACAATTGTTTTGTTTTTAAAATTTAATGAGACTTGTTAAAACAATTATTTCTTAAGAGATACTTCCGGATAACTCCGAAACATAATTTCACAAACGACAGCATCTTGTGTACTCAATTTAGAAACATAATTGAATGATTTGATTTTAAATCTGAAACAAATGCGAATTCTTAATATAACATAATTAATCAACGCGCTCTGTGAAATATTGTCGAAATCGTATGATTTATACAAACAAAAACAAAATAACTCTAGTATTCGCAGAAAGCTTTTCAGTGAAAGCTCAAACAAATAAACGTGCTAATTTCATTTGACATTTGCTTTGTTATTCAAGTCAGCAATCGTATTAAATTTGCTAAGTAAGTAAATTGATGCTAGTCATGTGCATTTTGAATGTGGTTGTATTTGTGTTGCTTTTAAAATTAATCTCGCGGTTTCCTTCTCTGTGAATTCTGCAAATAAACGAGCTCAATTCATCTTCTGTAGCCACTTTCCCGTTTCATTGTCTTTGCTATTACAACTTAAACTTCTTAACGAGCGCTTTCAATATAAACTAGAGATAATTTGTCGGCGTTTTTCCTTGCTTCTTTGCAGAATTTTTCTACGCGGCTGCTATTACATACATTGGACTACGTGCTACAATAAATTCAACGTTAACCTTCAGTCTATTTTGGAATAGCTAAGATACAGAAAATTAACCTTTTCTTTTGATTTTGATGAATTTTCGAACACCATTTTTGATTACTCTATTCTTATATCCACTGTATAAGTTTCGCATGAGGTACCTTCTGCAATAGCGCATAATAAATTATAACAAATAATTTCATTGCAAAATATTGCAGCATACACTAGTGCAGGGATACCCAACTGAAATCACGCGGTGAACCAAATAAAATAATACATGTCGAACATAAATCTTTTAAAGTTTAATAATAATACGATATTTTCAACATTAATAATTAACAAACAGCTCACAGGTAAAATAATTTAATGTCAACCGGTAATTCGCGCATCGTAGTAGATTAGTTAAATTTTCATCAGCCATCCTGTTTCGACATATTTTACGATTTTCAACATTGAGAAAAATGACTCATAGCGATATGTAGTGCCGAATGCAGCTTTAATGCACATTGACAATTGCCTTAATTTCGGGAATACATCTTTAAGGATATATTGTTGATAAAATTCTTGTATTTTACTTCCTTTCATTTCAATATTCGATTGCAGGTCTATAAGCTTCATTTGTAAATCGGGATGTGCAGTATCGACCTTTACATCAAATGGGGTTAGAAAAATGTGAAACTAGTGACTAGTGATTTATGTTTTGATAGCTCGTATGTCCTTAATGTTTAAATTCCCGCCTCCCCCGACCGATCGATCTTACAACTTTTCTTAGTGTATCTCCATTCTTCTGACCGCAGTCTATAAGAAAACGAAAGATTGAGCGAATGTTAAACAAGCGATTCTCGTACTACGACTTCTGTATAGACGCTCTATTTAGATTCCGTATAACCTGCTCTGATTTGGGCTTAGAGAACATTTATTTAAAAAACACTTTTGAAACAATACACACTTTTTAATGAATGGTGTCTTTTAAAACGTGCCATCAATTTTGTCGTTCGTTCCTTTTAATGAAATTGAGCATGTTTTAAAAAAATGATTTAAACCAATTCTTATATATTTATTAATCCATGTCCGCTCCGAAAGTATCTCAACAGAAGGTTTTCTTCGAGAACTGTTTGTCATTCACTCCTCACAACCTCTCTTTTTCAAGAGAGTAGTAGAGATACAATGATAGGTTAGGACAGGACTAGTGGTAAATTAATCGTTCTCTTCCCGTTATTTGAGGATCGGAAGAGTGGAAGGGAATAGACATCACAAAAATCCAGAAATTGATAAATCGATTGAAAAAATGTTGCTTCTGCTGGGACTCGGAACACGTGAAATCCGATACGGAAGCCAACGACGTTGATCGCCGCGCCATGGATTCTTATATACCACTTATTTATCTGTTATGAATCTAAATTATCGTTTTATCATGATAGTGTTACAATCATCTGTAGCGTTTATTTATTACATTGAACCATCCTCGTGTGTTGTAATTAATGGCGATCCGGCTGTTTTTCTTCCACTTAAATAAATGGAATAGTTTATCTTCATTTAGTTGCGGTTTCGATTGACGCTGGTGCACGGTTTTCTCTTCATCTTGTGGCTATTTCCCGCCGTCTCATTTATCACTGTTTTGCGGTTCGGCTAGGCGGTTTTCACGGCGGACATGTGGCCGCCCTTGCGGTAATTAACGCCACCCTTAACTCAAAGGGAACGGTGGCGCTCTGCAGGCTCACGTAGCCCTGTTTCTTGCGTTTCGCCAACCGGTGTGCAGTGACGATGCAGAAAGCTTTCAAGTAAAGATTAATTTTATTGTTGTGGGTCATCACGTACGATTTGGGGTGTCGACGATTAATGGTTCGGCGCGTGATGAGTTTACCAAATCGTTGAGCTCAATCGGGTGTCCTATCCTCGCCCTGCCTTTGTTTTCTGGAGCTTTGTTGCGAAAATCGCATCCGTATTGAAAGCTCCGGAAAAATATTCAACGGCTTAGAAGTTTCAGCGGTTTTATTAACTTTCAGAAAGCCTTTTTGCTCTCAAAGCCTAAACTGATCATTTAAATGTGTTGCTGCGTTCTTTGAATCATTACATTGTTGGCTTTGACTTCAGTAGTCAGGTCAATACACTTGTTAATTAAGTAGCGCGTATTTCTCCAAGAATTAATTAAACCGTGAATCGTTTCAAAGCATACTAACATTTTAGTGTTGTGCAAGCGTATAATTCTTTATACACACATTGAAACAAACAACCTCTAAATGTTGGATATCATTCATAGAAATCATACCGTGAACTAAGGCGTATACAAAAACTGACTTATGAAAAAAATATTAGAATTCCTTGATTGATTTTCTAAAACTTGGTTTAACCCATAACCCTCATAGGCATGTCAAATAAGAAAGCATAAAAAAGTAGTTTAAATTAATAATTCTAACGCATTCATTGATGTGACTAGTTATTCCAAAACATTGGTATTTCATCGGATTGTATTCGTTACCAAGGTAGTTTTAAGTCAAAGTATAAACATTTGTACTTACCAAATTTATCGAATATATATATTATATTTGATAAATTTGGCGGTATTTTTTTGAAAGTTCATAAACCTTGTAACTCCACTTATTGTGTTACAAATTGTGTAACAAATTGTGACTCGTGTTCTACCCTTTTCAGAAGCATCACTAGGTAGGATATCGTTGAAAAATATGTAGCAAATTGATTCTAATTCTTAAGCTATAAATTACAAAAAAACCCGTGGCTTCTTTTCTTATTACTAGTCACAGGGGAAAAGGTCAAGTGGTGCTTCTTAATGAGGTGAAACACGTGTTACAGCTTTCAACACAGCAAGTGGGGTAACAAAGTGATCAAGCTTATTTTTTTTATTTAAAAAGAAACATGAAAGCCGGGTTAATAAAATTGAAAAAAAACTGGCTTTCAAATATCGCAAATTCAGATTAAACCTGATCTCAGTTCAAACTCAGATTTTGACAACCGACAAGTTCTACTGTTAACCGAATCGTCAACAAATTATTTTTTAGTCTCTTAATAAGTTTCGTAGCAGTAAGACAGACTGGCTACTATGTCATATTTTTTCCATCTATAAAACTCGTAAATGTTCCGCACGAAATAGAAAAGCCAGTGTACGTAAGAAAAATATTAACTAGTTGGTTCTTATAGCGAAAATCTTCCGAGTTCTTATATCCTTGTGTGTTTTTATATATTTCTTTGTTCAATACTAGCTCAAGCGTAATCGTTTTCACTTGTGGCAAATTTTTCTAGAATATGTTATCGATATTTACAATAAGAAGCTCCGCAGTGTAAGATGATTGATTGACCCTGTTAGCGATTGTAAATTTGACCATTAACTAAGACGATCCTGTAACCCATTCGATTCGATATACGGACATAAAATCTCTACAACATTAGAATTATTAAAGATGCGAGCAATATCAGATTCGTGTGCAAGAATAAGTTTCGGTGAATATTATTTTTTTATTGATAATAAATCCAAAAAAATCATTTATGTTTTATGTTATCGTATTGATCGGAACAGAGATAGGGTTAACTACTGTATGTCAATCGATTGCTGGACGGTACACCTTTACGATACGACACTGAAATATATATATAATTTTTAAATGCCCTTTTTAAAAGAAAAATCATACCTTTACAACTATTGATATTGTCCTGTAACTTCAAATCATAAGCGAGATAAGTTCAATACATATATAGTATATAGCCATAATTCGCTGTTTCAAAAGTACAACACAAACCTTAAATTTGAATCGTTCAAACTATGTACATTCTCACAGATTTTGTCACTAACGACCCGGGTTTCGCCTTTCGGCATCTTCAGGCATTCAAGTGCACGGATGAACTTGAACTGACGTTTAGTAAATGTCTGTCTTGAATGCCTGAAGATGCCGAAAGGCGAAACCCCGGTCGTTAGTGAAAAAATCTGTGAGAATGTACATAGTTTGAACGATTCAAATTTAATATTGAAATTCCACCAAGCACCTTCAGTCGAAATCTTAAACAAACCTTAAAGTTCAATTATCTCGAAACTAGTAATTTCGACTTATCCTACTTTTGCTTTATGGTAGCGATATATATATATATATATTTAATACTTACATTCTTGGTTCATTATATTTTCGGTCCGTGTTATTTTATGAATTTTTCTTCGTTTTCCCGTAACATTATTAATATTCTAAAATATGTGGAACCTACAAAGCAGACTCTCAGTATTTTGGCTATTTACACGTGTTCATATCCCTTTCTGGATGTATACTAGTTAATCTTTAAATTGGAAATCAATTGAAAAAAAAAATGCTTATTGTTGGTGTTCAGTTAGCAAAAGAGTTATTTTCATTACGATCAGTTCATACTTCAGAAATCAAAATTGCTAAACAAAGGCGAGAACATAAACCATATACTAGAATGTTGGGTATATTAAATATATTTTACTCTTCTTCTTTATGCTGTAATTCAATTACAATTAATTTGTTTTTTAATTCAAATTCATTTATATAATACTCTTTAGAAAATATAGCTTTCCTAAGACCTGCGAAGGGTGACGTCTCTTATAGTTTTTTGACAGTAAGAAAAAGCTCATGAAATTGACACTTTCAATAAATGGCGTAAAAGTGACGTATTTGACCATTTTCTGCACACTGTAGTGCATGCAACCAAGTCTTGATGAATTTCTTCTCGGGATATTTCTGGCAAAATTTTGAACACGACTAGCGTTGTTACGCTACGGAATACGTCCTATAAGAAGAGTGTGAAGCCGTAGCGGGTGGTGGTGGGTGAAACTTTGAGTACCTAATTTTTTTTTAAATGTGACCATTCTTATCAGATATTTTCCACACACTGAAGTATGTTATGAGTTCTGCTGTAAATTGTCTGTTCAAGCAAAACTTTAAAATTAAAATTTCTTTTTTATGTTTGCATTGGTTTGTAAGCATACATATAGTCCACTTGGACATTGGATTTTTGTCATTCTGTAAATGAATATCTAACTACGATTATCCAAGAACTTTTACGACAATTTTCACCAAGGTGAATGAAGGTCGTATTGTTTCGTGATATTTGGAACGTTCGGCTTAAGGTCGTAGTTTTGACGTATAATTAGGAAAGCGGATATTTTATTGGCGGAAAAGATATTATTTTGAAGTAAATTACATTGCCGAGGAAATTTGCTTTCGCCTGAGTAATGAAATTTATGCAGTAGACCACTCCTTGATTAATATACCTAATGGAACTATATGTATATACGCTACGATTTTCCGGAAAGTGATTTATGTTCGATAATGTTTGTTTTATTCCCTCATTTACTTCAATTTGGTTTATATCATTAATTTATACTTACTTATACTTGTCAAAAAATATAGTTTCCCTGACAACTAACATAACATAACATTACAAGCTTTTCTTATCGATCAGAAAGTTAAAGGCCGTTTAGTTCAATTTCAAACATGTATAAAGAATGAATTAAATAGCATTGTATTTAGTTCCACAATAATTGTGTATTATATAATACTAAAAGGACTAAGGTTCTGATGAAGGCGTGATATTGAAGTAACTATCAACATCACTTCACTGTTTTGTTTTTTGAACGAAGTATAATACTTTATTTTAGTTGTTTAATAGTACTGCAAAGAAAACAATAAATAAATTAAATATGCAGTTTTGCTCTTAATTATTTTGGCAACTAACTGGAATGCCAAACATATTCATTTAATCATGTGACACAAGATAAATAGGTAAATAAATTACTCAATGTGAATGAAATATAAAATTTGTCTTAAAAATTCTATAATCGTCTGTGTTCTTTACTTATTTTGGTAGTCCACAAGTTTCTCTAGGATTCGTAAAATATATGATTTGTGTATCGGCTTTCGACGGCTTTCTAGTAGCTTGTTATTTCTCTGTTACAAATAATCTTTAGAGATTTGTATTCAAATTAAAAGTAAAAATTGGTTTGAACAAAAACAAAACGAATAGTAACATTAATCGTTTACTGTCAGTTGATAATGCTCGCAATGTGCAAAACCGGTCCTGACCTATTAAATAAAGTGTAATGAAGTACAAAGGAATATGTTTTTTTTATTAATTAACCGTTTAAGTATTCATTGTTTATTGGAAGTAAATGATTATATTTTTATTCAAACGCGGATAGTCTGTGCCATTTAATAAAAGTTCCGTTTTTGTTTGTCCTGTCATTTTGACAAAATCCCATAAACTAATTTAAAATTTCTGCAGTTAATAATACTTTCTCTCTGTTAGCGAATTTTCTTGTAATAAAAATGTTAATTTGTTTGCCGTTACTATGCGCCTGCTGCGACCATTCTCTTCTTCCCCCAGTAAACTTCGAAAAGAAACTTTTCAGCCTATATTGCTGTGACTGGGGAAAATTGTTCGGCATTGTGTTATACTCTCAATATAGAATTAAGTATTTTCCAACCAATTTTCAACACTTGAGATTAAGGGATACAGATCAAACATCGTTCTCGACACAACTTGGTGAATACATCACATCTACAATTGATTCATTGATGTTTAGAGTAGTAAATCTAGGAAAAGGTGACCTCTTTACGATGTGTTTGTAATGTAAGTCTTATACAATAATAATACAGTATAACCTCAACATAACAGAGTTCATATATAACTGAGAACATGTCGTGATCATCCCGAGACGAATAAACAGGATTTTTCTAAATACTTTATACCGACATAAAAATAAAGTTTTGTATGCCAGCTGCTTAGTCGAGTGATTAGCGTTGTTGGCTTCGGTTACTGAAGTCACGGGTTCGAATTTCAGTACAAAGGGTTTTATAAAATTTATAAAAAGGCGAGGTTGTCTATGATGTCTTTAATCTTCCCGTCCCACCCTTTGTATACTCTTTGGAAAAAAGAGAGGTTGAGCAACTGAATTATAAGCAATTCTCGTAGAAACACTTCCGTCCAGATAAACTCCATTAGGAGTCCATGTAGTCCACATTGGAAGCGTACATGGTATAAAAAAGCAGAAAATATATTTGTCTATTTATTTTTATTTGACAGCAGAAAACTTTTATATCTTTTAAAGTTTTTATATATACCCCATCATTGATCAATCAAATTATGGAAACTTCACTGGCCCTGTATTTTACCGATATTTTTCATAACATTTTTTTTATAAAAGACTGTGAGTTGTAACAGACAACCTCTAACTCAGACTACTTCATTACATAGAGGCTCTACTTTATTGCAAAACATCTTTCCTTTTGAAAAAAAAAACTTAACCTCGAAAAATTGTACCCAGTTTTACCAAATTGTCATGGTTTAATAGTATGTGTTAACTTCCATTATTTTTCACTGCCGAAAATTCCACAGTCGCATTATTTACTCGAAAAATGACATTGTGTGGCGAACCGAAAAGAAACTTTTTAATTTTCCTCAAAGTCTGTCGTAATTTTTCAAATTTATTTGACGTTGCACAACAATGCATTACAACTGTGATACTCTTTTTATGACTTTTTTATTTATGATACTTAAGTTTTTATGAGGGTGATATAATATTATTTATGTTCTCTCTATACAGTGTTTGTTTTTTTTGTATTAGAAAAATAATAGACAAAAAATATATCTAGCTAAGAGTAATTTTAACGTAAATATTTCTAATTTTCAACAGGCATATTTCCATATAGTACATAATGCATTTTAAGCAGATTTAAGGAATATACGATTTTTTTCTTAATCTACAATTGTTTTGTTACACGCCTTGAAAATGTTATATTGTAAGTCTTTTTTAATATATATTGCATTTTGTCTCTATGTCTACTAATATCATGGTGCATATAAATATAATGATATGCGTGTCTCTTAATTTAGTATATCAAATTTATTTGTTAGATTTTTTGAGACAATCAGATTAAACCAGGAATAGATGTTAACGTAATGTAGCAAGGTACAAATACATCGCATAGTTTTTTTTGTTGATACAAACTTATTGAATCCATGGAAAACATATTTCAGAAAATATCTATTTGGGAACTCGAACCCTTAATTGTAAAATTGAGTGTTGACGAAAAATGATGGGATTAGGACAGAATCAGTGTTTAGCTAATCACATTCTGCACGCACCTCACAATGGATCGGATTGCTTGGAAGAAAATTACACACATGAAACTTGTCCGTAAACCAAAAACAATGACCTGCAATTTTTCACTTTACTAAAAAATATTAGCTTTGCAGATCACTATTTTTTATCACTTGTCATTTCAATTATTCTAATAATAAAGCAAAACGAGACACAGAAAATAAACTTAAAAATCGTTCTTCTAAATTCATTCTTCCATTTTCGCTATTTCACATGACACAGTGCAATCTATTTTTATGTTTTGATTATCAATTAAAATAACAAATTTGCTTAGACGAAGACCAAAACGTCAATTTAGTCTCCAAAACAAAGCGAATTGGAAACTGTCTATGTTCCATATTTCTGATTCGTGTCAATGTTGGATTATTCTTTGACATCCACAAAGAAATGTCACAAAACGATAGTTAGTAAACAGCCACGTCAGTGAAATAAACAGGCGTCTCACGTTATAACAGACAGGTCACAGCTTTTCTAGTTCATCTTTTGACTTTTACTAGACACCCTCTTCTGTTCGTTCATAGGCGTACGTGGTGTGTCATATGATCTCATATTAAGTCGTCATCTCTTAGGATATATTGTATGATACACGACAGATTATTGAAGAAAATTTGAGCTATTTTATTACAGATAATACAATGAATGCTTACCATTTTCAACATCATTCTCTTCGACATTTCGGTGTTTTATTTGTGAGTAGTATAGAGAAATATATCACATTTTAGTTAAAAATCTGTCACGGTCATTCAAACCATTTTAAGTATATAATTATCCAAATAACGGAAATGCTTACTACTTACTACTTATTTTATGCCAAATATTTGTAAAATTTATCAATTAATGTGCAACTCTTGACATTTATTGTACAATTACAATTATTACTTTTCATAAAATAATCAAATTTTATTAGGCAATTTAATTATAACTATCGTATATTTCACTTGATAAAACTTCTTTGAAACAGGGTAAAAATATCAAATTATTTCTTTCTGCAAAAAAAATACCTGACTTAATTTGTTTCACGACATCGTGTGTACTATTTCAACTGTTTTTTTTGTTTATCTATATTATAAATGTATAAGCTTAGAACGTGATAAAACACTATTTTCATCTTACATATTCTAAAATTCTTAATTTTATTTTAAAATGTACCATTCAATACGATTATTTCGAATAGCTTTTAAATCGCTACTTTAATTCTTGAATTATTAAATACATTGATATTTCTACATTATTACAATTAACTTTCGTTTTGATCCAGTATATTAATGTAATAAAAAAATATCACCCTACCGCTGCGCCTCTCAATTCCGTGTCACACCACCCTCAAGGAGTATCTAAACTTTTATCCGAGTAACTAACGTATGGACGAAGGGGTTTAAAGAGGGGGTTGTTTGTCTTCCGTCAATCTTCTAGTGGGTGTCAAGGCACCCCGCTGACAGGGGTGACACTTTTCCGACTGCGGCGTCATTGCCATGTGCAGCGCCGATGATAAATGCTAACCCCTGGATTGGATGGATTCATGACCTCGATACGTGTTAATTATTAATGCCGCAGCGAGTTGGTGTGGCTTTCATGTTTATGTGTATTATAAATCACGAGAAAGTGCTGCGGCGTCTGCGTCTGCTGATTTACATTATCAAATTATCTCAGTACATTTTGTATTTCACTGTTAACAATATTATTTCATTATGTTGAAAAACCCACAAACTACTGATATAGTTAGTCGTTTTGTAAATTACTTTTTTATTTATACTGCGTTCTTTTTTTTTAAATTAAAATTCTACTATAAAATATGTCGGGTTCGTGGCGCTGTGGTTAACAACGTTGGCTTCCATGCTGAACTTCATGGATTCGAATCCGAGGACGAACATTATCTAAATCGAATTTTCAATACCTGTTCGAAGGCATGGATATTTGTGATATCTAAAAATTACCCTCCCCTACCATTTCAATCATAAAATAATAGGCTGTACCGAGAGTGATTAGTCAACCACTAGTCCTGTCATATCCTTTCTACCCCTATCACTCTCTTCCAAAAAGAGACGTTGAGGGACTGAGTAAAAAACAACTGAGTAGAAAAAACTCATGCTGAGAATATTTCTACTCGAAGGTCATATGCTCCACATTGGGGGAGAGGGGCTATGTTTTTTTTCATATGTACATCATCGCATAACGTGTGAATTTGTTCCTAATGAAAACGATTTCTCTGGCATGTAAATTGTTTTTGTTTTAAAAAATGTTTAATATATATTTTATTTATTATTACATATAATGTCATCATATTTTCAAACGATTGTATATGACATTGATTTTTTGTATTATTTTTATTTTGTAATTAAAGTTTTATTGAATATTTTGCGCGTGTGTGTATTTTGAAGTCACTTAAATGGGTCAATTCATTAGAAACATTAATTTGTTTGTAGAAAAATATATACATTCACTTCAAGATTTCTGTACACATAAAAGAATTTATTTAATATAATATACTTATAAGTGATTACTTCAGTTCGTTTCTTTTCAAGTAGCCATTTTACTTACCTATCTGCAAGATTTTAAAATAATTTAATCATAGATTTTATCAAAATGGTAGAGAAGAGAGCCTGCGGTTTTTTAATGAAGCCTTATGTACGTTTGAGAGTACATTAAATTGAATTTATTTATTGCCTTAGCTTGCAATTCAGTCTTTATACACGAAAAGGGTCGATTTCCTTGGCCTTGTAATATTGCCAAAAAAATATTTCAAATTTAAGTTTGATTAAAACATCTTTCCGTCGATCAATGTAATGACATGCATTTCATTTTTAATACTGATTAATTAACACCGCATAAATTAATCAGTTAAAATGTCAGGAAAGTGTAAAGAGAATTTGTATAAGACAAATTATTTTGATAGCTGATAAACTTTCTCATTAATGAAAATAGCTTTTAACCAGAAATGGTGTTGCCAGAATTTGAATAGATAAGTGGTCAATCAAAATAATATTCTTGTTCTCCCACGCTACTATATTCACAAATGCACGCAAAGATATTTTAATATATGAATGAATTAAGAATAATTCACACAATATTATTATAATGGGTATGCCAAGTTTGTGAAATTTGATTACAACTTGTTCCGCTTCATGGTGACCATACATGCAACGTTTTATCGATTGCAGCGATTTGTTAAATTTATTTTAACAATGTTCGGTCGTTTTATAATAAGAATTTTTATTGTCGTATTCAAGTATTTTTTACCGTTCACCGCCCACATGCACACTCGTTTTATTTGTATTTTTTTTTAAATAGAATTTTAATCACCTACTTACTTATATTTACAAAAACACCTCACCGGTAAAAATAATGTTTATTCAAAGTATTTTATTATATTGATGTTTATGTCGCACGGTCCCACATTTGATAAAATATTATCTATCGAATCAACACCTTTTTTGAATAGCCGTATAGATAAGTATTTTTTATAAACTGTAAATATTTTATTAGTTTCCAACTTGGAACTATAGGTATTACATTTCGACTGATATAAATATTTTTTTATTAATGTGTCATATTATTTTTCATTAATTCGCAATTTGATAAGTATAATTATATTTTACATTATACCTATATTTTTTATAATTTCCATTCCAAACAAAGAGTATACAAACTACTGTTGTAAAGTGAGTAACTCAATCCACCTTTTTTTATAAAATAGCGCCAAATATAATAGTTAGTAAATCGTTCACGCTACGATCCGACTGTATGACGTCATAATTGGGAGAGCAATATTAACATCACGAACACTTAAGCCTCGGTACACAAGTTGTTGTAAAAAGTGAAGTCATTTAAAGCACAAGATAATGTGTATGAAATGGAAACCAAATTGATAGATAATAAAATACTATTCAATGTGTTAGCGATGAGCCTCAGCGTAAAATGGATAGTAAATTAATTTACCTAGTATATTATTATTGACATACACGTGATTTATGTTTGGGTGCATCTTCGTTTAATGAAATAAATTCATCCACCTGAGTACACATATTCATTTAAAATTCTAAGTTTTGTTACGTAAATTCACTAATTCTTTTCTTGAGAGCAATGACTTGAGAACAAAAGATTTCAGTCAAAACTTCACTTGCTTTACCTGCCTACGCATAACAAGGCATTTCCGTTCTCCCCTTTTAAAGAATAGCGGTTTTTACTAGGTCTCCTTAATTGAAAATTAATTAAAAACAATTAAACTAATTCTACATGCACCGTTTCATCAAACAAAAACTAATATGTTTATTGTATGCACTTCCGGCAATTTCATTAGTGACGCTAACAAAAACATATGCAATTTTATTTCAGGGTCATGTTTTTTTTAATGACGATATCAATTACAGTATTATATTTATAATCCACGCAATGTTCCGTGTGATTGAAACTACTACTTGCGGTGGTAAATTCATCATGGATTTTTTTATAATATAGGTCGTAGCAGTTAACATTACGTGTATCTTTATTTATTCTATTCATAGACAGCATACAGTAAATTCTGGTTGTATACGGTGAACACGTTTCACAAAATGCCGCTTAATACAACAAAATAGACTACAGTGTAGAGACATTAGTCTAAAAGCAATCTAGGGTGTCAAAAATATGTACAGTAAATCCTGGCTGTACACGGTAAATATGTACTAAAAAGTACCGCTTTTAATTAATCTAATAATCAATCCAGAGTTTCAAAAATATTATGTAAGCCAATGCATGCTTAGCAAAGACCTTGTTGAAATAGAATTTACTGTATTTTAAACGTTTGATTGAATAATAATTCTTACTTGCATGGATGTTTGTAAACATATACACTTATTATTCCACACTTGCTTCCGTGTTTTCGATTGAATTTATATATATGCATTTTAACTATGTTTACCATTTCTTTTCATACGCATTATAAAATACATACGGTTCAATATGATATTGGATCGAATAAAATCAATATCTTGATTTTTTGATCACTCGTATAGTCGTTATACATAATAATTTTTGAAACAATCGAATTTTACTGAATACATGTACTTAAATTATTTTTAATTTGAAAATCGGCTTGTATTTAACGAAACACTTCCAAGGGCGATAGTCTTTGTAATTACATGTTAGAGGTGTTAAACATTTTAATTTGTGTTAGTTTAGAGTCACTTATTCACAATTGGTACTGTAATTTGTAAATTCTTTTCAATGCCAATTGTTTATTGCATCTTTTTATTTCAATTTGTTTTGTATAAATAACACTATTAAATTATCATTTGATAATTTTCTCCATGAGCGAAACCGGTCCTGATCTTGGTAAATAAAATTGAAAATAATTACACAGGAATATTTTGTTGTTGTTAATGCAGTAGTCTTTAATTCAAAATACATTTAAACATTTTACATGATCAAGGATCTACAAGGATCTCACACGTGGCTACGCCTTCTCCACCCCATCCTTGCATCCTGACTTATGTACGTATGATGTTAAAGAGCAACAAGACTTGTCGACTTCTTTTTCAATTAGAAAATTTTAGTGGCACTTGATCTACATATTTAGAAAAAAAAATATATATTCAAGGATTTTTCGACAAGTTATTAAGGTCATTTATTATGTTGTCTCATGATAGGCAGTCGAATTTAATGTATTCGTGTCTACATACAATTTTATACAACAACGCTTTGGTATATAATTATTACTATATAGTTTTGCTAACTTCAGAATCACAGTTGATTTTATGTTCAAGTTAAAGATACAAGCATTCCAGTAATATATGAATACGTTATAGGCAAAGGCTTTTTTCGTCACGCAATCATTTACCGGAAATCATTTCTCGCTGGAACAAAAAAAAAACGGAAATAAAAAAGCGAATAAGCTTTTAAAAAGCTCCCAAACGCAAATATATGCGCGGTCCTTATTGAGAAAAAATATTTAAATCGATTTTCCTTTTATCTTATATTTTGATGCTTCTATCATTGATTTATGTGTGCGCATGAATTTGAGACTCTTTATTTTTTTACTCGTTCTCGCTTCAGAAGACATACATATGAACATTATTACATAATATGTTATGGTATTTGATATTAAACTTTTACTGGTATCTGTTTTTTGTTTAAATAACCTTTAAAGTTTCTCTTTTCATCGTACATTATGTATCAAATTACTTTTCTTTTGCTCGATTACTTGATAGTACAAGAGTGACGAAATTTGAAGTCGATTGAGTTTTTCTTGTTATCTATATGTGTATTACATCAGATTTTTCCAAATATTACCTCGATTTGTTAGAAAACCATTTTAAGTGACGGTTTTAATCATATCATATTTTTGATTTTGGAACTATATATATATATATGTCGCCGAAATAATTTATCTAATGATCCCAGTTGGGTGGCTAAAATTGACTAAATTTCTTAAAATAGAAACTAAAAAAACAGTAAATTCCCGTAAAAAAATATATCGATTCTGTAGTTACCTGATCATAAAATAATGTTTTCCGACACCGTGTCCAGAATAAATGTATAACACATCATATTATGGCACACTTTTCAATAGGATTTGATTTTTTTCCCAAAGTTACTTCGTAACATTTATTATATATATATATATAATAATCATATAAAGTTTATTTTAAATTATTTCTATGTAATTCATCTAGAAGAAAAGTCATAAAAATGTTATTGATTATTTTAATGATTATCCAATTCAACTTTTGTTATTATTACAACATAAATATAACATCACTTTTAGGGTCTCCATTCATGATCATTCCGAAATGCAAAACTGTCGGGTAATAAACCGATTAAATGCAACATTAATGGTTTGGGTGATGGCAAGATTTTTCGACACCATTGACGAGAGAAACCCATCATTCCAACGCGTTGCCAAATAAAAACACTCTTAATAAGTAAGCTGCCGTAGTCTGCATTTTGGCTAATTTTAGTTATGAATGAAGCTTAAACAATTTCATTTTTTCCATCGTCGGAGAAAACTGCGGTTTTATTTGAAATATATTTCACGAGACACCCAAAACTTCATTATAATTTTAAATACAATGACTAGAAATTGCAATATAGCACTCCAGTAACTACAATATCTGGAATAAGTACAAAAGTGTTCCATTGATTGTTTCATATTGTCATGATTATTATTTCCAATTGCAAACAAACAGCAATTATGACTTCGGAAATAATTTTTTTATTAAATTCGCAGAAATCTTTGGAAAAATACATTCTTGTTACTAAATCCTCTTGAAATTCATGCATTTTAGCTCCCGTTTCATTTGAAATAGATATTGATATACATAATTAAACATTACATTACAGATTTCTGTTTTTATGATTATATTTAAATACAAATTTAAATCAAATGTGAAACTACTCTGATCGATGAGGTATATAATTTTTTGTTCAATGAAAAATTAAGAAATATTACATACGGCAGTCGACCTAAATATTAGCGAAAATGCAGCAAGCATCTAATTATATGTCAAGGTCAACACACTTTGGTGACTTGGTGAATAGGCCATTATGTAGCGCCATCGATTTTACTTCCAGGGGTGTACTTAAATAAAATTGGTTATATTAAATATTTAGAAATATATGTGTCGAGTCAAATTTGTTTTAATATTTTTTATAGACAAAAAATCTTTTTATTTTAAGACTATTTATCTAGCTTGTAGTGTAAATGCGCTGTATTTGTTTTTGCGAAGTAGCACATAAGACATTATTATTGGTTTATATTATGTATGAGTTTAATAAATACCCTAAAAAATAATGAATCTCTCTTTTGTTCTTATTCTACGCTTAATTTATCACAATCAGAACTGGTTTCAACATTTCACCACGAGCATTTTCAACTGAAAAAATATATACCATATTCCTGGTCTTGATGACAATAAATTAATTGTATAAAAAAAATAATTGTTCTATTGTTTTTCAATATAATTGAGACATTGAACACTTAAAAATTGATAATTACTCAATGTATCGTTTTTCGAAATATGCATTTGTTTTTCGGTTTACATATAAATTGTAAGTGTAAGTGTAAGTACGAAATATGAAAATTACACATTCCAAGAACTTCATCCGCCTCTGGATTTTTTGTAGACATACAATATTTGAAGGTAGGTGTAGCTGTGTATTCGCTTATTGACATTTTTTCATCAGAGACGCCAGTACATTACAGGATAGCGAACCTATGGCACGCGAACGTTTAATTACGAAGAAAAAAAAATAAAGTGATAATACAAAAAAATCAAAAAAGTTTTAGAAATAGTGTACAAAAAATTCAAATCATTTAAAACATAGTTACAAATATTTAAACGTGATATAATGATCATAAATTTCAAGTATTTTCCTAACCTAAAAAAATACATGATGAATCTGGAAATTCATGAAATGCCGGAAAATAATAGAACAATTTGAAAATGCTTTAGAAGCAACAAGTATTAAAAGCTACTAACTATGATACCGATATAAAACATTTGGCATCTAGCATCCAACAACAAAAATCTTACATATAATAATGTTTTGAAGGTTCTACATTTTTTTTAAATTTAGTCTCTTATTTTGCCATTAATTGTCATGAGTCATAAAGTCATTTAGACATTTTTTATTTCTATGGCATGTGGCACGCGTTATTAAATTGAAAAAAAAAATGGGACTCGCTCAGGCACAAAGTTTCGCCACCACTGATATAAGTGATTTTATCGCGGTTTTTGCAAACTCGTAACATACATTTTTATTATACTGACTGTTCACTTTGACTAATTTATTACCATTAGCTGTGAACAATGTCGAAGTACAAAACAAAAATAAGTAAGTATATTTTTAACCCTTTGAGGAGTATTGCCGCTTCGTACGGACAAATATTTTGGTGCTTAATGCTTATTGATATTCTCTTGCTTTTAATTGAATTGTCATTATTTTTTCACATATAGGTAAAAAACATTTGTATCTGTGAATTTTGACGATCGCGTTATTTTTATTATTTATTGCAAATGAACAAAACAAATTTGTAAAAATGTTAATACATATTTGTACAAAATCGGTATCCGTAAAAAGGAAAAAAAGATCTAGGCCCAAATTGGAAGTAATAGGTTCTTGAAAATTGTTGAAAAGTAGTAATATGTTTGTATATTTACATTTTTGATTTTGCATTGTAAAATTATAAAAGAAATATTTACCAACAGATTAAAAATAACAAAGTATTTTAGTTCTACAGTTTTTAATAATTTTATTCGTTGATAGCTATTTCGGCTTGCGCCATCGTCAGAACTATGTTAAACATAGTTTAAACATAGTTCTGACGATGGCGCAAGCCGAAATAGCTATCAACGAATAAAATTATTAAAAACTGTAGAACTAAAATACTTTGTTATTTTTAATCTGTTATAAATGGAGTTCTACCAAGTAAATGCCAAATCAATTAATAAATATTTACCACCTGAAATATTATTCCATATTCTTACCAGACTGACCAATAAACAATTTTTTTATATATTTTTGTGTGTATCAATGGTAAATGAATCAAAAAATACAAAAAATCCTAATTTAGTAAAAATAAACTCACTACCCAAAGGGTTAAAATCAAAAGGATAAAGAGATATCTGCCGATTCTGAAGCAATGTTAATAATTTCTTAATTTGATAGGTAATAATGAAAATGTTATATATATTTATGAGGAATTTTTACATGCGAAATCTATGGATATAAAATTACATATTTTTTAAGAAAAGTGTCGTAGAAAAAAATTGTTAAAATAATCTTCATTACGAGTCTATATAATCGTACAGAGATTTTGCTAAGACAGAACTACCGGTAAGCTAATCGCTCTCCCTGCACGTTGCTTCGGATCGGATCGGATAGGGGGATGAAATTTTAGATATCGAAAAATATTACTCTTATGTACTAATTTTACATTATTTAATAACGATTGTGACCGGCTTCGTTTATCGCAGACGTTATAAACTGATGACAATATAAATCAATACTGTAACACAACATAAAGTTCAGTATTATTTTAAGATTAACTAACTGTTGAACCTTCAAATGATTGTATTTTTTTGCATAATATATACGTCCAATTCTGATGGAATAGATTTTCTAGAACTTGATTATAGAGTACTAGAATTGCATAATTAATGTTGTTTTATAATGTACTTGCAATGCAAACTACTTATTATTGGATTTTAATTAAAAAATATATATATATACGGTATATGTATATAATATACCTACATTTCCAGTTGAACTTCCAACCTATTGGATATCCTTTCGTTCCGCAAATGTTTGCAAAGATGTTATGTTTTGTTTTGAAATTTAAACATTTTTACTGTTGTTTATGGGGTCATTTAATTTTAATGATGCAATTTAGTGCATTTATGTGACAGTTTGCACTTTTGAATATCAGGTTATCGCTTGGCAGTGAACATAATTCACTCGATTTTGACTTTAATGGTCTTGATTTATAGCATGAGCTGAACTTTTAATGGGAAAATTTGATTTTTCGCGCTCGTCAGTGTTCAGGCTTAAGGTGTTTACTGTCAATACTTGCTGGAATGGCATCATAATAAAAATAATAAAACATTTTTAGTACTTTTTCCACATAAAATTTATTGGATCAAGAACGGTTTCGCTCATGATGAGCATTGTCAACTGATAAGAAATACAATAAAATATCGCTGTTTTGATATTTAAATTACGCTGCAAAATTATTTTGTTTATCTAACTGAAATTTAAAAGCCCTCATCCAATAGCACTTCAATGAATGCTCTGCATACTCTAGCGATAGGGTAGCTACGCCACCTGGTTGAACATAATTAATTATTACTGTGATGATTACGCTTATCTTTTGATCTGCTGATTCAATCATTCTCCGAGCGCGACTGTTCTGATTCAATACATTTACCATAATACACCGCCGACCAACGCCTAGCACTTCGATTCCCAAATCAATGATCTAGTGACCCAGACTTCAAACAAGTTCATTAGCAATTCAAATTACTTTGACACGTGACACAAATACAAGCGCTACGCATATGCGAGAAACGTTACGTTATAATACGCATTCAAACGTGACCGTGTGATGAAATTCGTTGAATTAGAACTATGTTGAATATAAAGTGAATCGGAATATTTCATTTTAGTTTTTTAAAAAAATAAACTATGAATTCTCTAATGGAATTTAAATAGTATTATAACCTTATGTTTCTCGGAATAGCTGCTACACACAATAAAAGAAATACTTTCAGCAACAGATTGACGATGATATTAAAAAATCATTATTGATCAGCATATCTTAAAGAAGGAAATCAGGGAGACTTTTATTCAGTAGAGTGTTGACGAATACTAGGGCATCCGATCCCGGGATCTCGTCCAATTTTCTGATCCTGAAATCCCGGGACTGACATGGTCTTGGGCAAATCCCGAAAATTGGTAGGATTTTGGAGATAAACTTTGGAAAAAGTATAGGAAATCGAGGATTTCAAATTTCTCGGTGAGCTATAAAAACGAGTTTTGGAGATAATCCAGGAAATAGGTATAGGGAATTGGGGATTTCAAATTCCTCGATGAGTTAATCCCAATCCCTGGATTAAAAATTAATCAATCCTGAAATCCTGGGATTGGTAAAAGGCTCCGGGATTGGATACCCTAACGAATACTCATGATGTCCTTCGAATTAACCCTCCAGAGACGAGAGCTTTTTTCCGATAAAAAAAAATATTTTCTAAGCCATATTGAAGTCACCGATAACTTTTATTCCTATCCAAAATTTTAAAAATAAAAACGCAAAGTCGTTGTATAGAGACCCCGCATCACTATATGGTCATGCTCATCATTTTATTACCGTGTAATATTGAGTACGGACAGTAGTAAGGACAAAAGTGACCGTATGGGCTTGCAAACATTCGGGGTTGAAATATAGCTAAACGTGATTTTTTTAAAAATATTTACAATTTGACCTCTCTAGATCAACATAATTTCAAAACAAATATATTAGCAAAATAACTGTAAATAATTTTATGTTTTTATAAAAAAATATCTAACAGTTTCAAAAATTAAATTAAAAAAAACGGAAATTCAAAAAATCACATGTGCTTTTAGAGACCGTTCCTGTTCCCACGGCTGATGACTAACTGTAGTCCGTACCCTTCTTAACCAAATATGAGCGAAAGCAACGATATTCAGGTAGAAAAAGTATGAATAGTGGGATCAATAGACAACGGTGTTTTGTGTGACCATATGGTGACGCTCGTCCTTGGAGGGTTAAGACAGTTATGTGAAAAAAATTACATAAATATTTGATATGGATAAAAAACGGTACTTTTCATGTAGTTGCTTTAGTGAATCTTAAAAAAAATTACACGAAATTGAGATCAGCATTTTAACTCAAATATATCTTTCATCTGATGCTTATAAATTTATTTGGCGAACTCTGCCATTTTATCTTTTTATGCCTCTTTATAATATTATTTCCGTTTGCCTTTGGCAAAAACAGATATTTTAATATTATCAACTTTGGCTAAATAAAGTATTTCTTTATATATTCGATGTATGAAATACGTAAAAAAAAAATATGTGTCCATAATAAATATGAAATAAAATGTAATACATTTTAAACAACAATTTTATTGAAACAACATTGTAAGATGTTTAATATGAACTAATAATACATAACATATCTACTTTTCCCGATTAGGATATATTTCTTGGAGTTCTTTGTTTTATTATCCAACTACTGAGAACGCAGATTCAATACACGTTTAACATTAATTCAACGCCTATGTGTTTACTATTTACAGCAGTGAACGTGGAAGTTGTCGTAGGAAGTTGGATGTCATTTGTTGATTAAAATTATTTAATTTAATTTAATTGAGCTTCCATTACTTCCTTGTTGCAAGGTCGTCATATTTCTAAATTAATGATGATGTTTAAGTGCGCATGTGTTTTTTTTTTTTAATAAAGTGTAACCGAATGCGACACATGTTTAGCATCTTTATTGATAGTTCAAGTGAATTATAGTCCCGAATTTGCTTAAAAAAACAATGAATAAACAATTGTACAAAATTTTCACATTTCTATAACCAATTGTTTGTAACACCCTTATTCGTCTTTCTTGTTTTTGTATAAATAGCTGTATTAATATATATTCATTTATTAGTTGAAAATACTCGTGAAGAGCGAAACAGTTGATGATACATATACATATCACTTTTAAGGTGTTTACTGTCAATACTTGGTGGAAAGGCATTATAATAAAAATAATAAAAGATTTTTAGTAATGTAGTGTTTCACTTTGTGTAAAAATTTCCCAAATTTTAATTGTGTTTATAATTGATATCGTTTGCCACTTAGATTTATTATTCTTTGATGATGATTTTTTAATTGTTATGGGTGTTAAGCATTTTAATTTTGTGTAATTATAATGTAATTCGCTAATCCTTTAAATTGTTAATAGTTGCTTACACCTTTTTATTTCAATTTAAATTTGTATAAATATCACTGTTTATATATTTTTCTTATCATTTGATAATGCTCGCGATGAGCGAAACCAATCCTGATCTAATAAATTTTATGTGGAAAAAGTACTAAAAATCTTTTATTATTTTTATTAACATATACATATATTATAATTGTAGAATAAGTACAAACAAGAGTTTTATAGAATGGAAAACAAATATTTTTTGAGCGAACTGAAATGTAGCTTGTTCGTTAACAATAAGACAAATAAAAAGACAACAATTGACCAAAATGTTTACAGCTCTAAATGATTTATTCGTATGATCGTCGTTGGAAGCTATAGAAATAAGAAATCTGAACAGCTAAAAAGTTTTAAGTTATGTATATGTTCCTGCCAGTAATTACTACCGAACAAAATTGACTTAGTTTGTATTATGTTCTTCTTTGCATATCTAAATAAATAGATATATCGTAAAATGAGTGATGTTGATTTTTTCAGACGACAGAGCGTGCTTAAATACAGCGCCACGCACTAATAACTCAAAACACATTTTTTTTTTTGACTTATGCCAAAATGTCCAATATGCCTATATATTATATGTACGTAATGATTTTTTCATCACCTCTTTCCCACCGTATCCAATTACTAAAAACGATACGACCTCTTATAGAGAGTGGGATAAAGTAATAAGTCATTTCCTGTCCAAATGGTTATATAAATTGAAAGAAAGACTGATAACCAAATATATCCTGTAAAAAATGTCCATCTTTAACCAACCACTCTTGCCATACGCGTCAGATGCTAACCAATATATTTAAGACTACAAACATCGTTATAAAAATATATTTTTTAGATTCTTGAACAACTAGTAAGCCACATAAGTACTATGACCAACCCGGCATTTAAAATTGCTATCGCATTTAGAAGTGTATTGACTTAAATTATGCTAAACAAAAAGTGACCAAGATCCTTTTTAATGTCATTAAATAATAATTATACACGATACGTACTTATGTTAAATATTATCAGCTTTGTTTGTTTAAAATTGCTATGCACACGGTCACATAATTTGTATGCATTCGTGAATGCCGTTCCTCATACGTATTACAATTATACAACCATTGGCATGCGGCCAAGTTTTCTACGGAATTATTTCACATGAGTTAGTTCAACAAATTTAACAACCTTTAGTATTAATACAAATGTCCCGATGTTTTCAAAATGCTTGCCAAAACATCGCGTTAAAGAATCAAATGCATTGTATTTATTAAGTTATCTTTGGTTTACACCCAAAGAACAAGAACAACTACGCTTTTAATGTGAAATATTTATACGGATGTGTTACCTTCTACTGTGTCTTCGCTGCATTTATTTAGAGTGAATACATTCTATTTTTTGATTGTTTCTGAGAGAAAAAATCTTCAAATAACGTGAAAAAAAAATAGAAAACAATTTTCATCAATATTTACATTTACCAAACAATTGTATTATACTTCGATGCATTAGTTAAGCTCACATACCCAGCGAAATAATCGAAGCAGTTTGCAATACTGTAAGCCTCTATTCGTATTTCTGTGTGGCTTAAAGTGGTTAGAAACTTCTCGATGCTCAATTATTGGATAATTCTGCTGTGCAATTCTTGTTTAAATTCGGTTGCCAGTAATAATATTTTAGTAAATTATAATGTATTTTAAATATAAAACATACTTACCGCGATAAAAGAGTTGCAAAAAATATCCTGGACGATTTTTTATGAAAATAACCTATGTACGGTATCTTTTTCTGTAGCTTAAATCCTTTATTGTATAGCTTTAAATACCAACATAACATCTGTTGAGGAAATCATTTCTAAAATTTGGGTCATTTGCAAAACTGAGTTTACTGAGATTCAAATAATTTCCAATCTTTTAATAGATGTTATATGCTTACAAATTAAAAAAATAAATTACATTTGCTACACATATACAGACAATGTCAAAAAAAGAAAACAAAAATAAATGTGAGGTATGTATTAGGGTATCCAATCCCGAAGCCTTTTTCCAATCCCGGGATTGAGATTTTCTCACCGAGGAATTTGAAATCCTCAATTTGCTATACTTTTTCCCGGAATCTCACGGAAACTCGTTTTTTTTTTTAGCTCACCGAAGAATTTGAAATTTCCGATTTGGTATACTTTTTCACAGAATCTCACAAAAACTCGTTTTTTTTTTTAGCTCATCGAGGAATTTGAAATCTTCAATTTGTTAATTTCGTGTAAATTTCGAGAATTTGCTCAAAATTTCAATCCCGAAATCCTAGGATCGCGGCCATCTCAATCCCGGAATTTCGGGATCAGAAAATTGAACGAGATCCCGGGATTGGATGCCCTAGTATGTATGCAGTATGCACTGAAGTTTTTCTTCATTTACTTAAATCTTGAAAAGGCTTCTAAAGTGCTTTTAGTCACTCAATGATTCATATATTAAATATATTTCTAGAACTTTGTCTCTTAATGTTGACTATCTAAACAGTAATTGTTTTCTGTGGTAGTTGATTGTAAGAGAGTAGCTCAAATTTCTTTCGCGAAGATCAGGAAAGAATAATGTAGTTAGGATGTGACAAGGAGTTAGCTTGTCGCATTCTTATCGCTCAATGATTGATTGAGACATATGAAACCTTTCACAAATATCCATGTCATTATGGTTATCAATTCTCGGACCCCAACGTGTGGCCCTGCAATAGCCTTCATTCACATCAGACCTATCGAAATCACAACATGAATCTAATTTCTTATTACTATACTAAATCAAATAGAACTTTACGAACTGAAAGTGCTTAAGAATAGATAGTAGTAGAGTATTGTGGTGAACGAAAAATTTAAAGTAGGTTCTAATACGTCTAATGATGTTAAGATGATCATGAAATAAAAATACAATACAATTACCATCGTGTCATTTTTATTATTTTAAATTTGAATGTTATAAAAGTTTCATAATTATCTATTGAAAAAGAAAACGGCAAATACAAGTAACAGAACAGTTAAGTAAAAGCTTTCACATAAAAGCACCAATCCGAGTTTCGCGAAGCTTTAAAAGCTGTGCACAATAAAATTTACATATATACGAGATAATTATTAAAAGTCTAGAGTTTGTTAAAAAATCAAAATAAACTTTGTAAGGCTATTATGCTGCAAATGGTACAATTAAACGCAATTGTATTATTGGGGTTCGTTCTACGAATTCTTTTTTCTTCAGAGAATTGTTGAAGAAGAGTTTTAAAAAGTAATTTACATGACTACTTCCTGTGTTTTTGTGCGACGTTATCCTCTTGTATGTAAAAGTATTTTTTTATCATTACAGAAAATCTGCAGTCTGAATTAATGTTTAATCAAATTTCGGAATTGCATATACATATATGTATAGTATAAATTCTACTTGTTAACTTAGTTATTCCACAGGCTGTGTAACAAATTGTGATATATCTTTCGCTTCTTTGATAATAAGCATTCAAAATATATTCTCACAAAATTTCCTCCGATTCCATCAAAAATACTACTTAAGTTATCAAATTTGAATTGTTTGAATTTTGTTCTTTTCCATGAGTTTTGTCGCTAACGGTCCAAGTGCACGGATGTAAAAAAAAGTCAGTTCAAGTACATGCCTGAAGATGCCGAAAGGCGAAACCCGGGTCGTTAGCGACAAAACTCATGGAAAAGTACAAAATTCAAACAATTCAAATTTGATATTGAAATTCCATCAAGCACCCTCAGTCGAAATACTTAATTACTTAAGTTATGTTTACTTTCTCCTTCTAATCAAACTTCTTTTCAAACATGTTTTTTTTACTGATTTTTTAGATACAGAGAAAAAATGCACATCTAATGTTTTAACGTAAGTTGTTTTACGATAACTTATGAGTCAGTTTTTTGTAATCTTTATTCAGAATAGTAAATATTGTATAGTAAGTGGCACTGTTAAGGTACTGGTAATTAAAATAATACAGAAACTGGTATCAATTACTTTATTCGAATTTATTGGATAAATGCCTTCCATTTTGTTGATTATTATTTTAAATTTTAAAATAAATTCAATCTTACATATGAATAAAATTAGATGTGAAACTCACCTGCAAGATATATAATTATATATCAAAACAGCTTTTATATTCACTGTGAAAATTATTGTACCGCAAATTAACCCAATTTCGTTGAATATGAGAAATACGCCTATATACATAATACAAGTTAAAAATTAAACACCAAGTAGTGGAATGTGTGCCATTTCGTAAAGTGGCAACAGAAGATGTTAGAAACCCGCAAAGATCTACCATTCGTTATGTAAACCGACAGAAATGCACTCCACTTGCAGTAAATGCAGGTCTCTCTTCAAAGTGTTATAATAATCGCAGTCTAAACTGGAGCAACATTGCAAGAATATAAAAAAATGTTCATTAAAATATTCTCATTTAAGAATTAATTGCAATTCAGTAATGTAACCACGAACTCCAGTGAGTCATTATTGAGATGTTCCTTTCATTTATCCATTTTTTATCCTGTATATATATATATGTATAACCGTGTCCGTTCCCAATATAAAGCATGGCAAGTTCTTAGTTGAGTTTACCTAAAAATAAGTCGTTCTACGATAATTTACTTATAAACAATTTATCAACCACTCTTTTTCTGTGAGAGTAGATAAGTATGTTATAGGGCAAAAGCAGGCTTAGTTATAATGCTAATCATTCTCGTGACGTGCTGTTTTTAGTATCGGATCGGTGAAAGGGATTTTTTTGATTAATAATAGAAAAACAATGTCCGCAAATATATCAAACTGTATTCTTTCCTTGAGAATTCGAAAGTAATACGAATCGCATTTGCGTATTTGATACTAGACATGGTCAAAATTTTTATATTCATAACGAGAAAGGACTCCAATTCTTCTTAGCGCTACTGTCCGGAGAGCCCAAGGTTCACCCCGGACTCCGGGGTGAACCTTGGGCTCCTCAACCACTCGATCCTCCATCCGCCATTCGTTGACCTCCAGCACTCCGATGCTTAAGTAAAATTATTTCCATTTCATAGCTCACTTTCATATAATCTAAATCTAAAGAATTCACACTTGCATATAATCAATTCCGTATATGTATCTTCATTTGCCAGATATGTTGTAGTCGAATTATTTGCATATCTAATTACATAATTGTATGGTCTTTCTATTATTGTTATCAACAGAGTCTTTTTGATTCTGGTGATACTATCATCTATCATAATATTGTGTTTTCGTGCTGACATGGGCAAGTTTTTAGACTGAACGGTTGCTATATTTAGTTTAAATGAACACCTTACTGCAATACGAAGTTAACAAAAAATATTTGATAGGCGTCATCTATTATCGTCAAAACAGAACTTGATAAATTCGATAAAATAAAATAAGAATGATGTAGGGATGATAATATGTGACCGTATTATACCACTTAATATTTTACATACTTTTAAATATTCGACATTTACAGTTAATCAAAAAATTAAACAAAATTGTGCTACAGTTGCGTGCAAGGTTGGTTTCATTTACCCGTAGACTCTCGCAAGGCGGTGTGGTTTCTCAAGATTACCCTCGTTAGCAAAAACGCTACGCTTCTACTCCCTCGCGATATTCATTACTTCTAATTTGATTATAAGGGTTGACCTGATTTAATGACTTCTTTTTGAGCACATGCAGGATCTCCTGCTCGCGTTTGCAATTAATCTATTTCATAAACTTATATTAAATTTACTCCTTCCGGGGTCGGCGTTCCTAATTAGATTTTTCTCTCAAAAATATGATTATCCCTATCTTACCTTATTTGTTTGAAATTCTATAGAATTTCTCAAAGAGTAGCGAATTATTTTCCTTTTAGCTTTTTTAAATTATTTCATGAAGCAGTTGTTAAGAAACTTTATTTTTATACTGTCTTAAAGGAAAATATTTCAATTATACCCTTACTTTTGGCTGATTTAGACTAATCAGTGGTTATACTTATCAGGCACAGCTTAACTGCTTCGCTGGCAAACTTTATACCACCCATTTTTTTAATAATACAATATTGCTTGTTCTATACATCGAAAATTTTAATGGAAAGACTTTAAAACAATTTGGTTTTTTACAATAATAATAATATGTTAATATTCGTCAGTGATTACCCCGTTTTCCGTAAAAGCAGCTGAATTTATTTTATTGTATCATATTTTTTTACTAAATGCCCAGAGAAAAAAAACTTATCGGAGATATTTGAATAATAACCATAAACACTACAGAGGTTTCCGTTGATAACACTCTCAAAAATATGTACTCTTGCTTATAGTATAGTCACAGCGATTGTAAGATTCCGTATATTGAAATAAAATACAGTTTATATTTGTTGATGTAATATTGATATAGCTAAACTCGTTACTGAAATATACAAACTGACGTAATCGACGAGGCCATTTTCCAACGTTTAACAACCCGATTTTTATCAACGTTGCCACGATAGCATATCACTGTTATACATTCACTTAATAAATGTTACCCAAATGTCTCGTTAATTTTGATAAATGACCCTAAATCGTTTCCATAACATATTTTTTTACTATACATTCCATACCACAAACACCTACTTATTACCTAATATCCAGGGGCTTGGGGTTATCGATTCAACTATTTGAAGTGCTTAGTTTAAATATGCCCTATTTAAGATACAATAATATACACGTGAATTTCCTATTTAATGGGGGAGTAATAACATGCGTGTTAAGAAGACGACTGTAAATTAAGTGAATAATATTTACGCTTGTTTATATTATTGCAATAGATTCGGAAAAAAAATTCGATTATAAATTTGAAGTACTGGGTAGTTTTCTTATACACATTTTAAAATTGGTTTACGTATTTGATTTCTTTTGAAAAGGTTTGAAAGGAGAATGCGTTTTAAAATTACTTATTTTGATTTACATACACAGCATTAATAGATTTTGCTTAGCGAGTAAGCTATTTTATACTGTAACAAAATCCCATAAAATAGAGTTGCTATAAAGTAAGTGATTATTAAACAAAGTATCAGGATTTTTTAAATGTAAATTTATATGAATTAATTTAAATACTATTTACCATAAAGAAATGTGCCCTTCAATATATTAATAAAAACACAATAATTCTTTGTACTCTATTTTAAAAGGTCAGGACGGGTTTCGCTCATGGCGAGCATTTCAACTAAGGGAAATGGTTTTAATCATTATAGTTTAGTAAAAAAATTATGGTAATTGTATTTTTTATTTGTAATAGTATTGACACTTCATACCATTCAATCAAATAAAAACAATAAATAAAATGATCGTATTTAATATTTTTGCTTAGAAAAACTTATATTTGATATTATTATAATAACCAATAAGTGTATGATACATTTTCAAAAAGATTTAAAAAAAAAACTAAGCATACTTCATTGCGTCACGTTTGTACGTTGAATATTATTATTTCATATAAATTAAACAGTTCACGTCGCCTCTGATTTTTTTGTTTGTATTAATCTTACGCTGTTATATTAAGTACGTGATGAAAGTTAGTTCGGGCTGATTAGTTTAGATATTCGAACGTTACCTGTCGAGTCACGTTACGAGCTTTCCTTCACCGCCGTAAAGTTTTCCCGCCATCGCGTAGAAGGAAACTGGCAACCGGCGGAAGTCACGCAACCACGTCCGACTGCTAATCGGTTTGACGGTTACCAATAACGTTTTTACAAATTTTCTTCTATCGCAAACATCAATAGTGATTATCCTTGTTGTATTTGTCTGAGCCAGCGCCATGGGAATCATATCGCGTGATCGTGAAGACTATTTCAAATGCGCCGTTATCTGTAGCACGCGATATCCCTTTGGCAATATTCTGCAAACACTGCAGCGATGTTACGTTTACTCGATACGTTTCACACCGCTTTTTATGAAAAACCTGACTTTTAGTGACCAATTGTTATACTTCTAGCGATGTGCTTATTGTGGTATTCAAATTGTTAAAACATTATTTACTTTTAGGGTGTTCACTGTCAATACTTGGTGGAAAGGCATTATATTAATAAAAACACAATATTCCTTTGTACTTTATTCCACTTTATTTAATAGTTCGAAGCGGTTACGCTCATTGCAAGCATTTTCAACTGATGTAGACAACGTCACAATAATGTGACAACTCAGTTGACAATGCTCGCAATGAGCGAAACCGGTCCTGACCTATTAAATAAAGTGGGATAAAGTACAAAAGAATATTCTGTTTTTATTAATTAAAAAATTTCATTTACATTTTCATCAAAATTTCCGTAATTTGGTAATCATTAATGTTTTAATAGGGTAAAAATATCAACGTATTTAGTTTTTAGTTTTTTTTTATAGTATTAGTTTAAACCTGCATTTTCTCAGCTTTATACTGGCTTGGAATAGATAAACAAATTGTTATTTACTCTGACATCCTAATTTATATTACAATTATATTGTAATATCATATTTCATAAATGTAAAAAAATAGCTATAAACTAATGTTATAAAAAAATAGAACTAATTACGTTGATATTTTTACCCTATTACAATGGAGTTCCTCCAAGTAAATGCCAATTCAATCAATTAATGTTTAGTCAAGTAATGTGACAAATATATATATCCCATGTATCAAATCAAAATATTGTAACGTAATAAAATTACTGAAATAGTATCAAAATAAGAATTTGTTCTTGTTAAAAAAATATATAAAACTGTTTTATTAGTCATACATTTCAAATTTGACCTAGTCTCGAAATCGCAATATGTTAACAGTCTGAGATGGATTTTTCAATATAATAAATAGCCGAAAACGAGCGATGCTTTTTTTAACATTTCATGTACGTATATGATTTATTTTAATGCGCATTCTGTCGTTTTTTTGGATGTTTTTGTATTCGTTTCCAAGCGAAAAATTATAAAACTTTCAATGAAATGTAAAAAGTTTAACATTTATTATCGTCAACTTATTACTGAAGTTCGGATTTATTTTATTTGGTTCTCAATCAAAACAATTACAACTTTAATGATAAAATTTTATGCGTCTCAAAATTGCCATGAAGTGTCGTAAAACATTTTTGAATTTTTTGCCATAACTATAGAAATACTCGCATAAAAATAAGCTCGAATAGGTTTATCAAATAACTTTTGATTAATTACATTTAAGTAACTTTTTGCATTAATTTTACTTTAGGCCCACCGTGCACAGGTGCTCGGCTTGTTCAAATTTAAAACTTATACTTTTTGATACAACTTTTCTATCTTGGCGATACTTGAGAATAATTCTTTTTATTCTATGAACATTTATTTTACAAAATTCATCGCTTACGGGAAGAGACAGTCTTCAATTTCGCGACCTGTTTGAAAATTTATTAATATTTGATCGTTCTGGTGTTTTTGTTTTTTCATTCTAACATTGTTTTACAGCCATACAAACAGCTTTAATAAAACAAAAACATTCTACTTCACTCTGAACATTAATATTCATGCATCAAATAATAATTTATGTGAATATTAAATGCCCTAGGTAGGTGAGGACTAAATCTTATGGGGAGATTAACCTTTAGGGCTGTTATCTCGTTATGCGAATGGCTGATTTAGGTGTCTCAGGGGAACTTAAAGAGGTCAAAATTATTTTCTCATAATTTCTTAAAAGTTAACTGAATATTGAAAATTGTAATGTACTTTTTTAGCATGATATAAAAATCGTTTTTAATGATCAATTATAAATGAACATTTGTCATTGATTTAGGTCAGTCGCCAATTAAAGAAGATCGTTTTTCACTTTTATAATACTCTAATTCTAATATTTTAATTCTTAGTGATCTGTGCTGATCTTTAACTAGTACTGAAATTATTCAAAACTTTTATCTGCAATTTTTCAATATTTCTTAAAATCATTTTTAGTTTATTGACTACATATGAAAAAAGAAGTTCCTATCATCAACAGATTTTCTAGCTTTACGTTATCACAAAATTTTCTTTAAATAGCCAAACACTATTTAATAGAACTCGATATCGGAAAATATAAAAATCAACACCTAATTCAGATTACATACTATACATATATTGTTTGATACATTCATTGTTAACAGAAGGGATATGTGAAATTTATCTTTTATAAAATCCTATTAACTAAGCAACTCAAGGGTTAAGCTCTATTTCTTTCAGTGTTCCTTAGGGAACGTTTACCTTTTCCTTCTTCCTGTATATTTTATTATTATCTTTCTAGAAGAATTATTATTGTATCCACAAATATATGACCTTTGGGTTATTTAATTACACTGTTTTTTTTTGCAGAAATTAATCATGTTTACTCTGTAGCCGAATATATAACATTTAACAATTTTAAAATAAATATTTTATCACTTCTATAAATAGCATGTTCTATACAAATCAGTGGTAGGCAACCTACTACTGCCAGTTAATTGAATTATCCACTACAGAATTGTAAGTTACCCGCCAAAAAAATATGATATCTTGGAAACACGTGCTATGTGCATGTCAACTGATAAAACTCCGTAGATCAGATAAAAAATATTGCGATGAGCGAAACCCGTCCTGGTCCTAATAAATAATAGTGGAATAAATACAAAATAACGTTTTATTATTTTTAATAATATATAATGCATCCAATTAGTCAAAAGTTGTCTGTATAAAATGAGGGAATTATTTACAAGCCCTGTTAATTCCAAAGATGTTCAAACATGAATCATGAATGTAATTTAATAGATAAAAATAAATTTTGAAAATATTTTTTAGAAAAACAATATTGCTTGACAACATCTAAAATATCATTCCAAAGACTAAAAATACTTTTAAAATGTACATTGTTTTTCAAAATGAAATTCAAGTTTCATTTTTAACCATTTTGGAATAAGCAAGTAATACCTTCAAATTATATATTTTATTATATGATGATTTTTTCGTTTTCGGCCTCTATCCATGGTTCTTGTATAGATGTAACCTAGTATAGCGTATCGGGCCACTTTATGTCTACCCGCCCTATTGCACTTTAAACAGATTTAAAACGTTTCGTGTGCTAGATTTTTTAAAATGTAATTTGTAAATTGAACGAAATCATAATACACTTTTGTTATTTTTGAACATCCATACATATTTTTAATGACTCACTTTATGTGTATTGCTTTTTAGAAAGTTTTTTTGATTTATCGTGAACCATAATGAGTTAATATTTATGTGTAATATAACATATGTATTTACGAAATATGTAATTTGGCTTTAAAAAATTATCGTTTTGTTGAAAACGGCGTTCTTGAAGGGAGCGCTTTACGAGGGACTGCGTCACGCGCTTAAGAAAACAGCTATATAGCAGGGAGCACTGTAGGAGAGTTAACTATATAATGCTACTATTCCTACTTCTTTCTTAATATTTTTTAAGTTTTTTCGGCAAAGGAACTAGTTTTTAATGCTATATTTATTCAGCGCAGGTATTTGATTTTCCGAATAAATTGCAACCAAATATTGGTAGAGTCGTTGTTAAAACACCCTTTCCGCACACCTTAATGTTTGGAGGCCTTAACATCGAAGGGCAGGCGCACTCTTTTCGCAAGACGATTCTCATGGGGCCCCGTACCGACGACATAAATCCTGATATATTTTATCTAATAACACTTTATTCGCCACAATAACAATTCACTCGAGTGATATAGCCGCAACAGCAGGCCCGCGAGAGGAGTAACAGACCCTTGGCTTAAAAGACGCCAAGTCCTATGGCCTTCCGTCTCCTACGTCCGGGCGGAATGTCAGACCTTTTTATATTATCCTCAATAAAAAGCTTTTCTATCCAGCCAGGCCGAAAGCCTTTCAGAGTGGAAACTCAAAGTGCTGACATCAGCTAATACAACTTTATCCGAAGTGACACTCTTGCGGTATGAATCGGTCTTAAATTGTTATTTGAACATATCCTGTAAATAAATAAATCCCTTTTAAGTGAGTGTTTGACTGGAAATTCGTAAACGAATCGGTCGCTGCTTGGATTCAATTAATCTGGAATGAATGGGTATTTATTTTTCTTTTTAATTCTTATTTAACAATTATTATTATTGTTCTGAATTGAAATATTTTAAGAGATGCGGCTTTTATTAATGTCGATTGCAGATATTTAAATATATAAAATTGTTATTAAAAACCAAAATTATTTCACAAAAAACACTTCTTCTACAATCTTTTCACAGATCGTTTACGATCTTTATTCGATTCGTTGGAAAATAATTGTCATTACAAATATGTAGATAAAAAATATTTATTATTATTTCGCACTTTTACCAAAATGCACATCTGGGAAAATAATTCTTCAAAATAAAGTTTATTTTTTGCACGTTTCAAAAATACTTATCTCCAAAGATACTGAAAACTGCGAAAATCTATAGTATATGTTTCTATGTTGTCATCCATGCGATTTGTATTATACTTTATCTTATTTGTAACTTACACTCTTCCTTATGACTCGCATGGCAATTCTTTTTATAGAATCCCAGCGTTTCAAGTGAAGCTGTTTTACGGGAACTGCTCATCATTCAGCCGACAATCTTCATTGAATATAGAAGAAAGTTGTGGATATGAAAGGAAGTGTAGTACGCTAGAACGGCAAAAGAGCTAATACAATCATTATTTTAACTGAGACTTGTATATTTAACAAAATATTTTATATATTATATTACATATAATATAATATGTACTTTCTTTGATGCATCCCAAAATATTCCATATCGACAAAAACTTTGTTCCTAAGATGGGTCGTTGTTCTATCTTCTAACGGCATGCAAATTCGCCTAATAAAGTTTTTGTGACTAAGGGCTGTGGTTTGAAGAAACGAAGGGAAAATCAATAGTGTATGCAAATGGTATGCTAAGAATCTAGTGCAGTACAGTGTGACATATTTATTAGAGCAATAACTCGAAGTCAGTCGATCCAACTATCATCACGATAAAGCAAAAACTCGACCACTGTCTAATACATTTAAAACTTCTAAAATACACGTTTCTATAGACACAATCACTAATAACTTTTTTTAAATGTGTTGTTTAATTCAACTGGTATAATTTTACATTTTTCTATCTATTTCACGCTTTTTAATAATATAACCTTTAAAAGCATTTCTCGTACGGTAGAAGATAAAGTGGTAAACGATAAATATGTGGTGAACATCATCTGGGGAGCGGATATGATGAGAAATTTTTTTCTCATTATGCCATTTTTTAAAATCGAGAATAATTTCGGATATCACAGACAATCATACTTTTGAACAAAAATGTTTAAATCGAATGAAAAAATAACGTATGAAACTCTTCATACCGGAATTCGAACCCGTTTGCACTTCACCAACGCAAACGATGTTGATCAAGCGACCATATAAATGGCAAATATTTCAACAGTAAAATTGCTTTGGATGTTTCATTCATTCATTTGTATAAAATATATTATTGTAAAATAACACGGAATCGATCTTTTACAGCTATGTAGATCTTTTGAGTCGCCCTATTAAAGTGCACATCAGTGTCAAAATAAACTTTATCATTTAGTCGACCACTTCGCACGAAAGCGTCTGCTTTCATAGTAGCTTAAAGCTTTACGGATTTAATCTCAAATGAATTATTTCACTACACTGGCCGGCTGGTCTTGGTATATATCTTCCACGTAAATAAATCTCTAGTTATCCTTAAAGGTTTTCATGAGATTTTTTTTATTTGATTGCAAGAGATTTAATTTTTGTTCGAAATTAATAAAGCCCTTTTAATTACTATATATATTAATAGCGCATAAAAAATAATGGTCTTTTGTTTCATACGTAAACTTTCAAAAACTCAATTAAAACTCTACGAAAAATTGATGTTCTTTTGTTTCATAAGTGCTTTAAAAGCTCGTTTATAAAACAAAAGAACATAAATTTTTCATAGTGTAGACAAAATTTATTAGGAGTCCATATGCTCCACATTGAAAGCGTACATGATCTCAAAATGCCAACGGAGTTTAAAATTAAATTCAGTATGCCTAAAATCATACTTCACTTAAACAAATAACGGACTCAAGTTAAAGAATTCATCATTTACTTTTGCCATTAGTCCTCAAAAATCGTATTACTTTTTGTATGGTTAACGGAACACACAAGCACGCTATTGTGTATTTCTTTCAAATCTGTATGCATTGAAAGTTACATAAGAACGAACCTTACCACTTTATCTAAAACATGTATTGTTCGGACGAGTCCAATTTTCTTTGCTATGAATAGAAAGAAAACATACGTAATCTTCTTTCAAATAGTGAGTACAGGCATGTGGTTATGATGTTGTCTAAAATACAATTATTTTTCATGATCGTGTTCTACCCATTGGTATCAAATATCAATGTTTACAACCTAAATAGATTAGAATCAATACGTTCAATATATTAATTCACATTTATTTTCATATTTTTTTTTATGTAATTTAAATCTTATAGTGAAATTTAAATTCAAAAAAGTAACCATCAAAAGCGCGAAACACGTCAGCAAACTTCTTATCGTCCTCTTTATGTAAATTTAAAATCAAAGGAAAGATATTATATTAACAATAACAATCGTTTAACATTTTAGCCTCGTTAACAAAAGTTTCTCGCAATCAATGTATTGTACAAATATTGATAGGCTATTTTTTCATTTGCATCTTTTTAAATGGTATAAAAAATAAATATTATTGACAATTCGGTCCATTAGAGGTGAAGTGAGCCAAGTGATATTTGAGAAAAAAATAAGTTACAACAGTCTACACGTCGTAGTTAGTATCGTAAAAGTGAAATAACCTCAGTTAATACAAATTGCAATGCTGTTATCTAAGGAAAATAAATTATTCTTCTTCTTCTTCTTTTGCCATGTTCGCTCCCTATGTGGAGCATATGGCCGCCACGCGGCACCTCCATGTTTCCCTGTCTCCCGCCAATAGCTTTGCTTCCTCCCATGACATGCCAGCATCCCTCAGTTCCGCCGAGTACATCCTATGGATAGTACCCGACGGACGTCCAGGACGCCGGAATTCCACCGGTTGAAAGAAGAGGCAGGCAGGATTGAGGCTTTCCGGAGGCATCCGCAGCACGTGACCCAGCCAGTTCCAACGTCTCTCCATAACCACTGACGTGACGGGACGCTGTCTTGCACGCTCCCTTATCTCAGAATTCCTCACAAAATCAAACCACCTCACCCCCATTATCCGACGCAAGCATCTGTTCTCGAAGCTCAGTATACGGTTTTTCTGAGTCTTCGTCAGGTGCCATGATTCGCAATAAATTATTCAGTCCAGCAAAACACCAAGTAAAGACGTGATTGTACTTAAAAGTCCAAGAAAGAAGTGTTAGCGTTTTACGAATTGGCTCACTTCACCTCTCGAAGGCTCAATTATATTTGCTGAAAAGAAACTCATATTCAGATTTTTATTCATATCAATTTCAAGTAATCTTTTTGTACTCTATTAGTCTATTACATTTGTAGAATGAAAAGAAAACTTTAATCTGCATTTGTCAATCGTGTGTCAGGGCTAACTAACGTGTGCTTGCTATCACCGTTGAATAATTTGTAATAAGTTACAGTAGAACCGTAATACGCTATAAAACTTTTCCATGACGCCTTCCTTATAAAGTTGTTTATTTAGGCTGCGCTATCGCAAAACAGAGTAAGAACAATTTGCGAAAATAAACCACGTACAAAATGTAATATTGATACTAGGGCATCCAATCCCGGACCCTGTTTGTAATCCCAAGATTCCGGAATTCACGTTTTTTTCAATCCCGGAATCCTGCAACATTCACCATTAAATCCTGGACAAATTCGGGATTTCAAAAAATTTTGGTCGCAATTTTGAAATACTGTGAAAAAAATTAAGACTATTTTTAGCTCGCGCAGATTTCAAAATTTTTGTCTGGTTGCCTGTTTTCAGAAACTTTTCGAAAATTTTGCACTTTTTAAACTCAATCCCAAAATCCCGGAATCATCACTGTCACAATCCCGAAAATTTTGGGATCACATGATTGGACGGGATCCGGGATCTCGGGATCGGACGCCCTAATTGGTACGTAATCGTAACGTGTAATCCATACACTGCCGAGAGGTCGATATCTTCCACCATTTCTTCTGCAATTTTTTCAGCAAACTTGTAATTGGCATTTCACACTCATACCGAACAACGACTTTACTTAGCCACGTCCCACTTAAATTGTAATGAAGACCATAAGTGTCTCAGGGATAATTTCCCAAAGTCAAACTAAATGAAATAACTACATCATGTTATGTTAATCATTAAGCAGAGACTCGAGATCTACTCGTTCTTCTTTTTTTGGAAGCAAAGATTATTTTATCAAATATTTTTTGATAGCTCCAATTTCTCGAGGCTAAATGTTTTTGAAAAATTGTCGCTAAAGCTCTTAAAAATAATTTCTAGAAATGTCTTCACACACCTAGGAATTAACCAGTTGCTGTGTGCGAAAGTGTTTTATTGTAATATTAGTAACTAAATGGAAGGTTTTATAAAAGGAAGTCGCTAAGAATCAACAGATACTTCAGAGAAAACTAAATATCAATCGCTTACCTATAATACTGAATAGTTATTGAAAACTATGTTCATTTTACCGGTGATTGTCTTTTGCTATTTCTCAGCACTTCAGTCGAAAAAATGTTTCGTACGAGGTTTTGATTTAGAAAGGCCGATTGATCAAAACGTGAGGTCATTGAATCGGTGATATCGTAATATTACACAACACAACCAGTCGGCATTTTACCTACTGACCTATGCTGGGAGTTCGTTGCCCCAGTATAGTTATTAACCTACCTAGCTGTAAATATACCAAACTCGTTTCCATCACACCGGGCGATAGATCGCTATTGTTTTCTTCTTGTCCGGCTTGTTTGTTTTTTGTCCCATAGGAATGACGGCTGGAGATAAAGTACCCTTACTTTTAGATCAGGCATATCAAACAAAGAGCAACGATGAAATCAAATTACGTGGTAACACCGAACACAATTGAATTGCAATTTATGATGTGCAGAAAAGATTTGGGATTTTATCTATTTTTGCCAATATTCGACCACGTATTAGTTTGCTTTTACTGTAAAGCGGATAGATGCATTATGAAAAATTTCGACATACTGCCTTATAAAAAAATCCAAAGCACCAACTCCAACTTTAAAATAAAGAACAATTCTACTCCAAATATTTTTTATTAATTTTGAATCGTTCAAATTATGTACATTCACACAAGTCTAGATAATTTGAACGATTCAAATTTAATATTGAAGTTCAACCAAGCACCTTCGGCCGAAATCGTATATATTTTTATACCATCAGATCATCTTTAGTTAGCCTAGCATGCAGGGGCGACACTATGGACTATTGTCGTTTGAATACACGTTAAACACTTTTTTTGTTGGGTCTGAGTCGTAAAATTTTTCCGACTCTGACTCCACAGCTCGCTTATAACAATAACTGATTCAAAGAGAATCGAATCACTTATCTCTATTTTTAGTGGCGGTAAGTATATGATAAAAATATGCAGTCGGAAACAGTATGCCTCATTTTCAAATCGATTCGGTGGGAAGAGATAAACAAGTCACAGTTATCAATGCAAATTCACGAGTCGATTACCAAGTCAACGTTTGAAAATGTCCAATCAGGGATTCGAATTCGGGTACGGTGACCGAAATATTTTTCATTTTCATATTCTGTATAAAATGTAGTAAAATTAGATAAACTCTTAATTCCTTAATACAATTTGTGTAATATTTTTTTTTTGTGTGCTTTCCCCATAGTATACTTTGGATTTGTATAATTTTGACCGTTACATAAATAGCGATGAGTTAAACCGTAAACGAACCGGCTGAGGTCTTTCGGATTGAATAGTTGTAAGGATCTTTTTTGTATTTATATTACAATGCCAATTCATCGTGGCTTAACAACTATAATGGTAATCTTAATGTAATATTTTTATCTTTTTTTCCGTGTATTCTCAATCTTGTCTTGATATAAATAAAAACATACAGATATAATAAAATTGACTAACATTGATGTTTTGTTATAATTGTTGCTGGAAACATAATTATACTTCAATTACAATACCATTGAATTGATCGAATTGGCATTAAATTAGCAAGAACTCCATAGCAATAAAGTTAAAAAATATGTTAAAGATATAAAATCCTACAAATATTATTTTATATATGGTTAATTGGTATGTAATTTCGGCTTATGCCTTCATTAGAACTGTGTTGAAATTTACAATAACTAACTTAGAATATATAAACAATACATTCAGTCATCTACTCTAACATTCTAGTTTATATTACAATTTCTAGTATTATATTTTTAATAACCTGACTTAAATGTTTCTTGGAACGATAACAATATAATACTAGCTGTAAGCCCGTTGCCCAGCAACGTGAGATTTTTGTTGCAAAGTATTTAATTTAATTTAATTTTATATTATTTTATGTTATTTTATTTTATTTTATTTTATTTTATTTTATTTTATTTTATTTTATTTTATTTAATTTAATTAAATTTTATTTAATTTTGTTTAATTTTATTTAATTTTATTTTAATTTATTTTATTTTATTTTATTGTATTTTATTTTTATTTATTTTATTTTTATTAGAAATTTCGTAAATTATTTAATTTTTGGAATAATGTTTAAGTTTGCTTACAACCATTTTTCGTAGTAGCCGAAATTTCGTTTATATTTAATTTTTGGAATAATGTTCAAGTTTGCTAACAACCATTTTTCGTAGGAGCAGAAATTTCGTAAATCATTTAATATTTAGAATAATGTTCAAGTTTGCTAACAACCATTTTTCGTAGTAGCAGAAATTTCGTAAATTATTTAATTTTTGAAATAATGTTTAAGTTTGCTAACAACCATTTTTCGTAGTAGCCGAAATGTCTTAAATTATTTAATTTTTGAAATAATGTTCAAGTTTGCTAACAACCATTTTTCGTAGTAGCAGAAATTTCGTAAATTATTTAATTTTTGAAATCATGTTTAAGTTTGCTAACAACCATTTTTCGTAGGAGCAGAAATTTCGTAAATTATTTAATATTTGGAATAATGTTCAAGTTTGCTAACAACCATTTTTCGTAGGAGCAGAAATTTCGTAAATTATTTAATATTTGGAATAATGTTCAAGTTTGCTAACAACCATTTTTCGTAGGAGCAGAAATTTCGTAAATTATTTAATATTTGGAATAATGTTCAAGTTTGCTAACAACCATTTTTCGTAGTAGCAGAAATTTCGTAAATTATTTAATTTTTGAAATAATGTTTAAGTTTGCTAACAACCATTTTTCGTAGGAGCAGAAATTTCGTAAATTATTTAATATTTGGAATAATGTTCAAGTTTGCTAACAACCATTTTTCGTAGGAGCAGAAATTTCGTAAATTATTTAATATTTGGAATAATGTTCAAGTTTGCTAACAACCATTTTTCGTAGGAGCAGAAATTTCGTAAATTATTTAATATTTGGAATAATGTTCAAGTTTGCTAACAACCATTTTTCGTAGGAGCAGAAATTTCGTAAATTATTTAATATTTGGAATAATGTTCAAGTTTGCTAACAACCATTTTTCGTAGTAGCAGAAATTTCGTAAATTATTTAATTTTTGAAATAATGTTTAAGTTTGCTAACAACCATTTTTCGTAGGAGCAGAAATTTCGTAAATTATTTAATATTTGGAATAATGTTCAAGTTTGCTAACAACCATTTTTCGTAGGAGCAGAAATTTCGTAAATTATTTAATATTTGGAATAATGTTCAAGTTTGCTAACAACCATTTTTCGTAGGAGCAGAAATTTCGTAAATTATTTAATATTTGGAATAATGTTCAAGTTTGCTAACAACCATTTTTCGTAGTAGCAGAAATTTCGTAAATTATTTAATTTTTGAAATAATGTTTAAGTTTGCTAACAACCATTTTTCGTAGGAGCAGAAATTTCGTAAATTATTTAATATTTGGAATAATGTTCAAGTTTGCTAACAACCATTTTTCGTAGGAGCAGAAATATCGTAAATTATTATATTTTGGAATAATGTTTAAGTTTGCTTACAACCATTTTTCGTAGGAGCAGAAATTTCGTAAATTATTTAATATTTGGAATAATGTTCAAGTTTGCTAACAACCATTTTTCGTAGGAGCAGAAATTTCGTAAATTATTTAATATTTGGAATAATGTTCAAGTTTGCTAACAACCATTTTTCGTAGGAGCAGAAATTTCGTAAATTATTTAATATTTGGAATAATGTTCAAGTTTGCTAACAACCATTTTTCGTAGTAGCAGAAATTTCGTAAATTATTTAATTTTTGAAATAATGTTTAAGTTTGCTAACAACCATTTTTCGTAGGAGCAGAAATTTCGTAAATTATTTAATATTTGGAATAATGTTCAAGTTTGCTAACAACCATTTTTCGTAGGAGCAGAAATTTCGTAAATTATTTAATATTTGGAATAATGTTCAAGTTTGCTAACAACCATTTTTCGTAGGAGCAGAAATTTCGTAAATTATTTAATATTTGGAATAATGTTCAAGTTTGCTAACAACCATTTTTCGTAGTAGCAGAAATTTCGTAAATTATTTAATTTTTGAAATAATGTTTAAGTTTGCTAACAACCATTTTTCGTAGGAGCAGAAATTTCGTAAATTATTTAATATTTGGAATAATGTTCAAGTTTGCTAACAACCATTTTTCGTAGGAGCAGAAATTTCGTAAATTATTTAATATTTGGAATAATGTTCAAGTTTGCTAACAACCATTTTTCGTAGTAGCAGAAATTTCGTAAATTATTTAATTTTTGAAATAATGTTTAAGTTTGCTAACAACCATTTTTCGTAGGAGCAGAAATTTCGTAAATTATTTAATATTTGGAATAATGTTCAAGTTTGCTAACAACCATTTTTCGTAGGAGCAGAAATTTCGTAAATTATTTAATATTTGGAATAATGTTCAAGTTTGCTAACAACCATTTTTCGTAGGAGCAGAAATTTCGTAAATTATTTAATATTTGGAATAATGTTCAAGTTTGCTAACATCCATTTTTCGTAGGAGCAGAAATTTCGTAAATTATTTAATATTTGGAATAATGTTCAAGTTTGCTAACAACCATTTTTCGTAGTAGCAGAAATTTCGTAAATTATTTAATTTTTGAAATAATGTTTAAGTTTGCTAACAACCATTTTTCGTAGGAGCAGAAATTTCGTAAATTATTTAATATTTGGAATAATGTTCAAGTTTGCTAACAACCATTTTTCGTAGTAGCAGAAATTTCGTAAAATATTTAATTTTTGGAATAATGTTTAAGTTTGTTAACAACCATTTTTCGTAGGAGCAGAAATTTCGTAAATTATTTAATATTTGGAATAATGTTCAAGTTTGCTAACAACCATTTTTCGTAGTAGCAGAAATTTCGTAAATTATTTAATTTTTGAAATAATGTTTAAGTTTGCTAACAACCATTTTTCGTAGGAGCAGAAATTTCGTAAATTATTTAATATTTGGAATAATGTTCAAGTTTGCTAACAACCATTTTTCGTAGGAGCAGAAATATCGTAAATTATTATATTTTGGAATAATGTTTAAGTTTGCTTACAACCATTTTTCGTAGGAGCAGAAATTTCGTAAATTATTTAATATTTGGAATAATGTTCAAGTTTGCTAACAACCATTTTTCGTAGGAGCAGAAATTTCGTAAATTATTTAATATTTGGAATAATGTTCAAGTTTGCTAACAACCATTTTTCGTAGGAGCAGAAATTTCGTAAATTATTTAATATTTGGAATAATGTTCAAGTTTGCTAACAACCATTTTTCGTAGTAGCAGAAATTTCGTAAATTATTTAATTTTTGAAATAATGTTTAAGTTTGCTAACAACCATTTTTCGTAGGAGCAGAAATTTCGTAAATTATTTAATATTTGGAATAATGTTCAAGTTTGCTAACAACCATTTTTCGTAGGAGCAGAAATTTCGTAAATTATTTAATATTTGGAATAATGTTCAAGTTTGCTAACAACCATTTTTCGTAGGAGCAGAAATTTCGTAAATTATTTAATATTTGGAATAATGTTCAAGTTTGCTAACAACCATTTTTCGTAGTAGCAGAAATTTCGTAAATTATTTAATTTTTGAAATAATGTTTAAGTTTGCTAACAACCATTTTTCGTAGGAGCAGAAATTTCGTAAATTATTTAATATTTGGAATAATGTTCAAGTTTGCTAACAACCATTTTTCGTAGGAGCAGAAATTTCGTAAATTATTTAATATTTGGAATAATGTTCAAGTTTGCTAACAACCATTTTTCGTAGTAGCAGAAATTTCGTAAATTATTTAATTTTTGAAATAATGTTTAAGTTTGCTAACAACCATTTTTCGTAGGAGCAGAAATTTCGTAAATTATTTAATATTTGGAATAATGTTCAAGTTTGCTAACAACCATTTTTCGTAGGAGCAGAAATTTCGTAAATTATTTAATATTTGGAATAATGTTCAAGTTTGCTAACAACCATTTTTCGTAGGAGCAGAAATTTCGTAAATTATTTAATATTTGGAATAATGTTCAAGTTTGCTAACATCCATTTTTCGTAGGAGCAGAAATTTCGTAAATTATTTAATATTTGGAATAATGTTCAAGTTTGCTAACAACCATTTTTCGTAGTAGCAGAAATTTCGTAAATTATTTAATTTTTGAAATAATGTTTAAGTTTGCTAACAACCATTTTTCGTAGGAGCAGAAATTTCGTAAATTATTTAATATTTGGAATAATGTTCAAGTTTGCTAACAACCATTTTTCGTAGGAGCAGAAATTTCGTAAATTATTTAATATTTGGAATAATGTTCAAGTTTGCTAACAACCATTTTTCGTAGGAGCAGAAATTTCGTAAATTATTTAATATTTGGAATAATGTTCAAGTTTGCTAACATCCATTTTTCGTAGGAGCAGAAATTTCGTAAATTATTTAATATTTGGAATAATGTTCAAGTTTGCTAACAACCATTTTTCGTAGTAGCAGAAATTTCGTAAATTATTTAATTTTTGAAATAATGTTTAAGTTTGCTAACAACCATTTTTCGTAGGAGCAGAAATTTCGTAAATTATTTAATATTTGGAATAATGTTCAAGTTTGCTAACAACCATTTTTCGTAGGAGCAGAAATTTCGTAAATTATTTAATATTTGGAATAATGTTCAAGTTTGCTAACAACCATTTTTCGTAGGAGCAGAAATTTCGTAAATTATTTAATATTTGGAATAATGTTCAAGTTTGCTAACAACCATTTTTCGTAGTAGCAGAAATTTCGTAAATTATTTAATTTTTGAAATAATGTTTAAGTTTGCTAACAACCATTTTTCGTAGGAGCAGAAATTTCGTAAATTATTTAATATTTGGAATAATGTTCAAGTTTGCTAACAACCATTTTTCGTAGGAGCAGAAATTTCGTAAATTATTTAATATTTGGAATAATGTTCAAGTTTGCTAACAACCATTTTTCGTAGGAGCAGAAATTTCGTAAATTATTTAATATTTGGAATAATGTTCAAGTTTGCTAACAACCATTTTTCGTAGTAGCAGAAATTTCGTAAATTATTTAATTTTTGAAATAATGTTTAAGTTTGCTAACAACCATTTTTCGTAGGAGCAGAAATTTCGTAAATTATTTAATATTTGGAATAATGTTCAAGTTTGCTAACAACCATTTTTCGTAGGAGCAGAAATATCGTAAATTATTATATTTTGGAATAATGTTTAAGTTTGCTTACAACCATTTTTCGTAGTAGCAGAAATTTCGTAAATTATTAAATCTTTGGAATAATGTTGAAGTTTGCTAACAACCATTTTTCGTGGTAGCAGAAATTTCGTAAATTATTATATCTTGGAATAATGTTTAAGTTTGCTAACAACCATTTTTCGTAAATTATTAAATCTTTGGAATAATGTTCAAGTTTGCTAACAATCATTTTTCGTAGTACCATAAATCGACCTCGGCGCATATATCGACAGCCCTGCAAAGGTTTCAAGTGTGCAAACAAATATATTTCGTAGAAAAAGAAAAATATCTTGGAATCATTTTTTTTGAATTGGCCACACTAAGTATTTGACATATTCTATTTTTGAATTTTCAATACAAACAAACAATCAAAGTCAAGTTTGAAATAGTTCTTTTTTCAAATGCTTAATATATATAATCTTATTTTGTCGCACCTGAAAGTTTGCCCTTTACCTTAGCGGTAAGACGTTCCGTTCATATTGCAAAGTTCCAAGTTTCGAATCCGACCCGCGGCAGAAATAAAATGTGAAATAAAGTTTAGCGTTTTTTCACATTTAAAACTATGTGCTTCTTCAGCGTTATGAAAAAATACTTCTAGTATGAATAAAAAAAATGTCGACAGTCGGGCTGGGGATGAGGAGGGGGAGGGGAAATCGGTGACAATCATATAGAAGATGGATGACACTGAACAAAATCTGTCAAATCAGCTCCCTAGCCCTATAATTATAGCTTTAAAAAATCGAATCAGTTCATTTGATTATTTAAAAAACTTCGTAGCCATGCAAATTTTGAAATAAAGTTCTCTCAATATTAATTACGATGCTTTAGTTCTAAGCCAGGAAATTTGAATTTTGAATATAAAAAGACGTCCATTCCAATTGGCCGAAAAATGTGATGTTCAAAATATGTTCAAAATAAATCGCTATCATTGGGCGAAGTGGACATCAGTACGCACACATTTGTGAAAAGTAAAAAGTGAAAAGTAAAAAGTGAAAAGTGAAAACTTATTTTATCGGCTATTAATATATAGATCATTGTTCACATAAGCATTGTCATCAATGTTGGATTCGCTAAATGCAAAAATAACTTCAGTAGATAGTAACTAGGCAATGTATGATATAATATTTCATTAGTCGGTATGCATGGCTGGGAATTAGATCACTTGCGGTATTTTATGTCCTTTGAGTTTTGATGGAGATATGTACATTGAATAAGATACAACCTTCATTTTTTTTTTACTGTACTGGCACGAGTTTTTGTGAATACAAAATGTTTCGTCATTTTTTGTGACGTAAATGAAATGAACTTAAGGTTACATAATATTTTATTTTTTATCAATGTTACTCGATATAACACAGCAGTATGTCTTGCGTATATGTGGTGTTCGCAATTTCAATTAAATTACGTATTTGAATAAATATATAATACCTAACATACGGCATGTCTTTTGGCAGTCTATATTCATTCTATACTGTATGTGTCGGACCGATTGAAAGGAGTTTTCTTAAAAGTCCGGATAAGTAACAGATTGCCGGCCGTACTTTGAATAAGTATAAAATCCCTGCTTTATAAGAACTTTCCCTCCTTGGAGCGGACGCGCATACAAAATTCATAAACCGGGACAAAGGAAGGGTCAGCCATTTTTTCCCTGACTCTTCAAAACAAAATGATGTGACGTGTGGTGGTCATGCATAACGAGGGTTTTCCCACCCTACAAAACAGCTACAAATTGTGTACGTCATTATTTATTTAGTTAAAATACCTACCGCCAAATGTCACATGACAAACGAATAATAATGTATTATCTTAGAGTAACTTTTGCTGTCAAAAGAAGTTTAAAAATGACGCGTGTGGTTTCAGAAGCAACTTCATTTAAGGAAAACAGACAAAATGAAACATATTTAAATGGTGTCATTCTGTTTTTATAAATGAATAATAGAGCGGGTATAGAAGAATAGGGATAGAACAGGACTATTGGTAAGCAAATCACACTCACTAAGACCAATATTTAGGATATGCTGAGTTTTAGACACCACTCTTTAAAACGAGAGGTTAAGACAAGTTGGATAAACACGTTTGTTAGATAAACTCTATAAAATAGTATATGATGCTCCTCAATGAAAGCATATATAGTCAAAAAAATATATCTCTCTAAAGTACTGAATAAAATCAATAATTTTGATACCATTAATAAATAATAATACTATCGGTATTAAATATAATTTCTCAATTATCGAACATACTGTAAATTCCAAGTTATTTTGTGATGGTGCTAATGATTTTTAAATAAACATTTATTACAAAACAACTCCAAACCCAAATTAATTGTCTGAAGTAAAAATATCTCATTAAAGGGATGCGGTATTTTTACGAGAATAAAAACAATTAAAGGAAGCAATCAGATATGTTCGTTTAGTTACTTTTATTAATGATTATCTTTCTAACGACTGTCATCATTAAAACCTGATTAATCGTTTTCATATATATTGGTGCGCACATCTTGGACATATGGAAAGAAAGAATTTTTTCAAACTATTATACAAACTTTGAACATTTATGTCATATACCATTGAGTTAATTGTGGAGATTAAGCTGTCGATTAGTAACGCTTTGCGGCCTACGTACCCGAATAATTGATGCAATCAATTTATGATTTCGTATTTGAAGGCCTCGATACTTATTTATACTATCCCATCCATTATTTTCTTGCCTTAAAATAAAACACGACTATCAACTGCTATCAACTAAGTCTATCAGTTTAATTTTTTTTTATAAGTGAAATCGGTGCTGATCTTATTCTTCCCTAATTTGTACAACAAAGTTTTTTTTTTAAGTATTTAGTAATATAATTTTTCATCAATACACTTATATGAATGATCGAGTGACACCCTTTCAAACACTTAAATATTAAGTATGCTGCACATCTGCAAGTAAGAAGTGGTTCTTATTAGCTCAAAATATATTTATTTTCCATATATTGTATATAACCGCACATAAAACGGATAAGGTTCAAACATCCTTTTATGAAAATTTAAATTAACTTTGATTATTCCACGTATTGTGTTACTAACTGTGACACATGTTTCGCCTCTTTCAGAGGCATCTTCAGACTTACTATCGCAAAGTTTGCTTAAGTAATGAAGCAAGATTGATTCTAACATTTTAAAATTATAAAATTACAAAATGGAGGTTTGGGTTTTTTTCCTTTTAAGAGGAGCAAGGAGGGGGGTGTAGAATCGAAATAAAACAAACAGATAATGATACTAATGCTACTAATGAGTTGTAATCAATCAGATTGGGTTTTTTCCTTTTTAAGGGAAGCAAAGAGGCTTCTTGCTTCAATCTTGCTTCATTACTTAAGCAAACTTTGCGATAGTAAGTCTTAAGATGCCTCTGAAAGAGGCGAAACACGTGTCACAGTTAGTAACACAATACGTGGAATAATCAAAGTTAATTTAAAATTTTCTATTAAAATGAACTTCCACAAAGTTACCGCCGAAACCATCGAAAGTATCCTTTTATGAATTGAAAATTAGATAACATGTAATTATTTCGACGAACTGTCTCGTATCTTGCAGTACGGACTTCACTGGTTTATATTGCAATATTATACATGCAGCTTTCGCGTCGGACGGACTTGCAATATATGTAAACTCGCGCCCCTGTTTACTCACCCTCGATTGCATTAGCGAAGGCGAATCTCTCGTCTCTATCCTGAGGCTCTGTGACCACCGTCTGCCCAATTACCCCTGCGCGCTAAAGGCTGCGGCGACTAATCGACGATTAATTAATCGTTCGCCAAGCTGGATCGGCTGTCGCGACAACTCATGCCTTAAGTTCACCCCCAACTAGCCCCGACCTAAGTCTTCATAGAACTGTCTAGCTTTGAGATCTGAGATGTCATTAACATAGCTTCGTATTTCTATACACAGAATTTTACAATCTACCAACGTAATCTTTTGTGCGCCTAATACGTTGAGAAACTTAGTATTATATTGAATATCATAATTTATTTATTTTATTTAACATTGCATATATTGACAAATCATTCATTTAAAACTTTTACAGTAAAGAAAGGACAGAATACAATTTATTATTAAAAAGCAGTAGATTTTTTTTTGAATTGGCAAGGAAGTCAACTGAGTAAGCTCCGACAAACTCTACTTTAATACATAAAATAGCATTCGTTCACCTACGTCCACGTGGAATATGTTGACATCCGAACTAATATTGTTAAAAACCGTTAAAGCGCTCCCCAGTAGCGTCCCCATTGGCAGGCTGGTTCTACACTTTGGGACAAAGAACAAAAAATGCATGTCCACGATTTTTCAAAAATTATAAATACCAAAATATCTAGTTCCTAACGAATTATAATGTACAGTTGATAGGTAATTCGTCATCAAGCATACATCAGAACAAGTAAGTTTATCTACAAATAACACTCTTCTGGAGGAAATAATAAATACTTTAATTCCACGTTCTCTTGTTGAAATTTAAAAATATTTTATTGATTTTACCTACTAGTGAAGAAATTCTTTCTAGTGTTTATTTTTTGTAAACCATGAAACTCATGGTTTTCACTATATTACCTGGTAGTATTAGTTCACCTCGCATTACCAACCAAAATTTAAACAGCGTTTATACTTACTTTATTCAATAATTACCCCATGAACTTCCCTAAAACCCCATTGCCTTGGGCTTCTTTGATGTTTTAGTAAACCAAGCGTCTCGAGAATGGTTGCTAATACGATCGAATACCCTGAAACTAAATTAAATTCGATAGCGTTTAATTGGTTTTTGATTAATATTAACATAAATATTAACGTTTTTATCATTGGCGTCGATATGTTTTCAGTGAAATAAGATTTTAATTTTAATTACTTTTTAAATTACATTACAATTTAACATTTAACACTATTTTCGTTTTTTCATAATCAATCCACCGTATTTTGCCGACTTTAAAACTGAGGCGATTTTACTGTTTGAACATTTATTAAGGTATGTTGTGATATTTTTTTTTAAACCAGTCTTCCTCTTCTCATTATAAACAACTTCATATAAAATGAGAATATTAAATTTTTGTTCGAGTACAAAAAAATATAATTATTATCATATTTATCATTGATCAAGTTAGTTGTTGAGTATCCCACCACCACCCGTTATGTGTATGCAGCCCCATTTTCACGGCCGCCTTCCATAACGCAATACGATCAAGAAAATAAAAGAATTCACTCCTCATATTATTGGCCCTATACAGAGATGCACGGGACATATCTTCTAACCATACACTGTTGTGCTTATTGATTTATATATATATATATATATATCAATTTATGGAGCTTTAAGACCCAGGGCGCGTTAGCGTCAAAGTTCTTCCGAGTCTCCTTCATCGCTGATGTTTTGATTATTTCCATTCCTTAACCATCGCTGCCGACTGGATCATGGCTGGGAGAAAGTAATAAGTAGCAGATGTAAAAGTGTTTATCAACTTTCGCCTAAAACTGTCTTTTGAGTTTCGAAATACTTTAAGTTCATAAATTTAAGTGATCTTAATAATTCATTATATGTACATGTTAAATAACTATTTCAAATCAACCTCGTTTGCATATTCATTAATATTTTCTTTCTGTTTTCTTGTAGATTTTGGAAGGAGTTATCTAGCATTCAGCAAGATTCAACATATTTGGTGAGTTTTTATTGAATATTCTGTACTATTTATTTATTATGTATGTTGGATTCATGTCGCGCTATTCCCGCATGTATAGCACTTATTTTAAACGGTCTGAAATAATCAACAAAATCACGCTTTGAGTATACAGACCGTCAAAAGTATTAAAACTGTATTGAAATACGCATACTTTTTATAATTTCTCATTTATTAAGTACACTTATAAATAAATGTATGTATTCTAAAACGAACATTCATGGTTAAATGATGAATATGAGATAATACAGTTACGTACGGGATCACTTTTATAAAGAATCAATAATCTTAATGCATTTATTTATATATATCGTTAAAATCTTATCAATATTACAAGATCAACATGATTGATTAAAAGGCTGTGTTAACTCCTTGGATTACGAGTATCTCGATCCGCAAATGTCATAGTAGATGATCAAAAAGATCAATTAAGTTCATCTGTATTAACGAGACAGTTTAATCAAATTTTGCCACTATAGTAAATATATTAATATATCGTATCTTTAAATAAGCCGATTCTGTCAATTGTGAAAAGTCATATTACTGGCAAAAAACCTTTAGCAGACCGACAACTTCGTGGCGTCTTTGATCGCTTGTGTTTCTCTTTGCCTCGTCTACGCCATTCATTCAACCACCACCTATGTACATACTTCCAAATCTTGAGACCTCACACTTTACATCTCGTTTTTTAAAAGGAAACAGTGATTTGCAACAATTTAATCGATAGAATTTTGTAAAATACAGTCGGCAATCTTCTTAAAATGTGATCTCGTTTGTAATGAATAGTGTACGTACACTGATTTGAATATAGTTAAACCTTGCATAAACGGAACTTAAATCGTTAACTTCACACACTATTCATACTAAAAATAAATAAGACTTTAATAACACTTTATTGTCATTTTGTAAACACGTTATCGAGCGTAAATTTTTGCATGTCAAATAATATTATGCTTACATGATTTACATTCCACAAGTTTTTCAGCCTTTGTTTTCAAAATCAATTTATCGTTTGTCCTACGTTATGCAAAAGTCTTCAAGAGTTGCGTAATGTAAAATATTTAAATATCAAAATAATGTTTTAGTCTTGCAACCCGTATCCTCATTTAATTAAGATCCAGGTGTTATCTTAGTCGGCTCTTAAATATCAATGGAAGTACGATAATGTAGAAAATAGTCGATCATGGAATCGAACTCAATGATTTTTTTGTTTGACAGTATTTATTTCGTGTATTTGTTATGTCTTTGTTAAGAATAGTTCCGTATTTTTGACAGACCTCAGTCGATAGATTATTATATAATGCATATAGTTGTTGATATAAATTAAGTACAATTATTATTCACGTCCTTAAATATTGGTTGGCCTATTCTGATGTACAATATTTAGAGTAAGGCTTTTATATCGCAGAAAAATGCGCGCAGAAGCCTTAGGTTTTTGAGTGATTGTCGTCCGTAGCCGTTCGGGATTACGACTCATATTTGAGTAAAAGCTTTTTTCATACATTTCACTTTAAGCATGTGGGATGTGGCAAAAGCTTCACGGTGTAAGAAAAAATCGTTCGGAGACGCGCCAGCCGTCACTCAAACATGCTCGCAGGGCTTGCGCAACACAGAACGAGAAGGCAGACTGAATCTAAATTTACATACCATTTTTTACTTTAAAATATACGGTACTACCCATATTCAAAAAAATATTTTTATTATATAATACTTATATAAATTTATTATATTTAGCTTTTTGTATTTTTATTGTGTCTACATAATATAACTCGCTTGAAGCTCGAAGATCGAGAGAGTAGCATCACGAGAGACAATATATACAGTTGATTAAAAAAAATCATTCATGATTCTCATATTTTTATATCCGTGGCCGATCCTAATGTAAAGCGTATGGCCTGTTAAAAGAGGTATCTCAACATAAGTTATTCCTCTTTTTCGTCAAAAGTAGTAGGGGTATAAACGATAGGGCTAAGACAGGACTTACGGTCAAATAATTGTCCACGCTACGCTCCGTTATTTTAGTAATTAGAAAGTAGGGAGGGAGTTTTAAACATTCATGCATTTGAAGAGAAATCGAAAAATCAGAAGACAGTTATTGACAGATAATCAGTTATTTAATTACTTATGGTAGTCAAGTGTGCATGGATTTTCTCTTTTCTTCCTACTTGGTTCCCGGGTCACTAGATCGAAAGCGTGAATGCTTAATTTCGTACATACTTATTTTCGTCGGATTATAAATATGTTACCGAAAGCGTCAGTATCTTCCCCATTCCTTGTCTGATGCTTAAGAGGAAAATAAAAGCTAACTACGAATCATTTTCTAACTCTGTCTTGTTATCTTTACCGTCTGTGACATAATAGGTGTAGCGATTAACTAATTATCGTTAAAATAACTTATGTTGTTAAATGTCTTATATTTCTCTTATAATATACGAAAGACTCCATACACATTAATCGATACATTCTTTATATTGCAGTTTTGTTTTCAGGATAGGAACTGTTCGTTTCACTTGAAAACATTAAAGTGAATTTAATTAGTTTGACTGCATTATGATGAACTGTTGCTAACCCAGTTTTTCTAATGACATTAAAAACGTATGCCCACCTGCGAGTATTTCACATAATTGCAATTTATTTATTTATGCTTTGCGCTACTCGAGTAATGAAATTTTCAATTCAGTCCCACCGCATGCAATCCAATTTTCTCTTTAATCGTGGTGATTAAATATAAAAATATTAATCATCTCTTCGTACTTCTCGAAGTCCCGTCTTGTTTGATTGCGCAGAGATATTTTTTAGGAGATCCAGAGATGTTTCCCCTTCTTTTTTTGAATCTATTAGGTCGCAGACTTTGTTCTAATTAGCATTTTAGGCAAAAAGGTACTTAAGTTATTCTTTGAAACTCTGTTATAGCGTTTTAATTGTGGTGCCGTGTCACTAACTGGGCCTCAAAGAACTCGATTTGTAATCATAGTATTTGAAGTAAAATGTGTTCTTCTCAGCACAATACGACTTCGAATTAAGATTACCTATATCTCTTTCATATCATAAGTACAGCTTAACCATTGTGTTCGAATAACATTCGGTTGATACATAATCTGTTCTTAGTATTTATTCTACATGTACATACATTAAGGACGATTTCATTTGAACTAATTTCAGTTGAAAATCTCTTTGATCTTAAATATCACCAAAAAGCTCTAATAAAATGTTTATTTATTTATTTTTTTCAAAAAGACCTTCAAAAATACTTTTTATTGAAAAAAGCGTGCTTTCCACACATTTAAGCAGAAATTCTGTTTCCAGCTACACCATTGAAAATATTTTTAAAACAAATTCAAACTAGATGTAGAAATTATTTCCATAGTTTTGGCTGTTTTAAATGTACCATCTTCAACTTTTAAATTGAATAATTCATATCTATAGATAGACTAGCGAGGTTTTTAGTGGTGGTATGATGAAGTGACTAGTTAAGCGTCTGGGGCAACAGCTTCGCGGTGGACGCCGGGCGTCGGTTTGCCACCCCTCTTCACTCGCGATCACCAATTCATCTTTATTTATCGCTCTGCAGGGAAACAACAACCTTCGCTTTTATTTAGGCCTTCCTCCCGAAACGTTACACTTTTTACGATTTAATAATTATTAATTATTTTGAACTGTTTTTGTTTTTAGGCACACGGGATCATTAAATAAAACAAACCTTTTTTACCTTTAGCTTTTTCCTAATATACAACATTTATTTTTTTCTTTCCAAATAATAATTTAGCATAACATTTGACAAGTACTACAGGCCTTAAGCACCGTCTCGTCTTTCGAAACCCTTATTATGAAGTTGAATAGTTTACGTACTCTTGTATTTCAGTAATGTGAAGCAATGATATTAAATTGATAATTGTTATCAATAGAAATTTATTGGAAAAGGTTTGATTTCGTAGTATTGAAATATTATAATCGGTTAGTTAGTTATTCGAAAAACAAGTTTAGAGTAAATCTCACGAGTTAAAGTTATACTCTTTTTATAAATAGTGTATGACGCGTGTTTCGATGTTGAAGATACAATTCTAATCGCAATACTTCAATGTTATTTTAATGTTTAAAATATCTTTAACTTAAAACCTTTTTCTTCAGAAAAATCTTTAAAACTTTTTATTTATTTTTTAAAAAATTCAGTCAGAAAATCTTCACTTTCAAAAGTATCCTTTGGTGGTTTTTAAGTACCGAAAAAATAATATAAACATTAGTATTCTAGCCAATCATAAATAACAAAAAGTGCGTCGTAAATTTCAAAGTATTTTTTAACCGAGTACTAATTGCAATCAATTACTAGAATAAAATCGCTAAAACAATTCAAAATTGTATAAAAGTTTGCACATTTGCATAAATTTCCTTAATAGGTACTTGGAAACCCGGCCCTGTATTTTCAATTTATGGAAATGTACTGAACAATCGTTGTCAGTTAAACTTTCAGCCATTTTACAAGAATTTAGATTTTACTCAAATCAATATCCGAGGGTGCGTATAATAACACCCGAAATATATTTAAAGATAAATTAAAAGATATACTTATTATCTCTGTTGCAATTTTCGGACCTTTTCCTGGTTTCAGATTAAACTAAATTTCAACAACTAACTTAATAAACATAGAGAAGTAAGATTTTTTTACTTCTAAGCAGTTTTTCAAAATCTGCGTATTCCAATTTGTATACATTATTTGACATTTTAAATCACAGTTGTAAGTAATATTTGCAATTCAATATTTATATAACATATTTATCTTTTAGTACCTAATTTCTTTCTTCTTCCGGCAAGCACACTTCTTCCAGCTGCGTGATCGAGTGGTCAACATCGTTGGCTTCGATTACGGAGGTCGTGTGATCGAATCCCAATACGGACAGTTTTTATTAATCTTTTTTAAATTGATTATAGATTTCCGTTCGAAAGCATGAATTTATTTGATGTCTTGAATTCCATCCGACCCATAATGTCTTAAAAAAACAGGCGATGCGAGAGCGGTTGGCTATCCACTAGTGCTGTTCTAGTCCTATCCATCTATCCCTACTCTTTTGAGAAAAAAATAGATTGAGCAACTGCGTAACAAACAGTTCTCGCAGAAACATTTCCGTTGAAATAGACTCCGAATGCGGAGTCCATATCCTCAACACTGGAAGCGGACATCGAAAAAAATAATTAAGCATGTTTTCTTGAAAACTATGTATGGCTTGTAAGTACTTTACAATTTCTTCTTTTTGCGGATGTAAAGAATGGACTGGATGTAAGAGTACTATGACATTCTCTTAAGGTGAAGTAGCGGCCATACACAATGTATTGTTTAAGTTGATGAAACTTTTATCATTTCCAGTATTAGTGAATCTTAAGATAAATAATCAAAAAAAAATCTTCCATTCTTAATTATTTTTTAAGTATATTAAAAAAATCCCTCTTAAAAGTAAAAACATGTAATATCCTAAGTTTTTTATTTATCTTCGGTAGAACTCGTTCGAAAAGGTTGAAAATATCGCAATCGCTCTTTCATATTTATTTGAATAATCTGAACATATGTTTTCAGTATACTTTACAGTAATATTTTTATTTTAATATTTATAAATTAGGTAAAATCTCTTTTAGCGATGTGTGTCTAACACAATTAAAATAATTCGCTGTATTGAATTTTAATTCTGCCACACCGCAGATTGGTCAAATACCGATTTACGCTTAGCTAGAAGCTATTGTATTGCACTTAATAACTTACTAACGACACTTTTACTTATTTTATTTCATTTTTATTTTGTTGCTTTGAACTTATTCAATTTTAATTAATAACATGTATTACTCTGATATTCGTTATTAATATATTTACTTGACATGTTTAATTATTTGCATATCTTTAAGCTTTAAATTAGATGTTAAATATCATATTTTAAAAATACAGCATTCATTTTATATCAAGGCACGCCGTGCCGTGCCTTGATCGATGCGTTTTCTGAGGTAATATCAGATCATGAACAAATTTTATGTGCCTCTTTTTCTTGCGTGCTTTTGATTTTCCGAAAAACCCGTCAAGTGATAAAACTTGACGCTAATAAATTATCTTCAAAGTGTCTCCGCTGAAAGCCGCCATTCCTATCATTATTCTATTCTGACAGGTAGAAAATTACACCTGGTAGAGTCAACAATGATGTCGTGTCACTTTTTGAAATATACCATCTTTAATGTTATACAAAGTTTTTCGTAAGTTTCGTGGAATATGCTCCTCGAGAACGTTTATTAATATCAATTTTTAAAATCGTTTACTGTCAATCATCGTTCGAATGATAGTATTCAATATTATCAGATTACATCAGCTATACACCCTACTGTGTATTTAGTGAGTACATATTAAACTAAAATGATATTTCCATCACATTTGGCGAAACCAAGCTTGCGACGAAGCATATGATTTAGAGCAGCGGTCGGAAAACTTTAGAACCTCACGGACACTAATTCCTCGGATCGCTTTTAGGATTTTTTAAAAGTAATTGTGGAAAAAAGTTCTCAAAGAAGACATAAAATACACCTAGTTCGAAATATAAAACCATTAATTTGCAACTTGACTATTATGGCTCAATTAATAGTACAACAATTGTAAATACAGAAAAAATAATGACGGTTCTACATTTCTCTGCGGACCACCACTTTGCTGACTGCCGACTTGGAATTATTTGATTATTATTAATAAGAAATTTGAATCGTTAAAATTGTTTATGTTCGCATACCTTTTATCACTAACGACCAGGATATCATCTTCAGCATATTCGGGCATTCAAATACAGCAATGAGTAAACCCCCTATAGTGTTCCCCTATATAGCGTAGTTTTTAAGAAAGCGTTGAGTTTTCAAGGTTAAATTAAAATTTTCATTAATATAATATATAATAAATACATATTTTATAGACGTGCATTGAACAAATATTTTTAGTAGTCGTTTTTCTCTTGTTAACAAACTAAATACAAGGTAATTTAATATATAAAAATGGGGGAGAATGTTTGATTGCCGATTGAGATGTTGAAAGAACTTGACTTCAAATTTTGTATGAGTGCCTAGTCTCCTATAACGTAGTATTTCTATAGCGTAGTCCCAATATACGCTATAGGGGGAAGGCGGTCGAATGTTCACGGATGAACACTAGCTAACGCTTAGATAGTTGTTTTTATCGTGTAGATATTAATAAGAATAGTTAAGAGAAATAATAATCACTCAGATTAAAAGTTTCTGATGGCGATACGATTAATTAATCAATTGTATATGTAAACGCATGGAAATTTCAACAATTTAAATTAGGGGTCGGCAACCTGCGGCTCGTGAGGCGTCGTGGTGCGGCCCGCAAGGTTCTCTAGATTAAAATTCATAACAAAACACATCTCATTACAGTGTAATGACATGTGACACAAGTGCGGCCCGCACTAATCCCCACGTAAAATATTTGGCACTTTTACAACAAAAGGTTGCCGTCCCTTGATTTAAATGATTAAAATTCTATTTTATAAATTATAATATTATAATAAATAAGGTAAATACTATAAGTTGATTAAATTGGCATTTTCTTGGTAGAACTTCATTGTAATATGTACTGTAATATAAATTAGGATGTTAGAGTAAATATCAAGATGTATTATGTATCTCTTCTAAGCCAGTATAATATATAGCTGAGGAAATGCAGGATTAAACATAGTTCTGACTATGGCTAAAAACTTTGATATTTTTACTGTATATTATACATATAAACTATAAGCTCTTACCATAATGTTTTATACAAATATTAGTAATCAAAGGGTAAGGGTACTCGTTTACTTACACATTTGATACGGTTTTTGTGTTAATTTTTATTATCGAATGATTTCATACAACAACAAAAAATAACTTTTTCAAAGTAGCAATCAAAGAATTTTCGCAATAAATGCTGTGCATGGTACATTTTCCTATATAAATGAAAATATTCAGTAACCAAGCTTCGCTCGACGCAAAAACCGAAATACCTTCCTCCCCCTCGATTGTTTCTGATTCCTTGTGCACGGAGCGCTTTGATCAAAGCCTTATTTTCATTACACTGACGTAGAGTTCAAACGAAAGTGAAAATTGCACGCACAGGTGGATAACGTCGGTCATAAAAATAGCTCCGTTCGGGTTATACCTACTTTATTAGACGCTTTCTGCTTTGTAAGCAGTCGATAAATTGTACTTTTAGTTATTACAGAAGCCGTTGAGATTTTTTGTTTACTTTCTGCTCAGTATCACTGTCTTACATTTTTGTATACAATGCATTTTCTTTTTTCTAAGAAAAAGCGTGCTTAAAATAACTTTGGCTATATTATGTCGGATCCGTAGCGCAGTGGACAATTTCGATGGCTTCCGTGGCGGATATCACGGGTCGAGTTCTTTAGCGAACAGCATTTTTCAACATCTGCTCGGAGGCATGATTGTTCTTGACGTCTAAATATTTTCTCCCACCCTTTCAATCCTAAAATAAAGAGGCGTAGAGAAAGCGATTAGCTAACCTGTCTTAGCCCTTTCCTTTCTATCTCTACTCTATAAAAAAACTGAGGTTGGTCTACATTGGGAGCGGGCATAGATAAAAACTGTTTTTATATTGACTGCTTGAATAACAGTGAGAAATTTTCATTTTTAAGTAAATTAATTTCTTGTTAAGAAAAGCTACAAAACCAAATATTTCTATGAATCTTTCTGATGTTTTTCTTTACTTTTGACTTTTTGTAATTTTTTCCTATAAAATTGATATAAATTAATGAATTTATATAAAAGCAGTGTTCACACTATTTTAACACAAGACATCACCGAAGAATATATATTTGTATTTTCTAAATACGTATTTTAATGTTGAATCTTTCGTAGAGTCAATTGGTAGCAAATTTGATTATGCCAACCACATGTAACAACTATTTCGAATATTTTATCGCTTTCTGTTTGGAGGTATGGGTCCTTAAATAACAGGACGTCTCGAGAGCGATTAGCTAACCACTAATTCTGTCCTAGCCCTATTCTCTTCTTATATTATAGATAGGTTGATCAACTGAATAACTAACAGTTCTCGTAGAACAATTAACTAACAGTTTTCGTAGAACAATACAAATTATCTGATATGAAACCTTCATTAGAAGGCGATATGCTCAACCTTGGGAGTGGGGACAGAAATAAAAATTAAATGAAAATGGCGTTTGAAAATAAGCTATACATTTTAAATTATTCAAAACATAAAACAGTCATTGCCAATAAACGGCAATGTTTAGGCTTCGTTATATTACTTTCACGTCGCGATACCACTGCAAGCTTTTCCCGACAGTTTGGCGCCTATGCATTTTTTTATACCTATCATATTAAATTCACAAACTCATCTCCCTTATAAGGGTACCCTAGGAGCTTTATATTTCCTTATTAAATCAAAAAAAAATGTGCAGGGTAAAGTTCACGTTGCGGAATTTTTGCGTTAACCTGAAATGATTTATTAGGCGCCGCAACAAGCACTCTCGCCACAGAACACAAAATGCAGACTCCGTTCATTTTCACAAATAGCAGTCTGTGTGCACAAAACGTAATATATTTAGACCCATATGAGCCACTACTGGTCCCTTAACATCTCGGTAAGCTTTTTTTTCGTACGAGATACTCGGTCTACTTGATGCAATATACGAAATAATTGTATTATATTAATTTCACTGTGAAGAATGAAAATGAAAATTAAAAACACACTCATTTTAATATATGTGGATGATATCCGCTTTTCATATATCAGTGATGCACAACTTTTTGTTAACGGTAGAGCCAATTTATTCCATTTCCGAATTGTTCACATGCCCGCAGAGGTAAGAAATTATGCGGATTATATTTTAATCTCATTCTCCTCTCCCGGGTCACGACATATTTGATTAAATAACTGCATACCAGATATTTTTCTTTCTCCGAATTTTGTGATTTTATTATGTTATCTGATGAATTGTAATTTCTTAATAAAAAGAGAGGCCCAAAGCATTTTTGTTTGACAAACTTTTTGTCGAGAACCACTTTGAAATGGGTGTTTTGAAAACAATCATTAAAAAAATGTGCTACAATTGCATTTTAGACAGTGTGACACAAATTTCTCGTTTTTTAAATATCAAAATAATACTACGCTTCTAATCGGCCAATATTGAATGTCAGTTTCGAGAACTTTGTAATTAGTATGTGGGCCGCAGAAAATGACATATTGGGCCGCATACGGCTCACGGGCCGTTGGTTGTTTATCACTTTCATATAGTTTAGTAAGAAGTTGACCCTTGAGCAGTGATTCACTTCCCGCAGCTGAAAATGGTACTTATTGCAGACCAGAAGAATGTTAAAATAATCTTATTTAACTTTAAATTTTCACAGTGGTAAAATTCTTGAAAATAGCCTCATTTATTTGATGCAACCATAAAATTTCAAAATAAAAATCTCGAACTTTGATCAAATCTTATGTTGGCACCCCTTGTTTTTTAATATTTCACGAAATCAAATAGGTGGAACGTTATACGAGTATATGTTCATAAAATGAAAAAAGTAACTTTAACATCTATGGTAAATTTAATGATTCTCGAGTACGAATATTCTCAACGTTAGGAAAATATGACTTTAATATTTTATCATTACGTTAGTTTCAATTAATATATGCGCTTAGATTTCAAAACAAAAACGACTGTCTTACACAAAACCAATATTGAAAATGTCACTATTATCATACGAATGTGTGGTCTATTGCTCTAATATAACGAGCTATTTGAGTAACGGTGCATGATTGCGCACTGCCCAAGTTCACCTATCGGAAGCTCTTGACAAGGTCGGACTTTTCCCAGTCATAATGAGCTTAATCAAAGCCGCAGTGGCCGCTCGACCACGCGCTCAATGCAGTTATCCCATTCCCGGGTATGATTTTACAGAGCCGTTTGTCTGTGTCAGGCTTATGTGGAGTACAGTTTAATCGGAAACGTTGCGAAAACCTGCATTACAGATAACTGGTTATTTTGACAGCAATTTCAGAAGGCTATATCCGGCATTTAATTAGAATTTGCCGCGTGGAGTCTAGATTTATTGCCGCTTTTAAACATTTGTGCATATTTCTTCAAAATAGTACACCTTTATACTATTACTAAATTGGTTTCTCTATTATGCAAGCGTTCATGTAACACTTTAAGAAGCTTCTTCTGGCATTGTTTGGTATGAATTATAAAAGAATAAATAATTACCAAGTAACTTTAAATTGTTCACTGTAAAATTTTGCGTTTTGTATAAAAAATACTACACTATATAGGGGGATTGCTGTACGGGGAACTGATGCATGCGATAAAAGGGGTTTACTGTATATTATATCTCTAAAATATCATTTATTAAATAAAATATGATATCAAAAGACTTCCATTGAGACACATTTTTTTGACATGAGATATAACTAATAATTTATTATAGTTTTAACATAATTGGATAACGATTTCGATTAGAAATTAATGAACTCCATATTTGATCACGTGATATACTCCTAACAGAACTCTTCGTAATTTCTTAAACTTTCTCGCATAGACCATTAAACACACCTATAATTCATATTGCAACACGTTTATATTTTAATATTATTACTACATCCAATCACTCCTTCTCTTTGCACGGTTACTCTTATTAATCTTCGTGTAAAAAAAGAACACGTATATAAGTGATAATAGGTATACTAATAAAAATAACCGTTGCATATTCTATAATCTAAATGAATGCAATAATTCGTTATATTACTCCTTCCTCACAGGTGATGCACTATTATATGCGTAAAGTATCGTCAACTTGCAAAGCCATTAGTATCAATTCCCTCAACGTCTGATTTAAGTGAGTTTATCTAGAAACCCACTGCGCCGAGCAGCAGCAACACTTCCAACGGAAATTGGAATAGAACAACTTGAATTGAGCTAACTGATTATTTCAGTACTGTTCTAACAATCCGTCTCTTCTAGTATAGGAAAAAAAATATTTTATATTTTTAATAACGCCGCGAACATCATTAGATATGTTCATTCCATTTGCTAATAAATCAAAACAAACAGAAGAATGTGTATTGAAGATTCAACGATGATAATAATAATAAAAATAATAAAACATTTTTAGTACTTTTTCCACATAAAATTTATTAGATCAGGACCGGTTTCGCTCATCGCGAGCATTATCAACTGCTCGCGATGAGCGAAACCGGTCCTGATCTAATAAATTTTATGTGGAAAAAGTACTAAAAATGTTTTATTATTTTTATTATAATGCCATTCCACCAAGTATTGACAGTGAACACCTTAAAAGTGATGATAATAATTATAATTCTCCTTTTAAAGTAAACAAAGCAAAGTTCTACAAGAATTATAGCATAAGCTGATTGCTATTGCAGCAACCGAACGCTATAAAGCTATAAAACGAAGTTCATCCGAGTAAGTGAAAATTAAATAATTTTAATATGTCTAATATTTCGAAAGTTAGACGTTTCAGGCATATTAATTAACATCTTATATAAAGATAAATAATTGATATCAATAATATAGATCATAAAACAAAAATACGTTAATTGATGCAGTTAATCAATTATCATCCGAATATCAAATTAAAAATAAGTAATCTTAAATAAGTTTTTATGCCAAGTCCAGCATTCTTTTTTAATATGCATTGTCATCCAACCCCAATATACATACATACATAATACGAAATTAAATCGTAATTTAAAAAATCACTTATTGATCTATTTACTAAATATTCTCTCAATGTTCAACCTTTGAAATGTGTGCTTTATTTCTGATTTATAATTAATCCAATCTATGGGCAAAAATGTATTCAGTTGACATTATTTCTGGACGCCGTTATTCAAAGCCTTTTGCACTACTTAATTGAATTCATGCTATTGAATTGATTTCCTTGGAATCCAAGTAAAGAATTAATAAGCCATTGAATAGAGGCGCCATTTCCGGTGCGGCTGTAATCCGGGTAGCTTTAATAAGGGCTTTCCATCACATCCCTTATAACGTAAGAAGTGGTGCACTCTGTTTTCCAATTAGTGGCAGCCATGGAGCTTTTTGACAGGCCGCCTGTAGAGATTTCCCCACAACGTTACATAAATAGATTCTGTAACAGTCTAGCCTAAATAAAGCTCTCTTTGTAGTATTTATACGTATTCATCTATATAATATGATTTATTCGCAATTTAATTTTCACTACAATCTAATATGACTAACACATAGCCTTTCATTTCAGTCTTCACATAATCTACATGAAATCTAATATAGTTGGATGAAATAAACAAAAAAAAATATTCAACATGTGCTTATAACACACATAAGTTAACTACTTTTAGGGTGTTAACTGTCAATATTTGGTGGAAAGGCATTATATGAAGAAAAACACAATATTCCTTTGTACTTATTTCCACTTTTTGTAACCAATATCAGTTGATAATGCTCGTTATCTTGGTAAATGAAAGTGAAAATAAGTACAAAGTAATATTCTGTTTTTCTTGAAATAGGTTGACTGTTAAACATATTTTATTTTGTTTTGATGAACAAAGATTTGTTTACTTATAATCAGAATATCAGAGTACATAATATATCTAATAAAAATACAAGTAAATCAGACGGAAAACATTGCCTACAGTTAAAATATAGTTTTGTAGTCAGGAAAATATACACATACGCGTTTTCTGACAGTCATTAAAACGTTAAAATTATATATTAACACAAAAGAAAATGGTTTCTATTCACATATTAAAAGTGTGAGCGTTAATCAAGGTTACATTAAGCCAAGTGCTTTAAATGTAGTAAAACATCTGGGTTTAATGAATTCTTTGATTGTAGAATTGAATTGGCATTAACTAGGTTCATCTTCAATCTATAATAATAAGGTGAAACAATATCAAATTCTTTTAGTTTTACAAATATAATTTGTAAAGGCTTCATAGCTATTTCGGCTTGTGTCTTCATCAGATTTATGTTCAAACTTAGCTATTTAAAACAACTTAGCTATATATACTGTCTTAGAAGAGATACACAATGCATCTTTTCATCCACTCTAATATCCTTATTTATATTGCAAAATATAGTATTACATTTAATAAATTGAGTTTAGTATGTCCCGGAACGATAACAAATAATATAACAACTAATTCCGGTTGTCAGTCACTCGTTTTACTTCCGTATTCAAATAATACTAGGAATTTCATTTATTCATTTATTGAAACATGAAAACGACAGTGATAATATTTTATTACTCAATATGTATACAATAATGAAGAAACAAAGATGGCGAACTGCATGTTTTGATTTGTCATCGTATATAGCTGGCAATTACGAATATGTTGGTTATTTCAAATGTAAAAAAGTAAGACAACATGTGTACATTCAAAGAATTAAAATCTAGTTTCTAACAAAAGCGAATCAAAGAAGAATATTTAACACTATTTTTCCTGAAGCTGTAAATAAAATATATAAAAAAAAACCTTGAGTGTCTTTTATTATGAGCAAACATTATTATACCGTATAGTTTGTAGTTAGTGTTTATATTGCCAGACGATGAAAGCTCCGCTTTCTCTACGACACTTCACCCTTTTAAGTAAATAATACTTATCCTCGTAGACCGTACCAATAATTTTGTTGGACAAACTTCTGGGTTGATTGCCATCTGCTACAAAAGACACTTAAATTGGTCATATCTGTAAGCTTTATGATTTCTGCTGGTATTTTATTGGTTTTCAGTGTACATTGTTTACTGTCGTCTAATATTTTAGTAATAAAGTAATAGTTCATCGAAAGTTGTGTAAAAATTGATATCTTTATCGCCATTTCATCATCACAACCAAATATTATTGTCTTGTTTTTTTTTTTCTCACGGAATAGTAAATTGTGTAAGTTTTAAAGCATGTGCACATTTCAATCAGGTATTTTAGTTCAACAAATATTAACTATATTTTAAAAAAATTGTAGAACTAAAATACTTTGTTATTTCTTCAGCTTTTATAACGGAGTTCTATTGAATTAAATCATACACCTTTTTAACTTTATTTTTACGTCATGTTTATCCAAGATTTGAATAGGTATTTAAAATATTATTATGATTTAAAATTCATTTTCTTGGACTCTGTTTTTTTCTTATTATTTCCTTCGTTTTGTAAGGATTTATTTTGTTTATCGATGTAATATTACTGCGTTGTTTTAAATTTGTGTCTATTGTTGTTACCTTATATTTTTTTCCGTTTAGTGTAAGTATTTCCTTTATTAAAATGATATCTTAAAAAGGTTTACATAAAAGTGTCATTGACTAGCTGTATAAAAATATAACACGTTTGTTTTTTGATGTTTTTCCGATTTCTAAACGATATAAGAATCGAATTGTTTTTTGTCTACAGAATTCAATTTGCTTTTAAAATTTATCCATTGCACGTTTTTCTCTTAGCTCAGTATAAACTGTGTATATAAAAGGAAATCTTTCGATTAAAAAGGCGTTTTCAGCTTAAGCAATATGTGATACGTGTGTTTACATTTGGCGTTTTCTTTAAATGGAATGGAAGTACATTTCGAAGGCTGCTGCGAATGTGTCGAGACTATCAAAACATCTTGTATTTAAAGTGTATCCTCCCTCGGTCCTAAATAAACTTTCCAAGTTCTCGTACTGTCGAGTATTGTGGAGGTGAACTGAACAGGAATGCACAGATATTTTAAGAACATTCATCCACCACATTGTCACTACCGGTGCTTGACTGTCATATTTTATATTGCTTTGATAAAATATTGTTTGTTTTGTTATATAAAGACAAAAAATGTTCGTCATAGTATCACTATTTCCATACATTTATTGTACAGCATACACACATTTTCTTTCTTGATTAATGTGACTGGTACACAATTTTATATATATTTTAGTCTTCCGATGTGTTTTTTATAGCTTGCCTAAGCATCACACTAATGCAATATGTGCAAGAAATATTGGAAATTTCCTGGAAAAAGAGTAGGAAATTTTGGAAATTAATAGAGCACAATTGCATAGTCTTCCGATTTTAAATGAAATACTCAACCTACCTGGGTCTCCACTTTTGTACCATATATAAATATAATCATAAAACCTTTGCCGACAAACAAATAAAATATAGTTCTTGAAACTACTTACTTCTCAAATCTGTGGGCATTCCCATGAGCTTATTATCCTTTTCGCCAGCAATGGCTTTGAACTCAATGATACATTTATTTCTTATATAAACACGAAACATTCATTTACTAAACGTCAGTTCAAGTTCATCCGTGCACTTGAACGCCTGAAGATGCCGAAAGGCGAAACCCGGGTCGTTAGTGACAAAATCTGTGAAAATGTACATAGTTTGAACAATTCAAATTTAACAATGATTGTATTGTATGAAATAATGGCGAGTTTTTATAATTGTATTTAATGAATTTTTAAAAACTTTTTTTTCCACTGTCCACCAAAGAGATAACATTGTAAATTAATTTTTACCCCTTAAATTTTAGAAACATAAAAGAACATCGTTGAAATTAAGAAATAAAAACCTCTCTGGTTAAAAACTTATAATTAAACGCGGCTAACTTTCGTGGATAAAATAACGAATAACCAAGAATCTACTTTGTAAAAAAAAATCTTCAATAATGTCAATTCTTACAATATCTTACCATATTTATTAATGGTTAAAATTTAATTAACTTCATAAATTCATAATATTTAGCTGTAATATTTATATTATATTGATTGCGCTTCGTGATGCAGTAAACGGGCTATAAATATTTTTACTTGAAGATATGTATATACAAAAATTTATCTTGCAAAATATGATTTTTGAAACCTTTTACTTTACTTTCATATTTTTCTTAATTTCTATAGCAAATTTTTTTAAATTTATTTGATGTTGATTCCTTTAATATTGTTTCATATTCTATTGATTGGGAAAGAAACGAGAGACTTGAAATTGAGAAGAAATTATGTATAAGTACGCTTTCCCGAAGAGGGTATACTTCTCTTAATATAATTTTACTAATGCGAATTCGTATTGGAATTCTTCGATTACTATCTGTATTGGAATCGATACGGGCGACCAATCTACTATCGATTGTCAGAAAAACTTTTCTGGTTATCGTTATTTCTTCAAAAACTGATGTCATCTCATTTTACTTACATCTGTTTGTTTATTAGTTTCATTCAAGTCATTCTTCAAACAATTTAAAAATGTTAATAATTAATAAAAACACAATAATCCTTTGTACTTCATTCCACTTTATTTAATATGTCAGGACCGGTTTCGCTCATTGCGAGCATTGTCAACTGATAAGAAATATAATTTAACAATGCTATTTATACAAAATTGAAGTTATTGGCATTGAAAAGAAATTGCCAATTACATTAAAGTGATTCTAAAATAACACAAAATTAAAATGTTCAACACATCTAACATATAATTAAAAAGTCATCCCAGATTAATAAATTCAGAATGCGATTTAAATTAATTACAAACATAATTAAAATTTGGGAAATTTTTGACAAAGTGATAAAATGCTACATTAATAAAGTGAATATGCTTAATGATATGAATATGCTTAATGATAGTTTTATGTTTTCCCCGCTTCCAAGTAGTTGGTGTGTTGACAGTGAACACCCTAAAAGTGAATTTAAAAATGTATAGAATTGTTTTTGGGCATACATACTTACTTCTTAATTTCATTTGACAGTGATAGCGCGATAGGCTCGCAACCTACTCTACGACCATATTGACTTGCAATTGTGCATATCAACAGAAAATATTCATGTTCTTAATCAGTTGACGTTCAGAACAAAAAAACTAGTTATTTAATCTAAACGTATTGTTTTCTGGATCTGATGTGGGTCGCTGTGTGTTAATTTAGATTTCAAAGAAGCAATTTTTCGTCAAATGGCAATGCTTTTATACATCTAGGCTCAACAGTAGAAACATCTTTTATCACCAGTGGTTACTGACGTATAAAAAAATATTGTAAAACGATGCAGCCTTTTACTGTATATATTGTGACTTGAAGTGTTTTTTTTAGTTTTTCGAAATCTTTTTAGATATTTTCGTTTCAGAATCAAGTATTTGCATTGCTTAGCACTATATTTTCTTTATGAAAACCATAACATAGCTAGAAAAAAAATACTTACACTCATTTATTCATATGACGATAGCAATTTTACATTTAATGCATCACAATATAAACCGCTATCACATAAAAGCACTCTAGATACAAAATATCGATTTCTAATCAATGGAAAGTTTGTTAATTTTTAACGTACTTGATATGATACCGTTGGCAAAGTCTACAAAATTACAATTTACAGTGCAGTCAAAACTTTTATTTTACAAGAAATATATGTATATGTATCGATACCTATAAAGGTTTTTATTATTTTATGCAAACAACTAACCATTTATTTAGTTGAGTTTGAATCGTTCAAATTATTTACATTCACACAAATTTTGTCACTAACGACCCGGGTTTCGCCTTTCGGCATCTTCAAGCGTTCAAGTGCACGGATAAACTTGAACTGAACATTTATTTAGTTTTACATCTCAAAAAAGAAATCAACCCAATGATTATGTTGACTACATGGTTAGTTTTGTACAAAATGTTTTATATGTAATACAACGTATAATATTTTACCTTTTTTTAAGTATGGTCTGACGATAAATATTTATAAAACGCGTTTTTTTATCTCTTCGTTTATTGTATACGATCATCTAAATTCTTGGTGCAATATTATTGAAGAATTAATAAAATTGTGAGTCGGGCTAAATGTAACCCGTTGATGGGCATGATGGAAAACTCTTGTCACATTAATTTCCCCCGAGTAAAACATAACAATACAGGTACGAAGCCAGATACTACGTCTGCACAAATACGTAATGTTTTATATTTGTTTTGTATCTATCTACTCGGCTATTGTTTCAAAGTATTAGACTAAATACTGTCAAGTATTGCATACCCTTATTTGAACTTCACTTCACCTAAGTGAGCGAAGTTTACACTGCTTAAAGTTTATATAATTAGCAAAACGAAACTTCTCAACTGGCGAAAAGTAATAAGTGTTAATAAGCTTTGTTAGTGTTATTCTTCTTCACTACTCTCAGAAACTATATCATTTTCAAGTAGACGCCACATTTCTACGTATTTATTAATTTTCTCTTTGGTATGTCAATTGGGACATTAAATAACTGCTGTAAGTACTGTTTATGTAATTTGTTCAACATTATTAGAAGTGTGTTTTGTCAGAGCATAAAGCATAATATAATATAATTTATCAATTATTTTTGGATGTTTTAATATTTCTTATATTATATTATTACAATCATTTGTAATCATATCATGTCTGTTTGCGTTTAATACAGTTCTTAAAAATTTTAAGCTGTGATGTAAATATATACTACCATTTCCTCTCCCAATGTTTCTTCGAGAACTGTTTGTTATTCACTTACTCCAATATGTTGAAGAATAAGACTAGTGCAGAACTAGTGATTAGCTAATCGTTCTTTTTACGTCCAGTTTTTAGGATCTGATGGGTAGGAGGTTGCTATAAACAGAAATTCATAAATCAATTGAAAAATAAATTAATAAAAACTTTTCGTACTGGGATTCAAACCCGTTACCTCCATAGCAAAAGTCAACGCTGTGACCAATCGACCACGCAGTCGGAAAATCAATTAATCAATTAAATTGTATTCGGTGTATTGAAGAAGTACGATAATGCATATCATTTGACTATTGATCAAAATTGTGACCATAATAATATTACTTAAACTTTTTGGGTGTAGTACATGTTAAAATTTCTGTGGAATATAAAATCTTTGACTGCAGTCTTTTTGGTATTTTTATTCCTTTATTCGTGTACATGACTGTTATTTTTTTTTAATATATCATTTCGCAGCAGATCTTTTACATTGCTTCTCCGTTAAAGGTATTCATTATGTTTACAGCCTCTGTGTATAGTATAATACATTGTGTACATTTTCCCTTTTTCTGCATGTGACGCAACACAATGTGACCTGAATATTCATTCATCTGGAGCCATTTGTGCCGAAAAATACGCACACAATCCGAGCGAACAATGCTAAAAAATATTAAAAGTATCACTTAGCTCTTGCGCTTCTATAATATATTTCAAGCACACTTTTCTACAACAATAAGGTAGGTTAGACAAAGAAACTTATATGTGTGTGTATTCTTCATCCACAAATATGTGTTGTTTTGATCTTGATCATATTATTATAAAGTAATAGTAATTATTTTAGATTTTACACTTTTAAGATGTCCACTCTCTACTTGGTGAAAATGCATTGTATTCAAAAAAATAAAACACTTGTTGTACTAATTTCTTCAAGACCGGTTACACTCAAGATGAGTTAAGTTATCAACTGACAAAAAATTTAATTATGAAATGCTATTTATACTGAGATCGGTACATATAGTCTGGCCTACGGCACATTGGTCAACATCGTTGGCTTCCATGCCAGACCTCACGGATTTGAATCCCAATCCGAATAGCATTTTTTCAATCGATTTCTGTTCAAAGGCATAGATGTTTGTGATGTCTAAAAATTCCCTCCCACCCTTCCAATCTAAAAATATTAGGGTATAGCGAAAACGATTAGGTTACCACTAGTCCTGTCTTAATCCATTCTTCTTTTCCTACTTTATTCAAAAATAAAAAAAAAGGTTGAGCAACATGGTAACAAGCAGTTTTCGTAGAAAAAAATCTATTGAGAAAACTTTATTAGGAGGCCATATTCTCCACATTAGAAATTATACTGAAAAAAGTAAAATTATTAAGGTTGTTAAGAAAAAATTGGCTGTAGACATATGTAAGGAATTTGCAGATAAAAGTACAACATATGAATAAGCGGCACTAACTGTAATGAAGTACTTAATAAATTAATAATATCGAATCGCATCAAAAATCAATTTAATTAGAGTAATCACTAACAATAAATTTACAGGTAATCAAAATCTGTGATTTGTTTTACAATATAATTCATAATAGTTATTGTGATACTCAAATGAGCGGTGTGAGACATTAATTTTCCAGCACAATTGTATATACATTCTACTAAACCGTTCTTGAACCGTTGCATCTGTAAAGTGTGATTGGTAAAGTTAAAACCGATTATAATATATTCTAAACGGAGGATATAAAAGCCTCATATACTCAAAATATTTATTTTCATCGTCACAGATATCCAGGATGCATGAGTATGAGCATAAACTTCGCAAATCAGTTTGCATTCGACTGCGAAACCACAATCTTTTAATTAAGTGTACAAAAATATACATTTTTATAAATGTTTATAGACAACTTTTGATATAATAAAAAAAATAATCCAAATAAATAAAAACTCACAAAATATATATTTTTTAACTATAATTGAGCCCAATTGTATTTTAGAAAAATAAATTAAGATGTGTTTTAATATTCTACACTTCTTAAAGTACTATAATAGTGAAATAACCTCAGTCAATCAACATTGTGATAATTTTATCTCCGTATAATAAAAATATGCAATCCACCAAAACCCCAAATGTGATTGTAATTAAAGTCCAAGATAACGTTTTGTATTTATTAGTTGGCTCATTTCACCTCTAGAGGGCCCATATAATATAACGTTCTGTCCCAAATAAATGTATTGTTTCTCCCTTACAGAAATATATATTTTTTAATGATACTACTCTCGTTATACACTTTACAAAAATTGTCTTCTTTGAATCTGTCATACATCAGCATAAATTAAACTGCCCTTAACATTCTCCAACGCCGACCCTTTTTTTATAAAATTCATGGACCGACAAAAGGGTACTACTAGCTCTCCATTTTATCTAACTTACGTCTTTTTTATATTATATGGTTTATCTGCTGTATACAAAAATTCATGATTGCCTTGAAAACGTTTCTCATACAGTTTTTTATAAATAATTTTACGATAGAGTTAAACTTTTTACTAAAAAAATCTTGTTAATGCAAGTTGTTCGTGTCCAAATTTGACAGGCACGCTTACGAAGCCACTATTTTTTCCACAATCAATCAGTTTATTTTTACTTTAAAATGATTCTTTGAAAAAAAATATAACACAGTCGTGATAAATTAACCGTTTGATTGTATAATACTATAAACTAAAACAAACTTTTTTAAATATATCAATCTGAAATAAATAAATCGTTTCGTTCCAAACTGTCAAACTTGGCACACGATATTATGTAGTATACTTTTATTAACAAAAGATTGAAAAAACACGGCCAGTGTTGCAATATTAGATTCGAATTATGCTATGTGTTTCCGGAGAGAAAAGTTTTACTTAAATCGAGCAGTCACTAAGAATTGGAAATATTTCAAAAGTTTTCCTTCGCCAGAACAATGTAAACTTTGTGTATACAAGTTGTTCTGCCAATACTCGAAACAGATACTCGATTTGGATTGTTAGAAAAATATTGCATTACGATAAAGCATATTTCTGAAAGTTTTTATGTGACTTTCCAATATAAACGCAGTTTTAGTAAGACTAGTGAGCGTTCTTATTATTATATTTGTATTTATAAATAATTTGGATGCGTATATAAAGACTCTTTGTCGATTTTTTGACAATGTAAAGTGAATGATATAATATATATGCATACTTGATAATATTAGTGTACATAAAGGTTAACCTGACGGCTCACTCTCTTTTAAGAGGGCACTACCCCTCGTTCTTTGAAAAATTTAAGAATCTGCAAACGCTGTAAACAAATGTCGAAAACGTTTTCGCTAACAAAATATAGAAAAAGACACTGTTTTGTGTAAAATATGATCATTGTAACTAAGGATTGCATTACTAGTATTTAAACCCCCGGTATTGATTGTGTTTTTAAATACAAAAATACCGGTTATAAAAACACTAAAATAACATTAGGTTATAGTAGTATTGAAAATTACCCGAAATCTAATGTGTGATGTGTAGAAATTATCATATATTTTGTATAATTGTTGTTGAAATATTTTAAAACAGCTAAAATTTCTTTCAATTAACATGTTCCTGATGTTATGAGCTTTCCAATGATGTATTTATATATATATAGAACTGTAAGTTATTTATTCATATTACCTGTTTATTTATGATATTTTTAATGACTGTATTTTAAATGAAATGTCAATTTTGATTTTCTTGTTCGGCATTTTGATCCCAATTGTCTGTATCGTTTGCCTTTTATTGATAGCATTTTTTATAGTATTGTTTTTTACATTTCAAATACCGGTTTTAATATATTCGTCCGGTATTGCAATTCCTAACTGTAGTCAAGTGGTTGTGCAATAGAAATTTCATCTCACATATATATTATTTTTACTTCATCAAATATACATTTGCCCATATTGATTTATTTCGATCCATCACTCGTTTTTTACGTACCCTATCTGATCCTTATAATGAATGATGAAAACTAATAAGCATTCATTATAAGGATCATTATAAGTCTGCATGACTTTCCGTCGCTTTATAATAATATAAATAGTCTTAGTACAATTAAAATAAATGTGGTAAAAAAATATTCGCCACCACAACAAACTTTTGGGTAGGTAGTAAACAAATGTATCATTTTTCGGAAGGGTTTTTCCTACTCCTTTTGACAAATATTCATTCAAAAATATTTTCCGAGAGATAATTTGTAATTTTGTATCTTGTTTTCTTTAATCCAATATCGAAAAACTCTTTTAATTAAAAACAATCCTGCAATGCCTACAAAGCGATTCGTTTACTTTGTCTTATCAACATTAGTTTACTTTGCTCTTTGTCCAATTATTATTTACCGCGTTGCCATTATTCTAGTGGGCTTTTCACGGAAACAAAACCGAACTTTCAACGCTTTACTTCGCAATAGGTCACAAAAGCTTGTGCTTATTTATAGATGTGCAGCTATTCGAGTAGAAACGATTGATTTCATTCAGCGCTGTGCTGTGTTCATTTGTTTGGTGTTTTGTGTTCAATTTATTCAGCTGCTTGTTTATGGTTTATTTAGTATCTGCATATTTCATACCACATTATTTACAGGTCAAAAAATGAAACAATATCACTGAAACACTCTGTAGCATTTTTTTGTATTGGAATGGACTACGATTATTACACTATTTTTCATTGAAACAATCTGCTGTGTTTTTTGTTTTGTTTTGGGAATGCTACTCGGACTCTGTAACGGTTTTTCGTTGTCATCGTTCGTTTTCTTATAGGCTAAATTCAAATAACAACTTGCTTTTTTGATACTTTGGGTTTTCGGATATATTCTCGGATAACCATTATCTATAAATTACAAGATAAAGAATGCCTTAATTTTATCTTCAATTAAACATAAAATAAAATTGATAAATTTGTTATTCCACGTGTTGTGCTAGAACTTGTGGCACGTGTTTCGCTTCTTTGATGAGCATTATCAGACTATCGCAACGTTTACGAATAATTAATAAAAACACAACATTTCTTTGTACTTTATTCCACTTTATTTAAAAGGTCAGGGCGGGTTTCGCTCATTGTGAGCATTCAGTTGACAAAGCTAACAAAAATTTCTATGAGTTGTTAATTGTATAAAAAGCTGTTTCTTTGTAGTCTTATAAATACTTACGTATATTTGAAGCTTCTGATGATGTTTCCCAAAGAGGCAAAACACGTGTCGCAAGTTGCAGCACAAAAATTGGAATAACAAAGCTATAATATATATATATATTTTAAAAATGTACTTTCACAGAGTTACCGCCCGTTACAGTTATTGCTTAGCTTAAATATTTCAACCAAAACATCATAATGTTTTGAGTATCAGAGTCAAACGTTGAGTTTCCTCTTTTTATTTCCACATCTCATTAAGAACATTTTTCTCGTCGAGACTCGAGTCACCAAAACTTTAATTATGTAACGTTTTATTTATCCACATATAAATAAAATAAACTCGTTACTACGCGTTTCAAACGATGTTCTCTGAGACTTGACACTGTATCGTATACATACTTGACAAATACGGATGCAAGTGACTATTTTATACACAAATCAACGACGATAAAATCAGAATATAAAGCCGGGCTGGAGGAAAAATATTCTATCCCAGTGTCTGTCAAACTGTGTGCCGCAAGAAGTCTCAGCAGTGCCGTGGAGGAAGAAGCCTCAAAAATAATTTTAAATAAAGCTTATTCATTTAAATTGTCTTCGATTTTAAATAAATTTAACACCCACATATTCAAATAAATATTTGTCACGTTCGTCCATAGTCTTATTTCCATCACTTGATCATCAAATGTACCAGTGGGTAATCAACCATTCCTAAGATTCGACAGTACACACCTGACAACAACAGAGGAGGAAATTTTAATAGATCTAAAAAAACGGCTCTGTGTACAAAGCCTTATTTTCTAAGGTAGAGTTGTCAGCAGTTGGATATCGCTATGGAGTCAATATCTTTGATTAGCTGCAACAGCAATAAAATCTCTTTTGCCGTTTGGCTCGTCGTATCTTTGCGAATTTGGTTTTTCAGTACACGTGGAAATAAAATTAAAAAACAACGAGAGCGTTTACAGATAGTAGATGAATGGTGTTTGTTTATCTAATTTAGTTCAGCATTTTGACAAAATTCTTCCTAAAATCAATTTCATTCTTCTCACTAGTAAAATTATTGCCACCTATGGACAGAATGTTGATAACATATTTTTAAAAAAATTACCTACACCAAATATATATATATATTCATATTAATAAGGTAGATTTCCTTTTTAATGCATTTTTATTTGGTGTGCCGCGAAAAAAATCCCATTCACCAGTGTGCCGTGAAGTAAAAAAGTTTGGCATACACTGCACTATCCCAATAAAATAAAATAAGTCTTATCAAATTACTGTTGTAATTTTTCAATGCAATTGTTGCTTATTTAGATTGGATTAATTCCAAATGCCCTACATTCAACTATTATATTTAGATGTCAGTTGTAGGATTTTTTTATATATTTTAAAAAATATCGTTTTATAAAATCAATCAATGTATTTATTAATAACTTCAGCATAGATTCTTTATGTACATACTGAGTGTGGCTTTTTCGAACATACTGATAAAAATATGTTCCGAATTTCGTATTCACCGTAGATAATGTGCAGAGGTCTTATCCACGAATTGGGTAACGAGTATCATCTGACATCGTGAATTAGTTTTACGTTCGGGTAATTCCCTAATTAGATACAAGTAAAGGAACACATTATTACCTTTTTGTTTATGCGCAAATTCTAATACGACACTATGAAAATAAAAGTGTTTTTAAAAGTTTTGGAGGAATGTACATATTGTTTTTTATGGGTAATATGTCATAAAACTGTTACTCATTTTATAAAGAATGGCGCTTATTATTATCAGTGGCGGTTCGTGATCTAAAATTTTGGGTGGGCTAAAAAGTTTTGAGGACATATTGTTTAAAATCTTTTGTTTTACTAAAGACTATTTTCAGAGTAGCCCAGCTTTACTTTTTATTTTTAATATGCATGCATAAGAAAATTCGAGAATCAGAGAACTGCCTTTATATAGAGAATCAAATCTAAGATACTATATGAATTTGTAATAGTTGGTAGTCCGAAGTACTGTTTTTTTTATTAAGTCAGCTCAAGATTTTTTTACACATGTTGGCAAAAAATTTCAGGGTGGGCTCGGCCCACCTAGCCTATTGCGTAGAACCGCCACTGATTATTATCGATAAGAATCTCAATACATACATAGTTACAATTCATAGATGCTGTGTTATTTTTACTACATCAAATAAAAAATCAGTTACAGTAAATTATCGGAAATGTCATTGGTTTGTCGTTTAATAAAAAAACACTTTAAATATATATTGATTTGTTAAGCGCAAGGGCTGTGTGTTCAAATAATGAATTGCCTAGAAAGATTCACTTTTTCTATAATAAACTTTGTTTACTATTTTTTAGTATTTCCTCCTAACTGAATGTGTATGCAAATAATTATTTTGTTTTATCATGTTTAAAGTTGTCAAGTGCATGACGCATTGATTTAATCTGTATATGATGACGTATTATGGTCCTTTTCATTTTCAAAACAACAATACTATCTATTTAAGTATGTATATATATTTACTGTCATTTTGTGCATTTTCAAACAATAATACTTATTTAAAAAGTCTCAGAAACCGGTATGTCGTTAAACACAAAGACCTTAAATATAACACATATTATATTCATTTATATTCGTTGTATCTAGGGTATCCAATCCCGAAGCCTTTTTCCAATCCCGGGATTTCGGGATTGATTTATTTTGAATCCCGGGATTGAGATTTTCTCACCGAGGAATTTGAAATCCTCAATTTGCTATACTTTTTCCCGGAATCTCACGGAAACTCGTTTTTTTTTTTTTTTAGCTCACCGAAGAATTTGAAATCTCTGATTTGGTATACTTTTTCCCAGAATCTCACAGAAACTCGTTTTTTTTCTTTTAGCTCACCGAGGAATTTGAAATCTTCAATTTGCCAATTTCATGTAAATTTCGAGAATTTGCTCAAAATTTCTCAATCCCGGAATTTCGGGATCAGAAAATTGAACGGGATCCCGGGATTGGATGCCCTAGTTGTATCACTGACTTTAAGTCGTTATAAATCACGTTGTGTAATGTCATTTTTATATAAACTGAAACATTATCCATGGAATAACTGTACTACTGTACGACCTGTCTTTGTCGGGAATTAATAGTATGATTTTATCTTTTTTTATCACATTGACTATGTAAAAACTGCTTAAGCTTATATGTATTACAAGCATATGTAATAAATAACATGTTTTTTTCAAAATCATACAGAAAAAAACAACAGACAAACCCAAAGTATTCTATAAAAAAAATGGACCCACAACATCCAAATTAAATATATATATATATATATATAACCTAAGATGAAAGGGAGATTGGAGCCCAGCTCCACAGTTCCCCGTATAAAGATGTAAAGACACTGATGATGGTGAAAAATCATAGTTTATATGTTCACAGTATTGATGAGTACTAAAGCTCAAATGTTTATCGGCTTAACAAAATGTGTTGTAGGTATTATATTATATATGTAAGTCCCGCAATAGTCATGAACAAATTTTGTAATCCAAATACTGTAGTTAGCCATTTTCAGTGGTCGTTTACTTGACATATTGGTATTGATTTGGCACACATCCGTAATATTTTTCATTTTACGATTCTAACAGACATTACATTTACATAGTATTCAATGTATTACGTCAGTAGTTTACAAACTTTTGAATTCGTACCACTAAGGCAGAAAAATAAATAAATATTAAATACCACATGCTGGAAAGGCACTATATTCATTAAGTGTCACTTATTCATATTTTGAATGTAAAAATTATTTCAATAATTCTATTACTAATTCATAGTATCAAAAAACATCTTTATTAGTCATACTTGATTTTCTATAGGAGATAGGGGTCTTGTCTTTATTATCATGGGTCAACTGATTGATGGTGAGCGTTTCCGCGTCAGCGTCTTGAGAGCGATTAGTGGTTGCCGTTTGCTGTGTCGGCAAACGCCAGGCGTTACTGTTTACTTGTGAGGAAGTTGACAGATCTGAGCTGGTTGTCAGTTGTGGTACATCTGGCATGGCGGGCGATTGTTGCGTGGTTTTCTTGGCGGATGGTGGTACGGGGGTAGGTGTCTTGGCGGGTGTGTTCGTCCGGGCAGGGTCTGGTTTCGCGGGAGATTATTTTTTAAGTTCGCGTTTCATATAAATTATATTTTTGGTTAAATTCTTTGTCTTATATGACTTATTTTTTGCATACCCTCACATATCGACCCAGTATAAAATGCCATAATATTTGCAACGTCATTTTAAACTGTACATATTGCACATATTTTTAATAATAATACATCTGTGAACAATCGATAATTTGGTATTTTTGGGAATCGATCTTTTCCAATACTGTCTCCCATTTTGATTATTTATTCTTTACGCCACTTTTCATTACTCACTATTAAATATTTACTTTCAGAATCCAACGTCGGGTTGTTACTTTACCTGTGTCTGTCAAACCAATTGTGTAGTAAATAATTATTTATCATTTGTCTATATATAAAAAAAAGATTACGTTTACATTATCAATGGAAAATCTTTCGGTTTATATGTGATTTCCAATCTGAATGTATTTATTTGTTGTAATGATTGTATTATAAATATGCATTCTTGACAAATTAATAATTGAAACTATGCTAGTTACATATGCATATCTACTGTACTCATAAAAAAACATTGCTTATTTTACTTACATACATAAATAATTCCAATTAAAATCAATCTGACCAATTTTTCATAATTATTGAATAAATGCCATAAACCTTATTAACCATACCTGTCTTCTCACTGGTCATCTATTTATTCCTCGGAAAAACATTGTTTTACAAACTTTCTTGTAGTAAAGAAAGCGCATGGAATTAATTCGATGTTTCATGCAATATGCATTATATCAAACTGTCTTGACGCAAGCAGTTGTTTTTACTCTTACTGTGTACTTGTCATAAACGTGAGAAAGGTTTTCTAACTGTATTCAAATACAAACCATTAACCAAAAGACAATTAAAAAGCTAAAAAAATATTGACTAGTCAAAATCTGACAGACTATAAATAATATTTATGTAATGCTTTCTACTCATGAAATATTTCCTCGTTTTTTTATTTAAATAAATATCATTAATGAATTTTTTAAGCACACGTACATCAAAAGAATAACCTGTCAAATTTTTTTAACTTAATCGTTCATTTTGCGTCAATTATAAAAAAAAAAAAATTATCACAAACCTCGTTTCGCCTAAAAAAGTTCTATGTATACGTATCGTAATGTCATTGTTTTTTTTAGCTCTGTGCACGTTGGCCAACTGTCGATTACAAATAATCGAAAAAAACAATTCGCTTCTTTTTTTAAATTTATTCCAACACGCGATTACTATTTTCGCGATTTTTCTGTTTATTTCTTTCTTGACTTGCTTTTGGTGCGTCCATAATGCATAAACAAGTGTGCCAGTCATCATTTTCTTCAAAACAGTCAGACGTGCCTCAATTTATCTTTGTCTGAATGTTTATTTATGTTGAATCTCTTCGATATCTTTTTGTTCTCTTTCAATCATCCAAACATTTATAACAAAAGTTTATCGTTCTCCAAAAATAAAAATAAAAACGACGGCGCTGATTCCTCTTCATGTATTTTTTATTCGTACCTATTGTGTAATACTAATTAATTGATTTTTCATCTTTTGTAGTGTGAAAATTTCGTTGTTTATATACCAAAATTTTATAACTGAATGCCTTGAAGTCTTAAATCTTGGAATATCGATTTTTTGTTTAGATAGTAATGTTCATTTAACAGGCAAAATTATATGACTTATTTGAGTGATTTAAATGGTAATATAATAGTTAAATCACAATCCAAGGTAATTCACTTGAATAATTTAAGAGACAAACGAAACAACTGCAAAGTTTTTTCTAGAAGACAATAGATAAATGCAATGGTTCAGTTCCATGGAATAATCTTGCGATAACAACCACGGACTGTATAGTTAAAATATCGTGACTTGGTTTTCAGTTTAACAGTAGATAACAGCTTTTGGTAGATAGTTGTCTTATTTGACATTTAAAAATCTGCATATAAGCCGTAAGTATCTTCAAACATAAAATGAATACGAAAAAACTGAAACGCTGTTATCATTTCGTACTAAATCATATTGTTCCTTAAAATTATAATTATATTGAATACATTTTCTCAATTATGAGAACAGGCCATTTATATAGATAGTGGATGACCAATAATTCGTATGCTTTAATACAATATATGTGTTTTAATTATATATCACAACTTCCATCAAAGGCTTAGTGGTTAGTAATTTTGAGTTTATATGTCCCTGTTAGTTCTCCCTCAAACTATATTTTCTTTAATTCTAAAAGGGTTTCTTCGAGTTACCGTATAGATTATTTATATGCACGAAAGGAGGCCACTAGCTGTAGTGAATAATTGAATCAGGGGCTTCCTTTGTTTCGTATATGTATTAAGGCTTTGGGCAGGAAATACGTCACGACCGACAGCTGACTTTGTTAATAGACAACTCGAAGAGTTACAAGAATGGAGCTCGATTTCTATATTTAGTGAGGCAATTGTGAGGTATACTTTTGTAAAACTAGGACACTTCTAACGTCTGTGGTTGAATTACAGACCATATTATTAAAATATGAACAAAGAAGTATTCGATACGAGTATGTATATCTGACTTTCTCTCGTAGACTTACAAATATTTAAATAACTTGTTTTCTTATACGATAAAAATATTTTGTAGTGCTTTACTTCCATTTATAATATATAATTGGTATCGATTTCTACAATAAGTGAGCTATGTAAACAAACATAATTTTTGAACTAATGTATACAATACATACTTCACTTTAAATGCCTTAGCAGTCAGTTTATCGGTAGAGAGGCATTTTATTTATTAGAAAAAAACACAATTTTTCGACAACCCACACATCCATTACCAGTTAAATTTATTATTTTGTGAATTATTTGTAATGTTTTTGAATTCAGTCATTTTCTTTGTTGCATTAAAGAGACACCACATTTTATCAATAATGCGCATTTTATAGAGATATTTCAGATGTAACGCTACGATTTTTGCAAAAGAAATAAACTGTATATAGTCAGTCACCAACCTTATTTTCCATTACCATTCAAATTACTGAATATCATTTGGGCATTGAATTATATTATAAAAAATCATACAATGAATTTAATAAGAAAAATACCGTTTATGAGTTCAAAAGTTATTCTTTAATATTCATTATCAGAATAAGCAAATAGTATTTTTTCACAATTTATTTTATTGTATGAAACATAATTATTGTAACGGCAAAATACCGTTTCTATACAGCTCTCAGGCAATGTGGGGATAAATATATTTTCCTCAATTAGGCCACCGAGGGTATTCGAAATGTTTTACCGAAAACTTGTATGTAATTTTCTTTTAATATTATATTTTTATTGAAAATAAGCAGTGTTCATTTGCATACGGCTTCAATAGTTATCGTCATTCATTTATAATTTTTCTCATTATTTATAAATTGTTCAATTAATATTTCTATTAACATTTGTTTGTCACACTTTATTAAATATTGTTTAAATTACCCTGTATAGTTGTATATCTTACCAGCTGTAAACGCTCCTGTCCTGACCTGTAATAAATAAAACGGAATTTACGAATTAAGTATTTTATTTTTTAATATAATGCATTTTTAATAAAAAATGACAGTGACAATAAAAAAACACCTTAAAATTGATTGAAATAATACGTCAAATATTTATAACGAAGATATCCAATCCTATAATAGTTTAGCTACAAATAATTATACCATTTAAATCGCTTTCGTTGTTTCCCTTCGCCGTTCTACCCGAAAAGCCTGCGTAAACGGGTAGTTTCTGCTAAGTATGTATATTTTTGAGGTGCATTGCCCTTTCGATCAATATTTCGTTTCAGACATCGCGTGGTTCAGTAATCGTTAGTCGTTTTAATTTTATGTCCAGGAAATTCCCGTTCTACTCGTGCTTCATCCTATCATTTTTCATAGAGATATTCATCGACGAATATTACACCGACAAACACACTTTAAATTCAATCTTAAACACACTTACACTTACGAAAATCAAACCATCCATTTTTAGTATGCTAAAGATATTAAGTTTAATAATTATTATATATAATAATGTAGATTTAGACATTACCAACTATGCTTCGTTCAAAATGAACTAATAATGATTTTAATTTACCGATGATAAAATAAAATAACAACCGGCATGAATATTAATATGATTTTATGTATGAAACAGTGTATGAAGAATCAATACCATTATGTTGAATATTATATAACGTCAACTTAGACTGAAAAGCTAGCTTTTAATTTTCAATTCCAAATTACTTACTATTTTTTATTCACGATAGCAAAACTCGAATACCCAAATGATTTGAAATCTTTGAGTTTTTTTTTGAAGAAAAAATATTTTGCATTACAGCTAATGAAAATGCGCTTAATATTTTAAAGTTGAAAGATCATACGAGAAAAGCTCGAAGAGAAATTATTGTTTGTTTTTTTTTTTTTTTTTTTTTTAAACCATGTCCGCTCCCAATGTGGAGCATATGGACTCCTAATGGAGTTTATCTCAACAGAAGTGTTTCTACGAGAACTGCTTGTTACTCAGTTGCTCAACCTCTCTTTTTTCAAAGAGAGTAAGGATAGAAGAATAGGGCTAGGACAGGATTAGTGGTAAGCTAATCGCTCTCGGTACGCCCCGTTCATAGGATAGGATGGGTGAAAGGGGGGAATTCAAAACATCACATACATCCATGCCTTTGAACAGAAATTCATAAATTGATTGAAAAATCAATTTATAAAAAACTGTTCGTACCGGGATTTGAACCCGGGCCCTCCGTAGCCGAAGCCAACAACGTTAACCACTCGACCACACAGGGCATTGTTTGTTACTCGAGATAAATTGACACGTCTTAAGTCTCAAATTTAAATTGAAAAATATAAATTTGACATTGACCGGTAATCGAACCCAGACCCGCCTAGTCGGTCGAGCAAGCTTTAACCAATTAGACCACAACGGGTGACGAAAGAACATAATCTAATTATCGCTTTATAAAAACATATGTTATTATTAAATTTAATTACGAAAACAAATATTTCTTTAAATTTGTTTATTTAACCGTTTAGCAACGTAATTAAGTTTATTTTTTACGCTCTAAAAGAGAAATAAAATAACAAACTTTATTTAGGCTTTGTATAATATGAAAATGTAAAATTTTCTTTATTATCTAATATACTTTAGGCATCCATAATCTTTACTATCAAAACAGTATGTTTTGCTTATTCATATATGTATTACATCGTCTTGAAATATTATGTCCTCGCAGTGAAAAAAAAATAGTTTGTTCATATTATATTTAACTTTCCTAGGAAAATTATGGCATCTATATTGTCATGAATTTGAAAGTTTCGCTTACGTGGTAGGCTTTTCGTAAAGTTTACCTCTTTCGTTTTAGTAGGGCATGTATATTTATCACTTAATTTTCCCTAGCATAATATTTTCAGAATATGAATTTTTAACACCTCTCTGTAAAGTTTTCTTATCTAGCGTTGAGTCCACACCGAAAGCAATTTTGACAGGCTTCAAAATTTTTAATAAAAAACGTCTTACATTTTTTGAAATATCTTGATGACCCACTTACATATCTGAAAATTATTATTTTCGTATTTTATGGTGAGAAAATATCATTTTCTGACTGACTCCGTTTAAATAAATGTATATTGCTGTCATGAAAATGAACCGCCGTAAACTTGGTTACTTCAATACTTTATTTCAAAAGGATTACATTTCAACTTAATGTTGTAACGATTGTTAAAATCTACAATCAACATTTTTTTAAATATATATTGTGATTCCATATTTATATTATCTTGCTTCTTTTGGATTTTTGAAAATATACGATTTGTTGATCGTCAGAAGATTTGAACATTCTTTCAAAAACATATATCTGTAATGAAGCATTTTTTAAATATTATTTATTTTTCACTGGTTTTTACTAGTGATGAGTTCTATTTTTTATGGAAACGTAGGGTAAAAACAACAGATTTCTTAATCGTACTCTAAAAAGTGTTTTATTTAAAATACTGGAAATTTACTGTCTCTCACAAGAAATAAGATGCAACTTATCTCGTTCTAAAATATTTTCAAAATACCTTATAATAAACAGTTCGTAGTAAGTGTTTATCAATGAATACCAGTTTCTTTCGAGTTTTCTCTAGTCATATCATTGTTAAGTATTTTGCAGAAGTGATTTACTATATTCTATATTCCTGCAACTACACGAATATTGAAAGTCTTTGAGGACAATTATGAGATTTATGGTTTAAATTGTTCCAATAGTTTTGAAGGAAATAGGCATATCTTAAAATACAGTTATTTGTCTACCTGGTATTCGGTTGAGTTATCAAAGGGGAATAATTTAATTTAAAATAGCTTAATAAAATAATATTAATATACCGATAAAACAAGGTTTCAATCCTTTAATCTTTCTATAACAAAAGTTTTCAAATAACCAATTATATAATATAAGACAGAGTTTACACAAAAAAAATAACTGTGTGTCTTTACTTGAAATGACCATATTTATTATTGCACGAAGACTTACTAGACCTATGGAATTCTTCGGCGTACAAAATGCCATCTTTGAAGATATTTCGAGTTTTCTATTTTTACAAAAAGATTGCGATATGTACAATTTTAAATATGCGCATAATTTCCATCGCTTTTGTATTCTTGCAATTTTATTTCTTGAGGGCCTCTCCGTCTTCTCAAAAAATGTGTTTATTCAAAAATATCCAAGTCAATGAAAAATGTTAAAAAATCTTAAAAAGTGTTCAATGTCGTTGGCTTTTGTGACGGATCTCACGTATTCGATTCTCAGTAGTCAGTATGAACAGTATTTTTTTCAACAAAGACATGGGTGTTATTAGGGTATCCAATCCCGGAGCCTTTTTGTAATCCCGGGATCCCGGGAACCTGGGATTGGGCACTCAACGTGAAATTGAGTATAATTTGAAAGTTTTGGTGAATCTTTTTTATTTTTTTAGCTCACCGAAGAATTTGAAATCCTTAATTCCCTATACTTTTTCGCCAGACTATCTCCGTAACTCGTTTTTTTTTTTTTTAATCACCGAGGAATTTGAAATTCTCAATTCTTTATCCTTTTTCCCCAGTTTATTTCCATAACTCTTCCAATTCCAAAATCCTATCAATTTTCGGAATTAGCTCAAAATTTTTCAATCTCAAAATCCCAGGATCGCGATTATGTCAATCCCAAAATTTTGGGATCAGATAATTGGACGGGATCCCGGGATTGGATGCCTTAGGTGTTGTGTCTAAAAGTTAATTTCTTACTCTTTTAATCCTAAAATAACGGGATGTAGAGAGAGCAATTGCTTAACCACTATCCCTGTCCTAACCCAATCCATACTCTTAAAAAAAGAGAGATTGAGCAACTGAGTAACGAACAGTTCTCGTAGAAACAGCTCCTGTTGATACACCTGCGTCAGGAGGCCATATAGTACACTTAAAAGGCAGACATGGGTTTAAAAACAACTTCAAACAAGAACACAATATTAACACTAAAAAATATTTGATTGTCATTTACACTGCATTTTCCCGGGGGTTGTGGGTACTTAGTTTTATTTCTGAACGGTGATATTTCTGTGTATGCTCAACTGAATACGATTTGTTTTCCCAGCACGTGTGCGTTGAAAAATAAGCAACAGTAACTCGCGCCGTATGCCGTTTGTATTATTTCTCGTATGAAATCAGTAGGCTCTCCAGGGATCCAAATATCTCTCCACCCGTTACTGGAATATCTTACCAATGCGACCTTCATATTGTCCTGTCCCTTTTGGGGACGACGTCTTTACAAGGTCGAGCCTGAAAGCACATTAATCCTCGTCCTCGTGTTAACTATCATTCAACATTTTCTGGGCATCGGATGCTAAAATATGACATCTTGTAAACGGATTCTTGACTAATGTTTTGAGGGGTCTTTTTCTCTGTGCTATCACAATTCATAGCTGACCCCTTAATCGTCCCTGTATTGCTGCAACTCATGTACGACTAATTTTATATAATTGAAAATAATAATAATTAAAGATATTTTTTTTTTTTATTATTGCTTTACTTTTAACTTCTACTTTAGCATGCTACCATAATTAATAGGTTGTTATCAGCAGGCTTTTGGGAACCGTTGAATTTTCAATTTTGAAACACCTTTTTGGTTTCTTATGAAAAATTAAAAATTACGTTTACTGTATGAACAGGAAAATCTATAACCATTCAAAATTATACATATTTGTATTTACTTTTGATATTTTACAGTTTTGTCAATTTACACGAATAATTCTAATCTAATTTATTAAAACTTTATTGTGAAATGGGCTCATTCATTGTTTAGTTTATTATGTTTTCTAGAAAGCATACTTAATTATGTATCGACTATTTTTATTCGAGAGGGTTGACAGCTTTAGATACCTCGGCGTACATATCCCCGAAGAGGGTAGTGCAAAAAAGGAGCTCGCCATTCGCTTAGGAGTGGCTGGAGCCACATTCAACTCAATGCGGACTGTCTGGGACACACAGCTGTACTCGATTAAAACCAAATGCCACTTATTCAACGCTTGCATCCTGCCGGTACTGCTTTACGGTTGCGAATCATGGTACCTGACGAAGGCTCAGAAAAACCGTATACTGAGCTTAGAGAACAGATGCTTGCGTCGGATAATGGGGGTGAGGTGGTTTGATTTTGTGAGGAATTCAGAGATAAGGGAGCGTACAAGACAGCGTCCCGTCACGTCAGTGGTCATGGAAAGACATTGGAACTGGCTGGGTCACGTGCTGCAGATGCCTCCGGAAAACCTCAATCCGGCCTGCCTCTTCTTTCGACCGGTGGGATCAACCGGGGTCGGTTACTATCCATAAGATGTACTCGGCGGAACTGAGGGATGCTGGCATGTGATGGGAGGAAGCAAAACAGTTGGCAGGAGACAGGGAAACATGAAGGTGCTGCGTGGCGGCCATATGCTCCACATAGGAAGCGAACATGGCCAAAGAAAAAAAAAAGAATTTTTATAAAGATTTTTTAAATTATTATTATTTATGTATCATGTTTATTTTCAAATTGAATGACCCCCTCCGCAACTGACTGAGAATGATCCTTATCTTTTAAATAAGTAATGTGGAACCATAAAAAAATAATATGAATGTTTAATTGTAAACTTAATCTACGTGTCGACAATGAATTGGTTACTTCAAATGTAAGAAAAGAATATCATAACTAGTCACAACACAACCATTTTCTTTTCTATCGCTTATCAGTCATCGCGCAGCAAAGTGATGGATCTATTTTCATGAAACAACTTTTTTATTCAACGATAAACTCGTTTGTTTACGTCCGAGCGTGTCTCTGAAAAAAAAAGCTTTACTTTTCCGCCCTGGGGGGTAGTGACGTATCATAATTTTGTTTTCCGGTCGCCGATGAAATCAAGAGAAGGCCTTTAATCACGGTCAAAGCACACCGAGCGGCAGTTTCTCGCGGCGGTCTCGCACAGACGTCCACACGCCCATATTACAAAGAACTGTTTAAAATTTGCATACATAATTTAAATCTCATAAATTCAATTACGACAGCAAATGGAAAACAATGAAATATACTTCAAGCATCTACTATTAAATTTATTTTATATTAAGGCTATTTTTTCAATCGTTTTTTATAAAATTTAGAATTAGATACTGTGTACATATATGTCATTTGTTATTTTTCTTTTACTATGAATACTTTTTTAATTCATTTGCATCATATATGTTGCTGGTCCTAAAATTTCCTGCGACCTAGCACTGAAGTGTTTAACGTTTTTGTATTCGGTTACAATGTTTACGGGTGTTAACTTTTCAATATATACATATATCCATTTTTCTTCGAAGAGAAAAAAGAGTTTGTGATATCGTAGTTCCCTCTCGCCTTTACTTATATTCTTAATCTTAACGAAAAGATAAGCATTAGCAACAAGATTTCATTAACCGATTTCTGTTGGGATACGCTACATTGAGAGACCATATGCTCCACATTCGCAGCGAACATGGTAACAAAAACATATATCTGAAAAAAACTATTCAATTATACAAATATAAATTGAATAGTATAACTTCAACCAAACCAGTAAATTTATATTGTGTGTCGCTCATTTTTTAAACATTAGATTAACAGGACTTCTTTTTATTTTTTTTAATTTCATACCAGTCTATTATATTTATGTAATAAACCAAATCGATTGAACTTCATCGCCTTGTAATGTATGTGTATTTTGGTTTGATTAATCTTATCTAAAACCCTTCATGCTGTCATTTAACCAGGGCTATTAGAGTCGTGAAGAAGTAATACGACTCTGACCATAATTTAAAGTTTAAAACACGACTTCAAAGATTTTTTAAGGGCTTAGTAGCATGCAGTGGCGCCACTTTTGACCCTATACACATTTTTTATAGAAGGATTCGAAGTTTTTTTAGCATGACTCGACAGCCCTGCATTGATTAGTTGACAATTTCTTATTAATTACATGCAATGCACAGGGGGATTCTAGAGAAAATATTCTGTATATCTTGTTTGAGATAACGTCTATATTATAATGTGAATAATTTTTTATGAGAACTTTAACAATACATCAGCTGTAAAATACAATAATATAGTTTCAACTTGATTGCTGGCTTAAGACTAGAAGAAGATTAAAACGATAACCCATACATATTTTCGTTAAATTAATCAGTTTCTATCTGAATATCGTAGTGGTTTATATACAATTTAAGACCCTATGTGCGTCGGTTGGCCTCTGCTCTCGACGTCGAGATAAGCGCCATTACACCAAACGTAGCGCCGAGTTTACGCGCAGCAAATTGAATAAATCGCTATCGTTTGGCGGGAATTCGGTTAGCGTTACGACGTCACTGCAATCTGTGTCACTAGAGATCGAATTTGTATAATATGTGTGTTTGATAACGGGGTTGCTTGCCTCACTTTTTCATGCTTTCAGTTTTAAATTTATTTATATTAACTTCGAAAGGGACTTCCATAAGCTGAAACAAAATTATCCTATTATTATCTCCCCTATCACACTATCACTTTACAAAAAAAATACTAAAACACAAGCAACAGAGACAATTTAATGTAAATTGCCAACAAATCGCTCACCCACAACTAAATTGACACAATTCTAAAATTACGTGTTTCATATAAATACTACGTTTGATAGTGTATCATTCGAACTTTATGTATCTAAAATTCTCGATGTATTAATCTTCGTGCCCTTTACAAAATGGTTAAACAAAAGTTTTAAGAAGTTGCAGGCAATATTAAACTACCACAACACAAAGTGTGGATTCGGGTAAAAAAAACATCTTCGACTACGCCATCGAATTGATTTTTTCAATTATTTCCGTTTAATTTATATATACCATCTGATCATATTTAGTCAACCTAGCATGCAGTGGCAACACTATGGAGTCTTGTGGTACGAATACATATCATTAAATAGTAATAAAAATTGGTATGAGTTGTAAGATTTTTACGACTCCGACTCCAGAAAAAACTTCCAACTTTACAGCACTGGTGGCAGTTTACCCGCATTTCAAATAACGATATTTAATCCATAATATTTCAAAAAAACAGTACAAAATCTGAAGGGCAAAAACTCTTTCGATTTTCTATCTCAGAGTCGATTTTCTGTGAGGGTTTTTGAATAGTGGCTGCGGGTGTGCGGAATATTTTACGATTTCTCGATATGATTTTTCTTCCTATATTGGTACCATTTCATATCAAAGGTTAACAACCGAATTGAAGTTTGTCATTGAACGCCGATGTAACAACATGTCTAAAACGAATGAGATTGTCTAGGCTCACAATTTTGTCCATCTTAAACGAGGTACAAGTTGTTTGTTTCACCACCATCTGTTATCTGTATTTATCCGCTAATTCAGTGCTTCCCAACCTGGGGTCCGCGAAAATTTTCATTCTTTCAATAAAATATGAACACGTTTCGGGGGTCCGCAGATTATTGTATGAAAAAGATTGGGAAGCCCTGCGCTAATTAACACCTCTCTACCATAACACAATAATCATATTCTTGGTCTTATTTAGAGGTGTACGGAATCGATATTATAACCATGCACAGTAAGAGAAAATAAAATGTGACTTACTGATTCGCTAAATGCAAGTGATATTGCTTCCAGTTTTCCCTGTCTGACGTAAAGCCAGAACTATCCTAGTCATATATTATATAATATAAATATCCACCAACTCTCAAAATATGTATTTAGTTATATCCGATTTCTATAGTGTATGTTGCTTTACGTAAACTTGTTTGTTGATCTGAAAACCAAATGAAACATAATAATGTAATCATTCATTTGAGCAGATTCAAATCAAGTATATAGAATATGACATGCGTATTACAGTAAATGATTAAGTGCATACATAATAAACCAAAGGTCTTTGCCACACTACTTACATGCATATTGAATAATAAATTAAATTACGCATAACTCCCCAGAAGCCGGTTTGTAGATACATCGTTTCAATACACATTTGAATTTCCCTGCCAGGCCTTGTCTCAAAGCATTCAATCACATTATTCAGATTTCATTTATTCAAAGGGTTCCTTATGTCTTCGACTGGAAAAATTTTACAGCTTTAAGAATGTCTACAGACTTAGGTCACCAAATTTAGAAGTCACGTTATTCATTGCATTTTCAGATTTATAAATTTTGTCGGAAAATAATCCATTTCGGAATGGTGTATTTTTTTTGTTTTTGTGGATGTTTTTGATTGAAAAAGTTTTTTTATGATCTAATTCATAACGCATTGTACATCTTTACATTATATATGAATAATATTACAACAATATATGAATTGTAATAATATATGAATAATATTGTAAATCTTCAAAACTTTTAACTTACTCATTCAAATATTCTTGATTTTGATGTTATCAACGGACATAGTATATTTATAATGTTATACACATATAATTGCGTATTATGATGTTCACGTGAATTAGTTTCACTGTAAATTGCTCACTTCTGAAGCAATCACGACCTTCTCTTATCAACAGTAAAAAATAAATGCAGCAAAACATTGGCGATGACAGAAACTCAAAAAACTTTAACAGGACTAAAAGTTCCATTATTTTGATATCCAAAAATAGGCGATACATTATAACTATACGATAATTATTATGGAAATCAATTGAAATATCATGTCTTGATAGGGAGATACATGTTTTTTTGTGTTTGTGTTCATAAAAATAGTTTTATTTTGTAAATTAATGTTGAAACTTCAAAACGATTTTAGTTTAAATATTGTTTCGTTTGCCTGCATAAGGCTGATATTTTTATGCGATTTTTCAGCTATTGTTTTCACAACTCACGCCATTTGTTTGATTATGTCTTATTAATTCTATAGAAACGTCTCTTATGCGCAGCTAATGCTTCTTTCGTTCAAGTAGCAATTCAGTAGATTGCAAAACTTACATAGTTTGTAGATAGTAACTAGTCACGCTATATGCAGATCAGAAACTTGTCGATATAGCTGAATCACCGTGAAGTCTTCGTCTTACGTCCATCGCGTGATTTGCTTCGCGGAAGCATTTCGCCCACTCCGACGAACTCTGGTATTACGCTGTAGATACATAAAATAATAATCATATTTATATGCATAACATTTCTCATTTGCTCAGCTTTTTATGCCTAGAAATTTGATATTAATATTTGGATTTTTAAATTTATACCGCATTAAAGATATGCGTAAAAATCTCTGTATCAATTAACTATCAAATCTTTAAATTTATTTAATAAGCGTTGAATTATAAAAGCTCTGAGAGAAGAATAACAAGTTTAAATAGCAATGTTTTTCCAAAACTTTTTACTGAAATTATTGTTCTCGTATTTTGTTTGGAAAATATTCATTAGTGGTGGGTAGATGTTGATAGCATATCTCTATATCTGAATAGAAATAGAGTAAAACATCTTCCTTCTTTTAAGAGAATGGCGCTATTGTTATGCAGTGTTTCTTGATTCTATATACTTGATGGTAGTGCTTCAACAGATTTAAGCAGTTTCGCCCTTTTGTAAGAATGTAAAGAATCAAATGTATTCTTAATTACTGTATATTGTATTAGATTAATGAAATAAATGGAAACCATGTATAACAAGCTTACTTTAATGAAGGCTTTAATTGTGTCTAATTTTAATTGATCAAGGTGTAAAAAAAATAACTCTCTTTTATCAGTAGGTGTTTGCATAATTACACAATATGTTCGAAAAACATCTGTCTTATTTACGGGTGTTGAATGCTCGATACCATCCTTTCATACGATTACCAATTAATTTTCTTATGTTCTGCTTTGTAGACTAAAATAATTATAAATCAGAAGTTATTGAAAGATCTAAAAAACGATGAAAAAAATGTTACTTGTTTATTTTTTTTATTTTGAATTTTTGCCAATTAGCCGATTGAAACAAAATAATTGATACTAATTCTTAATACCAATATGCGCGCTACGGCGGTAAATGGTGCTTATATAGATAGCTCCATCGTGAAATTACATGGAAATAGATGAAAATATCACTAGAAGTGACGTAACTAGAAGAAGCAAGCCCTGTGAATTCGATGTTTGAAGTTTGAGAGTATGAAAAGTTTCTGACAGAAAGCTTTGATCATTTTTACACTGTTTTTTACCACTTTATAAACGTAAGGATTTACTCAGATGAGAGTTTATTGTAAACGAAGTTTAACCATATGTACAGGAAGCGTCGGAAATCCTCAAATACTATAATAGGTGGATGACTAATAGCGCCACAGAGCAGATGAAAAACATGGTATTGGTCGATGTAAAGTAGTTGATGAAAATGGTTTGAAGAAGAATTTTATCAAGATATATTATTTATGTTAACATATTTTTTTTGTTTAGTATGAACTAGAAAAAGAATATTACTGATAACGAATCTGAATCTTTCTATCCCAAAGTGCTGGAACGAATAGTTCGTTACTTGCAATAGATAATTAATCATTTTAATGCTTGTCGATTTGTACCTGTAGAATAACAAACATTTCCGGACGACAATATTCGTTCGCTCGCCTCGCCTTAAGCGCGCCAGATTATCTTCGAAATTGCCTAGAGTTTCCATTAATTGGAAATGTGGAAACATCTGAATCCGAGGATCAGATACGATTGTGAATTTGAGGATGAAGTAAAACGGCCCTAATCCGGCCGTATATCTGTCATTAAGTTGAGACGTTAATCACGACTTTATAATATCCCCCTTAAGTATTGTCTCACGAAAGCGAGTTCTATGTTATCATTTTGTTGTATCAATAAATTTCATTGTAATGTTATATATGGCTCCTTATCGCGTAATTTAGCAAGTTAATTATACATGCTAATAAACAAGAGTTAGAATATATCGCCAGCTTTTATTTCAAAGCTTCTCTATCCAAAGATATACATATTCTGTAGCCATTTTAGGTTGCTATTCTCAGAAGCTTATTTCCAATGTTAACGCCTTTAACTCAAATTAAATTAATACCATTTTATTTTATCCATTCAGCAAACGTTTGCATTGTTAGATATAAATGATATGTTTAACAATCAAATTTAAATCAATCGTCAATTTAAGAGAACATTTGTGAACTTATCGTAGCATTTTTACTGTTAATTCGATGTCAACTGCTCTATCATGCATTCAGTAAAGGATAGGGTACGTTATCGATAAAAATATCTAAAATCGCTTATCTACGTCGTCTGGTATATAAAAATACATGTCTTGTTATAGCTTTTAATGTTTTTTATCTATTATCTTTGTCAACGTATTTACTTCTATACTAGCACTAAATAGTTAAGAGACATTTCATATGAAGCACAATATCACTGTCATTTTATTTTATAATCAATAATCTAGAAAGGCCGATGTACTGTGCGCTTAACTCACTGAATAAACCGACTAAAAAAATAAAGGCCATGTTCAAAATAGCCCTCAAACTATGGTGTTTTCACTGGAAATGTGAATTTCTATTTTCATTATTATTTTAAGGCATGGCTCGCCTCTTTTGTTTGTATTGAAATTTTTTGATAATCTTACAAGTTTGAAGGATTTCATTACATTGTTTTTTTTTTCAACTAAAATCATATCGAAAGGTAAATAATTGATCAATTTTATAACAATATATATTGTCATTTTTTTATCGTTGAGTATACTATTTAATATATTTTCATTCAATAATATAAAGTATCAACACGCATTATTGTAATAAATTTCGTTTATTATTGAAAATATATGATAAACTTTGAAAATATATGATCTGTTTCTACTCTATCAAAATCATAGACATTCATCAAACAGTTGCATCGTAAGCCGGTATTGTTTAATAAAGCTGTAGCGTGATTCAAAAACTATTATTAACACCTAAGCAAATATTTTATAATTATCAGTTTAATTTCGATCGATACTTATTGGCATGCGATAATTTTGTGAATGTTATAAAATATATTCATATAGGCATCGAAAAATTGTTTACAAATCTCCTTAAAATATTCCATAATATAATGGTGAACTCAACTAGTATACAATAATTATGTTCCGGTGTTTTCAGCACATCGATTTCACATATTATGCCCTCGCAATTTGGGATTGCATTACTGGTATTAACGAAACAGGGATCCCGGTATTTTAGCATTTAAAACAACCGTTATTTTTATATAAAAAAGCAATATGTTTTAATATTTAAATGATGTTAATGAAAATCAGACTTTAATGCTTATGCTAATGTATTATAGATACTTCAAATTATGGTATTTAAAATGAGATATCGTTATCTCAATCTGCTGTTGTTCATATCTACTATTAATTTTCGATATTCAAAAAGATAAACTGAAGTACCGGAATTGTAGTTAAATTATTCCGGTGTTGTAATTCTTACTCTCGTTATTGTAGTAAGAGTAGAATCGATTCCGTGATGACATCAAACCAGCCTGTCAAATACTCTTGCAGCCAATTTATATACGTATCTCGTTTCGAACTGTCTGCAAGATATATTATTTTATACGCATTAACTTGGCAAGCTTTTTGCCTTATGGTAAGTGGCTTATCGCATTGAAGCTAGTTGCGGGCTGCGAGATAATGCCATTTAAAATGGTTGAACACTCAAAGTATAAAATTATTCGTTATTCATATGACTTGCTTTTAATATCCCTTTCACTTATACGATATCCAATATAAGTACTCTCCGCCTTTTTTAGATACAATTATAAAACAAAACTGTTTGCGTTACTAACGAAGAAAGTTCCACCACCGAATCAACATTAATACATTACGAACTTCATTTTTTATTGAGAATTAGTCAAAATAATTATGTGTAAGATTAGACGCTTTCAAAATGAAAAGTGTTTGAACATTTAAATATAGGACAAGATAAAATTCCATTCAGTTTCGACATAAACGCCACAGACGATAAAAATTAAATTAACTATTAAGCTTTCATGTGAAAAATGGGAGAACGTTTTAACGTAAGAATTCTTTTTACCCTTATCTTATTACGGGTATAATAATGTATTTTTTAATTACCACTGTATAATATGGATCGGTTAACTACTTATTCTCATCAAAAAAATACTCAACCTCGTAGCACATAAAATTCTAATAGAGCTCGTCTTATAACAGAAGATTTTCTACAAAACCTTGTTACTTGTCAATCTCTCTTTTTCAGATAGAGAAAAGACTCATTTAGATCAACCGAGTACGCCGCCGAGTATCCTCGATCAATTATTGGGCCGAGCAACAATATTGACCGAGTAAGCGTCTACAGTTTACACGCATACAAGCATATTAGCGATTCAGCTTATTCTTGTGAAAGTTTTGTTCGATTCAACATCGTTGCAACATGAACATACGATGTAAAATGAAAACAAATCTTTTCAAGGAATGTGTAAATCGAATTATTGTTACGGAGATAGAGCATAATAACAGTGTTGCCAGTGAATTCTCAAACACATTAGTCAAAGACCTGTTCAGCTTAGGCGAAAACATGGGCTAGTAGGGCGCGTTACAAATGGTGGTGGTATTCTCTTGGCCTAGGAAATATGAACGGCTTCTTCTCGCTCGAATCACTCGTCGGATCGCTCGACCAAGTCCTATGCAGATTGTTTTATATTCAGCTGTGTTCTTTCTTTCAACAACGTACTCGGTTGGTCTAAACGAGGCTTAGGATGAAGCGTTAAATAAAATAATGGAGTGTTCAACTTATCGCTCTCGTTACTTTCCATTTTTAAAATCGGACGGGTGAAAAGGAAAAAAGTTTATAATTTATCCATTCTTACATTGCTGAAGATTTCTGGCTGGAATTTTTATGTAGGTTTGAAATAATATTCTAAAATGTTTTTATCGTCATCTTACCTCAATAGTTCTGAAGCGTTCGATGTTATATTCAGCAGTTTGTAATCTGGATTAGTATTCCGACTACCTTTTTCTTAGTTTATGAACTTTCAAACATTGAAAAAAATTACACAAAAATAGAGTGGCATGTAAATAACGAGCACTCTCGCGTCCGCCATTAAGGTCCCACAAACGTCAGGCAGCTTTCGCGGGAGTGTTTTTTAACCGGCGAGCTTTTTCGGGGGCTTTTGCGGTTTTCAAAAACAAACTTTTGCTTTATTATTCAAACACCACCTGCGGCGTTCACACGCACTCTAAGCGACGCGCGAGCAGTTTCATGAAAGTCCCGTGCATAGGAAATTCTGTCATCTAATTGCCATGAATGGAAGTGTGCTTTCCTTAACGCGCACAAAAAGCTGCGTTTACCATATTATTAAAAAGTTTAAAAGTTTTAAGGAGCTTTTAACACTCGTGAATCTTACTAAATCTTATTTAAGGGGAGATTGTTTTACACAGTCATTAAATTTGTATTACACCCTATTTTTTTGTATGGGGCATACCACTTTCCGGAAACTACCGCGCAAAAATATAATAATAGTAACGAGTGATAGCTTTCAGTATTGAAAATAATAAAATATTCACTTGTTTTAGTGTTTTCGATTTCAATTAAATCAAAAAAACATATTGTTTCGGAGTCGTGAATAGATAAGACGACTCCGATTCCGATCATTGCTTAAAATACGAAAGTTTTTTTTTAGAAGGATTTGAAGTTATTTGTTTTTTTAGAGCACGACTCCAGTTTAAACAGTCCGACTCCACAACCCTGCTATTTTTCTATCTATGTTTGATAATGCCTTACAGAATCACTGGCGTATCCATAAAATATGCCACGGATAGACCCATAAGTCATAATCTTTAAAATTGTAAACACATGAAATCACAATTGTTCCTCAATTCAATCCTCATTATTACGTGTTGATAGAATTTACATAAAAAATAACCAGTTGTAAATATAATGTATCTGCCGTTGCAACTTAAAAACCCCCTTCGTTTTTTGGCATCATATATTGATCTTCGAGCTCAAATAGATTACGTGATACGTCAAATTTAGATCTCTCGTCATATTATTGCTTGATTTCTCCGTCATTTTCGTAAAGGAATGTAATTCGCGGTATATTTTTACGTCGATATATAAGTTGAATGATGGAAAATTGGTTTCCAATCTCATTACCGTTTTGGGCATACCTTTTCGTATTGAAAAAGAAATAGCGGTGCGCAGGGCGTGTGGCACTCCGTCAGGGGTGGATTACGCGTTTTGTTATACGATAGATTTGTTCGCATTATATTATATGTCACATTGAAACGTTTTCTCGAATAACAATATTAAGTTTGCTTTTTGATTTCGTTTTCAGATATGTATTATAAAATTCGAGATATTTATTCTCTACGCTTGCCAAAACACTTAGATATTTACGTACATTCGTCTTTATGCACTTACTTTCACATAGTTTACTGTTATTAATTATAATAAAACAACTACCTCAACTTTGTTAATTTCTCTGCTGTTTTACTGTTGCATATAGTAGTTACTATATTTGTTCTCCTAATGAAACTTATCTAATATTCTATATTATCTTAAAACAGACGTTTTATATGAGAACTACCCTTTATTCGTTTTTTGGATAGAGAAGGATATATAAATATAGAGGTAGTACAGAAATAGTGGCAATCTAATTGCTCTCATTACGCCTCGTTTTTAGGATTGGGTGGGGTTGAAGAAATCTCAGACCTCCCAGACAATCATGCCTTTGAATATAAATCCATAATCTCGTCGTACTGAAATTAACCCCGTGATTACCGTAACCATCGCAACCGTCATCAACCACTCGACCATGAAACTTAATTACTCAATAATTTTATATTTCAAAGAGTTTTGGATGTCTTAAACTCGGCAATAGATGAATACAACCAGTACTAATAAAATCATACCCTTTTTAAAGGTTGTATGTAATTGAGAATCCCACTAATATCAATGTTTTTTTAATATTTGATATGTTACTATTATTCGCTCACCAATATATTTTGAATGATATTTGTGACAAAGCGCTATGCGAACTTTAGTTTAATTGTATATTTTGTTATCATATATTAGCAGCTATTTGTTGATGAATTTTTCATGAATAAATCATAAAAATATGATGGAACGTATATTGAAATAATATTTTAATTTAAGATTTCGACTGAAGGTGCTTGGTGGAATTTCAATATTAAATTTGAATCGTTCAAACTATGTACACTCTCACAGATTTTGTCACTAACGACCCGGGTTTCTACTTACTACTCGAATCTGTTGGCATTCCCATGAGCTCATCCTTTTCGCCAACAATGGCTTTGGACTCAGTGATGCATGTATTTCTTATATAAACACGAAACTTTCATTTACTAAACGTCAGTTCAAGTTCATCCGTGCACTTGAATGCCTGAAGATGCCGAAAGGCGAAACCCGGGTCGTTAGTGACAAAATCTGTGAGAATGTACATAGTTTGAACGATTCAATTTTGAAATAATATTTACTTAAGATCTGCCCAATTCTTATCACATTATATAATAGTTTTATCTTCTGATGTGTAAAACCAATTTTCTAATAGTGGTTCTATTAAGATTAGTTTTAGAGATTTTTCTTCGGCATTGCTTCTGATATCGACACATTTCATACTCACATGAAAGAGTTGTAAAAAAAGCGTTTTATTTTCAAGATTTTAACAAGATGTTGTAAACACGTCGCTGTAGACTTACGTGTCATTTTTGGATTCAATGGATATTGTTATTGTCTGTTATTATTTTTACTCACATATAAATTAGAAATTTAAATGCAATATGTTAAGAATTTTGAGACGATTAATTCCACACGAAAAGACATAAGATCAGTCAAACTAGCAGCATAACAAAGAAATAATTATTGTACCAACTGTGTTTTAAAAATGGTTTAATAATGACATTTTAATTTCATTATGTATACATTTTATCGAGATACATCCGTTATATGCAATGATACATGAAACTGCGAATGAAAACATTATTGTATTTTCAAAATGAACCTCTACGTATAATTTCATTGAAAATTTATATGCTTTTATATAACTATTTCCCCTTTATTATTTCGAAGAAATGGATTGAATCAAACATAATGCTGTTATACCGGAAACTATATTATATACCTTCTACGTTTAATAAAAGTCTACCGGAAAAGCCACTTTTACTTGAGATGCCTCTTAGAACCAAAGCATTCTCGTAACTTCTACATTAAGTATATTGCTGAACCTGCTTTAACATGGTTTTGCATGCCTTTGCTTTAGAGAAATTTTGATTGTTCATTTACTTTGATTTATAAGAAAGAAAAGAAACTTTTTCTCAAACCTCTTTAACTTTCTTTGGCTAGCATTTTGATGAGTCATACCAAAAGCGAATCGTAATTTTCTTCGTGTTCAACTGTTTCCCATCCATACTTTAGACTCTTTTGAGTAAAATTACGAGTAATGTTCTTTTTTATTTTGGATCACTTTAATAATATATGTTTTTTACATCCTAGGTATTTCTGATGAATTGGTAGACATATTGAACTTTATCAATTTTGATTCTCAAATGTTTTACACACGAAGAAAACAAATATTTGTTGACATTCTAAAACAAAAGAGGTAACGCAATCTTTACTGTTTATATGTTAAATGTCGCGCTTTAAAAAACATTCGAAGCATTACATAAATATCTTAACATTAATAGCCGATAAGGTCTGTCTGTAAGGACGTCCGCAGTAAGGTACAGACCAATGATTTCGATTTATTCTGAACAGCACATTTTTGAAATGTTGTTCTATCCAATGGGAGCGGCTTATTTTAAACTGGGCGTGAATGTTCTGATATCGCCACGTTTGAAAATTTGATATTTCTTGGTGTAGAGCTAAAGTATTGTATCACCATACATCATAATATTCGAATAATCAAAGACTTTAATTCGACTATTGCAAACTATGATTATAGGGCTATCGAAATGAATCGTCTGATCGTGTGAGTCGATGTGAGACTAATATTTTTTGGAGCGGATTTGATCAATTGAATCATAATGATGAATCTTTTCACGTCTGACCTTGAAAATCTGTTAGAATTCTTTAATACATTAAGAATATTCAAATTATGATATGGATATATGATAGAATAATATTTTGCTTTTTTCATACACTTGGACAAAATGTGCAACTGATTTTTTATTGAAAAATTGGATTTGATCTTTTGATTTTTATTGGAAATAATTGTTAAATAATTTAAAATCCGAAAAATAATTGTTGGCAAACTTAAACATTATTCCAAAAATTAAGTAATTTACAAAATTTCTGCTACTACGAAAGATGATTGTTAGCAAACTTTAACATTATTCCAAAAATTAAATAATTTACGAAATTTCTGCTACTACGAAAAATGGTTGTTAGCAAACTTAATCATTATTCCAACAATTAAATAATTTACGTAATTTCTGCTACTACGAAAAATGGTTGTTAGCAAACATAAACTTTATTCCAAAAATTCAATAATTTACGAAATTTCTGCTACTACGAAAAATGGTTGTTAGCAAACTTAAACATTATTCCAAAAAATCAATAATTTACGAAATTTCTGCTACTACGAAAAATGGTTGTTAGCAAACTTAAACACTATTCTAAAAAATCAATAATTTACGAAATTTCTGCTTCTACGAAAAATGGTTGTTAGCAAACTTAAACATTATTCCAAAAATTCAATAATTTCAATAATTTACGAAATTTCTGCTACTACGAAAAATGGTTGTTAGCAAACTTAAACATTATTCTAAAAAATCAATAATTTACAAAATTTCTGCTTCTACGAAAAATGGTTGTTAGCAAACTTAAACATTATTCCAAAAATTAAGTAATTTAGGAAATTTCTGCTACTACGAAAAATGGTTGTTAGCAAATTTAAACATTATTCCAAAAATTCAATAATTTACGAAATTTCTGCTTCTACGAAAAATGGTTGTTAGCAAACTTAAACATTATTCCAAAAATTAAGTAATTTAGGAAATTTCTGCTACTACGAAAAATGGTTGTTAGCAAATTTAAACATTATTCCAAAAATTCAATAATTTACGAAATTTCTGCTACTACGAAAAATGGTTGTTAGCAAACTTGGACATTATTCCAAATATTAAATAATTTACGAAATTTCTGCTCCAACGAAAAATGGTTGTTAGCAAACTTGAACATTATTCCAAAAATTCAATAATTTACGAAATTTCTGCTACTACGAAAAATGGTTGTTAGCAAACTTAAACTTTATTCCAAAAATTGAATAATTTACTAAATTTCTGTTACTACGAAAAATGGTTGTTAGCAAACTTCAACATTATTCCAAAAATTAAATAATTTACGAAATTTCTGCTCCTACGAAAAATGGTTGTTAGCAAACTTGGACATTATTCCAAATATTAAACAATTTACGAAATTTCTGCTCCTACGAAAAATGGTTGTTAGCAAACTTAAACATTATTCTAAAAATTAAATATTTTACGAAATTTCTGCTACTACGAAAAATGGTTGTTAGCAAACTTAAACATTATTCCAAATATTAAATAATTTACGAAATTTCTGCTACTACGAAAAATGGCTGTTAGCAAACTTGAACATTATTCCAAAAATTCAATAATTTACGAAATTTCTGCTACTACGAAAAATGGTTGTTAGCAAACTTAAACTTTATTCCAAAAATTCAATAATTTACGAAATTTCGGCTACTACGAAAATTGGTTGTTAGCAAACTTTAACTTTATTCCAAAAATTAAATATTTCACGAAATTTATGCTACTGCGAAAAATGGTTGTTAGCAAACTTGAACATTATTCCAAATATTAAATAATTTACGAAATTTCTGCTACTACGAAAAATGGTTGTTAGCAAACTTAAACTTTATTCCAAAAAATCAATATTTTACGAAATTTATGCTACTACGAAAAATGGTTGTTAGCAAACTTGAACATTATTCCAAATATTAAATCATTTACGAAATTTCGGCTACTACGAAAAATGGTTGTTATCAAACTTTTTTTTTCCAAAAATTCAATAATTCACGAAATTTCTGCTACTACGAAAAATAGTTGTCAGCAAACTTGAACATTATTCTAAAAATTAAGTAATTTACGAAGTTTCTGCTAATACGAAAAATTGTTGTTAGCAAACTTAAACATTATTCCAAATATTAAATAATTTACGAAATATCTGCTAACTATAAAAATAAAATATATTAAAATAAAATATAATTAAATTAAATTAAATTCAATAAAATAAAATAAAATAAAATAAAATAAAATAAAATAAAATGAAATGAAATAAAATAAAATAAAATACCATAAAATAAAATAACATAAAATTAAATTAAATTAAATACTATGCAACAAAAATCTCACGTTGCTGGGCAACGGGCTTACAGCTAGTTTTAATAATTACATGAAAAAAATGACTATGTTATTTAAATGTTTTATTATTTTTTTTATATTATTAACTGTTTCTAAGTAACCTTTTTTTCTTTTTCAGATTTGATGCATAGCTGATTGATTAAATCAGCTACTGGTATTTTCATCTTTCTCACAAAAGGTATGTACAACATTTCCGTTTCCTGCTTTTATGATATCCTGCTCGATATGTTTACAGTTTATGAGAGGTAAAGGCTACAGTGTTGGTTTCTTTTCCACATTTATTTTGAGTACTTACTTAGTTTTGATATTTTACGTGTTCTCATAATTTTTTGTAATATACTTCATGTTAAGACGTTTGTCGCATTCAAATATTGTATAAATATCGACCATAATACAACAATTCTTGCATCTAATTTTTTATCAGCTTTTGAGCACACATCAAATGTATTCTTGCCGTATTTATAATTGGTCCATATATTTTTTTTACCTGTGGTTAATAAATAAAACTTGAAATGAATGCGTGAGATTTTCTCACATTTAGATTGTCTATTTATTAGTCTTTATTCCTACATAAATTGTTTATTTCAATTGTCTTCTCAATTTCCCATATACGTAATTAATTGTTTATGGACTAACACAAATTTTGGTCAAAGCATTTTCACAGATATAAACCCTACTGTAAATTCCAATATTTAAAAAAAGAAGATGGAAAAACTATAAATTACCTTTCTAAGTGCAAATAATTTTACAAAGTTCTTCTGTATAGTAATGTTGAATTGTTCTTGCATTCCGTCTTTAAGATGATAATAGTATTATAGCTCACTTTTCTTTAATCCTCTACTCTTTGTTTCCCTCAGTTAAGCTTTTTCTTTGTATCATTACCTCTACGCGAACCCTAACCCGTATTTACAGTCATAACCATCTACGTTGCCGAGCTTAATGCCAGGGAAACCTTGTTTAAGAAACGAACTTTAATTTTCATCTAGCGTATCCCATTTCTTCTCAAAGAGCAGACGTATTTGGATAGTTTAATCAGGTGATTAGAGGTTTCTCGAGCACTCTATTTATAAATACGATTCAATTCAAAAGTGCCGTAAAGATATATTTATTAATATCCCACATGTGCAATAATTGGTTATTAGATGCTCCCAAAAAGAGAATTATAGTGACTTGAAGCATATCTAAAGTATTTTTTTAATTTTATATTTTTTAATATTCAACTTTGTAATAATACATTTAATTATAGCGTACCCAAAATTTGTATTAGTTTTAAAATAATATCTGCATACACTTTATATTATATTCGTGTACATACATTAAAGAAAACTCAGAGACTAAAAAATATATTTTTACCTATTTCATCATCCTTTTCACACAGCGTTTATTCGATCCTTCAATGAGATATAAACAGAGAGATTAGCAATTTTCCTGTTTTTATTTCGTATCGCAACTTTTCTGAATTTACCTTCAGAAAATTTAAGTAACCGAATTACAACCAATTCAAGCAAGAAAATTTCTGCTAAAATGCATCATAAGGAGTACATAAGCTCAAAATTGTGAATGGACATGTTTTAAATAAGCTTATTCGTTTTAGTGGTAAGTAAATTTTAAAACTGCATCTTCGACTTCAGCAAAAATAGTTCGACTCCGATTTAAAAAAAGATCTCAAATTGTATAATTATATACAAAAACGTAAAAAATTCTTAAGTGATTGCGTATTTTTAATATCTACTAAAATAGATAAAATTTTGATTATAAATTTAAAAAAGGAGTTGGGAGTCACCCGTTTTCTTATGACTTAACTTACGCTTAATTTTGACTGAATCCACAAATTTGTCTTTCTGCCGAATAGATTTTGCACATGATCTGCTATTCTAATTATAACGTGCATTATATAGTCGAATATATTAAAGAATCCATACGGCTTCATTGCTGGGTTCTTTCAAAATGACTCGTGATTGTTTGACAATCAGTAATTAATTGTACTGCCAATGAATTGAGTTAATTTGGATCGCATAATTCACTTCCGGTCCTTGTGTTCCACATTGGTACAATGTGGAGTACTTTTAAAACACAATGCTTAATTAAACTGATATCTACTTTTGACAGCTCTTCTGCAACAATGATATGTCGACAGCAGACAATTATTTATCTTTGATGTTAATTAAATCTCGAAAGCTATTATTCCCTGCCATGGGGGTGTTGCTTTTCATGCACGCACACATAAACGTGGTTTCATGTTGTATTTCGGTTATTCCACCTGCGCAAAAGCAGTGGTGAAGTCAGAAATCGTATTCGATACCCCAGTGATAAACGTCCACTATTTTAACATCGACCGTGAAAAAAGCGAATATTCATCAATGCTACATATCGGATTTTTTTTGTTTTAAATACATTTACTTTTCATGTTTTTAGGCTTTCAATGTTTTGTAAAGTTATTATTTTTGAGGACTTCTTGTATCATTGATTTTTCTTATCCAACGATACTAAACCATAGTTGGTATCTTTTTGTAATGTGTTCACTGTCAATACTTGGTGAAAAGGCATTATATTAAATAAATATGTTACACTGAAGTTGGTAAGTAGCAAAACTGACAAAAAGAAGTCAAGAGATTATTTAATATATTTTTTTTTGTCTAGAATAACTCAGTAATTGATTATACCAGTTTGTAATTCTTATTTATGCTGACTAAAGGCAGGCGATTGTTCTTGTATATTCATTTTATACTCTTGCGCGCGTCAGATCGGCATTAATGCATCTATATTTGGATGTTATAATTATCTATGTAACATAAAATATCGATATTAAAGACTTTACCCTAAAAGAATATATTTTCTATGTCTTCAATTTGTTACCCGACTTCTACCAAAATAGTGACGATTGGACTCGTCTTGATCGTCCGGGATTACAATCCTTACCGTAAACATCATAGATAACACTAATACAAAAATAGGATATTTTAAATCTGAATTCGATTCAATAAAAATAGTTCCAATAACACGCCACTCCATGACATTCAAAAAATCATGCTTTACATATAGGATGTGCAAACATTTCAGTTATATATATTATACTATATCATTATACACTCATAGGCTTTGGTGGATAACTTCATTCATGGGTATGCAAAACCGTCTGCCCTTGAGTCTGGCAGCTATACATCGGGATGTGGATGCCAAAATACAACCTGTTCATGTTTTTATTGTTTTGTGACCATTAGTCTGCGCTGAATTTTCGACGCTCTTTCCTAATATACCGCCGCACTTGTTTCCTGTAATGTGTTATTTATAACATTGCGTTAATGGTTTTTCAGCGTTTATATGAATTATCCTGCCATATTTTTGTCCATTCATATGCTTACTGAAGATTTTGTTTTCGTGTTGCCCAAGCAATTTTCGGTGATTTATGTGTAATTCTGATTCGGCGTGTTTACGCGGTGTTGCATAAAGTTAATATATTTTGCCGGTTGTAAAAAATGTTACCATTAGCACGAAAAATATTTATGCTATAACAGTGAAAAGATTTTTTGAAATATTTTCGTTTCCTTGAAATAAATTAAACAAAAAATAAAACTCGATAACAATTTGATGTATATATATATTTTTTGAGCTTTAAGACATCACAATTATTCAATTGATTAATGAAATGGTGTTTGAACTGGAACTTTAACCCGTGAAATCAATCACAAAAGCTAACGACATTGAACACTGCATCACGGACCCGATAATATATATGGTATAGTATATACATAAATACAACATTTAAAGGTGTGAAAACATTGAACACTGTTTATGTGACATATTAGATTGATCGACCTTTAAATTTTTTTCGGTACACTTTATAATGAGAAAAAAAAACTAGAGGAAATTTATCAAGTAACCCTTGGTAGCTATTCAGATTTTTAACCTTCCTTCCCACTCTTTCTCGAACTGCATTTTTTTGTCTATGTAAAATAAATATTTTGGTTGTGGAATCAAAGTACCTTTATCGCATCTTAAATAAATGAATTAATTTCCATCTTCTTTTCTGCAAACCTATCAGTAGTTCTTCAGCGTACACAAAAATAATTATAGTGCCTGCTGCAATGCGGAAAATCATGAATAAGCCACAAAATTATTCGTAGATTTTTGAGAGCGTATATTTTGATCGCTTTGAAAGATTGATTGAGTTGGTATGAATTTTGAAGAGAGCGTTATTCTCTGCCTCGTTATTATTTTCCAGACTTTCAATAATTATTTTATAACACTAGTAAAAAATATTATTGGAAATGTATGTTGTACAGAATTATGTCATGAATCTTTCAATTTATTCATTAGTTTAGTTTGGCTATTTTTGTTTAAAGTTGGTTTTATCCTACCATTATTTTACAGTTTTTTAAAAGAAAAATATTATCATTTAAGTAATAGGTTAAAAATATCAAAGTATTTTAGTTCTACAGTTTTTAATAATTTTTATGCGTTTATAGCTATGTAGATGTTGATGTTATGCTATATTGATATGCTATGTTGTTGCTATGTTGATAGCTATGTTAAAAACTGTAGAACTAAAATACTTTGATATTTTTAACTTATTATAATGGAGTTCTGCCAAGTAAATGCTAAATCAATTAATACATTTAAGTAATATTTGCTTTAATAATTTATTTAAAATATGGTTTTATATGAATACATATCGACTGTAGTCAGGAATCAACCCACACAGAACAAATTTTACGAGAGGGGACGAAAAACGCTTTTGTACGATTTTGGGCCAAAGTAAAAATATTAAATGAACAAAACCTTGAAGTGCACAAATACTTATTAATAACTGGTGTTTTATTAACTCACTGTGATATAAATTTAATATATTTTAAAAGAAAACCTTTCATGAAAGATTTTTTTTCTGCTCACAATTTTTACAGGCTCTTTTTAAACTTAAAAGATAAATTTAAGGCGACTCAGTAGGAATGCAAAACTTAAATTTGACCTACAGCATAAATATTGCACTGACTTAAATAAGTAACCACCACAATACGTATTTTTACAGTATCAAAACAAGCAAAACATTTTTCTATTTCATTACAAAAATAACAATACCACCTAACACACGAATGGGTATTTAGACAGTTATAAAGGTTTTTCATATAAAACAATTTGTATTAATATTAGATATCGACGAAAATCAATAAGTATTTATTTATCTTCATAGCCAAGACTGACAATCTAATTTACTTCCCCAAATATCTGTTGCAACAATTATATGTAACTGAAACTATACGTTAATTATATATTCCTTGAAAATGCTTTATATGAGGTATTGCTACATGTAGGCTATCGTACTAATAAATTAAATCATGAGACGGCTTTTGCTAAAGGTAACAAGAGACGCTAAACAAACCATACAATACAAATTTCTCAAACTTTCTCTTATATATTGAATTAGTTTTTATTTTTAATTTTGTATAACCTATTTTTTATGATATTGATTTGTTATGATATTGATGAATACAGTTTTGAAAAATAATTTTGTTGCATACAAAAGTTTAAAACATAAAAAATATTGACATAATAAGATTAAAATAGAAAAGTATTTAGTTCTAAAAGAATTATAAGTTGCAATTGATAGTTATTTCTGGTTCGCGCTATAGTTGACCATGAATTTAATCCGAAAATTATCTTAACTATGTCTTATCGTGTGAGACAAAAAACTTCGATATTTTTAAATTATTATATGTTAAGTAATCGTTCTTAACAAATCGATTGAACATGTCGCACAGTGACTTCTTTACATTTTTTATTAATAGCATCTAAAATGTATTGCGGATTCTATTATATATTTCTATTGACCTTTTGAATCTAAGATCCAAAATCTCAGTATGATACATTAGTTCCAGAAAGTGGCGCGTAAAAAAAAGCTCATTTCATATAATTTGATAAATCGGTTTCAAATCCGTGTAAAAAAAGTACCAAAAATGTATGAAAAAACGTAACGGTTTATCCAAAATAATCGAGTAAAAAAAGTATTGGGTGTATATTTTATTGAATGCAAATAGTTTTACTTCAATATTCCATAGTCTAACTCAATAAAGAAGAAACTAAATGAATATTAGACCAGATCAAAAGTAGTCATTCAAATAATTTATATTGAATGCATAGATATATTTGTAATTCTTTATATAATGTTTGAGAACTTTCTTTACTGGCAATTTGCATGTTCGACGACATGCAGGGTTGTGACATATTAACATATTTTCCAATATTTTTTTGTTTCTAATAATAATGTGTTTTTTTTACGTTTAAACGACGAACTTTGTTTTTTTAGCGAAAATCTTCCCCATCTGTAAGCGGCATAAAACTTTTGAAACATAGAAATGATTCATAAATACTAATGTAAAAATGCTTTTATTCATCTATTATTACTATTAGATACAAATATCTATAGATAGAATCTCTGTTTAAAAGCATTGCCAAATAATTATTTTAAAATACTTATCCATTAAGCCAGTAGTTTCCAACTTTTGTGTTAATGCGCTTCCCTTTGAAAAAAAATATCTTCGCGCCTCCCCATGCTTTATTTTCATATAGTAACAAAGACACGTTTTAAAGGGTAAATAAATATTTTGGACTGTTCGCGCTTCTTTTTACAATAGTCCACGCTTCCAAGGTTGGAAATCGCTGCATTAAAGGGTGCAAGGGTGTCCAACCTTTTTTTTTTTCTTAAGATCGACTTTTCAATCTTAAGTTTTCTCGCGATCGACTTCTACCATGATTCTTGTAACAATTTTTATTTAGTAGGGTTTTTCCCTTCTTCAATCTTGGAAATGTTTATTTTAAATGCGAAATACATACAATTGGATATATTAGATATATATTAGGTATATGCTTACAAATAATTCAATTTTTGTATATTTTATATTTAAATTGTATATTTTTTCCAAATTCACGGAAGCTTTCGGGATCAAACAAATTATGCTTTGGAGTCAACCGGTCGATCGCGATCTACCGGTTGGACATCCATAAGCTAAAGTGATACTGGTCTTTAGAAGCATCGCTAATGAAAAATACATTATTGTATTATAAATAATAATATTATTTGTCAGCGCTTTGGGCAACCCTAACCCCAACCGATATAGCACGTTTTTTTTGGCAGAATAAAAAAACATTGCTTTGATTACCTCTAAATATTCGTTGACCAGTGATTTAATATTTTTTAATAAAACATTGGACACGTCCACTCCATACCACGTACGATCTCAGACTGAAGCTCAAACTGAAGCATAGTAGGTAAGAAAAGGCATCTCCGAAAAATGGTTACCATTTATTGGTATTATCATTATTATTATTTTTTTTTTGCTTTTAATGTAAACAATAAAATGGTTTTTTATTTCAATTTTTTTTAGAAGTATATATGATACAATTATGCTTTAAAAATCAGTCAGAAAAAGTGGGAAAAATGGTACATTTCAAATGGCTGTATAATCATTATATACGATAAATTAGAAATTCTGCTCAAATCACTTTCTTAAACCAATCTTTATCTGTATTTCTTTCTAAGATTTCAAACTTCGGTATCTTATAATAAACTTCAAAACGATCTTCGCGTAAAGTAGTTGAAAAAAATCCAAGTCAATGTTTTACCGTGTAATCTTGACATTTTTACTATTTTCATAAAAAAAAAAATGCAATAATGTAAAAAAGCGTTTGGAAAATGTAATTATTGAAAAAAAATTTTTTTTAAGTGAACGGTTCACGAGATTTCGTCGATGGAAAACGATCGATTTACTCTGTTTTCAGGCGTAAAGGTACTATATCCTCTTAAACACTAATTCAACATGTGCAGCATACATCATTTTGATAAAACAAGTATTAAGATACGTTTTGATTATTAAAAAATAGCGATTTCATAAATACGAAATCGTACTTCTAATATGAAAATAAATTAATCAGTAACAATGAAACTTCCTTTGGAAACGTTTCTGTAACAACATGTTAAACAACTTTTTCTCACTTATTTAATCTATTTAGAACCATCCCCTTTACGGAAAATCCTGTCTCAGCGCTCGTCATTTTCTTCTAGCGAGTTACAAAATAGTTCAGAAATAGCGAAAATACAGCATAATATTCTGTGCACACTTGACGTATAACATCTATAACAGAGGGTGGATTTTTGTTTGAATTTATAAATATTTTAATATTTACTTTCCATGTATTATGGCATTCAATTTAACATTATACCAACGGTTTTTGCAGCTTAGCAGAATATTGCATGCATATCAAAATGAGTTAGGGCTTTTTATTTATTGATTAAAATCGATTTATGAAACTGGCCGTTTTGGGATTCGAACCCGCAAGCTCCGCGACGGAAGCCAACAACGTTGACCACGAACTCTGCAATTTAGCAGTCGTCATATTATTATTAAAGTTTCGTACCGACAATAATAATAAAATGAATAAATATTAACTGGTAAGCTTGATTCTATAGTTTAAACTACATTTTTTTTTGCAAATCACTCATCTTACGTAAAAAAATATGTACTCACTACTATTCACGTCGTTTGCCTCACCTGTCACAGAATTCTCTTTACTCCAAGAACATCAATCAACCCTTCGCAACATAATTGCATACCTGCACGAAAAACTATATGAGAAAACACCTTGCAAGCATATTTTGATATTATATATGAGAGACTGGGGTTGTATTTTTATTACATAAATAATGCATTTTTTGACATTTAGTTGTACATACGTAATGCTAGTAGAAAAAAAAACGAGGGAGCACTTAGATCAAAGAAAATGGGTTTTAACGTAACATGTTTATATTTATCAAAAAGCTCGCCGCGTTTTTACGCGCCGGTTGGTTGAACGACAACGACAACTATATTAACCTCGTTTGAAACCGAATGATATTTTCACATTCATAGAAATGGTAATGTAATGTTATCAAGAAGAGTAAAATGAGATGTACAATAATCAAAATGTCAAATCTTCAAAAATAATAATATAAATAGGCTATCTTACGTTGTACAGTTTTATGTAAGTAACTTACAATTGAACGTCGCAATTTTCTTTTAATTTAAGGTGTCTAACGCAAAGACAGCATTTTACTACGGAAGTCATTTTGAGAGAAACGTAAAAAACTGAAAAAAGCATTACTAATTAATTTAATTTATGTGTGCTATAACTAACAGTAGAATATTACGATTCACAACGAATTCGTCAAATTCGCTGGACAAACATTTTATTACGTGTCTTTTTGTATTAAAAAAAAGCGTTTAAAGTGAAGAAGCTGTATTCGTTTCTGATGCAAATTTAAATAAAACTATTTTCTATGGAATGAAAATAGATTTTCTACTGAAATATCAGCTTACAAGCTGAAGAATTTTTAGCTCTATGATTCTGCATCCATAGATATAAAAAAAATATTTTTCAAGATCGCTACATTTGCTTCTAACCTCTTCATTTATGAAATCTGTTTTTTAATGCTTGAGGTTTTCTATCCGACGCAATGGTTTTTGTCATAATTGGTCTCATCGACTACAGACAACACATTAAATTCCAAGAGCACTCAATATTGAACTCGCTGTAGAGTTTTAACGTCGTTTACTGGGGTTTCTCAGAATGGAATCGTTTGAAATCGTTTGAATTAGGAAATTGGATTTCTATACACTAAACAGTGTTAACAACAGTTAAGTTATTCAAAGCAACGTTTTATTTTTATTCAATCGTTATCGTGTAACCAACCTCTAAATTAAAAAAAAAAAATAACAATTTCTCTAAACCACTTTAGTAACTATCATTTTAAAATCCTACAATCACTACACAGTATACAAACAAAGGAAAAAATAGTGATCATTCGAAATTTCCATGACACCACCAAATAACTTTATTGTTTGTCATGCTTGTCATTGATATTTGAATTACTCCTAACTATTTTATATTTCATAATTTTATAACTTGCTTTTTTCTGTATTTTATAAGTAAGAAACTTTTAAATGTACGTCGATTAACTGACCAATAAACTCATCACTGACGTGACTTTCTTGAGACGGAGTTACATTGGTTTTTTAGAACTGTATTTTGGCATGTAAGCTGTACAAAACTGCATGTTTCTGAAAGACTCATTCTATTGATTACAATGTATTGTTTTGGTACTTTTATATAGCATTTAAATGTTTAAAAATCTTTCGTTTATATGTATATTGTAGTTAAAGTTGTTATTCAATGTATACAAAATATTTCCCCCAACTGCCTTGCTAATCTAATACGCATTCATATTCCTCCATTTTCAACTCATAAAACTTCCTAAATTGTTTTTACGAGGCTTTAGTAACGGCTTAGGTTCATAGATTGCGCTCCTAGACGCCTCTCCCGTTCATTTATGAAAATAACCTGCCTCGAAACGAAGTCTAACAACCGTAATAATTTGCATATTGCCGCCCTGGAGGCAATGGGCGGCGATCCGCGGAAAACTCACGTCAAATGGTTTATTTTTAAAGCCACTACTGCATTCAGTGGTGCGACGCTAGAATATATTTATAGGAAACGGACTATCGATATACTTACAAACTTTTTCTCTTTTACAAAAGAAATAAACTGTAGTTAAACTGTAATTTAACTGTAGTTCAATTTACTCATTTAATTTTTTTAAATCGTCATCTCGATAGTAGCTGTTATGTTTATTGGAGCTTAATTTCGTTACTCTATGTGTAATAATACGTAGTTTTAGTGTATGGCCATAGATAAATAGATAAAATAAATTCCAATCATTGTTCTCAACATGGAACATATGACCAGAAGTGTTTCTACGAGAACTGCTAGTGACTCGTGACTAGTGACATAACCGCTCTTCTTTTCGAAGACAGTAGGCATAGAAAAAAATAGAGCTAGGATAGGACTTCTGATTAGCTAATCGATCTCGTTACGCCCCGTTATTTTAGTACAGGAAGGGTGAAAGAAAAATTAGACAACACAAACATTTATGCCTTCTTACAGAAATCTAATTATCATTTTTTTAAATTGCTGTTCGTACTAGGATTTGAAACCGCGAGATCCGTCACGAAAATCATGATAGATCTGTCAATATAATATCGAAGGCCTAGTTCCATAGAACGATAAAGCAAAAAAATATATGTTTTGAGTTATATTGTATTGGGATAGTTTTCTTTCATAGCTCCACAAAAGTGCGGATAAAAAAGTAATAGTTTTCCCTCGGTAGATTGATGGTTGAAACAACAACTCTGTTCCGTATAAACAAAAATCGAAATATCGTTTTATGGTTCTGTCAACTTTGCAATCAATTTTATTCTAATTTAGAGATATGAGTGAAATGATTATCTGTAAAGATTAGACAAATAATAATTATCACTTTTTTAAATCTCAGTTTAGATGTGTCGAAGCTACCACGTTCTAGTTTTAGCACTATGGAACTAAGCCATCGATATGTTTAGTTACCTAGGTAGGAAAAATATGTTTACGTTTTTAGCGTGTACGCTACTGTCAACTTGCAAGCAAAAGTGGTCGGCGTTCAATTGGATTTTCACGGCAAGTTAGTCTGCCGCCTATTACATCTTGTTGACGACGAATTTTCTAATTTGACCGCACGGCAACGAGTTCACAGATTTTCACAATAATTTTTCTGCTTAATCACATCATGCACCTTCATCAATTTATTACATGTTGCTAGTGCGTCGTTTTGGGTAAACATACATAGTTTCATCTGCATTTTTCCAACTCTTCCAATTTTTCTAACGTAACCCATCACTCGATTAATTCGTAGTATGACTAATAAAAAAACAATTTTTAGGCAAAATTAGACTTCATCACCATAGTCATTAAGAGTAATACATCTATTCCAACACTTTTCTAACATTTCGATGCCTTTTTGTATAACGATTTATTGTCAGAATCATCACAATGAAACGTATATATGTTTAAGTATATTGATGGAGACAAATTTTTCATTCTGAAATCTTCCTTTCAACAAATTCACTCAGCACCCTTCCTGTGATTGTGAGTCAGAAGTAGTGTACAACATTGAAAAATAAAACAACAAATATTATTATCGAATATACGCGTTCTTATGTCTTGTTTTTAAATAATTGATTGTGAATTAAATGTTTTCAAAAATTTACATAATTTGAACGATTCAAATATAATATTGAAATAACACTAACATTTTTAACCGAAATCTTAAATTATTTTGTCCACTATCTTAAAAGGTGATGCTTTGGCGTCCTGATTTATTAAATGTTGTTTTTTTATAAATTGTCCAATGTGTTTTATATTATGTTTTCAGTAGTTATATATATTTGCATCCACTGCTCTTACTGATATGACCCTGTCGTTTTGTGTAATATGTTATTTTATATTCAGCGCCATATGTAACTCATAAACGCCCAAAAATCCCAATATTCTTCATACTGGTAAATTGCAATATAGTGAAATAATAAAGAACCTTCATGTTATTGGTTGATTTATTTGAAATTTTCTGATATATTTCTGATATAGGACTCCATAACAAGCTGATGATATTCATATATAATATTTGGCATTTCAAGAATCAGTCAATATTATCTATAGTTATTTCAGCAATACGTCTTTGACAGAACTACCCAGTTAGACAGGAAGTTAGTGTATTAGTTCTGACTTCTGACGATAACGTGATGTCGAAATAGCTTTCAAATCGTTTGACATTCTATTCGTAATATTATCACTTTATTATACACTGTAAGTACGTGCTTATAGACTAGTACTTAGGTTGTAATATACTGAGTGAGATTCCTAATGCAGGTATCCCCTTTTACTTTATAGGCATACATGTTAATTCATAAAATCACAGGTTTCCTGTTTGGCACGCCTGTCGTAAGCCCTTTGGAATCCACCGATACGAAGTCGGGGGTTGAAATACCCAATTTGAGCGTAAGACGGCGCTTCATAGACGAGGGTTAAACAATGGCAGAGGCCTCTGTCTCCATGGCGCGGATCCCAACCCCTGGCGATGAACACTAACCCCCGCGGTGAATATCCAGTCCAAAGTCACCCCCACCCTTCGAATTTATTCCCGCCCTTTGCTCCCATTCCAGAGCTGGCTGATGAATGTGTCTACGTCTGTTAGTTACCACGCTGCGATGCCTCCCTCGTCCCTTTGCCCACTGAGCAGAGATTTTTTTAATCAAAATACATAGAGAATCGAACGTTTCAAAGAAAAGTGTTTTCAAACAAAGTTTTAATTTTCATAAAGAAAATTTTTCTATTGTAAGACTATTTTTATTATTCTTGATAACAATAACAGTACATTTCTTCTACTGTAAGCTTTTTCTACAGCGGAAAAATCTTGGTTTTGTACTCAACATTCAAATATTTTTAGATTTACTAAGGCTGATAATCAATGTTCATTTATATAAAATATTTTTTAATAGTTTTTATTTTGACAATCATAACTGGAAAATATAAATCCAAACTCTTTAAAATTTTGGTCGATTAATTTGACTATATTATATTTGATAATATTTTAGGCTAAATCACAAATCTAAGCCTTTAAGTAACTGACAGTGCATGTATAGTATTTGTTATGTCAAATTGAAATAAAATTAAGCATCATATTTTCGTGCATGCACATTGTTCGATTCCTCAACGATATATTTCCATAAAGTTCTACAATTGGCGAATGGAAAAATTGATTGATTTTTTAATGATGATAAAATTCACTATTGATTGTCACGCATCTGCGACTCGAAAAAAAAATACGGTATGATATAGACTAGTTCACCAAACGTTAGCGATATAATAAAACGTTCAAAAGCTTTTATTTTATTATGAATAACAACAAAAATCGTCCAAATTTCAAGACTTATCAATTATGAACCTTTCATAATTTTACTATAATCGCATTGAATACTTATTTTCTTTTCGTTTTTGGCAATCAATTTATGTATCGATGATATTAACAGGTGTACAATAATATTGATAATAAAATATATGTGATATTTATTACAAAAAAGCGTCAACTACATTTCAGACTAAACGGTTTTATAATGATTATGTACGATGTACGACCAAGATTAGTCACAACGAGTTAAAGAATATAAAGAAAACGCTCGTATTTTTAATTTTTATTTTAAAGTTCCGCGCTTATGGCAATTGCAGAAGATATTTTATATAGACTCATTTAATCTGAATGCAATCTATATTGTAACAAAATATTGATATGACTTCACTTTTTTTTGAAATACACGCAATTAGCTGTCTCATACAGGAAATTAAGTATAAAATAATGTATAGACCCTAGGCTTAGGCGTTAATAATAAAACCGAGAAAGAAAAAAATGAGTTAGATTCATTTTATTTTTCTATGTGTCTTAAAATGTGAAGTGAGCTTAGAAATACACGTTGCAATAATGCTATCCCCTTTAAATAAAAATGTGCAATACACCAAAACACCCGTTGAAGAAGTGATTGTATTAAAAAAACAAATAAAAAAGTTTTGCCGTTTTACTAATTGACTCATTTCATTTCCTTGTGGCTTATATGGACTTCGTAAATTAAAATTCGTAGTAAAAACGGCTTATTATTTCTGTTCCGTGTATTTTGTTAAACGTAAAGGACATGAAAATGTTCATTAGAAAAGACTGTTAGTTTACTTATAAATATTTTAAGGGCATAAAAAACGAAAAAAAGAATATAAATCGATCGAAAAGTTATTATCATTTTATCCGAGGATAACCCTTTATCTCGAAACCAGAGCGTAACCACTCCTTTAAATAATTTGTATCCATTAATTAAAGACTAAATAATAGATTGTATCTGTAATATTTAATTGCATAAATAATTTGGATGAAAAAGGGAATTCAATATTCAACTTATTATAATAATATAGTCGACGCTTTACTTTTTTGAATTGTGTGTGGTTGAATAATTAAATTCAGAAATTGTCATTTATCAATTTTCATTTGGAGAAGAGTAGGATTGATGGAGGTGAGTAGGATTGATGGAGGTGGTTCATTTTTTTTGATTTCACTCATCTGTTTCGCGATTATTTGCGGTTGGTGAAAGGGGTGACGATTTTTAACTGAGGCCCCATAGGGAGTGTCTAACGGCTTTGAATGTTTTGGATTATGCCATTGTTTTGCACGGTATAAAACAGTGACAGCTTAATAGAGCTTATATAAAAACCTTCATTAAAAAACCGGTTTTCGAGCTCCAATATTTCGTTAAGCCCACTTTCACGCGATTTTCGAAGGTTTACAAAATATGCGATAATTGAATTAAAATACCAAAAAACCCGTTTTAAAAAACTGACAACTTTTACAGCTTACGTTAACATATAACAAGTATTTTTGCAATAATCCTGCAAACTCTGTTCAAGATTCAATCAACTAAATACACATTTTTTTCGATATTATAATGGCTAATCCTACAGATAATATTTAAATAGACAAAAAATACGACACACTGAACATAAAAGCTTAGTAGTAGCTGCATAATCAAAGTGGGAACTGTCGTCTTTGAATTTTAATTAAGATGGTATCAAATATGGACCTGCTTAAAAATTTAAGAATTGTGTTTAATAACCATTGCCATCATCCAGACAATATTTTCTAATGATAAATTTCAGCAAGTCTCATAGCACTGCTTAACAGCATAAATAAAATTAAAATATCAACTATGTTATGAATTTAAACTAATAAATATCGCGACTCGAAATATGATGACGTATTTCTTAAGCAACTGTGATGTTTAAAAAATAAAATGTGATTCATTCAAACGACTGAGAAAATTTAAAAAGATAATCGAGTAAAACACTTATTAGTGGCTTCGATAAGTGACATGGTAACTAAATAAGCTATTGGGACTTGGATTATTATCATCTTTGAAATAAATAATTATTTTTGAACGCGGTCTATTTAACTTTGAAAAATCGCTTATTTTTTTTGTAACCCGACCTTTGATAATTTTCACCTCTGCGAACGCCTCTGTCTTTGCATAGCTTACGGGCAAGGGCGGCTAGAGAAAAGCGAGGATTAATAATATTCTCGCTGCCAGTATAAACCGCACACAATAACTGCATTACGATATTTCACCACTGGACCTTGTAGTCATTTCATCTGCAATGACTATTACTGTAGATAGTGAAAACGATACATAGTTATATTTCATACATTGTTTCTATTAACACCCTTTCTATCTCTCTGTAATTTCGTCTATTCTACACGTATAAATGATAAATGGTTTCATCTGGACAATTGCACTAAAACATATAATTTAAATGTGCACGCAGTTCATTAACATTGTATAACACTTATATAGTGTTACTGTTTCTAGCAAAGTTAACCGTTTTTTTTTTGTATTCATTTGAACGTTGCAAGTGAAAATATTTACTTTTTAATTTCTTTTTTGAACATAAATAAACAGTAGTTAAATTTGAATCGTTCAAACTATGTACATTCTCACAAATTTTGTCACTAACGACCCGGGTTTCGCCTTTCGGCATCTTCAGGCATTCAAGTGCACGGATGAACTTGAACTGACGCTTAGCAAATAAAAGTTTCGTGCTTATATAAGATACAAATGCATCACTGAGTCCAAAGCCATTGCTGGCGAAAAGGATGAGCTCATGGGAATGCCAACAGATTTGTGTAGTAAGCAGTTTCAAGAATTATATAATCTGTTTGTCGGCAAAGGTTTTATGATTATATGATTTTATGGTTATATAGGGTATAGAAGAGGAGATGTGGGAAAATTTGTTATTTCGTTTAAAATCGGAAGACTTTGCAACTGTGCTTTATTGATTTCTAAAATTTCTTGGAAAAAGAGCTTATGACTGTCCGTATTTGGGTGTAACATTTTTATCCCTTGTTCCTGATTGAACACGTGTCCTTCCGAAATTAAGTGATTAGCAAAAGTAGACGTGTCTTTTTTCAATCTAAAGGCTGCCATATGTTCTAAAACTCGGATGTTCAATGTTCTTTCTGTTTTGCCGATATAAAACTTTGTACAACAAGAGCATTGCAATCTATAAATCCCGGATTTATTTAAGTAATGTATTTTATCTTTATTATTAATTAATAATTTGCCTAAAGAGTTTTTACAGTAAAAAGCAGGTCTAACACTATCAGCTAGCTGTTTTTTAATTTTGAGACTTGTATTTCCTAAAAAAATGATTCTACGCCAATACCTAGTATGATCTATGTCCTTTGACACTATACCTTTAAATAACATTTTTTCTGCAAGTTTAGCTTGTTTTTTTGATAAAAGATTGTCTATAAGAGACATATCGTATCCATTGTTTATGGCGATTTGTTTGATGATTTTCAATTCAATATTAAAGTTTATTTCGTTTAAAGGAACACTCACAAGTCTATGTATTTCTGAATGAAAAGCGGCTAGTTTATAAGAAAATGGGTGCATTGAATTTTTATGGATTACAGTGTCAGAGAATGTTGGCTTCCGAAATATTTTAAACCTGTGAGAATGATTTTCAATGTTAATATTTAAGTCAAGAAAGTTAATATTTTTGCCTCCGACTTCTAGAGTAAATTTAATATTTTTATCTAATGAATTTATAAAGTTATGAAAGTGAGTTATTTGTCTATCTGTTCCATTAAACAGGCAAAGAATATCGTCTACATATCGGAACCAATAGACTATAGGTTTGGCTTCTGTTTTGTTTCTAAAAATTGTATCTTCTAAATAGTTCATATAAAACTCAGCTAACAACGGTGATAGGCAGTTTCCCATTGCAAGGCCTTCTGTTTGTTTATAAATTGTATTGTTAAATTGGAAATAGTTCTGGTCAACGCAAACGTCTAATATATTTAATAACTCTTTTGTTACTATTGGGTTTACTCTACGTGCATTTAAGGTATCTTCGATAATCCTTTTGCATTTGTTGACTGGTACATTAGTAAATAAACTGACCACGTCAAATGAAATTAATTTTGAATTGCAAGGAATGATTTTATTTTTAAGTTTTTCAACTAATTTTAATGAATTTTTTACGCTATATGTCGGGTTGAATCCACTATGGTTACGAATGAGGGAGTTAGCTTTTTTCGATAATTTATAGGCTGGGGCATTAATATATGACACTACAGGGCGAATTGGGATTGAAGGTTTATGAAGTTTCGGTAATCCGTAAAATTTTTTTTTTTTTTTATGGCTTTGGACTCAGTGATGCATTTGTATCTTATATAAGCACGAAACTTTTATTTGCTAAGCGTCAGTTCAAGTTCATCCGTGCACTTGAATGCCTGAAGATGCCGAAAGGCGAAACCCGGGTCGTTAGTGACAAAATTTGTGAGAATGTACATAGTTTGAACGATTCAAATTTAATATTGAAATTCCACCAAGCACCTTCAGTCGAAATCTTAAATTAAACAGTAGTTGTCAAAAGATACTGTTATTCAAAGCCAGATTATCAACATTACGAAAATTAATATCTTTATATTGGATTATAAATATAAACACTTGTTTTCTTGTATGATATAATGAGACTATTTAGAGTATGCGAAGCGAGCTTTCATTATCATGGATAATCTATTGCAATGGAATAATTAAAGATTATTTTAATGGGTTTAAATCGTAAGATTTTTCTGACACCGACTCTGGTCAAAACTCCCGAATCTACAGCCCTGGAAAAACACCATGAATACCGGGAACCTGGTTTCGGTAATACCGGTATAGCAATCTCTAGTCCAGACCTTATCTTTGTACGTCGAAAGCAAGTGCGTAGACATCCATTGGGAGAGTGACGCACACATACATGTGTTCAAATATATCTTTTTATATTTACCTCCTTACAAAATATTTCATATCGGTCTTACTTTTTCCCCATTGAATACGCAAATAAGGTACTGACTACTGAAGCACCTACCTGTATACTTCTCTTTTGTCCCCACCCAGACCTATTGTATTACACCTACATACATGTCAGTGAATCCTTGATGATACCAATCATCCTTTTCCCTAGCGGGGGCGACCCTTGCTTATTATTATCTCCGTAAAATTGCAGAACAGTATTTACTGTTGGATATTGGGCTTTAATCCGAAATGCTTCGTGCACCCGCGGAAGGATGTAGGCATCCATATTTTACATAGGGGACATTTCAATCGTATGAAATCAAAAATAACGTATTCCAAAATGTCACTTACGGCATCGTCGTTTCTAGATTATTGCTATAAATAATCCAAAATTAAAAAAAATCATTACAAGAATATATTCAATATTGAAAATACTTAACATTTATATATTTTTTTAATCCAAATCCGCTCCTAATGTGGAGCATATTGCCTCCTAACGGATGTATGTCATCAGAAATAATTTCGACGAGAACTGCTTGTATCTCAGTCAATCAACCTTTCTTTTTCGAAGAGAGTAGGATTAAAGGACAAGACTAGTGATCGGTCTCGCTACGCTGCATTATTTTGAGTTTGGAGGGGTTGATGAGATTGAATATTTAAATATCACAAACACCCATGCCTTCGAATACAAATCGATAAATCAATTGAAAAAATGCAGCTCGCTAGAACTTGAACCAGTGAGATCCTTTACGGAAGCCAACGAGTAACGATGTTGACCATTGCGCCACTGACTCGAAGGTCATGTTTTTTTTTTCTCAATTTCTCAATGTTTCAACGAAGTCAACCTTAATCATTTTCGTTAAAGCCTCATTTACACGTTTACCCTGTGATTCCATTTTTTTCTTAAAAAATATAAATATCATATTTTCAAACCAAAAGTATGAAAAAACTTGCTGTCACTTGATCGCCCACGTACCGTTTAAAGATATGATAAATAGGATATTTCTTTAAAAATTGTAGACATCTATTACCTTTAAGGCGCAAACCATATATAGGTTGGATAATTAACTTTAAAAATAATCCGTCTGGGATATTATATCAATAACAACTTTGAGACTTTATCAAAATATATCTTTTTTATTCAAAGCATTCGTCACGTGACTTAAAAAAATAGAAATAAACAACATATGTTTTAAGCTTTTTTTAAAATCAACTCTTATGAAGCCAATCGAGTCATGTCTGAAACCGCCATAAGAGAGGTTCAGATTATATCCATTACTCTCTCCTGAAATTACTCAAATGTTAAATAAACCATCACAGGGACTAACCATTGTTTTTTACTCACTTTTAATCCCTTCAATGAGACAGTCGCTATCATACCCTATTCAGGAAAATTATCAAATAGGGGACGCTATAGCATGGTATGAATGTTTTTGCTTAATATTTATTTTCGTCGTGAAGGATTCCTAAAACCAATATTTATTTTTTTAAATGAACATCGATTGTTTTTGCTATTCTAAATATGGTTTTCTCATAAAGTGTAACCGTTTTTGTCCATACACAAAACAATTTGTCATTATGATAATGTTACTTGGTTTCAACAAAATAACATTGGTAAATTTTATTAAAGCAGTTTTATTTCATACCATAAATACTTGCCGTACTTGCTAACCGTAATTGAATTATGTTTTGGTTAAAATTAGCTATGTGATATCGCCGACTGTCAGATCCAATACAATAATCACAGTCTTCATTATCGGCCAGTCAAAATTTTGCAGTATTCAGTGGAGCAATTCGTTATAAAATAATGTTATTGTTACTTATTCTGAATGTTAATTATTCTCCTTAAACTGTAGAAAAGTTTTAAAACATATATTTTTAATACAAACTATATACTTCAAGTATACATCTATTGTATATAAAATCATCTTAAATATCGATATCAAATCATTAACTGTCAATTTTCAACAATAATGCAAAAAGCTTAATAATATTTAGGAATTCCTTTACTCAATTGAATTTATTGTTTGAAGAAGAGCTTTATTTATTATTTAGTAGAATACTACTTTAACACGTCTTTAATAAAATAATCAAAGACTTACCTTAACTGCACTTTCGGTAGAATTTTATTTGCATTATTTTAATCAAATACAATTTTTCCGTTTACCAAGACCACATTATAAAGCATGCTCGTGAAAGCCACCATCTTGAGAACTAAAAAAACTTGTTTCGTTAACATAATGAGATAAAGTTACTTTAAAATTAGAAAACTCATATTGTACTTTGCTCTTAGCCAAGAGCTTTATCTTTCCTCAACTCTGTGAACCAAAAGCTCGGGTAAATGTTTACTTTCTCGCCTCTTCCTCTTGGGACATTTCTCCGTGCTTCTTTTGCCAAAGTATTTTTCATTTGAACTTTTGAGAACATTTTTGTAAATAATTAAAACAATAATGCACTTTTTATTATTTATTTTGTTGAAACTAACTTGGCAACACATTTAAGCGAGAGTTTTACGATGAATACTTTCGTTTTACGTGAAATAATTTCAAATTTTCTTATCAATAATCCACATACAGTTAAATCTCGGTTCAATGGACACAATATCTGGCCATCTGAAGACGAATAAACAGTATTTAGATTTTGTTGTATATGTTTAGCCTAAATAAAAATAAAGTATTTTCTTCGGAATAACTGTTTTTTATTTGTTTCTCTTTGATTGTTGAAAACGTTTATTTCAATTAAAATTATGATAATTTCTTCGCCATTGCTTCAAATCACATTATATGTACTTTCAGTCAATCAATATATAAAAACAGCACTGGCCATGTTCTTATTAAAAAGCACTCATTCAAAAAAGCTTATTTTATATAATAGGCTTTCGGCTTCAATGGACACCCGCACTGATCTGGTATATTGAGGTTCTACTGTAACAGAGTTAAAATAATTATTTATGTCTAGATTCAATCGTATTAAATTCAAAAATTTTGAAAAAGTAAATATATCGCAATTTTGAATCTTTTTTCTGACTATCGCCGTGTTATAACAATGTTACACTATTTCTAAAGTGCAATGTTATTATTTTTTCTCTTATCTCGTTCAAAATCTTTTCTTTGGCAACTCTCGAATGTTTATTAAGGTTCGGCTGACGAGATTTTTGGGGCTACTTTGGAGGATAAGTGTCCTTAACCAAGTCTGAATAGAATATTGAGAGAGTCAAGTCAGAGTATTTATATTTCGAAAGGTGAACGTTGTTTTATTCTCATAGCAACATGAGATTGTCAATATAAACTGAAAACGTTAAAACCCAAAGGTAAAAATATTTTTAAGCAAACATTCATAGTTAACGTATACAGATGAACAACTTCTACCGTCATTTTCATTTTATTACGTCGCATTTTCGTATACATAATTGTGATAAATTATTCAAAAGCGTAAGTTAATTCAAATACAAAAAACGTAGTATGTGTGTTTGTCCCCCGTATAAAACTCTGTAAAGATCTCTCTAAATACGTATTCTCGGACTTGTTTAAATTTCTTCCTATATAATTTGTATGCTTAAATAAAATTCATTAGGGGAGCATGGTAAACAAAAATTTGGCTTGTGCATACACCTTATTTGAGAGTATGATAATTATTTTTTCCTTATTTTATCCGGTGCGTTGATATTCTTTTTAATATATATATTAAAATTACCTATATAATAAGTCACTCCAAATATATTATATGTACAACAAACAATAAACATTTTTTTCTAAATTCATTTCTTAAACCCACAGATTATTTTGTCATTAAACTATCTATTTATAGATGATCAAAATATACATTAATCCCGATTCATTTTTTCTGTAGTCACAGTACAGAACTACATTTTTACACTAGAGTGTGACAGAAAAGGTAAGCGTTGTCTTAATTTGACAAGTAGCAACTACATTAGTTGTATAATATTGCTAGTTAATAAATAATTAAAATTCGTAAATAAAATACTTATTTCAATAAATCGTCGTTCGCCTTTCGTTACTTGATGATATCAAGTGGACACGTTCTACGCGCCCTATACAATGCGTAATACCCTCACAATACCTTTGAGAACCCTCCATTTTTGCTACTTATGATCATTTAAAATTCTATTTTAAATAATTTCGCTTCTAATCTCAATCCAGGGATTATTGTATCTTTCGTTTCCGTTTTTCTTCCGCAGAGTCTGCTCAGCTTAGAGAAAAATCACTACCAGTTTTATTAAAAATTTTCATTTTTTAAAATAAGCACTGTTTCAGTTTTTTTCCGATTGATAAAAAATGGCTTTTTTGTCATTAAGCTGATATAGTAATCAACTATACGTAGCCATTGGGGATTTCAAATAAATCTTGTGTGTGCTTATTTTTTTTTAATAATTTACAACCATCCATTGCTATTATTTCATTTTGATTGGCTTACACAGACTTTTATCCAATGTTAATCACTCTACTTTATTAGATCAAAATTGTTTAAAATTTAATCATCATTTACGAAGGTAGAAATATTTTTACTATTGTTTTTGCTCATATTTCTTTATATATATATATATATATATATATAGCCAAACAATTCTAAAAAAATCAATACTGTTTTTATATCGTTTTCATATTAATTTGGGTTTATACGTAATTCAGTTATCTTGTATAAAAAAAACTATAGTATAATATGGTCTCCCATGCTTATCTTCTTCTCTAGGCGTCATTACGAAAATATGCACAAACACACTACTCATGATTGTAGATATACTTGTCATATATGGACGTATTTCATAACTATTTTGAAGTATTAAACTATTTAACATAATAATTAAAATATTTTATTATTTAATTATCTAACTTATAAGCGGACGAAGCAGCCCCTATTGATATTTAAAATTAGCCCGAGCTTTTCTTGTCTCTTATTCTTGCTCTTAGTAATGTGATGACCTTCCATACTCTCTGAAGTACTATGTCACGGTCAGATTAAAAAATATCATAAAACGTAAAAAAGGTGAGATGGTTTGTTATAGTGTTATATTTTTAAGGCTTAGAATTAAATGATCTTTCGGTTAGATCAGCGTTATCCAAACATTTTACCCCGCGACCCGGTTATTTTAATAGTTCTCCTTCGCGACCAACTAAAATTTGTTATGGCCTATACTACCGGCCGATGGGTAAAATAAAACAGTATTTCTATGTCCATACAGACTTTATACGTTATAATACAAAATAATTTACTCAGATAAACTTATATAGAAATCAAATGTACCAATATTTTTTTAATGAGAGGTATTACGAAATTATATAGTCAATATACAGATTTAGTTAAGTAAATTGGTGACCCGGCATTTTGCTTGCTCCGACCCGGTACCGGGTCGCGACCCATCATTTGGGTAACACTGGGTTAGATGATTTGCCCTTTTAGTGTAGCTCCCCATAGAACTCTGTTTGGCTACAATATTGTATTTTTGAATTAAAATAAAACATATGATCGAATGGTTGTGATAACAAATTCAAAATATACAATAAATATGTATTTTGTTATATTTTCAACAAAATCAAGTTCACTTGTACCAGTGAAAACCATCCAACCCACAAGTGCATTTTTTTTAAAGTTTGTGTGTTTATATAGAAACATATTTTTGCCCACGGTTAGAAAACGCTGTTTTCTTTTTATAAACTTTTTTGTCAAAGATGTGTTGGAAAAAATACTAAAGTATGTAAAGAACGAATTCCGCATTAAGAGAATGCAGCAACACGTCGCTGTCGGTATTCTCAAGATGGCTGTTTGTATACACAACTCGAGTAATATGTTTCCCGGATAAAGTCTTTTGCTAAGTTTTTGTTTGGAGCACTCCACTCCGCTTTAAAAGTTTAGACGTGGCTTAATTGCCGCCATTCTTTACTCCACTGAGACAGTGTGTCATTGACTCACGCCGGCGTTGCTTTACAGCTTTTTCGTGCTTTTGGGGGATATTTGATAGCTTCTATTGAAACACATCAATTCATACAGTCACATTACACCTGTTTTTTCAATATTTTACTTTTTGTCATTTGGGCTTTGTTACGCGACTCCGAAATAATATATAAAACCGCATTTGTTATGCGAACACAACCAAGGAGGATCAACATTAATTTACGTAGATTTTAACAATATCCATTTATTTCTTTATTATTTAAATGTTATACGCGAGTCACGTTAAATATTTCAACAAATCTTTTACAGATTCAGATAATAAAAGAGATACAGTGCCAGTTGACTAAAAAATAGTCTTTCAATGGTGTAGTCAGTTAAGTCGTAGATCATTGTATTAAGAAGGCGCATTTTCAGTTAAAAAAATATTTTTAATCTTAGTTTTGGCTCAGAATGTCAATTTCTGACTTCCCCGAAGAGACGCTATTCAACTTGCTTTCCGATCACATTATAAATCCGTAGTCAACGTTATGAATGTCTGTGGCTTTATTCGTTGTGCTTTAACTAATCAATATTGATTTTGATGTGCTAACTATCAATTCTTACGGCATGATATTTTTAAAAAATATAAAAAAACAAAATCATTACGATAAGTCCGGTATCAATTCTCATTAAACCTTTTGTATTCGGACACAAAACTGTTATTTATTTATTCAGACAATCAAGCTTAAAATCGTAAAAAATATCGATTTGTTAAATTCTCTAACCTGTGTATAACTTTTTATTTTTATTCTTTAATTTTTTTTTTTAATCAATATGTTTTAATTGCTGGTCATATATATGATTGTAGATACTTCTTTGTTGAAGTTTTTTTTAAATAGTATTGTTTTTAAAATATCGTCATTATATTTAATCTTATTCAAACACCTTTAAGATTTTATTTAAGTAAAGGTTTGTGGTATCGTGTTATCGTTTTCATTAAAAAATATATAGCATTTCAAACATTATTTTCCACGCTTTGCTTCAAAGTCATTTAGTTTTAGAAGATAAAATTTGCAATTTCTCTTAAAGATTGCACCAAGATACCCCCGTAAAATTAATGTCATTGGACCACCGTGGAACGAGTGAGATTTCTAAGCCTAAACGATCCAGTTTTACTCTCTCTAATTCTAATAACTCTTCATTACTGTTGTACTTGGGCACCAGTTAGTGAGACTCTTTTACGGCGGGAATCGTAATTACTTTTATATTCCTCGACCATAAAATCTCGCGGCGCGTGGCACCCTAAATACTCAGAAGCTGCCGTCGATTTATTTGAACAATTTGACTCCAAGTCAATGAACCTGCAGCGCACGCCATTCACTATTATTCTCTACCAAGTACTATCTCCCACATCTTAACGTCGCTTCTCCCATAAATCTTCGAAAATGCATAGCTACCGTGTCTTAATTACGTGATTGAATTGACATTTACGCATCTTAATTCTGGTACTATTTTCAAAACAACACAAATTTATTGAATCATATATTTAATTTTAATCGTTTATTTATTGTACTACAGAAACCTACGTCGTTGGTACTGAAAAAGGTCGTATGTCAAGATACCCAAAGTGATAAGCAATAAAACGCTGCAATTTATTTACCAATTATTTATCAAAGTTGAATCGATCAATTTTCTCATTTCCATGCGTTTTATCACTAACGAGTAACGACCCTGGTTTCAACTTTTGTATTTTGCTTTATTTAGGCATTCGAGTGCACGGATTTACTCTTAATACCCGTAAAAAAATTGATTGTGCATATCATGGTTTCTCAACCAGGGATCACATTATGTTCTAAGAGGGCTACAGAGAAAAAATAATTTTAGAAGAGAAATCCATAAACTCCCAGGTCTTTTTTTAAAAATCGGCCTCGACAAAAAAAATGTATGAACCCCTCGAGATAGGTAAAAAGACATCTTTGGCAATTCCGAGTTTTTTAAATTAAAGTACCTAGAAGAGCTAAAAAAAAAGCTCGCGTCTTTTCATAAGTGAAAATAAATACCGGAGTAAATTTTTGGAATCTACCAGCGAGCAAAATTTTCAAATAAATAAAAATTATTTTTAAATCATTCCATTTTTCACTTTTTCCCCAGTCATAAATTTCAAAATAATTAAATTTGAATCGTTCAAACTATGTACATTCTCACAAATTTTGTCACTAACGACCCGGGTTTCGCCTTTCGGCATCTTCAGGCATTCAAGTGCACGGATGAACTTGAACTGACGCTTAGCAAATAAAAGTTTCGTGCTTATATAAGATACAAATGCATCACTGAGTCCAAAGCCATTGCTGGCGAAAAGGATGAGCTCATGGGAATGCCAACAGATTTGTGTAGTAAGCAGTTTCAAGAATTATATAATCTGTTTGTCGGCAAAGGTTTTATGATTATATGATTTTATGGTTATATAGGGTATAGAAGAGGAGATGTGGGAAAATTTGTTATTTCGTTTAAAATCGGAAGACTTTGCAACTGTGCTTTATTGATTTCTAAAATTTCTTGGAAAAAGAGCTTATGACTGTCCGTATTTGGGTGTAACATTTTTATCCCTTGTTCCTGATTGAACACGTGTCCTTCCGAAATTAAGTGATTAGCAAAAGTAGACGTGTCTTTTTTCAATCTAAAGGCTGCCATATGTTCTAAAACTCGGATGTTCAATGTTCTTTCTGTTTTGCCGATATAAAACTTTGTACAACAAGAGCATTGCAATCTATAAATCCCGGATTTATTTAAGTAATGTATTTTATCTTTATTATTAATTAATAATTTGCCTAAAGAGTTTTTACAGTAAAAAGCAGGTCTAACACTATCAGCTAGCTGTTTTTTAATTTTGAGACTTGTATTTCCTAAAAAAATGATTCTACGCCAATACCTAGTATGATCTATGTCCTCTGACACTATACCTTTAAATAACATTTTTTCTGCAAGTTTAGCTTGTTTTTTTGATAAAAGATTGTCTATAAGAGACATATCGTATCCATTGTTTATGGCGATTTGTTTGATGATTTTCAATTCAATATTAAAGTTTATTTCGTTTAAAGGAACACTCACAAGTCTATGTATTTCTGAATGAAAAGCGGCTAGTTTATAAGAAAATGGGTGCATTGAATTTTTATGGATTACAGTGTCAGAGAATGTTGGCTTCCGAAATATTTTAAACTCGTGAGAATGATTTTCAATGTTAATATTTAAGTCAAGAAAGTTAATATTTTTGCCTCCGACTTCTAGAGTAAATTTAATATTTTTATCTAATGAATTTATAAAGTTATGAAAGTGAGTTATTTGTCTATCTGTTCCATTAAACAGCTAATCACTTAATTTCGGAAGGACACGTGTTCAATCAGGAACAAGGGATAAAAATGTTACACCCAAATACGGACAGTCATAAGCTCTTTTTCCAAGAAATTTTAGAAATCAATAAAGCACAGTTGCAAAGTCTTCCGATTTTAAACGAAATAACAAATTTTCCCACATCTCCTCTTCTATACCCTATATAACCATAAAATCATATAATCATAAAACCTTTGCCGACAAACAGATTATATAATTCTTGAAACTGCTTACTACACAAATCTGTTGGCATTCCCATGAGCTCATCCTTTTCGCCAGCAATGGCTTTGGACTCAGTGATGCATTTGTATCTTATATAAGCACGAAACTTTTATTTGCTAAGCGTCAGTTCAAGTTCATCCGTGCACTTGAATGCCTGAAGATGCCGAAAGGCGAAACCCGGGTCGTTAGTGACAAAATTTGTGAGAATGTACATAGTTTGAACGATTCAAATTTAATATTGAAATTCCACCAAGCACCTTCAGTCGAAATCTTAAATTCAAAATAATTGTGGCCTTGATTCTCGAAAAACTTATATCCTTATATAAAATAAACAGAAATGGAGGCCACGGGTACAAAAAGTTTAAGAAACCATGGTGTATATTATATCTGTATATGGGAAGGAAACTACACGGTGTCAAAAAATATTGTTTTTTTTTATAAGTTATTTACTAACTATAATGATCAATAAGTTGATCATACTTAAGGTTTTTACTACCATATTACTGAAAAGAGCTCTGAGAGATGTACTGATTACACTATGTCGATAAAGTGTAGTTGATTTACTGTGTATTTATATAAGATAAGTTTTTATTTGCCATTGTCATGTTTGTGCCTTTCCCAGAGTCAAAACAACAAGACGTTTTAAAAAAATATATTAAAGCATACTCAAAATTTCACTAGATTTGAATTTTAGGAAAATGATACCGATTTTCTTTTTGTTTTTTCAACAAAATATTTAACAGTGTACTCGTTATGATAAGAATTTTTGACATGATTTGACTTGATTCCCGACATAAAATATATAAACTTTCTAGACATAATTAAAAATTCAAGGCATCATAGACATTTTGTCAGCACACCAGTGTCATTTCCTTGATTTAATCTCTCAATATAAACGCTTCATATTTGACGCCTTCGCACAATCTGCGACACTTTTTTAATGAAAAATAATAAGGTACTTTTAATGACAAATTTATAGCGAGGCTACGCTATTAATATTGCTGTGTAATTTATTACTATCAAACTACAAGAAATTGTTTACTAACCCATTTAGATACCTATTTATAACAATTATCCCTGTAATGGCCGGGCATAATATATCGCTGTATATAAGATACTTTTCCACCCTTCAATACTTCGTTTAGATTAACAGCCCACGCGTGCTGCCAGGGATAATATTAAATAAGAATATTAAACATTTAAACTCGTGAGAAGTTCGATCGCTGAACAGTTGTATACAAAATATTGAATGTTATTCTATTGAAATTTTGTTCCAGGGTCAGCCGTGATGTTGTGTAAAGTTAAAGAGATTTAATATCGTTCCTTTAATGCAAAAAGTAATTAACTAACATTTTTCACTTTTAAGGTGTTCACTGTCAATACTTGGTGGAATGGCATTATAATAAAAATAATAAAACATTTTTAGTACTTTTTCCACATAAAATTTATTAGATCAGGACCGGTTGATGATTTTTTAATTGTTATGGGTGTTAAGCATTTTAATTTTGTGTAATTATAATGTAATTTGCTAATCCTTTAAATTGTTAATAGTTGCTTACACCTTTTTATTTCAATTTAAATTTGTATAAATATCACTGTTTATATATTTTTCTTATCAGTTGATAATGCTCCCGATGAGCGAAACCGGTCCTGATCTAATAAATTTTATGTGGAAAAAGTACTAAAAATGTTTTATTATTTTTATTAACTAACATTTTGTTCAAAAGTACAAAATACATATTGCAAGTGCTCTTCTATAAGGCCATTATCGATGAGAAAAGTTACCGGCTGCGTGTTCGAGTGGTTTATTTATTTAACATTGCACAAGATTGACAAATTATAAATATAGGACTTGTGGTACATGATAAAATTTAATCCCCATTGGCAGGCTGGTTCTACACCTTGAGAGATCAAACAATTCATTTCCACGATCGATATCTCAAAAAAATAATCTGGAACATTTAGCTTTACTTTCTCCTTTTGGTCTCGTATAAGCCGAAAAAAATATCTGGCCAAGTACATTTTTCTTCGAACGTTCAAACTATTAAAGTTTAGCATGCCTAAGTGCTCAATCTCGATGGCTTAGAACACGAAGGTCACGCATTCGAAACACAATATGAACAGTTATTATAGATTGATTTTTCAATCGATTTATGGATTTTTCTTCGAAGGCAGGAATTTATGTGATGTTTTGAACTTCCTTCTCTCACATGTCCTATTCTAAAAAACGGAGCGTAGCGAGAGCGATGCGATAACCACTAGTTCAGTCCTAGCTCTATCCTTCTATATCTACTCTACAATTTCAAATTCAATTTCTTGGCTCACTTCACTTTTCAGAAATTTATTTGATAGTTTGTTAGATACTGCTTAAGCTAAGGCAATATCTTTAAACTTAAACACGCTACGAAAATTTTAGATAAAAATTGAACATGTTTGTTTATGGAACACCCACAATCAGTATTCGTAAAGGGTGTGTCTAGCTTTTTTTTACTATTTCAAAGTTTTCGACTGACAACATATTTATTTAAACAGTTATTATCTTGAATACGTGTGCAATAGAAATATGACGATTACCCGACTCAACAAATAAAAGAGGCAGACCGAAATACTCTCAAACTACTAAACATACAGATATACGCACACACAGAACCTACTATATGGGAATATTAACCGCAAATTTATCCTCTCCATTAAAACGTAAGCTTATTGTGTTGGAGAACCGCTACCACAAAAGTTAATCTTTGAATTATCAAGGGTTTATATGTTTGAATTGATGCTTGCAAAATTAACGAAATCCACTGACCTTTTGTTCATTTAACAGATTGTCCGCAAGAATTTCACTTTTACTGTAACATATTAAATAAGCTTTTATTTCGCTATGTCTTATGCTATCATACAAATATTTTTAAATATAAGTACTTTTACATCACTATTTACACGTTAATAGCTAATCCTCGTTTTTGTTTTTATTAATCGTATTGATTATTTTTATCAATTCAGAATTACAAATAGCTTTATGGTACCGATCTAGCTGCTTAAATAATATTGTGGAATATATTATATATATTTTATGTAAGTCTGCTCTCGATGTTTAGCATATAGTTTTCTAATAGAGACATTATCAACAGGCTTTTTCGACGAGAATTGTCTGTTACCCAGTTACTCATACTCGAGAAAGTAAGAATAATAGGATATGATAGGTCACAACAGAATTAGTGGTTAGCTTATCGCTCTCGCTACGTCCCGGTATTTTATAATTAAAAAGGTGTGAGAGCTTCACAAGCACATATGCATTTGAAAATAAATCGGTAAATGTATAGAAAAAATTGCTGTCCGTATTGGTACGTTAACCCGTGAGATCCCAAACGAAAGTCAACCACTGCACTATGGACCCGAGTGTTACTGTAAATATATCGCGCCTCTAGTTTCAGACTATATATAACAATTTAAAAATATTAAATTTTGAATTAACACCAAAGAATGATAAAAAAAACTTAGTTATGCTGAAGGTACTACGGTGTTATGAAAAGCAATCAAAATTATGTGTTTCAAAAATAATCACCATTAATTAAGGCGATATGAACCTTTAAATCCAATTACGTCATAATGTCATTTTTCGAAGTGTCATTCTTTAAAACTAGCGATGTATTCCACAATTTCCTTATAGAAACATATTTTCTTAAAAAAATATATTAAAATAAACGTGTGTGTAAAAGTTGGTTGTTATATTTGTCAAGTACATGGCGAATTGACTTTGTCATGTACTATAATTTTATTTTTTAACAATAAATATATCTAACCACCCGTTATTTATATTCAGCCGCTCTTTCAGGGCCGCCTTCCATAACGCAATACGACCAAAAAAGAAAAAAAGAATTTACTTCTCATATTATTGGCCAGATACAGAGCTGCACGGGACCTATATATTAACCATGCACTGTTATGTAACTTGCTCAGCCATTTAGTTTAAACGTGGCGAAACTGTTTAATTTACTCAGCGTTGAATTTAAAGAAGAATCAACAATATCCCGTTCCCCGTATGATGTTGCGAATTTATCAAATGCCTCAAAATCGACCTTGGTTGAGATCAGTTCAGCGTGGCCTATTGGGCCCGTATAAGGGCGGACCACAGCAAACAGTTCGCTCGTTCGGCATTTAATGTCAGGGCATTCCCACAGTACGTGATTGGCGTCGTGGTGGTTGTACCCACAAGTGCAATCCGGCCGTTCAACCAAATTGCCCAGCCCAAATAGTTTAACGTTGAATTTCTCCTCCTATTTCGGAGACGAAGAAGAAGACTCGGAGAAAGTTGACGATATCGTTCCTTAGGGTTTAATGCTTCTCCATGTCGATGTAAAAAATCAACCTTTAACACATAAATTATGCACTTAATGCATTCACAGATAATGCAGTACTGAACGAATGTCTAATGCAAACACAGCTTTCCTACTTTAAGAATCCTTTCAGTTTCAAGTTTTTACGTCCGAAAGTTAATCTAAGCTTTTTTCGTTCCATAAAATGCTCTCGAGGATTCACTGATCCTTGCTTGCTCGTGCCGGACATGTTAAAGATAGAGACGAGGAAGTTTTAATGGACAGTCTAGCCGTCACCTGAAAATAATGAGCTGCATTCCACAGCCCGCTGCATCCACTACCCCGCCTATCTTGAAGCGCTGTCTCCCGCCCCCGCCCACTTGCTCGGCCTCCCGGCCCGCCCCGACACGTGCGACTGTCTTTAACGGCGCGACATTCGGTCCGAGGGGGGACACTTGCGTTAGTTGTAGCGATCCCAGCAACGACGGAGTGGAGATACGTCGGGGGATTTCTTTGTTTCTTCGGCTTTTATTTGAAATTTTCTCACTTTTATTATGATCATCGCTTTATAACTTTATTTTCTATTATATATCAAATCGTTAAAGGCATTTCTCGTTCGTAAAGAAACTTCAAATACAACACACATGAAAGTATTACCTAACAATGGTTTATTAGTTTTATATGACGGGGTGCGAGAAACAAATTTAATATACTAAAATCAACTACTGATTAGTTGTCTGCGTGACTAGATTTTACACACATCCGTTGAATAAATATTGTTGGAAGACCGTAGCCGAGAATTTTTTTTTTTATTGCTAAGAAATTCATAACATATGTAATACAATTTGCATACAACATAACAGAAACAGAAAAAAAATAAAACTAATTTTAAAAAACTAGTAATATGTTAGTTATAAAATAACAACCGTCTCGCCAATTAACGCGTTGCCATGGCGACAACCATAAATAATAATTATATGTTTTTCAGAGGAGCAATTTATAGAGAATTTTATAGGTCGGTGGGAACATCTGGAAGTATTAATCATTTTTGGGGGTAAACGGATTCTTCCGTACAAGACTTTTCCGAACACGAATCATCAATGCAAGCGAATTCCGTACACCGATTCTTACGAAAACAATTCTTCCGTACATAGAAAACTTTGGACATAGAATACTCCTAACACTTAAAAAATGTAATTTTAAAATGTTTGTTTTTATTTTTATGTTTCATACACTCGTGCCAATTATTTGTCTTTCTGTATGTTCACAGTGTTAATGGAATAAATAAAAAATTCTCTATGGCACTTTAAGATTTGTTTGTCTTTATTAAATATCCTTTTTGTAATCACCAGTATAACACGACTGATCATCTTTGATGTCGAATCTTTACCTTGTTCTACGTACATAAAATATCCACTCGACTGCTTCTTGCTCAGGTTTCTAGAGACTACAATGAATACACTCTTTGTAGATACGAATATAGTCGCGTAAAGATAGCCAGTGACGTCCCACAAGGGTTTTAATTGTATAAAGGAAATAATATAGTGCAGTTACGCCAGTGATTGAAAGTATTAAAGTGTTCTGCATTTATTTTCTTCGTGAATCATTTAATCTGAAGTAGAGAAATCAGACAATACGGTCTAGGGCATCGAACCATGGGTCCCGATTAATTCGACTATATCTTAATCTTGAGATCGCCTTAATACCGATTCCAAGATTTTGGAATTCACTATCAAATTTAATATCCAGATTCATCCTAATTTACTACTACATATTTTTATAATAAAGCAATTCCCAGCAGTGTGTTTATATACATATTTTTTTATAGTAAATAAATGCATTGAAGTCTTATATTTTTGTATCAGTCATTGAGAGTAACATATGGTTGTTTCATAGTTGTATACAAAACTCAGTTAAATAAATGTAAAGTAAAAAGTAAATTACTGATTATTCGTTTTTAGGATGGGATAATATTTTTTTCAATTTTAATTTAAGATTTTGGACATGGATGTTAGTGATATCTCTTTTACTTGAATTAATCTCGAGCAACTATGGTTTAATAATACAAAATATGTATTTTTGTCTTTTGACTCTTCCATGATTTGTATTTATAATTTTATTATTTTAAGAAACATCTAAAATCATTTCCGATGTCTATCCAAAATAACAATGTTATAACGATAAAGTTAACTGTTAATATATGTCATAATATGTTGAAAAATATTTATTAGTTGAGTAAAGGTAATGACGGACAGATATTTTAAGTTTGATCGTAGTGATTTTTTATGTTTTTCAACATGCATTTTAAATCACCGCACATCCTTGTCTATAAGGTGGGTCTCTTGTGATCTCGTGTAGATTCTTTCGTTTTCTTAGACTCGATTGTTTCTCTGTGGGCAGCTTAGGATAGACCCTCAAGTGGATGGGCCTGGCAAGTGGCGCCGACGGCCTTTGTGTAGACCTGCGCCTCCGCGGTGACTATATCGTGCGCCCTCTTTGTTGCCGTGCAGAGTGTGCTCTTGGGAACCAGGCTTATCAGTCCACCTCTTGGTATTATCGACACACACACTGGGATCGATACCCCACTCCCAATAAAAAAGACTGTCACAGAGACTAGGCTTAGAATACAATTAATTTTTGATCCAGCATCGCCAAGATTTAATATATTGCTACTCGCCAGCCTAGAATGCAAAGCTTGTAATTCCCAAGATATTGAGAGAGAAAAATCATGTATCTTGAAAATATTTTTTTTCTAAAACTCGTAATCCACAGATGGTATTGATTTCTTTTAAATTGCCAGTCAAAATTTCTTCAATTATAAATATTTTACAAAATAACACGGTATCGTAAATTTGTTATTATTTCACACGAAAATAAATAACAATCTTATCTTATACCTTATCTTATCTTATAAATATGTATATAAAAATGAGTGTTGCTTAACTTTCGGTCGCTATGGATTTTAATACCGCTGATCCGATTGCAATAAAACTTCGACAACAATTTAGCTTGCACTTCCGTGAAGGTTATAGGCGTATTTAAATTAACTAACAATGTCGAAAAACTAAAACATTCGTAGATTTCAATGTTTTTTACACTGCAGTATAACAAAACAAAAATGTGCCGCGCGTTCGAATTCTTTTGAATTCTTTTTGAAGAGCGGCCATTTTTTTTTGTTATATTGACCATTCAAATTTGATATTCGATTGTTTTTATCAAAAATGGAATCCAATGTGAGTGTAATTTGAATAACTTTAAACATCGTCATATTATTTCTATTATATCTTCTTCTTCTTAATATATAAAAATGAATGTTTGTGTATTCGTACGCTATGGCAGCGGTCGGCAAAGTGTGGTCCGCGAGAAAATTATGGTGGTCAGCAGAGAAATCTGACATTATTTAAATTTTCTAATCCTACCACCAGAAAAAAGTCTTAGACATGGTAATATGTAGATATTAGATTCGTTTGGAGCGAACTTTCAAGATGTCTAATTTACGCATGAAGATGAAAGAAAGCCTCGTCGATCTTTCATCGACGACACTCTCAAAGATAAATTTCATTTATCCTTAGCAAGACCTCAGTTTTGATGTTCTATAAAAAGTAAATTCCCTTTGCGTGAAGAGGCAATGAAAATTCTTCTTCAATTCTCCACAACAAATGTATGCGAAAAAGCCTTTTTAATTGTCAAAGCAATCAAAACACGGTATCGATCTCGGCTTGAAATGCATTTAGTTAGTATATTTCAAATGTGTCAATTGGTATGGTCTACATTTTGACATTACATACATTTAAATGTGTTTAGTGCATTAGGTGTGATTGTTTGTTTGTATTTAATGCGTTGCCACACCGTTCATCCGATTGCAATAAAACTTTGACGAACTTTTTGTATACACTTGAGCAAAGGTTATAGGCATATTAAAATTAGCTAACGGTAGGTATTTTATATAAAAATCAATGTTTTTATGTCTGCCACACCGTTCATGCAACTTGCGCGAAGGTTATAGGCCTATTACAATTAAATCAAAGTAGGTGGTGCGTGTGTCGTACCATAGATAATCGGCAGCAAACGTCAAACAGACAGAAAAAGAAAGCATGCACACAATTAAAACACAAACACTTTATATCTTTGAGTGGCATTGCAACGCTTGCCGGGTACCGGCTAGTACCAAATAAAAATAATGATAGAAGAGAGACTTAATGTATTGCAGAAGAACATAATCATTATTAAAATAAATATAAAGGTCCATGGATAATTAAAAAAGTATATGTTATATAAAATACTTTTATTTATTTATTTTTAATATCTAAAGAGAGCTCCCGTTTATACAATGAAATACAATTCCAACGGCGACTATTTTTATGGAAATCTTTCGTTGCCAACCAAACTATTTAATAATAATTTTAATTTCCTATGACCGAATATGTTTTGCATCTCATTTATACAAACTTAGCAAACTAATGCGATATAATTGTTAACCAAGATGATTTTCAATTTCCACGTTATGCACGTTCTCAATTTTGCATAATATCACGCTTAGAAATCTCATTTGTTATGCTGTTGTGGTTTGTACACGGCTAAAGTGTTATTTAACGTAACGCTCTCGAAGACATTTTGAGAATCTGCGGAATTTTCCTACAAAAAAATAAAATAAGATTTCCGTGGTTAGCAGTTCAATACAAAATCGTTGTTATTAATATAAATCTACTATAGAAAATGAATTATAAAGAAGAAACACTATCTATTCACTAGAGAACGTAATTAGACAGGGAACTGTTTCAATTTTCGATGGCATGTCGCAGAAACAAGCTGACACCCTTAAGTATTCAACTCTGAAGATGTATTGGTTGCGTGAAATAACACAACAGTAAGCTTCCAATACATGTTAACAAAAAAGTAGTTATGTACCTGTTGACGGGGACAACGATTATGCATAAAACCGAATCTCGCTTAAAATATTTATTTCTTATTAATTATCGTTTAAAAAACATAATTATCTACGCAACTCCTATAAGAAATTAAATCTGACATTTTTAAAATATCTTATAGCCAAGAAGTAACGTAAGCAATTAGAGGATTGGGCTACGACGGAAGAAAGCTAATCGCCCTTGGTTACCTTCTCAACCCTCTCTATTTAGTATCAAATGGGTTGATAGTAATTTGAAACATCACAGACATCTATGCCTTTGAACACAAATCAATAAATCAATTGTGAGGCTCAAATCCGTAGACTCAAATCTTGAATATAAACCCTGTTATATTAGTGGCGTCGTGGTACAGGTTCGGCGCTTAGACACTTTTTCAAAACAATTTGAAAATTTTCCGATATTTGTTTATTTATACGTAAATAAAATAAAATAATTTTAGTAACAATGCATTGGAAGACGGGATCGGACATCTAGATCAAGTTTCGTCTTCAAAAAATCTGTAACTTGCTACTTTTTTTGGAGTATCTCCCCTGCCCCTCGCCATTTAATCCCTAGTCAAATCTATCGAAAGTTTGTTTACTTCCGCAGTTAATTATTTTTTTATTATTACTTTATTAATTATAGTTATTCCAATTTTATTTTACTTACCTTTGCTAATAATTTTTGGTTTATAGTTGGTTATCAAGTTGCTATAAAAATATAACTCAAGTGCATCTATCATTGAAAAGATTTTATCTTCCATGTGACAAAAAAGAAAAAAAGTTTATCGAATTAAAAAAATGTACTGGAAGAACGTTTTGTTGGAAAATTATTGGCGCAGAAATTGGATCACTGCGGTCAGAGAGCATTAAAATAATTTATTATAATTAATCAGCGCTCCCAGACTTTTTTAGTTAGCACTACACCACAAATTATATTAAATATAAAAGCCTTGGGAACCGAAAAATTGTCTGAATGCATGTTAATCTGCAATTGTAATGACTGTAAGTGGCGAGTGCAACATTAAACGCCTTGGTAAGATAGCGAGATTCAGTAGTTAGTACGTGATTAATATCTGAAAATGATCCCTTAATAATTACCGCCATGTAATTTCCACCATCAGACTCCATTTATTTTTAATATTATTTTAGAGTCCGCTGTTTCATGGAGACTATTATTTTTTATCACCATCTTTACAATGTGGTTCAGTTTATTACGAAGACTATCGCCATCGCCTTGCGCGCGGTGCAATATTGCTAGAATGGCTTATCTTTACACTCGACGTATTTCATATTATAACTGAAACAGGTAATTCTTTTTGCTTTTTACTGAAACTTTTTATCACCCACACAGGTTACGGTGTGCGTACAATATTCTGACATTGTTATGTTGAATACGTGAGTACACGATTATCCAATCCCGAACCCTATTTGTTATCCCGGGATATACATTTTTCTGAGACTGATCATTTAGCATAATGTATGATAACCATGTTTTCATTTATATATATATATATATATATATATATATATATATATACTGGCATTACAGCGCACGGCCAAGGTTACAGATATTTTTAAGCCACGGTTGCCTGTTATCAATTTGTGAAGAAGACATATGGTAACAAACACCCATGTCCAAGATCTCAAATTAAGATTGAAAAAATCGTATTTCATGCTTAAGTTCTCGGGATTTGAACCCATCGTCACCTGGTTGCAAGAGTAAAGCTCTCTATACTAGACCGCAGAAACCGACAAAACAATGTATATTTCAAGTTCAAATTGTGTCTATTATTTGCTGCAATTGGATATTTATATATAATGCCTTTTTTAAATAACTTTTCAACGATCAGACAAACTTTACGACAGAAGAGAAAAAAAATACAAATATATAATACATACGTATTAGAATCATAAAAATTATTTTTTGGTACTATGGATGCTTTTTTAATAAGCGTTTTAATTATTCAGCAGTAAAAACAAGCAAAAATTTCATGAAAAAAAAAACTTCGCTGGCTGATCTCGCTCTGAAATATGTAAAGATTATTTTTTTTAATCTGTCTACGATTGTTAGAAAATATGAGATGGAGTAAGTCCACAATCAATTAATTTATTATGCAGGTATTTTACAAAAATACGAACATATACAAACTGAGTGAAACTGTCGGTAATTATTTTATCATTAAATATGATAGTAAATTGGTGAGTATTAATTAGACTTCGTTTTTTTACATGATATAGTGAATGCCGAAATCCCGAGATTGGTATAAAGATGATTGAATTGAAATATATTTGGTATAAATTAATTAAAATAATGATAATTCAAAAATACCATATTTATATGTTCTGTTAACACAAAGCGAAATTATTTCGTATAAGTTAAAACGTCAGAGTAGATACGTAGTTATATTGGTTAAAAATTAAGCTTTAAAATAGTTCTGACGATGGCGTGAAGCTGATATAACTATCAACTTACTAACATAATTCGTATGGAACTTAATATGTTGACGTTATGTTTATGATGACTGGCATGTTTGCGATACAAGATATAAACTTTTTATAGTTTCATCTAAACCAAATGAAGAACATAATATATTTATAGCGTCTAAATTAATTAATATATTTGTTTATTTTGTGAATTCATTTTCATAACAATGATTTTTTGGTACAGTTTTTCCAATTTTATTCGGCACATATTTATTTATTACACGCTTAGTTCTGTTATGAAACTTTTTGTTTCGCGTATCGTTAGATCTAAACAATTTTTAAGTTAATTTGAGTTATAACACGTGTCGTATACACCGACAAGTTAAATCAATACAATATTTGGACGTGTTTTGTAAAGTTAAGGACATGATAAACATGTTTTGAGTGCATAAGTTTTAAATAATACACTTATTTGAGTAAACTACGGATAACCAAAACAAATCACCTGAGAGAGAAATACTAATCGCCAGCACATAATTTAAAAAAAAAACTGCAATGTTTGTCCTATTTCGTAGACTGGAATCTTACTTTGCATTTACTACGGGAAAGCTATTGCAGCTAAACTATTGAAGTCAATCGATATAATCTATTGTCGAACAGATAATAACTAACTTACACTGTTTTAATATGTTGCTACTCTACTATTAGGGAAGTTTTATGTTATGATAAAGTTATTGTTTAATGTGAAACATTATTCTTTCATTTAATGACGCATTGAAAGTGAAAATTAAGTTTGTAAAGAAAATTTACAAAAATTTAAATGTTATTATTCCCTTAGAGTGTCCACCGTCAACACTTGATGGAAAGACATTATATTTCAAAAAAATACTCATTTGTTCTAATTTCTACTTTTATTTAATAATCACTTTTAAGGTGTTCACTGTCAATACTTGGTGGAATGGCATTATAATGAAAATAATAAAACATTTTTAGTACTTTTTCCACATAAAATTTATTAGATCAGGACCGGTTTCGCTCATCGCGAGCATTATCAACTGATGAGCGAAACCGGTCCTGATCTAATAAATTTTATGTGGAAAAAGTACTAAAAATGTTTTATTATTTTCATTTATTTAATAAGATCAGCACCGATTTTGCTCATGATGACCATCATCAACTGATAAAAGAATGCAGTGTTACAGTGTTATTTATACAAACCAAAATAAAATTATCAAACAGTAGTAAACCGCCTGTGTGGTCGAGTGGTCAACGTTGTTGGCTTCGGCTACGGAGGACCCGGGTTCAAATCCCGGTACGGACAGTTTATATAAATTGATTTTTCAATCGATTTATGAATTTCTGTTCAAAGGCATGGGTGTATGTGATGTCTAGAATTCCCCCCTCTCACCCATCCTATTCTACGAACGGGGCGTATCGAGAGCGATTAGCTTACCACTAATCCTGTCCTAGCCCCTATCCTTCTATCCCTACTCTCTTTGGAAAAAGAGAGGTTGAGCAACTGAGTAACAAGCAGTTCTCGTAGAAACACTTCTGTTGAGATAAGCTCCATTAGGAGTCCATATGCTCCACATTGGGAGCGGACATGGCTTAAAAAAAAAGTAAACAATTGGTATTAAAAGGAATTTACAAATAAAGGTAGAAAATGCGAATACGTGACACTTAATTAACTAAAATTAAAATGTATAATACCCCTAAAATGTAATTACAAAACTCATCAAAGGGTATTTAAACTAAAGAAAAACTAAATTCAATCATAATTACAATCTCAAAAATTTTTACATTATTTTTTATAATGTTACTTTATAAATTTCTTTTATAACGTTTTTTATAATTTAATAACTTAACGATGATTTTATAATACACATTTTTTTATACAGCAATTCCTATATTGTTTAATCTTTGTTATATTGATGATTATTGACAAGAAATTTTACCTAGGCAGATCTCAAGTACAACAAGCTAAGGATCATCAAGATCATCTCTATCAATCTATACATTAAAGGTCATGACTCATCACAATGTCAACACATAATCAGTGACGTAATAATATGCTAACACTTATCATGAGGTATCTGATAAGTTAATTTTTCATTATTTACAGAGCACTTCATAATATTGTATTTGAAACATATACCATAGAAATGTCAATTATTTTTTTATTTGATAACCATTTGTTTCTCACCTTGAAATAATTATAAAACTGATAAATCCACGTTTAATTAAAGACAAATTATTCTCACTTAAAGTGGGAAATTGAGTATATGATCTGCAAAAAATATTGGAAAAATTGTACACCCCGTTTTTTTATTGCTAACAAGGGTTCATCAACCTATTATTAATTAAATTTTCATTGTATTAACACCATAACTAAAAAAAGGGAAAGTATTTGATTTCACAAAGCTTACGTATGTAGGTGATAGTTATGTTTGCATCACACCGTCTTTATGTGACGAAAATTAAAAAATCTTTTTCTCGTATTTTTACTTTCCATTCTTTATAATATTATTACATTGCTCACATATTTTCGACTTGATTTTTTTGCGTATTATTTTGAATCTTAACATTTTGTTTTAATTATTATGTTGTTTTAATAATTGCACATTTTTAATATATATATATATATATCCTGCTTAGTCAATATAATGAAGGAATTCATAAAATTGTATTAATTTTAATCAATTAAGAATGATGTTGATTGTCCCATTACCATGCATAATGCGAATGTAGCTGCTACCAATCAATAAGCTATATATTATATAATAAGATAAAATGATTATGTCTTTAAGATCTGTGGTACGAGTGGCTGCTAGACATAAAAATGTTGTCGACCCTTGGTGCTGAAATAAATAATTTATCATTCACTCTTATATTTGCATAAAACCCCAAATACACTTACACGCCACGGTAATCGATAGTGTTTCTAAAGATTTCAACAAACTTCTACAAAGTTTAAAATCCCGTCATATTTCAAACATAAATAAACGAATATATTTATTACAATTTTCAGTATGAGTGACGCTCAGATTATCACATTATTCAGTCGCGATAATCTTCCACGTGACATGGCATTTTATCTGTTAATCACGTCATAGACAGCGTCTATCTCAGTACACTGTTTATAATTTACTGAGTGTATGACTTTGCGTCGTGCAAATAATACAAAACAGTTCAAATCTTGGCTGCATGTTGAGACCATCGTTGCGTATTATCAGTACGTATCATTCTCGGTCGCTGCTTCGTTATCCACCCATTCCAAGAGACTGCCTCTTTATAAAGGAGCCACTGTGTCTGACAGTTTGGATTGAACGTGAGTGCGTTACTCAAATCTCATTGTCGAATCTTCAACTTATTGAAAGAAACATTTGCGTTACTTTAAGAAAAGTATTGTAAGCATTCAAGATTAATTTATCAAATTTTATTTTTAGATAATTTAAGATTTTGACTAAAGGTGATAATTTAATATTAAGTTTGAATCGTCCAAATTATGAACGTTCACACAAGTTTTGTCACTAACGAACTGGGATTCTTTTTAATACCAATTGTTTTTTTTTTTAACCATATCCGCTCCCAATGTGAAGCATATGGACTCCTAATGGAGTTTATCTCAACAGAAGTGTTTCTACGAGAACTGCTTGTTACTCAGTTGCTCAACCTCTCTTTTTCCAAAGAGAGTAGGGATAGAAGGATAGGGCTATGACAGGATTAGTGGTAAGCTAATCGCCCCGTTTATAGGATAGGATGGGTGAGAGAGAGGAATTCAAGACATCACATACATCCCCATGCCTTTGAACAGAAATTCATAAATCGATTGAAAAATCAATTTATAAAACTGTCCGTACCGGGATTTGAACCCGGGCCCTCCGTAGCCGAAGCCAACAACGTTGACCACTCGACCACACAGGCGGCAATTGTTTATTACACCATTTTTATTTTATTTTGATTTGTATTAATAACATTAAAATTGTATTATCTTATCATTTGATAATGCTTGTCATGAGCAAACCCGGTCCTAATCTTTTTCAATAAAAGTCGAAGTAAAACAAATAGTGATTTTAGAATTTCGACTGAAGGTGCTTGATGGAAATTTAATGTCAAATTTGAATTAATATTATTCTGTACACCCATAAATTGTTAGTTCAAGTGCATTCGTGCACTAGATAAAACTAGAAGATGCCGAAAGGCGAAACCCGGTTCGTTATCGACAAAATTTATGGAAGTGTACATAACAATAATAATTCAAATTAGTACAAATGTATTTTTTATTTTTTAAATATCATGCCTTTCTACCAAGTCTAGTTCTTTCTTCAGTGATCAATCTAAAGTGATCAAGACGGCAATTATGCTTAAGATTGGGAGCGGATATGGATAAAAAAAAACACAAACAATAATCAGTGATCATATTACTACTATATAAGAGTTCGCATGATCAAGTGATTACACATATATTTTTTTTATACTTTTTTTTCATAATGACCGCAAAAAATTATCAACGAATTACCACACTGATAAATAACTCTTTTTACGTCAATTTGGTGCCAATCAGTTAACCATTCTTTACACCGTACTTCACACCAACCCTTTTGTAGATACATAGAAAAGTAAAGTCTCCCTTTGTATTCTAATGAGAAGATAATTTTGTATTTATTTGCCTCATTAATTAACATCAACCATTGCTTTTCTACTTCATTAAATCTACAGCGTGAATAAAAAAAAACATCAATACGCTTGTTTTATAACTAAACAGTTTACAGTTACATTTTACATGATTTATTATTCTTTGAAAAGTATTAAATATTACAACACTACTTGTATAATAGTAGTCAGTGTGTGAATGTAAAACATGCCATGTATATCCAATAAATAATGTTCTGCAAAGGATTCAATTTATATATTAATCGCCTGCCGAACAGCCATAAAAACATGTTCAACTATTCCCACATAATTTAAACGCGGAACATATTTCAAATAGCAAACTTTTTGCCGTGTTTTAAATATCTAAAAACACAATCTAACGGCTGCGGCCAAACATATTCCCTCGCCATTCACATTAATACTGTTGCCAACATTAGGATAAAACATTTTACATATTGCAGGAATTTTCCGTGATTTCTGCTGCAAACGCGGTTACTTATTTTCGACAGGACTTTGCAAATTCTTTATTCAGGTTTATTTTTTAATTAATCTTGTATTTTTTTCATTATATAATTACTGTCTCTTTTGTGGTATTTTTTGTTAAAACATTCAATTCATCAATCTAAATTAGTCGATTTAAACATTGTTTCAAACTTGGATTATATGGGCACTTAATGGAGCATCCTTAAAAAGGTTTTTTTTGCAATACTGGACGAATAAATCAAAAAAGGTATTTCCGTATTTCATATGATATAATGGCATTACCATTGTTTTTAAATAGTACCGAAAATACGGGTTATTGGGAAAACAATACCGGGTCAATAAATCAAAATCATTAATTCGATGTTTTATATAAAATACATTCTAAAAATATATCACAATCGTAAATAGCTTACAGTTTCTATCAATAATAATTTATAATATAAATGCTCATCAATTTTTAAACATGTCAATTTGACAACAATATGTGATGGTCTCTACTCTCTATGCATCGATTTTAGTTGATTTTCAATACCGGATTATCGGTATTTTCGCAATTTAAAAACCGATCTTCCGGTATGAAAAAAAACATGCATACCAGAATTTTGTTTTCTGTTATACTCAGGGACCTTCCGTGAGCATAGGCGAGTAGGCAGTTGCCTAGGGGCGGCAAGTCCAATAGAGCGGAAAATAATCACAAAAATGCCAAAAAATATCTTTTCAGTGGTAATAATATTGTGACCCATGGGTAAACAATACTTATCTTTAAAGCGATAATCTTCTTTGAATATGACTTTTATCGATGGCAATAGTTAGGGCGCTATTTTAAACAATGCATAGGGGCGGAACATAGCCTAGGAACGTTCCTGGTTATACTAGTATTGCAATTTCTAGCCTCAAACTCTAACGGACATGGTTAAGATATAAATATGATGTTAGGAAAAAAAATATTTCAATACATTGCTCTCGCCACGTCCTTTTTTAGGATTGAATTGCTGGAGGAGAATTTACACATAGAGCCACAGATCGATTGGAAAATCACATTATGCAATTTTTTACTGGTATTCAAACCAATAAACCAGTGATACACAACTTTGCCATCCATGTTCTAATTGTTCAATGGTCGCAGAAATAAAAAGTTTTGCGGACTATATTATAATCTCTCCCGAGTCTTAACATACTTGGTAATTTTTTTTTTACTTGACTTGCAAAACAGACATATTGAAAAATATGTTTCTCTCTGTAAGTTTTATATGAACTGGAATTGATATTGAAATGAATAATAAACCAGGGTTTGAACCGTTATTTTTTTTGTTCCGGTTCAAGAAAAAAAAAATATATATCGGTTCCGTAAAAAAAACGGTTTTCGGTTCAGCTCGAATCCAAAAACTCAGGAATTTACCGATTTACCCAAAATACCGGCGTTACTCGTTTTTTTTTTAGCTCTTCCGAGTCTTTCGAAACCAAAAACCCAGGAACTCGAACACTGAACTGAAAAAACCCGATATTTTTTTTCGGTTCGGTTCCAGTTTTCGCTCCGGCAAAAATAACGGTTTTAACGGTTTTTGGTTTTCGGTTCAGTTCTGGTTCGAAGCCCTGTAATAAACTTCTCACTAGCAAATATTTAAATGAAGTCTTGGAAGCTATGTATTTAGTATGAGCTGCGGCTGTGCATCACTACTGTAGAAGCTTCAAGCAAGAATACTAACGCACAAGATTGTTGATTAATCTTCTACTGGATCACAAAATTATGCAATATACTTCTAAACAAATGGGAAAACGGAAGCTACCTAAACTAATAAATATGAAAGAAAAATCACATTAACATCTAGTACATCTTATTAAGCGTTTGAATTTCACACCGTTTTTATTTTCTTTGTCAAAATTTTATTGTAAAACGCTAGTGGTGTTTTTTTGTAAATAAAAAAATATACAATTCAATGCAAAAACAGTTTTGGAAAATAACAACCACCTTTATCTTAGTTTAACAATATGCAACGAAAGCTCTGTTTACCAGTTACACAAGCCCATTCAACATTCGCGTTGAGGCTGCACAAGTACAAAATTTGCGCCTCCGTAATTACGTACTCAGCGCACCGCTATGCCGTAGAGGCGCAAAGCCTACCTGCTACGGCGTAGCATTTACTCCCCGCCGAGTTTGATTGCGTGTTTTCTCGCCATCTAGTTAAGTTTGAGAGCTCTTTTTGATTTCTTTCTACAGGTTTGTGGCGTCTTGTAAGACTTGTCCGGCTGTTTTGTATAATGACCACTCTACATATTTCTTTTCTGTGATTAAACCTAAATACGTGCAACAAGAACTTCAAAGTGAAAAATTCCAAACAAGCAGTTCATGTCACTCCTTTTTTTCTTAACGTTCCCTATAAAATCTAACTTTCAACAAATCAAATCAGTATTCTATATTTCGATTTTTGTACTCTGTTTAAAAAAACTTGAATGTTTTTTACACTTGTTAATATGATTTATTTATTCCGTTGCACATTTTTTAGTATTTTGTGTTGCACTTTGAGCTTTCTTAACAAAGCATATTAATTTCATAAGGGAGATATCGGAAAATCAATTTTAGAAAGCCTTTATTTTAAATTATAAATATATCTTATTTATTTTTAATGCTTAATAGTTTCTTGTCATATTTGATTAATTATTGTTTATTTTTCAGGTTAGACCAGCGTAAATCTCGAAAATCAATCAAAATGTATAATTTTAACATTCTTAAATTTAAACCAGTTCATGAATTATGCTTTTTCAATAAAACGTTTGATTCTTTAAAAAAACATACTTTTTTCTCGAAATATAGTTTGCATTATTATTTATCTTGTAGAAAGATATCAAAATCTAATCATCGTATTAACCTTTAATTTCAAAACATCTTTAAAATGTCAACATATTGCTGCTGAAACATTCATTCATTAATAAATCAATAATATAGAACAAATACCTGATGCTTAATCTATGTAATCCATTCACCCATTGATACAAGTATATAAAGCTTTTCGTCCTTTTATTATTTGACTAATTTCAGTTTTCCTGCCTGACATCCAAAGGACACGTTCAATGGAGACAGACTGTTTTAATGATATACCGCAAGTTAATTACATCCGATTTCAGGATTTTTCCATTTCACCATATTCAGAACGCGAAGAGTGCGTGCTTCCGTTTACGTCTTGGAATATGGGTCACCCGCTCAATCGTATCATTTGGTTTTTTTTGTACACAAAGTTTATTTGAATATTGGTTATTGTATTGTGTTTTCTGTTTTCATTTTACTTCAATATAAATTTCATAATACTCACCATTTTTCTTTTATGTAAATTTTTGAAACACCTTTATGTTTATTATTCACTGTGACTAAATTGAACACTCAACATATTCGGCAGTTACCTTGCTTAGGTTAATCTCAAATTATTTAAATTCACTACACATATGTACACTTCCGGTCTTTTAACCAAGTAATTAAAGTTTTGAAACTTTCGTCCCATTCGATCAAGACAATACGGGCTTAAATATAGTAGTAGAAACTTACGTAGAGAAAGTCTTTTTAGATGATATATGAATTTACGATTAATCAAATTTAAAAAAAGATGATTTTTGTTTTTATGCCCACCCACTTTATATATTAATTTAATTGACTTATACTCTTGCTAGAACTTCATTATAGTTTGATAAACAATATCAACGTATACTGCTAACGCTCACGTCACAAAAACAAAATACATCGCTTAGATTTGAAAATTCTCGTGGAAATAAATGATTTGATATTTTATACCCTGTCTGTTATTCATGCTGAAAATATTTTTCGAAACAACAAATTTTGAATATGCAAAATATATTTACCGCCCAAAAGATGAAATGATTCCGGCTTTTTAAGGCGGAATATTTCTTGTATTAAACTTTTTGTTCCATTTAGAACTGATGCATAATGTATAAGGTCTCCTCCATTGCTTAGACTTGACACAAACAGCCATGGCGTTTCGTGGAACTTTTGATTCAGGTTGCAGATATATGTTGAACGCCGGGATTTATTGTGGTATTTTTGATCCTCTTATCTGAAAGACAAGTTTCGAGAACAAAAACAAAAATATCACGAAATTCCTATCCCAAGTATTCATAAATGATTTTGCATATTACATATTTTTATTATGAAACGTTAAATATTAAAATATAGTCCAATCACATTTATTTTATAAATGGAATGAAGAAAAGAAATCAAAAGCTCAGACTAGGCAGTCAGTGTTTAATTTTTCGTCCGTTTTATTTATATGATAAGCCGTTTGAATATTTCGAAATCTTATTTTATTAATTCTGTGGTCGATATTTTATTTCAGAATAAATACGCACAATCGTTTTAAGTTATATTTCAAACTGATCCAGAATATTTTAAATACGATTTAAGACTGGTACAGTATAAATAATTTTATCTATCATAAACTAATTAATTAATAACCTTACAGCTGACGCTTTATACATTTATATTACTTACAATTTACATTAATTATTCATTTCATTATTTAAAACAAAAATCTATCATACAGAATTAAAATAACATACAAAAAAACAAAAGCATATCCTTTAAGCATAAGCCTTTTCATTTAATGCATTCATTGATTAACCGGAAAGCTCTTGTATTTATAATAACTATACAAAAGATTTCCAACAGATTAAAAATAACAAAGTATTTCAGCTCTACAATTTTTTAATAATTTTATGTGTTGATAGCTATTTCGGCTTGCGCCATCGTCAAGTTCTGACGATGGCGCAAGCCGAAATAGCTATCAACACATAAAATTATTAAAAAATTGTAGAACTGAAATACTTTGTTATTTTTAATCTGTTATAAATGGAGTTTTACCAAGTAAATGCCAAATCAATTGATAAATCAAAAGATTTCCCCTTCAATTTGTCGTTATTAATTACAGCAGTTTACTTAAAACATTATCGTTTTTTATGCAGAAAGTATCCAATCTATGATTTTAATAATATATACAAAGTATGTATATCTTAGTATGTGCTTCACAAAAATAAACAAGGTTTGGTTGCACGAAACGTTATTGAAAAATCTGTTCAAGTTCTGACGATGGCGCAAGCCGAAATAGCTATCAACACATAAAATTATTAAAAAATTGTAGAACTGAAATACTTTGTTATTTTTAATCTGTTATAAATGGAGTTCTACCAAGTAAATGCCAAATCAATTAATAAATCAAAAGATTTCCCCTTCAATTTGTCGTTATTAATTACAGCAGTTTACTTAAAACATTATCGTTTTTTATGCAGAAAGTATCCAATCTATGATTTTAATAATATATACAAAGTATATATATCTTAGTATGTGCTTCACAAAAATAAACAAGGTTTGGTTGCACGTAATGTTATTGAAAAATCAAAATTTATTACCTCCCAACAACGTAGTGATGTTATAAACTGGTTGTTTTTTTTAACACTCGCGTGAGATTCATTAAATAAATGGAGCTCATACAAAAAGTTTCTTTCCCATTTTTTCAATACTGCCCTGCTTGCTGTTTCCCCGCGCTGTCCCCACGTATTTCGATACACATCCATACCGAAAATACGTCGTAGGTTTCTGCCATTGTTCCTTATGTTTTCTAGGAAATAAATAAATCTGATGGAGTTTCGCGAATATATATAACAAAGGTTTGCGAGCTAGCTAATTTATTGCAGCCCCAAACGGAGACTGCGGTTTGACCGGACACGTAATGTATTAGCGTTGCAACTTCTCCCCCTCTGTCGGCCAGACTTTTGTGTCAATATTCATAAATTTGTACATTTCCGCAGCATTGAATAATTAACTTTGTTGTGGGGAAGAAAAACTTACTTTTGTATATTTGTATACATATAGCTTGTGCACATAACATGCTGCATTTGCAATGTTTGCTTTTTTCAGCCAATTTAATCTGCAAGTGTGGAACTATATCTATTTATTTTCAGTTCTAGTTCAAGAATGAAAAATTTTCGTATTAAACTTTTTTCTTTGTTTACACACACTATTATATCATAATAATGTTACACGTATATTTAATTGTATGTTAATTTCAGGGCTGTGGAGTCGTGTAAAAAAAGTCCGAATCCGACTCCAGTTTTAAAATAATTTAAGACTCCGACTATGAGGATTTCTTTCAATAATTTCATTTTAAGTTATATAAATGTATTCCATCAGATCATCTTTAGTCAGCCAAGCATGAAATGTCAACACTTTGGCCTATTTTGTTTGAATACAATCATTAAATATAGTTTTCAAAAACATATCGAGCCGTTAATTTTTCACGACTCCGGCTGAAATACTGCGACTCCGTGACTCCGACTCCACAGCCCTGGTAAATTTACTTAATAAAACTCATATATAATAATATGTTGTATTTACTATGACGATTGTATACGTATTTCGACATAAAACACCTTTTTTTCAAATGACTATAATCCATATATTAATATGAGATTGAATTTGCGAATTTGATATGTCATTTTATTTATGAAACCAGAAAGATGTCACAATATTGGTGGCTTTTTAACCGCTTATATTTAACCGAAAAATTTCATATCAATAATTATATTGTCTTTTCCTGTCCAGTAGCCGAGAGGTTAACTATTTCTCTTGTGCGTTCTTTCTATTTTTCTATTATTTTATTGTTGCTGCGAACAAATATTAATTTATATTGTTTATTTTTCAATCGAATGATTAATTTTTGATCAAATGTATATACGTCTGTAATGTTTACATCCCCCTCTGCCGTGTGATAATAAAAATAGTATTTTCCTAATTTCAACCATCTTTCTTTACACTTTTAGAAACATAAACTATGGGTGGCTGAGTCATAAGTGGGTCCTCGTTAAACAACTTGTGTTACACGATCTACATTAGCTGTGGACATGCGATGTCTGTTTTTTCCAAATCTGAATAATTTTCTTTTTCATTCAGTGTATAAATATTCTGAGATAAAACTGTTTTAATACCTTGTAAATATCACGTGAAATCATTAATCTTGCAATAGTTTTTTAAGTATCTCACCACACAATGCTATCAACGTCTGCCGACATTGTAATTTTCGCCTCGCATGAATTTTTGCCATCTTTTTTCTACCCACAGTGTTTTCCGGAGAGCTCCCCGTCCGTCAAGGTATTTTCCCATCAAGGAAATGTTTTGCGTTATTCAGTGTAGTGAAGCCTGCTCCATATGTAAATCACCCGAGCATACCTACTTCTGTTTCATAGTCTTGAATCTTTCAGCATTTGAATATAAATATAACTCCGACACTTTTTGTTGCTAGCTGATACCATAAATCAAAAATATTCTCTTTTAGTCTCCCCTGACGTTAGATGCGTCATAAATATTTGGTTTATTCTTTGAACCATGGCAAATACAATATTTAATTTCGGATTTTCATTAATTTTACATGTCGTCAAATTTTATAACTAGTTTTTTTAGCAAAAACATGACATCCGAAACAGAAAAAATATTTACTGTAATATCTCTCTCAAATTGATATTTTATACACTGCATTATGCCTTCACATACATACTACTAATTCTTAAGTATGTATAATTTTCACTTTGTTAGTCAGAATACATATATATGTGATGTTTAATCGAACAATTTAAGTGATATTATAATAATAAAAAATCACAATATTTGTACACAATTCATAATATAAATTTCCATGTATAAACGGAATCATATGTTACTTAGACATCCACAAATAATAAATAAATATCATTGATAATTATGTATTGATTTAATTATCATTTACTTGGTAGAACTCCATTGTAATATGGTTATAAAATTTCAAAGTATTACAGTTATATGGATATTATTTTATATATGGTTGATAGCTATTTCAACTTTTTTTAACTTTTATTAACTTAGACATGTATACTGGGTACACAAACCATCCTCTAATCCTCTCTAACGTCTTTATTTATAGTGCAAAATATGGTACTATATTTCATAAATAGACTTTGGGATTTTTCAGAGTTTAAATTTCCAAATTTACTAATTAGTTTCATTGCCATCTTGTAGGGGGTTTAGCAACTGTATCCTATAATACATCGTATCTTCATGTAATAAATACAATTTATTTCTAAAAAACTATTTATTATTATTTAGTTCACCTGTTGCAAACTGAATCAATGTACCAAACACTAATTTGGTAGAATCGCAATTTTTTCCATTTTATTTTAATGGCTCATTTAGAATGATTTAAAAAACTATGTATACCAATCAATAACTTCTTTTATCCTGTTTTCGTATAATAAAAACCATTTAAACACGCCACATTAATTCCTTAGCATTACAGTTTCATTTTATTAACATGTAATAAATTTAAAATAGCAAAATTTCACCTGGCAAAACTTACGTAAATTGAATAAAATTTTCATCTATAAATAACAGTTGTATATTGATTCTATATTTAATTCTGGTATCAACGTAAGCCTCTGTCGTTGTTACTCTAGTTATTACGTTCGTTGGAAATTTTAGTCATATAACCGTATCTAAATAATTATTATTTATGAGACATACGCAACAAAAGAATGGACAAAAAAACAAAGTTATCTCACACAACTGTTTTTTTTTTTAAATTACCATACTTTTTCTGTCTCTCTTTATATTGTGTTAACGAGGACAAACGCTTTTTTCTCAGCAATGAAATTTCTGTACAACATTTTATGAACAATTTTCTTTTTTCTGCTGGACCTCTTTTATCAGATTTAAATAAGCTCGTACCGCGCTTCCTTCTTTTTATATAACTTAATTGAATTATTTAAGATAAGTTAAAGCTTCTTTTGATTCAAATTTTACTGTAATCGTATTTAAAACGAGCAATATATCAATAAATATTTAAATATTACTCTTACCTTTTAAGCGGTCTTTGTCAGCCATTTTAGTAAAGAAAAATGTGTTTAATATTTACAACTAGCTGACCCGACGAACTTCGTACCGCCAGAAATCAATAAATGTTGTAATAAAAATAATAAAACATTTTTAGTACTTTTCCCACTAAATAAAATTTATTTGATCAGGACCGGTTTCGCTCATCGCGAGCATTATCAACTGAGTTATTATCATCTGAGCATTATCATCAGTTAATAATGCTCGCGATGAGCGAAACCGGTCCTGATCAAATAAATTTTATGTGGAAAAAGTACTAAAAATGTTTTATTATTTTTATTATATTGCCATTCCACCAAGTATTGACAGTGAACACCTTAAAAGTGAATAAATGTTCTGTTAACTTGATAACTTGAAGCATGATGACTACCGAGTCAACCTTCAGTTGTAAATTGCGCGGTGGCAAGCCAGGCAGATCCAATAAGTTTAAAAATTAAGTTGGATAGTTGGTTGCTTCGTCTTCGTTTGTTACACGGTCGATAGATTTAAAGGAATGCAGTGGACCAACGATTTGATTTTGAATTGTGAAGTTTAAATGATCCACATTTTTGTTCTTTGCCGCAAGAATTGCTCGTTCATTCAACCAATTGTGATTTTTGTGATTAGATGTTCGGGAAAATTTTGTTGAATGAAGTGAAATTGCAAAAATTTGGCGGAAACAAAATCAATCCGTTCGATTCGTCGACAGGAACACCCCCGTTACCGATAGTCAGCAATTGCTTCGGCAGATAGATCGTTTAGCAATGCAACTCGCATGTTTGTCGTCAGCTGAAGATTCTTTACATAGCGCCAGAGTCGTGATTTGAGGTAAGCGTTTATTTCATCGGAAGCGGTAAATCTTGTAATGACTGGTAGTGTTTGGTGGAAATCGCCAGATAGTAGAATCATTGCGCCTATAAAACATCTTGAGTCATTGCACAGATATTTCATACTTTGATTGAGTGCTTCCAATGCGCATTTGTGCGCCATTGTCCATTCATCCCAGGTGATGATTTTACTTGCTACCAAAACTTTGGTCATTGGTGAGTGTTTCGCAATATTGCATGTCAGTTTTTCAGTCGTTTAAAGCAGTGCTCCGCAAGCGGTGTGCCGCGAGGCGATGCTGGGTGTGCTGCGGCGCGAATCTCTAATAAACGAAAAAAAAAATAGTTTGGTCGATACTACAAACTATTTCTGATGACACTATCATGGAGAAGCAGAAATAATTATTTTTTGGTTGAAAGAATATGTTATATGTACAGTCTGCGCAAGAATGTTTCGCGCACCTTGCGAAAGTTCGCTAGATTTGAAGGAATGTAGTGGATCAACGATTTGATTTTGAATTGTGAAGTTTAAATGATCCACATCTTTGTTCTTCGCCGCAAGAATTACTCATTCAATCAACCAATTGTGATTTTTGTGATTAGACGTTTGGGAACATTTTTTTGATGAAGCCGTCCTTCGTTGAGACGAAATTGTTAAAATTCGGCGGAAACGAAATCAATCTGTTCGATTTGTCAACAGGAACACGGTCGTTACCGACGATAGTCGAAGATCGTTTTCAAGCTTAAATCATTTTTCTCTTCTCCTTCGGGGCCGAGTTAATAATCCTCAAATTCTCATGACTATTAATTTACATGCTCCGAATTTATTCTTGCGTGGGCGTAACTATAAGCAAAAACTTTTATTTCTAAAAACTTATACCTCGCTTAAGAGGTTTAAATCACCAGTTCCAAAGGCCGTTAGATTGATCAACGCATTGCCTAGAGAAGTGGACATTTTTAGTGATAGTATTTGTGAACTGTTTGTAAAATTTCACTATTTTATTTCTTGATTTTTTATGTTGATTTTGATTCTGATATATTATGTAGTTTTATTTTATATTTTGTCTTATTATATTTTTCAAGTACATGGCGAATTGGCGTCAGCTGTTATGTCATGTACTGTAATTTTAATTTTGAACAATGAATAAATAGATAGTCAGCAATTGCTTGGAGAAATCTTCGGCAGATGGATCGTTTAGCAATGCAACTCGCATGTTTGTCAATTATTTGAGGCAAGCGTTTATTTCATCGGCAGCGGTTGATCTATCTACGTGGGTGCTATTCCAGAAGAAGAAACTGCTACAGCAATTTTTTTTATCTCGCATGAACAGTGGCCATAATCAATGACATGAAGAATGTCTTCCCAGCTCCACCGGGCGCATCGAGGAAAAATAAGCCACCATTTCCATCATCAATTACCTTCATTAACGTATCGCTAATTTCCTTCTGTTGAGGGTTCAACAGTGGTACATTCGTTCAAACTGATTGGTTCAATGCATCTCGATCATATTCACGTTCACGTTCCAATTCTCGATTGAAAGCGTCGTTCATTCCACGATCTGGCGTTGGCATTCCTAACTTGACTACCAAACTGCCGCACATGAGGTAACACATGTCTTCGATCGTCGCAAAGCCTGGTTATGTATCTCTTCATTCACCTCGAGATCGGGATTCCCCAAACTGACACGAATTCGATGCAAAATGTATTCGGACATGTCATCCTTGTACTTGTTCCACAGTTCACGGGGATTCGATGGGAAGCATGTCAAAATAATGATAGAAAATAATGTGCTTATCTGACTTGGAGATTCAGAAACAATTTCTTCAGCGATTGTAATGAGTATCATTTTCAAGCAAATTGAGCTGTTGACATGCAAGTAGAAGCATTCGTCATTTTTCGGATGAACTGTGTACATGCGACCAAGAGCATCAGTAGTCATTTGGATGAGCAGGAACGGCATCGCCTTGCTTTCGACGTTAAAATTTCTTCGATGTAGCTTTCCAAGTGTAATAACGTGGCATCTCAAAGTAGAGCAACGTTCGTGCAAACAGCGTAATATTTTTGTCAAAAAAATTATCATACCTAATTAAAAACATAACCTTATTTCAACATTTTCCGATTTTATTTCGTTTTCATTTTATATCATCGATTTGTTTTATTCTAATCCATACTCTAAATTTAAAATTATTTAGAAGTCAATCGTATGCAAAAGAAGCAAAAACAAATGAATTTTGGAAAAATTGCCACCTAGCGGATGAAATCTGCATACAAACGACATTTTCATTATTTCAAGGTGTTCGCCATTTGAAAACTGTATGAGAATATTAATTTTCTTCATATTTTCTTTGCCGTGTTATTTTTCCGATGTTTTAATGCTTATTCTGCTATTCTAGGCGGATACGAATTTAATAAAACAAAGATCATTAAAATCCGAGCTGTTATTCTCGAAATATACGTGGTGTAACAAACCCCACTTTCTTTTATATATATAGATTTAAACGAATTTAAAATAACAACTCTATCTATAGAATAAATGGTTTATTTATTTAAACAATCTTAATTTTATCAACACTTCCCTTTACTATTCAAGAAAGTATTTATATTAATAAAGATCGATTATCTACAGCTTGTATATATAAAAAAAATACACTGCAGCATCTGAAGCGAGCATGGTTAAGAAAAATCGATATGTTCTCCCTTTTCAGTAGAACACCTTTACACTGAACTCCCCATTTACACGGTAGATACGCTCAACGCGATACCGAGTAAAGAAAAAGTGTAAACAATTATATTAAAATTTAAAATTTGTGGTAGATAGGTTTCCTTGCATAAAAATAAATTAAGGATATCAAAAAATTAAATTCATTATCGCTTATTGTATCTTAATGTTATATAAAAAATACTTTAAAAAAATCAAACGTAACAAAAATTATTTGCTATCACTATGAGACAATAGACGAAGCCTTTTACGAAAATTTTGAATGACATATCTCTCATCTCTTGAGATATCCAGAAACTGTGTAATATTTCTGTCCAAATTTTTAAATGAATAGTCGATTTATTTCTCTTTTTTTGCACCGTGTTATTTCTAAATCGTCTTAAAACAGAGTTCAGTGTATTTTAATCGTTAAGTTGGTGTATTCTATTCAAATCAATGTTATGCGTTATGCGTAATAATTCATTAAAAACGTTATGCGTAATAATTCATCGAGCTAACCTTCTTGCTGAGTAAAACTATTATCATGTTGAAATAAAAATAATGATTTCGATACCCACCGCTCAATAGGTTTATCATCTTGATATTGAATTGATATTCATCGTCTCTTTGCCAAAACATTAGCGAGTATTGCAATGCATTGTATGAACGGTGTGCTTCGTATCCAATATCGTTTAAATACTATTTCACAGAAGTTGCGCCACATTATAAACTAATTAAAATACACTGTTCCCGCTATGAGCCATGAATCCCGTGTTTGACCATAATTGGATAAATAGATTTTTACATCAGAATGATTTATCGGAATTAAAACCTAATAAAAATCGATGAAAACTCAAAATAACGGCGCATGTATACCAGAGATAATAATGTATACCTACATAGCGAGCAGTCAACTGTCAAAGTATAATGTAATCAATGCCATCTGGTGGATTTACTGGAAAACAGCATACAACGTGTCATACAATGTCCACGTTCCATTTGTATTTTTCAAAAAAACAAATTGTATGAGGACATTTATTTTCTTAATAATTTCTTTCCCGTGATATTTTTCCGATGTTTTAATGCTTATTCTGCTATTCTAGGCGGATACGAATTTAATAAGACAAAGATCATTAAAATCCGAGCTGTAATTCTCGAGATATACGTGGTGTAACAAACCCCACTTTCTTTTATATATATAGATATTATAAAGGTACAGAAACGATGAAACAACTTTGTAAATTACTGTTGTTATTGAATCTTCATCACCAATCATGTATGTACTCCTTAACAAATTTTAAGCACGAGTATTTTCTAGATTTAAAACTATATACGAATAATTTTATATTTAATTAAAAACACTTTGAATAACGTTATCTCGGATGTAGGTAATTCTGTTATTGCGATTATTAACTGCTATGGCGGTTGTAAAATTAATTTTACCCACCTCTTACAATATTATGTTTGAAATTTATGTAATATATACATTCAAAACTGCTCTTATTTTACTAAACCGATAAATTTTATATGAAATCTACACGTCACGCCTTTTTCGAATAGGCGCTTAACTCTTTAATCGTTGAAAATTTAATCTATTTACGAGTTTGAAATTCAAGTGTACTTAGAAGCGCTTTTATTTTCCCTTCAGGCGAAATTCTCGAGGTTATAAGTAAGAGAGGAACACCCAACGTCGCGCAAAATGATTAATGATGCCACCATTCTGCTGCCCTTTCCTCGATGACAGTGCCTCGGAGGAGGGACTGTGACCCCCGTTATCTTTATAATATCGAGTGACGCCCAATATGTCACCTGAGGAATTGGACTAATCATTCATTTTATAATGTAAAAACATAACCTTTTAGCGACCGACGTGCCATACTCTGATAATATAATGTTGCCCGTATGCCATCGCTCACTACCATGCAAATACTTTTTCAAGGTTTTTTATTAACCAATTTTCTGAATTACTTTAGAACTAAGCAGCCATATAAGTACCCATATTGCTTATTGTTTTTCGAAACACTAAAGCCATTGTTAATAAATTTAATGTAATGTAATTAATAATAAATATCAGTTTAATTTTATCCTTATTGATGTTTGAAGGAAAAAACCCAGATTGCTTATCGTTCTTTGAAACACTAGAATCACATTTAAAATAAGTGTAAAATTGTAATTATAATTTGAATTAGGATGTTAGAGTGAATAACATGATGCATTGTGTATCTATTCAGAGCCATTATATATAGCTGAGCAAAATATAAGTTTAAACATAGTTCTGACGATGGCGAAAGCCGAAATAGCTATCAACGCATAAAAATTATTAAAAACTGTAGAACTAAAATACTTTGATATTTTTACTCTCTTAGCTATATAAGTATTTATCTCATTTCCACTAAATAAATGTCAATTTAATCCAAAACAAAGGATTTATGCAAGTCGATTTTTAATATTCATTACATTTATTGACTCTTTTTAAACTAAAAAATTTCACCCATTTCAAATTAATTGACACTTTTACATGTACGTGATCACTATTTTGTTGAAAAAAGCTCACTTTCGTTTAATATTAAATATATCCGAGCTGTAAGCCGGTCGCCCCCAACGGGGGGATTTTTTCGCATTATAAAAAAATCAGAAATTTACCGACGTGAACAATCAAATGCATACTTCCTTATCGAAAAATCAGAATAAATAAACTTGACTAATTCTGTACATTCTGGAACATGTTTTTAGGAATATATATGATGATGTGCAAATTGATTATACATACTGAAACTATGCTTTCGCCAACAACTATATCAAGTTAAAAGCACCGGTTCACATCCGATCGCCAAAATTCAGGAGTCAATGCCGAATTCTTTTTTTGTCGTGTTCATTCAGTCTTAACATTGATAATTATTAACACTTTATAAAATCCTTTCTACTAAAAATATATGCAGTATGCATTTTTTAATAATTCCATTTTCAAATAGCAATCGATCGTTCAGCTTGAAAATGGTCTTGAAGAGCAAAACCGGTCCCGATTGTAATAAATAAATGTGGAATTAGTACAAAAGAGTGTTTTATTTTTTGAATAATATGCCTTTCCAAGTATGACGGTGAACATCTTAAAAGTTATTTTCATATTATAATTGCATATTATTCATATAAACATAGATTTGACTTGAAGGTTTATAATGTGTAAATGTGAATAATAAGTGTGTTATATGCGTCATTTAAGGTTAGGATCCCTTAGCTTATTCTCACATAATAGTTAGATTCACTAATGTGTATTGTAGTTACTTGAATAGTCATGTTGTGAATGATTCAAAATCCCATAAGCAATTCAAACCTTGACATGTATACGTGTGTGACATCTTACATTCTTAAGACATTTAGGTCGGTATACCCAATTTAATAATGTATACTTTGGGTCTCTTTTGAGATATGCTACTACCCTTAGCTATTATGCTGATTCTCCATATTTTGCAACCCCTACGCCTATTACCCCTGAGAACATTATTCTCATTGATTCTGCTGTATGAATACAAATACTTAAAATGTCACAGAATACCTAGATATTTTCTATGGATTCGGCGTTAACTTTGTGGACGTTCATTTTATATATAAAATAAAAATTGATAACTTTGTTATTCCAAAGGCTGTGTAACAAATTGTGACAGACCATCATTCGTCGTTCATTCGTAAACCTTACGATAGTTTTTCTGAACCTATAGAATAACAAAGTTATCTAATTGTATGTAATATTGGATATATAACTAGCTCAATTGTATCCATGTCTGTATAAATAATTAGTTTGCTAAAACAGAAGGCGTTATGTTAAAATTCAAATATTTTGAGTTATGAATGAAGATAAAAAAACGTCAACACGCTCTATCGTCTAAAGTAAATATTTTGAATAAGTTAATATGCATTTGAATAAGTGAAATCCTCTCCAATTGTGTGATTCCAAAATCCCGCAATTGTGATAGTATTAATCTCGGGATTTCAGGATTGAGAAAGTTGTACGAGGGCTAAAAATGTCCCATTTTTTTTCATTTCGAGAATTCCGCAAATTCCTGGGTTTTTGGATTCTGAATTCAAAATTTTATGGTGAATGGTGGTTTTAAATAGAGATGTTAAAATGTCATGATTATCGATATGTCGATTATCTCCAATCGAGGTTTTATGACTTAACGCCTTTTGCTAGTATACCGACGGTATATTCAATACATTATGTATATATTATTTATTATATATCCAATATATAAATTTATAAATTTATATACACATAATATAACAATACACTACAAAATAAAATAAAAAAATGTTTATCAAGTCCTAGTGAGTAAACTATTCGCATAACACGGCCAAACTTTTCCCAACCCATTCATGTATGAACACAATGGCTGAGGAGGTATGGCTTACCAACAGTTCTCATTAAAAGCCGATATATCCTTTAAAAACAATACATCAAATTGCACTTTTTATTATATAATATTTGAATCATTGTCATTCCGAAGTGATACTAAAATATGCTTCCCGTTTACATTACAATTTTTATCAAAGTTTAAATACTCAAAATTACTATAACGGAACTTTTGATTGCATCTCAGGTTAATAATGTATTCAATAGCATACTATATTCATGTTTACATAACATGCTTCTGTTTGGAGAGTGAATATGATAATATTACAACAACAAAAAATCAACTAATCGTATAAGTAAAAAGTATTATTATAGTATAGCTTATTTTGATTAACTACTTTTCTTAAATATAATATGTATTCCAATGTACGTAAATAAAAACATTTTTCATATAATTATAATGTTGCCTACCTGCATAAAATTATTTTATTTGGTCCAGTATTAAATTGCTTCAGATTTCATCCTATCAAATTTAGTGAAGCAAAAGATGTCAAACCCTAGTCTAAATTTGATTATTTTCGGTGTACTGCAAAAAGTTGGAGATTACGTTTGATTGCTTGTTGGTTTGTGTGTTCACAGTATTTATCATAGGGACGAGTTGTATGTATAATAAGTTATATATATATATATATATATAACCCATTCTTACATGAAACCATTTATGATATTTTTCGCAGGATATTTTTACAATATAATTACAGTTTTATATCAACAACTTTTTTTTTAAATATTTTATGCTTATTTTTATTTCATATTAACATGTTAATTATATAAAGACAACTCATCTGTAGTCTCAAAGCAAGTTAAATACAGTACGAGTTACAATTTAAACCAATTCTAGAATGCCTTATATCATTTTTCGTGTGCAATGAATTATTATAAAAAAATAATGCAACAATTTTGATTTTGAGCGATTTTTTAAACATATGTACAAAAGCGGATTTAGAAAGCAAATCGACGATATTTAAAAGTTTTTTTGACCTTTTTTGCAATTTCGCCTGCCGGTAAAATCTATTTATAAACGAAATGTGAATTCAATGCAGAATATTTTCAAAATTCTTGAAAGAAGTCCTCGCTGTTTGAAGATGTCATGGTCACGTGCGACAGCGATTTTTATATCTTTTATTTAATATATCAGATTTCCGGGTCGAGGTTTCTTGACCCTGCAAATAAGGTCTGTAAACAATTTGAGGCGGCGCTAACGGCAAGAACGTCGACCCTGCGACCCGAATCACTCTTCTCGACTAACGATAATCATATTTGATCCACTCACATTCAAAGCTTTGAAGGGACATAATCTTCTCGTGCCCGACTGTAAACACACACGTACTGGCATGCTTGTAATAGATTGTATCATGCAGCTTCTGTAGCAAGTGTTTATGGATAATATCTCCAAGTTATATATTCTTCATCCTCCGATAAGAGTCTTTCTATACTATAATTACACAATCCAATCCAATCACAATTCTATACTATAATTACACAAGTTAAACTTTTACAAATATTTCATGTCTTTCAGTACACATCTTTATTATTTACTTATGTTACTATTTTTGTAACTTCACTTTTTTTATTTTATTTGATACTCACTGTCAGCCGTAATGCCAGTAATTGCCAAAAAAATAAAAACATGAAATTATGGTAAATGATCAATCCCGTGGTTGAATGATTGTGAATTCAGAAGTCCCGGGATTGGATACCCTATTGTGTACTAATCTTTTGTTTATTTATACTATATAAACTGACACATTTACATTGATTAGTATGTTGAAAAAGTCATTCACACGTTATAATACTAGAGTTGTTATTATAACAGACACATAAATACTTTTCCAAAAATGGCGATTACACAAAACTACTGCTGTTTGCTTACAGAATTGCGACTGCACTTCAACTATTTACGATCACCATAAACAGAGGATTTTATGCCAGTTTATAGTTACTGACGCTTCAGTTTCTCAGCTCAAATCCGTAACTACAGCCAATCTAAATGGAATTACATTCCGTGATGACAGCGCTCGCAGCTTTGTTAAAACAACAACGTTTTATCATTTGACAATCAGTCCATGCACAATGCGCCACGTAACATTATTTGTATTTATAATGTAAATGTTAACATATAAATTTTCGATACGTTATTTTTTTTTGTTACTTGCATAATATTTAATTTGAGGTTAGATTTGATTGCTTTGTTGTTTCACTTGTTATCAAATAATATAACAAAGATAAATTAAAAATTAACTTCCTCAAAGTTACCGCCGAATTATTTCATTATTCTTTAATTTCTTTATCGTGTTACACACTCAAGCATGCCGGCAATCAAAACAAATTTAACAAAATAATATTATTGTTTGAGTGTTGCCAAATACAACAAAGTTGTCAAATTTAATTTATATTAAAAATGGACTTTAACAAAGTTACTGCCGAATCCATCAAACACATAATATTTCATCATCTTTTACTTTCTTTAACGTGTTACACACTCAAGCATGCTGACATTCAAATCTTACTGAATGAATATTTATGTATTCTGTCGTTCAGTTCATTCGTCAGATAGCTCTGAACAATTAAAAACGGAGTTAAATTCGTAGTTATGTGTAAAGGTGTGCGCCGTATTGAATCCACCACTTGGCAAAGCTTGCACTCGTCAAGTCTGATGAACCTTCATGATAAGCTTGCCAGTTGATAAGAGACAACTTCAGAAACGACGATTTCGCAGCCTTGTGAATTGCATTGCGAGCCAAATTTCTATTCACCGTTATCTACACTAGGAAGTTTTTTTGTTTCTGTGTATTCTCTTTTTCAAGAATTTTATTTTGCTCGAAATAAACAATTGAAGTGTCTAATTAGTACTGCATCGATTTCCAGGTCTTCTATCTATTAATCTGTCATTAGACGTTGTGTCCATAATTTAAAATGGAATAATTTCAATATAATCCATAACCCTGTGAGGGTTCTTATTAAAATGGAAATAACAAAGCAGGTTTTTTTAATTCTTTAGATGAGCAATTAAGGTGAAAAATAAATGAAAGTTTAAATAAAGTCGGAGATAGTCAAACGCTTAACAGAAAAAGAATGCTTATAGTATTCTTTCTCAACGAATAACTTTGTGTATCTAACAGAAGATAATTTGCATCGATTTTCACGTTCGAAGTTCTTGTTGAGAGCTCAGAGTATAATACCACTAAAAATAATTAGTTAACGGCAATAACTAGTGCGAAGTGTGTGAGATAGATGTCTTTCTGTGGTGCTATAAAGTCGAAAATCTTCACAAAAAAATGACAGTCATTTACACTTTATAGGCGTTTAGTTTCCTCGCGTTTTTGTCAAAAAAATCTTTTTCACGAACGGATAAAGGCTACGAAACACACTTATATCAAAGTTTAACATCTTTGCTGAATCTTTTTTGCAGATTTCCCTGCTAAAAAAAACAAAATTCAAAAAATGCGGCTGTGTCGTTGATGTTTTTAGTAAAATACAGCCTCATTAATCACCTCGGGCGTCCAAAGCTTACTGAAAGCTGTTGACTGAAAAAGGGCAATTAGTGTAATTACTGTTCCACTGCCTGGCGAATACTTTTTTTCATGACGTTGGTGAAATATTTTCGCATAACTGCATCGAAATATCAAATAATTACGAGGTAGTTGATTCGACTCGTCGACCGCAGTGATCGCGTTTGCCTTTTCATTTAGTAAAATCGGAAAATAACCCACACGTTTGATCGCTCGTTCTTTTAAATAATTTTTTTTCAACGAAATATCATCGAATGCTTTTTAAAAAATATATTTATCCGTTTTAAAATTTATAAACGTTAATTGGAGCGTTTGAAATGATTTTTTAATCATTTTTAAACTGATTTCAATTTTTTATTAATCAATTAATGTTTATATTTTTTTATCTATGTCCGCTTCCAATGGCCTCTTAATGGAGGTATCTTTCACATAAGTTTTTATACGTTAACTGTTTGCTACTCAGTCGCTCAACCTCTCTTTTCCAAAGAGATAAGTAGTGATAGAAGGACAAGACTAGTGATTAACTAATCGCTCTCGCTACGCCCAGTTATTGAAGTATTGGAAGCGTGGGAGGGAGATTTTAGACATCACAAACACCCATGTCTTCGAACGCAATTCGATAAATCGAACGAAAAATGCTGTTCGTATTGGGATTCGAACCAGTCGAGATCCGGCACGGAAGCAAACAACGATTACCACTGCGCCATAGGACCCGACATGTTTATATTTTATACAATTCATATCAGTTTTTAAAAACAAATATTTTATATTTAGCCAAAACTATCGACAATATCGCCATGTTTTTGTTTTATGCATAATTAAATATTGAATCACTTTTAGGGTGTTCACTGTCAATACTTGCTGGACGGTTGGTTAAATTGTATTTCAGACTTCTCACGACTGTTTTGTTTTGAAAGAGTCTTCTACTTGACTTCTACGTCAACCGGAAGTAGTTAAATCGTCGTTTAGATATTAATTTTTAAAAATCCCAATTACAATTACGTTTGAATTTTTCGTTAGTCTCCACTATAATATAATTATTCTTTGATGAGTTTTAAAATGAGGTAATAAACTAAAAATCAAATTTGAATTGTTTGAATTTTGTACTTTTCCATGAGTTTTGTCGCTAACGACCCGGGTTTCGTCTTTCGGCATCTTCAGGTATTCCAAGTGCACGGATGTACTTGAACTGACGCGTAGTAAACAGTTTGTATCGTTTATAAACAAAATTATAAGTAGATCACTAAGTTATAAGGCTATTAAAATGTAAATTAGCGAAAATTGAATGTATACAATTTTCAATGGATTAAGTGGGTTTGTAATAATTATGGGGATTTTTCGAAAATATTAATGACCAGATAATAGCATAGGAATGTTTAAAATAAATCTAGGGTTTTATCCGACCTATTATTAATGAGTTGATTTGTTTTTAAGCCTTTGAATTAATATTTAATGATAGCAAGTGCTTGAATTATTAATAAAATGACAATTATTTAAAGGGGGTACAACAAAGGGGAATTCGGTAGATAATATTGCTCGTTTAAAATTGGCAAGCTGTTAATCTGAGCTCGATTAATCTCTAAGATTTCTTGGTAAAATAATTTAAACTCGCCCCTGTTAGTATGTAATAAATCAATACCTGAGTCAAAATTAAAGATGAAGATGCCGAAAGGCGAAACCCGGGTCGTTAGCGACAAAACTCATGGAAAAGTACAAAATTCAAACAATTCAAATTTGATATTGAAATTCCATCAAGCACCCTCAGTCGAAATACTTAATTGAGGTAATAAACATTTAAATTATAGTCAAATAAGTGTCAATTCCTTTCATTATCAATTGCTGGTTACACCCTTATAATTTTATTTTGTTTTTTTATAAATATATAGTATTTTTTTATTATTTGATAATGCTTGTCATGATCAAGCCCGTTCCTGATCATATTAAAATAATAGTAGAATTAGCACAAATGAGTATTTCATTTTTTAATATTGAATATGTTTTCCTATCCCAAGGTGGTACGGTATTATCATTTTTCTTTTATCAGATATTAGTTTTTTTCTGCACAGTTAACCTTTCAATAGCTTTAAAATATTTAATATTTACAAGTTATATTATATGAATCGAACAAGTGATATTGGATGATTCGATTATTTTGTATATTTAGTAAATTTTACCGCGCTTTTAATATTGCAAAATATATTTTTAATTTTTCACAAAAAATCTGCTCTACTTAATCGAATATATCTATCATGTAATCGGTTGTTTATTATATATATTTGATGTACCACAGTTTGTGTTAGATGATTTTTTTTAAGTTGTCATTATTGAATATTTTGTTAAAAAAATAATTGAATTGCACTACGCATTAAGCATATAATTTGTACATATTGATTGCTTGAAATAAATTATACGCTGTAAGAAATACTTTCTCTATTTTTGGGCAAAAGTTTCCCCCCCCCGGGATCAAAATATTTGCTTATCTTGTATTTGATGAAAAGCTGGCTTTCTCGTTCGGCCGGAGTCTTCTTTCGATTTCTCCAAATCACGACTAAAAACAAATTCCCGGCCAAATCTTCCAATTGAATCCGAAGATAATTTGACTCTGCCTCCCGGGATTTTATTTGGGGATCGAAATCACTTTCCAAGTGTCGTCCTCCATTGTCGTAAAGCTTTACAAACAGAAAATACCGAAAAACCAACTCTGTTTTGTATAAGTGTAAGATTTAGTTCGTTTCGATCGTTGAATTGAGATTGGAATGAACTAAAATGAAATGGCTTTCTGAGCCTGCGTTGACAGGTGCGAAAATGTATTGAATACAACTTTTAGCGTGAGCACATTGACGCCTGAAACGTGATGTTTTATTCATTCGTAATAATATTGAACACACACACAGAAAAGCAGGAAAAAAGTATTTATCTTCCGTATTTGCAGTTTATTATGCATTTATATAATATTGATTATGATTCTTGATAACTCTTTAGTAAAATGGTTGTATTTTTCAACACCACGTCACACCGATGTTATAAATATGTATTTATAGAATAATGTATTTTTTTGTCGTAGAATTTTTGATGGCATAGATGTTTGTGATGTCTCTAATGTCTTCCCACACATCGAATCCTTAAAATTGGGGCATGGCGAAAGCGATTAGCTAACCACTAGTTGTATCCTTATATAATACTGTCTTCTGAAATGAGAGGTTAAGCAATCGTGTATCAAGCAGTTCTGTTGAAGTAAAATCTATAACAAATCCATATACTTCGTTTAGGAAGCAGACATAGTTATATAAAACAGCAATAATTAATTTATTCTTTTGGAATACGGTTTTTTTTTCAATTTTGCGATTTAATCAATTTTGACTGCTTAATTGTCATTGCATTAAATAGGAATAGTAATATAAACTTTAAAACAACTTAGATTATTCTACATATTGTGCTACAAACTGTGACAAGTGTTTCGCCACTTTCTGATACGTCTTCTAGGAATAGTAGTTATGTTTTTTATTATGAAATGAATGTTGAAAATGTCTTCAGTTATAGCCAAAAAGGTGTTTTATTTTGAAACAAAAAAATGATAGTTTTGTTATTGTATGTACAATTTGTCTTGTTTCATTCATGATATTTTAACGAAAAAAAATATCGGAACACTGGTAAGCATTTGTAATGTACTTTTTTGTTTTCCCTAACTATCAAACTGCCCGTCGTCCGTTTATTTACTTTTTATTGTAATCTCGCTTGTAGACTCCCATTCTATGGACTCTTATGATAATGGCACCATTCAGTTTTAGGTGGTCCATCGAAAAAAACATCGAGTGCCACTCCAGTGCCTGAAATCGGACCGAGCGTCCCCCGGGAATTATTTGCAATTCGGAAAACGAGGCTATTTTATTCCGGTTCCGCCTTTTACTCCGGGGATTCTCGCATCGCGGATGCATTGACAGCCCTGTGTTGTGATTTATTTACGATTGCGTGATTTAAAAGGCAGAAATGCGTGTGCTCAGGGGTTCTGTGCAACGTACACCTGAACCAAGCAACACCACCTAAGTAAGATGTATGATGTATCCAAACGTATTATTCTTTCTTTTCTTCCATCCGAGACAATTCTTAATTCCATATAGTGCAATATTTTTTTGTTTTATATGAAACACTAAAAAATATTCGGATTGGTCAAGATAAAATTTAAAATTATGATATCTTAAGACATGGGTTTTCTAATTTGTCTTTTTCTCGAGTAAATCTCGAAAGACGTTTACAATTTTCATCTAGCTTACCTCGTGTAATAGATATTCCAGTATAAAAATATTTTGCGCAAAAGAAATTTAAAAAAAAAATTACAGCTAAATTTACCTGATTTGAATTTTGATGAGGATTCTAATTTAAGACTGAACACTCATTTAAATGTATTTTATTTTCTAGTAGGTGAGCATAAAAACATTCAATTAAATTTGTATGTTATGTGTTATTATTACTTGTAAGTAGTATCTTTTATAAATATTTCAGCTAGCTTCACTTATACATAGTTTTTTATTATTTTAAATCTTTAATGAAATCAATTTTACAGCGGCATCATTAGACAAAATTTTATTTAAGAAAATATTAACTGTGATAATTGATAATTATGGTCGTTAATATTTTCTATTACTCTTAACAGCTTAACGACCGCACGTTTTTTTTTATAAAATTTCACCTGGCGAAATAAAATTTTGCGAAAAATTCGCAAACATTATAATTTTACTAAATTCAATATAATTTGTAAGCAAATTGAGATATCTTTACAAAATTCAATTTTCTTAGCTTCCAAATACTTCGCCTATACGCATATATGTGTTCGCCGGCCAGCAACCTTTGTTTTTCAAAGACTCAAATACGCGTCCACGGTCGTTAAGCTGTATATACTCAAAAATATATTATTTACTCAATTTATGAACGTGCTTTAAAACATATATCGTTTTAAATTTGAATCGTTCGAATTTAATATTTAAATTCCACCAAGCACCTTCAGTCGAAATCTTAAATTATTTATCATTTTTTTGTTATTATAAGTACAGCGAAATAAGTATATTAAAGTTTTAAATATTTTTTTATTGAAATACGATGATTTTACGACACCAATTGATGTACTTATTACGTAAGAGTTAATCTTTTTTTAAATTTTTGTATACGTAGTATTTTAGACTATGCTTTCAACGTTTTGTTTAAGGGACTGAGCTATTTTCAATTATTCCACATCTCAAACGAAATCGCATCTCAGAGATATGAAAGTGTTTGTTTGTTTTATTCATACGTGGCTTGTCTCTCGTCTGGACAGGTAGTCAGACAGCCACTCTTGCAGTAAAAGCTTTGGAGGCGAAACCACACGTCGATTGAAAACACCACATGTGCCAATAAAGTCAAGTGTCAAATTTACTTCTCGCCTTGGCAGTTTCTTTCAGACGGCTCGGATATCAAATTTTCTTTCTTGGCTATTTTAAATCTTCACCTAAGCAGCCATTTTAAATCAGCGTTGAGTACAATAAACCTTCCAATATACATTGTTTTTGTGTGAAAAGAAGAAAAATTGGAGATATAATGAAAAAAAAAGAATCTATATGCATTACATCGGGAGCAGATTTCGTATTTAAAAATAACATTATGTATAATCTCATCAGTCGGTATAATCAATTAATTTAATGAACAATTACAATCGTGACGTGCCCCATATTATTTTTCGTTTTTTATTTATTTTAAAAAATATATTTAAATTCATTGCACAATATAATTTACTTTTTAAAACACTTGCGTAATCATTATATTTAATCGAATGTCATTTTTTGTTGAGAAATATATAATTTAAATAACATAAAACATTTTTTAGTAACTATTCTATTAGTCGGGACTGATGAAAATCACAATTTTTATTTTCGTTTAGAAAAAAGTATTATTTTTACCAGCACTTAAAATTTTAATTCAAAACAAAATATATTAAAAATGAATCGTTGGTTTTTTTTTTGAAATATAATGCGTACATAAAACTCAAAAGACTTTTTTTTATATTGAAAACTTTTAAACCTCAAATCGCAGCTGTGTTCTTTATATGTGTTCGTTTTAAAATTCGCAAGGTATATTTTGATGTGAATAAGGGTTTTATGTCTTTTTTAATGGAACTTTTATGTTACCCTTATGGGTGTTTTATGAAATATGTAATTTAACTGCGCATTTACTCGTACCTAAGTGTAAATGGATTGTGAGTTTTTTTCAGTTTAGCAAGGTAAATTTTAAATGTATTCCACTTACAGAGAATCACCATATCATTAGGTTTCTTAAATATTTTATTTTTAGCCTTGTAGCTGCTTTAGATAATTAATAGCAATTACCTAGCACGCCAGCTATAATTTGCAACTATTAATTTAATTATTTATTGACGAGATAACTCGTCTCTGGCGTGGTGAGCACGAAAAAATTTATGGGATATGTCGTATATGGCAGCCATCGAGTTAAAATGACAAATAATCGAAAAATAAGAGTTTTAACCATTGCATGGTTAAAACTCTCTAACCACTGCATGCATATGTACGAATTTCGACAGCATAGGTTTTAAGATTTTTATCCATGAACTCTCCCATTGCGGAGTATGTGGCCTCTCATGGAGGTATCTTAACAGAAGCTTTTCTGCTAAGATACCTGTTTGTAACTCAGTCGCTCAACCTCTCTTTTTCCAAAGAGAGTAGTATGGATAGATGGATAAAGCTAGGATATGACTAGTGGCTGCTCGCAGACATCGCTCTCGCTACACCCAGTTATTGAAAGATCGGAAGGGTGAGAGAGGGAATTTTCAGACAAAACAAACACCCATGCCTTCGATTAGAAATCGATAAATCGATCGACAAAATTCGTTTCGTACTGGAACTCGAACCCGCAAGGTCCGGCACGGAAGCCAACAAAGCTAACCGCTACGCCATAGGACTCGACGCTTAGTTAACAACTTAAAGTCTCAATAACAAACACCTAAATTCGTGTAAAAGGCGGGTTACATCTCATTATTGTATTCAATATTTTTATCAAAAAAAATGATGCTTTATATCTACAATGAGTTTGATAGTAAAATTTGTTGAAGCCTTTCGCGATGTAAGCTGTCCTTTCCCGAGCGTATGGACTAGAGATGAGATATTCCGTCACTTACTTCTTCCACTTCCGAACCCTAATAAAACACAGCGAGGACAATAAAGCCTGCTATGTGTGATTTCTCGCTTCCTGATTTATATCTCCACTTCCGCAATCTTTCGTAGCAGTCTGTTTCATGCGACATCGGTGGATATACATCAGGACGAACGGGACGTCGTATATTATATTTAGTTTCGTCGTTAAATTTCATCCTCTCAAGAGTGAAAAGCAACTATCGGGAATGAAAGAAGTATTTCGAGCTTTAACGAGAAAGTTTCGCCGCCTGTGCTTAAAGCTATTTCAATTACAATCTTAGCTTTCATTGAATGAGTATTATTGGATCGATCTCTCACAAAGAGACTTCTTTACTTGATCCATGCATTTGTGCATTATGTAAAAAAAATATATCTTTGCTGCATCCGATATTGTAGACATGTACATATATTAATACATGTAATTATGCGAATTATTTAATATGCAGATTATGATATACACCTTTTGCATTCAGAAACAACATATATCGAATATCTGCATAAAACTTTGTTTTACTCACCTAATAATATGTCAACAAAGAAACATTTCTCATTTGTATAAATCTTTTAAAAAAACGAAAATTTGTAGAACCATTGCAAATAATTTTCTCCTGAGAATTATATACAATTTTGCACAATTACAGCCTACATAAAAAATAACGCGTTTTTACGTATGCCATCTTATTTGTGTTAAGTAATATTCCTTTTTAACCATCCATTTACAGTCAGTCATGTTTATGGGGTAGTATTTCGTTTTTTAAATATTTTTATATTGTTTCGCACACTAACCATAGCTCTTCCAAACGTTTAACTCTAAACTGTGGACCACCATTACAAGTTGACATCTAACATCACCAATAGTTGCATTTATTTATCCGCTGAAATAATTATAAACAAAAATAAATTATTGTTTTTGTAAACTTTACAGTAATGAAGAATTTACGTTAACGACCCTTAGTTTGAAGTAGTATTTAGGATTATATTTGTTTTCTGCGAATCCATCATTATGCTAGGGTTAAATATTTAATCTAAAGATTCACATTTTACGATAATATTACGTATCGAATATATCAAACGCAAAAAATGATATCATGCTAGCGCTTCCGCTTGGCCCGCATGATGATATGCACGTCAGCACGAATATATATACTACACTTTGTGGTTTATCTCAGGAAAAAACAATGATACATCGTTTAATTATTTGTTACTATTAAAAATCATTTTCTACTATATTTACATCCTTATTTGAAAGTATAAAATGTCATATACATACATACTACAGTGACTGTTTATTTTTTTTATTTTTTTATAAAAAAATTTGCATCTATTTGATATTTCCTTGAACCAATTCATTATTTCACTTTATCAATATCTTCTTACAATTTTCTTTTTGCTTCTACTTCTTTCTTCCCCAGAGACGATTCCTCAGTCTTTTACGATTAGCAGGCAACTTTAGGGTTTCCATTCTCACTTCCTCCAAACGCCTCTTTCTCCCTTTATTCTTAACATTCTCTGAATATGTAAAAGCTACAAGTATCTAGAGAGCGTAATATGCTTGGAAAAGTATGTTTCCCTTTTAATTTAAGGCTCATTTGTATTCAGTAGCTTTTGCTTTATCTCGCAGAAATAAAATAAATCTCCGTTCCTTTTTTGCATTTGTTTTTATTAACGTTTTATCAAATACAATGTATTTCATCGCTGTTCAGCCGTTGTTTGCTCAATGATCTAAATATTTTGTTGTTTCATTAACATCGTACTGATGTTTACTACGCATTCCTTATCTTTAAAATATATTGCAAAGCTCGTGTATTAAAAATGTTTTTTTTTTACTGATTTAGATATTTAAATATGTTAAACGTTTCATTCCGAATAAGCTAAAATTGCATACTCAACTAATAAAAATTACTTAAAAACATTTTTTTTACAATTTTATTTATAACTCTTATCAATGGTTGCTTAAGAAAATGGTATGTTAATATAAAATAAAAATACATGTCAATTAGGAATTGTTTTTCTAGTACGTTCAACAAATACCATTATTTTTAAGGTACTTAAATAAGTTTGTCATATTCATCTTATAGCCATACTAAGTTTATTTAAATTTATAGTAAACTGCACTTGCAAGGAAGTGTATTCTTGGGTGAGCTGGAGGAGGCTCGGAAGGGCTCGCGCTAGCCCCTCGTTTAATTTCACTTAAACTTCGGAAATTTTTTAAAAGTTTGATATTTGTCTTTGTAATCGTGCTGAAATAAATAAATTTACTTTAATACGATTTCTTAAGTCTGAAGGATACTTCTTTTAGTAAAAGTTGTGTCATTACAATATTTACTGAGTTATTATTCGATTTGGCATATTCTTTTTAACCACCCTAATTTAACAGTACGTTCATAAACAAGTCACGAACTTCTTTTCTACCCCAATTAATTCTCTGTCAGATATAGGCTATTCACTTCCACTGGAATACATTTGAACATATACCCAACACCTGTTAAGCATCGATATTCCTACCAAGCATAGTATTTGTACGTGACAGAAATTCAGATATCCACTTTCGTCGAAAATGCGCAAATTTATGAGCATGCATTACTAATGTATTCATTGGCTAAATCCTGTCAAGAGTTCGTGTCGATAAGAACGCACTCTGCAATATGTACGCGAGCCGCATTTAGGGTGAATTTAACGAAACGCCGGAAAACAGCAATTTTTTCAACTCGCTGCCAGCAATGGACTTTATAACATGTAAAAATAGTTGTCGAATCCATGGCACAGTATCGTTGGCTACCATGCTGGACATCACACGTTCGAATCCCAGTACGAACAGCATTTTTTCAATCGACGTCTGCTGCATGATTGTTAGTGAATGTCTGAAAATTCTCCCCGGCCATTCCAATCTTAAAAAATAATGGTGTGTAACGAGAGTGATACTCGTCTTGTTTTAGCTATATCTCTAATAAAATCCCATACTGTCATCAAAAAACAGGTATTGAGCAGCTCATAGAAATACTTTTGCTAAGATACCTCCTGCTATAGCGGACATGAATTTAAAAAAATAGTACCTTCAAACCATAAGTTGTTTATTATTGCCTGAGTATAAATAATAAACAGCTGATTTGAAGGTACTTTTTTTTTTAATTCAACATCATATTTAATTTTCCAGTAGTTTTGGTTACCATGGCTTTATTTGAGTCATCAGATTAGTCTGAGCTTAATTACCATCAAGATAAATATCAAATTTAAAAAAATCGAAAGCTCGAGCATGGGTTTTTTCATTTTCCATCAAGCTAATCTCGAGTGACATTAAAAATTCGTTTCTTGATTATATCATGGGATTAAAATATATCTTGCACCTCGGCTATTATAAGCAGTCATTCTAAATATATAATATATGTATACTAACTAACTCATTATTATAGAAGATTTTTTTGTGCAATATAGGTATTTTCAATAATCTTCCGTGTGAAGAGAGATCGATTGATTCCATAGTATTATTTACTTACAATTTCACTCTCATATATATCTTAATTTAGAAGAAAAAAACGCAATAGCATCTTGACTAGTTCTCAAAAAAATATTACAAGACTTAAGCTTGATAAAAAAATATTCCTTTGTACTTTATTCTACTTTATTTAATAGGTCTGAACCGGTTTTTCTCATTGCGAGCATTGTCAACTGATAAGAAATATAATTTATTAATGCTTTTTATACAAAAACAAATTGTATAAATAGCATTGTTAAATTAGATTTATTATCAGTTGACAATGCTCGCAATGAGCGAAACCGGTCCAGTCCTATTAAATAAAGTGGAATAAAGTACAAAGGAATATTCTGTTTTTATTAATATAATGCTTTTCCACCAAGTATTGACAGTCTTATTTTTAAAAGTCCTTTTTCGTAAATGTGATTAAAAAAAAAAATACATAAGTTTACTTTGACTATGTATTTTTGTAACCATAGTTATATTTCTCGTGTATGTTTCGTTATGGCGAAATAAGGTGAAAAGATGTTTGCCTCTATTTTGATCAAAAGAATTGTTATTTATTTTGGAGATAACTGAGTTGAATCCCACTCGTCCCGTATTATTTTGCACACTCCTGTCAAGTCCTTCTTTATTCCTGTCTTGTATTTTCTTCGATTCGTCTCGTATTTTCAATTATAATTGCGTTTCTGTCGGACTATGTCTTCTTATATTTGGAAAAATACTAGAATATAACTTCCTCCCGAATCGGGGGTCGGCTTACTCCTAAAGTCGATTCAATACGAATAGCATGATTTACAATTCATTTTCGTCATTTTTTTATGTTGACTAGTAACAACGGTTGAATTACTCCAATCAATATCAGTTATCGTAATGTAAAACTTCTTTTAATATATTATATTAAATATATTGACCGCATTTAAAGAATTACATTTGCGAACTTATAACAAATGGAAGTTAATAAAACTTTATATCCTGACAATTCCTATGCTTTTTTTTAACCATTGTATGTTTTCAAGGGTCTTAACACAACTATAATAGTACTTTACTGTATTCATTTAAAAAATTACGGTCATGTATTATTTACGTATTCATTTTTCCAATAATACTTGGTGTCTTTTCATTCATGGTACTTAATGTTTTTAAAGATTAGATGTTTCAAAATACGATTGTTTTTTACTTGCATGGCGTTTATTTCAAAAGCTTTATTTTATTTGAACGAGTTTTTTTTCAGTTCTACTCATTCATTTAAATAACATTAAATTTAAATTTAATGTACGTTACTTGTAAAGCTTTTTGTACGCTGCCTGGATCGATGATACAGTTTAACGGGCATTCCTCTTTGACAGTGAGTCTGAAATTTCGCCAATATACATCCTTTTTTGGAGCGACATCAAATCCAAAATTTCTCATTTAGCTTAGCATTGAACCGAGTTACTTTGTTAATTGAGAAAGGCGTAAACCAGCAGTTTTCACCATTTGTAAACAATATTAAAAACTAACACTCGTTGGACGTCGCAATGTCATATTTCCGTTACTTTTCAATTGAGCTTTTCGTAGTTTTTATGTCATTCTTTTCATTTAGCTTTTTTAACCATTCTTATCTACAATTTTTCAGCTTGTTCGCTTTCAGTGTGGATCGTATGAACTCCTAACGGAGTTTATCTCATCTGAAGAGTTTCTACGAGGGTTGGGATAGAAGGATAAGGCTAGAACAGCACTCGTGTTTAGCTAATCGTTCTCGCTACGCCCCGTTTTTTAGAATAGGATGGCGGGAGGGGAAGTTCACGACATCATATACATCCATGCTCTAACATCATTCTATAAAAACTGTCTGTGATGGGATTCGATCCCGCGACCTCAGTGTTCCAAGACACTCGATGCAACGTCTTATCTACTATGCATACTTGTATTTAGCGGAATCTCAATTAATATCAAAAAGATTGAGTTGTTTTGGCAACCTACATATAACTATACAAAAAATAATATTTTGCCTTGAGCTCTTATTTTAATAATATTATTCGTTCGACGCAAATAGGGCTTTGCGAAAGCTAAGAAACGAAGTCCTTTACATTGCAGTAAGATTATGAAAAGGATATCATTACCGAATCGACTTTATTTAAGTCTCATTTAGTTTTTAACCGAGAATTTTTATTTTATTAAAATATATGAGACAGAAAACATTTTTTTTTACCAAGGATCATTTCAACTTTGTAAGTTGTTAAATAGTTTAGTTTAGAGTCTTTGCGCCTGTCATAAACTGTTTAGCTAAAGATGAGATAAAGTAGGGACAAGAAAAGAAGCGTATGAAAGCTGACTCGGCTTTAGTCATATCTACCGGGAAAAGAAAAGTTGCTCTGCGATTTATTTAGAAATCCACCTGAAAAACCTGCAAAACTCCCCTAAAATAATTACTGCTCGCCGGAAAAAACTTTTGGTCTCACCGCCGCTGCAAAACTTTTCTTTATCTCTCGTATCCGACTCATGGAATAGACTTAGTGGAAATAAGCATTATTTTTTGATCATGCATTACATAGTTTCGCGTTGGTAAAAAAATCTCGACAAATTAGTTGCAAGTTGAAATTGAAACAAAAATAAATCAATAAAAAACAATATTTGATAATTTTGTTACTCCACTCGTTGTGTTACAAATTTAACACGTTTTTCTCATTTTTAATAAGAATTTATTCAGCTTGTTCGTAAACCCTGTAATGTTCTGCCTGATGATTCTTCTAAAAGCGTGAAACACGTGTCAAATTTGTAGCACAAAAATAGATTAACAAAGTTTTAAAATTTAGTTTTATATTATATTATAAATGGATCCACACGTTTCCGGCGAATCCATTGAAAATTAAAGTAACTTCATCGAAAATATAACAACCTTCAATTTCACCAATTTTTAAGATACATATATATATATTCATAGTAAAAATCAGTTCTATAGTATATATAATCCATAAAATTGAATATAAATTTAATATTACTTTACAGGTAGATGCAACTTGTCCTTTAAAACGAAAGTTACTCATTAAAAATCAAAATAACTTTTAACCAATTAAAGTATAATCATCATGTTGATGTAATATATATTTTAATTCTAGTGTGTTATACCGGAGTGTTATAACTATTTAACGTAAAAACATAATATTTTCTTTCGGCCACTGAATTTAAAATAATGGTATGTCAATTTGTTCGGTGGCGCAAAATACGTTTCTTAGCTTTGCTTGTTTTCCCCATTTCATCTGATTAATTGATCATTATTGTTTATTCGTTTATATTGACGTCCCACAAAATTGAAATAAATTCGATTTAATCGAAATCAATTCAGGTTTTATGAGGGGCTTATAATGATTATACACTGCGTTCCAACCGCTGATTTTGGTAAATTAAAATAGACCAAATCTCCTTAATACGTTTTGGGTCATACGACCCTACCTACTCATTTTAATAATTCAAAGTTTATAATGGTTTCCAGTTTTCCATTGAATTTCAAAATGGAGTTTCTAATCAAGTATTCAATATGTTCTACAAAACTGATTTTCATTAACCTACTCTCATAATCCGAGAGTGAACAATGCCATATCGAAAAACAATATATCCAGAATTTCTACTATTGTCCTAAAAACTTCCATACATAATCCCCTTCATAATATAATATTAATTCTAATCCGGGTCCATAAAATAGTATCGATATGTTTATTTCCTATACTTAATCGCCTTCGTGAATATTCCCAATACCCAAATATTTGCCTTTTACTATTGATTTAAAGAAAGGGTGGTTACTAATAATTATTTTTAAATCTGTCGTTCATATACTTACATATAATAACAATGTAAATATTAACTATACGGTATACTTTTTATTGATATATGTTTGAAAGTTCCATCACTATCAGAGTCAGAGTATATTAAAATTAATTTTATCTCTGCCATCTGTTAATGTTTTCCAGAAAAATAAGACGCAATTTGTAGTTTTGAATTATTCAATTTTATCAACTAATATGAAATTATTCCAGGACAAATAGAAATTGTATTATAAAGTGGTGTAATTATATTCCATTGTGCTTATTATAAATATTCTTGGATTATATCGTCACCTTTTTGGCAGAAATCGATAAGTAACAATACTGACAAAATGAGTAAAGTATTCATAGAGATTCTTTTATATCAAATATTCTTTGTCTGTAATAACTCAGTTGGTGCATTAATTATACTAATTAACCAAAAAAAGCATTTATTTGCTTAGGCGATTATTATTAAAGCTGGTTTACAGGCAGGCAATCGCTCGTGAGTATCAATTGTAAACTCTTGTCGGCTTTTATACATCTTTATTTTGATATTATAAATATATATAGAACAAAAATATGGACGATTTTTCATTTGCTGTTTATTCAGAACTCACCAGCTTTTTTCAGAACAGTGATGATATATTCTTGTAAAAATATATGGTGAAATGACATCGTATTATAAATTAAGTAGACTATCCTTTATTTTTTATTTTTAACTTAGCTTCAATTTGTAATATTGTAATCAAATGTACTGTTTAGTTGCAATGTTTTTTTGATTGCTTACAACAAAATTGAACACAAATGTATTTTGGCTTTATATATTTTGGCAGAAATCTAATTAAATAAAATACTATACCTTGATTGTGCATAAAAGTTGCATTTTATTTTGAGCAATAAAAACAACTAACACTGGAACATTATAAAAGGTTGTTTTGATGTTTAATTGCATTCACTTGTTGAATTTTTTCCATCTCTATCCGGAAAGCGAAACAGTGAAAGCTTTTTCGTGTTACGAATTTTGCTTGCCTAACCATATGTGAAATTTTTCAATATTTTCTCCATGGCATTATTTTACTGTTACTTTGTATTTTTGTAACATGATTTTTTTCTTTTATTTTCAGATGAGATGACCTTCGTCAGCTACCTACTGAATCAGTATTTTTTCTTCTAGATTATTTTAACGTAAGTTATTTCTTCATTCAGCAATAAGACGAGCACCTTACTAATGCTTTGCGATACCGTACCATCGTTCAGAATACATTATGTGAGGCACATAAGATTTCAACCGACGAACAGTCCTCTATTATACTATGTTCATGTAATCTCAAGAATAGGCAAACTATTTTTGTCTATCATATGTTATATGGTTTTCAAGGCGCTTTGAACGATTATTGTCAATGTTAATTATTAATTAATGTGTGCAGTATTATTTTATTTATTAGAAAAATCTTACTGTCTTCGTTTTGGAGCTTAACAGCGTTGATCTCTTATTTAATATGATGAATTTACTCTTACCTTTTTTATATGTTATAATTACCTTAAATGTATCGTCGGTAATTATCTAAGAGAGTTTCTCAGTGTGGTACGCGGGCTGCGCTTGGTGCAATAAGCAGCTAATATATTTTGATTGTTAATATAGTATTATATATGCATTTTTTTTTGACAAGAGGTACTCGATGTTTCAAAAATCATAGAACGGGTACACATATGTCAAAAGTATAGGAAACACTACTCTACAACTTCGTATGTCAAAAAGTATAAGTTTTGATGACACACACAAATGTACTTCATTCTAAAACATCACTGGAATGATTTTTTCCTCAATGTCTTTGAGGAAGTTAATAAAGATTGAGGCAAAGACGTTTCCATCCATACCATCCTCTCTTTCATGCTAAAGATAGCACATAACCATATTATTCACCAATTTTTTTTATTGGCAAACTTTTAGTTAAAAGAATATGTGTGTATTTAAATTCCTGCTCAAATTCATTACATCAAAAATTTTTGAGATACGTGCTTGTAGAAAATGAACAACGGTAAGTGTTTATAAAGATACCATTTCTGATAACATCATTTCCAAATTGTATGCTCTAAGTAATATTTCGCTCGAATACCAATCCCTTACTTGAGTATCGAATTACTCAACAATTATATACTGTAATACAACATCAATGTTATCAAAGGTATTATATATTTAATAAAATAAAATTAATCTTGTTATGTTACTATATTTTTTTTCATTTTTATAAATAAACTACGCGTATAAAATTTAAATCTTTTTCATTTGCAGCCTTCTTTATTAACTCGTGTACGACTGTAGAGTTTACGTTTTTTGATTGTTCTGTTCGCATAGAAATGCCTTTATTATGTTCGCAATCTCGTTAGCTTTTCTGCCATCACTGCACAGGCTCAGGCGGATTCTGACGCTCCAGCGCGGATTATGTGCCGTCATAATGAAGTTATTGAGCGCAGGAGAGCAAGTGGACCACTCCACTCGGCGCTAGTTCCCATTCCCGCCAAACCCTTCTAATAGAGTGGAAAGCATCCACAAGTGTGTGATAATTAGCTCACTCATCCTTTCCATTACTGCGTACGTGTCTCCGCCGCCCACCTGATGCCCCGGCAACCAGCGGAGCGCCACTATTTCCGCCCAAGCAAAACTGAGAAAACTTACATATGTATGTTACAAGTTCCGGGTATATATTCTGCGCAGGTGGAGCTGAAGGGCTGTAATCCCCTAGGACGTATCATGCCTTTCGCCGTGTTCAAAACTAAAGAAACTCCCGCGCGTTTTTGCCACTTAACTTGTGTTTTGCGTTTCCGCTAAAACACGCTCTCGTATTCCCAGTTTGATTTATTAATTAAATTTATATGTGTCATGTTCTTCAGTACAAATAAAAGCATTTAGCTTTATCTACATTACATATATTACTATAATATTATTCTTTTGCCAAAACATGCAATTCTATCCAAATTCATTGGCTGTAAATAATTTGCAATAAAAGTGTACAACTTTGGATAGCCTCTGGTTTAAGGTAATTTTGTGCTCATCAACACAGAGTACTGTTTTTTTATAATGGCAAGAAATCTATTTTTTATGCAATGAAAGTTTTATTTGAAGTTAAAAAATAGATAGACTATACTTCTGATCTCTTTAAAATAGCGTTATTAGTAGTAGCGGCCGGTCAATGTGGCATTTGAAATGAGTGAATGGTGTAAATGTTATGTTTGAATATTATTTCATGAAATATAACCGCCCCTTGGGCATTGGGCAAGGGATGCATTGATCGAATGCTACATTGACCGGCCGCCACTGGTCATTAGTGTTTTACTAATTATATTTTAAAAATCATAGGTTCATCGCAATTGTCAGTTTCAAATATATGGGAGCAGTCGTATGTTTTATTTAAAAGTCTTCACACAACTGATGAAATGTGTCTTAAAATAAGATGTTGATGTAATTATTGAAGTAACATTGTTGCCTATAACTTTTCAATATAGGTCTGTTTTTTAACGGGAGTGCTTTCGAAGTAATGCAATCCGTGATAAACTTTCCAAGATATCACTCCAAGCTCCTGGCTTCATTGGCTGCCGTTGATATTGAAAACTTAAGAACAGCCCAACTTCCGGTGACTGGGGATTAATTTCTGAAAGTTTCACCTAATCCAATCTTCCAACCTCTTTCTGGAAAAATCAGATACTTTGATAAAGTTTTAAGGTAGATTTTTAAACTTTGTTTACGCTGCAGTATATAACTAAATTTTAGATTATTTTTAGGTTGTACCTCTGCAGTGATTTTTTTCAGTAAATTTTCAATAAAATCATTTTAATATTTCATACTATTTTTAAACTTAACGTATAATCACTAAAAAATCTATTTATTGCTAAAACGGCCAATAATTTTTTTTTCACAAAAAAGTTCACCTCGTTTGGCTTCTCTAACCCATTAAAAGTTTTTAGACTTGGTGAAATTAATATTTCATATTGATTCCTATCACTTTCGTATATGATTAAAATATGTATTAAGACTGCATCACTTACAAGAAAAACAATTTACCATGTAAGTAATAAATGACAAAATACCGTCAGGGAAATATGTATTTGTTTACAAATAAATTAAATTTTACATGTTTTATTATAAAGCATATGCACTTATCAAATTAATTTTACCAAATGTGAATTTATCGGTAGAATGTCCAATTTAGTGGAATTCTTTTATTTTAAATTTAAAAATGAAAAACTATGTATCTCCATAATAATTATAAAACAAAGAAAATTATTTCGGAGTCGCGCTTTTCTCGTTAATTGAATATGAATTTGTTAAACAATTTTAATCGTTTAATTCTTCAAATAGAAACTAATGAAACGAACATGTCAGCGTATTTATGTTAACAATATTATATTCAAACAATTATTGCAAGATTACACATATGCCCAAATTAACATTCTTGGCAAATAATGCTGATATTATTATGAGATTGGTGCATTTTGATGTTTATACAAGAAACATTCATTGCATTAATTAATCGCAAATGTGAATGGAAACTATTCGTTAAGTAAACTCACTGGTGATATAATTGAACGAATCCAAACTTTGTCTGCCATGTGTCAGCATTATTATCACTGTCTGTCAGTCAGAGTAGGAAGGAACTAGGTCACTTTGATGAGTATAAATGTATTTACAAGAAAACTTTACCAAGCCTATAATATAGGCAATTGTCTGATTAATATATATTTTTTAAATATTTGGAATTACAGCTAATGCCAATGCGCCAAATATTTTAAAGTTGATAATTCATTCGAGGAAACTAGATGAGTATTTATTGTAAGTCACTCGAGATAAATTCGACATTTGACATAGATCTTATCGGGAATCGAACCCAGACCCACCTGGCCAGTATTTGAATAAATTTTGGTATTAATAAAAAGCTGATGGCCTCAAAAACTAGAATATAATTGTTAACATTATGTTTACGTGTCTCATAAATAAAAACAAACAAATGAATAAATATATATTTTTTAATATAATTGAAATTATAAATATAATAGTGCATATATCAGCAAAGTAGTGAAAACCCTGTTATAATGTAATACTTTTTAATAAATGATATAAATTAGATTACATTTCATTAATCCCAGGTCATGCAACTTGACATAACATTTTTTTTGTCAAGCACTGCTCCACTTTCATACATAATCAAGAAAAAAAACGAAAAGCTTCAATAGTTGGCTATTCGATATATTTATTACAAATTGACGTTTAAAATCTCATACATCTTTATAACGTCTTAAAGCTTCTTGCGCATTGCTGTTAGACGTTAAAGTTCTTTAGCGAGCTTTTAGTCAATAGTTTTTATTAATCATGCCTGCATTGGCAGATAGCCAGTGCTTTGACTATTCAATTTTCACTGCTTTAATTTTCCGTCTTACAGATCGAAGTCAGTAAGTTTATTTAATGTCGGTTTATAATTGAACAGCGGTTGGGCAATACAATTTTAACGTTCAGGTATGGTATTAAAGGAATTGACTTTGTATCTCGATACTTTGTTATTTGGATTAATTTTAATCAATATTGAGTTAAGATTTCAACGTACCATATTATATAATATTCGCTTTATAGCCGTTGATATCATATTTGAGAGCATAAGATTTTCAAATTTGAATTGTTCAAACTATGTACATTCTCACAGATTTTGTCACTAACGACCCAGGTTTCGCCTTTCGGCATCTTCAGGCGTTCAAGCGCATGGATGAACTTAAACTGACGTTTAGTAAATGAATGTTTCGTGTTTATATAAGAAATAAATGTATCATTGAGTTCAAAGCCATTGCTGGCGAAAAGGATAAGCTCATGGGAATGCCCACAGATTTGAGAAGTAAGTAGTTTCAAGAACTATATTTTATTTGTTTGTCGGGAAAGGTTTTATGATTATAATTATATAGGGTAAAAAAGTGGAGACCCAGGTAGGTTGAGTAATTCATTTAAAATCGGAAGACTATGCAATTGTGCTCTATTAATTTCCAAAATTTCCTGTACTGTACCGTACTGTACTGTACTGTTCCTGTTATGTACATAGTTTGAACAATTCAAATTTAATATTGAAATTCCACCAAGCACCTTCAGTCGAAATCTTAAATTATAAAATAAGATTTTCAGTTTGTAAATTTAAAAATATGAAATCATCATATTTGAAAATTACGTATTATATTATAAATATAACGTCGTTTCAACTGGATTGACATTAAAAATCATTCATGTAAATTTAATTTATTAAATTCCACCGCATTGGTTGCACGAATAATTAAATCTGATACGTTGAAGCATACTAGACTTAAATGAAAGCATATTATAATACGAACATTATTTGCCATGTGTTAGAAATTCTTGTGAGAAAATTGACCTAAATCTGCGTTGTATCATACTGCTTGAGTGGGTAGGTGGCTGAGATTCTTCACTAATCAAAACCTTGCGCACTACGAAATACCTATTTTAACCCGGAACAGAGTGTAAATTTACATAATATGGACCTGTTTGTATTTTACACACTTCAAATTGAATATTCCCTTGACTTGCGTATTTCGTATCCCCGACACGAGACAGGAGATGTCTGCGCTCAGATAAGGGTATAAGATTGGCATCGGAAATCCTTCACTATCTCACATTCGCACAGGAAACGCTTCCTGTGACGTCGACGTCCTTTCGTCAAAGAAATACAATCCCTCGTATTTTACGATTATAGCGTTGTTTTAGTTTCATCACCGTAAATCTTTACAAAGAAACACAATCATTAAAATATATTTTTATTTCTGTCTTGAATTGGAATTTATTTGGTTCCACAAATAACAAAAACACATTTTTTATTCTATTAAATACAATTTGAATTTAAGAGTATTCACTGTTTGTAGGACATTAGTAATCGAATTAAAGTAATAAATACGATACGCGTATCATCATATACGGATAAGAAATTACAAACAGTTGAAAAATCTACAAGGAATACCTTGAAAATAATAAAAGACTACAATCAACGCGTTGCCAAGAGCAACCGCCATAAATAATTATTCGCTTTACGAAGGAGCGATTCATGGTTGCCAGATGAAATCTGAGCATATTTAGAATTTGTGGGTCAGTAATGACACTGCAAAAAATGTCTTAAATTTCAACATATAATATTATTTACTTTCCAATTGACAATACACGTAGAATTATTTGCGATATGCTGAAGAAAATATATGTGAAAAACCTTGTGTAATAACACTTTTAATGTTTTACTTGTATATTCTTAGTGAAAACGTTTTATATTGTATTTAAAAATAATAAAAAAATGTGTCGATATCAATCACAGTATTTTTTTTAGATTTGGACTGTGTCCACCCATCGCGAACGATTAAAACTGGCCATGGTTTTAAATGAGTTTAAAACGTTTAAATTAAGGAAACATATTTTGAAAATCAACACATATTTTCAAATAGTGCCGTGTTTATTAATAAAATTTTACAATATACTCTGACAAGGTGTTAGTTTATTCAAAAATGTCAATATCCGCGCCAACATTGTTAAGTTGAAATTTTTGCCCTAACGTTTTGATTTTCCCATCAATATATTAATTCGTTAGTGAAATATCTCAAGCTTTCCTATAGTATCCAAGCCCTGTTTAATTATCATAGTTATATTATATGTTATATAAAATATTTATGCAATATGAAGAAAAAAAAATAAGAACCCGTTGTATTAGTAATCATTACCTCTACACTCGATATTTAAATAATTATAAATCTACTTTTCTATACAATTTGACATATAATATTTTAAAACAATGTTCAAGGTTATTAAAATTTTCCCCATTTTCGTAAACCGGAAAACGTTTTTTACATTGAATTGAAGAAGCGTTATAGATAATTATGTTTTTTTTTTAACTTATAATGCCGATATTGAAGTTTATACAGACATTATTGCTTTCTTTCATTTACAGTTATCATTATTTTCTTGTGCTATCTTTTATCGAGCTTCCACCACCGTCTGGCTGGGGTGGTAAATTAATATGAATAATACGAATGCCTCTTTCACTGCCAAATGCCCGAACAATTCATCCCTTGATTGAATGAATAGAATAATTATGGCAACACATACACGTTGCGTTTTCAACAATTTAATATCTCAAAAAGTACCGGTTTGTAAGAGGCACATAAATGTACTTTATTCTTCCGCTATCGCTTTATATCGCACTAAAACACATCTTGAAAGGTTTTATCCTCAATATCTTTAAGGAAAGAAGCAAAGACGTTTCCATTCATGCCATTCTTTCCTTCATGCTAAACATAGCAAGTGACCATATTATTTTTTTGCCAACGATTTTTTATTAGGTTAAAAAAAAAGCATGAAATGTATTTTGTTGGGATACGAGTTAAAGAAATATCTGTGTATTTAAATTCTGAATGCATTTTATCAAAAAACTCAAAACTGAAAAGGTTGAGATATGTACTTGCTTGTAGAAAATTAACGACAATGGTCTTTGTTTATATTATTAATCTGTATTTTATTATCAAGTCTATTTTTATGTTGGCAATCAAACCTAAAATTACATAACCTAATGCCATTTTCACAATCACTAATTAAATTTAATCACTAGTTAAATAAATATTAACATTTCTTTATTTACCTTCCAAACATAATATTAAGTTTTTACTGACCATTCGCTAAGTAAAATACTTATCACTAAAATATGTTATCAAATATTTCTCGTTTATATGCATTTGATAATATACATACATACATGTATAATCATTGTAGTAGTGATTTGTATTGTTTGCAAGAACTCGAATCGTTGAAACATACATATTATGTGAATAAATTCACAAAACTAATTCCTGGCAATAATATTGCAAATAATATAATTTCGCAAGTTGTTTGTAGTTCTGTCAGTAACCTCCAGCTAGTTACTCGTCCCCGTTCTCCCTGGTAGGCCCACATCCCACGGTCTAGGCAGGAAATTGCGCCCTGACAGAATCTAATTTTGTGCATCCCGTTGACATTCCGCATCGACGCCATCTTGCAAACTGATTTCCAATCACGATTATTTTGACGTTTTATCATTCAATTACTATACAAACGTGCCGAAGTCCCAATACTGCAGGATTTTAAATGCGATATTTTATACTCTAACGCAGCATTACATTGAATTCAAACAATTTTACTTTATTTAATAGTAATGTTGTATTTTTCACACAAGCAAGCATTGATATCTTGGAGTATTTGTTGGCGTCTTTAAAAACGGATACAATTGTAGATTTATTGTTATAAGAAGACTAATAACCAATTTCTGATATTTTAATCATGTCTGCTTCCAAGTTGTCTTACAAGAACTAGTTTGTCAGTTCTGCTCAAATTGCGGCAATATGTGGGATCCAAAACCATCATAGACACCATATTTCAAACATCTGGTGTTGATTGCAAAACTTAACGTAAAATAATGAATATTTTGCATACGTTTGTATTTTGTAATTGCATTTTTTTTTGCTGTGCAGCGCTTTGGTCTTAAATTATAAAGCTGCAAATGCGTATGGAAAATATATATATATAGTATATGGTATATTTACAGCTTTCTATCCGTATGTGGCCCAGGAGAGAAAAGGGTTGAGTATGGCTGTTCTAAATTGATGTTATTAGAAAATCGTTATACTAAAGAAATCAATCGCTTCCTGTTTTTCGGAATTATGTTTGTTAAAAATATCTTATTAACAAATTCAATATTTATTTTTTTTTGTCGGGATAGGGAAATTTATTCAGTCTGACATTATGCGATAAATTAAGTAATTGAATCAAACCATAGCATTATTTTGACTCCGTTATTCAACACAAATAAATTGTTTAAACATTTAAATATACTAAATCAAAAAACATTTTTTTTGTTTTAAGATTCCAAAATACACAATGCTGAATACAATTTACACTTATTTAAAACATAAAATCAAAATTTCAATTCCTCTAAATTATTTCTAGGCAAGATTCACTCACTGCCTCAAAATTTTATTTAACATAATTAACTTTTAATCCTCGGTGGAGTGACATTAATCTTTTTTTAATTTAGCACTTTCTCAAAAAGTTAACTACATTCTTCAAAATGCCTTGCAAATTTGTGGTTATATTATTTTGTTTTCGCTATATCAATTATTTGTTACTGGAAAAAGTCACATAAATCTGTGACCATAATGCGCGCTAAATTAATCAATAGTGATAAAGATCCAATATTCATCGTAGTTCACCTTAAATGGCATATAATATTCATATTTCAGTCATGACTATAATATGGCGCTGTAAATTAATCTTACACTACAATTAGTCATTATAACATACTATGATTCAAATTTACAAATCGTTTTAGCAATGAATAAATCATGCAGACAATGTGACTTCCTAGTTGTTTTATAAATAGCTATCCATATTTTTTAACTGCCAAACTGCCTATTGTTATCGTTATTCCACCTTGGCGGATCGACAAGCAATTAACGAGTAATTAACACAGTAACAAATTTAGCAAATAGCGTAACCCGATACACGAACAATTTACAGTGAATGTAATGCCATTATTGCTTTGATTAGAGATTTAATTAAATACTTCTAACATACACATCAACATCGTTAATTATCATTAATTGTAACCTATATGTTAAATTAAAATAGTATTCAAACGTATTTAACTTGATTTGGAATATTTGAGAGTCTCCCATTGGTTTGTAGTAATTCACACAAAATTATTTTTAACATGATTGATGATTTTCTATCAAAAATTGACAGTTAACGAGCACCTTATAAGTTACATCATATTTAATTTTAGACTACAGTTGAACTACTTATCTATATCAATTAAACTCTTTATTATTATCTGCATTTAACCAAAAAGTACATGTTTACTAATATAAAAAATAATGTACTCTATATACAGCTTAGTAATAAGCACAACACTCCTTGTTTCCAATCAGCAATATTTTAGTATTTCCATCCACCTAATACGTGGGATAAGATTAATTACATTAATCTAATTTAGTGTGAACTTAAACTTAGGTGAATTTCGTCTCATGAGCGCAACTTTGCCCATCGTGCGCACCTAGTTAACAACCTTTAGTTTTCTTTGCTTACAAGAAAACCTATTTCCTTTTAACCGTTTCGAAAGAAATAAACCCCTCCAGGACGCGATAACGGATCCCACGGGAATACGAGACTCACAAGGGTTGCCAGACACCCAAATTGGTTCCTTGAAAAGTTGACAAAATGCTTCCCATCTTATTGCTCCTGCATTATGTAATTTACAATTTTCACAGAATTTTTAAAATTATTCTTACTATAAAATAATTACAACTTTACGACGATATTAATACATATCCCACTAAAGCACTCCTATTGAACTTACACTGCTTTCAAAGGTTCGGTAACTGCTGTATCGGATACGTCGTCTTCGTAGAAGTTTAACCTAGTTTATTGTTTTTTTTTAAATCATATTTTAAATATTTTTCAAGCTGAAAACTTATGAAAAGCTTAGTAGTATAATATTTGAAATGTGAATATGATTTTTTCAGTTTACGGGTTTATCCATGTACGGTTTTATCCGTGTACGACTACGTCTTTATTCACTCCGGTTTTGTCCATGTCCTTTTTTTTTCTTGTCCGGTTTTATCCTAAAAAGCGCAAAACACACGACGCATCGAGTTACACAATCATCAATCGAAGAGACATTCCTATTATATATTCAATTATTTTCCACTTGGTGAATGTACACATCTTTAAAATATATTCACTTAATATTTTTCATTCAACAACTTTTTAATTATTTGTCAAATGGTTCACAATATTGTAGCATAAGAAGTAAAAAATCCAGCTTCGTTTTATGTCGTAGACGATTTATATACGTACGTAATTTTAATTAGGAGTCAGTGTGTGTTTTTTACAGCTCCATCGGACTTCCCTCGCTCTTACTTCATTACTATTTAAAGTTTGAGTGTCTAAAATGGCAAGTTTATTGGTGGTGAATATCGGTATTTATTAACCTGATTATATATTTTAATCTATTAATACTGAAAGCACGTCGGTTTAACTTACAGTCCATTTAGATTTTATCTTGACAGTGTAGAGTAGTTAAAGTTTTTATATCGAATAAATAACTTACTGTGCTACAGCAATTTTATTTGCGAATTTTCTCATTATATTTTATCAGCGCCATTCACAGAAAGCACAAAAATAAAATGAAATTATCGTAATGGATCACATTCTGATAGCAATCTGATGGATGAGGACGATTTCGCACCTGCGTTTTGACTGGCATTCGTTTGCTTTATTACGTTCTTACCTACCAATCTTGCCATTGCTTTTTATCTGAATGGGACACCTACAATGACATACATATTTATTTAATATAAATAAAAATTTTCAATCACACTTCTCAATGTAATAGTTTTTTTAAGCCGTGTCTGCTGTCAATACAGAGAAAATTTACTTTATATGAAGCATTCCAACAAATGTGTTTGCGTTTTTATTGTGTAAGGCGGCTTCCTCGCCATTTTTCTCTTTAAAGAATGTAAGAAAATTAGAAAAGGGTTCGGATAGGATTATTAATGAGCTAATCATTCTCAATTCTAAGTTCGTGGTCAGATAAGAGATGGATGGTTAAGCATCAAAAAAATAATATTCCTTACATAGAATTTGTCGATTGATAAAACATTATATTATTTATATAGAAAGGTTAAGAGTGTGTTTGAATGAATAAAAATATCATATAACTACTTGAAGCATTCAACTTTCACATAAGAGTATAAAACATTGCAATCGATCAAAAGCGGCTTAAGCATATAAATTATGCTTTAACTGTTGCATTGCAAATATACTCTCGCCTTTGTATGATATTTTCGCATAGCATGATAGTGTATCCGCTCGGAGACGGAAGTTTGTTGCTTCGAGCTACATTTCCGGTGCTTTTTCATAACGGTATACAAATGGTTTTACAAAGTTAAACTTTTCTCTACAAAAATGTTCACTCAGTGAGTGGAAATATATACATTTTTTTTTAACAATTTCAACTTGTTCACTTGCGTTGTACGGTAGGCCTTCTAATACACAAAAGTTACACTAACTGTTAGGCAGTAAAGTTGTTGAAAGTTGCTCAATCTTCATGAAGATGAATAGCATTTATATACGCTGCTAAGAATTTACACGTAAAACACTTCTTGGGTTCGCGTTAACTTTATGGTGGTGTGATACAGCAAGGAAAAATTGACAGCCTTCCGGGCACAAGAAGGTTCTTTTCACTTTAAATAAGCAATGCATATGCTCTAGGATCATATTTCTGACTAAGGTAACTTTTTTTGACCTACCGGCTTATTAGGGATAGCATTTATTTTTATATTTAACCATATGTTTTCGGTCTGCGGCTAAAAGGAGTTTTGCTGGCTTGCGTTAATGTCAAGTAAGGCAAAAGTATGATATGTTGGCATTTAAAATATGTTATCTTCTATGCACTTGTAATTGATCAAGACAAAACTTGAATATCGTAACTTATAAAAAGAAATATGAATATTTTATTATTCTTCACAAAAAATAACAAATAATTTAATATCATATTATTTATTATCAATACGTAAACAAACAAAAATACATACATAACACAATACAACAGTCACTCGGACACATTTTTTCCTCAATTTAATACAACCGTTTAGCCTTTTGGTGGATGACTTGTAAGTCTTCGAGATAAACCACAATAATACTTCACAATACTACCATTTTTTACACCACGCTCATATTAAATCTATTAATCATAAATACATCAAGTATTTACGAATTATATCACAAAAAATGTAGTTGTTTTGCACTACATTTAAAATTTATATATTATTACACAATTAATTTTTAACACAGCTGTGAAGATGATTTTTAAATGACATTCAAAACATTATTTAATATCACATATTTACACTTCCTTGACTTTAAAGTCAAATAAGTATGCTACAATCTAACACGCAGTTAGCAATTTTACGCCACTAATATGCATATAATTGTACCACTCAAACGCCTCTGTAAAATAAATATTTGAAATTCTTCACTTTTTTTTCATATGAATCATTAATAATAACGTTTTATTTGATGTAAGTGTTTTATTAAATATTCAATAGAGTCCAGAAAGCATAGCATGCCTTCCTTATATACATTCGACCTTGGGTTGCCATATTGGTATGTTTTTTTTTCCATTCGAGTAAAACAAACTTTATCAATGTCAATAATGATTTATGGAGCGATTAATTAATTAGTTGTAAGACATTGATCAATCTTATTTATTTGCTAAACGCATGTTTTATGTTTTTCGAATCTTAATTGAATCAACAATTTAAAATAATTAATTTGATACCATAGTCTGTACAGCAATAATGTAGACAAACATATAAGCGTCATTTAGCTTGCAGGTGTTCTTAGAGGTGAATTTATTTATTGATTTAAGTGTACATGAAAATTAAATTTGACAAATAGTTTATTTCGATAATATTAGATATAACCATGAAATTTAAGAATGAAAAATATTATAATATTCGTAAAAAATATACATTAAAGAGATGTATTTGATTGTTATTTTAGTAATTACATAAATTCAATTCGCACGTGCCTGTTTGAAATATAAAAACCCATATGAAATAAAAAAAAAATCATTGAGATAAAAAAAACAAATCTTAACAAATTCACACTTTTATTTTTATGTTATCATTAATTATAAACACAAATTTAACAGTTTATTTAACTGCATATAATGATAATATAATATATAATTCCATTCTTCATGTGTTACGTAAACTAAAAAAAATGTATAATTTACTATTAATCGTTAACAAAATCAATTTTAAATTAAAATAATAACATGAAAAGAATTTGAATACTTTTGGTTATCTGATAAAAATGCTTATTGGCTGAACGAATCCGGGAAAAAAATATAATATATATGTTAGGAAAAACCAGTTCAAACAATTTCATTGTTATCATTTCCAACTTAAATTAATTGGTAAGCATTATTTTTTTGTATTACATAAGTGCATATATTTTAAATAACCTTTTTTAATGTGCTAATTTTCAATATGACCTTTTTTTATAACATTGAAATCATTTCATCATTATTGGGCGTAGTTTTATTTACTTTAGTTATTGTTTTAATAAATCATAAAACTTTGAGCATACAAACATTAAACATTATTTTTTTACTCTACTGTATAAAAAGATACCGAAGTACAAAGACTCTTAGTAAAACAAATCAAACATCTTTTCTTTTATTTAAATGCACTCAATTCTCTTCGAGTTTTCATGGCCAACGTGATTTTATTGGCCATTTTTTATAGACGCTCTGAAACATTTTCCAATTTGGCGAAATGGTTCTTATACTAGTTTTATTTATTTTGGTCACGTTTAAGTCGTTCGTTATACTTACAAATGCTCTTTATATTTGAAGGACTACTTTCCGATTCTTTGAGCAATACTGTTGCCATTGTATTTACTCTTGGTAGACAATTATTTGCATCTTCAACTCAGTAAACGTGGTTAGATTGTCATACAAGCTAAATATTGCATTCTTAAAAATGATGTGCATACTGTATTTTTTATTCCATAATTCCACCAATAAATACTTGAGTTAATATAAATGAGCTTTGAAGAACATAAATAAATATTTATTCTTTCATTTGATTTTTTTAAAATAAAAAATTACATATTTCACTCATCTAACGTTGATTAGATTATGTATTTTATAAAAGGTAATGTAAGTCTACAATTTAATAAAATGTTGAATCCAATATTAATTACCAAATGATTGACCGTTGATGTATACATTGAATATAGTTTTTGTCGTAGGTTGATTTTTTTTTAGGTATGCTTAAATTGTAGTAAAAATATTTACTTTTTAGCAGTAAATGCGTGTGCATAAATTGTTTTGACATTCACTTTTTTGCGTATATATTAATATTTCATTAATAATATAATTGTTAACTTCCTGTATATGTTTTACATTGTTGTATAGAGGATCATTTATACTCAGAATGAAACTGTGTTTCACCCAAACAAAAACATTTTGCTATAATAATTTAAATTACGACTTTTGACTAAACATGCTCGGTCATATGACACTTTGGCTAAGTCACTAAAAACTAACGTTGATACATTATCTAATAAAATTCTTATCCATTTAAAGCTACATAATGTGTGACCATCATTCATGTTGATGAAGTTGGTCCAGACGGCCTAAGTAGTCATTAAGATTCTCCATAAATTCAGCCCCGAATTTGTGAGGATGACCCAAGTTTAATTTGTAAAGTAAAATTATTTGACCCGTACAATATTTTACTTTACGGGTTTATGGTATATGATATATATATATATATACACATATTAATATGTTTACAACGAAACATCACACTTAATTACCACCAAAATTTTCAAGTCTTTCTTTCGTTTATATGGTTGTTAGTTTATTTACTAAAGAGCTTTGCGCTGTTTTCCGACGATATCGTCGTCTTTTTGGTAAATAACACTTGTTTTAATCGATGTTGAATATTTGAACATATAATTTTGCAAAAATAAAAACATATATATTTTTTATGTAAATCTAGATATGATATATCGTTAACCTCAAGAAAAAAAAATTACGTATCTGGGTGTTTTTTGACATTGATGTTTCAAAGAAAATTTGCCAGCATGCAGCTCGGAAAATCTTGGTATGGATAGTAAATTGTTCGCTTTCGTCGTTGTTTCTACAAACATTTTTGATATCTCGCCATCTTTAATACAACATACGGGCGTATCTAGATTTTTGTAGTCATGAGATATTACAGTTTTGTTCAAATATCTTTGTGGACAACTATTGTTGAAAATAACGTTGAACTTTTTTACAGTTCTACTTTATTTTCAACATTTTTTGTTCATATTAATCATGCGATATTCTATGCCAGGACTCCCCAACCATTTTTGAGTCGCGTAATACTTTTTTACAAATCACTATTATTTTATATTTGTAAATCATTCATTCCATGTCAGCCAGTATTGTTTTTTTTCGCGTACCTACCACCAACCATCAACCGCGTACCACGGTTTGGAAAACCTTGTTCTTTCTCATTAACATGTCAACATTATTTATTTCTTTTATATATTGGAGTCAGGGGCGTATATTCAGGGTGTGCAAGGTGTGCTTCGCACACCCGAAACATACGCCCGAAAAATCTAGAACATAAAGTAATATACATATTTCAACTATATTTGTTGCGCGGTAGTACACCGTATTTGAAAAGGCGAGCGTTGTCCTAAGCGCACGACCTGCCTTCCCATACGACTGGATACAAACGCGCAGTCTAGGTAAGCGTAGCGTGGAGCGAATATTTTTGTACGCAACTTTATGGTCCGAAGTCGTCCTCTTTCTTGACAGCTCACACGTCATATAAGAGGTTTCTCGGGCGTTCTTTCGAAAATTTCACGTCTCTACTTTTGTATTAGATTATTCTAACAGGTCATTTTTCGTTGATATTTTGGCCAGATATAATTTATTACTAATATTAATACTTCTTTATTTTATTTTACTCTTATAATAACAAACTAGCTGTAAGCCCGTTGCCCAGCAACGTGAGATTTTTGTTGCATTGTGTTTGATTTTATTTAGTTTAATTTTATTTAATTTAATTTTATTTTATTTTATTTTATTTTATTTCATTAACTATTAATTTTCGTAGAAATTTCGTAGAAGAAGTAAAAGACTCGAGGACATCAGTACGCACACATTTGTGAAAAGTGAAAAGCGAGTGATTATTTTATCGACTATTAATATATAGATTTAGTATGAATAAAAAAGTGGAGACTGGAAGGTGTGAAATCGGGGACACCGGACGGACGGATGGACGGACGGACGTACGGACCTTATCGACTATTAATATATAGATAGTTTTCAAAACATTTTGATATGTATATTTTTAATCCATGTCCGCTCCCAGTGTGGGGTATATGTCCTCGGAATAGAGGTATTTTAATACAAGTTTTTCGACGAGAGCTGCTTGTGATTCAGTTAGTCAACCTTTTTTTCATAGACTTAATTGTTTTGTTTAGTTTTTTTATTATTTTCATGCACAGCACACCCAAAGCTAACACGCACCATACGCCACTGATTGGAGTATACTTTTATTGTGTTAATTTCATTTTAATAATGATTTTCATCTAAAATATTATACGTCTCGTTTATTTTATCGTAAAATCAATAAAACCTCGTAGTATAAGTAATGAGTTATCTTCAATTGATCAAATTCTCTTATCAATCGGCTCATCTTGCTCTTGTGCTTTCACGTCAAAGTGTCTCTAAGTGCTTTCAATGGTTAGGTATATAAACTGTTTCCATAATCCGTTGGTGAACGAGTAATCAGTGTCATTAGGAGTGATGCCTGTTAGTGTCGTCCGCATCAGTTGTGGAGACATCGACTGTCGGAAACTTTCTCAGCGGGTAGCCATTAAAGATCGAACCAGAACAATACTTAGCTGTGTGAAGGATTTGTCTAGCACAGACAACCCGACGGTTTCAGCATTGAATCTTAACACTTTGCACTCTCACTAGATTTACTCAATACCAATAGTCTACTCTGGGTCCAGATTTTACTCGTATTACCAGCAAATTGAGTACGGTTTTAAACAAAAAGTCAAACGTATTTTTGAGACAATCTGTGTAGCTCCAATGGTGACCATAATAACGCGTATCATATTTGGTATAATTTTCTTCGAAAACGTAATTAAATTCCACTAATTTGAGCTAAAATATTCACTAAGCTATCACGGATTGTAAAATAAACCATTCTTGTATTATTTAAGGCGATATTTTGAAAAAAAATGGGGTTTTATTATCGATTTACTTTAGAAATATTTTAGCATGAACGTTTTTACGACCACCGTATTGTGTGAGGGTCCAAGAACAGACATCGCCCGTCTTTGGGGTAATTAATTTTACAACGTACCGACATTCCTACCCAATCGCATTATGCTAGCAGTCCTTCTTAAAAAATATAGTACCTACAGTTTGCTATTATTGGTTAAAATTTTGTTTTATATTGATTACTTCCTCGAAGTCAATGTTGGAAACAATGTAAGATCATCCCAAAAGGCTGGAATAGATAACAATATTGATGTTTAGAAATACTCGGTGTTTCTGAAAGTTTTTCATATAAATAACGTTGCCATAAGTTTTACAAAAATACAATGTCCCTTTTCATTGTATTTTATTCGAACACACTCACGCTAATCGCTCTCACTCCGTTTTGTATGATGTGATAGGTGATAGGTAAGAATTCAAAACATCATATACGTTTATGTCTCCAAACAGAAATCCATAAATCGATTGTATAAAATTAATTATTGTCCCAGTGCTGACAGCTTATAAATTTTATTAGCTGTCAGTACTGGGATTCGAACCAGTGACCTCCGTAACCAAACCCGAACATTGACCACTTACCACGCAGCCGGCTCTTTTTACAATATTATCGTTATTTGTTTACATGGTAACAATTCGTTTTTCATTTCAAGCAAGAAGCATTTGATTATTTTTAGAGATGAAATGGTTTCTCCCGTCTTCAATTAAAGCTTTTTTCTCAAAGTGGAATTCAGCTCCCGGAGTTGGATTAGATAAATTATTAAATAAATTGAAAACAATTCATGATGTAATCATGAATCAGGTCAGAACGTATACAAATATGTATCGTTAAGGAAGCGAAATGTGAAAAAAGCGAATTAATATACCCATAGTCTGACTTTGCTCAAATATGTATTTTTATTATTAAAATATACATGATGTCAAAATTATCAAATAAAAAATAAATCATCATTATAACTGTGATTTTGGAAGCTTTCTAAAGTATCATAACAGAAATTTAAAAATGACCAACATTTTTATTTACTATGTCACCATATAGTGCACTTATATCAACTGAACGCATCGTTATCACTATATTCTGTAAAAATTTGTTCAAGTGATTCATGGTAGTCAAAAATATATTTCGTTGAAATTGCTTTTTCCTTCACTTAATAAAATGATGGTCACAACACTTCATACAACTCTAACGCCCACAAGATGTGGATACAGCCTTTCCAGATAAAACAACTAACTTATTTATACAAAGCAGGTAAAGACTTCAAATATTATTAAAATCAACATATAAGGCAGCTCTCTACTGTAATTTTCATATTTAAAAAAATTATTGCATTTTTTAATCCCTTAAGTGCACTATTGTAAAATTATGCCCCGGAAATATTTCGGGAAATACCAAAAATAAAGCTTCAAAGAGACCGACTACAAAAGACATTATCCTGGAGATTGGACCGTGCTATTAGTTGTCCAGATGGTATTATCCTGGCTAATGGAGCGCAAGACGTTAACTTTGAAATAATGTTTAAGCTTTATATAAATGAGTAGTAAAATCGACTCACAGTACGCCCGGACTCCTTGGATGAATGGAAAGCTTTTACGTAATAGATAATTATTTATACAACATAATCTCTACAAATAACACGGAAACTTCAGGTTTATTCATGTGTAGGTGGATTTTATGACATAACTTTGGTATGATACGTACAGTACATTAGCAAAATTGTTATATTGTAATATAATTTTAAAATCCTAACTTAATACTGGTAGGCATAATGGAAAAAGGGCTATCTGCTTTTGAAAAAGTGAGTTTCTTTTTCATAATTGAATCTCCGGGTTTTTTTATGAAAGATTTATCGAGCTCTGTTTGTTATATTGTAAGGAATCAATTTAAAGATATTCTATCTTATCTATTGCTCACTACAATAACATAACTTTTTACCGTACGTATTCCAAAAAATTGGCAACAATTCTCATTTAAAATAATTTTCAGTTATAGCAAAAAAGTTTATAATAAAATATATATATAAATATAACATCATCATTTTTTGCACCGTTTTATACAGCCTAGCCACCAGGAAAATCACATGAGTTAACCACAAAAGTAGTGTTTAGTGTAAGACCTCAAATTTAAATTGAATATTTTTTTTTCATGTAAGCCATGCTGAGATTTTGTAAAGCTATTTATTACTAATAATTAACAGAAACCGATAATAACTGTTTACTCTAAACAATATCAAAGTCATGAACTTGGTATTCACATGAATTTCAAATATTATTAAAAATAAACAATGTTATCCGTTAAAAAATATATACTTTTTCTTGTATTGTCGGGATTAGATTTTAGGATTAAGAAATATTTTCAACGTTTGGTTTCTTTTAAATACATACTACATGTTATATTTTTTCGTCAGTGTGTTGCAATTAGTTGCGGTTAAATATTTGTATAATTTTAATAATTACATGAAATATTCAGTTATCAATACAGATGCATGTAAAAAGAAACATAAAACATCAAATATTTTTATTAAAAAAATATTATACAATACCAATTATCGTATCCAAGTCCTTAACGCTGCGTCCTTCCGTGCCGCGATCATTTTTATGAATCCACGTTTATACAATACACATTATTTTTTAGTATTGACTTATTTCATGATATGATTATGAACTTAGTTATCACTGTGCGTTTTATTATACAGAGTCGAGCACAGATTAATTCAATATCAAATGGTAATTTTATAAACCACATCTCATTTCCTTAACGTTCTGTGTGGCAGAATACATGTTCAGCGATCCATTACCAAATATCTGATTGATTTCAATGTACATAAATAAGTTTCTTTTTTTGAAGATTATTGCTTAATTCAGAACTCAGCACACTTATTTTGAGTATGCTATTCCACCAATCTTATCTTATATATATATATAAATGAATGTTGCTTAATTTTCGGCCCTCTATAGACTCGAATGCCGCTGATCCGATTGCATTAAAACTTCGACAACCTTTTAGCATGCACTTCAATAAACACAATTAAAACACAAACACTTTCTTTCTTTGAGTGGCATTGCAATGCTTGCCGGGTACCGGCTAGTAATATTATAAAAAGTGTGCAATCTTATTCAAAGTTTTATCCCTTTGTAGGCATATAATGTCAAAATATTTACTAATTTCACATATAACAGTAAACAGAAGTTAAAAAAAACTTTGAACATATCTACAGTGTGTTCTCCAGTGAGTATCCGCACAAAACATTTTATAATATTCATAAAACCAATTCCCTCAATCTTAAAACTAATCGAAACGTATCAGCGTAGAAAAAACACCAAAAGACTTATTGTTTAATAGTTTGTTTAAAAAAGCAAACTTTTTTCTTCATTATTTTTTTTAATTTAAAAAAAATCCTTGACATCACAGCTTACGCCAATGCGTCAAATATTTTGAATTTGGAAGATCATACGAGATATACTCGATGAGATTTTTTGTAAGTCACATGAAATTAACTCAAGGAGAATAATTAAATTCACAAACACCCATGTCTTAGATCTCAAATTAAAATTTAAAAATCCAATTTGACATTGACCTTACCGGGAATCGAACACAGACCCACCTGATCGGGGGCGGGCGACACTTACTCCTGAAAAAGTTGTTGACCGCATGAAAAAATATAACACATGTTTGAACACGGGAAAACTTGTTCGTTTATTATTCGGCGTGTATAAATTCAATCACTCGTTCGCATCTGCCTTTCCAACCTGAGTGGGAACATTTTTTTGATATCCAAGTTTACACAAGAGCGGGCAAACACTCTGTAAAAACCATCAGAATTTCGGTGAGTAGTCACGCCACGACTGCGGGCGTATGGCGCATGTCGCCCGGAAGGGTCGCGTGCTATGCCTACTCATATTATTATGTACTCAGTCACATACACTTGACCGTTCGTAAAAACTGTGATGTATTTTTGACGATATCATCGGTTACAAAATGCTGATTTTTTTTAATACCATATTTCTGAACGTCTGAACATGCAGTCTGCTATCAATCGTCAGACTATAATTCAAACATAACTAACCGAAAAAACACCGAATATAATATCACATTACGATTTATTATTCATCTTCTTGGACTTTATTCGCTCCATGCGTGAAGCAAATGACCGCTCAAAGTTCTAACATCTTTCAGTTCTGCCGAGTAAATCCCACGGATATTACTCGAAGGTTGTCTAGGACGCCGGAATCATACCGGCTGGAGGAAGTTGCAAACAGAATTGAGGCTGTCCGTAAGCATCTTCTGATGCAGACTGCTGAGTAGTTTATTCTTCAGTCTCCGAGTTTCTTGCGAAATAAAACTGCTTTATATATCCATCGCAGGCATCTATTTTTGATGTTCGAATTACTGTTTTTTTTTGTTGTTGTTGAAATCTTTGTCGTTTTAACCGCATCAAACAATACATCTTCCTTTAGTGTTGCAAAAAAGAAGTAAGTATCTTAATAATATGCTTTATAGCGAACACATACGTAAACAACGATGTAGATTTAGAAATTATTACAGATTATACATATTAGATTAACAAAGCACCATTTCGTAAAGCTGTAGAAATTTAAGTTATGCACTATGAAACATTGTGTTAAAACAACTTATTTTGCATTTTTTTTAAAAAGATATTTTTGTTATTCATTATTTAATATTATACGTCAGTAAAATTGCGATGCTTTTATTGAACTTATCCAAGTTATTATTATAAATGATTAAAAACATTCCATATGTATTTATATATCCGTGGTTTTATGACACTTGGAAAAGCGTTAACATGTAGACACTCGTCCTAGAAATTTATTCGTTGTACTATTTTCATTGGCGCCTCTTTCCCAAGCGGTCCATCGATCGAATGAATAATTTCGGATTTTTTATTCAAGTCCTGTTAAAATCCTCATACAATTAGTTCAGTTTTTTATATTACTAATTCATGTACTTTGGACGCTTTTTAGGAATGTTATTCATATTTTTATTTCGGTTGAATTATGCAAAAATGAAATCGTACAGTTAATTTAATAGTTATACGTTATCAAATTCTTTATTGAACACGGACGTTTAGCCCGTTTATCTATGATATTTATATTAAACATTTGTTTGTGAAGATATAGGTATGCGAAATGTTCGGTAGCACAAAAAAATACGATCAAGACTTTAATCTAAAAAAATCATATAATATTTTAGTGGTTAATTCATATCACGTTAAAGCGAAAAACTTACTTATTAAACCACTGTATTTAAGCTGACTACGCCAAAAAATCTTCTTAAAAAATACTTTCAAGGGACGAAAAAAAGCAATTTGTTTATCTTCTTTCTTAATATTCTAATCTGAAAAAAACTCTTGAACTAGAATTGAGTCCTGAAACGAAAAATTTATATAATTATTTACTATATTATTATTATATATCGTTAAATTAAGTAAAAATGCTTTCATTAAAAACTTGAATAATAAAATACAAATAAAATTTTGAGTAAGCAGTACTAGGGTATCCAATCCCGGGATTTCGGGATTGATTTATTTTGAATCCCGGGAATGAGATTTTCTCACCGAGGAATTTGAAATCCTCAATTTGCTATACTTTTTCCCGGAATCTCACGGAAACTCGTTTTTTTTTTTTTTTTAGCTCACCGAGGAATTTGAAATCTTCAGTTTGCCAATTTCGTGTAAATTTCGAGAATTTGCTCAAAATTTCTCAATCCCGAAATCCCGGGATCGCGGCCATCTCAATCCCGGAATTTCGGGATCAGAAAATTGAACGGGATCCCGGGATTGGATGCCTTAAGCAGTACCAATGAAATTAACCAATTGTAGTGTTTTGTAAATTATCTGATATGATATGAGAAAAACAACGTTTTCTTACAGAATCTCGAGAAAAGTAAATTTCATTTATTGAAATAATATTGTAATACAATATTATCATAAAATTCATTGTATGGCTATTAATATAAGTGCAATTAATTAAATTTCATAAAATATGTTCTCTATCTGATATTTAATAAATGTTTTCATAACATAGGTATCAACTTCATGTTATTTTATAAATAAAATACTCATCGTCGTCTGCCATGTTATCTGGCTTTATCTTTTCAGCAGTATATCAATCGACTATCAATGTAGTGCGTAGGTACTTCTTAAGGACACTCTGCTCCCTTATTTCTAGGATTATCGTTATATCAGTATGTTTCAACACAAGCAGGCCGGCTGAAGTATAATATTACCACAAAGGATTGTAAATAATACGGCCACCAAATCCTCGAAACCTATAATGGTCTTTGTAGCATCTGATACACTTAGAAAAATTCTGTGAAAGCGAAACTTTTTTTCTTTCACAAGTTTTTCATATTTTAAATCATAGATTGTGTTCAACAAAATCGAAAAGTATATCAATTGAATTATGAATTATTGTTTTTATTTTCATCACTTACTGCCAGCCTCGACGAATTGGTAATGCTCTCGGGACCTCTACCTATTCAGTCACGTCTCCAAGTGTTTCTATCTCCAAAAAGAAACTCATTGACTTTTCAAATGTTTTTCTAAAGACAATGATGTTTGTGAGGTTTTCATATCTCACACCCACCCTTTCTCCGGCCCTGAAACATTGTCTTTTAGAAAAATATATTTTTTATTTGTTTTAAAAAATAAAATAAAATAATGCTTTGATTACGGACATTTAGGTATTTTTTGGTAAATATGACTTATAGCATATTAATCTTCTTCGACCTGAAAATGTAATAAATGCTTTAAAAAATATTTAATAACTTATAAGGAAATACCATTAAGCCCAACATTGTAATCAGGGAAATCCATAATTTATGAAAACTAATAATTATTAGTTCGAGAAAGAAAATATATTGTGTTTTGCATTTACAAATAAAGTTGCTTTTTTATTTTAAAAAAGATATAGGAAACAAATGTATTTTTTTTATAATATGTGTTAATAACGTTATTTATTAAGAAGCATACCATTTTTTCACTCGTTATAAAATGGTGGACAAAGAATATAAGGACTTTTAATCAACTAGAAAGATTTTTTGAATTTATATATTTTATGTATTCTTTATAATATTCAAATGTAGCGTGTTAAGAAACGTGCATTTTTTCTTGATATCGCTTTCTACTTGATCACGAAGTGTTAACCGCTAAAAAATTTTTAACAAGTTTAATTAACTCTTACTAAACTATTGTAAATGTTTTCATTTTTGTTTTTAAAAAAACTTAACGACGAAAATAAAACCATAAGCTTAAGCACTATACCAAATAGTTCATTTAAACTTATCTCGTAAATCTTAACGTAAAGATATAAACTTTTCGCCGCTAGAGACGCTTCGCCACAGGTGGTTTTTTTTTTAAATATGAAATTTCGTTTACAAATATAAACTTATTTGTTACATTTCTAAGAATAATTCTTAACATTGAAATAATCGTTGTTTGAATGATAACATGTTGATGAATTATCTTTTTTTCTTGAAGATAACTCGCCAATAATAAGTAAATCTTTTCAATAATCAAGTTTTCTAGCAATGTCTATTATATAAAACCCTCTATATACTTCGACTGACGTATTTAATCGTGAGACGTAGGCAGTACGTTATAATGTACGGGGGTCTCTATTTCAGGGAAAGTCGTTTGATAACTTTGGACGACAGATAACGATAAGACAAAACTTTATAGTATCATAAAGTTCTTCGTCCTGCTTCAGTCCGGAAGGGAAGATTTATTGACTACAATTGCATTTCGATGATTAATAGCTTCTAAATGTGGACAATCCCTATAAACTTCGCATTATTCGTCGACGGATACAATAGCTTTTTTAAATCGCCGCGATAAAAGTGGACATTGATTATTAAGTGGTCCATTATGTAGCATTTTTTTAACATTGACTTGTTATAGTAGTAAAGGTTTGGCTTTACTTACACGACAATGAAACTACGAGCGTCTTTTAAATGAAATGTGATTGACACAATGTGAAACGATATCTTTATTATTTTTCATGAAAAATCTTATTTTATTTTATATTATAATGGAATAGAAAGTAAAATTTAGAAATTTTTGACATAAATGAAATAAACCAGAACACGGTATGATTGAATTAGGAAATATTCCTAAGCCTAAATCGTGTAATCATAAATCACAAATAAAAAGCAGTGTCATCGATTTTGTACATTACTTTTTTGGTACTTCGTGTTTTCGCCCTTAGCAATAATGTAATTATTATATAAAGTTGTTTTTTTCAGCCATTACAGTAATAACAGACACTTTTAATAAACCAAAGTTATGGTTAAAAATACACCTGCCGTGTTGAATCAAATATCAGAACAATAAACAATCAAATCTAACTACAAACATTTAAAAGATTGGTTAATACGTGACACAATATATTCATGACGTCTTACAATTTTCTCCAAATTGTCAAATAAATCTTCGGAAAGTTTTCATGTTGACACAGCTTTAGCGATACCATAACAAAAGCCTTATCGCCTTTTAATTTAGATTAACATTAATTTATTATAGCTGTCCCCGTCGTCTATTGTTTGGTGTGACAAAGAGTAAAGCAAAGATGTCCGATAATTTTCAGGAGAAATCCAATCAGCCGAGCAGCTTTACGTCGATCAGTATTAAAACAACGAGTAAACAATAATTTCAATACACAAACACAAACCCAGCACAAGGCGAAAGATTCTCCGGCAGCTGCTATCTTTACTTCCGTGTTATTAGTAATTATTTTGTAGGCTTGTAATTCCAAGATGTTTATATGTATAAGTTTTTTTATAATATGTATTCAAAAAAACAATAACTTGTTTTTTTACCGTCTATGCTGTCTTTTTTCAAATTTTGGTCTGTCAAAACAAAAATGTTCACTTTGAAAATACCAGTTTCCATATTTTATTTTTCTTTCTTTCTCTAATAATTAAATTATTGATTAAATTATTTTACCCAAACTATTACTGAACCCAAACTTTTGTTTAATATTTATTTAGTTTGAAAATCAATACATTATTATTACGATTTTACTATTTCAAATCAATCGTAATTTTAATTATAATAGACCATAGACACAACTGGTGAATGAAAATTGTTTGTTTAAATTTTAATGTCTTGAACATAAGAATCTCTTTGTTATAATTTCTATATATTTGACCAATAACCATCACGGAGAGTAAAAAATCCATGTTGTACTCGCATATTAACAGTCAATCAAAAAGAAAGTATTGTAATTATTCATAAGCTGCATTTTCAACGCAAAACTCTACCATTTGGGCATTTTTCGGATAAATGAATTAATATTTAGTTTTCCTCAAAAATATTTTTAAAAATGTTATATAAATCGGGCTTTTACGATAATTAACAATGGCTAATTGTAACAGCTTAAACTCGTAAATCAATATTTTATTTATTACACGAAAATGTCTGTCGTGTTCCCTTAATGGTCCTTGTCGAATCAGAATACTCTACATGAGCGATCGTTTTGTAAGTCCAGGTTTTTTTATCATTTATTTTTGAAAAGATATTTTAGTCGTCGAATGGATAATAATAAAAGATTATTTTTTACGCTGCCAATTATTTGAACCTATATCGAAGCGGACATTTAATTTTATTTCATTGATATCCTCGTTGACACTTTGTTGAAACAAAATTATCGTTTGTATCCTCAATATTACAGAAGTGAAAACTTTGTTTTATTTCCAATAAACGAAAGATTTTTTTTTTTTTTACTTTATTTTTTCATATTAATTAGGTTTACTGCGGTGACAATATAGTTTGGAACTACTAGTGGCATTATCATCTATTTTGACATTATTTAAAGAATTATTGTTACTAGCTGTTAGCCCGTTGCCCAGCAACGTGAGATTTTTGTTGCATAGTATTTAATTTTATGGTATTTTATTTTATTTTATTTTATGGTATTTTATTTTATGGTATTTTATTTTATTTTATGTTATTTATTTTATTTTATTTTATTTTATTTTATTTTATTTTATTTTATTTTATGTTATTTTATTATATTATATTAAATTTTATTTTATTTTATTTTATTTATTTGATTTATTTTATTTTGTTTTATTTTGTTTTATTTTATTTTATTTTGTTATTTTTTTTATTTTATTTTATTTTATTTTATTTTATTTTATTTTATTTTATTTTATTTTTATTTATTTACTTTTATAGTTAGCAGAAATTTCGTAAATTATTTAATATTTGGAATAATGTTTAAGTTTGCTAACAACCATTTTTCGTAGTAGCAGAAATTTCGTAAATTATTGAATTTTTGGAATAATGTTTAAGTTTGCTAACAACCATTTTTCGTAGTAGCAGAAATTTCGTAAAATATTCAATTTTTGGAATAATGTTTAAGTTTGCTAACAACCATTTTTCGTAGTAGCAGAAATTTCGTAAAATATTCAATTTTTGGAATAATGTTTTAGTTTGCTAGCAACCATTTTTCGTAGTAGCAGAAATTTAGTAAATTATTGAATTTTTGGAATAAAGTTTAAGTTTGCTAACAACCATTTTTCGTAGGAGCAGAAATTTCGTAAATTATTTAATATTTGGAATAATGTCCAAGTTTGCTAACAACCATTTTTCGTAGGAGCAGAAATATCGTAAATTATTTAATATTTGGAATAATGTTCAAGTTTGCTAACAACCATTTTTCGTAGGAGCAGAAATATCGTAAATTATTTAATATTTGGAATAATGTTTAAGTTTGCTAACAACCATTTTTCGTAGTAGCAGAAATTTCGTAAAATATTCAATTTTTGGAATAATGTTTAAGTTTGCTAACAACCATTTTTCGTAGTAGCAGAAATTTCGTAAAATATTCAATTTTTGGAATAATGTTTAAGTTTGCTAACAACCATTTTTCGTAGTAGCAGAAATTTCGTAAAATATTCAATTTTTGGAATAATGTTTTAGTTTGCTAGCAACCATTTTTCGTAGTAGCAGAAATTTAGTAAATTATTGAATTTTTGGAATAAAGTTTAAGTTTGCTAACAACCATTTTTCGTAGGAGCAGAAATTTCGTAAATTATTTAATATTTGGAATAATGTCCAAGTTTGCTAACAACCATTTTTCGTAGGAGCAGAAATATCGTAAATTATTTAATATTTGGAATAATGTTCAAGTTTGCTAACAACCATTTTTCGTAGGAGCAGAAATATCGTAAATTATTTAATATTTGGAATAATGTCCAAGTTTGCTAACAACCATTTTTCGTAGTAGCAGAAATTTCGTGAATTATCGAATTTTCGCAGTAGGAGCAGAAATTTCGTAAATTATTTAATATTTGGAATAATGTCCAAGTTTGCTAACAACTATTTTTCGTAGGAGCAGAAATATCGTAAATTATTTAATATTTGGAATAATGTTCAAGTTTGCTAACAACCATTTTTCGTAGGAGCAGAAATATCGTAAATTATTTAATATTTGGAATAATGTTCAAGTTTGCTAACAACCATTTTTCGTAGGAGCAGAAATTTCGTAAATTATTTAATATTTGGAATAATGTCCAAGTTTGCTAACAACCATTTTTCGTAGTAGCTGAAATTTCGTAATTTATTTAATATTTGGAATAATGTCCAAGTTTGCTCACAACCATTTTTCGTAGTAGCAGAAAATTCGTAAATTATTTAATTTTTGGAATAATGTTTAAGTTTGCTAACAACCATTTTTCGTAGTAGCAGAAATTTCGTAAAATATTCAATTTTTGGAATAATGTTTAAGTTTGCTAACAACCATTTTTCGTAGTAGCAGAAATTTAGTGAATTATTGAATTTTTGGAATAAAGTTTAAGTTTGCTAACAACCATTTTTCGTTGTAGCCGAAATTTCGTAAATTATTTAATATTTGAAATAATGTTCAAGTTTGCTAACAACCATTTTTCGTAGGAGCAGAAATATCGTAAATTATTTAATATTTGGAATAATGTTCAAGTTTGCTAACAACCATTTTTCGTAGGAGCAGAAATTTCGTAAATTATTTAATATTTGGAATAATGTCCAAGTTTGCTAACAACCATTTTTCGTAGGAGCAGAAATATCGTAAATTATTTAATATTTGGAATAATGTTCAAGTTTGCTAACAACCATTTTTCGTAGGAGCAGAAATATCGTAAATTATTTAATATTTGGAATAATGTCCAAGTTTGCTAACAACCATTTTTCGTAGTAGCAGAAATTTCGTGAATTATCGAATTTTCGCAGTAGGAGCAGAAATTTCGTAAATTATTTAATATTTGGAATAATGTCCAAGTTTGCTAACAACTATTTTTCGTAGGAGCAGAAATATCGTAAATTATTTAATATTTGGAATAATGTTCAAGTTTGCTAACAACCATTTTTCGTAGGAGCAGAAATATCGTAAATTATTTAATATTTGGAATAATGTTCAAGTTTGCTAACAACCATTTTTCGTAGGAGCAGAAATTTCGTAAATTATTTAATATTTGGAATAATGTCCAAGTTTGCTAACAACCATTTTTCGTAGTAGCTGAAATTTCGTAATTTATTTAATATTTGGAATAATGTCCAAGTTTGCTCACAACCATTTTTCGTAGTAGCAGAAAATTCGTAAATTATTTAATTTTTGGAATAATGTTTAAGTTTGCTAACAACCATTTTTCGTAGTAGCAGAAATTTCGTAAAATATTCAATTTTTGGAATAATGTTTAAGTTTGCTAACAACCATTTTTCGTAGTAGCAGAAATTTAGTGAATTATTGAATTTTTGGAATAAAGTTTAAGTTTGCTAACAACCATTTTTCGTTGTAGCCGAAATTTCGTAAATTATTTAATATTTGAAATAATGTTCAAGTTTGCTAACAACCATTTTTCGTAGGAGCAGAAATATCGTAAATTATTTAATATTTGGAATAATGTTCAAGTTTGCTAACAACCATTTTTCGTAGGAGCAGAAATTTCGTAAATTATTTAATATTTGGAATAATGTCCAAGTTTGCTAACAACCATTTTTCGTAGGAGCAGAAATTTCGTAAATTATTTAATATTTGAAATAATGTTCAAGTTTGCTAACAACCATTTTTCGTAGGAGCAGAAATATCGTAAATTATTTAATATTTGGAATAATGTTCAAGTTTGCTAACAACCATTTTTCGTTGTAGCCGAAATTTCGTAAATTATTTAATATTTGAAATAATGTTCAAGTTTGCTCACAACCATTTTTCGTAGTAGCAGAAAATTCGTAAATTATTTAATTTTTGGAATAATGTTTAAGTTTGCTAACAACCATTTTTCGTAGTAGCAGAAATTTCGTAAAATATTCAATTTTTGGAATAATGTTTAAGTTTGCTAACAACCATTTTTCGTAGTAGCAGAAATTTAGTGAATTATTGAATTTTTGGAATAAAGTTTAAGTTTGCTAACAACCATTTTTCGTTGTAGCCGAAATTTCGTAAATTATTTAATATTTGAAATAATGTTCAAGTTTGCTAACAACCATTTTTCGTAGGAGCAGAAATTTCGTAAATTATTTAATATTTGGAATAATGCTCAAGTTTGCTAACAACCATTTTTCGTATGAGCAGAAATTTCGTAAATTATTTAATATTTGGAATAATGTCCAAGTTTGCTAACAACCATTTTTCGTAGTAGCAGAAATTTCGTGAATTATCGAATTTTTGCAGTAGTAGCAGAACAGATGTCGTAAATTTTTTATTTTTGGGACATCAGTACGCACACATTTGTGGGATGTGATTTGTGATTATTTTATCGGCTATTAAAATATAGATTTTCATTGAGCTCTTTGAATCAGTTTATTTTATGGACCTTTAGATGTAGGAATATTTTCAAATAAACATTTATATAACAGCTAAGGGTGTACTAGACGTGGCTTGAATTGGCTCGCTCGAGTCCATGTTAAATTTGATTTTAGCGTGCGAGCCCCTTGTTAAAGTTTGGACAAACCAATATTCTCTAGAACGTTTTTTCTGACGTATAACTATATTAAAGTATTGTTGCCAAATTAGAAAAAATCACGTTGAAGCATCATATTTTATAAGTTCATATAAATACAAATCTTATTTTAGCTCCCCTGAAAAGTACTGATTGAAGATTTTACCCCTAATTCCTTTCGAACATATAATTAGCAATACCCGTTGATAATTTATACTTGTTAATTAAAGTGTGTTTGCTATTTCTTGTTTTAGTATAAATGTTCTACCCCATATTTATTTATAATATTTCAAATATAATACTAATTAAATTACACATTTAAATTTCATGTAATCGCAGCACCTGGCCGATTATAACGCGCCAATAGCACCCATCGATATAAGACAAACGGTCGGATAGCTTCGCTTGGCCACTCTATTTTTCCCTCCCTTAAAAGCTTTCCCATCTCACGAGCTTTCTCGCGCTAACACTTTCGACCAGGTTAATGTATAAAAGAGCTTTTGGTTTTTACGGAGCATCCATAACATAGTAAATATTTAATTTTGGTCGCTTTTAAAAATCGAAAAATATAGATTATATATTCAGTTAACCCATGTATTTATAATGTTTTACAGACAAATGTTCGAACCTTCTGTAGGTAAACTTATAATATATAAAGACGTATTTTTTCGCTGAATATTCATTATTCGGTAACTTCTTTCCAATGTTTCTAATACGACAGACTACCTCTTATCGTTTTGTTTCTATTGAAATATCCAATTTCACAAATTACAATGACTACGCTCTCTGAAGTCTTACTTCTCCGCTTTGTCTCATTTAAAATATTTTACCATTCCTTATGTTTGTTGTTCATACAATCTTAAATGATTATAATGAACTCACATATTTTAGATTTTCGTTTGTAATATATTTAAATCGAAGAAGCTTTATAAATAAGTGTTATGGATATTTACGCAATTATTATAATACTAATTTTATATTATTTTAGGTGTAAATTAAATACTAAATAAAATCACAATTATAAGTATCATGAAAAAAAACTTATGAATTTACTTTATAGCACAATTAATATCGAATCTACGAAACATGTTAAGATTTAGATTAAGTATGTAGATATAGCCACCCGATATTTTCTTACTTAAACTGCAACATTATTATTCTGACCGTCGTCAAATGGTTAAAAGCTCTCGTATATCGGCAGTCACGTCAAGATGATGGGAAAGTTGGGTTGTTAGGGGGGTTTCTCTCGTCTGTCCCGCCCGTAAAAAAAAGTTATATTCACCCCATCGGATGGCGTCCCGTGTCCACCAGGCCCTCTCAAATTGCTGACACGGCCACTACAACTTTTCCCGCCAATTTTCGCAACGCTCCTCTACTTTTTGGGAACTTATTTTGCTAGCGTGTCACTCCTTCACGATACTGTGGTTTATTTTCATACCATCCAACTGGGGTGAGAAACTACAAAGTGAAATCATTTTTAGTTACAACCTCGTATTTACTTTTGAACACAATCAATTATATTGAAAGACATTTTTTTCAAGTTAAGAAAAACCGGTTTTATTAAAAATTCTCCCTTAGTGATTAGATTATCCTGTGTATTGGCAATCTAATGTCATTATTTTGTATCTCTTTTAAATTATGCATCATACGGAATAATTTTCTTCGTGAGTAATTAAATACGTTACACGTTGTAAAAAGACATGTTCATGCCATTGTCACACCGATATTCCTATTCCTTCTGCATTGCTAATTAATAATGCCATGTTTTTCTTACATTGCCATATTGAAATACCTATGACACGGAAGTTTTTTTTTAATTTACATCTTATTTTAATATGAAGCGCAGAAATATTATATTTTAATGCTGCCCACGTACAAAGCACGGCAAAACGATAACGCGAGCATTTTTGACAGGTCGCGATCGACGTCGTCGAGTATCTCGATCCCTTTTTCAGTTTTCAATGAATGCTATTATTTTTTTCACTGCGGGTTTTAGATAAAGAATGTTTATGTGAAACATAAAATCACATCGGTTTCATTTATATGCGCCATTTTGGAGTAAGTATTTTTTCTGTATTGCGTCAGTTAGATTCTATACATCTATGAATATATATTTATTAATAGTAACACTGTCAAAAAACTTCATAGTTATATCAGTAGACCATATACCCTTTAAATACATATTTATTAGATAAACTTTCTTCTGATCTCAATGTGATACTTTTAGTTTTCAGTGGTTGTTATTTCATACGATATCGATGATAATCTTCGCATCAAATCTTGGTACAGTTTATAATTATGTTGTTTATTTAAACACTATGATACTCGCTCAAGACATGGGTTGGCAACTAGTATGCTTTAACAATCAATTTATATCACAGTCATATATGACAAAAACATTGAATAGACGTGATGAAATTCATACATTTTAATATTCTATATAACACATATTTGTAGTCCCTAGTTATAATATTTCATACATTCGTTTTTCAATCGACGCATGGGTCTGTTTGAGTTGTTTCGTACCTGCTCGTCCCCATACACTAGGGTATCTAATCCCGGGATCCTGTTCAATATTCTGATCCCGAAATTCCAAGATTGACAAGGCTGTGATCCCGGGATTTCGGGATTGAGAAATTTTGAGCAAATTCCGAAAATTGACACGAAATTGGCAAATCGAGGATTTCAAATTCCTCGGTGAGCTAAAAAAAAACAGTTTCTGAGATAATCTGGAAAAAAGTATACCAAATCGAAAATTTTAAATTCTTTGGTGAAATAAAAAAAAAATCCCGGGATTGGAAAAAGGCTCCGGGATTGGATAAATTACCATACACCCTCTTTGTGATACCAAAAACGGGGCATAGAAAGAGTGACTTGCTGATTATTAGTTATTTCTTTTTGCCGACATTTTTATTCTGGTCCATACTCTACTCTACTCATTACGAGCAGGCATGCACAAAAAAATCGTTTATTCATTATCATAAATGCGTAAGGCAAGAAAGCTCTCGTTTTTTCACATTTTTTTTATATTTTACGCCACTACTAAATCACCCCAAACATATTTTCGGTGATTTACATCCGTCCCCTCGTAGATATCTGTCCACGCGCGTGCACTCTTTGACTCCTTCTAAAACGTTCACGTGCCGGTGATATCCCTCACGTCTTCTCAACGCATTATACATACCTGCTGCAATAGAATGGTAGGCGACGCGACACATAAATCGTCTCTCAAAAAACAAAGCCTTTCGCCTTGACACTACCCAAGCTCCCGGCGTAGACCGACACTGATAACACCTACCACCAGTGGGCACAGCCAAGTAATGTCCTACTTCAATAAAGTCTACGACAAGAGTGCTACGCTACAATTTTCTTACGCATAATTTATGTTAATGTATTGTCATTTGTAAATTGTTTATCCTTCTTCAAACACAAATTTCTGCGGTAAATATTTTTATTTCAATAGTTCTTTATTTTATACAAAATCATAATTTGTAATCATATAGCATTTTTTTTTATTCATATTTCTACTATACTGTCCCGTATTATATTTAAATTTATTGGACTGAAACTATTTTAATTTTATCTATTCGTTTAAATTTGAATAATAAGACTTTTCAATACCTTAAACGTTTAAAGCAAAAGATATTTTTAATCTTTATCTTTAATCGAATGCTAGTCTTTAGCTAGAATACTTTATTTTTTGACCAAGAGAATTGTATTTAATTTAATATCATTATAAAATTCGAAACAATAAGTTATATACAAGATTAAATATTGTTGTTTTTGGAGGGATTATTTTATTATTTAATCTTAGTATCCTTTTTAAAATCACGATTTATTATAGCTTTTAGAATTGCTTAACTATTCCAAATTAACTTTTAGAATCTGTGGTGAGAAGATCGTTGCTAAAATCACGACAATATCCCTTCTGCCTAAGTCAGTGCGCTTTTCAGCAAGATTTAGTTAGAGTCACCAGCTGCAGGGTACAGGCTTTAGACTATAGCTGCAATCTGCAGTACTCTAGAGGCGATTTGTTATTTCAGATAACAGTTTGCAGCATAACCCTTCTATACGGTGTTATGTTAACATACTGTATACTTATCAATTCTAAATTTACACAAAAATAAAGATATTGTTTTATTTGGTAATAAATCGGCATAAAATTAATTTTCCACTAAACTTTTTATTTTGAGTTTTTTTTCTATAGTATAGTATTGTAACAAATGTCATTCTTTCCACTCTCAATATCGATTACATACAACGAATTAAAAAAACTAATTCGTTTCATTATTTCACAAAGATATTTCCTGCTCATTCGTCGAAACAGGTTGTAGAAAAATTTCAAAAGGTTGGATTTACTGTTTTTGTTTCAAAATCCATTTGTTACTTGTTATACTTATTATAACAGGTGGTTCATGAAACCATAATAATCATAGATAAAAGCAATTTGAATTATTTTTCATTTGACGATTCCCTTTTAACGATTATTAGAACACATATTGAATATATCCTACAATTAGCACACTCATTCACTTGTCCGTTTGCTGTTTGCCATGCAATCGGCTGTCTTTTAAAATCCCAGAATTCTTGGAAAAAAGGTAAACGGAACACTAATCTGCGTCCACTGACCTTAATTTTTAAAACCACCCTTCTCATATCTGGCGGAGACAACTGCTCTCAAAGTCTCCCTTTTATATGAGTGCACGCTTATTTATTAATTTATTCATGAAGGAATGTCCAAGGAAACTTGAGGGAATTTTCGTATACGTTTTAATTAGATTCGATTAAAACTATATATTTACCTTGATAGCTAGACTTATCTGTGTGTTCTTCTGCTTAAGTTTTTTAAAGTCATTCTTACATTCAATTAGTAATATACTATTATTATGATATCATTAATTTTAATAAATACATACATAGTTTTTAGTTTTCCCAGAGTCTTTTTTCAGTACGCTTAGCAGTAAATAGACGCCTAGGAATTATTATAAGTGTTGCTGAGGGTAAAAATGCGTGCGACACGCGTCAAACTAAACGACAGTCCGCAAATGCGTTGCGGTTTCCTTGAAATGGATTTTTTTATGGCACCCGTCGCTGCATTTGCTTCACAGTAAACGCCGTCAAATGAAAATGTCGAGTCGTTAAAGGATAATAAAACGGACAGTGGACGAAAGGAGCGAATGCTGGATGGGCCGAGATGAACAATGTCTTGCCAAGTGAAAGATAAGACGTCGTTAAGTTGGTCCACGTCGCCAAAAGCGACGCCCAAAATAAATGACTAGACGATACAATTGTTAGTTTTGTTCATTTCTATCCTTTTTACTGTTTCATCGTGTATATAAATTTTAAGATATCAAAAGTTTTCATACTCAGCTTTTACCATTCTCAGCTGATTACAAAATGCATCCAAGAAAACAATGTATTCATTTTCACCCATTGGAACACTGCACTTCTTTAGTTCTTTATTGAAAGCTAAGACATATTGTTTAAGGATGCATTAATTGCCTTCGAGACACTTGAATATGTGCTGCGTGTTATTATATATGGGCAGAATTTTTTTTTCACAAAATAAACTGCTTGTCGATCATGTATAGAAATCTAGTCGTATAAAAATATTTTAGATAATTAATCGCACTACTTAATAAATTGAGTCCATGATATCAGAAACAATATTTTAAGTTTGATATAATTAGCTAGATTGATGTTGACCAACAACGGTGTTGAGCGTTGGTTCGAAGTTCCAAGTGCCCGACGAATATTTTTAAGTTATGGGAAAACAGCAAAGCAAACTTAACAAAATTGTCGTACAATATGCGTAAGGGTGTTCAACAATTATATGCAGTCATGGGAAATACGTGTCATTATAAACATTGAAAATCTAGAAGCCTTTGCGATCGATAATTAATTTGTGAACCATTAACAACTCACAATATCTAACGGTTTTCATTGTTATGTATTATATAATTTTCTTGTAACGTTCAATCTATAATTGACACTGGCTTCAGTTAAACGTTAAGAAAAGAACGTTTTACAGAAAAAACGTCAAGATGATATATATATAAACTTTTTTAGCATTTCCACTGCCAATGTGGAGCATATGAATTCCTAATGGAGCTTATCTCAACATAAGTGTTTCTACGAGAACTGCTTGTTACTCAGTTGCTCAACCTCTCTTTTTCCAAAGAGAGTCGAAATAGAAGGATAGGACTAGTGGTTAGCTAATCGCTCTCGATACGCCCCGTTCATAGGATATGATGGGTGGGAAGGGGTAATTCAAGACATCCATACATCTATGCATTAGAACAAAAATTCATAAATCGATTGAAAAATCAATTTATAAAACTGTTTGTACTGGGATTCGAATCTGTGACTTCCGTAGACTAAGCCAACGATGTTTACCATTCGACAACACAGGCGGTATATATAATAGATATTTTAATTTATTAACGGAATGATTCGTTATTATGTACATAACATTTCATATACCAACGAATGGCTTTGCACGAATTAATACAAAAATTTTCATCTGGTTTTAAATATATTACATTTGAATATTTTGGTTTAAAACCCATAACAATTTGATTTTTTTTATCAAGAAGTCTATGAATATATCCTTTTGAGGTGATCTTATTATATTTCAGTTTTGTATGTTTGTTAACTAATTCTCACTAAATATAACTACAAAATAAATATTGATACTCTTTGTAATCGTACATGTTATTCTCACACTCTAAAACAAATACTAAACGTATTGTTGTGGCTATACATATGGAAGATTCAATGCAGCGTATTTTTGATTATCTTCTCTTGGGTATTACATATTCTGATGCTTTTTATTTTTACCATTTTGTTTATCTATAATAATAGACGCGGAGAACACATATTGTCGTAAATCTTTTATCGTAAAACGTTAAACGCAATGTTACCGATATTTTTTATAGTTCATTCTTGTGGGAGAACACACCGTCGTAAAAAGTATTAGCTTTTTAATCCGTTCAACTCGTAAAAGTGCATTGGACTATTTTTATGTCTTATATCAATTGAAAGGGGATCTTTCTTCAAAAGCAGATTCAGTGTTTTTAGTAATTTTTTATACAGTATAAACAGATAGATACTCAGTTACTATTATAATACATTTTTAATCAATAGAATAATTTCTTAAGTGTTTACGATTATTATTGTTTATAATATTCTTAATGTAAGAGTAATTCTGTCACAAGCAGAGTATTGTTCAAATACACATTACTCATTTTATTTGTTTGGTACTGTTATATCACGTTGTTCTTTCCGCCTTATGAACCATTAAATCTCTTAAAACATACTTATCTTACACAATCCATATTATCATATTTACTCATTTCACATCTCTGGTGTAAAAAACATATCGACAACAATAGGCAGAAACAATAGGCAGAAAATCGTAACTGACAATTTACAAATTTTACAGGAGAAAGTGTCTTGTAAATTAAGTTATAAAAAGGAATTACTTCAGTGCCGTTAGTAAATAATAACATTTGGTCAATGCCTATCCTAATATTATAATAAAATTGTCTGACTACTTTCAGTTCTCTATCAGCGTTTCTCAGCCGGGGTCCACGTGGAACAAACAATAACAAGTCGCTCGCTGTGATCTAGTTGGTTAGTGATTTTTCTTCCAATCAGGTGGGTCTGGGTTCGATTCTCGGTAAGGTCAATGTCAAAATTGGATTTTTTTCAATTTTAATTTGAGATCTAAGACATGGGTGTTTGTGAAGTCAATCTCATGTGCTCAAAACTCCTTGAGTTAATCTCATGTGACTTACAAAAAATCTCATCGAGTATATCTCGTATGATCTTTCAACTTCAAAATATTTGACGCATTGGCGTGAGCTGTAATCTCAACTATTAAAAAAAAAAGTTAAAACACGTAAGTCCCTAAATAAGATCAGGCGAATGAGATAACGTTCTATTTTTTTGTCACTGACGTCTTAAGCGATATTGAACAAGTATTGACTTAAAACGCAATTTATTGAATTGTGTCGCTTAAGTTCTTTTGCCGATTATGGGTCGATATATTTAAAAAATGCTATTATCAATCCCTTGCTCATTTTGAAATAATACACTCAAGCGTATTGCACTGTTACTTATAATGTTTTGATTTATTGTATAATAATTTTAGCGAGTATTTTTTTCCTAAATTCTATTATCAGATTAAACTTCAATAGCATACGTTAATTTTAACTCTATTCTATGCGTACCGATATTTTCTTCTTTGTCTAGCATATTGTCTTGAGATTGTCGCTATTGTAACATTGACACAGCCAGCGTTCCATGTACTAAGATAATAAGGTCTCCGAGGATGGCTTGGCAACCTTCAAAATAATTTTCACCCCCTGGCAGAGTACCAACTGCTTAAGAAGCCGGTGTCGTTGAACCCCCGGGGTCGCCACCCTTGCCGTCTGCGACGCCATCCCCTTCGGCTGCAGCATCCCCTTCATTCCTCGCTCGGCAGTCTCGTTGCGGGGGCGCAATACCTTACGTCTGAATTCCGATGTCCGCAATTAAACCGTGGGCAATATTTGTCCAAGAGTTTTCTTCCTGGATTCCAGTCCGTAATTCGGAAAAGCCATTGGGAGTCGCAGCAGCTTTTCAGCAAGAAGGGTTAATTTGGAACAACGGAAATTAGTTTCGACTGCGAAACTTAAACGCCGTTTTCTTACGATATTGTAAATTAAAAAATAAAACACTCTTCTTCACTAACTCCGTATTAATTAGGATCAGAACCGTTTCGCTCATTACAATCATTCTAAACCGCTCCTGATACATGTGTAATTTTTAATATAATGCCTTTCCATCAACTATTGGTAGTGAATACTTTGAAAGTGGCATTGTTAATATTTAATCATGTATAAGGTATAGCTTTTTTTACTATGTCCGCGCTCAGTTTGCAAAACTTTATATATTAATTACAAATATTTAAATAAAATCAAAACTCGTAGTATAAATGATATATCAATTGTTGATTTTTTTATCTCGTCATTTAAGAACTTTGGTTATGGTTTTTTTATGTATTCATATCTCGGATGATCTCGAGTGACTTCATTAAAATACTTTCTTAGTTTTCCTCATTGATCCTCTGCACCATCTTATATTATTTAAAATAAATTATATATGAAGACGTCTTCACCAAGCGTCTGAATAATAGATTCATTGTTATAAACAAATTATAATCTAATACCTACATCTGTACATGCAATGATAATGCACTTTGGGATGGTTTGTGATTGATAGCATTTCAATCACTGTTTATTCTAAATGGTATATCTTTATTACATTATACTTTCGCCTTTGTATTATTAATGACATCTGTAGTATTGTGAACATTCGACCGTCATAGCGCTATGAACTTGCTACAAACGCTTTTTGTAATCTTTCACTGATACAACAATAGGGATAGGTGTTTAAGATGCTTTCAACCTTGTCAAATCTTTGAAATTTTGATATACAGTTGTCGTTTCAATTAGGTTCATAGACAGTAAGTTGTTATTCTTACTTTACTGTCGTCTAAATAAAAATATTATAGAGAGATTGAGTGATAAAAGACTATAAAGACAATACTCGAATACTCGATTTACACACAATATATATTTTACAATTTATTAGACTGCGTCTGCACTGTTAATGCTAAAAATTAGCTATTATTTTAATGTACCTACTAAAGGTCTGCACGGGCGGAAATTTTACAAAATTTCCCGGTCCGAGCTCGAAGGACTCAGGCCCGACCCGGCCCGGGCCCGAGTCTAATACCACACTTGTTACCTGAATCCGACCCGAAGCCCGGATTTATACTCTACAGCCCGAAAAAAACTCGTTTTTTTACAAATTTACAACAATTTACGATTCTCTATAGAACTGGTAATAATTAAAATCATCATTGCTGACTTATGACACTAACATAGTCTGAAATATTTTTCTTAAGAATAAATTCCTTACTCGGAGCCGTCCCGAGCCCGAGTCTCAATTGCGCCCACCCGCCCGAACCCGGCCCGGCTCGCGGGCCGGGTTCGAGGGCCAGGCCCAGGCCCGTACAGACCTCTAGTACCTACCGTATTCGCATCATTGCGAAAATATGAAAACGGGTCGATTGTTTGCACTCCAAAAGGTTTGAAAATGAACCCTTACGCGAGAAAGGGTTGTAAAGATTTTTCAACACTGCTCTATTTTAGGCCGTATGCATATTATTCGTGGCTTTATCCACCTGCTCAAAGAGAAATGTAAACGGTCAAACATATGCCTTTCGGCCAATTCGAGCCCAAAATGAGAGCTCAGCCATTCTTGAGAATCCCAAACTTAAATATGTTCCTGATGGTTAACTGAAGTGCCGTAGTCGAAAACTGCTATCCCGAAGAGACCTATCAATTCTTCAACGACATACGCTGTTATTTTTTATTAAATGAATATTTCATTTGCTTTGTTTTCCTAATAATAAAATTAAAAAAAGGAATTACGTATTTAGTTCTGCGAGAATTGTAAAAAAACGGTAATTGTTTCGACATCACGTCATCGTCAGAACTCAGGCGTGATCCTAATGGCAATTATTAATATTGACCTTTGTTTCAAATTGCACTATAAATATTTATTTGAATTGTAATTTTTGCTTTCCTAAAAATAAGTGAATCTGGCAAATATGTAAATAGTATTGAAAGCTTTCTCATGAAATTACTTACCCATGAAAATATTTATGTCGATTGAGATATGTATATGAGAAATTATCAAGAAATCCGTACGTAATGTATTAAACAGTGTAACACAAATTTATATTTTTATTGACCTCTGAAAAAAATGACAATTGCGAGAAAACGTTATGGTACATTATAACGTTACTTGAAAAATAAAATACTACAACGTTTCATTTTTGTAGAATAGATTACAAAATTATTTCAATACAATATTATATTTAATTGTAGATCATATTTGTTTTAAATATTAACAATCGATCATTTTTCCATTACATTCAGCTAAGAATTACTTTGTTTGAGCTTTAAAATGTTTATCAGTAAAATATTACATATGGAGTGATTTTAAATATAGTAGAACCTCGATTATCCGGACTAATTGGGGATGCAGGTAGTCCGGATAAGTAAAAATCCGGATAATCGAAAAAATTATAATTTACATGGAAAGGCATCTACGATAAGTGTAAATAATTTGTATTTGTCTAGATTAACATAAAGCTTGAGTATTAAATTATTTTTTATCGAGAAATTCATTTATTAGTTTTTGCTTAAATAAGCTAGCTGTTCTTTTTGAAGCTGCCAAATCGCGAATATTTTTAAGACACATAAGTTATCCTGAGATACGTTCTTCTTGGCTTTCAAACCACTTCATGGCGACATCTAAGCACTGAAAATCTTTAGAATGAGCAGGATCAATATCTCTTTCTTTGCATATCTCTTATTCGTCTTCTTGATCTTGGTGAGACAAATATTTCCTTAATTATTTTCACATCATTCCGTTTTTTATTATCCGGACTACCTTCATCCCCAATTAGTTCGGATAATCGAGGTTCTACTGTAGTCTATTCAAGAATTTGTTCCATGATTTTCTCACTGTTGACGAATCTAAGAAATTCCAACTCTCAAAAATTTTAACTTAATCATTTCATCGATCTGGTTTAAACATTCTATTGATAGGCGAGGTGATACATTATCTAGTAATAATAATGTTTTTCCTCTTTTATCTATGCAGTTTTCATATTTTTTACTTTTGGAATGATCTGTTTTTCATACCATCGTTCAAAAATTTCACCATTCATCTTGGTTTTTTTCTGATGGTAATATTCAACCGGAAGATTTCTTCGATTACAAACAACGCAAAACAACGAAGAAAATTGTATGCACTCCATCACATATGTAAACAACGGTGGAGTCAATTCGCCACGAGAAAATTAGCAAAATCGTAAAAAAAAATCCGGAAAACAATCGATAATCGAGGAACCGGATAATCGAGGTTCTACTGTAGTCTAACAAAAAATATACTTATATATTTAATCTGCGACTATTTTAAAAACTGATGATAGAATACTTGCTTATTTATTATGTAGGCTAACTCAATTTTAAGTTTATTGTTATGTCTTTTGATAATTCCATTCGGATTTATTTATTTTTCAAGTTGATTAATTACATTTTTGATAAATATATAACTTGAAGTTTGAATAAGTAAATTTGACATATATTATTTTTACCTACCATGGAGGTCTGGGTCGGCCCAAAGCGTGTTGTATTCATATATGTATATATATTACTAAGATATGGATTTTGGATATGAAATTAGTACTGCACATGCACAATGGTTGACAGTCTTATTTTGTAATTACAATTATGTACTTATATTAAATAAAATTTATAATACAATGGAAAATTTATATCCACAAAGGGTCCTTTGATAAACCTGTTTTCTTCACTTTCCTGTTAATAAATCATTTATCGTAAGCCGGACTAAATCCGCGGCGCTTCCCTTTTAATTTTAATTTCGGTCATTACGGACGAAGGGTGTCTTTCATAGAGGATAAATGGGGCTAGCTTTTCGCTCGTTTTAGCGACCTAAAGCCTTACGAAAAAATTGTTTGGCAATAGATTCACTCTGTTAGATCCATTTAAATATTAAAATAACCCATTAGTACGGACGTGTCACGAATGACGAGGGTGGATCTCACCGGTGCTCGAGGATAATTTAACGTCGTTTCGTGAATTAGATCAACGTGAAATTTCCTTGCTGGGAACGCCATCTTTGCTTCCTTTCGCTGTCTAAAAACGTATCTATAGTAATAGAGAATATCAAAAAGAAATATTTTCCCGTAAACCTTCAAGATATTTTTATATATTGGAATACTATTACGGTAATATTATTAAATTTCTTATAATAAAATCGTATGTATGGTTAACCAACCCACGCTATACACAACTATTTTTACATAATGTGCTATATCCATTGCTCCAGCACGCACTATGGTAAAAAGTATTAAATCATTTGATAAAAACCAATGTTAGTATTTTCTTATATATGTTGTGTTCATATTTTCCAGAAAATAGTTTTTAATTACTTAATTTTTATGCCATATCTGTCGTTGAAATACAAACCTTAGTTTAAAATATTAACATACATCGTTATTTAATACCAAATCATTTTGTTTTTTCTAGTAATATTATTTGTTACTTTTAATCCACAAATATAATGATTTAGAATTTCGACTGAAGGTGCTTGATGAAAATTTAATGTCAAATTTGAATTATTTTTGTTCTGTACACTTTCATAAATTTTGTCGATAACGGCCCGGGTTTCGCTTTTTTTCGTCAGTTCAAGTGCATTCGTGCACTAGATAAAACCAGAATATGCCGAAAGGCAAAACCCGGATCGTTATCGACAAAATTTATGGAAGTGTACAGAATAAAAATAATTCAAATTTTAAATATTATAATGTTTCCTAACGCAATATTTTTTACAAAGATATAATATGAAAGTATTTTTTTTGTCAACGCGCTGACAGTCGCAATTAAAAATAGCACGCGGTAAAGTGCCAATTTTTTAAATTATCATATTTTCTTTCGCCTCTCCGTCGAAATGTACCTACATACTTTGCTTTGCGTTTATCTCCACGCGGCAGTAAATTCACCATAGTTGTTGCAGCAGGCTGAGGTAGTCTCCCTCCATCCCCTCCCCGCTGCACCCTGACAGTGAACTTGAGCCAGTGCAATGCTCCGTGCACTATGCATTTCATCGTATGCATCTGCTATCGCCTACTACCGCGAGGCTAAAACTTTCCAGACGCCTATGCATCAATGGATTAAATCTCGCAATTTTTGGGCAACATTGCGTTCATCAAAGAAACTTAGTATTATTCAATATTGCATCCTAGATTCGAAAGCTTAATAGCTTCTACTTAACATTTTAAGTACGATATCTTACCAACAATCACGTAGATAATGTTTGTTATAATTTAATATAATACTACCAATATATTATTCGGTTTTTTTCAGGATAAACTATGTATTCATTCTAATTATTTTTTATTCATCTTGCTATTACAAATGGATGTCAATACTTAGCTTTATACAATATGTCTAGTCTCTAGTTGACCATCGACGATAATATTGAATGTGAACAATGTTTAGGGATCATGTTTAGGACTTTACCTTAAACCTTTGGATGAGTGCGTCGTTGTATGTAATATACCAATGGAATGTAATGATCTTCTTGACGCATGACAATCGAAAAATCTTCAGACATATTTTCCTTATTGTTCTTCCAAAGAGCTTTTGGCTTAGAAACTTCACAAAATTAAATGTTACTACAAAGAATGTTCCAATTTTCGACGGTGGAAGCGAATGTGCATCTTTCTTTGACGTTTCATTCCACTGGTTGTTAATCTCGAGTAGTCCCAATGCCAGAAACGCTTCACTATATAATACGTGCCACATTCAATCCCATCGATGGTTCGATCTTTGAAGCTGCTTGGACCTTTAACTTTGTACAACAACAATTGTAGGTAATACCAATCAAAGTTTCCAGAGTGCATAGTATCGACACGGCCAAAAACTTCGCCAGATCTAATGCTGCCATGTTTGTCAACAATTGCATTTTGTTTGTATATCGCAATGCAATAAATAATGTCTTTGCAAAGCTTTTTGCAAAACCTCGAAGAATCCTGTCAATGTCTTGCATGGTCGATTGGCCAGATGACCTTAGAAATTATCATCGCTTAAATAAAAACTTTGTCCGTTTTTAAAATACACATAAAGATCTACGACTCTGAGGTATCGTTATTTATATGTTCCACTCTATCTTTCGATTTTACGACTGTAGCATGAAAAGTTGGTTGCTAATCGTCTTAAACGCAGTTTAAGTTGTTATTATGACCGCTCGAGGTAATGTCGTGAAACATTGTAGAGAGAGGTATCCAAAAATTGAATCAAAAGTTTAAAATTCAACTCTTAATCTATCATTACATAATTATGATAAATATACCCTACAAATATTTAATCTATTTAAATTCGAAACAGATGTAAATTTTATCATTTTTTATAGATATTCCCTGGGCACATTTCGTCTCAATGTATTAATCTTCCTATTGTGTAAATTTTACTGTAGGAATACTTTTGTGAATATTAAACAATTCCTTAGGGCATTAACAGTACAGCATTTTATAAAAATATATTTTTAAAAAATTGTTTTTTTGTTTTCACTTATTATTCCCAAAAAATATTACTTAACTAATAGTGTATATGTCATTTTAATGATGTTTTTTTAATTTAAATATTTTCCTCGTGGTAGTTTTGACATGCTTTATCCGTGTGAAGCCACGGTAGTTTATAGTTTATAGTTTTTCATGCAAGAATAAAGGTCATTTTATGTTTCTATTTTTAAAAATGAGTTTTTATAACATAATATACTGGCCATCTTTACCATTCTTTGTTAAAGGAACATTCCAATTTCCATAGCTAAGTGTATAGCAATTTATCAACCGTATGTCGATTTTTTTTAATACTATATATAATAATAATAACATATTCCTTTTATCCACAGCTAAATCCTAAAAATAAAATAAAGGGAAAACGATTACCCAATACACATACAAGTCCGTGGATGTACGAATTAATCACACTAGCTTCTCGCAAAATACTAGTTGTGGTGAAGAGTGCAAATTCTTATCTCAATGTATAATCTGAACTACAGTTAGTTTATCTTATACAGTAATTTTTCTCATAAAATCGTTTAACGACAATATATTTAGATAAACCAGGATATGATCAATAAATTGCCTCGTCATTAATCGTTTACGGAAAGACGTTATATAGTACACATTCCACATTTTTTAATTAAAGTATTAAAATAGAAAGTATTCACGTAAACAGTCACGTTGGAAATATAAAAAAAATCGAAACATTTATTTAATTCAGTTATTTTCATTGTATCTTACTTACAATATGATAACTTTGAAAGGCCATAAATCACTGCGAAAACCCTCGTTTTCGTCCACGATCGCCTCGCTAGTTACGCTATAGTTTTGTTGTTATTAATTAATATACAAGTGTTCTCAAATAAGTGATTATCCAGCTGAAGTTTCCGAGCCAAGTTCTGACCTTCAGGGCCTCTCCCCCATTCCCTCGGCATCCTTCCCCCGTCAAACTTCAGCTTAATTAACTTGGTGAGCCGTTAGAAGTAGTTTAGTCAAAATTGAATTGTGTTAAGGCTATGCTACTGAGTTTGATTCAATCCCGAATATTGTATAATTGCAGAGCCTTTGCCAGAAATTCCTACGTTTACTCGTCTATCGAGAGAGCAATTCAATTACTAAAGTAATTATAAAATTTACATACCGAAAAGTGAGGTTATTTTTATTACTGTAGTTTTACAGGCGACATCCTACATTAATGTAGAACAAAATTATTATTAAATTCATATTTCTTCACTGTTTTAGTCGTACAATAGATGTTTACATAAATTCAATTCACTGTATTCAATTATAATCATTTTACAGGAATCACACTCATTCATTCATTGACTCAGTTATCATTTCAACAACGAGTAGTTATTAATATACACTAGTCCAAAACTTACTCAACACTGACACCAACACACTCACTATCTGCATCGTGCACCATGCTCAAAGCTCAGTGCTTTCCTCTGCACAGGTTAATCAAGACGAATAATATATTTTAACGACAATAAAACAGCACGGTATTTAATTGTGTTCATCAATTTACTCAAAACTTGTATCGACAAGAATACATTTCAAGTTGTTCAATATTAATCTAATTAAGCTTACCTATACTGTATAGGCTATACATGATATTATAACGACTAATACAAAATGTTTTAGATATGAGGAACCATAATCTTAATCATTCCATGTCATTCTTTTTCATAGACGCAACATTTTTTCCTAGTGGTCAAACAAATGATATTTTGATTAGGTATTACATCAAATATTCGAATATATTCGGCTCTATTTTGATAGTCGGATATTCGAATATCATTCATTGGCTGTTTTAATTGAACATTTATTTTCCAATTGATTAACAAACAAAATATCATTTTGTAACGTAATATATATTCTTTTTTTTGCTTATTTAAACACCATAATAATCACTCAAGACACGCGCTGGCAACTAGTGTGCTAACAAGTATTCTGTCTCACCAGATTTTTAAAAAAAAAACAATTAGTGATATACTGATATGATGAAACTCGTACATTTTATTAATCGAGTAAGTTTACGTTCTAATATTCGATATTCGAATATTTGGAACTCCTAATTGAGATCAGGTTTACTTAAGATTTCCATCATATTAGTTTTAATTAAGTTTTCTAATTAATATGATTTAAAAATCTGAGCACATTTAGTTATCTTTTAAGGCATGACTTGTATTGGTTGAGTAAAGTATAAAATGTAAACTGATTGAAATCATTATATGGTAAAAAGTATGCACGAAGACACATGTATGAAAGTGTGTGTATATGACGCGTTAAAATGTAAAATAAAAATTGTTAACATTCGCAAAATGCCTATGGTGCGCCAACAGAGAGAGAGTGTGTGTGTCTGTGTGCGTGCTACATTTCAGATATACATTACATACAAATAATTATTTAAATTGTTATTTCTTTGTGCGTAATCAAAAATTGACACATTTATAAAGGCACGCTTACTCTATTGTTACAGGTGGTTGACCTAAGAGCGGACTGGGATTTGACAGTAGCTGCGGCAACATTCCAGGTTTCCATACTCGCGCCCCCGTCACGAACGCGCCCTATGAAGTGAAATGAGTTACCTCCGCTCCCTGGAGCTTGAGGCACGACAAACTTGCAGGTAGCCTTCCGCCCTACACTTCCGTTACACTTTTCAAGTGCAAACTGATTTTAATGGTGGAAGTTTTCGATTTATACGCCACCAAAGCGATTTTACCTGAAAAGTGGAAACCATTTCAAATTTAAAATTTTGTAAGCTACATCATGTATACGTTTTCAATACACATATTTTAATTGCGTAAATTTAAATAAATTTCGTCTATTAAATTTAATTCTATAACCTTCTCATCATTTATTATCTTTATAAAACATAATGACACGTAGACGGCAGAAAAACAGCATATTCAGTCCGTATATTACACAAAAGCTTTTTGCTTTTGCAGAGCTATCCGTTCATTTTCCATTCTCGGAATATTTTTTTCATGTATCATTTTTCTTTCGTTTGTATGAAATAGAAAATGTTTATTTGTGCGGAATAAAATAACCTTTATACTAAAATATTATTATTATATGAAGCTCCGTTGCTTCTTTTTATGCAAATAGCTTTTAATATGATTATATTTATGAAGGTTGAGACTGTTTTTTTAAAGTAATTGTTATGCCACTCATATTTATTTATATTGCAAAAATTCAATTAGTGATTGACTTTATACATTTATAAATCTCAGGGCTATTTACTACAAATAAATTTGTATTTACATGACTATAAAGATCGATAGTGATATCAATACATAATACTTACGATTGTTAAAATACTGCATAGTAAAAAAAGGTGATTATACTTACATTTCGTAGAAATGATATTTACTTGTTTTACCAATTTCAATTCAATATGCTTAACTCATAAAAAGAACAGTTAACGTTACTTTGCTGTACATATTTCATAAATAAAACCGAAGTTTTTGTCGGCAGTTCTTTTCTAATCGAAAAAATATTTATTTAATTTTTATATTGGTGACATTTTAGTAAAAGTCAATGTTTTATACATTCAACTCATAGATATATCTGTTTACAGTAAATACGAAATACTTTACATTGAGATTTAATAAAAAAAAATCATTCAAATTATTTAAAAAATATATCTTTTGAATCGTATGAAAAGCTAACTTTTAAACTCAAAGCCGACTTTTATTTTTATAATTGATTTTAGACTGCAAACGTATGCAAAATCACTGAACAAACACACTTTTATAACTTACGTTATTTTTATTATGACTTTTACTGTAACATACCCTGATTATTATATTCATTTTTTATCAATTCGGACTTATAAATCAGAAACATTCTAATTTTTAAAACTTCATAATTTTGTTTTAAGCTGTCACGCTAAAAACTTTTTTTTTTATTATAAACAAACAATTTTGCACATATTACTCAACCTATGTTTGAAAAAATATTTTACATTTTATTTCAACGATTTTGATGTAAAAAAATATACCTTATAAATCATAATTGAGTTTTTTATTGTAGATTAATTACTTTTTAAAAAAAAAATATTCTCGCCACTGTGCTTTTCGCGACTTCTATTCATTCTACTAAAACAGATATATTATATCTGTTATAATCCACATCATTTCGACAATTATAGCTGGAATATTATAAATACGTCGTTCATAAAGCTCTGAACAACTACTGAATAAAAGCTTTATTTTTTTTCCATTAATGTTCTCTGCGTCTTTATACTCATTCAAAGCATTTTCAGGCTGCTATTTGAATGCCCGCCACCTATATTGCTCGTTTATTACAAAGGTTATAGTCTGGCTAAAAAAAATCTGTTAAAAAAGCTTTTATACACTTACGCTTTGTTTTAGATCGTAACGTCTGTCACATAAGTGTAGATTTTTTAATTTGTTTTGCTTTGTGATACAAATAATAATATATGCGCTAAATGAGACATATTCATTTGATGACTTATTATACTAAAACGCTTTTTATCTTTTTTTAACTAGGTTTTTTTTTTAAATCGGTCAAACAAGAACAAAATCAAGGTTATAATTCTCGCAATAGGCTAAATCGATTCTGATCCATAAAAAATAACGTGGTATACGAAAAAATAAAACAGAACAGTCACAATACAAAATCGCTAAAAACAGAACTATGCAATTCAAAACAAACTACAAATTTAAATTTGTGGTATCTATTTCTACCTTACCTGACCTTTACTAACCTATAATAAATTTATTATATATTTATGTATATTTCTATTACATTTTATTTAAGAATATATACTCCTGAATTATTTATTTTTCTTTTTTAATTCTTCTGACGTCATTCTTCCTTTTTATTATGTTGGTTTATTTCGTATGTATGTACATATATTCATTACGTTATCTTTGCTTTTTTTGATTCAACTACGTGTAGCTTTAAAATTATTGCTATTGCGTTCAGTTTCGCATCGTTCCTAAATACAAGTCATAAACTCAATAATTTATTGTATCAACTAGCTTGATCTTTAAATAAATATATTTATATATATATTTAAAGAATATATAAATATGTATATAGATGTAAATATAATCGATACCTAATATCAAAGGGAATCGAATTCAAGTTAATATACGAAATCAATCACCGCGAAGTAGCCGCAAAAAAACGTATTCCTCTTCATATTTTTGTGCTTGAAATGTGAATGACAATTTTTGGATTGAAAATAAATAAAATATCATATAAGCCACATTAAATAATTTCCAACAAAAGTTTGAAACGCTTTAATAAAGAATTTTTATTCTCATGTTTTTACAATATTTTCCAATTATTTTCATACGATTCTAAAATACTTTTCAAATTACAAACAGACTTGTTTGGAGAACCTTAAAATATCCTCCGGATATGATCTTGCTATTTTTACGTAATATTTCACTATGTCAGTGTATTTATTTAATTAACTTTTTATGTGTTTTCTTTGTGTAAGTGGCTCCCGTTTATATCTGTACAATATTTAAGAAAAATAACGTTGAATTCAAAATTATTAGACGTGAATTATTATTGCACAGAACGAAATCATCTCTTTACACGCCATCATGATAATAAGTAAAGGTAGTTGGAAAATGTTTCCACAAAATGGCAATAATTTCTACAGTTTCCTGCGATGAAAGAAACGTGTAAAAGAATGAGTTTGATGCGCACCACGCGAGTATTTTCAGAAGCTCGCAAATAACGAAACCGACAAATGAAAAACAGCTTGTTACAGGTGTCGCTTTTCCCGTTTTTTGCTTTCCTGATGAAGATTTATACAGTAATTACACGGAATTTATTTTCGTTTGATATGGTATTAATGTTTGCGAATATTCATTGTGTCTCTTTCAACGTTTTTTTTACAACGTGGCTATATTGACACGCAATTATTTTATTTTTATGAGATTTTATTTAAACTTTTATTTTCTCAGTGTTGATTTTTTTATTTTAATTCCGGCGTAGAAAACAAATAGTGATAAATTATACAGCCTTTTCATTTTGTGTCCTTTTTGTCATTTATTATAAATTAAGCAATAGCGTATTTTTTAACATTATATGTATATTTTTTTAAATTACAGTAAAACCTCTATATAACAAATTAATCTCTCGGTGTCCACTCCAGCAAAAATACGTTTATATTTTATTAACAAACATCTAACGCCGTCGATTATTAACAACAGTTGACACATTCGCTATTAACGTCTTGCGCTCCATTAGCCAGGATAATACCATCTGGACAACTAATAGCACGGTCCAATCTCCAGGATAATGTCTTTTGTAGTCGGTCTCTTTGAAGCTTTATTTTTGGTATTTCCCGAAATATTTCCGGGGCATAATTTTACAATAGTGCACTTAAGGGATTAAAAAATGCAATAATTTTTTTAAATATGAAAATTACAGTAGAGAGCTGCCTTATATGTTGATTTTAATAATATTTGAAGTCTTTACCTGCTTTGTATAAATAAGTTAGTTGTTTTATCTGGAAAGGCTGTATCCACATCTTGTGGGCGTTAGTTGTATGAAGTGTTGTGACCATCATTTTATTAAGTGAAGGAAAAAGCAATTTCAACGAAATATATTTTTGACTACCATGAATCACTTGAACAATTTTTTACAGAATATAGTGATAACGATGCGTTCAGTTAATATAAGTGCACTATATGGTGACATAGTAAATAAAAATGTTGGTCATTTTTAAATTTCTGTTATGATACTTTAGAAAGCTTCCAAAATCACAGTTATAATGATGATTTATTTTTTATTTGATAATTTTGACATCATATATATTTTAATAATAAAAATACATATTTGAGCAAAGTCAGACTATGGGTATATTAATTCGCTTTTTTCACATTTCGCTTCCTTAACGATACATATTTGTATACGTTCTGACCTGATTCATGATTACATCATGAATTGTTTTCAATTTATTTAATAATTTATCTAATCCAACTCCGGGAGCTGAATTCCACTTGAGAAAAAAGCTTTAATTGAAGACGGGAGAAACTATTTCATGTCTAAAAAATAATCAAATGCTTCTTGCTTGAAATGAAAAACGAATTGTTACCATGTAAACAAATAACGATAATATTGTAAAAAGAGCCGGCTGCGTGGTAAGGGTTTGGTTACGGAGGTCACTGTTCGAATCCCAGTACTGACAGCTAATAAAATTTATAAGCTGTCAGCACTGGGACAATAATTAATTTTATACAATCGATTTATGGATTTCTGTTTGGAGACATAAACGTATATGATGTTTTGAATTCTTACCTATCACCTATCACATCATACAAAACGGAGTGAGAGCGATTAGCGTGAGTGTGTTCGAATAAAATACAATGAAAAGGGACATTGTATTTTTGTAAAACTTATGGCAACGTTATTTATATGAAAAACTTTCAGAAACACCGAGTATTTCTAAACATCAATATTGTTATCTATTCCAGCCTTTTGGGATGATCTTACATTGTTTCCAACATTGACTTCGAGGAAGTAATCAATATAAAACAAAATTTTAACCAATAATAGCAAACTGTAGGTACTATATTTTTTAAGAAGGACTGCTAGCATAATGCGATTGGGTAGGAATGTCGGTACGTTGTAAAATTAATTACCCCAAAGACGGGCGATGTCTGTTCTTGGACCCTCACACAATACGGTGGTCGTAAAAACGTTCATGCTAAAATATTTCTAAAGTAAATCGATAATAAAACCCCATTTTTTTCAAAATATCGCCTTAAATAATACAAGAATGGTTTATTTTACAATCCGTGATAGCTTAGTGAATATTTTAGCTCAAATTAGTGGAATTTAATTACGTTTTCGAAGAAAATTATACCAAATATGATACGCGTTATTATGGTCACCATTGGAGCTACACAGATTGTCTCAAAAATACGTTTGACTTTTTGTTTAAAACCGTACTCAATTTGCTGGTAATACGAGTAAAATCTGGACCCAGAGTAGACTATTGGTATTGAGTAAATCTAGTGAGAGTGCAAAGTGTTAATTAATACGTCATTTTAAAATCTACCAACCTGAAAAGCAAGTATATAGAGCAAATACAAAAATTATTGCGTTCACCGTGAATGCATGATGTGAATTAATGACCGAACTTTTCTATTATCAGGACACTAATAAATCTAAGGATATTAACCCTCTAAGGAAAAGCGTTACCATACAGTAAACACCGTTGTCTATTAATCCCACTATTCATCCTTTTTCTACCTGAATATCGTGGCCTTCAGTCAATTTTGGTTAAAAAAGATACAGACTTCAGCTAGTCATTAGCCGCGGGGATGGGAACAACTATCACACAATGCAATTTTTCGAATTTCCGTCTATTTTGAATGGACTTTTTTGAAATTGTTAGTTATTATTTTACCAAAACTTTAAATTATTACGCTACTTTTACCAATATATTTGTGTTGAAATTATTTTGATCTAAAGAACTCAAATTGTACTTTTTTTCAAATTTCACGTTTAGCTATATTTCAACCTTGAATGTCTGTGTGACCGTACGGTCACACTCGTCCTTACTACTGTCTTAAACAATATTACACAGAGCCTATAAGATGAGTATAACCATATAATTTTCGATGAGTATAACCAAGTATTCGCTGCTGTACCGTTTTATTACAAATGTGTATATAATTTAATATGTGACGTAGTTAGGACAGCAGTATAGCTTTGTTGTGTACACTTTTCTCAGCCGTTCCGATCGTCATCTTTTCTTTATTACATGGCGAGATTCTAAAACAATTTTCTTAGTGCAATACTCTTTTGCAATGCTGTGATTGTTTGTCTCTGGAGAATTGCTATGTCATTTGTCATTGAGTTGGAAATCCCTGTCCCATATGACCGATTATCTTCTCAATTTCTTTGGCGGGCAGACTGCATGCCGCAGACTAGCCTTTGTGTGGCCCGCGGAGCAGCGGTAAGCCGTCTCTGAATGCATTCCCACACTATGATGCACTTCACTCTATATCAATTCTTCATCGGAATCAATACTTTAAAAATACATATATTTCATAAAACCACTGTCTCAATTGCAAATAATTATCGATCATTTGGTCGTTACGTTAAATTCTATTGGAGATTGGCTAATTTTTTAACCATTGGGCTATTGCTCACTACGAAAGGCTGATAGCTTATTCTTAAGAATTTTTATTTTTGGCCAAGCTTGATTTTTTTTACTTCAAAGAGAAATTTTAAAAACTGTAAGCACTAACTATTTAAGATTTAAATGAGAATATTGAGAATTCAGAGCATAGCAAGCATGTTTACTTTTTAATAAATAACACAATTCTGGTCAAAAACTTCCATACCAATTCTTAACAGTTGATAGTTGACAACTTACTGTGAATATTTTTTTTGATAGTTATGGATTTTCATAACTTACCTAAATTTAACTATTTATGAATAAATGTATTCGAGAGTAACAAAATAATAGAAATCTCAAAAATAATTTCGGATACTTTCTATTTATAATTTTGCACCCAAATTTTTTTCATGATTCCTTTATTGCACCAAACTGATTGTTTTTCAATCACACAGCTGTTTTTTTTCTGAGAGGGTAACGATGGAATGAAAGTGCTATGTAAGTATCAGTAGTAAGCTGGTCGTCGTCGTTACACATTGCGGTAAATATGCTTAACAACATGATACAGTCTTTCTTCCCGAAACTTCACTAAACCCCGCTTAAAACAATTTAATTTGCTGAGTAACTAAATTTCGGATGCGACAATATCAAAAAACCTAACCTAAATATTATTTAAACGGACAATTTATGCGAATCACGAATTATTTTTCCGAGAATTCATCGCCGTTTTCTCTATGGTATTTTCCAAGAAATTCCATTTGATATGTTGTGTCGACTTTTTCATACTGATATTATATTCACATAAATTAGCAGTTTCCCTGATTCCCATGTACTATACTAATTTAGCATTTTCTTATTTGTCATTAAATTTCCTACACAGCTGCATTGTTTTTCGTGGAATCTACTCAGCTGCCGGATCGGCAAACTTATTATAAGATAGCCATTAAATCTCTACTATCGCACGGAAATTTTAAATATCTATTATTTTATTTCTTGTTGTATTAAATATCTCATAAATGAAATCGGTACGACGAATCGTTTGACAACAAAGCGTCAGTGTTTCTTTTTAAAGTTGCACGTACGTTACATTACTGTTCTGGCGCATTTCAACAATCAAAATACATCACACATATTATATAACCGTAAATAATCATGCAATCAAGCCCACAACAAGAAAACCGCATCCCAAAATGTGTTATGAAACAAAACGAACGCGTCTTGCGGCTTCAGTGGTTTCAGCTTTCAGCAACAATGTTGATTGATCTTTTATTCGATTTCGAACGAAAAATAGACCATTTTTTTGTCGTTCGTTTCAGTTTTTCCAAGACATAGTAAGTCAATGACCCATGTGTTAGAACAGGGGTTCCCAACCTTATTCTCCCCGTTCCCCCCTTATACCATTGTCAGAATATAAGACTCCCCCTACCCAAGATACTCTAACTCAAAAGGTATATTCGAAATATTATACATATACGTAGTGTTGAAACTATTTTTTTATGTAAAGGTATTTATGTAACCACCTGTGTGGTCGAGTGGTCAACGGTGTTGGCTTCGGCTACGGAGGGCCCGGGTTCAAATCCCGGTACGGACAGTTTTATAAATTGATTTTTCAATCAATTTATGAATTTCTGTTCAAAGGCATGGATATATGTGATGTCTTGAATTCCCCCCTCTCACCCATCCTATCCTATGAACGGGGTGGATCGAGAGCGATTAGCTTACCACTAATCCTGTCCTAGCCCTATCCTTCTATCCCTACTCTCTTTGTAAAAAGAGAGGTTGAGCAACTGAGTAACAAGCAGTTCTCGTAGAAAAAAACACTTCTGTTGAGATAAACTCCATTAGGAGTCCATATGCTCCACATTGGGAGCGGACATGGCTTAATTTTTTTTTTATGTAAATGATATTATAAATTCACAAAGATTACAGATCACAATGATTTTTACTACCTAATTACTGAAATTACTGAAACATATTTCAATGAACAAAAACTTCAGTAAAAGTACAGGGTATTCAAAAATGTCATTCATCTGCATGTGAGTGATTTTATGAATAATAATTGATGAACATGTCATATTGTATTTAAAATAATACTTTTAAAGAACGATCTAACGATTCAAGATGATTTTTACTAATTAACCTACCAAATTTATTTGTAAAAAAATCCTATTGTGTGATTGTAATCAACTGTTTTTTTAAATAATTGTACGTAATTTTTACACATATATTTCAATCTATCTATTAATTAGTACTCTTTTATCAAAACTACAAAACAATTTGAAATATATTTTTTATTGACGATTTAACGTTCAGATTATGTGGCTCATACATTAAAGTACATTATAATATCTAATACTATAATCAAATTATTACAATGGTCTCACTTTTTCTTATAAGCTAAATAAATGCATTCTTGATTCCTGCGAACTCTCCGTGTCCTGATTTAAAAGTCAATATCAATGTTCTGGGGCCACTTGGAACCGCTGGTAGCAATTTCACACGTGTGATTTCCCTACACGTGTGACTGACGGACAGCCGTGTGATTACCCTTGCAGATTGACACATCCGCTGTAGTTAACCATTTATTGGCTCAACAAACTACACGTAGCAATCAACAGGACGCCCCATACAGAATCACTACATAAATGACTATTCAAGGCTGCCTATTTAAACTGAAGCGTATCTCATACTTCATAATGGATAATATTGATTGGGGCCGTCCATATATGACGTGTAATATATTTATAACGTCCATATATTGTGATGATTTGATACAATTTAGGTTAAAAATAGCCAACATTGTGTGACTTCATATATGGACGGCCCCTTACTCATTTTATATCTACGTCGACGCCGGGCTCGTGGTTGAGTAGTCAACGTCGTTGGCTTCGGTTGAGAAGCTTGCGGTATCAAATGCCAGTACAGGCAGTTATATAAATCGGTTTTCGATCAATATATGGATTTCTGTTCGAAGGCATGGAGATATCTGTGATGTTTACAAATCCTCTCCACTCATTATATCCGCAGTAGGACAGGACGTAGCGAAAGCGATTAGCTTACCAATAGTTCTCGTCCTAGCACTATCTTTCTATCTCTACTCTCTTCGAAATGAGAAGGTTGCTTAAGAAGCAGTTCTCGTAAAAACGCTTTTGTTTATCCATAAACTTCATTAGAGTCCGTACACTCCATATATGTAATATGCATATTATTATATCATATGGGCCCATTTGAGGTGAAGTAAGCCAAGTGGTATTTTAGAAAAGAAAGTTTGATCCGTTGTAATATTCTACACGTCTTAAAGAATCGTAAAAGTGAAATAACCTCACTTAATACACATTGCAATAGTGTTATCTCCGCAAAATAAAAATATGGAATCCGCCAAAATACCAACTAAAGACGCGATTGTACTTAAATGTATGAGAAAAAGTTTTACCATTTTACTAGTTGGCTCACGTCGCCTCTCGAGGGATCATATAATATTGGAAATATTTAATATTTTTTTTACCATGTCCGCTCCCAATGTGGAGCATGTGGACTACTAATGGAGTTTATCTCAACAGAAGTATTTCTACGAGAACTGCTTGTTACTCAGTTGGTCAACTTCTCTTTTTCTAAAGAGAGTAGGAGTAGAAGGATACGACAGGACTAGTGGTTAGCTAATATCTCTCGATACGTCCCGTTCATAGGATAGGATGGGTGGGAGGAGAGAATTCAAGACATCACATACATCCATGCCTTCGGACAGAAATTCATAAATCTATTTAAAAATCAATTTATAAAACTGTCCGTATTGGGATTCGAACCCGTGACCTCCGTAGCCGAAGCCAACGACTCTGACCACTCGACCACACAGGCGACATACGTCAGCATTTTCTCTCTTGGAACTTGGAACTCTAAAACGAATTTCCTATATTTTAACAAGCTTCGATGAGTGTAAGCTTTATTTCACATTTTTTGTTTTCAACTTTTTTTTTCGACCGTAGAACGAAAAGATGTTTTTTTTATATAAATTTTCATATATGTTAACCAGTCAAAAGTAAACGTCTCATTAAAGTGCTACGTCTGTTGCACGAAACATGCGTAACGGAGAAGGATTTAATAACCGTCACGTGTTGCTGACACTGTTTCAGCCTTCCGGTTCAAACTTGCTTTAAATAAATAATACTCTCGCATTAGTTTTAACGGCTCACGCCTTAAGTTTCCGAATAAACCCTTTGAGAGGTTCAAACTCGTGGCTAAGCAAATTTAATAAAAGCCGAGTCAGTTGTTGGGCCTCTACAATAATAATCGTATGCACATACCATGCGATGGGACAAAAACTTGAGGGTCTGAAGAGCGTGTTGCGCCGCCCATGAGCGTTCCCGCTTTCCGCCCTTTGAAGCTTCTCGCTGCGTTACGAATATGCAAATGGGAGGCCGCCCACCGTCTGAACAGCTGCTGCAGAAAGACCGTTCTCTTTAAGGCGTGCAAATTAACCGTTTTTCGTCTACATATTGTCACATCAATCAGAATATAATACATTGATAATGTATCACTTTATAAAATAACTAAAAAATGAAATCGTTATATCTCAAATAAAATGATGACAGAAAATGTGTAAATAAATACAGGAAAAACTCGAATTACGTTTTTTTAAATAATACTTAAATATAAGTGTTTGCTATAATTTTAAATAAAATGTTTAAATATCATTGTATTTATGTATAGCATGTGCTTTATCTTTTTTAATTCCATTCAACTTGTGTTTGCTTTAGTTTTTTATTAATAATTGCACTTTCTATAGACCAAGATATTGTATTATATTAAATAATAGTTCGATAACCAATTTAGTTCACAGTCTATCAAGAGAGCAACAATACTGAAGTATTCATAGCGAACTAAAACCAGATTTGGGCGCCCATTCTCAAAGTTCCAATGACATTGATTGTTTTTCCCTCCATGCAGGTTCGTCGCACAAAATTTTGTTGGAAATGGTGATGTAATGAAATTTTAATTGGAAAATTTAGTCGCATGCGATTCTCCAAATTTATACCTGTTTCCATAGAGCAGTTCTGTGCATGGAGCTTCTTAAAAATTGAATGGCTAATTGTTTAATTTCAGTGATTGCCATTTATTTTTTTCATGCGATCTACTTTTCAAATTGAAGTTCGAATAAGAGCATATTTTGTATAATAAAATAAAAAAATGCAAGCCTTTGTTTGTTAACGAAAGATTAAACATTTTCATTTTTAATTTCAACCATGTCCACGTCCAATATTGAGCATATGCTTATGGACTCCTAATAGTGAATCTAAACAGAAGTTTTTTTTATGAGAACTTGCTGCTTTTCAGTCGCTCAGTCTTTCCTTTTCGGAGAGAGTACAAATAGTAAAATGGGGGCACATGAAGAATTAGTAATCAAATAATCGCTTTCGCCGCGCTCAATTTTCTATGATTTAATTGGTGTAAAATAATACAGAAGTTTGAGCAGTTGAAGACAAGTTCATAAATCAGTTTACGTTATTTTTCCTTGCGGGAAAATGCCCAAGAGCTTGGACCATTGTGCTACAGGGTCGACTATATTTGTTTAAGAAACACTAAGAAGGAGTTCTTTCACATGTGAAAAATTAAATTTAAAAATGAGCTGTAGAATTGTATGATGTACAATATATACGAAGAACGTGTGTTTTCCGAGAGTAGCAAATGCATGTTAGAAAAAAACCTTGTTCTACCTTATTCATTTTCTGATATGATATCAAGAATCCGTCGCCTGTTACCAAAGAGCTACTTTCTACTAGCTGATTTTTAATTTAATAAGTTCGTTATCACATGGACAATTATTTTCATACGTATTGATCATTGTCTTAAAACACTTCTTTATTACATGTCTTGTTCCATAATTCTCTTTCTTTTGTCTAGCATGTTCATAAAATATTCCCTTTTATATGCCATTACATGACACGAACTATTTTACGGTAGTATTTTCCTCACGATCGTGTTAATCGCCCAAACATGCGAATACTTTATTTGTTTTATTTATTACGGTATTATTACAATCGTTAACAAAAGATCAATTGCGGATATATTTCAGTTGTTAGAAGTAATATTTTGTGGCAATGAAGAGTGCGTGACTAGGGTAATTAATATGTTTCTCCGACCCGAATTAATATTTAATGGTAATATTTTTCTTACCATATAATGTCTGCCTATGATATACCATCTAGTACCCACATTGTTACATATTGTCACGAAAGGGTATAATGACTTGCAATTAAATTTCTCTGCTAATTAATCCCTAAGATTTTAGTTTGTAAATGGATCGTTACAAATGACGTGTGGAAACGTAGGCATTTTCAGTTGCATCCCTTAATCAATCAATGTTATAATATGATGTCATTTAAACTTGCAACCCCTTCTTGTCTACATAGCTGTTAAAATTCATAGGCACATTACGCTATGATAGAGATGGCCTCTCGTATTTTTATATTTAAATGTCTGAATAAAAACCAATCTAAGACAATTATAGATAACAATATATAATGATTTTTTTCTACGAGATAATGAATTGCCATATTGACGTTTTATATACGTTAACCGTATAAACATAAAAATGAAATAAACTCTATGAGAATGTCTTAGGAGCTACCAGTTTTGCTTCAATGTCATGGTGCGTGATGTCAGAGCGTATATATTTGCTCGCTGTAGGACACCACAAACTATTCAAAATTAAATGTTTATAAACATTTGCATCAAGTCTAACATATCGTGTTCTTGTTAAATACATGAATGACCCTCCCTAGAGATTTGTATACCATTTAGATCTTACAACATTTTCATGTAGGCATTTTTATAATATCGACTAAAATAAATTCAAGTGAAAAATATCATTTAAATTCACATTATCATCCACTTATACGTACGTTAACTATTTTTAAATAATGCTATTTATGCTGGAAACATATTGATAGTTGTAAACAGCCTATAGATCAGCGGCTGTCAACCGGTGGTCCGTTTGGTACTTCGTGGATTAGTTGAAGTAACGTCGTTGTAACCAAGGATACACAGCGACAAATATCACACTTTTTATACACATAAAAAAACGTTAATTTTATTATCATTTCTTTTTCATACATTTGTAGTTTTAAATTAATTTATGCGCGGAATTTAAGATTTGTTTATTGTTTGTAGATTATTTGTTTTATGCAAAAACGTGTAAGTTTAAAAAAAAATACTATTATATATCAGTAAAATTCATCCTGCATAGGCTATAGTCTATCGAGTTACCGTATCTATGGCTTGATACATTAAACTTATCACCCTTCGTATCATTAGCAAAACTCATTTGTTTATTTTTCAACCCTTCTTCGGAGGTATGATATGATTCCTCCTCGTTCATCGGGATACTCGTGGATACGCATGTTAACTTTATTTCGGATTAAAATTAATTACATTTACCTCCATTATCAAACCACCCATAATTTATAACTCTCAACTTTGATCATTTTGGTTGATTAAATTTACTGATGGCATAATATTTCACGGCACTGTTCGCCAGACGGCGACTCCCTATCATAATATTTTATGGGATCATTATGCATTTGTACTTTTTTTTTAAAATGATTTTGGCCTTTAACCAACATTTTTCAATGTTTTTTTTTTAAATTTACTTACACTTTTACATAATATTATATTATGATTTCGATCACCCGAAGAGAAATAATATATCTGAGGCCAAATTTTTGTAATCGAATTCAGCGACGAAACAATCTTATTCCTAATAAATTACCCATCAATACGGCATCATTGATCATTTCTTTTTCATCTTTTACTGGCGTACAATTAACGAACTCTACATGTTTATCCATTTGTTAAATTGAAATTGGTAACAATCCGATTATAGTTATTCGAACTTAGGCCAAATACGACTCATCTGAGGCCAAAATGAGAATACGAATAAAACTACATAAGTATCTAAGGATTCGTATGTCTGAATTACTTCTTCTCCTGAAAGGTAGAACCAGCCTGCCAATCAAATTGTTTTTACTAAAAAAATTAAGTATTGCGTCATCGATTGTGAATAAATAATAAACTAACAAATTGCACATATGTATAATATCACTTTTAAAGAGTCACTGACAATTGGTGGAAAGGCATTTTTTCAAAAAATAAAACACTCGGCTGAATTGTATCAGAATGAAATAAGTTGATAATCTCATATATAAAAACGAATGTTTGTTTGTTCGTACTTTATGCGTTACCACACCGCTCATCCGATTGCAATAAAACTTTGACAAACTTTTTGCTTGCACTTCTGCGAAGGTTATAGGCATAGTAAAATTATTTACAGTAGGTCTTATATATAAAAATCAATGTTTGTATATCTGCCGTACAGTTCATCTTGACAACGTATGCTTGCACTTGTGCAAAGGTTATAGTACAATTAACTTACAGTAGGTGACGCGTGTGTCGTACCATAGACAATCGGCAGCAAACTTCAAACAGACAAAAAGAAAACATACACTTCAATAAACAAAATTAAAACACAAACTTTTTCTTTCTTTGAGTGGCATTGCAACGCTTGCCGGAAACCGGGTAGTGTATAATAAAAATTATGCAAAATTAGTTCAGAAAAGTGTTTTATTTTTTATAATACAATTTATTTCAATTGGTTTTGAAAATAAGTATCGAGCTATTTGCCAATTTATTCATTTCGTAGCAAAATTTAACTACTTCTCCACAAACCAAATCCAAATTCTATTTCTGTAGGTACATGGGCACTTTGTTAAAGTGGCCGTTTTTTACAATGGTTATTCAAAGCGTTTTTGTGAAATTTGTGTTAGAAAATCACTGGTTTTCTTTTACTTTTTTTATTGTAGAATATTCTCACCATACCTATGGTGTTTTTCCACAATATTACTGGAAAGAGGGTGTGAGGTACAACTATACTATGTCGATATATCAATATGGCCAAAATTGACTTAGTATAAATCACATCTAGGGTATCCAATCCCGGAGCCTTTTTCCAATCCCGGGATTTCGTGATTGATTAATTTTGAATCCCGGGATTGAGATTTTCTCACCGAGGAATTTGAAATCCTCAATTCGCTATACTTTTTCCCCGATTGTCACAGAACCTCGTTTTTTTTTTGTTTTTAGCTCACCGAGGAATATGAAATTCTCGATTTGCCAATTTCGTGTCAATTTTCGGGATTTGGTCAAAATTTCTCAATCTCGAATTCCCGGGATCGCAGCCGTATCAATCCTGGAATTTCGGGATCAGAAAATTGAACGGGATCCCGAATCCCGGGATTGGATGCCCTAATCACATCGCATGTGCAGATTTATCCCATAAAAAAGTTTAAAAATATCTATCGTCATGCAAAATCGGAGATCTATTATCCATTTTACTGTCACAATTGGAGGCTCTTTGCCGTGAAAAAGAATTATATAAAATGGAACAGAACACAAAATATTTTTGTATTGCTAGAAAAAAAAAACAAAACGAAATAGGATTAGGGGAAGTTTTGTTCTGCAATAAAGGCCTGCAATGAATCATCAAGGAACAAATAATAATATCGCTTCGCTTTTTTTCTATTAATTAATACGTATTTATTTCCCCTGGCTGCCAGGGGTAGTCAACCAATTAATGCTGCGATTTTTCTCCGTGGGGGTTCTTTTATTTATTTACCTTTGTAGTATTTTTGCTACAGTTGGGTCATCGTCCGCGTATTTATACTGCGCTTAGAAAACATTTCTGTAAAAATAATGATCGTTTCACAAACGTTTTCAATCATTCTATCCTTTTATGGAATACAACAGTTACATCTAAACTTGTTTGATGAAATATTCAAAGCAGCCATTATAAGTATGAAATATTTTTTGAGATTTTCGTAATCGATTAATAATGAAAAAATCTATGCTCTCACTGTGGCGGTATTCGAGAGCAAAGGTTTTCAAATAAAAATGCTAGCCAGTGTGTGTGTTAGTTAAATCTACGTTTAAATTTAATCTAAAACCAATTATCTGAATTAAATAACGGATTGTATCAAATTTCTATTATGCAGCCAAATACTGTATAGCCACAAATATTACCATTGTGAAATCGAAGTTTATCAGGAACCAATACTTTGATATCTTGCTACCAAAATTCAGATTCAAATATTCCAAAATCTACCCTGCTTTTAGATATTCAACAGATTAACCTGAAAACAAAACAAAAAATATTAAGTTATTCATTACAATTTTGTTTGAGCTGACATGTTATTTTAATAAAAATATCTTGATTATATTATTATGGACTATAATAATTTACAAGAAAAATATAATGCTTGACTCCACTATTATCGTCAGTCAAAATCAAGACCCTAAGCTTGTTACTCTATCGGAGTTTTCCGTCAAATTGAAATCACTGTCCATCTTGATATTTGTTCTTAGTGAAACACCGTTATTTACGTGGTCCCCACATTTCTTATTCCTACCTATTTACTTAATGAAACTATGTGTAGCCTGCCTCATGAAACCAGTGACGTAGCTAGAAATTTGGGGCCCTCATGCAAACATCACGCAAGCCCTCTCTCTCTCCTTAATATTTACAAATGTGGGCTATTTTTTCTTTAGACTCTCATGTATCGCAAGACTTCGATCTGAGGTGGCTACGCCATTGATGGTAGTGGGCCAAATATTATTTATATTTTAAGTATGTTTCAAAATAGCACGTTTGTGCAGTGAAAAATAAAATTCTTTGTATATATAACAGTTAATTTTTTTTAAAATTAGTTTGTTACATTGAGTATGAAGAAAGTACTGTATTCATAAAGATTCTGTCAGCTGAAAATTTTGAATAAAAAGAAATTAAAAACCCTTTACGAATACTGATTTTGGGTGTTGACTATAAAAAAGTGTTAAATTTCTATTACGAATTGTTCGTAATGTGATATTTTTCTGGAGAGTTACTTTACCATGCTACATGATTTCTTTTATAATATGTTTTTCTACTTCTGTCAATTTACACCTTCTCTTCGATGTCATTAAATTCTGGTTTTAGCTATTTCTTTTTAATATCACTACATACCCATTTTATTTTATTTTCACAGGAGACTAGACTGAGATGGCAAGTGCTGGGATGCTGCACAGAGGAAGAAACACAGGACCAGAGTAAGCCCCAAAATTATTTTTCTGTGTGTGTCTCATTCTGATAAAATAATGTTGGACACCACACTCCTTTATAACAACTCCCACGTAGTTAGGGTTGGCAATCCCGATAGTCTGAATGTTTTTGTTATTTTAAAATACTCGAGATTGAAAATATGACTTCCCTAGATTGGATTGTTATATATACCTTTAATTGCTTTAACTATGGCGCAGCAGAAAAAGTGGAGTGGGTTAAAATATCGATGGAGCTTCTTGTTACTACTCGATAAGATATTAAGTTTAAAAGAAAATTGTAAGATTGAACATTTTATGAGATTTTTTCTTGATGCGAATCAAAATGAAAAACGTTGGGCAGTAATGGACACAAAATTAATCCAAAACATGGAAATTTTTGCTTCATTTTGGGCTTAAGTCTCAGCGAGACTTAAGCCCAAAACATCAATTTTAATTTAAGATCTCGAATATGGGTGTTTGTAAGGTAATGCCTCTTCTCCTCGAATTGATATCGAGTGACTCGAAAATAAGAATCATTTAATATTATCTCGTGCGATTTTGAAAAATCAAAAATATCTGGTGCCTCAGTCGTTAGTTGTTGATCGTTAGTTCAAGATATATTTTATGTAAAAAAAATGAAAATGATAATCTCTGAAAAATTGTAAATCGATTAAAAAGAGGCTCCAGGATTTGATGCCTTAATAGCTATGTTTCAAATAGGAAAACTTTTAAAAGTAATATCCGCAACATAGAAACATATGTTTTTTTTTTTTTACCATGTCCGCTCCCAATGTGGAGAATATGGACTCCTAATGTAGTTTATCTCAACAGAAGTGTTTTTACGAGAACTGCTTGTTACTCAGTTGCTCAACCTCTCTTTTTCCAAAGCGAGTAGGAATATATGGATACGGCTAGGACAGGACTAGTGGTTAGCTAGTCGCTCTCCATACCGTTTAAGGATAGGACGGGAGGGGGGAATTCAAGACATCACTTATACCCATGCCTTCGAACAGAAATTCATAAATCGATTGAAAAATCAATTTATATAACTGTCCATACTGGGATTTGAACCCGTGACCTTCGTAACCGAAGCCAACGACGTTGACCACTCGACCACACAGGGGGCGAGTAAAACATACATTATGTTATTATAAATTTGCAATTTCATTAAATTTAGGAGTAAAAAAAACATATTTAAAAATAGGAAATCCTTGAATCAAATCAATGAATCAATAGTACAATCTGTACATATAATTCTTTCACAGAGAAAGTACAGACAGTATAATAATGAACATTTCTTGCTTAATCTTGATTACACCTGTTATCAGCAGATGCGATTTGCAAATATAATATTATGTATGTTTTACTCAATTATAAATAGTGATATTTTTTATTGGTTATCTGATAACAATTTGTTGACAAACTGACTACTAAAGCATTTGAAATGTCACAACTAGAACTCAGTGATGACCTAAATCATTTCCATTGATTTATTTCAAAAAACACGCTGACAATCTACTGCTATTACGTACGTTTCAGGTTACATACTTTATTTAATATTCTTATACTAGTTCCTATAACCATTTTCAACCAATAACCAATTTATTCGAAATGAAAGAACAATCACAGTAAAATATTTTCTTTTCTAAAAATATTAGTGGTACAACTTATGTGGAAATTTTAAACATTTTTACATCATGAGTTCGAAAAAATATGTAACACTGTAATGACTTCGATATTTTATATTCCAGGGGAGGAGACGAGGTGCAGAGGTCCTTGGAGCTGTTAGATAGTGTACTGAGCGAATTCGAGGAAGGCGAGAGAACTGTGAACGGCGCTGTGGGAAGCGCGGGCGGCGCTGGTGAGGGTGGAGAAGGTGCGGTGATCGGAGCGGCGGGAGGAGGGGGAGGTGTGGGAGTGACTACAGCGCCCGCCGCAACTCCTGACGACGACAGCCCTTCGCTGGGCGGCCACCAGTCCGAAGACGATGGATACATGAGCATGAACGGAAGACGGTATGCATTACTATTTGTAGTAAACCATTATGATTATTTTTTTATCAAAATATAGGAATATAATGGGTGTGGAAAAATTGAGGGATTGAAAAGATTTAGCTGAAGGATCAGACTCCTTCCTAAGTGCTGATCAAAAGGTACTTAACGATAACCTGTTATAAGAGAGATTAAGAGAAAATTAGAATGGCCAAACAGGGCGTATCGATAATGATTCGCTGACCACTAATCTTGTCTGAGTCTCATTGTTCTATACCAACCCTCTTCCGAAAAGAGAGGTTGTGGAACTGAGTAACAAGCAGTTTTCATAGAAAAAAGAAGGGTGTAAGATAAACTATATTTAGAATCCATATTCTCCACATTGGAAGCAAACATAGTTGAAAAAAAATATATGTAATATATATACATATTCATCAATTTCTTTATTATACGTTTCAGTTAATTCAACAACTTTATTAGTTGTCTGCACCATGGATATTAATTTCAATGATAGTTGTGACCTGCACTACACAAAGTAATAATAATAATATTTTGTCAGCTATCTGTCATGCTTGTAAACTTTTTAAGATAACTTTATTTATATGTAATGCAAAAAATATGATATAATATGTAGTTTTTCCAAAATCTTACACTATATTTATGGAAATTCCGTGAACTGGAGTGACTAGAGCTCGCTCATTTTACTTTTATTAAGCAACTGTGAAAATAAATAAAACCAAACCATAAGCGGTGAAGAGTATTAATAGATCTTTGATGCTAATATTGTATCGTAGAACTCCAGTTCATGAAACAAAATAACAGGGCGCTTAATATAACAGAGTGCAAAAGCTTTCTCTTGTCAGCTAAGATTCATTCTTGACCACAGACTAATAAAATTGTATACTGATTTTTATGATTTATACAAAATATAACGTAAATAGTGAGCCAATTCTTCTCTGTTATTATAATTATTAGCATCATTATAATTTGATAAACCATAAGTTCTGTATTCACGTGAGATCTAAGTTGGGTAGAAAAGAATGAAAAAGGTATAATAAAATTTTCCATAGAATACTTAGAATAATTTGATTAGTAAATGTCCTCAAGAGATTGGCATATAATAATCATATGAAATAGTCAAGTAGATATACGTAATCCAGCTTTAAAGCGGATCTGGCGCAAAAGGTAGAACTACCTTTCCCGCCGTTAAGCAGCAGTCGAGTTAGCGGGTAGAACTACCTTTCCCGCTCAATGTGTGTTAATATATAAAGGGCAAAATTTGTTGATTCGAGGTATCTTAAGCTCTTCACTAGGTTTATGGAGGAACCCCCGTAGACACTTGAGCTGTCCCTAGAGAAGGTGGACCGAGAAGGTCCTGGGGAATATATAGAAGCTAGGTGTGAATGAGTTAAGGAAAAAAGTCAACGACAAAGATTCATGACTGAGAGTCGTGCAATTGGCAATGGACCAAAATTAATCATAGCATCAGCCAAACAAGCTTATTAAAAATACATTATCTTCCTTGTACTAAGTACATTCTGAATAATAATTTTATGAATGGCTTGCAGCATATTATATATATATATGTGTGTGCTTAAGAAAAATATGTTTTTAGCGGAAAAGTCTTTAAAAAAGAGTTTAATATGCCATAATAATAACAATACATGTATGCATAAAGGAGTAAGAGGGGCAGTCATAACATTGTTCTGAATAAATAAACTTCATGTTGGAACATCACATTTTCCATCTAATTTCATATCAACTGAGCTTAGGTAAAAGGGATCAATCCTCATTTTTTTATTGGATAATCACAATGATTACAATTTAATACACAATCTGTCACAAGAATCTAAGCCGCAAATGCTGAACAAGTATCTAAATTTAGCTTTTAAGTTTAAAAAAAGAAGGGCTTGTGAAAATTGCAACCACGAAAGGACTATCATAAAAGGTTATCTTAAAGAACTTAGAAAATTTATATTACTTTGAGTTAATAAAACAATGGTCAACAAGTCTTTTATTTAATAATTTGACTTTGGCCGAAAATCGTTATTTTGTTCTGTGTGGGTTGATCACTTTTACCTAGACACAGTCGACATAAATGAAAATCTTGTTTTAACTCATTTCAATTTAAGACTTAACACCTTCTTCCTTTTGCGCACAGATATTATGTAAAAGTATTTAAAAGTTTACACATACTTGAAGCGTGATGAAAGATCGCTAGATCATCATTTTAAAGGGATGAATATATTTTATTCTTGGAAGATGTAAGGTTTCTCATCTTTATATTTACAATGAAAATAGAATATTAAGACATTATTATTCAAAATTTAATATTTTACTTATCAAGTTATTGACATTTTAATTTCAGAACGAAATTTGCACTGAGCTTCCGTCCAACTGAAGAGAAAGGAGAACCAGTGACACTAAGTGAACCGATAGCAATCAACGCCTCTCCACTGAACATCACGGAAGTGACTGTCACAACAATCAATGTAGAAGGAAATGAAGAACCAATTTCCCCGCCACCCCCTTCAGAAGCTGAAAGGATAATCTCCACTCTGTTGCCTAAGTGAGATCAATTAAAATATTACCTATCATTCATGAATCAGCTTACATACTTGGACTAACCCGCACGGAATCTCTATCGTCAACAGGCATTGTTGCAAACCACCTTGGATTTACTCACATTGATTTTAAGACTAATGTGATACGAGTTGCTCTGCAGCCATCCATTATCTCTTGAATACCTTTGAATACAGATTTGTCAAATACATATGACAATGTCGTCCGCACACTCGAGGTTGCATAGCTTCTTTTGGCAATATCTTTAAATCTTTTATCAAACTCATTCCGTAACAGAGTTTATTTTATTAATATATTGATCGTATTCATGAGTTTTGAGATTTAGCTGCCATATTTTCCATATTTTTAAAATCTCTCCTCCTTCTATTAATGTAAGTTTACCAAAGGTAGCCGGTTATAGCGAAATGTGACTTCTAAAACCCAAAACTGCCACAAACACTTCCGCTCCTCCCCACTATTGCTACGTGAGTGAAATGACAAGTCAACTCTTGTTTTACCCGTCGGGTTTTAGAGAGAGACTGTCATCGATAATCAGCTAACTTCAAGATTGTAGCTCTTTGTCTCTGTCGCATGGTTTGTCGCACAAGCTGTGTGGGACGGGCATCATAGATGTGTAGATATCGACAGGCGGGTGACTAAATAGTTATACGTGATTGACCATTTCGGTCTACGCTTTGGCCACCCCTGTTCCATAGGGAAGACCGGTGCGGACTATCAAAGACCATCTTATAATCTACTAAGCAGCACACCAGCGAGCTGTTGAATTCGTTGCTTTATTGAAGAAGGCACCTAAGATTGTGTATTTGGTTCGGGCAGGATCTGCCAGGTAGGAACCCGGCCTGATTTTCCTTATGGATATTCGTAATTTTAATCCTTATTCTTGCCAAGACTATCTGAGCCAGGACCTTGCCAGACACACTGAACAGTGTTATGCCACAGTAGTTTTCATATCAGAGTGGGTCACCTTTTTTGTCACGAAATACTTATGATTTATGAAATATATAAGTATTATGTGAAATGTAAATCCTTCACTTCGACAATGTTTTTCATGTTCCTTAAAAACCGTCATCTTCTTAATTTTCAATTTATCTGTTTTCAGAGTCAGTCCATCGAACTCATCGAAAAGAAGTATTACCAATTTAGACCAGATAAAATCACCAATATTGGGACCAACTGAACCTCTCGTTACTTGCAATGGGAGATCTTCCAACTCAACACAAACCACACTGGTTAGTAACGTTTTTACTGTAATAACATTATTATTATTTTAATTACAATCAATCTACTCATTATCTTCTACATTAGTCAAAAATGATGAACATGCATATTGTCACCGTACTGTAAAGACTGCACGGGCCGAAATGGCATTATCCGGTCCAGACCTGAGTCCTAATACCACACTTGTTACCCGAACTCGACCCGAAGCCCAGATTTATAGTTTTTGACCCGAAAAAAACATGATTTTTTAAAATTAGCAATGATTATCATATTTTATTGAACTGACAATTATAAAATCGATCTGAAAAATTCACCAAACGCTTCGTAGCTCTCTCATTTCAGTGATGGTTTTTGTAAAAATATGTATACGACCATTTGAAATATTTTCCTGAAAATTTTCTTCCTTTGGCTATAGGCCACATGGAAATCGCTGGGTTAACTGATAAAGCCTCTATTCTTGATATTGTATGTTACATGATTATATATAACATCAAAATATATATGCATTTATGCCGATCTGACACAAATAAAGCCAAGTATTGATAGGCAGAGAAATTTTACCGTCATTAAATCTACATTGATAATAATAACTGGTGTAATGAATGTATCTATTTCCAGAGTTATTCCAGACAAAGAATTCATATCCAAGAATTTTTTTTATACTTTTCATTTTTGTCACTTAACGGAGTATATAACAATGATATTATGCTATTTTCACATGGCTGTTGATTTGTGATTATTTATTTTATTTCAGCCTAAAACTCGTCATCAAAGACCTTTTGGATGGGAAAAAGGGTCTCCGACACGAACAAACGCTATAGTAATCCAACAACCCTCAGGACCACAGTGCCGCTTTTCATCCCTACCATATGGAAGTCATCAACCGCCTCCGTTTGCATCGCCGCCGTCGTGGCTTCCACCTCGTCACAAGAGAGATGATCGCACAACTAAAATTAACAACTCTCTATCATCCAAGAGATCACCGAGTGTGGAGTATCCTAAAACAGCCTTTCCGCTATCCAATAATTTTAACTACGAAAATGATTTCGTCCTGGGGAATATGCCTTACAATGAACATCCCGTTACAATATATCCAGGAGCCAACGTTCCATACACAAAACAACTCAACTCGCCAACGTACAACCTTCCCAAATCTTCCCCATTATCAACATCATATACAGCCAAAACGTCTCCCATCTCTTCTGACCCAAAAAAAGTGAGCCGAAGAGATAACCGTTCAGACGGAGAATTGCTTTCGCCGGGAGGCAAAGTTCCTCCCCGCACGTTAGCCGGTTCTATGGAGAGACACAGAGAAGTATGCCGAGGTCCTGCGGATCTGCCTAATCTCACTCACCTATCAGGCAAGCGGCCCGTTTCCGATGCTGTTGATGATGAAGAACATTTCTCAGATGACTCTTTAGAAGAGTCTCTGCCTCCACCACCCCCACTGACTTTGACACCGTCAAAGAGAAGCTCTATTGCATGGGAAGTGTCTTTAGATATCGATGACCCACTGTTAACCCCGGGAAGTACAAAGGTAATCTATTTTGCACTATATTTTTTAATGTTTCTTACGCCTGCCCCTTCAGTATTCCTTATTCTCTTTCCTCTCTTTTGATTTGTATTGATACGCAAAAGAATAAGTAATAATAGGGAGCGTGTCTGATCAAAAATTGACTACAAAAACATACAATGAAAATATCGACCCATAATCGGCAAAAAACTTACGTGACACCATTCGGCAAATTGCGTTTCAAGCCAATAATTGTTCAATATCGCCTAAGGCGTCAGTGACTGAAAAAATTTAGTGAGTTATCTCATTTGCCAGATCTTTTTTAGGATCTGTGTTTTGACATGTTATCGTTTGTTCCATGTGGACCTCGGTTGAGAAACGCTGAGAAAACTGAAAGTGGTCATTATAATACAGTAGAACCTCGATTATCCAGACTAATTGGGGATGAAGGTAGTCCGGATAAGGAAAAATCCGGATAATCGAAAAAAAACACAATTGACAGGGAAAGACATTCCGTCTGAATATTTTATATTTGTCTTTATTTACATATAGCTTCAGTATTAATTTATTTTTTATTAAGAAATTCAATTATTGATTTTTGCTTAACAGCTAGCTGTTATTTTTGAAGCTGCCAAATCGCGAATACTTTTAAGACTTTTAAGTTATCCTGGGTTACAGCTTCAGAATGTGCAGGACCAATATCTCTTCCCTCACAAATCTTTTCTTTGTATTCTCGATCTTGTTCATCTGAGGCAAATGTTTCTTTAGTTATTTTGTCATCATTCAAAATTTGAAATTCAAGATCGTTTGAATCTCAATTTAACCACTCGGTAGCACCTTCTTCGTCACATTTAGCACTTTTTCACAAATCGTGCCACTGCTTCCACAATGTTTAGTATAAAAAAATTAGTATGTTACTTGAACTTTCTAATAGTCTTTTCAATATTTCGTTCCATGATTTTCTTAATGTTGACACATCTAAAGAGTTCCAATTGTCTGCTCCCATGTAGCAACAGTCTTGTAAAGGTTGAAGAAATGTAACCGTAAACATTTCATCGATCTGGTTAAATAATCTATAGATGGAAGAGTTGATTGATTGTCTACAATGTGTTTACTTCTGGAATGAACTGTTTTTCATACCACCGCTTAAAAACTTTATCCATCCAGGCTTTTTACTGATGGTCATATTTCAGCAGATGACTTCTTATGTTTTTAAAATATTCCAGGGTTCTTTGGTTTCCAACAACGCAAAACAAATTATTATGCTTTCCATCACGTACGTAAACATCAGTGGACGCAATTCGCCACGTGAAAATCGTGAAAATCAAAATGTTTATTTAAATATTTGGAACAATCCGGATAATCGAGGTTCTACTGTATCAGGACAGGCATTGACCATATATTACTATTTACTAACCGCACTTAAGGAATTCCTTTTTAAACTCAATTTCAAAAAAAAACCTTCTCCAGTAAAATGTATAAATTGTTGGTTACTATTTTCTGCCTATTATGGGTCGATATGCTTTACAGCTTTTGCACTTAGTTGTGGTACTCTCGTCAATATGAAAGTTATTTATAAAAGTGAATCTACAGTCCATTTTTTATATAGTAATTTTATTTATGAAAACCTGTTATGAAGCTAATAAATTGAGAAGCATGATGAGAGCTATTAAGCTTCCATATAAAAATTATTTCATTGGATAATGAAACATTCTTTTCAACTCTTTCAGGTTATTGGACGAAGAAGAAGAAAATCAGGCGACAATTCTAATTCAAGCACAAGCTCTATTCCTCAAAGAATTGAAGAATGGGTTTCAGAAGGACAAGGTGATTACTGGCCGCCCCCTCCGCTGCATTGTTCCACTGAAGACGAAGTTGTGAGTCCTTTCTCTGACACTGAATCTGAGCAATTACCCTTGCCAGAAGATATATCAGAGATCAATGCAACAGGCACCTACATCATTCGACGAGGGAAAAAAGACCGTAAACATATACCCGAATTCGGCAAAAAGCCACACAAGCCTCCGAGAAATATTCAGCAGCATATCCAGAATGAATGCAACCGAAATTTCGAAGGAGATCAGTCGGTCGAAGGTTCCAGTCTGTCTATAAGTGGAATGTCAATGTCAGGATCGCACAATTCTGTGTCTTCCCTCAACTCTCGACTGAGCTCGGATTTGAGCATTCCTCACTCTCGTTACAGTATTGACTTCAATTCCAGATTTAGCCGAGAATTGACCACACCGAATTCTCGCTACAGCGTTGACCTGTGCATTCCATCTGCAAACCATCTCGGTAAAGAGCTAACTTCTCCAAAATCACGTTTAAGCTTAGATCTAAACAACGGATCAGATAAACATATTTCTCGTGACTTTTTCCACGACAGTCCGAAGAATAAGAAACTGCAAGACAGCAGTAGGAGTGATGTTTGCTTCATTAATAAAAATGCAGTTCCCAACAAACTCTCTCCGCAAAATAGATTTGCAGACTTCAAGAAATACTCATGCACTTTCGATAACATACAATCTCTCATGAAAGAAGGAGTCGAGACATCTAACGGCGGATCTCACTTCACTGAAACATCCTCTGACCTGGGAATAGTTCCACCGTCTGTAGTAAGAGTTGTATCTCTGCCTAGCCTTACAGCAGAAGCCGAATCAGCTGCTAACCGTCAAATTCTTACAACAACTGTGGAGGAAGAGGAGGACTTTGAAACTCCTAGTCACTCGAGTGAAGACACCTCACCTCTAAAGAAAATAGAAAACAACATCAGCGCTCTTCTGAGCCAAGGTCGAGATGCACAGTTTGCCGCTCAATATATGAACAAAGATTGGGATATACATAAGGACGAGTATAGTAATGATGAAAGTGAAATACCTTTGATAACTAACATGGCATATAACTCTAGCGAAAGACACAAGCGCAACGATATTCAGAAATCTTCCAGCCACAATGAGATACCAAACAAAAGATTGCTGGATTATCATCGTGAAAAATCAAATAGTAACAAAAGAAACGGGATACATAAGTCAATGAGTTCTAAGGAAATGCCTGTCACTTTCAATCGTCAGACATCATCCGATTCTACGGGATCTAGTGGAGGAGATTTCCCGATACACGTGCAAATCGTGGAACATTCTTTTAAACCACTCTCACATGATTTTGGTCCATTGCCTAATTCTCCTGCGTCACCTCAATTCCCACCATTGCCTCCGTCTCCTGTTCAAGAAGACGATGATGAGTATTCAGAGATCATTCATCCACTTGAAAAGACTCACATTTCAAAATCAAAAGCGGACACGTTGCCTACGCCTAATACAGATATTTATCACAGGTACATATTATGATTTATTTCTTGACATATCTACTAGTAGCATTCGTATTGGATGAAAACAAATCATTTTAAATTTACACTGAATATGATGGACATTGGGGTTCTTGACACGAAAATGGACTATAGTAGACTTCCGCTTAGTTAATCATAAGTCGCATTTGCTGGTTAATCCAAATATATTTTTAAAGGATATAACACATCATATCAATTGGAGAAATCCAAATTAGTTTATTTCTTTAAATTCTGCTTTGAATAATAAAGATCATTTTGATTTTTAAAACATCATAGTTAATCCACATCCAATGTGAGGTGAAGTGTAAGTGCACCATATGTTACAATATGTGGTGTCTTTGGTGAAAAGATTTTTCATTACTATTTGCTTGAACTTAATCTTCACATTTATCTCTCATTACTGTTGCTCTGCATCAACTTACTCTGTACATTGATTGAAATTATATTACTCATAATATGATGATAGATAGATATTATTAAAAGCCAGTCTACATTGAAACATCTTATCTCATACATATCTCTTCTTAACCAATGGCTAATACTCAATGTGTTGAGCAAAGGAATCTTTTATTTCAACGTATTTAGAAGTTATTGTATATCAGAAACTTGATTTCAGTTTTTTTTTTAAAACTGAATAATATTTGAATTATAGGAGGACATTCTAACTTTCAAAGTTGTTTCTTGCAATATAGTAATTATTAACATGGTTTAAATTAAGTCTCGTAAAACAAATAGTCTTTACTAATCATCAAACTTATAACGAAATTATTATTCAAAAAAAGACATGAATTGAATAACTGTCATAGATCATAAAATGTCATATTTGTTGACCAGTGATAATGTAAATAATACACCCATCCCTCGCTTAACACGAAATATAAATATACTTACTATATAACCAATTACTTTTGTTTACAGATCACTTGATCCGCCAATTGTACCTCCACATCGTGAACCGGCCACAAATAGTCTCAAAACACGCTCCATGGATACTGGATTCAGTAAAAATAGGCGAAATAACAATTCAAATAAAAATATGTCTACTGACAGAAGGACACTTCCATCAGGTAATTATTGATAAAAAAAAAACACAACGACAACTAAAGAATAATTAAGCATAGTTAGGCAGACAAGAAATTGTCCAGCCAAACCACTAAGCATTTATATTTTCGTATTTTGTGCATTAAATAAATTTTAATACAGGAACAGTTGACTGGATATTTTTTGTACATTTCAAGTAAAATAATCAACACATGTAAATTTGTAAGAATGATTCATATGACCAACCATAACTTCAACATTGTCACAAATTGTATAAAATCTTTTTTAAATTCCAGTCAACATTGTGTCACTGTAAATTATTTCAAAATAGTTAATTTTCACTGTATGCATAGCTAAAATATCTTAACGAAAATCTATGCTCTGACAGAAAGCAACCAAATACTACCATCAAAAAGACAAACTAAAAAGAAAGAGAGAAAGGTTCCATAAATTTCAGGAAAACTTACGTACATTTTTTAAGAGAAGCCTGTTTCTATAAATGCTTAATAAAAAAAATAGTTTTTAATTACTCACAAAGCAAGATAGTATTTTTTACACTGTTTTTGTTTTGTGAAAAAAAAACCACATAAAAAGAGACTATTTTCACGCACATGCACATATTTTGAATGGTCTGAAGTACTCAACACAATATCGTTTTGAGTATATAGACCAGTGGAAGGGAACCTGCAGCCTTTTGGCTACTGTGATGCAGCCTTTTGACTTGATCAAAATATTCACTTTGACCAAAAAATTATATGTAAGCGTTTGGAAAAAGAGCGCAATCAACCCATTATACATATATTCGATAGTCGAAAAAAAAGAGGGGTGTCAATGTTTTCTTTATGGCCTTAAAAAATGAAAAGGTTTCCCACCCCTGGTATAGACCATGGATGGTCATAAATGAGATCAATGAGAGTCAGATTCTGGATTCCCATATGTACAAAGAACCACACCATAGTCACACATTCTCATGTAGTATTAAATAAACTCATGTAGTGCTTAATCCACAAATCTTAATTGCTATATGAAGTATGAAAAAAATGTTGAAGAAGAGATATTGGGAGCCACATGCGGGACTCAGAGCCGCATTTGCCCACGTCTGATATAGACCGTCCAACACAATCACAATTTGCGTACTTCAGACCTTCAGGGCCGGCACTACCATACATGTGAAATAGGCAATCGTCTAGGGCGCAAATCATTAAGGGGAGCATAAATTAAGTGATCAAATTATCTTTTATAATCTAATAACAAATACTAGTATGTTTTTTTATGCTTGTATCTGTTCATTCTAATTATGTATCGTATTCTATGTACTGTACTTAAAAAAAGAGAGGTTGAGCGACTGAGTAACAAACAGTTCTCGTAAAAAACTTCATTTGAGAAATCTCCATTAGGAGGCCGTATGATCCACATTGAGAGCGGACATGCATATAAAAAAAATATTCCATAGTTCGTTAAAAAGGGGGCGCGCCAATAACCATTGCCTAGGGTGCCAAATAACCTCGCGCCAGTACTGCAGACCGTCCAAAAAAAGTGTATGCACAAGGGAATAGCTTTGCGCAGGTGTATAATATTATACTACAAATTATAAAAAAGGTCAAAATATTCTGTTGAAGCGTATAAAGCATAAACCTTTACAACCATTATATGTTTCACCGGCATTTTCAATACACATTATTTTTCAATATCACCTTTTTATAATGTTTTGTTTTTACAGATATGGGTATAATGAGTGGAAGACGTCGTACATTTCAACGTCAACGTGGACGTGAAGACACCTGCACCGGTGTCGGCTTGCAAACATCCGCCAGCTTACCTGAGACTCCTGTATTTGGACGAGGCTGCGATGTTCCTCGCACACCACATCGACGGACTACGGAAGGACCGCGTCAGAGCAATACTATGAATTCGATTCAAACAATAAGTAATGAATAATAATAGACATTAAAAATGTAGACAAACTTAGTAACCTTGATATTTTTCTCTATGCATAAAATCATTACCCATGTTCATAAAAATACTCATCAAAATTTACAAGATACTGTTCTAGGCAACCCTTCGCAGTTACTACCACTAGATAATTGTTAGGGAACAAAGATATTTTCAAATAATTGATGCAGTTGATTATTGTCAATTGGTGCAGATGATTATTGTCAGATTAACAAAGAAATATGCACACCTTTGAAAGGTCTCAGTAGCATCAAAAGGTTTATTTTTGTCGAGTCATTTTTCATATTTGCAAAAATGTTACATGAATTACTTTGAAAATTGCGTTTCTTCATTATAATGAGTAAATATTTTCCATGTTGTATTTAGTTGACATGTATGTCGCTTCAAGTATTTTCGCTCAGTGACCACCATTTATAATAAATTTTATGTTTTTTATCACTTCACACAGAAATTGTGTCTACATAAACTTGACTTAATATTATATACCTCAACGAAGAATTATTTCAAACAAAATCAATGTTGAAAAATTGATTATGTTTTGTAACATTTGAAGGTGGCAGTTGTACTGTTGGAGGGTACGGCCGCGGAGGTGGTTCAATGGAAAGGGCTATCGCTGGAGCAGAACTTTTGAGACTCGCCGGAGGACCTGCGAGAGGATGGTATCCTAAACAGAGACATAGGTAAATTTACCAGTCAAATCATTTTTCTAATACGCCAGGGTGAATTAATTCAGTTGTGAGGTTACTGTCATGTACAAATAAAACTTCTGTTATTTCACCAAAACAAAAATTTAATTATTAACTCCCCCCATTTCATTCATATTCATTATTTCAAAATCAATTTCATTCAATGCATATTAAATATTTACCTTTATTTTGATTTTAATTTTCTTAGTAATTTTGTTTTTAAACGTATTGTTTAATTATTTTTTACTCACTGAGCTCTCTCTAGTAGCGTCAAATTGAGAGAACTGCGAAACTTTGCAACCATTATTCAAAATTATTGCGTAAGTTTTCTCTAGAGATCTTTAGAAAATCATAGATTAAGTTAGGTTACATTGTTTTTTTAATTTATTGAAATATCATAAATGTATGTTTTTCTAAGATAAAATCAACTGAAAATGTTGTCAAAACTAATCCATTGAGCTTTCACCTAACTTCACAAATGAATATTACTATTTCTAATTATCAATAGAAAATTGTTATCATTTGTTCTAATCGTTCCAATGTTCATTCAAGAAACGGTCAACTAAAATTATGTTTATTCAAAATTATTACAGAACATAATCTAATTTTTTTTCTAAATTTCTTACCTATAAAATACATCATTATATTGGCGAGTCGAAACATTTTTTGCGTTGTATTGTGACTGTATGTCATTCTTTCAAAAAATTAAATCTCTCATCACTAACATTAATTTGACTCTTTTATTCCATCCACTATGCTGAAATGAGTTTTGTAAATATGTTCTTTGCTAAAATTTTAATATTCTCAGTGTAATATTATAAATTCCTTCAAATTGTTACATACAATTTTAGGGTATTTGGTAAGTTTATATGTATTTCAGCAAAAATTGTCTTGGCCATTACACCAATCACAGATTAAATTATTGATAATAATATGTTCACATTTTATAATAATTATTTAAAATAATGTATCAAAATAATCTTTTCTCATTCATTTAATTTGAACATTGTTTATTAGCAAAGAATTGAAAACATCATTTAAATATTTCTTACCTTCAACGCAGTACATAATTTATTACATTACTAATGCTTGTCAATTTTCATTTGCATCTCTGCATATTAGTATGATTTATATTCTTATGAAAAATTTAGCATAGCAATAAAAGCGTTAAGCTAACCATTTAATATCATATTATATTTGCGGTGAAAGTAATCGTTTTTGTTTTAAATTATAAATTTTAAAATATTTCTCTTAGCATTTTTCTTATCCATATTCTTATTTACTTCTTGATCTATTATTTTTTCTTTTTTGAGAATATATTTATATTGAGCTTGTGTATTTATTAACATGAAAATGGACCATCAGCAGAGACATCTGAATTATAGTTATTTTCATTCATTATGGAAACTATGTGTTAATTGTTTTCATGTTTTAAACAAAATTGTTTTCTTAATATGGAAAAATCTAGTCTAGCTATATAACGATGCAATTAGAAAAATATATAGTGGTACATTTTTTCTTTCTTTCTTTACTTCCCATTAAACTCAAATTCTTACAGCCATGCAGTTTTCATACCAAGGTATTTGTTACATTTTTATGTTAATTTAACAGTTTTGTTTATAGGCCAGCGTCGATTGAACACTTGGAACGATTGCCCATGTCAGCCTCATCGACAAGTCAACATGCAGGCCCGTGGGATAGCTCTCGTAAGCCATTAACACTTCCGCCTAACTTGACGCCAAAATTCTTCCAAAAATCTCCACGTGAAGCATTGCGGAGAGTCACCAGTTTACTCATCAGAAAAGGTAGGAATATAAACAAAAAAATTATCTCACTCTATAGTCCAAAATCCTCTTACTATAATGTTTTATGGTCTAAACCAGTGTCTACCAAATTGTGTGCCACAAGAAGTCTCAGAGTGTGCTGCAAAGGAAGTAGCCTCAAAACTGTTGATTTTAAATAATGCCTATTCATTTAAATTGTCTTCAAATTTAAATACATCAAATAAATAGTCGTTACGTTCGTACATAGCGAGCAACGCGACACGGAGATACAGTGTCCGTAGAAACGAATTCAAAAAAATGAGAGCGGTTACAGATGGTAGATGAGAGGTTACGTGTTTGTTTATTTAATTTAGAGCAGCGTGTTGACAGAATTCTTTCTAAAAATGAATGACATCCTTCTTATTAGTAAAATTATTACCACCATATGTTAATAAAATATTTAAAAATTGTTACCTACTCTTTATTTTCTATATTTATATTAATCAGGTACATTTCTTTTTTTGCATGCAGTTTTATTTGGTGTTCCGTGAAGTAAAAAAGTTTGGCAGACACTGGTCTAAACAATAACAATGAATTGCAATCCCAATCTGTGTAAATAGAAATAGAAAAAAAGTAGTGAATAATCACGAGTATGTTTCAAAGACTTCAAAGTGTAAATTTTTGGCAAAACAAAAGCAACAGTGAATTCTATACTTGGTAAACTACGCCATTGTTACTTTTTTGTGCACAAAAACTACATCTAGAATTTTGTATGTCTAGCTGCTTAATGATAATAAACAAACCTAGGTCTAAGTATGATTATTTTTGTAAAAAAAATGTACTCAAATAGCATATTTTAATTACTTTTGCGAGCATCATTTTTATTATAAATCTATTTTACTTAATTCGTTATGGCTTTTTGAGGAAACATTAAGGTGGTTATTACCAGCGTAAAAAACGAAAATTTAAATTTTCCCGGTATGTATGACATTCTTGTCTTACTTTGCATTTATGAACATGCTCAACCACAAACAATAATACTCCACATGTCAATCTACATGTATGAGTATAGCTGCATGTCATTTGTGAACAAACTAATGTAACCACTAATTTTTCCAGATCATTCATATTAAATATAAGACAGACCTCATGATGTCGTTATCGATATTGATGCAAATAGTCACATATTTTTAGAAGCCTTTATTTTATTATTTTAGAATTGTCTCTGAACGAAAATACATCTCATGTGTCATGTCGTTTCTATAAATCACCGCTAGAGGCCGACATCGACCCACCGGCTTACTTACAAATAAGCAACATTCCATTGTGTCATCTGGAAGATTATAATTACATATTTCCAATCGGGACTTAATTTGGGAATTTCTTATTTATTTTGTGCATTTAAAAAACCTAACGAGAAACCGATAAGATAACTATTAGGAATATTCTGGAACAATGACTAAGCGGCATTTCCCGCTAAGGATGTGACATCGACCTTGGTCACCTTGGCGACAGAGCGAGAAAGATAGACTGTGCGATCTGTATTAAATTAGAGAGTGATGGAGCGAGACGGGCGCGTCGTGCTGAGGCGGGCGTTGCCTCGCTTTCAGCGACCGTACTTGGAAACCGATAATTCGAACATTTGCCTCCATACACACTATTGGCGAATTGCTTCATCTTGAACTCGCAAAAAATACGCCACAGATCGCGTGGGCGTATGATTTTTATTGAAATTATAATATTATCAATGGGAAATATACATTACAAAAAAAATATATCGCACTTCTTCCAAACTCTCATTAATGTTTTCTCTAAGAAATAGATGTACTGCACTCAGTGTGAGAATTGAATATAAAATTATTGGTGTTTCCTTTGTAGTTTCCTTCGCACTATAAATTATTGTATAGCTATGTGAACATTTTCGTCTCAATTTAGCACGAGACGAAAAGATAAATCTATTTCACTGATTTGTCAAATAGTACATCGCATTGCGGAACTTTCATAGTATGTATATCGATGATCATCTCCATTTTCGAATGCGTGTCACCTAATAGGTAAATTTATTAAAAATGCATGCAGGTTGGTAGGTACATAGAATTTCGTGCAACTCTTCAAGAAAATAGAATTTTAGATAAATCATACATAGAAAAATTTACCTTGTATGATAAGGTACATTCATCTTTTTTTTAATCTTCTCTTTGATACGTCAACAATGTGATGTTTTCTGTTTTTGTTATTATTTTCTTAGAGTTATTTACTGCCTACCGGGGTCCCGATATTTTATAAAAAATGTGGAATTGTTGTTTTATTTTTTAATGTGAATATAGGTACATACTCGACAACGTACTGCCGGGCATTTTTTCGACCGATTTATCAATTTCTGTTCGAAGACATGGGTTTGAAGTTGTTTGAAGGTTCCCTCCCACCATTTCCGATGCTTTAACAACTGGCCATAGCGAGAGCGATTAATTTACCTCTAGTCCTGTCCTAGACTTATCCTTCTATCAATAACGACTGACTTATCAAACAGTTATCGTAGAAAAACTTCTGTTTAGATACCTCCATTAAGAGGCCATATGCCTCCACATTGGGAGCGGAAATTGATAAAAAAGAACTTCATTCATGATTTTAAACATAGATTTTATTTAGTAATTTTTGCAAACCGTTCATTTTAAAACCGCTTTGTCTTTCATTTTATAAAACCAACATAATCTAACTCTCATATAGTTCGTTTTTTACTACTTTCAGTTTTTATTTACAGATCAATATCACTATCAATGTAAGATTTTGAAAATGCGTTGATCTTCTTACAATTTTCAAAATGATTTGTATTATCATTAATTTAACTGGGGGCAGGGCCGCACTGAGACTGATTTTATAAAGTAGTATGCTCGAGATGTAAATAATATAAATGCTCACGGTTAGCGTAACCAGGCATGATCTATATTAAAAACATGTAAAATTCGTTAAAAAGGTGTTAATTTTCAGAATACATTTCTACCAAGAATTGTCAGTCATCTTATATGGGGTTATTAGTGTAATTGAGCTTTCGTATGTTTTTCGAATTATTAAAGCTGAAATCTATTTTTAAATGGTATATAAATGGACTCAAATGTCCACAAATTGTAGTGCAAGTCATATTTGAAGCGTATCTACGCTCACAGGCACATAATACAGTGTTAAGTTAAACTGGCGTCCATACTCTTTTAGCGAAAGATTTCGTTGACGACCATAGACGTCCATACCCTTCTTAAATACACTTCTTGTCGTGACAACACGCTCTTTTATAGAATAGTGTAATATTTTACTAATAACTAAAGCCCTTCGTCTACATTTTGAAGTGGTCTTCAATCAGTGCTGTACGGAACAATAGAGTTTGTGTAGACATCTCTGACTATAAATGGCTGTACATAAAATAAATAAATTATGACAGAAACAACTGTAAGTGAATCGATGTTGAAAATTTGTGTATCAATCATATAATATTATAATATGTAACAATATTAAAAAGTAAGTATAGATTTGTTAGACGTCCTTAACATTTTAAGTATATAGTTATAATTATAAACAATTAAGTGACATTCACACGTCATCAAGGCATTTTATATGATCATGGCTGGTTTCACTCATCACAAGCATTATTTTTTCATAATGCTTGTGATTCATAATGCTTTCACTCATCACAAACCTTTTTTTCAGCATGATATAATGCCTTTCCACCAAGTATTGATAATGAACACATTAAAAGTGATCAATGAAGGTAGCACGGTTAACTTACTGTCCTATCAGTGCAGTGACAATCATTTATAGTTTGTATCAGTGTTTCTTTTACCAATTGTTTGGTACACCTTCTTATTAGTCTTTCTTAATTTTAATAAAAACACAATATTCCTTTGTACTTTTTTCCCTATATTTAATAGGTCGGAACCGGTTTCGGCCATTGCGAGCATTGTCAACTGACAAGAAATATAATTTAACAATGCTATTTATACAAAAATAAATTTAAATGAAAAGTTGTAAACTACAATTGGTAAAAGAAACACAGAAGAATATTGACAGTGAACATCCTAAAAGTTTCTTAATTTTGTCTAAATAACCCTGTTACGATTTATATTTTCATCAGTTGATAGTGCTATTGATGAGCGAAACCAGTACGACCATTAAAAAATAATTTGGAATTAGTACACATAAGTGTTTTATAATATGATATAATACCATTTCACCAAGAATTGACAGTGAACACTTTAAAAGTGATGTTCAATACCTGTTTTTCGCTTTCAAATCAAAAAAATGTTTCACTTACATACGACGTATTATTTCTCTTGAAATAGGCATTTTTTAAATTGTAATAAATAGTGTCTGTACCAAGAAAATCTTGGTACAAATAACTGACTATTTAGACGTTTTAGCTTGAACGAGTAAAGTGGGGATACAGCTGATATTATCGTAATGAAAATAATTATGCTCTCTGACTTAACAATTATTTACAGCATTTTTCTATAAGTTTCAACCAGCTAAGTACCTGTTATGGTTCTCTCACCTCACGTGAATTGCTCGCATGGATACATTTTCCCACACCGACGATCAGATACATAGCTTAGTTTCCCAATCTCGAGAGTGTAGACTTGGGAAGGCGGATCCGTTAAACTTCAATTTAATTTTGAACAATGCATATCATAATTTGTATTCTTATTCACACTGACATTGTTTTATTTTTATATCAACGAAAAGGTCAAAGGTTTTGACACGTCTGGTCAATTTTTATCGTTTTAAATGTACATTTCAAAAACAATGCCAATTACAATTAACAGCTATTGATAAAAATATGCATCCCAGTTCACTTGGGGTGGGTTTTATAGATTATAGAACATAGTCATTGTGCTACTATCTTTGTAACTAATTGCATCGTACTTCCTCGCTCCCATTTGGAATGTTATACTTCGTCACTATTACTAACCAACAGATTGGTGAGTAAAAAGGAAAATAAAAGTTTTTATGATAAAGCCTTAAGCATCGATTTTTGATGTTACATAGATAATTATAATATCAAAATATAGATGCGTTAATGCCGATCTGACATAAATAATAGTTCAAAATAGACGGACAATTCCCTACCATTAAATTAGCATTAACAATAAATGCTTTTTTTGACAAACTGGTATAATGCAATTGGTGCAATGGTTTTGTTACTTACCAACAGGTTACGTATTAAGCATTTGAGAGGCCCCGGGCGCAATAAAATTTGGAGGCCCTCTTTTTCAAATTACTAAAACTGAATTTAAAATATTAAGTCGGTTTTATAGAATATATGTTATTTTGAAGCCCCTAAGATTGGAGGTCCCACGCGGGAGCTTCGTGCGCTTATGGGGTTATACGCCACCGGTGCCAGAAAAGTGACGACTTATTCATGAACGACTTCTTGAACACAATGCATTTCAATGGGAACTAAAAACTTGAGTCACTATTTTAAGAAAAAGACTAAGAAAATTTAGTCATACGCACCACGACCGAATTGTTTGCTCATTATGAATTTCTGATAAAAATAATAATGTACGTATAATTGCTAAAGATGAACAGTACAAAATACGACAACATACAGTTCCCCTATACACCACGTTCTTCGACGTTTCCTTAATTGCTGAGGGTGCCAATTATTCGTATTATTGGCTGACTCAGCAATGTCCTTTTATCTGGAGCGCTCCTGTGATGTCCTTGTAGATTCGTACGAATATGTCAGAGAATGATTAATAAATTATACGATATGTGCTCATAGAAAAAATCGACACTTGTATTAATTTGTCGAAATATAGAATATTTTCTTCAGGTGTGCGCTCAATTAATCTGTGATTTCAGGTAGTGTCGATAATTTTTCTCACGTAATTTATTTAAAATAAAATCAGTCAGAGCAATGGAATAATAATACATACATACATCGATAAAATGTGGTTATCTGAAAACTGACTTAACGAATTATCACAATCAATCTTATCTGAAGAGATATGAGAGCGCAATATGTTTAATGAAATATGTAGGTACAGAATTTCAGTGGTCATTTCGTTTTAGATTACTCGCCGAAATATTATAATACACAATATTTCAGAAGAAATATTAGACCTGATCTGATCTCCCATTCCTACATCTCAGTAAAACAAAAAAAAACAAGTATTCGTGTATTTATATGACACTTTTCACCTAAGACAAATTTTAAATTATTTACGATTCCATCTGGGATACTGTTTTCAGTCAAAGTTGTCGCACGAGTCTATTGTGTGACGTTTCATCAAATCCACATCTATTTTTTCTTAATTTTCCCATAATGGGAGGAATTATTTGCCGTTTATTGAAATTTAATAAATAAAATTACGCACCTTTGACTGGTGTTGCAGCTACAGTTTGGAAACCCTAATACATAGTGTAAATTTTACTGTTATAGTTTATTTGTGGATTTGTACGTGAATTGTATATGAAAATAATAGCAAATATTTCTGTGTCAATCTTTGGCAATCTTCTTTTTCCTTTCTGCAACACTTCACTCTTACAATCCAAAGTAGGTAATTAATTACATGTTTCCCCGAAGAATTGATATTTATAATTATTTTACGAAAAATTGCGTATTATCACACAACACTGGCATGTTGAGTAACATTCGATGGTTTCAATAACTATTTAATATAATTGTACAAGTTTGACTAAAACATTCGCCCTTTCCTCAGACCATGGCAAATAACGGACTGGAAGCCCACCGCTGCCTACATACATGCATCAAGAATACAAATTATAAGTTAACTTGACCTCTGTCTGGTATGCATCAGCTTGCAACGGCACTGCTATTAAATTGATCAATAATTTATCTTATTAGTTTCTTGCTGAAATCGTCACCGTCTGTAAGACTTTTGTACCATGAACAACACCAAGAACTGGTTATGACCCAGTCGCTCATCATGCCTTGAGAGGGGAAGTATTGAAAGGTGAGAGATTAAAAGATGGCTGTTCATTTTTAGGAATGCGTACGATAGGAGGAAATAGAAAAATATCAGACATCAATGTTTTTAGGTAGTGATATATAACCCTCAATTACGAATCATTATAGAAGCCTCAATACTTTACCACTTCGTAAATAAAATATACACTCGAACTCTTTTTTACAGGCTTGTTTTTAAAAAACAAAATGCTTAATTCAATCCTAAAACATTATGCGATAAAGGCGATTTATGTCAATCCCTCATAATTGTACTATGTTTCTTAATAAAAATACAATATTATGAATAATATTTTGTGTTATTTACTTTTTGAGTCTTCCTTGTTACCCTTTCTACAAGATTTGCTATAGCGCAGTGATTTTTTTTTCAAATAACACGGTGTTTTTAAATTCTGAGAACCGATATCTTATATACGGTTTTTTGTGGAACGTATCTACAGAATCTTGAAAAATGAAAACGAGTGTTTATATTCCGAAACACCTTTCTATTTGCATACTACAAGCCATTAATTGCCGATGATAACAAAATATAAATACATTCATGGTTCACAAACGATTACAACTTTCTTATTTTATTTGCATAAATGTTAGTAAATATTTTGTTGCTAATTGAAACATAATTCATGCATGTTTTCTGATTCAATTGAAATTATGACTCATCGCGGGATGCGATACGGAACGAACTCTTCCGAAGATAGATGAATGTAAGTTTTTATTCGATTTCGGTGAACCGCGAGATTGCGTATCACCAATTATCTTCATCATAACTCAAAACACTCGTTACATTCACCACTTACGTTACTCATTATCGCTTCGTTACAACCATTATTATTTTTTATGAAAAATAAATGCTTAAATTTTAAATGCTTACACACTTTTCGATAGCGAAATGCCAATTCATTATCAGTGCTTTACAGCGGAGTGCGTAACCGCTATACCCACTGTACGGGCCGAAATTTTACAAAATTACCCGGTCCGAGCCCGAAAGACTCAGGCCCGACTCAAATTCCACACTTCTTACCCGAAGCCCAGATTTATATTCCTCAGTACGAAAAAAACACGTTTTTTTTACAAATTTACAACGAAATAAGATTTTATACTTTTCGTTACGAATAATATGACCGCATGGCTGACTTATGACACGAACATAGTCTGAAATATTATTTTGAAGACATAATTTCCTTGCCTGGGCCCGGTCCGAACCCGAATCTCAATTGCGCGTACCCGCCCGAGGGCCAAGCCCGGGCCCGTGCAGATCTCTAGCCCACTGCTTAAATCAAAATATGTTATCATCAGACAAAATGATTTTTACGAAAATACTTAAAATAGTCGGAGAGAGTTTTAATTTAATTTAAATTTTTAAAATCAGAGACGTACTACAATTTCGCAAACATTTGTAAATGAGTTGAAGTCGCGGTTTTTATTCACGACTTTCCTACCCTGTAGTACTATCCCCGCGCGCATCGTACTTATTTGAAACTTTCAGAAACACTCAACACGATCACGTTTTGAGTAAACAGACCGTCCAACACAATCACGTGTCGGATATTTCAGACTGTTCAAAGTATGTACTATGCGGGCGGGAATAACACGTCTGGTAAATAAATTGTTATTACAATAGTATTTACTAGCGGGCCTATTCCCGCGGGCGTAACACGTATTTTGAACGGTCTGAAAAACCCAACACAATCACGTGTTGAGTATTTCAGATCATCTTAAATAAGTTAATGCCCACGGGAATAGCACAGCACTAGTGTTCATGTTGGTTTTCGGTACAAGTTGTCAATGTTTTAGTGTTATATTAAGAATTGCTGAGTCGTCAACTTTTAACAATTTTTATTCCTTATCCTAAATTTTCATTTTCCTTTTTCTAATCTACAGTAAGGCAAAGTACAATAGGTACGTAAATAAAGAGTAAACGATATCGTACAAAAGGTGCGTCACCTTATACCCTCTGCGAATTTAACGACTCCAGCACTGCCCATAAATATAATATTCGAAAATAGTAATATGAAAATGTTTTAAAAAAATGTTTTCATGAATCACCACCGTTTTATTATTCGAATGATAGACATTATCTCTCCGTCGACTTGTTTTATTTTATAAATAAAATGTCTATCTAATTATTGTCATCATTCATCACGACACTGTCGGAAATATTTAAATACTCACTCAACCATTTATTTATTGCGGCCATTAAAAATTTACTACAGATAAACACACGCAAGAAAATTGTATCGCAGTTTTGATTACAAGACACGAAAACTTAGTTACGATACTGTGGTAAAAATATCATAAATAAATCAGACCTACGCATTGATTTAATGTATTTATTGTTGTCAAAGGCAATGCGTTAACATATCCAATCAATTGATACTATCTTAGGCTGTTTTACTTACAATGGGCTAAGTTTTTTTTCTTGATTAACTCTTGCGGCTCGGAGACTAGAAAAATACTTGTCAGCCGATGGGGTCTTTTTTGACCCCCAGTGGTTTCCTCATTATAGGCCTTATTCTTATGAATTTCAAAAAAAAAAATAGTCCAAGGGCTTAAAAATATCTCTTTGCATCATTCCTCATACATTTTTTTTTATAAAAATCTGGTTTTTTAATAAATAATCATATTTTAAGTTGCGCGTAAAAAAGATGTCATGCCAGCACACATATGAATTGACTACTGACGAGTGTTCTCAGCGTTCCAAGTTATCATACGAACAATCGTTATCGCGGGCGCTAATCACCTGATAAGCGTTATCGCGTATTTATATAAACTACAAAAGGTCCAAAAAACTATGATATAAGAATACCTTAATTATAAACATTGTATCACCCATATTAAAATAGATATTTACGAAAATGTTGGTATTGGGGTCGCATTTCTTGAGCTTAGAAACGGAAAAGTTAAATTCAAGATACTTCTGGTGGCCAGATACCGTTTGAATGAACCTGCATTGTTCCGATGCTTTTCAATTTATAATATAAGTAATTTCTGCGTATAATATCTGCTATTAACGGGTTCAAGTCCCAGTACGAAAAGCATTTTTTAACCGATTTCTGTTCGAAGGTATGTGTGTTTGTAATGTCTAGATATTCCCTCACACCCTTCCAGTCCTTAAAAATAACGAGGAGTAGCGAGAGCGATTAGTTAACCACTAATTTTGTGCTAGCCATATCATTCTTTCCCTGCTACTGTCTTCGAAAAAGAGTGGTTGAGCAACTGAGTAACAAACAGTTATCGTTGAAAAAAGTTCCGTTTAGATTCTTCAATTAGGAGGCCTTATGATCCACATCGGGAGCGGAGATGAATGTAAAATATATATATATAATTATTTATAATTAATAGATTTGTAATTGGTAATGTTGGGCATGTAAAGACACTTACTGTTAAAAACCACATTTGAGATTTTTATTTAATCAATTGAAGATTGTATTTTTTTTTAAACCATGTCCGCTCCCAATGTGGAGCATATGGACTCCTAATGGAGTTTATCTCAACAGAAGTGTTTCTACGAGAACTGCTTGTTACTCAGTTGCTCAACCTCTCTTTTTACAGAGAGAGTAAGGATAGAAAGATAGGGCTAGGACAGGATTAGTGGTAAGCTAATCGCTCTCGATACGCCCCGTTCATATGATAGGATGGGTGAGAGGGGGGAATTCAAGACATCACATACATCCATGCCTTTGAACATAAATTCATAAATCGATTGAAAAATCAATTTTATAAAACTGTCCGTACCGGGATTTGAACCCGGGCCCTCCGTAGCCGAAGCCAACAACGTTGACCACTCGACCACACAGGCGGCATATGTATACATATATCAAAAGAACTACCTTCAATGCGAGTGTGCATACTTACGATTAAATATGTACCTGCCGCGCTCACTAACTGCAAGACTTCATCAGTTACGACTTACGAGTTACAACTTTAGTCAGACACCCACCCAAAGTCATCTAATAATGCACTTCTTACATATTATAAACCAATAAATGTTCTTGCAATCCTACAGTATTTTTTTTACTATATTTATTAGAATTTTATTTTGCGTTCATATTAATGCCGATCGGAATATGATATTTTGTAAATTGTTCACCATCTTGATTCATCATTTCTGTGTATACCTATATGTATAATATTATCCTTATCGTATTTTCGTTTGTATAAATTTCATTTTCATTTTGTAATAATTATCAAAATTCGAATCGGTTCAAGATAAGACAATTATTATAGAAACTACATGTCGTTGTTTTGCATTAATTACAATTTAATATTGATATCTCACTTTATTGACATCTTATTACTTATTTACTATTTAATCATATTTCAGCAACATGTTATCTCGGATAAATGTAATTGTGAACATTTGAATTGATTGTATGTTAAATGATGCCATTTAAAACGTCATGGAATGCATTAGTTAAATTCTATATCATTATTCTCTATTTTAAGGTTTATATTCGTTCATTTAGGTTTAACTTGTGATTTTTTTAACAAAAAAACTGTAGCTTTGTTTCATTGGTGTTTCTTGTGCCACGATTTATTTTATACTATAATATTGTTGCAACGACTTAATTGTAATCTTTCCGCTTCGTATATCTTTGTGGTCGATTTGATTATCATTATGAAACCACCATGCTTACTTACACCTTTTCATCTTGGGCGCCAGTAAGTATTTTTGACATGATGACATATTCGCCCAGATACTTGACAATTCATATCTGGAAAATATAAATATTAATGTCAATATTATCATTGATAAGATTCATGATTAAAACTCTAATATGCAAAAAATATTAATTCCTTTCAAATAATTAATTTGAGATATATATTGAAAAATATGTTTAGTATTTTCGTTATCGGTTACGTAAATAATTAATCCAGTCGTCTCATGAAATTTTAAATTCACTGATACTGTCTAGATTCTAAATATTTAATTGAGTACATCTTCAAAACCAGTTTGATAGAGTAATCAATTCACACCGGTCCGCAGACTTTTTATCTATTAAATGTTTTTTTTGTCACCATCATGTTTATAACTTTGCCACTAACATTTTTTGACAAAGAAAGTGGTTATTTGAAGGCTAAAAGTGAGAGCTCATTCGTTCATTCATTTAGAATGGTCTAAAATTGTTTGAAAGATATATTGGGACTTTTGTTTAAAGTCATTAGAATATTTTGATATAACCATAATTATTTCGTTGACGTTTTATGGTTGTCTGGCCGTGACCGAGAGCACTGCCTATGAAGCAATCTGGGTCAAACAGCATTAATTGTACTGTCGAGAAAAAACCAATTGAAAGGTTTTGGACAGGTGTGCCATACGAGACGTTTTTTATTCAATGTTAAAAACCCTGAAGCCAGATGTTGAGACAACGTAGCCATTTTTAAAAAACATTCATGTCCAAAAAAGTGCTATCTCAAACACAAAAAAACGATTTCAAATTATGCTGATACGCGTTCACTTTTTTATGAATTTATAAACATCAATTTAATATTATTTTTGCTGTCTATTATTTCAGATCAGATTCTAAAACACGACGAATTGACATATTTTTGCAAAAAATGATTACATCAAAGCGGGCTACTTATCGTATCACAAAATTTTGCTAGTTGCAAATTATAACTATGCTATTTATGTAAGGGGTATGGGTTACCAAATATGTACTATGATTATCGAATTTATAGCATTCCTTAGTGTACTCAGAGTGTACATATAGTCCCTACGTCGTAATTTTTAATTACTAATAAGACATATTATGTTATATTACTATGTGCGTTCTTTTACACCTAAACATTTAGCATTCGTAAAGGGACAAGCTTATTTCATTTCAACAAAACTACATACATATCGTTTGGTTGACAAAATATATTTTTTTATAGTAGTTTATTTGTAAATGCTTATTACATTAGGAAAGGGGATGCTTAGACTGTGTGTAAACACCTCACAAAAAAATGCAAAAAAAAAAGCTACCTTTTTTATGTAATGCGTCCCTTAAACATAAAACAATCTAAATCAAATGTAGTTGTTACTTACTCCGCACGATTCATTTTCATCACGAGCAGCTTCTCACGATGAGCTTAAATAATAAAATCTATTCCTAAGAATTGATAATGAAATATTTAAAATCCTTCCTCCAGCCTAATTGCTGATAATTTGTACGATTAGACTGTTTTGAAGTTGCCTTTTTAAAGTGCAAAACTTTTGTTCGTTGCAGCTAGGGCTTCCAAACCGGTTTAAACCTAAACCGGTTAACCGGTTTATCGCATGTTTTGAAAAAAACCGAAAACCGGTTTATTTCACTCGGTTAACCGCGTTTTATCAAAAATACTCTTTTCTTATTTTTCATTTTTTTTTCAAAAATAAATATCTTTTACAATGAATAAACTGCTTAGAAGCGGAAACAATTTACACAACATGCATATGAATTTTATAAAAAAATCTACTTGTCTTAAGGTTGTCCATATTGTGAACAGAAATGACTTTTTCAAATAATTTAATATTTTTTATAGTATATAAATATAATTTTTGTAGTGCTTGTTATTCTCAATTATGAGTTTTATTATCAAGCTCTATTTTTTTATTTGACATTTTACCATAAAATATTTTTTCACATTTGATTTTCATTGTTGTATATAATATATATATTATATCTTCTGTATTACATCTATAAGATAAATATCGACTTTCCATTAAAATTGGAGCATTTATGACAAATATTTAAAAAATTATACAAACAAATTTTTTTTGCATACCTTCCTAATCAAAATACGCTATATTTCGGTTTAAACCGGTTAACCGGTTTTATTGCCAGAAAAAAACCGAAAACCGGTTAGTTGAAAAGTCCGGTTTATTGGAAGCCCTAGTTGCAGCGGAAAAAAATATGAAGTATCAACGGTTCAATTGTCATGTATTAACCCGCACAAAGATTCAAGAAATATAAAGCAATTTCAAATAGATTCCCTCCATTCTCTCTTTCATTTGAAACAGTTTTTCATATTTCATTAAACATATTTTCTACACTTGTGTAAAAATAAATTATTAATATCGGACCTGTCAATTGTAAAAGCATATTATGAAATCTAAATACGCTAAATTTGTATCAATTATTTCATTTTAATAAAATATTAAAGCAATTTAAACCAACTTATTTAATTATTTATATTTCACCAATACCACAATGATGACAGATCATTTATACGGTGTTCATGCACGCTATATTTTTAATAAATATATTTCTCAACTATCGGCATTTTTTTATATAATATTTCGCTTGAAGCGATGAAATAAATCAAAGTTATTATTACTTAAGAATGCTGAATTATTGCACTAGTTCAATATCTGCTACATAAATATGAATGCAAATATTTAATATTGCTGAATAAACATTGTTTCAACAAGAGTGTCGAAATCAGCCGCATAGTTCGCTGCTGTCTTGTACAGAAGCCTAAACCTATTTTTTGTCAACAAAATACATCTAACGCTGCTATAAACTGGTTTCACAATAAAACGAAAGCGTATTACTGCAAATCGGATGAAAAGTAAAACTGCAATATTGCTATAATTGATTAAAAACATTGCCGACTATAATTCACGATTTTTTCAATAAAATAGACGTTGAAACATCATTAAGTGTTTTTCTGTTCGTCATTTAATACACTGAAACTATTTTCCCACACGTTTCTGTCTAAAAAATAATCTCTCGTAAAGTTATTCTACGTTCTTGCTAAGAATTTCTTCTGACAAATAAAAAATGTCTGCCTACGCATTGTATGCAATTTATAATATTTAATTCATTTCATGGGTCGCCGTTTCCGCAGCACCTTTAATTAACGTCTCCCTCAATGCAAATTAGTTACATTATTTGGATGACTTACTCAATAGATAGATTTACTCAATACCAATAGTCTACTCTAGGTCCAGATTTTACTCGTATTACCAGCAAATTGAGTACGGTTTTAAACAAAAAGTCAAACGTATTTTTGAGACAATCTGTGTAGCTCCAATGGTGACCATAATAACGCGTATCATATTTGGTATAATTTTCTTCGAAAACGTAATTAAATTCCACTAATTTGAGCTAAAATATTCACTAAGCTATCACGGATTGTAAAATAAACCATTCTTGTATTATTTAAGGCGATATTTTGAAAAAAATGGGGTTTTATTATCGATTTACTTTAGAAATATTTTAGCATGAACGTTTTTACGACCACCGTATTGTGTGAGGGTCCAAGAACAGACATCGCCCGTCTTTGGGGTAATTAATTTTACAACGTACCGACATTCCTACCCAATCGCATTATGCTAGCAGTCCTTCTTAAAAAATATAGTACCTACAGTTTGCTATTATTGGTTAAAATTTTGTTTTATATTGATTACTTCCTCGAAGTCAATGTTGGAAACAATGTAAGATCATCCCAAAAGGCTGGAATAGATAACAATATTGATGTTTAGAAATACTCGGTGTTTCTGAAAGTTTTTCATATAAATAACGTTGCCATAAGTTTTACAAAAATACAATGTCCCTTTTCATTGTATTTTATTCGAACACACTCACGCTAATCGCTCTCACTCCGTTTTGTATGATGTGATAGGTGATAGGTAAGAATTCAAAACATCATATACGTTTATGTCTCCAAACAGAAATCCATAAATCGATTGTATAAAATTAATTATTGTCCCAGTGCTGACAGCTTATAAATTTTATTAGCTGTCAGTACTGGGATTCGAACCAGTGACCTCCGTAACCAAACCCGAACATTGACCACTTGCCACGCAGCCGGCTCTTTTTACAATATTATCGTTATTTGTTTACATGGTAACAATTCGTTTTTCATTTCAAGCAAGAAGCATTTGATTATTTTTAGACATGAAATAGTTTCTCCCGTCTTCAATTAAAGCTTTTTTCTCAAAGTGGAATTCAGCTCCCGGAGTTGGATTAGATAAATTATTAAATAAATTGAAAACAATTCATGATGTAATCATGAATCAGGTCAGAACGTATACAAATATGTATCGTTAAGGAAGCGAAATGTGAAAAAAGCGAATTAATATACCCATAGTCTGACTTTGCTCAAATATGTATTTTTATTATTAAAATATATATGATGTCAAAATTATCAAATAAAAAATAAATCATCATTATAACTGTGATTTTGGAAGCTTTCTAAAGTATCATAACAGAAATTTAAAAATGACCAACATTTTTATTTACTATGTCACCATATAGTGCACTTATATCAACTGAACGCATCGTTATCACTATATTCTGTAAAAATTTGTTCAAGTGATTCATGGTAGTCAAAAATATATTTCGTTGAAATTGCTTTTTCCTTCACTTAATAAAATGATGGTCACAACACTTCATACAACTCTAACGCCCACAAGATGTGGATACAGCCTTTCCAGATAAAACAACTAACTTATTTATACAAAGCAGGTAAAGACTTCAAATATTATTAAAATCAACATATAAGGCAGCTCTCTACTGTAATTTTCATATTTAAAAAAATTATTGCATTTTTTAATCCCTTAAGTGCACTATTGTAAAATTATGCCCCGGAAATATTTCGGGAAATACCAAAAATAAAGCTTCAAAGAGACCGACTACAAAAGACATTATCCTGGAGATTGGACCGTGCTATTAGTTGTCCAGATGGTATTATCCTGGCTAATGGAGCGCAAGACGTTAACTGCATCGACCATATTGTTGTCTAACCTCGTACCGGTGATACGGCCATATAAGGGTTGTGTGAGTAGCATTTGAAAATCATCGTTCAATTCAACGAATTTACTAAGTCCTATCCACACAGGGCAGAAAAGAATCGAGATATTGTTATGTTGAATTATCAGAAAAATGTTTTTATTTTAATAAATCGCTTTAAAACATCTGCGATAGTCAGCAACATGACGAATACACTACGATTTTATATTTTACCTTACACTTGACATCAGTGTTATCATATGCATACATTTTGTGTTTATCTATCCTACTTACTTGTTAAATCTCAACGTTATCATCATCATTCATATGTATAACATATTGGTGCAATTGTCATTCATTTTCTGATAAAAATATTAAAAAAAAAAAAACTTTCAACAGTCAGTATTCGCAAAGGGGTTGTCTATTTTTTTCAGTTAAGCGTTAATTAAAAAAAAACTTAATTGAGACTTCATCTTTACCTGTTTTATGTTTTTTTCCTACCCCAGTCAAGATTGTATTTGTCCGCCCTATTTATATAATTCCCTTGGGCGCTTATGCATTTGGCTGCCTCTCCAAATTTACCGTTTACAGGCGGTCGTATGCTCCGTTTGCACGTAACGCCGGCAATGCTTATGAAATAACTAATTAACCAGGTTGAAGATTAATCATATAAAAAAATGAGTCTTAAACGGTAGATAAACTGTCAAAAAAAATATTAACCAGTTTATATTATAAACGTTATATCTCGTTGTATAATATAACCGTTTTTTTTCCTTACTAGAAACACCTGGATCTCTATAGATATTTTTCGAAAAATCTATCCGGTAATATTTCGTAAACCTGTTTCAAGGTTAAATGATGGTACATATTGCCCGCTTGTGGGCGGCGCTTTATATTCACCGGCATGACACGTCTTGCATTCTAGTTATTAATCTGATATCTATGTGCATTGGAACTTAGCCTACTGACTCATTGGCGACCGCAAGCCAGGCGCTCTTGATATCAAGAAACCGATAAAAAAATGCCCGATCGATTTTTAAAATTGATAAGATTACATTATCGAGACATCAATAATTTAGTCTTACTTATAATATGATATGTTGATACTGTTTCATGCTTTTACCGAAGCAGTGAATAATATGCCATTGCTTTCTATCGACTAACTTTCCATTCGCGTCTCGTTCCATTGAAAGCTGTATCAAACTGGTTTTATTAAGTCGATCTATTCATTAACACACACATGATTCACACAATTGTATGTAATGTTGCGTACTTGGTTACCTGTACAAATAAAGTAATCTGTACAAACAACTCGACAGGCAGAAATATTTTCTTTTCTTTCCTTATAAATGAATGGTAGTTTATTTACTTCGTGCGCTTTAGAAAAATAATTCACTTACATTGAAAGTACATAGATGAAATTTACAATGATTAAAGTTTTTAGATATTCTCTTTCTAATTAATAAAAGAAACACTCATTGTATGTAACCAGGGCCGGCGCCACCATACAGGCGAAATAGGCAATCGACTCGGGCGCAAACCATCAGGGGCGCATAAATGGAGTATTAAAATTATTATTATATACTCTAAGTATAATAAATAATAGTACGTTTTATTTTATGTCAATCTTTGTATTTGTTCGTTGTAATTATGTAACTTATTCTATATGATTCTAAAAAGGGAGGTTGAGCGACTGAGTAACAAACAGTTCACGTAGAAAAACTTCTGTTGAAATATCTATATGCTCCACACTTGGGGCGGACAAGGATTTATAAAAAAAAACTGATTATTTTTTTTTATTATTTCGAAAAAAAATGAGACGATTTGTTAGAAAGGGGCGCACCGATAACCGTTGGCTAGAACGCCAAATAACCCCGCGACGGCACTGTCTGTAACCGAATCTTATATCTCTCAATTTAACCCAAACTGAGATTAATAATTTATTATCCAAAAAGTGTAGGCATATTTTAATGGGGCAATAAATATTATGTAGAATTAGAAATCAGCTGTCATACTCCTTAACGGATTTATTCAATATTCTATCAGGTACTTACGAGTGCATATATACCTACATAGAGATAATTATGATTTCTCAATCAGTAAATTGTACAATGTTTCGTTTGATTGACGACTTATCTCATTATAAATTAGTAATCTGTGTATGTATAATATCAATAGCTGTAACTTGTCATGGTGGCTAAAATATTTTTTAATTGAAGATACTAAATACAAAGTTTTACTTTTTGAAATAACTAAACCTTAAGCGCATTTGAAAGTCGATGCTATGTATATCGTTTACTCGCTGGTTCCATTCTGCAAACTGCATTTATTTTGTTTTATTTGCTGGCCGAATTTCATCGGGCACTATGAAACCGGTTTTATCTTACCGACTCCATTAGCCAGGGGATGACATTATGATTCATCGGTAGAAGACCTTGATATTTAACAAAATATGTATTTGTAATGATGCTCTTCATTTTAAATATTTTTCTTGATTAGCAACAGTGTTACACGCTATTCCAAAAAAAAAATATTTTTAATTAATTAATTATTTTATTTTTATGAGCCGTGACTTGGAGGTGCATATTTCTTTATTATTTAGACTTATTGTACCAACAATGTCTTATTAAGTCAGTGTGAACCTAACTAAATGTTGACAACAGATTACAGAAATAATTTTGCTGTATCATTTCTAATAGAACTTTCTGGAATTGTCAGCATTTCGCGACCCGAGTACTATAAGGTTCTATGTGAAAAATTTTGACGAAACATAAGTAACAATACGGCAGTCTTCCAAGTACCATTATTGATATACATTGTTTGTTTTGTTTCGACAACAATTTTCACACAGAACCTTGTAGTACTCGGGTCGCGATTTCTAATAAAACTCGTTGAAATCAGTAAAATACGAAATACAATATATTACTTTAACCGATTCAATTAGATTTATAAAAAAAACATTTTACCTCAGGTAAATAAAACTTTATGAATATGATTCTTTTTAAATGAACGTTCTATTATAATCTAAACAAATCTAGCCTAAAACAGCTAAGTCATCATGTTGTTAATACTTTCATTATCTGCAGCAAAAAATGATTAGTCTAGTTAAAATTATTTAGGATCAAATTTGACACATCTTTCTCTATTCGGTCTTTCGAGAATTTTAAATGTTGATTTTTTTCTCCTTTTTTTCTTCTTTGCATTGATTATGGGCATGTTGGCAACGTCTGTTCAGTTCGCGTCGTGGACCCGGTGGACGGGTTTATAGCAGTAATCCTTTCCCCGCGTACCGCAGCGTTGTTCTCTGCACCAAACTTCACGTTGACCGACTTTCGCGCACCTCTGCCTACCTCGGGAGATATTCTCTCGGCGTCAAACGGTTTGTTTAATTCGGATGCGTTCCGTCTGTACCATCGCCGTATGTGATATTATCTTACTTACACCTTCGATTCAGGGGCCACCAATAACGACACATCATCCCTGTACGCAGTGTGAATAGAAATGACACCCGAACCGCGATCTCACGGTCAAACAAGGACACCTGCGTCTATTATTTCCGCTGCATAAAAATAAATATTTACCACCAAAAATTACTAACATGCGATTTTATTATATCTTATATCACAATTAAATTCATTTTGATTAAAAGATAATGTTGTCACCCACTTATTTGGGTAGACAAGTTGACGTTTTTATAATGTTAATAATGATATAAAGTCCTTCATAAATCAACCGATTTAATAGTAACAGTGTTTGAAACATACAATTGTTTCATGTCGTAAGCATTTTTTTCTGAAATAAAATTTCTACATAAGTCTCTTCAATATTCGTACACATCAGTGGCGGATTATCCTATAAGCGAATGAGACGCGCCCTTGGGACATCAGAATAGCTCATATGATAAATAACCCATATATTTTTAATTTGGTTTTCTATGTTGAATTTTATTATGCATGAAATTTTGCCAACACTTCAAGTTATCCGAAAAAGAGGGCCTCCAAATCGTATTGCGCATGGGGCCTCAAGATGTTAATCCGCCACTGGTATCAATAACTGAGGATCAAACATTCAAAAAGAAATTTGTCACAAATCTTGAAAACTGCCGTTTAATATCAGTTCTGATAGTCTATGATAAAATCTATGAATGGAAATCACAATTAGTGTTCAATAAAGGTTTTTTCCTATAACAATTAAATCACAAAGTTGACACATTCAAGCAAACCGTGATTTCTCCAACACAAATCATCATTTCCCAAGCTCTGTATATGTGTGACAAACCACTTTTTGAATGTTTGCTCCTCAGCTATATATACAACTTAAATATTTCCTTGTTAAACAACGGCACCTTTTAATTAAACCCTCGAATTCACCACTTCTAAAACATCATTAATATCATCAACGACGAAGCACATAAGAATTTTCTTATATTTTTCACGAGATAATTCGAATTTTCTATTTATTATAAGTAGGTACATTAAGGGACATTAGTTGAATTTTAATAATTTTGTATAATACTTATGTATTAATTGCTGCACTAGCTTGCACATTTAGTCGTAATTAAAAACCACCTATCAGGCAACTTTTGACCCACTCTTTCCCCCTGAAAAATACTGAAAGGATGCCAATGGATATTTCTTAGATACTAACTAGAGCGCGTGCGCTTTTTGCCTTACGATATGGTTCGGTCTAATGTTCCTTACCATATGGTGCATCTCATTTTGAAGTTTTCAACTCTACCTAGCAAAGATTTACCATACCCTCCGTGCATATATAATAATACCCTAAATTCGGTAAAGTATTACCGTGGATGACGTGAATGTATCTTGATTCTCATCACGTAATTAATGTGCGTAAATTAATCTTAGAAACTTAGGACTGTCACTAAAGACTATTGAATCAATCTAACGTATATCTCATGACTTTAACTAACCTTACCCATTCTTAGTGTACCGTGACACCACGATAATAGAAGAGTTTAAACACTATAAACTGCATTACATAACATAAATACACTAAATGAGCCCTTAAGAAATCAAGTAGGTAAGCCAAGTAGTAAAATGGTAAAACTTTTCTATTGGACTCAGGTTTTTACTTGGAGTTTTGGAGGGTTGAAAATTGTATTTAGGGAGAAAACACTATTGAAGTGTGTACGTACTGAGCTCACTTCACTTTTACATTAAGACATGTAGAATATTATAACGCATCTAGTTAATTTTTTTCCTAAAATACCACTTTGCTCACTTGACTTCTGAGGGGCTCAAACAGGGTTGCCAGATTTCCAATATCACAGATCAGGACATTCACTTACATGTACACATTTTCTTAACTGGGGATTTGTCAATTGATCCCGCAGATTGAGAGTCCCGCTCAAATAGGGACGTCTGGCAACGTTGGGCTCAAATAACATAATTTATTTGCGCCTTTGGCCAAACTATTGTCGAAATCTCATTTACTTAATAATATTTGATTGATAGATGCTTCTTTTGTTTGAATTTTTCGTGTCTGAAGCAAAACTTTCCGTCGAGATTAGTGTGTACTTATTATTTTTCAAATAATAAATAAAGTCTATGTAACTTTAGGTATGCAACATGATTTATCGCAGTACCTACGCTTTTGATAAATGTAATCCACTTTGCTCTCGTATATCGTAGATTGAGGTATTTTCCACTCTTGATATGTTGCCAATGTACTGAAATATGCATACGGATGTACATATTTTTATAAGATCTTTCACATGTTCGTCTCAATCACACAATATTTCTCCAAGCGAATATTCCGTGTTAGTGTCCATAGTTATGTGACATCTTATTCAAAAATATCATTCGACTGCGACAAGACAGCTTAATGGGCCCGCTTCATTTTATTGCTTTTCAGTCTCAAATGGGAATGGGAAAAGTATGAGGTTACTTTTTTTAATGGACTATTTTTCGATTACAGAATTTCGATATGTCTAGTCTCGGGCAATCAATCCCGTACCCCTTTTGTGATCCCGGTAATTCTGAATTCACAATTTTACAAATCCCGGGATCGCGAGATCGATCACTGGGGAAAAGGTCAGAAATTAAGAGATTTTAAAATAATGTACAAAGGAAAGGTTTTTTTTTAGCTCGCTGGCGGATTTCAATTTTTTTTGCCCGCTTACCGATTTCAAAAACGTAGTTTATGGGTTTCCCTAAAATTGAAAATGTGAGACCTTTTTTTTAGCTTTCGCGAACATTTCAAAAATTTTTAAAAGAAAAATGCCAACTTTCAAAAACTTTTTAAAAACGAGAATGTTTCACTTTTTATCCTCAATCCGGAAATCCAAAGATTAAAACTATCACAATCCCAGGATTTTGGGGTCACAAAAATGGTCGGAATCCCGGGATTGGAGACTAGTCTAGTCCAGCGGCCATCAACCTTTCAGCCACTAAATTCACAATCTTGAATCGCGCGAATTACTATTATATGTGTGTTTATTTTCAAAAGATACATAGTAATACAAACATATACATATATTATCATAATGATCATAGAATGTTGGCTTTTTTAAATTGTGTAATGGTATTTACACTCACATTTTTTCAATGCTTGCATTTTGCCAGTGCTACTCTATCCTCGTTTTATGACATCTGAGGAATAATCTACTATTGAGCTTCAAGAATCGATGCTTGAATCAGATATTGGGGGTGAGGTAGTTTGATTTCGTGTAGGTCTCAGAGATAAGGTAACGTACAAGGCAGTTACGTCTGTGTTCATGGAGAGACGTTGAAATTGGCTGGATCACGTGCTGCGGATACCTCCAGAGAGCCTCAATGCTTGCCTCTGTTTCCGACCGGTGGGATTAAGAGTGTTACACGACCGCCGGGTACCATTCATACCCATAGGATGTACGGCGGTACAGAGGAATGCTGGCATTATGTGAGAGGAAGTAAATAGGCGACCATATGCTCAAATAGGAATCGAAATAGAAGATTCACACTTACTTAATTATACAAATTACTATATGAAATTTAGTGCTGGGTGATTTACTTTACTGATTGGCGACCGCTGATCAAGTCCAGTCCTCACCAAAGTCATTCGTTAGTACTGCAATTATAAGAAAATGGTAAAATAAATGAAAATTATTCCATCAACATACATACATTCCAATCGCATACTTATTTTGAAAAAGTGTCAGGAGTCGCTCTTATTTGACATTTTGAAGTCCCAAGATTACAAAATCACATTATTTTAAATAAAAGAGTGCTTGTTCATCCCTGATTATCAAATATCTGATATATATAACTATGTGATCATTTTTGAGTGATTCGTAAAGAAATCAGTGTCATATTACCTTACGTAAACAATCTGTTTCTAGCCCGCTTAATCTCAAAATGATTTGCTAACTACTCCTCACATAGCAATTTTATATTTACTAAAATCAGAAATTGATATCAAAAGTTTGCAAGCAATAGCAATATTCTTAATTAATGGTTCAGAGAGAATACAAGATATTGGTTGGTTTCCAATAAATAATTAAAAAATATGTACAACACACGATTCCTATGTATACATATTCCACATTTATCCTGTCTGTATTTATAATTTTAATCCATATCCATAATATTATATTACATTTAAAACATTTAGTTTACTCACCGCACGATGATTTATCGAGATGCGTTTTTCCTGATTTGAACTTGTGACGTCAACAAATCATCTTTTGGTGATGCAATGAACTGTATACCAACTCTACGTAACACTTGCAAGTTCATCATCCGTCAAATCATCATCCATCCATCTCGCAATTGGTACTATGACAACACGATTCTAATTTCTTTGGTCAGTATGGAATGGGTTAATGATCTCTTGTTTTTGAGCGTCCACTAATTGGCTCGGCCGGTATCTTCTTCGCTCGCTGCATCCGTATGTGTGACGGCGAGGTGCTCGTCATAACCAAAAATGACGAGCGTCGTTCGAGAAGGTAGCAACACTTGAATACAAATGTTTATTGTTATTCTCAAATTAGCAGCACTGCATTGATAATGATAATAATTGTATTCTTTTTACGAGTAAGATTTATGGCCACCCACGGGTAATTTAATACCTTGTTAATTGTATAGCTAAATAAATATGAACCCATTAGAAGCCATAAACAAGGGGACATTTTTACCTATCTGAGAAGTGTCAATATTTAGTTTAAATTTTGGAATTGGAATACTCATTTGACGTTTTCACAGTGCTACTGTGTGTGGGCTACAAACTCATTGTGCCATGTCGATTGTGTTGGTAATTACCCACTATCTATAAGTGGACAAACTATGTTAGTTAGCTCTTCGATTGTATTCACTTTCACTTGGTTTCACAATTATCGTAATTATTTGTTATATACTTATTGAAACTGGGAAAAATCCGCTGACAATAACTATTTACTGAACATTTGCATATTGTTCCATGGCTAGTATATATGAGGAGCAAACATTCAAAAAGTGTTTTGTCACAAATTTTGAAAAATGGCGTTTTATATCAATTCTGATAGTCCGTAATAAAACCTATGAATGGAAATCAAAATTAGTGTTGAAAAAGGTTTTTTTTCATATTAAAATTAAATCATAAAGTCGACACATTCATACAAACCGTCACTTTTACAACACTTAAATCATCATTTTCCAAGCTTTGTATTTGTGTGACAAAACACTTTTTGAATGTTTGCTCCTCATATGTATTTACTTTTAAAAAGATACACATTCAAATAAATGTTTGATCGATGTTTTTCTTTTATTTTCAATGTGGTGTCAAATAATATATATTATAACTTTCTAACAGTAAAAAACAATTAACTTAGGTATCTTTAAAATCGTGGTTACTATTTGACACGATACAGCGTGAGAAGCCACATGAAATGTTGTAAGATATTATGGATCTGACAAAAAGTAAAGGTTAAGAGCAATTTAATTTGAATAGAAAATATTATTTTTAGGTAGGCATTCTGTCGGAAAATTTTTAAAAGGCAATTTGCCAATACTCTAAATTTACAAAATTCACAATGCCTTTTATAATGGGTATCATTAACATTCATTTAATTAATTAATAATTACTTTATAATAGTTTGACAGTTGACAGCGCTACGGAGGCACGTCTATTAGACACAACAGTATATAGTCGTAATATTTATTCTCACAATTTTTTTATTAAATTCAAAAAAAAGTAATAAATAAAAAAAAATTAAAAAATCTGAATTACAGCTGAATGTCAAAGATAATTTTTAAAAAAAGAACGTTGTTCTTTTCTTCGTTTACGTTAATGATTCAACGAACTTTTAAATGGCCGGCTACTAACACTATTCCGCCAGAGCGGCAGACATCCTTGGCGCACCCGTCCTATCAGCTTGATCAATTTAGTAATAAAATTTCACAATTAAAATTATACCCACAATTTTACAATCTGTATATAATTCTCACAGCGTGAAAAGAACAATATTCAAAAACGTGTTATTATGGTAAAAATCAAGGGAAATCTTCCATGAGTCACCGTTCTAGTTCGTCGGTCGAAAACTTATGTCTGTATGCAATTTTATTCCACTTATACGAAATATGCGCAAATATTATTGTTTGTTATAAGCAAACGTTTTTTTATAAAGATCACCGCTGTTACGACAGGTGTTTTCTTTAAGCAAACGGACGCACTACTCGCTATAAAGTTATCTATGGATGACATTGACCATCGAATGAGTTGACCTCGACATCTAAAATATTTCATTCTGTCAATCACTAACATTACCGTCTCTTTGCAGCAGTAAACAGTACAAATGGTCAAAAATGTATAACATATTTTATTTGTATATCTCAACCTTACTGAAAGTGGTATTATCATCCAGAGATTTACAAAAAGCTTTTTGTAATTGATTACTTATGAATAATTAAACAAACTGAACACCTTTATTCACAGGCTATCGTTCATACTATGCTCGTAATTTACAATATATTTGATTCTATACGTTTCTATCCCGAGATGAGAATAAAAAGAAATTTGTTGTTGGCCAAATTCTCTAATATATAACAATTATTTTGGAAAAAGTTTATAATTTGATACGCCATTATGTATTTGAATAACATTTTATTGGTTGATAAATTTATTTTATACATTATAAAAAATAGTTATTTTTCTTTCTTTAACCTAAGTGAGAAAGGATGCCTAGATTGTTAACAATCGGCCACGGCGATCGGTGATTAAAATTTCCACAGAAGTAATAGATTTGTCAAAACAAACGTATTAAAGTAGAGATAGTAATGAGCATCCCACTCTACGGCTACAATTATATAAATATTTTTTCTAAAAAAAGTTTATTGTCTCTATCCATGATATATTATTATGATTCTATCTTAAACATTTGATTTACATTCCATATTTTCTTTAGTGCAATAGGATGTCCAAGGTACCTAATTTCATTCCTATAATTTTGGTGTACACATACTGTATCGAGTAATTTTTTTTGTGTCGCATTTTTTAAAAATCTTACTGTTTCAAATACAATATTGCGTAAATAATATGAGACATCTAGTAACACAGAAAAAATATAAACACATTATGTGAAAATCGAAAAAAAATGTGCGTATTAAACGCGCAATTTCACACTTAGTGTGGCGATATATTATGTGTTATAAAACTCATTATTAGCCTCTGAAAAATATATTTTGAATCTGAATGAACGATATATGTATTCACAAATCTGAATATTTCAAATTCGGTTGATTTTGTTATCTGCTATGTATTTTTTTTTATTTTGCTTATATTTATTTGATTGTACGGTTAATTAGCTAATAAACGCAGTTATTTATTGTTTTTTTTTTAAGATATAATACAAAATAAAAAGAATCTTAATTTAAAACAAACAATTTTTGTTTGAAACATATACACATTGTTTGCGGCAAATATTGAAATGTCGTATTTTGCATATCGCTTTTTGTAACAGGACGCTTCATATGTCCCGCATCGCCGATACTTCCAAATGAATAAAATATTTAAATTCCAATTTTAAATTATTATGATAGTTGGCTATCTCGTGTGTTCATAAATGCCCTGTTGTCAAAGTATACGGTCATATGCGTCACGTGTAAAATATTCGAGATATGAAAATAGAAACGACCCGTTTTAATTTTAGACAGTGCGCTTATAAAAATACAACCTACGTTCGTCGGCTACTCAATTTTAATGTAAATATTTTTTTCGAATGCCAGCCAAAAATCATTTGTATAATGAATTTATAATAATAAAGAACTGTAAGCGAAACACATCCAATTCTCTAAATCACATATCGTCAAGCTAGAGTTAAATTAATTCAGATCGCCATCTAAACAATATTTTCTGATTGTTGGTTGAACAATATCTTGATGTATATTTTTTATTTTATACAAATCTTTAAAAATAGTTTTCTCTAGTGCAAAATTGTAGTTTGTGCGGTTAACATACTTTGCACTAGCTAAAATTCTGATTCTTATTGGAATTGATTGACTGCAAATTGAAAATACGATAATAATTCGACAATGAAATTGTAATGTACGTTACGTAGTAAGTAAAAATTCCATAAATTTGTGTTGCTCAAAACCAGAACCGGTTGTGATCAACACGTTATCAATGTATTAATTAAGTTAAGCAATAATGTGCCTCGAGCGGAAATGGTTCTGGTCGATACAAAATTACTCAATTAAATAAATAGAACGTCGTCAAGTAGAAAGAGAAAAATCTCACCGTTCATTTTGTAATTTATTCGTCAAGAAACATTACATAATTAATAAAAAATATTAAAATCGAGTAATTCTGAAATTGCCTTAAAAAGAGGGAAACACGTGTCACGAATAAGTATATAACTAGTTATAAATTTTGTTTATGTTTAGCAAATGAATTTTCACAAAGTTGCATGTGCATATTTTCATGAAATCGGATTGCTGCATTACAAAACGATTATGATATAAGGTATTCTAGAATTGCTTTATAAGTATGTCGATTTTGTTGAGTACATTGTAATTCGTAATGTATTTTAACGTGTTTTAAGACTACAGCAATGTTTAAAAAAAAACACATCGCGGATTTTGAAAGCGCAATGAAGATATGATGGTTTTATTATACTGTATTCTTAATTTGATTGTATTGCTCAATTCTTAAAATTATAATTAAATATTTTGCATTTTATATCAAATTACTCCTGAAAATGTTGGTTAAGCAATCGACTCTCCAGGATATTCAGGGACACCTACGCCATGGAACCGTGGTGGGAAACATGTTCATGTTGGTAATCAATTCATTAACTATTAAATTTGAATACAAATTATTTTGTAAATTAACAATGATACGAAAAATAGGTCTAGAAAATTTCAACCAAGCCCTAGTTTGAGCAACACAGAACTTCCATTCAGGATACATAAAAAGCAATTTATTTTGTCTCTCTTTACAATGCATTGAATTGATATGGCGAAGTCAAAAGTAACTCCTACTACAAGAACTTAAGATTCATTGAACGTCGAAGCGATCGTTTCCGCCCACTGTCCATTTCTTCGGCAAAAATGTATGCTTGGAATCGTCATGTTTATTCGACTGAACCTGGCTTCCTTCTGCCAAAAATATTAAACCACTCGCTGACTTCCAACTAGCATTGTGTACAAACTGTAAACGGATATATTCAAAGTTGAATGTTTTTAGGGAACATGCCAACACCACTTTGTGGACGTGACTTAAATTGTAATTCATAAAAATAACTCATCATTGCCAGATATCTCAGTAGCGATGTTTCTACGATAAATTAACTTACATTTATGAACACGGGAAGAATTATTAGACTCATGATTATCGAATTGTAAAGAAATAATTCTGAATTTAAAAATTCTTTTTTGATGTTTCGAAAATCAAAATTAGCAGTTTGCCTCGATAACATTTCATAATTTTGACAGAAAGAAGAATTTTCCCGTTATCAAACATTATTAACGATTCGTTTCACTTGATTTTGTTCATAAAAATCACAATTTGAAATTTTATTATTTACAATACGTTACCAAGTTGGGGAATTTATTTTTGTTAAATTCCAAAATCACAACTAAGAATGATTACATTTACAATAACAAGAAATGATGCATACTACATTGTTTTTATTTCTAATGATAATATTTTAATAGCAAATTAGATAAATGATAAAAACTAGGCTCTCGAGTACCCTAATAGTTACGTCACTTCACCTTCACCTTCACCTACAATAATAATCATACTAATATATATTAAGATTAGCCAAAAATCTTGCATTCCTGATAGGGTAGCACCATTATAATATAGATTTTTGATATTATATAGATATATAATATCAAAACATATTGGGAAAGGGAAACTAAAACAAAAAGTGGGAAATAATTTATTACTACGCTCCGCTAAACGTTCGACAATAATTCCCTGGTTTAATACTTGTAATGTCAAAATTGCTGTTTTTTTTCATCTCTACATTTGAAATCTTTACATGGACGTTTGAAACTTAATGATCTCGAGTGTCTGTATTACAATGTCTTATTGTTTATGAAATAAAAATCTATTTGAAAATATCTTATTTTTAATTTTTATTTTGTCTATTCATAGAAAGATACAATGCAATCGTCATAATTATCTAACATATAAATTTATCGTATTAAATTACTTGGTATCTTATTGCTGTATTTTTAAAATTACTAACAGGAGATTTTCAATGTCACAAAACCCATAAAAACTCCCCGAACTCTTAACGATTCCATTAAAAATATCCGGTGATCAATGCACTTGTCACTACATAAAATAATTCTTAATGGCCGATTGTCGCCTCCCCACGAAGTTAACGACGCTTTTCCTCAGCGGGTAGGTACCACCTATCCATCATCAACATTGGCTAACGCAGTGCATTGTAGCCGGTAGTTGACAGTCAGGTCGCTTCACACTCCTCGCTCCGACGTTGTATATCAATTACCTATTCATGTTCTCAACATCCAGTTAAAGTCAAGCATACATTTGTATGAACCATGTACGGAAATTAAGGGAAGAGCCATCTACGTTAAATTTCCTATGACTACTAGGTACAATCGTTATAATAATACAACATCTAACACGCTCAAGAGTCAACATATATCATTACATTTATTAAAAAAAAACATTCTTCAATTATCTGATAAAAGGTTTTTTTGTTGTTTGATCAATTCGTGTCGATAAAAATAGTAACAATTTTCCTCAAATTAATCATTTTTTAATGTGTCATATTTATAAGTAACGCGCGTTCTAAATGTTGACGAAGATTACTACTTGCTTATTGTATCTTAATTTTATTTAAAAAATATTTGAAAAAAAATCAAAGGTAACAAAAAACATTCACCATCACTATGAGACAATAGATGAAACCGTTTACGCATATTTTGTACGACATCGCTTTGATCTCTTGAGATATCTAGATCCTGTGTAATATTTCTGTCCAAATTTTTAAATAAATGGTCGATTTTTTCTCTTTTTTTGCACCGTGTTATTTCGAAATCGTTTTAAAATGGAGTTCAGTTTATTTTAATCGCGAGCCAAGTTGGTGTATTCTATTCAAATCAATACAATAATAATATTTAAAACGTTATGCGTAATAATTAAATCGCGATGCACGTCAAGTCAACTGTCAAAGTATAATCAGTCTATGGTATAATCCAATCAACGCCACCTAGTGGATTAAACGTAAACAGCATACAACGTCATATTCCGCGTTCGATTTGGAAATTAAAAAAAAAAACAAAATGTATGAAAACATTTATTTTCTTCGTCATTTCTTTGCCGTGATATTTTTTCGATGTTTTAATGCTTATTTTGCTATTCTAGGCGGATACAAATTTAATAAATCAAAGATCATTAAAATCCGTGAAGCCATTCTCGAGATATACGTGATGTAAATAAACCCACTTTGTTTTATATATGTATAAAAGAAAGATAGATATCGCATTACATCTATCATAAACTTCAGGATTTTAAATGTTTGTATAAAGTACACAAAATAATGGAATTTATCGCTTATGAAATTTAAGCCCGATGTTAAAGTACAGTAAATTATCACTCAAGCTTACGAATTTTTAAATATTCCGCCAGTTTCAATTGCTTATTATACACCAAGTGTGAGTTTTCTTAAGTTAATTAGTAGAGTCTGCATTCCTTTCAAAAGAAACCGGCCTTCAAGGTGTTCGTGACACAATAACCAACTTGTCATAACATAAATAGGTGGGCTGTCCCGCTGGAAACGTTTCGCACACTTTAAATAGAACTAGACCAAGGTCAAGAAAATCTTTCGGATTTACATATTTTTTATTTGACATCCAAACTCTAAGCCAAAACAGCGCGTTAATTACGAAATTGGCAATCAATTGTCTTGTTATTCATATATTATTTGTTAACATATTAGACAGTTATTAACCATCGCTCGTTATAATAGATCATGTAGCTGAATGGACGAAGCTCTTGGACATTTGTTATATTCGGTTGAAGTGTCTATGGGTGGGAATTAACGTAAGGACAACGTCACAAATTTTATATTTGTGTTCGTGCATCTGCGTTGTAAACTTTCTTACCCAGTGGCAAATTACCCCATAAGCGCAATAGGCGCGCGCTTGGGGCTTTCAAATTTTAGGGGCCTCAATAGCATATATTATATAAACCTTTATATTTTAATTTCAGTTTTCAATATTCATTATTATTCTACGAAGAGTTTTGCAACAGTTTTTTATATTCGAAAAATAGGGCCTCTAAATTTGTTGGCGCCTGGGGCCTCCAAAGTGCTTAATCAGCCACTGTTCTTACCATCCATCCGATCCTAAGCAGACCGTAACGAGAGGATATTACCTATCCTTACTATTTATACTCCTAGTCTCATTATTATACTTTACTCTCTTTAAAAAGTGGAGAATTAACAACTTTATTATTAATGATAACTTGAATAGAAATCAAAGTATGTATTAACCCACGAGTTAGTGGTTTATTCGATGGGGGCTTCGATGAGCTGCACGTATTAAAAATTCGTATTCAATAACTGTGTTGTTTACATTTAACGAGATCGTCCGCCGCTTTTATTTTCCTAAATTTGAGCCTTAAAAGTAAAGTTCTCCATTTTAAATTATATAAGGACTTTGGTAAATATGCTTTATCCCGTGTCTGTCATTTTTGTATGCGAAAAATACTTAATGCTGTCAATAGCAACGCTATTATTTAGGCATTTTTATTGAGGATTTTATTTTGGCAAATCACACATTCTTCTGAGGAGTATTGATAAATTATGCGAAATACGAAATAATTTTACGGCAACGTCGCCATACTTTGAAAATGGCCGTCTTGTTTTCAGAGCCCTCAGTTGATTGATGATTAATGAGTTAATAGTGATTATATGTATACTGTTTATTAGCGATACAGATAAATTGTACGTACATTCAGTAAGTAGTCAGCGATTTTTTGCGAATTCTTTAGTTACGTTTATAATTTTATTCAATCACTAACGAATTTTGTTAAAATATACGAAGCGAGTCGCAAGCACCTACTTACACTAAATTGCTCACGAGCTCGTAGTAACAGCAGATGAGCATTTTCGGAGATTTTATTCTATACGGAGATAATTTATGTAAACCATATTTTTATTTCATTAAAATACTCACAAAAGCTGCCATTAACGCATTAAAGAATCCTCATTACAATATAACCGATGTATATTTTATGATGATTAAATTGAACGTTGGTTTTTCTTTAATTGCACATATGAAATATTCAAAACCTCATTTTCAATTAAATTAGTCAACGAGTCAACAATGGCATCGCAATTGGAGCGTCCAACTGTCAAATTTTTACTTTTATATTATAACGGATTTATAACAAAAAAATAATTCGAATTTTGAAAGTATGTAAAAAAAGTTTGCTCGAACGTCATTTGATCATAGACAAAATTTAAAATGCTTCGATAGAAAATAATTCACTACATATAAAATATAACACTTCAATTAGGTTTAATGATCAAGCTTTCTAATGATCTTTCGTTGTGAACCCACAATTGTACACGAACAAAACTATTAGCTAGAGTCAACAGCCTCCTTAGTTTACAAAAAGTCTTGCCACATGAAAAAAAACTTGTCACATGCCAAACAGTTATTACAAAGATTCACTTTGGTAGATATTGTAACAGATTTATTATTCATCTTGTTTCTCAAATAATATTCAAATAAATTAAGAATAATGAGAAAACTCTAAAACTAAATCATGTGATTACTACTAGTACGTTATAATTCTTAGAAAATATCGTCTTTTAAAGAGAAACTTTTCAATGAATTCAGTATTACATAATCGAAACCAGCGACCAAATATACATATTATATTTTTTGCAAAATAATAATTAGTTATCATATCGAATTATTGCGATAAAAATATATATAATCAATAAATATGATTTATATGTATACAATTTATTCAGGAATATATTGTAGAATAGATAAAATACTTAATAATATGTTTGATAAAAAAATATATCTCCACTAATCTGAATAGGCGTGGATATGGATTAGGAAGTTCTTAAGCACTAGGATTATTTAAATTGATATTTGTGAATTAAAAACAACAAAACATATTTGTTTTGTCTCATATGTACCTTTGTTGTTGCATTATAATCTTTCTAAAAAACATCTAAGAAAATTACTAACACTAAAATTATTGAACCATATTTATTAAAGACTGCTTCTAATGTAATCGGTGGACCAGATGGTTCAAATGAAACAAAGCTCAACTATATGTATTATATTCACTGCCATTTATTTTATTACAATCCATATTGAATATTTTTGATAAACGAATATGTTTTGACTCAAATAAAGTAGGCCGTAATATGGTCTTTGTGACGATGCATTTATTTATTTTTTTGTTATCAAATGACGCAATTAATAATCTTTCTCTATTTTGAAAATAGATGACAAAAAAATATCAGAAGAGAATTTTTTTTTAAAGTCTATTCTAAACTAGGAATTCATGTTTTATGTCATAACAAAACTGTATAGTTGAAAAATGTGTTACTGTAGAGTGCGTACTGTCAGAAAATCATAAATGTTTAATTCAATTTTGGGTGGGTTTATTATTGATAATAAATTAACTACCAAATGTATAGAAAATATAAATTCACAATCTATCATTTATAATTTGTGATTGACAAATAAGCATTTGTCATAATTCAATAAATATAAAATATATTGAGACCCTGTCATCTAGAAATTGAATAAATTATCTACATTAAACCTTTAACACGTTGTGCTGATAATAGTCTTACATACATATAGCCCTATTAATCGACTATACCAAATAGGATTTTTTATGTTAGTAAGTTTATAAACTTTGACTCGTGCAAGCTATTAATATAAATTATTCATGTTTTTTTTCCTTTTCAGGCAACAGCAGTAAAGAAACCGCTAAAAAGGAACGACAGGCAGTATCTCCTGCAGCTCGATCAGCTAACGGTAAGAAATTTTAAAACAATTTATTTAGCAATTTATCATGATTCATTGATAACTTACAAATTTTAGTTTTTTTTTAAATTTCGTTTACTGTTTCATAGTTGAATTGAAATATACCGTCGTGGTTATTCTCATATTAATTATTATCTAGACACTAATTTATGGGGGGTACTCATACTAAACATGCCTGTATTAATGGCATATCTATACTAATTATTGTGACGTAATAAAATTATTGAATATGTTCACGAAAAGGGAGATAAACAAACCAAAATAAAAAATCTGGGGTGCGGAAATAAAATATACACCTATCCGTTCTTGCTAACAATAAAAATTAATCCTAAGGGATTTTTCTCCCACACACACTTTTGTAACCGAGCCGGCAAAAGTTTACGCTGGCCCCAATGATCGGTATATGTTTTGCCACTGAGAACTTTTAAGCTCGCGAAGGATTCTTCAACAATGATACGACATTAGTCATGCGTTGACCTCTCCCACATTCTTCCAGGCGGAACGGTCCTCTGCGTTTTACAATATTAGGGACTATGTACTTGGGTTGAATGTTATTTTCGTACTCTTTACAAAACATATCGAAATGGCGCTGACATTAAGCCAAAATCAATACACTCCGCGCACGTATTACTCATCGATTTCCCCATATTATAGTATGTATGTTATGATATATAATAGTGATCAAGCAATGAGTTTGTTTCGTATGGAATGATTTCTACGAAATCTATCTACATAAAATTTAAATTTTCATTGAAACTCTCAAAGATACTTAAATGAATTCCTGAATATATTAAACCTTACCTAATCATTAATCCATTTATGATTTTTGTGAATCAATTACATAAATCGCATCAGGATTTCCATCTCATTGATAGATTGCAAAAAATATTTGCATATATGTATAGTCAATCCTCTTTTTATGCGGTAGATGCATACAAAAAGTGGGGATGCGTTCCATGAAGTTTAAAATCCGCATAACTTTGAAACAGCGAGTTAAAATATACCCAAAATCGTATAAAAAAAATGATTCCATAGAAAAAGTGGGGATACGTTCCATAAATTTTTAAATTCCCATAACTTTGACACAGCGAGTTAAAATATATCCTAAACCGCATAAAAAAGTATAGGAAAATTAGGGGAAAAACACGGCGTTAAATATTTTTTTCTAAAAAAATAAAATTTGTTGGTTATTCTTTCACTTTCGAAGCATTTTAGGTAAAATTATCGTCACTGTATGACAATATTAAGTGCGTTTTGCATGTGGTTCGAAATCACTCTTTTTCGGAAGAAATAGTATGTGCATCAATTAAAAAAATATATGGTTTTTTTCTAACAATGAAATTAGTGATCAAAATTTATTCAGGTTCTCTTTTTCCGATAGTTAATAGCTAAATAGCAGATGCAACATGATTTACACGGCCCAAAATCGTATTTTTTATCCAAATGTTCATTCTCTATTCTATCCAAAATACAACGATACGTGCTCTCGATGAAATATTTAAAAATTTTATAAATCGTAAAATGTAGTACACTTCTTACAGAAAATCATTTCTAAAAAACCACATAACTTCAAAATCGCACAAAACAAACCGCATAAAAGAGGATTGACTGTACTGATATGTATTACCTGTTATTTTTGCATACTTCAATCTCTTCTAATACCTCGTACATATTCTGGATATACTTGTAAGATATAATCTGTATCTATCTAATACTTAACCTCTTACTGTACGTAAGTTTCACCTCTTGTAGTCTGAAACGTGCGCTTCTTCCCAATCTATTATCAACGCTAGTACATACAGTCTGGAAGGAAACAGGTTTTTTTTCAAATTTACATGTGATGTGTCAGATACATCGTTCAATATCAGCAGAGTGCACTCAACAAAGTTTTATCAATAATACACTATCGTGTCGTTTAAAATATTTTCAATATTCAAATGAATCATTCAACACTCAGGCCTTTGTGAATGGACTCAATCAATGCTGCATTGTTTTATTTAAACTATGTTAGGTATAATCAACTACTGAAATTCGATACAAACGGACGGTTATTGTTTATGATTTCATTCGTTCGTCATATTCGATGAGTATATTTTTATAATCACACGTCACTAATGTATGCTTCATCCCCCTTGAAGACAGTATTTTTTATATTCTTTCTTGCGCAGCTTTTATTGTGCTTCTTTCTCGAAATATGACTCAAACGTTAATTTGTCACGCAGACTCACGGAGTTGCTTTGTGTGTCACGCAAAAAAATACTTAAGTATTTGTTTTTAATATGCTCAACAGATTCGCATAGATCATTCTGATCGAGCATGAGACACTTCTGAAACATAATTCACTTAATATTATACTTTATTCTGTCAAGAGTTTATTCATGTGGTTTTTCACAATTACCGAATTAAATCTATATCTGAAATTAAGATTTATAACCTCAGAAAAAGGTGTAGGATATTATTTATTGTACATTCATTATCTCACTCACTTATATTTTATTAAGGTACATTAGATGAGAATGCGCTCAAAATAATTTAAATCTACGGATCTATATAATGTGTATCCTTCTTTCTTAAACCTTATTAAGAAAGAAGAGAAATTGTTTTTTGAAGTGGCTAATATATAGTCGCTCAAGCCCTCATTTCTAGAAGTTAAGTAAGGATTGAACTATGGCACTTGGTAAGGTTACTAGTTGTTAGATAATCAGTCCCCCCACTCGTATTTAGGATCGAATGTGTGGAAAGTAATTTTAACATCACATACATCATACATTAAAATAAAAAATCTTTTACCGTTTGAATGTTCGAGGTTTTAGTCCCGTGATCACTGCAGCCAAAAAGGGACATACATTAAAAGAGTGTTGAACTCTCGGCTACAAGACAATAATCTTCCTTCATCCGGTAGATTTTCAGACGATTCCGGCCACTATTATTAAAAATAATATCATGAATTACATTAAAACAACAACGTCGTGCACAGAATGTAATTATGCAGCCCAAAAAATGACAACTTTAATAACGTATTGATATTTTATTTTAATCTGTTGCCCTCTATTTTGGAGAAAGCAGTTTTTCCGCCATCGATAACTTCCTCAGAGGCCTTGGTCATTGAAACACTAATCACTCATTGTACTTATTCTAATATTTAGATGTGTGATGTTTTTTTTGCTTCTTTTTTGTGACGATTTTATTATCATAAATGTTGTTCATGTTAAAAAAAAATACAATTAATATGACTATACTTCTCTAATAGTAAGTATATATATATGTAGCCAGACTTCAGTGTGTCTATATATCTTGGGATAGTCTTATAAGTTCACCCACCCTATATTTTTCCTTGATTTTAAAAGTACATATTTAGTACACATAACTATCAGGAAAATGTAACCGAAAACATGTTTTCTGTATTTTGTGGTCTCTTTAGCTTTTCTTACAACCGTCTCATTAATTACATAAGGCCAAGTCACATTTTACAACAACATGTAGTCTCAAATTCTTCTAAATAAACTATTCTTTTTTTTAAACCGAATTGACATTTAATAATCTTTAACCGCTTGGATGCCAAGCGGGCACGATGTTCGGAACATATAGAGGCGGGCACGGGTGTCCAAGAAATTAAATATTAAATATTCTAATGGAATATAAGCAATATTTTGATGAATATGTGTTGTGTCAATATATAAGTTTTTAAAATTTCGAATTAGAGTGTATTTTAAGCAAAATTATTTCCCTCAAAAGCACGCGGTATCTGAGAAATATTAATGCGATTTATTTGCACGCTATTTAAACGGTTAAAAGGATGTTTCGTACTTAACAGATAGCTAGTAACTCGGTTAACCGGTATTACGATCTATAATTATCATCATAACATTATTTATATCCGCCATAAAGAAATTCATCCCGTTCCGCTGATAAAATATGTCGAGCCCTTGATTAAACTTTCACTTGTCGCATCTTATTCAATTCAATATAACGGCTAGATTTTCAATTAATTTCATATAATTAATACCCATTTCAGAGAAAGAGAAAGCGTGAACATTTATATAAAATAACCATTTCATAGATAATAGATAGAGGCATAGAATTTCGAAAGTTATACTTGTTGCCGAATTGCGGAAGGTTCCCTATTTATGCCTTTATCTGAATTTTGGGTTCTAAGCCTATTCTGAGTTCTGAGGGTAGTTTTCAATAGAAGCACTAGAAAAAACTCGACTAGGGACCGTGCTAATAAACATGGGTGGTTACAGAACGGTATGATATGAATATTAATAATACTAACGTAAGTTCAGCGGTCACCAAACCATAGTTCATGACCTGTTCATGAGCTGTTCATGAGCTGTTTTTGGGTAACTCAATTATTAAAAATTATTATTTATGTGAAAAACATTGAAAACGACTATAAGAAGAAAATCATGGGTCGTAAAACGTATCTGTACTTAATTATATGATTAACTGTCCAGTCTCTGATCGAATAATAATAATCATATTGAATAGTTTAATCAATCAATTATCCAGTACTTTAGGGGGTGTAAGACGCCACTTTTTTAACCCTACTTGTATTGAATAAATATGTGCCGCATCTGCAAACATGACTTAGGCTATTTTCTGTGTAATCATTTTTTTAAATTTAAAAACCGCGGACCTTGACCCGAAAATGGGTGTAGCATAAAATGTTTTTTTTAATTCATGTCTACTCCCAATGTGGAGTATATGGTCTCCTACTGGAGGCATCTCAACAAAAGTTTTTCTACGATAACTGCTTGTTACTCAGTTGCTCACCCTCTCTTTTTTCTAAGAGTTGGGATAAAATAGGACTAGTGGTTAGCTAATCGCTCTCGCTACGCCCCTTTATTTTCGATATCACAAAAATCCATGCCTTCGAATCCATGAGATCCGTCACGAAAGCCAACGATGACCACTGCGCTAACGCCGTTGGCACACTGGTGCGAAAGCGAAACGGAAGCGGACCGGTACGATGCACAATCATATGATAGGTACGGTCCGCTTTCGTTACGTTTCCGCGTCTGTTGGCTAAGGAATACACGCTTATATTTAAACGTATACAACAAAATACCAATGAAGATTTATGTTGGTACATAATTGGTTTTTGCTATTTACTAATCAAAATCATGTGGGTAAAGCCTGATACAACTAGGTAAATTCATATTTCGTACACCCGCAACTAAACCGCCACAAGTCCAAAATACGTGTTTTGAGCTGAGTACTACGTTTGATAGTGCATCATTCGTTTTTTATGTAGCTAAAATTATAAATCTCAAAACATCATGACAAATCGTGTTAGAAGTCGCATGTAATATCAATAATGAATATTCTAATCCAGGGCTTCCCAAGCTTTGTCCCGCGGAACCTAAATAGGTGTTCTGCGAAATTTTAGAATAGTTTTATACGCTTCAGCAAATTTAAACAACTTCCTATTCATATTGAAAAGCGAATAACAATCTCCACTGATGTTTAAGACGTCAAATACATAAATTTTGAACCATTGAGCTTTATTTTTATGTAATATATTGTAAAAATAATTACTTTATAAATAATAAGCATATTATTTTACATTCGATTTCCCAACCGTAAAAATAAGTATTCCGTTAAAATTTCCAGATTTGCGAAGTGTTCAAATTAAAGATTATCATAACAAAAATTTTGACAGTTTATTCGCATGCCAAATAACAATATTTAACAAAAATATTTTGTTGATTTTTTTACCATTTAAATGTTATCAATTTAAATGCCGCCTGTGTGGTCGAGTGGTCAACGTCGTTGGCTATCGCTACGGAGGTCACGGGTTCGAATCCCAGTACGGGCAGTTTTATAAATAGATTTTTCAATCGATTTATGAATTTCTGTTCGGAGGCATGGATGTATGTGATCTCTTGAATTCACCCATCCTATCCTATGAATGGGACGTATCGAGAGAGATTACCTAACCACTAGTCCTGTCCTAGTCTTTTCTTTCTATTCCTACTCTCTTTGGAAAAAGAGAGGTTGAGCAACTGAGTAACAAGCAGTTCTCGTAGAAACACTTATGTTGAGATAAACTCCATTAGGAGTCCATATGCTCCACATTGGGAGCGAAAAAAATGAATTTCTAAAACAAAGAACAAAATCCGTTGGGAAAAAACTTCAATGTCTACTCACTCTGTTGGACATTTTTGGATTGTGGCGGTTTAGTTGCGGGTGTGCGATTAAAGATACTGCCGAATAATTAAACGTTTCGTCGCTTACATGTATGTACATATAAATTTATATGCAGGTTTGCGTAAACCACTTACTGAAATGACTAACCACCATGGAGACTAGGGCATCCAATCCCGGGATCCCGTTCAATTTTCTGATCCCGAAATCCCGGGATTGAGATGGCCGCGATCCCGGGATTTCGGGATTGAGAAATTTTGAGGAAATCCCGAAAATTTACACGAAATTGGCAAATTCAAGATTTATAATTCCTCGGCGAGCTAAAAAAAAAAGAGTTTCCGTGAGATTCCGGGAAAAAGAATACCAAATCGGAGATTTCCAATTCCTCGGTGAGCTAAAAAAAAACGAGGTTCTGTGAGAATTCAAGGAAAAGATATAGCGAATTGAGAATTTCAAATTCCTCGGTGAGAAAATCTCAATCCCGGGATTCAAAATTAATCAATCCCGAAATCCCGGGATTGGAAAAAGGCTCCGGGATTGGATACCCTAATGGAGACTCATCGATGTTGAGCTAATTTAATTAAGTTAACATTTTTAATCCACAAACGAAGCGAAGCAGCATGAACTCATATTTTAAATATATGCTAGATGTTTTTAAAGTTAATTAAACTCATACTGTACATTTATTATTTTAATTACCTAATTATGTGTTTATGTGAATATAAAATATCTAGTACACATATGATGGTGGTTATTGCTATTGAAGCATTATATTTTTACTAACGATTATATTAGAATTATAAGACCACTGTATTTCTAAAAACTTAAAAAAATAAACCCTTCATGAATATTAAAATATATTTCAGTCGTGTAGGTTTTCCGTTTTAATTGCATACAGCTGTTACGGATAATTTTTACTGAAACACTATTTAAACGTTTGTTCAACTTTTATTCGAATGACATAATTTTTACACTTTAATAAATCACTTATCTTATAATCAAAATAATAACGACGTGAGTTTCAAGAGGTCTCTACTAAGTCGACGGCTGTTCGATTTGAACGCTGATTTTAACTGAAGTTGTAGGAATCAAATGTATCTATTTGTCCGTTGAAAAGTTATTGTTGCATTGAAATTATATACAATATAAAGTCCAATCGAATAGGACAAACTTTAATTATGTTATGTCAGGGGCAATCAACATTTCACAGTGGTTGATTTAGCGTATCCATAACACAGCCATAAAATCTAGTTATTATTAGTAGATGATATTTTAGTTTTAATGTGAATTAAGAATTATATTAGATATTCTCTAATTTTGAAGCACCATTAATATACATAGTAGTGGTGTAGTGGGGCCGAGGCGTACCGAACTAAAATAAGTATTCTCTTGTATTCGTAAAGGGATATTTAGAAGAATATTTCATCCCGAAATGGTTGAAAACATTCACTCCACAGTCGTACAACTGTGTACATTAAAAAATCATTGATTTACGTGCAACTATGGAAAAATCGTTTGTCAATCATGTTGTAGTGTGAAAACTCTTTCCGTTTAAAATCTCAAGTTTTAGTATTTATAAAGAATGCAGTTCAATTACGGTATCGTCAAACGAGAATCATAGAACTGTTAAATTCAAATCCGCATGAAAAAAGTTCATGAGCACATGAAATCTAATTGCTGAATGACACACTCTAAATGAAATTGCTTATTTCATGGAATCGGCAAAAATTCCCTAATTCATGAAAAGTGCAAGCCCGTTGCATTTTTCGTGAATTTCGCAAATTAGTACTGAGGTGGCTCAATACACAACCCTTATATTCACACGCGCGTTCTATCTCTCTCACACACACGCGCACATGCATGATATATTGCATAGGTTCCCAACCTTTTCGGGTGGCGACCCCTTTTTATAAAAGCCAAGTGACTAGGCGACCCCCCGAGGAATTTGAAATCCTCGATTTGCTATAGTTTTTCGTTGTTTTGTTGTTCAAATCCAAAATCGAAAAAAGTTGGCGACCCCCCTGAAAAACCTTCGCGAACCGCAGGTTGGGAACCCGTGATATATTGTCGCTGTTCTGCGTTAGAAAACAACAGATTTATCCAAGTGGATATACATTTTTATGAGCCTTCACATTGCTTCATTTTCAAATAGAATAGTAAAAGAATATATGCATATATTTAATGTTGTTTTTTAATACCGAGAATTTCTGATATGAACTGTTCAAATAAATAAAAATACTTTGAATAAATAAATTATTCATCGGAAGTTAATATCACTCGTATTCAATATCAATGAAATATTAATAATAAAAAAAAAAACTATTTTTATGTTATCAATTTTATTTTTATACAAAATAACAACATATGAGTTTTAACCACTTTTATACTGATATGTACTTATCAGGCGATGCGTTGGCTCGACAAAATTATGTCGAAATCAAGGCTCGTGCGAAATTTATGCCTGTATAGAAAACAAATTGCATCTCTCCACCCGGAATAACTCGTTTAAATTCCAAGACATTTTATATTACATTATTATTTTACATACAACGGAAGATGCTGCGTGTTTTTATCACAAATAATGACCTTCTGAATATTTATTTCATGTGACGTTTTATGTCAAAATACATGATATACAATCGGGGGCTTAGGATCACAAGGGCGAAACTAAATACAAAAAAATATTTATTAATTGTTGATTTTATCATCTTGTATTTATTTTATTTCGTATTACACATAGGTACTATTTTACTTTCTAAAAAAAAATACCATAAAGGCAAACCTTTGATTCCTCAAATGTATTTTTTGCCATCAAATATAGAATTTCTTAAATATGAAATTACATAGACAAAAACAGCTGTGTGTCTGTGTTTTTTTTCTCCAAAAACATTTTGTTGTTGTTTCGCCCCTCTGACAGCCCCCGCAATATCACCATAGTTTTGTGATTTTTTCGAGGTTTTGAATGTTCTACAAAACTTGATTTAATAATGATTCCGAACACAAAAAAATACGCTGTAAAAAAAATCTACTTTATCGTGAACAATTAGCAAAAAATATCAAGATTGATCTGCACCGACTTTGATTCACGGCATCTAATAAATACATAATATGGGCCCATTAGAGGTGTAGTGAGCCAAGTGGTATTTTAAAAAATGCGTTGTAATATTCTACGTGTTTTGAAGTATTGTAAAAGTGAAGTAACCTCAGTTAATACACATTACAATAGTGTTATCTCCGTAAAATGAAAATATGCAATCCAATCAGTAAATAAATGTTAATTAAATTACGACAATACGTAAACTTAGCATAGCATAGTAATAGTTACATCCTTGAAATTAAGAAGCATTTTTTTTTTAATGTTTCGAGTGTAATGTTCTGATGCTCAATCATGTTTCCCATTCCTGCATTTAATCATTTTCTTTTTAAATTTTAGCTGATATTGTCAAATTTCATAATTATTTAATGCGGAGCATTGTTGGTTTGCTACGTGTGAATATTATTTTTCATCACATTACTAGGTTAATAAAGTGTATCCGGTGTTGCTAGATTTAAAATTTCCCATGAACAGAAAGATTCTGATCGGAAAATGTTTGGCACATAATTTAATCATTTACTTACGTGTAATTATTTTGAATTATTAAATCTCTTTATAGAATTTTCAAATATTTTTTTCCGATTTCTAGCAGTATTTAAATTTGAAGAAGCTTATTTATTTACTTTTCTACCTTTGTAACTATATTCTGAAGATTTAATAATAATTGTGTATTCACTCGTTCAAATAAAATAGTCTTGATAAGTCTTATCTTAAAATTCATACGTGCTAAAGATAAGAAAACCACTGTTTAGTTACTTACTTTTGATAACGAAAAATGCAAATTTCATTTAATCATAACCGCTAATATTATGACAATACATACTACAAATTAAAATTTGATTTCGAATGGTGATCCAAATTAACAGAATTTTAACTTTTTATCCATGCAATAATATAGATTATATAATTGCATTTGATTTTCATGCTAATAATTAGGCACTAGCTTAAATGTACCACGGTAGTTTTCCAATTATGAATGTCGTCTACTTTACGAGCAAGGAAGGTTTTACTGCGTTTTTATTAACTGAAACTAATAAAGTTGTTCTGTTACTAAATCACAAAACAACTTCAGGAAAAGTTTTCTTTGTTATCCTATTGTCATGGGACAATTAATTAGTAACGTGCACTGATAATATTTCATCGAATGATATATTATATGACTATAATAAACTATCGTTTCTAGTATACACATCGTCAAGTTGGTATTGTATGTGTAGTCAGACAGTTGTTTCCGATATAATCTTCTGGAATAATTTCCCGGTAAAATTTACTAAAACATAAAATAAATTATTTATATATTTCTTAAAAAACGGAAATTTCTGTTGGTTCGTTTAATTACACCTTATCCCGCTGTTGCCTGGCCGCTTTTGCAATCTAAATGTAAATTGCCAAAATAAGGAATATCGACGGATATAACATCTATCTGAGTGATTTTTTATAACTTCTGGAAACGAGTATTTCCCTTCGCTATCAATTAAACATTTGTGTGTATCCAGGAAAGAGCCGAAAGCAGACGAAGAAAATAACGAAATAAATCCGTGAAATCTTGCGGGGAACTCTAATCCGTTTTGATAGCTTAGTTGAGCCCTCAATGATCGCGTTATTGCGTAGCTTTTACTTTCAGCCCATGAATAATAAATGAAATGAATAAACCTCACCTCTCTGATCTTCCATTTAATGGTTTCGAATTCTTTATTGATACTTTAATATTTATTTATACATAAAATTACAACCGGTAGCAATACATACGAACAACTAAACTTATAGGTTTATTAAAGTGTATTAAAAAAAGTATATGTGATAGAAAATCAGAAGAGTAACTACCAGTCATCCATCCCCTACACTTCCCATGGTAACTGAAATAATATTATAATGAATACAATTTTATAATAATTGCGTCAAGACGGTATAAAATGTTAAAAACACGTCAAATTTGTTTGTAGCGTAGTTTTACATTTTCACATAAAGATATTTTCACTAGCGAAACACAGACAGTAGAAATTCATCATACGATTTTATGGTGAATGTTCCATTCCGGGATTGACAATTTTTCCAATCCCGGAATTACAAAAAGGATTTGAGATAAGATGCAATAGCCTGAACACAGAGGGATTCAATAACTGGGATTGAACATTTCATCAGACCTGAACATATAATATTTAATTAGTCATTTCACAACTGCCGAATTTATTTTCAATTGCAGTTTGAAGAAGAATATAATGTATCTAGTGGCTGTCAGTGAACATATATTTCCAATTATAGAAACCGATATGTATTGGAAAAACTATTCTTGGATATTATTTCGTGAAAACGCCACTGAAAATGTAGGTTTATTTCCAATACTCTTTTGGTGTACATTACATAGATACTACAGCATCAACTACAAACCAGGATGTCTTCTTTGTATGTACCATATCTACTGCGTCGCCAAACGTTAAATACATCTTCAAATAAAATCTAATGAAACGTCTTCCAATATGAGTACTTTTTCTAAGAATTAAAAAAAATATATCATTCTAAAACTCGACCGTAAAATCGAAACTATGTTTATCAGTTAATGCTGCCATGTTTGTCTACTGTGTGGAATTTTTAAACTCTTATGAATTATTATTTTAAAAAATGTGTTTAGCAGGAACTGATTGTAAGTCAGTCGTTCAGCATACCTCTTATTCAAAAGTTAGTTAGTCGCCATGTATACATTCTGTATTCAGGATCAAAAAGGGTAGATAAGAAATAATGAAAACAGCAGACATTAATGCATTTGGATACTCATCCATATTTTAAACGGTCACGACGTTAAATAATTATAAAGTGCAATTATTATTTTCAGCATTGGTAACTTCAACAATGAGCGACGCATAATAATTATGATATTCTTATTATAATATAAGTACATAGCTCTTTTTATTAAAACAAATTGTTGTAAATCGAATGTTAAATATTGCATTGTATGCCATAATGTGTTTAGGGCCAGTAGCAGGATACTAAAATACTGGCGAACATTGTAAATTATAATGGATGTAAAGAAATACAAATTTATCCCTAATTGCCATCTTGTATGCAAGATTGGTGTAGTTATTTACTTTTTGATTCATTCAATGCATACAAATTACATAAAACCAGCACTTTTTTTAAAAAAAAAGGTACTGAAACTCACTTGTCAAGATTTTTTTCTAATCTGTATCCATTTCTAATGTCAAACATATGGCTTTCTTATGGAGCTATTTGAACAGACGAGAACTGCTTGTTACTCCGTTGTAGACTAGTGGTTTAATAACTGTTTTCGCTTTGCTTTGTATTGTGATTTGAAACCGTGAGATTCGTCACGAAAGCCAATCATGTTGACCACTGCGCTATGAACCCGAATGTTGGAACAAAGTTTTGTAAATAAGAGAATCTTTGAAGCAAAAAAAAATATGAAGCATTAGACCCCTGGTTCTGTTCACAGAGTAAGTCAAGGTATCTGGTATTTTTTTTAACATAACATTCAAAAGGGAACTAAGATAAGAACAAGCACAATGGTTTCCAAGAAAAAATCATCAGTTTTTAAAGTAAAATAAAATTGTACGAATATTGATTTGAAACATTAAAAATTGCGAGAAAAAAGTTACAAAGTTTCAACGCGTTACATGGAAAGAAAATCAATGCATAAAACTATGTATCTTAATTACAGTTTAATTAATTTCATTAACAAATGTTTAGTGTTGTGTTTTTCAATGTTTCTTAGTCATTCAGATTCAATGTCTATATTAAATTATGTATCACTCTTCGCCCGGAAATTCTTTACTTGTTAACTGATATTTCACGTGGTTCTGTATTTTTCATATCAATATCTGATATGTTATTTATAATACATATATAATTTCCCGATTAGTGTGTTCGCTGTCAATTCTTGGTGGAAGTCATTAAGGACTGTCGATTCATGGCGTCTGAAATGATGACATTTGTGACAAAATATGAAATAGTTATTTCGAAATGTGACTCTGGGGGAGGGGTTAACAAATAGACAAAATCGTCACATAGTTACGTTATATACGGACGGGCCTTTATATATATAAAACAATACTTGTTTGTACTAATGTCTTATTTTTTATTAAGATCTGTAACGCTATTCCCGTGTGCATAGCATTTATTTTAAACGGTCTGAAATACTCAACACAGTCACTTTTTGAGTATACAGACCGCCCAACACAATCACGTGTCGAGTATTTCAGACACTTTTTTATTTTTTTAGTTACTAAGCCGGGATTATTTGTATTCGATTTCTCCTAATAGATCACCTTACGCTATCACGTATTTAAAATAATGCCCAAAATTCTAATAATCAAACTTGATTAAGTTAATGATCTAATGATACAGATTTGTATAAAAATACAAAAAAAGCAACCTGTTAAAATTATGACTGCAATGTTTAACACAGTTGTCAATTTGACTATTTTATATAGCAGTGGGTAAAAACTGTTGTTTTATGAAGTTTATTATTAGAAAATAAATTGACGTGGGAATTTTATTTTTATTCCTTCGGGACGGGACTAAATCTCGCACGAATTATCTGAGTAATCTTGTAGAATGTAGTAGACATAGCGCAAACAGCCGAGCGTACCCGGAAAACGGCACGCGGGGCGGGACGAGGTCAGTTTCCCTTTCGCGGGCGGCTATTGATCGCACGCAGCCTCCCGAAAAGCCTCCCGCGCCAACGGCGGATCCGCCCCAACCCTCGGATGCGTCGCGCTGCCTCAGCTACTGACTTCACTTTGCCTATTTCTTTGTGCTGCTCACTCGAACAATGCAATCCGCACTCTCCAAGGAATCAACTTGACTTGGGCGACCGAACGATTTTCACTTCGAAATGAGAAATCCACTTCTGAATTAATATATATTTTTTTATAACTACACGACTTTTTTTTAGTACACATTTTTATTCACGCTATTTTTAACTTTGAGTTATCACCGATACAGATTATTTACAAAATTATATAATATAAAAATAAAACACATTTTTTATCTGATGTGGTACTTTTTCACTCAGCGAGAGAAATATAATTTTTTCAACGTACGAACATTTTCTACACTTAAACACTCTACAACAGGGTTTCCCAAACATTTTATGCAATGGAACACTTCACGAATCCAGAAATTTTAACGGAACACCTAGCTTATAATGAGCCAAGTTTTTTTAAATGAGAGTGTATATGTGTGCATATAAAACCATTCCAAATTTTTGCGAAACACCAGTGTTCCGCGGAACATAGTTTGGGAAACCCTGCTCTACACAATCAAAAATAAGTTGAAAGTGCTTCCTCGTTGGATCCAATCCAGCCTTTTTTATAAAATGTTTTCTTTAAAAAATACAATGTCTCTCCGCCAAATATTTATATAAAATGCCAATCATGTTCTTAATCATAAAGTGCTCGGATTTCGATATTATAATAGTTGTTTTATTGTTTTATATCAAACAACAACAAAGAAGATTTTTAAGAATTTCGATCTCTTTGCAGAGTCGGTTTTGAGTGGACTTATATAAATGCTATTTTTTGATATTATAGATATTTTTTGTGCACCATCTCGGCCCCTATTTTGAAGCATATGAATTTCTAAAAATCTTTTTTTAAAGAGGAGAAGGACAGTTTGATATACCGAAGAAAGGACTCTGCAATGTATGTACATCTGTATACAGCAGACATTTCCCGTGGCTTAACGAACGTTATGCGTTGGTCAGTTGTGTGCTAGGATTGTAACGGAAACAATTTACCAAGACTTGCCGGCTTGCACTTTAGTGTGAAAAATGTCCCTATACAAAATGTCCGGAGTTTCTACGAGTGTTTCTCGATTCTTTTCCCGTATTACGCCCTAAATTTAGTAAAAGATTTGAGTAATTTCACACGATCATTATTCATGATAGAACAATACCAGGGAGTGTGATCAGCATCCTGCATCATGCTACATATGCATTTCTGTGCCTATCCCGCCAAGCTTGAAGAACTTGGCGGCGAAACTGTTGTGTCCTCAAATAAATTTGCTAACCCAATAGGTGGAGGTGATTCCTTGTGTTACCTCCTCCATTGACCATTTGATAGAGGAAACGAATTTATTAGTATGGTGTACTTTCGGCAATGCGTCCCTGCGCTTTTGCCAGCTTGAAAAAGACTAGTACATAGTTATGTAATTACTCTATTTAAGTTTGGTGGGTTAAAGGAGGTGGATGGAAAGGGTATAGCTTACCGGGCAGTCATTGGGCACAAATTCATAAATTAGTTGGAAAAATGGTCAAGAATTTTGACCACTTGGAAACATAACAAGGTTAGTAAAAATCTAGTTTAGGTTTGATTAATTTATTGATTCATTGGCAACGACATAAAGGAATACTTATGTATAACTCCTCTAAAAAATGTTTTTATTCCTAGGATCCAATAATCTAATACCGACGTATATGATTTTGAACCAGTCATATCGATGACTTAACACAGTTCCATAGTGCTACAACTAATAATTGATAGCTTTGAGATATGGCTGACCAAAGTCTTGACACATCTAAACTGTGTAGTAAAAAAGTGATATATAATCATAATTTTTCTCTTCTTTTAAGTGGATCCCTTGGTCATTTATTTCAATTCAATACAAATTTATGAAAACGTTGACATAACCATACAAAGATATTGTTTTTGTATGAAACTGGGGGAACATTGTTTATATTTCCATATGCAAACATCTAGATGCCTACCAAGAGAGAACTAGTATTGTTATGAAGCTATAGAAGAGACGTACCTATTCGAGAATAATATAACTAAAAACATGTATTTTTTAAATTATTGTTATATGAATTAAGTCACCCATATGTTTATAAACGAGCCTTCGAGAGGGGAAGTGAGCCAACTAGTAAAATAATAAAACTTTTTTCTTGTATTTTTAACTACAATCACGTCTTTATTTGGTGTTTTGATGGATTGCATATTATTATTTTGCAGAGATAACACTAGTGCATTAATGTGTATTGATTAACTAAGGTTATTTCACTTTTCTGATATTTTAAGTTAATGTAAATCCGCAAAATATTTTTGTGTCACATAGGTCGCTCGCTATTGCCTCACCTATTTTATTGATTTTCATGATTAATTATCTCAAAAATAAGTTTGATATCAAAGTATAGCGATACCGTATCGTTATCAGCAATTAAAACCTTTGTACATTTATTATGTTTGCGGTAAATTTGTTATATTACTTATTTTATATGCGAGGTTATTCGTTTCCAGGTTGCGGTCTGTAATATTATTGGCCTGAAAGAAATTGAAACGTCGCGCCGCGTCCTCGATACATTATACATATGTATTGCAAACCAAAATAAAAGGGAATGTAAAAATCACAACCGTTATTATAAACTGTGTGAATCTAAACTATTTCTGAGATGCGGTAAACTTTGATTGCATAACAATGATTCTTCTCACGGATGTTGGAGCTAGATACTGAGTAGACAATCACTGGTAACGGGGTTTACATCTGCCAACGTAACACTTCGCATACCATTTCCTCGATTAGACAGATAAAACTAACAGGAATGGCCTTCTTGTCAGATATTATGTTTTGGAATTGAAAATACAAACCGCGAATGGACATGGATTAAAGGAATCAAACCTCGAAAGACAACGACAAATGTATTAAAGATTTTATAAAATGTTTTGCCTGTTGGATACTCATAAAACATTGACACTAATAATACAAACATTATGAAAATTAACGAAAACTACAATTTTCTTTTTTTTAGTCAAAATCTGTAGACATTGCGGCGTTGCGTTTATTACTTTGTATATTCCAATTAACAAATTATAATAAGAAATATCCTATATTGTCTTCTTAGTGCAATAAGTCAATAACAGATTTTCTTTGAAAGATCAATAAATTTATTAATGCTTTGTTGCTTTAAAAAACTTTTTTTGCTTAAAATATTGATTTTATCAAGTGTGAAGTAAATATATGTAAGTTTCTGACTTCTCGTGTTTATTAAACATGTTGTGATATTAAACTCAATTTAACCTTCGAGTTCCTATGGGGTGCATTCACAAACATTCGCTCAATACCAATAATATATAGCTGATATTGTTTGTAGTCTTCAATGATACTTCAATAAATGCAATTCAAATATTACGCAAATTTGTCTGGGGTCACTGTATATTGTCGAAGTTTCGGTACATAAGTGTTAAAAAATGACAGGTTAGTGACACCTAGCTCTAAGCCAGGGGTTCTTAACCCCGTGCCCGCGGGCGCACGTGCGACCGCGGAGCCTTTTTTATGCGCCCGGCAATGTATCAAATAAAATTAAAAAAAAACATTTTTTAATAAAATTATTTATTGAAATTGCAAAAATATAACCATATCCATATTATTTTAAAGCAGTTAAGAGAACAATAATAAAATTAATTAATACATATATACAACTTTTTAATACTATGTATGTAAATCTTGATTTTTTTAAAATCCGGCCTGCGCCCGCCACTTTTCTCCTAAATCTCAAGTGCGCCCGTCACCGCAATAGGTTAAGAACCCCTGCTCTAAACCAACGATAAAATTACATACATTAAGGCAGTGATGCACAACCTTTACCTTCTAGCGGGCCGCATAAAACAATATATCGTGGGTTCGGGCCGCAAAGAAAACAAATATTTATAGTACGCTCAATCCTTTTTTGTACAGAACATATGAACGTTCCATGTAAAACAGCCTTAAAATCGTGTAAAATAGATTAAGTGAATTTAGATAAATGAGTAATAGGTTCCATTATACTATTTTGACCGTGTTATTTCGAAAATAAATAAGCCATGCAAAAAAAAGGATTTGCTTATTAGAAATCGTTTCATTGTGAAATATTTATGTTTCATTTATATGCAATTCATAAGTTAATGCGTTGTTGGTATTTTTTTTAATTTGACATAATATTTGTAAGCCTATTTCTATGAACCGATTTATTTTCTTCATTGAAGAAAAAGCTTGTTTACATGTTTTACGTGAAAAAAATATGTTTAAGAAAAAGATTTAAGGGCCGCCACAAAATTCAAAAAGGGCCGCGGTTTGTGCATCACTGCATTAAGGTAAAAAAAAATAACAATTTTTATTAAGTTAATCCCTATTTTGACTTTATGCACACGTCAGAACTGTTCGTAAATACCGAAATAGCTATGAACTTACCAAAAAATCTGTAGAACTCAAATACATTGTTATTTATGACCTATAACGGAATTTTGCCAAGCAATAATTAGATATGCGGAATTAACGGCATTGTTTTACGTAATGCGTGGTAGTTTTGTCTAAGTAATGCAGCAAATAAAAATCATTTACGAACATGATACATCATCTGATATTAAATTTGATGTTTATCATTTTTGAACCATAATAGTTGACCAACTTGACACTAATTATCTAACGGTATTTACAGTACTCGACAATGTGTTATATTAAATTTGTCAGTTTACAAACCAAATGGCTATCGCTACAATGAAAAGTTTTAATGAACCCGAAAAATTTCGTTTATCTACGTAATTTTTTTTCAGTATTAATAAAAGTATTTTAATCGTAACGTATTCAGAGAAAACTAATTATTCCGTCTATTTTCCAATAATGGCTTAGCAGAAGTTAGATTATATTATTCATTCATCTTGAAGATGTATTGCCTTTAAGATCGATAGATTGGCATAAATTGATCAAAAGGAAGATTTATTCACACTTAAGACCGTCTGAATGTACATTCATAGTCTCAGGTTTCAGGTAGACTACATAATATTATTTAATATGTTGTAATGTTAACTGCGAAATTTGTTTTAAAAAATTCTCGACTGTTCAACAAAATATGTTGATGTCAGGTACATGAGTGGGCTAGAAGGGGCTCGCGCGAGTCCTTTGTTAAATTTTACTAAGACCGGCGAGCCCTTTGTTAAAATATAAAAATATTCTCAGATCAACATTAATTGCGGTGTATGATTTATATATATGTATTATAAAACAAAAGACTTGTTGCATTTGAAAATTTCTCGTAAAATACATTTTTTCGGGTGCTTACAGATAGCTTCAGTTTTTTTTAAATATATTATATATAGAAGCATAGTTTTTCATAATAAAAGCATATAAAGTAACATTCGATTGTTTTCATAATTATTGATAATCATCATATAAGAGAGATAAAAAAAAACTCCATCCCTTTTCCGGAACACCGCGAATAGCTCTCAGATCAACCGAGACCCTTGTTAACATTTTGGCAGCCCACCGCTGGTGTACAATTGAAAATAGTTACCTAATACAAATTAATGTCCAGTACCTGAATAAGAATCCTGTTAGAACATTCTCGTATTTGTTTTGATATTGATTCTAATAAATATAGATATTGACCGTAGTAAAAAAAAAATCAATCAATCAATATTCGAATACGTAAGTGATCAACTAAAATTTTTGCAATTACTCAAAATAAATTCGAGGAAAAGAGACATACAAACATACCCATGTAAAAAACTGAAAATTTAAATTGAAAAAATCTTAATTATATAAATATTTTGCCGGGAATTGAATCCTGACCCACCAGGTCGCTAGGGTAAACGGTTACCATCCGACCACAGAGGCCGACAAACTTTATATTTAATTGACGTCTGAGTCATAGACTATAGTACTTTAGTCAGAGCTAGGGCTTCCAAACCGGTTTAAACCGAAACCGGTTAACCGGTTTATAGCATGTTTTGAAAAAAACCGAAAACCGGTTTATTTCACTCGGTTAACCGCGTTTTATCAAAAATACTCTTTTCTTATTTTTCATTTTTTTTTTCAAAAATAAATATCTTTTACAATGAATAAACTGCTTAGAAGCGGAAACAATTTACACAACATGCATATGAATTTTATAAAAAAATCTACTTGTCTTAAGGTTGTCCATATTGTGAACAGAAATGACTTTTTCAAATAATTTAATATTTTTTATAGTATATAAATATAATGTTTGTAGTGCTTGTTATTCTCAATTATGAGTTTTATTATCAAGCTCTATTTTTTTATTTGACATTTTACCATAAAATATTTTTTCACATTTGATTTTCATTGTTGTATATAATATATATATTATATCTTCTGTATTACATATATAAGATAAATATCGACTTTCCATTAAAATTGGAGCATTTATGACAAATATTTAAAAAATTATACAAAAAAAATTTTTTTGCATACCTTCCTAATCAAAATACGCTATATTTCGGTTTAAACCGGTTAACCGGTTTTATTGCCAGAAAAAAACCGAAAACCGGTTAGTTGAAAAGTCCGGTTTATTGGAAGCCCTAGTCAGAGCGATATTTGACTGCCTGGGCGATAGCTGTATGGTTTTGAGGTTTATATTTATTTCTAAAGCGAACAGTTTGTCCATTCGGCACCCAAAATTGTTCTCTCATGATAAGATAACGATTCAATTATACCATAAACTCTACGAGTACAAGTATATTATGTTTATTCTCTATGATTCAAATATCGAAAAAAATGTAATAATTTGTAGTTTCTTTGTGCTCAAATTTAGATAGTTTTTGCAAGCAGACAACAATAATTACGTTAATAGTCAATAAAATTCCGTGATAAATTCACTAAATTAGGTACTAGAATTGTTACCACTAGGATTGTTCACCTTGTCCCACAGAACTTTAAATTTTCAGTTACAGTGTTTCAGATATGTCAGATGTCAAATAAACAATGCTTAGCTAGGTAGTTTATCCAAAATTAAATTCGTAAGACGGGTGGTATTTTATTAAACGTCGTGTCGTTGCATTCTCATCTCGGCGGGAGACGCGACACGGCCCACCATAATAAAACTCTAAATATAGAAAGTCTCCTCGATATTCTGTTTCATATTTTCGAACTGATGTGCACCACGTTTATGACGCTGACCGACTTAATCGCAACAGCGAGAGAACCAAATTTTCACACGCTTTGCGCATCTAAACCGCCACATCTTATTAATTCAATTTGCTTACTTTATAAAATTAGGTATCAACGAATTACTTATGTGTGGACAATAGTTAATCAGTTTTTGGAATATTCTTTTAAGTATCACACGCTTGGGTATGCATGAGACGCATTCAGCGACATTGACTCAAAACGGAACGACGGCTTACTACAAGGGTGTGCCAACCGGTCGATCGCAAAGCAAAATTTGGTCGATCGGGGAAACTACTATTTTATCGTTCCATACAAAAACGATATTTTTTTAAGAAGTAATAAGTTACAAAAATACTATTTTTTTGAAATAAAAGTATTAGAAATTTTTGTGTTAAATAAAAATTAAATGACTTTTTATAATTTATGGTTTTTTGAGCTGCCTAAGATTTGGAGGCCCCGAACGCGCGCTTACTGCGCTTATGGGATAACCCGCCACTGATTTTTCCTTTTTAAGGGAAGCAAAGAGGGGATTATAAAATCGAAACAGTGCAAACAAATTTAATCATATTACTAATGAAGTTAAACATTACAAACTATTAAACTAATGAGCTGCAATCAATCAGCTAGATTTTTGATACCTCTATTAATTGGAAACAATTTGAGTAACGGGGAACCACCTATGCTATTAAGAATATTATTTAATAATATTTCTTTTTTGTTAAGAGTTTTATTAATTTCTAAAAATTCTAAACTATTCATCTTTAAACCCTTTTTATTTACTCGGTGGAGTATTTCTAAATTACAAAACTGATTAAAATTATGATTATTTTCTATTAAATGATTGGCAAACTCAGAAAAATTGTTACTTTTTAGACATCTTATATGTTCTTTAATTCTAATATTAAAGTTTCTACCTGTCTGTCCTTACTGCTACTTACTTCAGGTTGGTATTGTCGCGAGTCTGCCGCCTACTTTCGGTGTATTATGACAGAACATTTACCGGTCATTTATTTCGTATTTCGCATAATTTATCAGTGTTCTTCATATTAATGTGTGATTTAAACGCGATTATCAAGCCCTCGAAAAATAATTTTTAATTGTGGCGTTGTTTTTAGCTTAGTTTGTGAAGTTTTTCGCCGTAATAATCCATGACTAGCTTTAACAAAAAAGTAACACAGACGTTTTATCGTACATATAGTGTAGTTTTCTGTGAAACTCTTGTTGATTTTTATTTGATAATAGATATAGAAAAATTCTAGGCTGCACAGTACTACTGACTGCTACTAACTTCAGGTTGTAATCGGTCAAAACCGGTCGGCCGACAACAGTTGCAGTGAATGCGCATGAACGGCCGACACTTTCCGTCAGAATAGGTCCGACACGAAGTCGGCCGATGATTCGGTTTTGGTGTACGCGCTCCGTTAGTCCACTGTTATCCTTTCTTATTATACCATTTTGCAATTGTCTATATTTAATTTTAAACACCTGTGATATAAAGATACTTGCGTCGTCGTGAAATAATTATAGATAATCTTAGCATGACATATAATATCATGATATATGTGACCATCGTATTTATTACAGTATCACACCTAACATACAATAAATAGACTGCAAGATAAAGTACTCTGAAAGTCAGTGCGCACAGATAACCACAAAATCATTACATTCAAATTATAAAACACAACTTTTTTTTATATTCATTTCATAATATTATCAATTTAGCGCCCGTTATCAATTTATTGATAATACTCATAATGAACAAAAATGGGTCCGATTTTTTAAAGATTCTTTAGATATTCTAAGATCCGGTTTAAACCGGTTTTCGAACATTCAAAAGGAGTTAATTCGATAAAAGTAGAAATATTCAATTGTGACAGATTTAAGAAACCTACGTGTTTGTACTCTACTATTTAATGTATTTTTAACAAAAAAATCAAGGGATAAAATTTATCGTTTTAAAAGATTATGAGGCTATATTTTTTTTAAGCATATCGGCTCCCAATGTGGGGCATATGGACTTTTTGAGTTTATCCCAACTTAAGGTTTTTTTCTCAGTTGCTCAACCGGTCTTTTAAGCGTGTATGAATAAAAATATATAGCCAGGACAGGACTAGTGGTTGGCTAATCGCGCTCGTTTTAAAGATCAAATGGGTGGGAGAGGATTTCGGACAACACAAACATCCATTATTCGATTGAAAAATGAATCTGCCTGAATGAAGCCAGCGACATAATAATATCTTTTAGTATACAAATATTGTATTATTTAATATTAATCTTTTAATTTGCTGGATACTAGCCAATCTAACAATGCAGTATTTGGCAAAGAAAATGTATTTGTTTCTTCATAGTACAAGATTATTAACTCACATGCATCTCTTCGAAAGTTAGATACGTCCTACATGAATTAGCATGAGAAAATTTAATACAGACGTGTCAGAAAAGTATGCCTACACAAATTTACGTTTGTTTTATTATTACAGCATTTTTTTAAAATGTAAACTACTATTCTTCGGACTAATCATAACATAAAATTGCGGAAACAGTACAAATGTTCCAACAATCCAGCAACTAAGAATCGACATGTATTATTTTATTCTCTCGTCAAACATAAGATGATTTGAAGGTCAATTATTATAAACCAGGAAAAAAATCATTGTATGTATAAGTAAAATAATTAATTTGAACCCAATACCGTAGCGCACTGTTTTTTAACCGATGGTCCGCAACAATTTTCTGCAGTTCAAAAATAGTCAATATCCATTTATAAGGCTTATATTATATTTATATAGCTTACATTTTTTGATTTTTTGGTGGTCCGCAAGGTTAAGAAACATTGCGCTAGCGTATACATGTCTGCGTGGTAAATAAAATAATAATATGTGTAAGAAAAAAAATGACAAATGAGGATTAATTAACCTGTGCTTTGGCGGGTTTGACATGACTACCATACGTGACAAACCCAATCTCAAACAGCTAATTGCGTAAGTTAACTACGATAAAATTAAGTGTTTAATAGGCAGACTATATTTAATCTGCAATTCTAAAGAAATTATCGACATAAATATTCTTGAATGACAAATGGCTCAATTTTTGATGTCATAAAAATATCACTATAAAGGTGTTCACTGTCAATACTTGAATTTACCATTAGTCTCCACTTGAGCCTTGTTACTCTTTGTATAGTTTTCAATTACATTTTAGAGGTATTAAACATTTTAATTTTAGTAAATTTAGTGTCACTAATTATTCATATTTTGTACTTTTATTTGTATAAACAACACTGTAAAATTGTAAGTACATAATGTTCGTCATGAGCGAAACTGGTCCTGGTATTATTGAATAAAAGTTGGAATTAGTACAAGTGTATATTTTATTTGTTGATTACAAAAGATATCTAGTTTCGACAACTTTGTATCATCCAATTTTGAGTAATTTTTGACGAGTTTGGAATTCTGTAACAAGCGTTAATATAATATAACACGGCCCCATTCGAACCATTTCCGTATTTTATTTTATTTAAATCATTTATTAAATATTAGGTACTATAAATGCATTTGATGAATACGGATATTTCTATTTGTCAGTAACCAGTTCAATAATAAGCGTGCCTGTGGGTAAGAGGAAACATCCCGAAAAAAACCAATACAAAAACACCCTAACCATTCGGGTAAGCCTTCATCACGTTCCTGGCAATTAAATTGCATTTGAAAATAACAAAATAAAGTCTGAGCAACATATTGTCAATACGACTGCTATAACACGATTGTCAACATGTTACCTATTTGCTTATTATAAAAGGGTTGAGAGCTACGTACATTATATTATTAGCTTTAATCGAGCCTACACCTCTCATCGCATAATTCGAATCTATTTCTAAAATGAGAACGGAATTATAATATTGGGACACGTCCAATTTTAATAATAGAGGAAGTCAAATTTCTCAGTGTAAACAATAATAACCTCAATATAATGTTTCTAACCTACTTTATGATCATTATGCAGTTTTCCCGTGTTTTTTTTTTGCATTCCATCTCCATAGTAAATAGAGATTTTTAGGAAATATTCCTTCAAGTACTTCGTTGATTAATTCTGTATTTTGGGTAAATATCTTTTAATTGCTATTATATTTATCAAACAATCAGTTGAAAGAGTAATTCAGCAAAACAACCTGCGGTCATTCAGATGTTATGTGCCACCCAAAACTGTCATAAGCTTTGTTCTTCTGCGTACTTCTGACGGTTAGCAAACTGTTTTCTCGAATTCGAATCGAATTCAAAGCTTTTAGATTCTAGTTCGAAAGCAGTTTGCAAGCCGTCAGCAAACCGTCAGAAGTACCCAGAAGCACAGAGCTAATATCACCAGATACTTTTTCAAAAATCTAGTATTGTTTACAAAACTTTACGTAAACAGTATACATTTGTAATTTGGTGTACTTACTACTACTATATTATGCGGTATATTACGTAACGTAGCAAAAACCGGCACGCGCCCCAGGCGAAAAAAAAGATTAAGTATCGCTGTGTGTGTCTTAATTCGATAATTTTTATTCAGACAGAACCGTCCAGTTGTTGAAATATTGGCATTTATATTTTACATGAGTTTTTTTCGTTACATCTTACATTCAATTGATAAAAGTATTTTCTTTGACACCATACGTACAGTAACGATATCAAGACACAGTTTTCACTAACTCCAACGTACAACGCTATGAGTGATAGATAATAATAAAATAATCTATCATTTCATCTTCCAAGGCTTGTATGCAAAAAAAAAATAGGCGCGTGTCTTCTAGTTGTATCGCATAAACAGCTCGTTGTCATTTTATTGATACATATTACCAAATTAAATTTTAATTTATTTCCGTACGCACCAACTAAAGTAACGTAATTTTATTTGTTGGTAACGCATCACACAATCGTACCGCATTGCTCGATGTATGTTATCGCATTTCCGATGCCGCGTCATCGTGGATATCCTGTCTCCATTTCACACACAGCAACTTGCAGCGGCATCATTTTTTTTTATCAATCGTTGCGTTTTTTTTTATTATTTATTACGAAATAATAATCAATGTATTCTGTAACTTTACGCCTAGTTTTTTTCACCACCAAAACTGTTGTAATAAGAAACGAACTGAGAGTTCGTTCACCTATCATCTAATTGAACTTGAAACCGTAGACGACCTTTTATTTCATATTGTACAATTTTTCTGGTTATTTCGGATATATCGGGATATCCTGGCTCAGGAAAGGTGTTTTTTCGATAAATTTATCATATATCTAGAATTACTATCTATCACATTTAGGTGGTTTTTAGAAATAATGTACTATACATATTAAGTAATTAATGAAATAAAATTTGTAATTAAAAAGCTTCATATTAAATTTACTTCATGATAACAATGATTTTTAATCAATTTCACCCTCTATTGTGGCCTAAAAACCTTAACAATGTTTTCCCGTCTTCTCTACATCTTTACAATTATTATCTTACAATAATAACATTTGTATTATTGCAATTAATAATAAAGGTCTTCAAAAAAATATATGTTCCCCCTTGAACGGATGCCCATTAAGTGCGAATCCATAGTGTTTATGCTTGAAAACGAGAAGGTGTGTAAAAAGGTTATTTTTCGTTTTAAAGCACATTTGGGTGCTGTGTGGTATTAACAGTGGCGGGTTAAGTACATGGGAGGCCCCGGGTGCAATAAATTTGGAGGTCCTGTTTTTCAGAAACCTTAAAAACGTCAAAAAAATCCAAATAAACTAAGAAATCTATATAAAAACTTGAACAAAAAGCATATGGGTTATATTATATAAGCTATTTTTGAGGCCCCAACCGCGCTCCTCATTTGCTTATAGCAGTGTCTACCAAACTTTTTTACTTAGCGGCACACTGGCTGGTGAATGGGATTTGTTCCGCGGCACACCAAATAAAAATTGCTTTAAAAAACGGAAGTGAGGAAAATGTATCGAGTCAACCGCTATATATGTATGTTTATGCGAACGTGACAAATATTTATTTGAATACGAAGATGTTGAATTAATTTAAAATTGAAGAAAATTTAAATGAATAGGCATTATTTAAAATGATTTTTTTGCGGCGTCTTCCTCCGCTGCACTCCCGAGACTTCTTGCGGCACACAGTTTGGCAGACACTGGCTTATAGGGTAATCCGCCACTGGATATTTTTAATCAGGTTATGTTTTATGCAACCATCTAAAACCGTTAATTATTTATATGCGTACCTCCCCAAGTAAATCAACTTGACACCGAATTTTAACGAATCTGATACTCACGTACCTACAGCGAATGTGACTGAATATGTACATACTTTTGCCACTTACGTTTTTAACAAACACTTTTTTTTCACAGGCGAAGAATCCACTCAAAAGCAGCGCAAAGGATTCTTCAAGAACTTCTGGAAGCGCTCTCGCCATTATTCCTTGGAACATCCGTGAGGTAGCGCCCCCGGCTCATTCTTCTTACTATGCGTATGAAGAAATGATTCCAGAAATTGACGTGGATTTTCCCACACCTATCTTGTATCCCGAAACGAGTCTTTATGAAAGCCTACTATGTACGTGTTTCTTTTTTAATGCAACCCTAAAACCAGTAGGACACCACGACTTTCAGGCTAACCTACGCATTATTTCAGAACATACTTACGTGTATATTCAGTAATTAAACTAGGTAATCATGTTATGACATTTATAGCCAATAATTGGACAGTTGCGAAACAAAATCCGAAACTTTAAAATATAATTGTATGTATTATTAAACAGTTGATCATTGTTGAAATAGACGATAACTTTATTTTGTTTCTAAGAATTTATTGTATCGAGTCTTACTTATTTGGTATGCTTTTACGGTCAAGGACATTTTTCGAAGTGGTGAAACATAATTAACTACTCATAATGCGTACCAATCTTTAAGGAATTTGTACATAATGATAACTTTAAGTAATTTAACTTTTTTTAACCTATATTTAACATTTAAATAAACTGTCAGCAGTTAACTTCTGTCACGTATGAACTAACTGGATGTGCGAACTGTCGACGGAAGATTAGTTTAAACTTGTATGTATTCAAAAGCAATAGGGTTTTTAAATACAGTCTTACGAAAAAAAGTATTATAGAAATATTAAAGTACATAGAATCGCTTGGCCCTCGGATGCCGTTTACTGATTTTGTTATCAATAAATATACACTCGAAGAAAAACATTAATGATCGTAAAAAATAAGTATTCAGCCTATTAAGGTCATAACTTAAGATTTAAAATTATACAATAATTTCACTATCTTCACAGAGGTTCAACGGTACGTCGATTAATATTTAATTATAATCATAACAGATCATTTCCAAGTGGAATCGAGTGGTTTTTAGAATTATGTATTCGGGTATTTTTATACCGTATTTAATCTTCAGAAAAAAACAGTATCTAAATTAGCTCATACATATTTCGTAATCTGTGAAATCACAATACGTTAATCATATTGAAATGCTTAGTTCACATTTTGTAATTTAATCCAATAACCAATGCCAGTTTTAGACATAGCTAGGTTAGAAAGATTACACATCTTGTGCGGCAGATCTAAATTAACTTCTGGCGTAGATGTTGAAAGTCGTATGAAAAGTTATCTAATCTCGGAAATGTAGCGGTCGTTGTGAGAATGTTGACATTTTTTTTCATTTTAAGTAATTATTTACATTGTAGCATAAAAACCTTGAAAGGTTCTGCTGATTCACTTGCAGGATTTAAAGATTTTTAGAAATTTATTGAATCCAAACAGGCCCGTTATATTATATCGACAGATTAGAACCGACGCAGTAAAATCAGCTGTACATAGATTATATTATCTGCAAACACTTCGAACTTACCAACAACTTCACGGTGAATTTCTTTAAAAATAATGATTGTCGGATTTACTTACATTATAATAAATATGCTACTCTTATTACGTTCAGTATATATTTATGTGTACGTATTTTGTGTTACTAATGTTATTGTCTTGTATAATGTAGATTTTGTCAAAAAATAAAATATAATTCGAAAAAAAACTTTTTTTTCACTTTTGTGTGGCGATATTTATTACGAACACTTCTGACGATACCCACCTAAAATGTACAGCATTTCAACAAGCACCGTTTCTTAAGTCAGTCGCTCGCAAACGATCCGTCGCCAGGACTATCAGCTGGTTGTCAAAATAGGTAAGCATCACAGGAAACCGTCTCCATGGACAAGTATTTAGTTAAGCCCATTTGAGGATAAGAACCTTCTGTTCACCGAAAAAACAAAAATATCAATCGTCTACGCCGACACTGACCCATCATGTAATCAAAAATTATTAATACTAAAAATTGAAAGCCAACCAAAAAACAACTCAAATAGTAAGCATTTTGAAAATGTATTTCAAATTCATGTAACATCTGCTATAAATAAATTTTAGTAATTTTGTACAAAACTATCATATTTTTCTATATATATTGAATTGACGTGTGTTTACAATTTACTATTTTTAAATGTGAAGATTCGCAGCTTTACTTGTTTTGTTTTTCAAATACGTCACATGAGAAAATACGCGGTAGCTCGTAAATATATTACGTCGACCGTAGTCTCAAAATGTATTTACAGCATGAATGAATCTGGAATGTTTAAATTTCCTTATGATCGGTGATGTTAAGTGTACTGATTGATATACCTACATAGATTCAAAATATCCACAAATCTATTTCAATTTTTTATGCTCCGACACATTTCATAACGCCAGGTGCTTCATTGCTAGATACTTACTTACTCGGATACTTATTTATTTTACTTTTTATCAAGTTCTTCGGTGACTTCCAGTTTTGTTCTTGTATATTGTGTGTATGTATTGTTTATACTTATAATATATATGTATTCTGTGATTAACTTAGTGAAACCGTGTAGGATTTGGAATTTGTAAAACTATTTGAAAATATGGTAAGTTGTCGAAGTTTTTCGGGACATTTAACTAGGTGTGTATAATAGTAATGATAAATACAAGTTGTTTGCTTGCAGTTCTTCATTTAATGGAGATAATTAACAAACAAAAAGAGTTTTATTACAAATATTTGAGTGACAAACAGGGCAATAAAATATTGATATGGCTCAGAAGGTAGCCTGAAAACTCCCAAATAAACTTATACAGAAGCGAAGTCCACAACGACGCTCCGTCTTCGAGAGCTCGATCTTCCGATCGATTTAATCGTTCGGAAAGTTCATCGACCAGAGACGTCGGATCCGAGTAATACTTAAAACATGTAGGCCGAAAATCGGTCGCATCGCAAAATGGTGATTTCAATGAGGACCGGCGGTGATAAAAGCCAATTAAAAACCTTATTGATTTTATAATACAAATTTATTTTATATCATCAGATAGACACAGTATCCCTTTCGCATATTATATGAAACAATTTACAAAGCTATAGTATTAATATCGTTTTATGACATTTGATAAACAGAACAATATACACCCTTCTTACTTTTGCAAGCTTTAATTTTTAAAAAATCGAAAGTAAATTTATCGAGCGCTTCGACGAAGATATTGCTTATGTACGGAAAACAATGTCGGCAACAAAATTAGCGATTCAGCGCACTCGATCGATAACTTCTGTCATTGCTGTCATCTCACAAGGCAGGTGTATAATAGAGACGTGTATCGTAAAAAGTGTAACGGGGCGGACAGAGGACGCGGGAAGCCTGCACCGCGCGACCCCTTTTACTTTTTTTTTTTTAATTTTTGAGCTTTCCTCCTCTCTTCTTCGCAAGAGTCGACCGTCGACGGGACGAGGGAGGCTCTCGATTCTCGTCCTTCTTCATAATTATGGCATACACGAATAAAACACTGCTCCGAAACGACACCGGATAACGACACTTTCGGAAGCGAACAGAAGTCAAATAAAAACAGGACTAGAGATTTTTCGTTAAAAATCCTAATTTATTAGATTTACTTTCAGTATCAAATATTTCTGCTGGAAAAGCGCATACACAAAATGCTTACTGTAATATTTTAATTTCTTATTTAGACACGGTTCTCTTTCCCGCCGGACACGTCTCGTCGGAATTCTGACATAATTTATTTAAAGTAGAGAGACGAGAGTACGATCGGTTATCATTGTGCAGCGCATATAAAGTATACAATACAAAGAGAGATGTACGATGGGAAAGAGACTAGACACGGAGAAGATGTTCGGGCCACCGGATGAGAGTGCGAGGCGCAGCGAAGACGAGCCGTACATTTATTTTTCGCCTTCTTCGCTGGGTCTTCGGACTTTCTTCAAACCGCAACAATTATTATTATAGTTCATATCAAAATCATATAGACGAGTGCCGGCAGATGTGAAAATTTATAGATGTGTCGGCGATCGGCATCCGCCGACACTCGTCAATACGGCCCACTTCTTCGACATATTATACACACACTGGCCGATCTCACAATTTAAAGAATGCCAGAACATGTCAATGTTCCGTATCATTTTATAGAATATACAAAATGTAATTAATTACTTATTTCCTGGTGGAAAAACAATTATAGTAATCTTAAAGTAGTAGTCCTCAGATCACGGCTCGCTTCTGCAAAGAAAAGAAACGAAATCTTGAATGAGAATGTTTCAGTAGAGTACTGCACCGCTCGTATATTATATTCCGTATAAGTATCTCACAGGAAAATGTGATGGATAAAATTACCTCTAGTATCCACAGGTAATTAAGTAATCTCCTAGCTTCTCCACTACAGACGCCGCTTGCTGGGGTTGAATAGGTTCCTCGTAAAGTGATACTACGACGGCTGCGAACAAAACAGAAACAGCAAATTAGTGACAAGTAGCAAAGAACGTTCTTCTCGACTGTCGATATTATTTGAAATATTTCACAGGGGTGTGGAATAATTACACGCGAATTCTTCTTCTTAAAATTATGATTAAGACTTATAGAATGTAGCGATTTTTTATGTTTGGGGCAAAATATCAGTTCAATTTATAATTCGAAACCTAGAGGTGACGTTGAATGTGTCAAAACCTGAATCAGCCACAGGCGATCCCGCTACATCCCACTTTCACATTATATTTTGTCAGTTACAATACATTTGTAAACGAGTAATATTTTATTAAAACGAAAGTTTTGTAGTAGTCAAAGCAACGAGGGACCTTAAATATGACAAAAGAAAGAAACACGAAGAATTGAACGGTACAAACAAGTTATAGTTACAATATAAAATATAGTTAAAAACGTGAATGTGTGGACGGAACCAGGGTCCCTTCGAATGATATATAATCCTTAAAATAGGATACAAACTAAATGCATAATTATTAGAATAAAATACTCGAAAAGTCAAACAAAAAGAAAATCTATTATTTTTGAAATATTCTTTTGTGCGGTTAATGAATATAAGATTTTATCTATAATATCGTCACTAAAGAGAATAACTTTTTTATTGAACATTACCGGTAACTGCAAACATTAGTTGGGTGAAAATTTACTATTTGCAGCCGCAGTATTTTCATCCTTGGGTATATATTTATAGACCAGCGGTCGGGGAATCGGGGTAACTCAACCCAAATGGGTTAAAAATGAAATTTTTGGGGGTAATAAGGAAATTATTCTAATTTGCCATTTTATTTTTACGGACCATTCTTTAAACTTAAACAATTTTCAAAATGAGAGGGTAATATCGACATATGCAAAAATATTTTGGGGTAATGGTTGAAAAAGTTTCCCAACCGCTGTTATAGACAATCGTCATTCGGCGAGTACATTAAATTATTTGACTGGGATAAAATACCTGACTAAATAAGTATTAAATAGTAGGTTCCCAATCTTTTTCGCGTGGCGACCCCTTTTATAAAAGCCATGTGAACCGCGACCTCGATTCAATTGAAAAAGGCATTTTTAATAAGGTAATTGCATTACAGCAGCGATTTCCAATCTGGGAAGCGTGGATTATTGCAAAGGGAGGCGCGAAGAGTCCAAAATATGTATTTACTCTTTAAGACGTGTCTTTATTACTGTATGAAATAAAGGATGGGGAGACGCGAGGATATTTTTTCTTCAAATGGAGGCGCAGTAACGTAAAGGTTGGAAACCACTGCATGACAGTGAATATTTTTTTTAACTGACTAGAAGTTGGCGTTCCCACAGAAAACCCGTAGGTTGGGAAGCCGTGTATTAAATAATATCATAATTACATAACATACAATATTAATCGAGCACACTGCTTGCTACACGAATTTAATATTTCAGAAAAAATGTGCATTTATCGTTATATCAGCGCGACCATTGAAACATTATCAAATTTCTGAAGCCCAAACAGCTTCAACAAGAACATTGTTCAATGCAGGTTTGTAGAGTCGGAAAAATCTTATGACGCGGACCCATTTAAAAAGATTTATATTTAATAACGTGTATTCAAACCACAAGCTGGAAAACCCTGGTTCAATGTACATAATATGTATGTAAAATTTTATGAACGCGACCCTTTGACTACTGATAGTATAACAGCCTTAGCTATGAAATATGTGCGTAGAAACTAACACAACAATATAAAAATGCGGTGAATATCCGTGGTTTTTTTAATTCGATGTATAAATCTTTCTAGATAGTTTCATATTTGAACTAATTTCGCAGTTGCATGCCACAACGAAAAAAAACATGTGGAAAAGTTCTGTTCATGAAAAATAACATTCCGATAGGAATTATCATGATTACATGGAAGATTTACATTGTATGAGAAAATTGATAACGCAGTAGTGAGTAGGATTGATGTTTTGTTTGAAACGCGGAACATTTTCTTTGTAGTAGTTAGCCAGACTCAAATAACTGACCCGACACTACCGAAAATAAAATGAACCCCTGAAATTTCTTAGTCATGTTTCATCCTTTTCACTCTCACATTTCATCTATTTCAGAAAAAAGGGGTGTAACACATTTATTATAGTGCTCTGTATAACAAATGAGTCCCTGAGAAATGAAGTGAGCCAAGTGGTAGTTTTAGGAAAAACTATTTGACTGCGTTATAATATTATACACGTCTTAAAAAACCATAAAAGCGAAGTGGGCTAAGGAAATACACAATCCTCCCTAAAATAAAAATATCCAAACACTATGACGTGGTTGTATTTACAGTTCAAGTAGAAAGGTTATCCCATTTTACTATTTGGCACAAACACCTAACGAGGGTTCAAACGATAACTAACTTTAAAATACGGGTTATAGAACGTTGTGATGTATAAAAAAGGTGATGAATGAACTTGACAAATTGTACAAGAATAACATAAGGGAGCGATATTATTCAAAATATTCATTGAAATCGCAGATTTAGACATTTTTTCAATATTAATAATAAGGCATAAATAAAACCTACAGAAAATAATGTTAATATATCGCAACCGTTCTGGCAGAAGTTAGTAAGTAACAGATTGATAACTAGTTCTGAGTAAACGGCAAATGAAAATTTTCAACTTTAACTCTTAGAAGTCCTATGTCGAGCAGGACTCGACATTACAGATTTGGCAATGTTTTTCTATTTACTGATTTTTTTAATAATATTTTTTTTTCCATCCAAATATTACCAATACGCATTGTGCGCAAGATAAATTTTGCTATACTGAAACATTCAGAATGTTTTTTATTATAATTATACGATAATAAATTAATTCAATTAAAGACTGCAAAGGGTTAAGGGTGAAGAACCTCGCATCGACATTTTAAGTCCATACAATTATACTCATTTTACATATACATACAATTATACTATCAAAATATAGATGCCGATCTGACAAAAATAAGAGTTTAAAATTAGTAGACTGGAACAATCGCTTCCCTTTAAGCCAGGAATAATAACTACCTACACAAGTAATGCTTTTTTTTGGAAAACTGGTATAATAAATAAATGCACCTACTGATTTACTCCAGACATAATTGATACCAAAGAATCTATTTGTATATGTAATGAACTATTTTTTATCAGTTTTGTTACTTACAAAGTTCTGATAGAACGGTGACGATATGCACCGATTGATTAACAATTATGCTTGGCATGAATCGATAAGAATGTCAACTTTGTCAAATAGACCCGAGGCAACACATAGTCAATTTCACCGATGCGGGTGAAGAGTTCCCCGAACAAAATAACGTGCAAGTGAAACAAGTAGTTGGAGGTACCATTATACCACCTGTTCGGCTAGAAATAGTTTGTTATTTATATTTGCCGTCAGTGATAGCGCGCACACTAACTATTTTCAAAGTAATGAGATCATTTGACATGGTGGATAGTTGGAATGGCTAGAGATTTCCACAATACTTATTCACTGTTCACTATATAGATCACTTCTCACACGAACGATATTTATCGTCACTCCCACCCATCCCAAGTATAAATTAGTTTTCAAACACAAAAAAACTCACTGTAACCACATTCCCAGGGGCACATTTAATTACTTTGTTTGTGTTGATACAACTATTAAAAATGCTCACCTTGTTGGGTTTTCATGCAGTGAACTCCGATTTTGCCAAACTTTGCTCTTACTACTCGATCTGAGCCGCTAAGGTAGATGTACCTCTGTCCAGCGAGCGTTACGCCACTACTGGTGAGAATAGATTGGTTTTCGAATCCTTGTACAAGTTTTGCCAATTCCTCCTTTGATACCTGCGAAAAAGAGACATTTAAATTTAGAATAACAATTGAATATGTTTAAAATGCGCAATAAAAAAATTAGATGAAAGTAGGTTTTTCCAGAACTTTATTAACAATATTATATTTTAGTGCATATCGTGGGCACTGATTATCCGAGAGCCAATGGTAACCGCGCTCAAATCCAGTGGCATAACCACCACACATCGCGGTATATCCAAAGCATAAGGGCCCCCAAATTTATATCCATATTTAAATTATCATATTTTTTTTCAGAAATTTAATATTTTTTGAAGGTCCTTGTCAAAAGAGTAAATGGCGAGAGCTTTTTTCACCTGTACGTGTTAAATAAAAGTAACCGTTTTTTGTAATTATCGCCAGTTAAATTTTGTCGAAAAAAGACGTATGCTGCCATAATCCGTCGGCAGCTGGGAATTTACAACTCGAAGTCGTCCTTTTCATAGTTTTGCATATGGGTCCAGATTTTCTAGTTACGCCTCTGCTCGCATCACCCGTCTTTAGAGTTAATCCTCCAATAACGGTCGTGTCCATATGGTCGCAATAAACATCGCTGTCTATTACTATTCATTCTTTATCTACCTGAACATCATTGTATTCAGTCAACTTCGATTAAAAAGTATACTGACTTCAACTATTTATAAGCCGCGGGGACAAACACAGATACCAAAAGCACATGCGATCTTTTTTTTAATTTTCGTTTTTTTTCTTCTTTATCTTAGAGCTCCTGTCGGGATTATTCACATTGCAAATTTTACTTATTTCAACCATTCGCTGAATAACAATAATATATAGCTGATATGTATTGTAATCTTCAATGATACCTCAATAAATGCAGTGCAACAATTACGCAAATTTGTCGACGTTTCGGTACTCAAGTGTTTAAAATGGACTTATTGGATTTGTTAGTAACTAGTTCATATTTTATTTAAGCTTTAAATTATTTACGCTACCTTCACAAATATATTTGTGTTGAAATTATTTCGATCTGATGAGGTCAAATTGTAAATATTTTTCAATATTTCACGTTAAGCTAGAATTCAACCCGGAATGTCTGTGTGACCATGTGGTCACGCAGCTTTTCAATACATGGGCTTTATGATTTATTTTTTGATAAAAATAAATGTCATCTGTGAATTCAATGACTACAAATTTATTTTTTTATTTAAAAAAATGTTTTTGAAAAAAGGTTAATAGATAACGGTGATAGAACACTGCATATTATTGTTAAGGGCTGGCGAATAGAATATATTGACCTCCTGGAACCAGCTTCAAAGTATGTACAGTGTAATCACACATCCATATAAAAAAAGCTAGCCAAATTTATGTGAAATGTATAATATTGCGAAGGAAGCAAAAATTATAATTTTACTTTTTGTTCGACATTTAATTTCAAGAGTTTTAATGTCGGGCTGATAAGATGTTGGTTGTAGAGTTAGTATTTAACAGCGAGATTGGTTATTTTTGACGGAAGGGAATGTGTCTGGCATTATTTTTCATGCTCGAAACGTCATTTTTTCAATTTGATCAGATATTTTACCGATGCCATGCTTGGCACGCGTGCCAATCATTTATCAACCCTATGATAGGTTTATCGAGACTTGAATTGCATACCGTTGTATAATTGTTTCATATGCAAACATAGGTTCAATATTTCATTAAATAATGCTTGGATAATAATAATCAAGGACAACATTTACAACAAGCTATAAAATATCAAGACATAAAAAAGTCAGCGACGTAGGTAGGTACGTATCGAGTACGAATACGCATGCCCAAGGCTACAGACACCGTCTGGCAGGTGAAAATGTTACACAATGCAACTGTGGGATAACCTTACAAACTTTACTAACAACTAGCAGAAAAATATGATATGAATGAACTTTACCTTTATATTATTAAAATGTTAACACTTCTACGACCGCGGAGCGAAAAATGCTTAGTGTTTGCATGGTTACAAACACAAAATACAACTTCTTCTAATGTTAATAGAAATAAATACTTAATGTGTTTGTAAAAAAAAATTAGCGAGTGACTGTCGTATGTATTAATAGGTTTACCAGTAAAATTATCTAAGTCAAATCATGCTGAAATTATTTGGTGAAACATGGACTTGATAAAATATAAAAACATGAAACACAAAAATTAACTAAATCTATAATAGGCTTGTGCATGTACAGGTAAATAATTATTGCATGGGTAAAATCTAGATAAATTCTTTTTCGTGAATGTGTTGCGTATAATACCGATTAGGATTTCATGCCGGACTACTAATATTATAAAAGCTGAGTTAAACTTTTTTTCGCAAGCTACTTGATAAATCCTCAGCTATATAAAGTAACAAGACACTTGACTTTAATATTCATGTGGCGATTGCATTTCTCTTCCACGTTAGTAATGTATTCATACAAGCTTTTGGTATGATTACTCTATCACGCAGCTCAGTAGAAAAGAATATACCATAACTACTAGAATATTAGAACTAGATCGTGTGCTGCTTTTCAAATTTTTGATCGTGATGGGAAGTGCAGTCAAAATGTGTCAAACTAGGTCGATATGGTTCCAAAATATTTACTGATTTTTATGTTTTAAGTGTGAAAAAAGGGTTTGGTTTGAAATTATTACTTTTGTGTACAAATTTTGTTTCTTTGAATACTAGTTTCGCAGTGTTGTCTAAATCTCGATAAAAGATTGAAAACATCAAAAAAAGATATAATATAGGTAAATAATTTCAGTCTGCACTCAATTCTCATAATAAAACCAATAAATAAATTACCACAATTAATATTACAGATTTTTCTCAGGCTCTCGAGTTGTGTAGGTTTAAGTTTCAGGTATCGTCATCGGTCGAATAACAGTTTGCAGTTATTAATTTTAGCTTTGAATGCATATCTTAGCGGGTTGGCAACGCGTCAGAAATTTTGATGATGAATTTTCAAACCACTTTTATTGAGCGAATTTAACAAGGTTACGAACCACTCGAGAATAACAATAAATATATATTTTCAAAAATTCCTGTCTTGGAAAACACAACCGTGCTAGTACTTAAAACCGAACATTCTAAAAGCTTCGCGAAGCTCTAAGGGAAAATGGTTTCCTAAATGCAATAGAAAGTAAATTATAATAATATAAAAATCATTACTGGACGACTCCATAATCACGTGTTGTTGTTTAAGCATTGAATAGTATGTCGATCAGTTATGGTCATATTGGGTATCCAAAAACCTATATTTAAGATAATGAAAAAATACAAGACATTATTTTCATTACAGGTAAAACTTTTCTATCAACGTATTAGAATATCGAAATGGGTGAACACTTAAAAAGTGAAATCGTTAAATGGGGCGTACCCGTTGAAAAAATTGTTACTTCTTCAAAGAGCTTGAGTGCCCTTTATGGGAACATCAAAAGAACATTCCAGAAAATTCAACACACCCGCATATTTTATTTTCACTAAAATGCTACTTACGCCTTTTTATTTTCTGAAATATAAAGTATTATATCTTATGTTTAAAGATCTAACCAATTAATTCGTGCAAATGGTAAAAATGGTTCGCGATACGTGAAAAAATAGTTATTCCTAAAATACCAAGGTTACTTTCAGAGGCGTAACTAGGGACTAAGGGTTCTACATCTGCAGTTCGAAGGATTACCTTAGGGCCCAGAAGTACAAGGGTCAATTTAGTTTTTTAATGGTTATTAAACTTGAGTAATTTACAAATATCCATAGAAGAGAAATGACACAATATTCACATCGTGATTGGGCACCCAAAAACGACAGTTACGTAAAATGTTATGCCTATACATCCTATAATTCTTGTGACAATCTGATTGTTCTTATTGCCAGGAGACTACGAAAAAAATACAATTATCTTTCCAGAAGATGAGTCAAGACACGCCTACATAAGAGAGAAGTAGTAAGACAAACGTGCGAACATTGTAATTAATCCAAGATATCTATATCTCACAATGGAAGTTATGTAAAAGAAACTATTGTAGCCCAGACAACAGATTTTCATATTAAATCATTAGGTAAATTAATATTGTAAGTTTATAAAATACTTATCACACAAATTTTCTGAGTAAAGATGATTGGCGAAAACTATAAGACGTAATACGTGACCATATGATTATTACTGCGGCATTGAAATATAATAAGAAAAACCATCGTACCACATACATGTTATTTTATGTTCTATTAAGTTATTAAAGTGAGTTTTTTCGATTAAAACGATCTCGATGAAATTTTCACTCGTTTTTATAGTGCCAGCTATCATTATTCGCAGTACTCTATATTTAAAAACAAAAATAACATCATTTAAAATAAGTCTGACATACCGGTAATTTTTAAGGTGAAACGAATCTTACAGCTGGTCAAAACATAACCGAAAGCCATTTCTTGTGCAATAGAATGATTTTGAAATATTACAAAGAGGTGTGTACAGATTACAGGCTTTTGACTCATGGAGAATATTCGATTTGACAATTGTCCAAAATAAACCATGGTAGTGGCGAACCATAGTTCAAGTGACGTCATTAAAGTATATTTGATCTTACATGTTTTTTTTAATGAAGATGAAGTTTGTTACTAATAACTATCATTATGCACTTATCCCATGCAATTAAGTCTAGACAGATTTATTATTAACGTCAGTTTGAGCTATGGGAAACCGCTTCAAACCAGCAGTCAGATGTCGCCATCTTGTAAATGAGGACTGTAAGAAAATGCGTCACGTTGATCACATTTAAGTCAAATGCAACGAGAAATATCACTATAAAAACTAATGAACGTCAGGGTTTCAGATAGACGGTTCATAAAATTCAATAAAGACAGCCGAAGGGCCTCCATATCAAATTCCACAGTTAACCGGCAGACGTGGAAAAAGGCCGGAGGCTGTACTGGCACTGGTTAAATGTGGAATTATTTTTCGATTAACGACATAGTCTCTATTACACGGAATCGAATGATATTCTGAGAGTTTGTTAATAATATGCAGAAAACAAAGCTTAATACATGTGTGAGGAACTTACTTCAAAATTATCCGATTTAGCCCATACATTTCCGTCGTGTCCGGCAATTGCGGCTTTTGTTACACACCGCGACGCCATCAACTGTTTATCAACATAATCCTGCCAGCTCATGATGTATCAGTACAATTTTCTAACACCTCAACTAACGAACACCGGGCCGCGCAGACCGACGAGCTTTACAATACTGTCTGTTGCAAAATGGATGCAAGCTCAGACAGGAAACACAGGAATAATCTGATACAGGGTGACGCACTACCGGCACGGTGTTCGATTATTGCACGAATATCTTTGCTTGTATGAAAATTAAATATTTTTTAAGTTGTTTCTCTATTTTATAGGTGACGCAATATATTTTAACATTTTATAAAAATATTTAAAAAAAAAAAACACTACCAATAAAAAGTAAAAAGACTTCAAACAAAATATTAACGTCGTATTATACTTCAAAATTTTCGAAAAAGTCTCTAAGAGTATTTTTTATCACATGTATTTAGATTACACATTTAATCGTAAGCAGATTTATAAAAAAAACATATTTATATTTGAACATTTACATTATGGCCGGTACTGGTCATAAATGTATTCCTTTCAATATGAAATTATTAAACGAGTTTAACATAAATATTCATAGTAATGATCGTAGATAAAATCACAATTTTCAAATAAGATTCAATTTATGCAATAATTTTTTAAAGATTCATAGATTCACTGCAAATATTCTGAAATCAATAACCTTATAAACAGAACTATTATTATATATAAAAAAATGTAGCACACAAGACTTACTTTGCCAGTTCAGCTCCTCGCAGTAATGAACAAAAACGCATTTGATATTTATAAAAATGTGAAATTAGTTTCGTTTATTTTTTTTAATTAATTTGTTTTTTCTCCTTAAAAAAAACTAAATATATAATATCTACTCACAAACATCTTCTACTTATTTTAAATGACAGTAATTATACAAATCTATAAAAAAATATCCTGTATCCTGAGAATGCACACACTTATAATTAAAAGTTAATATTTTTTTTTATGTGAACCAACCACAGTCACTCATGGTGGCTTAGTTGATTCGCGTTCGCTCTACTTAATAAGTAGGTTTGGGTTCAATTCTCGGTAAGGTCAATGTCAAAATTAGATTTTTTTCAATTCATATTTGAGGCCTAAGACGTGGATGTTTGCGATATCAATTCTCCTCGAGTGACTTGCAACTTTTAACTTAAAAATATTTGACGCATTGGCTATTAAGCTAAATATTTTATAATTAAAAAAAATAAGATGAATTTTAAGTCAAAAACTTATTTGCTTTTTTTGCCATGTGACGGATCTCACGAATTTACATCCCAGTGCGAACAGAACAAACTTTTTGCTGTCTAAAAATTCCCTTTAACCCCTCCAATCCTAAAATGACAGTATAGTGAGAATAATTGGCTAACCACTAGTCCTGTCCTAACCCAATCCTTCCACCTAGAGGTTGAGCAACTGAATAACAAGCAGACTTTGTATACTTCTTTTGAAATATCTCCATTAGGCCATATGCTTCACATTGCGAGGGGATATGAATAAAAAAAACCTTTAAAAGTTACTTGGTAGCAAGCCGAATGGGTGATAAATTGCATTGTATGGAATGGGTCTGATGACTCCATAGGCGTATGAAGTCAAAATGACAATCCCTTTTTTTGAGAATGTTAAACTAAATGTTTCTGATCATTTTTTTGAGTAGTCATGGACATGGATCATTTGTTCTTCTAACCAGTTTTTTGTTGGGAAAAAAGAGTTAAAAGCTTTAATAGTAATCCTTTAATAGTTGACATAATCCGTTTGGACGTGAGCAAGTTCAGAGTACTATTTTTTGGTTCCATGTCTAAACAGAACAAGTTAAAAATTATATTTTTTATCACATCTAATTATTAATATTTGTAAAGAAATATATACAAATTTTAATAACATTATATATATATATATATTTAATAACTGGATATTGAAGTTGATTTACTGCATAAGATTATCGTAAAGTTTATAGAAATTCATATATTGGTTATAATAATTTTAATTTATTTACAATTCCAAATCCCCCCCATTATAATAAATGAATATATACGTGTATGAAAAAGAAAATTTGTTATCGGTTGGCAATAGTTGTGCAGGATTATCAAAATCACATAATTAAATTGTGTTTAATTAATTATTTATAAATGCAGACTTTCATATCAATTTCTTTTGTTTTACAATGTTTTAATCTCTTTTCACATTGTAAGGCAATAAACTAACATGTAATGTATAGCACATTACATGCTACATATTATTAAAACATATGTCAACAGTAAATTAATCTGAAATAGTCCCTTAGTTTTCAATTTCAGGCCTAAATTTTTTTTATTTTGAAATTTCTTTGCAGACCATTTTCAACCAACTGCTATATAATCTGGTATTATATTATAATTAAATCATTCAAATTTGTTTACAGCTCTCCTAAATATTTTTTTATCGGATTATTCCACTATAATTCAGTTTAACCTCTTGATAAAATACATCCACAAATATTGTATTCAAAATTTAAATTTAATTAAAAATACATTAGGGATACTGTTGTGTAACTGTAATTTCTTTCACATGTAATAAACAAAATCTTCATTAGATATATTCCCTAAATTTGATATAACTCTTTGTTGTTCGGACCTAACAGTTCAATTCTTGGAAACCAAGTAGATATTAATTAAATTTGTGTTTATTAAAAAAAAGGGAGCAATTTTACATTCTTTTTATTTTTGAAATGCTATACATGTAATGTCTTTTGATGGCATTGATTGATTTCAAGTAATGAGATTCAACTCATTGTTGACCACCGCAGCAAATGTGTGTTATAGCATTGTAACTATCTTACTAGATAAAAAATTCTCTAACAATTAGAAAAACACAGACCCACACTGTTAAAAAAAACAGACAGCTTTGAATATGTGCCCATGAATAGAAGGTATGCAAAAGATATACAGTTCCAGCTATCTTATTGGGGTGGAAAAACAAGGATAGTATATTGTTGTCGCCGTTGACAGCTGACTATGGCTGCTGTACTCGACAGCAAACGAGCTACCAAGTATGACAGTTCATGTTGCCGTGACCAGCAGCAAACATGTATGCATGAGACGGGGCTTCCGAGTCCTCCATCTTCGACAAAAAATCAGATTGGGTTTCAAAATTTTTCTCAAAACCGTTTGATTTCTCAAAACCGTAGATTGCTAAAAAACAAAATTTTCGACCCTAAGCAATAAAATCAGATTGGGCAGTCAACTAGATCGATGCCGTTACGTTTATGCCACTAGTTAAGTGTCCAAGTACCTAATTGGTGTTTTCGCTAACATTGAAAAAGTATCCATACATATGGTTGAAATTGCTTGTAAAAAATCCAAGCTTTGTCAGAATCTCTCAATATTCAATGCCATAATTTTAAATCACCGGATATTGGGGTAGGTATTTTGCGAAAATGTGTTAATATCAATTTTACTGCCATCTGCATAAAATAATATGATCCTTCTATGGAACTGAAAATCAATTTTAAGCATATCTTATGATGTGACAGTAGTGTTTACAGGGACGTACCGTGGGCATAAGCCAGTAGGTAGGCAAATAGTAGTTTTCTTTTAAATGACTGAATATTTTTGACACATGAGTCTCTGGTTAAAAAAATGCCGACAAAAAACATTTTCAATAGTAATATTATGACCGATGGATAAACAGAAGTTAAATTTATCGCAAAAATCTTCTTAAACCCTTTCTTAACTAGTATGTATAAATAGTACACATACCTCCTAAATATTTCTCTGTATATATAATAAATACTCGGCCTCAAAATTCAAGTATTCCTCCCTTATACATGTACGCATCTAGTAATGCAATAGGAATATTGTAGTAGTTATATAATTGTCATGATTCACTCCCATTTGCCCGATGTGTAATGGATACACAGCTCAGGAGCGCGTGCTTTTTTATTGCATACGGTTTTGGGTGGGCATTTTGAAAGGGTTAAAGATGAAATTTACCAATCTCAGCACTATAGGCGGCAGATAAGTTAATTTAAAAAATGTGGAAAAATAGTAAAGGCGCTATTTTAGACTCTGCCTAGGAAAGTCACTGAGGATTTAGGGTAAATTTTATGCTAAAATGTGTATATTTTTAGGCTCTTTAACTCGATGGCTGCCACAGATGAGGTATCTCATAAAATTTTTCATGCTCATCATGCCAGTAAGGAGTTAACTCGTCAATAACTAATTGCAAATTATAGCCAGCGTGCTAGGTAATTACGTATTTTTTTCTACGGCTGCTAAAAGGCTAAATCATAAATATATCTGTGAATTAATTGATTTGGCATTTACTTGGTAGAACTCCATTTATAACAAAGTATTTTAGCTCTACAGTTTTTAATAATTTTATTCGTTGATAGCTATTTCTGCTTGCGCCATCGTCAGAACTAACTAGTTCTGACGATGGCGCAAGCCGAAATAGCTATCAACGAATAAAATTATTAAAAACTGTAGAGCTAAAATACTTTGTTATTTTAATCTGTTATATCTGTGAAATTTGGATAATTTGTTCAGATTATCTCATATCTTCTACATCCAAATTAAGTATACCGTCCTAAATGTCTATATTCAATGCTTCCTCTGTAAATTGATTTAGTGTACATTTTTCATAGTAACCATGCCTACTGACCATCATCACAACTGTATCTGCCGACAATAGCACAGCCAAAATGGTAAAAAAAAACATCTAGGAACAGATAAATTGTAATTTTATCAGATAACCTGTCATGAGGTGTTCACTCGACATGCTAACTGTATAAAGCAGCAATACTCAATCTGCAGTCCCTTTCAGATTTTATGTGCGGCACAAAACAATCACTAATTAAATACCTTTTCTAACATCTGGTATTGTTTGCAAAACTTTACATACATGAATGAAAATTTTTGTGTACTTAACATTTATGTTAGGTCACTATATTAGTATTTGGTATATTTAGATACTGCTATTAATATGCTGCAGCGGCCCACCTAACATGGCAAAAGGTGGCATGTGGCCCAGACGAAAAAAGGATGAATTTTAACTTAATTAGCCTGAGGCAGCTAGTCAGTTCTTTATTATAAGCAGATTTCATCTTTTGAAGTGTTCATTCACTGTAGTTATTGCTCCATAATACCATACTTATGTTGTAATTGAGGCACAGTTGAATATTTGTGGTATTTTTGGAATTAATTTCACTACACCGTACAAGATGTAAAAGCCGATGAACTATGTTTAAATAATAAAAACGACAGTGTGTACATACTTCATCTTGATTTTAGTGAGTCATGTGTGATATTAAAATCCATTATGAACACGTACAAAGGCATTGCTATTAAAAAAAAGATGTATATTTAATCAAAGTCCCTCTTTAATGTCATCAGGATACAATATTGTGTAGTTGAGCTTTACAATTTTTGATTATTCCAGTAAGGGTGTTCCGTAGAGACGGCGTGGCTCCTGGCCATTCTGCAACAAAACAGTAAATTAAAAACTTCTTAATGAATATTCATGACTAGTCAGGGGTTCAGTATTTGCAATAAAAAATCATTTTATTTAAGATTATTTATTAATATTTTAGGTATTACAAAACAATTTATATCTAAAGAGGTTACAATGTTTTCGTCTATTTCTATTATGGTTGAAATAGCCTCTCCAGTAGCCGATGACGCCTTTCCGAAGGGTGCGGAAACGTTTACAAACCGATTCCATGACGGGAAGTGTTCGACGCACTCTTCAGTTAATAAATTAAAAGAAAAGATCTCAAACTATAACACTGCCAATAAAAATGGTGAAAAAAAGGTAAGTTCAATTAACTAATTTTAAGATACCTTAAAACTATATTTATAGCAATAACTAAGACAAATACCTTATATGAAATATTTAGATAAATAAAGACAATTTTATCAAAGACATGTGTACATAAACTTAATTACATGAATTTTAAAGCCGCCGCAGATTGATCAATAAATCACACTCCGTTGGCGCACAATCACAAACTTTGTTTTGCATCAAATGCACTCACTTTTCAAGAAAGAATGAATAAGTTAGAATAAGATAATGCCAATTCGCAACGACCAGCACTAGAGAACCTCGGATACTCACAACAGATTTCTTGAAAAGGCGCAGGGACACAATTTTTCAGGTTTATGTATTAAAGGAGATTGGCAACATCTTGCGGCATCTCATCGATGACAGTCGTGTAATATTCCTCAATATCTTTCAGAACTCTTTTATCTTCAGAAGTAACAAAGTTGATAGCTACACCTTTACGGCCGAACCGGCCACCGCGACCAATCCTGGAAAATGAGGAAATATATTAAAGTTAAGTCTTTAGTATTCTACTTCATAAATAGAGCCTATCATGTTTAAGAAAATACCTTAAGTACATCTAAATGCTAGTTTTATCATACATATTACAAAAAAATATTTTGTCACCGTAAAACTCATGAAAATTAATTTAATGTGTTAATTATTTCTCCTTTTAATGTGTATATGTATATATATAAAAAAAATATTACACATAGATAGACTTTATACTCTTTCCTGTAAGTTTAGGAATATGAATAGTAATTTGAAATGATTTTTTTTCTTTTACATACATGCCTAGATTATAGCAGCAGACTATTTCTTTATTTAATATTAACTTACAGACTCGTATTATATAAACAAATAATTACTAAGTAATACTTAAATTAAACCAATTTTTATTTATTAATATAAGCCCACAAAAACATCAATTGTTTAATTCATAATACTGTAAGGGTGCGCAATCGATCGAATGCAAAGGAAATTTGGTTGATCTCGAAAACTATTATTTCCTCATTCCATCCAAAAAAAGTTGTTTTCAATAAATGTTTTAAAAGAAATACGAAAAATTATTATTTTGGAAGCACATAACTAATGATACTTTGCATTTATAATAAACATTTTTAGGTTTGCAGTAGGGAAATTACCCAAAATTAATTTCATTTAAGAATCGTAAGAGTTGATCGCGAGAAAATGTAAGATTGAAAAGTAGATCGATCCCAGCGCAAAAAAGGTTGCGCACCCATGCGAGTTTAAAGCACATATTATTACAGATAACTTTATTCTTCATTGTTTTAAGTCACGTATCGACCGGTTTATAAATCATTGCGTACTTATGAATATGTAAACCGTAAAAATTAATTAAGCTTGTTAACCATTGTGTGGTTTACCTGTGAATGTAGTTTTCTCGGTTAGATGGCAAGTCGTAATTGATAACCAGAGACACCTGTTGTACATCAATACCTCTAGCAAGCAAATCAGTTGTGATAAGCACACGGGAAGATCCAGTACGGAATTGCTTCATAATAGTGTCTCTCTCTTTCTGGTCCATATCTCCGTGCATACTGGAAACGGTGAAATCCTTGTCGTGCATGCTCTGGGTCAACCAATCTACCTGTGAACGTTGATATTTTTGTTAATACTTATTTGCAACTTGTTAGTTTGATATTTTGCACCACTGCAGAAATTTTTATTTCGTTAAAAGCTGTCAGCGAAAATATCTCAAAAATAGAAAACTTATATTCAATTCAATCCAGTTTAAAAATAGTATCTCATGTAGAAAGTAAAATATGTATACCTTGCGGCGGGTATTACAGAAGATGACAGCTTGTGTGATGGATAAGGTTTCATAAAGATCACACAGTGTTTCCATTTTCCATTCTTCACGGTCAACGGATACATAAAACTGTTTGATACCTTCTAGGGTAAGCTGAAAAAAAAATCAATACACCTTTAATTGGGATATTGTTTGAACTGCAATGTTTACTACTAACTACTATGTGCTGAGGAGAGCGATGATGCTCACTCTGAATATATAAAAAATGGCTCAGCACTAATAGTTAGTGAACTAAGCAAACTAAGGGTTTCGCAAGTCTAAATAAATGAGTCATGTCAATATTTTGTGATCACAGCATGCTGCTGCAAAACCTCAGGCTGAGACATTTTTTTAAATTACACATAACATTCATACTATATCGACAGTAGTCGAGTATAAGGAATCAACCTACGCAGAACATATTTTACAGAAGGGATAAAAACAATTATTGAAGATTTAGAGTCAGTCAAAATATGAAAAACACAACCTTAAAGTGCGCAGAATTATAAACTGATGTAACTGATGACTAAATGTAATATAAATTTAATAAATTGTTTAAAAAAATTAAAAGCACTTATTGTAATTTTCACAGGCCCTTCTGTTTTCAAACATAAAAGCCAAATTTAGCTACTAATTTGAAAAAAAAAGTGTTTTAAGCCGTATACATACTAATAAACAAAAAAGGTTACTTCCTTAACTGACTATGTCGAGATGTCAATTACTGTTTTTCAATAATAAAAAAATATATGCTAAGAGCGGTCATAGTGCCGTGCAGTCATTGATTTTTGCTCTACAATTATATAATGATCTTGATTGGTGTCAGGATTTTTTTAATATGTGCTAATTGCACAATTCTTCAATTTATATTAATCTTATATGGGCCTATTAGAAGTGAGCCAAGTGGTATTTTAGAAAAAAAAAAAAACAGATGCATTATAATATTCTATATGTCTTAAAGTATCGTTGAAGTGAAGTAACATCAGTTAATGTACATTGCAATAATGTTATCTCCGTAAAATAAAAATATGCAATCCACCAAAACATCGAGTAAAGACGGGATTGTACTTAATTTTAAGTACAATCCCGTCCAAGAAAAAAGTTTAACCATTTTACTAGTTGGCACACTTCACCTCTTGAGGGCTCATATGTTAAAATAATTTATAATTAATAAGTTAAATTATTATTATATTAATAATTAATATGTTAAAATAATTTATAAGTTAAATAAAAACAATTATAAGGATGACTCAGCATATTTGTGTTGTATTCAAATTTCCATAAGTCAGCATTTCATAACATTTATGTGCACCTGGATAGCACATTTGATACATGAAACCATGGTTGGTTTTTGGGTGTAATTTTTGGATGTCAGTGTTAATGTTGTGTCGTAAGAATGTGTATTTTTTACCTCATCTTTCTTTACGAGAATGGAAACGGGACTCCTCATAAAACATTTAGAAACATCCATTACATCTTTAGGCATTGTGGCAGAAAGTAAAATCACTTGAACTTGGTTGGACAACATACTGAAGACATCGTGAATTTGGTCCTTGAACCTAAAATAAATAATACTATTAGTAACCTTATCCTAGTCTTCTTTTGGAGAATAGCATTTTAATAAGATATTACTTAATTATATTATATAAACTCAATAAATTTATCACTAGCTAGTGAATATTCATTGCATAGGAGACCGTGACACCAATTCATTGACACTGATATGGCACATAGCATATGCAAGTGTACCGAAGGTCGAGCAACTTTCTTAGGCGAATTTATAAAACAATCCTATTCCTTAACGTTAAATAATGTATAAATAGCCATTATTTTTCTACAGGTATGCATAAATTTGACATATAGCAACAATCATTGTATCAGAATACCTTATATGAAATAAATTTTAGCGTGAATATTGTGATCTTTAGGAACAAGGGACGAATTATATGAACTAATTCAACATATTTACACCAAGTGGATATTGTGATCCTTACACTTCTATAGAAGCAATGCATCAGATTTCACCATAAATTCACCTGTTGAAATCTACTCTAAACATTGCTGATTCTGCATTCATTGCAAAGGATTATTATCTATTAGTCAAAACTGAACTGAAAATACTATTGTAAGAACAATACAATGTAGTAGGTTAGCCAGCAGTAAATTTTGTAAAGGAAATAATACCAATAATTTGAGGTATATTTTTTAAAAATGTGACTTATCTAATTTCCTAGAAAGATTATCTTAATTGATAGTTTAGCTTTATTATATTTGACAAAAATCTGGGTAAAGATACTTCTTTTATCTAATAAATAAATAAAATTAATTATACAGATCAATATTTAACTGGAGAGAATAATCAGCGCAAACTCTGTGTATTGAGCATTAAATGTCATTGCTCTATCTGTAAAAATAATCTTAGATGATAAAAGGAAATAAGCCTTTAGAGCTCTGTATAGATTTCAAAAACTTTTGAGCATCGTTCTCAGGTGTTTTAAGTGGAGTGGTGCTTTAATACATAATTAGGGAAAATTACATCTAATATATAAGAAAATTTAAGCATAAGCGATCTAAAATAATATTTTTGCACTAACCCTCTTGACAACATCTCGTCAGCCTCGTCCAGAACGAAGAGTTTAATAGTGCTTGGGCGGAGAGCTCGTCGGGACATCATATCGTAAACCCGACCGGGCGTTCCCACCACTACGTGAACACCCATCTCGAGAGTCCGCATGTCCTCTCGCACATTTGTTCCTCCAATACAGGCATGACACTTGACATCCAAGTAATCTCCCAGGGCGAGAACCACCTACAATCAGTACTAATTGTTAGATTTTCAATGCATACATGTGATAAAGATTTGATTACGAGATATACATGAAACATATATTTTTTTAGTTTAGTTAGGCTTATGCGCAAAGATAGCCACAGTATAAATGAGACTATGCCAGGCAATTAATGTCCCATTACCCTGCCGACTGTAAGAATGCAGTGATATTAACTTTGAGAAATATAGTCACAAACAAAATTATCAAAATAAATGGAAACATGATGCTTTTAATAATTGTTATTCAATTTTACACGCCAGTGTCCTTAGTTTACAGGTAATAGGTTACCTTAGTAATTTGCTGCACCAACTCGCGAGTGGGTGCCATGATCAGCGCTTGACATTCAAGACGAGACGTATCAATCTGTTGCAAGATGGAGATAGAGAATGTCGCTGTTTTTCCGGTACCAGATTGAGCCTGAGCGATAACATCGTGCCCTTTGACGCAAGGCATGATAGCGCGCTGCTGAATTGTTGAGGGTTTCTCAAAGCCATAAGCGTAAATTCCACGCAACAACTTCTCATTGAGGTTCATGTCATCGAAATTATCCACCACCTCGTGCCAGTTGGTGTCGATGATGCCGTCCGGTTCCATGCCAGGAGGCCCGTCGTAAGGGGCGGGCTCCTTCTCCGCGGAAGGGCCATTTTTTGACTCTCCCGACCATTCGTCATTTCTGGAAAATACGATGGACTTGTTATGCAAAGTGTGACGCATATTTGATGACTTAGCACTGTCATTGTGATGGAAACATTATCGGGGCATAAAACACGATCAATTTATGTAGACGAAGGATTTCAAACTTAAATATTCGCATATAAGCTTGGCAGAATAAATATCAGTCTAGCAAAATGCGCTTACAGGTTTAACGAACATTTCTGCGACAGCTGACCAAACAAACTTCAACATGTCGCAAAATAGATAATTCCAACATCATTGGGCAAATAACACTACCGAGACGAAGGGTTGATAATACTCAGCCAAGAAAACACGTGCAAATTTTGAAAATTCATTGAATTTGACCGTACGCCATGTTGGCAATTGACGGCAGTGCGATACCCGGAAAATTATGCCGCAAAAGGTGTTAAATGCATTTAAGCCACAAATTAGAAAACACAAACCTAATTGAATAATAAAATTAAGGGATATATCACATAGTTAAATCATATTTAGATCTATAAATACAAAACTCACCTCCCCTCGTACGGATAAGACATGTTCCAGTTGCGTTTGAAAAAGGAAAAGGACAGTGAATCAAGCTAGTATCTATAATAGTAATCTCATTCAAATTGTATTGATATTTTATATACCAATCCTCAGATATTTAAAAAAATACAAAAATTAATTCTTTTTTAAATTATTGTTAGTGTTTATTGTTTTTTTAGAATTGGATTTACTTTAATACCATATCATATATTTAACAATGTCATTTCCTGAGAAACGTCATCCATTGTAGCGCGTATTTGAAATCGGCATTTTAAAGGGATGTCAAAAAATAATAATATATCGTGTACAAAACCCACGACGTCTTTTTGAATGAATTACAAGATGGGTTTTTAATGAGAAATCACTAGATTTTATTTCAATTTGATAAAGTTGTAATAATAACTATTAAAACAATTTATAGTATATTTTTAAAGTATACCTAATCTTATAAAAGTGTGCATATATATACAAGCCACACAGTGTTGTACAATGAAAAATTCGTTATATTATTCAAAATAAATTGATTTTTGTTTTTATAATCATAAATATTATGATATTTTTAGAATAGTTTTAGAAACTAGAAATGTTGGAAGACTATTTTTTTCTTCACAATATTTTTGATATAAATGAAAATAAAATACTCATTTGTACTAATTCCCACTTTTATTTAATAATATCTAGCAGTAGCGTAGCAAGGGAGGCACGGAAAGGGCGGACCGCCCCAGATGGCATTTTAAAAAATATATACAATATTTTTCAAAAAGTTCTATTTATAAATACAAATAAAAATAAACCACCTATAGTAAAAATTAGGGCTTTTTACTAAAGGTGGTTAATATAAATTTTTCAATAATTTCATTTTATCTTATATATATGTATTCCATCAGATCATCTTTAGTCAGCCAAGCATGCAATGTCAACACATTGGATTATTTTGTTTGAATACACATCATTAAATATATTTTTGAAAAAATTTATGAGCCGCTCATTTTTCATGACTCCTACTCCACAGCCTTGGTAAAAACTCCTAGTTCATAAATAAAAAATATAATTATGATTTGAAATATGATTTGAAAACAAAATTAGAGGAAATGTTGGGGGCGGCAAATTCAAACACTGTCCCGCAGGGCCCTTCCTTACACCACTGGACCCAGGTTTTGCCTTTCGGCATATTCAGGCATTCAAGTGCATGGATGAACTTGAACTGACTTGGCTCACTTTACCTCTAATGGGCCCATGTGAATCTTCCGATATATGATTGAGGATAAATTAATATCACCAAAAAATTACAAAATCCACTAGCAAGAAATCTTTACAAACATATAATATGTTATAATCAAAGAAAAAAACCCCATTTATCAGAGTTGAGAGCCGATCTACGTATAACCACAATAGAATTTGTTAGTAGGGATAGAAATTTATTAGACTACGCTGATTTTTCTACAGCAATGCTTGAAACTTAAGGCTGCTATGGTGCTTTCCACAAGGTGAACTCACAGGACCGTGCCTGTGGATTTGGCCGCCCGTGTAAATATATTAAAAATTGGCTGCCCCATTCATAAGCATTAAAATCAAAAAGATATCTGTCATTTGATTTACACGATAGATATGCTTCGTGATCGAGATCAGATTTTTAGATATGCTAGATGTAGATCAGATTACCACAAAACTCCAGCCCGTGTAAAATGAGATCAAAAAATATATTAGAAAACGTTAAGTTCACTCATACACGTTAATTTTTTTTTTAATAATAATTATTCATTTTATTTGACAACAGCGCAAGACTGCTATTTTTACAATCATTAATAAAAATTTTAAAATAATTAAAAAGAATGTGAAAAATTATATCCCATGTATTTACAGAAAAAATAATAACGATAAATAAATATATATGTAATAGATAAATAATCAATCTAGATTTATGTAAATAAAAGACTGAACTATAAATTCAATTGTCTAACTGAAACAGACAGACAAAGTAACTAGTCATGGTCAATAAAGAAATTTAGTCCATCCTGCTCTAACTATCCTAATAATCTGGAACATCTCACCTTCACTTACCAATGTATTTGGTATTAAAAAAAAATCTATCTTATAATAGTAGTTTTAATAAAATAAGACTGCAATCGTTCCAATGTAGATTACACATTGTTCTCAGTGGTGTAGGAAGGGGTCCTGTTGCCCCCAATATTACCTCTAATTTTGTTTTACTTCTACTTTGTAATCTTTGAACTAGCAGTTTTTACTACAGGTGGCTTCATTTTTTTTATGTATAAATATAATTTCTCGAAAATATGTATTTTTGAAAATGCCACCCCCAAAAATTTGCCGCCCGGGAGTGTTTGCCCCTGCCGTACCCCCCTTGCTACGCCACTGATTGTTCTATTTGGGCGGATTTTGCACACCGAATATATGCATTATTCTTGTTTGATTTGGCCGTGAGTTTGGCGGACGTGAGTCTGGGTACTCATCGAAACTGAAAAGTACTGAATTTCTTCATGGTGGCCATATGGTCCACATTAGGAACAGGTATGTACCAAGAAGAAGTATTTGTTTAAGCGTATATTTAAATCTATATTGGCAAGAGTGGCCCTAAAATGAAGTCTTTTTTAAATTTAAAGAAAGGGAATAGAGGAAACCAAATAAACCAATATTTGATATAGATATTTATCACAAAAAAGCACACATAAGTATTATTACAATGATAGTAGTTGGAAAAATAATATATATTGCCATTCTTGGATGACATGTGGAAGTTAATGTCAATACATCTAATTCTTCCTTTTCAATACCACTATTTGTCGGCACCTCTACAACCACGGTTTCTTCGCTAAAAAATGATATGTTGAAGCTACAATCTGTTTTATTTCGACAACTTTTTGATTCAGTCATATTGTTAAATTGGTAAACTGGTTTATAAATATCGAATATGGCATGTATCTCATTAGATCTGATATCATTATCACTGTAAAATATGTAATAATAGTAACCGTCTGCCACAACTTCATGAGTTGTGAGCATTCTAAGTTGGGAAGATTCTAAAACATTAACATTGTTGCAGAGTTCATTCGGAGGAAATTCTTGTTTAAGAAGAATTCTTCCATCGTAACAATCTAACAAATCATTTTCAAAGCTAGAAGCTCCACCTTCTTGATGTTGTTTCTCTGTATAATTGATAGCATTTCCTCCGTGATTTACACCTTGGTCGAGAACATGTTGCGGGTCATGAATCGGTTTCCGAAGCTTATTTATCTTTTTAGTGTGGCGGGGAGTTCGTTGGAGAGTATTCTTGTGATGATCTTGATTTATTTCGTCCATTTTTTTAGGATGCTTTAACTTATTTTCTTCATAATTCGATAGTCTTGAATCTGATTCAAAAATAACAGACACTTTTTCATGACCCTTTGCGAGAACTGGATCAATTTTATTTGAAATATCATTTAACACTCCGCAGGTATTCAGCGTTTTGTCTCCTTTAACGACTAGTATGTTCGAGCCTTCGAAACGTGAACAAACTTTCAATTCAATCAACGCTCCCTTAAGAAGATAAAAACCCCAATACTCCAAAGTGTCATCGGGTAGAGTCATTGATTTTTTTAAGCGCAAATGTTTTTTTTCTTTCGAAACTTCAGAGCTGGGGTTTATTTGAAAGGCATTAAAACTTTTATTCATTTTTAAAGAGTGCTTTTGGCAAAATACTGTTGATAGTCCTTCATGTATTTCAACTACATCCGATTCGGATAAGGCATATTCAACTTCAGCGTACACTTTATGTTTGAGAACTAATGGTATTATTATTAGAACAACAGGAAGCAGAACTATTAGCATACAAAACACAACTACCCTCTTTACTCCCTGCATATCTGAAATATAATAAAAACATATTTGAATGAGTGTAATAAAAAATATCCTGTAACATCTGAATGTATAAGGATGTATTTTTAAAAATACAATTTAATACGCAGAGGCAATGAAGGCTCTATGAATAATTTTTAATATAAAATATGAATTATAGAGTAAACTATTGTTTAAACGCGGAGTGACGTTAAGATAAAAATAATAGTTTATCGATTTCCCGATCAATATAATTTGGAGGCTTACACCGTCAGCCTGTAAATATAATTCAGATACCTCTAATGAAATTGCAATGGATCCCATTTGTTCTTTGAGTTTGTAGGAAAGTAGTTAAATTAAAAAAAAAGTGTTCAATTTTAGGTCCTTTGGAATGTGCGATAAGAAATATATTTTTTTCATAAAGTAAAATACACCCATACATAGGAATCAATCCAGCAGAACTGAAATGTTGAAACGTAACTGCATTGATATATTCGCTTTTATGAGAGCACTAAAATACAACTTTGCGTTGCAGCGCCTTTTACTTACGCAGCATCTATGCCTCAAGATATTAATTTCACCTAAAGTAAATCGGTTCCATAACAGCAAAATAGTAAATAAATAGAAATTTGTTTTTTAACTGCAGAAATAAATTTGCCAGCTATGCCGAAATTCTCCATTCTCAAAACGTTCTAATAATTATAACCTTAATTACTTCCTAATTAAACACAAAACATTATCATGCTGCAGCGTGTGTATTTATATTGTCATATATGAAGCTGTCCATTTATCAAATAAATAATATGGTTTTACTAACCCTTAATCCTAAGCGAAGAATACTCATATTGTGGGTATCCATAATTATTTTCATTCTTCATTTTGTACACCTCTCTTATCAGTCTTGAAATACAAAATGTATAGCACTTAAAAATATTATTTCTATGACGAGCAACTGCATCTCAGATGTAACAACCGTGCAGTATGTCGGTGCGATACACTTTGTGAGTAAATTATTCTATAATGACTTTTCCATTTATTGCACCTACACACGTAAAACTATTTGGATCTGTGAACCATCATGTGAAATGAGTATAAACAATCAATTTCAAAACACAGATGTGATCAACAATAATATGTCTCTACAGTATTACTATCACTTAAGTAAATGAATGTTAATTGATAAGAAGCTTAAATCATGAGTGGCGCTCTTATCAACAGAATAAAACCAATTTTTCTATGCCATATCAACAATGCATTGCTAAGTAATCAGTTTATTACACTATAATATAATCTGAGAAAACTTATATGATATTTCTTATATTTAGTTTAAAATATGTCTAGGCGAAAGTTTTAGTTTTGTAGATAAACTTGTTTAATCTTCATATGATGCGGTCTTGATCAGTATTTCTCAACCGGTGCAATGCAAACCTAAGACGGTCTGGTGAAATATTCTGGTTGTTCGAAGAAATTCTCTAAAGTCAGCAAGTATGTAATTAACACCTATATTAAAATGTCTATACAAATAATTCAAGCAATAATCATTATTCAATGAATGTGCGGCTGCAAGTTTTCACATTATATTTCACAGGTTTCGCATAGAAAAATAAGCCACACGTAGGTATTAACAATACTTTTTATTTATGCGTCGGTGGTTTGTAAAATATTTCTTCTAATTTTAGCTGTACACAGATGTAAAAAGGTTGAGAAACCGTGGTTTAGATTATATACAATTTGTATTTATAGTATTCAATATACCCCATTGTATAAATAAAATGATACACGCGACATCTATTCCAAAGTTATATTGTATTATCAGGACCTGTTTTGATCAAGCATCGACTCGAACAGGCTTTTTTAATACAAAAATACTATTTTAAAAAGGTATTTGTTTTAGAAACGATTTAGGGCTCAATGGGTTAAGTCCCTGAGCCAGAGATTTTTACCAAAGAATGCCTTACTTATTTACTACAGCAGTTAATTATGTATTTATACCTTCATCAGAACTATAGTTCTGGATAATTCTGATGAGGGCATAAGCGAAATAGCTATCAATCATATATATTATAATAGTTGTAGAACTAAAATAATAAGTCGAGTGGTCTACGTCGTTGGCTTCGGTTACGGGTTCGAATCCCAGTATGGAAAGTTTTAAAATTCGATTTGTGAAGGAGTTCGAGGGCATGGATGTTTGTGATGTCTAGAATTGCCTCCTCCCACCGATTTTTATCCTAAAAACAAGGTGTAGTGTAGTTAGCGATTAGCTAACCACTACTCCTGTTCTAGCCTTATCTTTTTATTCCTACTCTCTTTGTTTCCAAAGAGAAGTTCAGCAGCTGAGTAACAAGTAATTTTCGTAGAAACACTTCTATTGAGATAAACTTTATTCAGAGTCCATACGCTCCACATTAGGAGCGGACATGGTAGAACAAAAAAAAATGTTTTTGGTATATTTTACTTTATTACAATGGAGTTCTACCAAGTAAAAACCAATTCAATCAATATACCATTTTAATTTATGATTATTTTACTTTAGACAAATTAACTACTTAATTAATTTACAAAATTGGAGCATTGCCAATAGCACATCAAAATAGTAGTCTTTTTGTCATAGGTCAGTGATCACTGCCATGGGTCAAGCATTGTACTCACAATATTTATAGCATGATTTTCATTTATCATAACAATTAATGATACATGTTTGTACATAATACTTTCTAATAATGTAAATATATGAACCCATTAGACGGTGATAGACAGTTTGGTTTATATCATTGCAAATAATTATAAATTTAAAAATATGTTATGACAAATACGTAATTGCATTCGAATCCCAGTATGGAAAGTTTTAAAATTCAATTTCATGTTTAGTTCCCTAATGACATTTATGCTTGTGTAAAATCAACACAGATGATTACTAAATATCGAAATCTCTTATTAAATATCATTAAAATGAGTTAATAAATATCATGCGCACCTAAATCACTCATAAGAAACATTTTCAATTTAATTAAGTATTTCGACTGAGGGTGCTTGATGGAATTTCAATATCAAATTTGAATTGTTTGAATTTTGTACTTTTCCATGAGTTTTGTCGCTAACGACCCGGGTTTCGCCTTTCGGCATCTTCAGGCATTCCAAGTGCACGGATGTACTTGAACTGAAAGGCGAAACCCGGGTCGTTAGCGACAAAACTCATGGAAAAGTACAAAATTCAAACAATTCAAATTTGATTTTCAATTTAATTTAAAATTAAGAAAAAGAAACGATTTTTCTTGAGCTAAAGAAAAAAAGATATTCAAATATAATTTTAAATTAACTCAAAATATTCTCCTGCTAACAAAGAATTGATTGCCATAAAAATCTCAAAAAAAGTTTATAGTGGACTTATATGATATTTATCAACTCAAATATACTGCATTGATAATTTTTAATTGACTACCTCTGCTGATATTACTCGAATGTTATCTAAAAAAATATACTCATTAGACAACTGTACTATCGAGTTGATTAATCACATGCAGTCTCGTGATAATCTTAAAAAAATAGTTTTCAGTGTTATTTTTGGTCATATTAAATGAATCAATGTGAGATTTTTACTAATGTACTTTCTTAGCAGTTTCAATGAAAGTCACAACAAATGATATAATAATATGAGTTTAACTTCTAAGAAATGTTGCTTGAGATATGCTGGGTACATTAAGGGTGTTATGTCTTGGTCAATTATCAATTTCCACTAGGGATTCTGTGTCGAGACATCCCGGGACAAAAGTCCCGGGACTTTTGTGGTGTTTCGCTGTCTTAAGTCCCGGGACTTTGTTGTGTAATGTCCCGGGAATTTAGACTGTGATTTAAAATGTGCTAATAAATTGTACATTTTAATTTTGAAAAAACAATTCTGGTTAAGAAACCCTTAAAAGGACTGATGTGTATTGAATGAAAGCAGGTATAAGAGGGTAGCTCCAAGAAAAGCGGATGATTTTTATGATGGGTACAGACATGCAGATATAAAAAAAACACTTAGGCACGTGTTCGCACAACTATCGTTATAGCATGAGATAACCGCACATAATTCTAAGAAATAATGGAACGCACAGCTATTTCTGGAAAATAGTGCCATATATCATAGCGATTGTAAATGTTTTTATTAACAATGGTTCAGCTGGTACTAATAGATTCGTTGAAAAAATCGAAAGAAATACACGAAGGATCAGTTTGTTTCCTGACTTTGAGCAAGATCGTACTTATTTTTTGTATCCAGTCTCTGACGTGTGGTAACAGAATGTACATATCAACATTTCCAGTAAATTTCTCAAAGGCTGTTATTAATTTCATATATCTCGAATTAAATAAGTGGTATCGTTTTATTATATATTATTATTGTAGCCCATAATGGAAATAAATCAATCTGAAGTATGAAAACATTACAAAAAAAACCACTAAAAAAGCACCCGTTGTCCAAAACAAATCACATGCAAATGGTCAAATACAACTGGATTATCGAGGCATCTTGAAAGAGTTCATCACATTATTGAATTAATTTTATATTTTCATAATTAATAAATAAACGTGTTCAAAAATGTACTTTTTTAAAATGAACACATACTTTTGGCGCCACGAAAAATTTTACAGGCTTAAACTGCGCAAAAAAATAGTTTAATTGAAAGAAAACATTTAAAAAAATTGGGAGAAAGATATCTCCCTTTACATTATTAGAAATTTTTTTAAAAAGATTAATAATCTTATAAAAATATAACTGTTGCAAAAAGAAATTACAAAATATTAAAATTAAATGTTCATACCTGATGTTGTTTTATTTACAAATGTTTTTCACTATTGCACAAAGTTACCAATGTCTCAATAAGACAAAAAAAGGTATAAAAGCTGTATTGTGTTTTGTGAAGTAACGGTCATAATTTTACCTAATTCATTGATATTTTTTCAATACATGTACCGTTATCATCCCTTTTTAGTACGTACATAAAAATATTTAATTTATAATTTTATTGAAGGGGAAATAAAAGTCCCAAGTCCCGGGAAGTCCCGGGACTTTGACTTTATCACGTCTCGAGTCCCGGGACTTTGAAAAACCCGAGACTTCGGAATCCCTAATTTCCACAGATTGGAATCCCAGTATGGACACTTTCATAAACTGATTTATAATTTATTTATGGATTTGCTTTCAAATGCATGGATGTCTGTAACGTCTGAAATGGTATCCCACCCATTTGATACCACAAGCAAGGCCTATTCCTTACCAAAACGATAAATCACACGAAGCTATAAGCTAGTACTTTGAGCTTTCGATTTTTAGAGAAACTATTTTAAACAATATTGAGAAAATATAGTCACGTAGTATTGATAAAGTGTGTAAATAAGCAGTATTAATATTTATATTGCTTTAGGTTATCACTCCTTTTATGTATCACAAACATTGTATAATCAATTTCTACAGTTATTAAATCCAATATAAAGTTTTTGTTATTAAATAATTTGATGAGTGATTTTTTTAACAATAATTTTATGTCAATCAATGATCACTGCCTATATATTATAATATGGCAGTAATTTAAGAATTTACATTTTACCCAGCCCTTAAGTAAATTTATCATGCTTAATTTGCCGTTGTAGTAATTATCTACAAACACATATCTCAATTTTTGGCAGTTTTGGGTTTATTGATGTAATGAATTCAGAATTTCAATACATACATATTTTATTAACTCGTACCCCAAAATATGTTTTATTTAATCTAATAGAAATGGCAAAAATATCAATTGGGAAAATAATACTGTCATGCGCAATGTTTGGCATGAACGAGAGGGCAGCATGAATGGAAATGTTGTTGCTTTGTGTCTTATTAACTTCATCACTGATATTGAGGACAAAACCATTCCAGTGGTGTTTTATCGCGATAGAGAGCGATAACATTAGCGGTAGAATAAAGTACATTTATGTATCTGTTGGAAACTTGTACTTTTTGAGATACCAGATTGTGGAAAATTACTGACTACGTTTAAATAATAAACAAGTCAATTTAAAGTATTAAATATTTATTGAGCATACAAATGTCAACTTACAATTTTTTACAACAGTAACAATTTTTAAGATAAATAAATATAGCTTTTGTCAAACCCAATAATGGCTAACTAAGCTATACAATATGTGGGTCATATTATTTTTATGGTGTAAATTTTTAGTGGAAATGTATTATATACATTGAAAAAAAAGTTTTTTTAAGCTAATTCCACATTTTTAAATTGATCAGGACCTATTTAGCTCATCATAAACATTATCAACTGATGATGATGAGCAAAGCCAGTCAAAACAAATTATGTTTATTTAGTATTTATAAAGAATTGATAGATAAAACCTAAAAACTGTTTAAAAAAATAATGTTCAGTCGTGGGAAGTGTATTTTTGATTGATTTTATATCTTTATATCAGTCGGATTATACTATTTTATATTGTTAGCATTGAAACCTGTGACTCAGTGAGATAACAAATAATTATAAGTAAAGGAAGCTTTGAAAATTTGAAATTCAATTGGGTTCTCCACGGAGGAGGTGTATTTAACAATTTATACAAGCCCATATTTATAACCATATAATAACATAAGAAAATGTTATCTGTCTTATTATTATTTTAAATATTTTCATAATGCAATTTTGGCTGCCGTTGGATAATAGCTGTTTAAGTCTTCATTATTCATTTGAGACAAGTAAATGTGAGATATTTTTTGATGTCCAAAAACCATTTTTTCATATTTTTTCAAAATACTTGACGCATCAAATGGTTTGAATGTTTTCTTGGCATTCATAAGTGTAACATGTAATTTATTACCATTATGTGAGCCAACGATGAAACCTACAACAGATAAAATATAATATATAAATTAGCTCTGGTCTTCAAGAAAATGAAATCAAGAATTTTTTCAATAATTGTCAAAATGTGTAAAATTTTTGACTGCATCCAATAATTTTAATTGAATTAATATTTTACAATACATATAACATATTATATAGAAGGTTTTTCACAACAATTATCGACAATGATTAAATACAACACCATTATACCAAAGCATCATCACTACATATAGACTAACTTATATTCATAATTTTTATTTCTACAATCATAAATTGTTTTACCTACCACTTTTATTAAAAAAACCATTCAATTTTTTAACGAGATCATGAAGTTGTCCACGCTCTTCTATTTCAGTTTCTGCAATGTCTGTATATAACACTTTCACTGCTGTAGGCTCATCATTCATGTACGAAACTCCAGAAAGGGAAACATTTATGTTACCGTTGTTTCTAAATAATGGGCTGTAAAATAAAAAAAAGAGTTTTCAATTATGAACACATTTGCAATGTGGTAAATATGCCCAAAATTAATTGATTAAAGTGCATCTCGTTTAAATCATCATAAAATTTCTCCTATTGAGAAATATTTGTTAAAAATTGGTAAAAATATTAAGCTATACGCAGTGGCGGTTCGTGACCTAAAATCTTGGGTGGGCTAGAGAAAAGTTTAGCATTGTATACTATTTACGAAATTGTGCATGTTTCCACTTCACATTATACATTAATCTACAAGCAAATTAACAAATACTACGACACTACTGCAAAGCATAAATTATTATATAATAAAATCAAAGTTAATGTAAGTATGAAATAATAAAATAGTAAAAACTGGACCACAAAGTGAACTACCGTGTTTTGTTTCATACAATACAACTTGTCTCTAAATACAACGAACTCTGATGTTTATTTTTTAACAAACAGAGGTTGGTACGAGTGATTTTGTATGTATGGGATGGTTTGAATTAGCCCGTGTTACGTAATGACTGCAGGTTGTATGCCAAGGCGCAGTCGTGTACGCTAAGATGACGTTTCCGTATGGCCAATGTGAATAAAAACATAACGGAGCGTTAAAAGTTTTATACATAGAAACTCTCATTAATTTATTAACATAAAATTTAATAATAGTAATAGAAATAATAAATAAATTTTCTTCTTGCTTTATTTCTTGGAAATTCGTCAATTATTTTGGCAGTCTTAATTCAGTTTAAAATTTCTTGCTTTATATACAAAATGGCCATACTATATAAACTTTTTTACCCATAGTTCTTCTGAATTATTTTTTTACACGCTTACGAAATAGAAAGTGACACATTAGATAAGGGAATTGTTAAAAAAAGTCATTAGTATTCCTACATTTGGGAATGTGCAAGACATTTCTTCTGCGGCTTGATAGATGTCTGGTGTAGTTTGTAGTGTAATTGTTTTCTTTTAGAAATATTAAAAAATGATCCAATTTATCTTCAAAAGTACAAACATCAATGTCCTCTTTGAAAATATCCATAATCTTTTTTATCGCATTCTTTTTTTCTTCCATTGATAGATTCAAATTTAATCTGGATACTGTACAGTGAAACCCCGAGTCTACGTTTTCCAAGGGACCGTAATAAATCAACGAATAATACGGGAAACCGATAATGCGGGAAATCTTCAAATAATACCAAAAAATATTTAATTTTCAAATAACTTATGTATTTATTTCACTTTTTTTTTATTATAAAGAATAAATAAATGTATTCTTTAATTGCATAATACATACTAAGTTGCCTATTAGTAATTTTGTACTTAAATTTTGACAGACACCCTTCAAACTCACATATTTTTCTAAGTTAACTTTTTTTGCTACATACATATGTCGACTCGTTTTTCTCCTAGATTATTTTCAACACTTTGAATTGTTTTCAGTTTCTCAGTTAGAGTTTTCTTCATTTAGGAATTTTAGTTTTGAGTTAGACCAGATGTGATGTAAGTCTATTTATGAGTGAAAAAAGAAATATTCAACAAAAACGGTCAATCGGGATAGTAATTGGGAGAAAAAGATAATATTTAGAGGACAGATCGAGGAAATCGGTAAATCTAGGAATGATTAACGTGGAATTATTAAATATTGGGGTCTTGGTCGAGAAAAAAATAAACAATCTATGCAAAAAAATGAAGATAGCGAGAATGGAAGATCAGAGTTCCACTGAATAAAACACGAAACGAGATGGGAGGCAAGACTATTTATGAGAAATATTCAACGAAAACGGTCAATCGAGGTAATATTTGTGACGGGACCAAAATATCTAAACAATAGATCGAGGAAAACGGTATATCCGGGAATGATTAATGCGGGATTATTTAGCATTGTTCTTATGTGTATTTGGTCGGGACTATGAAAAATAAACGATCCATGGGGGAAAACGAAAAATGCGAAAACGGTAGAGCGGGGTTCCACTGTATATGAAAACCATTCTATGGAGACAGGACAATAACGTTTTTTTCAAATTGTAGATTAAAGACATACCAAGATCATAAAGACATCATTGAGATCCCTAGGTACTTCAGAGCCCTACGCGGCCACTTAGTCCGCTTAACTCTAGACCCACCACTGATATTAAGTTTACATTATTTTCATAAATGTCAGCAAAAAAAAAGGATTGCTTGTAATAAAAAAATATTTGAATTAAAACATATAATGTGCATGTATTGTGAACTTAATTTTACTGTCTAAATTGACACGTTAAATACTAGTGATAGCCTAGAACCAATATCGGCATAAAATAGGTAATATTTTCAGATTTGATAATAGAATCAAAATACTGATTACACATTATTGATACACATTAAACCAATCAAATGTTGTTAGACATTGACATCATGCTGGAAAAGTTTTTTTTAATTAGCAAAAATAATAGAAGAAATAAAAATGTTCACTCTCTCTCTGTCTGCGTGTTGTGTACTGTGCATCATGCACAAGCACAGTATTGTATACTACTGACAGTGATAAATAAAGACAAATATACATTGAAAAAGTTGAGTAGCTTACTCAACAACATCAATCTTTGCTTCTTCTAACAATCTTGCAGCTGTCAGTATCTCTTCCTTGTCTGCTAGAAACATGACAAGTATCGTTAAGTGCAGTCTTTCAGGCCGGATGAATATTGATTCCTCTACACCAGCCGGCACCGCATCTTCAGATAGAATATCATTCTTAAAGAAAAAAATATATTGGCGTGTTGAACAATAAATTTAAGATTAATATAATACATATTGTGTAAAATTTAAAATGTTTTTAGATTCCAATATTGATTTCAATAAATCGGTTATAAATGAGGCTAACTTTGAAAGATTTTACACTAGTGGTGATCGATTGGTCAGTCATCGGAATCGATAGGAAATGATTTGGCCTCTGCTTCTGTCTTGTCGCCATTACAATAATTTTAATTCTTCTAGCCGCTGCAGCGACACTCTAGAAAAAATGGTAGAAAAACCCATCAATTAAGCGAAAACATGAAATTTATTGCTAAATAATAATTATTCTCTTGAAATATTAAATTTATTTTATATGTCAATCATTGCTGGCAGAATCTATACATTAGCATTGTTATTCTTCACGCATGGATTAATAATCAAACACTACAAAGATAGCGATGTAGCGATTACACCCAGTGGCGTAGCAAGGGGGGTGCGATAGAGGCGGACCGCGGTGGCACTTTCAAAAATAAATAAAATATTCTTTGAGAAATTATATTTATATAAAAAAATTAGGCCACCTGTAGTTAAAACTCCTAGTAATACACCGCCCCGGGCGGCAAGACCCCTTCCTGCACCACTGTTCACATCTATCATGAATTTAGAAAATCTAGGTGACAGATTGAAAGTTAAGTATGTTGACAGTTTAAGATTCTTAATTCAGTTGCTTGTGTCATAATAGAGCTAAGATGATATTGAAGAGAGAGGTGATAAGAAACAGACATGGGAAGACCAATTTTAAAAGACATAAAACAATGAAAAACTAGGTCGCCAAAGGTTATCATACCGTATTATTTGGACCTGTGATGATTATATCTCCATTTTGCCCACGGGGAGGTAGTTTTACTTCAGTTTTGGTTTCATTTTCTATTCGTTTTTTGACTGCACCTTTCATACCAATTATGTGTCCATAAAAAAACCTAATCAAATATTTCAAAGTACAAAAAATAATATTTTAAATTTGTTTTGATTGAATAAACATTAATTCAATAATAGCTATTTCGGCATTGTTATTTGTTTCAAATCAATTCCGTGGTTGAGTGGTCAACTTCGTTGGCTTTGGTTGCGAAGCTCACAGGTTCATATCCCAGTATGGACAGATTTTTCAATATACATCGATTTCCATTAAAAGGCATGGTTGTCTGTGATTGTGAAAATTGGCTCCCACTCTTCTTATCCTAAAACAGGGTGCATCGAGAATGGATAGCTGACCACTTGTCCTGTCGTAGCCATATACTTCTACATCTTGTCTCATCTATATAAGGAGGTTAACCAGTTCAGTGCCTTACATGCATGGGTGTGTGAGTAGAGTAATCGACGTCAATGCCTTACACGCTCGGGCGTGTAAGCAGCTTTGAGGTCTCAAATGGCGCGACACTTAATATTTTTAGTTAACATTGGTTTAGGAACGTTAAGTCCTATCCTTGCTTAGCCGGAATATATTAGAAAAAAAAATGATTAGAAGTAGAAACAATAAATGTGTGATTGTGATAAGATTTATGACATTTTTGGTACATTAAAAACAGGCGGCCTGTGGCCGTTAATAAAGTAACTTTAGAGAAAAAATGTTTCAGACTTTTAGCAGATATAAATAAATTTAAGTTGATTGTAATTTAGCTTACTGGGGAACATGAAATGACGTTTTAACACGGCCATTAGCGTTAGTAGTGAATATAAAATCATCAGTATCATCGGACTCCTCATAGTTATTTTCTAAAATAAAATGAATCAATTATCAGTAATATTTGAACATTTATATATGCATGATTATATTTTATACTATTAGTACAAATACAAATGAAAAACATTCTTTCTTGGTTATGGGTCGAATTTTTTAATTTACCATCTTCATCAATATTGTTGTCTGTTTCCACTTGACTGTCTACACAATTTATCCTGTAACAACTGCCATCAATCCAATCAAGATCCGGTGATACGACATCCATAATGAATTAAATTTAAAGTTGACAACAATCTAATGTCAATAATATTTTGACAGTTCTTTCGTAAATAGCAAACTTTACACTAGGGCGTCGTTCACAATTAGGTGACGTATGTTCCCATAGACTAATAGTTCCTAATGCCTAATGTGCATAAAGAACACGTAATCTAATCGTGGGCGACAAGGCCCCAGTTTAAAGTTCGCTAATATGTACGGTTTCTCACTCGACGACCATCCTTACAGCATAACCATAGACTAAAAATTGGTATAAACGTCGCCACTTTTTCGTGGAAAATAAAATTAATTGTGATTAAGTTTTCATATGAATCATGTTACTATCAGTGGCGGTTCCTGAACTAAAATCTTGGGTGGGCTAGAGGAAAGTTTAGCATTGTATACTATTTACGAAATTGTGTATTTTTCCACTTCACCTTATACATTAATCTACAAGCAAATAAACAAATGCTACGACACTACTGCAAAGCATAAATTACTTTATAATAAAATCAATGCTAATGTAAGTAAGAAATAATAATACGTGACCTTAAATTCGTCTCTTTCAAAGTGAAATAACAAGTACAAAAAGCAATACAGAGCTGTCAATGAGATTCAATGCCTGTCACTTTCATACAATACATATTGGGATTTGTGTATTGGTATTTGTCTATGCCATGGGCAAATTCATTTTAGCCCCCAACGAATGACAGAAGCTTAACACAGTCGTGTGTGTTTGATGACGTTTCCGTACATACAAATACAAAAAATATATAATCGTGCTTGATAGCGGTCCAGTGTAAAGAAATATTGCAGGATATTATCCAATATTATCTGTGGTTGCGGGCTGGAAAGTTCTAGCCCCTGCGTCGTTAATACGTAGGTGTTGCCAGACTGACGTCACGTTGCCTGTTCTCTATGAAGTATTTTTAGGGTTATTGTTTTTTTTATGCCGGCTCAGTTTAAAATTGTAATACAAAACAAAAACACAATCGAGAATATTATTGTAGGTAGACATGGCATTGTCTTATATTGACAGAGGAAAATTTAAACAAAGATATTATATTCATTTGGGAAAGGTTAGTTACGCTTATAAATGTATTTATTTTGTTCAGCGGCCGAATTTCTGTTCATTTTTATTCAGCCATCTAAAGTTTTGGGTGAAAAATGCAGGTCGGGCTTAGCCCACCTAGCCCAGTACCTAGAACCGCCACTGGTTACTATAATTCATTCATTATATTCTTATGCATCTTAATATGATGAATCTTTTTTAAATGCAAACCTTTTAGGCTTTAACACTAGTCGGTTCTAGGGTCGTATAAGACCGAGATTTTTTTAATGGGCCGGTGAGTGTCAACGGTATCCAGTATAATTAATTTGCTCTCAAATCTCTCATGAGACGTAAGAAATTATAAATAGGTTCTCCGCGAAAATGTTACGTCTTAATTTTCATTGAAAATATTAGGTCTTAATTTTCATCTTATCCAAAATTGAAACTATCGAAAATATCAAAGAAATAAGGAAATAGAAAACAGTTATTCGATGAAAATCAATAATAAATAACCATAACATACTTTTTAAGCATTTGTTGCCTCAAAATCATTTCTTAGAAAAACTTTACATTATTTCCCGACCCCATGTGTATCGTAAACCGTAGTGGAAAGAAAAATAAAAAAATTGACATCGAGATAATATTTTCTTGGTGATATTTTTGGTAACGTTATTGTCGTTTGCGCGCATTTCTACAATTCGTAATATGTAAGTGATATATTTTGGAATACTTACATAGGAATGTATTATTTTAAAATAAGCAAAAACTTTTACATATATTTTTTAATTTGATAGCTTTATAACTCTGCAGCCTTATATAAAATTATAAAATCCTATTTCTATACTATCACAAATAACTTTATAAGAATATTTTTTTGTTTGCCTTCATTATATCTTAATGCATTTTAAAAATTTAGGCTCCACATTTCATTCGAAAACAAGGTAGAGAAGTATTTTATAATTTTTAGAACCTGTGGACCAGTAAAAAATACAGCATTCGAATTGCATAATTTAATGCTTTTGTTAAAGTGTCTACTGGCAGAAGATTTCAATGGACCCGCACCGTTACGCGAACCATCGTTTGGTAAGCACTGGAAAACTGGCATCTCTATGCTCTCAGAGGCTGCTCTGCGTAATATATGTCCGACAATATAATTATGTAATGTATCCACACAATATTTTTTTGATTAGGTAGGTAAATGCATTTTTCAGTTTACTTTGTGAAAATCGATTCAGTATTATTCAAGTGATTTTTTAATTAATGTTATTTTTTCCAGTAATAGGTAACAATTGAGCGCCTTAGTTTCAAAATATACCTAAATCCAAAAACCAAAATGCAAAAAACTTCTGTGGGCTTTTTGGAATTGAGTTGGTTTTGACACTAAAAATTTATTGATTGTGTAGATATTGTAATAGAGAACAAGTTGGCATCAAAATTTGAAAAAAACAAAAATGGTTTCTAGGTAGGTTTTGAAACTGAGATCCTCAATTATGAATGCTTAAAATTGATTCATTAGCATAAACTTTACAGTAAATCATGCCCTTATAAAGTTATTTCCTGTTCACCATCTATATGCACTCCATAACATATTTAATTTTAGAGTGTACAAATTATTGTTGATTCAACAGCTTTTATTTTGTAATAAATTTTATGATAATTTATTTCCAACCTTTCAATTAGTCTTCATCAATAATAATTGTATATAGTATGATTGTATGTATTAGGTCACTGTATCTGAATTCTTAAATCATTATTAGATTCTAAAATTATAATCTTATATTATGTCAAACTACATTGCAACACCTTTCGAAAATCGTAGCCATATCTACGACTTTGCTACGAGGCTACTGTCACAGTCCAAGCGTAGACATGCTGGGAAAACCAATGTGCCTCAGTTTTACATTAGAGTGTACTGTATATCAAATGAAAAAATAGTGATTGCAAATAATATTCCTATTATCGGTATGCAACATTATTTACTAAACACAAAATTATAATAAAATGTTTGTCAAGTAATGATGAGCAACTCATCGCATTACGTAAGTGAAATATTATTGTTATAAATTCAAAATGTAAAAAATACGATGCCTTCTTAATCATTTCTGTGATTGACTCAATTGGTAATGGTTGAATTGAATAAAAGAAATATTATGCGATCAGAGAATTGCGACAGGATACGGGAGTATCTATCATGAGTAAGAACATGTCGCTTTATTTAGTTTATGTTTTTATTTTCCAAATTTGTGGATGCACTCGAACAAATTTAAAAGAATTAAGTAATAGTTCTAATGTCTTCTTTCAATCTTGCCAATAAACGAATTTATTTATTGTGTGATCAATAAATTTAATTCGTCAAATAAGAAATGAAAACCAAATTGCAGTTTTGTAAATATATTGACACATGAAACCATTCAATTATTTCTTACTCATTTTTTTAAGATTTGAGATTATATAATAATTATACCTACTCTAATTTGTGAATGAAATTTGACAGTTAAAATTTAATGTATTTGTTTGAATAACAAATAAACTAAATTGCAGTTAAAATATTATTATTTTACGATTTACGTACGCCAGAATGTTTTCATAATAATTCAATTTGGTCGTGAATTTCCATACATTCCTATGATAAGAAACTGTTTTGAATTTTACATAATTTTCCTTCAATAAATTATCGCAAAACAATCTAGTATCTACTAGAAGTGTTGCCAAGAATACCAAGTCATACGAACGACTGAATGAAAACGATGCCATGTATAAGATTGTGACTACACTTACTAACCTTCGCACGCTAAAACTCAATTTGCGTGATATTATCGATTTTTCTCCACTATACTTTGGGTTAATGACTTCTCTGAAAAAAAAATATCAGCAAGTTGAAAGGGTAGAATCTTAATAATCAATGCATCGTACAAAATATGAACTGATAGATTCAGGCGCTCAGGGAATGTTTCGGGTTCAAAATAATCTATTTGGATTACATCTTTGTGGCAGTTTTTAAATTAATATTTTCTTCAGCGAATTTTTTTTTATGTCAAATGTTATAAAGCAAAGACAAACTCTAGCTTTTCGTAAACATCTTTGTAAAAGAGCTTGTGAAATTTACGTTTTACCGTTCAAAAATAATTTGCCTTCTTGAATAACTATGTATTGTCCCTTTTTTCCATAGCGCAATTAGTCCACGGAATAATATTATATCTCGGCAATATATTTTCAACATCGATGTCAGACAATTTAGGTCTAAATTTTAATTATGTTGGATGAATTAATATATGGATTCGTGACAAAAATTAATATCATGGCTAAATTGTAATTTTTAAAAGGTATGCTCGATGTCAAGCTAAAATCTATTTTTATTTATTGTTAAGGTTCCTAGGACTCTTCCGCCTATGAGTGTGAAAGTTTTCAAATAGAACAAGAAACTTGTTATTAGAAAGAAATTAAATCAACGTTTAGTATAAATATGTACACTAATTCGCTTATCTGCGCTTCGGTTAGCGTTTTACGTTAATTTGATTTTGATGTTTATTTCGGTTTTTGTTAAATATTATCAACTCTTAACTGTTAAATGTAACGCAAGTTTTAAATGAACATTTTCGGTATCAGTGGAATAGTTGACGGAACATTTAAGTCGATTTATATTATTGAAATAAGGTTTATGAATATATGTAAAAAAAAAATCAAGCTACTTACATGATTTTATTTTATTCGACCTAGTTTTAAAAAAATATTTGTTTGAGCCTATTTTAGACTATAGATTAATTTGTTTTTTGAGGGAAGTATTCTGATTATTCGTATAATATAAATATGTTTTTTTTTTTTTTAAATATTACCTTATAACGTCTACATACAAGTTTTGATAAAGGTCACAAAACAAAGTACGTGATGTATATACTAGAAATTTATTTTTGGTGATGAAGTGTCGGTCAATACTAGTGATAGTAAAATCACTGTAAAATGTCAGGGCCTTGGCAATTTCAGGTTAACATTTAGAAATTATGTTTATGATATTTTTTAACACGTTCATCAAAATAAAAAAAAACTATAAATCTATATTCTACTTTATATTACTCGTAAGTAAGGTATACAATCTTGAAATCCCAGGATATCATCCAATTTTGTTATTGAGAAAATTTCACAAAATTAAACTTGGAAGAGCTAAAACAAAAGCTCTCGCGCTGGTAATTTTAGGAAATTCGCAAATTTCTGGTTTTTTGAAATCGACATTAAATTGTTTGAAAATCCTTGAGCAAAAATTTTCTCAATCCCAATTTATACACGATTTTTTTTTATTATTTTCAATCCCGAGATTGGAAAAATTGCCAATCCCGGATCATAAAAGGGGCCCGGAATTGGATACCCTACTCGTAAGCGAGCACATCTATTCCTTCCTTGGTCTTAATTTTATTTTGAACATTGATACGTCTAATCTCTACAATACAAAATTAACGATACTCTTGCAAATAATTATCTAGAGAGGCTCAGAGGCTAGCGACTGGTAAATAGTTGTATTACGGATAAACACAAAAGTGCGTAACGTCAAAAATATCAGCTTTACCATAGCCTCTTATACTAACGGTTATGGAAATTATTCACCATAAGGTAATTACACTTTGGGAGGTCTGAGGGGGAGAAAACTTACATAAAAGTTAATTCAGTTAAAAAACGGGTTAAAATTAGCTATTTATCTGACTCAAGTTACAATTATAATATAAAATTAAATTTGATAACGTTGTTATTCCACTTTTTGTGATACAACTTGTGACACGTCTTTCGAATCTTTGAGAACCATAGTCAAACTATCGCAACGTTTGCGAATAGACAGATTGTAGCACAAAAAGTGGAATAACAATGTTATGTATCAAATTTCATTTTATATTAAAAATAAACTTCCACACAGTTACCGCCGAATCTATCAAAGATACAATGTTCAGCAAAAAGCAATTATAGTATAGAACACCTGACACTGAATATTAACTAGCACTGATTATTTTAATGATATTTTGAGGTTTCATACTTTTTAATTCTGCATGAGTTGTTATAAAAATAATGTAATACTTAACTCATAGGTTCCCAACCTTTTTCGGGTGGCGACCCCTTTTTATAAAAGCCATGTGACTAGGCGAACCCCCGAGGAATTTGAAAGGCTCGATTTGATATACTTTTTCGTTATTTTGTTGTTCAAATCCAAAATCAAAAAAAGTTGGCGACCCCCCTGAAAACCCTTCGCGACCCCCAGGTTGGGAACCCGTGACTTAACTACTGGCTAGAAACTGTTTCAAATTTTACCGCTCTGTTCATTTCGCAACGTTTTCCATAGCCGCTCATTTTCATTTTACAATACATTACAAGCGAAAGAAGTTTCTTGTGATACGGATATATATACTTATCCTAGCCACTTAGGTACTTACATGCGTACAAAGGTTACGGTGCAAAGTATTGATTTTTGTTAAAAAAAAACTTTCAGGATATTTTGAATATTTGTACACCAAAAAAACGCGTTAGTGTTTTTCTCGCAGATAAGTGCCATATATACATAATTTATTAACTGTGTTTTAAAAAAATATCGATTCTGTAGACTCATTAATTTAAAAAATGCACGTATAGTGAGAAACAATTCCGTAATAATTTCATTTTTAATAATAACATTTTTTAAAAGGATTAGATAAATATTTATTTTATTTTTAGCGAAAATTTAATACACATTTAGCGCCACATTTGACCCTAGTGGCTGGGGGAAAAGCGCTTTGCAGTTTTCCGTACTCCCTTGATGACGCGGAAAGGAACAGCTGTTGCAGGAAATGCTCGCTCGTAATAGGGCGATAGAAATATTCCTATTGGGTTTCAAGGTTTTATGCTGGGCGGAGTCCCACCAATTCATGAAATGTGCGGTTGAAATAGAAATTCACAATAAAATACGCAAACAGTCGCCATAAAAAGGATTTACAAATGTTTTTTTCTGCGATAATGACAAGCAAGTTATGAAAAACCTCTTCTCCGTTCATATTCGAATATACTCAAGTGAAGTGCGCTATGGTTAAACGCTACTTTATTTATTAGCTTAATTAACCCGATGTAAAATAATACAATTCTTATACAGTGCTAGTGACAACATCGTAAAGAATTATGAAACTAATGACTATAAACGTTTATGCATATTGCAGGAATGACTTTTTTACAAGGAGAGGTTAAATAACTTATTAAGTAATATCGATTAGTTTATTAGTGAAACAATTAATCCATGTGAAGATGGTTCTATTGCGATGTGTATAATATGTTGTTTCGACAAGTTACCTAAACAAATGTGAAATGTGTATATTTATAAATAATTCATCGCCGATTTATCTTGAAACTAATTCACACAAATTCTGACATTTTAATGTGTATCGGTACGTATCTTTAATATATGTAAAACGTATACTCAACGACAAACTGTGTTCAATCTTAATTAGTTTTATTAACAGATAAAAAATATATTTTATTAAATACAAAGTCACAAATAGGAAAAAGAAAGAAACCCACTAAATAGTTTACCCGGATGACAGCCACTTTATTTGGCGATCTTTTATATTTGTTAAAAAATCCTTTTGAAAAACAAAGTTTATTTTCGAGCAATCAAAAATATAGCCTGGAAGCCTTCTGCATATTCTACTACTATCTCTCCGGCCTATTTTTTATGCAGGTAAGTAATTATACATATAACTAGATAATAGATATAATCCACGGCTGTTTTTTTTTTAAATAAAAACGAATTTCATATGCTTACTGTCTAAGAAACCGGTCCTGTTTATAAAATATAAAAAATGTGAAATTCGTAGGATTCAAATTTCAACCAACCAGTGATAAGCGTTGTAATTTTCAAAATGCCCTGACATTTCACTACAATTTCGATTGCTTTTAAAACTTATGTTTTTTTTCAGTCTTCCGAAATGCTTTTGAAGGAACCAGTTTTACCCACTGCTAATATACACGATAATGGGAATGTGAATTCAAATGAAAATACATCGGAAAAACACTCCTTGTGGATTGGTAACAAAGTAAAAACGGCCACATACGAAGGAAACAATCACAACACTATCGGCGATAATTTTATAAACAATCCAGTGGGAGGTTTAAACGACACAGTTGACTATAACGAAGAAAACGATTCACTGAAATTCTCTGAGTTAGAGAGGCAACTTAAAAATCAAAATGACGATGAATGCTGCGATAATAATACAAGTGTTTTAAATTTAAGTGACGAAAATTGTGAGGTACAGAATAAAAACATTTTAAATACTAGGACAACTCAGAATACATTAGATGACAACAGTCAATGTCTACAGGAAGCCCATGAAACACACGTCCCTACGGTTTACGACTATAACAGTGATGAGGGCTTATTCGAATATGAAGGTAAATAATATATTATATTTTCAATTTATTTCTGCTGCAATTATACTTTTCTCAATTATTTGTATATATGTTTTAAAGTATAAATAACATTAAATAATTATTTAATTTCTAAATCATAAACCAAAGTCAGTTGACTGCTGCAAATGTGTGGAAAAAACAACATCATGTTAAAATTTATCCGACTTTTGCTTTTTATCCATAAGTTACTCAAATAACGCTGATTATAATATCGACTGTGGAAAGGAAAAAGGACGTAACCCTCAATTTACCAAAACAGCTTTTTTTTTCGATAATCACAATGTATACAAATTGACACACATTCTATCAAACGGATGGAAGCTAAAAATGCCGAATAAGTATCTAAATTTATCTTTGATGTTTGAAAAAGATGACCTTTTAAAAAATTAAAACTATGATAAAACACTGAAATAAAGGTTTTTCCGAGACAATTTCTTTAATTAATATTAGGTTATGTCAATTAAACACCAGTTTAGAAGTATCCGTGCACTTTAAGGTTGTGTATAATTCATAATTTGCATATGTCACAAAATCAATAAAACACGTTTTTAGCGCCTCCTGTAAAATTCAATATGTGTGGGTTACGTCCTTTTTCCTTTCCACAGTCGATATAATAATAATAAACCACAAGAGAACTTCGTATATATTACATTTCGTAATATATACGAACGGTCGTTTTGAATTTTATCCTGCGAGGTATAATTTACCAAACGCGATATTTATTAATTTTATTAGTTTGGGATAGAATAGTCAACTGAATTAAAATGATATATTATTTTCATTCCAGAAGGGGATTCATGTTCTTCCTCCACCGACATGTCCCCCCAGGATGAGGAGAGAATGCTTGATGTCTCGGATAGCGACGATTCTTGCAACAATCACAGACCCCATCCTTTGCCTCGAGGAATTCACAATCCGAACTACCCAGGATTTCAGCACCTAGCATACACGCTTCAGGTGAGTAGTTTAACTATTCATTGTAATTGTAATACAAAAATATATCAAAATAAAATGTAATTTGAAAGGCAGATAGATTTATGTAATTTAATTAACAATATATTAAATTTGAATCGTTCAAACTATGTACATTCTCACAGATGTTTTCACTAACGACCCGGATTTCGCCTCTCGGCATCTTCAGGCGTTCAAGTGCACGGATGAACTTGAACTGACGCTTAGTAAATGAAACATATTACTTATTTTAACATCTTTAAAACATTTAATATTTAACATACAAATTTTAAAGAAACTTCTGCCGGAAGCGTCGGTTTCTTAAACATATATTATGGTTAGAACGCAAATAGCTGGATTAGCAGATTTGAATAAATTATTGTTTAAGTTATCACAATGCAAATTGGCATAAATATATTAAATTTCATTGAATTGAATATATTATGTAGCCTACTTGGAAAACGTATTATATATAATTCGTACATCATCTCATATTTTTAACTATTGGTAGAATGTCAATACACAATAACAACGAAGCAATTGTTTTTAAATGATTATTGCACTATTTAAAATATATTTATCTATTAAAAACATAGAAGATATTTGCTCATCAAATCGAAACAAATTATGGTGCAAAATGTTTATAAAAACTTATAGCCATGTTTTTTTTTATTTTTTAAGGAATACTCTGAAGTGAGTCCGATTTATTTTGAAGATGGTTCCATCCTCCCGAGTAACTACCATAAATGTGAAGATTTAAAAGATACGACGGAATTTTATCATAGCCAAGATCAAAATAAGGAAAGATATTTTAATGAAGAACGCGAAACTAATAACAATGATAGCAGTTTCGAAAATGCTTGTGATTCGAATGACAAATTGAGTTGTATCCAAAACAATTCTAACAGTAGAAATAATATTCATAGTGAGCCGATACCGATCACATCTCCAATAGATATACGACGAAATGGTACTATAGCTATACCTATTGCAGTGAGAAATCAAAACAATGAAAATATTTATATCAATGATATTGACGACAAAAATTTGAATGGAAATATTTCGGCTAAAACTTTTTCAGCGAATCAAAGAATACCTTTAAGCGTCGTCAATAATATAAATGATAATATTGAACGCGAAGATTCAAAAGAAAGCTTTCCGACAAAATCAAATAGTGTGTCCGATTTTCAAGAGGATTTAATAGCTTTACAGCGGGAAATTTACGAAGCTATTCAAAAACCACTCGCGGATACGTTACAAAACATAAGTGAAGTTGTGAACAACGTCATAAATAGTATTGCCGAACAACATCACGATACCGATTGCGTCGATTGGGCAACAGCTTTAGAAAATACTGAAGCAATCAAAACAAGCTTTTCATATACTGAAAATTTACACACCGAGGAAAAAGCGTCTACGAACGACGTAAGGATTGAGCCAAAAGTGTGTACATATCAAGCGTATAAAGCATACGACGAAAACAATAAACCAGATGATCAGATATCGTGTGAGATAGTTGATCGTTCAAAAAACAGTCCAATTGCTGAAATTATCAAATTAAACATGGACGACGCGTACATGTCTAACGGAAAAGAAGAGCTACTGAAATCCGACGAAAATGAAACAATAAAAGAAGAGGAAAGAATAAAATCAGTTATTGAAAAACCAATCCCTGATAAGGATAAAAATATCCAGATAAATGGAAATAATCATAGCTGTGAAGATTTCCCTTTACACGATAGTAATTTCAACAAAACGACAAAACCTATAAGTCCTATCGAAGCTGAAAATTGCAATTCAGAAAATAGGCCGGCTAAAAAATATTCCAACAAAGTCAGGTGAGGTCTTAATTAAATACACGCAGGATTTTAAAAAACATATATAAATCGTCTCGAAATATATTCATGATATTTCTGAAAAAAAAAAAATAAGTTTATTCATTGATTGTTATTTTTAGTATGTATTATGTAGATATCACAATTTATTTTAACGAAACAAGCACCATTTTCGCGATTTTCTGATTTACAATGGAGCACCGATCTATCGTTCTCGTATTAATCGTTTTCCTGTATCTATCGTTATTTTTTTATAGTCCCAGCAGATAAAAATAGTCCTTCAATTATCATTTTTAGGTTCATTTTAAAAATTTAGTTTCCGCTGTACCGTCACCACTAATCACTTTTAATAACTTCAGTCTTTGTGAATATATAAAGAACATTAATGTTTATAAATGAATTTATACGATAGTATTATACATATGTAGCATGTACTATATGGCTACTTTTTAAATTGAAGTGTGTAGGTACACAACAATGCGATTTAATTCCATGCGCCAGATAGTTATTGAGCGTAAGAAGATAAATAAATATGCAAGCTTTATTTAAAAATAATGTTTTCCAGTAGGCACATCAGAAAAATAAATGATAATCAATCTAAGAAAACCACCGAACACAGTAAGGGATCAAGTGCCGCAAATATGGTAAAAGAAAATTCAACTCTCATCGGAGAATCGTCAGGTGAGTGAATACTAAATATGTATGTTGTTCAAATTTGAATTTTTTGAATTTTGTACTTTTCCATGAGTTTTGTCGCTAACGACCCGGGTTTCGCCTTTCGGCATCTTCAGGCATTCCAAGTGCACGGATGTTCTTGAACTGACGGCGAAACCCGGGTCGTTAGCGACAAAACTCATGGAAAAGTACAAAATTCAAACAATTCAAATTTGATATTGAAATTCCATCAAGCACCCTCAGTCGAAATACTTAATGTATGTTGTTATCAGTAGCGTAGCAAGGGGGGTGTGGCAGGGGCGGACCGGCCCCAGGCGGCACATTTTTGGGGGTGGTATTTTCAAAAATAAATACAATATTTTTCGAGAAATTATATTTGTCCATGAAAAAAATTTAGCCACCTGTGGTAAACACTCCACATTCATAGTTTATAAATAGTTGAAGTGATTTAAAAACAAAATTAGAGGACATATTGGGGGCGGAAAATTCAAGGATCGCCCCGGGCGGCAGGACCCCTTCCTACTCCACTGGTTGTTATTGATAGTATGAAATTAATTGGTTATACTTCTTATACTGTCTTCCCGATTTCACACCCCATGCGGCTACACGTTTTATGATTAGTAATAGGGCGCTTAGTGCAGTGGCGTAGCAAGAGGGGTGCGGTAATGGTAGACCGCACTGGGCGGCACATTTTCGGAGGCGGCATTTTAAAAAATTAATACATTATTTTTGAGAAATTATATTTGTACATGAAAAAATTAAGCAAACTGTGGTAAAAACTAGAAGTAAAAGTGGTTAAAACAAAAATAGAGGAAATATTGATGGCGGCAATTCAAGGACTGCCCTTGGCGGCAGGACCTCTTCCTACGACACTGGCTATGTGGATATAAAAAATCTTAACTGTCGACCTGTCACTCACTAGTTAATAAAATTAATTTCAATCTTAACACACATTTAGCGGTAAATAAATCGAATAGTGCATTTTCTCTGGTATAACTATATCAAATCGCTACATGACGTGACTCAAATGATGGGGACGATTTTTAAAGAGATGATAAAAAAGAACTATCTCACAGGGAAAACTCGAAAGAATGATCTGATATAATATGCTATTTATATAACATAATATAACAAAAAATATTCATATTTATAAACTTGATAAGTTCCATAATAAATATGCATCTAGTACATTTCCCTACAGTTGAATTTGACGTGTACAACATTGAAACAGCAATGCCGGTTATTGATTTGGATGCAATTGAAAATCATTTGAGAGCAGCTCGCGAAGAGGAAAGGCGGGTGAGTGGTCATTTATTATTTATATTTTTATCACATTTCGTCAATTGAAGACTCGGTTCAATCAAAGCAATATTTGCGATTAATGTCATGCTATTATGATGACATAGATGCAAATGTATCGTACATTATTATTGTTAAGCTCAATAGGAAGTTTATTCAAAAGAAAAAATTAGAAAAATTTATTAAATTAATCCTTTTTTTATTACTGAGAAATAACGAAATTTACGACAACTAAATAAAACCAATTTACGAATAATTTAAATTCTATGTTAAAAAAAAAGCCAAATGTAGAAATACAATAACTTTTTTTATTTTTTAATGAAATCTCATAATTAAATTTAATATTTATTTTTTTAAAGTTACAATTAAAAATAAATTACTGAAAAGTTGTAGTATAACTATTGTGACCAGACGTCCCGTTTTCAAGCCGCGTGTCCCGGTGTCCACGAACACAGCTTCAATGTTCCGTTTTCGAAAAGAGACAAACTCGCGTAACAATTTTAAAAAAACGCGCAAAATCAAAATCCTGACGGTAGAATCTAGACTAGTAGATGAAGGAGTGAGAATGCGCACGCAGTAAATAATACATTTCAATGTAAAAACTGTATTTTTATATAATTTCAAATAATATATCTAATATGTCATGAGAAAACATTACTATTTAGCCCAGAGTTACCCAAACTGTACGCCGAGGCTGTTCTATTGGGGGACCATGAAAATTTTCATTTACAAAATATTAATATTATTACTTTATAAAAAGTAACTACAAAGGCTCAGGACTTGAACGAGATCCTGAATATATTTATCTTTGAAAATAATATATAATGGACAAAGTGGGCAAATCGGTAAATTCCTTTGAAAGACTATTAGTAACATGCAATTTTTTGACTTGGGGCGCCGCAAAAAAAACTGATATTTTAAGGGCGCTGGAAACCGAAAAAGTCTGGCAACCCCTGATTTAGCCAATTGTATTGTATAAAAGTGTGAGACACTTAAAACGGCGCCTAAAAGTATCATTTTTAAGGTATCCCGGTTTGGTGGAAAAATAAATGGTCACATTAAGTATAACCTGGATTTAGGAGCTTTATGTGGTAGATATAAAGGAAAACTGATCTATTGTATAGGTACCTGCCGATGTAGTTAATTTGTAGTGAAAAGTAATTCATATTTCATTTTTCATTACTCAACTGTTCATCGTTTTCGGCTTTAAAATATACCTACTTGTTCACTTGTTTTGTTAAACATACGCTTACCAGCTAATATATATTTATATTAAATAAGCAGAAGGTAATTTCGTAAGTAAAATTGTGATATAACAATTAGTTTGTCTACATGTAATTCAATCTACCAAAATGACTTTTATTGGTAGACGCGAAAATTTAAACAAATTGAAAGCATGTATTTCTCTGATGTAACAGGAATGTATGAAAATCTGGAGTCAATCGCTCCTATCTGAGCATGTGAATGTAAACCACGATGATCTCATTCTGTGTATAATAAAATCACCAGCTGCGATAAATATTTGTGATCGGCAGTAGCTCGGTCCAGACATTTTATTAAACACAAGCCGGATCATAACTCGTATGGAATGGTTGAACAAAATACAGTTGCATTATTTAACAAGTAACAAAGCAAATAATAAGTGTGAGCAAGTGTAAATGCCTTTAATAAAAACAGTTTAAACTAATTAACGATGGTAAATTGAGTTTTAATACGTACACCCATCCTAAAATATTTTTATCGTACACCTCATATTAAGCTTTCTGTTCTGTTAACAATGCTGAAGTGATTTTTTGAAGCATTTGTTTTTATTGTGTACTCGTGAATGAGAAACATGTGATTGTGATTCTTTAGTTAGTTAAGGTTATACAATAATATCCATGATCATATTCTAATTTAGTGTAATTTGTATGTCTTGCCATAATTTGGGATCTACAATCCCTATTATAAATAATAGTAGTGACTTTAATATTTAGTTTTTAATTATTCTTTTAGTATTCATCGACCACGGTATAATATGTTGTTTTTGAATAATTAATTTGATGATGCCATAATATACACACTCAACCTATAAACGTATAAAATGATACATAATTGGACTCAGTATCTACAACATGATACATTTAGCTTATAGAAAAGAAAACAACTTGCCACACTTAATTGTACAAGTACTGTAACAAATTTGATCAACTTTACCACAAATTAACCGCTTAACATAATAAAAATACATATTGTTATATTAGCGATTTCAATAATATAGTATGCCAAATTTAACTAAACATTTAAATAAACATATATTTTTCGAGTATTTATAAAATAATATAATAATTAAAGCTTAATTTATTTGTATGGTTACCTAACAAAAAAATTAAATATCGCGGGCTAAATAGCACTCTGTATTACCATCACTTAAATGTTATAATACGTAATATTGTTATTAAAGTAGGGAGAATACATTTAATTAATATTTATTTATCATAATTCAACTCTGAAAACTTACTTTTTTTTAAATACTGAAAACAGTGTTTTCTTATCATATGTCTTCATCTCAGCAGTAATCATTAAACCATACCACGATAGTTTTTGTATGGATTGTTTTTGCTTTATGCGGCTTTATGCAGAGATAAGCTTTATGACAGCGGCAACTCTTGTAAATGAAATGTCATTCGTATTTTGTATTGTTGTCATTTTTCAAATTCAATAATATATACATATTTGAATTAAGTAACTATTCGATTTAAAGATTTCATTTTTCTTAAAAAATGTGAGATAATTTGTTTATTAAAATATAATCATTACTGATTGCTTATGCACTTGGCGTCATATTCAATTCATTATAAAACATGATTATTAGTATTTTTTCGACAAAAAAATGGAAAAGCCAGACGAGAGTGCTTTCTGTGCTGCACTGGAACCAACTATTGTTGATAAATTCAATAGTGTTATCACAATAGATGACGATATAATTAAAAAAGTAAATAACATACACATTTTTTTTAATGCTTTGCTGAAAGTATTCATATTCAAAAGCAATCGCCTTGCATTGGGACTTATGCACTGATTAATTTTGGCACTGAGTGTCGCATATTATATAATATATGTATATCTATGTATATTATCATCTCTTCAAAAAGTGTTTATTTCCATGTCATCTATATGGTTTTTTAGGTAATATTCAATTGCAAATGCAAAAATTGAAACATATTTTGATCAAACATAATATAAAAGTATTTTATCTTTTTGTAATACACAAATTTTTTTGTTGAATTTAAATTAAATTATAAAATAATATTTCAGCGTCGCAATGACCGTGAAGAAATTCGACGTAGGCTGGCTCTGGGTGCAGAGGTGGACGACTTTTATGGTTCTGGAGACAGGCCAGGGCGAAAACCCAGTCTTCAAGCGCGATTACAAAGTGGTAAGAAATCTAAAGCTATATTTTTATGAAAGAAACTATTCTACCCACTGAGGACTGATAATTAAAGTGAACATTCAAACTGATTTTACCAAAACAGTATTGTTTTTTTTTTGGGTAGTGGTCTTGGTAGCCGTGAGATGTAGCCAGACTGATTTTGTTTTACTGCTAAACTTGTTTCATTATCACTTTGATCTCAAAATCATAAGTATACAATTATTTACTAATCTAACCATTTTTTTATAATAATTTAAATGAAAAAATACAAGTTATACTCATTCATTTATACTAATTTATCGTGATAAATAATAATATTATATATTATAATATTGCAGTAAATGCCAAGCTGGCTTCATATTTATTGCATTTTGTATATTTTTTAGTTTTATTCATTTTCTAACCTAACTAGAAAACTATAGAATTCCTGTCGGAAAGAGAATTTCACAATTTTTCTATTTCTAAAAACGGTAACTATTGGTAATCAAATCCTGTTTCTTTGGAAATTTCTCCAATGAAAAATTGCCTTTATAAATAAAACTCCGATGGGATAAATCTATTTTACGACATACCAATTGGTGTTAAGTTAACAAAATTGCTCTCAATGTTTCTAGGAATGAATCTTCAAATTTGCTTTATGAATGATACTGCATCAGATGGTGAATCGCCCACAGAATTAGACGCAAATGAAGAATCATCGGTAGAAAAAAAATATTTAGGCGGTCATGTTCCTGATAAAGATTTTTATACCGCAAATGAAATAAAAATTGACGTCCCTGAAACAAAATCGACAAATGGGAATTCCAAAGGAAATAAATCCACAGGTATATATATAATATAACATTTATATTCACTTTTAAGGTGTTTACTGTCAATACTCGGTGGAAAGGCATTATAATAAAAATAATAAAAGATTTTTAGTACTTTTTCCACATAAAATTTATTAGATCAGGACCGGTTTCGCTCATCGCGAGCATTATCAACTTGATCATGTTGATAATGCTCGCGATGAGCGAAACCGGTCCTGATCTAATAAATTTTATGTGGAAAAAGTACTAAAAATCTTTTATTATTTTTATTAACATTTATATTGTTTGATTTTCGATTTATAGCAGATCAATAAAATATTATAAATGAAGTCAGTGAACGAACCCATTTCATATCCTGTTTAACTATTGATACACAATCATTACAAATTATGTTACAAAAATCTTAAGAAAAAGCACAAGTGGAATATTAATTTTAATAAAATATCTTATTATCATTCATGCCTTTCAAAAAAATATTTTTCTTTGTATATCCATCGTTCTTTCTTCACTTCCTCCGAGGAGAGAGTTTGAGCAACTGACTTAGTAGAGATGCTCAACTTTGGAGTGGGCTTTGTGCTTTGTTTTAAAACGTTGGTGATAATCACATGGATATTATGGCAATTTAATACTATAATTAGTATTTTCTTATTAACAAAATATGGCCATGAATTATTGGATCTTTACTGACTTTTCACAATTTGTTTTCTCTTAATATTTCAGGAGTTTTGAGGCCCTCTTCTCTTGCACTAAGTGATACAGCACGACCTGCCATTATAAATAATTTATCCACACAGGCCGACTTCTTTGCCTGCCAAGCGCGACTTCAAACTGAGGCGAGAATGGCACTAGCGCAGGCTAAAGAAATGGCTCACATACAAATGGAGGTCAGTTAATAATTTATCTTGCCTGCTGTGGCCCAGTTAGTAAGAGCTTGCTCTACCGATGACGCAGGTCTGGGTTCGATTCCCGGTAAGATCAAAATGAATTTGAGAATTATTCAATTCAAAGTTGTGATCAAAGACTTGTGGTGAAAAAGGGTGTATGTGATGTCAATTCATATTATTTCCTCTCCTCCCATCCTTTTGATCCTTTAATAACTGGGTGTAGCAATAGCGATTAGTCAACCACTAGTCCTGTTCTAGCCTTATCCTTCTTTCCCTACTACTCACTTTGTAAAAAGTGAGGTTGAGCAACTGAGTAATAGTTCTCGTAGAAAAACTTCTGTTGAGATACCTCCACTAGAAGGCCATATGCTCCACATTGGGAGCGGACATGGATAAAAAATATCCTAAAATATGCCCCTAATGTATTTAAAATTATTTGTCACTATACAAATTTCTATCACACATAGGGTGTGCTGCATAAAAATCAGCGATATGCCCAATGTTTTGGGGTTTCAACAGCTGTCAGATTTCATACTTGCTCCATTCTTCTGATAATAATCTTAGACTTAATTGTGATCAGTAATCACTAACCCATAGGCTCCCAACCTTTTTCGGGTGGCGACCCCTTTTTATAAAAGTCATGTGACTAGGCGACCCCCGAGGAATTTAAAATCCTCGATTTGCTGTACTTTTTCCCTGGATTGTCCCCGAAACTCCTTTTGTTGTTCAAATCCAAAATCGAAAAAAGTTGGCGACCTCCCAGAAAACCCTTCACGACCCGTGCACTAACCTAACCAAGTATAACTGTTTTGTTACAAACTGAAGCTATGCAACTTCCAAATATGCCGACGACTGTCTTAAACTAAATCTACCAAAAAAAACATTTTTACTACAATATGATTTACTTTTCTTTTGCAAAAAATTTCCTAGACCATAAAGGCTATTGAAGATTGAGTCATTAATATGAGCTGATTTATTTCAATGAGACATTTTTCTTTTTTTTTAAATTTTAGGTTGACCGACAGCGACTAGAAAACTCACCAATTACAGAAATGCTACGAGTGAGTCTTGAAAAGGCCGGTATTGAATTCTTCGGAGATAGAAGGCGAGTATCCAGGCAGATGCTTACCGACATGAATATAGCTCAGTTACAGGTATTTACCGTGTTTTTTGTTACAATTATTAAACTTTACTTACTTACTGTAAAATCGAATCACAAATTATATTCAGACTATATTCTTACTTTAAAATATGCATTATGTGTTGTTGTAATTTTAGGTTATCGTTAACGAACTGCACACTCAAATAGAGTTCTTAAATGAGAGTCTCGTCAAATTACTCATAGCTCGTGATGAGTTGCACATGGGGCAGGATTCCATGCTTGTCGACATTGAAGATTTAACACGGCATCTGTAAGTAGCATGAACACGTTCTCATGTTCTTTAACAATCCGCCAAGTTGGCCACAATTCATAGATATATATATATATATTAATGCAAATAAACGTTAAACCATGTTTTAAAACCAAATAAAGGAAGAAATTCTACTATACCAACTACATCTTTCTATTAAATCTGACGTATTGTCGTTAATTCTGCAAAAGGTCGTATGTCAAGAAACCTCGAGTGTTCAGGAAGTGAGAAAATCATTATAATTCATTCACTATCAACACACAGTCCTGAGTAGGGAATCCAATCCCGGGATCCTGTGCAGTTTTCGATAGATTTCAATCCCGGGATTAGAAGACATGATCCCGAAACTATTAAAAATTAGATTTTCTTATAAAATAGAATCGTCTTGGCTTTGAAAAATAAAATGCACCCAATTGATTGTGTAAATCCTCAAATATAATAAACAATGTTCCATTGTTCATTGCTTCACAAAGCTCAATTAAGATAACATATTCGAAAATAAACTCTGCAGATGAAGACTATAAAATGAAATACTAGAAGTCACTTATGGTAATAGATTACGATGTAATGAATCGCAAAAATATTAAATTCCATAGCATATTATAGATTACTGTAAGTGGACACTTTTGGCGATAAGACGATTTTTATTATTATGAAATGTTTCTTGATTCTTTCTCATATTGCAATGTTGATTGACTTTTTATTTTTTGTTATGCCATTTCGGCTTTGCTTTATGTTTTATGCATTGTGATGTTTATTATTATCTGTCAAATCCAGTGTGAAGATAACTTAAATGATTTTTATATTGTTACAAATATGTATATAACTTTTTTAAAAATAAAATTTCTGGCTGAGGTGGTAAAACAATAACATAGTAACTCTTTAAAATTAGACTCAACAAAAAATCACTCTTTTTAGCTCCTATTAGTCAAAAAATATATTTCATTATTTCTACGGTCGTATTCCCAAGAGACTATACTTGAGAATATAATATAGAATAAGTTGCATTATTCATTTTTGACTGATGTTGTAAATTTCCTATATAAAAGTAAAATGTGTAGCTCTATAAAAAAAACCCAATTTCGGGACTAGCCCCGGGATCCCGGGATCATAAAATTGTAATCCCGAAATTCCGGGATCAACATTTTGGCTCGGGATTGGATTCCCTAGTCCTGAGTATGCTAATGATGTTTTGCTTTGTTTGCACAACTTCGTGACATGTTGTGAGAATATGTATTTTAACATATTTATTTTTGACATACAACGTATTGCATAATCAACAATGATATATTGTCAATTGAAACTTAAATTTTTTCTTATCATAATGAATCTACATATAAAAAAAAAAATGACGGGTCAGCATCTTTGTTTTCGATTACGTTTTGAATCGCAGTATAGACAATTTTATAAATTGGATTTTTATTCGAAGGCATGGTTGTCTGTGATGTCTCAAATTCCCTCCCATCTATCTGATTGCAATAACTAATCATAGTAAAAGTGATTAACTAACTACCATTAGTCTTGTCCTTGCCCTAGCGGCCTAGAAAAAAGGGGGGATTCACAGAATCAATGCAAGTTATATTATCTTCACCGTGTCTTGTTTTCGTCCTATTTGTGCTGTGTGACAAAACATACTTTTTGGAATATTTATTTATATAATTATAAATTGTAATATCAATACAAATTATAATATTATTTTTTTACAATCATACTAACTTAAACTCAATGAAACAGAACATTATCAATAAGAATTTTTGATATATTTTAAAAGCACACCTGTGTCTTGATTCTTCAATATCAATTACAAAATATAACATTTTTAAATGAAACAATAGTAAAAAGTACAATTTTGTACTTATACTTATTCAAATTTACTGTTTCATTAACTGAGATTCCATCCCTGGTGGTTAGGCAGCTGTTTTTTCTCATTTCAAATAAAACATTAATAGTCGATATATTTTTATATTGAGAAAAAATTAATGTTAATGACATTTTGGATTAATCAATCATTTCTATTTTAACAAGTAAAATAACAAGTAAACTGACAATAAATTAATCTATTGATTTTATAGTGAACGCAAAAGAATTGCGAATTTAATAGTTTCTGTCTCTCGCCGAGGTTCGTTAGTAAAAGGAATAATCCTTGAAATGCATCTTGAATAATAATACATACTACATTTTCTATTTATCGGAACATGCATACTTCGGGAACTGCAGCAATATATGTAAGACTAAATTGATTTGATAAAGGTCCTGTAATATATTTTATTAAAGTAACCCAAAAATCCATTCTTTTTGGGGCTTGATTTACAGCAAAAATAGCTTTGATTATCACAATGTATTTTTACCACTAATATTTATTTGAATTACGCACCATTTTTCAAAACAAAAACTTGTCAGTTACAAATCTACAGTATGAATTCATTTTTAAGCCAGTGATCTAATCAATTATAAGAAATAAATGTGTCACGGTGCATCTGGTGCATGGCGATACACAACAATTTCTCATATTAGGCAATATTTATATTTATACACAATTGAAGCAGGCTAACCTTGTTGTAAGTAATGTAATTTCTATAAACCTACTTATGAAGAATGCACGCTTTGCTCGTATTCAATTTTTCATCATCCTCGTGGTGTTACATTATCGTTTCTAAAATTTATTATGTCTAGCATAATTTTAATTAAAACAATATAAATAGAATTTTTTCCACGTATATATATTAATCTTAATTAAAATTTCTTATTCACTAAGAATAGTTTAGCTCTATAGTGAATCTATTATCTTTGTTGGGACTAATTAAAATAGATCTTAATTTGATTCTTAAATAAAAAATAATGTAATGTAGACTTATAGTATTATTGAAAAAACCTTTCTTCAATATTATTAAGTTCATTTTAACTCATTCCCTGTAGTTCATAAGCTGCGCCAAAAACTTACTGGCTTGTTAATTCAGAAAAAAGAAACTTATTCTTTGATCAAAATTTTCATATCACCACTGCGTATCAGTAAGTTTTCTAAAATTCTTCATAACTTGTCGAAACGCTTCAAATTGGGTGCTATGAGATATTCAAAATTTTTGTAATGTTTTAGCATTTTCCATTCTGCTGCCCAAAGTCGCCAATTAAAGTTGATTTATTTTTATTTCAATATTGCATGAATTTTTTTTTTTGTTGGCTTTGATTTAAATATTGAAATTTGCCTCATTTTCGAATGCGTCTATCTTTGTCCAATTTTTGTTTGAAACAAATTACAACTGTAGCCGGTAGTCATATTTATATTTAATGCTACCAAATGATAAAGAAATCATGTCGACTCTGGGAATGTGTTAATTTTCGAATAGAATAATATATAATTTGTAAATATTTTGCATTATTTATTTAGTTTAAATAATTTATATATTCTCTTTTCGTGTATTTTAGTGGCGCAAAAGAATTAACATTCAAGGGAGGAGAGCTGAATGATGAGTTTCCTACTCCGGCTGAATTAAAGAAAACGTGCAACATTCAACCCCGATTCTCATCGTTAACCTCGCTACTCACCAAATGACTCAAAGCCAATTATAGATACCTAAAAAGATCTAATAATTATTGGTTTAATATGTCGAATTATACGTAATAAATTTATACTTCTATAAATTTTGCCTTTCATCTCGAAATATCTTTCATTTTTTTTTTGTTTTTTAAACATAAGAAATGTGAGCCATGCCCGATACTAAAATTTGTACCGCTTCCTTTTGTTTGTTAAGATATCTCCAAAAACATTTTTACAACCAACTGTAAAAAATATATTCATATTTTTTTCAAGATGTCAATCTATGAAATCTTTTTTATAAATATTTTAATGAAATCATTAAAAAGCTATTACATTTCTATTCAAAAGTTTTATCCAATACTTCTTCAGTAATAATAAATAAGATGTAGATAAATAATATATGACACAAAATTTGTCATGCGTATTCTTTACTTATTATAGATTATAAAATTTTCATTAAATATTTTTATGGTTGATATATGCAATAATTTATAATAAATAATAATGTATTTAAAATTAATTGCATACCAAATATATCTTCTTTCACAAATTACCTAAATTATTATAAAAATAATACATACCTTACATGCATTGAAATAACCATACTTGAACTCGTTAAAAAATATACTCCATTAATGTGACTTATTTGACTGATTGTTTTCTTATTTTAAAAATATTGATTGTCTTAATACTTTTGTTGTTTTAAATTTTGAATTATTTAATACTGTTTTGATTAAACTTGTTATGGTGATATTTATCAAAAATTTACATTATTGAGCATCCCAGCCCGACTATTTTATTATTCCCAACACATATTTGGGGCTATTATTTTCAAAACCGGCTCGTTCCAAAATTGTAGAAACATCAGAACCATGAATGAAATTTAGTAAAGAAAAATAAATTTTGAAAGTATTTTTAGAAATCAATCTCAAACGTGGCTTGATAACATACAAACTATTAATTCAAAGCAATGCTAAACTAAAAATTCTTTTAAAAAGTATATTGTTTTACAAAATGAAATTCAAATTTCATTTTTAACCATTATGGAACAAGCCAGGTTTGCAAATAATACCTTCATTTAAACTTTCATCAGAGAAAAAAAAAATCATTCGTTATAATGTTCTTACTTATTGATATTTATTATAATTACAAAATTAAATTTTATTTATAAATATATTATTCATTTCTGTGAAATTTCAGCCACATATTTATTAGGTTGGCTGTTTATTTTAAAGTAGTATCAAACTGCTTTTCTTGTAATTTATGTACATTTTGTATTATAACATAGAATATTTTTATTAGCGAGCTAACCTAAAAGAATGTTAGTTTTAAATTAGAACCTTAAAATGCTATTTTGAGTATTAACTTTTGCAATGTTAGAATAATAAATATTAAAATTATTGTGAAATTCACATTATTTACTCAAAGAAATACTGACTATATTTTTAGTGTGGTTTATTTTGCCGGAGAACAAAGTTCCTTTAACATATTGATAAATTATATTAAAACAGTTTATGTATAATATTATGTACCTATATTAAATTATGGTTTGTGCAGTGAATACTCAATTTAATAAATAACTAACAAAAACACCTCCATTATATTTTCTTATTTTTTTCAAATTGATCTGTAGTTTTTTCATGGTTCAATGAACATTGGCTCGATGAGTTTTTACATTACTAAGAAACCCACTCTGTTCATATCGTTATATTTTTTCAATTTGATGTGAAAATAAAAATGTATATTTTACTTTTTTGGCACATAAAGTTAGCAGAATAGAAATTATTCATAGTGAAACACCCAATATGCATGATTATAATTACTTGTTTTTGTACAAGTGTAAACTGAACCAAATTGTATATTTGGCCATTTTAATGATATAATATCTCGCTTATGATTTTGCACCATAATCTTGATTTTTCGTGTCACCATATTATGAGGCGTCCTGTATCAAACACACCCAAGTAAGTTTCACTTTATTTTTCAGAAAAGCTAAAATTTTTTTGACTACTTTGTGATGAAATTTGAATGCGAATTGACTTAAATTACTGCGAAAAACCTGGACATTAAACGTCAACTTATTTGCATTACATGGAAAATACTAAATAACACTCCTCAGTCAGCTGATTCAAACCCTGCAAATTTATTGACTCTTAATGATTTGGTCTGTATGATGACAAGATACCTTTGACATGGCCATTTTTGATAGTGAAATCATTCTTTAAAGTTGATTAATTAATTAAAAAGCGTTCATCGGTAAAAACAAGACTTAGCCACTACATAGATACTACATAGATGCCTCATATATATTATTTTTTATCGAGTACGCATATTTAGGTTTATAAACAAACACTGACTTATAATTACAATTGCATTATATTATTATTTAAAATTCTTTGGAAAAAATTAAAACTATTCCGAGAAAGAAAAATTTGTGATATGATAATTCTATACAAAATTTAAAAAAAAAACGAAAATATTCAAAAATCCCTATAACAATTATTGCTGTGAGGCAAGTTCTAAATGTATTCCACCTTTCTTTGGAAATTGAAATGGTAGTGTGAATTTCTTTTTCTACTTTTCCCTTAATAAACTTTTATCTCAATCTATTGTTTTTATCACACCAGTAAAAATAAATGATAAATATTTGATAACAATAAATGCAGTTACTCAATCCCTTTGCAAAATTCTCTGTTTTTCAAAGAGTTGACATTAAAAATATTTTATTACGCAAATTCGAGGATCGTTCATAGATCGAGGTTTCAATGTATATTGCTAAGATGATTAGTTAAATAGCCGTTGAAAAAGTTTGTATGCTCCACAAATAATCGACATCTGCTCCTCACATCACCCTGGTCAATCAAGAGTACTGTACAAAGTATAAACACCCCAACAGCATCTCACAAAAATATCTTATTTTTGTGCTCGTGAAGAATTAGTGACAAATACCTTGGAATTGAAGGAATCTCTACATGACATACAGATTGACCTATTTTCTTATTAAATATATGTGTGTTAATAGTAGACGTGTGTTAATATAATATTGTTACTGTTAAAATTAATATTGAAAAAGAAATCTGTTATACGTGGACATTGTACTGTCCCTTTTTATAATATATTATTACTTAATGATCTTAATTATTATTAATTCTCAAATAAATTCATTGGCTTTTTTTATTACATTTGTGTATTATACAAACATCTATACATGCAACATTTCTTACCGTTATCTCGGTAATATATATATGTAATTATTGTTTACACACGTGTGTTACTGATAAGAAAAGAGAACATCATAATAAATCTATATTCTAATTACTCAATCATTAGTTAGCTTAAATCAAAATATTAAATAGAATTCAATCGCTGCTACGAATTCTTCAAAAATGCTTTCACATATTGGCTTTAATATTTTATAATAGAATAAAAATTTATCAATTGTATTCTGTAAGATAAAGAAATCATATATTAAAAAAACGTGTATTATTGAAATATTTCTCATCCCAAATTCCAGTTTCTCATCATGAACAGAAATCATGTAAAATAACACCATCAATGTTAATTTATAAACATGCGCACAGTTTTGCTGGTAGTATTCTACTCTTGCAAGTTATGATTAAGAATTCTAATACGTTCTCAGAATAAATGAAAATTTAATTAAGAGCATCCTATCAGACGACATCTCTCCCTCGAACAAGACTTCATAAGTACGCCACCGGTTAAAAAGGATTTACATACTGAGCTGTTGAATTATAAAATGGTAATATACAAAGTTAAAATGATATGTGCAATACAAAGCCATGCTTGGGAGTGTCTGAAATGGTTACAAGATGCCTTACAGCAGGGATACCCAACCCTGTGCCCGCCAACAACTGTTCGGTATATCTTTATGAATCATTATTTTCAAGCATGAACTTCATAAAATAAAACTATAATTCTCAACTCATCAATGAACATTTTGATCACTTTTAGGGTGTTCACTGTCAATACTTAGTGGAAGGCATTATATTAATAAAAACACAATATTCCTTTGTACTTTATTCCACTTTATTTAAAAGGTCAGGACCGGTTTCGCTCATTGCGAGCTCAGTTGGCAATGCTCGTACTCAAAGTACAAAGGAATATTGTGTTTTTATTAATGAACATATTTATGACTGTTTGCTTACACGCTTACAGGAACGTCATATATTCCTTATTATGAGGCGCTATCCAATAAAATGCAGTGCCAAAGATCACACTGACTGAAATTAATATTATACTTTTTTTTATATATTTTTTTGATTATTAAAATTTAAACAATATTTTATATATATATTATTTATTATCCTTGTCCTTGCCGCCCTTTCAATATATTATAATGTGCTCTAGGGCCCAAAAAGGTTAGAGACCCCTGCCTTACAGCTATGTGATATCTTATGGCAGCTGCTTTGGAAGATATAAGATATGTTAACAGTAGCTGTATATTTTAAACTTTTCAAAATAATGACATCACATTGACTTCTTTACACATAGTTTCAATTATTCTTAAGACAATAATTTTAAAGTAAATCTAAATAAAATTATTTTACGTTACTTGAAGGAGAAGTGTTAACATAAATCAATTATCAAAAAAATATCACGCGAGTTTTAATGTTATCAATCATCTGTGTTATTATTTCATTTTAAAAAACATTAGGAATAGAGTCACTAAGTTTGGCAGAAGATAGTTTTGGTTTAAATAGCTTGAAATTGAAGGAGTTAGATAAACGATAAAATAAATAAGAAACTTAAGATATTGTTTCTGAAAAAAAACGAACGAGAAAGAGTAAGTAATTAAAAAAGAGAACGAATTAAATGGTCAGAATATAAATATTATATGGTCAGAATATCTTATAGCCATTTTGGTTAGGCTAGGTTAGGTTAGGTTTTTTTTATTTCAATTTAATTATGACTATTTATTCTGACCATTTAATATAAATTCTGACCGGAAAAATACGAGCCATTAAAAAATAGTAGACAATGTTTGGAAAATAGCAATATCTAGTACTTATGTAGGGATAAAGAATGTTCTTTTTTCGTGGAAAAGATTTATAATCTTTCGTTTTAAGACGTGAAAAAATATATTGGATACGACAAAGATACGTAACTACAAGCCTGTTGGTACAGTTTATACACTCCAAATCGGTCATTTTACAAACAAAATTGGACATTTTACAAACCAAATTGGACATTTTACTAATCAAATTTGACATTTTATAAAAAAAAAATGGAAAAACTACTTACTGTGATTTTTTTTAAACAATTTGATAATTTATTAATTAGGTATATTTACGCACATTTTTATGAAATTCAGTTATAAATCAGTAAATTTAATTTATAAATGTTCCTGCACGGCAGCTGCAGGTAATTTCATATACATACATATTCATATAATAATTATAGCAATTTGGAGAAGTGACGCTTGCAATACGAGACTATAATGAAGAATTTATAGAATTATAAATATAAATACAAAAATCAACTAAACTTTTATTAATTCCAGCAGTTTATTTATATGTCCAATTTGATTTGTAAAATGTCCAATTTGGAGTGTAAAAACTGTATACCTAGTTAATTTTTATAAAATGATCGATTTCTCTTACAATCAATAAATACCTAAGAATCAAAAATTTCGGCGTTGTAAAAAAAATGTAGAAAAAATTGTTAAATAAATGTTTGTCAACCGGGGGCAGGGTTACCAGATTTCTAAAAACACAGATCGGGACATTCACTATTTCGAAGACTTGTATACATGTATACGTCGGGATTATAGAGGGACTTGCAATGCGGGTCTCGGTATTTGTCGATTGAACTCGGGACAGTCCCGCTCAAATAGGGACGCCTGGCAACCCTGACCGGGGGCCACGAAAGAAATGTTAGTTTTGAGGAGCCGCAGCAGACTTTTGTGAGGTTACGGCCACCCAAAATACAATGAACAAAATTAGCGTTATAAACTTCGGCAACATTATATCGACATGTCTTCGGATTTATTCCATCACCAGTCGATATTATGAAACCCATGTTTTTAATATGCTTCGCTTTACTATTGACAGCATGTGTTTGTGCAAGTTACTAATCAATTAAAACTAAACACGCGGACAAGAAAGATAAACCATTTTAACACTTCAAAAAGCTTTAAGAAGTTTCCACAGCAAAGAAAACAGGATGAGTATTTCGTGAAAATTTAGACGAAAATCTAAATCTAACGAAAAAATCTCACGAGATTTCTAAATTAATTTAAAAATCTAGAAAAGTTCATACTGCCGAACCTTCGATTTTACCAGCAGTGTCAATTTTGATTTCAATGGTCATGAACCAGAGTGGAAATGCAATTATTCAGGTTTAAGAAAAACAACTAAATGCACATGAACAAGCAAAAAAAATGCCTCGCAAATTGACTAGGTACCTAATCTACTGAACTTGATAATAAACCCTTCTAACGACATATTGTTTCAGTGACGAAAAAATTCGTGAAAGGCGACTCAGTAGGATTGCAAAACTTAAATTTGACCTACAGCATAAATATTGCACTGACTTAAATAAGTAACCACCACAATACGTATTTTTACAGTATCAAAACAAGCAAAACATTTGTATATTTCATTACAAAAATAGCAATACCACCTAACACACGGATGGATATTTAGACAGTAATAAGGGTTTTTCATATAAAACAATTTGTTATTGACGAAAATCAGTAAGTACTTTTTTATCTTCGTAGCAAAGACTGACAATCTAATTTACTTCCCCAAATATCTGTTGCAAAAATTATATGTAACTGAAACAATGCGTTAATTATATATACCGTGAAAATGACTTATAATGCTACATATGAGTTATTGATAGCAACAGTAAGCCATCGTATTTAATAAATGTAAATCAGAGACGGTGTTTTGTCAAACGAAATAATAAAAGAAATAAACAAGATAAACCATACAATACAAATTTCTCAAACTTTCTCTAATATATTGAAAGAATTTGTTTTTATTTTTAATTTTGTATAACCTATTTGTTATGATATTGATTTTAATATGAATACAGTTAAAAACATTCTGTTGAATAAAAAATATTGACATAATAAGATTAAAATGGAAAAAGTATTGAGTTCTAAAATAAATATAAATTTCAGTTGATGGTTATTTCTGGTTCACGCCATAGTTCTGACAGTGGATTTTCCGAAAATTATATTAACTATGTCTTATATTTCTTGTTGGACATCTAAGCTATCTTGGAGGATATTTGTAATCATTTTCAAAAAAAAAAAATATATATACTGAATTCACGGAATAAAAACATGTTTGCTATCAGAAAACTTAGTTATTCCACTGATTACTTAGAATAAAGGTAAATTTCATTAACTAATAATAGCTTTAAGATAGTTGGTATGAAGACGCTTCTCGAAAAAGCCAAAAACGTGTTACAATTTGTAAACAATTAGTGGAATGACAAAGTTTATTTGTTAATTTGTTATAAAATGATTTTGTCTTTAGTGAATGCCGAAACTATCGAAAATATTCATAATCCATGCATGTCTTTAAAGTCATAACCAAATGTTATGATGTGTTTATTTTTACTTCAAGTTTTTATATAGCCTAACACTAATTCAATAAGGAAGAAACTAAATGAATAGTATGCCTGATCAAAAAAAGTTATTTGTATAATTTATATCAATTGCATAAATATATTCGTATTTTTGTATAATGTTTGGGAACTTTTTTTCTCTCGCCAATATACAAGTTCGACATTCAGGGCTGTGACAAAAAAACATAATACTAATAATATTAAAAGTAATTCAAACCATGTGATTGATTTGAATATTAATGTATTGTAGGTATAATATTGTTACATAATTTGGTAAGTTATCGAAAAAATATGGTTTTCAATCATTTAATATAATAGATAAATTAAAGTCGTTAAGTTATATCGGCTGCATCGGACTAACTTTGTTGGGTGGTACAAAAAATGACTTAAATGTATGAATTAATATATTTCACAAGTTTATTATGTATCCATACATATGTATATATATTTGTCATATATCAATTTCGAATATTTTCTAGCATTCTGTTTTATTCAATTATAACTTAAAAAAAACAAGTTTGACGGTAGAAAAATGTATTCAATTAAAAAAACCAGGGCTGTGGAGTCGGAGTCGCGGTATTTTGGCCGGAGTCGTGAAAAATGAGCGGCTCGATTTTTTTTTGAAAAATATATTTAATGATGTGTATGTAAACAAAATAGTCAAAAGAATTAACATTTCATACTTGGCTGACTAAAGATGATCTGATGGTACACATATATATAAGTTAAAATGAAATTATTGAAAAAAATCCTGATAAAAACTCTACGTTGCAAAAAAACATGGTTTACCATCTGTATAATGATTCTTAAAAAATATTAACTGTTAATATCTTACCTTATCTAATAATTTTCAAGTTTTTTTTCGATTTAGATGACGAACTTTGTTTTTTTAGCAAAAATCTTTTGAAATATAGAAATGATTCAAAACTACTAATGTGAAAAATCTTTTTATTCAACTACTGCTACTATTATATTGAATAGAATCTCTTTTTAAAAGCATTGCCAAATAAATATTTCAAAATGCTTATCCATTAAGCTAAATACTGGTCTTTAAAATAATCGCTATTGGAAAAGACATTATTGTATTATAAATAATAATATTATTTGTAAGCGCATTGAGCAACCCTAACCCTAACCGCTATTTTGCGCAACAACTTTTTTATCGCAAAATAAAAAATACATTTCTTCGATTCATTTGTATGACCAGTGTTTTAAGTTAATGCAGAGTAATATGTGACACGTGCACTCAGTACAAACGTCTTTCTCACACTGACTGGGTCTGCGAAATTTACGGCAAGAAAAACACATCCCCGAAAAATAGTTATTATTTATTGGTATGACAATTTTTTAATTGTTTTTTTGCTTTTAAATGTAAACAATAAAATGTTTTATTATTACAATTTTTTTTAGAAGTATTTACGATCCAATTATGCTTTAAAAATCAGTCAGAAAAAGTGGGAAAAATGGTACATTTCAAATAGATGTACAATCATTATATTACATAAATTGGAAATTCTGCTCAAATCACTTTCTTAAACAAACCTTTATCTGCATTTCTTTCTAAGACATTAAACTTCGGTATCTTACAATAAATTCTAAAAATGATCAAAACGAAAGCAGTTGAAAAATTCTTTGTGAACTTTTTGCCTTTTATTCTTGAAAATATGACTATTTTCATGAAAAAAAAAATGTAATAGTGTAAAAAAGCGTTTGGAAAATGTAATATTTGAAAAAAAAAAATTTTTAAGTGAACGGTTCACGAGATTTCGTCGATGGCAAACGATCGATTTACTCTGTTTTCAGGCGTAAAGGTACTATATCCTCTTAAGTAACAAAAGATAAAACGAATTACCAATAAATTAAGATTTTTAATGCATAATGTGGTTAGAAAATATCGAGTCTTAAGAAATTTAAAAAAAAATGTTGTACGTTTAAATTTCGCATTTTATCGTCATCAATAGGACCTTTGCTTGAAAATATATTAAAAGCAGTAAACTTCATAAAATCCCAACCACTTCTTTTAGATATATTCGAAACGAAATTTACAGTACAAAAAATATGGCTATGGGTAAGATGACCACGGAAAAATGTAAGACTCAAAAGAGGAGCACAGGTTAAAAGGGTTGAAAACTGTGCCTTACTTGCAGTATATGTTTTAATTGGTTTGAGATTAAATGATCTTCGAGATCAGTGACTGATAAAACAATTAGGAGACCCCGTGGGAAGTCAAATGTGGAAGACCTGTTTTTGAATTACTAAGATTGAATTTTTTTGAAAATAAATTTTGTTTTAAAAAATAATGTTTATAAAAGGTGATTCATTAAGAGGTACCTTTTTCAAAAGACAAAAAAATGTTTATAAAAAAAATATTGCATAGTCTTTAATATAATAAATAGAGCCATTTTCTACATTTATTTTTTAAATATTATTTCTTTTAAATGTTGGCCGTAACTACGCGTAACATGGTCCGTTCGAAATTTCCAATTTTGGATGACGCGTTTGAGCATTTCGACTGGTATTTGGGTAATGATGCGAGTAATGTTGGCCTTCAATTCCTCAATCGTAGTCGGTTTAATTATATAGACTTTTGACTTTACGTAGCCCCAAAGAAAAAAAGTTTAGAGGTGTTATATCGCAAGATCTAGACGGCCAATTCACTGTTACGAAGCGTGAAATTATTTGTTCACCGAAATGTTCTCTTAATAAAGCCATGCTTTCACGGGCTGTGTGGCAAGTAGCGCCATCTTGTTGAAACCAAGTGTCGTGGAGATAATGGGCTTGAATTTTAGGCACCAAATAGTCCGTTATCATGGAACGATAACGGGCGCCATTCACGGTTACGTTCTGACCAGCCTCATTTTTAAAAAAATATGGACCGATTATTCCACCAGCCCATAAACCACACCAAACTGTTGTTTTTTGTGGATGTAGTGGCAGCTCTTGAACCTCTTCGGGTTGATCTTCAAACCAAATACGGCAATTTTGTTTATTTACATATCCATTAAGCCAGAAATGGGCCATCGCTAAACAAAATGTTGCACGAAAAACATTCCTCGCAGAACTCTGATTTGCGTAATACAGCTGAATAATTTGTAGGCGCTGTGCCGGCGTAAGTCTTTCCATTATGAATTGTAAAACAATACTGAACAAAAATAAAATAACACTTGGGCACAACTCACGTGTTATCTATTATCAAATCCCAATAAGAAAAAGTACCTCTGAATGAATCATCTTTTATAAGTCCTCTTGGATTGGAGGCCCCAAGCGCGGGCCTCGTCCGCTTATAGGGTAATCCACTGCTGTTCGGGATCATTTTAACCACCAAAAAATTATATAATCATTTCTCAAAATTTCTTCTAAATTATGTTGTTGATAAATAATACCGTATGTTTGTGTGCTGAACACCTTTCCCTGCATACTTAATCGTAAACTACGTTTAATGATATAATAACCTCATTCTACATTTATAATATATAAATACTGTGTTTTTTGTAATTATGAGCAGCCTATATAAAATTAACCAAAAAATCAACAAGGGAACTTTGTAATTGTTATAGTGAAATTGACTTAGTTTTGTTATATTATAGTGAGCTAGGAGGGGTTGAAATCGAAGTGTCATTCTGAAAGGGATAGGCATACGAAAAACGGCGCGATTGAGCAGTAGCAGAGCGCACCTTGAATTTTGCTTTATACGCTGTGTAATTCGTTTGATACTATTATACTTACGAATTTTATTTCAAAAGGAAATAAATTATTTACCATTTACCGGGTCGGTTGAAACAAATATTTCGGTGCCTATCTTTGTATTTCTGTTTATAAAAAATGGGAAATCAATTTAAAAACGTAGCAGCAATTGCTTGCATGAAATCATTTCTAATGATTTTTAATCTAGTTTTCTGGGTAAGTAAATTCATATATATATTGTAGTGATTTAATAATAAATTTCACCATGTGGCCTTCTGAATGATGTGAATCCGAATGATGAAAATAAATTGGCTTACATAAAAATACGTAAAAAGTATGTTAGAATGTCATTTTTCAATTTTACAGGTATCTGGAATGCTTTTATTATCAATAGGTCTTTGGGCTGAAGTTGAGATGTATAAATATCTAGAACTGTCAACAGAACTCTCCGAAACGATACCATATGTTTTGATTGGAATTGGGGTTTTGATTGTGTTTATATGTTCACTTGCTTGCACCTGTACAGTGAAAGGCCAACCTGTTCTACTCTATATGGTAAGCTTTTTTTATAATTAAAATATAACGAGTTTCATATTTATTGATAACAGTGACAAACACCGATACCTTAATCATCTATTTAATTAGCTTGTGTTGGAAAAAGTTTCATTGTGAGGTTGAATTAAAATAATGGCAAAATGATACGCTCGTGGATCGGGCAATTGCCATTGATCACAACACGGTATGTTCCCCAAACATATCCCATAAGGGGCATAAGGAACACACATTACCTAATCACGTATGACTGTGCCCCGGTGTACAGCCTGCTATTGTGTTTAATTACCTCGTCTGCAAAATAATGAATGCATATTATTCACCATGAAAGCACACAAAGTTACATAGTTACAAAGTTACATATTGTGAGATTTTTCGATATTTCTTGAAGTACAGAAATATTTCATTTTATCTCTTTCAAAGCTTTCACTTGTAAAGAAGCTTACCAGATATTAAGACTGCAAACCCACAAAATTAAGACATACATGAAGGAGTATGCTCACTTGCAAGACGTACCATCTCTGATATGTCTAAAATCTGTATCGGGCATCGTCTTTTCTGTCGTTTACTCTCTTACTATAATCTTAAGACAATACAACTCAAGTTGATATGATTGATGATGATCAACAAACAATTAAAAACGTTAATTTTCTGATATCTACAGTATGGAGGATTTCTTGCTGTTATATTTGTTTTGGAACTGGGAGTGGAGGCATCGATTCACGCATACAAGCACAAAATTTCTGAAGGATTTGATCGAGGATTAAATCAAAGTTTCATTAATTATCACACAGGAAGTAGCGATAAAAGTGCTGATTTCGATTTGATGCAGTCAACTGTAAGTTTATTATCATTTTAATTATTCGGTTCTCATAATGATTTCCTGTTATTCCACTGTGCGTATTGATAACAAAAACAACCTTCTTTGGTTTAGACGCAATTATACACCGACCAAAACAACAAACATTTCATTTTATTTGAACTTAAGATTTTTTCCAACCTGTTTGAAACCACTTTCAAATTTTAAGAGAAATTCAACTAATAATATCATGGTATTCTTATATATTTATTGAAATTATTGCTGAAAATTTATATTACTTTTTTTTCTAACACATCAAGTAGTATTATTATCTCATTTTTATATATACCATTGCTATACTTGTATACTTCTATGACATTGAATATATATATTTTTTAATTTTGATTTTAGTTACATTGCTGTGGAATTCACAATTATACAGATTGGATGCTACTGGTTCCAGCACGTCCGGTGCCTGTTTCGTGTTGTAAAATCCAGGCCACCTGCATTACTGCAAATATTGGAGACATTTATACTGCGGTAAAAAATAAAATATTCAAATGCAATAAATAAAAGATTTAACTAGCAGATAACTAATAAAATGTTCTTTTCTAACCATGTGCCCTCGCAATGTTTATCATAATACAAACTACTAATAAAGCATCTCACCATATGCTATTTTAGCGAGAATTGGATAAATTAGCCATTCAATCTATCTTTGGTGAGGGTAAGGAAAGGCTATGAAGCTATTTCATTTGTTTTCAAGATCGGATATGGTAGATGAAAAGGTATTAAAACAACACACATATGTTTGGATTCAAATCAATAAATCAATCAAAAAAATAATGTATGTATCTTTTCATTTGGGGTATCGTACCCTTGAACACTCAACCGAGTAGGGCAGAATCTCAAGGGTATTGACCGTTTGGCTACGGGACAGGAAATAGATCACTTCAACCTAAAGCTTAAGAATTGATGACTTTTCCTGAAGTTCTTCAGTTGAAAGCAAATAGGATAATCATCAAAAGAATAATTATCTGTTAAATTTTTCAAGGAACTGTTTTACTTGTGAATCATACCATATTCACAATCAAACTATCATATGGTGCTGCCACCGACAACACAAGATTCAGAATTTTTATTGTAGTAATACCTAATTTTTGATTTTATGGTTATGATGATAAATCGATAATGTTAAAATATTTTTTTACAGGGATGCTACGCGATCATCACTTCATTCTTCGAGAAAAACCTAAATTGGGTGCTAGGAGTTGCTGCTGGTATATCACTATTTCCACTGATAGGAATAATTTTGTCTTGCTGTCTTGCCAATCAAATTAAAAAAGCAAAATACGACGTCATGACTTAAAATCGATAAGTGCCAAATGAATTATATTAAGTTTATAATATTCAAATCATATTTAAACACATCGGAATCCCTTTGACGTCCAGCTGCCTTTTATTGTTCCTAAGATTACTAAATAAATATTGGCGTATGTATGTAATCCAATGCTTCAAAAAAGCTTTGCTTCATAAATTTCATGATATTTTTTGTATCATATCTGAAAACTTGAAACAAGCCATTGGGTAACGCAAATACAGTAGAACAATAAATCTTTAATAATGTGGAGTAAAAGATATAATAGAATTTAAATGTTTTTATGACTCATTAACGTTGCTGAGAATTCAATATAAAACGGGAGATCGAAAAAGAAATTGAATAAGCTAATCTTTACTACCAATGATGAACAATGACTAGAAAATGTTTACTGTAATAATAGTAATCACAGCCTACTGGAATTAGTAACTAGAACTTTTCCTTGATCATATTGGCAGAAATTGTAAAGTAACAGATTGATGGTTCCGAGGAAACAGCTAATAAAATATGTTTGATATTATATTATAATATCAAAATATGGAATGAATTATGCTGATCTGACATACATAAGGTTAGGGTATTATCAATAGACAGCCTTAATTACCCGCATATAAATTTTACAGCAATATTAACTAGCGATTAAGGAAATTTCTGTTTTGCCAAACTGATAACATAAATGCACCTTCTGAGCGATTCCAGACCAAGAATCGATATCCAAGAATTTCATTGTAAATTTGAAATTGCATTGGGTAAATTTTCTTCCTTATTAACTTCTGCCAGTATGGTTACGATAAATTTGTGAATAAGATAATGCATCGTATTTCAAAGTATACACATTAAAGACTGGAATTATTGCCAAAAATAAATTGTTTAAATTATAAATATTGTGTTGAGTTGTTGTAAAATTTTCACATGTATTATATAATAATATTCAATGAATCTCTGCTCATCTACCAATAAAATATGACCTACTACTATTAATCATTCTTCTCTAGTATTAATTTTTATTCTTGTTTTCCTTCTTTTTATACTCATTTGACACTCAATCCAACAACAAGAATAGTAAATCTTTCAATATTTTGTGTAGCATGGCAAAAGTTCTTGCTTAAAATATTGACAATATAATAAAAACAAAGGTATACCACTATCCAGAACCGGATTCGCCTATATGCTTAAAATTCTGAAGCCTGTGAGCGTCCAGCCGATATGTTATGTTTTTATTCCAGGCGATTTTTATTTTCAAATATTTTAAAAAAGGACGACTTTGAGTTGTAAATTCCTAACTGTTGACAGATTAGGGACAGTAAACGTCTTTTTCCGAACTTTAAGTTGGCGATAATAACAAAAAATGGATGGTTTTATTTTGCACAAACAGGCGAAAAACCCCTCAACATTTACTTGTTTGGCAGACACTATCCAATTGGCAGGAAATTATTCATTTGTTGGTATTAATTTTCTTATTTATTTTTTTGAAAATTTATGTGGATACAAATTTAGGGCCCCATGAGCCCAAGGGCCCTGTTAAATGGTGGTTACACCACTGGATGTATACAAATAAAATCTGGAATATGTTCAACAGAATCGACAAAAGTTAGTAAACAATAATAAACTTGTTAAAAAAGTGAACTGCAAATAAACGACTGATTTAAAAATAAATTTAGATTTATTGAAACATTTTCAACAGTACAATAAAATATTTTTATCCACTACTTACGCAAACTTGTAAAAGAACAAAATATCAGTACAAAATGAGATCATATAATTCAAACACAATATTTCTATTCACTGTCTGAAGATTTGTCAGCCTTAGTCTCTTCAGGAGTATCCTGTTTGTAATGGCGATATTCAGGTTTCAGTTCCCACATATTCTTATGAGGGTTTTTCAGATTGTAATTACAAACTTCTTTGAGAATCTCTTTAAGGTATACTATGGGCTGTCGAGTGATCTGTAAAAGAAAAATTGTGATTAAGTGTTTATTGATAAAAGTTACTTCTTAACTGGATGACTGCCATTAGCAATTCACACGTGAATTTGAATAACGATGCAATTCAACTATACCAATAATAAAAAAAGCAAACCTTTTGCAAATCTTTGATATTATAGTACTGATGTTTTTCAAATGCTGAATATAGCATATTGTGGACAGCTTCCTTATCATCACGAGCCTTCTTTCCTTCTGCTTTTTTACGTTCTTGATACTCAATCTGAAAAAAAAAAAATGTTCATATATTTCATAGAAAGGGAAGATAATATGTATATAGATATGGTAAAACTTTATCGGTGGGCTATTTTTTGAAAATTAACAATGTTTTAGTATTTCACCAAAATATTTATAGAAGTCTAAATTTTAAGTCGTAATTAAATGTATCTTTTTTTATTTTGACTCGAATATAGACAAAAAATCCATATACGCTGAGAATTATACCAAATTCTCCATACTTCACTCTTCAGGCGCATGAATGCATAGGTAAAAATGTCAACAAAAAAAAACAGATTTTACGGATAATATGAATATTTTGTACAAAATTAGATATTAAGAATAAATTTACTATGTAGAATGCTTATATTATTTTAAAGTATTCGGACAGCTAATATTTTTTTAAAATGCAATAAATGAAGGCATTGTTTTTTGCAAAATTGAACTGAGAATTTTAGTATATGCTCATTCAAAATAACTGGGAGAACAAGAAATAAATATATTTGCTTAGGATATCTTCCTAAGCAAATGACTTTCCTCCAATGTTTACTTAGAAAGTAAGGAATGATCCGTGTGCCGCAGATGACGCACAGACGATTTCAAAATGGAAATTTTTGGTGACCCGCATATAACGTGTTAATTGATTTCGGTTATGTTCAATTTTTATGAAATTACTCAGGTACTTACATTAAATTTGTGATTCGAAGTAGGTTTAAATGTTTGAACTATTCTGTCTAATTGTTGCACTTTTCTTACTGGCACGGAAGCTTTTCGAATTGACTCTTTTTTTAATTTCATGTAACAATTGTCAGCATACGGTCGGCACTCTAACTTTTGAACGATTCGTCCTTCCATAAACATTACCTCAGATTCGGGAACAACCAAATCTGCAGTTGATGCTGAAAGAAAAAGGAAATGTGTTAATTGAACAATAAATAATCTTTAATTACCAAAGCTGCTTAGAAAATATAATATCGAATATGGAATGGTTTTTTTTATCTGAAATTCAGCATTGTAAAGAGGTCATGTTAATTTATTTTAAAATAACATAAAAATGGAGCACTGTAATAAGAAGGCTTTCAGCAGTGATCTGAATATAATCTTCTTTTTCTATTCAGGTGAATCAAATACATGCAGTGGAACCTTGATTTTACGTTTTTCAAGGGACTGTAATAAATGAACGAATAATGCAGAAAATCTTCAAATAATACCAAAAAAAATGTTTAATTTAAAAAAACTAATTTATTTATTTCACTTTTTTTATTAAAAAATAAATAAATTTATTTTTTAATTGTTTAATACAAACTAAGTAGCCTATTTGCAGATTGGCATTTAAATTTTAACAAACGCTCTTCAAAATCGCGTACATTCCTAAGTCAACTCTTTTTGCTATGTCGACTCGTTTTTCTCCTGAATTTTTCCCAAAGTCTTGAATAGTTTTCAGTAACTCAGCTAGAGCTTTAGTTTTCTTCATTTAAGCATTTTATTTTTGACTTTTGAGTTAGAAAAATTCGCACAATGAAAAAGAAGCTTCTACAAAAACAGTCAGGGAAATCGGTAAATCGGGGAACGATTAACGTGGAATTATTTAACATTGTTATTATGGGGGCTTGTTCGAGTAAAAAATTAACGATCCATGCTGGAAAACGAACAACGAAAACAGTGAGAACGGTAGATCAGGGTTCCACTTTGTATATTTTAAGGGCTCCTTAATAATTAGTTGCCAAATTTCAGTTAGGAATTTCAATTTTAACAAAGAACCCTCAAACACGCTAACATTTTCTTGAATTAAACTGATTTATTTAAATTTTTTAACTAAAATATTAGTTTTCTTTATTGTGGGGGTGGGGCATTTTATTTGCAAGTTAGTCTTACATTTTTTAGTTGATCGTAGTGATCAAAAGTTTGGCCACCCCTGGTATATACTATGGGTAATGAAATAAAGTAAAAAGATTGGAAGAAAACAGGAACGTATCGGCAATGTATTTTCATGTTTGTGGAATTTCTTCCTACAGGTTGGAAACAAAAACATTATTGTCGCAAGGACTATGTTTATGAATACCTGCCTGGTGACTTAAATGTACAAGCTATTGTAATAAATATTGTATTAAATGTACAAAATATATAAATTTCTTACCAGAAAAATATTTCGTTCATAAAAAAGATTCATTTAAATCATATTTTCATTTAACTGTGGAAAGATATTTATGACTATCGTTATAAATATAAATAAATCTAATGATGTCAAGAAAGAAATTCAACATGAGCAGTATGATGCTCACATTCAAAGACAAATTGGGGAAAAAAATCTTAAATGATATTCTTTGGAGAAACATGTGCACCTTGCAGAATTTGTTTTAAAAGCTGAAGATCAACAAACGCAAAGTGATTATTTTATAAACCACATTTGGCCATTTGTAATTTAACAATCTATATTGTACAAGAAAAGGTATCAATAATAATAACAGTAACACAAAAACATAAGTGGGTAAACTTCTTTTAAAACAGTATTTTTTAATATATATTTTTTTTTATAGACTAAAAATTTCATTTTGTTTTTTAAATCATAAGCCAAAGAATTTTTTATCTTTCTACCATTCTTAGTTTAGTCAAAACATTTTTTGCATCTTCTAAAAAATTGACCTTTTATAAATATGTTCTCGTGTTAACCCTTTGAGGAGTATCGCCGCATACGTGCGGCAGAATGTTGTGTTGTCTAATATCCATTGGCATTCTCATGCTTTTAATTGAATTGCCATTATTTGTTCACAGATAGATAAAGAACATATATATCTATGATTTTTGGTAGTCACATTATTTTTATTATTGGTTGCAAATACGCAAAATAATTTTGTAAAAAGGTGAATATTTGTACACAAGTCGGTAGCCGTACAAAACTGAGCGTAAAATTACTTTTCGGCGCGATTCCCTTCCTGGAATCAATGTCAGTAGAGCGGGTTATGTTTACAGAAAGAAGAAAAAAAGATCTAGACCCAAATTGGAAGTAATAGCTTCTTGAAAATTATTGAAAAGTAAAAATGAGTTTGTAAATTTATATTTCTAATTATGCGTTGTAAAATTATAAAAAAAGATTTACCACCTAAAATATTATTCAATATTCTTCCCAGACTGACCAATAAAGAAAAAAAAGTGTTTTTATATTTTTGTGTGTATCAATAGTAAAAATAATCAAAATATACAAAAAAGCCTAATTTAGTAAAAATTAGCTCACCCCTCAAAGGGTTAATCACCTATTGATACGTGATTAAAGAGAGTCGGACTCAACACGCTCAGTTTATATATAAACACATCACTGAATATTTGGCATGTTAATGAATATTCAAATAATTTTAATTCTATTTTCATACTATGACTGCTAAATTAATTATTGAATTTTGGGGTGTGAAATGATAAATCGAGTAAGATGGATGGCCAGAGGAAGGGTTCAAAAAATAATAAGAAACCTAAAGCAGAACAAAATAAATCAGCTTTGCAATAATGAAAATATGAAGGCAATTCAAAACTATGGCATTTAATAGTGCCCGCTTGGAAGCACTATTTCTTGTTTTACAATGTTTTTTTTTTTCTACCTGAAAACTTAATTAAATGTCGCTAATAAAAATGCAGTTTGGTAGAAAATTTAATTGCAAATAATAAAATGTCCAATTATTAAGGAAATAAAGAAAACTGATAATTTATGTGAAATACGAAAATAATGTCTGTATGAAAAGGTCACGATAATTAGTCAAATGGATATATTTAGAACAATCCATAGAGCAAATTTGAAATATGGTGATGAATTTTCAGAACAATATTTCGTAATTTGCATGAATTATCAAATTCATAAATTCCAACGTTTGGTTTTTAGATATTTTGCTATCTACAATTAAAAGCAATGCAATTTTATAGAGAATTGCATTGTTTTTTGTGGGATTGTTACATTTTCAGAGAGAAAAAATGTAGCATGTTGTTAAGCATATTTATCAATTTCCACACCATAGATGAGGATTAAGACGACTACAAATGTATTTATCTACTGTTGAATATGATGGTGGTATGCATAAAGCTGGCTACCCATTGATTATTTTAAATAGCTGAACTATAAATCGAAATAAATTTAATGGGTATCAATTCCTAGTATTGGTGTAAAAAATAGTTATTAAAATATAATGGACACGCTTAGACCCTCCTCACACATCCTAATTCCATATTTTATCTTTGCTCTACTTATGAATAAATGACAATATGACAAATATCAAACTATATAGAATACACAAATCTAGTTTTCATTTTCGAATACATATACAATAATTATTCAATTAACTGGATGGCTGCCACAGACGAGATATCTGGTCAATTTCTTCGTGGTCAACACGTCAGAGACTAGTTATCTTGTCAATAATTAATTAAATTAATAATTTCAAATTATAGCCGGCGTGCTAGGTTCAAACGTACTTTTTTCTACGGCAGCCAAAAGGTTAACAGTTGCATTACACCATATACAGCTGGTAAGATGAAAAATACAGGTATAATAAATTTATCTTCTGCTAAGCAGTTGAATACTTCTTGACCAAAATAGGTGTGTAATCGCTCACGTGCTATATGGGAAAAAACTCCAAGAGTTTGTCGAGTGACAGTCGACACGTCGAGTCTGTGGTCTTTCGGAATATTTTCTTCGCCTGCATCTTTTAAACATAGCACCGCTTCGGATAGTGTCAATGCAACTTGTGCTTTTTGGCCGGCATTTTTCGATATTTTCAATTTGCCGACATCTATGTTTCCGGGAGCTTTTTCCCATTTCGTTGCTATATACTTTGGAACTTTAACCAACCAAACACCTCTACCAGCATTAGAAAGATCCAATTCACGATCGAGATGGGGCTGTGGAGTAGACATGTTTTGAAGCTGTCTTTATGTAATACTTAATATTGAAATATATTAAACGTCTGGAATTTAAAACTTTATTGGTTAGTGAACTGTCAAGAATTTTGCTTACATGGGTTTCTTTTAAAATTTATTTGTGTATTATCTATGGCAAGTTTGTCGCTGTCAGTTTTGTTTAATATAGTGCTGCCAGTAATATTCCAAGTCATTATAGGGAAAAATAATTTAATATTTAATCTCAGTTTACGAACAATACTTTAAATCAGGGGCTATCAACCTTTTTGGACCCTAGAGCGCAATCTAAAATATTGGTAGGGTGGCGAGCACCACATTTTTTCAAAGTTATAAATAACCCGGGAATTTTCCCAAATGATCAGCGCGACGTTTTTTTTTTTAGCTCTTAGAGGAATTTGAAAATCTTAAAACCCTATAACGAATTTACCAATTTGCCCAAAATATCACCATGACTTGTTTATTTAGTTCTTCAGAGAATTTTGAAATCCAAAATCCCAGGAATTTAACGATTTGCCCAAATTAGTTGGTGGGCCCACCGGAATCGGTCTGTAACGGGCACAGGGTTGGTAACCCCTACTCTAAATTTTATTTTTTAGATAAAATAAAAAATGGTTTTGTGACTAGTAAAAAAATAAAGCACAAACTAATTCCATTCATTATACACTGCATGCAGATATCCTTACTGTAGTTCAAACTCGTTCTTGCCAGTTTAATGAAAATCTCTTAGCAGTAGATGTCACTTTGTGATAAATAATTTATGAAAACATAATGAGTAACAAAAAAAATAAAAATTCAACATTTTTGTAACGCTTCAGTTTATTTTAAGTCGAGTTGCACAACTAATTAATTTGGAAAACATGTGCATTATTCAAAAAATATATTGTACATATGATAAATCGATACTTATATTTGGAATTATGTTTAACTTTTAGCATATATGAATGTAATGAATAAAAAAAAAATACTATAGAAATACTAGCACGGTTACACCACAATGTGAGAAACTTATTCTCGTTTACAATTTTTCAGGCTGAAATCTACATAGCACTATTACACTGATTTATATACCCAACATTGATAATCTTGGGGTTGACCATATCTTGCAATGAAATATCGCGATTAAATTAATAACTAATAGGGTAAAAATAGCAACGTATTTAGTTCTATAGTTTTTATATTCATTAAGTGATAGCTATTTCGGCTTTCGCCATTGTCAGAACTACGTTAAGTACTAAATACTTTGCTATTTTCACCCTATTAAAATGGAGTTCTACCAAGTGAATGCCAAGTCAATCAATAATTAATAACTCAAAACATATTTTCATTAAATCAGTCACTATTGAAACAGCATAGTAATATGTCACATTAAAAAACATAATTTAATCTAAAACCATTAAAAACAATGCAAACAAAATGGATTCTCAAAATAATTTAATGGAATGAATAAGGATCAATGATTCAACTTTTTTAGAGGACATGTTAAAAGTAAAAATATAAAATTAACGAAACACCGTTTTTTTTTATTATCAGCTTATCTTTAAAGTACTTAACCCGATTATGTAAAACATATGACTTCACAAAACTATACAAACTTGTGCATGTAATAAGAATAATTATTTAAAAAAATATAATTTTAATAAAAAATGCGTGTCAAATTTTTTAGATCGGTTAAAAACCCTCTATAAGTAAAACTGCCAAAATTTACAGATTTCACGAAGATTGAAGATGAGAATAGAAGTCTCTAAAAAACAACTTCAGTTACAAAATCGAACGGTCATCTACAAGAATGATTCTAAGGGTTTTTTGACATATTCTAATGGAACCCGCGGTCAAAATAAGTAGTAAAATGCTAACTGTTGAATTAATAGAATGTAAGAAATGGAAATATATTTAAGTAGCACTTAAAGCAATCGTTATATTAAGCATCAGTTCATTGAAGGTTTTAATAATATTCAAGCATTGAGATCGCTCACTAATTATATTACGATAATTAATTATGCATTAGATAACTAATTTGTTTACAATACTATTGTGTCTAAATGAATTAAACTAATATACTTCAATCAAGATCACAGTTTTAAGAAGAGTACGTACGAGGTAATTTCACATTTTCACATTGTGAATGTCATTTTGGTGTTTCAAGTAATCAGAATACATGCGCCGGGCCTGATTAAGAACTCGATTCACGTCATGCTTTCTGACCATCTTATCAAAGTGCATAGCTAATTCGTTATAATCCATTTGATTTCTCATAATGAAATCTCTGTGCTGCATGAGAACTGTTAAACAGAGGAACATGAGAAAGGGATTTCCACCACCGAATACGTGCGGAGGCGGTAGCAGAGCAGGCAGTTGCTTTGCATAATTCGATTCACTAACTTCTTCACAGTGATTTGTTAAACCGCTCATGTGTTCGTTCGCATTCAACGGTGTCTGATTTTGAAATTCACACTTTTTTTGAAAATTAGTTATGGTGGCTGCAATGGAATGTAAATTGGCCGATCGTTTGTTAGCTAGCAATATCTCACAGCTCTTTCTAGCGTTTTCTAATTCCTGCGACATATTAGAAAAAAACTTTGAATTCGGCTTAATCATATCACGTGTAATGTTTTTAAACCTCGGGTTACTTTCTAAATCACAGACGGCGTCAGGTTTATCGACATCTTTTGCTATTTCTGATGAGCTTTGAATATCTGTCTTGGAAATGGATTTTTTGTCAATATTTTTATCCAATTCGCAGATCAGTTTTAATTTCAGAATTTCTTCAGTGGAATTTTTTTCTGCGTTACTTTGTATATCACATTTATTTTTATCAACTAATATTGCTGGACCATTGCCGTGAAGTGGATTCTCCCATATGAAAACGTTATCGTTCGTGCTATCCCTGGTTTGAATGAGTTTACTATTAGTACTATTTAACAGTCGCAAGTCGGAGACTGTTCCATTAGAAGTTGAAAATTTATTAACACTCGTTTCCTTTTTATCACCGACTTTCTTCTTCTCAAAATCATGATTGGTACCGCTCTCTTCGTTTTCTTCATTTCCGTCGGATATTATTTTTGGTTCATCCTGAGTCATACACAGTGTTCCGAGAACTTGTCTATCTAAATGTTCCAACTCTAGATGAAGTTCAGTGGTCATAGAAGTAGTCATCGGAGAGTAATCTTTAGAATCATCAGGACTGCTGTCGTCATCGTTGAATTCTTTGGGTGTCGCATCACACCCTTTCCTATCTGAACTAAATGAGCTAAAGCCTTCTTGAAGAGAGTTTTCTGAAAGAATTCCAGCGCTATTTGAGGTGCTCAATGTTTCACGGTCGCTTTGTGAGACGGTGACTTTTTCCGGAGAGGTAGCTTTCACATCGCTAGGCTTGTTAAACGACGATGAAAATTTTTTGAATTCTGAAAGACTCTTGATTACTTTTTTTGTGGTATTCTCGTTATCTTCAGTTTGAATATCTAGTTTTTCAAATGACATTTTGAATTTGTTGGTTGACGAAAATCGTTGCATGCCATCTCTAATTTTATACTTTTGATGCATAAAAATAGGAGACCTAATTGGTTTTAAATTTTCATTATTAGTATCTCCAGAACTCTTCCTCGGGCCCGAAGACAGTAGTTCTCTATCAGCTCCGTAAGGGAAATTGATCTTCAAGTCGGGAGAATTTTCTGAGTTATTCATTTCCACCATTTTATTATGAACAGGGAGATCGGCATCATCCAAGCTTTGAAATTCTTTGGAAATCATCAAGGGATTAATATTTGAACTTTTTTTGCCAATATTTTCATCGAGGCTATGGTTCATTCTTTTATAAGTGACTATTTTTGCTTTCGTATTCGATATGAGGCTCACGGACGAGCTTTGTCTTCTGATAGCGCACAATTTAGTGTATGCATTTTCTCTCGGAGTCTTCACGAGAGGACTGATAGGAGGATCGTCGAATTCTTCAGATATGAAATTTTGAGAAAACTTATTTTCCTTCAGCGGCAATTCTTCAGTCGGAGGACTGTACGGAAGCGACGACCATAAGACTTCTAACATACGGAGCGAGTCTTCAAAAGCGAATTCTCTTTTCATCTCCAGCAGTAACCATCGGTAACAAAATAGCAGATCGTCAGCCTGGGAATGAAAAAAAATATCAATACGACGGCATGAAATGAAGCGCCCAAAAAATATTTATGCTACAGAAATTAAAAACAAGTAATAGACCTGCATTTAAAATATAACATTCAGAATACAATTTTTTTAAGCTTAGAATACATATGAGAAAGTGACCAAGTGTAAAATAGTAAAATGTTCAAGAGAACCTAAAAATTGGTAATCAACCTGAAAACCTATCATATGTTAGAAGTTTTACAAGACAACTATTATGCTCGTAAGACGTCAAATAGTTCTTTAAACCAATTTTATTAAATGCAATCGATCACTAAGGTAATAAAAGAAATCTAAAAAAAAGTGTAAAAAATTCAAACAATGCATTTTACACATTATTAGTCAAGGAACTGTTTTGAAATTAGGTTATTGTTGTACAAAGCGTTACAGATATATTATGTTCAAACACACTGATGATAAATAAGGGTTTTTTTTTAAATGAATCGGGCATACCTGCTGGCTTTTGAGGTATGTATAAAACTGCGGATCGTATACTTGTAATGATTCCGTTAAATGTGTGAACTTTAATGTCATCGCTTCCCCGTCCAACAAAAAATTTGGGTACAAGCGCGTCATGAGAGCGCATAAGCATATGTAGGCTTGCGCTTCATCGCCCATTGTTACTAATAGAGGTGAAGCTAGATCAGACATGCCTTGACAGTAGCTAACTATGGGATGGTTAAGTGCATACCTGAAATGAATTTCATACTGGAATATTTCCCAAAATCACAGTTATCACATGCTTGAAAAATATCTATGCGCAGTGTGCAGAGGGAGTTATATTTTTCGCTTTGAATTTATGAAAGCTATGTTAAAAACTGAAAGTTTTTCAATTATTTTTTCAGTATATGAAGGAAAATATGTTATAAATTTTAGCTCCATTTATTATACAATATATATATAAATATGTTAAGGATAAATTGTTTTCAAAGTAAAATACACAGGAAAGCTACATACGTTGTCAAAATATTAAATAATGAAGCGATATTCTGGTTGTCATCGCTGCCCGCGTAAAAGCGATGGTGCCTGTCAGTTCTTAATACATCTTTCTTAACCATATTTGTAACGTATGATAAATCGTTGGATACCTGAAATTTTAAGGGAAAATTATCTATTATATGACAAATTTTTACAATTGCAATGGAAGAGTAATTTTTAAAAAAATCAGATATCACAAATTTCCTTTTAAATTCTCCACGCTGTAATTATTCGGTTGTCCATAATTGTTATATATTATTGATTGCAATAGTAAAAAAATCAACCAAACAGATCTTCAGTGTAAACATTCAAATATCGTGATATTCAAATAAGTGTGAACCGAGAACAAAAACACTGATCCAGAAGCATAGATCGATGATCACTATGCTACGGCAACGGAATGGTCTGTATTTGTATCTGTTCTTGATATTGCATGTTCAAAGGACGCGATTAGTGAATTAACTTTTTAATTATTTTTAGGAAACAAAAGAAATACAATTTGTAGATAAATTAATACCTGGCCTCGGTGAAGACAGTCTCTCCAAACGTCTCTCAGAGAAAAATATTCCGCAGACTTATTTTTCATGTAGTCCATCCTCTCTTTGCCCGACATTCCATCAGGATAAACGTTTAGAATATGCTTCCATACTACTCTCCTGATATAAAAAAAAAAATGATTCCTTTTGCAAGTGTCTAAAAAATTTTAAAATTACTTGAATACGCCATAATAACTACAATACATATATGCGTGAGTAATAGGACCGGTCAAATCAGCATTGCTGAATTAATAAATTTCTCGTTGAAATATCACATTTTACATCGACGTTTCATATAAATGCAAATCTTGTTTTGGCTCTCCTGAAAAGTACCGATTTAAGACTTGACACATTTTGACTTGACTTGACAAGCACATGGGATTTTAAACAATAAAAGGCGTGTACTTTCCAAAAAATGTTCTATTATGTTAGATATCGTTTGTATATCAATTATTCATTGCCGCAGAGTAATCAAGGTCATAATGAAGTTAAAAAATTAATTAGTTTCAAAAAACCAGATAAAAAATGTCAATTACTGATAAGCATACATCAGTACTTAACTAAGAATAATCATAATAAATAAATGAATAAATAAATAAATAATAAAAAATAATGAAAAACAAACTTGGGGCAGTTGGGAATTTTACCTAAGGCTGGGATCTATTCCACCGCAGTATATGACTTCTCGTAATTTGGCACTCTGAACTACTTGACCGACCGGATCCAGAAATGAACGAAACTCTGCATCGCTCAATGGAGGTCTCGGGGGTAGATTCTGGTCTTCGGATAGGTTGAGAGCTCGAGTTACCATGTTGAGTGTTTTCTCCATCTAAAAATATGAACAGGTTTGATAAAAAAAAAATTCTCTCTTCTCGTTTTATTTGGCCATGCCTGTTTCCTATGTAAACTGCATGACTACTACGGCTACACCAGCATACTGACTTTTGCCAGTGTTCTCGCTTGAAGAAGTTTTTAGTTGACCCCATCTCCTGACATTAATACAAGAAACTATTGCTGTGAGACTAAGATAGAATCTACACTAAGTGTTGGATTTATGATATAAGATGTGTCAAACATCAGTGACGACTATTTTAAGCAATCGATAGTAAGTCTGAGTGTGTTATGGTAAAATATTGGATGGCAACAGAAAGCTTATTGAATTTTCTACTGGATGATAAAATGTGTTTTAGTATATTATACAAATATCACACCTGATTCAGAAATTTTCCATGAAGTCCAGACTGCTGTTTAGGTTCCGCTCCGTCTTGTTGTTGAGGAGCAATCGTGGCAGAGTCCAAATTATCCTTAGATTGCTGTTTTCCGAATGGAGGGTTAGCTCCACCATTTTCTATTTCAACGGAATGCTCGTTCGGTTGCTTCACATCGACAATAAGGTGGACGCATGGCTCTATATTCTGAGCACTGCATGCATTTTGGGCCCTGCAAAGTATTAGTTTTGTAATACTGTTTAACATTTTTTTATTTATTTAACTTTTTAGACCCTACTTACCTTAAACATAATGTCCACAGAGTCAATTATTAAATTTAATTCGTTCAAATATTTATAGCAGGTAACATCCATCTTTACCTTAAAAATGCTGCATCAAGGTCCCAGTCCGAAAATAGTCCAAGGTAGTCTTCTTGTCCGAGATCATTGATGGACTTGTAGGATAAGGAGAAATTGCCCTTGAGATTGAATGCTTTGGCTAAAATACTTTGTAAAACTTCAAGCGATGTTATTTGGGGGTCAACTGAAAATTTCTGCTGTTCCGGAGGAAGCTTTCCCTCATATTTCTGAAATAATAAGTATAGTTGTCAAACATTTAACAAGATTAGAAAGATCCAAAGCTCATTTTCTTTTCTTAAAAGAATGTTTGTGGCAGATTATTTAAAGTGGGGACAGCAGAACTACGCTCATGGTTATAAACCGTTGTTCGACGTTGCATATCCAATTTGTTCTCGAACAAGTAGCTCTCCGTGTTTCTTTTTAGTGTATAAGTGTCCGCGCTCTGAGTGTGTGGAGGTCCCGAACCGTGGAAGGTACGGACACGGTTTGAACACTGTAAATTTCTGGCAAAGACAAATGGGACCATCGTCAAAGCGATCCTGTTTACAAAGCACTTACCCGTTTGAGCGATAACAGGTTCGTGAACATGGCGGATACTAAGCATTAGACAGAGTTACTGTAAAATTTATGGATTGTCAGTTACGCTTTTCTACCTATTACGGGTCGATATAGTTTGTTATACATAACAATGTTAACGTCTATAAATACTAAAAAATAATGCATTTTCTCAATAGCCTCGGTAGTATGATCCTGAAACCTTTAAATGTGATCAATTGATCGGACGTATAATATTAATATATGTCAACAAATACTTGATAATTATTGTTGTTAATAATTAATATTATTATCAATTCATTTATCACAAGGTAGAACCACAGAGAATTTAAAATAAAATATAAAATCAAGCACCATCAATAATGCGGATTTACCTAAATAATTCTTCATATTGGACAGGTATTAAAAAAAAATGTTTATACGTCCATGCAAGATTCAACACTTCAAATTTTTTAAATATGGAATTCAGTACAGTCAGTATTCTTACGAAAACATACTTAGGTGTATAGCACAACAATATTGTGATAGTTCAAGTGTGACAGAAAACGATTATTTCATAATAGTATATGTATATTGAAAATCTTACCTTCACTTTTACCCTGACCGCTTCTCTGCTTTGCATAAACATACTTTCAAATGTGAATTGTGCTTATTATTCCATAGTTCTTGGGTAACAAATGCAGAATATACATGATATAACTTGGATTTTCAAATATCTTTGCTTTGAATAACTTAATATTGGGAAGTTACAGCTAAACCTACAAATTGAGTAAAAAAACATTTATATTATGAAAAACGACAGCAAGACAGAAATTTCATCGGAAATAACATTTAGTAGTACAACATTGTATAAAAGCAGCAATTTTACGGACATGTCAATACTTATAATGAAAAATATTAAAAGGTCATACTACCATCAACAATTATTGTATGGATAATAAAAATGGCTCATTTGAGAACTTTTTGAATGAAATAGGGTATTAAATGTATTAGGTGTTACTCACATACTATTGTAATATTCGTATACGCTCACGTATGTTTAATCGACATATATATACAAGAAAAATATAAACATTTAAAAGTAGCCACTGTCACTACCCATTTTCAATGCTCATAGACTAGAAGTATGTACAACTGTCATTGATAATATTGGCTATGTATACCACTACGTGACTTTAGAATAACAAGGTACATTTGCCATTTAGACTAAGCAAGGTATTGAGCTCTAATATTTTTAATATTAATAAAATCTAACTATTACCAATAAAATGGTATATGTATGAACAATATTATTATAATTACACCATTTTTGTATTTTTAGATCATTTAGTGCTTAACATTTACAATATCTATTAAAAACAGACGTAAAGTACATATCTCCACATATCAAAACCTTCGACCTACGGGGTTTTCGACTTACGCTGAATCCTTCAAAACGCATTAACCGTGTAAGTAAATGCCTTACTGTAAATAAGCGCTTGCTTTTATTTTTCTTTTTGGTTTCATAGAAAAAAATCAAGTTGCCGATAAGCAATAGAAACATTACTTAACCCTTTTGATACCCTATAAGGTCGCCTGTGTGGTCGAGTGGTCAACGTTGTTGGCTTCGGCTACGGAGGGCCCGGGTTCAAATCCCGGTACGGACAGTTTTATAAATTGATTTTTCAATCGATTTATGAATTTCTGTTCACAGGCATGGATGTATGTGATGTCTTGAATTCCCCCCTCTCACCCATCCTATCCCATAAATGGGGCGTATCGAGAGCGATTACCTTACCACTAATCCTGTCTTAGCCTTATCCTTCTATCCCTACTCTCTTTGGAAAAAGAGAGGTTGAGCAACTGAGTAACAAGCAGTTCTCGTAGAAACACTTCTGTTGAGATAAACTCCATTAGGAGTCCATATGCTCGACATTGGGAGCGGACATGGTTTAAAAAAAAAAAAAAAAAGGTAAATGTACCAGTGGCTGACCATGTACCAGTAGTTGACCTTTTGGCAATGAAATTGCCTAAAATAAGAAATGCAGACGCGGGATGGCTCTAAATTGTAAAGATCAGACAAGTCAAGCCATTTGTGGTCAGATTGAGAAACTAACCCATCATCATATATGTCATTTTAGTGTAATGGCAGCCATTTGAAAACAACACAGTGAGGTAAGTGTTTTATTTGAGATTTCTTAAGGAAATTGTTAAGGACACGAGTGCATATGATCATATGGCAATTCAATGTTTTTGACTTTATAATATTAAGTTAATGCATTACGGGCAGCCATAATATTGAAGTATTGAGATCATTTTTAATTTTTAGGTTATATTTACAGGAAAGTGAGTTGGGGGGGGGGGGGGGGTCAACTACTCAAACATGTTTTCATGCTTTTTCAGTAGTTGACCAGGGGTGTCAACTACTGGATAAATTAATAAAAAAAAATACCACCAATTTTTTAACAATTTTGTCATTAATAAGTGTGGAATGATGATTAAGATGGTGAGAATCTGAAAATATGCCTCCAAGGGTTAGATCAGAGGAACGCAAGTGGTATTTAGAGAGAGGACTACAGTTCCACAAAAAATTGCATTCATTTCACAAAAAAAAATGAACCTAATCAAGATGACAAGCTATTGTTCGCACTGTGACGAAAAGTAAAAAATGAGTTGGAAAATATCAATTTCCCCGAGCCGGATAGATCCATCGATGAGGCATTGCAAGAAGAGTTAATCGATGATATGATATCGTTGGCCGCGTGGAATACTTTTTTTTATTTTTTTCCTTTCTGCATCACACCGAAGATGATATCTCCTCAATGATACAGTTACGATACATTTTATTTAGATGCAATTTGATAGGCAACAATAAATAATAATTACAAATATATAGATATTAATAAAGGTTAATTAAATACAAAGAATTGGTATAATTACAAGTAAAAAAAAACAATTAAATAATAATAAGCAAGAATGATAGTTAATGGCACTAATAAAATAACTTTTAATTTTGGAACAGATGTAATTAAGTATTGAATGGTGAGGGGCAGGAAAGGTAAACTTTTTCTCCAAAAGAAGTAGCAAATTTTTTGAAGTGACAGAAATTTTCTGAAGACGAAACTAGATCTGGATGCCCGATAGGACCATCATAGTTATCCCTACATAATGAAAACAATATACCTCTTTCTACGGACATAATCGGACAATTCCAGAGAATATGCTCCGAATCTTAATAACTGTCACCACAAGGGCAGTGTGGGCTAAGTTTGATTTTAAATTTATGTAACTTGGCATTAAACGCACCGTGTCCGGTGATAAATTGTGAGGTCTAGTGGTCCGGAGAGAGCCAGGTTGCATTCTGACGAAAAGCAATATCTGAGAAAAATAACTTTTTGTGGGGCTGTATTATATAACTTTGGACCTGTAAGTGGCTTGGATGTCAAAGGTTAAGTTGCCTTTGCTATGACACTTCTCATTTTAACTTAAATTATATAACGTACATAAAAATATGTGTACCATTTAGAAAAGCCGATATATCGGCTCCAGGGTATTTTAGCTGCCGTAGATAATTTTACGAGATATCTCGTCTGTGAAAGCCATCGAGTTAAAAGGGTTAAGCTTCGATTGATAAGTATTTTAGAAACTTTCACCTAGGTCAGGCGTGGGGAACCTGCGGCCTTCTGGCCAATTCCGTAATTCTGTAAATTTATGTAAATTCGTAAATTCCTGACATATTCTGACCGTAAATTCCTGTTTCCGGCCAAAGATTCCTTAGTCAATGTTTACTGCGGCCTTATGTCGAATCAGAAAAATGAATGCGGCCTTGAGATAATAAAAGGTTCCCCACCCCTGGCCTAGGTAGATGTGTAGGTACATACTTACACTTATTTCCATGGTTTTCAACAATTTTTATCATAAATTAGAAGAAGAAGAAAAGCTATCGTTAAACGTCATAAATATCCATAGACAGTAATCCAGATTTCTGTATTATTTTGTTTTTAAAAGCGTTTCTTGAACGAATGTCAAATACCATACAAACGGTACAATTTCTAATTCGTGTATGTAATATGATTTTTTTTATCGTATCGGAACTATATTCAATTGCTTAACTTACTAATTACATCCTCATTGTTGGTACACTGCATAAACACATCATGGGAAAACACAAGGACAAGAAGCGTCAGCGCCGATATAGTACTTCATCGTCGAGCAGTGTCGATAGCGCTGAAGAGTTGAGGAGAAAAGATTTAAAAGAACGTGATGAATTCTCAAAAAGGCTTAAAGATAAAGATGACAATAAAACTCGAAAAATTGTGGAGTCGTCGGATAAAAGATCTTTCGAAGATGCTGCTAAGAGACTCAAAATCGAATCTGAAGATCGGGATAAAATGCTTCCGATGCTCAGAATACAATCGAGGCGAAAATATTTGGAAAAACGTAAAGATGACAAAGTTGCTGAGCTGGAAGCGGACATTGCAGATGATGAATACTTATTCGATGAGCAAGTGTTAGTATTGGTTCACCTTATTCCCTTTTGCTATACGGTATACATTGCGTGTATTCTGACTAACGGAATTAGAGCTTACAATACTTAAAAAAGGTAGTATATTATAATTAACCATGCAGACCACAAATAAAACCTCTGGTCTTACAGTATGTGAAGACCAAAAGCAGACGTTAGAGCAACTTGGTGAATAGCATTTTATGCCGAAAAGAGCTTAATGTTGATTTATCACACGGAATGCATGTTGATGACATTTAGCTAGCAGCTTCAAACTGTCGCTACTTCATTAATACGATTGTAAATTACCATAATATTTTCTACGTCTTCTAGCTGTCTAGTGAGATTCCTCTATACAGCTACCACTCTTTGCCAATATTTTTAGTATAGATAGTTAGATTATTCTCTATACTTACAGACTTACGGAACGTGAAAAACGTGAACGTGATCATAAGAAGGAACTTCTACGAATTGCTAGAGAACACGAGAGGGCCCGAGAACTTGAAAATGTTCAGAGATATCATATGCCTCGTGACCTTAAAAAGGGAGAAAAGGGTAAATATAATCTTTATAATGTGCTCACTTCCATTCAGCAGCTTTTGGTTAGCATTTATATGTTTATTCAATTTTTTGTTATAGGTAATTATGTGGAAGTTGATGATAGAGAAAAGCATCCAAACTCTGAACAGCGGAAATGGGAGCAAGAGCAGATGGCCTCTGCTGTCTATAAATTTGGCGCTAAAGATGGTACAAATTCTAAACAAGATTATGAACTATTATTGGACGACCAAATTGAATTCATTCAAGCTCTTCGTATGGATGGCAACAAAGAAAGTATTAAAAAGGAACCATCAATATCTACATCCGAAAAAAAAAAAATGGATATAGAAGAAACAAAAAAATCTCTTCCTGTATTTCCATTCAGAGATGATCTAATAGCTGCAGTAAAAGAACATCAAATTCTCATTGTCGAAGGTGAAACCGGCTCAGGAAAAACAACACAAATACCTCAATATTTGCACGAAGCCGGATTTACTGACGGTGGTAAAATTATTGGGTGTACACAACCTCGTCGAGTTGCCGCAATGTCTGTTTCTGCAAGAGTTGCACAAGAAATGGGAGTCAAGCTTGGAAATGAAGTAGGATACAGTATTAGATTCGAAGACTGTACTTCAGAAAGAACTATTTTGAAGTACATGACAGACGGAACTCTTCACAGAGAGTTTCTATCTGAACCTGACTTAGCAACGTATAGCGTCATGATCATTGATGAAGCTCACGAAAGAACTCTGCACACCGATATTCTTTTCGGTTTAGTCAAAGATATTGCTCGATTTCGCCCAGATTTAAAACTTTTAATCTCGAGTGCGACATTAGACGCTCAAAAATTTTCCCAGTTCTTTGATGACGCTCCTATTTTCAGAATCCCAGGAAGGCGTTTTCCTGTGGATATCTATTACACAAAAGCACCAGAAGCTGACTATGTAGACGCATGCGTTGTCTCCATTCTTCAAATTCACGCTACGCAGCCGTTGGGAGACATTCTTGTATTTTTAACTGGGCAAGACGAAATAGAAACATGTAATGAAATGTTACAAGATAGAACTAAACGCCTCGGATCAAAAGTTAAAGAACTTATCATTCTACCTGTTTATGCTAATCTACCGAGTGAAATGCAAGCTAAAATATTTGATCCCACTCCTCCGGGAGCTAGAAAAGTGGTCCTTGCAACTAATATCGCTGAAACTTCATTGACTATCGATAACATAATTTATGTCATAGATCCAGGCTTTGCAAAACAAAACAATTTTAATTCTCGCACCGGTATGGAGAGTTTAATGGTAGTTCCAATATCTAAAGCCTCTGCAAACCAAAGAGCTGGCCGAGCGGGGAGAGTCGCTCCAGGTAAATGTTTCAGGCTATACACAGCCTGGGCTTATAAACATGAATTGGAAGATAACACTATTCCAGAAATACAACGGATTAATCTTGGTAATGCAGTGCTCACTCTAAAAGCGTTAGGCATCAATGATTTGATAAATTTTGACTTTTTGGATCCACCCCCTCATGAAACACTAGTATTGGCTTTGGAGCAATTGTACGCTCTCGGTGCTTTGAATCATCACGGAGAACTTACTAAAGCTGGGAGACGCATGGCTGAATTTCCGACTAATCCAATGATGGCAAAGATGCTGCTTGCAAGTGAAAAGTAAGAAATCTTTTTTGTATTTCAAATTGCGTCAATGTTATAAAAATAAATACTTTAGCCTTAACTTTAAATCACGGGTTCCTAAACTGTGGGTCGCCAATTTATTTCGGCAAATCGGTATCTTGGATTTGAAAATTCTCGGAAGAGCAAAAAAAAAAACGTGCCATGCTGATCTTTTGGGAAAATCAGTAAATTCCTGGGATTGAAAATTCTCGGAAGACCTAAAAACGAATACCTTATAACAAAAATGCATTTTTCAATTGCATCAGGGTCGCGGGTCACACGGCTTTTATAAAAAGGGGTCGCCACCCGAAAAAGGTTGGGAACCTATGCTCTAAATAATCAATGAAAATGTATACAGTGTAACTCATAATTAATAATAGCAATGATATCGAAATCAAATCAGCATAATCAGTTATACCCTGATATTTTCTACCCTGCAGAAAGTTGAAAATGACAAACATTTTTATTTTTTTACAGATATAAATGCTCCGAGGAAATTGTGACCATATCTGCAATGTTGTCAGTCAATGGAGCGATATTCTATCGACCGAAAGATAAAATCATCCACGCTGACACTGCGAGAAAGAATTTCAATCATGTCGGAGGTGACCACTTGAGCCTCATGAATGTTTATAACCAATGGGCTGAATCTGACTTCTCAGTCCAATGGTGTTATGAAAACTTTATTCAATATAGATCTCTTAAGAGGGCTCGTGATGTACGAGAGCAACTGGTCGGACTGATGCAGAGAGTTGAAATTGATATGGTATCAAGTCTAGATGAGAATGCAAATATTCGAAAAGCAATAACAGCCGGATATTTTTACCACATAGCTAAGCTTTCCAAGGGTGGAAATTATAAAACAGCTAAGCACAATCAAGTAAGTGTTTGCGGAGTCGCAATGAATAAAGAAGGAAGTGTCGTATTGTTTTTCTTTTAGTAGTGATGAATTCTAAGAAGTTACTTCCATCCTATTTGTAACATTATTTACTTGTATCTTCTATATGGTTCAGTGTTTTTGTTTCATGTATGGTTAGTGTATTCATTTTCATCGGTGGTGGTAATCATCTTAACATTAATAGCCGATAATGTTTGTTTGTAAAACGTCCGCAGTAAGGTACAGACCAATGATGACGATTTATTTTGGACAGCACATTTTTGAAATTTTGTTCTATCCAATGGAAGCGGCTTATTTTAAACAGCACGTGAATGTTCTGATATCGCCACGTTTGAAAATTCGATATTTCTTGGTGTAGAGCTAAAGTATAGTATCATCATAGATCATAATATTCGAATAATCAAAGACTTTAATTCGACTATTGCAAACTATGATTATAGGGCTATCGAAATGAATCGTTTGATCGTGTGAGTCGATGTGAGACTAATATTTTTTGGAGCGGATTTGATCAATTGAATCATAATGATGAATCTTTTCACGTCTGACCTTGAAAATCTGTTAGAATTCTTTAATACATTAAGAATATTCAAATTATGATATGGATATATCATAGAATAATATTTTGCTTTTTTCATACACTTGGACAAAATGTGCAACTGATTTTTTATTGAAAAATTGGATTTGATCTTTTGATTTTTATTGGAAATAATTGTTAAATAATTTAAAATCCGAAAAATAATTGTTGGCAAACTTAAACATTATTCCAAAAATTAAGTAATTTACAAAATTTCTGCTACTACGAAAGATGATTGTTAGCAAACTTTAACATTATTCCAAAAATTAAATAATTTACGAAATTTCTGCTACTACGAAAAATGGTTGTTAGCAAACTTAATCATTATTCCAACAATTAAATAATTTACGTCATTTCTGCTACTACGAAAAAATGGTTGTTAGCAAACATAAACTTTATTCCAAAAATTCAATAATTTACGAAATTTCTGCTCCTACGAAAAATGGTTGTTAGCAAACTTAAACATTATTCCAAAAAATCAATAATTTACGAAATTTCTGCTACTACGAAAAATGGTTGTTAGCAAATTTAAACATTATTCCAAAAATTCAATAATTTCAATGATTTACGATATTTCTGCTACTACGAAAAATGGTTGTTAGCAAACTTGAACATTATTCCAAAAATTCAATAATTTACGAAATTTCTGCTACAACAAAAAATGGTTGTTAGCAAACTTGAACATTATTCCAAATATAAAATAATTTACGAAATTTCTGCTTCTATGAAAAATGGTTGTTAGCAAACTTAAACATTATTTCAAAAATTAAATAATTTACGAAATTTCTGCTACTATGAAAAATGATTGTTAGCAAACTTGAACATTATTTCAAATATTAAATAATTTACGAAATTTCTGCTTCTACGAAAAATGGTTGTTAGCAAACTTAAAAGTTATTCCAAAATATAATAATTTACGAAATTTCTGCTATTACGAAAAATGGTTGTTAGCAAACTTAAACATTATTCCAAATATTAAATAATTTACGAAATTTCTGCTCCTACGAAAAATGGTTGTTAGCAAACTTAAACTTTATTCCAAAAATTGAATATTTTACGAAATTTATGCTACTACGAAAAATGGTTGTTAGCAAACTTAAAAATTATTCCAAAAATTAAATATTTTACGAAATTTATGCTACTACGAAAAATGGTTGTTAGCAAACTTGAACATTATTCCCAAGATTTAATAATTTACAATTAAAAAACTGCAGGGCTGTCGATATATGCGCAAAATTAAATAATTTACGAAATTTCTGCTCCTACGAAAAATGGTTGTTAGCAAACTTGAACATTATTCCAAATATTAAATAATTTACGAAATTTCTGCTCCTACGAAAAATGGTTGTTAGCAAACTTGAACATTATTCCAAAAATTCAATAATTTACGAAATTTCTGCTACTACGAAAAATGGTTGTTAGCAAACTTGAACATTATTCCAAATATCAAATAATTTACGAAATTTCTGCTCCTACGAAAAATGGTTGTTAGCAAACTTAAACTTTATTCCAAAAATTGAATATTTTACGAAATTTATGCTACTACGAAAAATGGTTGTTAGCAAACTTAAAAATTATTCCAAAAATTAAATATTTTACGAAATTTATGCTACTACGAAAAATGGTTGTTAGCAAACTTGAACATTATTCCAAATATTACATAATTTACGAAATTTCTGCTCCTACGAAAAATGGTTGTTAGCAAACTTGAACATTATTCCAAATATTAAATAATTTACGAAATTTCTGCTTCTACGAAAAATGGTTGTTAGCAAACTTGAACATTGTTCCAAAAATTCAATAATTTACAAAATTTCTGCTACTACGAAAAATGGTTGTTAGCAAACTTAAACATTATTCCAAAAATTCATTAATTTACGAAATTTCTGCTACTACGAAAAATGGTTGTTAGCAAACTTAAACATTATTCCAAAAATTGAATATTTTACGAAATTTATGCTTCTACGAAAAATGGTTGTTAGCAAACTTAAACATTATTCCAAAAATTAAATATTTGACGAAATTTCTGCTACTACGAAAAATGGTTGTTAGCAAACTTAAACATTATTTCAAAAATTAAATAATTTACGAAATTTCGGCTACTACGAAAAATGGTTGTTAGCAAACAAACATTATTCCAAAAATTAAATAATTTACGAAATTTCTGCTAACTATAAAAATAAAATAAAATAAATAAAAATAAAATAAAATGAAATAAAATAAAATAAAATAAAATATAATAAAATAAAATTAAATAAAATTTAATTAAATTAAATTAAATTAAATACTATGCAACAAAAATCTCACGTTGCTGGGCAACGGGCTTACAGCTAGTCTTTGATTATTACTAATAGTTTCTTAAATTCTTTCAGACTGTTATGATTCACCCAAACAGTGCATTATTTGAAGAACTACCTCGATGGGTACTATACCATGAATTAGTATTTACCACTAAGGAATTTATGAGGCAAATCACAGAAATTGAAAGCAAATGGCTATTGGATGTTGCTCCCCATTACTACAAACCTAAAGAGCTTGAAGATTCTACAAATAAAAAGATGCCAAAGGTCATTGGCAGATCAAAATTGACTGAAAGTTGATCGGAATAATATGTACATTAATTATTGTAATATATGTGTCTTTGAAATTGTTTTTTAATTATTTTGTGACATCCAATAAATAGTCTTTTTGTGTAAACAAAAATAAATGTTTTGATGTTGAAAATAAAATTTTGGACTAGTAATTTTATCTTAGTGCATAAATTGTTAAATGGTTAACTGTTTCTGTGGTGGAAAACTAAAAGATATACTTATTGAAAACTATTTCAACAATTTGAAAGTTCTCTTTTTAATAGAAAATTTAAATTAACTTTGATTATTCCATGTATTGTGTTACTACCGCCTGTGTGGTTGAGTGGTCAACGTTGTTGGCTTCGGCTACAGAGGGCCCGGGTTCAAATCCCGGTACGGACAGTTTTATAAATTGATTTTTCAATCGATTTATGAATTTCTGTTCAAAGGCATGGATGTATGTGATGTCTTGAATTTCCCCCTCTCACCCATCCTATCCTATGAACGGGGCATATTGAGAGCGATTAGCTTACCACTAATCCTGTCCTAGCCCTATCCTTCTATCCCTACTCTCTTTGGAAAAATAGAGGTTGAGCAACTGAGTAACAAGCAGTTTTCGTAGAAACACTTCTGTCGAGATAAACTCCATTAGGAGTCCATATGCTCCACATTGGAAGCGGACATGGTTTAAAAAAAAATTGTGTTACTAACTGTGACATGTGTTTCGTCTCTTTCAGAGGCATCTTCAGACTTACTATCGCAAAGTTTGCTTAAGTAATGAAGCAAGATTAATTCTAACATTTTAAAATTATGAAATTACAAAATGGAGTTTGGGTTTTTTTTTTCCTTTCAACATAATATGTTGTCTTGGTAATTGTGATAATTATTCAGCTTAAGTGATTTGCACATTGGAAAGTTTTTTCTGTAATGTCAAATGTTTTTATTCCCGAATTATATTTGTATCTCACTTCTTGATTAAAGAAATATTACTATAATATGACTAACAATCTAAGTCTCGTACTATTGAAATTCTCAAATTAGGGAGCAAATATTATCATAAATATATGTTATCATTCTTAAATACATAACACTTAAGTCTATCCGCGCCCCCCTATAGCTAAAGATACCATTTTTACAAAAATCTTTTTTTGAACCTTGAACAATTGTATAAAGTAAACTAGCTGACCCGGCATGCGTTGCAATGCCACTCAAAGAAAGAAAGTGTTTTTATTATGTTGATTGAAGTGCTTTTGGATATATATTGTTTTTTGTCTGGTGCGTATATGAATAGATCTTAAGGTTTTTCAACGCGTGAGCAGGCCAGATACAGCTGTCCATGTGAGAAGCATGGATTTTTAAAATTTAGTCCACACACTTGTAGCGATTGTCCAAATGCGAGTCGCACCGGAAACATTTTAATTCTAATAGCCTATCTGTCGGAATTATTGGGATGCTTGGAAACAGTACATCGTATCCTTTAAATTTTCCATTTAAAATTGTAGCTTAGATGATAATGTTCATTCATTTTTCACTGAAAGCCTGGTACCGTTGCAAAGTCGTGGTGGATTTATATTTTGGAGAAGAATGATAGGTACGCCAATTTTCAGTGTTAAAACGTGCGGTAGCATGCTTGGCAAATCAAGTGAGTTTAAGAATTCAGTTAGATAATTGACAACTTCGTCTTGATCAATTTATAGTATAGATGGACTTATACGTTGTTTCTTTGCCTGGTATTTCGTTTTGAATCCTGAAGTTAATGGCACTATCATCGTTGTTTTTGACTGCTAATATGACACGTTCACTGAGCCACTGATGGTTTTTGTAATGCTGAGCGATATTTTAAAAAACTTTGTGCATAAATTCGCTTATGGTTCCTGTAATTTTACAGAAGCTTGGTGGCAATGTCATACATTGTGTGGATTCATCGATTTTCATTTTTCCATTCCCAATTTCCGACAATTGTTTTTTTAAACGTTCAGCGGATGCGTCAATTGTAATTCTACACGCATTTCACCATAAAACTGATGATTTGAGACATGCACTTGATTCATCAGCAGCTGTTGAACGTGGTATAACTGGTAGAGTTTGTCGAAAATCACCAGACAATAAAAAGGTGCGCCACCAAAGACCTGTTCATTTCCTCTCAAATCTTTTAGTGTACGTATAGTGAAGATTTTCCAATGCCTTTTTGTGTGCCATAGTAAATTCGTCCCATTTAATGAGTTGATATGATTAAAGTACTTCATCCATTCAGGACATTTTTTTGATATTGCATGTTGGTGTTCAAAGGCAATTTCTTTGCTGAATGCGCTGTTTGACCACCATCCAAAAGATTTGCTGCAATTGCAAATAAAGCGATTGTCAATGCAATATTGTTTTGTGATCCAACGTTTTGGCTTGTGATTGATTGCATGCGTTGTTCTGGGACCAATTTCGGAAGGTTTGTTTGAATGAATGTACCCAATTTGTCGACATCAAATTGTGTTTCTCGTTGCAAATCACGATTAAAAGGGTTGTTTGCCTATCATTGTATCAGACGATTGGGCTTGAGCAGTGTGAGCTCGAACGGTTTCCAAACTTGCTCGTCTGTTTCTGAAGCTCGTGATGCCGTTTTCTTTCGTGCTTGAGGTCTAGATCAACTAATAGCAAGTCTTTTAGGTGGCATAATTGTTTGACAGCGAAAGAAATGCTTTGTGACGACTATTACAAAACCCTTTAATTGTTTGACGTAACTATGGCACGTATCAAACGTAACTAAGGAAATGATTCCTGTTATGAAACAACTTGTTTATTTTGGACTTAAGTTGCTGTGCACTTAGCGCCATCTGTCATTCAACAACATAAATAATTTCGTTCTGTTCTGTAAAATTCTGGATAAGGACATACTTCACCTAGCGGAATGAAATATACTTAAAAACCTATTTAACAAATATACATTTAAAAAATCATAAAAATCGGTTAAACCTATATAGAGATAGAGATAATTTTTAGAATAATTGAAATGTTTAAGTTTGCTAACAAATATATTTTGTAGAAAAAGAAAAAGATCTCGGGACATATATCGACAGCCCTGCAGTTTTTAAATTGTAAATTATTAAATTTTTGGAATAAAATTCAAGTTTGCTAACAATAATTTTCGCAGTAGCAGAAATAGACCACGTGGCGTATATCGACAGCCCTGCAGTATTTAAATTGTAAATTATTTAATTTTTGGAATAATGTTAATAATTATTTTTTGTAGTAGAAGATTTTAAAATAAAAGTCGAAATATAGTTCTATAAAATATCCATACTGTCATTAGAATATTCCTAATGCGTCTAAGAAATTAAAAAGATTTTCAAGGCCGGATGCAAAATATAACCATACCGCCAATAATCGAATCAATGACACTGATCAAAATCTGTCAAATCAGCTCCCAGTCCTATAATTATAGCTTCAAAAAATCGAATCAGTATATTTGATTATTTAAAAAACTTTGTAGCGATGCAAACTTTCAAATAAAGTTCTCTCAATATTATTACGATGCTTCAGTTCTAAGCCAGGAAATTTAAATTTTGAACATAAAAAGACGTCCATTTCAATTGTTTTAAATTCGAATGACGGATGTCGGGAATATTAAAAAAAAAAATCTGGATAGGGACACCCTTCACCTAGCGGGATGAAATATACTTTAAAACCTATTCTCATATCTAATAAATATACATAAAAAAAATCGGTCAAGCCGTTTCGAAGGAGTTTGGCCACAAACACCGTGACACGAGATTTTTATATATATAGATAAATATAAGAAAAAAAAATGATTTATTTGAAACTGTTGTCATGGAAATGAATTGAATATTCAAACATGTTTGGAGTACCTTTTTGTCTAATCAATAAAAGCAAAAGCAGGCAAAGTTTCATTGATTTATAATTGTCAGAATAAAAAAACTACATTATTGGCATATTCACAGTTCCATCAATAAAAGTTATTTACTTCTGTTGGAATTTATTAATGTTGAGTGAAAATAACTGATTTCATTGAACAATGTTACCAAATAGACATGACGAAGGAGGATATGTTCCTGGTCAGATAGTACCTATTCCTACTAGACCATGGCAGCCGCCGCACACTCCAGCATGTTATATGCCACATAAAAATGACACCAATTCTTGCCAAGAATTGGATATGGGAACAACTGGTAAAAAATACATTGCTTTTTTCAGTTAATTCACAAAATATATATTCTCCAATTCAACAGAAGAAAAGAACAAAGATGTCTCTAGGGTGCATTACTTCTTCCCATAGGTCCATGGGCGTCTGGCCACGTTGATTGGACTCCTTTATCTGGTATGACTGGAACTCGGCCTGTGGTAGATAAATACTCAATAACAAGATATTCTACAGGAGAATGGCGAAATCATAACGCTCAAACTTTAGAAGGAGAACCGATACGTGAAGCTGACAGGTAAATATTGTTATTCTATCTGCTCTTTCAAGTCTGTGAGGAGAGATCTTAAAATCTTTCTTCAAAGTAGCAATTTAGCGCTAAAATTACCCCTAAAGCTTAGTAACTTTCATCTGAAAGATTTTTGGTACATTATTTACACCGGCATTCATTGGACGAGCAGATACACTTGTTTTTAAGTCTTTTTTTTGTAGTCTCAATCAGAATAACACATTGTTCATCACATTCTTTCACTTAATCTTAAAAAATCTATAGCACCTGATCCATAGGAATCATGTAATGATGTTTTTCTCAAATTGTCATCCTTTTTCACAGTACTTGTACTATTGTGTCACAAGCACTGGTAGATTGATACAGTAAGAATAGACAGAGATTATTTACGTCTCTGGACTGAACAAACAATACAAAATCTTCTTGAAAATGCTCATGAAATCTCTAGATATAACTTTGTTTATTTCCAGATTAGACATTGAGTCAAAAAACCGTCTCTTACGAGCGTATGCAGTAGCTGATAAAGATTTCAGTGATAATACTGAGCTTCTCAAATGCAGAGCTCAAGATATATATAGATGGAAATCAGAGCTCGAATTCGCTATTAAGGCCATGTCCGAAGAAATCATTATTCTGGAAGAACATCGACAGAGATTGAAAGCTGCGCTAGCAGTCCTATTGTTGCCGGAATCTATCGGTGAGACAGCAGAAACATCAAACATTTTGTATACAATTACCTTTTTACATTTTAAAAATATTTTTTTTTATGGCAGCCGGAGAATGCTTGGAACTGAGGTCGAATCGCTTGGAACCAGATTTAGTACGGGACTCAGCTGAAGAGGAATTGATCAAAGAGTTGTCATTGATTGCAGAAATAAGATACCTATTAACTGATAAATTAGTAGAAGTGGAAACGCAAATGGTCAATAATAAAGCTGCAAAAGCTAAATTGGAATTTGATTGGAGTGACAAAATAGTATCATATGATACTGAATCATTGAACATTGGATTGAGTAACAAGTCAAATACTATTATGTTGAAACCGGCTTCAGTTAGAATTCCAGAAGGGTAACTATTTTCCTAAAAACACTTTTAATAAATGAATATTTATAACCAATGCCAAGCCTACTAATTGAGGTGTAGAGCAATTGATTGACCCCCGGTGTTATTTAACATTATCCTCCTACCAAAGGTAAACCCTTGAGTATAATTATGAGTCCATTCGCTCCACTCTGAATGTAGACATTGTTCAAAAAATAATTATTTATATATTACAGGCAGTCAACAATGGGTTATTGGGAAAATTTTTGCAAAGAAAACTTGCAGCATGCTGAAGCAACAAGACAATACTCTATGTATGTTCGTGGGTCACTTGTTGCTATGCTACTCAACACTGCGAGAGATATTCGCACTCAAGCAGATCGCGTCGATCAATGTCTCGCAGAAAAGGCATCATGTACTGATGAGCTTAGAATCAGACTTGAAGATGAACTAACAAAGGTGATATATCATTTAAATGTTGTGCAGTTTCTAATCATTTCGATGACTTAGTTCCGTATTGCTACAACTAGAAATTGGTAATTTTGAGATATGGCCAACCAAAGTTTTGTCATATTTTTAGTGAATAATTTAGTCATTTATCTCAATTTATGAAACTGAGAAAAGATTGTTTATTTTCTCATGAAAACATCTGTCTACCGAGAGAAAACTAGTGATTTTCTAGATATAGAAAAGAGGTATTCGATATAATGGATAATGTAACTCTAAACATTTTTTTTTTGACTTATTGTTCTATGGAACTAGGCCATCGATGTGGTATATTAATTTGTTTTTTCTTCTGCTGGGATGCTATTAAAGTGGTTTTAATATTATTCCAATTTTTAATTTTAGTTCATTTTTAAAACCATGTCATACACAATATTTATTACAGACACTGCAAAAGCTAACAGAAGTTGAAAATCTTTGTGACGAACTTAAAATGGCTTTAAGAAAAATGGATCTATCTATGAAGGTTGTCCAAACAAGGTTGGATAATAGATGTATTTTGGGAAGACCGAACGTTGAACATTGCCGAGATCCTCCACAACTAGGGTTTGTTAATGATTATCTTTTTTAGAATTCAAACAATATTATAACTGTTTAATTCCACAAGTAAATAGCTAATTCTGAGATATTTTATTGAGAATTATTTTATCACGTTTTTAAATATCTGCAGCTCTCATTGTTGATGTATTGAATTTGAATCAGTATAAAGTAGATTTATAGAAGTTATCTATGTAGAAGTCGGAATTTTGTTGTTTTGTAGTTTTTTATTTTGATTTTTCCAGATTAATGGAATTTCTTAAAATTACTTTACATTTTTATTTCAGATTGATACAAGAAGTTAGAACGATATCCGATTGTATGTCGTCACTGAGAGATAAGTTACATCATGCCAATGAAGTACGAGGCAAACTTCTAAAAAGCAGAGGTGATTTGGAAAAAGATATTTTAGTAAAGAAGAAATCACTGAATATAGATCGGGATAGATGCGCAGCAGTCAGATCATTTTACCCTTCAGCAACTAAACTGTCCGGACATGATTGAAAAAGATCAATTATTTTTAACATTCTCAGGAGAGGATAGTAAAATCAAAATTAAAACAAATGGGTAGTGTGTGAAGCTTGGATTATTTGTATTCTTCGTATTAGAATAATATTACAGTTTTAATTTATATCAACTATAGCAGTGTGTTCAAAAAATAAACCAAATAAAAGTAAAAATTCTTTTATTTAAACATCATTTTTTTATTGGAATGGTTGCCACATTATATACATTTATAAAATTTGTTTATTAGCTTTGGATTTCCTATTTACAATTGCATCCAATTCTTATAAAATTAAAGAGTGAGCATTTCAGAGACTTCATCCGGAGTTCTACGAACAATGGAATCAGGATTTTCATATTTATTTGCAGGATCATGAACAGCGGAGTACAGGTGTTTATATATTGCTATTATCACCTCAAAAGATCTCTTTTGCACTGTTGATTTATTCGAGCTGCTCATCAATAATGTGATTTGCGGCAATAGAAACACGTCAGGCATCGCAATAAAACTATCAAACTTATTCATGAATGATTTCAACATTACTGCTTCCATTCCTGGCACCGTGGAAAGTGGACCCTTTTCTTGTTCTTGCATGATTGTATAGATAGGTCCTAAATTTAAATTTGCAACAAGGGAACTTGCCTGCTCTGATGTGAGGGTATCCATCTGCGCGTCAGACTGTGCTTGCAATCTTTCATTGTAATCGTTGGTGAATTGACACAGGGAGACAGTGCACTGAATCTGGTAAATACAATTCAACAAATAGACAGCCATGTCGGTTGTAGAGAGATGACAAGCCGTTTCATTGACGGCCCTCAGAAGAGGGTCGATAATACAAGATACAGCTTTTAATATATCAGAACGTTCATTTGGATCAGAAGCAGATGTGATAGATAGAATTTCTCGCAAAAAGCTTAATAAGTCGGTGACGACCGATGAAGGAGTCAGATCGGAAGGCGGCGCTTTGACTCCATGCGAAAGATCTGCTTTAACTTTGTTTTGTATGGCTGATAAAAATGCATTCTCACTTTGCAGCTGTAATTCATTCAATGTCATCAAAAGCAAACCCCCTTGTATGTCTGCAGATAAAATTTTACTATAGAATCTAATAAGGTTTGTTATGACACACAATAAAAGTGCATCACGGTCAGAAGTGAGGATAAGTTCCACCCTCACTTTCAACGGATGGCACAATCCTTCTGTTATCTCTACAAGAGCTGAATAAATTTCTTCTTTTACATTTATTTTATCTGAATTTTTCAACAGAAGTGTTAGATTCTCTTTTTCAATAGGTAATGATTGATGCACCCACGCTAATATATCTCCGATGTAACGCTTTGGGTCGTGAGCATGGTGTTCGATAGGTTTACCTGCACCACTGCCGCCTTTAGTCAGGGCGTCGATAAATGCGCGAACCAAGTTTGATTTTCGAGCAGTGCAGTACTCATCGATGACGTACTTGAGTAAGACAGGCCGGGTTTGGAGTTTACACATAGCGGTAGGTATCAATGAGCTGTGATCAGTGACATCGAAATTCCTGCAACCGTGTTGAGTCCATCTGTACAGCCGCTCGATGGCCGCTTCCTGGTGAAGGCTAATCTTTTCCATGATGTCTAAAGCTGCAGTTTCGAAGCCAGAATGTATTAAAATTTTACAATCGTTATGAAGCTTGTCGACTCTTTCAAGAACGGTAAAAAAGTCTTTTGTTATCGGACAGTCTCTAGTGACACCGTGTAGCGTAGCATTCTCGGCCGCCGTCAATTGAAAATGAGAAATAAAAGCATCAGCTAAAATTAGTTGCTTTTCAACTTTTTTCTTTTCGTCTTGGAGAGAATTAGTTTGCGATATTAAATGGTGAGTTTTATCTTTGGAATCCTGAAGGCGAGATGCCATATTTTCAATAGTCGAGTTGATTTTCAACACATCTTCGTATATGAAATCCAAATGATTTTTCACTTTACCGAATGCGCGCACAAAATTTTCATATGTTTCCAAATTTCTTTTTTCGATCTGATTTCTTAAGTTTCTTCTTGCCAGTGATGAGTTCACAGTACAGAATGTTGAAAGAGCTCGTAAGGCATCTATAGTTTCCTTTTCAGTCTCATGCCGAGTTTCCAAAATTTTCCCTATTCTTTTTTTTACATCAGACTTTTCATCCTTTTCGACTCCCATTGTCAATACGAAAAGTTGTTACAGAATTCTAATGTAAGAGTAAAATGATTATATTATATTATTGACAAGTAAAATATATGATTTTGACAGCTTTACTGACGTTTATGGCAGAGATAATAGTTTATGGTAAGGTGACGTTTTTCCATAAATGTTGTCGCTTTATAGAGTATAATTTAGATTACGGTCTCGAGATATCTAGCCAGCGAATAGTATTGTCTCTTATCAATTTTTCAATAATATATATAATTTAAATATGTTTTATTAAATAATAAGTCCAAAAAATTCTACTTATGAAAGTAAATATACGATTTATGGCAATTCTAAACAAATTTCGCAGTTAAACATAACCTTAAAATTTGACAGTTTAATTTTGATAGTTTTGTTACAATGGAAAAATCTCTACTTTCTCTCTTGCGTATAAGAGCGTGCAACTATGGAATAGGTACTTAATTTCACATATACAATTCACGATTCTAATTTAATTCGCATTGTTTTTTTAGAGTATATAAAAAGTCAACAATTATTCAGTCAATGTTATATTGTTCTAATGGTACTATGATATCTCTTTCTCAGTATCAATTAACATTCAAAGTTAAGGCATTGAAGAAAATACTCTTCATAAGGAGATTCGAAATTTATATTGAGTTTTATCACAACCCACAGAAAACTTGTACCTTTCTTCTAAATCAGTAAGTTGCCCTTAAATTAAAAAAATGATTCTTTTTTTCAGTTCGAAGACACACCTCGTCACCGGATAAGCCAATGAGCTCAAAGATGAAAGAATTCAAAGAAAAACTTAGAGAAAAGGCACCACTGGGAAAGCTTGATGAGCAGCCATTTGATCATCCGGCCCAAGAAAAAGAGCCACTAGCACCGTGGCCAAATAATACAAACCCACACACTGGTGAAATAAATGGACCTAGAGGACCAGAACCAACCCGCTATGGAGATTGGGAGCGGAAGGGTCGAGTTTCAGACTTCTAATTATTTCAATATCCGACCTTAGTTTATTTATTTGTTAATTAATTTTAGTGTGTGGTATAAATAATAAAAGATAATTCATAGAAAATTGTTTAATTTCAAACTGATGATTGATTATAATATGGTATCACAAGATATTGGCAGCAGAGTAAAATGGCTTGGAAACATTGGCATTTAAAATGGTCCCATTCGACACTGTATCATGTTGACAGATACATCAAATACTTTTTGGGCTAATTCATAGTCTTTTGCCAAATCACCCATTTCGCATCGGTAGCAGTTATTGAAATATAAACCAGTTGTTCCCTCTAGTTCTAAAGCTGTTGCACAATATACAGATGTGCTGGCTGCTTGTTGCTTAAATGAAAAGAAATTATTAATTAAAGAAAAAATATTTAAAATTTTGTCAGTTGAATTTACAAGAAGAATAATATTATATAATACCAAGTGACGACAATTTAACTGAAAATGTTTTTCAAGAGAATAGAAAATCTTTTAATTAATAAGATTCAATTGGATGTGAATCATTCAAATTGTTTACACTTCCACAAGTGATGTCACTAAAAACCTGGATTTCACCTTTCTACATCCTCAGGCATTCAAGTGCACGGATGAACATGACTTACCTTGACTTTACTTGAACTTACCGAGACTTGGTAAATAGTTGTATCGTAAATGATATAATAATAGAATTTATAATTTTAGTTGGAAGTGTATATTCTTAAGACTAAATATTAATAATAGCACCTGCTTATTTTAATTATTTCATATAAGTGATGTACACCAGTGTTCTTCAACCTTTTAACATCAGCGGACTGGTAAAAATATCTCGCGGACCGGCGTCAACTAACATCACTCAATAAGTTCGTAGGATGGCATATAGATCATGCCACTATTGACAAATTCATGATTTTAAGACAGTATCAACCTTCAAATAATACTTGTCAAAATTTCATAACAATTGAGGTTTAGTTCACAAGTTACAATACAGTGGTTTCAGTGACGCTACTTTTGTAATTTTCAAAACAATGGAAAAATCATAATTTCGTGTGTTGATAAAGCATTGCTTTTTAATGAGAAAAAATACCGTTCAAGCAAAGCAATGGCTTGACAAGTGTTATTTGGACTCTGTTCCATCGAGATAAATGGTAGAGATGTGGTTTACTTATTTCTGAACGCTCATTTCATGATTTCTAAGCTGAACGATCTGGTCGCCCAAATTCGGCAGTTGTTCCAGGAAACATAAAAAAAAGTCCACAATATAGTTTTGACCAATCTTAAATTTAAAATACATAAGATAACTGACCATTCACCATTTTTCATCAACATCGAGGAGATAAACAAGACGAAAAATTTTCAAAACAAGTCTTCGCAGACCGGTAATAAACTCTCGGCCAATAAACGACCGGCACCGGTCCGCAGACCATAGGTTGAAGAACACTGATGTACACCATTTACTGACTGTCAGTTCTACTACAACCTTGAACTTTACTTTATGACCCGAAGAGGCTCGGGTTGATAAAAAATATAAAAGAATACACAATTTAAATGATTGAATGGCGATATTAAAGATCTATTAAGCACACTCATTTAATTAGATTAATCGATTCTAATAAATAAATATATTAATTTGGTTCATATTGAAAATGAAAACTTACATCATTTCGCAATAGAATGCATAATATAGTGGATTGAAACATACAACTAATGCAGAAAATCAAGAATCTGACAAGGATAGTAACAAGAAAGGTAAAATGGTTACATCCTTTCAAAAGAGTACAATAATAAAATATGTTTTTGTGAGACAATAGGTTTTAAGAATAATTAAAAAAATATATACATTGTAATATCAAATAGAATTGACGAATTCATGGATAAGATTGTGTAATTATTTTTGTAATATATTTTTGAGTAAAAAAATGTGAAATAATCATTTATTCAGGTTCCACTTGAATTGCGGTGGATAAAATGTATGCCAATTGCAGGAAAACGGTTTAATTATGGTTAAGAAAAAATAACATAAAAACTTACCAACGATTTTGTGAATGGTCTCACCAAAGCAAATAACAATCTATACAGCCACCAATTTCGGCTTAATTTAGTTGAAACTAAATTTCCTGGGTGCAAAGAGTTGACGCAAATATTTCTATCGAGCCATCTATCTGCCAACACTCTTGCACAGAGAACATTACACAATTTTGAATTATTATAAGCCATCATGCTCCCATAGTTGTCTGCACTTGGCGATAATATGTCTGCAGACAATGAATTATTTGGAACTGGGATCTTAGCAAATCTGAAAGATAAAATTAATATTAGTGCATTTCAATAATGTCATTTTGTCTGTTAAAAGTATGGTTTAAGACAGTGCTTCCCAACGTGTGGGCCGCGAAATTCAGTAGAAAGTACAAAAATCTATATATTGTCTATCAAATCTATCAAATCGGTGTTTCCCATATTGGGGGTCGTGGAATTTCTTAAGGGGGCCGCCGGATTGGATTGGATAGAAATTGGATTCTGGGGGAAAAGTATAGCAAATGGCAGATTTAAAATTCCTCGGTGACCAAAAAAAAAACGAGTTTCTGTGACAATCTGAGGAAAAAGTATACCAAATCGCAGATTTCAAATTCCTCGGTGAGCTAAAAAAAAAAACAAGTTACGGAGACAATTGAGGAGGGCCGCAGATTATTTTTTTTAGATTTAGGGGGCCGTGGAACGAAAAAGGTTGGGAAGCACTGGTTTAAGAGATAGTTTTCCATACCTGTGTGATTCAGATGAAACAAATATTATCCTGGTTCCACTAGTATAAAAATTCTCAAGCAATAAAGCCAAGTATAAATGACTCAAGTGGTTAACTTGGAATGTTGTTTCATATTCATCTTCAGTAACTGAGTACGGTAATCCAAAAACACCAGCATTTAAAATTAATATATCTAATTTCCTAAAAAGAAGAAAATTAATAAAAATCATTAAAAAAATCCAAATGAATAGCATTCAAAAAAAGTAATGAAAATATTAAACTCACTTCGTAAGAGCAGCAAGATTTTCAACGAATGATTTAACATTTTTCAATGATGAAAGGTCTAATTTCAGAGGAATGCATAAATCTCCAGCCTTTTTCTTTTCATTCTTTATATCATTCACGGCTTTATTAGCTTCATTTATATTGCGGCAACCCATTATAACTTTACAGCCGTGTCGTGCCAGAGAACTAGACGTCTCTAATCCAATTCCTGAATTTGAACCAGTTATTAATGCTGTTTTTCCAGTCAAGTCTCTGCCATGGAGAACCTGTTATTGAAAAAAATATAATAAACTTGTGATATTTTTAAAAAGTTAAAACCTTTTTTGTGATACGTGATAATTGTCTTGTTTTTATATGTATTGCTATGTATTCCCTGTTATCATATCGTCGGTATGCTGCCAGAAAACATTAAGTAAAAAATTGTATGTTTTGAGTTAATGCAGATTGATTTCAACACTAACGCCCTCACTCATATTAAATTTATTTATTTCGACATTCAAAGCACTGGTGTAGCTAGAAATTTGGGGCCCTTATGCGCACGTCACGCAAGGCCCCTCCATGCCATTTGTTATAATATTGAGTATGTGGAAATTTGGGCCACCTTTTCGCTGGGCACTCATAAATTGCATGAGTCTGCCATGAGATGTCTACGCCGCCGATTCAAAGAAGAAACACAAACTGAGTTAATTTTGTTGGCAGTTATTACTGACAGACACCTATTAATAACTTCATGTTTTTTAGCTTTACAGATTTCTTATTTTTACAGCTACCTAAAGACAGACGATTAAACGTTTTTGAGCTGTAAACATTTTGGTCAATTTGTTTTATTATCTATGGCAGGGGTTCTTAACCTTATTGTGGTGACAGGCGCATTTGAGGCAAAAAATAATAGTGGCGCACACCAGTGTTCCCTCTAAGCTGCCCGATGTGTGTGCCCGCCGAGCGCGGTGCACACACATCACAACAGAGCGCACAAAAAATGCTTTTATTTTTTCCCGATCTTTACTTTCCAACTGAAATAATGCTAATTCTGTTATTCTATATATGTAGTACATTAAATATAATTGAAATTATATAGACGCGAACAAAATTTTTTCATTTCCTTTCAAAGTTGCACAGCCAATGTATTTTGCGCACATAACCTCCAGAAAATTAGCGGGAAAATTGGCGCACACCGATTTTCTAAAATTTCAGGATTCAAGTAAAATATGGTACATTTGTTATATTATTATTGTGGTGTGGAATAAAACCTTTTTCGTAAAGCAACGTATATGTTTATAAATTCATAAATCAATAAATAAATTAAAAAACTTCTTCACTTCAACTTCACTTCAATAAATAATATTAAAAAAATATATCATATGATTAAATTTGGGTTTTTCTGTTGCTTAATACTTTGTCATGGGTACATGACAATGGCTCCACGGGCGCATATGCGCCTGCGGGCACAGGGTTAAGAACCTCTGATCTATGACTTTGCTACATAGACAATTCGTTTTATTATATGTATTTGAAAAAGTCGACTATATCAAAACAAGGTTTTTGACTAAAAGTTTTCTGGCAGTTTACCAACAATATAAGACTTGAGAAGCCTACTTGTATGAAGATATGTGAGAACTGCTCAAGCTGACATAACCATCATTAGTGCCAATTGGCTCTGCTGACTATTTTGTCAATAGGGTGAATTACCACACAATTTCGAAATTAACTGCTGATTGTAGAAGGTGGAATGGGGGCTCTATTAAACAGTTCCCCTTAATATTTAAAGAATCTAGGCTCAAGACTTAAAAAGGTTAATATTAAACGATTTAATAATGTTAAGATTTCTGCCATGAATACCTTTACTATTCGAGTTGATCTCCAGGAAAGTTTAAAAAATCTTTTGGGGTTTAATAAGCAGTTAGAAATATATATGGCATACTGACAAATTACTTATGTATATTGTATCCATAAAATATTCCATAGAAATTAAGTAACACCTGAAGAGCTCCAGTAGAAGAGTCAAATCTTTGCCTGAAATCGTCTTTGTGGGTCTTTTCTTCAGTCGCAAAGGCGAGCCTAGGATCAGTGTATGTTTTTCGATCATTTTCAGTGTCTACAAATATTATTCCTCCATTTGATTCATCAATCTTTTTCTCCCAACCGTAGGGTAGCTCCCCGGAAACTATTTTTTTCTTCCCAGTTCTAGGATGAGTCCATTGTGTGCCTTTAGTCAAGTGGCTAAAATAAGATTTACTCAAATTTAATGGAGTGGCATGATTATTTCATGACACATGAATATAATATTGATAAAGCACATAAGATGAAAAATTTTCTCAAATAAAATTAAAAAAAAAAAGATTCTCCTCTACAAGATTCTCTCGTACACAGACTCTTCGTACACAAAAACTTATGGACACAGAATATTCCATACATTTTAATGTTTTAAATATTAACCTTTGGAGGAGTGAGTAAATCTGTACTGAACTTGCTGTGAGGAGAGAGTTCTTTTAAAATGACAATTGTGTGACTTTTTTCCATGAATATGTGTGTTCTGCTGGAATTATGTAAAAATATTTAAAAAAAATTAAAGTTAATATTTATAGATGTAATCCTTGAAACACTGTTCGCTGAACCCAGGGGTCACAAACCTTACATATTCACAATTACGTTTAAATAATAATTAAAAAAATACTAAATACTTCTTGAAAAATGAAAATATAAAAATAAACATAAACTACATTATATAAAACCCAGGGCCGGTTCGTAACCTGAAGTTTTTGATATGCTAATATAAAGTTTAGCCTTTTATACAATCCAGTATTTTATATTCGGTTTTTCTCAAGCAAGCTCATCAAAATAATGGTGAACAGAAAAACATGCATTTCTTGCACTGTCGTGTTAGCCCACTGGATGACTTTTGGGAAACAGCTGTGGCATAAATTTTTGTTTTGATGACTTTCATGTCTCAAATTTCTTTTGTAAAAAAAAGGTGAAAAAATTCCAACTCGGTGTTGTCTCCTTCTACTTTAATTTATTTTTGATTCCGGATTCAAAGTTTAACAAATTTATGAAGCGTTGGAGTGAAAGTAGAACTGTTCCAAATCCTCATTTCCTCCCGACAACGCTTAGCGCAAGGTTATGTCTCTGGTTTTTCGTCGTCATCAGATGATTGTCAGAGTTCATGAGAATTTCATCAATGTCTATGTCATCAAAGTCACAGACAAAATAAGTTCGGACAATTGACAAGCATTTCAAATCACTTAGTACGGTAAGAAAAACTAAAAAAAACCACAGTATAACACAGTCTAATACAGTAAAACATGGAAAAACTTAAAATTCGCGAGAAAAATATTAACAATTTTACGCGCGTAATTCTAGAGTTTGCAATGTATGGATCTGTCACGAAAGTCCGTTATGATGTCACACGGCAACCTGTCAAAAACTAAAACTTTATTTCTACCTTTCTTAAAGCTGAAATCTATTTTTAAATGGTGTAGAAATGCGTTTGAATGTCCACAGATCGTAATGAAAGTCATATTTGGAGCCTATCTAAGCTCACAGACACATAATACTGTGTTATGCTAAAAGTACGTCAACACTCTTCTAGCGAAAGATTTCGCCGACGTACATGTACGTCCACACTCCTCTAAAGGTCAAAAGGTAAGTGTGTTACAGTATGCTACTATTCCTCCCTGAAAATTTTCAAAATCCCGCAAAACACAATGTTATTTAAATAGTTCGTTATAATAAGTTCCATTTGACTTTCTCATACTCATACAGTGAAACCTCGATTCTGCGTTTTTCATAAGACCCTAATTTAAAAAAAAACGAAAAATGGGAGAAAACTGACAAAGCTTCAAATATCTAATAAAAATATGTAGAAACAAATTAAAACTTATTTATTATGTATAATATATGAGACGTCAGTCTCTGTTTTGTCAAAAATAAGTTAGGTATGTCAAGTAAAGCTGAAAATTCCGCATATGGTACATGGGAAAAATTTAAAAAAAATTAAACTTTAATATGTACATTTTTAAAGAATTAAAATCGAGTTTGTAACAAAAGCAACATGTTGCATGGTTCTTTACAGCAAATGTGGCAGTTATTGATCAGATTCAATGAAACAATGTAAATTATATTAAAATAGCAAGATAATACTAGTAAGAATATTTAACTTTACTTATTTCAGAATTTTTACCTATAAAAAATTTGATTTAAAGAGATTAGAAAGAAAAGAAATATTCCTTATACTAAATTGCCTCTCCGCCGTTTGGCACTTGCAGTCTTGGTTTTTTTACCAACCAGTTGGATGAGGTCGAAGGTGCCAATGGTGGATCCAGAAATTGTCCTAGGAGGGGGCCATTCAATTTGAAAATAAACATGATACATAAATAATAGATGAATTTAAAATATATATCTATATAAAAATAGTCAATACATAATTATGTATGAATTCTATAAAACATAGTAAATTAAACAATCAAAGAGCCCATTTCACAATAATGTTTTAATAAAATAGAAAAATGGAAAATAAATTCTTCTCAGGGGAGGGCATGGCACCATGCCTTTCCCCTGTGGATCCGCCAATGCTTAACCCAGTGGCGGATCCAGAAATTGTCCCAGGAGAGGGCCATTTGATTTGAAAATCAACATAATACATAAAAAATAGATGATTTCAAAATAATATACCTATATAAAAATAGTAGATACATCATTAAGTATGTATTCTATAAAAACATTGTAAACTGAACAATTAAAGAGCCATTAAAGTGTTAATCGATTAGAAAAATGGAAAATAAATTCTCTTCAGGGGGGGGGCATGGCCCCCATGGCCTCCCCTTTGGATCCGCCAATGGAAGGTGCTTATGGGAAAAATGAGAAATATTCAACAAAAATGGTCAATCGGAATAAGATTTGTGAAGGGACCATAATATTAAGATAGATAGACGGAGTTGATAAATCAGGGAACGATTAATGTAGGATTATTTATGGGTGTTTGACCGGGACTATACAAAATGAACAATGCATGTGGGAAAACGAAGAATTCCAAAACGGTAGATCTAGGTTCCATTCGTGTAATTTATCGGTTTCACTTATTCCGATTAATAATAATTTGAACTTTGCCTAAATGTGAAATTCCTACAGAACTGAAATGAAATTCTGTATGGAGAATTAATTGGTGTTAGGAAAATTCTTGTATGCTGGACCGGTTTGGGGATTTGGGTGCATGTGTGCGAGGCGCCTCGCAAAACTTGAACTAAATGAGTGGATAGTACTAAAAACTTAGTGCAGCCACAGTTTGGAAGAATCCAATCAGTATCTTATTTTGGTAACTTTTTTGTTTAAAGATGTATTATTTTGTCAAGATAACATACTGTAGCTAGATATAAGATAACACATTAGTTTGGATTATTTCCATACGTATTTAGGCGTTTTTTCTTAATGCAGTGGATAAATTTATTTTCTTACTTTACAAAATACACACATCCATCCTGAGTCGCTCTTTCCTCCCATCCCGGAGGTAATTCATCGTCGCTGTCGGACTCCGGTAAATGTAAAGGCATATTTATTTATTTGTTGTATACATATCGTGATTATTTTATCCTTTGAACCTTCATTCTTTGTTATCAATAATATTATTATTCACCGCACATTGTGAAGTATATATTATCTCTGGAAGTATATCAGTTTGTGTTGGTACCCATAGACAATATACTTGGATATACTGATACTGACTGATGCATAATCATAAAGAGTCATGTCAAACAGCTAGTGATGCTACGTCAAAAGGGTAATATTCGCTAGGTAGTCCAATAAATTAGTGTCTCAGCAAAAACATCATGACGTGTATTCAAATAATTCTACATTATTCAAAAAGTCTTTTGATTTACACTTTTATTAACTGTAAGAATCAGATAAATCATTTTCTTTCAATTTTTTCAATTTAGTTTTAAAGTTAAAATATAAAAATAATGTTTGTGTTCGTACAAAACGTAGGTACAGGTTTTTACAATGTTACGAATACGATATAAAACAAAAGTTTCGCATGACATGCGTGTTATAGCATACTCGTTGAAATAATACATCGAATGCAATTTATTTTTAGTTATCTTGTGAATTTAAACGAAATAAATTAAGTTAATGTAGGTAGCATACATACATTTTGTTGTGGCGTAACGTCCTTGATCTCTATGGTCAACTTTACTTTGTCTATGCGAACATCATATGATCTGACTGTGGGTGAGGTGAAAAGTCTGCCAGAAAATATCTCACAGTAAATCAAAATGTTGGGCTGCTTATTTAATATCGATGGAGGTTATTTGGAAGGATTATGTCGCGGCTTCAAGTGTGGAATATTGAAACAGGCAGACTACCTGAATCTAGTGCAGTGCGAGACTTTGGAAGGTAACAGAACTTCTTTTTACTGTCATTGATATTTATTGGAAGTTTATCACAATCTAGTTCGCTAGGAAGCGAAACCAATGCTTAATCTTCTTTTATTTTATTTTATATATTTCTGATATGTTTTATTTAACGTTTGCTAGTCGTTAACGGTATCGTCGAACAGCTGGCGGATCCTGGAAGATAAACTAAAAATAGTTTGAGAAAATCGATTGTTTTTCAATCTAATATATCAATTATTAAATGTATGCTGTTTTATTTCTCTGTGTCGTATTAATGAAAGACTTTTATTTTTAGATCTCAAACTTCACCTTCAGGGAACAGACTATGGCACTTTCCTCGCCAATGAGCCAAGCCCTCTCTCTGTGTCGACCATCGATGATAAGCTGCGTGAAAAGTTGGTTATTGAATTCCAGCATATGCGCAATCATGCAGTGGAGCCGCTGTCAACCTTTTTGGATTTCATCACCTACAGTTACATGATTGATAATATCATTTTGCTCATCACTGGAACACTTCACCAGCGTCCAATCTCTGAGTTGATTCCCAAGTGTCATCCTCTGGGATCCTTCGAACAGATGGAAGCTATTCACGTTGCGGCCACACCGGCTGAACTCTACAATGCTGTCCTCGTAGACACACCATTGGCTCCATTTTTCGTTGACTGCATCAGCGAGCAGGATTTGGACGAGATGAACATTGAGATTATTCGTAACACTTTGTATAAGGCGTATCTGGAAGCCTTCCACACATTCTGCAAAGAGATCGGAGGAACTACTGCCAATGCAATGTGTGAAATCCTTGCTGTAAGTGCATTGTCAATGATATATTTAAATAAAATTAATATACTTTTAAGTAATACTAGTATACTATTATCACTTAAATATACTACTCTACTCACGAACGAAAGCATGCTTTAAACCAGTGCTCCGCAGCCGTTTCTCTCCCACGGCACACCAAAATTTTCTCCAGATTTCCGCAGCCAACTTCAAATATGCATATATACATAAGGGTGTATGCAAAAATATCATTAGACATCGTTCTCAATTGTATAATATATAGGCAACTCTGATTTGATCACTGTTTGAACAAATTATTTGATCTTATCTTCACTGAAGGAATGCGCTGCGGCAAATCTGTTGCGGAGCACTGCTTTAAACTACACATATATTCAATTGATTATAGTTTTCATAATTGGTATTTTATATTAAAAAACTACACATAGCTAATTTCTAATAGACAAAGATATTTATTTCTAATTGTAGTTTTTTACCTGATCGTTACTTTGTCAACCCTGATGCAATAATCCAATGATTTATTTTTAAAATTTATACAAAGAAAATGTTTGTTATGCAAAATTAATTATTTTTCATATTGAATTTTGACAACCCTAACGCCACTCACACAATGTTCTTTGAATTGTGTCTATTAAATCTATGAAACCGAATGAGTTATATGAATATTACAATTTATCGGTGGTAGATTACTGACCATGGCAATTAAGAAGAACGAAAAATAATTTAACCAGACGGAAAAAAAAAAACAACTTGCCCACCGGTGGTCTTATAACGTGTATGGCATGGAAGCCAATGACGCACCGGTGTGGCTATAGCATTTTAGTGATTAAAGAAATAGTAATTATATAAATGGCCACGTAACTATAAAGGGGATAATTTAGACTGCCATATTTTATTCTCAAGCAACTGAGAATCTTAAATCTGTCTTATTTTCAGTTTGAGGCTGATCGTCGTGCTATCATTATCACTATCAACTCTTTCGGTACCGAACTATCTAAAGATGACCGCGCGAAGCTCTATCCTCGCTGTGGTAAATTGCATCCCGACGGACTGGCAGCGCTGGCACGTGCTGACGATTATGACCAAGTGAAAGCTGTCGCTGAATATTATGCAGAATACTCTGCACTCTTTGAGGGAGCCGGTAACAATGCCGGTGACAAAACTCTGGAGGACAAGTTCTTTGAACACGAGGTGATTTTTTAATAATTATGAAATCGAAATAATACTGCATTATTAAAGATTCACGTGAAATCTTGTATTGAAATTGTTTTTTTGTCAGTAAAAAGAGACAATTTTGTATATGCAGACCAAGTAAATCATTGTTGTGATCATTATAAGCCACTGTTATCATTATTATTGTTAGAGATTGATAATACATGATAATGTAATAATCTTAGAAATTTTATTAATTATTAAGCATGTAGCATGATAGTGTGGTATTTTTTACCCACTATAATTATTTAAGATTATTTTAATTTTTATTAATGGATTCTATCCTTTGTAATCCACATTACTATTTATTCGGGATCTGTTTCTTTGGGTAACAGTTTGCAATCAATCAGTCGAATAGTAGGTTAACTGTTTAAAATCATTAATTTTGAGGTAGATGGTGAATTTTTTGGAAAATGAAAAAGTGAGAAAATTATTTTTCATCACTGTTAGCCACTTTGCTGTTTAGCATATTCAATATGTGAAACATAACTTAACTACTCATTGTCGCCTTTTATTGATAACCTTTTGATTTGAATTTTCAGGTAAGGTTAAACGTTCACGCCTTCCTGCAGCAGTTTCACTTTGGCGTATTTTATTCGTATCTGAAGCTGAAGGAGCAAGAATGTCGTAATATTGTCTGGATCAGTGAATGTGTCGCACAAAAGCACAGAGCTAAAATCGATAACTACATACCTATTTTCTAAACAATTTGAAAATTCTGTTCATTATGATATCAATGTATCGTTGGCTGTGCTATGTTTCTCATTGTATCTTTGAATCTTAAGAAAACTGTTAAAACGTACTTTATTTCTATTAAAATCTAAACTGTTGAAAGTTTGCAATAATTTTCGATGAGTTTCATTGTTAATATTAATTCAATTATAGCACAGCCGTTTTTCTTGTAAAAAAAAATCATAGCTTAGATAATAATATATATATCAAATCAGTGTTATGAGCTATTAAAAGTATTATTCATGTTAAAACGTACGCTCACTTCATTTAGTATTGTAAAAATCACTAAATTATGTTTGTTTATATTGAAATTAAAATATGTATATTTGTTTTTAACTCTGTTATTTAAATGCAAATTTGTTGTGATCATAAAAAACAGATTGTAAATAAATATTGATTGATTCACATTCCTTATTTTATAAGACATATTTATTCTTGTGTATTCAATGCTTGTTAAAGTGATATTAACAATTGAAAGTGAACGGCATATATAGTTCTACAAATAAATATGTTCTGTGAAATGTAGCAAACATGTAATGTCAAGATACATGCATCGCTGATGCGAAGTCGACATACTCTTCTTCCATACTCACATTGTCATGTTTAATAGTTATTTGGTGTTTGTAAAAATGACATGTAAATTATTTATGGTGAACACATCCAGATAATAAATATGAATGAAAACAAACATGCGTTAAGATATATCTTCTTTTAATTTCATCACTTTCTTTCTTTGCAACTGTTCATTGACCAAATTCGATACATTTTCAGGCAGAGTATAAGTTTTAGCTTTTTTATCCTCTAAAAGTTCACAGTGTGTCTTCCAAAATTTTTCTTGTATCATATCTTCATGTAGGTCGATTATTATCTTTCTATTCTTGTTTAATTCTGGATCTGTGACAGTTTTCCTTATAAGTATTGTTCCTTTCTTAAACATAGCGGGTTCATTATTATAGTTTATATTAAATTTACTAAATAAAATTTCATTTTTGTCTGCCGACAGTGTGCCGCTTAAATGTTTTTCTGCCTGAAAAGGAAAATGATCTATTTTAGTACCTTACAAATTCATTATTCAAATATAATTATGTTGGATACTTTTTCTTTGACCGTGTTTACTCCACAATTCCCTGAAAAGTACTGGGGTTTTTGTTAACAGAATAAGTCTTAACAAAATGAAAGTAGAACCTAACTTCAAATCGGTACAATTACATGTGAATAAAATTGTCGCCTGTGTGGTCGAGTGGTGAACGTCGTTGGCTTCGGTTAAGGGTAGTCACTGGTTTGAATCCCAGTACGTACAGTTTTATAAATTGATTTTTCAATCGATTTATGAATTTCTGTTCGGAGGCATGGATGTATGTGATCTCTTGAATTCACCCATCCTATGAATGGGGTGTATCGAGTGATTAGCTAACCACTAGTCCTGTCCTAGCCCTATCCTTCTATTTCTACTCTCTTTGGAAAAAGAGAGATTGAGCAACTGAGTAACAAGAAGTTCTCGTATAAACACTTCTGTTGAGATAAACTCCATTAGGAGTCCATATCGACTGTGGAAAGGAAAAAGGACTTAACCCACAGTTTCTTCAAAACAGGTTTTTTTCGATAATCACAATGTATCAAACTTGATACACGTTCTATCAAAAGGATGCAAGCTGCAAATGCCGAATTAGTATCTAAATTTAGCTTTTTAGTTTGAAAAAATTACCTTGTAAAAAACTAAAACCAAGAAAAAAGACTGAAATAAAGGTTTTTCCTAGACAATTTCTTTAATTAATATTAGATTATGTCAATTAAACACCAGTTTAGAACTCTCTGTGCACTTCAGGGTTGTGTATAATTCATAATTTGTATATGTCACAAAATCATCAAAACTCGTTTTAAGCGCCTCCTGTAAAATTTGATATGTGTGGGTTAAGTCCTTTTTCCTTTCCACAGTCGATATGTTCTACATTGGGGGCGGACATGGTAAAAAAAAATACTTTTATATGAGGCTATTATTAGCAAACATGGCGCGTTCCAAAATGATTCAATAATGAAACTTGAATTTCATTTTGCAAGTTAACATTTGTTTTTATTTACAAAATTACATTCATGGTTCATGTTTCAACAATTTTGGAACGAGCTGGGTTTGCAAATAATAGCATCGTAACTGCGGAGTTCCTAAAATCGATGTTCCATCCTTATTCCACAACAGTTCTGAAGTTTTAGTTACCTGAGATGGAGTCATATTAGATTTCAATACTAAATTCCAGAAGGTAGTGTTGTATAAATTATTTATATGCACATCTGCTTGTCTCCAACTAAGATAATCCAGTAAATTCTTGTCAGAAGGATATAGAACTGAACGTCCATCAAAGCTCGGCGGATACAACAAATCTGTATCGAAGTATTTATTCCAGTGAAATACATAAGATGAAGTAAACAAGCTCGTAACGGTGGACATTATTTTGTCTTCGCGTCGATTATATAATATAGAATCTTTTTTAAATAAAAATGTATATTCATCACTCTGGCCGTATCCTAAGATAATGTCTATGAATTGCTCCATCACAGTCAATGCAGCTCTGTTCATTAATTGTAGTCCTTTAAAGTCATTTGGCTTTTCAAATTTATGCTTGTCGGCGAATTTATGAAATCCTTTCCCGTCGACCCTGACTACAAGCCAGCAGTTCGGCAGCAATGAGCTGTGGCGTTCGAATTGCTTGACATATTCAAATTTGCTCTTTGCCATACCTCTAGTTCGAATGAAAGAATACGTGAATTGAATCGAATCGAATAGGCTTTGTTGTTTAAGATCCAATGAATTAAGGAATTTGTGATTTGATCTTGCCGTAGTAATAGTATATTAGATATCAAGCTTTATATGAAAAAATAAATTTTAAAATATTCTAGTGGGGTTTATAAGGTCAATAACTGAAGTCAGTTGACAAGCTGTCAGTAAACCATGTGACAGCCGTGCCATAGACAATACTATATGTGACCATATTTAGTTTAATCGGCTGGTTCTTTTTAATAATTATAAATTGTTTGTGAGGAACAAAGCAGACAAAAAGCGCCATCAAGACTCAACAATATTTGAATACTCATTAAAAATTCAATTGTTTACTATAATTAATGTATTAAAATTATTTATTTCGCTATCTTAAACTGTACATTTGTTGTGCTGCACAAACCTAAACAAAGCTAGTGGCTACTAGTCTATGCTAGTGGCATAGCAAAATCATGCAATATATGAGGGTGGGAGTATATTATGTATGAGAGTTCAGCGTAAAGTTTCCCCCAAATTTATAACTTTCAAGCTTTACGTTTACATAAGCGCTTTAAATTTAAACAGTAAAATAAAAACTTATTGTATTATTTTAAGAACCGTCAGAAATGCGAACTCATAGCAGCACACCACTGGTTACGGGGAAAAATCTCTTTTGATTGATGGTTATTAGTCACATTCAAAATACAATGCCTCACAAAAGAATAATTATTTTTAGTGGTAAGTATATTATTTACTTTTAAAAACCGGAAAAGCCTCAAAGTGAATATCGATCATCTCTATCCACTCAACTCTGTTTACGATACAGGGCCGCATAGATCCCTACTTTATATAGAAAAGATTTCAAAGTTCGCAGAAAAATATAACGAGTATGAAAAACGAGTATCGTGCCATCACATTTATTATTATTACGGGCAATTCTTTACAGAAACGATACGTTTCTACGCGGGTTTTTTCATAGTCTATGACATTGGTCAAACACGTGCTGCGTTCGGCTTCAATTTATTTCGAAATTTTAGAAATATATCTCACTTGATCCTCCTCAGTGGTCTAGTGTAGTGTCATCCTTCTTTATTGACATTAAACAAACTTAAACATCATCACCATGGTCAAGCCTCCGTATAAAGTTGGTAAGTATTAATTTTTTTTTTCAGATCTCCCCATCTATTGAAATTTAATTTCTATCTAAAAAATCTTTTTGTGATACCTATTGCTATAACCGGCCCTTACAACGATAGTTGGAAGAAATTGATCTAAAATTTATGTATTCAAAATGTATATTATATTCCTTACTATAGTCCTTCTTAACTTAGGAAATTATTAAATCACGAACATCCTTAAAATTCAATCTTGTTGGGCACCATTAATACTACTCATTCACAACAAGGAAAACTAAGACAAATTTACCACGAATTTTATGTAAAAAAATTGTACTCTGTATTCGACTCATTTTTTTTAGACCATTTTATAACATAAACTTAATTATATTTTGCCAATGACTTAAAATCTCTTTCGTTTCTTTGAATTTCTGTGACCAAATTTCTAAATTAACCATATTATTTATATCATAGTGAATTTTTACAAAACTTCTTAAATTATGTATGTTCAAAAGAATGGTACTTAATAAAGAGAATTTTGTAATTTCTCTGATTCAGTTGCATGTTTAAGTTCTAGAGTTTTAGAATAGTAAGTAGACATTTTCGCACAAAGATTTTTCCATCAGTTTTTTAATATGTATTCAAATATATCATTCTTTTCCGAAAATTTAGCCAGCTTATTGTATAATCTGTCACTCCGTTCTTCTATAATAATATTCTAAACTTCCCTTTTTAAATGAGTATTCCATGTCTGCCTCACATGATTACAAAACATACACATTTAAATTGCCACTTACTCCGTTATTCAAGTATATAATTTTTCAAGAGTTATGTTCTATAGTTAATATCAATTTCAGCATCATAAAACCATGTTTAAACAGATATTTTTTTATCTTTTACGATTTTTTGTTTATAAACGTAATTCTTGTGGCACACAATATTTTGCAATTTTTATAATCAAGAATCTAATTTAACACGTGAATAAATATAGAAAAGGTCCGGACTACAGACCAAAAATTATTTGTCACTTAAATTCGATGTTTGCCAGTGGCAGTTCCTGAACTAAAATCTTGGGTGGGCTAGAGAAATGTTTAGCATTGTATACTATTCACGAAATTGTGTATTTTTCCACTTCACCTTATACATTATTAATCTACAAGAAAATAAAAAAATATTACGACACTACTGCAAAGCATAAATTACTATATAATAAAATCAATGCTAATGTAAGTAAGAAATAATAAAATAATAACCTTAAATTCGTCTCTTTCAAAGTGAAATAACAAGTACAAAAAGCAATACAGAGCTGTCACTGAAAGTCAATATCTGTCACTTTCATACAATACAACGATATTGGTATTTGTGTTTGAATGTATGGGTGGTCATGGGCAAATTCAATTTAGCCCCCAACGAATGACAGAAGTTTGATAATTTGACGCACAATCGTGTGAGTTTGATGACGTCTCCGTACATACAAATACAAAAAAAAATATAATCGTGCTAGATTGCGTCCCAGTGTAAGAGAAAAAACACGGGCTAGATCTTTCCAACCCCTGACTCATTAATACATAGGTGTTGCCAGACCGACGTCACGTTGCCTGTTCTCTATGAAGTATTTACAGGGTTATTGTTTTTTTTATGCTGGCTCAGTTTAAAATTGTAATACAAAACACAATCGAGAATATTATTGTAGGTAGACATAGCATTGTCTTATATTAACAGAGGAAAATCAAAACAAAGATATTGTATTCGTTTGGGAAAGGTTAATTACGCTTATAAATGTATTTATTTTGTTCAGCGGCCGAATTGCTGTTCATTTTTATTCAGCCATTTAAAGTTTTGAGTGAAAAATGCAGGTCGGGCTTAGCCCACCTAGCCCAGTACCTAGAACCGCCACTGATGTTTGCAGTCCTGTGTCATCACTCTTCATCAAATTTAATATTCCTGCCATTTTAGTATTTTAAAATAAAATGATTATCGCCCCCTAATTTAAATTAAAAGAGATGATAAGGTATAATTATATAAAACATTTACCTGGACATTGGCCTGAACTGCAAATAAAATGATAAGAAAGGTAGATTTAGAAAATAAAATTCTATAGAATATGCCATTTGATTTGAAGTTTTTTTATTGTAATATTTAAATTATTCACTTAACATATCGACAAATGAGAACTTTACAGGAGAGTGGTTTAAAAAGACAAAAGTCTGGTATAGGTTTTCATTGTTTTCCACCAAATTTGAGATGTTCATTGTCTATTATAAATACGATTTGGTACAAAACAATCAAAAGCTCGGCTTACACCAAATTCAGGTGTCTATAAAGAAGACATAGCAGCATCAAATGTTTAATAATTATATTTAAATCAAAAGAAATTATATGTCATTGTTTTGTTCAATTTAACAGCCAATATGGCGTTGGCTGAGTGGGGCCGCAAAGAGATCATGCTGGCAGAAAATGAAATGCCCGGATTAATGGCATGCAGAAGGAAGTACGGTCCGACGAAAATTCTCAAAGGGGCAAGGATCGCTGGCTGTATTCACATGACCATTCAAACTGCCGTCTTAATGGAAACCCTGATGGAATTAGGAGCCGAGGTAATGTAATAGTAACCATTCAATCTCTGGTTCATTATTTTGGTATTTGTTTACAATAATCTTTTTTTCTAACCATATCCGCTTCCAATCTGTAGAATATCGACCCCTTACTGAGCTTATCTCAAAAGAAGTTTTTCTACAAGTCTTGCTTTTTTGTTCAACCTGTCTTTTTCAGAACAAGTAGGTATAAGAGGATAGGGCTACGACAGAATTAGCTGTTCGATAATTGCTCTCGCAATGCCCCATTTTTTTGTATTGGAAAAGTCGAAATATTTAGACATCACAGACATCTAGCCATTGAATAGAAATCAATTTGTGAAACTGCTAGGATGTGGGTTCAAACTCATGAGCAAGTTAACGACGTTGACCAGTCGACTTCCGTTCTGACATATGACCAGTGGCGGCTGGTCAATGTGGCATTGGATCAATGCACCCCTTGTATATGCAGGGGCGGTTATATTTCATGAAATAATATTCAAATATAACATTTATACCATTCACTCATTTTAAATTCTTCATGTATTTATATCGAAGCGTGCTAATTAGTTATCGATTTCTAAAATATTTATTATAGACAAGAGCTATAAATTAATTAATTGATAGCTATTTCGGCTTACACCCACATCACAACTATGCTTAAACTTACATTAATGTAGCCATATACTGACTTAGAAGAGATACAGAACAGATGACAAGATGTAGTGAAATATCTTTTGTAGCAAGCGTTATCTACTTCAGTGTTCAGCAATCTTTTTACCAAGATGGGCACCCTAAATACCTTTTTTTATGTATAACAAATGGCCCTGTATCCTGGTAAGACAATGAAGAGAACACGGCTATTTTAAAATTGAGCACTGAGAAATAATAATGTAACATTTAGCATAGCTAATTATTGAACACCCAAGTGCCTGCAAGCCGCTGGTTGCCTATTGTAATCTGTATCATAATTTTGTTACCAATGTAGATTTTTTTAATCAATGTCTGGTTTGACTTTTAAATTTTTTATATCTTCAACATATTTTTTTTTTTTTATGATTGTCAAAATAATTTATAAAGTAAACAATTACATTTTGAACGAAATTGCTTGATACCAAAATCGGATTTCTCTCGTTCCACATTGTAATGTTTACTTAGTATTGCGAAACTGTTATCAGATAACAGTATTTGATTAACCTCTTGCACTGCAATTAAATTCTTCAGTAGCATACCATTTTGACACTTTATTTTATGTTGTAAATAAAATATAGTGTGTGTTTTCCGGGTACGCCAGGTAAACACAACACTAGTCACTTCTGATTGCAGTATACGATAGGCTGAAGTTTATAGAAAATTAAATTTATTTTATTCGTTGAATCTTAACTTGATGGCTGCCACAGATGACATATCTCATATTTCTTTTCGTGCTCAACACGCCAGAAACGAGTTATCTCGTCAATAACTAATTAAATTAATAGTTGCAAATTATAGCCGGCGTGGTAGGTAATTACTATTCATTATCTACGGCAGCTAAAAGGTTAATATCCTAACATATTTGGTAGTTTATTTTGATCATGCTTTGATTTGCTAATAATGTTAATTTAACAAAATTTAACACTACTAATGCCACGTTATTTATTAAGATCAATTCTAATCTCAATAAATAATAAACTAAATAACGTGGAATTGGTACAAAGTGTTTTTTTTTTATATTATGTCGACCACTAGTAATTGAAAGGGAACACCTTTAAAGAGTTAATGTAGGAAAGCATGTTATAAATCATTAATAATAATTATTAATATTCAGTAGTTTATACATGTTCTAGTTCTATATTCGATGGATGATCAGTTTGAAAATGTATCTTAAAAAATATCATAGAAAGTAGATAGCAGTTCAGTTTCTACTTTTTAGAAGTTTAAAGTTGTTATTTAAGCAGTTTGAATCAATATAGATAGGTATAAATTGTTGAATAAGGGTATTTATGTATTTAGTAGTCCGTAAGATGTTAATCAAAAGATTGTGAGAATTAAATACAATGTTGTTATTATTTTTTACTAAATCTGATTTATAGATAATGTCTACAGATATTTCTGACATCGCTTTAGTTTAAAAGTTGTTTTTTTAAGTACGGAAGGACAAAATTCTTCGTTATGTAATAGTTTTATAATTATATAAAATAGTAATGAATACTTAATAACATGTAATTTTTTTCAACTTAATGTTATAAATCATCCGATGTCAGAGTGGTGTGACGATTCTCATAACTTATATAAAGTCATGTCGTCAAGGGCAGCTCCTTTTATCAATAGGTCATCTGCTAACGCTTCACAAATATTTTTTGTTTTTTATGATAATTTGTTTGACTTGTAATCTACTTTTTGTGTTGCGTCATGAATCACATTGTTGTTAACTAAAAATATTTCTGTAAATAACAGATCTTTTGTGTTATATAAAATTAAGACATTGTTACAAAAATATGCGAGACGAATTGAATTTTTTTTGTATGTACGTATGTGATAAATAACTAGGCTGATTTAATCTCGCATACAATAATAGTTAGAAAATTACAATTTCACACTGACAATTTGACAGTTAATGATTGTATAATAAAATGTATTTATTTTTTCCCTAGTGATAAGTCACACAATTTACTGCAAACTTAAAGAACTTGTTTACTTAATGTATTGTAAAGATAGCATAAATACATTTTTTTAAGCGAGGTTTTCTCCTGAATCCTGAATTAAATAAAGAAGGTATCGAGGGAGGCTTTAAGACTAGAATATTTAAATTGGGACACAGCACATAAAAATTGAGAAATTAATCCAAACAAAAATCTTTTTTGTTTAAGTGTTGCAATTACTCATTATCTTTTAGTGGACGGACCTGATCACGGGAAACATTGGTTTCCCATTTTCTACATGTAAAATCACTACTTACTGCGTACTAACCACACTCATTATTTGACAGATTTCACATATTCCATTTTTGAATTTTCAATACAGACAATCAAAGTCATTTTGGATCGCAAATATAGTTCCGTTTTCGAATGTTTAATATATAATGATCTATTTTTATTGTCTCGGATAAATCTGACGTTACCTCAGTGGTAAGACGTTTGGCTGGTAATTGAAAGGTCCGCGTTCAATTCTTACTACAGCAGGATTTTTTTAATATGAAATCAAAGGTTCAGCGATGTTCCGCAACAAAAAATGTGCTTCTTCAAATGTCAGTGTAATGAAAAAATATGTCTAATATGAATAAAAAAAATGGGGGCAGGGGGTACCATCTTTCTATGTCATCAAAAAAAAGGCGAAATCGCGGACCTACACTCAGCCAACATTCAAACAAGCCTTATCGGCTATTAATATATTGATTCTTTTACAGGTTCAATGGTCAAGCTGTAACATTTACAGCACACAAGACGAAGCTGCCGCCGCCATGGCTGCTGTCGGTGTTCCAGTTTATGCCTGGAAAGGAGAGACCGATGAGGAATACCTCTGGTGTATAGAACAAACCCTTGTGTTCCCTGATGGAAAGGTATGTTTGTACAATTTTACTTAGTAAAAGCCTTTCCTAATAAATTTATTGAACTCATTTTTTACACAGATTTTTTTTTAATTAATAGATAATGGTTTAATAAGAAATTCAATAACATAAGACTGTAATAACAAAAAAAAGGCTTTATAAGATCCTGTCAAAAGAACACGTGTCAAAAAGTTAATATTGAACAGTGGCGGTTCCTGACCTGAAATCTTGGGTGGGCTAGAGAAAAGCATAGCATTGTATACTATTTACGAAATTTTGCATGCTTCCACTTCATCTTATACATTAATCTACAAGCAAATTAACAAATACTACGACACTACGGCAAAGCATAAATTACTATATAATAAAATCAATGCTAATGTAAGTAAGAAATAATAATACGTGACCTTAAATTTGTCTCTTTCAAAGTGAAATAACAAGTAAAAAAAGCAATACAGAACTGTCACTGAGATTCGATACCTGTCACTTTCATAAAATACAAAGATATTGGTATGTTTGTATGGGCCATGGACTAAATCGATTTTAGCCCCCGATGAATGACAGAAGCCAGTAAATTTGAAATACAGTCCTGTGTGTTTGATGACGTTTCCGTACATACAAATACAAACAAAATCGAATCATGCTAGATTGCGTTCCAGTGTAAAGAAATATTGTCTATGGTTTTGGGCTGGAAAGCGTTAGCCCCTGACCAATAGCATGTACATAGGTGTTGCCAGACTAACGTCACGTTGAATGTTCTCTATGAATTATTTATAGGGTTATTGTTTTTTTTATGCCGGCTCAGCTTAAAATTTTAATAAAAAACAATCGAGAATATTATTGTAGGTAGACATGCCATTGTCTTATATTGATAGAGGAAAATTTAAACAAAGATATTATATTCATTTGGGGAAGGTTAGTTACGCTTATAAATGTATTTATTTTGTTCAGCGGCCGAATTGCTGTTCATTTTTATTCAGCCATCTAAAGTTTTGGGTGAAAAATGCAGGTCGGGCTTAGCCCACCTAGCCCAGTACCTAGAACCGCCACTGATATTGAAGACCCAATAAGTAAATTATACAAAATATTCATAATATGTATTTTATTTAACAATAAATAATACTATTCATCGCTACTTGATTATATACCGGGACTTTTATGAGGGACTGGACATAAATCATTTTCATTGCTAGAAATGTCTGACACGTGTAATGTGTTGCGATCTAATGAATCCTTTCGTTTGTTATTACTGTCTTGTGTTATATCCGAGCTTAACTCTCTGCTGTCAAATCTGATAAATGCTGAATCCATACAGTTTACCGTTGATATTTTTTTTGACTTTTTTTTTTATATAATATTGTTTCTGGAATTTTACCATTTTTCAAGAAAAATACGTGATCATAATATTTTGTATTAGTTTAACGTATCCGATAACGCATGTTCGCATAACGCTGAACCTAACTCCGCGTTATCGGATGATATACTGTATATGATTAGTTTAAAGCCTTGATAATATTCTCGATTACTGGCGTTTATATTTAATTAACTCAATGCTTTATTTTTCTTATTACAGCCATTGAACATGATTCTTGATGATGGTGGAGATTTGACGAATTTAATTCACACCAAATTCCCTCAGTACATTGACGGTATCAAAGGTGTCACAGAAGAGACGACTACTGGTGTTCACAATTTATACAAAATGTTTAAAAACGGTACACTCAAAATGCCTGCAATCAACGTCAACGACTCTGTCACCAAGAGCAAATTCGACAACTTGTATGGTTGCCGAGAGTCGCTCGTTGACGGAATCAAGAGGGCAACCGATATGATGATTGCGGGAAAAGTGTGCGTCGTAGCTGGCTACGGTGACGTTGGCAAAGGATGCGCTCATTCTCTTAGAAATTTCGGTGGCAGAGTTATCGTAACAGAGATCGATCCGATCAGTGCTTTACAAGCTGCCATGGAAGGTTTCGAAGTGACTACAATGGATGAAGCAGCTAAAGAAGCTCAAATCTTCGTCACGGCTACCGGATGCGAAGCCATCATCACCAAAGACCACTTCCTCTGCATGAGGGACGACAGCGTCGTGTGTAATATTGGTCATTTTGATTGTGAAATCGACGTCGAATGGTTGGAGAAGAACGCTGTTAAAATAGTCAATATTAAACCTCAAGTGGATCGTTACACATTAAACAACGGAAATAATATAATTTTACTCGCAAAGGGACGATTGGTTAACTTGGGTTGCGCGACCGGTCATTCTTCTTTCGTCATGTCAAACTCGTTCACCAATCAAGTTCTCGCCCAGATCGAACTGTGGACTAAGCCAGATGCTTTCCCGATCGGTGTACACATCTTGCCGAAGAAATTAGATGAAGAAGTAGCCGCCCTTCACTTAGACCATTTAGGAGTAAAACTTACTAAACTGACACCCAAACAGGCTGCTTATCTCAATTTGCCAGTCGAAGGTCCATATAAGCCAGATTACTACCGTTATTGAGTTATTTTTTTACTTTATGCACAGGAGGAATGTATCTATGTGGGGTCAAAAAATCACTGCACACACAAATATAAACAAATTAAAAATGAAAATCACATTTTTTTGGCATCCATCATCATTATTTTACCAGTTTTGTGTGTGAGCAATTACAATGAGGATCACTTTATTATTATATTAGGATGAATGTTTGTACAACAGGTCTTAACATTATTGTGGAGAAATACATGCAGTTCTCTTAAATTTTTAATAAACTTCATTTGTATAAACTGTTGTTTTCAATTAACCCTTTTTGTACCAAAGAAATTTGATAGGTAGTCTTAAATACCAAGCTAAAATAAACAATTTTTAGATGTTTATTGAAGTTATTATGTCTTTCTGAAAAAAAGTTATAATGTTTTTTTGTGGTTTATTTCAATTTGAATTCCCGAAAACTAAATTTTGAACAAGAATATTTCTTTTATTGGGGCGAAAAAATACCTAATTATATTGTACACACATGCACCGTATTCCCTCAATTACGCAAAGCATTTTATTTTTCTATTTTGATGTCTGAATTCGAGGTGTGTCTTATAATTGAGTTTTGTTATTTTTTTATTAATACATAAAAATAAGTGTGCGTTTTATAATAGAGGAAATACGGTATGTTCAGACCAAAAATTAAAGACAACCTTTATTATTATAATATATAACTGAATATGTGAAAATATACATTATTAGCATAATGAAGAAAAAAATGCACGATGTCCTCTTACTGTTGCTAATGTGGTAAAAATGTACCTAAAAGTTAAAAAGGTTTTGAAAAAAAACTTAATCAAAAAAAAAATATTTATTTCAGCATATGGTATACAAACAAGCAATACACAAAAATAACAAATAAATTCTGGTAAAATAGAATAAAAATATTTATAGTATGTTATGAACATAATATTTAAAATACAAAAATATGTAATGGTTATAATAGCCTCAAGTGTTGTAATACTTTATTGCACTATGATTATATTCGATATTATGTAAAGAAATATATGATATTGAACAGAGTTTGTGATCTATTCGGTAATTTAGTGAGACCATAATGAAAACTGATTATTTTTGAACATTCCATGGTGTATTTATTACATACAACTACAGGTACTGCGTAATCAGCCAAAATTGTTACATCTGTAGAAATTTACATTCATAAATTTGTGAGCATTCAAAATGACACAGCCTAGACAAAAATAAAAAAGTACAAATATTTGAATGCCTTTATTTATCAACATTCATTTTCAATCAATCATAGACAATACTGGTGCCTTAAAAACAAGATAGATACTAAATTTGAATTGTTCAAACTATGTACATTCTCACAGATTTTGACCACATCAAACGAAATTAATTTTGAGTTGCAAGGAATGATTTGATTTCTAAGTTTTTCAACTAATTCTAATGAATTTTTTACGCTATATGTCGGGTTGAATTTACTATGGTTACGAATGAGGGAGTTAGCTTTTTTCGATAATTTATAAGCTGGGGCATTAATATATGACTCTTTCTAATATAAACTCTTTTTCCAGGAAATTTTGGAAATTAATAGAGCACAATTGCAGTCTTCCGATTTTAAATGAAATACTCAACCTACCTGGGTCTCCACTTTTGTACCCTATATAAATATAATCATAAAACCTTTGCCGACAAACAAATAAAATATAGTTCTTGAAACTACTTACTTCTCAAATCTGTGGGGATTCCCATGAGCTTATCCATTTCGCCAGCAATGGCTTTGAACTCAATGATACATTTATTTCTTATATAAACACGAAACATTCATTTACTAAACGTCAGTTCAAGTTCATCCGTGCACTTGAACGCCTGAAGATGCCGAAAGGCGAAACCCGGGTCGTTAGTGACAAAATCTGTGAGAATGTACATAGTTTGAACAATTCAAATTTAATATTGAAATTCCACCAAGCACCTTCAGTCGAAATCTTAAATTAAAAGATATACTCTTCTTGACTAAACGAACATGATTTGTATACGGTAACAACAATTGGGGTTCACGCACAATAAAGTAGTAATTGATTCAACTTTTAGAACATATTCACTCATTATTTATATTCAGTACCTTGGTGGTGTCATTTTATATATTTGCAAGAAAGGAATAGCGAGTTAAAATTGAGAAATGGTTTTTGTTCACAGGCAGGCCCGCACCTGGTAGGTTTAAGGGACAGCCAAAACAAAGGAGAACAGTTTTTTTTTTAAAAATATAAAGCAATTAATTGGTGGGAATTTTATAAAATAAACATTGCTTATGTTATTCATTTTTATGATGAAGAAGAGTCAGACATAAATTTAACGATGTGCAAAATACTTTGCGACAGTTTCAGTCTTCTTTACATAGCACTACCATTATAGGCTAGGTACTGCCATTTATTAAAATGGCGAATACATTGGTAAGTGAAGGAAGGATGTTCCAGATTATTGAGTGATCATTGAACAATACTAATTATAAACTCATTACATTGCCTGCCAATCGGTCTGCTACCGCTGCATGCTCGATTCGACAGCGGAGTTCATAGTTATTCAAATATGAATTGGTTGTTATTATTTTTTCTATGGATTCATTGAATATTACTTTCGATTGTGTATTCTGAATTTTGAACACTGCGATTTCTCACACTGCTATATTATTATTCTTTATGTCTCAATAATTTTTTTAAAAATAACAGTTTCGTTCTCTTGTTATATATTATAAATAATCTAAGTAAACAAATATAAGATTACTTTTAAGGTGTTCACTGTCAATACTTGGTGGAATGGCATTATAATAAAAATAATAAAACATTTTTAGTACTTTTTCCACATAAAATTTATTAGATCAGGACCGGTTTCGCTCATCGCGAGCATTATCAACTGATCAGTTGATAATGCTCGCGATGAGCGAAACCGGTCCTGATTTAATAAATTTTATGTGGAAAAAGTACTAAAAATGTTTTATTATTTTTATTTTTTAAATATAAGATTTTTTTGAGAAACTTTTTATTTTTGTTTTATGATATATCTTTTTATCGCGTTTCGCACAGGTTGGAGTTTTATGGTGATTTGACTTAATATGAAATGTTGATGAAATTCATTTGTTTCTCGCCTCATCTGCCCTGTTTTGAAATTTTAATTCAGTTAACATTTTTGAATTTGGATTCATTTATATAATTAAACGTAACATTCACATTTAATTTCTGAAATGAATATTTAATAAATCTCTCCTATAATTATTACTGGTAGATAGCTTGATATTAACCACGAAGACACAACCAACTTATAGAAAATGATTTGATTATTTGTAAGTTCTTATAGAAAAGATCTTACAAACGAAGAAATGTTTTACACCGAAAATCAAACGGTTGAAAAAGACACTGAATAATGAAATGGAATTAGAAACAAACAAAAAAATTGGAATGTACCAAAAATTTGTATTGAAAAAAATGGATGTAGCGTTCCTCCAGATTGACCGGCAAATGCAAAAATGCATTCGGAAATTGAAAGATTCTTAATTATTGTAAACTGCCATATTCAGGAAAACCTTGCTTGCTAGGGAGAAATACACAAGGGAAAACAACTCAACTAAAATTGGATATTTTTGAAAAGACTACCACTGCTTCTTCCCCTACTGATGATGAACCAATAGATTGTACTTATATATAAGTACGGATGACGAGGAATTATAAAGATTAATTAATTAAATGTCTTTTTTGCCAATTACAAATTTACGAAAAATAAAATATACAAGTATAAGTACAAGAATTTTTTGCGCACCTTGCGAGAATTCAATGTTTGGTCATAAAATGTTCTTTAGAAGGGTAGGATTAATTGTATGCCTCGGATTAATTGTATGCCTATATTTACGGACAGAATATGTCAGGAATTTATGATTTTACATAAATTTACAGAATTGGCCAGAAGGCCGCACCAGAGTAGCCAAAAGGCTGCAGGTTCCCCACGCCTGTCCTAAACACTTAATTGCCCTTTCTTTAATAAAAAAATTAATTTGACAACTTTTTTATTCCATTTTTTGTGGTACAAAATGTGACACGTCAGCCCATCGCAAGGTTCACGAATTTACCTATTTGGATTTTTGCTCTTTCCACTTATGATAAATTTCAGTGAGATGCCTTATTTTTTTAATTATTTTGGAATAAAATAAAACAAATTCAACAATCCCTTACTTTTCTAGCACCGTGGGTTAGGCAGTGGTTCAAGCTCTATATTTCAATAAATTTCAGGTAAAAATAGTGGTAAATGCGATAAAGCAAAAGAAAATTATCAAGTGCGCAAAACATTCTTGTGGGGACTACCATACATGTTTTATTTAAATACATATTCTGTATGAAATTCGACTTATGACTGATTAAACTAGTGGCACATTCAGGAAGATATCTCGGTTGTAAGTCGAGGATATATCATATTCACTCATGAAAATACATATTTTTTTGAGTTCTGGTAAAAGCAGATTTTTTAGGTTGATTTAACAGTTCACTTAATCTACAATACTTAGTTTTTCATCTTAGCACATTGAGCCCTACCAGCTTTAAATTAACGGTAGTGTGAAATTTCCTAATAATTGTCTATGTCATTGACAATAGCTACAGTTCTGTATTCTAAATTCAAATCATAAATGAACCAATTATAATTGATCAATATGTTATATGAAATAAATATGTTGTTGGAACTGTGGCATAGTTGTCAATGTACAGTACAAACAGTATTTTTTGCAATCGATTTCTGTTTGAATGCACAGGTGTGTGTTGTCTCAAAAATTATCTTCCCACCACCCTTTGAATCCTAAAATAAACGAGATGTATCGAGTGATTAGCTAACCACTAGTTCTGCCCAACCCCTTTCCTTCTATCCATACTCTATTCGAAAAAGAGACATTTAGCAACTGAGTAACAAGCAGTTCTTGTATAAAAACTTCTGTTGAGATACTGCTTTAAGAAGCTATATGCTCCAGATTGGGAGCGGACATGGATTAAAAAAATATACACCTGTCAGATCAACCTTCCTTCTTTATTCACTGCTGAGAAAGGTGGATCAAAGGAATTTGGCTGACAAATACATCTCTATAAAAATTGTAATTTTGGCCGACTTGTGTAAAGCCAGTAGACATTGTAATTCAAGAATTGAAAATCGTTTTAACAAACTATCATGAAATACATTTCTCACAAAAATGGCAACATATTCTTCGTTGTCAATTTATATTGATAAATATATAGCTATGTATGTACAAAAATATGCATAATATTTTGTAAATCAAGGAATATTTCTCAACCCTTAACTAAATATTGAGAAGATACTGATATTGAACTATTGTCATTTTCTTACTATGAAATGATTTAAATGAAAAAATATATCCAGCTGATGGATATTGAAATTCGAAAAATAGTATAATTTTGTAAAAAAACAGATCCAAAAACATATTTTTAAATAACAAAAATATTGAGTCAATCACATTGATTTTCGTAATGGCAACATTTAACATAATAAAACAAAAATTTCTGCATCCAATTAACCAATCAATCAAGGATGATGATTTTCGGGTTAACCCTTTGAGCAGTATTGCGCTAGAGGTCTGCATGGGCCAAAGCTTGGCATGTGGGCCGGTCTCGGGTCAGGACCGGGTAAGGATATTTTTTCAGAATTTTCTTTTCGGACTACATAATATAGTCGGTATACTGGCAGAAGGCGGTATATCAAAAACCAGCCGCTTTGACTTTTGAATGCAGACAGATAGATTTAAACACACTGTAATTTAAAAAATATAGGGTTTTTTTCGAAGAATATAAATCTGGACTTCAGGTCGGGTCCGGGTGGGTAATTTCATCAAATTTCAGTCCATCTTCAGCTCCATTCGGTACTGTACACATACAGCAGAGTACTGTGTTATCTATAATCAGTTGCCATTCTCATTATATATAATATATCTTATCAGTGATTTTAATTCAGTTTGATTCCTTCTTAGAAAGAATTCAGTGGTGAACCATAATATGCTCTTCTAAAAAAGTATTTAAAAGTAATAATGAGTTAATTCATTAACATTTTCAACTATGCGTTTCAAAAATTCCAAAAATATTTTTTTATAGTTGAAATTCTTCATATTGACTCATAATAAAAAAATAGTTGTGTGCAGTAATAGTAAAATAATCAATATGTATATGAAAACACCAAAATTAATCGAAAATTACTCACTACTCAAAGGGTTAAATACCAATGCTGATGTAAATTGGAAATCTAGAATACATTCATTACAAAACTTATAACTAAATCTAAAAAATTACAAGTTTAATGTCATTTAGTTTACGAGGACTTCTTGATTAAGTATACATTAAGTTAAACAATCATCACATCACTGTTTTTGCTTGGCTAATAATATTTTTAATCTCGCGATTTCATCGTCTTTTGAGTCAATTTCTTCCTTCAGAGCTCTATTAGTCTCATCTTTAGTAATAATTTCATTTTGAAGATCTTTAATGGTTTTATCTTTATTTTCTCTCAGCCCATCTAGCAACCTTAGCAGCTCAGAGGTGCAAATCCTTTTAGATACTTTAATTTCAATAAGTTTACCAATCATGTGTGCCAATTTTGGATAATTTGCAGAGACGTGAGCTGGTATTGTACCTTTACGTAATTGTTCTAATATTTTTACCCGCTCCATGTCTGTGTTAAAAGTCTCCATCATTTCTAGGAGAATTAGTCCTATACTATAAAGGTCACTCTGTAACAAATAAAAACAATCATTCAATCAGAAAAAAAACAATTATGTAAGAAAATAGAAACAAGGGTAATTTTACATTCAAAATGTTGTAGTGTAAGATAACAGAGGAGAACGAGAAATGCTTGTTCTCAGTTGCTCAACATCTCTTCTTTGAAGAGAGTAGAGATAAAAGGATAGAGCAAGGGCAACATGTTTTATGTTCATCAAAATTAATTAGAAAATCTTATTCTAGGTTAATAAGTTTGTCTTTTAATTTTGAATGTATATATTTTTTATGACTCTGTAACATATGCTTACCTTATAGTTACATTGTCCTTTTAACTGCTCGGGGGCTGCATACAAAGGCGTTCCTAAGGCGACTCCATTGTGCGACTTCTGCAGAGGACATGCCAATCCAAAGTCACCAAGTTGCACACTTATTGAATTACTCTCTATCCCAATAAATACATTACTAGGCTTGACGTCATGGTGCACAATACCACATTGATGAATATAGTTCAATCCTCTTGTCAATTGAGTAAAAATATCAACTACTATTCGTAAATAGGGTCCTTCTAATATACTAGCGGATGAGACATGGGTCAGTACATCTTCTCTGTTTGATGATCTTATAATCGGTATATAATTAATGGGATTGTCATTGAAACTATTAATAGTTGGCGACGGAGTGTCTGAATTCATGAAAGACGGGACTGAAGCTCGGTCTGATAGCCACATTTTTAGAGTCTTCTGACACAGTGCCATTTGTATGTATAGTGTGGCCCACTTAAGGTCGATGTGAGAACCTTCCGCATGGTATTTATTATTTTCAAGTTTACACAAAATTTTGACGTTATTTACCACTTCCTGTTTAGATTCTGGTTCACTGCGTTCAAAGCAAATCTGAGAATCTGAATCCTTGCTTTTTTTGGAAAGATAGTCGCTACTTTCGTCAAATTCTGATGGGTGATTTTTGCTTTGAGAGTCATTCGGTATTTCTTCACTCGTATTTGTGCTGGCGTTATCGGTCTCAAAATCGTTTGCAGCATGTTTAAGTAAAGGTTCTAGCCACGCCGCTTTGTATGGTACTATATTCTGATGATTGAGACTGGCGAACGTTTTGACTTCAGAAAAATGACTAAGAATCGTATTTATGTCAGTTGAGCGAATACAAATTTTCTTAATAGCGTAATTGACATCGTCAAGGCGATTACGAGCTTTGAATACTTTTCCAAAGCCACCGCCGGCTATAAACGTAACCTCTTCAAAGTCTCTGTGGTATCTAGACCACTCGAAACCGGAAGTCGGTGATAATGGCCAATTTTGAATACTGGATTGGAAATTGTGCGGTATTTCGGATCCACTCGCGACACTCACTAACTGATTGAGGGCTCTTTGATATTGATGGCGCATGACTTCGAATTCGCCCATCGCATATGTTTCATCTAACAACTTCATTTGGTGAAGTTTTTCACAAATAGTAAGAAACAGGTGTTTTGCTCTTTTTTCATCATTTTCCAACATGATGCAAAGTTGCTGTATTAAGGATTGGACCAATAGACTGATGGGTGTTGAAACAACCGTTTTAGGATGTCTGACAAATCTTTCTCCTATTGGTTCCGTAGACGCACATGCTTCTGCTTCTAAAATTAATTCTGAAAATAAATGAAACATTTATCAGTGAATAATATTTTATTGTATCTCCAAAAAATATTTATTAAACATCCTTTTTCTTCTTAAAGTTCTTTTCGATGTTGACAGTTCACTACACCAGTTTGATAATCATGTAAGATTATAAAATCAACAGTTGAACACTTAATACATGCCGTTTATTTTTTCATATTATTTTTCAACCAAATCTGCTTACAATGCAGAGCATTTCGAGGGCTTAAAGTTAAACACTGTTTATAGTTAAACACTATCTACAAAAAGTTGTTTTTTTTGTTGATAATGATGTTTTTTATTCTTGGCTACACAATAGTCAAACAACCTTATTTCAATCTTTTCTAGTTTCTTCTTAAATCACCAGTAAAGCATAACTTTAACCACATAAAGATGCCCTTATTTAATATGTTTTAAGACTATACCTAAAAATTTTAGCATTACAAAAAGCAATACAATACACAATAAATTAAGAAAAACACAATATTCCTTTGTACTTATTTCCACTTTTATTTACCAAGATCAGGACCGGTTTCGCTCATGGCGGGCATTATCAACTGATAAGAAATATAATTAAACAGTGTTACTTATACAAAAACCAATTGAAACTATAGCACTGTTAAATTCTATTTCTTATCTGTTGATTTTGTTCACCATGAGCAAAACCGGTCCTAATCTTGGTAAATTAGTGGAAATAAGTATAAAGAAATATTGTGTTTTTCTTAATATAATGCCTTGCCACCAAGTATTAACAGTGAAGACCTTAAAAGTGACACAATAAATTATAAAATATGAATATTTGGTTTCTAATAAGCGTCTGCTTTTTTTACATTTTTTGGCTCTCCTGTAAAGTAATATTTCTGTAGATAGAATTGTTAAAGGAGCCCTCTATATATCCCCACATACCTTCCACTACAGCACTAATTATTACATTAATGCCGCATACTTTCAATGTTCCATTAATTACATATTCATTTTCAAATTGAATTTTTTCAGGATTTATAAGAAAGTAATCTTCAAAAGATTGACATTGATACTAAGAGGAAGTATGGGAATGGTCGTTATCTTCAACCAGAGCTCGGGCAATGACAGTGCAAATAAAAAAAGTCCGAAAGTAAGAAGAGCATGACCAATACCAAAAGGTTTATGTTCGATTCTTGTTTGTTTCACTGACGATGAATTCAAAATAATATTTTTTGCCACTGTTAGCGAGTGGGACAAAACTCTTCCTAACGAACTCATTAAGCCTTAAGAGTACATTCCAACACAAGTATTTAAGCGAGAGCTTCTACGTTATTCATTCAACCTCTCTTCTCGGAGAGCGTAAGGAATATAGAGTGGCTAACAACATAATAAACGTGGTAGGTTCTCTCAATGCCCATTCTCAGGATCGGATGAGTGTTGGTTGGCGAGATTGAAAACCTACCAAATATCCACGCTTTTGAATATAAATGTATAGATCTGAGCTTTCAAAACCGAGTAGGACAAAAGCGCAACAGCACTGACTCCTTGACTAATGAAAAAATAAAATATGATAAACCTGTTTAAATAAATCAGTACGTCAAAAATTTATAGTGTCGCTTGTAAGGTCCATCGCCTAGCAAATAAAAAACGCTAAGCAACGTGATAAAACGGAAATAATTTAGGATCACGAAATGATTTATGAAAAAAAAAAATGATTACATACCATTATCAAACGTATCCACAGTGGATAATTCGTCCCATTGTGAAGTGATTTCACGTTGCGAGTCCATGATGCTTATTTGATGAACGAGGATTCTGAATTTTGCAGTGTACAAAAATTACATTATTTTGTGTGATCGGCTTCAACTTGAATATGGAAATGTTAAGAAACATAAATGAAAATCCACAATTTCCCAAATAAAACGTGTCGGAGAGAGAGAAATCGATTTGCTGGATAGTTCGGTAATGTCGTTTTGGAACTTTACGGCTAGCAGTTATAAAACTATCTACAATGTTATAACAACAACAACCAGACAAGTTCAAACACCGCAAGTTTATCCATAATGTAGGATTATATAATTTTTATCTCTAAATAAAACTGTTCACCATACATTCCTTTTCTTTTTAAAGACATAAGCAGTTTCAATTATGTTTGTTGAGTAATTTATGTCAGTAAGGTGATAAAATTTATAATAACAGATGATTACTGACATAACCTCAAATTTTGACAGATATGTTCCAGTATTTTCTACCAAATATCATAGACATAAAGTTTATTCTGGCCCGTTCGATTAAGATGTGCTAAGCAGGCATATATAATATTAAAAATATTTACAAATTGTGTGCTAATGTGTAAAGATTATTAATTTAAAATATTGATAAATCTGTTTCATAAATAAATTTGACATATACATGTCTACTAAGCGCAGTTTTACGGCATTTTAAGTCTAAATTGTAACATTTGGAATAATCTCTAAAAGTTTCGTTTGGTATGTATTCTAAGAAAACCAAGGTTAAATTAGCTTTTCAGCGTTAATTTTTGCATGGTTATATTGATAATATAAACTTTCTGCTTACAATCATGCATAATACTGATATTACTAAGTATATAAAAATGTTATTACTATTATGCAAACAATTTTTTGAATTATCGTAGTTGGAACCTAAAAAAGTATATTTTAATCGTATGTATGGAGATAGGAGATGTTTTTGAGCGAACTCACTATTGGAAACATTTCCAGGAACTACTCCCGGCCCTCTTTTAAAGCGATTTTCTGCGCGATTTTGCTTTTGTATACGGTTTTGTCTCCAAGTTGGTGTATACGGACAAATAAAAGGAGGCGAATACATAGGAGGACCATCCCTAGTAAAACGAACGGTGGATGTTCACATTCTAAATATGTATTATCAAAAGTAATACAATGCAAAATAATTACAGTGAAACAGAATCATTGTAAATATTACCGTACTAAATGTAACTAAGGATATAATTCAAGATTTCTTGGCCTCGAAAAACCGATACTTGGATTCCTAAATTCATGAATGGTTGCCACAGACGAAATATTGCGTCAAATTGTTCGTGCTCAACATGCCAGAGACGAGTTTTCTCGTCAACAATTAATTAAATTCATAATTGCAAATTATAGCCGGCGTGCTAGGCACAGACGTATTTTTCAACGGCAGCCGAAAGGTTAACAAATAGATCGTCCCGAGTGACCAATACCAATCAAGTAAAATCGACGATGAGCAAGACAACTGCCGGCATCTGCAGGGATCCGCCCTATTGCCGCTGCTATACAACCTTTACACCCATTATATTCCAATACCAGACTACATACCAGACTAAGAGACGTCAAGCAACACGCTGACGAAACCGCTATTATAGCTAAATCTCTTAACAAGAACAGTGCCACCACGTTTTTTTTAAAGAAAAAACGAGCATGGAAGTCACCACCTGGTATTCCGACTGGCGTATAAAATTACACCCAAAAAAAAGCTCTGTAATAACCTTCATCGTATACCAAACTGACACACCGATAACATTAATGCACCCGGATTCACAACACTAACATCCCTTGGGCCACCTCCGTCATATACATTGAACTCAAATTAGCCCCCGGATAAAATTTTAGCAGACACATTACTGCTATAAAAATACAGGTTTCGCAAATCATGGATAGATTATACCCGATGGAAGACCGTAAGAGTGAACTTTTCATAAAAACACAAATCACTACTTTACACCGTGATAACCAGACCGCTCATGACCTTAGCATGTACAATATGGGCACACGATGCACGAATAGCTTTAAAACTCACCAGGAAATACAAAACAAGATTTTACTCAAGTTCATGGACGCTTCCTAGTACGTGTGTAACACGACACTACGCAACATCTATCCCATCCCGGACCACACCGTGAAGCTGTCGAAGACACACCTAACCTAACGATAAAAGCATGACTTGACTATTACATTGACTTTCCTCGTGCGTACGACGTGAGGCTACGGAAGTTTCTTTTGATCAAGCCCTTACTTTATCTCACATGCCTGGTTGGCGACGTCAATGAAATGGGACAGATGAAAAAGACACTGACCACAACTAAAAATAAGGATCATACAAGCTCTGAAAAAATGAAGAAATCGATCAAAAAACACGAGAAGAAAGAGAAATAGAGCAAAAGCTTTTCTATCTGTAAAACATGAAAGACCCCAGCCAGTCAATAATGAATATGTAATGTATGTGAAATTCTATATTAAATAAATTACGTGTGCAAAATTCAGTGCATATAATTTGTCATATGGAGAAAACACGGAAAATATCAATTTCTAATAAAATATTAAGAACTAATAAAAAATATACCTTTTATAAGAAAAATCATAAATAAATACATAGTTTCAAAGTTGCTAGTTCGCCACGTACGACAGATTGAATGTGCAGTGACGAAATTTTTGTTTTTCAATCATTTTTTAATATTTTGATTTTTGGAACCAATTTATCTAATTATACTATGAAAGTAAGGTTTTTTACGTATTTTATATACGTGTAAATTTCTGAAACCAATGTATCGCGTAAAAAAAGGATTAGGTGCATACAAATCTAGAATTAATTATGATTGTGAAAAAAAGCAGCGATGATATTTATATTGACCATTACTACATTGTACAATGGTTATCAAAAAAAAAGGTTTCATAAATCATTGTTTTTAATGAAATCTAAATAACAGGGTAAATTATTATTTTATTTAGTACTTACATGAGATCGTCTTAATTTTTACTATTTTTTCATTCAAGCCATAAAGTTCAAGTTCATCATTTCTGTGTTAAGCTTGTTGTCTATGTTATTCTGACGTACGATTGTAGATCGGTTCTTTGCTGCGCTGTCGTAATTCATCGACATTTTCCTAATAATGGAGTTAACCGGCCAGGTTAACGGCCTAAAACCTAAAAAGAAGGAAAAAGCAGAAGTAAAAGAAAATTTGTGGTACGTTATCGCTGTCTCGCTGTGCAATTCATTTTTAAGATTCCATATACGGTATTTATGTGTCACACCTTGTACTGTATAACATCATCAGTGCGTTGGGAAAAAGTAGCATGGGAAACTGTCAAACGAATGATGTCTACACATTATTCAAGTATCAAACTTTCTCACTGCATTTTCCTCATCATTTTTTTAGCTTTGTGAGAATCTTTGCTGAATACATTGAAATGATAACCTTTTCCACCTCAATCTGTATAGTATGGATGACTCATTTGTGTTTACTTTCTACGATATCGTGACAATTAATGAGTCTATGTTATTATTTTAATTGAAATCTTATTATTTCAGGTCTTCCATATTAGAAGAAGTGCAAAATCAAGGGAATACTAAGCTTTCAACATGTAAAAATGTTTTAGTGTTAGGTGACAATGAATCTGGAAAAACTACACTTATAGCAAAATTACAAGGCGTAGAGGATCCTAAAAAAGGCTCAGGACTAGAATATGCTTATATAGATGTCCGTGACGAATATCGGGATGGTAATGCTCATTTGTTTTGGTTAACGCAAATCAATCTGAGGCTATTCTGAAGCTTAGAGAAATAATTCCTTGTGCCCATCTTTTTATTTTAATGCCAACTTTTAAATATATTTAATAGAAACAACCATTTCTCTGCATGCAGTGAGAAATTTGATTGACTAATAAAAGACAATCAAAGAAACTTTACATGAATGTGCTGAATACCCATCAAACAAAAAATCTTTCCAAACCTTTAGCCGTATGATCAACTTTGTTGTATTCGGTTGTGGTGCTCACAGTCTAATCGCAGTATGGACAATATTTTCGATGCATTCAGCGGTATCTTGGAGGAAGTTAATTTTTAATATAAAATTAAAATTAGCAGGCTTTACTACGGGGCACAATTATACGTGATTAGGTGGTGTATGTTCCCCCACTTAATCGCCCCTGTTTTTCTAATTACTAAAATTGAACTTTAAATATTATTTGAGTTTTGTAAAGTATATGCTGTTTTGAGTCAACAAGAGCGTGTCTTTATCACACTTGTCATATTATCCTTCTATCCTTACTCTCTCTGAAAGAGACAGGTTGTGTGATTAAATAACACGCTGGCACATTGGGACTGGATATGGTTATTCAAAATATACTTTGCCATTATAAATGGTACATGTTTTGAGAATTTGTGCAATTGGTTCAAATCATTCTGGCATAAATGCATCTGACCTAAATTGTTTTGTTATATATTCTCAATTTTCTTATCACCAACTACAGAACATTTGTTGCCACTGCATAAAAATATTAAAAGTGATAAGTTAGTCAACATAAAGAACGTCAGCGTTTGACAGCAGCAGCAGCTATCATATTACTAGATTATTTTTTTCTTATTTTTCAATGGTTGTATCTGAATTTATTACTGATATGAGATCGCTGTACAGGTAACTAACTATACGGAGACCGATATCCTGGTATTCATGATGTTTTTCAATACTGATGTATCAGTTTTGAAAATGCAAATACTGGTTTCTCGATTTTAAAATTAACCAAATCCGAATTTTGAATCTATAGAAATCATCACATATTTTAATAATTTGTTAGCGATTAATTTAAATATTTTAAATCGGCGTTGTATCAATATTCAGTATTAGAACTGATGTGAACGGTAAGTTGTTCATGAAAATCATCTGTTTATGATTATGTATATTTTTTAATGACGGTATGTTCACAATCAAAACACTGATCCCGATGTACTCGCCCGGTATTGAGATCCCAATTGGTCATATTTTTTGGCATATATCAATGATATTTGTGATACAGGTATTTAATATGAAATACGGGTACTGACATATTCATTTGGTATTGCAATTCCTATATGGGATTATATCAGATTATATGATTTTCACTTACTAATCGGTAAATAATCTTAAAAAGATTATGCTTTTAAACAACATGTGTTTTTGGATAAAAATATACAAAAAAAACTATTGAAATTTTTAAAAATATTTTTTCCTGCATTCACAACCACTTAAAAAATATAAAATCATGCATTTAAGGGTTAAAGTTATAATATCTTTTAATAATTATATTTTTTTATCCATGTCCGCTTTGAATGTGGAGCATATGGCCTTCTAATGGAGGTATCTCAACACAATTTTTCTACGACAATTGCTTGTTAGCCAGTTGCTCAACCTCTTATAGAAAGGATAGAGTTAGGACAGGTCTTGTGGTAAGCTTATCGCCCTCGCTACACCCCATTATCTTAGGATTGGAAGGTTGGGAGGGAATTTTTAGACATCACAAAAATCCATGCCTTCGATATATCAATTAAAAAATGCTGTTCGGACTGGGATTCAAACCCGCGAGGTCCGGCATGGAAGCCAACGACGTTGACCACTGTGCCATAGATATGAAAGAGCATTAGGTCGCTTAATTTTTTTGGCAGCTTAATTGATCAAATATTCTAAATAATGTTATCGATATAATCAGTAGCAAAATGTTGTAAAAAAATATTTTTAATACAACATTAAAATTGATAACTCTTGTTATTCTATTTCTTGCTAAGTTTGACACGTTTTTCCCTTTTTTGAAACGCATCTTCAGATTTTTGTGTCCAAAATGATAATTATTTGCGTAGCTCGCTTCGTTTTTCATAATTATTTTATGGTGTAGCAACAGCAGCTATAAGCTTTCTGTTAACGTTCATTAAATTAATTTAATATAAATTTTACGTATGTAACATATTTCTTCGATTATAAGACGCATGTTTTTTTCCTATTTTGGTTTCTTCGAATTCGGGGTGCTTATTATAATCAATGGCGCATTAAATGACACTGTCTTATAATCAAGGAAATACGGTATATTATAATATCTCTGTGTATGAAAGAAAAAGTTTTACCAATTTCGTTGTGTTGCAAAAAAATGTTTGGATCTGATTTCCTCCACATCAATCCACTGTACAATTATGTTGGCTTGGTCATTTAATAATAGTATTTTTTTTCTTTAAAAAATATGACTTATGAATAAAAGCGGTTCAGGTGTCCGGTGACAATTGTGAATGTGGCGTGGCGTCTTTGTCACCATTTCACTAAATTTCATTATTGAATATAAACCATAGCATGTCGCTACCATAAAGCAAGATTGAGATAAAGTGAAAAAAGTTGATTTTAAGATAAACATACCATTGATTGCTGAAAGGTAAACCTTTATAATGAAACACCTAATTTAAAAATAAAATGACAGAAAGAATCTAAATAAAACCATAATTTGCTATTTAAAAAGTACAACACAAACCCTCAAGTTCAATTATCTTGAAACTAGAATGTTCAACTTATCCCACTCTTGCTTTAAGGTAGCGATATATGGGTTAGTAAAAATCAATCATCTACTAGTCTTTTCTGCTCCTGAAATAAATTTCTATGCACATTCCATTTAAAAAAAGCAAGCATTGCTACATTTGAAGTTTGTTCCTGACGGATTTTAACGATCAAGTGTCACTGAATCCCTTATGGATAACACATACTTCAATGGTAGAGCGCATTTTTCCTTGGATTAAATTATTTTGTTTCTACATTTTCAGATCACACCAGGCTGAGTGTGTGGGTGTTGGATGGAGATCCAGGTCACACAAATCTTTTGAAATTTGCACTAAACGAAAAAACATTTCCGCACACGCTCGTCATACTGACTGTCGCTATGACAACGCCATGGGGACTTCTAGACCAATTACAAAGTTGGGCCTCCATCCTAGGAGACCACTTAGATAAATTAAGTCTTAATAATGGTAAGGATTGTCTTTATAAATGCACAAAAATATTATATTATAGTGTGAATGTAACTGGTTCAAAAATAGCAGGCTTTACATTAAAACGCCGTCTTGTATGATAAGAAGACGCGGCGCGGTGTATAGCAGGTTATAGATCGCTCGAGCAGTCCCGTCTTTTTTTGCTTAAATTCATAAAGCAAAAGGGTTCGACTTGTACATGATAGTGTGGGTGATTTATCGGACACGGTCCTATCATATTCAAGTGCTTTTACATTGACCCGATTTCTCATTCTAAGGAACACACGCCACCCATTGGCGCATAACTTTGTCCCGGCGTACAGTTATATTATAAACATATGATCTAAGACTTGATTTTCACCGCTATTAGCTAGCACTCAAGTGTCATTGTTTCAGTTTGTTTAGTAGCATTGATGATAGGCATAGTTTAAAAGAAATATTCATAATCGAGATAAATATCATCCGGCTTAATTCATCGTTGGCCTACTTGTAAATCTTTGTTCAATCCTCGTTATAGTAAAGTACTAAACGGGAATATTTTTAGCGTGTAAATATATATAAATATATAAAAAATATTCCATAAACCTGATATTGATGGCCAGTCTACAGAATTTGTATTTTACAGGGCCGGTATTCAGGGGTCCATGGTTTTTACATATTTCTTTTATTCCAAACAAGAAAATCGGTATAAATAATCAAATTGATCTAGAACTTTTAAATGTCTCTTGGAATCAAATGCAATGTTAATGCTGAGTTAACATAGTAATTTGAGAAAAACCATATGGTTTCATGTAATTTCATTTTTAGATCAACGGCAAGATGCAAGACATAAATGCGTCAAGTCGTGGCATCAATATGCCGAACCCGGTGATGAAATGGAACAAGCGGGTTCACCGATGAAACGATCGTCGAGAAATCTGAACGATGAGATGGACTTGGGAGTTGACGGTGATGATGGAATGCCTTTACCGGAATCAGTTCTTACAACTAACTTAGGCTTGGATATAGTCGTTGTCGTCACTAAAGTAAGAGAATACACATTTTTTTTAAAGACATTGTTAACCCTACCTAACTTAAGCAGTGTCTGAATGTCTGAATTGTGATGTTATTCTGTAATTAAAGCTTAAATTTTCTAGAGTATTATAATCAGTTTGACACGTCGGGTTAATGTGTCTAAATGATATTTTTCTCCTCAGACGGATTATATGACAACATTGGAGAAGGAACATGACTACCGGGATGAACATTTTGACTTTATGCAACAGTGGATAAGACGATTTTGCCTTCAACACGGAGCCGCTTTATTTTATACTAGTGCGAAAGAAGATAAAAACTGTGATCTCTTGTATAAATACCTAACTCATAAGATTTATGGACTCCCATTCAGAACGCCCGCGTTAGTTGTAGAAAAGGACGCTGTTTTAATGTGAGTGTTAAAGATTCATATGTCATCTTTTCAGAAAAACAATTAACTTACGATAAAGAGACAATATAAAAATATACCTTCAGTTGTGCTATATTTATGTCGCCACAATTTATTTGTTTTTTTTTAGTCTTGTTTATAGTGAGTTTAACACGCTTATTTAAATTCATATCGGATGATTATTTGAATGTCAATTGAGTGAATAATCAATTGTTGTAAGTGATACAAATTCCTTTTTAATGGATAATTATATCATTGACCGTTTTGTTATTATAATAAATTATTTCGTTATCTTGGAAGATTGCGATATCACATGACCTGTGGTAAAAGTGCAAGAATAAAGTAATTGTAATGAAACAGGCAATTGAGGCTGCAAACTTCCACATTATTTGTTCAAATCAACATAATAAAGAAGTTTATTAAATTCTATGTCGACATTGTAAGAATAATATTGATCAATAGTTCCTCGATAGAGGCTTAAACGGCTGTCATACATAAAAAGACAGCCAAAGGCATAACAATTTTTCTCTTTAATAAAATATAATGATATTGTAAATCAAATCAACCAATACGACATCTTATTAAATATAATTAAGCTTGAAATCACAGTTTATGTTTCATATTTTATGCGTTAGCTGTCATTTTATAATAGTATAATGTAATTGCTTGCTTAGTTACCTTCACAAAAGCTTCACAAAGGTGATCGCTTCTCTATTTATTTGATGAAGAAAATTGTAGATTCTACATGCACTAAGAATCATGTATCCTAACATTTAATGAAGCTAGTTTTAAGATGTCGTTCTTTATCAAATTATTTTTTTACGAATTTATTAACCCTTTGCAGTCTTTAATTGAAATATGTTTTCACATTAATTCGTCTTTAATTAATTTATTATCGTATAATTATAATAAAAAACATTTTGAATGTTTCAGTATAGCAAAATTTATCTTGCGCACAATGCGTATTGGTAATATTTGGATGAAAAAAAAACTTATATTATTAAAAAAATCAGTAAATAAAAAAACATTGCCAAATCTGTAATGTCGAGTCCAGCTCGACATAGGACTTCTAAGAGTTAAGCTATATTTTTGTTTCGTAATCTGAAATATAAAATTTATTTCTTTCAGTCCTGCGGGGTGGGATACTTTGAAGAAGGTTAGCATTTTGCATGAAAACATGCATACATGCAAGCCTGATGATTATTATAGGGATGTTATCGCTCAACCTGTGACGAGAAAGGTTAGTGAACAACTCAATTACTTATCTGTCATCTCGCTTAAAATTTTTTTGATAATAAGTTTTCCCTCTGTCGACTTTTTTACAAATTTATCTCAAATTTTGAACTCTTTTCTACATAAAGAAAGTAAATTAAAAAATTGTTTTTCAGAGCGGTTCAAGCCGCGAGGCAGAAGTCCACGCTGAAGATGAGCAGACTTTCCTTCAGCGTCAGTTGGGAACTCTTCAAGGAGCCGTTGGCGCATCTGCCGCCGGTGGAGGCGGCGCCAATAACCTCTCAGTGGGAGGTCCGCAGTCGCCGCGTGGAGAATCGCCGCTGCGCTCTTCCTCAAGGACACCCTCGCAGATCAACTCGCAGAGTTCTCCCAAGAAGGTTCATTTTTTTACATGCTTTATTTTTGGTGTTTGCAATAGTTGCCATTAAGGTTATAAAATTATTAATTTGGTAACACCATGTTATGGATCGATGGTAATCTCCCATTCAAAAATGTTGATTATTGCATTCTGAGAACGAGGATAAAATTTCGCAGAATGCTGGAAAGCTTCCAGTATTCAAAGAAGATGCCGTGCCGTTATCCTTGGTATTATTTTGAGAGGTTCAATGAACTTCTATGGTTTCTTTCCACCATATTTGGAGAGAAAAAACAAAAGTTTGTTTTCAGAAGCAATGTATGAATTTCACCATTTTGTACTCTGAATATGTATGATAAACATGTTAAATTTTCATGTTTTTGCAATATTTTATTCATTAACCCTTGAAACATGGCTGCCTTAAATAGATTTTATATAGTGGCTGACAGTGGCGGTTCCTGACCTAAAATCTTGGGTGGGCTAGAGAAAAGCATAGCATTGTATACTATTTACGAAATTTTGCATGCTTCCATTCCAATATACATTAATCTACAAGCAAATTAACAAATACTACGACACTACTGCAAAGCATAAATTATTATATAATAAAATCAATGCTAATGTAAGTAAGAAATAATAAAATAATAACCTTAAATTTGTTTCTTTCAAAGTGAAATAACAAGTACAAAAAGCAATACATAGCTGTCACTGAGAGAGCTGTCACTTTTATACAATACAATGATATTGGTATTTGTGTATGGGCAAATCCATTTTAGCCCCCAAGGAATGACAGAAGGTAGCTAATTTGAACACAGTCGTGTGCGATTGATGACGTTTCCGTACATACAAATACAAAAAAAATCGGATCGTGCTTGACTGCGTTCCAGTGTAAAGAAATATTGTCTATGATTGCGGGCTTGAAAACTCTACACCCTGAGCCGTTTATACATAGGTGTTGCCAGACTGACGTCACGTTGCCTGTTCGCTATGAATTATTTATAGGGTTATTGTTTTTTTATGAATCCAGAATCCATTTTATGAAACAATCCAGAATATTATTGTAGGTAGACATGGCATTGTCTTGTATTGACAGAGGAAAATTTAAACAAAGATATTATATTCATTTGGGAAAGGTTAGTTACGCTTATAAATGTATTTATTTTGTTCAGCGGCCGAATTGCTGTTCATTTTTATTCAGCCATCTAAAGTTTTGGGTGAAAAATGCAGGTCGGGCTTAGCCCACCTAGCCCATTACCTAGAACCGCCACTGGTGGCTGATTAGTATCAAATGAATTTCATAATGAGCCGCAGATTCACAAATAAATATATGTAAAAACTGATTTTTCGTTTTGAAAGAAAATTCTGATGACATTCTAGGCAAATAATTTTCTAACCTTAATGAATAGTACCAAAAAAATAAATCGCCTTTTTAAATATCATTTGGGTTTATAGCTTCATAAAAATAATTCCTTATGTGTTAAGAATGTGTCAAATTCCTTCCTTTCTTAACTTCATATTAAATAAATATTTTTTTTAGCTGCCGAAAGTTTTTTTAAATATAATAATTTAAAGATAAATATCTAAAATTTCAATCTAATCTTTATGAGAATTCAAAACTATTGGAATGAAATCTGTGAACTTTTGTTATTATAAATGGGCATTAAATCAGAGCATGCTTTTGGCGTGTTATGCACGTCATCTGGGCTTGAAGAGTTAATTTAATCAAAATATACTTACAGCCAGTGGTGTGCTGCTATAATTTTATTAACTGGCTCGCACCTTGGTAGTAATAATTTACTGATTTGCCCAAAATATCAGCGTCAAAATCACAGATATTTACGAATATACTAATAACCTTGACCGGTGCGAACCCATGGCACACTACTGCTTACAGCTCTCAACAGTCATTTGACGCTGATTAACGATATTTTCTAATAACTTCTTTTAGCCGCTAATCTTTAAATTTTATTTTTAGTTGGATGGCAGCAAAATGGCCGTGGGATCCTCGAGTACCCTGGGCGGAGAGGGAGTGCTGGCTAATTTCTTTAACTCTCTCTTATACAAGAAAACGGGAGCACCGGGCGGACCTCCAGGAGCTGGCTCACCGCGGTCCCCCGCAGCTCCAGACGCTCCCCTTTCTCCGACACCCCCGGACAAAGCGGCCGTTCGATCAGACGCGGCCGCCGAACTCGATCGGCTCACCCGCGCCAAGAAGCTGCCCTCTGTCGATCTGAACGCCTCCGACTGTTAAGGCGAACTTCTATTCAGCCCCTCGAACCCGTACAGGCTTATTATCCTGCGCCGATCCCGTAGTCACCCGTCTCCTGAATGTACATAATTCAAGTAAACACGAAGACATGTCTGTTTGTTAGCCTCACCATATTTTAGTTTTAATTTAACGTGTTAGAAAAATGTGGTCATTTGTGATTGCTGACTGCTTCTTTTCGAAATTCGCCACATTACAGTTGGCTTTGGGGTATGATGGTTATGAGATAACTGTATAGGGTACTAATACTATTTGATTATCCGTGTAGGAAAATTGTGCATCGATATATTATATATATACATTTGATAATGTTATTAAATGAATCGACAAACACCTCACTTGTACGGACCGCTTCCATATACAAACACAAACACTAATTTATTTGCTGTAACCAACCATGGCAAACATTACATGTATGAACACGTAGTATTAATCCACCGCGAAAAAGGTAAGAGACGGGGGGGCGTGTGCGGTCGGCTCGCGTTGGGGTTCAATCGGTGATCTTCCGTGAAGACAAGCGAGAGAGAGTGCGAAGTATCCCCAGGCGTAGCTCAGAAGACGCACAATGAAGTCACTATTTGTACAAACAGAAATATTACGTTAAAACAGAATCCACAGCTTCTAGGTTAGGTTAATTGTAAATTATATTTTTATCCGCGGAAAGTATCTGGGGCGGCCGGAGAGCGCGACTATAGTTATGTTTCGTGTCGCTCGGGGAACTATTTATTGATTGTCGATAGCCGCCTCGATCCGCGGCTCGGGGCGAAGCTCAGATTAACAGCTTAACGACCGCTTGACGTGTATTTGAGTCATTGAAAAACAAAGGTTGCTGGCCGGCGGACTCGTATATGCGTATAGGCGAAGTATCTGGAAGCTAAGAAAATTAAATTTGGTAAAGATATCTCAATTGGTTTACAAATTAAAGTGAATTTAGTAAAATTACAATTTTTGCAAATTTTTCGCAAAATTGCCCGGCCGCCAGGTTAAATTCTATAAAAAAAATGTGCGGTCGTTGAGCTGTTAAAAGGAAACGTATTATTAATTGAGATTTATCCGAAATCATTTGCATAGTATTTATTTATGGAATACTTTCGTAAAATGTTTACAATTTATTCCGCATTTTTAGTGGTATGGGGATTTTTTACTTTAAAGCAGCTATTGCTCCCGATTATATAGGATAGATTACATTACGAAACGCTTTAACTATAACTAATTTATATATTATATTACCTATCTTATTAATTGTTTATTTTTAAATGTGAAAATTTTCCCTCTGATCTTTGCATATGCCGATTTCCATTTTGTAGTATTTATTGAAAGGGTTTTTTTTGTTTTTATTTAAATCCTTAACAGTAGTGACCAAATGCTTAAATTTTGTTTATCAGATGTCACATTTGTAATATATTTACAACTTAATCTAACACAACTCAAATTCAATAATATTAAAATTAAAATTTATCATTCTGTGGTTTGTTCGCTAATTAAAACAATACATATTTTGCATCAATACATTGTTTGTTACATTGCAATTTATTTGCCTGACGGAACTCTTATACTCTTAATTATAAACTAATCTAATTATAAACCCTTAAAGTATTCTTACATAATCAAATGGAGCCGGCGAGAAAGCTAGAATACGGAACTATGCGTAAAATAATGACATTATCATGAAGGCTATGGGATCATGTGTATTGAAATTGAAAAATAAAACATATTTTGTATTGTAATATAAAAAAACATGGTTTTTATAATATGATAAATGCTTTTATTTATTGTCGGTAGATTTTTCTCTCCTGACAGAACATTTATAAATGGTGTTAATCAAAAACTATTTTATTGTTTCTATCTGATGAAATTCCAACTATCCTTTTATTTAACCCCAGGGTTTAGCAGTCCTCCCTTAGGGAAACGTTGCATTAATATATGTAGTAGTATTATGTACAATATGCCTTCATAGTCACTTATTTTAAATAGTAAAAAAATCTCATCACCTAATACTTGTCCGTCTAAATTTTTTTTTTCGTTTAATACTCCGTACTTTCTGCTATGTAAAGTTGTGAATTTTATTTCCATATTTTAAAAAAAATATTTTAAGCTTGATTTCTCATATATTTAGGTGGATTAATATTTAAACTATTTTATATTAACAAATTATCAAAATGTTATCTTACAACATATTTATGTATTTTATACTTACCGCATAATGTGAAAATTAGTTTTTTAAATAGTTTCATTTTGTGTGCAATTTTTCCACGTTAGGTTTTGATCATTTGGTCTATGCCCCCCCCCCCCCAGGTTTTAGTGGAGTGGAAAATGACACCTTTTTCACAATTCCCAATGACAATCATTCTTTAAAATATTGTGAATATTTAACACCGAATTGTCTACAGTGTTGATTATTTCAAATCGCAGTGCAAATATGAAAGACTAAGTTATCAACATGATTATTTATAACAACTTTTCAGCCATGAAATTAGTTTCTGAATCGATAGGTTATCTTCATATTCTCAAATAGTTAGTATTTCTATAATAACACAAAAAAGTAGTATTGCATTGTGCCTGAAAACACCGTGGTCATTATTGGACTTCATTCAGTCTCCACTATTTAAAGCTCGAGGCAAAATAAGAAATGGTTTTTAATCTAGACTTCAGTACTGTAAACATACGATACATTTAATGATTCACACTTCATGTTGCCATGGATAAAATAAAATTCAAAAGTAATTAAGGCTTTGTGATTAGATCTAACCGGTAAATTAGAAATATGGTTTTATTGATTGGTTGCAATACAAAAAAAATAAGCTGGCATATTATCTGGCAGTGAAATTATTACAATTTTAGTTATTCATTCATCAATTGCCATTAGGGATTCTGAAGTCTCGGGGTTTTCAAAGTCCCGGAACTCGAGGCGTGACAAAGTCCTAGGACGTCCTGGGACTCTAGGCTTTTATTTCCCCTTCAATAAAATTTTTAATTTATTAAAATTAAATACTTGTATGTATGTATTACATACACTCGGCGCCTTTTGAAAGAACGCACTAGTAAAAATCGCATTTTTTTAATTCAATGTTTAATAATTATTATTTTTCTTATGTAATAGATATAAGCAATGCTTACTGTTGATTTTTACTAACAAGGGACGATAACGGTACATGTATTGAAAAAATATCAATGAATTTGGCCGCAGTCTCCTAGTAGTAAATTTATGACTAACTTCACAAAACATACAGCTTTTAGACCTTTTTTTATGTATAATAGTGAAAAAACATTTGTTAATAAAATAACATCAGGTATTAAACATTTAGTTTTAATATTTTGTAATTTGTTTTTGCTACAGTTATATTTTTATACGATTATGAATTGATTTAAACAAATTTCTAATAATATAAATGGAGATATCTTTCTCCCAAATTTATTAAATATTTTCTTTCAATTAAACTAATTTTTTGAGCGTTTTTACGTAGCTTAAGCATATAAAGTGCGTACACTTTCAAATGGCACCAAAAGTATGCGTTAATTTAAAAAAATATATTTATTGTAATTATGAAAATATAAAATTAATTCAATAATGCGATGAACTCTTTTAAGATGTCTCAGTAATCCAGTTGTATTTGACCCTTTGCATGTGATTTGTTTTTGACAATGGGTGCTTTTTTTAGTGGTTTTTTTTGTAATGTTTCCATACTTCAGATTGATTTATTTCCATTATGGGCTACAATAATGATAATATATAATAAAACGATACCACTTATTTAATACGAGATATGTGAAATAAATAACAGCCTTTGAGAAATTTACTGGAAATGTTGACATTCTGTTAGCCACAATTCAGAGACCGGATACAAAAAATAAGTACAAACTTGCTCAAAGTTAGGAGACAAACTGATCCTTCGTGTATTCCTTTTGAATTTTTCTACGAATCTATTAGTCCCAGCTGAACCTATGCTAATAAAAACATTCACAACCGACATGATATATGGCACTATTTTCCAGAAATAACTATCCGTTCCATTATTTATTGGAATTATGTGCGGTTATCTCATGCTATAACAATAGTTGTGCGAACACGTGCCTAGGTGTTTTTTTTATATCTGCATGTCTGTACCCATCATAAAAATCATCCGCTTTTCTTGGAGCTACCCTCTTATACCTGCTTTCATTCAATACACATCAGTCCTTTTGAGGGTTTTTTAACCACAAGAATTGTTTTTTCAAAATTAAAATGTACAATTTATTAGCACATTTTAAATCACAGTCTCAATTCCCGGGACATTTGACAACAAAGTCCCGGGACTCAAGACTGCGAAAAACCTGAAAAGTCCCGGGACGTCTCGACACAGAATCCCTAATTGCCATATGAATCTAATGATCGAACGAACATTATTTTACTTAAAATTTCTACTTAGTTTATGTCTTGCATCAATGGATCATTTGATATTATTTATGTTGAGTATCTCAATAAATTAGAATATTGTTTACGATTAACAGTTATCTAACCTCACTGCCTCAGCATTTTAAAATTTAAATCATAAAATGATAAAGACAAACTGTTTGGGTTGCTTGGTTATAGCTGTCTTATCAATTTCTAATTTACAGATAGTTATATATTATTATTCAAAAATCATTGTAATATTGAAATATATTGATCAGCTAAAAATGTAATAAATAAAGTGCTAAATTTATAATAAATTGTGATAAAAATTATTTATGGCGTTTTTATTGTAAATAAAAAAATATTTCTGTTTGATATTGTAAATCATTTTGAAGATTACAGGTAAACACAGTGATAATCTATGAAAGCTCTGTGAAATTACATGCAAAATGTTCTGCACACCATCTGTAATTTTTTTCTGGTTTGGTATATCCACATTGACAACTGTAGTTATCGGCACCCCAACATCAGCGCAGGGGAGATTGGTGCTCAGTACAACCCCAACATTAGCTCGCCAACACTTAATGTAAAAAATATTAGTATCGTCCGCAATCTTCGGCACACTGATGTTTCGCGCACTAGTCTTGCCTCAGCTTTATTTTCTATTATTTTGTTTTTCGTGCACCGTCTCCTTCTATCCATTCCAGTTCTTGATTATTCAGTGTGGATTGAACATATTCTCAAAGAAAGTGTACCTGTTGGTCTTCAATCTATCAATTATTATTGTCGCAGGACCTGCAGCTTTTTATATACATAAATGTGGTCTTTTGACTGAATATTTAAATTCTCTGTTTTCGTTAATTTACAAGACAATATAAATAAATTCTGAAGTTTTTCTGATTGCTGCCCTTTTAAATAAATGAATGCGGCATTCTGACCTGAAAACATTTGTCACCCCTGATTTCTAGTCATCATTCCTCTTTGAATATTTTAGCAATGAACAAAGAAATGTATCGTTGTGGTACCTCCTGGATAATGTATAGGTATAATGGGTTTAAGACATTTTTTTTGGGGGCGGTAGCTTTAAATATTTTTTTTTATGTCAGCTTTGGTAGCACCAATAAAATTAAGTTGCAGTAAAATACTTTAGTGAAGTCTGTGGTTGATGTTGTTGGCTTTGGTTACGAAGCACATGGGCTTGCATCCCAGTGCAAATAACAATTATTAGCTAGCCACTAGTTTTGTCTTGGAAATGTGTTTTTGTCCCTACCCTCTTAAATAAGAGAAGTTGAGCAACTTAGTAATGAGCAGTTCCCGCAGAAAAAAATATTTTAGATAAAACCAATTAGGATTCTACATGCCTAAAAACTTATTTTTTTGCAGTATGAAAATCAAAATGATTAGCATATCTACGGCAGTACTGTGTATCCGGAGTAAGGTTGCCAGATTTCTTGCAAGTCAAACTGGGACATTTGTCCGATTTGCTGACTTTTGAATCCAAAAACCCAGGAGTTTACCAATTTGCCCAAAATACCAGTGTGACTCGTTTTTTTAAAGCTCCTCCGAGACTTTCAAATCCTAATAGTTTTCGAATCCGAAGTTAAATAGTTTTTTCTAAATTTCCGGGACAATTTAGTACTGATCCAGGATACGGGACAGCGATTCCAATTCCGGGACAATCCCGTCCAATTCCGGGACAATCCCGGCCAATCCGGGACACCTGGGAGCCCTAGTGCAAAGCCCTAGTGGAGTGCAAAAATAATAATTTCTCGTTGCAATATTCATTTCTTATTTTGATATAAAATAAAATAAATTCCATATTCCGGGGCTCAATTATTGTTACTATGTATGTACTTTGTAGTAGGTTTTTTTGTTGACCAAATTTACATGGCCAGTAATCATTGTTTTTATTAGCCACTAACAAATTCGATGAATACAATACAAACGTCACTTCTGTAAGATTGTGAGTAATAATACTGTATTTATGACATTTCCTTATTATCGTCTGTATTAATCGTTAACTTTCCTTGATCACCAATTATGTTTGGCAAGAAAAAAGAAACGAGACCCTCCAGACGGTCAGGTCAAAGTCTTTCACAGGTTTGTGTATATTATTTATTAGATATTGTGTGGAAATTGTAGTTGGTACACAAATTATAATACGAATAAACTGAGTTATAATTTTATATTTTATTCCACATTTTATATTATCACAGACCTAGTTATTTTAATAAATTCGTATTTTTGAGGTTATTTTGTTGTTTCTTTTGATTTTATTAAAATTTTTGATAAAACCTTATTAAAACGGTCCCATTAAATTTCAAACAGGATGTAAGTATTTACCCGCTCAAATAGCATAAATTACTTATGTATTTGATGTTAAAGCGTTGGTTGTACAATATGAGCCAATGTAATAATTGATGTTAAGTAGTCTTTCAAGGACTGCATTTTGACTATATTTGATATTGTATTTGTTTTTCCACGATAAATTGATTATGACGCCTTTCAATGCAGTATAATCACTGGAATTCGAACCGTGTGACGACTCACGATTATTTTATTCTTCATATTAAAAACAAATAATTAATCAATAATGAAGTCAGTACACACTATGTATATTCGTTAAAAGGTACTTCACACAAGTATTGAAAAAAAAACATTAAGCTTCTTCTCAATTAGCAGAAACATAGCCTTTTTGTACATATACATAATATGACAGCAAGCTAGGAAAGGTTCACATTTTATACTAAAAATAGAATAGGCAGGCTAAATACAATATCTGTGTTATCCTTGTATTTTTTTTGGTAAAAGTAGAGTATAGCTCGTCATGGATTATTACGGCGAAAAAATTCACAAACTAAGCTAAAAACAACGCCACGATTTAAAGTTATTTTTTGAGAGCTTTATAATCGCGTTAAAACCACACATTATTACGAAGAACACTGATAAATTATGCGAAATACGAAATATTTTTCAGTACATCGCCTCTGTTTTCCATTATGGAAAACAGAGGCGATGTACTGAAAAATAGTTTGTGAAGTTTATTGCCGTAATAATCCATGACGAACTATACTCTATAATTACCTTTTTTTTTGTTAAAAAATCAATAATCATTGATTGTACAGTTATTTTTCGTAAATTTTTTGTGTATTTTTCATACGGTGAACAAGTATTTTGCAAGTCTATTTAGAATGTTTAACACAATGTTGCGATATTAACTTTTTCTTGACAACATTAGAGTGAAACCGCGTAAATCAGACGATGAGTGTACTCTACTTTTGTTACTGATGTTTAGCTATTCTTGCATGCCTTATATATTATTCATTCAATACATACCGCTTGTACTTTCAGTATGGATTATTTGATATGCCAGACAACATTGACGACGTTGGAGGAGGATCTGATGAGGGGGACAGTGATTTGGAAGCAGAATTGGCTGCAATATCTAGCGGAGGGAGAAAACCCAAACCAAAACCAAGGGCCAAAGCCATACCAGCTGTAGATTTAGATTCTTTAGTAGCTGAAAGTATGAGGGATATTCCATCAGATGAAGAAATTTCAGGTATGTAGTTGTTTATGGTAGGAACCTCTTAACAAGATGCTATTAAAGTGTAGCGCCTGTCGAATCTACGGGGTAGGAAGAGTAGTCAATATTTCTACTTCATGTCAAAGTTGTTAAATTTTTAAAATTTACACATTGTCATATACAAAGATCTTTATCAAAATTATTTTTACTAATAATGTGTAGTTTACTTTTTGATTCATCTGCGATTTATAAATAAATATTAATTTACCTAAAATTATGGCCAACATGCTGTAATGAACATTGTTATACATGGTAGCGAGTAGGGATTCTGAAGTCTCGGGTTTGTCAAAGTCCCGGGACACGAGACGTGATAAAGTCAAAGTCCCCGGACTTCCCGGGACTTGGGACTTTTATTTCCCCTTCAATAAAATTATAAATTTATTAAAATTAAATATTTGTATGTATGTACTAAAAAGGGATGATAATGGTTCATGTATTGAAAAAATAACAATGAATTGGGTAAAATTATGACCGTTACTTCACAAATCACAATACAGCTTTTATACATTTTTTGTCCTATTGAGACATTGGTAACTTTGTACAATAGTGAAAAACATTTGTAAATAAAACAACATCAGGTATGAACACTTAATTATATTATTTTTTAATTTGTTTTTGATACAGTTTATTTTTAATACGATTATGAATTGATTAAAACAAATTTCTAATAACATAAATGAAGATATCTTTCTCCCAAACGTTTTTTAATATTTCGTTTCAATTAAACTATTCTTTTTGAGCGTTTTTTACAGAAACTATATTTTGGAACCCATATTCTCAATTGTATAGCACAAGCCAAAAACTTATCTCTACAGGAGAGTCAATAATTTATTTTTTTTATTTTTTTAAATTCAAATTCAAAATTTTTTCATTATTTTGTATCTTTACAAAGCAGATGTTCAATTGACTATCATGTAGCTGAGAGTGAAAAAAAGCGAGAAGATATTTTATTCTTGCCTTGCCTCTCCATATCTACAAAAAAATGAAAATATTTTGAATTATTTTATTTTTGGTTTTTACAATAAATATTTTTAACTTTTAACAAAAAAAAGCTAAATTCTTGGTATAGCACATCACATGTTTTAAGTTTAAAGCAAATAAAATTCTTTAATAATAGTAACTATTTAAATGATCAGACGGAGACGATGATCCCGATATATTGAACGAGTTGTCAGAATTGGCAAGCGAAGATGAGGCGCCAGTTGAAAGCGAACCTCCCAAAATATCACGGCCAGCTCCGCCTGCTCCTGTTTCCGGAGGAGGCGACATCGTTAATATCCTTCAAGAAAGGATTGAAATGTATACTATCGCAGAAGAGAATGCAAAATCTACTGGTGAAACGAGTCGCGCCAGAAGGTTAACATTGATACATTTCTTGAATTAGTGATGATGCCATTCATGGAATTTATAATACTTTTTTTATTTGTAGGTTTAATCGTGGATTAAAAACTCTAAAAGATTTCTTGAAACAAGCTAAAGCAGGAAAGCCAGTGAACGAAGAAGAAATCCCTCCTGCGGTGAGCACAGCAAAGCATGTGGCTCCACCTCCGGCAAGTGATCAGCCACAAGAACCTCCACCTCAAGTGCAATCTGATCCGACACCTCCCCCAGCAGATGCTAGCACCCCGTTATCTGAAGAGGCTCAAAATATTATCAAGTTATTAATGGGTACACAGTTATTAAGTATTGCAGTATATTTTTTTATGTGCGAAGATTGCATACCTCATCTACATGTGTAATATCTTAATCTTTCGATGATACTGTTTCACTGAGATGCATCACCTTAGGTGGAGAGGATATTTTAAGTTTCCCTATAAATAATTTCAATTTTCTGTTTTTTGCTTAGTGCGAAAAGACCAATACAAAACGGCAGCTCTTGCTGCTAAAAAAGCAGGCGATGGTGAAACTGCTCTTTCCCACATGAAGATGTTGAAACAGTTTGATGTGGTGATAGGAGCCGTGAAGTCCGGCCATACGGTCGATCTGAGTGATATGCCAGGGCCTCCTGGTGAAGGGGCTGCAGCACCACCTGTTCCGGCAAGGCAGGAAGAGCATGTGCAGCAATCTGCAGGTATCATGATTTAATTATACAGTTACAGATAATCAAAAAACACGGATAATCTAAACTACTAATTTTTCAAATGGCGAATCTTGAAACATTTTTCTAATATCTTTTCGAATTCTTCTTGAAGCTATTATATCGTCATATTTAAGCATGCGTTTGTAAAGATACCTATGAATACACATAGAATGTGCCTTATTGTGACTAATGGATTGATAATTTCTTCTTTTTTTCTTGTACCTTCATTCTCTTTCTCTTCTGGTTGATTGAGATTGGAAATAATATCGCATCACTCGTACATTGAAAACTAAGATCACATAAATCTTATGCTAAGCACTCTCAATACTCAATTTTTTTCAAATTTTATCAACTAGGCTTGTTTTCAGGGGAGTGCTTATATTTCAACAATCTTGAAAATCACACCAGGGCTTACTTTTTGGAAGAGGTTGTATTTTCGGAGAAACGCAGTATAAATTACACGTATTTATTTACACATATCTGAAAATTTTTGAATCTTAAAAAAATAGTTATATATTTAATGTAAAGAAATCAAATATTATATTTAAATTAAAATGACCATGTGCCCATTGAAAAATACCCAGTTTTCGGTTCTTTTAAAAACGTCCAGTGTACCCGGTTCTATTCGGGTCGCTATCCCTAATCTAGAGGTAGTTTTTTTCAATTAGGCTTCAAAATAAAAAGATTTTTTTCAGAAGAGGCACCTGATTCAACTCAAGATGAAGATTCACAGCCTGAAGCTCTTATCACTGCTTCTACTGCAGAAGAAGCACTCAAACAAAGATTAGATGTGTATCAGGTATTTTTTCACATATATTTTTTTACCTCTTTGAAATTAATTAAAAAATGGGTTTTTTTTTTAAATAATTTTATGAATTTGGTAGAAACAAGAAGCTGCCGCTCAAGAGGCAGGCAACACATCGAAGGCGCGACGAATGGGACGTATCGTGAAACAGTATCAACAGGCGATAAAGTCACACGCAGCGGGAAAATCAATTCCCTTTGATGAACTTCCCACTCCTCCGGGATACGCACCGATTCCTGGGGCACCGGCTCCACCTAAAGAAGAACCGGCTCCACCGGCGGCAGCTCCGGCTTTGGTAAAAATAACATTATCGGTCTCTTAATTAATTTGAAAAATAATTTTGAAAATATATGTGGCTGTTGAATGACTTCTATTTTCTCATTATTACAGCCAAAACCAGCCCAACCTGCTGGTTCTGGTGGGAATGACAGGCCGGGAAAGTTAAGTGAAACGGGACGTACAAACTCTTTGAGAAAAATGGGAAATCAGATGGTCACCACCCATGCGGCAAGACAACTGGCAGCATTGCTACAACGGCAGAAAGACTTTAAAGAGGCTGCCCTGGATGCAAAGAAGAAAGGTATGATGGGTGCTATCACGTTTATTTCAATTATTTTAAAGATACTGTAAATTTAGAGAACCCTTCGATTTATGCGCCGCAGGTCAAGGATCAATTGCCGGCTGGGGTGGGAGGGCTTGCTATTTTTTTTATTTCTGGTTAATGGTTGGTACATTTTCCTACTAAATAAAATCTATAAGTTTTTTTACAAATTCCTTTTTTTTTACCATGTCCTCACAATTTGGAGCATATGGACTTCTAATGGAGAATATCTCATCAAAAAGAACTGCTTGTTACTCACTTGCTCAATTTCTCTTTTCATGAAAAGAGTAAGGAAAGATAGATCTAGGACAGGAGTAGTGGTTAGCTTATCGATTCCGCTACTTTTAAACGTTACAGAATTTTAGGCATTGCAGATATTCATGCTAAAATCCCGATAAGGTTCACAAACTTCCCAACAAGACTATATTTTAAAAACACATATATCCTAAAGCGACTGAGTGTACAAACACACGTACATGCATGAATATAAAATTGCCAATTGAATTTTGAAAGCTAACAGACAATAGGCTGTGAGATGATTTTCTTCCCCCTATAGCACTTAAACTAAATGAAAAGGTTGGAGACTTTTTAAGCAGCTTTCCGAGTGTAGAGTTTTTTATTTGTGTGTTGAAAAAAAATAATGGGTCATCCTATACTAACAGTGAGTATAATATGAGGTTTATTATTTGCAAACATGGCTCATTCCAAAATGGTAAAAAAATGAATCTTGAATTTCATTTTGAAACACAATGTACATTTTTAGTTTTACATTACTTTGAAATGATATTTTGTATTCTAAATTTTGATTTCAAAAAATACTTTCTAAATTTATTTTTATCTACTAAATTACATTCTTGGTTCAGGTTTCAACAATTTTGGAATGAGCCGGGTTTGCAAATAATAGCCTCATATGCTGATATACATTTTAAACATATTTAACTGAATTCTAGCAACTATTCTCATCACTATATATCACAGGATTTCCCAAACTTTTTCTTCTATGGAACACTTTGCAAACCCGGAAATTTTAAGGGAACACTTATTTTTTAGGTTGTATAATTCATAATAGTATTTTTTTAAATATAGCATACAAATATGAGTAAATACAGCTCATACTGATTTTGATTAATTTAGTAATTGAATCGCAAATCTCCTTGGTATCTTGTATATTGATAAATTGAATTCTTATATCTAGTGTAGAGTCTAGCCTGTTATGACGTTGCGCTATGACGTTGTTGTAGTATCAAAAAATCCTTCATATAAATAGGTTGAAGAAAACGGAAGTAAAACTATAATAGCTTATTTTGACACATTGAGGGACTCTTTTGATAAACTCACCCAGAAATCTTTTAATGGCTGATCTTTGTATTTTGGTATCAAGTCAGACCGATTAAATCATTTGTATTTTCATAATTACTTGTGGTTAGGGCTACTGGTATAACTGTCATGGAAATGTATTGCGAATCTAGGAATTATCCTTACAAGTTTTTGGAAATATTGAGCTGCTTTCAAGTTATGGAGGTGTTTGCGGAACATCTATTCAGGTTCCATGGAACACCAGTGTCCTGATATATTATATGTCAACATTATAGAAACTACAAAGTTACGCTAACCCATAATGCTATGTTTTGTTTCAATGGTAAAATATAGTTGTGCAATTTATTTATTTATTTAATTAACATTGCACGAGGTTGACAAATTATTAATTTAAAACTTTTACAATGGAGAAAAAAAATAGTACAATTTAATATTAAAAGCAGTAGAAAAAAAAATGGCAAGGAAGTCAACTGAGTTAGCTCCGACGAACTCTACTTTAATACATGACAATGTCAATGGCAATGACAATCTGAAATGCCACGTATTGTCATTGTCTTACAAATATTCAATAATATTTTCAGGTGAAATTGCTGAGGCAAAAGAATATCTAAGAGTCGCAAAAGGACTCGATCCCCTCATTGAAGTCGCAAGAGGTGGACTACCGGTGGATCTAAATACTGTACCCTTGCCGCCGCAAGCCAAAGTTCAATTGGAAGAAAGGTTAATTGAGTTTTTTTACATCGCTGATTTATATATTCTGAGTTTTCAATTAGAATTATGATTAAAAAAAACTGTATGGAATTTATGAATTTTTCTATTGCAGCTATGACATGATAGGCGCAGAAGACTGCAGTCCTGTGGACGATGACGATCCGAGTAGTCTAACAAATCGCTTAGAGGAGCAACTCGTAAGTCAATTGAAACTTTGCATGGAGACCCGAGATCATCACAAAGCTCTCGGAGATGTCGCCGGAATGAACAGATTTGAGCATCTCGCTCTCACTGTTAAACAGGACCTGGATGTTGTTAAAATGGCTAAAAGGTAAATATAATTTCACCTTATTCCATGTTGGAATGTTTCAGTAAAATTGTGTCAGCCGACTTTGAATTATGTTTATATGAATAATTATGATTAATTTGCAAATTTTTCTTTTTAGATCAAAGACACATTCATTGAAATTCCACTATGAAAATAAACAATTTTCTATTGTTCAATGCTGTACAGACCTCGGCGATAATGATCTAGAACTAAATATTGTAAGAGGAATTAGTTACACAGTAGATAATCCAAAAGACATAGACACGTTTGTGAAATTTGAATTTCCTTATCCACAGGTTTGTACATTTCCAATAATATGACATATTTAATCTTACCAAGAATATAGCTTGTATTTTACTACAGTCATACTAGTTACCCTTTAGCTTCCTGTGGCGAGAGATTAAGCTGGACTTGGGAATTGACTCACTTAACTTCGAATCAAACATTAAGAGTCGACAATTGGCTGATTCATTCATCTCTGTATAAACAAAACAGTTCACTCTCTTATATTCTCCGTGAGTCACTCTGCCTGCTTTCGACAAAAATGTGTTTGAGTGAGAAAACCAGTGACAAAATTCTATTGAAGGGTTAATACTTCCCAAAAGAAAATGGTTAAAAGTATTTTTTAATTCATGTTCTAGGAAGAACCCGTTCGTGACAAGACGATCCTAGTAAAAGACACAAATAGCCCTGAATATAATGCCGTATTCCCGATCCCCATCAACAGAACGTCCAGGCCGTGTCTCAGGGTATTCAAAAGACAAGCTGTGAAATTAGAAGTTTATTCAAGAGGGTAAGAAAAAATGAAACAGCCTCGTTCCCGCTGCTTGCACTTCCATTTTTCTGTGGTGACGGGTTGAATGGCACACTTATTAGCACAATAAATCATGACAACTTTCATCTTAGTCTCACTGCTGGATGATAACAGTTCAGCTTGCGATTACTTCCCTGCTTTTAATGTGCTGAAAATATGAATGAATTATTATCTACTTAATGGAAGACTTGCATTACTTACTGTTTTATACAATGTGATATTTGCTGAGATAATTTTGTCCTAACCCATGAATGAAAAGCTTCAGGCTTGTTGCATAGCCATAAGCTTTTCGTATTTAAATAATAAATAATTAATCTTTATTATGCATTTGATAAAATCTAGCTTACTGGAACTATTAAAACATCTTAGTTAATTAATGTATTTCTTATGATACTATTCTACTAACGTGTAGACGTTGACTGAGTGCCTGTACCCTCCAGGAATTCATATTGCTGTCCAGTACTATCGCTTCTTACCGTGATTTGGAATGACTTGGTTACCAGCATCTCTTAGCATTACGAAATCTCAGAAACCTCGTTTCACGAGAATGATTTTCAAGTACTTAAAGCTTATATCATTGTATAGTTTCTCCTCTCAGCTTTTTCCTCAAACCTCCTCTAGAATCTCTGGTTAGTAATAAGTGATATGTCTCATACATACTATCGGAAGCTATTCCTTTTTTTTAATGGTTCGAATGTCGAATTTTTTTGACCTGGGAATTCTGATTCCTGTGATAGGGTAATGTTTAGACTTAAATATAATATACTTTGCTTTGAGACGTCAAGGAAAATAGTTTCAGCTAGTAAAAACCTTCACATAAATAATGAAATTTGAATAATACTTAGTATCATATTATAAAATACACCAAACTTTCGAACAGAATTTATGCATAATTTATAATAGATCTTTCTTTCATCGAGAGATCTAAATATTTTCTAATAAAAAAGATTTGTAATAATAATAGATTTATTCTAAATATATTTTTTTACAAAATATTCACTGCGTAAACAACACAATTCATCTGTAAAAAATGATGGAACATCAGCTAAAAAAAAATTCTTGAAGTTTCTGCCTATGCACTCAAGCACGCGCTTGGCGAATGTAAATCATCATAATTTTGAAATATCTACTTTTGAATGAAGATAGCTTCAATATAAAATTTAATTTTATAACTTCGTTATTCCACTTTCAACACGTGTCACATTTTGTAACACATCAAATATAGCTTTAAATTAAAAATGAACTTCCACAAAGTTACCGTCGAATCCATCGAAGAAGATAGCTTTATTTATGTGTTGCTTTAAAACTGTGTCACTTTTTTCCATAAATGCGCCTTTATTATTAGTTGATTCTTTTAAGATCAAGTGAATAAATAACATATACATACATTTAGTTTAAATAAAAACTAAGGTGGTGATTTTTGTATAATTTTCAGCATTTATGGATTCTTTGGTTATATTTGAGTGAAAATAAAAAAGATTCATTGAATAATGACTTCAAATGTAGGCGCTATAAATATGTTAGCAAAATACTTTTTTAATTTTGAACAAAAACAAAATAATTTTGCGAATTTGCAAACAATAATAGCTTGCGTTTCGTATAAAGCATGTGTGGAATTGGCTTACCGATAATGTGTTAATAAACAAATAGATCTTTTATCAAGATTTTTTATAGATTTTAGAAGTTTAATATTTAATGAACCAGTATAAAAGTAATGCTAGTTTCCTATTATAATGCACACTTTAATACATACTTGTAATTTAAAGACTTTTTCTGCAACATCTAAAAGAACTATATATTCTATGCCTCTGAATGAAAATGAATGTAGTGAATTACTTAAATTGAATGTAAAACAGGTTTAATTGTCATCATTTTTTATGTGTTTTTCATTTTCAATATAAATATCAAAATGTTGAGATTCCCATTATTGTTTGTGATTGATAATATTTTTGTTTTTATCATTCCATGTATTTCATCTATGTCAATATTTATCATCAATGTAGTTTCTGAAAAAAATTCTAATCCAAATTCCCGGTGCTGGTTGTCATGTATGCTAGAAAGATGTGAGTGTGTGTGTGTGTTTGAATAGGTGTTGCGGCCGACCATGCAGTTGCCCCTTCTCATGTTTCAGTGGCTTCTTCAGCCGCAACACCGTCATCGGTACGGTCACTGTCAAGCTGCAACCGCTCGAGACTCAGACTGTTTTGCACGACTCATTTGACGTAAGTTTTTATTTTAATTTATACACAAGTTCTTTCAATACATATTTGAGCATTGTAATTTTCTGAAAATCTTTTTTTATCGTTATTTTTGATCAATTACAAAAACAACTTTGACACAATGTGAATTTGAATATATTTTTTTTTATAATAGTTGATGGACGGGCGGAGGGCGGTTGGTGGCAAACTAGAGGTGAAGATTCGTGTCCGACATCCGATGCTGACTAAACAAATTGAGCAGACTTCTCAAAAATGGCTTATCATTGATCACTAATTTTATTATGGCATTGTTGTAATATCCTTACGAGCTTTAATTTAGTACATTATGGCTCCAAGCGCCTGCAATCTAGCCTTATGAATATGATCACTTTTTTTTGTTTATACGTCTCTCAAATTTTTTTTTTTTTTTATTGTACAGTTTTATTATAATATTTTATACTGCTGTAATCCTCAGTTAAGTGCTTGTTTTATTATTTTAATAATATTTTAGAAAGAATATTTTCTCATTAAAAATTCAATGAATATTTTTACCAAAATCACTTATCTTTTATTGAAAAAGTACCAGTATTAATTTGCATCATTCATCTAGATGCACATCTATATTTTTGAACGATTTAGTCATGTTTTATGTTAAGTTTCATAACAAGACAAAATAAGATTCACAATGTTTTTTAATAACATTATTTTTTTATTTTTATAACTAATATTCACAATACAATTTTAACCTTCAAATACAAAACAAAACAATCTTATTTCAGTTAAAGTCCAATTGTTTTTTTTTGGTTACATTCTAACTAGTGATTCTTTGTCCAAACATTCTGAGAATAAATTCCCGGGAAATTGATGCTTTTTACTAGTCTCCGTTCCCGGGACATTTGATTTAACAACCCGAGATTTAAAACTTTAATAAAATTTGCATAAAGTAGATTTTATTCATTCAATACAAATATATTTTGAGAATCTTTATACCTTTAGAACCTTTGTACATTTCGGATGGCAATAAAAAATAAGGTAAAAAACTTTTTAAATCTTCCATTTATTTAATAACATAAGTGTGACAGATGCTAGTTTGCAAAAATAACTATAAAATTACTGACCCAATGTTTTATTTTTCAAAATAAATGGTATCATCGGAAAAATCAAATGGATTCCTTAAACAGTGTGTAATAAAAAGCAGTATAAATATTTACAATAGAATTTTGTCATCTTTTTCAATATTTAACTTGAAAAATAAGTTTGCACGAGTTTTGAGTTATCGTCGGTGTTCATGCATAGAAATATTTGTTTTTAAAAAACTACTACTAATACTACGGTTTTGGGATGCGAGAATTTCCCGGGACATGAAAAAAGTCGAGACTTCAGAAACCTTAATACTAACCATGTGTAGAGTCACAAATATGGATATAGTACAACTTTTTGTGTTACTACTATGCCAAGAGGGTCAGTCAGAGAAAAGATGTGTCTGTCATCTCTTGACAAATAAAATAATGATTGTTGAATTCAATGATAAGTTTTGAAACGAAGTTTAGTGTCTTTTAATACATGAACTTACAGATTATTTTTCTCTGGCGGTTGGCTGGTGCACAGTGTCGTCAACACTGGCAAAGATTGCATCACAATTTGCTCAAAATCGCTGATACCAGCAGAACTGATGCACTTATAAAACTAGATTTTTGTTGGAATTTAAGACTTACCATATTACTTGTGCACCCTGCACTAGTCACTATTGAAAATGTTATTTGTATATTAAAATACAACGTGTGAGAAATGATAAAATCATTTGAGCCTCTGAGAGGTGAAGTGAACTCAGTGAGCTTGAGAAAAAATGAGTTAGATGCGTTATAATATTATACATGTCTTAAAGTAACGTATAAGTAAAGTGACATTAGTAAATAAATACGCACTGCAATAGTGTTATCTTCCTAAAATAAAAATATGCAATCCACCAAACACAAAGTAAAGACGTGATTGTACTCGAAAGTCCAATAGATTTTTTTACCATTTTATTACTTGGCTCATTTCATTTCTTGAGGGCTCATATTATATTCTGTATTCCTTATGAGATTAAAACATAGAAAAAAAATGTATATAATATACTATTTAAGTCATCGACACAGTGTTAAATACATGGCATAATTAAATTCAATGAGTTTATAAATAAATTCCTCCAATTTATTAGCTCTAAAATAAAGATCAATGTACTATTTTCATACCCACAGTCAACAATATGGAATAATTATGTCAACCAATAACTTTAAACAAAATTACATGTTACTAATTGTAAGCGTACTCACAAAAATAAAACAACATATGCAACTGTAGACTGATATACTATTTTTCTCTCGATAACAAGATCTATTGGATAATCTCAACAAAGAAAATGCAATTTTGTCATTCATTATTTCCTTAACTCGATGGCTGCCACAGACAAGATATCTCATAAAATTTTTCGTGCTCAACACGCCAGACACGAGTTATCTCTTCAATAACTAATTAAATTATAGCCGGCGTGCTAAGTAATTACTATTAATTATCTACTGCAGCTAAAAGGCTAAATATATGCCTGTTTGTGATGGTGTTTAAAAAATCATTTATGATATCGACTGTGGAAAGGAAAAAGGACGTAACCCACAGTTTTTTCAAAACAGCTTTTTTTCGATAATCACAATGTATCAACTTGATACAAGTTTTATCAAAAGGATGTAATCTGCAGATGCTGAATTAGTATCTAAATTCAACTTTTAAGTTTGAAAAAAGAGGAGCTTGTGAAAATTGAAACAAGAATAAAGACCGAAAAAAGGTTTTTCCTAGACAATTTCTTTAATTAATATAAGATTATGTCAATTAAATACCAGTTTAGAATTCCCCGTGCACTCAAGGTTGTGTATATTTCATAATTTGCATATGGCCCAAAATCAACAAAACAAAGTTTGCTATGTGTGGGTTACGTCCTTTTTCTTTTCCACAGTATTAAAACTGGTAATATATTAATTCATATTCAATTAATTAAGACTTCAAGTTGTTCCCTTTCATATTTTTATAATAATATCCACATTAAGCTATTTTTTGAATTACTTATACTATTTTGTTTCATTAAAGAGGTTTATAAGATCAACATATTATTTTAATGTTTTTCAGTCAATCGTGCTATTATATATTAGCTTATTCATTGAATTTTGTCATAAATATATTATTTTTAGGTTGTTAAAAGTTTGCTTTAAATTCTTAATTGTTTATCGAATATGTAAATTGACAAATTGAACTTACTTACTTACTGAAAGTGCCTGTAAAAATATGTATTTATTTGAATGTTAAATAATTGTTAGTATGCTTTTTGTACCATTCACTATATATAAAATAATAATTATCTATTTACATTTAATCTACAGTTTTCTCACTTGAATTATTTATCCCCCCCCCCCTTCTTTTACCTCGAATTATGTTAGTATTTTCAATATACCATATTTACTATTTAAAGAAATAAATACTTCTATTACTACGAGTTAGCAACAAATGGCTCTGTTCTTTTCACTGAGCTGTTATAGCAAAAAATATATTTTCTTTCTAATCAAAAGTTATTACATTTTTTTGATTATTTGAATTTTCTGTTATCCACACTACCCTCATCCCCAATCAATGTGGATAATCGTGGTTCTACTGTAATTTTATTGATATAATAATATAAGACTAAAGTCTTTTAAGAAATATTAAGAGATGGCACTATAAAATTTTTGATTTTAATATTATAAATAATATTTATTTTTTCGAAAAAGTACGACGTATTTTACAAAAGAAATGGCATGAATTTCACTCATATACTATTGAAAATGTTCAATCATCTTGTGAAACCAATTCAATTTTTTTTTTTGAGACAAGTACCAAGAAGGTTCTACTAGGTTTTGGTCGTGCAGCTAAGTGGTCGATGTCCTTTTGTACTATTCAGCACTGACAATTCGTTAATTGATTTTTCAATCGATTAATGAACAAAGACATGGATTGGCATGCATCTGATCCTATAAAATTGGGATATGCCGCAAGCGATTAGGCAACAACTAGCTCATTCCTGGTTTCATCCTTAAATCCTTATCCTATCTAAGCAATCGCTGAAGAAAATGAATAGCAAAGCTGGTAAACAGTAACTTCTTCTATAATTCTTTATTTAGATTTCATTTGCTCCACATTAACAGAAGACGAGGGTGAAAAAAAAACAACTTAATAATTTGTGTTATTTTTATTAATAAAATGTCTTCCTAACAAATGTTGATACTCAATTACAATTTATAAAGATTGATTATATATATTTTAATTGAAGTCTAGCTTTTTATATTCCAAATATATATTATAATTTTTCTTTTAAAGATGCTATGAAAAATAATAGTTACATCGTATTACGTGTCAAGAGTACCAAATATTTTATAGTTTGATCAATTCATTAATTCGTTTATAACTGGTTTTGTGAAATCATACTAATGATGGAAGCAAACAAATCACTTATAAAAAATTCTTTCCAAGATACTTATCCGGTTAAAACCACTCCATTATATGTACTTTTGTAATATTAATTAATTTCCTCAAGCTGAAGACCACATGTATGTAAATTAGGTTTTTTCCAGATTTGATAGGGTCAAACTAGGCACATGATTATTTTATGTTAATTCTTATTTACAAAAAGTTATGTAAATTATAATAAATATTTATCATGGAACTCCACCTTGAATGTTTCGCATTAATGTAGATCAGGGGTCGGCAACCTGCGGCCCGCGAGGCCTCGTCGTGCGGCCTGCGAGCCTTTTAAAACTAAAATATTTGTCTACACATGTTATTACAGTGTACTTAATGACATGTGACCCGAGTGCGGCCAACACTAATCCCCACGTAAAATATTTGGCACTTTTACAACAAAAGGTTGCCGACCCTTGATGTAGATGAGAAAAATCTTTAGCAATGGTATGACAAAATAACGGTAACTGCTTGTGACAAGCGTTAACATAAACATTCTAAAAAAAATCGTAACTTACATAGATCACGTAAAGAATAAAGTAAATCTCAACGTTTTGCTTTTTATTAAGCACTATTTTCTACTCGCAAAGCGTCAGAGACCGGTTATTTCACTGAACCCTTCATTATTTTGAGAGATGTGACCAACAATAGCATACATATTTGTGAGAAAATTTTATAGAAATAAATAACTTATAAAGTATCAACTATATTTAAGCGTACAGTTTATATTACTTCAAGTTCTTTTTAAAAATTGATAAAATTGAAAAAGAGCATGATATCTCTGAAAGTGCGGGGCCCAAGGTGGTTGCTTCTCAATTATTCTCAGGTGGTGACCATGGTCTCCAAGGCCATCTCTCTGGATCGACCAATGCTTCCAAGTATATGCAATGAGAGCATTTCACTGAATGTTAAATTTGAACCGTTCAAATTATGTACATTCACCCAAATTATCACAATATCAGCGAGAAGCTGCTGATAAATTAAACGTTCAAGCCAAAAACTATTTTAGTTCCAAGCTAATTGGGTTCCAGAAGTGAGGTTTTTTAAAGTAAAGGGTTGCCAAGCCCTTTGTAATGAAGTTGATGACATGTTACGGTTTTGACATCTTATGATATTGAAGTGCATTGGCCAACTGGTACTCAAATATAACGATATTTTTAGGAGAATTCAAACAGATATTAGAAAATTGTTAAATGATTCCTGTACCAAAATCACAGATATTTAATAAAAAAAATATGTGTTAAATATGGTAAAATTACTGACTGATATAGACTGCTTTGGAAATGTATAATGCCTCGGTCTACAATAAACGCCGTCGGCTGCGTACAGCATTACATACTATTTATTTATTTAATTAACATTACATAAGGTTGACAAATTATAAATTTAAAACTTTTACAATGAAGAAAAAAAAATAGTACAATTTAATATTAAAAGCAGTAGAAAAAAAAATAGCAAGGAAGTCAACTGAGTAAGCTCTGACGAACTCTACTTTAATACATAAAAAATAGTATTCGTCGAAACTCACCCACGTCTACGTGGAATATGTCGACATCCGAAGCAATATTGTTGAACACCGTTAAAGCTCTCCCCAGTGGCATCCCCATTGGCAGGTTGGTTCTACACCTTGGGAGAACAAACAATTCATGTCCACGATTTCTCAAAAAATAATCAGGTACATTTAGATTTACCTAATGTTAAGTGTCGAGGCATCTAAACGCTACATGCAGCGTGAAAACAATAATCATTTTTATAGGAAGCATTCTTTGTATTATTCGAGGCTTAAGAGTATTTTTAATCATATTAAAAATAATATTTTTGGTTATCTGTGTTTTTTGTTTATTTATGCCAGTTCTCCCCAGTACTAGCGAGATAGAGAGTTTATTGTATTATAGAGTAAATCAAAAATAATGGACATTCTCCGAACTGAACCTTTAAATAATGTATTAAGGCTGTGTTTTTAAAATAAAACCTTATCAATAATTTACGAGGTTATCAGTTACAGTTTTCTTGTTTATTCATACTTGACTACTTTCTTTATTGAAATAGACAGTTTTATATAGCAGTATAAATAAAGAGAAGGTAAATGATAATATTCTGATATTTATTGATGATAAGGCTATCTCAAGGGTCATTGGGAGGTTAAATAGGCCTGGAATAATCTTATGTTTTTATGCCACACCCCTGATGTCCCCCATCCCATTTAGACTTGTAGTATTTTTATTCTTGTACAACTTGCATGTACAATAAAATAAAATAAAAAAAAAGGGTCGCGCACCGGTAATTTGGTAAAATCGGTAAATTTTTTGGATTTTGGGATCGAAAATTCTCGGAAGAGCTAAAAAAAAACGTCCCGCGCTGGAAATTTCTGGGTTTTTGAAATTGACATGAAATTGTTTGAAAATCCCAAAATCGTCGACCAAGGTGCGAGCCGGTTGATAAAATTTTAGTCGCACTTAGTAGTGTATTTTTACATCTCAACAAAAGTTACATGTTGGTCGATGTTGCAGCACTCAAAAAAATAATTTCCATACCTGCTACTCAGTATAATGCAGGAGCTTGAAGTACATGAAGCCGATATATTTAAAGTGAATTTGAACCGCAAGGTGTTCAATATTACGACTGCATGACAACCTACGCAACTGCATACGGAAGACAGATCATCTTTATCGTTTCGTGGACGAAGGGTTTTGTTTGCAGTTTTAACGTCCACCTTTTAAGTTATAGCATGCACATGTACTCGGTCTCAAAATCATTTAGAACTTTTTTATTTCATTTTTTATTACATTATTCCTTGTTAACTAAATTTATTTTCATTTTAATAATAGTTTATTATCATTAATATTTATATTTATAAATTTTATTTTATGGATGTTTTGATGGATTCGGCGTAAACTTGATGAAAGTTCATTTTTGATATACAATTAAATTTGATAATTTTGTTATTCCACATTGAATAACAAAGTTTATTTCCACCAAAGTTGTAACAAAGTTATGAAATTAAATTTTATAAGACTGACAGTGCTCGAGATAATTTTTAATGAATATTTTTTTAATTGGTATACCACGCCCACCCCAATAGGCTTAGTCTTCAGTGACGGATTACCCCATAAGCGCACGAGGCGAGCGGTGCGCTTGGGGCCTTCAATATTAGGGGCTTCAAAATTAAAAATATTCTATAATACCCATAACATATTTTTAATTCAGTTTTAGTAATTCGAAAAATAGGGCCTCCAAATTTGATTGCGCCTAAGGCCTCCCAATTGTTTATTCGTCGCCATTAGGCTTGATTTCAATGTAAAAAAGAATCAATCTAATATAGAATGGCACATTTTCGACACCGTGATTGACAAGCGTATAATCGAATTGATGTATAAATAATTTATTTAAAAAAAACGCATTTTTTTTAAATTTTGATAATACAGCACACGGGTATAATGCTACAAGTTTTAATAATTGGAATAATTATTGTAAATTTGAATAAATCGAAGGTCTTGTGATCGCCATGTCGATGTTGTTTTTTGCAAAGTGCGGAATCAGTGGAAGAATATGCCGGCGACAAACAACTGGTGCCCCATGTGCTCCTAAATAGGTCAAGGTTGTCAGCATTTTAGCGGCCCCTTTATTCACTGTTACTCAGTCAGTTTCCAATTGATAAGTGGCTGCAAACCAGTTGAGGTTATTACTTTTTTGTTTTCCCTCAGCTATTTAATCAATTACAGAGTAAAAGTCTTATATTATTCCGTTCAAATATTTATCACGGAGTGATAACCGTTATGGAAAATAAATTATATATTTTTTAATATCAGTGGTTTGTAGGAAAGAAATACCAATGATAATTTCTTACTAGGAATTTAAAAAAAAACTACGATGCCTTCCTTGAATTGTTATATGTATATCGAATAATAAGTGGCATTTTTAAAATCTGAGATATCTAATCAAGCAGACAATATTCTAGTTAAGTATTTACCGTAGTATATTATATTCTTGTCGTATGTTATGTGTAAACCGTGTCGTTCCTATAATATCGTACGCCCGGGAACGAACTACACAATATGACGCCCCTTTTTTAAGTTAGTAAATTTTTCATCATTTAAAAAGGTATTATAATTTTATGAATCGCCATTTTTTTAAGGTCTGGTGTAGTAATATTGAGCTTAGAAACCACTGTCCTTAGTCCATCAGAAAGGCCACTGATGATGGGATAAAAAAAACCTCATTTCGTGTATTTGTAGAAGATAAATAAAAGTACATATCAACATATTTTTGCAATGTTCCTGACGGTGCCTCCAAGCTGTTTCCAAATACAAACTTTTCAGGTAAACCATCGTTTCAATGGAAAGCTCGAGCCCTGATAGTGGTTAATTGTAAAAATTGAGATAAACTATCGGGATGTAATGACATAATGATATAACTGTATGTACATTAAATAAAAAAAGGTTGTTCCAAAAGTATAAGTCCCATTTTGGCGCCCTCCATAATTCGGCACCCGGGGACATATACTTTCCCTGGTCCCCTTCAGTATGCCACTGTGTGACACCGGTGTGTTGATTTGTTAATGTTACTATGGCGATCTATTCGAGTGGTAATATCTGCTTAAAACAAGATGAATATTTATAGATCTCAAAAACCAAAAGTTGGCGAAAGAGAGAATACGCCGAGTTGGTGTCAGATAGTCATTTAATGCATTCGGAGTCCATACAATTAACAAAATATAATATGGAATTATAATATTTAAAGTAAATTAATTTAATCAAACTGCGTATTATTGGAAACTTTTATTTATCGTCGTTTCCTTCAAATATTAATTTATATTTAATAGTAATAATTGGAGTGATAAATGATAAGGTGTGGGATATATGTTATTATTTTATTGTTTTCCTACTTTGAAAACAATCACTTGCCGCTGCGTAGTTGACAATATAAGTAGTAATTAAAAAATATAAGCTTAGGTGAATATTTTATTTTAAATATTTATAACTTTGATAAAGGAATATCTATCAGCATTTTGCTTTTTCAGTGGAGTTGTAGTTTCAAAAGATAATTACTTAACTTCTTTGTTCACCGCATTATTAACGATGACTGTATCTTGTGACGCACGATGATATCACAAAACGTATAAACGTTGCCTTTCTATCTAACTTAATAAAAATATCATATATATATTTTTAAATGAATACACAGAATATACCCAGTTGCGGATTACCCCATAAGCGCATAATGTGCGCGCCAAACCTTAAGGGCCTGAAAGTTAAAAGTCTTAAATCGGTACTTTTCAGGAGAACCAAGACGAGATTTGCATTTATGTGAGTATAAATATAAAAATGTGATGTTTCAACGTGATTTATGGTAATTCGGCACCGCTGGTTTGACTGGTCATATGACTCTTATCGGCATAATTTGTTAGCATACAAGGAAAAGCGTAAAATTTTACGATTTTGAACAATTTTGACCAAGTCATAGAGCTAGGTGATATCTTTTACTGGTCAACTTAATTGCCAAAATATTTCACAACATGAATAAATGCATACTGACCAAATCAATCTATGCCCATGAACATTGTCTACAAGGAAAATTGATCAAGTCAAGATTAAGTTGACAGTCAAAGAATGTTGGAAGAACCGTGTGGTGGACAAATGCTCCAAATAAAAAGCGGATATGGATATTTAAAAAAATGGAAACGATAGAAGTACAAAACCTAGCTCACTCTGTGATCTCAAAACGACGATTTATTATACTAAATAAACTTAATTATGCTAATTTATATGTATTTTTTTTATATGTTTGCTCAATTTTAACTGCCAAAAGAATAAATAAATCATTTACAACAGTTGATGATTATTTTATTTACCTTACTAAGTCAACTTTAATTTAACTGCTTGAACTCTCTTCAGTGAAAACTGGCAATACTATTTTGTTCAAAAGACAAATTTTCTAATAAAAAAAAATGTTCTTAGTAAAAACAACATTGCTAAAGCCTTATATCATATAAGGCAAAAGACAATTTCAAGTAAATATTATTCTCGACAACGATATATGTATAATATAATACAAGACAACGTGTAAAAATAGCTCAATACAATATTACATTAATTGATTATTTATAATAAACAACATGTACCAGAAAAACCACTTATATAAAATATTTATAGTATTGATGAATAATTTTATAATGCCCAATTATGTAAATTAAAATCGTTATGTTTAAAATAAAACAAAAACCAGTAGGAACCAGATTTACGATAGTTTGTGCACTATCGTCAATTTTAAATTCACGTCACATTACCGTACCGAGTTTTTTTTTTTGGCTGAAGTAATAAGCATGTAATAAGTATTTTTATCTGTCTTATATGTCAGAATTAAAACAAAATAATTTTAAGATAAATTCATATATGAAGTAACATGGAATAAGACAAGCACCTTATTAAAATTCCGTGACTCGTAATTGCAATTTGAGGGTACCTACCTCTACAATGTTTCCAGACGACCATTTTTTACGTAAATTTAATCCCTTGAAAATCTTTACACTTTCACAAGATGATGAAATAAATTATTTGAAAGGGCTGAGTTACTCTGTCTATTTTAAATGCTCTAGATCAGCGATACTCAACATTCGTCTGGACCGCATGCTGGTTTTAGCTACATTACTTGGGCCTCACCATATTAATAGTAAGACGTAAATATACCATATACTATACGTCACGGTTTCTCAATCAGGGGACACATCCTGTTCCAATGGGGCTACAGAGAAAAAATGATTTTAGAGGAGCCACAGCACAGTTTTGGGGGTCCACGGGCAAATATCCATAAACCCACAGGTTTTGAAAATCGGACAGCGACAAAATATTTTCAAATTCCGGTAAGAGTCAAAAAAATCAAATTGTAAATTCTGGGAACGGCTAAAAAAAGGTCTCGCGTCTTTACATTTTGGGAAATCCGTAAATTGCTGGGTAAATCTGCCAGAAAATTGGAATTGGGGGCCACGGGCCCAAAAAGGACGTTGACCTATTTACTAACCGCACTTAAGTAATTCCTTTTACGAACATAATTTAAAAAAACTTTCTCCTGTAAAAATTATAAATTGTCCGTTACGATTTTCTGCCTATTACGGGTTTTCCGCGATGAAGGCTTTTCCATATTTTTGCTGATTTTATTAGTCGGCTTAACTCTACAAATTTCTATGTCCAAGCTGACACGTGAAATGTTATTTGGAAAGTTTTTTATTATCAATTATTTATCTCTTAAAAGCTTTATAGACTGTGTCATGTGACTATCCCGAAATTTAAAGCTTTAATGCCAAGCACTGGATAAAAAAAAAGAAAACAAAAGACTATCCATAGCATTTTAAAGAAACTTGATGATTTTACATACAATTATTAATATTCGATTTGCAAAATATTTATTTTATAATTAAAGTATAACAAATACATACGCTGCTACAAAATTGAAACATTTAAAGAGCACATTTTTAGAATCTATTATGATAGTTTTAATTTGAGAATGATAACGCAATAATGTCGTTAATTACTTCATTTACCTCGTGAAGATGACGAAATATTATCACGCTGTTCATCAGCTTTTGTGAGTGAAAAATAGTGCCTATATTGTACCGGTTATAAAAACATGCAAACTCGTCAAGGATTTTAAACATGTAAATATATCTTAATGTCGATTAATTTACCTGTAAAAGTACATAAGAATAATATTACTTACGTCTTTATATTATAGAAAAGGGTGAATTTTCATTTCCATTCCAAAGTTTTTTTTACTATGCGTTGTGTTTTATAACCAATGTTATTGCCTATACAGTGGAACCTCTTATAACGAGTAATTCACATAACGAGAAAAACAGATTGTGAAAAAAATGCTCCTTTAACGAGCGACATTTCACATAACGAGTGACGCAGAAAGAGAAAGTCCCATCTTCACGTCACACACCTGTGAGTGTCCACTCTAATACCATGGGACTGGGTGGATGACAACGATATTGATGAGCTTGTAGAAGAGTACAGTCAAGAGCTGACCACCGAAGAGCTTATGGAGTTACATTGATTTTCACAGCAAGAAGTTATGGAGAAGAGTTTGTTAGTGGGGAAGGAGGAAGTAGCAGATCAACAATCTTCTGGCGCAATAAGAGAAAAGCTAAAAGCATGGGAAACTGTTGCATCGTACATTGAGAAGCATCATAAGGAGTTGGCTATGCGTTTTACAAATGTATTCAATTAAAATGCTGTGCCACATTTAGACCAAATTTTAAAGGAAAAACCGAATATCTCTAGACAGCTATCTTTGAATTAATTTTAATTTATTAATAATTAATTTCAATGAATTAATTATTTGTCATAAATTCATACTAATAAACTAGTCGATTTTTTTAAATTGTTTTTTTGCGAATCGAAATCGCATTCCAGGTTGTTACGCTTACAATTTAAATATGTAATTTTATTTTAATAAACGTTAAAAATATAAAAATTGATTTTATTTTCGGCATGGAACGCATTATTGTATTCTATATTGTTTTATATCGGAAAAATGTTTCGCATAACGAGTGTTTCACATAACGAGTAAAACTCTGGAACAAATTCAACTCGTTATGAGAGGTTCCACTGTACTTGGTTAGGAAATATTTCAAATTCATATAGATTACAAACACGTTTTGAGACCGAACGAAATGGTTTTGATCCCGTGGCATTTATAAAATATAAAATTTGTCTTGCAAAGAATTTTTATAATATCTCCCGTTTGTCATTTGTAAGACCCGAACATTTTAACTCAACTTGAGTTGAAATTCGATGCTGCGTTGTGTTTAAAAACTATTGTATATGTACATAAATTTGGTGCGTCCCCAATTTTCTGCTGATGTTTGTAGTGTAGGATATCCCTCAATGAGCCCGGTGATGACGTAAACACGTGAACTCTTGACATTTGAAAGCTCTAACAATACAATGACGTCAATGACGAGCCTTTTCTGGGTAGATCCACTATGACGTCATTTACGCTCTCTTGAATAATATCCGGCTTCTAAGAAATTAAAAAGGCAATATTTATTTCCAAGCATTTACATATACGTATCATAATATCACGTGAAAATGACCAAAGTTGCGTTGTTTGCATCCGTGACTCATTTATACAACGCATTATAGTCACATCAATACTACGATAAAAACCTGATTTCATTGTTTAAAATGACCTCAAAATAAATTCATTATTGTGGTCAGTTGACAGACAGAAAATCTACATTGAAAATTTGCCGACGATTTATGATAGAAGAAAATGATTTGTTTGTATGTAAACAAAAATATTGTTATGAATACTTAGGTTTTATGAGTCAACACAATCGACATGACTATACTATGTATTCTAATAAGAAAAATGCAATACATATAAATTATTATAGGACCATGAAATATTCTTGTTTTCAAATATTATTTTGTATTGCATTCAAACCATTTTTACATAATATGTGCAGCTTTTTAGTGTAGATTACGTTCACAAGATGGCAATAACGACCTGAAAGTAACAGTTTTTTTTAATAATGTTCTTTTATCAATTTCTATTGGGTGCTTAAAAAGAGCTTAGGTATCATCAGCGACGTTAGTTATCGCGGGCAAAATGTTACTTGGTGTCACCCAGTGGTGTAGGAAGGGGTCCTGCCCAGTAGAGTAGTGGTAAATAAATATGTACCAGGTTGGTCATTGATGTCTTCCCTATTTTTTTTTATATCCGTCCGAAGATAAAAAACCACAAGTTTTGACAATTAAATCAATAAAAAAACACGCAAATAACGCCATTAAATTAATTAATTTCTTCGCGTTACGTGTATATTTTTTTAAAAATCCGTCGAGTAGATCAATTTTGATATAATGCTTTAAATTTTATTAACAGTTTTTTATATATATATATGTACTTGAAAATTAAGCTACAAGTCAAAAAGGTGGCAGGGCGGCGCCCTGGCTCATTTTCAGATCCCAGGTCGCCGACCTGGTCCCACTACACCACTGGTCCTGCAGCGCGGTCCTTGAATTTGGCGCCAAAAATATGTCCTCTAATTTTATTTTTGAATCACTTCTCCTATTTTTATCTATGGATTAGGAGTTTTTTTACTACAGGTGGCTTGATGTTTTTATGTATATGTAAATATAATTTCTCAAAAAATATTGCATTTATTTTTTAAAATGCCGCCCCCAAAAACGTGCCGCCCGGGGCGGTCCGCCCTCCCGCACCTGTCTTGCTACGTCACTGGTGTCACCACATTATGTAATTATAAATCATATAAACCTTATCAATCGGAATTTCCTTGCAGAATCATATTGCGATCAAATTATTGGAAAGTATTACGGTTGTAAAAGTATACATTTATAAAATTATTTCAGATATCTATCGAAATTTATCATACAAACATAAAGGAACAATTATTATTTATCCACTCTGCTACACATCTTTTGTTCTTATAAGGCCATACGAGGTGATATGAAGGTAGCACTATCAAAAAAAAATACATTGAGAGTAGGTATGCTTTTCGAAAACCATTTTTATAATATTTTAGTGAATTTGGTCGACAATATTCGACGACACCAGGAAATGAATAAAAGTTAGTATGGATAATGTAATAGATAACTACATTTTATTTGTATGGCTTTCCTTTGTTTACATTTATGCAAATGAATTTGACAATGTTTATCTGTTTTTGTCGTAAAAAATGTTATTTTTATATAAATTATTTTGTACGACGTAATTTGTAAGTCGTCTTATAATTTCGATTAGATATAAAATGACCCTATTAATAATTCTCTTTCCAGACTATTTTAATATCCGACTGCTTTGTGCCAGAAACAATGATTTCAAATGATTCACTACAAAAATAACATGTTATCCAAAAAAATCATCAAATTCTAGACCAACAGGGATGGGCAAAGTCCACAAGTATCACGCTACAAACAAAATTACTCGTTATAATATCAGCCCACGCGAACGTGATTGAGATAAGAAAATAACAATATTGAAAAAAAAATGCATAGAAGTTTTAAAAAAATTGGCCCATGAGGGGATCGAACCCGCGACCTTCGCGTTATTAGCACGACGCTCTAACCAACTGAGCTAATGGGCCAGATGGTCAACTGGACAAAAATATAACATATATACCAATATTATTACGAGCTTACTAAATGTTCGTGTTATAATAAATATATAAGTTATGCAGGTAGACCTTTATTATATTTTATTGAATTTTCCATCATGGTTCCATTTTTTGTTCCAAGTTGATGAGAACGTAAAAATATTGTTCTGGATTTCATAACTGTCGCCTATATCGCCTAAATATCCAAAATATATACATACATACGTAGAATATGTATGTAGTAATTTCGTAAGTACGTTATTGATTTTCTCAATGCGGTAGCCTTGCAGGCTGACAGACCGGCCTTCAATCGCGTGTACCTTGGGCTGTGACGTAGCTTGCGCCCTTGGGGCGGGTTCGTTTCCTTGGGAAACGCCAGAAGGGTGCGGTCAAGGGAAATTCTAGAATTCCTAACCTTGTGCATTTTCTAAATTTTATTGCGCATGTCTCTACCATGTTGATTTACTAAACCAATGGCATTTTCTTGTAAATATGTTTACTTAAAAATCTTATTTTGTTAGGTTCTTTTCGTGATAATATTAAAAACGACTCCAACTCCGAATTATTTTTTTCAATCATCGCCGCTTAACTTAGATTATAATATGTATACCATCAGATCATTTTTAGTCATTTCAGCATGTAGAGACAACACACTTGTTGTTTGAATCCATCATTAAATATTTTTTAGAAAATGGGTTCGAGTCGAAAGGTTTTTCCGACTCCGGGAAAAACACCTGACTCCACAGCCCTGTTATTAATCATATCAACAAACAAAAATATTTCTACAATAATTTGCTCAGTTTTATACCTACCACAATTATTTATGTTTTAGCGCGTTCAAAAAGCTTCGTTTGAAAATTAATTATAATATTAAGTATAAGAATATACCGTAAATTTTTAGGTTCAATAATGTACATATTATTATGTGTAAATGAATTATATACCTATGATAGTAAATTAAGATAGTTGTAGATGGGTACCGTGCATTAAAAACACATTGAAATAAAATCAAAACCCACGCAATTCATAATTTTAAACAAAATTAAAAAAGGCACGTTTAATATCGAACAAAGAAACTTTCATAAAAAATATCTTCTATTTTAATACTGACGTCATTGATTCAACAAAATGGAAATGTCCTTCTACAAAGTTTATGTTATTTCAATATTACCATCATTACAATTAACATCGTTTATTGGTATGTGAATTCATTTGCTAGGAATCCAAATCTTATAGGTATAAATATATAGGTATAGTAATCCGTTCTTCGCCCACTTCGTAATTTTGAGAGTCAATTACTGATAATGGAAAAAAAGCTTTGTGCTGGTTGTACCAATTGTTATTTCAACTACATACTGACGTAACTTGAAATATTGCCACTATGTATAAAAATTGATAAGCACTATTAAAATTTTGGACGTGAGTGTTCGATTCCCTCTTAGGAATGGACAAAAAAACTTGCATGTGATTACAGAGAATTAGGGGAGAGGGGTGTTTGACTCGCTAGTAGCGGATATAATATTTCTGACCAAAAACAAATACAAATGATAATGATATTTTAATCGGAGATTTTGGTAACGTTGTATACAAATGAAGTATACATGATATTTCAAAAAAAAGCTCTCCGATCGCGCGCACACATGCACAAATTTGAATATAAAATATCGATGTTTTGTCTAATTTATTCAAATTTGATTGCAATAGATTGTAATGATAACTTTTGTTTTCAATGATCTCCAGTTAGTTGTCTCTTGTCTCGCATATGAAATAATTCATAAAACAATTATTACTTTTAGGGTGTTCACTGTCAATACTTGGTGGAAAGGCATTATATTAATAAGACAATGCTCGCAATGAGCGAAACCGGTCCTGACATATTAAATAAAGTGAAATGAAGTACAAAGGATTATTGTGTTTTTATTAAAACAATTATTAGATACAGTTGTCACTTATGGCTTAGAGCTGTGCTTCTCAAACTTTGGTACGCGTAAACCCCCGGAGGGGCGGGGCGAGTTTGGTGGTGGTACGCGCTGCATCGAACTTTGGGTGCGCCCGGGGCAACAGGCAATTTACTCTTTTTCGATTTATTAGAAATAAAATAAAATTTCCTCGGTTTCGAATATTCTTAAATATGATTTGACGTAAACGTCGCTCACAGAGCGTACATTCGTTCTCCACACTCTCTCTACTCTACTTTCAATATGGCCCTTGCACGACCCTGAGCCAAAATCTTCCTCATAACCAACTATTATAAGCCTTTCCACCAGCTAGGGCCTAGTTTCCGTTCAACATGCATTCCTGGAGGCTTATCGCATTCGGAAGAAGAACAATATTGTTGGAATTAGCTTTAGATGTATTCTTGAAAAATGTTTAAAAATAAGGAGTGTACTTTAACATAATTATGGTTGCAAATTCAATATGCGTATCCAGTTTTAATAGAGAAAGTCCTGAAATAAATCTTGCCCTTTCTAACTTCATATATATGTGAAGTTGATTTTTTTACCATTTGAAGATATTAAGTGTGGAAATACACGAGCAACATTTATCTGCCTCAAATGACAGCTCGCGTCTCGGAGATCCTCATGTTTTTATACTAAGCTCTTATTGGGCGCACACACGGCAGCATTCTGCAGCGGACCCTACATATGTCCAGGTAGTCGGCTGCTTATTGTTACCGACACCGGTACCTAAATGTATTTTCCCCCCAAGTCAAAAAAAAAAGAACAGGCTTTTCAATGTGGAACCGGATCTCAGATTAAAATTAACAACCAGGGAACCAAATTATGTCGATTTGTCGTCTCAACATAAATAATTTCATCACTCTCTTTAATTAAAATGAATGTTATTTAATTTTTATTGTAAATGGTTTTTATTTTGTTTATGTACTAAAAATAAAAAATCGATATATTTTGATTGTTATTAAGCACATATATGCATTTTTTTTTTTGACGCGGGTTACTTGGTGTTACGAAAATTATAGAAGAGGTACACAGATGTCGAAAGTTTGGGAAGCACAGCTTATAATGAATATTGAACCCAACCACACGTAACCAAATTGTATCTCAAATTTTACAAATTCAAACTAAATTAATACATATCACGTCATGATAAGATAATAGATATTTATTTACATATCTTGTATCTCTGCTAAAAGTTTATTTATATTGAATATTTATAAATAATTATTCGCAATGAAAGATACAAATTCATATTGATTAATAACTTTTATCGTAAATTATCATATAATCTAGGTCGTCAGAGTCTGGTGATTTTCAAATGTCGTTGTCAAACGTTATAATTAAAATTTAATCAAAGGTATCGGCTTAAATTTTTGTGGAATTCCCCCGCACCTTGAGATAAAAATATTAAACAGATAAAATCATTGATGCTATAGGTTTTCAAAAAATAAAATAAACACTAATTACCAAACTATGAAAATTATCTATAATCATCAGGTCCGTCCGTTACACTTACGCCATATGTATGCTCTTTGAACGCGGGCGGCTACGACATGAGGGCGGTATTACATGAATACATATATGAAGGTATATGAATCAGGACCGGATTTGCTCATCACGAGCGTTTTTAACTGATATTGATGAAATGCTCGTGATTACCCATACTAATACTTCCATGTATTTTTAATATAATGTCTTTCCACCAAGTATTGACAGTGAACACTTTGAAAGTGAGATAGATGTACAAATATACCCTCAAAATGGAGTTTACTGTTAGATTTTAAGGATACAACTTATAAATGTATGTATTCTCTGAAATCTCTAAAGTAAGAAGTTGTGTATATTTTGTCCTATTTGAAAAAAAAATCATTGACACAATGCCTAGCACGTTAGTTGCTTGTTATTTAAGATGCACTATAAAGGTTTTATCGTTGATTTATTATTATAGATATTTGTATTATTTCACCGTGTAATGAAACAATATTTTTAGACTTCGCACTAGAGCGGCCGACCACTCAGGGTGGGCCCGATATTATTAACTACACAATAACGATTTCAACATTATTGCAGCACATCATGGGTTTATATTTCTATTTTTCCTTTAAAGATCATACAGAGTACATTATTATTTATGTAAATACAGCAAAACCTCGATATAACGAGCACACATTCTAATAGACTGAAAGTTTTTGAAAAAGCCCCGTTTTGTTAAACATATGTAAGCCGCAAGAGTCAACGTTCGTAATAAAATTCTGCACATAATTGGCACGTGATTCCACAACTGCAGCAGTTTTAACGTGTGCGGGCTGTTGATTTGATGAGCGCTAGCTCATACGCCATATATATTTAAAAACAAATTATTTTATTAATCCATTTGTAGAAACTTCTTTCGCTTTGCATATAGATATATTATATCAATAAATTGAAACAATTTTGCAAATCCTCTATTATACGAACACGTCCTTACCATATCAATATATGAAGTCTACTTTTTTAAGACTTAAAACATTTTGTTACTAACTTCAGATAAATAAAATCCCAAAGTATGAATATTCCAACCAATATCTTATTACTAAATTTTATAACATCATAAAAACCCAAAAAAATCATACACAACCACATTACATTACTAAATTTAATACATTATTTATATTGATGTACATATTATACATATAATATACTTAATAGAAAGGCAGAACCCCCGGGTCATTAGTGACAAAATTTGTGTGAATGTACATAATTTGAACGATTCAAATTGAAGAAGTTTTACATTTCAATATTACGAATGCGTCACATTATCCACACTTGAGTTGCAATAGCTCTAAACTGACGTAGGTAGGAAATTTTGCAAAACAAAATTCTACAAAATATAATCAATTGTATTTTGAATCAGTTGTGATTAATTAATTGAGGTAATACATATCGACTGTGAAAAGGAAAAAAGGACGTAACCCACAAAAAGCAAATTTTACAGGAGGCACAAAAAACGTGTTTTGATGATTTTGGGCCATATGTAAATTATGAAATATATACAATCTGGAAGTGCACGGAGACGTCTAAACTGGTGTTTAATTAACATAATCTAATATTAATTTAAGAAATTTTCCAAGAAATACCTTGTTTCCAGTATTTTTTATTGGTTCCAATTTTCACAAGCTCATATTTTTTCAAACTTAAAAGATAAATTTAGATACTAATTTGGCATTTTCAGCTTACATCCTTTTGATAGAACGTGTATCAAGTTTGATACATTTTGATTATCTAAGAAAAGCTGTTTAAAAAAAAACTGCTGGTTTTGTCCTTTTTCCTTTCCACAGACGATATGTATGTATGTATATTGTAATTTTCATACGTACATATTCAAAGGAAGAAGTGAGATAGAAACAAAAACAAGAAACAAAAATATTGCATCTCATATAAGTTTTGTCATTTTACACATAGTACATATTATTGACTCGGTGTTCAAAAAAAGCAACAAGCTTAGACAACACGAGTGTCGGGTGATGACGCGACATGACGTAGCGATGTCTATCGATTTCCCAGCAAACGCCTACGTATTTAGCTTATAACTAGAGTGCGAGGGGGACAGGATAACCGCTACGGCGGGTGACGTCACTATCAGCCATGACGTCACCGCGCGCTCATCGGTCTGACGTACGTCTGCTCTCGTGGAAAAATCCCTACCGAAAATTCCAGCGTTTGGCATTCGAATTTCGAATTTCCCCATCTTATTATCTTATGTCTAAATGATAACTACGATATTTCCCGCCGCATGTAAGCAAGTTTAAACATGGAATCTTTTTCTTTAGTGCGTGTTTCAATTTACAGGATAATTTTTAAATTTAAATATACAGTAATTATTGTATGTACTAACAATAATTAAACTTTTTTAAACATACTTATAAATGTACTCAAAATGATGTGTTATAATCGAATTGACTATTTTGTATCGTTATGTATTCCGTGATATGTTTTTGGTAATGTCATTCACAATATATTTTTATCGAAAAAATGTGCTTTGCACTCGTATGAGATAAAAGCAAATCACATAAAAATATTTATTTTCATAAAACAATATATGTTTTGCTATCTTTCGTCACCATGTTAACATCATCAAGCAATATGACAACTCAAAATAGCTTCGGCTATTAAAATTCATAATAACGACTTATTGAAATATTGAAAATAATAACTGTTCCCACACAGAATATATCGGTATATAAACCCATAATTCTAACTTCATGAAATACGTGATACTCTTTGGTCAATTGGTTGACAATTAGTCCTCGATTGATCTCATCTGCCAGACGTGTATCCAGACGCATGAAAATGCACAATCCTTTAATGCTCACTGACACATTGAGAGTCAGGTAAAGGTCAAGATCAGCTATAGTCAACCTGCGGCCCGATCAGCTTTAATGTGCTGCCCAACAAGTGTTCAATCATCTGGTGTTGTTTTAAAAAAATTGGTTTGCAAGCCGGCACGTGCGATGTATTAAGAGTTGTCTATTAATCAGGAACAATATTTGATTTAAAAGATAATAGTTTTTATCAACATCAAAGATTACGTTAATGTTTTAGTAATTGAATGAATATTTAGTATAAATTTGTATTTTTGTATACTCAATCTTTTATATTTTTTTGGCTTGTTTTGTTGTTACTAATTGGCTATATTTATGGATTACAAATAATATATTACGTCTAACGTAAATTTTTTTGTGGCCCAGTGGGGAAAAAAATTAAGTATGACCGGTTACGACTGTCGGAGATCAGTGAAAAAAATAGAAACAGTTCATAATTTACGTTTTTGGTAGTAAACGTCGTTAAAAAATTGTAACGGTTTTGATAGTTTTAAGATAAATTTTTAAAGAACGAAACATATGCCATTTATCAGCGGTCGGCAACCTTTTTGGACTCGCGGACCACTAGATGGATTTAAATGTCAAAATTTTGATCCAGCGGACCACCAAATGCACTTTTGTAGTGCAATGCATCAAGATATAGTATGTATGTGTTACGAGATTCAGTTGATTTTTTTTCTGGTGATAGGATTAAAAAATTAAAATAATGTCAGATTTCTCTGCGGACTACCAAAATTTCCTCGCGGACCACCAGTTGCCGACGGCTGCCATTTATAGTTGATATATAATAAATATATATGTTCATTGCGAAGTAATCGATTTCATATGTAATTTATCATTTGACTATCGCTGAACATATTGCAAATAAAAAATAATTATGTCACGTTTGTTTTTCAATTAACATGAAAAAATAAAGTTACCTTCAAAGTAAACAAAAGATAACAAATAAACAATTCTCGACTCTGAAGGATCGGCGAAGCATTTTTATTTGGTTACGTTACCTGTTGAGTCGAAATGGCATCCGTAAACATTATAAGCGGCCATGGGCATGTTTTTCGGACGTTCGAGATTACGTTGGAATAGTCACGTGCGCCACTGCGTCAAAGTAACAAGCATTTTCGAAAACAACCGATAGGCTAAGTCCATTCCGCCGAAAGACCTCGCGGAAAGAGTGACTATTGATATGTTCAGCCGCAAGGACGATACAGATTGGATTGGTTCAATCACCAAAAAAGTATTTATTTAAAGGTCCTCATAGCGAATACGATAGGTTAATCATATGAACAAAATTTCCCATCTTAAGAGCACTTCAAATGGTAATATTACTACAACAGATGGTGGCGGGACGGCATGACAGTATGAGAAGAGTCTATTCATGAAAAAGGAGAAAACAATGATAAAAAAATGCTTTTCGGATTTATGTTGTTAATAGTCATTATTATCTGACAACATTCGTATACTCTTAAATTATTTTATGGAAATTTCTTTTTAAATATAATACTAATTGAAGGATGGAAGAAAGTAATCTAAGAAACATAAAAATCATTTTATTTATATATTTTTCTTTAAAAAAAAATATCTGCTTAATACCGATGCCACTAATATTTTAAAATCATACGAGATAAACTCTTTTTTTGTGTTTTATTTAAGTCATTTGAGAGTCGATAGTCGACACCAAACCGAGGAGAAAGAACGTCACAAACACCCACGTCTAGGAATTTCCATTTGAATAGAAAAAATATATTGATATTGACATGGACATTAAGGCGCCCAATCCCGGGATTGTGACAGCACTAATTCCAGGATTTCGAATTCTCTAAAATTTTGTTAAAACAGGCAACCAGATAATAAAAAAGATATCAATTTGTTATCATTTCGGGAAATTTGCAAATTCCTGGATTTTTTTTAAATCGTCATGCAAATAAAATGTTTGAAATCTGCACGAGAGCTAAAAAAAAGGTCCCACATTTTTTCATTTTGAGAATTCCGTATTTTACTAATTAATTAAAATTTGCCACTAAGAAAAAATTCCATTTCCCGAAAGAGCTTAAAAAATCGATGTAATGGTGAATGTTCAATCCCGCGAACTCTAAATCTCAGGATTGGGAAAAATGTGAATCCCGAAATGCTGGGATTACAAAAAGGGTCCGGATTGGATGCCCTAACGCTCATATAAAAATTGATTTTTTTTCACAGTTGAGATTCATTTATTATGGAATTACTTTCCATTTAAATGACACAACTGATAATTACAAATAACAATATAAATAGCATTTTGAAATAAACCATGGAAAACAAAACGCTTCAGAATTTACGTAGGTATATATTAATTATCATTAATGTTTCAAATGTCAACGAGCAAGCATTTCCATGTAAGAAACAAAACTGGCACAACCGCCAGAAAGCCTAATTAATATATAGAAATTTTCTTATAAAATAATTACTTTGCGCGGGAAATACGATCATCACAAACATCTCGTGATATTTTGTTGTAACTATATGACCTTTCATACTAATTTGTTAGACGTGGTTCAATTCCTAATCGATGTTGTTTTATCGAAATGTTCCCATTTATTTATGTGTTGCCTTGTTTACTGATATATTGTTTATGGATATGCTTATTACTGAAAGATCATTGAAGTTAAAAATAAATTCTATTAACGATCGTTATAAATTATGTGACGATATAAATAGCATTTTAATAAATAATTATACTGTAACCTATGATAAATAATAATAACAAACAATTGTCTACGTGCATGATGGCATTAAAGTGAACATAGTTTGTTTGTTTGTTTATTTGCCAAAGTGATAATACTTGACATAATATTTTTGTTTAGATTTTTTTTTTCGTAAACATGTACATAATTATATAAACATAATGTATATTGTATGTTACCACACCTAGGGCATCCAATTGACCGTCCATAGCAACAAACCGGTTTTTTCAAATAAATAAACCGGAACTATTTTCATAAAACCAATTTTAGTATCATAAAAACCAATATTCAAAAATAAAGCGCGTTTTTCTTACTTAAATATGAACGAATAAAGAGCATAAAAGAGTAGATGAACTATTTTATTTTCAACTAAGTCCACTCCGAATTTGAAGCATATTGACTTCAGGTGAATTTGAAGAAGAGCTGCTTGTTACTCAGTTGTTCAACCTCTCTTTTTCAAAGACAGTAAGGATATAAGAAAAAGGCTAGGACAGAACTAAAAGGTAATAAATCGCTTTCCTTAAGCCCCGTTATTTAAGGATTGGAATGGAAGGAGAGAATATTTAAGTTACAAACACGCATGCCTTCCAATAATAAATGCTGTTTCTACTGGCACTTGAATCTGTGAGATCTATCACGGTAGTCCAACGACGTTGACCACTGCTCCACGGACCCGAATTAAGAATAGTTGTATGAAAATCTATTGTTCTAAAGGCGAAAAGAGGTTTTCAATAAACGCCGGTTAACCGTGCAAAATAAACCGGTTTCATTTTAAACCGGGTTAGAAACCCTAATCACACCCAAAAAAATATTATGGTTTCATAAGATTGATAGTGTCGAAGTCAAGATAGATTTTTAAGATGTCAGGTGTCAAGAGTTCGAACGAAGGATGCTGCAAAGAGAAAAAAGAATGAAGAAAAATCTTGCAAAAGAATGTAGTGCAAAAAAAGAAGTTCATATATTTAAATGTGTTTATTTCATTAAATATTATGATTCAGGACAAATGCATGGTACAGGATCAATTAACCTTATACAATTCATGATGGATAGCTTTAGTATAAATTTTGTATTATAGATTAGATCAATTCATATTTGTAGACTTATACATTATTTATACGCATAGTCAGGTTTGTAGCCAAATGGTCAATGTTCTTCGTTCCTTTCGGTTACGGTGTCCGCGCGTCAGAACCCTCTTTCATACGCTGATTTCTGTCCAAAGGCTTGGATGTTTGTGATGTTTACATTTTCTTCCCACTCATTCAATTCTGAATTTTTGGATGTTGGGAGAGTGAATGGTTAATTCATGAAAACCATTCTGTTGAGACTTCACATTATGAGCCTATGTGCCCCACTTTGAGAGCAAACATGGTTCTGAAACAACTTGTGAACAATCAGAGATATAGATTGTTATACATCAATGATAATTTAAATGCCTGAACGATCCAAACTTTACATGTATGTGAAGCCGTAGATAATATGTATTCCACAAAATACCAGAAACACGAATGTCGTTGAAAGACCTTAATAATGTTTACGTACCATATCACACGACTAACCTCGACGGTTTCAGCTGTCAGTAGAGGGTTATCCTGTCGTCTAGCAGCAATAATCATACGAAAATGCACAAATAAACGCAGTCAGCTATTTGGGTTGTACGCTAATGTATATAAACTATATATATTATATTAGATAAGACAAACATATCGAGTAATAAGCTTTGTAAGGCTTTTGGACTTTGGGGTCCTTCGTGAATGAGGGCAAAGATTAATCGTGGCTTAACTGAGAGAATGGTTAAGTGTTACTCGATTCTCGAGTAAGTACACGAGATAACGGATCAGGGTAGAAAGCTGTCGCTGTTTAGGGTACGATAGATGTGTCAAATTAATTGAAAGAAGTGTTTTACATCATCAGAGTCAAATTTTCATTAACATTTACATATTTATGATTTTAGTTAAAAATAATTCGTGCTACCCTATTATTTCAAATAATTTTACCCTCAAAAAAGTAAAAAGTTAATTTGATTTAGCTATTTTTCAACAATGGTGGCTATTCGTATATAAAATATTTTTCAATGGATATAGAAAAAATATCCATTCAGCGTTACGTTATGTCGAAACATGGGCAATATTTAATTGGACATTGATATTCTAAAAAAAAGCACAGTATTCCGAGAAATTTTGCCGCAAGCGTCTTCTTTAAAAGGTCAACTCAAGATATGAAAATATGACTACCCAATACACACTGAAATATATTCCAAATACATTTAATTCTGAATATTCCATTGAGTTAACTAACTGACATATCAAGCTTTGCACAGTAGCGGCTTAGTAAAATAAGTAAACAAATAATATTATTCTAATAATGTTTTATTAGAGTCACTTTTAAGGTGTTCACTGTCAATACTTGGTGGAATGGCATTATAATAAAAATAATAAAACATTTTTAGTACTTTTTCCACATAAAATTTATTAGATCAGGACCGGTTTCGCTCATGATGAGCATTGTCAACTGATAAGAAAAACAATAAAACAGTGATATTTACCTTGTTTTTATCACTTAACTTTTGTATAAATATCACTGTTTTATTGTTTTTCTTATCAGTTGACAATGCTCATCATGAGCGAAACCGGTCCTGATCTAATAAATTTTATGTGGAAAAAGTACTAAAAATGTTTTATTATTTTTATTATATTAGAGTATCTAAAACGATTATAAGTTAACTATTCATTTAGGCGTTGGATTGGTTCCTAAAAAACGAAGTGTAATTCAAACCCGTGTAAATTAAGCTACTAGAAAATATGGGCTCTCATGAAAAAGTAATCAAAGGGCTCCTAATTACTTAAAAAAAATAATGCAAAGAGAAAGACGACTTTTAGTTATAAATTCCCAGCTATCGACGAATTAGGAAATATAATTTTTTCCGATTTTTTTAGCTGGTGATAATAAACAAAAAACAGTTACTTTAAAAGTAAAAGCGAAAAGGCCCTCACAATTTACTCGTCTGGCAGGGAATTAATCATTTGTAAACTTAAATATGGATATTAATTTAGGACCCTCTGATCCCATGGGCCCTTATGTGTTGCATAGGCCCCGCTATATGGCGGTTACGCAACTGAAATTGAGACTTGATATTTAAAATAAAATCTTGAATCCATAAAACTGCAATAGTGGTTTGTTGGATATTATGGTTATTGTACTCATTATGGCTAACCGTACAAAGTGGAAACTTCATAGTTATAGGTTACGCATATTTTTTTTTGAATAAGTGTGAATTTTTTTTTTTTAGAAATTCGCTCAATTTCAACAATATTATCGGTAAGCTTTACGGTTATAAAAGTTTTAGAACATATTTTTTATATTATTTTTTTGTTTGTGTTATATTTTTTATATTTCATAAATTATCAAAAAAGGCCTCAAAAAGTCTAGTGCCCGGGTCTAAAACTTTTTATAGATGAACACTTATATTTAAATTATCAGGGGAAAAGAATTTAAATATTATAATCATTTATCTTGGTTTGTTTTTGTAGTCGTTGTCTACAACCTACGCCATTGTGATTAATTTCCTCAGAATTTTCTGCCATTAACTTTCGGCTTATGTAAGAGTATTGATGTATGTATTTATGTACAATAATGTATTTACGTTATATATTTGGAAGAGGAGTACACGTGTGGGGAAATAACGTGACAAAATCTACGAATGTTTCTATAAATAAGATTGATAATTTTAGTTTCCATTCATATTATGACATTGTATGTTATTTTCCTTCCCAGTAAAAAAGCATGTTGGGTATGATTACTCAAATACTATAATGTTATTTGCTATTTTAAAAATATAAATGAATTTTAAAATCAAATAACCACAAAAAAAAAACTTTTTTTGCATTTTTTTGTTTTCGAAACCAGTTGTATTAACTTATTCTGTCATCATTCGTAAAATGACAGCTGACAACTAATCGCTTGTTTTGATCAATTAATTTTCATTGGTTAACAATATTAGCATGTGTTTTAAAATCAGTAAAAAAACTTTAAACATACATTTTATATTTCATTGCTGTGAATGCATACACAATTTGTCGTCAGCTGTCTTTTTACACATGACGGCAGCAAGCAGACTTAATTATACCTGATTCTAATGCCTCAGCTTTTGTGCTAAATACGAATTTAAATAAAAGGCAATATATTCAGTAGCGTTTAATTTTCGGTGCTTATACAGCGATTGGCTAACGAAAAGTCATCTTATCTCTTTATTTCATGAAATAAAATAAATAAAAAGGTGTACGATGAGTGTACATAAATTACCCATTAGAAAAATAGTTATAATAACGTAATCTTCTTCTTCTTTCTTCTTTGGCCATGTTCGCTCCCTCAATGTTTCCCTGTCTCCTGCCAATTGCTTTGCTTCCTCCCATGACATGCCAGCATCCCTCAGTACCGCCGAGTACATCCTATGGATAGTACCCGACGGAACTGAGGGATGCTTTATATTTATTCTTAATTCATGAGTAGATAATTTAAAAGATCTAGTATCTGTGGGGGACTGAAAATAAGTATTACTTTATGTAATGTCATCTTTGTTTACACATAGGTTCCCAACCTTTTTCTGGTGGCGACCCCTTTTTATAAAAGCCACGTAACCTGCGGCCCCGATGCTATTGAAAAGGGCATTTTTTTCAAAAAGGTAATTTTAGTTGACTGTAGTTTTGGTTTTGTAGTTCAAGTCCAAAATCGAAAAATGTTGGCGACCCATAGATTAGGAACCCGTGGTTTAACAGTTTTGCGCCTCGCGACAAATTGTAAAAAAATGTTAAATTTATAAAAGACCCAAGTGACACACAATAATATCTTTTATATTACTAGATATGACCAGGTGGCAGTGCTGCCCGTCGAAATTGTTGGATGTGAGTTATATATAGCAGAAATAATTTTGATTAAAATCACATTTGTACTTCAACAATCAATATTTTATTTTGATTTGACTATAGATTATTCACTTTGAATTTTAAAATCTCTTACTGTCATCTTGTTCATCAGTTATGTACGTCATTTCAGCTTTTACTGACCCCCCCCCCCTATGATCGTACCGTGCTATTTTTCATTTCGTATACATGTCCAACCAGTGCAGCAAGCGTTATTTATACACGATGTTCATATTCAGAAATTAGAATTCAGAACCACCCCTAAACCTTAAATGTAAACCCTGTTGTTTATAGTAAGCATTTTTAATTTACAATTTTACACTTCGACAATTTTACACTTAAAAATGTATTTTTTTAAGTAAACTAAATAATTTACCAATATTTAAATAAAAATATATTTTTAATACTAATCTCGCAACAGAAAGTCTGAAGAGTTTTCTCGAAGAGGTGAATCACTTGTCACAATTTGTAGCACAAATCACAATCAGTGGAATAAATAATTTATCAAATCAAATTTTGACTAGCTGTAAGCCCGTTGCTCAGCAACGTGAGATTTTTGTTGCATAGTATTTAATTTAATTTAATTTTATGTTATTTTATTTTATGGTATTTAATTTAATTTAATTTAATTTTATTTTATTTTATGTTATTTTATTTTATTTTATCTTATTTTATTTTATTTTATTTTATTTTATTTTATTTTATTTTATTTTATTTTATTTTATTTTATTTTATTTTATTTTATTTTATTTTATTTTATTTTATTTTATTTTATTTTAATTTATTTTATTTTTATAGTTAGCAGAAATTTCGTAAATTATTTAATATTTGGAATAATGTTTAAGTTTGCTAACAACAATTTTTCGTAGTAGCAGAAACTTCGGAAATTACTTAATTTTTAGAATAATGTTCAAGTTTGCTGACAACTATTTTTCGTAGTAGCAGAAATTTCGTAAATTATTGATTTTTTGGAATAAAGTTTAAGTTTGCTAACAACCATTTTTCGTAGTAGCAGAAATTTCGTAAATTATTGAATTTTTGGAATAATGTTCAAGTTTGCTAACAACCATTTTTCGTAGGAGCAGAAATTTCGTAAATTATTTAATATTTGGAATAATTTTTAAGTTTGCTAACAACAATTTTTCGTAGTAGCAGAAACTTCGGAAATTACTTAATTTTTAGAATAATGTTCAAGTTTGCTGACCAACTATTTTTCGTAGTAGCAGAAATTTCGTAAATTATTGATTTTTTGGAATAATGTTCAAGTTTGCTAACAACCATTTTTCGTAGTAGCATAAATTTCGTAAAATATTTAATTTTTGGAATAATGTTCAAGTTTGCTAACAACCATTTTTCGTAGGAGCAGAAATTTCGTGAATTATTTAATATTTGGAATAATTTTTAAGTTTGCTAACAACAATTTTTCGTAGTAGCAGAAACTTCGGAAATTACTTAATTTTTAGAATAATGTTCAAGTTTGCTGACCAACTATTTTTCGTAGTAGCAGAAATTTCGTAAATTATTGATTTTTTGGAATAAAGTTTATGTTTGCTAACAACCATTTTTCGTAGTAGCATAAATTTCGTAAAATATTTAATTTTTGGAATAATGTTCAAGTTTGCTAACAACCATTTTTCGTAGGAGCAGAAATTTCGTGAATTATTGAATTTTTGGAATAAAAAAAAAGTTTGCTAACAACCATTTTTCGTAGTAGCAGAAATTTCGTAAAATATTTAATTTTTGGAATAATTTTTAAGTTTGCTAACAACCATTTTTCGTAGTAGCATAAATTTCGTAAAATATTCAATTTTTGGAATAAAGTTTAAGTTTGCTAACAACCATTTTTCGTAGTAGCATAAATTACGTAAAATATTTAATTTTTGGAATAATTTTGAAGTTTGCTAACAACCATTTTTCGTAGGAGCAGAAATTTCGTAAATTATTTAATATTTGGAATAATGTTCAAGATTGCTAACAACCATTTTTCGTAGTAGCATAAATTTCGTAAAATATTCAATTTTTGGAATAAAGTTTAAGTTTGCTAACAACCATTTTTCGTAGTAGCCGAAATTTCGTAAATTATTTAATTTTTGGAATAAAGTTTAAGTTTGCTAACAACCATTTTTCGTAGTAGCAGAAATTTCGTAAATTATTGAATTTTTGGAATAATGTTCAAGTTTGCTAACAACCATTTTTCGTAGGAGCAGAAATTTCGTAAAATATTTAATTTTTGGAATAATTTTTAAGTTTGCTAACAACCATTTTTCGTAGTAGCATAAATTTCGTAAAATATTCAATTTTTGGTATAAAGTTTAAGTTTGCTAACAACCATTTTTCGTAGTAGCCGAAATTTCGTAAATAATTGAATTTTTGGAATAAAGTTCAAGTTTGCTAACAACCATTTTTCGTAGGAGCAGAAATTTCGTAAAATATTTAATTTTTGGAATAATTTTTAAAGTTTGCTAACAACCATTTTTCGTAGTAGCATAAATTTCGTAAAATATTCAATTTTTGGAATAAAGTTTAAGTTTGCTAACAACCATTTTTCGTAGTAGCATAAATTTCGTAAAATATTCAATTTTTGGAATAAAGTTTAAGTTTGCTAACAACCATTTTTCGTAGTAGCCGAAATTTCGTAAATTATTGAATTTTTGGAATAAAGTTTAAGTTTGCTAACAACCATTTTTCGTAGTAGCAGAAATTTCGTAAATTATTGAATTTTTGGAATAATGTTCAAGTTTGCTAACAACCATTTTTCGTAGGAGCAGAAATTTCGTAAATTATTTAATATTTGGAATAATGTTCAAGTTTGCTAACAACCATTTTTCGTAGTAGCTTAAATTTCGTAAAATATTCAATTTTTGGAATAAAGTTTAAGTTTGCTAACAACCATTTTTCGTAGTAGCAGAAATTTCGTAAATTATTGAATTTTTGGAATAATGTTCAAGTTTGCTAACAACCATTTTTCGTAGGAGCAGAAATTTCGTAAATTATTGAATTTTTGGAATAATGTTCAAGTTTGCTAACAACCATTTTTCGTAGTAGCAGGAATTTCGTAAATTATTGAATTTTTGGAATAATGTTCAAGTTTGCTAACAACCATTTTTCGTAGGAGCAGAAATTTCGTAAAATATTTAATTTTTGGAATAATTTTTAAGTTTGCTAACAACCATTTTTCGTAGTAGCATAAATTTCGTAAAATATTCAATTTTTGGAATAAAGTTTAAGTTTGCTAACAACCATTTTTCGTAGTAGCCGAAATTTCGTAAATTATTTAATTTTTGGAATAAAGTTTAAGTTTGCTAACAACCATTTTTCGTAGTAGCAGAAATTTCGTAAATTATTGAATTTTTGGAATAATGTTCAAGTTTGCTAACAACCATTTTTCGTAGGAGCAGAAATTTCGTAAAATATTTAATTTTTGGAATAGTTTTTAAGTTTGCTAACAACCATTTTTCGTAGTAGCATAAATTTCGTAAAATATTCAATTTTTGGTATAAAGTTTAAGTTTGCTAACAACCATTTTTCGTAGTAGCCGAAATTTCGTAAATAATTGAATTTTTGGAATAAAGTTCAAGTTTGCTAACAACCATTTTTCGTAGGAGCAGAAATTTCGTAAAATATTTAATTTTTGGAATAATGTTCAAGTTTGCTAACAACCATTTTTCGTAGGAGCAGAAATTTCGTGAATTATTTAATATTTGGAATAATTTTTAAGTTTGCTAACAACAATTTTTCGTAGTAGCAGAAACTTCGGAAATTACTTAATTTTTAGAATAATGTTCAAGTTTGCTGACCAACTATTTTTCGTAGTAGCAGAAATTTCGTAAATTATTGATTTTTTGGAATAAAGTTTATGTTTGCTAACAACCATTTTTCGTAGTAGCATAAATTTCGTAAAATATTTAATTTTTGGAATAATGTTCAAGTTTGCTAACAACCATTTTTCGTAGGAGCAGAAATTTCGTGAATTATTGAATTTTTGGAATAAAAAAAAAGTTTGCTAACAACCATTTTTCGTAGTAGCAGAAATTTCGTAAAATATTTAATTTTTGGAATAATTTTTAAGTTTGCTAACAACCATTTTTCGTAGTAGCATAAATTTCGTAAAATATTCAATTTTTGGAATAAAGTTTAAGTTTGCTAACAACCATTTTTCGTAGTAGCATAAATTACGTAAAATATTTAATTTTTGGAATAATTTTGAAGTTTGCTAACAACCATTTTTCGTAGGAGCAGAAATTTCGTAAATTATTTAATATTTGGAATAATGTTCAAGATTGCTAACAACCATTTTTCGTAGTAGCATAAATTTCGTAAAATATTCAATTTTTGGAATAAAGTTTAAGTTTGCTAACAACCATTTTTCGTAGTAGCCGAAATTTCGTAAATTATTTAATTTTTGGAATAAAGTTTAAGTTTGCTAACAACCATTTTTCGTAGTAGCAGAAATTTCGTAAATTATTGAATTTTTGGAATAATGTTCAAGTTTGCTAACAACCATTTTTCGTAGGAGCAGAAATTTCGTAAAATATTTAATTTTTGGAATAATTTTTAAGTTTGCTAACAACCATTTTTCGTAGTAGCATAAATTTCGTAAAATATTCAATTTTTGGTATAAAGTTTAAGTTTGCTAACAACCATTTTTCGTAGTAGCCGAAATTTCGTAAATAATTGAATTTTTGGAATAAAGTTCAAGTTTGCTAACAACCATTTTTCGTAGGAGCAGAAATTTCGTAAAATATTTAATTTTTGGAATAATTTTTAAAGTTTGCTAACAACCATTTTTCGTAGTAGCATAAATTTCGTAAAATATTCAATTTTTGGAATAAAGTTTAAGTTTGCTAACAACCATTTTTCGTAGTAGCATAAATTTCGTAAAATATTCAATTTTTGGAATAAAGTTTAAGTTTGCTAACAACCATTTTTCGTAGTAGCCGAAATTTCGTAAATTATTGAATTTTTGGAATAATGTTCAAGTTTGCTAACAACCATTTTTCGTAGGAGCAGAAATTTCGTAAATTATTTAATATTTGGAATAATGTTCAAGTTTGCTAACAACCATTTTTCGTAGTAGCTTAAATTTCGTAAAATATTCAATTTTTGGAATAAAGTTTAAGTTTGCTAACAACCATTTTTCGTAGTAGCAGAAATTTCGTAAATTATTGAATTTTTGGAATAATGTTCAAGTTTGCTAACAACCATTTTTCGTAGGAGCAGAAATTTCGTAAATTATTGAATTTTTGGAATAATGTTCAAGTTTGCTAACAACCATTTTTCGTAGTAGCAGGAATTTCGTAAATTATTGAATTTTTGGAATAATGTTCAAGTTTGCTAACAACCATTTTTCGTAGGAGCAGAAATTTCGTAAAATATTTAATTTTTGGAATAATTTTTAAGTTTGCTAACAACCATTTTTCGTAGTAGCATAAATTTCGTAAAATATTCAATTTTTGGAATAAAGTTTAAGTTTGCTAACAACCATTTTTCGTAGTAGCCGAATTTTCGTAAATTATTTAATTTTTGGAATAAAGTTTAAGTTTGCTAACAACCATTTTTCGTAGTAGCAGAAATTTCGTAAATTATTGAATTTTTGGAATAATGTTCAAGTTTGCTAACAACCATTTTTCGTAGGAGCAGAAATTTCGTAAAATATTTAATTTTTGGAATAATTTTTAAGTTTGCTAACAACCATTTTTCGTAGTAGCATAAATTTCGTAAAATATTCAATTTTTGGTATAAAGTTTAAGTTTGCTAACAACCATTTTTCGTAGTAGCCGAAATTTCGTAAATAATTGAATTTTTGGAATAAAGTTCAAGTTTGCTAACAACCATTTTTCGTAGGAGCAGAAATTTCGTAAAATATTTAATTTTTGGAATAATTTTTAAAGTTTGCTAACAACCATTTTTCGTAGTAGCATAAATTTCGTAAAATATTCAATTTTTGGAATAAAGTTTAAGTTTGCTAACAACCATTTTTCGTAGTAGCCGAAATTTCGTAAATTATTGAATTTTTGGAATAAAGTTTAAGTTTGCTAACAACCATTTTTCGTAGGAGCAGAAATTTCGTAAATTATTGAATTTTTGGAATAAAGTTTAAGTTTGCTAACAACCATTTTTCGTAGTAGCAGAAATTTCGTACAATATTTAATTTTTAGAATAATGTTTAAGTTTGCTAACAACCATTTTCGTAGTAGCATAAATTTCGTAAATTATTCAATATTTGGAATAATGTTTAAGTTTGCTAACAACCATTTTTCGTAGTAGCATAAATTTCGTAAAATATTCAATTTTTGGAATAAAGTTTAACAACCATTTTTCGTAGTAGCAGAAATTTCGTAAATTATTGAATTTTCGGAATAATGTCCAAGTTTGCTAACAACCATTTTTCGTAGTAGCAGAAATTTCGTAAATTATTGAATTTTTGGAATAATGTTGAAGTTTGCTAACAACCATTTTTCGTAGTAGCAGAAATTTCGTAAATTATTGAATTTTTGGAATAATGTTCAAGTTTGCTAACAACCATTTTTCGTTGGAGCAGAAATTTCGTAAATTATTTAATATTTGGAATAATGTCCAAGTTTGCTAACAACCATTTTTCGTAGGAGCAGAAATTTCGTAAATTATTTAATTTTGCGCATATATCGACAGCCCTGCAGTTTTTTAATTCTAAATTATTTAATATTTGGAATAATGTTCAACTTTGCTAACAACCATTTTTCGTAGTAGCAGAAATTTCGTAAATTATTTAATTTTTGGAATAATGTTGAAGTTTGCTAACAACCATTTTTCGTAGTAGCAGAAATTTCGTAAATTATTAAATCTTTGGAATAATGTTCAAGTTTGCTAACAATCATTTTTCATAGTACCATAAATCGACCTCGGCGCATATATCGACAGCCCTGCAGTTTTTAAATTGCAAATTATTGAATTTTTGGAATAATGTTCACGTTTGCTAACAATCATTTTTCGTAGTATATATATTTTATTCAAATAATTTTCAAATACGCTAACAAATAAATTTCGTAAAAGAAGAAAAAGACCCGATGACATCAGTACGCACACATTTGTGAAAAGTGAAAAGTAAAAAGTGATTATTATAGATTTTATTTTATTTAAAAAAGTGGAGACTGGAAGGTCGAGGACGTCCTTACACTCAGACGGACATTATCGGCTATTAATATATAGATATTAAAAATGAATTTCCACGAAGTAAGCGTCGAATACATCGAATGAAGATAGATAGGTATTCATATTTTAAGGTTTTATATTAAAAATATTAATGCATTACACATTGACTCATAGATAAAAATATATATATATATTATATTACACACACACACGGTGAAAAAAACTTGAAGATTGGTTCTCTGAATTTGAAAAAACCGTGTTATTTGAAAAAAAGAACAACATTGTGGTATAGAAAATCGTGTAAAAGGGCAATAATGAAAACCAAATAAGTAGATTACACAAAATATTATTCATACTTTGAATTTTAATTATGAAAAAATATACTATTCATCGCTTCTTGATTATATTTATATATATATATATATATATATATATGGAGACTTTTATGAATGACTGGACATAAGTCGCTTTCATCGATAAAAATTCTGACATGTGTAGTTTTAGAATCTAATGAAGCCTCTTATTGGATATTACTATGGCGTAGTTAAATTTTCTTGTTATTAGGAAGTCCGTTATCCGCGTCAGTTTTTTGTGCCTGGGAATCGTGTTTGTAAAAATAATTTGTGTTAAAATACTGTGGAGTCGGAGTCGTGTGTTTTTTCCGGAGGTTGAGTCGGTGTCGGAAAACCCGGAGAAAAATAATTTAAAGATATTGAAAAAATATTAGTCTATTGATCATATTGATTGGTGAAATCTACTAGAATCTATTCAGGTCGCCTGCTGTGGCCCAGTAGATTAGATCTTGCTCTACCGATAACACAGGTCTGGGATCGAATTCCGGTAAGATCACAGTGAATTTGAAAATTATTCAATTCAAATTTGTGATCAAAATAAGACTGATAGAAATTTTAAATTAACTTTGATTATTCCACGTATTGTGTTTCGCGTATTGTGGAATAATCAAAGTTAATTTAAATTTTCTATTAAAATGAATTTCCACAAAGTTACCGCCGAAACCATCGAAAGTATTAAAATAAGACTGGTTGTTTGTGATGTCAATTCACATTATTTCCTTTCCTCTCATGTTTCTGATCCTTTAATAACTGAGTGTAGCAATAGCGATTAGTTAATTAACCAATAGTCCTGTTCTAGCCTTATCCTTCTTTCCCTACTACTCACTTTGAAAAAAAAGTGAGGTTGAGCGACTGAGTAACACATAGTTCACGTAGAAAAAACTTCTGAGATACATCCATTATGGGGCCAAATGCTCCAAATAGTGATCTGATGGTATACAGATATGTATGTTAGTTTAACAGAAATATTTAAATCTAGAGTCGGAGTCGTCTTTTAAAATATAGTATTCGTCCTTTAAAGTGAACCATTGTATTCAAAGAGTCGAGCTTACATCGTAATTAGTATGGTGATTTGACGCATACAAAATGCTAAACAATTTTCCGTTTCATTTTCTCTGAAGAAAAATATTATTAATAGCCATCCAAGTGCTGGTGATAGATCGCCGACGACAAGCGTACACGTAATAGTTACTTGCTTCTATTCTAAACTCGTCCGCAGTTGCTAGCGCAAGTGGGGCGTCGTCGATATTAATAATTTTATCGTAGTAATTATGTATTTTTGCATGAGTGTATGTAAGTGGTTGGGCGCGCGGGGGCCGGTCAGCTGTCTAAGGCGTGATTTGCACGATCAAACGCGTGTACACGTGACGCATGACTGAGCGCATCGCGTAGTACGTAGCAAGCAGGGCTGCCAACGAAGTGTTGGAAATTATATAAACAAGTTGTTTATTATTGAAATTAAATCGTATTTTTACTATTCTTAGTGAAATTATTTGAAGGTATTCTTCAAAATGCAGTTTCAAGTAGTTCTAAACTAGTATTTTCCAACCAATAGTGCTGTGGAGTCGTGCAAACAAAAAACGACTACGACTCCAGCTAAAAATAGGTCGCGTAATTTAGCTTTAAAATAAAATACGACTCCGACTCCGAAGAAATTTGTCAATAATTTAATTTTAACTTATATATACGTGTTTCATTAGATCATCTTTATTCAGCCAAGCATGTGATGTCAACACTATGGACTATTGTGGCTTGAATACACATAATTAAATAATTTAAAAATATATTGCGAGCCGCTCGTATTTCACGACTCCGGCTCCATAGCCCTGGTTTATTGCTACATATTTGATACTTTTTGTTTATTTTACGTTTTTTATTATATGTCAGTAGCAACGTTCCCTCTAAGCTGCGCGCGTGCGCGGCCGCGCAGCAGTTGAAAAGTCTCCGCGCACTCATTCCGGGTTGGCGCGCACTACAAGATAGTTGCTCAATTGATATTTGATCGGTCCGCGCAGCCTTTGAAATTTCCGCGCATCTAAGCCTTCGGCTTAGAGGGAACGTTGGTCAGTAGTGGTTTCCATGAAACGAAACCGGTCCTGATCTAAAATGAATAATGTGGATAATAAGTACAAAAAATGTCCGCTCCCAATATTGAGCATATGGACTCCTAGTGGAGTTTATTTTAACAGAAGAGTTTCTACATGATCTGCTTGTGTCCGCTCCCAATATTGAGCATATGGACTCCTAGTGGAGTTTATTTTAACAGAAGAGTTTCTACATGATCTGCTTGTTACTTAGTTGCTTAACCTCTCTTAGAGAGTATGGATAGGAGAATAGGGCTAGGACAAGACTAGCGGTTAGTTTATCGCTCTCACAACGCCCCATTTTTTAGCATAGGTTGGGTGGGAGTGACACTTCAAGACATCTCATCACGTACATTCATGCCTTCAAACAGAAATCTACTAATCGATTAAATAATTTATCTTTAATAAGCTGTCCGCGACCTCCGTGTTCTAAGCCAACGACGTTGACACTCGACCACGCAGCCATCGTACTGATTTTTTTATTGAATGAATATTATTAATGATGTAAAGTTTTTCTTTCACTATGTCATCAATATAGTAATCATTTATTGGCAGTGGCGGATTATCCTATAAGCGAATGAGGCGCTCTAAAATAGCTTATATTATATAACCCATATACTTTTTGTTCAAATTTTAATATTTTTTTCATATTTTACATAGAATTATCTGACGTTTTTATGTTATACGAAAAACAGGGCCTTCAAATTTTATTGCGTCTGGGGCCTCTCTTGTGCTTAATCCGCCACTGTTTATTGGTAAAAATACCTATACCCCTTGTGTAAACTCGTAAATTAAAAACGTCATCAGTCAAAGTATCCGTAATGTGGTAATACTGGTATCTATTATTCGCACAGTAAACGTAAGTTGAGAAGAAATTAATACGCTATTACTCACTAATTGTCATAAATTTATTGATATTACAAATTTGTTAGTCATTGTAGAATTACTTTTACAGCTGCAAGGGAATATATTATTATTCAATCATGATCGATGACTCAATTGTTTAGACCAGTGATGCGCACTGTGTTATATTTAAGTGCCACGAATAGCACTCTAGGCATTTTACGAAGTTCAAAACGAAATCATTAACGTGTCCCAGAGATACTGCGTGTTTTTGAGAAGAATAATTTTGCCTTATATATACTCGAATTCGATATTTTAAAAACCTATATTGACTCAGTATAGATGGAACTACACATATTCATCAAAATATTGCTTTTATTCTATTAGAATACCAAGTATTTGATTTTTTAAATGTCTTGGACATCCGTGTTCGCTTGCATATCGACTGTGGAAAGGAAAAAGGACGTAACCCACACATATTGAATTTTACAGGACGCGCTAAAAACGTGTTTTATTGATTTTGTGACATATGCAAATTATGAATTATACACAACCTTAAAGTGCACGGATACTTCTAAACTGGTGTTTAATTGACATAACCTAATATTAATTAAAGAAATTGTCTCGGAAAAACCTATATTTCAGTGTTTTATCATGGTTTTAATTTTTTAAAAGGTCATCTTTTTCAAACATAAAAGATAAATTTAGATACTTATTAGGCATTTTTAGCTTCCATCCGTTTGATAGAATGTGTGTCAATTGGTATACATTGTGATTATCGAAAAAAAGCTGTTTTGGAAAATTGAGGGTTACGTCCTTTTTCCTTTCCAAAGTCGATATGTTCCGGAAACCTGTGTCCGCTTGGTATTCAAGTGGTTAATATTAGTTGGAAGAATTAAAAAGATTGAAAATGTTTAGCGGTCGTTAGGTATGTCGGTGTTCGCGGGTACCGGAGTGCACATGAAGCATATTTTTTTAGTACTCCGCCACAAACAAAATGTATTTAGTATTATTTCGAAACCGCGTAATTTATACTTTTCGTGCTCAATCTGCTAATTTTTTAGATTGAGTCAGAAAGATATGTTTCTCCAATCAATCAATATCGCTGCCATTCTAGGGAAAAGGGTCACTCATGACTTACGGCAGTATATGGGTACACCGCCAATTGGCTTGAATGTAAGCTGCCTAAGAAGTAACTAAGATGGTTTGTTGAATAACAATTAGAATATATTTTTTTATTTATGTCTGCTCCCAACGTGGAGGATGTGGCCTAATAATGGAGGTGTCTCAACAGAAGTTTTTCTACGATAACTGTTTCTACTCAACTTCTCTGAGTAGTAGGGAAAGGAGGATAAGCCTAGGGCAGGACTAGTGGTTAACTAATCGCTCTCGCTACGCCTAATTATTGAAGGATCGAAAGGATGGGAGGGAATGATATTTTAGACATCAAAAACATCCACGTCATCATGTCATTATATATGTTTATAATAATAAATATATAAAGTTTCGAAAAATGTTTTCTTTATACCATTTTTATATAATTTTACAAATATATCTATATTAATATATATTATCAATTAATTGGTGGAAAAAGAACTGCCATTGAGTAGCGCTTCAAGTTAAAACAATAAAAGCTTGGATGGGGAAGCAAAATGCGAAAGTTCACTTTTGGTGTCAATCTTCTAATGAGACTACTATCTACATTTTGCACTACTTTTCAATACAAATCATAAATGTATGCAGTAAGTCCTTATATTTACAGAAGAAAAATGCAATAAATTGATATGCTGCATTGTGTTTCAAAAATCTGTCGATCGTATCGAGTACAGTCACATGAAACATGATGAACTTATTGAATTCTGCCACATACATTTCACATGATATAAAAATGAATCAATAGTAATTGGTTAGTAACTAGTTGGTTAGAGCTTGCTCTATCGATCAGGCGGTTTTTTTCAAATTTAATTTAAGATCTAAGACATGGATGTTTGTTAAGTCAATTCTCCTTGAGCTAATCTCATGTGACTTTCAATAATTCTCATCGAGTATATCTCGTATGATCTTTCAATTTCAAAATATTTGACGCATTGACGTAAGCTGTAATGTCAAATATTTTTTTTTTCAATAACAAACTAAAATTATTTTTTTGAAATTGCTTTATGCTTTGCAGTCCCAGAACTATTTTATCAACACTTTAAAATCGTCTCACGGTTTAAAAATGTTGCGTATTACTGATTTGATTTAAATAAAAAGTAGTTCTATATTGGTATTTCCAGATTTTTTACTCAGTGTAAAATCTTTCTTGGTTCCGTTTTTCTTGGTTCTTCTGGCAATTATTTTAAATAGGGGAATATACATACATAGCTCAGGTTTATCCAGTATTGGTTGGTGGTTTTCCTAGGCAGGTTACTCATTAAAAAATAAACTTTATTATTCTTAGCAGCAGGTATTTTTTTATTATATTTACAATATTTACATTTTAGGCATGTTGGATTAATCAACCAAATAATATTGGACACACCTCAGCAATTGTATACCAATTTCAATAATTTATATAGGACCGAATAAAATATTTCATTTATTGGTTGGTAAATCAGTGTCTACTGATATCTCTTTTTTTAAATCCATCCTTTCCTAATGGAGGTATCTCAACAGAAGCTATTAACTAAAACTGCTTGATACTCAGTTTCTCAACCTTTCTTTTTTTCGAAGAGAGTAGGGATAGAAAGGATATGGCAAAGACAGGACCACTGGTTGGCTCATCACTCTGGTACTAAAGGCATTGAGTGATGTTAAAAAATCACTTATTTTCTTTTATTTGAAAAATCCTACATTAAATGACATACTACAAAAAAAATATATTGTTGCCAACCATTCAGTTTTATTATAATCTATTGTTGATTGCAAATACCCAAACACAATAAATTTTACTTAAAATAATTTAACCGTATCTCTTTAATCGAAGTCATATCATGTTACGTAAGCAAAAAGAAGTCTTAGATACGAAATAATGTCTTTTTGTATCAAATTAAAAAATGTACATTCTTAGAATAAGTTTTACCAACAATTCCATATGATAAGAGTAAAATTGATAAGACAACTGGCTTTTTGTTAATATTTTCGTACTAAAACTGGTTTGAATTGTTGAGATAGCTTTTAATAGGAACTGTGAATAAAAAACACGATTCGGTATTGTCGACATTAATTTTATTACTGAAATGATTAAATGAAGTATTATTTGTTCTGCTGTGACATAATAATGATACTACGACAATTAATTCAACAGATGTAGCTGTCGGCGTTTCTTGCGAATTAACGGAACAGTAAATACATATTTTTACGCCTTGATAGATTCATTGGAAAATAAATGTACAGGAAAAACGCTGACGAAATTTTCTTTGTAGTGTTTATTTTTATTCAGGGTAAAATGTACTATGTATTCTTGGAATAAATTCGAGAGTACAGTCAGTATCGACCTCTTGTAATTTCGTTTCTTAGCATTCATATAAAGTAGACATATTGTTAGATTAAACCATGGTAAAACAGAGATACTTTTTCATCTGAAAAGATTACTCACCATTGTTTTTGATTTCGAATTGTCAAAATATGATACGGAGTCAATACGAAATAAATTTATATTGTATTGACTACGTTTCCTATCTCATTACTTCAGCTTCTCTTCATCCAATTTTAGACATGTACCTCCCCCAACAATCCACTTAATCTATTACCATCTATAACCTACTGACGACCATCGTTCCCTCTAAGCTGCGCGCGTGCGCGGCCGCGCAGCAGTTGGGAAGCCTCCGCGCACTCATTCCGGGTTGGCGCGCACTACATTACAGTTGCTCAATTAATATTTGATCGTTCCGCGCAGCCTCCACACAGCCTCCGCGCAGCCTTTGAAATTTCCGCGCAGCTAACCCTTCGGCTTAGAGGGAACGTTGCTGACGACTGCAATTTTTCTTTTTTTTTTCACATGTCGATAAAATGAATAATTCGCGTAATATTTATCTAAATTACATCCTCAAAATAATACTTTTGAATAATTCTAATAAATTAAAATGTTCTATTCTTATAAATATTCTTAAATACTCTCTTTTTAGGATAGGGTTGGCTAAGAAGAGTTGTCAACATCGAATTGTTTTGCTAAAACGCCGAAGCAACGATAAAGACATCGCGTATAATAAAAAATCATCTGCTTAAATTGTATATTATTTCAATGTAAGTTGAAATAAAAGAGTGACTCTGATCAATAGATATATGAAAAGAGCTTAACTGATAATGTTTAAAAAAAACAATTATGGAGAATATTTTATACATACATTATATATTACATACATGAATCTGCAAGACACTGTATTTGGAAGTACGCATCCGGCATCATGCTTTGGGATAAACGGTAAGAAATAATGGATTGTTGTATTTCACCAAAATTAAGTATATACTAATGTGAATAACATAATTACGTTTCGCTGAGGAATGGCGAACGTAAAAACATCTCGCTTTTTGATTTTCTCAAAAAAATTCAGGTGTTTTTTACCCACATAGGTGTTTCTTGGACGTGGCCCAAATGTTTGTTATGATTTAGATTCACTGAATCATTTTTCCTGTTACTTTCCGATTTAGAATTTAAAACAAGAGTTCTATCAATCATAAGCTTACGTACATAACTAAGAAACACTATTATTATTTATATGTTTGTTCATCCATAAATATTTGATTATTTTATCTTTGGTAACTTTCTAGGTAGTATATGTTGTTTTATAGACGAACAAAGAAATAAACACTCACTGTTAATATCTATTAAAAATATATATTTGTAGTGTCATTCCCCAAATTTCTTCCTATGCCTAAATTTTCATCTGGCAAACTTTTAAGCGTCTCTATGGCTCGCTTCTGCCGAAAAATGTATTATTGTTTATGGCCGACGCCCTTGACAACGCGACAATTCGAACATCTGTTGTTCTTTGTCTATGAAAGGTTGCTTCTAGAGTTTTCTACACACGGTTCCTTCATATACGTACATAATAGATGTGAATAGGTGTGATAGAACAAAAATTAATTAATAAAATTAAATGATTTCTTCTAGAATATTTTTATTCAGAGAAAAGGTGAAACGGGACCTCGATTGACTCAAGACTGGTCTTTGATTTGATATTTTCTTAGGTCAACATATAACGACAAAAGTTTTTATTATGAGTAAAGAGTGTTTATTGAATAAGCAAGACTTTTTCCAGCGACAGCCAATTTGATAGCTGGTTTGTGCTCAGTTTGGTTTGCCATGCTTGCAAATTGTGCAAATTTATTTTTAATGTCGTGGTCGAATCACGTACCACCACAAAGTAGCGATGAGGTTCATTTTTTTTGGTTCGATGGCTCCGTCAATAAGTAAAATTGCCGAATTTAGAGTAAAGAAAATCCACAAGCCACCGTTGAGACGCTTAATCCACAAAAAGTTACTGTTTGGTGTGATTTATGGGCTGGCGGAAACATTGGTCTATATTTCTTCAAAAATGATGCTGGCTAGAACGAACTGTCAATGTAGAGCGCTAAAGATAAACTTTCGTTCCCCAATTTGGCATTAATGTGGAAGTCTGTGGTTTCAACAAGACGTCAAAACATGCCACACAGCGCACACCACAATCATTTCATTGAAGGAAACATTCGATTAGCGCATACTTTTGCGTAATGGACCTGTGAATTGGCCTCCAAGATTATTTGGATTATTTTCTGAGAGGATATGTGATATCGCTAGTCTACGTCGACAAACTGCTTGGAAGCCAATATTCTTCGCGATATTGCCGACATACGGTCCAAGCTACTCCAAAAAGTAATCGAAAATTGGACTTATTTCGCCTATATTTCGCATTCTACGAGGCAGCTACAGAGCCCACATGCCTGGAATCATATTTAAACATTAATGGTATACAATTATCATTCCAATAAGGCCAATACCATGATCAATACGACTTTTTTGTTTGTTTTAAGTTCTAATTTAATAAAACCCCCCTTTGTTTAAATAGTTCACGATTTTCATCCAGTATTAATATTGTCGACATATTTTTTGTTGCTTGTACTTTGATTATTGATTACCATATTTTTGCCCTGTTTGTTTTATCATTGACTCTGGAAATAGATTATTGTTACGTCAATAAGACTGTACATTGATAATTATTCTTAGTACATTGATATCTGTCACCCTTTTATTCGAGTTCAATTTCCTACATTGTAATGCCAGCAGTATCACCATATTTTTTGCCCTAGTAACAGGATAAAGTGGAAAACAAAGAGAAGCCCGTGCCAAGGGATTTTAATACCGGTATTACCGGGGTCAGTATTCCGTTATTTCGAGTGTTTTATCGAGGGCTGTGGAGTCGTGGAAAAAAAGACATAGTGGTATTTAGACATACTTGACGAAATGGTTATTTATAATAGTGACAGTAATTAACAACACTATATAATGACAATTAATTTATTCTGGTGGTGGTAATAGATGGTGTAACTTTTGTGCGCTCTGTTCGAATGCATGTGCGCGCGTTTGGCGAGTTGTGTGCGCGCACAGCTTAGAGGAAACACTGCTCCGACTCCAACTCCAGTATCAAAATAAAAAACGACTCCGACTCCGACTCTAGAGAAATTTTTCAAAAAAATCATTTTAACTTTTATATACATATCGACTGTGGAAAGGAAAAAAAGACTTAACCCTCAATTTTCCAAAACAGCTTTTTCTCGATACTCACAATGTATAATAATACTTGACACACATTCTATCAAAAGGATGGAAGTTGAAAATACCTAATTAGTATCTAAATTTAGCTTTTAAGTTTGAAAAAGATGACCTTGTAAAAAATTAAAACCAAGAAAAAACACTGAAATAAAGGTTTTCCGAGACAATTTCTTTAATTAATATTAGATTATGTCAATTTAACACTAGTTTAGAAATATCCGTGCACTTCAAGAATGTATATAATTCATAATTTGCATATGTCACAAAATCATCAAAACACGTTTTTAGCGCCTCCTGTAAAATTTGATATGTGTGGGTTATGTCCTTTTTCCTTTCCACAGTCGATATGTACTCCATCAGATCATATTTAGTCAGTCAAGCATGCAATGTCAACATTTTTGACTATTTTGTTTGAATACACATTATTATATATATTTTTCAAAAAAAATCGACTTTCCACCGCGACTCCGACTCCGACTCCAACTCCGACTCCACAGCCCTGGTTTTATCAATACAAAAATACCAGTATTTCAGTATTTGAATATTTAAGAAGAGACTATTAATGTAATTTTTCTGCTTTCGGACTCGCTTACACAATTATTCAATCAAGATTTGCAGATAACATTGATAAACAAACATAATGTTATATTTTAATTTAAAAAAACAAATAATTTTAAGTACTTTTGAAAATCAACATGCTATGCTTGTTACTCAAATATATTTTTTTAAATAATAATGATGCTTTATTTAAAATATTGAAAACCTAGAATTGATTTTTTCATTCAGTATTGCCCAAAGAGTCGTATCATTTTTTTTTTCAAATACCATTGATATTTGCTAAAGCAATGTTAAATATTGAATACCGGTATAGATTTATTTATTAAAATTACGTTACAAAAAAAATATATAAATTTCTTTTTATTGCTATTTCAATTGCAATTTAATACGATGTAAAATACAAAAATAATTGCTAGCTTTACAATTTGGAAGAACATACAATTCATGTCCGGTATTGGAATCCCTGGCCATGTCTATGGCGTAGATATGAGATAACATAACTTAAATATAAATTATGTTATCGCATAAATGTAGGGTTAACCATCTATTTTATTTAACAATAAGTTTCTCGCATATTTATTGGTTAAGTCCATGAATTTTAAAATCATCAAAAATCGAACAATTGGATGACATGATTACGAGTCACATTGTATTATGTTTGTGTGTCTGTCCATCGTAAGGTATCCAATACCGGACATTGGGAAAGTATATCGACTGTGATTGTGGAAAGTATATCGACCCACAGTTTTTTCAAAACAGGTTTTCTTCGATAATCACAATGTATCAAAATTGATACACGTTCTATCAAAAGGATGCAAGCTGCAAATGCCGTATTAGTATCTAAATTTAGCTTTTAGGTTTGAAAAAGATTACCTTGTAAAAAAATAAAATCAAGAAAAAAGACTGAAATAAAAGTTTTTCCTAGACAATTTATTTAATTAATATAAGATTATGTCAACTAAACACCAGCTTAGAAGTCTCCGTGCACTTCAAGGTTGTGTATATTTAATAATTTGCATATGGCCCAAAATCATCAAAATACGTTTTTTGCGCCTCCTATAAAATTTGATATGTGTGGATTACGTCCTTTTTCCTTTCCACAGTCGATATAACAACAAATCTGAGAGTAAATATTTCGTAAATTATATCAAAAATTAAGTAAAAATACTGCTTATTATTTATAGCAAGTCAATGTCCAACAATTTGCGTCACTCTAAATATTTTTCTGGGTTCACATTAGATACTTCTATTCCACTTACCCGTATCTCATATTGGTGGGGGCATAGCAATTAATATTATGTTCGTTAACAATAGAAAAAGTCAACGTTAGATAAGAGTGCGTTGTCGAATGCATGCAGTGTTCACGTGTACCAAGATGCACGATCGTGTGAATGGAAACCGTTGGTTCTTGCCCTCTGAAGAAAAATCTAAAAAACCATAATGTGTCAGTCTTATTTCTTTCAGAGTTGTCATGGAATATTATGGACATGGCAGCACAAACGCCGTATTCTTTGTTGTACCTGGCAATATTAAATGATTAAAACTATTTGGTAGTGAAGTATTTGTATTCACCATATTAAAACCGCAGGGACGCCCTTTCGGATTTGCTCTCATTTTCTTTTAGAATCCGGAATGATAGTCCCTCAAAATTCTTAATTTCTTTAAAATGTGCCGTGGGCCGCTCAAAGTTCAGCTTGGACAGCCACGGACTAGATTATTCCTCACACTTAAAAATATTAACAGTTTATCGGATTTGTATTTTTTATTATTAAAAAAAGTAATTATATATGTATTTACATTATTCACCAAAATAATTCCAAGTATTAATATTAAACGATATCTTTTTATCTAATGATTTGTCCTGAAAGACAGTGAGCTAAAATAATTAGTCTTCAAAAGTAAACCGATTGAGAAAGAATGTTTTGCGTCAACGGAGATAGTATCTACCTCGTGAAATTAGTGTACCAAAACTGGTAAATTTCAAAATATTTATGACGCGAGTGGACCTTATCTAGCAACTGACTTCTTACTAAAACAGTTTTTACGATTGGCTCCTAAAAACTCAGGTTTGAAACTACTTTTATCAACACTGCTGGGCCTAAAATACACTTGAACTGGTTTAACTTCGACAACCAACAGCGTTGTATTGTATTTCTATTTATGTTATTCCGTTTGTTTTTAAATATCGAACTACAAATATTCAACGAAATGATTTTTATTACATTATATAATGAACGCCGTCTAAATTTGTGCTGTGGAGTTATGGTGTTTTTGGAGAGTCAAGTGACTGAGACACCTTTTCATATCTCACTTTTTAGACACTTTAAATATTAAAAACAATGTATCAGTAATGAATGTGTAGAATTCTTGTGTCAGCGGTGAAAATGAATTTATTCAGATCTGAAAGTCGAAGTAAATATTTGTATACAATTTGGAGGCCTTGTTTTTCGGATTACATAAATAAGTCAGAAAATTCAAAGCAAAATAATAAAAATCTGAACAAAAAGTATATACGTTTTATTATATAAGCTAATTTTGAGGCCCCTAAGATTCGGAGGCCACAAGCGAGCGCCTCTTTTGCTTATAAATCCGTCACTTTGTCCATATATACCAAAACGCATTATTGAAATTCAGAGTAGAGCGTTGAAAACTTCTGGAGATATAATTATATTTATAGAAAACTTGGACTTCGATCTTGTGGTTGGAATGCGTTTGGGTTAAATTTTCTAGAGTTAAATTTTAAATATTCTGACAATATGATTACGTAGGTAAATTCTGAAATTTTGTGGTATACTTCAATGTCAGATTTAAATAATACGTTCCTAAGCGACAACATTTGATTATTGCACAATTATATAATCATACAACGATACCCGTCATTTCAAATATTTGTTACATATCGACAGATATTAATTCTTTGAAATGCTCTCCTTGTTTATTGTTTCAGGAAAACAACTTCTTTTAAATGATAAAAGGAAATACGTATTTGTAGAAATACATTGCAAATTATGTAGATGTAAGTGCTTCAGTGGCAGATTATCCTATGGGCAAATGAGACGCGCGCTTGGGGCATCAAAAATAGCTTATATAATAAAACCTATATACTTTTGGTTCAGATTTGTATATATTTTGAATATTTTAGTTGGAATTTTCTGACATTTTTATGTTATCTGTAAAACAGAGCCTCCAAATTTTATTGCGCCCGGGACCTCCCATGTGATTAATCTGCCACTGAAATGCTTTACATATTTATTCACAGTGTCATTCTAAAAAGCTTCTAAACTAATACATAATATCAGATATTTTGAAAAAGTTTCTTAATTTCTTTGTTGAATTTCAGAATTAATGACTATTATTATTTACAATGCTGGTATTTAATATGAAATACCGATTTTGATGTTTTTTCGTAATGCGATCACTAACCAGGATTGCACTTCAATTTTTTTCCAAGTTAATCTGACCAAAAAAAAAGCAACCACTACTAAAAAGGCAAATCAATTTTTTAGGTAATATTTTCATGAATAAACTGACTCAGGCCATTACATAAATGCATATCAATTGTCAATATGGGCAGGTTATTTATTGTATGTACTTGAATATCAATTAGGTAGGCGTAAACGCTATTTTTTAAAAAAAAAAATATTATGTAAGAATGAGTAAATTTAATCGATAAAATATTATGATTATCGTATTTCAATAATTATTGGCCTTCTAATGTTTGTTTTGATGAAAACATAAATTTAATTAAATTTATTACTTTAACAAATGTTTATGAAATTCTTTATGAATTAATGTGCCTTGGAATTCATTTGAAAAACGTCTCATGTTTATCATATGACGGAAGTGGTTATTTTTATGTCGCCATTAGGCTCGTGGTTAAATTGCAGTTTTCGTTATCGTCTCGTAGGCCTTGCAAAAATTAAACATCATCTGTTTTTCATTATTTATTTTTGATGTTTATTTTATTTACGATGATTTCAATAAGCTTAAGAAGCGTGTAGAATCGCTAAAAAAATATTATTCGATGACAGGAGGAAATAATATTCTCATTATATTTTGCCTGTATATTATCTTTTGATAAAGTACATACAGTTGTTTTTTAGTGAGTTCGTTTTTATTTTCCCACTAGGTAACACTATAGCATTAAAATTGTATTGTGTTGAAAAATGACAAGGTTATTCGTAAAATTAACCAAATTGTTATGTTTGATAAGATGCAAATGAAAATTATTCATTCCATAATGTCTATGTTTATCTCAATAAATATGTATAGTAGAAATAATGTTGCGAATAGATAATATTCACGTGCTATCCTTCCCCAGATTGCATTCTTAAGAATTATTACAAATTATGAGAATACGGTAGGTAATATTTGATGATTACACTTATATCAATCGACTACAACACGGTGTCTTCTGGAAACAATATGTCTACATATAAACGCCGTGTAAGTCTAAATGATCATAATACTATTGATATTATGGTAAGTATTAAGTTTAACTTATTTCACATTGATATTTTATATCTCTATCGACAAATATTTTACGTTTATAATGCAGTGGCGTCACACAATATCAAATAGAAAGTGTTTCGACAAATATCTTATGCACGTTTACTATGAATATTTATTTTCTTTTTTTTGATTTTCGCATTCGAGGTGAAGATTAAGACTTTTTTTGGGAAATTGCCAGGCATTCAATCTAGAGTGTATAGTGAAGGTTCATCAACAGTTATTATTGAAGAAAATCACACTAACCTACTCAGTGTTCCCTTTAAAAAAAACGTAGAATTTTAAAATATATTTTCGATTGTTTTTATGGATTGGACTTTATATTAAAAAATGTACTCCATCCACTTCTTACTTAGAGTATATATATGCCAATATGATATATTCTGTACCCCGCTAGTGTCCTTGCTTTTTCCCAGACTATCGTAGTGTCCTGTAGCTCCGCCAATTACATCCTGTGAGCGGACATCATCGGCCTTCTAGGACGGTCTGCTGAAGAGACTCCCTTGTGGCTTTCGCAACACTTGCATTGTTCATATATGTGTCGGTAGTTAACCACTTGAAGATGTATATTTGTACTAAAATAACTTCTAAAAGTTAATGCCTATGAAAGGCTACTACTGATTTTTGGTGGCTGAGTACTGGATTTTTTTGCCATTTTTTGGAAAACTGTTCTTATTTTATGTGTGGAACGATATTATCTGTTTTATAAAATACCAGTGGAAAAAACATACATTCATTATTCATTAATTCAATATATCTTTCGAAAAAACATCCGTCCCTTAACTGGCTGACTACTGGAACAATCGTCCTATCGTATGCTTTGAACATATTTGACGCATTGGCATTTGCTGGGAAGCCAAATATCTTTTTTTAATATCAAGTAATTAATTAATTACAATATGTATAAATATAGTATTAGTTTATAAAATAAGAATCAGTATAGATAATATTTTTCATTAAAACTGCTGGAATAATAATATTCTAAATAGGACCGGAAATCCACGCTAGATCAAAAATGAACAAATCATTTAAACAACGAGTGCGTAGGTGGCACTTTAAATATCGAAGGAAATTTATTATATATAATATAAAAAAATAAACACAGCATCCGGGAAAATGTATACATTCAGGGAAACTCCGTTAATAAAAGAGGTCACATAAGACGCAAAACCATCGTGATAGAACAGTCCAGGAAATCACAAACGAATTTTTCGACGCCAACTTGTACGCCCACTAAACGAACTTGTACGACAGAAGAAGGGGTTGCCTTGGATTGTTATGACATGCCACGCACGCTGTAAAAAAGTACGTGATGACATATCGACCCCTCTTTCGGGGCACACCTCTGTCGCAATTAACGTGTGTGCGAGTCAGCGACCCGCGGAAGGTTATTTTGGTTTGGATCGCGAATCAGGGAGACAGCCTTGCGTCGGAGGTTATGCGCGCACACGCCGACAATCCGATATCGCACGTAAGATAAATAATGCCGAATTCAGCCAATCGCATAGATACCCAAAGAACGTATTACTTTAAATATTTAAATTTTAGCATTAAATTTCACATCAAGCAATTTACCGTTTTATTTTAGCGAGATTATGTATACACCCAATCCTTTTGACGCGATTTTTTGGACGGCACCGTTACATTTTTTTATACATTTTTGATATTTTTTACGCGTATTTGGAACCGATTTATCAAATTATATAAAAATTATGTTTTTTTACGCGCCACTTTCTGGAACCAATGTATCGCGTAATAAAAGTATAAGTGTATATACAATAAAAAAAATATTACAAGTTTATAATTAAGAGGTATTTTTCCAAAGTGAATTTATTCCACTATGCCAAATTGTTGGAAAATACAAGAAAACTGATTACAGTTAACACGTCACATTTTGTATTGTTAAATTAGTTAATTTCATTCGATCAAGGCGTTTAATTCATAGAAAATTTATCAGTTTTCATCATGATCTCGATTCCGAATATTCAAATGTTTTTTAACACAGCCACGCCACATTCATTGTTTACGTTTGGGGAAAGTTCTTCGTTGAATGTAAGGAATGAAAAGTGATATAATTGTATTTTTAGAAAGGAAATATGTATCGGATTTTCCCGAACTCAAAAACCATAACTGGCATCACGTAGAATTTATTACTAAGAAATATTGCAGTTTTCCGATTAAAGATATCTGAATATGAATCTATTCGCCAATGATAAGGTTTCGTTTACGTATAGATAGCATCGTTGCGTAACAAGTATTTATTTTTGTGATAATAATATACGCGGAAGAGTTACTTAAAATATCTAATATGACACGACGAAGATTCGATATAAATATTTACCTACTTAAAAGGCGATAAAAAAAGTAAAATCAATGAACAGCTCAATTGATACTTACAATATTGAAATGTGTCATGTTGGTTAAACGGGGGGTTTTTATGTGATCGATGAGTCACTTTACATTTCTTATTATCAGTAATAGATTTTTTTATTATTTCTTATTATATATTAATGTGACATGTGTTAATAAAAAAACAGCGTAATTTTGTCACTCTCTGTAGTTTACTTAGAAAGAGCTTTCTCGGATCCCAATAAGGTGAGAATGAAATCTAGATTTTTCTGTTTACATTTAAGATCTTGGACATGGGTATAATGTGTTTTTCCCTCAAGTTGACCTAGAGTGACTTACAAAAATGCTTTGCGAGTGTAATATTATATCATATAATTTATTACGCGCTTTTTCGGAACGTATTCCGTTATTTGGTATAAGCTGCGTATCCCCTTTATTTTTTGCTTATCCTAAACTAAATGATTTTGTATTAGTTTCACACTTTTTTTATTCGGTTTTTATTTGCATGCCTTAAAGCGGTGTGTATCTATAAGATTATACAATTAAAAACATACAGCGTTACTTGATGATCAATCCCGGGATCCCGGGATGGAAAAATACCAATTTCAAAATCTCGGGATCAGGAGCATGGTCGGGAATTGGATGCCCTAGTTACAACTGGATTGTAATTAATGCGTAAATTACATTATGATGAAAACGGTTGAAGTATTTTTTTACTAGACTGAAAAGTCCTCCGATTGCGTTCTGTCTTGTCATCAAGGCTATTTTTTTTTTGATTACTTTAATCAATTTTGATTAACTTTTCCACATATTTTTATATGATATTATTGTTTCGATGATGTGAAATATTGGAAGAATATCTAAAATTATGTTTTTTATTTTCATGAAAATATATATTATTTTTTTTGATAATCAAATAAGGTGTAAGTAATTAAAAAAAATATAGCACACAAAAGAGAGTATGTCTTCATTTCAAAACGTGCTAATGATGTTTTTCATTTCATTCTTTTACAAAATAGGTTTATTATAAATTACGACTTTCAAGCATTTCCACACAATGCAAACATAAATACTTTTAACAATATAATATGTATACAAAATTTTCAAAGTTCGCCTACATCACGTCCATTTGTAAACTGGTCATTTGTAAATTTTAACGTGTGATTAATAGTGTTTTTAATTTTTAAAACTGGGTCAAAACAAAAACGTTAAAACACATACCAACTTCAACTATATAATTCTACTATAAATTTCACGAGCAGACATGTAATTTGCACTGTATAATGTTAACGTACCAAGTAGATATGCTGACCTTCCCTCGGCTTAGTTTTTATTTTCAATGCCATTTCTTAAGAGGTTACTGTTATTAAAACGTTAGAAATGTTAAGAATAAAAGATAAAGAAAATATTTCCGAATAACAACATAACAAGTAACAACTGCTATGCTTAAATGCAGTATTTCTATATTATCTCCATGAGCACACTTGTTTTTTTTTTAAAATTATATTTACCTCTTTAATGGTTTTCGAATTGATTTACCACGCTGTCGCAATTAAAAAAAACAAATGAATCTAGAGATATCGAATGTGGAAAGGAAAAAGGACGTAACGCACACATAGCAAATTTTACAGAAGGCACAAAAAACGAATTTCGATGATTTTGGGCCATATGCAAATTATGAAATATACACAACGTTCAAGTGCACGGAGACTTCTAAACTGGTGTTAAGTTGGCATAATCTAATATTAATTAAAGGAATTATCTAGGAAAAACCTTTAATCAGTCTTTTTTCTTGGTTTGAATTTTTACAAGCTAATCTTTTTTCAAATTTAAAAGCTAAATTTAGATACTTATTCGACATTTGCAGCTTACATCCTTCTGATAGAACGTGTTCAAGTTTGATACATTGTGATTATCGAAAAAAAGCTGTTTTGAAAAAACTGTGGGTTACGTTCTTTTTCCTTTCCACAGTTGATCCGTTCTTAACGATTTCCAACATGTGTATGACGTAGAAATTCGTTCACTATGAAAATTTTACAAGCGTTTGATTTGTATCCTTTTGCCCATAAAAAAAAAGATTCGATCCATTTCTTAAGACCGTCAAAAATGACTGGCGCCAAATTAATGTTAAGTTAATACAAAAATAATGATTCGTGAGAATCTCATCCAAATGGATGTGCATAAAATGTTCTGCTCCGTTCCTTATAAAACATTCACAAGTTCTATAATGATGAAATAATGGGCTCTCTTTTAAGTGAAGTGAGCCAACTAGTAAAATGGTAAAACTTTTTCTTGGACGTACAATCACGTCTTTATTTGTTTTGATAGATTTCATATTATTGCAATGTGTATTAACTGAGATTACTTCACTTTTACGATACTATAAGACGTGTAGAATATTACAACGCATCTAACTTTCTTTTTTTCTAAAACACCACTTGGCTCACTTAAACTCTAATGGACCCTAATAAAATACTGGAAAGAATAATAATTGGTAAAAAGTGAATTTATCAAAGAAAAAAAAATGTATCAGAAATGATTTTAATAGAGCATATTATAAATTATTGTTATCGTTTTTAAGTAAAAAGCTATAAAAATACAACTCAAATTTAAGAGCGTTTTTTATTTTATATTTACGGACTACCTAATTAAAAAATATATTTAATGTTTGTGTTTCAGAGAATATTTACATTTCAATCAATTTGCGTATTTTCCTAGAAGACAGCATGTAAAATAAGAATATTTTATTAACGACTTTTTGAATTATCGTTTCTAGCCAGAACGGGGAAGGAAGTATGCAATAGTTGCAAAATCTCTTCATTATAATACATTGTTAATTTACGAAGGTACCAATTCTTTGGGAAATTTTTGGTTCCGTGATTCTTCCGTAGAAGATTCTTCCGAACATAAATTCTCATGAATCATGATGGTCCTACAAAAGCCCTGAAAATAAGCATCGTTTATCTTTCTTAAAATACCATTTATCGTATATTTACGTAGTGTAACTCAATTAGCAACAATACTATCGAAAAATGTGGATTCATTGAATAATAGCAATTATTATAAGCTTTATCACACATGAAGCTTTCGAAAACAACATGCAAATTGACCGCCAAGAAGTTGAGATTGTTTTTATCCGGTTGGCAACAATTCCTTTTAGATTTCACGCACGCTGCATTTTTTTGAATTCTGAATTTAATAAATTCTTATGTTAATAATGAATGCACAAGATTAATATTTTTATCACACATCTTTAGTGTCTAGACTTATTATTATATAATTACCCAACGAAAATTAATACAAAAAGAGACTTCCAAAGGACAAAATCATATATTAATATAGAGTTTCAATCAAAATTAATCGATTTAAAATGTATATGTACAGCCATTTAAAAAAATAAGCTGTAGGCCATTAAATGTAAATGGATAAAAATGATGAAATTTGAAGTTAAAATTACTCAATGAAATAGTATATGTCAATAATTATCCTTAACTGTAAGTCTAATAGAACCACTTAATCTACAAGTAGAGAAAAACACTAATAATCAATTAGTATATACCAGGGGTAGGCATTAGGGTATCCAATCCCGAAGCCTTTTTCCAATCCCGGGATTTCGGGATTGAGATTTTCTCACCGAGGAATTTGAAATCCTCAATTTGCTATACTTTTTCCCGGAATCTCACGGAAACTCGTTTTTTTTTTTTTTTAGCTCACCGAGGAATTTGAAATCTTCAATTTACCAATTTCGTGTAAATTTCGAGAATTTGCTCAAAATTTCTCAATCCCGATATCCCGGGATCGCGGCCATCTCAATCCCGGAATTTCGGGATAAGAAAATTTAACGGGATCCCGGGATTGGATGCCCTAGTAGGCATGCATAAGGTCAATGAGAGTTTTTCATATATATATAATATTATTCTTATATTTTACATATAAATAAGGTTTCGGTCATACAAATGAATGTGAAATTATAGCAAAATAGTATTTTATTTTTTAATACAATAGCTTTCCACTAAATATTGACAGCGAGCACCTTAAAAGTATTTATATTATTGATCTGTTTTTTAACCTAAAAGTCAGTTTTATTTTGACAACCTAACCTAACTTAATCTCATCACATTTGATGACTATTAAAATCACGGCTATTGACAAAGTTTATAAAAAATTTTGTCACAATTGTTTGAGATTCTTGGAGAATTTTAGGATTCACAATTATAAGCAGGGCTGTGGAGTCGCGTGAAAAAAAGATGAATCCGACTCCAGCTTCGACTCCAGCTTTAAAATAATTGACGACTCCGACTCCGACTCCAGATTAAAAATAATTAACGACTCTGACTCCGAGGAAATTTATCAATAATTTCATTTTACCTTATATATATATATATGTATACCATCAGATCATCTTTAGTCAGCCAAGCATCAAATGCTAACACTTTTGAATATTTTGTTTAAATGCACATCATTAAATATATTTTTCAAAAAAAAAATAGATCGGCTCATTTTTTGCGACTCCGACTCCACAGCCCTGATTTATAAGGGATCTGGGCATTCGGGATTGGCCACTGGAAGATAGTCAGAATCTGTCGCCCACTGTGGTCTAGTTGGTTAGAGCTTGCTTTACTGACCAGGTGGGTCTGGGTTCGATTCCCGGGAAGGTCAATATCAAAATTTGATTTTTTTCAATTTTAATTTGAGATCTAAGACATGGGTGTTTGTGAAGTAAATTCTCCTTGAGTTTATCTCATGTGACTTTCAAAAATTCTCATCGAGTATATCTCGTATGATCTTTCAACATAAAAATATTTGACGCATTGGCGTAAGCTGTAATGTCAAATATTTTTTTTAATTTAAAAAAAAAGAAATTGAGAAATTGTAAATTAATATCGAAAATTATGTCGAACACCTTTTTTTAGGTCGATGACTTAAACAACCTAGGAATTTACACATTTAACAATACATAATTGAAAAATGTGACAACATTTTTTTTAGCTCGCTGGCTCATTTCAAAATTTTTTGCTTAACTAACAATTCAATTTACCGGAATTAACAAACATATTTTTATATCGGATTTAACGGATTTTTCACTTATTATCCAAAATCCCGGAATCCCTCGATTAGTACCAACACAATCCCGAGATTAAGGAAACACAAAATTGGACGGGATCCCCGGATTGGAGGCACTACTTGAGACTGACCAAATATAACATTTATACAGATTGCATATTATATTTAAACTGAAAATTCGATTTATAAAATGCTGAGCATTAAATTATTTGAATACTGACTCAATGAGTATGTCTTTTATGTTTTAAACAATTAATCAATAAGTTATGATAGAATTATTGAAATTTACGCATTATGAGTAATAAGTATCCCATAATACACAGGTCACGTAGAACAATGTGTAATACAGGTAAATAATAATAAAAAAATAATACATATTCAAATGATGATTAATAAATAAATATAAACAGGCCTACAGCATAATGTCACGTATTGAAACTGTTCTGACATTCATTGTTCTCTGTTGAAATGTACTCGACAATGAAAACATAGTTTTTAAAAAGAAAATTATCTCAGCTTCTTCGAGGCCGACTTTAGAGGCATTTTAAATATAGAATATAGTTATTAAACTTATTGTTTATGATTTTATCTGAAGGCCTTACTTTTATTGTGCATTGTTCCGGTTTTTGCACGATTCATTACAAGATTTTCATGGAATACGTGCACTTTTATGATATTCCAAGCTAGCGATCAATGAGTCGTGGTATTGGGAGAAGTCAGAGATATAAAAAAAGAATCTGACGCCTTCTTTCAATTGAATAATAATTAATTTTATGCACAATTTAGCACCTTTTTTAAACTACATTTGTAGTTGCGGTTTTTTTTCACGACTTCATAGCCCTGATAAAAATACAGATTTTAGATTTAGCTCATATATTGACTAATTGACAACTTTGAAGATTATTGATTAATTATTTTTATTAATATTGTAGGGGACATTTAAGATTTTGCTGTTGCTTATATTGCGTCTTCATCAGATTTGATGTAATTTCGATAAATGTATTCTGCCATGAAAGATAATACTAGGCCCGCGAGCACCACCAATCCGAAAATGCCCGATATTGAAAACTACAGTATGTTAGTATGATGAGCTATCTAGATCTTGTACCTTAGGACTTACTGGAGGATCCAGTGAAATGTTCCTTCTAAGACATAGGCTCCCAACCTTTTCGGGTGCGACCCCTTTTTATAAAAGCCGTGTGACTTGCGAGCCCCCCTCCAGGAATTTAAAATCCTCGATTAACTTTTTGCCCGGATTGTCTCAAGCTCCTTTTTTTTTAGCTCACCGAGGAATTTGAAATCCTCGATTTGCTATATTTTTAAAAACTAAAAAAAGTTGGCCACCCCCCAGGAAACGCTTGGCGACCCCCTTGGGGATCGCGATCTCCAGGTTGGGAACCCGTGTTCTAATAGGAGAGGTTAACTGTGCGGAAAGTTCAAAGGCTGCCCGTGCCAATCCAACAAATGCGTAGCATAATTTGACATATTCGATATAAAAAATGTGTTTTTTTTATTTGCTTTTGAAAAATATTATCATTTGATAATTAATAAAGCATAACAGAAGTCGTTTTATTTTTTTTACATAAAATAAAATCAAATAAAGTGGTGCTTCCCAACCTTTTTCATTCCACGGTCCCCTAAATCTGAAAAAAAAAAATCCGCGGCCCTCCTCAATACAAAACATGTTCTGCGGCGGCCCCTGGAGAAATTCCGCGGCCCCCAATCTGGGAAGCACTGAAATAAAGTACAAATCAACAAAATAAACAGAATGAAAAAAATCAGTCACTAATAAAGTTTATAACATATCTTATAAATTTATTTTAAAATTATTTGTTTTCACGGCTTTACTTACAACTCATCCTTTTATTAAACATAGACAACTTGTTAAACGTTCACATTTTGGATGCGTGTATAATTAAATAGCGCTTGTCTCTATGCCACATCCACGCGTGTTATCAATATTATTCTAAATAACTGGTGTTTTCAATGTTATAGTTTTTTCTTTAATATAGACTATTAATCAGTCTGTTTAAAAGAATATAGGTCAGAAAACTCAATATCGTTAATGTTTTCGTTACGGTAATCAAAAGAACTCTCTTCTGGTTGGAACGCGGCCAAATTGAAAAATAACAGAACTTAATAATTATTTCGGAGAATAATATCTTAAAATTATAACATGATGGAAGTAATGAGCTTATACGGAATATGTTGATGGTAATGTGCATCGCATTGATTCGGAGTATTTCTAGGAAATGGGCGCGTAATGTTTGTGATGACTGATGAATGTATCCGGCATATTGTTACATTATTTGCATTCCGTGCAATACGGCACGAAAGTGCCTTGAATCTAAATCACTGATAGATTCCAAAATCATTCGTGAAATCCGTTGTATAATGTATTCTATAAAATGTGGTTAAATACTTACTCTATTGGCGTAGCTAGAAATTTCTGGTCTTCATGCAAATGTCATGTAAGATCATCCCACTCATTTTTTTTAATTGAGTACACTCAACTCTTTTTTTACACGGTAAATGCGTTCCACAAAATATGGCGAAAAAAGTGATATAATTCATAGGATAATTTAAGATTGGTTATCTGTATTTAAAAAAAATATATTTAAAAAATAAACAATATCTTGGAAAGGAAAATCGCGTAAAAGAGTTAATAATGAAGAATTGATAAGTTGTTTTTATCCATGTCCGCTGCTAATGTGGGGCATGTGGCCTCGTAATGGAGGTTTCTCAACAGAAGTTTTTCTACGAGAACTGTTTGTTTCTCAGTCGCTCTCAGTCTTTTCTTTTTAAAACAAGGTAGTAGGGATAAATCTAGGGCAGGATACTAATCTAAAAGGAAACTAATCGCTCTCGCTACGCCCAGTTGTTAAAGGATCGGAAATGGTAGGAGGGACATCAAAAACACCCATTCCTGTGAGCGGAAATCGAAAATATGTTATACGTAATGGGACTCGAACCCTTGAGGTCTGGCACGGAAGCTCACAACACTAACCACTGCGCCATATGACCCAACCATCAATTTAATTTTAAAAAGTATCATTATTGTTAAGTACTATTCATCGCTACAAACAGTTAGTGTAAAAATATAGTATAAATTCATTTTAATGGACCGTGTTATTTTGAATACGTTTAAAAAAGAGCTGAATTTCCACTTGCATTGCATGACTCTGCTATACGATGGTTACGCTGCTGACCAACTCTAAAGCAAAATATCCTTGACGACAAATATAAAATATAATCTGAATAAAAGGTACGTGTTCATTTGACTAGAGCAAGTCTTTTGAATAATTAGAATTGAAAAAGCTTTATTGTTTTCTGTGATTTACGTTTGTCGGTTTCACCCTTTCGGGATCGTCTTGTATATGAATGAAATATAACTGAAGAAACGTTAGAAAATAATAAAAAAAGCGAAGCTTTTTCCATGCTTGGCGTTGTTTTGTTTCTTCATTCGTTTTTAAATTATTTAAGTAAGAAAAGAATTTCCTATTTATTCAAATTTCCAAAATGATTTTCTGCTAAACGTAATTAACAATAAGGGTTACAAACTCTTTTTAAGAAAATGATATTATATGTTAGCTCAACATAGAAAATTAAAACATATAGTATATAAACCAAAATAGAATTATATTCACTTGTTTCCTTAGAAATCACGAGAGAATTTGACGTTATTAAATCGGTATTCTCTATAAACTATTATACATTCATGAACAAAATATTTGTATAAACATATTATAGATATAAAAACTTTAAATATTAGATGACACATGTGAAAATCCTCGTCGATTAAATAACGATCCAATACTAATATTGAAGATGTAGTCCTATTATTGTTTTTACATAGAAGCCGTATTGAAGCTCAGCATTTATGTTTAAAATATTTTTTTAATGAATTGGGAACGACGTGTTGTCTAATTTTGTTTTCGTTTTGAATTGCAGAAACAATCGCTGACCCATTTCTTCTAAATGTATTTTGTAATACTTTTTAACGTGGTGAATTGTTATATTTTCTACATAAACGTCATATTCAATATCTGACAGAGGAATATTGTGAATACAATAATTATATTCCGGAACCAAAATTTGATCCTTGATCAATTAACTCAATTGATATAAATGTGTAAAATAGTCGATGTATTGAACAAACACAATTACATATCATAATATATAACTTTTTAATGACTTTTATGCGATATAAATGAAATTAAATACAAAGCAAATACAAAATTGGAGTGTCACGATGCGTTTGTGTGTTGCATATAAATACACAACTATAATCATGGGATATGGCGTGCTTGTTAGAGGGCTATGATTTTTGAATTTATTTATTAATTGCATAGAAGACTTTATATGACTCATGCTTTAAAAATAATATAGTAAAATATACAGCAATCAATGTGGAATAAATCATTTTTGAGTAATTAGTAAAATATACCATGCTCCAAAAAATAATACTAAATTTGGTATGTGATAAATACCAAAATTAGTTATGCTCTTTTACATGTTGCAATTATTATGTAATATCAAAATAATACAATTCCCCCCTCGTAAGTTAATGTATATAAATATGTATCTAATAGTTTAATAATCATGTTTTTTATAACTGTATCTATTATATCATATAAACACAGATATTAAAATTGCTAATGCCGTAAGCCCTCGACTTACGTGATTAATTCGTGCCGAAGGTTTCGCGTAAGTTTAATCAAATTTTAAATCTAACAATTTCAACATAATATAATATGTGCTAGTTTCAAAAAACAGATCAAGTCATACATTATAAACATAAATAATTCGAAACAGATTGAGTACGTTAGCTGAATTTTATTTAAAATCTACCACAATGTCTTCCATACGAAGTTGTTTGTCCTCCATGTTCATTTTTCCATCATGCAACTGATCTTCAACAGTATTTACAGTTTATCATCATTTTCATAATGATTCATTTATCATATTAAAATCTATTTGGACTGCGATCAAGTATCTAATATTCCTATGCACAATAGAGGAACATGCGTCGGATTTTTTCAATAAAATATTTGAGCGCGCTACTGAAGCAACTCTATTTACGTTCTTCCCAAAAGCAAAGTCCAATGGAAATATTTCCTCACCCATGGTCGTTTATATCGGAATGGAGGTGATAACTAATTTATGTTGTCGTCAACCATTTTAAGCGAAGAGCGTGTTCTTATTTAATAAAAAGGACTCAATAGAATTAAAAAATAATATTTACGTTTCTTTTGAAATATTCAATGAAGATATTGTTTCAATTATATATAACGAAAAATTATGTATTACGGAACCAATGTGCTTCCCATTAAGCATTTAAAACTTATGCTAAATGTTGATAAAATAAAATTGAATTTGCCGAACATATTATAAAACGATAGCAGTGGAATTACTATGGGACTATTTGCCTTAAGTTAGCAAGTTTTTTTTTAATTTTCACTACATAATAATGATGTAGTTGTGGTTGAGATAAAACAACATATTGTGAGTTTCATTATTTTTGATATGTACCCCTTCTATAATTTTTGAAACACGAAGTACCGCTCATTAAAAAAAGGCATGTACTTTAATAACAATTAAAATATATAAGCTGCTTGTTGTACCAGACGCAGCCAAAGCCCGGTGCAGCGCGAACTAGGGTATCCAATCCCGGATCCTTTTTCTGATCCCGGGATTGAACACTTAACACGAAATCGTGTATAAATTGGGATTTGGGATTGAAAAAACTTTTGGTCAGCGATTATGAAATCATGGGTTTTTTCAAACAATTTTCATTTCCAATTTCAAAAACCCAGGAATTTACCGATTTGCCCAAATGTTCAGCGCGACTCGTTTTTTTTATTATTTTTTAGCTCTTTAAATGATTTTTGAGATCTACATTACAGTAATTGAAAGTAGACGATATCACATTTCAAACAAAAAATACAAGGGCTTAGTGCATAGTTTAGGAAACAAGAATTAATTTTGATAGATTTTACATGCTCTAAATATACCGCTCAGAAACTTTTCTAAAAGGATCATAGCCTCAGCATTTATAACCGGACATGGCAGCAAGTCCGACAGGCTCGTCAAACTACATATCATGAAATTCTCTCGAAATAATTAATTTTAGAAACTTGCAATTATGCCTATACGCGAGAGACTACGCGCTCGTAATTCATATATGTATTCAATTCTTAGACTCTTGACAAGTCGAAGCATACAACTCTTCAATTATACACCATCAAAGCGAACAATTCTTGATAAGACTTGAGCATTTTTTTATTTATGGAATCAATTTTTTTAAATTTATCCCTAACGACCGGAGCGATGCGGCTTAGACTTACAGCACCTCCATGCTCCTTATAAATGTTATATATACACAAATAAAACGATTAACTTACTGTCAGTTACGATTCCATTATTATATTAATATTCCATCAAGCACTTTCAGTATAAATACAAAAGAATATTCCTAAGTTTTTGTTCTACAGAAAGCTCTCGGCTGACAGAATATTGTAGCAAGTAAGGCATCCAATCCTGGACCCGTTTTTGTAATCCCGGGATTCCGGAATCACAAAATTGGACGGGATCCCGGGATTGGAGGCCCTAATGACAAGTGAGTAATTAGTAACTTTTATAAAAATGTAAAAAATACTTCATCACTACACAGTACACACACAAAAACTGAATTATCCAAAAAAAATAAAACTGCTTCTGATCTTAGTAGGATAGTGGAGGTAGGAAAAACACAATATATTACCATGATAAGATTATAAAAATAAAAACGTCTTACTTTGAATAATATACTCAAATACAATTTCGGTTCATAAATGTTTTCGATACCTTACACATGTATTTTACAGCTTTCCGCATTTTCTTGCGTTCTCTTCTTGTATACAAATAATATTATTTTAGCGTTTAACTGTTTCGAAATGTGTATATTTTTTGCTCTTGGGAACTGTCAACAATGAGTTACCTTAGTTTATTTCGAATATTCTGTAATATCTTAAATACGAACTCGAAAGTTACAACAGCCTTGGTTAGCTGCAGAAATATATTTAAAAACTATTTACACGATAATAAATATAAATTGTTTACTAACGGCAATGCCACTGAAAGTCTTATTTTAAAAATTTTGACAACAATATAACGGTAACTTCTTTCAAGAATAATTTCACCTCGCAAATAAACCTGGTGGATAAATAAAAAGTAAAGAAATTATTTTTCTGCCAGTTTCATAATGTAACAATATACAATCGGTTTCGTTTGAGTTTTAATTAGATTAATTAGTAATTTTTAGTATCACAATTAATGCAACGCAGCCAGTCACTAAGCTTGGCAATCTGATATTAAATTTAATGGCCAAAGAAATAATATGATGACAGTTTCAATAAATAAACTGAGTTGAACTTTCGCATTGTGTTATTATAATATTAATACCACTTGTATAGAGAATTTTATACGAATTTACAGACAGTGATGGATTATCCTAAGTGAATGAGGCGCGCGCTGGGGGCCTCCAAATCTTAGGGGCCTCAAAAAATGGTTTATATTATATAACCCATATACTTTTTGTTCATATTTTTATATATTTTTCATGATTTTTTGTTGTTCTTATGTTATCCGAAAAATAGGGCCTACACATTTAACTACAGTAAACTATATAAAAATCTGAACAAAAAGTATATGGATTATATAATATCAACCATTTTTTGAGGCCCCTAAGATTCGGAGGCCCCCAACACGCGCCTCATTCACTTATCTTATAGGATAATTCGTCACCGTCTGTACGGTAAATTCGTATAATATTCTCTATACAAGTGGTATATTAATATAATAACACAATGCGAAAGTTCAACTCAGTTTATTTATTGAAACTGTCATCATATTATTTCCTTGGCCATTCAATTTAATATCAGATTGCAAAATTTAGTGACTGGCTTCGTTACATTAATATGTGATAACTTCTGCTTATTAAAAAATCGATTTAGGTTTATTTTTAATACCGAAACACTGGTGTTTTTAAATTTTCCAAACAGATTTTTCGGTACTGGAAAATCACCACGAATACCGAAATCCCGGCTTCGGTGATCAATCAATATTGGGTCCAGTTTTGCAATCCCTAGTTATTATATAGTATTTTTTTTTATCTTACTTGTTTTTTCCCATTCTCCTATTTCTCAAGCTAAAATATTTACATATATATTGAGTGCAATAAATTGTCTCCTGAATATCAAAAGCGAGATATTAAAAATCTATAAATACATTAATTATTCTTATCTCGTGTTCCACAGTCGGATGTCTGGTTTGAAAGCTGCCTTCAGATTATGATAACAGATTAACCATTAAACTAATAGTGTTTTTTTTGCCAGACGTGACAGAGATAACAATTGTACCGTATCTATAATATAGATCTTCAGACGCTTATGGAATTTGTGTTCACGTTGGCATGGTGTGAGAGTCGTGTGATGGAAAATTTAGAGAACCTCTGATATTAGTTTTGTCTGCCGTTGATAAAAAAAAAACGTGTAGGTGTAAGATAACGCCATATTCGTTAATAAGTGAATACCTGGATAACCAGACCAGACGGTTATGGAATATATGTTTAGTTATTGAATATGTTATCGAAAAGTGTTAAATAAAAGTAATACATAGTTTATTGTTTAAAGCTTATTTTGGTATCGATTATAATTAGATTGATTGTAAAGCTAAATTTATTAATACAACCGTCATGAAAATGACTGCTGTAGGATGTAGATCCAGCGGTGGACTTCCAATACGTTAACAAGAGGTTAATCTTAGACTCTTAAAAATGTAGTTTTCTTCAAAGATCAGCCAAAATCAGATGTATGACAGTTTAAATAAGATTTTTAATAACTCTTATACAATTATCGGCAATCAAATGTCACTTTATATACTTATTATGTAACAATTCATCAATACGCAAAATACAATCAATTAATTTATTATATAATATTATTAATTAACTATCTCAGATTGCAAGAGTAAAAAGTTCCAAGTTTGAAGGAGAAATAAGTAGGCACTATTAACTTGCTACAATTCTATGTTTCAAATGAGCCCTCCAAAGGTGAAATGAGACAACTAATAAAATGGTTACACTTTTTACTGGGACTTTTAAGAACAACCACATCTTTACCTGGTGTTTTGGCGGACAGTATATGTCTTTTTTCGAGAACTTTTAGCTGGCGATAGGAACAAAAAACAGTTACTATTATTTCGCACGTACAGGCAAAGGACCTTCACCATTTATTCGTTTAGGAGGGACTTTTAAAAATGATCCATTTTTAGAAAATCCGCGTCAAAGAGGTCTACAATTCGTTGACTAAGCCGATATAATATTTTCAAAATATACAGGCGGACCTCTACTTTCGCACAATTCGCATATTTCGCACATTTTTAGAAGATCGGTCCTTTTAGATGTTTTGGCGATAATGCAAAAATGTTTTGTTTCGGCAAGTAACGGCTGGTTTGCCAAATTTAAAACGAGGTATTATTATTATTGACATAATATTAAATTCTTTCGATGGATTCGGCCGTAACTTGGTGGAAGTTCATTTTAATATAAAATAAAATAACTTAGATTATTCCACGTATTGTGTTACAAACTGTGACACGTGTTTCGCCTCTTTCAGAGGCATCCTCAGACAACTACTTTCGCAAATGCTTGCTTGAGTACGAATGACTTCTCACTTGGAGAATATTCCCCATGTCAAATATTCAATGTAGATGAGACTGGTATATTTAGGAAGAACATGCCTAATCGTATTTTTTTTAACCATGTCCGCTCCCAATGTGAAGCATATCGACTGTGGAAAGGAAAAAGGACGTAACCCACACATATCAAATTTTACAGGAGGCGCTAAAAACGTGTTTTGAGGATTTTGTGACATATGCAAATTATTCATTATACACAACCTTGAAGTGCACGGATACTTCTAAACTGGTGTTTAATTGACATAACCTAATATTAATTAAAGAAATTGTCTCGTAAAAACCTTTATTTCAGTGTTTTTTCTTGGTTTAATTTTTTTACAAGGTCATTTTTTGAAACTTAAAAGCTAAATTTAGATACTAATTCAGCATTTGCAGCTTGCATCCTTTTGATAGAACGTGTATCAAGTTGTATACATTGTGATTATCGAAAAAAAGCGATTTTTGAAAATTGAGGGTTAAGTCCTTTTTCCTTTCCACAGTCGATATGGACTCTTAATGGAGTTTATCTTAACAGAAGTGTTTCTACGAGAACTGCTTGTTACTCAGTTGCTCAACCTCTCTTTTTCCAAAGATAGTAGGGATAGAGGAAAGAGCTAGAACAGGAATAGTGGTTAGCTAATCGCTCTCGATACGCCCCGTATATAGGATAGGATGGGTGGGAGGGAGAGTTCAAGACATCACATACATCCATGCCTTTGAACAGATATTCATAAATCGATTGAAAAATCAATTTATGAAACTGCCCATAATGAGAATCGAACCCGTGACCTCCGTAGCGGTAGCCAACGACGTTGACCACTCGACCATACAGGCGGCAATCGTATATTCTTATCAAATGAAGAATCAATTGCCTCTGGGCACAAACAAACCTTCTAAAACCGATAGAACGCATATCTCAAGTGCGTAGGGCGATCCATAAAGCACTGCATGTTATAAAACTCTATGAAGAAAATAAAAAAAAAAAGTAAAATACAACTAACTCTTGACAAGTTTATTAAAAAACATTTTAAAAGACAATGTTTGGTGTTTTTTTTTTACATCCCTCTACTTTCGAACATTCAACATTCGCACACATTTTCAGGAACCAATTGTGTGCGAAAGTGGAGGTCCGTCTGTAATACGAAAAAAACTTCGCTGCTGTCTTCTAAAATTGTAACCATTTTCTTCATAACTGGTTTGAAATCGCTTTCACCATCATTGGAAGAACTTTTCAATTCAATTCCATAATAAGCGAAATTAACCGTGTTATCTTTATTTTTCGGAAATTCTAGGTCTCTTTAGAATTTAAGAACACATTCCATATTTGGATCAATTGCTAAGAGTGTAATACTATATTATTCATTTATGAACGCTGCTGATGACGGTGTTTGGTTGTACACGCCTGACAAGTAGTCATTGTGTAAGTCACCTAGTCGATAGAACTTTGATCTGTGTTTACCGGATCCGAATCGTCGGCCGGATATTACTCATCGCTCGTTATAATTATTATAGATGGACATCAACAATAACAGCCTTGGGAATATTCCGAAAAATACGCAAACACGTAGACCGCTAAACAAGTTAAACCAGTCTAAATTTACAGGTAAATATTTTTTCATACTGACGTCAGAATTATTTCGCGAAGTGCTGTTTGGCCGCAGTATTCCGAGAATATTGATTTTGTTTATAAAAATGCATGTAGCTCTACGCCAACTGTAATTGGCTATTGGGGGATAAAATTAACGTCATTTTATCGAACGTCAGAAGAAGCATAATAAAGGAATATTTACAAATAAAATAAAAATGAATTTACACCATGACATCTTGCGTCACTATATTCAATGTGAAAACACTTCCCGGAATTGTTTTATACACAAAGCAATGGTAGTTATGCAATAGAAATTGACGACCCACCATGGGTTTTATGTTTCGTCTAAAATTAATAAACTGTTTAAAAACGTACTAAGCATCATGAAAATGACTCTCTTTGGTTGACTTCCTTTCGTACTGTATGTGTTTATGTATGTATGCGCATGTGTATTTACATGTATGGATAGAGTATGAGGGGAAGCAATGGAAGCATATATAATGTGATTTGCAAATGAATGCATATGTAGTCCCCGTGAACTGGTTTCACTGAGGATTTCTCACATCTGTAGCGATCACGGCTTTCCGTCAGCAACGATGGTAAGGGAATACAAACTTTCAAAAACATTAGCGACGAAGGAGACTCGAAGACCTTCGCGCCCAGGTACTTACAGATTCATAAATTTGATATACAACAAAATAAAATAGTGATCAAACTTTATTTTCTTTCATAATTATTATCCTAAAATTCAGGATAGCTGTAAGCTCACAAGCACAAATGTCATTTTATTGTACAAAATTCAATCGTTCGCAATTATACAAAGTACATTTTTTATATATATGTTTTTAACACTGAATATAGCTTAGATGTGTGATAATTAAATGATGTTTGAATTTCATTTTACCAACAGCGATCAAATCAGTGTCCTAGTTGAAGTACCAAGATGGCGTATTGTTACAAACTATTTGTTAGTTACATAGGCTCCCAACCTTTTTCGGGTGGCGACCCCTTTTTATAAAATCCATGTAACTAGGCAACCCCCCCCCCCCCCGAGGAATTTGAAATCCTCGATTTCCTTTACTTTTTCTCCGGATTGTCCCACATACTCGTTTTTTTTTTTAGCTCACCGGGGAATTTGAAATCTTCGATTTCGAAATCGAAAAAAGTTAGCGACCCCCAGGTTGGGAACCCGTGAGTTAGTAACTACCAAGTACCTGTGTTGATTTACATTTTATTTGTTTGCAGATGGTTAAGTTTATGTTGCGGTAGTCGAATCATACTTATCAGAATCCATCATTAAACATGGAATGTTCTCTTATCTCTAGATGTAAGCTTTTTGTCTAATCAGCCTGTTATATTATGCAATTAAGAGGCATTCTCGGTTCTCACGATCACGTTGTTTATTCGTGGCCCTCGTCAATGAATTCACGTTGAAGTGTTGTTATTGTCCCTTGATTATGAAATGTCCGATCAATAGCTTCGCAACGTGGGGCGTACGCCCCACCGGGGGTCAGTTTATTTTTTTAAGGGGCAATGCGCAAATCATTGATATTTATCACAAAAAATACAAATTATGACAAATTTAGCTCGAAAATTACTTACTGATACATCATATTTTTTTGAATGCGTCATTGAAAAAATGAATCGTCTGGATATCACAAACCGTGGAGATTTACAATTAAATTTAATAAATTATTACCTCAACTAAAAATTATTAACAACTCACATCAAGCTCAAGGTTTGTAGTGTTCGTATTAATTCGAATGTTTTTTCAGAGTTTAACGTGTATCATAATATAGGTTCATATCGACTGTGGAAAGGAAAAAGGACGTAACCCACAGTATATTTAAAACAGCTTTTTTTCGATAATCACAATGTATCCAACTTGATACACGTTTTATCAAAAAGATACAAGCTGCAAATGCCGAATTAGTATCTAAATTTAGCTTTTAAATTTGAAAAAGATGACCTTGTAAAAAATTAAAACCAAGAAAAAAGAATGAAATAAAGGTTTTTCCTAGACAATTTCTTTAATTAATATTAGATTATGTCAATTAAAAACCAGTTTAGAAGTCTCCGTGCACTTCAAGGTCGTGTTTAATTCATAATTTACATATGGCCCAAAATCATCAAAACACGTTTTTTGCGCCTCCTGTAAAATTTGATATGTGTGGGTTACGTCCTTTTTCCTTTCCACAGTCAATATGTATTTACTTACGAAAGTTAAATTTAAAATATTATTCAATATGGGCACTTTTATTTAAAGCAATTATTTTTTTACGAATTTGTTTGGTTTTGGTACCTATAAGATTTTGATTGCAGAGGGGGGACATGGAGATTTTTGAAGGGTCGATGGGGGGCGTAGCACAATAAGATTGGGAAACACTGGTTTATTCCATCCCATACAACAGTAACTACAATAAATTATATAATACGCATTGTATAGTTATAAAAATAGTCCACCCTTAAATAATTTGCTTTTCAGTAAAACGTTTGTCCTAGCATTTTTTCATTTCATAAAAGAGCTTTGCCAGGTTTCCATGATATCAACTTAGAGTTTAGACATTGCGTGTCGGCGTAGAGCCACATGACAAAGAATCAGGGTTTACGATTGTCATATGTTTATGATGATTATATGTATTTTGTCTACTGAAATAGAGTTTTTAATGTTACAAATCAGTTACGTTGGTCATTAGGTAGAATTTAAAAATAAAAACATGCTTACTACGTTATTCTTGTCAATGCCAAACGGCAAACACTATACAAAATCTAATATCACCAAGTTTTATCATTAGGCATATTTTTTTCTTACTATTATTATGCATATGTAATATATTCAGAACTCACATTGTTTAAGTAAATATTGACAATGAGAGTTTTCAACGAGTTATTTTTTTAATTTGAATTTATTAAAAAAAAATGGCATTTCAGATAATGCCAAATGCACCAAATATTATTATCTCGAAAGAAAAGTATAATACATTTTATTTTATTGATTTAATTGTGAAAACGTGTGTTTTTATGACCTTGGACTGATATTAAAATAAATAAATAGGGAAGAAATCAATGACCGACCTGATATCTATTCATTTACCACTACATCACTGCTAATGGCATATGGCTTGAAAAGTATTTTACAAAGGTCGAGATTTCTAGCTAAGTATCCATTGAATGTATAGCTTAGTATCTTTATTGTATTGCAGAGTTTTGTGTCAGCTTGAAAAAGTCGTGTATTTATTAGTGTATAATTTGTACATAATTAGGATGTCGCGCTAGTAGAAAATTTTGATATTTTGTGGACATTCAGAAGGACAACGATGTCAACTGTTTCCCCTTCCAGAGGCCCTGCATCTCACCGAACCGAATGCAGAAGGACACAGATTCAAAATACATATCGTGAAGGCGAGGTGATACATGTGACATGAGGTCAAGTAAAATGTATTTTACATTAATCTAAATATATACCGATATGACATGATTAACAACTTGATAAACTTAAACAATATTTGGGTGAGAAATCACAGTAAATAACTGAAAACAATAACCGGTTTTATCTTGACCTATCATAAATATTAGTTTAAATTAATATGTTGATAGTAATATAAACAAAAGAAATTTTCTTATTATGATATGAAAATATTTTATTTTCTGGTTTGTATTACTATCAACGCTTGACCTATTAGATCAAAAGTTATTGATTAAATGATTAAACAAATTCTATAATATATATAATAATATTATAAAGCTTGATAATGCAATTTGATTAATTTTATTCTAGTATCGTTACATAAACTTTTTTTATATTCTTATTCTATTTTTACTTTCCGCAACAGTCAATCATGTAGATTTTCTAAGTCAAAGCTTTTTTTCTGGTTTAAGTTAGGCTTACCTCATTAATTGTAAGGTTATGTTCTAGGTTTCAAGAGAGCATTTTTTTAAAATCGGACATTGATGACGATTACGCGAATTTGGCTAATTGCGGTGATTCCGTATTCTCCAAATAAATTCGTTTTGTAAATGTTACAATTTTTGCCGCATTTTTAGATAAGGATATAACAACAATAACTGATATATATACAGGGGTGGGCTGGAGGGAGCTCGGAGAGGCTCGAGCGAGCCCCTTGCTAAATTTTAGTAAGGCCGGCGAGCCCCATGTTAAAGTAAAAAATATTCTCAGATCAACAGTTATTGCTGTAGATGTTTTGCATGTATGTATTATGAAACGAAAGATTTTAAATTTGAATCGTTCAAACTATGTACATTCTCACAAATTTTGTCACTAACGACCCGGGTTTCGCCTTTCGGCATCTTCAGGCATTCAAGTGCACGGATGAACTTGAACTGACCGTTGCATTTGAAAATTTTTCACAAAATACCTTATTTCGAGTGCATACTAAAAGATATTATTAGTTGTTTTAAATATATGGCAGTATATTTTTACATAATAAAAGCATATATTAAGCATATCAACTGATTTCATAATTTGCGAATAATCATATATGAGTGATAAAAAAGCTATCCTTTGTCTGGGAAACCGCGAATATCTCTCAGGTTAACCGAGCCCCTTGTTAACATTTTGGCAGCCAACCACTGTGTATATATGTAATAGATTCTGTTCTAACCTTACCTAGTACAAAACAAAACGATGAATTTAGTGTACTTATATCAAGGTAACCTGCGTCATATATTATCGTTTTGTGTATACATATATGGTCCTAGTATCGATGAACATTTTTATTTATCTACTGACATAATATCCGATTAAACGATTTCTTTTTTTGGACACCTATGAAAAAAATTGCTTTATCATCTATTTAGCTCAGTTTCCGGAAAAAACATTGAATATATATTCTAATCTTATCATAGATCGACAGCAATACTTATGACATGTGACATTTGCTTGAATACTTTTGAGTGTTGAGGAAGACGAGTGAATTAGTGAGAAGTAAGATAATGTTATTTAGATCAAGCTATCGACCGTGTGATGCGATGGAACCGAAGATATAAATAAATAAATATCACATCATCATAAAGATAGGCGTGGACAAAGTGCGGGTCAGAATGCATGCGGGGCTCGCGTGATTTGACGATATATCTATTTTGAGTTTCGCTTATCGCATGCGTTGGGCCACCGAGGTCGGTTCTACTATTATTAACTGGATATCTATTATAACAAGCAACAAATAATATGTGCCATCGACAATAAATTGTGAAATAGCCTATATAATTAAATAATAAACAAATATATCATTGAAGTTTGCACAAGACGTCGAAAGAAAATTTCAGTGGAAATTGTTTGCACGTTAGATAAAAGTGTTATCGGCGCAGGAGATGCGCCATGCCACCGCTAGTAAAAGTAAATTTGAAAGGGCGGCCCAACGCCGCTTTCAAATTATTAATTAAACGAATACTAAATATATAAATCTGTTTTAAACTATTATAACCAGGGAGGAAAATCAAAATTTTGACAGAAGCAGCAAAACTTATGAAGTTGGCCCTGGGTGTAATAATACATAGGTGGGTAATGCGTCTAAAAAGTTTTCAACATTTTCCTAAGTGACACAGCTAATTCCCGTTCTTTGAAATTAAAACTGATCATTGATAGTTAGCCGTTTCAGTGTTAACCGCAATCAAATTTGAATATAAATCAAAAATTGAATCAATTTAAATGTGTTCTCGATTAATTCTTGATGTAAAGGCGTTATATTAAAAATAAAAAAAAATCTTTTACCAATACCAAACTTTTTATTTTAGATAAGAACCGGTTTCGTTGATGGCGAGCATTGACCGATCGAAAATAGTTAATTTGGAATCAGTACAAAAGTGTTTATTTTTTTAATGAGCATGTGTATATTTAATATTCATTTTAAATTCTTGACTATAATTTTGCGATAAATTGTTTGATTTTAAATAATAAACATGTGTACATATTATTTATTAAATATTCCTTTTTAAAAGACAGTAACAAAAAAAAACTAGGTATCTCCTTGGTATAGTGCACATCATAGACATATTTATATGTACTGTGCATAAATTAATGTGCGATGCGAAGGTATCATGCATTTTAGATTTCTTTAGAGACTAATATATAATAGATGGGTAGAAAAAAAATAACTGATTTTAGTAATATTCCAAAAAATGTAATTTGTGTGGAATACTAATAATTGAGATATATAATTATCTACTATCTAACTAAGATGTATCAATTCTACTTTTCGGAAAGGCTGTAAATACGAAAAGAGCAATAATAATTAACAAGCAAGAGCTCTCGCTGCCTCCTATTTTAAGAAAGGTATCGTGGGCAGTGTAATATTCATAATACATACCAAGAAATTTATATATATGTACATATCTATTGAAATACCACTAAATATGGGTCACTTAAATTTCTTATTATAGGATTCGTAAAGATCATAGGTACAACAGAAGACTATTGATAAAAAATATGTTACAAACCTCCATATTATTTATTTTATTCTATTCCTGCGTTGTCTCTTTATAGTCATGTTATGTCATTCATGAATTTCAGTCTCCAAGAATGGGTCAATTCAAGTTTATATAATTTTCAGGCGAAAGAAATATGGTATAATTAAAAATCCATATGTATATTTTGGCTTGTATGTGATGTGTTATTATTGGATGGAGTATTTTGTTTTTCTCTGATCAAGAGGTGTGTACTATTTGTCATCTTATAATGATGTATACCTGAAAATATGCAATATCAATGGTAAAATAAAAGAAAAACTCATGTCATTTGTAATATACTTTTTTTAATATATCATCTCTCACAATATTACGAATTGCTTTCATTTACAATAGTGTATTTATAACCTTAAAATTAAGTAAGTAAACAATAATAATAGTTTTACAAGTCAATGGAAAATAAATATTCTCTTACAATAATACTCTTACATTGTAAGAATCAAAATCACAGATATAACTGGCCATGATAAGCCGCCATTATTTTATAATAATAATTATTAGGTTTTTTAAAGCGGTTCAGTACAAGACTACCTCTCTAAAGGAGGAAGTACAACACTACGGAATGGTCTCTGACCTCTTTTTGGAGATCGGAGCAAAAAGAAATTCCTAATGGGAAAACTTTGGAAGAGTAGAATAGCAAAATGCTTTTACTTCAAATCGGTATACCGATATCCACAGGACTAGGTTTTAAAAGTGGTAAACGATTACACCATTTCACGTGTATTTTTTAAAAAAACAGTGGAAAGTAATTACAAACCACCAAGCTTCACGTAACAAGTTTATTACACACACGAAGGCAATGTTTTACAAGTAGGCAGTCAGATAGCGTGCACGCCGCGATCACGCCTTAGCCGAGTGACTCTTCCGACGAGCCGTGAGATCAAATAATAAGCTTCGCCGGGTTCATTTAGCTCGGCCGCACACTTTGGAAGAAATCTCATGATTCTCCGAGAAGTAATTTTATTTTTTCAGTCAATTTGATTCCATTGCTAGCTTCAATACAGCGCGATGAGAGGCTGGATGGGCACCGCAGGGCGAGGAGCCGGGGCTACTGGACGGCTGTGTCTCTTGACGTGTTTGGCTAGGTGGTCGGAGCGCATAAAACGGCGCGAGCACACCTGGCAGCCGAATTTCTTTTCTCCTGTATGTGTGCGCTTGTGACGCGAGAGCTCGTCGGAACGGCTGAATCTTCGCTCGCAGCCCACCCACGCGCACAGGAACGGTTTCTCCCCCGTGTGGGTGCGGGCGTGAGCTTTTAAATGTGAAGACTTGAAGTAGTTCTTGCCGCAGTTTGGATGAGAGCACTCGTAGAGGCGACGGCGAACGGGGGGTGGCGGTGTCAGAAGCAAGAGAGCGCTTCCCACAAGCAAAGCTCGGGCCGGACGGGGGGCCAGGGCTGGGAGATTCGTCAGGGCATGCGCTTTTTTATGAAGGTTTTCGGTCGCTTTAAACAATGCCAACTGGGATTCTCTCTTGGTAACATCGGTGGGTGTATTCGATTTCTCCACAGGTGTCGGAGTATTTTTCGCAAGTAGGCGATTTGATATCTCAGGGTAACTTATGCATGCTATCTCACTCGGGGAGAGTGAATCAACAGCGGGGGGTGCAATTTTATCGACGGGTATCCGGTGCGACATCGTATTTCCGATATTTCTCGGCATCATCGTTTCCGACACGTCCGTGATAACTATACTTGGAATATTGTTGGCTTTAACGTCTGAATCAATCGATAATCTGTTTTCTACTGGAGGACGTCCGACGAAAGGAGAAGAGTAATTGTAATTGACAAACTGACCCGTAAAACGGTCGGTATCTTTGCTGTCTACCACGATTCTTTCCTTTCTGTTGCCCATTTTGAATTTGAGAGTTTTGAGTATGTTTTCCGGTTCGATTCTCGGTCTCTTCAGCGAGAACGGGAATTCTCCCGGTCCGTAGGTGCCGTCCCGGTGAGCCTTCATGATTACGGAGGGTCTGGTTACAGGGGCAGATTGGAATATCTGCGCCGGTGCTTGTAGGCGTCCGTCGTTGTCTTCGCCCTCGGAGTCTGAGGGCTGAGGAGTGAGAAGACAGGGCGGCGGCGGCGAAGAGACGAACGTCTCGATGCAATGGAAGTTCACCTGTGGACAAAGTAAACGGAACGTTTAGAATCTCGATCACTCGCTGAGCACGTGCGCGGCGTGTAAACAAGCCGCGCCTGTGTGCGTTACGCAAATACATACATACAAAGCATACAGACTTGCTAACGGTACGGACTGTGAAAATATTCGAGAGGTGAGACACACTCTCTTCAAAGAAAACAACAAAGATAAAACGGAATACATATTGTAAGCGTGCAATAGTAAGAAATAAGAAAAAATACGCTCATTACCGCTTACATTTGTAAAAGATAAAATATGTTTAATTCAAGAAAAAAATACCCACTAAGATAAAAATGTTATAAATAATGCAGTGTTTAAATTTATTTTTTAAATATTTGTGTTTTATATAATACTTATTGCAATATTTTATCAATGGTTTAATTACTGTACAGTAAATTAACACGCGAAGTCAGAACAGCAACATATGAAATATAGATTTCAAATGACATACAATACAAGAACTCAATTAAAGTTAACTCTCCGTTTAATTGAAAATGAAACTTTTGTGTTGACAATATGGTATTATCTTGGACTTTTTTGTTTTACGTGTGAAGTAAATTATTCCGCTCGACAGAGCATAAATAAAAAATAAATAAACGGTTTAATAAATAACTTACTTTGCTTTCATTTAGGGGTGGTGTGGCTGGTGGTGAAAGTGGAGCACACATCTGACTATTCATGCTCCTATGTCTCCTGGCAATTTCCATCTTGCTGCATACCATGGTGGATGATCGAGATGATTCACTGACACGGTCACAATTTTCACAAAATATTTGTTAAAAACGAAATATCACATCCAACGGGCGCACGATTTGTATCGAAATTTGAATTTCCTCAGAGCGAAAATTAAAATTCTACAATAAGCGTTTTGTCCTCTGTGCTGTTTACAATGTAAAAATTAACACCAATAATTTCACTTTCAAATAGTATATAATTATAACGTATTGGGTTCTTTTTAAATACTGTGTTGAATAAAATAACAGTTTTAAATAAGAATTAAATTGAAAAGTATTTTCTTTCTCCGCGGGAGATGTTCACTGTTTAGTGGAAAATAGTTAAATAGTATATATTTTGAGGTCGCTCTGAATATATTGTTTTCACTGCATCCCCTCGCAATGACGGGTATTTGTTAAATGAGAGGTTTCACTCGGCCTCTGCGTGTTGTTGTGCGGGCCTTCTGTGTGTTTTTAGCGGCGTGCGCGCGCCGGCCAATGAGCGAGGGGGGCTCGGCAGATATGACCAATGGGAGAGCGCCGATCAGCCGGCCGCCGCGTGATCAGGAGCGTGGTGTTCACGTGCTCACCGACTGACAGAGCTGTGACGTCATGCGATAGCGTCATCGCTGTTCACGAGTAGAGCGCGTGTTCGCAAAGCGTCAATGCCCCTCTGTTTCCCTCGCTCCCCTCTCGTAAATGCAAGTTGCCGAGCCCACAAGAAAGAATGTATGTATAGTAAATAAAATTATTGTACTGGCGTAATACTTTGCCGTAAACCTACTAGAATAGATTATTTTTATTTTTCATGTAGCTTAAAGCAAATTTAGTTTTTACTAATACATAATTATGTAATATCATCGCTTATACAAAGTTTAGAATAATAAATTCATTGGAATTTCGAAATTCCAAGATTGCTGCGCATTACAAAATAATAGCTAAATACATAATGAAGCTCAAAAATGGGTATCGATAATGGTCCTGTATTTATTCGATGTCATATTTTAAAAATAGTAATTATGTAGGTAGAAGATACTTACATTACTCACAACTATATTAGGTGAAAAGGCCAAAATCTTACAATAATTTCCGTTACCTAGGTCATTGTAGAATAATTTTATCTACATATTTTTTCTCGCACAAGTACTTGCTAACTACATACCTACCTGTACGGTAGCGCGAAATTTTGTTGAAATTCTATTTACAGTCAAACTTGTTTTCCATACTTGCAGCGGATAAAACCAGTTCTCGGAATTATTTCTGGCAGAAGAATTCATATCATTATTTTTAATGCGCCTTGATTTTTTTAATAAATTTTACGTACGATATCGATAATATGAAAACTTAAGTAAAAATGTAAACTTTCTCACAGATCATTGGGAGAAAATTTGTTATATGTTCTTATTACCTACTCCTGTTACTCATTTTCTATCCAACGTTCCGTAAAATGAGCTTTGTCATAACTAGGAAATCCAATCCCGGGATCCCGTACAGTTTTCGATACATTTCAATCCCGGGATTAGAAGGCATGATCCCGATTTTTTCGGGATTGGTTTTAATACAGAAACGTACTGGTTTTCAAGTCGGCAGTTCACGCATATGCAATAAACGATGCCCAATTTAAATTCTTTGCGATTAGATTTACTACAAGAAAAAGATAAGGTAATTTGATGCCTATTGAATTTCTTCAATTTATTTTAGTGAACTGTATTTTAATGCATTTGACAACAGTGATTACTTTTTTTATTGTTCGTTATTTTAAAGCTTCACATTTCAATATTTCAGTGTTTTGACTTTCATGTATGTTATAGATAGATATCAATTGCACGTGTTTGTTTTGCGAGATTTATTTTTCTATTGTTCATAAATATCAATTTTTAACTGTAAAGCGAAACTTTAGACTAAATTGCAAAACAATTGCTGCTTTGGTACTTTGGGTACATTTAAAAATAATATTTAAATGACATATATTTATTCCAATAAAATTATTAAGAATGTATGTACACGACAATTTTAGAACTCTTCACTCTTGCATTCTGAAGTAGGTAGGTACTTTTTTCATCTATCGAAATTATTTATTTTAAGTTATATTGCGTATTTTTACATAAGGTATGCATATTAAGTTCGTTTAATAATTATGGCGCATATTTTTTTAACGAGTAATTAAAAAGGCCACACTTTCGAATTCCACATCGCGAATAGCTGAGATTAAGAGAGCCTCTTGGTAACGCATTGGCAGCCCACAGCTGGTTATATAATATAATAAAGAATAAATTTATTTATTTATTTTTGGCCAATATCATCAATTTTTATTTCTGAAAAAAACGTATTTTAATGAAAATTATTTCGGGACCAGTCCCGGGATCCCGGGATTGAAAAATTCTAATGTCGAAATCCCGGGATCAACATTTTGGCTCGGGATTGGATTCCCTAGTCATAACAATGTCTCTACAGACCGGATATTTAAAACCATTTTCATATGTAATTGATAAATTGCGCATTTAAAAAATATTGTGGAAAAATTTAAATACTTACATATTATGTTATATAAAATAATATTTTTTGTTTTGAAATAATATTACACATTTATTATGTAAGTTGCTCGAATGGTGTGAAATATCAATTATTCAAGGTTATATGGTCAAATAAAATTAAATATGGTCAAATAATATGTACTTAATGAGTGCGATCTTAATGGTTTCTGAAAAAACAGCTGAAAGTGCTAAAGATTGTGCTGAGATGTCAAATTTGTTTCATATTCCAGGAAAAAAATTAACATGACCAATATTATACCGAAACGTATACGTCAATGATTTCGTCACAATTGGAAATTGTAATCGTTAGTTTATCGTGTATCGTTTTGATTAACAAGTGAGCAGGTTTTTCACCAACATTATTATTTAGAACCATTATGCTAAAAAGAATAATAAAAAATTCAAACTAATTCAGACAACTGATTTATCGATTAAAGTTCTTATGGGTTATTTTTGTTTTTTTTTTGTTAGTTTCTCATTATAACATGATAATATTTTGGTTATCTTAAAGAATAGCGTCGTGAAGCATTTGACGTTTAATCGAAATTGCCGCCAACACAAAAATCGTTCGTGAATTATTTGTTTTAATTAATTACTTATACAAATCTAAGAAGCGTTATGATCTTTGATTACCGTCAGAATAAATGAAAAAAATAAATGTATATTCAATCATACCGATTTCGCCGCGAAATCGTTAATATTGGAAGGTATGTGTAACTACTTATACATCTTAGTTTAGATACGATTGAATATACATATATTTTTTTCATTTATTCTGACAGTAATCAAAGATCATTACGCTTCTTAGATTTGTATAATTAATTAAAACAAATAATTCACAAAAGATTTCTGTGTTGGCGGCAATTTCGATAAAACGTCAAATGCTTCACGACGCTATTCTTTAAGATAACCCAATTTTAAATACATACAGTCATTTAGAAAACTCCGAATTAAGTTGGTAACAAATAAATCCACTATAAATATTTTAAAAATATTGGAACAATTTTTTATAGATGAATTATATTTATGTGAAACAATAGTTAGAATACTATTTCAAGATAATGTATACATATTTTCAACTTTTAGAGATAAGTAACATTAGTTTTAATAATATTAATAAATATATCAATACTTAAAGTATTATATCGCAAAATTATATGTACTATCTAAAATGGTATTGTAATTTTACACACAAATTGTGTTTTGTATTCTGCACTTACCTCTCACAACAAAGAAGGTAAACAAACAAATTCTAGGCAACGGTGGCCAAATCAGGTTTGATTTTGAGTGACGTCTTTGTTTTTTCCAAAAGATCTTCATTGTTGTTAATGCTGATGTCACTTGAGGATACTAAGATCCCCTATTACAAATAAAATTCCATAATATCAATAATTATATGTTAGGTAAGAGACATGATAATTTATAAGAGATTACTTGTAGTATAAATGAGTATTTTTGTGCAGTCATTCGTGAGTGTTGGTATTTTTTTACGTGACATTCCCACGGAGGTGCGGTCAGCCCCTCCTATAGTGTAGTATTTTTTTTATGAACTGTTTGGTTACTACACAGTGGCTCGCAAACTATCTGTCAGTCGAGAACCTTCCATCATCATCGATGATATTGAACTGTATTCAAATATAGTTGTTTACGTAATACACTACTGGATAGCATACCATTGATAAAAGAGAAAATGAAAAAATGCAAGAATTATGCAATAAATTATGTTCGTGATGAAAGATTCCGGTTCTGATATGTATTACATATTTGGAATTAGTTTAAAAAATCAGGGCTGTGAAGTCGTGTAAAAAAGACGACTCCGACTTCGACTCCAGCTTTTAAATAATTAACGACTTCGACTCCGAAGAAATTTTTCAATAATTTCATTTTAACTTATATATATATGTATACCATCAGATTATCTTTAGCCAACCAAACATGAAATGTCAACACTTTTGACTATTTTGTTTGAATACACATTAATAAATATATTTTTCAAAAAAAAATCCAGCCGCTCATTTTTCACGGCTCCGATTCTGACTCCGTCTTCGGCTAAAATACCGCGACTCCGACTCCGACTCAAATTCCAACTCCACAGCCCTGAAAAAACTACTGTTAATTATACATCAGGCTACCCATAAAACATTATTGTTATTCAAACATCATTCAAATAAATGTTTAAAAAAAAATCAAAGAAAATGCAGATGGTTTACAAGCAAATTATGAATATTCTACAATAAATTCTTAAAGATTCCAGATTTCTTGGTTCCTAGAATGGAATGATTTAATGACATGTTGAAGCTATATTAAGAAAAAGATATTCTATGAGAGCTTTTTACCGGGAGCTGGGAGAAAAGTTACGCGGAATGACATATAACATGGCCATTGATTATCTTAATCTAATCATTCATAGAAGAAAAATGCATATTTTTGCAGCAAATTGAATACAAAAATTATTGCAACACTAATAAGTTTAAACTGAAATCTGAAAAAAATCTACTCATAACTTGATCATTTAAACATCATAATCGATTAAAACAATTTATTAAAATAAATGCATTTAGTTATAGACAATAACAAAAACTAGCTATCAATTTAAAAAACAAATGAATATATATATATATAAATTACTATTGATGAATTAACGATAACAGAATTTTGATATAAAGTTTCGCTAATTTTTAAAAACCTACTACAGAGGAAAAAATACGCTGTTTTTAATATTTTTTATAATGAATATGTTTCATTGCTTTTTTTATTCTATGTCAATATGTCATACTTATCAAATTCATGAATGATGTATTCGTGCTACCAAATATTCTGATATGTCATTTTTTTTTCAATCTGCCATCGCTAGTTAAAAACCGTGCAATTTTCCCGCGCGGTAGTTTTAGAAGAACTGCTTTTTGCTCATGCTAACGAGGAGTGGCCCCCATGCGATGCTAACGTGATGGGCGCTGGCAAATCGACCTTCACGGCACAAAATAATATGTATACACTTTAGTTCACAAAGCAACCACTGTCAGGTTGTTGCACTATATTTTCAGCTGAGCCATTTCTGTCTGTGGGCCGGTCATGTAACGTTCAGTTGAAATGGAAAAATATCTTTCGATTGTATTGCTCGACTTTGCGCAATATTTCATCCTTACACCATAGCCATCTGCAAAAGTTATGAAATCATATATTTTTCCTCACTTTGATTTATTTAAAATGAGTGTATGAGTGAATTATAAATGTAACAAATACAATATTAAAGGTTATATACTGAAAAATTTATAACAAAGAAAATACATATTTAAAAGTCTTAGCAGTTTTCTTGCAAATAAATGAAGAAGGTATGAAATTCTACACAGGTTTTCATTAAATTTTATTCCATTATGGTAAGTTCATTTAAATATTTAATATAATTAGTTTATGGCCATATTTCGGAATTTTCAATATATAATAATTTATAGGCAAAACTTTGCAAATGGTGTAAAACTATGGTAACGTGATGATATCAACGATAATGTTACGCAGAACACTGTAGAAATAAATAATATATACATATTATTTCACAATAAATAAATATGTTAAGCGTACAGAGCCATCTTATCAGTATATCATATTATCAGAATAATAATTATCGTTAAAATTTGTGTTTAGTGCCATCTATTGATTACTAGAACTACTTTATTAATTTGGAAAATAAACAATAAACCACAAACACTTAATAGTAAATGAATAAAGGCAACAGAGGACGGTAGTCAATTTAGTCAATCATGGAAATGTACCACTTACCAAGCGGGAACACTTACCATCGTATTATTAAAAACTAATAATGTTTGTATAAAAACTCAAGAGATGACTTTTATATTGTTCCAGAAAAGTATGTATGTACAATTTTAATTTATAAAAGTTTTTTTTTAATTTTCATTATTTCATTCTACGTTTACTTTAGAATGTGTGGTTTTTTATATCATGCCATATATATACATTGGGGGCTTAAAAATACAGCATGCTTGGAAATTCTCGCACAATATTATACATAACATATTATGTGAGTAGGTCGGGGCGAATTCGCTTGGTAAACGACCGTTTAATAAGTTAAAAAATAGCAAAGTATTTTTAAACCATGTCCGCTCTCAATGTGGAGCATATGGACTCCTAATGGAGTTTATCTCAACAGAAGTGTTTCTACGAGAACTGCTTGTTACTCAGTTGCTCAACCTCTCTTTTTCCAAAGAGAGTAGTGATAGAAGGATAGGGGCTAGGACAGGATTAGTGGTAAGCTAATCGCTCTCGATACGCCCCGTTCGTAGGATAGGATGGGTGAGAGGGGGTAATTCAAGACATCACATACACCCATGCCTTTGAACAGAAATTCATAAATCGATTGAAAAATCAATTTATAAAAACTAAGTATTTAAAGTATTTAGTTCTAGAAAATAGTTTTAACCTTGTTCTGATGATGGCATACGCCGAAATAGTTGTTAACTGTTTTTCTCTGTAGAACTGAATACTTTTCCATTTTTACCGTATTACAATTGAGCTCTACCAAGGAAATGCCAACTCAATCAATCGATGACCATTTACTTTAAAATTAAAAATGTACATAATAAAGAATATAATAAATTCCGCAAAGCAACGTTCTTTCTATTCTAGCTAGAGTTTTGGAAGATTTTTTAGACATGGGGTTTGAGCCTTGTTCTTTTTGTTAATATTAATTGTAGTTTATATAATTAAATATAAAATCGAATTTTCTCATTAGTTATTGTTCATATATCCCATTATCCATTTTTATTTCCGCACCCTACAATGGAAGGGAAGTGGAATATACTATATAGATTGAAGAAGATTTCACCAATAAAGTGTACGAATATTAATTGCAAAATATTTTACTATTCTTTTTCATTAAGAGATGTCACTGTCATACAAACTAAAGCCTTATAATTGAGCGATAGTCTTTTGTGAAATTAAATGCAATTAAGGCTATTTTACAAACTTGACTATTTCACATTTTCTCAGTACACATACAGGTAGGAAGGAGAGCTTAGACCAGCCATACTCAACCTGCGGCCCAGTAAGCCCTAATGTGCGGCCCAGTAATCTCTCCATCGGTGAGCTAAAAAAAAGGAGTTTTGGAGATATCTGGGGAAAAGTATACCAAATCGAGAATTTCAAATTCCTCGGTGAGCTAAAAAAGAAAAAGGAGTATACCATAAATATGTTGCGGCCCACGTAGAGAAGCAAATATCGGAATGCGGCCCGGAGGAAAAAAAGGTTGAGTATGGCTGGTTTAGACCATGAAGACTGGGTGAAGAAGAAAGTTATCTTTAAGATTTTCGCGTCTTAAGTTGGTGAAATAATGGAATTATTTTATGAAGCTTACTTCAGGTAGCCTGATGAACAGCAATGTCCTTATGACTTTCAGTGTCAATATTTGGGAGAAAATCATTACATTGAAAAAATTAAAAAAATCTTTTATATTAATTTCACATTTATTTAAAATGCTAAGAACCGGTTTCGCTCATTACGAGCAGGCGTATTTAGGATTAAAAATTAGAGGACCCAGGCGCAATAAAATTAGGAGGCCCTGTTTTTCGGATAACATAAGAACTTAAAAAATGTCATGTAAAATAATGACAATAAATAAACATTCAAACAGTGTATAAGTTATATCAAGGGTGTCCAACCTATTTTGTCCTGGGATCAACCTTTCAATATTTAGTTTTCTCGCGATCGACTTGTAACATGATTCTTATAAGAATTTTATTTAGTAGGGTTGTTTCCCTTCTTCGAACTTATAAATGTTTATTTTAAATGAGACATACATATAATTAGATAGGTATGTGCTTACAAAATAATTCAATTTTAGTATTTTTGTATATTTTATATTTAAATTATATCACTGATCAGTTGACAATGCTCATCGTGAGCGAAACCGGTCCTGATCTAATAAATTTTATGTGGAAAAAGTACTAAAAATGTTTTATTATTTTTATTTAAATTATATATTTTTTCGAAATTGACGGAAGCTTTCGGGATCAACCTAATTTTGCTTTGTTATCGAACGGTCTATCGCGATCTATCGGTTGGACACCCATAGGCTATATGATATAAACTTTGTATGAGTCCCTTAAGATTCGGAGGCCCAAAGTGCGCGTCTTATTCTCTTAAAGGGTAATCCACCACTGAGCGTAACGCCCGTGCTAATTTCGCTTGGCTATAAATAGCGCTGCATTAATTTATATATTATAATTAAGTTGAAAATGCGCGTGATGGGTGAAACCGGTCTTCACTTAATCTTCTAAAAACTTCAATTATTGTGGAATTAGTAAAAACGAGTATTTTTTAAAACAAATAATAGATATTCTATCAATTCCAATCTATTATTCAAGCGTGTTTTCCACAACTTATTTAAACACAATATATATATTTTTTTTGATGAACAGGTGGCGCTTTAGAGCGTTTCAATCACCTTTAATCGTTTAAAAAATCGACTATTTTATCTAGTCGACTATAGAGATTGCAATACCAGACGAATACAAAGATTTTTTTTTAAAATAAGCAAAACTTTTTTAACCGACAGCCAACGTGACAGCTGGTTTGCCAAATCACCATGAATAAACTTATTCCAAAACAACGCTTGTAAGTTGTGCAAATTAATTTTGAAAATAGTATTCCAGCTTTTTTTCAGGTTCACAAAATACTATTCAGCGATGAGGTTCAATTGATGTTGAATGGCAACGTAGATTATCAAAATTGAAATCGACCCTTCACATTTCTTCATAAATGATACCGGCCGGAAAGTTACATTCAACGGAGAGTGCTATCATAGATCCATGATTTCTGACATTTTCGTTCGGAATTGCATGCCATTAATATGGAAAGCTGTGGCTTTAAAAACGGCCGGGATTTAAAAAATACCGGGATTTCGGGATTGAGAGATTTTTGGTATCAGTACATCGAGACAGATCGGTAAATTCCTGGGTTTCGAGATTTTGAAATTCTAGTAAGAGCTAAAAATAAAAACGAGTCACGCTGGTATTTTAGGCAAATCGGCAAATTCCTGGGTTTTTGAAATAAGAAATGTAATAGTTTGAAAAATTAAATGACACCAAAAGTTTTCTCAATTTATACACGATTTCATGTTGAGTGCTCAATCCCGGAATTCCGGGATTGGATACCGGGATTTTTATTACAATCCGTAATCGACACCGCACCACCCTATTGCACGGCCGCCTTAGAGCGTTGAACACTTGGCTAGAGGAACGGCAATCGATTTGAACATAGAATAACGTGAGCTGTAGTTATAGTCAATTAAATCTTCTATTAAATATATATATAAATTAGCCGTAACGAAAATAAATACACAAAATTTATCGAAAATGAGGTTTGGGATCAAAAAGGAAAAGATCTACTTTTTCATGAACAGAGAAAAACACACTAGATAGGTTTGATTACATGGTCATATTTTGACCGTGACTTACATGTTAACTACGAGGTTTTTAGCGTTGTTAAAAAATAATTTCTGTCCTTTTAAAATAGTAGTTTTTTTCGGCTTTTTCTCAAACCTGGATTTGGGCGTATTTGATCCCAAGATCCATAATTACGCGAATATGTTTAGGCTTAGATATGGAAAGAAAGTGAAAATATTTTTTCAGCTAAATTTTGATTAACAAAAAATGTTTGACTTTTCGTATGCGAGATTTCTAGTAATATCACAAAAAAACAACACTCACAGATTCGCCCCCTGAGGAGTGAAATGAGCTATGTGGTATTTGACTAAAAAATGAGTTAGATGCGCTATAATATTCTACTAAATTCACATTGTAATAATATTTTCTCTCCAAAATAAAAATATTCAATCCACAAAAACGTACATAATAATCTAATAGAAAAGTTTTAACATTTTTCTTCTTGGCTCACTTCACTTCTCAATGGATCAAAAATTTATTAATGGAATAGAAATTTTTGAAAGCAGTTCTAGCTCGAAAATTTCTGTCGGAATAATCCATTTTGCGTTAATATACTCGAAGATGCATCAGTTGTAAGTTATTTGCTCAAAAATATAAATATTATCCATTTTTCATGAAAAGTTGTGAAAAACCAATCGATTGAATTTACAATGCAAGTAAAATATGAATGTATATATATCTACAAATCAGATATATATACATCATCTACGACAGTTTTTCCCAAAGTGTGGTACGCTGCATGTTGCTTAGCGTTGCATAAGCTTACTTTTTCCGATTACAATTTTTTTTACGAGAGCTTCTCTGTGTCACGAAAATTATAGAAAGGGTACACAGATGTTCAAAGTTCGGGAAACACTGATCTTCGATATGGTATTTAATATCTTAACTAAAGCTCCCTCTAATACGAGAGGTTAGCTGTGCGGGAAATTCAAAGGCTGAGAATGCCAATCCAACAAATGGGCGGGAAATTTTCATTTTTTTTCCATACGTCTTTTTTTATATAAAAATAGTATTTTGCTTATCTTTGCAGAATCAATATTATTATTATTTAATATTTGTGTATTAACATGCAATGGTATTAAGTATACATTAAGGAAAAATAAACAATCAATAGAAGTATTAAAACAAATAGCCATTCGTAATAAAGCTTTTAACATGTCATATAAATTTATTTAAAATTGTATAGTTTTTCTCATCATTCCTTACAATTTATCCATTTACTATATAATATCTACTTAAAATTTATAAATTTATTTTGATTAATTAGGGTTATTTTAATTTCAAACTATATGATTTGAATAGTCGTATTGGAGTGCGCGTCGACCCGTGACGCGTGCACGGAAATTTTTAAGCTGCTGCGCGGCCGCGCGCGCGCGCTGTTTAGGAACATTGATCCCAACTATTTGTCATAATCAACCATTTGAATATCGAATAGTAAAACTTAAGCTATTCGAATAGTTTCTAAAGCATGAAAATAATATTAAAAAATACATATCATAACATTTTAAATATATAATATTAAAATAATACCTTGGTTACGGATGACTCGTATACGAGTCTTTTCGCCGGTCTGACTGACGCATTGAAATATATACATCCAATGCGACAAATGTTTTAGATTCTCTACGCAGATGGCGTAACAAATGTTTGATGCATCATTTAAACAATAAAATATTAAAATATATGCACAAATATTTTTTTTATTCGGTGATTTCGGCAATGAAAAGTCAGCACACAGTTAAAATATAACTTAAAAAAATAGGCCACCAAAATATAAGCAATTGTAGGCTAAAACTAAACTTTTATGTTTTCTAATTTTGTTTTGAAATAAAATAAATAGGAGCAAATGTTTATTTGGCTTGTTATTTATTACGTTTTCGATGAAATATATAATTCTATGTCAAATACCCGATTTTCTATATTAAAAAATACAAAAGTTGAGTATCGCTAATAAAAGCAGGCTAAAATATATAAAGTATTATGCAACAAAGTGTTGCACAACTGGTGTCCAAATTATTTTTTTAAATGTCAAACAGTTTTAAAGTTATACCCTTTTTTCAAAAGTACCTAATTTTTTGCAAAATTTCGCAAAAATGCCCCGATGCGAATGAGTTAAGTCAGTGTTTGTCAAACTGTGCCTCGGCATACTAGTGTGCCGTGGAAGAGAAAAATGTTCATTTTAAATATTGCCTGTTCATTAAAATTTTCTTCAATTTTAAATAAATTCAACATCTAGATGATAAAATATTTTTTTTTCACATTCGTAAATAGTGGTCGACGCGACACATTTTCCACATTATTTTTTTTAACATTTCCTTTTTTAAAGCACCTTTATTTGGTGTGACGCGAAAAAAATCCCATACACCAATGTGCCGAAAAGTAAAAAAGTTTGGCAGACACTGCCTTAAGTGGTTCATAAAAAATATTACTGGGTAACTTATATTTTTAACACCGGCAAATAGTATTTTATTTGAAATTATATTTTACATAAGACCTTTATAATAATTATTTAATTTTTTATTATAATTATTTATTTTGCATTTTACAGAAAAATATGGGCCCATTAGAGGTGAAGTGAGCCAAGTGGTATTTTAGAAAAAAATACGTTAAATGTATTGTAATATTTTACCCATGAAAAACATTGCAATAGTGTTATCTCCGTAAAATAAAAATATGCAATCTTTCAAAACACTAAATATATACGTGATTGTAGAAAGAAAAAGTTTTACCATTTTACTAGCTGGCTCACTTCACCTCTCGAGGGCCCATATCATCCTTGGCTTGTTTAAGCTTAAGACACCATTTCTTGTACAGTATATTATGGGACCATTTCCACCTAGGACCAGACTCAAATATTGTGAAATATTGAATGTGCCCGAGTTTAATGAACCAAAAAAATATACTACCTAAGCCTATAAGGTATTCATGACAATCCTTAAAATCTGCAGATATTGTGATGGTGCGTAAAATTGTCAATCAATTTTATTAAAGGTTTCATTAAAAATATTATGAATACTATTCGAATAATTGCCCTAATATTCGAATATCAAATAATTAAAAAAGGGCCTACTCTACTAGGCTTTACTAGGTCCTCCCTTTATTTGTTTGTATTCATCAATTTTGTTTCCTCTACAATTATCAACTTTTTCGTGCTGGATCTTTTCTTGAGCTCACGTTATTATCAGTCAATTGCAATCTCGACAATTAAAAGAAATCAATTTGTTTAACAGAGACGAATACGTTAAGATACATTCTACAATATTTACATGAGACGATCATTATTTTCCATTCCAATTAATCAATTTATGGAATAGTATCAAAAACTTATTTGTTCTTGTGAGCGCTTTTATTTTGCAAAGTGGTGGGTGCATTATATATTATGTTAGTTGTATGGGTATAAATATGAATTTCACAAGCATTGCGACTCTGAAGGAAGTATTTCTAGTCACTATTGTGATAGATATTTGAACTGTTTTTATCATATTGACATGAAGGTATTGTTTTTTGTTTAATTTACCGTTTTTACTGGTTTGGGTAGGTTTCGAAGGTTGGTGTAAATAGGTTAACCACTTGGCTCTCGGAAAAATGTACCGTTATTTTCATCCTATACTCTTTCCTCTGACTCACATAAAACTTATTATTGTAAAGGTATCACATAGTACATATTAAATTTTGATATAACTTTGTATATATCCATTATTTTTAAGCGACATAAAATGTAGAATGTGGAGAAATCTACAGATCGAACAATATTCATAACTCATTTTCGACAAAAACATCACATAGCACAAATTAAATGTGCAGCGACAATATTATAAGCAGTGGTAGCTCGTGGATAAAATATCTGGAGGTGCTGCGGTAGATTAAAAATAAAAAAATGTATATTTCAATTATATTTATTTTTTAACGTCAACAATTGTACTTAATATATACTTTTATTTTATTGTAAAATTGACTGTTCAGTCTTTTTTACTTCTGTGTTCTTTCTTTTTTATCCCTGATTCTAAGATCGCACATATTTAAGGCTTCGTTAAAAGAATCTCGTATTTGTATAATGGCATTAACTTATGAAAAAGTTCTTACCAAATTAAAAATAAATTGTCGCGCGCGTGCTCAGCCGCCCCAGTCTTGTACTACCAGTACTGCTGGAGTGCAGCACAAGACCAAGCCCTTAGCTGCTTGCTACCAATTTTAGACACCACAAACATTTATTTCTTCGAGCAGAAATCAATAAATCGATTTATGATAAGATTACGAACTCGTGAGCTACGTAACCGAAGCCAGCGACGAGACCACTCAACCATAGACCCGGCATAAATACACTAACACTATTGAAAAGAAATCTCGCTTTTCCTAGCTCTGAAGAAAACATAAATATCTTTAACTTTTAACGTGTCAAAAATTAAGTGATAACGGATTATAATTTTATAACAATGAGGGAACATCCTTTCTTCAATAATTATAATTTATCCATGACGTTGAATTGAATATATAATTATATTACGGTGATTAAAAAGTGATTTAAAAATCATACACATTCAGTGTCAGTGTGTAAAAAATGGTATGAATAAAAAAATAATTCTTGATGCATAAACTATAAATTATGTTTACGAGTAAAACTAGTGTCTTATTTTCTATCAAATGAATAAAAAAGGCAATGTTTTTACTATTGATTACACCGTTTTTGTAATGTGATAAAATGTATTTAGTATTTTTTCCGTGACTTCTTAAGTGAAAAATAAGAATACACTTTTGAAATACAAAAAATCTCGCAAATTTAAGCATATCGATAATTATAAAATGACAATATCAGACTTTAGCCATTATTTTACCGATAGTATGGCATGTATAGGAAGTTAATTTATAAGAGAGTTCTACGGTCTGCCTGAAATTATCAATGTTCTTGTAGTAATCATCAACCCTTCAGAAAGTAGACGTCGCCGTCGGCGTCGAATTTAAAAATAAGAGGGGCGAAGGGCGCGGGTTTGCGTCGAATACCGGCTCGCCAGTTGCTCGCAAGCTGCGACGCTGAGTGGTCTTGTGTGACGCTGTTCGAACAAGAGCCGAATCTGACATTCGCTCGCGTAAACAATCCCAAACTCGAAAATTCAGCATGTTTTCAAAGAGCCCGTGAAGTTTATTTACATTATTATAATTTGTTTCTGCATTATTTTCGTGCCGCTTTTTATAATATTACGTTCAGTTTGGTTTTGCGATATTATTTTTGTATTCCTTCGGCGAGAGTCGTGTTTTTTTAGATAAGTGAAAATGATACATTGCAGATAAACAGAGATTTATCACGCACTAAAACTGATCAACAATCACAATTCCGTCGCGTTTTTGTGAAATATATAATCTGACATTGCTTTTAAAAAACTTTTTTGTAAAAATTAAGACAAAATAAATAAAGTTTGTTCAATAAAACTTTAACAAACACTTAACAAAATACTTTGAAATGACAGTGCTTCTATAAATTGTGAATTTTAGTTTAAACATATTTTCAAAACTTTTAAGTTGTTTTTGATTGCGTATTTGATTTGAGTTTATATTCTGTTCTGTGCAATTTGTGTTGTTTTATTTTCTTTATTGTATTTTTGTTGTTGATTGAAATTGTTGCGTTCTGAGGGAAATCTGCCAGGTGTCGTCGGATCGGTCGGATTGGAAGGATTGGTCGGATTGGGCGGGTCGGCCAGGGCGGGCGCTCGAGGGCGGCAGGGGGAGAGGCCTCCCGAGCCAGCCCTGCCGGCCGCTCCGAACCCGCCACCGCCTGCGGAGGCCATGTCTCGCCGGAAGCAGAGCAACCCCAAGCCTCTAAAACGTAAGTTAGCACTGTCTACTGAAACCCATTAAAAATCACCTGTTAATCTTGTCAAACGGCTCAACGTTATCAAAACAGCAAATTGGAGAAGCCTTCATCAAATAATAGGTTCATGTAACGGTCTACTATATAGTCAAATAATATACATATTTTTTACTCAAAAATCCATAATTATAAACTCTTACTAACCATATTAAATTTAAAATAATCTTGTTTTACAAATTAATTATTAAAGAAATATTTAAAATCTGTCAGTTTATTTACCAATATCTTGTTTATTATTAATGTATTTTAGGTGTAAAAAACGATGCACCATGCACTTTTTGATCGTAAGGTATCAAATATCCTATATTATATTATCTCAAGTGTAAACATTTCATTAAAATAGCTAAATTTATTAGTTCAATATATATATTTTTAGTTAGGTACATATTTTTAAAAAATGTGTCACTTACATAATTATTTTACATAATATCTGTATCTGGAAAACGCAACTAAAATTCTGTTACCTAGCTGAAGAATGGACTAAAGTTAAAAATATTAATTTGTTTCATTTAAAAAAATATATTAAAATTAGAACCATGATTTTTGACAACTAGCGATAATCAATAAACAATGATTAAAGTCAATCATTTACAAATGTTTGATTTTACACACCTAAATTATTGCTATGTTGGCGATTACTATTGTAACAAAATATAGCTAATTAATAAACAATTATGATTTATCAACACTATCAGTCATCGACTCACCAATATAATAATTACATCCACCCATTATCACCAAGTAGTTAAATCAAAATAAGAATGGTCGAGTAATCAACAAACTAAAGAAAGATAACAATCAGTGACGCGTTTACAAATATAATGTAAGCTTCAGATAACTGCCGCTAAAGTACTCGATGAATCTTTAAAATATTAATACATTTTCTTATGTTTGAAATTTATTTATTCCATTTTCAAAATATTCAAAATTCACAATGAAACCGAGCTGTCTCTATGGTTTGTTCATGATTCATGTTCCAACTTCAAATTCTTGTCAACTTGCATTTATGTTATACCTATCGTTTTGACGTTCGACTGTGTGATAATGTAATTTAAATATACTTCAAATGCACCAACAATATTTTTAGTGGACACAAATAGTTTATTAATAGTTTTCAAACATAATTAAAAAGAAACGTAAAATTAGCATTAAATTGAAGTAACTAAAATACCATATCTAAGAATCTCATAGTGAACGATTTCTCATTATGATAGGCAAAATTCAGTATGATTTTGGCAAATTTGAATTGTTTGAATTTTGTACTTTTCCATGAGTTTTGTCGCTAACGACCCGGGTTTCGCCTTTCGGCATCTTCAGGCATTCCAACTGACAGTCAGTTCAAGTACATCCGTGCACTTGGAATGCCTGAAGATGCCGAAAGGCGAAACCCGGGTTGTTAGCGACAAAACTCATGGAAAAGTACAAAATTCAAACAATTCAAATTTGATAGTGAAATTCCATCAAACACCCTCAGTCGAAATACTTAATGATTTTGGCATTTAAAAGAAATATTTAGAGTTTATTTCGTTAAAAATACAATTGGTATACTGTTAAGGAAAATTAATCTTGTCATACGGTTGTCATGGATTAACCATGATGTATACTGCCCTGCTTAGTAAAAGCACAGTTATTTAAAAAAAAACGAAATTAAGTATGGTATGGATAAAGTGAAGAATTTTTTATATTTTACGTAAAAAAAACACAGTAGAACTTATATTTTGTATTAAAGAAAGGTCAATCAATATATTGTTGTAATTAAAAAAATCAGCTATACTTTTAAAGTAAAAACATAGGTTTATTATGTTTGGAAGTGAATATGGTTTTGTAAGTAAAATTGTTTGTAATTGTAATACAAGATATACTGCATAAATAAATTATCAAGAGAAATCAATATTCAAATATAAATTATACTATACTAAAAGATAAAAAAAAGTTTAATGCCACATTTTGACAATCTATTGAACAAGTAATTTCTATGGTTTTATTTAGCAAGGCAGTTCATTGGGTAGGGCAAAAAATATATGTATGATATGTATGGTAATCAGTCAAATTCATTTTAAAAATGAGACATGTATAACACAATGAATACGAATAGAGTAATATGATAATCAATATTCGGCTTTAGTAACTCATTTTACAAAACACTTAACACCCATTGCTATTGTCTCGAAGTAGCCAAAATTAATTCATGGTCGTTTTGTGTTGATTCTGCCTTTTTCAGTAAATTGAAAAAAAATTACAACGTGTCATATTTAATGCGTAATTATTAACGAGACTACAATTGTGATAGTCATTATTAAATTTTATGAGAAATATTTAAAAAAATAAATATCTTACTAATTTTACTGATTTTTACTTCGAATATTCCACAAATAATTTTAATGCACTAATGATTTTTTTAAAATTAAGTTCACAATTTTTTTTTTTTAAAATACTTGTGTTATTTTATGTAATTTTTTTAAAAATATGAAAACATTGAATAATAAATTGAAAGTTTCGCTCCCATAACAAATTTTATTTTGATAAATTGATTTTTATTTATAAATCTGTAAATTATTATTGTTTTTAATTGACGCATTAAAAACTTTATTTAACTGAAATATTATTTAGATGGAAAGATTTTTTAAAAATATAGTACTTTAAAATAAAGGAATATTTTCTAGTAAAAAATAATATAAATTTCTGACCATGCGAAATATTGCCGACGGACACAACTTGACAAATCAGAAGTTGAGTTAATATTTTTTTAAAATAACTATATTACAATGTGTATTATATATTCATAATTTTTAACATATTAAATAAATTTGCTAAGACAGAGAATGTTTTAATTTGTGCGGATTGTTGAATATTTAAATTAATCGTAATAATTTATTTTATATCATGTATCATTCGTTTATTAAAACTCGTATTATTACCTAACTCGTGAAAATACACATTGTATTTATTTATTTATTTATTTTATCAGTAATCTACCATCCATAAGTCATTTAAAGATCAAGGGCTTTATTAAAAATGAATTTGTATTACAAAATATATTATAACAATAGATTTTCATATGATGTTTTGACATAACTTTATTTAAAAAGAGAGTTTGATTCACTGATTCACAACGAGTACCTTTTTGTCAAATACTTACGATAGAAGGAGTGGAGGATATTTCAATAGTGGGAAATGACATATTATTATATACATATTTAATAATAAGCCTCACATTCAACGTATATATTCTGACATTTATAAACATAAAATACATACACAAATCTGTCGTTTTTAATTATATTAAAATAAAAACATGTGGTTTTAGTATAAAAAATAATATATTTTATAAAACACGTGTGTGGTATAATTATATCATAATTTATTAATATGCAAAGCCAATACAAAAATATAAACGATTTGAAATTTCCTTCGTCGGTATCTTCACATAACGATAACAATATTTTAAAAACAAAGTTACTGAAATGGAGCGTGTTCTTTGTCTATTTCTTTTACTCGCCAAGAAATAAAGTTTATTTTTACTTAAAATGATGTAAATATACTATAATATTTGGCTATACAAATGTATAGAATTATTCTTATTGTAAATACATCGATTTATGTTTGAAAAGAAGGACGAATTCGAACAGATATTCCACGTCACGTTTGATTCCTCGTTTAAAATTCAGCATATATGCTGTAACTGTTTGTTTTATCGCCTTCGAAGTTTGAATTCGCCCGAAACAAAAGATCGCGTTGTCAAAATTGGCGCTCAAAAAGTCAAAAAGGGCAGTCGGCCCGTTCCGTGGGAGTTGTCCATTTGCATTTGGAAAATTATCGAGTGCAGCCGAGACTCGTACATGTGTTTCCATGCCGGTCCGTGGGCGGCGCTTCTCATGTTTTTCCATGGATAATGCACTACTGGGCTGTAAAATGAAAAAAAAACCTTTCGTTTTAGGGTGAACTACAAACAAATGAGCCCGTAGAAACTTTTATCTTTCTTCTTTAATCCATGTTTATTCTCATTCGTGAAAAATGAAAAATGAAAAAGTTGATTGATGATTTATTTCAATACTAGAGGCTGAAAAATAATTAAATGTGTTTAGTTATTCGATGATAGGGCGTAGAAAAAATGACTTTTCAATTAATTCTTTGGCTAGCTGAAGCTGTCGATGATTGATAGAGTAGTCAAAACGCTAGATATATGGGATATAACTATGTAAAAAAATGAGAAAATATCCAACACACCTACCTATCTATCATTTGGAAACAAGCCTTTTCAAGATTCGGAAGATATTAAGCTTAAGGAGTTTTTGGGAGACTCATTGTTAAGCAAAATCAAAATAAAACAAACCAATAAAGATATAGCCACATGCTTAACGTTGAGTTGAGTTGAGTTAAGAAAAGCACACCTTCGTTGCTTGATGCTGAACTAGCTCAGGCTTCGAAACGTTGATGCATTTTACAATGCTGATAATATAGCTACGTGTTAAAAATAAAGAACGGCTGGAAGATGCAGCTCGTTGTTGCAGCGACATATTGTATTTAAGGAAACTGATTATTGCATCTTATTCTGCTACTTGCCTGTGATTTTTTCCATATTTGTTTAGTGCTTTTCGCGTTGCATGTTTTCAGCGTCTGGTGTTTATAATAATACCTCCCGCATTATGCAGGATGTCGCCGCAAAGTCTTGGTCCGCTATCTCTTCCACGGCTGTGATATTCAACTGTCGGTCCGCTATCGGCGAGCGGTTTAAAAGAAACTTCCGCGGCCCCATTATGCGTTATCCACGCAAACCACGCTCACAATATTCGATAAATTATTCACCCAACTGCCGTTTTATCCGATAAAACATATAAACTGCGAAGGTATGTTTCGAAAATACCATCTTTGCTTTCAACACAACTAAAAAAATGAAAAAATATATATTAGGTAGATAAACATACACGCTTAAGAGTGTAGATAGTAAAAACATATGGCACGCATAACGCCATCGTCAGAACTAGGGATCTCAATACTGGTATTACCGATATCGGGAGTTTGGGATTTATGGTGTTTTTCAAAACCAAAATACGGTTTTGAAAATGAAAAAAAAAATGCTATTTCGGTGTTGAAAATAAGCCAAAACTGAATATAGAATAAACCATGACATATTTTAATCAAATTATTTGCGATGAATAGAAATATTTTAAATCTCGCAAAAGGTGTATCAATACTAACAGATTCCAAGATTGATGAACCTTTCATTAATGCATTATTATTTTATAAAACCGTCCGTTGGTTTTGAAAATCACCAGCTTATGATAATGATATATTTTATATGTAATGTTGAATTAACGATTTTGATTTACTCGCGCGGTATTGCTATCCGAATTTACCTATATTTTAAATAATTTTATCAATACCTTTATTTAGTATGAAATACCAGTATTGAAAACACTAGTCAGAACGATGAGCATGAGATGGAGTAATACCAAAATAGTTGTGAGTAGGGAATCCAATCCCGAGCCAAAACTTTGATCCCGGGATTTCGGGATTAGAATTTTTCAATCCCGGGATCCCGGGACTGGTCCCGGGATCAGTACATTTAAAAAAAATAAAAAAATGATACTATTGGTGAAAAATAAATTAAAAAAAATATTCTATATTATATTACCAGCTGTAAGCTGCCAATACGTTACCAAAAAGCTCTCTTAATCTCAGTTATTCGCGATGTAGAGGTGAATGAGTGGATTTTTTAATTACTCGTAAAAAATAAGCGAAATCATTATCAAACTAACTTAATATGCAGAAATACGAAATATAACTTAAAATGGTTAATTTCGATAACTGAAAAAAGCAATTACCGCAAGAATGAAGATTTCTTAAACTGTTGTCTATATACATACATTCTTAATAATTTTATTAAGTAAATAGACGTAATTTAAATATTAAAATATTCCCATAGTACCAAAGCATCGATTGTTTCGCCATTTAATCAAAGGTGTCGGTTTACGGTACAAAATGGATGTTTATGAACAATTCCGCAAAACAAACACCATTGATATCTGGTAACATTCATTGATATAGAGAACAAAACGAAAAATAACTTTAAAACATATCGAAATATGAAGCTTTATAATAACAAACAATAAATATTGTCGACAAATGCATTCAAATACAGTACACGTGCGTATAATGCATTGAAGGAATTTAATAATTGGCATCAAGTTACGTTTTCGGCTTCGACTTGCTCTTATCGTAAACTCGCGCGTTATCGCAAAGATAAAGTATTAATAATCAAATTGGGCATTGTTTATTGCATATGCATGAACAGCCGACTTGAAAACCAACACGTTTCTGTTTTAAAATAAATCCCGAAAGTTTCGGTATTGTGTTTTCTAATCCCGGGATATATATCGAAATATATCGAAAACTGTACGGGATCCCGGGATTGGATTCCCTAGTTGTGAGTACAATATTACTATTTTAGCCATATATTTATGATAGATATGATAGAGATTTCAAAGGTGAATGTTAGATTAAACGAGTAATTATTGTATTGATAAACTGCAATCATATAAGTACGGAAATTAGGAATGAAAAATGATTCATAAAGTGATTAATGACCATATTACCTAATTTATACGAAATCCATTCAATTTTAATGTAATCTGTTTGATTTTCAAAATAAATTAAAAATATCTTTGCGATACAGGAATTTCCAAAGTGGTTAATTACAATATGTACTTAAATGCACCACTTTCGAACCATAATATGTATTTTTTTTCACTTTATTCAGCGGTTATTTTTATAAAACCTTAGAACTTGTTTTACCGGATGTTACACGTGCTTCGATTCTTTGAGAATCATCTTTAGACTATACAAACAAACCAAAATTTGTCATTTTTTAAATTATGTAATTTTTAGGACCGGCTTAGTTCAGCGTGTAAGCGATTTCTGATTCTGATAAATTATAAAAAAATGTTTTACTTAATGAAGGTGATGATTTATCAAAAAGAATACATATTCCATATTGTGTGATAAAAATTAAAAACTACAATGCAAAAAGAATTGATTGGATCTCAAAACATAAAAATGAAAACAAATATCTTTACACAGTCAAAAATGATTGTAATACGATGTAGAGGTAATGGATTTTATTATTATTGTTGTTTAAATTAGAGTCTTGTTAATTTATACATTCGGTTGTGAAATAGGTGTAAGAATATATTTAACCGGTACCGTCTCATATCGCTTGACAGAATTTCAATTTATTGTTTTAGTAATTGAAAAAAACTTGTTTTGTGCTATTACGTGTAATTTAACTCACAAAATAATTTATAAATCATTTATTATTGCCCGAGTATTACATCAATGAATATTATTTTAATCTTGTTCTTAATTGTATTCACAAAGTTGAAAAAAAATGTTGGTCATATATTTGATATACATTTGAATTATGCTGTCTATATAAATTTTGTCGGGTCCTATGGCGCAGCGGTTAGCGTTTTTGGCTTCCGTGCCGGATCTCACGGATTCGAGTCCCAGTACAACATCATTTTTTCGATCTATTTATCGATTTCCGTTCGAAGGCATGGGTGTTTGTGATGTCCGAAAATTCCTGCCCACCCTATCCGATCCTTTAATAATTAGGTGTAGTAAGAGCGATTAGCTAACCACTATTCCTGCCTTAGCCTAATCCTTCTATCTTAACAAACATTTCTCGTAGAAACACTTCTGTTTGAGATACCTCCTTTAGGAGGTCATATGCTCCTCATTGAAAGCGGACATGCATAAAAAAAACTTGTGATTGAGTTGGTACAGATGAACCGCAACTAATTGTTTTAAACACCGATTCGATTTAATTGCTTTCAACGAATCAATGCAATTTTTAATTCTGTCTATGCCTGCAGATTGGTTGGAATGGACATGAGCCACTTTGAATTTTATTCAAGCACGTTGATGGTGGGTTAAAAAAACACATGTTTAAAATGGAGTAGAAAAGTTCAATATTTATAACACACGGCAAAAAAAGATTGTTTTTTGTTATAGTAATGATTAATTAAATCGAACGTATATGATAAGCTTTTAAGTATATCATACGCCATTTGTAAATGTATAATATTTTTATTCCATACCTGTACTGACTGTTTCAATGTTTTATGTCTCAATGGAGCTTTTCAACAAATGTTGTTTTAAATTTGAAAGTATAAGATAATAGAAAATAGCTGGGAAAAAATACTAGCACTGCAGACATCAATTCATTTGAACACGAATTCATTAATCGATTGAAAATTCAATGTACTTATGAATTTTGTATGAAAAACGACAGGACTCCGAAAAATTATGGAGAATGTATAAAATTGTTGACTAACCACTTACAGGAGACGTTTTGAAGATATTGTATCAGCCGTCGATTATCTGTTTTTACTTAATAATTAGACTTACCTATCAATATAAGAAAGAAAAAAAACATGACACTAAAATAATTTATAATCCATGATTTGTTGTTGATTATTTTGTTTCCTTGTTTTGGGTTTCATTATTTCTTATAAGCACCGAAAGCTTGCCCGTATCTAAGAATATTTAGTTTTAATTAAACATTCTTACTGTTTGTTACATCTAAGAATCTATTTTTACATATCTGATATTTGTTTTACACGAAATAACCTGACGAGACGAGGATTAAATCAGGTAAGGTATTACATTTTTCTAAATCTAAGCGGCCATTAGAAAATTCTCAAGATTCTAAAAGTAAGATGAAACTGGATACGTTTTCAGCCATATTGATCGGAGTTTATCGTAAAGTGTGGGCTGAACGTGTGTGGGATGCTGTCCCCCACTCCTTGAGCTGATAAGACTTCTTATCAGAGAAGCGTGCTTCCTGGATTCCATGATATTGATATACCATTCGTTTATGATATTCCGTGATATCACGCCTTATCGCTGGCAACATCGAAATGGGATCGGAGGAATTCTGGCTGCAATGAATTTTAATATCAATTGAAAACACTTCATAACACAACGCACACATAAATGAACAAGGTTATTAACGATAGATATACGTCATCCAAAAGTATAAAAAGAGCCACCAAGAAGACGTTGGATACAAATTCATATTTATTAAATTTATCTCTTCATTCATAATTTACTACAATAAATTGTTCTATATATGTTTTCGTGTAGAGATACTAACTAGGGTATTCAATCCCGGGTTCCCGGGATTGGGATTAGCTCACCGATGGATTTGATATCCTCAATTCGCTATACTTTTCCCCCAGATTATCTCCAAACCTCTTTTTTTTTTTAGCTCACTGAGGAATTTGAAATTCTCGATTTGGTATATATTTATCCCAGATTGTAACAGAAACTCGTTTTTTTTAGCTCACCGAGGAATTTGAAATCCCCGATACGGTATACTTTATCCCCAGATTGTCTCAGAAACTCGATTTTTTTTTTAGCTCACTGAGGAATCTGAAATCATCGATTTGCCAATTTCGTGTAAATTTTTGGGATTTGCTCAAAATTTCTCAATCCCGGGATCGCGGCCATGTCAATCCCGGTATTTCGGGATCAGAAAATTGAACGGGATCCCGGATACCGGGATTGGATGCCCTAATACTAACCATCAAATATTAGAAAACAAATTAAAGACATTTTTCCTTTATTCTTAGTAATACTTATTAGTTGATCTATGTACATGACTATATATAGAAATACCATACCATAGAACCAAATATTGTAAGGTGTCTTTCAATTCCTGGATATTGTTATGTACAAATACTACAATTTTTTTTGCAATATTTGCGTCAGCTATTTAAAAATAATTAGATAATTAACAATGATTATATAGATAATTTTAATTGACTATGAACTTTGTCACCGTACTAACAAAAAATGGTTATTAACAAATGACAAACTTCCAGCCTCGATATTTTATGTTAAATAAACAATTGTAATATGAAAATATATGAGGATTTATGCAGATCCGACACAAAGAAAGCTATGAATTAAAAAGCAGAGAAAATTATTGTCTTTTAAAATCTGTGTTAAAAATAATTTCCTATATAACATGCTGCTTTTGCCAAACTGATATAATAAATATGAATACCAACTGAGTTATTCCAGACAAATAATTGATATCCAAAAATTTCATTGCACACTTTCCTTGCCAGTTTTGTTACTTACCAACGACAATATGGTAATGATACATATTTAGCTTTACACGATAAAAAGTATTAAAGCTTTCTCTTATATAATATTTAACATGTTATATAGAAAAAAACGTGTTGATTCTGCGGGATCGTGAATTGTTTGAGACATACATTGTTCACGTTCAACATGTAACCGTTAATTTAATTTTTAATAAGAAAAATGTTGATAAAATAACAAACCTTCGTAATAATTATGACTTTAGTTCGATTGGGATCGCGCGAGCACCTTGATAAATTAAGATAAACGGTATTCTCAGATCTATGCGTTGTATAATGAATATGCATTATAATTAAATTTAATAACGCAGTGATATAAATTTGTTGATCTGACGTATATAATATTATTATACACAATGGTTTAAGTATAACGTTTGAAACATGGAATTATACGCAAAAAGAATGTATAAATTTTAGAACTCTTTACCTTGCAATCAAATTAGATAAATACATTTCTCAAGTATTGATATTAGTTATATTACCTACGGTACATTGCGAATTGCTTTATAATGTAATTTATTTAAGAGTGATGGAAAAATCTAGCCCTTCCCCGGAACACCGCGAATATCTTTGAGATTAAGCGAGACCCTTGTAAACGTATTGGCAGCCCACCGCTGGACACATTGAATGTTATCTGTGATGCCTTACCCATTTTTGCTGTTGTTATACATAATACAGCTAATAAATAATGAAAACATGACAGTAATAAATAATAAAATGACTTTAATGCAGTCGCAAGTAAGTAATAATATTGATTAATAAAATTAAATATTGCAACAGAAAAGCGTATTACTTGAGCAAATTATATTATATTCTCTATTTTGCATTTGTATAAATATACATATTATGCACTATTACATCAGTATAGTAAAGAGGTCTTGCAGATCTTCACATCTTAAATTAAAAAAATATATAATCTATAAATAGTACACTGAGATACATTTGTGTACACATATTTATCGGGTGTCGTTTATAGATTATAAATGTACAGAAAAACATCTGATTAAATACCAAATGATAAGAGTTGATAACACACACAACCGATAAGGAAGATAATATTATTACCATATTATTTTCGTGATAACGAAAATTATATCGATCAAATATTAAAGTGTTAATCCCATGTTTGATATCATATATGGCTACCTGCAAAACAGCGTATCTTTCTTGATTATCTTTATATTGTATGTAACAATCTCTCTATATATCTACATTTTTTACTTTTATTCAGCTATTTACATTGTCGATGAAGTATTAGCGGAAAACGACACTCAAACGTAGTTACATCTAAAGGCGAATATACAATGTTAAATGTTAAAAAAAAAGCAAGCGGGACATACAAGCTATAAATGATTTCTGGATATTTTAAATAAGATAGGTGGATCAGCATTGTTGAATTTTTTGAAATTGTGATTTATCACACCTAATGAAAGTAATTAGACCATAATTAGTACTACTAAAGTTTGTATCTTACGTCCAGTAGGAAACGACAAACCCTGAAATTTATTTTGTAATTTATAACATACGAATTAGAATGAATTTTTAGTTCATTTGTAAACATTTCGATGGTATGACGATCAATGTTCCCTCTAACGCAAGAGGTTAGCTACGCGGAAATTTCAAAAGCTGCGCGGACCGATCAAATATGAATTGACCAACCGTCTTGTAGTGCGCGCCAACCCGGAAGAATGAGTGCGCGGGGGCTTCCCAACTGCTGCGCACGCGCGCAGCTTAGAGGGAACGTTGATGACGATGCTTCTCAAAGAGGCTTAACACGTGTCCCATTTTGTAACAGTAACAAAGTTATCAAATTGACTTTTATATTGAAAAATAATTTACACAAAGTCACCGCCGAATCATGTTGGCTTGATGCAAGATGTCATTAAATGTAAATCGTTATTTTATTGTGTCTTTTGTTCCGATATCTGCATTAAATACTACATAATAATTTTGAAGGTATGTCATTGGATTAATTTTGGTTAATTTTAGACACTTAGTGAGATTTTGAGTTTATGCAAAATAAGAAAAAAAGTACTTTGTTTGATGTAACTCAGTTTTGACCAAATTGTGAATTAATGACTTCTTGCTGTGAATCGACGATATAACGTTTTTTTCTCGGGATGTGTACTCTCATATCTCATGATAAGATTGATATCAATGTTATCATCAAATATATGTACAGTGGGATTATACGTTTGTGGTACAAAGTGTGTGTTTGTTGTGTAGTATGTTGTAGGTACTCAATAGGGTACGTAATCTATGGCCAAATCTGAAGATAAAATTCTAAGCGTTTATCGATTCTTACGATATATTATATCTATTTATTTATAAAATGTTTTATGTTTATCAAGGTTTACCAGATAGATATCTTGTAATACAGTTAAAAAAAGCTTTAGAATGAAAAAAAAATATAGATAAGAAATGTTTTTTTATCTTTAAACATTTTTTTCTGTATTTTGGTTTTTATTGCTGTAATTTTTTCCAAAATAAATTGAATTAAATTATATAATATGTAGGTGTGGATTTGGCAAGCAAAAACCAACCGTTATTAAATAAAATAAGAAATCTCGTCTAAGCTAAGATGTTATTAAATCGAAAAGCAGCAGTAGGAATATTATTAATTTAATTTTACACATATTTACTAATAAATTCATTTAATACATACTTATATTGATGATCGTGAATCCTGAAAAATAAATTCAGTAGGTACATTAGATTGATGTGCAGTCGATTTTATTTGCTTAAATTAAATTATAAATAATAATATCAATTGGATTACCTCACCACCATTAAAACTATTACTAAAAGCCCACTTGATTACTCCATAATATTTGTAAGATGTCTGTGTTTGATATTATTTCATTACATTATGTTTTACTTGAACTGAAATTATCATAATACATAAGGTAAGTATAAACGATATTAAATTACTACACAATAGGTTAGGGCACGGTTTCTCAACCGGGGGCCACAAAAAAATAAGGGGAGCCACATCAGTTTTGGGAGGCCACAGGAAAATCCTGGAAGAACTAAAAAAAAACTTTTCGCGTCCTTTCATTATAGGAAATCCGTAAATATTTGGGTAAAATCTGCCAGCGAGGAAAATTTTCAAGGATTTGAAAATTATTTTTTGAATCTTCAACTTTGCCTCGAAAAACTTATATGTTTATATAAAAAAACGGGTATGGGGGCTACGGACACATACAGAGCCATACGTTATAGCAGGGTTTATCAACCACTTTGGACCCTAGAATGCATTCAAAAATATTGATATTTAAGGTTATTTATAACCCAGGAATTTAACGTTTTGCCCAAATTATCGGCGTGATTCGTTTTTTTTAAGCTCTTCCAAGAATTTTGAAATCTAAAATCTCGGAAATTTAGCGATTTGCCCAAATTAGTTGGTAGGCACGGGGTTGGTAACCCCTGCGTTATAGTATGCAAGTCTTTTGGATATCAATACTTTGACATTTTTTTTACTTTATCGATTTTCCGGCAAAACAACGACTAATACGAGCAATTTAATATATATTATTATATTTAATGTATACATTTTTTAGTTACACTAAATTTGTTGATTTGATGTCGATAGCAATCAAAATCGGGTTTAATTACTAGAAATAATTAAATTGACAGATTTGAAAATGTTGCAATTTTTTAAAAAATGCGATGAGTAATTTTACAATACCAGCTACAAAAAACAAACTACCAGGAGAACAATTTGAACTAGACGTTCTTCAAAAGCGAAAAAGTAAATCGCAATTTATCAGTGGCGGTTCTAGGTATTAGGCTAGGTGGGCTAAGCCCAACCTGCGTTTTTCACTCAAAACTTTAGATGGCTGAATAAAAATGAACAGCAATTCGGCCGCTGAACAAAATAAATACATTTATAAGCGTAACTAACCTTTCCCAAATGAATACAATATCTTTGTTTTGATTTTCCTCTGTCAATATAAGACAATGCTATGTTTACCTACAATAATATTCTCGATTGTGTTTTGTATTACAATTGTAAACTGAGCCAGCATAAAAAAAACAATAACCCCTTTTTTTATTCGATAAACTTTATCTTTTCTTTTTTGCATCACACCGAAGATGATATCTCCTCAATGATACAGTTTGTTTAGGTAAAATTTGAAAGGCAACAATAAATAATAATTACAAATATATAGATATTAATAAAGGTTAATTAAATGCAAAGAATTGGTATAATTACAAGTAAAACAATTAAATAATAATAAGCAAGAATGATAGTTAATGGGACTAATAAACAACTTTTAATTTTGAGACAGATGTGATTAAGGATTGAATGGTGAGGGACAGGGAAGGTAAATTTTTTCTCCAAAAGAAGTAGCAAACAATAACCCTATAAATACTTAATAGAGAACAGGCAACGTGACGTCAGTCTGGCAACACCTACTTATTAACGAGTCAGGGGCTGGAAAGATCTAGCCCGTGTTTTTTCTCTTACACTGGGGCGCAATCAAGCACGATTAGATTTTTTTGTATTTGTATTTACGGAAACGTCATCAAACTCACACGATTGTGCGTCAAATTATCAAACTTCTGTCATTCGTTGGGGGCTAAATTGGATTTGCCCATGACCCACCCATACACTCAAACACAAATACCAATACCGTTGTATTGTATGAAAGTGACAGATATTGACTTTCAGTGACAGCTCTGTATTGCTTTTTGTACTTGTTATTTCACTTTAAAAGAGACGAATTTAAGGTTATTATTTTATTATTTCTCACTAACATTAGCATTGATTTTATTATATAGTAAATTATGCTTTGCAGTAGTGTCGTAATATTTTTTTATTTGCTTGTAGATTAATGTATAAGGTGAAGTGGAAAAATACACAATTTCGTAAATAGTATACAATGCTAAACTTTCCTCTAGCCCACCCAAGATTTTAGTCCAGGAACCGCCACTGCAATTTATTAAGAATTAAACATACGTTCGTCAATAACGTTATTGTTCTTCCTGAGTAGCGATAAAATTTAGTAATATCGAGTAAAAGCAAATTGAATCAATACATTACGTTAACTAACACTCGAAATATATCAAAATACGTTTGTTGATTTATAAACAATATTGCAAAGGCTCTACGAAGCTTGGGAATAATCCACCCTACAAATAAGCTGCTTATCACCCCACAAAAAGCATTTGACTCGATGTCAGATTTCGGATCAGATAACACAAATGCCTTTCATAAGCCACACGGTTCGCTGTATGAGTTGCAACAAACTCTCAAAATAAGAGCACCGTCGTTGATAGGTGTGCGGTAGTCCACACACGGCGGGTTCGCTCCCGGCCTAGGAACTACAATGACAGACAAATATATCAATACTGGTAAAAAAAACGTCTAAACATAGCAAATATACAGGAACTTTGGATCACAATACCGGGGGAGTAAAACACAATCAGTACATCAACATTTCTAAATTTCTTAAAAAAATCTGTCGTTAAAAATTTATCTTAACTCTCGCGGCTCGGAGACTAGAAAAATACTTAGCAGGCGATGGGGGTCTTTTTTGACCCCAGTGGTTTCCTCATTATTGGCCTTATTCTTATGAATTTCAAAAAAAAAAATAGTCTACGGGCTTTAAAATATCTCTCTGCATCTTTCCTCATAATTTTTTTTATAAAAATCTGTGGTTTTTTTAATAAATAATCATATTTTAAGTTGCGCGTAAAAAAGACGTCATGTCAGCACACATATGAATTGACTCCTGAGAGTGTCTCAGCGTTCCAAATTATCATACGAACAATCGTTATCGCGGGCGCTAATCAGCTGATAAGCGTTATCGCGTATTTATATAAACTACAAAAGGTCCAAAAAACTATGATATAAGAATACCTTAATTATAAACATTGTATCACCCATATTAAAATAGATATTTATGAAAATGTTGGTATTGGGGTCGCATTTCTTGAGCTTAGAAACGGAAAAGATAATCATCGTTGGGTGATTTATATGGTTTCTTAAAATAATAATAATATTTCATTGAAAGGCTTAATTCTGGAACCTCTCTCATCTCCAACAATGTAATTAAAATATCAAAAGATCGATTTCAATTATGACCGGTATTTGCATTTTGAAAACTGATATTTCAGTATTGGAAGAACACCACGAATACTAGAGGCTTGATTTCAGTAATACTGGTATTGCAATTTCAATTTCCCGTCTATAAGAACTTATCAAATATCAAAATTGAAATGCACGACTTGCTAAAAAGTGCAGACCTTTCACTTATGTTTATGTTTTGATCTAAGTCTCTGGAATTCATATGTTAGTTATTCAAACCAATACAAATCAAAAATTAAATTAAAATCATATACACATCAATTGTTAACATCACAATCAACAACCGTTAATCTTTATTTGGTGAAAAATCTGAAAAAAAAACAAAAGCAGACAGTCGTCATTCCACACTTAAAATAATAAGTTAAATCCTGCATGTATTTATAATTGTAAAACTGTCACTTATAAACAATCTATTTGATAAAAAATTTAAAACCCTCAGTAAATCTGATTGAGTATGTTGCGATGTATCCGCGCCATTCAGTACATTCATGCGTTCTCGTTGTCCCGCGTGGGGTGGTCCACAATACACGTGCACTGCCACGCGTCACCCTTTTGTCATTGAAATTTTCAAGCCGGAATAATAATATAAGTTTCACGCTTTTGTCCGGCAGCTTGTTTTTTGTCAATGACTTTTAATTCTGAAGTGACGACTTGCGATCAAAACTAAAAAGGAAATTTGGTCTCAAATTTGCATGAATGGTTTCTTCTCCGCGTAATGGTTTCTTCTCATGAATTCTCCGCGTCATTTGGAAAAAAGTTGAGTTAAATAGATAAAATCTCATATTTTCAACTGCACTTAATTATTAATTAACTTTTAATTTCTGCACACTGTAGTGCATGCAACCAAGTCTTGAAGAATTTCTTCTCGGGACATTTCTGGCAAAATTTTGAACACGACTAACGTTGTTACGCTACGGAATACACCCTATAAAAAGAGTGTGAAGCTGTAGCGGGTGGTGGTGGTACAACGTTGAGTACCCTAGGGAATTAAAAAAAAAGAATGGTTTCAGAATCTTTTAATCTTGACATGTTAAAAAAAAATTGTATAAAGTGCTTTTTTTGAAAAACTTAAGTGCGAAACTCACTTCTTGTCAAGTTTTTTTTAAAGACTTTTTAATCCATGTCCGTTTCCAATGTGAAGCATACGTCTTCCTAATTACCGCTCAACAGAAAATTTCTACCAGAACTACTTGTTACTAAATTGTTTAGTTTCTTTTTTCAAAGAGAGTAGGTTTATATGAATAAGGCTAGGAAGGAACTAATGGTTAACAAATCGCTTTAGCTAAGCCCCGTTATTTTAGGATTAGAATACAAGGAGAAAATATTTTAATTACCAACACCCATGCATTTGAATAAAAAAAATGCTGTTCGTACTGGCACTTGAATCTGTGAGATCCGTCACGTAAGCCAACGACGTTGACCACTGCTCCACAGACCCGACATAAGAATAGTTGTATAAAAGTCCACTGTAATTAAGGTGAAAATAGGCTTTCAATAAACCCCGGCTATTCGTGCAAAATAAATCGGTTTTGGTTTTTCTTTCATCAGTCAATAAACCGGTTAACCGACTTCGGTTTAAACTGGGTTGGAAGCTTTAATAGTGAATCGCGATTAAGTAATTGAGAAAATAGCTTCAGTTGGAAATATTCATGAATTACATTGAAATATATCTTTGCTTAGAATGTTTAAATAAACTTTTTTAGCAGTCCATATGTTTCACATTAGAAGCAAACATGCCATAGTCACCATGTATTCACAATTGGAAATCCAACACAAATTTGATTGCACTTCCCGCGTCACTTCGAGTCAAAATGATTGTTTCGTGATAGCGTCGCGGCGCAGCTAGCTAACAACGTCGCGCCGCCCTCACGTCGTGATTGTTATTTGACGTCGATAGGAAGGAAGTGCACTGAGACTGAGATCATAATGATGTCTTGTCTTGGTGGCGCATATGGGAGGCTGATCACGTGTGAAATATATACATATATTCAATTGACAACATTAGTTATTATTTCTCTCTATGAATATATTTACGATAAAATGTGAGACTATTGAATTGTACAAAGGTAGTTTAATATAAGGTTAAAAATAGGCATTGTTATTAATATTATGCATAATGTGACCAGACCCCTAACGTCACAATGTCCCGTTTTCGAAAAAAGAAAAATTCGTAGTAACAATTTAAAAAAAAACGTGTGCAAAATCAATATTCTGGTGGTGGAATCTAGACCAGTAAATGAAGGAGTGGGATTGGGCGTGCGGGTGCAGTTAATAATAAATTTCAATGTAAATACTGTATTTTAAATGAAAATTTAAAATACAGCTTTTGAGCACCTTTTAAAGCCAAGAAAACATTGATTCCGATGTTGCTGCTGCTACAAGTTCTTCACTGATTTTTTTTAAGAATACGGCTTAACCAACCAAGAATACCCTAGTTTTCGCTCAAATAACAGTGCTTTAAAAATTCAGGCATGTTTTGAGCAAAAATTTGCATGCGTCCGCATTAAAATATTGTTATTCTTAATTAACCTAATATGACATGAAAAAAGCAAGACTGTCAATTAATTGTATTGTGCGAAAGTGTGAGGCGGCTAAAACAGTGACTACAAATATCATTATTTTAAGATGTCCCGTTTTGGGGAAAAAATAATAAATGGTCACGTTTAGGGCATCCAATCCCGGGATCCGGGATCCCGTTCAATTTTCTGATACCGAAATTCCGGGATTGAGATGGCCGCGATCCCGGGATTTCGGGATTGAGAAATTTTGAGCAAATTCTCGAAACTTACACAAAATTGGCAAATTGAAGATTTCAAATTCCTCGGTGAGCTAAAAAAATAAAAACGAGTTTCCGTGAGATTCCGGGAAAAAGTATAGCAAATTGAGGATTTCAAATTCCTCGGTGAGAAAATCTCAATCCCGGGATTCAAAATAAATCAATCCCGAAATCCCGGGATTGGAAAAAGGCTTCGGGATTGGATACCCTAGTCACGTTATCTTTGCCACTCTTGCTTTGTTCACCATCATGAATACATGTTTGAAAAAAAAACGCTAGTCTTTATATTAAATTATTGTATTTATATATTGACCCGTATTGTTAATATTTTTATAAAAGTTTCTCAGTATTGTTTAAATAGTTCCTGTAATAAATCACAAATATTATAAATTATTATACCTACATGTAATGTAAGTATGTTTTTATTTTTTTAATGTTTTCACAAAGGTGTGTGTGTGTAGGATACGAGTTGATGTATTTTAATAAAGCTCCGTGGCCAATAATGATATTTATGGTTTGTGTTAGCTAAGTTATCGACCGAATCTGTAAATTTATTATGAAGCCGTTTCGAATTCCGATTAAATCTTTTGTTTCGAGTATAAATTATACGAATCAAGCAGATAAGTCATCGCGAAAAATAGGCATTTTTGTTGTCTTGTGAATTCCAAAGCGGTCTAAAAAATTTGCCATAAATTAGGTAATGAATCATGTTTATTTTGTCAAAATCCGCGGTTATTTTTATAAAATAAACAGACATATTTTGTTCTATTCTAAGAAACAAACTGTACTTTGGTTGCTTTGAAAATAAACACGCTGCAACGAATAAGCAACTCGTTAGACAAAATTTGTTGATGAATTTTAATGAATTTAACATATTGTAATACAAACTTTTTATATCTAGACTAAAAATGTATTTAAAATAGTGAAAAATAAAAGTATGTATAATATATAGATATGTACTATATATTAAACTAAGTAATTCAATCAAGAATATTCATGACCTATATAATTGACAAAAAGTGTAGAATAAATCGTTTTCGATAGTAAAACGATTGAATGTTCATTTACTTGGTAGACCTCCTTTATCATTATAGGTAATAAAAAGTATTTTTTTCCATAAAAATAAATAACGTTATATTTTTCTGATAATAGTCCTGACGATAGCGTAATGTCAAATTTTATTTATAACCTTATTTCATAATAATTAGTTTGTAGTTATGATAACATGTGAAGAAAAAAATTAATGTTTTTATTTTAGACAGAGGCGGTGCAACCTTTATCAATTCCATTTTTTTTTCTCAAAATAGTCTTATTTTAACTCAAAAGGTGCATTCAAGGTAGTATGCATATATTATGATATATAGAATTTTTTTTAAAATTCATGTGTCTTTCCGAATCTCTAATCTCTTCTATACCGGTTGGGAGCCCCTGTTTTGAGATAGTGTTGTTGTTAAGGCAGTGGCGGCCGGTCAATGTGGCATTCGATCAATGCACCTCTTGTATATGTAGGGGCGGTTATATTTCATGAAATAATATTCAAGCATAACATTTATACCATTCACTCATTTAAAATTTTTCATGTACTTATTGTCTACAATAAATATTTTATTTTATTGAATTCAAAATGAGGGAATTGTACAAATGTTATTTTTGAATATTTTTTTCCAAAAATATAGCCGCCACTGCATATACAAGGGGTGCATTGATCAAATGTCACATTGACCGGCCGCTACTGTGTTAAGGTATAACTGCAGTAGTCATAAGTTGTAATGCTTACAATTTATTTATTATTCACAGATAAACATCAAGAATCAAGAAAATCTCAACAATGTCGTAATATTTATAAGATCTGCCATTCTATCGATAGATGGCATTGGCATCGAATGGGCATTGTGTAATAACAATACCACTTCCATACTTACAAACATTATGTTTATGTTATTTTATTCCTCGTCATATGGATCCCCATCCCATGTTGGGTGCGGAATAAGATTTAATCTGCGATCAAAACATTTGTATAATGAGGCACGGCGTGTTGAGGTGCCCTTTACGGTCCCCTGATTGTGACCGCATAACCTGTAAACATGCACACATACTAAAACATTTATTAACGAACACCACAGAGTTAATTTTGCAGCATTTTATTGAAATCATAATCAATGAAGACTTTCTTAGAAGATTTTGAAATATTACGAAAATTCTTCACATTGAGTATTGAACGAAAACACTATTCTTTGACGGAATTTTATTGATAAATAATATCGACTGTGGAAAGGAAAAAGGACGTAACCCACCCATATCAAATTTTACAGGAGCCGCAAATAACGTGTTTTGATGATTTTGGGCTATATGCAAATTATGAATTATACACAACCTTGACGTGCACGGAAACTTCTAAACTGGTGGTTTATTGACATAATCTAATACAAATTAAAGAAGTTGTCCTTTATTTCAGTCTTTTTTCTTGGTTTTAATTTTTTACAAGTTCATCTTTTTCAAACTCAAAAGCTAAATTTGGATACTTATTCGGCATTTGTAGCTTGCATCCTTTAGATATAACGTGTAAAAAACGAAAAAAACCTGCTTTGAAAAAACTGTGGGTTACGTTCTTTTTCCTTTCCACAGTCGATATGCTCGAGGTAAGTAATGTTTTAAGGGTTTCAATACAAACAGGGGTGGGCTGTGAGAGGGCTTGGAGGGGCTCGCGCAAGCCCCTTGTTAATTTAAGAAAAAACAATATTCTCAGATCAAGTGAGTACATAAACTGCAATTTCTGACTTATATATTATCTACGACAGCTTCAGTATACACATAAGTACATTTTTGGCCATTTACATTGATAATTTTAAGGTAAGTTGCATATTTTTTTACATATTATGAATGTATTAAGTAACAATCGATTGCTTATTAAAGTATTACGTATTATTAAACTCCATCCCCAGAACACCGATAATTGATTTGATATAAAGCGAGCCCCTTGTTAACGTATTGGCAGTAACGTATTCGCTGAATAGAAATGTATGTAAATCTGCATTAAGGAGATGGGGTTTACAATGTTGTCTCTTTTGTGATGATGGCATACATTGTTGACATTTAATTAATAATTAGCTGTCGAAAATAATCACTATTAAGGTGTTCACTGTTAATATTTACAGTAGGAAAGCATTATACATTTTTACTAATTCCGCATTTATTTAAAACGATCAGGACCGGTTTTAAAATTTTATTTGACATAATACACACATATGTGTGCAGTATAGTATGTGTTATATTTACAGTTTACTATAAATATGTTGCGGCCCACGTAGAGAAGCAAAAATCGGAATGCGGCCTGCAAGAAAAAAAGGTTGAGTATGGCTGGTCTATACCCTCGATATTGAGATCGAACTCAGTGACAAAAAAAATAATTATTTAAGAAGATTACGGTATTATTTTTTTTGTATTTCAATTAAAGATAATTTAATTTTCCAATTATCATTTTTTAAAGTAATGTTAATTATTATCCTTAAAAATGTATAAAACATGTAATGAATAAATGATATGTTTGGGAAGCTCACGGAAAGTTGTCTACAGGGTCGGAATTTTCAACGCCGGAGTGTGACGTGAATGGCATTCCCGGAGATTCGACATGTCCTCAATGCTCCCTTACTGCCTGTTTGATATCATTCATTATGGTCGGATTCATGCGACAAGCAGTATACACAATATTGTTCCATTATATATTATATGCTATTATTCCACGTATAATTATAACTTGTGTCTTTTGACGCGTTAAGTAACAGGTATTAGATAAAATCTTTAAAACTGGCTTGGGATAATCTTTAAAATATACAAATTACTATGTAACTACAATATTAAACATTGTCCACAGATTATTCTGTCATAATAAAACTTTTGGTAGCACTATTCAAAAAAAATAAATATATAATGATCAGAACTGTGTTTTTATTAAGATTATAAAAAATATGTGTTAACTTTTTTTACGTATTTTATTTAAAATATCTTTCCGCCGAAAATTGACAGTTAAATACAAAGTGATTAAATATAACATAATATAAAAAAAAACTTTTATACTAACGTGATAAGTTATAAAAATCTATACTAATTATACTTTAACTTTGTTTTGCGATTACAAATTTTAAATATTTTGGTTTCTTTTACAAAAATTGCGATTTTATTGAGTTTTAACGAATTAATAGGATCAACATTGAACATTACACTATCAACAGAAATATACTGTTTCTATACTATATTAAAATATATGCAGATGATAAGATACCGAAACAACTATCAAAGATATTGTATCAACATAATGATTATCATACATAACAATTTATAACGAATATTAACATAATAATTTGTCATAAATGTCAGAATGAGTGGGCATAAGTACAAAAAATAAAGGAAATCACCGAAATCATCAAAATGGCAGTTGTTTTATAATATCTTATAAAACAGTAGCTTGCATTGAAGATGCAAATTATATTTATAAATACTGCATGAATTAAAAAAAAAACCTGACAAAGATTCGGTTAAAAAAAGAAATAAGCTATCTATTTCGAGCACTGGGAAAAGATTTACAACAGCTGTTAAATGCAGAACAGTTGGAAAGGGTGTTTTCAATTGATCTGTAACTTAAAGCATGATGTGCTATGTAAATGAAATAAATTATATACGAGCTCTCGAGAGGTGAAGTGAGTCAAGAAGTAAAACTTTTTTATTGGACGTTTAAGTACAATCACGTCACCACTTAGTGTTTTGGTGGATTGCATATTTTTATTTTTGGGAGATAACACTATTGCAGTGTGTATTTACTGAGCTCACTTCACTTCCAACATACATATTTCTTCCTAAAATACCACTTAGCCCACTTCAAAACTCAGGGGCTCATATGTAGTAATAGTATATCAGTAAAATGACAACGAGATGTTGAGATTTCTATTATTTGAATAAAAATGTGTATGTAACACGATAACCTATCTATGTAAGTTTTTTTTGAGATTTTTTAAAGATCTATACGCTCGATCTTAACAATTATAACTTGACTTTATTTCTTACTACCAGGCCCTTTTTTGTATTTATATTTACCTACAAATTCCCTGTAAATCTTGTGTGTTTTGTCGAATTCGAGTCCCAGTACGGACAGCATTTTTTTCGATTTCTGTTCGAAAGCATGGGTGTTTATGATGCCTAAAGAAATTCCCTACCCACATTTCCGATCCTTTAATAAATGCGCATAGCGAGAGTGATTAGTTAATGACTAGTCCTGTCCTAATCTTATCTTTCTACCCCTACTACTCTCTTTGTAAAAGAGAGTTTAAACGACTAAGCAACTAGCAGTTGTCACAGAAAAAACTTACTTTGAGATACCTCCATTGTGCTCATGGTCGTGTACTCCACATTAGGAGCGTGTGTAGATTAAAAAAAGCCTGTGAAATGGGTTTTCAGTATCCTGAATATTTAATTTCTAGGGTTTATACAGTTTAAGTCAGCTGAAGGTTTTGAATGGGGAAACACAAATAAAAAACAATTACTGATTTTGAGTTCATATTGAACATTTATTAAAATATGTTATTATTAAGAACTATTTTAATTTTAACACATTAACTACTTCCCCGGCGTAAATGTTCCAAAAAAAAATATTTTTATTTTCTTTTAATTTGAAGCATATAAAGCATTTTTTTTAACCCTTCAAAGTCTGTTTTTTTTATTAAAGATTTTCCTCCTGAATTTTTATATAAAATATACGAATTCCACAAAGCTAATTCATACAAATTGAATATCGTGAAATTGTATGAAACACGTATTTGCGTGAACGCCAAAAATCAAACAACGTTTTTAAAATGTTTATATGGGCGCGCTTCGGTTATCACACTCATTTGCGTGAGCGCCAAAATTGGAACACTTTTTTTTACACGTATTCGTGTGAACGCCGGGGAAGTGGTTAAAAGCCGCTGACTGTCAAGTTTTTTTCCCCTTGCAATTTATCGATTGTTGAAAATAGGAATCGGAGAAGACCTATTTTCGATGACTCTTCAGCCTTGCTATCTGCATCGAACTCATTAACATCCACTGTTTGTATTTAACAAATTAACTAACGTGTTCATGTAATACCACGATTCCTGATCCGAGATGATGCACCAGTGCCAAGTTTCGTGACTTGGGCTACCGTAAATGCATTGGACTTGTGTCTAACCTTACCGATCGGCTGATATACTGACAAAACATAACTATCCTCAGACGTTTGTGAAGGAAAAAAATAAATTACCTGCAAGGCAGACAACAAAAAAAACACAAATCTCTAATCAGTAATCTAAGATCGGGCGTGCAGCTCAAACTGATGCTTTCACTGTGAAGAGTCTCGAGTGATTTTAACTTCATTCACGCCGTAATATCACATTTTTTATTTTTTACCTGTTAAATTCTTTGTCACAGGTAAAACAAGGCGCAGACGGGCCTTCGTTTTGAATGTAGAGTATCGAATTGGTATCATTTTAAAACGGTAGCTTAATATGTGAATTGAAATTTTATAGATCATTTAAATAAATTATGTGTCTTACATGTAAATATATATGAGAGCAGCCAGAATTTTACGATTAGGAATGTATTTTTTTTTTACTGATTTTTATTTGAATTTATTTGTTTTATTTTACTGATGTAAAATTACCACTTTAATTTATTCGCTTAACACTATTTCAACAGCTTATAAAATGGATACAAATTAAATCAATTTTTGGTCAGAATAAAAATATGAATGGTCAGAATAAAAATATATACGGTCAGAATATTTTCTAACAATTTTGACTAAGTTAGGTTAATTTAGGTTTTTTTTTTATTTGATTTAAATTATGACTATTTATTCTGACCGATATATTATGACCATTTAATATAAATTCTGACCGGAAAAATACGAGCCTTATACAATATGTTGAGTCGTTTAATTTTGTTGTCAAAAATGGTCACCTAAATATTAATTTTTGATAACCTTTTTTTATTGTGGTTGTTGTAGAGCTTATTAATAAATTAAGAGATAAAGAAACAACACTGAGATAACTCTATATGTATAAGCCATTACGAACTTTATAACTAGTTAATTTAACGCGGTACTGTTCGACTGATGTTTGTATAGTGAAAAAAAATTCAACACGATTTTTTGTTTTATATAGTTTTAAAAAAAGTAGTTTTTTTAGTCAACTTACACTAACCAATATCAATAAAAAGGGAATTGTCATTAGTACAACGGTTAACGATTGTTTTTTTTATATTACAAACCATTGAAAATGTGCCGTTATTGGTCTGGTTAATATTTTTCTATTCGATAAGTTCATACTTACTAAAAATGCTACTTATTTTCTCCCAGAATTCATTCAATTAATCCCGCTAAATACAATGCAATTCGCTGGGAAACCTAGCGTCGGTATTAAGGAAACCGAAACTTATGCGAAACTCGAAATATTTTTATGAACATTGGTTTTCATTATCTCTATGGTTTGTTCTAGGAAATTAAATATAATTTGTCATGTTGCGTTGACTTTTTCATACTGCTATTGTGTTTAAATTTTGTGTAAATTCTCGTTTCCTGATTTCCATGTATGATAATTTGTCATTTTCATATTCGTAATTAAATTTCCTACATAGCTGCATCGCCATTAGTGGCATTTAATTGATTTTTACGTGGAAACATATGTTTTTAATTATATTGATCAAAATACAATAAAACTACTGACTAAGTTTACTCTCCATTTATAAAAGAGTCCTCAGTCAATATCTTCTAGTTGGCATTATGTTCCAAATGTTGACTGTATGGACGACTAAAATCGATTATTCCAGTGTGTAAAATTTTGAAAGATATACAATTTTTTTATTATTATAATAAAATGCACAAATAATTCACGATTTTTTAAATAATAATTCTTCATTATCTTATAATAGTATGATACCTGATGAAAACGTTAGTTAAAATAAATTATACTAACATCCCATTTGGGCGACAGACCATTGTTGTGTAGGCATTTTTCTCCTTTTTGTTCCGTTTATTATTTTGTTTGACCAGCTCAGGTGTTTCATAAACACGATCGCAAGATAACGAACAACTAAAACAAAACAACTCGGACCCGTGCGTCAATTTACACGTACCTGTTAGAATAATTTAATTTTTGAATATTTATTTTTGGATGGATTTTAGATGTTCAAGATTTATAGTGATACGAAAATTCGAATTAAAAAAAGGCACTTAAAATATTATCAAAGCATCTACAATCTATTCAATTATTATAAAAAATAAAAGTTAAAGCTGATACTAAAATTAAAATATTTTTAATACTATGTGAAAAAGATAGTGGTTATATTATTTTTAACCAAAAACAAAATTACGACAAGGACTGAAGTTTTTTTTATGATAATTAAATAACTATTTTTAAATAAAAAATATTCAACAGCTCTATATGAGTATACAAAAAGGTTTGAGTAAAATGGTATGCTGTTTGCCGTAACCGAATGGTATGGTTCTAGGTTTTTTCATCCTACTAAATTTTAATATCTAGTATTTGAAGCACCTTGTTTAAACTTTCATATACATAGTTGCAATTGATAATTAATAAATTACTGTGTGCCAGTCACTCAATCAAGCTTTGATGAAAGAGTTTGGAGGGTTGGCTGTTAACTAACTGTATTCTAATTTCCACAGTTGGGTAAGATAGGAAGGGACTAAAATAATTTCATGAATTTACATTCGAATTTATAATAATTAAATGAATGAACAGATATTGCCCATCTCTGAACTTGAATCCTTGGTAGCAAGATTAAAATGGAAAGTATACTACCATATTCATCATTAAGTTTAAGTCCTCTTTTTTGTCGTATCCTATGGTTGTAAAACCATCGCGAAAAACCTATTTCCGTTTCACAAAATCTTCGAATTAGAAATTAAAGATGTCTTCAATACGTATAAATATTGGAACTTCGTCACACAAATAATTAACCATTTACTGCTACTAAGTCAGTATGTAAATTCAAAATAAAATGAATGAGATTTTTTAATCAGATCCTTTGCATCTGTTTATAATGATGTTAAACGAAAAAAGACGAGATCTCCACCACCAAACGGCTGCCTGTTTTACCTTTTTTGATCTCTAAATAAAATTTAAATAGAGACGTGTCCATTTTTACATGAATGCCTTTAAACATTTAATTAGATGAAATTTTTTGTCACCTTTTTAACTGAATAAAAATCATTAAATTTAACTGGATCATGTTTGTTTTCACGGAACATTGATGTACATCTTTATTATACATATATCAACTTCACGCAAGACGGATTTGATTAACAATTATTTATTGATTAATCTTAGATCAACTTTATCGAACTTCATTATAATAAGGTAGAAATAATACTGCATTTAATTCGACAGTTTTATATAAATATAAAAAAAATTAACGTTTATTGAATTTAACTATAACTAATCAAAGATATTGGAAAACTATGTATAGTTATTATTCCATAATACAGTAATTAGAATTTACATGTTACAATACCAAAAAAAGATACGAAACGTTTCAAAGAAAATTGTATGCTTGTTATATTCTTAGAATTTTGCTGTTAAAAGTATTTATATTATAAAAAAAAAACATGTTGCTTAAAATGAGAAACATACTGATTGTAGTCGGGCAAAATGAATAATTATCCCTCAGTTTTTTTAAAAATAGCTTTTTTTTTTGGATATCAAATTTATGGAGCTTTTTGTACTAGGGCGCGTTAGCGTTAAAGTTTTTCGAGTCTTCTTCATCGCTTTAGTGTTGTAATTTTGTATTTTCTCACCACCGTTGCCACTGGAAGGGCGTGATTGCTACAGAGGGGAGAAATCCTTAGTGAAGTCAGTTCACGGGAACTCCACATGCATTTATTTGCAAATCATATTATATATACCTCCCCATATACCATATCCATACATGTACAGACGCATACAATACACAAGAAAGTCAACCGAAGAGAGTCATCGTCATGATGCTAAGGTTTGTTTTTACACGTTTTATTATGTTTTTGATTATCACAATGTGTACAACTTAATACACGTTGTATCAAAAGGATTTATACTGCAAATGACTAATAAGTATAGCTTTAATGTTTGAAAAAAGAAAAGCATTTGAAAATTGCGATCAGGAAAAAGGACCCTTCACAAAAGGTTTCTATAAACAATTATAGACATCAATAAAATAAATATTAGATTAAGAAAATTAAAGCAAGTTAATAAGTCTTCCTGCATTTTTCAAGGTTGTGTTAATTGAATATTTTGAACTTGGCCCAAAAATGTTTTTTCTCTCCTGTGTGTAAAAAATGCGAATGAAAATAAAGGTTTTTAGATTGATTACAAATATACACAGTGCTCTTGAGTATTTTAGCATTTTAAACATGGTGACTTTCTCCTAGATGGCGATGATATATATTTATGACGGTTACTTATTTAAAATCACTCATTCGACTTCTTTTGATTATTTTGGTATCCACCCATAGTACTGGTCATATCTTTTCTCGATGAGGCGTTCTTGCGATTTATTTATGAGCGATTTTATACGCCCAATTGTTTGGTCACGCCGTTAGACAACTGTATTTTTCAAATGTTAATTTATACAAAAATGTATTATTATTAGTTGATCCTGTAGCCAAGTGGTTAATGTGGTTGTGTCAACGCTTTTATACATTCAATTGACGGATATATGTTATGCTTATAATCCTTCTCACATGTCCGTTGTGTAAACCCAAAAATGAGATCTAGAGAGAGAGAAAGATTGTCAGTTAATAACACAATTAACAACATTACTAAGCGAAACTAAGCAATGAGTTAAGACTAAGCAAATTAATTACCACAATATCTTGTATAACATAAATGTTGAAATTATAATTATATTAAGAGACAGAGTGGAAAAAACGATAAAAAAAACAACATAAAAATACAAGAGAAATAAAGCCAGAGATCTTCTCTCTTTAAAAGATGAAAGACATCAGTCAGTCAGTCAGTTTTTTTAAGGTGTTAAATGCCAATACATACTTGGTGGTAAGACATTATATTTAAAAAAACACACTCTTTTACTAATTTTACATTTATATATTAAAATCAAGACTCTTCATTTGTAAAGAGTATCCTTAACGGAAACTGAACTTTCAGTTGAAAATGCTCGTAATGAGCGAACACAGCCCTAATTTTATTGTGTAAATATATAGCACGATAGTGTTTTGTATTAAAAAAAATTCAGAGTCCACATTGCAAGCAAAATTGAAATAAAAAATACATACTTTTACGAACATATGATACTTCATTTGATAAAGTAATGCCGAATTTATCTGGATATTAAACAAATACCGATTTATAACGTAAATTAAAATTTGTTTGGAATAATTAATAATAAAATAATACGGCAGAATAAAGGGTCACTCTGAACCATAGACACAGAACTTATCTGCGGTTATTGTTTATACCTTTGCCGAGTTATAGGTTGAAAGTATGAAACGATCTCGATATTATTTGCGAGTTGAGCAGGTTATTAACATCGATAGTGGTTATTCTAGACATTTGTAATACAAGCCTCATAATATTGTAATGTAGCAATGTTGGTAGAACTGTTTCTCTTAATCAAAGAACAAATCTCCACCTACGCCCATCCACGCCCCCCGCGCACGATCGCTGTTATTTTTATATTGCATCGACAGCCCGATTAAAAAGTTCTTTATTATTTTAAACTCTATGGCTGTTCGATGTGTTTCAGTGGCGTTCGGGGGTTACAAAAACGAGGAAAACTTAACACATAATTCATTAGTTTATATTCAACTTCATCTTGTTTACCATTTGGTGGAAAAAAAATATAAAACACGATGAAAAAAATATGTTGATTGCACTATATAAGTAAATAATAATACTATCGATAAGATGTATACAAATTTGGTGTACTGTATTATTAAATATAATTGAGCTTCTGAGAGGTAAGGTGAGAGTGGTATTTTAGGAAAATATTACTTACATACGTTTTAATATTTTACATGCCTTGAAATATCGTAAAATTGCAGTGAGTTTAATATACACACACCACAATGGTGTTATCTTTCCAAAATAAAAATATTCAATCCTCCAAAACACCAAGTAACGACGTGATTGTACTTTATTTTCCGACATAAGAGTTTAGCCATTTACTACTTGACTCACTTCACTTCAAAACGGCTTATTATTATAGCTGTGAACTATTTGTAACCCATAATAAATTAAACCTATTTATAAATAATGTATAATAAAAATGTTTTTTTTGCCAAGCTGAATACAAGAAAACGATGTTTCATCGATTATTACTTAAATTTAATAATAAAAAAACAGTTATAATAGATTGAAATGCTCACTCAAATTATTGAAGTATTTGAATTTAAACCGAGAGTATATGACTGCTATTTATATCGCATATTATATAAAATGAGAATTTCAAAAATCGCTAAAAAAATATTACTTAAACGTCGGATAAAGGCTATAATGAGAAATCTGAAATTTTATTACATTTAACAGTAAATTATGTTATTTAATTGATTTTTGCTAAAAGTAGATGTCCTTTTTATTATTATTGTTTCAATATATTTGAAAAAAATGTTATTTTTTTTAATCAAAAAACAGTAAAGACATATTTCCGAACGCCACTGATTCGTCCTATTGTTGGACGGGAAGTGAAATAATTAGTTTTTCGGACAAAGGTGCGGTTGGTACAACTGGATATTGTTTTAATTCTAAGAAAACTTTCATTACATTCTCGCGTTTCCGTCAAAACATTGCGGCCTGATTTTTTTCGCGAAATTGCACCCTTTTATTTGATTTTATTACACAACACAAGCCTAAAATCAGAACGTATTAGATTATTGTTTAGAAGTTAAAGGTTATTGAAATCAAATATTGGATTAGTTTTGTAATTGCATCAAATGATTGCAGTATAAAACTAATTATTTATATTGATTGGAATCATATCCGTTTCCATTGTAAATCCAATATTTCGTAATTCATTATTTAAAAATGAGCATTGGAGATTGCCAACTAATGAAAAATTTGAAAATTGGTCGCTTAGCATTTGAATTTTTTGGTTCTTGATAACATAATGTTAACAGAATGACAATTTCTCACAATAATTGAGTAATCGATATATAGTTTTGCATCCAATGACACATGTGACTGTGATGTTATCATTTCACGTATCAGACTATAAAAATAGTTAAAAATGTACAAATAATGCTTCGACGTGGTTCTAATGGTATATTTGATTTGAAATTTAAAACTCAATCCATTTTTCGATAATTAAACCTAAGGTGATTATTATATGATAATTTATCACTTATTTCAAAATTATTAAACTTTGATACTAATATAATCATTAATTTCAATCCAGAGAAATTATTTTAATAATTAGCAGCGGCTTAAAGATCAAGATATCCTCAAAGTGACTTCATTTCTTTTGTACTATGTACTTGCACATTTTTATAAAGATTAACTATTAACTAAAGATAATGCATATCCACCAAGAAGCACGAGTGAACACATCAAAAATATATAAATTTTTCACAGATATTTTAAAATCTTTACAAAGTTGATACATAAATACAAAAATATTTTTAATTTGTGTTTTAACTGGAGTAATAATATTTTAAACTAATCCAAGAGTATATCAGCATCTTTAACAATGTTGTTTGTTAACGAAACTGATCAAGTCACTTAACGTGCAAATAAACAACATACATATTATATAATATATAAAAAACTATTGATTAAGAAAATTTGAAGTGTTTCTAAGAAACCATGCGATCTTTTACAAGTACAAGAACATGATGTTATCTTTTCTGTGGACTAACATCGACCTTATTTGCATTTTTATGTCCCAAAGATAGTGACTCATTGTTCAGTGAATTGTTTTTCCCTCTATGACCGGGGGTGATACGCTAGCCGCCGTATTTATGGTTTCTAAACCATGGAAAAGTCAATTTATATCTTGTCGCGAAACAGAGTGCATTGTACTCGACATCCAGATACAGAGTTTGCGATAAAAGAAATCTCTACATAGAAAAAAATGCACTTAGTTTGTGTACCATCAATAAAATTTTTCACTATTGCAATCTTTCTGCATACCTAGTACATAATCACAAATGCAATTAATTCGTGAAATCAATTGAATTTGTTTTTAATTGAAAATAAATGATTATTAATACTGTTGTTTACTTAAATGATTTGACATTTTTCTTAACTATTTCCACATCCAATATAGAGAGCAACGTATGCTAGTGTTATTCATTTACTCATATTTCTTTCGGAGAAGGATGTGATAAAATACCAGGATAGATTAGTAATCGCTCTCGTTACACCAAGTATTCAGGATCGGATAAGTATGAGAATATGACAAATGATAAAAATATATATCTTTAAGCACAAGTTCTAATGGTGATTCACATGCGTGGACACTGCAGATATATGTATAAGACAAAAAAAATAGATCAGGGATGGCAAACCTTATCTTAATATGTGCCATAAGTTATGCCTAATTATGAAAAAACACTCCGGCCTGAAGAACGTATTTTTTTAAAAATTTACAACTCTCCTGAAAAAATTGTTTATTGTTTGTCTGATATCAATGCACCATCGTGTTTTTAAGTTGGTGTCTTTTAATCCCTTAAACGTCAATCAAATACAATTGAATATAATAATGGGAGTTGTTTATACTTAATGCAATGCGGTGAAGTTAAAAACTGCAAAGGCTTTAGGATTTAAATCGAAAAATTTCTTAGTATCTTCAATTACAGTAGTATTTTTTTTATTAACAACATATATAATACAAGTACCCTGATTGTAATCAAATGAATTGAATTAATGCTTCTTTAAAGATGAAAAATATTTTTAATTATCCCGCTTGAGATCATTTGAAAATTTAGCAAAGGCGTGCTTATAGGTTTTCTTTTCGTAATTAGTGATTAGTAAATTATAACGTGGTGATAAAGATCTAATTTTTAAATGTTAAATGTTATCACATAAGTTTATTTCCGGGAATCTATACAGCATCTTCAGTAAACTAATGTCGTAAGTCAATATTTATGATTTTGCATGAGAGCTAAAGTTATTCAAAGCTTTATTTTTTTTCCGTAAATAAAAAAATAGTCTGAATGCATACATGATTGTTTGGTTTTATATTATGTTGGCACGATATCATAACAATATACACTTTTTTTCTTATTTACAATAAATACAAACCGATTTCATGTTTTTTTTAATGCTGACAAATATCACTATTTGAGATCAAGCTAGGAACTTATTTTATACATGTAAATAAGGCAGTAAAATAAATAACAAGTCAAACCTAGCCAATAACTTAAAAATGTCAATTTTAGAGTAACAATACTTATTGTGTGATTATATTTATGGGTTATGCCGTAGTGGTCACAAAACAACGACCCTCCAAAGATTTCGATTTTGCCACTGATTTTTAATATTTAAATATTTTACATCTATGAAATATTGGTTTTTTGAAAATTCTTATAAGGTAACCGGCCCGTTTCTCAAAAAGTTTGGTTACCCCTGGATTATGGTATTGTAATTCGTTCGTAATTATTCCAGTACATTCATTGCTCTTGTCAAATTATTAAAATTACGAATCGGACTTTTAACCTTATTTTATTAAATGTACTAAGTAGTTTGCACTTTTTAAAAATGGTAGATACGTAGCAAGCAAGTTAATCCATATATATTGTACAATCATATATTTATACGGATTATGGCTTAGAATTGCGTTTTTATTTTTATATACCACGATAAAAAACTGTTTATCATTTCCATAATCAGAATTTTATCTCTGTTTTTGTAAGCTAGTTTATGAATTTGATTATTGATCAGAATTTTTCCTGCAGATAAAGAACTAGATCTTATCATATTCTAATTTTACATCATTATTTTGTTGATAAATGCTTGGATAGCGAGTTTTATCGTCGGAATTAACGTAATTTTATACAGATTCTAACTGAGATTACTCCATGTTAATACAATGCTGTTTGAATGCCAAGGGTCACCTTGGGGATTTAATTACATGATGATGCGGATGATGAATGCTGGCTGATATAATTACTTTATTGTAAATAAATAGATACCTTCTTAGAAATATTTAAACTAATTTTAATTTATTGAAAATATTTACAGACAGTTTTTCGCCGTGGAATTAATGAATTAACAATTTCGATGTACTCAACGGCTGCTCTTTGAAAATTAATTTTCGATACAAAGTTATAAATGATATTTTTTTGCAATATACGCTTTAATAGACTGTCGATATTAATATGTACAATTATAATATTTAACAATATGCAATTCACCGTAAACTTATCGCTTACACCTTTTTATTTAAATTTAAATTTGTATAAATATCACTGTTTTTGTATTTTTCTTATCAGTTGATAATGCTCGCAATGAGCGAAACCGGTCCTGATCTAATAAATTTTATGTGGAAAAAGTACTAAAAATGTTTTATTATTTTTATTATCAATGTAAATTGATAAAAGAGCACTAGTGTGTATACTGAAGCTGGCGTAGACAATGTATAAGTCAGAAGTTGCAGTTACATATTATACTAATTTGATCGGGGAATATTTTTTTTTATCTTAAATTAACAAAGAACTCTCCAGCTTTAGTAAAATTTAAGAAAGAGCTCGCACCAGCCCACCCCTGCTTTACCACACCTGAAGAGAGATTGAGTGATTCACTTTCAACCTGTTTTCTTCACATAATCTTGTTGATATGTTTTAAAAGGATCATATGCTTAAAACTGAAAGCGGACATGGTTAAAAAAACATAAAAATTTGTCAAACCAAATCAACGTTCTCAATTGTCTCTCATGACAAAGTGACCTCTAAGAGCTATTTCACTAAAATGTACTTTTAAAGATATTTGACGTCTTAGAAACAAAACAGTTGAATGGAAAAAATGAAGATATAACTAATTCAGAAATATACTATATAATAACCGAATTAACTCGTAAACCTAAACGTGGAAAGAAATGTTAAATTATATTTTAAAATCATGTAAATCGATGCAAATGATTTGAATGATATACATATTTTATATGGGTTAATAAACTCGAAGAAGAGGATTTAAGACTTCAAAATAATGTTTAAAAGTCAATTTTCAAAAACTGGCTATTACAAGATGATCAGAATTAATTCACCTGTCCAATAAAACAATTTAAAAACTATGTTAATGCATCAATAGCCGTATAAACACACATTCGTGTAGTATTTTAAAGAAAGACCGTCGAATACAACATTATACGGGCGTACGCAAGGAAATTGACATGATTACAGAATTTAAAATACTCGAATTGAATATTTATTTATCGGGCGATCTGATTGGTCGATAACACGGGTTTTTCTCATTTCGAAAGTCGATGGCCCATTCAACACCGTCGATTCGTGCAATTAAGATAATTATTATTCCCCTCCGGGACGTGCGATTGGACTTTATTTCAACATTATGTCTTTAATGTCCCCAAAAGGCTCACTTACACGCGTATTAACATAGACAAATATCTTCGGATTTTGGAAACTTTTTATCGATAGCTAACATGCATACGTTGGGTAAATTTTTCACACTTATCTATTTCAATCAATGATACTTACTTCGTTAGGTTATTTATTTACGACAATTGTATAAAGAATACGATGTAATGTCGTTGAAGAGTCGGTTAGGATAATTAGCTGGTTATATGAGCCACAAATCATTTAAAGAGAGAAATGCGTGTTGTAATTAATATCATCATAAGTATCCCAGAACTCTTCAACACTTCCCCTACGGTGCTAAAAAGTACGATATGTTGGTGGCACAGAAAGAACCAAGATAAAAAAATATGTTTTAACACTAACCGCCCTTTGATGGACGGTAAAAACCCAGGATGTATATTAAAAAAAAACATGTTTTACACTTGGTTCCTAAAGGGCCAGCAACATATCGGAAGTATTTTTTGGCACCGTAGAGAAAGTGTTAAGGACTTCAACAATTTATAGGATTTGGACAAGCTAAAAAAAAAAAACAAGTCACGCTGGTATTTTGGGCAAATCAAAACCCAAGCAAGCAGGTTTTGAGATTTTGAAATTCTTGGAAAAGCTAAAAAATGAAAAATTCCGATACCAAAACTTTTCTCAAATTATACACGATTTTATGTTGATTGGCCAATCCCGAAATCTCGGGATCACAAAAAGGCTCCGGGATTGGATTACCCTAGTTTCAATTTAATAATCACACAGAACAAGAGTATTTGTTGTATATGTTTAATAGGTTATATAAATTCATTTTTATTTCAATAACAGTTAGTAATGACAGGTTATCGATTTAAAAAAATGCACGTGGGAAATTGTATAATGCCGTGAAAAATAAAAAGGCGACTAACAGCATGTTTCTAGCAGTAATAAATTATAACAAGGTTCAAATAACACTTATGTTTGGTCTTTAATACCCCGTTAACTGTGACTTTACTTACGTCAACGGTATTAAAACCAATTCACATTATTTAGCGAGTCGTATTCTTTTGCAATAAACGTAAAGCAGAATTTGTGCAGTTTTTATTGTGTCTTAGTTCTAACCGGATAAGATTTATTAGCTAATGAATGTTTTCGTAGAGTTAACCAAAGTGTTCTTACGTTCAAAAACGGATTCCAATACACACTATCGTTAAATGATATCAAATGATTACCCACACACCTAGCTACAGTTGTCGGTCCTGAAGGCCATGGGTGCCTGAACTTTTTGACCACCGGGCCACATTGAATTTTTTTTCAAAAGCTAGCAAGAGTCGATTCTTAAAAAATATTTACATATAAAAGTTATAAAACACTATTTCTTTAATTGTGCATATTTACATAGTTGCTGTAATATATTGTGTACTTTTATAATATATTATGAAGCTTTGAGGACGCTTAAAAGCAATTTTAAAGGTAGATTTTCTGATTTTGATGATATAGCAAGCGACATTAATTTTTTCGAAATTCCTTCTACTGTGAAATCGAAAATTTATCACCAGATATGAAAATGGAAGTAACTCATCTTCAATGTAATGATGTTCTTAAAGACAAATATGAAAAATTACCATCATTGGATTTTTATAAAAGTCTTCCACGAACAGAATTTGAAAATTTACAATTAATTAATTTAGGCTTTTTAATGTCGCATTTTTTTTTGGTTTTGAAAACCGACAAGACCTATTTGATATAATAGATCGATTGTCGTTTAGTTGTCTTTTCAATTTTCCACTCCTGTCAACGACTATAAAATGCGACCACCATTCTGTAGTCTACTGTTGTAAAGTGAAACCAAAATCCATTGTTCTCACATACGTCATTTTTCCACAACAATTGTAATTGATATTTTTAGTTTAGAGACTTCCTCGCAAACATCTTTTTCCCGTGTTGGTCGAATCGGGGTTTTACTGTGCTTACAATCTGACCTAAACCAACTGGCCATATTCAAAAGAGCCGAGTCATTAAATTGCTATTCCCAGTCGTGAAAATATTCATGGTTAAATGTCTTTACTGTCAATCGATTATCATTAATGACACAAAAATAATGGAATGTCGTTAATTTTATTCGATATATTGTATAGCTTTATTCGTAGCATTCCACGCCGTACTTCTATCCCAATAAATCACAAATAAGATCAGGTTTTTGCTTGTTTGCTCAATTCCCGTAATCTTTAATACGTTGAAAATTTTTATACCTACATCGTATCGTTTGATCGGCAGTATAGCGTTCGTTTATTAAAAATTAATTGGTAGTTACCACGAAAATGTTGATCCATTAATCAGCATACTACTATCGAAACGTGAACAATAAATCAATTTGTATCATGGTAATATTATTTATTGATTATAACTATTATTATTATTTGTATTATATCTATCAAAGATATTAATATGTAATTATTTTTATCGTCACTCTATGATTAAAATACTAATATTGCAACAAATTAAACGTTTGAACTAATCCATGTAACTTATTCAGTAAAGAGGATGGTTGGGCACGTTGGACTAGTTTTATAATTAATGTACGATGCCAATATTATTGGAGAAATTTCGTATACATAGTTAGGAAAAAATATTTTTGAAGTAAAATTTAAACGCCAACCGCTGTAGTCAGGTGATGAAATTATAAACCATTGATTTTAAACCTATCATTAAAGCAACAGTTTTCGGACTGTTTTGTTTCTATTATTCTTAATTAAATAGGCGTCAAAACCAAAAAATACGATACTGTAAAAACAAATGGAATGATTTAAAAAAATAAAGCACTCATTTTTACTAATTCCACTTTTATTTTATATGATCAGGACCGGTTTCGGTCATAATGAAAATTACCAACTGATGCTCGTCATGAGCAAAACTGGTTCTGCTTTATTTTTTTAAATAAAATAATTTTTCACAAAGTATTGACACTGAAAACTTGACCAGTGATTAATGCGATAAATATTTCTACTTTTGTGTAACTTGACGCAAATATTTTATTAAAATGTTTGCGTAAATAATTTACAAACTACTGGTTTCAATTTTATCGTGTATAAGTGTATACAAAAACTTTACTATTTACTCAAGATGACAATTTATTGACTATCCAATCTAAAATATGTTACTGCAGTGAACATGTTCCAAATCGTTTGCGGTCAATTTACGATTATAGTTTGTATTTGACGTTTGCGCATAAAAGCAGACGATGCGTACAAAATTTGAACGATTCGAATCTCAATAATAATTGTCAATTACGTTCCATTTTTGAACAATTGACAAAGTAATTGTGGAATGGAACTTAATTTCCAATTTCAAACAATGATAATATTAATAATACGAAACATTTCGTGAGTCGTATAGTTCTTATCGATCAGTCGAAACATGATTTATTGGCGACTTATCTGCTCGCCCATCTTGATGTCGTACCTCATATAAGCGGGCTATCGCGCTGAAAATCAATAAAGTCGCTACATAATTATGTTTAGATATGCGCTATCTGGTCACATCGACAATACTCGCTATGTGTATGAACAATTTATTGAAGATTTTACGAATTCTGTTTGCCGCTTTATCTGCTAGCATCGCGGCGTACGTACATGCATGCTTCAATGCAGATGTGGTGAACGTTTCGAGATAAGCCGTTTCAAGGATTCAACGTAGATTTATCTGTGATGTATTCATGTAATATAAATAAATAAAATGTTTCTTAACGTTGCTCTTTTGGATTATGAATGACGCCATAAGAATATATTATATGGGTACTCGAAAAGTGTAGTGAGCCAATTAGTAAAATGGTAAAAATAAATTCTTGGTCTTCAAGGTACAATCACGGTAGTGTTTTGGTGGAGTGCATATTTTTGACACTATTGCAGTGTGTATTGACTGAGATTACTTCACTTTTACGACACTTTAAGACGTGTAGAATATAACAACGCTTCTAACATCTTTTTTTCTAAAAAAAACCACTTTGCTCACTTCACCTCTAATGAGCCGATATAATGTGACACAATTCATATCTTTTGATATGGAAAAACAAAGAAATGTTCTCGGATGTGCTTAAGATAATTTATTTTTTTATTTTCGATGGATTCGGCTGTAGCTTTGCGGAAGTTTTTTTAAAATTCAATTTGATAACTTTGTAACTTTATTGGGGTTTAATATACCTCATACAAATAATGAATTTGTGATTATTAATACGAGCCCAAGCCAAGTGAAGTGAACCAAGTGGTCTTTCTAGGAAAAAATAGTTGAATACTTTATAATATTCTACATGTATTGAGTATCGTAAAAGTGAAGTCACCTCAGTTAATACACATTGCAATAGTGCTATCTTCGTAAAATAAAAATATGCAATCCAGCAAAAAACAAAGTCATGATCTTACTTAAAAGTCTAATAGAAAAGTTTTACCATTTTACTACTTGGCTCACTTCTCCCTACTCTCAGTAAACATGAACAAATCCTAATACCTATTTTGTAACGTATAAGTTGTGAATTTAAATCAATGTTTGGTTTATTCGCATACATATAAACTTACCCTAGTTTGCCTGAAGATGCTTTTCAATGAAGCGAAGCCCGTGTAAAGATTTGTAACACAAACTGTAGAATAACGTTGACTTCAACGACAGACTTATAAGTCGATTTAAAACTGATTCCTAAATAACAAGCTATTTCACAAAAAAAAATACACCAACTGAACGAAACTGAAACTGTTCCGTGAACGAAAAAACACGTACAATTTACATTATAGACATACAGACACTTCCTTTTATAATGTAGAAATACCAGAAATTATCATTTAAAAACAGTAAATATTATTTATTGTTAAGAATGACTATTTTTTTCTATCATACAAAATTTATAAATCGTGCAATTGAAAAAAATTTACCCATCCAGTGTTTGTATTCAAAATCGCAGGCCGATAGTTTGCCGCGAATGAGCCAGTATGTACATTTACATTTATGCGCTGAAGATAATCAGAATTTAAATTAGAATGTTGAGTTTTATTGTCGGGTCACAAATAAACCTCAATGCGGGATTTTTATCATTTTTATTCGTGCAACATTATCTTCCGTTATAAAACTTATTGTACCCTGATACTTCGGATCTTTCATTCTTATCTGTGATCGTTAAATATTATGATTATGTTTGACATGGCATCAAACAATTTCTCAATATTATATTGTATTATACATCAACTGATTGTAATCGGTCAATGATTTAGTAGATGGTATAAGGTTTTGCATCGCTGATGTTTAAAGGTATGACTCTTAAGCTATATTTATAACATGCAACTTTTCAGTAAAGTGAAAAAACTTAATTACTGTTTAATAAGATTCAATTACGAATTGTTTGTATTAAAAAAAACACAATATTCCTTTTTACTACTTCCACTTTTATTTAAAAAGATGAGGACAGGTTTCTCTCATGACGAGCATTATCAACCACTTTAAAGGAATATTGTGTTTTTTTAATATGATGGGTTTCCACCAAGTATTGACAGTTAACACCCTAAAAGTGAGAAATCGTTTGAAGAATTTCGAGATCGAAAAAAATGTAAATCTCGAAATCACACGGTCACAAAAAGGATCCGAAATTGGATGCCTTAGTTGGGGGGAATAATTTTCTAAAAAATAAATGAAAGGGGATGGTTGAATAATGTTGGAAACCCTTGAATTAGATATATTAAAGCATGGTTAATTGTTCAAATTTTATGACACTAGGTTTAACGTTTCAAAAGTTTTTCAACAGATACAAATATTGTCCATGTAATAGTCATGAAGATTGACTTCTTGGTGTTGATAACAATACAGAAGCTGTAGGAGACAGAGTTACAGTTATCCGTCACCAATGTTTGGCATGTCGAATTTTTAAAGGCGTGGGTTGAACACGCGATCTAGTGATACACATCTTTATTTTATTGGATAATTATATGGGCACGTCGACGGGTTTCCTCTAGTTGTCCTCTACTTGCCTCTCCACTTAAAAAATATTAACATAGTGAAACTTTGATTTGCGATTGTAGTGTTTATCAATTGAGCGTGGTATTGATTTCATGTGTAGTCAATACACAATGGAACATGGCACTATTTAAGATTACAAATCTTTCAGAGTTTTACAAACGGATTAAATACGATATGCAAAGTAGTAAGTTACACCAGAAAAATGATTTATATTTGATAACTTTGTTATTGACAAAACATTGCAAGGTTTTATGAACGGACTAAAATTTGATTATATTTCATAAATTAAGTATCAAGCGATGTTCTGTCTAATGGTGTTTCTCATATAAGTGAAACAAGTGTAACATTTAGTAACACGACAAGTGGAATAACAAAGTTATCAAATACAATTTAATATATTTTTTCATTGTGATTGCTTAGTGCCGAATCCGTCGAAAATATAAAAATAAAAATAAAAATTCTTATTTTGTATTGTAGCCGTAATCGTAATTTTTATTTATTTTTCTAGAAAAAAATATATTATATTAGTTATCTGCAAGCAAATCCGGAAAAAAATGTGGAATTGGTAGATAAGGATATTTTAAATATAATGCTTTTCCACTATGAATTGACAGTTAACGCACTAAAAGTGAATAATAATATAATTTGATTAAAAAACGTGATCAAGACAAACAATGAAAAATAAAATTTCAACTAAAAGTGCTTGGTGGAATTTCAATATTAAATTTGAATCGTTCAAATTTTGTATACATATTTCCATGTGCTATCATTCCGTCATACGTTAGTTCAAGTTAATCCGTGCACTTGGACCTCCGAATGTCCCGAAAGGTGAATCCCTGGTCGTTGGTGACAAAATTTGTGAAAATGTACAAAATTTGAAATATAAAGAACGCTAGTATGTAATAGAATTTCAAAATCAAATAAAAACAAACAAAACATTAGAGATTAGGTAAATTTTCCAATTCAAACAATCATTCGGAGCAGTTGTATTTCATTAATTTTTGCCTTTAAATATGTAGAATTGAATTATTTAATGTAAAGCCGAGTTAAAACGTCAATTAGTAAATGAACAATAGTGGAAAAATATTGCTTTTTATTATAACGAATGAGTGACTAAATGATTGTGGGTGGTGTTTGGCTGATTGACTGGTTTTGCTACTATGATATTTTTTTATAAATTTCATAATTACAGTGCATGAAACACTGCATTTGTATATCCAAACTAATAATTAGTGTCACATGCACTATCTGTGCTTCCTTATCACTTTTCGGACAGATCCCACTATCACTGCTCGGAATGTATCACTTTTCAGTTTTCTAACAATTAATACGCGGAGAGCGACCCACTGCTATCAGTGAATAATGGTCCCCCCGATGTGATGTGATAAGAGAGCTTGCGCGTCTTCATACACCCTCCGTGATGGATGCGGTGACCACGGATTCCGTAATGAGCCGGACAGGTAAATGGGTACCTTTCCAGATGTTATCGGTCGGATAAAAACGTGAAAAAGGTCGCGACGCGATCGTTTATGAAGCCTATGATGGTCTCGTTAATGGCCTTTAACGTATTTTTATGAAATAAATGTATAATACGTACGTATAATTAAATATGTCTCTGTGGAAGAGAATTACATCCTGTCATATTTAAATATCTCAATTACATTAAAAATATCTAAGTCTTTTTTTAGGATGATGCTTCTAATCAATAATAATAGAATACTTTTAGGGTGTTCACTGTTAATACTTGGTGGAAAGGCATTATATTAATAAAAACACAATACTCCTTTGTACTTTATTTCACTTTATTTAAAAGGTCACGACCGGTTTCGCTCATTGCGAGCATTGTAAACTGAACTATAATTACACAAAATTAAAATGGTTAACACCTCATATAATTAAAAAATCATCAAAGATTAATAAATTTTAAGTGGTGACAGTATTTACAAACATAATTAAAAATTGGGATTTTTTTAACAAATTGATATAAAACGCTACATATTACTTAAGTGGAATAAAGTACAAAGGAATATTGTGTTTTATTATAATAATAAAATAATACAAATTATTAAGAACTTATGCGGAGATATTTGAATCATTTTCAATGTGTAAGTTTTCCCATTAATGGTAATGATATTTTTGTCACGTAATATTGTATTAACTTAAATAAACTTAGAATGGAAGTTGACATTTTGCAAGGCCTGATTGATGGATTCATAATTCAGAATGACTGTTGAAGGCTTATTCAAAGTAACCTCATTATTATGAAGCCATTCCATTGTACTAGTATTAAATTATACATTTAAACATGTATTACCCTACATTCCTGTAGGTATTTCACCACAGGTGCGTACCGAATACCATTACAGCCAAGATTGCATGCGTTAGAGAGAGAAATGATAATGATCGTTAAGTAAGGGGCTTATTAAAATTCAATTTGCAGGAAAGAGATAGGCGCGGAATTATAAGCATCATTGAAACTGATCGGACTATTTGTTGCTTATCGTCAGCTAAATCTTTATATGTGGTAGGAATGTTGCCGTAGGCACAGCCTAAGCACGTGACCGTATGTCTGCGTGTGTGTGCAGGAAATGTTTACACAATAGAAATTACGCTGGGTAAGTATTACAATTAATTAAACGTTTTCTTTTCTAATTTTCTTTGGATTTAAGGCAAGCCAGTGATAACTGCTTGGCTAATAGGCCAAATTATGAGTTCGAGATAAGCATCGGAGTTAAAAAATGAATTTCAACATACAGACTGATTCTCTTTAAGTCAAGCTTATTATATCTAATTTTTACAGGTGTTAACTTTGCAGTTGAGATTATTGAAACTACGCGTAAATGTTTATATGTGAAGCTTGATCGTTAAGATTTTGTATTAACGATACAAAACCTTTTTTGATTGGTTGATCGAGATCTTTTTATTATTAAAACTTATCCGAAAATATAAGTACTTTTCCCTTAAATTCTATCTTGACTTTTGCAAAACCAGAGATGATAAAACAATTGACATCTTGATGTATAAGATCACTTTTGATATTTTCACTGTCAATTTTAGGTGCGCCTTTACATATTTAGCCTTTTGGCTGTCGTATAAAAAAAGTACGTCTTTACGTAGCACGCCGGCTATAATTTCCAATTATTAATTAAATTGGTTATTGACGAAATTACTCGTCTCTGGCAGCCATTGAGCTTAAAGATAAAACATCTTTTTACTAATTACACAATATTTATTGTAAAAAAGAACCGGTTTCGTTCATAGCAAGTATTACCTACTGTATTTAAATATACAATGTATACAACATTTAGTCAGACAAATAAAAAGGTGTTGAGTAAATATGTAACTATAAATGACATCAAACGTAATTATCACAATAATTTTTCAAGTAGCATTTTTATTACAAAAAATATACTATAAAAATTTATCAGATACGATTATTTTTTTAATGTGTACGTATAATAAATAAAAATAAAGTATGTTTGCATTACGTGTATAAAATTATAAAATTTTATATGAAAATAATATAACCATATTAGATATTAAATCATCAACATACATAATTAGTAACATATCAAAAGAGATTTAATAATATATTTTCACCACCATTCTGACGATAATTTTATTAAAATACCCGTATTAGGTGCTATCCGGAATATTTACTTCTTTTAAGTGCATATATACATTGTTTTTATTATTTTAAAGACAATAAAGATAGCGTGGTACTGGTATGGTATATCATAGTGCAGATAAAAGCTATATTCATTTATATGCAAATGATACAAACGCGCTAGCGGAAAACGACTTATAAGAAATAAAGAAATGTTTTTTTTAAAGCCATTATACACAGTGTTAATGACGATAAAAATTCATTGTTTTTATGCTTATCTGACCAAAGGGTCATCGAATATGTAAATGTGTTTCCATTAAAGTTGTTGATTACTCAAAAAAAGATCGATTTTGTTTAATAACTGTCGTGGAAATTTATCAAAACATAAAATGAGTGTTGATTTAAATTTAAAACTACAATTTAGACCAGGGATGATTTCGTATGGAAATAAAATATTTATTATGAGAAACCGTAAAATTATTGGAAGGTAATCATCTGTTTGCCAGTAAGAAGTCACCTTGCTCGATTCTGTAACTACGTTTATTAGTTATTTAAAATTTCGACTGAAGGTGCTTGATGGAAATTCAACTTTAATTTAGAATTATTTTCATTATGTTCACTTCCACGAAAATCTTGGTCGAACACGACCCGGGTTTTGCCTCTCAACATCTTCCGGTACTACTCAGTGCGCGAATGCACTAAAAAATTAACGTATATTAGTGTTAAAACAAAAATATTTTATATTATAATACTGTAAATTTATATTAATTGAAACAATATGATTATATATCAACTTTGAAAAGGGATGGAACGCAAAACGTCAATGTCGTAATATGAAATATACACAACCTTTAAGTGCATGAAAACTAATAATTTGTGTTTTATTGACTCAATTAAATATTTATTTAATAAATTGTCTAATAACCTTTTAGCAAGTTATTTACCCTGTTCGGAATTTTCGCATGCCCTTCTTTTTTTAAACACATAAGCTTACTTTAAATATCAATTCAGCATTTTCAGTTTACGTTCTTTTGGTAGATCGTGTATTTATATGTATACGTTGTAATTATCAAAAAAAGCTATTTGAAAAAACTGTGGGAATATTTTATGACTCTTATTAGGATGATCGCCTAATAATCCAGCAAAGATACACAGTAATCACTTAATGTAATATAATTTGAACAATTCCTGATGTAAATTAAATAATATTGTTAGTGCAACTGTCAGGATTCCTAAGCTGACAGAATCTTAATGAGCTATAGAAGAAAAGACGTAAAGAGTAAGTTCAGTCCGTTACTTACTACCCTAGAAAAAAAATAGTTGGAAACTAAAAACCCATTTTGTATGCTCCATATACTATATGATATTTGGAGTGTAAATACTAAATACACACATTTAAAAAAAGACAATAAATATTTTCCATATAATTTAAAATGAGGAGCAAACATTCAAAAAGTGTTTTGTCACAAATGTTGAAAAATGGCGTTTTATATCAATTATGATAGCCCATAATAAAACATATGAATGGAAATCAAAATTAGTGTTCAAAAATGTTTTTTTCATACTAAAATTAAATCATAAAGTTGACACATTCATACAAACCGTCACTTTTGCAACACTTAAAACATCATTTTCCAAGCTTTGTATTTGTGTGACAAAACACTTTTTGAATGTTTGCTCCTCAAATGTCTTAATATATAATATATTAATTAATTTCTGAATTTCTGATTTCATATACTGCATTGGCAAACAAAGCCTTTTCCAAATTTCGTAGCATATTCGTACCCCATATGCATATAATATGTTTACTTGGTCGGAAAATTCCAATTTTACATCCAATTTTTATCATCGAATATAGGTGTATCTTGTAGCAATCTCGATATTATAGTTTTGTAAAAATGTGGAGCATAATATACATTCTACAACCACGGTCCCGAAAAATAAATTTTAAAGATGCTTATATGTTAATTTCATTCAAACAATTTTCGCTACACAATTGAATTTCATCCTGTTTTTTTAGACTTAATGTACACCACATGACAGCTGTATGTCTTTCAAACAATTTTACTACTGATAATGCAATGAAATCATGTTCAAAAATAAAATGTTTAATATTTAAATAACGTTTGTTTCTTTTAATTTTCAGGTAAGTGCTTTTTATATCGTCCAAATCCATCAAACGCGTTGGAAAATTATACGTGAGTAATCAATTCATATTTTTTGTACGAGTCGGTGCATTTTTTTCCTGAATGTACATGTAAGTGAGTATTGCTTGTTTTTCAAAGTAAATACGAAAATAAAAAAACATATATTTTTTCTTTCTGCAGCCTTGGCTGGTGGCCTCTTGTCTTATCTGCAATTTATGAATATTTTTGCTGAACATGCTATTAAGCGATTGTGATCGTGTTTATTTTTATGCAATCTAAGTACTTGTATGCTGATAAAAATCACACGAGTTTTCACAAATGTATGTTCTTACTCGCTTATTGATTTAAATAAAGTTTTTTGTATTATTATTTTCAATGACTATTATCATGTGCATTCGAAAAATTAAAAAACAATTTTTCATGAATGAAAAGATATCAATTAACATAATTTTTGTTTTTTAAAATCTGTCAAATACTGTAAAAAAATGCATCTGCCGAATTACGATGAGCATGTGTTAAATTTAGTCAATGCATAGATGTGTTTATAAGGAAAACATATCTCCAGTTTTAATACTGCAGATAAAATTCTTAATATCCATCTAAAAAATAATTTGATTTAGAACGTATTCAATCAATTAATATAAAGTACAATGGTAAGTTTATACCGCTGTATTTAAATTCAATTCAATTCAATTGCTTTCATAATGTCTTTTTTAAAATTTTCTAATGACTGAAACTCGTTAGTTATGAAAATATATTTCAACTCGTTTCATGTATATTTTTGAAGCTAATCCAATACATACATATTATAAGACTGCCAGTTTTATTTATTAAGGATATATTATAATACATGCAATATAAGCATAATAAATAAACGTATTCAAATATTTCAAGTTTATGTATAAAAGTGGGGTATAAAATTTCATGCTCTAAAAAATGTTTCGAATATTGGCTGTGAAATCATTACTAAACGACGAACATTTTATTTTTATTTTATAAAGAAGTTTAAAAGAAATCCCTCATCCTTTCAACATAATACGATCCCTTATTGAAGTTTTTGTTAGTCTTTTTTTAAGAAAAGTATAAAAGATAGTAAAGACGTTTTTTTACATATTCTTCTTGGATCGTCGATATTATATCATTATATTTGAGGGGCTCAAAAAACAAAAGTAGAGTTGTCAGTAACTTTAATTTTAAATAAGCATGTTTTAATAACCCTAATCAAAATAAATTATATGTTTACAAATAAAAAAGCTATACTTATACATATTTAAGCTATTAAGTTTTCAATTTTTAAAATCGGAAAGTCTTGAGAGATCTTTAAAGAAAGCTTGTAAATCATATACGAATAAAACAAAACCACGAAGATCATTTATCAAGCAACAGGAACAATCGGTCCAACGGTGCTAATATAACACGTGATGTAAGTGAGAAGTTTCATAAGTGAAAAGTTTATTTTTTCACTTATGAAACGGTTATTTGAAATTAATTAAATGAACTCCTCATTTGCCAAACAGATATTATAATACGAAAATCGACTACCAACCATTTTTTCAATCTACTCATATACAATAATGTTTACACACAGCTGTGCGAATTGGTTGTTAAGAGGATATAGTACCTTTACGCCTGAAAACAGAGTAAATCGATCGTTTGCCATCGACGAAATCTCGTGAACCGTTCACTTAAAAAATTTTTTTTTTCAAATATTACATTTTCCAAACGCTTTTTTACACTATAACATTTTTTTTTTCATGAAAATAGTCATATTTTCAAGAATAAAAGGCAAAAAGTTCACAAAATATTTTTTAACTGCTTTCGTTTTGATCATTTTTAGAATTTATTGTAAGATACCGAAGTTTAATGTCTTAGAAAGAAATGCAGATAAAGGTTTGTTTAAGAAAGTGATTTGAGCAGAATTTCCAATTTATGTAATATAATGATTGTACATCTATTTGAAATGTACCATTTTTCCCACTTTTTCTGACTGATTTTTAAAGCATAATTGGATCGTAAATACTTCTAAAAAAAATTGGAATAATAAAACATTTTATTGTTTACATTTAAAAGCAAAAAAAAAATTAAAAAATTGTCATACCAATAAATAATAACTATTTTTCGGGGATGTGTTTTTCTTGCCGTAAATTTCGCAGACCCAGTCAGTGTGAGAAAGACGTTTGTACTGAGTGCACGTGTCACATATTACTCTGCATTAACTTAAAACACTGGTCATACAAATGAATCGAAGAAATGTATTTTTTATTTTGCGATAAAAAAGTTGTTGCGCAAAATAGCGGTTAGGGTTAGGGTTGCTCAATGCGCTTACAAATAATATTATTATTTATAATACAATAATGTCTTTTCCAATAGCGATTATTTTAAAGACCAGTATTTAGCTTAATGGATAAGCATTTTGAAATATTTATTTGGCAATTTTTTAAAAAGAGATTCTATTCAATATAATAGTAGCAGTAGTTGAATAAAAAGATTTTTCACATTAGTAGTTTTGAATCATTTCTATATTTCAAAAGATTTTTGCTAAAAAAACAAAGTTCGTCATTTAAATCGAAAAAAAACTTGAAAATTATTAGATAAGGTAAGATATTAACAGTTAATATTTTTTAAGAATCATTATACAGATGGTAAACCATGTTTTTTTGCAACGTAGAGTTTTTATCAGGATTTTTTTCAATAATTTCATTTTAACTTATATATATGTGTACCATCAGATCATCTTTAGTCAGCCAAGTATGAAATGTTAATTCTTTTGACTATTTTGTTTACATACACATCATTAAATATATTTTTCAAAAAAAAATCGAGCCGCTCATTTTTCACGACTCCGGCCAAAATACCGCGACTCCGACTCCACAGCCCTGGTTTTTTTAATTGAATACATTTTTTACCGTCAAACTTGTTTTTTTAAGTTATAATTGAATAAAACAGAATGCTAGAAAATATTCGAAATTGATAGATGACAAATATATATACATATGTATGGATACATAATAAACTTGTGAAATATATTAATTCATACATTTAAGTCATTTTTTGTACCACCCAACAAAGTTAGTCCGATGCAGCCGATATAACTTAACGACTTTAATTTATCTATTATATTAAATGATTGAAAACCATATTTTTTCGATAACTTACCAAATTATGTAACAATATTATACCTACAATACATTAATATTCAAATCAATCACATGGTTTGAATTACTTTTAATATTATTAGTATTATGTTTTTTTGTCACAGCCCTGAATGTCGAACTTGTATATTGGCGAGAGAAAAAAAGTTCCCAAACATTATACAAAAATACGAATATATTTATGCAATTGATATAAATTATACAAATAACTTTTTTTGATCAGGCATACTATTCATTTAGTTTCTTCCTTATTGAATTAGTGTTAGGCTATATAAAAACTTGAAGTAAAATAAACACATCATAACATTTGGTTATGACTTTAAAGACATGCATGGATTATGAATATTTTCGATAGTTTCGGCATTCACTAAAGACAAAATCATTTTATAACAAATTAACAAATAAACTTTGTCATTCCACTAATTGTTTACAAATTGTAACACGTTTTGGGCTTTTTCGAGAAGCGTCTTCATACCAACTATCTTAAAGCTATTATTAGTTAATGAAATTTACCTTTATTCTAAGTAATCAGTGGAATAACTAAGTTTTCTGATAGCAAACATGTTTTTATTCCGTGAATTCAGTATTTTTTTTTTTTGAAAATGATTACAAATATCCTCCAAGATAGCTTAGATGTCCAACAAGAAATATAAGACATAGTTAATATAATTTTCGGAAAATCCACTGTCAGAACTATGGCGTGAACCAGAAATAACTATCAACTGAAATTTATATTTATTTTAGAACTCAATACTTTTTCCATTTTAATCTTATTATGTCAATATTTTTTATTCAACAGAATGTTTTTAACTGTATTCATATTAAAATCAATATCATAACAAATAGGTTATACAAAATTAAAAATAAAAACAAATTCTTTCAATATATTAGAGAAAGTTTGAGAAATTTGTATTGTATGGTTTATCTTGTTTATTTCTTTTATTATTTCGTTTGACAAAACACCGTCTCTGATTTACATTTATTAAATACGATGGCTTACTGTTGCTATCAATAACTCATATGTAGCATTATAAGTCATTTTCACGGTATATATAATTAACGCATTGTTTCAGTTACATATAATTTTTGCAACAGATATTTGGGGAAGTAAATTAGATTGTCAGTCTTTGCTACGAAGATAAAAAAGTACTTACTGATTTTCGTCAATAACAAATTGTTTTATATGAAAAACCCTTATTACTGTCTAAATATCCATCCGTGTGTTAGGTGGTATTGCTATTTTTGTAATGAAATATACAAATGTTTTGCTTGTTTTGATACTGTAAAAATACGTATTGTGGTGGTTACTTATTTAAGTCAGTGCAATATTTATGCTGTAGGTCAAATTTAAGTTTTGCAATCCTACTGAGTCGCCTTAAGCATAGATTACTTCAAAGCGACGAATAGGGTATAGACACAGGCTGTGAATATAATACACAGATAATGAATAACAACGTATTATGGAGTGTTTTGTTTATCCTCCATTGGTAGTAATGTGCATGTTTATCCTCCATCATCGATAGTAATGCTGTATCCAGGGTGCAACAATCGCGGGTCCTGTTTCCGTTGTTGTTCAATTGTGAAATCTCATTAACGAAGATAATATCTTCGAAATGAATTGCATTCAACAAATCGGCAAGTGTGCTCTATCGAATGGGGAAGCATTAGAATCTGTTGAACCGATGCTAAAACTGATACCCGTTTCACGTTATTATGAACAGCTATAAATTGATGCAATTAACATATTTAATAAAAAAATAAGTTAAAAAAAATATTGTATTTTTATAGTAGATAATATGAGACCTCGAGAGGTGAAGTGAGCTAACTAGCAAAATGGTCAAAATTTTTCTTCGACTTCTAAGTACAATCACGTCTTTACTTGGTGTTTTGGTGAATTGCATATTTTTATTTTATGGAGATAACACTATTGCAATGTGTATAGACTTACTTTAAGACGTGAATAATATGACAACGAATCTAACTTTTTTTATAAATTACGACTTGGCTCACTTCACCTCTATTGGGCCCTCATGAAAATGCACCAAATCAAAGATAGAATTATCATTTTTTGTTTGAGACAGCTGATCAAGACTTTTAATGGTTAATAAGTTTATTGCAACCAAATTTTAATAGAAGTTGACAAAAATTGTTATTTTTCACCCGATACTAAACAATATAATTTTGTAGGGAAGAAAATGAATTTAATTAAATACTTCTGTCATCTAACGTTGTCATTAAGCAAAAGTATTTCTGCAATTAAAAAATACAAAATAAAAACAAAATTATTTTATTATAAATTGCCAATTAATTGCCCATAAATATAATATATTAATAGATTGGATACCATAATGTACAAACAATCTCGAACATTATGCTTTTTTAATAAAGCTCATTATTATTAAAAGATGAGTAATAAAGATATCGTTCGATTTTTAAAAATCACGTGTGGTCTCTTAAATAAATTCCCGCCGAAATTCTGAAGCAGACAGTGCTGGAAATGGGATAACGCTGGCTGGCCTCCAGAAGCAGCATCGCAACTCGGCGCACGCATGCGTATTGTTTATCTCGTAAATACAAAGTGACCAGCAAATTTGGATTTTATGGAGGCAGATTTCCATCGTAACCCCGCTGACCGATCGTGTCTGCTGATAGCGCCATGTGAAGCTGCTCGCAGGACCGGAATGGTAGTGTTTGAAAGTGTTTATATTAAAATTAAATAAGTATTTTCAAATTGCAATGACGTTAAAACACAAAACTGAATAGAAATATGATTTTTAGGCCGCATGAGTTGACAAACTGCGGTTTGCAAGCCGCATGTATTTTTACCCAAGAAAATCAATATATATATATATTGCATATTTGTAGCTTTATTTGTGCTATCTTGTTCCCAAAACAATTTGGCCTTTTTAACTTGAAAGTTTACCAACTCCTGTTTTAAGGTGTTCACTGTTAATACTTGGTGAAATGTTAATATTATATATAAAAAAGAAAATACCCATTTCTACTGATTCCACTTCTAATTAATATTATCAGGACCGGTTTCGCTCATGACAAGAATTATCAAATGCTAAAAGAATACAATATTACAGTGTCATTTATACAAAACATTTTTTTTTTAAAACCATGTCCGCTCCCAACGTGGAGCATATGGGCTCCTAATAGAGTTTATCTCAACAGAAGTGTTTCTACAAGAACTGCTTGTTACTCAGTTGCTCAACCTCTCTTTTTCCAAAGAGAGTAAGGATAGAAGGATAGGGCTAGGACAGGATTAATTGTAAGCTAATCACTCTCGATACATCCCGTTCATAGATAGGATGGGTGAGAGGTGGGAATTCAAAACATCACATACATCCATACCTTTGAACAGAAGTTCATAAATCGATTGAAAAATCAATTTATAAAACTGTCCGTACCGGGATTTGAACCCGGGCCCTCTGTAGCCGAAGCCAACAACGTTGACCATTTGACCGCCATGTGAAAAACAGTTGGTAATTAAAAGAATTTTGGATAAATAATATTGTAATTTTGTATTCTCTTATCAGTTGATAATGCTCGTCATGAGCGAAACCGGTCCTGATCGTATGAAATAAAGTTGAAAATAGTACAAATGATTATTTTACTTTTTAAAGAAATATAAAGGCAACATTGTATACATACATATTGTTTCTCCAGCAGAACAACGACACAGGTGCAAATTTTGAGTTAACTATAACAAATGTTCTGAAATAGTTTAATTTAACCGATGCAATTAAAATAAATACATATTGATTAACTAAGTTAACAAGTAGTTGTCGTAGATACTCTTCTGTTGATGTAAACCCCTTCAGGAGTCCATATGCTTCACAATCGTAGCGAACGTGGTTATAAAAAAAATGTGGTAGTGTGATGTTTATAAATGATATATTGTGTTAACTGATACGTCCCGTAGTTGTCCGTGTCCAACTGGGCCATATTTTTGATTAATATTCAATTAGATCATTCAATAGTAACAATACAATATGTATCAGCCACGCTGCCAGAGGCGCCTAGGCAAGCAAATACACAATGGCACCTCGACGTGCTATATTTTTTCTTTTGTATTAAATATATAATTAATATTTTTTACTTGTCTAGTGTCACTATTAGCTGTGCGATAATAAATAAACACTAGTTTTTGTGACTAGCATCGTCTGTATCATCGCTGAAAGATTAGTTTGTATTATAAAACGACGTTGCCAAAATATATTTTTAAGAAAGAACCACGCAAATAACGTTCACGTAGACAATTTTTTTCATACTTAGATATATTCCAAACAATGTCATACATTGTAAAATTTAAAAACAAGTGTAGATAAATATTGTTAATGCCCGCAAGATGGCATTCAAATGTTGGTGTCTATAATGTAAAAATGGCATGTCTTTTTTGTAATCAACTCGTCATTGTATATGGTTTATTTAATTTTTCCAAAACATATTGACCCATAATCGGTAAAAGAACTTAAGCGACACAATTAGGTGAATTGAATTTTAAGCCAATAATTGTTCAATATCGCCGAAGGCGTCAGTGACAATTTTTTTAAGCATTATCTCATTAGCCTCATCTTTTTCTAACGGAATCTTAACATTAATAGCCGATAAGGTCCGTCTGTAAGGACGTCCGCAGTAAGGTACAGACCAATGATTTCGATTTATTCTGAACAGCACATTTTTGAAATGTTGTTCTATCCAATGGGAGCGGCTTATTTTAAACCGGGCGTGAATGTTCTGATATCGCCACGTTTGAAAATTTGATATTTCTTGGTGTAGAGCTAAAGTATTGTATCACCATACATCATAATATTCGAATAATCAAAGACTTTAATTCGACTATTGCAAACTATGATTATAGGGCTATCGAAATGAATCGTTTGATCGTGTGAGTCGATGTGAGACTAATATTTTTTGGAGCGGATTTGATCAATTGAATCATAATGATGAATCTTTTCACGTCTGACCTTGAAAATCTGTTAGAATTCTTTAATACATTAAGAATATTCAAATTATGATATGGATATATCATAGAATAATATTTTGCTTTTTTCATACACTTGGACAAAATGTGCAACTGATTTTTTATTGAAAAATTGGATTTGATCTTTTGATTTTTATTGGAAATAATTGTTAAATAATTTAAAATCCGAAAAATGGTTGTTAGCAAACTTGAACATTATTCCAATAATTCAATAATTTACGAAATTTCTGCTACTACGAAAAATGGTTGTTAGCAAACTTCAACATTATTCCAAAAATTAAATAATTTACGAAATTTCTGCTACTACGAAAAATGGTTGTTAGCAAACTTGGACATTATTCCAAAAATTCAATAATTTACGAAATTTCTGCTCCTACGAAAAATGGTTGTTAGCAAACTTGGACATTATTCCAAAAATTCAATAATTTACGAAATTTCTGCTCCTACGAAAAATGGTTGTTAGCAAACTTGGACATTATTCCAAAAATTCAATAATTTACGAAATTTCTGCTCCTACGAAAAATGGTTGTTAGCAAACTTGAACATTATTCCAAAAATTCAATAATTTACGAAATTTCTGCTACTACGAAAAATGGTTGTTAGCAAACTTAAACTTTATTCCAAAAATTGAATATTTTACGAAATTTATGCTACTACGAAAAATGGTTGTTAGCAAACTTAAACATTATTCCACATATTAAATAATTTACGAAATTTATGCTACTACGAAAAATGGTTGTTAGCAAACTTGAACATTATTCCAAAAATTCAATAATTTACGAAATTTCTGCTCCTACGAAAAATGGTTGTTAGCAAACTTAAACTTTATTCCAAAAATTCAATAATTTACGAAATTTCGGCTACTATGAAAAATGGTTGTTAGTAAACTTAAACTTTATTCCAAAAATTGAATATTTTACGAAATTTATGCTACTACGAAAAATGGTTGTTAGCAAACTTAAAAATTATTCCAAAAATTAAATATTTTATGAAATTTCTGCTCCTACGAAAAATGGTTGTTAGCAAACTTGAACATTATTCCAAAAATTCAATAATTTACGAAATTTCTGCTCCTACGAAAAATGGTTGTTAGCAAACTTGAACATTATTCCAAATATTAAATAATTTATGAAATTTCTGCTCCTACGAAAAATGGTTGTTAGCAAACTTGAACATTATTCCAAAAATTCAATAATTTACGAAATTTCTGCTACTACGAAAAATGGTTGTTAGCAAACTTAAACTTTATTCCAAAAATTGAATATTTTACGAAATTTATGCTACTACGAAAAATGGTTGTTAGCAAACTTGAACATTATTCCAAATATTACATAATTTACGAAATTTCTGCTCCTACGAAAAATGGTTGTTAGCAAACTTGAACATTATTCCAAAAATTCAATAATTTACGAAATTTCTGCTACTACGAAAAATGGTTGTTATCAAACTTAAACTTTATTCCAAAAAATCAATAATTTACGAAATTTCGGCTACTACGAAAAATGGTTGTTAGCAAACTTTTTTTTTATTCCAAAAATTCAATAATTCACGAAATTTCTGCTCCTACGAAATATGGTTGTTAGCAAACTTGAAAATTATTCGAAAAATTAAATATTTTACGAAATTTATGCTACTACGAAAAATGGTTGTTAGCAAACTTGAACATTATTCCAAATATTACATAATTTACGAAATTTCTGCTCCTACGAAAAATGGTTGTTAGCAAACTTGAACATTATTCCAAAAATTCAATAATTTACGAAATTTCTGCTACTACAAAAAATGGTTGTTAGCAAACTTAAACTTTATTCCAAAAAATCAATAATTTACGAAATTTCTGCTACTACGAAAAATAGTTGTCAGCAAACTTGAACATTATTCTAAAAATTAAGTAATTTCCGAAGTTTCTGCTACTACGAAAAATTGTTGTTAGCAAACTTAAACATTATTCCAAATATTAAATAATTTACGAAATTTCTGCTAACTATAAAAATAAAATAAATTAAAATAAAATAAAATAAAATAAAATAAAATAAAATAAAATAAAATAAAATAAAATAACATAGAATAAAATAAAATAAAATAAAATAAAATAAAATAAAATAAAATAAAATAAAATAAAATAAAATAAAATAAAATAAAATAAAATAAAATAAAATAAAATAAAATAAAATAAAATAAAATAAAATAACATAGAATAACATAGAATAAAATAAAATTAAATAAAATTAAATTAAATTAAATAAAATTAAATTAAATACCATAAAATAAAATAACATTAAATTAAATACTATGCAACAAAAATCTCACGTTGCTGGGCAACGGGCTTACAGCTAGTCTATATATTAATAGCCGATAAGGTCCGTCTGTAAGGTGTCCTCGACCTCCCAGTCTCCACTTTTTGAAATAAAATAAAATAAAATAAAATAAAATAAAATAAATTAAAATAAAATAAAATAAACTGAAATAAAATAAATTAAAATAAAATAAAATAAAATAAAATAAAATAAAATAAAATAAAATAAAATAAAATAAAATAAAATAAAATAAAATAAAATAAAATAAAATAAAATCAAACACAATGCAACAAAAATCTCACGTTGCTGGGCAACGGGCTTACAGCTATTCTATATATTAATAGCCGATAATGTCTGTCCGACCACATTTCAAACCTTCCAGTCTCCACTTTTTTGAATAAAATAAAATAAAATTAAATAAAATTAAATTAAATTAAACAAAACAAAACAAAACAAAACAAAACAAAATAAAATAAAATAAAATAAAATTAAATTAAATTAAATTAAATTAAATTAAATTAAATTAAATTAAATTAAATAAAATAAAATAAAATAAAATAAAATAAAATAAAATAAAATAAAATTAAATTAAATTAAATTAAATTAAATTAAATTAAATTAAATTAAATTAAATTAAATTAAATTAAATTAAATTAAATTAAATTAAATTAAATTAAACTAAATAAAATCAAACACAATGCAGCAAAAATCTAGGCTTACAGCTAGTTTATTATAATATCAGGATATGCATTGACTGCACTGAAGGATTTCCTTTTTCGAACTTAATTGAAAAAAGCCTTCCGTAAAATTTATAAATTGTTTGTTACGATTTTCCGTCTATTACGGGTGGCTACGATATTGATGAAAATCCTTATTAATATTTGAATTTTTTCCATAACTATTGCCTATTTTATCATTATTGAATATTTTTAGATATTATTATATTTGAATCTTAGCGATTTTTTTTCTAAGCATCGTGATTTTTTTGACGGATCTTATTTTGGTAGTGTTTTCGACTGCTTTTATGTAGTAATTAAGGAAAAATGATTTGTAAATAATAATGTTAAAAAAAAAACGAAGAAGTTGGGAAAAATACATATTTTTTGACCGTGTTCGTAAAGAATTTCGACATTAACAAAAGAGTTAACCTTCGTATTATGAATAATAAACCAATAAATTCAACAATTTTTATATCTACCATACTTCAAATGTAATATTGCTGAGCGAATAAATTCAAAATACATTGCACAGATATTTTCCCATAACGTTTCATGCGCCATTAAATTCAGCTGAGAGTGAAAACATATCCAGTAAAGCCATTCTCTCGTATTGAGTAGCGTGTTGGAGTAGTCAATGGAGTTCTAGTAAGTACATATAAACATTGGCCATTTAGTGGCGGTCTCAACGGCCTACGAACCTCCTATTGTATCGTCGTTATCTTGTCTTCGCATCTCGCTGTGACCCATTGTATTCCTTTCCCGAGCTGCCTAACGTGCCACGTAACCGTCAGATCACCAACCATTTTATTTTATATCAGAAATTATTAAAAACGTTACTAAATAATACAATATTATAAGTGCAAAATAAACAAAAAAACACCCCCTTTCTGTAATACAGCATAGGGGGAGATCTGGGATTCTCTAAATTTGTTTTAATTGACTCCAGTTTATGCAAGTTGATATCTTTAAGATATGAAATGCTAAAGCTACAATTTATTTCCACGAGTCTACCAACTGCTTCATTGGTCTTCTTCCAACTGTTTTCATACATGAATAAGACTTTTCAGTTTTTAAAAACTGTTTTTTTTAGTAAAATTTGAGATGCATACTCAAAAGTCGATTTTTAAATTTGGTAAACGCGTCTCAAATATTTTAATTAATATTGAATTTTTTGTTTTATTTAATTAAAAACTTAAATATTTTAAATTAAAATATAAATCAATTAATGCGTTAAAAACATTATATTTGAATATGCTTTTGTTGTGCATTTTGATTCGGACGATTTGTGTTTTCTAAAAATATATTTAATAAGTAATACCGAATAAAATTGTAGTATATTCATGTATTTTATCAAAACACTGTTTAGGTACACTACATAAACTATTATGTTAACTTAAAAATAAATATATGTTTTTTTTAAACTTTGAAAACCGGTTTAAACCGATTTTTAGACAATATTGTAGGGCTGTGGAGTCGTGTAAAAAAAAGACGACTCCAACTCCGAAGAATTTTTTTCAATAATTTCATTTAACAACAGTACAATTTATTAGGCTACTAATTGTAAGCTAGCCTAGCGTGAATACATATTGCTAAGAGGTATTGTTTGTTTTACTTGCTATAAATTGGTAACATTGTCAATTGCATATCGTTAAAATATAATTTAAACACAAATTCACTTATTAAAGACCAACATTGGTTACTAATTCCGCAAGTGAAAATTTCAAATTATTTTTTTCTTGAATAAAATATTTAAAGACACTACATTATTAAATGAAAAAAAAATAATCAATAAATAAAAACTTTTATGATTAATTTTATTTTCCAAGTTGACAATCAATGATAATAAGTTTTTCTCAAACAATTTAAACGTCCGTCCTCTTTGTTTGCTTCGACCCCTGGCCAGAAGGTGCAAGTACTCCGATACACCCACGCGACTATCGATCTTCGGATGTTAATTTATTGAATTCAAATAATGCCACAATCGCTTATCTCAGCTTAATCCATAAGACAATTTGTATTTTGATTGCTGCTTGTATTGTTTCGCCAAAGGTGTGTTCCTTATTACTTCATGTATTTTATAGATCAACTCGAGATGTATGAATGGTGATTTTATCGTAGTACAGAATTTTGAACAATAAATGAATAATGTGTGTTACTAAATATTTAGTAATATAATATTTTAGTTAAAAAAATCAAGTAAAAACTAAAATTTTATTGCGATATAATTATTTAAATGCTCAAAAATATATTTAAATTCGACCATAGTTCAAGTGTCTTCAGTTGAATTATATTGTATTTCTTTGCCTTAGACATTTAACCTTTTGGCCGCCGAGGTATGCTTAAGTGGCTGAACAAGCATTTTATTGCACATTGTTCTTAAAGAATGAATGAAACATTTTAAATAGAGGGTTAAGTGTAGTTTGGAACTTTTCGATGTTGATTTTTATTACTCTTTTGGGAGTTAAGTAAACATTTTAGAAAAACATTCCTCAGTGAAGTATGCATTGAAACATAGAGAATTTTTAACGAGTAAGAAACTATCCAATGAAGGTTTGAAAATTCAATTATTTAAAATTAGAATAAAACAAATAATTTGGCATGGATAGTGAGATACTGTCGAATTCAGCGGTGTTGCCACTTCATAATAGAGTCATGCAATGCATGTTGATCCAACGAAAATGGGAGCACACATTACGAAATACTCAATATAACAGATTGCGTGACGTTTTCACGAGAGCCCCAAATTTCTATCTACGCCACTGGTCGAATTAATAAAATCACAGTTAAAATAAAGTGTATGATGATATTTTAATGTCATGATATATAGAGCTATTCCTATAAATAATTTCATTATTTTTATAAATGAAAATTCATTGTTAGTAATTATTCGTTAAGGTCTGTATTAATAAAAGACATATCATAGAATCAATCCTAGAGGTAAATTTAGGTAAGGTTAGAAAGATAAATAATAAATTTTATAACCTTTAAAAAGTTTAACAAGACTGGTAACTTACTAACTGCAGAATATCCACAGAACTTTTGATAATTAAATAAATAAGTTTTATTTCGTTTTTTCTTGTTTTGAGTAAATACACAGTGGAACCCCCAATTAACCTACCCAGAATTACGCGCTAGCTTGAAATATTCCCCGCAAATCCCCCAATTGCACGGTCGCATTCCATTGTCGTTACTAAGAGACGGTCGTCTGTGCCGCGCATACAGTCAAATGTTGGCTAGCGTCTGTGTATTCAACAGGTGCCAGACTATACACGTATAGCGGGCGACTGTCTATGTGTGGGATTTTGGCGCGCTTTGCATTTTATCACTTGGTTACTAAATATTTCCTCAATAGCATTTTTTGCGGAAAAAATCAAATCCCAAATTTTGTATGAGATTCACACCCCCAATGACACGGTCCCGACTAAATTGTAAATGGAGGTTTTACTGTATATAGTTTTGAAATTCATATAAAAAAGATTTACTGTGTAGTAAGCAATAATCAAAGCATTTAGCGTAAGTGGTAGGCCGTGAAGTAAATTATCAAATGATGTAAAAATATTTTTATGATGAGGTGATCCATTGTCCCCGTGTTTGATCTGATAGCACTTTAAAGCGAATAGCTGTCTCGTTTTCACTTTACGGATTCGTGCTTAAGCCGAGTGAAATGGCGCGATATTGAAACCGCATCGTGATGGATTCGCGGAAATCGAAATCGAGGTAACCATCAAATAATGACCATGCATGTAAATGAATTCAAAAAATGTCACCATAAAATTGATATGTCGTCTGTGGCGAGATATCAATCGAGTTAAATAGTAAAAATAATACAGTTTTCAAGAAAAAAGAAAGGACGCTATTTGTAAAATTGTCGATGGCTTAATGAAAATGTATTGCATGTTGTTGGGTCTATGTCACAGTGGTCAACGTCGTTGGTTTACATGACAGACCTCACGGGCTCAAATTCCAGTACTTACAGCATTTTTCAATCGATTTTTCGATTTCTGTTCGAAGTCATGGATAACTCTAAAAACTCCCTCCCACCATTTGAATCCTAAAATAAACGAAGGGCTGCTCTATGTTTTCTATTCCTTCTACATTCTTTGAAAAAGAGAGGTTGAGCGGCTGACTAACAAACAGTTGACTTACAAAAACTCATAATGAGAAACATCTATTAGTAGGCCATATGTTTCACATTGGGAGCGGATATGGAGGGGGAAAAAGTATTGATTGTTTTGAGAACATCGAACTTGATAAGTGTTCCAACACCTCTATGTAATTAAAAGATTATCAATTACATGTAAGAGGTGATAAACATTTTAATTTGTGTTAATTTAGTCACTTATTCATATATTTTTTACTGTAATTTGTTAATTCTTTTCAATCCCAATTGCTTATTACACCTTTCATTTCAATTTGTTTTTGTCTAAACAGCACTTCACAACAGTCAGTTGACAACGTTCGCTATAAGCGAAACCGGTCCTGATATTGATAAATAAGTACTTAGGAATATTGTGTTAGAATGTCTTTCCACTAAGTATTGACAGTGCACACCCTTAAAGTTATACAAACATTATTCATTTGTTATTTATTCAAATCATATTGGTATTAATCAGCGTTTGCATGATAAATATTGGCGAAAAAGATATATTATGCATTGAACATCTTCTCAAATACTCTTTTTGAGCGTAAAATAATTTTACAAGATAAAGTTATAGTGCAGACGAACATTATGTGTTTCTTAACTCAATTTCGACAAAATCTTTGCACTTAGCCATCATTATGTCCTAACTCCACATAAGTAATATTAAACGAGAGCAAATCTAGTTTCAAATAAATTAAGCGTGCGTTTTTTTCATTCTGAGCTCGATATTTAAATTTTTGAGTTCAATTTCGAAATTCGTGGCCACTGCATTATATAGTAGAACTATTATAGCAATACCTCGATGACACAGCGGCGATGATTTATGATTTTGCCACCAGATATCGCACTAACACGCCGTAACCATTCAAATCATATCGTTAACCTTTTGTGACGGATGATAATAATTTGCTATAAATATGATTAGGTAGTCGAAAATCACAACCAATGCCATCATTTTTATACTGAACAATTTTTGTAAAAATATAAACTAGAATGAATCATTTGATACATTAACATATCGACTGTGGAAAGGAAAAAGGACGTAACCCACGGTTTTTCAAACCAGATTTTTTTCGATAATCACAATGTATCAAACTTGATACACGTTCTATCAAAAGGATGTAAGCTGCAAATCCCAGATTAGTATCTAAATTTAGCTTTTATGTTTGAAAAAATATGAGTTTGTGAAAATTGAAACCTAGAAAAAAAGGTTTTTCCTAGACGATTTCTTTAATTAATATTCGATTATGTCAATTAAACACCAGTTAAGAAGTGTCCGTCCACCTCCAGGTTGTTTATGTATCATAATTTGCATATGGTCCAAAACAATCAAAAAACTTTTTTGTGCCTCCTGTAAAATTTTCTATGTGTGGATTACGTCCTTTTCCCTTTTCACAGTCGATATGGTCTAAAAATATATTTTTCTATAGTCGATATCTGTTTTGGCGTATGCCTTCTTCAGGCGATTTTTTTTGTATGAGAAAGCGAGACAATCTTTTATATTATATCAAGGTCCTCCATGTGGAACTTTGAAACATAGTTAAATGCAATAGATAAAATATTTTATTTTTAGCTTCACTTAATTATTGTATTTATTATTTTGCACACTGTAGTGCATGCAATCAAGTCTTGAGAAATTTCTTCTCGGACATCCTTGGCAAAACTTTGAACGCGATTAATGTTGTTATTTTTTCAATATGGTCAAAGAAAACATCGGTATTCTTTCAATGAAAAGTCCAAAAACTATTTTTTGGGTCTCAAAACAAAAGAAAGGTGAATTTTGGAAATGGGCCACTCAGATATACATAGGTATTATGCTTTTTTGAGTTCTGCATTCCGTCATAAACGGAATATTAATTTGGTTAGAATATTTCTGTTTATTTCTTATAGCGTAATGTACTGTTAATACAGATTGAGGCAAAAATCACGATTGGCAGGGAATCGCTTAAGAGCCCTGGAGAACAATAAAGTTTGCATTTTGCTTGAACAATAATTCTATGGCAAATCGAAGATAAACAAGTCCTGAGTGGCGATCGCGATGCAAAGAATAATATTGCATACTTTTTGTTTTACTTCATCATTGCCATCATCACGGGTCTGGATTGCGCAATGACGTGCTCGGTTGGCGGACCAGCGGGATCAACGCTAATAGAAAAATTAATTTCGATTGATTAAATGTGACGTTGTTAATATTATTTTTTTATACCAAAATAAATTTGATATTTTTGTTCTTCCACTGATTGTGCGAAGTCTGAAGATGATTAAAAAAGAAACGACACACGTGTCACAATTATTCGTTACAAAATCAGTGGCTTAAAAATATTATTAAATGCGACTTTTTATCAAAAATGGTTTAAATTATTCTCGGTTCAGTCCATAAAAACATCTATTTGATCCTTAAAAATGGAACGTTACGAAATCAATGAACTAACATGATTTTTTTATCGCCCTATTCTCATATATTTCACCCTCTCCGATTAGTAAATAGAGGGTGAGAAACTAAATATCAACCGGTCTTCTTAGAAACAACTTGTGATGAGATGTTTCATAGGGAGTTCATATGCTGTATTGAAAGCGTATTGCTTAATCTCTAATGAATTACTTCAAACTATTATTGAATATCACAGCATGGTAACTAATTTATGAGATATTAAAAATTGATATTATTAAAAATGTACACTTTTACTGTGTATTGTCGAATGGCTAGCATAATATTTTTCTAGTGTTGGGGATTGTTGAAATGATTTTTTAAGCATGTTTTATGGAAACGCTGTCATGCAATACGTCTCCCTACGCCACTGGTCTTGTCCGTCGTTGTTGGCGAATAAGATATCGGCGCATTTCAATCTATCACGCCGACGCAGCCAACAAGAAACAAATGCAACGACGCATGCGCATTATAACCCATTTCAACTACATCCCAGCCATAAATCATCATGATCTCCTGGTAACCATGGACGTGTACATGAAAATCCATACTCGATCATGTTTATAATTTATCATTAGCCACATGTTGAAATAAACAAGGACCGCTGTCGAGTGGTCAACGTCATTGATTCAGATTGCGATGTTTACATGCTCGAATCAGTTGTTCTTAACCGATTCGTAGTCACGGTGCGCTTTTGATCATAAGAAACAATTTGAACACAAACAAAAATATGCGGACATAACTTTTTCGGTTTTCATTATCAAGCGGATTTTTCTGCTTTACATGCTATAAATAACCCATTGCATATTATTAAATAAGACATTTATTAAGCCATGATTGCACACCTATTGAAAATCTTGTCGTCTCAAAACGGCTCGAAAATCTTGTCGCCTGGTCTTAAAATAAAGTGTTTTAAAAAGCATCAATTTTAAATCAGTAGCTCAAACTCTCTTTGCAAATACGACATGTTTTTAACATTAGATAGAATGAATGTAAAATGATGAAGCAATAACAAGTATGGAAAATTATTGTTTCAATTGTTAGGAATTTGTAATCATGACAGCACAGCAAAAGCCCATTCGGTAACAAAATCCGACAGTACCAAACAATGACAATGTAGTGTGTTTTATCGAAGTTACTGGTTATCATTATTATTTTTGGTTTAATGATAGGTCCCGTGTAGCTATGTATCGGGTCGAGAACGTGATAAAATAAATTACTTTCTTGATCGTTATTGCGCTGACAGGTAACGTGTAGTTGTAGTAATAAGAAAGCAAACGTCTATTTTCCCTTGATAATTTTGTTTGATTTGCAATTCGATATTAAGATGCATTTTGATGATGTGTTTAATGTTATAAAATAGTTGGATTAAAAAATAATATGTACTAAAACAATACCCTCTCATTAATGAGGTCTGAGTGACACCACTGCGTTATCCGACAATATTGCACGGCAAATCCAATCCGCCTGTTAGCCGGCTCTCATCGCACGGATTATCGCAAACGGGAATCGAGCCTGGGACTAAGTTCACCTGCGTGCGCCTCAATACCACTCGGCAAATTTCCTCCTGATTTTGTTAACAAAGATTCGAGAAATCTTCATCAGTAATTTACGATGCTATGTACACTTTAAACAATATGGAAATAGTTGTGAAACCTTGGGGTCAGATGTAAATTGTATTATTTTACAAATATAGTATTTTATGAAAGATTCGTATAATTCATAATTTATTGTTCAACGCATAAGCCAAGGTATATTAATAATGTTTATTTTGATTTTGTCTTTGTTTTTAAATAGTCATTCTGCTATAAAAAAATAAATATATAAATTAGTGCTTAAATCGTTTATTAATGTATTGAAATTACGGTAATATAAAAAAAATACCTGAAGTAACTAAACTTTATGAAATGATTTGACTATCGAAAAATCGGTTCGTTCGTTTTGCAACGTGCAGTTCCCGCACAAGGAAAATCTTTCACCCGTGATTTGACATGTGTCCAAGTAACAATCAAACCAATGGTCATAGAATAATGATAAATCTATGGTGTGAACTTTGTAGATTAATACAGGCAAAAATTGTATAAATTCTGATGTAAATGTGAAGTAATTTTATGCATTCTCCTCGTTATCTTTATCTATTGTTGAAATACGGCTTCCCTGTTGTACCGCATGTAAAAAAAAATAAAATAGCATGTAGTCGCAACGAAAAAAAATATGCATTAACATATGTATTAACAAATATGCAAACTTTGTTGATTGTTCAAAATGTGAAAATTAATGCATGTCACTTTTGTTTCTCGTTTTGTATATTGTCGATAATCATATAATCATCTTGGTGTATTTCATGCAATGATACAATTGTCTGTATATATTCTTAAATATGAATGAAAATAATTCGAGTGACTTTTAGTCTGCCGACTAAATTTGACTTTCTCGTTGTATGTCTTGAAAAAAACGCAGCTGAAAAAACGTATTTCAAAAGATGAAAACAAATCCATCGTGGAAATATAACAGATTGATAGTAAATTATTATGTTTGCAATATTTTTGTCATATTTCCTTATTCGATAACTGACAGGGTTTTCGTTGTTTTCTGTCAGGATTTTGTAGTTTCAAAAAAGTAAAGTATACATCCACGATATGAACTTTGTAGATCGATAAAGCGTACATGGGAGGTTAGGTCACTCTTGTTTTCTTGTTGCATTACCTGTCGATAAAGGTACGGCTTTCCCGTTGTATCACATGCGAAAAAATGCTGCCAGCAAATCGACGGCGTAGATGTAAATCTCTCCCACGCACTCAGCAGAGAGTATTAGTTTCTATTATGTTTCGTCCGATGGTTTGCGTGTAATAGCATCGCAAAGGGAAGGCCAATCTGTGATCTGCAAGTCTGTTATAATAAAATGAAAAACAGCATCTCGCTGGTAATATTACCTCACAGTGACGGAGATAGTTACTTACGGCACAACTATAAGAGATTAATAAAATTATTCTTTTTAGCGCTAGAGATAAATGAATTATTTTTCGAAAAGCCGCGTGCTTATTATTAATGTTAATGTTATGAATGACACTTAAAAAATAAATTATTATTATTAAGTTACAATAATAGAAAATATCTTAGCAAGTCCTACAGATAAATTAAATTTATGTTGGTACTGGATAATGGCAAAATTTTCTGGATGTTTTCAAGTTAATTAATATTCACGTAAAAGGATACTTAGAATTGTCTTGATTTTTTTTATATTCTTAAAATTTAAAAACGTGACAAAGTTTAAAAAAAAATAATCTGTAAATTTGACATTTAATTTCAGGAAATACTACGCCAGATAATTATGTCAACGAAGACGCAGACGTTAAACGAATTTTAAAAAAAAAATATTTGTTAGATATTACATTTTTGAACGATTATCATATAATATATGTATCGAATATGTCGTGTATTTACATGATGTAATATGTCAAATAACAAATACACAATCAATAAAAAATAAAATTCGTTTTAAAAACACATGCATTTTCATCCGGAATGCAAGATAATATGGTTTTTATTTGAATTTTATAACTATCACTATATATGCATTCCTCTTTTTGAGATTTGGACTATGCAACGATGAATTGTTAAATTGTTTATGGTTGACAGAGCTGACACACATAATTAACTTATAGTATTGTATCATAACAAGTATTTTTGAATTTTTTTTTGGGTTGCTTATATTAGTTGTCGTAAATGCACGCCATTCGCGAGGTAGGTGCATATAGACAGGGCCGACCGAGAAAAGTTCTGTGTCGTGTTTGCCAGCGAGAGATTTTGTCGAGATTGTGTGCGTTTATTATGACGTACGTATATTTTTTATTGGACATTGTATTATTTTGAAAGGGCCATTTTGGGGAAAGCCGCTGTCTTATGGAATATGAGTACGGCGATGTGTGTTGATGACCTCTCCCGAGATTGCGTATTAAAATTATTATAGGCTTTCATAAAAAAATGGCGCTGCTAAGTTTTACGACCGAGAAAGAGGAAAGCTCTTATATTCATCTCTTCTGTAATAAATGATGGATGTAGAATATCTAGCACAGATAAGAATGTGTGTGGATTTTCTTCGTACATTTATTTTATCTTTATAATATGAATTGATAAAATGAGAATCGTTTGTGATTGTATGAATAACTTTTCTACCCATTATTTTCTACGGCTGCAAAAATAATTTATTCAACTATTTTTAAAGAAAAGTGCCTATTATTTAGATTACGAGATGGTTTAAAATAGTATGCATTTTCATTTTTTCGTTGAAATGAAATTTAGCTAAAATAAAAAGTTTCTTTGGGACAGTGAACCACAAAGCGGTCTTTCTATTCATGGCACCTTATTTTATAATCAGACCTTACAGTGACATGCATTGGTAGGGCTATTTTCGATTACCTGGACCATTAAATGAAACCGTATGCTCAAAATAAATATTGTTCCCGGGCGAATTATTTACGTGAAATCTGCAGTTAATTTATCTGACATTGGAATTAAATTTATTTAATGGTAAAGATTCATTATAAGTATTATACAAAAAAATAATTATCATTACCTTAATCTATAAAATATACAGTAATAAGAAGTTTTGTATATTTCATTGTTGCTTTTTTAATGCTAAGAATAAATTTATTTGCACAAAAAAATACATTTTGATTTTACATGATATTTTATATGGAGTGATATTTTATATATATAAAACGGCAGCTTTGAATAATGAATTGAAATACTTACAAATCTTTCTTGTTACTATAAACAAAAGAAGAAATAAAATTAGTTTTCCATTATTTCTGAAAGTTTGTATTCACTATAGAAGTTATATTCTGATGTCTAATAAATTATACAATCAATAAAGTATTTGAAAACTAATATATATATAATAATAGTTAAACAGGGAATTTATAATAACATTAAAACACCACGTGGTTATTAATAATATTGCTACGACCGACGCCCTTCCAAACTTCGACGCCTCTCCTATCGCCGACGCGTTGCAATAGCCCACAGTATCACCGCCGAGGCTTGCGGTGTGTCGCCATCGCGAGTTAGCGGGCCCCTTCCGCCCCTCTGATTTCCACGCAGGCTCTGCGGTGGGCGTGGCCCCCTCCCCGCGGAGGCGGAGGCTCTATCTGCTACCCGCCTCACTTCACTCAACCGGCTCGATGTAGGCTCCTTGGTTTTGTTGAGGAGGGAATCGAAGACACGGCGTAGAAATTTGATTTAATTTTTCCGTATAATTGCATTGATACATATACAAGATGCAATAAATAAAATAAAATTTTTCTTAACATTTTAAATTAAACATATATTTTTTATTTCGGGTACTAACTTAAAAGAGTTTTTTAAAAATAATAAAAGGCGCTACTTAAAGCCAGAAAATTTTAATTATAACAATTATGAAAAGAATATTATCAGATTTAATGTTCCATATGATGTGATCACTTATATGCCAAATTGTTGACTAATTTACATATTTCCGCCTCATGCAGACACTTTACACAACCTAGGAGTTCGTGAAGCACTGGTTTAAGTATATGTTTTCAATATGTGTGAGAAACACTGCAAATCATTATTGTTCAGACATCAACGTCCCTCAAGTATTTAATACTTAACTGTTGACTGCACTTGAAAAATAAATAATTATGGAACCAATAATTATGCTATAAAAGTTGAGTACGGTGAGTAAAACATTCTTTTATTTTACATTCGACATAACTCGTTTTCAAATGTATAAAAAGCATAAATTATTTAATTACATTTAAAAACCTGTTTACAAATATAATTATATACTTCAATTCGGATCGATTTGTTTTACAGCTTTCAAGTGTTACAAGTTTGTAACTTTTGTAGTACATTTTTTATACTTTGGTATAACAAAAAACAACTACATATGTTAGTGTATATTCTTTCTATCGAGTGCAAAAAGCTTATATCCTGAAATCAATGCAACCGCACAAATTCACTCCTATAAGAAAATGACATTTTCAGTTACCCTCTTAATGTTTTTTGTTTCTGTATTAATTTAGTTCTAAAATGAAACCCTACCTTTAATAAAATTCATAATTGTTACCGTGCATAAAATGTGTAAAGTTTTTATATATTATTATTATCATTTTTTTAAATTTAATAATACTTTAAATATATATTCGTCACATCATATTGGCTTGGAAATTGTCTTTGCTATTTTAATTTGTCGTATAGTCTGTACGTAAATAAATAAATATTCCTTTATCCACTTATATAAAATATATGAGAGTACAGCCTCCAATTTATAATATTATACAATATATGGGTCCCACCTGAACGAAGAGCTCACCTGGTGTCCGCGCTCGGCCAATTAATTGCCCTCCATGTTGGGACACTTGTTTATCTGGGCGACAACTCTCGCTCGAGGATGGCAATATTATTCTTTCCCTGATTTATCTGCGATGCACTTTATTTATGGATTTCACGGTGCATGACCCAAGACGCATGTGCAATACTCGCCTGGGAAACGATCCCTGCAATTAGGGACTTAAAATAAACATGAATTGTCTGTACGGAGAATTCATGCGGATACAAAATACAAAGTCATTAAATAGAATTGTTCGCAGCGTATACATATTGATTGTTTTATTAGAAACTAACGTTTTTGATATTGTAAAATAAATGAAAAAAATACATGCGCCATTTTACATTTTACATAAATACTGCCTACATTTTTTTGGAATACTTTTGCAATAGAAAGAAATAGTATTTAGTATTACAGCTTTCAGGCAGGGCAACATACATATAAGACATTCTGATTTTCCAAAATCAAATAAGATAAAACTGTTGAGAAGTCAGTCAAAATCAGTTATAGAATAAAATAAATTACAAACACTTGCGCCCAAGATATCAAATATTAAATTTAAATGAATCTAAATTTGATAGCTTTCTAGGAAAAAAATATCGCACAGCTTATAATACTATGCCAAAAAGGAAGTATGCCAAAGCCCCCTATATAGAACTTAAGACTGCTATGAGTATGCCCATTGTTTTGGTAAAGTTATTAAAAAAATGTTTATATTTTTAAGATGTCTATAAGTATGTCACATGAACGCGATTGACTAATTAGACTTTTAGATATTTCAAACGTATCTACATAATAGTACGGCCAGTAAGATGCTCATTCTCTGAACGCAAAAGTGTTCTTAAAAAATATTCGATCAACAAATATGACATAAAATAAATTCTCCTTTCCTGAAGATTAAAGACAAATTACTAATTTAAATGTGTGTTGTCACTCTTAAAATATAATAGTAACACATTGAAACTTTCAAATAAGAGGAATTTGCATGTACAATAAATATTGTAAATCTTTATTATTAAATATAATATAAGAAAATATTCAGTTAGAAATTCTGGATTCATGTAACATGAAAACAAATAATAGTAAAAAAAATATGGTATATCTATGTTATCACTTTAAAACATGTAATATATTTGGAATGATTATACATTTTCTAACATGTATGCGGTGGGTCAAAGTTAATTATTATCGCTAATGTATTCCACTTTTAAGATTTATTTCATTCTACGAATTGTTAAATAAAATCAAATAATCTTCGATGAATTCTCAATCACGGTCTGTCAGAATGTTATCTGCCGTGTTTCGATAAAAAATGTAGCGAATTAATTTGAAGTCGATAGTGTTTTCTTTAATGCAAATTACCGAACTTCGAACTTAAAAAAAGCTTGTTTCTTTGACAGATTCCCCATGTGATAAAACTTGTAACGGATAATTTATTAATTTAACGATATAATTTATAGGCCTGACGTACGAATGAAAAGATTTACCGAAATGTTCGATATTTTGATTAATAATATGCCATCGACGAAGTGATTAATAACAATATCGACACGAACAAAAACAGTTTTTTGTCAAGTAGATAAAATTATCGGGCTAGTGCCGTAATACAAAAACTTTTTTAACTGCAATACAATATTAGTGTTATTCTACAATTTAAAAATATGACCAAAACAGAGCTTGTGCTTTATTGAGAATATTAAGAGTTTGAGATATTAAAATGACGAATGAAAACAAGAATTATTATTATGTCTTTCTACAATATTTAGAACATTATTGTACAACATTCAAATGAGGTATTTATTTGTAGGAAAGAATCACAGGCAGATGAAGAAATATTTTAAAAGATTTATTCAATAAAGAAAATAACAAATTTTAGTAGTCTTGTATTTAATTGTTTATGAACTACAAATCCATAATATTTTATATCGACTGTGAAAAGTAAAAAGGACGTAACCCACACTTTTTTCAAAACAGCTTTTTTTCGATAATCACAATGTATCAAACTTGATACACGTTCTGATCAAAAGGATGTAAGCTGAAAATGCCAGATTAGTATCTAAATTTAGCTTTTAAGTTTGAAAAAGATGTCCTTATAAAAAATGAAACCAAGAAAAAAGACTGATAAAAAGGTTTTTCCCATACAATTTATTTAATTAATATTAGATTATGACAATTAAACACTAGTTTACAAGTCTCCGTGCACTTCAAGGTTGTGTATAATTCATAATTTGCATATGGCCCAAAATCACTAAACCACGTTTTTTGCACCTCCTGTAAAATTTGATATGTGTGGGTTACGTCCTTTTTCCTTTCCACAGTCGATATGAAACTTCGATAATTACCTTAAATAATTGAGTAACTACCATTATTGTGTTATTTGACATAGGCATTGCTTTAGTTTTAAAAAAAATATCATGTTTCATTCACATCAACAAATGTGGTATTAAAAGGGAAATTCATTATAAACACGAAAAGCATTTTTTTCATTTTTATTGTGATCTCAATCCTTAAATAGATGAAACGTTAATTCGGGTAAAGTCTATTTAACATACATATCGTGTTGTCTATTTTTAGTGGAATGTCTTATATTTATTGACTTGGCAAGAACTTTCGGAAGAACTAGTTCTAACGATGGCTAAAGCCAAAATAGCTATAAAATAATAAATATAAAAACTGTAGAACTGTATGTCTTATAATTGTAGAGCAGAACATATTTTCATGTTTGCAGACCACAACTGGTTTCGATAGACTATCCAGTGTTGTCAAATGAAGATAAATGGCAACATGAATAGCTTGACTTAAGTTAAATTTGTAAATAAGTTTTTTGTAGCGCTCGTGCTCAAATGACGTCACATTATTCACATCCTATCTATAGTGCAGTGGAGAATAATACAATAGCGCAACGACAAATTTATTTGTTTAGTAAATAAAGCCAATTGTCCCGATCGAGTTTGTTTCACTCACGAACCATTCGGGTTATAAATGCAATCGGGATTAAAGTCAGGGCAGTAAATTAAAATGATATCCGACCGTGAAGTGTGAAACATAGCTTTTCTTGGCTCGTGATTAGAAGCGAAGAGTGAGCTGGGAGAAATAGAAAAGCCAATCCAATAGAGGTGGTTGGCTGTGGCCCGCGACACCTCTTGGCGGTTCTCGCCACCTCTATCCGGTGCATTTATGTACTCCTGGTATCGGAAACTTGGGATCTGCTTGAAATGCGGAGTAATTTGTTTCGCCTCCTTATATTTCTGCGATCCGGGTGTCGTACCGGATTTATTTTTCAACACCATGCAACGGTCTTTATCGCATCTTGTCTTCAACACCCAACACTGTGGTTCTGTGCGCCATGTGATGCACCGTCATAGGGATGTGTACATTACTGATTTATGTTTTGTCATTACAAATATGAATATAATCTTCATTTTCAATTTTTAAACAAAATCACTCAGCCAATAACGCTTCAATACGTTGATAAATGTTGAAATAGTATGTTAAGTAAGCCCATTAAGAGAATAATTCATCCTCGGAACAAAAACTGACAGTATAAGCAATTAAATTTTCGATAGATTCAGTGGTAATTTTGTGGAAGTTAATTTTTAATATAAAATCTTATATTTACTTAATTACATTTTAATTCCGCCATTAAAGTGTTCGATATTTACGATTTAAATACAATAATACAATACAACTGTAAAGATTAGTAATAAATATGGCAGATACGTTATTTTTCAAATATATTTATACTAAGTCAAAGCACAAAGATTCGTATTAAAAATGGATTAAACATTTTAATTTGCCAGACAGGGAAAAATTAATTTAAACATAATTATGGCCAAACACATTTGTATCCACATTTTATAAAAGTGTATATAAATGACTTCGGAGGTCGATATTACTAGTTTCTAACTCCATCAAACCTAAGGGTTGTTAAAAATAATTACGCTGCATAATTCATCATGCACCGGTAACATGGAATAGTTTTAATGGAATATATATATATTTTCTCCGTTGGTAAATGTCTACTTGATAATAATTATTTTTTGAAGAAAATTAAAACTGTGATAAAATTAATATATTTCAGAGATAAATTCGTTTTGTTTTTTATTTTTTTACCATGTCCGCTCCCCAATGTGGAGCATATGGACTCCTAATGGACTTTATCTCAACATAAGTGTTTCTACGAGAACTGCTTTTTTCTCAGTTGCTCAACATACATTAAATAAAAAAATGTTTCATAAATATTCCCTTTAATATGTTGACCACCCCTGTAATTGCGCACGGTGTGAATGCATTTATATTGTGGAGATAATCGTGGGTGCCGAGCGCTATAATATTTGTTCTAATTTATTGCATTGACCTCTCAGCTCGCGTTAGCCCTTCAACACTCCACTTCGCGCAGCACATCGCGCTCCGATCGGACATTCAAAATTGCAACGAGAAAACAATTGCATTTAATTCATTGCAATGCGTGATTTAAAAAGAATAATAAACAAAGGAGTCATAATATTGGTTTATACCTGTCATTATCTTACATATTTTGCAGGCTTTGTATACATCTAAGTAAGTTATGTACATAAATAAAATGCTGAAAACAAAAGAACACTTCTTTTTAATTTCACAAAACATTTTTTTAAATTTCGAATACTTTTTTAAATATAAAATTAATCATGGCTTCAAACAACCTAATAAGGTAAAATATTCATCCGCAAGCAATACATAAACGTTGATTAATGAAAAACTAAGAACAAAAAAAAATAAGGTTGCATTACAATCAAACCGGTATTTACATATAATTACTTATTTTTATATTTAACTATTAATAACAGTTGCGATAACATCTTCTATCCAACCCCACTCTTAACGTCTAACAAATTTAATGATAAATTGATTTTAATCAATAGATACATGCGAAAGAGATATGTTTTTATTTACTATTTATTGTTAACACAAGAAGTGGTCTTTTAATTGATGATGGTAGAATATTAAAAAAATAGTTTCTTATCTCGTACGTCTGTGTTTTTTAAACAGCCAAAGGGCAAGCAAAAGTCGCTTATATCAGGGGTCCCCAACCTTTCTGGACCCTAGAACGCGTTCAAAAATATTGACAAGGCGGCGGACACCAATTATTATTCTAATGATATTTACAATGGAAAATTATATTTTAACAAACAAAAAACAAATGCAAAATAAACATTTTATAAAAAAAGTATAATATTAATTTCAGTCAGTGTGATTTTTGGCACTGCATTTAATTGACTAGCGCATCATAATTAGGAATGTATGATGATGGTCCTGTTATCAAACAATCCTAAAGATGCTCATCGTTGAGTCAAGATCTATACAATAATTTTCAATTCATGTTTGAAAATAATGATTCTTAAAGATAGGTCCTATTTTGTATGCCACTTTTTTCAGCAATGGATTTTTTTCCTGTTCACTGTATTCCAGAAGTCCTTCTGATGTTAATAATTTAAATAAAATATCATTCTTAAAGTCTAAGCCGCCCATGTGGCCGAGTGGTCAACGTCGTTGGCCTCGGTTACGGAGGTCACGGGTTCGAATCCCAGTACGGACAGTTTTATAAATTGGATTTTTCAATAGATTTATGAATTTCTGTTCGAAGGCATGGATGTATATGATATCTTGAATTTCCCCCTTCCACCAATCCTATCATATAAACGGGGCGTATCGAGAGCAATTAAATTATCACTAGTCCTGTCCTAGCCCTATCCTTCTATTCCTAATCTCTTTGGAAAAAGAGAGGTTGATCAACTGACTAACAAGCAGTTCTCGTAGAAACAATTCTTTTGAGACACACTCCATTAGGAGTCCATATGCTCCATATTGGAAGCGGACATGTTAAAAAAAAAATTAAGACTTCTTACTCTTATTCTTGTGCCTTTCCTTGAACAAAATTTGCAATACATGAAACTATTTCTATTGTATTAAATAAAAAATGAAAGTTTTGAAGAAAAAATGTTGACGGGCGGACAGAAATAGGTTGGGTATCCCTGGCTTATATAATGTCAAATTAAATGCAAAATAACGATAATTCTATACAACTTCACTGCAATAAACACGGTAAATAATTTTTAATGTTTACGTGTTTTATTTTTAAATACGTGAAATTAGCTATCTTACACAGGAAATAAGTTATAAAATAATCATTAAATGTGCCGGCTACAAGTGATGTACATATTGTTCGTATGAAAGAGCAGACATTGTCTCATTCGCTTCGGAAACAATTGATTTACTGGTTGAAAAATAAAAGTAAATAAACCTTTACCTTTAGTTCGATATTCGAAACAACAGAAGTAGTATTACAAATGATGTTCAAATACTCACAGCAGCGTTTGGCGTTCGTAAAATCACATCGAAATAAAGAACCTAATCTATTCCTACCACATTGTCCATTAAGGCGCGACGATTCTACGATAATTTATTGAACAGGTTTGTGTCACTGGCCAACGAGATAAATAAATTATTGCCGGCCGCCATTTATCGTGATTTACAGCGCGACATCTGAACATCTTCGTCACAGTTACGGGCCGTGTAAACAAGTTTTACACGACGATACTTCGAGAAGCGTTAATTCAAACAAAACTATAATTTATCATTTAGTAAACGTCAAAAGACAGCCATGGAATTCACCTCCCGCGACGTGTTCAACTTTTATTAATCGATTTATACAATGAGGTCATAGACAACATGATTTTTGCACATTTAACATTATTAGTATTGTCTCTGAAAAAATGTTCTATCGATATCAAAGCGGTATAACATTTCAAATTTTTTTTTATATCTAGCGCCGTGTGCTCAGAACTATTGTTCAATGAATTAGCTTATTTTGTGTCAATAAAATATGTATAATGTTTATTTATGGTTCGATACTTGATTGTTATTATATTTTTTCGTTCAGTATTCAGTTGACTAAATAATATTTATTTGGTTAGAAAATAGTATCCTCTCTAGAAGTCAATATGGAGAATTTGCTTATTTATCTTCTTTTTTTTTAAAAATAAATATATAGATTTTTTCGCCAAATATTGAGAAAAAGATGAAAATTTTGGTGCTAAATTCATATTATCAATAAAGTGAAACCGTAGATTTATGAACAGATTGGTTTATATAAATAATCACGTAAATTGGATTAGTTAATATTTCTGCAATACTTATAAAACTCTTCTAACTCCATTTGGTCGAGTACGTCATCAAAATTAGTGTAATAATTTTTAAAGTCATTAATTAGCCTTAAAATTTACACAGTTTTTATTGAATTTTGTATATTTCAGACGAAAATTGCAGGAAATAAAAATGTAAACGCGGGTATTAAATGTACATAATTGGAACAAGACTTAAGACATTGCACTCACGTAGCGGAAAAACGTGAATACTGGATACGTTAAATAGTGGTTTTACTGTATTATAAATGCAATAAGTTCAAGTTATATTCGAAAGAATATTTTCATGTTCAAATACACATGTTCCGCCATTAATATATTATAATAATGTTTACGCTTCTATTTTATACATATTTTGAATGACATTGTTCTGTGATAGATGAATACTTTTTGAATTCATTCATTAATAAATTTACGTGTGAGATTTATAATGTATAAGCCAGATCTGATATTTTGAATGTCACGGTTTTGAAACCATGAACACAGCGTCTTTTCGATGCCAGCATATATCTTGATCACCTGCCCATTGCCCATTCAGGTACATTGTTTCTTTCACCCACATAGTAAAAGCGAAACACTAAATCAACACCAGGTAACAAGCACTGCTTAAAAAACAACACTCATTTGAAGAATTTATTTATATTTTAAAACATTGAATATAATTAAAAAAACTGGAGAACTCTAGAAATTTTGATAAATTTGAGTTCTTCGTTTTTATTAACACGAATTACATGTACACTCAACTCTTTTTTTACAAGATTTTGAAATAATAAAAAATAAACGAATTTGTTTTAACACAACCAGACACAAAAAAACATAGAAACGGATAACGGATTTCCTATTAACAGATAAGTTTCATTACATCTTAGCGCGTCAGAAATTTCTAGCGATTAAAGTGATTTGTGTGTGGTCCCTCATAAAAGTCCCCGTATATAATCAAGCAGCAATGAATAGTATTATATTTTTTTTATTAAAAATACATATAATGGATAATATTTTGTATTGTCTACTTATTGGGTCTTTATATTTACCCTTTTTTACACATTTTCCCTGCCGCAATAAAGATTAATATTTTAAAAATTTGATAAAATCTTATATATTATATACCTATGTAATATATTATCGGTGTTTTTTCGTTTTATATTCGTAAACCTTAATTGAACCAATAGAAAGGTTATTATATTTTTTTTATTAGCGCAAACTAATTTTATTTCGTACTCAAATGCATTGAATGTCTAGAATTTTCTACGCCGGACATATTTTGATCAGAAAAAGTCTTTTGCACATAATTCTGGTATTGAAAGAGTTAGTTATTCCATTGTCATCTTTAAATATGAATCTTGAATAAATGTACCAGTCAAAGTGTTCCCACTTTTCACGATATAAAAATAATATATTACTCTTTTTGTGTTATTTAATAATGCACGTCTCATGAGAAGGTGTAACTTGATATGTGACCGAACTAAACTTTCACATTTTACGATTAAACAATCGTTAAAAAATGACTCTCAGTAGTAAATATCGCTAAGATGACCTCATCGTCATCTGGAATTGTTTTTTTTATATCTCAATCATGGTGCATCAAAAAACTGATTCGAAAAAATGACATTAATAATGGAAATAAGGTTTGAATCGTATGAGCGATTAAAATTATGAAAAGTTTTTGGTTAAATTGTCATATAAATAATGTCCATGAATATATAACTTCAATAGTTAACTAATTAGAAAAATAAAACTTAATTTATGTCAAAATAAAGACACTTCATAAAAGTCACAAGTCTATGTAATTTACCATTGTAATCTCGATTCTTGACGTCTTTTAAAATTATAGATGATACTCTTTATTTTAAGTAATTTCTTTTTCGATGTGATAATTCACAGTTTATCTGTATACATTATACTATTAGAGCGCTATCAATTGTGAAAATAATAATGTGTTGGTATCAACGAAATGAGTTGGTATTAAAAGAATGTGATATTTACAGGCCTTAATACAAATCGAATGTGCAAAGGAAAAGGCACGTAACCCACACATATCAAATTTTACAGGAGGCGCAAAAAACGTGTTTTGATAATTTTGGGCCATATGCATATTATGAATTATACACAACCTTAAAGTGCACAGAGACTTCTAAACTGATGTTTATTTGAAATAATCTAATATTAATCAAAGAAATTGTATAAGAAAAACCTTTATTTCAGTCGATTTTCTTCGTTTTAAGTTTTTACAAGGTCATCTTTTTTAAACATAAAAGCTAAATTTAGATACTAATTTGGCATTTGCAGCTTGCATCCTTTTGATAGAACGTGTATCAAGTTTGATACATTGTGATTATAGAAAAAACCTCTTTTTTCCTTTCCACAGTCGATATGAACAAAATTAAGCTTAAGTATTTCTTGGACTAAAAAAAAATATAGGTTCTTATGTTGATCTTTTGACTGAATCCAAATATATATATTGTTTGTTTTAATTCATTTACAACATAATAAATGTAATGTGATTAAAAATAAATGGATGCAATTCTGTAGCATAAAAAAATTTCTACACCCTGGTCCAAATAAATCAACGATAATGAATAATTAATTGCTTCATTTTACTTTTCTGAAAGCGTTTAAAACATTAAATACGGTCTTTTTACACCTTACACCATTAACTTGCTTCCTATTAAAATCTTAAAAAAAGAAATACGTTCTGAAATAAAAGTAATAATAAAAAACACATTGTTTCCTTTGCTTCCGACTGCGAAACAGTAACGTCATTTTCGCTCATCCGGTTTCTTCAAACATAATTATATTTCTTTGTTCGGAAGTATGTATATAGTTACGCTTTTGTTTTTCAATTTAAAAGAACCACCCTCTGTTCCTGCATTAAAATAAGGAAATGAGGTGGTTTACTTAATGCTAATGTTAATTTTTCATATTGATATATCTTTCGATTTCCTTGCATTAATGTTTTTTTTAAGAATCAAAATACATATTTTTTAATGCGTCGGTCAACAATAGATGAAGAATAATAACAGACTCGAAAAAATAGTAATTATAAGCTAAAACATAAAGGCTCGTATTTTTCCAGTCAGAATTTATATTAAATGGTCATAATATATCGTTCAGTGTAAATATTCATAATTTAAATGAAATTAAAAAAACCTTACCTAACCTAACCAAAATGATTATAAGATATTCTGATCGTATAATATTTTTATTCTGACCAAACATTGATTTAAATTATGACCATTTAATTTGTTCCCGAACATAAATTGTTTGTTTTATATATGCTTTATATGTATGTGTGTTAATTAACTATAATTTAACACAGTTTACTTTTATATTCAGACAATATATTTATTGCTTACTTATGATTAAAAAAAATTAAAACTATATATATTAAAAGACAACATATTTTAATGAACGTGTGAGGTATGTACAATTCATAAGAATTTAAAAAGTAAAATGCTATCGACATCATTAAAATAAGTATTTTTAATTAATATTTGTCAAACTAAATCGAAAATTAATATTTCTTTCGATAAAAATATATGCCACTATTTTAAAAATTAAAAAGCTTATTTAATACTCAAATAGTCAAAATTGATAAAATATGCATGCAAAATAATTTGCGGGGATCAATCAATTGACCAACAGCATATTTTAAACGACATAATAGGAAACTATCAAATCCTTTTATTTCTGAAAATATTATAATATATCGTAAGACATACCATATCCAAATTGACGTTTCTTGTTCCAAAACTATAAAATAAAACATAACGATGTAGCTGAACATCGTTAAGGTAGGAAATTAAAAAAAAACAAGTAAGTTTATTTCACGTAGTTATTTTGCAATCGATTCCAAACCGGAGGCTTATGTTATGTTTATTAAACAAAGAAAGGCAAATCCATCATCTTATGAATCTCCAGTCACATTAGCGCCGCTGAAACGTCAACCCCTTCGCCAGTGGTGTGCCCGGAATGGGGAAATTAGGGCTTAATAAAGATTTTGGCAAACACATTTTTTTTTGTTAGCGATCAAACACATGATGATTAATGTTGGGTGTGTAGGAATAAAATATATCTAAAGAAGAAGAAATAAAATAAAATTGTTCATGTTTTAAAATTTAGACAGAAAAATACTTCTTGGCGTAGTTAACAATTATATATAGAATTTGTGTGAAAAAAATAGCGGCAATTAAAAATATATTATATAGTAAAACACTAAACATAAAGTTATGCTTTAACCGTAGATACAAGTTTTGTTATATTTGGAAATTTTGATTAATCATATTTATTTCATAAAAACTCGGGAAGTTTAATATATTATAATAAAATATAATTATTTATATATGACTGATCTATTTTTTTAAGTCCATTTTTTGTAACTCCGTCCGTTCCCAATTTGTAACATATTCATTCCTCATAAGTGGATCTTATTTTAAAAAATATTCATTCGAGAACTGCTCGTTATATAAGGATAAAGATGTTGCTAGGTAAATAATAGTTTTTAGTCGATTGCTCTCGCCTCGCATCGATTTTAAAATCATAATGGTGTGAGAAAATTCGGACATCAATATCTTCGAACAATAATCCATAAATCGATTGTAAATTGTATTCATGAAACTGCCATATTGTGATTCAAACTCGAGAATTTGACAACCAAAACCGACAATGTTTACCACTCAGATACAGGCCCCAAAATTGATAAGAGTTATAACTCAACATAATGTTGCAATTCACAATTACGCTGACTGCGTAATTGTGAATTGTGACTGGGTTTGAGTCCCAGTACGGATAGTTTATGAATTTATGTCTAAAGGGATAGATACATGTGATGCCTTGAATCCCCTCCCACCCAACCTATTCTTAAAACGGACTTAGCGAGATCGATAAGCTAACCACTAGTCGTGTTCTAGTACTATTCTTCTATCTCTACTCTGTAGTAACAAACGGTTCTCGTAGAAAAAAAAACCGTTGACATACCTCCATTCGGAGGCCGTATGTTCCACACTAGGAGTGTAATGGATTATAAAAAATACAATTATAGTTGGTGCTTACCTTTGTAAAGCACGCAACTGTGTTTACCCGTTGGGAGCTTTCCCGCGATCGCACACGGGCGGCGAGGGAAGGCGGGCGGCTGTCAACACTTTGTGATGTTTGATAAAGCGATGCCGACATGCCAGCGGAATATAAATTAGAGATTATGTGACGCAATTTTTCATCTCCTCCATTATGTCTGTTAGTCTCCGGCCCTGCCAAAACTAAATGAGATGACGGGGGCACGTCAAACTCGCTCTCTTCTTGGGATCACTTTGCCGTTTATCTTATTTATTTTCTATAAAGATTTTCGGCAGCTTACGAAAACTGGATTGATCGGGTTTGCTTCTTGTACTGGAATCACGTCAAAATTATAATTTATTTATGAATAAATATCCCTTGTCAGATTTTGCGAGGCAACTCGGGGAATACCACTGTATATACAAATTAAAAGCTGAATATTTTTAATAACAGATTAAAAATTGTTCACTGATAACTTTCTTCTTATAATTTTATAATAGTTTTAAATTAAATAAATTTTGAATTATGTTTAGAAATCAGTCTCAAATAATTACATACAAAATATCATTTCAAAATATTGTAAAAATAAAAATTCTTTTAAAATTTAATGTTTCATTTATTAAGCATTTTAGAACAAGTCGTGTTTGCAAATAATATTTCCTCATATGGTGGCCTGTTACACAGACTATACTTCTCTACACATATTTTTTTACCACTTATTAAGAAAAGGTTTGAACTCTATTGACTTTCTTAATATTTTTCAATTATATTTTTTATTGTAGCTATAGATTTTTTTATTCCTTGTTAATACTAAAAATAAACTACTGATAAGATAAAAATGCTCGTGTTATATTAAATAAATATGAAATTATTAAAAAAGAGTGTTTTATTTTTTTAATATAATGTCTTTCCATCCAGTATTGAAAGTGAGCTTCAAATTTAAGTTAAAAATATGTCCAATTCAAAATTCTTTTACAAAAGTTTTTTTGAAATAAAAAGTGTGTACAATACATGTATGAAAAAAGGGATTCACCAAAATGAGTATAAATAATTTATTCTATATTTATCTTTCAACAGTTCACTACTGCCAGTAAAGTTATTTTTTATTGTGTTTTGTTTTAAATTGTACTGTTGAATTTAATTAGATTTGTTAAAATCATTCACTTCATTCAATATTATGTGTTCTATACAAATATTATATTAAAAGAAAACTATTGTATAGCTTTTCAAAATACTAGTCATATAATACAGTGCTCCGCAACTTTTTATCTTCAAAAGCACACCGACGTGCTCTCCATAATTTCGCGGCACACCACAAGTAAAAATGTGCATAATATACAAAAATTACATTAGTCTGTGTTTATGTACGATAAAAAACACAAAAAAACGATATGAATATTTTATTACCATGTCCACTACCAATGTAGAGCACATGTACTCATAATGGAGATTATCTTAAGATTATTCAGATTTATTTACAAAAAAAGCACCAGTCAAAAGGCTGCACCAAAGTAGTGCAAAGTACGTAAGTTTCCCACTTCAGTTGAATTTTAAGCATCAGCATAAGTTATAACAAATAAACATTTTATCGATTTGGGTATACTATGTATACATACATATAACATATTATTCCAACCAAAAAATAATTATTTATGCTTCTCTGTAATAGTGTATAATAGAAATATTTTGTAGTATAGACCAAACTATTTGTTTTATTTCGCGGCACACCGGTTGCGGAGCACTGATATAATTCATATATTTTCGAAATATATTCGAGGCTTTACTTAAACTGCAAACTTCTGCATTATTTTAAATATCAACTTCATTTTACTAAATAAAATTCGACTTCAACTTTTTTTCTTTGGCGGGACTTTTAAATTGTGTTATTGCACTGAATTGCATATTCTTCTTAATCAAGACCAACAAATCTATACTACAGAAATATCAAAGAGATCTTTGTTTTATCTTTTGAGTCGCTTTATATAGTTTTCAGTAGGCAGTCACGTCTGAAACATCTTTTCTTTGAGCAATATCATACCGCTCGTGATAGCATTGTGTAATATTATTATTAAACCCGTGTTTATGAGAAGGCAATTTATATTCATACTACGTCTGTTGTTTCATTTCCTGATGCCGCACGCTTTTCGTACATTTCTCTCTCTGTACGCGACAATGGCGCTTCCTGTGTCCCGGATCTTCCCGCTTGCCGTTTCTGCAAAATATACCCAATTGTTACATAATTACATATAAAAGTTTTTGCTAGGAATTTAAATATAAACGTTATTAATCATTCAAAACTTATTTTAAATGAACACGTACTAGATTTTTTAATTATAATTATTTTATAAATAAAGATAAAACTAACTTTTCGTTTAGCATAGCATAAAAACGATAATTTTGAATTACACAGCATTCCTGAGAAATTAATCTTTCACGAAATTTGAAGTATAAGTTTTCCCAGGTAATATATGACAAGGTGGCGATTCACCCTAATTGTATTTTAGATTTCCGTCAGTTATTACGATGACGTTATGCCGAAATAACTTTATTCTAATAGAGATTTAGTGGATATGTGCCAATTCAATCTAATAGCGAATTGCATACTCAATTATTTAGAGATTTTATTTTTGAAATATATTTCCATAATGCTTAATTATTTAAGGTGCACCCACCACCACTTTTATAAACTCTTCTTATTAATTATATTCTGGAGCATAAAAACGTCGGTTTTTTTGTTAAGCTTTTACCAGGAAAATGCTTTAAGGCTTGTATGTAGGCAAACAATATATGAATAAGACACGATAGTTAAATATAAATCTTGTTACAAAAAATATCTTTACGAGCTCGAAAAAATAATTGATTTTTAGTATGTATCGCAGTCCATGGTCTGTCAACTTAGGATTTACCCTACACAAAATAGTCGTTTATTAAGATCTTAATGACGAGATTTAATGATCAAGAACATAAATTAAACTTATTATTTTGCGTCCATTCTAATTAATTATTATATACTTCTTCTTTTATCATACTCTCCCGTCTCTCACCAATTCTCACATGAAAGCATTTATTACTTCCTTTGTGGTACCTTTTTTGGGAAATGTACGCTAAGGTATCTGAAGCTATCAACCCTCTCGATGATTGGTCTTGCGCTGTTTAGGGTCCTATCAGAGCCATGACAGGCTTGGTTACAGATCACGTTGGTCTTACTTGTATTTATTTTTAGAATAATACAACCTAAAAACCTAATCAGTCGAAAAACTCCTAGATGCTCTTTAGAGATTTGTCGTATTCGTTGGCATATTAAATATAACATGAGAAACAAACATTCAAAAAGTGTTTTGTTACACAAATACAAAGCTTGGAAAATAATGATTTTAGTGTTGCAAAAGTGACGGTTTGTATGAATGTGTCAACTTTATGATTTCATTTTAATATGAAAAAAAAACCTTTTTGAACACTCATTTTGATTTCCATTCATAGGTTTTATTATGGGCTATCAGAATTGATATAAAACGCCATTTTTCAAAATTTCTGACAAAACACTTTTTGAATGTTTGCTCCCCACATATTCGTATTTTTTACATTTTTTTCAAAACTCAATAAAAATCAAAGTCCTATATTACAATATGTGTTTAATGTTATTTGTTTTATCGTTGACAGAACAATATTTTGTCGTATACTTTCAAAAGCGTCCAGCCAATGTTAGCAATTATACTGTCCTCATTATTTGTACCAGAATTTTCTAAATGAGTAAAAGTGTCCTTATTTTTATGTTTCTTGAATGACCTGTATTTGATTGTCACGCCACTTATAATCGGTTCAATTTAAAATTGTCATCACAAACTGATTACTATATAGTTTTTTTTTTCTTTTGACAAAGCATACCAGTAGAGAAAAATTGTCCTTAGTCTGAAAAACAATATTTTAAGAGTGGTAGATGTAATAAGTACTTAAATAATAAATAAGTACAAAAATATTTTTATAAATATATTGATCAATAGTAAATTATATTAAATATTCCAATTCTGCTTTTATTCATGCACAATAAAATATGAAACGATCAAGGTTTTGCAATCCTTCTTGAGTTTCGATGTTTGCATAAACTCGATCGAGTTTAGGTTGTTACCGTTCATTCGAATCTCTCGGGCGCTATCTCTGGGTTTGTGTATTTGCGGCCTACTAAATTATGAGCCTATCGGCTGATAACTTTCTGTTTACTATAAATCATTATATTTTTTGCTAATATTCAATGAAAATATCTAATAAATATGTTTTATCAATATAAAAATTAATACACATTTTTTATATATAAAGTTAGAATTGGGTAGAAATGAGACAACATGTATAAAATCTATTCATTGACAACTCTTACATATAAAATCGCAGCTGAAGTCAACGAGCATGATTGTAATCAAATGCAAATCAGTTTAATTGAAAAAGTAACTTTAAGTAAAACATTTTCAGTATTTTAAAAAACTGGGACTTTGACGTTAAAAACAAAACTATTTTTTTTTGAATCATCATTTGTATTTATTTGCTGTATATATTTTGTTTTACTTTGTTAATTTCGTTAGTCACCTAACTATATAGGTTTTATGATAGAGAAACGTATTTTTATCATGCATTTCCGTAAATTTTATCATTAACGTTTTAGATCATTAAAAACACTTAATTTTACCGTAATTTTAGCTTATATTTTAATTGGATATTAACTTCAAATAATATAAACAATCTCGATGAATTAAAAAAAAAATATATTTTATAAAAATACAATTTAAAGATAAAATAAGAATTCAAGTTAAAAAAAATGTTTTGTTATTAAAATATAATATGTAAAATACAAAGACAGAGAACATGAATATATTTTTATTTTTAAAATAAAAAACATTAAAACTTATCTTGGACTATGTTTCCACAGATGCTTCGTTGAGATTTTTAATTAAATTATATTTACTTAAATAAATAATATAAAAAAATATGAAAATATGATAAAAATATCTATCACTATACACACTTTTAACTGGACACCAAATTGATCTTAGAGCAACACAACCAAACTCTTCATATTAAGTTTTTATTGCCATCGATAATTGTAATATATCTGGTGTAGATACAGTTTTTATATTACTTAATAGTTGTTTGGAAAAATTCTTACAACCTTCGAAAAATTGAGTCCCTGTTAAAATGTTAAGCAACAGTAAATTAAAAATGAAACCGTTTCTTCAATATTAATACTTGATTTCGAATCTGCCTTAGATGGACTGTTCACTGACCGTTTTGGAGGTGTACATTTGTCTAATTTAAAATTAAATACGATTTAAGTTTGAAGAGGCTTTTACGGGCAACTTTTTTTAATGTATACTTCCAACTCTTTTCGTAGTAGACCTTTTGTCAGAAAGTTATTTCGTTTCGGCAGAGAAAACTCCATCTTTGTTGTACTGTGACTCAAATATAACAGATTTTAGTATCTATTCGCATATGCTACGATTTTACATTCCGAATTTAAGCATTTACTTAGCATCTATCCCAAAATACTTAAAATACGTGTATCTAGTTATTGATAACAGTGTTTGTTTTTGTGTGTAAAATTATGTTGTATCACATGAGCGCATGTATGAGAAAATATGATATCCCTGTAAATAAATTGAATGCAAGTATTAGGGTAACATAAATTTCACCCGATAGTAGATTTATGTGAAATCTGTGATCGGCCTTCAGTGGCATCTCCCCAATACTTGAAAGGTGGCTGAATAGGGTTGACGTACTAACATGTACGCAAAGCGGAATGGCGTACGGCTAAAATTCATTTCCTGCTGGTCACTGCGACTCCCTTGTCGTCACCCGGCCGACCCCTTCGTAAGGCACCCCATTCGCAGGCGATTTAGATGTCTCAATGAAATAGGGGTAATTTTATACTTTTAGATTAATGTACAAGTACTATTGCACAAGTTGTTTTTATAGTACGTATGATATAATAGTCAAGTCTAGTCGGGTCATATGGTGCAACGGTTAGCGTTGTTGGCTTCCGTGCCGGATCTCACGGGTTCGAGTTCCAGTATCAACAGCATTTTTTAAATAGATTTATTGTTTTCTGTTCGAAGGCATGGGTGTTTGTGATGTCTTAAATTCCCTCCCATCCTTTCCGATCCTTCAATAACAGGGCGTAGCGAGAGCGATTAGTTAACCACTAGTTCTTTTCTAGACTTATCCTTCTATCTCAACTACTCTCTTTGGGAAAAAGCGGTAAAGTGACTGAGTAACAAACAGTTTTTGTAGAAAAAATTCTGTTGCGATATCTCCATTAAAAGGCCATATGCTCGACATTGGAAGCGGACATGGATAAAAAAATGATCCACAAATTAAACATATTATATATATAAAAATAAGTGAATGTTGATAATAATGGTAGGGGGAGGTATTTAAGACATGACAGACATTTATGCCTTCAAATAGAATAAAAAGTAAAAGAAGGATGCCAATTTCTTTAAATCAAGACGAAATATTTGTCGAATAGCCAAAACGCTGACAATTTCATTTTTTTTACGGTCATCTGTTGTCAAATATCAATTAGAAAAAAACAACAATTGATATTGACTTGTAAAGGTTTGATCACAGAATCGTATGGAACTACCTGTGTCTGGCTATAGAGGTTGATATGACTGATAGAAATAATTTCAAGACCTTTTTTCATAATTTAAACTATAATGATTTATTCAAGTCATTATAAATTTGAATAATTTCAAAATTTACCCTTACTCTATGCCATAAAACGATTGATGATATAGTTTCACTAAAAATAAAAAACATCGAAGTTTTATGTTAAAGGAAATGTTGTGTAATAGAACAGAGTAAACGTTTCTTGCAAAGTACTTCGCTGTCAAGTCATCGGAACACCACCGTATCTTTAAATATCCCCTTAACATAAATATGCACTCGCGTTTTGTGTAGGAAGTGGCGATAATGTGCTGAGGGTATAAGTTTAAGGGGTGATGTGGAAATTGAAAACAATAGCCAGTCGCCGTTATCACTTCCCGCCTCTGTATTATTTCAATATGCACACGTGGGGGTCTGCACGTGCAAACAAAGACTAGAAGAAATTCATCAGCTAAGAATCATATTCTAATTAAAAATGAAAAAAATATAATAAGATCAGTTTAATCAATAAGTAACTTATTTAACGTTCTCTTCTCGTTCCACGAATATGATATTGTAATACCGTAAACATAAATATTTTCTCAACTCGAAGATAAAAAGTTTATCAACAAATATCATTTTAATCGCCAAACCATTTATTTATTTTATTTTATTGATTTTGAACTCACGATTTTTTAAATTTACTGCTTATTATTTTATTTGAATCTGGTTTATGCCTCATAAAATACACAACTAATAATTACTTATTGAAATTCAAACGATTATAAAAAAACACGATATTCCTTTGCACTACTTCTATCTATTATCTACTGATAATACTAGTCATGAGCGAAACCGGTCCTGATCTTGCTAAATAAAACTAGAAGTCCTAAATAATTAATTACTAAATTCAATCTTACTCCCATTCATATGTTGAGCAGGCGTAGACAGTTTTTTTCATAGTTGTATACAAACTCAGTTAAACAAATGTAAAATGTAAATTGAAAAAGATATGACTAATAATTGATTTTTAAGGGCGGCTTAAGAATATTTTCAATTTTAGTTTGAAAACTTGGACACGGGTGCTAGTGATATCTCTTCTACTCGAATTGATCTAAAGCAAATATGATTTTAGTAATAATTTTGACACAATTTTGAAAAGGAAATATTAAAAAAAAATCTCGTATCAATACGATATATTTTGAAATGTTTTTTATATCAACACAACTTGTCACCAGAATAAAAACAAGATGCATTTTATTGCGTCGTTAGCGATGAAGTGCATTTTTAAATGCCGTAGATAATTTATAAACGAAATGCAATCAGACTGCAACTGAAAAACAAGTCATATCAATCAACTATGCTTGCTTGGTACATTAAATTGCACGGTGATTACTTTTATTGTTCTAAAGATCATTTTTTTATAAACATAATAACTCATAAAAATTATATTTATATAATGCAGAAAAAAAGTGTAAATGTATAATAATAATAAAAAGGTCGATATAATCGCCTTCTTTCTGTGGTCTAGTTTTTCAGAGGTTGCTCTACCGATCAAGCGGGTCTGAGTTCGATTCCAGTTTAATGTCAATGTCAAATTTAGAAAAGGTTTTTTATTTACTCAGTCTAATATTAATTTAAAAGATTATTTTAGAAAAACATTAGTGTAAGTCAATTTTTACAGACCCTTCTTTTTTCCATTTTAAAAGCTAAATTAAGATAATAATACAACATTTGCAACATACAATCCTTTGATAGAACTTACAATGAACCGTTGTATACAGTATTATTTTCAACAGAAGCTGTAAGTTACGTCTTTTTTCTTTTCTGTGATACTGTCAAATATATTTTATTATGTCTTTTTAATAGCGCTATGCTCATATACATTTGATAATAAAATAATATGATGTATTAAAATTAAACAATACAATTGAGTGCGCAGAATACTTATGTTCATTTGAAGTTTTCCCAGCCGAATTTAAAATAATTTGCCGAGTCCCAATTAACACCGATTATTTTTTACCACAATTGCCAAAATGTTATCTCTAAATTTCGATTTCAAGGTATCTAAATTGCTAATTGTTCCATTTACTTCGTTACCAGTCTTTGTCGCTGAAATTTGTTAAGTATACGTTTTTTATTGCTCACTTACCTGTTTTATTTTATCGCCTTAGTCAGCGGAAGCCTATCGATAATGATAGCCACCAGGTATTTCAATACTTAGAAAAGGAAACTATTTAGTGCGAGTAACTTATCGGCCGACCGAAGACAGGGCCGCGAATTATCGAATAAAAATTATATTCAATATTGATCTTTAGATAGTTACTATTGTAGAACAAAACACAATTTAAATTATTTTGGCTATGTTATATTTCTCTAACACCAATTACTACTTATTTTTAATTCAATTTGATTTACAAATACTTTAGATTTTATTATTAAATATGTTTACTCTTAGCTTTTATTAAAAATCATTATATATATATGAATAAATCACATTTTTTTGTTGTACTTCAATTATAGAAATGATGCATATCGGTTCCGCTCATCACGAATGCTATCAATTGCAAGAGATTCTCACCATTTTATGACGTAACAGCATGAGTAAATGTTAGGAAAATTAAAACATATGTTTTGTTTTATAAACTTTAGATTAAACCTAAAAAGTCAACTGTAGTGCATAAACCCCACGAAACTCTATTTTTTACAAGATAATAATGGATTTCTGCCAAATAAATTTCAAATAAAATTATAAAAAAATGTACGACACTAATGCATAATGCGCACTCCCAATGTGAATAATATGACCACTTTTTATACGAGAACTGCTTTTCGAAGAGAGTAGGGATAGAAATTATAGCTTTGTCACTAAGCCTTAATATTTTAAAATTTTAAGAGTGGGAGTGGCATCACAAATATCTATGCCCTCGTTAAATCGATTGAAAAAATGCTGTCCGTACTGGGGCTTGAATCTGTGAGATCAATCACGGAACATAACGACGTACCCAACAACTACTAACGAATATGATAACCAAGAAATTTTCTATAAAATTGAATTAAAATTGATGTGTCTTCAAATATTTTTACGTTTTTATTTTTTTAAATCAGAATACGAATAATATTTCAAATGATTTTAAACTGTCATTAAAAAACCATGCCGTTTATTTAAAATTTTAATATTTTATATTTGATAATAATGAATAAATAGAAAAAATAGTTCGAAAAGTAGCACAAGAAAGAAACAGCCGAAAGACTTAAAAAAATAAAAATAGGATTATTTTTTTTATAGAGTAACGGTATTTTATTTTGCATAATTATTTCCAGAAAAATGGTTTTAATAAAAAAAAAAATCAAAATTGACATAATAACCTGTTATAATGAAACCAAATATATATTATTATGATAGTTGAACTGCTACGCAAATCACTGATTCTTTCCACTTGTTAACGATGCGGTCCTGGGCATTCCTTATCCTTGCATTTTATCTCTTGTATGCTGGTACCATCACACAGTAGTTCTGTTACAATCGTTCTTCATGTGTGGAATATACGCTAAACACTGCGAAATGAGCTATTGAAACTTAAAAATTGAAAAAAGATTAACATTGTCACAACAGCATAAATTGATTTGAGTATTGACATCATACTTCAAATATTTTTTTATTTACTAGGCAGGGTGCGGAAAACATGTTATTAGAGAAATTTCAATCGATTTAAAAAAAACGGTTAAACTCCGATGGTGATGAATGAATCGTATTTTTTAAATTATGTTCGCTCCCAATGCACAGTCGACCACCTATAGCATAGATATTGTGACTACGCTATAGGAATGCTGCGTTATAGGAGATTAGGCACCCATACATTTGTGGTTAGGTTGTTTCAATTGTATTTTGTAAATTTTGTGTATTGTTTACCTTTTATTTTCGCATTTGTCATAGAATACTTCTAGCGAAGTCAAGGTACAAATAGCTAATGAAAAATATTTTTTCGATGCACTTTTATAAATTTTTTTTTATAAAAAAAATCTAATTTAGCCTTGAAAATTTAACGTTTTGTAAAAAAAACTACGCTGTAGGGGGGCTTTATTGTTTATAGACTGTACAATAGCTTGTATCAACATGCGTTTTTACATGTAAATGTGTATTCAGTCGCTCAATTTTTTTTATTACAGACATTGGAGAGAGAAAGATGGAAGTAAAATATCGTCGATTGCTTTATTGACATTTAAAGCTATATTCTTTACTTTTAAAGTATACTTTCAGAAAATGTTTAAAATCAGCGTCAAAGCTATTGAATTATATCTACCTTATCATTTTAAAATATATTTGGCTTTCAAATAATACGGCTAAATGGTTTCACGAAAAGTCTTGTGGTGTTTTTACAAGTTAAACGAAGATTGAAGTTCATAAAAAATATATCTGTGCTGAAAAATAAAATAGATGTTCGTCAACTGTACAACTTACTAGACCGCATGTAAAGTACAGTAAAGACTTCGTAAAATATTGTTAGAAAATCAAAAATATTTTTTAAAAATAAAATACTGTTTATATGGTGTAAGTAATAAAGCGTATACAAGAAGCTCTCGTTATGTGTGTTAAATGGTATGTGCTTTATCGCCCACCTTCCAAGGTTTATCTATCTCGCGTACCGAATAGTTTTTGTAAAAAGAAATTTCCGCAGCCTTGTTGAAGCGGAAGGAACATTATTTTTATTATAACTACCTACCTGATGCCGAACTCTTTACACATAATGCCTTTGTTAGATATAATCAGCTTATGGGTTTTAGTGTTTACAATTAAAACGATATATTGTTCACATTTTTTTCATATCAGTTAGTGTTAGAAAGACTTAATATTATATTTAAAAATGAATACTTATTTTATAATAAACTTTTTAATAACACAAGGAATAGTTCATTATTGATCACTTTTAGGGTGTTCACTGCCAATACTTGGTGGAAAGGCACTATATTAAGAAAAATACAATACTCCTTTGTACTTATTTTTCACTTTTATTTAACAAGATTTGGGCCGGCTTCGTTCAATGCGAGCATTATCAATTGATAAGAAATAGAATTTACTTATAAATATAATTAAGAAGCAACACTGTTAAATTATATTTCTTATCAGTTGATAATGCTTGTCATGAGCGAAACCGGTCCTGATCTTGGTAAATAAAAGTGAAAATAAGTACAAAAGAATATTTTATTTTTAAATTCAATAATTTTTTCCAAAATTTTAATTCTTTGTTTACTTTAGTCTTTTTTTACTAATTGACTGAGTTATATCGTTGATAAAATGCAACGGTGGTATATAAAAAAATGTTTATTAACTTCTATTTCTAAGACGTGTTTAATTGTGTTTATTTTGTATTAATGTAATTTCTTTCTCTTCTTTCAGGTAAGTCATATTTTCTGATTACGGTCGTTCAAATGTCGATAACTATGCAATATGTGAGTATTTTTTGTATTACAATTTTGAAATCAAATGACGTAGTGTGTGTGATGATTGAATATTGTTGAATGTTTTTGGTGTAATTTTGAGTAATAATATCTGATTATATTAAACAAATAACACAATATTTCCTACTAATTGCATTATAATTTAATGTTATCTGAATCGATTTTGTTTATCACGAGCATTTTCAAATGATAAACATCAACCAATTGCTATTTATACTAAACCAAGTACAAATAATAAGGGTATACGAATCATTATTTTAAATTACTATTCTTGTATTAATGTATATTATTAACAGTTGAAAATGCTTGTGATGAGCGAAACCGGATTGTTAAAAGATTGTATTTTATTTTTTGAATACAATACTTTTCCACTAAGTATCGATGAACTGTTTGAAAGTGAGTATGAAATTAATTATTCATCGGGAAATAAATTTGTTGACAAGTATTATTTTTATTGTTTAGATACGTAATATAAACCATCATTGTATAATTCTTTTAATTATCATTATTATACTGAAAAAAATCATCGTAAAATACATCCGTAAACTATCATTATTTAACAGCGCAGTGGTATCTGTGTCATCAAATAAAAATGCTCCCCTATCAGATCGGGTCCAATAGCTAATGGTAATCCGAGCGGTCGAGATAAACATATTATACGACGAGACACGAATATCAACGAACATTTTATCCGACGCAAGTGCGTAGAGGCACATATGGGGACAGATTAAAACAGCGTTCGTATGAAGGCGCTTAGTGGACGCAATAGCGTAGACCTAATTGATAAACCGTCCTCGAAATGGCGTAGACAGCGTCGTAGCATGCGCGGTTTTGGTTTCACAGCCGTAAATATAATATATAAACACATTTTGTATTTTATTTATTTTTCAATATAACCTTTTTCCAATATGGATAATATTGGATACTTATTTAAAGTCAATATTAAGCCAGAAGTATATATAAAACAGTAACCCAAATTGACTTTTAAAAAAGAATACGTATTTAACAATGAGCAAGAGAGCAAGAAAGTTTAACACATCACTCATTTGTAAGTAATATTATTTAAAATAAATCTTATAAACCGATTAAAATGAAATGAAAAATTATAAGAACGCGTATGCAGCACTATTTACTAATGCAACTATGAATTAAATGTTAAAATAACCATGTTTTGTAACCGAAAATTTTAATAATAAATGAACAACGAAATTACTTCTGTTAGCATAATACAATTTTAAAGAAAAATTGTATTACTCTGCAAGAATAATACCAACGAAAAGAAAAAAAAATGATTGGTCTCAATATCTGCATACCATTTTTTTATTAATTTATGAAGCATATGAGGAGGGTGGTGTAATATATCAAATTTCATATTTTTTATGTTTGATGATTTTGAGATAAGTATGGCAAAAAATTCTAAATGCATTACTTTATGTATCAAAAAACAGTTGGGAATTAAAATTTACTTTGAAAACTGTTAAAACCTCGGCTAAAGATCGCTATCGGTGTCTAAGCTCACATTTTTAAATAAACAATATGTCATGATTAGAAAGAATCAATCGGCAATCAGTATTTTTTTTATTGTGTAATAGTAAATTTTGCTTATTAGAAAAGTGCAACTTTTTACTTGCAATAAGTATTCACAGTAATTCAAATATTTTTTATGGTGACGAAAATTTATGCTTTTCTCAAAAATAGCTTTTGGCGATTATGAGTTATGATACAAAGCTTCTCATATATTTTTTGCAGTTAAAGCGTGATTGAGATACAAATTATTTGGTACACAGAAAATCTAAATCTATATTTTTTAAAATACGTAGAAAAACAATTGTTTTGTGACCGACCGTAAAGAACGTGAAAAATAGAAGTATCCATTTCTTTAATCCCTCCAATAAATCCACCACTGCGTCCTAGATAACTGGCCCGTAGTTATCTATTAAGCGAGCCACAAAGGTGGGTATTCTGAGTCAGTGTTGGAGCCATTATATTATATTATTATTCGTCGTATGGTGGTGGCGCAGTATAGAGATAACGGCCGTTATCTTCTCTCCGTGAAAAGTTCGCTAGTCGTTTGTTAGTTTTCACTCGGCGAGCTTTTGCTGGGTCTACGGCCGGCGCCCACCGTTTCAACGACGTTATACTATGCTAACTGAAATACTTATACATGTATGATCACAGTATTTATTAAATTCTACCTGCTGATTGCATATCATTTTTGACAAATGAAAATAAAAGTGAACCTATCTTACTATTAAAAGATAAAGAAATTGGCGTATGCATGCTGAGAATTTACTTTAAAAAAATCACTTATTTATTTTAAAACGTTTTAAATATTTAATGATACTTGACATCCGTTATTTTAGTTCCTTAATATTTCTGTTGTTGCAATGTTTGTAAAATTTAAAAATAATTGTTTAATTTGTGTTGAGATTTTTATGATATTCCTTTGCAGTAAGTAGGTGATGGGGGATAACTTTAAGTTGCAATGTATCTTTACTGCAGAAATGTATGAGAAAAGAAGTCGTTTTTTGGAATTGCCGGAAGACAGAGTAATAACATATTACATACTTATTTATTGTTTTACCTTGAAGAGAAAAGTCTATTTTTATTTTTGATAAACCCCTTTAACATGACATAAAATATATCACAGATTGCATCTCAATAATAAAATTTTGAGCTACCCCAATACAGCTCTCAGGTGAAATTATGTAATTAAATTTGAATTGTTCAAACTATGTACATTCTCACAGATTTTGTCACTAACGACCCGGGTTTCGCCTTTCGGCATCTTCAGGCGTTCAAGTGCACGGATGAACTTGAACTGAAGTGAAGTCAGTTCAAGTTCATCCGTGCACTTGAACGCCTGAAGATGCCAAAAGGCGAAACCCGGGTCGTTAGTGACAAAATCTGTGAGAATGTACATAGTTTGAACAATTCAAATTTAATATTGAAATTCCACCAAGCACCTTCAGTCGAAATCTTAAATTAGACATTATGTAAGTTAAATTTGAAAAGTGATAGTTTTATTTCTCAGTAATTCATCTTTTATTAGATATAATAAGATGTATTGAAAAATAGCATTGGTTTAGTTTAACTAGTTGTTATTTTTGACATTGAAAAAATGAACATATGGTAGAATTTATCACTGTTATGAATTTAATTTGTTGCTACAAGAAATGCAAATAGTTGTCAAATTACCGTTTAAGATATTATCATCTTCAATCTGCTTCTTAAATTTTCTTTTGTTCCTCTACCTTGACTTCCATTTAATATAAGAATACTTTAGGATTTCAAGTAGCCAGATACGATGCTCTTAATGAATATGTAAGACCGTATATGATTGATGGCTCACCATATTTTATCGTTAACGAATATTTATCATATATTGTCGGCTAGTTTTCCTCGTATTGTTGGACAATGATAAATGTTCACAAACGGATATCTTTCTCGTAATGAGCTCAGTGGAATATAATACAAATCGCGATTAAGTATATTTGTTGATTTTCATTATAACGTTAATACGAAAAATATTAAAAAAACATTTTTTTGTACATATAGCCTTGACAGTTCAAGTTTTAAAAGTGATAAATTATACGAATTATAAAAACAACTGCATGTATCTTTTGATAATTTAAAATTTTCATCTGATCAAAAAGTAAACCAGACAATTAAGTAAACATAGTAAAATAATTGATCCAATATTTCTTCACCAAAAATATATTTTATGGAGTTAATAAATAATTAATAATAATAGTAATAAATAAAACGAGAGTATTTATTCTAAATTATTTGAATAAATGAAAAGCTATATTAACGAATTGGCTATAGAAATAATAAAAAGAAAGATTTTCATCAAAAACTATTTACTTAAATTGAATGTCTTCAAATGTATATGGAAAACTTATTAACTAGCTTTAGTGTATGGTGGTACAAAAAACAAGGATAGTATGTTATCAATTTGAGAATTAATAAGGATTTGTTGCACAAATAAATTTGCTTTTTTATTGGTTGAAAACGGTCACTAGCCAAGCTGATAGTTTATTATGATTTTTTAGCATGTCTTCGAGCATTTCACTGAGTATAAAAATTTAATAAAATAAAATTCACCACAAGTTATTCGACGAAATTTTTTCTGTACATTTGATTAAGAAAACAATAAAAAAATCTGACATTTTAATGTTTATTTTCGTACAAAAATGTACTGTTATCTATATATCTAACGGAAACCATGATAGCAATAAAAGATTGAGGCAATTTATTGTATTAATTTGTCAGTTCATATCATACCACTTCTTAGAAGGCAAAATATTATATTTAAGCTTGCTGTATACGATATTATAAATATAATTAATAACTCGTAAATTGAGTGGAACAAAATCGAATTTGTTTTGTGTACACGAAAGTTCTGTAAAAAAAGTATCACAATTCACAATCTATAATTCGTTACGATAACCATTAAAACCTATTATGATTTGGGTATTTATTATATTACCTCACACATTCAATAAGTCGATTTGGTAGATTTTTAATTGATATGACATTTGCTTGCAATAGAACAAGCGATCAATTTGTTTGATGTTGCCATCAATTTTTTAGTTTACATTTTTGATTTTATTTAATGTGTAGCGAGCGGTGGCGGGTTAACTACTCTAAAATGCGGTGATCATAGACACTTTTTAAATTTGTCCACAAACCAATATTCAAAGGTATTATAGACTTTTCTTCCACGAGTCGAGCGCCGTAATAGCTAATTTTCACACTGAAATTTGTTGGTACTTGCTATATATCCACATTGTTTGACATATGTATTTGCTTACTTTTCAAAGTACACTAAAAATGAGGTGGATAGAAACATCTCATCATTTTATATTTGTTATTGATAATAAAATATATATTCACATAGAATTTTTTTACTGGGATGTTTATCAAAGAGTTTTTTTTATATATATATTTAATTAGCACCAGTTTTCAAAATGATTCACTAAATAAAGTAAACAATTATCAAAAGACAAGAAGTAAAATATGTAAGCATAAAAGTCAATTTTCACATATTTTTTATCTGCCGAAATCGACACTGTTCTGACAGTTGGTATGACCAGTAGGTAAAAATATTTATTGTTAAGCATATGAAATTACTAAATTCTACTTATTTAAGACATGAAATTCATTTTTTTTGTATCAGTAAACGTTGTTCTACATTTTTTTTTGTAATCATCCCCTTTTAAGGCACCATATGGAAAATAATATTGAACTAAACACATCGTATCTTATAGATTTTTTTCGTATAATTCTAGCATATAAATAAATGTTCATTACTGGAAGCGATAAGAAAGTTGCGGTTTAGATTAAAACAAGAAAGAAACAACATTGTTAGTCATCATTCTAAAAAGAATAATTTTATACTTGGTCGATGACAGCATCTTTTAGATAAATACTGACGGCTTTATAGTGGAAAAACATATACGATAATCTTAATTTAATTAATACATATTGCAGTCACAGTAAAATACTGTCGTACGTCTGAAAATATCAGTTTGTAGGAGAGAAATTTGAAATTGTCAAAAAAAAGCTGTGGCCCTGAAGTCAAAGACGTAAAAAAAATAGATGACACCGATTCTTTTTATTAATTATAATGAAAGTCGGGTCATTTGTACATGCCGTTGTCAAATCATAGTTTTTTTTTCACTTATTCAAAAACCTGGTAAATACAAAAAGTCATAATATTTTGTTTGTAAAACTATTATCCATTAACACCTGTGCTTTTATAATAATTTCCTTTAAAATACCCTAAATAAAAACGTGGATACTTTTTACCACTGCTATTTTTGTATGTGTGATGACATGTATTATATACACTTTACTAACAAGATAAAAATCACGATTTCATTATACGAAAATTGCAATTTTAACTAGCAACATAACACGTGGAATAATAAAGTTATCAATTATAATCATGTTATTAAAAGTGAATTTCTACGAAGTGGCGACTTTTAAACGGGTGTCAAATCCATATTTAAACCAACGATACATTTGTAAAAAAGTTATAACTATCTTTTGTGGAATAAATTAGGGGTTTCTAAAATTGAAAGCTGTTTTCTTTCTTTACAAAGTGTTTTAGTACTGTTTTACCGAATAGGAAAAAAAATCATAGCTATTTTTAATTGGGAAACGTTTTTATGTATATGATAAAGAGAGACAATTATTTTTCATTGCTAATTAAGACGTCGATAAATCGAACATCTAGTAAACGTTAACCATTCGTTAATCTTTGACAACATTGTCTAGGAGATAGTTGTGTTGTTGTCTCGAAACACAACGTACCCGGTGATGGAATATTTTCCACTGTACATATTTATAGCACATTCGATCAGAGGTCAAAAAAATCAATACGAAGTATCGCTCAGCCAATGCTTTATTTCGCATTGGGCGATAGTGTCTTCGATCTCGACAGCTCCTATCTGCGTTGAGGACATAGCCACTGCAATGACAATGCGAGGACAAGACCCAGGCCCGATTGCCACCTTATCACTACAGATAAGACCTAATGTCATGCAGTTCTTGGATAAACCTAACGATCGGAGAATGCATAATGACCCGAGCGATAAAAATGCACTGCGTCAGTAGTTATTATTATCGCTGGAAAACAATGGAAGCTATGATAATGATGTTTTATGTTGTGTTGTCTACCAAGCTTCAGCAGCATTGTTGCTCACTGCATTTGGGCGAAAGATTTCGTTGCCCCATTTACAGCTCACGTGAGATGCATTTTTGGATGCACTCCACTCACCTAAGCATGTGATAATAACATTGATAAAACAATGCAATTTTGACGTGTTTTACAGATAAATAATGTATTTATTAAAAAGGTCAATCAATTAGTAAGGTAGAGATATAAAATATTTTAGATTTAATAGAGGGATTAAAAGCTGAATATTAAATTTTAAATATTTTATATGTAAAAAAACAATGTGTAGAGATGTTTATTTTCCATAGAATTATTTATATCTGTATTTTAAATTATTGAGGACGTGACACGCGGTTAGCAAAAAATGACTTTAATTAAAATGGTTTGTACAATTATTTTTCAGTGGAATACTAAATGTATCATTATCGTTGTATATTTTTTCCTCAAGATTTTACTGAAATGATCATTATTGTGATGTATTGTTTTTGGGTTAAAAAATAACTTTCCCATACTAAAATATAATTAAATCGTTTCAGATTCTTAAGTGACGTTTTGCTCTGCTACACGTCACATTAAAAATGGTTTTGAAATGTTTGCAAAACAAGAGTCATTCCAGCGTGGCAAACAGTTTGACTCACTTTTGATGCAGACAATCATAAATTAAGCCAATTGAAAAAAAACAAGAAACATAAACATTGAGTCATATATTCAACAAATTGATTCAGTGCAAAAATGAAATAACTAGAATATTCTAAGCCGTTAACCTTTTCTTGTTGCAACGTTTTAAAATCTTACAATAAATTCTCCAATGTTTATGTTATAATATGTAATTACAAATCGTAGTATTATTGTATAATATTTAATTGAAACAGTAGTATTAAAAAAATGTTATTAACATGTAATAAGGACTATTGAAGTTTGCTTTTAGCCTGTTCGAACCTGCATCCATTGGAATGGAAAAAAACTTTTAGCACTATTTACTCATTTACAAGATAGGAAGTATAATAAATGTTAACGTTATTAATAAATAACCTTACGATATTAAATCGGAAGATGCTTCTCAAAAAGGCGAAACACGCGTAATAATTTTTAAAACAGCGTTAGCAACAACGTCATCAAATTTAATTTAATTAGTGATTGATTTCGTACAACATCATGATTTTGTTATTTAAAAATATTTTACACGATAACTGTTGACATTACAATATAAAAGTGGCTTATAATATTTCCCCAGTTACATAAAATATGTAATTAAAATGCTTTATTATTTATTGACACGATTGTCTTGAAGACATTATGCAACCGATTTGTTATCACCGCGTTAATTTTTACTTTATTTTAATAACCGAATTATCAAACTGCAGGTAAACATTTAATTATACTGGAACACAGCAAACACATAATTCTGATAATTTTTGTCACATAAACGAGTTTTGTGATATAAACTTATGTTTGAGGTAAATATTTATTTTATTACTGATAACAGTTTTAAGCTAACGAAAATGATGGAATAGATAATATGTAAATTGATTTAATTTCTTTAAAATTGAGTAATAAGTATGAAGTTTTTTTTGAGAAATAATTTAATCTAAGATAAATATTTAAAAACTATAACTTCTACAAGAGTCATCCAAGTAAAACCATCTCCTCAGCGATACAGTTAAATACTTAATACAAAATCTGAAAACACACAAAGCGTGAATAATTATATCATTTTGCACGGTAAAAATAATACGTCATCTGTAATCATCTGTAATCATCTGTATGTACTTAATTCGTTTTTAATAAATATTACCATTATAATATAGCACGACAAATGATTGCGAAAATTGATGGATTTATGGTGATCTGATATAAATAATGTTAAGAATTAATAAGCAGGAAAAATTATCTGTTTTTATATCGTCTTTAATAATAATTATCGGTAAAAAAGATGTGGTTTTTGAAAAACTGATACAGTAAATGCACCAACTGATTTATTCCAGACAAATAATTGATATTTAATAATCTGATGCGTATTAACCCAACATTAAATCGTCCACACTACGGTGATTATATGACATAAGGTAAAATGAATGAATACAATGTTGAACGCTAAAATTGGCAACTTTGGCGTAATATTTTATTCATTTGGGATCTTACGTTTACCAAGAGAAAAGGCGCAGGGTACAGGGTGCTCAAACAAACTCGCACATCTGGATAACAAAACTCGGTATCTCGTTTTCTCTCGAAGCATAATAAATTATACACAATTTATCTGGAGCCTTATCGCTCCCGAACACGCCTGGAGCGGAAATGAATGTGGTGATAACAGTTTCTATCTGTGAGCCCAAATACTTGCTCGCCTGATAGTGAACTCACTATTCAAAATATTATCAGGGCCACCCTTGGAAGTTTGACAGCCCTCCTTTATGTATGATAAAAAAGAAATGCGAAAAACAACAAATATCTATACTTGATCAATGTGTTTTGTCCTGAATTTAAATATCATAATAAAGATAAAATTACTTCTTCATACATTTTTTATTTATTATTGTCATATTTTCTCTCAAGCTGAAATTTTTTGGCGTAGTGATAAGTTATATGAACTTCTATATGATAGATGTAAAGTCTAGTAAAAATCCGCATGAAAGAAAAATCCTGACTGGGATGCGATGAAAATATATTCATCCATGTCTAATCCCAATGTGGTCTCCTAATGGAGGTTTTTCTCCGAGAATTGTTTGTTACTCAGTTCCTCAACTTCTCTTTATCGAAGAGAATATAGTGAAAATAGGGACGAGGACAGGATTAGTGGTTATATAATCGCTCTTGCTATGCCCAGGTATTTTAAGATTGGAAAGGTGTAAGGGATTTTTTGACATCACAAAAATCCATGCTTTCGTACATATCAATTTGAAAAAAATGCTGTTCGTACTGAGACTTGTACTTGTGAGATCCGTCATGGATTTCAACTTCGTTATCCATTGCGCCACGGAACGAAATATATATCGATGGCTTAGTTCCATAGTGCTACAACTCGAATATGATATGTTTCGAGACATCTAGTTATAAAAAAAAGTGTCAATTATTTTTTGTCTCATATTTTTAGTGAATCATATAGTCATTTATATCAATTCATTTTAAATTTATTGAAACGCTGACAAAAACGTAATATGATATTTCAAGTTGTATTTATATGGAGCTGAGAGAAGATTCTTCATATATCTTTATTTATATAATCAAACATCTGCCTACCTAGAGAAAACTAGTATTTTTTCTAGTTGTCCTTTTGTAGATACGTAAAATATAAAAGCGGTATTCTCAAAACTTAAAACATCAAATTGTTGACAAATAGTTCTATGGGGCAAGGCCATCTTGATATTTATTATAAATATATATATATTTATTTTTTTAACCATGTCCGCTCCCAATGTGGAGCATATGGACTCCTAATGGAGTTTATCTCAACAGAAGTGTTTTTACGAGAACTGCTTGTTACTCAGTTGCTCAACCTCTCTTTTTCCAAAGAGAGTAGGGATAGAAGGATAGATATAAATATATAGATAATTAAAAATATAAAACAATTTTTTACCGATTCTACTTTGTATATTAATTTCAGGACGGTTGATAATATTTGAAATAAATGAAAGCGGTCCTGATTCTTATAAATAATATGAAAATAGCACTGCTTTCTTAAATAAATTCAAGTCTTTTCATCAAGAATAAACAGTGATGTAACGATTATTGGGATATGAGTGTCAAATACAGTATTTTTGTTATTCAAGTATGTTATAAATTACATTTCTTATAAGTTAATTATTATTGTTTACTTATTTTAATTCAATCTATAAAACTAGTCGAGGCAAAATAGATTAAAATTTATAGACACATTCAGATACAAGGATTCTGATACCGTTTTAAAAATATATGCATTTATTCGATGGAGGATCGGAAAATTAACTTTAAAATGAATTATATGTTTTCATGATCGGCAAAAAAAACTCTTTTAGTTTTATCTCGCTCATCTTCTGTTTTATTGATGCCCTTGATGATGTGTATATCGGATACTTTATTTATTTAAAAACACTACCGTTTAATTTTTGTAATATACCAATTTCATGGAATATAAACACTCTAATAGCAACATTTAATATTACATATAGTTTGTTATTTAAACAAAATGAGATAAATCTTATCGGCAACCGGTTTTATCGACTAACAGATGTTTTTTTTAAATACACATTACGAGATAAGTGATAATGCCCTACATCTACTGCAAAGTGAAGTACATAATTTTATTAAATAAAAGAAAATTTTCCAACAAACAAAATCGTTTACATTCCAATCGAAAATTTAAAAAAATATTTATATTTTGTCGAGATCATAAGAGTCCTGCCCTTTATATAATTAATGCTGTGTTGTAACAATAAAACTAGGGGAGCGAAACCACAAAACATAGGGTTGCCATATTGTGTAGAACTGTCACTTTTATCGTTACTTATATTTAATTTTGTCTCGTATCAGTCACAAACGTGAGCAGTCAGAATTCAAAAACATATTATCATATAAAATGGAAGTTTTCTTTAATAGAAAGTGTTGCGATGATTTAAATGAAGCATTGCTCGTTGATTGATGATTCGATAAGCATATTTTGAAGGTGGTTAGTGGATAACGGACTATAAGTTATTTGTAAACTAAAATATTATTTATAAAACTAGAGAAAGAAAGAGTTGATAATCTTCAATTAGAAAAAGAATATGAAATGCCATTTGGTTACCCTGCTGTTCTACTAATTGTGTAACTAATCCGAGTAAGTATCAGAAAAGCTAAACTACACAAATGCGTGTTTTGAGTAAATCAGTTTTGAAAATGCCACATATTAAATACTTTCGATGGTTTCGGCGGTAACTTTGTGGAAGTTCATTTCAATAGAAAATTAAAAATAAATTTGATTATTCCACGTATTGTGTTAATAACTGTGACTAACTGTAACTTGCTTAAGTAATTACTAAAGCAAACTTTGCGATAGTAAGTCTGAAGATGCCTCTGAAAGAGGCGAAACACGTGGCACAGTTAGTAACACAATACGTGGAATAATCAAAGTTATTTAAAATTTTCTATGCCACATATTTATAAGTGATGTAAAGTATATCATACAACCGATGATATAATAAAATTGGCTATACACATCTACAAAATAAATTTTAGTGTAGTTAGGTAAAAATCACCTTATACTTTGTGTTACCGCCGAAACCATCGAAAGTAATAAAACTATGTTGTTGAACATAAGGCTCTGTGTTCATAAGCTATTAAATTGTGACCCGTGTTTCGTACTGTCGTACAATTTAATGAATGGTCGCACAAAAATACACTTAAGCTGTCAAAACTTGATGTTATTCAACGCTTAAGTTTTTTGAATATATTTCAATCTGATGATTTTTACTGTTTCATATATTTTTTAAATTTATCGTATACATATTTGAATGAATAGTTAATAAATAATACATTTTTATATGGTCATATGAGCATATGACCTTCTAATGAATGGATCTCAACAGAAGTCTTTCTACGAGAACTGTTTGTTATTCAATCGCTGAACCTCTCTTTCTCCAAAGAGAGTAGTAGGAATAGAAGGATAAGGCTTATTACAGGACTAGTGACAGGTTCACGACTGGTGTAGGAGGGCAGAGGATCAAGGATGGAGTGGAGGAGATTGATAAAAGCAGCCAAAGTTCACTCCGGACTGTAGCGCCAAGAAGAATAATAATATAAAATGTTTCAACACTATTTTGATTGTTAGCAGAATAAACAATTTTACTGAAACACTCAAAATATTGAACATATTATCTAATAAATTTGACCACAGAAATACGAATGCTAAATGCCATCTTTATCATTTGGAATGAATCATTGATATCGTCCGCCATGACACATATTATGATTTCAGCGTCGACCCAAAACCACAGGACTTCTTCTGTTATAAAGAAAGGATGATAATATATTAGTCTTATCGGTGTTGGTCAGGTTTTTCTGATAAGGCAGATAATAAAAGCGAAATTCGCCATGAATATTGTCAATATTTCAACTGTAAAAACCTCAAAAGTCTTGTCTCATTCATATCATAAATCGTTGGATTAACGCACAATATACGTAAATTAGTACAGACGTGCAAAATCTTTTATCTCTTTTGGGCCGCATATAAACAATATCATGTGTTCTGGCCGCAAGGAAAATTAACCTTAAACTATCGTATTTTAATAGGAAATATATTTATACACGATGTAGTTATAATTTGAAAAATTATCACTGTAGATTTTAGACTAATTCTTTGTGTAGTATTAGCAAAAATCTGTCAAATGTGTTGTCAAAAATTTGTGTTGTTTTAGAAAAATCTTTGTGTAGTATAGTAGCAAAAATGTATTTCAAATTTCTATCATTCTGCCGTCATCAATTAGAAAGATAAATTTTAAGCAAACTTTCGAAGGCCTCAAAAAAATCATATGCACCGCGGGTTTTGCATCCCTGTACATTTTTAAAAAAATCCATATCCGCTCCCAATATGGAGCATATGGTTTTCAAATAAGAGCATATCAACATATTTGAATTATTTTGATTCTGTACTCTTCCACAAATTTTGTCGATAACGACCCTGGTTTCGCCTTTCGGCATCTTATAGTTTTATCAAGTGCACGAATGCACTTGAACTTATTCAAATTTGATATTAAAGTTCCATCAAGCACTTTCAGTCGAAGTTCTAAGTTATATCAACAGATGTTTTTTTTTAACGAAACTTCTTTTTTTACTCAGTCGCCCAACCTTTTTTTCCGAATAGAGTAAGTTTTGGATAGAAAGATGGGGCAGGACAGGTCTGGTGGTTAAATAATTGCTCTTGTTATTATAAGATTGGAAGGGTGGGAAGAAATTCTTGGGCATTGTCAAACATCCATGCCTTCGAACAGAAATCGATAGATTTCAGATTCTCAAACCCGTGAGATCCATCACGGAAGCCAACTAACTAAGTTGACCGCTTCGCTATTGACCCGAAAGTATAATTAATCGATGCAAAATATTATTTAAATGCATTGGCTATCAACAATTTCGTTGAATTATAATCGTTTCAAATAAATTTTCTTAAATTATTGTTAATACACGTTCAAAATAAACAAACTACAATCAATTGCATAAATTAAACATATAAATATTCTTATGAGCAAAAAGTGATATAGATCAACGTTGTGCGTTAAACTTAAAAGTATAATTTGAAATAATATTTTAATGAAAACATACACATTTTTAAGGGATCTATCTATTTTGGTTACTAAAGACGTTGAAAATCAAATTTGAAATTGTAGTTTTTTTACCGCGGATGTATTCGGAGATAACTTTTTATAAATTCATTGTCAATATGATATTGAAAACTTTGTTATTATACTGGTCGGGTAAGTAGATGCGACAAGTGGTTTCCGAAGCTATTATTATTCCGACGATGATTATTAAATTATCAAAAATATGTTAAGGAAAAAACATTAATAATTGAAAAAAAAAATGGTGCTTAATTTTGTTTGATAGATAAACAGGGATATTTTTTGTTATTGTACAAAAATTTTCTTTCGTATTACATAATCGATACTTATAAGATGTTGTTACTTCATGATGTTTCAAATATTCAACCAATTGCATGCCTGCGATTTTATTTGTAAAATTAGTCCTGTTGAAGATTCGCCCGTGGGCTTGTCTTATCTCTCGATATTGTGTCGTGCGTTAATTGTGTCTGTAAAAGGAGTCGTCCGGTTCGTGAGTCGCGCGCCATCCGATACAATCAACCTGATTTATGCACCGCTTATTATTTGATTATTGTCCAGTATTGTTAACCCAGTCATGAGCTGGCTCTCTTTGGTTTGCGTAAATAATGTCCATTGGCATTCGAAAGGTTATTCTCTTTTACTTTGTACATTTTTGGATAATGAACGTTCTGTGAATTTAGAGTACATTTTACACCGTTTCTCTAATACTGAATAAAACTGTATTTTTGAAGATCATGCTCAATTTTGTTATCATTAGTATTAACAGATTAAAATAACAAAGTATTTTAGCTCTACAGTTTTTAATAATTTTATTTGTTGATAGCTATTTCGGCTTGCGCCATCGTCAGAACTATGTTTAAACTAATGTTTTGCTCAGCTATATATACTGGCTCTGAAGAGATACACAATGCATCAAGTTATTCGCTCTAACATCCTAATTATAATTACAATACTACACTTATCAAAGAACGATTAACAATCTGGGTTTATTTCTTAAAACATTAATTAGGATAAAATTAAAATGATATTTATTATTAATGACATTACATAAAATTTATTAACTATGGCTTTATTGTTTCGAACAACAGTAAGCAATATGGGTTTTTTCAAAGTAAATTATGATAAATTATACTAATATTTATTATTAATTACAATAGGGGTTTTTAACAACGGTGATGGATTAATAATCGTTTGTTCGTTTAAGATGTTTTGTTTATGCCTATTAATCTCAAGCTGCTCTAATAAATTTAATTTTTGACCCTTATGACAAAGATGCAAAACGGTTGGCTCTAAACTTAAGTTAATGTCATGAGACTCGGTCAAAAAATGGTTTGCAAATTGTGAGTCTGATTTTGTATTGTTAAAAGATCTTATATGCTCTTTAGCACGTGTTGAAATGCTTCTACCGGTCTGTCCTATGTAGATCGCATTACACGATCCACAGGACATTTTATATATTCCGCTTCTGTCAAGGTTGTTGATTTTATCTTTACTGTTTTTAAGCTGGATTCCTAAATTATTATTAACCTTAAATGCTACGTTAACCGAATGTTTAATTTCATTGTGGATTTTTTCGCTAATTCTTCCTAGGTAGTTAATAGATCTAAAGAAGCGGTTCTCTTGTATAACGTTAGGGTAAATAAGTTGTCTTGATAGTTTTAATCGTTTTTTATGTAGTAAATTTTGTATCACCGTTGCCTTGTACCCGTTATTGATCGCAATGTGTATGATAGTCTTAAGTTCATTTTGGTAATCAAAATTATTCATTGGCACTGATACTAATCTATGTATCATGGAATTATATGCTGCCAGTTTATGATTCCATGAGTGGAGAGATTTTGCGTGGATTGTAGTGTCGCAAAAAGTTGGTTTCCTAAAAATTTTGAATTTATGATTTTTATCTACTCTAGTTATCGTTAGGTCTAGAAAATTGATGCTTTTGTCTATCTCTACTTCTAGCGTGAATTTAATTTTACTATGTATCAAGTTAGCTTTAAGTAAAAAATTACTTAGCTGTCTTTCCGTTCCTAGCCAACAAATCAAGATATCGTCTACATAGCGGTAGTAATATAAAATATTTTTATGATCGAGTTCTAAAAGTTTTATTTCTAAATTATTCATGAAAATTTCTGCAAGAAGTGGGCTTAAAGGGCTGCCCATCGGTAAACCGTCATCCTGTTGATAATATTCTGAGTTAAATAAAAAGTAATTGTTTTCGGTGCACACTTTAATTAAAGAGTAAATCTCTTCGGTTTCAAATGGATGAATTTTCGATTTTTCAAGATATTCTACCAATTCTACCAAATGGAGTTCTACCAAGTAAATGCCAAATCAATTAATAAATTGAAAGAAGCCGATATGGCTACTCAGGCAATTCTCTTTAAACGTTTAAAACTTAGACATAAAACGACTGTGCAAAATGTGTGGTTTAATTTACAGTGTATTAAGTGTAAAGTGACGCCAAAGTATATACAAATCAAGACCATATCTTCTACAGCAGCCGGTAAATTTGCGCTTGACAGGGCGAAAAAGATATGGCTGAAACAAGAAATTCGCGAAGGTATGAGAAAACGTGATAATCTTTTACATTATATTAAGGTCCTACATGCGGAACTTAGCTTCAAATTACATCCCATAGAATTCGATTTACTTGATACCTCAATAAGAGACGATATCAACTATATTATTTTCCTTAAATTTCAAAAACAATGCCGTAAACTCACAAACTTAATTGAAAACAGCAAACCTAATACCGATATTGATTCTAAATATAACACAAAACAACTCAAGTTTTACCAGAAGACCATTAATCTGTCTTCAGTTAAATTCTCAGATGAAGAGACCAATCTTCTTGACAAAGGTTTTAAATATCAAATCCCCCAATTTCCATCAGCCAGACAACTAGAACTACTTGCGGTAGACACTGAATTGGCATTGTCAAGAGTTGAAGATAACAAATTACTTAAACATACTACAGCCAAAATAATATCAAATTCAGCGATTACAACTAAACGGAAACCTGTTAATAAAGAATTTACAACGCTTAAAAATATTAAAGCTAAAACTATTACTAACAATTTGATTATAGCTAAAGCTGATAAAGGCAACTCCATAGTTATTTTGAATAAAAATGACTACATAGATAAAGTAAACAACTTTCTTAAACCATCCGAATTTACTAAACTCACAAAGGACCCGACGTCTAAATTAGCGACTAAAATCAAAAATATTGTAAAAGACTGCAACATCGTTTTCCCAACTGAATCTATGAAAAGATACGTTAACCTCATGAATCCAACGGCGCCGTTATTATATGGTCAGCCAAAAATTCATAAGACCGGAACTCCAATTCGACCAGTAGTATCCTTCACAAATACTCCGACAGTTAAATTAGCATACCTAATGAATAAAATTTTCAAAGATAAAACTAAATTCAAAGCTCATCACAGCGTAGAAAATTCGATAGACCTAATCGATAAAATTAAAAACATACAAATACCCGCGAATAGTAAATTTATTTCACTAGATGTCATTAGTCTATTTTCAAACATTCCTGTTAAAGAGTGCCTTGAGGTTATGCACGAATATCTTGAAAAATCGAAAATTCATCCATTTGAAACCGAAGAGATTTACTCTTTAATTAAAGTGTGCACCGAAAACAATTACTTTTTATTTAACTCAGAATATTATCAACAGGATGACGGTTTACCGATGGGCAGCCCTTTAAGCCCACTTCTTGCAGAAATTTTCATGAATAATTTAGAAATAAAACTTTTAGAACTCGATCATAAAAATATTTTATATTACTACCGCTATGTAGACGATATCTTGATTTGTTGGCTAGGAACGGAAAGACAGCTAAGTAATTTTTTACTTAAAGCTAACTTGATACATAGTAAAATTAAATTCACGCTAGAAGTAGAGATAGACAAAAGCATCAATTTTCTAGACCTAACGATAACTAGAGTAGATAAAAATCATAAATTCAAAATTTTTAGGAAACCAACTTTTTGCGACACTACAATCCACGCAAAATCTCTCCACTCATGGAATCATAAACTGGCAGCATATAATTCCATGATACATAGATTAGTATCAGTGCCAATGAATAATTTTGATTACCAAAATGAACTTAAGACTATCATACACATTGCGATCAATAACGGGTACAAGGCAACGGTGATACAAAATTTACTACATAAAAAACGATTAAAACTATCAAGACAACTTATTTACCCTAACGTTATACAAGAGAACCGCTTCTTTAGATCTATTAACTACCTAGGAAGAATTAGCGAAAAAATCCACAATGAAATTAAACATTCGGTTAACGTAGCATTTAAGGTTAATAATAATTTAGGAATCCAGCTTAAAAACAGTAAAGATAAAATCAACAACCTTGACAGAAGCGGAATATATAAAATGTCCTGTGGATCGTGTAATGCGATCTACATAGGACAGACCGGTAGAAGCATTTCAACACGTGCTAAAGAGCATATAAGATCTTTTAACAATACAAAATCAGACTCACAATTTGCAAACCATTTTTTGACCGAGTCTCATGACATTAACTTAAGTTTAGAGCCAACCGTTTTGCATCTTTGTCATAAGGGTCAAAAATTAAATTTATTAGAGCAGCTTGAGATTAATAGGCATAAACAAAACATCTTAAACGAACAAACGATTATTAATCCATCACCGTTGTTAAAAACCCCTATTGTAATTAATAATAAATATTAGTATAATTTATCATAATTTACTTTGAAAAAACCCATATTGCTTACTGTTGTTCGAAACAATAAAGCCATAGTTAATAAATTTTATGTAATGTCATTAATAATAAATATCATTTTAATTTTATCCTAATTAATGTTTTAAGAAATAAACCCAGATTGTTAATCGTTCTTTGATAAGTGTAGTATTGTAATTATAATTAGGATGTTAGAGCGAATAACTTGATGCATTGTGTATCTCTTCAGAGCCAGTATATATAGCTGAGCAAAACATTAGTTTAAACATAGTTCTGACGATGGCGCAAGCCGAAATAGCTATCAACAAATAAAATTATTAAAAACTGTAGAGCTAAAATACTTTGTTATTTTAATCTGTTATAAATGGAGTTCTACCAAGTAAATGCCAAATCAATTAATAAATCATTAGTATTGATTGTAAGCTCGTTTTAAGTGTTAGCAATAAAGGATGGTGAATATTTTACCAGTCTAAGGTCGCCAAGAAGAAAAAGCCTCTAGTATAAACATTTACTTTTGAGAAGAGAAGGATTTGAAAGAAAATAAAAATGTCGACACCCTTCCTATTCAAAAAATAACTGTATAAATGGATGTTAGAGATAACTTAGGGATTTATAGGTGTGTCATTTATGTTTTTTAATTTCTGCAAAAATTAATACAATTCTTTAATAACAAGTGAGAGTACGTAGAATTTGATAAAATATATACCAGTATCGAGCTTTGCTCATTATGTAAAATTGTAGAATTACTAGTAAAATAAATGTATTTTAATTTAATATCTATAATGCCTAACCACCAAGATTTGTTAGTGAACGAAAAGTAATTGCTACATATTAAATTAGGTACTACTAACAAAAAAGTTTATATGTATAATACGAGCGTTTCAATTAAAATAACTTTGAGTTATTTTTGTTTTTACCTGCTTATTGATTTATGGTTTGAAAGTTGTACGAAATTTTATCATTTCAAAAAGAGTTCATAAATTTGGAGAAAAATACTCTATTCGAAAAATCCAATTATGAAGCACAATGTTGCATTTTTTATTTATATTCAAAAGTACGTAAAACTTTTATTTATCTGTAATCAAGATCAAAGAGAATTTTTGGCTTCGGTCGTAATAATTTATGAACAATGACATGTATCGAAAAATAACACACTTTTGATTTTTTTTTACTCCCCTTAAAATTAATTTCGTGATCAAAGACATTAAGATACCAAGCAAAATGTCAAATCAAACCGCTTATAATTTTCCTCAGGCTTTATTATAAAACTTTTGATATAATTCTTTTCATAGTATAAATGCATCACAACGCCGTGTAAAATATTAACTGTTCAGATAGTGCCATTTTGCTACGTTTATTTAAAGTCAAATAATAATATCAGAATAGAACATTGAAAACATATTTGATTTTTTCATAGTTGCTTATTTAAAAATTCACAGTATTGTTGGAAAATATGTTAAGATTTATTGAAAAAACATCGTTTTCGAATACCTTTTTATGGAATAATTTTAGAGACTTGTCAGTTTTCTAAATGATAAAATAGCAATACATATTTTAAAATCGATTGTGGGTCTTTGACGAAAGTTTAAATATTAAATGTTTCTGAGTTACTGTATCACTTAGGAATATTTCACTTTAGGAAGTTAATCTCTTAGAACGTAAAATTTTCAAATGTCGTTTTTATGTGCGGTATTTCTTCTATATCGACTGTGGAAAGGAAAAAGGATGTAACCCACACGTAGCAAATTTTACAGGAGGCACAAATGGCACAAGCACATGCAAATTATGAAATATACACAACCTTGAAGTGCACGGAGATTTGTAAACTGGTGTTTAATTGACATAATCTAATATAATATTAATTAAAGAAATTGTCTAGGAAAAACCTTTTTTTCAGTTTCAGTTTTCTTGGTTTCAATTTTCACAAGCTCATCTTTTTTCAACCTTAAAAGCTAAATTTAGATACTAATTCGACATTTGCAGCTTACATCCTTTAGATAGAACGTGTATCAAGTTCGATACATTTTGATTATCGAAAAAAAACTGTGGGTTACGTCCTTTTTCATTTCCACAGTCGATATGTATTTTCGGTTCTTTGCTGATTGATAAAATGTAAGCTTATTCTGACATCTGTATTCAGCACGTAAAAGCTGAGATTTTGGATAATCGGCATGATTAATTAAAAATATTGACAATTCAATTAAATTTACGAGTTTAAGGCAGACGTGGAGAACCTGCGGCCTTTTGGCCACTCTCGTGCGGCCTTCTGGCCAATTCTGCAATCCTGTAATTCGAAAATTCGGAAAAACGAGGTGAATTTTGAATTGAGGATTTCAAATTCCTCGGTGAGCTAAAAAAAACGAGGTTTGGAGATAATCTGGGGGAAAAGTAGGGTAAGGGATTAAAAATTAATCAATCCCGTCCTAGTAAATGTTTACTGCAGCCTTATGTCGAATCAGAAAAATGAATGCGGTCTTTAGATAAGAAAAGGTTCCCCACCTCTGGTTTAAGGAGTTAATTAATTAAAATTATTTTTTAGTGTTGTATCAAATTTAAACATTATTTTAAGGTTAACAAACTATAATTATATTTATTAATAATCGGGAACCTGATATGGTTGTTTTAGAATTTTGTTACATAATGTTTATTTATAAATCATTGCTTTTGGTAAAAATAATTTAAAGCCGTATTGAATACAGTAGATAGAGACAACCGCAAACCAAAAATAATATCACCAGAGCACCCGACTCTAATATCGTATGGACATGGGCATAATCCGTTTTGACGAGGCGTGTCCGAAACAGTGGACGCGGGGCCCGTGTTCTGTTTGGCGCGTGGCGGGCGGCGATACTAAGCGCTCCCTCGCTGACGTTTTTGTCCGATGCAACGAACGCGGTCCGCCGAGCTTATCGGTCACCACGCAGGCGACTCTGCAGATTCCATATCAATAAATCCTGGAAAATACCTATACAGTTTTCTGCATCACAATTTTCACTTCTGTAATTCCGGGAAAATGGTTTTCTAAAGAAGTATTTCGTATATTTATTTTTTACAGTCAGTAAATGAAATCAAGGTGAAAATACAGATTCATGTTCTCGTGTGACTTCTTATATTGCATTGTTTCTCAACGTTTTTAGCATGTGCCTCACTTTGGACTCTCAAAATTATTTATGCATTTTAAAGGGTATTTTTATTTTCTTTGAGATCCCTAGGGTACTCAACGTTCTACCCACCGTAATGGCTTTACACTCTTCTTACATAGTGCATCCCGCAGCGTAAGAACGTTATTCGTGTTCTTTTTTTTCCATAAAAAATCCTTAAAGACTTAGTTACATGAACTCTTGTGTTTACTAATGTGAATAAAATAATGAAGTAATATATCCTATATTGTATTAGAATTTGTACATATTCACACAAAAACAACATATGAAAAAGCATGGCCTCTTTCAAGCTTCTACTTGACTACTTTTTGTGAACCTAATGATTTTCAATGACAAGGATAGTATTTGAGTTTCTGTATTTATATTGAAATTATTATATAATTTAATTCTTTCGTAACCTACCCAGTCCATGTTCATTTACGAAGTGATGGTGACGACAATATCAGCGCATGTACGATGTAACTTTTTTTTATTTTATTTTTAATTTGATCATTTTTTATGGGATGTACATGGAAACGCAAAATGTTTCAATATCGAAACACCCGGCAACAATCGTAAAATAACGATTAGAATTTTTATATTTTCATAAACTATTATCAGTAATATAAGTGAGGGCGCCACTATCTATGCAGTACGCCAAAACTTGTTCTATAAATATTAGTTGATAATATTGCCGCTTGACAACTTATGTGTTGTACAGTCGGTCGCCCCTATGCTATTTAGGTACTATCCACTTTTTGTCACAGTGCCTGCATTTTTTATTTACGGCAACACTGCCGATAAAATTCCTACGCAATCGTATTTCGTGCCAAGAACCGATTATTGCGCGAAAAATGTATCGGTAATAATTTATTTTATTTAACTTTTAATACGTCGAATTCTCAGAATATTTTATGTATCAAGAACCTGGTCAGCAAACTATGGTATCAGCTCGTAAAAAATATTTAAACTTTTAGTGTGTTTTAATCTGATATTGGTTTTACGGTATGCGTCTAATAATAATTTATTATATTTGCTTTTTTAAAAGATTTTTTTATCAACTTTACTGCTTTTTCTTACATGTTATAATATGAGCCTTGTTTACGATTATATTTATTCCACTATAATAAAGGACCTCATTTTCCTAATCATTAGATTTAAAAAAACAATTTAGAATTTTACCGCCTGTGTGGTCGAGTGGTCAACGTTGTTGGCTTCGGCTACAAAGGGCCCGGGTTCAAATCCCGGTACGGACAGTTTTATAAATTGATTTTTCAATCGATTTATGAATTTCTGTTCAAAGGCATGGATGTCTTGAATTCCCTCGTCTCACCCATCCTATCCTATGAACGGGGCGTATCGAGAGCGATTAGCTTACCACTAATCCTGTCCTAGCCCTATCCTTCTATCCCTACTCTCCTTGGAAAAAGAGAGGTTGAGCAACTGAGTAACAAGCAGTTCTCGTAGAAACACTTCTGTTGAGATAAACTCCATTAGGAGTCCATATGCTCCACATTGGGAGCGGACATGGTTTTAAAAAAAATATATGTTGAATACCTTATACTTATAGTTACGATTTTTATTTAGAAAATAAAAGTATTTAATATGAAATCTACTTTTTTGATTGAAACATGAGATAGAATATGTCGTCGTTTTTCTGAGCGCCTAATATTGTTTTATCATACTCCCTATTCTTGATACAGAATAAAAAATACAGTTTTATGAAATCTGATTGACAAAGACTGAAGTCATATAGTAAAATCTGCTGACATACCTCATCTCCACAATCTGAGATGTTTGGATGGTGTCAATTAACGCCCCCTACTGGTATTTTATTAATGAATAATATAAATACCAACATTTGCACAGCGGTGTTAGTGATAAAATATTTAGTTTGTTTGATGATACTTAATGATATCATTCGCATTGGAAATTAGATGTGATACATACACTGTCAATTTTTATGTCTTAGTAATTTATTACATTAAAAAACAAATAAAATGCATTAACGAGTGGACATGCCTTATTATAAATTCCTGACGCTCGTCCCGGAAACGCACGTGTACACGTGAGATGCAACTACAGGTGGGTCCTAGACTTTTGATAGATTGCTCTGAGACACCTGGTATGTTTTTAATTGTCTTGAAACTAGGAGGTTAGTAATTTTCAATGTATTACTGCAGTAACTAAGTATTTCTTCATGTAAATTAATACAATTCATGAAATAACGATCATGTTTACAATATCGTTATCAGTTGTATCCGTAGACGAGTAGCAGCGCTATAAGGCACTTTGATAGGTTTGAGCTGGAATGGAGCTAATGGAAAATCTCCAAATGGTGATTTAAAAAAAAAAAACTAAATGTAGTTATGTACTTTAATCTAGAGCAGGGGGGGAGGGAGAATATTTTTTGAATTGAGGGACACATTCTTTAATTGAAAAGAACGACAGGCCGTAAGTGGAATACTATTTTTAGATAAACACTATTAATTATAATGAAAGAGAAATTTCATAAAAAAAATAACACTTATTTTAATGTGACGTATTTTAAATTAAAAATTCAGTTGTTATTTTGCGGCTGAAATTCAAAATTGCTTGTAAATTCGTCGATAATGTTTGATCGTAAAACTTTTTTTATCGAGGTGCATTGAATATATTTGTTCTCATATATGTATACGTTAATCCAAAAATAACGAACATTTTTCAAGCGAAATCTCTTTCGGCAAAGTCAGTCGAAATTGCAGATTTGTTTACGACTGTGCAAACTAGTGTCACACTGTAGATGAAATATTTCAAGTTGTAGCTCGATTCGTTTGAAAATAGATTGTGTAATATATTCAGAATTGTCCAAGAATTAAGCCATCGAATTTGATTATGATAAAGAATATCAGAAATGCCATTATAGCTCGCGGGGAACAGAAAACATACGCCACAGTTTACCCATGCCTGATCTAAAGAAATTGTAAGCTTTATTTTTTTTATCCTGAAATTGAAAAGAGAGCGATTGGCTCACTGTCTTTTCTTATCTCCCCATACTTCGAGAGAATTTGAATGACTCACTTACATGCAGTTCACGTCGAAAATTTTCTGTAAAGATGTGACATTTCTTTTATTAGATGAATGCATGCTCTTGCAAAGAAAATGTCTCGTACTAAGAAATCAACATATTTTAGTATTGACCTTAGTTGGCTCGTCTAGTTAAGACATCTCGGAAATAATGTGAAATATCCAAATATATTTAATGTATCTCTAAATTATTATGTTATTTTGTTGTTAAATAATATTTAAAAAAAGTATATTTTGTCAATCTCACTAGCTTTACACATAAAACGCAACGCCATTTTTGATTAATCATTTATATAGCATGCAAGTATTTGTATGAACATATTTATGAAACGAATTACTTAGTCAAGTCAACGACGTTTTTAAACATTGCGATAAGAAATTAATGCAAGTGCTGCCGGAAATGATGTCAGCTTAATAATTAGTCCATACATTGATCAAGTATTTAGCTAGACCATTTCTGTTTTATTTCTAAAAGTGACAGTAATTTGGCAAATCCGTAAACTGAGGGTGTTTGACACTTTATATGTAATATTTATAATCTTATTTTATATTTCGTGAAATTCTCTATAATAATATTGTCAGATTTAACAAAAATAACGTAGATGGGTGATGATATGAAGAATTATTGGTAATCAATTTGTTGAGCTTGCAGCCATAGAAGAAAGTGTTATAATGAAAATTTGCAAAACACATCAATGTGATACTTTAATACAAATATTTTTTAATCTTATTTAAAATATTTTGAAAATCAAAATGAAAAATGTGAAATAAGTACAATTTATTTTTTATAATAATGAACCCAGAATAAATTGTCAATTAACACCTTTAAAAAGATTTTTTTAAAAATATTATCAACGCTTTTGCGTATTTAACTATCAACAATTTCATAGGGGCATCACATGCTCATTTTTTATTATATAACATTTAACTGTTTGGCAACAAAAATAAGTTTTTTCATCGTTTTTTAACAGATTAAATTATTTATTGTCGACTGTTCATTTTCATGTAATTTTTCGTCGCTAAATTATAATATTTTTGTATTTTATTTACTGAGACATATTATATAATCACGATTTTCATAATTATTGTGAGACGCGGTCGAACATATCTTGTCAGAAAAAGGCAAAAGCGTGTCTAACCGAAAACCCTTTGCGGTTATCAAATCTACCTCCTTATCTGGTTGATGATGGCATAAAGTTATCTTCGGTCGATTGAATTATTTGCTTTACGGGTTTGTTATGGTCACTTTTGTCCATTTGTCTTTGTTCCGCCCCAGAGCTCAGTGGGTTAATGTGAATTATGTGTTTTTTAGATGGGGCCCCGATAGCGTTCCGGGTCGCCATTTTCCACACTCGCACTTCCACCGTGTTCTCCTTATCTTTGGCCAACTGCAATAAACTGCATTTATCGCGACGCGAATAATTCCGAATGCAGTTTTGATGTCGGCGCAGCCTTCCATATCGCCGACACTTTTTGATAACTGACGACTTGTTTTCATATCGCACAACAATGTCTTAACATTGTGATAATTTTCAATGGATTTATTAAATGTATAACATAAGTAATGCCTACTATTTTATAATCATGATTAGGGAATCCAAACCCGAGACAATATGTTGATCCCGGGATTTGGGGATTAGAATTTTTCGATCCCGGGATCAATACATTATTTTAAGAAATACAAATTGATAATATTGGTGAAAAATAAAATAAAAAAATATAGTTTATATTATATAACCAGCAGTGGGCTTCCAATGCGTTACCAAAAAGCTCTCTTAATCTCAGTTATTCGCAGGTGAATGAGTGGATTTTTTAATCACTCGTAAAAAAACATGCGCCATAATTATTAAACGAACATAATATGCAGACATTATCTAAAATACGCAATATAACCTAAAATAATTAATTTCGATAGCTGAAAATCGTACCTACCTACTTCAGACAGCAAGAGTGAAGAGTTCTAGAGTACCAGAGCATCAATTGTTTCGCCATTTAGTCTAAGATTTCGGTTTACTGTTTAAAATTTATATTTATAAACAATTAATAAATCACGCAAAATAATCACTGCCATTGATATTTACTAACATTCATTAAAATTAGAAAACAAAACGAAATATAACTAAAAAAATATTGAAATGTGAAGCTACGAAATAAAGAACAATAAATAACGGCAATCCCGTTATTGCCGACAATAACTAAATTAATTATTGTTGGCAACTGCATTAAAATATTTAATATGCTTGGCATCCAATTACCGGTTTGTCTGCGAAAAAGATCGCTTATCTCTTATCGCAAAGAATTTAGATTGGGCATCGTTTATTGCAAATGCGTGAACTGCCGACTTGAAAACCAACACATTTACGTTTTAAAATCAACCACGAAAGTTTCGGGATCATGTCTTCTAATCCCGGGATTGAAATGAATAAAAATGGGAGGCAAGGAGGGGATGATAGAAAAACAAACGATAATGGTAATGACATTTACATAAGTATTTAAAAAAAAACAGTCTTTATTTGTTGTAAGATCAATTAATTTTCTGTAGTTTGATCAGCATAAATTAATTTAGTTATTGATTTGAAATAATCAAGTGTAATGAAATTCGATACATAAGTAACTATTTTAAGTTTAATTGAATATCATCGATATATCATTTCATTGTGGTATGCCAATTTTAACGTGTCGTTAAAATTATACATATCCCAGCCGATCAAAAAATAAATGTTATATGGCCCATTAGAGGTGAAGTGAGCCAAGTGGTATGTTAGAAAAAAGAATTTTAGATGCGTTGTAATATTCTACACGTCTTAAACTATCCTAAAAGTGAAGTAAAATAAAAGTATGCAATCCACCAAAACACCAAATAAAGACGTGATTGTACTTAAAAGTTCAAAAAAAAAAGTTTAACCATTTTACTAGTTGGCTCACTTCTCGTCTAGAGAGCCCATATAAGCCTTTACTGCATATTGAGTAATACGATAAAAATATCATAGTACACCTATCCCTCGATTTACACGGCACTTTTTTTACACGTTTTCGCTTTTACACGGCTTAAAAAAGTTAACTTGAAAATTTTAATTCTTCATATTCGCAAGTAAAAAACGAGTACATAATTTTTAATTACGTGTTTTATATCTTGAATAATATCTGTAGCCTTATTATGTCGAAAGAAGTAAAAAGAAAAGTTATTTTGTTAGCAACCAAAATATTTTTTTTGGATCGTTTACAAAACGGAGAAAGAGTAATAGATGTTAGAATAGAGTAATAGAAAAAAATGAAAACTCAATTAGAAAGAGTGTAGCAGTTGGCACTACGAGTACGAGCACAACTTCATATATCAGAGATATTGAAATGGAAAACATGGATAAGGCATTAATGATTTGGATAGAGGACCAGACTCAAAAACGGATGCCAATTGATTAATGCTATTACAAATAAAGCATTGAGGATTTATGAAAAAAATAAAAAGAAGAAACCATCCTCTTCTTCATTTGAAAAGAAGCATACTTTCACAGCAAGTCATCAAATCAAGTCACAGTGATTTTTAATAGTGATGAATGATAAAAACTCTACAAACCGTTGCAATATTTTTTTAATGAATCTTTTGAATTTCATTTTTTTGTTACTCTATAAGCTTTACCTGTATTTAATTAATAAAAAAATAAGTATGTTTATAATTTTTAATAATATTGTTTTTTATGTATTTTAGAAAACAACCAAATTATGCGTTTTCCGTGTACTTTTCGATTTACACGGTTTTACATTAAAAAATATACAATTTCGATTTACACGTTTTTCTCAGGAACCTATCTACCGTGTAAATCGAGGGATAGGTGTATTTCGTTCTAAATTTTTTTAAATAAAATTAGTTCATAGCTATTTCGGCGTGCGCCAACGATGGTCACATAATCTTTCATTCTAAGTTACTTTTCATCGTCAAATTTTCTTTAATCGTTTTCAATCATAATTATTGAAATATATAAACGTTATCCCCAATAATCAAGTACACAATTAATTAAAAGCTATTGGTAATGTGATATCGGAATTCAGGTACATTTTTCCGATTCCCAGATATTAGGAATTATTTTAGTATAAACTTCATATTTTCTTTATTTCAAGCATTATTGACTGATAAAAATATAAAACTATACATAATGATATATAAAAAAGCATCTGATGTCTATGATTGTTTTGAGTAGCGGGTCAAGTATGACTGACCCATCTCATTGTTAAATTAGTTAAATAATATTTATTTTATTTATTCGGAAGAATTATTAAAAATGTGAGTAGCGTGATCTGGAAAAAAGCAGAGATGTCGAATAATCAAACTAAATTATTTTCGCCATCATTTTTTTCAGTTGTAGGTTCTCATGTCGATCGATATCTGATCAACGAAAAAGGACTCTGTAAATGTGCTGTTATAGAGGGTGGGATATTTTTTATGGGTTTTATATTGTGGGGCCAACAATACAATATCAATCCACTGTCAGGTGTATTTCACCTGTACAACGGCGTTTTGCAATCTTTACACAATCTCCACGTAGTCGTCCGTCTTCAAAATTTATTATTAACAATTCATTATAAAATTCATTTTTGTTTAAGATATACTAACGAGTTATTGTGTTTGAGTTTTGTATGAGAAATCAATCAAATTAATTTAAATAAGTACATGTTAAAGGCAATTAAATCATTTTTTTGGCTACACTAAAAATAGTCTATTTAAAATTTTAAAAGTAACTGTTATTATCCATAAACAATATCGACGTTAACATGTTTGGTTATTTAAATCTAAATTTGTTTTTTTAGTGTATTCTTTATGGTAAATATGATACATAACATCTCTCATTCTTTTCACATGATGTAATCAGTGTTTTGGCATAAAACGATAAGTTGAAAACCGACTGTTTTGAGTTATGAATGCTGACATTGATTTTAACACGCTGTATCTTGTAAAAAAAACAAGATCGGACACATTTAGTGTATTTTTATATAATTTGAACATAACATATATTCAAGTCAATTCCGATAAAAGCTAATGAGCTAAAAAACTATAAATTACTTAAAGCTTTTGAATATGTGAATCGAATTCGTTATCATCGAATTTCATGAAGTTTTTAGAGTGATAAGTTATAGTTAAAGTGCATAAATAGAGATGTAAAAATCTCATAATTATCAAAAATGACGATTATTTGATAACAATTTTTTTTTAACTTATCACCTTTTATTAATTGATTTGGCATTTACTTAGTAGAACTCCATTATAATAGGTGAAAAATATCAAAGTATTTTAGTTCTACAGTTTTTAATAATTTTTATGCGTTGATAGCAATTTCGGCTTTCACCATCGTCAGAACTATGTTTAAACTTATATTTTGCTCAGCTATATATACTATATATATGAAATAGCTATCAACGCATACACATTATTAAAAACTATAGAACTAAAATACTTTGATATTTTTAACCTATTATCACCTTTTGCCTGAATGCCGTCGATATATATGTAGTATTATGTCTTTGACAGTAAAGTTTGTAGTATGTTTAGTAAGCATTTTTTACAGGAAATTTTTATCACCTTAGTTGCATATTTTTCATATACTACACATACACTATAATATATATCCGATCGCCGTAAGCTAGGGTTACATGTTTTTAAAATGAAATCGTTAATTTTTTCATTTTTCAACTTTTAAATTATCATTTATCGAAAGCAAAGACTAAATATAATGAAATATTAAGAAAGAGTCTATATGTGCCACTTTGAACTATATTTTTACAGTTAATTTATCTAAAGTTTTTTTTGCAATCCCTCTCTAGTTCTCCCATAGATGGTATGAGAATTAATACATTAGTTGCAGAGAATCGTTGAAATATTTTGTGCGCTCAATATCGATCACGAAAATAAATAATATAACATGTAATAAAAGTACATACGAAATATACATTTAGATTACGTTCGGTCTTCGGTCAGATTAACAGGAAGCGAGTTTCCATTATGGAAACCTTATTCATTTCCTTAACCTCTTGCACGACCGAAAGGGGGGCGCGGGGGGCAGGGTACCGGGTCGCGTCTCACATCCCGAACTGCAAGCGGCATACAAAATACCTATTCAATCAAAAACGCTGGAGTTTTATGGGCCATTCGGCCGGCCATATCGCGGCTATACATCTCGCCAAATGGCCGCCTATCGCCGTCCGCCGGATGTGCGATACTGCTCGCTCCCTTTCCCGCCGAAAACATTTTTCCCGCGCTTTTACAACCGACGCGGGCGTCTCTCACCTGCGCTGCGGCCGCTCGCCGAACTCCGATTGTGTTTTCAGATTAAGCCGGCGAAGGTTTCTCATTGTTAAGACGTTATTTGATAAGCGTGTTAATTGTGAAAAGCGTATTAAATGAACAACATGTCGACATTTTTTATTTTTAACGCTGGACATTTCAATATGAATGAAATTTATTATATATTTATATGAAAATAAAATAGAGCTTACAGTAACTATTCTAAAAAGTTTTACGTTATCGTGGTCGTTTTTGCTCAGTTTGCGTATTTGATTTATTTCTCGCTTTCAACATTTTCAAAAAAAGAATAAACCTGCGTGTTACAACTTTTTTTTGTGACCAAGTTTGACTATGTCGGCTGGAAAGGGGGATACTCAAAATCGAATGATTAATGAAATAGCTAATATTATACATAATCAATGTGAGAATTTTAACTTTTCTTGATAACGTTGTTTGCGTTATGGAAGGCGGCCGCGTCACAGCGGATTTTTACACATAATAGGTGGTGGTGTTACACATAATAGGATCAAAAACGTGTCGAAAAACTTGATATGACCACATTTTCATTATATTTTTAACATTTATCATTCTGAACATTTCTGCATGGCGTCACTCAATAAACTACACAGATGTTTGACTGCTTAACAATTATTAAGTCAGTAAAATATGAAATTACGTTGTTTCGATCTATTGTTTTTTTGTATTTATTTATGTGAGCGTAATAGTTTAGAATCAGTGGTGTAGTGGGGCGAGTACGCGTGGGGTCGGCGCCATCACATTTTTCTAGGTTTAAAAAACATCCGTTATTAATGTTTATTTTTACGTACATATAATAAAATGATTTTTATAATAATGTTTTAGAAAAACGTTTCTTCGGAAACTTGTTCATTGCATACAAATATTATAATTAATCATTGCTCTCAGAAGATTTTAGTTAACACTACACCACTGTTTTGAAGATTTATCGTTCAGCCTTCAATGGCATGCTTCGTATCGTTTATCAGCCAATTTTAGTATATTTTTTACAAGGGATCTGCCTGATTGAGTTATTTGCATTACCATTTTTATTTATGGGTCTAAATGCAAATACAAGAAGTATGATTTTAAACGCCTCTAGCACGCTCTCGCTCGCTTTATTACAGAATACCGTGTAATAGCACAGCATCATACACACGACTCGGCGATAAGATTGATCCGCCGCCTGATGAATTGCGCGATTTATTGCCGCGGAATAAAAAGGCCCGGCGCTGAAAATCGCGCGCCATTATGGAAAACTATTTGGCCGTGAAAGATTTAGTGCGCGGAGCCGGTGAATAAAATATCGGCTGGGATTCTCACACACGCCGCGTGACACATGACAGATCTGGTTCACAAAACAATATTTATTGACTGACAGATAAGGATTGCTTCTTCCCGTCAAAAACGAACGCGCGAACTGGGTGGTGGGGGGCTGGAAGAGGGTATTATTCATTTATCTCTTATTCGCAGCCCATTACCTGCGCTGTAGGCGGCTGACAGTGGCGTAGTGAAATATAAGTTGACTAGTATCTTTTTTTTTTTTTATTCGATAAACTTTTTCTATTCTTTTCTGCATCACACCGAAGATGATATCTCCTCAATGATGCAGTTAAGATACATTACAGAGTTAAGATACATTAGGTACAATTTTAAAGGCAACAATAAATAATAATTACAACTATATAGATATTAATACAGGTTAATTAAATAACAAAGAATTTGTATGATTACAAGTAAAAACAATTAAATAATAATTAGCAAGAATGATAGTTAATGGGACTAATAAACAACTTTTAATTTGAGGCAGATGTGATTAAGGATTGAATGGTGAGGGACAGGGAAGGTAATCTTTGTCTCCAAAAGAAGTAGCAAATTTCTTGAAGTGACAGAAATTTTCTGAAGACGAAACTAGATCTGGATGCCCGATAGGACCATCACGATTATTTTTACATGACAAAAACAATATGTTTCTTTCTACTGACATAATCGGGCAATTCCAGAGAATATGTTCTAGTATCTCCAACATCCATGAAATAGTTTAACTTACACTGTGTTTATATTCTTTTCTGAATTAAGATTTTACTGCCCAATGTTTTTATCATTGACAAGTAATTTCAATTAAAAATAAAATATTCTTTTTTACTAATTCCACATTTATTAAATATTATTAGGCCTGATATTAATCATCACAAGCATTTTAACCACTCTAAAGCTAACGACCCACCGGTGTGTCGCATACCTAATATACTAACCACACACGTTACCCACCAGTGTGTTGTCATTATTACGACGACAATATATATTTTTTAAAGTTTGCATCATTGAAGAAGGGTCCGACATCTCTTAAGGACTCACAGAATGAATATTAAGTTTTCCTTTATTAGTTTTTAGTAAATTTCTAGCTTACAGGACAAAAAACGTTATTTGTTTCTGGTTTAAGTGATAAAAACGTACATTAATACAGGGCTATTTATACTAAACCAAGTGAAATTAATAAAGATGTAACTAACATCCTTTGTTTTTTGAGTGCAAGTACATAATCACAATTACAACTGACACATTTTTTTAAACTCTTTTCAGTTTTTTGTCATATTTTCTATACTGATCTATAAATTTCTTTCATATTTCTATTACTACTTGTTTTTTACAGCCTTTCTAGTTTTGCTTAGCTTACCATAAATTAATGTACATTATTATCAGTTGAAAATGCTCGTTATGAGCGAAACCGGTCCTGATCATATTAAATAAATGTAGCATTAACAAAAAAGAGTGTTTAATTTTTGAATATAGTGCCTATCCACCAAGTATTTACAGTGAACACTTTAAGGGCAATTTATTTCGACTCTTGTCATATATTTTTGTCTACCAATTGTTTTATGAGAACCTCTCCCATAAACATGATATTGCTTATGGCGTCCACGTGATTTGATGCTTGTTATCTCATTAATTTAGCCAGTTATATTGTGCAAAGATGAAAAATATGAAGGAGATCTTCTGTGGAAAAATTCACCAGCCGGTTAAGTAGTGAAGTTTTTGTTATCTACTTCAGGAACATGGTGTCACACAATTTTAGAAATATGGAAGTTTTCCCAGTACGTACTCATTTTCACTATAAAATGAAAATTATGTTTTTCCTCGTTAAGAGAAGCTCATTTTGAGTTTGAGATGAATACAATGAGGATTATGTTCTTATTACCAGTTCGTTTTCATTAATAGAAACAAAATCTGTATAATTAATTATTTTAAAGTATTTGCTTATAAGAATGCTGCCACTGGAAATATGTGCAATTTTGATACAGTTATTTATATAAAGTGTTTTTAAATAAAATTTACGGAATCTTAGAGCCCCGTCACTGGGTATTTTCTAGGTAGGCGGAGTGGTGCGAAATCCGCCCTTACTTACCCCAGGAAGCTAATATCTTATGGCTGTATCCTAATGCCGTTAGAATGAGCTGAATGCTTTTATTGTTTGTGGGACTGATAAGGGTGGCGATTAAAATTTACTTCGATGTCGAATGTTTGATCAAGCGTAATGCATTTGTGTATTTAGCGAGATTTGAATATGATATTTAACGATAGGGAAATATACTAATAGTTTATTTCAAGAGATCTTCAAAAATTTGTGCTAGACAAAATTATACGAACAAAAATGTGCGAGAACAATCTAGCAGGTATGTGGAAAATTGGGTTGTGCATTTAGGTACTGTAAAAACATTGTCAAGACAAGGGAATCTCATCCCCGTACCGGTTTTCGATACATTTGAATTCCGGGATTGGAAATCTCAAACTTTTTGAACAATAACATTTGATAGAAGCTAAACATATTAAATTCCAAAACATATTTTGGCAAACATTGAATGAATGCATTTGACGACAATAATAACGTTATTTAGTGCTTCTAGTTTTAAACCTTTCACGCCCTGTTCGCATTTTTAAATGCTATTATCGTTTTGCTGTCATCGAGAACTTTTTTACATAGATTAGCATATTTATAACTATCTGTCATAGCCAGTGTGAAAATAGCGTAGTTGATTGTTATATTGCTCAAAATACATTAATTATATAGAAAAAAACGTGTCAGCAAAAAATCACTCCAGTCAGATTCTATATGAACAGTATGATAAATATTATATTTCATTAGTTTTATGCACGAAAATGAAACACAGACTGAACGACGAAACACTTGATGTTCTAGTATTCTTTCGGACATATTATTCAAAAATGGTTATATTTTTCTGGATAATGAAAAAATGCTGATCGTACTTGGACTCAAACTCTTGAGATCTGTTACGGAAGTCAACGACGATGTTTGCCACTCGACGGACCTGACGTCAGATAAGACTTTAATTGCAAAGATAATAGTAATTAATATTTAAAAAATGTAATAACATAAATATCTAAATGCTGAAACTCTATTTCAAAAGTGATCATATCCACGATATCTTTAAAACGGACACCCGAGTGGAGTTTTAACCATTTCACGTAACTCTACGGTGTTATCTGGACCATGTTAGATTCGAATATGATCTTCCCCGTAGCGGGGATGTCCGCGATATATTACAAGTTGGTCTGCTTAGTGGAGTGTAAAGGGTCGATCTCATACCCAGTTATATCGCCCAACACTTACCTATTCTTAGCATGAAAATTCGGGACCGTATTTAACTTATTCAATTTAATCCTTTATCAAAATAAAGCAGATTATAATAGTCAGTTATAATACTAAATTCATTACAGATTTTAATATGAAAAGTCAAAAAAAATCGCGATAAAAATTGTAGAAAATTTGCATAAAATATGTAGCGTATAGTTTGCATGTCTAATAACATAGAGGCTTATCTAGATTTTTGCGGTTATGGGATATCGCAGTTTTTCTGAAATGTACATCTTTGAGGAAAAATAATTCAAATAAAATAAAAAATATTTTTCTTTTCAAAATCCTTGTATGTAACAAGAATTCAGTGTTTTTTGCTATCTATCCATTTTGTTTCCCTTTCATACACATTCTATTAGTATGAAGTTATCCGTAGAGGTCAAAAGTTTGGCCGCCCATGTTATAAAGCATGCTAATTGTCCTTATTTTTTCATGCAATGAATTAACGTGAAGAAATTTCCATTTAATATTTACATAATGGTTTATTTACTCTTATATCAATACTTATAACTGTTAGCCCAATATAGCTGGCTTAACAGTTGTTGTTGTTGTTGTTTTTTTCATATTGTTTATATGTTCATATGCTCCCAATGTGGAGCATATGGCCTTCTAATGGAGGTATCACAACATAAGTTTTTTCTACGACAACTTTTTATTACTCAGTCGCTCAACCTCACTTAAAAGAATTATAAAGAGGGAAAGAATTATAAAGCTAGAACAGGTCTAGAGGTTAACTAATCGCTATTGCTACAAAAGGATCAGAAGAATGGGAGGAGAGGAAATAATGTAAATTGACATCACAAACACCCAGTCTTCGATCACAACTTTGAATTGAATAATTCTCGAATTCGGGAATCGAGCCCAGACCTGATGGGGCAAGCTCTAACCAACTGGGCCACAGCAGGCAACAGTTGTTACAAGCACGTAAATACATGCCGCTAATACTCAAAGATCATTTAATTTTAATATTTTTATTTAAATTATACATATAAGTTGTACAATATTATGTGAGTGTTTATTATTTATCGGTTATGAATATGCGTTTCTAATAATGATTATTTTATCATTCTAACATCGTCCCATCTGTTTTAAGCCCAAAAGAACTTTTTTTTTGCATCATCTATCAACGAATTACTGAAATTACAAGAACCCGTTAAACCCCCCATGTAGAAGTCAATAATATTAATATGTACAAATCCAAACAAAACTTCTGAAAAATCTATGCTTATTTGATTATGGTGAAAGTAAAATCTATTTTAAATGAAGCCTTCACATAAGTAGTAAATATCTGCGACATACCTATGTTAAAAGTTACAGTATCAATAGAAAGAACTGTTTGAAATAAACCGATATTTGATGACTTATTCGATTAATACACGAGAAACATTCGTTGACTTAATCCACATATTCTTTGAATTTCATCGTATACGTAACGGAGTATCTTTTTACGGAAGTACGTTTATTCATAAATGATCTTCGGCTTAGTTTCAAGCAACGAGATTCTAATTTGAGTTTCTTATCATTATAATAATAGCAACGTTCAAAACGTTATCAGGGCAGGCAGGCGCACCACAAATTCTAACAACTCAGCAATAAACAAAATATCTGAAGATTGACACAAAGACGGCAGAGCCCGCCACCCCGACGAGACTAAAGATATCACTTAGAGTGTCATAACGGCCGTTAGTCCGTTGATAACGGCGCCCGTTGCTGGGCGTGCGGATAACGGATAACGGACCGTTTATGTGTGAGGCTGGTCGGGCGAGCAAGCTCTACGCCATTGTGGAAAGCTAATGGGACCGGTGGAAAAAAGATAAGCACCCGCGAACGGTTGGTTTCTACCTACATCTCTCGCTGCTACAATTCTACTTTTCTTGTTCTACTCAGCCACTTTTTTCCATTTGTACTATTTTAGCGTTTCCAAAATACGAAGAAAATCTATACAAATATAAAGTAAAAATTAATTCAAATAGTAATTGATGCATATAAAAGAGTTATTCTTATGAACAGCAAAATATGTTTTCTCTCAAAAAATTTAACACTTACTTTCAGTTTTAAAGGTTTTGAAATTATCTTACATTTAAAAAAAATCACTACTCGTTATCTTCTGTTAAAACTCATCTAAAAGTGATAATGAAATTTCTAATACACGTATTAAACGATAAGCAAAAAACTTTTTGTGTTTATAAACTAAATATTTTTTTACCATGTAAAAAGTTTACTTTATACCATGGATTCAAACCGTCAATTTTTATATTGGTTTGACCTCGGCTTTTACGATTTTCGGTTCAGCTCTGAAAGGGGAAATACCTAAGAACTAGATATATTGCACTGACGACACCTAAAGTTGAGAGTATGACCATGTAATCGCGTGTTTTAGCATATATTAATCTAAAAAATCTTTGGTTCAGTTCCAGTTCGACGTATAGAATATCCGCTGAATTAAAAGCAAATAATGAAGTTATTAATATCACATGGTAATCATCTACTATGTGATATGTATCTTGATCAGACAACATTGCGACAACTTATTTGTATGTAAGAATGGAATCCGTTCTCTATACTTATAAGTATCTAAGAAAACTGTTTGGTTAACACTTTGAGTGAGATATTCGTTCATTTTTGTAAACAAATTAATATTTATGTAATAGACACGTGTATTTTTACAATGGACAGCCATAAGCTATTTTTCCAGGAAATTCTAGAAATAAACAGAGCGCAATTGAACAGTCTACCGATTTTAAATGAAATATTAAACATGCCTGGATCGCCACTGTTATAACCTATATAAATATAGTCATAAAACCATTTCCGACAAAAAAAAAATATAGTTCTTAAAACTACTCACTACTCAAATCTGTGGGCATTCCCATGGGCTTATCCTTTTCTCCAACAATAGCTTTAAGCTTAGTGATGCATTTATTTCTTATATAAACACGAAATATTCATTTGCTAAGCGTCAGTTAAAGTTCATCCGTGCACTTAAATGCCTGAAGATGCCTAAAGGCGAAATCCGGGTCGTTAGTGACAAAATCTGTGTGAATGTACATAATTTGAACGATTCAAATTTAATTATTGTATCATTTAGGTTTGCAGATAAAATTTGATCATTAAACTATTTTTTTTAATTCATTTTAAAACTGATAATGTTATAAATATTTAACGGTTGATGAACCAGTGCACGGCTCTGGTCTTTAGATGTTTTGACGTCGCGGCGCCTTTTCGAGACTACGACGCCGTTTTGCGATGCATGCTCTTTTTAATGCGTGTACATAAGCAGCCTTGTCGTTTGACGGGAGGAGAAAATATAAATATGAATAAAATAAAGATTAGAAGTCACTTAAACGACTAGAAAACTTAACGACTGTAGTTTATCTGTAAATTTATATAATAATACAAATCAAACGTTGTAGACACTCCATACTTCATACCACAGTATAGTTATTTGTCAAGGCTAGTTTCAAAAACTAATTTTAAATTTAAGAAAGATTAATAGGAATGGTTAAAACAGTTTTTTTTTAAAATATTTATAATATTGATTAAATACTATATTTCCTAATTATGACATTATTAAACAAATTAAAACTAAACTAGACTAAGTAATGAAATTTATATTAATTTAATTATGTATTTCAATTCCTAAATAACTGAATAAAAGTGCTAGTCATAATTCTATCAGTGATGTTGTAAATTGGTTGTAATTTTTTGACAGTAAACAACATTTAAATGATATCGTAGCCAATGAGACGTGCTTTTGGGGCCTCTAAATCTAAGGGGCTCAAAAACAGCGTATATTACATAACCCATTTATTTTTTTTGTTCAGGTTTTTTTTTCATGAAATTTTCTGATGTTCTTATGTTATCGGAAAAACAGGGCCTCCAAATTTTATTGCGCCTGGGGCGTCTCATGTCCTTAATCCGCCACTGATCGTAGAAAAGTATTTCATTTAATACATAATCATTTGTCTATGATTTTTTAAATTCATTTATTATACGAGCATTTAAACTCTTTTAAATTAATTTACTTCTACAGATTGAGCCTTTTTAAAAATCATATTTTATTGCCGGTGGAATGGTGATACAATTTCGTTGCTTACTATTTATCGGTCCGGGAGTATGGCCACACGTAGTCATAGACGTGTATCTTCAATATGGGAGCATTTGAATATTATAAGGAGCCCCCCACCCTTAGATTGCCGCCTACCTAGCCGAAGGCGGCCACCACGCTGCACAAATCGCGATCAAAATGTTTGGTGTTGTAGAAAGATAACGTGGTCCATGTGTCCCGACCGAGAAGGTGGGCGGGTAAAGGGGGGCAACTTCATCTCTGGGGTAAGGTATTTGGTGGGCGGCTTCGGTGATAGGGGATGTGGGGCAGGTGAATATTTTGTAAGGGGGTGTTTATTTTATTTCATTCATTCGGAAATGAATATCTTGATAACGATTAAACAATGGGTTCATATGTAACATTTAGAAACACATTTTTCACAAATCAAATTAATTTTCGTTTTTCATTTAACTGTTTTAATGAGATATTCTACATATTATAACTATTATTTTATGAGTAGTAAATTGAGCAAGTTTTATATATGGTCTATAACAATATAATAGATTCCTTTTACATAAAAATACTAGTTGTGAATACAATTTACTTCTTGGAAATTCAGCAAATTTTACAAAAAACAGAACAACATTACATACGTATAAGAAGAATATAAAATTAATATAAAAATATTTCCTTCCAGAAGAATGATTATACAGTGTGGATCAACATTATTATATTATTTAATTACTGTAGTTATGCCAAGAAAATTACAAATCAATCAATATGAATAATACCCTTACATTTTGATTATTTCAATAAAAATAATAAAACATTTTTAGTACTTTTTCCACAAAAAGTGGGTTTGTTATAATTATGAGGATTTTTTGAAAATATTAATGACCAGATAATAACATAGGAATATTTAAAATAAATCTAGGGTTTTAAGCCTTTAAATTAATATTTAATGATAGTAAGTGCTTGAATTATTAATAAATGACAATTATTTAAAAGGGGTACAACAATGGTGAATTTGGTAAATAAATATAACAAACCCACTTAATTCATTGAAACTTGTATACATTCAATTTTCGCTAATTTACATTTCAATAGCCTTTTAACTTAGTGATTTACTTATATTTTTGTATATAAACGATACAAACTGTTTACTACGCGTCAGTTCAAGTACATCCGTGCACTTGGAATGCCTGAAGATGCCGAAAGGCGAAACCCGGGTTGTTAGCGACAAAATTCATGGAAAATTACAAAATTCAAATTTGATAAGAAATACAATGAAACAGTGATATTTATACAAAAGTTAAGTATGAAAAACAAGGTATGACAAACAATTGGTATTACAACTAAGCAAATGAATTGAAGCAAAATACAAAAAAAATAAACTATAAATAAAAAGTTGAAGACCGCTTAGCAATGCAAACTATTACAACAAAAATCAATTAAGTATGAATTATCATTAACAAAGTAAAATTCAACAATTAGTGTATATAATAAATAAATCTTAATGTCTGTCAACCATAATTGGGTGTGGAAATGGGTTTTTATTATTTGTTATATTTAAGGGATTTGAATCAAAATTTAGAATACAAATAGTGTTACACTATATAAAGTCTAAGGATGCTTCTCAGTGAGACGAAAACCTTTTTGATTCTTTTAATGATTCTGGCCATTCACGAGACTGTACTGTCTTTGTGGATTAGTGAATATTTTTATCACTGGAAGAATGAATGTATAAATGCGTAAAATCAATATTATTTTCATAATTTATTATGTATTTTTATCAGCTCCAGCACAGCAATGATTTATGAGGTTTATGATATTCTTATTTAATGCAGCTAACTATATTCAATGTACCCCCTGCGCAAGGGGTTGTTATAAATATTCCTTGTAAGGCGTAGAAGCTTGCATGGAGTCCGCGTGAGATAAGGATGTACCTCACACTTGATTTCCTTTAGATTTTTCATCTGGCAGTTGCCCCCCGTTCTATTTCACCCTACACTCCCCAATTCCGTGCGGTAAGAGGGTACTATGGGGTTAGTCTTCCTCATGTTTTCCGTACCCTTACATTTTTATTGAGTGTTTAATATTATATTTGAAATGAATATCGAAAAGGTGATAGCGCCAGATCTGAATGTTTATTTTATCAATATTTTTTGTTCAAAATACTATTTAACTAATATTATTTCATTGATTTAACAAAATCATGTTATGTAAATCAAAGATATCGCGTAACATCATATTTCGTATGTTTCTTGTGATTAACGTTTAAATCTTGTAGACAGTTTTATTTTTTACATCAGGGGTAGAGAAATTTGTGAAATAATAAAAAAATAGAGCGTTTAAATTGTTTTATAATTATAATATATTAAATATAATTTGCCATACTACGCAGTTGAACCACTAACCATGTTTTGACCAACACTACGTTGCAATATTATTTTTTGTATAAAATAACAAAAAAATTATTAACCTTCCAATAAGAATATATTTGTTATAGTCTTGGAATAAATATATATATATGCTATTTAAAAGCGATAATTAAGTATTTTCTTTGGACGTAAAAATAAATATAAACTGCTAGGTATTTATTCTAGCAGGTCGTTTTTTAAAATATTATTATTCACCTTATATATTATCCAGATAATCATAGTTAGTTATAATTAATTAATTCATAATTAAATTTGAATCGTTCAATTTTTCAAAACATTAATAGGTTTTGTCACTAACGTTCTGGATTTAATGTTTTGGAATCCATCGGCATTTAAGTGCACGTATGCACTTGAACTGTCTTTCAAACTTATGAAACTGTAAAGATATGATCTATCTAAATTGGATATATTAGAATTCCATAAGCACCTCTAATCCTCTTTAAAAAAGCGTTGATTGTTGTTTAATAATTTCATTAATGCAATATATAATATCACAAATTATTTTTAGCAAACTATTGTCTTCTTTTAATCCCCAATCCTGCAATCTGAACCGGTAACCCACGGCGCCATCTCACCCCGCTCTCCCCGGTTATTCTGTTATTTCGTGGTGCTACGAGATAGGGCAGTAGGCGAGAGCAAAGGAAGGTGGGTGGGGGTAGATTCTCCTCCATATCGTGGCAAAAACAGATAACGCTGCAGCCCATGTCTGTGTACATCATTTATAATATATACAGGGAGCGAGAGATGTAGATTCTGGGACCTTTTAAAAGCGATATCGCCCGTTTATTCATATATTGCGTGAGAAAAACCTTTTTTTGAGGACTATCGCGAGGCTTTTGAGGGAGGCTGACGTGGACGGTAGCCAATAATGTGCTTTCATAACGGATATCGATGTATCTGAGACGCGGAGCTTTTTAAAAAGGCTGCCGCGAGGGCAGTGAAGCTTTCGCATATTTCGCATATCATGTGGACCGTTTTATCGGCGGTCTTATAAATTGAAATTATTTTTTATGACATTTTGTGCGCGCCACATAAAACTAAAAAGAGATATTTTGACAATTCGTCAGGTAGAATCAAATATATTGTAAGATATTTTATTTGACAAAATGAATAAATGAACATTCTAAGAAAAGTATTATTAGGGAACAAATTTAATGATCAGAGTTTAAATCAAATTTTGGTCAGAATTCATATAATTTTTTTTGTCAGAATTAAAATATTATACGGCCCGATTTTTATAAACATTTTGGTAAGGTTAAATTTTTTTCAATTTCATTTGAACTATGACCATTTAATATAAATTCAAACCAATGTGATTATGACCAAAACTGTATTAAAATTCAAATCGAAAAAATACGAGCTGTATTATTATCTCATAAATAATATTTTAAAGAGATTAATTTAATTAAATAATTGCTAATTCATAATTTTATGAATAATATATATTAACGAAGATTTGACACAAAAACTCTGAACTGCAAACATTATTAATAAGAGACAGTTTTCTCGGGAGAAAATATTGTTTACATGAATATGTTTTGGATCATTTTGTAAATTACAAATTTCTGTGTTGAAAAAACATTTACGCCATAGCAAACAGGTGATACATTGAAAATATATAACAATGTTTAATAAAAAAAATCATGTTCCATATAATATTAATTTCTTTTGTTTTTTATTTACAGTGCAAGAGTAGTCTTAATATTGAATATATATACATATTTAGAATCCGAATAATTTCGATTATTAAATTATTGTTTACTATTTGTACTATGTTACTTATGTACATTGAAAACAATTTTTCTCAATTTACACTAAATTTTCTTCGTTTTTTAACATGTTTTCAATCAATGTGATATTTTATTATCTGCAAGATAAAATTGTTCTATCAATATTATTAGTTCAATTAAAATAAAACCGGCTTAACTATAGTTGAAAGATACATCTGTATTGTCTTTAACCTGGATAGTGCATACAATCACATTATCAGTAAAATATAAAAATATAATCAATGTCAATTCTAGATAATCTAATAATAGACGAATATACTAATATCTATTTTAGTTTTTTATTAAAACAAACATATATATGTACGGTCGACTGGGGTCGCAATACCGGGTGAATAAATCAAAGTCAGTTTTGTTAACTTTCGGGTTTCTATGGGATACATTCACATTTAAAAACTGTTCCCATTTCAAAGATTCGCTAAATACCAGCTAAATATTTTTTGGTATTTATTGTAATCTTCATTGATACCTCAATAAATGCAATTAAAATATTACGCTGATTTATCTGGAGTCACTTTGTACCCCGTCGCTCCTCGAGTCTATTTTCGACGTTTCGTTACTTAAGTGTTAAAAAATAAAACATAATTGAAAGGCACGTCAATACTGGACTCTGTCAATATTAATACAACTCTTTGCAAATCAAAAATATTTTAATTGACCCAAACAGTTTTTTTTTTAAATATCTGATGGTTTTTAAACATGCAAAATTTAATTTTGGGCCTATTTTCAATACCGAATATTTTTCGATATTTTTGCATTAATAAAACTAGTATTTAAATATTCGCCACCCGTTATGTGTATGCAGCCGCTGTTTCAAGCCGCCTTCCAATATGCAATGACGATTAAGAAAATAAATTATTTTCTTCCTTTATTCTTGTCCTCTTTATCGGGACTGCATGGGACCAATATTTTAACCATGCTTGAAAAAAGATAAAGGTTGAAAGATAAAAGAAGAAGTGACACTTGTTCAATCATTTAATTAATGTAAGATGTGTATCCGTATACTATGATTCCACCGTGGCTGAAGAGGTTAATCTACTCCACGTTGAATCTAAAGAGGAATCAATAACTAACTAACTATTATTTCACAGTATCATCCTTCTTTTATTTTCCTGCTCTAACAGAGATAAAAAGATTGACCAACATTTAGTTGTCGCTGAAAATTTTCCGCTTAAAATATATTTCACGCCTCACAAGTGCTTAATAATAAAAATGACATTTGGATCTCAAAAAATATAGATGAGTTAATGTTAGTTTCAACAAAGTTCTGATGAAGGTACACGCCGAAATAGCTATCAACTACATATATATTCAATTGTATTTGTAGAATCAAAATACTTTTTACTATTTTTCATCATATTACAATAGAGTTCTACCAAGTAAATGTCAATTCAATCAATCTCAAAACACGCCTTATAAACATGAGTGACAAGTGTAGTTCCTGATAATAAAATTGAAGTAGATATTGTAAAGTCACGAATCCATGCAACTCAATCAAGTTAGTGCTTCGCCCGAAGAAAAAAGAAATTACACTTTTGACGTGCGTACGAGTGTGCGATATAACATTTAAATGTTATTCCGTCAGTGTCAAAAAGTTTCCAGATTTTAAATGTGATATATTTTGATTGGATAAGAATACATAATGAACAATCACACATTCATTGCGATTTAAATGACAATACAACACCAACACTACACTCGGTGCATCTCTCACTCCATCAAAGGGTGATGCGGGGCAGGATTCAACGGGGTTTCGCGATAGAGGGAGACGAAGGCTTATTGAAATAAAACAAAATCAGCTGTAGCGTAGAAGGGGGCTGTTTGGAGCCAGCCGATAAGCTTTCCGATTCTATCTCGTTAAAAGGGGAAACTCATCGGTCTGGTGACTTCTTTTCGAATTTCAATTAAAATTATTTTAAACACTTGGAAACACAATATATTTATTTGATACAAAGGAAAACACATAATGAAACGTTTTTTTATTTTTTTATAGAATGTATACATATCAGAATAGTAACTCACTAACCCAGTACATAGGTGATGATTATTAATTATTTAAAATCTTACAATAATTAAAATGTGGCATTGAGTTAATTACTTACTTTATCTTAAAAATGAAAGGCCAATTTGTTTAAATACTATGTAAATGCGGTAAAATTAACTTGTTCAGGAATTAATCATAAAATATAAGGGTAAAGGTCTCTTAGCGACAGCGAATATATATTATATTAATATATGGTAGAATGCAATTATTATGGATAAAGAAAACATATGCGCTGAATGTATTTCACTTTTAATTTAACCACGATTGGTTTCACTTTGTAATTAACCTTTCTTTATTTTGATACAAAACTTAAATCTGTGAAAGGCAAGAAAATATTCGCTAGTGATAACTTTTACAAGAATATTTTTTTCAGAAAGTTTTTTTAAGATTTTAGAAAATAATATTTAAAACGATATTTTAGATACGGTTACCAGAGAGGTCCACCGCCCTGGCCGCATTTCCGCCCGTTTCCCCGCCGCCCAGCGCCGCTGCCTCTGTGAAAACATATATGAAATATATTCAATCTGCGAGTGAGCGATAAGCAACGCCTTCAGCCGCCCACCCCGCTGGTACATCCACTCCACCCACATCCACGGCGTCCCACCCTTACCCACCCTCTCTCGCGGCGGGCGGAATGACTTTAACGTTGTCGATTATTCAATTCTCTTTCGCATAAAGGTGTTTATAAAAGTTGGGGATGAAACGTAATGTCGATAAGGAAGTGTTTTGTTATGCGATTTTCCCACCCCCGATTGTAATATGATATGATTTTACAATCAGGAAGTCTTGTAATTTTTCTTCAAACTTCTACTTAAATTATAAAGCTCTACATTAAATAATGTACCTGTTGATCAACATTGACTTAAAATTACAGTATTAAAAACGAAAAAGTATTTTTTTTTGTTTATTATAACAAGCGAGAAAAATGGTTTCTTATTAATTTGAGAGAAGGTATATGTATAAAAACATTTAAAGAGAGAATTGGTATACAATTGTTTATTATTTTGCTTTTATACATGAATATGCTATACTTGAATGTACATACAACGGGATAGAATCGTGAAACTAGTGAAAGCTCAGACAAATAAAAAATGAGCACCGAGAAAAGATTATTGCGTCAGAAATTGTATGGTTTTAATTTGTGGAAAAAAACCACTTGTCTAGCCTAGTCTAAAAAACCAGAGCTGTTGAGTTGGAGTCGTAGTCGGAAAAACCGGAGAAAAATAATATAAAAAAATATTGGTGAAATCTTCTAGAATCTATTCTATTAACTAGAGAGATCTGTTGGTATTCAGATATGCTAGTTAAACGGAGATATTTGAAAAATAAATTCGTAGTCGAATTCAGAGTTTGTTTTTATTTATTTAAAGCCGGAGTTGGAGTCGGAGTAATCTTTTTTTGACCAACTCTACAGCCCTTGTAAAAACGCATCTTCGCCAATATTGTAAGAACACGTGACTATTTTTTTTTTATTGATTTTGATGTCTTATATCACTGGCACATTTTTGTGTTTACATATATCTTCATTTTAAACGCGGAACGCATTAAATAAATATATCAATACATGGCGCAAGCCAAATTTGTTTTATTTTTGCAGTAATATCGTTGTTTGTCTCTGCTGTCAAATATACCCAACTTTGAGATGAGTGGTCTTGCAGTATTGGCTACATTATGCAGATTATGCTTCAAGGAAGTTTCAGCTCTGGTAGCTTAAAAATATAGCTCCACCTAACGACCAGCGTCATCCATTATTGCGAAGAAAATGTATTCTTTCGATAATCCGGTATTTACATTTCAACTGTCATCACAATCCTATTTTCTTAAGCAGAGAAACGAATTAAAGTAAATGCTTGGGCTTTTTTTATAAAAACAGATAATTTACAGATTACAGATTACTTTAGTATTTTTCTAGAACATGACTGACTGTTCATCACACCATCTGCCAAGTGCTGAAATAGATATGATGAATACGAATTACTAAATATTATTTTTAAATTTCTTTGTATTTCAGTAAAACGAACATTTTTTTTCCACTTTAAAAATATCATAATAATAACGATACCAAAAATCATAACTATCAAAAGATTCCCAGCCTTATCTAACCCTACCCTGGAATGGATCACGTTTCATCTCCACCCTTTCCGTTCAGAAAGCACTCTCACCCTTCTTCGCTCTCGTCCCTGACCATCCCCATTCTCCCCCTCCCCGTCACCTAGGCACACTCGCTCTGACTCTATTATAAGAAATCAATTCTGGCCGGTGTTATATTCCTGTGAATATAAATATTATATGCTGAAACGGGAATATAACTCACACTGCATGACCCCAAGGGCTCGTCGTGATGACATGTTATTTTGTATATGCCATCTCACCGGGATTTTAATAGTGTTCAAATTCAATAACATCAGATCCACATTTCATTGTATTAAATATGTATAACTTCAGTTTTATTCAGTTAGTTTTTTATTTATTTTAAAATTGGGATAATTGTTTATTGATTAAATGTGTAAATATTGTAAATTTGTCAATCTTAAAATGAAAAAAAAAACTTAGTCTCGTTTAACTTTTTTAAAAATATGAAAAATAGCATCTGAATCGGTTTCGTTTAGAAAATTTATCCATTATCAACCGAAAATATAAATTTGAATAGGATAATATAAATTAAACGTACGTTTAATTTTACCAATACGGTATAAAGCGTTTTTAAATATAACAAAAAAAAAACAAATTCTGTCATAAATTACTAAATTAATTTAATTTTATAAAACACACCGGCATATCAGTCATAATCAAGGCTATTAATAAAAAAAATACACTTACTTTAGAATTTAAAATCATTTTTATAAATTGATAGGGAATTAAGTACTTACAGTCAATTCTTGATGGGAAGGCATTGGATTTAAAAAAAAAACATTTTTACGTATTCCACTGACAAACTGATTCGGTTTTTAATTATCGTTACGAGCGAAACCGGTCCTGATCTTTTTAAATAAAAGTGGAGCCAATACATTTTTTTTTATTTTTTGAATATAGTCACGATCAACTCAAGGAAAGAAATCGTCACAAACATCCATATTATCAATTATTAAATTGAAAAAGTGACAAAAATTCAATAGTTGTTTAAAGGAAGTGTTTTATGATAAATTGCATTTCTTTATCTGTCATAATCGGTATTTGAAAAACAATCTATGATTGCTTCTGTGTTGTGATTTATTTCTATGCAAAATAAAAATCGATAATACCTGATAATACCGCCTTTAGTTTATTCACGAGCTGGCCTTTTCGTGTTTAACATATCCATTATATTCAGCATGCGTCCTTTTTCTTCTATCGTGTCACAAAGGTGGCAGACCGGAAGGCTGTATGATACCGCCATAAAGTTGAAGCTTTCATGATATAAAGTTTGGTTGGATATTCAGTTAATGCTCTTCCTATATCCGCTCCAGTCATTTCCGCTGAGCGCTCTTGTTTCAATTCATTATAGCCATAATGCAGCGAAATGAAGGAAAAGAGTTTTCTCCCGCTGCCACACACTCTGACACAACAACTTTGTTTATACTCTAGCCCCAGTGTTGCCGTATGAACGAGATTAATGTATCCCCAGATGTCACCGCACAAAAACAGGCTTGATATTTCCAGTACTATCTTAATATTCTGCAAAAATACGAAACGTTAACACTCAGGTATTTTCATATTTCAAGAAAGTAAATATTAAATAATAATACAATCTTCAGAAACGATGTTCGTTATCTAGAGAAAAATTTCATCATTACATATTTAAATATTTCAAATTGTTTATTCGTTAAATAAAACTGTTCCTTTGTTTTTCAATATAACAATCCTATAAATAATATACACCTGACAAGCTTTTTGCATTGTTTTGAAATAGAATAGTCTACAAACCAGAATAAATATTTGTTTTCTTTTTCAATCCATCTCCGCTCCCAATGTAAAACATATTGTCTCCTCATGTACACCAAATATTTTCTACACGAACCGTTTATTACTCAACCTCTCCTTTTCTAAGAGAGCAGGGATATAAAGATAGGGCTAGGACAGGACTAGTGGTAAGCTAATCATTATCGCAACGCCCTTTTACGGGATATTAAGGGTGGTAGGGAATTTAAGAATTTACATACACCCATGTATTCGGATATAAATCTTTAAATCAATATATAAAAAAGCGTCCGTACTGGGATTCGAAAATGTGGCCTGTGACCGAAGCCAACGGCGTTGACCACTCGACTAAGCAGTTGAAATATTTATTCTTACTTTATTTCGCTTTTAACACTATATGAATACGAAATATCCATTTTTTTTAAATATTATTTCAAAGCGGATTAACAGTGAAGAAAATGTGTTTTTACATTTCTTTCACTTAAATCAATTTAATATATTATCTCTTATGCCATTTACACGCACACACGCGACATTAATATTTACTCTTATTGTGATGCTAATTTTAAGTCCACGACAATAAAACTCCAGAGTCCACAATTCCGATCAGATAAAAAAGCTTTCGAATCTAGGCTTGAAAATACCGTACACGTAAACTTTTCAAGGCTTTCACGGCGAATTGATTTAAGATCTCGGTTTCATTTACCCCCCTCGGTTAAGTGTTAACTGCTGCTTTCCATTTACAAGACAAAGTAAACTCTTTTAGCAAACAGGTGTAAATGAATATCAGGCGTTATTAGGTGCGTGACATTTTATGCATATTAGGCTGACAGAAATCCGCAGGAGGTCTCTCTCTGCTACGTGGCGTGTGTTCATTTAATCCCCTACTATTTGCAAGCGCTTCTCAAGTACTATTCGACGGCAATTAAAAAATAAAATACACGTTGTTAAATATATCCGATTTGCTTTTTTTAAAAAATAACATTTAGTTTGTATATAATCGTGTGTCTTCAATTTTAAAAAGACGTTTCAGTGATAGTTCGAATTAATTGTAATAAGTACCGTAAGTATTCAAACATACTAAACTGAAAAAAAACATTTGTTTAAGTAAAAAATAATTTAGTGTCAAATTTCGTTCTTAAAGATGATTCTTCTATCTCTAAAAATAAGTCGTAAGTATATTATCTGCCAAACAATTTATTGTAAAATCGGTTGACTGCTTTATTAAAATTAATTAAAAATCATCTCCACATTTTTTCTACGTGTTATCTATCGTCCATACTTTGCATCCCATGTCACGAACTGTAAAAATCTTCATTAAATTTGTTGAATGTCTTTTTTTGTTGAATGTAAAAAGTCCACAATATTGTTAATTACAATATTTAACACTTTTAAGGTGATATATTAAATTTTTTTTTTTATTTTAGCGGTATTTTTCAATCGAATCCGGTCATTATCTGAAAAGATAATGTAGAATTAGAACAACAAGTATTTTTGTATGCAATCTTTATGTTAAAACTCTTTCAGAATAAAGTATATATATAGCAGTAAAGACATCACAAACACATAAGATCTCGAACGTTTAATAAAAAGACATCGAAATTGAAAATTTGGTGGTTTGGTTGGAATCTAGACGCATAAAACTAGCCAACTTCTTCAAATCTTGTTAGACTACTGCATCTCTGAAAAACTATGAAAAAAAATTGATTGTTGGTTGAGTCTTGTAAATAAAAAAAATTGCTGTACTCGTCAGTGATAATGTAATATGTTACTCATATTCGCTGATTGTTTGTTTTTATCCATAAATCAATATAAAACAATCCATGGAAATCCAGAATATCGCATAGTTTCCCATCAGAATGAAAATTATATTTTTAACTCTTTAGAATGATAAGTATTATAAAACCAAGCTCGTCTATCCAACATGGAACGCTTGATAATTTTATTTTGAAACTTTGAGGAACTTCCCTTTAGCATTAGATTGATAACCGTTGATATGACCTCCTGCGTACATATGATCGCCTAATACCGAAAAACCTATTTCGGCAAAATTAATTCGTAGACTTGTTCGTTCACGCTCGACGGCGGAACAAATTAATGGAGATAAAGTCGTAACAGGGAAATTATTCCGTTCGCTTAACTCCCGGCTTCTTGTTACAACCGACAAACTTTAATAAGGGCTTTGTAAAATTGTTAAAAGACTTAAGAAATGGCGTGTTTACTTTCACGCACATTGCACCAGATTGACCGTCAGTTTTTTAGACCGTTTTTTGAAGAAGCGATATTGAATGATAAAGACTGGTCTTTGTAATTTGATAAATTGTTATTGTAGCAATATGAATTTATTTCGCTATAGAATAAAATTCTCATCAGATAATCAAACGAGAGCAGTATAAATATTATGTATTGAAAAAATAGTCAAGTTATAGTAATAGCCGCTATTTTTGAAAATATTATATCGAATATTATAGAAAACTTAACATGAACCAATAAGCTAAAATTCAATTTTAAAACTACAAAGTAAAAGCATTAATAGGACGTCGAGAGGTGAAGTGAGTCAACCAGTAAAATGGTAAGACATTTTTCTTGTACTTTTAAGTACATACAATCACGTCTTTATTTGGTGTTTTGGTGGATTGAATATTTTTAATTTCCGGAAATAACACTATTGCAATGTATATTAACTTCACTTATACGATAATTTAAAACGTGTAGAATATTACAACGCGTCTAACTTTTTTCTAAAATACCACTTGGCTCACCTCACCTCTAGTGGGCCCTAATAATTTCATCCACTTGATATTCATTATCTTCTAATTTAAAATACTACGTACTACTATTTGTTATGTCACTTGTTAAAAAAGTTTTTTAGTTTTATGAACGGTTAATGTAAGGAAAGTGTTGATAATAATAGAAAAATTAGTTAAATAATTCGTTTTTAAACTCAAAACTTTAGTTCTGCTTAAAATATCGAGACGCCGTGTTGTTTTATTTACACAAATAATACTGTATTAAATATGTGTTATTTAAAACTTAGTAGGAAAAATAATTAACTAGGAATTTTATATACTTTTTACATGACCGCGAGGGATAATTTAGAGGAAAGAGGTAGCAGGGACGGCTAAGAAGATGAAAGCAAGGCACCTGTTGCACCGTTCATTACCAACCTGTTTACTCTAAATCTTTTCGTAAAGATTTCTGAACAAATACGAAATTTGTTCAATTAACTGATCATTACGTAACCACTGCAAACTACGTATTCGGTGCATATTACTGTATTTTATTGAAATTACTTGTTGAAACTACACGGATATTAAGCAAAAAATGAAATAAATATGTTATCTTGTCAGATAAACGACGGATTTCAAGAAGCATTTCCAAAACAAATTAACAAAATCTTGTTTTACCTTTGTAATAATGTTGGCTTGTCGAAAAAATAAATTTGAATAAGCAATGGTTCGATTGTTTCGATTATGCAATCGTATTAAATTTATTATAAATTAAAACAAGAAAAACAGTCACGTAATTATTAAATGATATTTGATGAAAGATAAAGATACTGGGTATCGTTATATAAGCAAGATAAAACTATTTCTCTGAAAATAATACCGATGATGAGTTCCAAAATATTCCATATACTGTCAAAGTGGGCACCGAGATATCAAGATATCATGTCCAAAGATCTATCTTTGGGTCAGAGTTCAAAAGTTCTCGTTGGTTATCAGTATTAGTCTGATATTTTGGACCAAAGTGGCTGATAAGACGACAGTTTCGGGTCTGATAATAATTCTTAACACAAATTCGATATCGAATCTCGTAAAATTTTTATGCCGCCGAACTGGATTTGATATCGCATTATTATTTTTGGAAATTTATCGTTACATTATGGTTCGTATCAAACGCCGTATCTCCTATGGTTCCACTTATGTTATGCAACAGCAAACTAAAAGAGTTTGATTTAAGATTTCGGCTGAAGGTGCTTGGCGGAATTTCAATATGAAATTTGAATCGTTCAAACTATGTACATTCTCACATATTTTGTCACTAACGACCCGGGTTTCGCCTTTCGGCATATTCAGGTTTTTTTCAGGTCAAAATTTTATATCGGCAAAACAGAAAGGACACTGAACATCAGAGTTTTAAAACACATGGCAGCCTTTAGATTGAAAAAAGACACGTCTACTTTTGCTAATCACTTAATTTCGGAAGGACACGTGTTCAATCAGGAACAAGGGATAAAAATGTTACACCCAAATACGGACAGCCATCAACTCTTTCCAGGAAATTTTGGAAATAAATAGAGCACAATTGCATAGTCTTCCGATTTTAAATGAAATACTAAACCTACCGGGATCTAAACTTTTATACCCTATATAAATATAATCATAAAACCTTTGCCGACAAACAAATTAATATAATTCTTAAAACTACTTTCTACTCAAATCTGTGGGCATTCCCATGAGCTTATCCTTTTCGCCAGCAATGGCTTTAAACTCAATGATACATTTATTTCTTATATAAGCACGAAACATTCATTTACTAAGTGTCAGTTCAAATTCATCCGTGGACTTGAACGCCTGAAGATGCCGAAAGGCGAAATCCGGGTCGTTAGTGACAAAATCTGTGAGAATGTACATAGTTTGAACGATTCAAATTTAAAAGAGTTTGGTCTAAAAATGAAGACAATGAAAAATATTTTTCTTTTCTAGAATATATTATGATATCATTTGTAAGAATAATAAACTAATGATGCAATTTATATAAATATTAGGATTAATCAATTTCTTTTAAATGATTCTATAGTCACATTAAATTCCAAGCAATTATCCAGTTTTGTAGTTTGACCGTCTCAACAATAGTATTCGTTTTCTTAGACATATTCATAAATTGTTTTTTCAATCGATTTAGTGATGTATGAACACTCAATGGAAAATTTCAACAGAAGTTGTTGAATTTTATGAAATTAAACACATTTCTGTACTTATTCCTCAAATTTTAAATCACTATATAAGCTCTCGAGAGGTGAAGTGAGTCATCTTTAAACAATAACGTCTTACCTTTTTGTTAAGGAAGATTGTATATTTTTATTTTACGGAGATACCACTATTGTTATGTGTATTCGCGGAAGTAACTTCACTTTTACGATACTTTAAGACGTGTAGAATATTAAAACGCATCTAACTTTTTTTTCTAAAATACCACTTGACTCACTTCACCTATAATGAACCCATATAAATTTGTACAATTGGAATATAAAATTAATTTTATTTTAGTCAAAATAAAGCTTGTTCACTAAGAATTGACAGTTAACAATTGAAACGTTGTTAAATTTGAATCGTTCAAATGTTCCACATGTTTTGTCGCTAACGACTCGGGTTTTGCCTTTTGTAATATTAATTCATTCAGGTGCATGGATACATTTGAACTGACGCTAGTTAAATTGCTGTATCGTGTATATATAGGAATACAAATTATTATATTATTTTAACAATGTTAAAATCTCATATTTAGGTGTTCACTGCCAAAACTTTAAAAAAACACTCTTTTGTATTTATTTCACATTTATTTATACCATTAGTTAAAAATGATCTTCACAAAGAAACAGATGCTGATAATATTAAATAAATGTGGGAATATAACAATGGAGTGTATTTTTTTACATGTGACAATTTTTTATGTGGTCTTTGAAATACATGTGGTTATTTATCATTAAAAGGCAGTTTGAAAATCTTAAATTAAAATTGCTTGTTCAAGCCTTACATTTTTTTAAAGTAATTTACTTGTTAAAAATCTCTTGTATGGAAGTGGTCAGGATATACATATGAGACTAGGAAAGAAATGGTAGTTAGCTCATCGCTTTCGCCAAGATTCGTTTTTAGTTTTGCGTAGGTGAGAAGAGAATTTAAGTGATATGGAAATTCATAATTTGAAAACAAACAAATTGCCAAATCACTTTTATAAATTGTCGGGCAATTGAACAGTCGAAAAACGACCGAAATCGTTGGCCATTTAGTTGGCTTAGATATGTATAAAAAAAATGTATTTTAGTATGTAATCTTATAAAACTATTCTTGACATGTCATACGATTTTAAACGATAAAACCCCTTTATAAAAATCTTTTTATTTGTGACACATCTAATATTCACTGTATCAAAATAAATAAGAATTATTAATGTCATTATCTAATGTTAAAGAAACAAGATGAGATGTTTGACCTGTTGTTTACGATAACAATATAATTATTGTTAAGTGATGGTTGTCTGCTGTCTCGAACAGTGATTAGAAACATATGACTGCCGTACCTGAAAATGGTTTTTGTAAATCAATCAATTCGATACATAAATATTATAAAACATATGCCTACATTTTTAAAAATATGTTCTATCAACTGTGGAAAGGCAAAAAGACGTAACCTACGGTTTTCCATTACAGCTTTTTTCGATAATCACACTGAATACAACATGATACACGTTCTATCAAAATTATTTAAGGTAAAAATGCCGAAAAAATATTTATTAAAAAAAGAAAGATCTGCAAAAATTGCAACTAGGAAAAAAGTGCGAAAATGGTTTTTCTTACACAATTTACAAATTAATAAAATATTAAGCCAATTAAATACTAGTTTATCATTCTCCTTTCACTTTAAGGTTGTCTATATTTTATAGTTTGCACTTTGGCCCAAAACCATAAAAAAAGTTTTTTGTTACTCCTGTAAAATAAATTCTGTGAGTTACGTCCTCTTTTCGTATTTTTTAATTCATACATAATATTTAATGTCGCCAACTAAATATAAATTAGAAATATGAAAGATACCGTAAGTCAAGTATTTTCATCAGACTAAAAACCGGGTTTACACTCTTGGCTATCGTAAATTTTGGCGAATTCAAAAATATTGTTTGCGTGAAAACCGGAATCATACCTTCTGAAATAAAGAAAATTTACAGCTAGTAAAAACAAAAACTCATCATTAAAACCTTAACTATTTTTCCCTAAGCGACGTGACAGCGAAACAAATATTTGTTTGATTATTTTAATTGATATCTTACACATTCAACTTACGACAAAAAAAGAATTTACCATATTTAGCATGACACCTTATACCGATACGTCAGATATATTAAAATTATACGTGAGAAACCTGTAAGTCACTAGAGATCTAGATTATTTTATCATGTGTTGGTTGATTGACTTTAAATCAAATGTTGGAACAATTGTATCTGATGTAGTTTGTAATCACTGCTTGTTCTAGACACAATCGGATGCATCTTAAAAAGAAAAATGTGTATAAGTTTGCCAGTGTTGCCACCAATAAAATAGTAAAATATTTAAAACCTAATATCGTTATTCAAAGTCAATAAACTCTCTTGCACTTTATCGTTATACTTGTTTTTGTTATCATAACGATAATATCATCCTACAATATGTTATGTTATCGTAAACAATAGATATCTTTATAATATTTAAATATAAATAAACACAAATCTTATCGATCTAATTTACTTTTTTTTACTAACTATTCTTTATTGTGTTTAAAAATTACATTACATAGTTAGTACTATATCCTTTTTCGGCTTTGACAGTTTTACTAATGGAATTGGTTTTTAATAAAGAAAACATATATTTTCATTTTTAAATGAATTAAATTTCTTAATTAAAAACTATTCCCGAAAAATAAGACGTAAATGTAAAAACAAAATTGATTAAAAACCATTAATACTATAAAAAAATGTTTATTGAAACAGGTAAACTAAATTAGATGATTAGTTTTTGCACATATAAGACATTTGTTGTCATAATTGTCAATCGTTTAAGACACGTAAAATATATATGTAGTAAAAAAAATGTATGTGAAACAAAAATTAAAAGGAAAAACAAACGAGTGTGAATTGCTTGTTTACACAATGGAATGAAAAGTATCGTTATTATATATTCATAAAAATTATAAACACATCAGCGCAAAGAAAATATTATACAACCATAACATAAATTAGTAAAAAAGTGTTAGAATGATAACTGGAAATTGTTTTGAAAAACTGAATTTTGAAAGTGAAAATAAACACGATCGCACGTCATGACATAATAGTGAAAGTTTTTTTAAAGTGGAAAAAATATTGATCAGTTAAATTTAAAAAAGCCCTAAATTAATTCAAAACAATTTAAGTATCTGTCGATAGTAAAAAACGACATGTTTTCCAAGTTTTTCAATCTTAATTTTAATTTTAAATTTGATATTGAAATTTCACCCCTATTTTGTTGTTCATGTGTAGCAATTCTACAACCCCCAGCTTCTTTGGTGTGCCAACACTCGGCGCAAATTATTAATACTAATAAATTTACAAGACATTTTTGCAAATATCATTGTATTGAGACTTTCATATGTTAATAACTCATCCTACAAATAATTGAATATCTATATCAAAACTTCAAACCCTTAACCAGTGACGTTCCTAGGCTTTGTGCCGCCCCTAGGCAGAGGTCTTTAATAGCGTCCATTTGTTTTCATTATTTCCCAATATTCTAAGAATACATTTACAAATATAGAAATTCAAATTCTCTAATTACCTACGTACTCAAACAATTTTTTTGATACGTATTCCGTTTTGCTTTCAGGTAATTCATAATATATGTGTACCTTATGGACAAAGGTCCTCACGTAAAAATATGATTCAACACCCCATATTATTGTTCAATAATTATGAAAAACTACCTATTACTTTCAATACACATAATAAATATTAATTTAAATTTAAAATGCACTTATATTCTATAAGTATGGATTCCTAATTTAGTATTTTGTTAAAGACATTGAGGCATCATATTTATTCTAAGCAAAATTCGTGTCAAAAATATTTAGTCATTTAAAAAAGCTGTGAATATTTGCCGCTCCCTAAGACTTGCCGCCCCCTAGGCAACTACCTTTTCATACTTTCGATGGTTTCGGCGGTAACTTTGTGGAAGTTCATTTTAATAGAAAATTTAAATTAACTTTGATTATTCCACGTATTGTGTAACTAACTGTGACACGTGTTTCGCCTCTTTCAGAGGCATCTTCAGACTTACTTCCATTAAAAAGGAAAAATCCCATTCTGATTGTTTACAACTCATTAGTAAAATTAGTATCATTATCTGTTTGCTTTATTTCGATTCTACACCCCCCTCCTTGCTCCTCTTAAAAGGAAAAAAAAAACCCAATCCATTTTGTAATTTTATAATTTTAAAATGTTAGAATCAATCTTGCTTCATTACTTAAGCAAACTTTGCGATAGTAAGTCTGAAGATGCCTCTGAAAGAGGCGAAACACGTGTCACAGTTAGTTACACAATACGTGGAATAATCAAAGTTAATTTAAATTTTCTATTAACTACCTTCTCGCCTATGCCTTCAGGATGTCCCTGCCTTTAACTCTTTTACAGCATTTCCTGAGAGAATATTCGAACAATACTTTCATAAATAACGATGAATAGAAAATAATGAAATATGTAGCCATGAACGGATATATAATTTATATGAAGAAAAAAATGAAACGTTGGTATGATAGTTAAATATTGTAGAATAATAATTACTATATGTTTTGGTTTAATTATTCATAAAATACAAAAATAGATAGCTACTTTAATGGTCGAGTTCTTATCAGGAAAGATAAACTTGATGCAACTGTGCATTGTCTCAACTTTGAAAATTAATGATAGTCAGCTGATAAGTCGTTTTTAATGTTTCAGGCGATACAAAACATGGTAATGTATGATATTATATATCTAAAAGCGTATCTTTGTTGTCAAGTCACCACTGTGGTTTATTTGGTGAAATTTTAGTATTATAATTGGTTTATTATATTTAATAGCTAATTCTTGATGGAAAAAGAAAGTATTAGAAATTAAAAACAAATATTTGAAGTACATATTCAACGAAAAATCATCTGAATTAAAAAACAACGACTGTGACATTTTCGATTGATTCGGCGGTAACTTCCCGGAAATTATTTTTTTAATTTGAATTGATAACTTTAATTTTATACTGTTTACTTTACCATGAAACTGTGATAAAATCATTATATCGTTCATAAAAAAGTTACTAAGTGAATACATGGAATCACACATTTTTTTTGTAGTTGCCACCGAAATGGGTTCTCAGTTTTATGATTATTTTTATTTTTATTCTTACTGGATGGGCAAGCATGAAACCTTTACTTCAAAGCCCTTGTATTCTTAACTTGATGATGTATTATTAAAGACAGTAACACAAAGAAAACTCTTTACGAATACTGGCTCTGTTTTTTGAGTAAACAATTTTTTAAATTTTGTTCTCTTCTTAACCCACAGGAATTGTTTTTAATGTAATACAAAACTTTTTATGACTTTTCAATCAATATACTGATTATTGTTATAATTATTATAGTAATAAATCAACAGTTGACATTAGCAGTAATGCCTAATATTTATATATATATGTATATATTAAAAAAAAACTTGTTCAGTCCCTAAACAACGCTTCGTTAACAAGTTGCATGTAAAGCCTTAAAAGTGATAACGAATTCGTTACAACACATACATTATTAATATTAACCACGTACCTAATATAAATACATCGTTAACGGGTCTTGTTATTTGCTGACCATTTAATTTTTGGCTGACAAAACGTGACATTGGTATAGTTTTTTTTGAACAACCATTGTTTGAATAAAAAATATCAGCATCAACACAAACATTATATATCATTAACTTTGTTCAAGGTGATGCTGACACTACCAAATTTTATCAGCACTTAAACAAATTGCGGAGAGTTATCTTTTGGATCTTTAGTATGCATTGTTGAGTATCTGGTGACGCAATCTATTCAGATATGTTCGGAGGTAGTCTCTGTGATTATATTTCACTAGTTGTTGCGTTGATCTAGGGCGGGTGAGGTAAATTGTATGACCCGACAGTTGAATTTAATTGACACCGCAATGTACCGGTATTAATATGCCTAACAGATCATTCGTACTACGTCATTGGAGCTTTGAATAGCTATGGTATAATATATGAAATAATATCGTTCATGCTCTAGTTAATATTTTTTTAACCGCCATAGTCTTCTGTGCGGGTTATTATTTCAGTCAAGGGAGGTCATTACAGTTTTTTCAAACAATATCCTCTTACAAAAAATGCTTATTACTGATGAAAAATATATTGGATTCAGAACAAATATAATCTCGCAATAAAAATATACACGTTGCACTAAACAAGAAAAAATTTAGCCCACACTTCAGAATCAATACTGTAGTTAAAATGTTTAATTGCCACTTTCCAACAAGTGAATATCGATGGCCTAGTTTCATAGAAAAATAAATAAAAAATGATGGTTTGGGTTATATTTACCATTATATTAAAATACCTCTCTTTTATAGCTCGAAACAGGTACTGCTAGAAAAAATGACTAGTTTTCTCTCGAAAGGCAGATGTTTGTATATGGAAATAAAGAAATTTAAACAATCTTTCATATAAAGACAACTCGAAATATTATTTTGTGGTTTTGTCGAAGTTTCAATAAATTTGAATTGAATTGAGATAAATGACCAAATGAAAAAAAAAATATCACTTTTTAACAACTCAGTTTAGATGCGTCAAAATTTTGGCCAGTCATATTTCAAAACTATCATTTTATAGCTGTAGCACTATTGAACTAAGCCATCGATATAATCACATTTAAAGTATTACGCTCGTGAGGAGCGTAACCGGTCCTGATAACAATAAATAAATGCATAAAAAATAATGTTTCATTATCTAGAAAATTTAAATTATTATTTATATGTACAAGAAACGTTCTAAAAAATGACTACTTCTCAGATTAGATACACTCGTATAATACATACCTTTTTAAACCTCATGTTTATTTTTAAATTTATTCTTTATAAGCCAATGCAAGTTTATAAAGATTTTTGCAGTTTTGAGATATCATCACAGTTTTACTAAAATGTGCAGCTTTGGGGACTGAAGTGTTGAAAATAATGTAAAAATGTGCAAAAATTTAATTTTATTTCCAACAATCCTTCTCCTCAGCGATATATATATATATTAGTTAAACTGCAAACATCTAGACCAGGCGTGGGGAACTTGTGGCCCTTTGGCTACTCTAGTGTGGCCTTCTGGCTAATTTTGTAATTCTGTTAATTGATGTAATTTCATAAATTCCTGACGTATTCTGACCGTAAATTCTTGTTTTCGACCAAAGATTCCCTAGTCAATTTTTACTGCGGCCTTATGTCGAATCAGAAAAATGAATGCGGCTTTTAGATAAGAAAAGTTTCCCAACCCCTGATCTAGATAGTCCTGAATGTTACTATCATGCGACAGGTAGGTAAATTAATATAGTAATGAAATCGATTTACTCAAAAAGTTGTCCAACACCCGTCTTAGCTAAAACAACCACAACATCCTTATATAGCGGCTTATTTTATTCGCTGTGAATACTTCCATAAAAATATTTGATTTCGTCTGCAGACATATGATATCTTAATTGCTCAATCAAATTCATCGATCGTCGCATAAAATACCTCCTCGATGCACACCACGAATGCTTGCAATAAGTCACTAATTCCCTCGACAGATAATACTTTGATCATGCCGCACTGCCAAAAACTTTTATTCACGGGCTGTAAATTATTTGCCGCGGTGTTTTGATGTTGATAGGCGATCAGCGGGCGAAGACTCGTCTTCCGGTGGTTTCTGGCTGAGGGTATCGTCGTCATCCATTGTTCCTCGGTGGATCCTTATCGCTGGCCGGATGCTCCATGCTGCGGCTCGCTAGGACCTTGATTCGGGCAGATAACAATTTTTGTGCTTAGCATATTTTGTTGGCTAAAACTGCTTATTAGTAAACGGTCATTAATTTGCTTCAAGAAGCGTTCAGTTTATATTGGCTATAGATTTTTTTGATTATTACATTGAAAATACAAATAAACATGAATAATTTTAACCCTTTTAAAATCGATACGCGCAGACCGTTAAATCGATATTCGTGACAATTTATTACAACAATGCAATATTGTCTTGGCAACTACTAATTACTACTTCAGTGATACTTAAGACCAAAATTGGATGTAAAATTTATTTCAGTGTTGTCCTGCATAAGAAAAAGCTACCAAAAAAGATTCTAAGATTCATCAAATATTTAAAAGCGAGATTCAAATGTTTGACTCGATTATTTTTGTACGAAAAATGTAACTTATAATAGTAAAAATATAGGTTTGTTTGCAACGATTTTTAAATAAAATTTTAATAGCAAAATATATCTATAAAAACACAGTTCAGTGTAAGAGAATAAGTTATAACAAAACCACTACATAGTATAATAAAATATTTTAGTCTGAATCAGCATTCAAATATTTTTTTCTCGTTACATATTTATAATCATTCAAAATTACACTATTTATGCATTTTTTCGATTGATTTATCGATTTCTGTTTTTCGTCAAAAATTCCTTCCCATCCTTCCGATCCTTCAATAATCGGGCGTACTAAGACCGCTTAATTAACCACTAGTCCTGTCCTTAGCCTTATCCTTCTATCTATACTACTCTTTTTGAAAAAGAAAGGTTGAGCGACTGTATAAAACTTCTGTTGAGATACCTCCATTAGAAGGCCATATGCTTCACATTGGGAGTGGTAAAAAAGAGTGATTCCACCTGTCATAAAATTTGTACCATAAATCACGACTTCGTTTTCGTACTCAACTTTTCTAACATATTTTCGAATGTCTTACGATTTTCTTTCATAACAATTGTATTCCAATTATATCAAGTTTTCTTGTAGAAAAAAGGCCTTATTTATGTGTATTATTTTTTTGTGATTTATAGCCATACACATTTGTGATTAATTGGAACTGACCGCAACAGAACTATAACCTCGCACGCCATTTTGAAACAAAACACACACGTTGTACTTGGGTTGTTCGAGTGTTTGAATTGTTTGGAGATTACAATCAAACAACATTCCTAAACACCTTCGGAGCTTTTGTTTACGTTTTGTAGACACATTCCATCGTGAGATGAGTCTTAAGGAAGTGTTTTTACTAAAAAAATGAAAGTGCACGCATACTTCATAATATTTAGATTTAAATCATGCTCGTTTTAAATATAAAACTTATTGAATTATACTGGAATATATCAACATAGTACACTACTTGTACATAAACTTTAATTTTCTCTTACAAATATGTAAAAAATAATTACTCCCTACTGAGAGTGCATAACTGTAATTAAAAGTATTGTTAAATACTGTAATAAAGTCACTTTACCGCTATTTCAGACAAGATAAAGAAAGAAGGGTTGAATTAATAAAAGCAATACATAGTTATTAGCTACTCACCTCAGCCCTCTTCATGAAGTGTTTTAAGGCTTAGAGCAAGGGTTTTTCAATCAGCGGCCACAGCAAGTTCCAAGGAGGCCACAGATAAATAAAATTATGGGAACCACAGCACAGTTTTGGGACCCCACGGGAAAATAACAATAAACTCCCAGGTTTGAAAATCTGGCAGTGACAAATTAAACTATTTTAAAATTCCTGCTAGAGCTAACAAGGACCCAAAAAGATTTAGAAACTGGATAAGAAAATTATACTCCAAGTTTTGCAAACAAATATTGTAATCGACAGAATAAAAATGCATAAAGGTTTCCATTCGGGTCTACAGACTAGGGATTCTGAAGTCTCGGGGCTTTAAAAGTCCCTGGACTCAAGGCGTGATAAAGTCAAAGTCCCGGGATATCCCGAAACTCGAGACTTTTATTTCCCCTTCAATAAAATTATAATTTTATTCAAATTAAATATTTGCATATTAAAATGTATGTATGTTATGCCTTATACGCCTTTTGGATGAACGCAATAGTAAAAATCGCGTTTTTTAATACAATGATTCATAATAATTATTTTTCTTACGCAATGGATATGTGCAATGCTTACGGTGAATTTTTACTAAGAAGGGATGAAATATCAAAAAAATCAAAGAATTCGGCCGCCGTCAGGAGTAAATTTATGACGGTAACTTCACAATACAGCTTTTAGACCTTTTTTGTCCGATTGAGACATTGGTACTTTTGTATAATAGTGAAAAAACATTTGTACATAAAACAACATGAGGTATGAACATTTCATTTTAATATTTTGTTATTTGCTTTTGCTACAATTATATTACAATATATAAACACATGGTATTTGAAACTTCTACGAAATTATAAATCAAAAAAATCTATTTTTTTACAGATCACTTTTATATATGCATAATAAGTTTTGTTTAAAACTCCGGGTTTTAATCCTTTAGCCTGAATATAATGCATTTTTTTTCAAAACTGATCCCGAGAATAGACACCAAAGTCCCGGGACATTTTCCAAAAACGTCCCGGGACGTCTTGACACAGAACCCCTACTACAGACGATTCAAAAGGTGTAGAATGTTAGTAATTGCGACCGAATTCGTAAATTGGTCATTACGATTTTATTTTATTTAGAAATTACACAATTAGATAGCACTCATCGACCATGTTACAACTTTTGAAATATTTTAAAAGGGGGTATTGTTAAATACAGATGTGTCTTTTCAGACATATCTGCTTTTGGTAGAAACGCGAGGAGCGTTATTCCATGATCGATTATAACGATTTAATCTTGATGCAAGAAACAGATTCGTTCAAGTGTTACCCATCAGAGCCACCATAAATTTATTACGGCGACAACTCTGTTTATGCTCGATTCAAATCGTTGCCATCGACCTTACCCAGGCCAGTTGCACTGACATTGTTATACTGTCACACCTGCGTAATTGTTTCTTGTTAGATAGTTAACGTATTAAAAACAGTGCCGAAAAATTATTATGTACATTTTTTGAAAAATATTTCAGTTTATCATATTGACTGACTGAGTAAACTTCAATATAAAAAAATAAACTCAACTTTATGAGGTACTCAAAAGACAATCAACAAAATATTTGTTTTTGATTTATTTTCATAAAACATTGCGATTTGAAAGAGTGAAAACTTAAAACCTTCAATATGTATAGCTTTTTGTTGGTAGTAAAACACATACCGTTCTATTTATTGAATTGACTCAAACTCTGCTTTTGGGTTTTGAGCCCTTTATATATTCCAGAATAATTTGGTTTATATTAGATAGTCACATATTTCCATTTTTATTTGTTTCACGTGTTAGATGATTGAATTAAAAATAAAAATTGTATTATTGGAGGGATACAACGAAACAAAAACAATGTTCTCCATTAGAGATGAACATGCGAACTGTTCAATCAGTCATCTTTTTCAGTTTTTTTCAGGACTGTTATAAGGTTTGTTGGGCAATATATGAATTTTCATAAAATGAGTAAATAATAAAAAATATATTTTTTATTATTGGTTGTCTGCTTTGATTTTTTTATGTAACATAATTTGACCGTTAAGTTTGCTTAGACCAGAGATGGCGAACCTTTTTGGGTGCGCGTGCCAAAAATCCTCAAATACTATTTCTCGATTGTGTGGTGTGCCCAAGCAGTAAGAAATGAACAAAATAGAAAAAATAAAAAAAATGATTTTTTTTTTTGAATTTTATTTACAAACTTAAGAACTAAAATAGATTTTCTTAAAATAAAATATATTTTTTAAACTTGGGAATCGTTCGCGTGCCATCCAAATTCTCAAACGTGCCACCTTGGGCACGCGTGCCATAGGTTCGCCATCCCTGGCTTAGACAATACATTCAATTTGAAACCAATCTATCAATAATCGTAAAGGGTTAATCTTATTTGATTTACGAAGCTAGGTAACATGCCAGATATGTATGTAATAAATAATACTAGAAAACATGTGATATAATTGTTGCACATAAATTATCTACATAGATTTATAATTTTAGTCTATTTTTTCTTTAAAATACAAAATAATATTGTTTATGTTTAAGCAATGTGTCAGAAAATGCGATGTGTAAGAATTTCCTGGCATAGAGCGTGTTAAAATATTTCTAGGTGATAAAATATTTGATTTTCCGTGGGCGGACTATGACCGATGGTCCATGTGCGATGTAAACCTAATTGAAAGATTTGATACACAGCATTATTTGTGTTGTAAACTTGTGTTGTAGTCGTAATTCTTGTCGGCCGCAAACACAACGCGCGTAAAAGAGATGTCTATATGTTTATCGTTTTTGTATTTGAATTTAAAAAAATACACCAGGTATTTTGTTAAGATTTTCTCGTATACAGAGAAGCGATTCACAAGATAGATTTGTATCTTAATTGTTCGGGATATGACGTTCTGTCTCGCTTCAATTTTTTTTCTTATTTTTTTTTGTTATTGACTAAAAGGCGTAACCAAATTAAATCCAAAGAAAAAATGTGTAACTACGGTATAAAATAATAATAATTTTAAAATGTTTGCTCAAGTCTGCGTTTTTTTTTCAATAATCTGTCTATCTGTGTTTACTCAGTAAAAAAATTAAGGAGACCCATAATTATTTTCAAAGATAGATATTACGATAGTGCAAACATGCTTTATAGAAAATATAAAAAAATGTATGCTTCTACATTTTTAATTAATAACCCCGTTTGATAGACATCGTTTTACTGAGAATGGAGACTGAATCTTCTTAAAAAATAAAACAATTTTAAAACGAGATAAAAAATGGTGAATTGTTAATAATTTACCAGGAAGTATTATTTATAAAATTGAATGTTAGAGAGTTCAAGTGTAATTAATCGTTGTTATAGTATAAAATAACTGTGAATGTTTTATTTTCCGGTTTCACTCATCATAAATATTGGTTGATAGTACTCTCGATGATCATTAAAACAGGTCCTGATTTTTAAACGAATACTGTAGAATTGGTAAAAGCAAAACAATCTAGTGCAGCTCCCCTCGGGTAATAATGATGACAGGTTGAATCCTTTTCTGTCGATGGCGTTGTTGAAGGCGGACTTAAAAAGTTAACTGAATATACACAACTGGTGGTGGTGGGGAACAGTGGCGGATTACCCTATAAGCAATTGAGGCGTATCTCAAGGGCTTCAAAAATTGCTTATATAATATAACCAATAAACTTATTTTTCAGATTTTTGTTATTTTACTTGAAATTTTCCAACGTTTTTATGTTATCCGAAAAGCAAGGCCTCCAAATTTTACTGCCTCTAGGGCCTCCCATGTGCTTAATCCGCCACTGGTGGGGAATCAATTTGTCCGCAGTGGTACTTTTTCATTTTTCAAACGTTTTTTTCCCACATTCTTAAGCTTACAAGTCGAAAAATTCTTGAGCATAGATGCTGTCTTGAAATTTAGCAAGGTGCATCTACAAATCGTAAATTTACATTAACGACGCGTGTCACCTAAACTCATCTTAAATATGCGACAGGGTGTTCACAATATTAAAACAAACGCACCAGACTCCGACAGTAAATCATATTCAAGGTGTTTAACCATTGCACGTATAACACATTATCCCTCATAGTGTTAACTTTATTGTCACAAGCTCTTGACTTGTAGCCTACCCCCGCATCCAGGGTGCGGACACTGCTTTGCCGCCCGCACCCTAGTATAACTCTTGGCTCTCAGTCAGCGACGAATCACACCCCCTAATGCGGAGAAATGACGTGTGAGATACCAGTATGGAATTTCAAATGAGGCGGGACTCGACTACTTATGAGGAAATAGTTTGTAATTCTCTATTCTACAATATTTTGTCTGATACTAACTCGGAGAACATCGCACTTGTTACGATAACAGTTTTATGTTTAGGTAACTTGTTTTTGGATTTATTAATATGTCCTGTTTTTGCTGAATATTGTACATAGAATCCGCTTTAAAGGCGGAAACATACTGCCGACACCCGACGACACGTAAGCGTGCTGGATGAGATCATAACTACATATTTGCCATTGTATTGTATGGGACGGGAACGCACTGCAAACATCCAACGCGACGAGTGCACGGCCTCCATTGGTTGAGACCGCGTCGAGTGGCGTGGCGTGTTAGCAGTATTTTTTTCCACCTTAAGTGTTGCATGCTGAAATTTTTACGTCATATTGAAATAATAGTATTTTATTTGTTCATGTATTTTTTAAATATTAAAAAAAAATTAATAACGTAGAATTGGACATTATAATTTTTTTGAAATACAAGAATTTCGATAGGTAGTTTTTTGTAATTTCTAATTTTTTAAAGTAGCTAAATATTCTTAAGTAATTAAACAGTGTGATGTCGAAATAATTATGCAAAATAAAATGTTATTCGGTGCTAAGCTAGTTGATTTTTTTTATTTATATAAAAAAATACACTTGTTTTGACACGTGTTTCGGTTATTTGATAATCGTCATTAAATTGAAATTATTCTCTAGTTATTCGCTTTGGTAAAATTATCAAAAGTATAAAATACTATTTCTTTAAAAATATGTGTAATTTTGTAGTGTGCGTATTAATTATGTATTTAAAAGTAGTCACGTATTTTAAACATAATATTTATACAGTGTGTATACTGTAAAAAAGATGATGCTTGTCACAATAGAAATCTATGCTTTTTATCTGTGAATGGATATAGACAAAAAAATATTTATGTAATTTTCGCGCCCAAAAATAATCTCATTTCGTTGATGGCTAGACAAAAGCTCTTAAGTCCGGAGATGCCACAACACAACACAAAAAAATAAACCGCTTAAACAAGCATTAACACAGGCTCACATACATACTTAAAATAGGGTTGTCACATTTTATAATGTTTATGTAGGGTTTCTTAAAAACTCAGCGCATTAATTTTTTTTTAAAAATCACTGTTATAAATTGTAATATTGTTTTTTGGAAAATATTTTTATATCATAGTTTTAATATAAAATTTAATAAATCTTCTTACAAAGAATAATTACAAGAAAAAAGATAATTTCAAGTAAACTAATCAACTTTACAATGTTTTGTTTCGTGTGCCATATCATGGTCATGCGAGGATTAAAAAGAAAGTCTTGATTATTGATTGTAAAAAACATGTGTTTTAAAAATGTACGTCCTGAGTTTTCACCCATGTTTTTTTCACTTGGTTCTTTAAAGGTCAGCAACATATCGGAAGTAATTTTATGCACCGTAGGGGAAACTGTTAATGTGGATCCTTGTTTTTTTTTACCGGCAGTAGTAAAAAAAATCGTATAATATAAAAAGATAAAACTTTTCAATAATGCTTATATTTTTTACAGCTTGAAATTATGATTAGTAATGTTAATTTGATTTTCATAATTTTGGAATGAAAAATAAAAGAAAAAGCGATGAAGTTTATTTATTATTGACTAAGGCAAACTGATATAGTATGTTTTATTTTTGTGTCCCTGGTAGATATGTTAAATCACCATAAACCTAACATCTTCGACAAGCAGCTACTGTAACCACCCGACCCTTACCGTCATTTTTCATCTCACAAATCTGGCGTCAGTCATCTCAGAGTTGCCACTCTCTCAAACATATTTACTTTTTTATTACTTTTTAATTTAACTGTCGTTTTATTCCTTTTGTAGCTCTTTTAAGATGGTCTGAGCTGGTGTTATGTAATTATTTATACAGCTGTGGCGTTGTGACGGTATCAGCTCACCTCTCCATACCTGTCAATTATATTATGATGAATAATGTTTGTCATAATAAGTCGAAGATGGATTCAAAGCATATGTTTTGTTTTGTTTAACAATTCACTGACGCGTTCATGAAAGATAATTTCACCGGCAATGTGTAACTATATCTTCGACAGTTATAAATAGAATTTTTTGATAAAGTTGCAATTCTACATTGATTGCATTGTAAATTATTTAGCAGAACTTTATTTTAACATACATTATTTTTGATTTATAAGTATCATTATGGCTTTATATCGTTATTTTAACGTTGATATTTTCTCTCTTTTACAGGTAAGTTCATCTAAGATTTTTTCAAAACAACGACGTGGTGTTTTTGTAAGTATTGCATTGATTATTTTCGTCTTGAAGGAGAATCCTTTTTTGACGAGTTTTTTAATTATGGTTTAGAGGTAATAAACATTTAAATTTAGTGTCACTTATTCATACTTTTTACCTTTATTTGTCAATGTCTTTCAATACCAATTGTTTGTTACACCATGTTAATTTAATTAAATTTTGTTTTGTATAAAAAAACAATAACATTGTATTCTCAGATGATAATGTTCGTCATGAGCGAAACTTGATCTAATTAAATACAAGTGAAATTAGTAAATGAAATATTAAGCCTACCGAGATCTCCACTTATATACCCTATATAAATATAATCATAAAACCTTTGCCGACAAACAAATAAATATAATTCTTGAAACTACTTACTACTCAAATCTGTGGGCGTTCCCATGAGCTTATCCTTTTCGCCAGCAATGGCTTTAAACTCAATGATACATTTATTTCTTATATAAACACGAAAAATTCATTTACTAAGCGTCAGTTCAAGTTCATCCGTGCACTTGAACGCCTGAAGATGCCGAAAGGCGAAACCCGGGTCGTCAGTGACAAAGTCTGTGAGAATGTACATAGTTTGAACGATTCAAATTTAATAATGAAATTCCACCAAGCACCTTCAGTCGAAATCTTAAATTAGTATAAATGAGTTTTTTATTTTTTTGAATGAACATAAATTATTAAAATATACATAGGTTCCATTAAATGTAACGGTGTAATTTTGAATCAGTGTAAAGATAATTAAATAGGTGCATTAGAAACGACTAAACTGTAAAAAATATTAAGCAATATGTAGCACGCTGTCGTTAAATATTATAATATGTATACTTATGTATCTTTCATCAAGTATTTGTGTCGTGTTATATCTGCTTTATTACCGTAGTAAAAATATGCAGGCGCAATAAGCAAATACCGTACTATTGAAATCAACATATATGCATTATTAAAACTTTCTTTAGAATTGGTATCCGAGTTGTACTGAACGCAAGACTGTAATAACTGTTACATTCGATAAAAGTATTAAGTTATCAAATCCAATAAATATAGCCACAATCTTTGTTAGCTGGTCCGCCTTTGAATGTAAAATTAGCATATTTGCCCATAAAATAAAGTCGGTGGCGAAATTCCTTATACAGAATGTGATCTAACTAAGCTGGCCTAGCCTTCTTCTGATAGAATATGCGTAGGGTAACCATCTTTACATAGCAAGCATGCAATTTAATATTTATAAAAACATTGCATGATATCGTGTTTTTCTAGTAACTTGTAATGTACACTTAAAATTATTTTAAAAATAATAATTCAATAAAATGCTACAACTTTAGTGAAGAAAAAGAATATTTCGTTGCACTTAGTAATACATATTAAATAAAAGATAGTATGACCTAACTCACAGCTAAATATATCGTTTCTTTCGCGAAACTTGTAACGCTTTATGCATTGATTATAGAATATCAGTTTATACTGATTGTCGTGAGCGAAACTGGTCCTGATCTTGAAAAATAAAAGTAGAATTAGTACGAAGGAATATTGCGTTTTTATATATAAGTGTATACTTTATATAACTGGTAAACAGATTACATTAAAAAAACTGTACATCCTTGGTACTTATTCTAATAGTAAAATTGAAAATCAATACCAAATGAAGGGTTTTTTTCAATTTATGTTTCAATAGTTTAGAATAGGTGATTGTCATGTAAACAGGGCCGTGGAGTCTTAAAAAAAGCACGAATCTGACTCAGGCATCTACAGATCCGACTCCGATTACGGTTTCGACTATCGAGTGTAGGTTTGAATTAAAGCAATAAGCATCTTTAAGTTAAGAGAATTAAAATGATTAAAATTTTAATATAATAACCAGACAGCATCGAATGAAGTGAAAAATAATATATTATGTAATACATTATCACATTTTTTTCGGTTTCTTGAATTCGGTGAAACATACGCGATAAATGCCCTTCTATAAAAATGAAAATCTAAGCCATTCAGTATTTTCTCGCTCTTTGTTAGGTTGAGTAGTTATTTACTTCCGTGCATAGGGTGAATATATCGTTGAGTGATAAATAATTCATTCATTACATTCAGTATTTTTTACAAAATTTACATCTCTTTAAATATTCACATGATATAATGCTGGAAAAGTGTTTGATGTTTAGATATGTTCTATTATTTGTGGGGTAAATATTGAATATATGCCATGGTGCGTTCTACTTAAAAGCATATATTATTTCGAGTTGTCAATATGTTCACGCCATACATTGAGATACTATCGCTTTGTGTGTCTGGGACGTTGAAATCAACGTCACCCTACAAATAATGCGTAAGTTTAGAGAATATTAGATATCTGAAGCAAGAATATCTCTACCATTATTCAAATTCTCGTATCAAATCACAATACAATGGTTGACTTCTAGCGGCCAATTAATAACTCACATCGAAAAGTTCTTATCTTGTGAAACTGTGAGCCGAAGAAATTAAATTTATTTTAGACTGTTACGTTTGATCATATCGCATTGCTGGGTGTCACACTTGGATAGATTTTTTGTTATACGTTCAATATCAAAAGAATACCACTGGCGATGGCGTAACTATTGAATGCACACACCACGAATTGTGCTACAGATTTAGAAGCTTTTTAATAGTGATTGGTATATTTGTTTATTTCGCTTATGTTAATTGGTCGAAGATAAGAAAATTATGATGTGTATTGTTGATTATTATTTTTTCACCATGTAGAATTTATACCAGAATCAGGTTCGAAATGAAGGACTTCACTGAATTTATCTATACATTAGCGAATCAAACAAAAAAGTTGGTTTATAAAATATTACTAGATGATCAAATTTGCCTAAAACCTATTCAATATCATTATAGTATTGATGCATGTGTCTGCTCATTGTCATTAAGGTCTCCTGAATTCATTTTTATATGAATATTGATCGAATTGGGATTTATTTGATAGAACCCATTGTAATGAATTAAGTAATTAGTTCTACATTTTTTTTATATAATTAGTTGATAGCTATTTCGGCTTATGACTTCTGATGAAGGCGTCCCATTTTTCCTACCGCCCATAACTTTTCATATTCAAAATCGTTTTTTTTATTGATTTAATTGTTAAAATTTGTACCTTTTTTTTTTACTCCGGACAGATATTAAAAAAAAAAAAAAAATAGGGAAAAAATCAATGAGCGACCTGGTATCTATTTATTTACCACTTCACCACTGATTAAGATAATACATCAACATTGGTAAACAAACACTCTAAAACTATTTTTAAAATAATTAAAAATAAATTAAGCGATGTGAAAAATTATGTTATGTGCGTTATCTTGTAAACTAGAAGTAATCAAATTCGTTCTACAATTAATCAAGCCTTATCACCGAAATCGAATCAATCAATAAGTTATCAGTAATTCATCCCTATAAATAAAATATTTTCTCATTGATAACCATTGATAAATGTATATATTGATCAAGATCGCAATATTTTCGACGATTGTTACAAAATATCGACAGAATATACTATGTTATCTGTGATAAAGTCGCTTATATTGATAATATATCAAAATCATCTTCAAGTGGCTTGTTAATTAATTACAAAATAACTTTTTGATAAAATCGTGTATATTAATTTCATTAAACGTTCATTTTCGAGTTTATTTTTTAAATTATTTTTGTTATAAACGTCAGTAATCACAAGTACGTTGGACATGTCTCCTCTACATACAATTATTTTCCCAACACCAGTATATTTCATAATTTTAACCATAATATATGTGTTTAAAAAGAAAAAGGTGTTATGTCTGAAATCGGTACTTTTCAGGGGAGCCAAAACAATATTTGTATTTATATGAACTTGTATGTTAAATGTGAAATTTACTACCTCAGCAACGCTAATTTGACTGTTTGTCTTTCCTCTTGACGTATATTTGTATGTATTTTAGTTATTATAGTATATTTAATTCGTTTTTTTATATTTTTTATTTTTTTCCTTTCACACATAGATACACCGTTTTGTATGCGTAAAAGTATGATGTAACTATCAGGAAATTTGGTGAAGGTAATCTGAAGACAAGCTTTTCGATGATTTCGGCGGTAACTTTGTGGAAGTTCATTTTAATAGAAAATTTAAATTAACTTTGCAACTTAAGCAAACTTTGCGATAGTAAGTCTGAAGATGACTCTGAAAGAAGCGAAACACGTGTCACAGTTAGTAACACAATACGTGGAATAATCAAAGTTAATTTAAATTTTCTATGAAGACAAGCTATTATTAAAGTTTCCTCTTTTCAATTGAAACGCTTGATAGCCAAAACAAAAAAAATATTTTTTAGAACTTTATTAAACAGAAAAAATAGCACAGTGTTAAGTTCCACAATATCATTACGCCACCGCAATTCTGACGATGGCTTGGAGCCGAAGAAGACATCAGCTATAATATATTCCAATCTTATAAATTACTATGTGTGGTTTTGGTCTGCAACAGAAATAATTTAAGTCTTGTTATTAATCAGTATTTAATTTTTAAAGGATACTACACTATATATTTCAAAATTTTTGGTAATGTCATCTGTTATTTTTTTAAACCTATTATTTTCACTTAGAAATGTACAATCGTATAATTTATTGAACTAACTGACAATTATAACAACACTTCAATATAAATAAATTGTATACTAAACAGTCAAAATATTCATCTATGATACAGATGGACAAAAATAAATCAAGATAAATTATACTTAATTTGATATTTATTTTACAGCGTCCATACTTAACTGCGTGAAATTAAATTTAGGATAAATTTCCTGGCATATAATCCTCGTCACAAATTGTAACACAGTTGTTACGCTACGAAAACTATGCAATAAAGGTGCGATGGCTTGGAGTTAAATATAATTTTATATGTTTATTAATCCAAGCAAGTGTTGTATTTTATTGAGTGATTCCGATGTAAGATGGTGTGTATAAAGTTCGTTAATTTTTTAATGTCATATTTGTGGGAAAAATAAGTTTTATCGGAATTTCGATCGCCACTCACATCTGCCTAATGTTTGCAATATTAATGTTTTACGAAAAGAGATAAGAAAGATATTTAATAGGATTCGTAATAAAAAGATATAATCTAACAAGATATCTCAATGTTTGAATACATACTAATCATAAAGATTATCATTTTGACGAACTTTGATCTTAAGTTTAAGCAAATTGTGAAAATTTTATTTCGTTAAATTAGCTTTATCGTGTCTGTATAAGACTAAATGATTTCATATTTTTTCAACAGATTCAACAAGCGACCAAAATTATTTATGAAATTATTCAGAAACCAAAACATAATATTGTATCTAATTCTTTTTTTAACCATGTCCGTTTTCAATGTAAAGCAAATGGTTTCCTAATAGAGCATATCTCAATATGTAGATGTTTTCTACGAGAATTATTTGCTACTCAGTTAGTCAACCTCTCTTTTTCGAAGAGAGAATTGGATAGAGGTATAAAGATTCGATAGGACAAGTGCTTAGCTAATCATTCTCGCTATGTACCGTTTTAGGATCAGACAAGTAGAATAGAATTTTAGTTTCAGATTCGGAAGAAACGATTTATAAAAAATTCTCTGTACTGGGATTCGAATCCATGAGTAGCCAACGATGTTGACTACTCGACTACTATATTATTATTCAAATAATAATATGAATTATTTACATCGATAATTTTTCTATTAAGTATGTAATTTTTTTAATATATATTACTCTATATTACTTATTTATCAATCGGCTTTCGAAGTGGGAAACTTGATTGAACACATTTACGAGAGTCCTAAATTCTTATTTGAATTCGGTTATTGTATATTTTTTTATTCATTTTATTTTCAAAAAGTTTCAAGATTTAAAATGCTTAATGTTTTCCTAATTATTACGAAAACATAATAGATTACAAAGGAATACAGCATCTAGTATAAAAAAAACTAATACAATTACGAACGAAAAATGTTTTTTTAGCTATCATACAATAGTAATTTTTAATAGTACAACAAGCTCTTTTGTCATTTCAATCACCATATTTTTTGAAGAGTATATATGCCGAATGGCAAATAATGAGTTTTAAATATCGCTTAGTTGATCAATCACATGCAATTAATTACAGTGCATAACTATTTCGATACTAGAATTTTTTGTGTTTATGTCCCATGCTAAAATTCAAAGACCGGAGTGATATGCTAGTACTTTATAACGATATTGTAAATTCAGATTAAAATAATACATTCGTAATTTAAAAATAAAATACATATTTTATGTGCATGGAAACAACAGACAATCGGGTATCCAGTAACTAATATGTTAATGTTCATTTAAATTCACCTCAGTTGTGTTCTTAGTTGAACAGCTATGTAGCTAGCAGTTCGAATTTGTTCTTTTTTTTCAAAAGATAGTCCATTTTGACTTTTTTCAAATAATATTACGGAATGGAGAGATAAGTCGTTAAAAATGGATTCCCATTGGAGATTGGTTATCTGCTCTGTTCTTCATCCGGTGATAAGTTCCATGCGCGGGACTGCTAACAAATGGCTTAGGCTCGGTGTGCAGTCAAGGTAAAGATATTAATAAGTACAACGTAGAGAGTATGCAGTTTGATTCAAATAGGATTTCAAATAAATAGCTTTATCTTTTTAAATTTATTTACCGGTAATGCATCAGAGTGGTCCATCCAATACTCTAATGTACGGGTTTCCGACCTATGGGTCGCGATCCCGAAAGGACTCGCGTCGGGTTTTCTGTGGGGTCGCCAACTTATACAGTCAAATAATCTAGGAACGCTATTTACATTATACCTTACTAAAAATGCCCTTTTCAAATGCATCGGGGTCGCCACCCGAAATAGGTTAAGAACCTGCGGTCTAATGTGTTCGTTATAATCAATAGCAGTAGCCATGATCTCGATACCATTTCTTTATCGATTTTTACATGGTTGTGGAGTCGTAGAGTTTTAGTTCTTCGACTTCTGTTTTTTAGTTGAATTAAAATGCAGAAAGTTTTGCAGTTGGATTTGTAAATGCCGTAGTTGGATTTGGATACTCCAGAGTGTTGAATTTGTCATGGATTAATGGTTTCATGTCAAAGGGTAAAAAAGTGATTCTTACATTTCCTACAAGTATCCGATCATAAAAACTAGACGCATGTGTATAAAAAAACCTATTGCTTAATTACTGGACATTTTTTTATTCCGACTCATATCCAAAAAAAAATGATTTGATTTTATTAGCCTGAGTAAGAACGATTTATGTTGACATATTTCATAATAAGTACATTAGGAGTCGTCAATCTTCACACTGAAAGCGGACAATGCTGCTAAAAACTACATGCTTTTAAAATACTTTTGAGGCATTCAACTTGGAAAAATGCTGTCTTTTGATCGGTACTTAGATTTAAGTCCATTACTAGTTTTATTATAACAAATACGTTTAAAGTATAATTTTATCATTTGCTTGCTGTTTTGGAATATCCATAACTCTAGTAAATGTATGAAATTATATTAATATTACGATAAATTTAATGAAACTAAACTAAATATTTCAAAATATATCAAAAAAACGTTTGTAAGTCCGTGTTGCTACCGCGAGCCACACCATCATAGTGCTCTTATCACCGTGCCAATCTATGATATCTGAGTTATACGATCTCTCTTTCTATACCAACATGTATCTATGTGTGTATCTGTTTATCTCTATATCTACTTCAGTCCTTAATGCAGCGTTTGTATACAGACGAATACAGTGTGGCCCAAAAAGAATGCAACCGCGCAATATATTATTTTTATTTGCCAAAAAAAAACACAACTAAAATATGCGAAGAAAGGAAAAGATATCTCATGTGTTTTTTGATATAAATGTCTGAAATTGTAAGACAACATTTGATGTGATTATAATACAAAATTAAAAACTTATTTCCTCCGATATATATTAATTGTTTTCGTTTTATCTTATAAAAAGATCATCGAGTCCGTGGCGCAGCGGTGAATGTCGTTGGTAACCCGTGACAGATTTCACGGGTTCAAGTTCAAGTACGAACAGCATTTTTTAAAAAATAATTTGATTGCTTGGGAACTCTAAGATATTCCCCTACTCTTCTCACCCTCAAATAACGACCGTAGCGGGAGTGATTAGTTAATCACGAGTCCTGTTCTAGCCCTATCCTTCTATCCCTACAATTATCTTCGGGATAGGTCGGGCAACTGAGCAACAGCTTACTGCTGGTCTTTGAAGTGCGGCGAGCAGCCATTAGTTTGTTTTTATATAAAATGTCTAACGCATTTGATTTAGCATAAAATTTCCCACACCATTTTTGCACACCGTTGTACCTACTTAGAGTATTTTTGCATATGATATATTTTTCCTCAACTCTTTTGATAGGCTATTTCCTTATTCATCCATACTGATTATTTTATTAGTTTATCATTATTTTGTCTTATAAAGAATATATACATTCAACAAGTACAAAAGATGTTTCACTGTTTTAGACATGTGCAAGAAATAGCTACAGCATGTAATATTTTAGCTTTAGAAGTCTATTTCATTAAAAACGTTATTAACAATTACCATTTATCACTTGATACATCATACCTGGATTATTTTTATATGTAGTTGTTTTTCAGTTTTATAAAATATTAGATAATCATTTGTTTATGACTGCAAATGATTTTTCAAGAGAAACAAAATAAAAGTATGTTCTCAGACTCTAAACTGGTCAGTAACTCATACAGAACTATCAGTATAACCAACTAAGTTTTGTTGTTGTAATGTGGAGTTTATAGTCTTTTCTTTAAAGAGAGTGAAGATATAATGATATGACTAGGTTAGGACTAGTTGTTAGCTAATCGCTCTCGCTCGGCTCATTTATAGAATAGGATGAATGGAAGGAAATTTAAGACATCACATACATTTGTCTTTAATAGAAATAATTTATAAAAACTGTCCGGAATGGGATTCAAACTTGTAACCTCCGAAATTGAAGTCAGTGACGTTGACCCCTTGGACAGGCAGCTTTAGATAAGATACTTAAAACAAAATAGTAAATTGAATATTTTTTAATTTTTTTACTTACCATGGATTTATTTATTTACTTACCTAATAACTCCTCGTCTAAACGTTCTAAGCGTTTTAGATTATATTGAGTACAGAGAATTTTATGAATCAATGAATAATTCGAATATTTCTATCATATTATTAAGATAAATAATGACATATATAAAAAAAAATTGACTCAACATAAGGTTATAAATTATGTTTTAACGAGATAAACAGTTTTTTAATCACCCAATACCATTAATGAGTACGTTTATGGATTGTACCATTTTCCCCCTAAAATTAACAACGTGAAAGATCAACCCGATAAGAAATGATGTTTCTGTCTCATTCCATTGTATTATTTGTGGCTTCCCTTCTCTTTCAATTTATTCATTTTGTAGGCAGGTAGATATTATAGGAAAAATGTTTTATCACGATGAGATTTGTAATTTTTTGAATAAGTCATTTTTTTAACCCACTGGGATGTAAAAAACCCAAATATTTTACTACATATATAATAAAAAAACGGGCACTATTTATTTTCTTATAAAATATGCCCTCAAATTTATTTCAAACATTTTATTCAAATAAGACCTTACATTATTCTAAAATTAAATCTACGTTCAGTAGATATTTGGTCCGATATAGAACTACCATAAAAAAGTTTTGCCAAATGAAAATATTAAAAGAATAATAATAATATAATATTTACGAGAATCGTATTATATGAATATGTTACAGATTTAGTATGCACTTAGTCAACGAGTAAATTAACTAGTTGATGTGTACGTCCATTTAAGCCAATCACCGTACACACAAGAGCGCAAACGAAGACTTTGACTAAACGATGTGTAGTGTGTACCTTAACTACACAGACGTAGTTAAATTGTACATAAACTTAAAATTAACCACGCGTGCAATCGTAGTGTTGTCAATCCTTCTCCATTGCTGTGCGCGCGAAATCAAGCAGTTGTTGTGTTTTACTGTCATCTAAAATTTAAACGACTTTTTGTTATTCTCGCCTTCTTTATATTTAACCTAACGTAACCTACGATGTAATGTCATTTCTACTTTGACTAGCGATTGTCAGTATACTAATACTGTAATAATATAGCGTAGATATAGAACCCACGCTATAGGAGAGTTCGATTTAGGAAGTTATGCACCCATTTTCAATTATATTTTACGAATTAAACGAAATCACCAAATCAAACAATCTTTTACATTTTTATATTAAGGCCTTGTTCTGTATATTGCAAAATAAAATCGGTATAGGAGGGACCGCTATACAAAAAACTGTCGCATTATCTATAGGAAAAATAGCTATTAGAGAGTACGCTATAGAAGGGTTGACTGTATAAACAAAACTGTACTGTAATTTATACCCTGTCTAATTCTCGTCAGTGTATAATCTCACTTATTAGATTAAGCATACATTGACAGGTCAAAGTGAATGTGAATTGTTACAATGTAAGCTTCAACTTAAACTGAAGGTTAATGTATAGTGTATACATTAAAGAAATTTCATATTTTTACTGTGCCATATTTTATCGACTTTGGGAAGGAAAAAGGACGTAATCCACAAATAACAAATACAGCAGACACAAAAAAAAAATTTTGATGATTTTTTTGCAAAAGACAATTTATGAAATATATACATCTTTAAATGCACGGAGACTTATAAAATTGTGTTAAATTGACTAACCAATTTTAATTTTATAAATTGCCGAAGAAAAACTTTTTTTTGAGTACTTTTTCCTGGATAATTTTTTTACAGACTTAGTTTTCCAAGCTTAAAAGCTAAATTTAGATACTTTAAGCTTACATCTTTTTGATAGAACGTGTATCAAGTTGTATGCATTGTGATTATTGAAAAAAATGTGGGCTACGTCCTTTTTCCTTTCCACTGTCGATTGCACCCATATTGATGCAATCCAAGTTTTACTTCATTGGTACACTTTTTATGTTGTTAGTTTTATTAAATGCTATTTACGTACATATCTGCAGTCAAGAGGCCTAGACTCAAAATAGACTTATATTTTTTGGCATTTTAATTAATGGCTATTCGACAGAGGATTAAAACCAATATGGAGAACATTTCATCTCAAACATGTAAGTCTGTAAGCGATGGGCAATTATGTTTTGGTGTACTTTAAAAGATCGAAATAGCAATTTGTTTCGCGCAGTCATTTATTATGAAACGGGAAAAATGTAGCGTTTTCATTATTTTTACGAACAAAAGAACAACAATTTAAATCATCCTTTTGTCGAAATAGATGTAATTAGAGATATTTCAAGCGATTGCTTTCATTCTTAAATAGCTTTGTTGACAAATGGCTATCATAAATTTCGCTGATAATCTTTAGATGGATATTTTGCCCGCAAGCGAAGCCACTATGTACATGCTACGAGATAATAATACTAAACAACGATTGGCAAAGATATTGGGAGACTTTTCGAAACAGAGCGATGCGCTTTTCCGGGAAAACCATGTTTCCAATGTAACGGAAAGTGATCAAAAGCAATTCGCGAAGTTTCCATCTCTGCCCAACTAAACATCAACACACCCAATGAAAAATGTGTGTCTATCTAATTATTAATCTTGGTAGCGTATTTTTATTATAATTATAAGCAAACACACATCTCATTACATATTGAGGTTATTTAGATATTTATAGACACGGAAAATACATGACCATACGACTTACTTGTATATTTTATCGGAAGATTTTTAATGACATTTAAATCGAATACAACCACACCGTCGATTTGAAAACATTTCTTTTTCAAATGAACTAGAAATAAATAGCCTTTTCAGGTCCATCCGAAGTCTGAGCATCAGTTTTCTCGGTGACTCTATTTGTAAGCAAAAGTTGGAGTCGACCATAATAAAAAATAATATTTTTTATTATGGTAAAATATATATGATATTTTATTATAGTAAATAGATATATTGTTTTTAATCAGGTTTTGACAGGTATGTGTTCTCGTAATGTTACTATATTTTTTAATGAATTTCATTAAAAATTCTTGTTATGATTCTTACTTCTAAGCATTGATAATTAATGTAATTGATACATGAAAGGTATTTGTATTTATTATTTTAAAAGGTGAAACAAACGCTATCCTATTGATATGGCTTCAATGGAAAATTTGAAAGTTAAACTGCAGTCATAATTTTAGCGCTCACGCATGGAAAATTTGAGCAGACCTTTTAGGGAAAACGTTTTCCGAGCTGGGAGGTTATAAGTCAAATGAAGATAAGCCAATATGCACTTAAGATAGCGTTATCAAACATCAAATGATTATTAATAAGTATGCCATATTAACATAATCTTAAAAAAATATCGAATCTACATACCTTGCTTCAGATCGGCAGGATAGAGAGGTATTTCATACGTAATGGCAATTTACGTCGATTTTTTTTCATTAAAACTTATCTTAGCAAAATCAAGAGTTGTTTTAAATTTTACGCGTTTTTTAAATTAGTAAAAATGTTACTTCTACCAGTATAATAATTTTAATTAAAATATGTCGTAAAAATTAATTCAGCAAAATACTATTTCTTATTTAAATTTCTAAAAATTCGAAAAACTGTTTGACAATAATAGAAATAACAGTACCCATTATGATAAATTAAGATTGTAAGTTTAATAATTAAACAACGTTTTGGATTTGAGATCAAACCAATTACGTTGGTGTTGTGTCCATGAAATATATTTTCCCTCAGATTAACACGAGTCCTTGGGCTTGCCCCTTATTTTTTTTCATTTTCTGACTTATCTATATGAAATGATTAAATACAATAAAACCCTCGAAATATTGTACATTATATTATTTTAAAGAATATTATCCAAAATAATTGCTGCGAAAATGATTAAAATTTGCCAACAATGACGAAAACTGAAAGCTGTTTAAATAATCTGTAAAATGCATGTTTAGAACATTGATAAGAATGATAAGATAATGTGATATGGACGATGGGTAGATCAAAGTATATTGAAGTTCTAGAAGACTTTATCAATTTACATGTATATGTATGATTTTTTTAAAATATAATGTTTATGGTAAGTACTCGCTCACGTACACGGCGTGTGGCCATAAATTATACGATATTTTTTTTACATATTTTTTTTCAAAAGTGATATAGTTAAGATAATACATGTTTATAAGAATGATAAGATAACAGAGAGATAATGTTGAATGTGATTCCTGATAAAAATGATAACGATTTTTAGTATGCAAGATGCAATCTAAAATATGCAAAAATATGAGAGCCAGCTTAGAAATGAATGTTTTAAACGAACTGAAATTATAAATAATACTATTTTATGTAAAGTACTACAAAATGCTAAAAATAACACTACTGTGGTAGTAAAATTCAGCCGTGCTTTTACAAGAAACATGTATTGGTTTTTTGTTAAAGATAGAATTTTTATTAAATATCTTTCCGATTGTGGCGCGCGCCGTATGCTATGTTGCGCCGTTTTGTTAAAGCCTCAGCTCTTCCACATTATTGTCATTAAATTCAGGAAAGAAAACGTCAGTAATTATGGAATAATGGTACTGGCCGGCATCATTTTTGAATAAGTTTGCACAAATTTGCGTTTGGCGTAAGTCTATGGACGCTGAAATGGCGAACCAAACTGAGCACATATGAACTTTTAACTCTTTTAAATTGAATTTTGCCAGAAAAAGTGTTGTTAATTCGAAAAACAAACATCTAAAAAAACACCTTATACAAACCAATATTTATTTGAAAGGTGCTACGTTAACACGTATTGCTGTTAAATGTATTTAATAATTTGCCAATAATGTAAACTTTTCTGAATAATTTGCGTCCAGTTACTAATTAAAACTATCAGTTTTTTTATATCAAACGTTCAGCATTTCAAAGAATTTCTTGACATCACCTAATACTGACACAAAATAATAATTTACTGACCGTTAACGACAATTTACAAGTCATTATGGTAGGTTGATTCTAGCCAAATAATTTCATATTATAATTTCATTTTGGATCCATAATTTATTATGTCTTATTGTATCCGCTTCAGAGTAATGCATTACTTTTAAAAACGAATTATTGCTAGAGTCTAATTTTTCGTTCTCTTCTAATTAAAAAAATACTAAGATTAATTTACGCAATGTCGCAACATTAATAAAATGCAAAGCAAAAATATGCAATTGATTCATATGTAACTGCATTGAACGATACCTGACTTAGGTATATTTTATTTGTACTCATTGACGTATGATATGCGATTGTTACGACAACCATTGATTCTATAACCTGACTATTCAGACAGCACATAGTGGCGAAAACAAAGCAAACAAATAAACCAGAGACACAGAACGGAATGACGGGCCGGGATCACGAGTCGTGACCGCTCGCTACACAGTTCGAGACCTTACCTATCAGTCTGTTGAGGTACGAGCAGCCATCGCTAATTGGATTCTGATTTTAATCGCCCGAGCCACAAGAAGCGATAAAACGCTACAGATAACATTCTATACTGACTTATTAAGGCCATTCTCAGAATAATATTAGATTGGCGCGATAACAAACGTCTCAGATTTTATATTATATCCAGTCTTTTGTTATTATTCTAGCGTGATCTTCGTTCAGAGCACGTCTCGGAGTTTCCTACACTGCAGTATCAGAATAGAAGCCGTATCTCGCGCTTGCGAAATTCATAGATACCGTTTGTTTTGAAAATTTATCTATCCGTTCGGCGGGCATTATCTTGGGAAATGTCAGCGATTTTTGCCGCGGCTCGATCGATGGCGCGCTTTACTGCTGCACCAGTCGGGAAGGGTCACGTCGCGTAGATGCAACACCGCGCGTAATCTTTCGATTCTTGAAAATTTTGACTGTAGTTTGACACTCTAATATGTATTGTTTTTCCGTCGCAAGATGCGTTGATGCCAAACTTCATGGATATTGTGCAACATTGTGATACATGTTTATTCTCCATATTTTAATTAATTAAGTATAAGTTTTACTAGTTCGAAAGATCAGCAATACATCCAACAAGGAAGTGAACACGGTTTTTTAGACTAACTTATTTGTTTTTGTGACCTCGTGCGACCTAGTGGTGGAAGTTATCAACATTCTTATGATGCTGCCTTCAAATAATGCAAGTGAGTATTATTATTTTCACTGAGATATATTTTTTTTAAATTAAAAAAATAATTTAATTATAGAATTTAAAACGAAATTTCGTAGAAATAATGTTTTTAACCCACCTTTTTCATGACGACAAAATACAATTGTGCTTTATTTTAATTTCGTATGTCACAACAGATTTATTTTTTAATATTATATAAATATAAACGTATTATAATATTAATTACACAATTCTGATAGTTCATTGGGAATTCAAAGATTATTTACGCCTTCGTTAGAATGTATATTTTAATACAAACCATTTTTTTTTGCATTCTAGCAAAGAAATAAAATAGTTGGTGGAATATATTCGATTACCTTCAATCATTAAAGTTTATTTAAAAATATTTATCCATCTTAATTTTTTCTTACATTTCATCTTCTTCAACAATCATCAATCAATCATTTTTCACATCTTTACTATCACGGTCTGCGTCTTGAGGTCTTGTTGAAATATTTATAATGAAAACAAATAAAACAAGTAAACAATACATAATTATGTGAAAAAGTTATATAAAACAATCAATAAATCTAATACATTTTACATAATTTAAATTCTTTTTTCGAAGGCAATGGCATCAACGGCTGCATTCAATGTGAAATATTAATGGTAACATTTTTATTTAAAACAGAAAAAAAATGCTCCGATACTTAGACTGATCATAATTTAAATTTGCGAAGAGGTATCTGACAACCACACCAAGTATTGAAAATCTTTATTTATTTACTGAATCGCCTCCATGATAATTTTGTCTCTTAAACATAATGCTAATTAGTTGTACGATCAAGTATCCCTCTTGTGCGACAGTTTTGTCTATGAAAATTAATAATGTAAGTACATCGTCAACGGGTTTCCCCATCTTTCTGCGAGACAAGACGGCGAGCCAACGCGGAAAACACTCCGAGTCCCCTCCGCGACGCGGCCACGAGCCAACGGCTGATTAAATCTTTCCCGCCACTACTAGTTTAACTGATAACGGATCACTCGGCAGCGTGCGTCAGTGTAGGTGTGCCCTGAAACACTAACACAACGATAGTTATTGTGGTTTATTTTAGAAAAGTTGAGTAAAAATAAAAAAAAATCTCACAGTATTGACTAATCTGACAACTTGTTGAGAAATTTACACACGTTAGTTTTATTTTGATGACAACATTTGTAATTAGACTAGATCTGAAATGTAAAGATTTTTTAAAAATGATTTTCACATTGTAGACAAGAATATCATTAATGGTCTTTCATAAACCTTATAGAACCAGTTAATTAATTATTGATGTTCATTAAAAGTTATTTAAAATTACGTTGTATTTTAATTGATCGAGCAATAAATAATAGTTATTTAAAAAAAATGCTACATTTGGCCAGAAATAAATCCACTTTTTGGAATCATCACTACTGATATACAGAAGAAAAATTGCGGGACGTTTGCTCACATCGCTTAAATAAATCCGTGAATATATGACCCCCTGAGAATTAAAATTAGTAAAGTGAGCTAATTGGATTTTAAGAAAAAAAATGGTATATGCGTTCTTATATTATATCGAGAAAGTCAAGTGATATTAGTAAATACACACTGCAGAAATATTTTCTTTCTTAAATAAAAATATGCAATCCACAAAAAACACAAAGCAAAGACGTGATTGTACTTAAAAAAAAGATTGATTAGGCTAAAATTTATGATGGCTTTAAGCAATTGAACATTTTTTTCTATCAAACGGCATGGAAGTGAATGACTTTTCGTAATTAATTGAAATGTAGACACATTTCATTTATGTAACTGAAAATTGGTCGGCTCACACAGAAAATAAGACACAAGTTACTCACCTATGTAATACTACCATCATCATGACTGAAAAAGAAGCTGAGCAAATACAAAATTACGTATGAACCAGACATGGGCTGAAGAGGGCTCGCGCGAGCCCCTTGTTAAATTTCGGCGCGGCCGGCGAGCCCCTTGTTAAGATAAGAAAATCATTTGTCTTAGATCAAATCAGCACATAACTGCAATTTCTGTCGATGGTTAAATTTTATTATGAAACAAGACTTAATTCCCCGTTCGTTTTTTCATTCAGCGCTGTGGGTTTCCATGCCAGACCTCACGAGTTCGAGTCCCAGTACGAAACAGTATATTTTCGATAGATTTACCGATTTTCTGTTCGAAGGCATGGGTTTTTGTAATGTCTAAAAATTCCCCTCCACTCTTCCGATCCTTCAATTCAACTGGGCGTTACGTGAGCGATTAGTTAATCACTAGTCCTGTCTTAGCCTAACCATTCTATCCCTACTACTCTCTTTATAAAAGAGAGGTTGAACGAATAAGTAACAAAAAAATCTTTTACCTTCATTAGGAGGCCATATGCGCGACATTGAGAGCGGACATGGATGAACAAAAAAAAATGAATAAGATTTACTGAGCCCCTTACCGCTAGTATGAACTGTTGAAATAGTAGGAGAAATCACTCGTAAAAAGTCAAAATAAATATCATCTTCTCGTATATTATAACTGTTTATGATTTTTATGTCATAAGAAGAAAAACAACATAATAAAAACAAAATACAAACAACATCTGAAATAGTCTTGAGGAAGACACAAGACGAAATAGCTATCAACAATAATATTGGTAGAACTAAATACTTTGATATTTTTTCACCTTATTACAGTGGAGTTCTACCAATTAAATTACATTTTAATCTATAGATTGTTTCTGTCGATGATTAAAAAAATTGAATTAATTTAATATAGGTTTCCAAAACTCATTCCATGCAAATTTACATTCAGTATAAACCAACACTCGAATATATCTACACTGACAAAATAAATATACACACATTGACAAGATCAGTTTGTATTTTTGTATGAAGTGATGTCAGTACACAATTCGTTTTTTGTTCTTGTGTATTTTTACATTTTATAGATTTACATCATTTCGGTGTTCCCAACCGAATGCTTGGATCGATAGATTTGACGTTAGATAACAAACAAGAGATACGATCGCGTCTCGGATTAAAGCATACCACACGAAAACTTCCAATACAGTATTAAAATTTATTTATATATCCGAATATTGATACCAATAACAATAATCCATAAAGATTTAAGCACTCGTAAAAATTTTTTGTTTTGCTGACAGTATTCTAAATTTGAAAACACAATCCATTTATTTATGTTGCCATATACCAATGAAAAAATATTATCCACTGTATGTACACGTAAATTATTTTTGAGTTTTGCAGAATAAGTCATCAATGTCACTGGGTAATGATGACCTCGAAATAAAAAAATAATATTAAAAATATAAATAAATAAAAAAAAAACATTAACACCTCTCCCTTGATTTATATGATACACACTTTTTTCGGCATTAAAAATAACTATTTGTTTTATTTTTCAATCGCTGAAATAATATAAGATAAATACGTAAGAACCTTTTTTGATTATTTATTTCAATACAGTTTTATTCTTGAAGCATTTAATAAAAAATCATTCCATCCTAATTATATGAATAGGTGTTTATTTGATGCTGTCCCCTTTAAACTGATACGAGAACTTTGCAATTTAAATATCCTCTCTCTTTTTGTGTGTTCTATATCAGAATGTCTAACAGAGAGAGAGGCGGGATGCTTACGTATTCGGTTCATTATTATTTAACCCTTATCTGTCGAACTAATTAGCAAAACGTCATTTTTTCCTTCGTATTGCAGTTAGCAGCAGCCAGAGCATGAGGCATGATTCTGAGTAACCATAGATCTCTGGTTCAGATACTGCGTCTGGATGCGCGCGCACTCGATTTTAGTTCGAGATACAGTCGCCATGGCAACCCCGAGGCATTTACCGTGGGCGGGAAGCAGTTTGTTCGAATTTTAAATTTGATTTCGTATCGCGTCGTAGTCTTCCATGATTTCTTATTGGGAAAAAAATCTATGGCGGAGATCTACCATAACTAACACATATGTGTATGATTTTAATATTTAATAATCTGATTACTGATCTTATATTATAATGTATGTGGACTTTAAATCTAAAATAAATATACCAACTGCAATTAAAACAAACTGCATACATAGGAGTAGTTGAAAAAACATGATAATTCAGTGCTACCCACATTTATGCACGTTACGACTCCAAATGCATACTGGGAGGCGTTGTATTGATTAAATATTCAAGTTAGTTATATTCGTATGATGAAGATGACAATTAATAGCTAAATAGTATAGCTAATTGATCGATGGTTTGATTAATCGTAGAAAATAAAACGTCATCAAAAATCTTTAATCTTTTATAAAACATATAATTTTAAATATGTTTTCCATCAAACAATGTTACAATAATAATAAAATTTGATGTGGAAAAAGTACTAAAAATGTTTTATTATAATGCCATTCCACCAAGTATTGACAGTAAACACCTTCAAAATGTTACAACAAATATCCTAGTCATAAGAGTGACTTACAGTAATTTGTTAAACTTTCAGGGAGATACATACATAGTTATTTTTCTAAAATCCTTAAAATTTGTCTTATATTTTAAATAAATAAAAACCTGATGTCCTATTCAAAGTACATATACTAACAAATATTAAAAAATGAATAATGTAATTACTTCAATATTTTGTTAGGTTATGTTATTACTTTAGATGGCGAAAGCAATCTGTTGCTGTATTATGATGTAGATTCACTGTTCTCACATGAACTTATGAATTTAACACGTCTCTTCTCCGAATAAAACACCAATAAAACGTATAATATGTAGATTAAAATAATAAAAAAAAGCAGACATTCAATGACACTATTGATAATTAAACGTATCTAATCGATTGCTTCGTAAATGGAACTACACGTAAACAATATGGCTGAAATTAAAAAAAAAACAGTTCCCAGTTTTTCCGCGATCTCCGAAGGGCGCTGGCGAGAGGTAAGAGGCCACCTCGACGGGAAAGTTGTTGTTTTATTGCAGTTCAATTGTTTGCTGTCCGCTCGCTGTCCGCTCGGCGAGTGTAACCGTACACACATTTGAAGGTTGTCCAACAATAAAATTTGTTAACGATCGTATCTTTACGTTTGTTTATTGAAGCGCTCGTGCTTTAAAAATGGTTTTATTCGAGTGTTGCCACATTGCTATGTGGATGAGCTTAATATTCCATATTGACACGGGTTTTTTTTGTCATATTAGTTCGAAAGACACGTGCAGATTTTTTAGCGATGAGGAAATGTTGATATTTTTCGTTACGCAAGCGTTTTAGAGGTTGGAAAATCAGTATAATGGAATACAACCTAGATTTTTGTCTTTGGTGAATTTGTTGTTTTTTTATGCTGAAATGTTTTATCATATATAATAATGCATACATAATATAGTCAGTATTAATCAAATTATTCTTCGTACTGATACTAAACCATTTTCTAAGCCCGTATATATTTACATAAACTTTTGAAGAAATTATAAACCAGTTATTCATTGACACTACTACTTTTTGTGAGAAATCTAAATATAATCCGTACATATTTTTTTTACGATTTTAATTCATTTTCGACAATTAAAAAAATATTTTCCATTTTCTACACTCTTTTCGCAATACATACATATATGTATAAAAGGTATTGATTTAATATAAAGCATAATTTTGGCGCTAGCGAAAATAATTTCTCTATAATTTTGAAAAATACTACCGTATACTTCTTATGGCAACACCAACACCGCGACCTGTCGATATATTTTTTTTCCACCTCGTTCGATTTTCAATTTATGACTTTTAAGGTATGGTAAGTCACGTTCCCAGAGATAATTGATTTCAGATTATTTCGTGTGTTAACCGTCCGTTTTAGTTTTCATAGATTATAAATTATAATAAACAAGAGATGGCGCCGTAGAGTAACCGATGTGAAGCCATGTTAAATATAAGGATTTTGTATCTGCATTTTGACGTTGCTTTAATAATCTACTAAATTAACTATTTAAAGCTAATAACTAGTGTTATTAGCTTTAAATCCCAATCTGATTGATTACAACTCATTAGTATCATTATCTGTTTGTTTTATTTCGATTCTACACTCCCCTCCTTGCTCCTCTTAAAAGGAAAAAAACCCAAACCTCCATTTTGTAATTTTATAATTTTAAAATGTTAGAATCAATCTTGCTTCATTACTTAAGCAAACTTTGCGATAGTAAGTCTGAAGATGCCTCTGAAAGAGGCGAAACACGTGTCACAGTTAGTAACACAATACGTGGAATAATCAAAGTTAATTTAAATTTTCTATTAAAATGAACTTCCACAAAGTTACCGCCGAAACCATCGAAAGTATTGTATGTATAGTACACGTACATATAAAGTATTACCTATTATATGGTCACAAAAATAAAATTTAACTAATAAATGTAACTTATATTATATTAAAAAACACCGGACAAGTGCTGTCATTGCAGAGATTGAATACCAGCCAACTTGTTTGAACTATTGCAACACTGACTTATTGTGGGATATTGTAAGTGAATGGCTAACAAGACTTTAAATTTGAATCGTTCAAACTATGTACATTCTCACAAATTTTGTCATTAACGACCCGGGTTTCGCCTTTCGGCATCTTCAGGCATTCAAGTGCACGGATTAAATTATATAATTCTTGAAACTGCTCACTAGTCAAATCTGTTGGCATTCCCATGGGCTTATCCTTTTTGCCAGCAGTGGTTTTGGACTCAGTGATGCATTTATATCTTATATAAACACGAAACTTTCATTTACTAAGCGTCAGTTCAAGTTCATCCGTGCACTTGAATGCCTGAAGATGCCGAAAGGCGAAACCCGGGTCGTTAATGACAAAATTTGTGAGAATGTACATAGTTTGAACGATTCAAATTTAATATTGAAATTCCACCAAGCACCTTCAGTCGAAATCTTAAATTAAAGACTTTAAATACCCGTCAATTGAATAGTGTTGATGCACCTATTATTGGAGCACACGGTATTTTACGAACGTTTGTTTCGCTTATTTTTTACGGTAAGCTTAGTTTGTTGATTAAAGTTGTATTAACTTGGCTTAACTCAATTATATTTCGTTTCAAAAGAATTATAAAAAATGATCAATAGCTATTTCAGCTTTGCACTATAGTCGGAACTAGTTCTGCACGTTTAGTTTTGACAATGGTGTTTTCCAAATAGCTATCAAATTTTTCACAATTATTATTTTTGCGATTTTTAGGATATTCTGGTTAGTTGAGTAAGTTATGTCAACATGCTTATAAGAAAATAACCCAACCAATTCTAATTCTTAAATTATACATTACATAATATAGGTTGGAGGGCTGTTTTCTTTCTACTGGATAAGTGGTAAGGGGTAAAATACAAATACAGACAGTAATAATTAAAATTATGAGGAAGGCTTAATACCAAATGAAATCTTATTTAAGATATAATTTCATACACAATCTGCGAAATATAAAAGATATCTTATTATCAATAAAAATAAACTTACTTTAAAATTACCGCTGAATTCACTGAAACTCTAGAACTTATCTTTTATACATAATTTGTTTTCGATTTTTTAATCCATGTCCGCTCCCAATGTGGAGTATAGAGTTTTTCTACAAGAAGTGTTTGTTACTCAGACGCGTAACCTCTTTATTATTAAAAGAGTAGTAAGGAAAGAAAAGAAAGGGCTAGGACATGACTAGTGGCTGGTTAATCACTTTTGCTGTATCCCGTTATTTTAGGATTGGAATGGTGAAGATAGGGATTTTTATACAATAACAAACATCCATGCCTTCTAACATAAATCGATTGAAAAAATGTTATTCGTATTGAGATTCGAACCCGTGAGATCCGTCATTGAAACCAACGACGTTGACCACTGTGGCATGGACCAGGATTTTTTTCAATTCACTCTTTTTATTAGACTGGGCATATCTGTTACATTAACAACACTGTCTCACATTTTCACACCGAGATTGTTGATACATACTTTCACGCGGTTATTTTGGAAATAATAATTATATATTTTTTTACAATATGATAAAACGATATTGCGATTCTATCTCTAATATTAAAATAAATACGCTCCGTTATTATCTTTCTTTTGGCTTTTTATTTATGTCAAAGGCCATCAGATCGACGAGTCTTTGTTTTATTGAACCAAACGTTCGATTGGATCTTTTACTTGTATTTTATATTATTTGTTTCATGATATTTATTATTTATTTTTGTTATTCTTATCGATGACTGAACAGTGTTGTAACTGGGAGGTGACTGGATCGTGCAAAAAAAATAAATTGGTTTATTCCATTGGTGAGAACGTGATTGTGAAAATATGTGTTTGATTCTGTAATCACATTTCGTTTATAATATATATTTAATGTGTGTTTGATTATCACTGATTCCGTGCTGAAATTTTAATCGACTTCAATATTTCAAATAGTCGTTGCTTATTTATTTTTTTGCAGCTGGCTCAATACTAGGTATATCAATTATATTAATCTTAGTTTTTTCATGTAAATAATATTATTAATAAAACATAAAAAATGGAAGAATGATATTTTTCGTCAAAAGTCAAGATTACATACAATAAGTAAAGAATTATAATAAATGCATAAGAGACCTAAATTTCTGTTAGAAACTTGTGATATTGTCAGTGTGAAGATGCTCAAGTTAACACACGTGTCATACTGTTATTTTTGTTAATCCATGTCAGCTCTACGAGAACTGTTTGTTACTCAATCGCTCTCCGTCTTTTTTTTAAGAGAAACATAGGGACAGAAAGGTTAAAGAAGGACAGGACTTGTGGTTAGCTAATCACTTTCACTACACTCCGAGTTGTACCAAGAGCATTTTTTTTTCAATCAATGTATCAATTTCAGTTTGAAGGCACGGTTGCTTGTATCCGTAGTCTTCAACAAGCTCGTAAAAAATCTTCTGTCGAGAAAATTCCATTACAAAGTCATATGCTCTACATTGGGAACGGAAATAGATCTTTAGTTTAAAGATCGGCAAATAGTGCACTTTCAAAAAAAAACACTGCTTATCTTTGAATTCACTTTACAACTTTGTCATTTTTGATTCGGTTGTCTACTATCATGACAATTTCAGATCTGAATCACATCAATAACTAATAAAAACAATTTACATACGAGTTTCATACGACTTTGTCATTTTTGTTCCAGCTGTTTTCTTATCCGTCCATCTATGATGGTTACAGAACTGAGTCACCTTATCTTATGGTGTCGGCTGGGAGAGTAACCTCACGCCACCACAGTATATTATCTTTGAATGTTTAGGGGTTGGGGGATGACGGGGAATAAGGTGTTCACCGGGGCAGTGTTACCAATTCAACGTTTGAAAAAATGTGTCACCAAAAAATAAACCTAAAATAATAATTTCGCATATATTATCTGCTTGAAGATTATTAAAAAAAATCATTATCAAAGATAATATTATAACTGTTCAGCATATTTTAAAATAATATAATATATATATATATATGACAAAATATATGAATAATATTGCCAGGTCCTATGGCACAGCTGTTAGCGTTGTGGACTTCCGTGCCGCATCTCACGAGTTTGAGTCTCAGTACGAACAGCATTTTTTCGATTAATTTATCGATTTCTGTTCAAAGGAATTTGTGATCAAAATTTTCCTCCCACCCTTTTCGATCCTCTTATAACTGGGCGTTGCGAGAGCGATTAGTTGATCACTAGTCCTGTTGTTATCCTTCTATCCCTACTACTCTACTAAGAGAGATTGAGTGACTGATTAACAAACAATTCTCGTAGAAAAACTTGGGATATGACAAATTCAAAAATATGTTTAAAATCACAAATTTAATTTTTGAAGTGATACGGTTGTATTGAGACTTGGTAAGTAAAGAAATAAAACAAACACAACTTTCTAGACGTTTCTGTACAATTATAATAATATTATATAACACACTGAACACTTTTTTTACACGGTAGATAAGTTCCACAAAAGGCCGTGTAAAAATGTAATAGAAATAAAAGAAAAATTGAAGAAAAAATTAGATGTGATTGCTTTTCAATTACATTTTTTGAAGTTTAAACCACTCACACAAAAGCGTTTCTCAATTGAATTTATTCGCGGATGTCTAATTGTTTTGTAAAGGCAGATGGAAGCACTTAACATATTTTTAGTGTAGCTTATAAAGTTTTATTCGAGTGAGAAATTTCTTAGTTAATCTTTGATGTGTTAATTGTAAGAAATCTTTCGTGGAATCGTTTCTTTAACGTCACGTAGGACCAGGGGTTTGCTTTACACTAATTTTATTGGTAAACGCTATTCAATTTTCGTGTCAATTAAATGTTTTCATCCCATTAACAAGTGATCTATGGAGTGAAAACGAGTACCATTGATCGATCCCTCAATCTTTTGTTTGTTTATCTACACGGGCCCTGTAGAGTGAAGTGGGCGGACAGGGGTAAGTCGCTGGATGGGGTGAAGGTGGCGCTGTGGAGCCAGTAGGGTGGTGGGGTAATGCGGCGGTCTCGAGGCGCGCTCCCTTATCGTTCCTCATCAATCAGGCACCGCTGCTGATAAACAACGTCTGGCTGCAGCGCCGTGGGGCTGATAACGCCGCGCCGGATGGTAGGGCGGGAGGTCGGCCCGCCCTTATCGCACGAAAAACGCTTTCGATCTATACCCCGACCGATCTGAGCTGCTGATAACAAGCGGGGGCTGGAAGAGAGGAGACCGGGGCGCGTGAAACACATTTGACAGCGACGAATCGATTTTTGTGAAGTAAATTATTCGATGCAATACCACTGGGGTTAATTAAAGAAGGCGTCTTTTCTTCGTAATTTATTGCTTAATATGATTTTTTGTTACTCTTATCTGTCATCTATCTTATTAATACGAGGGCATTGACTGTTTTATCAGGTGATCTCACGATTAAAGTACCCATACAATTATAATAACATCACATCCGACTATTGATTTTGATAATCATTTGAAGTGAAGTGTTCACGCGTTTTATTTTTGAGTAAACTTTAATGCAACCATACAATCAATTAATTTGTTTAAAATATCAAATAAACAATTTTATTTATAAAAAATGCTACTAAGCTGTCTCTTGAAACATCAATTTTACCGTCGATACGTTCTTTTAAACAATGGCCTATCGTAATAATATAGAAGTAGTAAAAGTTAATAATAAGGAATTGCGTCCAGCTCATTATTCGACCTTCTCCACCCTGTAAAAATAGCTAGTTTTTTAAGCCTTTCAAACAAACATAATTTAAATGAAAGTATGTATCAACCTCTTCAAAGTCACCTCTCTTTCCTACTTAAGTCATGGCAGTCTAACGTAATTCCGTCGAGTAATATGAAGAGATTTTTTTGATATATATTTGCAAAATAAAAATACAGTATCATCTAATTAGTTGTTTAACAGAAACGGACAAAAAAAAGAATACTCACTAGTTCTGTGGTTTCTCTATCCTTCAATCCTTACTCTCTTCTAAAAACCAGAGTTTTAGCGAACAAGTAACACAGGAGTTTTCGTACAAACACTACTGTTGAGATTAGTTCCATTGGTTAATATCATATGATAATAAAAAAATAGTTTCTCGATGCCAATAAATAGGTTATAGAAACCGAATTTGGTGTTTGAAGTTTGACTTGTGAGTTTATAAATTCCGTACAACTGGCCGATCTATTATTTAGATTGCCCCGCGAAAACTCACGGGCAAACAATCTTATCTAGATTTCAACATCGCGTTCCATTAATAAAATTGTAAACTATCCGATAGAGTTGGCGAATATTTTCGCGAAATGCTAAAAGAAACACAATCAGATGAAATTCATAAATCAAAGCTGCGATAAAGCGCTGCGATAAAGAAAATGGCGCTGCGATTTCAAAATAAAGATAACCGAACAACGCCGGCCATTTCGCAATGCAGGAAAATGCTTATTTGTTCAAATAAGTGTATTTACAATAATTCAAATTCTGTATCACGCTACTAAAAATCTCGCAACCGTTAAAATCTTCACGATTGGGAATTGTTTAAAAGTTAGCCATCTTTGTTGTGTTGCCTGTGGTTAGTCGATAGTATACAAAGAATGCAGCATTTTAAATAAAACAAATATTTAACATGAATTTTTGACATATTATTACAATTCAAGTAGACTTATCTCTTTAGTTGAATCATATTTTTTGTTTGATTATACAGTAGAATCTCAATTATCCGGACTAATTGGGGATGGAAAAATCTGGATAATCGAAAGTTTACCGTTTTACCGAGAAGTAAGTTTTTTAAAAATTCATGTCAGCTCCTAGTATGATGTTTAGCATATTGCCTACTAATGAAAGCATCTTAACAGAAAATTTTCTGCGAAGGCTGCTTGTTACTCAGTTGCTCAACCTCTCCTTTTCAAAGAGATTGTGGATATAAATGATATGGCTAAGATATGACTATTAGTTATCTAATCGCCTTCGCTACGCCCTGCTGTTTTAGGATCGGGAACCCTCCCGAAAAAGGAATTTTTAGAATCACAAACTGCTGAAAAAAATACTTTGCGTATTGGAATTTGAGCCCTTAAAATCCTTGATCTTACTTATGTATATATCGATGACTTAAAGCTATAACATTGTATCTCCATGAATCATAATAAAGAGAAAACTGAATTCGAAATTTTGCAAATTAGATTTTGTGATTTAAAAATAAGTGCTTAGTTTCATATTATAGTTGATTTATTTAAAGTTTATATGTCATCAAAAGAAAAATCACAGCATAGTGAAAGCAAAGTGAACAAGAATGATATTTTTATTTTAATATAAATATATATATATTGTTAAGGAAATAAAATATCTGTGATCATAAAAATATTGCCTGGAAGATTTACAATACGATATTTTAATATGTGTATAATATTTGGAATAGTTAGTTGGTTTGGAGGTGCAATATTTCAACAGCTAATAATATATGCTATTTTTGGTACATTTCAGTAGATCATTTTCGACCAAAATAAAATATACAATATTTTAGCTCTAAGCCATCGATATATTCCGTCCATTTTATTATTGCCGAAGATGAATAACTATGATTGTCGTACCCGATTTTTTTATTTAATTCTGATTCGCCTTGAAGATTCAGAATATCTTTATGTACATACATTGATTTATAGTATTGTTACTTTTTCATCCCTTTAAACATATATTAAATAATTCTCAAATAGAAACCAGATAAAAAAAATCTTCCCCTTACCTCATTCTTCGATTCTTGAACAATCTGAAATGGAAAGTTGTGGACTAAAAAGCGTAGATCGAATGGCTTACAGTAGAATCTTTATGACATTCAAAGCACATTCAGTTTTCGCCGATAAGTATCAAAAATATATATTTTTTTATATATATTATTATAATAAGGATAATATGAAATGAAATTATTCTTCACCGACCATTACTTTTCATTTGAAACGTACGTGCCAATGATAATATGTCCATGTTCCTAAAACAATGGCATTGAGTAATACTCATGGAATGAATTTAGATTTAAAAGATTGTGCGTGCTCGGTGGATAAACCGCAAAAAGGTTCATTACTCATCGATGACTGTAAATTTCTGGGAATATACGTCACTTGCCACTACCGCTTCGCATTGCCATATTATAAATGACTACATTAATTTAATTAAACTTTAAAAAAATAACCACGAAAAAATGGTTTAATTCAACATTAAAATGGTTCTACGATTTTTTGCAAGAGAATAAAAGCAGATAAAAATGATGGAAGGGACGAACTAATGAGTCTTATTGAACCAACAGTCAACACTATCTATCGCTGACTAGTAACCAATAGTCAGTCGCTCAACTTGTTTTCTCACAATTTATAAGGATGTGTTAAGGCTCTAATTCAACAGGGTAAAAAACATCGTAAGAAAAGATTTGCAATTTGATGTCAAAAAATACTAGGATTAAAGACATTCAGCCATTTAAAATAGTCATGTTACAAAGCGCGACCCGAGAACTGCAAGATTCTAACTGTAGATTTTTGACAAAAACAATGTAACAGTGAAACAGTCTTCCAAGTACTATTAGTGGTATTCATTGTTACTTTTGTTTCACCAAAAATTTACAATTAGAACCTTGTAGTTCTTGGGTCGCGAAATATGTAGTAAAAATACCTGAAATTTCTTCTGAATGAAATCAATTTAGTCGTCAAACAAATCCACATTTTTGATAACATAATAATTCCACATAAAAAAAGAATAAATGATTTAGTCACCAATAATTCAAAAGTGACATGGCAATGAATTTTGTGTTTATATGGGGTAATTCGTAGAGACAGGAAGATGCAGTGCAATTCCAACTTGCGATGCGCTTACAATACAGGATGAAATCATGTTTAATTTAGAAATTATCTTCACCTCAATTTTTTCATGTAAAGATTATTTATTTTTTGCGACGAAATAAGCAATGTCTTTTTCAATTTACATACATCATATTATTTGTTACAATTACATACTATACAACATACTAGATGTTACTGAATTATTAATTATTCAACTATTTATTCACACCGTATAAATATTTATAACTGTACGCCCCTGAGGTGATTTTTATGCAAATATTTACAGACGGAATAAAAAAAAAACAAACAATGCTTTTAGATAAAATCACTTCCAATAAATCCCCACTATCGACAAATTGGTGTAGGTACTCTGTGGTTCAAAAATGCGGGCTCTTCTCTTAACCAACTCGTACATATTTCTCTCAGGTCACGCTTTTGCTGCAAACAAGGTTGTCAACATACCTCTTCCATCATTAATTTCCTTGAATAAGTGAATTAATAAATCCGGAGAAAAAATAAACTACTACTTGCAAATGAATTTTTGTGAATATAATTAACTTAGATTAGTTATATTTATATATATATCGACGGTGGAAAGGAAAAAGGACGTAACCCACACATATCAAATTTTACAGGAGGCGCTAAAAACGTGTTTTGATGATTTTGTGACATATGTAAATTATGAATTATACACAAACTTGAAGTGCACGGATACTTCTAAACTGGTGTTTAATTGACATAACCTTATATTGATTAAAGAAATTGTCTCGGAAAAACCTTTATTTCAGTGTTTTTTCTTGGTTTTAATTTTATACAAGGTCATCTTTTTCAAACTTAAAAGCTAAATTTAGATACTAATTCGGCATTTTCAGCTTCCATCCTTTTGATAGAATGTGTGTCAAGTTATATACATTGTGATTATCGAATAAAAGCTGTTTTGGAAAATTGAGGGTTACGTCCTTTTTCCTTTCCACAGTCGATATATATATATATATATATATATATATAATAGTTTTTTTTATAAAATAAGAAAAAAACTTATTTTTTCTATACGATGCTCTCCTTTGTAATAGTTTTGATATTTGTGACGAAGTTATGGTATGTACATCTTTTTCTATTTACTTAGATTTTAATATACTTTGATATGAATGTTAAAAGAAAGATCAGCATGCTTTCTCTAAACATTTTTTTTAACTTTTACAATCAATCACATTCTATCTAAAATCAAACGGACATTAAAAATCAACTACAAGATTCGACAAAAATTAACGGCTTAAAAATAAATAATGTAGCTTTTGACATACTATATTAGAGTTAATAAAATAAATATATTTGTTATTCTACCCTTCAGTACGGAGGAAGACAAAATATTAAAAAGTCAGCGGTTGTTCGTTCTGAAAGTCACTCTACGACGGATATAAACTCTAAACTACTTGGCTTAATAAAATATTAATGAATGATGATAAATTAAAACAGGGTTTGGTTAAATTCGAATCGTTCAAATTTTGTACATTCACGCATGTTTTTTCACTAACGACCTGGGTTCCGCCTTTCGTCATATTTAGTAGTTCAAGTGCACAGATGAACATTCAGAACATAATTTTAGCGAATTTAAGGTTTTATTACTTTTTTGGTCAAAACTATAATATTTCCTAAATGAAACTTTGGTAATAAAATATGAAGTTTCTTAAACATATTGGTTTTCAATGTTTCATTATATTGATTTTAAATTTAACATTTAATGCGTACTCTAGTCTTATATTTTAATAAATTGAATATTTGGGAAAAGTAACCTTTATTTCTTTAATTGCAGAAATAAATCTTGCGACTGGCAACCCTAACACAGGCATGCAGTTTTGTGTGAAATAATATGTAGCAATGCAACACATTACGGGCATGCAGCAAAGTTAACGGTGATGTTAGGTAACACAATTGAAAAACTAACAAAATGAATTAAATATGTAATACCATTACATTTCTTATCCATTCTGTACATTATTTAGCCGGTCAAACTTTCGTCATGTGTGTAATAAAATTGGTAAATTACAAATCGTACGTGGGTTTTCAATTATCTGAAAATATGTATGTTTCTTTGTTTTCTATTTTATGTATATATATATAAAATAGTAATGTGTATCATTAGTATGCTGCTTAAAAGAAAGTAGTTGAAGGACAATATTGAGGTAAAACGAACATTCTAGAAACCATAATAATTATAAAATACATTGGAAATAACTGTTGTAAGTAGAAATGTTATAGTAAAAAATCGTTTCTAAAATACTAATATATAAAGCAGTTATGCATTTTCGTGTTTTATTGTCGCCCAAACACTGTGGTGATAGTGGGCGATTTAGCGTGTTATGCCTGATTTATTCGTATGAATATGAATATTTTCAGTAATATCAGATCCTAAGTTCCAGGCGAATCCGTGTATTCAGTGGCGGCCGGTCAATGTGACATTGGATTAATGCACCTCTTGTATATGCATAGGCGGTTATATTTCATGAAATTATATTCAAACATGACATTTATACCATTCACTCATTTTAAATTCTTCATGTTTTTATTGTATTTATTATAAACAATAAATAAATGAATAATTTAACATGAATGAATGATCTTAATGTTATGTTTGAATATTTCATGAAATATAACCGCCCCTGCATATACAAGGGGTGGATTCATCCAATGCCACATTGACCGGCCGCCACTGCGTGTTGTAATACATCACAAAAAAGATACTATATAAAATTATTTTATAATGAGTATACCGTGTAATTGCCACCGGTGTGGTCGAGTGGTCAACGTTGTTGGTTTCGGCTACGGAGGGCCCGGGTTCAAATCCCGGTACGGACAGTTTTTATAAATTGATTTTTCAATCGATTTATGAATTTCTGTTCTAAGGCATGGGTGTATGTGATGTCTTGAATTCCCCCCTCTCACCCATCCTATCCTACGAACGGGGCGTATCGAGAGCGATTAGCTTACCACTAATCCTGTCCTAGCCCCTATCCTTCTATCCCTACTCTCTTTGGAAAAAGAGAGGTTGAGCAACTGAGTAACAAGCAGTTCTCGTAGAAACACTTTTGTTGAGATAAACTGCATTAGGAGTCCATATGCTTCACATTGGGAGCGAACATGGTTTAAAAAAAAATACCGTGTAAACCACTCCATTTAAAAACATATATGACCGTGTACATCGAGGAAGACGTGTATTAAAAAAAAATGCGTTGTTCCATGCTTACTTACAATAGCTGAACATTTACACAATGATATCATCATTATGAAAACCGTGCTTAAAACATCTATGTAACATTTAATGTTGTTTTTTTCGTAGAATTTTTAAAATATTTGATCGTTATCTTTAGCAGTTCTAACACTATGTCTACTGTGTAAATCGTTAGACGTCGTTGTTTCAATGTTGTTTTTATTCCTCGCGACATTATCTGGTGATCAGATAACGCTGGAACTTTGCGCGGGGGTGTTGGTTAGGGGAAAGAGGCTGTACCAACGACCGAGAATGAGAAAGAGGATGGTGGATTTGAAACCGTGACGTATTTACTGAGCGAACGCGATAAAAATATGCTTTGTTTGAGTTTATTCGTATGTTCATTATACTGGTGTGTTGAGCACGGTCATACCATATACCAATCAGGTAAATTTGCGCATTTAAAGTTCGTAAACGTAATGTTACGAGCCCCTGAGAAGTAAAGTAAGCTTACTGGCAAAATTGTCAATCTTTTCTTTTTGTCACGCTTTTATTTAGCGTATATATATATTTTTACAAAGAAAACTATTGCAGTTAGTAGCGGGTTACCCCACAACAGCACGGCGCGCTTGGAGCCTCCAATTTTAAAAGGTCCCTAAAAATAACATTTATGTAGTCTATAAAAACCCATATATATATTAAATTGAGTTTTAGCAATTAGAAAAAGAGTTGGGTATCCAATTGCTTAGTTCGATACTGATTACAGTGCGTATTTACTAAGCTTACTTCACTTTTACGATACTTGTAAGACATGTAGAATATTTATAACGCATCGAAATCAATGATAACTAAAATACTATTTGGCCCCTTTTTTTTTCATGGGCAAAATATTTATCTATACTTCCTATTTTTATCTACAAATTGATGAATAGGTGGCAACTAAAAAAAATGTTGTGACTTCATTTTTTATACATGATTTATTCTTTTAAAATTTAGATTTTTAATACTTTGTCCCCTGTCGAAACGTAGCGTATATTTAATACGTCCAGTATCAAACAGGGCCAAGTCAGTTTTACTTCATTTTTTCAGAATCTCAAAAGTTTGTTTGACTAATTTTAAACTAAATTTTAATAACTCTTTTTTTGGAAGTGAGTTGTTGTGATGATAGAAGGATAGGGTATGACAGGATAATTCTTTATTAATCGCTCTCGTTACGTTCTCTCTCGTTACGTTCTCGTTTAAATCTCTCTCACTCATCCAATATTTAAATATTGGATGAGTGAGAGAGATTTTTTTAGACATCACAAACTCTCATGCCTTCAAACAGAAGTCGATAAATCGATTGTAAAAAAAATACTGTTGATATTGGTGCCCGTGAGTCAACGACGTTGACCGCTACGCCACGCACCCGACGTATGACCCATATGTACATATTGCCAGATGTTTTAAGTTCCTTTTTTCCACAGCAGTTATAATTTTTCTATTTTTACTCATAAAAAATCTCTATATCTTATCGCTCACTCACGACTTTCCTTTATAACGCAATGTAATGGGGAGTGATTTTAATATTTGTATTGTTTACTGTTTCATACGTGTGGCAACACTTTTTTATTCCATATTTCAATTCAAAGTGCCTAGAGATTAGATTTTGCGATAACGATAAACGGGAAATTTAAAATATTTAAATACTAACATCAATTAAAAGTTACGCCTATAACAGCTCTACTGTTATGACGAATTATTTTAAAAACGTCTTAATTTTTTTGATAATGAAGTATATTTGAATTTCCCAACAGCAAAATAGGTTTTGAAGGGGTTGTTTTTCATCAATTGCTCTACGCCCATTTTCTAATGATAAGGTTTCAATAATATTTTTATTGAGCCCTTAAGAAGTAAAGTGAGCCAATTTGTAAAATGATACAATGTTTTTATTGGACTTTTAAGTATAATAACGTTTTCACTTCATGTTTTGGAGGGCACTATTGCAATATGTACATAATGAGCTTATTTCACTTTTACGATACTTTAAGACGTGTAGAATATTATAACGCATCTAACTTATTTTTTCTAAAATACTACTTGGTGCACTTCACTTTTCAGGGGCCCAATTGTATATAAACTATATATATACAATTGTATCTTTTTTTATTAAAAACAAATAACCGATTAAGATTCTATACTCGGTACGATGTATTACATTTTGTAAGTATTTTTTAAAAATCCATTTTCGATCTCAGTGTGGAGCATATGGCTCTCCAATGAAAGTATCTCAACAGAAGTTTTTCTACGAGAACTTCATGTTACTCAGTTGCTTAACCTTTCACTTTTTCTGAGATAGTAGGGATAGAAAGGATCGGGGTAGAAAAAGAATTGTGGTTAAGTAACTCGCTTCGCCGCAGTATTTTAGGAACCCGTAATCCGTCACTGAAGACAATGACATTGGCAATTGCTTTACGGACCTGACTTTTTTATATTCGTATGTAGATTAAATTATTTACTCAAACACTTGTATAATTGTCGTTAATTATTTATTTTATTAATATATGTCACTATCAGAGAAAATAACGGTTGAAACATTCAACATATATCGACAATTGTACATGCCATATTGTTCCGAACGTATTTTCGTGATTATCCGAGCTGATATTTGGCACGTCACTAATAATAATACGAAATCAGTATTCAGCGACTAATATCATTTACGTGGCATATAAACGAACTTGCTAATAATTCATATTAATATAACCGAATTGTCTTGCCGCTGATAAAACTTGCAGACGCCTCGAATCACGTAATAATGGCCCAGAGCTAAAATGCACCACGCCTCCGTATTCATAAACAAGCAGTAACGCCCAGATAGCACTTAGCACCACCAGCCTTATAATTTACACCGTTACACTAATGCAATAATACAGGGCTATTATACATTAAATGATCACACTGCCATCTTCACAATAGTGGATGTCTTTCAGCTTTATTGAAAAAAAAGTGTTAAAATGTCTGTCTAATTTCACCTACAGTTTGATATTTACAAAAAAGATATCTTCACTTTTTATAATTTAACTATAAAATATAGATACACTGCCCACTCTTTTTACACGATGTTTGTGTTCCCCGCAATACTCAATACTGCGTAAAAAGTTTACTTAGTTAAATCGTAATTGTTTTTTTTAAATCCATGTAAATAAAATATTTTTAATAATTTTACATAAAACATTCTCTTACTTCGAAAGCCTCTTTGCTGATCTTCAACGACCAGCTGTACCTCGTCATCTTCATCAGACTGTGCGAGAATTTCATAAACATTTATCTAATATTGGTTTTGGTATCGATATATTCTTCTGGTATTGCAATGAGTATTTGGAAAGAACTTTATTATTTCATACGCATTGAATAATAATGTTTCTCTCCGTGTGCTGTACAGTCATACATTAATAAGTATTTCATCTAAATTTTCAAATGTATTCATTCGCTAACCGGCGGCTGTTTGGAAGTTATCAAAAAAATAAATACATCGTTAAACTTAACATCAGCCCTGTTATCAGAATACAATCGCACAATTGCAGTTACTGGAGAGTGCATAAAGATGCATCGATACTGTGGTGTGTGTGAACAATTTTACTTGAGGCAAAGGCATGCATACAAGTTAATCCAAGATCGCGTCTTTATCGCGACCAAACGTTCCGCACGGAAACATATTAATTTACTTATTTTCAGAAAATAATATTGTATCCCACGTGACACGTCTCTTGGGATTATAGCTAACTTCAATTGACATATTTTATGTAGAGGGCAGGGCAATAATGTCACTGTAGTAATGTTGTCATGCTACTTTACCTGTCATGGCCGCCACGCAATTCGCAGAGTTATTGATTGGAATTGTCAATTATAATTTAGACTTGACTCCGTCACAAAACTGTCCAAGTAAATAGAATAACCTCCTACATTCACACGATTTTTTTCGAAACATTGATTAATAAAAGGTTGTCTCATAAGTATTTTTAATACGCTCGCTTATATGTATTTTTATTTTAAAATTAAAGGTATTTTTGTATTCTTTTGGTATTTAGTGACAAAGATTGTTTTGGTTGGCTTTTCGGTTGAATAAAAATAAGTTTTTTTCTTTGTTTCGCCCCTCACAAACAATGGAAAGTGAGATGAAGAAAATCCAGATTCGATAGGTAAATTATATTGCATACATTTAAGCTAAGACATAAAAAATATGGCTTTTGAAAACACATGTTTCGCAATAGGCATGATATAGTCAATATAAAAAAGTGTCTAATTTGATTAAAAAATATATATTTACAAGTTATAGGAGTAAGTCTAAAGTGAAATGATATTAGTGCTATTATCAAAGCTGATCCAAGATTAACGGTGCTAAAAGTTTTTAAAAACTAGACATGCATCCAGCAACCGTTCACATGTTTTTAATAACGTTAAGAAATCTTTTATATTTTTACCTCTTGAAAGTTGAGCACAAAATACGCAAAGACTTAACCTAATATTTTCGATACATTCGGTAGTAACTTTAAGAATTTTAAAAAATATATATAAATGGCATAAACGTATGCGATGTTAAGCCCCGAATCCGATTACAAAAACAGTACGAATAGTAAGGAGAGCGATTAGCTAATCACTGTTCTATTCCTTATCCCATTTGGGAGAGGATATGATTTAAAAAAATACATACAGCATTCGATAAAATTAATAAACACTGCACACACAGCTAACGCCATCCCAAATTCGGTTGGGCAGATATCGTATACAAAAAAAAAATGACAGTGTATGCATTTATGTGTTCAACGTATGAGCGTAGATGATGATATCGACGGCGGAAATCTTGGAGACCGCAAAAATCCAGACAGGCCGTCCGTTAACCCTTGCCCGTTATCCGTTACAAATCATCAAGTTGCGTTTTGCATTGTTCTGTATTGCAATACCGATTGCAACGGTGCAGCATGTGCAGCGACGTGCATTCGCGTTTGAGGCCTGTCTGATCACGTAAAAATATGCCAACTGACACGTGTGGTACGACCAGAAGTGAGAACCAGTCTCACAGTAAATATTGTATTACATAATGTACGTGTACCAGGGTAGAGAATTGTAGAGATTAATTTACAGGAGGATTTCATCCATCAGAGAAACAGTAAACCATTAATGAATATACCTATTACTTTATTTGAATGATTATCATTATTATGAAAGGAGATCTTTTTGGGTATTTTTAAATTTTAAATGTGTTTCTTGGACAGTAATTACAATAAGTAACTGTACGAAAGTAGCATTTATACAACTAGACGAACGGTTTTACTATTATAGTTTAACTAGATTCTTGAGACTAAACGTGGCTCCGTGGTTTTCAATACATTTCACTTAAAAATAATATTCAGTTTTGCTCCTAACCCTACTGTTGCATGAAAAAATGTAACCGAATACTTATGTGTTGATTAATGTTACTATCCTCCAACCGCATGTTAATTTAGTTGTTGAGTTTCGAAGGTTGGGGAAATCGTGCATTCATTTTAATGAACCATTTTCAATATTAAAGCGAGCTGTATATATCAATTTCAAGATTGATTGTACAAAAAAAGATTACTTATTACTTTCATTGACAGAGTTCAATATCAGAGTAAATTACGATTTAATCTTTTTTTATGTAAGTTAAGAATTACGATGGGATAATTTTATATATTGATTTCAAGAGCAGTTTGAGGGAATAATCTTTAATAATTGATAATCAAACACGTATCTATTTACTGTTGCAAATGTAAATGGCATTCCATGGCATGACAGCTGACGCCAATGTGTCATGCATTAAACAAAGATAAGACAGTACATAATATGAGAAGTTTTTTTTTTTAAATTGACATACAAACAAAAAAATAAAGCTTAAAATAATACAGTACACAAAGTTTGTTGCTGAAAATGTCCACTCATCTAGGAAAAGCATTTATCACTCGAACAGCCTACAAGAAGAACAAGTTCTAAGAAAAACACACGTTTATCATGATGCAAGTTTATAGTCTTGAGAATGTCAGGATTATTAACTAGGTCCCCAAGAAGAAGAGTAAAGTCAATTAACCACCATTACTTAAAACATTGTGAAAAGTATGTTCAAAAATCTTTTAAATTATAATTATGTACTATACTAAAATAAAATTATTATTTATCAGTTGATAATGCTCGTTATGAGCGAAACTGGTCCTGATCTTGCTAAATAAAAGTTTAAGTAGTACAAAGAAATATTGTGTTTTTTAATATAATACCTTTTCATCAAGTATTGTGAGTGAACACCATAAAGGCGACTTACGAAAGATGATGAAGTATAGATGGCAATTTGATATAATAAGTGTTTAGTTTTTATCTCTTTGAAACGTATATAGGGGGAAACTGTTTTTAGCTAGTCTTGACTACAGGGCAATGACGAAATAGCTGTTAGATATATTACAAATTACTTATAGAAAAATCCGTTTCACCTTACAGTAATTTCATTACCCTCCACAGTGAATTTGATGTCAAATTACGAACGATAACATCTTCTTCGTGCAAGTGGAAGCGTTACAAAACTCATCATCGTCGATCGGTATTTTTACGTAAGAAAAACGTTAACTCTTTGAATATTATTACATTATCATTCATGACGCAATAGACATTCGCGTATTTCGAAGAATCGAATTGTTATTACCGAACGGCGGTCTTCTTCGTCATTTCGAATGTCATTTTGATTTGATGAACGGAATACCAAAACACACTTGCCCAATTTCTTTTACAACCAGCCGCCGATTGTATGTGATTTGTTTTCCAACTAACAATTACGCGTACGTACTGAATGCATGAGTTTAGGGTGACCTACCCCTAATACGCAACTGGAAATAACCCACGAATAATATCACATACTATCATAGTTAGAATGAGTGGAAAATATATGGGCCAATAATTGTATGGCTCTGTCGATTTAAAGACATATTTCAGCAGTTGTATTTTTTTTCTGAATTTAAAATAGTTTTTTTTTCGGAAAATGCAAGCGTTCATTGTAATAAAACTGGTTGTGATTTATTTTCCTAATTTAATTTAAGATATAGTAGTATTGGTGAAGCCAGATGTTTAGTTTTTTAGGTCAATATTAATGAACAATAAAATATTACTTTTTTCAACCATGTACAATACATAGATAGATACACTTCCAATGTAATTTTATCATCATAAGAATTTAGACGATAAATTCCTGTTACTCAGTTTTTCAACTTCTCTTTTTTAAAGAGAATAGAGATAAAAGGATATTACTTGACAGGACTAGTGGTTAGCCAATCATTCTCGCAGTGCCACGTTTTCTGGTCGAACTATAAAATTATACTTCTTATAATTCGCTGTGATAATTTATAAAAATCTTTTATTCTATATATAAACGTATTTCAATTGTTTTGTATACTTTTGCATTACTCGTAAAAAAATATTATACTGATAACTTTTTTCTACTTTATCAGTTGAGAACGCTTGCGATAAGCAAAACCGGTTCTGATCACTTGATAAAATTGTGAAATTAGTAAAATAACGTTGTGTTTTAATTTGTATAAATTTAAAAAAATGCTTAAAATATATAAATTTTGATAACTGTATTACTCCACATGTGTTAAAAATAAAATTAAAAAAACATCTTATGACTGAATATCGCAAGGTATATGAATTAACAAAAAAATGCTTCTAATTCATAAATAATGGTTGAAGTTGTTCCCTTTTCTACTGCACGCAGGGAGAGAGTAAAAATACAAACATTGATAGTACAAATTAAAAATGAATTACTTATACTAGTAAATCCCAAAAGAAACATGTTCAAAAATGGCGAGCCTACTGTTATATTAAATATATAATTTGATAATGTTTCATTTCTTTTAATGTACAAAAATGTGATGCACTTGTCACAAATTGTTATACAACAAAGTTATCAAAAATAGCCTATACTAAACATTAGCTTCCACAAAGTTACCGCCAAATCCATCGAAAATATCAACAATACACTAGTTCAAATATTTGCAATGTAGGCGGTCTTGAATATTTTTTTACCGTATATGCTTTATTTCTTTGATATCTGGTCACAGTATACAATCGCGATGTTATCAGCTGGTATGTCGATTTCGTTTTACGTCGTCGACCTATCTCCATCGGTTAATAAGTCGCATGCTGATTATGTCGGATTGGTATTCATCTTGCGGACGATTTATTGCCCCGAATCAAACGTTATCTACGCAAGAAACGATGAAATATTACGTCCGATAGACAAAGTGTACTTGTGTTTTATACTCTTTTAAGGATAAACTCAGAAAAGGATGCCGTTAAATGAGACTTATCTGATTCTCGTTTTCGTTTATGATATTCCTTAAAAAACTGTAAAATTTTGAGTGGAAATATATTTCGTTTCGCCTTTTTATGCCGTCATATTTTACGGTTATCATTTTCAATAAATATTCATTTCCAAAAAGATGGAATAAGTGAATTGATTTCATTTGCATATAAATGCGAAAAGAAGGAATATAAAAGATATTAATTTTAACTTTGAGATAATGTAAAACTTCACTTAGAAACTACTTTGTAAGTCACAAGTCGGCAAATCATCTAACTTAAACATTTTAAAGATATTCACTATAAATACTTAGCAGAAGGGAATTATATTAAAAATAAAAACATACACAAATGTGTAAGGCTCGTTCGTATTTTTCCGGACAGAATTTATATTACATTGGTCAGAATTTGTATTTAATGGTCATAATATATCGGTCAGAATAAATAGTCATAATTTAAATGAAATTTAAAAAAAACCTAACCTATCCTTTTTTAAGCAAAATTGTTATAAAATATTCTGACCGTATATATTTTTATTCTGACCAAAAATTGATTTAAATTCTGACCATTAAATTTGTTTTCAATGTACAAGAGAGTGTTTTATTTTTAATATAAATTATATTCTATTACACATTTATATTTAGAGGCAATCTAATAACAAGCCTTTGCAATAGAACGAGTAATACTTTATTTTTGTTATCCATGGTCGCTCCCAATGTGGAGCATATGGCTTTCCAATGGAAGTATCTAAACAGAAGTTTTCCTAAGATAACTGTTTGTTACTTAGTCGCTCAACCTCTCTCTTTCAAAGAGAATAGTAGGGATATAAGAATAAGGCCAAGACAGGACTAGTGGTTAACTAATCGTTCTCGCTACGTCCAGTTAAATGATCGGGAAGCGTGGTAGGGAAGGCTGTTTGTAATAGAACTCGAACCCGTGAGATTCGGCACCAAAGCCCACAACTATTACGGCTATTAAATTTACTGCCATAAAATTTGAATATGAATTAAAAAATCTTTTTTTACATCTCATTTTTGTTTGATTATTCGAATCCCTTTACAATTGTTCTATCATAAAAACGAGGGCGTAGTAGAAAGTGATAGGTTTACTATAAGTCCTTTTCTAGCACCATTCTTCCACATAGCAGTTCTCGTAAAGATAACTTGTGTTAAATAGTCAATTTAATTCAATATTCTCCACATTATAAGCTGAAATGGTTTTTAAAAACAATGCCTACTGATCTTATTATGACTGCGTTATTATAGTATGTATGCATGTATGGCTGGCGTATGGCGCGAAGTCTGTCAGAATGTTTCGCATCATTTCATATTATTACCCGCGATATTTAAGCCGAGTGTCGCGTCGTGACGTCATGCGCCGGATGAAGGGAGGAAATTGAACAGCCGATTCAGATTGCGATGGATATCGTCGATACACTACGACAGTGCTTCTCAAAGAGGTGCTACCCAGTCCACGTGCATATAATATGTATTGAAAACATCGTCGTTATTGATATTAACACTGGCATTAAAGCAGTTAAGGATATGCATAAGAAACTTATTAAGCCATTACAATTTCAGATAAAGCGTAACCGTACAATGGGAGCAAAATAAAAATAATAAATTTTGGTATCTTAAGAAGTCTTTTTTTAAAAAAAATTGATACTCAACTGCTCAACCAATCTTTTTAAAAGGAATAGAGATAGAAAAAGTACTAAGACCAGACAAGTGGTTAGCTTCGCTACGCTCGTTTTAGTATAGGATGGTGGGAGGGAATTCAAGAAATCACATATTATACATCCATGCCTTTGGACAGAAATCCATAAATCGATTGAAAAGTCAATCTATTAAAACTGTCCGTACTGGGATTCGAGCCCGTGATCTCCGTGTTCTAAGTCAACGGTGTTGAAACTCCACCTCGCAGCCGACTTTAATAATTACTGCGTGATGATAGTTTTTATTTCAAATATTTAAGTACATATTATTATGAACTTTATAAGACTAACGCTGATTTTGTATCACGCTTTGAAAGTATGCTTATTACATTTTGTATTAAAATGAAAAAAATACAGTTTATTGAATGCATTAAAATAGTAGCCCACATTTTTTTTAAATTCATATTAATACTTTTGTTTAATTGCTTCATTTCATTGATCAGAAATACTTTTTAAGTATAACTGTTATGATCACAATATAAAAATGCGTAAAATTTGTTTGAGAAGTAAAATGTGGCATGTTCACTTTTTTCGAATGCGATAGTTCAGTGTAAATTTTCTAATGAGACGTCTATTTACATTTTAAAAATGCAGAAAGTCCCGAAAGCTCTATTGTTCGACATAAATCTTTAATCTTATTATGCAGTAAGTCTTTTTATGTGTAGAAACAGAATGATTTTCATGCTTCTAAAAATTGTCGATCATATCGAATACAATCATATGAAGCATGTTAGAGTTATTGTACTCGGTTACTTAAACTTTACACGATATAAAAAGGAACTGATAGTTAGTAAATGAATAGCTAACAGGTTCAGATATTTAAAATTGTTCTCCTGAAAATTTCACTTTTGTGAGTTGTCGCACTCTGGTTCTCAGCCTCAGAAATTTAGTTTTGTATTTATAAATATAAAATATTTTCACCATAAATTGACAGTCAAATTAACTAATACGACTAAATTAGACAATTTATTTTGGCTCACTTAAAACTGTCTTCCATGAGAGACAATAAAGTATATATTTTTTAAATTTGAATAAACGCAAACACTTTGACATTCGCTTGTCGTAAGACAGATCTACGCACGGCATGTTTTCTCCCGCGGAAAACTATTTCCTCACATTTTCCTCTATCTTTGACTAGATCAATTTTTGATCACGAGTTTTCAGTTTAGTAGACTCATCTTGAAACGGAAAAGTCATCAGTCTGAGATAAGCTTTTAAAAGCTATTCTAAGGAGATCGTAATAACTATAAAATCTTTATGATAATAAATTCAATATCGTGAATTGAATGTGTGAGATCACAGTATATGGTATCACAAAATAACTATTCATAATTTGCATATAAAATACCAATTCATTTTTTTTTGTTGAAATATTCAGCATAGGTAGTCATTTTGCTTTACTTTAAGCAAACGCAATAGATTAATTTGAATATTATATTTAATCCCAAAAAATTGTTTAAAATAACAGCTATTTATTTTGATTGCACTTATAATTCGGAGGATTTAGTAGGGTTACAAGGGCGAAACTAAAAAAATATTTTTTCAAAACAGCAATATAATAAAGGCAAAAAAACCTATGACCTCTCAACTATATTTATTTTCTGAAAATATATCTTAAATACAAAATTACTTAGACAAAAACGGTTTCTGAGGATTTTTTTTGCCATTAGACATTGAGCTAAGGCCATCAAATGTAAACATATCAAATCATATTTTTAATAAACGTGTAAAAAAATAGTAGAACAAGAATAATGTGCATAAAAAATCCTTCACTCTTCTAATACGAGATTGAAGTTGACTTGGATTTTAGTTGTTTTTTAGTTGTAGGCATAGAATTTATTTATAAAATAGATAAAGCGATTGTGCATTGAAAAAGACAATTCTACGTAAACGATTTATTCGCATACATAACTTTTTTTGTTTTCCTCTCGTAGGAACTATATTAATTGGAAATAAAACAAGATATCTCCGGCATTCCAGTCTAGGGCGTATTTTGCAAGTTGCAATCATCACCCAAGAGTTGAGCGGAGTTTATAAAACCGGAAGAGAAAAAACAAATACGTTACAAAAAACATATCTCAATATCATACTAATAAAATGCGGCTAAAGATTGCAATACTGATATTACCTGAGCCGTAATCCCGGTATTCATGGTGTTTTTTCAATGACGAAATATCAGTTTTGAAAATCCAAAAATATTGGTATTTCGGTAAAAAAACTTGAGTCGAAATTGATCAGATATAGTGAAATATTTTAAATATTCTAAGAGTATTAAATAATAAATTATTATTTTAAGTAACCGTAAGTTATTTGTTAAAATCACCCGTTTATAATTATGATTATTTTTTGATTTCAGTTCATATTTAAATTTGAGATCGAAGACATTGGATTTTGTGATGTCTCATCTCTTTGATTTGTTCTTGAACGATTTTTTTTCATCGAGTTTTCTTTTTATTATATTCCAATTTAAAAAAAATGTGGCTTGTCAAAAGCTGTAATGTTCATATATTTTTTTTAAATGTCTTTACAAGGATTTAAAATAGTTTTAAAATGTTGTAGAACCAAATACATTGATGTAAATTAATGACATCTACTACAATAGAACGTACCCGATCTAAAAAGGTTAAAATAAATATTCAAAATTAAATCGACAGCACATTTTCTATAAACATGTCATGAAATATAGAGAAATGTCAAACTGCACAACCAAATTCAGCACTTTTGTGATTCGTGTTGAACACGGCGACATTTTTAGTCATTTACTTTCGACAATCAAATATGACGATATTGCCGTCGCATATTGTACTATGCAATATTCCATTTACATCTACGTCATTTTAATGTTTGACTGAGAATATGTTTTTTCTCTGACTATAGACTTTTATATATATGTATTTATAATACATTCTTCAAAAAAATACATCGTTTTCCCGCATCTATCGTTGGTTTGGAAATTGTATCGATTAGTCGCAGAAAAAAAAGTCGGTGTCCCACTGTATTAATTAAAACTTGGTAGCTTTTTGATTTCACTACTTAAAAAAAAATAGGTATGCGTAACCAGTAAAACTCACTGTAATCAATTTTAATTAAATTAGAAATTAAATATCCACAAATAAACCGCTAAATCAACAGCAAAAAGTAAAAGAGTCGTTTGTGCTTTTTTATCATTGGAAAATGCTTACAAACCGAATGAAAATAGTTATTTTTTAAAAATGTGGAAGAAGTGCGCGCTTTCATTAGGTCCCATAATCAAATGATTCTTTTCACGTAATTGTCTTCAAAACGTTCACAAATGGTGTTTGAGAATATCTTTCAAACTGGCACTGATTCTTCGTAGATTGCTGCATTCCTCGAAGGCTCGAAAGTAAAAAGATTTTACAGGTGTGAAAATAATCAATTATCACATCAAACTTGTTTTTATATATGCACGTGGCGTCTTGAAACGTGTTATATTATTTTAGTTAATATATTTTAGAGGTAGCTTTTATTTGTAATTTTAGTTATTAAAAACAAATTAAATAAAAAAATACGACACTTATCAATATTGTCATTGAAGCTTTTTGTAAATGTACCTTCAAAAAATTGAAGATAATTTAAAAAAAATTAAACTTTGGAAAGAAAGACATCGTAAAAATTCATGTCTAGCTGAAGCAAAAAAAACAGTCTGATATTTTACAAAGTTAGGTAGTGATCATAGATCTTCTTATCTTTAAGTGGAGTTCTTAACCTCAGGTCATAAAAACAGGCGAATATATAAGTATATACAAATTAAAAAAATATATATTTTAGGAGATTTTTAGAACCTGTATAGTTTCATTGGTTAACGATTAAAAACCGTGTCTAAAAAAGTATTATCGTTTTTTACGAAAATGTTTCTCAAAGAGACGAAACACGTGTCACAATTTATAAAACACTCAAACAGTGTAATAACATGACTTGGATGTCTCGACTGAAATTTCTTAAAAAAACACTTCATACTGTAGCTTTGATGTGTTTATGTTGCACTTATTGTTTTCTCACAATTATCGTTACTTTTCGAATTAACTCATCTTTTTTACGGGCTTTAGACTTATAAAACCAGAGTTCTGATGTAATTGTATTTTTTTTTTTATAAAAGTATTAGAAAGTTAATTTCAAAAGGATCGCGATGAAAATTGTGAAGATAGAAAAATATGATGCAGACCAAATTTTTAATATAATGACTTTACCTTTACCATCTTGACAGACAGCAATTTAACTAGATATAAACATATACGGCCACGAAACGAGTACGTGGTGGTGATTATAGAACATGCTAATGTCTGATTTTATTTACCGTTAGACTGACGTCATTAATCATGGATGGATATCGTTAAAAATTCATTACTCGTCAAGCGTCAAATCATTGTGTGTTTACTAGATTGAAGTTTCACAATGAGATGAGATTTTATTTGCCAAGTCAAGACTCCGACTCTTGTGTAGACGAAACGATCACCGTACGGGCATAATAAACAAGCGAAGTTGGCATATTTCTCTATGCGAAATGAATACAGAATGCTATCAGCCTCATCAGACTATGAAATATTACACCGGCTTGAGAAATCTATTAATTTAATCTAATTTCGCCGTTGTTGCAACTTGAGGCAAGAGCTAATAAAAGAAAATGATTATTCAGTATTCACGAGTAGAGAATTGAAGGAGAGACGAAACAAACACAACGGCTGACAGGAAATGAAGCTCCATGGGAGAGATAAATCTTTCTCTTCGTGTCAACGAATTAGCAAGGGCTCGTGCCATCGGCAAACTCAGCAGTTTTGAAACATTTTCATTACCAGCGATCGTAATGAAGAATATATCAAAATATTCCGTATCAATGATTTTTTATTTAAAAACACAACACTCCTTTGTTCTGATTTTATATCTATTTCGAGCACTAAGAGATTTTTCAACTGACTACCAGCTGTGTCAGTGTTATTATTTCGGTGGTAAGTCCGCTCATCACAAGCATTTTCATTTGACAATCTGTTGAACACCAGTGCTAGAATATAGTAGTGGAAAACTGGCACAACTGATAATAAGTAAAAAAAAAGCTCGTGGTGAGCGTAATTGATCCCGATCCTTATACATGTGGAATTAGTACAAACGTGTGTTTTATTTTTTAATATAATGTATTTCCATCAGGTATTGACACCGAAAAATGAAATGAATAATTAGTTTTTCTAACGGCAATAAATAAATAGCACTAAACGTATTTGTTTTTGTTGCGAACAAACGATTAAGTAACGTGCAAAGACATTCTAAGATTAAATGGGAGCCGATGCATATCTAGTGTCCGTTATTGTTTTATAATTCAATCTTCTAGTATCTAACTGAGAAAAACATATTAAAAACAATCTACATATAAACATAAAATTTAAGCTTGGCTATCCAAATTTAAAAAAAAACGTTTCGTTTGGTATGAGAAAAAAAATTGCAGTCACTGCAAATTACTTGATATTATTACAACAAATATTTGAAGAAATTAACAGATATTTTTAGAACTAGAATACATTGGTGTATTTTCACCTTATTAATACAGTTGTTTTTGAATATTTAACAAAAAAATCGTAATATTATTCAATTATTTATTGTGAAATTTATTGTAAATGTTTTCCTTTGGCACGGTCGTTAAGGGTATCGAGTTATCGTCCCGCGCCTTTGTTTCTCTCTCTTAGCGGACTGGAATAAAGCAAGCGACTCTGTTTTAAGTACACTTTCCCCCTAATACGACTTACTTACTCTACCCAGTCTACTTGCCTGCCCCAGACTCACCCTTTTTGCCATTCAACGACTATATAAAAACAATTTTGAACAAGTTACTGTCTCGGTTAGTTGTTTTTATAATTTGAGTAACACACTATCTGTCTGATTTTTTTTGATCGAAGAAAAACATAATATGTAATTATTTTAATATTTATTAAAATAAAAGGAGAACGATCGTATATATCAATATATAATATTTCGATAAGCTCAGGCATTTGGACAAGGTATACAAAAATAAAATTTTCGTCAAAAAATAAAAATAAATCCTGCGGTGCTTAAAGCTCAAAACTGTGGTATCTATGGACGAAGAAAATTATCAATTCACTGCAAAAAAAAATGAATGTACAAATTTACATAAAGAAATATTTTTTTTCAAATCAATCAACCACTAAACGATATTTGCATTATACTATATGATTGGCGTAATTAGCATATATACCAAATAAAAAAGAGGTACTTCAAGATATTTTAATTGAAATAAATTTATTTTATACACTGCCATTATGATAGTTAATAAAACACTAAAAATATCGACTTGGTATTGTTTTGACGGACCTTAAGAATGTACATCATGTTTGACTTTTACGAACATAATCACAGTCACATTCAGTAAATTATTCACGAAACATTGCTGATTATATAATTTAAACTACACATTCCTTAGGAAAGACAAAACACGTAACTTTTTTCAAGTATCAATTATTAATGGGCGTCGAATAAGCTAAGTCGACGCTTTGCAATCTGCCAAAGTAATCGACGCTTCGCCTCTTTAAGAGGCTGCTCTTTTACATTCAAAGCCTTATGAAGTATACACCACAGATATCAGGGAGCTTACACGATTAGTCGACAAATTATTCGATGAAAAAAGTTGAATATATTTGATATTGATATATGTATATCTTCAATACATTATAAGGCAAAGTTAATAAATTATTTTCAATTAAAAGCGATCACCAGACCAAATTAATATTTTTTTTTTTTTTATTTGAGTCTTAATCACAAATCCGTTAACACTCCATAATTTTATATTGTATATAACACATGTTTTTTACAACTTATAAAATATGACGCGTAAAATGTATTTTATCTGCTGAACTTGTGAAAAATGAAAAATGTCTGAAAAATATACCATTTAAATAAAATTAATGTGTGTATTTGGAATGAAATTTTCTCAAAAATACACCTTTTCTATTAGATATTATATAAAAAATAATTAATTCTGATCAGATTCAATAATGAAATACTACGTTCTTAAAATTATTGTATAATAGAAAAAAAAATTAACAACGCATAATGATTGTAATTTTAAGAATTTAAGTAATCAGGTCCACTATATTCTGGGTGTATTGGCGAACGTGACATGGATCGGACGTTGATGTGAGACAAGAGGTCTCAAATTCAATAACCTCCCTTCTAAATGGCTGCAAAAAGACTAACACAAAAGCGTCACTAATCATCGCGACATCTCAACGACTTTACCAAGAGTGTGATTCAAATTACGGGAAGAACTTCTCGAAAAGTCGATATCCAATAACGAAGAGCTTACCAAATTTATTCATTTGAGATTTTTTTATAATTGACTAGTAATATTTGTATTTAGTACAAAAAATATATTTGTGATAGTTCTGTGAGTATCCTATAAGTATTCGTATCCTGTTAAATTGAAAACAATTAATTACATACACATATTTTTCATAGATCGGTGGTATGTTTGTAAATAATCATTTTCAATATAAAATTAGATTTTAACCCTATTATAATGGAGTTCTACCAAGTAAATAAATAGATTTTGTATCGTTGTTACTCCACTTGTTGTGCTTCAAATTATGACACGTGCTTCGCCTCTTTAGAAAGCATCATCAGACAGAATATTGAAACAGGATACAAATACTTACATGATACTCTATTATCATCACAAAATTCTCACAAAATAAAATATTATTTGTAGTAAAACGATTAAAATTTTACTAAGCACAATTTTAGAGGTTCGTTAGTAAAAAAATACTGCAAAAAACTTACATCATTAGAATCTATACAGACACAAATTAAAAGCACAATTGCTTGATTATATAAATTATTTAAAGTATTAAACCGAATGTTGTTTTAAATCCCTTTGACGTCGCTGTCCCAATGTCCCACCCTCTCGAAGGACCGTATTTATCACGACCACAACTCTCCCATCCCCTCGGCTCCACGTGAAATATTATGACAAATTATTCGAGAGTTGAACGCGACTAAGTACCGCCGGTTTGTCACAGCCCAGTCGGATTAACTATCAAAATACTCTCAGACATGCTGTTTGTATTAGTTAATTTTGTCTATTGGGATGTTGGGATGTTGGACAAGACAATACATGATGGAATTTGACTTTATCACAGAATATAATATCGACTGTGGAAAAGCAAAAACACACATAACAAATTTTACAGTAGGCACAATACAACGTTTTTTGATGATTTTGGGTCAACGTGAAAATATGATAATATACACAACCTTAAAAGTGGACAAGAATTATTAAACTGGTGTTTTATTTACTCAATATAATATTAATTAAAGAAAATATTTAAGAAAAACCTTTTTGTTAAGTTCTTTATTTTCACAGGCCTTAATTTTTAAAAAAATTGAAAGCCCACTTTCTTATTCAAATTCTTATTTGGCATTTGTAACTTTTCCTTTCCATCCTTTTGATGGAACGTGTACAAAGTTGTGATTATTTAAAAAATCTGTTTTGAAAAAAAGTTGTGGGTTACTTCATTTCCCTTTCTACTGCCAATATGTATCCGTATAGTATAATATATATCGATACCTCAGTTTCAAAGTGTAATAAGTCAAAAAAAAAATGTTTTGAATAAAGTATGATAAAATACTTAGAATACCAATATTTACCATTTACAAAATGTAACATGTTGTAAGCTGTAGTTATTTTAGAATGGCAGTGGTTATTATTTTTCAGATATAAACTGTAGCAACTACAAAAATCATCTGAAATTATCTGAAAGCTCCTATTATTCAAATATAAAATGAAAAATACTACGACAAAAAAAAATATACAATATAAAATTAAAATTTATTAAAACTTACCATGGAGAAATTTTCTACAGATGTAACAATTCTCTGTTACATTGAATAATATTAACTGAACTATCTTTCAGCTTTCACACTATTTCCTGGACACCTAATTGATGTAATAGCAGCACAACCAAACTCTTCATATTGAATTTTTGTTACCGTCGATAATTGTAATACTGTTTTTTATATTATTTAATCACTGTTTATATAACTTAGTAGTAATTTGAAAAAATGCTCATTTTCTTCTAAACATTGAGTCTCTGTTGATTAACGTAGCGCTAAACAAAAAGTAAACTAAAATAAAAACAAAACCGTTTCTTTAATATTAATGTTGAATTTTAAGCTTGCCGCTGATGGATTGAATAGTTCACCCAATGTTTGGAAGTATAATTTTGTCTAATTTAACATTTTTAATGCGATTCAAGTTTGAAGTGACTTTTCTGAGCAACCTTTTTAATATATGTACAATTCCAACTCTCTTCTTTTGTTATCAGTAGTAGACAAAAGTAGTTGTTTCATATTTATATCGAGGTAAATTTTATCTTAAATAACGTATATTTTACGAATTTAGAATTTATTAGCATCTATTCTGAGTTTTAGAATATTTTTAGCATTGGTAGCAAAATTCTTAAAACACGTTTCTCTAGTAATAAACCGTAGAACATATTATATTAACATCAAGGGTGTTTCCTTTTGAATGATTAACTCAATCAGTCATACCCTGATTATTTGTGCAAACGAGACAATGCATCGCACCTGGGCAATAGTGTCGTTGCAAATTGAAGATATATGAGCGCCATCAGAGGTGGCCAAGGGCGGCGGCTGCCACCCGCCTTCGCCGTCGCTGAGGGCGGGAGTTATCTGCGTTCCGCACGACCGCCGCCCGACATTCGCGGCGTACGCCTATTGGACCGTGAATGCAGGTTTTTCACTTTTTTTAAAAAGATACTTTACCTGCAGTTAAAAACAAATTTCATTTCAATCGGTGACCAGTTTAGATGGAAATTTAAAACTTGATTTAATAAAATTAAATATGATAAATATTTACACGTTACTCAACCCGCCACAAGCCTTTTTTAAATAAAATTCACCATGCATAAGCCGTGTGAAAATGCCATTTTAATTAAAGTTTATTATATATACAATGTTTTTCGAACCCAAGTTGTTGGTTTCAGATATTAATACTATTGAAATAAATTAAATATAACTTGATTGCATATAAAAATGACAGTTTTTATTTAACAAAGATATACTGTCTATAAATCATGGCATGATGCTGAAATAGCTATAAAAAATATGTGATAACTTTGTGGAACGAAAATAATATTTTTAGTATAAAATAATTTAAACTATTTATAAAATTCATTTTAATAATTCATTGAGGAATAATCTTACTGGTTTAAAATCTCTGTTTAAAATGAAATTTAAAAAAACACACCTCCCTTCTTTTTTACATCACAAATCACGTGATATGAACGAAATTGAAATGTAGCTTCGATAGAATTCAATCCAAAACTTTTAAGAAAACTTCATGAAAGCTGTCAAGTAACAGGATAGCAGAAGTCCAAGACAGTGTTATATATTGTATGCAAGAGGGGACGAGGTGTTTTTGGGGTGGTAGGGTGTCACTACTGAAGTGCCTGCCTGGAGCTGATATGTCACTCATGCATCTAGCGACCGACCGCGCTTGGGACACTTCTGGGTTCCTGATACGCATATATATCGTTCTCTGTTGTCCACATTGATTACAAAAATAATAACTAAAATTATACCACTAAAATTTAAACCTAGAAAATTAATTAGGATGTATTTAATAATGCTTTCTTTTATGAAACGTACGATGTTTTTACATTAAACGCCAGGGGATCTATTTTAAAACTTAGTAGAATCTAGACTCTAACTCACAGTTTCTCAACCGGGAGCCACAGAGAAAAAATAATTTTAGGGGAACCAAAGTTTTGGGGGTCCACGAGAAAATCATGGAAGAACTAAAAAAAATAAAGAGCTCTCGCGTCTTTTCATTTTGGGAACTCCGTAAATTCTTGAGTAAAATCTGCCAGCGGGCAAAATTTTCAAAGAATTTAAAATTATTTTCGAATCTTTCAACTTCTCACTTATTTTTTTCAATCGATTATCGGTTTTGGTTGCCATGAGTGCTTGTGATGTCTAAAAATTCTCTCCCACCTTCCTAGTCCTATTCTTCTATACTGAAACTGAGTAACAAACAGTTCTCGTAAAAAGCTTGTATTGAGATTAGTAAGTCATATGCTTCACACGTGAAAATGGATTTAAAAAATCCATTATTTAATCAGTTGTGGTTTTTTTTATTAATATAATTTTAAAGTGACAGATTTGAATAGTTGAAATTTTATTCATTACCGCAAGTTTTGTCCAGTTATTACAAAAAGTAGTTTGAACGTTAAAAGTGCCCAGCGTGGACAAACGCTTTCCCAGTCGGGATAGTTGTTTTCATATCGACTCTGAATACATTTACCTCCTCAAATATTCTGCCACCTTAGTTCAATAAATGTGACACTTTCAAATTGAAATGTGACTTTTATTAATGAGATTTCCCAACGTTCGGCGGAGAATTTCTCACATCATAAAACTTTACGTGCGATGTAGAAAAAAAATACTGTCAAATCAATTTTTTGCATTATGAAATCGGTGGAAGTTTTATTGCGGAATTAAAAGCAGACCTTTCACACATCGACGGCTACACTTTTAATTGAAATGTAAACTTTTGACTTATATTTCATTGATTTTTTGGAAACGAATGTTCAAAGACATCAAGCAGCTTAATGTGATAAGAGGTATTTGATCAATAATAAAAAATCTATCTGTATTCAGTGAAAATACCACTGTCATTCGCCATCATGCCATCATTACAAATATGTATTGAAACGGAGCTTTACCATTTGTAGCCAAATTGTTAAGAGCTTTGCCTTAGAAATAATTTCGCCCTGGGTTCGAACACTAGTAAGGTTAATATTTAATTTAAATTTAAGATATTTGACGTGAGCATTATATCTTTTCTCCTCGAGTTGATCTCGAGTGACCTATAAAACTGTCTCAACTTCTGTAATGATGCTTTATTTGGAGTCAAAATACTTGATATTAGAAGTAAACATAATTAAAAAATTATTATCATCAGTGTTACAAAATTTATTGAATAAAATGCATTTATTAAACACTGGAAAAATGTGTGTTTGTTTTTAGAATAAGCATTTAAATGAAGTGGTATACGGAATCACGCCATCGTCAGATCCAGAAGTGAATATAAAAAAAAATCTGAGTTGTAACGAAATATCTGCCAACAATATTGATATTGTTTATAAGAGTAGCTAATGTGGATAAACTAACCAATTTTAAAATCAGCGCAGTGTTTATAAGATCAAAAAAACAATCATAATTTACCACGAGTTTTAACTATAGTCATGATAGCGAAGATTGTTTTTCTTGGAATTGGTAGTTTGCGAAAGATGGCGTGCCGCGTAAAAAAACTAGTGTCTACTGAATCAGTTGGTTTGTCAGTTCAGTCTCATTATATATTTTGCAAATAATTGTTATCAAATGAGATGTTTATTTGGCATGCAATCGCTGCAAACTTTAAATTGGACCTGTGCAATAATTGCCGATTGCAGCACGCCAATGCTTTCGGAGTACACGTGATGTCTTCATGCGGATGATTATAAATATTTCTTTGCCGCCATTAATTAAATTACATGTAGACTTTTCCTGTATACAGCAATGAAACAAATCAATTATTATTAATAGCGCATTTTAATTGTTTTGAAAAGAAATGTATACAATAATGCTGGTTACAAAAAAGTGATATTAACGTGGTAGGCTCAAGAACAAAATGACTGTTCTCCGAAGTCTTAGATTTTGACTTCACACTACTATTTATTATCTGACAAAAAAACAAAATTACTTTGATTTTATTTTTAACTATGTAGCTTTCTGATGCGTTCTCAAATCCTCAACAAAGTTGTATTAACAATTAGTGTCAAGAAAATATATTTTTTAAATTCAACATCGGCTATGACGTTTAAAGACGCGTATTCTGCGTTACCCGTAGCCGATGTGCTAAAAGAACTTGTGGTTGCGAAAAAGTTGAACAAAATCTCATTTTTTAGATAGAATAAATATGACTAAAAAGCTGGAGGTTAGTTATTTCGCTTCTTGGATTGGGCAGGTATTTAATATGCAGATACTAATTCCACATTTTTCGCATGTTTTTCACTCATCACGAGTGACTGTCATGATTTTAGTTTAAAAATATTTTATTTTTTTCGAATATATTATAATACCTTTCCTTTTGTGTCGGTTCCGTAGTGCAGTAGTCAATGTCGTTGGTTTCCGTGACGGATATTACGAGTTCCTATCCCAGCACACACAGCGATTTATAGATTTCTTTTCGAAGCATGGATGCTTCTGATGTCTAAAAAATTCTTCTCAAACTTTTAATCCTACAATATAGGGCCGTTGCGAAAACGATTAGATTACTAGTCCTACTTTAGGCATATCCTATCTATCGTTACTCTTTCAGAGGTTGAAAAACTATGTAACAAGCAGCTCTTATAGACAAAACATGTTGAGATACCTCCATTAGGAAGCTATATACTCCACTTTTGAGTGGACTTGGATAAAAAATACTTCCACCGAAAATTAATATGAAAAGAATAACACTTAAAAAGTGACTAATCTCAGTCAGTAATCTGATTCAAAGCCGTGGTCACTATTACTGAATATAAACTACTTGGTTACGGAACCAATTATAATTAAAAAAAATATTAAAAAATGTGGGGCTTAAATGATTTAGTAAATACATAATTTACATACAGCAAAATCTTCCCATAAATGTTATTAAGTAACATTATATTTTTTACGATAGCAACCCCAAACTTGTGTACTTTTGTGTTATTGCATTTTTTAATTAGCAAAGTTTAATTAATAATTCTGTTTAGCATTACGCCACGACTTCACGTTTTACGGCATCTGATTCTCGTGACGCGATTATTTTTCATTCAGTTTATTAAATGCATTAAAGTTTTCAAAAAAAAATACTATCGTTTTTTAGTTTTACCATTTATCTTTGCCGCATACAGTTATTCAATGTAAAAACAAATAATGATGTTAGGATGTTTTATTTAGTGTCATACGTTGAGAATTTATTTTTAAAAAAAGTTTTTGCTTTATTTACTGTTAATATCTAAGTGAAAAATCTTGGGTGTATGTTACAAAAGGCATATTTTTAGCCATTTATTTGTTGAAACTAACAATCGGAACCAATTTCGTCGTGGTGATTGAGTTTACTGCTGGCAATAATAAATTTATGGAATGAAAAATTGTTATTTGTTCGACCTCGATTATTCGATTGCGATAAGCTGCGATTCAATCGAGATTATCTTATCGACGTTTCATATGTATTTCTATTATAATAATAGTTTCCCAGTGTAGTTTCAACATTACTCAATACAATTTAATACAAAAAATCCAGCAAACTTTTACAAAACAATGCGTTCGTCTATTTTTTTTTGAATCGCTACGATCGTTACGACACTTTTCAATTTATAATATAAAATAAAGAAGACTAAATTTATCTTTGATGTTGGAATACTAATCAGTGATATTTATTATAAAAAATAGAATATGACTAAACGACTAAGCGAACCATTTTTAAGCCAAGGTCCACTTTTCTTATGTTAAATTTGTATAGTGCCAATCAAAAGAAAAGTATTTTTTTAACAATATCTTACTTGTTTGATTGTTAAAAATAAGTGAAAAAAATAGTAGTGAAATTAAATCACAGTATTAAAAAAAAGTTGCATAGGTTAGAATGTGGATGACCTGTCCCAGCGAGCTCAAAACTCAGACTAAATTTAGACCGGTTTGCTTCATAACAAGTACTTACGTGATCACTTTTAAGGTGTTTACTGTCAATACTTGGTGGAAAGGCATTAAAATAAAAATAATAAAAGATTTTTAGTACTTTTTCCACATAAAATTTATTAGATCAGGACCGGTTTCGCTCATCGCGAGCATTATCAACTAATAAGAAAAAATATTGTTATTATTGCATTATAACTGATAAGAAAAAGTACTTACGTATCAAAAGGAAATCAAATGTTTCTATCAACTGGAATAATTTATGAATTCGCTATGATTCTAATCAAATTCACAACAGCAGAATAAATATAAAAAAAATACTTCTTTGATATTATTTTTATTTATCCAAAAGCTCAAAGTGTCATCGATTTGCTTTTGTGCCACAAGTAGCACTCCGTGTACACCGTGCACATCACTGAATTACAGGAATAGTTTAAAAAGTTAATATAGATAGATTTAATATTTAATTGATAAAAATTTTAGTAACGTGTTGTTATAGATTTTTTTTTCTATTTATTCCACAATTTTATTCAATGATCAACATCGGTTTCGCTCATTGCAATAACTTGCAACTTATCAGCATGTTTTAAAAAAATTTTCGTCATTGCCTATGATTCTTTCCCATAGATATCAACACACCTTCAAACCACATGATAAATCATAAATGAAAAGATAATATTCAATATGTTAAAAATGTTTGAAAATAACTGATCGGCATAAATTCCATTGGTATTACAGAAAATTGTTTTGTTGAAGGTTGGTTGTGGCGGACCAGTTTTGTTTTATCCAATATAGTGATGCTGTTACCCTTAGAGATATTGTATATTTTTGTAGTTAATTATTTGTGAATAGTGTACCTATATTTCCAAGACTATAATTATATGTTTATGATAATATTTAACGACAACATTTAAAAAAAAAATGAATGGTTGCTCTGTGAAAAATTACGCATCATGCAAACACTTACAACATTAATGATTGATACACAATTTGGTAAGAGTGATTTTTTTACCCACCGGTATTTCATATTTTCTTCTCAATTTTATTAATAAATTCATGGTAATGATTTGTGTGAATAAAATTCCGCATTAAAGCTAAGTTATCAGTTTTATTTTATGATTTATATCACTATAACTACATAATAAGTAAAGTTCAATTCATATGCACATGTGATGATCTTGAAGGTGTGTCAATTGAACATTTTTTTTTATTTCACAGTTGTAGCTTTTTTTATGCGGCGTAATTTTTTAATTACATTAATTGATGTATGTTTTACCTTACTAATCGTACGATAAAGATCCACAAAAATCATGTTTTGGTACAATTAAAAACACTAATTTTTAATTAACGGGTTTTTGCCTGTAACTGTTGTGATTTTTTGACGTGATTTGTTTATACTATTAGGTCGTCAACTATTCCACAGCATTTTGGTTTCAGTTCTTACTAACTTTTTCCAACGCAGACAGGGCATACTGAAAGAAGGAAGAGGACATACTTGATATATCCTGCTTTTCTCTGGATAGTATAGTCTAAATATCCGGCTCACAGAGTAGGTGAGCGGTATCTTTATACCGGCATTAAGTGTTATTACAGGGACGTGTATAAAAACGTTTTAATATCAACGTAATAAAAACAGCGGATAGTTTGAAACATTTTTTTGGAAATATTGGCCGACAATCAGGTGTGAATAAAAAAAATATTAAAACACCAAATTATAATAAAGCTAATAAAACATTTTTAGTGCTTTTTCCACGTACAATTTATTGGATCAGGACCGGTATCGCTCATGGTGAGCATTGTCAACTGATGCTCACCATGAGTGAAACCGGTCTGATCCAATAAATTTTATGTGAAAAAAGTACTAAAAATGTTTTATTAGCTTTATTATAATGCCATTCCACCAAGTATTGACAGTAAACACCTAAAAAGTGATATAATAAAGCCATGATTTAAGTTAAAGAAAAGGCACTATTTCATCAAAGAATAACGACCAGTTTGTGTAAATCGTGTATACTTTGAGTGTGGCCTAAATATTAACTAATAATTAGATAACAATGACAAAGTCAAACGTAATATGTTTTTTTAAGTGTATCTGATCTAACTGTAAAGCATACAAATATATACGTTTAATGAGATTAATCTTAACAAAAGTAATTCTAATTTATTTATTTTTTAATTTGAATTGTTTGAATTTTGTACTTTTCCGTGAGTTTTGTAAATGAAAAAGAAAGATACCTCCACCTTTGCCAACCATTTAATTCTTGAAAACCATACGTTTAATTTTGACTCAGGTATTGATTTGTTACATACTATAAGGGGCGAGCTTAAATTATTTTACCAAGAAATCTTAGAGATTAATCGAGCTCAGCTCAACAGTTTGCCAATTTTACACGAGCAAATTTATTTAACAAATTCACCATTGTTGTACCCCTTTTAAATAATTGTCATTTATTAATAATTCAAGCACTTGCTATCATTAAATATTAATTCAAAGGGTTAAAATCAATCAACTCATTAATAATAGGTCGGATAAAACCCTAGATTTATTTTAAATATTCCTATGTTATTATCTGGTCATTAATATTTTCAAAAAATCTACATAATTATAACAAACCCACTTAATTCATTGAAACTTGTATACATTCAATTTTTGCTAATTTACATTTTAATAACCTTTTAACTTAGTGATCTACTTATATTTTTGTATATAAACGATACAAACTGTTTACTACGCGTCAGTTCAAGTACATCCGTGCACTTGGAATGCCTGAAGATGCCGAGAAGCGAAACCCGGGTCGTTAGCGACAAAACTCATGGAAAAGTACAAAATTCAAATTTGATATTGAAAATCCATCAAGCACCCTTAGTCGAAATACTTAATTATTAGTGTTTCTACTAGAACTTTTTGTTATTTAGTTTCTCAACCCCTCACTTTTCGAAGTCAGTGAATATATAAGGATATCCTAGGAAAGAAATAGTAATTTAATAATCGCTACCGATACGTCCTGATTTTTAAAGATAATATTGCTAACAAGATTTTTTAAATATCACATAAATTCACGTCTTCGAAGATATTCATAAACGATTAAAAAAACAATTCATTTAACTGTCCTTACTGACATTTGAGATTACGTTTACCTCTTACCCACGGATCCGGAAAATTGAAATCCTGTTTATACAATTAATGTGTAGTGGAAGATGCGCATGTGCAGCAAGAGTAGACGGCTACAGAGTGTCAATTTTAATTTTATGGAGGTCAGGGCTTACACCAGACTGATTTTTTTAAAAAATGTTAGCTTAGTATGAGTGTTTAATTTTTCATGTTTGATGATGATGATGAAAGTAGAAGCTGTATGGGCGCATGAACATTTAGCGAGCTGTCCCGTAGGATGTGATGTCTCAACCGATAACAGCTCTCACTACATACGAGTATGAGATGGTACGTTATGTTTCAGAGGAAAAGTGCGTTATGTTGGTTTATTCAGCACTTATTTCAAAAAAAAAAAAAACAATCTGATAAAAAATTAAATAAAAACAAATATTTTAATACACAGTCAATATTCTCGCCGAGTGATTAACGAGCATGATTTAAAATCAAATTACAGATTTTTGTTCAAAGGTATTGTGATGTTTACATTCCGTTATAAGCCACACGGTCCCAAAGAGAGACCTATTAGCTAACTATTAGTCCATCACCATCCTTTTATCATTATAATTAAGTATTTCGACTGAGGGTGCTTGATGGAATTTCAATATCAAATTTGAATTGTTTGAATTTTGTACTTTTCCATGAGTTTTGTCGCTAACGACCCGGGTTTCGCCTTTCGGCATCTTCAGGCATTCCATGTGCACGGATGTACTTGAACTGTTCTTTTTGAGCTGTGAACTTCTAGTTCAAGTACATCCGTGCACATGGAATGCCTGAAGATGCCGAAAGGCGAAACCCGGGTCGTTAGCGACAAAACTCATGGAAAAGTACAAAATTCAAACAATTCAAAAAAAAACTTTTATTATTATCTTAAAAGACGTAAAGTGACTAAATAGAAGCCATTTTTTTATTCAAATTGTATACAACTATAATTAAAAAACTACGAATGCATGCAATTATTTTTCATTCATTACTTTGTATTATATTTTCGTTCACTAATCATTACACGGGCGCTTCAACTTGGGATTGAATCTGGTGTATGCTTTAAAACGAGAAAGAGTATGCTTAAATTTACTTTGCTTACATTTTAATTGAATACACCGCTCTATGCTTTTAAACGAGAGTGAAAGAGATTGCGTGTAGCAACGGCTAATGACATTAATAGAGCCGTTAAATTAACAAGAACTGCTAAATACCTAGTTTTCTCAACGATTGGAAGAATGGAAGAGTGGTAATGAAAAAGTTTCTGGTGCTTAGTACTGATTTTTGGAACATGTATGTGATGGGCGAGTGTTTAAGTGTAAATTCATAATTCGATTGACAAATCAATATATAGTAAAAATATTTATATTCTGAGTTTTAAAACCATGACAGGAGCAAAATAATAAAATTACAATAAATTTATTAACCATCATGTTTTATGTTGCTAAAACTAAAGTGTGTTTGCTTTCTAAGACATTGCATAATGAAGTTTTGATGATGTTGCTCGATATGGAGAAAAGTTTTTAATCAGATACAAAGCATGCGTTTGTGTTTTGTTCATATCAGCATCACTCCGATGTCTTGTATAATACTTCATGCAGGACAGTCCTCTCCCCCTACTCTTCTTCGTTTCTATACAAAAGTTACCACTACCCCCTTCCCCGCAACAAAACTTGTTCATGTTCCTCCGAGTCAAGATACAGTCACAACACAATATATATTTTTTAAATTTTATTGTTTGTTACAAAGTGCATGTTGGTATGACTGCATTGATTGGGAGATAAAAAGAATTCTTCCTTTTCACAATAACTTTCATTGTAAAGTTTGTCATCGTGATGAAAATCCTTAAAATCTGAAAAGTGTTTTGAAATAAATATATCATATATTAACGCAGAGGCTTACGGACACCCGAGTGACTGTCGCACGCAGCACGGTCTTAAAGAAATATTTCAGAACCACCAAAATCATATTAAACTATTTAAATATTTAATAGCACTGTGAAAATATCCAATAAGCAGTCATTTAATTTATGAGTACAAGTGGCAAAATAGTGAATCTTTTCTAACAGATTAAAAATAACAAAGTATTTTAGTTCTACAATTTTTAATAATTCTGACAGTTCTGACGATGGCGCAAGCCGAAATAGCTATCAACGAATAAAATTATTAAGAACTGTAGAACTAAAATACTTTGTTATTTTTAATCTGTTATAAATGGAGTTCTACCAAGTAAATGCCAAATCAATTAATGAATATTTTCTATTGGTTTATTAAGTATAATCACGTGTTTACTGTTTTTGTGGGTTGCATATTTTTATTTAAGGTACAAAACACTATTTTAGTGTCTATTTACTAAGCTCACTTCACTTTTACAATATTTTAAAAGATGTAGAATATTATAACGTAAGTCAATGTTTCCAAACATGTCACTTTTTTTTTTCATTTCAATTTTCAGGGTCTCATATGATAGATAAGGGCAAACGGTGGTGTAGTTCATCTCCTTCTTATCCGTAAAGTTGTATCATTTTCATGCTCAATTTCAGTGGCCAATGAGTGCACTGGACACTTACTGCCAATGACAGTGAATGAGTGCGCCATTACTTGATTTGAAGTTTGAGTTGAAAAATTCCTTCGTACATAAAAATTAGTAAAATTTTGAACCACTGCTCAAACGAATATTTTTTTCCAATGCTATACGTATTTATTTAAAATATTTTGTTAACCGCCGGTGTCGACCCTTGATTTCGAATAATGCGGCAATCTATGGAAATTGATTCACATAAATGGGTTTTGCGGGATTTTTGTGGATTTGCATTCTTATATTTCATCTTTCAGCTATTGATAATAGCTGTAGAAAGGTCATTTTATCGTACCGTATTTAATTTAATAACAACTTAGCTTTGTTATAGATTGAGAGCGGTATTATAATATGTATGTCATTATTCAGTACCATGTTCAACGTTTCTGCCTAAACTCTTCATTTCTTTGCAGAACATTAGATTATGAAAAAATATATGGTCGTACAACACACCGAGATATCATTATTTTGAAAAAAAAACCAGGAACAAACGACGCAAACATTGAGATTTAGATCGTGTCGTAATTTGTTTGTAAAAATATTTCAATTATTATTTACTACCGAACAATGACTTAATATTTTAAATTAATTGTGTCATAACACCATACCGATTTGAATAAAAAATATCGATTCCCCAATACAGATAAGATGGTTCTGGCATATTTAACAGCCACGCCTTAATTAAATATTTTCTCATACCATTTTAACAAGTACACAAGTTGATCTTTTGATCAAATCCATTATCTGATTGTATTATATTATTTTATTATGTTACTATTTTGTACCGCGTCATCTTTTATTAGTTCGTATTTATATCATAAGGATCTTCGTGAAATATCAATTTACATTTTATTGCAATCGAGCTGATCATTGTTTGAAAAAAGATATACAAAAGTATCAGGGTAGCAGAAATGTCAGAAGATCAATTTATTTTCAAAACAGTTCACACAGAATATAAATGTAATTTGATTTTTTTTTCAATAGCGAGAATAAATTAATGGACTGGCTTAGCTTAAAAATCTTGCTATTGAAACAAATCTGAAATTTTTTATTAATCTGTTGATATTTTATTATTAAGAACATTACGCGGATCTATTGTCGATCTGCCAATAATTTAAAATCAGCCAAGACACTGACATCACGTGTTATACAAGCCTATGTACCGTTGGTTCGTTTTTCATTTGTTTAATTAATAAAGGACCTTTGTGGCATTTCTCAAAACCTTCCAATTTTAACGAATGAAAAACTAAAAACCTTCAATGTATAAATCTTTTTACACGTAGAAAAAAATGCTATATTGATTGAAGTTGGTAAAGCATGCTTACTTAAAATTAATGCTTCTTAAAACTATGCTTAAGAGCTTGGGTAGCTTGTATTTTGAGCCCCTCAGATTGTGTTTACTAGAATAACCACGCATATAATATAGCGTTTTAAATAAAAATATCAGGGGCACATGAATGTACACAGGGATTTTTTCCGTGACACAAGAAAGTATTCATTGCAAGTTGAAATATTATAATATCAAACAGTTTGAATTTTCAAATACGCCAAACTGTCGATGTATCTCGTTACAAGTATCAGGGTAACAGAAAATGAACAGGAACTGTGAAGCAGTGTTGAGGAGGTGCCACGCGCTCGCGGCTGGTGGTCTTCTATTGTATACTACTTTGGTTTATAATATTTTTTCATCGCAGATAAGGGCAGAGCTATTCAAGAGATTGTTAGTCAGACAAGTGCTTTCATAAAAAAGATTAATTTATATAAAATAATAATATTCAAAGCGATAAAAGTAACGAAGTGATAAACTTCCATGAAGATTTTCTTTCATACAATATACAGTACGATTTAATTATTTTTTTACGTTCTTTTACATGTATGATCTTCTTATAAATATATTATTCCATAAACCCTCCCAATATGAAGCAAATGGCTTAGTCAAGGTATCTCAACATAAGTTTTTTTTATGAAAAATGATTTTTACTATATTGCTCATTTTTTTTTAATAGGGATAAAATGATAAAGTTAGGACATAAAAACTGGTTGACTAATCACTTTTGCTACGCCCCGTTAATATTAGGATTGAAATGGGCCGAAAGAAATTTTTAGACATCATACATTCACATACCTTCGAACAGAAACAGATTGAAAAGACGTACTAGCACTTGAACCCGTGAGGTACATCACGGAAGCCAATGATGTCAACCACTACGGCGACGTTTATTATCAGTTATTTTTATGGAACTAAAAGCAATTCGTACAAAATATCGTAACAAAATCACTACAAATCTAAGTTTTATGTTAAAATTGATAACGTGAAAAATGTTTTACGTATAGAATTAACGATTACTTTGCAGTTATTTTTAGTCAAATTGCTTCGTATACCTCCAGGTATAATTACAACACAAATCCAATAAAAAAATTTTGGCAAAGCTGCACCTAGCATTTTGGACGGTTTTTTTTTTATAAAATTAAGTTTCTAGAGAATTAAATTAATTATTGAAAATAATCATAGTTTATTATAAGAAGCTTATTTTTATATATATATTATCGTACCCATCACTTGACGGGTAACAGCATGTTGTAATTTGATATAGTTAAAATAGAGAAATAAAAAAAAATGATTATGTGATTCAAATGTATTTCTATTACACCAATGTGCCTTTAATTTTGATTCCATTTAAAAATTAAAAAATGCTCACAAATTTGACAGGCTATTTAAGTGCTCACCTGAGTAACAAAACTAAAGAACTAACTAGTCTGACAGCTAAATTCAACTTTGCCACGATTTTCCGTCTATATGTCGTAAATTTTATCCGGATCATAGAAAAATTAAATTCAATTTAATACCTGTGCTCTTTTGAATAACACATACAACGGTTCTAATGTGCAGATTTATCGCCCAGTAATCTATAATAAGGTTGAGCATACCTGAACCCACCTACTGATATTTCATTGAGGAACGGTCACAATAGATTGAACTGAGGCCAGGCTATAAAACTTGCGATCGCTATCGGATTTAATAAAAATGATTCATTGAAAAGGTCGGAGTTTTATGGGGGAATTCCGGTCACTATGAGAAGGTGTGTGCACTTAACTTTTAGAAGTTATAATAATTGTACATGTCAAATAATATTATAAACTACATGTGTAGTGAGAAATTAATTTAATATACCATTTGAATTGGTCGTACAAACAAATCACTCCCATGAAATAAAAAAAGAAACCACAGTTTTACCTTCAGTTATTTCTCATAAAATATTGCATTATTCGTATTTATAATATGAGCCCATTAGAAGTGAAATGAGCCACAAGTGGTAATACAAATTGGCAAGTAACCTCAGTTAATACACATTGCAATAGTGTTATCTCCGTAAAATAAAAATAAGCAATCCTCCAAAACTCCAAATAAAGTCTTGACTGTACTGTACAAGTCCAAGAATTTTTTTTTACTATTTTACTAGTTGGCTCACTTCACCTCTAAAGGGCTCATATGATACTTTAGTATCTTTGTTAAAATATATTCATATTTAAAAAATAAAGCAGAAATACACAGTCGTTGCCTAAGGCTATTAGAAAATTGACATTTTGGTGGCATTTACGTATATTGATAAAAAAAAGTGTAATTGATAAAATCTACCTAGAAATTGAGTTGAACCACCTCTTCCCAGACGCATCATTCATTGTCAGGTTAGGTCGATGTAATTTTCATTTTCATTTCCACAATATTGTTGCAAACCCCAAATAATTTATTATTACATGAATATATATTAACTTTTTATCTTTCTTGGTACAAGGGAGATTCATTGAATGAAATTGGTAATCCATTTTCTACACTTTTCCTATTCTTCTCATCAAGACAGCATAAGATATTTTCATTTGAAATATCACATGTTATTATTATCATCGACAGTCCGTTTTGCTCGAATATCCTCTTTGTAAGCAATCTTTCCTATTGTTAGCAGAGTTTGTGGAGAGGTCCGCATCAGTTACGCTATTAATCTCGTATCTAAAGATTGGATCGACAATAGGGAATAAAAAAAGTAGTTATCGTCCATACAATAGCTCCTCACGTATACAGTGCCGAATTATCAAAGAAATGATTATTAAAATATATTACTATTTAAATTAAATATTACCTGCCGGAATACTCCCGTGCAGAGGTTACGAACTTTTTGGACTTCACGAAAAACTTAAATTACAATTTGAAATACCACGGACCGCAGGGCCTTTTCAATATGATAAAAACAATTAAGTATTTCGACTGAGGGTGCTTGATGGAATTTCAATATCAAATTTGAATTGTTTGAATTTTGTACTTTTCCATGAGTTTTGTCGCTAACGACCCGGGTTTCGCCTTTCGGCATCTTCAGGCATTCCAAGTGCACGGATGTACTTGAACTGACGCGTAGTAAACAGTTTGTATCGTTTATAAACAAAAATATAAGTAGATCACTAAGTTATAAGGCTATTAAAATGTAAATTAGCGAAAATTGAATGTATACAATTTTCAATGGATCCATTATGGTAATAAAAGTATGAGGATGACCATATCGACTGTGGAAAGGAAAAAGGACGTAACCCACACATATCAAAGTTTACAGGAGGCGCTAAAAACGTGTTTTGATGATTTTGTGACATTTGCAAATTATGAATTATACACAACCTTGAAGTGCACGGATACTTCTAAACTGGTGTTTAATTGACATAACATAATATTAATTAAAGAAATTGTCTCGGAAAAACCTTTATTTCAGTGTTTTTTCTTGGTTTTAATTTTTTACAAGGTCATCTTTTTCAAACTTTAAAGCTAAATTTAGATACTTATTCGGCATTTTCAGCTTCCATCCTTTTGATAGAATGTGTGTCAAGTTGTATACATTGTGATTATCGAAAAAAAGCTGTTTTGGAAAATTGAGGGTTAAGTCCTTTTTCCTTTCCACAGTCGATATGGTCTGCTGGGTTTCTATAAAATGACTTTGGGTTTTCTTTTTTTTAATTTTTGCTAGTAATAAAATAAAAAGGCATAGAAAATATTTTTTTTATCGAAAAAAAGCTTTCGTCTCTGGAGGGTTAAGGAGAGGATTTGGATTAAAATATAAAATAAATAATGAAATATTGCCCACTGCTCTAAATACTATTACGTCTCTGTGGCTTCTGCTGAGATAGATTCGGGTGTAATATAGATTCGGCAAATAAAAATAATATTCAACTTGCGCGTTATTATCGATATCGTCTATTTGTATGGAAATGTATGCCGTACATGATACGTATTTTGACTCTTCATAGAAAAATGCTTTAATATATTTTAGACTTAGCAAATCCATCATTAAAATATTAATGACACAGTTCGTATGACATCATCATCATGTTTTTAAATCATACATAGTATTATTTATTTTTTATTATCTACTATACAAATAGATTTAAATTATTATTATGTATGTAATACAATTGAATTCTCACAATTGTATTACATATTCAAGAGCCAATTAAAAAAAAATGCAGGAGAACTCGGATAAAGTAACGAAAATAAATATGACTTAATTGAATTATCGTAATATTAAATGATGCAATTGATTTCGTAGATTTAAGCAGCGACTTAATGATAAAAATTTAAGTACCGCTCCGTTACGAAACGTTAATTAACACTAAATAAAAGTAAAAGTTTATTAGAGTTTTAATTGTGTGGAATAATATTTAATTAAATTAAGTAATATTTAAATTAAATTATATGAAAAATACATTAGAATGTATTAAAAAGCTATATTAAAAATAACCTAGTTATCAAAATAGATAACCAATAACCATTCTCTCCTCTTTGCCTCGTCTTTACCCAAAAGCTTCAGTGGGTCCTGATGGTATTCCCCCATGGTTGCTTAAAGGCTGCAAATCTATTTTAAGTACACCTCTATTGTATCTTTTCAATTTAAGTTTAAGTACCTTCACTTTTCCTAAATGCTGGAGCTTGACTCGCATAAGACCAGTCCACAAAAAAGGCTCTCTCTCTGAAATCACAAATTTTCGTCCAGTAGCAATTTTATCAGCACCGGCTAAACTTTTTGAATCTATTATACATAGGTATATTTATATGCATGTTGATTGTCAATTAACTGATTCTCAACATGGTTTTAGATCAGCACGTTCAACTACAACCAATCTAATTGTGTATACTGATTATATTTCGCAATCTTTGGATTCTAACTGTCAGGTTGATGCTATTTATACGGATATTTCTAAAGCATTTGACCGTGTTGACCATGATATTCTCTTGGATAAATTGAGTGCTGTAGGATGCTCAAACAGGATGATTAGTTTTTTTGTTTCCTATTTGTCAGATCGACGCCAATATGTTGATTACGCTGGGTGCATATCAAACGTCTTTCCAACATATTCCGGGGTTCCTCAAGGATCTAATCTTGGCCCAATTTTATTTCTTATTTTTATTAACGATATTATAGAATGTATACGTGGAATAAAGTATCTGCTCTTTGCTGATGATTTAAAACTGTTTTTACGTATCAGTAATGAGTCTGACTGTACTATTCTGCAACAAAATATGAATAATATTTTAAATTGGTCTATAAAAAACAAACTCGACTTCAACATTTCAAAATGTTTTTGTATTTCCTTCTCTCGCTCAAGATTACCCATCACATATAACTATGTGATATCTAATGATGCTTTAAAGCGTTTGTCTGAAGTTGTTGATCTTGGTATAAGATTTGACTCCTCTTTCACCTTTCATTCACATATAACTTCTATTGCACTGCGTGCAAGCAAACTTCTTGGGTTTATTGTTAGACAAAGCAAACCATTTGAAAACCCAACTGTGTTTCGGACGCTTTATGTTTCTTTGGTCTTAAGTAAGCTTGAATATGGATCCATCATTTGGAGCCCATATGAAAGTTCATACAAGCTGAAATTGGAGAGAATCCATAAGAAATTTCTAAGATATTATTATTTCAAAAAATTTAAATTCTTCCCCTTTGATAATTCCTTAAAGGAATACTACCCCACCAAATTTCTTTTAGGAATGTTATCATTTCACTCACTTGAAGCTCGAAGATCGTTTTCAAGCTTAAAGCATTTTTCTCTTCTTCTTCGGGGCCGAGTTAATAATCCTGAAATTCTCATGACTATTAATTTACATGCTCCCAATTTATTCTTACGTGGGCGAAACAATGAGCAAAAACTTTTATTTCTAAAAACTTATACCTCGCTTAGGAGGTATGAGTCACCAGTTCCAAGGGCCGTTCGACTAATCAACGCATTGCCTAGAGAAGTGGACATTTTTGGTGATGGTATTTGTGAACTGTTTGATAAATTTTTCTTTTGTATTTCTTGATTTTTTATGTTGAATTTGATGTACTGTGTATTTTTATTTTATATTTTGTCTTATTACATTTTTCAAGTGCATGGCGAATTGGCGTCAGCTGTTATGTCATGTACTGTAATTTTGATTTTTAACAATAAATAAATAAATAAAATAAATAAATAAATTAAATTTCGGTTTTGGTACCGGAGTTTTCAGTTTTGAAAAAATATGAACAGATAATATAATATTATCATACAATAGTTGGAAACAATCATTTCAATTTAGTACATTTAAAACCAAATTTTAAATTGCATCGCTTTTGGCTTAGAAGAAGATTTTTTTTCCTTCATAGTTTCAATCATTATTTCAAAATCTATTACAGATTATTTTTTACAATATTAGTGTTACATTAATTAAGTTTTCACATTAAAAACCTAAATAAAAGTTGTTTATTTTTCATTGTTAATTATAATATAATTTTATATTATATACATGTCTAATTATGTTTTTTCTTTTATTCCAGGTGAGTAAAAAAAGTTTTCAAAAGATCCCTCATACATTGGAAATAATATCAAGTAAGTATTTTCCTCTGCATTATATTTTCTACAAAAGATATAATGATTAAATTTGTAATTATATAGCAAAACAAAGTTTGTACCAAAGATAGCGTTTTAAACTTACGAATTCAAACCAGTCACTCGAGATCCTAGATATAACTGACAGGAGGCTTTCTTTTCTGAAAAGACATCACTTGCTAGAAATATTCTCTTGGTTGTAAATATTGAAATTTATTAATGTGTAAAATCATTTAGCCAACGTATTCTAATTTTTATATCTTTGGTTATTTATTTCTGCTATTTCATTTTGTAGATTTTGTAGATGTAGATTTTCTACTTATATGTTGCAATCGTCAGTACACTAATATTTCAAACATTTTATTGAGAACAACGTTTTGGTTTTATATAACGTTTTCTCATCAATTTCATCTCGACAGTTACTTATCTCATATGTATTTCACCCTCGGTTTCTATCGTGCAGTATTGATATTGTATACGTCGCTTTGGTACAAGCCAAGGGGTAGGTACAATCGAAATCCGTATATAATTTCACTCGCTCTTTATAAAAAAACCACACTTGCAGCTTTTTTTCAAAATGATCTTTAGGATGTCCTTTCGACAGCCAACGACCCTCAATCATTTTGATTACCACCTAAATTATAACGCCCCACATTGCCAGATTTCAGCTGGGGAACAGTATTCTAAAAATAAAGTTTGTCAATTTATATTAATAAATCAGCTTAACGACCTTTTATAAAATTTCACCTGGCGAAATAAAATTTTGCGAAAAATTCGCAAAAATTATAATTTTACTAAATTCACTATAATTAGTAATCAAATTGAGATATCTTTACAAAATTTAATTTTATTAGTTTCCAGATACTTCGACTATACGCATATATGTGTTCGTCGGCCAGCAACCTTTGTTTTTCAAAGACTCAAATACGCGTCCACGGTCGTTAAGCTGTTAAGCGATTAGGTTCATAAAAAAAAAAGAAAATTAGAATGTAGAAAATAACCACATTTATCCACTGTATTTCAAGTATCGCTTTACTCGTAATATTTTAAATAAATGTAGCGATTTTAAAAATGTGAATTTTAAAAAAACACGTCCAATTTCTTCATCAAGGAATTTTAATTGTGATTATAAATAATAATATGCTGTAAAATGTTTATTTTCCCCGTTACTGTAAAAATACCTTTTATAATATGAAAAATACTGTTTGTAAATATATATGAATACTCAGTAATTATTAAATCAGTGCTTCCCAACCTTTTTCGTTCCACGGCCCCCTAAATCTAAAAAAAATAATCCGCGGCCCTCCTCAATTGTCTCCGTAACTCGTTTTTTTTAAGCTCACTGACGAATTCGAATTCCTCGATTTGCTATACTTTTCCCCCAGAATCCAATTTCCAATCCACTCCGGCGGCCCCTTAAGAAATTCCGCGGCCCCCAATATGGGAAACACCGATTTGATAGACTTAAATATATAGATTTTTATACTTTCTACTGAATTTCGCGGCCCACAGGTTGGGAAGCACTGTATTAAATGACTCGATAATAATCAAATATATTATGTAACTGAATTTTTAGTATAGTATGAACAACAACAAAAAACAAAAGTTTTTGTTTATGAAACGTTATCCTTTATGTATTGATTATTATTCCTTCCTATCGAAAAATATTATTTGAAACTCTTAATTTAACTAGAGCAGTACGTAGCTTTTAAGTGGAAATCCGATTCGCATATATGTCGGTGAAATTGAAACATTGAAAGATCCGTAACAGTAAAGCCGACCATCGAGTGCCACCGGAAGTGGGTTAAGCCCAAATCGCACTTATCCGGAACAAAAGAATGGCGAGCGAAAAAAGGCTTTTTGTCGCCACTTTTTTCACTCCCACACGCGCCTCAGTGTCTGAGGAGGAGCCAGGACAGATACGCACGGGACAGGAGAGGGAAGAGGACGCGAACTCACTTTTTGCGCTGCATTCCTAATGGAGGATCATTAGGCTCGCAGGTAATCTGAACTTCACATCCGAAGCTCTATATTATAAAGATGAATCTCCCTTACTAGTCACAGCGCTGGTAAAGCAATAATATCATTACATATGTACATACTAATGAAATAACTAAGCACATAAAAATTTACAATACAAACTCAATGGTATAAATATCAAAATAAAGTCTGCTTTTTTTGACAAAATTAAAATAACTAATATGATATGAGTTAGTAGAAGTATTTAATATTAATATTAAGTTTACATTTTCAAATGAAAACTCACATTAAGAATCCACTTTATATTTAATTATAAAAAGCATTTGTTCGTTGAAGTTAAAAGTTTTTTAAAATACATTTGTTTTCGTGACACATACCGAATTCCAGCAATTCATTTACTCTAAAAAACAATGACTTTTAAATACATTGGACGGTAAGAAATATAATATTGTTGTACTATATTGAAGTATTGGCAACGTTCGAGGAATTGCATTGATATATATGTAGATTTAAATAACTAATTATTTTCAAATCATATAACACAACAGTTTCATCAAACAGGTTCCCTTAACTACTGTTATTTCATAAAATTGTAAGTGTTACATCGTCACTGTTTGTAAGAAGAAGGTAAGTAACAGATTAATAGTTCTGAGTAAATAGCAAATGAAAAAACAGGTTCAGCATCGATCTTTTATGATACATATATAATTATAATATTAAAATATACATGTATTCATACTGATCTGACAAAAATGAGAATTTAAAATAAATAGAGAGGCTGCCTATATATCAGCATTAATAATAATTTCTCATAATAGTTAACGGCATCAACTGAGATTCCAGAGAAATAATGTTTTTGTATATTGAACTCGTTGTTGTCAGTTATATTACTTTCTACATTTTGTCACCAGAAAGGTGACAAACGTAGCTGTAGAATTGTTTTAAGGAATACACATTTTTTATAACACTAACTATTTTTAATTAGTGTTGTAAAAATGTCAAATTTGCATTAGAATATATTGGTTTATGATACGCTAATAATAGTTGTGTAAAATTGATATCAGGCAGACGAGAAATTGACGATACATGTGTTAATCACTATTCAGTGATAGAAAACGGTTTTCTTCTTATATCCGTCATTAGGAAATTATCAGTATGTAACCAACGAAACATAATCACAAAGCATGCAGGGAATGAGACTCTCTTTTTTATTCATGCCACTTTTTCTTGTGTAAATGTTGTACTGATAAAAATAATAAATCATTGTGCAGAACAGGGAAGGTTTGGCGTAGCGGTCTCTCGCATGCGATTACGTATTAGCTAGCTACACCTCCACCTTGCCTCAGATTACGGGGCGGCCACGCTTTTTTTCTTTCTCTTTATCTATTTCAGCGCTTTTGAAGCACTGGATTGCGAAAGTATTTTGAATTATTCACAACCGAAACTAAATTGCAGTCAATATAAATTACGGTCATACTTTTCGGATTATTTTTTCTTATTATCTTAATTATTCGGTTAAATGTACATGTATACAATATTATATTGTAGAAAATAATATACTTTTGTTAGTATCAAAAGTAGAACTATCCATTTTTCGAAGTTGCGAGAAAAACACGAAAAACGTATTGTTGGCTTTTTGAGTTTTATCAATTAAAACTCAATTTTAAACATAGCTCATCAACGAGTGCAACTTAAAATTTGGATGGGACATCACTTAAAGTAACTCTGTGATTGGTCGAAAATTTACCAAAATGTTCTACTTTTGTTCCCAACTAGGGCATCCAATCCCGGGATCCCGTTCAATTTTCTGATCCCGAAATTTTGGGATTGAGATGGCCGCGATCCCGGGATTTTGGGATTGAGAAATTTTGAGCAAATTCTCGAAATTTACATGAAATTGGTAAATTGAAGATTCCAAATTCCTCGATGAGCTAAAAATAAACAAAAACGAGTTTTCGTGAGATTCTGGGAAAAAGTATACCAAATCGGAGATTTCAAATTCCTCGGTGAGCTAAAAAAAAAAAAACGAGTTTCTGTGAGGATTCTGGGAAAAAGTATAGCAAATTGAGGATTTCAAATTCCTCGGTGAGAAAATCTCAATCCCGGGACCCCGGGATTCAAAATAAATCAATCCCGAAATCCCGGGATTGGAAAAAGGCTTCGGGATTGGATACCCTATTCCCAACGTCGTGGACAGTTCTGCTTTTGATACAAATCATACAAAACGCAAAAGAAGAAGACTTTTGCGTTTTTGTACCACATTTATTTGATTTTTTAACATTTTTTTAATTTCTAGCCGTACACTATAACCAGCAAAATTATGTGACAGCATTAGTTTAATTTCGACATATATAGGATAGTTCTGCTTTTGATACCAGACGACTCATATCAACTCGTATTACATAATAATCGGGCATATTAACAAAAATTGTTTTAATGTTAAGAGAGATAGACCTTAGAAAGGTCTAATAATAAGCCAATAGCGATCTTTGTGACTCTTTTGTAAGGATCGTATAAAGAGTGGAAGAATAAAAATTGTCAGAGCTAAATTTGTTACCCGAACGAATATCACGTATATTTTTCATCACCAGCATAAATTATAAGCATCTATTATTTATTATTCATAAACTATGCATTCATATGATATGGTAATATAAAAGAGTTGTTAATAAATCAAAAAGTATCAACCGCCTTAAAAGATGATATATTGAGACTATTTGAGGCAATAAGCAATGTCCACATTTTTTCAACATCTAACATAAGAAAGCATTTCACATAATATCCAACTTGCAATACCCGACAAGATCATACATTGTTTTGGTATATCGCACACCCGGAAATCGATGAATTAAATGTGGCCTAGTTCTATAGAACGACAAGCTACATATATTACCCATTCAATTTATATATCTCCACAGAAGTATAACTAGAAAAAAATACTAGTTTTCTGTCGGTAGGCAGATAATTACATAATGGAAATAAAGCAATATAATCAATCTCTCAGTGTCATGTAGTGTCAACTCTAAATATCGTATTGTTCTGTCGACGTTGCAATAAGTTATAATTAAATTGTCATTTAGATATACTTAAAAGGTGAGACAAAATAATAATTATCACTTTTTATCAACTCAGTTTACAGTCGTCAAAACTTTAGGCAGCCATATCTCAAATTTACCGATTTCTATTTGTAGCACTATGAATCTAAGCTATGTGCAATTTTATTTCGCCTATATTTATTTCAATAAGCGTTTAATGGGCTATAATAAATAATATTACAGTAGTTTCCTTGTAAGCACAACATATTATGAAATAAGAATGATCTTAAAAATACTATTTCTCTCATTTGGTAATGATTTATTTTCTTGTATTACTAGTAAAATTATTAAGAAAATTATCGATACTTGTCATTTAATTTGACTTCCAAGTGCCTCTTTATCCATATTTTATGACACAAGTATTGCTTACTAAACTATAGCAAAAATCCGTTATAAAATATGGTATCTTATTTGTACTTATTTAAACAAACAAAACTAATCTGCATTTATAAAAGGTACATTTTTTGTACTGCTTAAAATGTTATTCTTACTGAATCAACCATTTCGTTTTCATCTTTGAATAAAGGTGATGATTATATCTGACGAGCTGTGTTAATTGATGTATACAGTAGCGTTACTTTTAAGCAGAAACAAAATAGTTATAGAATTCCAAATCAATCCAAGCTTGAAAAGTATCGTTTATATAATCGTGCATCAACACTTGTTGAACATAAACGTATTAAAAAAAACATTAATGAGTTTTGTGTTTATTTTTTTGGATGCATTGTGCAAACTGTATTGATTTATGTATCTTTGAAGCGTTATTAATTCAGTATCTTTAACATACGTATATAAAAAGCTGACTGATGGTATTAAAAATGTTATCGATTATTGATGTTACATAAACATGCTAATGCAGTCTGTAAAAATACATGGGCGAAGCTCTTAGCTCTGCAACAGAAGTTACTTTGACGAAAATCATATTTATACAAAATTAATTCGTATACATTTTCTAAATTTTACTAAATTTACTCGATTTAGTCAAATTTAGATAGTGCAGTAATATAATTTTACTAAATTGTTATTAGACACACTGAATATAAATTTATAAAAACCGTTTGATTGACTTACAATTTTACATTCATTTTGAAGATAACTTTATTTTATTAAAAAATTAAACACTATTTTCCAATAATTCCAAATTTATTTAACATGACGAAAACCGGTTTTGCTTATTATGAGCATTTACTCAACTGATAAGAATAGACACAAATACAGGCCTCTATTTATATATACTAAACCGAGTAAAACTTATAATGCCGATATATGTATAGATCAAGTAAGCGTCTACCGACATTTATTGTATGTAAGTTCTTTTTAGCGATTCAGTTCAATTGTACGTTCGATTAAACATCGTTTCAACACGCATTTATATAAAGGTTACTGCAAAATGAGTTGAAGACCTGAGAGAAGCGAATCTGGATAAAAACAAATAAATATATATAACAAACGTTAAACAAACACAGTGTTGTCAGTGAATTATCCACTTAGCACTCGTCAAACATTTACGTCAAATAATGAGCGAAGGCGTGTTACAGGTGGTGGGGATATTTTCTCAGCCGAAGTTTCTATTTACTCGCTCGCTTGTTTCACTCATCGTATTGATAGCAGAATATTTTGCGTCGTATTCAGATTGTTTTGTATTCGGTCGAGTTAACTCTATCGGTCACGAACTCGGTTAGTCTAAAAGAGGCATTACGGGGGTCTCTAATTTTCGTCGCCATTGTTGTCAAGACTTTTATTTTGAGGTGGCCAACAAAGTCAGCGATGTTTCAAACAATCATGTTTTTCTTGATGATCCACAAAAACATTTTTATAAAAGTATATTAATAGGAACAATGTTTCGTCAATGAGCACTAAAAATATATTATATTTAGAAATAGTTGAATATGTTTTACACACACTTGCACGCCGAGTACTTAGAAAAGAAGATAGCGTTATTATCAGTTCTGCTGAAAGAAATTTATGGCTTATTCAAAAAAATATATATTCTCATTTATTCCTCATTACATTTGGGGTAACTATTGCTGGGGGATAAAACTTATGTGTGAACACATTAAATTTGTGTGTATTATATTTACAGACTTAGATGATGAATAAATTTCATCAAATTGAAAAAATGCTACTCGTACTATGATTCGAGTCAGTTAAGTCTGGCATGGAAGCCAACGAAGTGCCATAGACGTATATAAATATAAATTAAATTTGATTAGGTATATTTTGTCGCCTGCGTGGTCAAGTGGTCAACGTTGTTGGCTTCGGCTACGGAGGGCCCGGGTTCAAATCCCGGTACGGACAGTTTTATAAATTGGCATGGATGTACGTGATGTCTTGAATTCCCCCCTCTCACCCATCCTATCCTATGAACGGGGCGTATCGAGAGCGATTAGCTTACCACTAATCCCGTCTTAGCCTTATCCTTCTATCCCTACTCTCTTTGGAAAAAGAGAGGTTGAGCAACAGAGTAACAAGCAGTTTCCGTAGAAACACTTCTGTTGAGATAAACTCCATTAGGAGTCCATATGCTCCACATTGGGAGCGGACATGGTTTAAAAAAATATATTTGAAACAAAAATTCTTTACGGTTTATGGTAATGCGATGAATATTTTTAACTAAGAAAATCATACGAGACCAACCCTACTAAATCTATTTGGTTCTACCGACTCTGCGGGTCTGGTTTAGATTCCCGGTAAGGTCATTGTAAATTTTAGATTTTTCAATTTAAATTTGAGATCTAAGACATGGGTGTTTGTCATGTCATTACTCCTCGAGATGATCCTGGGTGACTTACAAAAATTTTTCTCGTATCATTTTTCAACATCAATATATTCGGCGCATTGGCATTACCTGTAATGTAAATTTTTCCAATCAAGGGTTTATAAAATCAGTTTAATTTAAGAAAAATATCATTAGAGAGGGACGATAAATTGAAAATGAAAATTATATAGGTACCGTTTGTAAAGTGGTAGTTTGTGGAGTTGCGAGTTTAGCAATCTATACTGACGGTACTATATATTTTTCATCTAAATTGTATAAAGTTACTAAACTAAAGGCGATATGATAAACTCAAATAAGTGAATAATCTTACTTAAAGTTACTTCACCGTACGTTCTACAAAAACATTCATCTTAAAACTTTCAAAAGTTGATGTGTACAAAAAATGAACTCTACCAAGCGAAACGTCACTATGAAAAATTGTAGATTATCACTGTTGGAAAAAGAAAGCAGCATTATAAGAAAAAGACTCACCGTTTCTTATCCTAAACTTCCATAATGATAAAAGAATGGAGAACGTTTCATTGCCCTAAAAAATGATTAACCTGCCCATGGAGGGAGAGCACTTTGATCGTATCTTTGCAAACCTGAGTAAATATAACTTGAGAGATTACGCCGGTGGTTTTTCATTGTCTTTATGGCGAAAGGTAGAGCTTTTAAGGCTTTCCAAATCGTAAATTTTTGCCTTGTTTAAGTATGTTATCGCGAGATCGAGAGTAATGGCGAAAATATCTCTTTTAATTTTGCATTCGCCTTTTTTATTGACTTAAATACACATTAAGATTGTAAATGGATGTCGTTATACCGTTATATTATGTTTTACTAAATTTGCACATTTTTTTTTGCATATCGACTGCTTTAATTTAGAAGAGATTAGCATTGAAGACAAATTAATAAGTATTGTCTAACGCGATTTATATAATAGATCAAATATATGGTCAGTTCTCAAATTAGACCGCAGTGCACCACCGCTGCGCTGCACTCCTGTTTATGAAGTAGTTTAAAAGTGTCTTATCAAAAATCATAAAATTTGTTCCGATTCGTTAATTATTAAAAAAGACATCCAAAAATATTGGAAAAAATATATTGATAATATTTTCGTATTCACAATAATTTTTACATATTTTTGAAGTCGAGTAAAAAAACAGATATTTGATTGATGAGTTGTTCATGAAATTTTCCATTTCGAGCTCTGGCTATATTGTAAATGTCTTTAAAGTGAAAGAAGCAAATCCTTAAAGATATAGTTTGCAAGTTTTACTATTATCGACATTTTATGATATTTAAATATTTTAATTTATGTCAAAAAATTTAGTCTAATAAGACAGTTTATATTTTGAGCTAAGCTTTTCTGTCTGGTTATTTAAATTGATGGAGAAATCGAAATAGATATGCTGAATTATTTTATTTTAAATGAATGCAATATTACATTAATAACTCATATTGTTAACAAAACGTGAAACTATTTTAATATATTATAAATAAAAATATTTTTCCACAATCTTGGGCTGAACTCATTTACGACTGAAACTTTTTTGTTGTTTTGATATTATTTAAAAAATGGATTTTATGCTAATAGGAATATGGATTTTTTTTTTAAAAATAAGTGTTCTTTTAAATGCTTTGTCTATATGTAGAATTGCTTGTCAATTCTATTGATTAAAAAAAACATGTTTATAAGACGATATTTGAATCATTATTTCAAAAAATGAAAATACATAATGACGCGTACCTCATGAAATAAAAAAGATACTATTTGAAGAGTAAAAATGTTTAACGTTTTAAGAGTGGTAGGAAAAGTTGATATATTTTTCATATACTGCCCGGGGAAATGACAGACCTAGCCACCGATAAGCCAACCACCTCTTCGAGGGGGTGAAAAATATCGCGCAACTTTTTAAAAAGTTTAATACGACTGATTAGCTGCAATAAATATTAGGGGGCGCGTCACTTGAACAGGGTACTGTCAGATAGGTTCAGTTTTTTTTAAGACAAGGGTAATATTTGATATCAGTTGTTTCTTCTGTCTGCTAGCTGTGTACCTCTTGTTGTATTGTAATATGTATATGGTGAATAGGATGTTTAATGAATCGTTTTATAAAGTTTTCATTAATATGAATCCCGTGATAGTGAAAAAACGCGTGGAAATGTACGAATTTTTTACAATTCAAATTTAATCTAGTAGTATGTTTGTGGATGAACTTCTCACATCACTTAATTTATATATTATGGATGTAAATATCTTAAAAAAATATAAATGGCATTGATTGTTTATTGATTTTTCACGAAGTTAAATGTTCTACTGATATTTTAAATAAGAATTTTGATCAAATTTGACGCAATTTCATATATTTTTTGATGAATATTAAGAATAAAGCAATTTTTTATGTGTTGATGAGGTCTTTTAAATCTTCAATTCAAATTTCTTATAAAGAAAAAAAAATATTCACAGGAAGTTACGTTTTTTTTTATGAAAGGTAGGGCAGTGATTAACTAATCTCTGTCCCTACCCCACGTTATTTTTATGATCTGAATGATGGGAGGGAATTAATATACTTAACAAACACCCGTAGAATAGAAATCGACAAATCGATTGAAAAAAAATTGTTCGTACTGGGACTTGAACCTGTGAGATCTATCACGGAAGCCAACAAAGTTGACCGCTGTACCATACGGGGAAAGTTTAATTTGTGTGCAAAAATTATTTTGACAATCATTCTCTCTAAAGATGTACATTTCAGTAAAACTAAGATATCTCATAATTGCGAAATCTAGATACGACCGCTTGTTATGAAGCATGCGATATATAGCGTATACATTTTCTTAAAATATTTATTGTAGTCTTAAAATGAATACCTACTCGTATTAGCATTTTTAAATTATCTTATATTTGAATTTCCCATTGTTCACCCAGCCCACCCGCCCGCCTTCTTTGCTCGACCACACATCATTATCTCAGATTAAGTTTATATCTGAGATCATTTCGCTGTAGGCACTTTATCATATTGTTAGTATGTTTTCTTTTTAAGCTGTTATCGATGTATCAATCACGATTTAATGTTATGGATTTTTACAAAATGCAATCGTTTAATGTTCAGATATTAATCAAAGTCTTCGGATTATACGTGGATATATTTTATTTTATGTGAATTAACAATAGATCGGGATAATAATTTAAGAAAGTTCTTTCGTAGCGCAAAAAAAATATACACATTATCTACAGAAATGTGCCAGTTATATGAAACCTTCGAATAATTAATAATTTTGATTGATTATACCTTGGCATATACATACTTTAAAAAATTCTCATTCGTTACTTTTTTAGTTACAACGTATATTATTATAGTTAAATTTCATTTAAACTAAATTCTGTTTCATAGTATTTATACAATAATGATGGATTGACAATTTTTATGTAAGCACTAATTTTTTCAATATAGATATATGGATCGTTCAGTTAATTAGAAAAAACAAATCCGAAAATCAAAATTGAACTAAGCGTAAATTTTTGCATTATAATCAGATAATTAAAAAATGACCCTACAAAATTTTAACATAATTTTAACTTAATGTTTAAGTTAACGAGATGCAGAAAATGAAACCTGGGTCGTTAGTGACAAAATCTGTGTGAATGTACATAATTTGAACGATTCAAATTTATTGAAATTTCACCAAGCACCTTCAGTCGAAATCTTAAATTATACAAAATTTATTTTTTAACAAATAATTTGTGTGCAAAATTTTATTGTGTTTTATTTTTAAAAATAAATGTATATCTTTTCATTTTCCCCAAGCCCCGAGAATTTTATTACTATGAATAGGGGAGCCACGGAAAATTTGAGGTTCGAAAAGGGGCCACGGGCTTAAAAAGGTTTGGAAACTATGCTCTAATTCACAGATATATATAGCATTAAATTAATTACTCAATTTATTTATGTACAGTAAGAAAACCTTGCATCGATGGTAACAGTTATTAGAAGTATTGTTATATTTTTACTAATTTTGTCGATTTAATAATAAAAATTTAAAATATTCCGTAAAGAAAGGTGTAAATTATTTATATATTATATTTGTGTTTTAAAACTATTATGTATACATACTGGTTTCTCTTTAATTAAAACAATTATCCAAGAATGTTCTTGCAAATTCTTACACGTATTTTATCTTCATGATAAATATACTTAGTATGTCATATAACAATCTAGTTTGTACAATAGACATTCTTTCACATATTGAGAAATATAATATCATATGAGTCTTTAAGATATAGAAAATTAATTAAAATACCTTTATTTTATCTATGGTTATCAAAATATTTTCAATTTATATTATATTAAATAAATAACGTTTCACCTCTATTCGCAATATGTCGTGACATATGTTTGTATATGAAAAAAAAAACAAAAACTGCATTACAATATTAAACCAATAACAAATTACGATCGTTTCCGCTGCTTCAGGGATGATAAATGTCAGCAGAAGAGGTGATAAATAAACGTTAAAATTGCATTTTTTGCGAAGAAAGTCCAAATGATTTACATATAAAAATACTTTAAAAAATCATTTAGATGGATATAAATATATATTGTTGGCATTAATTTTTTTTTTTAAATGCCAACTCTTTTTATTCGTAACACACGAAATACTGAATTTTAAAGTTGCGAATTAGTTTAATAGTGTAGATAATTTGTATTTATTTAATCGAAATATATCGTTTATTATATCGACCCATAATCTTACCGCAAAAGAACTTAAGCGACACAATTTGGTAAATTGCGTTTTAAGCCAATAATTGTTTCATATCGTCTAAACTAAAGTGTCAGTGACAAAAAGTTTTTAGTGATTCGCCTGACCTTTTTAAGGCTTGTGCATTTTAGTGTTTTGACTTGTTATCGTTTGTTCCACGTGGACTCTGGTTAGGAAACACTGATCTGGAGAACTGAAAGTAGTCAGACAACTTTATTATAATATCAGGAAAGACATTGACATAATACTACTATTTACTAACCGCACTTTAGGAATTCCTTTTAAGAATATAATTCTAAAAAACTTCTCCTGTAAAATGTATAAATTGTCGATTTTCTGTCTATCACTGGTCGATATAATAAAGTGATATATGTAGATAATAAAATATTTATAATAGTTTCATTGACATTGATTTTTTAAAACAAAAACTCATTGTCTACCAGCTAGCATATTAAGTATTTTTTAAATTAATACTTAGTATAACCTTTTGCAGCGATTGTATTATATATTTTACGTTTTTTAATGTTCAGCGGCCGCAGCGCGTATGCTTAACTTTCCTGGCATCGATATTTACAGTCGATAACAGAACGGTTTGTAAGTAACATGCGACAAGCGTATAATTATTATTAAAAATAGTTTTGATTAAAATTAAGCTTGTATGTATTTATTTAAATCGCCACCCCAAATTATATGAGAATCTATTATTATATATTGCTTTAGATCAAATGGTATTAATTTGATAACCAAAACATCAATATGGAAGGTTAGTTTCAACCCTTTAATCCTGGAATGCATGAATTTAATTAAATTTTCGGTTCTATAGTCGAATGATCAACGTTGATGAGTTCTTTTTTTTGGTTGCGGGGTCATGTGATATTTTTATACTTCCACACCCACTTGTATTCGATCTTGAAAAAGGACGTAGATAAGCGACTTATTGAATTCTACCTTTTACTTACAACTTCTTTCTTTGCTTACGTTTAGCAATTGGCTTACAGGCAGTTCTCGTAAACAAATATTTGAGATGATACCCTACAAGCCTATATGCTCCGCGTTGTAAGCGAATATTGTCCATGTCAAAAAACTTTTCATAAATGTTATGTATTTTGCAAGATAAACCGTCGTTGAGTGCTTAGATGATCTTTAGTATATTATGGAAGAAAAAAATACGAAAAAAAAACGGCACAATAACATCATCTCCCGAATAACTGAAATATTCGGGCAATGCTTGGTCGCGGCCAGGTTGTCTTATCTGCATCTCGATTTGTGAGGGCCGCGCATACACAATACGTCAAACGATCATATCGCGGCATACATTTTTGCCGGCCGCACTCAATCAGCAGTCGCGATCGGCGGTTGCGAAAAGATCGTCGCATCGATTGCGTTGAAATGTGGTCCAATGAGAAAATTTGTGTATTCTTTTTGACAACTTTTTACTTCATTAACTATTTTCGGATTGTGAGTAATGAATGTCTGGATGTAGTGAATTTATTATGTTAGTATGCGTGTCAATTTCAAAAGATGTAACGAAGAAAACATGTACGTAAATGCTAAATAATAATTTAAAAATATTACCCGTTTTACCAAGTAACAGTTTTAAACGGAATATATTCAAATAATCATTTTATATAATTCTAAAGCTAAACATTTTTATAACTTTAGGAAAAACAAAAAATAGCAAATGAATTGATTGTGATAATTTAATACTACATGTACTAACCACAAATGCGAACTTACCTATCTATAGGTAGGCTCCTATCTATAGGCTTTATCTATTTTAAAAATAGAGATAATATTAATTAATTATATATTTTTTTTTTAATAAAAAATGTCGATAAATGAATATGAATATGGTATATAACATAACCACGCCAGAAACTCAGTCATCCAGAATTTTTGAAGCTGCATATATTGACGTTTAAATAATATTTAATTTGATCAGCATATAAAGATCGAAGTATCCATATGATAAATTACACGAAAATAAACTAGTATAATTTAATTTGTGGTCAGTAAACGCTATTGAAGTTATGTCGACTATATGCCGACGTTCGAGTGGTTGACCGGAATCGTGGTGTCGACTACATGTCGACGTTCGAGTGATAGGGGTTAATATTTATTTATTAGGTGGAAATTATTGGAATTGGTTTTTTAACTTTATTAGACACTAATGTAATGTAATAATTAATAAAAAAAACAAATTATTAGAATAGTTTAACAGTTTTTCTTGTGATAAAAATTCATCAAACTAGCGTTCGAACTTAGTACTGCCATACAAATAATTTGTGACTTAATCTAGCCGAATTCGGCTCATGGGTCAAAGTTTGCCGACACCTGGCGTACGTACTCACTCATACTACTCCAGCTTGGTAAAAGGGTAAAGAAAAACGAGTCGTCTTGAATTCTTCAGTGATGGCATTTGATTTTGATACACAGAATATAAAACAATCAGCAATAAACAATTCCTTAACAAAAAGCATCTAATTTTAATCGCATTCTGAATTCGACATTAGCATTTTAGGCAGTCGTCGGTATCCTCATCCGATGTCTCTACACAAAGAGGCTGTTGCATATTTGTCTTTGGAGTGTTTTTCAGCGTCGTCTGCCTCACCGAAAGCCTTAGATTCGCCGCTGCAGATAGCGCCTTGTATTGTCGTAGTAAGCGCCTGCCTACACGCGGCGGCTGAAGCTTCGCTATGCGTAGCTTTTTCTAAAGGCTTGGACGCCCAGGTTGGGCCGAGCTTTCGAACAACGCTGTCAAATTCGTATCATAACACGTTAAGTTTATAGAGGTTGTTATAAAAAATACTTGAAATAATAATATTATAAATATAAACGTTGTCAAATAGCATTTAGATTTTTGTATACCCCCAATCATAATATCCCAATCATCGATCATAATAGTTCAACATTTAAAAAAAATGTAAATTATTTTGAAACTAAATAATTATTATATAATACATTTTTTTTAATCCATGGCCGCTCACAATGTAGAGCACATGGCCTACTAATGGAGGTATCTCAACAGAAGTTTTTTTTACGAAAACTGTTTGTTACTCAGTCGCTCAAGTTTTTTTTTTCAAAGAGAGTAGTATAAATTTAATGATAAGACTAGGGCAGGACTAGTAATTATCTTATCACTACGCCCACTTATTGAAAGATTGGAAGAGCGGTAGTCAAGAGCCAAGAGCTGCGCCATAGACCTGACAATGAATACATATAGTTCCTTTTTATTCTTTGTACTGCTTCCAAATTTGTATATTAGCCATTACACAATTCCCTCATAATAATACAAAAAATATATCAAACTCTGAACAAAAAGTACATGGGTCATATTATATAAGCTATTTTTTAGGCCCCTAAGATTCGCGCGCGCCTCATTTGCTTATAGGGTAATCCGCCACTGAGAACCGGTCAACTTTATATCAAACAAAAATCCCTTTAAAAAATAAATTGTTTCAATATTCAATAGAGCGGGTATTTTTATCTCGAAGAAGGTCAGCTTTCATCTTTGACACTATGTCAAAAGGTCACCAATTCATTTTATGTCAGAATTGAAGTGTCTTGGTCAACCGATAGATAGTAGGCGAAATTCCGTGTACAACACGTTACCATCTGTGGCATGTTTTGCCCCTTATCAAGGTAAATTTAACTGGTCCACGCTATTAGTTCAAACTTCCATAACAATTCGTCAAGACGTGAGAACCCGGATTATCAAAAAAACGTCGAACTTATTCGCTTCTTATTATATATTCTATGACTATTCTATTATAGTCTTTTATAAATATAATGGCATTTCGACCGGTGATATATTTATTTTTACGGAGGGCCTTTAGCCGAAAGATTTGACGTACAATTTATATTATGTTTGCGAATTGCATGACTAGTACTTATGATATAATTCTATATATTGCGAAAAGTTTATATGTAACCTAAAAAAGACCAAGAAATTGGCTCAACAAGAAAACTTCTTTCGAGCAACATAATTTATTCCAACCGAAATGGCATGTTCAAATAGGTATCAATCATGGTTATGAGAAAAAATTGCGGTAAAATGTTTTCATTATAAATTAATATTTTATTGTAAATTCTACGTGAGAATAGTTTAATTAAACCATTGTATGAAAGTTTTTTTTATATATTATTAAGAAAAACACAATAGTCCTTTGTACTTAATCCCACTTTTATTTATCAAGATCAGGACCAGTTGCTGACGAGCAGTTGATAATGCTTGCCATAAGCTAAACCGGTAAATAAAAGTGGAAATAAGTACAAAGGAATATTGTGTTTTTTCTTAATATAATGCTTTTCCACCAAGATTAACAGTGAACATAATATTAAATAGGTACTGACGAATTATTCCAGGTATGAATTGTTCTCATCCAATTGATAACTGACCATCGAGCACGTATTGGAATGCCTTCAGTAAGATAAAGTATTTGATTTATTGGCAACGTAATTCCTCACGACGACAGCCCGTTTCTGATGTGGTCCGTTTTGTTTTATCACACGATTGTGTTCATATTTACGTCAGTGAAGGTACCAAACGGGGGGGCGTTTCTTTGTTTCATATTCAGTCGGTGAGCTATGATTATACTTGCTTTATTAATTACGCATAGTTTTTTTTTGACTGATAACTTTGCCGAGGAAAACTTTGAGCGATTATTTCAAGCACGGGAAAAATAAAAACTTCAACAACGCAACCCACCAATCAAAAATACGCAGAAGAGGTTAAAGTGAGTGACTGACCAATATCTAAATTGTTTATAACTAAAGCAGTGGTCGGCAACCTACTACCCGTGGGTAATTGAATTACCCACTTCGCATTTTGAGTTACCCGCCAAGAAATTATTATAATATTTTTTTATCAAAATACTAATATTTAAAAAGACCAAGGAAGCCACCAACAATAATAGTATATGTGTGTTTTGTATTTACACATATATATCATAAATATATGTATTATTTTCTAAAAAAGATTTTTTAAAAGAATAAATCGTAGAAAAATATTTTTAACTTGTACCCATTAAGCAAATTTATTTTTCAAAACATTTTTTTTACCCAGTCTCAAAAAAGGTTGCCGACCACTGAACTAAAGTATGTACATAATTATTAAATATATTTTTTTGCCTGCTGCGGTACTAGTTGGTAAGAGTTTGGCTTAAGCCCTAACAATTTCTACTAAGGTATATGTGAAATTTATATTTAAAAAACGACGATTGTGATGTCAATTCTTTTCAAGTTAATCTCATCTGATTTTTCAATCGAAATATTTGACGCATTAGCATAAGCTGCAGTGGCATTATTTTAAATAACTAAAAAATAAATGCAAAAAATATTTGTTTAACCTCGCTTAATTTTATGCCACGACTACCACTGGCAGTAGGTCCGTACAACGTGAGGTGATCAATTCATAACTTCGCATTTACAGATTAATATCTGATTTCTAGAATATGGAACAAACCCTTTGCGGAGCGATGAATATGATAGAATTTTCGTAACAGTTTACAGTAATTCGACAACAATATAAATCAAACAATTTCACTACTCATAAGATTTGTTATTTGAATAAATTATTAATGCATAACAACTAAGAGTGTAGCTCAGGAGTGAGGAACCTTTTCTTCTCTAAGAGGCGCATTCATTTTTCTGATTCGTCATAAGGCCGCAGTAAACATTGACTAGGGAATCTTTGTCCGGAAACAGGAATTAACGGTCAGAATATGTCAGGAATTTACATAAATTTACAGAATTACAGAATTAGCCAAAAGGCTGCAGGGTCTCTGCATGCCTAGTGTAGCTCTTTCATTAAATTATGCGTATACCATTTATAAAGAATATACATTTAATAATCTAATGTACGTTTGATCAAGATTAAAATAAAATAGATTAAACGCAGTTAAATATCAACAAACAGTATATCTTAAATGAGTTAATAGCGCTTATTCTAAAAAAATCACATGGTATTTTGTCATCTGGTCAAAAATAGTTTGGCGATTGTCAGACTGTAGTATTCATTTTGTCAAGTTAATTGAGCTGGACATATTGTTTGTCGGAGCAGTTTTTTTTAAGCGAGAAAACCGTGGTGCAATATGATTAATGAGATGTAACACTTCGCAACGCGTGTCTCGTTTCGCCAACATCGTGATTTTCCTTCAGCACTTGTGACATTGCTAATGACAACTGGTATTATCGAAATCAACATTCGTATTACGTAAGTATTTTTTTGAAGTTATACATCTACAATAAAAGTACGATAACTGGTTACATATCAATTTTAACTATTGTTATTATTTGTAAAATATGTTAGCCGTTCTGAAAACTATGTTTGAATAGAGATATAAGCTGAAAAAAAGATGGCATAATTTTTTTTATCCATGTCCATTTCCCAATGTATATATATAGCATATGGCCTCCTGATGGAGGTATTTTAAAAGTTTTTTTCTACGAGAACTGTTTGTTAGTCAGTCGCTCAACCTCTCTTTTCTATAGAAAGTAGTAAGGATAGAAAATAATAGTAGGACACTCAAAAAGGGCCATGGGCCCAAAAAGGTTGAGAAACACTGCATTAGAGAATACGGTACTTTGATTGCAAAGAAAGAAGCGTTATTTTTCGCAACAGAAATAGGAACTTATTCTAAAAAGCAAAAATATCTATAAAGTCGCTATTAACGAAAACGAAAACATCTGTAAAAGTATTTTTTTAATCTTCTCTTCATGTACTTTCATCTTGCTATATAATTTCTACATTCAAACGATGTTAAAATAATTTGCATTTTATGATTCAAAATATGAATAAAAATACACGACAAAAGTCACAGGTTGTCAAAAACAACATCGACAGCATTGTTTTATTTTCGTTTGTGTGTAAAAATTCTCGAACGTCTCTCGATAAGAACGTGCAATGATCTATTTAAAAGCAATATCACAATTCCGATCGGCGGAGAATCTGGCCGGAGCATCTCCACAAACAGGCAGCGGCTCATGCTGTATCGTCAGCTATTCTGCGAACAAAAGATTTGGTCGCCAGTCAAATTATCGCTGATCTATGTTCATTAGGCAGCGGGTAAACAGGAGAACTGATTGGTGTACGATATGGCAGCGCTTCTCGACGCGTGCGGCGGGACTATACTAAAAATGGCTTAAGTTTTGAAAATATAATACATAATAAACACATCAATAGAAGGGTTGGAACAGTAATCGAGTGGTGAATGGTATCCACTTCGGTTGCGGTGTTCACGCGCTTGAATCCCCAAGCAAACAAAATCACCCTGGAAGATTTTTTAATGAAATAGACACGTGACAATATCTTTTTTTTTAGCTTAAATTCTATCTAGCGAGACGGATGAGAGCTTCGCATTCGTTCCTATATGGTGAAGAAATTATTTAGAAAATCACACAGGATGAGAACTGAATTTCAAAAAATAACCAAACTTTTGTTAGACATTATCTGCGCACAATTTAATAGGTTACATCAAATTTGCTGCAAAACATGTATACAAATAATGGCAAACAAAATTATATATCAAATGTTGGGTTAGGTTAGGTTGCACGGCAGATTTTCGTAATTTATTCAAAACTTAAAAAAGCTGCCGGAGTGGTTTTTGCAAACTTGTGTCAATAAAATGGGAGCAGTTAAACATCTTGAAATTATAAAAAGATTCCATGCGCAATATTCAAGCAGTACAATTTGTGCTAGTGGCTCCCGAGAGGTTAAACAAAAACGGTTTATAAATACTTGACCACCGCCTCTTGAAGAAATATAAAATACTTTCCATATATTTTACATGGAGTAAAAAAATGTGCATTGATCAACGATTGAGGAGTACTGTTTCGCAGAGCATAGTAGTGTCTAAGCACGAGTGCCCGCATAACAATTTTACCAGCCTGATAGAATTGGCCACTTCACTCACCACCAGGTTGTCTATCGCCCACCGCGCTCATTCGGCAGCGGCCGCGAATTCCCGTCAACTGTCACCACCTCCAGATATCGCACCATGATTACGAACGGACTTAGCCGCTCTGCTAATTTATTCTCATTCTCGTAAAATCTGTTTCAGACGCGGTTTTCGCATATGAACTTGATCTGACATCCGTGCACTTGATCGCATGAAGATGCCGAAAGGTAAAACCCGGGTCGTTGGTGACAAAAATTGTGTGAATGTACATAATTTAAACGATTTAAATTTAATGTTGAAATTCAACAAGCATCTTTAGTCGAAATCTTAAATTAAAGAATAAGTTTTGAAATGACAAATTTTTGTGCATGGATGAACTTGAACTCTCATCCGTATACATGAACGGCTGAAGATGCCGATAGGCAAAATAATGTTCGTTAGTGACAAAACTTGTGTTCATAGTTTGAACGATTCAAATTTAATTTTGTAATTCAACCAATCACCTTCAGTCAATGACAGAAGTAGCATAAAATTCGAGCCAATGCAAATTTAAAAAAAAAAACATATTAAAGTATATCTTAATATATTTCTTATTGTATTATATAATACGTAGTAACTAGAAGAGGAAGCATTAATTTATTATATTGAATCTTCCACCCATCTCCGCTACTGTATATTTGACTGTGATATCTCATTCATGAATCAATGTTTCGTAGATCAATCGCATTGCAACTTGCATCCGATGCACTTTTCGATTTATCTTTTGAAAATGCATGGTCGAGTAAGTGGGCCGCACATGTACATGTGCTTTTATTTTATTTCAATACACAATCATCAATCAGGTGCATTTATCATTGCATACACGCAGCGGTTCTCAACAGGTTTTCCAATATAAAATAAACTATCAATATTGATTTAAATTATTAATTACGATATTATGAAATGAAAAGCGTGACTGCTGCGCCACGGACCCAAAAAATATCTCTTCTGAACATCAAACTATCTAGGACTTAACCCCTAATAGATTCAATTATAATATTATTTTTTTTCACGATTAATTCGATTTATTTTTACATCAGTAACATAAATTTTACAATAACTTTAGTTAAAAGCAGAGTTGAACATACAATTAATATTTATATTGTATTACAATACGACACTATGAACTTGTATTACCTAAGAAGGTCCAGCAATTTAATATTAACATTTAAAAACAAATATTTTTTTTTAAATTTCCAACAAACAAAAATAAATATAATTCTTATAAGTACTCACTATTCAAATCTGTATGTATTCCCATGTGTTAATCCTTTTCGCCAGCAATGGATTTTATCATAGTGATATATTTATTTCTTATATAAACACGATACATTCATTTACTAAGCGTCAGTCCAAGTTCTAAGCTTGAACGCCTGAAGATCCCGAAAGGCGAAACCCGGGTCGTTAGTGACTAAACCTGTGTGAATGTACATAATTTGAACGATTCAAATTCTTAAATTATACTTACATTATAAATGTATACGTTGTTTTATATTATAATCCAGTTTCCCCAGGGTAAAATATGGTCATCTTTATTTTAAGTATAGCTTGTTTGTGTTGTGCTAGCCTGCATTAGATTGATTTACGTTGACCACGTTAGACTTGGCTCGAGTATTTGAAATCAATAATTTTAATCGGCATGACGCATTTTCTCTATCATTGGCAGCCTCATAGAGGCAAAGAGAGATCTTTTCAATCAATTCTATTTTGCGCTTCCGTCTTCTTCTAATGAAAAAAACAATCATTCTGTTGAGTCCTCGCCAAGACTTGTCATCGTCCATTGTTGAATATCTTAATTACTAGTACAATAAAAGATATTATCAAAATGTATATAAATTATTTATTTCAGTGAATAATCAGTTACTAATCATAATGTTAATATTTAAGTAGCGTTCAAATCTTTCAATTAAATACAATTTCTTTTTATAGAAATTAAAAACGCTTTAGTAAAAACAATATACATATAACTAAGTCTTACCTTCTTCCCCCAATTTTGTTTAAAAGTGGTAAACTGTTTGTTTGATTTCTCCGAATACGTTTTCATTTTGAGACTGTAAATTTATTGAACAATATGACAGTTTCAATTATAAAAAGACACCACTTTATGTTTTTCATTAACGTATGCTTCGTAGAACTCTATTCGTAAAAAAATTATTGCTCATAACTTAGTCTGAATTAAGTGGAAAAATATTACAGATTACTGTTATATCGTTTTGATGTAATATCAATATATAAATAATAATAATGAAACACTTTAATAAGTGTAATATTGTAATTATAATTAGGATGTTAGAGTGAATAACTTAATGCATTGTGTATCTCTTCAGAGCCAGTATATATAGCTGAGCAAAATATAAGTTTAAACATAGTTCTGACGATGGCGAAAGCCGAAATAGCTATAAACGCAATACAATTATTAAAAACTGTAGAACTAAAATACTTTGATATTTTTAATCTGTTAATATTGAGTTACATGATTAACAATACGACACTTAACATACGTTTGCTCAGAACTAGAACATGCAGTGTTCCAAAGTAGGCTGGGAAAATTTCCCGACGAAAACATAACCGTGACAAATGACTTACTGGATTCAGTAAACATTTTCATTTTCCTTCAGAACTCTCTTCAAACAAAGATATATAATATGCATTATACGCTAGTGTCGACTCAACGTCCGATCGTAACTCAGCGCTTTTAACAACTAATACACAATACAGACAACAAGATAAGACCAGATCTCAAGAGTACGCTATCGACACAGTGTACTCGTGGTGTTTCTCTTTACTTGGAGTGTTTTGTACACTAATATATCTAGTCAGCTCCGTATCAGTCTTGAAAAGTCATGTACGTACTTGAGATTTGGCTCAGATATCGCATAGCTTCGAACCGTCCATACGCGGGACGGATAAGATGTTAACGTAATTGCGAGGCTTTTTGGTACAGTAAGCTTCGACTTCAGTTTGCTGCAATCAAAATACTCGTACTTATTAAACTAAAGCGGCTTTTTTCAATGTTGCAATTTTATTACGGCCCGTGTCGGGTCCTATGGCGTAGCGGTTAGCGTTGTGGGCTTCCGTGTCAGACCTCACGGGTTCAATTCCCAGTACGAACAGCATTGTTTCAATTTCCGTTTGAAGGCATGGGTGTTTGTGATGTCTTAATTTCCCTACCACCATTCTAATTCTTCAATAAAGATTAGTCAGCCACTAATCCTGTCCTAGCTTTATCCTTCTATCCCTACTACTCTCTTTGGAAAAGAGCGGTTGAGCGACTGACTAACAAACAGTTCTCATAGAAAAAAAATCTGTTTTGAGATCTTCTCTATGAGTGCGAGAATTTTTATTAACAGATGATGTTTGTTTACGGTCACGATTATATTTCAATTAGTGGCGGATTAAGCACATGAGAGGACTCAGGCGCAATAAAATTTGGAGGCCCTGTTTTTCGAATAAACTCAAAACGTTAAAGTAAAATGGTTTTGTTATTCCACTGGGTTACGTCTCCATGAAAAGCATCTTCCGAATATCTCACGCAAGGATATTTATTAAGTTGATTTTAATATTAGTATATATTAAAATTATCAGTAGAATATCAAAATTATCAAATTAAATTTTATATTAACACGAAGTTACCTCCAAATACATCGAAAATATTTAGCTTTACAATTAAATGTCAGGTATTTGGAATTATTTTATTTAAAACCTACAACAGTTACGTTTTTTGAATGATTGTGTATTAATTTCCTTTAAAAACATAAAATATTAATAGCATTATTCATACAGTCATATCTTATCGCCGTATGATAGCAATACGTTTGTAGTTGCGGCTTGTTTTTAACCGATCCCTTTCAGATAAACCCACGCTGGAGTGTATGGTTTGGTATGGATGGTGAGTACTGGGTAGTGGGTTGCGCGGACTCGGGTGGAAAACTTTGATTCAGGTTTTGTACTGTAAGACGAATATCAGCAAAGAGATAAGCTTTTAACCAGCGAAGGACTCGTGTTTATTTTAATAACTCAACAACGTTAATGTATTAGCGTGTCTGATGTAAACGGTAAAAACATTTTTCAAATATCACATCAATGATACATTAAGCGATGTGGAAACTACTGAGTGAATTATGTATTAAGCCAGGATACTCCATACAGATTTTTCTCCATTCCTCCAATTACTATTTATTGAAAATGCCTCCTGAAAATGAATAAACCTGCCTCAATAATATGTTAATATATATATATAATTAAAAAAAGCTTTAATCCATTGCAGTTATGAAGGGAATTATTACCCAACTGATGATCACTCCTGTATTATATAATAATTTAATTGTTAGAAAACCATTATTATTTTTACATCTTTAAATTTACGCGCAAAATACGCAGACTTCAGTTCATAAATTAAAATCAACATATTGTTTTAATAATATCTGCTGAGATCAATGCATGCGCTCTAGTCTTAAAAATCAAATAATTAAATAATATTGTTTTGCTTATGACTTTTAGGACACATTAAAACATATTAATAAATTTAATATTAATGGGTAACGATATGTTTATGTTCTATAAGATGTAAAAAATATTTATTTCGATATAATGACGTATACTATTATAGCACTTATTCGGGAATTTATTGATTTATATGTTAAAATTATAACTAATTTATATTTTTCTTATCTGTTTCAGGTGAGTACTTATCAGAAATTCTTGTACAGAGATCGTAAGTAAATGTCTATTCAGTTTTCAAATATTGTAGCAATTTTCGTCAATTTGTTATTTTTTTTTTAAATTTATATAACATGAATTTCCACAAAGCTACCGCTAAATTCGTTAAAAATATACCTTAATTTGTTTAACAATTTGTTAAAATTGTATAACTTAATTATGAAATTAAAAAATCATTTTCTGCTCAGTGTGATGTGAGTGAAATTAACAGTGGTATCAATATAGAATGGACTGATAAAAAAATCAAGTAAATTCAACATAATTCAAGATGAGGTGATATTTACTGGTAACCCGGTTAGGAGTTACGGCTTTGATTAATAATTACTTTTGAGGTTCAGAAATGGCGGTAGTTAGCTGCCACGTTATTCAATGTTGACCAGTATTTGCTATATTGTGACCAGTGACTATAAATGTAAATAGACAAGAGTTTATGTTAACATACTGTCATATTACTGTAATTATTTTTATAAGAAGTATACGCAGGGTTAAAAAGCACGTTTCATTGGATAAGTACAACTTTGAGATCTATATCGATGTTCAAGAAACAAAGGATAACTACAAGCTTAACGAGATAAAGTATTTTCATTTGTTTTGGCTATCTCAGATATATTTTGAAACTATTTAAATAGCGTTCTTGAAACATTAAAACAAAGAACAAGCAAGAAAAGCAAGCGATTTATTTTGTTATTTTATTGCTATAAAAATAAGCCAATTTGTAAAAGTGTTTGTCTAAAATATTTACTATCGGTCATTACGTATTGTGTTTTTTTACTTTAACAAACATTATTAGCGATAGCACTGTTATTCTTCTGACTGTGCTAACAGGTGTGACGCATGAAAAGCAGATTCAGACCAAAAATCTGAGTGAATAATGTCTGAATTAACTTTAAAAAATAAACCCCCCTAATGGTTGAATTCTTTGTTATTGAAAAATGTGCACATTCAGCCAGCGATTCTGATCTTGGACTACAGTAATGAAACACATTTACTTTATCTGAATATTGTAAAAGCAAAAATATTAGTGCCTTTTTTATCAAATTATTTTGAACTGTTGTATGATCTCGACACTACCGTACGATCACAAGAGTCTCATGTAGCCATTTATTATTGTATGGGATAAGAACATGAGATTGTATATACATATTTTTTTTTATTTATAATTGGGGTCTGCCTAAAAATAATAAAATCTTTACATTACCAGTGTATTCAAGCCTGCACTTGTCACTTTTGATTAACAGTCCATATTAATAAGCCCCAGGTTTTCAAACGTATTTTTAAATGCTTCGAAATGATTGTGTTTCCGACGAAATAAATTAATAATTAATTGTGTTGCAGGAAAATTGAAAAAATAACAATATATGTTTTCTACTTTAAACTATCATTTTAAATGAGTGGATCACTCAAACTATTCATTAAATTAAAGTTGTGATAAAAAAATCAGTTGATAATGAAGTTGTGTTTTCCAACGCGTTAACTAGTAGTATCGCTACTGAAGACATACATGTTTTTTTATACCAAATTAATTGAGCTTTTACACGGTAAACGTTAAAGTTCTTTGAGTCTACTTCATCGTTGATGTTTTGGTGATTTACATTTCCTTTTTATCACTGCCGACGGAACGGTGTGATCGTTGCAGAGGTGAGCAATTCTTAGTGAGGCTAGTTCTCGTAGACACCATATGCGTTCACACGCAACATTTAGACATACACACAAACAATACATAAATAAGTAAATTTAAGAGAGTAATTTTCATCATGTTAAAGGTCGTGTTTATGGGTTGTATGAATTTTAGATAAAACGAAACAATTCGATTTATGATAAGTATAATCAGTTGCTAAACATTTTACTTACACAATGAAACACTGAGATAATTTTAAAAAAAGCCCAGTTTAAAGTACAATCTCTTTGTTTAAATTAATTTATATTGTCTGCAACTTCAAATCATTATTGGGAAAACTAGTTAGAAATAATAATATACAACAAATCTATTATAAACCGCAAACGAAACTAAATATATGTAAACTTGATGTAAAAGAAATATACGTTTATAAGAGAATACAATAAGTAAATCGAATAAGCGCTTATAATTGATCCTACCAATGACTATCAATCATTAAACTATTTTGTTGTGAAAATATAAAAAATGGTAAATACTTTACATCAATTAATAACATTAATACAAACTATCCCGTTCGTAGATAGTCACAGAGCAGTGGCGGCACGTATGAGGCATGCTTTACATCGGTATTTATTAGGGGGGCGGAATAGGGCGGCGATGGGCGAGGGTGTTTGCAGAGGGCGCCGATAGATGTCCCGTGCGGCGTGCGGCGGGCGAGCCTTATCGCAGCCAGCCAGCCGCGCGTCTTATCGCCCTGCCCGCTGTTTTATACTCGACACACATACATACAACACCCTCACAGCACTCACACCCCACACGTACAGACACACACACCCTTACATTAACAGTGTGAACCTTTTGTTAATTTTTCAGCAATAATTACTCTCGGCTCTTCATGAAAATTTGAAAAAAAAATGTAGATAAATTCACTCGCCTTTTTTACCCTTAATGTGCGCCTTATCCAACATCCGCCACCCCCTTCAATACAAAACTGGAAAAATATAAGATAAAATCATTGAAAAATATATTTAACATTTTGTTCAAAGATTGGGACTGATTTTGATCAGCGAGTAAAAATTTTCAAGAGTTGATTCTTTAAGCTTAATCGGTACTGATAATAGTATTTTTATATTTACTATCCATATGATAAACTTAATAATGCCGTAAGAGTATCTTTTGCGCAACTGATTTTTAGTCAATTAATCGATCATTTATATCGCACGATTGTACTGTGATATAAATTTTACGATTTCATGTTAATGAAGGTTGATCATCGATTTCAGGAAAAACAAAAAGAAAATTGTGTCTAAGATTAGTTAGTGAACTTTACATTATATTTTATTTAATTGACTGCAAAAATGATTTTCCCTTTTTATTTCTTATATTCATAAATTCCTTTCTATAATATATTTTCCGATTGCAATGAGGAGAATATGCGATCTAAGTGGTATATCTCAACTAGAATTGTTTTTGACTATTCCTTAGTCAGTCTCTTTACGTCACTCTCCAGAGAGGGCTAAATAAAAGTAGTAACACGTGATAAGCAAATACATCTCAAATTTTCGCAACTAATTCCACAAGTTTTTGTTATGATAAAAACGTAACATTTGCTCATTCGCATGAAAAATATAATTTAGCTGTATAATAAATCAAAAATATATACAGATACTCTGTTAATTCGTTTCATAATCCGTTTACCAATTGTTTTGACACTTTTCAATATATATATATATACACACAACATTATATAAATAAGATAATTGTTTTTTTTAATTATTTGAAAATGCTCGCGATAGTCAAAGCAAGTCTTATTCATTTAAAAAAATATGTTATCAATACGTGAAATTCTTTTCCAACACGAATTAACAGTTCAAATCTTACAGGTAAATGTTGGTAAGCTAATCTCTCCGTGACCCATTTTAATTATTTGATGGAAGTTGTATGTCACAGAATAAAAAGGAATATATTTGTGTATGAATTCATGGAAAAACGCGTATGAAAGTTCCCATTTGGGTATTCGAATACTTGACAGCGCAGCCTCGTAAGTAAGACCATTTAACAACCAGTTACGTGATTGTTAAAACATATATATTGTCATAATTAGAATCATCTTTTATCAAAATGGTTTTTCAAATTTTGTTTTAATGGTACCATTAACTTTTGAGCCCATCACTAGATACAAATACATACTCATGCACTCTGCTAGTTCGTATTATTTCTGGCGACTGCGTTCATACTCGTAGAGGACGTAGCGTTTCCTTTATTAGCAACTATAGGCAGGCAATACATATTATAACAACGTGTCGGATTAACAGACACGTTTTATGTATGAAGTAATACATGGTGTCCTTGAGTTACAATTTATCTTCGATTATGAATTCAAAATAACTGAAATAGAATAGAGATAAGCAAGATATAAGAAGAGAGAACGACAAAAAATACTTTTTCTGGTATTGGTTGGTGCGATTGAAGACACTAAAGCAAGAAACTACCCATTGTAATCGTTGTGATGAAAAACGTTGTTTCCGAAATACCAGTTTTTTTAGAGTAAGATGGTTTTATCTATAGTAACTAATCAAAGTATGTGGTATTAATAACAAAGTTACAAGTAACTTTTTTATCTACAGTTCAAATGTATGTTTTTGACGACAATTATATTTTAAATGAAACTTTGTATTTTTCCACAACATATGTGAAGCCGTGTATAGATTCTTGTCTGGGTGTCTTTATTTTTTACGTGTTTGTTTTATCGCTTTAGGAATGTTAAAGTTACCAGGCAGACAATAATAACCACGTATGAATGGACCAAAACAAAAAAAATAATCATCTTTATCGATGTTGAAGATAACAACACTGTCCATAGTTTTTTTATCTTCACACAACGTCTTGCTTGTTTTAAAATATATATAAATCTAATTCAAACGTAACGGTAAATCCTTTATTAACATAAAGAATATCAGTATATAAAAAATAGTTTCTCTTAAAAAGATAGAAGTTAAAAATTTTGCTAAAAATATCATTGAATTGGGGAGTGATATTCCATACTGGTTTTAATTACAAATGTTCATGTTTTGAAAGAATTTGGTATAGCCACTATGTTTAATTTTTTGTCGAAATATGCGTTTTTTTCAAAACAGCACTAAGGTAACTTTATCGTTGATAAGTTTTTTTATTTATCTTTTGATTATTTTTCTACCACATTTATAAGTTGATGTATGAACTTGGTAAACTATGAAGAAAACAAGTCAAGTATTTTTTATTGACGAATATCTTTACATTGTAGTTTTTGTATATATTTTGCTGTAAGAGTTCAATTGTTTAACGTTTTATCACAAAAAAAGAGAAGGAAATTTAATATGAATTTTAATCTTAAAGATAAAGAAATATAATTGATTGTGTTACAAGCTGTCATTAGTACAGAAATAGGTCATTAGTCATCAGAAATAGTCATTTTATTGGAGTGTTCCCATACGTTAAAAATATTATTATTTTTTCAGGCTTTTCTGTCTGCATTTTCTATTGAATTGTACAACATTATAGTCCTGAAAAACGAAAACATAATTATCACAAAACCACATTTTTATTATAAGACCGATTTGTCATGTCGCTATTCAATTGTTTCCTTTCGCCATTCTCATTGTTTCTTCGTTCAAAAATGCTTAAAAATAAATTACATACTAAAATAAGAGTTACTTCAATGGAGATAATCAAGTAAAAGTAATTGTAATGCTATAAACTAATTACCTACCGTATTACTGTCAAAAAAAATAAATCTAACGTATTATTTGAAAAAAAATAATATCAAAAGGCCATCAATTTTGATGGCGTAATAGTGCAGCTCGTTTGATCCCGATTTGGCCCCGTTCGATAATTGCGAAATAGTGGTTTTGCAAAATTGAATATAGGTGTCGTTGCGACACACATCCGGCCAGCCAGAGACATCTACGGGGTGGTGTTAGATTTTTGAAGTGGAATGAGGTAGGGTGGATGAGAAGATAGCAACAGAGGCGTAACGAGGGAGCCAGCAACCCACATGTCAATCAATAATTATAATAAATATATAAGGTATAATTTGCTTAAAATATTTTTTTTAAAATAGAAGAAATATTATAATATAAATACGAACGGAGCAATTAATAAATTTTCATTTTCATTCTTCATTTTGAGAATATCGAGAAATATACGCCAAATATATTTTATTTATGTCCGAGATGGTTGGCTGTTTATCGATCACCTCGCTCCGTTTTTGCAGATTTGATAAAGTCTTATCACATTACTTCATTGTAATTCCAATATCTCATATTTTTTAAATATAATATAAGTTTTTCTGTACCTGAATATATTTTTTTTTAAAAAGTATTTTATTTTGTCAAAACACTTTGTTTTGTTTGATTCATGACAAAACCAGCATCTAAAAATATTGCAACATTCTAAGTGTTTTCAAAAAAAAAAACTGCTACTAATAACGTCTACATTTTACATATTTTCAAAGCGGTGAAGAATCCAATAAAAAACCGCTTCCAAAAAAAAAATATGAACACAACGTGTGTAGGTAAAATAGTAAACTGCAATTCAATTGATTTCAATAAAAAATAATGGAATCAGTACAAAAGTATATGTGTACATTTATTATACATATGAATTATTGAGTTGCAAAAAAGGCTGTGAAACCTTTTCAAGTTTTGAGTAAATTATGAAAAACTACTGTGAAAACTACTTAACATTAAATGTATTACTTTTTTATGTGTTTTAAATTGTATATCACTTAATTTGTATACAGATAATGTGCATTAAAATTTTAAACTCAGTTCTCAAAAGTGGTTTATGCAAATGACCTAAAGTTTTGTAAATGATTTCATCATCAAATATGATGGAATTTAAAGGGTTCCACCTTCCACCTCATCCACCTTCTTAGATATAATTTAAGCTTAAAAAAAATCGTCTAGAATGGTTTTTGCAACTCGTTGATTCATAATATAATGTTATATAGTTGTGTGTCACGAATCCTTTTTTTGTTATATTGTTTATCTAATTCAATATTTTTGTAAGAAAAGCTTTAATATATAATTTAATAAAACAACATAAATCACTATCACTATTTACAATAGGTAAGTTTGTTCTGTACAAATAGCTTCAGATTTAACATAATTCAATTTTGTCTTGGTAAATAAAACAATATAGCTGTCAAACATAATCCTATGATATTGTAATATCAAATATGGATTACGTGTTTGTTTTTCGTGACAGCAGACATTATTTTCGGCCCCGGATAGCCCCCGGGACCGTCGCAACTACGGCACTGTGCGGCAAGTAAGCGTCGCGGCGCCTTATCTCTGCGTCGCAGCCCGCGCCCGTACTGCCGCCCCTTATCAGCGCCCGCTATTAGAATATCTAAATACACCGCTAGCGACCCTACCCCCACACTGGGCCCCTAACCCACTCCCCTTGTTTGGGCCCCTGTACAGCGAACCCCCACTTTTCGAGAAGCCAGTCTTAGTTTTATCGGATGAGATAGCTTTCAGCGTTTGCATGCATAGGTACTTACATACTTCTTAGTACTACCAAGTACTTCCCTTTGCTTATCGCAGATATCAGCTCTTCCTGAGTAAACTGGACGCTGCAAGCAGTTTTCGGTAAATCTGATTTGTAAATAAATAATTCAATCACAAAAAAATTTAAATTATTTTTTATACAATACATAACAATATTCGCAAAAAATTAATCGAATTATTTATAACCTCAACAGTTCTTTAAACCAACTGTAGGTTAAATCCAATTGCAAAGAAATCCGTGGTTTCAATGCAAATATGCACTATTGTGAATTTAGGGATTTACTATATTGACAAAATCACCGAAATCTTGGATGTCCTCGATTCTTTACGTGACCATTTATTTCCTCGTATACTTTATCCTTATTAGCAATTGAGACTTTTTTTTATTTTATTATTTAGAATGACTGTTAGGGGGAAAATATAAATACGTCGGATATATAATATCCATACCGTTGTAAATATTAAATTGTATATTAAAAAAAATAACCATTGAAGACTAAAAAACCGCATGCCATCTGTATTTATTTATTAAATTTTTTGTGTTGTCTCACAAAAAAAGTTGATTTACAACTCTTAAATCTCTACTGTATATTTGATATATATTTCACTTTGAAGAACTATAAAGAAGATTAAAAGTTTATATGCTTTATGTTGTTAGTAGTGTAAATAGCTTAAAAATGAATAATACTTATGATTCTATACAGCTGTAACTATTGTTAATGAAATACCAACATAAATTGTTAATGTCATCCAATAATATATTTCACTGCATAAAAAACACGGGATATTAAGCAATATTAAACTGAGCAAAATGTTAAAAGTAGTTTCCAATTTTTAATCTTACTGTCGTAAATAACTTGAGGTACCGATTTTAAAAATACGAAATAGTCGATAAGGCAAATTGAGCAAGTGCATGAGTTACTTACTTACAAAATATTTGCATTACATGATTTATCGAGAAAGTTTTCTTTGCGTTGCAGTTTTTACTTTTGACGGAAGTACGTGCTATACGATATAACCCTTCATAATTCCCTCTATTTTCTTTGAAACTGTTCATGTTTATAAATTAAAGTTTCAAAAAATAAAAACACAAATTCGCATTCGCCCAGCATTTAGAAAATATGTTGATTATTTTCTACTGATTTGGTAAATTAAACATATAAATCAATGCCTTAAACTTTATGTTTTTTTATGAAATTCTTCCAATGTGTCAAATATTTTCAATCAAACATTCATACGAGATAATCTCAATGAGAAGTGAATGGAGAAAAATTAAAAACACCCATGTCTAAGATCTCAAATTTGACTAAATTTGATATCGACTATACTGGGACATAAACCCAGACTGATATGATCGCCTGAAACTGAAACTGATATGATCGCCTGAAACTAAGTCGCATAGCTCAAAATCCAGCGCGGAAAAAGATCGACATCGAGAAGCTAGAAAACGTAAATACGAAACTAAGATTCGAGATTGCTGTAAGGAAGGAAATAGATCGTGTCTCCGTGCGACCTATATCCGGGTCCGATCGCATTGAGGCGGACTGGTGCTGTATCAAACGTGCTATTGCATCATCGGCCGAAGATGTTCTCGGATTCCGGAGGGAGGGGCAACCAAAATGGATGTCCGAAAATACGTGGAGGAGAATTGAAGAGCGGGCCAGGCTTAAAGCACTGAAGGACAGTGAAGCTGACCCTGAAAGATTTGAAGAACGTCGCGCTGATTATCGTAATCAGGACAAAGTTGTCAAGAAGTCTGCGCGACTTGACAAGCGCCGATTCTTGGATCGGCAAATTGAGACAGCTGAGGTGGCGGCCCGCAGAAATGATACCAAGAAGTTATTTAAAATCACGCGCGAGGTCTGCGGAAAGCGACCACCGACTCCCGGGCCAATTCGCGGCCCTGATGGAGCAATAGAGTCAAATGCAGAAAGCGTTAAAAAGATTTGGAAGGATCATTTCCGCGAGGTGCTGAACCGACCGCCCCCCCAGGACCCTTTTGACGTAACCGAAGAGGCTACATCTATGGACCTCCCCCGAGTGTCCGGTATTTCAGACCGTACGCCCACACATGCCGAAATCATCTTGGCAGTGAAGAGGCTTAAAAACGGCAAAGCACCGGGTGGAGACGGAATACATTCTGAATTTCTGAAATGTGGTCTTAACGCCGTCCTACATCCTCTCTATCACCTGATGGCCAGGGTGTGGGACGGTGAGCGTTGTCCTAGGGACTGGGTGGACGGTGAGGTGTTAGCACTCCACAAAAAAGGTGATCCCCTCAGCTGTAACAATTACCGAGGCATAACTCTTCTCAGTATTCCTGGGAAGGTAATGGCACACATTCTCTTGGCGAGAATAAGAGGTCCCATTATGAAAATACTTAGGAAAAATCAAGCGGGCTTCCTCCCTGGAAGGTCATGTGCGGACCAAATACACAATCTTCGATGTCTCCTCCAGCAGAGCAATGAATTTAACAGTGCTCTTGCTTGTTGTTTCGTCGACTATGAGAAGGCATTTGATAGTCCGCACAGACCCTCTTTGTGGAGGATACTGGATGCCTACGGGATTCCGCCAAAGATTGTGGCCATTATCAAATCCTTACATGAGAATAGTGCATGTTGTGTGAGAATCGGTGACTCAAATACCGAATGGTTCGGGGTCACAACCGGAGTGAGACAGGGGTGCGTTCTTGCACCGTTCCTGTTTATTATTATCTTTGACTTCATACTTCGCAGGTCAATTCCGCCTGATCGAGGTGTAGCTGTTGGTCCCGGTCTGAAGCTGTGTGACCTTGAATATGCCGATGATGCTGTAATATTCGATAAATCCATTGAGGGCATCCAGGAGACTATTGATGGGTTAGGAACTAACTCAGGTCGCATTGGTCTAAAAATTAATACTAGTAAAACCAATGTGATGTGTAACCAAACCTGTCATGACTCTGATAGGACCCTTACCAGCGCGGGACAGATCATCGAGAGGGTTGACAGCTTCAGATACCTCGGCGTACATATCCCCGAAGACGGTAGTACAAAAAACGAGCTCGCCATTCGTTTAGGAATGGCTGGAGCCACATTCAACTCAATGCGGACTGTCTGGGACACACAGCTGTACTCGATTAAAACCAAATGCCACTTGTTCAACGCTTGCATTCTGCCGGTAATGCTTTACGGTTGCGAATCATGGCACCTGACGAAGACTCAGAAAAACCGTATACTGAGCTTCGAGAACAGATGCTTGCGTCGGATAATGGGGGTGAGGTGGTTTGATTTTGTGAGGAATTCAGAGATAAGGGAGCGTGCAAGACAGCGTCCCGTCACGTCAGTGGTTATGGAGAGACGTTGGAACTGGCTGGGTCACGTGCTGCGGATGCCTCCGGAAAGCCTCAATCCTGCCTGCCTCTTCTTTCGACCGGTGGGATTCCGGCGTCCTGGACGTCCATCGGGTACTATCCATAGGATGTACTCGGCGGAACTGAGGGATGCTGGCATGTCATGGGAGGAAGCAAAGCTATTGGCGGGAGACAGGGAAACATGGAGGTGCCGCGTGGCGGCCATATGCTCCACATAGGGAGCGAACATGGTCAAAGAAGAAGAAGATATGATCGCTAGGGCAAAAGTTTTACCAACTGGACCGGCGATTAGAATAAAGCGATTATTTCACAACATTGATTTATACCATGATGCGAAGAAAACATTATTCTTGTATATAATTTGTCTTTTAGAAGTACATATTTATATATATTCACCAAAACTGGATGCAATCATGATAGTTATATTAACTGAATATTTAAAGTAACCTAAAATCTATAAACAAATTTATCTTCTCAATCTACAATATAAAGAAATCAATACAGCTTATTAAAACTAAACAATCTTTTGACTTATTTAAACCTAAATAAATGCAGACACAACGTTATAAAATTTATTTAAAGCCTGAATTCTACGTATATCTTTTCTTAAATGGATAGATTCTTACGTCCTGGAAAGCCACTGATGACCAACCACCAGATACTACAGGAAGCTAGTTAGGCTTGGAAGGAACCAAAGAGATTGATAGTTGAGGGAAAATCTCGAAGACTGCGTAGGATGTTTATATGTGCTGAATAGCATCGCTCAAGAAGAGAGGGAACAATTTATATGTGCTTTTAAATGAAATATAATTAATAAAACGCATATAGCTCATTGTTTATGAAATGATATATATTAAAATGAAAAGTGCCAGTGAAATACGTATATCGAAATGACATTAGAGTTGACTGAAACACGCAGTTAAATACGCAGAAACACGCTCATTTCACCCTCAATCGTAAAATATGGTAATTAAATTATGTGTTACGTTGCTTTGAGGGTTGACTGCATGCAAATGCCGTAGTATCGCCATTTTCTATTGCATGAATGCATAAAATATGCAACGATTGCACGTGCGAAGAAACTTATCTGCTTTTCATGCAGATGTCGCTAGATTTTATTCACCTGCAGAGTCTTTATTTCAATTTTCTTTATGAGTACTCTTTTCTGCTGCTAAAATTATATGTTCGAATTTTAGTTCTACAGTTTTTAATAATTTTATGCGTTGCTATTTCGGCTTTCACCATCGTCAGAACTATGTTTAAACTTAAATTTTGCTCAGTTATATATCACTTTTAGGGTGTTCACTGTCAATACTTGGTGGAAAGGCATTATATTAATAAAAACAATAATCCTTTGTACTTTATTCCACTTTATTTAATATGTCAGGACCGGTTTCGCTCATTGCGAGCATTGTCAACTGACAGTTTTGACAATGCTCGCAATGAGCGAAACCGGTCCTGACATATTAAATAAAGTGGAATAAAGTACAAAGGATTATTGTTTTTATTAATATCAGTTATATATACTGGCTCTGAAGATCAGTTTAATTTTATCTTAATTAATGTTTTAAGAAATAAACCTAGATTGTTAATCGTTCTTTGAAACACTAGAATCACATTTGATAAGTGTAATATTGTAATTATAATTAGGATGTTAGAGTGAATAACTTGATGCATTGTGTGTCTCTTCTATTTTTTAAAATTAATTAAATATACAAAGTCATACCAACAAGTCAATAATTAAAAATAAAACTAATGTTAACATCACTTCAGTCAAAGTAAGCCTAGACTAACCAACGTTAATTTTACCTTAACGGGTTATATTAACGTGTAACTAAAAGTGTCTAAACGCGCAAAAATTACTGTATGCAAAATAAATCTGTCGTGAAATATTTAATTTTTCCGTCTTGGGGCATTAAATAAAAGAGGAAGCTGGGGTGATATGGCACGGAGCCGCCGCATTAAATGCAAAACTATTTCTGTCATAAAAATTATAGTGGAGAAAATAAAAGCGACATCCAGCGGCGCAATAAACGCAGCAACTAACCGCGGTAAATGTTTCCGTAGATCCCGACTTTCTCAAACTGGTATGCTTTTTTTATTTTTTACTATTTATTTCATTTTTTAAACATACATATATATTCTTATATTTGGAAAATTCATCTCTGAATGTTAGGAATAAAAATGAATGTTTTCTTTTTATGAAAACGAAGCAAATGATTTGTCAACTTTTATGTTTATAAAAAATATTCGTGTTTTTTACACTGTATTTCTCACTTTAGAAGGGCTTCCTTCATTGTTATACCATTCAATATTTTCTATGGAAAACTGAATTTTTATTAAATTAATTCTGTGCCGGAACGTGATAATTCATTATTTTAGATCCATTACACTTTGTTCTGTTAATTTCATTAGTGAAAACTTCATAACCTGATGCTTTTCGCCTTGTTGTTGAACGCGATTTCCCAACTTTACATATTTTTTTTGTGGCAATCAAATCACTTTAAAGATACAATATGGGTCCGTTTGAGATGAAGTGAGCCAAGTGATATTTTATAAAAAAAAAAGTTAGATGCGTTGTTATATTTTACACATCGTAAAAGTGAAGTAAACTCAGTTTAAACGCATTGCAAAAGTGTTATCTCCGTAAAATAAAAATATGCAATCCACCAAAACACCAAGTTAAGACGTGATTGTACTTAAAAGTCCAAGATTTTTTTTACGATTTTACTAGTTGGCTAACTTCAACTCTTGAGAGCTCATATAAATAAACCTTTAGCTAAGCATAAAAAACAAAATATTAATACAGAAAATATTCAAAATTATGGTAGAATGGTTTGTATTCAAATAGTTTGAGGGGTCGTTTCAGTGTGACGACTAGAAAATAGTTTAGTGACGGGCATTAAAAATATAATCAAGAATCGACAGGCTTTATGTAGCTCCTTAAAAGTTTTACTAAGCTCCGTCACTAATAATTTGTCAGATACGATGTTGACATTCACTTTTGTGAGAGCACTAGACACTTAAGTCGTACTTCAAACAAATTTCCATCTCATATTCTTCTAACATTATAAAAGTATTAATATGTTTATTTTTCATTCGCGATATACTATCATTTTCAATAGGGTTACGTTAATCCTTACAGTGGTGGATTTTTAAAAAATTTTAAGGAGAAAATTTACAAATTGTTACTATGCTTTTCACTAAGTTTTTATCAAAATTGTCAACGATTAGGTTATACTTAATATAGGCTTAAAATAATAACGAAACTATTTTTTTAAGTTAGGATACTTATCTAAACGTGCAAAACTCTAGCTCTTCAATTGAGACATTTGTGCTATTTTTAATAAACTTCGCAAGTGACATATCTATTAAAATTTTGAAGGCAATAAAATGGACTTATGCATTCTATTTTCCCCTGTGTATTAAAGAATATAATTTATTAATTCTCGTATTCTTTCGATTAGTACATTTTTAAAAAAATATATCTAAATTAGTGTTTTATGAATAGTCGCTTGTTCGGTTAGATATTATATCGTCAAAAACTATACCATATATTTGAAAGATTACATCTCGGAAGTAGCCGAAAAGTTTTCCTAAAAGCTTTATGTGCGAGCTTTTTGGGTACATACTCAAACTAACCGATCCAAAATCCACTTTTGACACTTTCCAAATTACAACAAAGATATGGAGTTTTCTTACGAGGTGGCATACATTAAAGTTCACATTATTATTCCACAGAAGGTTAATATATTACTTTTTATAAATTCGCCTATTGAAATGAAAACAAACAATAATATAAAAGTCGTCAAATTAATAACTCAATATTTAATTATGCTATAAATAATAGAATTTTAGGTTCGTAGCGCAGTGGTCAATGTCAAAAGCTTTCGTTACAGATCTCACAGCCTCAAATCTCTATACGAACAGCATTTTTTCTGTTTGAAGGCGTAGATGTTTGTGATGTGTAAAAATTCCTTCAAATAGCGAAAAATTCGAAAGCGATAAGCTAACCGTAAGTCATATTCTACCCCTATCCTGTCTAACTTTACTCTCATCAAAAAGAGAGGTTGAGCAACTGAGTAACACGACGTTCTCGCAGAAAAACTTCTGTTTAAATAAGATACCTCTATATACAGCCACTTGCTTCACATAGGAAGCAGGCATGGATTAAAATAAATAGGCTTCGAAATAAAATTTAAGAATATTTTTTTAATCAAATTTGTATGCCTATATTTATTCGGTACATATTTAAGATTTGCTGGATTTTTCTTTTTAACAGTTACACTGCATACAATTTGTATTTTGAATTAACTTATCGTGTATACTTACGCGTCAAATTTTCAGAAGTAAAGTATATTATATATAACTTCGTATAATGTCATACACTAATCGATTTTTTTAATTCAGACTGCAATATTGTACATATATTTTTAAATCATCTGACGTATAAAATAAACACTTGTTTTTTTTTGTGGAAATTTAGGTTTATTGCTAGTTTGAATGTAATGTGACGAATAAGTTTCCCTTTTCGCATCGCACTGGTAAGGTATGTTACAGATATAATATGAAGAACACACTCGGAAAGAACGATCGCTCTTTGCGATTCAATCGCGTGTTATGGTCGATAAGAGAGAGAACAGACAAAAGCCTGTTGGGAGGTCTATCTAGGGCCGCATTGACATATCGAAATATTATTTTATTTCGCGTAGTAATGAAATTATCAAATCACTTTCTCCCTGTCTAAAAACATAACAAAACAGTTTAAGATTTGAGCACATTTACACTTTATTTTTTAAGGAACTGTTTGGTATTTAATGATACATTTTTCAACGTATTAATATAGCTTAGACAAAAGAACCACCACACCATTTAAAATACCATGACTCTTTGTGGGTTGTCTGGTTGATATTAATACGAGTATGTAGAATAAACGAAGAACATTCGTTATCTATAAATAATTTCTTTTATTGTAATGTATGTTTTTTGTTATTAACAAAAAAGAAATGATAATATTTGATACAATTTAAAATATTTTTTATACACATATGGACGTGTGAATTTTAATATAATGTTTTTAGACGTAGAATTTACAGTTTGTTGCACTGTTTCTGCTGACGTTAAAAACTCATTTTCGAATTGTAATATTTTCTAAAACTCGGTTTATCCAAAATGAGAAAAAAAAACAATTAAAATTACGATCTCTTTATCAAACTTCGTTTGTTTATTACATACACTGTTGGTAAAAAATACTGAAATTTTATTCGGTGCTTCTATTTGGCAGTGGAATAATTATTATATCTGCTACAAACTTGATAAGTGTAGAATTAAAATATTTTTTTTATAAACCTTAGTACAATATTGTCAACGCATCCATTGATGTATGCTATTAAAATACATCGTACAAGGTAATTTTAGGTAAAAACGTTATAATTCAATAATAAAAAAAAAGTATTGAAACCGGTTTTAGAAGACGTAAAAACCTACTTTTAAATTTACGAATGCGTTGCGAATTTATACATATTGTAACGTTGTTCCTAAAAAATGATTATGTCATTGTTACACAAGTCCAAAAGTTTCGCTTTGGTAATCGTCTTAAGAATACCGTACTGTTGTTTATTATCAAAAACACTCAAGTGTTAAGCTTGTCGAATTGTAATGTGTACCATTTTTTAATTATAGCATGCTATCGATTTGTATGATGGAATACGTAATTACTGTCATATTTTACACTGTGCGTAACTTAGTCCAGCTCTCCCCTCGTATATGCTAAAACTAAGAATCCCCCGAAATACCACTTGCTCAGCCGGCATTGGGTGGCGGTGACGAAAGACGATCGAATTTATTACTCCTCAGATACTGACTGAGTTAACGATTTCGCGAGTGATTGAGCATTTATCTCTGCGCTGCGCTATCCGATTCGATTCGCGGTTTACTCCTCGACTTTATGCGCTCCTGATCGCTGAATTGCCGCCTTATCTTAATTGGATTACAAAATGTCGTGTGATATTATTGACTCGGTGATATTTTCGACTCAGGAATGGCGTAAAAGTGAAAAATGCGGCAGGAGAATTATTTATCGCACTAGCAGTTCAGCCAACCACGCCGTGATATGGGGTAAAAATCATAAATAATAAGAATCTCGGTACATATTTATTTACGCGTCGACTTCAAACACCTCATATATTTTCCAGCGAATTCCATTTCTACGACTACGAAAAATAGTCTTGTTGAAATATTCGTCTCATTTAACGACTCCCTCCTTTTTCAGTGATGTGAAAGAACTTATCAAGTTGTCATTTCTTAGGCGTTGTCAAGTATTTTCATATTTATTATATCGATCGTCCACTTTATAAGTCACACAAGACTAAACATACAGATAAAAAAACATTTTTTTTTATATCCCTGTCATTTTTTTCAATTGTTAAAAAATAGCCTTTCAATTGAGGTATCTTGACAGGTTTTTTCTCTTAAACTGCTGCTAACTTAGTTTCTCAAACTCTATTTTTTATAAAAGAGTATAGATAGAAGGATAAAGACTAGGCTAGGATATGACTAGTGGGTATCTAATCGCTCTTACTACGTCCCGCTATATTTTAAAGATTTGAAGAGTGGGAAGAAACTTTCAGACCAGACAACACAAAAAAGCTTTCATACACTGAGACTTGGATCCGTCAGATCCGTTACGGAAGCTAAATCACGTAACCAATGTGCCACGGACTCAGCATGCTATTTTTTTTATTTTTAATATTCAAATGGTCACCGTAAATCAAGTATTATTCATCTGTACCCGATATTTATACATTGTATCAAAAGGTGCTTACAGATTAGGCACTTGGATCAAGTTCAGCACGAAGAAATTTAGAAATATTCGTGTGATGATTAGCCAGATATTACCAACAGTTTATCGGTATTAGATTTTTTGAGCTCAGTTTTTAGTTATCTAGTCGCAGAACCCGATAGAGTGCAACATTTTACAAATGCTGCAAATCTATTAACTTCAATAAAAAAATAATGCTTCTGGTTAATGCACTGTGAGATCGATATTTTATGCTATACCAATCTTGCGGATTTTTTACAGATTTTCTTGTCTTATTTATCAACTATTTTTTCAAGTATAGCTGGACCATTTATAGTAAGCGTGTCAAATGATTTTTGTTTCATGTATAAAATTAAAAACATAATCGCATCTTTATTCTATTTGGAAATGAACTATTGTTTGTGAAATAAAATACATATTTAATAAACAAAAATATATTCAGATACATTTATCGTTAGTAAAAAAAAAATACCAGTTTGTCATTCTCATCAGCTCTATGAGATATAGATATAAATAATAATGGTTAGATAATTCACTAAGAACGTTGTAGACTTTATGCAACATACAATTTGCTACGTATAAATGATATACAAATTCGAGTTACCCAAAACTATCCCAGATAAAACAGTTTATCTCCAAAACCAAAAATCATTAATTTAATTGCAAGTTTTACACAAATTCTCATCTAGTAAATGAAAATAAAACAATTAGCAGAATATTTAGCGCAATAAAAGCTTAGCAAATCGACGCAGTGCCGTTTCGCAAAAGTTCTGCGAGCTTGCGATAAGACTCGCCGTACTTTGTGGTGTCTCGCATTTAACTTATTGACGAACATTGCTATTTTACGGTGACCATATTTTTAGTCAATTTCATTATTCATTACCAAGTATTGCAGTCATTTAATACTAGTCCAAATTTCCACTGTTTTTGTCTTAAACACATTCTATTTAAGTTATCCAATCCAGAGCTTTCAATTAATATCTTAGACGTAAGTTTTAATAAATTGAATGGTATTGTGATAAAATTTCCATAAAAAAATATAATAAATCATATAAAATTAAAATGAAACACTAAAAAATATGTTTTATTCGAATAATACGCCCGAAGTTATTAATACTAAGGCGTTAAGTGTTTCGTCAATTTGTCAAGATCTAACTTTTGTACCCAAGCAGCTTCCATTAGATGCTTAATTCTAGAAACTAAAATAATTTTATTTATATCGTATTAACACTTGGGTATCGTCAAACGTCAAACATAGAATTGAGGAGCAACAGGGTACATAGTGACCCCAGGCAAATTTGCATTGAATTTATTAAGGTATCATTGTAGATGACAATAAATATCAGCTAGATATTATTCTGACGCCTGTGTGGTCGAGTCGTCAACGTTGTTGGCTTCGGCTACGGAGGGCCCGGGTTCAAATCCTAGTACGGACAGTTTTATATATTATATTGATTTTTCAATCTATTTATGAATTTCTGTTCAAAGGCATGGATGTATGCGATGTCTTGAATTCCTCCCTCTCACCCATCCTATCTTATGAACGGGGCGTATCGAGAACGATTAGCTTACCACTAATCCTGTCTTAGCCCTATCCTTCTATCCCTACTCTTTTTGGAAAAAGAGTGGTTGAGCAACTGAGTAACAAGCAGTTCTCGTAGAAACACTTCTGTTGAGATAAACTCCATTAAGAGTCCGTATGCTCCACATTGGGAGCATACATGATTTAAAAAAAAGAAGATATTATTGATATTAAGTGAATTGTTAAAATAATAAGTATTTCGCAATGTGAATGCACTCCGCAAGGAACTTGAAAGTTAATGATCAAGTTTAATTTAACCTTATTTTGTCAGTTAAGACAATCATTGAAAACTTTTTCTATAGCGGGTTAAGAAATAGTGAGATCCTGTAAAATCAGTAAACGATTCATATGTTATGCAAAAAATACACGTAAATGGTTTCGAAATAATGTCTGATAACTCTTAAGATTTCGTTCTAAGTTTATAATTATTAAATAAATAATGTTGGAAAAGATAAGATTTGAGTAATAAGGAATTGTCACCCTAGTAAGATCTAGAAACACCCTGTCAATTTCCTTAACCAGCCGCTGTTTTGCTTGTAGCAGTTTGCCTTATTGGGATGTTACACCTTCCTCGAACACTCATTCCGTTGCATGCATCGCGTCTTCATTGACTTGTACTCTTGCGTGTTCAGTGTATTTACACATTACACTCTCGAATCTTGAATATTATTTATCGTTCATAGACTTAAAACATTGTGTGAGAAATGATAAACTATTTTTGTTTAACAGTTTGCCAACAAGACTAATTTGACAGAATCTAATTAAATCAAACGACCGCTTAATTGAATTTACTGTAAATATTATTATCGAAAGATACAGTTGTTACTATACATTTTTTATTTGTTAGTGGTAGGTTATTAAATTTAACGATTAGAAATTCGTACAATACTTCCTTTATTTCACACTTACCGTTAACAACTATGGGAAAGAAGAGTAGGGAGAAAGAGAGCGACTAGCTCACTACTTATCGTTTCCGAACACATCTTTTCATATATGAAAGGGAAGTGCTTAATGTATGAAGCTTAGAAAAACGGTTCTAGTTATGTACTTGAATAAACACGTGTCAGTTAAACTAAGCATTAGTATAATTACAGTCCGCAAAACGATTTCCAGTAAGCTAGGCGTAAAGCAAAAATACTTTATGAAAGAAATACGGGTCACCCAATAAACATATACCGCGAAATAAGCGAAAATGATATCAATAAAAATCTAAGCAAACACATAAATAAAGATCATATAATGAATATCAATATGCCAACATTCAGACTGTGCTTAAATGAAATGTAATTTATTTTAGAGAACCTACCGTAACCGAAAGACGGCAAGGAAGTCTTGAAATATCGACATACTGCATGTCGTTTATTTGCCTACGTATCAAAGATATCGAAGTAAAGCAAGAATATGCAAATACTAAACGCCATAATACAAACTTTGAGTTATATAATCATGACCGCGATGGTAAGCAAACTTGAAACAAATGATCGTGAAATCAGATTTTTTGTTGAATTGAATATTTTACTACTTTTTTCCATGTTATTTCCAATCAAAATATGAAGTTTTTGGTCTTTTAATGAAGTTTATCTCAGAAGTTTTTGAAGTTTATCTAGTCGTTACTCACCCCTTTTTGGGAAGAGTCGGAATAGAGGGCTAGAACAGAATGAGTGGTTAGATTGCTCACACTACGCCCCGTTCAAAAGATCGAATGGGTGGGTGGAAATTTACAAATCACATACATTCATTCATTTTATCAAAACATACATGAATCGATTGAAAAATTAATATTTGGAATTTTCCATACTGGTATTCAAATCCGTAAACAGTTCTACTAAGGTTTCCGACCCGGATAGACGTTTAAAAAGATGTAAAATCGGGTAATTTTTAACGAATACCCGGCTATTTTAATTTCAATAAAATATTTGACTTATTCATATTAAATAAGAACTACTACGTCGGGTTCTATCCATAGGATGTACTCAGCGGAACTGAGGGATGTTGGCATGTCATGGGAGGAAGCAAAGCAATTGGCGGGAGACATGGAAACATGGAGGTGCCGCATGGCGGCTATATGGTTCACATGGGGAGCGAAGATGGCCAAAGAAGAAGAGAAAAATATTAAATAAGTTCCTTTTCAAGGTGCAAATTATCCGGATATGAAAAATTATTGTGAATTTTTACATAATTTTTGGTGTCGTGATTAGCGAGTTAAGCAAGATAACCGGTTCTAACCGAGTTAAGTAAAATAGCCGTTTCTGATCATATTGAATAAATGTGAAATTAGTACAAAATAATGTTTTATTTTGAATATAAATATTGTGCTATTTATAATATATATTATGAATTTCGTATTTTTAACTTCGCTATGTGGGTAAATCATAATCAGTTTAAAATTCTCAAATCGGGTAATTTTGATATACATACTTAATTTAAGTATTGACTCAGCAGAGTCAAGTGTGGGATAGTTGAACACTTAAGAATTGACTGATTATGTGTATCAGCCTTTTCAAGAGTTATAAAGTATTGTTATCAGCAAGCTCTTCCCTGAGAGCTTATAAGTTTGAAAGTTTCGTATGGAGCTTTGATACCTCAATAGATTATAAGTTATACGGTACTTCGGCGTCAGCGTGGGACAATGTATATGTTTTTATTACATTTATATATCGACTGAAGAAAGGCAAAAGGACGTAGCCCACAGTTTTTTTTCGAGAATCACAATTTAAACAACCTAATACAAGTTCTATAAATGATATGTTAACTACAAATACCAATTATTTATCTAAATTTAGCATTTAATATTGGAAAATGAAAGGCATGTGAAAAATTCTACCACTAAAAAAAGGCTTACAATGAAGAATTTATTAAATTTATATTGAATCAATAAAACACCAGTTTAATAGTTTTCGTGCATTTCGTTTGTCTATATTTCATGTTTTGACTTGTGCTCAAAATCAGCATCAAAAAACGTCGTTTTTCTTTTCCACTGTCGATATATATTATTATTTTGAGGTATTGAATATTTTAAGCACACATATCTTACATGTTACTAATTTAAATGATTCAAAATAAAAAAGCTCTTTTATAAGAACGACATTTCTTAAATTAAGGAGCTTTTATAAACAGAAAAGATGCTACAAATTTAATAGCTTAAATTCAGAACTATTTTATACATTTAACTTTTGAATTACTGCTCCGTGAAAATTCAACAGTAATATTATTCAAAGGTAGGTACTGATTGTTTGTAAATATATTTTTTATGATGAACATATGACATGGATGTGATTAAATTAATGTATAATATGTAAACCGAGAGAAACAATGATTGATGATACTGCGTTTTGAAAATCTAGAAATAAACATAAAAAAACTATGACCAGGACAAACAATGTTTTAAAAAAATAGGTACATTTTGTTTACAAAAAAAACAGCTTGATATTAGTGGCACGGAATATATAAATGCATATTGTAATAAGTATAAATCTATAACGAAGTCCATCTATGAGATAAGTGTTGGACAAAAAGTTTTTAAAGCTCGGCAAAACGTATTCTTTTCACAAAAGTCCAGCGAGGTGAATCTGTTTGATAAGGCTCGCATTTTAATGTCCTTCATTATTGTGCTGATAAACCGAACCATAACCTTGCCTAAATCATTCCTTAAGAATATAACAATGTCTTGGTGTTATCGCGGTGGGACGTGCATTCGAAGTCAATATTTCACTCCTAAATGTGGTGACCATCACTAACTTAAAAAAAATGTATCAAACATTAAAATATAAGAAATAATCAGCAATTTGTAGATTTCCATTAAAATAAGATAAAAAAACAGATGTTTTGGTTTTACAATAGATATAAAATAAAGTTGAAAGCAGGTTACGCATCATACTATCGTCTTATTTCTAAATAATCATCTGATATTAGATTTATTGTTTCGGCACCCGTCAGTTTACATTTTTGAGATAAAAGACTGCGATTTATTAATACCCTGTAGCACTGTCAGTTCATGTTTATCCGTGCACTTGAACGCCTGAATATGCCGGAAGGCGAAACCCGGGTCGTTAGTGGACAAAATCTGTGAGAATTTACATAATTTGAAAGATTCAAATTTAATATTAAAATTCCACCAAGCACCTTCAGTCGAAATATTAAATTAATTTCAATAAACCATCAATCACTTCTTAAATTAATATAAGTACTTTAAATAATTATATGTATATTTGGTGCAACAGATCTTTTTTAAAATAACATTTCCGTACACCTAGTTGGTTTATTTACTTAAATCATTTGAATCGAAGTTGTGACGCTAAATAAATCATATTTACACTTAACAGCATAACGACCGCGGACGCGTATTTGAGTCTTTGAAAAACAAAGATTGCTGACCGGCGGACTCATATATGCGTATAGGCGAAGCATCTGGAAGCTAAGAAAATTAAATTTTGTAAAGATATCTCAATTTGTTTACTAATTATAGTGAATTTAGTAAAATTACAATTTTTGCGACTTTTTCGCAAAATTTTATTTCGCCATTTATTATTAAGCTGTTTTAATATAAGATAATAAATATTTTTCAATTCATAATACTATTTTTAATAAAATCATTTGATAAAATTTGCTGTTATTAAAATCATGGTATATATTTTATTACTAAGAATATACATTTTGCCGTAGCTTGTCTTTTCATTTGTCATTTTATCTTATTCTAAAATAATTGTGTTAAATAATAACAACCACACTGTGCAACAGATGTCCCGCGAATATTGAATAAGAATATCTTAAAAACAATGTAAAATCCAAGTGAAGATATACAAAAATAATTCAACGTAAAGAGTTCCGTTTTTGTAAGTCCTACACCAGACGTGATATAGTGGTCACCCCAGCCTCGCGATGTTCCTCCTTATCTGTTTTCCCACAAAAAATCTCCACAATACTCTTGCATCAGATAAAATGTCGCGCAGTGAATAAATAACCGACGCCAACTCATTTCGTATAAATTAAATTTTATCAAAAGGAAAAAGAGACAGCGCGGAGAAGAGGAGACGAAAAAATTGAGACAAACAACTCAGGGCAAAGTTAATATGAAATTTATTGGGTAGGCAAGCCTCCACACAGAAATACACGTGCAAAAACATAGCTATGGTACAGAATTTTATAAATTTTCGACAACCTTTTTCAACATATTTAACTAGAAATATTGAATAAAGTATACTATTGATACCGAATCCTGTAGCGAAGACGTCAATGCTGTTTACTACGATATCGTATACTCAGATGCGGGATTGCTAGGTTTTTTTATTGTAATGAAATCCTAAGTGATCAACTTGTCAGTGATATTTTTATTAATTTACACTTACCTTCTATCATATCCTGAAAAAACTACGTAGGCAGAACAGCTAGCGTATTACTAGTTCTGTCTTAACTTCATTATTTCTTTTTACATTCTGTGAAGTGGGAAGTTCGAAGATTGATTTAAAACTAGCTCTCTTTAAGCAAGTTATGTCGAGTTCTTTCAATTCGAGTCCGTATACTCCAAATTTGAATGGGACACGATTTTAAAAATAATCGTTTTACCTCAAAATAAAATACATTTTTGATTACAAAAAAGTAATTACGATTATAACCACTTGTTTTCATTTCACGATTGAAAATTTTTATCTCATAGAATGGATTTTTAAAGTAATTTTATTTTTATAAATATATATATATATATACCTATAAGTGATCAAATATTTTATTTCATAGTCAATGTATTGATAATAGTTTTTATTGTGACCTCAACCCATCGAAAAAGAATTCGAGAGTGTAACATTGTATTTCCTTCATCGTTATCGTCGCGAAATCAAAATGGGCCTCCTACGCGATGCGTTCCAGACCGCTGAGGAATGTCTCTTGTCTTTGGAGTGTATTGTGTACACACTGTTTTGTTCTGTTCTGTCTGCCCACGCTCCTCGCTGAGGAAAAGCGTCACTCTGTCTGTCTGCTGTGTTCCTTCGCCAATCTGATCTCGTCATCTCTCGCCGAAAAAAACACGAATTCGAGACGTTCGGAAATCGCATGTGCCAAAAAACTACATACATAATAATGTATCTCTTGGTGCAATCCACAACTATCGCGTAAATTTTTCGATAAATTTAACACAAGTCTTAACAAAATTTTATAGAAGTTCTTTTACAATAAGTTCCAGATCTTTGAATTTTATCATTTTGACGTGTTTTTGAAGAAACTACTAACCTGTCTATCAAATCAAGTGATCATTTAATGGTCGGTATATATGCTAACAGGGATGGAAATACCAGACTTGACTTTATATATTACCAGATTTCATATTAATTGACAATTTGTGTGACGGTTTTTTGAGAATATTTTATATTTTACAATTTAAATAAAAAAATATTGTGTAAAATTTTATCAAAAAATACTACAAAAACTAAATGGACTAGAATAGTTTACCAACATAAGCAGACTTCGAGGACTTGATTTGACATGGGCGAAACTACAAAAAAATATCTTTGAAAAAAAGGCAGAAACAAAGTGATTTTATATTTGAGACCTTTAATATTTACGATAATAAAATAATAAAAAACAGTAGCCCCCGAAATAATTTGCTAGAATAATTCAGAGGCTATATTTGGAAATAAGATTTTTCACAGGATTCAGCAATTATTATATTACAAAAACTAGAAGGTGTAAACAACTGTTTTTAATAATGTATAAGTTTATCGTTAATATTGAAATATTTTCCTGACATCATTTCGGTTGTAAATATAGTTCACGGTTGACAATGTAATGAAAGCTTGTGGAGTTTTTAAAAATACTAAAATTATAATGATTGGAGAGAATAATTGGATATCAATTAAAACAATGTTATGTTGAATAAAACTATGAAGTGAATAGTATAGTAAGGCTTCAAGTCACGTGACCAGTAACCCTGCGAGCCACGGTTCCGCGTTTATCACGCGCTAGCAGAGTTCCAGCGTCGCCCGCGCGCCAAACATATGACAAAGTTTTAACAAAGTTAAAATCGCGATATTGCGCCGCGATACATGTATATTTATAGGGAGGCAACTTCATCCGGCAGTGCGAGTGGTGCCGCGGTGGTACGGGCGGGACTCTGGAGACGGCAGATAGCTCCGGTTTATTGCTTCAACTTCTTACCGTATTCTTGGAACATCAGGTTCTTCCTTGAAACTGTACTCTTTGGCAGCACTTCTCAACTGCTACTCCCATCGCATCAATTGTAAATATTTTTTAAAACGAGTGCTTTCGAGAATTTCGCGCTCGTTAAAAAAAATAGTGGTCACACATTGCAGTAATTTTATGCGTTAACGTTTAAACATATTAATTAGTTGGTGGTTTTAAACATTAAATTGAAATAAATTGTCACAAAGTTACCAGTGGTGTAACCAGCGAGGATTTTCAACATTAAACCCAACTGATTACATATAGAATACAAAATAAGATATCAAGGAACATTTTTTTAGCAGGAGAGCAAATCACTGCTTATATTGCAGAGGGCGAGGGGAAAATACTGCCTCAAAACGCTATGAATAAACAAGTTATGAAAAAGTTAAATATGTATTTATATGAAATATTATCTTGTTCTCAAATAGCTTAACTGGGATTTTTGTATGAATTTATAATTGGTGCTAAGCCATCTGTTTCTTTACTGTTCTTACAATTTTTTTTGTTGGTAAATAAAATGTATTTTTTTAAAAGTGTTAAAAAACAGAGACTTTAATTTTATTATTCTTGTTATTCAACACATTTTGGTGTATTATATAATAACCAAGCATTCGGTAAATGCTCCTGATACAGTCATGGTAACTATTTCATACCAGTTAACGCTGTTGTGTTACGGAAACTCTTTGGAATGGCTTAAGCACAACGTTGAGTTCACCAGATATATAGAAATTTGGTAGCTTTGTAATTTGGTTTTGTCTACTAAAAATGTTATGCAAGTTACTCTATTTACAGGATGTAGGGTAAGGTGCGGGCGCGTTAATACGGTTGAGAATGGCTGCTGTACTTTTCAGTAGATAGGAGAATCCCCTTTGTGGGACACTTCGCTCGCCCGATCACCGTAGATTTTACATATTTCCGATACCGGCTATTTTATGGCAAAGAAACAAAAGACACTTACGAAAACTTTATCAAGACCAACTTTTAAGTTTCGCGAGAATAAATTACGTATCGACGTACACCGACTCAAAATTACGAATGCATTTTCATAAATATGCATTACTTATCGCTAGCTCAAAACTTATAAACCATCTTAAAAAACTTGCTCAAAAACTAAACAAAACATAAAAAAAATGAATACCAAAAAACAAATGTTTCAATTCACCATCTACGTTTTCTGGATGAAAAAGCATGATAAAATTTATCAGTTGACTAACTTAATGTTGGGCATAATTTTCAAAATAAAATAAAATGTTATGGTTGAGAATTAAGATGGTCAAATTTATTGAAATAAAAAATTGTCACTGCCTAATAACGTCAAAAGCGTCATGCTGGAATAATATATTTTTGATTATTTTTACGTTTAATCTTTCGTGTATTCGACCCGTCACTTCGTCTAATCATGTATCTGCAAATATAACATTACACAATGGAGCAATTTGAAGATTTAAAATACAAATATACCGCTAGTAAGTAACATATTGTGGTAGCGTGTTTATAATTAAGAAAAAAAAATACAGTTTTTTTTGTAATATTACAATATAAGTTAAGCTAGTTTTTTTATTGCTTTAAAAGTTTTTTTGTAATACTTCAAAAACTGGGTTTCAACAAAACATTTTTTTCATAAGTCGGTTTTTATATAAGCCCTAGTTATGAGGTTGAGTTATATGGGTGGCAGAGTAATCAGCGAAAAGAGAAAAACAGGCAAGTACGCACAAAGCACATGTTATTCAAGTTTAAAGCTGGAAAGATAACAGACGCGGATCCGAAGGAGCTTTCTTATCTCTTGGACGATATGAACGATGGAACTCGGGCGGTCGCAACCGTATCGCCTCGCCTCGCCTTAACGTATATGGAAAATCATGAGAGCTGACCGCGAATGTGGGACAAATACGTAATATGGTAGTACACATTATATAAATACATTTTAAAAAGGAAAAAAGCACTTAATAATATCAATCGAAAATGGTTTGCTATCTTGTCAAAATCAAAATCTTTCATCAAACAAAAACATTAATTCAAAAGTCGAACTACATAGTTTGAAAAATTATATCTCGCTCTTTATTATATAATATAGATACAAAACTTTTTCTTATCAAAGTAGAGAAAATTTATATAATTATTTATTTGATAGACATCATATATATTTACGTGTATCATCAAGCGTTCAATAAGAATGTGAAAACAATACCAAATATCGCTTTTGATCAATTTAATATACGATATATTGACCCTTTCTGATATTATATGTCTTTTCTACTTCAGTTGATCTTGAGTGATTTTATGATAAAATCTCATTACATTAGCGATTTCCAAACTGGAAGGCGTACTATCCTGGGGAGGCGTGGACTTTTGAAAAAGGATTCGAGAACAGTTTAAAATATTTACGAACACTTTAAAACGTGTCTTTATTATTATATTAAATAAAAAATAGGGAGGCGTGAAGATACTTTTTTAAAGGAACATAAATTTTGGAAACCACTGCCTTACATTGAAAAAATACTACACTTTTATTTGATGTTTTGTATTATTTCTCGTAGAGTTTTTAAACAATATCTCATCGGTGAAATTTCGGTTTAGTTTATAATTCAGTATTTAATACAGCTTTTTTGGAATAATATAATGAAATTTTTACATTTTTTTTTAAATTGTCTATATTTTCATTTGTTTTATTTTAATACAAATTGGAAAACACCGAACAGTGTGTATTCATATTTTTATGACAGAATATTATTTAATCGAATAACTTTTTCAATTATTCACTCAATTTACTGTAATAAATTCGTGTTGAAATGATGTCTAGAAAAAGTTAACAGTTAACATAATATCTGTCACAATCATGCTAATTTGCCATTTTCGTGTAAAATACGGTTAGAATTATTAAACTATTGTTTCAATCGTGGAAAAACAAAATTACGTTCACATGACAAATTTACAGGATATACAAAAAAAAACGTTTTTTGATGGTTTCAGGGCAAAGGCTAAATATGAAATATGTATACACTAACTTGAAGTGCACAAAGTCTAATAAAATGGTGTTTTATTGACTCATATTTTCATCCTTTCTTTTTCCAAATTTAAAAGTTGAATTGAGATAATAATTCGGCATTCGCAGCTTACATGATTTTGACAGAGCGTGTGAAAAAACTATGAGTCACTTCCCTACAATCATTATAAATATCTGAAATGGACACGTGTGCTAAATGGATTTGTATCAATGGCTAACGTAAAGCAGTTATAACGACAAATCATTATTGTTTTAGCCATATATCACCGTTGAAATTTATACAAAACACTTTGAATCGATTGCCCCATTAAATAATTGCGGTTTTGCTTGCATTTATCAGCCAACCTCGATCGAAATGCGTTATTGATTCATCTAGTATGCTCTCAGAATGTAATAACGTTGTACAAGGGCTTTACAGAGCCGTTTCAAGAATTTTTATTCGGTCGATTTCAACATTGATATAAACGAATTGGACCGTCGAATACACTTTTTTAATTGTATTGTTATATTTAAACTATGAGGCATGTAAACTAGTTGGATACGTGATAGAGTGGCTACAGTTTTCAGTACGTACAGTTTTAATAAATTGATTTTTAATCGATTTATGGATATCCAATCAAAGGCCCGAATGTCTGTAATTGCCTCTCCTTGATCCAATCATGAAGACGGGGCATAGCAAAAGCGATTAATTAACCACTTTTCTTTTCTCAGCTCTATCCGTCTATTCTTTACTCTCTTCGAAAAAGAGAAGTTAAACAACTGAAACCAGCAGTTCTTGTAGAAAACTTATGTTGAGATAATTTCCTCTAGGAGTCCATGTGTTCTACATTATTAGTGTACATGGTTAAATAAACTATGAAAAAAATGTTTTAAATTTTTAATAATAAGTGTTATATACAACAAACTTTATAGTATATTTATAAAAGTGATCTAGCAAATCAACACATATACAAAAATAATGAATCGACAAAAATATAATTCGTAGTAAATAATTTGACTGACTTATTTTGAGCGACTGAGTTGTCGCAGAAAAACTTTGTTGATAAACATTCTTCCATTAGAAGGCCATATGCTCCACTATAAGAAAAAAAATAAACACTAAGAAAATTTGTTAGACATACACGTATGTCAATCTGTAGCCGACTGGTTTTTCAATAAATTTATTTATTAGTAATCAAGCTCACGTATCCCACCGTTTATTTGATCCTGAGAAAACGGGGTGTAGAAATTGCCACTGGCGTAATTGTAATCCATTTACACTATATCGTGTGTTCCTCATCCTGATAGAAGAGAAAGGCTGAGTGAATTACTAACAACTAACAAGTAGTGCTCTTTAAATTTAGATACGTTGAATACCTCTTTAGGGGTGCATATACATTACACAGTGAGCGGACAGATCCCACTCATTACAAATTAAATGAATAGTAAATTTAATCAGGTTCAAGTTATTTTAAGAAATATATTGTTAACACTTTTTAAGCGATATCATCCGAGGGCCTTTACCCGTATACTTCCTTGTAACGGATCTGCAGTTGTGCTTTATGAGTTTGCCATATTGCATTCGAACGCTGTTTGCAATCACAAATGGCATCAGCTGTATGCAATTCATTAACTTCACGTGATATTGCTTGCTATATCAATTAAGATTCAATCTATAAGCAGCTGCAGAATACGTAAGATATATCACTAAATCTTGTCTTATCGAACGAGCTGAGCAACCGCCCAATATGGTTTAATGTTGCCACTGTTCTAAATAGTTTTTTTTCATCCTTCAGTAAGCTCTCCAAGAGTGAACCAAACAAAATATTTCAACAGTGGCTATTTTCGGGAGGCCTTGTTGTTAACCAGTATCCTAACTATATTATTTAGTGGTAGGGCATGTTTCTTTCAGTATTATTTGTATTTTAAGACGTTAATTAATGTTTAATTTCAATATTTTTTTAAGTAAATTTGTTTTCGGCAAATTTAATAATTTTATTTATTTATTATGTCACGTGCTGTATAAAGGTGACTTGTTAGTCATAGTCTACTATTCAATTATCACTAAATTAGTAACATCTCAAGATATAAAAATGAAAATATGTAAAAATATGGCTTTCACTGTTTCCGTCATATAAGAGTTACCATATCATCGATATATTGCCAGATGACATAAATCAAAAACATACTGCTTTTAATTATGAATGTAGATTTTATCACGCTGTATCTTCTGAAAAATTAATTCATCTATAGTTTGTGTGTTTTAAAATATTTGAACTTGAAAATATGTGAATTGTATATTATATACATCAATTTAATTTTTAATTAAAGTTATTTTTTGATTAAAAAAAGCTTTTGAGTTTTTCAATCATATTCGTTAGTTATTGTCAAATTTCATGAAGTGATTAGAACTAGTTATATTGCATTAATAGAATAGTGGTAAAATTTCATGATCACCGAAAATGCTGATTATCTCAAAACAATGTTTTTTAATTTATCACTTTTTGTCAGAATACTCATGGTATAGAGTAGTATTTTGGTATTGTTGAAATCTAAGTTTTACCTCAACCTTCCAGATAATGTTTAACGAAACATGTTTTTTTTTGTATATAAGTTCATTTTAAAAATCAAAATAACATAGAAATCAAAACTGTTACCTTTCATTGTACAAAATTATTTACTTAACTGATCGGTAAATGATAAATTTACTAAACCATTATCATGCTGTTGCCATTACAAATATAAATAAGTATAAACTTATCGTATCTAAAAGTATTTATAAGAGGTCTTCAAACTGTAGAGTCATTGATTTGATCTCATAATGGAACACCTAGAGTGTGATTTGGTTTTGAAATTGTTGTCGGGTTTTAGCGGGAAGACTCAGGCAACCTGTGGCTCGACGTCGCGACGCCGTCTGTGTACCATTACGAAGCTCAAACGCCCTTAGCAGGGCAGGCAAAACTTTACAATATTTTATTTATCACAACTTTAATACTTTTAACTACATTCAATCTACTGACACATTTTGATGTATTATATGATACATGACTATATTATAGTAATATTCTTAGCTCAACGTGATTTATATAATAAAAAAACGTTTAAAGCTATTGTTTAAAGCTTGTAATAATTTTTGAGATAAAATCTATTTTTTTATCTGTAACGTTATGTCGGTTATGCCTTTTTATTTATTAGATATAAAATAAGTGATTTACTTAATTTGGCACGTATTTTTCATCTCTAGATGTACTCTATCGTAAATCTTAAACTTTATCGTAGCTTAATTGCAAGATAAAATTCTCGTTAAGTATCTTCGGTAAAATTTTTACATCCAATCTAAATAAATTAATATTATACTTGGTATTAATATTTTCGTATGTTTAACCAATCTCCCAATTCCTAGAATGAAAAATTCTACTTTCTCATTTTTTTAAATTATTTAGAATGAATGTCTTCCTTATAAAAAAAAATCTTAAAAAATACTTAGAATGCGCTTCTTAACGCGGTAAAACAACTTGTCAAACTTAGTTATACAACCAGTTAATTAACGCAATAATGAATATTAATTTTATATAAAAAAGTATTCGCTGCAGAATCCATCGTAAATATAATTTTCACTTGTCTTTTTATGCTACTATTGTTCAAGCCAAAAGTTAAACATCTCTATCCAAACACCTCGCTTTGTAAGGGGATGATCACCTTCGATACAAGTGTGGTGGCGGCCAACAGTGGCTAACGCCGGTAACGGCGGCCGTTACGACCACTAACGGCCGCGTTATCGTGCGATTACAGAGCGTTAACGGAACTCGCCGGTCAGACTGAGTGAGCTTCCGAGATTTGCTAACATGAGGAGTAGCTTTTGTGGCGAAGATGTTATGGTGGTGAAATTATGTTCCTAACGGCTAGAGATGCACTTCGATGTCGCGTTATGCCCTTTGTAACGGACGTGTTACATTCACCGTTAGTGCACCTTGAGGGAAAATGTTGTAGATATCGCTACAGTGCACACCTTTGCATTTATTGACATGTATAAAAGTGTATTTGAACCATTTAAATGCTTTGATATGATATACATAATATACAATAGTACATATTTATTGAATTGATTTAGAACCAAATAAATATTCAATTGAATATTAATACTAATGTATTTTTTCTACAATTATAGCTATTTTGTCATCACGTCATAGCTCTGACAATATTGTGGTGTCAACATAATTAACAATTTTAAGATTACTACTATTTTATAGCGAATTTTTTTATGTGTTTGGGTTTGTTTTTTGGTTTATTAAGTAGGCTGCGAATTCACGGGGTTGAATCTCGGAATCTATATTCACGGCAATGTTTCGATAATAAAATAACATTTATGTAAAGAAATTCATAAAAAGAAATCTTATACTAAAATTAGTGTGTTACAATGGAAATATTCATTTGAAGCCTGCATTAAGTTTGTTTATAGTTTAGTGATTGGCCTAAAAAAAGCTGCGTCCGAGTCGATCGGTATGTCTCGTTATCTGAGAGTCAGACCAACGCCAGACCGGGACTAAAAGCTTTCAATATCTCATTTATCTAATTCTAAATATACAGGCCGAGTACAGAGATATTAATGTGTAAACAATTCGTCTACGATCAGGCCTTTTTAAAATTACTATTATATCTTACTGGACATTTTGATTGTTTTAGATAATATGATTCAAATGGAATTTACATTCATTGTATGATGATTTATATAAATATCATGTTTTAGTTCCAGAAGGATTTGGAACGAATATTCTTTTAAAACTTAATGCTATGTACATCAACTTTTTAACAATTGCCTTTAAAACTATTTTTAGTATTTTACATTTAAATTAAATATTACTCAATAAATCAATATCAAATTGACGATATCACCGTTTTAATTTGAATCAATGAGGATGAAACTTGGATTTGGGTTGGAATTTAACCACTTCACTATAAAAGTATCTGCACTTATTTTAGAACCTTATTCGTTGTAATATTATTAACAAAATATATTAAGGAAAATAAAATAAAGTTATCAATAATAGCTAGGTGTTTATTAATAAAATTGATCGCTTGTCAATCAGTTTATTTTATCTATTTGCGATCATGATGTTTTTTACCTATGATAAACAAAGTTATATTGTAGATAGAATTTTTAAAATATGTGAAAATATTAACGTGTTGAAAAATATTGAATTGTTTTACTCTTATAAAATATTGCGCATATATGATTGAAAATATTAGCCCTAATGCATTTCAAATAACTTTTTATAAATATAACATAATATAACTTAAAGAAGCACCAATTATTTTTTTGGTAACCTCAGTTGCACAAAAATATTACTAAAGCGATGTGGTTGTAGATGGTTTTCGGCAATAATATCATAAATAATTTAAAATGATATCTTCAAAGAAATGGCCAAAGTTGGTAAATAACAAAAATGACAAAAAATAAGTAAGTACACATTTAAGTTTTTAATATTAATTATATGTCTGGAATAATTCAGTTGGTACATCTTTGGTTGACAAAAACAGCTTTTTTAAAACGATAATTATTATTTACGCATATTTAAAGGCTTACAATTGTCGATTTTTATTAATTCCTAACTTTATTTGTGTCATATCACTATTAAACATAATATATTGTTGATATGATCTACGTAATATAAAATATCGAAGTTAGATGTTTTATTGGTGCTTTGTTTACTCACCAATATCAAAAATGTTACTTACTTACTAACTTTTGTCGGTACGGGCTGCACTTGAAAAAAAATAATACATTGTCGACGAATTGTCCGATGACAAATCGTAATAATTGTCAGCATCCTGAGATCTCTTACGGGCCCGGTCGGCTGTTAAGGTTTCGATAGAGCTTTTATCGACGGGCCTAGGGGAGGAGGCGCCAAAACTTGTACACTGCAACAGACTATTCGTTCGCGTGGTTATCGTTCGGTTAAATTATAAGTTTATTCTCTTATCAACCAAAGCCATGAATGCTTAGGAGATTTTCAGGGATGTAATGTGATCTTAGGAGGGGCGATAAAAGAATGTACTTTATTACAAGAGAAAATGGTTATTTAGTGACACACCCAAGTCGTTTAAAACGATGATGCTTTTATAAAAAAAACCTTTCTACAGACACACATAAATCATTATTAATCAAATTGGCACTTACTTAGTAGAACTCCATTGTAATAATATAAAAAATAAGTATTTTAGTTTTACAAATATATAGTTGATTACAAGTTATACTATTAAATTATAATTTGTAATATAAATTAAGATGTTAAGGCGGATAATATAATATATTGTTTATCTCTACTAAGCCAGTATATATAGCTGAGTTAATTAAGGTGTAAACACAGTTCTGATAAAGGCATACGCCAGAACATTTTGAAATTAAAAGAAAGATAATACGAGATAAACTCAACGAAATTCAGTCAGTTAGTCGTGAAAAATTTGAAGAGAATTGATATCACAAACACCCATGTCTTGGATTTAAAATTTAATTTGAAGAAATCTTAATTTGACATTGGCCTTACTGGGAATCAGGTTAGTAGAGTCAAACTCTTACCAACTAGACGACAGCGGACGGCAATATTATATTTGTCTTTTTTCTTATATAATTCTCATTGCTCTTTCCTTACCATATCTTACAAAGTTTGTTTGATAAGTTATTAGTTTACGATCATTTTTTCGTAAATAAAGTCTGTTAAACTTCTAGTTTTTGAAGTTCGTGTGATCTAAATGAGTAGGAGAGGCGATATTATAAAGCAATATGCGTAGTTAAAAATGATTCTTCGGTATTTTCATACAAACCCAATGAACTCACGGTTCGTTGTAAGTGCCGACCGGCATGGAAATAAGATATAGTTATCAGTCGAAAATAAAATTCCTCACTAATAAGTGGATCCACATGCAAGAGCGAGTTGTTTTCCATGGGAGATAAGCGCCTCAATGGAGATATTATTAGTCATTAACTAATATGAAGATCTGGTTTACCCGAAATAGCAAATGACGAAGCGCGCGTTTCGTTTATCTTAATGATTTACAATGTGTATCTCTAAAATAAAGAATACACTCTGTTAAAAAAATATTATATTCATATATCACTGTGTAATAAATATTTATCAATTTTATTCTACTACATATCCTGGCGATAAAATTCACGTAAAAATATCATATTTACTGCTTTTGGTTGATCCCATGATAATTTAACTATCGCTAATATAAAAAATAGTTTTGTGATAAAATCGTTAAAACGTTATAACATTAATAAAATTACCGAAAACATTACTAATGAAAGAAACAGACGCAGACGCTTGATAAATTTATATGGTGTGAATTATTCTACAATATTAAAGTTGCTATATCAGTTGACAATGCTCATCATGAGCGAAACCGGTCCTGATCTAATAAATTTTATGTGGAAAAAGTACTAAAAATGTTTTATTATTTTTATTATAATGCCATTCCACCAAGTATTGACAGTGAACACCTTAAAAGTGATTAAAGTTGCTCGTTTACTGATAGATTATTTACTTTGGTACGTTTCTTTGATTGTGTATTTTCATTCGATCCCCTATCTACCCATACCTTAAGTACCCTAGTTTAATTATATGCAAACTGTTTGCTGCAGGAGTCACACACATAAGGTATTTTAGATAATATCAATATTAAAATTTGAGTCTTTTTACATAAGTTTGTTACTAATGATCCGGATTTTGCTTTTCGCCATCTTCAGGTATTTAAGTCTACGGATGAACTTAAGTATTCGTTGTTTTTTAATTAAGGTGAATAATTAATTATCATGAATTAGAAGAATCAACTCAATCTCCGAAACAACGCAATGTATTGATTTTTTTCAATCATACGTATTTTAACTAAGATTGGTTTTCTGCGAGTCAATTCTTGCTCATTTGGTATAGGAGACAAAATACTATTTCGCTTAGTTATTTCCTTATTTTGAATGATGCAGGGTTGCGAGATTCGAGCATAAAGTGAAGATGCGACCAGATCCTGACTCAATGAAAAAATTCAACCGATTAGGCTGTTCTGAGAAAAAGCGAGAAATTCCATTCCGCCCAATGCGACGTAGTTCTATAAGCGAACTGGAACAAACGCTGCTTAAAAGAAAAACGTCTTGCCTCCGATACATAATGATTCATACATCACTGTATACGAGCGAGCGTAACCCGCACTGGAATTGTATACCGGTGAGCGCGTTACGCACTTATGAAAATGAAAAAACAATTGTTTTATATTTTACGCATAAAATTAAATTTATTCTCAATTTTCTTGGAGGTGTTGCAGCCTTGCAGTCAGGGACGTTCCGTGGGCATAGGCGAGTAGGCAGTTGCCAAGGGGCGGCAACTCATAGGGAGCGACGAATGATCACAGTTTTTTTTGTTTAAATTACTCAATATTCTTGACACACGAATTCGGTTTAGAATAAATATGATGTCTTCCTTAATGTTTTTGATCAAAAAAATGCCGAGAAAAAATATTTTCAATAGTAATAATATTATGACCGTTGAGTAAGCAGTAATTTACCGATCTCAGCACTGTAAGCGGCAGTTAAGGTAATTTCAAAAATAATATTTAGAAACATAGTTTTGAATTCTGCCTAGGGGCGGAACATAGCCTAGCAACGTCACTGCCTGCAGTGTATATGAACGAGACGCCACTGAATTTAGAGCACAGTTACTTGAAAGTGTATGAAAGATTTCATATTATGTCATAAAGAGATATGCAGAATGGAAGATATTTTGATGTTGACAAAAAAGTATCTAAAGAACAGTCTTTTAAAACATATTTTATTTCAATTTACATACCAAATCATAATGGAAATCAAAACTTAAATAACAATAATGTTGATATCAAATTTTAACATCGTCCGTATACATTATACAGAGAGTTAACACAAAAGGCAAACACTTAGCGGTATCAGACATGTCGAATCGTCCTTCGATTACCTTCGTAGCTTTTTATCGCTTGTAAATTGAAAGTAATTTTCCCTTGCGGGGCTGTGCGGGTCAACTCAGCTCTTGTCAACAAGTGGATTAGGGTCTAACGACCACTGTATATACAAGGCTGTTTCGGGAGGCCGCTGAATATTTGATACAGCCTTATTTTGGAAGTATGTTGATTCAAACATACACGAAGGTTCCGACACACAACCCGAGCTTTATTTTACAATAGACCCTTTAAATGTTTTTGAATATCCGATTTTTTAAAAATCATTAAATTTAAAATGTTCAAATACTGAATTATTGAAATTTTTATATTATTGAAGTACAAATTATCTCTTTTAATATTATTAAAACGTGCTAATAGGTGTATTACTTATTAAATTTGTATGGTTATTAAGAAATACTGATAAAAACGTGTCTCATTTATTTATAATGTACAGGCGTGGATATTTAAAAATATGTATTTTAGCTATTCGATAGATATTATACAAATAATTCGATATTTTATCATACAATCTTTATCTCAAAGAATACTATTGAGTGTTCTTGCTACTATATTTTATTCCATGGATTTTTTGATGTCTTCTTTCGTGTTATTTTAAATTGTATTTAAAACTGAAATATGTGAAATAACCGTTTCAATAGTCTTTTTTATACATTAAAAATTACTTCGTAATCGTGCCACAACGATATTTTGTTGAAAACATCATTTCAATTTTTCACTTTGAAAATAAAAATTAGCTAATCTAAAAATCAAATCTTTCTTGAATTCACTCTGTTTTACCTCTAAAAGCAGCTCGTATTTTATTGATTTTATTATTAATTTGTTTTATTTTACTCATTCGAATATGATCTCGATCGAGAAAAAAATATTATTTATCATTGATGTTTTCTTTGCTATTAAAAAAAAACCGATTCTACTCATCGATACACTAGTTAATCAAATGCTACGAGTTTTTTGATGAAATATATATTGTATCGTTAAATCGATTAGGTGTTTTATATTTACGTATAAATATTACTAAATCTATAAGATACCTCGAAAATTCGCACCTTAGGTAACCTCAACACGTCAAATCGCTCCACACTTCTCGAAAACGGCCGATCAAACACATCGCAGCACTCAATCATGCCGGTCCACCTTATCATCACGGCTAATGCAGGTCCCCGAGGAGTGTGAGACTCTTATCAGTCGGTCCAGGCCTCGGTAAGGGGTCCAGACGAGCCTTCGGAGGGGGAGTGGGCCGTTATCAGACCCTGGCGCCTGCTCAGCTCTCTTGATTGTGGATCGAAGTGATTTCTTTTATTTTCACGCAGTTAAAAATGTATGTTTTTATTGTAATCTGTTCAGAATGTGCGTCGTTTTTTGTGATAATCGGTGAATAATTTAGATAGCTTTACTGTTGAAGTTGGAAATGTTTTAGCGGTAGAGCCTTTGCCTAGTTAGTTCGAGATTAAAACAGTGATAGGATCAATAAAATAATCTAAGTACTTACAAACTGAAATAATTAAACACTTTTATTTAAGTTTTTAAAGCCGGTGGAATAGAAAACAATGCCGAACCAGTTTTAAACAAACAATCGTGAAAAGAGTGTATATTTACATATAAATATGCCTTACAATAATGATTGTTGACAATTTTGAATACTCAAAATAAAGCAAACCAAATATATATCATATAATATGATGAGTTTAACTGAAGACATTGATCAAATTGGCATTCATTTTGTAGAACTCTTTTATATTACGGTCAAAATAACAATGTGTTTTACCTCCACAATTTTCGTATTATGTTGATAGCTGACGATGTTTTACTATAGTCAAAAGAAAGTAGTAAAGCCGAAATAGTCATAGAGAACTTAAAAACATTGTTATTTTAACCGGCTGCGTGGTCAAGTGGTCAACGCCGTTGGCTTCGATTACGGAGGTCAAAGGTTCGAATCCTAGTGAGGACAGTTTTATCAATTAATTTATGGATGTTTTTTGGAATATATGGATGTACACAATGTCTTGAATTCCCCCAAACCAATCATACATTAAGGCAGCGATTTCCAGCCTGGGAGGCGCGAACAGTCCAAAACATGTATTTACCCTTTCAAACGTGTCTTTATTACTATATGAAATAAAGTATAGGGAGGCGCGAAGATATATTTTTTTGAGGGAGGCGTAGTAACATAAAGGTTGGAAATCACTGTCTTAAGGTAAGCCAACCACTAGACCTGTCCTAGCTGGCCCAATATTTCTATCTCTACTCTCTGTGAAAAAGGAAATGTTGAACTGAACAACCACCAGCTTTCGAAGAATGACTCATATTGAGAAAAACTACTTTTAGAGTCTAAATGATCTACATTGAAAATGGTCAGGGCTTAAAACATAGCTTTTTATCTGAGGACGGTGAACATAAATAACATTGGTCTATATTTGCAACTTGTATCAATGTATTCTAACGTGTTCGCCATGGCGAATTGAAATTAATTAGTTAATTAATTTTACTCTACACAGTAAAAAGTACTTACATAAAAATAACATAACACGTTGCGTGATTTTTAATGAATAATTAGCTTATCATTTTTGAGGACGCTTTTCATATTTTAATCAGTTTAATTGATAACTCTAGTACTAACTTTTAGAGTCTAAAAACTCACTGTGAACGTATGTAGTATGTACTATACACACGCAGAGACTATCTAAAATAAAACTCATTCGTCAAAGACGAGCGGTGAATCCTCATTAAACTATGTTATTTTTAAATGTAATACCTTTCTGTCTTTTATGATCCATGTTCACTTCCAATATGAAGCATATATCATCATAATGAAAGTATCACAAAAGAAGTTGTTCTACGTGAACGCTCTGTTACTGAGTCGCTCAACCTCTCTTTTCCGAAGAGATTAGTAATGATAATAGTGGTTACCTATTTGCTCTCGCTGCGCCTCATTATTTTAAGGATTGGAAGAGTGCGAGAATTTTTTAGTCATTGCAATCATCGATCATTTTTTAGAACAAAAATCGAAAATTTTGTTGAAAAAAGCTGTACGTTCCGAGATTCGAAACCGTGAGATCCGTCACGAAAACCAACACTTGAACTATGCGCCATGAACCCGACAAATTTGGATGGCAAATGTCGTTGATGACGCAGCGGTCAACGTTGTTGGCTTCCGTGATGGATCTCACGGGACCAAGTCCCAGTACAAACAATATTTTTTCAATCGATTTATATTCGAAGGCATGATTGTTTGTGATGACCGTCTTTCTTGACGTCATCGAAAAGGCGAAATCGGGGACCGACAGACAGACAGATTACATTATCGACTATTAATATATAGAATAATAAATATATTTTTAAATTATTATTCACATAATAAAATGATGACACTCAAAATATGTATTTAAAATTTAGGTATACGATCATATTTTACTGCGAAAAAATCCGTACGTATTATTATATTAAAGCTTTATTTAATGTATAAATGATATTTTTTTCCGACCGATTTTCGATTTCTGTTCGAAGACATGGGTGTTTGTTATGTCTAAAAAATGCGTCATACCCTACCGATCCTTTAATAACAGGGCGTAGCGAGAGCGATTATTTAATCACTAGTCCTGTCCTAGCCTTATTCTTCTTACTGTCTTTGAAAAAATAGAGGCTGAGCGACTGACTAACAAACAATTCTTTCAAAACTTTTGTTGAGATAACTCCATTAGGAGGCCATATGCTCCACATTGGTAGCGGACATGGATAAAAATACTTCTATTCAGCAATTGATATAATGCTCAAAACAAAATGAATGTATCATGTTGAAAACTGAGATGTAAAAAATAATCTAAAATAATAAGCCTTTAGGTTAAGTTTGAATTCGTATTGTGAAACTATTCCCGGAAAATACAAGGCCACACCTCTGTCGATTTTCCTTTGTATAACACACCAACTTCGCGTTCACAATGACAACACCAGCCATAATTAATATGCTCTTCCATTAAAATTCCCGCGATAATTCCATCGTGGAGATCGCGATAAGAGAGAAACACACGCCGTTCGGAGCGCTGCCCAAAATGGACACCCACTCCAACCAAATAATTTGTCGCCTTTCCATCACGCGGAATTTTCCCCAGCTCAACTTTTACCATCGAAGATGATCGACATCGATTGAGCGAATAATTTGTTTTAAGACAATGTTTACATTTATATATGTCACTAGTTCATTTTTATAACATCAGGGACGGATTCATTACGTAATTCAATATGATTGCCAACTGATGCTTTCGTTCGACTGATTTGATGATAAAATGAGCTACAATCATTTTCTATTTAAATATTTCCACTAGTAAAATTCACTTAAAATAGTTGGTTTCTAACATAATTGATTAGTTTATTACTTAACGTGTTTTGTTACAAATTGTTACACATGTTTCGCTTTTTAAAAAAGCATCAATAGACAAGATCTCAAAAATCACAAATTAACTTCTAAATTACAAAATAAGATATAATTTAAGATTTCGACTGAAGGTGCTTGGTGGAATTTCAATATTAAATTTGAATCGTTCAAACTATGTACATTCTCACAAATTTTGTCACTAACGACCCGGGTTTCGCCTTTCGGCATCTTCAGGCATTCAAGTGCACGGATGAACTTCAAGTCAGTTCAAGTTCATCCGTGCACTTGAATGCCTGAAGATGCCGAAAGGCGAAACCCGGGTCGTTAGTGACAAAATTTGTGAGAATGTACATAGTTTGAACGATTCAATTTTTTTACAAAATAAGAGTTTTTTTTCATTTTTACTGGATGCAGGAAGGGAGTACGACACAAACACTGATTGTACTAATTACATGTACTGTTTACAGTAAATCCCAATGGATATAAACTCAACAAAGGTGATAAGCCTGTCCTATTTAAAATGTTTTTTTATTAATGTTTCATTTTTATTAATAAGAACTATATGTAAGCTATTCATTTTAATCCTTATTTACTAGATGCAGTGTTTCAATATTTGTATTTATGATATTAAAATTGTTATCATTTTCAATCAAATAATTTTGAAAAAATATTTATTTTCAGGCAGTACATAATTCTTACGTGAAAATTTTAACTTTTCTGCTCTAAAGAAGCAGTTTGAAGGTCTTGAAATGTGAGACGATAGATACCGCTCAGAAAAAATGATTCTATCTTGTTTTTACTATTAAATAAAAGTTTCCCTACATTTTAATAACAGCTTTGATATATATATATATATATATATATATATATATATATATATATATATATATATGTATTATTTCACAACAAGTGGAGTAACGAAATTATCAAGTTTAATTTTATATTCAAAATTATATCTGTTTTTACTTTACTATTGCTACGAATTTCGTAAAAAAACAATCTTTAAGGTACCTTATAGATAATTTTTGTTTTTTGATATTTTTGTAGTTGGGTACTAAGTTTGTTATTTATGGTGAAGATTTTCTTAGCCTTAGCAAATCCTTAGTGTAACTCTGATCATGTAATAAGCCAAAACAAATTTAAAAATTTAGGTTTATTCATATATTATAGATACACAGCTACACTTATAAAAGTCACCAAAATCTCAGCATCCACACCTGCATCGATAGGTCACATTATTTTTTCTAACAGTGATAAGACGCTATCAAAAGGTTCTCTTGGTAAAAATGTAATCGCTGTTGGAACGGTTAACGTCTGACATAACAAAGTGTACATCATTCCGCTCCCCTCTGGACGACAAAAAAAGCGTCGGTAAAAAGATCGGTTATCAGAGTGTCGCAGCCCCACCCTCAAATATTAAATGGCAGGAAAATATCAGGGCTACCAACAAGTCTTACATTAAACACAAATAGTTCAATGCAATTTAATTTCTGTACTAAATATTAGTGCTTATCATAAGTTAAAAATTCTCTGGTATTTGTGGTTGTTGGATTTTGTATTCATAAACGAGATTATTAAAAGATGCATATTAAGTTTATACAAGCTTTTGGTAGTAAAGACTGGTGATAATATACGTTTCTAATTATTATATGTGATTTAAAAAAACGTTTCCATCGTGCTTAGACTTTGGAAACGAACTTTAAAAATTAATTGACAGTATATTCCAGTGGTCGTTCTCAAATTCCATTTATTTAAAACTGTTATAAATATTCTTCGACTATCACAGCTTCAATCAAAATTATGAAGAAAACCCGTTAGATTAAATTGATCAACAGTTGTTCCCTCGTACTGATACTTCTCAAGACAAAAAGAGGCTAAGCCATCGTATGCACAAACACTATTCAAATAGTTTATACAGAATAAAAATAACTAACGTATCTTGCCTCATATATGATAATTTATAAATTATCTTGACCTTTTTTCATGACAATATTACAAAAAAAGCTATTACAAGATTTTTCTTTACTAGTTTTTGCTTAAATATATTGCAAAACTTTATATAAAGATTTTATAAGCTAATTCAGTTATTTTGTTGACAATAAACCAAAAAAACAAATGCGGAGTTGAAAATTCGAAAACATGGTGTACATTGGAAGGTATAGTAAATTTTAGCAACCCTAAAAGTGTGCTACGAAATGATAGCGGCCGTCGGCCGGCACCCGCTTCCCTTATCACCCCGCCGGGACTAGAACCTTTACTCTCAGACTAATTACTGCGCCGCGGACTTCAGCTGGCGGTAGGCGGCACACACACCGTGCGAAAGAATTCGGCCGGATTTTATGCTCGGACTTTTGAGGTTTTTATTAGCTGACAAACAATCATCCAATGATTATTGTCGATATATAATAATTTATTTATTACAAGGAATGAAATCTTAACCTCTAACTTCAAACCTATAACAGATGTAGAATCAAAATCTATTCATTTTAAAGTACGACTAGGTTTAATAGAAAATAAATGTTTAGTGAAATTTAACATTGACCTTCCGAAATCTTTTATCATCTAAATCATTTATCTAAAATTTCATACAATTGCCAAAAAGTAATAATTTACTCGCTATCTTTTGTTAATAACCTGACGAAAATATGTTTATTTATTTATTTATATTCGCATCTGAAGGAGAAATAATTTTGAAAATCAACCATTTTATTCCCTAACAAATAATCTAAGGGTAATTTTTTGTTTTATACTCTCAAAAAGCTCACAAAATTATCACACAAAGCATTCTTAGTGGAAAATCAAACACTGCCAACTTCTTAGTACTACTGTGTGTGATAAAGTGAAATTGTATTTATTAAAAATGAATTTTCACAAAGGTACCGTGGCAGAATCGATCAGAATTATACTAAACGTTCAACTGAAATATAAAGTGAAATTTTGATTCCAACACTACATCACTCAATCATAAAATCAGGCTTAAAGCTTTTTGGAAGTCTTTTCGATGTTGGAAAATCATGAGAGATTTACTCGATAAGATTTTTTTGTGATTTAACCGAAACCAACTCAGGTAAATGAGACATCACAAGCATACATAAATCGAAAGAATATAAAATTTATTTTGAGTTTACTGAGGCTTGGACCCAACTACTCCCGACCGCTAGAACAAAGTTCTTACCAATTAAACCAGAATATATTTGGAATTTCGCTGTTAAATAGTGATATTATTATATCCTTAATTTTTGGAAAAAAACCTTTGTAACACAAATTCCTAAGCAATCTTTCATTAACATCAACATATCGACTGTGGAAAGGAAAAAGGGAGTAACCCTCAATTTTCCAAAACAGCTTTTTATCACAACGATTATCGAAAATCACAATGTATACAACTTGACACACATTCTATCAAAAGGATGGAAGCTGAAAATGCCGAATTAGTATCTAAATTTAGCTTTTAAGTTTGAAAAAAGATGACATTGTAAAAAAATAAAACTAAGACAAAAAAAATGAAATAAAGGTTTTTCTTAGAAAAATTCTTGAATTAATATAAGATTATTTCAATTTAACACCAGCTTAGAAGTCTCCGTGCACTTCAAGGTTGTGTTTAAATCGTAATTTGCATATGTCACAAAATCATCAAAACACGTTTTTAGCGCCTCCTGTAAAATTTGATATGTGTGAGTTACGTTCTTTTTTCCTTTCCACAGTCGATATACATATAAAAATAAGCAACATATATATGTATATTTGAATATTTTAAAAAAGTATAATTAATATCTTTCATAATTTGAACAGTGGTGTGCCGTCGAAAAAGAAACTATACGCCAAAAACCCCCCTTCCCTCGCTTCCCACGCAACCCCACCCTTTACATTACGGTATAATTTTATCGCACAACACACGGACACTTACTAATGACGGGCATTACTCCTCTCTCGCCGCAAGCGGTCGCTAAGCTCGATGATTTAGTTTTTTGTGACACCGTTATTGCGAAAACCACCCCCACCCCACTCTACGTCACTGCGACCCCTCCCTTGTTAGATATTGGTCCTCTTGTACTATCATGAGTGAGATATTTTTTGGTCACTGATTTTTGTTGCACTTTCGTTCTACTAAGATACATTACTTATCGTATCAGCCAATTATCTGAATTATCAGTCAATAATAAAAATCTATAAACCAATCATATTTAACATTTCTTGAAAAAATGTGAAAAGCTGGCTAACAAGCAGTGCTCGTAACTGTATCAATTAACAAAACATTCTATTCAGAATTAATTAATAATATTGGAATCGAACGTGGATTAAAAAGTCTAAATATACCATTTATAGATAGATATTCGTAATATACAATTCTTTAAAAAAATGAAAAAATATATATTTGGCATTACAATACGGCAATATTTTTAAAATTCATATATCATACGAAGTCACTCGAGATTAAATGGAGAAGAATTGGTATTAAAAACACCCACGTCTAAATTTGTTATTGACCTTATCGGGAATTGAACCTAGACCCGTCTGATCGGTAGAGCAAGCTTTAACCTACTAGGCCACAGCTCGTGACAATTCAGATATTCTAACCGTCAACCTCGAAACATATAAAACGTAACCTTCCCGGCGAAATACGATTTGCGTAAAAAGATAAAAATATAGAAATATGTACTATTAAATGTGATCCAGCTTGGAAGTATGTATATCGTATTGTAGATTTATTTCTGTGTAAGAATAACTTATTTAAAAAAAAAAATCTTGTAAAAATTACCTGCATATATTTTTTTGTTTCTAGCGAATAGCACAGTATTTCACATTACCATCTTCCTATTCCCACATAATGACCTTTTAAAAGAGCGTTTTTTTAAATAATAACATCGTTAAGGTAATGAGATCGTTTCACTTCACTAACAATATTTAGTGTCGCTTTTTTTGTTTGTAATTAGCAATATTTCTACTGACTTCCGTACAGTTATATTTTCTGGGCTTAATTTAAAATTCCTTTTTTTCTAATTTTGCGAGTTTGACATGATAAATTTAATTAGATAAATTGAAGAAAGTTCTTACCATGGATTATAGAAACATTTTTTTATAAATTCAAAAAACATTATTTTGTTAATATTTTAATACATTTATAATATTTGTATAAATTGATTGTATGTGATGTCTTAAGTTTCTTCCCACCCATTCTATTCAACTGGCGTAGCGAGAGCGATTAGTTAACCACTAGTTGTGTTCTAGTCATAACCTTGTTGAGCAACTGAATAACAAGCTATTTTCCTGGAAACAAATAATGTTTGCTGGAATTGCATTTGATAAAGATAATTCGCATTTTACGTCTCACCATTTTACGTATGTATTCTTCATAATAATACGTTTGCTTAGTTTTAAACTCAGTCTTATTTGATTCTTTGCTCACTTTTAGGATGTTTGGTGGAAAGGCATTATTTGTTTTTTCGCTATTAAAAACACTACATATATGAAGTGTTTTATCTTTATACAGTAATGATGTTACTTATGATTTTGAGATAAATACATGTAATTATATTTATATATTTTTTTCTATTTTCAGGTAAGTAATCTTTACGGATCGTTAGTGTTGAGAACAGGTCATCTACATTCAACTGGTTGCTAAGCTTGTAAGTTTTCCAATATTGTTTTCATTCAATGAAAATTAGATACATTTAATTGTATAGTAAAAGTTTTTTCGATGATTTAAATAACGTTATATTTTTGTTACTGCATAATCGATAAACTACTCGGTAAAAATAAAAAGCTATACACACAATAAGAAAACGGTTTGCTTTATAATTGTTGGCCAATTTTTAACGGTACACACTTTTGTAGCGAGGCGTGAATGTTGTCGATGTTAATTCAGTGTGATGGGAAACATATTTTTGAGAATGACTAATTTTTAATAATTTGTTTGCTATAAATTATTCTAATTCCAAGTAGTTTAGTCGCTAGTTAGAGCTAGCTCTACTTAAAAGGCGGATCTGGGACTGGGTTTAGTTCCCGATAAGGTTAAAATGTCAAATTTAGATTTTTTCAATTTAAATTTGAGATTCTCCTCGAGTTGATCTTGAGTGACTTACAAAAAAATCTTATCGAGTTTTCTCGTATGATCTATCAACTTAATATTATTTGCATTGGTATGCCAAATATTTGCCACAATCTCAAGATCAATAATTGTAATAATTTCAGTCACTACTAATGAGTATTCAATGCCGAATATCAATCAATTGTATGTCTGGCTCGTAGTAAGGTTGATAAATGGGTATTTCTAAAGCATTGGTTCCAGAGATGGTTATTATATAATAGAAGACTTAGTGTAGCTTAGTTTGTTCGGAGATTCAAGTCTCAAATCACAGAACTAATAGAATACAGGTATCTTATTTTTTTTTCGATTAGTGCGACAAGTAAAATGAAAGTTCTTGTAAAAGCTTAGCCAGTATTTTCACACCTATTTGATTTTTCACATACATATGTGTATGAAAATTGTTATTCCATTAGGCTGACATAAAATTTATGATAAGTGTAAGTAGTAAAGCTAACAAAAGAAAGCACCTAGAACTTCCGAGTCGGTTTTGTTCGGTTTCACTCGGTTTGCACTACCAAGTGAGCTTTTTCCGTTTCTTATCTCAGTAACGATTCGTTTGGCAGCCATTTTTTAACGGCCACCACAATCGTTAATCGTTATGTCGATCGTTATGTATGGTTTGCAGCCAGGACCGAAATGTGAAACACGTTTTATTTATATTGAATTTTGTATTACAATAACACGACTGGCGTATGATTTCAGACAGCTTGTTTAAAATAGTATTCTTATGTTCATTTTAAGTTTGTCTTGTTTAAATAAATATAGTTTATAAAATCTTATTATTCAATTTTGAGATTGAAAATATTTTCGCTTCAACTTTTCGGGTTTCGTTATTTATACGAAGAAAATTATCCTTAATAAGATACGTGTTATACTGGAGCTAAACAAATTGTCTCAAAAATACGTTTGATTTTTGTTCAGAACCGTATTAAATTTTCTGATTATACAAGTAAAATCTGAACCCAGTAAAGTCAATAGGAATTAAGTAAATCTCATAGAAATGCATTGTTAATGCTTTGGCGGTGAAAAATAATTCAATGATCGACAATTTGACAGTACTTTCATTAATATGCGTTAAATTTTCACTTGTAAACAACACAACTCTTAACAATAATGTTACATTTCAAATGCTGTTTTGTTTTTTACATTTGAGATCTTACTCGTTAGTAATTATTTAATTTATTTTCCTTTCATGTTAATCTTGAGAAAGTTATGTCTAAGATATGAAAAATAAGTTGTAATGTAAAAAAATCCCTAACATATCTTAAAAGACAGGTTCAAAGAGACGAATAAAAAATAATTCTGTAGCGATAAATTTGCAAATCAATCTGCGTAAATCATACTTACTAATCCAATGTTTTTCAGCCTTGTAAAATAATTTATAGTCGTCAAAAAAATATAATTGTATATATACATATGTGGTGCATTGACAGTAATATGTCATCCATATAGTAAATAACGATTTTCATATTGTTTTTTCTGATAAAATATCACTTATTTTCTTATCTTCCTGGAGAAATTTTGAAAGAAAGTATCACGTGATGAAAAATGTTCAATCGGCAGCCGCCCGTTTTCCTCGCCCTGCGGCCATAACTCAGTCGGAGTCCGGCCCACCGTTTTCACCGGCGAAAACGTGGGCTTTCTAATTTATGTGAGGGGGCGGGAGAGAACTTTGGGTGGGCGGCCGACGCTAAATGTATTTTTAAATATCGCCAAATGCAACTCAACTGTGCGAGTGTGTTTATACATTGCGCTAAATAGCGTCCGCCCAAAGTGCTCCCCGCCCTCCGTTCTGATAACTCCCGAAAGGCATGCAAATTTTGATTCCAACAAGTTAACTCCGTCATCTTTATCTTTTCAATATTATATAATTATTTTAGAGTACACATACTAATGGCACGCAATGATATAATTAACATAACTTTAACCCTTTGTGAAGAAATAAGTTAAAATATATTTTTCAATTTAAAATCATAGTGTAATTTTATCTCTTTTACAAAACATAATAAAATATCAACAAAACATCGTTGTTTGATTGTTTTTTTACAATAAATACTGTTTTTTTTCTTTAATTCATCAAAAATTTTCTTGCAAGCCTAAAATTTGGCACGTGAGAAAAACCAATCTTAAAATGATAAGTCTTAATTCAATTCATAAACCAGTTGAAATAAATATACTTATTACAAAATCACATAATTCTGTAGATCAATTTTTATTGTAAGGAAAAAAATAGTTTATTTTAATTATTGTATTGTCCAATCTTTCGTGCTATTTTAGCAATTGAAAAGATGCAATACTTTTCAATTACACAACAAAACGAAGATAAAAAAAGTATTGGAAAGTATGCTCATATGTACAAGTGTTAACTTGGCAGTTTAAAATATGACATGATTGTATTCTAATTATTTTACGTCAGAAGTTACAAAATATGTTAAATAATTTTACGACCTCATTATATATGTAAGTAAATATTAAGACATTTTCTGTTTATTTATTAAAAAAGTAATTATCATATTCTTTCGAAGACGAATTGTTGTACATTATGATTTCTGTAGGGGTGTCTCCCGTATTCCGGAATAAAGATTTACACCCTACTGCTCTATGAATGTATTACCTGGCGTAGTTTTAATTCTTAACTTGCGGCAAGTACATTTTGTATGGGACGATTTCGGGGATTAACCGAACGTTTAGCGAAATGTCATTACAATGCGTTGAACAGCTTAATGCTTTTATCGATAAAGTTGTATAACGTCTTTTGAAAATGTATTCGTATGTTTTTTTTTGTTAAACTCGTTACCACCATTGTCGTTGTAATAGTAAAAATACATTCATTGAAATTCCCCGGAATCGATATTAATGTCGTAAATTATAACATTTTTTATTTATGTTTTTTTATATATATATATATGATAAGCTTCGTTTTACTAAAAGGAGTTTTCCAGCTGAGCAGAACCCGTTTGAATTCACACATATTTAGACATGTTATGTTAATTAGGCTCTAAAACAACGATTACTCGATTCGATCGCTTGAGGTCGACTGGATTTATTTTTGTCATAAAAAACACAATATAATTATTTCATTCGTATAAATATCAAGTGTTCGTGGGTAGGGTATCCAATCCCGGAGCCTTTATCCAATCCCGGGATTTCGGAATTGCTTAAATTTCAATCCCGGGATTAGGATTAGCTCACCGAAAAATTTAAAATCCTCAATTCCCTATACTTTTTCCCCGGATTATCTCCAAACCTCGTTTTTTTTTAGCTCACCGAGGAATTTGAAATTCTCGATTTGGTATTTTTCAATTATGTAAAGATAAATTATCTTGATTAAAATGAGACTTGTAAATTACTTTTTTAAAAGATACAAAAGTGTTGAGGGAGAAACGTGTTTTTTATTATTTTGCAAATATGTGAATAATTATTGCGTATTTTCTCAATGCATTGTTAACTTTTCATAGCTATAAAGTATAATCTATGTTGTTATAACATTTATTTGAAATCAATATTGCATCTCGGATATCCGGCAAGTGATCTGGAATAAATCACCATTGTCTATTGCGTTGGCAGTTCTTTTTTGCAGCTACAAATTGCATACAAACGCTCGAAGCTGTATGCGAGGCGGGAGATAGCATCGAATCCTGTTCGCATATTAGCGTGCCTCCTTAACAAGGCTTCAGATCTTGCGCCGTTGCACCATTATCCTGACATGACAATAGGCTGGGACGCCGCTGCAGTCAGGTGCATCGCGAAGAGTGCACCTCGCGAATTTTGTTCACGCAACTATTTGTGTTGGGCTATTAATTCGAAATCGACGCTGCCTAATTATATCGGCTTGAAAGAAAGGGTTTTCTCGTTAAACTAACACTTATAAGTCAATTCATGGTTTTAACTAAAATATACTCTTTGTGTGCGATAAATCAGGAGCTTACGGTATCTCAAATAATTTTCAATACATAAATTGTCATTGTATACTCTTTAACGCATATATGTAGAAAATATACAAAAACACAGTACAGAAAATATATAAATAATAACGTTTTAAAAATGAAATTTTAACTTTATTCAAATACATTTATTCATTTTTTTAATAAAGCTTTTTTCAATTCATTTCAGAATGTGAGCGAAAAATTAATGAAGATTGTGAAAGTATTTCAATACATTAAACATTTTCTATTTTCAGATTTGGATAAAGTGTTTCAAAAGAGAAAAAAATATACATATATCTTTGATTCAATATATTCTCTCCATTATTTAAATCAATTGAGACCTAACCCAACAAGAAATTGAGATCAATTTGAATAAGTACTGTACAAATCAAAGTACGTTTTGTAAAGAAGTGGGATATATATATTTTTTTTATTAATCACGTAATTTAAGTACCACATTATTGTATATCGATAACATAAACATACAAAAAAAAATATCTATTTCAAATATTTAAAAGCTTTATTTATGAGCTTTAAGCATACATATAGAGATACAGAATTCATAAGCTGCTATGTGTAACGCATTAGAGTTGTTATACTTTTATATTATATTGCTATCAATATCGTCGATAAATCATTATATTTAAGCACATAATGTTTATTCGAGATCAAAGGCTCTTTTATGCGGTATTTGTTAATGTTCTCTCCCCCACACAACATAGACTATATTGTGTATACATACAACACACTAAGTTATAGGCAGGGGGTAATAAATTGCAACAGGTCGGCGTGTGTCACCGCTTAGGCTGGGCCTGTGAACTTTCGGAGCTTGTCTAACAAATGGATGTCGGCCTTTATTGAGCTTTTGCGCAAGCTTTTTAAAGAAATTTTGCATTTATATTAAAGTTACTATAACTTTGTATCGTGATACAATAGGTATTATATAAGGTACAAACGGGGTCCTCATTTAGTAATATTTATAGTATGCAAGCCTACTTGCTAATAGAAAACTATAATTTAAAATTGTTTTTAATATTTCAAATATATACACAATTTTATATGATAGCATTCATACAATACAACTTAAGCCATTTTATTTATTGTGTTCTAAATAATTCTAACTAACTTTACGTAAATATTTGGGTCGAGTTATGCTAAAAGTAACTGTAAAATTGCAGAATGTAGATAGCTATCTAGCGTCAAAGTTTTGATATCTTTTTAGATACTTTAAGAAAATGTTGTCAATGCGATTGGTTTTGTTACAATGTTATCTATCCTTACATTGATCACTTTTAGGGTGTTCACTGTCAATACTTGGTGGAAAGGCATTATATTAATAAAAACACAATAATCCTTTGTACTTCATTCCACTTTATTTAATATGTCAGGACCGGTTTCGCTCATTGCGAGCATTGTCAACTGTCAGTTGTCAAATAAAGTGGAATGAAGTACAAAGGATTATTGTGTTTTTATTAATATCCTTACATTACTTGCTAGTTAATAAAAACGATAATTTCATATTTGATTCCTTTTCCATAGAAAAAAAATATATTTTTTAGATAAATTGCCAGCATAGCAAAAACGAAATAATGCATATAAAATATAAACTTGGCCGAATTTCAGTTTGATCTCTTTACCTAATTAAAATTTTGAATATTTGACTTGTTCCCATTCATAGCTCAAAATATCCAATTGGGTCAGTTTGTTGATTTTTGATTAACCCAACCTATTGATCAACACTTATGATCAATGACTATCAGAAATATACTTTTCGTCTACTACTGCCTACAACAGACTAATAGAATGAGTGTGCTTCTGATTCAGAGGTTATGAGTTCTAATTACAGTCGATAGGGATCTAATGAAACGGTCAAAGGCATACGCCATCTTCGGTTGTAGTGTTAACGGGTTCGATTCCCCGTACTGACAACTTATTTAATTGATATTTCAATCGATTTGTACATTTTTAAATACTTTTCAATTTATACAAGTTCACAACTTTTCCTTTTCTTACATTCATCCTTTTTTACTGTTTCTCTCCAAAAAGAGGGGTTAAGTGGCTTAACAATATTCATCTTTATTTACCTTTAAAAAAATCTATACTAATTCAAAACAATATAATTAGAGGTAATAAAGATTTAAATTTTAGTCAATTTAGTGTCACTTATTTATATTGTGTACCTTTATTTGTAAGCTACTTTCAATACCAATTGTTTGTTATAGCCTATGAATTTTATTTTGTTTTTATAAATAACACTGCAATATTGTATTCTCTCATCAGTTAACAATTCTCGTCATGAGCTAAACCAGTCTTAATATCATCAAATGTAAGTGGAATTAGTAAAAACGAGTATTTTATTTTATTTATATAATGTTTTTCCACCAAGTATTGACATTGAACACCCCAAAAGTAATTTATACCTTCTTTAAGACTTGATTAGCCAGAAAACTAAGAGCCTCCTTTGTAAGCTCTTAAAAGTGACAGTAGTAAAAATAAAATACTTTGAAGTGTATTGTTACATAATTTATTTAAACTAGGTCATGAGAATGCATTTTTACAAAATTGCTAGAGTGCAATTCAGAATCATTAATATGCAAAAAGGCTAATGTATAACCATAAAATAATAAAAGCTTCGAGTGTTTAACCATAGAGTAGCTAGCAATCACGATGCACTCTTTCTAATATTTCCCATGGTAGGTTTAAAATAACCACTTCTGACGCACTGAACGAAATGTATTCATTTTGCATTGTTTTAATACAATTAATAATGCAATTTGCCCAACCGTTACCTTATCTTGATGGTTAATAAGTGCTAAATTGCCTCCGTACTCCGATAACTTCGTTAAAATCGGTTATTATCGGTAATTATTGTAAAGAATATTAAAGCACGCACATCGTATCGGTAAATAAATTTATAAAAAATAATACGTTACTGTCGATATTTCAAATGAATTTGCTGCGGGTGCCTGCGTTTATTTTTACTGTTTAGCAATAGAACAATGATAATAAAGCGCATAAAAAAATCATGTTGTTAAATTTGACAAAAATACACGGAAGAAGATCATTTTATTTAATTCCATCATTAAACACATTTCCATTATAACTTACTCTATATTCATAGGTTACTCTTTTATAAAAAAAAAGTAATAGGTCGCCTTATAAGTTTTTGTGTATTTTTAATACACACGCTTATCTGCTTTTTTCTATTAAATGTAAGCTATTTTCAGTATTATTTTGGTAATTAGTGAAAACAATTGTTTTGGTTTTCTTTTTGGTGGAATAATAACATTTTTTTTTTGTTTAACTCTGTATGGAAGTGTTAAGTGAGATAAAAAAAAGTCTTTATGTATAATTAATAGAATAATTCTAGTGCATTTCACCAATCAATATGATAAATATACTAATAATTTTTAAATTTGCCGATTTCAACTCCACGGTCCTGGTTACATATAATTTGAAACATAAAATACCAGCTATGCTAATTATAACATGGATGTTTTAATCACATAAAATCAAGATAGTGATTTGCATGCGAAAGTTCATATCTTTGCGTGTGAAGATAATTTGTTTAGATACACATAACAAAACAAAACCTGCGAACTTTTTTTGCAATTATAGTTTGTATAATTCATAAATGACTAGACAATTTCACTTAACTATTTACTGTTTTAAAGCTTCTGTGGAACGTTTCGTACATATTATACCTGATAATAATTATCGGTTTTTTTTTTTTTAATGTAAATCTATCAAGTAATGACTATCGAACAAAGTCTCTTTAGATTGCGATACAATGTATACAATATTTAATACAACGTGAATTCATAGCGGCATTAATCCCATTTACATTTTAGAAAATATGTATGTGTGCTTTGCCTCCACGTTTTTCCATCAAACCTCTTTCGTAGTCTTGTAATATATCTAAATAACTTAATGATTCAATTACTTGTGTTTTTTTTATATTTCAAATTTAAACAAGTAAATACTCAATTATTGTTTATATAAAATCATTAAAGGTAATGTAAATATACGTAGATTATTTTTGATTCTGCTTATAACTTTTAACAATCATACGTCCTCTTGGCTGATATTTCTTACCATTTTTCTGTTGCATTGGTATGCAGTGAAGATTGATTGACAGGCGAGAGACATTTCTTCAACACGCACAGTGATGTCTAAGCTAAGCGCTTTCCAAACGGTTTACATGGGTGCGATATTAAAATGAACTAGTGTAAATTAATCCTTTAATATTTCTCTATTATGTTGTTGTGTATGCTCTAAATATATAAGTAAACAAGTTAAATATCGCTCGCTTTACATCCCGTTTATATTAAAGTGAGATAGGAACGGAAATATCTATTTATTTGAAAACAAAAATTTTGGAAAATCAATAACTGATTATCAATTATGGCTATCCAAAGCCTTGACGACGCAACGACACAGCCAGAAAATGAAAAAATTGTATCGCAATAAAAACCATTATATTTTTTTTAGATCCGTGATTTTTAATTCACATTTTGAAATAAAGAATAAGCTATTCATCATTCACTTAGAGAAGTAATAAGTATGTATGTAGTCATAAGTATGTAGTACTCAATTTTACGAGTATGCCATAACGACCATGAGACGATGAATAAAGCAATGAAAGGTTGCTAATTTATGCGAGATATGATGTCTGGAAGAATTGTTAATGATGTTATCGCTGTATGAATCTTTTCTAAATATACTGAAACAATGCCGATTATTAATAATCTCGATCGTTAAATCCGTTAATATCAGATTTAAAGAACATCTAGCCTGCTCTCGTAAAGGGAATGAATTATCTTCATTTGGGAACCATTTGTTCCTAAATAAGCATACATTTGATATCTCTAAAAACTTTAAAATCCTGCATGTAAACAATAAATCTTTAAAACTTGATAAACAAGAGATCTTAGAAATAAATAGACATAAATTCTTGCCGGACTCTAATTTATTAAATGAACAGCTTGTATTTGGATCATCACCCTTGTTATATCCGTTTCATTAACATAATTCTAGCCTATGTTAACTGCTCTTCTATATTATTTATATGTTTTTCAAAATTTATTCCTTTTGTAAGAATTGATATGGTTTTTAAAAATGTCTTTTTCAGAATCTTCATTACTGCTGATTTTGTTGAAGTACATCATTGCTTGAAAACGGGAAAAACACCAAATCATCATTAGGATATTTACTTTAGTAATGTAGTGTTTCACTTTGTGTAAAAATTTCCCAAATTTTAATTGTGTTTATAATTGATATCGTTTGCCACTTAGATTTATTATTCTTTGATGATGATTTTTTAATTGTTATGGGTGTTAAGCATTTTAATTTTGTATACTTATAATGTAATTTGCTAATCCTTTAAATTGTTAATAGTTGCTTACACCTTTTTATTTCAATTTAATTTTGTATAAATATCACTGTTTATGTATTTTTCTTATCAGTTGATAATGCTCGCGATGAGCGAAACCGGTCCTGATCTAATAAATTTTATGTGGAAAAAGTACTAAAAATGTTTTATTATTTTTTTTAATATAGTATATTCTTATCAGTTGAAAATGCTCGTGGTGATCGAAACCAGTATGTCTGAATTTTTAATGATTTAAAAAAATATATACATGTATATGGCTTTCATTCATTTAGTTGCGGATTCACGAATCATAATTTCAAAAATAAACCTTTCTACTTACTAAAACTTTACTTTGATATTTCCATCGATTATTTGAACTAAAAGACACCGATGCTTGTAATGTTTAAATACAATATACGAAAGAGAGACTAACTTAATACTAGTATTTCCTAACTTTTTCCATAGAGCAGCGATTTCCAACCTGGGAGGCGTGGACTATTGCAAAGGGGGGCGCGAACAGTCCAAAATATTGAATTACCCTTTAAAACGTGTCTTTATTACTATATGAAATGAAGGATGGGGAGGCGCGAAGATATTTTTTTCTTAACAGGGAGGCGCAGTAACACAGAGTTTGGAAACCACTGGCATAGAGAGATTGATTAATCGATTTTGTGTCAAAAAATATATCGTAATGCTACATTAGTTGTCAATATGCTCCAAACGGGGATTGGCAATAGTTTTCGCGCACTTCTACAACATGTGGCCAACTTGTTCCGTCATCAGTTTCCTGCCATAAAAGGCTGTTTCTCTTGAAATTTATAATCGATTCACGCAGCGAGCTTCCAGCAAGTCTACCAGATCTTCAGGGCCTGAGGCGCGTTCACCGGACACTGTTGCAGCAAGCTTCTTTGCATACAATACCGTTTAAATGTTGGGACGTCCATACATCGTTATTGAAATGTCCATCGAGCTGGTTTGTAAAGTATTTATAACGAGGTCGGTAAGGATGATGGCCGATGAGACTCCACGTAAAGTTGTCGTGAATCAAGTCCGCAGTGGATTATCAGGATATGGGTGTACTGTCTTGATATGGAAGATATTATGGTTAAGCGGTTTCATGATATTATTGCGGTACTATGACAAAAGTTGATAATACCAAGTTAAACATCGATAAGTTAATTCAGCTGTCTGTTTTTTGTTCGATGTGCCATCAAAGATGAGTTGAATTACATTTTTTTTCAGAATTTAAATAAAGCAATTAGTTTCTCATTCTTTTCCACCACTGAGATCCACTATCTCTCACGTTCTTTGCGCATATGCTGAGAGACTATGTGTGCCAACTGCGTTAAAAATAAATCAAAACTTTTTTTCGTACGTTATTTTTTTTTACGTTAGTCTATTCGAGTTTTTCCTTATTAAATTTAGATTATTATTCAATTAGAGAAATCAATCGTGTTTTTCATCATGCCTACTTTCCATATAAACTCCTGGTGGAGTTTATTTTAACAGAAGCTTTTCTTCGAGTACTGCTTCTCCATTCCTCAACCTTTTTTTGTTGAAGAAAGTTGAGATAAAAATATACGGCTAGGTCGTAGCTAGGACAATACGTATGGTTACTTAATCGCTCTTGCTATAGAACGTTTTTGGGATCAGGATGCTATTTTAGACATGACAAACATCGATGACGAACCGAATTTCATTATTTAGTCGAAAATTAAAACTATCATCACTAGGGTTCAAACTCCAATCAACCACGGGCCCGACAGATAATATATTCAGTTATGCATATACGCTTGAAGCAATTTGTTGGTTTCGCAGTAACTCCCAATGAATTATAACAATTCAATCTCTAGTTTGACTTATACACATAGGTGTACAAATTATTAATAAGCTGAATTCTTTGTTATGAATCAGTAAAGTTATAAATTCTTCTGTTTTAAATCACCCATATTTCCTTTTAACTGCCATATACTAATAGTGCAGCCTCATTACACAAACCTGCGACTCAGATTTACGAATCGCCTATTCAGTCGCCCCACATCTTTACATAAACAATCTCGCCTATACCATAACTCCCCGCTCAGGTTCTCGGTATCTCCGCGTTTCATCTGCAAGTCCCAAAGCCTGCGAAGCAATGAGCCCATTCGAAGATCTGCCGCCTGTCAACCTATTTGCTCCTGCCATTGCTTCTTTGATAGTCTCGCTGGACCGCCGACGACTCTTTATGACTCGCGTTTATTGGTTGCCTATTGAGATTTCAGTTTAACTCGCCGCACGAGATTTCTGCATTTTCTTTTACACTATTAGAAATCACAATTTTAAATATGCAGTGTTTTCTTATTTAGTTTTATTTACGAAATTAAGTATTAAAACTATTATCTATAACATATTCGTTACCCTAAAACAGCAGTGGGATAAGTCGAAAATACTAGGTTCGAGATAATTGAATTTTAAGGTTTGTGTTGTACTTTTCTTATAGAGAATTGTGGTTTTATTCAGTTTTTTATGGTTTCTAATAAAACGTAATAGTAGGTTTTTTGTATACTTAGCTATTTTACTAATCTCACTGATGCTTTGAAGTAACATGGAGATATTAATAATTGTAATTGTAAATGTATTTTTTTTCTTTTAAATGGGGCATTTTCTTTTTAAATTAAATATTTTAGTGTTTCATTGTTATGGTTTACCTATCAGCAATCGATTGGCATGCTTATTTTTTAATCTACTTTTTTACTATCTCTTACTGTTGCTTTGTGGTACCGGATTATACTAATGCAACTAATATACGGTCTTTAAAATAAATTAGTAACCACTGCAATTTATTGTAACAATAGTATTTGCTATCAAATTTGAATAGAAGTCGACAAGAAAAGTTTTTTTGTTCAAATTAGTATAAAACGTACTCTTACTTGGTTTTTTTTATACATATATATTAAGCATTCAAATAATTACTTGAACATTGTAAAATAAACAATAAAACAAATTCGACAACGATTTTATAAATGTTCGATTGTAATTTCAATAAAAAATTACCATGCATCAATTATTTTCATTTCATATATTTTCTAAATAAAACATAACATAAACAATAATGAATTCAGGGACGGTGTTTTTAACATATTGCTTACTGTTGAAACTATTTTTACAATATGATTTGTCAAACAAATTGTTTGTATGCTAAGACTTTGTGCAATGTTATATTTAATACACAGTAAACCTTTCTTAAGCAATTTTATTTATTGCCGAAATTATTAAGATTTTTTTGTTGTTGATAGTCTTGTTTTAATGTAGATGTTTATTAATTAAGTTTGGTGCACCGTGTACGCGTAATGTATTAAAACACTTAAAGTCAATCTTTATATTGTTAAATACCTATGAGAAATTAGCTCCATTATAGTGAGCGGTAATCGTGACTCCCTTTTTCAACACTTAACACAGCTATTAAACAACTATCCGGAGGCGTCATAATAAAATCCTCTCCGCCTAGAAATACTTAATATATCACTGCTCACGAAGTATGACCGGATAGCGCTTAAAGCTCTTTTCGTTCGCAGCTTTCTCGCGAATTATCATTAAAAGTGCCGCCCATTGCGGTGAGTTAAGCTTGCATTTACATGGAATCGGAAGGGTGGGCGGAATTTGCTGATTCTTGGGCGGAATTGGTTTCTGTTAATGTCAGCGGTTTACCGCCTATTCTTTGGAAATGATCATTTGTTTTAAGATACAGCTTATTCGCTACATTACTATTGTGGCACACAACATATCATTTGAAATAGGCGTAGTAAAATTGAGACTGGGGTGAAAATTTATAATGGGTTTTATCACTTTAAAGTAAGGTTAGGTTAAAACGAATAAACCTCTGAAGATGAATCTTCTTCTGACGTGAATGTCAATACTAGGAAAAAAGGCATTATATTCAAAGAATATAACACTCATTTTTACTAATTGCACATTTATTTTATATCATTAAGACTGGTACGAAAACGAGCTTAAAATGTAAAATGGGTACTAGGGCATCCAATCCCGGGATCCCGTTCAATTTTCTGATCCCGAAATTCCGGGATTGAGATGGCCGCGATTCCGGGATTTCGGGATTGAGAAAATTTAAGAACTAAAAAAAAAAAACGAGTTCCTGTGAGATTCCGGAAAAAAGTATACTAAATCGGAGATTTCAAATTCCTCGGTGAGCTAAAAAAAAAAAAAACGAGTTTCTGTGAGATTCCGGGAAAAAGTATACCAAATCGGAGATTTCAAATTCCTTGGTGAGCTAAAAAAAAAACGAGTTTCTGTGAGATTCTGGGAAAAAGTATACCAAATTGAGGATTTCAAATTCCTCGGTGAGAAAATCTCAATCCCGGGATTCAAAATAAATCAATCCCGAAATCCCGGGATTGGAAAAGGGCTCCGGGGCTGGATACCCTAATGGGTACCACTAACAACACGGTTTCTTTCTATTATAATATTCCTCAAATCATCGAGTCACTTAATGTTATTTGATAGATTATTGAAATCGTTTTGTTAATTTTTGTAATGGTAAAATCCGTAAACACTCTCTGCTTCAATACTCCAAGTGATCCATTTATATATCACTCAATCAGACGCTATTTAAAATGCTTTCAATGAATTTCAAACATTTAAAAACCTGGCTATTAGTTACGTCGGGATTTAAGTCATTGTAGATGTTTAAATCCCGCGAAAGGCGTATAAAAACGTCATGTTGCTACACCGATTCCCACGTACGCCATAAATACCAATTATTTCCATAAACGGCTAACCTTTGCGTTACTACATATGGTATACGTTTAAATGTCTATTAACAAATGGTTTACGCGCAATTTCGAGAGAACACACATGGTGGACCACTGCAGATTATCATTACTTTCTGTAAGCACTCACAACACTGTTACAACAAAATCCAGTTAAAACTGTTCATATTATAAGTTTCGATTAGCTGAGAGGGTTTTATTTAAATGACGATTTCGATGGCTTTCAGCCAAAATATTGTATCTCTGATTGTAGTAGAAAATTAGTTTAAAGTATGTTTTAAAATATTGCATCTCCAATCCTACTATTTCAAACATTATATACATATTCCAATATGTTGTAAATCTTCCAGGATTTTCCTATGTGCGAAATTACAGTTTTCTCAATATTACGGTTTTTGGAGATGCAATATTTTAACTTTAAGCAGTTTAAGCCATTGATTTGCAAAAACCTTATAGGAAGTTGATTTGTAGACTAGAAATGAAAATAGATTGTGTTCGTCTTGCTCCATAAAGCTATATTAGAAGACGCTTAGTAGTGAACGGAAAAACAAGTCATATTTAATTAATTAATTTGATTGGGCCATAAAAGTTTTGTAAAGAAACTATATCTCTCTATAAGGAATCTCCGTTCGCATTGATAATTAATATGCGTGAAAAGGTAAATCTTAAAAGAAATTCGTTAAAAATAGGCTATGATTTTTCACCAAGGTATTACTGCTATAAAGATTTTCATGGGTTAATGTTTCAATAATTATATTCTCTATCGTAATAATCAAGGTTACCTTCTCAAATAAATCACCACCGAATCCATTGAAGACGATCATTGATGAAGTCATCGTAAGAGAGCAACTTGTCTGACACCTCGCCGCTTAAAATGTTTGACCAACTAAGAAAATAAACAAAACACCCCACCAAAAGCCGCGAGACTGGCTAATAAAAAATGTGTTGTCGTTTTTCGTGTCGTGTCTAAAAAGGCGGGCGTCAGAGATTTTGTTTTTCGAACGAGGGGTCTGCCCTGCCATAAAGCTGCGGTTACGTGCAATCGAAATAATTTGTTTACAGTCTTGTAGAATGCGCGCGCGCGGCATTTTTATACGTCTTCAAGTTGGTACATTAGTATGAAATTAAGCCTCGAAAAATTTTGATCATACATGATGATTATTCTATCACACATTTTACGATCTTTTGATTTCTAAAAGAGATTTTCGACACCCTGTAAGTCACATTTTTAATGAAATAATCATTGTAATATGTAATTAATAAAAACACAATAATCCTTTGGAATGAAGTACAAAGGATTATTGTGTTTTTATTAATATAATGCCTTCCCACCAAGTATTGACAGTGAATACCCTAAAAGTGAGTAATATGTAATGCTCATAGTGTCCAGAATTTAAAAACAAAAAATCACAAATTCTGTAAAAGTGTTAATCAAAAAATATATTTAAAACGAGACATAAATACACATCTTTTGGTGGAGGTAAATCATCATTCTACCAATATTATTTTGTTAGATATAATTGAATATTAGTTATGTTTTATACTCCAAAGTTTTAGTCTTCGGTTGTGTATTCAGAAATTCTAATAAATATAAAATAATGTTATGATATGATGAAGAGATGTAATGTAATAAGATGTGCAATTTCCTTATTTGTAGTACTTAACATTACAGCTAAAATAAGATATTTTATTTCACATATTTTAAACGAACAATTTTATTTAAATTATTTTATTGAGATTATTAGATTTTTTTAGCGCCCCCAATGAACTGAAAGTCAAAATAATTTATAGTAAAGAATCTTTTTATTAAGAGTGCCATGGCTCCAAGACAAACATCTTAAATGACGAAAAGAGTTTTAATACGTGTTCTCTAGTAGTGATTTAATTTAAAAAAAAACAGCATTAAAACTCAGATATTTTTTTTTAAAGTTGTAATAATTTTGAATAATATATCTTACGTATATAATGACGGGCCGCCCTTGAAATTTACCTTTGCGTAAGACAGGTAGCCAATGCATACTGTCCGCATTCTGAATAATAATGACTACGGCACTGAGTTGTTTATTTTCATTCTTTATTCGACTTGCTATGAAAGTATATCTTCCCCTGGAAATGTACTCACATGCAATTTAATTAAATTGCTTCCGCATTAAACACTAATGTTAGATTTTGTTATTTACTTTATCATTATGAGAATTAGCATATCTATGGAACTTTATTTACGTATCATTTCAACGTGCGGTTATTTTCTCTGAGCAACGTTTTACTACCATCTATATTTTGAATTTGCGAGGGTTAATAACATAGCGGATAATGTGATGTTAGTTCTCACAGTAAAGTTGGCGCTGAAAGTTTTCGGTCTGACAGTTTTAATTTTTTCAACGAGTCTTCGCGCCCCAATATATCTATGAAGAGCGTAGTGATTGCAATATCACTATAGTCAAAACCAGCATCTTGGTATTCATCGTGTTTTTTTGCAATACCGAGATCAGTCTTGAATGAAAATATTCCGGTATTGAAAGTTAACTAAATTCAAACTTTGAACTTATAGAAACCATAACATATCTTAATACAATTGTTCGCAATGAATTGAAATATTTTAAATATATCAAGATGTATTATTATTTTAAGAAACCGTTATTTATGAAAAACACCAGTTTATGATACATTTTCTAGATCTATGATCTATCTTTATAACGATTTCGATTTACTCGCCCGGTATTGCGATTTTAATTTGTATTACCGGTATTTTATTTGAAATACCGATATACCGTTATTTAAATCCCTAGTTTGGAGGACTTTTGTGTATAACTTTACATGCGAGAAAAAATGTGAAACAATGGAGTTGTGCGCTTAACTCCTCCATGCTCATGATGCATTCATAGCTAGTTGAGCCATTGAACCATTCAAGCATTTTAAGCATTTATAAATAAAATGAGGGTGAAAATTAGACCTAGAATATATTTTCAAGCATATATACATTTTTTATTATACATAATTATTTTTAGCTTCTAACATAGGTTTAAATACTGTCAATAAACAGTGAAACTGAGATGCCATCATGGCAGGGAACGTGATTTTTTAGGATGGCATGTTACGGGTTAAGTATAAAGTTTAAATTGAATGAGCGAATTTTAAACGTGTAAAAATCAGTTATACTGTAAACCAAGAAGATGATTCGTGTTTTTGACAATTTGATCATTCATTGACAGATAGTTATATAAATTTTCTACCACCAAACCTTACCTATGCTTTAATAATTTTTACCCGTTTATTGTAAAATGGACGTATAATTATAAGTTCGCCCGTCATAGATATTATATACAGAGGAAAGCTTTTCCCAAAAGGCATGTTTCTTTTCCATGCTTATTTCGTTCTTTCATAAACATCTTTAAAACTAGTATAACCATTCTCATTAAACACCTTATGTTAAATTTCTTTATTATTAATCCATGTATTAATATATTGTTATACAATATAAATAATATGTAACTACACTATAAAACAAACGATTGGTTATTATAAAACCGTATATTATAGTAATTATTCATAAATTATATATTAAAAAATTTCAAATATTGTCAGAAAAAAATATAATTGCTACTGAAATAACGATCAAATGTATTTTATAACTGTCATGTAACAAAATACTTTGAACTTTTTTAAAAATATTTTTTAGAATGGTTTTTCTTCGTTTCTTTTTGTGTCAAATAATTTCATTACAGAACGCTATAATTCGACCATATATATACAAAAGACGTTGAGTTGGAGGAAAGTTTGTTTAACCTCATGCACCATCGGCAAGTCTTTCAAGAAGTTTACCTTACTGTCCACACCTTTAAAGCGTTGAAAATTTTACCACCTATAAAAAAGCCTGTATGTCTTGTTTTCATTATAATATTTTACGCAAGTATTTAATTTCCATTAAATTTACTTAAATTGAAAGAAATGTCTTCAGCGCAATGTAGAGGCAAAAAAATAATAAACGAATGACCACTTAGCCAAAATTAAATTCAAATTTTTTATTTTTCTCTTATCGCGGCCGTATATTACCAATAAATATCGCCGTTGGCCACAATAAATAAAATTTTATTACTACTTTTTGCCGTTATTGTCCTTATTCTTGAGACACTTTATCTTTGATAAATATCGCTGCAACAGAATACCTTCGCTGATCCTTCGCGTGCTCTTAAACAATAAAAACGTATTGTAATCAATGATGGAATACCTTCATTGTGGCAGGCTTATTCTTATATTATATTTTTCTCGTCTTCCTTAAAACACTCAAAATATTATAATTTACGTCGTTTACTTTAAATTCATAGAAATGAGCAATGGAGGCTTTTTGGAATCATGTCTACTCCCACTACGCAGATTAATATACATATATTCCGTTTTTTTTTAATTATTTTAAAAATAAATTTGTATTTACTATTAAGATGTGCAAAATTTCTTTCTCATTTAACATACCACTTTAGCAGAATACATAGGTATAAAACAAATGATTTATGCATTCAAATTGTATTGTCACTATCTCTAAGATATAGACGATTCCGCTTTGGAAAACGCTAATGTATGCTCGACTGAGTTGCAATTTCGGTTCAAGATGCAAATCCGTAAGGCGGCCATTACGCCGATATCTCCTCGGAAATCACATTCGCCCTTAAAAATGCGATATCGCTCCTTTATAACCTGAATTTAATTCCATAATTTACGTTTCAAGGGAAGACGAGATAATCGGCAGAGCATCTATATGGGACTGGTCCGTCGGTAGTACAGACGCCTGTTTTATCGACAGCGCGATCGTGGCCGACTGATTCCAAATATTATTCAAATCTCATTACAATGGAACGTCATTATTTCAATTTGGTAATGTTGTCACTTTTTAAAAATAAATAACAGAAAATATCAACCATGAACAAACGATTAATTGGCGATTTTTTTACAACGTTTCTGATCAAAATTGACATATCAATTTTATTTTCTTATTATTAATTATTTTATCCACATACATGTTTAATATGCAATTAAATATGATAATATTGTTATGTATATTAACGGCAGCAAACGAAACCGGTTTAGCCAGCTAATGTTTCAAAGAGTAATAATTTGATAAACTATTACAGTTTTAAAATAAAATAATTTGTTCTTATAGAATATCGTCACACAGAAGTTGGTTGGGAAAAATTTGATAGTTCTGAGTAAACAAGAAATTTTGGCTTTCAGGGCAAAGCCTCTGCCTCGATATTTTATTTAACATATTAATACCAAAATAGAGATGTATTGACAGTGAAAATTGGTTACATTTAAATTTATGTTAATAATAATAACCGAAAGCATTTTGTTTTTCAAACATGTTTCAAAAATACACCGATTTAATATTCCAGGCAAATAATTTTATTTTTTTAACTCATTTTTTAACTTCAATTTTTTCCACTACCGTGACGATATGTTAGACAATTGTTATGTTAATAAGTTTCTGATGCAAGCTTGTTTGCAGCTATAGCAACGCAAATACAATATACATTTTTTTGCTTGCTATATTTGCACCGAATTAACATGTACAGTGGATCAAAAGGTAAGACATTTTTATCCATCATCCAGGTTGTCAATAATAAACACAAAATCATTGTTATACGGTAAATGGAGAAAAATACAAGAAATATAAACTGGAGGTGATAGCAGTTTCGACTTTTGAGTCATAGAATCTTTTATGAAGTCAACAAATCTTTTGATTTTATACTATATATTTTGTCCTTAGACAATTTCGCTTTTTTACCTTATCGTAAAAACTATTCTTTTTTACAACAGACATCGAAACATGTTTCAAAAACGCATGTTTATTGTATGTATTACTATCCAAAGCGATATTTTAAATTCAATGAATTGGATGTTTGAGATGATATAAATTGGTGAGTTAATATTTTAACTTTTTATTTTTGCCACGCTCTATGGTTTACTATACAAATAATGCTTTCAGACACACAATGGTTATAATAAACATTACAATAAACTCGATTTCATATAGTCACATTAAATGTGACTCTAAAACCGTGCATGTAATATAATTTATTACCTGGTTAAAAGTATGAAAATAATGCACTATAAATATACACCTACTAAACTTTAATATTCCAATAAATTTATTTGTTATTATTACGTTTGCACTTGCTACCCCTGAAATCAAATATGATCAGTTTTCCATTAGCTTCGTTATTTCATATCTTAACTGAAGGGTAATTTCAACAACGGGGTTTCTTAAACTGTAAGTTTTGTACGATTTTAGTATATGATATAATATGTGTGCTCCGTTTTTAGTATTTTCTAAGACTGTTGATAAATGAAAGTGGAATAAAAAAAAAATGGCAATCGAATCATTTTAGAAAAAGTTTAAGATTTCAACTGAAGGTGCTTGGTGGAATTTCAATATTACATTCACACAAGTTTACTTACAAACTTGTGTGAATGTACATAATTTGAACGATTCAAATTTAATTTTTGAATAGAGTGAAAACACCTCTAACGCCCATTCTTTGATATATATTTGTATTATTTTACCAGAAGACTACTGTGCTAATGAATAATATACATTTTTACAACTTCCGCTCGTGATTTGGAACATGTAGTCTCCTCGCGAAGCATCTCGACAAACCTTTGTTTACGAGAACTATTTGTTAACTAGTTGCTCAATCAGTTTTTCGGAAAGCGTTAGAATATAATTTTGTCACCCTATAGGGTGGTAAGAACTTTGCTTTGATATCAGGAAGGTCAATATCACATGTAGATTTTTTTATACCTAAAATTAACTCATTGGACATTGTCCTGATGTATCTTTTCTTCGGGTTGGTGGGTGGCTCATAAAAATTCTAATCGAGTTTAACTCACACTAGTTACCGTTAACGTTAGTTGTAACGATTTTTTTTATTTATTCTATAAAGCTAAAAACAAAACATTGGGCTAATAAATGGCAGTAAGTTTTCGTATAGCTAAAAAATCACAGTTTATGTAACTTTATGCACGATTTTCTACTTATAATTAAAAAAATATTAATTAAATAAATTGGAAAAAATATGAAGGGTAAATATGTATTTTACAATTGAGTATAAGAATAAAAGATAAAATCGATTTCTGTAATTTTCTAGACTTTTCGTAGTCATCTATGCATTTAAGAGTTAAAATCAAACTAAACGCCACTTTTTGCAAACGAATCAATCATGATATTCATTAAAAATATATAAAACCATAAATTTAAAAATGCATTTACTAGATTAATGAACAGATAATATGTTTGTGCGCAAATCTGCGTTGGATTTTTGAATTGTCTCTACTGTGAAAAGAAACAGTTGAAAAAATGTATTTACTTATCTCGAGTGATATGAAATTCTAAAAAACTCTGTTGTTCGAGAAATTGCGTGATTTTGGGAAACGCTGTTTCATAAAATGATAACAGTGCTCCCGTCGAAAAATACGTGGGAATAAAGCAGTAAAGACAAGTAGTCTATCAAGAGGCGACTGCATCAAGATAAAATAATGCTCCTAATGGACTCGGCGCTGCCAGATAACGGCCGAGAGAGGGTCATTAAAAGTGCACGGTGCCCACAAACTACCTACTCGTCAAAACTTGTGCTCACATATCGAAAATGGTTCGTATTTCATTTTTTCTTCGCAAATTCATCTTCATCTAGGTCTGTAAATGGAATAATAAGGTCGTATTTGAGATTACAGATATATTTATAATAGAAATTAAAACATATTTTAGTACAGATCAAGGAAGATTTCATTTATCACGAGTATTATCAGTGAATTGCAACCATGAGTTGACAGCTTAAAGTTATGTGATGTAAACCCAAAATAATCTTGAGGGGAAACGACACCATAAGACCCTATGCCTAGATTATTTATTTGATATTTCCCAGTACATTTGTTTAACCCGCTAACTTTTCAATGAAATTTTGAGTTTTTTAATTGAACATTTACAGTGGAACTCCGATAAATCGTTATAAAGGCTACTACAAAACGATGATTGTGGGAAAACGATCAATTCGAAAAACGAAAGACCAGTGTTTAACATTAGTAAGTAAATGTTTAGTAGCAAAATATAATCTCATGCTACTCTAAAACGAATCAACTGCATGACATATTATTTTTAAACTACCATGATAATATATTAATTAGTGTAATATTACATTTTCAATTATCGCCGTAAATACATATACAGCTGACAACATCTTCGCTGTGATTGTGCACGGTCAGTAAAGGATTATGTACTTGGGAGAACCCAGGAGCAATACCTGTTGCATTCCCCGTTATTCAAATAACATAAAAGCGTTGCAAAATTAAAACACTAAATGAGAGTAATTATTAAAAAAAAATTGAAATATATAATCATTTTATAATATATGCTATTTTGAGGCCCTGAACGCGCCTCCTATGGGGTAATCTGCCATTGCGCACAGTTGATTGCTGTAAATCAGTGGTTCCTGTGGACCCCCAGGGGTCCGTGAGACCGTTGAGGGAGTCCGTAACTTAAAAATCATTTGGGGGTGCAAGGAAACGTCAATTTGAGCGACTGACTAACAAACAGTTCTCGTAGAAAAACATCTATTAAGATACCTCCATTAGGAAGCCATTTGCTCCACATTGGAAGCAGGCATGGAAAAAAAATACCTTTCAATTCATTAACTTTATTATTTCACTTGGGGGTCCACGGTCAGGTTTTTGCTATGAAAGGAGTCCATGAGCATAATAAGTTTGGGAATCATGGCTGTAAATGATGTCAACGTGTAGAAATGTTGTATCAATATTTTTTTTCTAAAGTCACATTATTGATGTATTTTTTCATTTCTCAACTTCTAGCTAATCTATCATTTCTAATCTAGCTTAATCTAGCTTAATCTAGCATTTTTGACTAAGCTTTTAACAATTACTTTACCTCGCGTGGTACGAAATGTATATACCCGATGTGACATATTTTTATATGTCCGTCAATCTGTTTGTGAGCACCGTGTAGTTATTGAATATTTTGTGGCATAGTGAGTGGCTGATTGGAAGGCACATGACGGGTTATCTGTTGACATCGCGACGGGGGCATTTTGAATTTATAATTATCGCTTGTTATGAAATTTATCATGTTAGATGTTTTAACTGGACCTGCTAATGAGGTAGCAGCGGAATTTCTAGATAAATTATTTTTGAATAAAAAAAATAACTCACCTACTCTTGACCGATATAAAAATGACGGGTTTTCGTAGGTGACCGCTGTCTTATCTTGAAATTATTTTTGAAATAAATCATTAATTTTTCCTTAAAGTATTTTCATAAATCAGTTTCTCTGACTAACTGCACAAATGTTGCCACTGTATGTATATAAAATTTACTTTCAACGTAAATGTCATTAATGTGAAATGCATAAAAAGAAAACACTCAAATAATTGTCGGATCCGTGGCGCAGTGGTCAACGTCGTTTGCTTCTTCTTTTTCCCATTTATAAAATAACAATGCGTAGTAAGAGCAAATAATCAACCACTAGTCCTGTACTAGCCCCTCCATTCTATCCTTAATCTCTTAAAAAAACAGAGGTTGAACAACTATTTATTTATTGGCATTTAGAACTCCATTATATTAGGGTAAAAATATCAACGTATTTTATTTCTACAGTTTTTAATATTTTTTATGCGTTGATAGCTATTTCGGCTTTCGCCATTGTCAGATCTAGTTCTACTATTGTAGAACAACTAAGTAACAATAACGTTCTTACGTGACGGAATACACACTGTAAAAAGAGTGTGAAGCCATAACGAGTGGTGGTTGTTACGGGGTTGAGTATTATATTAAAACTAAAAAAACTGTGTAACAAGCAGTTCTCGTAAGAAAACTTCTTTTGAGAGATACTTCAGTTAAGAAGACACATGCTCCATATTAGATTATAATCAAATGTTTCGTTGTGAGGAAAAATTTTGACAATTTCAGAGTAGGTAATACAATTTACAAAGATACATCTAATGGGCTTGTCTTGTGCTACACTTTTCAGTCACTGGCAAAAAAAATCGTCTGATTCATTTGATAAATCTTTTAGACATACGAATCTTATCTAATACTGTAATCTTACCTAATACTTCTTGATTGTGCTTGAAAATAATTCTGGATAAATTATTGTCACTCGTTATGTTGTGCTACGCCACTTCCTACGGGATTTATCTGTCGAAGAAGTTAACATCTGAATCTAACTTCCGGGTGAACATTAAACTAGTGCTCTTATATTATGATTTAATAACAAAAGGTATTTTTTTCATTGTACGTTAAATTAATTATTATTACATATATGCAGTAAAATATTATTAAAATAAATCACAAAATCACTTTTAAGTGGTGTTCTCTGTCAATTGTTGTTGTAAAGGCGTTACATTTAGGGCATCCAATCCCGGAATCCCGTTCAATTTTCTGATCCCGAAATTCCGGGATTGAGATGGCCGCGATCCCGGGATTTCGGGATTGAGAAATTTTGACCAAATTCTCGAAATTTACACGAAATTGGTAAATTCAAGATTTCAAATTCCTCGGTGAGCTAAAAAAAAAAAACGAGTTTCTGTGAGATTCTGGGAAAAAGTATACCAAATCGGAGATTTCAAATTTCTCGGTGAGCTAAAAAAAAAAAAACGAGTTTTCGTGAGATTCTGGGAAAAAGTATAGCAAATTGAGGATTTCAAATTCCTCGGTGAGAAAATCTCAATTCCGGGATCCCGGGATTCAAAATAAATCAATCCCGAAATCCCGGGATTGGAAAAAGGCTTCGGGATTGGATACCCTAGTTACATTAATAATTCAAACTGTATTTTGTACTAATCTTACATTTATCGAAAAATGTGAAATTATTACGAAAGAATATTTAATTATAGACACTACAAAATCCTGTAATGTCTTTTATTTAGTGAAACACTTTCAATTATGATAGTTAAGTATTTAATAAATGAAAATCCATTGCATATTAAAGTATTTTTAATCTCCTGCAATAAATAATTTTAATAAGATTAATTTCCGTTTGCATATTTTTTCCATTAAGATATTAATTATAGCGAGTAACTTTCGAGAGTCATAATACCTAATTGCTTTTTATGCACCAAAATCTGACGCTGGGCTCTCGTGAATGACGGAATTGTTTTCATTTGAGCTAATTATTATCGAAAGTTTTTTTTGGTTAGACCAGTTTGTATCCGACATTTAATTGATATTTGTGATTACAATTTTATCATTATCATATTTGTTATCCGCAAATCATTTATCAAATATATTATCAGCGCTTGTATGCAAGTAGCACTTAAATGTACGCCTTCTATAAAAAGTGAGTTCATGTTACTATTTCCCGTTAAAAAAATATTTTTTGAATGTGTTCACAGCAGTAAATAATTATATACGTACAAATTTTTCTAACTATTTACAAATAAAATCACTTTTAACTAATTAAACAATGGCATTTATAATCATATTAAGTCCAATGTTTAAAAGTATTGTTGATATCTGATTTTGAGTGTCAAACAGAACATTATTATCCTTCAACTCATCCAGTACTCAAGGTTGTATCCAACACCACCTCTCTTAAAAGAACTATCCAGAAAAAAATGAGTATTACGCTTTTTTACAATTTTTAGTTGATTGATAGATTTTGTTTAGCAATAGATACATCCTAGTAATTATCTAGTTATATCTTTAAAAACTTGAACGAATTAATAACAATTAGGTTTCGTATAAAAATTTATATTAAAATGCTACAAAAGTAGTTTAAAAAATGTTTAAATCACGCCCACTCTTCCGTACATACAAAAATGACTAAGTTTTTTAATAAATAGAACAAGCTCACAATGAGAGAGGTTGGTGTTAATCATTTTGTATTATTGTATTTTTTTTTTTGTAAATGTAATGAACATCTACCAAAAATTGAATCTCAACCTAATATCAATATTACTCGAAAAATATTTAAATAAAGCAAAAAACCTATAACCAATAATTGGGATCTCAATACCGGGTGAGTAAATCAAAATCGATATTTCATGTAAAATACCACCCTTAAAAAATATATCATATTGATAAACGGGTGAAGTTTTTGAATAACGGTTTCTTAACCCTTCCTTTACTATGCAAAAAAAGCACAAGCTCCTAAGCTGTGTATCCGTTACACATCAGGCAAACGGGAGTGAATCATGACAATTATATTACACTACTACAGCAGTACTACATATAATTGTCACGATTCACTCCCGTTAGCCTGATGTGTAACGGCTACACAGCTCAGGAGCTTGTGCTTTTTTGCATAGTAAGGGAAGGTTTAATTAACATAATAATTTTATTCATCATTCAAAGACTCATCATTTAATCCAGTATTTAAACAGCGATCCCTAGTTTTAACTGATATACACACTCTTACGATAGATTTTCCACTTATATTATATGTAGACGATAACTTATTACTTAAAAAGCGTTAAGCATTTTTTCATAAATATATCACAATAATTAAACAAGAATTTTCACGATTTTGTCACCATTGACAACTTAAATGAAAATAAAAAATTTAAAGTCCCTGTCTGAAATGGCCGCTATCACCAGAGGTAGTCATTTTAGTTACTCATTAGGCAATACCGGTCCTCGCTATGTCTACCATTGATTACACCAAGCATCCTCTTCGCGTGCCTTCTTTATCGCACTCCCGTCCTCCCAATCGCTCCCTCTCACACTGCCTTAAAATATCTTATTATTATTTACTCACATTGAGACGTCAGTAATTAGTCGACGGCGGGAAACGAACCCGACACCTCTGGGTTTTATTTGAAAACTCTATTTGTAAATGCTTCTGTATTACAAAGTTCTGAATTATTAATTGGACAGACTGCGACATACATGTGAGTGATTTTGTTATATCTACTTTTTCAGGTTTAGTGACTAATTAATAGTACTTGTTAATTAGTCTGTTTCAATAAATTACATTGTTTGTTTGTGAGTGAACAGCTTTAGATATATTAATACTATGTTCCTGAACGCGGGTAATTATTTAAATGCTGCTAATATTCATATGAGTGAAAGCATGATTACAATCACTCATATCTGTCAATCCTTGCACAACGGCGTATTAATTTCTTTTCATCAGTGTATCCTTGTTCTTCTCTATTGCCATTAGTATAAATAGTTTTATTTTTAATTAACTTGCAGAGAGGGCATTGAATAATTTAATTTTGGTTTACGGGGGGAGGGGTAGCTTAAAAAGTGGTTGTGATTGGAAATAATATTTTTTTTTTTTCATTATTAATGGGTTATGTAAATGACATTTTTTCTTTTTTATCAACAATCCTCATTCCCAAATATGTACATTTTAGTAAAACTGCGATATTAACATAGCCGTGAAAACTAAGATACTAGGGCTTATACAAAAAAATACTTTCAATATCTGCCTACCTCAATTTTCCCCGAAACGGTATGTTTTAAAACTATTTTTATTTATATAAAATACTAACAAAAAAAACGTATCCACTGATCTATCACTTAGTAACCAAATTTAGGTAACGATTTTTTTTTTCAAAAATAGAAAATTCTCATAGATTTTAAGGCACGTGTGTAATAGAAGATCTAAATTTGTTGTTATTTTATTTTTTGACTCGTTTGAACTGTATCCCAATCAAAATGCACGGCAAAAATATTTTCAAATTTAACTTAGAATATAATATTTGCAACACATTAATTCTAGTTTACCTACTGACTTTTCAACTACATATTTCGTGCAATTTTTCTAGTAATTATGGGTGATTTAAATCAAAATATTTGTACACTTTATTTTAATAAATAAAGTAATATTTATTGATATATTAAAAACCGAATAACCAACTTGAAAAAAACCGATTTTCGAATGTCGTTAATTTTTCTGAAAATCGGTTATAAAACCCGGTTATAAAACCGACATACCTTACTAGATACGGTTAAATTTATTAAACATGCGAAATGTGATGTCTTGAGTCGATTAAAAAACATTCTTATTTACTAAAGGAATTGTCTATTGTTTTAAAATATTGTAATACCCCATTCTATCTGAATACACCAGTGTCTGCCAAACTTTTTTCCTTTACGGCACAGTGATGAATGGAACTAGAACCGCGGCACACCAAGATGCCGCAGATTATAAACTCTTTTCTTTTTAGCTCATCGAGGAATTTGAAATCCTCGATTTGGTATACTTTTTCCACAGATTATCTCCATAACTCCTTTTTTTTAGCTCACCGAGGAATTTAAAATCATTTTCTTCCACCGCGGCACACCTGGGACTTCTTGCGGCACACAGTTTGGCAGACACTGGAATACACGATTAATGGGAAATAAGTCGTTTACTTATGACTGATTTTAGACAAAGTAATAATTATACCATAGCAAAGAAAATCTGCAAAGCTTTCATAGTGGATCATTATTAATGATGTCTTTTTTGATACGGTATTATATTATATTTACAACGGTAGTTTAGTATAAAGAAAATGGATGACGATAGTCAGTGTATAAATTATTATATAATATGTACTTTCTCATTAATATTAAATTACAATTAACGTTTATGAAACAAAAATCTGCTGCATAATGTAACGTTCACGTAATAGATAATGAAAGCACAGATGAAAGCTTTTTGAGGTATATTAACAATTTTAAATGAAAGCTTTATATAATTTTGATATTGAATACAAAGTCACTTTTACGGTGTTCGCTGTCAATGCTTGGTGAAAAGTCATTGCATGAAAAAAACACTATATTATACTTATAAAGTATTTAATATTTCCACAAGTGATCAATAATGTATTAAAACAATATACATATATTGATATACAGCTATTTGTACAATACAAGTAAGGCTATAAAGCAGGCATGGGCAACCTTTCCTAGATCTGGGGCCAACTTATCATTCCGTCTCCGAGTCAAAGGCCGTACCAAATTATTAAACATAATAAAGAACCTAGTATTAAATTAAAAACACGTTGCTACTTTTTATATATTTTATAATTTATATAATAAACGACATATTAATACTATATACCGATTACAAAATTTAGTGTGAAGATTGGCCTTGAACATGAATTACGAGACTAGCAATATTGGCTCCCTAAAACTATTAATTTCTTTCTCTATTACTTCGCCAAGATGAATCAGGGCCGGACAAAATAGCTCGGCGGGCCGGTGGTTGCTCATATATGCTATAAAGGGTGCTGTATTTATTATTATTTTGTAATTGATTACAAAGTATTATTTAGCCATCGCATAAAATAATGAAATTTGATATAAAGCATACTGATTATTTTACAGTTCTTTATCAGCAGTATAATAATTTAAAAATATTAAAAGGTTTGTAAAATGCGTAAAACAATACGCTACTTAGACTTAGGACTAATCACTGTGTAATATGTATATGGAAAATTCTTTCTTTATCTCAACCTTATTTAGGTCACTAAAAGAAGTGTATTAATATCTGTATTTATTCGCAAAAATGGTAGATTTTATGCTGAAAAATAAGCAAAACTAAATTCAGGATAATTTTTAACGGTCCGGGGTAGTAAAATAAATTTACCACTGTATAGATTATCACGTGTAAATATTTAAAGCACCATTTCCCCTAAAAATTTCAGCATTGTTGAAACATTCCGTTTACATCAATCAACATTTTCTAAGGGTTGCGGGGAAGCACCTCACCCCTTCCAATCTTTCATACAATAAATCTGAAAGTATTAAAAACAAAAGCAGTGGCGTGCGGGACGAGGGCGGTAATACAATTTCACGGGTGACTCTGCTAAGTCGTTTTATTTGCATGTAAGGGATACGCCTCTTGCCGCAATAATTTACAGAGACGGCACATAGTTATTTTAAAAGAGCTTGTTAATTATCAATTTAATGTCTTTCACTTACTATACATACATGGTTAATAAAATATATTTATAAGTTTAAATCTACAACCATATTTATGCAACTAATTGGCCCAACAGAATTGTAAAAAAATATAAAATAAAATAGACAGTTTTTTATAGTCATTATTAACTACTAATATAAAATGTGAATGTCGTAAATCCGTAACTAAGATTTTACAAATAATACAAATAAAATAGAATAAAAGGTCTTGTATGAGAATTGAAATATTTAACTTTTTCAATCGCAAAAAACTCGAATGTCCAAATTATGTAATTATGCTAATATGATAAATATCATGCTCATGTTCATGCTCATGCTCAGCTAAAAGAATCATTGTTATATTTTACTAGGTAGCAGTGCCACCTGGCAACATTCAATAAATACGTTTAATGCTTTCGATGTGCTGTCATAGAGTGTGTGTGCGTTGTATATAAAAGACACACTGACACACAAGCGAAGACTACTATTGTAGTTATTATACACAAATAATTTTTAAAAAAACAAGAAAATATACGATACAGAACTAAGAGATTTTCACTCTCGTTTTGAACAGTAGACTAACCTCAGACTTAAAATACACGTAATATCCTAACTAAAAACTTATTTGTATGGTTGATATGATTTTATCGAGACAGCGATATTTATTAACTTTTCCGTTTCTAAGCTCAAGAAATGCGACCCCAATACCAACATGTTCGTAATTATCTATTTTAATATGGGTGATACAATGTTTATAATTAAGGTATTCTTATATCATAGTTTTTTGGACCTTTTGTAGTTTATATAAGTATGCAATAACGCTTATCAGCTGATTAGCGCCCGCGATAACGATTGTTCGTATGATAATTTAGAACGCTGAGAACACTCTTCAGTAGTCAATTCATATGTGTGCTGACATGACGTCTTTTTTACGCGCAACTTAAAATATGATTATTTATTAAAAAACCACAGATTTTTATAAAAAAATGTATGAGGAATGATGCAAAGAGATATTTTTAAGCCGTTGGACTATTTTTTTTTTTTGAAATTCATAAGAATAAGGCCAATAATGAGGAAACCACTGGGGTCAAAAAAGACCCCCATCGGCTGACAAGTATTTTTCTAGTCTCCGAGCCGCAAGAGTTAATGAAACACAGTTTTGAATTTGTCACTTGGACAAAAATCATCTCTCTGGAAATGTTTTTAAAACATTAGAAGCTACCCCTTTTTAAACTAATGTTCAATTTATTATATATCGACCTATGGAGATCGCCAGTATCATTCCATACAATATGGCGATTATATACGTCATATTAATATATCAAATAGATGATTCAGTTTGCAGAAAACATTTTTCATGACAATGGTGTGACCGAGCAAACATTTGACGGTGTTATTTTTAGCACGCGCCGCCGCTGTCAACACGGTAACCCAGAAATATGAGTGTATTATTTATATTTATTTGTGTTAGAGCGACAGAAAAATTCTAGCTTATCAGTTAGTCGGTACAACATTTTTGGCATTAGCATAACGGTAATAATTAACATTTTTCTAGATAAAGTCAGCGTTTATTACTGCCGCCGAGGCGTGGCGCTGCGGTCGCCTGCCCTGCGTGCAACTACAACTAGCGTGGAAACAAACCCATGTTTTCCCAAAAAAAAAAAACCACGAAAAACTATTCCTAAATTCAAAATTGTATTTCATTGTAAAAAGTTAACGAGCATGTAGACAATTTTCATATCCAGCAATATCAATTATGTATTAAATTTTGACATCAAATATAAGTAAAAATATACAATCAAATCAAACAACAGCAGTCAAATTATAAATGCTTTTACATATCTGCAGTCAATTTCGATTGACCGACAGTGGTCCGCCAACCATCATTGGTTAAAAACATTGATGTGCAAATTGATCAAGATTTAAAATCATAACTATTGTAAAAACATATCTGTAACACTATTTTGTACTAATTCTACAGTGTGGGCCCATTAGAGGTGAATTGAGCAAAGTGGTAATTTAGAATAAAAGTAAGATGCGTTGTAATATTCTACACGTCTTAAAGTATCGTAAAAGTTAAGTAACCTCAGTTAATACACATTGCAATAGCGTTATCAACGTAAAATAAGAATATGCAATCTACCAAAACACCAAATAAAGACGTGGTTGTACTTAAAAGTAAAAGAAAAAAGTTTTACCTTTTTATTATAATAGTTGGCTCACATCACATATCGAGGGCCCACTTATTTATTAAGATCGGTTTCGCTCAGCATCAAATGATAGAAATATACATTGATAGTAATTTATACAAAAACATGCATGACTAAAAAGGGTGTAGCAAATAATTATTTTATAATAAAAACATTAATAGTTGATATTAAGCCGATTATAAATAAAATGTTTTAGACCTCTTACAAATATTTGTTACTAATTCTCAATTAAATGTAATGCCTTTCCACCAAGTATTGACAGTGAACATCATACAAGTGATTATATCCAAATATTAGCTAGTAGACATAATTCCTTGTGATTGAAAGTGTGGTTTCCTATCAAATGTCTTAATTATTATTCAAACACCATAAAATATCCCATCACAACAACTTATCTATAAAACTAGCGTTAGATTGAGCCTGATCCGGCAATGTCCAATAGGTAGGTGCTCACAACTCACAACTCACAAGCATTAATAAAGTATTAGTTTTATCGTCTTAAGTTTAACTATAAACTTCAAATGTGATTCTTTTAATACTTTAATATACCATACATAATTACAAGTGTGGCTGATGAAATGTAAAGTGGCAGTCTTAAAAATTACTTATAATCAATGTTGTAGTGGGGCGGGGGTGCTTTATGGATGATTTCTAAGCCTTGCGATAAATGATTATTTTTATGTTAGTATAATAAATTGATTTTTCCACTAATGTATTGAAAGAACATTTCGTTGGTGACGAAATTGGGTCATTGCGGTTAGAGAGCATTAAAATATTATAATTAATCAGCGCTTTTAGATTTTTTTTAGTTCGCACAAGTCCACTGAATATCAATATCAAATTTACGTTATTAAACTAAAATAGTTTTATTTTATATTCAAATAAAATATAGCAAATGTGCAATGAAAATATATATATCGTCGGTCGTTATGCAATAACGCGTTAGCGACAGTTTCATTGTATCGTATATTTGATAATTAATCTGTTTTTCCGCATATTCATTGAATACGAATCATTTTTTTTGTTGGCAACTTTTAATAACATTTTTTTAACATAAGTTATAAAAATCAGGATTAATTCTCTCTCTCTCTTGTACAGTCTATTTTTATGTCGCTAACGCGGTGTTGCATATCGAAAAAATATATATAAAACGTTTGCATAATAATATATGATAAACTTCTTATTAAAATTGTACAATAGTAAATAACTCTTTCCTTAACAAATATTTCAAATAACTAACAATGGTGGATTATCCTATAAGCGAATGAGGTGCGTGATTGGGGCTTCCGAATCTCAGGGACCTCCAAAATAGCTTATATTATCGAACCCATATACTTTTTGTTAAAAAAAATATTTTTACTATTTTACATGGAATTTTCTGATATTTTTAAGATATCCGGAAAATAGGGCCTCCCATGTGCTTAATTCACCACAGACGACTAACTTACCGTTGTTTTCCGTAAATCAATTTCTATCCAAATTTAAATGAATGGAACATGGATTCATAATCTTTTATCAATACCGATGTAATTTTAATATAAAGACTAAAATAAATAATCAGTACTATTTGGTGTCACCTATTCGTAAATGTGTAATATGTAATATACTTTATGCCACGCTTTGTTCGGTGAACTAGGTTTGAAATAATTTACATTGCTTAGCAGTGTTAATCCATCGATACATTTTCGAATCCGTAACGTATAAATAGATAATCTGAATACCGACCATAAATCTTGACGTGGTAGAGATCTTGCATTAATATAAGCTTTCAGTTATTTTGAATTTTAATTATCTGAATTTATTCATTTACATTAAGAGACTCCCAATAAATTACCAAAGCGAAAGATACCAAGAGATGGGCACGGAGCCGACTCAGTCTGTCTGATATCAGGCTACGTATTTTTTCGTCTTTTATTCTCTCGAAAAATAGATAAAACGCCAATGGGAGAAAAAATAAAAAGCATTTCTAGCTATGATACTTGAAAGATCAACCCGGGATTCGGTTTATCTTGAGCTGTTGTTACAATGTATTATTTACTGGCTCATACTATTCATGTCAAAGTTATGTCGCATTAACAGTTTTTTGAAAAAAAATATATTTTGGTTGCGATTTTTTTATTTTATTAAGCTAGAATAAAAAAATCTTATTGAAATAATAGGTATTTTGATTTGCGTTAATTTTCTGTAATGTTTCATGCTGCATAAACTGAATATAGATAATGGATGATATATATATATACTTAGTACAGTAGTCCTGTCCCAGCCTTATCATTCTATCCCTACTACTCTCTCTGAATAAGAAAGGTCGAGCAACTGAGTAACAAACAGTTCTCGTAGAAAACTTCTGTTGAGATACCTCCATAACGAGACCATGATTAAAAATCAATGTATATTATAATATTTCTGTACTATTCGTTTTGAAAAGACAAGAATAAAATTATTTATCCAGATTCTAGGGTCTGAGCATTCTAAATGTTATTGCACCAAAAAATTTCCTAATATTTAATGTAAAGAACATCATTTTTCAGGAGAGACAAAAAAGGAGAAGTTAATTAATAAAATGCATTTGCGATTGACATAAAAACATGAAATTTTTACGTTTTAATTCGTTATTTAACATTATTTTTTATTGACAACAGTTCTTTTTATATTTGAGATTTTAGTTTATCCATATTTTATTTATTTAGAAAGGGCTAGGACAGGACTAGTGATTAGCTAGTCGCTCTCGATATGCCCGTTTATAGGATAGGATGGGTGGGAGGGGGGAATTCCAGGCATCACATACATCCATGCCTTTGAACAGAAATTCCTAAATCGACTTAAAAATCAATTTATAAAACTGCCCGTACTGGGATTTGAACCCGTGACCTCCGTAGCGGTAGCCAATGACGTTGACCACTCGACCACACAGGCGGCCCTTTCCTTATATTCCTTACTCTCTTTGAAAAAAGAGAGGTTGAGCAACTGAGTAACAAGCAGTTCTCGTAGAAACACTTCTGTTGAGATAAACTCCATTAGGAGTCTATATGCTCTACATTGGGAGCGGACATGGTAAAAAAAAAAAATATTTACATAACTATCAAAAAAACGGTCTAAATAAAGTTGGTTTTTTGAATATTTCTTAGACACAAGAATATTTCTAAGAGTAACAAAAGATCTAAATGGCTCAGATTTTTAAAATAATAATAAAAATTTCTATATCCAAGATGCCAATCACGAGGCAGCACTTTTCGATAAAGCTCAGATATTATTTTCTACCGTTAAAAGGTCGAGTAGAGTGTTTACCCATCAGATCTGCCTGAGGTCTGCTCGTATCTTATGGATCTGAGGCATCAATAAATCAATTAGCCATTTGCTTTGATAGCATTAATTCCAGGACCGGTGCTAGATTAGTGCCAAATAAAATATAAGCGTGTGGCGCACAATAATATTTTTTTCGTGTAACGTTTATGAACCATACCAATAACAGTTTCATGGTTTATAGTGTCCGAAAATACATAGTGATAAAATATAATTATTGTATGTGATTTGATGTTGTTTGCACTCCTGAGACTATAACAGTACCTTAAGCAACACAACGTCGCCAATACTGCAAGAAGACGTACGTATCTTGGGTTTTGGTAAATTTGATAGGAAAGACAAAAAACGATTTTAATGTCGATTGGTATTACAATAATGAGTTGCGTTGCGCGTTTATAATAAAGACATATATGTATGTATGTATATACAAAAAAAATGCAATGATATACAGAGAAAAAAGTACTTTTTGATTTGATATAAATAAATTACGTATGCTTATTATAATAGGGTAAAAATAGCAACGTATTTAGTTCTACAGTTCTACTTATTATAATATTGACAATTGAACAATATTGATGACGATAATCTGAATTATAAAAAGAGAATATTGTCGTATGATATAAATATTTTTTTGTAGGAAGATATAAATCAATGATATTTAAAAAAAACGTTTGACTTAAACTACACTAAAAACAGTTTAGCACATAAAGTGGTGAGATTTTCACAAATACTACGAACGCTTTTTAAAAGTCTATTATGAAATGCGCCACGCGTACTATTTTTAAATGAATTATTTAAAAGTAAAATTATACTGTCGATACCATTAAATATTACAACATATCGATGGCTTAGAGCTAAAATATTGTATCTCAATAAAGTAAAATATTTTGAAAACTTAATTTGAGATTTTACAAATCTCATTTAAATCGAAATATAAATATACTTTTATGTATGACGTCAGCAGAGACAATATTTTATTTGTTGTAAATACAATATTTTGATATAATTTCGTTTCGTTTCGATACAGTTCAAGTGCATTCGCGCACTGAGTAGTACCGGAAGATGCCGAGAGGCGAAACCCGGGTCGTGTTCGACCAAGATTTTTATGGAAGTGTACATAATGAAAATAATTCTAAATTAACAATATTTTGACATTAAAATTTTGTCTGGCATAAATATATATATATTGTTAAATAGGTACTATATTTATATATATAAATATTTATAATATGTTGGAATATGGAAATAATCTTTGAAATAGTAGGTTTGGAGATACAATATTGTATCCCTAAACTATCGAGATTGTATACAATATTATTAACTGACACAACACCTACTCACAAATGGGAGTTTTTCTTTTATTTTCTAAAATTCATATTTATCGATAGTTCTCAAAAAATGACACTATCATTAAACATGTTTTTTATTGCAATGTGAAACTGCATTTACATACTATCATACGACCTATAAAGTATCATGTTAGTCGATATATTGTATTAAATTTACATGCAATTCCAATAAAATGTGGCAATTACCACGAGATACTTTACTAAAATATTCCACATTCCTACAAAAAAAAGTAATCCACTTTTAACAGTAAGTATTTTCGAAACAAATTTCGAAACGTTTCTCAGAAAATGTTTATTAATCACGTCGATAAAATGCTCTTATTATCATAATGAAATAGGCAACCAATTTATCAACGCTCACTGATCTGATAAAAATATCATTAACAGCTAATCTACCAGATGCTTTATCCGGACCTGTTCGGAGGCCACTTTTTTGGGCGTCCTAATATAAATATTTTCATTCGAGCTAGATTGTATCAGCCTTCGACAGGGCTTTTAATAACAAAAAGTTGATCTACGATTTCTTGCTGGTGTTGTATTAAGAAAAAATAATTTACGTGACCGTTGGCTGTGAGACTGTGCTTATTAAATTTTAACTTAAAACAAATATTGACACAAACAATAGCTGCACGTTATATATCTCACATGACACTATATATTATCTGGACATATTTTTCAAAATGACTGAATATATTCTGTTCTTCCTTCAAAATTCCTAAAACTCAAGCATTAACAAACTAAAATTATTATAAGTGCCACTATATCAAATTATTTGGAACAGTTTACTGTATTAAATAAAAGGCCCATTAGAGGTGAAGTGAGCCAAGTGTTATTTTAGAAAAAAATATATTTTAGATGCTTTTTAAAATTCTATACAACATTAACATTTAAAAATTTCTAACATTATTTATTTTTTGTTATCATGTTTTCATTTCACTTGTAATTTGTAATTTTTAGGCGATGCATGAAGTTTTTCTTTTGGTAATAAGAGCTGCCAACATTTTTAATAGAGTTGTATACAAATATTGTGAATTTCATAAATTGACGCTACTTTTGTAATTTTTTCGTAGAAATTATATGATGAAAAATGCATTTGCTAGACACACGCGTGTATTTAATACTTATATTGTTTTAATCGGTGTTTTTTTTATTGATTGTATAAGCCTTGATAGACTGATAGAGAATTACAATTTTATTAAATTTCCATCCAATATAATATATCTTATATGATTAACTAAACGAATGGTATATAATACCGTCGGATAATGACCTATTAGAAACAAATGTTTTATTAAATATATTACATTATGAATTATCAAATATCTAAATCATTGAAATAATATTCCAAATGATACACGTTTGTATTTTTTTGTTTCTCAATAGCTTAGCTTGCCCATAATAATATTTTAATAGAAAGATCTATTATATTATAAACTGGAGAGAAAAACAGTCACTCAATTAGGAGCTTACACTACAAAGTGACTGTAATCTGACATGTGTTTAAAAATTATAATGCTGTTCAGCCATTTTCATTTTCTCAGTCAAAACAAACACATCAGATCTGTTGAAAGGATGACGCTTGCACGATAAGCATTTAATGCTATGTTTTTAACGCATCAATGCATTACTTATTTATTGAGGTTTAACAAAATAAATTCAAAATAAAACTTAACAATTTTCTATTAACAATCGAATACATAATTATATGTTTGTGTGCGAAATGTTCGATTTATCTGAACACGTGATTGACGTTTAAAATCGTTTTGAAAAAGAAACAATTTTCTTCTGAAGTTCTATTGATCGAAACCATAAACAATAAAACATTTATATGCTGTCTAGAAATATAATAATAAGAATGATTCGACAGATGAACTCTTATTATACTAAAAACATGGAAAATTAAAATAATATAGCTTTGAATATCCACTGTATGTACCTAATTGAAAATATTTTCTATTCGATTATAAAGTATTCATAAATAATATCGACCTAATGTTGGACATTATTCTGTATCATTCCATGAATGCGATATTATATTAACATTCTAGTGTCGTTCACGATCCAGGAAGCCTCGGTAGATGTCTTTGGAATGGGCTTAATGAATTTAATATCAGCAGCGATGCATAAGCGGACCGCAGAGATCAATTTCAGATAGTATTTCATAGAATTGTTTCAAATTTATTATTCAGCAGTGTATTTTCCCATCATAATAAAATATGACAGTGTATAACACTTGAGATTTTTTTTATTATTTTGTCAATTGACAATCAATTATGAGAACATTTGTAAAAATAAATAAAATAATATGTGTTACATTTCTAGGGCTTAAAGTCAAACAACGTTATCTACAAAAAAAAGTGTTTTTAGTTTATTTCTTTACTTTTCAAACAACATTATGTCAATCTTTTATGTATTCTTCTTAAATCACCAGTGAAGTTGTCCTTTTTTAATGTGTTTTATGATAATACATAAAAAATAGCTTCACCATATGCAGTATAAATGTTAAGTTACAAAATAATAGTAAGCGTTTTTTGGCTCTCCTGAAAAGTTACACTTTTGTAGATAATGTTGTATGACTTTAAGCCCTCGATGGATACCATATAAATCCAAATTTATGATTGTTTAATTATACTCAATCCGCAGTTCAATATATATATATACATATATTATAAATTAACAATTCTTTAATTTATCCGACAGCCATAAATATTTTTTCTATGCGAATCTTTAGCAACGTACAAGTACAAAAAAAGCTTTTCGTGAAGTATGATTCGAGTAAGAGAGAGCAAGACATATTAGGAATGATTCAAACGGTTGAATTTCACCTTAGTACTGAATTTAAGTCAACATTCATAAATGTTATTATAATTAAATACAAGAGCAAACGTCGTGAAGTATGGTATTATGACAACGTACTGTGGGACATTTTTTAAAGTATTCTGATAAAATCTTGTGAGCCGCAAATAGTTTTAGATGTAAATATTTTAAAAATTATAATTATAAAAAGCGTTTATAATTATGTGATAGTAAATGAATACTTTGAATAACAAAGTTTTTTCGGTTAATTGTAACGTACGATAATGTTATAATATTTCTTTATAAAAACGATACAAATCTACTAAAAAGTAAGTTTACTTTTGAGTATAACTCAATTATCACTCCCCTAGTGGAGGCGTGGAGTGAAGGCGTCGGTGGGGAGGTCTATTAATCTGGAGAAAGGGGCGTCGGGTGGCGGCGGCGGGGGTGCGTCGCCTGCAGCGCGGCTGGATTTATAACTTCCTGCACCGCCACTGGAGCGGATTTTGATAAGATCTATCGATCAGACGAAGCACATTAACATAACCAGATGATTTACAATCGTTCATATCTGTTTGCTTGAATGCACCTCAAGGAGGCAAAGATATTCTGATTAACTATCAAACATTTAGAGGCGTTTTACGATATGGTACATATATTTTAGTGTACTAGATGGTAACACAATAATTGTCTTCTGTGATAGCTTCAACTATTCATTCGTAACATTCATAATATTTAATTTTCGATTTGAAAGTAAGTCTTTTTATCATCAAAGAGCCAATAGGTCAGAAATTACTATAAACCTCTCAGAGCCGATCTATCGGTAGAAGTTTTATTTTATAATACTAGAAAAAACAGTAATATCTCGTATACATAGAATACAATAAATCAATAGTATGGCCACTTTTAATGTGTTCACTGTTAATACTTGGTGGAAAAGTATTATAAACAACAACAAAAAAACACTCTATTATACTAATTTTACATTTATTTTATAAGGTCAGTGCCGGTTTTTCCAATGACAATAAAATTTCAACTGATAATAATACACATTAATACAGTGATATTTATACTGCATCAAGTAAAACTAAATGGTGTAACGTGTTACCAACAATTGGTAATATAAATTTGAAATAAATTTACAGGTAAAGATACAAAGTATTGATAAGTGACAACAATTTACTATAATTAAAATGTTTAATACCTTTTAACAAATATATGATACTTGACATATATCCACTAGCATCAAAAGAAAATTAAGTTAGAGTGACTAGTCAGTAATTATTTCGTAGTGTCACTTCAAATATATGTTAAAATCCAGGATTTTTACAATATAATTTATAATACTACAATCACATTAATAAAATGTAGCTCATATATGCAGAAGTGAGCCAAATAGTATTTTACGAAAGAATGAGTTAGATGCGTAATAATATTATATTATTACGCATGTCATTATAATAATATAATGCATTATAATACATGTCTTATCGTAAAAGTTACGTGGCTCAGTAAATACGCACTGCAATAATGATATCCGTAAAATAAAAATATGCAATCCACCAAAACGTTATGCGACTAAATTATAATTTTACAGTATAAGTGACTCATAGCATGTACATATTCTGCAATATCAATCAAATGAAGTACATACTCGTAATAAATATATTTGTTTTTTAAAGCAAATTTTAATTTTAAAACACCTCTTTTCTTAGATCTTATTCCTAAAAACAACCAAATTTGTAAAGAATAATCCTGTTCGATCGTTTTTGCATTCATCGTTTTTTTTTAAATCTTTATCATGATTTAGATATGTATCAAATCTTTTTATAGCGGACACACGTGTCACAAGTTGTAACAGAATCAGTGGAATAACAAAGATATAGAATTACTTTTAAGGTGTTCACTGTCAATACTTGGTGGAATGGCATTATAATAAAAATAATAAAACATTTTTAGTACTTTTTCCACATAAAATTTATTAGATCAGGACCGGTTTCGCTCATCGCGAGCATTATCAACTGATAAGAAAAATACATAAACAGTGATATTTATACAAATTTAAATTGAAATAAAAGGTGTAAGCAACTATTAACAATTTAAAGGATTAACAAATTACATTATAATTACACAAGATTAAAATGCTTAACACCCATAACAATTAAAAAATCATCATCAAAGAATAATAAATCTAAGTGGCAAACGATGTCAATTATGAACACAATTAAAATTTGGGAAATTTTTAAGCAAAGTAAATATCCTAATGATGATTTTGTCACGCCCTTCTTTCGTTATCTTAAAACGTGATCCCACTGCATCAAGTGCTGAGAAGGTTAAAACTGTTATCGATGAGGCCAATGCGTGTTTCCCGACAGAACGTATGAAAAAAATGTACAAACTTATGAACCCCCAGTGTCCTAGACTTTATGGTTTGCCTAAAATTCACAAAATTAATACTCCCTTAAGGCCAGTAGTTTCATTCAATTCAGCACCTTCCTATAAACTAGCTAAAAATGCGAACCTACTTTTTAAATATAAATTAAATTTCAGTCCTAAATTTAGTATTAAAAATTCGATTGAGTTAGTAAATAAAATTAAAGATATCTCAGTTCCTTTAAATTCTAAGCTTGTTTCTTTTGATGTAGTAAGTTTATTTACGAGTGTCCCTATACCTGAGTTAAAGTTAGCTTTTTTAGACTTTATAGATAGTAAAAATCTTAATCCCTTGTTAGTTAATGATATTAAATCTATTGTCAATTGTTGTATTGACCAAAACTTCTTTAAATTCAATGATAAAATTTACCAACAGTTGAATGGGTTGGCAATGGGTAGCCCTTTGTCTCCTATTTTAGCTGATTTTTTCATGGATTTTTTAGAATCTAAAATCAGTAATTTTGATCTCTTTAGAAATGTCATTTACTGGTATAGATACGTAGATGACATCTTAGTACTTTGGGGAGGTACAGAGAGACAACTTAACCAATTCTTAAAACTTATAAATAACGTTAACCCGCATATTCAATTTACAATGGAGTTGGGGTTGAATAAAATAAACTTTTTGGATTTAACGATCGAGATTATTAATAATCGGCATTGTTTCAGTATATTTAGAAAAGATTCATACAGCGATAACATCATTAACAATTCTTCCAGACATCATATCTCGCATAAATTAGCAACCTTTCATTGCTTTATTCATCGTCTCTTGTTGATTCCGATGACTAAAGCTAGTTATGATTTTGAGTTAAATACGATAAAACAAATTGCAATGAATAATGGTTATGATTCGGATTTAATAGATCGTCTTTTATTTAAAAAACACAAAAAACTAGCTTTGATAAATGTAAGCTCTAGTTTGGTGATTAATGCACCAGTTGTTGAGAAACAATGGGTGAAATTGAGCTACTTGGGTAGTGTTTCAGAAAAGATTTCAAGGAAATTCAACAAAAACCTTTTTAATGTCACTTTTTATAATTCTTTTAACTTACAACGCATTTTAGTAAATTCTAAAGATAAACTCAACATTCTTAACCAAAGTGGCATATATTTAATTGATTGTGATTCTTGTGGAGCCAGGTATATTGGTCAAACGGGAAGAGCTTTTAATATCAGATTTAAAGAACATTTAGCCTGCTCACGTAAAGGGAATGAATTATCTTCATTTGGGAACCATTTGTTCCTAAATAAGCATACATTTGATATCTCTAAAAACTTTAAAATCCTGCATGTTAACAATAAATCTTTAAAACTTGATAAACAAGAGATCTTAGAAATCAATAGACATAAATTCTTGCCGAACTCAAATTTATTAAACGAACAGCTTGTATTTGCATCATCACCTTTGTTATATCCGTTTCATTAACCTAATTCTAGCCTATTATATTTCCATTTTTGTACTGTTTTATTTCTTTAGAATTTTAATTTTCTTAGTTTGTTTTTATTTTGTAAGAATTGATATTGCCTTTATTCTTTTCGCAGGATTCAATTTTGCTGGATTGAGCTCTACTGGTTTTTCCAAACTCAATTTTGAATCTTCATTACTGCTGATTTTGTTGCTTGTACATCATTGATTGGAAGCGGGAAAAACACCAAATCATCATTAGGATATTTACTTTGCTTAAAAATTTCCCAAATTTTAATTGTGTTCATAATTGACATCGTTTGCCACTTAGATTTATTATTCTTTGATGATGATTTTTTAATTGTTATGGGTGTTAAGCATTTTAATCTTGTGTAATTATAATGTAATTTGTTAATCCTTTAAATTGTTAATAGTTGCTTACACCTTTTATTTCAATTTAAATTTGTATAAATATCACTGTTTATGTATTTTTCTTATCAGTTGATAATGCTCGCGATGAGCGAAACCGGTCCTGATCTAATAAATTTTATGTGGAAAAAGTACTAAAAATGTTTTATTATTTTTATGATATAGAATTATACTTTATATTAGTAGTTTAATTGGGTAATAAATATAAATCTATCATGTAATTCAATATCACTGAGCATATATTATTAATTAAAATATCCATTATTAAAATATTATTAAATGTATTTCTTGCGTAACCGAAACTTTGAATTCATTATGCGTGTATAAAGTAAAGCCTCCGTTAATTACTGGATTCACAATTTTGACTGAAATTAAAACGGTGGAAAACATAATACAGATTCAACCATTATAATAATAATGAGCCCTCGCTATCTGCGATTGCATATTTTGAAACGTGTTCAGAGAAAATTGTAATTGAATGAAAATGGCCCAGATATTCGACATAATGGTTTCAATATCGCTCCCATCGGCTGGGTATCAGTGACGAAGCACAATGGGCTCGGATGGACGAACTGCCGCCAAAATATTCATAAATGGTGTATATTATTATTTCAAATCTATATATGTATATGGGTTTTGTATTTGTACCATTACATTATTTTGAATCCTTTATTATACCATATTTGTTGTTACATATTATTTATTTAAAAATAACACGCAAATATTATACAAAAAAAACAATACTTTCCGATGTCTATAGATATCGTTATTTCTTAGGTAAACACATTTTTTTTCATTACAACGCCCCAATATTGTATAATTATATTAAAAAATTATAACTATCTTATCTTATACAATATGTTGTTTCTAATAGTATTATTTTTTTCGGGTAAATTAGAATTTAAAATGATTTGTCGCCTGCTGTGGTCTAGTTGGTTAGAGCTTGCTCTGCCGATCAGGTGGGTCTGGTTTCGATTATCGGTAAGGTCAATGTCAAATTGGATTTTTTTCAATTTTAATTTGAGATGGGTGTCTGTGAAGTCAATTCTCCTTGAGTTAATCTCATGTGACTTTCAAAATTTCTCATCGAGTATATCTCGTATGATCTTTCAACTTCAAAATATTTGACGCATTGGCGTAAGTTGTAATGTCAAATTTTAATTAAAAAATCTAAAAAATACATTTGCTTTTCACGTTTCTTAGTTTAAAAAATTTCACTCTCCATTATTACGAAGAAAGCTTTCTAATTAAGCTTTCGATAAAGTAATAATTCATGAAGTCAAGTTTTAATACATAAAACAAAACAAAGTTTTTTTTGAGTGTGAAAGTGTAAATCATAAATCTTTTTATACAAACAATATTTTATTTAGATTGTTTTTCTAATTTCAGCAGTATTTTTCTTTATAATCTGCATTTCAAAATAAACGTCAGATCAATAAGATTTGATTCCTTTTCCAAATATATATTATATTAATATTTAAAACAATATTATTTTATCCAACAGAGGTAATCACAAAGTGTGATTTATAAAATACAATCGAGTAATTATAATAAATAAACATTTTTTAATACCTTTTAGTTAGTTCACTGTCAATAAATACTTGATGGAAAAGCATTATATTCAAAAATAAAATACTCATTTGTGATAATTTAAAGTTTTTTTAATACGACCGGTTTCGCTCATGACGAGCGTATTTCAGTTGATAATGCTTTTTTTATTTTTTGAATATTTATTGTATAATGGCTATGTAAATACATGACTAAAACGTCTGTGCTGCGCCCAAAATGGTGTAAGTAAGGGTTGGGTGAGTTTGGGCGGCTGAGCCGTCGAAGTGAAGTAGGCGGCGGTGGCGGCGGCGGGTGCAGATTGCGGAAGCGACATCGAGGAAATCAATTGTGCCATTCAGGCTTTCAGGAATATTCCTGTTGTGAGGAGATATCATCTTGGTTTCTCGCAAAGTGGCAGTCAGAAATTGAACGTAAACATATCGTTTCCATTCAGATAATGTGATATCCAAAAGGGAATAACTATTCCTTTGTTGAATGAGGTCGCTCTATGGGTTATCGAATGAATTTTAGATTGTGTCGGTATTTGGGATTCAATATTAATAATATTCGCTACAACGGAACGATTTTAAATAAGTCCACAATACCCCATACACTCTTATGTCAGCTAAACATATGCCGACTTTATTTATTTATTGTCTATTCGTATAGATTAATTTATTTGATAACAGAAAGGAATTTAGTGAATAAACTAATTTTAATATATGAAGTATTTGAATCAACGAACCTCTCAAACTTCCCTTAGATTTACATTGGAACCCCCAACACTTAAATACAGGGCATAAAAAAGGCACTAAATACTACACTAAAAGTGAGTATGCAGATTTTTTTATCCGACGCATTTCTGCAAACTCATTTTTTTCATTATTTTTTGGCGCTAAGTGCCTTCTTTATTTCTTGTATTCACTTTAGCTTCTTTTTTGTATCATATACATATATTGTCATTGATAAGATTCTTTTAATCGATGCGCCTGTAAAATTTATGATAAAATCACACGTGTCAAAAATCTATAAAATAATTAAACATTATTATGTATTAACTCTTAAGATTTTCACTGTCAATAATCGATGTAAAATCATTGAATATGTAATATTAAAATCCCCACTCGTCCATCACGATTCATCATCAGTCGATAATACTCGTGACGAGCTAAGCCTGCCCTGATCCTAATAAATAATTGTGATTGAGTGCAAAAGATTTTATTTTTTTATGTTGTATATTTCTCCGAATTAACTTGCGAAATTCATATCATTTTTTTGAAAGAATGACTAAGGTGGAATTAAAAGTCATTGATATCAATCATAAACACTGCAATTGGCTTAAATGCATCTGATAAAGAGTTTATTAAAAAGTTATTATTTATTAAAGATCAGGACAGCTTATCTGAGCCGACTGCCTGGTCGAGTGTCAACGTCGTTGACTTAAAACACGGATTTCGCGGGTTCGAGTCCCAGTAAGAACAGCGATATTTCGATTTCTGTTCGAAGGCATGGGTGCTCGTGATGTATGATCTTTTTAATCGAAAATTAACGGGGTGTGGCAAAAGCGATTACTTAACCACAAGTCGTGTCTTAGCCATATACTACTTAAAAAAGAGTGGTTGAGCAACTGAGTAACAATCAGTTCTCGCAGAAAAAAAATGTTGAGATACCTTCATTAGGAGGCCACATGCTTCACATTGGGAGCGGACATGGGTTTATATATATATACATCTTTAGTTGATACCAACAATTAGTAACAGTGAAAGATCACATTGTAATTCGTTTTAAAAAAATGCTTAACCAAACGGATACTTCTTTCCAAATTCTATTTTTTAATGTAATTTCGTTGCCAGTACAATAAACAGTTTCGCTTAAAAACCACTATTTTTCGCTTCACGCGTACATAAATAGGTAACTTTAGGCATGTATCAAACAGGTGGTCGGCCGCCTGTCGATAGATCGTCACTGAAGAGCGAAGTTACCCCTTCAATCACCACACACGTATAACACATACCTAATATTCCCTCACCTTCTTGGCAGACTGCGAAGATACCACCTCTTAAAGTTGCAAGACGAATGGTATTTCATATCAAATAAATAACAAAAATGATGATAGCGAACAAAAAACGTACTGAAATTGACGTATAGAAATCATATTTTACGAACTATTGCATAGAATAAATTTTATCTATGCCTGCAATTCTATTTTTGATTTTTTTTATCAAAGACAATGTGGATACAATTTGACTCGTTCGAAATGATTCGTACTCTTTTGTTCGCGCCACTGTTTTTGAGGTTAGGTTTGACACATCGCGATTTATTGGCGGTAAACGTCGCTGTTCTCCACCGCCTTGTGTTTCCCTCTTATCCGTATCTCGAGAAACGTGATTTGATTGATTTATCGATAGTGCTGCCACTTTTAAATTCAATCACAGAATAGAATGCCGGAATAAAAACAGTCGCCCAGCGTGATGGAAATTACACTTCTTTTATGAACATATAGAAAGTGTGATTGAAGATTTTTGAGCCATATTTTGACATTATTATTTTGTTAAAATACTGCCTTTCTATGTATTATCTACGTCAATCAGAAAATTTTCTTTATATATTTAACGTGTATTTGATGTTATTTTGTGCTAACAATATTGGTTACGATGCGTATTTCCGTGTCAATGTCACAGGTACAAATATTTTTTTAATTGATCGTTTATATTGCACTAACACTATAATTTCGCATAAATAGTGAAACCCATTGAACAAAAAAAATATTTATTTAATTGGCATCGTCTTCGCAAAACTTCATAAAAGGTGAACATATAAAAGTATTCAGTTAAACAGGAATTATAGATATTCTATATCATACTCGTTAATAAAGTAACTAATTAATATGAAGCTCTAACACCAATATATACATGGCTACTGGACCTTGTGTTACATATTAAATATACTGAAGCTGGAAAATATATGAAAACGTTATTATTTGAATTTCCCATGAAAAATCCCGACCACGCAGAATGCCGAGTATCAGGATAACATGACCACTTGACAGTGCTCACTATCTGAAAGAAGGATAGTCCGAGGAGTTTAGCCACTCCGATAAGGACTTCTTTGAGCCTAGGTGTGACGTCAGCAATGGATACATCACTATTATCAATGGGTGGCATAGGGGCGCCGACCGATAACAGCGAAATTTTTGCCTTTGCTTTTTGCCGTATCGATACCTGTCAGCCAAACGATCGTAACTAGAGAAATGTGTGTAGTATCTAAAACAAAGTGGGTGTTATTATCAAAGGGTTCAATTTTTCCACGTTTTAAAGCTAAATAAATTATACATTTCCGATAGTTGATTATTGATAGTTTATAAATGTAATTAAAATAAAAGCTTCTAAAATATGTATATTAGTTTTACCCACGCAGTGCTAAATTTAAGTAATTATAAATGTAAAAATTATAACGCGGTACTCGGAGAAAACATTTTCGATGTTCAATAATTGAGCCTTCCCAGAACATGATAATAATCGTAAAGTACAGTGAAAACTTGGATCACTATGACTAATAGCTAAACCTAGTTTAGCTACCATTTTTCTTAAGGAATTAAAATTTATCTAGTAATGCTAGTGAAGGCATAACTCTAAAAAATAGGAAAGGACGTAGCGAACGCATTTAGTCACTATAAAAACAAATTTGATATCACTGCCGAATCCATCAAAAGCATTTAGTCACATTCATCTTAATTTATCACACTCAATATATTGTGTAAATCTTTCTCAAAAGGTATAAAACTTCAAATTTAATGTAATCAATCTTTTATTTTAGTACATCAACTCTTAAAACTATTCAAAACACATTTATAAGAAAAAAATATTTCATAAATCTATATCATATTATGGATATATTCGTTTTTTTATAAAACGGTTTCATTATTACACCGAAGGCATTCTTATGAATTGTACTCCTGAAATTCGCTTAACTTAGTTAAAATTGAAATTGTTATATGGATAGTAATTATTTTTTTACATGCACGATTCAATATTGAAGAGTAATTAGTTGTGAAAAAATCTTTTAATAGAGTAAAAAATAGTGAAAAAGTCTTATATCAATATTGTTTTCTCAAATAAAATTTTGAATTGAATATTTTGTGTCTGTCACCAAAAAAATTATACGTTTATATAAAATTTCGCATCAGTTACAAATAATTTCATGACGTACACAATTCTATTCGTATAAATTTCAATATACCTATGAATACATCAATGACAAAAGTATATGTAATGTTGTGCTGTGTTCATAATACCTTCCTCCATTATTTACGTAGAATGAAATATATTTACATATGTGTGTGTCTTTGCTTATCTTGCGGGTAAAAAATCAGCGACAAAGCAAATAAACAAAAAAGCAATGGAAATTGTCGAGTTTTTTTATTTATTAAGTTTAGATACGTTTTTGATATGCAATATTTATTTACGATTCCCCGCGATATGCCCGACGACTATGCCATAAATTTTCTTGTGCTTAACACAAGGCATTGTCAAACTTTCGGTCGATTTTAACCCAATATGTAAACAGTGAATAGTATCTCATCTACATGTGACAATTGATATCGATTATACAATAAGATAAAACAACGTTTTTTTTTTAAATGATTCTGTTCTGTATAAATTAAAAGACTAATTTATCAATTGTATTTTTAACTTGATTTGTGGCTGTATATTATCGAAATATACCTTTCTTATAATTGATTATAAATATTATTTCATATACAGTAATTGCCGTTAAGGGATTGTTAAAATCTTATTTTTTATACTGTTTAATGTATTATAGTTTTACGATTACTGTTTGTAATATTCAACAAACCACCCAGTTGTTGTAATTTTCTTTGTATTATTCAAAATTTATTACTCGCTAGCTAAAATAGTCTAATTGTAAAAATAGAATATGGTTTTAATTGGTAATTTTCCAATATTATATAATAACAGTGGATTAGCAGTACATAGTCCACATTATGACTAGGTTTCTTTTTGCGTGAAAAAAATTCAAATAATAAAATTATATTTTCGATGCATAGCAGTTAATTTTTTTTTTAAATATAAAAAAAGAATTAACAACTTAGTTATTCCATAGGTTGTTAGAAAATTTTATCCGTGTTTTGCCTTTTTGAGAAGTATCTTCAGACAAACTATCGTAAGGTTATTTACGAATAAGCTAAAATTCGATTCATATTCTTATGAATGATCTTGCAAAAGTTTGTCTGAAGATGATCTTCAAAGAGGCAATTTAAAAAAATAACAATTTCGCTAACACTGTTTATTTATAACGATAATTAAAAATTGATATAAATGCTATAGTATTTAGATAGTATGAAATATGTTTTATGTTATTTATAAGTTTGAAATGCTTTTCTGTTAAGAAACACAATGTGGTTTAAAGAAACATAATAATATAATATCAGCGTTAACGTTGAACACAATTAAACATACTTATTTCATGCTTGTATTAGTTTGAGAATCTCTGCAGTAACCTTCCTCGTATATGCTAAGTTTATTTGTTGAAGGAAATTCTTCCTATCAGAACCTTTGGCCAAGAGTGGATTGCGGTAAAATTGCTTGAATTTGTGATTTTATGTGATAATGTAGAATATCAAACACAAAAACTCGTATAGCTGTCAACTTATTTACATTTTTACGTGATTTAAGCATTGTTTTGGCATTAAAAAACATGTTTTATGCAAATTTAGATATACCTTGTGATTGATGTGTGATAATAAAACAATATAAAAAGTTTATGTGTCTATATTAACCAAATTCTATATATAAAAATGGAGAGTTACTATGCTTATCTTCACAAAATCTTAACGTGTATCAATAAAATAACAAATTATATCTCTACGCGTTATTTAATGACTTTAAACATTAATTAAAAATTTAAACCTTCAAATGCAGTGTATATTACCAAAATTAATTCAGATAAAAGATTGTGAGAAAAAAATATTATTCCGATTCTTTTAAGGTCAAAGCTTTTTATTATTCTTGGTGGGAAAACTTTCTATTAAAAAATAAAACACTTTTTGTACTAATTCTACGTTTATTTTTGAAATAAGATCAATACTAATTACGCTCATTGCGAGAACTATTGTATAAGCTGATAAAATTCATTCACTGCCTTGTAAATACCCTGTATAAAATCATATTTTCATCAATTGATAATGCTAGTGATGAGCAAAATCATCCACGACGATTATTAAAAAAATATATATTACAAAGATGTGTTTTATTTTTATTAATCTTGACTTTCCTCTCTCAAACCGTTGGGAAACTTATTTTCAACAATTTTTTGTTTCAATTGAATATCTTGTAGACCTATCTGTAGTTTATAAATTATGTAAAATACTTTTCCCTACAGAAAATTCGCCCGAAAATGCATTAATTGTATTTTAATTTGTCTCTACTGAATCAAACAAATAAATAAGCAAATTTTTATCAAATATATTGTTTTAATAAAAACACAATATTCCTTTGTACTTCATTCTACTTTATTTAATAGGTCAGGACCGGTTTCGCTCATTGCGAGCATTGTCAACTGATCAGTTGACTGATCACTGACCGATCTTGACGTATTAAATAAAGTGGAATGCAGTACAAAAGAATATTGTGTTTTTATTAATATAATGCCTTTCCACCAAGTATTGAACACTCTAAAATATATTGTTTGTCATTTTTTATATTGAATCTTTTTACTATAATAATACTTTACTCGTTTTTTCTCTGATGTAACACAAATTTGTCGTGCATTCTAAAAAATAATAATTACTCGTTAATGATACAAATTTGAATATATTACGAATACAAGATTATATTGTAACGCAACATTACGTTTGACTGTGTTAATTACCGCTGCCGTTTAGCATAACGTCTTACCGGTTACCGCTACCGGTACCGGCTAATCAGCAATCTCAGTTTGCTCGTCACGATAATACTACCCCACTTGACCGTTTTCCCACCCCATCACTTTTTCCATTTCCGCCCGCCTCCTAGAAATGCCGCACAGCGTTATTTACATATGGGCGGGCTCGCGTCATATTTTGATCCTTAACTATTTAATTATTGCCTCACCTATTCGTCATTCGCACTTATTAAAATAATACGTAATTTGTAAAATACAGATGCCACAAAAAAGAAAAATCTTTTCGAAAAAATACTAAACATAGCCATTATTATTAAAAATAACAACAAATGACTGCTTGGAGCTAAAGATATGCAAACTTTTCAGCTATGTGTAAGAAATAGTTGATAACTTAATGCAAAACGGTTAAAACTATGGTTTATGTTAAAATAATGAAATTATATACTTAATAGTTAAAATAATTAAATTTGTCGGGTCCTATGTCGCAGAGGTTAGCGTTGTTGGTTTAACTTGAAGCCTCACGGGTTCAAGTTCCAGTACGATGAGCATTTTTTCAATAACGATTTCTGTTCGAAGGCCTTTCTGATCCTTTAATAAATGGGTATAGCGAGAGCGATTAGTTAATCACTAATCCTGCCCTAGCCTTTTATTTCTATCCCTACAACTCTCTTTGAAAAAGTGAGGTTGAGTAAAAAAACAGTTCTCGTAGAAAAACTTCTGTTAAGATACCTCCATCAGGAGGTCATATGTTCTACATTAGGAACGGACACGTATTAAAAAAATTAAATTTTAATCGTCCGAATTTTGTACATTTCCATATGCTTTGTCACTTACGAACTGACAGTTCAAGTTCATCCATGCACTTGGGTGTATGAAGTTGCCGAAAGACGAAACACAGGTCGGTAGTGACACAAAGTATGGATGTGTACAGAATTTTATATTGAAATTTCATTAAGCACCTTCAGTCAAACTCTTAAATACTATCAATGGAGTCTAAATATGTGTACTTACACAAATACATAATTTGAAAGTTTCAAATTTTATACAAAAGAGTATTAAAAAGACTTTTATTTCACGGCTCATCCTAAGAATTAACGTGACACGCTTGTATGAATTTTAAACTATATTTTATTACAAATTTACTATTGAGAGTCTACTAAACTTCTTTAAGCGATCCAAATGGTTTTGTTAATGTCACTTTTGTAATGTTTGTGATATATTTTCTCTTCATGTTGAACTTAAGAAATTTTGTGAAAATTCTTTGCAAATACATACAATTGATTTTAAAATATCTGACGCATTTAAAATCGATCTACTATTTTTTAAATACTTTTATAATGTAGTCTGTTTCATTAAATGTAAATTAATAAATCACTGGAGTATGCTTCTTAGTTATATAAATCATTTTTTTGTGTAAATAAGTGGTAAAGTACCCATTTGGGTGGCAATTACTCTAAATACGGCGGGAAAATTTTTGGCGATATTCCAACACGCCTTTTAAACCGATTCGTCTATTATTTAAGTAAACACATGTTCGTCTTTTGGCAACTAAACTTCCCCGCAACATTGTATTTCATTTCGGTCCGATATTAAATATGCAAGCCAATTTTACAATACGTATAATACGTCTTTTGTAAAAAACCGGTATCAACTTTCCGTGCCTTTTAGAATGGAATAATATTAAAAAGTAAATTGTATGAAACATTCACTGCCATTACGGCTGGCCCGGCACTGAAACATGTAGGGAGTTTGAAAAAAACGCGATTTCATCGTAAATTGTATTTTTGCATAGATTTCCCGTCCCGATTGCTATGCAAATTTTACCTTATTTTACTTTAATATACGTAGATTAAACACATGAAGTATTTACCCTTATAGATGGCAAAGTTTATGTGGATGTAATAAGTGCAATATGACTCCATTCGATAAACTGAGAACACTGCATATACGGGTGCGCCTATGACAGGTGTATTCAACATCTTTTAAGCACCGAGAAACTATGTTATACATCTTAATTGAATCAATTATTTGGTCTGCTTTTTATGGTAGTATAACCAGTTATTATAATTGTGACAAAGGATTAACACTGAGTCTTCGTTGCATTTATAATGAATTGATGTTTTTTAATTAATGTTCTATCTTATTTAATCTGTATAAATTCATTAAGTTGCCAGAATAATTAAAAGATAAAACTGTTTAAATCATCTAATGTTTAATATACTGCCATCTGTCTTAATTAATCCGTAGGTGAGTAGTACATACAACGTCTTTACATTAATTACTGTAGCAGTAAGTCACTCACTGCTGCCATTTTCAAATATTCAACTATTGATAACAACATTATATCACAATAAAAAATAGTATAGAAAAATCTCATCAGGATTATTGCAATCTTAAATATTTGTTTGCTATTTAACTGTCAATTATTCGAAGATGAAAGTCATCATAATCATAACAGTGATTAGTACATATTTCAAAAATCCTGCCAATTTATTAGAAATTACTAAAAAATGTATTATCGTTGACTACTATTTGAAAATTATTATACTTTTTGGCCGTTTTTGATAGGAAAACAATCGAATCGAGAAAAGCAAAATTATTTAAGTAATACAGACATTCATCTGTTCTTTTTTGTATAGGAATTTTTATTATTATTTTCAAAAATGTTTCGTATAATTTGTTCATAACGTTTTTCAAAAACAAAAATAAATATTTAAATACACGTCAGTCAATAGTACATTGAATTTAAATCTTTTGAATAAATTGACTAATATCGATATTTGACAACATTATACGTTGAAAAGGCCTGGTCAGTTGCAACATACTTGTCAAGCAGGCAACTTGATATTAGGCTGTGCCATATTTCCTTATGCAAATCTTTTAAATACCCCTCTCGTGCCGTACAACAGTGGACTGCAATGCTTTGTTGTTTATTTTCACGTTTATCCATTACTTATTTACAGGAACGCAGGCTAATTCTTAGTAAAGTCTCTGCTGTCAATCATTCATTTTGAAAATAAAGCTCCGTTTAATTTTGAACAGATTCTATTTTATCTATCTAATTTTGATAGAACATAAGTCGTTTAAATTTTCCTTGATTAGTGTATAAAAAATACATTATAACTGTGTTAATTTCGTGGTCAAAGAACACTGTACGATCAATCAATTTGCTGACACTCTGTATTGGTTTATTTTAAATTGACAATTTATATAATTCATCGAATTATCCAGTATTTCCCAACCACTCTGTGGCGGGGGTTTCTTTTTATGATTATTTTGAATTGGTATTGTTTTATTGTAAATTGAAAATATATATAATTCATGGAATTATCCAGTGTTTCGCAACCACTATGTGACGAGGATATCTATTTTTCATTGTTTGTAAGCTATTTCGTCATAAATAAGTATCGAAACAAATTAATTCATTTAATTGAAACAAAAAAATAAAAACAAAAGAGTTTGATAAATTACTTCATTTCGAACAAAGAATCGAAGTATCCTTATCTATTCAACTACGAATAATAAAATTAACAATAACGGGAAAAAGTATTGCATTAAAAATTTGGCTTTTCCTTTTTACTACATTATGTTTTTTTTTATTGTAAAACGACAGCAGTTCCAGATTGCGGAACAAATCATAGAACTGAATTTTTCTCTCTGCACGTTGACTGCCGTAAAAGGTCGTAACCTTCAGTTTTTTTCGATAATCACAACTTACATATATAACTTAATACACGTTCTACCAAAAGGATGTAAGCTGCAAATGCCTAAATAGTATGCAAATTTAGCTTTTAAGTTTGAAAAAAGACGGGCTTGGAAAAATTGCAACTAAGGAAAACTTACTTGGTCTACAATCCTTAAAATAGCATTTTTTGTGCCTCCTGTAAAATTTGTTTTGTGGGTTACGTCTTTTTGCTTTTCCACGATCGAATTATATTTTATCATTAGTTGTACTTTTATGCATTGTATGCATAAAAATTTACTTTCGTACAATATATATCCTAGCCACCGTGGTTTTCCAAACGTATTTTTCTAACGTCAAACGACGTATGTATGTTGTTATTTCAGCCTTGTAAGTAATTTCTTTATTCAATGTATATCGTCTCCATCTTTGGTCTACCCACGCCTTCGTCCTTGTACGTCTCACGAGCAAAAAAAATGCCTAACGCCGCGCCTCTCCTTGAGTAAATAAATAATGCGACTGAGTAAAACTTATCTGAAATATTCACATAAACATACATATTTTCATACTATAAATTTGATCCATAATATTTAATAAAGTATTTGAGAAATCGTTTCAAACAACATGCTTTAAAGACTATTATTATTAGTATAAATTTTAATTTAGCTTATTGCATGCGGAATATATTGCAAAAATTGTACAAAGTATTTTTTTATTTATTCAACTTAATGTTGAAATACAAAAGAAGAGACTAAGCAATATGTATAGCTACTCAGGTAATAAAGCTGCAAATTCGGAAATCTTGATTTTATCGAATCTGGTTAAATCTATATCATCAGTTAGGCTGGATGAATAAGCCAACCGCTTCTTAGGGATTCTCTTCACTTGGATGCTCCATTAAATTGATTTATTTCTTTTGCCATCTGTAATTTTTCAAGCCTTTCTTTTCATTGTCAATAAGTGTAATCAACAGTTTATAATAACTACTGATGGAGAAACAATATAAAGCTTTTTAGGTATTTGAAAACAAAATTATCCTTAATATAATTAAAGAGGTTTAGAAGATCCAAAGGTATATCATTCGTGCCAACGTTAACCTATTAATATATATATATATTGAGGGCAAGAAGATTCAGATGTGGCAGGTCATGTTATGAGGACTCATGGAATCTCAAAATTTCCACCGGTTTTATGAAGAAAACCCAGATTGGATGTAAAAGATTTTAAAAAAAGAAAAGCCCGATACAGGTATGCACGAAGAACGGATTTTGAAACCGGTAATGGAATTTATATTCCAAAAACCGTATTTATACCAAAATCACCAAGGATATTTGATAATATCTATTTAAACAAGAAACTATGCACGTTCGTTGATGCATCTCATTTGAAACAAAGCATTCTTTATTCTTTTATATGTTAAATCCGCATTAGTTCTTATCGACATATCTTTAGGTGCTCGAATCTGCATAGATATCCATTAACAGATAGATTCGTACCTTTGCGCATCCGTATGAACACTCACACACTCATACTGTCACATTTATTGTCTGTCTTTACTGTACGCTCAGTAAAAACAATATCCTTTTTTGTCAACACAGATCCGAATTGGTTAAATATCATATTATATCGAAACAGATTTTAATTAATTAAATTATCTAACTAAAAACATTTTTTTTCACAATCGTGTGTTAAAAACAAATAACGAACTATTATTGATTTTTTACAGACTTAAAAAATGTAAAGGAATAAAACATATATTAAAACAACCGTTATCCATGATAATAATTTTTGGGGGTCTACGCCGTAGACCCCAAGATAGTGAACTCTATTCTAGCAACTTCTTAATATGGTTTACCGGTAACTTAGGGCTTACAAAAAAAACTGAAACATATACCTAATTCAGTTTGGTTTTGACAAAAATATTTAAGAAAGTATTTGTGTATATGCCAAAGTGTACACACTCAAACCCATTAGTCTGTATTGGTCTGTAAGGTTTTGCGAATATATACGGTGTACTTTGGGGAACATAATATGGTGATTTTTGCAGCGATGACATTAAAATACATTTACAATACAGTGGAATCTCTCATAACGAGCACCTCTTATAACGAGTAATTCGCATAACAAGTAAAACAGATTGTGAAAAAAATGCTCCCCGAACGAGCGACTTTTCGCATAGCGAGTGACGCAGAGTTTTGTAAAGATCACTTTCACATCGTTGCTTGACTCAAGATGATTGACGAGGCGTGGTAAGGGGTTACCAAGAGAACCTTCAATTCAGCTTGCAAGAAGCTTTGCCAAGAAGCGTTGTCGAATGTGATTTTGAGGGGTTTGAAACAGTACATGTGAAGTTGACAGTCAATTAGATTGTATCTTTGGCCAATACCATGGGATTGGATGTGGATAACAACGAGCTATTAATGAGCTTTTATATTTTTTTTGCAAATCGAAATCGCATTCCAGGTTGTTACGCTCTTTAACAATTTATAAGTATGTAATTTTACATTAATACATACACGTTAAAAATATAAAAAATGTTTTTTTTTCCGGCGTGTAACTCATTATTTTATTTTAAATTGTTTTAAATGGGAAAAAATGTTTTGAGTTTTTCACATAATGAGTAAGATTCTGGAAAGAATAATCTCGCTATGGGAGGTTCCACTCTATATTGAAGTGTCCGTTTTTGGTAAGGGTTTCACGACTAAATATAATCGAAAAAATACTAGTGATGTATAATTTAAAAAACCTTCATTGCGATCCTGTGGAGTAAATATATGCTAGGGTAGCTGACATTACTGTGGTGAGACTACCTGACAGTCTATTGACTTAATTAGATCGTAGGTATTTGTAGAGTTTACGTAGACATTCACTTTCAGCCATACACGACAAGGATTAAATTTTTACATTAGCACATATCTGTCTTATACTTTTACATATACATGTATGTCTGCTGTAACACTGTATCAAAATCAATCATTTTTCTTTTCATTCGTATTATAATTATAACCAACATCAACTACTTAGCTTAAAACATTCTTTAAAAAATCATGCATCGTTCCAATCACAAAAATATTGTAACAACCGAACCATTATTCTTTAAGCCATTTTATAAATTTGATTTCGTCGAATCCTTTTACAAGCTTTTTTACGTAATATTTATTAGACGTATGAATAATTTAATAAAACTAGCTGTAAGCCCGTTGCCCAGCAACGTGAGATTTTTGTTGCATAGTATTTAATTTAATTAAATTTTATGTTATTTTATTTTATGGTATTTAATTTAATTTAATTTTATTTTATTTTATTTTATTTTATTTTATTTTATTTTATTTTATTTTATTTTATTTTATTTTATTTTATTTTATTTTATTTTATTTTATTTTATTTTATTTTATTTTATTTTATTTTATTTTATTTTATTTTATTTTATTTTATTTTAATTTATTTTATTTTTATAGTTAGCAGAAATTTCGTAAATTATTTTAATATTTGGAATAATGTTTAAGTTTGCTAACAACAATTTTTCGTAGTAGCAGAAACTTCGGAAATTACTTAATTTTTAGAATAATGTTCAAGTTTGCTGACAACTATTTTTCGTAGTAGCAGAAATTTCGTAAATTATTGATTTTTTGGAATAAAGTTTAAGTTTGCTAACAACCATTTTTCGTAGTAGCATAAATTTCGTAAAATATTTAATTTTTGGAATAATGTTCAAGTTTGCTAACAACCATTTTTCGTAGGAGCAGAAATTTCGTGAATTATTGAATTTTTGGAATAAAAAAAAAGTTTGCTAACAACCATTTTTCGTAGTAGCATAAATTTCGTAAAATATTTAATTTTTGGAATAATTTTTAAGTTTGCTAACAACCATTTTTCGTAGTAGCATAGATTTCGTAAAATATTCAATTTTTGGAATAAAGTTTAAGTTTGCTAACAACCATTTTTCGTAGTAGCATAAATTACGTAAAATATTTAATTTTTGGAATAATTTTGAAGTTTGCTAACAACCATTTTTCGTAGTAGCATAAATTTCGTAAATTATTGAATTTTTGGAATAATGTTCAAGTTTGCTAACAACCATTTTTCGTAGGAGCAGAAATTTCGTAAATTATTTAATATTTGGAATAATGTTCAAGTTTGCTAACAACCATTTTTCGTAGTAGCATAAATTTCGTAAAATATTCAATTTTTGGAATAAAGTTTAAGTTTGCTAACAACCATTTTTCGTAGTAGCCGAAATTTCGTAAATTATTGAATTTTTGGAATAATGTTCAAGTTTGCTAACAACCATTTTTCGTAGGAGCAGAAATTTCGTAAAATATTTAATTTTTGGAATAATTTTTAAGTTTGCTAACAACCATTTTTCGTAGTAGCATAAATTTCGTAAAATATTCAATTTTTGGAATAAAGTTTAAGTTTGCTAACAACCATTTTTCGTAGTAGCCGAAATTTCGTAAATTATTGAATTTTTGGAATAAAGTTTAAGTTTGCTAACAACCATTTTTCGTAGTAGCAGAAATTTCGTAAATTATTGAATTTTTGGAATAATGTTCAAGTTTGCTAACAACCATTTTTCGTTGGAGCAGAAATTTCGTAAATTATTTAATATTTGGAATAATGTCCAAGTTTGCTAACAACCATTTTTCGTAGGAGCAGAAATTTCGTAAATTATTTAATTTTGCGCATATATCGACAGCCCTGCAGTTTTTTAATTGTAAATTATTTAATATTTGGAATAATGTTCAAGTTTGCTAACAACCATTTTTCGTAGTAGCAGAAATTTCGTAAATTATTTAATTTTTGGAATAATGTTGAAGTTTGCTAACAACCATTTTTCGTAGTAGCAGAAATTTCGTAAATTATTAAATCTTTGGAATAATGTTCAAGTTTGCTAACAATCATTTTTCATAGTACCATAAATCGACCTCGGCGCATATATCGACAGCCCTGCAGTTTTTAAATTGCAAATTATTGAATTTTTGGAATAATGTTCACGTTTGCTAACAATCATTTTTCGTAGTATATATATTTTATTCAAATAATTTTCAAATACGCTAACAAATAAATTTCGTAAAAGAAGAAAAAGACCCGATGACATCAGTACGCACACATTTGTGAAAAGTGAAAAGTAAAAAGTGATTATTATAGATTTTATTTTATTTAAAAAAGTGGAGACTGGAAGGTCGAGGACACCTTACACTCAGACGGACATTATCGGCTATTAATATATAGATGTGTACAACAAGTCAATAATCAAAATAAAATCGGCGTATAAAACTGTTGTATGAATAATTGTTTAATTAATATTGATGCCAATATCTTGTCATAACATTATCAGATCCAGTGATGAGCAATGTATTAATCTTCAAATTGATACATCTAATTCCCAAATTTGCAAATCATCATTCAAATACATAAACCAAATGTGTATATGGCAACACAAAACACCGTGCAATAATACAACAGAGATATTAAAAAATATTTTTAATGGAATGATTTAATTATATTCTTATAAATAAATCCATCTTTAATTTATATGTATCATTTTTCTGAAACAACTCCAACTACAGTTAGAAGTATGAAAGTATAGTATAATTTATAACCAAAAAATCTACAAAATATATTAATTGATATAATCAATCGCTGAAGTAAATTTCTAAATTATTATACAATCCTTGTTTACAACTAATAACATTACTACTTTTCCCTATTGTATTAGGGTTAAACTAAGTAAATGAAAGTTGAATTATCTAATAAATTTGTTAAGTGTTTATGTTAGTCAAAGTCTCACAAAGGAATCTCAAAGCATACTGGTTTATTCGTGTATGGCCAATAAATGTGCATGCAATTTTCAGCTGGAACTATAGGCAAATGCATCGGAGATGCGATTCAAAATTGAATGCATTGTTGGCGCTTATACAAGCTGATCCATTAAAAAAAATAGTGACTGTCTAAAATTCAAATAATCATATTCATCCGATCAATATTATCTGAAATTATCATAAAGTTTACGTGAACGCTTTTTTATACTTATTTTTTTCAACTATACAGTACTGATCCATCGTTGTGGTCGTCCTTTATCTGCAAGGCACCGCAGGATTTCTGATAAGAGTATTTATCAACAAAAAAGACAATATGATAGTAACATGCTGACAAAATGTAGATTTTTTTATATCTTCATCCTATATGAAACAATACACGTGTTCCTTTATTCTCGTTTAGTCTAATTAATTCACTTATTTAAATAAGTTACGAAAAAAACAAGGTTGTTAATACATTAATATAAAGCAAGGTTAAGGTAAGTGCAGAATAACCAATTTAACAAGTAAAAAAATTAAAAATAATAAAACATTTTTAGTACTTTTTCCACATAAAATTTATTAGATCAGGACCGGTTTCGCTCATGATGAGCATTGTCAACTGATAAGAAAAACAATAAAACAGTGATATTTATACAAAATTTAAGTGATAAAAACAAGGTATGACAAACAATTGGTATTACAACCTAGCAAAAGAATTGAAGCAAAATACAAGGAAAATAAACTATAAATAAAAAGTTGAAGACCACTTAGCAATGAAAACTATTACAACAAAAACCAATTAGGTATGAATTATCATTAACAAAGTAAAAACCAACAATTAGTGTATATAATAAATAAATCTTAATGTCTGTCAACCAAAATTGAGTTTGGAAAATCCAGTAGAGTTTTATGTAATTCATTATTCTTATTCCAGTAAATTTTATGTGGAAAAAGTACTAAAAATGTTTTATTATTTTTATTATAATGCCATTCCACCAAGTATTGACAGTGAACACCTTAAAAGTGATCAATTTAACAAGGTAAAGAATAGCAATGTATTTGGTTCTAGAAAACTTGTTGTTAATTAACAACAACTCCTGTGATGCCAAAATGTATTGTATCTATAATATTTGATAAATTGTATAAAGCTAATTACATTGTCATAGTTATCTTACTTAAATGGATTTCCAGCATTAAATGATAATTCAAACTATTATCTTTGTCAAAAGTATAAAAGCTCATTTTACATAATAAAATGGCTATTTCATTATTCGAAATCCTCAAAATGTCCTTTTTAATTCCATCAAATAATGCTATGTTTTAATCATACATTACCACGTTTAATGACGCCATGATTCATAATATGACACCACCCTGTACACTAGTATGGACTTATGTCGGGAAGAGGGTTGCGGGGATGTAGGTGGGGTGTACAGGGTGCGGCAGAAAGAGTTAAGCACGGCGTTAGATGAATGTCGTGCGTCACGATCGGGATAGTCATTTGCATATCTCACAGGCCTGGCTAGTTCATGGAGAGGACGAGGGAGGGTGTAGTTGAAAGAACAGGGGGGTTTCGTCGGTTTTTTCATAGTTTATGATGAGACGCGAAGTCAGGCGCCGCGACGGACAGGCCGCCATGCGGGAAACGTCGAAAGCTTCCGAATAGATTTTCCACTGCTAACTTCAATGTAATTAAATCATTCCAAGTTTAATTAATATTGACTGTTTGATTTCATATAACATGAAATTTTAGATGAATTTTGTTTTAGTGAGATGTCGATAGTCGGGCAATGATGTATTATATTATTGTATATATATAATATCTAATATAATATATATTCTTGATAATTTTAGCAATAGCCAAGTTTTTAAATTTCATCAAGATTTTAGGATACGATATACTTATATTATAAGCAGTGGCGGCAGGTCAATGTGGCATTGTATCAATGCACCCCTTGTATATGCAGGGGCGGTTATATTTCATGAAATAATATTGAAACATAACATTTTAAATTCTGTAAAAAATAAAATAAAATAAAATTGTCTAAAATATTTATTATAGACAATAAATACATGAAGAATTTAAAATGAGTGAATGGTCTAAATGTTATGTTTGAATATTATTTCATGAAATATAACCGCCCCTGCACATACAACGGGTGCATTGATCCAATGCCACATTGACCGGCCGCCACTGATTATACTAATTAAACTATTTGACGAAACAGTTTAGAATTCATAACAAATTTGTATTTAAGTTCATATCTTTTTTTAAATTATTTCTTTCGTACATTTCAGTTTAATAATTTAGGCATATTACGGTAATCGAGAAAAAGAAGGCATAATATAACAAAACTGAAAAGTGACAATTCAGAACAGGAAGAAAATAGTACTTTGATCGAATCTGTTTATGAATTAATAACATATATAACAAAATTTAAAATTAATAAAAAATTGTAGCATATATTAATTGTAATAATATTACTATGTCAAAATAAAGCTTTTTTTTAATTTACCCCTGTTCTGTATTGTCACCGAACCACTTTTTTGGATAATAATATTAAGTATTTAATAATATCTACTTAAAAACAGGTCTAAACAAAAAAAAATAGAGGCTTAGTCTTCTCTCTGTAAATTTTTTAAATATATATACAGTAAAAAAAAAAGAAATATAATCACATGAGGTAAAAATCAAAGCAAAAAAACACTTCATAATAAGGTGAAATTGAAGACCACGATTGATAAGGATTAAAGTGTCAACGATTCAAATACTTTGGGTCATAGAATTTTGTTTTTTTTGCAGCGTTATTTATACAAGACTTTCACGAAACAAAATATCGTTTTTTTTAAAATTTATTCCGTTTTCATGTATTTTAGACACAGAGGAAACTTTTAAGGGCATACTTTTTTAAGTTGGTCGGTTATTATATACTTTTTTTATTTACAGCAAACCCAACACGATGAAACTATGTATATACAATGTAATTTTAAAAAATGTATAAATTAAGTTAATGTTACAAAATTATTATATTATATACATACTGGTGTGCATATTATGTATAAAGAATGAATAATATAACACCTGCACAGTCCAAAATTCATGTTTCACTAAACACGTTTATGGTTGACATACTCTCCTCATTAAAGCCTACAATATTTACTTTCAGCCATAACGCTTCGTATGACAAATCGACATGCTACAATGTATAATATAATATTTTCACACAACCATAGACAATCATCGCTTCGTAGATTGACAGCTATCATCCATTAGCATCTATGCTTCAACTTGCAAAGGCGTGATTGTGTCAGATTCCGACAGAGTGATGTCCGAGGCTAAATATGTTTCAGTGTAGATCCCTATCTATTTTTTCCGGGCCGGTCTATTTATCCGTTCCAAATTTGAATCTGCGGTATTTCGTTATGTTACATACAACGCATATAACCTCTTAATAAGCTCGATTTTGACAGACCACACTGTGCAAACAGTTCTCCTTTGAATTACTGAAATTATTTTTTATAATTACAATACATTGTACTATTTATCTTAAACCCCATTGCTACAACTTTTACAAACAATCCTTCAAAGCGCAAAAAAACATTGTTTTGCACTCCATCTAATACTGCAATATCAAACATTTACAAATCCCCAATTACAAATAAGATTCATACAGTAAGATACTTACCTAGTTTTACAAAATGTGCATTTTATTAATTTAAATAAAATGGAAGTAATACAATACAATATGAAACATAAATTATCTATATTATACAATACATTTGATGATCGAATGGCTGGTGATCCCATGTGGGCACATCTATGCTAGTGGATGTCCTCATAGCAAATTATGGGAAATCTCAAACACAGCAAGTCCATCTGCTGGCCTCCCCGCGGCGATCATCGGGCAATGCAGTTTCGACTGTAGCTAACAGCAGGGGGCAAAGGGCGAACCTTCCGGCGCCTTAAAACCGGTCTACTGGCTAAGGGAAGGAAATCCCTGACAGAAAAACCGGGTTGAGCCAACCTGCAGAGCCCTCGTGACTCGGGCCTCGGAAGCGCAGGGTTAATCACCCTGCCTTCTTAAATCAAAATGATTACGATAACACCATCGCAGATGCCTCGGACACCTAGCTCTGCCCAGCGACAACTTGGCAAGAAAACGGACACGATACTCTCCAACAACCACTCTATGCGCATAGGCGCATACAACGTGCGTACTATGTGCACCCCAGGAAAGGACCTACACGCCACTCGCATCATGCAAACCTACAAACTTGACGTTTTAGGGCTGAGCGAGGTGCGTTGGAAAGGCACTGGGAAAAAGTTGTTAGAGGGCGGATACACACTTATATATTCAGGCCAGGAGCGTTATCACCGCCAGGGAGTGGCAGTATTGATGTCGGGGAGGGCAGCCCGATGCCTTGTCAAATGGGAACCCATCTCAGAACGACTGATACGAGCCACCTTTCGGACGACTGACAGCTCGGTAACTGTCCTCCAGTGCTATGCCCCCACCGAGGATGCCGACACACAGGCAAAAGAAAATTTTTATAACTCTCTCCATGCGGCAATCACCACAATCCCTCACAGAGACCGCGTAATCGTAATGGGAGATCTCAATGCGAGAGTGGGAGTTGATCCATTGCTTGGCCCCACAGTGATGGGAAGGTATGGCCTCGGTGTAGCCAATGACAACGGTGAGAGACTCATCGAGCTTGCCACTATGAATGAGCTCACCGTTGGCGGCACAATATTCCCCCACAGAGACAAGCAGATCAAAGCAGCAGAAGTGGCGTCACGTAGGAATGACACAAGAAGACTTTTCAAAATAACACGTGAAATTTGCGGCAGACGGCTGCCAACCGCGGGGCCTATCCGTAGTCCCAGCGGAACGATAGAGTCGAACGTAGAGCGTGTCAAAAAGATCTGGAGAGATCATTTCTGCGGGGTGCTTAACCGCCCCCCTCCTTCGGACCCCTTTGATATACCCAATGAAGCCACAATTACGGAAATTCCTCGAGCGTCGAACATTCCAGACTATGCGCCGACACATGCTGAGATCTCCTCGGCTGTGCAGCGCTTAAAAAACGGGAAGGCGCCGGGCATGGATGGTATACATCCAGAGTTCCTAAAGTACGGCCTGGAGGCGCTTCTGCACCCCCTGCACCAACTTCTTAGTATGGTGTGGGCGCAAGAGCGCTGTCCGAGGGACTGGGTTAATGGCGAGGTAGTCACAATTCACAAAAAAGGTGATCCACTGTGCTGTGACAACTACCGTGGCATAACGCTGCTCAGCGTACCTGGCAAGGTCCTGGCGCAGATAGTATTGGCGAGAATAAGGATTCCAATTATGAGTATCCTCAGGGAAAACCAGGCCGGGTTCTTACCTGGCCGATCCTGCGCGGACCAAATACACAATCTTAGGTGCCTTCTTCAGCAAAGCAACGAATTCAACAGTTCGCTGGCATGTTGCTTTGTAGACTACGAGAAGGCCTTTGATAGTCCGCACCGGTCTTCTCTATGGAACATATTAAAATTGTACGGAATCCCAACCAAGATTGTTGCCATCATCAAATGCTTGCACGAGGGGAGCGAATGCTGCATAAGAATCGGTGATATAACCACTGAATGGTTTGGAGTCTCGACCGGGGTCAGACAGGGCTGCGTCTTAGCTCCGTTCCTTTTCATTATAATCTTCGACTTCATTCTGAGGAAGTCAATTCCACCTGACCGAGGTGTGACCGTTACCCCCAATCTAAAGCTATGCGACCTCGAGTATGCAGACGACGCTGTTATATTTGATAAATCTGTCGAGGGTATTCAAGAGACAATGGATAGACTGCAGAGAAACTCATATCGCATCGGTCTTAAAATCAATGCGAGTAAAACCAATGTACTCTGCAACAGTGCCTGTCCGGACCCACACTACCCTTTGACGAGCGCCGGTCAAAACATCGAAAGAGTCGACGGTTTCAGGTACCTGGGGGTACACATCACGGGAGATGGCAATCCGTGTAAAGAGCTCGCGATCCGATTAGGGATAGCTGGAGCAACCTTTAACTCAATGCGGAAAGTCTGGGACTCACGGTTGTACTCGGTCAGAACCAAGTGCCTCCTATTCAACGCATGTATCTTAACAGTGCTGCTTTACGGTTGCGAATCATGGCACCTTACGAAAGCGCAGAGTAACCGTATACTGTGCTTCGAAAACAGATGCCTGCGACGAATGCTAGGGGTGAAATGGTCTGACTTTGTCAGGAACACGGAGATAAGAGAACGGACTAACCAGCCTCTTATCACGTCAAAAATAAAGAAACGGCGGTGGACCTGGCTTGGACACGTGTTGAGGATGCCTGAAGAGAGCCTGAACCCTGCCTGTCTCTTCTTCCGGCCGGATGGATCCCGGCGTCGTGGAAGGCCACTGATGACTATCCACAGGATGTACTCGGCGGAGTTACGGGACGCTGGGATGACCTGGGAGGAGGCGAGGAGACTGGCTGGAGACAGAGAATTGTGGAGGAGCTTCGTGGTGACCATATGCTCCGTATAGGGAGCGGATATGGATTAAAAAAAAAAAAAAATACAATACATACATACCTTTTTTAAATTATCTCCTTTAAAAAGATATTTATTAGGAGCCCAAAACAAACGAAAAATCTTTGGGCCGTTCGTGGTGTATAACTACCGTAGTCAGGAGGTCTTCATAATAAAACGTATTTGCAAACAATTTTCAAATTAGATTAGAGTTAGCAAAAATGTTTATAATAAATTAATAATCTAGCCAATTATATAGCACGTAGTTACATAATCTTGTGAAAGTCGTTCAACTGTTTGAATTAAGAATAAAGCAAAATATTGGTGCACAATAATATTCATCCAACGTGGACAGCACCTCGATTCACGCATACATTTGTATCAATCTCGTCGAGAGATAAGCATATAATTATGATCTTTATCGCTTCACTACCGACGTACTATTTTCCAAATAAACCATTGTCGACCTGTCAATCAAAATCAGTTGTAAATTTACATAAAGGCAGGAGCCTGTTATTATATATTTTTACATGTAAATCACTGTGGCTTTTTTGTGTATCATAATGCTGCGTTTGTATGCTTAAACTTTTTTTCTTCTGTGTCACTAAGATTATTTTTTAAAAATGGAGATTGTTATCCATTCTTTAGCCGTTATATGAATATATGAATAAGTTTATTTTTATAATATGTTTGAGCTAAGTGTTGTAATTTGGACACGTCATTAGTGGATTATTTCGATTATTTTATTTGAACAACAAAATTCTATTTTTGAAATCGAGATTTGAAATTTGGAGAATTTTGTTATATCCGGTAAATATCTATAGCAACCATTTTATCGCATTATTACAAACGATTTTTAGCCATGGTTTATTTTATTGCAAACACATTTTTATTTGGATAGAAATTTAAATCGAGCAATTAGGCTTAGTAAGTTAAAGAATTTTTTTTTTATTTCTTTGGAGAACATAAAGTCACTTTCTTATATAACATTAAAATGTTCCATTTCAAAAATAGTGGCCTTATTTAACGATGCCTACTAGGTACCAAATGTTCTCAGAGATTCATTTTTCAAACAAGTGTTCATCTTAATGATATGTGCTACATTTTTACAAATGGATTTGACATTTTTTCAATTGTTCATATCAGCCATACTCAACCTGCGGCCCATTCAACTTTTATATGTGCGACCCAAAACAATCAAAGTCACCCGATACCCTTTAGTATATCTGTCTTCAAAACATTACGAAAATGATTGAATATTTTGGATACAATTGTATTTTTGTATACTTACATTTATGTATTATTTGGTTTTTTGTCTTTGTAAAGTGCTTTGGTTTATAATATCCGAAAAGTGCCCATGGACATGCGTATGTTTATAACTGTGGTGTAAAAAAGTGATAATTATTATTCGTCTCGTCTTTCTACTAAATCATAAAGCCATTTATCTCAATTCAATTTAAATTTACTGAACCATTAAATGATATTTCGAGTTGCATTGTAGTATGTAACTCAAGAGGAGATTTTCTTTATTTTCATATGCAAACATGCCTACCGAGAAAAAACTTGTTGTACTTTTGAAAAGCTATAAAAATAGGTATTAGATTTTAATGGATAATATATCTCAAAACATAGTTTTATGAATCATCATATAGGTCATCGATATTTTTTATAACATTTTTTTAAAAGTTTGAATTAGATCACTATAATACATATGTATAGTATGGGGTATATAAACGTTTTAATATATGTTACGACCCATGTAACGTAGCAAAATCGGTACATGGCTCAGGCAAAAAAAAGGTTGAGTATGGCTGGTTTAAATGCCTTTACAGTCCGGTAAAAATAATGATTAATATATAAATAATTATGATAGGTATTTTTTCATTTTCGTGCGGTGGAGAGATTTTCAACAATATTGAATATATTATATATTATCATTCCAATGGCAGTGCAGTTCTGACAATTATATTTTTCCATCTGTTAAAAAATGTTAACTACTCAAAATTACAACTATTTTTATAGCGGCGGAGCATACTTTTCAGTGATAACTTCATGCCATTTCCAAGTTGCTCTATCTTAAATACGTCATACGGATTGAATAGAAAAGTGACATCTTGACCCCGTTCTAAAAATGTTTCGTTTACTTTCTACGAATTGCATGTGGCGCCTTCATCAGCCTTACATACATCATCAGCCCCAACAATCTCCAATATAATAGACTCTTTATGATTCAAACTCTTTGTTGTCTTTAGTGGTGTGTTAGGATAATATAATATATGAGCTTTTACAGACGTATTCTACTTTTAAACGAAGTGGATTTTTCAGATAGAATAATAACTGATATTTGAAAATGTTACTGTGATCTCACTTTTGTCTAAAAGTAACGGACTGATCTTATCTTATTTCTACATTGATTTTATTCGATAAGAATTCCAAAAGTCCTGAGATTACGTTTTCAATACAGGTTTTAGTGAGATAAGTATTGTCAATTTGAAATCGCGGTATATGTTAGCTAGTTTTAATCCTAACTCAAAATAACTTTATCAAGTATGTGCTTGCGAAGTTCACATATTATCATGAATATTAGATAATAAGAGGCAAATCATTCTTTATTTAAGACCAACTCTACTAAATATTCAACTGAATAACACATAAAAGACATAGTGAAATATTAAAAACAGATTAGTGTCAAATTTATGTTGTTTTAGGGCGGGGGTTACATACATGCCACACGTCATTTTCCTTATCTGACGCAAAATCTGTCTGTGAATGCGGCGTGGGCGAGAACTAAAGTCAACTTTTCGCGCCTTTTCGTGACAGACAGTTTCGCGCGTAAACCGTTCGAATTTAGAAATCCGTGTTCGAAAGTTGATATTTGAATGCCGTCAGACAAAGCCCATAGATAAAGTGGTAGAATAGTGAAAGTGCATATGGTATAAATGTTCTGTAAACATATTGACAAGCAATATTGATTGTATTGATTGATTTTTTAATCATAAGATCCGTTAGCTGATAATCTGAAATGATATTAACATAAAAAACATATTATTATACTTGTTTTTTTATTATTTATTTATTATAGTTTATTATACGCCGCTGAATAAAGCATGTTGATCATTTGTTTTAAGTCAAACAACTCTCGCTTAATAATTAGATATTTATACGAAACAACATTGCCTCAATTTGATTGATTTGCCTGAAATTAAGATGTCTTGTACGTTGTTATCACTGTAATTAAAAATGTGCACACATTCTTTGATAATATTATTTATTCAAATTGCTTTATTATTGCATGCAACTAACGAGAGCAAAAAAAATAAATTCTTATCACATTTTTAGATATAAACATAATTATATATAAATTTATGAAATAAACGTATTAAAATTACAATATATCCTTGCACAATGGTGTTAAATTTACGTTCTTTTTACAGTGCCACAAAATTATTTGTATATATAATTGATGAGGCAGCCAAAAACTATAGTGTTTTACTTGTAATATTCATATGGTAAAATTGATAATTTGTAGAATTTTTATATTTCAAAAAAAAATCACAGCTTTATATTAGTCGTACATACACTCTTAGAAACCATGTTTAATCACCTTTATCGTAATTTCCTACCAAAAAATTTGAAAAACTATTTAAAAAAATGCAACCAACATAAACCTTATAGCTGAATGAAGAATTTTAATATGGCACCGTTATTATTATGATGCACTGTAGTTTTTAAACATTGTATTTAATATGATTACTCTCTTTACATACTATAATAATAAAACCATCAGTAATCTTCAAAACTTTCGTTATTTCTTTCGTTTTTCTTTTCATCAACATTATTTAAAATACCTTAAAATGTCTGTTCAAACGTCAAAAATGCCAATTATTACAGAGCACGGGTTAACCATTTCGATTCATCGATATTTATTTCCGTGTTCTATACCAACAATAAATTGGTTTTTATTAATAATTGTTTTTCTGATATGCATGAACTTGTGCAGAAACGATATTGCAATGTTAAATATTACTCATTTTGTTTTACTAGTGCTGCCATCTATACTTGATACCTTCGCCAGATATTAATAATAAGACAGAAGTGATGTCATAACTAATGCTTTTGTTAATACCAAGCGACAGTTTTCAAAAAGCTATGCATTTTGAATTGCACCGCATTTGTCAGCTGTGTCTGTAGCCACTCGAAATGTTTACGTTTGTTTGCCCTGTGTTGAACGTTGATATTTTCACACAAGCTACCCGCAGATGTCATCCCATCTCGCCTGTTTAAACCCTTTGGGCGCGAGCGTCAACCCCCTGAAGCCGGAGCTGAAGATTAATCCATTGCCAGCATTCTGGCTCCCTGTGCGGCGTGTCGTTATTGCGCTGACAGCTTGCTACGTCTCAATTGAAACGTCGCGTTTTAGTTATTTGCTATGTCTGCCACCTCGCGAGTGGATCTGCAAAGAAAATGTGTGGCAGAGCTCAACAAAGTTACTTCGTACACAGTGAAACAGATAAATACTACCCAAGCTGTTTTTCGATTACATTTACAGAACTTCAATGTATCGCTGTAAAAACAGTTAAATCTCGACAATCTCCTACAGGTTGTCTTGAAAGATATGTGTGATGTAGTATTATATTACTGAAAAAATGACAGAGTATAATATTAGTCGAACGATATTATTTTTATTTAAAACTTGATAACCTTGTTTTACCACAGGTTGTGTTAATATTTGTGATGACTCATGTGTTGCCTCTTTGAGATGCATCTTCAAACTTTTAGTAAATTTTGTTGTGTGTGCATTGATTGGTAATAAAAATAAATACTAATATTTTAGTTGCAACCTAAAATTTGTTGAGATAAGTATATTTTATAATATGGCTCGAATTCTGAAGAGAACAATCTTAATGCAAGTTTTTAATTTTTATTAAATTTACAATATGCTATCGAGTAAATAATTATTAAATGATAATTGATCACATCATACAGAAAGAATACTCTTTTACACGATTTTTACAATAAACGAATATGACTGAAGTAAATGAAATGTTAGTCAAAACTTCTTTTTTTTTTACTCAAGTCGACTGTGAAGCGCAGTTTTGGTTACATTATAACATTTTTGTTTGTTCGTGTTTTGTTTTCATTATTACAGGAATAATATTGCCAAATGACATATCCTTTACCAGCATCGATAATTTTTAATTTATTCAGCGTTCAACACGGTCAGTTTAATCTCACAACATTTTATTTGTTATGTTGGCACTCATTAAAATGTTATTCCCGGAATGGCGACCGGTCGTGACAGATTGTAAGGCATATTAAGAAACTTTCGAACTTGATCGAATCAACAGAATCGAAACGAACACACCTCCCATTGGGAAATGCCCTTCCTTTTCTTTCGAGAAGCTTATTATTTTATCATGGAAATCTTTCAACTCTAGCAGGTAGTTAAATCGTGCATTTCAGACTTATGAAAGGCTTTAATGAAACGACTAGCAATTATTCCATTAACAAACAACTTTTAAGATAACTATGTTTAAGCCGCAAAGTGATCAATTTATATTTTAAATCGCCGTTTCAATTAGGTATAATACGATTCTCAAAACCTACTAAATCTAATCGACAATAAGAATTAATTATAAGATCACCTTAATTTTAGTGCAGGTGTTTTTGTAATGGTATTGTTCAATTGCACTTGATATATTTATCATTTTTATGGCAGTTGTCTTTATTTTTTCTTTATGCTGCGTGACGTTGGGAATTATTTAAGCCCATTAAACCCATTGGGAATTATTTCACATTTATAAAAATGTCAAAACAATTTGTAATTTCAGTGTGTTAATATCTGATGTTTCTTAGTGAAGAGAAGATTAATGCACACAACTTATTATACCGATGTGAGGTGATGGTATTTTAAAAAAATATATTTTATAAAAAATCGATAAATATTTGATAGATGACTTGAGATCAACTCGAAAAAAAGAAATAACTAAGCCCAGGAACTTATGGTTAAATTAAAACACGGAAACCTCTAATCGTAAAGCAACGCTGTGATATCTGGACAGTGTCCGCCTGTTATGTTTGATTATTGGTGAAAAAAAGTTAAGGTACACGAGGTTGAAACCAACGAGGCGAACTCCATGTAACTATTATCACTTAATTTCAATGAGTAACGGTAAAAACTTACTTTAAAGCAAATATAAAATAAATTAAAATGACAAGGCAATCGTCAATTTACAATGGATGTTTCAAGTGAAGTGAAATCTTATACAAAAGTTGAATTAAGTTACAACACAAATATACTTAAAATAAAATATGTGAATACCAATCTGTGCTTTTTTTAAATTAGAAGCTTAGTGTGCTATTCTTACTCACTAGTTTGCCCACTGAGCGCACAGAAATATATTTAAGATGAGATAAATTGAAGTAATTTTATCGATGGGAAGTGGTAATTTAATTCCGTTGCATACATGAATACATGAACATAAAATAAATAATTATTGCTTTAAATGATTCACTGCGGGCCGAGGAAAACTTTATCTCGTGTCACGGTTCAGTGGAAAGCAAACATCGGGTTATATCCATTCCAAACGCCATGGACAACGTTAGACGCGGAGTTGAAGACCGATGGAGACGAGAGCAACGGAGCAGAGGTCGGCTGGTTCCCGGATCGCTGATAAGCATCTCCGGTGGGCGTAGCCATATGAGAGACCCTTACAAGGCCGGAAAATAAAGACAGCAATTTTTCTCAAGTACATGGGACGTTTCTTGTTACCAACATAAATTATATGATGTAATAAAATACTGTATTTGTATAGTTTAAAATTTGTCCAAGTACTATTTTATTTAGAATTATTATGTAAACGATGAAAGTGACAAAATATAAAAACAAGAATTACAATTCACAACGTCTTAGTATCTTTCAGCTCATCACTATCAAATCAAAAAGATTCAGAAATCTTCAGTTCTATTTCTATATTTTTTTAAATTCTTACTTTAAATTACTTCACCGATTGAATTGATACAAATCTACCATAGCTCTATGTCCACCGCTAAAAGGTTCACGTCAGAATCATACGGTTGCAATCTCTGGTGAGGTATAATATCCAGCGGTGGGCTGCCAATAAGTTAACAAGGCGCTCGCTTAGTCTCAAAGCAACTCTCGGTGTTCTTGGTAAAAAGTGATTTTTTTTATCTGTAATATGCAAGTATATGCAATACTTAAATTAGCAATCGATGGTTACTTAATACACATGTAATATGTAACTATATGCAATTTACCGTAAACTTATCAATGTAACTGGCTAAAAATTTACTTCTGTGTATACTGAAGCTGCAGTATATAATATATAAGTCAGAAATTGCAGTCATATACTTATTTGATCTGAAAATATTGTTTTCTCTTAAATTAACAAGGAGCTCGCCGGCCTTAGTAAAAATTAACAAAGCGCTCGCGCTCGCAAGTCCGAGCCCCCTCCAGCCCACCCCTGATAATATCTAATGTTTTTCTTTTCAATTATTTTTTGAGATCTATGTCAAGCATGCACGTCGAGTATTTTTTTTAAATTAACCCTTAAAACGCTTAGAAGTCCTATGTCGAGCTGGACTCGACATTACAGATTTGGCAATGTTTTTTAATTTACTGATTTTTTTAATAATTTAAGTTTTTTTTCATCCAAATATTACCAATACGCATTGCGCGTAAGATAAGTTTTGCTATACTGAAACATTCGAAATATTTTTTGTAATAATTATACGATAATAAATTAATTAAAGACGAATTAGTGTGAAAACATATTTCAATTAAAGACTTCAGAGGGTTAAATTATAAGAGATCCGAGATACGTTTTACTGCATCATCAGGCATACAAGTACACAGATGAACTCTAACATATTAGGGCTTGTCGGTTTTCAAGCAAAATATAAGTATTGTAAGCTTGGTAACGCGGCTTTAAATCTTAGAATTTGTATTTTGACTTAAAACTGCCTTCGTTTTAAATATAACATATGTAGTTTTACAATCTAATATTTTGGTTTATTTTCTGAAATAATAAAAACATAAAAATAGTTCTGAAACATTTTGAGTTATAATTAGTCCATCATCAAATCGGTACATTTATGAAAATTTAAGTATCCCTTTGTAACATTGTACATAATAAATAAACGATGCTTTAAATAAAAATGTTCGCTATTTTAATTGAGCTGCTCTTTTGTGAAACCGGCTTATACAGAGTTTTTAGAATATATTAAAATTAGAAAACCAGTTTTTGTATAAGCCCTTTAACTAACCATTCTGTCGAATTGATGCGTTTGCAAAATTCGCTTTAAAGTCAAATAAATATGTTGAATGACTGTGGTCACCCTACAGTGCAACATACTTTCAATTGTTATTTTGTCTTCTCATACTAATTTGATGGTATCGCCTTTACCATGGCATGGACTTGTGTCGTTTTTTAAAAGCGACTGGCAAATGTTTTCATTATGAGCTCGCCGTACTTTTAGTTTCGCGATACTTCAGATCTTAACTGACTTGAGTCAAAGAGACTCGTAAGTCACGAATCCTGAACCCCGCAGAACTTATTTCAAACTTTCATACTTTTACGCACTGCAACGATCAAAAGTTTGTAATTAATGTAGCACTACATTAATACAGCTTTACTTTTGTATAACAGAACAATTTATAGAGAATCTTAATGCGGGTTGAATACAGACAATCGTCGTATTAAAACTGTTATAGGAAACATCTTTTTTATTACGTTTTGGTTTACTTGTTCACTAGACATAATTTATTTTAAAATACTACAGAAAATCTCAAAAATAGTAAAACCAATACGTAGAGAACCAGGTATTAGAGCACTGTGGTGTTGTTTTGAGTGTATACTCACAGAATAAGTTACTGTTACTCACACGGATTACTTGACGTTGGAAATGATTTTTAAAAAGAATGCAAATTGATTTTATAACGGATAAACGTGCCTGCAATTAACTTATCGATACCAATATTTATGTATTTGCATTCAAATACATCATTGTCTATAAATGTCTTCAATTCCTCTCACCTTGGTTTCTAATGAGGAGGCATTGCTAACGATGACTTGACGTCATTATAAATCTTCTTCTCGTAAAAATAAAAAATAAATAGTTAACAAAATAAAAAGAAAATAGTGTGCCGCCATGCTTCGAAAGTAGGGATTCTGTGTCGAGACATCCCGGGATTTGCTGGGTTTTTTGCTGTCTTAGGTCCGGGACGTTTTTGGAAAATGTCCCGGGAATTGTGACTGATTTATAATGTGCTAATAACACGTACATTTTAATTTTGAAAAAAACAATTGCTTGTGCTTAAGAAACCCTCAAAAGGACTGATGTGTATTGAATAAAAGCAGATATAAGAGGGAAGCCTCAAGAAAAACGGACAAGACACTTACCCGGGGTTTTAACAAAATTAAGCATACATAAAAGGGATCTGATAGAAAAACAGATGTTTGGGATTTATAATATCGTAGAAGTTTCAAATACCACGTGTTTATATATTGTAATATAAATGTAGCAAAAGCAAATATTAAAATATTAAATAATATTAAAATATAAATAATAATGTTGAAATATAAATATTTAAATTAAATGTTCATACCTGATGTTGTTTTATGTACAATTTTTTTTTCACTATTTCACAATGGTAGCAATCTCTCAATAGGAAAAAAAGGTCTTAAAGCTACGGTCATAAATTTACTCCTGACGGCGGCTTCATTGATATTTTTTCATTAATTTTTAAAATTAATATTTTGATTCTTGAAATTAAAAATGGCTATTTCCTGATTTGAACTCTTACTAACAATATAAGGTACGAATTAATATTGGATTAGGCTATATTTAGGTCATCATAAATATCATATATTGATGGTTTAGCGCAAATATATTGTATATGTGTATGTCCACCTTACATGTTTTGAGAGCATCGAATTTGAAAACCTTTTTTGCATAACAAATCCGTGAAATGAGCATATTATCTATTTGAATGATACAAAATCTTCTCAGATACTGTTTTTGAGCGTAAACTATTGTTGCAGCATAAACATATATTGCAGACAACCATTATGTATAAGTTAAGTCAATTTCGACTAAAACTGGACATAAAATACTTTTACACTAAGCCATCGATCGATATTATTATTTGAAATTCCGAATGTATCAAAAAAATGTTTAAATTTCGATTTTTTTTCTAATTTACCATTTAATTTTTAATTAACAGGCAAACCCAACTTTTACATAGTTCGATTTTTTAAAAAAGAACGTTGTCTTTGTCGATCTTTCATTTCTGTGTGCACAATCGTTTGAGCGATCAATTTCGTGGTGGCTCCGGTAAGAGAAGGGAGAGGATGGGGCAAGTCCACAAATCAGGAAAGAGGACGGGCTGTAAATTAGATGGATCATCAGATTGTCGTTGGGACGAGGTGCGAATTAAAATACTCTTTCGGTTGGCTGATTAAACATCAACGGATACATCCTGAGGGTCAGGTAAATGTCTGCTATCGTGCCAATATATTGCCCGCGAGGACTTGGTTTAAAACAATACTTTCCGAAAAAAGATTATACACTGGACGAGGTTAAGTGAGAGATTATTTATTTGATTATATATAGATATCAGGTTACCTATTTGAAATATGCTTGATCGGATTCCGTCTTAAATATTCAAATACAGTCATGTTCATTTCAGTCATAAGAATTTTATTTCTGTGACGTATTATATCTCTTGACCGATGAATTATTTTTACATTCGTTACGAAATAAATCTTATAAGTTCAAGTATAAGCCGTATGAAAAATGAATTTAGTTTTCCTTCGATTTACAAAAACGCTATGTAACTAAACGCGTAAATTGAATAAATATATGAGGGCTCTGGAAACACAGGCGGCAGTCTCTATGTTTTGTCTGAAATACGATAGATATGTCATCTTGTAGAGCTAGGAATTCCGTATATAGTAGTATTTTGTTTCTTTTTATTTTTAAGAGTCTAACATCAAATTTTTTGAAGAATTAATGATCTTTTGAAAAAGTACGTTTTGCATTATAACCCCACAGTTGAAAGTATTTCAGAAAACGAATAGCAAGATAATGTATTTGCAAATATTCAAAATTACTTTTTTCAGGCGTTTTATTTATATAATATAAGAAATACGTTTTAATTGATTTGCCAAGATTGTATGATAATGAAAACTGTCACATTTGTTTCCCGAGCTCTTATAATAATGAAATTTGTTACAATATATTATTAACGGTATTCTTCAAAGTATAAATCCTTTTTAAACAACAGTTTTAAAATTGATGTAAATACATAATTCAAAATTCTATTTCGTTGATTGGTTTCATTTTGTCAAACTATTAACTCTTGAAATATTTAATTACGACTACCTATAATTCAATAAAGTAAAAAATAGACCCACAGGAAATAAAGACAGTTACTAAAAATACAATATATTTAGAAAATAATGTATACTCAAATAATAAAAATAATAAAACATTTTTAGTACTTTTTCCACATAAAATTTATTAGATCAGGACCGGTTTCGCTCACGATGAGCATTGTCAACTGATAAGAAAAAACAATAAAACAGTGATATTTATACAAAAGTTAAGTGATAAAAACAAGGTATGACAAACAATTGGTATTACAACCTAGCAAAAGAATTGAAGTAAAATACAAGGAAAATAAACTATAAATAAAAAGTTGAAGACCACTTAGCAATGAAACTATTATAACAAAAACCAATTAGGTATGAATTATCATTACCAAAGTAAAAACCAACAATTAGAGGATTTTCCAAACTCAATTTGGTTGACAGACATTAAGATTATTTATTATATACACTAATTGTTGGTTTTTACTTTGGTAATGATAATTCATACCTAATTGGTTTTTGTCATAATAGTTTCATTGCTAAGTGGTCTTCAACTTTTTATTTATAGTTTATTTTCCTTGTATTTTACTTCAATTCTTTTGCTAGGTTGTAATACCAATTGTTTGTCATACCTTGTTTTTATCACTTAACTTTTGTATAAATATCACTGTTTTATTGTTTTTCTTATCAGTTGACAATGCTCATCATGAGCGAAACCGGTCCTGATCTAATAAATTTTATGTGGAAAAAGTACTAAAAATGTTTTATTATTTTTATTATAATGCCATTCCACCAAGTATTGACAGTGAACACCTTAAAAGTATACTCAAATATTTATATAAATATATATTGACACACGTACCAGGCAAAATATTAGTTATACAATACATGGCGCATTGGGATTGGAAGAATGACTTTCCATAACTCGAAAATGCCGTGTGACGTACCAACTTGGGTTGTAGGTTCATTTAACATAATTAATATTTATAAGTGCTGATTTTGTATGCATCTAGGTGAAAACACAATGAAAATAATATCATGTTCGTGCGAAATATAGGACGCGATCCAATTATGAAAATTACTTTCTAGCCGCGATAAGACGTTTCCTTAACAATGGCATATTTTCTTTCGTTTTCATAATCTAGCAATATCTGACAAATATTAACATGAGGCATAATAAATCTTCTACAAACAAAGTTTTAGTCCATACGAAATCAGACAAATGTATGGTATTGAATTGATTTAATGTTGTTAACACTACAAAATCATTCTTCAAATTAATAAAAGAATATTCAAGTACGCGCGAACGACATGATCCAAAATACGCACCATAACGTATGTGCATAATTTTTTTTTTTTTTGCTATTCTATTGATAATTAATAGATACCATAATATAACAAATAATAATGAAAAATATGTCACATTTAATACATTCACCGTGTAATGTATTAACATACTATGTACATATAATTAATTATTAACATTGTATGATTAAATTAACTCTCATTCAAATTCACAATACATAGTTTGTTCTGCTCTGTTCAAAGTACAATAATAAAAGTCATCTCGTAAATGAAGTCATTTTCCGATTCAAGTTCCACTTTTATGTTAATGTGAATGAGTTGTTTCCATATGTGTATATGTAAAACAGATCTTGAAACAATAATAAAGCACAGCCATTCTTACATCGTACAACAAACGTGACAATTTCTTTGCGCCATGTTGATCCGCATTATAATCTATTCAGTGTTGCCATTATGGGGACTGTATATTTTCTATTAACAATAAAACGATTATTCGAAAGATTGTCTTAAACACGAAAGTTTTAAGGAATTATGGAGTTTGAATTTTAAAGTCTGCCACATTTATATTTAAGTAACTAGAATCTACACGAATACATATTTTTTTAATTTTCGAATTTACTACTCAAGTATCACTTATTATTTTCTATTATTTATGTCAGATTTTTTCCCAACAATAACAGATAAACAGGCATACCCAACATTTTTCTTCTAGCATAAAAACAGCATAAAACCAAATTTTAATGGTTTCGGGCCGCAAAGAAAATAAGTACTTTGTAATTAATGTGACACTTGTTTTTTTATATTGTTTGATATCTTTTTCATATCAACTGGATTTTCATCTTCAAACGGATTTTTCATAAATTAACCATCAATTGATTTTATGAATCGACATGTTTTAAATCTTCTATGACTTATACACCTATCCCTCGATTTACACGGTAGATAGGTTCCTGAGAAAAACGTGTAAATCGAAATTGTATATTTTTTAATGTAAAACCGTGTAAATCGAAAAGTACACGAAAAACGCATAATTTGGGTGTTTTCTAAAATATATAAAAAACAAAATACAAAAAGTATAAACATACATATTTTTTTATTAATTAAATACAGGTAAAGCTTATAGAGTAACAAAAAAATGAAATCCAAAAGATTCATTAAAAAAATATTGTAACGGTCGGTGGAGTTTTTATCATTCATCACTATCACAAATCACTGTGACTTGACTTGATGACTTGCTGTGAAAGCATTCTTCTTTTCAGACAAAGAAGAGGATGATATCTTCTATTTAATTTTTTCATAAATCCGCAATGCTTTATTTGTAATAGCATTGGTATCAATTGGCATCCGTTTTTGAGTTTGGTCCTCTATCCAAATCATTAATGCCTTCTCCATGTTTTCCATTGTAATATCTCTGATATATGAAGTTGTGCTCATACTCGTAGTGCCAGCTGCTACACTCTTTCTAATTGAGTTTTCATTTTTTCTAATGGTTCTTATTGTAGCTTCATTCATGCTATATAATCTAGCAACGTCTATTACTCTTTCTCCGTTTTGTAAAAGATCCAATATTTTTATTTTTTTGTTAACGAAATAACTTTTCTTTTTACTTCTTTCGACATAATAAGGCTACAAATATTATTCAAGATATAAAACACGTAATTAAAAATTATGTACTCGTTTTTTACTTACGAATATGAAGAATTGAAATTTTCAAGTTAACTTTTTTAAACCGTGTAAAAGCGAAAACGTGTAAAAAAAGTACCGTGTAAATCGAGGGATAGGTGTATTCTTATTTAAATGACTTTTTTACTTAGTGCATACGAAAAATATCTTTTATTATTGGAGTTGTGTAAATAGTCTAATATCAATTGTAATTTACATCCTCAAAACTCATCGGTTCAAGATTCAATAATAAAATAATGTGGCGTAATGATAACCAGTTTTGCTTATTGTCTTTACTTTTGCTATAGTCTTACTTCTGCCACTGTTAAACATTGCCTATTTTTAGTTCCGCGTGTGTATTGCAATTGTCTCATGTGGGAGGTAAAAGGTAAACGAGAGTACGAGGTGAACTCTGATTGTGATACCCTCTCTAATGTCTTCATTAAAGAGCCAGCAACTGCAGAAAATCTAAACTTCCAACATGTGTGTATTGACAGTTGCACTTATTTTTCTTCGTCTTTTAAAATATGTAAATGGAATAGATACAGTCTTGATTTTACTTTGTCTATGATTTACGACTTCAGCGCCAGGTTCGGTAAAAGTTAATTGTAGGTAATTCAAATAATTTAAAGTTATACGAAATATGACGTATGAATTCAATCGAATATAAAGTTTAAATAAAAATGTAGCTATGTATAATTATTTTAAATAACTTGATCTGGAATTCTCAATTTGTATGGTCACCAAAATATCACTGAAGTAATAAATTACCCAACGATATATGATATTTGAAGAACCCACTTGCCACATTTTTCGAATGCTTGTATGTTTACAACAAATATTAGGGAGCAAATGTCATATACAGGGGTGCATACGCCAGTTTGGCGGAGAGGCTTTGTGATTTTTTTCAGTTATTAATGAAAACATTCATTCTAAAATTTCAAAATATTTAATGAAACATCAACTGTGATAATGTGCCCTCCAAATGTGTGCTGTACTTCAGCTAAATTTAAGTGCAACCGCCTGTGTGGTCGAGTGGTCAACGTCGTTGGCTTCGGTTACCCGGGAGGTCCCGGGTTCGAATCCTGGTACGGACAGTTTTTACAAATTGATTTTTCAATCGATTTATGAATTTCTGATCGAAGTTATGGATGTATGTGATGTCTTGAATTCCCTCTTCCCACCCATCCTATCCTATGAACGGGACGTATCGTGAGCGATTAGCTAATCACTAGTCCTGTCCTAGCCCTATCCTTCTATACCTACTCTTTTTGGAAAAAGAGAGGTTGAGCAACTGAGTAACAAGCAGTTCTCGTAGAAACACATATGTTGAGATAAACTCCATTAGGATTCCATATGCTCCATCCACATTGGAAGCGGACATGGTTAAAAAAATTGAAATAATTTACGTATTTATTAGAAACAAAATTATGTAAAGGAGCTCAATCTAAAATATTCGTTAAATGATTAATACAAATAAACAGTAAATCGCGTTAATAATAAATTTAAATTAACGATAATTTTGTTGGAGTTGAACGCCCACTATTTCAATGTGCATTTAATGCTATTCAATCATCACGTCATCATGTTTTCCCTCAAGCCGGCGGGAAATGATAGGAAAAATAAATAATGTTGCCTGCTCGAACCACTTAGGATGTTAAGATACAGTCTCCGTTTAATGCAGTGGTAACACTGGATTACACATTCGCTCGCCAGCTAAATCCGAGGCAACTGCACACTTCAGATAGTGCACATTTTGCATTCGTCTTTTTGCGCGCATTGTCAAGAATAGAATGATTATTCAAATAATAAAGGTAGAAGTAGCCATTATCTGTCTATGGTACGAATTTTTTTTTCAATAATATTTTATTTTGTTTTATATGTTTGTTCAGACTTCATGGATTATTTCTATATAATATAATTATTATAAAACTGGGGTTTGCTTGTTTTGTAATCAGAAAAAAACACCGATTATAAAAATTGATTAAACACATTAAAATGTATATAATTAATCTCAAAAAACTTCTAATCATTTTATAAAGATGTATTTGAGATAGCCGCGTTAGTTGCCATCTTCCATAATAATATGGTATATAATATATATAACCTGAAACTGGATTATTAGATTATATTTGACAACATTTTATCCATAAATGCGCAGACTATTAATTGCACTTATGAATAATTGTGGACTTTAAAATGGATATCTTCGATCAAATAACAAATCTTTTTTTACCGTTTGTATTTTAGTATGAAAATTTTTAAACTTTTTTGTAGCGTTTAATTAAATTTCATTCAAACCATGATAGATAAATTCATTCGATCTCGTTGTTGGCATAAATAATATCGTCAATGTAAATATTAAAATACTGTTTTATTTATGTACACAACGTCAGGCTAACAATTAAAAAGATCCCTCCAACCCACAAAGATAACGATACGAATACGTTATATGAAATATTTTTTCTGCACGATAAAGTAGACGCAGTGATATTTTTTTAACAAAGAAGTTATTTTATATTTGAAAAAAAAAACAATACTTTGACGTGTGACAAAATACGAGAAGCGAAGATTCAAAGAGTGATTTGTCACACAAATACAGAGCTTGGGAAATGATGATTTGAATGTTGAAGAAATCACGGCTTAATTGAATGTGTCAAATTTATGATTTCATTTTTAAATGAATAAACCTTTTTTAAACACTTATTGTGATTTTCATTCATAGCTTTTATTATGAACTATCCGAACTGACATTACACGGCATTTTTCAAAATTTGTGACAAATTACTTTTTGAATGTTTGCTTTTTATATATTATGAAGTAGATATCTTTTGAAAGACCCTTTAAATGATTTATTGCTATTGTTAATGTTATGGTTGATAAAATGCTTAATAAGTCAACATTAAAAAAGGGCTACCGAAGTTTAAACGTTTCAATTGAAATCGTTTTACTTCTGCGAATTCGGACGGAACATGGATTCGTGATCAGCAACATGGAAGATGAGCGTGGAAGTTGATTTAAAGTCCATTTGCGGCGTTTATCTGTCAGGCGGGAGTAACGCTTACAATCTCGCATAAATTATTCCTCCCGGAGTGGTTTATGCTGTTTTTCCCGCCACCTGTGTCTGCTCTCTCATATCTAGAAACGTCCCTTTTGCAATCCTTTAAACCTGCGTGATTGATAAAGAGGCTGAATCGATCGGGGCCCAAGGTGCTAATGGAAATATGATTCACGATTTCAAGCACTGCCATTTTCATATATGTGTTAACACAAACTTACGCATATTTTTTTAATATTAAAATATTTAACTTAAAAATAAATACCCTACTAATCGCGAAACACGAATTAAAAAATCTATTATCGTATTATTGTCATTAAAATGACAGTTAATTAATGGCGTAATTTGAGTTATTCAGTCACTCAACCTCTCTTTTTCAAAGAGAGCAGTAGGGATTGAAGGATAAGGCTAGTACAGCAGGACTAGTGGTCAACTAACCGCTCCCGCTACGCCCAGTTGTTTATGGAAAGAACAGAAATGGTGGGAGGGGCCTTTTAGACATCACAAACAGAAATCGATCGAAAAAATTCTGTTTGTACTCAAACTCGTGAGCTCTGGCACGGAAGCCCACAACGCTAACCACTGCGCCATAGGACCTGACAATACCGTGTAAAAACTATGATAAATTTCCTTGTATAAAAATCAATCCACGATATTAAAAAATAAAATCAATTATTGTATCTTAATTTTATTAAAATGGTAATTCAAAAAAACGCAACAAAGATTTTTCAAATCACTATCAGACAATAGACGAACCAGTTTAAGCACATTTGGTTGGACATTGTTTTAATCACTTGAGATATCCAGTGTCTGTGTAATATTTGTTTTCAAATTTTCGGGATTAAAGGAATAAAACCTCTATGCGTTAGTAAGTACATGCAAGGAATGTAGCACCTATTATTTCCATACCTTGTAAAAGGAGAGTCCAGTATATTTACTTTACTTGTGTAAACTTATTTACCATCAAAATGAGGATATTTTTCAATGGAAAATATAGGGGAAAAATAATGTATGTTCGACCTTTGGTTCCCGCGGAGACATTAGAAATTATCAAACATCTACCGACGTTATGAGGTACTAAAAGTACTGTTTCTAATACACAATATTCGGCCATCAGACACAATAATTAGAATAATACCTAAAACAAACATGAATATGAAATTTCATTTTTTAATTCTGTTTACTTTAATCGACGGTTTGAGTTTACCAATGACTTACTTTCGGAAGAAGAGAGACGATGAATTTACCTTTATATTATTTTATACATTATTTTCAGTATTAGCCCAATATACTTAATAGTAAAAAATTTCGCAATGCGTGTTTGAATTGTGTGTATTATTTTGACGCTTTGCTTATCTTGACAAAAATTTAAATTAAACAATCATAATTTATTCATACTACCATGGGGGACAACAACATTTTTGCATTATAAAGAAAAACCTACTCAGCCGATTCGCATATTTTCCAACACCTTTTTCATTTACCTAATTACAAGGTACTGTGGAAAAAAATATTCCATAAATTATATTATATTACTTGATTGATTACGCGCCCTCTTTGTTTCAAGCATGCCCGCTTCTAACATGGGTCATATGGACTCTTAATTGAGCATTACAATACACAGAGGTTAAAGATAGAAAGATACAACTGTGAATGGACTAACAGTAAACAGATCACTCTTCATGTGCTCCGTTTCTATAGGATCGGATAAGTAGGATGAAATTTTAACATCACCGCCATTATAAACTCAGCTCCACTTAGCAATCAGAAGGTCTTCAACGGATCCATAACAAGTTTTTATTTAAGTAATAGTTTATATTTAAAATCTGGATCAATAGGAGTTGTCGTTTCTTTTAGACTTAATCTCGAATGACTTATTATGGAAACGTTATTTTTACCTAAAAAGTTTTATTCGCGAATTTTATTAGCAATTCTGATATATAATCAAGACTGTCAAAAGAATTTATATTAAACTAAATAAAATAATATTACTCTTTCGATTCTATAGTATAATTTTTACTTTTAAGTTATAATTACAATTCTTTGAAATTAACAAATATATTGGAAGACATATATTATGTTCTCAGTACTTTAATTTGGATAGTTTACAAATTGAAATGATAATCAAACAGAATTATATCGCTTCCATCCAACATGGGACGCATCGAAAATACTACAATAAATAAATCTTACATAACTGCATATAACAAAAGATATTTTTTGTCACTTAACAATATGAACAGACCAAAAGAGTAAGCGGTCAGCTTTTATTTATTCTTTTAATTTAAGATGCGAGAAAAAAATGCAGGAGTAATAAGACGATCTTCAGCGAAACGATGTATTATTCAAGAAGCTCGGATGTTATCGGCCGTCCGCTCGGTCCATCCGTTTATTAATTATTTTCCGTCAGCCATAATACCCACACGATGATAGTGGAGATCACAATCTGCGGCCGAGCGCGCCATCTCACATTCCCAGTTCTAATTAAAGATCTTTATCTTCCCAACACTAAAAACTCCCATTCAGCCTTATTAATTCCTAATACACCGATCGGCTATCTTCGCTGGCCATCGGGTATTTACGTATTTATTAGATGCGTTAGTATTTTACAGTGCGGGCTGCCTCTGCTCCCGATAACGACTGTATACCATATTGCCGGGGAAAATATGGAAAATCATTTTCCAATTTTGAAACATATGGGCAGAATATTTTTGTTCGATAAATTATCGTTTATCATATTGTCTATGGTATCTTGTTGGATGAGCCAGTTACATATAATCTTACACCTCTACAAAATTAAGATTCTAAAATATGTATACTGTATTTTATGTATTTTTTTGTATCTAACTAAATCTTTGTGCGATAAAAAAATCTTGTTCATAAGATGCGTGCGTTGGAATAAAAAAACAAATTTCAACAGCTTTGGACATGAAAAATAAAGAGAAGCAAATATTCAAAAAGTGATATGTAACAAATTTTGAAAATGCCGTTTAAATCAGTTCTGATAGTCCATAATAAAATATATGAATGAAAATCACAATAAGTGCTTAAAAAAATATTATTCGGTTACTGCTGATGCACGATTTGAGTGTTGGAGACTGAAATCATTATTTCCCAAGCTATGTATGTGTGACAAATCACTTTTTCAATGTTTGCTCCTCATTAATATGATATGGTGTTTTTATAAATCTGCATACAGGATTTGTATGTTTTGTTGATATTCCTTGCTTTACCCATGTTCTCCACATTATCGCTTCTGAAGCTTCGGGGCGGCTCGTGCTGATATGAATAATTGCTGTTTATTATTACAGATTACATTGCGACCGACAGATAGTGTTGGTAATTATAAATATCACAATTGCCACCGCTGCGGGTAGTTGTCAGTCGTGTAAGTAAACCGATGCTTACACCAAGAATACACTATTATAGTATTATGCATTATCTACATAATAGAATATATATTATATAATACATAATACTTAACTATTAAACTATAATGCCGGTAAAACAATGTAACAATATCTACATGTCAGTGTATAAAACGCCAAAAAAAATACCACGTCTTATTGATTACATAATTATTCATCAACACTTATTTTGCATTCTGGATTATTTAAATATTTTAGCTGCGTCCATTACCAGTAATATTAATATTGATACATGATTAAAGAAAGTATATATTACATCAGGGGTTCTTTACCTTATTGCGGAGACGGGCGCAGTTGAGATTTAGGAGAAGAGTGACGGGTGCAGGCCGGATTTAAAAAAAATAAGATTTACACACATAGTAGTAAAAAGTAGTATATATTTATGTATTAATTTTATTATTGTTCCCTTAACAGCTTTACATGTTTTACATTTATTTTATTATTTATTATAAATCGGAACGTTATGCATTTATTTACATTTACAAAAAAATCATAAAAATAAAAAAGCACATTTATTACGATCGTTGACATTTAAATTGTATTTGATACTTTGCCGGGCGCACATGCGCCCGCGGGCACAGGGCTAAGAACCCCTGTATTACATCATGAATATAGCTTTTTTTCTTCCTTGGTAATATTTCGCGGATTATTAACTGTTCTCAACGGAGTGATAAATTTGCTAAGTCGGCTACATGTCCATTTTTTATGATAAAGGAAATGCGTGGATTTTACAATGAATTAACTTATTTTCTTGTTTCAGGTGAAGACGAGGAATGGGGAAACGAAGGCGAGGCGATGCCGGCAGACGTGCCTGCGCCCAGCCCCCCTCTCCCACGGCTGAGACTCAACGCAAGTCTAGCGACTGATCCTGCCATAGGAGCCACTGCCAGACCAGCGTCTTCACACGGCCCGGCACCCACACCACCGCCGGCTCATGACTTTATGTCATCATTACCGCCGGCTTTACAGTCCGCATTGCCTCCCGCCCTGCAGTCAGCTTTAGCTGCGGGGCTATTTCCATTGCCATTTCCGGTAGAGAGTCCGGTGTCTTCGACGCCGCGATCGACAGATGATTCCACTGCTCGCCAACTTTCCGTCCCATTGTACATGTGCACACCTTGCGGAATACGATTCTCTTCTCTCAGCACCCTCGAAGCCCACCAGACCTATTACTGTTCACATAGAATACCAAAACCTTCGATTGACGCCGACGATAAAACATCTTCAGCTGCAGATGGGACGAGTAATGTTGGTCTTTCTAATGATGATTCAACGTCGGATTTACCCAATAAAGCGCAGAGAACTGGGAAACAGTATACGTGTACCCATTGTTCTTACAGCGCAGACAAAAAGGTCAGCCTCAACAGACACATGCGAATGCATTCGGTTTCTCCAAGTCCTCCGTCAATACCGAGCTCGACTGCATCAAACGGAGACGTTAATCCAGATTTGTCATCACCACCAATTCAACTAGTCCAAGATAGATATTGTGCCGATTGTGACATCAGATTCAGTTCGACAAAAACATTTAGAGCACATAAAATGCACTATTGTAGCACTAGACAAGTAGTTAAGTCTACTCCAAATTCAACTACATCTGCGGCTCCGTCGGTAGCAGTGAAAAGTGGATCTTCATGCACTTCTGGATCCGCACCGCCTTCACCAAACGATATATGCAAATCCCCACCATCGCCTGCTTCAATTTCGAATAATTCACAACCACTTCTTGCTCTTCCAACTAATCCAATTCTAATAGTGCCATATGCACTATTTAGAGGCGCAAGTGTTTTAGCTGGATCAACAGTGCCAGGATTATCTAATCCCGATAGCCCTTGCTTTTTGATGCCAAATGGGACAATTCAATCAATGGCTCATGCATTCTCTTCGGTATCAAGATCACCAGCACCTAGTACACCTTTAGAAGTTTTAAAATCTGCAAATAAGTCACGGGAAGCTCAAATTTGTCGGACAGATCCATCAATCCCCTTAGATTTGAGCATTCGAAGAACTCCCGAAGCACATAGAAATAATGTTGGAATGGAAATAGACGAACACGAAAAAGAAAATCGTTTGCAGCAGTCTATTACTCCAGAGCAAATAGTTTGCGCCCCATCGTTGCCAGGTTCTCCGCCGCTTACACCTTCACCAAGACAAGGCAGTTCACCAAACTCAGGTAGTTCGCCGAAGCGGAAATATCAAGAATCCCGAAGCAATAGTCCCAAACGTACTACATTAACACCTAAATCAAACTCAGATGAAAGCATTCAACTAAGTCCAAAGTGTAAAACTCCTATTCAAATGATGCCATTTTCTGTTCCTCCGTCTCTTCATCCGTTGCTTTTGCGATCCGGAGCTTCACTAATGACGCCGGAGATCGCCATGAGGCTTGCAGCTGAAATTCCAGGATTACAGTCATCTCCGCAGATATTGGTAAAGCAAGGTGTGTCAAAATGCAAGGAATGTAATATCGTCTTTTGCAAATATGAAAACTATTTAGCGCACAAAAAGCATTATTGCTCTGCCAGAGGACAACACGAAGATGGTGACGGGAATAAGTCATCAACGAGCCCACCGATTAGTCCGAACAATGTTACCGGAAAAACAAGCCCAATTACTCAGTATCAGCAACTGATATGTGCGGCTTGCGGTATCAAATTTACATCTCTAGATAATTTGACGGCACATCAATCATACTATTGCTTGAAAAGATCAGAGATCCAAGTAAAATCCGTAGAACCCGAATTACGGAAGTGTCCTAAATGTAAAGGGATATTGGAGAATGGTCATGTCTGTAATACTGCAACTGGATTGGGAGTTATATCATCAGAAAGCGGTGGATGGAGGTGTCCCTGCTGTGATGTTGTGAGCGCCACTGCCAGCGCTGCTCAGCGTCACATGGACTCTCACAGCAGCGTAAAAGCGTTCCGATGCACTATTTGCCGATACAAGGGGAACACTTTGCGTGGAATGAGGACGCACATTAGGATGCATTTTCAGAAGAGGGCTTCTGACTTACAAGTGAGTGGGAAATAGCATTTTTATTAAGTAATACAGATCTAAAAAGTTGTGTTATATCAAATGTTTGGCTTTGCACGCATAACTACCATTTGTGGTAAATATTTTTCAATTTATTGTATACCATTTTCAAGATAGACTTCGTTCATACTATAAAATTCTTGAGTAAGAACAAGAATTACATTATATAATTAATAAATGTAATATCTTTCCAATGTGGATTTAACAACTTAAACTATTTGTGTGAATAACATACTTTTTAGAAATGCCATATATTTAATATTGATATTATAATGAATGCTTCACGTGTAAATGGCTTAACTTACGTAATTTAAAATTTATAACTGGGAAATATTTAGTTTCTGATTTCCATAGAATCAATATGTTTTTAATAATTTTCCCTTTATTTATCTAATAATACTTATTTCTTTAAATTATTTTTTTTTCTTCTTTTAAGGAGGAGAATTTCATCACATGCATTTTGGAAGATGAAGTTTCACGTGGTTCAGAGACAGCCCCTCCGCCTGTCGGAGTACCGCTGGCTCCCCCGCCTCCGCCGACACCATCGCCGGGACTTGAAACACGATCCGATAAACTACACTACTGTGATTCCTGCAACTACAGTTCAACGTACAAAGGAAACGTTGTGCGGCACGCTCGACTGGTTCACAGTACTTCAGGCACCAAGTCACCAGGACTGTCTCTCATAGGCGAAGGAGAAGAATCTCTCGTTCTCAATGGTAATGATACCCACATAACCAAAGTCATAATAGATAAGGAAGAATCTATAAGGCCCAATGTCATAGTCAAACAGGAAGCACCGGAAGCGGACATTGACGTTACAAATACGGATGATGATGACATAAAAAAAGATATAATAGAGTCTAAAGACATCAAACAGGAAGTCAATAGTAAAGAAATTTCTGATGCTGAAGCAGAAATCTTGGAAGCCAGCGCAAAGCTGGGACCGAAATACTGCAAATCTTGCGACATCTCATTCAAATATATGTCCACCTTTATGGCGCACAAGAAATTTTACTGCTCGAGCCACGCAGGAGAGAACGTAGCAGGGAATAATAATTTAGCAGCACGGGCCGCAGAAGCGTCCGTTCTTTAAAATGCCAGCCATTTTCTTGCTATCGAAACATGCAAAAGCAGAAATTAAAAATTCACATAAGTTTACGTAAATAATAAATAGCCGTTTGTCCTTGATGCAGCTTTGAAATATTGAATACATTTAAAGTCTTGCACTCATCGATTAAAACATCGTGCCACTTGTAACTTTAAGGTAACATAGTCATGTTGAATTTAAAAATCGTAATGCCAATTTATTCCTAAATCTAATATTACAATTATAATCTTCAAATATCAATTATTGTATAGAGTAAAAGGTAGAAGTAAGAATTGCGTTATTTTTATTGTTAAATGCAATGTTTTGGATTTCAGTTCAACGCTGTACATAATATTTTCTCTGATGAATTCTTTTTTAAATCCCAAGAAATCTCAATAATGAATCTACGATGAGGGCCAGTTATAAAGATACATTAGATTTTAAGTTAGGTAGTATTCCAACTTGTGCTATTTTAACTTATGTACGGTGCATTTATTACTGTAATTATTTCGATTGAATGAAGCTGTTATCCGTTTATAAAAAGTATACATACATTTAATAGATTTTAAGTTCAATAATCGTACTGAATAAGTAGCTTATAGATGAATAAGTATGTTACTTCCAAAAAATGGCATTGTATACGCAAACACAAATATGGTGTATTTAATTGTGAGATATTTTTATCTATCAAATTTTCTTCAGAAACTATGATGATACTGTTTTAAACTGTGAGTAAACCTGAGTCAAATGTACAACGGAATAATAGCAAACATACTTAATAGTATTCTACAAATAAATACATAAACATATAGTAAAAAAAAATACCATCGATCTCAAACGAACTGTGGCACGACTTAATTATTTAAATACTTTAACTATTCAATAGCACTATCAGAAATTGAAATTCAGCAATTGATTTGTCTTTGACCCAGGTTTCATGTTTTTGATTTAACTCATAAATAAGGTGCTCCTAAGTCTTCATTAGAATAGAATATCAAAAATGATAAGGTACTATTATTCTTTGTTAGATTCTCAAAATAAAATATTTCTTGTTTTAAAAATCGATAATGTTTCCTTTAAGTTCAACTGTTGGCATATTAGCCTGATATTCTGTCGAAAATCAATAATCTGTAAAAAGTTTTAGCTCTTAAATTAGCATGTAAAACTTTCAGTAGGATGACAAACATTGTAATTAAAATTCGATTGGTTATTACTTTTATCTAGCCATGACAAATCTTCGTCGAAAAAGCATATGACTCGTGGATTTTTCTTTCAAAACTGGTATCTCATCTTTTTATTGCGTATAAAATATAAGGATGTGTATGCAAACATTTTTATTTACTTGTTAAGTTTATTTCATTTGACGCTCATCTAAATGACGCCATTTCATTTTTCATAGTTTAATGCAATATTATATTATAATAAACGGCATTCCTTGCAAGAGTTATCATTTATATGTATAAAGTCGTGTTTATTGATTATAATATGTTAAAAATGTTTATGATATAACAATTGTATATAAGTAGCACGTAATAGATATCAAATAAACTATTGATACCCTTATTTAATTTTAAATAAATTAAAATACCATAATTTTCTCTATGCCAAAGCATTGCTAGAGTTATCTGATAATAATGCATTTATCGCCGTGATCACTGTAGGAAACATAATATTTTATGTACTCATTTAGAATTTTATGATAAAATTTGTATGATGAATTGGTGCGTTAGGAATTTGGTCTCGAGTATTGTAATAGAAAGTTTAAAATAACTAATACTGTAACGATATAATTACAAAATCAGTTTTCTGTAAAAATTTTGAAGTTGTTTAAAACAACTTCAATATTGATTTATCCAGGTGTCCAGCATATCTCGTATTGCCTGTTTGTGCTAATATTTTTTTCGTTCTGTATATTTCAATTAATATAATGTTTATATTATATTATGTACATAGCACTTAATTAGATTTTATCGTTATAGTATTGGGTTTTAACTATCTAATGCCATAAATATTCAGTAATATAAGTATCTTTTTTCTCACTTATGTCAAACTTATATCGTATTCCATTTGCTGTTGCCACTTTAATAAATACATACAATTTGTAAATTCAATATGCCATTATCAGTAAACATTCAATAATGTAATAAATTCCTATATTCTTTTCAGTTTTTTTTTCACTAGATCAGCTTACATTAAATTTATTCTTATGTATTGGGAACTATATTTCATGTGGCACAGTTCGGTCTTTGATGAAATGTGCTCACTCAATCGTTTGGATCAGTTGGATATTATTTGATGATTGTAAAATTATAAAATCAAAAAATTTAAATGTCAATAGAATATATATATAAATATATATGTATGTATTAAGGTTTACCGTTTAAAGTTCAGCAACATTACGATTGCAATCCATGTTCGATCTTTTTGTATATTCGAAGTGTAGAGATAGGCATTATGAATGAAGAGTACATCTCTTAAAGTGATTTTGTTAAAATATCTTATACATATTATGGAAAATATCCGAGACAATAAATTATTTATCAATCTTAAACCTTGATTTATTTATTTACACATTCAACAATTGCTTGGTAAAGATTTAGTTTCGAAGTTCTCAAATTAAAATTGAAAAAAAAATATACCACCCTGAAAAATAAATGATTGCAACTGAATTTTCTGTATGTTCCTGTCTACGACTGTATATGCAGGTATTAAACAAAAATATGTATACACATAACTGAGGTACGCTGTCGCAATTTGTTTACATGTTATGGTGAATCCCAGGAGTGCGGGATCGCCAAATAGATCGGGATCCCGGGACTGGATGCCCTAACCGAGATTCTACAATATAAGACCTACATATTTGATAAGACTGGTAATATATCTAGGGCGGAAAACACCAATATTGCCTGGAGCGGCCAAATTTCTAGCACCGTTACTTTTTCTAGTCCACAAAATTTGACAACTGTTATAGAACCAATATTTAATTAACATCGCTATTTTAAATCTTACCATTGTTGATAATTATTTATAAATAGTTACTATCAATGAAAATGAAGCTAAGGGCTTGATAATCGCGTTAACCTTCGAGTACCTATATCTTGAAAAATCACACGGGTTCCGGAGCGGGGTGCAATTGTACCCCCCAGAATTTTTCTCATTTAACGAAGTAAAAATTAAAATAATAAATGTCAGCAGTTCGAATGTTGATTTTGAGCATGCCCTGTCAAAATTAAGAGACAATTTGTCTTTTTGAATCATCCATATCATATTGCGTTGACGATACGTCAGGCGTATAGAAGCGGCGAGAGCAGACTGAACTAATCGTAAAGCGACGTCGTTCTCCCGGCGCGGGCGCAGGGTACGATGACATCAGGTGTGTGGAGTTTGCGCTCGGCACACGCACACACTCAAACGCAACGTGTATATGTGACCCAAATACCATTTGTTAACGAAAAACGTGAATATCTATTTTATTTTCTACAATTTTTCAGATTTTTTTTTTGCATTGTATTCAGTAGGATATGTTTGTAGATTACAATAAATATCAGCTAGATATTACCGATATTTAACAAATGGTTGGTAAAATAAGAATTTAGGGGCACGATTGCACCCCGCTCCGGAACGCGAAGGTTAAAATCACACATTAATATGAAAAACACTGATATGCGAAATACGAAATATTTTTCCCTACTACGCCTCCATTATTCATTATTGCCGCGCGGCCTAAGTTTGTGAAGTTTTTCGCCGAAATAATCCATGACTAGCTTTAACACACAATTACCAATTCTGTTTGTACTGGGGCTTGAATCTGTGAGATCTGTCACGGAACTCAAGTCTTCCTCTAAGTCACCACCGATCAACATATTTTAAAGGATTGAAAAGTGTGAACGAAGAGTTCATGCAAAATATAAAAATATTGAATAGAAAAAAAATCCAATTAAAAAGGTGCAAGACCGCAGTTTCACCTCGTTAGATGGGGGAAAGGCACAGATGATATCTAAATATAGATGCATTTATACCAATCTGACACACATAGAGTAAAAACTTATAGACAGGGAAATTGCTTGCTTTTACATCAGCAGTAATAAAAAATAATATTTTTTAAAAAATGCTGTTTTTTTTCCAAACTTTTTTTCCAGACAAAGAATTGATACCCGAGAATCACTTTGTATAGCTAACTTATTGTCGTCAATTATGTTACTTATCAACATCTGCCAGTAAATTATATGTATGTATATATAATTAGTTTCATTAGAATAACTACTTCTCAGGAATCACTAGAATCACAAGTTAAAAAGTTATGCTGTTTTTTATTCGGATCTTTCATTTTCATTTCTGGCTCACCAAGAAACAATGTTTTTCTTTCGCTGTGTAATTCAATTGCACTTATACTATTTATATAAATAAAAGTTCTAAAAAACTTTTACTTCATATGGAAATATAAATGGTAGTCCACATCGGCGGTGGGCTGCTGAACTGTTAACTAAGAGCACGGTTAATCTGAGATTCGGAAAATCGGGCTATTCGTGGTGTTCCAGAAAAGGCGTAGATTTTTCATCACTGTTATAGGATGATTCGCAACATTTATGAAACTAATCCCCTTTTGAGTCTCGTATTTTTGCATGGTCCCGCATACCCATTTTTTTATGTAAGCATATCAGTCTTTCGAGACAAAGTGAGAAGTTAAAAGATTCCAAAGTAATTTTCAAGGACCCAGGAACGAGACTTTTTTAGGCCATCGTTGATTTACCCGTGGCCCCCCAAAAATGTGACTCCCCTAAAATTATTTTTCCATGCTGTGGAATATGCTGTGACCCCCAGGAGAGCCATCTGGCCCCTGGTTGAGAAACCGTTAATAAAATAACTGAAGGTATCTTTTAGTATGCACTCGAAATAAATGTAGCTTACGAGAAACTTACAAATGTAACAGTATTTTGTTGCATCATACATATAAACTATCTACAGCAATTACTGTTGATCTGAGAATATTTTTTTTACTTTAAAAAGGGGCCCGCACGAACCTCCCCAAGCCCCTTCCAGCCGAACTCTGGTCTACATCATTGTGTTTTTGTTACGACAGGTTCATAATACACACAAGAAATGTAAGAAAATATTTATTGTTATACCTAAAAAAGTGTTTTCCGTGGTTGACTCTTAGTTTCAATATAAAATGTAATTCTAAATTCTGTAATCTCGTGAATATTTCCAACTCGGCATTGTTTGCGTTTTTTTTTAATTCGACAACTAGATATGGGGTTGTTTTTTACACAGGCTGACTGCCTATATTCAAACACATATGAATCGCATTCAAAACGAAAACATCGAATCATAATTCTACAGATCTGGCAGCGTTCCCCTCAAACGTATCTATTAAACTACACTGCAAGAGATAGCAGCCGATTTATCCCACATTCCTGCCGAGTATTTTATGCAATTTGATACCCGTTAAGGTACAATCGCGGATACGGCACGGCTATAGTTTTGAAAAATATCGATTCCGTTTTTTAAACAGTAAGTAAGGTTTTTTACCTTAATTTAGATGACGGTGCACGAAAAAAATAAGAAGTTGAAGTAATATCTCTGGATATTGTGCATTCTTCCCATGTAACGCGATAAAATGGCGTTCTGGCATTTTTTTCTCAGTATTTTAATGTTTCTAATCAATATTCGCCAAAAAAATCTAATTTATTTTGCTTCGAAACATTTTGATTTTTTGGAATGAAAAAAAGACGATTGAAAATTTGCTTTAAGTCATTATTTCGCGAATAAGTAATAACAGCAAAAAAAAATAGAGTTGCATACTATAAATTAGCAAAGGAAAATCAATTTTTCAATGTGTTGAAAAGTGAAATAAATCTCCAAATGCCATATTCTTCATTCTACAAATGCAAAGGTTCAGGATTAGGTTAACTTCGAAATTGTGGGTGTTTTTATTATATAAATTCTCTACCACTGTTCCATTCCAAAAATTAACGGGGCAAAGCGAGAACGATTAGTTAATCACTAGTCCTGTATTAGCCTTATTTTTCTGTCCTTACTCTTCTACAAAATTAAGTTTTAGCAGCTGATTTACTGAACAAGCAGTTCATGTAAAATAAAGTTCTGTTGAGATACCCGGATTAATAAAGCATAAGCTCCATATTAGAAATAGACATAAATTGGAAAAAATCTTTTAGTAAAATAGTAAAAAGCTTGAAAAGAAGTGAGTACAAACACTTTCTTTTTTTTTTAAAAAAAAAAAGCACTGTATTTTATACGCTGGAGGCTATCAATGTAGTTTCGTAAGTTGCAAAAGCCCATTGGCATTTTTATTAAAAACGTTTCTCGTCATTTTTTTATATGTAATATTTAAAATATAATGTTATTTTTTTTAGTATTTGACTTTATTGAAGCATTAATGCAACGGTTTCGCCATTTTTGGATGTGTACGATGTACAAAGCAAAAGGGGGGAAATTGTTTTTCAGGAAAGTCATGTTGGTTAACCCAGCTGATGTTTAAGAATTTGGCACTTGATTAGGGGCGTGTTACCAACGCATCAAATTTGTAATGAAATTTTGTAATTACAATTTTATGTACTAAAATATTAACGATCCTCAATTGGTGGAGCCCAAAGGTGTATCTATATTTAACAGAGCTCTTTAATCGCAGTCTTTACTCGAGCGACTCCGACTCCTTTATTTTGTTTTATTATATTTAAATACCAAAAGTTATGCATTTTATTGAAACATATACATATTGGAAAACACAGAAAATACAGACACAGACAGAAGCTCGTTTTATATATTAAATTTTACATCTTCCTTAAATTGGAGTCGGATTCAGGCTATTTGTAAATAATTACCAGAGCCGAAATCAATGTTTTTTTCTCGACTCCACAGCCCTGGTATTTAACCACAATGCAGATCTTCTCCAAGAATATGAGTATTTGAATGAACTAAGTCTGGAATAGATTTCATACTCAACTTATGGATATGTTTCATTACACTTTGAATTTTTTCAAACACTTCAGAACATAACAAGTCAACTGTATCGATTGAGCAACTGAGCAACTGTATGTCATTGCTGTTGCGAAACTCTTGGTGATTTAAAATCATTTGATATCTTCAGTTTATCTTTTTGGTAAAGTTAAGGACGAATCTTTGAAGGGACTACTATTAGTCAGCTAATCGCTCTATCCTTGCTATCCGGGTCAGATATAAAGTGGATAGGAACGCCTCTAAGTATCACAGACATCCATGCCTTGTTAACCACTCGGCTACTTGCTCGAAGATCATTTTTATATATTATAATTAATACATTTTAGTAGTTATTAAATTTTAAACGCATTAAATGTTAGATGTCATTTTGAAATGGTAGCGTTTGTTTTCCTATACTCTCGAATATTTACATCCACATCTGCATTTGAGTAAGATAAAAGTTGACACAAAAATTGTATGGGATGTCGCATCCATGGGGTACGTTATCATCACAATTGAGCAGATAAAAAATATGCCTTTATTTTAGTTCTCAGTGGCGTGTCAATTATTATTTTTTAGTTTCCATTTAAAAAAACACTAAAACAAATATTCTTTTTTATGCCGCCACCGTGTGCTTCTTAGGTTCGTAAAAAACTCTTGGCACGCGTCGTTGGCACGCACTTTTTATCGTTTTGAAGCATACATTATACTTAATTCTCAAACGCACGTGAAAGCACCTTAATGTGAAGCCGGTTATTGGCGTTCTAATTTTCGACTATAACAAGTAACAACAGTGAACATAGCGGCAAGTATTAAGTATGTTAAATTAACCTTAAAAAAGCATGTAGGCAGCAAATTCAAAAAAATATTACGCTTGCCGAGTTGGTGGTAAGCATTACAAATCAACTCTATTATTGTCTCGACACTAATACACCCTCCATAGACGAGTTTTTTTTTCAATAAAAAAAACATTTTAAGCCACGTTGATGTCACGCATAAATTTTATTTCGAGCAAAAAAACAAAATTTAAAAAAAAACATAGACGTTGCTTAGAGACCCCTGGTAAAGATATGGTCATCCTCATGCTTATATTACCGAGTAATATTGTGTAAGGACTGTAGTAAGAGCGTAGCCGGATGGTCATACATTAGTCATATCGTATAATATAAAGTTCACAGTGAAAAAATCGTAATATAAATTATGTTAACCCTTTGCAGTCTTTAATTAAAATATGTTTTCACATTAATTCGTCTTTAATTAATTTATTATCGTATAATTATAATAAAAAAAATTTTGAATGTTTCAGTATAGCAAAATTTATCTTGCGCACAATGCGTATTGGTAATATTTGGATGAAAAAAAAACTTATATTATTAAAAAAATCAGTAAATAAAAAAAGATTGCCAAATCTGTAATGTCGAGTCCAGCTCGACATAGGACTTCTAAGAGTTAAAGTTTGAATATATGTACAGTAGGCTTCAAAAATATATTATATATTTATAGTCAAAATGTTTCTTCATCTTGTTAAAGGTAAAACCTCGTTGAAGCAGATTAATGAGGATAAGGGTGCATCCGTAAAAACCAATATTAGTGTAGATTATAACAGTGTAAGTATTTGAATGTTTGTTTCTTTGTCAATTTTTGAAAAAATAAACAGCTAACACACGACATAAATTGTAAATTGTAACGGCTGTTTTTTTTTGGTAATACCATGTTTTTAATTTACTTTTATTACGAATTTCACACGTGATTTTGGTATTTGCTTAGTAAAACTAAGGTAATAAAAACACCTTATTTTAACTCATGTATCGTTACTTACCATAACATTCAGAACATGTAATTATTAATGATTGAAAAGAAATATAATGAACGAGGAATCAACCCGTGACCTCGGTGCAAGGCCATTGATTACCATGCATAGGAGAAGGGCCAGCTCATGGCGTGTGCGGCGCACAGGTACCGGCAACTAGTCTAGGGCACCGACTAAGATATAAGCACGATCCACTCATTCAGCTCTAGTCATAAACTAGTATACTTTATAGATTGGCTACTCTAGTACATATTGTTTAAAGTTAGTAGGAGTACAGGATCCTGTTATTATTGTGGTGCGAGAAAGGGAAGGTTTGGAAAGAAAAATAGCAATTGTTCAACATAAAATAATTTATTGACAGAAAATACTATGTAATAGAAATCAAAACAATATAAATAATTTTCTCTTAATGTTCTTTGTAACAATTTACGCTAAGAAAACCACCCATGGTTATCTGACTGTCTGTATTATGGCTGTACTTAAGTGAGTAACCCAATAATGTAGAAAACCAAGATAAACATGCATTTTCATTGTGTTGAAAACAACACAATAATTAAATATGGAAAAATCATAGCGTAAATAGTAAAACTGCAGTGGTATAAAATATTTTTATTTTGAATCTTGAAGAATAATAACATTTTTCATGGTTTTATAATTTTAATAACAATATCAAAAACAGGGAGGATTAGAAACACGCTAGCCAGTAAAACCCTTCAACCATTTTTAGGTTTTTCTCATATTTTCCATTTTGTATGTAACGATTCAACAGTATAGCCCTCAAATTACGCTGTCAATAAATCTCGAAGTGTTACACTTGATAACTATCAGAGGACATGTACTCTGATATCGAAGACGTAACATGCACCAATTTGCGTCTGACCATTGAACCGAGCAGTAATAGTGTATATTCGAAAAATGTAGTGGCAGGGGAGAAGGGGATATTTACTGACTTAGCACTTACCGGTCCTATGTCAAATGTCATTAGACATTTTTTTTCATTAATAGTATTTTAAAACAAAGAATAGAACTTGAATACTTCGGACACTTATTTGATTTCGGGTGAATTCACGTTATTTTAAAGAAATACAGATCAATTGTAAGTAAAAAATAAAATTAAAATTGATTCTCTTACAGTAGAGGTCTGCACGAGCCAAAATTTTACAAAATTACCCGGTCCGAGCCCGAAAGACTGAGACCCGACTCGGCCCAGGCCCGAGTCTAATACCACAATTGTAACCTGAACCCGACCCGAAGCTCGAATTTATACACAACAGACCGAAAAAACAGTTTTTTACAAATTTACAACAATCTACGATTCTCTATAGAACTAGTAATAATTAAAATCATCATGGCTGACTTATGACACGAACAGTCTGAAATACTTTTCTGAAGAAAAAATTCCTTACCCGGGCCAGGCCCGGGCCCGTGCAAAACCTCTATCTTACAGTTTCAAAGCTAATAGAAAAATAAAAAAAGAATGCGTTGGCAACCCTAGTCAGTTGCCCAAACTCATATATTCACAGAGGATAAGTGGTTAAGAAAGGACCAATAGTTAGCTAATTTCACTATCTACAGTCCGTTTTGAGATTGATACAATAAGTTGGAAGGTATAAAAACATCACAGACATCGATGGCTTTAGAAAAAATCACAGTCACAACTAGGAGGTGAACAATAAAATGAAAACTTAAAAGTATTCCTGTACTTGCAGAATTCAATTTTTCCTTATTATATTCACACATTTAACAACAAAGATTGACAATTATTCTAGTTGCTCAGTGTAAAACATCATCCGTCAAATCTTAATCACCGTCGGAATCCACCTTTTCATTACTGTTCGATTCACTGCATCCACTTTCAGATTCTTCAGCGCTGTAAGAATCGTCTACGTCATCAACATCATCGTGGTAATGTATTAAGCTGGGTTTTCCATCGATGAATTTATTCTTAGCTTTCGTATGAGAGGGAAATGATAATCCATACTCCGCTGCATTTCTGTTGATCATTTTTAATACTCCATCATCTGTCTCATCATATTCATCTTCTGTTGATAAATCGCCTGTTGGAAAAGAAGACTATGAGTAAGGAAATAAGAACCGCTTCTATTCACTCTCTCACTTGTCGGATTACATGTTTCGTATTCGGCCGAGTTCAATCTCTCCCCAGCGTACTTAGTTGGACTAAATGAGACATTACTATTAACAAATTGATGGCATTCGTTATAAAATCATTTTAAAAAAACAGCACTTACTTAAGGACATTCTTCGCATCGCATTTGCCATATCATCTTCGTTAATGCTATCTCCGTCATTATCAGTATCCGGATAATCATTACGCCAATTGTTTTCATCATTAGAATCATCATCTTGCTCTTCATCATCTGAAGACTTATTACCGTTATCTCTGAATGGCATAAGCAAATCTGCGCTAAATGGGTCAATCCTAAAAAAACATTATCTCTATATTGGAATGTAAGAAATTAATTAATTCAGAATCTAAAATCCTCCTTTCTTTTAAAAACAAACAGGTATGTTTATTTACTATATGAAAATATGATAAAGTTACTGTACAGTGAAACTCCAATTCTACGTTTTTCAAGATACCCCAAAAAACGATTAATGCAGGAATGCTTAATATAGTAGAAACAAAAAAATGTTAAATTTCAAAAAAACAACATTCATTTTTTAAAACTCTAGCTAAGAAAAAAATTTACAACGTTGCAAAAAATCCAGGAGGCAAACGAGTAGGCTGAGAAAAGTATCCAAGTTTAAGATGTCTTTGTTGAAATTATACTAAGTTGTCTAATTGTAATATTTACATATATTCTATGATAAAAAAATCAAATAAACATAAAACATTAATTAATTATGAACTAAAGGTTTTTTTGGTATTATTTGAAGATTTCCTACATTATCGTTTATAAAAAATACTTTACCCAGTCTCTCAAAAGGTTTCCGACCACTGGTATAGTGTATCATGATTCCCAAACTTTCATCTCAAGTCAGTGGCGTAACTAGAAAATCTGGACGCATGTACAAAAGTTATCAAAGGGCTCTCAATTCTTTTTTGTCATAAAAGAAAATTACAACTTCGAGTTGTAGATTTCTAACTGTCGACGAATAAGGGACAGTACACAAGAATTTTCAACTGGTGATAATATCAAAAACAGTAACTTTTGCAGTTTTTTTTGAAAATTTAAATATGGATATAAATTTGGGCCCGAGCCTAAGGGCTCTTTTTAATGTATAGGCCCCTCTGTATGGCGGTTACGCCACTAGCTCGAGTACTAATTTCTAGAAACTAATGCATCTTGTTTGCGAGACGAGGTTTTACAGTATATTATTAAATTACAAATAATTTTGATTTTTAATAAAAAAAACTAATATTTATAAAATAAGCTTCTAGCCATACCTGACAATGTCATCTAACATTGTGACATCAAAATCACTCTGCTGCGACAAATATAAATCATACGCAAACTTTTCCTCAACACTAACTGAAGATTTTTCACCATCTTCTTGGGAATGATGCAAATCAAGCAAAGTATAATCCGCATTAGTCTTTTCACTCCCAGGATCAATATCGTCAGGACAAAGAGAGAGGCCTCTGCTGTAGTTGATCACTTTCAATCGATTAGTTTTCACGGAATCTTTATGGTCTTCTGCAAGTTTGTTGATTATGTCGGATACATTTTTTGTCGTTTTTAATGAGCGTTCTACATCATGATTTTGAAGCCATTCTTTTTTAATATGTGGTGAATTTGTATCCTGAAAGAAGTATCAATCAAAATTATTTTTGGTAATTGTGTGTTAAAGCTAGTCATGGATTATTTCGGCGAAAAACTTCACAAACTAAGCTAAAAACAACGCCACGATTTAAAATTATTTTTTGAGGGCTTGATAATCGAGTTAAAATCACACATTAGTACGAAGAACACTAATAAATTATGCGAAATACGAAATATTTTTCCCAACTATGCCTCCATTATGTGATATGGCCGCGGCTATGTCGTGTGATTTTAACGCGATTATCAAGGCATCAATAAAGATTTTAAATCGTTGCGTTGTTTTTAGCTTAGTTAGTGAAGTTTTTCGCCGAAATAATCCATGACTAGCAATTACCTTATTTTTTTATAGACAAATAATGCCGTCTGCTAGATGGAATATGGAGAGACTTATAAATGAATTATGAGCTTTACGATGATCACTGATAAATTATGTGAAATACATTTCAGTATGAAAACTTCGCCATCATATATGAAGTCATAGGCACATGAAATAAACGCTTAATGTTATATGGACAATATACATATTTCGTACCTTTTCAGATACAGTCCCCGAAAATACGAACACCGAAGGTAAAAGCTCGTTTCCCTCATCTTTGCGAAACCTTTTACAGTGCAATACTAATGCTTCTAACGGGCTTTCTTCCAACCTTCTTTTCACGCGAACTATAGTTGATTCCATTGTTCAATCACCTGAAAACATAAAAACTTGTATCTGCAAAACTTTGCGATGTAAATTCATGTTATAAGTAACTTGTGTTCGAGCTGGTATTTCAATATACCATCGCATTAAATTGACAACCATGTTTTAATTAAATGTTGAAAATGAATCAATTGGGAGTAATAATAATACATTCAAATAATACTATCATTGTCAACAAAATCTTACCTAAATGTAAATAATATAACCTATAAATTTCCAACAGCCCGATATTCTTCCTTCTAGAATATTCTGACTAAATTATCGAGTTAAAAAAAACTAAATGTATACGAGTAATGCAATATATCTTAAAGATATATATATATATTAAACTGTTATAGGTAATGCTTTCAAATGAAATGGAAAATCACAAAATTGACGATAAAATTTATTAGTCTATGATTGACAATCACACTGACCGCAGACAATAAATTATAGAGTTAGCATAGCATAGACTAATATAATACCAAAGTACATATAATTATTACTTGGCACTTAATATAATAATAAAACATTAAGGGATTGATTTTGAATTTTAGTCAAACTCATTTATAATAGACAAAATTAATATTAAAAACAGGCCTTAAAAGAAAAATGAAGGAACTCTAGAAAAGGGATTACAGATTGTTCAAAATTATATTACTTTTACACTATCATTATTGATTAGTAGCATTCTGCGTAGCCCGATATTAAATATTAGTAGACATTTCAAAAGATCAAAAATGATACAAACTTTATAGTGTTTCTAAGCCGGCACACCGCAAAAAAAATCTTAAATACTTCGCAAAATTATGAAATCCGAGGAATTCTAAGTGAATTTGGATTTCTGTCCAATACAAATACCCAGATTATACCTTACAAATACAGTAAAAGCTTTAGATAATACATTGCTTAAAAAATCTAAGACATCAAATTATTCTCTTGCTATGATTAATAATGCAAAAAACCTAAAAAATTTAAAATGGTGAAAAAAACCGGGAATAAATCAGGAAATTGTGAAAACCGCAGTATATTTGGAATAATTTGCTTAAATGATATTTGTCAGCGTTTTTTTAATATAATGACGTCTGTGTGCACACATAAATATGTGCATTTTGCATTTAAAAAATGGGGTGTGGCTGTGTTATGGACACGGCCGTGTGTTGTACGTGAATACGTCTCGTAATAGGTGATATTACGCACCATTTTTACGTTCCCGACACTGCTTGACTCGATCATATGGTGTTTTAATGGTACCATTCGATTGATCTCAAGAAGCCCTTTACAACAGTATACGATCACTGTATTTCGATTCGGCTTTTTGACGCGTATAGTCTGACATTAAATATTTTTATATATTTTTCTATATTTTAACACCTAATTATAGTCACAGTTGTAATATTACACTAATGTTTTATCTATAATCGATAGATTTTTATGAGAGCTAACGATTGAAACTTGAACGAACATCGTAACTTTTTTTGAGTCCAAAGTTATAGAAAATAGAAATCTCGATACGCAGCAAAATTACCTCAAAATGGCGGCGCTTCCCCCTCCACCCCACGCGATGTATCACAATCCTTACAAGCGCAATAAATTCTTTGATTCTTTAGCTATCCAATGGTTTAATTAAATTTTGGATAGCGATGATAGATATAAAGCTGCAACACCAAACTGTATCCCCCGATTTTGTTATCATTCGTTTTTTTGGATTGCTTCCCTATGGAAGCAATTTTAAAGACGTATTTACGTCAAAAACAGGACGTTTCGGATTTAAGTTTATCTAGATATTTTCTAATCATGACATTCATATTTACCTTGAACTCGTGGATAAAATAAACAATGGATGTCACGCTTTTTAAATATGTGTAACCGAATGATAAAAATTGTGTACAAAAATCAGTTTAATATTAAAATAACATTTTCCGAAAATCCGCAAAAAGCTCGGGTTTTTTTCTGTTTCACATCACTAAATATGAAACAGTAAATGAATACAAAATATTGCTATGATAGTGAAATTAATGAAGTTAACAATATATGGTCACACAACACATCAAACAGAAAAAAATAATCTTAGTAAAATAAGTAATAAATATTTTAGCTGAATAGATACATAATAATTGAACAACCTTTTATGCTCTTTTCCGCTTAGCTAGCATAGACTACAGAACGCTATGGCTGGCATGTAGTTGGCTATCCATAACAAGCGTCATAGACTAGTATATACTTCGCAAGCGTATCTCTGATAAAAAATGTTTGTATTGACATCTATCGTCTCTGTATACAAGACTTGCCATTAAAATAACACAATATTTTGTAACCGCGAGTTCTTGAGTGTTTTTATCAGTTGGTGACGTCGTTATCGAGATGAGCGAATTAAAAACGTTCAACATTGGATTAGAAGACGGATCTTGGCGGACACAAAATTTTAGGCAGAGCGTGGTCACGAAAATGTGTGTTCAATCATTCAAAATATTTATTTCCATTGATTCCCGGATAATTTAGACCTATTATTATACCTATCCACTTCTATGATTCGTATCAGATTGTTATTGACTTCTGTAATTATTTGTATCATTGCGACTCGTAACTCGACAGTTCTGCTGGGTCAGTATTTATTTAGGTAGTGCAGACATTTTTATAACCTCCAGACTGCCGGCGACTTCACAACACGAAGCGATATATTTACTAATATAATTATTCCATGTATTCAAGACGATAACTTTTATTAGTTTATCGTTCCGCAGTCTTATCCGGATTTATCAATGTTATAAATTACTGGTGAATTGCTTTTAATAAATAACCTTACGGTACATAGTTATGCCTCATTTAGACAAACCACCCCGCCGAGCCTCGGTGAATTATTCAGCCCAACAGCAATACTGACTAAGTCAGCATCTACACACAAGTTTCACACTGTTCAGTTTCACGTGAGTTTTGAAGATTTTAACATGAATAGTCGTCCTAAAATAAAAAAAACTTTTCAAGGAATATGTCAATAGAATTATCCCTATGATAGAGCTATTAAAACATGACTTGAAGACCTGAAAGAAGCAGATCCAGACAAAGAAATGGATATTGCGAAGTCGTCTATTTTCTGAATTCAAATAAAATGACACTACATAATCACAGTGTTGTCAACGACTGTTCAGTTCTACAGGGGGGGGTATCCTCTGAGTCTTAAAAATATAAACAGATTCTATTAACTCATTCAATTGTTTCACTCGTTGGCTCGTTAGGCTAAGTACTGTTCTTTGCAATCAGATTATTTGGTATTTGGCTGAGTTCCCTCTTTTGACAGCGTAATCAGTACGTGTATTGAGGCATCTGTCATCTATAGTGCTTCTAAACCCTTTGCTTACCAAGCGGTGATTAATCACCCATTAGATTTGTTGTGAAAATGTTGATTTAAGATTCGCGTTGATGCAATATAAAATTACCTACGGAAGGATACCTACTAAACTAGTTATTGTTGTAATCTGACAGTTTAAATTTTTATCAGTCATGTTGGTAAAAATATATTGTTATTATAGTTTAATTATTGTTAAAACATCACTATAAACATCATACTCATTTAAGGATAAACATTGACGATCGTTATTTTTGCCTCTGGTAAAATATTTTTGGTTCTCACATTATTATTTCGGTTTATTTTATAAAAAGTTCATTTTTACGAACTCGACCCTTATGAATAATATTGATTTTTAAATGGGACTCAAAAAGGAATGTGCATTTTATAAATGACACTTAGCATGCAACAATATTGCACATAGTCGACCAATGAAATATATATTTAAATTCCATAGTACATATTTTTGTAATCGGTAACAATTCATTTTTTGCTAAAAAAATGGAATATATTTGATCGTCCTTCCCTGTGAGACACGTTAGAAATTGGCAAAAAAAACTGTTTTCTTCTTTTTTTATTTTATGTTATTTGAATGAAAATATAAATTAAAACCATATATTTTTTTCAATATTTACTCACCCGTGTTTTGTATTGTATAATGTAGACACAATACTTACTTTTGTGTACGGCTTAAGACTGCATTTTATTCTCAAAGTTAAAGTTGATGTAAAAGTATATTTTTCACTATTTAATTTTTGTCTTTGAATCCTATATTGCGTATTGTTTTTAATCAGTGACAATTTTTTTCCACATGGTAAAAAAAGAAGAAGATATGATCTTTCTCCCGACACATTAGAAAAATGTCAAAAAACTCCTTGGTATTTTTCTCACATATTCAAAAATATCTTTTGGTAAGCAAAGGATATCATGGAGTTGTAAAATTCAATTTCTGTTCCAAATTGCAATTGTATTTCCCTATATAACAAATATTAAGTGGTGTAAATAGTTTTTGTTTTGGATTGATTGGCAATGTTGAAACAAATATACCCAAATAAGTTCCGCCGAAACCATCAGTATTGAAACAAATTCATCGTGTCTTATCAAGATACCACAATCTACCTGATTTCGTTTATGCTCACAGAAGACGAGACTGATCTAATGAGAAAGTAAATGCGTATTTTGTGTGAACTGACCTAAAATTTCCCAATTTTTTTTCCATTTTAGAGATGAGTCCATTCAAAGATCCGGGATGCCAACATCCCGGAACAGCATAGAGATGGAAAATCATGTCTTCCAAAAGGCAAAATCGAAAGAGGAATACCTGAGTATGGTTGCCAGACTAATTCTTCACGTCCGGGATATAAGTTAGTTCATCATACTTTTTTTCAAACTTATATTAAATGAAAAATTACTGTAACTGAATATCCATGTAACTCTCATGACTAGGGTTTTCAAAAAATTGTGGGTTGTGTTGTGACTCACTTGTTGAAATGGCCATCATCCTTAAACCCAGTACGTTGTAAAATGCAATGGTTTTCAGATAAATCGAAAATTTTATTGGCATTTTTAGATATTTCAGTGAACCCTCAAATGGTTTCGACAATGAAAATTTCAGAAAACCAATGCCACCACGCTGATAATCAAATCCTGTGAGCAGTGTCGGCTCGAAGATTTCTGTGCCTCGAATAACTAAAGCTAAATTAGGAGAAAGTGCTAACATCTTACTGCTGCGCCTGTGTACACTGCACACGCCACAAGCCGGCCCTGACTGAGGTTACTATTGTTTTTATGGCCAATAATCTTAAAACTAATGTGATTGTATTTAATTTCTCAATACAGATACAAAAAAAGGGGCAATGGCAGGAGGTCCAGGAACACCACAAGGCTTAGCCGGCTTGCCAGGTGGTCCCGGTGGAAGTCAAGAAAATCCTGGTGGAGCACCCAATCCTAACCAAGGTGGAAACGGAAATCAAGCAGGACCCGGAGGCAATCAAGGAGCTCCGACTGATCCCATCAACGCTTTACAGAATCTAGCCAGTCAGGGATCCAGGAACAATAATATGGGTCCCCAGGGACAAATGCAAGTGCCTCAAGGGAACATGGGTCCCGGAAGTCAAATGAGCGGCATGCAAAATCAAATGGGACAGCAGGGGCCTATGGGGCAACAGGGTGTCCAACAGCAAACTCCGATATTAGGCGGGACTCTATTGCTGACAGCTAGACAGCATCTACAAAATAAGATGGGTCCCGGGATGGGAATGGTGCCTAATCAAAATCCGATGGGGCCCGGGCAGATGAACCCTAATCAGATTGCCGGACAGATGATGAATCAGCTAGCTGCGGGCGTAATGCAAGGGCAGATGAATAATCCAAATATGCAAGGGCAGAATTCGATGAACAACCAAATGGGTGGAAATAATCCGATGGGCGGACAGATGACGCAAAATCAAATGGCTCCCAATATGTCAGGCCAGATGGTGGGGCCCAATCAGATGGGTGGACAAATGAGTAAGATTAATTACGATTGTTTCAATGATTTCTGTATTATATATTTCCCGCAGTAGGCAAATTTATGCTTTATAACGTATTATCAATTTTGAATTGATTTCAACATAGAATTTTTCAGTATTTTATTGACCAACATGTACAGACACATCCCATAGGCAGTATTCCCTTGATTTGGACATAAAAATACCATTTTGATAAAATTGTTTTTGGACATTTTTACTTCAATGAAGGTAACATTTTAAATAATTAATAACAAGTTGTTACAGTCCACTATTTTTAAAAATGTTTACAGGTAATATGGGGGGTGGTCAAATGAACATGCTTCACTTGCAACAACAACAGCAGCAGCAACAACAACAGCAGCAGCAGCAGCAGCAACAGCAGCAGCAACAACAGCAACAACAGCAGCAACAGCAGCAGCAACAACAGCAGCAGCAACATCAGCAGCAGCAGCAACAACGCAAAAGCGGTGACGGAATGTCAGGAATGATGGGTTCCACTGGAGGAGTAGGGGGAGGATTTCAAAGTGGCGGTGGCAGAGGAGGAGGTGGAGGAGGACAATTCCTTCGACAGAGCCCTTCCCCATCTGCCCCATCACCTGCTGGAATGGGAGGACCTAGTCCTGCCTCAATGGGTACTTATAAAATTTACCTAAATGTAATACGTGTACAGTTCCAGATTTATCAATTGTGACTTCCCATCGTATAGTGTAAAACCTAAAAAAAATACTTTTAAGTTAAGTAAATATTTAACTGAAAGAAAAAATTAATGTGTACTTTCTGTTGATTAGGTTTAATGAGTGGTCCCATGGCGTCTCCTATGTCTGTCGGCAGTGGTGGATTGGGTGGCGGGGTAGGTGTGGGAGTCAGCAGTGGAGGTGGAGGAAGTCCAGCTCTTGCCCCTTCACCTTCTTCCCATCATCCACAGCAGCAGCAAATGCATTCTCAGCAGCTCATGCAACAGCATAGGTTATATTATATACTTATTAAATTATTTTTTATTTAAGATCTCTACAGACCTCCGTTAAATTAAATTAATGATAAAAATAACTTCCATATATCACATAAAAAAAACGCCTACGACTGAATTAATTTTATCAATCATTTCCTTTTAACTTACATATATATGTGTACAAATGCATCATCCTTGACTCTGGTTGTTTGAATACACAACGTCAAATATTTTTTAAAATGCGTCGTATTCTGTATGCAATAATATCATGCTGTTTTCAGATCTGGTACAATGGCACCCAGTCCGTCGTCTTCTTTAAATACTCCCCTCGGAGCTGGAGCGGCACCATCTCCACTGGGTGGAGGCTCGGGTAGTGATGAGAATACTTACCGAGAAAAAGTGCGCCAACTCTCGAAATACATTGAGCCACTGCGTAGAATGATAACTCGAATGATTACCGACGGAGAGAGTGAGTTTTTGACTACATTTGAATATTATTGCAGAAACGGTCTTCATATTAAGTCAATATATTCCAAATTCCATGTCTAGTGAATCTTTCGTTTACTTCCTTTCATGTTATGACATGATCTAGTGCAGCGCTTGGCAAACTTTTATTGGAATGAGCCAGATTGTAGAAAATTTATGCTCCTCGGGCCAGGTACCATTCATGTACACGAGTAATTCTATTAAAAAAATATCTTCAACATACATACTTTTATTACGAAGTGGTAGTTTTACATAATATTTTTTGCAGATCAATCACTTCCAATTGAAAGTCTGACAGAAGTTCTTCAATTGTACAGTTAAATGGATTTTGAAATAGGGAAATGTCTTGCACTCACATTGAGATCCAAAAAAAAATCTGAAAAAATATTCACCACGCACACATTACAGTGCATAGTTTGACTAATTTTTAATTGTTTCATGTACAAGAACAATATTAACCTGCGGGCCTGATTGAAAACAGGCGGCTGGCCGTAGTTTGCCTACTCCTGATGTAGTAAATAGTTTCTCAACCTTTTTGAGCCCGTGGCATACTGTACTAATTAGTTTTTTTTCGGACCGAAAACAGTTATTTTAGGATCCCGGGATTGATTACTGGGAAAACAAGTGAGAAATTGAGATTCTAAAATATTTTTTCTTTGAAAAAGTTGGGATTGGGAGATTCTACAATTTTTCAAATGGGAGACCATTTTTTTCGTTTTTTTTAGCTTGCTTCCCAAAAAAAGTTGCGAATTCACGGTTCCAAAACACCTGAGAGCTTTTTTTATTTCTTTTAGTTTACTTGTCCAAAAAAAGTACCGAATTGACAGTTTTAACAGATATTCACAAATGTGACACACATTTTTTTTACCTATGTTTTCATAAATTCAATGCCCACGAAAATGCACAATTAATGTTGTATTTAGGGTGCCTGTATCCCCCCCTATACTGTACTGTGGCTCCCGTAAAATTATATTTTCTCTGTGAACCCTTGGAACATGCTGTGGACCATAGGAAAGCCACGTGGAACCCGGTTGAGAAACACTGATCTAGCGAACTGAATCATATGTTTGTTTTTAAAGCCTGTTTGATAATGCTACATATCACTTGTTACGGATAGCCGTATGTTCAATATTCAATTACTATTAATATTTCACACGAGAGCAATTTAATATGTTTTTTTAAAAAGCCACTTGAAATATTTCATTGATTGAATCAACACTCATTAAGTACTGTATTGAGTAGAGCAAGAATTGTCAAATAATTTTTAATTAAATACATCGTTATTCTTTACCTTACGTATGATACTTATCTTACACAAAATATTTCAGATGTGGATAAGCTGACAAAGATGAAAAACTTTTTGGACATTATATCACATCCATCGAAACGGATGCCTTTAGAAACACTACTTAAGTGTGAAGTGGTATTAGAAAAATTGGATTTCAAAAGAAGCGAAGGAATGTCCCTTCATTCGCAATCCAACCCGCTACACCTTCAAGCGAAGGTAACTAAGTAATTAATATAAAACGGTGCAAATCACGGCTGTATTTATTCACTTGTGTAGTGCGATGTCCTCACAGCTTAGATTTACATGCAGTAAATGATTTGTTTGTTTTAGGAACATCAGATATTCTGTCCTCTTCTAGAAGTCGTGAATAACGCTTTACAGTCACCTGTTGCTAATCATACGTTAAAAAGAACATTCGGACCATGCGTGGAAGCATTATTTGGTCCTGAAATAAGGTAAAAATCTCTATAAAATACATGTTTATATATATTTATTAATATATATATATTTATTAATATATATATATTTATTAATATATATATATTTATTAATATATATATATTTATTAATATATATATATTTATTAATATATTTATATTTATTAACACGTTGCGTACGGTGTGCACAAATTCGTGTGTTTCAGTAACTTTGTATTGCCGCGGCGTGCCTATTTTTATGCTTTTCATCGTCATATATAAAAAACGCATGTCAAACACCTTATTTCTTGATATGTTTACTTTACTGTGTGATTGGAAGATGTCTCCAAAGGCAAAACTTCGATTATCGATTCTTTGTTGGTTCAATAACACAATTAAATACATATTTAAATGAATATGATGCTAGAATCGTCATTCTTTCAAAGCTCATTACCTATCAATATTCTCCGCGCCGAGTTATTTTTTGCAGCGTTTGTTAAACCGTGTTACATACTAACGAGCGTTATTGTGTAATATTATATGAAGTGTATTTAACTTTATTAAACTAAATAATTTGTGAACTTTTGCCATTTGTTTTTGAGACATAAGAGATTTTTAAACCGTATTCGTATAATATTGTAATGTGTATTTGAATTTATTTACTATTTAGATGTTTGTAAGCAAGTTTGTGATTTGTTTTTACGGTTTTTGTGATTAGTTTTTGGGACTCGTGTGAATTTTTTATTTATTTAAAATGGATGGGAGAGGATACTTTTGTCGAAAATTTTGAAGACTGTCTCCGATATACCGAGTGACGTTGAAGATGAAAATAATGACGCTCAAGAAGACAACAGTGAAGACGATGATAGACCAGTGCTATGTACTACTTTGAGACCGCGAGTAATGCGTATATCATCATCATCATCATCGTATGAAGAATCTTCTGAAATCCCAGATATAATGTTGGATTGGGCAGAGTTTGATCCTCCTAGGGATTTGCCTGATTTTGAAGGTGTACCGGGTGTAAGTTTTCCCTGAAAATTCATCAAGTGTAGGGGATGTGACATCACTCTTCATAGGTGATGATTTATTCGAAAGAATAGTCAAGGATACAAATACGTATAGGGAAAAATATCATCACAACCGTCTGAGGTCAGCCCATGCACGTAAATGAACCGATGTAACCATTCGAGAATTAAAAAAAGCATGCTTAGAATGGGACACCTGCTAGGATTTTTTTAAATTCTCAAAAATATATTCTGCAAATATTGATTTTATCGAAAAAAAAAATGCATGTGGATCAGCAAGTCTAAGATGTCTATAGTAAAAAGTTTTACTGTATTATGAAAACAGTTAATTCACGTAGTCTAAATATATTTTTTCCATTATATATTATGTTTATTCAAACAAAGTTCGTTTTATTGATACGCACCTCACAGTTTCAAGTTTACTGACGTAATTGAGGATGATTGCTTAGCACGGAGCGCTTCTCTAACTCTCTTTGTCTCGATTATTTATCACCCGCGGCAAGTCAGATTTTAAAAAAAATATACCCGTAAACAATGTGTTAATATTTATGAAGATATACACTTGTTAACTTTAAGTGTGGTTAGTAATTTTATTGCTTTTTGTATTACAGAAATATGCCTCTGCCTTTAAAAAAGACAAAGATTGAAGAACCAAATCCTGATATACCTGATGTGTTACAAGGTGAAATAGCCCGATTGGATAGCAGATTTAAGGTATTGCACTTTTATCAAATTTATGCTATAATTTTCATTTATCATGTTAATACTTTTCTAATGGATATTTTTTTTTTAAATCCATGTCCGCTTCCAATGTGGAGCATATGGCCTCCTAATGGAGGTATCTCAACAGAAGTTTTTTCTACTAGACTGTTACTCAGTCACTCAACCTCACTTTTTTCAAAGCGAGTAGTAGGGAAAGAAGCATAAGGCAAGAACAGTACTAGTGGTTGACTAATCGCTATTGCTACACCCAGTTAATAAAGGGTCAGAAGGACGGAAGGAGAGGAAATAATGTGAATTGACATCACAAACACCCAGTCTTCGAGCGCAACTTTGAATTGAATAATTCTCAAATTTACTGTGATTTTACCGGGAATCGAACCCAGACCTGCGTGATGGGTAGAGCAAGCTCTAACCAACAGCCACAACAGGGATATTATGTTATTTTTAATTTAAAGACTTATTAAAAAATTATTAATCCATTGCAGGTATCACTAGAAGGATTACAAGTCGGAACGGGCAGCGGGGCTGTCCGATTGGTGGCCCAACTGGAAGACTCGCGCCTTCCGTGTGTCCCGCCCGTGTCAGTGTCTGTCCCTCGAGATTACCCGGATTCCCCTCCGACCTGTCTGCCTCCTTCGTCTGATTATGCGGCGACTCCTTTCTTGCGGAGAGTCGGCGCAGCTCTAAGAGCTCGGCTGGCCGCTCTTCCCAGAAAATTCTCTCTAAGTCAGCTTTTGGACACTTGGGAGATGAGCGTCAGGCAAGCTTGCAGCCCGCAATCCGAAACAATGTCTCATTCATCCACAACGCTTCTGATGGGTATTTAATTTTAACAATGTTTAAGTGTACGTTGATACATATTATTGTCGAGCTTGTACATTTCGAAAGTCTAACAAATTTTTCCAGTAGTTTGTAACTAGATTTTCAACTTGAAATTTATCCATTGTTAAAATCAATTCCTCGTCTACTTAAAAATTATCATTGTTTTGTTAACTATTTATTTTATTTTCATCAATATCTGAGATATATGTGCGAAAATTTTGTTGGATGCATTCCATTATTTGCACTAGTGATATGAATCTTTTATCAGTGCTGAAATAGTAAAGTATTGTCTGATGATACACATGAGGCATTTAAAAGCAATAACCGATATGTCTACTTTGTAATGTTAGAAGTATTCAAACATTTTATGTTTCAAGCTTTAATTATTAATTTTAACGTTAGCCTTAATGTATTATATTTCCAGCTAAGAAGAGTATGCATATTTTTTACTAATCGGTCAACTGTGGTTGCAGTTGCAAACATTAGGAAAAAAACAAATGTATTGTTATTCATTTGCTTACATTAGTTTTGTTCGGAGATCGAGCGCCCTCTATAATTCCTGTATGACACATCATGAAAAAAATATTGCCAGCTTAAATATTTTAAATTCCCTAAAATTCTATACAATGATTTTACAAAACATTAAACATGTCTACAGTGATCAATAAATAGGTTTCAATATTTTTATAGCAACATATTTACAATGTAAAAATCAATTTAACATAATAGTTTAAAATTACAAATACAAATCAATTACTTATGCAGCTCTTAAATGAACATAATTTTGATGTCTTTATCTAAAATTCAAAATTCATCATCTTCCGCCTCTTCTCCACTCTCGTCAGTTTCATAGTTAAAAGCGCAGTAGCTAATTTTTTACTTTCTCATTTCTTCAAATAAGTTTGGTAAAGAATTCCAGTCCGTAATTTCCACAGTTTAACTTATTTCACAAGCGACTTTTTTGTCTATCACGCTTTCACTTAAACACGTCATTGACTAATCACCCTTCGACGTCCTCCCGACACTCAAATAGCAGGCGGCTGTCGATGTCAAGGAGGCAGCGATGCTCGTTGTGTTGTCTTAGTTGTAGCTGCGATGTCCTCCATAGTCTCGCGGCTTATCTGTTGGTCCACTTCCTTGTCGTTGGCTGGGCGAATGCATCGCTTCTTTCCGACCGTTGATGGCGAGTTTCGGGTGGTAGTTATAGGAGACTTGAATGGATTAAGCGCGTGCTCAACGGGAGGTGGGAGGTAAGTTGGTAGCGGTGGTGCATACGGCCGGTACCCATATTGTTAAGGCCAGCCCATAGGCATTCCTGACCATGGGATTGTGCAATTGTGCGTACAAGTAGTTGCGACGCTGGTAGCGGGCGTCGCGACGGCAGGCATTGTCTGTCTCGACGGTGATGCGGGCATTTCGATATAATAGCATCCCGCTTCTGAGTCAGAATATCGCTTCAGCGCATCTTCGTAAATTCGCTTTTCCATAGGAATGTTTTTATCCTTTTGTCGACGGGAATAAGTAAGCATCTTCATCTTCCTGGCTTGTCTTAAGTTCTAACGTCCTGGCTGCTTCCACCAGTTCATCCAACGTAGCAACGCGTTCTGACTACTGCAGCCTATTGATCCGCTCTTGGTCCCATGGTGTGAGCAGCCCCTGAATTGTCTGGGCCAGCCGTTCCTGGTTGCCGTTTGTAGCGTAGACTGGCAACATCTCGCTTTCCGGCGAGGAAAGGATATAGCCCCTTGCCCTCTTTTTGCCGGGTAAACTTTACTTCGTACTCGAGATGTGTTTTACGCCCGAGGTTCTCGTAGCGCCGGAGATGCTGGAACGTGAAAACGTCGCACGTTCCTGGTTTATTATCTTGGCCCTTCCACCAATCCAATGCCTCCCCTTGGAAGGCGGAGGCCGCTTTCAATGCCTTGTCTTCATCGTCGGCTTCAGCCGTCGTAAAATATTTTTCACATCTCCAGGAATCGGGCCCCGTGAAACGATAATGCGAACACCGACGGGTGTCCACGATGGCGAGGTCCCGCGGTGGCAGCGTTGGGTGATGTCATCGGCGTCGTCAGCACCTCTCTGAAGTCTTGTCCGTCGTTGAACATCGATGTAACACTTGATTCACTTTTTAACGCTAGGAAGACATAAGTCCCTTATATGTCGTTTGTTTTCCTTGAAATTTTGCAAGGAACTAGCTCTCAATGAGCGAAATATAATTTATATACTGGGCGGTATATTGCCTCCCCCTGGATTGCGTAAAACGTGAAAGCATCATCATCATCATCTTTCTGGTATTCTCAGAATACGCAAAGCCGTTAAGAATTTTTAGAAAGCGGTCGCCCGGTCTCCATATGCGGGATATCCTGCTCACCGATGACTGTAAGTGTCAGCCCTCCAGCTGTTAAACCTACAGCTCCTAAATTGAGCGCTGTCGAATACTTTATAAAATATTGTAGCAAAAGAAAATAGAATTATTATCCGCGATTTTTCATATTGGTTGCGAGCTGCACCTCAGGACAAGGAGGTCAGGGCACCTAAAAAATGGAGTCATGTCAATATTCATATAATAATTACCTTTCCACGGACAACCTTGCCTTAGAGATTTCTCAGGAATCCAAAGGAAAGACTGCGCATTTACATCTACACCTATAAAAAAATGACCATTGGGACAGCTAGAAATAATTGAATCGATTTCTGCTACGCAGATATCGAAGATACGTGATTTAGACATTTTTTTTGCACTAGATGTCCTCCGGTGAATCTCCCTTTGGCTCCCCAAGAGTACGGTTCTTGGACGAGCATTACATCGATACCCATGTATTAAATGATTTCTGTCGCTTCTGCAGTCGTAGCCTTTCCTTTCTCTACATTTAACTGTTAATAAGGAGTCATTGTGATGCATAATCCATCTGACTTCTTTCCTTAAGCATAGCATGTTGTCGCGCGGGACAGTCTGTGCTATTTACAGAGTGATCGTGTAGCCTCTTGTGCTTGGAGCATGCCGCACATTTGGGTTGATTTCCTTTCTTTGGACACTCGGCCCTATTATGTCCAATATCTATAATTATTTCTTTGGAGCTGCACTGAATCTAAATTCTTAACTGGGTATGACTACCATCACATGTAGAGTCTTTCGTCCCTTATCAAGGCAGACTGTACAGCTACCAAAACTACTACCACAAAGTGGCAAATCTTTATGGCTGAGCCATACAGATTTGTAACACTCCATTTTCTGACCCGTGGCTTCCTTTGTAGAGTTCTCAATTCCTTCGCGTATTTCTTCCTCTGCGGTGTTAGTCGGGACATTAGAAAATAATTACTCGCGGGAGTTTTTTTGCCACAGGTTGAGCCTTCAGCAAGCCCTGCCAACCAATTACCGTATCCGTTAATGAAACTCGCCACGCACAAACTTCTCTTAAAAAGATGTTCCAGTTAACCGTCGTATTTTTCGTAATGTACAAATACTTCTTACAGGAAGATATGAAAGTCATCTCCTCTGACCAAAAGAATATAAAATGGGCTACACTTTCTAATGGAATCTGGAACCCTCGGTTGAGATGACTTGGGTGATTGTGTAGTTTTTTGTGTTAGTAACATGTCGCACATTTAGGAGGTTCTGCTTTTTTGGGACAGTCTGCCTTATCATGCCCAGTAGTAGTGCAGTGGGCACATACCCTATCTTTGGCACAACAAAATTTCGCCATGTGACCGTATAGATGGTATTTGCTACATTTGATAATGCCTAGGAAGTCATGATGGTAATATGATCGCCATCCCAGGAAAAGACGGTCATCATGTATAAGAGCCTCGCGGATAGCAGCAGGTACATATACTATGTAATGACATTTTCCCGACTCGCGTGGGCCAGCTTTATAGATAATTAAGTCCTTTCCGTCAGAATCTCCAAGACCAGTTCTTTCCTTTGTAGAGTCGTGAATAGCCTCCTGAATTTGTTGCTCATTCATGTGGCTGGGCAGATTGAAAATTATCATACGAGGAAATTTTCTTCCCGCTATTTCTGCACGAAGGCTGTCTTCTGATAAGCCCGGGGCGTACAGGAGTAGTTTTGCTTCCTCGTCAGTTTTCAGATGGAAAATTACTCCACCATTACGAATTGCTCGTACTCCGGTTATTTGAACCCCCAGTGCGCCTGGAGATATTGCAGATTTTAAGGATTTCTTGATTGTCTGAAATTTTTTCTTCACCGGTTGGGAAGAATAGAACTCCAGGGTGCGGGGCAGTTGCGGGAAAACTAGGGAAGGCCGTCTGCTGGTGAGTAATGAATTTGTTTTCATGCTGTTGCCCGACCACAGTCGTCTACGGTAGAGTCATTCTTGGCAGGGGCAACGTTGGCTTTTTCAGTTGCCCGGTTATTTTTTGCGTACTTGTCTTTTTCTTCAATTATTCCTTCCAATTTAGCTAGTTGTATCGCCATCTTAGTGGCTTCGTGGCTTAATTCAGACAAGATTGGAGTTATTATTTCTGACATTTCCTTTTTGGTCTGACATTTGAGTGCGCAATGAATGTCGTTTGTCATTCGCCTGATTTCATTAATGAAAGTTGAAGATGATAGGTTTGAGCTAATGCTTCTGGTTCTCTTGAGTTCGTGCCTTGAGGTGAGACATCACAGATTTATTTTTGGCAAACCTCCTGTGTAGACCGAGTTGTAATACTAGCTCGGCCCGCCATTTTTGAACTATTTTTAATTTACATCAAGAGTTAAATTGGTTGAAAGAAGAAGAAACACACAAAACAGATTTATTGTTGTAAACTTGTTGTGCGGACCGCTTGAAGGTCAGGTTGACAACCTGCGGCTGGAAATTAATTGCAGTGGCAAATTGTCATTAATCACTTGCACACCTGTAGCTCGTTAATTGAATTGAAGTTTTATTTCAACGGCATAATTAATAATCCTAGTCACACAGTATATTGTGTTCACATATAGTATTAATTCACTTTAATCTCTGCTGTGCTCCAGGGTTTTGTATGTTGATGGGTCCGTATCCTAATAGGTTCTGATTAGGTACAGTGCCATCTGGGAACGCTCCAGCTAGGAGTGGTGCGTATCGCGGGTCATTATCTCGAGGCTTCTACTAGTTTTGATGTTATGTAGGGGGAGATGTAACACTCGTACACATTGTGTGTCAAAGCGGTGACTGGTACGAATCTACCTGACGGAATAAACTCTTTGTCATCTTCATTTTGGACCTTGTGGAATTGCCTGTGTTGGTAGGTTAAGGCGGACTTCCATTCCATTTGGTGTTATTACTGGTGCGATGTGGGCCAGGTAGTCCGACAAACACTCTGGAATGCATTGATAGTCCGGCAACAGTTCCCGGAAATCGTTTGTCTGGTCGATTATTCGCTGCCTCCCTTGTCGTGCAACTTCGCCAACTTGTAGGTTCAAGTGCACGCACATTGCATGTTGGTACATGCTATATGGTAGTCGCTTCATCGTCGGTTTCAGCGGTCGTGAAATATTTTTCACATCTCTAGGAATCGGGCCGCGTTCGCTTCCGGGCTCCCGTGATGGCTAGGTCCCGCGGTGGCAGCGTTGGGTGATGTCATCGGCGTTGTCAGCACCTCTCTGAAGTCTTGTGTGTCGTTGAACATCGATGTAACACTTGATTCGCTTATTACACAAGAGCGCTTAGAAACACGTCCACACAGCTCGACGTATGTAACAAAAATAAAAAAAATGATCTTGATCTTGTTTGCATTTGTTTACTTCGGTAATATGAAACAACGTTTTCTACCCTTAACTGCGAGAAAGGAAAAAAATTGATTAACATTTATTGAGCGCCAGTTTTTTTTTTTAATCTCGTAGGTTTCCAGTCTTGCTTCCCGTTGCTCGTCTGTTTCAGATGATTGGGCTCGAGCAGTGCGAGCTCTAAAGGTTTCCAATCTTGTCTCCAGTTGCTCGTCTGTTTCAGACGACTGTGATGACTTTTTCTTTCGTACTTGAGGTTTAGATAGACCAATAGCTCGTCGTTTGGGTGGCATAATTGATTTGACAGCGAAAGTAATGCATTGTGACGACTATTACAAATTCTGGTATCCGGCGCGTTGCTGCCGCAGAAGAAATAATTCTAGAAATATCGTTTGAAATTTGAAAGAGCTGTCTTGTTTAATTAGTAATGATAGAAAGAATAATATTTATTTTCTTTCCGATACTGAATACATTTATTGAAATTGAATGACAATAAAGGAAAAGATCAATGATATTTATTTTATTGACTTTATTTTTCAAGTGCTTTAGGGTGGACAAAATTTAGCAAAAACAAATAAATTTCTTGGCTGTCCAACTCCTGAGCATATCCAACATACAACTGGCCATGTGAAAAACATGGATTTTCTAGATTCAATCTGCACACTTGAAGTGATTGACTTTGTGCCTTGTTGATGGTTATTGAGAATGCTAGTCGAATGGGGAACTGCAGTCGTTTGTAATCGAATGGCATGCCGGTGGAAATGATGGGAATGCGTGGAATGAACACATCTTCTCCTTTAGACTTTCCACTAAGAATAGTTGCCTTGATGACATTCGGCATCAGTTTCTTCACAGCGAGTCTTGTTGCATTACATAATCGGGGTGGATTAATGTTCTGCTAGAGAATAATTCGTACGCGAATTTGATCTTGAATTGCGTGGTTGATTGTATTGACGTCGGTGTTTTTTTGCTGCCAAAATTACACATTCGCAAAGCCATTTATGATTTTTATAATTGCTGAAAATTTGCAGAAAAACTTTCTGAATGAGTTGTTCGATGGATGGTACAACGATGCAAAAGTTGAATGGAAATGAAATACATTTTGTGGTAGCATCAACTGGTACTTTTCCTTCACCAATGTTCAATAGCTGTTTTGAAAATGTGGCTGCTAACGCATCGTGCTGCAAATGTACGTGCATATTCGTCACGTCGTGTAACCACTGCGTGCAGAAACAAGATTAAAATCTCCCATCACAATGATTCTTCTGCCACTAAGTAAGCCAAAATTAGACAAAACTATATCATAAAATAATTTGTATGCCTTCAGAGTACTACAGAGTACAGAGTATGGGGAAAATATAATTCACATATATAGGTAGCGTCTCCGGCACACGTTAGTTTTACCCATAGATCCTCATTAGATGTCTCTAAAATATGAAAGCGTTCAGCCTGCAACCCTTCCATATTTCTAACACCTAAAAGACAACCCCCACCCTGCCTGTGGCCTGCCCCGGAGTCTCGATCCCTTCTAAATATGTTATACTGACCACCAAAATATTCACTGCTTAAAACACTGCTATTTAGCCATGTTTCCATTAACGCAAGCCGCGAACATTCTGGTAGTAAAACGATAATTTCACTCTCGATTTGCGTCAACTTGACTGTAATCGAGGTGTCTCCACTTTTGTCACTCATCCCTTAATAAATTGGTGACGTGGCCAATTTTCGGTCTTTAATATAAGTCCCGATATATTAGAAGGGATTCCTACTTTAAACGACGCCTAGTCACCCTTCGACTTTAGTTTCACTATTGTGAAATTAGCAGGTTTAAGTTTATTAAGACTATTGGTAAAATCTTCGTTTGTGGTTTCTGGGTGGAATGGATAAAAATGATAGCTTTCAAACTAATGTCATCTCTCTGACCACCCATAATTCCTCGAACGTCAACTCGACGTTTCCAAATAACTTCTCCAATGGCTTAGGAGTTGTTTCAGCTTCCGGGATAAGAAGGGCTGCATTTTGGAGCTTCCCAGAGTCTTCTGCAGCTCCTTTTATTGCCTCGCTGTCACACCGTTTCGACTGCGCTCGGGTTTGAATTTTAGTAGGTACCTGCACTCAGGCAACATTAATCGGTAATGATGCCGTAACTAATTGCCCATCATTAGTGTTTGTTTTGCTTACGCATGAACTTTTTAGAATTGTCGAATTGTCTTTGTTTAACCTTCCAGCGGGCGCGCTGTAGTCCAGTAGTTTCCCTTGAGCGGGTGCTTGTAGTAAATTTTTTCGTCATCAAGTTTTGGTGTTTTCTTTATGTAAAGGAATTGCTGTAAGGTTATGAAAGATGATGAATGACAGTACTTTAAAAAACATATATTTGATTTTCTTAAACACTCTAAATATTTCAAAACAAAATATTTTATCGACCTGTTAATCAGAATCAATATTCTCATCCTTACAATTGTTGCAAATCACCTCAACTGCCGATTGGCTCTTGCATGTAAAGGACTGGCAACGGCAACACTTCATTGATGCTGAGGATCTTTATAGGTTCAACTTCCCGACCGTAATTCACTTTGAGAAAAGCACTTAAATCTTGCGGTAAATGTTTGATATTTGATCTGAAGATAAGATGCTCTTCCATCATGGTCAATGCCAAATTTTTTAGGAAAATTCTTCGATGCTTTGGAGCCTTTCCTGGACAGGCAAATTTGTATAAAATTTGAGCATTTATACCGCCAATATTCATTAGAGTGTAGAAAACTACACACTGCCATCTCTTTGTTATTCTAGACACCGAGTAAGCAGCACACATTTTGTCGACTGTATCTACTCTGCCTTTGGTTTCATTGTAGTCCAGTATAACCTGAGGCTTTCTGGTGTCGGGATCCATTTCGTTGTTGTCATGTAATGTTGACAGTAATATTACAGATTTATTTTTCCGAGGTACATGGAAAGCATCATTTTTTCCTTTTGGAAACCAAAAGGAGCGGATCCAACAGTTCTGCTTTTGTCCGGCAAGAATTCTTTTGGGATTTCTGCTTGGTTCTTTTTTATTGTGCCCAAAACTGTTATATTTTTCGTAAGCAAATAATCAGCGAGAGGTACACTTGTGTACCAATTATCGATGGTCAAATTCCGGTTTGGTTTTCTCTCGGAGTGAATAGATGCTTTACAATATCTGTTGGAGTATTAGAGGCTGCAAATGGTCCATCTGGTTGTATTCCGCATTATATTTCCAGAATGGATGTGTAAAAATTTTTGGCATCACATAACGCAAACATTCACCCCGTATTTTGCTGGTTTGCTAGGAATATATTGTATGAAACTACAACGGACAACTTTTGTACCCAGGCAGCCTGCTGCTGAAAAATCAGTGAGTCATCGAGTGATCGATCTTCTTTAGTTAAAAAATAGTAGGATATTAATTTTCTTTTCAACAGCCGTTTAGGACATTCTGTGGTTTTTGTTGTAGAACCACTTGTATTCGATGGAAATGAATTGATGTGTGCATGTGCAGTGCATGTGCAGTCCTTTTGTAGATCTCTCTCCAGTTTTTAACACCATACTACACTCTTTACCCTTAGCTGTGGCTCCATCCACAGACGTAAAAAAGTGTTTCCATATTGAACTTATATCATCATCTTTCTTATGAACTCGAAATTTCTGTTCCTTGTTCATGTTTAATTGGAGGGTAAAAATATGTTATTAAAATACTCAGTGTCTCTTGGAAATACAACCGTAGAACTAATGAAAAATATTTTTTGACACTGGTATTCAACGTTCCCTCTAAGATGCGCGGGTGAATTGCGCACGATTGAAAAAATTTACTAGTGACTGAATTTTATCTAAACTAGCCGTATTTTCGGTATTTTTCTGTTGCTCTTTAGAGTTCCCGTGACAAACGTCTTATCTTAGAGTAGATCTTCAGTCAGTGCGACACTATTGTAATAGTTGTTCATGAAAACAGAATGACCGATTCCTGTTTTACCTTCAATTAATTTTTTTACAACTTTTTTGGTGTGGTCCTTTCCTCCCAATTCCTCATCTGCCGATCCACCATAAACAATAAGCTTTAGGGCCAAGCCGCCAGACTCCTTGATCATGTAGAGTTTTATACCGTACTTTGCTTTTTTGCCTTTCATATATTGCCGAATGAACAGCCGGCCGCGCCACAAAACCAATGATTCATCGATTGATAAAAAAAAATTTGGCACATATATCATGGTCATTCTTTCATTGAATAAATCAATCAAAGGTTGTATTTTTCCTAAGGTGAAACCGTCTTCATCGTTGCAGCTAAAATGCAAAGTTCTCATAATCAATAAAAATCTGTCCCGGGACAAAAACTGTGAAAAAATGTTTATATTGAATAGGAAATCTTTTTTCCAATAGTCATTTAGACGATTCAAACGTATCGTTCCTGTGTGAAAAAGCAGTCCCAACCATACTTTGAAATTGTCAATTGTTATGTCTTTCCACTGAGTGATTCGACTTCTATCGCAATCTAATTGAATCATTATGTCGACTGCATACGCATTCGTTTGATTTACGATGTAGTTATAAAACTATAATTATAAGTTATAAAACACATGGATTTTTATACCTGGCGTTACTGAAAATTGAATAATTGAAGCTTGTTTTTTTTCTGTTGACCACTTTTCAGGTACAACGCTCGTTGTTGCAACTGACTGTAAGAATTCGTTATCATCACTATTTTGTTTAGAATCACAGGGTAACATGCCGTACGGATGATTAATATTATATCTTGAATATTTTTATACTGATTGTGATAGTAAAATTGTTTAGTTTAGTATTGTAAGGTATGAATTATATGGAATCACTGTAAAGAATTCAGTTTCAATTATGAAATGTTTTTTTAATTTGCGACCATATATTTCAAGTAAACTTTTACCAGAAGTCTTTAATTATTTTTTTTTAAATTTTTAAGAATCACTTTTCTGAAACGGCATGTAATATTTATTGCTATAATAATTGGATGTACAAATGGTAGTCTTGTTTCTCGGTCTAATGGTGAATTCTATGTTATGATACGATTGTTTGATCTATCAGATGCTACAGATAATAATAGTACAACATGCTGTGTGTGATTGAAAATTCTGCTGTGTAACATCCGCAGATATTGAAGAACTATTATTAGGAATATGGGATATCAGATGGCAAATGATTTTTTTTTTTATCAAGATACTTACCTCTTTAAATGTTTTCTTTCAAAGAATTTATTTATTGTTCAATGATATCTCTAAAATATGACCTCATACATTAACTATGCCTAAGTTCTTAGTTTATAAAAACTCTGAATTCATAAATTGTTTTTGTTTTTTATCATTGAATTTGTCGTAATAGGTAATCATGTTTACGATACTTGTCAAACATTATTTTTTAATTACCACATAATGTAAAGAAAATCCTATTAAATTATGTAACTGCTTCTATAATGTAAATTTCATCAAACCAAAATAATTATGTTGTTTACTTCAAGAATTGTTTAGTATGTCAAATGAATATTAAAGAACTATATTTTAAAATGTTTTTCATTTATTTTTACAAGATTATCCCTCGAAATGCACAACCTCACTGAAATAAAGGTGTTTTTTTAGAGATATAGAACCATACTCTACTCATTTGTACTAATTCCACTTTTATTTAATAAGATCAGGACCGATTTCACCCTTGACGAGCATTATCAACTCATAAGAGAATACAATAAGTTCATAATGCTGGTCATGAGCGAAACCAGTCCTGATATTTTTAAATAAAAATTGAATCAGTTGATACAAATGAGTATTTTATTTTTCAGTATTATGCATTTCCACCAAGTATTGACAGTGAAAACACATACAAATCATAGTATTGGTCACGGTATTGGCTTTATAAGAAAGTTAATTTTATGCCGTTAGTGTTTAAATATGTTTTCGAGCATATGTGCTGACTCGAAGAAAGCGGACTCTGAAAGTCCAAAATTCTACCACTTTTTGGAGCAGCTGTGGCCGTATGTCGGCAAATGTTGGCTTCCATGAAGTCGATCATCTCTGGTTTAGCGGCGAAGAATAATGACTTCACATATAGGCTCAGAAAATAACCACTTGAGATTTACTAAGCTACTTTGCTCAAAGAGAATTCCTGAGAAACTCTGTCATTACCAATTGTTAGACACTAATTTTTTTATTAGTAGCTCTGTAATATTGTATTCTCTTATCATTTGATAATACTGTCATAAGCGAAATTGGTCCTGATTGTTTAAAATAAGTGTCGCAATTATTATTCGTGATATATTTTGAATAAATATAATGTACTATAAAAATATATTATATATTTAAAAAGTCTTGAGTCTCCAGTTCATTGTTTTGAAAGTCTTAAAATTTCATGGGCAATATTTCTTGAATTGTCGCGATGCAGAATCCGTGTGAAAATGGATCATTTGGTAGTACTTACTACTTCACTGGGAAGTAGTAAGAGGGTGTGAGATCATGTCATGTGAGAGCAAAACATGATATGGTCTATTCCTCAAATGTAATAAATAATTGTATATAATAAACACAAGTTAGGAAATATGTAGTTGTAATTTTTATTTATCAGATAATATTTACATATTGAAACAGATAATTCAAAATTGACTTTCATGAATGGAATTGGAATGTAAAAAGTAAATGAATAAATTACACATACAATTTAATAGATTTAGTTGTGTTAAATTTTTGAACAAATATATTTATGCTGGGTATTTTAATCTATAGAAACCTTTGACAAAAATATGTTGCAGTCGGTATTAAATCACACACCTGTACCTTAAAATATTTTATAGCTAAAAACTTCTTTTGATTGCTATCAATTGATAGTTCAATAACTAATCCATCAGCTCGTCAACGAGTTGGTAATTTGAGTTGATTAGTGATCGAAAGAATTTTACAATCTTGTATTATAAAATAATATTGAAAAATTGTATTCTGAAATATTGCGGTATATTAGACAAATCTGGGGTTGATTCCGTACATCACATTTATCCATTCTAAGAATATCTTATAACGAAAATTGGTAAATAGCCGAGTTAGCCCTAAGACATTCGGACTGCTGTTGAGTGTTTCCGCAGCAAGACCAATGCCTGGCTCCTGGATGCCCGTCGTGACCGTGTCCACATCCTTTGTAGCCGCCGCTCATTCGACCTTCGCATGCACACTCTGCGTCTTTGCTACCTCCGCTCGAGCAAAAGGTGCAGCAGTGAAATTTACCATGGTGAGGATTAATACTTCGTACCGTTAGCAGGAAAGGACTTCCCTGAAATGGAAATACACACTCTAAAGAAACAAATATTTCAACAGTCTTAGATTTTTTCTACCACTTGCTTTCGTTAAATAGACCTTATTTATTTTCAAGGTAAGGGCTATTTAGAGCAGTACTTTCCAAACTAAGGGCCACAGGTTTTCTCGGGGGGCCGCCGCAGAACACGTTTTGTAATCAGGAGGGCCGCGGATTATGTTTTTCAGATTTAGGGGACCTTTTTATGAAAATGTTTGGGAAGCACTGATTCAGAGGTATAAGAAAGAAAATGAAATAGGTGAGATAGGTTGAAAATAAAAAAAAAAATCTTAATAACCCTTTCCTTACTATGCAAAAACAAGCTCGCGCTCCTGAGCTGTGGGAGTTAATCATGACAATTATATAACACTACTACAATATTCCTATTATTGCATTACTCTATGCGTAAATGTATAAAGGGAGGAATACCTGAATTTTAGGCCGAGTATTTCTTATACATACAGAGAAATGTAAATGATTACAAGGTACGTGTACTATTTACACATCAGTTAAGAAAGGGTTAAACTCTATGCAAAACCAAATACACCCACAACATTTTTTAAAGGAGGATACATTTCATGCAAAGAATAACTGTGCGAAAAAAGATGAAGTTAACATAGATACATTAAAGATTAGTTCCATTACATAGAACCGTGACATTTTGAAAAGGCGTGAAAATAATTTGTCCGAAGAGAAGACTAGGTGTATGTTATGGTTGTTGACTTTGTACAGATTACATCAAGGGTGTCAAAACGATTGATAATGCTTATTATAAGATGTAAATAATTTTGCATTTCATAGCTCACGTAGTTATTATTTATTGGGAAATTTTCCATGGGAAAGCTTTCTATCTGAACCGAGAACATAAATTCCATTAATCACATATGTGGAGCATAAGTATAGATCTTGTCTTTTTTTGTATTAAAATTTTTTTGCCAACGGGACTGAATTATATCAACTGTGGAAAGGAAAAAGGACGTAACCCACAGATTTTCAAAACAGCTTTTTTCGATAATCACAATGTATCCAACTTGATACACGTTCTATCAAAAGGACGTAAGCTGCAAATGCCGAATTAGTATCTAAATATAGCTTTTATGTTTGAAAAAAGATGAATTTGTGAAAATTGAAACCAAGAAAAGACTGAAAAAAAGGTTTTTCCTAAATAATTTCTTAAATTGATATTATGGTTTGTCAATTAAACATCAGTTTAGAAGTCTCTATACACTTCAAGGTTGTGTTTATTTCTTAATTTGCATATGGCCGAAAATCATTAAAACACTTTGTGCCTCCTGTAAAATTTGCAATGTGTGGGTTACGTTTTTTTTCCTTTCCACAGTCGATATATTACTCGTAGTTGGTAAAGGGTTATGTTTGCTTAAATTAGTTTTTTGAAATATTTTTTATGAGCTAAATTCAATTTGAATATGAAGATGAGCATTTACGGTTTGAATTGATATTTTTACTGGATGTCATTGACACTTAGATTATTGCCAAAAAGTCATACCTTGATAGATTTTCCATTGACTAGAATGGCAAGCTGCAAATTTCCTGGAGTATCGGGAACGAACGTCAGCAAATAAGTGCCGTCTCGCCTATCATGGACAGTGATCGGCCGAGGGCGAAAATTTGGCTTTCTCAGCACTCCGAGAACAGATTCACCACCGCGACACAAAGGCTGGTCGGAAGTATCTCTCGTCTCAACAATTATCTCATGGGCTCTGTGGACGCGGGCTCCTCTAAGTGCTGAAGTACATACGAGTTTATATTATTGTGAGGTTATTGGTTTGATGATTTATTACATAAATCAGAAACCTACTCCTCAGTAATTGTGTAAAAATTTGATTATTCCAAAAATATTCCGAAAATTCCTATTATAAACATAAAACCCATAATGTGAAGAACTTTAACTGTGGAAAATTAAATTCTAGAAATTTAATGATATAAACCAGAGGTGGGGAACCTATTCTTCTCTAAAGGCCGCATTCAATTTTCTGATTCGACATAAGGCCGCAGTAAACATAGGACGGGATTGATTAATATTCAATCCCTTGCCCTACTTTTTCCCCAGATATCTCCAAACCTCATTTTTTTTTTCTTAGCTCACCGAGGAATTTGAAATCCTCAATTTTCAATACTTTTTCCCCAGATATCTCCAAGCCTCGTTTTTCCAGAATTGGCCAGAAGGCCGCACCGGAGTGGCCAAAAGGCCGCAGGTTCCCCACCTCTGATATGAACACTTCTTTAATCTTTAAAATTTTGGTTATAAGCTTACCTTCTAAATCAATAATGCAAAACCGAGGCTCCACGCTTTGTGTTGAAACTATTCCATACAGCTGGTGATTGCCTCCACCGTAGTGTAGAATCTTTTCTTCTCTGATAAGTTGCAAATTTTCTGAAGCCCTCAAATCAAAGAGTCCTTCAGTATTGGAGCACCACTCCAACCTTCTCAGTAGAGGACCTACAAAGCTTAAGACTTCTACATCTGTTCCTTCGGCGAGTATATCCTCAGCAAATTGCACAGCATCGTTGACATTTTCTGCCCGCTTCTCTAGTTCCAGTCTTTGTGTTGTAATTGCTTGGATTTTTACATCTCTCGCTTTCATTACTTGCATTTGTAATGTTTGTCTATGTTCCTCGACAGCTCTGATGTAGGAATCTATGAATTGTTCAACTTCATCTTGCACTACTCCACTTTTTATCTGAAAAGATATAATCAAATAAATAATAAAATACAATTTTCACAATGTTCATAAGATGTTTGATCACTAGATTATTTTGGTATTTTTTTGTAAAATTATGTCAGTGCTTTTCATTCTATAAAATATTTGTCGCATAGTACTCTAATCCTTCCTCTTTCCTGCTTTATTTTCATTAAATATGTGAATTGATTGAAAGGTTAAAAATTGACTTTTGAATGAATAATCCTGCATAAAAGCCAAGATTTGGATTTTTTCCTCCGTTGTTTTTGCATCATAGAGTCGAACATTATTTTTGTTATAATCTATTGTTATTTCCTGCAGTATGAAAGTAGTTGTTCTGTGTTATATTTTCAATATTTTTGATAGCACGTCGTTTCTAATCACATTAAAAAAAAAACAAAAACACATTTTTACCAATTCTACAATATTTATTATAGATCAGGACCGGTTTTGCTCATTGAGAACATTATCAACCGATTAAAGCCGTTTCTTAATAGCGTCAGATAATTTTGGGTATTTTTAACCTCCCTCCAACCACAAAATTGCTACAAAATATTTTAACCGTTTTAGCTGCCTTTTCATGTAATAGTCAATCTTAATAGTATACGTTGCACATTTCTGTTATTGTTTTTCATATTTTCGTTCATTGAAGTTTGTACCAAAAGATCGGCATTGTGGCACTTGAAAGGTTAATCCTGTATTTAAACTTTAAAATACATAACATTTTTGTAGCTGCTCCACTTCTTAAAACAACTGTATAGCCTAGATTCACGAATGATGTTTGATTCTCTAAAATCCCATTCGTAATAAGCAATCCGTCTAAAAAAAATAAAGCAAACCTGAATTCGTTTTGCTGCACTTTGTAGTTTCTCAAGGGCGGTGGTGGTCTGTCGAGCAACCGGTTTTACTCTGTCAACAGCTTCTCGGATACTTCTAATGTAGGACTCGGCAGCTCTTGAAACTGGATCAAAAGAATGTCCGCTGTGCAGCATCAAGCAGCAGTCTCTGCAGATTACCTGCAAATTATAATTATGTAATTATATTAACAATACAATTACGATAAAAGAAATTATAATTGTAGTACCAACTGCTGATATTAACTTCCTGAAACTACTTCAATTTTAAAAAACAAAGAATCTTAATATCATTGATTGAATTGCCGTTTACTTTTTAGACCTCCATTCTAATAAGGGTATTTAGTTCTTCAATAGTTAAAGAGATAAATATAATTGATAACTATTTCAGCTTAATAGCATTGTCAGAAATTTTTAGTGGATTAAAACTGAAATAACTATCAGCTTCTTATAAATTCTTAGTTTCACCTTATATTTGTAGTTTCTTTGATACAGATAAAACATTACTTTTCAATATGTAAGAAATCATATTTTATTTATTATAATCCTAAACAGTTTACATATTTTCCCCCTATTTTTAACCTAGTTTTAGCTAATAAATTTTCATATTGCCCACCTGGCAGCATGTTGTACAAAACAATTTCAGTTCATTGTCAGGATGCCTCGGACAAAGTGGCTGTCTTCGGAGAGTGAGGGTAGCATCAGCAAGCGGAAGCACCGAGTGCCTCGAAGCTCCTCTCTGCCTTAAATGAGCTGCACAGCATCCACCGCAAAGGCTAATCAGACAAGTTGTGCAGCGGGTTGACGCCTGAGATTTTAATAAAACATATTTGGTGATTAATTGATTAGATTGCTACATTTTTGTTAAACCTCTTCAGTACCAGAGCACATTACAATGTACATCAATTTAATTATTCAAGTTTTCATCATAATATATTTAAGTTTTGTCAGTGAAGCCATATAGCGCGCAACATTTATGTTATTTGGCATTCATTGCAAGATGTCACTGTCCGGCCAAGCTGCTCCAGGTATATCATTTTTTTTTTATTGTTTTACTTTCAAAAAGTCAATTACATAATATTATTGTGGTATAATCTTAAAAGGAAGACTATTTGTGTTGATTGAAATCAAAATTTAATTGTATCTAGTGCAGGGGTGGGGAATCTTTTTTCTCTAAACGCCACATTCATTTATCTGATTCAACATAATGCTGCAGTTAACATTGACAGAGAATTTACAAGGGAATCTTTGGCCAGAAACAATTTCATGCCAAATTTGTAAAGCTCAGAAATTTGCGGATTTTCCAAAATTACCAGCGTGGGACCATTTTTATAGGTCTTCCAAGGATTATGTCATCCAAAATCTCAGTAATTTACGAATTAACAAAAATTTGCAGAATTGTCAGAAAAGTCAAAAGGCCGCTCCAGAGTAGCCAAAAAGCCGCAGGTTCCCCACGACTGTTCTAGTGCATACTTTCTCAATCTTTATGGGCCCGTGGTCCTTTTTTAGTGTAATATTTCCCCCCATAGCTGTTTAGTAATATTTATGTATAAGTTTTATAGGGAATTTTGTCATTTCCCAAAATGAACGCCGTGTAACCTTTTATTTTATTTAGCTCCTCTCCTTTTTATCTAATCCGAATTCTTGAAAGGATTTTATTTTATTTTACTACATTTACGGATTTCGTAAAATTTGCCAGTGGCCTACCAAAAATGTTTTTTTTTTTTTTTTATGCATAAATGTTCTATGTGTGACATATAACATTATTTATTTATTTAATTAACATTGTACAAGGTTGACAAATTATAAATTTAAAACTTTTACAATGGAGAAAAAAAAATAGTATAATTTAATATTAAAAGCAGTAAAAAAAAGTGGCAAGGAAGTCAACTGAGTAAGCTCCGACGAACTCTACTTTAATACATAAAAAATAGTATTCGTCGGAACTCACCCACGTCTACGTGGAATATGTCGACATCCGAAGCAATATTGTTGAACACCGTTAAAGCTCTCCCCAGTGGCATCCCCATTGGCAGGTTGGTTCTACACCTTGGGAGAACAAACAATTCATGTCCACGATTTCTCAACAAATAATCAGGAACATTTAGATTCACATTCTCAAGAATGGTGGAATTCTCATTTTGGCCTCGTATAAGTCGAAAGAAATATATGGCCAGATACATTTCTCTTCGAACGTTCAAGCTATTGAAGTTAAGCATGCCTAAGAGAAAGTCAGTTGGATAAAGCCATGGGTAATATCCATACACCCTCATATAGAGAAGACTCAAAAATTTCTTCTGAATCTTCTCCACCATAAGGGTATATTTCGAGCATCTTGGGGCCCAAACAATTGACCCACTCTCAAGTCTGCTTCGAACCAAAGCGTTGTACATTAATATTAGAATTTTAACTCCCAAAAAGGCTCTGGTGGTACGGATGATAAAGCCCAACATTTGCAATGCCTTTTTGCAAGTAATCTTAATGTGATTATTGAATGTTAGTTTGCTCTCAAATTGTAAGCCAAGATCTTTGACTGATGAAATTCGCGAGAGAATTCGGCCATTCATTGAATAACGAAAAAATGACACTCGCGACCCTCTTGTAAAGGATAAAAGATTGCATTTATCAATATTGAAATCGAGTTTGTTACACCGCCCCCAATCTATTGTATTATCTATATCAGACTGAAGACGATGACAATCATCTAAGGTGACAACCTTCAAAAAAAGTTTCAAATCATCAGCGAATAACAAGAACATAGAATTTTTAATAACGTTTGCTATATCATTTATGAAAATAGTGAACAGCAATGGCCCCAGGTTTGAACCCTGCGGAACACCAGAGTACGTACAAAACGGCATTGATTCGAAAAGCCCATACGATACGTATTGTTTTCTGTTCCTAAAATAACTACCAAAAAGCCTAACAAAACCGTCAGACAAACCAATCAATTGGAGTTTTTCTAAAAGAATGTCATGATCGACCCTGTCAAATGCCTTCGAGAAATCATTGTAAGAACAGTCAACTTGCAGTCCTTTATCTAACGCCGTCGACACGTAATCCGTAAACACCATCATGTTTGTGCCGGTTGATCTTTCGACTCTGAACCCATGCTGCTCATTAACTATAAATGGTTCAATCCTTTTTAAAATCATATGATGCATAATCATCTCAAGAACTTTAGCTGGCGCTGAGAGAACAGCCACCGGTCTATAATTTGATGATTCTGCGCCATTCCTAAAAATTGGTGTAATCTTAGATATTTTCCATATTTCAGGGTCCATGTTCTGTGACTCCCCTCAAAAAAAAATCTCTGTGGCCCCCTTGGAACATGTTGTGGCCACTTGGCCCTCCGTTGAGAAACCCTGTTCTAGTGTATCGTACCACAATGTGTCATCAAACTTGAGTGTACATTAGCATGTATATTTGATCTGTAGTTAGTCATGCATCAGCTCGACAGTTTTGTTATAAATGTATATAAGTGATTTTCACCACTTCAGTACTATTGTAAATTACAGTACAGGATAACTTTTTTTAAAATTTTAAAATTCAATATTATTGACGAGCTGCACGTGAGCTACAGTTTCAGAACACCTGACGTATAAAATCTTTAGATAATCGAGTGATTCATTCTCAAGTGTTCAGCTTAGACTGGGGATCGCAGACTCGAATGTTTGATATAAAACATATATCCGGTTTTTTGTGCGAAACCCCAGCGTCATTATTGCAAGATATTTTTACGAGTTCCGTTTCACCAATATCGTTCGTTGAGTCATCATCGCCAGTGGTGTAGTGCTAACTAAAAAAGTCTGGGAGCGCTTATTAATTATAATATTTTAATGCTCTCTTACCGCAGTCATCCAATATTCTTGCAATACATTATTACAAAATCATTTTATTATATTTACGTAAAAATATACATTTATTTCAAAAATTCCAAATCGTCTAGCTCAACCATACTCAACCTTTTTTCCTACGGTATTAAGATTTTTGCTTCTCTACGTGGGCTGCAACATACTATACTGCACACATATGTATGTATTATGATGTAAAAATAAAACTATTTTATTTTATGTAAATATATACATATGTATACATTTATGTATTTTTTATAGTAAAAAATAACAATGATCAACAAATAAAAAATACGTAAAAAGTACACAAAACTACCAAAGTATCCAAAATATTAAATCGTTTACTTAAAAATTAATGTGGATTTTGATATTGAGTCAATCTTTTAACTATCTTTTAAAAGTATTTTGTGACTATAATTATTTTGGATCGCACATAAGAGCTGATTGGGCCGCAGGTTGAGTATGGCTGGTCTAGCTAGAAGAAGTGTAGGAGTGCCGACACCACGCGCTTCCTTCCCACTACATCACTGACGATTGCGTTATTTCATCGGAAAAGTTTATGCCACTGGCTAAAAGCATTTTCTTGTACGTGTTATTTTTTTTCTTTTGCATTTCCCTTTTTGACCTGGGCTTTTTTGAACGTCTAGTACGCATGTTTTTATTTCAAAAATTCTTTCACATAGCCAGATTTATAGATCTCTAGTTTATTCATTTGTATCATATTATAGTCGGTTACGTTCGAGTGGTCGACGTCGTTGGCTTCGGTCACAGGTTCGAATACCAGTACGAACAGTTTTATAAATTGATTTTTTAATCAATTTATGAATTACTGTTCGAAGGTATGGATATGTGTAATGTCTTGTATTCCCACTTCCCACCCAACTTTCCTAAAAACGGAGCTTACGAAGAGCGATTAGCTAACCACTAGTCTTTACTAGCAACTGATTAACAAGCAGATTTTTTAGAAACATTTTTGTTGAGATATTACGTTAAATTCATATGCTCTACATTTGGAGCGGACATGGTAAAAACCGTTTTAAACATTGACCGGTAAAGTAAAATACAGAGTTAATTTAATTTCGTCATTGAACTTTTTTTGTATTTTGTTAAAAAAATAGAATCTCTTAAATATTTTTAGTAAAGCAAATAATGTATTAGATCAAAAAAGCTGTAATATTGTATTGATAAAAAGTAACGGGATACTACTCCCAGAGAAATTTCCTTGTAAAACTAATATGCAATAGAATCAAACAATAACTGCAATTTGATTGCCTGTCTTTGGGTAGAAGACGAATATTTTTATTCTTATTAAAACTTCTCCAATTCTACGCGGTTGGCATAATAGGTTAAATGCCTTTACACATAATAACTTATAGATCGCGGAACCAATAAACTAAACTAACGTTCTGCGATGAGCACTGTTATTAGCCAAATGTGTTACAGCTTAAAAAAAGATGAATGATAAATAATTTTGGGAAACGAAAAAAGCCGGGGAAGCATTAATCTAAATAGTTGCAACACTCGACACGTTAGCGCCAGATTATTCGAATAAACAAAGTTAAGGCGAGCGAAAAAAAATCGCGCTTTTTAATTAAACTCGATGATAATTCTCAGCATCCGCTACATTCGACAGATTTAGCATTCAAAATGGCTATTTTCGATATTATTTTTACGAAAGAGTCGCGTTTAAGCAGCCGTTAAACGCACGATTAAACTCATATGTCAACACGTCGTAACAATTTGACTGCAGTTTTGAGGAACACGTGTTTTTTACGGGGTTCCGCAACGCCCGAGTCCTCAACTTAAACCTATTTAACCCCCGCAATAACATCGTTAATGCATTTAGAACTACAATGAAAACATATTTCGACTTATTTACAATGTATGCCGATTACAATTAAAAGATGAGTGGCAGCACTCGAGAGTTTTGTTTTCGTGTTAGCTTAATCTTTCACGCCACTGATAATATCGAAATACAATGGCTTTTGTAAAAACATTTGAACTTGTTGTAAAATGAAAGAATTAACAACGAAACAATTTAAGCAAACAAAATTTCGACAGTGAACAAAACGATAGCGTAAACGAAACGTACAATGAAGATTGATAAAATTTACTTACAATTATCGCGCTTTTTTAATTCCTGCATCAAAACAAATAAAAGCTAAATAACAGTTTACGCAAAAGTAAAAACAAGCCACGCTATGTATAATATTTTTGTTTATTCTACAGTTTTGACAAGAGGTATTTTTTCAATATATGCAAGTTTTCTTGCAAATTAAGTCTACTTTAAAAAAAAAACTTAATTTTTACTATTGGATCGAAAACAAAATATCAAAATAATGAATTACGACGCCTGCTAAATAAGAATGCATACATCTTCACGTTCAAATTCATCATTCAAATGTTCATACTTCCAAAATTTTGATTTCGTGTGTGAATCTTTGAATTACTAAGAATTCAAGTATCGTTTACTCGGCTTTTTATAGAAGTCGAATCGTTAAGTTATAAATAAAAGTCAGCGTTAAGCTTGCATTAAGACTTGTATGTTTTTGATATGGCTTCTTTGTATTACATATTATATCGCGCGGTCGTCCAGTTTTGTGGTAGTTATAAGTCAGGATTTTTTTTATTGCAATATAATGTCCCACATATTGTGAGAACACGGTAGACATAAAGAAAAGCCACATGGCATAGTTATCATAAATGTTTTCGTTCTGTTCAAAATGTTTTTAATAATAAAACATTGTATGTAGATTGTACTTTTAGGGTGTTCACTGTCAAATACTTGGTGGAAAGGCATTATATCAATAATAACACAATATTACTTTCTACTTATTTGCACCATTATTTATCAAGATCAGGACCGGCTTAGCTCATGGCGAGCATTATCAACTGATGAGAAATATAATTTAATAGTGCTATATATACAAAAACAAGCAATTGGCATTGAAAACAATTTACAAATTACAGTAGAAATTATGAATAAGTGTATCTTCGCTAAAATTTGAAGAACGTCGCGCTGATTATCGTAATCAGGACAAAGTTGTCAAGAAGTCTGCGCGACTTGACAAGCGCCGATTCTTGGATCGGCAAATTGAGACAGCTGAGGTGGCGGCCCGCAGAAATGATACCAAGAAGTTATTTAAAATCACGCGCGAGGTCTGCGGAAAGCGACCACCGACTCCCGGGCCAATTCGCGGCCCTGATGGAGCAATAGAGTCAAACGCAGAAAGCGTTAAAAAGATTTGGAAGGATCATTTCTGCGAGGTGCTGAACCGACCGCCCCCCCAGGACCCTTTTGACGTAACCGAAGAGGCTACATCTATGGACCTCCCCCGAGTGTCCGGTATTTCAGACCGTACGCCCACACATGCCGAAATCATCTTGGCAGTGAAGAGGCTTAAAAACGGCAAAGCACCGGGTGGAGACGGAATACATTCGGAATTTCTGAAATGTGGTCTTAACGCCGTCCTACATCCTCTCTATCACCTGATGGCCAGGGTGTGGGACGGTGAGCGTTGTCCTAGGGACTGGGTGGACGGTGAGGTGTTAGCACTCCACAAAAAAGGTGATCCCCTCAGCTGTAACAATTACCGAGGCATAACTCTTCTCAGTATTCCTGGGAAGGTAATGGCACACATTCTCTTGGCGAGAATAAGAGGTCCCATTATGAAAATACTTAGGAAAAATCAAGCGGGCTTCCTCCCTGGAAGGTCGTGTGCGGACCAAATACACAATCTTCGATGTCTCCTCCAGCAGAGCAATGAATTTAACAGTGCTCTTGCTTGTTGTTTTGTCGACTATGAGAAGGCATTTGATAGTCCGCACAGACCCTCTTTGTGGAGGATACTGGATGCCTACGGGATTCCGCCAAAGATTGTGGCCATTATCAAATCCTTACATGAGAATAGTGCATGTTGTGTGAGAATCGGTGACTCAAATACCGAATGGTTCGGGGTCACTACCGGAGTGAGACAGGGGTGCGTTCTTGCACCGTTCCTGTTTATTATTATCCTTGACTTCATACTTCGCAGGTCAATTCCGCCTGATCGAGGTGTGGCTGTTGGTCCCGGTCTGAAGCTGTGTGACCTTGAATATGCCGATGATGCTGTAATATTCGATAAATCCATTGAGGGCATCCAGGAGACTATTGATGGGTTAGGAACTAACTCAGGTCGCATTGGTCTAAAAATTAATACTAGTAAGACCAATGTGATGTGTAACCAAACCTGTCATGACTCTGATAGGACCCTTACCAGCGCGGGACAGATCATCGAGAGGGTTGACAGCTTCAGATACCTCGGCGTACATATCCCCGAAGACGGTAGTACAAAAAACGAGCTCGCCATTCGTTTAGGAATGGCTGGAGCCACATTCAACTCAATGCAGACTGTCTGGGACACACAGCTGTACTCGATTAAAACCAAATGCCACTTGTTCAACGCTTGCATTCTGCCGGTAATGCTTTACGGTTGCGAATCATGGCACCTGACGAAGACTTAGAAAAACCGTATACTGAGCTTCGAGAACAGATGCTTGCGTCGGATAATGGGGGTGAGGTGGTTTGATTTTGTGAGGAATTCAGAGATAAGGGAGCGTACAAGACAGCGTCCCGTCACGTCAGTGGTTATGGAGAGACGTTGGAACTGGCTGGGTCACGTGCTGCGGATGCCTCCGGAAAGCCTCAATCCTGCCTGCCTCTTCTTTCGACCGGTGGGATTCCGGCGTCCTGGACGTCCGTCGGGTACTATCCATAGGATGTACTCGGCGGAACTGAGGGATGCTGGCATGTCATGGGAGGAAGCAAAGCTATTGGCGGGAGACAGGGAAACATGGAGGTGCCGCGTGGCGGCCATATGCTCCACATAGGGAGCGAACATGGCCAAAGAAAGAAGAAGTATCTTCGCTAACACAAAAAAAACACCTCTAACATAATTATAATTTCGAAAATTTTAACAATTTGATTTGTATTTATAGCACTGTTAAATTATATTTCTTATCAGTTGACAATGCTCGCCATGAGCGATACCGGTCCTGATCTTGATAAATAAAAGTGGAAATAAGTTCAAAGGAATATTGTGTTTTTCTTAATAGTATGTACATATCGACTGTGGAAAGGAAAAAAGACGTAACCCACGGATTTCCAAAACTGGTTTTTTTAGATAATCACAATGTTACAAACTTGATACACGTTTTATCAAAAGGATGCAAGCTGCTAATGCCAAATTAGTATCTAAATTTAGCTTTAAAGTTTGAAAAAGATGACCTTGTAAAAAATTTTAACCAAGAAAAAAGACTGAAATAAAGGTATTTCCTAGACAAATTCTTGAATCCATATTAGATTATGTCAATTAAACACCAGTTTAGAAGTCTCCGTGCACTTCAAGGTTGTGTATAATTCATAATTTGCATATGTCACAAAATCATCAAAACACGTTTTTAGCTCCTCCTGTAAAATTTGATATGTGTGGGTTACGTCTTTTTTGCTTTCCACAGTCGATATATATATATATATGTAAAACTGTATATATCGATTTATCGACTCAATATATGATAAAATTTTGTTAGTAAGTAGGGAGTTTTAGGGACTGTTTCAAAATCAATTCTCGTTTAACATATTCAGTTGAAAAAGCCACACAATATGAGCTGCACAGAAAATTTATTTGAATAATGATCGACCTTGAATTTACTTTTAAGGATTCAGTATATTTTTTGGAAAATATTATTGTAGTTTTTCATTTTAGACTCGATTTAAAATGTTGGTAGATTATTTTGCTTCTATTATGATCATAAACATTATTTAAATTACTCAAGAAAAGAGCTTTAATAAATATTTTCTTTCGAAGTATTATTAACATTATCGACTCACCGGAACATCCGAAGAGCAAAGATCACAAAGCAGCCGCGAGGTGTCTCTATTGAGAGCTGCTACGAACATCCTGTGCTGAAGGACGAAGTTTGGCGGAAGAGCCAGGATTCCCGCGGCAGGTAATCGGCTCTCTGCTGAACACGTTGGGCACACCAGGATCTGGACAGCTTTTCCAGATATCTGGAATAAAGTTGTTTTGAATACTTTGAGTGTATACTGCATACTGATTAGTACATTTCGAGTATCTAGTATGTCTTATAAATTATAATTATATATTGTAATTTATAAAAAGGAAAAAAAAACGACCCCTAGCCTTTCAAATATGATTCTCATTGGTTTGGTTATTTGTGTATTGTAAAAGTATGTTTAAATACGTTTACGTATATATGGGTATGTGAGTATAAACACCCATGCTTAAAAATGAATGTGGTGCCCACGTGAACGGCATCCCTGTAGATTTCTCACCTCTGCAGCGATCACGTCCTTCTATATACAAAGATGGAAAAGGAATTTACACAGTGGCGGCTTGTCCATACGCACTGCGTAACTGCAGCACCCCCAGGAAAATTGAAACAAATGTAATATTATGTACATACATAAATTAATATCTTACACTGCGGTTATGATATCAGAAAATGACGCACGTAGATTTTGACCAGTTTTCGATAATAAAATACAATCCAAATGTATTTTTTTTATTTTAAATCTACCCCAGCACCCCCAGATATTTGATCTACGAGCCGAGCCTGAATGTACTTAAACAATAGTATCAGAGATAAAGGATACTTGAAGAGACTTCACGCATACTCGTTCTAAAATTTAAAGCTCCATGTAGATATTCAAAACTTGATAATATGTTTTAGTAATAATTGATGGTTGCATCTTGAATGGGGTATATTTTCATCAATACGATTTCACAAAACGAATTTACAATACATATGTATAATATAAGAGATAATGCTTCGATGAAACAATATACTTGGAATATTAAATCATTAAAAACTCACAATACCTTAAATTGACAATAAGTACATGATTATTATTGTACACAATTTTCGCGAAGAGAACGTCGGTTGGTACTCTTGGTACGCTATTTTGCTATTCGCTATTTCAGCGCCGTGAAAACATGACACGTTATTATATTTACACTATTGAAGTACGTATATATCGACTGTGGAAAGGAAAAAGGACGTAACCCACAGTTTTTTGAAAACAACTTTTTTTCTATTATCACAATTTATCAAACTTGATACACGTTCTATCAAAAGGATGCAAGCTGCAAATGCCGAATAAGTATCTAAATTTAGCTTTTAAGTTTGAAAAAGATGACCTTGTTTATACAAGGTCATCTTTTTTAACCTTATGGTTAAAACCAAGAAATAGACTGAAAAAAAGCTTTTTCCTAGACAATTTCTTTAATTAATATTAGCTTATGTCAATTAAAAACTAGTTTAGAAGTCTCCGTGCACTTCAAGGTTGTGTATAATTCATAATTTGCATATAGCACAAAATCATCAAAACACGGTGTTTGCGCCTCCTGTAAAATTTCATATGTGTGGGTCACGTCCTTTCTCCTTTCCACAGTCGATATGAATTATTTCTGTTTTTAAATATTTTTGTCAAAAAACGCTCAAAGTTTATATTTGTTTTTGATTTTTTTATGCCGTTTATTTATCGTTTATCTTTCACAAGCTCTGTGTGGAAATATAATATTTAACGATAATATGAAGTCATTGAAAATAAATAAAAAGTTGAGCCAATAGAAGCAAACAATCTTTTATGTGCGCCAACTATAGTAACAAGTTTACTACTTTCTCGCCGGCAAGTTAATTTTACAACTGAAGCAATAATTGAAAGTAGAGTTTTGCACTTAATAATGCAAAGGATATACGCGCTCGTAAATTCGCAGAAACCATAAAACGTGCCGTTAATAAATACCTTCTTTGTGTACACTCCATAATGTCGAGGACTCTTCTGCTTCGGCGTTTTATCCCCGTTGTAGTGGGTGGTCCAACTTCCATCAGACGAAGTGTCTCTCTGCTCGCTCTCGTATCCGGAACCAGCCGAACCGGAACCCGACTGCGAACCGGAGCCCTCGCCTTTTCCGTTGATTGAAACTGAAAAATAATCAATCATTCAATTATTGACTGTGATAAAAAACATTGTAATGATCGACATAAAATTGTTTGAAAAATTCCACGATTTAAAAATCGCGGAGCAAAAGTTTTCTCAGCCCCAAATCGCAATTTATACATGATTTTATGTTAAATTTTCAATTTCAAAATCACATAATTTTTTTTTTGATGATTTGGGGCCAAATGTAAAATATGAAATATTCATACAGAACATAAGTGCACAGAACTAATTAAATAGCGTTTTATTGACGAAATCTTATATTTTATTTTTAGCTCGATGGCTGCTACAGACGAGATATCTCGAAAAAATTTTCGTGCTGAACACACCAGTTACGAGTTAACTAGTCGATAATTAATAATTGAAAATTATAGCTGGCGTCCTAGGTAATTACGTACTTTTTTTTACGGCAGCTAAGAGGTTGAGAAAAACCATTTCGTAAGTACGTTTTCCTAGTATTCATTTTTACATGCCCTTATTTTTTCAAACATAAAACCTAAATTTAGACAGTAATTCGGCATTTTCAGCTTAAATCCTTTTGACATAACATCTAACAATAATTCCTTTTGACACAACATTGTGATTAGGGTATCCAATCCCGAAGCCTTTTTCCAATCCCGGGATTGAGATTTTCTCACCGAGGAATTTGAAATCCTCAATTTGCTATACTTTTTTCCAGAATCTCACAGAAACTCGTTTTTTTTTTTTTTTTTTAGCTCACCAAGGAATTTGAAATCCCCGATTTGGTATACTTTTTTCCAGAATCTCACAGAAACTCGTTTTTTTTTTTTTTAGCTCACCGAGGAATTTGAAATCTCCGATTTGGTATACTTTTTCCCAGAATCTCACAGAAACTCGTTTTTTTTTTTTTTTAGCTCACCGAGGAATTTGAAATCCCCGATTTGCCAATTTCGTAATGGCAAATCGGCCATTTGCCAAATTTGCGGCCATCTCAATCCCGGAATTTCGGGATCAGAAAATTGAACGGGATCCCGGGATTACGGGATCCCGGATCCCGGGATTGGATGCCCTAATTGTGATCATCGAAAAAAACTGGTTTGATAAACAGTGAGTTACGTCCTTTTCCTTTTCTCTTTCTAAATTAGAATAATTTTGTTTCTATGAACTATTTTATATCGGACTAATTGTGGAAATCGGGCATTGTAAATGAGAACTGTACCATTTTCGATGACTGTTGGATCTCGTAAAAACGTGTTTTTTTGTTTTATTTTTAACATTTTACAAGGTACGGATATGCATTATATATTTGCATATCTGTTCTGTAATACAAAAGTCGAATTCGAACATTATAAACTGGCAGATATTAACTTACAAACGGTGTGGTCATTTTTTTAAAGAATATGTAACCACCGAATGAAAATTCACGTTTACAACTTCAATTTTTGATTTCAAGAATAAACTTGGTGGCTACTGCCCAAGTTACGAAACACAGTAATATATACCTCATACATTATATTAAAGTAATAGCCTCAGGTGCCTCAGGCCAAGGACTATTTTTTGACATACAAAATAGATTAGAGTGGCATCACCACTCCATCACAGCATGTATACATTATAGCCTTATAATAGCTAAAACAGGGTATACATACACTGTACAATGTTGACTGTATGTAGCCAAAATAAACATTTACGTAGGAAACAAAAACATTGATTCAGTGTGTTAAACATCAAACCATAGAAGTCACGGTAGAAGTCCCAGAAAAGAAGTGGTTTTCTTAGTTAACATGATAAACAAACAAAACGACGCATTCTTAAAAATAAGCTAAGCTCGTATCTATGTATCATCAATTATTATTATAACCAGGGCAGTCGGAGTCACGACTATGTGAGGGGCTTAGTATAATCATTCACAGTCTCCGGAAATTGAGGTCAGAGAATTATTAAAAAATGTTAAAAATTACCATGGATATTTATCGCAAGTGAAAATTAGCAATTTCTTGCCATGAAAAATACTGATAGTCGGTTCTTTCTAACCATATCATATTATTCGTTAAAAAATTGAGCTTAGACACCAATAGTAGGGCATACAATCCCGGGATCCCGTTCAATTTTCTGATCCCGAAATTCCGGGATTGAGATGGCCGAGATTCTGGGGAAAAGTATACCAAATTGGAGATTTCAAATTCCTAAATTCCTCGGTGAGCTAAAAAAAAAAAACGAGATTCTGTGAGAATCTGGGAAAAAGTATAACGAATTGAGGATTTCAAATTTCTCGGTAAGAAAATCACAATCCCGGGATCCCGAAAAATAGGGGATCAATCCCGAAATCCCGGGATTGGAAAAAGGCTCCGGGATTGGATACCCTAATCAATAGCGATCTTTGGCAGTGGTTTTAACAGTGTTTTTTTGTTGATATTTGAAGTGATATGCATTTACATTTTTTTGGCATACTTATTTTAAAAATAATAAAAATGGATATTATAAGTTTGGAAACCAGGATTTATTTATTAAGATTTGTTATTTCGAACAAAATGGAAGTCGTCGAAAATTAGCTGAAACCTTTTTAGTATATTCTGTTTAAGTTAATCGACTGTTGTATCTGACTGGTAGAGCAATTTGGTTTAATATGGAATTCAAAAAAAGTGAATTTTCAATTGTTTTTTCGTTGTAAATTCGTCACTCATTTGTTTATCTAAACTCAAATTGATAATTGGTGGCGCACCAGTCGAATATAACAGATTTAATCAATACGATCATAATCGATGTTTTCAGTTTATATATAATATTTTTATTCTATTTCGAATAATGATTTTCCGTATCTCAAAACATAGCGAATATTTTTTTTATATTCAGAATATAAGGCAAATGAAAAAAAACCTTACTTAAAAAAACTCTGAATAGAAACATATATTAAAATATGAAAATCAACAAAAAACAAAGTGTTTTACAAATATACAAAACCGAATTGACGAACTTGTGACAATGAACGTTAAGAAGTTTATATTTCTGTATTCAAGGTTTTACTGTAGTAATAAATAATATTATATGATATTGACATTGTCATACACATGAGTAATCAATGTATCTTATGCTATGTTTTCTTGCAGATATTTTTAAATTTTCAATGGCGCTCTAAGTACATTATAATATACCTTACTATTTCAAACTATACAGTACAAAATCTGCTTCCAAATTTTATTGGAGTTCCAAGAATGGCCTCTCGAATCATTGGCAACATAAATCGTTTTCCTGGATTTCTTGCTTTATTCTTGTTTATATCTTCTTATAGTTTTAGGAAGTCATTTAAAAATTTCAACTGTTAAATATTATCTATACAATATCCCACATGGCTTGTTTCATTGAAATTTATGTTTTTATCAACTGAATGAAAGAGAGATTCTCACTTAGTTAACCTGCCGTTTCTTCAACGATTCGCTCCATCCGTAGAGTATACAATACTCTGTCTTGTAAAAACATAAGATATTCTTCTATGTGGAAACTGAGTTTTGTTGTTTTTTCGCGGTTAAATCAAAGTGAGGCAACTTAGACGAAATATTTAGGGCGGCATACTTGAGAGACAGATGGCCCTCCACGATTAAATTTACATTCGATATATTTATTTATAACACCACACCGAAATGAATGATAAACACTTACTGCATTTTTTGTCGGTGTACAAACCAGGTTACATAGTACATTTATGCACTTTTAATGTGCTATTTAAGGTTTAATGTGTCAATTCTTGGTGTAAAGGTATTGTATGAAAAAATATAACAGTTTTTGTACTAATTCCACAATATCAACTAATTCAATTGATAATGGTCACAACGAACGGAAAGTGTCATGCCGTATAATAATAATAAAGAATAAGTAAAAAGAGTGTTTTATTTTGAATTATGTGTATGTACTATAAAAACTTTTTAGTTATTTTCATTTAAAATTTGATAAATTTATAGCGACAAATAAAAAACACCAAACATTATTATAAGTATTGAAAAGGCTATCTATAATTTAAATGCATAAACTGGAAGAGGGAACGCCCATTATAACATCTAGTCTATTGTGAATGTTTGACTTCTCGATGGTTTTGCCAGTGTGGGAAACCTAAATATAATGATACGGGCACGCATTCAAAGAAAGAATTTCGATTTTCCTTTTTTTGTATCCATTCACAAAAGTTGAGCAATGCGAGAACATCTTTATGACTAATACAGCGCATACTTAATATCATCACATGTGGACCGGATATTAAAAATTGCACGGGATGTGAGATCAGATTTTAACGTCACAATTCCACTGTTGATTAATTTGGAACATATTATGCCTTACTATTAAAAAACAACAAAAAACAGAACGCCTGTATTTACATATATTATATTTTAAGCAAACGGTCGAAAATCTTTGCTTAAATTTTGTTACGGTGCTTGGGGACATTTTAAAATTGGTGTTTTAAATTAAATTAATTGCATCGAGAGATTTACACGTCTACATAATAAATAAAAAAACGTTTTCAATATAAGTCGCATATACAACTGTATTGATTTAAATTTGTCTTTGAAACGATTTAGAGCAAATCTAACGTGCACACGTAGACATATCTTAATTGTTTGAATGCAAAATAGCTTCTTTATGGTTACATAAGAGTCAATTCTCAAGTTGATCGCTTCACTGTCAGTTTACATGATTTACAGTTTATTTTGTAATTTGATGGTCTTGGTATGAAAACTTTTAATATTCACGGTTCATTCAAGTTTGTTAAAATACTATAAATGTATCACTACATAATAAAGGTCTGCACGGGCCCGGGCCTGGCCCCCGGGCGCAATTGAGATTCGGGCTCGGGCCGGGCCAGGGTAAGAAATTTATTTCTTCAGAAAAATATTTCAGACTATGTTGGTGTCATAAGTCAGCCATGATGATTTTAATTATTATCAGTTCTACAGAGAATCGTAAATTGTTGTTTATTTGTAAAAAAAAACGGGTTTTTCGGGCTGAAGAGTATCTGGCCTTCGGGTAGGGTTCGGGTAACAAGTGTGGTATTAGACTCGGGTTGGGCCTGAGTCTTGTTGGGTTGGGCCTGAGTCTCTCGGGTTGGGCCTGAGTCTGAGCCTTAAGAGTGGTAATTTTGTAAAATTTCGGCCCGTGCAGACCTCTACTACATAATAATATCAAAAAATAGTTGGGTTGAGTCCCGGAACCGTGTTTTCACGTGATGGGCTATGCTTTAAAATATAGCCATCATTGTGGTATCAAGCAACATTTTGAATAGAAGACACAGTATAATCATTATAACAGATACTCAAATTATTCTAAATCAGTCTTTCAATTATTACTTTTATTAAAAATAATAACTGATTTTACCAACCAAAATTCAAGGATATCATAACGCATTTGATGCTTCCATTTGTCTTTCTGAAGATTACATGATGGTGCAGTTACTGAGTTCATTTTGAATTTTAGCTTTAAATATTCTATAAAAAAGAATTTAAAAAAGCATTTCTAAAAATATTTTGATACTAATAACAGCAAGATAAAATAAATAAACCCAATTGAACCCGCAAGGTGGGCGCCAAGCAAAAAATGGAGTAAGACTCGGTACATGTTCAAACATTGTAATATGGCTTTCCATAGCAGAAAATTCTAGCAATATAATACATAATTGAATAGTAATAGTCTTTCAAACAACCGAAAAAGGTTTCATTTAATTTGACTTTGTGGTTTCACAGTTATAGCCTTTTTACTAAGTCATTAAGAAAAAATACAAGTCTTCAAAAATACACCGGGTGTGCACGTATTTGTGACACAATTTTACTTGATTTGGGCCGGGGCCGAAAGTGTTTAAGAGAGAGCTACTTTTCACTTGCAATTAATATTCATGTTAATTTATAAATCAAAACAATAACGAAAAATTATGCTCCCGTGCTTTATTTGTAATTTTCTTAAAACTAGATTTTTGCAGATTATGAGTTATGATACTAAGCCCTTAATTTTTCAATGAAATAAGTGGCTAATGAAGTAAGTAGGTATTCTGAATTTTTCTATTTTCCTGTTTCGGAACACGAGACGTATAACTGTCATGTCCCGGGAAATTCTCGCGTCCCGAGACCAAACTCAACCTGCGGCCCAGTAAGCTCTTATGTGCGGTCCAAAATAATTATTAACAAATATTTTACATGCAAAAACCGCAGTACTGGGGTGCCGGCACGACTAGTGACTGCATTTTACGTCAAATCAGTCGCTAATCGCGACGCCATTGTACATCATACATACATAAATATGTATGCAGTATAGTATGTGCTATATTTACAGTTTACTATAAATATGTTGCGGCCCACCGCTCACGTAGAGAAGCAAATATCGGAATGCGGCCCGGAGGAAAAAAAGGTTGAGTATGGCTGCCATAAGAGGTACTGTAGTAGTTTTTATGACCAACTATTTATATGCATGAACACTGTTGGTTACTCAAACTTTATGCATTTTTTTAAAAACTGAATATTGTAAGCGACGAGAAAATTGTATTTAAAATATATCGCTTTTTACTACACATCATTCGAGGTGATTCGTTTGATTTTACGGATGAAACAACTTTTTTTGAAAAATAGTACTTAAGTAATTTTATGATTATTATTGAAAACTAGCAACTGTCACACGTACGTACATTGGTTATATTTTATTGTTTTAATAAATAACATCTACTTTATATAAATGCTATCAAATATTAAGCAAGTCTCAAGTATCGGAATGTTTTATTCAAATGTCTCGAGAACTGATACCGGCAAAATGCGTCGATTTCCCGGGAATTTAATCTCGCGTTGTCTCGAAACAGAATCCCACGGTACAACCCATTTATTGAACCCATCCGTAGTTCACTTCGAGTATGGTCAAGGATGATATTAGGTACCTCATAAGGTTACAATAAATTGTAAGTTTCCCCCCGAGATGCAAAGAAGTATAAAGTGTAAGACAGTAATTTCGTTCAAGCTGTTTCAATGTGACCCAATCAATTTGTATCTACTGTTTCGCTGAACAAAAAATAGAATAATAGTGATGTTAAACTATAGTAAACCGCACAAACAACAGTCCTCGGTCAATAATGTGTGGCTTCTACATTACTCGTCACCTAGGAAAAATCTATTTCCCAATAATCGGATTTGAGCTGCCAGTTCCTCCGCATTGAATTAAATTAAATGTGCTACAAACAGGTCATAGGATTATCTACGACAGGGATAAAATACGTTGCAAATATTTAAATGCAAATGATTATTTTTTTTATCTTTTTCATTAGGTTTTTTTATCCTATCTTTTGTGACTGTGTACGTAACTTTGGTCTATGACGGACGAGGATGATTTGTTTTATTAAAACTGAAATTATTCAATGTTTTGTGTATTCTTAACCCTCCAAGGACGAGCGTCACCATATGGTCACAGTAAATACCGTTGTCTATTGATCCCACTATTTATCCTTTTTCTTCCTGAATATCGTTGCTTTCACTCATATTTGGTTAAGAAGGGTACAGACTACAGTTAGTCATCAGCCGTGGGGACAGAAACGGCCTCCAAAAGTACATGTGATTTTTTGAATTTCCGTTTTTTTTAAATTTACTTTTTGAAACTGTTAGTTATTTTTTTTATAAAAACATCAAATTATTTACAGTTATTTTCCTAATATATTTGTATTGAAATTATGTTGATCTAAAGAGGTCAAATTGTAAATATTTAAAAAAAAAATACGTTTAGCTATATTTAAGCCCTGAATGTTTGCGAGCCCATACGGTCACTTTTGTCCTTACTACTGTCCATACTCAATATTACACGGTAATAAAAGGATGAGCATGACCATATAGTCATGCGGGATTTCTATACAAAGACATTGCGTTTTTTTAAAAAAAATTGGATAGGAATAAAAGTTATCCGTGACTTCAATATGGCTTAGAAAATAGAAAAAGCTCTCGTCTCTGGAGAGTTAATTGATAAAATATACTGAACAACGAAGCATTTTCTAAGTTACTTTTTATTGGAAATCGGGCATTTGTTTGTTTTCAATGTTCTGTGATCGTCATCGATTTATTATGCAAAGCAAAGCAAAACCAGGTGTGATATTTTAATATGGTATAAACCAGGCGTGGGGAACCTGCGGCCTTTTGTCTACCCTGGTGCGGCCTTCTGGCCAATTCTGAAATTCACATTTTGGATTTGAAAATCCTTGATAGACCTAAAATAAAAGGTTCCTCTCTGCTAATTTGAGCAAATCCGTAAATTCTTGAGATTTTTTATGTCAAAATCCTTGAAGGACCTAAAAGAAAAAAAGGTCCCACGCTGCTAATTTTGGGAAATCCGTAAATTTATGGGCTTTAGAAATTGGTATGAATTTTTTTCCGGCCAAAGATTCTCTAGTCAATGTTTATTGCGGCCTTATGTCAAAGCAGAAAAATGAATGCGGCATTTAGAGAAGAAAAGGTTCTCCACCCCTGTTATAAACAGTGTTTCACAGGTGTTTTTTAAACGTAATTATAATTAAAGTATGCATATAAAAAAATAGAAAACTTTATCAAGGTTTGTTTAGCAATAAATTTGCAATTATATATAGGTATAACTTCGTTACATAATAATATTAGATATTGTTGGTAGCTTTTTTTGCTTCACGAAATCGTCAGAATTACACGTTTTTTATTGACAACATAATATAATTTTGATGATAGCAAGCGGCCGAAATAGCTATCCACTATGTATTGCAGCTCTTGTAGAACTAAATACTTCGATATTAAACGTGATTATTTTTTGTTACATTGTTCAATTCAATATCAGTCGATTTTTAAATATGTTCTTTCTCGTGTAATATTTTTTTCTAGATTTTCAATCATAGATTTTATCCTCAGTTAAATGTATATGGTAAGATTTATGATTTAATTTATAGAATACATTTTAATTTGATATATATGACAATGCGAAGCCGTGGCAACGATATATATTTTACAATATATATTTATATTCTAAGATTATGAAATCAAACTATTTAAAAAATACAATAATATTCTTGTATTAATTTGTCGCCTTCTCGTACCAATAACATGCCATGCCCCTAAAACCAAGTCGTAAATTAAAATACCTACGAAAAAGTAAAACGTGCCGAATAAAATCTTGGCATCAACATTACGATTTATTGATCCTTCTTTTATAAATATTATGAAATTCTGGATTAAAATTAACCTGATGCTTAACCAACGGACTTTCACAGTGGCGGCTTGAATGATTCTAAATATTTGTTTAGTTTTACGTGTAGTTTTCAGGGCCGTGTAGTCAAAGACGGCAAAATCTCATTTTTGAAAACAAATAAATATTGATGTGTATTCAAACCACAATAGTTCTTAGTGTTGCCACAGCATACTAGTCTACCTTAAGGTAAAAAAAAGACGTCACCGACTCCGACTTCGAAGAAATTATTCAATCATTTCATTTTAACTTATATACTATGTATTCCATCAGATCACTTTCAGTCAGCCAAACATGCAATGTTAACTGTATAACAAACACTATGAGTCGCTTGTTTTTCAAGACTCCGACTCCACAGCCCTGCTTAAGATGATCTGACGGTAAACAATACATATGATAAGTTAAAATGAAATATTGAAAAATTTCTTCGAAGTCGGAGTCGTCTTTTTTTACATGACTCAACAGCCCTGGTAGTTTTATTGTATTGTTATTTTTCCTCACTTAGAAGTTAGAACACTAATTGACATAATCGAATTAACACAATACCAGTGTCAGTGGCTTCTTTATTCTTAAATGCAAAACTTGGTAATATGCATATGCATGAAGTTTTAAGAAGCGTCATCGATAAGAAGCCTAAAGATTTGATTATCAATTTACACTAATAAGCAACTCATTTTCAAAAAAAAAAAAAAATGGTCTCCTTTTGGGAGTAGTAAATTACCACCCATATATTATCACATTGGACGGCTACATCGGGCATGAGGTGATACATTTTATAATTAAAAATATTGGTCATTTATTACAACAATTATTGTTATTATATATTATTAAGCAAAATACTTCTTGTAAAATAACACCTGTAATTCAATATAACATATTTACCATCTGAGTCATCGATCCCGTTCCACGGCAGAGCTGCGGTATCTTCGTTGGCTGGAGGTCTTAGCCTCTTTAGGCACCTAGTGCAGAAAGTGTGAAGACATGGCAAGACCCTCGGTTCTGAGTAAGATCTCCTGCAAAGTGGACAAGCGAATCTCTCTTCCGATGTTCCCGCGCCACTTCCCTCGCCGCTGCATGCACCGCTGTCAACTGCACTGCCCGCGCCACTCCCGACCGCTGCTATCGCCGCTCCCAATGACCGACGCTTGGCGGCGATTGGCTCCTCCGACTGTCGGCGCCGCGAAAAACTACCGAATATATACGGAACTTGATCAGTTTCCATTATTATTCAATTTAAGAACACTTACATTAAATCATGTTCAAGTATCCATGGAAAAAATATATTTTAATGCCGTATGTAACATGAAAACCAGTTTAATAAAGAACTTTTTTAACGCTTATCCCGATTGTTGTAATCTTTATAAATATCACAAAGCAAACTAAAAAGTTATTGTCTTCAAGTGGAAATCAACTGTTATTTCTAGACATCGTACTTGTTATCGTACACTATCGCTAAAAATGTAGTATTCCGTAATATTTTAAAACAATAAATATTAAAGCACAGTAAAGTTTATCGCTGTGATAATACAATATTTGTATTAATCATTGAATGTTGTTTGAACATAATTAAAACCAAAAACCATTTCGTTCAATAAATCTCCGTAAAATTTGACAGTTTTCCACTTTGAATATCGAATGCCACGACGACGGAAATGTTCGAACACAACCGCCGCAAATGCGCGCGCTCCCGTACTGAGGGTTTGACAGCTGCTTAGTGTTAATAGTTAGGTAAGATCGCTTGTAAGGCATCCACGTGACTGAAACCTCTCAATGCCGATTTATTGAGGAAAATGAGGAAAGCCTCAAGTGAACATTTTTGTTCGGAATTCTTCCAACATACATTTCCATAGAGAATAAAAACTATCGCACATTAACGCGGAATTAATCAATAATATTCAACTTATTTTACATTTATGAATCGCCAAGTAATTACTTACATTTAAATGCATTTTTTAATTTGAGTTCTACTGAAAAAAAAAACAACTGTAATACAATCAAATTTACTTCATTATCAAAAATAATGATTAAATAAGAACGATTGCTTCATAGACAATCGTTTTAGGGGTAAATTACACACACGACAAAATATGAAGAAGTATGTATAGGAGCATGAACATATCCCAAATTTGGACGAAAATATTATTTTTTGCACAATCGAATGCAAAATAGCAATAACTTCTCAACTTATATACATATATTCAAATTTGATGGTTACATTGTATATTATTAATGATAATTCATTTCATTTCAAATTACTAAATATCACTAATTCTAAACTGAGGTATTTTCGGTATTCAAATCAATATCTTATCTATTATGACCTTTTTCTATGTAACGTGAAAACTTTTCCGCTGATGTGCTGTCGGCCTATCTTATAAATCGTTATGGATAGTTTTTTTTTAATATTTTTCACTGGCTATTAAATGAAACAAGTATAGTTCTCAGACTGTGATCCCGTCATCCATTGCAGACGTATGTTCTCCCTAGTTTCACCGCTGTAAAATAGACGTCTAAAGATACATATATAGATTCTAATACAAATGACTATATATATATGTGTGTCGATAACACAACGCAATCTTAAGCTTGAAACAAATGATAATATTTTATTACGTATAAAATACAGAGTATCTAATTTTAATGTGGTGCTGTTTTGAAAGCTGAGAATGCAGCTTTTGTAGGCATTAAATCAGTGCTCTGGAGTTTGATTGACGCATCTACTGTTTCGCCTCAAACAATTTCTAGTTAAGTACAACAGTGGCGTTTACTTGGCTAAAAATACAAAATAAATTCTTTACATATCATAACAGTTTGTTTATACATTCATAAACCTAATTTAATAACTTCACAGATAAAACGTATTTAGATTGAAAATAATTATGTAATACCTTAGTATCTCTCTACAGCAGTAGATTAAACTATTGGGAGGCCCCAGGCGCACTAAATTTCGGAGGCCCTGTATTTAGGATAACATACAGGCGACGTAAAATAAACATACATAACGAAAACTGAATTCGAAATATATTGGCTATGTATAATATATATAACAGAATTTAACTATTTTTGACGCCCCTAAAATTCGGAGGTCCCGAGTTCTTGTTTCTTGCGCTTATCGGGTAATCCGCCACTGCGTAAACGTAACACCAAGTAAATGCAATTCAATGTAATACGTTATATTCATGTTTTAAATATTCTAGTTTCATACATTAACTAGTTTTTATTTTCAGACCCTATTAGTTGGATTTAAAGAAACCCTCCATTAAGGTTTCAAAAATCTTTTTCAAACAAACTGAAGAAATAACTATGTGATCAACGTAAAAACAAGTTTTAAAAAAACCATTAACGTTTGAGGAATCTGTTCACAGGAAAAAATATGTTTTTTTCTGCAATACAATCAATAAACAGACACTGCCAATAGTTCAATATACCCGCTACTGAAAATCATCTATAAACATTCAGGCGCCATGTTACAAATGCCACACACACATGGCAGATGATCTGTAGATCTTATTAAGACTTCATAGTTGTTTGATTACTAATCGTTCTTTAGTCAGATAAGCTCCAGACATAAGAATTTCATTTCTTTTCCGGTGAAAATCTGTATTTTTCTATGACTAATTAAAACTAACGTACTACAAACTCTTGAAAATTGTGTTAAACTTTATTATTATAATATAAGAGTCAATCAACCCAATTAATAACTGAACCAATACATTTAAATTTGAATATGCTAACAAACGAGAAAAGATTGTGTGTTAAAATAATCACTTACTTTTTTAGTTATAATATTATGACTTCTTTAACATATTGCATACATTATGATAAAATAAATGTTCGAATAAAAGATGCAGAATAAAAAAAATATCATAAATTACAAAGAAAGTCGCCGATTCAAATTTTTCAAGTACGACATCATTTTTGAATTCAGTGTTCCCCGCCTGCATTAATCATTTGTTGGTTCAAGTATACTTTAAATACACAATTACATGAAGAATGCAGACAGATAATTCTATTCAGTTAAGCAATCAGGAAAAACCTATCAGGAGAAATGACGTCATGTAAGTCTGAGTTGAGGGCGAACTCAATATGTCTGTTAATTTATTGCTGATCACGTACTCGAAGAACATTTACATGACTTAAATTTATGACCTAGGTTAGCTGAACATGCAATTTCAATGTGTGGGCCTGAAAAAGTTGAAGTGCATGAAACTATAATATGATTCCACCGGATGGAAGTATTAAAGTAATTAATATTGAGAGGGGTGATATTTCAGACTGATAACGTAGCAGGCATAATATCGAAAAGTATTTTAAACGAGTAGAAATTATTTATAGATTATTGCGGCGCATTGGCTAAATTATTATTGAATGTAGGAAATTTTGTGTTATATTTTGCTTTACAAGTTAAAAAGTTTAATTTGAATTGAAAATCAGCTAATAAACTATATATTATGTAGCTTATTTATGTCTATATTTATTTGGCCAGTTGGCAGTTATTTTTTTGAATAAAATTGGTCAGTGAATTTAAATGTATCATTATTTTTATAAAATGATTGATCACAAAATCTTCCATCAAATCCTTGTATCCTTAATATAATTAGAATCACATATAATGATGAGTAATTCGAATTCGAGATGAACTTACTCTTTATTTACAGAAACCACTATATTAAGTTATTATCATTGCTAATGATAAAGCTTAACGTTTTAAAATATGTCTCTCATAATATTGATCACCCATTTCAATATGCATACATATGTTGACCGCTACTAAATAGAGCATCCAATCCCGGAACCTTTTTGAGATCCTGGGATTTCGGGATCTCCCAATTTTTCAATCCCGGGATTGATCATTAACCACAATATCATGCCACACTTGCTTGAGATCATTGCTGAAAAAAGTGGGTAAGTAAGAGCTTCCAAAATTGTTGTGAATGTGACGATTTGACGGATTCCACAATTATTCAAAAATGTCAGTTCTTTTGTTTTTTTTAGATCCATCTTTTGAAATAGCTGCGATTGCGACTGCCAGTGAGTCCAGCGCTGTTGAACTTTTTTTAGCTATACTTAGGGATTTTTACGTGCTATCGTGAATCCCAAAATCCTGGTATAAGGTACTAAGAAGATCCAGGATTACGGGATCGCAAAATTTGTTGGGATCCCGGCTTAATATATTCCAAGATAAATTTTTGTTATTGCAAGATGTTTTCTTATGACAGAAATTTATTAATTTCACATTTTCTTAGTAACATACGCATACTTCTTATAATATTTTGAATCCTATAGGTTTTTACAATTATAAACATTTCGTCTCCGTATGTTTGGATTTCTCATTTCTGTTTCTGTTTGGATAGACTTTGTTATTGTTTTAAGTAAATTGGTAGTAACATTTGTGATTTGGTTTGGTTTTAATGTGGTTAATTAGCTACAGCAGCCATTAAAAGGTTGCAGCTTTGAAACACCAAATAGCGTTTCGTCACAGATGAAATTGAAAAGCCGGCACTGTAGACAAAAAGAGAATTTTCCCTCTCTTGTTCAGATTTACAAATATTTTACTACCTTTATGTTTTTGTAACACAAAAATACCTTTGTGAAGATTGTCCGCGAAAGAAAATAAATAATACAGCGACAAGAATCCTAAATATATCATTGTGTTTGTGTAATATCTTTTTTTACATTTCAAGTGTTAACTGTCAATTTTATTCTAGGTTGAGACGAAGTACGACACTGATCGATAGTTGTATCGCGCCTTTTGTAACCGAGCAAAACTTTTTCTGACCATAACATACGAATGGAAAAACAAAATATTATATGTATGTTACAAACAAAAATATTTAGTGATAAACAGTGATATGTACTCGCTTTTTTCTCCACACCATATGTGCTCAAGCAGTCAATTAATACTGCAATGAATTTTATGATTTGAATTTCGTAAAAAAATGAAAGGTCATCGTTTGGGCATGTCACCCATCATGGCTACTCTTATAGTTATTGGAACCAAATGAGACGTTTTGAAGATAAAATTGAGTTGAATTTTATTAATTACACAAACAGTTTTAAAATCAATATGCATGAGTGTCATAAAATTTGAAACTTTTCACTTATTCTTAAGAAAACGTATACGTCTGTTACATCTTTAAATTTTGTCAACAACAACTTTATTATGTATCGAAGCAATCAACGATTAAAGAACTCGAATTGCTTTATATTGTCATCTCTTTTCTAATATTAAAAAAATATTCTTATTTCATTTTTATCCGAAGCAACCACTAAAAAGGTATTGTTACTAAAAATTGCCAATGTGCCAAATATTTAAAGATACACTCAATACGAATTTAAGTCACTCAAGATTATCTGGAAGAGAAATGATATTACAAAAACCCCTGTTCAAGATATCAGTATAAATTTGACAATGCCGGGTTTTGAATTAGACACATCTGTTTGCTAGGGTGAATCTCTAACCTCTATTCCGCAGAGGTCGAATTATTCGTATTCCGTCCAAAAAGCTCAAATTCCTTTTACAATATATTATACTTAAAACCAGTGCTTTCCAACCTGTGGGCCGCGAAATTCAGTATAAAGTACAAAAATCTATATATTCAAGCCTATCAAATCGGTGTTTCCCATATTGGGGGCCGCGGAATTTCTTAAAGGGGCCGCCGGATTGGATAGAAATTGGATTCTGGGGAAAAAGTATAGTGAATCAAGGATTTCAAATTCCTCGGTGAGCTTAAAAAACAAAACGAGTTTCTGTGACAATCTGAGGAAAAAGTATACCAAATTAAATATAACAAATTCCTCGGTGAGCTAAAAAAAACGAGTTACGAAGACAATTGAGGAGGGCCGCGGATTATTTTGTTTAGATTTAAGGGGCCGTGGAACGAAAAAGGTTGGGAAGCACTGCTTAAAACCATTAAAAATCATTTGCTTGGGGATGCCTGACATACCAACAAATACACGGTTGTTTGTAAAAAATATATTAAACAATTTTCCTCACACGATGCATTTGTCTCAACATCCTGAGTTTTGTACTACCAGTGAAAGATTTTTTCTTGTATGTTATAAAGGTACTATTTTTGTAATTAGAAAAACAAGGGAACTTCAAATTCCTTGCGATAGTCATTTATACTAACCCGCCCTTTTGTGGGCGTAACAAACGTCTATTTAAAAGGGCTTACGAAGTAATTTATTGACAAAAGATGAATACGTAGTGAAATATATGGGCCCATTAGAGGTGAAGTGAGCCAAGTGTTATTTTAGAAATATTTTTGAAAAAATTTTTTGGTGCGTAATATTCTAAACATTTTAAAGTATCGTGAAAGTGAAGTAACCTCAGTTGAAACACATTTGTGTTATCTCCGTAAAATAGAAATATGCAATTCAACAAAACACCAAATAAAGGCGTGATAGTACTTGACAGCCCAAGAAAAAAGTTTTACCATTATACTTAGTGGCGGATTAAGCATACGAGAGGCTCCAGGCGCAGTAAAATTTGGAAGCCTTGTTTTTCTAATAAGATAAGAACATCAAAATATTTCATGTAAAATAGTAAATATATATTAAAATCTGAACCAAAGAATATATTGGTTTATATTTTAAGCCATTTTTGAGGCCCTAAGATTCGGAGGCCCCAAGCAGGCGCCTCATGCGCTTATAGGATAATCCGCCACTGATTATACTAGTTGGCTCACTTCACCTCTAGAGGGTCTTTATTATATATTTAATATTAGTAGCCATGCACGCTCTCTAGGTGGATCTTTTAGACCAGGCGTGAGGAACCTGCGGCCTTTTGGCTACTCTGGTGCGGTCTTCTGACCAATTCTGTAATTCTGTAAATTTGTGTAAATTCGTAAATGCCTGACATATTCTGACCGTAAATTCCTGTTTCCGGCCAAAGTTTCCCTAGTCAATGTTTACTGCGGCCTTATGTCGAATCAGAAAAATGAAAGCGGCCTTTAGAGAAGAAACGGTTCCCCACCCCTGTTGTAGACAATGCATTGTGATGTATTTCGCGTAATTATATTTTCTTTTAAAGATACATATAATTCCTAATGTCGCTAGTGCGTCTAACATCTTGAAATCGAACAATCATTTGAGATAACTGGATGAGAACAAGTCACTCAAGATCAAGTCAAGTAAAAATGACATCACATACACATGTCCATGATCTCAAATATAAATTGAACAAAAGAAATAATTCGATGTTGACCTTGCCGGACTTCAATTCACACGCAGAGACCGTCAGAAATTAAAAAATAACGAGACAGTTTAATATAAAATAAAAATGGGGTAAAAGAATAATGGGCCATTCGAAGAAGGTTGCGATTTAAAAATCGTACAAAGCTGTATAATGACTAGATCATTTGACGGAAAGACTTATATGGAAATCAATATATTATGTATTTATAACTATTGTGTGTGTATAAATTATTATGTGCAACGAATTCGAAAGATAAAAAAAATCCCCTTAAGTTCTATATTTACCCCAACGCAAAAACATGTGATTTCACTTCTCACATATTGATCTCTTCCGGCTTAGCTTAAGGGGTGTAAGATTTGTTTTTAAAATACACATTCTCTAAGTTAAGGGTCTAAAATGACACCCTTTTAGCAATCACCCCCTAAATAATTCCTTTAGATATATATTACAGCACAACACAGCGTGCCAACTAAAATAGAAAATCTACGTATAATATGGCATCAAACTAAATCAATATGGACATAACATTTTCTTATGCGGTGTCAGAGATTGGTAGTGCTTCATTCTATAATCGCTTCGCTTCATTCAAGAAATTTGGATACGTTCTTCACGGTATTTATTTTACATTTAAAATGAATTTAAATTAGTATAAAACCAACGACTGTTTCGTTTGAAATGTGTGCGTATCAGTGGCGGCTCGTGACCTAAAATCTTGGGTGGGCTAGAGAAAAGTTTAGCATTGTATACTATTTACGAAATTGTGCATGATTCCACTTAACATTATACACAAGACATAGCATTGTCTTATATTGACAAAGGAAAATCAACACAAAGATATTGTATTAATTTGGGAAAGGTTAGTTACGCTTAGAAATGTATTCATTTTGTTCAGCGGCCGAATTGCTGTTCATTTTTAATCAGCCATCTAAAGTCTTTTTTCTACACATATTGAGTGAAAAATTCAGGTCGGGCTAAGCCCACTTAGCCCAGTACGTAGAACCGCCACTGGTGCGTATTCTCGTCTAATGTTTGAGTTTAATTTGAAGATTGTACCAGTGTTATTTAACACGTTTTATCCAATAGTTTAGTATTCTTATTTTATATAGTCCTGTGGCGTGGAGTCTCGTAAACGTGAAGGGTATTTTAGTGTATGTACCGAAGCTATTCGAAGCTTCCAATCAATTTATTTGATAGATTTTCAGCAAGGTTCAGTGCCAAATTAAGCTCTTGGAAGTCCTTAGCAGTGGAGGATTAAGCACACGGCAGGCCACAGGCGAAATAAAATTCGGATGACTTAAAAACGTCAGTAAATAATAAAAATCTGAACAAATAATGTTACAAAATTGTAAAAAAATATGTTTTTCTCAAACTTCTTTCAAATATTATAGAAAACAATACTTGACCGCGAGTGAACCATATAAATGTCATAATTAGGCGTATTTCTGGCAAAATATGGCGTCTGTTGGATTTTATGTTTTAAGGTTTTAAACATTTTTTTTATTTGAATACAATTCTACTTATGACCGATTCGACTTACGTTCAAGGAAACGTAACAGAACCTGTAGTAAGTCGAGAATTGACTGTACAACTGTACGTGTTTGCTTTGTATAATATATTCAATAAGTAACAATTGAAACGCCAAGCAAATGTTATTGCTCTTGGGACCTCCTATGTGCTTAATCCGCCACTGACGGGGCCTCCTCACTCTTCATATAATAAAGCATTTTTCCTTTTACAACTTAATTCGCATTGAAATATGCATATTCATGTTCAAGGTTAAGCGGATACTTTTCATTTTAATACTTGTTTGAATTAAAATAAAGTACATTCTTTTCGATAATTTAATAATAATCAAGTTCTACACTTATGAAGTTCAAATGTGTCTTAGACAGCTAACGTAGACTCTTGCAAGTCGATATCGACCATTGGAGCTTTATGTAGACCACTTTGGGAATCCTTAGCTAAGAAGAATAATTCAAAATTTAAATGATTCGTATTTACACCTCCCACGTGTAACTATTTGTAGGCATAACATTCGAGATAAATAAACATTTGCATCTTTAAGCTATTATGAAACACGTGACAGCTATTATTAACGATACTTAATATATTTATATAAATTAAAAACAGTTTTCGTATGGATTTTACATACCATCGGAGGCATTTTTTCAGCATGCAGTTCTGTTGCAAATAATCACATCACATTCCAAGAAAGCTAGAAAACGTCCACTATTTCAAATTATTTATTAATAGCAACTCCAGTTATGTCACACACAGATAACTTCACTGCAATCACTATTTTAAACGGAGAACTTATCTCATCATTGAAACATCGGGGAAAGTATATTTATGCATCGGGGGATAATTTATTTCACAGTTAGTTATTCAATGAAGGGGTATTTATATTCTATTTTACTAAAACAATAAGCATGATTCTGTTGTGATGCGTTTGCTGCGACAAACTTGGAGACGCGCTGAGCAGTCAATGGATTTGTGTTAGCAAATTTAGAATTTGTGCTTGGTTATTTTTGAAACTATCTCTATTTCGCGTAAAGTATTGTCAAGATGACAGCTGTTGGGAAGTGGGTGGCGAAGGAAATGGACCGCACGATATGACTCACTTATTAGAAATAATATTTTTCAAAAGTTTTTTATTTATACTAACTAGTTCCGTTTAGCTCGGTTGCAACGGTAGTATTTTAGGCGCAACAAAATGATTTCCCTTTTAAATAATTTGTTTAACACCTATAGAGCTTTTTTTGTTATATCAATAAACTAGTTTATATTATTTCCAATCGGACATAACAGTTAATTTTATAGGTCCAATTTTCATAATAATTAAATTATGTTTGGTGATATTGTGATAAGACTACAATTTTTCTAAGAAAATCCAGTTGGATAGAAAATGATCCTACTGAGATGTAATTTGTATATCACATTAAAATATTGCAATTGTATTTATTTAGTGTGCGCGCATACAATATTTTGGATCAGTGTAAAGACTGAAAGATCAAGCATTTTTTGAATTGCTATAGTATTTAATAAACCCAATCCAATTGGATGATCCTTATTCACGCAAGGAGCTAAATAGTGTCATAAAATATGATTTTATATTCTATAACAAAATAACCTTTGCTAATTGCATTATATTTGATATTGCCCATAGCATGTCAATGAATTAAAGGTAAGTACACTTCGGAAGTTTCTTTGTGAACTTAAAAATACATATATTATGTATACTCTATTGCAAGGGTGTCCAATCTTTTTTGCCCTGGGATCAACTTTTCAATCTTAAGTTTTTTCGCGATCGACCTCTAACATGATTCTTATAAGAAATTGTATTTAGTTGGTTTTTTTCCCTTCAAACTTATAAATGTTTATTTGAAATGCGAAATACATATATATCATTAGATAAGTATGTGCTTACAAAATAATTCAATTTTAGTATTTTTGTATATTTTATATTTATATAGATCGGTCGATCGCGATCTACCGGCTGGACACCCATAAATTGAAATAATAAATTCAAATTGTAAATTGTTATATATTCTAAGTGCACATTTTCTGTTCCATCTATGAAAATATTGTGAAACCAAACTGAAATATCAATATACAATCTGTTTCGTACGTATTGCAGATTTCTGTTTTAGGTAGAAGTTTGACGTTTGATTTGTCAACATAGTCATAAAAAATGGCCATACCTGTAGGTGGTCGGGTTGAAAAAGTTTCGCCATTTATCACTAATTAGTGTCAGTGTATAGTTAGTTGTTAGTCGATAATAATTTTAGTGTGTATTTGATATGATGAGTAATAAATTTCGTCCTTTACATTTTGTACTTAATTTACCGGCAATAATATAAAGCAATGCATCCCAGATTGTGGGTGTTTTTAATTTTAATAATCATTTCTCTAATCATTGTTTACTTTCAATCCCAGTTGACCAGAATCGAAGATGATTTCAGGAATCTAGGTAAAGATTGTTTTGAAATTCAATTTGCTTAATGAATTTTGTAGTTGAATTAAATCAAACGCAGTCCTTAATATTTAGAGAAAATTAAATGTTGGGGAATGATGTTTGTAGATGCGATACAATGTCGATTAAACTTAATTAAAAAAATATAGTGAAAGCTTTCTTTAAAGGAATCCGTGCATTATACATACACATGTCTTTCACAGTGAATAAAGGATCACCAATGAAAACATGTCTATAAACAAAAGAGTGCAAACGTATTAACTTCTTTTATAGCTATTTTTTCTTGATAATCGCAGTATACCTACTCTTGGTAAAGTATGTTTTAATTCTATGTATATGTGCTTTTATCTGATACCGATGAAATCTTGTATGTTGCAGAATTATCGGTTGTACGGGTTCGATTAAGAGATACACCTATGTATGAAGCAAGTAAATTAGTTAGTAATATAGAGAGTGATAATGAGCTTGTTGTGGTTTACAATCGAGTTCCAAAGACTGGCTCAACTAGTTTTGTAGGAGTTGCCTATGGCCTCTGCAAGAAGAACTCATTTAAAGTTTTACACATTAATATAACGGCGAACATGCATGTGATGTCTCTAAACAACCAATACAGGTTTGCCCAAAATATAACCACATGGAATGCTGTGAAGCCAGCTCTTTACCATGGGCATATGGCTTTTTTAAATTTTGACAGGTAATTTATCATCTAGTTCATAATTTCTTTTGAAACAATAACATTCGCTGCTCTATTAAGCACAATTATGTGTCTATGTATTAGTAAATGTCTACGTATTAAAAGTATCTATTACTAAAATTTTAATCTAATCTTTATGAGTAATCAAGGTATTTTAATGAAACTGGTGAATATTTACGATTATAAATGGACATCCAACATTTATAATAGTAAACCATTCAGAACGGAGAATTTTTTTGGTGTGCTGTGCACATCAAACGTTCTAGAAGGGTTAAGTTTTATCAAATTTATTGTGCTAGCGATATCTATAAATGGACCCAATGATAGCTAAACATTTAAATTATCTTAGTTTATCCATTATTTTTAAATGTATTCAACAGATCTTGCAAGGGCTACCTTTCGATGATTATATGTGGCATACGCAGATCGTATATGCAGGTATTTTTCACAACCCTTGTAAAAAAAAACTGAAACTCTAATTTATGAGTGAATTTTATAAACAGCTTCGGGGTTATCAAATGGAACAATATATTATAATTTTCAAAATCTAATAATAATAAAAATATACATTGTGACAAACCTGAACAAACAATCGACAGTTAATGACAAGTTTTCATTTATTGTACATAATATTGTCTAAAATTTTTGAAGTCAAATCATTTTTTATACTATTTCAAATGGTTCCAAAACCGTTGCTGTATTTCTGTAATAATTGAATTTTACTGTTGACCAGAAGTCACTAGAAGCGTAAAATCTTTAAATAAATAATAGGATATGTTTTAAAAATTTAAAAGAAACGTCTTTCCTTAAACTTTCACACTTCTTTACTAGATCATGCAATAATACGATGGTATCCTCATCAATAATTGGTTTTGTGGACGAGTTGTAATGCAAAAAAAAGTATATTTCAAATTCGTGCAATCAATGTGATATTTTCTTTGACTTTTTATTTTAAAACTGAATTTTGTCTAAGACAGACATTTCTTTCTAACATCGTAAGACATCTCATTGTCAATTTTCTACAAAGTAATTTAATAAAAATCGGTTTTGAGTTTTTTTAATGTTTGGTATGAAGGAGAGGGTGGCATGTATAGAAACGTCTTTGCGTCCTGCCATATTAACTTGTCACAGATATTGAGAACAAATCCATCCCAGTGATGTTTTATAGCGATAGAAAGCGATAGCCGTATAATAATTCATTAATGTGTCTCCTGAAAACTTGTACTTTCTAAGATACCAGGTTATGGAAAATTCCCGACGATCTGTATTTATCTGTTGTGAATGGTTGCAAATATTTTTGCTGAAATTGTTGGACAGTCAATTTTTTGTCACTATTTATTATTTGGCTAAATTTGTAAAAATGTACTTTCGTATATAATTAATTCTCTATCTTCTGGTGTCACACAGATCATAAAAAGTGTTTTTATCAATGGAAATAAATTATAAACACTTAAGGAAGTGTGTGTCTTTTTTATCATTATTATCGTGTATATATATTTTTTTCTATATTTAATATATCGTTACCTTACTTTGAAAAGGTTCTATATGCACTTTACCATGTTTTGAGATGCGAGCGTTTGAATATTTGACTGATCATATTTTGAACTTGAAAAGAAAAATGCACTTTTAATGATGAGCAAGTATATACATAATTATTTTACTAATTTTAAGCAAAATTTATTTAATTTAAACCCTATATATCTGGAGATAATAAGTCCTTAAAACTGTAATAAGAACCTTTTTGCTTTGAACTGACAACAATAATTGAGTTTGTAGTATATGTTTGACAGTTGGCATCTACCGATCGATTGTCTAAGCTGAACGATATCGTAACTTTGTTCAACAAAATTAGGTTTTATAATAATATACTGAGTTGTAATACTGTAAGACGAATATTGTTTATAAATCGATTATTAAAAGTCATATTGTTTCTTAGATGCTTGTAAAATTACTGTATGAAAAAAAAGTGTGTAGATAGAACTCTGGAATCCTGCTTACTTCTTTATTTAAAAATGTATGACTCTAATTAATATATATGTTAGATTCTGGCAAATACAACATTTTCCGACCAAAAGGTCATTTTAGGCGAAAATGTCAGTTAGAACCTTTTCAAAGTAAAGTGATGATATGATATGTGATGATTAAAGTTATTACATTTGATAAATAAACATATTATAATAAATATGGTAAAGCTAATCTATATATTCATAAACATCATCATCAATTTTATTTATATTTGAATTTTGTTTTTCAGATTAGGAATAACATCCAAACCCATGTACATCAATTTGATAAGAAAGCCTCTGGATAGACTTGTATCATATTATTACTTTTTAAGAAACGGGGATAATTTCAGAGCGAATTTGATCAGGAAGAAACATGGAGACACCACAGTATGTATTTCAACATAAATGTCCTTGGCGAGCAAAAAATGCATTTTGTAATTCAATACAAATATTAATAATATTGTTACCAGATCGATCCGTATCCAAATTTTTTTAAAAAATATTTTTTTGTGGTACATATAATCAAAATATAAGAAAAAACCTAATTTAGTATTAACAGCTTAACGACCGTGGACGCGTATTTGAGTCTTTGAAAAACAAAGGTTGCTGGCCGGCGGACACATATATGCGTATAGGTGAAGTATCTGGAAGCTAAGAAAATTAAATTTTGTAAAGATATCTCAATTTGCTTACAAATTATAGTGAATTTGGTAAAATTATAATTTTTGCAAATTTATCGCAAATTTTTATTTCGCCAGGTGAAATTTTATAAAAAAAACGTGCGGTCGTTAAGCTGTTAAGATTAATTCACTCCTCAAGGAGTTAAAATTTACACAATAGTTTATACATTTTATAATAAGAAACAAATGCAAAATAAACATTTTATAAAAAACTATAATATTAATCTCGGTCAGTGTGATCTTTGGCACTGCATTTCATTGGCCGGCGCCTAATAACTTGGAATGTATGATGATTTTCCTGTCAGCTAACAATTATAAAGATACTCATCGATGAGTCAAGATCTGTACTTTGATTTTATGAAGTTCATGTTTGAAAATAATGATTTGCAAACATAACAAGTTTTTCCTTTCAGCGACATCAATCCACTACACAGTAAAGCAAATTTGATAGAAGAAATACGAATTTTAATGTGTTTTTAATATTTGAAGTTGACCATACCGAAACGCAAAAATTTGTGCATCCGTATACACCGGTGTTTCCCAACATGGGGCATACACCCTACCGGGGGGCAATGTGCAAACTCGGAATTTCGGGATTGAGAAATTTTTAGCAAATCGGTAAATTCTTAGGATTTTGGAATTGGAAATTCTTGGAAGAGCTAAAAAAAACAAGTCACGCTGGTATTTTGAGCAAATTGGTAAATTCCTGGGATTCCTGGGCTTACCAAGTCTCGCTTTTTGTTCATTCGACAGAAGGGTAGCCTAGTGTTAGAAGAAAGCAAGTATATTTTTGGAATCGTCATATGAATTGATATTTACATTCCTAAAACAAACGACCAAATATGTTTTAAGGACTTCATTACAATAGCTGAGGTGTCGTCTTTTCTGCTCACACCAAAAGTAATTTCAACGCACGAAGAAGACAGACATATTTTAACACACTCACAGTCCCTTTATTATCAATAATTATCACAACCCACAAAATCTCATAAAAAAATTGCAAGAGTATTTGTATGTGATTCATATAATATGAAGTCTTGGTACGTAAAGGAAACAAAGTATTTTTTTTTTTTTTTGATGTATGTGTAAGCTGTAAATGTCCTCAAGAGATTGGTATATAATAATCATATGAAATAGTCGAGTAGATATACCTAATCCAGCTTTAAAGCGGATCCGGCGCAAAAGGTAGAACTACCTTTCCCGCTCAATGTGTGTTAATAATTTGACAAAAATTATCATTTCTGGATGAAGTGACCATATCCTTTGCAACCACTTCTGGCCATATCTGTCTCCGACAAGCATTTTTATTATTTTATGGTAAACTATTTACCGATTTAAAGTGAAACTGCGTTAAAAAAGTACCTCACAAATCGAGGGTATAAATAATATAAGTTTAAATTAATTTACCTATAGTACTAATTATATACCAATACTAATACCATACTAATAACTTACCTTTAGTTTTATTAATTTAATTTACACAGTATTTATTTTAGATTAGCACCATTTTCGCTCATTAGTTGGCAATGCTCTGGGGTTAGCAAAACCGGTCCTAATCTAAAGTAAATAATATGTAATTATTACAAAAGTGTTTGATTTTTTAATAAAATAAAGTGTTGATAAAGTTATGTTTTTATATTTGAAAATAATTTATGTTATTTATTCATGTATGCCCTAAACGAAATCATGGATAAATCAATTGTATTAGTTAAAATTCCATTTCATGTTGGAAAACATCAAAGAGATTACTATTACTATAAAGATTTCTTGAAACAGCCCTGAAAACAATATTTACATACACATTCAGGATGAAGTGTAGTATTAATAAAACAGTCAATCTGACTTTGGCTAAGACGCTGTGCCACTCCAGGCAGGATTGTATTTCTCATCCTAGGTGATGGGAGTTTTTCAATTGTCGGGAACATTTTGTGGTAAAAAGCAGTTTAGGCAAATGATTTATAACCAATTTACATAAATTTGTTTAAATACTCCATTACCAGTCCACAAACTTTCAGGGGTTATTTAAAAATGATTTAAACATAAATGTAATCTCTAAATTGGTCCAGGGACCAATTGATGGTTTCACAAAGTTGGGCAGGTTGAGACATAGTACGCCGCATTAACATCAGTGACTTTTCTGAAATGAAACAAAGGAATATCTGGCCTGTAGCAGAGGTATGATTCATAGTGCATGCGAGCTGCGGTTTGAAGACCCCTGGTATACAAAGCTTAATCAATATTTCTAAATTAAAATGTTTATTTGTTTTCCTTTTTAGACATTTGACGAATGTGTGGAACTGAGTCAGTTTGATTGCGATCCAAACAATATGTGGCTTCAAATACCCTTCTTTTGTGGACATTCAGTGGATTGTTGGTAAATATATTCAATTTTATTCATGTGCAGTAGAACCTCGATTGTCCGGACTTATTGAAAATGAAGTTCGGATAACAAAAAGTCAGGGTAATCGAAGAGAAAGTCAAGTACATTCAGTTTGCATATTTTTAAAATTACGAATTCAATTATCGATTTTTATTTAAAGCTAGATGTTTTTTTTGAAGTAGTCAAATCACATGAGTTATTACAATCCTTTTGGCTCTCGAACCGCTTCATGGCAACATCTAAAACAGAGAAAAGCTTCAGAGTGTGTAGGAGTAATATTCCCTCTCCCTTACAAATATCCCCTTCGTCTACTTGATCTCGTTCCACTGAGGTAGATATTTCTTTAATTGTCTTCACATCGTTCAATATTAAAAATCCAGAATCATTCGCATCACAATTTAACCACACGGTGACATCTTCTTTGTTGCATTCAGCACATATTGAAAATTTTGCTATTACTCCCGTGATTTCTCTTATATCACTTTCTACTTCGTTGCTGGATCTTACTAATGGTCTTTCCATTGACATATCTGAAGAATTCCAACTCTCCGCCGCCATGTAGCAACAGTCTTTTAGAAGCTGAAAACGGTATTTTAAATAATTTTCATCTGCTAGCAATAATTGTCAAACCATCTGTTTTCTATATAAGCGTTTGAATGTTTCAATTATACCCTTATCTATTGGTTGTATGAAAGATGTGACATTTGATAGAATAAATCTTACCGTAAACACGTGCATATTAGCAAAATCGTAAAAGTTTTGCTAATTTTAATCAATCCGAACAATTGAGGTTCTACTGTATTGAATCTTTCATTTAATATAAAAAAAATATATTATGCTATTCACGTATCATATTAATTTTACTTTCACAGGAAACCAGGAAACATATGGGCACTCGAACAAGCTAAGAAAAATCTTTTAGAACACTATCTTATTGTCGGTGTGACCGAGGAGATGCTGGATTTTATTTCCATTTTAGAAATGACGCTACCCAGGATGTTCAAAGGGGCCACCGAACACTTTCTCAGCAGCAACAAATCACACTTGCGGCAGACCACAGCGAAGGTTCCCCTGTCAGATAAAACGATCGACATAATGCAGAAGTCAACTGTTTGGAAAATGGAGAATGAACTCTATGAATTTGCACTTGAACAATTCAACTTTATTAAAAAGAAAACATTACTGAATAAAGACCCTAATAGCATTGTTCAAACATTTTTCTATGAAAAGGTTCGACCCAAGTAAAAAGTAGTTTGTAAATAATCTGAGCGTATAATGTGTAAGTACTTGTCAGTACTATCCTGCTAAATTGATGGTCGCATGGTCATATATCTTTGATAATTGTGATTGTGCTGCAGGGCAACTTTACTATGATAAAGCTTTTATCCATGTTCAAACATAAATGATCATATTTAACAAGCACGATCGAACCTTTTGGCTTACATAAACATATTTTTTTTTCTGTAATCTGTAGTTAGTGAGAGCTGTGCTTTCACCAAAATTGAGATATTGTAAAATCAATCTCTGGCCAAAGTAGTGAAAATCCATATTTCATCCAATATGTGTCTCGGTTTGAATGTGCAATACCAATGTTACGAGTACTGAGTAGTTTTATTTAGGTAATTTTTGTTTTGGATATTATGTCATTTTACTTAATATTTTTGATCTTTGTTCTGTTCATGTGTTGACCTCGTTATAACATTGATAAGTAACTAAGTTGCTATTTTATGTGTTGTTTTGTTTATTTTTTACGACTTGCGAAAGAAGAATCTTTACAATTATTTTGATCTTAGTTTATTGGGCTAAGTTGAAAAGTGAAAATGGTGCTTTCTTTTTAATCTATGACCTATAGAGGTCCAGCAACTAACGATACAAACAAAATGTAAGAATGCTCTACCGACCAGGCGGGTCTGGGATCGATTCTCGGTAAGGTCAATGTCAAATTTAGATTTTACAATTTAAATTTGAGAGCTAAGACTTGGGTGTTTGTGATGTCAATTTACCTCGAGTTGATCTCGAGTGACTTACAATAAATTCTCATCGACTTTTTTTCGTATGATCTTTCAACATTAAAATATTTGTTGCATCGGTATTAGTTGTAATGCCAAATATTTTTAAATCTTCTTTTAAAAATAAAAAAAAAAAACGATATTTTATGATGTGCTCTCTCGGAGCTTAACAGAGAAACAAGAAAAAGCAATCTAATGAAAAAAAAACCAATTTATACTTGGCTCTGTAAAAAGAACCCACGAGTGGCCCATTCATACAAATGCTCAACTATTCAAATTCCTCAAGCCCTGCATCACTAAATGTGCTGAAGAGCACTTAGTATTAACCTCTTCCCGATCACGCCGGTATTGAAAGTCGTCAAAAAGGACACCACAAGATATCTCGGGCAAATCCATTAAAAAATACAATGAATTCTTTCACTAAATATGCTGGTGTTCGAGCATAAAAAAAAATGTGATTCTTTTTGGAACATTTGTTTAAGCCATTTGGAGCGGCAAGCGGTTAAATGAACAGGTTGCAATGTCATATCCGATTACTCCTGAACACTCCATAAGGTCTGCAACATTAACCTCAGCTTTGGGCCCTTCTTGCAGGGAGATGGGCTGACAACGTTGCCAGAACGATCAAAGCTTTTTCTTGAAACGAAAACGCTCAGTATCTAGATGTATAACGAATAGTTCATCATGGACTCGAATGGTCAATATGTTCGTATTACCTGCCGTTTCTGGGTAATCTATTGTAACCAATTCTCAAAATAAACAATGATCAAAAAGAAACAGTTTTAAGACATACCAATTGTAACATCTCTTTTTAGCATAGTTATGACTATTTTCTGTGTTTTCCAATGTTTTTTTTATTCCTTAATATGTCAATATTTTTATTAAAGATATCAGTAATAATGATAATGACACTCGTAAATTAAGTTTCTGGCAAGTGGAATGACTTTTATATGGTTTCTATTTAAATGTTTAACAAATATTCATATCTGTGATTTTATTTTAACGATTATAACCTTTCAATATTCTATTATACAGGTCACCAAAATTAGAAAACCCTATTACCGTTTATGGCGAGTCCAGAGACGTGTTATGTGTAACTTAATGTACGGTGTAATGAAACGCGAATTTGTCGTACGAGCATAGCTACAATCCTTACATATCAATAGCTGATCCATCGCCTGTCTTTTTTTTTAACACAAATGAGCTAGTAGTGCTCGTTTAACTCGAACAACAGGCGTCTAGACCTGCCATTAGACAATTCTCTGTTTAAAAACATGCGTTCCTGAAAATCTCAGTGTACATACATCAACTATTACAAATATTTATAATTATGTTTGTATATTTGAATGAATTTATTTTCATACATTGAATTCACATACCGTGATATTTATTTAGATAAACCTGGGGTCACCAAACTTGGTCGAAAAAAACAGACCTTATGATTTTTTTTGAGATACCAATTTGCAAACAATGTTCTAGGTGGAAGTCGGCTAAACGCAATCGATTTTTCGATTTAATACTTGGCAGTTTGGCAAAGTTTTTTTTACATAAATATATATGTGCTACCAAAAATTGATCATATTTTTCTAGATAGTTTAATATATCATAAAATGAAATTATGATTTCTCGTTTGAATATTGTCTTTAACCCATTTCGATTAATTATAATTGAATATAAAAATTGGGGGGCGGATAAAAGTCGGATCCGGTCTACGGGCTATAGTTTGTTGACTCCTGGTAAAAACACTTATTTATGCAGTTTGATCAATAAAACAATTTAGGTAATCACCATTGTAAAATTGTAATACAGATGTTTTGTTTCAATTTGTATAAATAACTATTAAAATATTACTTTAATGGATTTAATCTTATGAATCATTGGAATTTCTATGTCTGGTTCAGCCTAGTTTGTGGTAATACATGTATACTAATATATTTTTAAATATATAAACAGTATTCATTTTAATTTATTAATAAACTGAAATGGGTGTAATGAGTATTGTTATGTTTATATACTATATAAATTACTAATAGGAATCGCAATGAAACATTTATCTACTATTAAACGTTATAATATTTGTTTTAGTTAACTATGTTTGGAATTTTTTTACATTTTTATACTTTTTTGATATTTTTATTATGTATAATTTTTATAAGTTATGTTATAAAAAATATTTTTTGTACGAAATGTTCTCAATGCGGACTGGTATATGCTATATTTTTATTTTTTTAATTATCACTTATCTGTCGAGTCCAATATTTCAAAATATTATGTAATGTTTAAGTTGATGTTGTATTTTAAACACGTAGTACAATGCGGGGACAGTGGTCAATGTCGTTTGCGTCTGTGACGGATGTCACGTGTTCAAGACCTAGTACGAATGGCAATTTTTTCAATCGGTTTATCAATTTCTGTTTGAAGGCATAGGTGTTTGTAGAATCTAAAGATTCCTTCCCACCCTTTTTCCTAACCTTGTCCTTTTTATCTCTACTCTCTTCGGAAAAAAAAGAGCAGTTGAGCGACTGAGTGACAAACAGTTGTCGTAGAAAAACATTTGTTGAAATACCTCTAATTCTAATCACTCTACGTGAGTGCCGGTTGCCTATCTTAAACTCATTGTGCCATAAGTGTGGCAACAGTAGTTTGGATGTCGCATGACAAAGCGACCCGTGTACGAGTATGAAATGAACTCGTAAATAGTCCGTTTCATTGTTAAAATTGCGAGATGAAAACAAATGTTAACTCAAAGTAAAGCGCCACGTCAACTTCTAACCGGAAACGCACTTCAAACAGATTAAGTAGTAAAAGGTTGAGTATATGGTGGGATACTAAGGGTTCCATTCATAATGAACTTTTGAAACCTGGCATTACAACAACTAACAAACAGATACCCAGTCTAATCCGTTGAAGGGGTGTCGTTCTGGATTTCGATAAAATACGGCATTACTTTTAGCTTCACCTAATATTTTAGTAATTAAGTAACATATTATATAATATCTATGATGTATCACAAATATTCTTGACACAGATAAATACAATTGTATGACGGAGTAAGTAGGACCAAGTTTCACTGTGTCAAAAAAATATTTTCATATTACATATCAACCTTTGTGTGTTCTTTGTCTTTTTTTTTAATATATCTTAATTGAAAGTATGTATTACATCTTTATAACTATAGGTATATAAGAGGCTATTATTTGCAAACGCGGTTTGTTTCTTGAATTTCACTTTGTAAAACAACATACGTTTTAAAAGTATTTCAAGTTTTATATTATTTTGGAATGATATTTTGTGTTTTCGAGCCAAATGTGGGGCTGCTTTCTAAAAATACTTTTTTTAAATTTGCTTTTATTTACTAAATTACATTCATCGTTCATGTTTCAACAATTTTAGAACGAGCCGGGTTTGCTAATAATAGTCTCATATAATAGTTGCATTCTTCAACAACTATCATATACTATACAGTGATAATAATATTTAAAAAATTTAGAAGTAAATATAATATGAGATCACTAGAAAAAAAAATGATCGTATTCATTATCAGATGTTTATCGGTCAGAAGTTTTCTACTCTTAACCAACGTTAAGCTGCGCGCGCTCGCAGCTGTACAGCAGTTTGAAAGCCCCCGCGCACTCATTCCGGATTGGCGCTCACTCCATGACAACTATTCAATTAATATTTGATGGGCTCGCGCAGCTAACCTCTTGTCTTGGAAGGAGCATTTCTCAAAACTATAATATATCTTTTTTTCGATTGATTTATCGATTTCTGTTCGAAAGCATGGGTGTTTGTGAAGTCAAAAAAATTCCCTTCTACCCTTTCCGATCCTTTAATAAGTGGGAGTAGTGAGAGCGATTAGTCAACCACTAGTCCTGTCCTAGCCTTATCCTTCTATTTCTACTACTCTTATAAAAAGAGCAGTTGAGCAACTGAGTAACATACAGTTCTTAAAAAAAAACTTCTGTTGAGATACCTCCATTAGGAGGCCATATGCTCCACATTGGGAAGTTTTAATGCACTCTGTAAAGTAGAGAAAATGGTGCTTATGATTTTTCCACCTCTCGACCATTACATGTCACATAATTTGTCCATGAAAATATAGATACATAGAAAGAAACTTTTATTGTTTTTGTCAATTATTATTGTAATTTAATTCATAATAATAAAACAGTTAAATGTTTGGTTTTTTGCCCAATTATTTGATCTCGAAGATTTGTTTATTTTTACAATGTACAATACTTAAAATATGACTGTATTCATAAATTCAAGTATTCTACAACCATTGATCTGATTTGACCAGGAATGGCCGATTGCTTATTTTTATTTTACAATGTATGTGCCTGTCATATAATGTTTGGATATGAGGTTTCAACCGGTAAACTATACTCCAATCACTCTGCCGATATATCTATAAAATTTGCATTATCATGACATTAGATATGTCATAGGAATAAAAGGTAACTAATATTTTCTCGTACAATGATTTAATATGACCGTGTTCATATTTTGCACACCACTATTGGCACGTTGTCGTCCCACGTGCTCCGGTCGGGGTTTTACTGCGCACTAAAGTCACACACGCTAAGGTCGCTGCACGGAAATCGTCTTCTACTCAAAATTCGAGTGCAAGAAGTATGGTGTGATAATCATGCGCAGAATATTGCTTACAAGCAGTGATAGTTGAATTTAAACATGTGTCACATAAACAAGATGTTTTACATTTACTAATATTTAATCCGTTATTTCAAGGTTCTACTGTATTAAAAAATAATTAAAGCATAGAGCTGTCGTATCAGATCAATCAAAACCACTTGCAATCCATTCAAAAATTTATGTAAATAAATTGAAAACGATTGAAAAATATTAATTTGTTATTATTACCATAAAAAATTATGATAGTTTTTGGTATTCTATTGATATATTAAATTTAGGCGAAAGAGTTAATTAATATAATTTTTAATTAAGGTGCTAGACAAAATATGTAATTAAAGGTTATCAGTTTTATCTACCCAAGAATACTAACTACAATATTTGTCAGAAGTTATTGTTAAACAAAAATTGAAAACTATCCCTTGCGTACCCAGTGAGGTATGACAACTTATTAAACATATATTTTTGTCAAATTTAAGAAGACATTTATAAAATTAACATTTCAGCAGGAATCATTTCAAAACTATTGTATATTAGTTTTATTATTATAAACCTTAAATTCATTGCAAAATACTTATATTCAAGAATATTTCTATTTTTTATACCTTTTTTAATTCAAATATAGTTGTTACATTCGCAATATTCGGTTACTTAATTAAAAAATAATTAAGTATTAAAATTATTTTTACAGCTATGAGCTTTATTAAGTATTTCTATTTTTTTTATTATGTATACATTTCTGAGTTTTATTTTTTTTACAGAATCTTTAATGTGATTTTTAAAATAATTAAAATTAAACAGCTATCTGTTGTACCTTTCGTAGATTGTCAATGTTAAGAGAAAGTCACTAAATACTTACGAAAAAATATGTGACGATATTCAATTCTCCAATGATTCAATTGAATCTAAGCCATTATGATAAGTTGGATTTTTTCCTTTTCAAGATATCATTTCATAAAGGGATTAGTGACTTTCTCTTGAAATCAACAGCGTACTAAATGTGTTAATTCTATGTAGGACATGTAGTTATGAATGTATTCAAGTGCTTCCAAAATAAATGTTATTATACTTAAATCTTAATTTTATTTATCTATTTATTTAATTAGCATTGCATAAGATTGACAAATTATAAATTTAAGATTTTTACAATGAAGAAAAAAAAATAAAACAGTTTAATATTACAAGCAGAAGAAAAAAGAAATGAAATTGGCAGGAAGTCAACTGAGTAAGCTTCCGACAAATTCTACTTTAATATATAAAAAATAGCGTTCGTCGGAACTCACCGACGTCCACGTAGAATATGTCGACATCCAAAGCAAATATTGTTAAAAACCGTTAAAGCTCTCCCAAGAGGCATCCCCATTGGCAGGTCGGTTCTACATCTTGGGAGAACAAACAATTCATGTCCACGATTTCTCAAAAATAATCAGGAACATTTTGTTTCACATTTTCAAGAATGGTGGAGTTCTCGTTGGCCAGGTACATTTCTCTTCAACTATTAAAGTTTATCATGCCTAAGAGAAAGTTAGTTGGATAAAGTCATGGGTAATATATTTATATGTATGTTATATGCACAACGATAACCCATTTCACAAAATTTGGACAGGCTGTCATCATCATAAATACATTAAATGACTAATTTAGTGTGGAGCACAGACCTCGAATCTCCCACTTCGAAAATGAAACGTGATTATAAACATTTTTGACTTTGTAAAATCCAAAAAAATCATGTTCTGTATTAAAAACTCATTTTAACTGGTGCTTAGATCAGAGGTGGGGAACCTTTTCTTCTCTAAAGGCCGCATTCATTTTTCTGATTCAACATAAGGCCGCAGTAAACATTGACTAAAAATTTCATACCATTTGTTAAGCCCAGAAATTTGCGGATTTCCCAAAATTTTCAGCGTGGGACCTTTTTTTTTTTTTAGATCTTTCAAAGATTTTTACATCAAGAATCCCAAGAATATACGGATTTCCCGAAATTAGCAGCGTGGGACCCTTTTTTTTTAGATCTTTCAAAGATTTTCAAACGGACCAAAATTTGCATACCAAAATGTGCAAAATTTTAGAATTGGCCAGAAGGCCGCACCAGGGTAGCCAAAAGGCCGCAGGTTCCCCATGCCTGGTTTAGACCATAGTACCGATTTCGTCGCGAAATCGTTAATATTGGAAGCTATGTGTAACTACTTATACATCTTAGTAAAGATACGATTGAATAAACATTTTTTTATTTCATTTATTCTGACAGTAATCAAAGATCATAACGCTTCTTAGATTTGTATATTAATTAAAACAAATAATTCACAAACGATTTCTGTGTTGGCGGCAATTTCGATTAAACCTCAAATGCTTCACGACGCTATTCTTTAATATAACCAAAAAAACAGTAGCCTTTTGATAACTTTTGCATTTAAGCCAAGAATTTCTAGTTACACCACTAGTTATTCTATTGCAAAGCTACTTTTACCACATGAAGCTAAGAGACATGCCCAAAAGAATCCGACTAAAATCACAATATTGAATATCGTCACCAGTAACCGTCAACGTTCACCCTTGCCGAGTTGAAAAGTAATTATTCCGATGTCATTCAATTATCATTGTTTGTCGTTTTCAATCAAACATAAAAGTAATTTGACTGTAAGAAACCTCCAAACCAGTGAATATTGATTTTTACATTGAATTTAATTTCGTTAATTCAGTACTTTCAAGCTATTATGTATTAGTTGCCACCTTAATGTTGTTCCGTACATTTCTGACGCAATATAATAGTTTGTTTCTTTATGCATAAATTTACACAAAGAATTAACTAATTTCGTCATATTATGAGTATCGAAGTAGGTTATAATACAAATATATTGATATATTTTTGCACTCTCCTCGAAAGTGAAGAGTTAATTTAAAAAAACGTTATTTCATTTTCATTCTAGCAAAATAAAGTGATAAGAAGATTTGTTTTATTTTTTTCTATATCGAATAAGTCAATCACAAAAAGTATGTATTGTTAAAATATCGAAAAAGTAATGAACTGTTGAACGATGGATGGACTTTGTAGTTGTAGCTTCGTTTATATTAGATTATATTGTAAAATGAATCATACCCTTTAACCAGTGCAGTGGAATCGAAATTCGGAAAAATATTACGATTCCCATTTAAAGAAAATAATATCAATGTGTATTCAAACCAAATCCAGCTTTAAGAAAAAATGAAATACTGCTATAATATTGGAGTACTGATTTAAAAGAACAGGATTTACTCTTTAACGTCACTACAAAATTCGTAGTTTTCATGCTATCAAGGGTCAACATAGGACATTGTAAACAAAATTTACGACAGTTTTTATAAGAGAAGTTGTTTTTCTTTCGTCGTTTTATGTAAGTCAACAGAAATGATTTATTCGGAGTAATTTTTTTTACCCGACTCCACATCTGCTTTTCATATATTTAATATTTTCTTTACCTTGTGCTACATATTTATTTATTTGTGATTCACATACAAGTTTTATTATAAGATCATGAGATGGTTGATAATATCATATTGTTATATTGTATTTATTGCTGCGGTAATACGAGCGTATGAAAAACGTTTTTAAAGTTTAATTTTTATACCATTATTAAGCTCTCTGTACCAACTGCCGTATCGGCTGGAGGTCCATCAATTATTTAGGGAGGCGTCAATATTTCCATGCTGAGAAATAATGTCACGGAGAGCGGGAAAGTTGACAAGAAAACCACCTCTTTGGCCGCTCGGTGGAACTTTCTCGCAGCCTACCGCCCCATTTTGACAGGGGTGACAACTTTGGCGTACATTTTTTTTTATTGCAATTCAATAAGGACGTGTTTTAAAGTACGTATACCGTGACAACAGTTTAAAATACTTATATTTATAAATTACAACCAGACCTAACAGGCTAATGATATAACACGTTTTCTTTCATTAATAAAAGCAAACGTTTTAATGTTTAAAAAATGTATTTCGGAACATATTTATTGATCGATATGATTTATGTTTTATTCTAGTTTTAACACGATTTTTTTATTTTAATTTTTTCAACCAAATATTACTATCAATCTATTATATATTTTTTAATTGTCATTGAGAAAAACAAAGTAAATCGATTGAATAACTTACCAATCTTTTAATAAAGAGAATTAGAAATAATCGTAGCAATTTGATACATTTTTATATATTCAAGCTCTTCCGTCTAAAAAACACGAAACTCCATGGAATTTATATAAGTACTGTACTAGCTTTATTCTCACCTTCTTTAAGTAAATGTCGAATAACTGAGTAATAAGCAGTTCTCGCAAGAAAATGACAATACGGTATAAAATACAATGTTGAATTACTTATAACTTTGAACTTTTGTTCGTAAACAGACTTAGATACGAAAGTTTGTCTGAAGATGCAAAACACGTGTCGCAAACAAGTCTTATCGTATTTTTAACACACGCGCAATTTGCTTTTATCTTTTGAAATTCACGCTATTATCAGTATTATTTTGAAATTTAGTGACAAAAATTGTCTTGGTTTGCTTTTCAGTGGAGTAAGTTTTTTTTTGATTTACCCTATACAAACAATGGAAAGTGAGATGAAAAAAAAATCATATTCGGTAAATTATATTGTATATTCATGCATGGACATAATGGAATGTATGGATTTTAAAAACATATGTTCAACAAAAAACAGTAATGCAGTAAAATTTAAAAAAAGGTTTATAATACAATGGATTTAGAAATTAGAGTAGTAGACCTCAAGTGACTAAACGTGAATATATTAGTGGTATTATCAAAAGCATATCCGAGATTAACGGTGATAATGGCTTTTCAAATACTAGATATGCATCCAGCAACAGTTTAAATGTATTTAAAACGTTAATAAACCCTTTTTTTGTATCTCTTCAAAGTTACGCGTAAAATACGCAAAGACTTATGAGACAACCTATATTGTGCTTACCTACGATAATAATTTGTACGCAAAAGCTTCTGTAAATCATACAATGATGTCGCACCTTCAATTTCCGTGCCATTAAAATGTTTTCATGGTCGGGGGTGACGCACCCCTAACCGGACAATGAGGCTTCGACGGAAAACCGCTATCGCCGATAAAATTATTGCCCTGCAAGTTCATTTGACGCGTGACTGGCTGTTATTGAGCATCCTGTGGTGTTATACTAACTTACCGGCAATCAAAAAAATAATCATAATAAAATAGTTATTGGTAATATAAAGTTTTCCTCAGTCTAAAATCGTACTTAAAATATAAAAAGTACCTATTTATATACATCGATAAATCAAAAAAGTTTTTTTTTGTATTTAAAGTGACTTTAATACCAAATAATAAAAATAATAATAAATTAACCGGATTTTAGATCAGATAGGTGAAGCTTTTATTATATTCCGATATTAAACAACACAACGTATGCGTAAAAATAATTTTAAATCAATATTAAAACATATTATTTGACTATTTTGAAATATTCCATTATTATTTTGATATATAAAACCAGTAGATGACAAAATACATATTTATTGTACGTTGGGTTGGTTTAAAAAATATTGCATGGTTCTTTTTAAATATACACGTGTCTTTTAATATGTATCGAGTTATTCATTAACTATCATTATATGACTTTATTATTAATTCAATTATTTGTGTATAACGATAGTATTTACTTGTTGTAAATTATTTTTAATTTAAAATCAAACTGTTAGGTATTGATTGCAAAATAATTGTAAGTAATTGTTTCAAGCGATATTGGAAAACGACATAACAATCCACTATACTCGGAATGCGAACATGAAATCGATAGTGAGGGATGGCTTGTTCGGTAAATTTCAATGTCCGATATCGCTGAGTAAATAGTGTTTGTTTTTTTTAAATATTATTCGCAGAAAAGGGTGCATTAACACGATTTGACTTTTGTTACAAAATGACACTATAACTTATTGAAACAGTGATAAAAAAAAACATCGTGCGAAAAAGTAGTCGACAATTTGACACGTTGTTGTTGTTTTGACGGTGGTGTGCCGTGTTTTTCATTTGGCGTATTGTTTTTCAACATTATTATTGTGATTTTTATCGAAGTTGACGTGTGTCAATGGATTGTTTTCACCGAATGGACACCACCATTTAAGGCAACTATATGTGATCTTCATGGACTATGGGAATCTGTTTAGATACAGGTAATTATGTAAATCAAATTTTAAAGTAATTCATATCATGACCAGCAATTGAAATACCGGATTTTTTTTTAAAAAAACTTATACTAAAACCAATGCGCGAAATATTTTAAAATTAGAAAGTCATACGAGATAAACTCAACGAAAAATTGTATCATCTTATTGTAAGCTTATAATGTAAATAATAATAAATACTCGTTTAATTTAAACTAATTTACCTTGAATTTGAATCGTTCAAACTATGTACATTCTCACAGATTTTGTCACTAACGACCCGGGTTTCGCTTTTCGGCATCTCCAGGCGTTCAAGTGCACGGATGAACTTGAAGTGACGCTTAGTAAATGAAAGTTTCGTGTTTATATAAGAAATAAATGTATCATTGAGTTTAAAGCTATTGCTGGCGAAAAGGATAAGCTCATGGGAATGCCCACAGATCAGTCGATCAGTCAGAACGATTCAAATTTAATATTTAAATTCCACCAAGCACCTTCAGTCGAAATATTACATTTAATTTACCTTGAATAACCCCATACTTGTTATCGTTCTTAGACACACTAAAGTCATGTTTAATAAAATACAATAATTGTGTTTTATAAATTAGGAGGTTAGAACAAATAACAAGATGTATTGTGTATCTCTTCTAAGGCAGTATATATATAGATGAGTATGCATGTTTAAACATAGTTCTAACGATGGCGCACACCGAAATAGCAATAAACTAATTTTATAAAAAAAAAATATAACTAAATACGTTGATAATTTTAACCTTATTAATCGTAAACCAATGGAAAAAATCTTTTTTAATGTGTTAACTGTCGATACTTACTTGGTGGAGAGGCATTATATAACAAAAAATACTCATTTTTTGTTCTGATTAATCAGTGTTTTTTTTAATAAAATGAATATTACAATTTCATAACTAATTGTATTGTTATAATTAGATATTTAAAATGAGTCCATCACAGAGAAAATAACTGCCAGCAAAATATTTGTTTCCAAAAACTACTACTCTTATTGATAAATGTTATTATTATTGATAAAAAAGAATTATATTATTGCTTTTTATTGAGTAACTTTAGATTGCCACTCATCAATACAACGGAAGGTTTTTTGATGAGTGGCAATTATGAAGTCATAAATTAACAGAATTTCAAACAAGCTGAATTATTTGTGTAACTAAATATGTTATACATTTATCAAATATGAATGCATATATTATTTACTAATCACTCTCACCAATATATGTATTTATGAAACCGTGACAAAAGCTTCAGGGTTAATAATTTTTCCTGCGAAAGCGACTTCTAAAAGTGAAGTGACCGGCTTCAGATTCTGCGATAGTGACATCCATTTATGAGAAAAACTTATTGTTAAATATTTTTTTTCAAAAAAAACCTGCAATCGATCAAATTGATACTACAGTTTTAAAGTGTAACCAGTCCTAAATTTGCTGTTTTGAGCTGAGTATTAGGAAATGCTTAGAATATCGAGTGGTAATCTGTGGCTATTTAAGAATGGTAGTGATTATTATTCTTTTTATCCAAAGTATGATAGCAATAACGATAACCATATAAAATCTCTGAAAACTAGATACATAATAATTTAAATATATATTTAAGATAATCCTAGAAGTTCATTGAAATCTACAAAAAATAGATGTACAGTAGAAGACTAAACTTTACCAAAATCGTGTTTCCTAATCAAAACTATACTTTTTAAGTTGATAAACTTTTAAATTGTGGTATAAAAATTAAAGCTATTGTAAAAACCATTGCATTTTGCTATTGGACTAACTGTTTATAATACATACATAATGGGTAACATTTTTATCACTTTCGATGATTTTAAACATATTGAATTGAAAAAAGTAAAAATATCTAAGCATTTATTTGGACAAGAATTATATAAATTGATAGATAGATAGATATTATATTTTAACTCCACGTCATCGTCAGAACTATGTTTAAACTTAATTTAGTGTAGTTTGGCTATATAATTACTGGATTAACTGATTTATGCAATTATGTAGAAATAAGTTCTTAGATATTATCTCCACTAAAATGTAATATATAGTTTTGAAAACTATATACATAAAACATTAACGAAAAGAAATCTTACGTAATCCGATGGAATACTTAATTATTCCGATACATTATTAGCTATGAATATCTCAAGATTATGTAAAACATAATAATATTATAAAATGAACTAACAATGAACGTCAGAGTAAATGCATTTATTGTAATGGCATTACAGTTACTATTAAGGATGCAAATAGTAATAATTTTATCGGTATTTGAATAACGTCGCATGCAACAAAGAAGCTTGAATTGTAAAAACATTAAAAATAAATAGCATTTAATTATTAGGAAAAACTTCGCTTAGAAGTTACAAGAATACAATAATGAAATTAAAAAATAAGTATAGATCTAATGAATTCTTATTCAAACTGTAGAATTATTTAAAAATCTATGAGCAATGTTGCCACAATTAAAAAATTACAATCGTCTAATGTTGGTGAGACATTTTTAAAAAGCGATTGTTGTTTTGTTATGATTGAAAAGTATCGCTTCAAATGTGCAAACATGTTAGCATAAATCCACATGGTTCTTATTATTTGTAAAATGATCGTTTTCAATCTAGAGTTTGTTAACTCTTAGTGGAGAATTTTAAAATTTATTTTTTAGCGTGAACTGATTGTACTTCGTACTACACCAAGCCACTCTTCATTTGGGGGAAGGATTACGTGTTAGCTAATTGGGGCCAAATACAATGGAGTTGAAGACGGAAAATATTACAGATATTAAAATGAAAATCGATTGAAAAATTTACTAAGTACATATAGGTATCACAGTGATGTAGTGGGAACTTCTTTTTCGAGACTTTTTTTTTACTTACTTTCAACAATTATCAATTCGTATTCGTAAAGGAATATTTAGATTATTAAAATAATTTTTGTTTCAAAATTGGTTGAATACAGTAACTGTGCAGTTTTACAGTTCAGTGTGTCAAAAAAACTGAGCACACGAAATGACATTCACACATTTTTTTTTTACCATGTCCGCTCCAAATATGGAGCATATGGACTCCTAATGGAGTTTATCTCAACAGAAGCATTTCTACGAGAACTGCTTGTTACTCAGTTGCTCAACCTCTCTTTTTTCCAAAGAGAGTAGGAATAGAAGGAAAGGGCTGAGACAGGACTAGTGGTTAGCTAATCGCTCTCGAATCGCCTCGTTCATGGGGTAGGATGGGTGGGAGGGGGGAATTCAAGACATCACATACATCCATGCCTTTGAACAGAAATTCATAAATAGATTGAAAAATCAATTTATAAAACTACCCGTACTGGGATTCGAACCCGTGCCCTCTGTAGCAGTAGCCAACGACGTTGACCACTCAACCACACAGGCGGCTTTCACGCATTTATGCACAAAAAAAAAATAAGTTCAGGGAATGGCAAAATCCATTCATTATACATTGTATGTATTTAAAAATTGAATACATAAGACTTTTTTTTTGAATATTGATTCTGTAAATAAAATAGGGTGTTTAATCAAAATAGGCAGCGCCCCGGCACCTGGAATTGGCATCCATGACCGCACAATCAAGTAGCATGAAAATCTAGAGCAGGCTTTGTGTGGCCTTTTCGAGGATTTTAACTTTCTATTCATTTTAGATATTTTTATTACTGAAATACATTTTTAAAAAATGTATTACTAAATTTGTGACGAATTTTTACCTGAGTATCTCGGTAGATTTTCATTTGTCCAAAAGCATGAGGAAATTTTTACCATTTATAAATATATCTTTGAAGATAAATTTCCGAAATAAAAGCAATTAGCAATGTGCATTATATCTGCATTTAGCACCTTGCATCGTTGCCAGTAATTTCTCTTAACGTCAAAATTCGTAAAATCTAAGTGTTAAAGCAGGTTGACAATTTAAATAATCTACTGCGATGCGCGATGTGAAATTACATTTAAATATTTAAAAAATATAATTTAATAAAAATAAAAAGTAAAAGAATTTTTAAAAAATAAATTTTAATTGTCAGCTATTTGTTTGTTGTTATAAAAAATATCATATTATTTTTAAGGTTTAAAATATTATTGTGTGGTTCATTAGAGACATGCACTATTTTATTTGCTCCCCCAAGTGATTTCAGTTGGGCATTCCTGGTCGAGAACGTGCCAAATGTGCATCGTAACTGACAATTTTATTATTGTTAACCTAAATATCGATATAAATGTGAACTCATAGATAATACAAGTTAAAAAAAAATGGGTACTTCCTTGTTTTACGACAGGTGGTGGAACCTTTCCATACGACACGTCACATTATATTAAATATGATCATACGTCTCATTTTTAGGTAGTCTATCTTGCTGTCCCCAAGCAGAGCTTAAAATGGCCCATTTTCTGAAGGACGGAAACCTAATTAACAATTTAAAATCGCGATAAATCAAAAAATCATCCAACTACATTATAATCATGATTCAGAAGTATTTGATGAGTATTAATTACCTTTATTCTAACTACATTACACTGCAAAAAGTGACAGAATAGAACACTTGGAATCTTTCTTTATTTTCTTTAATAGATTAAAAAATATGAAGAAATATTCGTTTTCTTGAATAGTGTGAATTTAAGAAAGCTCAATAAGTATGTATTAACTAAAAATAAGACTATGTCTCGTTTTGAGGAAACAATGAATGGTCACGTACCGATAATTATCGCGTAACTAACACCTTGAAGTCGATGTTAGAGAACACATAAAAAAGGGCAATTTTTAATGTTATTTTCATATTTTGAATTCCGTTGATTAACATCTCATCTGAAAATGAAGGTGCATATACGACCGTTGCATTTTTCAGTGCCTGGCGTTTAACAAGAAAATACTAAAAAATGACACGCTTTTATAAATTTAATGTTTTATGTGTAGATTTGTACAAACACGTTGCTTGGCTGAAGTATTTTTTTTTTATTCTTATAATAAATATGGCTAATGATGATGTAACAAAGGATAATAAAACAATATGGCTTGTGGAAACCTTATGACATTAAATGCAAATTTACAAAGGGAGCGTAAAATTATGTTATTGTTTACTTATATTTGTCCTTAAGTGCTCCATTAAATGTTCGTACAGTTTTAGTTTACAACAATTTAGTGACAGAGACAAAACATATACTTTAGTTGTTGATATTTTATTTTTTCTTTCGTTATAAAAACACAATATACCAGCGGTACAAATCCAAAGCATTCTAAAAAAAAAGTAAATAGAATTAAATTAAATGAAATGGGCCCACAACATCTAAATTTGACATCAATATATATAACCTTAGATGAGAGGGAGATTGGAGCTCGGCTCAACAGTTCCCCGTATAAAAATGAAATGACACTGATGATGATGATGGTGGACTGCGAATACGTTACTTGACTGCAATCGAATGTTACTTAATGTATTTATTATTTGTAACAAAACGCAGTGTATCGTAATAGATAATATCAATTCCTGGACAATATACTTTCCTACATTAGATTGCAAGAGTAACGAGTTCTTAGATTGACACAGAAATAGATACTTTTATTTTCATTCCATTTCAATGCAATCATCAGAAATTGCTATTAGGTACTGATTTGATCTGAAAATATTGTTTTTTCTTATGTCAATAAGAGACTTGCCGCCCCCTTTGAACCCCCGCCAGACTACCCCTGTAATACACAGTGATTTACGATCAATTATTATTTTCGCACCAGTGAGCAAAAAACTAATCATGCGCAGAGTAGCACCTTTTTGCACAAAGTATAAAACCTAAACTGAATTTCGACTATGACTTATTTCGCAGTATTCAAAGCTTCTTACAATGTGACAGCTTTCGTATCACACTACTCTATTGAACGCTTTATATCCAAACCAAGTGCTTTTGATAGCCAATATTGAGCGCTTAAAGAGTGATTTCGCGTTTACTGAATTCGTTTGTCACTTACTTCAACTTCATAATGTTCACCGATAAAGTATTTGGAAGCCCTACTGGCCGGCCAAGAAATCAAAAATCAAATGGTTTCTGCTTTTTTTCAATATAATATATGGTCCCAATAGAGGTGAAGTGAGCCAAGTGATGTTTTAGAAAAATTTATAAGTCAGATGCGTTGTAATATTCTATACGTCTAGTATTTTAAAAGTGAAGTAACATCAGTTAATACACATTGCATCAGTAGTGTTATCTCCATAAAAAAATAATAATATGCAATCCACCAAAACACCAAGTAAAGACGTGATTGTAGAGAAGAAGAGTTTTACCATTTTACTAGTTGGCTCACTTCACCTCTCGACGGCTCATAATAATATTATATTAAAACCCTTTTTCATTTAGTTATTTTCACTAATCATTGTCGAATAATGTGAAATTTTAGTATAAATGCCATTTTTTCATCTAACATATATGTACATAATATTAAATAATCGTTATGTATTCTCGTGTTTTCACAGAATATCATTACTTTTAAAATACAATTGTGAATTACGGTGGGCGGTTGGTGATTCAAAAAAATATATATAATAGTGTTCACAGATATTTCAAATTAGATAAAACCTCAATAATTATGTGATACCAGGGATGTTTTTTTATGTCTTTGCATATTTATCTAGATCGCTGTAGCAATGTTTTGTTTTTTTTAATAAATAGATACTTATCGAAATTTTTTGAGATCAAAATTATTTAAAAAGAAATAAGTCACAACACCTTTTGGGTAAAAAAAGATGTAGCCAATAACTTCATTCGCGCTCATTCGATTCTCCATATTACTGTGTTTTATGCTAACAAGTGACTTTATCGTTTAATAATATTGTGCATGATTAAATGTACGCAATTTAACTAAATTTACTGAAACTGTTATTTCCGTTTTTTTTTTAAATATGATAATTTGAAATAATTACAAAGATTTGGCATTTGCGTAAAGGTTTTGAAGTGTAAAATGTCTTGCATTTGTTATGATTAAAAGTAAAACTCTTACATCATATGCAGTAATATATTACCGCTGAAAGGTCTTAAAGCAGCGATTTCCAACCTGGGAGGCACGCCTCTCTGGGGAGGCGTGGACTATTGCAAAAGAAGGCGCGAACAGTCCAAAATATTTATTTACCCTTTAAAACGTGTCTTTATTACTATATGAAATAAACATATTTTTTTCTCCAAAGGGAGGTGCAGTAACATTAAAAGTTGGAAACCACTGTCTTAAAAGATTAGTTTTACGAGCATAGCAAAAATATAAAAACCTTCATCACTAGTCAGTTGAAAGTTTAGAATCCTTAGAAAGTGTGTATGTTTTTTTACAAAATATATTTGTAGCTAGAATGTGCATGAATTTTTAAAAAAATAGTCCTTGCAATTATTATTAATAATTATAGTAAATGTGCTATTTTGTAAGCGGTTTTTTATACGCGATTGTTGATCATTCATTACTCAAATAAATATTCCACAAAATTTTATTTCAATTAAAAATATATGATGAAATAATTTTATGTTTTGACTCGACACCGTTGTTTTTCGATGGTGAATACACTGATGTTATGAATTTAAGTGTTTTAAATTTAATTGTATGGTACAGAGCAGCACAATGGGTCTCAGGAGCTGCGAGACAGCGAAGGGCATTCAGCGTGGTCTTCCGACAGGACTGGCGCTGGTGCCGGTGGAAGAGTTGGCGCTCCTCTCAGCACTCCGCTCGCCGGAAAATTCCCCATGCAAAACAACAGCCACGTCAAGTTCGAGACGCCCAAAGTGCCAGTTATATTTGTTCTCGGTAAGAATTTTAAAGTACACAATTGATCTTTTCCTATAAAAATCAATTAGCATTTATTTTTTAAATATAATATTAAATACTTTAAGGATTCACGCGTATAATCTGTTTTTCATTAAATGTTGTTTTCAAAGAAAATCGTAGATCTATTTACAAAAATCATTATAACCACATTTCGTTAAAATGTTTTTTTGTATTCTACGTCCAATTTCACACTAAGTGGGAAATTTTATATGTTCCAAAGTTTAATACAGGCGTATGAATTTTTTTCAATTAGCGATATATTCATAGATCGGATTATTTCAAATCTGGATTATTCTGGTATTTGCTATGTACATGTTTTTCTTATATTTATGTTAACTGTTTGGTTTATCGGTTAGGAAACGCTTCATTTAAAAAAAAAATAAAATATAAAAAGAATACTAACTTAAAACAAACATTTTTTGCTTTTAAAGTTAAAAAAATATTTTCCGAAAATATTGATATGTACATATATCGCTTTTTGTAAATAAACGCTTAATAATATGTACATACATATTAAAAATAAAGCATTTTTGTAGCATAAACTGCGTTTTATTTATTTTGATTTGGTTTTATTTTAGGCATGCTTATTAAGAAAATATTACTGAACCATCGAGCAATTAAATGTTGAAATAATTATTTTGTTTTGAACATGCACAAATACGATCAAAATTTTTATTAGTCGATATGCCAATTTTATCCCAAACCCTTTCCACGGCGTAATATTTATTTGCATACATTTTACGCATATCTTTATGAGCATAGCGGTGAAATGATTGATGAAATGAAACTGTAAACACAATCAAAAACCAAATATTATATTATGTATACTAATATTGTACTCTCCAAAGTCAGCAATCAAATTATATAAGTCGCTACCATAAAGCAACAGTAGAAAAAATCGAAAATACTAGTTTCAAGATAATTGAACTTGTGTCTTGTGCTGTATTTCTTAAATAATGAAGGTTAATGAGGTTTTGTTGTATAAAACTATCTGTATCTAGTAATTTTACTAATCTCGGGGATGCTTTGAAGTTACAGTTAATCAATAATTCTAAATGTAAGATTTTTCTTTTAAATGGGGCATTTTTGTTTTTAAATTAAAATATTTCAGCAATTCATTATAAAGGTTTAACTTTCAAAAATCGACTGGCATACTTATCTTAAAATCCACTTCACATACTTATCTTCACATTATCTCACTGTTGTTTTATGATGCGATATATTATGTCAATAAACATAGATGCCATATTTCATTGAAGATGCAAATAGAGCCTTTCTGTTTTGTTTTTACTCTGCTGGAGTTTATTTTATAGTCTATGAAATAAAAAGCACAACGTGTTACTTATTACAATTATTACCTTTGGTCTTTTATATCCAGTAATAATGTTGGTATTCATGTTTTTGATTTCGAACAAATGCAATCGATAGATCGATCCCTTTCATCAACTGGGAGTAGCGAGAGTGATTAGCTAACCACCAGTCCTGTCTTTGTCATATTCTTATATTCCTACTACTTTATATGGAAAAGAGAAGTTGAGCGACCAAGTAACAGACAGTTCTCGTAGATTTTTTTGTTGATATACTTTCATAAGGAGGTCATATACAACACATTGGGAGCGGACATGGATTTAAAAAATAAACAAAAATACGATTGTTAATTTTTCCTGTTAATAATGAATTATTTGTTAATGATAGGTGGCCCTGGAAGCGGAAAGGTGACACATTGTGATAACCTGATGCAGGAGAAAAGAGGAGTAGTTCACATCAATATGACTGATCTTCTTCAGCAGTACGCGATAGGAAACGGTGAGAGAAAGTTTAACTTTATTTATCCAAAAACTAACAATAATAAACAGCTTTGAAGTCCCTCCTCAAAATCGCTACGAGTTATTACTATCGTAATGTAGAAGTTCTGGTCCAAACATGTTAGAATTAGTTAGTGTAGTGGGAAAATGGTTTCATTGCAACGAAATTGCAGTCGATGACGTATTTTTTAATGCAAATGTAGACAGCTATAAATAATCGTGCAGAATGTAAAAAAATGCAAGTTCCAATATCACGCATATATTCATATAACTTTGATTACGTCATTTCAAGAGGGATCGTTACTCATGAATATTTTATTTTTGCCGCTAGATGCATTCGAGAACTGCATGTATATATTGCACATTGGTAGTACGTTCTTGTTTTATTATATCATGCGGCCACATTACATTAAAAGTTAGGTTATGAAAGCTTAACAAATTAGTGATAAACTATATGAGCACTCATGAAGTGAGCCAAGTAGTAAAATGATAAAACCTTTCTTTTGAACTTTTAAGTAAAATCGCATCTTTATTTGGTATTTTGGTGGAATGCATATTTTTTTAAGCATTGAAACTTTACAAATTATAAAGTTCATTTGAAGTTGTTTTTTATGTGTTGAATAATGGTGTAATAATGCTGTTGGTAGTAAAGTTATACTTTTTATTGGAAGCAACAATAGGATGTTATTGTTTTAAATTTGAAATCAATGTTTAATTTATAAAAGCTGTTTATTACACGACCTCTCCAAAGATAGATTGAATCTTATTCTTTATTCGTCATGTTATTACAAATTTATTTTTATATTTAGATATATATACATTTTTTTAAGTCCTCGGTTGAGATGATGAATAGTGAGGGATTCTTCGTCCTTGTATCCCAATATAATAATGCCTTCAGAGAACTGTCATTTCATTTTTGCAGAGCTCGAAGAATCTTATTTATTGATTTGGCATTTACTTGGTAGATTTCCATTATAACAGGTTAAAAATATCAAAGTATTTTTAACCTGTGCGAAGAATCTTGTCAATCTCGTGTTTGGTGGATTGGGAATATGGTCTCGCAAATTGTCGTTGCTAAAATAAATACCTTACCCGTTTTTCGGATGCATATTAACTTGTAAGACTTTGGGGAATCGTTGGTGAATGAAAAACTCAAAAATAGTAGGTGATTTTCCACAACATCGTTTGATTTACGATTGCAGCTAGGAAAGTTATTATTTGACACATTTGTATTAAAATATTTTTAGTTGCTAAGCAATGTCAACACAGTTTGAGTTGGCTTGATGATGCTTGAGTTGCTTTGATGGCATCTGATGACGACGACTGTTCTATTCGATATCCCGTAATTTACATTTAACTTTTAAATTTACAATGGAAAGCTATCAATTATAATTTGAGATTGAAGTCTAGTTTCTGTAGATTTTATGATTAAATATATCTAGCAATAGCATTAAGGCATGTTTAATTGATCAATTCAAGATTAATTGTATTCTTCATCAGTACCCAAAATGTACAGAAATTTGAAAATCTCAAAAGGGCCACACGAAACCTTCAATAGGGTCACATGTGGCCCGTGAGCCAAGGTTTGGGCATGTCTTACCTAATCATAAACCAATGGAAAAAAATGAAATACAACTTTAAATTGTTAAATTATATTATGAGGTACGATACGAATAAGTAACAGACAGATCTCGTAGAAAACTGTTTTTAAGATACTTCTATTAGAAGACTATATGCTCCACATTGGGAGCGGACATAGATAAAAAGTAAAATAGGCAATATGACTTTGTACGTACTTTTTAAAATTGTAGCTTTGAAAATATAAAAAAAAGTAATGTTTTTACAAAATTACATAACTTTTCAGACACAATTGAAAAAAAATATTTAACAGGGTTAAAATACTATAGTGTAACTGTCAAATGGCTATCTTTTCACGGTTGCATCGACAAAGTTAACACTAATCAAATTCAATCTCAACCACCTGATTGTGGAGTAGAAAATAATGACAAGGGGGGTGATATAAACTGTCGCGCTAACTATCGCGGCAAATTGACATGACAGTTCCTAAGCCATGGTCACCTGTCAATTGCATCACGTGATGGCGGACGATTGCACGAATATGCTCCTAAAATGATGCCACTCATTGGTCATCCGGTTTTGTTGACATTTTGACTGGGAAATAAAACATCTGTTTCAGATTATAGTGGTAGTGTTGGCATGTTCTAGATTTAAATAATAGTGTAGTAGATGAAAAATAAGTGCATACATGTGTTCATTTTGCATAATAGCAACACTATTAAGAAACTGATAAATTATATAATAATATATTATACAAATAATCAATACAATATTATCCTATTATTTAGATGAGATAGCTTATATTTCCATTTCATTAAACCTTTTATTTTTTGATTACTACGACATGTATGCAATAATTGTTATTGCATAATCAATGCAACAGTTATATGTATAACATACGGTTTAAATACAATTTTGAATTAGGTATAATTAAATATACACGTTTTTATTCATTATATAATGATTAAAGATTAAGTTTTAAAAAAATTCAAAAACTCTCAATATGTCCGATTAAAAATTACGGTTCATCTTGAATCACATTAAATAATTAATGCGTGAATTTAAAATGATCTTAAAATTAATAAGTCAGTATGTAAAAACACTTTAAGGCAGTGGTGTAGTGGGGCCAGGTCGGTGACCTTGCACCTGAAAATAAGCCAGCGCGCCACCCTATCACTTTTTTGCAGGGCTGTGGAGTCGGAGTCGGAGTCGGAGTCGTGGAGTCGCGGTGTTTTGGCTGGAGTCGGAGTCGGAGTCGGAGTCGTGAAAAACGAGCGACTCCGACTACTTGATTACTGAAAAATATCTTGACGAACAAGAGAAAATAAAACGACCTCGTTTGAGTCCCAATGTAGTAGACGAAGGAGACTCTATTTCAAAATTTAGAAATGAATTTTACGACGCATTGAAAATAGTAGAAAAAATTGACCGATCGTGTAATTTAAATGTGAAAATGGCAATACAGCGGTTTCCAGAAATTATAAAAGATTCAGCATTGACCGTTACAGCATTGCCGCCAACCCAAGTATCAGTAGAGCGGTTATTTTCTGCTCTTAAAATACTTAAAACTGATTTAAGAGCTTCTACAAATGCAGATTTGATAGAAGCGATGTTATTTTTAAGAATAAATTCAAACCAATAAAGTTTAAACTTATATTTATTATGTTTTATTTATGCCTATAACATGTATAATATGAAAAATTAGGCTATTTTCCGGATTAACTAGTTGATCTGTAATTTAATACACATAAATAGGAAAGGTAGGAAAAAAACTTGACAAAATTAAACTTTTTTTTAGTCAAGTCATAGTCGGAGTCGGAGTCGGAGTCGGAGTCGTGTTGTTGGTAAATGTCATAGTCGGAGTCGGAGTCGGAGTCGTGTTTTTTTTCAACGACTCCACAGCCCTGCTTTTTTGACTTGTAACTTAATTTTATATGTAACTTATTTACCACTACACCACTGCTTTTAGTTATATATTCTACTTGTATAATTGATAACATTATGATACAGAGTTCACCAAGACGGTAAATACGATTTTTTTTCTAATATTTGTCAAAATAACCATAAGTCGTATTAGCAGGTTTTGAAACTATACTCTTCATAATATTAAAAAGGTTGTGGAGTCATTAAAAAATACAACGATTTCAACTTCGGCCTGAAATAAAAACACGACAGAGGAATTTGATTTTGGAAGTCAAGTCTTTTTTATGCGATATTTCGTGGAACGCATCTACCGTAAAAGAGGATTGACTGTAATATACTTTGGAACTAACTTAGTTGTTAATTCGCAATTAACTACCAATATGTGCTGTTACTGCTGTACTATTTTTTAATTATTAATGCCAATTTTCACGAAAAAACATTGTAAACTATAAATTGGAAAGTAGTATTTATCGAAAATGTACACTCAAATTCTTTCTCTTCGTTACAATAATGACAAACAACGCATTCAATGGATATTTTTAAAATGTAAGTTATTAAATATGTAGTTTAAATCAAAGCTGTACAAAATGTTTTGTAACACAATTCTTTCGGGCGACGAGTTTAAATTGGGTTAATTCAAAGCTCAAACTTGACATTGATTGAGCTACGGCGTAGATGCGTCGTTGACGTAGCATAGACAACGTGATTATCAGTGTGGCGTTGTAAAATCAACCCAATAACTCAATATTTAAGACCCAAGGTTTAAATTATCACACTAATATTCCATTTTTAATTTTATTTATTAGATATGCAAGATTTCGGAACACTCTCAAGCAAAACCGTTACTGAGGTTCTGATGCTGGAAATGAAAATGGCTCCAGCTGCAAAAACTTACCTGGTCTCCGGGTATCCAAGATCTATGAGAGACGTTGCTGAATATTCAGACAAGGTAAGAATATAAACAGAATTTACAAGCATTTGATCACGTTACTTACAATTTTTTATGCAATTATTATGGCATCCCAATACCTTTATTATGAATATATTACAGATCAAAATTAATTTAAATCCCAAATCATAACATATTTAAATCGGTAGTGATTATGAATGGTTACAAAAACATTTTTTTAAAGAAATTATATTTACCGAGCAAGATGACACATTTAAATACCGATAGTAATGAATCAGTAAGTATTTTGACGATTTTATTGATAGCTGTATGAATAATACTCATTGAATCCCAAATCGTTCTGCATTTGACTTTAACTCGACAAAAAACCAGTTGCAATAAGACAGGTATTGTAGTATTGAAAAACTTTACAGTTAGTAGATCTTTCTTATATATAAAATGCTGCCAAAAAAATGTGATTAAAGGTTTTCTTAATTCCGTCATGGCCTAACTAGCAAAAACATAGTTACTGTTCAAATTTTAGTCGTGCGAAGTAGAATTCGTGCATTAAATCGTGAAAACATAATAATCATGGCATATATGATACAATTGTTTGATGTTTAAGATGGATTCGGTGGTATTTTTTAAAAGTTAATTTTACAGGTTGTATAACAAATCATCAATTGTTTAGATTTTTTAAAAAACACCTTCAAAAAAACTATCGTAAGATTAAATTTGAATTATAACTACTTACTTACAAATAACAAAATGGATTGTCACCAATATTGATTTTATTTCCTTTATGATATACCCTACATTACACAAGCAATTATTTGGTAATACGTACTATTATTGTTTGTCACTACTACCCTCTTTGTGTTAATTTTAAATTAACCCCAACCTCCATTTTACAATTTGTAAGTTAGAAAATCGAATCAAAATTTATTTTAGTTGTAAATAACACATACATAGTTTGTCTGAAGATGTTTTTGAAAGAAGCGTAGCACGTGTCAAAGTTTGTTACATAGCCTGTGAAATAATGACGTTATCAATATTAATTTTATATTGAATTATAAATAAAATTAAATGAAATATTATAAACAAAACAAAAAAAATATAATACAAAAACCTTAGATGAAAGGGAGATTGGAGCCAGGCTCAATAGTTCCCCATAAAAAGGGAATGGCACACGAACTTTGGTAACTTACATATTTTATTCTTTGAAAATTCTGAAATTATTTAACCTTTCATATGTTCTGTATATTTCAAAATTATCTAATATCATTGTAATCTAAATGTTCTTTTCCCATTGTTGGTTTGAATATCACTCAAGAGATACAAAAAGCTTGCATACAACATAAGCTATCATATGTACATTTTTTAGGTTAAGGATTTGGCAGTGCGTTGGTTTATTATGTTTTACCAAACACAATAGGTACCATTCGGTACCAAGGGCGTCTAAATTTCTTTTGTCTGTCAATTCAAGAGGTACGGTACGCTTTCTTCGAATCTCAATTTGGCACCTGTTTTAATCACAATAAATAATGAGCACGGTTATAATATAGTTCCGCAGTGATGAATCATAAAGTATAAGTGTAATATGACATCATTTGTGATGACGTGCGAAAGATAATGCATTATGTTTTTATTCTACAAAAAAATTAAAACCAATAATTAATATACGGTCTCCCATAATATTTTCCAAAGTTATAATACAAACGATATTCTTAAAAAAGTGTTGATTTATCGAAACGTCCACTGCTTATGCAGTGTTTCATTATTTAAAAAAATGTACCACTATATAGAGTACGCTATTGAGCCCATGAGATGCGAAGTGAGCCAAGTGGTATTTTTGGAAAAAAATGGGATGCGTTGTAACATTCTACATGTCTTTAAGTATCGTAAAAGTGAAGTGACCTCAGTAAATACACACAGCAATAGTTGCTATCTCTCTAAAATAAAAATAAAATACAATCCATTAAAACACCAAGTTAAGTCGTGATTGTATTTAAAAGTCCAATAGAAAAGTTTTATTATTTTACTACTTGGCTCACTTCCCCTCTTGAGGGCTCATTTGATGCTTGACAATGTGTGTGTAAAACTCTTTTCCTTAACGGGTAGATAGAGCAATGCATTGTTGTGATAAACATAACAATAGAATGATTGGGACAATTATAATTTTTATGTGAGGTTGTTTATGAAGTACTTTTTTGTGATAGCTTACTAATATGTATATCCTACACGAAAGCTATAGGTACTATTATGTTTACAATTGTGCCACTTTTTGTGCATTTTTTTGACGCAAAAGTGTCACACCGGGGTATTGATCTTGACATTAAAGCGTGGCATCAATTTTAGTTATATAAAAATACAATAGATAATTCCATTAAAAAATACTCTTTTTATCTAAAGTTTTTAATAGACTTCAAAAACAAGTGTTATCAAAATACAATTTAAATAGTTTAGGTGCAATTGTATCTGAATTCTAATACAAAAAAAATCTTTTGGTTTAAATGGAATAATATTATATGTTTTATGTTAAAACAAAAAAAAAGGCTCAACAAAATAAGTGTTAATATGGCGTACGCTATGTTTTTAAATAGAGGCTTAATTGTGGCCTTTAGCACCATTTAAAAAAAAAAATCAATTAATCCATTATAGCAGATACTCGAATTATTCTAAATCAGTCATTTTATTATTACTTTTATCAAGAATAGTTTCTCATTTCACTAAACAAAATTTATGGATATCATACGTTTCACGTATTTTATGCATCCATTTGTCCTTCTGAAGAAAACATGATAGTACAGTCACCGAATTCATTTTGAATTGTAAACTTGAATATTCCATAAGAAAAAATTACAATTAAATTAGTTGTTATATTACATTATGTATGAATTGAATCCATCTATAAATTTTATGGTTATTTTATGTTTTTTTTTAACTAAATTAATGAATTATTTATATTACTAGCGACTGCGTAGAAGAATAGCATACACGTTTAAAATTTGATTCTAAAGCTTGAAAAATATATTTTTTATCCACAAAACAAAAGTATAATATTGAAAAAAATGCTTGCCAAATTAATAACAAAGCAATGTCGATATTTTTAAAACTATATTACATGGCACAGACATTTAGAAAGCAATCATACTGATATGAATAATTATACGTACACGGTTGAATCACTTTTTCAGAGAAACTGGACGCCATTATCGTTTTTTGAAATGACTATCATGTAATGTTTTAACCAAATTGAAAACGAAGCTATCGCCATTCAAGTGGCCGCCATTTATTCAATCAATACCGGTACGGAAATATTAAAAAGAAATGAAATATAAACGTAAACTTGTGCACGATTGACTTGATCTTAATCGACACGAAAACGCTTAAAATGTTTACCTCCTTTAATTAATACTCTTTCGTAGTATTGTTGATAATGTTTCAAGAAACAAATAAAACTTTGTCCTTCAATACAGTCGGGTTGAATTTTTCACTAACAATATTTTTTTATGTCTTTTGTTTATCCATGTCCGCTCTCAATGTGGATCACATGGCCTTTTATGGAGGTATCTCGACATAAATCTTTCTACAAGAACTACTTGTTACTCAGTTGCTCAACCTATTTTTTAAATGACAGTTACGGATAAAACGACTTAGGCCAAGACAAGACAAGTAGTTGGCTAATCACTCTCGCTATACAAACCTTCGAACAGAAATCGATATATCGAGAAGTCTACAAAAATATTATTGTCATTTATAAACATTGTAAATTTTCACTTCATGTCTTTATTTTGAGGTCATCATTTTTAGTAGATAGTTGAAACATACTGTTAAAATATTTATTTGGTTGTCATCTCATTTAGCCTTTTTGTGACAATGTAAAATGATCTAAACTATATTATTTTATTAAATTTTCAGTAAAACAAACAAAACGATCAGTATTTATTTAAATTTACAAACCAAGATACTGACCAAAAGTATTTATTGATTATTTTTAACTGACCGCTTTTATAAACGTTTTATTAACAGTGTATTATGGGCCTTTATGCATTTGGTTACTTATCAAATAATTGTATTTCAAGAAATTTTCTACTTTAAACAAAATAAAATGAAAGTGATGATGATTAATTTCTGTTAATAATATTCTTTTGCTGTATAAGTAAAAAACATTAATTTTACAGTTGTAAATAAATGATTATGTTGTGATAAATTAAGGAGAGAAATTAAACCAAAATTTACTTACTGAGCTTACCGCTTTTCCTATTACAGCTGAGAATATCTTTCGAAAAATGATCGTAAATAATATATTAATTTTGATAGTATGAAACACAGTTGAAAAAACACTGTCATCCCCGAAAAACTATGAATTTTTCAAGCGCGAAGCATTTATTGAATATTATATTTCCTATTTACTGTATCAAGGCCAAGAAACAAACGTAATATTAATATGAAGCTCTAACTAACTATCAAAAAGTTTATTTTAAACGTATTTTCTAGCCTTGTCGTGGTTGAAGGCCTCTGGTTTTCGAAAGAGGGTCTCTCGTTGCGTTTACATTTTGTTTGAATAATAGATTTTAACACATACGACATTGAGGCGTTTTCGATATTGTGCCACTTTAAGTTCAAACGCGCAATAAAAGTTCATGATGTACGTTTAAGGACATACCTAGTTTGGTTTGCTTTATCCCTAATTATTTACCCTAATAATGTGTTTTAATTTCATGTGTTATTTACATAAGAAATTAACCGCATATTTAGCCATCCTTCGATACAATTACAAAGAACACCATCAAAAGTCGTAAATTAAAAGCTTTTCTTTGATGAAATAGTCATCAATTACAGTATGTACTTTTTACCAAAAAAAAATTCAAAGGAAATAATAGACGTATTTATTTAAATTTATAACACTTTGGAAAGGCTTTTTGCGGCAAAACGTTTAAAATATAAAAATAGCTTCATATCATAAAAATAATTGGTCATAAGTTAGCCAGAATCATTTGGTCACTTTTAGGGTGTTCACTGTCAATACTTGGTGGAAAGACATTATATTAATAAAAACACAATATTCCTTTCTACTTCATTCCGCTTTATTTACCGGTTTCGCTGATTGCGAGCATTGTCAACTGATTGCGAGCATTGTCAGTTGAAAATTCTCGCAATGAGCGAAACCTGGTCCTGACCTATTAAATAAAGTGGAATGAAGTGCAAAGGAATATTGTCTTTTTATTAATAGAATCATTTGGTATTAAGCATTGTGAGTCAACTTTTATTCTTCTCACTTCTTCTTCACGTTACTTTTCATAAGTATTTATTTATTATACTTGATATTTTGTCCTGTTAACAGGCCAGGGGTGGGCTGGAGGGTGATCGCAAAGGCTCGCGCGAGCCCCTTGTTAAATATTATTCAGGCCGGCGAGCCCCTTGTTAAGTTAAGATACATATTTTTCTCAGATATTCGCGTTATAAAATCTATTAATACGCAATACATTAAGATTTAAAAAGTTGTAATGCACATATATTGATATTCAGATATTGATATTGAATAAATTACGACATACTGTGTACTGTTGCAAAATATAAGTGTATAAAGATTGTTTAAATATTTATTGGGTATCATCATTCCCCAGAACATCACGAATAGCTTTAAGTTTTAGCGAACCCCTTGTTACCGTATTGGCAGCCCATCGCTGTAACAGGCGGTATCTAGTTGCTTTGTAGCATTTTACAGAGATTTTCTATAATTTAAATATATTTCGACACTTGAAACTAATAAATTAATAATAATTTTAATTAATATATTTTTTTTATTCGATAAACTTGTTTTTTTTCCTTTCTGCATCACACCGAAAATGATATCTTGATATCTCCTCAATGATACAGTTAAGATACATTTTATTTAGATACAATTTGATAGGCAACAATAAATAATAATTACAAATATATAGATATTAATAAAGGTTTATTAAATACAAAGAATTGGTATAATTACAAGTAAAAAAAAACAATTAAATAATAATAACCAAGAATGATAGTTAATGGCAATAATAAAATAACTTTTAATTTTTGAACAGATATGATTTAGGATTGAATGGTGAGGGACAGGGAAGGTAAACTTTTTCTCCAAAAGAAGTAGCAAATTTTTTGAAGTGAGTTGAATTTTCTGGAGACGAAACTAGATCTGGATGCTCGATAAGACCGTCATGGTTATCCCTACATAATGAAAACAATATACCGCTTTCTACGGACATAATCGGACAATTCCAGAGAATATGCTCTGAATCTTGATTACTGTCACCACAAGGGCAGTGTGGGCTAAGTTTGATTTTAAATTTATGTAACTTGGCATTAAACGCACCGTGTCCGGTGATAAATTGTGAGGTCCAGTGGTCCGGAGAGAGCCAGGTTGCATTCTGACGAAAAGCAATATCTGAGAAAAATAAATAGGTAATTCTACCACGAAGTGACTTTGACCATCGACTTTGCCAAGTATTTAAAACGGTTAGTGAGCAGAGTTTTTTCACTTTAATTTTTAAAAATTCTTGTGAATCCAACGGGTGAAGAGTTGTGCGACCAATTTGCGCTGGTTTCCCGTGCAAAAGGTGATGAATTGCAGCTTGTCTTTGGAACTCTAGATCCAATGGAGTAAGTCTTAACATCACAGGAAGACATTCTGTTGAGCAAGTTCGGTAAGCTTTGGAAATAGCCAGAAGGGGAAACCGTTGTCCCCGAAGAAGTATTTGACATATTTCCTGTCGTTGGGTACACCTATATGCCCAACAACTTGCAGCATGACACGCAATACCGAGGAAAATTGAATTGTAATAAAGCCGAGACGTAGGGAATGTTAGCCCCCAGCTTACCCTAGCCATACGAGCAGCCTTTTCGAAGCTTGTCTTAGCACTTGCTATAGCAGTTTTCACGTGGTCCAAGAAAGATATTTTTTCATCTAATATCACACCGAGGTTTCTCAAGGTTCTCTAAACTGGAACTGTGATTGTATTAAACTTGACTATTGGTTTTCGCGTCAGTTTTCCTTTAAGCATTATACTACATGTTTTATGGGGTGCAAATTTTAGTTTGTTGTATTCTCCCCATGCAGCAACTTGCTTTAAACAGTCAGTTGATAGCTGTTCGAGAATGCTTCTACGCCTTGAATAAACATTAATGCATCAACAGCGTATGCTTGTATGTGCGTATTTAATAAAGTACTACTATGCCAATTCTCCTTCTTTGAAATAATAATTGAGAATATGAAAAACACAGTCACTTGGGATTAAAGTACCAGTTTTACTTAAACCCGGATGGGGGTTTTCAATTTCAAAAAACCGTTTTTTTTATTTACAAATATCAGTATTTCACATTACCAAAACTGAATTTTGAATGTAAAGAAACCTTTCCATATTTTAACGAAAGTGGCCGCAATCAACTGAAATACATATTGTAATCCGCTAAGAGTTTTATCAATATTTACGGGCTTTAAAATTGATGAGCCTTTCAATGTATCATTATTATAAGAAACCGCAAGTTATTAATAAAAATCATCCGTTTTATAATATATATATTATTTTATATTTAATATTTAAAAGCCGATTATAGATATTTAAAAGCCGATTTTGATTTACTTGCAAGGTATTGCGATCCCAACTAGTCATACTTTTTGACTTTATAAAACATTTTTTTGTAATACCGTTACTAATATTTGCAATAACTGTATTTAATGTGAAATACTAATGAACCGTTATTGATATATTCGTTAGATATTACTATCTCTAGTATAGAAAAATATCTGCGGTGTCGGAGATACTGTACTCGTTTGACAGGCAATAAAAAAAGAGAAATATGCAGTGTATTTCTTTCGAATATGATATATAGTTTGCGGCCAAATTTTGTAGGAAATCGTTAATACTTTGTATACCGCATAAATTCCGTTCATCCATTTCAGACACATAATGCCAATTTAACAATCGAGTCAGATCAAAAAACAACATTATTTTAGGACATGCGCTCTCGTGATGTCACATGTTATTTTTCGTCTAGAATCGATTTGTTCAATTCTACAGTACACGATATGTAGTTTTTCATTGATAGTCCTTGCCTCCTCTCCACCCTGCTCTATCAATTCCACCCCGGTCTGTAAAGCTGCCCCTTCTCTGGCGGCTATCCCAACAGTTCTATCGCCGCGTCACGCCACTAATCCAATGAATATTATCATTTATTATCTATGACAAATATAATACAGTCTGAATATCAGTATGATTATTACAATATTGATTGCAAATGGCTCTTCACAGTGGCATACTAAAAAACATAGTATTTTTATTAATTACAATTCATCTGCGTATCTATTTCTTTAACATATCTGATTTTAAAAGATCAAGTAACATAAATTGCGTTGAACTTAACCAAAGCTGTAACTAAGCCGAATGGCCATGGCGCCTAGATCAAGGGATAGATTTTGTGCCGAAATGTTGATTTTTCATTTTGACACCCTCTTTGCTCCTGCAGCGCCTCGGCGGTCAGAGCTGTCGCTTTGTTAACCACCTCCTAGCTACGATCCTGTACATAACTCTTAAAATCCCACCTTGACATCCATCGTCATCATCTTTAGATTATGCAAAAAGCTCACAAAATGGCAGAATTGGTTAAAATATTGATATATAAAAAATATAACTCTGTAAAAAAAAACAAAATGTTTTTAGACATTTCTGTAAATAGTTGGTTCAGTAGAAGACCAGTATATTTTTAGCGGTATCATTTGAATCACTCGAGATCAACTCATTTAATTTTCTAGTTAAATAAAAATAATTAAAGATTTAAAATTTGATATGAACTTTGTTGAAAATTCAGCTCAGAACGATCTTAACCAAGTCCAGTTTCTGACGAGGGTTATTTCAAGTGTTGATTTTAATAATTCAAACAAAATAAAACAATATTTCATGAGTAATACCAAGTGCTTAAATATTTCTTTAAAACGAGACGTAGCGAAAGCGATTAGCTAATCACTAGTCCTGTTCTAGTCCTATCTTTCTATCCCTACTCTCTAGAAACACTTAAACAACTGAGGAACAAGCAGTTCTCGTCTTCCGTCGAGATAAACTTAATTAAAATCATTCACGAAAAAAAACTGTTTTTTAATAGGAACTTTAGAAAATATTTGTGTACGCTACTGGCAATATAAAACTGTTTTTTTTCTAATTATCTACAGAGCACTATGCGATTGATTTTGATATAGTTTAGATAATAAAATGTGATTTTTAAATTTTTCTGATTATAATACACGAATACAGTATAGAAAACTAAGCAATAAAGTCAAAATGGTTTTAAGCAAATGTTAGTCATGAAATTACATAACGATTTTCAAATTGAAATAAATAGAAATATTTGCATGTGTCTTACACATTTATTTGCTAAGCACAAATTTTTATTAAATTCAATCTAGAGTAAAAAATATTTAATTAAAGGATCTTTGAATCGTCATATTATATACTTTTTTTGTAATAAGCAATTTATTAAGAAAAACGCCAATAGCCAAGAGTTAAAATTAGGGCATCCAATCCCGGGATTCGGGATCCCGTTAAATTTTTTGATCCCGAAATTCCGGGATTGACACGGCCGCGATCCCGGGATTGAGAAATTTTGAGCGAATCCCGAAAATTGACACGAAATTGGCAAATTCAAGATTTAAAATTCCTTGATGAGCTAAAAAAAAACGAGGTTTTGTGAGAATCGTGGAAAAAGTATAGCAAATCGAGGATTTCAAATTTCTCGGTGAGATTAAAAAAAAAAAACGAGGTTTTGTGAGAAACGCGGAAAAAGTATAGCAAATCGGGGATTTCAAATTCCTCGGTGAGAAAATCTCAATCCCGGAATCCCGGGATTGAAAATTAATCAATCCCGAAATCCCGGGATTGGAAAAAGGCTTCGGGATTGGATACCCTAGTTACAATTTAAGAAAATGAACAAATATGTCAACAATTTTGAATGAACATGATATTCTGAAAGCCAATATAGAATATATTTTTTTTTGTCTTAGTTGCGATTTGAATAAAATATTAAAAAAAAAATCATAATGACTTCAAATATAGGGTGTGAGGTGGGTGTTGGTGGTTTAAACTGTTTGGTATTCAAAGTGTCTACCGAAGTGTGTTTTTTTTATCGTTAGTAGTAAAATATATATTTCTCTACTATTTTGAGCATATTCTTATAAGATTCTCTATCCCTCGCCAGTCTTGTTACTTCCTCCCAGGTCATCTCAGCGTCCCGTAGCTCCGCGTAGAGAAAATTGCGGATAAACCAGATCTTTATTACATAAAAACAAGCACCAAGAGAGTCTGAACTCTGCCTGTCTTTTCTATCAAAACATGTATAGTATGACAAAATTCGAAGTAATTAATTACTGGCAATTAAGCAAACAACAATCTTATAACAACGTACTATCAAGGACTATTCATTTACATAAATACATTTATCCAATTATGTACATTAATTATTAAGAGTAGTAAAAAAACTTGACTGTCAAATAAATACTTTTTAATTACAAAGTTATTAATTATATCTAATTAAGCGTAAGTAAAAATTTCAATTAAAGTCTCGTTCTTTAATTTAAGAAAAACAATAAATGATACATTTGTTCTGACAATACCTAGTTAAACAATAAGTGGCTAACAAAACATTTTAATTATATATTAAAAATGAATTTCAACAAAACAACTATTGAATCAATTTAAAAACACATGTGCTTCGTATATGTACCGGTTGTATACTAAAACTGGTAAGCCGAAAAAAAGATGTTAGCTTTACGTCGTTTTGTTTTCAAAATAGAAAAGCAATATTTGTAGTTGATAATTTTAAGCACCCGGATTCAACGGATGTTTTCAGTTGAAAAGGAAAAGGAACGATTATTTAATTTAATGCCCACTCATTTTCCTAAGCTCATACATCTATGTAAAATTGAATTTTCCCCAGACTGGTGTCGCAACTGCGCCATCTTCGAATTCATCTAAGGTGTGTGTTAAATAATATTCTCACGGTGTGTTTTCATTCATTAGAGCTTTTTAAACACTCCATAGGTAAAGAAAACATATATTTCCACAGTTGGCTCTTTCCCGGAAATCACAACTACAGCTTGCTTGTTAGGTATTTTCTTTGATTAGTTACTTTTTTCTGCAACAAAAACACTGTTTGGGAGTGACTATTGGAAACACGCATGTCTCACGATTGTCATTAATTTTTCACAAAACGAAAACCAATATTTCAAGTAACAATTTAATTGAGGTTAATAATTGTAAAAAAACATATTGTTGAACGTGATTGATGTACAATAAAAATTCATAAGTAAATAACAATTGATTGATTGTAAAACTCAATGTTTAAATACAAGGTTATATTTATTTAATTTTTGAAATAAGACTAATTTCTTGCAGTGATTAATACCTTATACAAATCGTTTTCTCAAATAATTTCTGAATATTCGAAATAAGGTCAACACTTTTTTAAGTGGCACACATATGAATACCTATATATCATTTAGAATTTCCACTAAAAATGTTAAATATAATTTCAATATTAATTGTATTTGAACCCAAGATTCGCCTTTCGGAATCTTTTGGCATACATGTGGATTTCAACTCCGCGCTTTCGAATGACCGAATATTCCGAAAGACTGAACAACCCGAGCCGTTAGTGTCAAAACGTAAGAAAATGTACAAAATTTAATCAGTTATTACTTTAATAAAAAGACAAATTAAATCAGTAAAATAATTTTGAACAGTTATCCATTGATTGTATCGTATACATTTGAAATGCATTTTGATATTATTAAGAAATCACGCGCAAAAATGATTTCATATCATAGTGATCTGAATATTCATTTTTGTAATAAAATAATACCTATTTGACGAAAAAAAAAATTACATTCATGTTTTATGTATAACTTTATTGTATTTACTTAAATTTAAAAAAGTATACAAAAAAAGTTGTAGCATTTAAACACTTATGGGGTATTTAAAACACATTCATTTCTTCAGCGAGCAATTTGATACTACTGTTTTTCATTTTGTATTACATTGTTTTATTTACTGTCAATTTTAATGGGGGTTTTGGCATCTAAATCAGGCGATAAAGAGATAGTGGAAGTAATAACTCAAATAATAAAATACTTATATTAGCACTTATAAAACAATTTTAGCAGCCAATAGCACACTAGAATGGCAGGATCCAACCAAGTGCCAACTTTAAAAAGAAAGCTATTTTCTAAGTTCATATGTATGATATGTTATATCAAGGAACAGGAACAGAACAACAAACACTACTCAACTTAACCTTACTTAACCCAACAGATAAATATTTCATCAGATTGGGTATGTGATTTCACTGATCATTTCACAACTGACAAATTTAATTATAACAATAGTTTGAAGAATAATTAAATTTCACTATAGACTTTCGGTGATAATATATTTTCAATAGTAGAACTAAAAATATGCTTGGATATGATTTCACTAAAACGGTAGTGAAAATGTTGTTTCGATTAAAATACACTTTCGCTGTTGCATATCGACTGTGAAAAGGAAAAAGGACGTAACCCACAGTTTTTTCAAAACAGGTTTTTTCGATAATCACAATGCATCAAATTTGATACACGTTCTATCTAAAGGATACAAGCTGCAAATGCTGAATTGGTATCTAAATTTAGCTTTTAAGTTTGAAAAATATGACGTTGTAATAAATAAAAACCAAGAAAAAAGACTGAAAGATTTTCATAGACACTTTCTTTAATTATTATTAGATTATGTCAATTTAACACCACTTTAGAAGTCTAGGTTCACTTGAAGGTTGTGTATAATTCATAATTTGCATATGGCCCAAAATCATCATAACACGTTTTTTGCGCCTCCTGTACAATTTGATATGTGTGGGTTACGTCCCTTTTCCTTTCCACAGTCGATATACATTACCACTTTGTCAAAGATCGTAGCAAATTTTAAATTGGCATTAAACAACAAATCACTACTTTTTACGCAACCTTGTAAGAAAAGACAAACCCACGTTAAAAATGTCTGTAAATACAGTATTATTTTTATTGTTTTCTACAGTTTTTTAAAAATACACTTTGTTCGTTTGTTTTCGATCCCATTGCTTGAAGCAAACATATTGATTCGTAATAAATTACGCATCGTTGATTTATATACACGTGCGTTGTCGAATTTAGACTGTTTTTCACATGTGTTGGAAAAGGGGATGCCATTGAAATGAAAATATTCAACCTTGAGAAGTGCCAAGTAATTCATAAACGATTGTTTGGTTTTTGTAAATCGGTAGCTTTCAAAGTTAATTCGTTTTGATTGTGACGGACAGATATGTTGAAGAAGTAATTAAATATGAGGCTACTGAATTGACAGTACTATGTTAAATGATTGCAGCGCAATAAACAAGTCGACTTCACATTATCGATGGCTTAGAGTAGAGGTTCTTAACCATGTGCCCGAGGGTGCACATGAGTCCGCGGAGCTATTGTCATACGCCCTTGCAAAGTATGTAACAACAAAAATTGATGATTGTTTACGATTCAGATGATCATTTAACTCCCAAAATTAGGACATTTATAATTTAAATGCAATTTCAAATATAACACTAATTGTGATTTGTTATTTCTGTACTCTTTATTGAATTGCATATATTTTGATTTTTTTAATGTCCTCATAAGCATATAAATCTACAGTTTACCGACTATAGCAAGTGAGCAATAATGTAGTAAATATAAAAGATATGACTGAGATCTTGTTTTTTTTATAAGTCGAGCCACTGTTATCGCAAAAGTCTCAAATGCGTTGAAGCAAATTGTTGTGTTTTTATTTTCATCTGCAGGCAATAATGATTTAGACACTAAAGATGAAAGAGTATTTTCATGTAACTAGGGAATCCAATCCCGAGCCAAAATTTTGATCCCAGGATTTCGGGATTAGAATTTTTCGATCCCGGGATCAGTACATTTTTTTTAAAAATAAAAAATGATAATATTGGTGAAAAATAAATTAAAAAAATTATTCTATATTATATAACCAGCTGTAAGCTGCCAATACGTTACCAAAAAGCTCTCTTAATCTCAGTAATTTGCGATTTAAAGGTGAATGAGTGGATTTTTTAATTACTCGTAAAAAATAAGTGAAATCATTATTAAACTAAATTAATATGCAAAAATACGAAATATAACTTATATTGGTTAATTTCGATAACTGAAAAAAGCAATCACCTACTTCAGACTGCAAGATTGAAGATTTCTAAAATTGTTGTCTATATATATATACATTCTTAATAATTTTATTGAAGTAAATAGACGTCATTTAAATATTTAAATATTCCCAGAGTACCAAAGCATCGATTGTTTCGCCATTTAATCAAAGGTTTCGGTTTACGGTACAAAATGAATGTTTATGAATAATAAATTCCGCAAAACAAACACTATTGATATCTGGTAACATTGATTGATGTAGAGAACTTTACTTTATAATAACAAACAATAAATATTGTCGACAAATGCATTCAAATACAGTACACGTGCGTATAATGCATTGAAGAAATTTAATAATTGGCATCAAATTACCTTTTCGACTGCGATACGCTCTTATCGTAAGTCTTATCGCAAAGATAAAGTCTTAGTAATAAAATTGGTTATCGTTTATTGTATATGCTTGAACTGCCGACTTGAAAACCAACACGTTTCTGTTTTAAAATCAATCCCGAAGTTTCGGGATTATGTCTTCTAATCTCGGGATTGAAATGTATCGAAAACTGTACGGGATCCCGGGATCCCGTAACTACATATATGTAACTCTTATTATCTTGAAATTACATACATCAACATATAACTAAAAGTATTGAATAACGACCCAATTTTTATTTCGTTATTTAAAACAATATGTATGAATCATTTCATTGGCCATTGTTCAATTTTGTGTAATAGAATAGTTTATGACCTTCTACCCTCCTGGGATCATTACTGTTGCCACCCTTTTAAGCATCGCAGTGTTATCCTTTATAACACCGATGACCTAGTCTACAAATGGTTTAAATATAATTTAAAGTAACTTAGTCATATTTTTAATACCTTTTAAACTATTATACACCATTATGGCATTGTCATGTTTCTTACTATGTTAAATTCAATTAAGTATCTATTTTTATCAAAAGTTTATCATAATCACAGCACTGTTAGCCCTAATTTTTGACATTCATAATGAGTGGCATATTAAGCCCGATTTGAATCACAAATAGCTTATGCAGGATATCGTTTACAATGAAACACGGCTGCAGATTTTACATATTACGTTTTTATCTACATTAGTAATTTTATAAGATACCAGAAATATCCAGCTTGCATAAAAATAATACACAATAATTTTGTAGACAGACAAAATGTATGATAAATGCTTTTCTATTAAGTGCAAAATAAACGCTTTAAAGATCATTCATGTACGCAATATAATAATAATATCGTTTGACATATACATGTAAAAAAATAAAAATATAGGATTACAGAAAATATTTCAGTCACCAAAAAATCAATCATGCGAAATATAATACTAACAGATATTTATCCTTTCGATTTACATTTGGAAACAATATAATAAATACACCGGTACGTAATTTTCCACCGTTTTTCAGATCAATTTTTGTTTCTTAGCAACAGATTTACACGGCTTATTTCACAATGGATATTGGTTATCAATCATTTATTCGATATAAAACAAATATCTTTGAAATTTAACAGCTTAAGCTCTTAAGATAAAGGGTGAAATATGATAGTTATTAAGTATTTATTACCGATAAAAACTCATATGTCACCGTTTGAAAACACTACTAATATATCCATTTATCGGTTAATGAAACATTTTAACAAAAACTGTCTTACTTTCTTTTCTCGCTATTAGATGTCAATGTTTACGATTTTCATGAGGTTTTAATTTCTGCCACAACATGAAAAAAAAACAAAAGGAATAATGCGATTATATTTTTAGAGAAAAAAATGTTAAAAGAGCTTTAAAATATTCAATGGTTTTTGGCAAAAAATAGTCATGGTAATGTAAAACTACAGTGTACCTTAGTTATGGAATTTATATACTGATACATCTAACAAAAATAACAACAACAACAGAAGAATAAAAACTTACAGCTGGTAAGGATTCCGTGTCGAGATAGCCCGAGAATAAACTTCCGGGAAATCGAAACTTTTTACCATTTATAAGTAATTTAGACTCACAATTTCTGATTGAAAATATATTATTTGTTTCAAAGTCACTGCTCATAACTTGCTTCAATTGATTATTACGGCTACTCTGCAACGTATTAATGGATAAAAATCCATTCAATGTTTAGAACTGAATAAATAAAACTAGTAATATATTCCTGTTTAATGTATTCAATCAAAACATAATTTCAAAAGAGTTTTTATGAATGTGTTTTAAAAAATATATATGTGTATCGTGTATAGAAATAAAGTGAAAAAATATTATATAGATCTAGATATTTTTTCACTTAATTTCTATACATGCAGTTCTACTAAGTTAATCTCAATTCATTCAATAATGTATAGAAAAATTCTTAGAAATATTTTTTTATAAACAAATTCTACAGTACTACGGGCTCAGATCACGATAATACCTTTCTTGGAACCCATCGATTAAGTCAGTGTCTGCCAAACTGTGTGTCGTGGCACACTACTGTACCGCAAGAAGTCCCAGGTGTGCCGCGGTGGAAGAAGCCTTAAAAATGTAAATTTTAAATAATGCCTCTTCGGTACAAAATCGAGGATTTTAAATTCCTCGGTGTGTTAGAAAAAAAAAGAGTTTCAGTGATAATCTGCGGCATCTTGGTGCGCCGAGGTACTTGTTCCATTCATCACTGTGCTGTAAAGGAAACAAGTTTGGTAGACACTGGATTAAGTAGAGACGATCTAAAATCTAGCTCACTATTATTGTGTTCACTATTAATTTTTGCTGGAAAAGTATTATTGAAAAAATAAAAAATACTAATTCTACACCCTTTTCGCTCATTACGAGTTTTATCAACTAATAAAAATATAAATCTGTAATCTAAACTAAAGACTTTCATGTGTCTTAGTGAAAATATCATGTCTAAAATGCGTACAATAAATTGTTTTATATATATACTGTAATTGTTTGTATTATTTTATTATCAGATACAAGTGGTGAATGGAGTAATCTTGGTGAGCTGGAGACAGAAGGTGCTGGAGCGCCAGATAGAATATGGAGCCAGACTGGGTCACGTGGTGCTGAGTCTGGCACGGATGGAACTGACCAATTTCTACAAGAACGTCATGCCAGTGGCGGACTACTTCGATCAGAGCAATATGCTCATAGCGGTTAGTTTTGATTTTAAAAATCAATTAACAATACTTATCGAGATTGTAATTATGGTTCCATTAATAAACAGAACATGAGAACATAGACAATTCAGAACACATTCAATTTTTAGTTGAATGATACCTGCTTCTTCTTAACTATTTATTGGAAAAATATTATACATTAATTGAATATCATACAGGTAATAATTTCAACGTGCGCTTTACTTTATCAGTCAATGGCGACTATTCGTCGAATATAAGTGTATTTAAGACAATTTCAGATTGAAAGTGTTATTGATATGCACGATTGCTGTTTTATTTATTGTATCTTATACGATATAGAGATTACTAATTGATTGTAAAACATCTGTACATGTCATCATTACTTAATACATCATTTTCAAGGGCTTAGCTTTCTTCTAAGACTTAATTATAGACTCCATACATTTGTACGTTTTGTGATGTTCTGTTTTATCCGGTTACCTTTTGTAAGATGGTGTGGTTTTGTACTAAAAACATGTACATATATAAATTAAGACAAATATATAATTTTTGATTGATTACCTTAGATCATTTTTTTGCGTTTGTATATTAATTCACGAATCTTATTGCTTAATATTGTTTCAAGTAAAAAAAAAGGTAGAATTAATCTTGTGTTGCCTCACAATAAAATTAATGGTTGTGATGGTTTATTTACAATGTAAGTAAAAGTCGGACATTGTAAAAAAATGGTAAAACAGGCATGTATATTTAATCAAAAGTTCTACGTCCTCTATAAAGGTTAACTAGAGATGTCATTTCTTATGTTATTAGTCAGTGAGTACTCTAGGTATTAATATGATTAACATTTATGTTGGCTATAAATTCAAATACAAATCCTCACATTCTAGTTTATTTAAATTCAACTAAGGCTCATAAGATTTGCTTTTCAAAACAAAAATTTAGCCAACAAAAGAAATGCTTTCAGTTTTAAGTTGAATTATTTTATATATTACTCAAAAATCTAAATTATTTCTTATTATGATTACAAAATACAATCAAAAATAACATCAACGCTGTTAAGATCACGTATTTTTATTACTATTTAACGTTTATTTGCTTGTAGAAATGGAAAACAGATTTTGTTTAACGGAATGAACAAATTGTTGTTATAAACACAAATTGGGTTTCATTGCTTAAAAAATATATTTTATTTAAGTTTCACTGTTGTTGATCATGTAATATGGCAGTAATATTTGTAAACAATTACTGTAAGTACATACATACATGCAAGACTTAAACTAGTCCAATAAATAAATGAAATTGTCTATATAAAACTATTTCAGACCTATCCGTTAGTCAAAACTGCACCGTGAAACAAACTAAAAATATATTTTTAATGATAGATAACTCATTTAAATAATTACTTTATATTAAATTGATATTTGTAGTTAACTATTTTACTGTTTCCAATTTGCAACAAACGTGACTGAATGTTCATTGAGCTAACGGTATTTTCGCATGATTCCATATTGACAAACAGTCATTTGTTTCATAGTTTATTCCAGACATATTTATTATGATTATTATGGCTGTTTAAATAGCTACTAATCTACATATTAAGGACCAATAAGAAACTTGAATGTATCCATAAAGTGACACATTTATTTACTCGGCGAGTAGTCAAATTACATTATCATATTTCTTCGTATATAGCATAACTACACCGCTTAGAAACAACAAATAACTTTATAAAAAACCGTTGCCGTTCTGTTAAATCCAAACGGTCATATTTTAAATCATTGAAAATAAATACGCTCTAATTCGAAAAATACATTCTAATTAAATTAAAATAAAATAATCTTTTAATTATAACCTCATGTATTTATCGTTGAACAGTTGACCATCGACAACTTTGACAAACTAAAAGCTATTTAAAACATCGGTTACGAAAATTAATATCTATATTAATTTTATATAATGAAGATGGGTAGAATAATTATTACAAACTGTTGGACACTTGTAATAAATTGGATTGAAAAAATGTAAGGTCATTTTGTATGAAAATGAAAAAATTCAGTTAATATTTTTGGTATATAACATTTCATATCATAATACAATTATAATGACTTTTTTACAAATCAAACTGCGTGAAAAAAGCTGTAGAAGGCATGTAAACCAGTGATGCACAACCTTAACCTTCTAGCGGGCCGCAAAAAACAAATTTTCGTGGGTTCGGGCCGCAAAGAAAAAAAATATTTAAAGTACGCTCAGTCCTTTTTTTGCACGGAGCATATGTACGTTCCATGTAAAACAGCTTTACAAAAAACCGTGTAAAAAAGATTAAGTGAATTTAGATAAATGATTGATAGATATTCATTACATTATTTTGGCCGTGTTATTTCGAAAACGTAAAAATAAATAAGCCATACAAAAATACAAAGTATGTTGAGTACATGCTCATTAAAAATCGTTTCATTGTGAAATATTTATATTTCATTTATATTTAATTCAAAAGTTAATGCGATCTTGGTCTTTGTTAATTTTTAACTATTTTCTTTTAATCTGACATAATATTTGAGGGCCTGTTTCTATAAACCGATTTATTCTTCTTCATTGAAGAAAAAGTTTGCTTACATTTAATATATAAATGTTTTACGTGAAAAAAATATGTAGAGAAAAAGATTGATGGGCCGCCACAAAATTCAAAAAGGGCCGCATGCCGCGGTTTGTGCATCACTGATGTAAACAAAAAAATGAATCTTGGAATTTCGCATCATCAAACACAACGGTCATAAGCAATAATACATTTTTCAGTAATCTCGGTTCTATAGAGTAGTTGACAGATGAAAATTCAAAGATTATAGAATTTTTGGAATAAGTTAATAATAATAATTTCAAGAGTAAGCAATCTTTTCCTTAGCTAGATGATTTCAACCTCTTTCTAGACGCTTAGGGATAGCAATATATAACTTTTTAGCAATATATAGCAATATGTAAAAGTTGCATGATGACATATAACAAACTAGAAGATTTTTTAAAAATAAAAGTTCTATAATCACGTAGAAAACAGATATTGTAAAGCCATACAAAATGCTTTAAAAATACGCATTTTAAATCGATTTTTTTCCTATAAAAAATATTATTTAATAAACGTCTTAAAGGTGTCATATGAAACTATTTGTTTTGGATTTTCAATGCTACGTCAGAATTAATAAATTATACTGTTCCGTTTTGTCCACGAAGTTTATGAAATCAATCGAAGTCGGAATACATATTATTAAATATTCAAAATTGTGTCGGGGAGTATATGAAATTGTTAACAAAACTTTCTTCTCGCTTGTCTACAATTGAATAAAATCTAAATTTCTGGCCATTCAATCGATTTTTTTTGTAATATCATAAGAACGTTCGACGAAGGACGCTCGTTAATGGAAGGTCATGGAAATAAGAAACACTGACTTACCACAATGGACAAATGGATTGGCTAGCTGTCAATTTATATATTAGTATCTCATACATAAATCAATCAAAATATGGTTTCGTGAAATCCTTGTGAATGAAATTGTTAAGCGAAGGTAAACACATATTAAACATAAATTCAGTGATCTTTTTATCGTGCAAGAATTTTATGTTCGATATTTTTTTTTACTGGCTGCCACCTATTTAGGGTGCACACGACACAATGTCAATGTAGAAATGATCAGTGTAGAGTATGTAAGATACAATTCTCTACAGTTCAATCAATGTCTTTCCAGCGAAGATTTCCATTAACTTCATTAACGCTGAATTTATTCATGTCTGTATTATTGTTATGTAAATACTAGTCTTAATTTTCAATTGAGATGCTAAAACTAATTTTCTGCAACCATGTAAGACTTAAGTAGGATTACCAGATTTCTATTAAAACCTGAAGATTTTTTTGACGAATCAAAAGCTCGGGTTTCTGGCCTTATCTTCGGCGTTCGGACGAAAACAGGAAAAAATAACTCTCACTTATTTTTTCAACTTTTTTTGGGCTATGGCAATTTTAATTTGTTTCTCTAACCTCATTATACTTTTTATTGTTTTATAAAAGGCAACAAAATAAATGGTCAGGATTTAAATCAATTTGTGGTTGGAATTTAAATCATCTTTTGGTCATAATAAAATTCAATTTTTGGTCAGAATAAAAATGTTGACGATCAGAATAAAAATACTATCGGTCCGAATAAAATTATTAAACGGTCAGAATAAAATCTATTATACGGTCAGATTTTCATAAACATTTTGATTGCGTCGATTTTTCAACACTTCATGTGCGAAAAAATTACTGCACATTCGACATATTTTTTTTTTAAATTTCAAATTCTTGCTGTTTATTTCGGAAATAAATACAATATTCCCAAATATGCAAGACTTATTCGACATTTTTTAAAATATTTTACGGCAAAATCGGTCCAGATAATCTTTAAAAAAAAATGTCGAATATGCAGTAATTATTTGAAAATATTATCAGATAATATTTTTTTTTAATTTTGAATAAGTACTGCATATTTGAGCACATTGTATTTATTCCCAAAATTCACAGCAGGAATTTGAAATTTAAAAAAATATATCTGAACCGACTCCGCGGCGAAATTTTCATCATCCTCTGCTTAACTTTAAAATTAAAAATTGCCTGTATCTTATTTTTAATGTCATCATTTAATTTCATCGTGTAATTTGCTAATGTTTCATGTTAATGTTCTTCTTCTGTTTTAAATACAATAACATCAGGTTTATCAATGCAGTATAAAATATATAGTCAAGTTTAACATTGCTGCCATCTTCTTTTTACAGTATTACAGCGATAATAATCCTTTTCCTCGTCGTAAAGAAGATCCGTTAACCGTTGCTAAAAGATGGGAACTAGTATATTATTGTCTCTGATGGGAACTGTCAATTGCTGTCAATTCATCCTTCACAATACTAGTGATTTATTCAATGACCGTGGCGCTAGTAGCAACGCTCGCCCATTGGACGATTTGCCGGAAACAACTTCACTTCGCAGTTTTGCACCAATAGCATCGCAATACGATGACATCATTATCATCAAAAAAATTCTGACCAGTTGTCAAAATAAATATGACCAATGTCATATAGATTCTGACCATTTAATATAAATTTTGACCACTTAATATATATTCTGACCATAAATTATTTATTCTGCCCTCTGTTATTCTGACCGATACATTATGACCATTTAATATATATTATGACCTATGTAATATAAATTCTGACCAATGTATTAAAAACTCTGACCCATATTGAATTAAAATTCTGAACGTTTAAATAGAGACCGAGCCAATATAAAATACTTATTGAATAGAGTATTATATAATATAATATATTCATTTCAGTATACTGTCTCGTTGATTGTCGCTAAAAAGTATGTTATTCGTATTTTAACATTAGTTGATTTTTTTCGAGGCTGTCTAAATGAGTATTTTCATCAACGACATTGAATAGTTATAAAAAAAACATATTGATATATTGAATAGATATTCGTATTTGATATTAAATTAAAAAGCAGACAATTTTGTCTAGAAAAAAACGGCTTATTTTTCTATTATTTGACGCATAGAACAGTGGCGGATTAAGCAGATGGGAGGCCCCATGCGCAATAAAATTTGGAGACCCTGTTTTTCAGACATTAAAATGTCAGAAAATTCTAAGTAAAATAGTAAACATACATAGAAAACTGAACAAAAAGTATATGGGATATAATATATAAGCTATTTTTGAGGCCCCTAAGATTCGGAGGCCCCAAGCGCGCGTCTCATTTGCTTATAGGATAATCCGCCACTGGCATAGAAGTATAGAGATTCTCAAACTATATTCGTATTGAATGAATAAAATCTTCTTTATACACATTTTTTTAATGAATTAGCAAGTTTTAAGTCTTGTGTTGTTTTATTGAAATTTTAAATTAAATTAGTCGAATGAGATAGATCAATTTGTTTTCAAACGTTAGTATTTTTTTAAAACGTGGATGTATACTATAAGTAAATCCGATAATTTGGTATATCGAAGTGAAAGAATTTTCAGTTTCGATTATTTAATTTTATTTATCATGTATATTATATTTTGTCCCTTAATTATTAATATCTAGCTTTCAAGAAAATTGAAAAGTAATTAACTTTGACGATTGCCTTATTCGAATACTAATATTACTTATTTTGTTTTAAAGGTGTGTTCTAAATTATAGTTTTACGCACTTTCATTATTAATTGAGCGTTGTTACTTATTTTTAAATTTCCATCACAAATAAGTCAAACCAATTAAAATCAAATAAATACATACGTTCAAGTAAAAAAATTTGACCATCGTCGGTCAAAATTATTGATATTTTTTTAAGTGGTTTCGAAAACAAACAATCTTTTGATTGAATGAAAATTTCACATGTTAGTTCATAGGTTCCCAACCTTTTTCGGGTGGCGACTCTTTTTTAAAAAGCCATGTGACTAGGCGACCCCCCGAGGAATTTGAAATCCTCGATTTCCTATACTTTTTCCCCGGATTGTCGCCGAAACTCCTTTTTTTTTAGCTCACTGGGGAATTTTAAATCCTCGATTTCAAAATCGAAAAAAGTTGGCGACCCCCCAGAAAACCCTTGGCGACCTCCAGGTTGGGACCCCGTGTTTTAGTTGATCCTTTACGGTTAAAAATAACGTATAATGAATTGATCTTATTATTTTCGATGGTTTTAGCGGTTACTTTGTGGAAGTCCAATTTAATTATTTTTTTAAATTTAACTTTGTTATTCCATGTGTTGTGTTACAAAATGTGCCTGCGTGCAGTAAAAAAACGTAAAACACCGACTTTTATTTTGTAATTTTTAGCTTAAGAATAAGAATCAATTTTTAGTTTATTCGTGAGAGTTGCGATGTTCTGTTTAATGCTGCATCTCAAATAGTCAAAACACGATTCACATTTTTTAAAACAACAAGTGAAATAACAAAAAAAAACAATTCAATTTTATAGTTTTCATCTTAATCCGTAAAATTAAATTATTCTCAAATAAAAGCAAAATATTCAATAAACAATTGGGAAAATTAAATTGTAATGTAATACGCTGGCTTCCGTGGCATTTTTTAAATGGATTTATCGATTTCTGTAAGAAGGTATTGGTATTTTTAATGTCTGAAATTAGATTAAATCTGATATTAGTCTACCACTAGTCCTCGCCCTTGCCTTATATCCTTACTCACTTCGAAAAAGAGAGTTTGGGAAAATGAGTAACAAATAGTTCACGTAGAAAAACTTCTATTTAAATACCTCCATTAAGAGGCAATTTGCTCCACACTAGGGAAATGTGAACATATTTTTTTTTATATAAAATGAAGATGGATGGCATTATTATTCCAATGGTTGTGTTACTTATTAGGACCCTCAAGCTAAGTCTAACACATACATTGATTCTAATTTAAAATTTGACATCAGCTGTTATTTGCAAATACTGAAGATTTGGTCATACTTTAAGTTTTGTACATATTTGTTAATTTTTGAAATAAATATTTTTCGTATGTACCTAAGAAGTGTTAATTATTATTTTATTAATTTACCAAATTTTTACAGTTGTCGTTTTAAAATCAGCCAAATTGATTTAAAATACGCATCAAACGTAATAATTTATCCAACTATAGCAGTCTTAAGTTCCAAGCAGTGTTGTAGAAAAAACAGCAAAAATAAGCGGGCCGTTAAATCCCAGCCTCTCCCAACAAATTGTATGGCGGTTATACGTAGATCAACTCTAAATTCCAATTTATGAGCTTATTTTTCGTTGAAAATAACATGTATGTTTGAAAGATTTCTTGTATGAATATTCTGTGATTCTTTGGTGTTATTAATTTACAATTTACGATACATAGGAAGGGTCATATATGCAAATTAAGTAATGATTGTAAGAAATATAGCGAATGGCAAGAAATGCGATGTGTGGTATAACAAGTAAAATTTAACTTCCCACTATTAAGTATCACAGTTATATAAAGTATTAATTATAAATTACATAAAACAACAGTACAAAGCGGAATTCATATTATATTATTTACGATTTTTACGCCTATTGTGATATTATGAAACAAATGCTGCGTCTTATCATATAATAATGGCAATATACCAAGTAAATAATGATTTAACCAATAACAATATTTAAAAAATAATGAAGTGAAATGTGTTACCCTAGTTTGACTTACTGATTTTTGATTACTGATATGACTTGAGAAATCCTATGGAAAGGTTGAGTAACGAACCAGTGTGCACAAATAAATTTTGAGATTGATTAAAAATCCAATAATGACGTTGATTTTTTTAATGAACTATCCAACCTCATATTCTGTATTGAAATATTGTAAAAAAAATAATTTTAATAAAATGATTTGCCTTCTTTATTTGCTTTTGTTCTCCGAGATTTTTCTTCAAAAACCTTAGAAAATGTGATTTTTTTCTTATTTTGAAAAAGATGTAATTGAAAAGATATATAATTACAATATAAATATGTATTTCCTACAATATAACAGAAATAAATGGTTTCATAATGATGTGATATTACTTTGAACATTATGAATCCGGCCCGCTCATCTGAAAAAAGTACCTGTTTTCAACTCTATAGCATGGCTTGCACTATAGGGGGCTTTGATCCAACCCATGTAATGGATATTTTAAGCATAAATCTTTAAGTAAGTATTGTAACTTTTATTAGTCAGGTTAATTTAATTTAAAAACAAATGCTGTAAGCAAATTTGACGCTTGTTAACAAACAAAATTATATTGTATTAAGAAAGAAACATTTTGACCAAAAAAACATTCAATAAATCAAATATTGATGAATATTGATCACCAATGTTTCTACTTTAATACACATATCATTAGAATAGTTTTGTTGAATTTTTCATTTATTAAATAATATATTAATCTAGTTATTTACTAAATAAGTGTGTCATGTAAAAACTGTAATAATGTAAAAAAAATATGAGGTTAATGGTTTTCGGTAAACGATTCTAAATACTATAATTTCTTCGAATGACGACTAAGAATCGAGTCCTTTACAATCGTTTCCCAGAAACGGTTTGTACACACACAATAAGACTCTCGGGTATCGTTCGATATTTCGCCGATGTATTTTGTATGAGGCGAAAAATATGAATAGTTAATCGCTCAAAATTATAGGTTGACTTTGGCTAAGTGGGCGTCTAAGAGAGGAAGCAAGGAGAAACGTTTATGTACTCGGCATTAGTATTTCATGAAACTGACCATATAACTTGTACCATGCAGTTGGTCAAACTGGTATTAAAAGCAGATATTATTTGAAGAAATAATCATTGGTTGTAGTCGTTGAATCATAGAAGTACTTTGATTTTTACACGTATTATACGACCGCATAACAATTTTTATGACAATAGCTTATTGAAGTATATTATTTTGTCGAGAAGGTATAATGAATTGTATTGATCAAGCAGAAAGTAAAAAGATGATATTTTTTCCAAAACAATGATTTTTTGACTGCGTGTTTCGGTAAAAAAAATATGTAAATACTAATTGAAATTCTTTCGACCGGTGGGATTCCGGCGTCCCGGACGTCCGTCGGGTACTATCCATAGAATGTACTCGGCGGAACTGAGGGATGCTGGCATGTCATGGTAGGAAGCAAAGCTATTGGCGGGAGACAGGGAAACATGGAGGTGCCGCGTGGCGGCCATATGCTCCACATAGGGAGCGAACATGGCCAAAGAAGAAGAAGAATTGAATTTATCCCGGTTTTAATTTAAAGTCTTAATTTAAAATTGAAAGTCTAACTATAACTAACAAATTTGATTTATGATATGTGTTAAATTATGTTCCGTTTATGGATTCAGGTAAACGGAGAACGAAATCCTGGAGAAGTATACAAAGACTTCAGAGCAGCAGTACTGAAAGTTCTAGGTGCACAGGAAAACCCGTCGGCAGCTGCCAACGGTGTGACAGGAGCCGGAGCTGATGGGATTCCAGGAGAAATAGTCGGAGTAGATCCGGCACCAATGATGCCTGCTGCAGTGCAAGCGATACCTAATATTATGCCAAGAGTTGATTCGCAAGTGAGTATATTATTCGATATAAGTATTTCTGTCAAAAATGTCTTCGTTTATGTTCTTAGTGGGGTCGATTACTTTTAAAACCTTTTTCAAACAATTTTTCGGCATATTAAGTACAAAAAAATTGTATGCGTTAAAATTATGATAAAGGATTGCAAAACCTTGATCCCAGTCATTTTCTGTTTTTTGATTACCTAAATATCGGGCACAAAATGGTATACAAACATATACTACGCTACAATAATTGAACGTTGTTTCGTTAAACACAACTTGAATCTGAATGACCCGTTGAGATTAGCAATTTCAGTATTGGTGAAAGACCGTATTCAGATTTTAATAGAAAAAAATAATAAATTATACGTGTGTACGAAAAGTAACGTTTAACACCTTTATTTATTATTTTATTTGTCCTATTTTGCAATTGTGTTCATTTTTATTTATTACGTGTCTCTTAATTTGGTATTATGTACTTGAAGATGTAAGTATGATGTGTGACCAATATACTCAATTTAACTGAATTAGATTTAAGTGAGTAATTCTCATTGCACTCAAATGGTCAAAATGAATATATTATGTTATTGGCTTATTAATTGTTTTCGAAAATTTGTAATGTTGTTATAATGTTGACTAATATAAAAAAATAGCCAAGCAGTTTTTTTGGATCCAAATTTTGTTGGATCGAGGCACACAAAGTTGTCAAACATTTTCATCGTGTTACAATTGAATAAAATAAAAAAAATCAAATGAACCTCTTATACATGTAATCATTGCCGCCATTATAAGGCCTTAACAAATAAATAACACATATTGATCATCAATCGAGCCGGGATCGAAATGAGGATGAATGACTGAATTGTAATGTATTTGTTGATAACAATAATACAAAATTTAAAGACATTCATTTTTAATATTTGAAATATACGACCAGAACTATTGATTACAATAATTGTCCCTAGAAGTTGTTCGTATTGCTAACACTAATGTCTGTGTTCATTTACGTTGACGGTGATTATAATCGATTACGTTGACAATGTAAAATAAGTTTCAATATAAATAAATCAATAAATTTATAAAAAAATATTATACATTCGTGTATAGACGAGTGTAATTAAGTTATAACATTCAATTCAACAAAATGTATGTTCCCAGGAGTTTGATTATAATTTAAATATTTTGCATTTCTGTGAATGAATCATAATTGTGATGTACATATTTATTACAGATTTTAGGATGACATTACAATACATATTAAATATTCCTTTAAAAATCCGTATGTTTGACTGTGTTGTATAGCAGTGTTCTTCAACCTATGGTCCGCGAGAGTTTATTACCAGTCCGCGGATATTTTTTTTTACGTGATTATCTCCTCGATGTTGATGCACAATGGTGAATGAACTGCCATCTGATATCTTTAAGGTGTCGGCTATCTCACGCAACTTCAATTTACGATCGGTCAAAACTATGTTGTGGAATTTTTTGATGTTTTCTGGAACAACTGCTGAATTTGGGCGACCAGAACGCTTGGCTTAGAAATCATGAAATGAGCGTTCAAAAATCAACAAACTACTTCTCTGCCATTTGTCTTGACTCCAAATAATACTATTTTTTCCCATTAAAAAGCAATGCTTTATCAACACACGAAATTCAGATTTTTCCATTGTTTTGAAAATTACAAAAGTAACGTCACTAAAACCACTGTAAATTGTGAACTAAACGTCAATTTTTATGAAAGTTTGACACGTATTAGTTGAAGGTTAGTACTTCCTGAAAATAATATGGATTTGTCAATAGGTAGTGGCGTTATCTATATGTGATCCTACGTACTTATTGAGTGATGTTGGTTGACACCGGTCCGCGAGATATTTTTCCAATTTTTACTGGTCTGCGGATGTAAAAAGGTTAAAGAGGACTGTTGTATAGAACAACACATTCCGAGTACAGATACAAATGATCTATCTGTGTCTGCCCATTGTAAGAATCAAGCGCATTCAGCGAATTTGGGCCGGCGGCACCAATAATTTTTAATAATCTATGCTTGTTAGTGTAAAAAAACTAAAATATACAACTATACTTGTATAATATGTATAAAAAACACTTCAGCATCTGTAAAACAATTTTCCATTTGACAGTTACTATTTCAAAATTAAATTTGCTATGAAAAACCTGACAAAAATGTTAATGATAGTATCAATATATTTGATTTCAAGTGCATTCGTGCAATTGATAAAACCAGATGATGCCGAAAGGCGAAACCCGGGTCGTTATCGACAAAATTTATTTCGATTTTGAAATTGATTTAGTTAGTGTTTAATATTATTTTCAAAAATAACTAAGGCGTTTTTGTTGAAATGCGATTTTTTATTGAAAAAAATAGAAGGCCAATTGTTAAGCACGTCACTGGCTCCCTTGTCATTTTTTACAGATAAAAATTAGTGGAATATAATAATACGGAATATTTAACTCAACTGAAATTTCTAAAAAATCCTATTTAGTTAGATTTTATCAATTACACGAATGTTTATAAATAAGTCACTGAATAATTTGTCTTATTTATAAGTGGCACTGTAGACCGCTACAATCACCTTTATTCAGATCCCAGTTTCAATTAGAATGTCATAACTGTTTGAGCAGAGATAGATAAATATAAAACGGATTATGTAGAACATTTTTCTATGAATAAAAAAGGGCTTAGTAACAAAAAAATATTATTACATAATTTCACAGCACGTGGTACAAGCCGATGTCATAACTGTAAAGGCCGCAGACATGGAGGCAGGTTATGACACAACAGCAAAAAGCACACCACCATCAGCTCTTTGGGTGATAGGAGGGCCAGGAAGTAATAAGGCTGCTCTCTGTCAACGAGCAGCGACGCAACTCCCAGGATGGGTTCATGTTAGGTAAAATAATAAACATACTAGGGACCGAGAACCGATGTCTTCGGTGATTCTAAAGTGCGACTGACTGAATGGATTATTAAAAACATTTGGCCTGAAATGATAAAAGCCACATTTCTCCACATTTCTCCACATTGACATACACGTCACTTTTTCAACAACAAAAAAAAGACATAGGGCATCCCTGAAAGCTATTTTGTTCATATGTTACGAGATACATATCCAATTTTTATTTTATTTTTTGTGAGATTCTGTACATCATAAAAGTTTTTTAAAGATACAAAAATATAGGAATAATAGTAATTTTTTATAATTATAATTAGAAAAAAACTGTACAACAAAGTCAGAAGAATTCTACTAGGAGTTATTTTATTATATTGCTCTCCGAAATCTTTTCTGTTAATAATTCATATTTTGAGTAAATACTTATAATATATTCTTTATAGTGTTGGACGTAATTTACGACTATCAGCTGAGGGAGGTGACATGAGACCAGGATCGGACGCTTCGATCACACGTCAATCAATTTCGGGTGGAGAAATGGTTCCTCACGCCATTGTGCTCAAGATGCTGCAGGAACGGATGGTGGCTTTGTCGGGGGCGAAAGGATTGATCATTGATGGTTTTCCAAGAGACGTTGAACAGGCGCATGCGTTTGAACGTCAAGTAAGAGTCAATTCCTTATCAATCATTCAGACTAAAGACTTTAATAACCATAACATAATTATGTAAGAATAACTTTGAATGATTTTCAAAGCTTTGCATTTGAATTAAGCTAAAAAAAATATTTGAATCTTTCGTAGAATAATTTACTGTGATGATATGACGAGCTAATGTATAACTATTAAAAATTTTGCAAATTGTCCAATTTTAGTTTGCATAATTTTTGGTGAATGAAATATTGGTATTTCATTTTTCACCTTTGTTACTTCTTCTTTTGACACGGCACAGTAATATGGATTGTGTGGCCTAATAAAAACAGAACAATTAATAGTATTATTATTATAACAGTCTTTCTTATTTTTATACCTATCGTTCAATATTTAATCGTTGATGATAGTTAAAATTTCAGACTTCAGACATTTTTTTTTAATGTGTTGAATCGGAGGGATACCAGTATATAACTGGAGATAAATACGTAAAACGCACACCATAACAACTAATTATTGGTGTATAGGTCAAAAGAAAGCTGGTTGTAGTTGAAAAGACTATGAATAAAAACAATAATAATGCCTACCCAAATAAAGAGGAATTCAAGTATATCGTTTGTAATGTCACTTAATTTTAAAATATGTTTGTCAATAGAGTCGACATCACTGGCATCCTCCCCATAGTATCAAAATCATTTGGCCATAAAATGTAAAATACGCTAAATATTATATTAACGCTTTAATAAAAGTTTTGAAATTACAGAAATACGAATCGTTCAGGGAATATATTACAAAACTTAAACTAAAACAATTAAAATATTTCCTTGAATACTAACTAATCTACTTTACCTATAGAAATTAAATTATTTGCTTAATATCCGAGTATAATTAAGTTAGTGCTTAAAAACTTCATTGAAATTTAATTTGTTCAATATTGATCTATTAACTAGAGACATGAAAATAGCCACTTTTACAAACTTTTGAAATAAGTGTTTCAAAATAATCGCCGATTAAAAATGGCGTCATGAAAAAAACTTGTCTACCTATTGCATATTTTATAATCCTGGGAATCAGTACGTTGAAACATACGTAGAATATTTTAGAAAATCGGCGAATTTTCTTCGCATGAAATAAAGCATTATATTGTAAACGTGTCATATTTTAATAAATAATCAACATAAATCTAGAATTACTAAAACTTCTTCACTTATAAGAAAAAGGAATATCGTAGTAGTTGTGACTGAAGTTTCTAGCAAAATGATGTACTAGCGAAAACTGCTTTAATATTGATTTATTATCGTCTTTTTCTAAATCATTTATGCATATGTATCCATTATATGAACAGGTGTTTTACAATAAAATAACAATTTCCATGAATCTAACCAATACACGTGAAAACAGTAAAAATATATTTGTCTTTTGAATTCAATGTTTATTGATAACAGTAGTTACAAAATTTACAGGAACCTATGATATTTCCTCAATTTATCGACATTTGTTACTATAATAATAAAAAATGATGTTGAAAATAGTTGTTAAAATACTACATTCCTGCACTATAAATTATGATACTCAAATTAAAACAAAAGTTATAAATTGGAAATTACACTATTTTACTCTTTACTTGGTAGGATATTAGCAAAATAATAAAAAAAACATAGCTTGTTTTATTTTGTCTGTGAGACAAATATTTTTTTTTTATTATCGAATTATTAATTCATACGCAGAATGTTAAAAATACTTTATGAACGAAGCAATATCTTTCACCATTTTATTTACAAAATAAGGTCTTACTATAAAAATAATCATTAAAATAATCTTTGTTTTATTATTGTTTTAGTTTCATCAGAAGCCCGCCGTGATACTCCTGGATTGTTCCAAGTTACAACTTGGGCGAGGAAGACTTGATGATAGTGTTGCAGCTTTTAGGCGACGCCTTGAACTTTTCCGAGAGCTTTCGCTTCCTATGCTGAAATCGCTGGACGCTGACCAGAGACTGACTATTGTAAGAAAGTTATTACTTTTTGAGGTTTTTTGAAACTAATAAATATTTATCATAAGTAAGTTTTTTTCTACGAGAACTGTTTGTTACTCAGTCGCTCAACATCACTTTTTAAGTAGTAGTAGGGAAAGAAAGATAAGGCTAGAACATGACTAGTGGTTGACTTATCGCTATTGCTACACCCAGTTCATAAGTGTGCTAAAATAAAGACAAATTGTTTTTTACTCAACAGATATATACATATTTCCATTTAACAATATTTACTATCTAAAAAAAATACCGCATTTTTAGATTGACGGCGACACAGACACGGTTCCCGTCCAAGAAGAATTCAATCGAGTGATGCTGCTGCATATGCAAGAGGCGCAAGCACCTAAGCCACCATCAAAAGACTCCGGTTCAAATCCTGCTCCCTCCCGCAATCTGGCCACGGCGACCAGGATCCCCAAGATGCCGAGTGGTATGGGATCAACGGCTGCAGGATCAATCGCTGCCCCGGCATTCCCAGGTACGTATAGGTGGGGTCCCATGACATCATCATACGTATCTATGTTTAGAAATATGTGCAATGGTGTGTGATTTTGTCTTGGGATTTTGTTCACCCGTGTACGTTTTATTTTTAAAGGTTTGTCTGAAACATAGCTTAGCTTAGATATTTGGAAAATGAGTTATGAAATAAATAAATTTTAAAATATAAAAAGTAAACAACTTCTTTAGTGATATATTAATGTAAACAACGCAAGAAACATAATAAAAGAGTTAAACTACAAAAACATTTTTTTAAAAATGTTTTGCACTTATCTACCCTATAGCCCAAAAAATGTACTTTTCAGAATATGAATTTTAGAAACAAATTATCTTATTCACATTGAATTTATATTTTCATCAAGGTTTGGCGCAAATACATTTCGCATTTTGATATAACGATAGTTTAAAAAAAGGTTGGTTTTGCTATCTGTTAAATTGTGCAAATCTTATATATTGACTGTTCTGTACAGTAAATTTGTTCACAATCCCAAATAAAGAATTCTTCGTGAAGTACTGTAATGTATGTTTAAAAAAGCAAATACCATTTTGATTCTAACATGTTATATACATGATATATCAAATTTATTGCATCGGCAATATCAAAAATTCAGTGTCATAATATATATATATATTGTAGTTTCGCGTTCGATCAGTTGAATCAATTATGACAATAAAGCTTTCTATTATAGCTTATCACGTTTTTTAGAAAGAGCAAGTACCTCGTAGTAGTAGATGACTTTAGGTCAGAATTAGAATTTAGGCTTTGTAGAAAAAGCTTATCTCAGAGTATCCTGATCAGATCATAGACAAAACATAGTGCTTTTAACATCCTGTGAATGAATTCGCGTCCTATTTATCCTGACAAATATAAATATTTGCATTTCGTACATCTTTGTTGAAGATCATTAAAAGTTTTCCTTTATTTACACATTTATGTAATTTAGTTTGAAGCCTTTCATTATGAATCAAGCAAGCGCCGAAGTAGTAATTTTAGAGATTTATAGGTGTTGGAGCAGTATGGATTGAATAAATATTGCGAATTATAACTTATACTCTGACCGCTATTTTCATTAGCTTTTATATTGGCTTAATGCACAATTTTAAGAATTCATCTCTATTGCAAATAAGTATAATGTAGTGCAGTTTCCCCCAGTTTGAGCTAGTCTGTAAAACAGAATTAATCTCCTTACATTTGTGGGGAATTAATGCTCGTTATGTTTTTTTAAAAGAAAATAGTTTGTTTTTAAGTAATTGAATAATTACACAATAATTTCAAGAAAAATAGTGGTCGCGAAACGGGCGGATTAATAATCTTTTGAGATGTATTTCAGTAATTAAATGAAAGAAGTAAATAAATTCAATCAAACAAATCAATATAAAATAGTAAATATTACAAGCACACAGCTTTATTAACGAATGATTTTGTTTATTTGGCAGGTATTAGCACGATAAGTCAACAGGTGCAAAACGCTGGTGCGCCTATCACAGCCGCTGCCACCAACGGCGTGAAGCACATGGCTAACGGCTTGAGTAACGGTCACGCTAACGGCTTCGTCACAGGCGTCGCTAACGGATTTTCGGGAATGGCAGCTAGTAAAGTGGCGCCTATGCAGGCCAAGCTGGGCAACGCGAGAAACATGTACCAAGGGGGATTAGATAGACTAGATTCTCATATGTAATAAAATAAAAATACAGAATTAACCGGAGTCATTTAAGTTTTGTGATGTGGCTATTATTTGAAAGCGAAAGAGGTTTATGTGTCAACTTTTCATTATAAGTTTATTGTTAGGTTAGGTTAGTTATGTTAAAGCTAGACATACATCTTTTTATTAGCATTAAGTTATTTATCTATATAATAATAGAAAATATATTTATAATATCAAAGTAAAGATTATCATCAATTGTATGTGTTGCATTTATTTTGTCAGTTGTTAACAAATTACACATGTCATTATTCCTCATTAATTAATTTTCTTCATTATAAACATCATGAAATGGGTGACACTCAAAATTGGCGGCCCGTCTGCCCGGCACACATTCCATCGCGGGTCTGTCTGTCATTGTAAGCTTTCTTGGTAGATAAATCTTCAGGAAAGAACTATTAATTATCTTCTGATATAGTCATGTACAATTTTGTCATGGTTTAGCATCAGATTAATCTGTATCACATGCATATGCTCATATCTCGACCACAAAATAAATGGCTCACCGTATATTCTTGGAGGAACGGTATTTAAAAAAAAAACTAAAACATTTTCTTTACTTATTTATCTTTATTGAAAAACAATCCCATTTGCTAAGTTTTATAATGATTTTTTAATAATTACGTTTGAACTCATAATAGGTACCTTTCTTACTCAATTTTTATTCTGTTATATTTTTAATTTAATGTTAGTAGAATACATTTTTAAAAAGTCCCAACCATTTTATTTATAAAAAAAATGTGTCATTCGTGTATAATTTTTATCATTATTTTTTAATTCTTTCAAAAAAACTGTTAGTCTTAATTACTTTTGTATGCATAGCCAGGTATCATTTAATATTTATTCAGTTGATTATGCTCGCGATGATTGAAACCGGTACTGATGTATAAATAAATCACGTGGAATTAGTACAAAGAGTGTTTTATTTTTTAACAAAAGAGCTGCTTAATTTGTTTCAATGTTTGTTCTTACCGTCTTAATTCTAAGCAACTCTGTAAAACAGTGAATGCATTAATGACAATTATTTTCTAACGACGATATATATAAACGATAATCATTTGAAGAAATACTGTCAAAAATCATATTTTTTCGTTTGTATGTGTTTTTGTTTGTTGCTTAAAATTAAATATATATCACGTTTTTACAACATAATTTAATTTAATGAACTATTAAAATTAAATACTTTAACTGTAATTAATTAGAATTATATAAAAAAACATAGTGTATGATTAAAAGTGCCTTCAGAGTATTATTAATGAGACAGAAGATAGATGTGTTATACATATATATAATATATATTTATTACATGTATAGAAAATGTGTTCGTACAATTTTGTAAGTTTAAATTAGTATTATATATATTAATAAAGGTGTTGACGAAACTTATATTTTGATGACATGGCTCATATAATAAAGATTTAAGCAGTGTAAAGATATTATTTAATACACAAATTAATATTGAACGAATGAATAGTTTGCACGCATAAATAAAAAAATAAACATTTAGTGATTCTAACGAAGTATAAAAGCTTCTTTGAAAATCAAAAAAATAAAGTATTGTGGAATAAGCTTTGCTATAATATTTCTTTTATTTTATTTTTAATTTTAGTAAATATTGTTTCAAATCTTCTATTTTATCATATTTCTCATAGCTGGTTGTGGTCCGCCAAATAAGAAAAGTTTAGCAGTTGTTTATTTTCATCTAATTGCTCTTAGTTCTATTCAGCCATTATCACTGCTTTTCAGCATATCGATATCGCAGTTCCAAAACGTAACAATTAAAACATATAGTTTTAAATTAAGTATGAAGAAACTAAAAATACCGATATAAAGTTTCAAAATATAACATGTAGCAGCGATTTTAAACAGTCCAAAATATTTTTTTTCATTTTAAAACGTATAAAACTATGTGAAATAAAGGAATGGGAGGCGCGTAAATATTTTTTTCATTAAAGTGAGACGCAGTAACATGAAGGTTGGAAACCACTAACGTATGGTGATCGGTGGCTATTTATGAACAGATGTGGTTATTAATTATTTAGTACCTGCCCAAAATATTGTTTCACCATTATCTCAAAGCTGCGCTTTTTGAGTTGTCACAGTTTTAAACCAAGGTATCGATGTTACAAAAATATAAGCTTTTAATATACAGTCACTGTGTTTCCTAATGTTTTTAAATATTAATGTAAATTAATTTAATGTTAATGAATTTTATTAGATATAGTCATTAACTTAGCTGGTCCAAGGACCAATAACTAAAGGCAATTTATGAGCCAAATATTTTTTATTTTGAATACAATTTATCATCGTTAATACAAACAATTCTAATGGCACATTGTTCTTTTATTTTTTTTGATGTATAAAAATATTAATATTGTTGAAAACAGCAACTCTACTATGATTTATGTTTGAACATTTCAGAGTTTAAAAAATAGTATTATGAAAATTAAGCCTAATTTCACACAAAAAATAAATAATTCTATAAATGTTTTGATTAAAATCAAAACTTATCATACTTACTTTTATTAAAAAAATAAATATTGTACTAGTTTATAGATTTTTTAAATCAACGCTGTCGAAAGAATATAACTAGTGCTCTACTTTTTGACATAAATTTATCTGTAATCTGTAAAACTTTTTTTTATGTTTATCGCTGTATTAGGTATTCTCATAATAGAATACAATAATAATGTTACACCTTTTATACCAAATTTTATCAACACACAACGGTAAACCATTTTCGTGTTAAATGTAGGAAATAAAATCACTAGAAATAATTTTGATACACCACGATATACTTTTAGATGAACCGGGGCCAACAATAAAAAATAGTTATAGATATTCAGACAAATTAGTATTAGGAAGAAATATTATATTACTAGCATTAATAAGAACTAGCACAATTGATTATCACATTAAACATTTGCTTGTTCCTCCAGTTATATCAGGTAGCAAATTGTGAAAGAAATCTGTCAATGGTTCATATTTCAAGTCAAATGTTAAATCTTTATTTATAAAAATCATTTTTGTTATCAATATTTAATTTTTTTATCAAATAAAGTACTTTTTTATGGTCTACCTAACATTTTTACGAGCATTTTAATCGTCACAAACATTCATTTACGTTATCTAAACGTAAGCAATGTAAGAATTAGGGACTCGATCGATCCCGGGATCCTTTTCGATTTTGCAATCCCGAAATTCCGGAGTTGTGATAGTATTTCAGAATTGAGAACGAGTTGTTGAAAATAAGAAACCAGAGAAATTTATTGCAATTCGGGCGAGAGCTAAAACAAAAGGTCCCACGTCTTTTCATTTCTTTCATGGGAATTCCGTAAATTCCTAGCTTTTCAAAATCGGCCATCGTCGAAAAAAAAATTGAAATCTTCGCGAGAGCTAAAAAAAGGTTGCACATTTTGATTAAGGAAATCTGTAAATAACAAAACGGGTCCAGGATTGGATGCCCTAATAAAAATGGTTTTACTCCCAATAATATTTAAGTAATTTCAGTGGAAATCCTCTGATAATTTGAAAAATTAAATAATAATACCGGCGACTTGGTTATCAAAATCAGTAATGGGTGTTTTTTACGTCTTCAAGCGGTGCATTTTATTTGAATTCAAATGTTATTATTTTCATACATTTACAAAGTAGTGTCAATATACATTTTTCATTACTTTGGTTGAAGTTTCATAAGAAACTTTAATCAAAGTAATACTCCACATATAAATGTGGGGTATCATTGTATTATAGAATAATGAATTTCTCTGAGTTAAATTTTTGATTTGTAATATTTTATTATTCTTAAATGAAGAAAATGTATAATCATGAACAATATTTTTTTTCTAAACAATTAATAAGTACGGTTTAATTCACAGTGATTGTTGCTTACATATTTTCACCCAGAATTTTAGCAGAATATTTCAATCACATTTTTTTTCCGGGTTTAATTAGTTAATATTTTTTTCAAACCACAATTTATTGTGAAAAAAATGATTTTATATGTTAAATATTCAACAAAAGAATGTTAATGAGAAAGAAATTGTTTGAATTTAAAAAAATGTGAAGACTTAAACTACTAACATTGTACAAATAATTACCAGTTTATAGTTTATTTATTTGTTGATGGCCCACATTATTTGTCGCAGATCCCAATTCAATATGAAATTTTAATTAAATGCGTATCTTGTACACAATCATTTATTTCAACTAAAATAAAAAAAAAACTATTAATTAAAAATGTTGTAAATTAATTAATGATTAATAATTGTAGCCTAAAGTCTAATACAATTGCCTTAGATTGCAATACCTCTTATAGCCAAAAGATTTGGATAGTTATTTTTCTATGCAACAATAAATAATATTAATTAACACTTCGCACTTATTATTTAATTCGTAATCATAAACATTTTATTAATTTAGACTAAGGTATGAAAGCTTTAGATAATAAGATAGATAATTTTGCAGAAAAAATAGTATACTGCGTCTTAATTAGTATAAGAAAATCGAACAATTGTGCCTTCTTTAAAATATCTGTTAATACAATTTATAAGTGTAATGTTAATGTTAAAAATCTATTTGATAGAGAGAAAAAACAAGTCCTCATTTTTATTTGATAATGAAAACATTAGATTATAGAACAAAACAATGTAATACAATTATTGAAAAACAATTAAAAAATGATATTTTTCTGTCAATAATAATTTTCTCATTTAAATATATTTCAGTGTTATTTTTATTGTTTTTAAATACTTATTATAATATCAATGTAACAGTAGGAAAATCTACAAATATTAGTTTCGATAAAATTTATTTACTTATTTGAACATTGTATAAGATTGACAAACTATAAATTGAAGAACTTTACGAAGAAAAAAAATAATACGATTTAATATTAAAAGCAGTAGAAAAACAATTAAATTGGCAAGAAAGTCAACCGAGTAAGTTCCGACAAACTCTACTTTAAAACTTAATATATAAAATAGCATTCATCGGAACTAATGGCAGCTTAGTGTCTAGCAGCAGCGATAATCAACCATTTTTGTCTGGGCCGCAGCATATTAAATAAACCATGTTAAATACATGATATAGTGAAATAAAATAAATGTAAGTAAATATGAAATACAATTATATCCAAAATATTCATTTGCGTACGTAAAGTTTTGCAAGCAATACCAGATATTTAAAAAAGTATCCGGTGACTAAAATTGTTTTAGGCCGTATATCAAATCTGAATGGACCGCAGGTTGAGTGTGGCCAAAGTTAATCTAAAACATTTTGTTTTAAGCTTAATTAACATTAAGTTTTTCAGCATTCTTAGTTCAAAATACGTTTTTTGTCGATTGCCTTACTGTTATATTTTTTTGATTATTTAAATTTATCTACAAACTGACACAAATATTTTAAATCGTTTCGTTTAATTCTATTATTAATTTTTCAATTATATTTTCCTATAAAATTGATAATTCATTTAAGCAGCATTTATTTTTTCCTTTAACTAAAAACTGTGCATAGTTATTTTACGATATTTATAAAATAAATTGTATTTATATGAAAGAATAAATCTATATTGTAAGTATTTAGAAAAATAAACAAATAAATGCTCACTAGCACTGAACATAAAAGTGAAGTCTTTCATTTATTTTTATAATTATAGAAATTTATTATAAATTGATAATGAATGGGAATTCATTTTAGTCATTAATAAAAATAATCAATCACGTCTTTAAGATTCATATAAAAAATAATTTGTTATTTAATTTAAAATATGAATGTAATATCTGAATTTTACAAGGGAATTAAAGTGTCTAAACATTCATAATTTAATGTCATGCTGTATACTGCTTACATCCTTCTGTTATGTCGAGTTGTCGTTATATAATACACGAAAATGTGTCTAAAGTTTACCCGATTTTGGTTCCTTGGACATCGTGCATAGGGAATCCAATCCCGGGATTTGAAGGCATGATCCCGTTTTTTTCGGGATTGGTTTTAATACAGAAACGTTCTGGTTTTCAAGTCGGCAGTTCACGCATATGCAATAAACGATGCCCAATTTAAATTCTTTGCGATTAGATTTACTACAAGAGTTATCGCAAAAAAAAGGTAAATTGATGCCTATTGAATTTCTTCAACGTATTTTAGTGAACTGTGTTTTAATGCATTTGACAACAGTGATTACTTTTTTTATTGTTCGTTATTTTAAAGCTTCACATTTCAATATTTCAGTGTTTTGACTTTCATGAACGTTATCAGATAGATATCAATTGCACGTGTTTGTTTTGCGAGATTTATTTTTCTATTGTTCATAAATATCAATTTTCAACTGTAAACCGAAACTTTAGACTAAATTGCAAAACAATTGATGCTTTGGTACTTCGGGTACATTTAAAAATAATATTTAAATTATATCTATTTACTCCAATAAAATTATTAAGAATGTATGTACACGACAATTTTAGAACTCTTCACTCTTAAGAGCATTCTGAAGTAGGTAGGTACTTTTTTCATCTACCGAAACTAATTATTTAAAAGTTATATTGCGTATTTTTACATAAGGTATGCATATTAAGTTCGTTTAATAATTATGGTGAATATTTTTTAAGGAGTAATTAAAAAGTTCACACTTTCACCTGTTCATCGCGAATAGCTGAGATTAAGAGAGCCTCTTGGTAACGCATTGGCAGCCCACATCTGGTTATATAATATAATAAAGAATAAATTTATTTATTTATTTTTGGCCAATATCATCAATTTTTATTTCTGAAAAAAAACGTATTTTAATGACAATTATTTCAGGACCAGTCCCGGGATCAACATTTCGGCTCGGGATTGGATTCCCTAATCGTGCATTAAAATGTGAAAAACTTACATTAATAATTTATAACGAGCGAAATAAGCTCACGCATGCGCACTGGAATGCTTTGCCCGCGACACTTTCCATCTCTTGGCGGAAAACTAAAGCTAAGCTTGCACAATACAAAACAGAATAGCACTAGTCAGTGTCCTTCGTACGATATCGATCAGAAGGAGTAAATAGGTCACTGTTAAGGTCTCCAGGACACATACATTCGAAAATAACTATTGCACCATAACCTAGGAAATGTATGGTTGGAGGCTTTACTTTGACTTGTTCGTTGTTTTTATCATTGTTTTATTTTTGAACTGAATACTAATCTAATGCATGTTTGACATACACAGAAATCAAATTTCTCATTTTATTTACGAACTATTTATGTATATCAATAACAAGATAAAATTGTAAGGGGATATATATGTATGTTGTATATTTGGACTTTTTATGAATCTTTCTCAACAGAAGCTATTTTACGAGAACTGATTTGTATTCAGTTACTTAACCTCTTTTTTCGGAGAGAGTGAGTATATAATGATAGACCTAGGACAGGACTAGTCGCTAGCTAATCGCTTTCGCTAACCCTATTTTTAGGATCGGGTAAGGGAACAAAAAAACATAAATCAATTTGTGAAACTATCTGTACTGGGATTTGAGCTCGTAATCGCTCCTACTGAATCCAGCGATACTGACCACTTGACCACGGATCCGACAAAAATAATATTAAACATAGATTTTTGATACGTATTAGTGCTATGTTACTGCATAACTTTAAAATAAATAAAAGTATGAAATGAAAAGCAGTGCTATGTTTTCACTAGTAAATAAAACTAAGAAATCAAATTTTGAGCAATCCTATAATCACGGTTCCAATATAACGACGGAGTGATAGATTTCGTTTATTGTGCAACAAAGAAGCACATCTGAAGGCGATGCAAAAAAGATGGCAAGGCAATCATGTCTCAGAAAACTGAAATAAAAAGTTCACATAACTATTGTATAAGAAAACACTGTTAGAAAATTCATGTGAAAGGCATTGACTTTTTTAATTTCTAACTTTATAGGATTTCGGTTTGTGAATTACCAATGTAAATTTATCGTAAGTAACAAAAATTTCTTTCGGGTGCATCGAAAGCTATCGCCATTTTACGCGGAGTTTCGCGCGCATTCCGGAATTTGGCAAAAGAACACACCCACCCTGCGAAACTATGTCATCGTTGAACTGGGGCAGTAGGCTTTCAGGGCAAGTTCACAGTATCTGGGGTTAAAAGTCAGCCATTCGCGTAGTATCGTTCAATCGAGTCTGCTTGTTCATCGAACTGTCAAACGTCAGTTTCGAAATTTAAATATAACATAACACTAAATACGAAAAAACAATTGAAGAACGGTCTGTGTGAAAGAAAAACTGGCGTTTATTTTTAAATTTGTAATCTAGAACTCTGGTATAGCTGTCAAATCAGGATATATATATTTGGATAATATGGTAAATAGCTTTCAATAATTTCTTTTTATTATTTGACTTGTATTTAGATATATTTACAAGCCAACAAGCTATTTAAAAACAACGTGTATTGTAGAACATTCAAATGTTGGTTGCGTTTTTATTTGTGTAGTTTGTATGATGTAAGAAAGTAATAAGTTTTGCTAAATTTATATGTATACCGACTACTTCTATTGGTACCTTTATATAGTATATTATACATTTAACCAATATTTCTCACTGCTAAATTAAATATTAAAACGTTTTATCACTTTTTCAATAGATGTCGTAGAGTAAAACTATTAATTTTACTACATAAAAAAACATGATTTGCAGTACAAACCTACTAAAGTATTTCATATGTGAATTTCAAATTTTATAAACACTGCATCTGACCCCTTGTCGCATTTAGACGTATGCATTAAATAATCAAGTCACTAACCAGTATATTATATTTTCTGTATATATTTACAGAAGTATTATTTTATAGCTGTGCAGATTCAAATCTCTTAAGTGAATGAAGCTTTATTAAATAATAGATATAAACGACATCAGAAAAATCAAAACTCAACGACCGTTAATGAATAGAACGAAAACTTTGACGTATTTGATTGTAATATTTTCGTAAATTTAGCATGATTGTATATCATGATTCATGTGTGCATCAGATACGGACTTAGGTGTCATTTATTATGAAAAGTGAATATTTTATAGTATTTTATATTTTTCGGAAAATGTTTTTCAATGTTTTGTTTCATATTTAAATAAAAAAAACCGCTGATAAATTTATAAAACCACAAGAAACACATCTAAATTCGCGTTATTATTAATTGTAGTAATAAATTGTTTTTATGAAGTTTATTTAATGTCGTTTGTGAGATTACCTAGAAATGTCACGTTGTTACGCCATGATTTTTTGTATAAATGGTAAATTATCATATAAATTAGTTTAATGACTAAATTAATAAACTACTAAATTGATAAAACAAATATTATGTCGTTGGTATACTGGCAGAAGGTGATACATCAAAAAACTTTGTTTTAAAATACATAATTGTAATTTTCCATAATCACGAAATTTAACTTCTCTATAACTATAGCAGTATATCCAGTTCATGAAATTTGATAATGGTTTACGAATTCGACCTATATATTAAAAAGTGTACAGTTGTCTATAGTGATTATAAAATGAATTTATTCGATACATATAACTTCTTCAAATTGTGTAAAAATGCATAGAATGTGGCTGAAATTAGTTTATTGAAAAGGTTGAGTATGTCTATCTATTCGCATTTAATGTTTAAAATTACTAATTTTTAAGCTAATAATAGTTGTAAAGGTTAGTTTGCACATATAGCTTAGCGCCATATATGTATGTGTATAAAAAAACTGTTATGGTGCAGATAGCCTCCAAATAACCAATTACACTGGATAAATTGATTTTTTATTACAAACAAATTTAGAAAATATACTGGAAAGACTGGAAGAAAAATCGATCATTCGGTAAAATTTCGTGTGACTATGAATTCATGATTTTGGTTAAAAATATATTTCGATAATTCACAGTATCCAGCAATGGATTTCTTCTGGTATGGTGTGAGTGCGTGACGAGTGCAAAAAAATAATATTTTCATACCAATGCCACCCTGCAAGAGTAGCTAATGATTCAAGCGACATTTCCTGCAATTTGAAGACTCACTCCAACCGTACAATAAATCTAACTCAGTTATATAATATAATGGACACGTATTTTTTTATGCATGTTAACACTCACAGTCATACATGAGCCAAATTTTGCTCAATTGAAGCAGTTGGGCAGGATTGCGACGAAAAAATTGCACTTGCGTTCGTACGTCTCCAAGAAGTCGCCAATTTAACCATTTCTCTACGAATTTTGTCGTACACCGTACTAAATTTTTGTTTTCGGTCATTTCAAAGCCATTATATTTTTTTAAATATAAGATGACAATATTAGGCAAAAATAATGCCAACGGGCCAACGATGCAAAAAAATCGTATCATTTTATGTAAACTTAATTCAACCGAAATGATTCTAGAAAAAACCATCACATATAATACATCTAAATAATAATTGAGTCGTCTGGTATCAAAAGCAGAACTGTTCCAGACGACTCAATTTTGAAATGTGTTCTCCCAGATTAAAAAAATCAACATTTGATATTCGAAATATAAATAAATTAATCCTGGGAATCCTATCGTTAGGTAAGATTAGAGTTATCTAATTTTTATAACCCGGTAAATACTAGGGTATCCAATCCCGGAGCCTGTTTGTGATCCCGGGATTGGGCACTCGTGTATAATTTGAGAAAAGTTTTAAAAATCTCAAATCCCTATAGTTTTTTCCCAAAATATCTCCGTGACTCATTTTTTTTTTAGCTCACCGAGGAATTTGAAAATCTCAAATCCCAATTTTTTAGCTCTTCCAAATCCAATATCCTATAAATTTTCGGAATTTGCTAAAAATTTCTATGGTCGCGATCCCGGAATTTCGGGATCGCATAATTAGACGGGATCCCGGAATTACGAGATTTGGGATCCCGGTATTGGAGACCCTAGTATATACCAATCAATCAATAGAATTTTACGTCTCATGCTTATCAAATAAGATATTATTCCTGAAATCCGTTTTGAATTGAGTTGGACATAGTTTAAATAAGTTGAATGTACATCAATAAGTTTTTTATCAAAAATATTTTACAATAGGAACATTTTATCGCGGTATCAATATTTTCACTGTTATATTTTGTTTTTTAAAGGCTCCGATTGACTTAACCTCGCTCCAGAAAGCCAACTTGCCTGTCGTCTGGGTTCTAGGAGGCCCAGGATCGGGCAAAGGTACCCAATGCGACCGTATCATCGAAAAATATGGACTCACCCATTTGTCTACTGGTGACCTATTACGCGCAGAAGTGGCCAGTGGATCTGAATGCGGAAAGAACTTGACTAGCATAATGGAGCTAGGAGAACTCGTCCCAAATGATATAGTCTTAGATCTACTGAAGAAGGCTATGTTAAATGAAGTGGATACATCTAAAGGATTCCTTATTGACGGTTACCCCAGAGAAAAAGACCAGGGGGTGGCATTTGAGAATGAAATATTACCTTGCACTATTATATTATACTTTGATGCGCCAGATGAAACTTTGATATCGAGACTCCTAGGACGGGCCGTGAGTTCAGGAAGAGCTGATGATAATATAGACACTATTAAATTGAGACTACGGACGTTTTTGGAAAACAATGATAAGGTCCTTGACCTGTACCCAGAAAAATTAAAACGCGTAAGTATACATAATATTATGAAGAATATTGACTAATAATGTAGCATTCTGACAGAATAAGTCGCTTCTCTCTTCAGAGAAAGCAAAAAGAGAAGGATGAAGTTATCCAAGAATAAGCAGTTTGCTGATCGCCCTCAAAACAACATGCCTATAAAACAATGTAATAAAGCAAAAGTCTGGAATAAAAATAAATTTCTTAAAATGAACGTGAGAAATTTGCAGCATTGTTTAATTTTACTGCATTTAACCCCAGTTAAGTGTTTTATTTTTCCACGATCAGTAATTCGGAAGTATGTATTTTTTTTATTGAACAGCGTTAAAGCTTTCTGAAAATCTTTTTTAACATTTAAAGACTTTTAATTTCATCATTATGATTCTAAAAATGGTTCACAAGTGTGTAAGCTTCTTGATTATGCATTTTCCTTTCTGTATATTTTTTACAGATGTGATATTTTGTGTCTACACATGTAAACCTAATCACCATTAGTAACAGCACCGGCCATTCTTTGATTTCTATTTTTATAAAATTATTATTACCATTAACACAAATTTGGATTTTTTACGCACAGACTGAATTATAGTAAATTTTCTAGGTTAAAGTGTTAATTAATGTGAATCAAAATAGATAAATGATATAAGTCTTTTTTTATTATTTCAGATCAATGCTGATGCTTCAGTGGATGAAATTTTTGAGCAAGTTGAGAGAGAAATGGATGCAATAATAAGTTAACTTTGAAAAACTTACAAGTGCAATATTAAACTTAAGAACGTTTACGAAAACTTGATAGTTTCAATAATTTTTACCGGAAAAAAATGAACTTATTTACCTACTTTGTCATTGCCTCAACATATTCCTAGGTGTTTAGCTATAATTTTGGTGAATTATGTTTTAAATATAATATTTATATTCAAATTTGTTTACTAGATACAATTTATGTTAATCTCTTATGTTGAAAAAATAAATAAATACTATCTGAAGAAGAAGAAAGTTCACGAAGAGGTAAAATATGTACATCGAAATTTACGGAAAATTGACCTTTGTTAATAGTGAAAGAAGTGGCATTGCATGTCATTTTGAAAATTTACTCGAAGTAATTTATTTTGTTATTAAATGCATTTATTGGATTGATGATGAAACAGAAGCATTATATAACAGAAGTAAAGTAAGTTCTAATTCTACAGCAATGTCTACTGGCACAAATTTTTCAGGTGGTTATTCTGGTTGATCTTGTTTTGTTAGTTATATATTACATTTTTTATTTAACTCGTTGTTCTTTGGTCCCAAACAATTTTTTTTTTTCAATTTTTCCGAAATTCTCTCAATTTTTCATCTTGCTTTGTCCCTTCGATCGCTTAAAGAAAAAGTGGTTCTTAAATAATTCACTTGAAGTTAGTGATACCACCTTGATCCATGTGGTGTGGTATGCTGGTGGTGTCGGAAGGTAAGTATTATAATCCACTTTTATCTTTGAATGAGACTCATCTAACCTTTGGGTGTTGAAGATGGCCCGGGGCATTGTCAAGAATCAATAAAATTTAAAGGTATGTAGATTTCATCATAGTAATTCTTTATTTCATAAAGTGATGAAATTGTTTTTTTGTTCACCGTTATTCCGAATGGTTGTAAGTCGAGGATGTGATAATCGGACAACTAATATCAATCCATGACGACCATATCAGCTCGGTGGATAGTCCGATGTTCAGATTTTTGGCAGAGTGAATGTAAAAAAAACATTATTTTGTTGATTGGGACCAGCTCACACTGACTCTTAAAAAAACATTAAATTTAAATACAATACTATCTTATTTAAGATATCGAATGGTACTTGATATAATTTAAATATCAAATTTGAAACATTAAAATTGTGTATCGATCGGGCTGTCTCTTTTAACATCTTTGGATTTTCAAGTGTAATGAATGTCCGAAGGTACCGACCGGTAAAACGAAAGTAGTTATTGACAAAACTTAAAGGATTCAATTTCGAAATTTTATTATTGAAATTGTAAAAAAACTTAATAAGATAAGTAACAAATTCGGGTAAGTGGTCGAATGATCAACATCGTTGCGACAGATTTTTCAATTGATTTCTGTTCGAAGGTATAGATCTCTATAATTCCCTTTCACTTACTTATACGAACCTAAAAAATAAGTGGTTATCTTATCAAGGCTATATTCTGGTAGCCCTACTCTCTATCCGAGAGGTTGAGCAACTGAATAACAAGCAGTTTTCATCAAAAACATTTGTTGAGATATACTCCATTAAAATTGCATATGTTCACATGAAAAGTATACACGGTGAAATATAAAATCATACAAGAAATTGAAGGAATATATTTTTTTATCAAAAGAGTATTAATCGTCATTGTAATCAATTCATAATCGCTCAGAGGGTTAAACAAGCTAAATTGTGGTCCTTGAATCTGAGTAGGATCGCTGATTCAGTGCATTTTAAAATTATTATTTCATCCCATCCCACTGTGTCGTCTACGAAAAAATATTCAAATACGACATACGACAGTCATTGTGAATCATAACTGTATTTTACATTTTTTTAAAACTTTTAACGAGACATCCTTAACTTCCGTCGGCGAATAACGCAGACGGTTAGGCATTATAAATTAATTCGTCACTTCACATCGACTACGTGACGATTTTTGGGGTTACAGGATATCTACCGACTCACTCAAATTATTCCTTTGCGGGTTATGTGAAAGTTTTAAACAAAACATTCAATGAAACAGCTTTGATAATATAGAAAAAAAATATATCTGTATTGAAGATATTATTTTATTTTTTGAATCCATGTCCGCTCCCAATGTGGAGCATATGGCCTCCTAATGGATGCATCTTAACAGAAGTTCTTTTCTACGAAAACTGCTTGTTACTCAGTCGCTCAGTCGCACTTTTTTCAAAGTGAGTAGTAGGGAAAGAAGGATAAGGCTAGAACAAGACTAGTGGTTGGCTAATCGCTATTGCTACACCCAATTGTTAGAGAATCAGAAGGATGGGAAGAGAGGAAATTATGTGAATTGACATCACAAACACTCAGTCTTCGATCACAAATTTGAATTGAATAATTCTCAAATTCACTGTGATCTGACCGGGAATCGAACCCAGACCTGCGTGATCGGTAGAGCAAGCTCTAACCAACTGGGCTACAGCAGGTAATGAGTATACTATATTTAGTATACTTAAATATATACATAAGTATGTACAACAATCCGAAAAACTATCAGTTATATTGTACATTACAGACAGTGGCTTGATGGAGTGTTATGAGATAAGTTTCATCAGTGTAGAACACGGTTTTTTCAACCGGGGCTTAGGCTAGTAGCCACAGCATGTTCCAAGGGGGCCATAGAGAAAAAACAATTTTAATGGGAGTCACAGCACAGTTTTTGTGGGCCACGGGGAAATCCATAAACTCCCAGGTTTTTATCGGGCAAAGACAAAAAAATGTTGGATCTCCACGAGAGAGGTAAAAAAGGCCCCACGTCTTTTTATTTTGGGTATTGCGTAAATTTCTAGGTAAAATTTTGAAATCTGCCAGCAAACGAATTTTTCAAAGAATTAGAAAGAAAAAGAAAAAAACGACCGTGGAAGTCACGAAAAAATATGAGACTTAACAGGAGCCATAGGCCCAAAAAGATTGAGAAACTATGCTGTAGACTGTAGAGAATCTAAACTTTATATAAACTCTGGTACATTCCTTTTCCACCATTATATGTCAAAAAGTCATGTTTACTATATATTATGAATTATCTACGTTGAAGCCAGTACACAATATCACCTGGACCAGGGGTGGGGAACCTTTTTTTCTCTAAAGGCTGCACTCATTTTTCTGATTCGACTTAAAAACATTGACTAGGGAATCTTTGTCCGGAAACAGGAATTTACGGTCAGATTGTGTCAGGAATTTACAAATATACATAAATTTACAGGATTACAGAATTGGCCAGAAGGCCGCACCAGAGTAGCCAAAAGGCCGCACGTTCCCCACGCCTGATCTAGACACTTTATAAATTCACATTTTTTTACCGTATTATATACATATATTAAAGAAGTGAAACCATTTAACTCTTAGGAACACAGCTTAGCCGAAGTGATTTTTTATTCGCTACTCTATAAACTGAAATAAAACAAAAAATATTTTCAAAGGTTTAATATATTTTAGCAGGCATTACGAGAAGGCAGATTTTTCAGACAACGTCTTTTATTGAGCATTGATTAATTGATTAATCAATTAAAAATAATTACAACCCAAGTGATAGAAATGATGGAATACGTCATGAAACGTTAAATACTAAAATTTATTTTATTACCTCTTCCTGTTTTAACACTAAGCTTATGCAAATAATAATTAAAAACAGTTTTTTTGATTTAAAAAAAAACGTAAATTAGAGTATAATAGTTTATCAGATTCAAAAAAAAATGTAACCGACTTTTGGTGTGGAAGCCAATGCTAAAACGTCTTAATATCTTTGTTGACATCATGTTGACATGCCAATTGAAGGGTTAAATAAACCAAAATCAGATTGTAGTGAATCTTTACTAAGGTGCTCCTATATTTTTGGTATCGAAATAAGAAAACTGTACGCATAGTCAACATAGTTCAAATATTAATCAATCAAATCAGTAAAAGAAAAAAATTGATCATCAGGCAAAGCCAGTGCTAATCATCAGAACAAATAGAGTACTTATAGGGTTAGTTTTTTTATTGCTAGAAGCAATTGAAGAAGAACAAAATAGAAACATGTTTTATGCATTATATTATAATACTTAAGTTAACAATATTATGTCTTTCAACCATAATATGATGTATTCTCTGGCAACGAATTATATCTTCTTCTTACACAATCAAAAAGTTATTGTCAATGATAGGAGATATACAAGGCACTTAAATCGTTAATAATTTTAGTAAATAAAGACATACGACAAAAAAGAATTGTATTGAAAAACTTATACACGACGTAGTAAATTTTTGATAAAACTAAATTATGTTAATTATGACGTATCGGATAGAACGTAGACATTTAATAGTCTTTTGAGAATCGCTTTGACATTCTATATTACATATATGTTTTCAAAACACAATTTTACCAATTCTGATAAAACAGGGTGAAATAAAGGAGAATACTACCATACGAATAATGATTGTGAGTATTTAGTTAACACAAGTATGCAATTATTTGACTATGATTATTTAATGATATATTGACATGTTATTTGTCTCATGAAATTATTTCATCTAGCGCAGTCCTGAACTGGTTATTGAGCAATCTCCTAGAAAGTCACGCAATCTCCAGAAAAAGTGTATTGTCCTTTTTTCACAAGCAACCATATTAACCAGCCTTATTATTTTGTATTGCATAATTATTTATATATTATATGATATTAAGTAACAAGTAGTTCTCGTAGAAAACCTTATGTTGATATGCCTCCATTGCGAGGTCATATGCCCTACATTAGAAGCGGTCATAAATTTTACTAATAATAATTATTCTCCATCTTCAAACTGAGAGCGATTCAAGCTTTGGTGGTTTTATTTATTTAGAAGGACTAAAGCAACGAAATATATGTGACGATAGATTTATTTTATGACAGAGTTAAGTAGTCAGGGGGTTTATGATAATGCGAAGTCCCTATATAAACAGCGAGCATTGCTCTCCCAATTTAGTCAATTGGATGCTAGAACAAAATCAAGAGTGCAAAATTTAGTGAACATATCCTGTAATTTTTTTTAAACCGGATCACTTTAAAATGGTAAGTACATTTAATTCATTTTTAATTCATATCTTAGACATTTTTATCAATACGAAACAAATATATCGATGCTATTCTTTTCGTACTTACTGTAAAATAAAATTGCTAAATATGTCATTATTACTAACACAAGCCGGCAATATAAAAACTACACATTACAAAGAGTATTGAATATTTCTCGTACAAATGAATATATCGGTATTTAAAAATAGATTTTGACATGGTAAATGCCAAAAAAGCATGACATCTAATATACTATCACCGTAACTAAAAAGACATTCTGAAAAATTGATACATAAGCTGTATTCAAAGCTGAGTATCTTAAAAATAATTTTACAATTTTCTTTTGTCAGCGATATTATCAGTAAGCAATCAATAAAATTTAATTTGAAAACACTTACTTTGAAGTCACAATTTATGTTTCATTAGACCGATTATATTATAATTTATTTGTGGTTTCATGTATTTTAACATATCATAATTTGTATGTTCCTTTTAGTTTATTGTTATAAATTGGTTGTAAAATCCCGTGATAAAAAGCTTTTTTCAATTGACTCAACGATATTGATTTTAAAACGGCTTTTGGGAAACGATATTTTCACAAAAGGTAATTATTGTTGTAAAAACATATTATACGCTGAGAAAAAGCGTCATAATCCTTTTAATAAAAACAATACAAAATATTGTAGATATTTGAAAAAATATATTAAATAGTAGTTAAAAAATCTCACTCGGTGATCGAGACCGGTCTTGTTTTTAAGTGATCTATAACAAACATATGATAAAAGCAGATAAATCAGTTAGAATTTTTATTCACGTAAAAAGTGAACAGTATAAAACATATTTTTTTACTTATTAGTAGGTATATAAAACAACGATTAAAATTTAATTTATGGTTATTTATAGCCGAATCATTCAGTGTATGTTATGTAAATAGTCCTGATCAGTTTTTGGTTTATTTAATGTCCTAAGGATCTCAGTGTAGAAAAGAAATAATGGATATTAGAGATAGGTTATGTTACGAACAATAAATGTATTTTATAATACACGATTATGTAGAATCTTATTTCGATATAAATGTTTTCAGCATTTTGAACTGTAAACTGAAAGGGGAATTAAAAATTTCTTATTTGTTCAGAGATAACCTCTAAATAATATTATTATTACCAGAGCTGTGGAGTCGAGTAAAACGAACGAGAATTGATTTTTTCAATCATTTCCGTTTAACTTACACATATGAACGTCTACTGTAAGAACATTCTAGAAACGAAAAAAATCTTGTCATAGTAATCGTTTTATAGTTATAAAATTATAAAATAAAGTGTTATTTTTATTTTTTTAAGATTAAAGTTAGAAGGCTGTAATAATTCTTAACACAATTCAATTGAATTGGTTTTATTCATTATTATCTTCTTTTATGATTTTAAAACAAAAAGTTCGGAAACGTCAAAAAAAATGTTAATTATGTTAGACTATATTTATATAATATTAAGTACATATTATTTATGCCAGTTATTTTTTTTAGGTTCCAGTCGACGTCAATCCCCTTCGCGACTTCAAGTTGCCAATAATTTGGGTACTTGGGGGACCTGGCTCTGGCAAGGGCACCCAATGCGAGCGTATCGTCGCAAAGTATGGTTTCACTCATTTGTCCACCGGGGATTTACTACGTGAGGAAGTGGCCAGTGGGTCGGATCGAGGAAAGGATTTCTCGGCCATCATGCAGAAAGGCGATCTGATCGCCAACGATATCATCTTAGAACTTCTGACAGAAGCCATAAGCAAGAATGTTGCCACCTCTAAAGGGTTCCTCATCGATGGATATCCAAGAGAGAAAGATCAGGGTGTGGCGTTTGAAAATGCAATTTCAAGTCCAGCTGTTATTTTGTATTTCGATGCATCTGAAGAAACGTTGACTAACAGACTGCAGGAACGCTCCAGGAGTTCTGGCCGGGCTGATGATAATGAGGAAACTATAAAATTATGTTTGCAAACCTTCCTGAAAAATAATGACGCTGTAATTGCACAGTACCCTGATATACTGAAGCGGGTAAGTGTTTTAATAATAATAAAAAAATACATTAAAAATTATTTTTATCCAGCGGTGCTATTCCAGCGCCTGCAACACTTTGTTTGGACCGTAATAAACAAACAAAAAGTGCAGGAAACCGATAATGCAGGAAATCTTCAAATAATACCAATATTAATGTTTAGTTTAAAAAAATCCATTTATTCATTTACATTTTTTTATCAAAGAATATAAATATATATTTAAACAAATTAATTTAAACTAAGCTGCTTATTTGAAGCTTGGCACTTTTATAAGTCACAGAATTTTAACAAATATCTCTCATACTCGCGTACTTTTCTTACTCAACTAATTATTCTCCTGGATTTTTTTAACGTCTTAAATTATTTTCGGTTTCTAAGCTAGAGTTACAGATTACTTTATGCGTGCATTTTAATTGTGAGTTGGATAAAAACGAAAAACGAAATGTGAGGCAAGACTATATATTTATGAGCGAATAGATGAAATATTCAACAAAAACTGTCAATCGGGATAATATTTGTGACGGGACCATAATATTTAGACGATAGATCGAAGACATCGGTAAATCATGGAAAGATTAATGCGGGATTATTTAGCATTGTTCTTATGGGTGTTTGGCCGGGACTATGAAAAATAAACGCCCAATGCGGGAAAACGAATAATGCGAGAACGGTAGTTTGGGGTTCCGCTGTAATTGCGTTGTGGCGTCGTTTGTATACGCAAAACATGAAAGTTTTGATTATTGTAGACCATTCAAATTAAGTACTAGAATAGTACCGCAAGAGTATGAGAAGTATCCATAGATCCAAACAAATAAAGATCTTTTTTTTTTTTTTTTACCATGTCCGCTCCCAATATGGAGCATATGGACTCCTAACGGATTTTATCTCAACAGAAATGCTTCTACGAGAACTGCTTGTTAGTTGCTCAACCTCTCTTTTTCCAAAGAGAGTAGGAATAGAAGAAAAGAGCTAGGACAGGGCTACTGGTTAGCTAAACGCTCTCGATACGCCCTGTTCATAGGATAGGATTGGTGAGAGGGCTGAATTCAAGACAACACATACATCCATGCCTTTGAACAGAAATTCATAAATCGATTGAAAAATCATTTTATAAAACTTCCCGTAGTGGGATTCGAACCCGTGCCCTCCGTAGCGGTAGCCAACAATTTTGACCACTCGACCATACAGGCGGCTAGTAAAGATCTAGTAAATCTAAATGAAAGCTTCCAGTAAATTATTTAAAAATGTATAATAATGATTTTTTTCTTCATAATTCAAACAAAAAAATATTTAATTCTACAAAAAATAAATGATGTTTTTCCTAGATTGATCCGTATCCAAAAAATGTGTTTATATCTGTGTGTGTACCAATAGTAAAAATAATCAAAAAATACGATAAAACATAATTTATCAAAAAATAGCTCACTACTCAAAGGGTTAACTACCATTCCAGAGTTAAACCGCAAACTTATCAGATAAAATTGTTAATGGTCAGTGTGAGAAGATGTTGAATAGAGGAACGAACATCGTGTAACATTTTTTATGAGCATTTTCGACGACAAGTCCAAAACTTTAGTAATTTCTTATCACATTTATTTTAACTTTTCCGGTTCTAAGCTCAAGAAATGCGACCCCAATACCCACATTTTCTTAAATATCTATTTTAATATGGGTGATACAATGTTTATAATTAAGGTATTCTTATATCATATATCGCGATAACACGATAAGGCGATAAGCGATCGTTCCTAAGATAGCTGGGTAAACTCGTCAGTTGCAATTTCATATGTGTGCTGGGATGACGACTTTTTTACGCGCAACTTAAAAACAGATTTTTATAAAAAAAAAATGTATGACGAACAATGCAGAGAGATATTTTAAAGCCCTCAGACCATTTTTTTTGAAATTCATAAGAATAAGGCAAATAATGAGGAAACCACTGGGGTCCCTAAACGACCCCCATCGGCAGAGAAGTATTTTTCTAGTCTCCGAGCCGCGAGGGTTAAGCAAGATAGCTTGTGTTACAAAATTAAAAAATCATTAAATTAAATTAAAATTATAAATGAAGCCGTGACTATATTAATAGCTTCACCAATTGTTTTTAGATCGCAGATTTGCTCTACTTTACACACGACGTGAGGTTAAAACAACAAATTCAATCAGATAAACCACATTGTCATTGTACCAACTCTCTTGATTATCTACTAATAAGATATTGTTTTTAAACATTTCAGATCAATGCCGAAAATTCAGTAGACGAGATCTTTGTGCAGGTTGAAGAGGAACTGGATGCCATTATCTAAATATTATATTATAATCAAAGCTCAAAACCACAATGTGTTTTAAATTAAGTTTGGAAACAAGACGAATAATTAAATAAGTTTTAACATCACCTAAATTTATTTTAATTTAACCCTAGTGACGGTTTTAAATGTCTGGTGAGTGATTGTCCAATCATTATCTGGTCTTCAGAACTAGAAACTGTAATACAAATATGTATTACTGAAACTGGAATTTCAGAATTTCATGAAATACGGGATTTGAAAATGCAAAAATACTGGTATTTCGGTGTTGAAGATTAACCAAGATGAATTTTGATTGTATAGAAATTATCACATATCGACTGTGAAAAGGAAAAAGGACTTAACCCTCAATTTTCCTAAACAGCTTTTTTTCGATAATCACAATGTATACAACTTGACACACATTCTATCAAAAAGATGAAAGCTGAAAATGCCGAATAAGTATCTAAATTTAGCTTTTAAGTTTGAAAAAGATGACCTTGTAAAAAATTAAAACCATGAAAAAACACTGAAATAAAGGTTTTTACGAGACAATTTCTTTAATTAGGTTATGTCAATTAAACGCCAGTTTAGAAGTATCCGTGCACTTCAATGTTGTGTATAATTCATAATTTGCATATGTCAAAATATCATCAGAACACGTTTTTAGCGCCTCCTGTAAAATTTGATATGTGCCGGTTACGTCCTTTTTCCTTTCCAGAGTGTATTTGAAAAAAAAATCGCGAGTTGTATCAATATTGACAGATTGCAGAATTGATGTTTTTTTCAATGATTTGTATTCAAATTATTTTTGAAATTTATCTGTTTATACTTGTGATCAGGGCTGGCTCGGGGATTTCTGCGCCTGTGTGCAAGGAGCCTTCCACGCCTCAAAATAACTAGATCTAAATGAGTGGATATTGCTAAAAATCTTAGTGCGGCGCCTGTGCACCTGTGTGCGCCGCACTCTTTGCACACGCCACTAGCCAGTCCCGCTTGTGGTGTATTTGTTAATTACGGTATTTTATATATAAAATATCGAAAAAGCGAATTTGATTTACTCACCCTATTTTGTTGCTTTATTTAAACTTTTTTTGTAATACCGGTATATAAACATGTAGATATAATTGATATATTAGTCTAATATTTTAATATCTTTATATTTTAATCTTATTAATTAAGTAAAAACGTGCATACCTCTGTATGCAATGCATTTAATGTCCCTACATTGAATTCTAATTACGTTACCGGTTCAAATGTTATTATATATGTATTTCTTACAAGAACAAAGTGCAGAAATTTAATAAGTAGAAAAGCATAAAAAGAAATAAAAATAACATGGATTAAAAAGATTTTTTTGTTATTTTGCGGTCCTCTCTTACAAGCTGACAAGTATTGTTAAGATCCAGATCAATAAAATATTTGGGTAAATGAATAATTTTTCAGAATTTTCAAGGATCTTACTAAATATTTTTAAGTCATAACCATTAGTATGTGATCAAATGGCTGCAGCAAGTTGAGTCCTTGATTAAACGTGTGCCCATCCAAGCCTAACCTTGAGCATAAATGTAAACGTAAATAAATTATTGATTTTTACGTAAATTGAAAATATTTGAAAGTCTAAATACTTCAGCCACTTACAAGCAAACTGGTAAGCTCGTTAATGAACGTGCGTTGTATTATTATATCCAACCACTTTTTATTCAATCACTTGTTATGCAAACAAAAATAAGTTAATGTGTATTATTTCGACGTGCAATACGTCAAAGATATTAATGTTTCGGGATAACTTTGGCCCACCTTGCGTGCTACTATTACTCTGTCAATTTTCAAGATTAAGCGGAGCAAAACCCACACACTTTCAAAACAAGTAACTGCTGCCAATTCGGGCACTGTCTCAGACGAAAAACATCTTAACGGACTGTACATAAGTTTCCCACAAAATTAACATCTGTGACTGAATACGCGTCGAAATTTTGTAGACAAATCATAGATAGAGCTTTTCAAAGTGGGAAGTGAGTTTCAGTAAAATTATTATTCACGTCTTCTATAAATGATTGGATCAAACCACATAAGCCACACAATCATATTCATAGAGTTTTCGTTACAGATATATACATATACACACAGTTATTAAACTACGATTTACTGTAATATTCGGCTGTAACTTTGTTGAAGTTTAATTGGATAATTTTGTTACACAGTACACTCGTTGTGTCACAAATTGTGACATGTACTTTTAGTAAACCCTACGATGTTCTGTCTGATGATGCTTATTAACTGGATGGCTGCCTCAGACAAGATATCTCGTCAAATTTTTCATGCTCAACACGCCAGAGACTAGTTACATTGCCAATAACTAATTAAATTAATAGTTGAAAACTATAGCCAGCGTGCTAGGTTCAAACGTACTTTTATCTATGGCAACCAAATGACTAAAAAGGCAAAATACGTGTACTAATTTAAAACACAATAAGTGGCGTAACAAAGTTATCAAACTTATTTATTTTATATTAAGATTTACTCTGTTAGTTTGATATATAAATCGCTTTTTATATATATATGTTCTATAAATGGACCTTAATATCACTGTCAAATTGTCACTTTATAAATGGACAATGGTGTAGTATTTTCCAACCTTCAAGACAGCAGTTTCCGATTGATTTGGAGAAAAGACAACGAAAATTCGGGCTCTCCATGAATCCAAAGTATATACCCAATCAAGTTGTAAAGTCGCAAAGATAGTGTGTCGTCTTTTTTTCATATCATCCCAATTAACCGCCAATATTCACACACTTGTTTGTGTTCAACTGATTTAACGACACCATTTAGGTTGGTCGATTCGAGCATTGAATCCACTATGCTTCCTTAACAAAGGAAGCCACCTTATCATTTTCCTTTGAAACATCTCTGTCATCTAAAACAAAGCAGTTTGAAATACAAATATTTAAATACAGCCTGGCTGAGGATAACAAGTATTTGTTCAAAATAAATATTCGGATATCAAAAATTAGCATTAAATAGTATTTGAATATTCGAATACTATATTTTATTCATGTTATGATGTATTTTTACCGTTTTTTTCATATATCTGGCGAGAGTATTACTTTTAAACATATCTCCCAGCAGCAATGTTAAGGTGATTAAAGAAACACAATAGTTTATGTCAGGATTCAATGCGACGTAAAATGAAATTATTTGTGTACCTAATGGTTGAGAATACATTTAACTCTATGAAAGAATAGTTCATCATCAATTCAAATATTTGAATATCAAGACAAAGCCAAATATATCCGAATATTTGATTGGAATCTCTTAGCCTTTCTACAAAACTTACAGTATCTACGTTGAACAAGAATTTTTGTCGAAATGTAAAGATCATACATATTTTTAATATATAAAATAGTCAGTATATAGACCTCCCGCATAGTAAAAAAAACTCCAAAGTAACCTTGTCACGTCATTCATATTTTAAGTTATAGTTACTTTGCAGCCTGTGTAATATTGCCAATGTTTGATTCGATGGGAACATATTGGTTGATGCAATAAATGATTTTTTCTAAACTTTTATGCTGATTTGATATTTTGTATAGCACAAATCTAGTTTCCAACGCGTAAAGTTTTAAGTATTCAAAAGTAAACATTACTTAAGAATTTACCTTACTAGATTCTTCATTATGCTTGCATACTTTGTTGATAATTAAAGATTAAATAAAAATATCTTAAGAGTGTGAATAAAAGTTGTTTATACGTTTTGGTTTAGACGTCAACGGACACCACAGTTGAATCTTCCTTTAAAAGTGGTGTCTACGACAGTTGGCAGTTATCATCGTTCGGTGCGTCTCAACTAGTTAATGATATTTTGGCATAGTCCTGTCCAGACCGTTTGCATGCCCACGCAACAATAATAATAAGCACGCGGTAAAAAGCAGCGGACAATAATACATCATTTTCATGAAAACTAATTCCAGTTCATTCATACATATCAAAATGGTGGAATTCGCAATACAAAAAAACGACGCGAACGCCATCTAGACACCATTTCTCACACAAACCGATTTGGGAAATAAACCGCGATGTTGTCTTTGGTCAGTAGCAACCCGAAAGGGATAGCTAATGCAAATACTTTTTAATGTGGAATTTCCGAGAGAAAAAAACAAAAGATTTTCGCGCGGGAAAGAATGGCGATAATATAAACAATAATACCAATAGTACGAATGCAAGTTCACTGTTCCCAGTTGTGATTGTTGCATTGTTTGCCTTTTTCTCTCCAGATTATGGGACATTTTTACGGAACCGTAAGGCGAGTATCTCAAAATGTCTTATTTGAAATTATAAACATAGTGCGTGTTAATTTTTTCTATACCTAGTCTATGATTATTGTTATTTATCTTAGATGCTAAGGACTGTATCCTCAAGCGTTGGAAAAATCAAAGATTCTGCAATTTTTCAGCTACCAATTTTAGTTAGACGAAGTATGCACTATTTTACTTTTGTAAATCTTGCCTTTATTCAATCCCTTATTCTTCATATAAAATAATTCAATTTGTATAGTCCGCCTTCAAAAGAATTGATTGCGAATTTTACAACTTTAAATAAGTTTGCATGGTTTTCTTTTTAAAATAATTGTCATAGTTTTACTTGAGCGCTAAATTGTATTGAATTATCAAAATAATTTCTCACGTGTTCAATTTATAAATAAACATTTAGGCACGTCAAAACATACACAATATTTGTCAACGTGTTATCACACTACATATGTCAGCGATTCTTAATCTATTCCTGAGTTACGTGAAATGGCTGATGATTGACACTCTTACTACTTTGTTTACTCGTATGTTTTACTATAATATAATTGGTAATAATAAATGGTCATTGTTGTTTTGCATGGGTGCATTTTTATCAACGAATTAACTCTTAATATTGCAGCAATAAGTTTTCCTGGCAAATATTAATACGAATAATTAAAAATGACTTCCTATGCAGAGCACATGGTCACCGTATGGTTCTTCCAAGACATTCTATCCCCCGCAAGTCTCTTTGCTTCCTCCCATGTCATTTCACTGTCCCCTAGCTTCGATGAGTAAATCTTATGAATGGTCACCAGTGGTATTCTACGACGTCGGGATCCATCCGGTTGGTAGAACGAGTTTCTGTGAGATTCTGGGAAAAAGTATACCAAATCGGAGATTTCAAATTCCTCGGTGAGCTAATAAAAAAAACGAGTTTCCGCGAGATTCCGGGAAAAGTATAGCGAATTGAGGATTTCAAATTCCTCGATGAGAAAATCTCAATCCCGGGATCCCGAAATTCCCGGGATTCAAAATAAATCAATCCCGAAATCCCGGGATTGGAAAAAGGCTCCGGGATTGGATACCCTAGAAGAGACAGGCAGGGTTAAAACTCGCTCGGGGCATCCGCAGCACATGTCTAAGCCAGCTGCATAGTAGGTTTTTATTTTTGATTCAAATTTAATGTTGAAATTTCACCAAGAACCTTCAGTCGAAATCTTAAAAAAACGTAAGAGTAATTAATATCTGCGAATATGTATGTTGTTATTTGTAATTTTATGATATTATTTTAATAAATTACATGTCTCCAAATTTTGAATTTTTGACAGAAAAAACTTAGATCTAAATAAGAAATCAATTTGACCGTATATAAATTTCAATACACTTAAATTCCATCGTAACTTTGAACAAAGTACGGCATATAAAGTTCCTTCTTATATCACGTGATATAATTCTGAATTTATTTTTATCTTAATGTGATTTGTTATAAATATCCACTTATCAAACAAATCGTTTTACATATTCAAGGTTTTTATCCGCAATAAATTAAACAAGATAAAATGTTTAATCTCTTCTCGAAACGCGGTGGTGAATAACAACGTAATATTTCAGAACCACTGATATAATTAAAAAAAAACAAGCAGATTAGTATAATAATTAAATCATTTCATAACATACATACGTAGTAATATGGCACATATCAACTAATTAAATGCATAATAGTATCACATATGCAGCACAGTACCGCATATCTCAACTTTAAACAATTTTGTAGCATACAGAAATAGCACTGTATATTTTTAATGTGACGTTACTTAAGATTTTTACATGAAGAATATATATTTATATCACTAGATTTTAACCCTCCAGAGACGAGAGCTTTTATCCGATAAAAAATATATTTTCTAAGCCATATTGAAGTCACGGATAACTTTTATTCCCATCCAAAATTAAAAAAAAAAACGCAAATTCGTTGTATAGAAACCTCGCATGACTATATGGTTATGCTCATCCTTTTATTACCGTGTAATATTGAGTACGGACAGTAGTAAGGACAAAAGTGACCGTATGGGCTCGCAAACATTCGGGGTTTAAATATAGCTAAACGTGATTTTTTTTAAATATTTACAACTTGACCTCTTTAGATCAACATAATTTCAATACAAATATATTAGCAAAATAACTGTAAATAATTTGATGTTTTTATAAAAAAATAACTAACAGTTTCAAAAAGTAAATTAAAAAAAACAGAAATTCAAAAAATCACATATGCTTTTGGATGCCGTTTCTGTCCCCACGGCTGATGACTAACTGTAGTCTGTACCCTTCTTAACCAAACATGAGCAAAAGCAACGATATTCAGGTAGAAAAAGGATGAATAGTGGGATCAATAGGCAACGGTGTTTACTGTGACCATATGGTGACGCTCGTCCTTGGAGGGTTAATATAGATTCTACTTAATACAATGCCACAAAATGTACTTAAATAAATAAAATAAAAGCTATAAGATAAGAAATAGAAAAGTATTTAGTTCTACATTTTTTTTAAATTAGTTGATAGCTATTTCGGCGTATGCCTTCATCAGAACTGTGTTTAAACCTACATCTACTCAGCTATATATACTGCCTAAGAAGAGATAAACAAGACATCCTGTTACTGACTCTAACATCTTAATTTATATTGCTTTTTTTACTTTATTACATTGAAGTTCTACCAAGTAAATGCAGTATAAGCTGTTGATACATATTAGTTGAAATATAAGCTGTTGACTTGTTTTTCCACAGTGAAATCAAACATAGCAGGTATTTAGCGCCATTTTTATTTTACTCTTTGGGGTCAGATAAATATGAGGTCAGAAATACTGAGATGTTTTTTGGACGTTGTCACCTTCTTATCTATTATTTGATTTTTTAACACCTTTACAAATGATCTACTATGTAGGTACAAACAATATTATTATTACTTGTTCAAAATTCATTCAATATTTCGATTTCTAATGACAAAATGACATGGTTTTAGATGGTATTTTTTTGTTCTTACATATGTAGTTGATTTTTTTGTGTTCAATCGGATAAAGAGTAAATTTAAAAAAATAGCTACACGCAAATGAATCAAAGACGATAGAGGTAGAACTGTATGTGATATAACTTTTGATGTGTTTACTATCAACACTAAGTGGGAAAGGCATTAAATTCAAAAAATAAAACACTCTTTTGTTGTAATTCCAATGTATTCCAAGTAGTTTTACCACTTTTACTTATATGATCAGAGCTAGTGTCGCTCATGACGATGATTATCAACTGATATACATTATTACAGTGCTATTTATAAAGAACGAAGTAAAACTATTTGATATAACAAACAACCGGTAAGAGAAATACGAAATGAATTTAAATATAAAGACACAAAACATGTTTTTTTATAGTCGATCTGTCTTATGCCAACGATTAACAAATAATGTTTTATTCTTTCAAGTTTTCATATCTGATTCATTATGTCCATTCGCTTAAGACGTACTACGTACAAAACTTATATGCTTTACAATATGCTACTTTCCAAACTTGCGTTAGTGTATACAGTTTGCTTAAAATAACCTATTCGTAACGCACTCTTTTGATTGGTCGAAAAAATCACAAGAGATCGAATATGACAACAAAGTGCATAACTAAAATTATAAAATTTAAGCGGTTATACTAACCGTAAAAATCAAGTACGAAAATCATATAGTGCAAGGGCCGGGAACCTTTTGTTGTAAAAGTGCCACATATTTTACGTGGAGATTAGTGCGGGCCACACTTGGGCACCCCCGCAAAAAATATGATAGTTTCAATCACGTTAATCAATAGGTAACAATCGCTCAACAATTTTTATCAAATTGTTTTACTTTAAAAAGTCAATAATTCATATTTACACGGTTCCGTGATTCTTCCGTACAAGATTCTCCCGAACACGAATTCTACGTAATACATACTCTGACACGAATTCTTCCGTACACGTTAACTTGCTTACATAGAAAACTTCGGCTTCAAAATATTACGTAGGTACATTTTAATATTTTTAATATTCGAGATTCGATATCGAGGCTTACACATGTTATTTAAACAAACGAAAAACAGACAAACACATATTATTTAATCTTTTACTTGTTCTTAGCCTGAAAAATAATTGGTACACTGGAACTAAGTCTTAAACATCAATTTTTTTTTTTAAGCCATGTCCTCTCCCAATGTGGAGCATATGGACTCCTAATGGAGTTTATCTCAACTGAAGTGTTTCTACGAGAACTGCTTGTTACTCAGTTGCTCAACCTCTCTTTTTCCAAAGAGAGTAGGGATAGAAGGATAGGTCTAGGACAGGATTAGTGGTAAGCTAATCGCTCTCGATACGCCCCGTTTATAGGATAGGATGGATGAGAGAGGGGAATTCAAGACATCACATACATCCATGCCTTTAAACAGAAATTCATAAATCGATTGAAAAATCAATTTTATAAAACTGTCCATACCGGGATTTGAACCCGGGTCCTCTGTAGCCGAAGCCAACACCGTTGACCACTCGACCACACAGGCGGCATCAAAATAAATCCCTTTATTCACAAATGTCATATTCAGCGTCCAGGATTTTGTTTGTACGGATGTTTCTGTTTATGGAGGAGTCGTTTCGGTAAAATAACTGTACGGAGTATTCTGTATGGAGAATTCGTGTTCGGGAAAATCTTGTACAGAATATTCTGATCACCAATTGCACATAGCATAGATAAGGGCTTTAAACATGAACGCTTCACCGATAAATGAGGAGCGTGTGATCGAAAATTATCAGATCAACTTTTTCTTGAATAGAGAAGACACACTCCTCTTATAAAATAAGATATTTTTTTGATTCTTAATTTCATGGAAATGTTCTTTTGAATTATTACTCCAATATAATAGCGATATCTCATTTAAAAAAATGGATTTGGACATGATACATTCTAAGCTTTCAAATATTCAGTATTCTGTCCCCCGTTATATACGAGTTTTGTTAATCTAGTGAAGTCTGTATCTGTCATTTTCAAGTTTTCTTACGTCCACCTTATTGTTGACAGTATCTAAGTCCATGTTGGTTGGTATATTTACAACATCTGCTCAATAGAGGCTCATCAATAAATGTTAATAATTGATGTTTTGGTATATCTGCTTCTTGAAACATAATTCGCCGAGAGATGGATAAAGTGACTAAGAATATTTTATTACAAATTCAAAATACTTTAATTTGTCAAATATTTAATTTTTGTGGATTTTTTGATATGATCAATATTCTTCACATTTAACACTCGAATAACCTTTATTTAATCCGTTCAGTAAGTTAAGTCATCACTATCATTTTTTTAAGACTTAGATAACGAATGTCATTTAATATTTCATTCAAAAAGAATAAACCCGATGAGTGATAATGAAATGAAACGAACCAACAATAAAGCTTTCAACATAAAATGACAGGTGACATTTAGCGGTGTTGCATGGGTATGGAAAAATATTATCCTGATGTATTCAAACATTCACTCGTGAATTTAAAAAAAAGAATCAGCGTTCGTTGAAATCATTGTATATATTTTGATTAAATCAGCGTGCCTGAACGTTTAGATTGTATTACCTAGTTTATAAAATGTTAAGTTGTTCACTAAAAGTTGACGAATACTGTATTTTTATTAGTTACGTGATTGAGTTAGAGCAGCAAAAAGATCTTCTCTTATTTGATTGAAATAAATTTTTAAGTAGGTATAAAATAATCTGATATTTATTTGAATCTGTCATAGTACCATTGAGCCGCTGCATGTTTGATAAATTCATGAAATATTGTATTAGATAGTTAATTCATTTCACTACAAGATTTATCAAAGCTTGCATTTGAAAAGAACATAATTCAAAAGATTTTGTTTATAAAGTACGATTATATATAATATGTAGTGTGAATTCATTTAGTTTCTATGTTTACAAATTATTACGATAATTATCTATTCTAGATTTCGTTTACAACTTTATTATTAACTTTTAATATGTACGTATCTTAAATAATATAATACATAATACAGCATTTTTTTTTATTTTCATAAGTTTTCTTAAGCAAGGTAAACAACTCATTCTCCTGGCAACATACTCATCGACGCTTATTTCGGTATTCAATTTGTAGGACAAGGTCACCGCGGTTGCGGCGTCGCTTTTCGCGGCCGCTGATCTACAGCAAGCGCTGCGCTCGGCGGACAATGAAACAATCTCTTGAATTCGCGCCAGAACACCGACAAAATAATGAAAATGCGACCCATTTGATAATGAAAATCCCTTGCATCATTCCCGCAATCCCAGTCGAATGGACGACAAAGACGGGTAGTGTGTGATTTTGAATTTAAAAACGTTCGAAATATTTAAACTCGATTTCAAAACATGTTTGAGAAATTTTATATTTAGAATTCGAAATTTAAATTGAAAATAGTTGAAAATGTTAGGTGTTGCGTACCATTTTTATCGCGAAGTTTTATTAAATGGCGGACATCCTCCCATATGATGCTAACGTTCTCAGAGCGCAAGCGCGGTTTTAAAAATTCAGTCAGTTGAAATTCAGTACTCCAACTGGGTGTGCTACATTTTGTGGGCTTTTCCTGATATCTGTGAATCTAAAAAAACTTTGCGCTATGGTATGGAATACTTTGCATTTATTTATCATTTTTAATGTATTATGACAAATAACATTGGTAAATAATTTTATTACACGATAACGCTAATACTTTATCTAAATTTATATCAAATAATAATATAAACTTATTAATAATAAGACTGATAAAAATGTTTAATCGAAGAAGACATTGTTATATAAACACTACATTGTACAATGATTTTATTTTACTAGGCCCGGTCGGGTTTACTATTTCAACAGTTTTTTAAAATATGTCGGTCTTTTTTAATGGTAAATTGCAATTTTGTTTTGAATTCATGTCATTTTCAATTAATAATTTATTATTATTCATTATTATGCATTCATTTTATCAAACACGATAAGATTTTCGATTTAATCTGTTAAATTAATGTATGTCTTTGACAAAATGATAAACTCGTAAATCTATATCAAACACGAATCTTCATATAGATAATATCAATAATTCAATAATCGTTATTTGTGATTTTAATAACAAAGTTATTTAATTTATTTAATATTAACAAAGAAAAAACAATTATTCGACTGTTGATTTGATTCTAGAATAAAATATTTTCGGCAATCAAAACTTTATAAAAGGTTACCAACCTATTATTCTTGCAATATATGTATGTATAGGTATATTGTTGATTGAAAATTAGATATGTATGCAGTTGTCGTATTATTTGCCTGATAATAATACTTCCCTTATAGCTATTCTTCATTAAACTGACAAACTAATAAATTTCAAAAAAATGTTTCTAAAGCAAAATGAATTAAATTGAAGTAAAAAATAAAGTGTTATTTAAATGATAGTATACTTTTTAAGCAAATTTTGTACCCTCTTAAAAACTGCCTTATTCGTTTAATGTTTTTTTTTTAATTAATAATCATCGGTCTATCACGCAAACTATTCAATTTAATAAATATAAGATTGATATGTTTTGAAAAAAGGTACTTTAATTTTGTTGAAAAAATTAACTGTTTGAATGGAAGCCGTAATATATATAAATTTCAAGCTTTATGATTTTAATTTAAGATAAGATGATATAGAATTTAAGTCGATTACTTCAATTATCTGCATTGTTTCATCAATGTTTAACAAAATGATATTACATGATCCATACTTTTGAATTTGAAGAAATCAACGTATAAACGTTATTTTAGTTTTTTTTCTTTGCTTGTCGAGTTTTCCCGGGTGTTTGATCAGTCATCCGCAGTGTATAATTAGCTCGGACACCAACATGTTCCGTGCATTGTGTAACATTTTTTATTTGCCTCAATCAAACATAACAACAACTTGACAATCTCATATTCAAATTGCAATTATTTGAAATTAGAATGTTGGCGAGATGGGATCAATCAGCATTCATCCGACGTTTCCTGTAACTGGTGTTGCCTGGATACATATCTATACTGCCACTTTGTAGAACCAAGTGGTATTAATATTTATTTTTTTATTAAAAATGGATCTTATTTTAAGGAATTTCAAAAATCGTAATGAGAAAAGCGCTTGATAATTCATTGATATGTCATTTTACGGGCTTTTACTACCATAATTTTTTTTAAATATAAATTTGGAAATACTTCATCGCTATAATACTAAACATTTGTTTAGAATTATTGACAATCTATTAGAATTATGACTGTTTAAACATTAATTGTGATGGCTCCGCTCCGCGAAACTTAAGTAGGAAACTCTTTCCAAGGACGTAATTGAATATGTTCTTCATAACATCTTCAATTTGTCAAGTTTATTTGATCCAACTTTGTTATCATTGAGAGTGTAAGATGTTATAAAGCTGCATTATTTTTTGCTGTCTATTTGTTTTATAGATTTAAACGTATAGTATGTATAAGTAATATTTAAAACAATATAATATTAATTAAGTGAACTTACAGTTGACACATTGGAAATTCTTCATTATTTACTACAATTTCTTACAATAATAAAACATAATATTCATCTTAATAATAAAGATCAAAACAGTTGAAATTTTCTTTTCTTTTCTATAAATGACTGATTGTAACATTATTTAATCCAGCCAGTAGTTTATCAATGTAAACTTGTGCTGGTAATAATTAAATGGTTTTGATTTCTTAAACTATAATTAAAGAGGACATGGCAACATCGCATGAAAAAATGAATTCAACTTGTAATGTTTGTCCATCAATACTACTTCTCTAGAGGTCTGCACGGGCCCAGGCCTAGCCCGCGGGCCCTTACCCGGCCCGGCTTGGGCTGAGATTCGGGCTCGGGCCGGGCCCGGGTTAGGAATTTATTCTTCAGAAAAATATTTCAGACTATGTTCGTGTAATAAGTCAGCCATGATGGTTTTAATTATTACCAGTTCAATATAGATTCTAAAATTGTTGTAAATTTGTAAAAAACGGGTTTTTTTTCGGTCTGTTTCGTATAAATCCGGGCTTCGGGTCGCGTTCGGGTAACAATTGTGGTATTAGACTCGGGCCCGGACTGGGTCGGGTCTGAGTATTTCGGGCTCGGACCGAGTAATTTTGTAAAATTTCGGCCCTTGCAGACCTCTATACTGCGCTAATGCTACGTGATCGTCGATTGCATGGATCGTTCATACATAAATTTGCTCATATCATTATTTATAGAGTGCATTTCGCCATAAATATTGACTTAATATTAATATCACTTGAGTTTAAGAATCAACATTTATAATAAATATTATATTTTTCAATCAAAATTGTGTTGTAGTAAAGTTAATATTTATTTTGTCACATACGTCGTTTCGTATTTTACGCGTAACTTTAAGAGATAAAGAATTAAAAGGTTTGCCAAATTCTTAAATGTCTGTGAACTGTATGTGTTAATATTGGATTTGTTTCTTTACTAGCACTAATATCATCAACTTGAGGTTAACCACACTTTGGTTCATTTGGTTAACCACTCTTTAAAACTTAAATTACAAACAATTTTAAGCTAAATTTTCACTATGTCAGTTTTACTGCACTACTGCACATTGCAGAATAAACATATGTTTTTAACAGCCAAACTAGTTTTATATTCAAGTTGGAATTCATAAAAAATATTGTACTGTAACTGTAGTTTTTATCTCTGTCCATTGTTTTATAGGTTTAACAGAAATATGGCAATTTTACCGGAAAGCAGACTAAAACAATACAAAAAATAGCTTAGATTTTTGAAGAAAAGTGCATAATGCAAAAATATAAGACTTACGAGAGGCTGTAAATAAAATCTAAGATATATTTGCCCTAATAGAAACATCATTAACCTTCCTTAGTTCCTTAAATATGTTACATATAACATATTCACAATCAATTATCAGTGGAATGATATTATATATAAAAATTAAAAACACTGTTTTTACTAATTCCAAATTTATTTAATACAATCAGGACCGGTTTCATCCGGTTTATCACGAGCATTTTAGCTGATAAGAATATACACCAAATATAAACAGCACCGTGTTGATGTATATTCTTATCAGTTGAAAATACTAGCGATAAACGATACCGGTGTTGATCATATTAATTAAATGTGTAATTAATACGAAAGAGTGCTTTGTTTTTAAGATGTTCCTTAGTTCTTGGTGGAATGGCATTATCATAAAAAATAAAACTCTGTTTGTACTAATATTCCACATTATTTATTGTAGATTAGTACCGGTTTTCCTTATGCAAAAATTGTTTTACGATGAGATGGAAAACATCATAAGATTTAGTATTACGGGATTGGTTTATTATAATGAAATTCTGCCATTAAAATTTACTAACTCAGTTTAAAATAACCTTTCTTCTTTTGAACCGACATATTTAATTGAATTAATGTGACTGTTAATTTCAGGCTCCAGTCGATCTTACCCCCCTCCGTGAGGCAAAGTTACCAGTAGTCTGGGTTCTTGGAGGACCGGGATCCGGAAAAGGCACCCAATGTGACCGCATCATCGCCAAGTATGGCTTCACACATCTGTCAACCGGAGACCTGCTTCGCGCAGAAGTAGCCAGCGGCTCAGAGCGCGGAAAGAATCTCACAGCTATAATGGAGAGAGGAGAACTCGTCCCCAACGCCATCGTTTTAGACCTTTTGAAAGAAGCCATGCTAGGCAAGGTCTCCAGCTCAAAAGGATTCTTAATTGATGGGTATCCTAGAGAAAAAGACCAGGGTGTAGCTTTTGAAAGTGAAATTCTGCCGTGCACTATTATTTTGTATTTTGATGCATCGGAAGACACCTTGACTAAGAGACTTCTTGGTCGCGCTCTGAGCTCTGGGCGTGCTGATGACAATGCTGAAACTATCAAACTGAGGCTGCAGACTTTCTTGAAGAATAACGATCTGGTTCTTGCCAAATATCCTGAAAAATTGAAGCGGGTATGTGGTTAACAGAATAAGTTAATAAACAATTGTAATATAAATCTTTAGTCGCCCGTCAATTACAATGTCCGCTTAAACTTCAAATGGCCTAGCTTCCAAACATGTTTATTATGAGTTCAGTCTCCATATTGGTATATTGGTGTTGCAGATAAACTATTGTAATTCAATTGGTAAATTGATTCCTAAATTCATCGTTGGTAGCCGTTTAATCATTTTATCTTGCACGGTGAAAATGTTCATATACGTGAATGGACTTTATTAGTCTAAGCTTAAAGAATAGGGTTTATACAAAAACCGACTTATGAAAAAACTGGTTTTCAATTTACAATATTTTTTAAAACTACGATTAAGCCGGTTTTTGAAGTTTAACAAAAAAATAATATGGCGAAAAAAATATTAACATTTTATAAGGTTCGCTTATTTAGTATACCTAAATACTGCCAAAACAATATATTTACTAAAAAAAAACAGTTATTTTAGTCACAAAATATCATTTTCTTAGAAAACACAAAACAAAAAAAAACGGTAAAAATACTTTTAAATATAGCTAAATTTAATACCCATAAAGCTACGTATTACATTTCGTTTTATTAGTAACCATGGCGGTTTCAAGTAAATATGTTGAAGTTTTTAATTAAATAATAAAAAAACAATATTTTTTGAAATGCTTGGAACCGGATTATCAAATTGAAAAAACCGACATCGAATCGATCGAATGTCGCAAATTTAACTTAAAGCCCAGTTTATAACAACCAACAAGCGCTAGTAAAAGACTTAACGAATACGTAAAACAAAAAGCGCGTTTTCGAATATGGTATGGATAAATTTGGATGATCCCAAAATAAATTAACATCTCAGAACTCAATCAATATGATGTATGAAAATGTACAAAATCGTAGTTGCCTTAATTTTGACATTCAATATATAGATGCTTGATATTTTTGAAGCACGGATTTTTTCTGTCTTACAAAGTTGACTAAATTTAACTGAAGAACGATATGGCATATATGTTTATGCTTTTCCGCAATTACCATATTTTAATATTCCCATAATTTTATTTTTGATTTTTTTTAATTCCCCTCAAACTCAATTAAAGACATGGAGTTTCTGACATCCACGGCATGTGATATTTTCCTTGTCTTTTCAGATCAACGCTGAAGCATCTGTTGAAGAAATCTTCGGACAGGTCCAAGCCGCCATGGACGCCATCACAAGCTAAACGCTTTATTTATCACATCATTTGTTATTATACTCAGTATCACCAAAGCTCGCCATTTTGTTAATTTATTGATTCATGCTAATGTTAATGAATAAAATATATATTTTTTAAATACGCATTTTCTGTAAAACTCCCTATACCAGTGATAAATTTAGTAAAATTTATTTGATTTTGCGAATGTTTACTGTAAATGTAATAGTTACTGTTGTAAATAATAACGCACCATGAAAGCTGCTTATATTTAAAGCCAATACAATATGGTAGGTATATATTTAATTACTTATCATTTTTTTACTATCGACAGTGGCGTAAAATGAGAATTCATAATCCTAGTATAAGGAAAACGGATCAAAAATATGGATAACCAGTTAAATCACGATGCGAACAAATCAAGTGTATTGTAATAATTGTATTATTACTCTCTTTATCTACGACTTTCATTATTTGAAGTAAGGTAGTTGTTGATAAATAAAAAAATGTGGAAGAAAGTGTTTCAATGGTAGTTTGTTTCGTGTACTTACCTCAAGTAGAAACGAACTTAATTTTAGCAAAGATGCGAACGAATGGAACTTCTTTTTTTATTATGTTATATTAGTAAGTGGTATAAGGATAATATGTATTATTAATTTGTTATAACACTTATAGCTCAGTCAGGTGAGATCAAAATATTACTGTATCATTTTTTATACATAGTGAAAAAATCCTAATACCTACCATAGATAAAAACGCTATAGTCTGTTCGAAATCATTGTTTGAATTTTTGACGTTTCTAAAACAAGAGAGTATCTAGAACGAATTTATAGCCGCATTTCAATTTCTAGTTATATTAGCACGAAATTCTAATCAAACACAATTATATGAATAACTGCTGTAAACAAATAAAAAAGCTATGGGATGTTTAAGCAGTAAAGATAAAGTAAGTTTTCCGTCATTATATTTTTACTATCTTTTATTAGTTGTATAGCGTTCTCATAAAAACGGACGAATATTTTTTACAATAATACTTTTATTTATTAATTTTGAATAATAATAATGAACTATATGGCTTTATTTTATTACAAACAATAGATACGTTATCGTGATTATGACTTAATAATGTTGAAATGATTGATTTATAAATGTATTACTGATAAAAATTCAACACGCAGTTGCATAAAAAATTCAACACGCAGTTGCATAAAAAACACTGAAAAGATATTACTCGTAACTAGCTCATGGTTGTAAAGATTTCATTTTATTGATTTTTAAATGATAGAAAATGCTAAAATATATTTTAAAAATACATGAAACCATCATTCCTTCCTTATAAATAATGTAAGTTTTTTCGTATTTTCAATTAACCTAGTTATTTTTGAAATTATTCAACATTATGTTATGCAGTAACATATTTTGTTTGCGTGCCAATTTTCGCTCCGTGATATATTGATCTGTTTTGGTATACATATATACGTTTTAATAAAAATGCGCTAAGGTTGTAAGTGCATATATTTGAATGTCTTAGCTACAATATACATAAGATAATATTTGATTTGACGCCCAAAAGCTCTCATTGATTAAATAAACGTTACATAAATACAATATATTAGTGTGATTAAATGACAGGCCCGAACAAACGTGAAATGTACTTGTATTAGAAAAAAACCAAAAGTAAACTATTTGTAGCATTTACGTTATATTTTGAGGGACACTTTTAAAACTATAGAAATACTGTCTAATAAGGAGGATAGCTCATTAGAAAGTAATTCTAGCTCAAATTAAGCATTTCGTAGGCCCCAGTTGCAATAAAATTTAGATGCCTAGTTTTCAAAAATTTATATGTAAAATAAAAATTAATATTGAAGTCTCGTTGACCGCTTCAGTACCGTAAGGACACTGGTGGCCGCTACATACAAACGGCATGAATACCTTAAATCCACTGAATAACACGAATGTAACTTGAAAATATTAAACTATTTATATCATTTTATAAGTAAACTTTTGATATTCAATACTATTTTTTAAAACTATTCAAAAATTATTTTAAAAAAAGCGGTAGGTTTATGAGTGAATGCTTTTTAGCTGAAAACATCGCGGTACTGAAAAGGTTAAATAATATATGAGTTATTTATATTATAAGTTATTTTTGAGGGCCGTAGCTTCGAAGGCCCCAAGCGCGCAGTTCATGCGCTAATGGGATAATCCGCCACTTAGAATTGCAATTGGTGGTGTTTAACGAGATCTGAATATTGGACTGTCATTCAACTTGCTTTTAAGAGATGTTAAGGGTGAATTGCACAATGTAAGCCTCAATTCAAGGATTCGAATCATATACCACTTAATCGAGTTATAATTATGCTCTATGTTCTATAGCGTTCCTACTTAGCGATAACGTAAATAATTATTTAAATCGTTGTCTTGCAAACCGAATAAATACATTTGATTATAGATTCATATTAAATATGTAATCATTTAAAAATAAACAAATAAATAAAGTCTGTTTGTCAGTGAAAACTTAAGTTAAATCACTATTCGTTGAATATCTGACATTGTAAGAGGAGAAAACATGTGTATGTACAGCCTTAATACCTACACGTAAGTTTCATTATTATTTAATCTTTCTGTTTATAAAGTTGAAACGGGAATCTGTAATCGACGAAGCAAAGCCATTAAAAGTAGCAAATTTACCAGTCATATGGATTCTAGGAGGTCCTGGATCAGGAAAATTAACCCAATGCAAACGTATTTTTCTCAAATATGGATATACACATCTTTGTGTTGGGGATTTACTTAGAGACGAAGTGCATAGTGGTTCCGAGGTCGGAATGCGCATCGGCGAGAAAATAAAGAACAGAGAACTGGTGGAGAACGAAGTTGTTTTGAAAATCATCAGGGACGCAATGTTGAATAAGCTGGCAACCACAGAAGGGTTTCTCATTAACGGATGTCCGAGGAATAAGGAGCAGGCTGATGCTTTTGAAATTCAATTACTTCCTTGTACCATGATTCTCTATTTCCAAGCGTCGCAGGATGTTATGACTAATAGAATATTGACACGGGCAGAATCGTCAGGCCTGTGTAATGAAAGTCCTGATGTGGTTAAGTTCAGGATACAAGCATTCCTAAAAAATAATGATGAGATTGTTAGAAATTATAAAACCAAATTGAAACGGGTATGTGGTTATTTTACTTATCGGTACTGTTTAGTCTATCATTAAGTTATCACTAAACATTAGTTTATCTAACCATGAATGAAGGTACATATAATTATTATCCGATAAGCTCTTACAACAAAACGTAATGAAGTAGACAAATATCGATGATCGATTCCCACGATATTTTTTTATCAGGAAATATTTTGTCTTATAAAGTATATGAGTAAAATCTAAAACTAGAGTAGTGTATTCGTATTGAGTAAGTATTATAAGAGTGCAAAGTGTTGATGGAGTGTTTTATACAGATTTGACTAAAATAAAACACGACAATTGCCAAATCTTATATGTAGATTTACGTTTGTTACAAAAGTTAGTATGTTCATCATATATTACGCATACATTTATTCAAATATTCGACGTAATTTATTAGATTTATAAAAACTTTTATGTGCGAGGTTCTCGCATGAACAACGACCAGTCATAGCATCAATTCATTCAACAATAGTAAATAATCAATTCAATATTATTTATACATCGTAATTCACTATATGAAAAATTACATAATTAGTTTTATGGTCTTCATTCGTATTGAATTCCCGAAATTAGCAGTGAAGATGTATTAATTTACAAAGATGGTCATAGCTGGTGATTTTTTAACGACCATGCATCAGTATCTTATATAAATGGTGACGAAACAACATAAATGATACATTCAAACAAACTCTTGAAATCTTTTATTCATCAAAAACAAAATAATTTGGAAACTGAAAATTAAATACAGGTTTAACGATCCACATAAATGCAAAAAGCAAAGATTAAATTAAAAAATCATTGTTTAATTAAACAGCAATTCAGTAGAACTATTAAAGCTATAATCGTTATTCAATGAAAACACAACATGTATTCATTGCGGAAAATTGTATGTAATATTTTCTTATTGGTCAGAATAAACGTAACGTTAAAGTTATGCTATTGTTTTCCACAAGTGCTCTTTGTTTTCAGATAAACGCGGAAATCCCCGCCAAAGAAGTTTTTCTGCAAGTTCAGAAAGAAATTGAAGATATGATTTCCAATAAAAGTGTAACTCCAAAAAAATATTGAAATATATCTGTGAGTTTTGTAAACAGATGTAATATGAAAATGTTCTGTATTATTTTTGATAACTAAATTAATTTTTATCTGTAAATATTTCAATAAAGATTCATTGACATCTATAAGAAATGTAAATAGTAAAAAACAAAATTTGTAAAGAAATTAAAAAGATTTTTTTTACCTCTTACCAGTGAATAAATTGACGATGGTGAGAACATCTAAGTGTTAAGTTACCCAAGAATTCGAAGATATGGTAGAATTACAGTTCTGACGATGGCGTGATTCCGGAAAAGCTATTATCTATAATTTAAGTATTGTATTCAAATGGAACTAAATACACTTACTTCTACTATTTTTTTGCTTGCTTGTAAAAGTTTACTTATAAAAAAGTACTTTTTGTTACTTTAAGTTGTACATACCACATGAATACATACAATTTAAAGCTTAAGGTACAAACATACCTAGGTAAAAATAGTAAATAATAGCACGCAAATGTGTATTTTTGACCCCGCATATTTTTTGAGAGTGACCCTGGAAAATTTTACTCCTGTCGTGACTAAGAATTAAGATTGAATTATTCCACCGTTCAAAAAATATTTACGAGATGAAAAAATTAGATCGAAGCAGATTTCAGTAGCTGTCAATCAGTCCTCAGCCATGACCTCAGCTGCCCGTGTTTTTTGGATACACTGAACTAAGAAGTTTGAACGTAAGCCCTAAGGCTTATATAAATAAGCACACTTTATGTGTATTATATAATAATGGCGAGTGCGTATTTAAATATTCAACAAAATAAATTATGATGTATTTATCTAAAAATAATAATACATCAAGGCAAATATTTATGAATATGGTACGATTGACAGCCACTAGATACATATATTTTTTAAATATTTAAAAGTATAAAATGCTCTTTTGTTTTTATATCATACTTACCTAGTGACGGATGAATTTATTAATAACAATATTGTTATGAGAGACAATTTATTTGACATCGTGTGCATTCCAAACGGTATTTAACTTAGTGAAATATCGAATAGTCTTCGTGATATTATGGGATGCGTATTAGGTACAGATACGGTAAGTAATTTAAAACTATCCCGCATATTCGTTATACATGGTCGTAAGCTAGCAATGGCCTTCTGTCAAAGATATTTACAAGGTTTGTTCAAATAAATTAACCTTTCACCGGTTAAAAATAAGAATCATAATATTTGTAGTGGCCACTGATGACGTTTCTATCGATTTATCAAACAATTACTTATAGAGAAATATTTCTACTATTAATATTTACAAAAGTCGCCTCCATGTAAGTACTGTTGCAACTGATTGGTACTGAACAGATTATCGCAGCAATTACAATGATTCGATTCGTTCATGACATTCATTTGCATTTGTTAATGATGTACCAAACATAATAATTTAGAAATAATTGAGTTGACGTTAATATCTGGTATAATTTCAGTCGCACAGGGCCGAGTATGACATGAATCCGGTAAAGAACACTCCGGTGATATTCGTTTCCGGCGTCCCGGGAGCCGGAAGTCAAACTGCATCGGAAACGCTGTCTCAGCTAACCGGATACCGCGTGATAAATCCAGGAGACCTCATTAGAATGGAAGCAACTAAGTATACAACATTGCGGGGTACATCCCTCGCTAAGATGCTGGAGCAGAAAATTAATATACCTGAGGTTTAGACACTTAACTTTAATAATGATACATAATAAATTCAACAAACGAACGACTAACGGGATGGTCAAACGGCTTCAATTCTTGAAATGGCAAACTAAACTGAGAACAATTCAGCTGCCAACTGTCAAATTGGCGTTCGCTGGAAAAATTCTTGCTAATTCAAAAAACAAACCTCTATTCAATAAAAATATATTCTATATATAAACACACACAGGCGTAGAAATCATAGAGCCGGCTCTGGTCGTGGGCTTGACTCTCTCTTTTATATTCTTGGATCGGTTTCATTCAAATTGTACTAGATGAAATTCAAATAAAAACTAATTTCGTTTCCTTAACATCTCAGGAAATGATCCTAGATCTCGTGAAAGAAGACATGCTCGAAAATGCCGATTCAAAGGGATTTATTATTTGCGGATTTCCCAAGAGCAGACGAATGATGTCACTCTACAAGAGTGAAGTAAAAACGCCAGATAGACTGCTGTCGCTTCAGGTGGCCGATGATGTAGCTGTAAAGCGGCTCCAAAGTAAGCTGGCTGAAGTTGGACGACCGCCGAAAGAAATACAACACGCACAAAATCTCGTCAAGACTGCAGCTCCGAGAGTAAAGATGATTAAAGAGAAGTTCACTGCTGGATCCGTTGTAACCGTAATATTTTTGACTTGATATTTATATTTATGGCATATTTCACAAAGCATGTGTAATCTACATCAGTGTTCCGCAAACTTTTTGTGTTCAAGGTACACCTATCAAATCAAAAAAATTTAGAGGTACACCAAAGAAAAAGCAATGTTTATTTAATATTTATTTATTACTAAAATCAATATACCTAATATGAAAAGATGTTTAGTGAGAAATATGAGCCTGTTCAACTGAGCACAGGCGAATCAAAATTTGGAGCAATCGTTGATAAGGCTGCTCTCACCTCTTCATTGATCGTCCTCAGGCGTTCTCTTTTTTTCGATTTAATAGAAGTGAGAGTTGAAAATCCCAATTCGCAGTCCATAGGTTGCAGGTCACACTTATATAGGTTATACAGGTCTCCGCAATATGTAAAGCCATAACTAACATAGCTCTCATTATATTTTCGATAAACAAGCTTAGGTTTTTTCTCTGTTGACATTAGTTTCACTTGACAAACTTGCGGTACGTTTAACGAATTTATCCATTATATACACGTATTATGGGCTATTTATTTGTTATTAAAAAGTCTATTACGGTCGCGACGACACAATCACAAACTAGCGGCTAGTTACTGGCCAATAACGATTTGTTTTTAGGTGTATTATCTTAACAAAACCTTGACTTTTTTCCGCGGCACACCAACTGATGACCACGGTACACCAGTGTGCCGCGGCACACGCTTTGCGGAACACTGATCTACATGATTAGTTGTAAAATAGGATAGGAAATGAGTCACTCAAGTATAAGTCGAACAATTTGACTCGATTACCCTCTCCAATCCATTCTTACTTAAATAAATTACTCACAGTTGAATTTTAATTAGATTCTTCCCAAGTCATTTGATTTCTACTTTGGGTGATATTGGCTTCGCAGTGTGACAGTGGGAAAGAAAGCGATATCTGAGGTTCCAATATTTTAAACGCAAACAGCGCATGATTTTGCCAACAAATAATATTTCATTCAAAATAAAATTTTGCAGTAATACTCTCATGGATATATTCTTTATAAAACAATTTAAGTATTGTTTGATCATCATTGTTAGCGCTGCATAATCTCTAAGATTGATTGAAAATGATTGTGTCTCGGACATCATTATATAAATACCATATATTAACTACTGTAATATTATTTTTCAGGTGAATAGTTCTTTTGGAAATCTAGAAGCGTTGCAAGATACAATCAGGGAGGCTTCGGACTCATTCAGAGATTTGTTGAAAACACCTGAGAATATGTATTTGCTCAATTTACCTGACACTAGAACAACTAGCTTGTCAACCGATACGAAATGAAAACGTATTGTCTGTTACGTGATACTGTCAATTAAGTTTGCATTATTTTGAACATCAATAACTGCACATTCTAATAACCACAATTTCAAATTATTACCGAATGATACGTTCGCAGTACTCACATTACATTTTTACTGTTTCTCGATATAGTTCATGTATACTCGTATTACTTGAGTTTCATTATAAATAAAATGAATAATCTAATAATATTATACGGCATTGTTTTCGATTGTTTAATATTTGTGAGCTGCCATGGGAATCAGTGTAGAAAAACGGCAGGAAAAACATCGCCCAGTTTTCATTTATTAGCTAATTGCCATCGGTCGAAACTAAAAACAAGTACTCAGTCTGATGATATGTCTTTGGATGAATGTAAACAATTCGCACACGAAAGAAGAGGAATGGCTTTCAATTTTAGCCCTCTTGATAAAATTTCGAGGCGCTCTGTCAGTGAGGATAATTTGAAAAGCTGTATAGTGTTGTCGTGCCCTGAGGTGGAAAATTCAACCTCACTTGTGTACGATGAAGCCTATGATTATTACAGTATTTTTTCTTATCCGATTCGTAAGTAAATATATACAGAATGCTTCAATTTAAATTTTTAGATACTTGATGTACGTCAAGCTAATTTTTGACTTTTGTTTTTTGAAGCCCCAAGCACGTGCCTCATCCGCTTATAGGATACTCCGCCACTGACTATTACTGATATCAATTGTGCAGTAACTGAACTTGTACAGCATTGAATGCATATGATTACAATATGGTGTCAATAGTAGCATGCGTGATAGTGAGGAATTAATCAAATTAGTCCAACAAGTGGTCGGCCCTGTAGGCATGCCGACTTGGCAGCTACTTGGGAAAACTTTTAAGCTTATCTAAATTTGTGGTGTCATACGAACTCCGGACAACTTTATAGGGAAATGTTTCGTACCCTCAAGTGCATGTCGCCAGGCTTGGTCAATTGTCCCGAGGTAATCCTAGCACACAGCTAAACAACGAATGCATAACGCTCGTTAAGCCACGTCGTTAGAAAACTTCTGTTGGTTACAGATGTACGGCCGTGGCGGGTGGTGGTGGGAATTGCATAGTTGCATATGCGCTGCAAAACTGCAGCTTCCCTATATAAAATTGTAAAACTATGTATAAACAACGTTATGCAAGTATTCCGCATCTTCCTAAATTTAAATCTGTACAAACTCTTTTAATCCTAACACTGGAATAACAAAAATTAAGTTAAATAATGTATTTTGTGATGATAAGTTAGATTCGTTGAGATGATGCTAAAATAAATTATCTCGTATTGGCTGGCTTACAAGTGCATATAAAATATTGTGTTATTTATACCTAGGTATATAAAAACAAAAAATAAATACTGGTAACCTTTAAAAAATGTATAACAATATTACAACAGGACGGCAATTGTTTCTTAATTTTAATACAAAGCATCAGCAAAATAATGACGCTGTATCCCAATATTTATTGTATTAATCCGTGTTGATTCCAAATAACATATATGTATAGAAATGTACATAACGAATCAAGTGATTACACATTATATTTCAGCGCCGGTTAATTCGTCATGTCTTGATGGCATTGGTGTTTTCTTTTTACAAACATCGCCTGAAGAAAACTACACAAAAGCTCAAGACACGTGCAAAGACTTTGGATTTGTATTGGCTGACGTAGCCACCGATGCCCGTACAAATGGATTATCATTTTTGGTGGAAACTTTATTACCAACGGGTGCCGTCAAACAAGTTTATGTCGGAATGGATGATAGAGATAATGAAGGCCATTTTATTAGGTCTAATGGAGAACCGCTAACTTGTACGACGTATCGTGCTTGGGCACCCGGTCATCCGAAATATCGTCATCCTCACCAGGATTGTGCCACCATTGACTCAAAAAGAATGTGGCGGGTATCAGAATGTGATAAAAAAATGGCATTTATGTGCGAGATGTATCCAAGAGGGCGTGATATTTATTATGTTGATATTTATGAACCAGTAGTTAATTACTGTTTGGATTATGAAATATTGTTTGAAAATTAGAACTTTTTACTTAGCAATTTGAGACAGCAAGTATACGTTTAAAAAAACTGTGCAATAATTTGTACCAACCAACTCTAAATCATAAACACCAACATGTGTGAATTTTTAAATCTTAGGTGTAAGATCTTATTTTCATAAAAAGATAAATTTATCTGCGGTTAAATATTTTCACATCATCATTTTTAAGTTTTCACTATTAACAACATAGGTACAATAAGTACCTAGAAATAAATCGCTTTTTTGTACTTATGATGAGTTGAAAATATTCGTAACCATTTTTTATCCTGATAAATAATCGTGAAATTATTACAAAAGAGTGTTTTATTTTTTGAATATTTTGATTTTCACTAATATAATGTAAAACAAATTAGAATGAATTGGTATGATGGATGATATTTTTTTAGCAAATAAAAGTCTGGCTTTTTATCATAATTGTGTTTCCTAAAAACATGGAATATATTATCAAAATAGAAGCAAAATCAGATTTCATCAGTATTATTTTGGCAGTACCATAAATAATATACTAGACACTATGATGTCGACATTTAAATTTTCATGTTATGGCAATTAATATGACAGATGAAAGTCGCGCACGAAAATGGTCAGGTGAAGACTTTCTCTGTTTATTTTTTTGTGAATGAACGTGGAATGATCTCAGTATTTGTATAATATAAAGGCTCCAATTAAATTAAAACCACGATTTTCAATACATATCACAAGAAATGGGCCAAGGAAAAAGTCAATTCACCGAAGAAGAGCTCCAAGACTATCAGGTTAGTGAGCGAATTGAATCTTTGTTGTTATTTGAATTATTGAAATGTACACGAAATTGAGTCCCATATTACCGTCGTTCCTTTATAAATATTGTAATCTACATATTTTCTGTTTTAGGATTTAACATATTTCACCAAGAAAGAAGTTTTATTGTGAGTATAATATTTTCTTAATTCCTTCATATCAGCTTGAAATATAGAATTTTTACTGCCTTTGATATTACTGGAAAATTTATTTGACATATCATTATATTATATGATTCATAAATTATGGCTGTTCCAAAGAGGAATTCTTTTTTTTCAGTTATTAAAACTCCACAATGTAAATATTTAAAAAACGCGGCGGAGAAATAATTTAAGAATACATGTCAAAAAAATGCTTTTTAGATTTTTTTTATACTAGATCAAGGTAAAAGTAGAGTATAGCTCGTCATGGATTATTACGGCGATAAACTTCACAAACTAAGCTATTAAAAATTATGGCGGCGCCGCCATAATGGAAAACAGAGGCGATGTACTGAAAAATATTTCGTATTTCGCATAATTTATCAGTGTTCTTCGTAATAATGTGTGGTTTTAACGCTATTATAAAGCTCTCAAAAAATAACTTTAAATCGTGGCGTTGTTTTTAAATTAGTTAGTGAATTTTTTCGCTGTCATAATCCATGATGAGCTATACTCTATAATTACCTAGATCAACTCTGGGTAAACTACAGCTCACCACATTATTTTAGATGGCCCTACAGCCATAGCTATGTATTTATAATTTGAAAATAATGCACTCATCCAAAATAGCTGATTTTTGACTTAATCTGGCAAACATGCTATACAATATGCTACTGAAAAATCTATGAAGCTGATAAAAATAGAACCCCATAGAAAATTTTATTACAAACATTTCTTGTTTTTCAGTGCTCACCAAAAATTCAAAGCTCTGGCTCCAGAAAAAGTGGGCCACAACAAGAATGCAAAACTGCCAATCAACAAGATATTGCAATATCCTGAGCTAAAAGTGAATCCGTTCGGCGACAGAATCTGTAAGATATTCAGCACCAGCCACGATGGAGATTGCACTTTTGAGGATTTTTTGGATATGATGTCTGTATTCAGTGAGAGTGCCCCGAAGGCAGTTAAGGCCGAACATGCATTCAGAATTTTTGGTAAGAATGTTTACTCTATGTAGATTCTTTTTATTCATGTCCACTCACGGTGTAAAAAATATGCACTATAAATATGTACATTCTATCGAAAAGTCAGTCTGTGAGATAACAGACATTTAGCTAAATCGTTAAAATTATCCAATAGTGTTCCGCAGTCCACATATATGCATTGTAGTTTTTCTTATGTTTATGATAGACGTTAAATTGTCAACTACTTTTCAAGATGTTTATAGTTAATATTGATATTGCAAATTGAGGATTACACTAGCTGTAAAAGCGTCTTAAAACTATCATTCCTCGATTTGAAAAAAGGAGTGGAGTAACTTTATCGGTTCAGTTCTGAATAAATCTTATAAATAATCAAGTAATAAAAATACAATACTACTGTAATAGAATTCCTATGACAGGTTATTCACGCGATAAACAATGACATTGTCAATTTTGAGTAAATAAAGTTAGAAAAGGTGACAATATTTTTAATTAATTCTATAAAAGGGGAGGGAGGAATCGCAGGCATCTGACAAGTATAGGAAGTTATTTTGTAATTATCAGGGCTGTTGAGTCAAACTGTTTTAACTGGGTCAGATTCGAAAAACCTGAGTATTTTTAAAGAAAAAATGTATTCAAATTGCTATGGTCAAAGTTGCTGCATGCTACTAAACCTAAAAAAATTAAAGTCTTGTTTTAAGGTATGGTCAAAATCGTCTTATTTCTTGACGACTTTACAGCCCTGGTTATTATAATATATAGATACATATAAGCCTATTCATCGATTATTTTTATAATTCCTTGTGTATTTAGTCGTACTTTTTTATTTTATGAATAATCATATCTCTTTGCAGATTTTGACGGTGATGACATGTTGGGTGTCTCTGATCTGCGACAAGTCATAGAGAGACTATGCGGAAAAGCACAAAGGTTAAGTGATTCTGAAATGCAGCATCTGATAGATAATTTATTGGAGGAAGCGGATCTCGATGATGATGGAGCACTTTCTTTCGCAGAGTTCGAGCACATTATTGATAAGAGCTCTGATTTTTCTCAGTAATATATTTTTTATTTAAATATCAAAATTTTGTATTATATTTTTAACTTCTGCGATAAAATGCATCTCGAACTTCACATTTTGAAAGACAATCATTCAAACTTCTTTTTGGAAAAGAAAACATATCAGGATAAGAAAAATTGTTGTGAGCCGATTACTTAAAATTTAAATACTAATAAATTTGTATGCAAATTAAGAAATAATTGCCAAAAGCATCAGTCACTGGATGTAATTTAACTTGGTAATAATTTTTATTGATAAATCACGATATTTCATTATAGTAGAAACTTAATAAAGAATTTTTTTGGCTTTTATTCAGCAATATAGAATATCAGATAGAAAGAGGCACAAAATAAATGTGTGTAGATTTTCTTACGATCGCCTGAAATGTAGATATCACAATAATTCTGCTTTTTGGCAGTACTTTAAACTAATAATATATCTTTTCTTTTTCAGTGCGTTCCGCATTAGGTTGTAATTGTCGATTCAACAAAAACTGAAGACTGATCCAAACTTAGTCACAAATGCCAACTGATCTTATTAATTATTTAACTAAATTATTATGTGTTACAGTATTGTGTATATTTTAATGATCTGAATTATAATAAATTATTTACATACATTACACCGGATTTTATTATTAACCTTTTGAAAGCAGAAAATAGAAATTAGTTTCTAGAACAGGTGCAGAGCAGGGGGGCATATTATGTTGAAAGAGCAAAGATATCATTTAATTACTCAACAAAATATACTTAATAAAAATCTATCTAACTTACCAGGTTAACAATTAAGATTTATTCATAAGTCCGCACTTGTGATGTGCGGGTCGCATAAAAACAAATTATGATGGTTTTGGATCACAAGCATGCAACCTGCGGGTAGTGCATCCCTGACTCTAGATTAACTTAAGTATTAACGGTTGAGTTTCAGTTGTAAAAAAATAGGGGTCGGGAATTGAGGAGAACCTCTTTTTAGTGATTTTGCATTAAAATCGGGAGTTCTGGTTATTCACAGTTCTGGTTCTGGACCATACAATAATATTTCAGTCTCACTAACAGTGAAGTGCTTATTCCCCCTTGCATAGCACTTATTTTGGACGGTCTAAAATACTCGACACATGATTGTGTTGGACTTTCTGTATGCTTAAAATATGATTGTGTTGAGTGTTTAAGATCATTTTAAATAAGTGTTATGCATGCGGGAATAGCACCGCTGGTGCATCTATTAAAGTTTTATCATTTATGAGGGGTTGTAAAAAAATAAAATAATTATTTAAAATGGTATGATTGATTTAACAATTTTATTCGTAAGATTACAAGCGACATTAAAATATATATAAATCAGAAAACTGGCACTTTCAAAACACTTTTTTACGCAATTGGGATTACAAAAAATCGTGACAAACATGAAAAAAGTGTATAATATTCGTATTTAGTAGTTTTTAAATGAAAATAGCATTACAAAATAACACTTATTATGTATCACGGCTTAGAATAAATTGTGACAGACATGGGATAGAAAATACATTTTACAAACTTTACATTAAATCTCTAAGCTTGTAAATAACCAGGTAGTTTCATACGCATGAATATCCAGGTTGTGAAAAACGAAACAAGAATGCAAAGAAATCCGACAGATATTAGAAGTATTCTGTTCAGTTTGGGTGTCGATGGATTGTGAGTTCTATCAAGGATAATGAAGCCTAGTCCTCCCATGGAAAACAGGAAACTTGAGGCCAATCCTTCCATGATGTATTGGCCGTTCACTCTGTTCGGCATGAATGCAACAGGTCTAGAATGTCCGTGTTCATCTGTCGTTGATCCTACACTCGGAGGCTCCACGATAACATCAAATATAATACCTGAAAAAAGAATAGTATATTATGTCAATACAGCATGAAAGGGGCAATATATTTTTTATAACAATGTTTTGTAATATATAGAATGTTGTAGCAACGTGTTATTACTCTGAGGATAATTTAACATATTTCGAATTTTTCTAGGCATTTAATTTGTTATTTTCACGCTGATGTTATTGGATATTTGCATTTCTTATCTTTGAAACTTGAGATTTTACCAATGAACTCACGATAGATGAATATTTTTAAGTCTCTATAAAGTAGCATATCTCTCGCAGTGATTTATTGTGTACAATCTGGAATCTTTATATGCTTGCAGTGAGCATAAGCCCATACTGGATTAGTGTACACCATAATTGAGTGAGTAATTGTTGTATAGAGTAGCTTGATTTTGAGAGTAAGTTTGCACGCATTAATCGTACAATCTTGCTTTTCTACCATTAGCTTGAGGTTTGTGAATTGCATTGGGCCACTTGATTTCTGCATTGTAAATAGAAATGCAATCAAAATTAGGTTTTTAAGAATACCTTAAATAATCTTAAGTCCTATTCTCAGACTTATTACTGTCGGGTCACAAAAAAAAAGCTTGGCAATGCGCAACACCTTCACTGCAAATGTAATAATTTATCAGTCCGAAGAATACTCAAATCAGAGTAACTAACATTCCCAGAGAAAATTATCAACATCTTGTACTGAATTGCAACATTTTTCATGTGTGGGACTATTCCTTAGTTTAATAGGATATACAATAAATAATTTTAGTCTTAGACATGATTTTTCTATTAACCCTCCAGAGACGAGAGCATTTTCCTGATAAAAAAAATATTTTCTAAGCCATATTGAAGTCACGGATAACTTTTATCCCTATCCAAAATTTAAAAAAAAAAAAACGCAACGTCATACTCATCTTTTTATTACCGTGTAATATTGAGTATGGGCAGTAGTAAGAACAAAAGTGACCGTATGGGCTCGCAAACATTCAGGGTTGAAATATAGCAAAACGTGATTTTTTTAAAAATATTTACAATTTGACCTTTTTAGATCAACATAATTTCAATACAAATATATTAGCAAAATAACTGTAAATAATTTGATGTTTTTATAAAAAAATAACTAACAGTTTCAAAAGTAAATTAAAAAAAACGGAAATTCAAAAAATCACATGTGCTTTTGGAGGCCGTTTCTGTCCCCACGGCTGATGACTAACTGTAGTCTGTACTCTTCTTAACCAAATATGAGCGAAAGCAACGATATTCAGGTACAAAAAGGATGAATTGTGGGATCAATAGACAATGGTGTATACTGTGACCATATGGTGACACTTGTCCTTGGAGGGTTAAGTTTATTTAGTATAACAAATGTAATAAAAGCGGCTATATTTACTTTAGATATAGTCGATCTGTCAAATGTCTATACCATTTGAAACAATTATGTTTTTTTCACACTTTGTTAAAATAAAACATCAATAATTAAGATAGTAGGACTAAGTTTGTTTTCACTATTTCACCACTTATGATTGCTTAATATTATTTAATTTTAGACGGATCATTCTTTAGATTTTTTATGCTTCTAGAATGTGTTAAAACTTGTTCAATCAGTAAATATTTATGTATGAATGAGCAAATTACTATAAAAGAAAAGTGTACACATCGTAGTACATATAACCAAATTAACATATTAGTATGACGTGTCAAACAGATAACAATACAATAAAAGTAACACATAAATGAAGGGTATTGAAATTAATAAAAGCATCATGACGCTGATAAGTGATAACACAAGTATACTATCTAAAGTAAGACAGGTGCGTCGAAAACGACATAATATCGTCAATTGAACTGACAACTAGAATGACTATTAATCAAATCACGTTTTTCAGTGGTGAGGTCGAGACACATAATAAAAATCATTGTAATACCGGCATGATCAACTAACCTCCTGTCACTAAGAAGTAAGATACCAAAACGAAAGAGAACATCGCCATGGCCGAAGGCTGTTGAAGCCATGATGGTTTTTTAATTTTTATATTTGGTATCTCCAATATATTATAAGGCAATGCATACAAGGTTTCCATGATTATATTTTATAATTTCGCGAAAATATAAACTGTTTACGTTCCGACGTGTCGCACGGTGGTAGCCGGCAAGTGTTGACAGTGCTGAATTTAATAAAACGTCATAGACAATTTAAAAATATACGATTTATTACTCATTTTAATAAAAAAGTAGGTTATTTTATACTGTCAGTTTTTCTCACATGAAATAAAAGTTTTCTATCAAAATCACAATTAACAGTTAAATAAAAATATTCCGTCAAAAAGATTAATTGATGTTTATCCAGTATACCGCTATGTTGCGCAATTACGGAATGTCACTTGACGAAATACTGGCAATTGTTGAGACAACAAGAATGAAGTACACGTCAGTTGCAAATTTTCGCGTACTTTATATTCCTATAATTTCGTCTGGATATTTTGAGTTTATTATCTAAAAAATGGTATTGAAGTGGTTGATTAAATCGCCATTAACATGACGCCCGAACCTATAACTATCTACAAATGGCTTTTGTTAACCACAGTTCTGTCAAGGTATAATATTAAACCGTATTTAAATTTTAGTATATTTTAACCTGTATGTATGTATATTAACACAAATATAATATACCGCTTTTTTGTTTTTTCAGTTGTGCTTCATTTATCATAGTGGCTTCAGAAAACTCTCAACCACTAGAAAATAACATTACTCTTACGATAGATGAATCATTCGAGATAAATTCATCCATTGAAGATTTGGAAACCGTTGATAAAATACAAAAAGACCGTGATAAAAATCATTTGAACATCGAAGATATTAGTATTAGTGATGTAAATTCGGCGGAAGCAGACATCAAAACGATTTCTTCAAACAGCCAGGAGTTTATTTTTGCTGAAGCATTATCCCAAAATTCGGCTATCGCTAGTGGGTGAGTTGAAACATAAAAATATTTCTTTATTATGCAGACATAATATTTAAATAGACGTTCTGTTCTTCCTTCGACTGGTTATGATAGTAGTAGTCTTCAATTGTGATTTTTACTTCATGTGCTATTACCAAATCCTCAAAAATTGCATTTTATTGAAATCAATTATTTATTCATATTCACAAATGAATGATGTCTGTAGAATCTTAAGTATATCCACAATAATAAAAATAAAAGATTTTTAGTACTTTTTCCACATAAAATTTATTAGATCAGGACCGGTTTCGCTCATCGCGAGCATTATCAACTCGCGAATCAATGAGCGAAACCGGTCCTGATCTAATAAATTTTATGTGGTAAAAGTACTAAAAATCTTTTATTATTTTTATTATAATGCCTTTCCACCAAGTATTGACAGTAAACACCTTAAAAGTATATCCACAATGCTAAAAAAGGCGATTTTGATGGTGTCTATCGGTATATGTATTGGTCGGTGTTCATAAATTTTACAGAAAAACAATTTTACTCTTTCTATGAAATCTATATCCCTGATATTATCTCTTTAAATACAATCAAAATTTATAAAAATTCCAAAAAAATATTTCAACATGTAAAAAAAATCATTTTCGTCCAACAAGATAGAGCTGAAAAGGCTCATCCAGTGTGTAAATCTTTCAAATCATATTGAAAATTTGTGCAATAAGAATTATACGACTTGTGTGTTGTTTTATTACAAATATATTATTAAATAATTAACTCTTTACTTCCGGAGGGTTGATATATCAACTTTCTATAGGCAAAGTTTATGCGTTCTCAACTGTTTCCTAGTGGTGTGTACAGTATCAGAATAGGCTATATCTTTACCCATGGATTTTGCAAGGATATAAACGAGGTATTGTTAAGGTATGGTTATCACTCTTTGATAAGTATTTCTGTACCGGTACGGTGAAGTATTTTTTCATTTAATATCTATGATTATTCTCGTATTTTTTAGTGAATTATTATTATTCATTCAGATATGGATATCACACACATCTATCATTGATTTCTGGCAGTTTTTTTACACTTTTATTATTTGTTGCAAACGAACAAAAGAATTTTGTAAGAAGGTTAATATATCGACTGTGGAAAGGAAAAAGGACGCAACCCACAGCTTTTTCAAAACAGCTTTTTTTGATAATCACAATGTATCCAACTTGATACACGTTCTATCAAAAGGATGTAAGCTGCAAATGCCGAATTAGTATCTAAATTTAGCTTTTAAGTTTGAAAAAAGATGGGCTTTTAAAAATTGAAATCAAGAAAAAAGATTGAAAAAAAAGTTTTTCCTAGATAATTTCTTAAATTAATATTAGATTATGTCAATTAAATACCAGTATAGAAGTCTCCGTGCACTTAAAGGTTGTGTTTATTTCATAATTTTCATATGGCCGAAAATCATCAAACACAGTTTTTGTGCCTCCTGTAAAATTTGCTATGTGAGGGTTACGTCCTTTTTCCTTTCCACAGTCGATATGTGACCAAATTGGTACCAGTATAATATTGAGCTTAAAATTTCAGTTGGGCTTGATAATTTACCTGGAATCAACGCTGCCAGTGAAGTACCACATGCCTAATTAGAAGAAGTAGCTTCTAGAAAATTATTTAAAAATAATAATGAATTAATTCACTTTTAACCCTTTACGCTTGGAAATCTGAAATAAAATTTCTGTAATATATTATTTTTTACGGAGACAGCAGTAAAGTTGATATTTATAATATACATTATGTTTTATATTAAATCTTCATTCCATTAACACTTTGAGAGCTACTGAAATTTTGTTTTTTTGGTTTCAACGAATAACGTAATGCACCCAGCTTGAACACATTAATTAAAAGATAAATGGATTGTTTTGTCTTGAAAAACATATTTGGTGTCATTCAGACCATTCACTGTATGACACCATTGGTTGTCAAGTATGCTTCCATTTAAAAATAGCAATTAGACCGCCTAATCGACAACTCTAAAATGCTCCAGCCGCCGACTCGTAGGAGCTCAAAAAATATATTTTCAAATGAAATCTAATACGATAAAAAATAATCACAATTCAAATTTGAATTTATTCTTTATAGTAAACAAGTTATTTCAACCAAATCGGTTTATTTTTGCTCTTATACATATATGGAAGATAAAACAAGGTATTGTTTCCCTGGGAGTGCTTGTCTTTATCCACGTGCACAGCATATCAACAAGGCTTAAAAGGTTGACTAAGAGTTTTCATTTTTTTTTTAAACCCCATATATTTTCACCCAATATGGAGCATATGGCTTCCCAATAAACCACTTTTTCATCGAACATTAATTTCGTCCTTTTTTTGGTTTTGAAATTTTATGATGGATAGAATATCTCTACACTAGGACAAAATACACGTTTTGAACTATTATGATGATGAATCAAATGGAAATGTATGATGTACTGTAATTTTAAAATACAACCAACACAGATATTTTCTGACAGTGACACTCATTATACTATAAACGTAAGAGTAACACAAAACATTATAATTGATACACAACTATTATATTGCTTTTAATTTGACTGATAAAATATCAGTGAATGAAATAAATAAAATGACAGTCAAAAATCAACAGTATTCTTCTCAAACTACATGTATTTGATTTTTTAAATACTAAACTGTCATTATCTCGCAACTAAGATTTTCAGATTGTCCTACATTGGTGTCAGAAGTTATTTGTGGGCGCACAATTGAACATTAATTAATATAAGGCATGTGCGCTGCTTATTAATTGACTAAGCAGTATCAAAAGTAGCCATTTTTCAATTGGAAACTTCAGAGCTATCTGACTTTGTTTGTCAACTTTGTTAGTAACTGTCATAATATGTTGGCAATAAAAATCTTTTATTGAATGATACCATGCTTACATCTGTTGAATGTATTTATCTCATTTGGAATATTCATACTTTTATACGCTCCAATTCAATAACGATTCCACTGAGTATTTTCTGTAACTGAAATGAATTTAATGTGAAATTAGTAATGCTATAATTTTCTTTCTATTCGACTGAGATACATTGTTTATCATTGGATACTTTCAATAGCGATAGTAATATTCTCTCTACTGCAGTGGCATGTTTCACGTAAAACTGTTTGTGGCACTTTGCCGACACGGTATGGCATCCATACTATCTATGACTAAAGTACCATGTTCAAAATAAGATATTGTGATCAACAATAATTATAAGTTAGTTTCTTTACTATTTCTGCTCCCAGTGTAAAGCACTGATGAATCCAGCCAGGGATGGCCATTACGCTTGAAAATATAGATCCTACATTATAAAATGAGAAATTTTAATAGAAATTAACATTTTAACCGACATCGAGAGGTGTCTAAAAGTGCGTGGCCTAAGACCTTCAAATTATTTTCTGGGGGAGGCCATGGCCGTGACAAACGGGACCATTTATTTTTTCCTCCAGACCATTTTCCGCATTTATTTTTGTCACTGACGCCCTTGGCAATATTGTACAATAATTGGCTTAAAACACAATTTACCTAATTGTGTCGCTTGAAATCTTTTGCCGATTATGGGTCGATATGATATATCCATTTCTAGATAAAAGTGTAATGTGTTTAATTTGGTAGAAATCAAGATGAATGTTTGTTTTTTTTGTGATTATTAAATAATTATAAATGCCAATTAATTATGCGTGCATAAAAATAATGATGTCGTAGATTCTTTGCCAAACAATTTTGCAAGGAGCCAATTTCGCGAGACATGCTTGATACACTTCGCTCCGTTTGCTTGACATATTTTACAAGAATTTGGGTCACTCTTTTTGATTAAAATTGATATTCACCAGCTCTTGCGCAATATGCGAAGTAATAGACTCAATTCGATTTTGTCGCAGAGATATTTGTGTATCTTAAAATGAGCGTATCATATTATAGTGAACTTATAATTACATTGTTTATCTTGTTTCGTGCCTATGATTGAATATTTATTACTTTCAAACAGTAACATTGTTTTGAATTATCAAATTAAATTAATTTAATCATGGGCACATTTTAAAAAAGACTCAGATTTAAAAAAATCAAAATGTCAGTAACTAAGATATCAATTCACATGATGCCTAACCTTTTTGTTTCACACTTACCAAAATATTGTTGTTAGATTGTGTTAGTATGGTAGGTTACTTTATTTTACACTTAATTAATACATTGATCGCCACGCAAGCCTAATGTAAAATGATTCTTTGTTTTTAAGTATCAATTATTTGATTGAAATATATTGATTATTTTTATTCACATTTTAGTCACCTCATATAAAAATTCACATTAGGTATGCCAGCTTGCGCTGTATAACAACTCAAAGCTAGGTCTTTCATGCCGGTCACTGGTGACCCACATTCCAGTTAATTTACTTTTTTTATCACTGCATATTATATATTTTTAAACTACATTTTTAAAGGATAATATAATGTTTTATGGTGTTACCTACCTAGTCGCATATACAATTTTTTTAAATATTTAATTAAGGCATACATCAATTAAATAATATAATGCTTCCTTTTTAGATTGTATAAGTACTATTTCGTTTAATAGTGTTTACTGACAATAAACATTCTTAATATTGACATTACATGTATAAAAATATGAGCAAAAATTTAGTCTTTCTCTTACTTTGTTTCTCTTACTGTTGTTCAATTGCTTAAAACAAACTGTTAACAACTAGTATATACCTTGACAACCGTTATAAATTATAATTGAGTTGCCGAGTTTTGGATCAGTTTCCCTCAGTAATTGAGCATTTTTAAACAATGAATGCTCACTTGTGTGATATTAATTTAGTCTGATGTATTTAAAAATATTGGTTGCCTTTGAAAATTAAAGTAAAGAAAAACAGGACTGTGGAGTCATGAAAAAAAACGCGTCTCCGACTTCGGCAATTACAAATAGTCCGACTCCGACTCTACCAATTGAAAATTTAAGTGATGCAATATGGGAAATATTCCCAAAATGAAATTAAAATGTTATGTACCAAGATTTTTTAAAGTCAGTTGCATTCACGTCGGGCAATATTCCCTTCTAAAGCAAGAAGTTAGCTGCGCGGAAATTTCAAAGGCTGCGCGGACCGATCAAATATTAATTGACCATCTGTCTTGTAGTGCGCGCCAACCCGGAATGAGTGAGCGGGGGCTTCCCAATTTCTGCGCGGCTGCGCACGCGCGCAGCTTTGAGGGAACGTTGGTCAGGGACCGGCAAACTTTGTTCGTAAACGGTCAGATCATAGAATTTAGACTCGGCTGGCCAGGAAGAGAACTCGATTTACATTTTTTAATTTATGTTGCCTAGGTTAAATAGAAACTGGATTTTTTTGTTGATTAACTAATTTAACATAATACTTATGAGTTATTCTGATAATAATAGTTTTAATTGTTTTTTTCTGAGATAACATTCAATCAAACTGGAGTTTGAAGTTGGTTCTTGAATGATTCGTGAGTCAATCGACGCATCGTTCGGCTGGATTTGGCCCGCAGGCCGTAGTTTTCTGACCCCCCGATTGACGCACTCGAAGTTTTTAATCTGGCACTTACTCCGGTTAGATTCTTTATTTGTAATTTCAGTAACTTCCGTGATCCCCTACATTTACGATAGTTCGTCGTCCTTATAAACTAATTTACAAACATTCCAACTTCAACAAAATAATCTGCCCCTGTGCGAGTACTTGTCAACGAATTTAGAGATAGCTCACCCAATTGTTACCCGACTGCCGAAATGCAGGGTGATCGTAAAGAAAGTGGTTAGCATTCACGCTTATTTATCCTAGATGTTGGCACTCGTATGCAATAATTACTTTCTCGAGCAGTTGGTGTGTAAATCAGAGTCTTACACAATAGCTCTTTTCTTCTGCGTACTTCTGACGGTTTGCAAACCGTCAGAAGTACGCAGAAGAACAGAGCTAATGTGTATAGTAGGCGTGGACAACCTTTTTGGTCGCTGGAAAAAATAAACCAAAATGTGACTATTAAAATACGCTACGGGTCCGTGGGTATTTTCAGATTTTAAAACGTCATTTAGTCGATAATAATTTATTAAGTTTTGTTGAGAAGTTTTTATACTTGATATTAATTTATATATATGTATATAAATCTAATTATTTTAAAAACAAATATAGTTGCCAAGTTTTAGTATGTATAGTTCATATAACATATTATACTTTATTAGTTTTACTTGAGTGTGTTACTTGCTTTCATAGTTTGTCAACGCCTGGTATATAGGAACGTTATTTCTCTGTCTCTCGCTAGTCGAGATTCAAAAATTTGAATATTTTTCAATGTCAGTCAAGCTTGTGTTTGAACGTTTGACGGACAAGGACCATTGAGTAAAGTGTCGTTAGCAGAACGTAATAATAATTAATATAACAGTTGTGGCGTGCGAAAGATACGCAAGGCCATCAATCTATTTCCACCTTTCTTCGTCTGTTCCTCTGACATGACACCGGTGATTGCTGTCGACCGTATGAACTGTTGTTGTTGTGGTTTTTCACCTTGTTTTCTTAGCCAGTATTTTCTAAAATACGACTGCATTCCTCGGAAGAAAAAACTTGTATTATAAGAGATTTATTTACATAAACACCGTACATCTTGTTTACCTTTTCAATGCACAATTCTTTGAAATTTTGGTCTACATCCATTTTATTCGTCGTTAAATTATGTGTAGGTATATTTTATAATTATGATTCGGAATTCGCAATTCGTAATGTTATCACAGAATAAATTTCATGCATAACAAAACTAAAAGAACTTCGCAAGAAATGGTTTTTATTTTGTTGAGCGATTCAAAAAAATCGGTCATCTTAAACAACATCCCAAACGCCATGTCGCCCAGTACTTCATTTCTTTGTGCAACCGGCTCGCACGGTCCTTCTGAACTTCCCTCTAACCTGCCCTGCGTGCGTGCAATCCATAGAAAAGCGCCGGAGTTGTGATGAACAGGGGTTACCATTACTTACACGTATAGTTTTCATCCATCCAAGTGGGCAGTACTTAATGACAGCCATGTTCGATTGGACTTGACGCGTTTGTTTGATTTTCTGAGAATACAGAGCTGATGTGATAAATAAAGGCTACGAGATGCGAGAGCTAATAAATAATATTATTTTTGGAAAATTATTTTAGCGATATTAAAATTATCTCATCTCAGTAAATCACTGACAAGTTTTTTTTTAATTTTCCTCAACGACATAAAAAAAATACGGGAAACATTTTTTTTTAAATTAATCAAAATATATTATATTTAAAACATTCGTCATTTATGGAACAAATGATAAAATAATAAAGTGAGGTGAGATTATATTATATTATCAGAGTTGTTTCATCGTCACTCCAAGCTTAGGAGACTCCTGTCAGTGATTCTCAATGAAGGGCACACTCCACTTATTGTCCCAAAAGTTTTTCGGGATGGTCGCAAAATAATTAAAATTAACTATTATTTAAACATGTTATCCTTACATAGTGCAGCAGATTTTAAATATGACATCTTTTATTGGTAATTAATAAAAAATGAAAATATTTATTTTTTGGTTGGTGATTAGTGCAGTGTTCGACGTCGTTGACTTCCGTAACCGACGGTTCAAGTCCCAGTACGGACAGCACTTCTCTATTGATTTATCGATATCTGTTTATAGGGATGGGTTTGTAAAGTCTAAAAAATCCCTCTCACACTTTTAATCATAAAATAACGGAGCGCAGCGAGAGCGATTAGTTAGCCACTAGTTCTGTCCTAGCGCTATCCTTAATATCCCTACTCTACTTTAACTGAGTAACAAGTAGTTCTAGTAGAAAAACTTCTGTTGGGTACATGGAAGAAGATGAAAAAAGATTTTTTATTGACGTATATTTTTGTAATTGACTGTGAAACTAACTACTTTGTATCCGAATAATTATTTACGATGTATTTTATTTGCACTAAAGTTGCAATTGACAGTAAAAATAAATCACTATAGTATAAGAAAGGTCGTTTCAGTGAAGTTTTAACGATCGAATTTACAGTACTCCTTACACATTATAGTGAGATTAAATTTCTCTTATCAAGTCACGAGCTTAAAACACGACTATGTGTATTTCTGATGTCCAGTTGACTTTCTTCACATATTATTATTGCACCTGTTGCGTTAGACCAGCGGTATTCAACCTTCCTATACCTACCACCAACTTTTATATCTCTGTAAGTAGTTCAATTTTCTAACCGCCCACCATTAGAGATAGAACGCCCACTAGTGGGCAGTAGGGGCTAGGGCATCCAATCCCGGGATCCCGTCCAATTTTCTGATCCCGAAATCTTGAGCAAATCCCGAAAATTGATAGAATTCGGGGAAAAAAGTCGAATTTCGCAGATAAGCGGGAGAAAAGGCATAGCAAATCGAGAATATCAAATTCCTCGGTGAGCTAAAAAAAAACTACTTTCGGAGATAATCTGGGTAAAAAGTATAGCAAATCAAGGATTTCAAATTCCTCGGTGAACTAATCTCAATCCCGGGATTAGATACTCTAGTACGGACCAGATTAACTACCACTGTGATAAACCATTATTAAAATGTACGTCATGTTTCGTTTAAATCTATCCAGTTCGGGAACACGTATGTGAATATATAATGTATTGATTTTAATTTTACCAGATTCCAATTCACCTGATATTTTTGTTTTTTGTTAATCTCATGAATAATGAACAGTAGTAAATATCCTATTTGGTCTTACCAGCTGTCGGACCCACAGGTCACCTCGACTTGGTAGTTGCTAAAGTAAACTACTCAGCATTCACAAAATTTGTCGTGTGAGTACATATACACTCCTAGTACACCCACAATTTTTCACACACTTACCGCCACGCCTTGTCCCAATACAAACCTAGCACAAAACTGATCAACGCATAACGTTGGTTACGCCACGGGAAACGTCTGTTGGACACAGATGTATGGTTGTGACGGGTGGTGGAAGTAATTGCTTAGTAAATTGTTCTATCGTGTAAATAAAGTAAAGTGTAACCTAGTATTCCCTCTAAGCAACCCTTCAGGGCTAACATGTATTCCAATACAACCATTCAAATAACATATTATGCTGATTGAAATAACTCTTAACTCTAAATAAATTGGAAATGAAATATTTGGATAGTGAGAAAAATATTTATCTTCTTATTTATTACCAAGTCAAGAAATTGATCTAAATGGAGTATATAATATACGGATTATTTGTAAGGAGCGACGTGTAAAATAAAATATGTTTCGGCATATTCTTTATTGTAACATAATATAAGTTTATTAAGAAACATTTGATTGCTTAAATAATGATTGTGTATATTTGTATAACCCGAGGGCTACGAATCGTCGCGCTCTAAGCAAATTCTTAAGAAGATGCAAGCTGCGAACTTCCATCAACAAAATTAGTAAGGAAGTTCGCAGTGATTGACGAAATTGCTCAGAGCGCGACGTTTCGTGGCCCTCTAGTAAGAGTGATAAAATAATCCACCCATTTCCCGGAACACCTCGAATAGCTCTGAGATTAGGCGAGTCCCTTGTTAACGTATTGGTAGCCCATCGCTGAATGCATCAACCAGTTTTGCATCCGAATGCATGCCAGAATTGTGGTTATTTGATAAAAATTACGGTAAAAGCGATTGCCGGCGGATAGATTTGCTTTCGGAAAACAATATCTAATAATATAGCCAATAAAATTTACCTCCAATATACCGTCGAGCGTCTTAGATCACAATAGATTAACAGCATGTGAAAGTATAGCGCCTTTTACGATTTGAATATATTTATTGTTTAATTTTTAAATTGAACCACTTTTATTGACAGATTAAAGTGACTGTGTGTCGAGTGAGAGGTTTTGATATCTTACCTATTATGTAATATCAATATTCTATTTACAGTTGAAAGCACTCCCAGTTTCTCAATTTTGTAAAAGTTAATTGGAATTTTAATAGCTGCCCATCAGCGCTCACTTTAATGTTCGTTAACTGTCAATTGTTCGTGAAAATTCTATTTTAACCCTTTTAATGCCGGACAATTTTGCTATGCATATGCTGAAATTGCCAAACGTTTTTTGTAGAAAAAATCGTCTTACAATTTTTCAAGAAAAGTATTATAAAGCATTTTTAGCAACTTAAAAAAAATACTTGTATTCTCTATGATCTATAGAAATAATATTCAGAGATATTATCTGCATTTTACAAACATGATACAACAATAAAAAATATTGACTTTGATTAAAGAAAACTTAAAACAAATAAAACTAAGTTTCGCTTAAAATAACAGCTTAAAACATATTAATTTTGAAACACTTTTTTGTCATTATGACACTGTCATTATGTAGTAAAATCTATTAGTATTCATTGAACTAAAAAAAATGGATGTATTATATTATTTTACAAAGCACCAAATTTTTTCGCACGCACGCACGCAAAAAAAGTGAGTTTATCTATAATGTCATGTTATATTGCGAAAAGATTGATATGAGCCGATGGGATAGATTGACATGCCGGGCTAAAAAATCGGCCGGGCGCATTTTTCGCATATGTAGGGAGGGCCGATTTTTCGGCCCTCCAGCATTAAAAGGGTTAATATATTAAGGGAACCAGAAAGAAATCGTGTATTTTTTTTTATAATCTAGAAGTTTATTTATTTTAAATATTTTTTATCGCCATTGTTATTTAGAACTATATCTTGTCTGCAGTTTTCCAATTGCATTTTTGAAAAACTTTCCGCTTTGGAATCAAAATACTCATTTAGGTAGTTTTCGACATCAATCTGTTAAGTTACGAAAACGTTTTCCACGTAGAGTGTGCTAAATAGATCTGAATAAAAAATAATCAGAATGAGCAAGGTCTGGGGAATATGGAGGGTGTGGCAGAACCTCCCAGCTTAACTCTTGATGTTGGTCATTCTTGCTTTGGGGGCGTGCATTATCTTGGTGCAAAATTACACCCTTTCTGTTAAACAAACTTGGACGATTTGACAGTGCGTTTTTAGTGCAACTGCGTAGTTGACCATGGAGGTTTGAGTCTTTCCGATAATCACTCAATAGTTAATTGAGGATTTTACTCGACTAGAGATTTTAACTTACCATCTTTTAATAAAAAAAATAAAAAAATACAACATCATAATTTTTAACGTTTTCAGAGCCCGTTCTATTTAGTGAGTTAAAAAAAAATAATTATACAGCTTACTAAGTAGGCTCTGAAAGAAGTACCTGCATGTTTTTAAATTTTTATTAAATAAAACTTCATAGTTCATCATTTCATTTTAAATTGATAACAAATGTTACTTATCTTTTTGTTTTTTTACTTAACATTGCCGTATTGTTACATTTCTTGCATCGAACCTATCAGATTTCAATTAGGGATTTCACTACCGTTTTACTGGGACCCCCAGTAATACTGATGTTCTTCAATACCTGTTTTTTAAATGTAAAAAATCCGCTATTTCGGTTTGAAAATCAACTAACATCGAATTTTAAATGTATACGAATCATCGCATATGTTATGTTAATAAAATTGCTCGCGATGAATTACTATTTTAAATATGATAAAGGTTGATATCCATTAGTGATAGCTTCCAAAATTTTATGAGCCTTTCAGTGATGTAAAATTATTAATGAAAATCACCTATTTATGATTATGATATATTTTTTAGTGATATTCCATGCTTTATTTAAACATGTATTTAATTTGTAATACCGATACATATTAATATATTCGTCCGGTATTGCAATCCCTAGTGTCAACGGAATAAATATTTATTTGTTACTCTTTATTATATCAATAGTAATTTCAATTTATTTGAATATCTTTAAACCGAAAAAAATCACCACCTTACGTTATTATAAGAATTACGAATACCACACTGCAATATTCCAATGATGCTAATTGTTTTGTCCTAAGATGTTAATACTTGTTCATTTTACGTATAAAAACTGGATGGTGATGCCGGGTGCGCAGGTTAATCAATAGGTTACTTTCCCGCGGACGCCGTTGCACTTTTCTCTTGTCAGAGATAGACTCCACAAGACCACGCGGCACCTCTGATAGTATCCCCCGCTGTTACGAGGTTGAATCGCGGCATGACTGTTCAGTTGCTCGGCGCCCGTCGCCGGCGAGACGCGGTCTACTCTTCGAAGTGTCAATTGAAATTAATTAAGCTGTCAATATCTAGTTTAAACGAAATAAATTCAGCGGGACAAAATTTTCAGTGTGTATTGTAATAATAAGACTGAAGTGACTAAAAAACTATTCCGTATGTAATTTAATTACCTAAACATACCCAGTGTTTACTCAGCAGATATGTGAAAAGTTTTACGAACTTCTGGGAATTTAGTTTGCGTCTGTTTTGAATAATTTTCCTGGACTCAGGGAAACTAACGGAAATATACAATGTGTCGTATATATTTGCTTGGTTTTGAAGTATTGGAAATTATTCTGACGATGTTAGTTGGTTATTACGATAAGTGTAAATCGGGATCCTCAGCAGGGAGCACAGAAACATGAGTTTAGGGGAGCCACGGCTAGTTTAAATATAAACAAAAATTGCCCATGTAAAAAACAGCTCTCACTATATAATTCTACAAACTCTTGCTGCACTTGCAAACAAATGCTAATTTTAGGAATCCTTCGCAACGTTTTCAATGGAGATCTTGTTCAAAAGGGGTTTTGGATTTAGTGGGTTATCGGAGTAATTTCATATATTTAAAGCCGCTCAGAAAGCGAAGGTCCCCCAACCACCTGAGATCCAATCAGGTGGTGAACGGTCATCGAGGGCAAGAAGCAACTCCGAAGAGCTGTTTCTCGCCTGCCTCACGCTCAAGGAACCCCGCCACTTCTCCTCATCGCGGAGTGTCACTCTGGTAGAGTGTGCACGTTACGAGGGAGGAAGTACTACAGAAATGATCCTGTGAAGTACAGTCCTAACTATCATTACGTCAATGTAACTATATATAAGCTTAAGTTAGAGTTGTGCGTACGGTTTGCTCACACAGCACGTTACGCCACCTCGCGTCAAATTGACGAAGAAGCGCGAGACATTAAATTTTCGTCCACGATCAAGATATTATTTTACCTAGGATAACTTCTAATTTTTGGTTCGATACCTACAATTTTTATTAATAATTTATAAAATGGTGAACAAATTAATTTTTATGTTAGTTAAAAAAAAAATTATACGTACCAAACACTTGGTTTGTGTTGGCAATAATGTTAAATAAATAAAGACATTACTTATAAGCTTAGCAATGTAAGTAATATATTTTTTAAAAGTAGTAGAGGTACCTACATACAAAACGAGTATGTAATTAATTATTATATAATAAAACCATTTCGGTGAGTAAAAGCGATCGATACTAATCAAATCCATTTAATTTCAGTTTTATTTTTATTTTTGTAATATGATAATTGATGGAGGATCCGTAGAGGCACACATTGTGAGTAGAGTTGCCAGGTGTCCCGGATTGGCCGGGATTGTCCCGTATCCCGGAAGAGTACTAAATTTTCCCGGAAATTTAGAGAAAACTATTTAACTAACTAATTCCTGGGTTTTTGGATCTGGCAACCCTACTCGTGAGTGAAACCGCTGTAATCATTCCGATATTTTATTAGGGCATATCATCATTGCGCTTTCGAAATCCGATATGTGCATATTTCCACGAAATAGGATTGTTGCGTTAAAAGAATTATAATAATTCACCGGCCCTGCAAAGAAAAAAACGATTGTGATATACCTAATGCGCCCTAGAATTTCTTTACAAGTATGTCGATTTTGTTGAGGACAGACATTGTAATTCATACTGTATTTTAACATGTTTTTAGATTACATCAATGTATTGAAAAAAAAAAACACATAGCGGATTTTAAAAGAGCACCGACGATATTCGCTTATTTTACCTGAAATGATGTAAGCCAGCGTTTCTCAAACTTTCCCCTCCCCGCGACCCGGTTATTTTAATATTTCTCCTTTGTGACCCATTAAATTTATTATGGCCTATACCATCGATTTCCAACCTGGGAGGCGCGCCACCCTGGGGAGGCTTGGGCTATTGCAAAGGAAGGCGCGAACAGTCCAAAATATTTATTAACCCTTGAAAACGTGTCTTTATTACTATATCAAATAAAGGATGGGGAGGCGCGGAGATATTTTTTCTTCAAATGGAGGCGGAGTAAAATAAAGGTTGGAAACCACTGGTCTATACTAACGGCCTATAGTTAAAATAAAACAGTATATTTATGTCCATACAGTCTTTATATGTACAAACTATACAGATTTATTTTAAGAAATTGGCGACCCGGCATTTTACTTTCTGCGACCCGGTACCGGGTCGCGACCCATCATTTGAGAAACGCTGATGTAAGCCATACAAGTTTGAATAGGTAACTATTTCCAAAGCATGCTCTGCAGTTTTTTTACACATACAGTAAACCCTCCATTTACATTAAAGTCGGGACAGTGTAATTTGGGGTAGTGTAATTGGGGACGTGAATCTCGTACAAAATTCAGGAATTGTTTTTTTCCGCAAACATGCAAAACTAAGATTATCGGTTTTGATAATGCTCGTCATGATCAAAACCGGTCCTTATCTTTACAAAATTAGTACAAGCAATATTGTGTTTTTTTCAATTCCAAACATGTTATAAAAAATACTTCTTGTACTAAAAGAAATAAAATAATATTATAGGCTTCATTCTTTAATATTTTGTTGTAAAGCAAAATCGTGTCTGCCAATCTATAAATATATGTTTTTAATTATATTGAAGGTCAATAAAGCAACGTATTTTCCTTATTATTTTTTTTATGATAAAGGATGTCTAATATATTTATGTACCAACCTATAATATATAAATTGAAATAATATTATCAACGGATATTCTTCAAATTGTTTGATATCGTGTTATAATTTTTTTTAATGATTCGATTGTATAACTTGAGAAAAAAATCTGCGCGTTGATGAAATCAGTAGTTGCTAAAAGACAATAAAAAATAGCTTAGTTACAAAATTAAAAAAATACTTGTGATGGCAACACAGATACAATAATTCAATTAATCGTCATTTATGTATTCAATAGTAGCCATTTGCCGGAAGCCACAATACTGTCAGTTATCGTTTAAGGTATAAATATATCCTACCATTTCAGTTGTCTTTGCTGTGATTCCACGTGCACTGCATAACCTGCAGTGCGCGTAAAAATAGAATTAATCGTTGCCACGCAACACATTCACCACATGAAATAATTTACGGTTTTCAAAAATATATTAAAATTATTGGACTTTATCCACGTCGGAGTTGCGATGCAAATTACACTTTTCAATCAAGAAGGCGTTTCTGTTTTTTTTTCTTTTCAAGATATCGGTAGATTGTAGTCTCAAGCTAACTGTTTAAATACAATAAATCTTCGATAAATTGAACCAACATATATACTGATGCGTCCGAGGGGGTGTCCTCTAAAACTGAATATGTTTTAAATTAAGTTTTCAAGCGTATTTTAAGTATAGTGAAGTTTTCATAAATGGATTGCAGACATTATGATATACATATTATAATAATTATAATATATGTAAACGGATGAGTGTGGCTTAACGCACGTAAAATCACCAGCCGATACGCGTTAAATGCACGAATTATTCTTAGATTTAAACATGTTGGTATTACGACTTTTTTTACTGGAAAAACAATCCGCTATATAATTGACTTTTTAGAACTATGAAATTTACATCTAAACCAACTTTACTAACTAAAGTTTAATAATTATTGTATGTATATATCTATAATCAGTGGCGGTTTGTGAATAAAATAGCTGGGGGCGCTGCGGTAGATTTTATTTCATTGTGAAATTCATACTTCTGCCTTTTACTGCTTGAAAAAAGGTCTATCTCTATTTCATTTTTTTAAATAAAATATAATAAACAAAAATTATAGTATTAATAATGTACCAAAAAATAAATTCACGATTTTTAAGATTGTTTATTTTGTGTAATCTTACTGTCAAAAAAAAACAAGATAAGATTTACTATATAATTGTTCCATAAGAATTCACAGTTCCACAAGAAATAATTGTATACATATCGACTGTGGAAAGGAAAAAGGATGTAACCCACACTTGTCAAATTTTACAGGAGGCGCTAAAAACGTGTTTTGATGATTTTGTGACATATGCAAATTTTGAATTATACACAACCTTGAAGTGCACGGATACTTCTAAACTGGTGTTTAATTGACATAACCTAATATTAATTAAAGAAATTGTCTCGGAAAAACCTTTATTTCAGTGTTTTTTCTTGGTTTTAATTTTTTACAAGGTCATCTTTTTCAAACTTAAAAGCTAAATTTAGATACTTATTCGGCATTTTCAGCTTCCATCCTTTTGATAGAATGTGTGTCAAGTTGTATACATTGTGATTATCGAAAAAAAGCTGTTTTGGAAAATTGAGGGTTAAGTCCTTTTTCCTTTCCACAGTCGATATGTATACAATTATTTCTTCATTTTATGAAGAAATTAATCTATTTGTATCACGGGTAAGTGAAATTATAAATGTTTGTTTTTGACAGTAAGATTACATAAAATAAACAATCTTAAAAATCGTGCATTTATTTTTTGTATACTCTATTATTTGATTTATTGACTGAATTTTCTTTTACTCGTAAGAATTCTATTATACTAAGCTTAAACTATTGTGGAATTCTTATGGAACAATTATATAATAATTCTTATCTTATGATCCAATTTTCGGTTGATTTTCTTTTGAGTCCATTGTTTTTATATATTGTATCCAACACTGCATTTGGTATTGTTAGTTTTGGTGCAATATCGAAGTCAATTGGTATTCTGTAGACAATTTAGAAGCTGCAATTATGTTTGCCTTTTTTCAGTCGAGTAAACCATTTCGTTGTCTTTTAATGCAAGGTCTTAAAATTTATCGCGTATTTCAGAAACTAATCGATTTACCTGTGTTTTTATTTCTCTAGGGTCTAGCGCAAACTTTCATCACAATTGCCGTGTGAAATAAATGATTGCAGATATAATTGTTGTTTTGTCAAGTGATTTAATGCTAGTTATTGAAAATAAGGATCCGGCACGGTTTTTTTTTTCTTTAGAGATCCGCTATTGAAATCTTAATATCCTATTTAAATACCTTCCCAAATTACCAAAATATTCCTATAAAATGAAAAAATATATTTTACTAGCATGCCTGAAACAAAAGTAAATAATTGATATGTATTCAGAGCTTTGTAGTGGAGATCGGAGCAGTTTAATTATATTCAATTGCTTCACTTATTTAGTAGGAAATTTGTAGGGCTGAAAATATTATATCTGGCACAATACAATTATTTTAAATACGGCAACACTACCGAATGATAAAAATCACACTTGTTTGACTATTTAGGAAGTCGAGTTGCATCCAGATTCCTCATCACCCAAGTGTCGAGAGGTTTTTTCGGCATTAAAATTAATTTTAAGATAAGGAGCAATGATTTTCTGTCAGCAATTTAAATATAATTAATAATGCTAGTGGAAAATCATGAACCATTACTTAGATTCTACTCTCTGTAGTGCATGCAACCAAATCTTGAGGATTTTTTTCTCGGGAAATTCCTGGGAAAACTTTGAACACGACTAACGTTGTTACGCTACGGAATACACCCTGTAAGAAGAGTGTGAAGCCATAGCGGGTGGTGGTGGGTACAACGTCGATTACTATAGGGAATTAAAAAAAAACATATTTGAAAATGTATATTTTTTGTATTTTCAACATTGAACCTGTATCCATTACATCTAATTCTATTTTGCACGGTCAATATATTGGAATGATTTAATTTCTCTATTTACACTTCATTGCAAAATCGTATCGCCGTGTAGATTTAATTCATTGAGTGTGTAAATTTTATTTGATCATTCTTACCCACCCGGGATTAAATTATCTAAGTCCCGGGACTATATGTAATCATTATTTTAAATGTGCGGTTGCATATTATGCGTTGCCGGATCGCTAATGCAAAAATGAAATCATACAAGTGCAGTAAGCGTGAAATAAAAACATTTCATTGCCAATAATATCACAACTTGTGTCACCGATTCTCAATTTGCGTCTTATTATTGCAAAATATCGGTGCACTTTCGTCACGACTAAATAATAACTTTGAAGAAAATCCACGTTGAGGCAGTTATACCTATTAGCTACTGAGAAAAGTTTTATTGCGTAATTCTGTACGCAAGCAATTGACTGACTGTAGGTTTTTCTATAGCGTTTGACCGAAACGACATTCGGTCTTCGGAATATTATCGATTACCGTTTGACCGGAAAAAAAATACTTGCCTGGCATGCTGCTGAATTTAATTCAAAGATGGTGACCATGTAATAATAAAATTGAATGGGAAATAAGTGCGTACGAGCCGAGCCTACCGAGTTATTTTTATTTAATCGGCCGCTCCCAATCAGAAGCATCAACTTCTAATTAAACATCTTAACAGATGCCGTTTTACGAGAACTAGATATTATTCAGTAACTCGAGCGCGATTTTTTGTCAATGATTTTTTAAATTATATCCTAATGTGGACCACTTATGGCAGCGGTGGGCTGCCAATATCTTAACAAGGAACTCGGTAAATCTTATCCATTTATTTGTATCCATTTTTGCTCCCAATGTGGAGCATATGGCTTCCTAATGAAGGTATCTCAACAAAAGTTTTTTCTACGAGAACTGTTTGTTACTTAGTCGCTCAACCTCTCTCTTCAAAGAGATTAGTAGGAATGGAATGATAAGGCTAAGACAGGACTAGTGATTTACTCGAACCCATGATGTCCGGCACAGAAGCCCACAACGCTAAATGAAAAAATGAAGGGCTACTAAGTCTTGTTTCATAATAAAATTTAACCATCTACAGAAATTACAGTTAGGTGCTGATTTGATCTAAGACGAATGATTTTCCTATCTTAACAAGGGGCTCGTCGGCCGCGCTGAAATTGAACAAGGGGCTCGCGCGAGCCCCCTCCAGCCCACCCCTGACTTATGGGGTTATCCCAACCGAAGTGTTTCTAAGAGAATAGCATTTCACCAATCACTTGACCGTTCTTTTTTCGAAGGTAGAGAGTAGGAGTAAAAGGATAGGGTAGGACGAGACTGGTGGCTAGCTAATCACTATAGCCACGAATCTTTTTTATTATAGAATGGGTGGGACAGAACTTTCGACATTAAAGGTATCCATGACTTCGTATATACATATATCCATAAATCGATTGAAAACTCAATTTAGAGAACTGCCCATACCGGGTCTCAAACCTGTAAGTTCCTTAACCGAAGCCGACGACGTTGACCACTCGACCACGGAGCTGGCGAAAAATGTTTACAGGAACATTGAACGGGACTTTTATTCAGCAGTTAAATAACTTTTTTTAACATTGGATATTTATATTTTTTTATTACGCAAACTGAGTGGAACGGTGGCTGTAAAGTTAGCGGATTTAGGAACATGGCAGGTTGTGGAACGTCAATCAAATTGTTCGATAATGATAATGACACATGACTTAATGTTTTTTTTTCCTATTTACATTAATTATCATTTACAATTCTGCTATGTCGGGACGTTGTATTTTTTCGAGATTTTTCAACAATTGTTTTCAGTTTGCACGACGCTTGAAGCTCGGGTGCTGGTATAGTATAATACAATTAATTAGGTATCTCGGTAATACACTTTGCAGTGGCTATTCGAGAGCGTGCCAGAACGTCGCAGTGTTAAACGAATCAACGGTCATCGAACTAGGGTTTGCGATACCGGTATTATCGAAACCGAGATCCCGTTATTTCGATATTGAAAATGAAACGAATCTGAATCTGTAAACAAACCACTACATATTTGTTTTAAATAGTAATTTGAATTATTCAAAAACTTTTATTAATATTGACAGTTTTTCTAATTAATGATCCTTTCAATGATGTATTATTATTGAAACCGCAAAATATTTATGAAAATAGTTGACCTCAACTTAAGTGTTATTCAGTTGCTCAACCTGTCTTTTTTTCAAAGAGAGTAGAGATATAAGGATTGGATTAGGGCAGGGTTAGTGGTTAGTTAATTGCTTTCGCTACGCCCGTTTTTTTGATATGATGGGTGTGAGGAATTTAAGATACTCATGCTTTCAGACAGAAATCCATAGATAAACTGAAAATCTATTAACTGGGATTTGAACTCTGAACAGCTGTAACCGAAGCCAACGGCGGTGACCACTCAACCACGCAGCAGGCATTTATGACATATCGTCGCATGGGAGCTGTACTGGAACATCTCAAAAAAAAACTATTGAGAAACTATGCAGCGTTGTGTTATGTTTTAAGACGTTTTATAGTGGTTTAGCCTTCCACAGCACTAAAATTATTAAAGGGAAAAGATTTTTCGAATCAATCAATTGCTCGAATTTGGTTATTTAAAATTGTTTAATAAAGTTTCGTGTAATATTATTAGACAGTAATTGATCAGTCGGCATTCTATAACACCTTATTTACTCTTAGTTTATAATCCGAGCTTTTTATCAAATTGCATATTTTTGTACTATGTATTCATAGCCTGAAGCATTATTCTTTACGAACAAGTATAACGTAGGTGTGGTTTGTAAATTGGAAAAATAAAATTGTTTATAAACAAATCTTAAATAAATAGTAATTCCTTTTATATGTCATAGAAAGAAAGGGCTAAAACAGGACAAGTGGTTAGCTTATCAATATCGCTGCGCCAAATTTTTAGTATAGAATGGGTGTTCAAGAAATAACATATATCCGTGTCTTCAAACAGAAATCCATAAATAGTTTGAAAACTAATTGATTAAAAAGTGTACGTATTAAGATTCAGTCCCGTGACCTCCGAAAACAAAACCAACGAGCTTTTCCCCTCGACTACTGGCAAGTTAAATAAAAAATATTTTATGTCCCGACTTGCATAAATATTTTTTTAAATAATGAGTAATTATAAAAAAATGTTTAAACTTAAATCCTTTTTTTATAAAAACTTTCGAGGAATTTGTAATTCGAGCATTTGACGTTCGAAGAATTGGTTATTCGAGGAACTTGTTATTCGAGAAATTTCTATCCGAGCAATTGCATTCGAGCAATTTACCGGGAATCTTTTTCTTCTAGTGGGCCGCATAAAAACAATTAATGATGGATTCGGGGAATTAATGATTGAGTATCTTAAAAAATAATTTAAAATATACTCAATCTTCTTTTACACGGGTGATACGTTCGTTTTAAAACAGCCGTCCAAAAAGCTGTGTAAAAAAGATGAAATAAATATGAATAAATTATAGGCTCCATTATTTTGATTGTGTTATTCTGAATTTGCGAAGAAAATCGGCTAAACAGCGTTACCGCCACTATCTTGAGAACCGAAGGTAGTCGGACAATTTTATTATGATATCAAGATATGCATTGGCTATATATTACTAACCGCATTTGAGGAATTCCTTTTTCGAACTTATTACAAGAGTAATTTAAAAAAAACTTCTTCTGTAAAATTTATGAATTGTCGGGCACGATACGGGTCGACATGTTCATATATCAGAAAATTGCTAACAATCTCTTACGTCTTCACTAAGTCTTGCTATTACTAACAGTTCATTGTATGTACTAATAAAAACAATGCTCAAAAACAACTGATCAGTTTACAATGCCCGCAATGAGCGAAACCGGTCCTGACCTTTTAAATAAAGTGGAATAAAGTACAAAGGAATATTGTTTTTTATTAACCCTCCAGAGACGAGAGCTTTATTCCGATAAAAAAATATTTCCTAAGCTATATTGAAGTCACGGATAACTTTTATTCCTATCCAAAATTTTAAAAAAAAACGCAAAGTCGTTGTATAAAAACCCCCGCATGACTATATGGTCATGCTCATCCTTTTATTACCGTGTAATATTGAGTACGGACAGTAGTAAGGACAAAAGTGACCGTATGGGCTCGCAAACATTCGGGGTTGAAATATAGCTAAACGTGATTTTTTTTAAATCATTTACACTTTGACCTCTTTAGATCAACATAATTTCAATACAAATATATTAGCAAAATAACTGTTAATAATTTGATGTTTTTATAAACAGTTTCAAAAAGTAAATTTAAAAAAACGGAAATTCAAATCACATGTGCTTTTAGAGGCCGTTTCTGTACCCTTCTTAACCAAATATGAGCGAAAGCAACGATATTCAGGTAGAAAAAGGATGAATAGTGGGATCAATAGAAAACGGTGTTTACTGTGACCATATATGGTGACGCTCGTCCTTGGTGGGTTAATATGATGCCCTCCCACCAAGTATTGATACTTGGTAGTGAACACCCTAAGAGTTCATTGTACAATTTAGTGACTATGCGGATAGAAAATAATTTCATAATGAGGCAATCAATTAAAATTGCACTTCGGTCATGTGGTATTTATTGTCAAAGAATATGTGTCACAATTCATAACGATAGTTAATATTAGAATATTGAATCATAATGAATGACTACCGAGGCATTCGTAATGTTATTATTTCATTGGGAATCAGTAATCAGTGTTACAAGTCAGTGATCGGACGCCTCACGCACTGTATTAAATTTAGCAAATTGGTAGCCCCACTGCCCGTATGCAGTCGCAGAACTATCGATATAATGGATGCACTTACCTATGCATATTACGATATAATTTAAATTAGACCTTTTAACGACATCCTAATTACTTGTGTCCATTAGGGTCTCGCATTAATAATTTATTATAGTAATTACTGATAAGTATACGAGCTAATAACTGTTTTTAAATAACTAATTGTTACCTAAAATTACCAGTGCTGTAGAGTTGGAATTGGGTGTTTTTGTTAGGTGTGTCTGAGTCGGAAAAATTGGAGAAAAATAATTGAAATATATTGAAAGATTATCAGTCTATTCATCATAATTATTGGTAAAATGTGCTAGAATTATTGTAGTAACTAAATAGATCTGATGGTATACAGGCATGTAAGTTAAATGGTAATTATTAAGAAATCAATTCCATTTTAGAATCTCTAAAAACACTTGACTGTGTTACATAAAAAAACACCTAGTTCCTAGATGTAAGTATTGTTTTGTCGGTATATACCTACTTGGTATTTCGTAATAAATTAATGGGTTTACGGGGAAATACATTATCAATCAATTTGTAACTAACAGTTTCTGTAACATAGAAATCAAAATTTACTGAACATTTTCATATCATTTTCATATCTAGTTATATTTTTAGTTGTGGTGTATTTTTAATGGATGCTTCTGCTAAAGAATCTTTGTTTCTAAAAAGCTCGCTAGTACCAGGAGTGGGCTGGAAGGGGCTCGCGCGAGCCCCTTGTTAAATTTGGCTGCGGCCGGCGAGCCCCTTGTTAAAATTCTCAAATCAAATGAATGAAATCAGCAATGTTCATTGATGGTTTCACTGCATTATAAAATATAAAAAGTTGTTGCCTTTTAAAATTCCTCGTAAAACACATTTATTTTGGGTGCATAACAAAAGAGGTCTAACCGTTTTTTGCCTATTGTTTCACAGTGCTTTCAATTTTAACAATAAATCAGGACTGGGGGAGGGGGGAGTCAAGACCAATCAAAATAAGGAGAACCACGGGACTTTTCTAAAAAAAAACGAAAACCGCTGCCTAGAACATGTAAAAATTTTAAACATACTTTAGTTTTTAAGTTTACTTGTTTATTCTACACTATTCATTGAATGTGGAATATTAATATTTCTCCTTTTGTTCATTATACGTGTCTTTTGCTGAATATAACTATAAGTTTAAAGGCAATGACCCTTGCAGAGTGTATATATATGTACATAGTTGAGCCAATAGTGACCATTTCGATTTGCGGCTCGATAAGCGATAAGCGTTGCTTCAACAATTAAACGACGAAGAGAACAATTCCTAGCGTCTATTAATTAAACGAATGCGTTTGTTTTGTATTGTCTGTGACTGACGTCATTAAAAATACATTAGGAAAATACACCTCGCTGCCGTACGATTATCGAACGCTGACCTAAATCCTTGAACAAGTCGTTTTACCTCTATGCGAATACAGTACGACTTGTTTGTGAAGTATCTGACCTGCTCCATATTCACGTTACGCAAGCTGCAGGTAACTGAACTAGCAAAAAATACCTGGCAATATTTGTATTCTTTTAATTCATTGATCTTGTTTTTTTATTCGAGTTCCTGTATCATAGGGAAACATATTTTTGTAGACTGGCAACACGACAAAGAAACAAATCGAATCTATAATACCTACCTATGTGTAATTAGTCATTCTAAATTCAAAGTAAATATTATTATTGCTTCAATATTTTAGAATCAACAAAAGTATTTTTCTATCGTTTTTATCGCAGACGTGACGAAGTTTATTTATGTTTGAATTGTTAATTTTAAATTAATTATTTAGATTTATTCTTAATTATATTAATTTGTATTTTATTGAATAAGCGATAATAAAACAATAAACATGCTACAGATAAATCTGAAACGTGGAATATGAAGTATTTATTTGCTTCACATTTTACTATTGAACGAGCGAGGAGTGGAAGGGGCTCACCACTCGCAATGATAATTATTTGTGTGGGGGAAATTCTAAAGCAGTGATGCACAAACAGCGGCCCTTTTTGAATTTTGTGGCGGCCCTTTAACATTTTTCTTAAACATATTTTTTTCACGTAAGATATTTATTTAATAAATGTAAGCAAGCTTTTTCTTTAATGAAGGAGAATAAATCGGTTCTTAAAAACAGGCTTACAAATATTATGTCAAATTAAAAAAAAAATAGTTAAAAATTAACAAAGACCAAGAATGCATATAAATGAAACATAAATATTTCACATTGAAACGATTTCTAATAAGCAAGTACCCATAATCCTTTTTTTCATGGCTTATTTATCTTCACGTTTTCGAACACGGTCAAAATAATATAATGGGACCTATTACTCATTTATCTAAATTAACAATCTTTTCTAAACGGTTTTAAGGCTGTTTTACATGGAATGTACATGTGTTTCGTATAAAAATGGATTTAGCGTACTTTATTTATTTTTTCTTTGCGGCCCGAACCCACGATATTTTTTTTTATGCGGCCCGATAGAAAGTAAAGGTTGTGCATCACTGCTCTAAAGGAAATCATTCTTTGATGTGTCCATTTGTCTTATTTTATTTTTTCATTATAAATACATTATTTCATATATATATAAACTAAATAATGATAATTATCCGATAGTGCTACAAACGTTATGCTGTATTTTCGCAATCGAGTGCTTCAGGAGCAAGCATTAAAGCATACCACCTTTATGATCGAACAATTCGTTGTATTTTCTGCAAAATCGGCCAATTGACTCTTCGGTCGGAATTGTCGGCGTACTAATTAATGATCAGTGGCGTGTGGTGGGTGTGCTTTACATGATTTTTCTTAAAAATACGATTTGTTTATATTTAAAATGAATTGTGTTATGAATTCATGAGGCATGAATTATTGAATTTGCTGTCGTAAAATGCATCCATCAGTTTTGGCTCCATAAGTATTTTTATTAAAATTAAAATTAAGCTTAGCCTACGCAGTCTTCTTCTTCTTCTTATCATATCGAGAGCAGACAATTAGCGTTCTGCTGCTTCATTACTGCTGAATAGTTTTTATTAATTTGCATAATTTTTATAATTTCTAAAAATCTAAATTGTTTTTTTTGCATGGATTGTACTAATCCATCATTGGTAATGATGCAAATTGCATTATTATCCCAAATTACAGCACATCGTTAATCGAACAATCGGCCTAAATTAGTAAAAATAAAAAAAAAACATAAAGCTTGGCAGCTCACACAGACGAACTACATGTAGTTATTCTAAATCGTACGCAATCAAAGCATACAATATACGATGCTATCAATTATCAGCCATTTTAGTTTGTCAGTTTGTATCTAATATACGTCGTTAGGTCCAATTAATTTTAATAAAAAAACGTCACGACACCACTGAGTTCGCTCTGGCAAAGTATAAAAGATTATTTGTTTTGACATATTTGATGATATTAATGGCGTTCAATGCCATTGACTTATTTGCCAACTAAACGATGGAGGCTTAACAGCTTGTCTCGCTTCTTAAACAATTTTTTTTTAAACATGAAACATTCGAATAGATTACATTTTTTTTAAAAAATAAATTGTATTCCTTTGCTTTTTTTATGTTATAACGAAAATATTTTACAATATTCACTAATTGCAGTCGATTTCAATATTACTAGCTGTAAGCCCGTTGCCCAGCAACGTGAGATTTTTGTTTCATAGTATTTAATTTTATGGTATTTTATTTTATTTTATTTTATGTCATATTATTTTATTTTATGTTATTTTATTTTATTTTATTTTTATAGTTAGCAGAAATTTCGTAAATTATTTAATTTTTGGAATAATGTTTAAGTTTGCTAACAACCATTTTTCGTAGTAGCAGAAATTTCGTTTCAATATTATTGCTGTAAATAGTACTGAGTGCTAAAAACAAACTTTAAATGTCTAAACGGAACATCGACCCATGATTGGCAAAATAACTTAAGCGACACAATTCGGTAAATTTCATTTTAAGCCAATAATTGTTCAATATCGCCTATCGGTCAGTGACAACAATTTTTGAGTGTTATCTCATTCGCCTGATATTTTTTTTAGGGTCTGTGCATTTTAGCGTTTTTTCTCGTTATCGTTTGTTCCACGTGGATCTCGGTTGAGAAACGCTGATCTAGAGCTCAGTAAATACACACCACAATAGCGTAATCACGCTAAAATAAAAATATACAATCCACCAAAACACCGAGTAAAGACGTAATTGTAGTTGAAAACTCAAAAGAAAAGTTTTACAATTTTTCTACTTGGGTCACTTAATTATTTTACTACTTTGATAGATGTACCCTCAGTAAACTCATATTTAGAATGTAGATTTTTTATCTGGCATCCACGAAATTGTCGCTTGTGATGTGTTTTACTGTCATCTATCGAGTCAATAATATCAACATTTCATATTATTTTGAGAAAACGTAAATAATTGTCAATTACTGTGGAATGATTTGCAAAGGTACTATCAATATTTTAATATGCGCTATTAAATTGTACTAAACTTTATTTGTATATATGAAAATTATAGCGAGAAAGTTACTTATTGAGTTCTCGGGTCCCCAATGATTAAAACAAAACCAATTTCATTTTACTCCTAAGTCGGTAAAATTTCACCTTACTTTAATACGTTGAGTCTCGTTGCTTTTATTTATCGCAGATATATGTAGGTATACGCAGTGAAAAAACATTTTTTATCTAGCAAAAGAACAGGTAAAATTTGGCCCCGCTTCAAAATATTGTTGGCAATCTCAAGAAACGCCGGACCTAATCACGACCGAGATAAGTAAAGCGCCATTCATGATAAGTGTGTTTAACATAAATAACACGTGAAATTTATAATGTACACAGCTTACGCACGTAACAACCTTATAAATAGAAAGTGATTTTTTCTTCGAATTCTTTTTTCGTGTGTCCGATGATTGTTTATGGTCCATCGAATTCTCTTGTTGGTTTCTCACAAACGCATACCGTCGCATCGTCGTGCTGCTCGTGCAGCAAGTCATTGGTGCGTACTTAGACACAGAAAATGATTCGTTTTCCTTTTGGGACAGTACTCATTTAGAGTTAGCATGCATAGATGAAAGTGTTTTTTTTCCAAATTATGAGTGTTTTAGTACGATTAACGCTGCGTGCGAAGTCAATGAACGTTATATTTTAGGGCGATTCTTACTGTTGTAGTACGTGATCTAGTTGAATATTTATCCACATTCTTAACGTACGTTGTTCTTCACTCACTATAGTTTCACAGTTTTTCACTTAATCTATACCGTATATCTTTACTGATCTTCCCTTTTCCGTATAATATTTTACTATTAAATCAAATATGTATTCGTCATCAAGACCGGGTGCCTTACCTTAATTGGATCGTCTTCTGCCCTAACCTACGCAAAACTAGTAAAGCTATTGTTTTTTGCTTTTGAAATAAAAAAAGTAGTTGGCATTACAGTAAATGCAATGCGAAAAATAAATATTTTTTTTAATTGAAAAAAATCTCATTACAGGTTATTATGCTAATGCGCAAATTAAAGTTGAAAGTTCATACGAGAAACACTCGATGAGAATTATTGTAAGTCACTAGAGATTACTCGAAGAGAATTGACATAAAAAAAAACACCCACGTCTTGGGCCTCAAATTTAAATTGAAAAAATCTAAACTTGACATTGAACTTACCGGGATTTGAACCCAGACCAGCCTGATCGGCAGAACAAGCTCTGACAAAGCAGATCACAGCAGGTGACGCCTTTTATCTTCACTTTTTACGTGCCCAGTAAAAGGTTAAAAAAAACCCCTCAACTTCATACTCTTATAACATTTATGACATATTGGACCATTAAAATAGAAGAATCGATTGTCTTCAAATTATTACGATGAATTTATTATGATAATACCTTAAAAAGAGTGTGTTATCAAAAAATTCAATGTCAATTCAAATATTTTACTAGTTACATATCGACTGTGGAAAGGAAAAAGGATGTAACCCACACATATACAATTTTACAGGAGGCACAAAAAACTTGTTTTGATGATTTTAGGTCATATGTAAATTATGAATTATACACAACCTTAAAGTGCAAGGAGACTTCTAAAGTGGTGTTAAATTGACATAATCTAATATTCTGAGTCTGGGAAAAACTTTTATTTCAGTCTTTTTTCTTGGTTTTATTTTTTTACGACGTCATCTTTTTCAAACTTAAAAGCTAAAGTTACATACTAATTCGGCATTTGCAGCTTGCATCCTTTTGATAGAATGTGTATCAAGTTGGATATCCACATTGTAATTATCTAAAAAAAACCTGTTTTGAAAAAACTGTGGGTTACGTCCTTTTTCCTTTCCACAGTCGATATGTATTATAATATATATTTTTTATAAATTTAAAAAAATATTTGACATTACAGCTTACGCCAATGCGTCAAATACTTTTGAAGTTGAAAGATCATACGAGATATACTCGATGAGAAATTTGAAAGTCACCTGAGATTTACTCAAGGAGAATTAATTTCACGAACACCCATGTCTTAGATCTCAAATTAAAATTGAAAAAATCCAATTTGACATTGACCTTACCTGATCGGTACAGCTCGGTCTTCTGTCTGTCGCTAACATCTAGCACTGTGATCCACACAGCGAAGTCGCGATCTTCCAACGTTCCATCTTCCCTCAGGAGAATCAAATGCGAGACGTTATGTAGTTAGATTTACTTCGCCCTTGCGTGACATTATATTATATGTACGACCCAGTGTAGGCGTTGAGTTTCAACAGAATTATATGTACCTTCTATCATTGCTGAGCATTAATATCCTGCTTCTCAATAACGTATAACCATTTTCTGTATATAAAATCAATGTGACAATGTTTTATTATCGCTGCTCCAGTGATGCATGTAAATATTAAATTTATACGTTTGCGGTGTTTTCAGTGGACTTCTCGAGCCATGAGATTTATGCCGTTTCAATTTTAAAGACCGCTTATTACCTTCTCGATATACCGCTTTGCCCGCTGGCACTGCTTACTTTTATCTCTAGAATACAAACTTGCACTTTTGCCCGTGCGCTCGCTCGCTGGAAACACGTTCTGTGCGGGAAATTCTCGTAGACAAATAAACAAAAAGTAAGATATATTTTCTCTCTCGTTAAAACGTATCTATATTGCTGGCAGAATTTCTTTTAGAAAACTTTTTTTAACGTCATTTTTAATGACAATCGATTACTATTGATACATAATCATTTTTATTATTTTTCCACCGTACCTCTTGCTATTGATTTGTGTATTGATAAATACAGTACATATAGTTAATTATTATGAAAGCACAATATTCTTTTGTACGTTATTTCCCCAGTTTATTTAAAAAGGTCAGGACCGGTTTCGCTCATGTCGAGCATTGTCAAAGCATTGTCAGAGCATTGTCGAGCAAAGGAATATTGTGTTTTTATGAATGTAATGCCTTTCTACCAAGTATTGACAGTAGACACCCTAAAAGTGAGCTTATAGTTTTCAGACATTAATTCAATTAAAACGGTGCAGTGTTTTAATAAAAATAGTTAATTTTGTTTAAAGGAAATGTTGAAAAAGCACCCCGAAATTGGATCCTTCTTTTGTACGTCGAAAACTATTCTATAATTCGCTTTTATTTTACCCAAACCTTGTCGTTTTTTTATTCATACATTGTTCGCTTAATATTTTTTTTGCCGTAACTACGTTTGTTATTTATATTTGATATACAGTTAAAAATATGCATTTAAATATTAAGAGTGTGGTCATACTATCATATTATACTTTTTTTTGGTAGTAAGTACCTTTTTTATTTACTATACTTATTGAACACACTTAAAAGAAAAGTTGAAAGAACAGGTTTATTCGATGAGGTATTGCAGTAGGGGAGAGGATGCGTGGCTCCTTATTCAGTTTATATTCGTTCTGACTCCCTTAACAAGTATGTGATTATCAATGCGAGAGTTGAGTCCTCAACGTACCCGCTAAATCAAATAACCCGCATATTCTCAAGCAACAAGGCGATGCCAAATATTTTGTACAGTTAAATATTCATAAATATGAATTGGGATATCCATCCGGTTTTTAATGTGTAAAGGGAGTGGCGTGGTCTAATAATATATATAATGTTAACATGCTCAATGTTTAACATGTCGTACCAAATATGGTCTAGCTGTGGTAATTATTTCAGTAGTAAATAACAAACTTACAAAAGTGGCGAACGAAACTATGTTAAATTATCGATGCATGATTTTCAATAAGGCAATATGTATTCAATGAATTGATTGGTTTTGTCTGCTTTCTAAAAAAAAGGTACCGTACCCTAATGCAATTATTGCTACACGTTTTTTGTGTGTTTGTATTTTATAGGTATATAAATGACAAATCATCACAGTGAATTGTAAACACGTTTAGTATTTCTAAATTAAAATACTTCTTCTGGGATTTCCAATCACCCGATAATCGCTTTTCTTCCTTCGCAGTTGTGCCGGACTTTTTCCTAGGATGTCAGACGTTTTAACATACATATTGACGCAACTGAAGGCCTCCGTTACCATTCGTAAATCTCTGAAATTCTTACAAAAGCAATAGCCTCGCTTCCAATATTTTTCTTTCAAGAAATTTTCTGAATTTTCATCATATGACATGATTCGTCAGCGCAAAGCTGCACGGCTGATATGTCAATGTTCATTTTCCGTTAAGGCAGTAGAAGATGCATATTACAAGTCAGATTGTTTTTTTAATCACAATAAAAAATCTTGACGCATAACCGGATTTTGGGTAAGAATTAAAATACAAAAAAACAGAAATACGGTCGTGATAGTTACTGCCAGTCCAAAGTCATTTTTACTTGTATCTTGTGTCGTTATCGCATATATAGTAGTATATCTCAGCTATGTATAATATTAATATCTAGTTCGTATTTAAAATTTGTTGTATTAAACTATGTTTACAATTGTACGTACTTTATTTGATTGTCCAAATTTTTGATAAACACAATTATGTATTTATGTCATCTATACATGCAAACAGGAAACGGAAATGGCACAATATATATAATCAGCCTTGATACATAATAGCTTCATTCACTTATTTAGTAATAGCTGATTTTTTTTATTTTATTTTAAATGTTTTCTATCATAGAAATGTAACACGAAACCGTGGCAAGTATACATACGTGCCAACCTGGCCACAAATGTATTAAGTATACCCACCTCACCATCCAAAATATTAGATGATAATTTGGGTGCAGGGAAAATTCCCGAAAGGATTGTTCGTGACACCGGGACAAGTTGTTTGAAACCTACGCCATTCCATTTAAATATGCCATGCAATACTGTATGCTGCACGGATTTGCGGATTTAATCAACATTTTCTTACGTCGCTATCGTCCTCTACAAGTTGCCAAACTTGCTATGATATCTTTAACCTGGTCCAGTCACATCAGGCCCATAGCTTGTCTAGAAATGGGCAAGATTCCTTGCGTAGTTTTAGTACCTCATGTGCCCGAAATACATTATGATTCGAAATTCCAATAACGGTATTTTATATTAAATAACAATTAAAAATGTATGTATAAATGAGTAAAAAAATAATTTAACAATCATTACTAATTTCAATAAAAAATGTATGTAGATGAGCGTCACAAACAAAAGTCAACAAATACGCCTGTACAAAATGCTCCGACTTCGATTTAAAAATTATGCAAAATTTTGTCTTACGTATTTTTCATATCTACTTAAATGTATATTTTTTATATTTTAATCGACCGTTTTTTGCGATTCCGGCTTCACAGCTCTGCTTGTGTATCCACTACCCAATCCGTGTCCATCCAAGGAAGAATCTATTGTATTGTCAATGACGCCCCATAACAGAAAGTATCCATCTGTCGGCCCGCCCTCACTTTACTGTTTAATTTCAGTTGTGCTTAATCATTTTTATATCATCAAATCGGTATTTATTTATTTTAAAATCGACAAAAATCAAACGGATGTAACTAAAATAAAATGATTAATTATTCCGATTTATTGAAAAAAAAATTCTTTTCAAAATTTAATACTAGTTGACAAAAAACGAAATTTTACTCAACTCTTGATATAGTTTATAGACCAGCAATAGTCAACCTGTGGCATACGAGCAGCATACGGCCCTACCAGACTTTATATGAGGCCCAAAACAATAATATCCACCAGATGCTTTCTCAAATAACTGGTATTGCTTTCAAAAAAATACGTAAACTAGTGAATATTGTGTCACTATTTTATTTATATTATATTATGTGGTATATTTTTTGTATGCTGCGGGTCAAACAATCTAACAAAAACCGACATTCGGCCCAGACAAAAAAAGGTTGAGTATCGCTGTTATAGACTATATAAATTGAAATCTTAATATATTTTGGTATGTTTACATTACGCACAACACTACCTTTTAGAATTGACGTTTTTTTTTCCTGAACGTGTATGATATTCAAATACTTGAGGTACGAAAAATTTGCATTCATTACTAGGGTCACTGTATTATTCGTGAGCGTGGGCAAGTCATCCAATGTACACTATTGTACGTATAGCATGTCACAGCATGGTTAAGAACCAAGAACAGAACAATGACCTTTCGATTGACCGCTCGCGTTTTAACTGGTCTGCCAAAACATCTTCAGAGCAAACTTGTGTATCTACTAATGTTAATGCACAAGGACAACGCATTTACGACCTGACAAAAATACACGTTGCTGATAATTGTAGCAAGGTGAGACAAACAAACCTCTAATATCTACGAGCTCTAACTAAACAGCATTTTTTTCAGATGAAAAGAAATGTTCTCAATTATTTGATTTTCTTTTTACTATAAAGGTATTTGGCATTTCTACTTATTTCCAGATATTTTTTTGATTTGCTTGAAATAAACTCGAGGAAAATTCGAATGAAGTCGCTTGAGATCAACTTGATAACAAATGGCATATATGCTGAGTATCGATGATGTACTAATAATTATTCATTTAATAGTACGTGTGTGTAGCCGTCTATTTTTTAGCTTTAATTGAACATTTATAGCTAGTTGAATGTTGAAATAGTAACAGTTATTTTTTATCGGAACAGAATAATAAAGAATGCTTATCTAAACTGGGACGTTTTTAAAATCCTATTAAAATAGATTTTATCAAATACACAAATGTTTGTAAATAAATCACTTAATAATTTGGTTCAATTATAGGTGTCGTTGTAAAGCGATACACTCACCCTTAATCTATCCAGCATTTACTTGACTTAAAATTAAAACCTACTAAATCCAGTATTTTATTAAGTTTAACGAGTCTTGATACAGACAATATATATATTTTTATGCGAAATAAATGTAACTTAATTAATTTGAAATTTGAATAAACAAGAAATTTGAGTGACTCCTTCAGAACAGATGTGCTTGCTAGACCGTGTTTTAGCTTTATTGGAAGCAACACTGTAAACTATATATCGCTACCATAAAGCAATAGTGAGATAAAGTGAAAAATGTCGATTTTAACCCTTCCCTTACTATGCATAAAAGCACAAGCTCCTGAGCTGTGTATCCGTTACACCAGTGGTTTCCAACCTTTATGTTACTGCGCCTCCCGTTGAAGAAAAAAATATTTTCGCGCCTCCCCATCTTTTATTTCATATAGTAATAAAGACACGTTTTATAGAGTAAATAAATATTTTGGTCTGTTCGCGCCTCCCTTTGCTATTAATAGCCCACGCCTCTCCAGGGAGGCGCGGCTCCCAGGTTGGAAATCACTGCGTTACAAATCACGCATACATAAGTGAATCATGACAATTATATGCAGTACTGCTGTAGTAGTGTTATATAATTGTCATAATTCACTCCCGTTTGCCTGATGTGTAACGGATACACAGCTCAGGAGCTTGTGCTTTTTTGCATAGTAAGGAGAGGGTTAAGATAGTTATGCCTATCATTTTTTTCTTACTTAGAAACTGTTACAAATTGTATTCATTCGTTCATAAAATTAATTATGAAATATAACAGTGTAGTTTTCTTTAGTCCGTTTTCATAACAATTAACTATTGTGTGATTGTCCGCAACGCTATTGAGAAACATGCGGGGAATTTGTATGTCAACAGATAATCGATTGCCACATACATAATATTTTTAATGAATGGCTTTTGTTTTAAATGCAAGACTTTTGTTTGGTGCCATATTTCCGTTTCCGCATATGGCGCAAGTAAACGTTTTCGAAAAATGGTGATCATAATATTACTACCCGGTGAATGCGACGTTAACGTTCCTAAACGTGAAACAATTTGCCTGCGTTGTTTATTATTGTTAGGAAGTATTTTAAATCTTATTTGAAAGATCGTGTCACAAGGAATATTTCAAATTATCTATTTGGCACGAAATATTGCCAATTATTTGACATATTTACTGCTTAAATCCATGCACACAGATTAAAACAAGTGTGTTCGTTTATGTCGCATGTAAAATTTAATTTCTGTCAAGTTTGGTGCCAAATTAATGTTTTATTCCGAAATACTGGCGAAGATTCGCTACACTTTCACATTATTTTATTTTATTGTAAATGGTGGGTTCTTACTTTAATTATTGACATTTATTTAAGAGATTTTCAACAAAAATATTTTTTTTAATAGGAAATACATACTTCCTTCAGCTAGACCACGGTTTCTCAACCGGGGACCACAGCGAAAAAATAATTTTAGAGTAGCCACAGCACAGTTTTGGGGGCCAATGGGCAATCCATCAACTCGAAGGTTTTGAAAGTCGGGCAGCGACAATTATTTAGAAACTAGCTGACCCGACGAACTTCGTACCGCCTCAGAATCAATAACTGTTGTAATAAAAATAATAAAACATTTTTAGTACTTTTCCCACTAAATAAAATTTATTTGATCAGGACCGGTTTCGCTCATCGCGAGCATTATCAACTGAGTTATTATCATCTGAGCATTATCATCAGTTAATAATGCTCGCGATGAGCGAAACCGGTCCTGATCAAATAAATTTTATGTGGAAAAAGTACTAAAAATGTTTTATTATTATTATTATATTGCCATTCCACCAAGTATTGACAGTGAACACCTTAAAAGTGAATAAATGTTCTGTTAACTTGATAACTTGAAGCATGATGACTACCGAGTCAACCTTCAGTTGTAAATTGCGCGGTGGCAAGCCAGGCAGATCCAATAAGTTTAAAAATTAAGTTGGATAGTTGGTTGCTTCGTCTTCGTTTGTTACACGGTCGATAGATTTGAAGGAATGCAGTGGACCAACGATTTGATTTTGAATTGTGAAGTTTAAATGATCCACATCTTTGTTCTTTGCCGCAAGAATTGCTCGTTCATTCAACCAATTGTGATTTTTGTGATTAGATGTTCGGGAACATTTTGTTGAATGAAGTGAAATTGCAAAAATTCGGCGGAAACAAAATCAATCCGTTCGATTCGTCGACAGGAACACCCCCGTTACCGATAGTCAGCAATTGCTTCGGCAGATAGATCGTTTAGCAATGCAACTCGCATGTTTGTCGTCAGCTGAAGATTCTTTACATAGCGCCAGAGTCGTGATTTGAGGTAAGCGTTTATTTCATCGGAAGCGGTAAATCTTGGAATGACTGGTAGTTTTTGGTGAAAATCGCCAGATAGTAGAATCATTGCGCCTATAAAACATCTTGAGTCATTGCACAGATATTTCATACTTTGATTGAGTGCTTCCAATGCGCATTTGTGCGCCATTGTCCATTCATCCCAGGTGATGATTTTACTTTCTACCAAAACTTTGGTCATTGGTGAGTGTTTCGCAATATTGCAGGTCAGTTTTTCAGTCGTTTAAAGCAGTGCTCCGCAAGCGGTGTGCCGCGAGGCGATGCTGGGTGTGCTGCGGCGCGAATCTCTAATAAACGAAAAAAAAAATAGTTTGGTCGATACAACAAACTATTTCTGATGACACTATCATAGAGAAGCAGAAATAATTATTTTTTGGTTGAAAGAATATGTTATATGTACAGTATGCGCAAGAATGTTTCGCGCACCTTGCGAAAGTTCGCTAGATTTGAAGGAATGTAGTGGACCAACGATTTGATTTTGAATTGTGAAGTTTAAATGATCCACATCTTTGTTCTTTGCCGCAAGAATTGCTCGTTCATTCAACCAATTGTGATTTTTGTGATTAGATGTTCGGGAACATTTTGTTGAATGAAGTGAAATTGCAAAAATTCGGCGGAAACAAAATCAATCCGTTCGATTCGTCGACAGGAACACCCCCGTTACCGATAGTCAGCAATTGCTTCGGCAGATAGATCGTTTAGCAATGCAACTCGCATGTTTGTCGTCAGCTGAAGATTCTTTACATAGCGCCAGAGTCGTGATTTGAGGTAAGCGTTTATTTCATCGGAAGCGGTAAATCTTGGAATGACTGGTAGTTTTTGGTGAAAATCGCCAGATAGTAGAATCATTGCGCCTATAAAACATCTTGAGTCATTGCACAGATATTTCATACTTTGATTGAGTGCTTCCAATGCGCATTTGTGCGCCATTGTCCATTCATCCCAGGTGATGATTTTACTTTCTACCAAAACTTTGGTCATTGGTGAGTGTTTCGCAATATTGCAGGTCAGTTTTTCAGTCGTTTAAAGCAGTGCTCCGCAAGCGGTGTGCCGCGAGGCGATGCTGGGTGTGCTGCGGCGCGAATCTCTAATAAACGAAAAAAAAAATAGTTTGGTCGATACAACAAACTATTTCTGATGACACTATCATAGAGAAGCAGAAATAATTATTTTTTGGTTGAAAGAATATGTTATATGTACAGTATGCGCAAGAATGTTTCGCGCACCTTGCGAAAGTTCGCTAGATTTGAAGGAATGTAGTGGACCAACGATTTGATTTTGAATTGTGAAGTTTAAATGATCCACATCTTTGTTCTTCGCCGCAAGAATTACTCATTCAATCAACCAATTGTGATTTTTGTGATTAGACGTTTGGGAACATTTTTTTGATGAAGCCGTCCTTCGTTGAGACGAAATTGTTAAAATTCGGCGGAAACGAAATCAATCTGTTCGATTTGTCAACAGGAACACGGTCGTTACCGACGATAGTCGATGATCGTTTTCAAGCTTAAATCATTTTTCTCTTCTCCTTCGGGGCCGAGTTGATAATCCTCAAATTTAATGACTATTAATTTATATGCTCCCAACTTATTCTTACGTGGACGTAACTATGAGCAAAAACTTTTATTTCTAAAAACTTATACCTCACTTAAGAGGTTTAAATCACCAGTTCCAAGGGCCGTTAGATTGATCAACGCATTGCCTAGAGAAGTGGACATTTTTAGTGATAGTATTTGTGAACTGTTTGTAAAATTTCACTATTTTAATTCTTGATTTTTTATGTTGATTTTGATTCTGATATATTATGTAGTTTTATTTTATATTTTGTCTTACTATATTTTTCAAGTACATGGCGAATTGGCGTCAGCTGTTATGTCATGTACTGTAATTTTAATTTTGAACAATGAATAAATAGATAGTCAGCAATTGCTTGGAGAAATCTTCGGCAGATGGATCGTTTAGCAATGCAACTCGCATGTTTGTCAATTATTTGAGGCAAGTGTTTATTTCACCGGCAGCGGTTGATCTATCTACGTGGCTGCTATTCCAGAAGAAGAAACTGCTACAGCAATTTTTTTATCTCGCATGAACAGTGGTCATAATCAATGACATGAAGAATGTCTTCCCAGCTCCACCGGGCGCATCGAAGAAAAATAAGCTACCATTTCCATCATCAATTACCTTCATTAACGTATCGCTAATTTCCTTCTGTTGAGGGTTCAACAGTGGTACATTCGTTCAAACTGATTGGTTCAATGCATCTCGATCATATTCACGTTCACGTTCCAATTCTCGATTGAAAGCGTCGTTCATTCCACGATCTGGCGTTGGCATTCCTAACTTGACTACCAAACTGCCGCACATGAGGTAACACATGTCTTCGATCTAAAGCAAAGCCTGGTTATGTATCTCTTCATTCACTTCGAGATCGGGATTCTCCAAACTGACACGAATTCGATGCAAAATGTATTCGGACATGTCATCCTTGTACTTGTTCCACAGTTCACGGGGATTCGATGGGAAGCATGTCAAAATAATGATAAAAAATAATGTGCGTATCTGACTTGGAGATTCAGAAACAATTTATTCAGCGATTGTAATGAGTATCATTTTCAAGCAAATTGAGCTGTTGACATGCAAGTAGAAGCATTCGTCATTTTTCGGATGAACTGTGTACATGCGACCAAGAGCATCAGTAGTCATTCGGATGAGCAGGAACCGCATCGCCTTGATTTCGACGTTAAAATTTCTTCGATGTAGCTTTCCAAGTGTCATAACGTGGCATCTCAAAGTAGAGCAACGTTTGTGCAAACAGCGTAATATTTTTGTCACAAAAATTATCATACCTAATTAAAAACATAACCTTATTTCAACATTATCCGATTTTATTTCGTTTTCATTTTATATCATCGATTTGTTTTATTCTAATCCATACTCTAAATTTAAAATTATTTAGAAGTCAATCGTATGCAAAAGAAGCAGAAACAAATGAATTTTGGAAAAATTGCCACCTAGCGGATGAAATCTGCATACAAACGACATTTTCATTATTTCAAGGTGTTCGCCATTTGAAAACTGTATGAGAATATTAATTTTCTTCATAATTTCTTTGCCGTGATATTTTTCCGATGTTTTAATGCTTATTCTGCTATTCTAGGCGGATACGAATTTAATAAAACAAAGATCATTACAATCCGAGCTGTTATTCTCGAGATATACGTGGTGTAACAAACCCCACTTTCTTTTATATATATAGATTATAAATTTCAAAAGATCTCGCGTTTTTTCATTGTCGGATTCCTTTAAATTCCTGGGTTTTTGAAGATGAAAATTCTGAAAAGAGCTAAAAAATAGGTCTCGCGTCTTTCCAATTGGTAAATTCAGAAAATTCCTGGGTCAAAACATTGAAAATTATTTTGGAATCTTTCAATCTTCGAGTCTCGAAAAACCTATTTGTATGAAGACTACAGAAAAATATGAGACTTAGATAAGGGGCCACGGACCCAAAGAGGTTGTGAAACTTTAAGCTAGATAAATGAATTTGGCTCTAAAATATTTTTCTCAGATGTAGTCCATCTCAAGGTGCGTATTTAAAAAAAACAAAAGAACACCTATGTTGCCCATAGCAACAAAAATACCAATAATTATTCATTTTTGATCTGTATATATTTATTCGTCTAAACGTGTAAACATACTTAGATTTATTGAAGTAAAATTAGCTTTTCCATTGTTTTTTTTTTTAAATCTAACAAAATTAGTTTATGGTTGTTATATTTAACATTAATTTTAATGTAAATAACCTTTCGGACGGTAAAACGATACATACATGCACGTATTTCTGACAAATTTCATGAACGCGAAAATGGCTATTTTTTAATAACACCCATCCCACACAAAGTGAACTTATAAAGTTCAATATCCCTTGGTGACGTTTTGCTTATCGTCAAATGAATGAACATTCTATGAATTTAATTTAATAATAAATTAACCCTCCAGAGACGAGAGCTTTTTTCCGATAAAAAAAATATTTTCTAAGCCATATTGAAGTCACGGATAACTTTTATTCCTATCCAAAATTTAAAAAAAAAACGCAAAGTCGTTGTATAGAAACCCCGCATGACTATATGGTCATGCTCGTCCTTTTATTACCGTGTAATATTGAGTACGGACAGTAGTAAGGACAAAAGTGACCGTATGGGCTTGCAAACATTCGGGGTTGATATATAGCTAAACGTGATTTTTTTTTAAATATTTACAATTTGACCTCTTTAGATCAACATAATTTCAAAACAAATATATTAGCAAAATAACTGTAAATAATTTTATGTTTTTATAAAAAAATATCTAACAGTTTCAAAAAGTAATTTAAAAAAAACGGAAATTCAAAAAATCACATGTGCTTTTGGAGACCGTTCCTGTTCCTGATGACTTACTGTAGTCCGTACCCTTCTTAACCAAATATGAGCAAAAGCAACGATATTCAGGTAGAAAAAGTATGAATAGTGGGATCAATAGACAACGGTGTTTTGTGTGACCATATGGTGACGCTCGTCCTTGGAGGGTTAATATTGTGTAGTGAATACATTGATAACAATTTTTAAAGCGATTCTTTGATGATGTCATAAAACAATTATTATACGTATCTCTGCAGGTTTTTTTTCTTTTGGATTGTAAAGGTTTTCATCTGTAATATCTTTATAGTGGAGAATATCATGAAAAAAATCATTTAGGAGTAATCTTTAATTATTGAAAATCGTTTTATTTGTTAGTATTTTGGCTAAATAATCTTCAACAATCATGTAATTTATGTAGTAAAAAAAAAAATATTTCTACTTAATTGTAATAACATTGGTATTTTATAAAAAAATATTTTAGATGCGTTACAATATTATACACAACTTAAAGTATTGTAAAAGTGAAGTAACCTCAGTCGTAACACATTGCAATTAGGGTATCCAATCCCGAAGCCTTTTTCCGATTTCGGGATTGATTTATTTTGAATCCCGGGATTGAGATTTTCTCACCGAGGAATTTGAAATCCTCAATTTGCTTTTTCCCGGAATCTCACGGAAACTCGTTTTTTTTTTTTTTTTAGCTCACCGAAGAATTTGAAATCTCCGATTTGGTATACTTTTTCCCAGAATCTCACAGAAACTCCTTTTTTTTTTTAGCTCACCGAGGAATTTGAAATCTCCGATTTGGTATACTTTTCCCAGAATCTCACGAAAGAGCTCGTTTTTTATCTTCAATTTGCCAATTTCATGTAAATTTCGAGAATTTGCTCAAAATTTCTCAATCCCGAAATCCCGGGATCGCGGCCATCTCAATCCCGGAATTTCGGGATCAGAAAATTGAACGGGATCCCGGGATTGGATGCCCTAATTGCAATAGTGTTTATCTACGTAAAATAAAAATACAATATCCACCAAAACACCAAATGAAAGTCCAAGAAAAAACTTTTACCATTTTACTAGATGGCTCGCTTCATCTCTAAAGGTATATATTATGTGTTATACCAGGGGTGGCGAACCTTTTTGGGTTCGCGTGCCAAAAATCCTCAAATATTATTTCTCGTTGTGTGGCGTGCCCAAGCAGAAAAAATAGCTAAATAGAAAAAAATAAAAATGTTTCTTTAAAAACGATAGTAGTTTATCTTGGAAAAAAAATGAAAATTAATTAATCGGAATAAATTAGTAATTCACGGATTATTTAACCAAAATTTTATTTTTTCAAACTCAAAATATTTTTTAACTTGGAAATGGTTCGCGTGCCATAGGTTCGCCACCCCTGTGTTATACGGTGAAAAAAGCCTCTCTAAACATGATATGGCCATTTTCATATTTTCGTAATAGTTAAAATATCGATACGTAAAAACATGTTATTAAGTGTTAATTTTTCGTCATACAGTTGTATCGAAGTGATATATAAAATATATCACAATTCAATTCTGAAATATATCAGAAACTATACAATAACTGGTTTTATATTTTTTGGTACGAATGGTAGATCAGCCTTAAGCCCTTTGGTTTAAATTTTGAGAAAAAATCTAGGGAAATATAAAACCATATGAAATTTGTTATATACAAATGTCACATCTACCATTTTTTTTTAAATATTATATTTTTTTTTTTACATATTTAGGAATATGAGATAATTTCTTGGTTTTTAGTACACACAATCATATTTTATGATAATTCAATTAGTTATCGGTCTTCGTTTAAGTACATATAAAATTAGTAAATTATGCCTTGGGACTGGTTTTTGTAACAAATTGTATAGTTTGCTGTGGGCCTGGCCCCTTCAGGCCCAGTCCGACCATTTTTTTTAAAGATTTAAATCTGTTAATTTGCCCTACCCATCAATCACATCGATACATTTAAGTTTCTCCTTGTACGTACATCGAATAGTGTTCGTGTTTGAACCGTATACAAGAAAGGTATCTTTAATTCTGCTTACTGCAAATGATCAAGATAAGACTAAGTAATGAAACAGTGAAAGTCAACCAAATATTAATCCGTGAGACACATTTTGACCTTTACTGTATATATAAATAATCACACTATGGTCAGATAAGTAAATGCCAGCAACGCTTTTAAATAGGAAACGCGTGTGGTGTGAACATATTGTTTCATAATATATAAACATATATTTTTTTTATTCATTTGATAGCCTTGCACGCAAACTGAACGTGACCTCCGTTTTCGTATAATAAAAATATAACTTGAGCCTATCGATAAGAGAACATATACAATTTCATACCAGCTTACTAACAAATTTGCAAAGTTCAAATTAAGAAAAACGGACACATTATAATCATTGTGCAAACAAAGTATGTATCTGAATGACAGTACAACGGACTATTGCCGGAGTGGAGTATTTATTAAAGCTGATTTTCCGTCGTATAGAATAATTTGTCTGAATGCGTTTTCTTTATTATGAAAATAATCGTAACAACGCTATAAATTTCCATAAATGGATTGAAAATAATATGTGATTAAAAAAAAAATGAGTTAGGATGAAAACTTAAGTAAATTAATCGTGTATAATTCGAGAGAAGTCAATTTAATCGAGGTGCCTGGCTTGAATCGGAATCGATGTATGTTATGTATCCAGCTCTTTTCGAGCACTCTATCGGACATCATAGCGAAATATAGGTTTGACTAACTATAAATTCTTTCCTTATACCATAATTCACATTGAAAATAATGTTCAGCAAATTTATAGTTCTCGTTAAACAGATTCCATTTCTTCAACAGTCCATGTGCTTTACACTAGGAGCGAACATTATAATATAAACATATTTTTTTTAAAACTATGTAATTCTGCGGAGACATGAAAGTTAACTGAATATCGCAATCGCTGTGTTGGTTCATTCATTGTAGCCATACGTATAACACTGCTCATCACTGTTTTTTCTTATCACGCACTCACTATAAGTATTTTATTATCCGTATAACAGTGAAAGTGTTAATTATTAGTTACTTTAAAGAAGTGAAGTTAGTATACATATTTAATTAGATATAAAACTACAATCGTTCCTTAATGTGTCGCAATGATTGCGCCGGAGATTATATTACATATTTTCAGCAAACCGTGACGCATTCAAAGAAGTCGTGTGATGAAATTTAATAATAACAGCTGACTAAACAGACGGACTGGCTTCTCTTCTTCTTGTCTGCTGTCTGGCAAGTTGAAAAACAAGTGGAAATCAGTCATTCGTTCGAATTCGCAATAGTGAGATGCCGAAACATCACCTCTCCCCATTTCAATTGTTGCCCAACATCTTTTGAATGATGTACAAACAAAATACTAGATCATATTAAGAAAACGCAGTAGCTGTTTGCAACACGTCAACATATAAACAGTAAAATACTGTGGTTTCTGTATGTTTGCATAATTTTGTTTCAAATTCAAATTTGGAATACCATAGACATGTAAAACTCGTTTTGCTACATGGACAACATAAACTATTTTGCATTAGGTCAAGGTTGCATTTTTAATATTGAGACGATAAATAAAACGAACCGACATTTGTTATTTGAAAATCACTCTTCACAATATAATAAAAAGAATGAAAAATATAATCGGTATTTTTCCTCAATATTCAGCCTTGATTTAGGTGCAAATAAAAACAAAACTGTTTATGATTAACAAAAAAATAGACATTTAAATAAGAATATATATGTACGTACCTACACGATAAAAACATATTTATTTAGCGTCATTTCAAGTTCTTCCGTGCACTTAAATACCTGAAGATGCCGGAAGATGAAACTCAGGTCGTAAGTTACAGAACGCATGGAAATGCACAAAAATTTAAACTATTAAAATTTGATATTGAAAATCAGTCGAAATCCTAAATTAAATATAATGAAGAATATGAAATTATTCATTTTTATAAAAACTATCTTATTTTTTTCAGAATAAAGTAATGTTATTGCTACGTACTACCTTATTATAATAGAGTTGTATCATGTACATGCCAATTCAATCAATATAACTACATATTATTACTCTTTTTGAATTGTGATACTCGTTGGTGACCAAATCCAATTTTAGAGAAACAAAGGTAAACAGGTCCTCATACTGTTTTCTTAAACACTTCCTGTTGTGATACTCGACTAATCTTATTTCTCCCCATTTGGAAATGGAGATGAGTTAATTTATGCACTATGGAATATGGATGTCACGAGAACCTAACATTCAAGACTTGGACCAATTGATGTTTCATGTACTTGCGAACCTAAAACTTTTACATCTTTTGCAAGTCTATATAATTATAGAAACGGTGACTTAGTAACAAATAATACACGTAAATTACATAAATAAATAAGTATTATATTGCTACGCACCAAAATAAAGCCGTACAAAATTTAACTCGGCGTAGACTTTGATTCTACGCCATTTATAATTTAACCTCCGTATGGCCAGGCATAGACAGGCGCCGGCTTTGTTATCCGATTCGCGTATCGGCTTACCTCGTAGCACGTTCACGCCAATGTCAAGAACACCTTTTGTTATCATTACGATGGTATGACAAGTTTCTGAATCAATTATCGTATGAAATATTTTAGTAGACATTTTTCCTCTGAACTCATGACGGTTGTATCTATGTAAACGTGTGCGCAAATTGAAAGGACTTACGTCATTCTCTATGATAATAAGATAGTTTATTGACTCTAGATGTATGCTTATTTTTTTATTCTTAATAAGATAATGGCGGGTCCTATGGCGCAGCGGTTAGCGTTGTGGGCTTCCGTACCAGACTTCACGAGTCCCAACACGAACAACATTTTTTCTAATGATTTCTGCTCGAAGGCATGGATGTTTTATGACGTCCCTCCCATCATTTCCGATCTTCCAACAACTAGGCGTAACGAGAGAGATTAGTTAAACACTATACCTGTCCTAGCCTTATCCTTCTATCCCTACTACTCTCTTTGATAAAGATAGGTTGATCGACTGACAAAACAGTTTTCGTATAAAAACTTCTGTTGAGATAATTCTATTTCGAGGCTATATGCTCCACATTGGGAGCGGACATGGATTAAAGAAATATAATGTTAATGAAAGATAATGTATAACTTTCGTGGCCTTTTTTACAAATACGTGTTTATAAAGTGTTTTAGACACTTACAATCCAATTACCATTATGTTGTCTTTTCTATTTTATATTTTATTAAACTGATTTTAATGTTTTCAAATGAAAATGGAATTGTATACACTGCTACAAAGAAGTCACAAAAGTCTCACACAAGAATTGATCGATATTTTTCTGCATGTATCATTGCAATATAAATAATTAAATGATTTTTACATTGCCGCCTTTGAAAACATCGATAACTCAATTATTACACGGCCAAAAATGACACGACCTCGCAACACTGAAATAAACTATATTTGAGGTAACATGTGAATATAATACAAAAAATATATTCTCGGGCTCGACTCGTTATTTAAATATTTTCTCCCTTCAACAGGTTATTTCTAGAAAAATCTAATAGAATCACTAATTGCTTAAACGTGTCATAATTATTTCTTATCAGGATTTAATGTTTATATTGATATAAGATTTGATTAGCCGCCTGTGTGGTCGAGTGGTCAACGTTGTTGGCTTCGGCTACGGAGGGCCCGGGTTCAAATCCCGGTACGGACAGTTTTATAAATTGATTTTTCAATCGATTTATGAATTTCTGTTCAAAGGCATGGGTGTATGTGATGTCTTGAATTCCCCCCTCTCACCCATCCTATCCTATGAACGGGGCGTATAGAGAGCGATTAGCTTACCACTAATCCTGTCTTAGCCCTATCCTTCTATCCCTACTCTCTTTGGAAAAGGAGAGGTTGAGCAACTGAGTAACAAGCAGTTCTCGTAGAAACACTTCTGTTAAGATAAACTCCATTATGAGTCCATATGCTCACATTGGGAGCGGACATGGTTTAAAAAAAAAAAAAAAAAGATTTGATTAATTGAATTTACTTAATAAAATTTTATCGAAGTCAATCTTTACAAGATATTATTGAATTTATTTCAATCACGCGTGGGAAAATACCATACGAAAATAATATAATTTATGCTTTTGCTTAAAAAGATGTTACTTTTAAGGTGTAATCTGCCAATATTCAGTGGAAAGGTAGTATATTCAAAAAATAAAAAAACTAATTCGTATTGATTCCACTTTTATTCAATATGATCAGGACCGGTTTCGGTCATGAGAGTATTATCACCTGATCATACTAAATAAAAGTGGAATTAGTACGAATGAGTATTTTTTTAATAATTTGATAACTACTTACGCATAGTTGATACATAATAATGCTTTGGTTAACGGGTATGATGGAATACAAAAAAAACATGATATCATTAAAATGTTTATAATTATATTTATAAAACTAAAGGTTAAAAACAGAATCATCAGAGATTCAAAAAAAAGTTTTAAAAAGTACATTTTTAAAAATATGGAAAGGCTTACGAATATTAAAACATTTATTATGTACCGTTTTATTTCATAATTAGCAAAGATAAAATACACAAAAATAAATTTGGTGAAAAAAGTTTATTATTTTAATACGTATTGTGAATATTTTTTATTTAAAAATAGCAACATTTTAAATTTTACGGTAAATGTTGCATACGTTATTGTTATACGTTACAAACTTGCAATATACATGCATACATATTGATTGAATTGGTACATAATTGTTAAAAAATCATTATAACATTCTTAAAATAATATAAAGTTTTTTGTTTCATAAGAATTATAAAATATAATATAATCAACGCTTATTTCAGAATTATTTTTTAACTATATTAATTGTCTTTTTTTGTCAGTCTTGTGAGCCTTGTTACACGCAATATGTTTACACTGTATTTGCCTTTAAATAATCTATTTAATTTGATTGGGAAACATTCATTGTAAATATATAAATAGAAATGCCACAAATATTCGAAAATCTCTATGCGTGCTCACGATATGGAAGGGTGACAAACAAACAAGGTATCGTTGGCATTTCCGATGCGTTGGCATCGCTAAGGTATTCCCAGACGACGCTGCCGACGGCGACGGCGCTAGGGTGCGACGCCTGGCAGGAATGATTTCCGGCGTCGTTATATCTATATATTAATAGCCGATAATGTCCGTCTGAGTGTAAGGACGTCCTCGACCTTCCAGTCTCCACTTTTTTAAATAAAATAAAATCTATAATAATCACTTTTTACTTTTCACTTTTCACAAATGTGTGCGTACTGATGTCATCGGGTCTTTTTCTTCTTTTACGAAATTTATTTGTTAGCGTATTTGAAAATTATTTGAATAAAATATATATACTACGAAAAATGATTGTTAGCAAACGTGAACATTATTCCAAAAATTCAATAATTTGCAATTTAAAAACTACAGGGCTGTCGATATATGCGCCGAGGTCGATTTATGGTACTATGAAAAATGATTGTTAGCAAACTTGAACATTATTCCAAAGATTTAATAATTTACGAAATTTCTGCTACTACGAAAAATGGTTGTTAGCAAACTTGAACATTATTCCAAATATTAAATAATTTACAATTAAAAAACTGCAGGGCTGTCGATATATGCGCAAAATTAAATAATTTACGAAATTTCTGCTCCTACGAAAAATGGTTGTTAGCAAACTTGGACATTATTCCAAATATTAAATAATTTACGAAATTTCTGCTCCAACGAAAAATGGTTGTTAGCAAACTTGAACATTATTCCAAAAATTCAATAATTTACGAAATTTCTGCTACTACGAAAAATGGTTGTTAGCAAACTTCAACATTATTCCAAAAATTCAATAATTTACGAAATTTCTGCTACTACGAAAAATGGTTGTTAGCAAACTTGGACATTATTCCGAAAATTCAATAATTTACGAAATTTCTGCTACTACGAAAAATGGTTGTTAAACTTTATTCCAAAAATTGAATATTTTACGAAATTTATGCTACTACGAAAAATGGTTGTAAGCAAACTTAAACATTATTCCAAATATTGAATAATTTACGAAATTTATGCTGCTACGAAAAATGGTTGTTAGCAAACTTAAACATTATTCTAAAAATTAAATATTTTACGAAATTTCTGCTACTACGAAAAATGGTTGTTAGCAAACTTAAACTTTATTCCAAAAATTCAATAATTTACGAAATTTCTGCTCCTACGAAAAATGGTTGTTAGCAAACTTAAACTTTATTCCAAAAATTCAATAATTTACGAAATTTCGGCTACTACGAAAAATGGTTGTTAAACTTTATTCCAAAAATTGAATATTTTACGAAATTTATGCTACTACGAAAAATGGTTGTAAGCAAACTTAAACATTATTCCAAATATTGAATAATTTACGAAATTTATGCTGCTACGAAAAATGGTTGTTAGCAAACTTAAACATTATTCTAAAAATTAAATATTTTACGAAATTTCTGCTACTACGAAAAATGGTTGTTAGCAAACTTAAACTTTATTCCAAAAATTCAATAATTTACGAAATTTCTGCTCCTACGAAAAATGGTTGTTAGCAAACTTAAACTTTATTCCAAAAATTCAATAATTTACGAAATTTCGGCTACTACGAAAAATGGTTGTTAGCAAACTTAAACTTTATACCAAAAATTGAATATTTTACGAAATTTATGCTACTACGAAAAATGGTTGTTAGCAAACTTAAAAATTATTCCAAAAATTAAATATTTTACGAAATTTCTGCTCCTACGAAAAATGGTTGTTAGCAAACTTGAACATTATTCCAAAAATTCAATAATTTACGAAATTCCTGCTACTACGAAAAATGGTTGTTAGCAAACTTGAACATTATTCCAAAAATTCAATAATTTACGAAATTTCTGCTCCTACGAAAAATGGTTGTTAGCAAACTTGAACATTATTCCAAAAATTCAATAATTTACGAAATTTCTGCTACTACGAAAAATGGTTGTTAGCAAACTTAAACTTTATTCCAAAAATTGAATATTTTACGAAATTTAAGCTACTACGAAAAATGGTTGTTAGCAAACTTGAACATTATTCCAAATATTAAATAATTTACGAAATTTCTGCTCCTACGAAAAATGGTTGTTAGCAAACTTGAACATTATTCCAAAAATTCAATAATTTACGAAATTTCTGCTACTACGAAAAATGGTTGTTAGCAAACTTAAACTTTATTCCAAAAATTCAATAATTTACGAAATTTCGGCTACTACGAAAAATGGTTGTTAGCAAACTTAAACTTTATTCCAAAAATTGAATATTTTACGAAATTTATGCTACTACGAAAAATGGTTGTTAGCAAACTTAAAAATTATTCCAAAAATTAAATATTTTACGAAATTTATGCTATTACGAAAAATGGTTGTTAGCAAACTTTAAAAATTATTCCAAAAATGAAATATTTTACGAAATTTCTGCTCCTACGAAAAATGGTTGTTAGCAAACTTGAACTTTATTCCAAAAATTCAATTATTTACGAAATTTCCGCTACTACGAAAAATGGTTGTTAGCAAACTTAATCTTTATACCAAAAATTGAATATTTTACGAAATTTATGCTACTACGAAAAATGGTTGTTAGCAAACTTAAAAATTATTCCAAAAATTAAATATTTTACGAAATTTCTGCTCCTACGAAAAATGGTTGTTAGCAAACTTGAACATTATTCCAAAAATTCAATAATTTACGAAATTTCGGCTACTACGAAAAATGGTTGTTAGCAAACTTGAACATTATTCCAAATATTAAATAATTTACGAAATTTCTGCTCCTACGAAAAATGGTTGTTAGCAAACTTCAAAATTATTCCAAAAATTAAATATTTTACGTAATTTATGCTACTACGAAAAATGGTTGTTAGCAAACTTAAACTTTATTCCAAAAATTGAATATTTTACGAAATTTATGCTACTACGAAAAATGGTTGTTAGCAAACTTAAAAATTATTCCAAGAATTAAATATTTTACGAAATTTCTGCTACTACGAAAAATGGTTGTTAGCAAACTTTTTTTTTATTCCAAAAATTCAATAATTCACGAAATTTCTGCTCCTACGAAAAATGGTTGTTAGCAAACTTGAACATTATTCCAAAAATTCAATAATTTACGAAATTTCTGCTACTACGAAAAATGGTTGTTAGCAAACTTAAACTTTATTCCAAAAAATCAATAATTTACAAAATTTCTGCTACTACGAAAAATAGTTGTCAGCAAACTTGAACATTATTCTAAAAATTAAGTAATTTCCGAAGTTTCTGCTACTACGAAAAATTGTTGTTAGCAAACTTAAACATTATTCCAAATATTAAATAATTTACGAAATTTCTGCTAACTATAAAAATAAAATAAATTAAAATAAAATAAAATAAAATAAAATAAAATAAAATAAAATAAAATAAAATAAAATAAAATTAAATTAAATTAAATTAAATTAAATTAAATAAAATAAAATAAAATAAAATAAAATAAAATAAAATAAAATAAAATAAAATAAAATAAAATAACATAAAATAAAATAAAATTAAATTAAATACCATAAAATAAAATAACATAAAATTAAATTAAATTAAATACTATGCAACAAAAATCTCACGTTGCTGAGCAACGGGCTTACAGCTAGTTGTAATTAAATAACAACGCACGCAAGTCGCTGCATACAACAATAACGTGCCGAAGTGTAAATTTCTAAGAGTGCACTGTTCAAATATTTGATTTTGTATTAATCGTAAAGATACACAATAAATCGAACTATCACATTCGATTACTTCTTTTAATTATTTCAAAATTCAAAGATAGCTCAAAAAGTCTCCATCAATATGACTTAAAAAGAAGTCCATATATTAAAGTATTAAACAAATCGACGCCGTACTAGCAAAAGTTGTTTAACCACAAATTTACCTTTTAGGATAAGGTCTTTAGCGTCGATTTTTTATGTAACATAAACAATTATTGTAATATCAAAATATGGATGGATTTTTGCCGATCTGATAGAAATAAAATAAGAAAGTTTTATTATAATTTGGTTAAAAAAAATTACAATGTCTGCCTTTTATTACTTATTAATAATAATCGCCACTTAAAAAAACTTATTTTAACAAATGCACCAACTTAGTTATTCCATATAAATATTTGATGTCCAAGAATCTCATTGAGTACTTAGCTTATTTTTGTCAATTGTCTAACTTGCCAACTTCTGCCAGTACGGTTATAACACATAAATATTGTTAATATTTATTGTGCTATGAGAATCATTGACTGTGATAATATGAATACCTAATCCAGTTAAACATCTAAAAAACAACACTTTTTTTATTACTTTCGATGGCTTCGGCGGTAACTTTGTGGAAGTTCATTTTAATAGAAAATTTAAATTAACTTTGATTATTCCACGTATTGTGTTACTAACTGTGACACGTGTTTCGCCTCTTTCAGAGGCATCTTCAGACTTAATATCGCAAAGTTTGCTTAAGTTATGAAGCAAGATTGATTCTAACATTTTAAAATTATGAAATTACAAAATGGAGTTTTGGGTTTTTTTTCCTTTCAAGAGGAGCAAGGAGGGAAGTGTAGAATCTAAATAAAGCAAACAAATAATGATACTAATGAATTGCAATCAATCAGATTGGGATTTTTCCTTTTTAAGGAAAAAAAACCCAAAACTCCATTTTGTAATTTCATAACGCTTTTTTTATTTTAAGCGAAATTTTTCTGACCTATTTTAATATGGTTTTTAAGAATATAATCTGCATGTTTTATGGTGAGAATCAAAGCACATAGTGATTTTACTTATTGACTTTTTTCATTTTTCATAAACGCTGGCGTGTGAATTCTGAGCATAGCAACGATAGTCGTTCGAAAGTGCTGCATTATTTGGCCCCATTACATTATCTTTCCGAGAATGCACAATCGGATTTTTTTTTCGCGGTATACTAATTCATAGTCGCTTTGGATATCTCAATGAAGTGCAAGACAGTTTTATTTTAAATATAGAAATTGACATTTCGAACGTTATTGGACCGGTTAATATGCTATGTTAATAAATTGTCTGAATACCATTTTCTCCAACATCAATGCTCACTTTTAAATAATAAAAATAATACTAGGAGATAAGATTGGCAACACGAACTAAATTAGATTAAGTCAGCCTTCGCTTCCAATACAGGTTGTTCGCTGGGAAGATTTACTACTTTGTTTGGTCACAATTTTGGTAAACATGATTTTTGACTGTTCATATTTGGCAGTCGGAAAGTATAGACCTGGGAAAATTATTCGATAAACCAATGTGCTTATTAATTTTGGATAAAAATAATGTGCTATCAAAACACACTATTTATCCGTGCTCAAGAAGTTGAACATAAGACAACAACTTTCTGGAAAATTATGCATAAAGATTTTCATTTGTTTCAATTTAAAATTCAATTGACAATATAACTTTCTGCTAACGATTGTACTGATATAGACAGGTTTCAGAATTAATAAGGATTTTAATGGGATAATTTTTATTACTTTTAGAAACCGTGCGTTATCTATGAAAAAAATATCATATTTTTAAATATATTATTATTGAATATCAAAGTATTTTAGTTCTACAGTTTTTCTTAGTAAAATACTTTGATATTTTTAATCTGTTATAATGGAGTTCTACCAAGTAAATGCCGAATCAATTAATATTATTATTGGCTTGAATGAAAGTATCATCCATGTCTTTGGACATAAATCCATAAACCAATTGAAAAATCAATATGTACATACATGAAAAGAGTCGTTCGGGGAATCGAACTTGTGGACACCATTACCAAAGTGGACGAACTTCTAAGAACGATAACCGTTCGGCCACATTCCTGGTTTATTATATTGAGGGTTGCTAGATTGTTTTAGTGGTGTGATCCACTTTAAAAGGGAAGGGTTGCATTTAATTTCTCGTCGTTTTTCTTTGCGTTTTCCATAAACGTGTTGGCTAGCCCAACGTTCTTCTACTATTTTACAGTAGCTGACTGCTAAAACAGAAATAAAAACTCTCATCGGTGCTTTAATTTTATAGCAAATAATACAAATTTTTAATTAATCTAACAATGAGAAAAAAATTGCTAATGATACAATACAATGCCTTGAAGGTATTTAAAAATGTTATAATAAGTTAGCCATTTATATTGACGGCTGGTTGAAAAACGTGTTTATTACTTGCTTGATTAAAAAAACTCTATATCATCTATTAAAGTATGAAATTAAAATCAATACCTAGTAGACTTTTATGAGTTATTTAAACTTAATGCTTCTTCAAACTCGTGCTACTTGTTGCAAAACCATCACATACTATTTACGAGGTCATAAATTTGTATTGAAATAAATTGCCAAGAAATGTCAAAATGCATTCAAATTTAACTGCTTTTATTTTAATTTTAATCGTCTATGTGAAGAGAATGTGCTATGATTGGTTGTAGTCGGATAACTTTTTGATTACAATGTAGTTTTCATTATCAAGTAGATTAACCCTGATTTCGAAAAGTGGCGTAATAACCACCCGTTAAAACACGGTGTCTTTTTGAAATAATAAACTCAAATGCAATACAAATACATATTATCACTAACTTCAGGTGTCATGCTACCAATGTGTATAATTTTATCTTTATCAATAACGCATATTTTATATCGATTTTTCAAGTTTAAGAATTATTAATCGAAACGCAAATAGTCGTGCGAACATAGATATCACTATCGTTATTTGAATCGCATACTTTCAAAATCGGCTGAAACGGTTCTCACACAATTTTAAATATAATTTTAATAATAGATTCTCAACCTTTTTGGGCCCGTGGCCTCTTTTGAGTATCATATTTTTCCGTGGTCCCCATATCCGTTTTTATATAAGCATATAAGTTTTTCGAGATAAAGTGAGAAGTTGAAAGATTCCAAAGTAATCGCGACTAAGGCATCCAATCCCGGGATCCGGGATCCGGGATCCGGGATCCGGGATCCCGTTCAATTTTCTGATCCCGAAATGCCGGGATTGAGATGGCCGCGATCCCGGGATTTCGGGATTAAGAAATTTTGAGGAAATTCTCAAAATTGGCAAATCGGAGATTTCAAATTCCTCGGTGAGCTAAAAAAAACGAGTTTCTGTTAGATTCCGGGAAAAAGTATACCAAATCGGAGATTTCAAATTCCCCGGTGAGCTAAAAAAAAAATGAGTTTCTGCGAGATTCTGGGAAAAAGTATACCAAATCGGAGATTTCGAATTCCTCGGTGAGCTAAAAAAAAAAAACAAGTTTCTGCGAGATTCTGGGAAAAAGTATACCAAATCGGAGATCTCAAATTCCTCGGTGAGCTAAAAAAAAAAAACGAGTTTCCGTGAGATTCCGGAAAAAAGTATAGCAAATTGAGGATTTCAAATTCCTCGGTGAGAAAATCTCAATCCCGGGATCCCGGGATTCAAAATAAATCAATCCCGAAATCCCGGGATTGGAAAAAGGCTCCAGGATTGGATACCCTAATCGCGACGCGAGACCTTTCCAGGATTTGCCCTAGGCCCCCCAAAACTGTACCGTGCCTCCCCTAAAATGATTTTTTCTCTGAGGCCCCCATGGAACACGCTGTGGCCCCGGTTGAGTATAATGGCCAAAGTTTTAGTTTTCAAAAATGCCTAGAACTCCGACCGAAAATTTAGGTTAATTTTGAAACCACCTTTAAGAGTCAACGTGCAAATTTCAATTGGTCTTGAAATGAAGAAGCCAACCAGTGCATGCATTGGCTGACAACTGATACTATCCTGAGAGTATTTTACTTGCATACCTGTTAAAATGTACAAATATAATACACAGAGATAAATAATTTGTCAATTAATACTTTTTCTTTTTCTCTGAACTACCAAAAGTTGTTTTAGACTGTTTTGAAAGTAAAAACTTCATTTTATATTTCAGCAATCAGTAGGCAGTTTTTTTACTAATTTCATGCGTTGATAAAATTATCGAAACGTTCGTTCAAAGATGTTGCATTTCAATTCAGTAAATTCATGCATTACATTGCACTGATTTTATTTTCCCTCCGGTTCGAATAGAAACTTTTTCTTGGCGCTCTTTCAAAGGAATGTATTTTATAACAGTGACTGTTTACTAAGTTCTCTTTGATGTGGGTATTCAATCAAACAACTCAGGATTTTCAGTATCTCGACAACAACGCATTATACTAGGTTTACGTATTCCGTGCTATAGTCACACCAATAGATTCTCACCGCTGTTAAGCAACTCCGAGATTCGAAAAATATTAATCAATCTAATATAAAATTAAGTTACTTAGATAGATGCGTTTATTTAAAAACTCGCAGATATAATACAAAAAATAATCAGTTACATTCACAAATAATTAACGTAAATAAAAGTGTAAGTCTGAAATGTCTCCTGCCTTGATATACTTTTCATTCGCTTTTCACCCCCTTAAAGGTAACTGCCACATGTTATTTGTGTTATAGATTTTGAAACAAGAAACAGTCACCAAATCATCAATGTTTGAACCAAGTATAATAGACCAAAGACGAGTAAACAACATGGTTATCATCATTATGTTATATAAATTTCCACAATTACGTCTATCAGCTTGAGTGGGCGGCAATGCCAGCTTACAAATATGCGAGTGACCGCCCTCAACGAATCTTCGAAATAGTAATGAAGACAGGTTGCAGATGTTATTCTTATTTGACTCTAATATTATTTAGTGTATTTTTATTAAAAACATTAGTATGATTAAGATTATTTTTTTTGCCACCGTTCGCTATTATACAAAAAGCGACATTATACAATATTACCTAAAACTCGGCTTATACCGGTTTTTTAAGTATAAAAAAAGTCAAATAAAATTGCGTTTTTTTTACTGTTTCTAAAAATAACTTAATTTATGTACTAAAATTTTGTTCGTTATTTCTCGTCAGGAAATATTTAAAAATATTTTTTTACGAATCTCAATGTTATACTCACTATTAAATCATCTACATATTGTATCTTGTCGTATTTGTAATCATGACGGTCTCATGTAAAAATATTAAAGTTTTAAACAAAACAAGATTTTTTTGAAACCAAGTTACCAAATTGAAAAAAAAAACCGACCTGTGAATGTCGTAAATTTAACCAAAAATCTGGTTTGTGAAAACCGACAAGCCCTATCGCGCACACTGTTGTAATAAGACCATTATTAACAATTTCCACTCAACGTGGATTGTATGAATATTAACGCAATTTATGTGGTTTTTAAGTTCCACTGGAAGTGGCCATGTGTTCATAAAAGAGATCTCGTTTTGTAGAAACAACCAAGATTGCTTAGATTTCGTTTCGTAAATAATCAATAGATCACGCGGTTGCAATGCTGAAAATACATAGACAGCACGTCCCCCCTCCCTCCTTTAATATACCATGGTAGATTGTTTTTTTTTTAACCGCATTCCCCACATGTAAATAAACCGCGTCAGATGTTTTGCCAACCATTGTGATTTATATAATACTAACATTTCTCTGTCGTTACTTCGTGTTTATACAACGTGAATCGGGCATATTCCGATTTAACATTCGATATGATCATCGACGGTATACTGGCATTGGCATAAGGCGATACGTAAAAAACCTTGTTTTGAGATAATTGTCATTTTCGATAATCGTGAAATTTTAGCATCTCTATTTATGCACAATTACTATTATTCATCGCTCTTCACACTTAACAAAATTCGATTGTTAACGAACTCGATTCACATTCCAAACGCGTTGATGTTATTTATAGTTTTTTCTTGCCAAAAATATCTTTAATCTGAATTAAATTGGTGCATATTAAGTTAAAATACACAAATTTGAATTGTTTGAATTTTGTACTTTTCCATGAGTTTTGTCGCTAACGACCCGGGTTTCGCCTTTCGGCATCTTCAAGCATTCCAAGTGCACGGATGTACTTGAACTGACGCGTAGTAAACAGCTTGTATCGTTTATAAACAAAAATATAAGTAGATCACTAAGTTAAAAGGCTATTAAAATGTAAATTAGCGAAAATTGAATGTATACAATTTTCAATGGATTAAGTGGGTTTGTTATACATTCAATTTTCGCAATTCCATCAAGCACCTTAAGTCGAAATACTTAATTATAAAATACTCAAAATTGGGCATAACTTGTTGTTTGTGTTAAAATCAATCTATCGGCCTTCATAATTCAAAACAGTCATTTTTCAAATTAACCCAGTATAGGGAAACCTGTGGCCTCTTGGCTACTCTGGTGCGGCCTTTTGACTTGATCAAATTATTTACTTTAATTATACGCAAGCGTTTAATAAAAGAGTGTAATCAACCCATTATATGTCCGACTGTCGAAAAAAAGGGGGAGGTGGTGTCAACGTTTTCTCTACTGCGGCCTTATGTTGAATCAGACTGTTCCCTTTTCTCCTTTACACATATATGGGCCCATTAGAGGTATATTGAGTCAAGTTGTATTTCAGAAAAAAATAAGTTAGATGCGCTGTAATATTTTACACGTCTTCAAATATCGTAAAAGTGAAGTAACCTCACTCAATACACGTTGCAATAGTGTTATCTTCGTAAAATAAAAATATTCAATCCACCAAAACACCAAGTAAAAAAAGTGATTGTACTTAACAAGTCCAAGAAAAAAAATACTCACTCATTTAACATCTAGAGGGCTCATGTGTACTGTATTTATAATGTCGTATTCAACTATCTTTTAAGAATTAAAGCTCTTTTTTTCCCTCCAGAATTTATCTTTGTAAGCATGCGTGATAAAATGAAAATTATGTGCGTAGCCTAATATTTTCTCTACATTGTTTTATCGCATGCAATTACCTCTTACTTATTATGCAATTTACTTGTATGCTGTTGTGCAATAAAACTTTTATTAACATTGTATTGAATTGTGCCTTTCATAAATGTCCGCGTTCTATGTACTTCGTCGCTAAGTAGCTCCGAGATAACTTCCTCGTATGGATAAGATAATACTAATATCTCCGTATATGTAGAAGCCGCTCGTTATATTTTAATTAGTATACTTTCGTTGTATCTTTGTTAGAAAGCTTACTTTCATTATAGTAATCGGATAATTACTCAACTGTAAAAAAAATAGAAATGACAGCTCCCAAATAAAATATTTCACTATTGCACCATTACATAGTATGATCACAAACAATGTAAAAAGTTAGATTAGGGACGTCATGACTAGTGTCTCCAATCCCGTGATACCGGATCCCGAAATCCCGGGACTTGGCTAGTACTAAACCTGTGATTGAAGATAACAAGTAAAAAGTTCGTTTCTTATAATCGTAAATCCGTAAATTTCCTTGTTTTTTTTTTAAATCGGCCAGCGAGAAAAAAAATTGTAATCCGCGAGCTCTTCTCTTGTAGATTATTTTGAAACCACTCAACTTTTAACCTTTTCCGCCGTGATCAATCTAGCGATCCCGAAATTTTTCAAGAATCTCAAACAATTGTGACACGATTTTATAGTGAATGATCAATCCCGAGATCACAAGAAGGATCCGGGATTGGATGCCTTAGTCATGATTACGTATATAACAAGTCTCATATAAGCAATATTTTACTAAAATACCCTTATTTTGTAAATCAGTTTTAATGTGTTCACTGTCAATTCTTGGCGGAAAAGCTTTAAAAAACAAAACAGTATTTTGTACCAATACCAATACCACATTTACTTGATTAAATCATTACCGGCTTCGCTCATCACGAAGATTTTCAGTTGATAAACATTGATACAGGATTATTTATACAAAACCAAGTAAGACTCTAAAGGGTGTAACAAACAATTAGTAATAAAAATATGGGAATAATTTTTAGATTATGATAAGACCTCTCACAAATTCAACTTATTTTCAATCGGATTGAAAACAATCAAAAAAGAAAGGTCACTAAATAATAAATTCAACGGTGTATTTTTATATATATATGTATATCTAAAATAATCATAAAAATTAGCAAAAAAAATGATGAAAATGCTAGCTATGGTCTTAATCTCAATAAATACATATATAATTAGTACAAAAGAATAGTTTATTTTTTAATATTTTAATATGTCTTTCCATCAATAATTGAACACCGAACACCTTAAAGTCTCATTATTTATACCCCATTAACGAAAATTAGTAAACATTCAATTGTGAAATTAATACTCATTATGTTCAATTAAGCTTTCTTTTGGATTTTTTGTATTCATTGAGTTTTGAAAAAACATATACATTATTTACGAACAAGGTTGTCAGTCAGTACATGTGTATTATTATATAATATTATCATCGTTTTCAATTGGCATCAAAGGCATCTATCTTTATTCAACGTCCAGTAAAAGCCAACTGAAAAAGTTTAAACACGCATGTATTTACTACACATAATAGAAAATATTATGGGCGTGTAAGTGAAATTTTAAAAAAATAAACAGCTGATTCAAAATTGCGTAGGAATAAATGATTTATAATTGAGCAAGTTACATCTTATTTCCGGTCAAACCTACAGATTTATTGTATCGTACTTTCGTCGCTCTATCTTAGGGATTGCAATGCCGGACAAATATATCGAAATCGATATTACGGTATTGCAAATATCAATTATTAGAAAAATAGCACGCAAATGCGGTTAATTGAGTAAATCAGAAACGGTGTTTCGGTTTTTCTGATAAAATACCACCATTAAAACTATATCACAATCATAAACGTGTGATTAACATAAAAAAAAACTTATCACATTAATCATACATCTCTGAAAGTTTCATCAATCCTTGAACATGTCAATAACTCTTAGCAGATTTAAAATGCTTCAATTCATCGCGAACAGTTTTATTAAAATATGTGAACGTTCCTCCACATTCAGAATTTGGTTTTGGTTAACTTCCGAATAACGGTTTTTTTTTATTTTCAATATCTGTATTTCGATATTGAAAAAACGCCACGAATACCGGTATCCCGGTTTTGGAAATAATGGTTTTTCAATCCCTACTCTATCGGTATTACGATGTGTGATAATTTTACCTGGTCTTAGACGCAATATTAACGTCCACGTGTAATAGATAATGCAATATGTGAAAGCAATATCAACTTTTTACCAACTGGTTGTCATTAAAAGGCCAGAAAAATCTGCGACTCTTTTTAATACAGCACATGTTTTCAATGATAGAATAAATATTTTTATGATAATGTTTACATACTCAAACAAATAATGGCAGCAAAAGGCTGTTACTTATGTAGATGTGTATTTAATGTTAAACCAGCTGTATATATATTTAATCACCTGTATAATTAATTTTAATATGTGAATTTCAAAAATTTTAAAATTATAATTAAACTCTATTAACTTTCGCACTGCCGGTACCTCGATAGTAGTTCATTTTTAAACAACTCCATATACCATCGTCGGAATAAGATGTTGTGATTCTACAATAGTGTGCAAGTAAATGAAACATAATTAATTAATGTATAATTCAAATATTGATCATCTTTTTCATTCAATCCTTATAGTTATTTTCCGGAACTATTTTTTTAATTTGCGTTACCTACTGTATGCTTTCAGGCTTAGTTAAATATTGCAACCTTAATCGATTGGTGGAATTACATATCTTTCTGTCCGCCTTTTTTTGTAATAATTAAAAATATCCGAAACGTTCTTTGGTCTCAGGACGTTGATGAAAGTGTTTAAAATGTAAAAAATATATGCACAAGAAGTGTGATGTTGCCGGAGTGCGCTTTGGCACTTTTACAAGCAGCTCGTCTCAATATTATGTTGTAAAATATGTACAATATAAATTTTGAATAACGTCAATAGTCATATTTTTAATTCGATTTTTTTAAATAGTTCAGTTCAAAAAAATATCGTGGAAATTTGTATTGCCTTTTTTTGTATATCTAATATTTTAACTTTAAAATTGATAGTGAAAAGTACACAAAAAAGGGGAAAAGTGTGAGACGCCATCAATAATATTATGCTTAAAAATGACAATCCGTTTCACACGAATAATGTTAAGCTGTCAGTTGGCTATATTTTATTTTTCAAAGTTATACGATTTTTATTATTTGCGAAATACATAATTCAACTGTGCTCTTTTGAAATTTTCTTATCGTGTAGCCATTTGTGAATTCTATTCAAATAAATAATATCGTATATATACATGCATATATAAGATAGCTATCGTATTAAATCCAACATAGCGCCATGCAGCACATTCTGATATAATAAATTGTGTTTTTAAATAATATTTTTATAAGTACACATGCTTAAAATTTTTTGCGACGACCACTTTTTTATAAAATATTTTCTTCAATAGGATGTGAATATTAAATTGCTCTCTACGAAAACCTTGAACACATAATATTAAATTAGAAACTTAATATAAAGTTTTGCATGTGTGAATATTAAAATTAATTTGAGAGATAAATAAGTGACATAACAAATAAATGTGTAAATGTATTAAAAAAAAAAACTTGTTGGTTTGTTGTATGTGTGAATTGTTAATGTTTAAGGACTGGTTGTAACTAAAGATGCTTGTTTGTTATCTTGCAAAATGTTTTGATACACTTTTTCGGTTTCGTTGACAAAAAATATTTTTTCAATCAAGATATCAATTGCATTTTTAATTTGACATGTTGCTGTCTGTTGTTTGAAATTTAATAAGACTGACTTCTGGTTTTTTTTTTATTATTATATAAAACTATTTCTTTTGATGTTAGTAAATACACTTATGCTGGTAACTTGAGCTGGTATCAATCCATTTTTTATCCTTATATGTACAGCTTAAAAGAAACTACCGAAGCATACAAATCTTTGTGTTTTGATCGTGGGAAAAAAACCTAAAAACTTATGTAATTCGATTATGTGATTCAAATATATATTATATATATATATAAACAACTAGGTAAAATATAATTATAGGACATCCAATCTCTGAACCCGCGATTGACAATTTTTCCATTCACGGGATTGAACATCCCACATAAAACTGTGTATGAATTCGAAATTGAGAAATTTTCGCTATTCGATTTTGAAATCCTGATTTTTTTTTAACGAATTTTTGTCGATTTCAAAAACACAGGAATTTGCGTAATTCCCAAAATGAAACGATTCGAGACTTGTTTTTTTCTTCTTTCAACAACTATCTTCTAATTTTATCAATCCCGGAATGCCTTGATTAGTACGATCACATTCCCCGGATTTTGTTATCACAAAATTTGTCGGGATTTCGGAATCCGGGATCCCGGAATTTGAGCCCTATTTAATAGCTATTCCAATACCATCCCAATAGTCATGTAATGAAAGACAAGATAAATCAAGACAAATATTAATAATGTTATTGCCGGTAGTATTATATTCTCTTACCCATAGGTTCCCAACCTTTTTCGGGTGGCGACCCCTTTTTATAAAAGCCGTGACTAGGCGACCCCCCGAGGAATTTGAAATCCTCGATTTGCTATACTTTTTCCTCGGATTGTCCCCGAAACTCTTTTTTTTTTAATTACCGGGAAAATTGGCGATCCCCAGGATGAGAACCCGTGCTCTAACCAGTCTAACCTGTGATAGAATTATCATTTTTAATTTCACAGGTCAACTTAAAACGACGTCAAATAGTTGCGTATTTTTTTTTGTAACGTATTTCCATTTTCACGATGAGCATTTTAATTTAAATTGACATAAATCAATGATAAAGACCTCGATGAAATAACAACCAATTGACCATAACGTATAGAAACCGAAGAAGACTTCCTTCTTATATCGACGTTCTTGCCGTACATAAAAATCTGTCACTGAACTGTTTGATATTTCCTTGTAAGGCGTAGCCAGCCTAGAAAATTTCCCTCCATACAGAGTTCCCAGACATGTCAAGCCGAGTAGGTCCATAAAATAACATGTTGCTTGAAACAGCTGTGAAATCTGAGACATTTTAACTCTTGCTTGGCATTTACTAAAATGATCGTTAGCACAACTACATGTACCTAATTGCAAACAATAAACTATAATTAATATTTGACATCATACATTGCTGCTTTTTTAATAAAGTGCATTTCTTTATTGCGCTTAAATATTTGATAATTAAAATGTTTATGGAGAATGCAGTAGCAATTGCAATATTAATTATTAAACGAGTCTGAATTCTGCATTAAATGATTAAAGCAATTAAAAAAATTATCATCTGTTAGGATACTGTCAATTAGATAATGACTTTTTTTTTTTAATATCTATTAACGGGGCGAAATTTACAAGGTTTTTGGCCGTGGTTTATTATGAATTCTTATATTTAATGAGTGTCAATTAGGGATTCTGAAGTCTCGGGTTTTTCAAAGTCCCGGGATACGAGACGTGATAAAGTCAAAGTCCCGGGACTTCCCGGGACTTGGGACTTTTATTTCCCCTTTAATAAAATTATGAATTTATTAAAATTAAATATTTGTAAGTACTTATTTACTAAAAAGGGATGATAACGGTTCATGTATTGAAAAAATAACAATGAATTGGGTAAAATTATGACCGTTACTTCACAAATCACAATACAACTTTTATACCTTTTTTGTCCTATTGAGACATTGGTAACTTTTTAGAATAGTGAAAAACATTTGTAAATAAAACAACATCAGGTATGAACACTTAATTATAATATTTTTAATTTGTTTTTGCTACAGTTATATTTTTAATACGATTATGAATTGATTTAAACAAATTTCTAATAACATAAATGAAGATATCTTTCTCCCAAACGTTTTTAATATTTCGTTTCAATTAAACTATTTTTTTTGAGCATTTTTTTACGCTGTTAGACGTATTTTTTTTTCATGCGTACTTTAAAAGGGCGGCGAAAGTATGTGTTAATTAAAAAAATACATCTTTTGAACACATTTATTTATTAATAATAAAAATATTAAATTAATTCAATAATAAAGTCACAACCTCAAATCATACCATACATAGTATGCATTATTTACACAAAAGTTAATATTTTATTCTTGCTTATCAAAATATGCTTTTAAAAATAATAATGAATTTAATGACGAATCAGACAGCCGATTTCTTATTTTTGTAATAAACGTTGTTGCTCATCTTCATTGTAAGTCGATGTTGCTTTAATGTTATATATAAAAAAATAATCTTTGTTTCCGTTCTTCAGTTGATTTTAAAATATTAAATTCCTTTAGTTTTTAATGGATAAATCTTTTGTTTTTTTGTAATCCAGTGACAGTTCTGCAATATTTATCTCATCATCGGTATTTTCTTCAGATACCTCGATATCTTTTTCCACGGAGAAAAGACGTTGTAGTAAATTATCTCCGTATTTCAAAAATATTGTTTTGGAGCATTTGTCAAAATCTTTCGTGTATTCTTTTCGAAAATCAATTAGTCTTAGCAGAACGGTTGGTAATAAAAGTTTATAAGCCGCCTTGATTTATAACATAATTTTCTAGAAATAACTATTGGTTCCATTAATTCTTAGAATTCTGTGCGATTATCCCATGCTGCAAAAATAGGTAAGCGAACACGTGTCTAAGTTTTTTTTGTATTTCTGGATGTCTCTTTCTACCCATTAAAAATGGTTGTTTTGTATTACAATATATAAATAGATGTTATTTGAAACTTCAACAATTATAAATCCAAACAGCTGTTTCTTTTATAAGATTCCTGTTATAAATGCATACTTAATTTTGTTAAAACCCCGGCCTTTAATCCTTAGCCTAAATATAATGCATTTTTTTCAAAACTGATCCCGTGGATAGACACCAATGTAACTTTAAAATTAACTTTTTAGGTCACATTAGCGATTGCTTGCATCCAATTTTTATTTGTTAGAATGGTTTTTTCAAAATTAAAAATGTACAATTTGGCTGTCTTAAGTCCCGGGACTTGGTTGTTAAATGTCCCGGGACTTAAGACAGCAAAAAATCTTAAAAGTCCCGGGACGTCTCGACACAGAATCCCTAGTGTCAATCCTGTTGTATCGTACGCGTTGGTTGTGTTATAATGCTAGAATTCCCGACTGGAAACTATCAAAAATTGATTTTTCAATGATGAATAGATTTATATCCAAAGATATAACTGTGTTGAGTATATGATTTTATATCTCCCCAAAACCAGTTCTCGATAAACGGCATACTCCACATCGGTAGCGGATATGATTGCCAACATTTGACACCATTTACTTGCTTGCAAAACTTTTAAATTATTTTTCAGATTTGATAACTTATCCTGTTCTATATGAGCTTTATCACTTTAAATGTGTTTACTGTCAATTCTTGGTGCAGAGGCATTATATAAAATTAATATAAAACACTTTTTTTTTTATTAATTACACATTTTTCATTAAATTAAAGACCGTAATCGCTCATCGCGAGCATTGTCAGCTGTTCCGTTAATTATTTAAAAGTAAAAGAATGTTCTTTATAATTAACAGAATCGTTTATAATAGTAAAGATGAGTTAACATCGTCAATAAAGTACCAATATTTACTTTCGTATTTTACACGTCAGACTCTCGACCCAGCATTGCAGGCGTTTGCACTTTCTAGTTATGCTGCTATCAAATTATAATTGCCCTTTTGTAAGGTAAGGGAAATGGATACTGACGAGTCAACTCTTGCAGTAATTACTGTGCAGCCAGACTAGACAGATTTAATAATACCTGAAATGTCGATTTTTAATTTACTTTTTCATTTAATTGTAAGCTGTGACAAACATATTTATTTCAAAAACAAATAATCAAAAACATTACTGCCTATGAACTATTGTGCTTTATCATACTTCATATATAAAAAGATGTGTATTTGGTCACATCGATTATTTATGTATGCTTACAATGCCTAACTCAGGCGTGGGGAACCTGCGGCCTTTTGGCTACTCTGTTGCGCTCTTCTGGCCAATTCTGTAGTTCTGTAAATTTATGTAAATTCGTAAATTCCCGACATATTCTGACCGTAAATTCCTGTTTCCGGCCAAAGATTCCCTAGTCAATCTTTACTGCGGCCTTATGTCGAATCAGAAAAATGAATGCGGCTTTTTGACAAGAAAAGGTTCCCCACCCCTGGCCTAACTTGTAACTTTATCTTTGCTGTTTGTATAAATAGTCAAATTATAATATATTTCGTTTTTCAGTTCAATCCTATTTTTTTAAAAACCTTTTTATTTTTTGATGACGTATAATAAGCCGGCTGCGTGGTCGAGTGTCAACGTCGTTGATTAATAACACGGAGGTGACGGGTTCGAATCTCAGTACAGAATGATTTAATATAATGATTTTTCAATCGATTTATGGATTTCTGTCTGAAAGCATGGATGCATGTGATGTGTTGAATTCCCTCCCATTCATTCTATCCTAAAACGGTCGTAGCGAGAGCGATTAGCTTACCACTAATCATGTCCTAGTCATACCCTTCTATGCCTACTCTCTTTGAAAAAGAAAGGTAAAAAAATACCTTTTGAGATTCCTCCATTTGGATGCCATATGCTCCACATTGGGAGGGGATATGAGTTAAAAAAATAAATTATCTATGAATGATTGTTTTATATATTACTGTTTGGCTTAAGTTCGAGCCCAGTAATTTCTTATCAATATTAATTCACAACTCAGCAACATGAAGCAACAAATAATTTTGCAGACACAGAATAAGACAAGAAACATTAAAAAACACAAATGATTGACCGCGTTGCTTTTAATGTCTTATTTTACTGGTATCTTTGGCATTTAATTATATGTTAAATATCGTTTTATCTGAATAATAAGAAATGCCAACAAAAGGATAGTGACGTTACTGTTTTTTAGCTTATCCAAAGTCCATGCAATTTCATACGTGATAGTAGACAAATAATATTTTAGTATTTTATATTCTTACGTGATATTTAGCCAATAACAATAAATGTTATAATACCTAATTACGTCACAGTAGTCATAATTTTATTCGAAACATGCAAAATAAAAACTATTTATTTTTATTATTTGAGCGACAGTCGGGAGACTGCTGACGGCGAAGAGACGTCAAGAAACGTGATGTATTAAACAAATTTTCAATGCAATACTTTTCCGGACGTGCCGTATTTTTTGTGAAATCACTAAGTAAAATGTAGTTTTTCCTATTTTGTGTCATATGACTTTTTTTTTTAAATCCATGTTCGCTCTCAGTGTGGAGAATATGCCCCCCTAATGGAAGTATCTCAACAGAAGTTTTTCTACGAGAACTGTTTGTTACTCAGTCGCTCGACCTCTCCTTTTTAATAAAGTAGTAGGGATAGAAGGATAAGGGCTAGGAGAAGACTAGTTGTTAACTAACTTTTAGACAACACAAACACCAATGCCTTCGAACAGAAATCGATCGAAAAAATGGTGTTCGTACTGGGAATACAACGATAGCCCACAAAGCTAAGCCCTGCTGTACTAATAAATTTTATTTAAATTAATTTAACTAATCTTTTGAAGGAATAGTCTAACAGTTCGTGTCACCTTATAGTTCTATACTAAAAACGTTAATATATGTTAGGAATTTAATCTATTATTCCATATTTTCGGAAAAAAAAACGTTTCGGTATAAACACTGTAGTTTTCGCAGTTTTAAAAAGCGGTAAAATATGCGGCGTCGCATTATGGATAGCGGTGGGAAAACGAAACTTGTCTTACATACCGTCCATTTTAGTTTTTCGGTTTGAAATTTTATTCCCCTCACTTTGGGTAAGGTGTCTCAGAATTGACGTGTACTATTTATTGTTTACGACATTTACGTTATCAAGTATGAAATCGATTCGGCATTCTTGACAATAATACCACTGTGACACGCCTTACGTGTTCATTAACACCAACTATGATTGATCCGTGCTTAGTCGCCGGTAATAAAACATTGGCGTTGGCCATTATTGAAATTTTCCGCCGTCCGGTCGATCGATCGACGCCGATTTTGGTTCGATTCGATTCGAAAATGGAACGCGCGCGCATTCCGCTCGCCGCGCGCTTTGCATCGGCGTATGGCGCGGGTGGGCCAATTAAATAATTCAAATCGTAAGCACATTTTTTTTCGAAATGATTAATGGCTGTTCTACTGCGTTCATTTATGCAAGTGAACTTAAATTCGATTTAAAAGAAAATTTTACATTACTTATTGTACAATTACTTCGGATTGGTTTTTAATTCACAAATTATGTAAATATTTGGTTCTTAATTCGTTATCAGATTAAAAGCGATAAGAAGCGTGTATGAAAAATTAAGATACGCTTTTATATACCTATTTGTTTGTGCTTCCATTAAGCGCGGCATCTTAAGTAAAAACGTATATAACGAAAAAGTATACATACTTTCTAAATTGTGCTCTTCTAAATCTCGGTTTTTTATGATCAAGTTCGCGACGGCAACGTTGTGGGCTTCCGTCCCTGATCTCACGGGTTCGAGTTCCAGTACGAATCGATTTCTGTTCGAAGGCATGCGTGTTTATGGTGTCTAAAAATTTGTGACGTAGTGAGAATGATTAGTAACCAATAGTCCTGTCCTAGCCTTATCTTTCTATCGCTACTTCTCTCTTAGAAAAAGAGAGGTCGAGCGACTGAGTAACAAACAGTTCTCGTAGAAAAAAATCTGTTTAGATACCTCCATTAGGAGGCCATATGTTCCACATTGGAAACGGACAGGTATGCAAAAAATACTATTTAATAAAAAATACTTTAAAATGTTTATTAAGACATAATATGCATTTTGCTATTGGTTTATTATGGCACTATTGAATCAAAGTAAACGGTTTTACTTTTTTCTTGTTAGACAAGTATGTACTTACGTATTTAGTGATTGTTTTTCTAATGTACATATTTTGAAAGTATCGACAAGAAAAGGGTCACGATTTTTTATACACGATTACAAAACCACAGCGTGTGCGATATAAACATTGATATTTACATGAAAATATAAATGGGATATTATTGCTCTATTTTATGCGATCATAAAACGTCTTCACAAACATTCATTGATGATCGAGCAATAAACATATTTTTATTACCATGTTAATGAAATGGCATCGAAAAAGTTGCAACCATCGTTTCCTATGGCATATACCTTTTTATATAACAATGAATTGATCGTCACCCGAATGCCTTACAGCAGAGGTGGGCTCGGTGAGCCTCGCTCGAGTTTCTTGTTGAATTTCACTTATGCCGGCGAGCCGTTTGATAAATAAAATATATATATCGACTGTGTAAAGGGAAAAGGACGTAACCCACACATATCAAATTGTACAGGAGGCGCAAAAAACGTGTTTTGATGATTTTCGGCCATATGTAAATTATGAATTGTACACAACCTTGATGTGCACGGAGACTTCTAAACTGGTGTTTAATTGACATAATTTAATATTAATTGAAGAAATTGTCTAGGAAAAACCTTTATTTCAGTCTTTTTTCTAGGTTTTAATTATTTACAAGGTCATCTTTTCCAAACTTAAAAGCTAAATTTATGTACTAATTCGGCATTTGCAGATTGCATCCTTTTGCTAGAACGTGTATCATGTTGGATACATTGTGATTATCGAAAAAAACCTGTTTTGAAAAAAACTGTGGGTTACGTCCTTTTTCCTTTCCACAGTCGATGTATAATGTTGTCTAGAACGTTTGAAACATGCAATTGAAGCGGAAAAAATATCACCTGTTTTGCGTTAATCTTAAAACTCTTGATTTTTGCAATCTATGGTAAGAAAATACATTTTTCAGCTATTCATATCAATTGTTTAACATCAAGTAACATCCGATTGCTTTAATTATTGTGTGTAATTGTATAAGAATGATACAAAACCCACCTTTGCATGAAACACCGCGAATAGTTTTGAGATTAAGCGTGCCCTTCGTTAACTTATTGGCAGCCCACCAGCCTGCTGTAAAAGTGCAGTATCAGCACGGAACAGACAACACATACATGGCGCATGTAGCTTAGTAATAAAAACAGCCGGAAGAGGAAGTTTCCGATTGAATTGCCTGTCGAATATAAATTGAAATGTTGATTTATTCGATTTGAACTCGGCGCCATGGGGTTTTTTTTATGTATTTTTTGATCGAGTTAATCTTGAGTGACTTTCTTTAATTCACCCCTCTTGGGCATTACTGTTGTAATTTCAGATGTTATTTTACGTCTGATAATTATTTAGTTATTATCTATCAGAGTCTTGGCATTAGGGTTGGCCGTTACAAAGGTATTATTATATTTCATCTCGGCGTGTAATGATAGCTCTTTATTTATAGGGACAGGTTTCGAGTAGAAAGCGCAATGTTAGCGGTTTCACTTTATTTCCCACACTGTATAGTGCTCGGACTGCCCTGATCTCTCCACACTACCGCGCTATGACAGTTTCACGATTGTATCTATCACGTACTTGACGTTAGCATACTGCATAATGTATTATTATAACCAACGATAATTGACACTGGTATGTTGGTGAAAGAAAATCGATTACGATGTACAAAAAAAATCAATAAGAGTCGGTATTCGAGTTTTTTTTTTCGTTTGAAATCTGTCGTTCGTTTATTTATTTTTTCTGATAATCGTGTAAAAATTAGTTCGTGTGGATCTATAGTATTCTTTATTTTTGGTGGACCGTGTTATTTCAAAACCGTGAAGAAAAGAGTTAATGTACTTTATAAACTAGAGATTCACAAACTTTTTCGTTGAAGGGACGCTTTTGAAATCATTTTTCTTATGGCCACCTTTCTTTTTTCTTTTGTAAGTAAATTCTGTTAAAATACATAAGGCAAAAATATACACTATAATTACTCTTATACAATTGTTTCTACTAACAATGCGATATGGCTGTCTGTTAATTAATATCGATCTCAAGTTCTATTTATTAATACTCATGGTAGAAATTTTTTTTTTCACAAATTTAGGCACTTGCATGTAAAGAAGCTTTGATGAGCATGTTTAACTATATTTGTATACCTCAAGTAAAAGTCCTATTTAGATCGTTCAAACTATGTACATTCTCACAAATTTTGTCACTAACGACCCGGGTTTCGCCTCCACATCTCCACTTCTATACCCTATATAACCATAAAATCATATAGTCATAAAACCTTTGCCGACAAACAAATTATATTATTCTTGAAACTGCTCACTACTCAAATCTGTTGGCATTCCCATGGGCTCATCCTTTTCGCCAGCAATGGCTTTGGACTCAGTGATGCATTTATATCTTATATAAACACGAAACTTTCATTTGCTAAGCGTCAGTTCAAGTTCATCCGTGCACTTGAATGCCTGAAGATGCCGAAAGGCGAAACCCGGGTCGTTAGTGACAAAATTTGTGAGAATGTACATAGTTTGAACGATTCAAATTTAATATTGAAATTCCACCAAGCACCTTCAGTCGAAATCTTAAATTATGTCCTATTTAGAATTCAATAAAATTCTTATAACGATAAGATTCTTTTGCTTCCAAGTTCTCTTGCATATCTTTTAATTCAAACTGCATATTTATGGAAACAGCGTCCGGGTCACACGAAAAGAGGTCTTGAAATCATGTTTCTTAAAATCCTTTAAGCGTTTAAATTTGTAGTATTCCGTATGAAGGAAAAATAATACAGATTTAACATGACACTCGCGGGACACACTTTGTGAACCCCTGCTATAAACGATATAAACGACATTATATTATTATAATTATATTTGGGAGTTTATAGTAATGTTAATAAATTAACACACAAGTAAAAAAGATTGATTCCGTACTCTGAGTGTAATCGTTTTGATGTCAATTATTTCTTCTCGTGCGTTTTTATTCACGGAGTGAATGTGTGATTGATAATCATCTAATTCAGACAAAATATTGTTTGATAATAGTGAGTTATTTACGGTGTGTTTATTAGAAATGTTTTATGGCAATCGATATGCTCGGCCACTTTCTCCGTTGCTATCTCACCGAAAACAATCAAATCGGTGGGGACTAAAAAATCTAGAAATCATGCCCAAGGGGGATTGTGTTTCTGTGTGTTGAGATAAGGTGCCGTTGAACCGATAGCCGGCTATTTTAAAAAAAATAATAACATAAGATATTATGCACCTGCTGATTCGCTTGCCATAATACCTGTGATGAAATGAGTAATTTTATTTTTTTAAGCGGCGTCTGCGGCTTTGCGAACGTGCCGTGAAAGTGCCATAAGGAAGAAAAAAATGAACCTAGACGTATTGCCTAATCTGAGTTGTATAATGCACGATGAGAATAAAAAATCAATTGTTTTTTTTTTTGCTTTGGTGAATGCAAATAGATAGCACATCACACAAACTATTTTTATCGGAATCTCTACTTCTTTCCGCACTGAGGGAAGTTGCAACGCTGACGCTTCGGTGATAGTGACATATATGGGCCCTCGAGAGGTGAAGTGAGCCAACTAGTAAAATGGCAAAACTTTTTTCTTGAACTTTTAAGAACAATCACGTCTTTGTTTGTGGTGAATTGCATATTATTATTTTACGTTGATAACGCTATTGCAATGTGTATTAACTGAGGTTACTTAACTTTTACGATACTTTAAGACGTGTAGAATATTACAACGCATTGTAACTATTTTTTTACTATAATACCACTTGGCTCACAACACCTCTATTGGGCCCATATTTATCTCATTAATTGGTTTTTTGGAAAATACCGGCCTATTTATGTAATTGACAGACCTTGTTCATTAAAAGATGTTCCACTGTCAACACTTTGTGGCAAGGAATTATATTAAAAAACTAAAACACTGTCAGTTGAAAATGGCCCTCCATGAGCGAATTCGGTCCTTATCACATTAAATAAATGTGGAATTAGTACAAAATAGTTAATATATAAAACCTATACTAAAAAAACGATATTTGCAATAACGATAAATTATTGGATATCGACTGTGGCAAGGAAAAAGGACGTAACCCACACATATCAAATTTTACAGGAGGCGCGAAAAACGTGTTTTGATGATTTTGGGCCATATGCAAATTATGAATTATACACAACCTTGAAGTGCACGGAGGCTTCTAAACTGGTGTTTAATTGACATAATCTAATATCAATTAAAGAAATTGTCTAGGAAAAACCTTTATTTCAGTCTTTTTTCTTGGTTTCAATTTTTTACAAGGTCTTCTTTTTGTATCTTAAAAGCTAAATTTAGATACTAATTCAGCATTTACAGCTTGCATGCTTTTTATAGAACGTATATCAAGTTTGATACATTGTTATAATCGAAAAAAAGCTGTTTTGAAAAAACTGTGGGTGACGTCCTTTTTCCTTTCCACAGTCGATATGTTAACATACTATTGTATTTTTTTATTATTAAATTGTAACACTATTTTTTAGAAATATATCAGGTTCATATGTGAATATTCGCTTAATGTGCACGATGCGCAGACACAGATAAGTCAAGATAAATATCACATTGTAATTATGTCAAGGATTGGCAGCGAATCATGTTAAATTTAACAAGATATCATATCGAACTTTTAAAGCAAACTTTTGGCCGAAGCCATTGGATCGCGGAGAATTCATTTCAACGTTTGAAAGAAAAACAAAGCATTTCCACGTCCTCGTCTTAAGGTAAATATAGCTACGCACGTACCGTTCCGGTCGGATAATAATAACTTTCGCACTTTGTGTTTGATGCGTTCGAGTGTCTGCGTCAAAGATTTATTATAGGCGTCGTTGAACTTTGGCTCGAAGTTCAGGGTGATGCTAGTGGATCTCAATTCGCAGGCCGCGGATGCTTTCTACAACGTGCCGACTGTAAAGTGCACAACAGTACTTATTCTCTTAGTAACGCCAGTTTGGCTTGGGTGTCACGCGAATCATAAGTGAATCAGTAGCGTGTTCGTTGAGACCGGGAAAGGTATTTTTATTCAACCGTTCTCGCTCAAAATATGAAGCATATCGACTGTGGAAAGGAAAAAAGACGCAACCCGCAGTTTTTTCGATAATCACAATGTATCAAACTTGATACACGTTCTACCAAAAAGATGCAAGCTACAAATGCCGAATTAGTATCTAAATTTACCTTTTAAGTTTGAAAAAGATGACCTTGTAAAAAATTAAAACCAAGAAAAAAGACTGAATTAAAGGTATTTCCTAGACAATTTCTTTAATTAATAATAAATTATGTCAATTAAACACCAGTTTAGAAGTCTCTGTGCACTTCCAGGTTGTGTATATTTAATAATTTGCATATGGCCCAAAATCATCAAAACACGTTTTTTGTGCCTCCTGTAAAATTTGCTATGTAGATATGTATTGGTGCCTGTAACTTATTCCAAAGTTGTTGAAACATAAACCATGAATGTAATTTAGTTTATAAAAATATTTTTTGAAAGTATTTTTAGAAATCTCTAGTCTCAAACATGGCTTGACAACATCCAAAATATCATTCCAAAGTAATGTAAGACTCAAAATACTTGTACATTGTCCACTCTCAGTGTGGCGCATATGGCCTATTTACGAAAACCGCTTGTTACTCAGTTGCTCACCTATCTTTTTTTTCAAAAAGTGTAGAAAGGATATGGTTGAGACAGAACTAGTGGTTAGTTAATCGCTTTCTCTACGCTCCATTATTTTAGGATTGGAACGGAGGGAGGGATTTTTTTAGACATCACGAACAGTATTTGATAATTCGATTTAAAAAATGGTGTTCGTACTTTGATTGGAGCCAACGATGTTACCTACTGCTTATGTAAATGTTTGCATGTATATACACCTATATTAAGAGTTACCTGATGGCAGTGCCACTTTTTTTTTCAATGCGCTTGGTGCGCACGATGCGCAGACCGCAAGATTATGTTCTCCTAATCGCAGATATATATATAGTGTAAAATCAATGCAATTATTGTTATTGTTTTAGTAATGATATTTTCTTGCCTACATATATGAACTATGGCATCCAATCCCGGGATCCCGTTCAATTTTCTGATCCCGAAATCCCGGGATTGAGAAATTTTGAGCAAATCCCGAAAATTGACACGAAATCGGCAAATCCAGGATTTTTAAATTCTTCGGTGAGCTAAAAAATAAAAAAAAAACAAGGTTTTGAGACAATCTGGGGAAAAGTATACCAGATTCCGGGATTAGAAAAAGGCTCCGGGATCGCATACCCTAATATGAACTGTACGTTACTGAAAATAATTAATTGTACGATGCAGTTATTATTTTGATCAATCGATTACTCTGTTGAAACATGCAGTATATGGCTCTTTCAATGTCGAATGATATTCATTTGAAATATCCCACACGTGATTACTAATTACCTCTCGTTTGTAGAAATAATTATAGTTTTCAAACATTGTTTCCTTGTTTTCGTGTACATATATCAAACGTGATTGTTGCGAAAAAATGTTTTTCCAACGTCCATTTATTGGAGAGAATAACACGTAGTACTTTAAAAAATGTTTTTTGTTAGCTGCGCTCACCATGCGTTTCCCATACCATCCGAAGATTTGACCCCTCATCCATAGATTAGCGTTTTTTTTTTATCCGGGAGTGTAATCTCACTGTCGGTGGATTCATAGGATGGATACTTGATCCACTCGTTAAACCGGATAAGCAAGCTTTCAAACCTCGAATTTTTCTCAAGTAGACACCTTTTAATTTATGTATTTTTTAACATAATTTAAAATCCTTAACTAGTAATATTAACGTGTATAAAAAATGTATGTGTAATAAATTAAGGATTCTATAGCAACCCTTGTCGACATGATGACTAATAAAAAATAGCAACACCGCAAGGTAACGCATACAAAAATATACATGGATAAAACTGTATTTTAAAAAATAAGAATTTATCCGAACATCGTACCTAACACAATTTCAACTTTCAATGGCTCGAGTGTTATCACCGAAAGATCTAAGTCCAGTCATATGCATTTTATTCTAGTTGTAGGACCAAATTATTAAATTTAATATACTGAATTAACCTTTCGGGCACGTATCACTAAAATAGACTTTGTTTAGTGGCTAATTCATATCCAATGTATAGCAGAGTAAGCCGCAGCAAACAAACAAATATAATAAATACAAAATATTTTTTCGTTTTAAAAAACATTCTGGGCAAATAATTTTAATACCCGTGGTTATCGCTTTTTATTGTTTAATTGTATTACTTAAAGACCGGTGTTTTGTCGGTGCTATGGTACAAATTTAAATATCACTCGTATAATGTAATAGCCTAGTGTAAGATTGGAAAATTCTACCATCTTTAAAAACTAAATACGTTATATACATATCGACTGTGGAAAGGAAAAAGGACGTAACCCACACATATCAAATTTTACAGGAGGCGCAAAAATCGTTTTCTAATGATTTTGGGCCATATGCAAATTATGAATTATACACAACCTTGAAGTGCATAGAGAATTCTAAACTGGTGTTCAATTGACATAATCTAATATTAATTTGAAAAATTGTCTAGGAAAAACCTTTATTTCAGTCTTTTTTCTTGGTTTTAATTTTTTACAAGGTCATCCTTTTCAAACTCAAAAGTTAAATTTAGATACTAATTCGGCATTTGCAGCTTGCATCCTTTTGATTGAACGTGTATCATGTTTGATACGTTGTGATTACTGAAAAAAACTGTGGGTTACGTCCTTTTTCCTTTCCACAGTCGATATGTATTCAACAATGTTTTTTTTAAATAAAAAACAGATTAAAATTATATAAAATAACTAAATCTTCAATATAATCTGTATAAAAAATTATGTTGTTTATAACAAAATTGGTGAACTTGTGCTTTTGCTATTAAATGGACAAAATCAAAACAGAGCATTGTTTCGGCATTCGGTTCACGTCATCCGGGCTTGAAGGGTTGTTATAATATAATGAACGGCATGACATTAGTATTATAAAGATTGGCCGGGTACGTACTTGAACTGTAAAACTATCGATGTTGGCATTATGGCAGTCACATAGATTTTTTCAGGGCGGGACCATAGGTGCAAGTGAGCCGAGCATAGCTCGTGTATGATTAATGAAAAGTTTTGTTACTTGGTCCAAAAATAGTATATATGTTTTCTTCTCGTTAGCACTAATTTGAATTTTCTATACCGTGCTGTGAACTCAATTTCGAATCATCTTTTCAAATGAAACACTGCGTCATACTGATAAGATATACGAACAAAACACGTTAAAAATCATTATTTATTTTCAACAAGTCAAGGACGTAGTGATAAAAAAAATGTTGGAATCGTTATCACAACAAAATTTTGTTATTTACATCGTTTTTAAAGTAAATATATCCAACCTCCACAATCTCAAATGACTATACATATATGCATGTATTGCAATTTATTGTCAGCTTGCTAATTGTTTTTTTTAATTGAAGTATTCGCCAGACAAACGTAATATATGCGGTATGCAAAATTAGAGCGGACAAAAAACAAGTACAAACATATACAAATTCTGTTTAGTCTATGAACTAGGTGTATACAATATTATTGAAGAGAACGGATAACATAATATTTTTATTTTTTTTGCAGGTAACTTTGTGGAAGTATTGTATATTTCGATTCTGAATGTTAATATTTCTCGTTCCATCGAAAAATAAACTGTTTTTTTAAATGATATAATATGTTAATAAAAAAAAACGAAATTACTAAAGTTGAATTATTTTGTAAGCACATATCTAATTATTTTTAAAATAGACATTTTTATGTTCGAAGAATGTTGTTTTTTGGCAGTAATCTAAATATTTCTAATGGCACTAAAATTATCGTTTATTTATTTTAGACGAAGGAATATATAAAAATGATGATTATGTTGACAATTATCAGCATTCGTTGAGAATGTAGTATAATAACGCTAATGATGTTTGGATAATTAAACGTTCACAATCACGAGGGTAATTAGAACTTTACCGAGAATCTTTAATTGCACTGCTATCAGTAACAATTAACGATTCTTGACTTTGTTCAAATTACCCCCAATAAAGTGTAATTTATAATAGACTAAACGATTTTGACACTTATTTCAGTAGAAAAGTGAGTCGAAATATTAACGATGCATGTAGTTATTGGTTATTGACCATTTCCCATCCATGAATTATCTGAAGGCTGCAATGATATAAATTAATATTACATGAAAAAAATCCTCCAGAATTCTAAAAGAGTGTAAATATGATTTCGAAAAATTTGCCCGTGGCCCCAAAAACCGCACTGTGGCTCCTCGAAAAAAAATCTCTGTGGTACCCCGTTGAGAAACCCTGCTTTAGAGTCTTATATTATAAACTGACTCTCGGTGAGTGAGAACAGTGAGACAAAAGAGAGCACAAGAAGAGAAGTAGGTGACATGTCATACAATTATAGCATTGCGCTCGAAATCTACTTTTATGTTATATATGTAATCACTATTTATTATTTTATTTTTCATATTATCCTTGCTCTGAGACACTTAGCCAAATCATTCATTACCGTGGCATGTAAAGCCGCCTACCTCCAACCGTTATCTTGGTGGGCGGTAATTTTGCAACGCCCAACACGAGACGCATTTCGCTATCCTCATATAATACTGGCACAGTGTACATTTTAATTGAAATGTAACGCCACATAATGTGTGCTAAGTCGGACGCGAGAAAAACATTTTTTAATTAATTGAAGAGTTAGATTACGTTACGTTCCAAGTCTAAAAGAACTAAATCCATTATATTCGAGCGAATGTTTGATTTGTGGTCTAGTTGGTAAGAGTCTTGCCCTAGCGGTAGAGCTGGTCTGGGTTAAAATCCCAGCTATGTCAATAATATAAAATTTAGATTTGAAATTTTGGACATGAGTGATTTGTAACATTCTCGTCGAGTTTACCTCGGATATATTTTTTAAATATAAAAACAAATTTTATCCAAACCCTACATCTTTTTTCTGTATTCGATCTCAGTAATTAGAAACAAAATAAACATTTGTGATTGCAATCTAGACGTGATGACTTTGTATGCTTCATTCGCGAACCTAATCAATTGATCATTTTGTCACTTACTTACTTTCTCGTTCTAACTCTGCCTTATTAGTAGAAGGCATAGCGAGAAAACAAAAAACTCGTGGAGAATCCAATGACAATTGAAACGCAAGACATTTTTTTTCACTCCTACACTGCTTTGTCAGACTGGAAATTGAAGAATTGCGGAGAATCCAATTATAATTAAACCGCGAACACTTTTATGTTATTAGGCAATGATACGGTTCAAAAGAATTGATCGAAGACGACTATCTATTCAACTATGTTCGATTCGCGTCTTATTTTCCAACTAGAGGAGGAACGTCAAACAGCAATAAAATAATGACAGCTTTTGTAAATTATATTTCTTTTGCAACATTCTCGTATGTTTAAGATTGTTATTTTATAAGTATGTAGGTGTTTAATGCAATTATTTACACTCAATTTGACCCTTGGTGGTAAACGAGTTTGACATGCCTGAGTTATACCTCGTTATCGTTTTTATTTATATTGTGCTATCATGTCTACCTACAATCAAAATAATCATAGTCACATAATTCAGATACAGGACAGTTTTGGTAAAGTAGTGCGAATATAATATGAAAATAAATGTAGACATGTCATATTATTATAAAATATCATAAGTCAACCAGACGGGGCAAGTCCCCACTGATACAAAGCTACCCACCGGGTTTGCATAAAGACTTCGTCACCGGCGTGGGGTGAACATTTATTCTAAATCACGAAGGCGACGAATGCATAACCGATGCAAGTTCAGATACTCAATGTACGCAATAAGAGCTCAAGTTCATTGCGCACAGCTCCCAGTGGCGTATCTAGAAATTCGGGGACCTCATGCAAGCCCCTCCCCCACGCAATTTAGTAAATTAGGTATGTATAAATGTGGGCCCTCATGCATTGCATGACTATGTTATGATGTGGCTACGCCGCTAACGGCTTCTTAACTTATGTATCATATAACATACCGCAGTTAGATCACTTCTCTGAAGACGTCATTACATTGTTATCTTATTAATTAAATGAGCATTAGCAATGCATGTGCAATTGTAGATACACTCAAACATGCCTGTCTTTCTATATTTTTTTATATTTCCATGTGCTGTATAAAATCTTGCGGCACTTTTCCTTTCAGTTCTGAGCACGTGCCAGTGTATTTAGGCATTGTATCTTTTACGAACATTCACCCGTTCACGATTGCCGAAATCCGATCGAGACCCTCTGGTTACGTATTCGAACCGCGTATTCTCATTGCCCAAAATGTTCCCGATATGGTAACGCTCGTTTTAAAAATTTATCGCCAAACCGAAATCGAGGCCCTGCGACCGTAAAGTACCCGCTCGAGATGTATTATAAATTTATCGCTGTCAGAAAAGACGTATCGTTGCGCGATCTTCGAACAGATCAAAATCGACCGATCCCCGCTTACCCATTTGCCAATTTACATTTGCTCTATACGCACGCGTGCGGTTTATAAATTGCCGACTTGCATATTATTCACAAAATGGGCGAATGTCTATTTTTTATGCTTTTGCGATAAGTTTTCATCCATGTTTTTCGATATCATAAGAAAATATGTCGCTGATCGAAAGATATTTAAGTTTTAAAAATCATGGCTTTGTCACAAAACATATCCTTTTTATTATCAACTCCTCAATATTATCGATCATAAGTAGACTACATACTACGTTTTTAATAGAGAAATAAAGGGTTGAATACACTGACCCGTGAATCATAATTATTTTAAAAATCCTAACATTCTTATGAATATTGTATAAATAAAATCAGTGCTGTGGAGTCGTGTAAAAAAAGACGACTCCGACAGTTAAAAAATAATTAACGACTCCTACTCTGAGAAAAATTTTCAACAATTTCATTTTAACTTATATGTGTATACCATCAGATCATCTTTAGTCATTTTTCATATTTTTTTTTGAATACGCATTAAATATATTTTTCAAAAAAAAAATCGAGCCGCTCATTTTTCACGACTACGACTCCGACTCCACGTTATTTTTAAATTAATATTTTTTTATTAATGGGAAATAGTCTAAGATTCAATTTTTAAATATTGAATTTGTAAGCGTACTGAATTTAATGAACTGCGTATGTTTAGCTGTATTTTATACAAATATTACCATAGGTATGTTTACTTAATTGAATAAATTATCACAACTGATTTTTTTTTAAAGCGTAGAATCTTTACGTATATTTCCAGCATTTTTAACGCGACTATTCCGCTGTACGTAACCCTCGCTTAAAACCGGCACTAGGTTTATTAATGTAAACACTAAACATACTTACCTACCTTACCTTACTGCATTTTATTGATCAACAATACTAAACATCTGCTGTCTCTGCCATTCGTACCTCGTTTAGTAAATTTCTCTGCACGCTGCACGTTTTTGACGTTTAGTTGACGTAAAACTTTCGTGGCGAGCGGTCGGGTTTTCAGCAGTATCACGGTTCGCTAAGATATCCCTAACATTATTACTATCACGTCTATCATATGTTTATTATGACTTACGTGGTACAACGTTATTCGAGCGTAATTTTACACGTGTTCTATAGATATTCGGAGAGAATGTAATGACGCGCATTCAAAAGGCGGTCAATGTTAATCGATTTGACACATTATGAATTGGCGCGAAACATTTCGTTGCGGCATATTCATATTCGAATTTTGATTTTCGAAGCTGTGCGAAGTTACTCTTATTTTAAAAATTATTTACAGCTGTTATATATGTAATATCAAAACATATTTATGGTAAAACAATTATTGATTTTATTTTTATAGTTCTTTCTGTATAATGATAAGAAATAGTGTATTTTTACAAGTATTTACTTTAATGAAATGGTGATCCTGTACAAAGTGCCTTATTTATATGCAAACAAAAGCGACATGCATAAAGTGAAACTAACGTCGCGGACTTTCATCAATAGGTGAACAGCAATACCTTGACCCCCCCGTGAATGTTTAACTTTGTGACTTTTGATGACTGTATTTGCTCCAATTTTACATTTATGGGGAGTGAATTATGTAAGAGTCAGTGGTAGTGAGAGTGAAGTGTACATTCAATCAAAATGTTGGGGAGGCTGTTCAGGGTGCTCGTGTGCTTTTTGATCGCGATGCAACCCGCTTCCAGGAGTCTATCGACTGATTTATATTATAGGTAATGTTGCAGACATGTAATTTTGCAATATTTTTAGTCAAATACTTTTAATAAATTCCATATCTTTGTTTATGTGTGAATATTTAGATGCTATGATTATTTTTTTATAAGAAATGATAATTAAATTATTCCACTGGCTGTGTAACATGGTGTACCTAACAAAGTAACAAACATTGAAATCGGAGGAGAAAAGGCAGACTACACAAATATTGTAATTATTAAATTTTACATTCTGTAATCATTAACATCAAGGCTGTGTACTAATATAAAACCACGAAATGCATACCAACATATGTAGAGCATTTTTAATGTTCAATTTAATACATTTTTTTATCATCTTCAAAGTATTGGCGGTGCAGGGTTGTCAAATTTGAATAACATTTTAAAGTATTTTTCACATTTAAAGTCATTCTTTTGTAATTCTAACCGGGGCTGAATGAGGCATAGTGGTTGTTCTGTATTGTTTTTAATTATAGTAACATGCTACTTTTCGTAGTTTACTTGATAAATTTATAATTATTTCAATATAAAAAGTACATGGCTCTGTATGAATAATTTGTAATACTATAATAAAACCTTATGAGTTTTGAAATCTTGGATATCTTTTTTTATTTTATCTCTTTATACACGGGATATACTGGGATACCGCAACCCTGTAAAATAAGATGGGATCTATTCTATACACTGTCTCCCCTTTTGCACGGTTTTCTCTTGCATGTACATACATACTAATCAGTACAATGCGTAGAAAGGTTTATTCCTGTATACCCGAAAATTTTGAAAGAAATATTACACAGGATTCTGATATCTCAACTGATGAAAGCGATGTCGTACCAAATGTGCGTAAACGGGTTCGTCTTTTGTCTGATAGTGAATAATCGTTTCTACTATTTTCAAAATATTTATTAAAATAAAGAATAATATACTTTATTTTTTCATATCCTGCATTGATTTTTAAACGTGGAAACTAATCCACCGTTATTTATTTTTATTTTTTTACGAGGTACTTTACACGGTATTCCGTGAAACGTATCCACTGTGTAAAAAGATAGTTCGGTGTACCTATAAGATAGGAACATGTCAGTTGCAAAAAAGAACTGAGCGTGTTATGTAAGTGATCGAAATTTCTTAATTTTACTAAATGATGCAAGAATCAATATTTTTTCATAATCTCAAATCACGCGATTATTATTTTCAACGCATTGGTTGATAAATCACTGTGATTTTTATCACACTGGTATTTTAATCGGTGCGTTTTAGTGTAAACATTCGAACATGTGATATTGATAAGATTTATATCACAATCACTCACAATTGAAACAATACGAATTACAATCATCTATTTTTTCATAGAGGCATTTTTTTTTGTTGTGGTACCATGCTTTTTATTTATGCTTAAAGTTGAAAAAATATATTGTATATTATCTTCTGAAAATTACCGGAAATAATACTTCCGCCTTACCGGCCGGCCTTGCTGCAACCCTAATTACAAGCGTATGTAATTTAGTGCTTACAATTAATTATTATAAATTACATTTCTATCAATTAACAGTCTTATAAAGTCATCCAAGTAAAACTGTCAGCTGAGTGACTTAATAATCAGTGGTTTAGCAAGAGGTTCTTCCACCTGGGGCGGTTCTTGATTTTGCTACACTTCCCCACTAATTTTCTCGAAAAATAACTTAAAAATTACAATATTAATGGATTGAGGGTACTTTTAACCATGAAATATTACGAACTAGAAGAATGATAATTATTATATTTCATAATTTATTGTTGTTGAAGACTCAACCCGCAGGTATTTATTTTAATATGTCAATATATTTTGCCAATGGTCTGTTTTATTACGTTTGAGTTATTTCTATAATAAAATATTGTAGTTATTATTAAGTAGTAGAAGTTTATATAAACAATGAGAGAATATATTTCCTACTAAACTGCATATTTTGTCTGGGTGTCCCAAACCTTGTACAAGAAAGACGCAAGAAGCATGGTGAAGGCATTAAAGCTGGCATATTGATTAGGTGTACATGGCAACATTTATTTGTTTACACCGTCCTAAATTTTCTATTTTCTATTCGAAAGTGCCGCCCCTCAATAAGTGAGTGCCTTTTGTGATAACATTAACAAAGAAACTGTTATCACAAAAGTTGTGAAGGATTTGTATTTAAATTTCAATCTAAACATGTGTAAAGAAAACCGGAATGATTCACAGGTGACGCCTTGGTTTTTGTTATTAGGTCAACCCTGAATGATTATTATCAACACGATTTGCGGTGTATTAATAATCTTAAAGTTTTACTAGAATGGCCAAAAATAAATCTATATTACATGTCATATTTTTAAATATTAAATGTATTGTGGTAACCTTTCTGAAAGGTTATCATTTTATATACATACACACTTATTTATAATACGTAAATTTATCAGAAACCATAATAAAATTACTTTGCATACGTTTTCAGGATCAGAAGTGTATTAGAAAATTTAAATATATAGCGAAATTATTAAATTTTATTTCTTACACTTTGTATTCATATTTGATATTTGCGTATTTTAATTGTAGAAAGAATTAAATACTTTCTTATAACTTTTAAGATAAAACAGTAAATAAATGTAATGTGAATAAATAATAATAAAACAAGTATAACAATGTAATACTTTATATGTTATCAAATATGTATGCTATCACTTCTCACTATATACATGAATTTGGCATTATTTGCATATTATGAACCCCAATTTCAAAAGATTGCAAAACTGACGGTTTGTTAAAAGATAACTAAGGCCTAAAAAAAACCTTTTTTACATTGTACCTACCACTACCTGCTACTTAATGGGCGTATCCTGCAAAACAGCAGCATTATACGCTTTCAAATGATTGCGTGTTTGATTTCAACAAACGATGCACATAAAATTAATATTTTTTTTTCTTTATTGTGTTTCAGACTCGCTGAGACAGGGCAGCCAGTCCTCGTGACGTTAGTCGACACTGCCGCAGCAGAGTTGGCCAATTCTGCACGAATATCTGACATATTCGATACTGAACGACCCCACGACAACATCACTGATATTGATGTTGACTTCAATAACACACCGGTTATATCAGAAGCAGAACGCAATTCTGCTCCAGCTCTTAGTGATGCCTTCATCAATGAATCTCAGAAGGCTTTTGAAAACAATCAATCATCATTCAAAGAAATCACTGAGCGATCGAAAGAAGTTCTTCTAGAATCGACTACACCCGGAAGTGTGCTGAGTGATCATATTAATGAAAATGTGCGAGGAGATAATAACACAGCTGCGGAAGCAGAAGTTGTCAAAAAACCAGACGCCATCCCTCAAGCGAGCGAACCGCAGGAAGAGATTCCTTCGTTCTCAGAGTGGGCTCAAAAACAGCTGGAAGAAGCGGAGAAAAACAAAGAAAATGTTTTGAATCACTCTTCGCAAACAATACAAGGTGCAGTTACATCCACGACGAATCTCAAAGTGAGGTCAAAGAATTATGCTTCACCGGATTGCGGGGCGAAGATCATTGCCGCAAATCCTGAAGCGGGATCAGCTGAATTCATTCTTTCTCCGGGGAAAGATGAATACATGCTTAACACTTGTAACAGTCGTATTTGGTTTATAGTGGAGCTGTGTGAAGCAATCCAAGCCAAAAAGGTAGATCTGGCAAATTTTGAACTGTTTTCTTCGACACCAAAAAACTTTTCTGTGTTCGTTAGTGACAGATTCCCCACCAGAGATTGGGCTGCCGTAGGACAGTTTATTGCAAAGGATGAAAGAGACGTTCAGACTTTCAATCTTCATCCCCATTTATTTGGTAAATTTGTCAAAGTGGAAATGCATTCCTATTATGGTTCAGAACACTACTGTCCAATTTCTTTATTTCGAGTCTATGGAACTTCAGAATTTGAAGTCTTTGAGACAGAAAACTCACCACATTCTCAATCTAATCAGGGCGCTGATGACGATGACGACGATGACGAAGAAGTTTTAGGTATAGCTGATGAAAAGAAAGGTGACGTGTCACGAAATCTCTTCGGTTCTGCCAGAGATGCTGTCATGTCTATAATGAAGAAAGCCGCTCAAGTTCTCGTTAAAAGCGGTGACTCTAAAAACTCCACAGTACATCAAGAAGTCGTTACTCCTGATTCTAGGAAATGTCGCACCCCAAGTCACATTATTGTGTGCGATAACTGCAGTAATTCTATGTTCACTGATGTGTATGACTTGATGAGTTGTCACAGTGACCATTTGAAAGATGTAATGCAAACCCCTACTATCCATAATTCGCTTTGTAATACAGATATTTGTCAACAGTATGGCTTAGATTTTAAAAGTAAACGAACGCTAGTATCTAAATCAAAAATGGCAAGCTACATCTCTGCTTTGTTTATGCCGAGCTATGTGGCGGCTTTATGTAATATGCTTGCCATTATTGAGAAGAAAGTTGTGCTTAATACAAGCTATGAAACTGATCTTAATATTACTTCAAATCTTACAATTGACAAGAAAACTGAGAAAGGAACGATAGCAGAATTGCTTCAAGATCCTTTTGCAACTTGCAATGGCGACGGTGTAACGGGGTCTCCATGTAAAGAATCCATCAAAGAAGAACCGCATCCTGAGATTGTGCCATTAATTGAAAGTTCGGCACCGTTAGACGTTATAAGTGGAACCATAGCCGACATAAAGCCTACGAAAACACTCCAAAAGGACTCAGATTCATTAGAGCCGAGCGTCATTACTATTCAAACATCTTCTGAATCGCATCTAATCCATAATGTTAATAGTCAATCGAGCGGTTTCGGCATTGAAGCTAGTATCAAAAGCAATGCTGATCAAGTTTCAACTGAAACGCTGAGCACCAAAGAGCCTGAGAAGATTCACATCAATGAATCTTTGAAAGAAATCGTTCCCGAGACAATGACACTAGAACCGGACAAAGAGAAACCTGAGTTCTCTTCGATCACCGTAAACCAGGACAATGTGAATGATATCGAAGGGCTCGCGGCTCCTTATGACAGCTCTGGAGAAGATGTAAATGTAAAGCTGTCCACGCAAGATCAACTCTCTTTGGATAAGCTTCTTTCGGAATTAGAACAAGGCAGTAATGACCCGGCGACTCCAGCCCCGCCTCATAGCACTGTACCGACTCTTCATCAAGGACAGGGACAGAAGGAGTCGGTCTTCCTTCGGTTATCTAACAGGATAAAGGTACTTATGATTAAGCTTATTCCCAATGTAAAAAAAAATACCATTAGCAGTCTTTACTGAGGCTCAGTCATGCGTGATTAGGTGATGTGTGCTCCTTATGCACAGTGGGTATAAGGAACTCACGTCACCTAATCTCTTAAGACTGTGCCTCGGTGTACAGCCTGCTATTGACTGATTCTGAGCACTTGGTTTTAGCTGTCAATTTTTGGTGGAAAAACATCATATTATTAATGACTTGATAATGCTTGTGACAAGCGGTACCAGCTTCATAAATCAATATTTTGTAGGCATTTATAATCAGTACCAGTTGTGGTTGATGAACATTTGATTTAAGGTTTGCATTTTTGTTACAGGCATTGGAGAGAAATATGTCACTTTCTGGCCAATACTTGGAAGAATTAAGTCGGAGGTACAAGAAACAAGTGGAAGAAATGCAGAAAACTTTTGAGAAGACCCTTCACACCATGAATGAAGAGAGCAAGAAAAGTACAGAGAGAGACCAAAAAAATACAGAAGAAATGTTACTTCTTCAGCAACAGCTCGCTCAGATCTCTTCTGCTGTCAGTGTACTCCTGACTGAGAGAGATAGTTTGTTCGGAAACACATCACTCCTTAAAATGATGGTATTCCAAATATTTATTACGGTACTTGTTACTTACATATTTAGAAGAAATCGGAAGGCTGCAGTTTCAGAATCAAATTCCAGAAGCCCGAAAAAAGAGCAACCGCAAAAGGCTAAAATGCGTCGAAGATCTGATGAAGGTGCCGTTGGACATTCTGGGCCTGAAGTTTACAGTAAAAAACGAAGACCTTCAGAAGAAGCTCTTCATATAGCTAGAACTGCCAGCGACATATCTGCCGGCTTGAAAGTAGACAAAAAAAAAAGAAAGCGAAAATCTTCAATTCTTCAAAGAAGTTATTCGGCAGCGACGCCTACGGAGACTGAGTTGTCTATTATTCATTCACAGCTCGGAAATGAAAAATGGGAGAGACCCGATAACGTGGCCGGAATTGACTTCCCGGTCGCTCTTGACGAAGCTGAATTTATAGTTCCTGAAGTAGAACCGATTGACTTTAGTAAAATTGGAGAAACACCAATACCCAGAGTCAACGGCCTCACTCCGAAAAAGGAGTTTCCCAAAACTAACGGATCAATATTTGGCAACAAATCCAATGAAAGGAAAACCGGTAAAGTAAGAAGATTAAGTTCACCCGCTTTCTTTAAATCTGCTCTCGGTAGGCAGAGCGTCAGAAGTATTAGTAACGACGGCAGTGTGCCGACTGTGACAGAAGATACGATATCTCCTCGCGATGCGGTCGTTGTTAGAGAAATAAAATCTGAAGAGAGACAAGTGAGGGTCGGTTCAGAGTCACCCCAGTTGAGTATCTGGTCAAGTATCGGCGATGTATCGCAAACCAGCAGTTCTGCACCGGTTGACCAGCAAAGTGTAAAGAACAAACGGTCCAAAGGCAAAGCTTTTAAGAACCTATTCAAAAAAGTGTTTTGAAAACAATTCTGTTAGTGCTGTGATTGTTTAGGACTACAGACAAGTTAATAATTTTGATATTATCAAAATCAGTGAAATCAGATTCTCTTCTGCTGTTTATTAGTGTAGTCAAAATAGACATCATCAATCAGGAATCGAAAGACGTGAAGGAAAAGAAAATAGACTAAAGGATGTTTTGTGTTGTGTTAAATTTTGTACTCATTTACATAACATAATATTTATTAGTTTATGTACTAGGTAAGTAAGTTGTGTGTTCCTTTTTTGTATAAACTTCCGAACTATCATACGTTCGAAAAGACATTTGAATTATTATTGCGTTGTGTTTGTTTCTATATCGGATACATGATTGTATCGCCATTGGTTAACCATAGTCAATATTTTATTTGATAAGTAGGTATTCATAACTGTGCAAGAGCTTTCGCAATATTGTAATTTATTATATTATTTTTTCTTCAGGCTTAATCAGTGTTGAATAACTTTGTAGACAAATTTTAATTACTTGTATACTGCAATTTTTAATCAATTTAACTCGGTACATAATTGATCATGTAAAAAAACGTAAGTGTATTGGCTTATTTTATATAATTTTAGTGTTAAAATACCAGATCTGAAAATCATCCAGTCATTGTTATATGTGTGTTGTATATATATTTGGTATGCATTTGACCAATTCAAAAGTTCTTTTTCAAATAATTTTTAATCGGAATATGTACAATATAATAATAAAAAAACAGTCTTAACATAAATTGCTATCTGACATGTAATTTTTCTACTGAGTTCTTATTGATTGTTTTGCTTAATTATTTTATTGAAAACCAAAGCAACAGATATAATTTCGTTAAAAAAAGTGTTTACGGTTGAAATCACAGTTTATGATTGATTTCTCAGAATATTTTTTAAATTATCTTTTTTACTTTTGACAGCCATATAAATCTGTATTAAAATTAATCAAAACATCAATAAATTTTTCAATTGTCATTCTATCCATTTCTCAAGCCCGAGTAAATGAAGTATTGTTTTTAATCTAATGTAGCTTGAAAAAAAGATCGAATGTCTGAGATATTCTTTAAGATATATTTAGAGTTAGTCTCCGAAGACTGATGACACAATGTTGCTTTGAAAACTTATAGTCAGTTACTGCTTGCTACCCTGTAATGAAAGAGAGACAAATCTACTTAAGGCAGAATCTGATGAATGCATGTTAGATATTTTAGTCGGCCTTTGAAATAAATTTATAATATTGAAGCCAAAGAATTCTAGTTACTTTTCGGGTATGCGCATTGCACTCGGTTGTTTTAGATAACTGTGTGTATTTGTTTATCCGCCATCTTGTCAAGTTATTTTTGTTATGTATAGATTAGTTTTGCTTCTCCAAAACGCACTTTGCCGTGTATTGCTTTCCTTCTTAGTGAACTTTGATATCCTTGGGTTATCAACTCATGATGTTTCCGACAGTAAATTATCATTGTTATTATATTCATGTACACAATACGTAGTTTCATCGGTTTAATATATTCAATTGAAAGATATTTATACTATATATTATACTACTATTCAATTTTCGTTTATAGAAAAAGTGAAATTTCTATTTAATTCAAAAAAAAACGAACCACACAAAACTCATTTTACTATATTTCATCTCTCAATATTACCAAATTATCCCAAACAGTGTTTTACAGCTTTGATATTTTTTTCACATTACCTTTCTTAATTTTATGAACACGTGTCTACTTATTTCTGAAGGTATTTTTTTTATCTATTCTTTTTATAGATATTCTTTATATAAAAAATGTAATATGTACAAACGAAAATATGTTTTATTGATTGCCTGTTCACCAAAAATTAACAGTTTACACCTTAAAAATGGTAAATAATGAAGCTATCGCGGTTTATATAAAAAATAAATGTGAAAACTCAAATTATTGTAAACACAGTTAATATTTAATTTTTATTTACAGTGTATCTTTAAATAGAATGAACTATTGTCGTGCACCACGTGTATATATTGAAAAGTCTAATACATTAATTAATTCATACATTGTTTTGTACAAAATCTAAAGTTATTCAAGAATTCATATAGGAAATCATAAAGACATATTATTTCATGTTTTCAATACATTCAAGCTATATGCAAATTTATAGTCATCACTTTCAACTATGTATAAACCTCCATTTTCATTGTATACTTTGTAATTTTCTGTTATCATTTCTTTTTCAAAACTATCGTTGAGTTTTGGTCAAATTCATTTTATGCACTCTATAGTAATTGTGACCGATCGAATAATTTTCTCGATCTGGCCCGTGTGAATGGATGATGTTAACATGTTAGCCAAACTATTGTTATATAGGTAGTGTTATTTAATTTAAGTGTTCCTATCGGTGTAAGACCCCATGTGATGCTACTTGTAAGCCTTGACCCCCATTATTTGATTATTACTTTCCTCACATATATAATTAATTTAAAATTGTCGTAAAATAAACATCTCGCCAACGAAAATATTCTATATTCCCAGTTATAACTTATATAAGTAAGAAAAACAATATTGTGCAAGCCTGCTGTTAGAAATTCATTTTCAATTGAAGATTTACAACTTTTTTAGCAAAATATACATTACTATCAAATTGAGCATTCAAAATAATTTATTTAGACCAGTGTTTCTTTGAAATTAAAGTCGGTCATGTTTATAAATCCTTGTGAGACAGTCGTATTAATTTCTCTGTGTATCCTAATTATTTTGCGTAAAAATCAGTCAAATATGAATCGACCCCCTTTAAATGTAATTTTAATACACAATAGCGTAATTTAGAAATTCTGTTTTTACTAATGTCCCGATGGCTTCAATAAGCTTAGAAAACGTGATTGAGACTTTTCCCACTCCATAAAACATTTCATACAATACAGTATTGCTTATTCATCGAATACTGTTTATATACATCAAAAACTTTTGAGTGACTGAATTTTATAGTGCATTTACTTATATACAATTTTTATTTGTGTTTTAAAATGATCTATGTTGGTATTGTACAGAGAATACAAGTAAATCACATGACATTTAAGATTATTTTAACTATCATAAACCCATTATTTCTGCAATTAATAATAATTATACTTAAAACAAGAATCAGCACTTATTTTCTTTATTCAGGTTGAACGCATGTTAGTATATATATATATTCTAGAATAGAAAGTTTTACACTAGGGGGCAGTCATTGCCATTAAGTGACTTGTGTTTCTTATGCCTACTGTGCATAAGGAACACACACTACATAATCGTGCATAACTGCGCTCCGGTGTAAAGCTTGCTAATACCAGAAATGTAATTCAGCAGTTAATACTGCAAGATATCTCTGAAAATGCATTAGTTGATTTTATATGACTCGGTCGGAGTCGATTACCATAAATTGTTTTAAAAACAGCATGTTTCATTCAAAACACATCAATACATCCAACAATATAATTTTTAATACCATAAAAGTGGTATTGTGTTTCCTTGCAGTATTGTGTCAATATGTCGTCTCGGTAAATTGAATTTCTGAAAAAGATGTTTGTCACTCGATCAATATTAATATAACGATGGTTTAGTTCCGTAGTGCCACTAGAACTTGGTAGTTTTGAGATATGGCTGACCAAAGTTTTGACACATCTAAACTGAGTTGTAACAAAGTGATAATTGTTATTTGTCGCATCTTTTTTGTTAATTTAGTCAATTATCTGAATTAAATTCAATTTCATTGCAATACTGACTAAACCATAGAATGATACTTAGAGTTGTATTTATATGTAAATGAGAGAAGATTGTATATATTTCCATATGCAAACATTGCCTACCGAGAGAAAATTAGTATTTTTTTCTAATTCTACTTTTGTGGAGCTATAGAAGAGAGGTATTCGAATATAATGGGTAATGTAAAAATAACTCAAAACGTCAAACATTTGACATATCGTTCTATGGAACTAGGCCATCAATAAAAAGGTGTCTAATTACAACTTAACATTGATACTTTATAGTTTGCCAAATATTTTTTTTTCACTGTTTACTGTTTATTTGTACCTGTGTGTTTAATTATACATTGTAAAACAATTATGATACTTGTAGAAATAATGAAAACAGTAAAGGCGATAATTGTATCTTATCTTCGACATGGTAATATTCAAGAATTTTGTTGTTGTATTAAGTCAAATAATAATTGTTATTTATTTCACTTAAATTCCAGACATTTTTTTAGCTTACTCTTTTAGCTGAATATATAAATTTGTGTGCTGAAACGAACTTGTGAATATTGCAGATTTATTCTGTAGTAATTAATTTTAATGTAGGAATAAAAACTCAGATGTATATCTGTGGCTGTACTAGATTGTTGAACACGTTTTGGTGTTCAATTGATTGCACTTGTTTGGTAAAAGGTAAACTGCCTTTAAAAAAACACCTTTTTACTTATAATTCTTTTATCACTGTTTGTAGTGTTAGTATAAATATTATTTCAAAGTTTGTTAGCTTTGAATTAAAAAAAAAAGGTAATTATTGCTGAAAATATACTCCTAATAAATAATCATGCATATATCTAATTCAGCTTTACTGTATACCACAATATGGGTTAACTATATTCAGCTTGTGCTTGTGTTTATCTAAACTTTATATTTATATCGCAATTTGTACTGAATTTTAATAGCTCCGTAGACAGGTATGACAATAACGATCTTTTTTGTTCCCCATAGTCATAAACATGATGCGTAATATATTTGTATGAAAATTAATATTGCATTTTTATTTTATTTACCCAAACAACTATTTATTTCAAACATGTGACTTTGCAACACCCACCTGACTGGTCAACGCAATCCAATTTGATTGCGGTGTCCGCTGGTTAAAATATCTGTACAGATATATTAAAAAAATGACTTTCTTCATTGATTTATGGATTGGTGTTCAAACGGTGAAGTCTACATTCTCTACACATCTAATTCTAATAATGGGACACGGTGATTAGCTAATAAGTAGTTTATCCACAACTCAATGAGTTATAGATGAACAACTTTCATAGAGATGCTCCTTGAGTAATCCATGTGTTTTGCATGAGATTTTAGAAACTCAAATTATTAAAATAAAAAACTCAAATATATCTTGTTCCTAATCGAGGGCTTAAAGTCAAAAATTGTTATCTAAAAAAGTGTTTTTCGTTTTTTTGTAGGTTTCTCTATTTTTCATTCTCAGAACATTGTGAATCTTTTCTAATTTCTTCTTAAATCACCAGTGAGTTTAACGTCAACTACATAAAGTTGTCCCTTTTTAATGCTTTTCAAGATAATACCTAAAAATTTTAGCATCACCATAATCAATATAAACATAAAGTACACAACATTATGTTATTAATAAACATTTGCTTTATAATGTTACAAACTAATAAGAAGCGTTTTTTGGCTCTCTTGAAAAGTTACAATTTGGTAGATGGTGTTTGACTTACGGCCCTTGTAATGATATGAATGTCGAGGACTGCCTGTATCATTTTTGACAGCTTATGGACTACACTGTATCTTCTCCATACTTTTGGTTGCAAAGAAAACTATCTTCATACAAAAAATATATCCACAAACGTAAGTATGTACAAGAATATAATAATATCAGTGCTCAAATATTATTTTACGGATATTGTAATTAAAATAAATATGTGTCAAGAAGTTATTTTGATGACCACTAAGGGCGCATTTGCTTTCAAGGATATTCTTTCAGTACCCATTAACCTCGATAATCAGAATCCTTGGTCAGGGCCAGACGTTTTTCTGCACCGAGCCAGTTTGAATTTTTCCACCTTAGTTTTAGAAGTTCAAAATTGATTTATTATAAATATTCTTAGTCACATCATCAGAACTGTGAGTGTACTCTTTTGAATTTGCCATGACTAGCGGCCTGGCACCCCTCTTGTACTTCCATGTGGCCAAAGAGAAAAATAAATAAGGTATTTTGCCAATCAGATAAATAGTATTTATTTTTATACAAGTCATAAATTTACATTCAAACATTCTAAAAGCGTAGATATGTCAACAATTTCTTCAGTTTGTAGTTTTTTATTTTTAGTATTTGAGTTAACAGCTTTCGATGCAATCTGAATTTCTTCTTTCCAGTTTGATATCAATTTCTTAGAGCAAAAGATGACTTCGTTAACTTCGGATTCCAATTTGTAAGATGCCATGTTGTTAAATACAGTTTTTAAATTATTTAATACATCTTTCTGCACATTTTCATCTCGGCATACCAAATTGAGTATGAAGAACCCTGAAACAAAATATTCAATAAAGCGTCTAATTGGATTAATCTGTATACAATACAGTCATAAGAGGTAGATAGAAACACACTTGAAGGTTAAGAAAAACTCGAACATTCAGTATAAGTAATCAACGGATTGTCAAAAATGAATGTAAATGGTGAGTGTCTCTAATCATGTTCATCTTTGAGAAGAATTAAGATTTTAGTAATTCAAAGATAGAATAAGGAACAACTGTGTTTTGATATTTATTATATGTTATAGTATTAATGGCAAATATGAGATGGTTGTTTAGGTAATTTCAATAAAAGAATCATAAGACATGTAAAAGAAAAGATACCAAAATCATTAAGTGATTACCATTATGCAGAAAACATGTTTCCCCATGTCATAAGCTACCGAGATAGAATAAGAAATACATACAACATTCGACTGTTTCTATTAACCGAACACAATGCAAACTATTTTTTTCATGGTACCTACCGGTTTCTTTTAAGCAGCAATTGACATTATCCAAAACTTTTTTGTCTACAAATTGCTTAGGAGGACATGACATTCCTACATTGGTATCTTTACTGTCAACATCGAACAAAATTGCATCGTATTTGAAACCTGAAAAAGAGAAAGAAAATAATTTAAAAAATGAACATGATAATCTTTTGTTTTAATAAAAATAATAATTACAAGTGTCCCAACTAAATAAACGATTCTAGTGGTAAGATAAATCAATAAAAATATAACATTTTTCATGGAAAAAAACATTAATTGGAATATTTTTTTTAATTATTTCATATTTATTCACCTTTCTTTTTTGCAGTTTCCAGGAAAACAATTCCATCTTCAATTGAAACTTTCAGCCTGTCATCTACATTCAGTCCAAAATACTGTTGTGCAACAGTCAGCATGGCTTCATCGATATCCACAGCAATCAATTTAACATTTTCGAAACATTCGTGCAAGAAAGTACAGAGCCCACCTCCTCCTAGCCCAATTATGGCAACATTTCCTTGCGACTTCTTATTCTTACGAACGGCTAGCTCGACTCCAACGGTCATATATACATGGTGACTGCATGCTAAATAACCAGAATCGATTTGTATCAGTTTATCTCCAGACTTATTAGCTAGAAATAAAAAAAATATTTATCAATTTAAGTACACAAACCTTATATCCTAATAAAAACACAATAATCCTTTGTACTTCATTCCACTTTATTTAATATGTCAGGACCGGTTTCGCTCATTGCGAGCATTGTCAACTGATAAGAAATATAATTTAACAATGCTATTTATACAAAATTGAAAAGTTATACACAACAATTGGCATTGAAAAGAAATTGCCAATTACATTAAAGTGATTCTAAAATAACACAAAATTAAAATGTCCAACACATCTAACATATAATTAAAAAGTCATCCCAGATTAATAAATGCAGAATGCGATTGAAAGTAATTACAAACATAATTAAATGTTTGTAATTACTGAAAAATCAGTTAACAATGCTCGCAATGAGCGAAACCGGTCCTGACATATTAAATAAAGTGGAATGAAGTACAAAGGATTATTGTGTTTTTATTAATATAATGCCTTTCCACCAAGTATTGACAGTGAACACCCTAAAAGTAACCTTATATCCCTCAAAATTAGACGCTGCTGGATGTTTTATAGCCTAGTTGTAAGAACTTCGCTTAGCAATCATCAGGTTCTAGAATCGACTCTGCAAGTCAAACTATGAAAAATATATCTTTTGTGAAAGTGATTGGGAGCAAAAATGGATCCAAAAGCATCCAGCGTATTGCAAATTTGCTTTAATGGCATATTCTATCATTGTATTATTTAAAAAATATTTAAATACCTGGAATTATTTATTCGAAATAAGATCGAGTAAGAGGTTGTATTTTTATTTTTTTTACGCGATTTATTGATTCTTTTTTATGCGATATATAACTTCATTCTCTAAGCTCCATATTTTTGAATGATGAAAGTAAGATTGTATGGGAAATTCATATTCTATTTATATTAAAGAACTGGATTTAGCAACAATGGCGTGTTAACCAACATTCCCACTAATTTTTCTATTGTGTGTGCGGACCATCAACTTCTGTTTGCAGTCAATTTTCAGCAAAATAAAAAATGTGTGCAAATATAAAAGTTTGGTGAAACAAACTTATTTTTACAATATTTCTGTGGCCTTGTGCGGGGATGGAAAAACGGGAACATTGGTGTTAACATATTAACACAATTAAAAACAAAAATTCTTATAGAATATGTATAAGATAAGCTCCCCTGAAATATCTGTAGTACCTGCCCAAGCCAGGACAATCATCATTATTAGAATAGGGATGTTTCATCTTACTTTCATAAAATAATCATCGGTATCTGAAAAAAGTTTCTTAGCAAACCTGGCTTAATTCTGCATTCTGACTGAATCACAAACTGGTTGTCGAGGAAAATTAATCGCCTATAAGAGTATTTGTCTCCTTTTCCTATCTCTTCAACAACAAAATGTCCAGAAAATTCTGAAAATCCTTTGTGAATTTGATTTCTATAGCCAACATCACTTCCCAGGGATATGAAAGGAATCTGTAAATAGATTTTAAAAAGCTTATTAGAAAACAATTTCCAAAAAAAGGGTAGAAAATTTATGGACAGATAATATTAGACAGACCTGACCAGTCAACTCCTTCGGCGCTAATGTTTTAACACTGCTTGATAATTCCTCTTGGACAGCTTTCAGATCACCATACTTTTGATCTCGAACCATACTTATCACAGCTAAGCGTTCAAAACCGGCTGACTTGAGTAGTTCTTTCCTGCCTTGTGTTGTGGAAAACATCCAATCCAATTCTCTAAAATGCAGATTTAAACTATATTTGTACCCTTAGTATTACTGACTACTAAACATGAATCACTAATGTGCGAATCGACTCTATGAATAAAAAAATAAATCTCTCTTCTTGATAGATTCTCTTTGTAAGTTAAATGACATTTCATAAAGTTGTGTAGGATAGCCATATAAAGATTTAACTTTTTTATATGTTAACATTACTCGTAATTTATTTTAGAGCTTACATCTGTTTGAAAGAACAAGTGAGGACCTCAATTGCAAAACCTACCTAAACACCATGTTTGATTTTTTTCAAATTTTGATGCCAACTTGTTCTCTATCTACACTATCAATAATTTCCGAATCCAAAACCTCTCTAAATACAGAGAAAACGCATTTACAAAAACGTGTCCAGTTCTTGTCCCAAAGAGCAAGAAAGAAAGAAACAAAAGTCACATCTGTATCGAAAAACAATGTTGCCATTTAAGGCCATTAACAATAAAACAATTGATATTACGGGTTACCTGATAACAAAATTTAAACACAATTAATTTAGCTACACATTTTAAAATTATGCCAGTTTTCATCACAAAAGTGGTAGTGGGAGCGGGTGATAATAAACCCTACATAATAATATAATAATACATATGCCACGTAAACGTGGGTGAGTTCCGACGAATACTATTTTTTAGGTATTAAAGGTAGAGTTCGTCGGAGCTTACTCAGTTGATTTCCTTGCACATTTTTTCTACTGCTTTTAATATTAAATTGTACTATTTTTTTTTCTTCATTGTAAAAGTTTTAAATTTATAATTTGTCAACCTTGTGCAATGTTAATTAAATGAAATAAACAAATTATCACCTAATTTTAAAAACAAGTCGAAACAACCACCTTTCGAAAAAATGTAAGGTATAACAATTCTCCACCTAACAAATGATTTGTTTTCTCTCGCTATCAGATATTAATTGACAAAGAAATGTTAGATAAGGAAAAGAAGAGATGATTCCTAATTTTCTGAGACCTTTTAGTACAAATATTAGCTCATTTGGATTCATGCTTACTGACTTCAAAATATAGCAAGACATCTATATTTTGTAAGGAATCTTACTAAATTAAATCACATTATCAAAAAAATTATTAAAGTTATTATTATTAAATTAAAGTATAATTAATTATGAACACGGGAAAAACATTCAGTTTTACCTTCCTTGTGGAACAATAAATGCTGCAAATTTCTTAAGGCCTTTTGATTTTGGTTGATCAAGGACATATATTGAATAGCTTAATTTGCTTTCACCAGGTCTGAAGACATCTAAATATACCTGAAATATAAAGAAGTTTGGTATGATTAAAAATACAAGTGATAAATCCATAAAAATTTTATCCCGTCATTCTCAACACCTGGTTTCAATTTAACATAAGTTATAATTCAATATTTCAATAAGATTATCAAGTCTTAATCGGTAAAGTATTAAATATATTAAGGTGTATGTTACTAACATCGCATATCTTAGTGATTCCGATTCTGTAGCATAAAAGCGTCGTAAAACAAAATAAACATGAAAGCAAAGAGAAAATCTCTATGGTGCATAATTTGAAGAATAGATTAATCAACTTAAAAAATAATGTAGCTACTGCCAGTTACGATTTAAGCCGGAGTAATATTTGTAATGGTCCCCCGTTCTTTACCTCTCCTAATCCAACGAGACTGTTGTTGGCCATTCCACTTGTGACCAAAGATGCTTGTTGGGCTGTTTGCACAGCAGTTATTATTTCACCAGGTGAAGATAATCTTTGGATCTTGTCGCCGGCCATACATACCTCTAGCACTCTTAACTGGAATAATAATAATCAAAATCAGAATTTTATCAAGTAAAATGTTATGCAATTCAATTGGTAGTGTTAATTTTGTTGAACTTGTTCGCCACTTAGACATTTAACACTCTTCAAAAGCATATCTGATGTGTTCATATCTTTATCATGCAAGTATCCTCTAGTTTTATCAATGCACCCTATGGATAGTATACCTTATATCAGCGATTTCCAACCTGGGAGGCGGGAACCATTTAAACTATTTATTTTCCCCTTAAAACGTGTCTTTATCACTATATGAAATAAAGGATGGGGTGGCGCAAGGATATTTTTTTATTCAAAGGGAGGCGCAGTAACATAAAGGTTGGAAACCGTTGCCTTATATAGTAAAATGCCTTCAGTATATAAACTAAATTCTATTTATTCATTCATAGATTTTAAAGTTTTACAAGCCTGCATGTGATATCTAAAAATTTTTTTCAATAAATAATTGTCTAAAATTGCGAAAATTTGAAACGTGTAAGTCAATTATAATTCATGATGAAAAGGGTGTTCATAACATTAAACAGGCCTTGATCTTTCTTGCTTTAATTCATTTTATCAATAATCTAGTTCCTGTGTTGGCAGTATCGAGTATGAAAAGTTTTTCAGAACACATTATGCTGCGTTCAATTCTAACGCAGCATAATAACGTCTCGGTTGCTCTTTGGAAGTGATAGATGTAAGTATTCTGAAATACTTTTTATACTTAACTCGATACTGCCAAATTAAGACTTGTTGCACTCTACGGAACCAGAGTATCGATATTAACTGAGGAACATGCTAATTGATTCTAAATGAATAATTTTTCTTACCGATGACTTCATATTTTTAAATTTAGTCGCTATTATTGCAAATACCGGCATTACGGTACTTTCGCCACTTTCGGCTGTTTTCTGTTCTACTTCATGACACCGCACGATTCTCAAGAAGAAATCTGTATTGGTAAAATAATTCACTATTTTTTTAAGAATTTGTTCTTGCAGCAGCGATATGCAAATGTATCTTCCGCCTGTTCGAAGTACTCGGCTAATCTCATTGAAGAATTTATCAATTCTTTCTTGTACTTCTTCAGTATCATCGGGCATCAGGGCGTCAAGTGTCCCTTTGTCCAAAACCACAGTGAATTTATCATCCGCATATGTCATATTCAACGCGTCCATATGCAAAAATTCCATTTCTGGTTTATCCTTATGAAGTGCTTTCATTTGCTTGATAACAACTTGTGAAATATCAATATTTGAGATATTTTTGTATCCTACGCTGTAAAGGTCAGCACTGAGAGTTGAATTACCGCATCCAATCATGAGTATTTCATCTTTGTTTTTTATGTATTTGTGCAGAATTCCGCATAACTCTGGATATTCTCCATACCTAGGAAAATGCAGGTAAGTATGTTACAGTATATGAATAATTCTTTTAGTTTTTTTTTTCAATTAAGAAAAGCATAACTAAACTAATGGTTTTCTGTGATAAAGAATGTTGTGAAAGTTTGGAGGTTAAAAATTGTATAAACTGTATACGAAATAAAAATAAGTACCATTCAAAAGCTTTTGATCCTCTTTTTTTGAAAAAAGAATTCCAATAGTCTTTTTCGCCGAAATCTAAATGACTTTTTGGAAGTAAGTTCATGTTGAAATAATGTAAATAAAATTTTATACGTTAGTCTTCAAGGCATGAAGTTGACATTTGAAATTAGGGAAATTAGTTTGACAGGTGAGAAATTCAGCACCATAGACTAATAATTGACAAGCGTATGAGTTTTTAATTCACAATAAAAATATTTCTTATTATTTTTTTACAAGAAAATTCAAAACAACTGTATTTTTTTCATATTTGTTTGAAATAGGATATTATTACTAATGAATAAAAAAAAATCAATTGCTAAGTGCTCGTTAGCAAAGAAGATTTCTTCGTTACTTTTTTTCCAAGTAATATAATATGTAGTTTAAAAAAATCAACAGATGGCATTTATAAAATTTAAGATTTCATAAAATATGTTAATAAATTCAATTTTTCTTGTATTACATTATTGAATCAATTAAGCATTAGGTATTTTGGAATATATGCTGTTTTAATTCAGTTCATTCATTTTCAGTTGTGAATTTTAAAAAACAGAAGGCTAAAATTTTCTTCTTTTGACATACAATAATTACATAATTGAATATTGATTACTGTAAACTGTTATTTAAAAATATAAAACATAATTCGTAGTGTTTTTTTAAATTATTTTATGGAGACCGAAATCGACTTTTTGGCGAAGCAAACTAATTGAAAATAGTAAAATTAACGATATAAAAATAAACCATTTAATAGTTTCAACGGTCTAATGTGCGTTATTATTAGCCAAAAAGGGTATTTGGAAGCCAATGTAAAACATATTTCTTGATATAAAAAATGTGTTCTTTGAAACAATCAAGTTATGTTCGAAGGCATGCATGTCTGTGATGTCTAAGCTTCCCTCTAACCCAGCGATTTCCAACCTGGGAGGCGTGGACTATTGCAAAGGGAGGCGCGAAGAGTCCAAAATATTTATTCTTACTCTTTAAATCGTGTCTTTATTACTATGTGAAATAAAGGATGGGAAGGAGCGAAGATATTTTTTTCTTCAAAGGGAGGCGCAGAGATAAAGGTTGAAAACCACTGCTTTAACCCATCCTATCGTAAAAAACGATAAACTAACCACTAGAACTTTCCTAGCCATATCCTTTTGTCCAAATTCCATTGAAAAGAAAAGAAAAAGAGCGATTGAGACAGGGGTGGGTTGGAAGGGTCTCGGAGGGACTCGCGAGAGCACCTTGTTAAATATGAAAAAAAACAATATTCTCAAATTAAATCAATACCTAACTGCAATTTCTTACATATTATCTACGACCTCTTCAGTATACAGTTTAAAACATGAAATTTGAGCAAAAAGAATAGTAGAAACCTATTTCTGAGTAAATTTTATCTTTTGCAATCTGAGATTGGTAAATATTTTTTTCATCTGTTGGTATTAATTATTTTAGTGTTTATTACGGAATGTCTCATAAAAAAATTCTATTTAGTTACATTCACCTGATTTAACAACTATTGTGTATAATTCTTTAAAAGTGATAACATGATTCGCCCTTCCCAGAACACTGCAAATACTTCTGAAATGAAATGATCTTAACGATCTCCTTGTTAATAAATGCATTGGCAGCTCGCCGCTGGACTGAAAAACTGACTACCAAGCAATTACCGTAGATAACTTCTTCAAAAGTAAGCTAAATGCGGATTCCAAATGGTCCTCCCTTATTGAGAGCGGACATTGTAATATATATTCACATAATAATATTATTATTACAGATTAATCATTCGTCACACTCACATATTATTTAATATTAACAATTATGTAAATTGATGTTTTGTACAATGTAAACTTATAATACATTAATTTATTGATAATATGGTTCATTAATTTCATTTCCTTAATTTTCAGTTTGTAGAGTTTGCGGATTTTGAGTCATATGTGAATAAATTTGATATGACGGTAATCAATTTATTTTCCATACAAACGTGCTGAAACGTTGTTCTAGTTTTATTAAAAAGTATATATTACTTAACTACATATTCAAAGGTTTAGTGAGCATTGTCTAGTCACTAGTGCAATGTAATATTATCGCGATGTAAGGCTTCTGTCACCCCAACAATTCCGCGTATAAGGGTAAGTTGCAGTCGAGTGGGTAAGGGTGTATCGTAATGGAAATCTCATTAGTGATTTTCCGGCATGGCTGTGATGATATATTATATACTATTAACTCACTCCTTTCAACAGGTACGAATTGGTTAAAATTGTGTTTTCCTTGCTTAGTAAATAGAAAGAAACTTAATTGGTGTGCTAAATAAATTTGGAAGCAACTACAGATTGCTTCTAAGTCGATTTCTTTTTAATCTGAACGATACTTTTTCGGTGCAATAATTATTATAATAGCCCAAAGTCAGGATATAAAAATAACTGCACATAAGTCTTATTCCGTATTAAAGATGGCGTCGAATAAAAGTACATAGATTTACCTATTTTTACGTGATACCAAGACTGGAACAGATATAACATGGCAAAATCTTGAGCAATGGCTCATGAATCATGATATACGAATGACAATCATTTGAAAAATGTTCAACGCCTATACGACAAGAATAACATGCTGTAAATACGAATCGTGTATTGCCGATACGATGATAGTTTTGAGAAATATTATATTATATTCAGAAGTACACATTCCATTCATTTTAATTTAAATGACGAGACCGGCTTATAATAAGGATAAAAATATCAAAATATTTAGCGACAGAACTAGGCAGATGGCATACGCCGAAATAGCTAAAATAAACTTAAATTTTAAAAAAATGTAGAACTAAATACTTTGATATTTGTAATTTTAACCTTATTACAATGTTGTAAATGCCAATCCAATCAATAAGACCGGCTTAACTCAGTAAATGAAGATTTTCCACTGTTCATCGTACTTTTTCCAATAACTTATTATACATATTTGTCTATATCAGGGATGCCCAACTGAAATCATTTGGTGGGCAAAATATAATAATGATGGGCCACACATAAATATTTTAAGATTTAATAATACCATGATTTTTTTTTTAAATTTATGATAAACAAACACCTCGCAATTTAAATATATTTTTTTTTAACAAAATCCTTTTACCATTTATTTTTGTTGTATGATTTTTTAATGGCGATCGGTAATTTGGACGTCCTGTTTCGACACTTCGATTTTACGATTTTCAACATTGATAAAAATAAACGATAGGTTGTATCAAATGCAGCTATAATGCAAATTGCTAATTGCCTTAATTTCATAAATTTATCTTATATAAAAGATATATATTATGTTTGATCAAATTCTTGCATTATATTTAGTATTATGTATTATACCAATAAAAAATGTATGGAAATTTGAAAACCTTGAAAGGGCCTCACGAAACCTTTAATAGGGCTAAATATGGCCCGCGGGCCAAGGTTTGGGCATGCATAGTCTATATCTTTCTACCAACTTTTCAATTATTGCAACATAATATGTTTGAATTATTTTATTTCAGTGATCTCTTTTGTATTTCGTTTGTGATAGTATTTCACAGTATTTTGATAATAAAATTATGTCTTTATTTTAAATTAATTAGTATTAAGACTAAGTATTTATATGCGACATTACAGACAGTTTTTGTTAATTGATTTTTCAATCGATTTATGGGTTGATGTTTGAAGGCTATTTCACCAATCCTATCCTAAAAACGGGTGTAACATGAATGATTATCTGACCGCTACTCCCAGGGCCGGCGTCACCATAGAGGCGAAATAGGCAACCGCCTAGGGCGCAAACCATTAGGGGGCGCACAAATGCAATATTAAAATGATTTTTGTGTAAAGAAAGTAAGACAGTATCTTGTTTTCGGAAAAAGACAGTATAATTTTTAAAAAAAAAGAGGTTGAGGAACTGAGTAACAAACAGTTATGTATGAAAACTTCTGTTAAAGCATTAATAGATCATATGCTCCACATTGAGAGCGGACATAGTTATATATATAAAAAAACTATTTATAATGATCCCGAATTGTTATTTTTATTTCGAAAAAAATTAGGACGATCTGTTTAATTAGGGGGCGCGCCAATAACCGTTGCCTAGGGCGTCAAATAATCTCGCGCCGGCACTGGCTACTCCTTTTCTAGTCCTATCATTTTATCTCTACCGTCTTTGAAAAAAGAGAGGTTGAGCATCTGAGTAACAAGCAGTTCTTGCAAACAAAACTTATGTTTAGATAAACTTCGTTATGAGTCCATGGTGGAATTTTTTTTTGCGATCTACGGTTCTGCTTTGGCTATATATTTCCTTTGCGCCTTTGTATCGGTGGCTTCTAAGGTTTCTGCTTTTCTGGCCAATAAGCTCATTACGAAATCATGCAGGCAACTGGATTTAAAAGTGAAGGGTGGAAGGTATAGGGTTGAAGTCGCGAAAGGCTTCGTCGTGCCGTTGGCCGATACTGCTATTCTTATCCAATAATGAGTGATTAAACACAGAGGGTGATTTGGCTTATGTGCACCAGTATATTATTATTTTAATCTTTTACATATTATGTATGTTCATGGTTGCTTTTTTAATAATTAAAATTGTAACGTAGATCTAACGGCAGCATACTCTGGCATGGAAAAAACATATAGTATCTGTTGTAGGAATGAACACAATACTTATATCTAAAGTTATGATATTTTTTCAATTTAAAGTAGAATTCACTAAGCAAAGATTATAATAACTATAGGATAGGTTATGAAATAAAAGAAAACATAACACTTTATAATTAAAGTCCAGAAGGAACAATGTAGGTTTATTTAAATTTAAGTGTGAAATTTCTTATATTTTTGTATTAAATATTACCCACTGACCATTGTTTGACCATCTTGGAAATAGTTACTGTTAATATGTTAAATTAAATGCAATATTGTAAGTAGCCAAAATACGCATTACATGATAAACTTTTTATTAATTGATTTGGCATTTACTTGGTAGAACTCCATTTATAACAGATTAAAATAACAAAGTATTTTAGCTCTACAGTTTTTAATAATTTTATTCGTTGATAGCTATTTCGGCTTGCGCCATCGTCAGAACTATGTAAACTAAACATAGTTCTGACGATGGCGCAAGCCGAAATAGCCATCAACGAATAAAATTATTAAAAACTGTAGAGCTAAAATACTTTGTTATTTTAATCTGTGATAAACTTTTCATATCGACTGTGGAAAGGAAAAAGGACGTAACCCTCAGTTTTTCCAAAACAGGCTTTTTTTCGATTATGACAATGTATCTATATATTAATAGCCGATAATGTCCGTATGTTTGTCTGAGTGTAAGATGTCCTCGATTTCCCCTCCCCCTCCTCCTCCTGCCAAGCCGCGCTGTCACTTTTTATTCATACTTAAGACATATTTTTCCAATATACACTGTTACTTATGATTTTCCTCGATTTCCTCTCCTCCTCCCCCTCCCCCACATGTCGCGATTTCACCTTTTCGATGACGTCAAGAAAGACGGTCTTCTTCCCCCCACCCCTGCCCGCTATCGCCATTCATTCATTTTTATCTGACGTCTACATGTGAATATTTGAAGTCATGATATTAAGTAAAAACAATTAATTTTCGTACTAACCAAAAATATTCTCTGTCAAGCTGGGGATCGAACTCGGGTCCCAAGTTTTCATTCTCATCGTTCGAGCTAATATCCAATGCTCCACATTGCGATTGAAATTGGTGAAGTAAAACGTTTCTTTAATTTAAAAAACTCAAAGCAAGAGAAGCAAGTGCATTCTTAGTGCACCTACAATGCCATCTGTATTTGAAACATTGCACTAAACGAATTTGAATAATTATCTTTTTTCGAAATATATTTGTTTGTATACTTGAAACATTTGCAGGGTTGTCGATATTGGATTTGGCAGCACTGCAGGACAGCTCAATTATGAATTGTATGAATATATTCAATTATAATATATTTATTTTATCAAAATTTAAAAAAATATATATTTTTTATATATGTAAAGCAAATATAAAATACGATATTTTTCATACATTTTGGACAAAATATTGAATATTTTTATGGAATTTTTCATACTTTGGCAATGTCTTAGGTCGAATACTTTTGGACATTTTACATAGCTTTTTATTATCTATATATTAATAGTCGATAAAATAATCACAATTCACAAATCACAACCCACAATTCACAAATCACAACCCACAAATGTATGCGTACTGATGTCCCAAAATTAAAAAATTTACGACATCTGTTCTGCTACTACTGCAAAAATTCGATAATTCACGAAATTTCTGCTACTACGAAAAATGGTTGTTAGCAAACTTGAGCATTATTCCAAATATTAAATAATTTACGTAATTTCTGCTCCTACGAAAAATGGTTGTTAGCAAACTTGGACATTATTCCAAATATTAAATAATTTACGAAATTTCTGCTTCTACGAAAAATGGTTGTTAGCAAACTTGAACATTATTCCAAATATTAAATAATTTACGAAATTTCTGCTCCTACGAAAAATGGTTGTTATCAAACTTGAACATTATTCCAAAAATTCAATAAATTACGAAATTTCTGCTACTACTAAAAATGGTTGTTAGCAAACTTGAACATTATTCCAAATATTAAATAATTTACGAAATTTCTGCTACTACGAAAAATGGTTGTTAGCAAACTTAAACATTATTCCAAATATTAAATAATTTACGAAATTTCTGCTCCTACGAAAAATGGTTGTTAGCAAACTTGAACATTATTCCAAAAATTCAATAATTTACGAAATTTCTGCTACTACGAAAAATGGTTGTTAGCAAACTTGAACATTATTCCAAATATTAAATAATTTACGAAATTTCTGCTACTACGAAAAATGGTTGTTAGCAAACTTAAACATTATTCCAAAAATTAAATAATTTACGAAATTTCTGCTACTACGAAAAATGGTTGTTAGCAAACCTAAACATTATTCCAAAAATTCAATAATTTACGAAATTTCTGCTACTACGAAAAATGGTTGTTAGCAAACTTAAAAGTTATTCCAAAATATAAAAATTTACGAAATTTCTGCTATTACGAAAAATGGTTGTTAGCAAACTTAAACATTATTCCAAATATTAAATAATTTACGAAATTTCTGCTACTACGAAAAATGGTTGTTAGCAAACTCAAACATTATTTCAAATATTAAATAATTTACGAAATTTCTGCTCCTACGAAAAATGGTTGTTAGCAAACTCAAACATTATTTCAAATATTAAATAATTTACGAAATTTCGGCTACTACGAAAAATGATTGATAGCAAACTTGAACATTATTCCAAATATTAAATAATTTACGAAATTTCGGCTCCTACGAAAAATGGTTGTTAGCAAACTTGAACATTATTCCAAAAATTAAATAATTTACGAAATTTCGGCTACTACGAAAAATGGTTGTTAGCAAACTTAAAAGTTATTCCAAAATATAATAATTTACGAAATTTCTGCTATTACGAAAAATGGTTGTTAGCAAACTTAAACATTATTCCAAATATTAAATAATTTACGAAATTTCTGCTACTACGAAAAATGGTTGTTAGCAAACTCAAACATTATTTCAAATATTAAATAATTTACGAAATTTCTGCTTCTACGAAAAATGATTGTTAGCAAACTTGAACATTATTCCAAATATTAAATAATTTACGAAATTTCTGCTCCTACGAAAAATGGTTGTTAGCAAACTTGAACATTATTCCAAAAATTCAATAATTTACGAAATTTCTGCTACTACAAAAAATGGTTGTTAGCAAACTTGAACATTATTCCAAATATTAAATAATTTACTAAATTTCTGCTCCTACGAAAAATGGTTGTTAGCAAACTTGAACTTTATTCCAAAAATTCAATAATTTACGATATTTTGGCTACTACGACAAATGGTTGTTAGCAAACTTAAACTTTATTCCAAAAATTTAATAATTTACGATATTTCTGCTCCTACGAAAAATGGTTGTTAGCAAACTTGAACATTATTCCAAAAATTCAATAATTTACGAAATTTCTGCTACTACGAAAAATGGTTGTAAGCAAACTTGAACATTATTCCAAATATTAAATAATTTACTAAATTTCTGCTCCTACGAAAAATGGTTGTTAGCAAACTTGAATTTGATTCCGAAAATTCAATAATTTACGATATTTCGGCTATTACGAAAAATGGTTGTTAGCAAACTTAAACTTTATTCCAAAAATTCAATAATTTACGAAATTTCTGCTACTACGAAAAATGGTTGTTAGCAAACTTAAACATTATTTCAAATATTAAATATTTTACGAAATTTCTACTCTTACGAAAAATGGTTGTTAGCAAACATGAACATTATTCTAAATATTAAATAATTTACGAAATTTCGGCTACTACGAAAAATGGTTGTTAGCAAACTTGAACTTTATTCCAAAAATTCAATAATTTACGATATTTCGACTACTACGACAAATGGTTGTTAGCAAACTTGAACATTATTCCAAATATTAAATAATTTACTAAATTTCTGCTCCTACGAAAAATGGTTGTTAGCAAACTTGAATTTTATTCCGAAAATTCAATAATTTACGATATTTCGGCTATTACGAAAAATGGTTGTTAGCAAACTTAAACTTTATTCCAAATATTAAATAATTTACTAAATTTCTGCTCCTACGAAAAATGGTTGTTAGCAAACTTGAACTTTATTCCAAAAATTCAATAATTTACGATATTTCGGCTACTACGACAAATGGTTGTTAGCAAACTTAAACTTTATTCCAAAAATTGAATATTTTACGAAATTTCTGCTCCTACGAAAAATGGTTGTTAGCAAACTTGAATTTTATTCCGAAAATTCAATAATTTACGATATTTCGGCTATTACGAAAAATGGTTGTTAGCAAACTTAAACTTTATTCCAAAAATTCAATAATTTACGAAATTTCTGCTACTACGAAAAATGGTTGTTAGCAAACTTAAACATTATTTCAAATATTAAATATTTTACGAAATTTCTACTCTTACGAAAAATGGTTGTTAGCAAACATGAACATTATTCTAAATATTAAATAATTTACGAAATTTCGGCTACTACGAAAAATGGTTGTTAGCAAACTTGAACTTTATTCCAAAAATTCAATAATTTACGATATTTCGGCTACTACGACAAATGGTTGTTAGCAAACTTGAACATTATTCCAAATATTAAATAATTTACGAAATTTCTGCTCCTACGAAAAATGGTTGTTAGCAAACTTGAACATTATTCCAAAAATTCAATAATTTACGAAATTTCTGCTACTACGAAAAATGGTTGTTAGCAAACTTGAATTTTATTCCGAAAATTCAATAATTTACGATATTTCGGCTATTACGAAAAATGGTTGTTAGCAAACTTAAACTTTATTCCAAATATTAAATAATTTACTAAATTTCAGCTCCTACGAAAAATGGTTGTTAGCAAACTTGAACTTTATTCCAAAAATTCAATAATTTACGATATTTCGGCTACTACGACAAATGGTTGTTAGCAAACTTAAACTTTATTCCAAAAATTTAATAATTTACGATATTTCGGCTACTACGAAAAATGGTTGTTAGCAAACTTGAACATTATTCCAAAAATTAAATAATTTACGAAATTTCGGCTACTACGAAAAATGGTTGTTAGCAAACTTAAAAGTTATTCCAAAATATAATAATTTACGAAATTTCTGCTCCTACGAAAAATGGTTGTTAGCAAACTTGAATTTTATTCCGAAAATTCAATAATTTACGATATTTCGGCTATTACGAAAAATGGTTGTTAGCAAACTTAAACTTTATTCCAAATATTAAATAATTTACTAAATTTCTGCTCCTACAAAAAATGGTTGTTAGCAAACTTGAACTTTATTCCAAAAATTCAATAATTTACGATATTTCGGCTACTACGACAAATGGTTGTTAGCAAACTTAAACTTTATTCCAAAAATTGAATATTTTACGAAATTTCTGCTCCTACGAAAAATGGTTGTTAGCAAACTTGAATTTTATTCCGAAAATTCAATAATTTACGATATTTCGGCTATTACGAAAAATGGTTGTTAGCAAACTTAAACTTTATTCCAAAAATTCAATAATTTACGAAATTTCTGCTACTACGAAAAATGGTTGTTAGCAAACTTAAACATTATTTCAAATATTAAATATTTTACGAAATTTCTACTCTTACGAAAAATGGTTGTTAGCAAACATGAACATTATTCTAAATATTAAATAATTTACGAAATTTCGGCTACTACGAAAAATGGTTGTTAGCAAACTTGAACTTTATTCCAAAAATTCAATAATTTACGATATTTCGGCTACTACGACAAATGGTTGTTAGCAAACTTGAACATTATTCCAAATATTAAATAATTTACGAAATTTCTGCTCCTACGAAAAATGGTTGTTAGCAAACTTGAACATTATTCCAAAAATTCAATAATTTACGAAATTTCTGCTACTACGAAAAATGGTTGTTAGCAAACTTGAATTTCATTCCGAAAATTCAATAATTTACGATATTTCGGCTATTACGAAAAATGGTTGTTAGCAAACTTAAACTTTATTCCAAATATTAAATAATTTACTAAATTTCTGCTCCTACGAAAAATGGTTGTTAGCAAACTTGAACTTTATTCCAAAAATTCAATAATTTACGATATTTCGGCTACTACGACAAATGGTTGTTAGCAAACTTAAACTTTATTCCAAAAATTTAATAATTTACGATATTTCGGCTACTACGAAAAATGGTTGTAAGCAAACTTGAACTTTATTCCAAAAATTCAATAATTCACGAAATTTCTGCTACTACGAAAAATGGTTGTTAGCAAACTTGAACATTATTCCAAAAATTGAATATTTTACGAAATTTCTGCTCCTACGAAAAATGGTTGTTAGCAAACTTGAATTTTATTCCGAAAATTCAATAATTTACGATATTTCGGCTATTACGAAAAATGGTTGTTAGCAAACTTAAACTTTATTCCAAAAATTCAATAATTTACGAAATTTCTGCTACTACGAAAAATGGTTGTTAGCAAACTTAAACATTATTTCAAATATTAAATATTTTACGAAATTTCTACTCTTACGAAAAATGGTTGTTAGCAAACATGAACATTATTCTAAATATTAAATAATTTACGAAATTTCGGCTACTACGAAAAATGGTTGTTAGCAAATTTGAACTTTATTCCAAAAATTCAATAATTTACGATATTTCGGCTACTACGACAAATGGTTGTTAGCAAACTTGAACATTATTCCAAATATTAAATAATTTACGAAATTTCTGCTCCTACGAAAAATGGTTGTTAGCAAACTTGAACATTATTCCAAAAATTCAATAATTTACGAAATTTCTGCTACTACGAAAAATGGTTGTTAGCAAACTTGAATTTTATTCCGAAAATTCAATAATTTACGATATTTCGGCTATTACGAAAAATGGTTGTTAGCAAACTTAAACTTTATTCCAAATATTAAATAATTTACTAAATTTCTGCTCCTACGAAAAATGGTTGTTAGCAAACTTGAACTTTATTCCAAAAATTCAATAATTTACGATATTTCGGCTACTACGACAAATGGTTGTTAGCAAACTTAAACTTTATTCCAAAAATTCAATAATTTACGATATTTCGGCTACTACGACAAATGGTTGTTAGCAAACTTAAACTTTATTCCAAAAATTCAATAATTTACGATATTTCGGCTACTACGAAAAATGGTTGTTAGCAAACTTAAACATTATTTCAAATATTAAATATTTTACGAAATTTCTACTCCTACGAAAAATGGTTGTTAGCAAACATGAACACTATTCTAAATATTAAATAATTTACGAAATTTCGGCTACTACGAAAAATGGTTGTTAGCAAACTTGAACATTATTCCAAATATTAAATAATTTACTAAATTTCTGCTCCTACGAAAAATGGTTGTTAGCAAACTTGAACTTTATTCCAAAAATTCAATAATTTACGATATTTCGGCTACTACGACAAATGGTTGTTAGCAAACTTAAACTTTATTCCAAAAATTTAATAATTTACGATATTTCGGCTACTACGAAAAATGGTTGTAAGCAAACTTGAACTTTATTCCAAAAATTCAATAATTCACGAAATTTCTGCTACTACGAAAAATGGTTGTTAGCAAACTTAAACATTATTCCAAAAATTGAATATTTTACGAAATTTCTGCTACTACGAAAAATGGTTGTTAGCAAACATAAACATTATTCCAAAAATTAAATAATTTACGAAATTTCTGCTAACTAAAAAAATAAATAAAAATTAAATGAAATAAAATAAAATAAAATAAAATAAAATAAAATAAAATAAAATAAAATAAAATAAAATACCATAAAATAAAATTAAAATTAATACTATGCAACAAAAATCTCACGTTGCTGGGCAACGGGCTTACAGCTAGTCTAACTTAATACACGTTCTATCTAAAGGATGCGAGCTGCAAATACCGAATCAGTATGTAAATTTAGATTTTAATTTTGAAAAAGATGACCTTGTAAAAAAATAAAATCAAGAAAAAAGACTGAAATAAAGATTTTTCTTGGATAATTTCTTTAATTAATATTAGATTATGTCAATTAAACACCAGTTTAAAAATCTCCGTGCACCGTGGGACGTGTATAATTCATAATTTGCATATGGCCCAAAATCATCAAAACACGTTTTTTGCGCCTCCTGTAAAATTTGATATGTGTGGGTTGCGTCCTTTTTCCTTTCCACAATCGATATGCATACATTATAATTAAATATTTTGCTTGTTTCAATTTTGAAAAATATTTGGCACAAATTACATTACATGCCACATTGTAATAAAATAATGATTTATGCATTTAAAATATGTACGGCATATTCTGAGTACGGAGTATTCTATGTATGACAGTTCAGTGTACGAAAGACCCTGTGTTCGAAAGAATCGGTGTGCGGAGTATTCTTGTTTCGAGTAGTCTGTTCGGAGAATTCGTGTTCGGAAGAATCCGTTCACCATAGTTAACGATGTTGCATTAAATACGTTCATTTTTTGCGCATAAGTACACGATATTATATATACCTCACTGTGTAACATAACCAGATTATAATTTTGTTAATCATCAAGGCGTTATAAATATTGAAACATTAAATGTATGTAAGTACTGAACCATTGGAAAGTTTGAAGGGAGTTGGTAAATCGTTTCTGCGCGAATGGGCATAGCGTGAACACAAATTTATTATTCATATAATTGAACAGAATCCCTACATTTGCCGTGCTTTTAAAGCTTTTTATAATAATACACAGAGCACTCAAATCAAACACTAATGTCACCCAAGAGAATTCACCATTTAATATCCACTCACAGATGACGATAACGCTAATGTAATATATTTAGCTTGACCATTCATAGATTGGCTTTGTTTATCGTTAAATCGCTTTTGATTTCAGTAAGTTATTACGTACAACATTTAAAAAAGACATCAATCAAAAACGACATAGGTAGACTTTTACCAAACTTATTATTCAAACTAATTTATCGATCACTTTACGATCGTCATTAACAACTGACTCCCTGCAAATTAAACCTGTTCAAATCCAGTGGAGGTCAATTCGGGATATTGGCTAGTAAGAAAAAAAATAATGACACTCTCAGGGGCATATTCTGAATAAAACAATGTCCGTTTTTATGAAAGGTGTCTCACGGTACGTGTCCTGTTTGATTGATTGCAAAGTTACAGAGAACCTGAAAAAATGTAGTGCTTTTTTATAAAATATTGACATTACTCGTTATTTATTTTTGAGCGAGTTTCATCTATTGTGAGAAATTTCTACTATTGTTCACGATGTTAAGCTCTAAGAATAAATCCCCACTAATAAAAGTCATTAAGACCAATACAGTTTGAATGAACTCGACATAAAACAGGTAGGTAGTATTAAATGAAATCATTGATCGAGTGTTATGAAAACGTTTAATTAGGAATTTAATATCACCAAATTTTAATCACATACAATATTTAACAAACAAAATTATGAATTAACACAATAACTATTATAAAACCTAGCTTGCTCACACGATTTTATAAATGTTAAGAAAATTGATGTTAAACTCTGCGCAGAAAACAAAATGCATTTTAATTTTCTTCGAAATGGAAAAATATCAGTTCTTTCATCCCGGACGAAAAAACCACAAAAGAAAAAGAACTACAAGTGAATTTACAACTAAAGGTCTCTGGACGCAAGTTCCATTACCAGGAAGCGTCCCCCACTCACATTGTGTTCGGTTCGTGTGTAAGAAAGAAAGAAAGAAACAAAAATCACATCGGGTATCGAAAAACAATGTTGCCATTTAAGACCATGAACAATAAAACAATTGATATTACGGGTTACATGATAACAAAAATTCAAACACAATTAATTTAGCTACAAATTTTACATGTCTGCCAGTTTTCATCACAAAAGTGGTAGTAGGGGTGTGTGACTATAAACCTTACCGTAACAATATATTTGATAATGAATCGGTACGATTTTACTTGCTTGTTTAATGTGTAATAATTCCTACCAATAAAAAAATCTACTTTGGCCAAACTATCGTATTTTGGAATCAACATCTCTTCTCTAACTCAATCAATATTAACAAAACATTTATTATGGGCCCATTAGAGGTAAATTGAGCTAGGTGGTATTTAAGAAATAAATAAATTAGATGCGTTGTAATATTCTACACGTCTTAGATTTAGAGTATCGTTATAAGTGAAGTAACCTCTGCTAAAAAACATTGCAATATTGTTCTATCCTTAAAATTAAAATATAAAATCCACCAAAGCACCAAATAAAGACATGATGGTATTTAAAAGTCCAAGAAAAATGTTTTACCATTTTCCTAGTTGACTCACTTCATCTCTTACAGGCCCATATTTCCTTACTATTCAGAATTTATTATTTTTTATGGATTCGGTGGATACTTTGACAAAATTACTTTTAAATACAAAATTAAAATTAAAAGCCTTGTCATTCCATTTATTGGTTTAATACTTTTCTTTACATATGTTGTATTATTTCGACCATATAACGGCAAAATGACATAACCCACACAGAAAAAATTTAATGTATGTATGTAAATACTGGAGTAGTAGAGGCTCAAAAAACATTTTTTAATGATTTTGGGCCAAAGTCAAGATAATAAGTATACAAAACCTTGTAGTGCACGAAGACTAATAAATGGTGTTTTATTCACTCAATCTAATATTCAGTTGCTTAAGAAAAACCTTAGTGTTAGTCCTTTTTTGTACGCTTTCTTTCTCAAGCATGCATTTTTTTTTCATGCTTTACAGTTCAATTTTGATATTTATTTGGAGTTTGTAGCTTATACCTGTTTGAAAGAACAAGTGAAGACCTCAATTGCAAAACCTACCTAAATACCATTTTTGTTTTTTTTTTCAAATTTTGATGCCAACTTGTTCTCTATTTCAATATCTACACAATCAATAGATTTCCAATTTTAAAACCTCTCTAAATACAAAAAAACGTGTTTAGTCTCAAAACGTACTTAAATCCAAAAAGTTAAGTAGGTTTTGAATCTAATGCGCTCAAGTATTAAATTGTATACGATGTGATTATCGGAATAAAGCTATTTTGAAAAACTGTTGGTTACATCATTTTACCTTTCTTATAAAAGGGAGATTCAAACCCGTGAACACAGCAAACGAATACAACAAACACCCAAGAGCTTAGACATCTCGGCTTAAGGACCGACAAGTTTTTGTAAGTATCCAGTGGTGGGCTGCCAATATCTTAACAAGGGGCTCGGTAAATCTCATCCATAATGCCTTCAAGTCATGGAATATAGATGATGCATAAACCGTAGCCCGCGAGCCACATGCGGTCAGCTAGGGTCTCTTTTATTATGCAACCAAAGTTAATGTATTTTTTAAAATAAATAAAAGGGCAACCAAGTCTTGTTAAATAATACAAAATAATCTACAGAAATTGCAGTTAGGTTCTGATTTTATTTGAGACAAATGACTTTCTTATCTTAACAAGGGGCTCGCCAGCCGCACCGAAATTTATCAAGGGGCTCGCGCGAGCCCCCTCCAGCCCACCCCTATAAGGATCTATACGCCCACGATATCTATACGATTCCACGCAATCAAATATTATACATGATGATAAATTTCAAGTATATGAGTAGATCGTTTATCGAAAAATCGTAAAATTTGCAAGGCTACTCGTGGTGCAGTTTTGTAGCGATAGGTGTGTACGCGAGGATGCAATAAAGTGGTGCATATGTTATATGCACACGCTTTAGTCGGAAGAAAGGTGCACCGATATAGTTTTTTTCATCAGCGACATGTGGGACTCGAGTCAGCCTTTATTTTATTTTATACCTCACCTGTGTTGATCCGCGACTCCCTCACATCTTGACAGTATAAACCGAAGTAATTTTGATGGAAACGGATCTGCGATTGAGTGAAAGGCCATCATTATGTAGTTTAAATTTAATAGTTATCAGTGGCGGTTCGTGAGCTAAAATCTTGGGTGGGCTAGAGAAAAGTTTAGCATTGTATACTATTTACGAAATTGTGTATGTTTCCACTTCACCTTATACATTAATCTACAGCCAAATTAACAAATACAACGACACTACTGCAAAGCATAAATTATTTTATAATAAAATCAAAGCTAATGTAAGTAAGAAATAATAGAATAGTAAAAACTGGATCTCAAATTCGTCTCCTTCAAAGTTAACTAACATGTACAAAAAGCCGTACGGAGGAACTGTCATCAACTGTCATACAACACAACGAGATTGGTATTTGTGTTTGTATGTATGGGCTAATCTAATGTAGTCCCTGACGTCTGACAGAAGCCTGAAACTTTGAAGCGCAGTCGTGTACGTTTAGATGACGTTTCCGTTGGCCAATGTGAATAAAATACAAAACAATCTAACCGTGCTTGATTGCGCCCCAGTGTAAACAAAGTACTCGAGCTATATTATAGTTAGCCCGAGCCTTTTTTATTATTATTAATACGTAGGTGTCGCCAGACTGACGTCACGTTGCCTGTTCTGTGTGAAGTATGTATAGAGTTATTGCTTTTTTTATGCCGGCTCGGCTTAAAATTGTAATAAAAAACACAATCGAGAGTATTATTGTAGGTAGACATAGCATTGTCTTATATTGACAGAGGAAAATCAAAACAAAGATATTGTATTAATTTGGGAAAGGTTAGTTACGCTTATAAATTTATTTTGTTCAGCGGCCGAATTGCTGTTCATTTTTATTCAGCCATCTTAAGTTTTTTTTCTACACATTTTGGGTAAGAAAAATACAGGTCGGGCTAAGCCCACCTTGCCCAGTACCTAGAACCGCCACTGATAGTTATAATTGCATATATTTTTTTATCTATGTCCAATTGGTATTTAGAACATATGGCCTCCCAGTGGAGATATCCCAACAGAAGATTTTTTACGAGAACTGCTTGTTACTCAGTTATTCTTCTTGACGCTACAGTCTGGGGTGAGCCTTGGCCGCCTCAATCAATTTCCTGCTTTTATCATTTTTAACACCTGACTAACGACACTAGCAAAAATTAAAAATTAAAAAGTGAGGTTGAGCGACTGAGTAACAATAAATAATTTTACAAGTTTTTTTCCCCATGTTCGCTCCCAATGTGGAATATATGGACTCCTAATGGAGCTTATCTCAACAGAATTGTTTCTACGAAAACTGTTTGTTACTCAGTTGCTCAACTTCTCTTTTTTCAAAGAGAGTAGGAATAGAAGAATAGGGCTAGGACAGGACTAGTGGTAAGCTAATCGCTCTCGATACACCCCGTTCATAGGATAGGATGGGTGGGAGGGGGAATTCAAGACATCACAAACATCTATGCCTTCGAACAGAAATACATAAATCGATTGAAAAATCAATTTATAAATCTGTCCGTACTGGGATTCGAACCCGTGCCCTCCGTAGCCGAAGCCAACAACGTTGACCACTCGGCCCCACAGGCGGCTTTTAGTCGTAGTTTAGTTATAGTTTACTTATTTAAATATCGACCAGCAACAGGATCCGGCATTTAGTAGCATACCGCTGTGATATGATCAGTTATCTCACTTTAGCACCGAGGCTCGTGCTATGTTCACATTGAATGCAGATACGCGAACGGTAAAATAATTTTAATATTCCACTTTCGGCTTCGCATTTATTTGATTGCAATATCGTTTTCTGCCTGGTGCATTTAAAGACGTCAACTCCGGCGTTTAATTGCTAGCATTCAACGGTTTATGGGCTTTAACAATTAGTAAAATAAAACGAAAGAAAAACAAATAATGTGAATGTATTTTTTTATTATCCCTTATTCACCTTTCAAATTCATTCTGTAAAGTTTTAATAACTGATAATATTAATAAAAATCAAATTAGATTTAACTTTATTTATATTGGGTCTGCAGCCAAGTTAACACCGTCATTGATTTCGGCTGCAATATTCACGGGCTCGAATCCCAGTACGGTCAGCTTTATAAATTTACTTTTCAGTCGAATTATGGTGTGTTAAAATGCATGGATGTATGTGATACCTTTATTTTATACCGCTTATTGAAGCGTAGGGTGTGCGATTAGCTGACCACTGGTCTTACTTTGTGAAAAAAAAAAAGTTCGGTGACAAAGTAACAAGTAGTTATTTAAGCATGCAGAGTCAACATACTCCATATTGGAAACGGATAAAATAACGACATTTTTTATTGAAGATAAGCACCGGTTTCGCTTATCGTGAGCAGTATTAGGTAGTATTCACGATGGCGGAAACTACGATAATTAAAAAAAACTTCAAAAATGCCTACGCTGAATAAATTTGCTTGAAATTATTTTTTTTTGGCTTTTTTGGCTTTTTTATGGCACTATAGCTACGGTCTATTCATGGATGTTTGTTTTTCAACCTGTGATCAATGGGTATTTGACCCAATGGTTCACCACCACCGAATAAGAGATTGAAGAACGATCAAAACGCATTGAAACAAAACTATAGTGGTTTAAATATTCACAACATTTATACTCATTATTGTAGATTTGTTTTGATGTATCTGTTATCGTGCTGTAAAGACGAGGTATGCACAGCGCAGCTCACTTACACACTCTCTCTATGTGCGCGCATTGAGCTAATGGAGACAGGCAAGAGTGTGGTGGAGGGAACTCGAAGCAGCTCACGTGAGCTCCTTGGTAAATTTAAATTAGACAATATTCTCAGATCAAATAACATAATTTAAATATATTTTGAAAAATTGTACTTCGTTGACTTTTAAAATGTCCGCTGCATATATTAAAAGAATTTTAACCATTTTTGTGTATAAATAATCAATGTCTAAAATGGAAATGTTTAAAATATATTACGTCCATAATATGTTCTTAGACGTCCAACGTACAATTTTTGTGAAATATACTTTGACAATTATCTATCATATTTCACACGAGCGAATTTTCTCCCTTTACTCGTTTTTAAATTTTAGCGAGTCCCTTGTTAGTACCGCTGGAGACAGATGATATTGATAATTAGTAATTTCTAAATTTTGTAATTAGATAAACAAATTGATCCCCAGCTAGATATTTAATTATCGAGCATGCGACATTCTATAATATTTTTTATGCACTATTAGGTATATCAATAATTATTGTTGATAACTATGTCGGCACCACGCCATCGTCGTGTCAAAATTATTACGTCGTAGTGATTTTTATCGTTAGATTATTAATTATTGTTGAACTTCCGTAATGTTTTGAGAATAAGTGAAAACAAATATTAATACCTAATATGTTGATATTTTGTCGAATATTTAAAAAAATATAAAACATAAAAAAACAGGTGTAGATAAAGCGAAAGTTACACATCTAATATCATAATACGTTCACGTTAAACTGTTCTTTCAAGCATTTAAGTATCTCTTTATAACAGAGAAAGTTTTCCGGCTGAAAAATTCAAAGAAAACTGTTATAAATTTTTTACGACTCCATTTTTGCTATTTTTCAAAAAACTTATCACTATAATAAAATCATTATACTGTCGAAAGAACAGCAACGTATTTGAAAAAAGAATTGCGTTAGATTATCTTAAATTAATGGCGTTTTTAATAATCTTTAAAATATTCATAGCGGACTTATGTAGTTTTAAATGCAATTATTGCATTCATGTTTTCGAAATGTTTATCAAAAATATATTCATCTGTCAAAGCATAGTGGGTATGCCCAATGATGGAAAATTATTCTCTTCAAATTTCTCCCACGAAAATAAATTGATACTCGCTGTGCCAAAGCCCAAAGGTGAATTCATTGTATCCAAAAAGCTTCAAATTTCAAATAAATATGTTATTACAGATCCATGCCTTCAGCACTAGGTCCTCTAAAATTCCTAAGTACAGGTTGCAGAATCATTAGCATACATTTTTATCGTTGCAATTTGGGCGGCAATTCGGTGGACCGTAGGTAATGCAGGGCACCGTTTTATCCGCCTGTAATGGCGGTGGCGTGCCGCGCTAAACAATCAATTTGCCGCAACAGCTGTTTGCGTCGGAGATAATAAACAAAAAAAATGAATGCTGCGGGCATGTGGCCGCTTACTAAAAGATTTGCGAAAAAATGCTTTTATATCTGTTCAGGGTGGTTTGAACTCTGATTCATTGTTGCTACACCTAATTGGCAACTTAAAAGGATTTTACTACATCAATGGATATTGCAAACAATTTTAAACGCTATAATTAATACATTAAAATGCTAAATGAAATATTTAAAAAAAATCTTAGTTTGTTCGTTTGCCTATATTTTTGACGATTGATGACATTTTTAAAATTGGAAACTGAAATGTCATAATAATTAAGTGTTCTTAAAATAAAGATGGAAGATTTCAAACAGCTGATTATAATGACAGGAATCAGGCGACACCCGCTGCCGGTCGAGTTATTTATTTTAAATGCACTATGTGATTATAACGGAGCATCTTCCTGCGCAATGCAGAAACCAACTGCCCAGTCCCATTATAATTTGAAAGAAATACAATATAATGTAGCATTATTACATCTTTCATTTGACTCGCGTCGAGCTGAACAATTATATTATATTGTTGCACCTAAACGTTCACAAGACCGCTAGAAGTAAGAAATCAAGTGAAGTTACATTACAAATTTTCAATACAAGGCTTAATAACTTCCAAACATATAAGTAAAAAAAACGATAAGCAATTTCAATTAGTTAGATACAAATATTATAAGACTTGCGTAGTTGATTCATATTGTGATGTCATATATGTATATTTAAAACATGAATATCTAGAAATTTCACTTTTAAGGTGTTCACTGTCAATACTTGGTGGAATGGCATTATAATAAAAATAATAAAACATTTTTAGTACTTTTTCCACATAAAATTTATTAGATCAGGACCGGTTTCGCTCATGATGAGCATCAGTTGACAATGCTCATCATGAGCGAAACCGGTCCTGATCTAATAAATTTTATGTGGAAAAAGTACTAAAAATGTTTTATTATTTTTATCTAGAAATTTGTTAAATTTGTGAAAAAAAACAACTTTCTCTTATGATTCTTAGGAGGACTTGATCATCATTGATGACAATTAAGAACGCCCTTGCTGTAAGAAAAAGTTAAAATCTGTCCATAAACATGACGAATATATTTGGTTAATTCGCAACTTTCTCATGATTTAAGTCATTTAAGCTTTTTATTATTAGGATTTTAATTTTTGATATATTATGGAATAATTCTTCGCTCGATTAAATTGTAATTTACTGAGTAGAAATCCATTATAACAAGGTTTAAAAGTTTCAACGTATTATTGCTACATTTTTTAAATACATAATTCATAGCTTTTTCGTCTTGGCGCAATCGTCAGACCTACATTTAAGCTTACATTTACTTAGCTATATATTACTGACTTAAAAAAAACCAAAACACTAACATCCTAAAAAATACATTTTTTCAGCCACAAATTGGCCTTATGTTTTTCTAGGAACTGTGCTTAATATGAGATTATCAAGTAATCATCAAATTATACATCTACCACCATTATATTCATAATATATTTAATATTAAGCACTCGTTTGTAGTAATTCAACTTTATTTTTTATTATCAGGACCGTTTTCGCTGATGACGAGCATGGTCAACAGATATGAGAATAAAACATTACAGTGCTATTTATACAGAACAAATTAAAATTATTAGGGTGTAAAAACAATTGGTAATGCAAGGAATTCGCCGATAAAGATACAAAATATAAATCAGTGGCACTAAATTGACTATAATTAAATTTTTTATGACGTCTTAAAAATAAATGAATAATTCGAAAACTCGTAAAAGAATAATTAGCTTAAGTGGTGACTAACAGTAAACTGGAATGTAATCATCATCTGGGATTTTTTTTACAAAATAATTCATAATGTTACATTGATAAAATTAATAATAAAACTTCTAATGTTGTAATGGTCTTAAAGTTTAATTAAAAATAATCTATCACGAAGCTCATGTTATTATAAATAACCATTTCAAATTTAAATTAACGTGCTTTGACGAATATTCATTTACTTTTATTTTACGCGGAGTACAAGAATTTAATAAAATCCAACATAGTTATACAAGCGGCTTTATTAATTCATGTTCTTTGCAAATAATTTCTTATGTCGTTATCAATTTAAGTGAGTAATCTGCAATAAAATTCACGAAAATAACGATTATTATCGACACCATTTGCAGAATTAAATTAAAACGATAGCTTTCAGTCTAGCCATGACACCCAACAATTGTTGTCTGTGCAATTTAATAAAAAAAAATCCAATCTTCAAATAACCTCAAACCTAACTTAGTGTCCTTTCTTTGTTACATTTGTCATATATTTCCATCTTCTACTGAATAGCATCGTAAACGACATTTTTTAGATTAGCGATACTCAACCTGCGGCTAATTCAGATTTTATGTGTTGCCCAACACAATCATAGCTACGAGATGTTTTTTAAGCATCTGGTATTTTGGATACATATTTATATTTGTGTACTTACATTCATGTTATGTCACTTTATTATGTATAGTATGTGGTATATTTACGTATTACCAGGACCGGCGCCACCATACTGGCGAAATAGGCATCCGCCTAGGGCGCACAAATGGAGTATTAAAATTATTTTTATATACTCTAATAATAATAAATAATAGAATATTTTATTTTATTTTGATGTTTTTTGTTGTAATTATGTATCGTTTGATTTGAAAATGAGAGGTTGAGCGACTGAGTAACAAACAGTTCTTTAATCATCCCAAATTGTTTTTTTCATTATTTCAAAAAAAATGGAACGATTTCTAAGAAAGGGGGCGCGCCAATAACCGTTGCCTAGGGCGCCAAATAAACTCGCGCCGGCACTGCGTATTACGATTAATTTGGTGCGGCCTACATTATGTAACCGGTATGAAACCTAGACGAAAAAGAGTTTGAGTATCGCTGGTTTAAACGCTCTACTGCGAAATCTTCTGCTCTGCATTAAGTTTGGAGAGGGTTGCATAAATATCTTTTAAAATATAAATTATAAAAATTCAAAGCTTTGAAATTTATGCTTATGTGACTAAAGACGCTCAAATGTTCCATCACGAGCCACACCAACCATGGCAGCTGTAATCTGTCGGTTAAGTTTGATTAATATGTATTAAGATTTTTCCCGCACGAAAACGTCATAATTGTAGCCAACTTCGTGATAATTCGATAATTTGAATTTCGCGGTTGGCGCGCAAACCGCTGGCATGTGTTTATTCGCTCGTTAACACGCACATCAAACGATATCTAATGGAAGACTTGTTACCGGCCAATGTTATCAATTCTTGTCTAACGCTGGGATGCATAACTTAAAATCTATCTCGACTTCAGATGTCGTGCACTTTTGCATCATATTCATATAATAAGCCCATCAAACAAGAGAGCCCTAAAAACGTTCGCATAATCTGTATTTTTTTTATTGCAAAATTAAATTGTAAGACTTCACATGGGGTTAAACAAATGGTTGATTCTTAAAGAGGAAAAACACGTGTCACAATTTGTTGCACTACAGTGGAGTAACAAAGTTATCAAATTTAATTTTATGTTTAAAATGAACTTCCACTAAGCTACCGCCGAATCCACCGAAAACGTGTATTGTTTACTGTCTGGGCTTGTTATTGTGGTCTATTTTTTTTACAGTGCCATGCACTCATACAACAATGCAACTGGGCCGCATGTCGGTTTTTGTTAACATTTCCTGGGCCGCAGTATATTAGTAGGAAATATCACATACGTTCCATAACATTGTGACATAACATAAATGTAAGAACACAAAAATAAAAATAAATCAAAACATTCATTAGTTTACGTATTTTTTTGCAAAAAATACTAGATGTTTATAAAAGCATCTGGTGACTACGATTTTTTGGGCCTCTTATAAAATCTGAATGGGCTCCAGATTGAGTATCGCTGGTCTAAAGTACTGTACTTTAGACCAGCGATACTCAAAACTGTAGTAAACTCCCAGAAAACTGTATTTACTGAATGACCAATATACTCAGTCTTGTGGACTTTCACCTTATACTCAGCCACCGCATAAAATAGTTCCAAAAGTACGAATCTTTCAGGATTTGTATATTTGATTTTAAAATATATTATTTATGAAAGAAATAAAAAGATTTTAAAGAATCCAATATTCTCAGTAGCTAATATATTTATTAAACCATGTTCATGTTGGCTCTCAATATAAAGCATATATTATACTCTTTATGGAGCTTATATCAACGTAAGTGTTTTTACGAGAACTGAGTGACAAGCAGTTGCTCAATCTCTATGTTTTCAAAAATATAAAGTAATCACACCCGCTATTTTAATTGTTCCATTGTAAGGTGTAGGTGGGCTGAAGGGAATTCGGGACATCCATGTCCTTGAACACGAATACTCTGTTCAAGTAATACGTTGGATATATATTATTTTATAGAATAGTTAAGACACAATGTAGGTCTGGTCGCCTGCTGTGACCCAGTTGGTTAGAGCTTGCTCTACCGATCACGCAGGTCTGGGTACGACTCCCAGTCAGATCATAGTAAATTTGAGAATTATTCAATTCGAAGTTGTGATCGAAAACTGGTGTTTGTGATGTCAATTCACATCAATTTCTCTCCTCCCATCCTTCTGATCCTTTATTAACTGGGTGTAGCAATAGCGATTAGCCAACCACTAGTCCTGTTCTAGCCTTATCCTTCTGTCCCTACTACTCACTTTGAAAAAAGTGAGGTTGAGCGACTGAGTAACAAAAAGTTTTAGTAGAAAAACTTCTGTCGAGATACCTCCATTAGGAGGCCATATGCTCCACATTAAAAGCGGACATGGATTAAAAAAAAAAGGTCATTAAGCACAATTATTTTGATGTCTCGATATTTATGAGATCTATATTAATTGTTATCCACCCCTGCACCGTCGAAAATACATGTTAGAAAACGAAAACAAGTGTTTTGGAATTTGCATTTCTTTTTATGAAGGCGTACTAAGCTAAATAGGTGTTAATGCGTGAAACAAAGTGTTGTTTAATAAAACTGCAATTAAAGTACACACCTTGTTTCTTCAGGCTTTTATGATATGCGGTTATTAAATAAATTTAAAAGTAACCACCTTGTTGTTAATTTATTTTTAAAAGGTGCACGATTTTCTTAATAATTAAATACCGCATAGTATTTTTTGTCTACTGAATGTTAAGTTGTTTTTTGATATGGCAAGAATATGATATGACATTACCGGACTCTTAGTTGAGTGACCAGCGCGGTTGGTTTTGAAAGGCTTAGATTTATCTGATGTCTTAATTCCTCCCTACACATTCAACCCTTATAATGGGACAAAGCCAAATCGCTCCGATTAGTTAACCATTAATCCTGTTCCTGTTCTATCCTTCTACCATTACTCTTTCCGAAAACAAGCAGTTCTCGTAAAAAAACTTTGTTGAGACTTGAGATAAGTTACGTCAGGAGTAAATTATGATTCACACTGAGAGGGGGGGTATGGAATTTGATTAAATCGACCGCTTCCTACTGTAACGATGAACTGTCAATGACAGGTTGAGATCGAGAATTCTAGTCTCGAGTTTTCAAAAAATTGTGGATAGTTCTTCTAAAGCAAAATATATATTATATGTATACAAATTCTAATTCGAAGAATGTCAAACATATTATAGAATTCTTGTGCATTCATATTTATTACTTTTTTACAATGGAGTTGTTTCAAATAAATTTCAATTCGATCAATGAATAATTCAGTGGCGTAGCTAGAAATTTGAGGCCCTCGTGCAAAATGTCACGCAAGCCCCCCCCCCCCTCAGCCCCTCACGCAATTATTTTGAGTGTCTATTAATTGGACCTCTTTTTCACTGGGGCCTCATGCAATGTGTGATTATTCTATGAGGTGGTTACGCCGCTGGAATCGGTCGCATTCTGTTTTTTTTCGAATATTTTTATAAAGGTATTACTTTTTCATTAAAAAACTGAGGTAAACACCTGTTAATCAGATTAAAAATTTAATTTTCTCAATATTAAAATGAGGATATCGTGTAATATTTTTGATACATTCGGCAGTATCTACATATGTGGAGGTTTTTTTTTATATTTAATACAAATTAATAGCTAAGTATTCCATGGGCTGTGTAAAAAAATGTGACACATGTTTGAAAATGCTTCTCAAAGAGGCGAAACACGTATTACAATTTAAATTGTATATAGCATGTTGATCGTGGGGACCAACTATTTTTTTTTAAAACAGACAATTCCAATATATGGCATTTTTTTCTTTTCTTTCTTTGAAAATGTCAAGTGAATATTGATCAAAATGTATAGACTAAGTGTTGCCAGCGTAAAGTTATTTTTATTATCTCTTCACTTCACACGGTTATGATTTTCATTCATGAAACGCGGTGTTCACTTATTGAGGCGAAATTCAAATTCGGAACGTGACCGGATCAGGGTGCGCGCGCTCGCCCCGCGGCCAGTCTTCATGCGCCTTGCGGTCTTATAATGGCCGCCGCGTGCGGTCATTTGGCAGCCATGTCATTACGTGCAATTATAATTTTCTTTGCCGTTATTTTATTTTAATTTTGCGACCGCTTTTTGTGAACAGATTTCCCAAGACAGATTTCGATTTCGTTTCGCCAAAATACGTGTCATATTACGCAAAAATATGCGGAGCTCGATTCCAGATGCAGGAAATTAATATGTAAAGTAGTGAAAGAAGCATACTTTTTTATCTCTGTGAGCTTCCGTTTGATGATCCGGGGCTCAAATTCCAGTCTGAATATGTTTTAGTATTACAGTAATTTTGATGAAAGAGCTTGAATGACTTGTGAATCTCTATTCTCTATTCTATTCAAGCTAGTAATATGTAAAATGTTTGGAGAACACTAAACATAATTATCATTTTCTGGGATGATTAATTTTACTTTAACAGAGTTGTTGTTGTCGAGTACTTTTTATACGAGTCTTAACTTATCGGTACCCTTTTGATGACGTGAGATCTAATTGATTTTAATATCGACACCCCTTATGTAACTCATTAAAATGTGATTTGTTTTCGTAAATACCACGTTGATATGCAATGTTTCACGCGCGCGCGGCCACGCAGCAGTCTAAAAATCCCCGTTCACTCATGACGGGTTGGCGCGCAGTCCAATACGACTATTCAAATAATATATTTTTTCAATTGGAATAACCCTAGTTGGCCGAATAAGAGAATAAAAATTTAGATAGTTTTACTAGAATTAAATTCTTTACTTTTATCAGAACAAGAAATTGATCTAAATGGAGTATATAACGACGTGAAAACCTAGAGATTTATGATTGATTTTATAAAATATGTTAATAATTTTATAAGCGACTGATTATGTGTTTCATTCTGCTTATTTTTTAAAATTTTGCATCATGTTATTTTATTTTTAAAATAGATTATTTAATACACTTAAGGAAAAACCTATTTATAAGTCATCAAATGACGATATTTTTTAGTATCTAAATCAAACCAAAAAAACGCATTTTTTTCAATATCAAATACGAAAAATTATGCCACGCATTTGTTGGATTGCCCGCGAGCCTTTGAATTTTCCGGGCAGTTAACATCTCGTCTCAGAGAGAACATTGGGCATGATCAACCGGTCCAATAACGATTCAGACTGACGTTCATTTTTCCTATTAATTTCTCATTTCACAATAATCCTTGAAATAATTATAATAAGATTCAAGAAATTTAAACGGATATCGCATTTTAACACTCAAGCAACCGGCAGTTTCGCGACAAAGTTACGCTTAAACCCGCACATTTCGCACATTTCGCACATGCAGCCGGATTCGCGCGTTTTTTCTTTAAAAAATCATATCTTTTTATTGAATCGACACATTTCTTTAAAACAAAAAAGGCTCGGAAGCAAAGAGCTGTATCTATGAAAATAAACAATGAATGGTCTTGTGAACGAGTATGTGACTGTATAAAAATGCATAATTTCACTGATGTTGACATCATTAAAGAGAACCGAAAATAATAAAAAATTGACACGCGTCATTAAAGGAGATTCCTATAAACATGTGAAGCAATAAATTATGATTATTAATTGTTTGATTTTTACGGCATCCAGAAAATCTCAAACTGTGTAATATTTGTTTGCGTTGACGTATTATATGTACTTTTTTTTATGTCATTTCAAAAGTCATTTTCACCCATAAATAATAAGATAAATTCTACACAACCCTCTCGAGTAGCATAAAAAAATAAAAACCCGAAATAAATTAGTTTTGCCTTAACGGATACCGACTACACGCCCACGTGTGTAAACTCGCGCTAGCGCGGGGCCGGGGTTTATCGGATAACGACCATTTCCGCGTTAGTGCGGCGCTGGGGTCTTAAGTGTTAAGCTGATGAAAACTATAACTTGCTAAGCCAAACCCATCTTGAAATTTATATTATAAAATGTGTACACAATTTTACAATATATTGTCGCCCTACTAAGATTAAAAAATCACTAAAAACACAATTAACTCGTCAAAGTCGTAATTTACCTATTAAATAGCTACAAATAATAGGGAAATGTACTGTGTTTATATTGTAACTTATTGAACCATAAACAATATGAGTGCTATTTTATCTTTATAAACAATTTTGTATTTGGAATTCACTCTTGAAATATTGTTATTGTTTGTATACTCACCGCAAATTGTTTTTTAAAGTTTCAGTAAGGTATATATTATACTTCATATCAAGCTCAAAAAATAATGTCGGTTAACATATGCCTCACTTCCCTTTTGAGAGGGTATTTTTTTTATACCCAAGATGCCGTATTACATTATATCGATCTTTGAGTTACTTCAGATAAATACTGTATTCTGAAAAAAAATACTAACGGCATTTACAACTGTGGCAAGACCATAGTGCTAAGATTTGAATATTTTTTAATATATTTAACTTGAACGTATCTTTACTTTTGTTTTGAATTATTTAAGTATCTGTTCACTACGTTCAGAATTTTCTCTTTTGACTAATAAAAGCAAGTCGGTTGGAATAAATTTTAATGATAGCCCATTTTATTAAGACTGTGAATATACTGTGTCACGCATATAGTAATACATATAAAAAATATTCAGACGTGTTGTCTCATACAGTGGTTGGCTGCCAATATGTTAACAAGGGACACCGTTAATATACAAGTTATTCGCAGTGTTCCGAGGAAAGGGTGGATTTTTTATCACTCTTTTACAATTATATGCAATAATTATTAAGGATATCGAATCTTACTATATTAAATTATATTATGTAATAATACGGAATGTACTGTAATTCAATCAATTTCAATAGCTAAAAAAATATTTACCTACATTCATTAGATTGCAAGAGTAGAAAATTCCAATGTTGACAAAGAAATAGGTTATATGTCATGTTTAAAACGTTATACATTAACCGTCGTAGATAATATACGTGTCAGACACACTAAATGTACATCACCGTTGTGCATAAATTCGGGAATATTGTTTTTTTTAATTGAACAAGAGGCTCAATTCTAATTTAAAATAAACAATAAGTTCGCGAGAGCCTCTTCTAGCCCACCCCTGGTCCCATACATATGAATCTAATCTATTTATAATAAATTCTATTTTTATACAAATTAAGTCAAAATAAAAATTACCCAAATGCCCAAAAAAAATCAATAATCGTATAAATTCCCTAATAACACACAAAAAACTAAGTCCATTTTAAGTAGTGAGTGGCTTTACAAAATTGATAAGTTACCTTTTACTGTTTTCTAGAATTATAATTCATCTTTAATAATAATTATTAAAACAATAACTATCACATTTTAATAATAATGTTAATTTAATTAACCAATTTGCAGTTTGCTTCCGACTGACAACTTCACTCTTAATTATAATTATCTGTTTTAAAATAAAGTTTTATCGATTCGGTAGTATTTTAATGGGCGACTACCGCTATTTTTATTTTTATCGTTCTGATAAGCTTTTGCGCTGTCCCATCTGCTTCTTTTTTTTGGTAAAATCCATACTGCATGTATTTGTTTTATCTTCAGCGCCACTTGAATTGAAGTGTAGAAGTGCCTTTTTTAATCTATGTAAAATATTATTTTTAGATGTACGTATTTGTAGACGTATCCATAAAAAAGTATACTGCACCTACTTATAAATTTAATAAATTTAATAACTGATATACCTTTTAATTTATATTGAAAAATGATTAGCACAATAATCTAAGTGTAGAAAAATTTCCTTGTCTATTTCTCTGTTCAGCCTTCATTTAGAGTTCATAAAACGGGCTATTTTATCCATTCTGAATTATAATTAGTTATGTTAAATTCCTGTATTTAAAAACTTATTTTCTAAATTCCGACAGACATTGCCGGCAAAACCATATTTAAACTGAAGTGGAAATCGAAATAATGTTTCTTTATTTCGTATATAATATTCTTCCACGGACTGCCAGTAACTTGTTTTTTGGTAAATTGAGTTATGAATGTCATCTGATAGATATCTTTTAAATTTAATATATATAAAAAAAGAGCAAAATAATCATTAAAATAGTGCTAAAATCACTATTGAAAGAATAGTCATCCAATAAAATTATAGATATTTCTTTGTAAAAAGTTAGCAACTGTAGTTTTTTTTTCAGAAAAAGACAGTCAACGCACCGCACCTACCGTACGTATTGCAGTAACTTCATATTTTCTACGAAATCTATGCATTACCAAAATTAAAAAAGAAAAAACTTTTTGTCATTTTTCTCGAAAGCTTGTCAGAGATGTCAGAGTCATTTCCTGCATTCTTCCTCGGAAGGGCAGAATACTTTTTATTAATAGCTGTATATAACACCGCATGTAAAAATAAATCTGTAAACGTTATAATAGGTGGAAATGACTAAAAAACTGTTTGGACCTCTCTTATGTCTGCTTATTATTTTTTTTTAAATATATTTCCGTAAAAAACAGTGATAAAAATACTGAGATTGCATTTAGGATATTTCTCAAGATAAAACATCTTTCATGCACCTTGCAATACTTTAAAATCAAGGGATGATTTTATGGATGTGTGTTTTTTTTCTCTCCCACGTTTTAATATATACGCCGATTAGTAAAGCGGTTGCATACTAACTCTCTTCACTTAAAAATTCTAACGTTTTTTGGTATGATAATATCTATTAAAATCTGCCATTTGAAAAGCTACTTCTAGGTTAAATTGGTTCTCAAAAGTTAATTGTATGCTTTGTAGACTACCTTGGTTTAATTTATTATTATATTATTAAAATAGTTATTGTACGTCTCATTGGCATTAATTCTAAAGCAAATATATGTACTAAATACCACGTCAAGAGAGTGATTTCACTGAAAAAATAACATCATATTGTCTGAGTTTGTATTATATGTATAACGATGGAGGATGGAGCCTGTGACGTTTATTAATTAACATATCAAGTAATTACTAATTAACTGGGCATGTAGTTAAGTAATCAACGTTGCGGTTGCTGCGTTCACATGTTCGAATTTCAGCAGGAACATTTTCACAAAAGTATGGAATCATCGTTGAAACTTAAAATTTAGCATCGGTTATTACAAACCAAGAAAGTCAAATTCTTAAATATAATTGTCAATCATATAGATTTTAATTTCGCTAATAAAAATATATACTTAAAAATTGTAAACTTTTCCTTTATACAACATTTGAGGAACCTTCAAAAATACACTCGTAAAGTAGAGCCTTGGGATCGTTGCGCCCCGGCAGGATTTTTTGTCTCTGCACGCGCACCTGTCGTTAAAAAATACTCCCCACCTCTCTCTTTCGCCCCCTCTCTGGGCCATGTGCCTCGTGTCTCGTCTCCACCCCGCCGCTGAACGAGATTGCGCACTAACGGTGATTTTCGGCGCGTGCCTGCGGTTTACGAAACCCTTCTTGACGCCCGTCACTGCTTTCTACAGGTGGATCAAAATATTTTCACGTTTCCGGTCCAGACTTATTTTTTTAAAGTTAAAACAAAACATGCCTCCTTAACAATCATTATCAAAGAAGTTACGTCATCGAATTTGTATTTTTTTGACTGCAACAGCTCTCTTCATAATAGGAAGTAAATATAACAATATGAATATATATATATATTTTTAATCTACCTAATTAAGATCTATGTAACTTACGCTTTTTATGAGCTGTATGCCTTTAGGAATACATGTGGCCTTAAGCCGTTGTATAACGACTAACGATATATGTATATACGAACATTCGCGATATATAACACAAAAACAAAAAGTTTGCCTCGGTGAACGAAAGAAATGTTGAGAGGTTTAAACTGCAGTGTATTGAAGTTCATATTCATAGAAAATTTAAATTAACTTTGATTATTCCACGTATTGTGTTACTAACTGTGACACGTGTTTCGCCTCTTTCAGAGGCATCTTCAGACTTACTATCGCAAAGTTTGCTTAAATAATGAAGCAAGATTGATTCAAACATTTTAAAATTATAAAATTACAAAATGGAGGTTTGGGTTTCTTTCCCTTTAAGAGGAGCAAGGAGGTAAAAAGAAACAATTTTTCTGAGTTTGCTAATCATTTAATAGAAAATTATCATAATTTTAAAACGATTTGTAATTTAGAAATACTCTACCGAGTAAATAAAAAGGGTTTAAAGATGAATAGCTTAGAATTTTTAGAAATTAATAAAACTCTTAACAAAAAAGAAATATTATTAAATAATATTCTTAATAGCACAGGTGGTTCCCCGTTACTCAAATTGTTTCCAATTAATAGAGTAATCACAAACCTAGATGATTGATTGTAGCTCATTAGTTTAATAGTTTGTAATGTTTAACGTCATTAGTAGTATGATTAAATTTGTTTGCACTGTTTCGATTTTATAATCCCCTCTTTGCTTCCCTTAAAAAGGAAAAATCCCAATCTGATTGATTACAACTCATTAGTATAATTAGTATCATTATCTGTTTGTTTTATTTCGATTCTACACCCCCCTCCTTGCTCCTCTTAAAGGAAAAAAAACCCAAACCTCCATTTTGTAATTTTATAATTTTAAAATGTTAGAATCAATCTTGCTTCATTACTTAAGCAAACTTTGCGATAGTAAGTCTGAAGATGCATCTGAAAGAGGCGAAACACGTGTCACAGTTAGTAACACAATACGTGGAATAATCAAAGTTGATTTAAATTTTCTATTAAAATGAACTTCCACAAAGTTACCGCCGAAACCATCGAAAGTAAGTTCATATTCGTTTTTGATTTATATACTTATATTTATGACGAATTGTAAATAAGTTCTACTCTATGTTTCGAAAAATTAGAAGACCGCTATCCGATAAAAAAAAATCTATTATATAATACATACACTGTATTCAAAGCCTAAAACAAGATATTAAAAATTGTAGGTCTCATTGTCACTAATCGAAAACAACAGTTACAATCAAAATCTAAATTCAAGTTACTCAAATTTATTGAAATGAATATTTTATATAATTTGAACCATATAATTATTAAATAATAGATTCACGTGCATGTATAGCCTACTGGAAAGGGCAAAGCATTTAATTGTTTGTGTTTGACTAAGAACAGAAATATTCAGCTTAGATCAATTCAAAATTTATCCAGCAGAACTCGCCTAACACAAAAACGTTTCACATGAAAATTCAGGAATAATAAAAAAAAGAAATATTGATGTTTTTGCGCAGTAGAAATGCCACATTAACGTAACTGTAATAAGAAACAAAACACCCCTTGAAAGGAAAGGAATTCGCGTTATTGAATGCGAAAAATGATCACGAAATATTTTACTTTGAACAGGCTTTTTATATTTCATAATAAACAGTACAACAAAGGTGCTGATAATCGCCTTACTTCGCCATTTTTGTTCAGTTACAGTTAATTTTAGATTTTTATGATAGTTATGTAATTATTTTAAGTAATATTTTTATTGATAATGCTAGTTGTGAGTGAAAACGGTCCTGACCTTTATTAAAATGTGGAATTAGTTGAAAAAAGTGTTTTTTTGTATATACATTAAAAGAGAACTGATAAAATGTTTTCGTCGCTTTTTTAACATGATTACTAACCGCGACCATTTTTTCGTAAATTTCCTTAAGTGACAACTTTGATAACAAAAAATATATTTGCACATATGTATGACTTCTTGTTAAACTGTGTTCATTCCGATTTTTCGCTGTAGTTGAAAGATGACAATATTATTTAGGTTATATTTTTTCGTATTCTGACCGAACTGTATTTTAATTCAACGAGGTATTCTCGTGCAAAACATATATTTTAACGAGTTACTTGATACACATTGTAAGCAAAAGAATAAATCATTTTACTCATTGTGAAAAAAAAACTACTGCAATGTTATGATAATATAGAAAATAAGTCAATTATTGGTGATTTAAAATTCATAGTAACATATTTATTATATTGAAAACGATACGGCAATTTTGTCGTTCGGATCATGTTGTATATTGTATCTTTAAACGTTGTCTGGCTGTTACGTATTGAATGTAATCATATTTTTTTATCACCTTACGTGTGAGATATTTGATGTATTGTATCTCTAAATATTAAAAAATATCTACTTTGAATACATAAATGGATTCAGAAAATACAGTGGATATCACTTAGCGTAAAATCCAATTTAAAGAATTTTGTGCTGAACGATGCAAAAATAAGAAGTAACTATTCAGTAAAAACAGCTTATTGACTCTTTATTAAGAAACATGTAATTAGGAAAATGTGTCATGAGAAACTCTTTTATCAATACCATTCTCTGTATAAAGTTTTGAACTTTATTTTGACAAACCCGCATCTGGTATAACTTCATTAATTACTAATTTTATAACCTAGTTTCGTATATGTTGAAAATAAGCTCTTACTAGCTAAACACAATAAGGTGATAAAATACTCATCAATTAGATCTATATAATAAAGTAAATGTGAAACTAAATAGCGATCTGAAAACTGTCACATTCATCTGGGTTTGGCAGGTACAATAAATTGCCAGTGTCAACAGTTTGAAAGTCTTTGTGTTACTGGCAATCCAACCAACAATTGAAAAATGTTTTTATCATACCTTAAGGAAACTCGACTTTTAATTAAAATATTTTTAAATATTCATAAATAAATCTAACACTACTAGGTAAATTAAGCTTGCCATTTTTTTAACGACCTTAAATCCATAATTAAGTTACAGATATTAAAAGATTTAACCAACAAAAGGATATTAAATAACACACATAGGATGCAATGTGTTATTTGTGATCCCGGTAACCTGTTTGTATTTGTATTGTTATGAAATCAGGGCAAATAAGGCAGGTGCTTTGAGTTATCCCTTTCCCAGCTGAGTTCAGGATTCCATATGAGACAAAAGCTTTAAATGTGCTCATCCTAAAATGTTATGTGTATATCAGGACTGACCAAGTCGTATGTGACAGGGATTTGCAATGGTATACATAATAGTCATGTTTGGTGTTAATTATTATATTTAAATAGAAGAGTATATGCATGGAGGTATTGTACTCAAATCGTAACTAATTTTTAGTAATAGTTATCTCCGAAAGGCTAAAGGAAATATATTTATACAACAAAAAATTAAATTAATTCATTCCAAAATAAAATAAAATATAAGAAATTCGGCCAAAGTTTAAATTTTTTTTTAATCAAAATAAAAGTTAACTTCCAAAACATTGAAATTTACACACTTAAAGATAGTATTTTTTATTTAAATATTCAACTCGACATTTTTTTGTGAGAATCAAAGTCGACAATTACTGTATTATTAAAATTTTTAAGTTTACCACTAGGCTATATGACCGGCTAGGTGAATTTTAATGCATCCACTTTTATTGAATAACTTAACGCTTAGCATATAAGTGACAAGACCACAAGTTGTTTGCGGTCCTTACTTTGACCGTTCTGTTATATTAAAAGATTCGTTGTTGGTCTGAAAAGCTCCTGACAAAAAGTCAACGTTTTTTATGCGTATCTTTCTTCGCTAGAGATGAGATTGTTTTTTGTCCCGGTTAAAATATGTTTTCAAGGTGTTTTCGATCAATTACGTACACCTGTTGGTCATTTTATTCGCTTTATTGTTATATTTACTATGAGTCGAGCGATGGGATACGGGTTCGGTTTATTTTTATGGCCGTTATTACAGCTCTGACGATTCGATTTTAATAGGGTATTTAATAAACTGATAGAATTGTATTAATTTATTCCATGCTTTTGCACTGAAAACGACGGGCTCTCAGTAAACAGATTATACACAGGATTTTTTTATATCAAGTAGATTTGAGTGGCTGAGATAGTTACACTCTTTTTAGTTATAATTATTATTTTTTCAATTTTATCAATCACACTAGTTGGGTCAAAATCGGTCCCGTACGGCTCAGCTCGGGAAATGAATGTGAAGAGTATAATCCTTTCTTTCTGACGATAGAGTTGAGGAAAATGGCAATGCAATTAAACAACGAGTGCTGGTGTAGAATAAAAATCGTGGCTCCTGACTAATGACACTTCTCTAACCATCCTAAAAAACGCATTATCGAATTTATAAAAGACAGATCTTACATCTCAAATATTATTACTACGCAGTTTTCGTCGTCTTTAAACTCCCAGTTGTATCAGAATAACATTTTTCTGTGGTCTAGTCCAGGATTGTGAGAGTGAAGAGTTCCAAGATTGATATAGAAATAGTTTTTATTCTTTTCGCTCTAAATTCATGTTTAAAACGCTATATTTAAGTCGTCGCAAATAATATATGTGTCAGAATCACCAAATGCACATCACTGCGTTCGTAAGCTAAATTGTAGTGCATATTATACATTCTATTACAACGTATAGATCTAAGAACATTGTTTTTCTTAATTTAACAAGCGGTTTGCATGCCTATGTCAAATTTAACTCATTCACCCTTCCCAGCTCACTTATGTGTGACTTTTGCGATCAATAATTGGTAATATTTTATGGAGCCAGTAGGTTTCAGTATGACCATACACCGAATCACTATCTTTTCACAGTTTTCAACGTTGTTACTTGTATCACCGGCTTCTGATTCACAGCATTAACCAGACATAATTCGTATAGCATCAGGGTTAAGTGCTTTCAAATGGTTGCGAAGAGTATCTCAAAAACATCTACTTCAAAACATGCATTCAAGTGTTCTGAAATAAACACAGTTTTTACTTCTGAAAACATGAATAACTTAAAATTTAATCGCTCCCCGTTCGGCGACACAAAATCATGTGATAGACTAAAAGAGAATAAGTCACTCTCGTTACCACCCAATTGGCTGGAATATTGATTTGATTGCCGGTTAATTCAGTGCGAAGGGCTAGAATGCAAATAAGGAGTAAATTTTGTCTCGTATGCTGTTGTACTTAGTCAAGTACTAAGTGCCTCCTGTTTAACGCATGCATTTAGTGCTGATTTACGGTTGTGAGTCATGGCAACTTACGAAAGCACAAATAAACCGTATACTGGTATACTGTACTTTGGGAACAGATGCTTGTGGTATAATACCAGTGGTACGGTGGCTTGACTTTGCCAGGAACACGGTGGATTTACTAGACCTTAAGATGACTGGAGAGGGAATCTTGAAGAAACCGTATGGTGGCCATATGCTTTGATTAAGGAGCTGATATGGATACAAAAACAACGCTTTTGAGTTATGACCATATATGCAGTGCCAGTGCGAGGCTATTTGACGCCCTAGGCAAAGGTTATTGGCGCCCCCTTTTTTAAAAAATCATCTCATTTTTTTTCGAAATAATGAAAGAAAAACAATTTACGATCATTAGATTGTTATATATATATTTCCATATCCGCTCCTAGTATGGAGCATATGGCCTCCTAATGGCGGTATCTCAACAGAAGTTTTTCTTCGTGAACTGCTTGTCACTTGGTAGCTCAACCTCTCTTTTTCGAATCATATAGAATACGATACATAGCTACAACGAAAGATACAAACATCAAAATAAATTAAAATGTACTTCTATTTTTTTATTATTTGAGTACATAAAAATATTTTTCTTACTCCATTTATGCGCCCCCTGATGGTTTGCGCCTAGGCGGTTGCCTATTTCGCCTGTATGGTGGCGCCGGCCCTGCATATATGAAGCGATACGATTTGGAAAAAAATCAATTAAGGTAAAATAAGGCTAGGTGAAAAAATCTAAGCACTTCGCAGCTGGGACGCTTGCTTTAAATGGCTTCTTTGGAGTACCGACTGCTTCACAATGAATAGATATATTAAATTAAGTTCACTCCAATTTTGTGATCATAATGAAAATACCATCGCATACCTGGTTGAGAAATACTATGAAGAACTGCATTGTTACAATGTTGTAAGTGCCTGATAAGATTTTCTATCAAAATAAATGCTAACAATAGTATATATTACTTTTAAAAAAATGTCCATTCCTAGATTGCTGACTTAAAACTCAGGCGTTTGCACGTTCTATCAAGAATTGGTATCCTTTAAAACGAGAAAAAACTATGAGTGAAGTGCGTTAAGAACTCTTTCCCTCTCTAAGACACATTGTGGAATTGCTCACCGGACAATTGGAAACTTACTCTGGTCTTTCAGGTTTTAAGCCATACGCATCGCTCAGTCGCATTTGTATGTAGAACCGGCTTATTGAAAACATACTGCCCTCCTATGTAGCATCTCGATAGAAGTAATTGAACGAAAACTGGTTATATTTATTTTAGATAGATTTGGTAGTATTTTGATTTCATTTTCAATATTGAATTAATATTGATAAGTGTGTTATTCTACTAATTGTATAACTATTATTTTGACACGTGTATCGTTTCTCTTAAAAGTTTCTCAGAATGACAACTAGCAAATTTAATATACATATATATCGACTGTGGAAAGGAAAAAGGACGTAACCCTCAATTTTCTAAAACAGCTTTTTTCGATAATTAAAATGTATAAAAACTGACACACATTCTATCAAAAGGATGGAAGTTGAAAGTGCCGAATAAGTATCTAAATTTAGCTTTTAAGTTTGAAAAAGATGACCTTGTAAAAAATTAAAACCAAGAAAAAACCCTGAAATAAAGATTTTTATGAGACAAATTCTTTAATTTATATTAACTTATGTCAATTAAACACCAGTTTAGAAGTCTCCGTGCACTTCAAGGTTGTGTATAATTCATAATTTGCATATGTCACAAAATCATCAAAACACGTTTTTAGCGCCTCCTGTAAAATTTGATATGTGTGGGTTACGTTATTTTTCCTTTCCACAGTCGATATAATAGCTATAATAAAATTACCCAACCTATCTCTCTTCGAGGAAGGCGAGATTAGAAGGGCGAACTTACGAAATAACTATTTTTCGATGATTCGAGCTCTTGACAACGCAATTGATTGGACAAACAGTGTAGTCTTCTCGGTTATAACCTTCAAATAAAACTAAAGAGTGTAGATTTGTCGTCGAATATTTTATATATAAATAAACAATTATAGTTAATTTTATTCCTTATTGTTGAAAAAAATGCTTTCACACTTACGCCCTTGTTGTCCTGTGTTCGTGTGTTATTTGTCTCAAAACAGCTGTGCATGAATTGCAATGGCTGACAACACAATCGGTCGTCCTCGCGGCATAGCACAAACACAATAATACGGATTTGATTGTCCTTATGAAATCGTAGAAGAGAAATTTGCCAGCCAACATGATATGTAGGTACCCATAACGGTATACAAAGCGGTGCCCCTTTTAATATCTCGCAGCGACAAACTGCCCACGCCACTGATTTCAGAACTTTATGCGATATACATAAAATCTTTAATTTAATTTATAATTGATATTACTTTCATATCCAATTTACCTTACTTTATTGATTTAGAATTTCGTCTAAAGGTGCTTGATGGAATTTCAATATCAAATTTGAATTGTCTGAATGCTGTAATTAGCATTCATATTTTTTATTATTTTCGTAGTTAAATAATAAAATTTTATAGGCAAATTTATAAATATGATAAAATATCCTACGCGAGCTACCGAAAAGCCTCGGTGAGCTACCGGTAGCTCGCGAGCGACCGTTTGGCGATCACTGCTATAGAGTAACGATACTCAACCTGTGGCCCATTCAGATTTTATGTGAATCCCAAAACGATTAAAGTTAACAGACGTAAAAATTAAGCGAATGAGTATTTTGGGAACATATGTTTTTTTGTGTACTTACATTTATGTTATATCATTATGTATATTATGTACAATGAGTGGTATACTTACGTACTACTATTAATATGGTGCGGCCCAATTTATGTAACAAAAATCAGCATGCGGCCTAGACGAAAAAAAGGTGAGTATCGCTGCTATAGATAGACTACAGAATAAGGATAACTATTTGAGTAGGATAGTGGTTGAACTATTGCCGGTTTTCTTTTATGATATATAATATGTACTATAGTATTCTTCGTATAAAAAATTTAATATTAAATTATATGATTCTAATTAAAACAATTGCAGTCATATTAATAAATTCTGTGTAGTCAATTATTCGATTTTACGTCGTGAACATTTTTTGTAATTATCATAAATTTAACCCGTTGACCTTCTGGCATGCTATCACTGCGATAAAAAAACTAAATCACAGCGTGTTAATGTAATCAATGTTATTTCTTTTAAGTAACGGAGACTAATTTTAATTGCAAAATTAAGATACTTAATATTTAATTAAGAAAGGCTTTCCATTTACAATATTAATGTTAAATTTACAAGCTCAATAAATCTCGGTTTTTATTCTAAAAACGTTTCCATATTATGATGATTTTATCTTGAGAAATCAATGAATTATCAAACGGTTTATTGTAGATTGATTTTATTAGAATTGATTTTTATTTTCTCTGTAAGCACTTGTACATAGCACAACTGAGTATAATTGTGCTTAAAATGTGAATAAATAAAAAGAAAAAAGTCATCTACGTTTATATATTTTTACAATTAAGTCTGCACTTATATTGTGAAGGAATGTCTGTCAATAATAGTTATTAACTGACAAGTAGTTATATTTAAGATCACTAGAATAAGGACAATATTCCCGGTAGAGAATATATTCTACCATGTCCGTTTTCAACATGAAGCATATTGAATCCAATAATAGTTTTACAACATAAGATAGATACGATTTTCAAATGAAAAATTTATCGTCCTTTTTCTAACAAGGATATAAGTTAAACCTAGGAGAGGATATGTTGTAAGTTGGTTTTTCTCTGGACGTTCAACTTTTCAGAATCGGTAGAGTAGAATTTCTCTAAAATATTTTCATTAGCAGATTGGTTTTAAAATTCAGCAAATCCTATTGAAACGAATGTTCTAGTACGATTGTACTCGTTCATATAATTAGATTGATTTTTTTTTTTAAGTATAAATATTTTTTTTTGGAAAAATTTAGGGAATTCTTCTAAGAAAGAGTTAAGCTTCACACTAATCAGATTTAGATTAAAGTCATGTTAATTTTCTATGTCAGTTTTTTGTCGATTATTTTTGAAAATTGATTAGAATCAGCAGATTTTGAATAAACAAAATTATATATAAATAATAATTTTATTTTTTTACTCACAAATTTCAATCATATATTTACAATCAAATGCCTACTAAGTGACGGACTTACAGCTAGTAAATACATATTTTAAAATACGCTTATGTTATTTAGTTTATTGTCAATGAAGCGTGCATATGTTTTCACTTTAAGCATAAAACAGCCAACAATTGAAGGAAAGTTAGTGACAAGTAAAGAAAAAAACAAAAAGAAATATCGAGTTTTAATAAAATTTTATTTAACTTATGTAACCCATCTTTTAAAAATAACAATCTTTACAATTGCAATTGTGGATCGGTGGCAATTGTGGATCTTTAAGTAATCATGTTGTGTATGCTATATTTTGAGAACTCGAGATTTTGAATATCACAATAATAATGTTTGCGTATTGATAACGCTGTTCGATGTCCGCGTGTGGAGATTTGCTCGCAATAGAAGCCGCCAAAGCTCAAAACGTAATACCGTCTCTAAAAGGCATATAAGTATTCCAATAACCATGTTCTTCTGTTTGCATCTACTAGGTAACCGAGATGTTCAATAAAGAATAATTATGAAATGGTATATGTAATAATAGTCAAGAATGGCTAATTGTACGTTAAGACTGGGATTTCCAATGAAAGTTCCCTTTAATATTTATATTGTGTGTGCGGACCATCCACTGTTTTGTGCAGTTAATTTTTATCAAAAACAAAAAATGTACGCAAGTATAAAGGTTAGACGTTTGATAAATTCATTCGTTATTATATATATCATGCCGCTAAAAAAACTAACAATCAATGAAGTTTATGAAAATTATAATATTATTCATACCCGATTGTTTGGTGCTTTATTGGTTCTTTATTACATTAGAGTCCAGCAAGTTAACCCATTATTTTCATTACTTCTTTTTATAATATACTAGCCGGTACCCGGCAAGCGTTGCAATGCCATTCTAAGAAAGAAAGTGATTGTATTTTAATTCTGTTTATTGAAGTGCTTTTAGATATCTTTTTTCCGTCTAGTGCGTATACGAATAGATCTGAAAGTTTTCCAACGGGTGAGCAGGCCACATACAGCTGTCCATGTGAGAAGCATAGATTTTCTAAATTTAGTCTTCACCCTTGTAGCGATTATCCCTGTGCTTTGTTGATGGTTATTGCAAATGCGAGTCGCACCGGAAACTGCAAACATTTCAATTTGAATGGCATATTTGTTGGAATCATTGAGATGCTTGGCAACAGTACATTGTGCCCTTTATATTTTCCTTTTAATTTGTTTAGCTTCAATGATATTGTGCATTATCTTTTTCAATGAATGTCTGGTACCGTTGCAAAGTGGTGGATTTATATTTCGGAGAAGAATGATAGGTACGCCAATTTTCAATGTTAAAACGTGTGACGGCATGGCTGGCAAATCAAGTGAGTTTAAGAATTCAGAAGAATTTATTGCGATATTTTTGGGAAAACTTTTTGAATCAATTCTCTTATTGTTTTTGTAATTTTACAGAAGTTTGTTGGCAATGTAATACATTGTGTGGATTCATCTATTTCCAATTTTCCATTCCCAATATTCAACAATTATTTTGCGAAACGTTCAGCGGATGTGTCATATTGTAGTTCTACACGCATGCTGGCCTTGAAAGCCAATTTCTGCACGTGTCGCCATAAAACTGATGATTTGAGACATGCATTTAATAAGTTGAACGTGGTATAACTGGTAGGGTTTGTAGAAAATCACCAGACAATAAAATAAATGCGCCACCAAAGACAACTATTCATTTCCTCTTAAATCTTTTAGTGGATAGTATACAGCTTACAATGCTTTTTTGTACGCCATAGTACATTCGCCTCATATTATGAGTTGGCATGATTGAAGTACTGCACCCATTCCGATTTTTTTTGATATTGCATGTTAGTGTCTCAGTGATTTGCATTAAAATGAAATTTCGGTGCTGACTGCGCTGTTCGACCACCATCCAAAAATGTTCACACCAAAGACACGCTAAACTTTATGAAACACCCACATTTGCTAAATTGAGAAAAGTCACCAGAAAAGGCGATAATTCTTAGAAAATGCGCCACAGAGAATTTTAAAAATAGCCAATCAACGGGTCCAAATTTCACTTTTCGCGACCGATGATTTGCCATGAAACTGACAGCCGTGGCATACAGATCGCTTTATTCGGCGAAAATTTTGATTGTAAAATAGCTGCACTCTGGGGTGGGCTGGAGGAAGCGCAGAGGGGTTCGCGCAAGCCCTTTGTGAAATTTTGCTAAGGTTGGCCAGCCCCTTGTTAATTTAAGAGAAAACAATATTCTCAAATCAAATGAGTACATAACTGCAATTTCTGACTTACATACATTATCTATGACAGCATCAGTATACACAGTATTACATTTTCGGCCATTCACATTGATGAGTTTACAGTAAATTGCGTATTGGTACATATTGTAAATGTAAAAATCGATTGCTTATTTAAGTGGTCTATCAGAGTGATAAAAAACTCATTGCTTCCTAGAATACCGAGAATTGCTTTGATATAAAGCAAGCCCTTTGTAAACGCATTGGCAGCCTACCACTGGCTGTACTAATTTAGAAAACTTTAAGGGCGTCCGCACAACAAATCATCAAAGTTTTATTGTAATCGGATGAAGGGTATAGAAACAGGAACACATAAAGGAAAAACTAACAAATTACCGTATTGGCAGCCCATCGTTGTATGTTTTGATTCAAAAACCTTTGCTGGTGTCCGCAAAACAACTCACCAAAGCTTTATCGCAATCAGATGAACGGTATAGGAACGAATACGAAACAAACAAACAAATTAACGTATTGGAAGCCCACCGCTGGCTGTACTTATTCAGATACCGTTGCGGGTGTTTGCACAACAACTCATCAAAGTTTTATCGCAATCGGATGAACGGTTTAGGAACAGGAACGCTTCAGGGACAAACTAACAAATTAACGTATTGGCAGCCCACCGCTGATTCATATACATTCGCGAGCGTCCGCACAACGGCTCGCCAAAGTTTTATCGCAGTCCGATGAATGGTATAGGATTGCATACGGAAAAAACAAACGAATTAACGCATTGGCAGCCCACCGCTGATTTATATACATTTTAGGGCGTCCGCACAACAACTCACCAAAATTTTATCGCAATTAGATGAACGGTATAGGAACGCATACCAGACAAACAAAGAAATTAACGCATTGGCAGCCCACTGCTGATTCATTAACCTATTCTGGCGTCCGCATAACAACTCCCCAAAAAAATTATCGCAATCGGATGAGCGGTATAGGAGCGCATAGGTAACAAACATACAAACATTCATTTTTATATATATATAATAGATATGTGTGCGGCCTGTGCTGGATATGTAAGATGTGTGCGCGCGCACACCTTAGCGGAAACATTGCCAACAAATCAGTGGACTCCTGCACGGGATTCTATATTATGAGATGTGAGGATAATTCCACAATATTTCTCGGTTTTATCGGTTTTAAGCGGCAACTTTTATCGGTTGTCATTTTAGCTTGGTATAATCACTGAGGCCCGATTTGTATTTTCGGTTTATATTTGTAAAACGGCTGAAGAAGGGAAATAAAAGTCTTTTTTTCTGTTTCACGAATTTATTTATCTCTATTTTATATAAAATAATAAGTATAAATAAAAAAATAATGGCGTTTGGTAGTCGATCTGTAGCCGACAGAAGGTGCGTGTTTGAATTTACCCGGTGACAGTCGTAAATCAAGATAATTTCAAAGATTGTACTGCGGGACCTATTAAAATGCATCGTAATTGTATTAATATTTTAACTGTTTTCTTCTGACTTCTTGAACCACCTGCTTGCTTTTATAACAAGCGCGCAATGTTATTTTTATTACTTGAAAGTGTTTATGAACTGATTATAATCTACAAAAAAATGTAAGTGTTCTTTTTGCTGTTTAAATACATCAAATATTGACTGTTGTCGGTACTTTTTTAAAATGAGGACCTCTAGTAATGTAACAATCACTTTTCTGCGTATTTCTTATACAAAATGTGGTTTCCGAAAACCAAAAAAAATAAGATCTTTTGGCATTTAATACATGGCTATTTCGTACATTATTATAACAAAGTTATTCCAATTGCATACCAATTAAATCAATATATCCAAAGAAAAATCGTAGATTGCATTCATCTGCACTTATTTTATTTTAGGGCCTGTCCTCTAATAGGTGGTGAACACGCATACACAAGACAAACAACATGTTGGCGAAATCACGGTTTATGTTTAATTGCCCGTTATTGCGATCCCACTTAAGTATGGCCAAAATCACTGATATATTTTGAATTTGAGTTTTTTTTTTAATATACCAATACAAATATGTTCGTCGCGTATTTCAGTCTTAAATATCGGGTCCGTCGGCATTGCATTCGACTGGGGTGTTCGAATCCTACTTCGGAATGTTTCTCAAATTTCAGAAAACACGAACTCTTATTTTTAAATTAATTTTAAGCTAGAGCAATTATCTAATCACTAGTTCTATTATAATCTTTCTATTTTTTTAGATATCACAGAGACCTATGCCTTCGAACAAAAATCGATTGAAGAAAATACTGTTCGCACTGTGGCCGTTAGAAAAGTCTCGTATTCTTCTGTGGCCACCGATCACTGATATTAAAGGATTGAAGAGTGTCAAAGGTGCTACGACGAGTTATAAATAAGAGAAATAAAATTATTGCAATATTGATTTGAAACAATAAAAATGGCAAGAAAAAGGGTGCCAGAACGCCGTTCCACCGCCTTACATGAAAGAAAACCACTGCTACTATCATATTAATAATTATTATCATGCAATCTTAACAATGTTCCACTTCCCTGCTCTATTAGATGTTGAATTTTTAATTCATAATTCTGATTTAAAATTCGACGTTTCATGCTAAGCATATTAACTATCGATGACAGTTAAACTGTAGATAAAAAAAGTTCAGTGAAATTTTAAACTATTCACTGTGACCAGCGATTAACGTGACCCAACTGTCAGTTCGCATCACAAAGAAATTAAAATGAGTGTGGGAGAGGCGCAGATTGCGTTACTTGTTGTCGACTTATCGATTAAAAAAAGACGACAGTAAAAAATTACTGAATTATTTATGATAGCTAGAGTCGCTGTGAGAATTATTTTATGCTTTGTTCAGTAGTGATTTTTTAATACACAATAAAATGCCTTCCAGCAATTTTTAACGGGAAAGTAATAAATATGTTGAAAAGTGATATTTAACTACAAATGAATGGGATAACAAAAGTGTGATATCATTTATAAAACTTGACATCTTTTTTTTTAATATTAGAAATAGGTCGAAAGTTTTTTCAAACATGTCTGCACGTAGTATTATATAAAGCATATGGGATGCTTATGGAATTTATCTTAACAGAAGTGTTTCTACGAAAACTGCTTGTTACTCAGTTGCTCAATGTTTCGTTTTTCAAAGGGAGTAGGTATAGATAGAATGATAACATTAGAATAAGATTAGTGGTTAGCTAATCACATATCGCTACGTCCGTTGTTAAGATAGGATAGGTGAGATGAAACCAAGACGTCACATACTCCATGGTTTTTGACAGAAATCCATAAATCAATTTATAATAACTGTCTGTTTTGCTGACTGTAATAATGATAATCAGTATTTTATTAGATTCTTTATTTGACCCCTTCGTGACTGTTGAAATATTACAAAATAACGTTTGTTTTAATACCAAAAAAGTAAAATTATTTAGCGTTTGCGGTTGAATCAACCTGTTTCTGTACATGAATAAAATTACATTAATATTGAAAAATATTCTTTATGGAAATAAGTTAAATTAACTATTAACTTACATTTCTTTCAAACTAATTACTTTGGTATATAGTTATCATGATTGAATTTAAGTTTACTGAATCTAAGGACATTGTTACACCTTCTGTATATATCATTAGAGTTAGTTAATTTTGTATAAATAGCCTTACATGAAGATTTTTTTTCAATATTTATTTTTTTTTTTTCTAGAATAATGATGGTTTTGGAGTATTTAATACAGACGCTCATACTCTTTGATTCAATTTCTTATTTCGATTGAAAATACCATAACTTTAATAGCTTTGGGATAAAATGTGCTATATGAATAAAAACGTAATTATACTTAATCAGTAACTCTGCAAAACATATCATAGATATATACTACTCAATGACTGTCTTACATATAATTTATATTAATAACCTTGTTTTTCTACTGTCTCCCTAATTGTATTATGTAAAACGTGTTCCGCGTGATTGAAAAGATTCTATGCAATACCGTGAAACTGACAATACAAAAAAACATTTGTCTAAAATGTTATAATTTAAGATTTAGAAGTATAATGTTTTCTCTGCGAAGAAGAAATTTAAAACGTATCTTTGGCTAATTTTTTGTTTTTTTTTAAATTATATATCAACAATAAATTAATTTTTTGGCTAAAAATAATCAGATAAAAAGAACATGCCAAAATAAAAATTCAATACACGTTTAAATAATGACCCGCTCATTATTCATACAAACATGATAAGATATTTAAAAACTTTTTTTCGAAAAGTTAATTTTAATTAAATTTATAATTATTATGAAGCGTTATCAGAAGGAAAACAATTATCTTAAAGTTGTAGATATTAAAGTTATTGAATTCTACTTTCTACTTACTAGTTTACTTCATGTATGAAATGTTTTGGGAATCACACACGCACAAAAAGACGTAACTCACAATTCTTTTTTCAATAATGACGATCTAGACCAGCAGTTGGCAAACTTTTTGGGCTCACGGACCACTAAATTCACAATTTTAATCCAGCGGACCACTAACTGGACTTTTGTGTTGAATATTACATATTAAAATAAAAAGTGATGAATGCGTCTAAAAATGCACTTAGCTCATAAAATAATGTCAGATTTCTCTGCGGAGTACCAAAATTTTCTTGCGGACCACACTTTTCGACCGCTTATCTAGATAACTTAACACACGTTCTATCAAAAGGATTTAAAATTGAAAATGTCGACTAAGTATCTAGATTTAATATTTATTTAAGTTTGATAAAAGAAATACATGACATGAAAATTGCAAACAGGAAAAAGGGTTAATTAAGCTGAAAGGTTTTTTAATAAAATGTATTAAATTAATATTCGATTGAGTCAATTAAACAGCATTTTATTAGTCTTTGTTTACTTCACGATTGTGTATATTTCATATTTTGTCTTTGGCCTTAAATCATCAAAAAACGTTTTTCGTGCCTCCTGTAAAATTTGTTAAGTCGATTTTTTTCATAAAAAATGTTCGATTTGTTCATATGAATGTCTCCGCACTATCCATTTATCGATTGATAATTAAAGCAGTTGGCGATCCGTGTCGATCACACGATGGTAAGATTTGTCTCGGGGCGTTGGATCTCCCGTTTTGGAACTGCCCATCATCGTTCAATCAGTTCGGCGAGTCGACGAAAGAGGCAAATTAAAAGAGACCCAGAATTAAAAACCGTAATTTATGGGCGAAAAGTAAAAGTTGAACACTCTCTTTTTGACAGCGATGGGCGGAAGGTCAAATTTTAAGGAGGCAAAACCAACCTGCTTATTAAAAATAAGTGCTTTTACAGAAGTAGTATCATAAGTTGAAAAAAAATGCTTCTGTGCCATGTTGTTTGTAATTATGTTCAATTGTCTTTTGACGTGAAATTAACATTCAAATTTTACTTAATTTGTCAACCACATCAAGATGGTTTATTTATTTTTCTATAAAAATAACATTATAATAAAGCTGTCACTCTTTTATTATCAATCTTACGAATGAAACCTAAAATGATTTTAAAGTTCAACACTCACAGTTCGGTGCCCTAAAAAATAAACTAATATTAAAAACGAATATATTTTAACTGCTTAGTTTTCAAACTAACTAGGGTAAATGATATAGTATATAGTAGTGGGACATTCAAGGAATTAATTTTCGTAAACAGACCATAACTCAAAAAATAATAGCATCTAAGTAACGCCAGATGTATGTTTGTAGATGTGAAAGTTAATGAGCTTCAAGGAAATTAAGATACAAATTATAGAAACTTCAAGTTTTTTTAGTTATTCGTATTTGACTGAAAAATATAGATAGTGATAGTAATGGGACAGTATTTAACAGTAATTGGACACACGTGAGACAGTTATTGGACACAAAGCTCTATTCAAACTCTATCTTCATTTAAATATCTCAACTTTTGGTCACCAAAATCCTCTATAAGAGTTATATTTAATTTATTTATTGTTAAAAATCAAAATTACAGTACATGACATAACAGCTGACGCCAATTCGCCATGCACTTGAAAAATGTAATAAGACAAAATATAAAATAAAAATACACAGTACATCAAATTCAACATAAAAAATCAAGAAATACAAAAGAAAAATTTATCAAACAGTTCACAAATACCATCACCAAAAATGTCCACTTCTCTAGGCAATGCGTTGATTAGTCGAACGGCCCTTGGAACTGGTGACTCATACCTCCTAAGCGAGGTATAAGTTTTTAGAAATAAAAGTTTTTGCTCATTGTTTCGCCCACGTAAGAATAAATTGGGAGCATGTAAATTAATAGTCATGAGAATTTCAGGATTATTAACTCGGCCCCTTTAACTTTAATGTTTAAAGTTAACCGTAGCTGTCCAGCTTACTATATCAATCACCCTAGCTTCTTCGGGAAATCCATCATCTTCATTTGTTAGATATTCCCAATTAACCTGTTTTGAGACAATAAGTAATATTCAAAATTACACCATAAATCATGTATAAGTCATCTGCGCTCAAGATTTATATATTTTATCAACAAGTGTTAACAGGTTCTTCAGTTGGACTCTGTAGTAGAATATTAAGACATATTCGTTTAAAAAATAACATACAAAGATTTTGTTTAAATTCATTAAAAGTTTAACGGCGTTTACATTAGTTTGGTTTCAAAAACAATGTTATGATCTGAGTAAATCGTATTTAGATTGTTCAAATTTTGTATTTAATTAGCTTAACTTAGGATGAAATACAACCAAACCAAAGCATCTGGACAATGCATATATAAAATTATATTTTTTAGTTTGAAAAAGAAAGTAAATCAAAAGCAGTTATCATAAAAAGACTTATGTCAAAAAACCGTCAATAGTAAACCATATGTTCCACATTGTGAACGGACATGGATTACAAAAAAAAATCTTTGGTGAAATGCTTTACAAGAAGTGAGTCTCAGCAACTTTTTTTTTCAAAAAAAGCAATGGTAATATGTCTTTTAGCTAGCTGTAGGGAAAACATTCAGAAGAAGAAAACACGTTTTTCTTTTGTCAATCATATTTTATTAAAACCATACATATTATTGAACTTAGAAACACATGGTAATGAGACAAAAAATACAAAACAAACTTGTTCAATATTATAAATAAGTAGATAGTACGGAACATAATTTTTACTTTTGGCTTTAAAACACAATATTATACAATAAATATTTTTTCAAACATTTAAAAGAACACTAATAATTATTATCTAAAATATGCATTTTATACAGTGGAACACTTTAACATTAATCTTTGGCATGCTAGCCGTGTATGACTCGTTTTATACAAAAAAAACCTGAAATATTAAACATAAAAAATATTAAAATTTTTACGATAAGTATTTATAAGAAAACACTTGAATAATGCAATCATATTGTCCATTTTTATGGATTTTTTAAACTGAATGCAAATGTGATTTATTTTTTACAGTGCAATAATACAATTCTCAGGATCAGTGGGACCACGGCTAAGTCTTATATTAAATAAATACAATATTAAAAAAAAAAACTTTTTTTTGTGTTTTTTGCGATTTTGTCAAAATTCGATATTTGGAGAATGCGAGATATGATACAAGACTCCTCAAATGTTAAAAAAACACCACGCAAGATGATTCAAGAAGATGTTTCTAAAGATGTTAAAAAAAATGGTTACATTATTACATCATTGATTTAAATTGTAAATTGAACCCAATTTTTCGATTTTTTTTTTTACTCCCGAGTAAATAGTACCCAAACAACATGATTCGTTTTACAATTACTTGTATATAAATATGGTAAAAAAAATAAAAAAAACCTTAACTACAAGAATATCTATATCGATAGAAACTGTGTGATTGATTTAAAGAAAAAAATGAACATTTAGATAGAAATTAAAAATAAAATTCTTCATTTGAAATTTAAATTGATAACTTTGTTCTTCCACAAGTTGAAACACATCTTTCGCTTATTTGAGAGGCATCTTCCGCCAAACTATCTTCAGGTTATTGATGAAACATTGATTCTATTCATATCTGAAGATGCTTTTCAAGAGGCGCAACTCGCGTCATAATTTTTTACTAAAAATTAATCATCGACGTCGATGTTAAACTAACTCACAGAAACTATAAAAAATCACACAGAAGTCAGTTGATATATTATAATTTATATTTTCGAAGAAGTAGCAATTGAAAAAAATACTCAATGATGCCTAACCAGTCGATCGCAAAGTAAAATTTGGTAATTATTATTAAATTATTATTTTCTCGTACCCTCCAAAAAATAGTTGTTTTAAAAAATAACATGTTAAAAATATATAAAATTGAATTATTTTGTAAGCACAAATCCGATGATATTTCACATTTAATATAAACATTTTTATGTTTGAATAAAAGGAAAAAATCTAAATATTTTGTGAAAATAATCATATTAGGAGACGATTGAGAGAAAGCTTGAGATTGAAAAGTAGCTCCCAGATTAGGCACCCTTGCTCTAGGTTAATGAAATGGAATGTAAATAGATAGTTTTTATGTTATCGATTTATAATGTTGTAGCAAAACACACAGAAGGTTACTCATAACTGTCATTGGTAACAAACTCTCTCAATATTACGACTAGACACCTACGTATCTTTGAATTATATTAACAAATAAAATAATATTAACTAATGTTTACAGTAAAATTATAGTTAAGTACTGGCAAATAGACAACGACAAGAGTTCCAAGAGTTAAGACACTGTTTTGGTATAAGTTAATTACAAATTATAGTAAGCGTTAAACACTTAAATAGTATATACAATAACTAAACTTAAAGTTTTCTTAAACTTTGGTGATTAAAATCGCTTTACACACACTTTGAAAATCTATTATAGAATAAATATAAAATGTTTTATTTTATAAATGATTACTTATACCTATCGAAAAAAAATTGATACGTTGTCAATGATATATTTTCAATTATTTATTCTTAAAACCATCCTATCTGTTCATGATTTTAGTATTAAAAAATAGGCAAGTGAACGATATTTGGACGAGCATAAGACTATAAATAAACAAACTAAAAATTGAAAAATAAATACCTTCCACTATGAATTAAGGACGGATTTGATTGTATTTTTTTAAAAAATACTGTAGTTTAAGATTACTTTAAAACCAGAATAAAATTATTGACGATTAGCTTTTAAATCATTTAGATAAATACTAAGTTTTGAACATTCATTTAGATGCTTGAATTGTACATAATATTACAAAGTCAAAAACAGTGTTTGTTATTAATATTATTATGAAGCTAATAAATAAGTTCTAGAACTAAAGTGCATTTTATTTTCAATCATTTGTCAACTGTACAGTTATTTATATTACTACATTATGTTACTACAATGTCAAAAAAAAACAGGAAAATAATTGTTTATATAGAGTCACCGGATCGAAATCTATCTATAATTAATATTCTGAAATTATGACAACAACACGTAGCTCAACATATATACATGTTAATTAAAGAAGTAAATGCTATAATTCAGACGACTACAGGTGATACAGATTATTATATGTGTATAAAAATACAATGGTTTTTTTTACTGGCCAATGATTTTTTTTTCAACATTAAACTTTTTAGGATCCATCAGATACCCGGCGATTTATGTAAAATTATATCATACACTAGCTCTGTTTTTCTGCGTACTTCTGATGGTTTGCTGACGGTTTGCAAGACGTCAGCAAACTGTCAGAAGTACGCAAAAGAACAGGACAGTCGTGGGCTGGAGAGGGTTTGGAGGGGCTCGCGAGATCCCTTCGCTGCATTCATCGTAAGACAGTGAAGCCTTTTGTTTAATTGAGAAAAAAACAATAATCTCAGGTGGTTCAAGCCAGTTGGTAACTGTTACTTCTGAAATATACAATATTTATTATCTACGATTATTTAATTATAACGTTTGAAACATGGAATTGTAGGGAAAATAATAGTATAATATTTCTACATTAATTTGGATTCTCTCCAAAAACATCGCGAACAGTTCTGCTAGCCCTTTGTCAACATGCAGTGAATATAGTTGTGTAGATTGTACTATAAAATCTTTTGATGGCAATGCATACTTCAACAACTACTTGTAACGTGACCAGCAACGCCTAGCACGGGAGAGACGCCCATTCTTATCCCTGCAATGCCGGTGACGCTTCCGGTGTCATTTCCGTAAAAGTGGTGATACTGCCTCGACGCATGTATGATAGAAGATGGCGCCGCTTCGGGATGCTGCGACTCTCTGTGTCGTCGCAGGTCTACTTTTCGCTGGAAGGCTTTCTCGCACAGTCCGCAGGTGAAAGGTTTGTATCCGGTGTGTTTGCGCATATGCGTGATGAGGTTGGAGCTTTGGCTGAAAGCTTTCGAGCACACGACGCATTTGTGGGGTTTTTCTCCTGCGAAAAAAAGAAAAATAAAATTTTATAAAATTTATACTATTAAATGATTTGAAGATTTTTCACACTATTGTACAAAGGACGAAAACATTAATATTCTATGATGCAAAATTTGAGGTTATGTTTTTTCAATTGCATTTTGAAAATATAAAGAAATCAGCCAATCAAACATTTTTCATGTTACATTCACCTTTTTTTGTACTGTTTACTGTACTTTATTTATTGATTAAAGCGTGAAAAATTTATAAACATATGATTATACATAAATACTAAATAATAACGTATTGTGTCCCAAATTATTTAACATAAAACATGAACCGCGGTTCTATAATTTTGTTTTTGCATAAAATATTCACTCTTTATTTTTATCTAAGAATATTCCCGTAAATAGTCAATTATTTCAAACAAACGCGCAATAAATAATTCATTAAATAGTCAAGTTTTGAAACTACGGCGACACGATTGTTCTTAAATCTTTTATTCTTTCACTTACCACGAACTGTGAAACTTTCGACACCATAAAACTTTTATCAGAAAAACAAATCCACGCCGTTGGGAAAAGTTTGTTTCTGTCATTAGATATTTATTAAACAGCTTCAACTGAAATATTCAAATCTGAATGGAAAATTAATACTTCATGAGTTCACAAGTTTCAAGTCGACAAAAGCAAAATATGCTCCATACGAGAATCGAAGTCAATATTGGATCGTCTATTCACTATTGGTATATAATCTAGATAATCGAATATGCTCACATTTGAGGTTAGATTTAAACTATCTTATAAAGTAAAGTTTTCTTTATAAATAGTAAATACCAACATCAAAAATATTAAAGATTTGGTGTGAATCAGGTAACTCTATATTATTATTGCATTTATTGAATTATAATATAAAATATATGATAAAAACAGTAAAGGATATTTATTTAAATTTTGTAGTGTTTATAATTACTTGTTTTATAAAGATTATTGTTGGTCAGTAAACAGAAATATTTGACAGCCAAATAGAAGAGATATTTTTGATTATTGCCGGCACGCGACATTCACGTGTCCCGATGTAAAAATGACTAGAAAGTACGAGGGCACCGTTATAATTAATAACAAGTAAACACTAATAGAATATTTAAATTCAATTTATATTAAACGTATTTCTGTTTGATTTTGGTGTGTTAAAAAAAATGAATAAAATTATAGAGGGTTCTTGAAACACTTCTTCTCATTATTAAAACGGTGTCTAAAACGTTTATCCACTGGCGAAAATTCCATGTTCACCATGTATAACATCCAAATTACTTCATGTTCAAATAGTATCCAGGTTAAAATAAAGAATTAAGCCTAAGGAGATCATTGTTATTTTTATATTTATTTAGCAATTGACACGGTTTTTTAAACTGTATTGACAATATATGAAACACGTCAATCTATACTAACTTTAGTGGACTTTTGTTTTATCTAGTTGAGTAGTAAATAATTCTAAAAAGTTATCTTCATTAATTTAGAAACGACACATCGATGTTTGACCAATGATTATATTATATTTAGTCCTTTTCTTTTACAGACTCAATGTGTTGTATAAAATAGAGGATTAGAGCCCGATTTACAACACTTCTTTGTTAAAACCGAATAAAGACATATTATTTTGAGTCAGTTTACTTTACATTAGGAATAAACAATTGAACGTATTCCGATACCGTTAAAAGATATTTACATAGAATTTTAATAAACCGATTATTTTACCAATTATATTTTATTATCAGGTTCAATCCACGTTCTCTAATTGCAAAAACTGCGTTTAACAATGTCTTACGCTGCCTCTGAATATTCATATTTGTTTCATAATAAAAAAACTTTCGTGATAACGACGAAACAAAAGAGTTTCAATATTCGTGAGCTCGCGGGTGACATTGTAAAAAAAACTTTACGGCAGTCGGGCGAAATGAAAATTGACGTATCACCCAAAATTCTAATTCTGTCAAATTAGACGTCATTCGGACGAGCGTAGGCGACGTGACGTGCCCTTCGCAGAGTACTATTCCTCTAAAATACGTTAGGTTGAACTTATTGTTTTTCACACGTATTTGTTTATTTTTATTACTGAAACGCTAACTATTTTGAAAATATATTATTTAAATGTAATTATTCTTTGTAACTCATTCATGTTAGTTTTTTTTTAAAATATAAATATGGAAATCACAATAATATTTGTGTTAAAATTTATAGGAAGCAAATCAAAATTTAATTGCGTAAATATATTATAATATATATTGCACTACTTTTGGCGATTTTAAATCCATATTTACTCTATTGATTTGAAATCGTTTGTTTTCTGATACTCCATTTATTCCCAAAAATAGCATGAAACCATTTCGTGTTTTTTTAATATAAAAGACATTGCATTACCCTGAAGTAGCAATAACTTATTTTTACATTTAACTTGAATCATCGTTAATCTTCAACATCATCTAATATTTTAAGAAAACAAATAATATTTTTATTTTGTATGATACATGCCCAGAAAAAACATTTTGATAGTGAATAATAACAAAATTGACAGTATACACAATAAGAAATAATCGCTTTTATGAGTATGTCAGATACAACATTTAATTGTCGTAATAATTAAGAAAACCTTTTTGTGTTTTTTTTTTGTGTTGAGAAGCAAACACCCTACTTTTATAATTTGATTGTAGCGATAAATCCAAATGATAAAGCGATATTGTACTTTGTGATATTTGAGGTGTCTAAATAACATTCTCGTGTCATGTCCAATTTCATTCATTAGCCGATATAACGAATCCCATTATCATCAAACGAAAGTATTAAAAGTAATGGTCTCCTAATATAATGTCCATTAAGAAATGTCAAGTCTAAAATATATTCAAAATGTTTAATATGATTGTGGCATTTTATAATAGTGTTATAACAACAATTATTTCATATTATGAAGATATTTTGTATGTTTATTGCTAATTTTACTAATTGCTATGACGGACTAGAATCACAATTTAAGTGAGGTTTTAATAGAAAATTGGGAGAAGAATTATTGTAAAATTTGTTAAACAAACCAACAAGAGCATTGCGGTTTAAGATATGTAATGTATTATTATGTAATTAAGATAAGTTTCGATGGTTTACCTGTATGAATGTAAGTATGTTTCTTCATATCGGATTTCTGGTGAAATCTTTTCCCACAATATTGGCAGGGGTAAGGTCTTGTGTCTGAATGGATGAGTAGATGAGTTGACAGCGTGCTGGATCTTTTAAATGCCTTCCCGCATTGTTTACACTGTTGAAGAAAAATGGAAATTAATATTTTTTGTTATTATCATAATCAACAACATCACAACGGGGATAAAATGAAACATGCATTACAAAGTATTATACAGCTGACGCCAAAGTACCATAAACTTGACAAATATAATGAAGACGGTAAATAATATTATTATAACAAATATTACATTTAAATAACGCAAAATTTTTGTGTAAAATAAACTGACATTTTTTTGTTACACCATATCTGCTCCTAACGCGGTGTATATGGACTTTAACATAAGTCTTTCTATGAGAAATTACTTAGCAGCTCAACCACTCTTTTTCGAAGAGAGTAGGAATATAAAGGGAGAGAATTTTTATTTTTCAAAAACACTCATGATGTTTAATAGAAAACGATTAATCGATTAAAAAATGCTATTCGTACTGGGAATTTAATTTGTCACGGAAGCCAACGACATTGTCCACTGCACCACAAACTCGTAAATCCACTTAAAGATACAAGTATATTCAACATGCTAGTCAATTCTTTCATAGTCGTTTTTAGTTATATTAATTAATTAGTACTCTCAAATATAAAAAAAATAATCGATTAAATTAATAATGACAAAATAAAAAAAATGTCTGACAAAGCTTATAAATTGATTTGACATTATATGACCAGGGCGAGTAGATTGTTCTGTGATGTTACGTCATATAAGTGGTCACTCAATAGTGATATAGTCGCCGTAATGAACAAATTGCATGGCGAAAGAAAGGGTTGACAGTAGCCCATATAAAATTAATACCGTGTAAATAAGTTAGCAGGGATGGAAAAGTATCGAATGACTAATATTTTTCTTCTAGTTCTTTGTTCAGTTCAAGAACGCCTCCTGCGTTTTGAAATGTCTGGGAAATTTGAGGGACACTTAATGTTTTACGACTTTGAACTATTGATATTTTTATTTTAGTATTGTAAAGTTGAATATTACTAAAACCGTGCTTTTATAAAATTTTAAATGTTTCAAACGCAAAAATTTCCGTCTTATCGAAATATAAAATCATTTGTAGTAGAGTTTATTTCACATTTTGTTTTATATGAGACATGTAGATTTAATAGTAGTTATTTTTTTGCATGTTATTTTAAATTAAAACGTTAATACAAATCATAACTGAAGTTGGACAATAAAAGCACTTACAATAGTTTTTCATTACTGTTAATTTTTATTTGATGACTATTCAATTATTCTGAAAAAAACGTATTGAAGTTTTTTCAGTAAGTCAAATAATCTATTACTCAATAAGGCTTAACAACTATAAAATAAAAGTTAATATTTAATTTATTATAAATATTTTAAAGTGAAATTCACGAATATGTATATAATAAAGTGTTATACTGATAACACTGATTTTTTTAAGCGAAAAATTTACAGCAAAGAAAATATTAATTTGTAGTTTCAAAAACCATTCATGTTTTCATAATTTCTTTTGTGAAAATGACCTATACCCACTATATTTTCATTTTTCGAAACTTTTGATACACGTTACCTGCATACAAGTTATATCACACTTTCTAACACATGTACAGACAGCTTAGAAAAAATAATACATTTAATTTAATTTATATATGCACAGTAGTTTTTTAGCATTTATTCAAAACTTGAAAAGCTTCCTAAATGTATTTTGTAAATCAACGATTTAATTTTTCTTCCCTCAATTTTCTACTAAAACCTCACTTAAATAGCGATTTTTTATCTTTCGAATGTTTTGTAGCTTTATAATACACTTTCGTTAAAGCAACTGTTTACAACACAATGAATCAGTTATTATTAACTAATTGGTTTTTAACAGATATGATAAAATTGTGCATCCCTTATGATATAAGAAATGAGCGGTTATTACGGAAGGATATAATTAAAAAGTAATCAAATCATTTTCTAGTACAAGAGAATTATGTTTTCCGATAAAGCTGAAAAGATATATCACGGTCAAATTATTATGAAGGAACTTAAAGTAATTTGACAACCACGAAAATTTCGGTAATTTAAAATGTACATATAAACATGCGTATTGGTAATAAATACAGAGTAGTCTATTTTGAAGAAATATAATTATGGTTATTGATATTTGAAGCATATAAAAACAAATACAGCAAAATCCAGTAAATTTCAAAATCATCTAACATTGTAGATATTGTCCGTGGTCAATGAATTAAATTATTTGACATTTAAAACAGCCGTAAGGGCTATAAAATACATTTTTTAAATCATATCATTACATACTACTGGAACTGTATATTGTGACTTCTGAAAAACATACCAGTATAGAGTTTGCTGCGTATTTTTTTAATTAAACCGATTCATGTCGATATCGTAAACATTTATATCTAAATCTGGGTATCAATATATTTTTTTAAATTATCACAGATGCAAAATTTACAATTTACACATAAAATATCAACGCCATCGGCAGGCATTTTTTTGTTTTGTTAAATCTTCGAATAGATTTTATAAAAACTCGTGCAAAGAATGTTGATAAACACTTTTTTAAAATAGCTTGTAAAAATAATATTATTACGTGTAATACCATTTTAATGCTGTGATGAGATCTTGGGTTCAAGTCCCCGTATAGGCAGTTTTGTAATTTATCCATGTGTGTGATGTTTTACCGCTTATTTTTCTTCCCTGAGGTGTAAATATTGCGACAAGCTGATCAACAGACTTCTAACCAGATCTTTTAATGTACATTTTCTTTTAATTTTAATGCCGAATTTCAATTAGAAGTGAATTCAATTAAATTCGTTTTCTATGCCATATTGTTTTATCAATTTCGTTGTCACATAATGACTAGTTTTTATATTTTCTACATTTTTCGCATGTATGTGTATAATTTTTTCAGTTAATTAATTTCAATAAGTTTATTTTAATATTGTTATTACAGTTACAGTTTTAAAAAAACGTAAAACAAATTGTGTTTTACAAAGATAAAAATTAAATTGAAGCAGTCTGATTTATTACATACTGTGCATTAACTGAGTAATCCAATTTGACCTATATAAGCAGTCAGCTTAGGATTTTTTTTGATAACATTTGCTTGCATTCACTTAATGAATGACATCTTTAAACATCTGTGTAAACAATTAAAAAATTAACAGAAAAAAACTATTATGTAATCGACGGATACACGTATGAATTTAGTGCACTAAGTGTTTTTTGCGTCATCTCTAAATTAAACAAAAACATTATTGCCACGTTTTTTTGTAAGGTTCTTGTACTATACGATATTTGTTTAACAAGGTTATTGTGCCCTTGTTATAGGTTACTAATTATTTATAATGTGAATTCAATCAAGACATCAAGATCTAGGTGCAATTCTGATATGCATGGGATGTAACATATCATTGACTATTGAAAACCAATGTTACCGCTAAGGTGTGCGCGTGTCCGCGCGCACACCTCGCAAGATGTGGCCGCACACTTTTTTCCGTCCTTCGCACAGACCGCACATATAAATGTTGTACAATAGAGTTACATTGTTTTATTTGGCGGCTTGAAATGAAGAATTAATTTATCTAGCGTTAGTAAGTAGGTCAGAGAATAACTATCAACATATTTGCGCACATTTTTTATTTTACTGAAAATTTACGGCACACAAAAGTTGATGGTTAAAGGGAACGTTGTTGAGAACTACCATCACTATTTAAAAAAAATAGCGATGCTAGGGTTTAATGTTCTCCGTATTGAATCTAGTAATTATTCATCATCATTCTATCCCGTAACTCATATAAAAGTTTTCAATACAAATCGGTAATTGATTGTCCTACCACCACCAACCGTTATGTGTATGCAGTCGCTGTTTTACGACCGCTTTTCATAACGCAACAACGATCAAGAAAATAAACGAATTTACATCACATATTCTTGAACCGATATAAAGCTGCTATCTTTTAACCATGCACTATATTAAATAACCTGTGTATAAATATATATACATAGTTATTCAACATGTCTATGATTAAATGCTTCGGGGCATTTAATCAAATTTCCTTGCACATTTCTTTATTTTAATCAATCAGGAGCGTTTGATGAAAAGTCCTCATTGATTTTCTTTTTTCAATAATATAATAATAGTCAGTTCAATTATAGAATTAAAAGAAAAAATCATTGATTGGTTGACGTAATATAAGGTTAAAAAAATGTTTTATTTAAACAATTTTTTAAGCACAATCATAAAATAAAACATCGCTTTTTTTCAAAATAGTTCAGGCGTTTTAATTGTCAAATTAAATTCGAATTCAATTACGTTTAATAATTTAATTGTCATAGACTAATTATTTTAATTTCTCCATCAAAGAGAAGACGAAAGTTTTTTTTAATAGGTCGCAATGTTTCAATCAGAATAAATAATATAAACCCAATTTTACCAGAGCTGAATCAAATTGATCGCAATTTATGTTTCGTGATTTTTGGTTAGCGTGATGTAGATAATACGAAATGACATTTCTAATTCGGTAATTATTTAATTGAGCCGCTCCATGTCCCATCTGACGAAAAGTTTAGCAAGTTACAAAACATTTTAGATTTAATTGAACCAAGTTCTGGAACTAAATTTAAACTTTTAATTGGCAGCCATCAATTTTGATTTGTCGAATCTCCCGATAATTAAGTATTTTATTATTTTATTAAATTAAAACAGATGTTTATTTTGTTTGTCATAAAATTTGAATAATGGATCTGTAATAGTATGGAGGAATTTTTGAGCAAATAAAAAAAACGTATAAACTAATATATTCCGTTTAAGAAATCTAATTAGCAATAATGAAGGTTGAAAGGTGAAGTTAATGAAAATATTAAATAATAATTTATCTGTCTATTGCAGTGTTTATTAAAATAAAATTGTTAAATTTAAATCAATAATTAAATCAAACAAGCATTCATTATATGATCCCAACGTAAATGATCTTACAAAAAAAAACGTAACTAAAAAAGATGATTAAAAACAGAGAATTCCAAAAACGTTTTAACTGATTTAGATATTCCTTTAAAAATCTTCAACATATATTTTATTAAAGTAAACTGAGTTAGTGACATATTAAATTCATTTTTATTGATTCATATAACATTAAATGTTTGTAAAACGTTATCTTAAAATGACGAAGAACTTCACGAATATATAAAATTAAATAGATGTAAAAAATATTTTTTTATAGAGAGAGGGATGGTTTAAATAAATATTTAAATTTCAACAGTCGGTAACTGAATTGTAAGAAATTATATTATTAAATATTTCATTTGATGACGTTTCGCTCACTTTGTAAAATGGACCATTGCAAATCTTTTTAGTTTCACACCTGCAGGTAAGTAAACAGATTTATTAATTTGTATTCAGATATGAATATGAATCTTCAAATTAGAATACAAAATATTATTGCCAAGGATGAAGTCAGAGGCTTGTAAGTATATTTTGAATATTTATGAGCTTTCAAAGCATGATATTAAGATATGCACTGTATTTTTGCACCACATGGTTTAATCTGATGGTATTTCAAATTCCTATCCGTTAATTATTGTCAATGTGTATAGTAAATTAAAAAATTGTAGAAATAGTCAGCTAATAGAAATCTAAATTTATTGGTCTATCACAAGGAAGAGGAGAAATTTAAGCCAAGCTTAGTTTTCAAAAGACCGAACCCAAATTATTCATTTCATTATTTTCAAATAGGTATTACAAAATGTTTTACGTATAATTACTTGGAGATTTTTTAAATACATCCACATTGGATTAAAAAATAATGAATTTGGTTTTCTGGTGTGCAAAGGTTCCCCTATTCTGAGTATATGTGTGTTTAAAGAAAAGGGCATTGTCTTAATAAATAAAAAATAAGTTAAATATGCCATTATAACAACAATACATATTTACGTAGACAATTAAGAGGATAGATGAACGTTGCTGAATTAGTAAAATTAACGTTGAAATATCATATTTTACATCTAAGTTTATATAAATGCAAATCTTGTTTTGGATCTCCTAAACAGTACCGATTTAAGACTTGAAATCTATTTCTTTTTGCAACAGATACAATTTTATATATCAGTAAGTAAGTTGGATCATATTAATAAATATTAATTTTAAAAATCTGATGACGTGGGATGTTGAAAACAAAAATGATATTGAAAGTAACTGTCCGTTTAGTAGGTTACGAAGCGCAGTAAAATATTGCGTATTGCATATAAAACAGCTGACAGGTGGTAATTTTTTTTAATGCTTCAATATTTTGTTTAATTGCCAGCGTTTATTTACCGGGTAAATAAAAATCGGATTTCGTATGCAACTGTCGAAAATATGCACAAAGATTCATTATATCATGCAAACTGAAGATACGTCTGCATTTGTGTAAACAATTTAATAAAATTACTTGGGTAATTCGTATATAAATATGTATATTCTAGGGTTTTGTAAAATTCATAAAGGTCGTGTACAGATTTTTTACGCTTTTTTGATCTGGCGTAAAAAATCTTGAGTGGATTGTCAAAAGTGTCATATTTTAAGCTTACACGATTTATTTTTTTGTATTTAAATTAACTAGATAAAACTCTACTATAATAAGGTATGTTATTTTAACTATTCCCACTTCCAATGTGTAGCATATGTTCTCCTTATGGAGTTTATAAGATAACTGCTTATTACTAAGTTGCTCAATCTCTCCTTTTTTAAAGTGAGTAGGGATTGAAGGATATGACTAGAACAGGACTAGTGGTTAGTTTATCACTGTTGCTACGCTCATTGTTTGTGATAAAATGGGCGGGAGGTAATTCAGGACATCACATACATCCATGCCTTTGAACAGAAATCATAAATCAATTGAAAATCATTTTATATAAACTTTCCAGACTGAGATTTGAGCCCTTGACTTCCGTAACGACCACGCAGCTGACAACAAATTCACATATAACTAGAAAATTATAAAATTTGAAAAGATCACGGTCAAAGCATTCTTTAATTAACTCGATGTCTCACGCAATCGAAAAAAGGACTTGTCATTGAGTGTCAGAAAAAACTATGCTATTTACTTAATTCATTTTTTTTACAGTAGGTCCAGTCCTAATATTATGCATAAATATATATTTGTTCTCAATTAACAAATAAATTTCAACGTCTGTTCTAATTAAATAGCGGTATGATTAATTACCACAAAACAAATTGTTTAATGACTCGAATAATATAAAATTACCTGACGGCACAGCGACTTATATAACAACACAAATTAATATAAAATTCATCCAATCGCTTGTCATTCTTTTTGCGCAGTTGGCAGATATTAATATAAATTATTAACAAACATACAATATTTTTACAGCCGAAAAATAATATATTAGTTTACCCAGACAATTAGCACACACGTTAGATGATATACCGGAAAGTGCAGTGTTTCATTTGCATACTCAAATCTCTCTATGAACGCATTGACATTTTTGTTTTTACAGATGCAATCGAAAGTATGGCAGCATATCAACATTTTTCGTGATATATTACTAGACTAATGATTATATTGTATCTATCATGTATTTTAATCATGTTTTTTCTTGAAAAAGCAGTCATACCTTGAAAAGAGTAGTGTTTTTACCAAGTCATGAGAGTAATAGCGTTGCAGTCGTGAGAGTAGTATTTTTAAATAAATAACTGCAAGAGTTAATTCTTTTGTATGAAAAAAATTCTAATTTAGAATATTTAAGAAGGCTAGCACACAATACTGATTTTTTTTTTCTTGTGTGTATGTTCGTTTATTTGTTGTCTTTTTTTTCACTCAAAAAGTATTTTTTTGTAAAACAATGTTTTCTTGTTTCATTTTTTATCATAGGCGCTTATGTCGCGGCGCTTTTGCCATGTCGCATTTTTCACGGCGCTTTTGTCGGGACACTCACACCACTGACATGAGTTAAGAAATGTATTATGATAAATGCATAATATTTTTTAACTAAGTGGGAACATAATTGAAATAAAACTTAAAATAAATCTTTTTTATAATATAAGCAAAAATGAATACCAGATTGAAAGATCATGTTTTCGTTAAGTCCAAACAATGAAACAATTTACCGGCAAAAGTGTTATTAATTAAAATGAAATGCCACAATTAATGTTGTTACTAACCTGAAAGTTTCTTTCGCTTCCTGCTCCTCCACATTTCCCCCCATTGCTTATTTTCCCAGTGTAGGCATCCCCATGTCCAACAGATATCGTCGTTGAAATAACACTGCCATTCTCTGGTTCTGTATCCCAACTACCACTCGATGAACACGGTCGCCCATTTACGGGATCATCCTTGATTTGAAGATCCATACCAGTCCCAGTAGAGTCTGGTCTACTGAACACTTCAGGACTTGACGACCTTCCATATTTGTCATATTTGTGGTATTTTTCAGAAGTAGGGTAGTCAGTTTCCTGTTCGCACAGGCTCCCCGGAGACCAGATTCCGCTTGGGCGTGTAGAGACGTGGCGGGTGCAAAGATTCAGCGGAAGGTCTTCATCTTCTGTTAATAATAAAACGGCATGATTTTAAACGATGATTTTAAACGATAATTTAATTTTAGTACGATAACCTTCAGACAAGCAATCTCAAGATCAATAATTCTGAAATCACGTTCAATTTGGCAATCTAGTCATCCCAAGATTATCGAAATAAATATACCACAACTTAAGGACTCGTTGTAAAACTTTGTAAAATGAATTCATGTTTAAAATGTTAATACTCACTGATTCATTATTAAGTAATTGAAAAAGTTCCCTTCGGTGCACCGCTGTTTTTTTAATACACACATTATTAATGTATGTCCATGTATAGTGCACACCCTTCTTCTCATTTATCGTAACAGCATACAGAAATAGACAATTTTATGTTTCTGTCGATTTATTTTATTTATCAATCGATTTTAATCAAATCTATTTTCAGATGTACCCTTGATAACTGGTGATGCTTATGTTAATTATAAAGGTTATTTCTGTCATTAAAAATTTAAAACTCTCCGGAACATGGTTTCCGTAAATTTAATAAACCATATAACTCTTATAATTCGATCGATTTGTTTTTTTTTAATATTCTTTTTTCTGAATGACTGCCAAAAATAATATAAAGAAACATTCGAATACCCAAACAAATACACAAAATTATTTATTCACTACAATTGCAGCAATTATCAACACAGGTAAAATTCAAAATATATGTAGATGAAATTTAAAATATGAATTGTTTTCTGCAGAATTATAAAAAATGGCACTGGATTAGATTATTTTGTCACAGGAAATCTTTATATATAATTTTTTAAAGTTCAAACTGTTTTAATAGTAAATAAGAATGTATAGAAATAAGAATTTATCTGTGGAAAGGAAAAAGTACGTATTCTACAGTTTTTTCAAAATAATATTTTCAACAATCATAATAAGTATGACTTAATACAAGTTTTATCAAATTAATTTAAGCTGGGAATGCCCAATTAGTATCCTAATTTAACTTTTAAGCTTAAAATAAGAAATGTCTGAAAATTGCGACCAGGAAAAATGACTTAAAAGTGTTTATGTTAAATGAATATTAAATTAAGTCAACGAAACACTTTATTGAAAACAGTTTATCAGTCTCCGTGCACTTCAAGGTTTTGTATATTTAATAACTAGCTTTTGATCCAAAAACATTAAAAACGTTTTTTGTGTCTCATATAGAATTACGTTTTTTTGCCTTCCCACAGTCGATATGGATAAAACAATAGAACGTAGCCAAATTTAAAATTGGAATGTAGCGCCAGAAAAATAAAATAAATGAAACTTATCCGTCAATAAAATATAATTTTGCATTCATTTAATTATTTTAAAAATTATTCTTAAGCAGTCTAAACATTTAAAAATGTCTAGAAAATAAATCGGTTAATCTAAATACATCACTCTTAAATCTTCATAAAGAAAATGAGTTTTCGATTGCTCCGTAGAATAGTAGTAAAAAATACAATTGTTCATGTCAAAGATAAGATTGCATGCAATACGTCTATTTAAAACCAATTTTATTTTAACGGACACTTTCCTATATCAACTAATTATACCCCCGTCGTTGATTCCTTCAGTACAAACGACATTCCACGAAACATCGATAAGTTATAAGTGTCGCAATGTATCATGCTTGCCCTGGATTCAAAAAATATACATAACATATTACATGTCGCCAACATAACTAATCCGACTTTTTAAACGTCACAGTAAAAACATTTGTTTTTTAACAAAATATTTATTTCGATATTTTTAAATCCTTAATAAAAAATAATGTTGTCTTATTAATCAACTAAGTGGTGTAATTTTGATACCAAAATATTAATCGGGTATAATTTTTAGTTATTTGAAACAATTGTGACTAGAAGGTAAAAGTTCTTTAGTCATATTTCGCTTAAAATGTGATTAACTCAAATCTGGTGTATATTATTTGAAACTTTTTTCTCACAACATGACATGAAAACATTACGTTATATAAAACAAAATACACTTTGGCAAGCATTTGATTATATCTCCATTATATGAATCGATACCTCGATAAAAGATAAAAGTAAAATATTTATCACGCTTGATAATCTGTAACAATTTATAATTATATACTGAATTTTTTTTGAAATGATTATCCTTTAAAATATTGTATTTACTCTCTTGTCTTTTACATGAATTAAAAACGTTGTTTACATTGTTTTATTTATTTGAATGGAATGAATACGTTTTAATTAATACCAAGGCTGCGAATTCGGAGTGGTGTGTCGTGGAGTCAAATGTTTTTGACGGAGATGGAGGCGGACTCGGAGTCGAAATAATCAGAGAAAAATAATTTATAATTTATTGTATACCTTTATTTTTTAACACTAGTAAGGTATCAGAATAGATGAGAACATGTTTTGTGTATCTTTTTTAATTTAGTATATTTTGCTAAGCTATTTTAATTTTAAACAAATGTAGTTCCGACGATGACGTTAAGCCAAATGATCAAGTATAACTTTAAATACATGTTTTTTGACCTTCTTATTTTCATATCGTTTTAATGTTGATTTATTTAAAAAAACTTTTATTTTATTTGTACAGTGTTAATGAGTTAAGTTACTCGGGTTGTGAAACTGTTCTTAGTGAATAACTTAGTTCTGTGAAACAGAATTGGTAGTTAGCATATTGGTGATAATTCAACGAATGATAATGTATTCAAAGCAGTGAAAAAAGGATTGTAACGCGAAAGAAAAGCCAGTGTTCCACTTCACATATAATCGTTGCTATTTAAGTTGACAGATACGACCTGCCGACGCTGACAATAGCTTTTTCACAGCATGTTTAAGAAATGTCTTTTACAATAAATACAATCGAAAATATATTATAATTTGTAACAACATGGGATAATATAAAACATATCACAGCTAGTGGCGGATTAAGCACACGAGACGTCTCAGGCGGAATACAATTTGGTAGCCCCTTTTTCGGATAACATAAAAATAACAGGAAATTTCATGCAAAATAGTAAAAATATATTAAAATATAAGCAAAAGGTATATGCGATTTCTATTTTTGAGGCCCCTTAAATTCGGAGGCCCCAAGCGGGCGTCTCGTTCGCTTATAGGTTAATCCGCCACTGATCACAGTTAAAGTGTAAAATCTTGTAAAAGTATCAAATAAGAAGCACTTATAGTTGAAGCTAACATCGTCACAATTCACATTTTATTTGACTTAAAAACGTATGAATTAACTAGTAATAGTATACATTCAGTGACGAGCACTAGAAAACAAAGAAATGACATACCGTTTATGGTTATTTTAGTATACTAACAAGCGTTTTTCAAATAAAAGTTAATACTACGGCGTAGGCTAGATGGCAAGAATGATAACAAGATGTTGAAGTTTTTGAGGTTATGTGAAATTTCTAGTGACAGTAAAACACATCAAACTGCGTGACTACGCGCGCATGGCAGTGGAGATTGGCTGGAATCAGTATGAGTGCACGCGTGATTATGAGTGAACAGTTTAACCACGTCTGTGTAGTTGATTTGTTCTCTCACGTATAATTTAACAGGCTAAAATAGACATTGTAACATAGACCAGTTAATTTATATATTGACCAAGTGCATACTTAAATTATTAACATTCAATGAAATAAATATACATATTGACATTACTCGTAATTTATTTTTGAGCGAGTTTCATTTATTGTGAGAAATTTCTACTTTTTTTCACGATGTTACACGCCAAGAATAAATCCCCACTAATAAAAGTCATTAAGACCAATAACAGTTTGAATAAACTTGACGTAAAGCAGGTAGGTAGAATTAAATAAAACCATCGCTCACATGTTACGAAAACGTTTATTTAGGAATTTACAGTCACCAAAGTTTAATCACATACAATATTTAACAGACAAAATTTTGAATTAATAAAATACACAATAACTATTATAAGACCTAGCTTGCTCACACGATTTTATTAAGTCAAGAAAATTGATGCTAAACTCCGCGCGCAGAACAAAATGAATTTTAATTTTCTTCGAAACGGACAAATATCAGTTCTTTCATCTTGGACGAAAAACCACAAAAGAAAAAAACTGCAATTGAACTTACAACTACAGGCCTCTGGAAGCAAGTTCCAGGACCGCAAAGTGTCCCCTACACACGTTGTGTTCGGTTCATGTCCCAAAAAGCAAGAAAGAAAGAAACAAAAATCGCATTGGGTATTGAAAAACAATGTTGCCATTTTAAGCCATAAGCAATAAAACAATTGATATTACGGGTAACCTGATAATTTTTTTAAAAATATATTGGTAGTAGAGCGTGTGACTATAAACCATACCGTATCAATATATAATAAATTTGTTACACAGTCATCGAATCTTTGAAATTTTTTAAATTTTATTTAGTATTAAGCACAAATAATATTGTATGTAAAAAATATATAAATAATATTCAGTTAAACACTCTTAGTTTCTAAAGACTCTGTAGTTACTGATTGTCCAAGGAAATTGCTTTTCAGCACTATCTGAAAAATGTTTGAGGTAAATGACTTGTTAATTAAGTGGCTTCGTTACCAACGCCCGTATATTTTTAATTCTGTTACTAACTTAATGATATACATACAAAATTATCACAAAAACGACTATCACAAGCTATACCTGAATCTGAAGGAAGTCTGATTTTATTAAAGCGTGTACACTACGTATTCATCCAAACAATTTGTTTTTTGAGTACTAGAGTGCCCAAATTTTTAAATAAATGAGCCGAGCATTGTGTTGATGTATTATGGGCCTGATAAAAAAAGATAATCTTTTATCTCATAAACTTTTGGAGAGAATGTATACTAAATTAAGTGAATATAAATATATTTAGTTATTTATTTCTCTCGTACCATTCGTGCCATGGTAAATAATTTTAAGTGTGATGTCATGTTTTAATATATATAAAATTCCTAAAAACATTTAAAATTGTATTTTCGTACATTATATAAACAATTGATCATAATCCGGTCAAAAAAACCGCTGGTCGAATGAAAGCCTCTCACGGGCTGGATCTGACCAACGTGTCACGTTGTCGTAACTGACTACTTAACGGTGGTGAATTTAATTTGGAGACTAAGTTTTTACATAATAACGTGAAAAAAATTCATGTAACATAATTAAAATAAATTACAATCCGTGCAAAAAGTATATGGGCTTTATTATATAAGCCATTCTTGAGACCATTTCAGATGTTAATTGTCCACACGCGTCTCATTCGCTTATAGTTAAGTAATTCATCCGTCTTGGTACATCGCGAGTAAAAAACTACAGGGTTTTATTAGGTGTAGATTTTTGGCGAAACAAAAGTTAAGTAAGGAATCGTCAAGTTCGAGTATATCCTAATTAATCCTTTTCGTTATTTAACATATTATACCGTTATCAACTGATCTCTATAATTCAATGTTTTTTAAAGAAAATTAAAAATCTACAACATATCAAATCAAATTAAGTCGTTTTATTCTATGTACTTTTCGTTATCAGTAAGCAGTAAGTCGTGTCTGGTTTAATTAAGCAGAAGTTCAATGGCTTCCAAAATTTGTTTATCACCAACTCTTTGACATCCGGTGTTTAATGATTAAAAAAAACACAAGTATAATTTACTCGGATAATAATTGTTGTAAAAACAATAAAGCCAGTTTGTAGTTACTTTTTAAAGCAAAGTATAAAGTGAGATTTAAATGTCAAATTTCAAAATATTGTTTTTTTGCAATTTATATAAATATATATATGTTTGTTTTAAAACTTTCAAAAATTACATTTTTAAAGGTATATTGTTATTTTAAGAGAGAAATAATAATACAACTATGTTATTACTATATACCTGAAGAGATTTTTGGTGTTTTACGAGATCTAATTGAACATATAATTTTAATGCATTTCTATGAAAGGGTTTAGTACTATAAAGAAATGATATGTTAAGTTAAAAACTAGTTGAAAAGCTTACCTTCATAGTTTGGTTTATCAGGGGTGCGTGGTGGTGAGGCGGGTGGTGGTGGGGGCCGTAAGAGCAGGGGTGGCCAAACGCATGGCGGGTATCCCAACGGACCGCAATACATTAATGCACCCAGTTCTGCTGCGAAATAACACGTCAATCAAAATATGGATCTCATCTAGCGCCTTTTATATTGTTTGTTTATAAATAAACTTTTTTGAAGACACTTCATACAAAATAAATGTTTAAAAAAGTTTACTAACCTCTCGCTCTGGCGTACTCTTTTAATCCGTCAACTCCAAAAGTAAAATCTCTAGCTGATGATACTAACGAGAAAGCGCTAAGCCTTTCTCTTTCTCTCTCGCAGAATGCACTGAGTGCTATGCCTCGTCTCCTATCTCTCTCACACGCCAGCAGTAATCCAGCAGTGTCGGGTGGTGGAGTAAGAGGGGAGGGGGGTGCCTCTTGTTTCAGCATACTACCCTGGTAAATTAAAAGAAATATGCATTTAATAAATGGTATTTCTACTTCATTCCTCGAAGTTCGTAGCTACAAAATATTACAAATTCAATTTAAAGAATATCAATTATTCCAACCACAAAACTGGTGAATCGTTTTTTTTAAATCAAACAAAAGTTTTTAAGGAACCATTAAATTAATTAAAGGATAATTAAAAAACAAATCAGTTTAATTAAACTCATTAAAAGATTCTCTGAAGAAGTTATAATCACTTATAAGGTATTATTTATAGATATAAATAATTCTGTACATAATTATTTATACATGCAATTGTGTATTATACTTTTAATTGTATCTTAATTTATAATATATAAATCAGTTAAATATCTTTATCAAAAAACAACATATTTTCACTAATTCTACTAAAAAAACTAAAATTTGAGATAAACAACTGTTTTCTTCTACCTTGACGGCATTAAATTTCATCGAATATCTTACAAACATCAGTAAATAATTATTTTAAAAAAGTCGAATCGAGTTTACTCTCAATTGCTTGCGTAAAAACCGATGAAAGCGAGGATTTAATTAAAAACGATAAAGTCCTGAAGATTTCGTGATGACGCCAGCTATTTTTCAACTAAATAAGCCATTGAATTACTCAACATAAAATGTTTGGAGATGCTGAAAGACGAAACTCGGGTCGTTAGTGACGAATCTTATGAAAGCGTACACAATTTAAACAAATCAAATTTTATACTGAAGTTCCATCAATCACTCTCAGTTGATATTTAAAAGTAAGATGAATATTATTGAGAATTCATTGTGTGTATCTAATAGTAACAATTCTTAAAAATCTTTCTTAATGAATTACTGGTTCTTTAAATGACTTAATTAAAAGTAGATAACATATATTATTGTTAGAATTATAATTAATATTGAATATCCCATTTTGATCGAAAATGAGTAAAGTATTGAAAATTACCAAATATAACATATTTTTATGTGTTATTTAAAGATATATTTATTTACATACATGTAAATCCTGCAGCAATATTTTTATGAACACAGATATTTTATTGCTTTAACAACATATTTATCTTTACACTAAATGAAACCTTTCATTCCAGTTCATATAATTCATCTTTTTACTCTATACACCGTGGAAAAACACTTTTTTTTTTAAATAAATAAATTATAATATGAAACTAAAAACTTTTTTTTATACTCCAAAATCTATTTTTCAAACTTTTAAATTCAGTTTTTTCCATAGTATACAATAATATAGTTTGAAAACATCGATATTATAAAAAAAGGTTATTTTATTGTTAAGTGTTTCTTTAATAAAATTATTTTTACCACAGGAACGATAAAACCATTGCCGTTGTCATTTATGGTAAAGTATTATTAGTTATAAGTAGTTTTTATATTCCTTCTCGATTTATTTTACCACCAATCATATCACGGCATTTTACTTTAATAATAATCTTATAAGTACAGATATTTAGTAAGCGAATATGTTATTTCATGGCAATACTTGATAGTTGTATGTATTCTTATTTGAAAGCAAAATTACTTCACTTGAATCAATCGTAAGGGAAGTAAGTATGATTGACAATCAATGCTCTACTGTAATTTTATTGTATGGGGAATTGAAAGAATTCTCATGTTTTTTTTTCAATCATACGTATTAAATCTAATGGCTTGAATAGCGCAAAAGCCGTAAAGACGACCTCTTTGCATCAATTTTCTACGAGTTAAAATTTTCTACAGTATTGCACATAAAATAGCTAATCAAATTAAATCATATTGTACATAAATGAAAATGATGAACGATTTTTCTTACCAAAAAATTATGAAAAAACTTAGTTTGATATTCTTCGTTTTTCCGCCTTTTTATTATAAATTTATAATAAAACATACTGAACATGTTTTATTATTTTAATTTAATGGTATATAAATTGGTTTTACTAATCGAAAGAAATTTTAGTGAAAATTGGTTTCGTCTATTCTGTTTCATGGCCAACATAAAAAATCCCACCAGGACATATCCTTGCACGTAAGAAAAATTAAGATTTATCAATTTTTTACCAAAACCTGCAAGGGTAATGTAATTACTGGGTAGGAGAGTCTGACCAAATAATTCATTACCTTCTGCAAAAAAAGATCGACTTGTGACAAACTTAAAACCATTTTGTAAAATATGTTAAATTTTTCGTATACTAGCTTTTGTTTGTTTTAAGACACAACCGTAAACCCAACGAGTCATTTTATTTTCTTTTTTAAAAATGTAAAAGTTTCCCGCGAATACGTTTTCAGTTTTGACGACATGTATTGTAATTTGTTATTCAATCATGGAAATATTGTAACCCTCTCTCCCTGCAGAAAGTCTTCGGTTAAAACTTTGCTGAAGTCTTATGTAACAAAGTGTTGATTTCTTAATTTTATCACATCATATTTGTGGTGGTTGTGCTGTTATTGTTTTTTAATGTGTCTATACAACGTCTTTTCGATAATAATAAAAAAAATGTTACATTAAAAGACGTCATGTCAGCCTTCAATAAATTTTGGTAGTGGGTTAATGTGTTGTGTGTTTTGGGAACATCTGTGATTGTTGTTTGTATTGTCGCATTAAAATTTACGATTGAATGACATTGTGATATGCAAATATGTCCTTCGGTTTCAGCAATATTTATTACTATTTGAAGTCTTTTTGGAAATGTCTACATGCTGATGAAAGCGCCCCAAATATGCAGCTGTTACATTGACGAGAGCAAACACCATAAAACGTTTAATTATTGTATTAAGATTCGATAAACGTTTTCACTTTTTGTTAAATTGCATTGCCATAATAAAATAAAAAAATATTTTTCAAAATTAAACTAAATTAAATATATATTACTATATATAAGTTTTCAGATTATGATAATTAATATTAATATTCGCAAAAGTTTACTTACAAGAGTCATTATAATAGCGTTATTAAAATAAACTAAAAACATACATGTTGCTATGAGCTACCATTATATTGTCATGTAAAGAAAACTTATACTGAACCTAAGTATTTAGATACTCTCTTTCGAATTTAATATGTAACATATTTAAGAGGTTATTTACTAGTTTTGCCAATAGTTAATCTTCATCATTATAAAACTGTACATTCGTGGATTCAAACTCACCAGCACATCTATAAAAGCCAGCGTCATTGACTATCTGATCACAAGCTCGGTGTACTTTATATATCTTTATGTTTGTGTTAAACATTTCTTACTCAGTAAAAGTTCTTCTGAGGGTTGAAAAACATGAGTCTTCTTTTAAAAATAAATCGCGTAAAAGTCACAAATCGAAATCAAGTAATGATAATAAAAAAATCACGTTTACCTCACCAGTTTCAACTTGTAGAATAATGAATTTTAAAGACTTGAAGAAATAAAAAAATGGCAAAACATGTTTATCAGATACATGTATAAAACACATAATATGACGAGGGAACTCTAATCTTAAAAGCTGTATTCGAGTAAGGATATAATTTATTTTTTATTTCTCATAATCTCTTTATAGTAAAGATTCGTATTAAAAAAACGTTTAAGGCTACCACTAATTTACTGTTTTTATATTGGGTTAATATGGTTTCTGCCCAATATTATATATTTAAATTATAAAAATAATAACTACTGTACTTATCAATAATTAATCTTATAACACAGAGACTTCCACTTTTTCCACTAAAAGGATTATAGTGATTATTTTTATAAAATCAATTTTAATTAACGATAGTTAATAAATCTAACTTTAAATAAATAAATCTGCTCTGCAAACTCAAATTTGCACGAATACATTTACATTTAAATCAAATAATATTAACCTCTACTAAGCAAATGATAAAACAGCAATAATAATAACTATTTATTTTATATAATATATACATATATTTGCCATACCTACATATAAAATTATATTTTTTTTATTTAAATTTGTAACTCAAATAATACTCTTTTCATATTTTGTTTCACACATTATTTTTACTATACTGTAATAATATGATAATTTTTAAACGGGCAAATGGTTTTATAATCTACAGGATAAATACCGTTTTTACCTTATTAATAAGAGCTGACTAAATGTATGGCAGATTTATTATTTATTATATATTTCATTTGTTATAAATTTATTAAACCATTAATTTTACGGTGAATTTAATTTCAATAGATTGTTATTTTGAATTTAATATTTAACATAATAAACGAAACCCAAACGCTAGTAATAAATAATGTTTACTATAATATGCATATTGAAGCATTAAAAAAATAGTTTGTAAAAAAACTATTAAGCTGAACTATTATTATTCATTTGGATTTATATATTTATTATAATGAACAAAAATAGATTAATTGCTTAAAAAATTCTTACCAACTTCATAACAAGTAGTGTGACACAAGTTTGGCAGCTGTCAGAAAATGTTCACCATGATGAATATCACAAAAACGATAAAGCAGCAATGTCTTTCAATGATTGTTAAAAAGCTTTCAGTAAATCATAAACAAACTCGGAGAAGCTTTCATCGACAATGAATGTTTACCGCGTCAAGCAGACAAAGCTTTTATGACATTGATATAACTGTTACGGCGGAAAGTGTGCATTTACGAGTCGACACCACGTACAATAATGAAAATATCAATATTTCACTTAATTTACTGTCCGGCTTTGTCGGACGGTGTAGAAAATACCGCTTGTTTAATCTAGATGTTGCGATAGCGTTCACAAGACATTACATTTAGTCGATTACCTCTAATTTGATTGGACTCGAAAGCTTTCGAGCGTAGCGATTATATTTTGATTATGATTGTTATTTATAGACGTATAATCTGAAATAATTGCCATCGATTTAGGCTTTTAAAAACTCTTTTTAACAATTTTGTATCTGTTCTTTATTTCAAATATTCAAGTTTGAGTTTAAGATTTTTAAAAATACACTTATTTTATTACAACAATTTTTAATATCTTATTGTTAATTTATTACCAAATCTGGCATCAAATTCACAGTGAACTTAATTAATATTTAAGTACAACTAATTCGCGATGTATAAATCTAAATCACTATTTTATGGGTTCTTGGTTTACGATTTGAATCTCGAATAATTGTAAGATTTTTTAGCGAGATCGATTCGGTGTTGTTAATTATTCGCGTGGCTGGTTATCGAAGGACACGTGCTACTCGGGTGCGTCTCCACACCTGACTGAAGACAGAAGGCTCGCGTATATTATCTGAAACAAGCGCCAGGACAATAAAAATAGGGTGGGGGCAACTGGAAATGATCACCTGTGATGAGGAGAGGGGGTCTAAGGGATGAGTAGAGCTTTTGTTTCACTTTCGGGAACAATTACTTTTTTTATTATTTGTACGCTTTTTTTTAATTATTACAATACGTTAAAAAAATATACATGTAACAATATTTTCGAATTTTCAATACCTTTTAAGCATATTGATAACCGTAAGTTATAGCAAAGCTGGCTAAAGATTGGATATATTGTAGTATAATATAAAGAGAATAAAATATATATACTTAAGCTGTCAATTTATGATTTATTATACTATAAATAAAACCTGATTATTGTAGGTATAACGATAAAACTTAAATAGAAATATATATTTAATTTTTAAAATGTCTGTGTAAAAGATACATAGATTATTGGATTAACAGATTTCCAAAATAACTTCAGCTAAATACGTGATATTTTTGCAGGTATAATATATTATACTTTGTTTAATTAAGCAAACAAATTTATTTAAAACATTAACAATCGTTTTAAATACATTAATTAAAGATTTTTTTGAATGCAATAAGTTAGTCCACACTATATGATTTCTACAATATTTTTTTGTTTTTTAATTTAATTTTTTGTTATATATATATTATATGACAGTTAACGAGAGAAATTATTGATACCTATATGTTAATTATAAAAGTAACGGTTGACAAAGAAAAAAACGTATTTTCATTTCAAATGTGTAGTTTTACCGGCGGTTGCTTATTTTCATTATCATTATCATCATAAAAAGTTAACTCATAATCGAAAAACTGTCCGAAAGCTTAGTAAAGAAAGCTTTGGTATGATTTTGAAAGTTTCCAAATCCAGGCTAGATTTATAGGCCCCTCCTCAATCTCAGGTGAACAGAGCTATTGGTTGGCTCTAAGCGGGAGGCGGAGCAAGACTGGTTTATTTCAGCAAAGGCAAATTCTAGCGTAACCTAATACGATGTACGTTTTTCATATAACAATAAGTTTTATATTATTTTCATAACAATCTCATTCGAATTGAGTGCAATCGTCGGCAGCGACACCTATAATTAAGAGAAATTAATAAATGACTTTTTTACAAACATTCGTGTAATTGATAAAATCTAACCTAACAGCTTAACGACCGCACGTTTTTTTATAAAATTTCACCTGGCGAAATAAAATTTTGCGATAAATTCGCAAAAATTATAATTTTACTAAATTCACTATAATTTGTAAGCAAATTGAGATATCTTTACAAAATTTAATTTTCTTAGTTTCCAGATACTTCACCTATACGCATATATGTGTCCGCCGGCCAGTAACCTTTGTTTTTCAAAGACTCAAATACGCGTCCACGCTCGTTAAGCTGTTAATATAATTTTCAAAAGATCTCAATTGAGTAAACCACTCATAATTATCATATTCCAATAAAATTAACAAGTAAAAAAGGAATAGGGAGCCAGTGGCGTGTTTAAGCAGCGACCTATTTTTTTAAATTGCATCTTGACCAAAACGCACTATTTTTTTAAAATTTATTAAACCTGAAAAAATCAAATACATGTATTACAAGTACATTGGAGTATTACCATCAGTGGTGTAGTGGGGCCAGGTCGGTGACCTGGTTCCTGAAAATGATCCAGGGCGCCACCCTGCCACCTTTTTTGAAAAATGATATCAGTACCAAACGTTCACTCTCGATCAGTGCATCAAGTGTCGGATATTCGTATTTTTTTTGGTTTATTTAAAAGTTTTTGTATTTTATTCATCAAATTCATCGTACCAGAAGTGAGTACAGTTTTTTTAAGCAACTGCGCGTTTTTTTATTGATTTAATGGTTAAAACTTGTGTTTTTTTAATTTCGGACGAATATAAAAAAAATAGGGATTAAATCAATGACCGACCTGGTGCCTATTTATTTACCACTACATCACTGATTACCATGAACTTTAATTTATTTATTTCCGCTTTTATCGCACAATCATAGCTATTAAATGTTGATATATTAACTGTCAAATGTAGAATAATTAAGTAGATAAAAAATTATCTTAATATTTGATATTGTTAACGTTGAATAAAATTTTACAGGATAAATATTGCATTTTGGTTGATGTTTGAGATGCAATTGATTCTTTAAAATGTGTATACCAATTGCCATTTCCTTTGTATGATTTGGTGACTTTTCTGGCGACAACTTAAATACAAAATATGTTACATGTTGAATATCGAAGAAATAACCGCGAATGTTGCCGAGATTTTGCGAAAGAGACCACAACGAATGGGTATTCGTGAAAACCGATATGCTGTGATTTTATTAAAAAATATATTAAAATAATATTATTATTTATTAATCAATTAACATTATTTTTAACGTTCACGTACTAAAATGTAATTTAATATTTTTTGTATTAATATGCTTACTCTTTCTGAATGGAGTACGAAGAGAAAACATCTATTTTAACACAGAGGAAGCTTAACATGAAATAACGATCTTGTTTTAATGCGGAATATGTTCTATTTCAAGTGAAATAAATATAACTGCAATTTAAACGACTAAATTTTCAAAATATTCACATAATAAAATGAAGGCTTCAATCAGGGGGTTAATGACGGCAGTCCTCAACTATTCGATACATTAAAAATCCATAATAAACATTTAAACAACAGTTGATTTAATAGATCATCAGTTTTAGATTTGCTTAAGTTTTGATAGCTTTTCTAACACCGTTAAAAAATCAAATACCTACACTTCAATTAATAAAAATACTCAAAATACTGAATATTGACATATACTATAACATTTGTTGGTGAGGAAAAGTATTTATGATTTTTACAAACGAGACACACCATTCCAGACACAATTAAAAAAAGATTCACCAAAAAGCCCGGTGTTAAAAATGAATTGAAGCCTTGGTTTTGAAAATCTCAATAGAGCATATCGTGGCACGTGTGTAATTAGAGTGTTCGGGGTTAATAACGTAATAATAATTGAAGAGTTTTTTGGGGGGAAGGCTAGGGGTGATTCAATGCAAAATACGGCTGGCAAGAGGTCACCAGTGCATAACGATGCGCTGTGGAACGAGTGGCATAGGTTAGGTCAAACTGGAATGATGAGAGACGATATCGGGTGAAATATTTTCACTGCTGTTGAGGGGTGGGCTTGAGGAGGCTTGCGCGAACTTTTTGTTATATGTATTTGGCATAGGCCGACAAGCCAATTGTGAAATCAAGAAAAAGTAATATTGTCACATCAAATCAGTACATTATAAAAGTGTGTATATTTAGGTATACCGTTTAAAATATGCAATTGAAGCAAGAATGATTCATATTGCAATCTGAGGTAAGTAAGTAGATTTTAAGTTATTGATACTAATTATTTTTCAGCAGCATATTGTTACATATGCTTAGAATATTACTTAACAAGCAATTGCTTTAATTGTAATTCGTTTGTATAATAAAAGAATAATAATAAAAAATCGCCCTTCTCCCAGATCGCCGTGAAAAGCTCTAAGAGTAAGCAAGCTCTTTTTAAACGTATTTGTTCTAACTTATCTCTGTATCCTCTCTTACAGTGGCGAATTATCCTATAAGCGCATGAAGCGCGCGCTTGGGGCCTCTGAATCTTAGGGGCCTCAAAAATGGCTTAAATTATATTATATTAAATATATAGCCCTCATAATGGTTTTATTGACTCTGAGTGGGGTATTTAAATTTCTTAAGTAGTATTTACTATTAAATGTTACTTGTTGAAAATGCATAACATTATTAAAAAAGTCAACTGGTTTTTCATTACTAACTTTGGTGGCCCAATCGTTTTGTCAACCAATCTCTTTCATTATTGAATTAGTACTAAAAGATAAATACACACATTTGAGTACTTTTGAGCATTAAATTTAATAATATACAATCATCTATTTGGACATTGAAACATGTTATAAAAAGTTTAAAAAACCACAACGTAAATCAGAATCATAAATTTAGACACAACAAAGTTAAAATAAATTCTGCCAAATAGTAGTTTTATATTATTAAAGCTTTGTTATAATATAAAACACAAATATTTCGAGATATCTAACGTAAAGCAAATCCTTCATTCGACAAGGATTTCAATATCAAAACATTGCATCAAGGAAGAGTCATCGAGTGGCAAACACTTGGTCAAAACAAAAGGGAGGATTTGAACCCCAACCCTCGAGGTTTCGAGGTCAAGAACCGTGACGATGCATCGCGCCCCGACAGGTGGCGAGTGTGCCATCACTAAATTTCACCCCTGCTTCTTATAATAGCAACAAATACACCTAAAGCTATTTACCTGTATTACTAGCCAGTTTTTTTAAAATATGAAACAACGTGGAATATTTTCGTAGGCTCGAAACACCCAAGCTTTAAGAGAATTATAAAAGTTTTGTAATTTGACCCATATAACTATTAAAATACTATTTTATTTATTTCATTAACTTTGTTTTTAATTTCTATTCAAACCTCAATAAACATTAACGTTGTTTTTATAATTTAAATTTAATACGAATATGATTAATTCGTTCTACAGGAGAAGAAAATGCTGTTTAAAAATATTTATTTTATTTATTATTATTTATCGCTGGCAGTGTTTTATTTACTTTTAAATTGTCTTTTTGTATGTATTCAGTATCTACAAACCAAATAATTTAAAAGAAGCTGTTTTTTTCTCTGCAGATGCCCTCCTTAATACGGAGCTCCTTTATCACATTATATTTCCAGCCCTGGTTAAAACATAATTACTCCTTTCCTATACACGAGCCCTTTGTTGAATTTGACTAAGACTGCCCCTTGCTAAATTACGAAAATAAACAAAAATAATGTATAAATATGCATTAAAATTAAATTTGAAGAGCGCAATGATACTATATTGTCTTGAGTGGTTTTAGTATAACGTTTAACACATGGAATTAGAACTTAAAAAATTGAACCTATATCTTTGTCAATCTTAGAATTCTTAACTCTTCCAATCTAATAGAAGTAGATATATTTTTCTGCTATAAATATAAATTGAATTACGGTACATCGCGTATTTTACATAATATTAGTATTATATATAGTCATATTTGATAGTTTTAATAATTAAAATGTATATTGTATAAGAGTGATACAAAATCCACTCTTTCTCTGAAACACGGCAAATAGCTTTACCTACCGCTGTCTATACATATTCGATCAGGAAAAAGTATTTTTCATTCAAATTAAACATAGTAAAAATCATTTTTTTTGCCGGTATCAAAAAATATATTTTTACTATTTTTAGTCATGTCTCTCCTGTATATAATAAAATCACTAAAAATAGAATCGTGTAAACATGCACCCCTAAAACAATGACAAAATATCGCGTGCAGCCAGTCAGTTATTATCTAACGCAGATGAAAAATCTGAAGCAATTCGATTATGTTCACAATTAATCGCTTTTATTTATTCCATTATATGGACTGCATGATTATTTTTCTCCCTTTTATAGCGCTATTTATTTATTTGTCATTTGTAGGGAGATGTCCACCAGCGTGAACCAATGCAATAATTTCAGAATGGGCTCATTTGATCTAGGTAAACGGGTATTATATTATATATTAAAGTTGTACCGCAAATTCTTTTCGGCATTGATCGATATTATTTGGTAACGTTGATGGAATTTATGATTATTGATAATTTTACTATTTACCTTTTATGACACGTGTTTTGATTTTTGAGACACATCTTAGATCTATTGTAATATTTTAAAGTATTATAATATAATGTAATCAAATAGCCTTATAAAGAATTTATTTTTCAACTAAGACGTTTTAAAAATTCTAATTAAGTGCTATATATTATATATTTCTAGTCCGTGACGCAGTGGCCAACGTTTTTGGCTTCCGTGACGGATCGCACGGGTTCGAGTTCCAGTACGAATCTGTTCGAAAGCATGGGTGTTTGCTGCAATATCCAAAAATCCCCCCAACTCTTCAATCCTAAATAACGATGAGTTAACCGCTAGTATTTTCATAGCTTTATATTTATATCTCTACTACTCTCTTTGAAAGAGCGAAGTTGAACAATTAAGTAACAAACAGGTCTGGTAGAAAAAAATTGTGTTGAAATACCTCAAAAAGAAACCATACGCTCCACACTGGAAGCGGACATGAATAAAAAAAGACTATACTTACTACATAAAAAAAAGATGTTTCCACTCGGTTTTTAGTTAACTTTGTTATTCTGCTAGTGGAAGAAGAAATTATCAACTATATAATTGAATTTCAGCTGAAAATTAACAAATGCACGAAAACTACAGTTTTTATTAGTTTCACAAAATATTTTTCTCCATATAAAATAACTTTTACGACGTTTCCTACGCATTATTCAAGTGAATCCAAAAAATGTTTTATAAGTGTTAAGTATGCAAATGAATATTTTCATTTGCCTTTACTTTTCGCGTGTGGTAAGCAATTATTTTCCGTGGGTGCATGGGATCTTTTTATTGACTGCCCTAGAGGTCTATAACGGTATATTTTTTAAGTATTTTCTCGAGTAAAATTATGTAACACGTCATATTTATAGGCTGACAATTTTAATCGTTCAATTTTTATCCGATAATGGTTCATAATTAAGACTGCATCAATTTTTTAAGTAATTTATAAAATATATCCTAAATACATACTCTGTAATGTAATCATCCTTTTCTTCCAAACAAAGTGGAAGTGACTAACTAAGAAGTTTCTTTTTGCCGCCTTCATCTGCCCAAAATTTATCCTTTTATAACTAGGTCCGCACTAAGCAGGCGTGCGGCGCGTTCGAAGCATACCGGCGGCCGAATTTTGGGACGGCCAAAAATTACTCAAATGTTTTAATTTATTAAATGTATGTTGCTTACATATGGCTGGTTCATATCTTATTTTTTACTATCGTAGAGGGTTTATGTTATTTTTTTCCGTTTGGCCACCACAGTCAAGAGTCAGTTGAGTCAAGGCCACCACAATACAACAATATGCAAATACATTACAGCGGTTTTGGTCATTTTAACCTATTATTATAGTTTAGGTATCTCAATTCTTTAAAACGCCGAAAGAATTGGTCAGTGAGGAAAAGATGCTACAGATTTTGTTGGTAGCCAGAAGAGAATGGTTATTCGTTGACTACTACTTGTTATTTACTTATTAAAATGTCTTTCATTTTGTCTGACGCCCTCGCTTGCCCTAGTTAGGACAGTGATGTTCACTGTTGTGTCAGTTATGTAAATCTGGATTGATTATTACTATTTTTGCTTTGGGTTCATCTGATATTTCTTTTAATATTTTATTTCAGATTTTTATTGTACAATTTTTCACAATTATTTTTTTACCTCGTTAACCGAATGATATGTGTATTGATTTTTATGCTTAACAATGGTGGTGGCCAAATCCCCAGGTGCGATCTTGTTTATAACGGTACTAGCGCTGATTGAGTCACAAAATAATAGCATATACTTTAATATATCCCATATAACAATTTGAATTCAGTTCTTAAAAAAAACAGGGTCTCCGTGCATGGGGTCTCCGAAGTGTTTAATCCGTCACTGATTTCATTGTATTTAATCTTTCCAAATATTTGCGGAACACCCATTTAGTAAAATTGTTCAGGAAACCCTATTTACTTGTCGTAGACTATTGACAAAGATCAATACACAAAAGTGCCGAAAACCATGATAAATAGAATGTTAATATTAACTATTTTTAAATAAAATCTAATTTATTAACAAAGAAATACTTCCCACCATTCGAAACAATTTATTAAAACTACGAATCAAGAACATACGAATTCAGTATGTTTATTATTTGATATAATTTCATACGGCTTTAATTTGGTAGTGAATGAAGAATTTATTAATAAAATGTATAAACATTTATGGCAAGTGCTTTGACCTAGTTAAGGACAACATTTCGTCGACAGATCGGAAGCGACTGCTCGCACCGCAAAAGGAATTGATGCGACAACTTTTTTTACCCTTAATTCGTGCGAATTTAACCCTTTCAAGAACGAATCTTGAATTACATTTCAGAATATCCCTTATTTGTAAATAATAATAACAGAGTTATAGACTGGCGTTTAGAGAACAACAACAAAAAATAGTAATACATAATATCTTCAGTAGTCTCATAAATGGATTAATCTAGAAGTAAGCGTTTTAGTCGGGTCTATGCAGCGCAGCGGTTAGCGTTGTTGGCATCCGTCTCAGATCTCGTGGACTTGAGTCCCAGCACGAACAGAATTTTAACGATTTGCATCTGTTCGAAGGCATTCGTGTTTGTGATATCTATAAATTCTCACTCACCTTTCCGATCTTTCAATAATTAGGCGTAGCGAGAGCGGTTAGTTAACCACCAGTCCTGTCTTCGACTCATCCATCTATCCCTAATACTCTCTTTGAAACAGATGGATTGAGAGACTGAGTAACAAACTGTCCTCGAATAAAAACGTCTGTTGAGATACCTCCATTCGAAGTTCGTATTCTCCACATAGGGAATGGACATTACTCTAACGTTCAGATTATTGTAGTATTAAGTTTCAGCAACTGCAATATAAAATTAACGTTTTAGACCTTGGAGCATGGCTGTTTGTAATATCTTTTTTTGTCGAGTGATCTCCAATGCCATTGAAAAAAAATCAGCATTTTTTGCGAGAGTTAATAAAATCAAACTTTTTGGCCCCTTGACTATTACTAATAGTAATGTCATTGTATTAATTATTCATTTGATAAATGTCTAAGAATTATGTCTCAGGATTTTAAGTATTTTATATTCAGTTTTTTCCATTGGTGCACTTCATCGTAAGATATTTTATCTAACTGACTAAATTGTATCAAATTCTAATGCCATTTGAATCATTAAATAATTTATAACGCCGTATTTTTTTCACGAAAGTTTTGTTTTGTGACGTTACATTATTTACAGCCTTTTAGAACTATTTTTGTACCTTTCTTCTTCTTTTAGTTATTTATTAAAAACCAGTTTACTCATTTGCACCCAAGTCCTTTTTCTTTTTGTATTCAAGTGTGATTCTTAGCTGGACTAATTTATTGACAAATTGTTAAGGAAATAAGTTTCTCGATTTTTTTTTATAAAGTTATTGGTATTGATTAGAATACGTTTTTTTTACATTGAATATACAGACAAAGTATTAAAAAAAACAGTATGTAAGAAACATGTTAATATTCAACTTATTTTCTTTTTGTATTTGTACCTATTTTTTATAATAATAATAAACGATTAGCAAAATTGTTTTTTTTTAAATGATTAACGTCACTTCCATATATTGTTTTAGTTTTCTTAATATAATTTATTACTTTCCACCAAGAATTGACAGTTAAAACATTAAAAATAATCGTTAAATATGTTTTTATTTTTTATGTCCACATTATGGATGAATTTTAATAGAAGCTTTTCAACAGAAGTTGTTTAAAGCTTGTTATTTGGTAGTTCTTATTTTTTCGAAGAGAGTAAGTATTAACTTTTCGTAATTGTAGAGTTTTAAATATCAGATAGATGCGAGGGAATCTAAGACATATCAATCATATATGTTTTTTAATACGAATTTAAATTAAAAATCAATCCGCGAAAGTGTTTAAACTGGAATTTGATATTGTAATCACTACAACCAACGAGAACACCGCTGAACCATCCAGCTATTTGGATGATATTTTAAAATGTTCAACTTATTTATTGATACTATTTATTTTCTGTAAAATATCAAACTGATTCAGTTTTGAAATGGGGAAAAAAAATATTTTTCATATTTCGATTTTAAAGATTTTTTTAAAATAAGTAACCAACGTTTTCGGGGGGTTATAAAATTCGAAGTAAAGTTAAGCGTAGCTATTCAAAAAAAATATTGTGTCAAAGATAAAATTTATTTCATAAATTATCGAAAGCAAATCAAAAGCACGTACGATTGCGGAAGTTATTAAAAATTTTGTTAAGTTATTGAGCAATCAATTTTTTATTAAACAAGGTGTAACTTTGTTTTAAGTTTTCGTCAAAAATAGTACGTCGTTGTGCTGATATTTTCGATGAATTTGGGAGTTTTTTTATTTTCAATACGAATAATATCTTGTTACCTCTTTATTTAACTATATGTGATACAAAATGGCATAAAACACAGTTATCAACTCAACTTTTGTGTATTGTTGACATATATAACTTAAATGGGACAAAAATACAGAAATATCTATGAAAAAGATTTATTTTCATTTTGATACGTAAATTACTTTATAATTAAGATAATTTAAAAATATTGGGCACTGAATTCAGTGATGTTATTAGATCAGTAAAAACATTTAAAGTGGCATGATATAATCAGGGATGGCCTGGAGGGGGCTCGCGCGAGCCCCTAGTTAAATTTTACTAAGGCCGGCGAGCCCTTTGTTAATTTAAGAGAAAACAATAATCTAAAATCAAGTTAGTATGTAACTGCAATTTCTGACTTACATATTATCTACGACAGCTTCATTATACACAGTATAACATTTTTATAAGTCTTTTAAGTCTACGGTAAATTGCATATTGTTACATATTAAAAATGTATTGAGTAGCAGACGATTGCTTATTAATGTATTGTATATCGACTGTGGAAAGGAAAAAGGACGTAACCCACAATTTTCCAAAACAGCTTTTTTTCGATAATCACAATGTTTACAACTTGACACACATTCTATCAAAAGGATAGAAGCTAAAAAAGCCGAATAAGTATCTAAATTTAGCTTTTAAGTTTAAAAAAAATGACCTTGTAAAAAATTAAAACCAAGAAAAAAAAACAGAAATAAAGGTTTTTCCGAGACAACTTCTTTAATTAATATTAGGCTATGTCAATTAAACACCAGTTTAAAAGTATCCGTGCACTTCAAAGTTGTGTATAATTCATAATTTGCATATGTCACAAAATCATCAAAATACGTTTTTAGCGCCTCCTGTAAAATTTGATAAGTGTGGGTTACGTCCTTTTTCCTTTCCACAGTCGATATCATTGCAAAGGAGTGATAAAAAAATCACTACTTTCCCAAAACACCGAGAATTGCTTTGAGATTAAGCGAGCCCTTGTTAGCGTATTGCCAGCCCACCGCTGGATATAATATATAAAAGAAATTAAGATTTATGCAAGTGGTACATTTGTAATCTCATCATCTTTCTTGTATAAAATTTTATGACTATAATATAATATAATGAACGTTAAAATTAACAGTCTCTCGAAATATTAAGACAACTTATAAGTATATTTTTTTTGACAAATTTGCATTATCATAGTATTGTATTTGACAGTGGAATAACATTTTCACAACGTTCGAAATGTAATATATCAACTTAAGTGGAGTATTATATATATACGAACGATAGAGTCTTGAGTTTTCATTGATACATGCGTTTTATATTATAGTGAAACCATACAACATATGTACATGGGCAACCCCGGTTTTCTGGCCGAATCCGACCCTGATCAATTTCAGTAATGTTAATAAATTTCAAAATCAAGGACAATTGGTTCATGAACTTCATGGAGATTTCAAAGTGTTTTCTTATAAACCAATATTGCTGGAAATGTAGCAAAGAGTTGTTATCATTTTCCAATCCTAGAAAATGATAAAAATATTCCATGTATTTTTTTGTTATGGTGGCAACCTTAATTCACTAGAGCAATTTGATACAAGGTTTCCTGACATTCAAAACAGAGACTCTAAATTCGCTATATAACGTAATGGATAACAGACGAACATTTAGAAAATTGTATGCGACTTTTTTTGAGTATTAATAATCTCGCTATTCAAGTACAGGGCCAATATTCCATTTATTTTTATTTCGTTTATTATATAATAAAAAAATAGAGCTTTAAATCATCATTGTATTATAAATAAACGAATTATTAAATAACAACTTGATTTAAACTATATATTATATTTATTAATATGATCTAAACCAGGGTGGAGAACCTTTTCTTCTCTAAAGGCCGCATTTATTTTTCTGATTCGACATAAGGCCGCAGTAAACATTGACTAGAGAATCTTTGTCCGGAAACAGAAATTTACATAAATTTACAATATTGGCCAGAAGGCCGCACCAGAGTAGCCAAAAGGTCGGAGGTTCCCCACGCCTGGTCTAGCCCTTTCTTTGGAGACAAAATGATAATTTGGACAACAATTTAGTGAAGGTTGCCCATGTCTGCCATACACCGCATTCATAAGTGTCGAAAAAAATAAATAGAGTTAATATCTTTATATTATCAAGTTAACAACGATAGCATAAAATACGTTTTTATTTATAAATGACATTTTGTTTTTGACATAGACACATTTTTGCGATAGAATGCCTCGACGCATATATTAGATCGTGGGTAAGAAAATTCGATTTATTTTATGCTAAATGTTAACTGCGTGGTCGAGTGGTCAACACCGTTGGCTTCGGTCACGGGTTCAAGTCCCAGTACATACAGTTGTTATGAATTTTTGTTCGAAGTCATAATAATATGTGTTGTCTTGAGATCTCTCCAATTATTCTATCATAAAAATGGGGCGTAGTGAGAGCGATTAGCAAACCACTTGTCTTGTCTTAACCCTATTGCCTTTGAAAAAAGCGGAGATGTCAACCAACTGAGTAACAAGCAGTTATCATAAAAACTTTTATGTTGAGATAAACTAAATTACGAGTGCATATTCTTCAATATTGAAGCGGAAATGATTTGTATTGTATTGATCTTATCAAAAATATGAAACTCCTTACTCATTAAATACAAAAAAAATATGTTTTTCGTAAAGCACCTACTACTACACCGGGTTAAAACTTAATATAAATAATGATTTATGTTGATAGACTCCTTCGATATAAATGCTTAAGTGTGGACGTAATTTATATGAACGGCAGGTGTGTGCATTTATATTGAAAGATGATAATAATAAAAAATGTTGCATTTTCTGAGTTGTAAGTTGCATTCAATGCTCAGATACGATAAAAAGCAGGTCTTAATTTTACAGATGTACAAAAGTTGAACTGTAATTCGTCTTTCCAAGAAAAATGAATAATTATAGAATATTACGACAACCATAAATCAATAAAGATTTAACATGTTTTTAAAACTGTTCTGAATATTAAAAAGACAGTTGTGTATTGAACAGATTTCGATTTTAAACGTTGACGTATTTGAATATATATAGATAAAAATGATGCAAACCTGGCGATTTTTGATAGAATACCGTCATTTTAAACATCATCGAAAAGGCAAAATCGCGACCATATACAAACAAACAAACAAATATATCTTTAGTATGAATAAAAAAATGGAGACAGCGGGGCAGGGGAGGGGGAGGGCTCTGTCTTTCTTGACGTCACCGAAAAGGCGAAATCGCGCGACCATACAAACAAGTACTCAAACGTACATTATCATCTATTAATATATAAATATATATATATATATAATGTTTCAATTAACACTTCCATTCCATTTTTATTTTACTCCTAACATTTGTGATCGGGAGACTCACATGGGGAATAGCCTAGGGCAGGGATGGCGAACCTTTTTCGCAAGTGAGTCAAATTTTATTAAAAAAAAAACATGCGCGGGCAACATAGATTGAGCAATTAAATTACATTGTTACACGAGGATAGACTTATCTAAGATGGCGTCTTTTTATTTTTTAATAACTGAAAGGTTAAAATAAAAACAATCATTGCTAAAAGTTCAAGCGGGTTAGATAATTTCTCACGCGGGTCCCTCGTTCGCCTTCCCTGGCCTAGGGCAAGGGTGGAGAACCTTTTCTTGTCTAAAGGCCGCATTCAATTTTCTGATTCAACATAAGGCCGCAGTAAACATTGACTAAGGAAACAAATTCATGCCAATTTTTAAAGCCCAGAAATTTGTGGATTTTCAAAAAGTACCAGCGTGGGATCCCTTTTTTAGGTCTTTTCAAAAATCTTAGGAATTTACGAATTTACAAACATTTGCAGAGTTGGCCGATTTCGCACGACCGCGCTAAAGCTTTACTTCATCGGAAAAAAAATCATTTTGTTTTTCATATCACATGTCAAAATCACATTTAGTTCCTACTTGTTTCCCGAATTCGGTTTGTAAAATCATGGACCACTCATTATCAGCTTTATCTCATAGTCGATTTCCTTTAGTGAAATAATTTTGACATATTAATTCGATGGTGGCGCGCGCAGCTTGTTTTGACTGACTCGTGCGCAAAAAGCGATTTGGTAAGCTGCGCGTGCAATTCCGGGACGCGTGCGCATGGCGCGATTTAAGGCCGTTATGCGGAAATGTCAAACAGACATTAAAATACTTAACGGGGAAATAAAATTAGGGTATAATTCAAGCTGGCTGTGCTAGTGTCGATTGTTGATTTGTATAGTGTAATTTTGTTCATTTGATTTTATTGTAAATTGGTTTTAAAAAATACATATTACATAAGTATGTGGTAGAATAGAAAAAACAGTCAATGCACCGAACATTATTGAGCCCTCTAGAGGTGAAGTGAGCCAAGTAGTAAACTTTTTTAATTGGACTTTCTAAAGTACAATCACAGCTTTACTTGGTGTTTTGTTGGATTCCATATTTTTATTTATCTAGAGATGAAAATGGGTGTGTTGAATTCAAATTGTCAAACATATTAACGATATCGCAAAGAAAACCTTTTGTTTCCATTTTATCAGTAAGAATTTATGTACAAGTTAATACTTATATACTTTAAAATCATCTAAATATATAGTTTTTTAAACCATGTTCGCTCCCATTATAGAGAATATGGACATCTAATGGAGTTTATCTCAACATTCTCAACATTTTTTTTTCTTCAAAAACTGTTTGTTACGTAATTGTCCAACCTTGCTTATTTTAAAGTGATTAAGGGTAAAATAATAGGAACAGGACTGTACTAGTGGTTAGTTAATTGCTTTCGTATAGGTGGTGGGACGATATTTCAGACATCACAGCTTTCGAATATAAATCAATAAATATATATATTTTAAAAAATCTTGTACTGTGATTTGAACCCGTTGACAACGTTGGCCACTCCTTAGAAAACCCTATTGAATTAATAACACAAAAAATTAATTATACAATAGGCATAAAATAGTTTGCTAATTTGATATACTTGGCAGCGGTTTTGTGGTTTGCTGTAATTTTATAAAGTATGAATTAAACTTAATACGCGCAGACAAACTGGTAAATTACTGGGTGACCATCCATAAAATGTACTGGATCGAGCTTCGGGAAGCTGAGATGACTTCTGATACGAGGATGGCGGGAGTACAGTGGATCTTGGCAGCGTGTGACGGCCGTATGCTCCCATTAGGAAGCGAAAAAACACGAAATATTATCAACAAATTTAATTTAAGTACGTCTGATTCTGAACAGCAGTACGGTATACAATTATGTATAATAAAAAAAAATACAATATTCATTTGTACTACTTTCACTTTTATTTAAAAATATGAAATTCTTGAGCAAAACTAGTCCTGATTTTTTTTTAACAAAAATTTTCCCTTTTCACCAAGTATTGACAGTGAACACTCTAAAAATATGCAAGATGCATTTTGTAATGCTAGCTCGTCGATTGGTAATGTAAGCAACACACATCGTGTTCAATTGAAGTTCCACCAAGCACTTTCAGTAGGAAACAAGTTTCACTTGATAAAACTTCTAATATAGTCGGTAATTTTCTGCAACCTCGTATTTTCTCAGGAGACATATAAATGTATTTTATTCTAACGCTGTCGCTTTTGTATCGATATAAAACACAACTGGAATGGTTTTGTCCTTAACACTTCATCCACGGTGCTAAAAAATACTTCCGATATGTTGCTGGTCCTTTAAAAACCAAGTGAAAAACATGTTTTTTTTAAATATACGTTCTGGGTTTTTACCGTCCATAAAAGGGCGGTAAGTGTTAAAACATGTTTTTTCACTTGGTTTTTTATAGGCCGGCAACATATCGTAATCTTTAAAAAAGTTAACAAGGAAGGAAGCACAGACGTCTTCATCCATGCCATCTTCTCTATCATGCTAAACATAGTCCATGACTATATTATTTTCCAAATTAAGTTTTTGTATTAGGTTAAAACATATATGAGCAACCACCGGCTCGCGGGCCGGATCCGACCCGCTGGGCTATTTTGTCCGACCCTGATTCGGCTCGGCGAAGTATTAGAGCAAGAAATTAATAGTTCCTAGGAGATGACACGGGCGCTTGCAATAGCTCCATTCTATTAGTTAATGATCACCACCATATACGAAATAGCAACGTGTTTTACTTAATTTAATATTACTTTATTATGTTTAATAATTTGGTCCAGCTCTTGACTCGGAGACAGAATGATAATTTGGCCCCAGACCTAGAAAAGGTTGCTCATGACTGGGTTAAAGAAATAATGATTTTTTTGGGTTATGAATTAAAGGAACACGTGTGTGACAAAACTCAAAACTAACAAAAGTTGAGATATGTTACGTGCTTGTAGAAAATTAAGAACTATGTATAAAATGTCATACATACTCTCAGGTAAAAGATATAGTGTGAATTTCGAATGTCAGACATAAGCAATACTTAAAAAATCATAATTTTAAAATATTGTACTATAACCACTCAATTAAAATATGCTAATTTTTCCGATGCACGCACTTAACTTCTTTATAAAGGCATATCGAATTTATGTTAAACTTTTACTTTTTGCTAATAATATTACTACATTGTGCTACTATCATATTTCATTTTTATAAACTCGATTGCGGTACTTGCACTTGTAGCTGTTCGTAAGGTTTATTACGCACAGCAGAGGCGTGCCTAACTGGGAGGTATATTATGGATTGCAAAAGACTAAAAAATAAGAGCCTAAAAATTGTATTCGTATTTGTATAAAAGTAAAACTGAATACCCTTTTCAACTTCGAATCAATGAGGAATTCTTTTTTTATTAAGAAAAAAGTTTTATTTTAAAATTTCACTTAAAGTTTTTCCAGTGCTTATCAATTCGTAATTAAATGAGGGTTCTGGAAACAGTGGCAGCTCCATGTTTTGGCGAAACACAGATATGTCGTTGTGTAGTGCTTGCAATTTCGCACAAGTAATAAAAAACGGCAGTTTACATAGTCTTTTATAGCAAACGCGGCATTTATTTAACAGATTTTAAACAGAAAAAAACAGTGTAAATCATATTAAAATAGCAAGATAGTACTAAAAAGAATATTTAACATTACTTTTTTCAGACGTTTTTCGTATGAAAAGACAAAAGATTTTTATCATTTATTTAAATATATAGATATTAAGATATAAATTAACTGGCTAAATACCGTGACAAAAATGCCTTATGCTGCAAGGTAAAAATGTAGTCTATCGAAAGGTACGCCACTGAATCGCTCCAATAAATAGAGTAATCTCGAAGGCCAGCATCATCGGGTTTTCGATATTAATGTGTGTCGTCGAGAATTGCAGGATCTGCGGCTTAGTTCGCGCACGCTTCTCCCCACATGTCTGCCAAATCCACCTGCTGCAGCGCGGAGCCCGCAGCTGATTCCTCGGAGACAGATGACGATGGTGACGCCATGTCGTAACATCGCTGAGCATCTGCTCATCTCGAGGTTCAAGATTCAATCATCAATGGCCTTGTTAGTGGAATGATTTGAATAAAAACAATCAGTTGAAAGGTTACGCATAAAAAAAACCAAATTGAATTATATATTGTATCAACTCATTTTCTATTCCTTTTTTTTTCATTCTATCTATATATTTTTCAAAGCACAATTATGAATGGTTGAAAGATGTGATCGAGTGTTGCTCATCGTTGTACTATTAGTATTATTGCAGTATCTTTAGCAGAAACATAGGATTCCAATGCAATTGTCAACAGAATTTTCCGGATATCTGAAAACATTTCACTACATAATGTTATTATAATGTTTTTGTTTTTAGCTTTAAAATTTTTCATATTACAAAAATATGCAATTTTTTACAGCAGTGGGCTGCCAAATACGTTTACAAGAAGATCGATGAATCTCTACATAGTATAAAGTTTAAAAAATATAAGTAATTATTTACGTCATCTGGGTTATCTCAAGTTTAACAATGGGCTGGCGCGATCTCCTCCAAGTCCCCTCTAGCTCACCCTTGGGTTAACTCAAAAAGTTATTGATAAATTACCAACGGTCACGTTGTGGAAGGTATCATAATATATACCCCATCAAATTTATTTTGGAAATGATATCATTTCACTCTCTTGGAGCTCGAAAGTCGTTTTCAATTGTAGAGCATTTTTCTCTTCTTTTTTGGAGCCGAGTTTCCTGACATTCTCAAGACTACAAGCTTACGTGCACTCAATTTTTTCCAACATCGCCATAACCAAACATTTTTTTTTCTTAAAACCATGTTCTTTGCGTCAGTCACATGAGTCATCATTTTCAAGGGCTGTTCGCCTGATCAGTTTATTGCCTAGAGAAATAAGTGGAAATTTTCAGCAACAAACTTAAAATATATATATATATATTATGTTTTCTGTCTTCTAATGTGTATAATGTAATGTATTTTTATTTATATTATATTTGTCAAGTGCATGATGAATTGGCGGCACCTGTAATGCCATGCACTGTATCTAGAGCTCATATAATATTTGATGTATCTATATAAAAAAAAAAAATATCTATGGGTTGGTTACTCACTATTTAAAATATTTAATAGAAATAAAAGGACATGACAAATACGTATATTAAAATAAATTAATACAGCAACGTACGTACCACAAGGTACGTCTATAAAACCATGTCACATAAAAATTCAATGCACTCGCTTAAAGCGATCGAATGAATGTATCCGTTACATTTCGAAAACCTTGACCCTGCGACTCTCAAATATTTCTGTAAATGTGCAGTAGAAATATAAATTAAGATTTCGAAGTTTTTTTTATTTAACGTAATATACAAAATGTGTCTCACTTATATACTGCCCTGCTTATAAAAAACACTGTGAAAGCGATAAAAAATGACGAAATTAAGTTAAGTATAAGATGTGATAACGTAAAGAATTTGTTATATTATAATTAAGAAAAAACACAGTTAAACTTATAGTTATGTTGTATAAAGAAAAAAGATTATTAAAATGTCTATTTGTAGAAAAGTCATTTTTTTCCATTAAAATTAACTCAACCTTTTAAGTAATAACACAGTTTTATTATGTTTGTAAGTAATTCGGGTTCGTAATTAAATTCAGCTAGCCTTTGTTATATAAAACATAACACATAAGTACTTTAGCCCAAGAAAAAATATCTAAAAATAAATAATACTATGATAAAGGTAAATGAAAGTTTGATGCCTGCTACTGAAAAACTATCGAAGTTGTAATTTTTGTGTTTTGACTTAGCAGGGTAGTATAAACAAGAGTGAATTTATCTCATTCTTATGAAAGATAATAATTTAGAATTTGTGTTTATTTATATAGTATGTACTACAAGCCATTTTTTGTTTTGTTTTGGGAAATTGTTTTACTTGCTAGCGGGATATTTTAATTGCAAATTAAAAAGTACCATACTTAAAATCACCAAGTGCTCAATAAAGAATAGTGAAGCCCTTGTGTTATTTTCTTTTGGAATGCCCAAATAGAAGTAAAAATCTTTTTCTTCTTTTTTGACCATATTCGCTCTCTATACTGAGCATATGGCTACCACGAGGCATCTCCATGTTTCCTTGTCTCCCGCAGATTGCTTTGCTTCCTCCCATGACATGCCAGCATCCTTTAGTTACGCCGAGTATACAGTAATATGGAATTCCACCAGTCAGAAGGAGAGGCTGGCAGGAATAAAGCTTTCCGGAGGCATCCACAGCACGTGACCCAGCCAGTTCTAACGTATCTCCATAACCACTGACGTGGCGGGGTGCTGTCTTGTACGTTCCTTTATCTCCGAATTTCTCACAAAAAATAAAATGATGAAGTATTTAACAAAAGCTTACCAATTTAACATTCAAATAAAAATGCGTTTATTACTGTTTACCAAATCGCTGTGCATTTTATATTTTCGTTAAATAAAAATAGTCGTGAAATTTAATTAGGTAGTTGTGTTAAATGTGTTTTTAGTTACGAAAAAAATGTTGAAAGATTGTGGAACTTTGGATACAAAGCATTTAAGTTTAATATCTTGACCATCATTCGTTAAAATGTGTTGGTGTTGCGAAGCGTAGCACGTAGCACGTGGCCGTCACACGTGTCGTAGACGCTACTCAACAATGTGGAAACTTGTCTTCCCGTTTCAATTGGATACACGTAGTTATTTTAACACTTTGCACTCTCACTAGATTTACTCAATACCAATAGTCTACTCTGGGTCCAGATTTTACTCGTATTACCAGCAAATTGAGTACGGTTTTAAACAAAAAGTCAAACGTATTTTTGAGACAATCTGTGTAGCTCCAATGGTGACCATAATAACGCGTATCATATTTGGTATAATTTTCTTCGAAAACGTAATTAAATTCCACTAATTTGAGCTAAAATATTCACTAAGCTATCACGGATTGTAAAATAAACCATTCTTGTATTATTTAAGGCGATATTTTGAAAAAAATGGGGTTTTATTATCGATTTACTTTAGAAATATTTTAGCATGAACGTTTTTACGACCACCGTATTGTGTGAGGGTCCAAGAACAGACATCGCCCGTCTTTGGGGTAATTAATTTTACAACGTACCGACATTCCTACCCAATCGCATTATGCTAGCAGTCCTTCTTAAAAAATATAGTACCTACAGTTTGCTATTATTGGTTAAAATTTTCTTTTATATTGATTACTTCCTCGAAGTCAATGTTGGAAACAATGTAAGATCATCCCAAAAGGCTGGAATAGATAACAATATTGATGTTTAGAAATACTCGGTGTTTCTGAAAGTTTTTCATATAAATAACGTTGCCATAAGTTTTACAAAAATACAATGTCCCTTTTCATTGTATTTTATTCGAACACACTCACGCTAATCGCTCTCACTCCGTTTTGTATGATGTGATAGGTGATAGGTAAGAATTCAAAACATCATATACGTTTATGTCTCCAAACAGAAATCCATAAATCGATTGTATAAAATTAATTATTGTCCCAGTGCTGACAGCTTATAAATTTTATTAGCTGTCAGTACTGGGATTCGAACCAGTGACCTCCGTAACCAAACCCGAACATTGACCACTTACCACGCAGCCGGCTCTTTTTACAATATTATCGTTATTTGTTAACATGGTAACAATTCGTTTTTCATTTCAAGCAAGAAGCATTTGATTATTTTTTAGACATGAAATAGTTTCTCCCGTCTTCAATTAAAGCTTTTTTCTCAAAGTGGAATTCAGCTCCCGGAGTTGGATTAGATAAATTATTAAATAAATTGAAAACAATTCATGATGTAATCATGAATCAGGTCAGAACGTATACAAATATGTATCGTTAAGGAAGCGAAATGTGAAAAAAGCGAATTAATATACCCATAGTCTGACTTTGCTCAAATATGTATTTTTATTATTAAAATATATATGATGTCAAAATTATCAAATAAAAAATAAATCATCATTATAACTGTGATTTTGGAAGCTTTCTAAAGTATCATAACAGACATTTAAAAATGACCAACATTTTTATTTACTATGTCACCATATAGTGCACTTATATCAACTGAACGCATCGTTATCACTATATTCTGTAAAAATTTGTTCAAGTGATTCATGGTAGTCAAAAATATATTTCGTTGAAATTGCTTTTTCCTTCACTTAATAAAATGATGGTCACAACACTTCATACAACTCTAACGCCCACAAGATGTGGATACAGCCTTTCCAGATAAAACAACTAACTTATTTATACAAAGCAGGTAAAGACTTCAAATATTATTAAAATCAACATATAAGGCAGCTCTCTACTGTAATTTTCATATTTAAAAAAATTATTGCATTTTTTAATCCCTTAAGTGCACTATTGTAAAATTATGCCCCGGAAATATTTCGGGAAATACCAAAAATAAAGCTTCAAAGAGACCGACTACAAAAGACATTATCCTGGAGATTGGACCGTGCTATTAGTTGTCCAGATGGTATTATCCTGGCTAATGGAGCGCAAGACGTTAAGACCGCGGGATATCCGTTCATTTCACGATAAAAGCTTTTTTTAATTATGTATTCTCAATTAAATACACCGATAATATTTACATGTATAAAGTTAAAATAATAACAAAAAAATACTTTTTATTCTAGAAAATTACAGTAAACATACATTTTATTAGCCTATATCAGAATTTGTCTTATTACGCTCTAATCTTTAAAAAACATAAACAGTAGTAAGTTGATCAATTTCCACCAAAATAACACTTAACGTGTGAAAGAGAAATACATATTTGATTGATTATTAAACTACGTATACATTAGAGATTGAAAAACAAGTATTTTTTTTTAATACCAATTTACTGACACTATAAAGCAAAAATAACGATATTTTATTATTGAAATTTAACCTTAATCAAATTTTGAATAAGCAACAAACAGCACAGATTTTTACAAAATTACTCACGATGAATTAAAATATTTTAAATCTCCTAAAAGTTAAATTGACATGTTTCAGAATTGATGAGTCTTTTAATGATGTTTTACTATTTAAAGAATCCGTGGGATATTATAAAAAATCACCCGTCTATGGCTATTATATAATTTAAATGGTAGTATGATATATGTTACAAAACATAGAAATACCGATATTGATTTACTCACTCGGTATTGTGATTAATATGACATAATGAAATACCGGAATTGATATGTTCGTTCGGTATTTTAATCCCTATAATATTATATACCCAAGTGTAAAAAAAATATTTACATACTTCGATTACACGCCATCGTCATAGTGACGCCATAATATTACAACTACTTCTCATAATAACATGATAACGAAACAACAATATATAACAAGGAGTAGATTTAAATAAATAAACATTCATCGTGAATTTTGAGTTAATTAGTAAAAACGCGCAGCAATAGTTAAAGGTATGTAAAAAATGTAATATATAAGAAGTCGTTATCATTGTAAGGATGTCACTTTAAAGCGGTTTATTGTGTTAAATAAAATATATTTGCTTTTTCTTTGACAATGTCCATTTAAGAGAAAATTTAATTGCAACGAAATGGCAGAGTTCATTCAAAAACCTGCCACTAGTAACTTTAACACATCGACTGTCATTGTAAGTATTCAGTAACACATTGTTAGCGAGAATGATTTTAGGACACGCAGGTGATTAGACCATACACGTACTATAATAATGATTAAGCTGGCTTTTCAATTAACATAACTGAAGTCTTGGCCTGCCTTTAGCGACCGCAAAGTGTACTGAAAAGGGACATACGCAATTCGATTCATAATACGATGCTGAAGGGGAAAAGGGCGCGCAACGTACTATTAACCTAATTAAGGATTTTAGCTTCCAGTCTGTACACCTTTCGATTTATGAAGAGTTATTCGTCTGCAATATGCACGTAATTGCAGTAAAATTTTACAAAAGGTGCTTGCAGAAAATAGAAACTCAAGGTTGCTCGTTGCACATGAAATGCATCATAATTATTCAATTTAAGGCATTATAACAATCCTTTAAAAAATATTTATTTTTTTACCACACTATTGCATGTAAATATAAAAATAAAATAATATAAACTACATAATATATTTAGTATTGAAACATCGTTATAGTCAATTTTCAATATTTAGTATTTTTTTTCTTAGATCTTTGGATGGCTTTGATTCTTCTGAAACTAAACTAAATTGTTTTATTACTGCCTTAGTTAGGATTGCTTGGATCAACTGACGTAACTAACTAAAAAAAGCCACGTTTTTAAGCTCAAAAAATTGTCAGTTTTGTTTTTTTTTTGCTTCAGCAAAGATATTACAATAATTTGATCAACTAGTGGATGAGCAAGTCATATTTTCTTTTTTATTTCTAGGTATTTTTCCTTTTTTAGCACAGTATGTATGCTAGAAAGATCAGTCCTATGAAGTAATATATCGGACCAAGTTCATTTAATACAGTAAATAAGGGTCGGTTTTTATTTCATAGTTTTGCTTCAAAATAAATTCGGTTCTATACGGATATATATTATATAATTTTCAAAAAAATATTGTTAGCAAAACATAAATTATATGTTTTAAGAAGGTACCTTTTCACAGTTTTTTTTAATAACTGATTATTGTATATTCTAACACAGGCTTTTTTTAATGGATTCTGCGAGAGCTTTGTGAAAATTTATTTTGAATATTTAATTTAACACATTTTTTAAATATAAATGACGATTTTTTAATGTTGTTATAATATTTTTGTCAACTTATTTGCGAAGTCATATGGTCAACTTCAAATCACGGGAAAGAGACTGTATACAATGATTTTTCAAAAGATTTATCTAAAGCTTCGGAACCGTTGAAGAAATTCGGTGACGTTTTTATACCTTTAAACGGGGCGTAGAGAGAGCGATTAGCCAACTGCTGGTGTTCTCTCTGCCCTCTCCAAAGTTACTTTTAACCAGATCTCTAAAATAATTGTTTTATATGTCCTATTAAGTGTCCATAATAGGATCCACGCTGACAATAGACTTAGTTAAAAATATCTATTAATTGAGTTTCTTTCATAAAAAAACTTTCTCGCTTTCATTATGCAATAAAAACGTCAGTTAACTCTTGAACATCAAAAAAATACGATGAACGCCACGCGACTAGTTTTTTTTTGATAGCAACATTTGTGAAAATTTTACGGTTTACAAGTTTGAAGTTGACACGATCGTAAACTTGTGATTGGGCTGCATCCCCAAAACCTATCATGGGCCATATGGCGCTTTCCTTTCAATTCTTCCCTTGTTGCTATATTTTTTTATACACCCAATGTTGTTCACTACAACATATACCTTATATGGCATCTTTACATGCTGTCAACCCTTAGAGCTGCAATAAATTAATATAAAGCTAGTAATAATATAATTGTTATTAAAATATTTATGTTTTATAAAAACAGCGCAGTCTTAAATCATCCTTTACATCCCGTTTATTCTTTACCAGCATTATGCCCATCCGAGTCACATCTTAACTAATTAACTCTCGCGGTTCGGAGACTAGAAAAATACTTCTCTGCCGATAGGGTCGTTTAGGGACCCCAGTGGTTTCCTCATTATTGGCCTTATTCTTATGAATTTCAAAAAAAAAAATAGTCTAAGGGCTTTAAAATATTTCTCTGCATCATAACTCATACATTTTTTTAATAAAACTCCGTGGTTTTTTAATAAATAATCATATTTTAAGTTGCGAGTAAAAAAGACGTCATCCCCGCACACATATGAAATTGCAACTGACGAGTTTAGCCCAGCTATCTTACAAACGATCGCTTATCGCGGGCGCTTATCGCCTCATCACGTTATTGCGTATTTATATAAACTACAAAAGGTTCAAAAAACTATGATATAAGAATACCTTAATTATAAACATTGTATCACGCATATTAAAATAGATATTTAAGAAAATGTGGGTATTGGGGTCGCATTTCTTGAGTTTAGAGCCGGAAAAATTAAGGTAAGTCAAAGATTCAATTGTTGGTACATTCACATCTAACAATAAGAGAAATGAGTATTAACACGTTTTTTCTAATGTATGTGTTTGATATTTACAACATTTCAGTTCATTAATATATCACTTAAATCACTCTTCTAATATTTTATACGGTATGGTATAAGGCGAGAAAGCCTTTTTTTAAAAGTGTTCCATAATTATTTTTTCAATAAATAACTTGCTATTTTCTACGTTAAAAACTAAATAAAAAGTAAAGTTTCAAGCCTTCATTCCTTATACTTAAGATATATATATATATACACTACCATAAACCAGGAGGTCCTAACGCTTCCCTCTCCCCTTATACTCAAATTACTGAAGCATATTTCATTGAAAAAATAATCGGTATAATTTTCAATCAAGTTTCAGTTCAAAAACAAGAATCCTTCCCCCCCCCCCCCCCCAACCCCCCGGGAACTTTGAAATTTCTCACCCCTCTCGATTGGAAACTCCTGCCATAAACAGTAAACATAAGTTTTGTTAGTCTTGATTATTACTTAAAGACATATCAGCCAAGCGAAGAGTAATTCAGTGAGTTTTTTTCATCTCACCATATTAATAGCATTTATATATTTTCTAGCAGATTTTGGATGTGCCGCGGACAAAAAACATTTTTTTTCTCTTCGATTTAAGAGAACAAACCAAAAATACAATGTTTCTTGTTTTATTTCAACATCGAAAGTTTTGACCTAATTTCAGTTTGAGTGCATATTAAAATGCTCAATACCGCATCGCTTTTCAGCAGCCGGAGGGTTAAAATGTATTCAATATGTTGGAAAAAAAAGACTTGCGATGCGTAAAATTATTATAACTTCTGTGCACAGAGCGCGTGTCACTTTTACTCGATGGTAATTTTTCAATTGATGAGACCGAAATGTATCCATTGTAGACTCGTTTTTTCGTCGCTATTATTTATCGATATTTCCAACATGCTGTCACAAAGAAATAAATTCAACATTTTGTCAGGCGTAGTATTACAATATAACGGTAATAAAATAAATTTGTCTTTTTGTGAATGCTTAAGCGTTTTCATTGTAAATGCCAGAACATGCATCTTCAGTCAACACTTGGGTATTCAATGAATCGACAATTTTTTTCACGTACCGATCTGTTTTATTTGTTGTTAAATAATTTAACAATTTAATAACCAAATTTAGTTTAAAAAAAAAAAAATTTTAAACGTCATATTTTTGAGGCGTGAAAGTTGGGTACAATTATAACTTTCACAGCATATGTTAACTGTAACAAATGAATATGGATAAAAGATTTTTTTATTTCATACTTCATATACCATGACGTACTGGTATTTATTACTGTTGGATATTTTCCACTACAAATATAGAGTATTGTGGCTAATTTTGAATTAATAAACAGAATTTGCTAAACGAAGAATTTGAGGAATGAAAAAAAATATATTTGGTAAACCAATAATAAATTACTTCGTATCTGTTTTAAAATGATGAAAAGGATATGACCAAAATAACTTTATCAATTATTCCTTATTTGAATAAATTGATAAAGTTATTTCGTTCATACTATGAAAGCGATTGAAAATTCAAGATGTAAAAAAATGTGGTTTTAAAATTTTTACAACCAAATCCTTTAAAAAGTTACCTTTTTAACGATTGTCTTATTCGGTTACGATAGCTAGGTTCTAATCTTTTCTGGACACTGTCAAACAATGAATTTTTGATACGTTTGTGTTTAAAAGCACATATATATGTAAGTTTTACATTCCTTCACAATTTTTTGATTACTAATAATTATGCGAAGAAATTACAATTAGCTATGTACTCTGAATTGATTTTTTTAAAATATTTAAGTTTATCTCGTAAATCTGTTAACTATAAGATCATTGTAGTTACTTAAATAAAACTAGAAGATTTCACTCATCACTATGATGATAATTTTTTCAATATCCTTAAATTATTTTTTTCCGGTTTTTCCGACTCCAACTCCACAGCCCTGGAAAATAATTTGGATAAAGCCAAAGTATTTTCAAAGACTCACATAATTTATTCAAGTCAAGCTATTTTAGTCTTAGCAATCTTCAATTTATTATATACTATAATCAACATAATACTTTGATTCAACAATTGATTTTAATAATTATGGACACAATATATTGTTATATTTTATAATAACAAGAAACATTAATAATTATCCAAAAAAAAAAACAACAAACTAAATTATTCTCTATCTGTATAGATCTAAACGTTTTTTACTTTCAGCACATATAAATAATATGGAAAGGATTTTTTAAAAAAATGACAATTGACCAAATTACCAATCTCTTTGCTGTCGACTTCTATATCAAATATGCTTTTCCCCAAAGATTAAACTCGTCAATGGTAGATGGTCGAATGAGAACGAAAACCTAAAACATTATACAAGGTAATTATTTATTACTCTCGTAGAGAAAATCATATCGGTGTAAAATAGCAATCAAGCGTTTTATTATATATTGTATATGATATAAATTTAATAAATATGATTGCCAAATCATGAGAACCAACGTGGAAGTGCATATTTACTTAGCGAGAAAAATAAAAATTGAGCAGCGCGCGTGCTTTGTTTTACAAGAGCCACGCGACCGCCACCATGCCGTATTTATTATTTCGTACCTGGCTTAGCAAATATACAGGTACGGATTGGCAAAAAAAAAAAAAGATACTGTTTTAATTATATTAGAAAAATAATTCACTCGAGATCTACTTGATAAGAAAAGATATAACGAACACTTCCAAGTTCAGACTTAAAAAATCAAATACAAATTAACATTACTGGAATTTGACCAATAAGACTGACGTTTTGTACATTCAATATAATAAATACTTGATATTCTATTTTGTATTGATTATATTCAGATATACTTAAAATACTTCAATAACAAGGCAGAAAAAAAACCTTAAAATGTTTATTCTTATAAGCATAGTCAAACGCTATTTTATATAGCTAGTTAAGAATCACGATATCGTCAGAACTATTATATAGTCATATACTGTTGTCATAATCAAAAACACAGATAACTACAAACAGTATAATATTACGGGAAATGAAACAAAAACTTGGGTTTATATAAATATGTATATTTATTTGGTTTACATACCATAATATTTCTTAATCCATGTCCGCTTTCAATGTGGAGCATATGGCCTTCTAGTGGAGGTATCTCAACGGATTTTTTCTACAAGAACTTCTTGCTATCTAGTTATTCAACCTCTCTTTTTTGAAAAAAGAGTAGGGATAGAAAGCACATGGTTAAGACAGGACTAGTGGTAAGCTTAGCGCTCTCGCTACACTCCATTATTTTAGGATTCGAATGATAAGAGATAATTTCCAGACATCACAAACATCCATGCCTTCAAACAGAAATCGATAAATCGATTGAAAAATGCTATTCGTACTGGGATTCGAGCCCTTGAGGTCAGGCATGGAAGCCAATGACGTTGACCACTGTGCTATGAACCCGACATAATTTATATATTATAATGTATCTATCCTAAAAATAGCCTAATAAAAGACATGTTTTTGTTATAACTTATTTAAAATATGTTTAGTTTTTTTTATAATACTAATTTTATGAAGTTATTATATCTAATATGGTATTTGGCATACATTTTCTAACATTAAAAGTTTACTAATATTATAATTAAGACATTTGTGCTTTATCTGTCATACAATGCATCATTAGTTTAATTTGTTTTTAGTAATTTAGTTAACCTAAAATCCATTTAAGTAATATTGATAAATAGATAAAGTTTGTTGTGCTTATTACGTTCCAGATGGTAAAACGACTCTTCATTTTTTTTTGAAAATGTTCACCCAATCGATTGATGGTAACATATTGCCAAATTGTTAAAAGGCTACAAAAAAACCTCAAAGCCGTTAGCAATCTTAAATAATCAAACGATATTTGAAATTTATTGGGTCAGAGCTTGGTTATCTTTAAATGTTAAAAAATAGACCCATTTACACAAATTCAAAAACATTATATAACTAACTGCACATAAATAATATTAAAAGTATGTACCGTCCGGTTGTTGCTTAGAAAATTCTTAAATAGGAAGGCCATATAATCCACATTGGGGGAACATGTATTAAAAAAAAAATAGAAACAAACAGGGCGCTATTTTTACAGTAATATAATGAAATTATACCAAGATAATAATAAGTTAATTATAATTATAAGTTATCATTTCACTCTCTTGAAGCTCGAAGATCGTTTTCAAGTTTAAAGCATTTTTTTCTTCTCTTTCGGGGCCGAGTTAATAATCCTAAAATGCTCATGATTATTAATTTACGTGCTCCCAATTTATTCTTACGTAGGCGAAACTATGAACGAAAACTTTTATTTCTAAAAATTAATACCTCACTTAGAAGGTATTAGTCACAAGTTCCAAGGGCCGTTCGATTGATCAACGCATTGCCTAGGGCAGGGTTTTCTAAACATTTTTTGGAATGGAACACTTCACAAGTCCAGAAAATATAACGGAACACTTAGCTGAATTATTAAGATTTTTTTTTTAACTGTGTTGCAGCGAATAAAACCATCCCATTTTTTTTGGAACACCTACTCTGGCTCCGCGGAACACCAGTGTTCCGCTGAACATAGTTTGGGGGACCCTGGCCTAGAGAAGTGGAGATTTTTAGTGATAGTATTTGTGAACTGTTTGTTAAATTTTACTATTTTAGTTCTTGATTTTGATATAATAATGATATATTGATATGGTAATTTTAATTTTTAACAATAAATAAATAAATAATGACAATTTAATAAATAAATTATTTTTAATTTAATATTGTTTCCTTATACACATCACTTAATGTGAAAGTATGTTGTATAAACATTTTTTCCCATATCTGCTCTTAATGTGAAGCATGTGGACTCTTAATAGAGTTCATCACATCAGATTTTTTTTCTACGAGAACTGCTTGTTACTCAGTTGCTCAATCTTTTTTTTTCAAAAATAATAAGGATGTAAGAATAAGGCAAAGACAGGAATGGTTGTTTGCCAATCGCTCACACTACATCTTAAGGATATGATGGGTGGGAGTTGGCAACTCAAGACATCACATACATCCATGCCTTCAAACAGTAATTTATAAATCGACTGAAAATCAATTTATAAGAACTTTATTACGTACTCAACCCCGTGATCTCCGTAGCGAAGCTTACAACGCTGAAAATTTGGCAATTAATAATATCCTTCCTAAATGTAAATATATTTTTTAATTGATTGTAAATTTTTTCCATACGTAAAAGCGTTTTTACTACCTTTTGAATACAATTATTAACAATATTTATACAATATTTTGGCGGGGAAAGCTGTCAATATATTAAAAAGAATACAAATTGTACTAAGTTTCTCATTGGAAATTAATTCTCTCGATCTCTTCAGCAAAGGTGATTTCCCGAAATATTATGTTAAAAAAAAATTGTACAAATCATTGACTTTATGTTTGCTTCGTTCAGGACGCGTGGCCTAATTCTTACCATGCTTAAACACAGGGGTTATAAGTTCATAGCTTTCTGCTTCGGCAACTCGCCTCGTGCGGCAGTTTTCCCGGTTCGATTCCCACCAGAAAAGACGCGCCATAACGGTTTTAACATATTGCCCCGGCGGTATACTTCGCTTATTAAATTATTATTATTTATTTTTTGCCTCCCATTGTTGCCAACATTGTATTCCAATTGTGATGGGTTCCAAAGCGTCACGAATCAACTGCAGGAATCAATGGATTATGGAATGAAATTGAATGAGTTTTCGAGCCGTTCAAAAACTGTGAAATCATAATGATGCCCTTTTGTATGGCTGTCAAAATACTGATGTTAATTTTTGCATTCAATTTTCGAGCATGCTTTCCATTTCATTTGCGTATGTGTTCAACAATTTGAGCATTTAAAATACCACAACTGGCGGTAATGTGATTTGTTTTCGAAAAACAGTTATCTTCGAAGAAAAATAATGGTTTGCTAAAAAACAGCGGCGTCGTCGATATTGCTCTTTAACGTGGATAAACTCGTAATGTGGATTATAAGGCCTCCCAATGGAAGTAATCTCAACTAACGTGTTTCTACTATAACTGCTTGTTAGTCAATTTCTCAACCTCTTATTTTTTCGAAAACAGTAGAGGTAAATAAGGATAGGGCTAGAACAAGACTAGTGGTTAGTTAAGAGGTCTTACTATGTCCCATTATTTAGAATTATAAGGGTGAAAGGGAATTTTTAGCTATCACAAACATCTATACCAGGCTTGGGGAACCTGCGGCCTTTTGGCTACTCTGTTGCGGCCTTCTAGCCAATTCTGTGAATTGTTTGTAAATTTGTAAATTTCCGACATGTTGTGACCGTAAATTCCTATTTCCGGCCAAAGATTCTCTATTCAATGTTTACCGCGGCCTTATATCGAATCAGAAAAATGAATGCGCCCTTTAGAGAAGCAAAGGTTCCCCACCCCTGATCTATACCTTTGAACAAAAGTCTATAAATTAAATTTTAAAAATCCAAGATAAAATATATTGAATTTTAAAAATGATTATTCAAATAACTGTGTATGTATAATATCATGACCGCTCCCGATCCTATGATCTTCAAATGGAGCATCTTTAAAGATGTCGTATCGCGATGATAAGTTTTTATTTATTCAATATACGCAGCGTTGTTAGGATTATATGGATAGGGGGTAAGAGGAAACGTAATCATCATTTGCATTCATACCTCTACTAACTGATTAATTAAATGAAAAATCAATGTGTGCAATTACTCGTACGAGAGTCGAACTCGTGGAAACAAACGATTATGACCATGATTATGATATAGTTACATCCTTCGATAGATCCTTCGATAGATCCTAATAATATGCTTTTATAATTTTTTGATTGTTTGTTTTCAAATTTTCTCGTGTTTCTATTTTAACTCCTCCATGCTCATGATGCATTCATAGCTAGTTGAGTCATTAAATCATTCAAGCATTTTAAGCATTTATAAATAAAATGAGGGTGAAAATTAGACCTAGAATATATTTTCAAGCATATATACATTTTTTTATTATACATAATTATTTTTAGCTTCTAACATAGGTTTAAATACTGTCAATAAACAGTGAAACTGAGTTGCCATCATGGCAGGGAACGTGATTTTTTAGGATGGCATGTTACGGGTTAATATGACGTAAAAATTTATGTGCTGCGGATGCCTCCGGAAAGCCTCAATCCTGCCTGCCTCTTCTTTCGACCGGTGGGATCCCGGCGTCCTGGACGTCCATCGGGTACTATCCATAGGATGTACTCGGCGGAACTGAGGGATGCTGGCATGTCATGGGAGGAAGCAAAGCTATTGGCGGGAGACAGGGAAACATGGAGGTGCCGCGTGGCGGCCATATGCTCCACATAGGGAGCGAACATGGTCAAAGAAGAAGAAGAAGAAAATTTATCACCAAAGATTAGATTAACTCGAGGATGAAATTGATCATAAACTGTAACTATCTTTGATTGAAAATATTCGAGGTTTTTCAGAGACAAAAACATTTCTGATCACTTAACTAAGTTGAATTTACAAAAATAAGATTATAGTAGTGTTGATACATTGCAAAAGATATAAACCATAATAAAACATGTAACATTGGATAGATTATTTAATTAGATGGATAGGCAAATAATGCCCATCATCTTAAAAGCACACTTTTAAAAAATAATATGACTCTTTAAGACGTAATTATATTATATATCTTTTAATATATATTTTTCACTACGCCACTGTCAAAGATGGTTTATGTTGTTAATTATTCATGTTATTTTATTTTACAGCTCAAAAACATTCAGATTTACGCACGTTTTCGGATCTTTTGAACGATATTTTTTAAACACTGACCTTCATGTTATGTTCAATTATTGTGCATTAAAACGGTCCAAACAATTATTTTATTTTACGGAAATATTACTCTGCCATTGAGTTAGAGTAAATTGCAGTTATCTTATGTCTTTCTGTATACATATGCTCGGTTTAATTAGAATTAATATATATTGGTAATTCCAATATCTTCTGATATTTTAACTGTTCAACTATTTCGTTAAAGTAAGTTTAAGTGATATCTTTCTAAAGTAACTGCGTCGCAAAAAAATGTTCCGTTATGCTTGTTATTTCAAAACCGTGTAAAAATCAGTACAAACATATAATGAGGAGTGCATATATATTCTTAAATGCTAAGATTGACTTATCAATTATTTATGCCAAACTTAATTGTTCCCAAGTGAAACTAGGCATTTAGTCTACTGTCCTGTTTTTATAAATTAAATAATTCGCTAGTGCTGCGTCCCTTTGTTGTGCGGTACAAAAAAATATTTGGTCGCCCGCAGGACTTGATTCTAGGCCCATCTGTTGTAACGATTGAGCTCACTAAGCTGTGACGCGTGCCTCGCAAAAGATTCCAGATATGATAAGAAAAAATATGTAGATCTTAATTATCATTTTTTTTTGTAGAAGGTGGTATATGATGAAAATAATTTTTAACGGTCGTCGATTTAAACTATTTTAAGTGTTGGTATTTATACAATTACTAGCTGGCCCGACGAACTTCGTGCCGCCTCAGAATCAATAAGTGTTGTGTTAACTTGATAACTTGAAACATGATGACTACCGAGCAAACCTTTAGTTGTACATTGTGCGGTGGCAAGCAAGGCAGATCCAATGAGTTTAAAAATTCAGTTGGTCTTCGTTTGTTACACGGTCGATAGATTTGAAGGAATGTAGTGGAACAACGATTTGATTTTGAATTGTGAAGTTTAAATGATCCACATCTTTGTTCTTCGCTGCAAGAATTGCTCGTTCACTTAACCAATTGTGATTTTTGTGATTAGATGTTTGGGAACATTTTGTTGATGTAGCCGTCCTTCGTTGAGACGAAATTACTGAAATTCGGCGGAAACGAAATCAATCCGTTCGATTCATCAACAGGAACACGGTCGTTACCAACGATAGTCGATGATCGTTTTATAGCTTAAAGCATTTTTCTCTTCTCATTCGGGGCCGAGTTAATAATCCTCAAATTCTCATGACTATTAATTAACATGCTCCCAATTTATCGTGGGCAAAACTATGAGCAAAAACTTTTATTTCTAAAAACTTATACCTCGCTTAAGAGGTATGAGTCACCAGTTCCAAGGGCCGTTAGATTGATCAACGTATTGCCTAGAGAAGTGGACATTTTTAGTGATTTAGTATTTGTGAACTGTTTGTAAAATTTTACTATTTTATTTCTTGATTTTAATGTATTATGTAGTTTTATTTTATATTTTATCTTATTATATTTTTCAAGTACACGGCGAATTGGCGTCAGCTGTTATGTCATGTACTGTAACTTAAATTTTTAACAATAAATAAATAAATAGTCAGCAATTGCTTGGAGAAATCTTCGGCAGATGGATCGTTTAGCAATGCAACTCGCATGTTTGTCGTCAGCTGAAGTTTCTTCACATAGCGCCAGAGTCAATGATTTGAGGCAAGCGTTTATTTCATCAGCAGCGGTCGATCTTGGAATGACTGGTAGTGTTTGGCGGAAATCGCCAGATAGTACAATCATTGCGCCTCCAAAAGATCTTGAGTCATTGCACAGATCTTTCATGGTTCGATTGAGTGCTTCCAATGCGCATTTGTGCGCCATTGTCCATTCATCCCAGGTGATGATTGTATTTGCTACCAAAAAATTGCCATTTCTGAGTGTTTCGCAATCTTGCATGTCGGTTTTTCAGTGGTTTGAAGGTTTAACGGCAATTTCAACGGTGAATAAGCCATTCGGCATCCTTCTATCTACGTGGCCGCTATTCCAGAAGAAGAAACTGCTACAGAAATTTTATATCTCCCACGACCAGTGGCCATAATCAATGACTTGAGGAATGTCTTCCCAGCTCTACCGGGCGCATCGAGGAAAAATAAACCACCATTTCCGTCATCAATTGCCTTCATTAACGTATCGTACATTTCCTTCTGTCGAGGGTTCAACAGTGGTACATTCGTTCAAACTGATCAATGCATATCGATCATATTCACGTTCAAGTTCCAATTCTCGATTGAAAGCGACGTTCATTCCACGATCTGGCGTCGGCATTTCTACTTTGACTAACAAACTGCCGCACATAAGGTAACACATGAATTTGATGGGAAGCATGTCGAAATAATTATAGCAAATAATGTGTGTATCTGACTTGGAGATTCAGAAACAATTGCTTCAGCGATTGTCATGTCCCAATGAGTAGCGTTTTCAAGCAAAATGAGATATTGACATGCAGCACGAAATGTTGGGCACACTACGCCATTGACAGTTCGAAGTGATTCAAATGATGTCGGCTCACAAACATTCACCAGCAACAACCGCAAGTAGAAGCATTCGTCATTCTTCAGATGAACTGTGTTAATGCGACCAAGAGCATCAGTAGAACGCACACCCGGATGATCAGGAACCGCATTGCTTTGCTTTCGACGTTGAATGTTTTTCGATGAAGCGTTCCAAGTATAATAACGTGCAATCTCAGCAGGGCTGTGGAGTCGTGTAAAAAAAATACTCCGACTCCAGCTTAAAAATAATTAACGACTCTGACTCCGACTCCGAGGAAATTTTTCAACAATTTCATTTTAACATATATATATATATATCGACTTTGGAAAGGAAAAAGGACGTAACCCACAGTTTTTTCAAAACAGGTTTTTTTCGATTATCACAATCTATCAAATTTGATACACGTTCTATCAAAAAGATGCAAGCTGCAAATGCTAAATTAATATCTAAATTTAGCTTTTAAGTTTGAAAAAGATGACCTTGTAAAAAATTAAAACCAAGAAAAAATACTGAAATAAAGGTGTTTCCTAGACAATTTCTTTAATTCATATTAGGCTTTGTTATTTAAACAACAGTTTAGAAGACTCCGTGCGCTTCAAGGTTGTGTACAATTCATAATTTGCATATGGCCCAAAATAATTAAAACATGTGTGGGTTACGTCCTTTTTCCTTTCCATAGTCAATATATATGTAATACCATCAGATCATCTTTAGTCAGCCAAGCATGCAATGTCAACACTTTGGACTATTTTGTTTGAATACACATAACTAAATATATTTTTCAAAAAAAATCGAGCCGCTCATTTTTCACGACTCCGACTCAGGCCAAAATACCGCGACTCTTCGACTCTGATTCCACAACCTTGCATCTCAACAACGTTCGTGCAAACGGCAAGCTCCATTTTTGCCAATCAATCGAATACATCCAGCATCGAGTATTCCCAAATACGCGATGCCAAGCAATGTAGTTCATCAGCACCGGATTTTTTGTTTAAAAACACGTGCGGTGACGTCACAGAATGATTTATGGGAATTAAAACATAATGAAAATCGATGAAAACTCAAAATCGCGGCGCATGTATACATAGCTAGTAGTCAACTGTCAAAGTATAATGTAATTAACGCCATCTGGTGGATTTACTGGAAAACAGCATACAACGTGTCATACAATGTCCACGTTCCATTTGTATTTTTCAAAAAAACAAATTGTATGAGGACATTTATTTTCTTCATAATTTCTTTGCCGTGATATTTTTCCGATGTTTTAATGCTTATTCTGCTATTCTAGGCGGATACGAATTTAATAAAACAAAGATCATTAAAATCCGAGCTGTTATTCTCGAGATATACGTGGTGTAACAAACCCCACTTTCTTTTATATATATAGATTATACTGTTTATACACTGTTGGGCTTTCGTCTACTCGATTGTCGGGTAACAGGTAAAAATCCCTTCATGGAAGTTATCATTCATTCATGTATCCAAGTCATTTATGTCTGTGACGCTATCATACTTCCACCCCCCCCCCCACACAATATCTGAACCTGGGAACGGCGTAGAGATAACAACATTTAGTTTCTAAGCATCGTCTTTCTTCTTTTACCTCGCAAATGAGAAACTTTATCCAGTTCTATTTAAATATAGGAATCTATACATTTAGATTGGGAGAGGTTATTATAAATGCAGGGTTCCCTGAACCCTGCTTGTCTCTTCTTCCAACCGGATGGATCCCGGCGTCGTGGAAGGCCACTGATGACCATCCACAGGATGTACTCAGTGGAGTTACGGAACGCTGGGATGACCTGGGAGGAAGCAAGGAGACTGGCTGGGGATAGAAAATCATGGAGGAACTTCGTGGTGACCATATGCTTCGTATAGGGAGCGGATATAGACTAAAAAATATATAAATAAATAATGCAAGGAATTATAGTATATGTCTTCCTGGATTTACATGTTTTCAGTGTTTTAGATCAAATAGTTCAGTTCACGATTCACCTTAAACACTCTTTATACAGAGTATACTAATTATAAACACTGTATAAATGCTAAAGGACGTAACCTAATGGTACATTGTCTATTATGTATTTTTTTTAAACCATAAAGCTAATCTGTTATTCTAAATTGCGATGAAAGCATCAAAATTTTAATATTCTATAACGGTATTTCATGTAAAATTAATTTAGCAACAGTAGTGGGTCAATATTTCATTCAAATAATAACTGATGAGAGTACCCTTCGTAGCATACCTAAACAGCAGATGATCGATCGACTTGGGAGACCTTCAAAGTTTTTGCGTATAACACATTAAGGATTGAGGTTTTGCCACGTTTGGATATCAATTATTATTAAAAATACCATAACTTTTAGGGAAAACATTTCACGTATTTAATTAACATTTTTGACTCGAGTATCTCAATACTTTTATACTACACTGTAATATATAGAATACTTCGATTATATTTTTTATGCGACGACCGCCTACAGTGTGGAGAATATAAACCTTTAATAGAGTATCCCAATACACGCTATTTTACGAGAACTGTTAAATATTCAGTCGCTCAAAGTTTACAAAAAACATATTTAGAGTAATATGCTTATTGATGAAATAATTAATATAACTTTGAAATGATTTTTCGTTGTTCTTAAAGATAAGTACGCTGAGCTATATGAATTGTACGACGCATAATTTAGAGTGACTATATACCCATTTACAGACAACAAGTCACTTCCATTGGTGAATTGGTGGTAAGTCATGAAGGAAAGCGTTGTACACATAAAAAACACAACATCAATTTCAGTACGTGTTTTACAGTTTTATATTTTTTAATTATAAGAATCGATTTCACTGATTGAAGACAAATTTCCAACAGTTAAGACTGTAGGAATAATTGTCTACTTGAAAAAGTTTCCTTGCTGTACGAAACCTTTTCTGATTATACACTTTTTTAACCACTGAGCATATGGACTTATAATAAAGCTTTTTTAACAGGTTTTGGTTACCTTATTGTTCCTGATGTGCTTTTTTTTGGTATCGGAGATGTGGGAAAGAATTTTGAACATAACAGATATTCAAGAGTCCGAAACACGTACGAAAAATGTATGAAAATGTTAGTATTTGCATCCGTGAGCACCATCACAAAAGTCAGTGACGTTGACCACTTGGTAGAGTACCCGGCGTTATATAATACACATTAAAAAAAAACATTACTGTCGACTTTAATACTTCGTGTATTACAATACAGAACATTTAGGCAATTAGGACAATGTTATGCTAGTAAAATTTTATAAGAGGATGCATGGAAGAAAGACGACGGATCTTGGCGTGTTTTCCACCTAATCAAGGAAGAAGAACCGGCCTGTCATCGCCCTATTTGCCCCATCAAAGCGTGCAAACAAACAGACAAAAAATAAACAATACCCTACACCTTGACCACCGATTTTCAATTCTCTTTTCAACTAATGAAATGGAAACTTTACTCCCCCTAACAATAATAGCCTAGTGCCATATGGTTGATCCGCGATGCTCCAGTCAAAAAATACTGTATCTTGTTATAATAACAGTTTAACTTTACAATTTAAACTAGATATTTTTAAGGGGGACAATATATAACATATTATGACAATTTCAGGCCAACATATAAATACCTACTGCCTTGACTTAGTTACAAATGATTTAGGAGTGTATTTTCGATTTGTAAACCAAAATTTTTCGATTTGTAAACCACTTTTCAGTATTTGCTTCATAACTCACTAAATCTGGTGGGTTACAATTTACAAACAGTTTCTTGACATAATCAATATTGTTATCTTCAGTGAATAAGCACAAACAATATGACATCAAATACAAGGAAAAAATATTCATATAGAAATATTGTCATAATTTTAATAATTGTCTTGAATTAATTTAATTTGGGGTAAATAACATTAATGCATGTTTTTGGTAAAATATGGTATATAAGAGACTATTTGAAAATATCTACAAACATCATTGAAATTGTAATAAATACGTAGGATTAGTGCAAATGAAAATTTTTAACCTATGAATATATTCCACTTTTCAGATTCACACAAAACATGTGCCCGCTTTTATTCAGTAGAGCAGTGTCTGCCAAACTGTGTGCCGCGGCACACTACTGTGCCGCAAGAAGTCTCAGGTGTGCCACGGTGGGAGAAGCCTTAAAAATGTAAATTTTAAATAATGCCTATTCAAAAACAAATATTTATCATGTAGGATTTCGAAAGCAAAACGGTAGCAAATCGAGGATTTCAAATTCCTCGGTGAACAAAAACAAAAAGGAAATTCGGAGATAATCCGCGGCATCTTGGTGTGCCGCGCTGTTAGTTCCATTCATCAGTGTGCCGTAAAGTAAAAAAGTTTGGCAAACACTGCAGTAGAGTAATAATTTAATATGAGTTGTAGACATGTACGTTTTTAAATTCGGATATTCATTTTTGTTTAAGTGTATTTGAAAGGCTGGAGATGGTTAAACAGGGACTACGGAGTGTAAACATTTAGCCAAACTATATTCATAGTCCTAACTCCTATTTATTTTCGTAACTTAAATAAAATGAATGTGGGGAACTTGAATTATTTACAATGATGTCATAGATTTACATTTAAAATCAACTTAAATTGACTGTCAAAGTTGGCTTATCTTAATTGGTTTATCGATTTTCTCATAATATGTAAACTACCGCCTGGCATTGACAGTGATCCACAACCGTTCGTGAATTTACACCGTCATGAGAATATCATGATGTAAAGGCGCATTCGCAACAATTTTCCTCATCTCATAACATTAAACATTTTTTTTTGTAATTTATGTATCGCTTACTATTTCTTGTGTGTAGATCAATAAATGCCATTTTACTTTTTATACAAATATACAATGCCTATCATAAGTATTTTCTGTGTGAGAGGGCTAATTCTTTTCAATTTACTGTTATAAAAAATATGATAATAAAATTTGAATAAGTTTCGACAAAAATTGTTCACTTGTTATTTAGACGAAAAATTACATTTTTCTCATTCCTACCTACAGGTTCTTTATATGTAGCAAAGAAAGTCACGGTATATATATTCTAACTCATGGGTGTCCAACTAGTAGATCGTGATCGACCGGTCGATCTCAAAGCAAAACTTGGCCGATCCTGAAAGCTTCCGTGAATTTCGAAAAAATATATAATTTAAATATTATATGTACAAAAATACTAAAATTTAATTATTTCATAAGCACATACCTATCTAATGATATGTACTTCGCATTTTAAACAAACATTTCTTTTCTCAAAAGTTTGAATAAGGGAAAAAACCCTAAATAAATTTTCTTATGAGAATCATGTTAGATGTCGATCGCGAGAAAACTTAAGATTGAAAAGTCGATCCCAGGGCAAAAAAGGTTGTTCTAACTATTTCAGTTAGTGTGTTCAAAAATGGCAATACAAACATATTAACAAAGTTTTCTTGTAGTAAAAAGAATTGCTTAAATTTACAAGAATTTTAGTCACATTACTAGAATCAAGCCTGGTAGAAAGAATATTTCCAAAGACTCGGTTAATTTTCGTCATTCTAAAAATAAAATATTTAGAACCAGTCGAAAGCTTGGTGCTCTATGACTGTGATAATAGAAATCAACAATAACATCAAACATTAGGAGACTGAAGAGCTTTGAGGTCAATGCGCCATTGGACTTTAGGCTATATTAAGCCCTTTTGAAAAAATTAACATTTAAGATTTTTTTGATTTTTTCTAATATGAATATTTGTGTAAAAAATCAATGTTTTATCTTTCATATTTAGCTTGAAAATTGACTTTATGATAAATGTAAGAAAATATAGTTTTTTAAATTTCTTTTTATTGATAATATTTCTGAGCAGTGTTTATATTAATAGCAAAACTTTATCTCGAATAATTAAGATTTTTTAAAACAACTTTAAAAAACAAAATACTTTAGGTGCGTCTTATTCTTACATTTTCACTTAAGCATTGCAAACATTATTTAAATATATAAATTTATGAATAAATTAAATTATATTTTAAAACAAAGAAATTTGTGTGGCTGTAGCTTTAGTGCCCGCATTTAGCAGCGTATGTTAATATCTACCCGCGTTTTTCCTTTACAATAGTTTGATTTGAAATCAGCTGGCGCTAGTGCGGTCGGTCGTTAGACTCGCGAATCACAATGGCGTAATAAAATTATTTAAAATAAGAATACAAAGCACAAAAAACCGCGGACGCCTGCTGCAGATTTTAAATGTCGCAGCTTCATAACTTGTCTCCTTTTCAGGGTTAAAATTACTTTTATTATAAAGTTTTTTTTGATTTTCACTACTATTTCTAATGGCTGAAAATGCGCATGCGCTGATTGAAACTGTTCTTGAATTTTGACCACACTTCAAAGTTTGCACATTATAATGCTTGGCTGTTTTTTTAAATGAAAAAAAACAAATTTGACGAAGAAAACTGTTTTTAAAAATGTACTTACTATTACTTAATATTTATGATTTGATGTCCCTTCCACCATTTTCGATCCTTTAACAACCGGGCGTACTGAGAGCGATAAGCTAACCACTAGTCCTGTCGTAGCCTTATCCTTCTATACCTACTACTCTTTTTGAAAAAGAGAGGTTGAGCGACTGAGTAACAAACAGTCCTCGTATAAAAACTTTCGTTAAGATACCTCCATTGGAAGTAATATGCTGCACATTGGGAGCGGACATGGATAAAAAAAATATATCTATAATATTATCAAATACTTGGAAAGGCATTATATTCAAAAAATTAACTTAACACTCATTTGAACTAATTTCACTTTTTTTTTAAATATCATTAGGACTGGTTTCGCTCATTAAGAGCATTATCAACTGACAAATGATATTTATACAAAACAGAATAAAAATATTTTACAGATATAATATATATATATATATATACAAAATATGAATCAGGGGTACTAAATTCGCTATAGTTAAATGAGTGTTTTATTAATTTAAAAATAATAACAAATACCCTGAACCGGTCCTGCCTGATATTCGCATGGTAACGTAACGTAATCCGTTTCATAACACGCGTTCATCGGGAACAACTTTACTACCATGCCTGCCATCTGGTGACAAAGAACCTCGTAAAAGCTACTAGCTTTTGCTTTCTACAAAGAATACGGGCGAAGAGTCATCGTGTCATGATCAGGCACCAGGCACACCTTGTCGTGCTGATTATATTTCACTACGTAAGGATATGTGTATCATTCACCCAGTGCAACCGGACTATTATACACTAGTTTGCCAATAATAAGTAAAAAATGTACGAATTTCAAGTCGTTTTTGTGACACCATTTTTTTCTTCACGAATGAAGTATTGTTCTTTAATGATTTCGAACGATTTTGGTTGCTTCTCTACCCCGTCGTCACAAAAACTATTGCGTCAATTTATTTTACCGTCTCCTACTCTTTTTTTATAAACGTTTTATGTAGTATAAACAGTTAATTTCCCTACAGCGTATGCGGCAGTTGTGGTCCCTCATATAGCGTAGATTTAAAAAAAACGCCAAAATTTTTACCGTCATATTAGAATTTTCGTAAATATATTATATAATAAGTACATCATTTTAAATACGTAAAGATTTTTTTGTCAGTAGCTGTTTATTTGTTGACTTTGCTAGAGTTTAACTTATATGGGCGCCAACGTTTCCTCTAAACTGCGCGCGCGCGCGCCCGCGCAGCAATCTAAAAACTTCCGCGCACTCATTCCGGGTTGGCGTTCACTCCAATGCAACTATTCAAACATATTTTTTTTTTATTACAATAACAATATTTGACCGAAACAAATTAGAAATTGAACATTAAAATAATTTAACTAGAAACACATTTAAAATTTCGACTGAAGGTGCTTGATGGAAATTCAACGTTCAAAATTAGAAACACATTCTTATCTATTCAACTGATTCAGTTGAAAATGCTCGCAATGAGCGAAACCGGTCCTGAACTTTTAAATAAAGTGGAATAAAGAACAAAGGAATATTGTGTTTTTTATTAATATAATACTTTTCCACCAAGTATTGACAGTGAACACCCTAAAAGTGATACAAATAAAAAAACTATTTTATATACATAAAAAGTACAAACTATGTCACGCATTTGTTGGATTGGCCCGCGCAGCCTTCGAATTTTCCGCGCAGCTAATCTCTGGTCTAAGAGGTAACATTGATGGGTACACAGTCCTCTATAACGTAGTATTCGTACAGAGTCGTCCCAATCTCTACACTATAGAGGGGCCAACTGTATTTTTTTTACCACGTCACACTTTTTTAATCTTCATAACATATTTGTCATAAATAATTTCACTAGAGTTTCAAAGGTCACAAAACCCTTAACCCCTTGACTATACTACGTATTAATTTTAAACTCCATTTTACTCTTAACACATTTTATTTTGTAATTCACCTATTTTAATCTTTGGTCTACCACGTCACTTTTTGCTACAAAATCTATTTTTGTAAACAATCATAATGGAAGGAATAATGAATTTGTATACGAGAAATCAGCTAACGCACTATATTTTATTGAAACAGCCATATTTATGTTTGTCTTATAGAGTTCATACACAAACTGCACACCATAGCATTTGTCATGTATCTAATTTTATTTGCCTCCTATAAAAATAACTAAATATTTTAATACGCACAATAAGTAATAAGTTAAGAAGATTAAGAAAAACATTATTGAAATACACAAAAATATGATTAACTGATTTAAACTGATAAAAGATTTATATTTATACAATTTTCAGATCTATGGCATCGCGTAAAACGTTATTAAACTTTCTTATGTGAATTAGATTTAACATTCGAAATTTAAGTTTCAAATTCTAAAATAAACTTGTACTAGAAAGAAAAATGAAAATATTAAAATGATAAAGAGTTTGATCTGAATGTATCGTATTACACTTTTTTTAATCTATTCCACAGTTTTTTTTAATTATCAAGAATTGTTTTGTTTAACATGCGCATTATATAATATCAGTGAACACTTTAAAACTATTTATAATACATCATTTCGTCCGCCTTAAATTCATTTTAATAAGCTTAAATTACACATTTTTAATAAACAATCAAACGCTGAGAAATCTTAATAAATAATATTTTTAAATGAAACAAAAACTGAATAACTGATTAAATATTAGTTTGGAATTTTACTTTTCATTTTTAATATTAAATAACAATTTCTTTATAACAAAACCGTTAAGTGCGTTTTGTCCATTTTTATCGCAGCTTATTTATAAGTAAGTTGGTGTTTTTTTCGAAGAGTACAAAAAAAAACACCTGTCTTTGGATTTTATCCGTTGGCGTTTTAAGCTAGTTGGTCACTTTTTAATTTATTGTAAACTTTTTATTCATAAGATGTGAGTTATAGAGGCCTTATTTAATACTTGTGGTGTAAATCAGTTGAAATATTAAAAATACTGGTACTACGTGATAATATTTAATTTAGCATTGATTAGTTAATAGAAAATATATTGCAAGCAAAAAAAAAGCTATTCACAAATCAAGATCAATAGATTAATACTACAATTGTTTTTTCATCATATTGAAAGTAGGAATTGCTATACCGGTATTATTATAACCGGAATCTTGGTATTTTTTTTTATTACCAAAGTATCAGTTTTTACCATAAGAAAATCCAGTTTTTCTAAACTTAAAATTAACCAAAATCGATTTTAGAATGTATAGAAGATATAACATTTTTAATAAAACTTTTCGCGATGAATTGAAATATGTTATCAAGACTTGTATGAACTTGTATAAATACAGGTTCCTGGGTTAATGAGCTTTTCAGTAATGTATTATTTTTAAAACGTAAGTTATTTATGAAAATCAGTCGTTTTATATATATGTAATGAAATACTGTTTTTGATTTATTTTCCCACCATAAAGATCCTAAATGACCTATTTTTTAAACATTAATTACTAATTAGTGGAGATATGAAATAGCAATTCTCAATAAACTGTACTATTATTAGATATATGGCTTTGTATGGTTATTAAGATTTAACTTTAAAGTAGGCTAAAGTGCTACAGATGATACTATCAATATTAAAATTCGTTAGTCGTTAAACAAAATCATTGAAAATCAGAAAAAAAATATTAGTTGAATCAATCTATTAAGAATGATAATAGATCACATCTCATAGATCGTTTCTAAGTAACATATATATATATCATTTCGATTAAGTTGAGCTTGTTTTGACCACCTAAAAATCTACGTAAATTTCTGTAAACAAAATAATTTTAAAACAATTATCACTATTATACTTGTTCTCATTATTTTCATCCACGTTTGTATTCACGCTTTAAAATTTATTTGAATATACGTATATGAAAAAAAAATCTTACACATGCATAAAATGATATTTTAAGCATTACTTTCATCACTTTTAGGGTGTCCACTGTCTTCCACAAACACAATCTTCTTTCTTACATATATCCACTTTTATTTATTATAATCAGTACCGGTTTCGCTCATGGCGAGAATTTTCAACTGATTAAATTTCAGTCAGTCGTTTATTGAAAAATGTAGATCGTAACATGACACATAAAAAATCAAATTAAAATATAATATTGATGATATTATCATTTAAATAAAGTATTATTAATTAAGCGTAATAAATATCGAACCCCTCTTATTTACTAAATAATTGTACACAATCAAGTCGGCACAACCGTTATCAAAAAACGTTCAAAAATTATCGATGCAAAATGTTCATGTTCAATAAAAAAAATTATACCGATATTTTCTTGACCTTACGCAACTTATCTTATCTTGCACTAGTATGGACGCATAAAGTAGATTTTTCTTCACGTGTGAGCGCTTTTCAATTATTGTTAAATAATTTCAAATAAACTTTCGGAAAAGTCTGAGAATTATTTATCAAATTTATACGCTTAAGAAATAACCATAAAACATTTTCATGTAAAAAAATGAGAAAAGTATCTCCATCAAAAATACTTTGGATATATAACTACGCAAGTGTTTTTTTTATAACCATGTCCTCTCCTAATGTGAAGCATCCAACAGAAGTGTTCATACGAGACCTACCTGTTAGTCAGTTGTTCAACCTCTCTTTTTTCAATGAGAGTAGGGATAGAAATACAGGGTTAAGACAGAACCAGTGGTTACCTACTCGCTCTTGCTACGCCTTGTTTTTTTTAATAATATGAATGGGAAGGGGAAATTAAAGACATCACATATATGGATTTCAATAGCGGTATTACTAAAACCGTAATCTCTGTATCCATGATGTTTTTCAATAACAAAATACCGATTTTCAAAATGTAAAAACAGCGGTATTTCGGTATTGAAAATAAGCCCAAACCGAATTTTGAAAGTATATAAATTATCACTTATTTTTATAAAATTGTACTCGATGAATTGAATTATTTTTAATCTACTTGTTTTATCAGTAATGACAGTTTCCATTGTACGAAAAACTCGAGTCGGTTTTACTCCTAATGGGGGTATATATTTCAACAGAAGTTTTCCTTCAAGAACTGTTTGTTACTCAGTCGCTCAACCTCTCTTTTTCAAAGAGAGTAGTAAATATAAACCAATAAGGACAGGACTAGTGGTCACTAATCGCTCTCGCTACGTGCATTTATTAAAGGAACGTAAAGGGAGGGAGAGAATTTTCAAACATCACAAACACCCATGTCTTCGAACAGAAATCAATCAAAACTGTTTATACTAGGAATCGAACCCGAGGGATCCGGCACGGAAGCCCACAACGCTAACCGTTGTGACATAGAACCAGACAATTTGCCCTACTGGCCACCAAGTTAGCGTGGCCCATCGGTCCAATTGACGGTCGAATCGACTAGCGCAGCTCTTCCTTCTCCTCGTAAATGAAACTCTCATAGGATGTGTTTAGCAGCTATTTAAAATATAACGAGAATATTTCAAATTCGATAAATGGACAATCAAACCATTCTGAACTGGCTTGCTGACACAAAAGGTAACAAAATAGTAAAAAAATACTTGTATTAAAACAACTCCCTTACTAGGACAGTTTTTATTCGGTTTGTCTTGGTTATCGAATTGCCAGTTTTTCGGAAGCTATTTCGTTAATCGCAACAATGTTTTTAATACGTTACAAACAAGTGAAAATAAATAATCAATTTTTACTCGCCATGCCCTTTGTTGGGTTATTAACTTTAAGGCTTCGTTCTGAAAACGTGTTCACCGCGACTGGAGGCTCTACAAACAGGTAGGCAGGTTGTATTATTATAATTTGATTTCACGGGTCCATGCAGTGATATGTATTAAATATAAATAATAAGCAACCGGTCCATTAAAATGGACACACATTTTCTTTTTAAATGTAGATAATTGGCAACGATGGTATTTTAATACTACAATTTATTGCATATTATTGATGGATTCGGAGTGTATGTGGTAATATTTTTACAGTGAATCAAAAATAAATGGTTACTTTATAAAGACCATTGTTTCTAAAACAACGCAAATTGATAATCACTTGAATATTAAGGAAACAGAAAATTCCATGAAAAGAAACCAGGAGAAATTAAGCATCTGTATATGATTATTTGAATTATTCTAGTGAATATTATCGCAGTAGGAAGAGCATTTTCTTAGTAATCGATTGAAAGCAATTGAGTTTTCAAAAAAAAACATGTATAATGATTTCTTCGCCGTCGAATGGTCATCGTCATTGGCTTCGGTTACGGGGGTCATGGTTTCAAATCTCAGTACAGACTGTTTTTATAAATTGATTTTCGATTAATATTTTTGAATATTAAGCTTTTGATCGGGTCTGCAGTGCACTAAACTCTATTAGGAGTCAATATGCTCCACATAGAGAAACGGAGATGCTTAATAAGATGATTCCTTCTGTAATTTATGGATATAGCTCTTGAATGAAGTTGTAGTAATGGAATAACTATTAAATATATTTTTCAATATTACAATCAACAAAAGTTATTAGGCTTTTTTAAAAAATAAAACAAAATTTTGCAAATGAGAATGATCTTTTTGTTCGTGTCACTTGAGAGAATACCTCTGCCACGTGTCATCATGACGTAGCATTTAAATTCAAGGGGTAGGGGTATATCCGGCACGCGCCTGCGCAGCGGGTGCCACCTTGCGGCAACTCGCACAACAAAAAAACCGGATGTGAGGTGATTTAAGTTAACCGTACAAAGCGGTGTTCGGAAAATCATACTAATTTGTAATTAGTGTTTTGAAGTGATTTTACATTGAGTGATTTTACAGTCTATTTTAATTACTAAGCGATTTTTTAAATCGAATCTAATAAGTATAATATTGGTACAATAAAGAATTCGCAAAAATTTTGGAAAAGTTTGCCCCGTTTTATTAAGTATTAAAATAAAACTTATAGAATATTAATATTATACAAAGGCTTAGGTCATATTAAATCACTTAACAAACTATCAAAGGCAAAGGTTTTATTTACCATGAAATGCCAATAACAACACAGTGCTGTCTAGGACCTCCAATCCCAGGATAGCTTCCAATTTTGTGATCCCAAAATCTCGAGATTGTGAAAAAATGCTCAATCACGAAATCCGGGGATCACAAAAAGGGTTTAGGATTAGATGCTCTAGTGCTGTATTATTTAAGAACGTATTACAGAGACAGAAGTATTCAGTGATAAACTTTTTCAATATTAATATAGGTAATTATCATAAGTGATCTTTCACATAAAAAATATATTCTAAAATACTATATTCAGTGCCAAATTGTACTAAATTTTAAACATACAGTCGAACTCGGTTATTACGATCACGGAAATAGTAAAATCTCAGATGTAATGAGGAAACATTCGTTGACATTTTAGTTTATGGTTTTCTCCATAAATTTATTCATTTTTATAACGAGCTACTTTTTGGACATACCCAGCAAAAATATCGTTTAAAATTTGAAACAATAAGAGTGAAAACAATGAAACGACCATCAATTTTAAATTTTATAAGAAAAATGGATTGACAGAAAAATGTATTTTTTTTACTGGTGTGTAAATAAATTCTTATTGTGTATTTTTGTTTGAATTACGACTTTTTGTGTTATTTCACCGCTTAAGATACTCAGGGTCGGCGCTACCATACAGGCGAAATAGGCAATCGCCTAGGGCGCAAATCATTAAGGGGCACATAAATTGAGTAATCAAATTATTTTATATATTCTAATAACAAATAATAGTTTATACTTGTATCTGTTCGTTATAATTATGTATCATATTCTATATACTTCGAAAACGGTAGATGACTGACTGACTGACTAACAAACAGTTCTCGTTAAAAACTTCTTTTGAGATACCTCCGTTAGAAGGCGATATGATTCAAATTGAGAGCGGACATACATATTAAAACAATATTTCGCAGTTTTTTAAAAAGGGGGCGCGCCAATAACCGTTGCCTAGGGCGCCAAATCACTTCGCGTCAGTACTGAAGATACTTCATGTCTTCGTGCGATCGGAATGTTGGTAAGCATTTAAAAATAACCATTCTCTGATATAACGAGTAATGATTATAACGAAAAAATTCAGTCGGTCCCATCTTCCTCGTAATAAGTAAGTTCGACCATATTTGATTATGTTTGGGTGAAAGCTTTTATTTGTGAAAAAATAGATCGTGTTATATTAACAAAGTAATAAAGATAATTTTGTGTCTACGATTTTACTCAAAACATGAACGCATTTTCACGTCTAGGCTATTTAGAAGAAAATGGTTATTTTTAAAAGGAAATATTTTTCAAATATATTCTTCTTCTTTCAATTTTGGGTAGTCAATACTTGTGTATCATAATAATTATGATACACGAGCATTAACATATAAACAGGCTAATAAATTATGAACGTTGTATATATTACATTTTAATCATAACAATATCGACTTGATAACTAATTACGTCATTATTTTTTAATCGTTATTTTTAATAACCTGCTGCCTTTGTTCCAAATAACGAGATATATCTATCTCAGGGTATTGTAAAAAAAAATAAGCTGGGAACAACAGTACATAAAAAACGGTGCATTCGCTTTCAGGTAGTCGGTCGCTTTAAATATCTGTTCCCGAAAATCGAAAGGGCGATCGGTTTTTTTGGACCCACGATGCAAAAAAATCTCACCCCACCTTAGCCCCTGTCTCTGGCGGTGTACTAACACATAAAAAAGAGGGGTTAACGCACCCTCAATCTTCAATAATCTCAAACTGTTTTCTCTTACGGGCAGTCGCAGTTATAAAGACAGCGAGATAAAAAAAACTCTTTTTGTGGATTATAATTAATACAAGATTAAAATGTTTATTTCATAATAATTCAAGACTACTTAGTCTGAGTTGGAGTTAGAGTTAATAAGTTTTGGTGCTTTGGATCATAAAAAAGAACGACTCCGGCTATTTTTTCTCACTAAACTAAAATAAAAAAAATGTGCATGTAGGCAGATAACAAAAAAATACGTAGATTATATATAAACGCATTTGCGACGCAGTGGTCAGCGCTGTTAGCTTACGTGACGGATTTCACGGATTCAAGTCACATTGCGTACAGAATTTTTCAATCGATTTATCAAATTCTTTTCAAAAGCAGGGGTGTTCAAAAATTTCCTTCGACATTTCCAATCTTAAAATAACGAGGCTTAGAGAGAGTGATTAGCTAACCACTACGATTGTAATATCTATATTATTCTATCTCTACTCAATTAAAAAAAAGAAAGGTTAAACAACTGACTAACAAACAGTTCTCGTAAAAAATACCTTAATCAGGAGAACAGTTGATCTGGATTGGTACAAAACATAAAATCTAAACATCCACAATGTTCAACAGTGTATAATGTACAACAGTGAATAACAGTTCAACAAATATTCCCCTAATGAAGATTTTCAAAGTAGTTGTTTTTATAATAACTAATTATTAAGTTAAGTTAATAAATTTACTTTTTTTGGAGAGGGAGAATATAAATATAAATTCACTAAGTGAACCTATGTCGTTGGATATTAAATTCGTTAATCAATTGAGAAAACAAATGATCTGTCTTTACTCTGGGAATCGAGACTCTGAATTCAAACAGCGTAAGCCCGTGGGTATTGACTCTTCAACTTCGAGACCTAGATTTTTTAATAATAATATCAAAATAAGTGCAAATTGTTTCACATTGGAGAAGCACTGCAGTATCTGGCATAGCAGTCTTCCCTTGATATATCAGAACTGTAAAGCAGCATGGAGAGGGAATGAAGTATGAACATATGAACATATGAACTGGGGTTAATCTTAACTAAAGGTTTGACGGTAAAAAAAAACCTTCATCAAACGACAGCAGGTGAACCAGTGGCAGTACATATTTTGAACAAAACTATTTTGAATATATACCTAAAATGAATACTATATATATATAGATATTTTTCTAGAATTCTCCCGGAAAAAACACACCCAATCTTTTTTATGGGATATATTGGTTACAGAAACTGACGCGTAAAAAAATAATAATAAATTTTAAAAAACGTAGATATTGAAAATTTCTGTGTTGACGAAATTATTACGTAAATCACAAAAAATAATTAATTTTTGCTCCATATTTTTACTGGCAAAGACTGGGACGTAGTGTAATGTTATGTTTCCATTCTGCAGTCCATTGCTCGAATCACCTGCTGGTTGTATTTATTATACAATTTATCAGCCAATACTGTTGTAAAATTTTGTAAATGAGATACTTTCAATGACTCTTTTGAAAAATGAGTCCACCAACCAAATTGTGTTTTTTTTTTTTATCGAATTTTGAGCCTCATTTACATTTTTATTTCGTTTATACAATAAATCTGGATCAAAGCTTACCTATAATGTATAAAAAAAATATTTGTCAAAATGCAACTTTTCATAATATACTAATATTTTTTTCTTACCTTTTAACATTGATGACCAAACATAAAAATCCAAATTTAATTGGAAAGTTCTCTTGAATTGTTATTGATTTTTTTTGTCACTCATTATTTTTTATTATTTTCTCCACGAGTTCGTAATGGTGTTCTTTGAATTGTCGGCTCGCGGCTGGCACGCGCCCTCTCTTCCTTCCTGATTGTGCCGGCAGATGTGGCCTCTCTCCCCGCAAAAGCCTCTTCACCCTCAAACTCTTCGCCGCGCACCCTGCCTCGTGTTAATACGCATTTTTTTCTCATTCTGAATTCGCTTCCTTTTACCTGTTGCCGTAACACAGCAAGGTGACCAAAAGTTACTTCAGACATGCACGATGTTAAAATCGCTAAACGAGTTTAATCAAAAGCAAACGTTATAAGATTGGCCTAATTTGTACGTGTGATTAAATTTAGTTTACAGCTGTACGTTTTCATATAATAAAAATTGCAATAGTTAGCAAAAAATATTATTAAACGTTTGATACAATTGTAATAACCGTTTTTGACAGAGAACATGATCTTGACGTATTAAAAGGGTGTAAGTAAATTAACAACGTAGCGTTCTTAAAATAATTACTTCGACACTGAATTGAGAGAAAACTCTAGTCTAAGCCAGCCACACTCAACCTGCGGCCCAGTAAGCTCTTCATCGGTGAGCTAAAAAAAAGAAGTTTTGGAGATATCTTGGGAAAAAGTACACCAAATCGAGGATTTCAAATTTCTCGGTGAGCTAAAAAAAAAGAGTTTTGGAGATATGTGGGAAAAAGTATACCAAATCGAGGATTTCAAATTCCTCGGTGGGCTAAAAAAAAGGAGTATACCATAAATATGTTGCGGTCCACGTAGAGAAGCATATATCGGAATGCGGACCGGAGGGAAAAAGGTTGAGTATGGCTGGTCTAAACTAAACCCATGAAATTGTAATAAAATTTTTAAAAAATGTATTTAACGCGTATAGGTCAAAAATATTTTATCAGAATGGGTCAACATAAAGGAACAAGGTGAGATTATGACTCGGTTTGTGCGGCTTTCAGGATTGGGTATAGCTAAAAGCGTTGCAAACATCCTACGCCGATAGGTGTGATTAAATTGTGTATTTTAAATAGTTCTACTGTCATTTGTTATACAACTTATAAGAATGTGTTCTACAATTTAAATAAATCGAAAAGTCACCCTACACATATCACATGTGGCAAAGAAACACTGAATGCACTTCGATTTGATCAGATTGGTGGTGCAGTGCTGAGCCAATGCAATTCGACGATGCATTTTTTTATTTGCTATAATGTTTTTATTTTCGTATACTTACCTATTTAAAATAGCGGGTGGCTCAATAAAACGAATTATTATAGTGAGCTACAAATATAACAAGTGATTTTTAAACCATATATGTTTACTCTTTTAAACAAAGATAATTTTAATAGAGAATCTAACGTAAACTGATTGATAGTAAGTAAATTGACCTTTTATAAAACTTTTAAAATATAAGTTTTTTCATATGTTCATCATTTTTTGGAAAAAATGGGACTCAGGAGTTGTAGTCATAGATGTAATATAGTACTTTGTAAGACAGTGGTGCCTTTGACTATTTTTCATTATTTTGTCGGTATCTTAAACGATAATAATTGTTGGTAAAATACAGTCGAACTAGTAATTGAAAAGCTTTAGATAGTTAAAATCTGTTGATTTGTTAAGAACTTTGAATATATTATACTTCTTAAATAATACTTAACATGATACAAGGTGAACTAGACTAGTAATACTAAAATTAAAACAATTAAGGATGAAATTACTTTTTTTAATAACTTTGGCGATTGACGTACACGTTCTTTTAGGTTTTAATTACATTAATAAAATAACACGTTTAAAATTCATTAACGCGAATTTCAGCAACGTAAATATTAAATTATAGTGTGCTCACTGACAATTCTCGGTGAAAAGGCGTTTTATTAAAAACGAAAGTTGTAATGATTAGAATCGGTGCGAACGATTAAAATCGCTACCCATCTCTACCTATTTTGATGAATTATTACAAAAAGTTTATAATATTTTATACATAAATTTTATAAGAAGGGTTATATTATTTTTTAAAAAATACGTTAAATTAATCAAAGAAATGTAAAGCTCACGTTTGGGTCAAAGTTGTACTCAAGCCGTATTATTAATATTCTACTTTTAAGCTTACAAAAATTGGTACACTTATATTCGTAAAGACATTCTATTTTTTTAATTTACAAGTTTACTAAAAAATTATATACATGTATGTACATATATATTTTAACAGTTTACAGCTGTACCTACTGATCAAACCAAGTTTGATTATATTTGCAGAACCTGTAAGCAATTAGCTATTATGACCAAACGTATGTAAACTAATAAAATTTTCAGGTATTCATAACATAGACTAGAGTTTCCCAAACTATGTAGGTGTTCCGAAAAAAATTGGAATGGTTTTATACGCTGCAACACTGTTTTAAAAAAATCTTAAAAATTCAGCTAAGTGTTCCGTCATATTTTTCGGAATTGTTCCATTCCAGAAAATGTTTGGGAAACCCTGACATAGAATATTTAATGGAATATCTTATATAATACGTTTTTTGCGGATTTAAAAGGAGAAGTTAAAAAAAGTTTTTTTTTATATAACAAATTAAAGGAGCTTTAAATCCTAGAGCGCGTTACCCTATAAGTTCTTCAAGTATCCTTCATCGCTGATGATTTGCTAATTTGAATTTTCTTTCCATCCCTGCCGACGGAGGGACGTTATTGTTTGAGAGGTGATCAACCCACAGTGAAGCTAGTTTGAAACTGAAGAGTCGTTTTCATGATGCTATAGGCTAGTGTTTATAAGTTGTATTAATTATTATTTAATCTCCGAGCTTTTTGTGATGTGCCAGGGTGAGATGGTTTTTTTACCACTCTTATGCTTACGAAATAATTATATTTATCAGTGGGAAATCGAATTTTACTATGCTTATATTATTTAATAATATTTATTAATTTATGATGAAAAACGTATATACCCACTTCAGATTGCTACACTACTATTCTCTGCAATTTCATGTTTCAAACGTTATTATTCAGCTGTCGTAGATAATATGTATATTTATCATAAATTGCAGACATGTACTGTTCAACCTGAGAATATTAGTTTTGCTAAAATTAACAACGTTTTCGTCAGCCTGAGTAAAAATTAACGAGGAGCTCTTGCGAGCCCTCAAGTATGCTCCTGATGCGCAGCACATCAATACTGATTTACTAGCTCAAAAACAAACATACCGAGTCAGATAAAATCACGTACAGTTCGTAAACTTCGCTCAAAAAGGATTTTCGCGATACAACATGGCGACGACTTCCCTCGAAATACCGAAACGTCAATTAGCGGAATAAAGTTGAACTACTTGGTCCCATTACGTGAACGATTTTTTTTATTCTTAATTTTCTTGATTGTGCGTGCAAATCGGTTAAATAATTTCATGTGTCTGCAGAAACAATAAATGTGTGGTCGATAATGATTTAACATTTTTCGATTAATTTCTGACACAATAAATATTAGTCATTTTATCTTGTTTTTTATGATATAGTATCATATGATAAGGAAATATATTTTTTTCAGCGTTTTTCTAATTGTGCAATAGACTCGTTTGAGAACATAAATTGCTACCATAAAGCAACAGTGTGATAAATCTAAAATACTATTTTCTAGGTCATTGAACTTGAAGAATTATCTTGAAATTTTTAAATAGCGAATTATTGTTTTTTTTAGTTTCTTTTACAGTTTATGATAAATGATAATAGTAAATTTTTGTATAGTACATATCTGTATCTAGTTATTGGCAATATCAATATCAATAATTGTAAATGTAAGACATTTCTTTTAAATATTTCATTTTATTTTTAAATTATTTAATTTTTCATTATAAAGGTTTTAGCAATCGATTGGCATACCTATCTTAAAATTGACTTTTTCACCAAATCTCACTGTTGCTTTATAGTAGCGAAATGTCAATGTAAATTCAATATAAATATAGTTTATTGTTCTACAGTAAATGGTTTTGAATATAAAATATTCAATTTGTGATTAATTCGTTATAATTTACCAATTTTGAAACGATGAATGAAATATAATATAATTATGAAATATATAAATTGACATTTACTTTGAAGAGCTCGATTATAAAACCTAGCAAATTTTTTAATTCCACAAGAAATATAATATCATATAGTTGTTATCATAAATACCGTTTAATTTTAATACTTCTTGTTGAACGTGATTTTTTCCTTACAATTTATAACTAATTCACCTTCCTTAAAGTATGTAAGAAAGGTTTTAAAAACCTCAATAATTTAGTAATGTAATGCTTTTTGACTAAGGTGTTGGGGGCTTAAAAAAACGTAGACCTCTGTGATCTAGTGGTAAGAGCTTTAACATTGAGATCAGATTGATCTGGGACCAAGAACATGACCAATATTTAAGATTTTTTAAATTTCAACTTTCGGCCTTGAATGTTATTTCTTCTTAAATCTCGAATATCGAATTTCAAAATATTTGACGCATTATTAATTATTTTCTAGAATAAAAAGAGTGTATTTAATATAAAATAAAACGATTGTTTTTCACCATATCATATAAAAGTAATAGTAAAAAGGCACATTCATAATCACTGGCATTTAATTGAGTAAATAAACAATAATGGGAGTACTGAGCACGCTTTCAACAGTCTCCGCGAAAGCTGTCCCATGCAGCTGCCTCCCCTTTTCGCCAAATTTTCTTAACTGTGTATCCCCAATGCCCACTTGTGCACAAAAGAACTGAAATTCTTACAGGTAGATATTTTACTCAACGCACTGGCGTTAACTGAAGTATGAGTCTATTATTTTTTTATCGAAGAAAATTTATCAGTTCTAAAAAATTGAATTTTATTGATGTGTTCGCTTTAAAAGGAAGTATATATAGCCGCATGTTTGGTCGAGTGGTCAACGTCGTTGGCTTCGGTTACGGAGTACACGGGTTCAAATCCCAGTACGGACAGTTTTATAAATTGATTTTTCAGTCGATTTATGAATTTCTGTTCGAAAGCATAAATGTATGTGATGTCTTGAATTCCCCCCTCCCATTATATCCTATGAACGAGGCGTATGGAGAGTGGCTAGCTAACCACAAGTCCTGTCCTAGCCCTATACTTCTATTCCTACTCTCTTTGGAAAAAAGAGAGGTTGAGCAACTGAGAGTAACAAGCAGTTCTCGTAGAAACACTTATGTTGGGATAAACTCCATTAGGAGTACATATGCTCCACATTGGGAGCGGACATGGTAAAAAATAAATTTTGCAATTACAATCAACAAAAATCAGAGTAATAAACAGATTTAAGAATAGCTTCAACTATACTTTCATTTGTTTCAATAATAATAATTGTTAAAATTAATTATTTAAGTCACTGCAATAAAAAATTACAAACACATAATATGTTTAAAATTTGATATACACATTTTTACATTTGTCAAGTGAATGTAAAATATGTATAATATGTGCATTAATAAGATAATAAAATTATGTTTAAAGTAATGTGGATGTCAATTTGCAATTTTAAATGTTTACATGCGTGGTTTTTCCTTTCAATATAATAAAATATCAGCCCAATTATAATACAACACAATTTTCAAAATTGATGAGCCAAAATACGAATAAAATTATAAACTGCTTATATACATGAAAATTAAATACGTTTCTTGTTTTCATTTTGAAAAATATTTGGCATAATTGCCATAAAACATTCCACATTACAATAGAACAATGATTTTTTTAGTAAAAATATTTCAATGTTCGGAGTATTCAGTGTGCGAAGTATTCTATATCCGGAAGGTTCTGTGTGCGGAAGATTCTGTTGAAGAGGTTTCGCCTTGGGGGCGGACATGGTAGAAAAAATATATTAAAAAAAATCTCTTCAAATATAAGTAATGTGTATAATAAGTAGATATATCTCCAGTTCCGTAGCTGAGTGGAATATTCTAATGTATATTAACACTGCTTAAGCACTCCACTGGCTTCTTGTTCATTGTTTACGGAAATCCTTTTTATAATATAATGATAAGGAATGTTTAACTCAACTAGAATATTTTGAAAATCCCATTAAGCTAGAGTCCATCAATTAAACCAGGGGTGGGGAACTTTTTCTTATCTAAAGGCCGCATTCATTTTTCTGATTTGACATAAGGTCCCAGTAAACATTGACCGGATCTTGGGCTGGAAACAGTTTCACTCCATTTTCTAAAGCCCAGAAATATGTGGATTTCCCAAAATTACCATATTTTTTTTATGCTTTTTTTAGGTTTTCCAGGAATTTTCAAATCCAAAATCTTAGGAATTTACGAATTTACGAATTTACAAAAATTTACAGAATTACAGAATTGGCCAGAAGGCCGCAGGTTCCCCACGCCTGAATCAAACGAATGTTTGTGAATAAGTCACTTAATAATTTGTCTCAATTATAGGTGTCGATGTAGACCACTACCCATGTACGTAAGAAATAATAGAATAATAATACGGGACCTTAAATTCGTCTCTTTCAAAATGAAATAACAAGTAAAAAAAGCAAAACAGAACTGTCACTGAGATTCGATACCTATCACTTTCATAAAATACAAAGATATTGGTATTTTTGTATGGGTCATGGGCTAAATCGTTTTTAGCCCCCAATGAATGACAGAAGCCAGTAAATTTGAAACACAGTCCTGTGAGTTTGATGACGTTTCCGTACATACAAATACAAACAAAATCGAATCGTGCTAGATTGCGTTCCAGTGTAAAGAAATATTGTCTATGATTGCGGGCTGGAAAGTGTTAGCCCCTGACCAATAATATGTACATAGGTGTTGCCAGACTGACTTCACGTTGAATGTTCTCTATGAATTATTTATAGGGTTATTGTTTTTTTTATGCCGGCTCAGCTTAAAATTGTAATACAAAACAATCGAAAATATTATTGTAGGTAGACATGGCATTGTCTTATATTGACAGAGGAAAATTTAAACAAAGATATTATATTCATTTGGGAAAGGTTAGTTACGCTTATAAATGTATTTATTTTGTTCAGCGGCCGAATTGCTGTTCATTTTTATTCAGCCATCTAAAGTTTTGGGTGAAAAATGCAGGTCGTACCTAGAACTGCCACTGGTGAATACTATAATAATTTTAATACTGTATTAACTTTTTTGAATAATTTCTTTTCACCTTTCCAATAACAAAAATAACTATTTAGTTCAGTATATCTTAAACGCAATATGCAAAAGAAAAATAAGAGAGCGTATTATGTTTAAAATTTTTTTAATAATAAATATTTTATAAACATAATAGAATGACTGTCCATACGAGCCGACCAGCGCAACCGATGTGCGCATAATCGTTAAATCAATTTCAATTAAACAATGCGCACGGGCAACTGCTGTTTTGAACGCTTGGCGAATAAAAATAAATTTCCGTTATCCGTGGTATCTGCATCATTCCCACCACCACCCAATTAGGTCACACGTTATTTTTCTCCGTCTTTCTTCGCGCGTTTTGTCAATATAAAACGTGATTAAAACATCAAAATTTTGTGCGGTCTTAAGCATGGCGGGCGGTAGTAAAACAAACAAGTTTAAAAAAATATTTTTTTGTTTTTTTTTGCTATCCATGTCCGCTCCCAATATGGAGCATATGGTATCCTAATAGAGGTATCTCGAAGGAAGTTTTTTTACGAGAACTGCTTGTTACTCAGTCGCTCAACCTCACATTTTGTTTTCGAAGTGAGTAGTAGGAAAGGTGGATAAGGCAAGAACAGAACTTGTGGTTAACTAATCGCTATTGCTACACCCAGTTATTAAGGATGGGAGGAGAGGAAAATAATGTGAATTGACATCACAAACACCCATTCTTCAATCAAAATTTTGAATTGAATTATTCACAAATTCACTGTGATCTTACCGGGAATCGAACCCAGACCTGCGTGATCGGCAGCAAGTTATTACAGCAAGCCAAATAAATGAGAAAATCATTTTACGGTACATTCCTGTTTGATGTACATCAAAAAATGTGCGACAACGTCAATGCACAATTTTTCCAATACCCATCGTATGATTATGTCAGCTGAAGGTTTTGTGTGGAGGAACAATTTAGAAAAACCTTTTACGAAAAATGATTGGTTTTGAGTGATTAACAAAAGTTCAATTCTTACCAATAATTGCTTATACTTTTGACGCTAAAAGAACTGAGCTAAAAGTACTGAACGATAAAAAAATACTCTTCTTATATAAGACACGCCCAGTCCCTTACTGAATAGACGAGTCTGGCTCGCGCTGTTGAAGGCGTATGCCCTTTTCCAATAGTCCACATTCTTGAAAAAACTTTTAAGTGTATTAAATTTGAATCGTTCAAATTATGTTTATTTTCACGAGTTTCATCACTAACGATTCGGGTTTCGTCTTTCGGCATTTTCAATTGCACGGATGAACTTGAACTGACGCTCAGTAAATAAATGTATCTTGTTTATATAAGAAATAAATGTATTAATAAGCTCCTTTTGATTCCATACAATATCTCTTGATTCTATACAACATAAAGGTAAAAAAGTGTTTTGTCACTTCTGTTTTATATTCTTGAAACACAGAAATTCAATAATTTCAATCAAGTTTTTTGTCTTTGAATGAATCGGGAAGCTTGCCTTCTTAAGTAACTGGGTGGCAAGTCATTAAATATATTTGACATAATTTTACCGTTCAGCTTTTGTCCAATAAAATATTAATCAATTTATGGTAGCATAACGTGTGCGTGGTGAAAGAACTTTGTGTCGAATTTTAGCAAGAGAACCTTTTATCAAAAATATTATTAAAATATCGCTTTCACTTTTTGTGCGTTAAAAATCGCAAAGGTGTATACCTCCCATATGCTTAAAACTTTGCCCGAATTAAAAATTAATACCCATAAAAAATATCGAGAAAATTTATATTGCTACAATTACCGTCAAATTTTGAGAAACGTCTCGTATTAAAATTATTATATACTTATTTTGATGAAAGTTTATATCACACATGAAGGAAATTTTAAAATTTCATATGAATTCAATTCAATTGCATTTATTAAAAAAAAAATACATATCATACGTCGCAAGGTTTCGTGTGTGCTCTACCGTTGAGGTCTACTGTAGAGTTTTCATAATTTCAAAATTTATTTTAAAGTTTCTATACAGTGGAACCCCCAATCTCTTTAGTTTTATTCAATAATTTCACATACTTCATTGCATATTATACCATAATGAAGTAAATATTTAGTAAAGATTATTATTGAACGATATAAATATTAGAGGAAAGTACGTTTTAGCCGAACCAAATACACAGTTGAAAAATATGCAACCCTGAAAACATTCAATTCTATCTTCTTAAATATTATAAACGGTTATAGTTATAATGTTATAAAAAGTATTTATCAATTCAAAAGTTAGCATGGTAGGTATATATCAACTTTGGAAAGAAAAAATAGCTGTGTGAATGTAAGTGTTACCCCACACATACCAATTTTTACAAGAGGCTCAAAAAACTTTTTTTTACAATTTTAGACAAAAGGCAAATTATGAAATATACACAACCTTGAAGGCCACGGTAACTGATAACCTGGTTTGAATTGACTTGATCTTATATTAAGTCCTTTATCATAGTCGAAATTTTCGCAGGCTCTACTTTTTTAAAAATTCGGCGTTTTCAGCTAACGTCGTTTTGATAGAACGTGTATCAAGTTGTATACATTGTGATTATTGAAAAACTGTGAGTTACATCCTTTTGCTTTTCCACAGTTGATATTATTACTATAAACGAAGGCCTCCCCAAATATCTGACGGTGTGTTAAATATGTATTATTATCTAAAACACTGTATTGTGAGCTGTAAATTAAATATATAGTTGAAGACGTTTAAACGATCATTTTGTATGACTGGCCTGATGTGCTTGGAAGTACAGAGCGTGTTAACTGTTAACGCACTTATGGCGAAAAAACGGCTAAAAACGGTAGATCGTTACTTATAACACCATTGAGTAATACCAAAAGTGAGTAATAACAATACAGCTGAAGCGCTTTATTAGTTGACTTCTCGAATGCGCTTAAAACCAGAAATAATAAAAATTACAATACATACTTGTCAAGAAATCATATCAATATCATTAATGAAATAAGTTAAAAAAATATACTTATTCGTCGATTTTCCCATTTATTCTCAACATAGCAGTATAATAAAAACACCTGATTAATCGTTTTGAATTTAAATGTTATTATATTTTACCATAATAATAAAAAAAATGTCATGATTACCTTCATTACGCACATTTTTTATGAAAGAATTAAGATCAATTTATAATATAGTATGTAAAAGTGGCAATTTTTTGTAATATTACTTACAGAACTCTTTTAATTTTGATTGAAGTGAAGTGTATGTATATATTTTTCTTTCACTAGGACTTTCTCATTAGTAACTGCCCAAGACTTGGTGTCGCCGTGGCGAATTATTTATGTCAATATTATTATGACGTGATAAGAGGCTGGTTAGTCCGTTCTCTTATCTCCGTGTCTCTGACAAAGTCAGACCATTTCACCCCTAGCATTCGTCGCAGGCATCTGTTTTCGAAGCACAGTATACGGTTACTCTGCGCTTTCGTAAGGTGCCATGATTCGCAACCGTAAAGCATCACTGTTAAGATACATGCGTTGAATAGGAGGCACTTGGTTCTGACCGAGTACATAAAGAAACGGCGGTGGACCTGGCTTGGACACGTGTTGAGGATGCCTGAAGAGAGCCTGAACCCTGCCTGTCTCTTCTTCCGGCCGGATGGATCCCGGCGTCGTGGAAGGCCACTGATGACTATCCACAGGATGTACTCGGCGGAGTTACGGGACGCTGGGATGACCTGGGAGGAGGCGAGGAGACTGGCTGGAGATAGAGAATTGTGGAGGAGCTTCGTGGTGACCATATGCTCCGTATAGGGAGCGGATATGGATTTAAAAAAATATATATTATTATAATTTTTTAGAGTAAAATATGGCTATTTTTCAATTAAATATCATAGATTTCTATCGAGTACATATCAATTAAAACAATCTAGGTTAGAATTTTGAGTACGTTAAAATGAAAAAAAATCTATACACTTAGCTTAGCATCAGAGTTTTTGTACTCTCATATATTATATGTTTTAATAATCGCAAACTTGTCAATATTGAAATGCCAAAACATCGATATTGCCACATTAAAATATAATGCTACATTTATTAAGGCAATCTTCATTCTGAATAATTGCCCGTCTTGCCTTAATATGAAGCATATATGAAAGAAATATTATTTATCGAAAACTCGTTCATTTGCCTAATTGATATCGATTATGTATACAAAAGCAGGTCAATATTATAAATGTACTAATGAGATTTATTGTGATATTTAATTTGCGTGAAATGCAGTCTTACTGTTTTTGATAAACGTCATGTTATACAATTACAAAAGCACCAATAGTTGTCCCCGTTACCCAAATTTTAATTTTAAAAATGTCGTTAACGATGAATCCGCCACTATCCATTTCAAATGACAATATGTTGAACGTGGCCTATTCAGCAACATGACAGAGTTTATCGCTTTCATGTTATCACCAGTAAAGTTGTCGATATTAAAAATGAACTTCCACAAAGTGACTGCGGAATCCATCAAAAAATATTAATCTGCATCCGAGATTTCTACATTTTATCAACATGTGTTACTTAGATTGGGTCCAAAAGTAGGTTATTAAGAAATATTCGTGTAATGACCCCGACAATACCAACATTTTGTATTCAATAAAAGTTTATCGGCATTTAATTTTTTTTGATGTATTTTTTAATAAACTGATTACTTTCTTCGATAGAGCGCAAAATTATATCGACTGTGGAAAGGAAAATGGACGTAACCCACACATATAAAATTTTACAAGAGGCGCAAAAACGTGTTTTGATGATTTTGGGCCGTATGAAAATTATGAATTATACACAACCTTGAAGTGCACGGAGACTTATAAACTGGTGTTTAATTGACATAATATAATATTAATTAAAGAAATTATCTAGGAAAAACATTTCTTTTTAGTCTTTTTTCTTGGTTTTAACCTTTTACAAGGTCATCTTTTTCAAACTTAAAAGCGAAATTAAGATACTTATTCGGCATATGTAGCTTGCATCACTTTGATAGAACGTGTCTCAAGTTTGATACAATGTGATTATCGAAAAAGACCTGTTTTGAAAAAACTGTGGGTTACGTCCTTTTTTCGTTCCACATTCGAAATACATAAATGTATATTAAACGCCAGTTTTGATATTTAAGAGATATCAGGCATATGAAAAATATTTTAGACATTTATACTGTCAACGTTTTAGATAGATAAGTTACTCTTATTTTATTTTTGTCTTTAGACAGTTTAAAAATTCTTTTCGTCTATTTTTTAATTAGGAACATTAATGAGAGCTTAAAACAAACATTTAGATGTTAAGTCTTTGTATCTTAAATTTATTATTTCCGCAAATGTTTTATTAACTATGTGGGAGAGGTGAATCTATACCATTTTTATCGTGGCACAGTGAACTCGCGGACATGCATAAATGAGTATTAATTGGCACCTTCGAGTATTGATTAAAATAAAAGCTGCCCTTTATACGGACAAGAATTGCCTTCCGTTACAACGGTCCTTGGTGTTTCTTTTTTCTGGGCGAAAAGGTTTAAGTTCAGCCAGCTCGAAGATTATAAATAAAAACACATTGTGAACCATCTAAATTACACAAATTACTGTTATGGACATTAATTAAATCGTATATAAAACTATACAATACATTTTTATTTCACTATTTTTAGAAAAGAGATATTTAGTCATATTATTAATAATAATTAGTCAAAAATAATTCAACTTACTTAAGTTAACTACAATGTATTACTTTCCTGCATTCAAATGATAAATCTTTTTAATTAGAATAACTAGAAATATTAAAAATTAATAGATATAAATTCTTTTTTTAAACCATGTCTGCTCCCAATGTGGAGCATATGGACTCCTAATGGAGTTTATCTCAACAGAAGTGTTTCTACGAGAACTGCTCGTTACTCAGTTGCTCAACCTCTCTTTTTTCAAAGAGAGTAGGGATAGAAGGATAGGGCTAGGACAGGACTAGTGGTAAGCTAATCGCTCTCGATACGCCCTGTTTATGGGATAGGATGGGTGAGAGGGGGGAATTCAAAACTTCACATACATCCATGCCTCTGAACAGAAATTTATAAATCGATTGAAATATCAATTTATAAAACTGTCCGTACCGGGATTTGAACCGCCAAAGCCAAAGCCAACAACGTTGACCACTCGACCACACAGGCGGCAAATTCTTACCGAATTTAAATTTATTGAATGAGCAAGCTATTTTTCCTTTATCGCTTTTGTTATATTCGTCTAATAAGTTTGAGATTAATAAGAGTTCTCGTGGCTTTTGGTTTGGAAAAAGTATACTTCCTCGCTTTACTAGAAACCAGTTCAATTGACGTTTATTGTCATCAATTGTATTAATGACCAGTTGTGGATTGAGCACATGGGAGGCCCCAGGCGCAATCATTAAAAATTTGTAACATTCATTTGTGAGTAATTTTAAACATCTATAAATTTCTTTCATATTTACAAAACCAATTGTTTGTTACACCCTTTGAAATTTTTCTTTGTATTTGGAATAATTAGTCCTGTATTAATTAATGTTTATTCTTATCAGTCGAATACGCTCGTGATTAACGAAACCGGTCCTGATAGTATATAAAATAAATGTGGAATTAGTACAAAAGAGTGTTTTTATTTATTTTAGTATAATGCCTTTTCATCAAGTATTTGACAGTTAACATCTTAAAAGTGATAACTTATGTTATAATAAAAAATAACTTTATATCAATCAAATGTCTTTTGAATAAAGTGTTCGGTCGCAGAGGGTTGAAGCGAGGCATTGGTGACAGGTGCTGCACCCACCTGCCGGCACTGTTGCCTCCCACCCCTTTCATTCGTCTCAGATCCCCTTACTATCGCCACTCGTCAAAGTAAATCTACTGGCACGCTTCTCATTGCTTCAGAGTGAGAACGATTTTTGACGATTGCTGAAACAACTGTAAATGGCAAAATTTGATTTGCGATTTTTATCAATTGAGATTTTCATGTCAGCTTATTTTAATTTTTAGTGGATACAATTATTCAAATGTCCGTTCTTGCTTAATGTCACAGCACGCATAAAGGGTTTAAAATAATGCGACATTTCCTAAAGAGGTGTTTACTACGGTATCCAATCCTGGAGCCTTTTTCCAATTAATTTTCAATCCCGGGATTACTTTTTCCCCGTACTGTCAATTTCGTGACAATTTTCGGGATTCGCTCAAAATTTCTCAATCCCGAAATACCGGAATCGCAGCCGTATCAATCCCGGGATTTCGGGATCCGAAAATTGAACGGGATCCCGGAATTGGATGCCCTAGTGTTTACTGCCCTAAAATATAACAAAATTTCACCACAGTTTCCTTATGATAAGAAGGGGGTAAAGATTTTCAACAGTATACAAATTATAACGAATTTATTGATGGCTTAGGTCTATAGTAGAACAATTAAAAATTGTTAGTTTTGCAATATGGCTGACTAAACTGAGACACATCTAAACTGAGTTGTAAAAAAGTGATAATTCCTATTTTTCGCATCTTTTTAGTGAATCGCTTATCTCAATACAATTACAAATTTATTGAAACGTTGACAAAACCATAAAATGGTATTTTTTCTTTATTTTTATTAAATAGAGAGAAGATTGTTTATATTTCCTTATGTAAACATCTGCCTACCGTGAGAAAACTAGTATGTTTTTCTAGATATTCTTTTGTGGAGCTATATACAAGAGGTATTAGAATATAGTGGGTTATTTAACTCAAAACATACATTTTTCACTTTTCTTTCTATGGAACTGGGCCATCGAAATTGTCTACCCTTTCTAAATTAGTATTTTAAAAATACTGTTTTAAGCGAATTGTATTATGGGTCATTTTTAAATAAAAAAACACATTAATTTTTACGAGGTTAATATATTATATTGTCTCTAATAAATACGGTTTTTTATGAGCTATTTATTGACAGTCTTCGAATCTGTTGTCGTAAAAATGAATTTCAAAAGAGTACACTTTTGTCTAGAAATGAAAACAAATTTTCCCTTACTACTAAAAAAAATAGGCGATGCTTTCTTATATATTATTTTGCATTCAAAATAAATTTACCTTTTTCTGTTTTCTGGTTTCATTTTTTTACTTACATAAAATATAATACATGATATGATGTAGCTGATTCGGTGATTCTACAGAACATTACTTTTCCGAACACGAACTCTCCGAACAAGAATACTCCGAACACCGATTCTTTCGGACACAGAATCTTCCGCACACAGAACCTTACGGATATAGAATAAATACTTCGCACACCGAATACTCCGAACATTTAAATATTTTTAATAGAAAAATCATTGTTTTATTGTAATGTGGAATGTTTTATGGCAATTATGCAGTGGCGGATAAAGAACTTTGGAGGCCCTGTTTTCCGAATAACATAAAAGTGTTATAAAACTCTTCGTAGAAAAATAATGAATATTGAAAACTGAAATTAAAACATAAGGATTTATATAATTTATGCTATTTTTGGGAGCCCTAAGCGCGCGCCTATTGCGCTTATGGGGTAATCCGCCACTGCAATTATGCCAAATATTTTTCAGACTTAATACACTTATAACATGTAACAATATGCAATTTACCGTAAACTTATGTACTACTGTGTATGTATAGTGAAGCTGTTGTAGATATTATATAAGTCAATAATTGCAGTTATATACTAGTTTAATCTGAGAATATTGATTTATTTTCAATTAAGAAGGGGCTCGCCCGCCGTAGTAAATTTAACAAGGGTTTCGCGGGAGTGCAACACATTTTTTTGCCTATTACTGCTATATTTGTGTATAGTCTTAAGATATGTAGAAAATTATTTTTAATGTTTTTTTAGTCTATGCCCACTTCCCAATGTAGAGCATGTTTATGGCCATCTAATCGAGGTATCTCAACAGAAGTTTTTTCTAAGATAACTGTTTGATACTCATTTGCTCAATCTATTTTTTTTCGAAGAAAGTAAGAATAAAAAAGAAATGGCTAAACAAGACATGTGGTTAATTTATCGCTCTCGTTTCGCCCCAGTATTTAAGAATTGGATAGGTAGGAGGTAATTTTTAGACACCACAACACTCAGTGCAAAAAAAAACAGTCTATAAAAACTAGCCGTTCTGGAATTAGAACCCGTGACCACTAGACCACGCAGTCTGCATAATATGTTCTTCACAATATAAATCATTATTTATAGATGGCATTCATAATCAACATTAGGGTCCGTCCGTATATGGGAAGTAGGGGCAAAAAATGTGACTTCAAATAACCAACATACATAATATAAATACAAAGAATAGTTTCGAAGATAATAAAAAAAAACAGACGACATAACAAAAAGTGTTACGTCATTTAGAGGAAGGGGAAGCGTTAGAATTTTTTTAAATTCATGTAACTTCATCTACTGACTGCCCCATAAATAACCCCCACCCCCGCCCTCCTTATTTTCAGATATTTTTATACGATCTTTTAGATTTTGTTTAAATTATTCACATCTTTAAGAAAAAGTTTCTTTTAAAGTACTTAAATTGCATTCATAGCTGACGTTACCAAGGAATCGGTATTTTAAACACTTTTTTTGTTTATGGCGTCTTATTTTCTTAAGAAAAACTGTTTTGCTGTGCCAAATAAATGAAAATAAATCTGCTGAGATGAATTGACCACACACACACAACAATGTATTTTAGAAAAGGACTGGAGATGCCTTCATACCAAAGAAACGGCAGTTAATGATCTTGCTATAAGTAATTGAATAGTAAGTTATCGTAAATAAAAAAATCAACATATTATTGAAAGCTTTTTCATGTTAAGAAAACACGTGATCCCCTTTGCAATCCAATAAAAAATAGCCCCTATATAACAAAAATAGACTTCCTTTGTGTTTAATTGAAAAACGCAGGATGTTTAAGTTGCAAAAGCCATGGGAATTTTAAACTTCTTCAAGAAACGGAATTTAATATCTTCGATAGTTTGTCCAGTTTTAAATTGATTGCCATTGCATTATTTGTTAGGTGTTTTAATTTGACTCAACACCAAAAACTGTGAGTTTCGAAGCGTAAGTTATCATTGGAAAGTTAAAAGAAAACAATTTTATTCGTAATTTTAAATGACAGATAATGTTTGAATTATTTTTTTTGTACTCTATTCGTTTTGTTCCCAATGACCTAGGTTTTGCTTTTTGGATCGTCAGGCATTCATACGCACAGATAAACTTGAACAGATCGTTGATAATTAGTACAATTAAAAGGAAATTCACTACATACAATATTGTAATTCATATAAAAACACGATTAAAACTATTTACAAATGATCAGTTCAAATTAATCCGTGCACTTAAATGTGTGAAGATGTTCAAAGGTGAAATACAGGCCATTAGTGATAAAACGTATTCAAATTCCATTAAGCACTTTTAATTGAAATACTAAATTACAGATTAGAACTTTATAGCTTAAACAAAAGCATTGTTACAACAATTTTACTGTTTAAAATGAGGTAAATTTGTGCAGCAATTCACGTACGATTTGAAATCCAATTTCAGCTATTGTTATGTATGTTGGTGAGATATATTGTATATTGAAATTTATTTACAAGCCCCCTGTCTTGCTTACTTTGTTTTTGAGTTCACACAGCTTTTGTGTAATTTTACAAAAAATCGTTATAACACGTGGATTAATACGTTACGAAAACACAGCGGAAACCCCTATACAGGTGCAAAGCAATGTTAATTCAAAAGTATGAGAAAAACGAAAAAAATAATCTATATTGCATTGAAATAAATATATCAACTTGTAATAGGAAGAAAATCTTTATCCACAGTTCATAATTTTTACAGGAGAAGGTTTTCCTTAAATTAAGTATGAAAAGGTGCGATTAGTAAATAAATAGTAATATATGGTAAATGCCTATCCTTATATTATGATAAAATTGTCTGATCAGTTTCAGTTTTCTAGATCGGCGATTCTCAACCGAGGTCCACGTGGAAAAAACGATAGCAAATCGAAACGCTAAAATGCACAGATCCTAAAAAAGATCAGGCAAATGAGATAACGCTCTAAAATTTTTGTCACTGACGCCTTATGCGATAACGCGATTTACCGAATTGTGCCGCTAAGTTCTTTTGCCGATTATGGGTTAATATATTTGGTATTATTAATATCCGCGGTTGAAAAATATTGCAATATTATTTTCTGTGACTAAAAACATTATGAGTATAGCCAGAATTATAAATGATCCAAATACCACGTCCTTATTTGCATGATCTAAAACACGTACGAATTTTTAAAACATATTTATCATATCGTTACCAAACTCTCATACGTTGGAAAGTTTTACAAAACGAGTGAGATTCTTTTGTATCGATTTTTTGTTTGTAATAACTCAGTAGGTGTACTTAACAAATTTGGCAAAACAACAGCAAATACATTACTGCAGGCTGGCAATCAAATCATATTCTCAATTTAATTATGTAACGTGTTTCATATTGGCATAGATCCATTTATATTTTTATGTTGTGATTATCAGATGCATTCATTGGGGAGCACATTGTTTCTGGACATGACCCGCAACTAGGAGTGGGTTGGATGGTGTTCGCAGACTCGCGCAAGCTTCTTGTATTTTTTTTTACTTAGGCCGACAAGCCTCTTGTTATATTAAAGAAAACAACATTTTCATTTATATGGATTATATAATATACATGCAATATGCATTATAATAATTAAATTTAAGAACGTAGTGACGTACATTTGGTGTTTCTGACATACATATATCGATGATGTTTGAGCATAACTTGATAAATGCAAAATATTGAATTTACAAGAGGGCAATTCCAATAAATACTAATTAATGTATGAAATAAGTAAACGAAAACAAAAATATTATTGTCACATTTTCGACTACATATTCCTATTTTTATAGAAATATTTATATCAGTTTTAATGAATTGCGCAATTTACATTTAATATTTATTTCAAAAATAAATAGTGCGTTTTGGTTGATATGCGATTTTTATTGAAAAATATTAGGTCACGCTTAAGCACGCCTCGGGCTCCCTGTTTACAGATAAATGTTATTTGAATATAATAATAAAGAATGCTTAACTCGACTGGTTTTTGAAAATAAGCGAGATTTTTTCAATTACACGAATTTTTGTAAAAAAGTTGCTAAGCAATTTATTTTCATTATAGATGTGGCTGTAGACCGTTACAATTACCCTAATTCAGTGGTATCCAACCTTTATGTTACCACCTCCATCCTTTATCTCATATAGTAATAAAAACAAGTTTTAAATGATAAATAAATATTTTTTTTTTGACTGTTCGCGCCACCCTTTGCAATAGTCCACGCCTCCCAGCTTGGAAATCACTGCCCTACTTCACAAACTTAAGCATGAAGAATACATTTTATACAGGACTTGACACACAAACCCAAAAGGAAGTATATAGTTAATCTAACCCTTATAAATAATTCACTCCTTATAATTTCAACAGCTGTAATATTAAAATCATGCCTCATCTAAAATATTGTTGTATTTAATTAATCCACCTGTTATCAAGGCGTTTATATTATAATTCATTTAATAACATACACGTTAACGACATCTGTGAAAGATTAGTTTCGAATATATTTAGATCCCAATAGAGAAGTTTTACTTTCAGTTAACAGATGACTAATGGGACCAAAGGACCGGCTCGAGGATTTCTCGCAAAACTAGAACTAATTGAGTGGCTAGTACTAAAATCTTAGAGCTGCGCCTGTGTGTCTCACACACGTTGCACACCGTCCTGTATGTGATGTTTACAATTTCCTCCCACCCATCCAATGCTTAAAAACGGACCCTGCGAGAGCTATCCATTAGTCCTGTTCTTGTATCATTACTATTTATGGAATTTTTCATAATTATTTATTTCTAAGATCTCTTGTTTATCAAGCTATAAAAATTTATTGTTAACATGCAGAATTTTAAAGTTTTTAGAGATATCAAATGTATGCTTATTTAGGAACAAATGGTTCCCAAATGAAGATAATTCATTCCCTTTACGTGATCAGGCTAGATGTTCTTTAAATATGATATTAAAAGCTCTTCCCGTTTGACCAATATACCTGGCTCCACAAGAATCGTAATAGTTTTCATTGCTAAGCGATCTTCAACTTTTTATTTATAGTTTATTTTCCTTGTATTTTGCTTCAATTCTTTTGCTTGGTTGTAATACCAATTGTTTGTCATACCTTGTTTTTTCTCATTTAACTTTTGAATAAATATCACTGTTTCATTGTATTTCTTATCAGTTGACAATGCTCATCATGAGCGAAACCGGTCCTGACCTAATAAATTTTATGTGGAAAAAGTACTAGTTTTATTATTTTTATTATAGTACTTAACTGTTTTAATGCTAAAATCCATACTAACTTGCAATCACATTTTAAAAAAATGATAAAAGAAATGTCATCTACAATAAATTAAACAGATTTCTAACTTTTGATTTGTATTAATAATCCTGAATCAATATATTTTTATTCGTTGAAAAAGCTTGTTTTGAGCAAAACCGATCCGGAAAAATAAATGTAAAATAATATTAATTTATTTAAATAAGATTTATATAAGAGAAAATAATTTATATAAACAAGATTAACCGACCCAACCTGCAGGTAACTTTCCGAGAAGTATGCAAAAAAAAGGTGGTCAAGAAAGTTTTTGGTCAAGATTATGAATGCAATGTTAGTCATACTCATACGTATGAGAATTACGAAACATCAAAGAACCGACCGCAAACATTGCTTGCCCTTCTAGAACTACTTGTGTAGACTTGTAGTTGGATGTTTTTAGGACGCGTGCGTATTCATTAGGGTTTGTAATTTTGAGTTATATTATTGCGTAGCGCGTATATGATACAGGATAGCGCAGAATGGTACAGTCAAAGTGTGGCTATCACGTACGTTCATATGCATAGGAGGGTTAATTTATTTTTCAATATGATGCTACATATTGTCACTTTACTGGCAGAAAACAATATTTTAAAAAAAATAGTTAAGTATTTGAATACCAATTCTTTGTCTGGAATAACTCAGTTGGTGGATTTATTGTTTGGCAAAAACAGCATTTTTTTTATTGGCAATTATTATTAACACTATACGGTCCGCACCTTTTCGCAAAATACCTAAGCCAAAATCCAGCGATTTTAAGCTTATGAATATATTTCATAATTTAAGATTTCAACCGAAGGTGCTTGGTGGAGTTTCAATATTAAATTTGAATCGTTCGAATTATGTACATTCACACAATTGTAAGGCACAATTGAATGGTTTACGAATTTTTAATAAGCAGGTAAATCTACCAAATTCCCTACTCTTGTATCCTATACACTATCCACGGGCAAACTGAGGCCCGCCGCGTGTTTTTCTGCGGCCCGCAAGCTATATTATATTTTTGAAAAAGATTCATGTTTTTATCTTTAAAGGCATTTTTAAAAAAAGATTGAACATAAATATAATAATCGTTATTTTTGGATCAACCTATATGTGTGAACAAATATCTTCAATCATGAACCTCAATAAAAACTTTTTACCATCAAACATCACTGATGAACATTTACAAGTTTTAAGAATCTCAACTACAAAATTAACACTTGAATTTTAAAAAATGTTAACATACGTAAAAAAGTTCTATTCCTCTCATTAGATTGTCTTTTTTTCATGATAAATAGTGTACATAGAAAAATGGTATTTTACTTGCGGCCCGCCGCTCATTTTGAATTCCTGAATTTGGCCCTCCATCCGAAAAATTTGCCCCCCCTGCTATGGGCAGTAGTGTGCTGCTAAAATGTTATCAACCGGCTCTCACCTTGGTCGGCGATTCAGAGATTTTCCAACAATTTCATGTCAATTTCAAAAACCCAGAAATTTCCGGAGTGGGACGTTTTTTGTTTTTTTTTAGCTCTTCCGAGAATTTTCGAATCCAAAATACCAAGAATTTACCGATTTGTCCAAATTACCGGCGCGGAAGAAAATCACAGGAATTCACTGATATACTAATAACCGCAGCGGGTCTTATTCGTATATCACCTGCTGTCATCGACTTCTGATTCGACATGATTTAAGAAATGGTAAATTTAAAATCATATCAGGAATAATTTTTAATGTGATTTGGCTCTGTTAGTCAATCAATTTCATTTAGAATTTGCTTGTGATGGTGTAGGAGTCTTAATTTCTCAGAAATGATTTGGTACCTAAACATAAAATTAAGAACAAAAGTGAAAACTTTTAAAAATATATTTAATATCCTATAATTTATAAAAATTATATTACATGGCAGTGTTTACAATAGTTGTTATCATAATAAAGAGATGAATGTGGTTAGTTTTGAGTTTTTAAAATAACTTACTTTAGTGCTTACCGTTTAATGAATTGACAGATGCTGAAAAAAAATAGGAGCAAGGCATTTTTGGTAACATAATAAGCCAATGAAGATTCTTGACATGTTTAGTATGACTAGAGGAGATAAGACAAGACTTTTAAGTAGAAAAATTTCATTGAAGAATTGTATTTATAGTATTTGACTGTAAAATGCGTATATGTATTCTTAAAAACAATAGCACCGCTTCGATTCATCTCTGGTTTGATTTTATATAAAAAATATTGAAAATTCTTAATGTGTATGTCTATAACTTAAAGAATCAAGGTATTTGATACCTCGAAATAAAATAGCATCACTAATAATATAATATTTCCTTTTTTTTGCTTGTGGATAATTGGTAGATACTTAGTCACCACTGTACAAAACTTTTCAAGAACCTAATTACTCTACAGCATTAAAATATGTATAACTTTAAAAAATAATGATATACCTACTTCTACGAGTAATAACTACATTTTTTATCATTCTTTTATATATATTAAACTTTGTTTTATAATCAATCATGGCACTTTGAAAAATACTTACAATTGTGGGAATTAATCCAGATATGTAAGTCAAATTATAATATAAGATGAACTAGTTATAATTCTAAATCTTGCGGTAAATTGCTATTTGACAGCATTGAATGTAGTGGAAATGTTTTCAAAGAGAAAACAATGATAATTAGCATTCGCTATCTTTCAATGAACTCTATCTAGGTGTAATACATGATGATTTCTATGGACAGCCACTGAACATTTAAAACTTGTGATTTGTATGCATTCGAAATGAGGTAATGATTTATAAATGCACGTTTACCAAAATTAATTTATTAATTTGAAAAAAACTAAATAATATTTTTATATGTAACAATAATCAAAGGCATATCTGGTGTGATAAAACGCTGAAACAATTTAATTGTATTTCTAAATAGCAGGATTTTTAAGAGAATATAGAATTCAGTTAACGGCAACCAATACTTCTATATTTTCAGCCTACACGAGAACTTATATCAGTATTTCGTAATAATATGTAGATTCTAGTGACACAAAGAATGTTATGATTCAAAATGGGTTTTTAATAATTATTAAGTACAGATTTAACTGGATTTCTTCATTTATAGAGAAGTGAGTGAGATATAATATTTACTTGTAGACATTTTACGTATTTTTAACTACGATGGTTTTGAGTTGAGTAATAATTTAAACAGATAGATGCCAGAACTGCAAAGTTCTCTTAGATTTTCATGTACAAAAGTGGTCCACCTTAACTGAATACAAAATTCCCTTCGGTTGGAAAGTTCTTTTAACTACTGCCACTTGGCTCACTTATGTGTTTTTGATGCAGACATTGCACCTCGATACTCTGCTTCGTAAATTGCCTGACTTCAGAGTCTGCCTCTGTGGTATTTGGAATTGTTCATTGTCTTCGATGGTAGCTAGCCAGAAACTGAGCTTGTTAGCAAAGTAGTGGCATGTGCCTCGTGCGCCGTTGCATTCAATGAATGGCGTGGCTCTGAAGTCTTCCAAACATGATCCGGGACTGGCCAACGCTTGACCGCCGCCTTGATCACCGCCTCCAGTGTGCTATTAATTAAGTACATACTTAAGTACATATTTATACATATTAAAAAAGATATTATCATGTAAAATTAATAAATGATGACTAAAACTAGTGCTGCTGTGGAAGAGTATACGGGTGTATTTTGTAAAAAACTGTTTTTTTCATAGAAATAGCTTACTCAACCTTTCTTTTTTTAAAACAATATATCAAGCATTAGACCCTTGGTTCGGGTTACAAAGTAAGTTTATGAACCTGGTATTGTTTTGTAATGTGACATTAACTTTTGAGTGTTATGATAACTGTCACATAACATTTAAGAGAAACCTTAGATATAGAGAAACAGCCAATGGTTTCCAAAAAAAAAACATTATTTTATTATTTTTAAAGCAAAATAGAAATAATTTTTTGCTAAAATTGATTTGAAACATTAAAAATCTTAAAAAAGGTGCCGGAACACCGTTTCATCGCGTAACATGGAAAAGAACCCTGGCTAAAAGTATTCTATTTTTACTATATCAACATGCAATGTCAAACAGATAGGCTTGTAATGATGTTTTGAAGTATTATAATAGGACGAAAAAAAACATGGGTGGGTATTTCTATTCACAGCGATGTCAAATGGACAGATTGCATCAAGTCTTACAGCATCAAGTTGAAAAATGTGCCAAATGTAGTATTGAATAGTATTGTATTTTTTAAATGATGTTTCCAAGTTATTTGAAATTATATTTTGATTGAAAAGGGATGTAGTTTGGGCATTTGGTAGTTTGTTTTGACATTTCACATTAGGTTTCAATCAAAATGTCTGACAAACATGTCGTAATTTTAAAATAAACTTGGTGATTTTGTCTTAGATGTTTGTTAAATACTCATAGCTGTGTGGTGGCATAGTCGCAATCAAAAGAGGATATCATATCCAATGTCACAGGTAAAAAGAAATCAAAATTTATACATACCATAACGAAACTGTATCCAATCCAGAGACTGTTCCAGTTGTTGGGACAATCTGGTATTGTCAAGGACTGGCTATGAATTGCGATGACATTGGCGGGGGCTTCACAGACAGAGCATCTTGAAATGTATTCTCTGATTCCAGTGTCTTCTACAGGCATCATTGGAATTGGTGCTGAAGTGGATAGCCAATAGGATTTGTCGTTTCTACTAGCATAGTTGCATACATTATTCAAATCACAAAACATGAATGGCATGGTACTGAATTTTCTGACACACGAACCGGCAAAGCCAAGATCTTGATTATGTGCCTTTTCATCACCTTCAATATATAACAGCGAATATCCATCCCACAGTTTGATATGTCCAGGTTGACATTGGGGCACAGTTGTTGTCTGGCTGTGCCTTACTAACAAAATACCAGTCAAATAGTCGGGAGAGTGCTCACACGGTGCTCCTTGCAATCCACGCTCACCAATTTCTCCAGCAACACCTTCATACCCTTGCAGACCTTGTAAACCGGTAGCGCCTCTCTCGCCGATGGATCCTTCCAATCCAACTAATCCATCTTTTCCGGGTAATCCCCTTTCTCCAGAGTATCCATCGGCGCCAGGTAATCCAGGAGGTCCCATGGAACCAGGCTTGCCACTCACTCCGGGGAATCCATCGAGACCTCTTTCACCTTTAGGTCCAGGTGGAGGAGGAATAGCTGGCATTCCCTTTTCACCCTTTTGTCCCATACCACCACTAATACCAGTGCGTCCTTCAAAGCCACGGTCGCCCTTTTCTCCAATTCTACCTAACATTCCTGTCAACCCTGGAGGTCCTGTAAGTCCCATTTCACCCTTAGCTCCATCGAAACCTGCACGACCGGCTAATCCTGAGATGCCTCTTTCGCCTTTTTGTCCTGGAGCTCCAAAAAGTCCGGGGGGTCCTCTATCTCCCTTCATGCCCTCAATTCCACGCTCTCCTAAAAGACCCTGTCTTCCTGGTTGACCATCTAAGCCTGGTGCACCTGACATGCCTTCAAGACCTTGGTCTCCTTTTTGACCTTGTAATCCAGGGGATCCTGGAGCTCCATGTAATCCTTGAAGTCCAGGTAGGCCCACTAAGCCAATGTCACCCTTTTGACCCATAGCACCAGGCATGCCATCTCGCCCATTCTTACATGGAAGCCCTGGAAGACCCTTCTCTCCTTTCAACGTAAAGCCTGTTCTGCCTTCTGGGCCGGCAGGTCCAGTGGCACCTGAAAATATGAAATGATTTTTTAAATAAAAGAATATCTTTTAGCTGCCATTAACCTTAGTAGACATTCATATTTCGTTGGGCCTGTGATATTTTTAGATACCTTATAAACAAAAAAACTTATTTTTATAATAGTTCAGCCAGCATGAATCATAATTATGACTCGTCAGAATGATTTTCTGTCAAAAAATCAGTACTGTAGTGATAAAATCAGTATGAATGGTCACCTTATTGAAAATTTCCATATATACCAGTTGTCATTCAAACGTATATGATTTTCTTAAAAAACAAACAATTGTTCAATTTGTTTCAGAATCGCTATAGCCATACGTACAATTACGTTGAAATCTAATGCAATTCGCAAAATACTTGCTACTGCAGAATACTCTCAGACTACTTAGATATACAGGCACTCTTAGATTTTTCCCAGTAATAATAGCTTTCAGCTACATTTTGATTCATCTACACCATTTTTTTTCAAAATCTGTATTTTTAAAACTAGAACAGATTGAAATTTTCAATTGAGATTTTGAAATCACGTGCTTAACAATCTGAGCATTATAAAAATTTATGTTCGAATTAAATCTTTTGAGTGATGACACAACTTTGAGTTAATAGTTTAAATTAAATGTTTTGCTTAAATGAATATGTTAAGAAAAATGAAGTTAAAATAATTACCTTTCTGTCCTTCGTATCCAATCAATCCTTGCATGCCTCTTAACCCTTGGAAACCTTTATCTCCCTTCTCTCCTTCCAAGCCAGCAACTCCAGCATATCCTGCAACTCCTTTGTCACCCTTAAATCCATCAGCTCCGGGACGACCTGGTTCACCCTTTTCACCCTTAGTGTCAACCGTCGGACCTGGGAATCCTCGTTCGCCTATCGGGCCAGCTGGACCAATTTCACCATCTTTTCCAACCAATCCTATAAGCCCACGCTCTCCCTTAAAACCGTTCATTCCTGCGAAACCTTGAGCTCCCTTCTGACCCTGATCTCCTTTATATCCAGGAGCACCTGAAGGTCCCATGTCTCCTTTGAGACCAGATAATCCATCGATTCCAGGCATGCCAGGCATGCCGGGTTCTCCGATGAATCCACGATCACCTTTAGGTCCTGCAGATCCAGGATATCCAGCAAGTCCTCTATCACCCTTCTCTCCAAATAATCCATCGAGTCCACTTCTTCCAGTGTCGCCTTTTTGTCCTTGTAGACCGGTTCTACCAATACCGTCTAATCCTCTCTCTCCTTTAACACCTTTAGCCCCTTCAAGGCCTGTCAGGCCAGCAGCGCCTCTTAAGCCAGAACTTCCTGCTTCTCCTTTCTGTCCTTTCATGGAAACTGGTCCTGGTTCACCTTTTCGTCCTTTAAGTCCAGCTAGGCCTCGATCTCCCTTTAATCCAATGGCCCCATCAAATCCTGTAAGTCCGGGTGGTCCAGGAGGTCCATAATTACCTTTCTCACCTGTAATACCACCTTCACCAGGTAAACCATCTAAACCTCGTGAGCCATATGCTCCCGGCATTCCAATCTCTCCTTTATCTCCTTTCAATCCAGGAGTTCCGTCAGAACCGGGCATACCATGAAGACCAGGCTTTCCTCTCGCTCCTAGGAATCCTTTAGTTCCTTCACGTCCGATATTTCCACGATCACCCTTAATTCCAGGGAAGCCAGTATTTCCTTGTTTTCCAGTGTCTCCAGGGTAACCTTGATCTCCTTTAGAACCAGCAATTCCAAGTCTTCCTTGGACACCGGGTATCCCAGCAGGCCCTATAAGCCCTTTATCACCTTTTTCTCCGGGACCACCACTCATTCCCACCATTCCACTAAGACCTCTGTCTCCCTTTTCTCCAGCAAACCCAATAGCCCCAGGTACTCCATCGTTTCCGAATTTTCCAGCCATACCTCTAGCACCTCTGTCACCCTTTTCTCCAGTCAACCCAGAAGGTCCTGTTGGCCCCACAACTTGTTGCCCAGGTTCTCCTTTGTTGCCTTTAGGTGCAGACGCACCAGGGAATCCTCTTGGTCCATCTCGCCCTTGGTCACCAGTAAATCCCATCAAGCCAGAATCTCCCTTTTGGCCTCTTGGCCCTGGTAATCCACGAGGGCCTACCGGTCCTGGGTTACCAGATGCACCCTCTGCTCCTGTTTTTCCTTGCAAACCAGCAAGTCCTTTTTCTCCTGGATAGCCAGTAGGTCCTTGTGGACCATCGTTTCCCCTCTCTCCTTGGTTGCCTTTACTTCCTTTATGGTCAATCAAATATTCGGAATCACAAACACCAGGTTCACCTTTGCCACCCCATCTTCCAGCTGTTCCTTTATCTCCTTTGATTCCTTTCCCACCGTCATAACCTCTCTCTCCCTTAATGCTCAATCCTTTTTCTCCTGATGTTCCTGGATTACCATCACGACCTGGAACTCCATCAATTCCAGAATCTCCTTTTATACCTCTATCTCCTCTGGGACCAGGCATTCCTAAAGCACCTGCAGGTCCTTGCGGCCCAAAAATACCTCTCTCACCTTTGACTCCCATTTTTCCTGGGAACCCTACAGCACCCTTCATTCCCTGTTCACCTTTCACAAGATTAAGTGATACAATTGCAGGTCTTCCAGCTAAACCTTCAGCACCAGGGAGACCAGTGTCACCGCGTTCGCCCTGAAGATTATGAATTTAATGTTAAAATATGTATGAATCTATTTTTATAATAAATCATACTAGGTACATGGTGTGGACAAAGACAAAGCAAATATTGCAGTAGCATTTAATGCAAGTTAATATTCTGAGACAATTTTGAATGGGATAAGTTTAAAAGATGAGTTAATTTTGATAATAAACTCAGCAAGAAATATTAATTTTGGCAAATTCCAGATTTCAATCGTATATATATAATATTATTTTTCTCAATAAGGTATTTACCAGTGGCGTTCAGTTACTTTTCAATGAGGGGATGCTATTCAAAAAAACAACCGATTCATTTTTAGAAATTCGATTTTATTCCTTTCTGGTTTGTGGGAAATTCATCGATTAATGCATCATTTACATTTTTAACTTTGAAACATACAATTATTTATTTATCAATTGATATGAATGCAAGAGTGGACAATGTATCTTCAATTTGCTACTTCTAGTGTATTTTTTAATTTAAAAAAAAATGTATTGCATCAATTCTGCCGAAACTAATTTTAGAACATCCTCCATAATTTATTTCTTTGTTTATGAAATTTATAGATTTTAAAAGAAAGTCTAATCTAACTAAAACGTCTTCCAAGTGAATCGTCCATGGAGGAGCAAATCAGCATCTGCTATAGGAGTTAAACTTCTGTCAATGTGAGCCAAGCTACTTAGACTTCCCTACAAAGCGCATATGTGAACTAAGCTAAGTCTCAAATTGAATTCGTGGCCGATGCGCAGTTTGAACTCATCGCTCGTCAGATGAATTGTGAGAATTTTTAAAGCATTCAAAATAACGTATAAATATTATTATAAATAAAAGCTACACGAAATTTAAATTGGACACAGTATGAAAATACAATAAATTTTTAAGATTTTAGAGGATGCACGGTATATACAACCCCCAAGGACCGACCGCCACTGGTATTAACATATCCAATCATTTCCTTAAATTTTTAATATTGTTTTACTGAATAAAAATTGTTGATTATTACATTTTAAAAAAACGCTCGTCATCGTCTCATTTAAGTGAAAATATAGGTGGTTAAATCTACAGTAATGTTAATAATTAATGACATTATTTCATTTGCTACTGACATTAGTTTGTTGAGAATTTGCTTATTTGTATTGTGATTACATTGACATTTCTTATTAAGAGTATTCGATAAATTCCTCTGATGCAATTGCTCGAAATCAATAGCTCGAAAATAGTTCCTCAAATGTTATGTTATATACAATTACTTGAATGTTGTTATTTGAATGATGGTAATCCAGTTTTGTGTAATACAATAATTAGTTGATCACTCGACATTCTATTACATCTGATGTATCGTATATTTTATAGCTCTAACTTTTAATCACATAGCATATTATTGCTGTATTTTTATGCCTGCAATCATTAATCTTACTACCTTTACAGTTTGGCCCCATGTTAGTACTAAAAAGATATTTTGAATGCGGTATTGTCAACTATTATCAGGAGAGCCCAAAACAACCCTTAGAAAATATGTAATATATATATATATGTAACAACCGATAACTGTGCTCTAGTTAGTAAGAGCTTGGCTCGACTACTTGCTTTTTTTTGGTTTTATGATTCTTTGCTTGCCTTATCGCAATCCGAGTACTACAAGGTTCTAACTGTAGATTGTTAGTGAAACAGAAGTAACAATGCGGCAGTCTTCCAGGTACCATTTATTGGTATACATTGTTATCTTTGATTTGTCAATATTTTTCACATAGAACCTTGCAGTACTCGGTTCGTGTTATGTAAACATTTTCTTTTAATAGCATGAATAATAAAATATTTATACTTTCATATAAATATCCTACTTCACAACATTTATACAAGCAAATTATATTCCAATTATTGGATTTTCGATGAGCTTGTACTTCCAGAAATTCGTTTTGAGCAATTTACCTAGAATTCATTTTATGGACATATCCACAAATGGTTTTTCCCAACTCATGTTATTTTTGCTGTAAGCTGCAAACAGCTAGTACTTAGAGATAATATTTTTTGATAATAACTGATAAAAGTGATGCTTACAGGTGTTCCTTGATTTCCGGCTGCTCCATCACTGCCATCAATGCCTCGATCTCCTGGAGGTCCTCTTTCACCGGAAACACCCGTCTTTCCGTCGAGCCCACTGATTCCATCTAGACCTCGATCTCCCTTTAGACCCATACTGCCAGGTCTGCACTCAGAACAGCGTCCACCGATGTCTCCCTTCGATCCTGGGGTTCCAGGCATTCCTGGGAATCCATTTTTGCCAGGAATACCTCGTTCTCCTCTGGGACCTTGGAGTCCATGCGGTCCTGGTATTCCCAATAAAGAATTACCGGGCATACCTCGAACACCAGTGTATCCTCTTTCACCCTTATTTCCTTTATCTCCGTCTCGTCCCTGTGATCCATCCATACCCTTAGCACCCTGTGAAACATTATCATAAAAATTTCAATTATTCAAATGTTTTTAGGATAATATTTTTTAGTGTAAAAAATTACTTTTTTTAGGAGGACAATAATATTTTGTATCTTTTAACACTAGTCAGTGATATGATTAGCGAGAGACGTTCTGATTATATATACAAGGAAAAATGACAATAAAAGATTAGCTGACCGCAATTGATCGTCCATTATCTCCAGTAAGTCCTCTGGCTCCAGCTGCTCCAGGAGTTCCAGGGTAACCTCTCGCTCCTGCCGCTCCTGGAAGTCCATGTTCCCCTTGCTCACCTTTACCGCCTTTGTCCGCCGGTGCTCCCTCAGGACCGGGGGTACCGGGAGTACCTTGTCCTCCAACTTCACCCAGCGGACCTCGTGGACCGGTATCTCCTGGTCTTCCATCTAAGCCTTTAGGTCCCATTGGTCCAGGAGAGCCTCGAGGTCCCTCGCGTCCAGGTGGACCAGCGAAACCTTTGCCACCTCCAGGCATTCCTCGAGGTCCACGCAAGCCTACAGATCCGGCTGTTCCATCGCGACCTGGTTCTCCTTTCGGTCCATCAAGACCAGGAAGGCCTGATAAACCTTCACTACCTAAATCTCCCTTTTGACCGATAAAACCCATTGGGCCTGCGTAACCGTCTCTTCCCTAAAAAAATGCAACCATAAAACATCAATAAGACTTACTTATTTTATAAACATAGTAAAGTATTTTATTTTTACACACATGTTTCAAAGGTCATGTCAAACTTACTCGAGGTCCTGGCGCACCTGGAAGACCTTTTTCACCCTTTGATCCAGCAGTACCGGAGTTTCCTGTTTCGCCCATGATTCCAGGTTCACCCTTTTGTCCGTACACACCGGCTTCACCTCGGTCACCCTTTTCACCTCTGTCTCCTGGAATACCTCTCGCAACGCCTTTGGAACCTTCAAGATTCGTCGATGAACCAGGTCCTCTCGGTCCTCGTTCGCCTTTATCACCTCGCTCACCTTTCGATCCTGGATATGAATTACCAGAATAGCCTTTGAGGCCTTTATCTCCTTTTTGACCTTCTGGGCCCTGGAATAAACAAAATTGTCATAAAGTATAACTTATTTATTTAACACGGACATTTTCACAAATATTTGTAAAACCATCTATATCTTATTCAGCTTATCCATTCTTAAATACAAATCCTAACAGATAAATCTAATTCACAGGCCAAATAAATAAATACACAAGTTGGTTCAGATCAAACAACTCCACCACCAAATAATGCAACTCTTTCTAGTACCAGTACTTAAAAAAAATACTATAAGTTTGTCACTTTTAAGGTGATCTTTGTCAATAAATACTTGGTGGCATTTAAGGCATTATATTCATAAAACAAAACACTCATTTTTACCAGTTCCTCTTTTATTTCAAATGATCTGGATTGTTTTAGCTTATATTATTAAGCTTTTATATTACAAATAAAATAAAAGCTTGATAAAACAAGCAAAACCGGCTCTGATCGTATAAAATAAAAGTGAAATTAGTACCTATGAGTATTTTATTTGTTGAATTAATTTAAAAATAAAGTTTAATCATCTTTTACTACAAAATTGAACTTCGGAAATCAACCTTAAATAAAATTTAAAAAATTGTAATTTTCATGAAAAGCAACGTACTAAATTTATAAAACTTCCAAATCTTTAAGCGAGCTCAAAACTTACTATAGGGCCAATGTTTCCTTTACCACCCTGAGAGCCTAATAGACCCTCTGGTCCTGGTGATCCAGGTTGTCCTTGAGAACCATCGAGACCAGGTTCTCCCTTTTGACCTTTATCGTGTACACCGGTATAAGCCGATTCTCCTTTGTTTCCTTTGTCGCCCAAACCACCAGGATAACCGCGCGGTCCTTGCATTCCGGGTATGCCATCCATACCTGACGCACCCTGAAAGAAGATTTTTTTTTTATATTGTATTATGTTTTTATCTATAGAATTCCACACAAATTTATTAATCCTTGTTATATTTTTGGGCCTTTGGGAGAATTTTCTCAAAGTAATAATTATAATATAAGGATCTAGAGTCGAAAAAAGCTAATGAGTCTCTTCTTTTAACTTTGTGTTTATAAAAATCACTAGTCAAAAGTGGCGCCACTGCATCCATCTAAGCCTTAAAAATTATTACCCATCATAAAATATACTGTAAAGTTATGAAAAAAAAAAATTTTAGAAAAATTCTTAGAAATTTTATACAGTCGTGATTAAAAACAAAATTGCAATTCACATACCTAAAAGTTTTGCAAAAATGAATTTATTTGAAGCTGTAAGGAATAGAGCAATATTTTTTTTTATCATGCCTATTTCATCAAACTAAGTCAATCATACACAAATTTATCATTATAACTCATTGTTTCGTATAAATCTTACTAAAAACTTAAATTAATCACATATTATAATAATTTTCTTCTATAATATACCAAAAGACGTAAATATGATGATAGTGGAGGCATAACTTACGTCCGTTCCATTGCAACCATCGACTCCGGGTATTCCAGGTGACCCAGGAGGTCCTTCGATTCCATGCACTCCGTTCATGCCGGGGAAACCTGGCATTCCAAGTTTACCGCGGTCTCCCTTAGGTCCACGTGGTCCCTGAAGACCTGAATCTCCTTTCACACCCTTAGGTCCCGTAAGACCTTCAGGTCCAGGTCGCCCAGATTCTCCTTTTGAACCAGTTTGTCCGGTAGGGCCTGGGAATCCCTATAATTGTAAAAGACAAATTTTAAAAAATTAAGCTCTCAACTTATTAGAAGTGCTTTCATGATATGAGATGAATTCCTTGTGAATTTTTTTTCAGTATGGACTGATGACATATGTTTAACAACATTTATTAATATAGTTATATTAGCAGAGGGTGTCATGTCGAAAATTGGTAGTTTTAAGCTATAAATGTAGATAGAAAAATTTGGTTCGGTGATTCTTCCGTACAAAATTTTTACATACACGAATTCCCTCTCACAAGAAAGCTACATTCACCGAGTAGTTCTTTTTATATTCAACTATTGAACACATATTATAAAAATACTAAATATTAAAATATTGAATAAAAACAAGATAATCCGTGTGCTATACGAATGAATCTTGAACCGAAGAAAACATTCGCCAAGAGATTGCTTGCTCTATAGTCTGACAAAAATACTAAACTATATGTCATTATTTTTAACGTAATATACAGAAGATATATGCAGTTTAAAGCTATTCATGGAAAAAAACTATAAATGATAAAACGCTTTTGAATACTGAGGTACATTTCGTAAAGCACTAAGAACTTTCATGAAGTGGTTAGCATAATAAACAACGGTTATAATTAGTGTAAAATAGGGATGTTTTAATTTAATAAGTATCGAAAATTTTAATTGTACCAAAACGGAAATTTTGATAGAAAGCCTTCTGCCATAACGAAGATAGTTTTGACTGTAACTTAAAAAAAATCCATGTCAACTCACTCTTGCGCCTTTCTCTGCAAAGCATTTCGGTATACAACATCCTGGACCAGAGCAATTTCTTGCTGGTTCTGAGCCAGGGTTCGCGTCGACAATATCATAGCTTTCTAATCTTGACGGAATATCTGGACGTCCGTAGCGTCCTAATCTGGTAGCGTTTCTGCCACCTGCAGTAGATGACCACGCTTCTCCGCCCCAAAATTGCTGAAAAAAATAAGAACATTTAAAATCCCCATCAACATATCATTTAATAAAATTAATAGGGCCGGCAATAGACGATCAATCGCTTCGTCGTGACTTTTAAAACATTTTTTTTCTTATGCTTGCTAATATTGTATATTACACGGAATGGGCAAAAAATTGCCACCACCGTGGTTTGTGAAATTCGTTAAACAAATTTGAAATGGATATGCAGAAAACAATTAACCAAACCTAAATCCAAGACAGACCCGCATCAAGCTAAATTTAACATCCATATCAAAATTACTTTTTTCAACAGTCATGTTGACAATTTAAGAATTCCGTACAGTATACAGTGATAAATTCCATTACTCGGCAAATAATTTGCCTAACTCGTGAATGTAGTAACGGGCTTTCACTGTTATGAACTAGACAATTTTTCGCACATTCCATGTAAGAAACTATGTTTAGTTTAACATAGTGATGCAGCTTTTTCATCACGTCTTTTTATAATATAAATTATTCATACATCATGCATCGTGTGGATAATAAGTCCCTTGGAAGGTCCAATTATTTGAATTAACTTGTCTCAAAAAAATAAATTTGTGTAAATATTTTAAATGTCACACATTAAAAAAAAAATGTGAGATTTTTTGGTCACTTCTTTCACGAAACTCATATTTTCGATCATATGGCTTCATTAAACTATTTTATTTCTGTCATTGAACTGTATTTATATGGTGAAAGAAACATTTAACAATATGTAAAAGCCGTTATTATTTAATCAAAAGTAAAGGGATCTTTTTTTGCATTTCACTACAAAACTATGCAATTTACCAAAAACTGGCAATATTACTTTTGATAATTTATAAGACTGAGGTAAATAGTGTTTCCGTATTTGTGTTCCTTTAGAGAAGTTCAGTGATTAACAGATCTCCGAGTCAGTTTACTCTAGTGTCAAAACACTGTTACTACTGAGTGTATTATACAAAGCTTAAAACAAGGCCCTTAATATATTTTGGATTTTTTTAAAAGATAGATTTCATATAAATTGAATAAAGTCATAAGATTATAAGTGGTAAGTTTTCATTATTTTCCATTATTCTAAGAATGCATAAACAAATATTTATATAAATTCGAATCCCCTACTCATCTACGTACTAAAACTACGGACCCAGGCAGTGGTGGATTACCCCATAAGCGCAAGAAGCGCGCACTTGGGGCCTCCAAACCTTAGGGGCCTCAAAAATAGCATAAAGTAAATAAAATATTATATTTTAATTTCAGTTTTCAATATTCATTATTATTCTACAAAGAGTTTTGTAGCACTTTTATGTTGTTAAAAACAACAAGGCCTCCAAAACTTATTGCGCCTGAGGCCTCCAAAGTGCTTAATCCGCCACTGGACCCAGGTCATTTCCGCCCGCCTTTATAAATTTACGCCAGAGCTGCCGCCTATAGTGCCGCCATCGGTATTTGTCTTATTTAATGAAGATTTTTGCGATAAAATTAAGTACTGTATATCAATTGGCATTTTTTATCAAAGACACTGAGGCATCGTACTTATTATAAACCTATAAATTAATCTAATGTAATTATGTAATGATATTTTTAACTTTTATTAGTAAAAATCGCTGATTTCTTATTTAAGAATCGATTACACATCGTGCAATGCATCACCGATGTATATATTACCAGGTTACTTGGTATTTAGCGCATACAAACATATATGCTAAATCTACTACTGCGTATTGCGTATACATTATACATAGACGTCAGGTATAATTAAACTTTACGCCCATTACTAAAAAAATATTATTTGTATTCCTACAGTCGTAGTTTCTATAACTTTTTCTTTGTAAGGACACAATTTTCAAGGATCGGAAACTGCCATTTTCACTGGTCAGCTGGTCAGTTTATTGAAAACTGGAGATTCTCAAGGATTTTTTTAAAAGTCCGTTGACATTGTCAAATTTTCCCGTCTTTGCTTATGCTTATATAAAAAAAATAAAACAATTTTGGACTCTCATTTTTATTAAAGATCACGATCAGTTTGGGCCATATTTTTTTTGCTTTTTGCAATATCATGAATTGATTGTAAGAAAATTTGTTTTATTTTTTTATACTTAACGACACTTTTCAGAGAAGCGAAACACTACTGATAGTGCTCGGGGTGAGTAAAATTAATTCCAAACTTTCGTTTGAAATAAAATTGTTTTTTTTTTTTTTTTAAAAAGAGCTATTTTTTAATACAAGCATAAATAAAGACGGGAAGATTTTAAAAATTTCGGTGGACTTTTTTAAAAATGCCTTGAGATTGAGAGTCTCTGGTTAGCAAAAAACTGACCAAATGTGAAGATGGCAGTTTCCAATCCTTAAAAATGAGGTCCGTATGACAAAGAAGTTATAGAAACTACGACTATATGATTACATAAAGTTGCATAAAACTTTGATGTTAACTTGACTTTGTGATGGTACATATCTAGGGCATTAAGTGTAAAAAGGAATGACATTTATTTTTAATGGAAAGAAATTACTTTGATGAATTGAAAGTACTTGCAAAGAGAAACTGTTTCCTAAGTTAATTCAAATTACAAGTTCTAGAAAAATAAAAAATATTCTTTATTATTTTTATTTTTTTAAACCATGTCCGCTCCCAATGTGGAGCATATGGACTCCTAATGGAGTTTATCTCAACAGAAGTGTTTCTACGAGAACTGCTTGTTACTCAGTTGCTCAACCTCTCTTTTTCCAAAGAGAGTAGGGATAGAAGGATAGGGCTAGGACAGGATTAGTGGTAAGCTAATCGCTCTCGGTACGCCCCATTCATAGGATAGGATGGGTGAGAGGGGGGAATTCAAGACATCACATACATCCATGCCTTTGAACAGAAATTCATAAATCGATTGTAAAATCAATTTATAAAGCTGCCCGTACCGGGATTTGAACCCGGGCCCTCTGTTGCCGAAGCCAACAACGTTGACCACTCGACCACACAGGCGGCTTATTTATTATTATTTATACAATGTTTATATTAAATGTTATTTATTAATGATTAACACAACTTTTTTACTAAGCTCTGCGTCGTGTGTTGTAGATTGTAGACAGCGATGAAATTTAAAAACGCATTTTCATTCTAACACTTGTCAGTGACGACTCAATAATGGCGTGCGAACACGACGACGCGACATAATATATCGCTGAGAATAGTTGTTTTTTTTTTTAATTCACATGAATATATGTGTATTTGCTAGAATATTGGCACGGTCTAGGTTGAAGGCTTACTATGTTTCTAATCGCCCGGGAGCTAGCTATTGTTTTAGTAAATTACTTCTACTAATAAAACCGAATATAATATTTGTAAAAAAAATATCAAATAATATCACTTCTTAGTCGGGCGCTTCAAAAAATAGACTCAAGCCTGTAGCGGGCGTTTTTTAGTGATTAGCGCACAAATATATTACATTCATAAAATCAACACAACTTCTAAACCAAACGATATTTTCGATTGAAATTTAAAAACAAATCATACGTGACATCTAATCATTAAAAATAACATTAGAACATTTCGATATCATAATTTCACTATGTTTCAAAGCTGAATATAAAACCTGTTATCAATTTAGTAGATAGCACTCCGCATGTTATAAATATTAAATATTCTATATAACAAAATAGCATATTTATCAATATTTTATAATTATATGAATAATTATAATATATAATCGCCATTCCTACAACTTGACTACCACTGGAAGTGTAAAATCTAATGCCGTAAAAATTACAGCGTAATTACACCCTTATAATCTAGAAAAGAATTAGGACTAATGTTAATTAGTTGCGGCATTTTATTTAACGCCGACAAACAAACCCGTGATATTATGTGTCCCGCAAACAAGCGACGATATAAAAAAAAACATATTATGCCGTGATCCGCATTCTACCGACAATACGCTAAAAACGACTTTTGCCGTGATCCGCATTCTACGTACAATCAGCTAAAAACGACTTTGGTCGTGGCCCGCCTAAGAAGTGATATTAACTTTTTTGGCATTAAGCTGCAAATGCTGAATAAGTATTTAACGTTTGCTTTTAAGTTGGAAAAAGAAGAGCCTGTGAAAATTTCGACCAGGAAAAAAGACTTACACAAAGGTTATTCTTTAACATCTTATTTAATTATTATTAGATTGAGAAGATAAAACATTAGCTTATAAGTCTTCGTGCACTTCAAGATCGTGTATATTAAATATTTTGACTTTGGCCCAAAATCATCAAAAGTCTTTTTTGTCTCCTGTAAATTTTTACTGTGTGAATTGTGTCCTTTTGCTACAGCCGATAAGGTGTCCACGTGAAATAACTACTTCTTCAACGATCACGCTCTTCCGTTGGCAACGATGAAAAGGAATGCAAATAACCAAAGCGAATTAGCGATGAAGAACTTAGGCTCCATTAGTTTGAGATCCAAAAATAAAAGAGTATCGGATGTTCGGGCGAAGTGCAAAAAATACGGTTATTTTATTCATCAATTTTACTTTAAAATAATACATAAATAACATATTTTTAGCTGTCAATTATTAATGAGATGACATTGTGGGACACAGTGACAGCATAAAACCAGTTTTGATCAACCAGTGAGCATTATTAACTGATTAAATAAGATGTGTGTTAAGCCTTCAAACTTGTTATGATTTTAAATAAACGATAATAAATAAAAACAGTAAAAAAATAACGCTATACTTTAAAACGGTTGAAGACCACTGATAACGCGTATGGTGGCAATTAGGACTGAATCCAGTGACACAGAATAAACACTAAACCTATTTACTGAGACTAACTGCATATAATACTCTCTTGTATCATCAATTAAATATAAATAATAAAGAGGAAAAGATATTTTTAATAAAAATAAAATTTAAATTTACTTTAATTAAATACAAATAAATCTCTTATGTTTCTGATGTATGAAAATCTGTTTATAATTATGTACATTCATACTAAATCAATTTCGAATATAATGCGTTATTTTGAATATGCTGTATTTATTACATTGACACGCCGCTGAATGCACAAAGTTTGAGAGACGTGTTTGTGGAATTAAAATTTCTAACAATGAAAATAAGCTTCCATTTCAAACTATTGATGCAGTGTAGCCATCATACGATGCGACGAACGACAAATTTCCTTTTTTTTCTCTTCGTTGTGACTCACTTCTCGATTTACGCTGTAGATAAGTTCCATAAAAACCGCGTAAAAAAACATATATAAGTTACAAAAAATATTGTGACAGGTTTAGGGATAATTAATACTGCGTAAAAAAACGATATTAAGTTCATTACAATTATGTCAAAATCATATAAGAATTGAATAAACAAAAAAAATATAATATAAACAATTCATTAGACATTTTAATAAATTGACACGCAATTGGAAAATTTATACCGCAGAATTATACAATGGAAGCACCAGATGAATTTGCGGCGTGAAAGATGACCGTCTTCATAAACCTGTTTTGTGCTTTCCCTGGGCGAGCTTTTTTGCCAATGGGCCACGAAAACTTCGTATTAATCTGATTTTATTATATATCCCAGTGAAGTTCAATTCGTGCAACCATTTCTTAATTAAACTTTGTGTAAATTTTAAATAGCATTTTATTCCAAATAATAAATCACATATTTTCGCACAAATTAGTCCCTTCTTTCAATCGATATATTTTTTAGTATAAACAAATTATTCGTAATTCAATTGAATTGCCAATTGACACAGTATGTTGAATTTACGATAAATACGAGATGAATCTACTGTTAATATCTTTTACTGTTTACTCGACTACATGGACTTCCACTGTGATGAATCGGTCGCCTCGCAGTGAATAGACACAATACCATTGTCACTATAATAATTGTCTTTACATTGCAGTGTTGAGTGTAGATATATTGTGATAACTATTTACTTTCATACATCAAAAAAGCTTGGGAAACACTGTTAATAATATATATTGACTGTAGAATGAAAAAAAGTCGTAACCCACAGTTTTTTTTCGATAATCACAATGTATACAATTTGATACACGTTCTATCAACAGGATGTAAGCTCCAAATCCCAAATTAGTATCTACATAAATAAAGCTTTTAAGTTTTTAAAAAGCAGAGCATGTGAAAATTGCGTCCAGGAAAAATTACTTAAAAAGGGGTTTTCTTAAAAAAAATTTAATCAATTGAACACCAATTTATAAGTCTCCGTGAAAGCTTGTTTATACTTATTTCATAATTTACCTTTGGCCCAAATTCAACAAAACAAGTTTTTTGTGCTTGTTTAAAATTTGTTATATGTTGGTTAAGTCCTTTTTTCAATTCCACAGTCGATATGTGGTTTAGCCATAGTATTAATCTAAATTCTAAATAAAATGTCAACCAAAGGAGATTTCATTTTTATGAGTGGTCAATAAAATGATTTTCCGTATTTTCTATCCTTCTCTATTGTCACATAAATAATAATAATTTGTGACGCCATTGTCATAAAATATTAAATCGCGTTAGTTTGATTGTGTTTTTTATGTCAGTACATTTTTTCTTTAAGGGGTCCAAAAAAATTAATAAAATAAAATTGTTCCTGAGTAAATCAACAATAATTACGTTTTAAGCTGTTCACTGATGATTCTTGACAAAATGGGCATTATATTACGAAATAAAACACTTTTTCCTACCAATCAAACATTTTTTTTATTAAGTTATAGACTTGGTTTGATTATGCTCGTGATGAGCGAAACCGGTCCCGATCTTAATTAATAAAAAGTTTCCTACTAAGTTTTGTAAAATAAGTAGTGTAAAAGTGTTTTGTTTTTTAACAAATATTTTTGTTTGTATGGAAATTACATCGAAAAGCGTAGAACAGTTTGTTAGGATAGCTGTCAAAGCACCCAGCTATATTTTAAGTTTTATATATAAATGAAAAAAATACTTACGCCGTAGGCTCCGACAAAAAGTATCAATAGCGATAACGCTAATCTGAAAAAATAAAAGAAAACAATTTTAATTTATGCAAATGTATGTACGTGTGTACAATGAAATCGAAAATGAAAATCCCTCTCCTAATAGATATTTAAACCTTATACTCTATCATTTCTACTCATGAATTATATTAAAGATTTTTCTACAATTAAAACACTACAATTAATTTTAAAAACGCATACTATGGTCACTACATACAATTTGTCATCACCAGTGACCACCAGTAACACAATCTACCACCCTACGATAGTAGTAAAATTATAAACGAGGTTATATTTTGAAGGTTAGTTAAAGTGATTCACTGTCGATCTTCTCCAATTCACATTGTATTATTATGCTGTTGAATTTAAAGTTTTTAACATTATTTAAATAAAGTAAATTCATTTTTTCTAAATACAAACATCAACGAAGTTTTTGTCAAAATGAAAATTGGCATTTATTCCAATTTGACATTTTGACCTCACTTCCCCTGAATGACACCAGAAGATCGTTAAAAATATACGAATTAGGGCAAAACACACCAATGTTTTGAAAATTTAATCATTTTAATGTCGATAAGAGTAAAAATATAAATTAAGATCATAGGTCACGGCATCCCATCTAATTAAATTTTAATATAATCGCACGCTCCTACAACGTTTGATTTACATTTGAGCAATAACCCTGATAAATAAATTCATATCACTAATATAACACCAAAATTTTTACTTGATTTATTAATTAGAGACATAATATTAATCTCTTAAGAAAAATAGCCGAAAACTAAAAATGTGATTTAATTACATTTATCATTACATAATAATTCTTCCTGAACCCGCTCGATAACATTTTACGTGAATATATATTTTTTAAACTTAACACATGCATTTACAGAATATTAAGACTTAACATTATTATTCTAATGAAGTAGTAGATTGATAGAGCAGGACTGTAATATTGTGGAATTTATAAGGTCTACCCGATAGATCGCGAAATAATTTAGCATAGATCGCTAAACTTTGTATCTGAATTTAACATACTAATCTGTGATTCATTTTTAAATAAAGGCGCAGTATTTTAAAAATAGATTATTTATTTTTTTAAATAATTTCATATCCTTTGCAATATAAAAATACTGCATGCTTTTTTATAATTAAATAATGAATTGAACAGTACGGAGTGAAATTTAACTGCTTTCTCTATATTGAATTTTCAATTTGAATCTTTCGATTTGATTTCTGTTTTAAATTGAAAAGTACACTAAATTACGTGAAATTTGAATTCTAAAAATCTTATTTCAATAAATACGCTTAATTATTCTAATGTATGTTAATTATTTAACATTACATTTATAAACAAGAAACATTGGACAAAAATTATCAAAAAATACAAATTTACTGAAACAAAAAGAACAATAAATAATTAAAAAGCATGGTTATGTAAAAAATAGTAACTCATCAAATAACGGACGGGTAAACTTTCAATAAAAAACAGCTGATTGTCATCAGCGAAATTTTTAGTAAAAGGTTATGATGAAAAAATACTTTTCGAAAATAAATGTTAAATTAAATCAATCAGCAAACGGAAAATTTTCATAACTTTTAATATAATAATTGGCATTATCGTAAAATTCGCAGTATTATTCTCATAAAAACACAAGAGATGTAGTGTTTTGTAGGGTATGAGAAATAGTTATTATTTTATTAATGTTAAATGTTAACCAAATAAATTAAACAACTAATAAAGAAAAAAATAATCTTTTACGTATCAGCTGCTGGAGATTAAAACATGCTTGTATCATTAAGTTGAAAATCAATTTCTAGGGGCCCGATACATGGGCCCCTAGAATTCATACATTTTGTGAGTATTTAAATAAAGATAATTAAATTGATCGAATCAACATTGATTTTCTTCTCTTTGTACATTTGTCATCAAATAAAGCACGTATTTTTTACGGAAAAAAATATATAATCTGTCTGAAAAAACACGTTTTACTAAAAAAAATGTTTTAGAATAGTTGTTCTTAGAAATTTTCCTTGTGATTTGTTTTAAATGATAAAATTTCAAAAATCGAAAATATATTGAAAAGATTAGCAAATTCATTGCCCGTTTATTGATTTCAGAAATGAAGTAGAAACAATATATAAAATATGAATTTTCACAAAGTTACTACCGTCCCCATGGAAAAATTATCTGTACAGAAATCAGCAAATATTCTAAAAAAAAACGAGCTCAACATTTAGAAACTTAATCAAAATAAAATATCTGAATTGACAGTTGGAATGAAACATTTTTTTTATTATTTTCATCGGAGACCGGAAAACGGACTGTAAAATTGGCGATGCAGCTAAGGGAGGTAAACTAAAAGCACTTATGTATGGGGTTTTAAAAATATTGTACGTACCGCGATGCGATCGCCGCCATGGCGGCGGCCTTTTTATTTTTTTTATTCTCTCTGAGCACTCACTGCGGCCCGGCGCATCCAAACACGACGTGCCCGGCCTCAAATCCTCGCAACCACGCCGTCAAAAATCTCGGCCGCAACCGACGTCAACTAACACCGAACGAAACGCGTGCCTGCGCGCCACTGAGACCTTCCGCGATCCCGCAGGCGACAGCCACCAGAATCCCCCCCACCCCACACCGCCGACGACGCCAAAGAAAATAGTCCAATCGAAAAACCTCGTTATTCAATTTTCCTCGAAACTTATTCGGATACGTATTCAATATGTTTTCGATTGTTGAAATTTTCCAAAGGTTTTAGTGAAAGCTTTATGAATTTAGGAGAGTTTCCGTCATAGGAAGGGATGAGAGAGGCGCGCGGGGAGGGAAAGTCCGGGCAGGCGAGGGTACACGCGCGCCGCGAGCGACAGTACGGGCTTTGGCATGGCGCGGCCACATTGGCCCGGAGGGATTATGACGCCCGTCGGCAATTATATCGTGTTTTTAATATTTGTTTTCGCGTCGCACGTGCAATACACCGAATCGGTAAGTCGTTTTTTAATGAAAAACTAACATAACCATATAACACTTTCACATAAATATTTTCACGCCGGACATTTACTATGTTATTGATGAAAGAAAATTTCATAAAAAAAACTGTCAGGCGATGTGACGGATTGAAACCGGTGCAACGTGAAAGTGACATTTAAAGCCATCTTTCACACATAAACATGAATTGTTTTCTCCTTTAAAATCTCTTGGAATTTTGTCTTGCTTGTCAGTTCTGTTTATTTATTGTATATAACGACCGCGTGTTCCAGTATTTTGTTACGTTTGAATTAAAACTTTCTCGTTTATAGATAATGTGTATTCATTTCATACAAGCTTTTACACGTTTTAGAAACAATATTTTAAAAATGTATACAACATTTTTTTAATAAATTTAATTGTTGTAAAATATATCAGTGTAACGATACAATAATAAAACATAATTATACAAATTATTCAAAGGATTTTCTATTAAAATACTGACTTGTTATAAAGAGCAACAAAATCGGGCATATTATAAATAGGTTTTTTTTTGTAAATAAGGAAATGGGCCCCAAGATTTGGGCCCCTAAAATATTTAAAATTTGACGTAATATGTTATCATCGCCTGAGTCAATGTCATTGTAAGCTCAGTTGAAAGTGTATTTTTTATCAGAAAAATACTTGCAAAGTAAAATACTTTCCATTGGAGTATTGTAGAACTCAAGAATCTTGGGCGGCTGAAATAATTTGAAATTCTAATATGTATCATGTCTGCGTTCCGAGACTTGCAAAAAAACCTTACGAATTCATTGTCCCGTATAACCTATCGTTGAAATATAAAATAACGATAGTATGAGTAAAGGTATCGTTGGAGATACGTGAAACACAGCCTGTCTGCGCAATTTTCTGCGCATGCGTGTATTATGCTTTCAATGAAAGAGAGCTTTCAAATTTAGAATGAATATTCCTTTCGAAAAAACGACTTTGGCAAATTCATTTCATAAAATGAACAATTTTATAATTTTGTTTTTTTTTCATGATTAATAGATACAATATCTTTCAAAAGCTTTTTAGGAAATAAGTATAACATATATTTTTTTCATTATGAATTATTATATTTATTTTATTTTCACCTTATAACCACTTTTAATGTACATATTACTCTCAATCTTGGATGTAATTGCATCTTATTTAAAAATAAAAAAACACAAATAGTTGTTACAATTCAACCGTACAAAAAAAAATGTTTAAAAAGAATTTGTTTACAACGTTTAAAACGTTATTAAAAGTATAAAAAAATAGCTTCCCATGTAAAAACTACAAACTTAATTTTATATTACATAATATTGATTTTGCATCAATGTGATAAAATACAAATATGATATAAAAATATAAATGTAAGCACACATTTCCTGCTAAGTGACCGTAGTATGTTGTTTTTTTCATAAAAAAATGAGGTGTATTCCAAACAGTTAACACCTAGTTATCATAAAATATGTAACCATTGTTTGCAAGTGTCTGTTTCCTTTCAAAATTTTTTTAAGGGAGAAACGTCTCTTAAGCCATTTCAATTTTACATTATTGAATGGTTAGTCTTTATTTAACGTTAAGTAGCCTGTAACCAGAAAGTAATAAATTAATATTTTGATTATTGAAATCGTTTATGCATGTATCTGTGTGCGAAAGGAAAATAGCCTTACGACTTAACTAAGTTCTTTCCAGGAGAGCCAAAACAAGATTGGTATTTATATCGACTTTTGAAAGGAAAAAGGACGTAACCCACACATACCAAAATTTACAGGAGGCGCAAAAAACGTGTTATGATGATTTTGGGTCATAGGAAAATTATGCAATATACACAAACTTAAAGTCAAGTAACAGGTCCAACTTTTTTTAAACTTAAAAGTTAATTTAGATACTTATTCGCCATTTGCAGCTTACGTACTTTTGATAGAACGTTTATCATGTTGTATTCATTGTGATTATTGAAAAAAGGCTAGTTTGAAAAAACAGTGGGTTATAACTTTTTTCCTTTCCACAGTCGATTTGAACATACATATATGTAAAATGTGATTGATTGAATTGACATTTACTTGGTAGAACTCCATTGTAATACGGTAAAAAATAATTCTACAAAAAAAAACATACAGTAGTTCTGACGCTTATGCCATAACTGAAATATAAACTGATTTAAAAAAATTGTAGAACTAAATACTTTGATATAATTTAAGATTTCGATTGAAGGTGCTTGGTGGAATTTCAATATTAAATTTGATCAACAAAGCACAGTTGCAAAATCTTCCGATTTTAAACGAAATATCAAATTTTCCCACATCTCCGCTTCTATACCCTATATAACCATAAAATCATATAATCATAAAACCTTTGCCGACAAACAAATTATATAATTCTTGAAACTGCTCACTAGTCAAATCTGTTGGTATTCCCATGGGCTTATCCTTTTTGCCAGCAGTGGCTTTGGACTCAGTGATACATTTATATCTTATATAAACACGAAACTTTCATTTACTAAGCGTCAGTTCAAGTTCATCCGTGCACTTGAATGCCTGAAGATGCCGAAAGGCGAAACCCGGGTCGTTAGTGACAAAATATGTGAGAATGTACATAGTTTGAACGATTCAAATTTAAATACTTTGATATTTTTTTACCGTATTATAGTAAAATGCGATGGTTCAACGTGAATTTTACTTATTACGCAAGGCTGATTTGTGGTTATTATGGAAAGTTCAACTCTTATATATTTTATACTTAATAAATTTAAAATTTTTCGAAATCTGACAAAAAAAAAAAAAACGGTGAACATAAATGTGCACATTTAAAAAAAATCAGTGCTTCATAGACGAATTCTTTTTATCCAGTCGTTTGAAATTACAGCTATTTTTTGCAAATATTGAGAATCAGAATGTAAATTAAAAAAACAAAAACATCTCTACCTAGATTTATTTATGTATGTATTGTAATCATCATTATAATATAATAAAATATATATGAAGCTTATTCACGACATCCGGAATAAATTAACGGTATCTATCAATACATTAAAAGCATTTAATATGGTGTTTTATCAAATCAAATAAAAATACTCGGTTTAAATACACGTCATATTTTTAATTGGAACAGCGATTTGGATGTTTTCGTTTAGACCAAGTTAAAACGTTATCTTGGATGTCAAAGGCCAAGTTGACAAGTTATCACTTTTCATCACTGTAGATGATTGTGAAAATGAACACATATTTGGCAAAATATTTTTTTAAAAAAATCATTAAACACGAACTAAATACTTCCTAGTCATTCCAACCGACCGATTATAACGACCAAGCTTTGATGCAAAGATAATATAATAAAAATTGAGATCTAGGGATCGCAATGCTGGTATTACCCGAAACTGTTATCCCGGTATTCAATGTGTTTTTTTCAATACCGAAGAACCGGTTAAGAAATACAAAAATACAAGTATTTATTGCTAATTATCGAATTTTGAATGTAAACAAAACCATCACATAATTGAATCAAATTGCTTACGATTAATTTAAATCTGCCTAGAGTTGTTATTCACATTTAAATACTTACCCGGTAATGCGACTCCAATTGGCCGTATTTTTTGATTTGCAATACCGGTATTGATATATTCGTCCGGTATTACAATATCTGTATGAATCTCTTATCAGAAGAGTATTGAAAGTTGTAAATATTAGTGGCGCAACGTCGTTTGGTATGCAAAACCGCGTTAGTTTACAAAAACTTTTTTTTTCCATTTGACAATTCTATTTTTCTGCGAATGTTCATTAGTAGAATGTCAGATTTTTTATTCAAAGTAACGTTTTTGTAGACAACTTATAATACCAATTTTATTGAATTTCATTTGTTTACAATTATTTTCCTTCTGCACAATTAATTTTTTGACGCTCTGATGGTGTTACATGTCACACGACGTTATGTGTGCGAAAAGTTTCATCTTTTTAGAACATACCAGCGGTGGGCTGGCAATACGTTAACAAAAGGCTCGGTAATCTCAGATAAATTCTCGGTGTTTTGAGGAAGAAGTGACTTTTTTATACTCCCATGCAATTAAATGCAATACTTCAATAATCAATCGATTGTTACTTAAAACACCTATAATTTGTAACAATATGCAATTTACCGCAAACTTATCAATCTAAATGGCTAAAAATGTACTACTGTGTATACTGAAGCTGTCGTAGATAATAAGACAGAAATTGCAGCTATATACTTACTCGATCTGAGAATATTTTTTTCTCTTAAATTAACAAGAGGCTCGCCGGCCTTAGTTAAAATTAACCAGGGGCTCGCGTGAGCCCCTCCCCTCTAAGCTGAATAATTATAACTACTTCATTGCTAAAGAGCTGTGGGGTAAAAAAATATAGCATTATGTGCCTTTAAATTAAAATAAATATACAATTTAATAAAAATATATATACTTACTAAATTCTCTTTTTGCATAGTATATACATGTTGTCGAAATTACAACGTCTAAAACGGGACCTTTTTTTTAATTTCTATACAATTCAATACGTCCTTAACTATATTTTTTTTTCTAACTGACCAAATTGTTGAGCTGTTATTTAAATGTATTTCAATAATAATTTTTCGAAACAAAATAGTCCAATCTCCGAATTCATTTAAAAAAAAAAGATAATATTGTCTTTGAAATATTTTAAATGTTATGTATTTTTACTCTTGTAAAATGAACATTTTTATAATCAACTAAATTACTATGAAAATCACATTTAAATTTAGATTTTTTAAGACATAATTGAGTTCATTCAAAAAAATATACATTAACTTTTATCACTACGCAAATGTAATGAACCAATTTGACGTAAGCCACCGGTAATTAAGAACACTCATTTGATTAATTTGGTTAAAAATTAAAAGATCGTTAATTTTCCACAAATTTTATTACATAAATGAATAATTTATAAACAAAAATCTAGTGATGTCGAGTCGAAATCTTTATTTATTGTATTTAAATACCGAATTTTTAAAGTGATATAAATTATTTTTGATAAAATATTTGCTAAAAAAAACGACATATTCGTGGTGGGTTTATCAAAATCAAAGGTTATCTTTTGTAAGTCATGGAGAACAATTTATAAGCGTGCCAATCGCATTCATAAAACAGTATAATTAACCTAATTTTTATTTTTAAAAAACTGATCTATCACCCAAAAATATTGTTTATGCTTGTTTTTATTCATAACTGACCACGTACACTGCATAAAAGCGTTTGAATATTTTTATTTCAGTAAAGATGAAGCAATCATGTTATCAATGAAGAGTCAAATTTTACATTTCAATTATTTTATTATTATTTTGAAATTTTCTTAGTTAAACTCGATAATAATTTAAATTAGTTTGTGTATACATAGCTATTTCGGTAGTCAGCCAAGTCAATTTTTCATTATTATTCTCTTCAATCAAATCAATCTTTAACCAGTAATTTTGTATGTGATGTTTTGAATTCCCCAATCCCACCCATACTATTCTAAAAACGGGGCGTATCGAGAGCGATTAGCTAACCACTAGTCCTGTCCTAGCACTATCCTTATATTCCTACTCTCTTTGGAAAAAAGAGAGTTTGTGCAACTGAGTAACAATCAGTTCTCGTAGAAACACTTCTGTTGAGATAAAAAACTGTGTCGACTGTCGAGGCGTTGTATATTTTGATTGGACTTTACCTTCACTCCCCGTATATACCCACAAGAATAATTGGTAAGATACATAGTAATATGTCAAATCTAAGTTTTTTATCCACATCCTTTCCCAATATGGAGCATATGACTTCCTAATGGAGGTGTCTCAACTGATGGTTTTCTACTAGAACTGTTTGTTACTCAGTTGCTCAACCTCTCTATTCCGAAGAGAGTAGGAATAGAAGGATTATGAAAAGACAAGTGATTAGCTTATCACTCTTATACGCTCTTTTTTGAAGAGATGAAGGGTGGATGGGATTTTAAGACATCACATACATCCATGCCTTTGAACAAAAATATATAAATCAATTTATAAAAACTGTCCGTACTGGGAATCAAACCCGCGATCTCGGTAAATGAAGCCAACGACGTTGCCCACTTGACTACGCAGTCAGCAAATCTATTTTTAATGAAATATAAAAATTCGAAAAAAGCCTCTACTATACCACTGAAATTTGGTGTAGCCGGAGAGATTAGTTTAACACTAGTCTTGTCCTAGCTCTTCTGTTTTCAAAAAATAAAAGTTGAACAACTGTGTAACAAGCAGTTCTTGTAGAAAAAACATGTGTTGGAATAAACTTCATTTGAAGTCCATTTGCTCTACATTATTTTAACATTTTTCGATGTTTCAATACAAAAAGTGGGTTCAGTATCACTGTTTTCGTAATTATTAGGCCACTTTGCAATAAGCCGACAATTCGTCACAGTTCACGAATACTTTGAAGGTTTATTTATATCGAAATCGTATTGACATTAAAAATTAACTTTTTTTCTCAAAGTTTTACAAGATAAACATTTAGGCGTCGTGTGGAAATTGCCATGAACGTTTTTTTGGGGTTATCGGAATCAAACTTTGACTCCGATCATCCCGAATATCAAAATTATTGCCCGGAGACAGATATTTTTGCCGTTTGGAAACGTGATCAGCGTAATTTTGACTTAAAACAAAAGTTTATAAATTAAATACGGCATCCAAACAATACGGAAGACAATCTAACAAGGAAATCGCATTTTTTATCACTCATAAAATAGCCAACAACTTTTATCTTTGAATAATTCTAGAATGATCGAATAAAACAATGATAATTGAAAAATAAAAATAGATCAACTTCAATAAGCATACTGTTATAGTCATTACGTATATGTTACGTTTATACTTTCCTTCCAAAATAAATGTAACATTTGATTAATTCAATACAATCATGTTTGATGTGTGATCATAGTTTTTTTTTAAAATTCTAATTTAAAATACATACTTTCCTACTTTAACTAACTGTTACTTTAGGATTTGTGCTGAGTTATGTGTAGGGTTTGCTATACGGATATTACCAAAAACGGTATCACGGTATTCACGATGTTTTTCATTATCAAAATACCGGTTTTAAAACTGTACAAATACTGAATTGAAAATCAGCCAACATAGAATCTTAAATGTATATAATATGTTGATAAAATTGTTCACGTTGAATTAACCCTCCAGAGACGAGAGCTTTTTTCCGATAAAAAAAATATTTTCTAAGCCATATTGAAGTCACGGATAACTTTTATTGCTATCCAAAATTTAAAAAAAAAAAACGCCAAGTCGTTGTATAGAAACCCCGCATGACTATATGGTCATGCTCATCCTTTTATTACCGTGTAATATTGAGTACGGACAGTAGTAAGGACAAAAGTGACCGGATGGGCTTGCAAACATTCGGGGTTGAAATATAGCTAAACGTGATTTTTTTAAAAATATTTACAATTTGATCTCTTTAGATCAACATAATTTCAAAACAAATATATTAGCAAAATAACTGTAAATAATTTTATGTTTTTATAAAAAAATATCTAACAGTTTCAAAAAGTAAATTAAAAAAAACGGAAATTCAAAAAATCACATGTGCTTTTGGAGACCGTTCCTGTTCCCACGGCTGATGACTAACTGTAGTCCGTACCCTTCTTAACCAAATATGAGCGAAAGCAACGATATTCAGGTAGAAAAAGTATGAATAGTGGGATCAATAGACAACGGTGTTTTACGTGACCATATGGTGACGCTCGTCCTTGGAGGGTTAAGTTATTTTAAATATGTTAACAGTTGTATCTAGTAGTGATAGCTTCCAGAATTACTGAGCCTTTCAATAATGTAAAATTATTTTTAAAAAAACAGTAAGTTATTTGTAAAAACGACCCTTTTATGATTATGATCCATTATTTAATGACAGTATTTTTTTTATGAAATATTGAAATTTTTATAAAATAGTATTTATTAACTCTCCTGGCATTGCAATCTCAATAAGCCGTTTTTAAATGTTATTTTAATTTTATTTTTGTAATATCGGTATTAACAAAACCGGTATTTTATATATATTTTTTTTAAGCCATGTCCGCTCCCAATGTGGAGCATATGGACTCCTAATGGAGTTTATCTCAACAGAAGTGTTTCTACGAGAACTGCTTGTTACTCAGTTGCTCAACCTCTCTTTTTCTAAAGAGAGTAGGGATAGAAGGATAGGGGCTAGGACAGGATTAGTGGTAAGCTAATCGCTCTCGATACGCCTCGTTCGTAGGATATGATGGGTGAAAGGGGGGAATTCAAGACATCACATACACCCATGCCTTTGAACATAAATTCATTATTATTCATTATAATCAATTTATAAATTGATTTTATATGAAATACCGAAATATTAGTATTAATAAATTCGTCCGGTATTGAAATCTCTAGTTGAGTCATTAAATCATCAATTTCATAGTAAATGTACACAGTAAAAAGAAGACAAGATTTTTCATTGAAAGGTTTGCCATACCAAAACAAAGGCAATGTAATGTAGATCATTGCTGCATATTTAGTTTAATACTGCAAAAATGTAAAATAAATCATTATTGATGAAGAGTTTTCAATTAAAAAAACGTACGTAAGACTTTTCAAGATAAAGTATCATTTAAAAAAAATTACATACATATTAATATATACCAAGATATTTTTGACCTTATTTTAAACCTGGTTTTTTTTAAATATATAAAGGGTTACATTTCAGTAGCGAAGAATTCGTTCGGATACATTTTATACGTGATAAGCTGTTAATGAGGTAATTTATCCGCGTTCAATTGTATGCGATAAATTTTCCTAAAACGAAGATTCTGCAACATTGACTATAAACTTTTTTTATCTTTACAGAGTACATAGCACAAAAAAAGCCAGTGCTTTATATACGAATATCAGCCATATTATAACACGACTAATTAATATTTAAAATATATGCCAAACGGACGCGTAATAAAATTTATAAATATCTAATTAGGTCCTCCATGAGTATTTATAATTGTTATATGTAATTCCAGAAAAAAAAACTTATCAGTAATAATAAATATGTCAGAATCCTTTATTGCATTATTGCTATGGTGAGTATACTGTCCTTTGTAGAGTACGCTAAATTAATGATAATAAAAATATAATCATTCACATGACATCGTGAAGCGGAAATATTTTATCGAAGCAGGAAGTTTGCCGGATCTCTGTGAAGTTTTAACGATTACTGTTTCTAGAATATTCCTTGTTGTTTTATAAATAAATTCTGAATGAATCGCTGAATCACCGAATCAAGCACCCTCACGCTTCTTCTCGTTGAATTCATCACATTTTTTTTGCGAATCGATCACGACTATCTAAACGCAAATTCGATAGCTTTCGCATTGAAACTACAATATTTGGTTAATTTGTCTCGAGCGTGGGGATTGCAAGACCGGTATTACCGAAACCGGCATCCTGATATTCATGGTGTTTTTCAACACCGGTATTTCGGTGCTGAAAATCAACTAATATCAAATTTTACATGTATAGACAGACATCTTCACATATGTTTATGAAAAATCTTCGCGGTGAATTAAACTATTTTGAATCTGATAATAGTTGTATACAATAGTGAGGATTTCTGAATTTATGAGCTTTTCAATGTTTCACAATTATTTTAAGAACCTTACCGTAAGACGTTATTCGTGGAATTTGTTTCAAATGTTTTGAAAACCACCCATTTATGATTATGATATATTTTTTAATGACAGTATTTTATAACAGATATTGAAATAGGTAACGTTTTTGATTTACTCGCTTGATGTTGCAATCCCAGATGGCCGTATTTTTTTTCTCGCTTTATTTGAACTATTTTTAAATACAACTGGTATATTCGACTGATATTGGAATCCGTATTCGAGCGGACCGGACCTTTCCTTTCAAATTGTATCTGTTTATAAAATACTTTTCCAATAAATAACTTTAAATATTAACGTTGATGTGTTGTACTGTCAAAAATAAAATACGAAATAAAAAAACGACAGTTACTTCATTAATAAATATTATTTAAGCACATACAATCTTCGAGGTTTCCGATCTAGACGGAAAAACGCTTTCAGTGACACTGACATTTATTTATGAAAACAAATAGTAAATTATTGATAAAACAAGTGAATGTTTTAATTAAGCTAAGTCTTTGGTGTAAAAAAATATGACAACAATATTTTTGTTGCGATGTACAAATTTGGTGGGATAAATAGGTCGATTTTCCCCTAGCTGCTATATATCACTTATGGTTATTGTAGTATCATTAAAAAGCTATATTTAAATTAACTGAAACAATCTTTACGTGTACTTTTTTGTTAATTGTGCGATTTCTCATCAATAAATTTCGCTGTCAAGGCTCTTTCAAAAAAATGATTTTTCAACTGAATAATTCTTCTTCTTTGGCCATGTTCGCTCCCATGTGGAGCATATGGCCACCACGCGGCACCTCCATATTTCCCTGTCTCCCGCCAATAGCTTTGCTTCCTCCCATGACATGCCAGCATGTCTCAGTTCCGCCGAGTACATCCTATGGATTGTACCCGACGGACGTTCGGGACGCCGGAATCCCACCGGTCGAAAGAAGAGGCAGGCAGGATTGATTTCTGAGTCCTAGTCATGTGCCATGATTCGCAACCGTAAATCATTACCAGCAGAATGCAAGCTTTGAACAAGTGGCATTTGGTTTTAATCGAGTACAGCTGTGTGTCCCAAACATTCCACATTGAGATGAATGTGGCTCCAGCCATTCTTAAACGAATGGTGAGATCGTTTTTTGTACTACCGTCTTCGGGGATATGTACGCCGAGGTATCTGAAGCTGTCAACCCTCTCGATGATCTGTCCCGCGCTGGTAAGGGTCCTATCAGAGTCATGACAGGTTTGGTTTTCAACTGAATAGGTGCCTAAATAAATTTGATACAAAATCAATGAGTAGTTATCAAATCAATGTAACCGACCGGTCCAATCGCGGACGGACTGGCTGGACTTGCTCATCTCCATACATTACCAGAGGATGCAACCACCATTCTGGTATATAAATAATTCCACATTTACAGACTGGCCCAGTCTGAGTCTGAGTCAACCGGCTAAGCTGGAAGGATTGGTTTGACAATTTGAAGCCGAAACATTTTGGAATATTTCAGAGTGTCTGTAAAAATAGCTTATATTATGGTCTTATAAGAGAAAGCTTATAGCAATTTCTCTGTTTAGTTACTAAATTATAGGCAGAGCAGAAGTAATATAAATTCAGTTACACGTAGTACTAAAGTCAATACAGGAAAATAAAGATATCAAATCTTTCAAAGCAATTGAGCGGATGCTGTAAGTCTGTTTACAGCGAAGACATCAAAAGGTCATAAATATCATTACGATTCTGTGAAAGAATTCTACTCTCTAATTGTATGTATGTATATGCACATGTAGCTTATCGAAGCGATACAATATAAAAAAATAAAATTTTACTTCAATATCTAAAAATCAAATATACCACATACTATACATAGTATAGTTACAAATGTAAGTACATAAAAATATAAATTATCCAAAACACTTTACATTCGTTTACGTAAAACTTTGCAAACAATACAAGATGTTTGAAAAAGTATTTGGTGACTATGATTGCTTTGGGCCTCAGATAAAATCTCAATGAGCAGCATGTAGCCCGTGAGCCACAGATTGGGTATCGCTAATGGCTTAAATCATATATGGGCAACCACCAGTCCTCCGATCTATTTTGTCCGGCCCTGATTCATCTCGGCGAAGTATTAGAGAAAGAAATTAATAGCTCTAGGGAGGGATTAAATAATGTAGATGAGACGGGCTAATAATGTAGATGAGATTATTATTTAATTGTTTTTTTTACTTGTAATTATACCAATTCTTTGTATTTTATTAACCTTTATTAATATTTATATATTTGTCATTATTATTTATTGTTGCCTTTCAAATTGTACCTAAATAAAATGTATCTTAACTGTATTATTGAGGAGATATTATCTTCGGTGTGATACAGAAAAGAAAAGAAAAAAGTTTATCAAGAAAAAAAAAAAAGGTGAGACGGGTGCTTGCAATAGCTCCACTCTACTAGTTCATGATCACCACCATATATGAAATAGCAACGTGTTTTATTTAATTTAATATAACTTTATTTTGATCAATAATTTGGTCCGGCCCTTGACTCGGAGACAGAATAATAATTTGGCCCTAGACCTAGGAAAGGTTGCCCATGCCTGACTTAAATAGAAGTAACAGTCAATTTCGTACACAACAAATCCATTCTAAATACGCTTCATTCAACTAACTTTTCCAATTCTATACTTTCATTACCCATTACGAAAAGTTAAAATATTAAATTAAATATATTTATAATACCAAACAATAGCCACAAGACTACGTTTTTTAATTAAGCGGTAAAAATATTTTCCCTGTACTTTTTACTTAATGTATTTAAATAAACTATGGATCATAGTGGACGTTCATTTATAAATAATCAATAGAATAATTAAATATAACTTTCGTCGCAGCAAAATAAATGTATCTCAATTTTGTTTTGAATTAATTATAGCAAATTTTCAGACTCGGGTTGTTTTGCCGAGGTCTTAAAAAAAGGCAAGTTTCAAAAAAAGCTCATGCGGAGCTTTTTTTACGAACGAATTGGGCTTAAGCCGTAACTGACAAGGTCAAAAAGGTTACATACAAAACCAGTTTTTTCGCAAGTCTGACTGTTTGCGGTGCCCTACGTGAATCATGGCGCAGAAAAGTGACATAATTGTACGAATATGTAAATATTATTGATAAATAGTTTGTACATATTTCGATATTCGTGTATGTTTATATTGTATTATTTGGGAAAAGATTGCAGGGTGCTGGAGGAAACTCGCAAGAGCTCATGCTAACTTCTTGCTAAATTTTAATTAGGCCAAAACAATATTCTCAGATATATATATGCTCAAAAAATAAAACAATCATTTGCAGTTATTCCACTTTTTATTTAATTTAATCAGGACCGATTTCGTTCATGATGAGAATTATCATCAGTTGATCATATTAAATCAAATTGGAATTCGTACAAACGAGTATGTTTTTTATATAACTCCTTTCCACCAAGTATTGACAGTAAACACTCTAAAAGTAATTGAGAATAGTTGATATCGAAATAAGTCAGTGGCAAATACATATTGAAAATTAATATCGAGTCTTCAGCAATAAATTTACCATTAATAAAAACACAATATTCCTTTGTACTTTATTCCACTTTATTTAATAGGTCAGGACCGGTTTCGCTCATTGCGATCCTGCCCCGGTCCTGACCTACAAAATAAAGTGGAATAAAGTACAAAGGAATATTGTGTTTTTATTTATATAATGCCTTTCCACCAAGTATTGACAGTGAACAACCTAAAAGTGATAAATTGATCACACATAAAATTACTGATATTAAGTATTAACAATGTTACAGTAATGTTACAGTAATATAAAAATAAATAATAAATATGTAAAGCTTGTGAATTTTTCGTAACATTTCCTACTGTGCTTTAACGGTGTGATAAATTTATCCATATCGGATAAACAACAAATTGAAAACTAATATTGTTTAATTTCATTGTAAATCAAAAATCGTTTACTCTCAAACTCTCTCTTCTCCAAGTCAAACAAATCTCGCTTGCATGGAAAGCATCTTCAGATTGAATATCCACAGTTCACTTTTTAAGCACTCTAAAATTATTATTTAAAAAGTGGTTAATTCTTAATTTAAATTAAAAATCAACGACAACAACGTTACCGCCAAATATAATATTACTTCCAATGCACATCTGTTATTATTTTGAATTCAGCTTGAGCGGTAAATGTGGTCTTACACATGTGCAACGTTGTTCCTTTTCTTTTTTATCATCCTCCCAATCTCTCACGAATGCACTGGTTACAAGGATGACGTCACATGTGTTGTTTTGCTTTTCAGAATCAGCGTCTAGATTTTTTTAAACTGACAACACAACAGTAGACAGTTTTGTCTAGCTGGCGGCCCATTTCAAGAGCTTTTATAAAGCTATCTTTTTATATGAAGGGAGCTTAACAAGAAAATGTATGCACGTTTTAATGGCATGATGTTTACGTTAATTTTACGATAAATTAATTTTAAATAAATTATTATTTTTTGTGTTCAGCTTTGAACTTTGTAGTTCTGTAATAATCGGTGTTTTTTTTAACGCGATGTACACACATTCGCTTAAATAATAATAAAATAGATTTCGATACAAATAGTTCACATTAAGTATGTAGATGATAATACATCAAAACTGGAGCAGACGAGCGAGTCACGAATGACGAGATCGCTCATAAACTACATTTTGGTGACCTTAAGGATAGGTCAAGTGACCTAATAATAATTATATTACAGTATGGCCAGTTAAGCAATTCGATTAATGCCACATATTTTTCATAAACATCGGTTGTATTTTAATGATTATTGTGTTTATTAACTCTGATAAATATTTAAAAAAAAAAAAAACAATTTACGGATTAATAAATTAAAACCTCTCCACAATGAAAACTTATATCAAGCAATTTATTATATTATTTTATACTTGGTTAATATCTATAACATTGACCACCAGACTTATAGTTTATATAACAACATAAACAATATTGCTTCGTTGCCTATATGTACTACAAAATGTATTCGGCGTTTAAATTACGTATAGTTATTATTTTGTTATAAAAACAAAACGCATTTTTTAAAACTAATTTCATAATTAATCAAATAATCCGTTGATAATGCTTGTCTTGAACGAAACTGTCTGTAATCAGTTGGTAAAATTACTGTAGAAATAGTTTCTTAGTTTCAAAACCTACATTACTCCAAAAACCAAAATTGTTGGTATAATCAAAAAAAACTGCTGTAAGCTTTTTGTATTTGAGTAGGTTTTAAAACTAAACACGTTTTTTAAAATGCGATTTCTCTGTACTTAGAGAAGTTTTGAAATTGTAAATTCATTGATTGTGTGGATATTGAAATAGAGAACAAGTTGGCATCAAAATTTTAAGAAAAAAAAACAAAATTGGTCATTAGGTAGGTTTTGAAATCGAGGTCCTTAAATGCTTTCTAGTTTTTTTAACACGATCGACATTAAAATGAACACTGAAAGTTATTATAATATTGACAGTTATGTACATATATGAAGCTTTTTTTATTCGGAGTATACACCCTTCAGATTTCTCTTTCACCTTTCGACATATTTGTTATCTCTCAACATTAATGTTCAGCATATCTGGATTATCTTTTATAAATACACCACATATATATAGAATAAATTATCCAAAGGTCTTCCAGATCACCTAAATTTCACCGATTGGAAAGATAAGAAAACCGTCTTAATGTTATCTAGTTGAGTTTTCAAAGATTAAGAAATCAATCAATTACTAAATAAATATACCGAGCTGATTGTTTAAAAACGTAGGAACAGTATCTGCTTTATTTCCCATTCATAATTGTAGGATATATTAGAATAAGTATTTACCAAAATTTAAGCTTTTACAAATATATTTCATGATAAAAATAACGTTCTTTATTTTGTCTATCTATGATAAGAAACAATTAAGAGCCTTAAAGCAATCATAAAAATATTTTTATTTTTTTTTACCATGTCCGCTCCCCAATATGTACCATATGGACTCCTAATGGAGTTTATCTCAACAGAAGTGTTTCTACGAGAACTGCTTGTTACTCAGTTGCTCAACCTCTCTTTTTCCATAGAGAGTAGGGATAGAAGGATAGGGCTAAGACAGGGGTAAGCTAATCGCTCTCGATACGCCCCGTTCATAGGATAGGATGGGTGAGAGGGGGGAATTTAAGACATTACATACATCCATGCCTTTAAACAGAAATTCATAAATCGATTGAAAATTCAATTTATAAAACTGTCCGAACCGGGATTTGAACCCGGGCCCTCCGTAGCCGAAGCGAACAACGTTGACCACTCGACCACATAGGCGGCAAATATATATATATATATATATTTAACATAATTAATAAAGCATTGAGTGAAAAAAACGCACTATTGTTGTTCTGAAATAAGTTTTTGAAACGGTGCAAGAAATATTATTGAAACGGTGAATTATTCAAGTGATAAAATATAATAATTACTTCATTTGAAACGACATTTATAGTTATTACGTTATTTTAATATAGATTATAGCGTACAGTTTAACCTCTGCGTCTTTAATTGACGTAATTATTTGGTGTATTAATAAAAACAAAGCGCTCTTAACGAGAAAACATTTTTATGCACCGACAGCACATTTTGCGGTTCCGATAAAAAAAATACTGATAATGCCAAAACATGCCAGACGTTTTGAAATGAAATTAACAAAAATCTTAAAGTTTGCTGACAATAAAGTTTTTTACAGTATTATCAGTTTTAATAATAAAAGCTTATATTTGCGTTATTATAAGTGTGCGCCGCACACCCGCAAAATTGTGCATGCAGCGATATATTTAAAATGCATTAGTAGACGGCAGTATGTGTATTATTCTGTATGTTTTTGGCAAGACGTCCAATATTACGGCGCTTTTGATTAAGTTAATAACTACATATATTCGTTTGCTGTATTTTTTTTACTCGAAAATGAAGTCTTACATTGTTGTATTTGTCTTTTATCACTTTTTAAGTACTCTCTGTCTATTTTTGGCGGAAGAGCCATAAAAATAGCAACATTTTTGTTTAATTTAATTTCTATGCAGATAACGAGTATCAAAATTTTGAAATTTTTCTGAATCTCCGTTTTCAAACTGTGGTTTTTTGCAAATGACCCAATTTTTTAAATGATTTCATCAAGAGATATGATTGAATTTGAAGCTTTCATATATCTTATTAGATATGATTTAAGTAAAATAAAATTAAGGGTTCATATGTTATTTTCATAAAATATGTTCAGAATAGTTGAGGAGCAAACATTCAAAAAGTGATTTGTAAAAAAAAAATGACGTTTAATATTAGTTTTGTTAGTCTATACCAGAGGTGGGGAACCCGCGGCCTTTTGGCCACTCTGGTGCGGCCTTCTGACCAATTCTGGAAAAACGAGGTTTGGAGATATCTGGGAAAAAAGTGTAGCAAATTCCTCGGTGAGCTAAAAAAAAACGATGTTTGGAGATATCTGGGGAAAAAGTATAGCAAATTCAGGATTTCAAATTCCTCGGTGAGCTAAAAAAAAAACGAGGTCAGGAGATATCTGGGGGAAAAATATAGACGAAAAGTAAGGTAAGGGATTGAATATTAGTCAATCTCGTCCTATGTTTACTGCGGCCTTATGTCGAATCAGAAAAATGAATGCGGCCTTTAGAGAAGAAAAGGTTCCCCGCCTCTGGTCTTTTACTAAAATCTATGAATGGAAATCATAATTAGTGCTTAAAATTGACACATTTCAAGCAAACCGTATTTTTTCCAACACTTAAATCCTAGCTCTGTATGTGTGTAAAAACAAACTTTTTGAAAGTTTTCTCTTCAGTTTTTCTAACTCAATGATTCAAACATCTTACATACAAATTGATCCACAAAATACAAAGTACAAAAATCACTAGGTATAACATAAGAACACTAGACAAGTTTAGATTGCAGACAATTAAATACCACTGAGAATGTGGGAATGGGTTTTTTCCGCACTTCCAAGTATCAATTGCAAAATTACAAATACAATTCATTATAGGTCTAATTTAATAATTTGTATTATGACGGCACAACTATGGTTTCAAATTTCGAATGTTATACATTGTGTAGTATTTGTTTTCATTTATGGTGTGGCACGTTGCAAAAAAGAGCATTAATTGTTATACATTTGCGCCCTACATTTATAAAGTAAGAAGGCAAAATTCCAATTCCTTATTACTTATACAGCTTCTTTATCTTCAAATTTAAAGCGAATATAATGCTATCGTATTACGCCATTGTATTATTTGTTTTTTTTTAATTTGACACTCTGGAGTCGATAAACCATTGTTATTAAGTATTGATATTTCCTTATAAACAATGGTATTATATTTCTCATCGATTATCCAATCAAATCAATAAGATATCCTGTTCGCAAACCCTCCATTAGGTATCCATGAAACAAAACACTGCAAATTTCGTAGAATTATAAAGTCATATTTAAAATTATCCGATTTAAAGTGCAGTACACAATAATACAATAATTTATTAAACATTTCTTATCTCGGCCAGCGGTTATCAGTTTTGAATGCAACAGGGATGTATCTCTTATAAGTTGTATTTTAAATCAAATTTATTGCGGTGTAAGTCATTGCGGTTTGTAGATATGTCATAAATTATATATTTTTTAAGCGTTATGAGCTTCTGCGCCGAATCTTAGGGTTCGAGTCCCACTACGAACAGCATTTTCGCGATCGCGTAAGATTTAAGCATGGGTGTTTGTGATGTCTAAAAATTCCTTCCTGCCTTTTCCGGTTCTTTAATAATTGGGCGTAGCGAGAGCGATTAGTTACCCGCTAGTCAGGTTCTCGCCTTATGATTACATCTCTACTACTCTCTTTGAAAAAGATATATGCTCCACATTGGGAGCGGGGCGGGTATGATAAAAAATCATATCATAGCCAGTTCAGATCATTACAAAATGCTGTAGAATCAGTACAAAAGTTTTGCTTTATTTGTATACATCAAAATAATTAATTACATTTTTACAAGATGATTGGAAAATTAGTTATATATGAGCTCTCTAGTGGTGAAGTGAGCCATCTAGTAAAATAGTAAAACTTTTTTCTTGAACTTCTAAGTGTTTTGGCATATTTTGCATATTTTTATTTTATGGAGATAAATATATTGCAATGTGTTTCAACTGAGGTTACTTCACTTATACGACTCCTTAAGTCGTGTAGAATATTGAAATGCGTCTAACTTTTTTTAAAAACACCAATTCACTCCACCTCTAATAAGCCCATCATTATAATATCTGAAAACATCTCCCGATGTAATACGTTCATCAAACTGGTAACTAAAACTATCTCAAGATTAGTAGGAATCAACAAGTAAAACCCTGCTACATATTTTAATTCATTCTAAAACACTTATTACGTTCAACTATTTAGCAATCTTCTTGCAGCTCTGAACTCAGCTCAGATTAATCAAAACGATGTCTCGTGAAATAATAAAAATTGCAATGCATTATGGCATTATGCAGTGTGAAGATTTTGAACGCAACTTTTAAATTGAAGATTGTTCCACTTTACACAAGTTATTAATGAGTTAATAACCAGAACAAATAATCGCATAACACTGCAACAATAGTGTAACGCATTACTTAAACGTATATTTTATAAACTTTATTTATTTAAAAAAAAATATAGTAAAAAGCTAAATATCTTTTAGCGCAGTGGTTTTTAGCTAGGGGTGCGAGAAAGCATATTCAGAAGTGAGGAAGATGTTCTATTTTGACATAATTGGATCCATTAGAAGTGAAGCGAGCCAAGTGCTTTTTTAGAAAAAATATGTTAGATGCGTTTTAATATTCTGCTCGTCTTAAAGTATCGTAAAAGTGAAGTAACCTCAGTTAATACTCATTGTAATAGGGCAATCTCCGTAAAATATAAGTATGCAATCCACCAAACTTTTACTTTATTTTTTCAATCAACTTGAGGGAAAATGACTATTTCCAAACTATTACATTTTAATTAAAACATTTTTTTTTGTCTTTATAGTTTTGTCAATGTATGTGATTTATTTTGAAATGAGCAACAGTATTGATTATTAGTTATATACCTATATATAATAGTTTATATTCACATTATGAAAAAAACATTGTTTATGTTTATTGCTTTGCAGTGTACAAAATTATTTTAAAAAATATAGCTAAAATTGTTAATCGGCAAGAATGACACAAAAAGCGTCAAAAAATCTACTTTAATACTTACAAAAAGTACTCATCTGAACACACTCACATCCACGTTACGGCAGCAAAAACGAATTTCAATACGAGATACTCGACACCTTAGTGAAAGCTCTACACTTGGATGTAGGTAAGAAGGCCTTCAGGCCTTCAAAAATGCAAAGATTCAGAATACAACAATACCTTAAATTAACTCATGTTGGTGTATTTTTAAACTGAGAGAATTATATATTCACGCTTTCAAAGATACAATTTTCCTCATCAAAATTTGATGCGACGGAAGTCCAGAGCAATGAATTCACTGATTATCTGTTGCACATGCGTCGTACTAGCTTTGATTGTATTATCATAGCAATAATTAAACATATAACATAGTATGATTACTTTTCGCTTACCGGTGATGATCTTTGAGCACTTAGGTTTACTTATTGCAGAATTTGGGTTTTGAGCAGATTACAGATAACAACAAGCTGAACAAATTTAATATTATTATTTAACTCGAGAGGTTGATCAATTATTTTTGATATTCTAAGCCGGTTGCTAACATAATTATTTAATGTTCAAAAAATATATTTGAACGTTATTGTAAAAGCAAATTAAATTGCAACCAAAACTTTACAACAAAAATTAGCCGATCAAAGCAGTAAGCACGTTTTTATCTTTAGAATTACTATAATTTTGCTTTGATTTAATAGTTCAAATTATTTTAAAAATATATACAACTTTGTACAACTATTATTATTAAATAAATAGTCCAACTAGTGTGTTCTATAGCTCACTGAAAGCAACAGTAAGAAAAATGAAATATATCGATTTTGAGATAAGTATGCCAATCGATTACTGAAAGCTTATCTTACAGTAAAGTTCTTAGTGAAAAACTGAGACATTTTAACAGCCATTTACGCTCATTAAAAATCAATATCCACCTTCATATTTATTGAAATTATCGTGCAAACGTCACAGCATCAGCAGTATAAGTGGAATAACTAATACAAATAAAACTATACAAAAAGCAAACTATTATCCTCTATGATAAACTAAAGAAACTAAATGTAAAATGTTTTCACTATTTTAAAAGAATGAAACAAAACTAAAAATCCTATTATCTCAACACTAGTATTTTCGATTTATCTCACTGTTACTTTTATATAGCGATATATCTAATTAAAAAAAGCTTTGGATCGTTTGCGACAGTCTTCTGAAACATCTAATAAAATAATCATAAATAAAACAATTTTTCGGGTCATTGACGTCTTCAATGCACTGTAGTTAATACATGTGCTGACGAGTTTCTAGATGAAGTTCGAAGAGTTATTTAATCTCGATCGGCTCTAATGTTAACGCCATTTTTCATTGATAGACATAATCCACATATTCTATTATTTAATACTACATATCTTGTAATATGATGATTTCTTCATAATATAATCTCAACTGGAGAATATTCTGCCTTGCAATTTAATTACAATTTTACTTACAGTGTTAGTTTAGTTGCTAACGTTTTGTTCTCTGGAGTCTAGCAAGAGTCTAGAGCAGCGGTCGTTAACATTATTTGTGAGACGGGCTCTACGAATGGCTAGAAAGGTCACTTAATATGGATGAGGCACTTGGAAAGTTTGTGTACAATCAAAATACACTTAATTACAAATTAAGTGTTTGTTCATCCATACACTTCATGTCATGTGTGACTATTTTTTTCATCGGTAGCTCTACCCGAACAAGACAGCGATGTAACTTCACCGGCAAGAAGGAGAATAGTAACACCGCCTACTTTTTTAAGAGTATACTCTATAGAATCTAAAATTTCGAAAGAAGATGCTCGATGGAATTACAATATTAATTTTGAATCGTTCAAATTGTTTACATTTTCATACGTTTTGTTATTAACGACTCAGGTATCGCCTATCGGCATATTCAAGCATTCAAGTGCCCGATTGTGGATCTTTTCGATTCAAATTTATCACATATCGACTGTGGAAAGGAAAAAGGACGTATCCCATACATAGCGAATTTTACATGAGGCACAAAAAATGTGCTTTGATGATTTTGGGCCATATGCAAATTATGAAATATACACAACCTTGAAGTGCACGGAGACTTCTAAGCTGGTGTTTAATTGACATAATCTTATATTCATTAAAGAAATTGTCTGGGAAAAAACCTTTTTTTCAGTCTTTTTTTATGGTTTCAATTTTCACAAGCTCATCTTTTTTTAAAATTAAAAGCTAAAATTAGATACTAATTCGGCATTTGCAGCTTATATCCTTTTGATAGAACGTGTATCAAGTTTGATAAATTGTGATTATCGAAAAAAAACTGTGTGTTACGTCCTTTTCCCTTTCCAAAGTCGATAATTTATAGTACATCATTCATGTGAAATGATTGGGAAATTCTACAGAAAAAATAAACTGTGAATAATAAAGTATTATCACGACAGGTTCACTTCGGGAAGGAAATTTAAAAGCTTACATATGTATATATGTATGTTATCTTTATAATTAGAATAAATAAAATATGGAAGATTCATAATAATCAGTATTCAAATACGTAAATAATATTTAATTGTCTATATACATCATTTTCAATTGCGTAAATTAACACGGTATCGATTATTGACAATACATATTTGAACTGTTTAAAAGTCGAAGGGTAAAGCTCTTCATTTTCGTCCTTCTCGATTACCCGATCGTGAATTTAAATCACAATTTTATAATTCGCGTCTTCTATCAATTTAGCATTAACACAATCACACAATTATAATGTGCCAATTGCCATAGCTAAATTTATGAACGAGATTATTTTTTAAAGTCAATGCAAAAAAAAACAAATATTTGGGTTCTCTTTTACATAGACAACTGAATTGTTTATCTACTATATATTATTTCCTTGTAACCCAAATCCCAAACCAATAGTGAGTTGGTTTTATTTATTTTACGCATGTTTACATTTACTCCGATGAATCTCAAACTGTCATCTTTTTTTTTATACATTTATAGTTGTAGTTTGATATAACGATTTCATTTTAATATTATTTTTTACGACCGCTGTAGCCGAGTGGAATTTCGGAGAATTTATCGGTATAGCCGGTATAACAAAAAAAGTTTAAGCTAAGCAAAAATATAATCAATTGGAACCGCAATACCGGGTGAGTAAATGAAAGTAGGTGTTTTTATATTGTTTATATATTATTTTTATTCGATGTCCGCTTATAATGCGGAGCATATGGCATCCTAAATAATATATCTCAACCGAACCTTTTTCTTTCGAGAACGAGAACAGCTTATTGTGCAAAGTCCATACTAATTAAAAGTTGAACACCATTGATACAGGACATTTTGGTACATGTCTCTTGACTGTGTACCTACTGCGCACGATTTACGTAAGATGAGTGCGTAACAATTTCATTTAGATAATTATATTATTTTTAATAAATGTATATAAGTGGCCATTTCAGGATAAATGATTTATTAACCACATAAGCGATTAAACATAAATATTGAATCGTGTATTTATATTATGTTGAGCCTAAAACTGCTATTTTATCAATTATAATTAAGTTCAGTGCTTTTTAAAAAAAATGTGCCAGAACTCACTTCTTGTCAAAAAAAAAAATCCAATCCATATCCGTTCCATATATGAAGCATATGATTTCCTAATGAAGGTTTCTCAAAAGAAATTTATTTTAAGAGAACTGCTTGTTAATCAGTTTCTCAACCTTCCTTTTTTGAAATAGTAAAGATAGGGCTAGGACAGGACTAGTGCTTAATTAATTGCTCTAGCTTTGCCTCGTTGATTTTTGGATTAGAAGGGTGGGAGAGGATTTAGATATCACAAACACCCACGCCTTCGAACATTATTTGAACTTAAACTTTTCCGTTTGTGAAATGAATAATATGACGCATTTCGTTTTCATTTAGTTCTTGGAGATTTATTTCACTTTTCAACATATTGAAAGACTGATTTTCTTTTGCTAATTTATATTATGCAGCTCGAATTTTTTGCTGTTATTACTTTTCTGCAAAAACATGATTTATAAATTCTCCCTAAAAAATAAAAAGTTTTTAAAGCAAAGTAAATTTAGTTTTTTGGGAAATATTGATTAGAAACATTAAAATGACGATTAAAAAAGGTGCCGAAACGCCGTTCTACCGCGTTACACGAGAAAGAAAGAACTGTTAAGTTAATTGATAAACACATGCAACATATTATACATCGGAACTAGAGTTGGAATTGAAGTGTTAAGTGATGTTTTAAATCAAATATACAGCGGAACTCTGGCTACTCCTTATTATTTTATTTTTTTATTGACAGAACAACCATCTAATAGTATTCTTTTTTACGTTGAGCGACAACTACAACCTTTCATGAGTTGTCTTCGCAAGTTGTTATGCGATACGCTGTAATGTTACGGGTTTGACCCTAACATATGTTTTCCTCGAACTTCGGCATGCCGGCGCAGCTTTATGAAGCTTTCGCGCGGAACGCCTTACTTTAAGAAATAAACTGCTTCAAAAAAAGGCTAAATATCTAATAAAATAATTATACATCTACAATAATTTAATAACACAAAGATAAATAGGAAATCAATAGAAAGATCGAAATTTCTCTGTTTCAATTTATTCGCAGATGGACATTGAAATGAAATGAAAATAAATATTTAATTATTACTCTTTTATTTTTTTTGTGGTTTCCAAATAAATAAACATATATGAAGTAATGTTAAAATTTATTTATAATGATGTTCATACATTAATACTTTTATTACTAGAAGTTTTTAACAAATTTACTTATCGTCAATATTTGTTAAAAAATAATTTTAATCTATCCTTCGTGCTGATAATTAATTATATTACTGAATTATTTATTGATAGTAATATTATAGTATGGCCAATGTTGAGCATTTAACGTTCGTTTACATTTCGTATTCACAGTCCATCAGGGGACGAGATTTCCCAATAATATGTGCATCATTTTTTAAACATGCTGTCATTTCGTCTGTCTAAATTCATCTGCATTTAATAAATATAATTTAAATAAAACGCATCTTCCTCATTAAATGTGGTGGTAGAAGCAGCGCTTGTTACAGGAAAGCTTTCAAAAGCTCATAAAGTTTGATTATTTTATTAAATAAATTTACAGTATATACAGACAGCATTGTGGATTTTTTTATTATAATGACATGGGTATATCATCAAACTAAATCATTCCAATTTTATGTGTATAATAAACAGTGATTTTTAAAAAAAAAAACCTGGAACTCACTTCTTGTCAAGATTTTTACTAATGATTTGTTATTCTAACCCTTATCCGTTCCCGTAGTGAAGTATATGTTGTCCAGTTTTCAACCTATATTTTTTAAAATTAATATTTCAAGCATTAGAGCCCTGGTTATGGTCTCAGAGTAAGTTCATGTAAATAGTATTACATACTTTGTAGTATGGCATTAATATACGAGTGTTACGGTACCCATAACATTACAATCAGAAGAAATCTAAGATAGGGACGAACACCTAATGGTTGATATAAAACAATGCCGAGAAAAGGGTGCCTGAACAAAGCTCTACCACGTCACATTGTAAAAAGTCATGATTTTAAAGCTTTACTGCAATACATTTTTTTACTGTTTTAAAAGAATTAAACCAAAAATTTGCGGCTGAAAATTAAATGGTATCGTTGATACTAATGGCAATGAGGTCAATGCATCCGTGCTGTATATATACAAAGTATTGCAATGCTGCATTGTGAAAATTCATAATATTATGAATCACTACGGCAAAATTACTTGAGTTTGTGCCAAGATTTGTTTGCATTTCACTGAGGGCTATTTTACAGTTCCTTCCTTTAATTGATGAATACTGTTTTATCAACAAAATGTATCTGAAATTGCAAGTGATGTTTTTAGTACACATTCAGCAATACAGTATGAAGTATTTTAAGCGCTATTTTTATACAATATTAAAATATATTTTCATGTAAACCTTTCCTTTGAGGGAACTAAGAATTTTTTTGTGATAGTTACTTTTTTTTTAAGAAGACTTGGTAAATTTGTGTCATTGATTTTTATATTTCAAAATATAATAGTTCGACTAACATCTGTACAGCAAACCATTTCTTTTTTCACAATAAATTTATGTTTACACACAACATTGTTGTTAACATACAATATGAGCCCTCGAGAGGTAAAGCGAACCAACTAGAAAAATGGTAACACTTTTTTCTTGGTCTTTTAATTGCAATCACATCTTTATTTTGTGTTTTGGTGGATTGCATTATTTTTATTTTACGGATATGGCACTACTGCAATGTGATTTAACTGAGATAACTTTACTTTAACAATACTTTAAGACGTGTAGAATATTATAATGTTTTTTTTTGTTGAAATAACAACTTTCTAATGATGTGTTAATTATTTATATTTAAAATCTTTTAGACGTATAAAACATATTTTATCATTTTTTGAAATGTAAATAATAAATTAATATAATTGATAATCACAAACATTTAATCTATATATTTTTTAAGGTTTTGCATTTTTTTCGTTCACAGATTGCAAGTCTTACCTAACGATTTAACAAGTCAAATACATAAACAGTTTATTTAAATATTCTCCATATGTTTATGTTTAAAATCGTGATTTTTTAAATATTTACTTGTAGCAAGTAGGTAATGGTTCAATAATTTTTTTAATAGGTTATCGATATCTCTAACAAATAATTTTGTTTATATTACATTATGATCTAAATATTCTAAATGATGAGTTCGTATTTAATCTAAGTGTGTTTAAAAATATTTATGAATCATATTTTACTATATAAAATCTTTATTAACGTTGTGAAGACAGACTTACTTTCACAAATGCTTGCGTACGAATGATTTTAATTTTAGTATTCCGATATACTGTAAATACGTGAGATAATCTAAGTTATTTTATATTTTATATTAAAATGAACTTTTACTAAGATACCGTTGAATACATCGAAAGTATTTGCAGTTTCATTATTTGACGTATTTCATTTTAAATATTTAAAAAAAGCTTGAAATAAAACAATGATACTTAGATAGATGCCTGGTCGAGTATTCACCGTCGTTGGTTTCGGTTACAAAAGCCACGAGTTCAAATCTCAGTACAGTTTTTATAAATTGATTTATGGATTTCTGTTTAAAATCATATTATATGTTGAATTCCCTCTTACTCACCATCCTATATTAAAATAAAAACGGGAGTATCGAAAGCAATTAGCTAACCACTTAAAATATATAAGTCATAACCTTCTATCTTTAATCTCTTTAAAAAAAGAGAGTTAGAGCAACTGAGTAACAACCAGTTTTCGGAGAAGCATTTGGATTGAAATAACCTCCATTAGAAGTCAATATGTTCCACATTGAATGCGAACATTGTTAAAAATAACTCAATAAAATTCTTCAACCTCTCTTTTTTCGAAGAGAGTATGGATAAAAGGATAGGACAAAGACAGGACTAGTGTTTAACAAATTGATTTTTCTGTCTCATTTTAGGATAGGTGAGAGGAGATCGATTGAAAAAATTATTTATGAAACTGTACGAACCGAAATTCAAACCGGTGAGCGCCTTTGCTGTAGCCAACGTAGTTGACCTCCCAGCCACGGACCCAGCTAATATTAATAATATTAACATTTAACGTAAAACGCAAAAAAAAAAGTATTATTCATCAAAAAACCTTTATCTGCATACTTCCTTTCGACGTGTGATAAGTTCACGAGACAAATAAAACTGATACAAAATTAAATTTGTTACTTCACTTATTATGATACAAATTGTTACACGTGCTTCGCGTGATGTTCTGTCTAATGATTTAATTTTGTATTAAAAATGAATTTCCACAGAGTTACCGCCAAATCAATCGAAAATATAATAGAACTGATTGATTCTTAAGTAACAAATTTATACAAACATAAAAAAACTAATAGAATACTTCAAGATTTATCGAGATAATTGTCATGTCTTATGGAGCAGCGGTTAGCGTAGTGGGCTTCCCTGTCGAATTTCATGGGTTCGAGTCCCAGTACGAAAAGCATTTTTTCGATCAATTTATCGATTTATGTTCGAAGGCATGTGTGTTTATGATGTGTAAAAAAATCTCTCCTACTCTTTCCGATCCTTTAATTACTGGGCGTAATAAAAGCGATTAGTTAACCACAAGTCTTGTCTTTATCATTCTATCCCTATTACTCTCTTTGAAAAAGAGAGGTTGAGCGACTGAGTAACAAACAGTTCTTGTAGAAAAGGTTATGTTGAGATATCTCCATTAGGAGACCATAAGCTTCACATTGGGAGCGGACACGGATTAAAAAATGGGTAAACAAACCAGATCATTTTTTCCAACAGCTATTTTACTAATATTTTCCCTCCGATGTACATAGATGTTTGCGAAAATACTTTTTAATAATTAATAAAATAAAATTGTGATATCTATCTCAGAACCACCCCCAGTATCCTTTCGCGCTCTTGAACAACGCACACAGGATGTTACGAGTGATAACTCGTTCTTAAATATTTCACGGATGTGAATTATGAGATTTAACGATGGTAAAAGAGAAGGAATCTCGATTAATGATGTGTGACCTCATGCTTGCCGTATGCTTCGCGTTAATGCGATTAGGGTTTAAAAAATACTGTGAAATATTCATATCGACTGTGTGTAAAAGGTATCAACACACAGAGGAAATAAAAAACGTTTTTAACGATTTGGCCTAAAGTCAAATTAGTAAATAATCACAACCTTGAAGTGGAAAAAGGCTTATAAATTGGTGTTTTATTAGCTCAATGTAATGTAAATTTAATAAGTTGATTGAGAAACCTCTTTATGAAGGTTCTTTTCCGTGGTTGCATTTTCACATGCCCTTCTTTTTCAAACTGAAAAGGTAAATCGAGTGCTTAAAGTCGAACAACACTATCTACAAAAGTGTAACATTTCAGGAGAGTCAAAACGCTTTCTACTATTTTGTAACTTAACAAAGCAGGTGTTAATTTAAAACTTAATTTTTATATTTTATAAATTATTGTGTAATGTATACATTTTTTTAATGCTTATGGTGATGCTAAGATCCTAAGGTATTATCTTAAAAAAACTTTAAAAAATTACATCCTTATCTAATTGACGTTAAAATTAACTGGTGATTTAAGAAGAAACTAGAAAAGATTGAAATAGTGCTGTTTGACTGTCATATAGTGAAATGAAATCACCGAGAATAAAAAATAAAGTAATCAACAAAAAAACGAAAGACACTTTTTTATAGACAACGTTTTTTGTCTTTAAGCCCTCGAAATTTAGATACTTATTCGGCATTTGCGGCTTATGTCCTTTTGACAGATGGTGTATTTATCTGTGAAAATTGTTTTGAAAAAAAAATTGAGGTTTGATCACTTTTACTTAAACATTGTCGATATCTCTATAAACCATGAGCGATTTACCTTACAGCAATTACACAGATTTGTTTGCACTGGGGTGCATTCAAAATAATAGTCTATACAGAATTCTACAAATAATATCGATGCAATGTTTACGTCCATTTTTTACGATATACCACCAGTTCCTGTGCACTCATCTACAGAAATAGAATCGGGAAAGAATGAATTCAGTAGCAGGGAGCACTAGCGGGAATAAGAACCAAAGAACGCATACGCAGAGTCCAGAATTTGAAATGCAACATGCGTGTATAGTCATTTTAAAAAGAACTGTGCGATGACCTAACGCAGATAATGTCGTAAATTATATAATTTTTAGTAAATATTAAACCTTACAATTGTCTATGACATTTTTTATTCCCTTCGAAATCATCTCGAGTGGGAAATCCAAAATAATTGATCCGATATAGACCTACTTAAAAAATGAACCCAAAACCACCTAGTCACTAGGAGAGATATGCTTTTACAGTTTCGCCACAGTAGATGACAAAGATATCAACCCATAATCGGCAAATTAACTTAAACCATACATTTCGGTAAATTTAATTTTAAGCCGGTAATTATTCAATATCGCCTAAGGCGTCAGTGACAACAATTTTAGAGGTTATCTCATTCTCCTGACATTTTTTAGGTCTGAGCATTTTAGTGTTTTGACTTGTTATAGTTTGTTCCTCGTGGACCCCGGTTGAGAAACCCTGTTCTAGAGCAGTGTTTCTCAACCTTTTTGGAAGCGTGGCCCCTTTTGAGTGTCTTTATTTTTCTGTGCCCCCCATACCATTGTTTTGTCTTCCTATAAAAATTATAATTTCAAAAACCCACCTTTTTTATAGCTCTTCCAAGATTTTCGAATGCCAATAACTTATTTTATTTACGGATTTACAAAAAATAGCTGCGCGAGGTCCGCCATTATGCTCTTCCCTGTATCGTTTTATCAATACCCGTGGCCCCCCTAAACTGTGTTGTGGCTCCCCAAAACAAAAATAAGTCTCTGTGGCCCCCTTAGAACACGCTGTGGCCCCCTGGGAGGCAACATGGCCCACCGTTGAGAAACCCTGTTCTAGAGAAGTAAAATTAGTCAGAAAATTTTATTTTAATATCAGGATAGGCATTGACCATATATTACTATTTACTAACCGCATTTAAATAATTCCCTTTTCGAACATAATTTAAAAAAAAACCTCTCTCTTTAAAAATTTATAAATTTTCGGTTACGATTTTCTGTCTATTGCAGGTCCATATATACAAGTAAATAGTACAATGTTATTATATGTTAGACTTGGTTTCAGGCTCGATTCCTGGCAATATCAATTTCACATACTGATTTTTATAATTTATTATATAATTTGGCAACTTGGGAACGGGTATTTGTGTTCAAGTAACTTTTAAGCTGAGTTTTTTTGTAATTTAAATACCTGGCCATTGTCTGTTGAAAACATATTTTTGTCACGCGTTTCAGATTTCAGGGTTTCACATGCTAGCTGGATATTTGCCCAAATAAGCTACACTACTAGTTTCAAAGATACAAAACATAGTTTGGTGTAATGTCCCTGCTGTAGTTTTCATTCATTATGTTATATATTTTCTCTAAGAATGGCTCCTGGGTTCTCCAACAAAAGTTATAATTTCTATGACTTTTCCAACTTTTCCAAAACCCTTAAGCAGAGGTCGCAGCTATAGCGACTACATTTAAAACCAATATTGACCGTTACATTTTAACTTTATTTATAAAAATGAATGAACTGAAAACAGCTTATTGTCAATAGATTCGTAAAGTTGTACAATATTGCTAAGGCCAACAATGCAGTTAATTTAAAATCAGAAATGCTTCAAAGAAATATTGTAATTAAAATATTATATCATAAAAAGTAATAAAAATGTATCGAAAACAATAGAAAAACAAATATTTATTACATACAAATTTTATTTTTGAATAACATCAATAAATAGATCACGCTCTGTAAATTAACCTGTAATCCTTTTTACAGATGCAGTTCGATGCATTTCTATAAATATGCATTTTCCGAGAAATGCGTTTTATTTAGTATTTTCCACATGAAAACATCGATATTAACCCATTCACAGCCCGGCCACCAAATGCGAATTACACTACCACACGTAATATTTTGATTATAATAAATAAAGGAATAACATATTATAATTACATAAATCAACGTTATGAGATAAGTTTTACGTTACGTTAATTTTAATTTTTATAATAATTTGCCTAAATTATAATACAATATTTTTCACATATAAAACTATTCTCAAACGATGTATATAAATATATCTTTATAAAATAATATATTTTATATATAAACGATAAAATAATATCCAAGGTTTTGATGGTTTAAAATGTTTAAATGGTTTAAAGTAGGAAATTATCATAGATAGGGATCTTAGAGAAATATTACTTTTAAATTTATAGATGATTTAAAAGATGTCGAAATTCAAGTAAAAACTTGATACCAACCTTAATTTTTTTTTGGGTGGGATTTTGGTGGAGAAAGTTGGCCTTGAATTTTTAATATAATATATTGGAATAAACACTAAACATGTTTTTTTAATACTTATTTTAGTAGTGATTATCCTATTTCATTGTGACATACTAATTGCATGAAATTTAAAATTGTGGTGCTTAAAATATTTACCCTTGCAATGAGGTGGCGTTGGGTACAAGTTCCGGCAAAGCCCATATCAAATTAAGATTTGCATTCAATTTCAATACTATATTTTGGACACGGATTTTCTCCTTGAGTTGATTTTGAGTAACACATAAAAATCTTTTTACTGTTTTAAAAATAATTAAAAATTAGTAAAAATATCTTTTACGTGCAGTGGCGTAGCTATTTATTTGAGGCCCTCGTGCTTACGTCACGCAATTTGCTTTTGATCGAATTAGGATTTACTTAGTATCATTTCGTTTCAATGAAGTGAAAAAATAAGTTTTAGAAATATTATTTTATACATGGTTGATAGATTTTTCGGCTGATACCCTTATCAGAACTATGTTTAAGCTTTTATTAACTGAGCTATATATACTAGCTTAGAAGAGATACATACATGATACATCATCTTAGTTTTACTAAGGCTGGCGAACCTCTTGTTGATAAAAAAGAAAACACTATTCTCAGATCAAATGAGTACATAACTGCAATTTCTGACTTATATATTATCTAGGACAGCTTCAGTATACGCAGTAGTACATTTTTGGCCATTTACATTGATAAGTTTACGGTAAATTGCATATTGTTACACATTATAAGTTTACTAAGTAACAATCGATCGCTGATTTAAATGTTGCATATAATTCCATCGAAATGATAAAAACACTCACTACTTCACCAGAACACCGAGAATTGCTTAGATATAAAGCGAGCATTTTGTTAACGTATTGGCAGCCCACAGTTGATCTTATCCACTCTAACATCCTAATTTATATTGCGAAATGTTGTATAATATTTGATAAATTGACTAAATATATGATTCTTCAAAGTTAGTTAGTTAAATTTTAGTGATTATTAATAAATATTTACATTAGCGTCTTGTAAGGGTTTTGGCAATTTGTTGTATTAAGTATGTAGAAATCTGGGCCCCTCTTTTCGCTGGATCCTCATGCATTGCATGAAGTGTACACACCCGCTGTTCACATAATTAGTTACAAATTTCCCTACAGAGTTGTACTTTTTTGATTGTAAATTATGTTACTTTTTTTATTGACTACGTAACACAGATCAGGAACGAAGAACGCAGTAAAAATGAGTTTATGTCGACATTGAAATTTCGTTCGCGGCCTTGGGTCGTTTGATCCAATTTATTTATCCAAAACCTAAATTAAAACGTCGAAAATGCACTAATTCTAAATTACTGCTTTCATTTTGCGACAGGATAACACGAATGTCGTTCAATGGAAACCTCGATGCGTTTGCGTGTTCTGTCATTCTGTAGGCGGCTTAAAACAAGTCCTCGACCACGCTCTTGTGAGTCTTATTTTAGATTTCTATACACCAAACTCACAAAATAGCACCGTATAAACACTTGTACAAAATTTCCCCTTATAATGGTTTCTATGTTTAACGGTCCGTTTGATTATGCGCTATTTTAAGCAGCACACTCTCTTACTCAAATTTCAAATGAATAATAATAATATTCCTTGAAAAAATACCCTATAAAATGTTATATTAACAAAAAATGACTTTTTCTATGCAAAATTCTCGTATAAACAAATGTATAATACTCATTTGTACTAATACCACTTATACTTAATACGACCAGGACCAGTTTCGGTCATGACGAGCGATATCAACTGATAAGAGAATACAATATTACAGTGCTATGTATACATAACAAAATAAAATGTTCCCAACCTGGGGGCCGCCAAGGGTTTCCTGGGGGGTCGCCAACTTTTTTAGATTTTAACAAATCGAGGATTCGAAATTCCTCGGTGAGCTAAAAAAAAAGGAGTTTCGCAGACAATCCGGGCAAAAAGTAAATCGAGGATTTCAAATTCCTGCGGGGGGTCGCTAGTCACATGGCTTTTAATAAAAAGCATGGCATAAAAAGGGGTCGCCACCCAAAAAAGGTTGGGAACCTATGGATTAGGGTGTAAAAAAAACAATAGTTTATGAAAGGAATTTACAGACAATGATACAAACTTTGAATCAGAGGTTATAATTGATTATACTTAAAATGTTTATTAACTCCTAAATGGAATTCATATTTAAGTTAGAATTAAATTATATTCACAATTTGTTACACCCTAATAATTTTATTTTGTCCTGTATAAATAGCACTGTAATATTGTTTTCTCTTATCGGTCGATAATGCTCATCATGAGCGAAACCGGTCCTGTTCATATTAAATATAAGTTGAATGAGTATTTTTTTTTTTTTATATAAAATGCCTTCCCACTAAGTATTGACAGTGAACGCCCTAAAATTAATACTTCAAACATAAAAACTTACTGTAAGGATTTGAAGACATCTCAATATTTTATATATGACAAAAAACCCAAACAATATACCTTGGTGGCTAAGTTGTATTTTATTAATAATTGTGCTAATTTTCAATATTTTAATACTGTTTTTTTCTTTTTTCCAGGTAAGTGATATCGAGATCAATCTTAATTCATTTAAAGTATATTTCTAGAAGATTGAGGCAAGTAAAGATTTATTTAAATTAGTAAAATAAACAATGTCTCGACCAGTGTATATATTATAAAACGGGCTTGTAATTCATTTGGTGAATATTTATATAATTTATTGTGAATATAGTATTTTAACGGTGTACAACGTAAATAGTATTCAGTTACACAGCATCTCTTCAAAAACAATTAAATTATAAAAAAGATCGTAGTTAGTAAATGACCAGCTCGAATGAGAAGAAATGATAATATCACTAATTTCCATAATTATCAATGTATCCGTTCAGGGAGTTGAATCTTATATCTGGCTAAGAAACCGGATTAATACCAAAACCAACAAAATATTTGGACCTTAAATTGTTCAAAACTATGAAAACGGAGTAGTTAAATTTTATAATCAATATAATATGCTCACCTAGTTTTTGGAGATTTCTCAGCGACTTTTATTCGCTTTTTTTAAATTTATTATAATGAATAATGCTGGGATATTTTGATCTACGGTACACTGTAGTTTTATATCGACTTTGGTTAGTAAAAAAGACGCAACCCACACATTTTTAAAACTGTTTTTTTTTATTATAACAATGATACAAGTTGATACACGTTCTATTAAAATAATGTAAGCTGAAAGTGTCGAATTAGTTTCTTAATTAAGCTTTAAAGTTTGAAAAAATAAGGGAATCTAAAAATTGCGTTAATGAAAAAATCTTTAATTTTTTTTTTAATTTAATTAATATTAGATAATGTCAATTAAGAGCTAATTTATCAGCCTCCGTGCACTTCAAGGTTGTATTTATATTTAATAATTTGCCTTTGGCCCAACATCTTAAAAAAAGTTTTCGTGTCTCCTGTAAAATTTATTATATGTGGATTACGTCATATAGTAATGGCAGAGAACAATCCGTATAATACAATATAAAATAAAGAGAAAACATAGACTTTGAAAAAAGGTTTAAATCAAATTTGTATAGATTATGTATTTTAGTTAAATATGTTGTATGCAGTCAAAACAATTAACGATTGACAGGTGAGTAAGATTAAATTTTCATTTATTATTTTTTTAACATTCAGGATAGTGTATTTTTATGTTATATCTAATACTATATGAAATGAAGCTTGACAGCTAGATTACTCTCATTTTTTAAAAAACCTAATAAGGGGTTAAATGTAAAAGAATATTTAGAATACGAGCAGATGCACGCAATAAAAATAAATGTTGAAAATCAAATGGTGGATTAATAAACATTCACCGCCTGCTTGTAAGCTATTAGACCAATGCACTTTCGTATTAATCACTCAGCGCAAGGATTTCATCTTTCGTTACGGTAATTAGTGTCAAATATAGTGCCTCTACCTTCCTAGCGTATTAGGAAGTATGTTTTACGTTAAATGTTATTTAAAAAATAAGTTTTTTCCCAATATACAATAAAAATATCTATCCGCTGTGCCATAGGATCCGACATTTGATGTTAACTGTATTTTTCTTACGACTGCAGACAAGTCTAACTCTAGAACCAGCCTTACTCAACCTTTTTTCCGTTTGAAAGAACGAGGTTTCGCATATTAAATAGCAATGCGTAACTAATCACGTAATATACATTTGGGCTTGTCGGTTTTCAAAAACCGGTTTTAATTTTTTTTTGCTAAATTTGTGACATTCGAAAACCGGTTTTTCAACTTCGTAACCGGTTGTACCGAATTTTCCATAACCGCATCTATAAACAAAAACAATTTGGATCTTTTATTTGATGGCTTAAAGACCATTACCATGCCCCACATCGAAAGCGTATTTTCGATATCAGGAAATTTTGTTACAAAACGATAAGTGGACGCTTTGTGTTTTCTTAAATCATATTTTCTGAGGAGTAACACCAAATAATTTCTTGTTGTGTATTATTATGTACACAAATAAACACCATTAAAAAAATGAACTTTTTCTCGCTATTTTAATTGAATTATCCATTTTTTGTAAAACTTCGATAACCGGATAAAACCGGTTTTCGGACAATATTGACATTCGAAAACAGTAATACAGTGAATTTAAACATACAAAAAATACATAAAAGTACGTAAACAAACATACCAATGTATCCAAAATATTCATTCGCTTACGTAAATTATCAAAAAAAAAAACAAATGCTTGATATAACATCTGTTAACTATGCTTTTTTGGGCAGCACAAAAAATCTGAATTGGCCACAGGTTGAGTATGGCTTATATATTCGATATATTCCAGTAATTCATTTATAAAACTATTATTCCTATACTTCGATAATATAGAATATTCGTTCTCTATATCGACTGTGGGAAGGAAAAAGGACACAACCCACAGTTTTTTCAAAACAGCTTTTTTTCGATAATCAAAATTTATCCAACTTGATACACGTTCTATCAAAAGGATGTAAGCTGCAGATGCCGAATTAATATCTAAATTTAACTTTTAATTTTGAAAAAAGATGGGCTTGTAAAAATTGAAACCAATAAAAAAGACTGAAAAAAAGGTTTTTCCTAGAAAATTTCTTAAATTAACAGTAGATTATGTCAATTAAACATCAGTTTATAAGTCTTCGTGCACTTCAAGGTTGTGTTTATTTCATAATTTATGCATGGTCGAAAAACATCAAGACACGTTTTTTGTGCCTCCTGTAAAATTTTCTATGTGTGGGTTACGTCCTTTTTCCTTTCCACAGTTGATTTGTTATCAATATTTTTACTTAAAAAAAATATATGTCTTTTACTTTTTACATTTCTTTGATTACATTTCAGATGAATGGTTATAGAAATTATGTTATCAATGCATTAGTATAAATTTATAAACGTATGCACATGATATATCACATTTAAAATTAACTACAAATCGTCATCGATATTGACGATTTCTTTAATGCATGCTAATTCCAAGAAATTGATATGATAACAGAATTATTTTGCTGAGCATTCCGCAGATACTGTTTATAAACAATATAGTTATTATTGTTTATGTCGCCCTATTAAATCATTGAGAGATATTTTGTATATCAACATCTATCCATCCTTTTGGTAGATTAAATAAATATATTCCAACGTTTTAAAATAATGGTCATTATCACAATACTTCTGGATTATCAAGTAATTGTATTTTAATAATTTACAACAAATTTTCATATTATATTTACATACAAAACACTTTTTTACTAATTCCACCGGTTTTTGTCTTAAAAAGCGTTGTTCATTGATAACTCATTTGAAAATGATCGCCATGGGCGAAGTGTTTTATTTTTAATATAATGACTTTCCGCCAATAATTCTGTATATCTACGTTGACTTAATAATTGTGGGGTTATAATGCAAAACGTACTATTTCCAAAACTCAAACTTTTCAATAGAGTCAAATACTCTATAACGAATAACACAAAAAAAATAACATTTGCATAAAACTATGATTTCTAATTTAAAAACAACAGTATTTTAGACATTTTATATTAAAACTAATAATATCAGTTGATTCTTTAGAGTTGAATTACCCTATCTGCATACCTAACTCAATATCGCTCATTTTGAAAATATGTAGTGCGTTTTGCATTATAACCCCACAACAATTTTTATGTTTTTTTTTTGTTCTAAGCTTCAATGAAATTCTCAACTGTCGCCACGCCTCTACTACCCGTTATGGCTTCTCATTCCATAACAGGGGTGGGCTGGACAGAGCTCGGAGGGGCTCGCGCGATCCCATTCTTAATTTTTTCTAGGGGGTGGTGAGCCTTTCGTTGATTTAAGAACAAACAATATTTTCAGATCAAATTAGTATATAACCATATTTCCTGACTTATATACTATGTACGACATCTTCAATATACACAGCGGTACATTTTTAACCATTTAGATTGATAATTTTACGTTAAATTGTATTAAGTAACGATTGATTATTCAAGTATTGTGTATAATTGGATAGAAGTGATAAAAAAATCATTCCTTCACTAGAACATCGAGAATTGCTTTGAGATTAAGCGAGCCCCTTTTCGACGTATTGAAAACCCACCGCTTTATAACAATATTAATTCCGCAACTCTTCAACGTTAGGCGTTTTCCTAAATACGGATATTAAATCTTAGCCATTATGAAATATTTATAAAACTAAATTACCGATAATATTGTAGGGCACGGTAGGTAATATTTCCTCCAAAAGGGCCAGCTTTTTTTAAAATGTGTAAATAAACTAAATTTGGATTAGGTGCCCATTTTGATCTTTATCTCTACGATCGAATCTAGTTCAATTTCACATCTGTAGAGAACCGTTTAATATTCCGGCCAATGATATCGCTTTTTTGTGTCACTTTTCGTCATATCTTTATTTTAAACTCGCAATCACTTCCATATCAAACAATAATTTTCACTTCACTGCTGTGCCAAAGTCGGCAGATAACTTTATGTTTTCGAAGTAGTCCAAGTATTTTTAAGTGTCGTAATTGTGTCAAATATGATAATAATGTGACATTTGAACACAGCTTACATGCAATAGTCGGTCACAACGAACGTATAAAATCGGCCATATTTGCGTCCTGCTTTTTGATAACGCGCAGATCTGGAGCACAGAGATATTGGATATAAACAGATTTTAAAAAGAGAAATCCCTTAAATAATTAATACGCATCATAAAACACATAGTTATTTAAGTTGTAGCATACAAAAAAAAACAAATAATATGATGTAAGTTAACAGTGCTTTCTTTAAAAACAAAGAGATACCAGAACTCACTTCTTCTCAAGCTTTTTACACAACATTTTGTTTTCTAATTCATGTTCGTTCCTAACATAGAGCATATCGACTGTGGAAAGGAAAAAGGACGTAACCCACGCATAGCAAATTTTACAGGAGGCACAAAAAACGTGTTTTGATGATTTTGGGCCATATTCAAATTATGAAATATACACAACCTTGAAGTTCACGGAGATTTTTAAACTGCTGTTTACTTGACGTAATCTAATATTAATTAAAGAAATTTTGTCTGGGAAAAAACCTTTTTTTCAGTCTTTTTTCATGGTTTCAATTTTTACAAGCTCATCTCTTTTCAAACATAAAAGCTTAATTTAGATACTAATTTGGCATTGGCAGCTTATATCCTTTTGATAGAACGTGTATCAAGCTTGAAAAATTGTGTTTATCGAAAAAAAATTGTGGGCTTACGACATTTTTTCTTTCCACAGTCGATATGGTTTTCTAATGTAGGTATCTCAACAGAAGTTTTTTTACGAGAACTGCTTGTTGCTCAGTTGCTAAAAGTCTCTTTTTTATGTGAGTAAGGATAGAATAATAAAGCTTCAAACAGCAGGATTAGTGGATAACTAAGTGCTTTCGATTTTCCGTCAATTTTAGGATTGGAAGGGTGGGAGGGAATTTTCACAACCACAACCAAACTCTTGGTTCTGGTCACATAGTAAGTCTATGGACCTTGTATTGTTTATATTATGACATTAATTTATGAGTGTAATGGTACCCGATACATTACATTTAAGAGGAGCCCAAGATAGGGGCAAACAGCCATTGGTGTCCAGGAAAAAAGTTTCCATAAAAATAAAACTAAAATTTTGCGAATATTGATTAAAATGCCAAGAAAACAGTGCCAGAACGCCGTTAAATCACGTTGTATGGAGGAAAATCCCTGTATGTTGTATATTGTATCGTTTTCTGAATTTTCAACTGAATGTTATATTGTTATAAAACGCAATATTCTCTGTAAGCTATTTAACTTACACATACAAGTTTTCGGTAAATATTGGTTGAAATGTCTCAAAAAACTTTACTTTAAGGTGAAGGTGAAGTGATTAGCTAAACTGATCCAAGCATTTCCAAAATATTTAATATTATTCATAATACGATAATTGGTAGTATTGGTTGGTTTCGATTTCCTACCAACTGGCAGGCGTTCAGAAATAACATAATAGATATTTTCCTCTTTCGTTTTATTTTTTAAAATACTTTGAGTGAGTCTTTCATTCAACTTTTGAAATAATACTTTGTTACTTTTTCCTTTTCGTATATTTATTCATTTAAGAAAAAAACATATAGTACAGCCATAGTAGGAACCACAAAACTCATGTGCCTGACTGATTTCTGAACATAATGTTAACAAGAGGCGCAGAAGAGATTCGTTAATGATTTTAATTGGGTTAAAAAATAATTTGTAATCAAAAATTAACAACAAAGTCAAAAACCCGCGACAGTTTTACACCCTCAGCAAAAACCGCAAACCCGATAAAACAGTAAAGCTTTTTATCTCTCCCATTTAAAATTGTTTTAATTGACGATTTAATTATCCTTTTTTATGATGTTGACCAAAGCTTACAACTGATAATGTTATTCGTAATATGACATTCCCAGAACATCATCTGTCTATCTCAATTTTAAATGTCATTAGAATGAGTCAGATATGAATTATTATTTTATAATATTCTCTAATATTTATTTCAGTGATGGCAATACTATTTTTAAACTCATCAATGTGTACATTCACATGATGTATTCATTTATGTTATGCAATTAATTAAAACGCTTCATTTATATATTTTTTCATCACAAAACGATTTGTTTAAGTTTTCAACCTATATTATTTCCATTTTTAAATAAATTATACTATTTCGTTATACGATGCACATTTAATAATAATTTAATTACCAGTTCACGGCTTCTGAGTTTTATATTCGCTTTCCTGTGGCCATTGGTTGTTTAAGAAAATTTCCAGAAAATTTAGTTTCGGTTCGACCCAGTTCATTTTACAGCGCGTAATAAATCGGTCACTTGGTTTGTGTTTAGCCTAAGATGTATAATTTAGTATTTCGCAGACCATTTTTTCAAACTTTACTATTACTTTATGAACGTATTTCCTGGTTTGTAGTACTCTTGTAGTAAAAGTGTTGGCGCAGCAGTCCAGTCCTTAAATGATGTACTAGACTATTTCATAATTCATTAATCATTCAATTAATCTAATAGTTTTTGTACAAGTACTTTGACCTCTATAGTGTTTTCAATGAATTTAATAACTCCTAATAATCGATAAGTAATCAAACACTTATCTTTCTATCAATATTTTTCCATAATTCTTTTCAAATGGGAAATCTGATAAACTGGCTCATACTAATTCATTGCTAAATACGCCTGCTTTTTACAACAAATAAAAACAAGGATAATTTCGTTCGTTCCACTTTTCGTGTTCTCATACATGACACGTATTGTTTCGTCTTTCTCAGAATAATGTTCAGATTGAACATACCGCAAAATATTATCTGGTATAATATTAACAGTTGTCATTGAATCATATAATATAGCTCTAATATTGAAGTTCCTGGTTGGAAATGCTCACGGACTTTCGTCTTCTTGGTTGCGAGGCCAAGATTTCTAATCACCCAACCACATTTATATATTTATCAATCTATCCATAAATATAGTTTCCTATGCAATTTCTATCTGACCCTTAAAAGTGGCTTAAAACGATAAGTTAGCTACTAGGATTATGATTTCCATTACTTGAGTTTGAAACACTAATTTACATCCAATTCTACATCAAAATTTTCTATTTAGATCAGTGTTTCTTAACGAGTGCAATTTTATATGCTTAGAATTTAGGGCCACTGCTCAAATTCGATCGGGATATTTGTAGCAGATCTCTGTTATATGGACACGTTCATTGTTTTATTTGTCACTTTATCCAAGTTTTTCTGCATTTAAATATGTTTCTACAACTTGACCATTATTTTGATAACTTCATTACTTAATTGCATACCGAATAACAATAGTCTGTTTTATAGCAATACCTTCGAGATTTTTTTTACTAGTCTTTATTATTCACAGTAGCGGGCAGAGATAAAAAAAAATCCAAGAGGTAATTTTAACGGAGCAGATAAAGAAGCTCAAAACTTAAGCCATGATATTGTTATTTATATGTTCATAGACAACGTTTTTTTTGTTAATATGAACTTCTATTTACTGTAGTAATTATTTGATATTTATGATTCATTTGCCAACCCTAAAAGCACTGGTAATAATAATTTTATTGTTTAACTGGTGCCGGTATTCCAGTTTCCTGTTGGAATATTTTATTATAATTTATAAAGGGAATTGACCTGGATAAGTTGCGTTTTGAATTTGCCACACGCTCTTTGAGTAGTGGGCGATAACTACCTGACACATACCGTATTGGCAAATATTATGACATTTCTAAATATGTCGTCCTCAGAACATATTACATACTCCATCCTGTACTCCTCGAGTCATATTCTGTTGCATCAGACGCGTCTACATTCACACTGCACGCTCCTTGAACTCCTATAATATGTGCACCGCGAAAAAAATGATCTTTTTCAGGAAATCATATTGCGGCTCATTTTTTTAGTTAATATTAAGTCATAGTAAAAAGAACTTTCAATCTATCGCTATTGTATTTTTTTATAAGAGAAAATTTAAAGAAGAGTGGCAAAATCATGGAGTGGTCACGGTAAAACCTTTTACTTCATTACAAAGAACCGTTAAAATTTAACTGACCTAACGCCATTCTTCGATTATATAATATTTAAATAGTCCATAATATGTAATACTTAAATGTCAATAATATATATTATAAAGAGTGCTTTTGAAGCGTTAATTACGTGAATATTATGTCTAATAAGTTTTATCAGTGTCCGTTGATATTGTCAGTAAAGATTACATATCGACTGTGGAAAGGAAAAAGGACGTAACCCACAAATGTCAAATTTTACAGGAGGCGCTAAAAACGTGTTTTGATGATTGTGTGACATATGCAATTTATGAATTTTACACAACCCTGAAGTGCACGGAGACTTCTAAACTGGTGTTTAATTGACATAATCTAATATTAATTAAAGAAATTGTCTAGGAAAAACCTTTATTTCAGTCTTTTTTCTTGGTTTTAGTTTTTTACAAGGTCATTTTTTCAAACTTAAAAACTAAATTTAGATACTAATTCGGCATTTGCAGCTTGCATCCTTTTGATAGAACGTGTATCAAGTGTGATACATTGTGATAATCGAAATAAATGTGTTTTGGAAAAACTGTGGGTTATGTCCTTTTTCCTTTCCACAGTCGATATGTAATATTGACTTCTTCTGTTTGTAAGAATTCGTAGTTCTTTTTTCAATTTAGCTTTGAATAATATTTAGTAGTAAGAAGTATGTACCACGAATCGACTTATAAAAGTTCTCTAATTCAATATAATCCGGCTCTGGATCAGTTCTAACTTCTAACGGAATAAGTATATTTGCACAACTTAACTAAAATTTATTAAAAATTAAATTAGAATTTTATTTATCTACAGAGAGATAATGAATGATGCTTCCTATTCATACAAAATAAGATATAATTTTGTCATGATATTTACAAAAGCTGACCATATGTGGAATGACGTAAGTACGTGTAATGACATCTGTCTTTCAATATAGGCTATGCAATCATATAATAAAATATATTTTCTAAGTATTCACGGGTTATTCAACCAGTAAGCGACAGAAGTGTTGTTAAACATTGTATTACTATTCTAACGTTTCTGTCATTTTTTTCTAAAATGTTTTTCATTTTATATTTTTTTTGTTTATCATTTTCCTAACAAATAAAAGGTAATGTCAATTTAATATGATAAAGGGCAGATAAAACGTGCTGTGATTAAAAATTGCAATATTATTTTTATAAGCTTTTTTGTTCTTAACCTAAAATCTGCTATAAATTGCATCACATAATTAATGTCATTTGTGCTCCCCGATCGATTGTTTTTTATTGTAAATGGTCATGTTTTTGGTTAATTTTGAATATAAAGTAATTAATCTCTTCATTTTTTTTCTGATAAATAATAGAATGGAACCTTATCAATGGTGTGTATTGAAATCGTACATTTTTATTTATTTTAATTTATATAGTCGAGTACGATTGATTTATTAAATAAAAACTGTATTCCTCACTAAAAAAACTTTTATCAAAGTAAAAGATAATCCAATAAATTTAAAAAAAATGACAGCTATTAAATATTCACTCGTGAGTCATGACATTTATTTCAACAACATTTGGATTTAAATTCTAAAAGAAGCTTTTGTCCTATTGTTCTTTGTAGTATATCTATCACATAGATCTTTGCGCTAGTAATCAGATTGTTTCGGTCTCCGATAATTCCTTGTTTTCTTCTCGAGTTGAGTTCAAACATAATCACAATACATATTTTATACAATCACTTTTAAGGTGTTCACTTGCAATTCTTGGTGGAAATGCAGTGTATTCAAAAAATATAGCACTCATTCGTAATAGCTCCAATCTCATTTTCAATGATCAGGATTTGCAAATGACGAGAATTGTCAACTAATGCTAATAATGAGTGAAACCGGTTCTGACCATTAGTAAAATGACCATTGGTGTTTTACTTTTTAAGAATCTTGAACGTTTAAAAATCTATGTTCTGCGAGCTAAAATTACGGGGTGATACACTGCCTTAGTATCACTAACCACAAAAAAAAACAACCTTTATAATATGTTAACAGCAAGTGCTTCTATAAAATCTATTTTTAGTCAGCTGACATCAATAAAATATTTTTAAGAAGTAATTACATTTTCTGTGGTCACTTTAAATGTCTAAATGACGATTTAAAAATGTCAAAGTAAAAAGTGTGCGAAATACATTGCCTCGAATAGTTCTTCGAATTACATTCGGCAGCGATACGTTTTCTAAATTATCATTGCGTGCGAAATGTCAACGCCAGTTACCTCATCCCATTATGTAATTTTTCTGCATCGCAACCTTCACGGCCATGTGGGATAAACATCAACACATTCTTAATTATGACGATATTCGCCAAGCGATGGTAAAATAGATCCCGTCAATCACACACCAATTAAAACAATTACTTTTTGCCAAAAAAAAAAACTGGAATGTATATTGCAATGTCGTTATTGTGAACACGATGTTTTTTTTGTGCAACGAATTGTTTTGGTATTGTTCAACATGACAATCATTTACATGCTTATTAAAATGTACAATGTCAACCAAACTGCCGGGCCATGGCACAGTGGTCAACGTGGTTGGCTTCCGGATGCTATAAATCCCAGTACGAATATTTTTTTTCAATCAAGCTATCGATTCCTTTCCGAAGGAATGGATGTTTGTATTGTCTAAAATTCCTACCCCCCACACCATTCCAATACTAAAAAAAAGGAGGTGTAGCGAGAGTGATTAGCCAACCACTACTCCTGTCCTATCCTTATCATTTCTTTCCCTGCCCTCTTCGAAAAAAAAAGACGTTGAGCATCTGAATAACAAGCAGGTATTTTAGAAAAACCTTCGTTAAGATGCATACGTTGTGGGACAAAATGCTCCACAATGGAAGTGGATAAACAAATGTCAAACTAACGTACAAATCGTATAACTACAGCTTTACATGAATATTTCATTATTACATTCAATAAGAATATTAGTTTTTGGTTACAGTTTTAATTAACATACATACGTCCGCTATCATTGAGGGGTATATAAACTTTGAGTTTTCTCAACAGATGTTTTTCTAAAGAAACTTCTTGTTTACTTGGTTGCTCAATTGCTGTATGCTTCGAATCGAGTATGAATATAATATAAGGATAGCGCCAAGACAGGTGGTGAACAAATCGATTTTTCTACGCTAAGCTTTTAGGACAAAATGAGTGGAAGGGAATTTCAGACATCACAAATATTCACGCCTTCGAACGGAACGAATAAATTAGTTGAAAAAATGCTGTTTGTACTTTGACTTAATCCCGAGAAAAAATAATTAACTAAACAATATTCATGTAATAACCACATCCTTCTTCTCTTTTAAAACCATTTATTTTTCCCCCAAACCGGGACACCTAAAAAATGGTACTTTTAGGCGCCGTTTTAAGCGCCTTACACTTTAATACAATACAATTAACTAGATAGTAATGTTTTTTCATGTCATATTAGATATATTATATGAAAATATATACAAAATACAGTATTTACATTGAAATGTATTATTTAGTGCGTGCGCACTCCCACGCCTTCATTCACTAGTCTAGATTCTACCATCACGATTTTGATTCTGTGCCTTTTTTTTAATTGTTACTGCGAGTTTTTCTCTTTTTGAAAACGGGACATTGAAGCTGTCTTCGGGGACACTGGGATACCCCATCTAAAAATGTGACATCTGGTCACATTAGAAATATTATATCCCACCCATTCGATCTTAAAACCGGGGTGTATCGAGAGTGATTATACTTCTAGTTATAAAATATCAATATACTTATATACTGACATGAAAAGGTGAGGTTAATTATGAATTCAAATAACTCTTATAAGAAGCGGACATGGTAACATAAAAATAAATGAGATTATCTTGTCAATTCGATATTTTATAATAAGTAATTTTGCTTGATATTTGAATACACTTTTATTATTCTTAATAACATATATTGATTTATAGATTTTAGAATTTACGTAATGTTTCAATATTATCATAATATGATAAGCGATTTTAAATTCGCTCATGAATGTACTTGCTTTGGAGCTATACGTTGTTGGTGGCTTAGTTAAGCAGCCGCCAACTGGTGGTCTGCGATTTTTTTTTGGTTGTTAGTATAGCTGCTACAGTAACCTTCATTGAACTAACTCCTCCATGCTCATGATGTATTCATAGCTAGTTGAGCCATTAAATCATTCAAGCATTTTAAGCATTTATAAATAAAATGAGGGTGAAAATTAGACCTAGAATATATTTTCAAGCATATATACATTTTTAAATTATTTTTAGCTTCTAAAATAGGTTTAAATGCTGTCAATAAACAGTGAAACTGAGATGCCATCATGGCAGGGAACGTGATTTTTTAGGATGGCATGTTACGGGTTAAGGAAGGCATTTTTAATTTATTTCAAACACATAGCAAAAAATATCATACTTATAATTTTTTTATAATTAAACAAGCGTACCATAATAAAAATGATTTTCGTTCATATTTTTTGTGCATTTTAAAAGGGGCATCTTTGTTGTCAGCTAGTTTCTAAATTGTGAATGTCCATGAGATCCGAAAGGTTAGCGACTGCTGATTTAGTTAACTCTAGGCGCCAATTTTTATCGCAATGGCGGTCTTTCTTGGCGAAATACGATAAACCCTGCAAAACCTTGACACTTGTTCACGTACGAGCAGATAACTCGCCATATTTGACACGATAATAATTAGATATTTCCTTGAGAACGAAATGTGTAAGTATTGTATAAAATTTCATTCATTAATTAAAATTAAATGATCAACGATGATCGTTTCAAATATTACGTAACTATTTTTGCCAACGTTGAAGACTGCCTGCTGTTTTTTCAACAAGCTATTCTTTACGTTATTCCACTTGTGCTATCTATAAAATATGACTCGTGTTTCACTTCTTTGAGAAACATCATTGAACTTAACATCGCAAGGCTTACGAATCAACTTAAAATTGATTAAATTCTTATTTTATTGATTACAAAATAAAATTCTGGACTTTTTCTGGGGTAAATTGATAAGCACACTTTTAATTTATTCATCTTTTGGTGTAAAAGCGTTAAATTATATAATAAAAAACAAAACAATTTTGTACTAATTATGAGTTTATAATAAACTATATAGTTTTTTTTAGTATAGAGCCTAATTATTAACACCTCACCGAAAATTATATCAAAAATAAATTTTGTCTTTCTTTCTTTATATGTATAAAAAATGCAGACTTCGTAAATACATATGTTTGTCTCTGCTGCAGCATTTTATAGTATGACAAAACAGTTATTAGTAAACAATAATTATATCTCTATCGGAGTGACGTCACGTCCGCTGGTTTGCCAGTGGGATGACCAGACGGAGTGCCGTCCAGATTCGCATTCCAGCTCCGGAAGTCGGCTGTTCCTGGTCCACTTACCCTTTCCTCTTTGCTCCTCCTCTGCAAACGAGATAAGTTCTCGCTGTCCCACATTAACTTATATGCAGTTTCGCTCGCACTCTGCAATTAAATGTTTTACGAATCAACAGTATATCAAATAGCAAAACATGGTGTCATTAATTTAAAAAGTTTCCATAGTCCAGCTGAAACCAAATGTTTGAAGACACTAATTCGCACTGCCAGTCAAAACGTTAAAAAAGGGGCTCGCTTAATCTCAAACTATTCGCGGTTTGTATGGAAACTCTTATACAATTAAACGCAATAATTATTAAAGGAATCGAGTGTTACTTTGTTGACATAAGTGTTCTATGTTACCATAAGTTTTGCTTAATTCTTTGTTTCAATCACTATACTTAAATCGTTCTAATCAATATTATACATATCCAAAAAAAATGTCAGAATCACCAAACGTGCATTACTGCGTTCTTAAATTTAATTAAAATGCACATGTATACATTCTATAACACAAACATCTGAGAATCATATTTTTTTCTCAATTTAACAAGGGGATCGCAGGCCTAAGTCAACCCCTCCGAGCGCACACAGCTGCACATCACTAATTACGTGATGATCACAAAATCACCGCGTTTACAATACTCTGAAAATAGGATTACATTTTTATTTTTATAACGATGTTAAATTCTACGCGATTCATTTGTTTTTCTTTTTTTGCATCTGCCAACGAGAAAAATTTTCAAGGATTTGAAAACTATTTTTAAACCTTTCAACTCCTTACGAAAAACGTATATGCTGTATGGGGGCCTCGGAAAAATATGAGACTCAAAGGGGCGACGGGTCCAAAAAGGATGAAAAACACTGGTCTAAAAGACTTATTTGGTCCTGAAACAGAGTGACAAAAGCTGTTGTACTTTGATTCCACTCAGTTGGGTTGTCAAAAGTTCGAATAATGCATATTTTTATTCCGATTTTTATCGAATGCTTTTTACCTATTTATCTCTGTTTTGTTTCGATTCATTTTTATCATTGATACTGCATTACAATCTATGATTAAATACTTCTGTCCGTACCGCAATGAACCATACATTCCCTCTCTAAAGGCTTTTTCCTTATACCTATTGACTCTTGATAGTTCTTTTAAGGGCACATGAATCACATTTATGAAATTCTATATTGTAGAATATCGAATAACATTTCTACGCAGGTACCTACTGAAAATTTGAATTGTCGATTTCAAAGCTCGTTAACCAAAACCTCTTTAGAACAATAGTTAATGGTTTGAAACCAATCACCTTGTTGGCACGGTGACTGTGCTAACGACAGAAAGCTCAAACTCAACGATAAGTTGTGTATATTTTTAGGCGAAAGCATTTCCTATTTTATCGGTTTGTTATGTTAGGTGCTGTTTCTACTTACTTCCGTACAGAGTGTCGACATGGTGATAAAAAACAGATGTTGGGAGAGCTTACAATAATTTCTTTGATTTTGTTTAATCAAAAGTAATGCGTTGATTTGCTTGATGAATGAACTATATACATACTCTCGTTTGACTCAAACATAATTTACGAAAGCTGTCATGTTTTATTTTAAATGTTATTAAAGTATTAACTATAGGACTAGCCAGTTCGTTTCAGGACACTGCAGTTTCGCTGCGAAGCTCTTCAAGCTTGGCCGGTTAGACACAGGGACATGCACATGTGGCGTGTTGCAGGATGCTGATTGCATCCTCTGGGATTACCATCTCATGAATCATGAACAGGAATAATTAATCAAGTCGGTCCGACCAGCGGTCAGACCCACCGGCCATGCCGACTTGATATCTACGAAGGCGAACTACTTAGCATTCAGTAAATTTGCGGCATCGTACGGAGAAAGAGTAGATTTACACTCATAGTATCTCCGGAAATTTTTATAGGGCAAATTTTCGCACACTGAAGTATTTAGCATTTTTTTATCATATCTGTTTGGTGCATATAGACTAAAATAACAAAATATCACAACTTTTAAAAAAAAACTGGTTGTAGTCCGATAGGGGTAGGCTAGGAACGTTAAATTCGTAGATCTGCTTGGTCAAAGACAAATAGTTAGCTTATCGCATTCTCTTTGCTCTAAATTTAAGGATTGGATGTGATTGAGAAGAAATATGAATTGCTACTGATTTGCCTCGACTTTAAATAAAAATGCTTATCTGTGTTCATTGATAATATGTACTAAATATTTCATTGCCTCTAATGAAATAAGTTGAGTATGATAATGAAAAATATTTTGTACATAACAAGATTGAATCTTCCATTTTATTTTGATAGAAGACTGTAGACACATCAATAATCGTTTTGCTTCAATTAAAATCAATTATGCATTATTATTACGTTGTGATAGTGTGACCGTTGCTTAGACTCTCAAACGGTGTTCAACCGAAATATATGCTATCTAAAGAATTATTAATGCATAAATCGATTAGTAAATTAAAGAATTAAATTAAAGAACAGTTATAATTTGTTTGCGTATTTAATTATATGTTTAACGATTTTTTAAATATAATAGTTTTCTCTAGTACTAAATCATGAAATAATTACAAAATCAACTACAAAAACAAAGTGTTACGTTTATCAAAGATTTTTATCCATAAATAAATTCAAATGAATTAAAAAATAACATTTTTTATTGATATCTGATATTTTAGAACCATGTATGTAGAAAACAGTTAACGTCTTATGAACGTTGACACTTTGCCTAGTTGACTTGGCGCCCTGGCCCTTTGAAGTACTTGCTGGTGCAACATGCATTTAATAATAACACTACAAGTGCATTTTCAGCTATAGGCAACCAGTCGTATTATTATATTCATCCGTTCCTTGAAGTTCGCAAAGTCACCGTCGTATTAATTGGACTTATGGTAATATTATTAATCTATTTGCTGAGAACGGTGGATAATTTTAAATATTACATTATACGTAGAGACACTATTTTAACATATTTTTTTGTCAATTTTAGCGTTTTAATTTTTCACTCTTAGGGTGTTCACTGTCAATTTCAATGCCAATTGTTCTGTATAACTTTTCAATTTTGTATAAATAGCATTGATAAATTATATTTCTTATCAGTTGACAATGCTCGCAATGAGCGAAACCGGTCCTGACATATTAAATAAATTGGAATGAAGTACAAAGGATTATTGTGTTTTTATTAATTTTAATTTTTCATTTTAGAGCATATTTTTTTTTAATTTTACCGTCACTTAAGCATCTATTTGATACTTCTCTATTTTCAAATAATAATCAATTTCGATGAATTTTAACAACATTTATTTCAATTTAAACAACTTAAAGATAGCGCGACAATTGGTTACATTAGAGGTGAAATGAGCCAAGTAGTATTTAAGAAGAAAAAACAAGTGAAATGCGTTGTAATATTCTACACGTTTTAAAGAATCGTAAAAGTGAAGACACCTCAGTTAATACACATTTCAATATTATTATCTCCGTAAAATAAAAATATGCAATCCACTAAAACACCAAGTAAAGACGTGATTGTACTTAAAAGTAAAAGAAAAAAGTTTTACCATTTACTAGTTGGCTCAGTTCACATTTCGAGAGCTCATTTAAAAAATGGTATAAAATTGTAAAATATGAATATAAAAATACAATATCAAATTAAAATGTATTAAAACTAAACATGGAAAATGATTCAAAAGGTATTTTGTTAAGATTTGTGCAACGGTCAATAGCAATAAAATTATTTTAATTACTGAAATACCTTTCAGCATTCACACTTTTAACTGCACACCAAATTGATCTTAAAGCAGCACAACCAAACTCATCATATTGCTTTTCTTCAATGACATTCTTAACTAATTCCACTCGAAAATTCCGTGTGCTTTGTATGAGTTTGCTCTGTCTTGAATAGTAATATTTACGTACCATGATATTTTGAGACTAGAAAAGATTTATTTTATTCATACATTTCACCTTGTTTTGGAGACGGTTAAGCTAAAGGGAAGAAGCTAACAAAATGCATGTAGTAAACAAGTCGATCGGTCACACGCCTCGTTTTTATGTACAAATGGATACAATAAATGTTAATATTACAGACATCCATGCCTTTAAATACAAAACCATTTGTGTATTAAACACGTACATACATCTGAGATTTTAGCTCGTGGATACAACCACCGAAGAAAACACTGTTTGTGAGCAATATTATAAAAAAATGTAGAAATCAGAAAGCGGTAACAACATGCACATTTAAGCAAAGTACAGTTAGAACAACAATCAAATAGTTTTGAGTTGAAAAATTGACGCCTTATTCCGCACAAGTTTTTTTATAATATTGTCCTTAAAATATCGATAACTTTAAAAACAAAAATCCCAACGGTGTTCAATCACTGATATGTCTCATATTTAAGACTGTCAAAACGTATCATAACAATTGGTACATCTCGTGGTCAATTCGGCATCTCGCTCACCGCCATGTGGCTGCATTGTGATGAACGTGAGATAGTGTTACCACAAAGTGACCTAATATGATTGCATTTACCCTTTATATGCCAATTTCAACAATTTATGTATCGTTTTTAAATATAAAATTTTAATATTAATGATTCAACAAAAGCGCGAAACATCTCTGCTTTGTATTATATATAGAATAGATTAACAGAGTTTAATTGATCATTTCGACATAAGGTATTAAACGAGATATGGCTGTTAGACAATAGATCAATCTATTTCTTAAAACAGCGGCCGGCAAAGTGTGTGTCCGTGAGAAAATTTTGGTGGCTCGCAGAGAAATCTGACATTATTTTAGTTTTCTAATCCTTTTTAAATTCTAGTTCGATTCTTCTCAAAATATTTATGCGAAAATGCCTTTTCATCTGTCACAGCAATCGATATCGGCTTTAAATACATTCAGTTCTCCGTCTTGCAGTTACATTATTGGAGTCAAATATAAATTTAATCATTTTAAATATCCAGGAACATCCATCACATTAAAATTTATTAAAGCTTTTATAATTGAATTATAATTAATAGTTTTATTTTATGAACTAGGTGAATTTTAAGACGCATTTCATCACTTTTATTTCAATATATAATATCTAACACAAAAGTCCAGTTAGTGGTCCGCTGGATTAAAATTGTGAATTTAGTGGTCCGTGAGCCCAAAAAGTTTGCCGACCGCTGCTCTAGTTCGAATCCTAATGATATTGTAATGTTTGGCAAATTTGTCTAAAAATATCACAAAATATTTTTAAAATCTACTTTCAAATTGTGGTTGGAACAATAAATAATAGTCACGGAGTTAACGGGTTTTCTACCATTTTATAGAACACACATTTTGTGTTTGTTAGTTCATAAACAAGAATTAATCTCCCAATTAATAAATCATTATGAATATTAATTAACGTAAGACCACCAGCGTATTATTACTAATAATTATACTGTGAAAGGGTTGGGGAAGCTTTGCATGTTGGCAGACTGCATTTAAGTAACATTAATTAAATGTCATTAGACAAATCGTTCTTTTTCTTCGATCAAATCCGTCGCCTATGCTCTACTGGAGAGTCTACATGACCACCACGCAGAACCTGAATCTATGATTTCCTATCACCCGCCAATCGCTTTGCCACTCTCATGAAATGCTGGAATTCTTTATTACATCCTACCTATGGTCGGTCGTCCAGAACGCCGTAATCACATGTGTTAAGGGCAAAAGGCAAGAGTTAAGGCTTTTCGTAGTCATCCGCAGCGTTTGTCTCGGCCGAATACAACGTTTCTCCGAGACCACTTTCCCCTAAATGCCGAATTCTCTACAGAATCAAATCACCTCACCCCCAATATCCAACGTAATCAACTTTTTTCAAAGATCAGTATTCTTTGAGGTGCTGTGGTTCGACACCGTAAAACAACACTGATAGAATCCAAGCACTAAATTCAAATATCATTTTACAATGCCTGCTAGTTGTGTTTCTTTGAACGATGTCAACTCCGCAGTAAATGGACTCTTAACCGCTTGAATACCGCGCAAATAAATCATTAATATGTCCCAGAGATACTGCGTGTTTTTGAGAAAAATAATTTTGCCTAATATACACTCGAATTCGGTATTTTAAAAACCTATGTTGACTCAGTATAGATGGAACTACACATATTCATCAAAATATTGCTTATATTCTATTAGAATACCAAGTATTTGATGTCTTGGACATTTTTGTTCGCTTACATATGTTCCGAACACCGGTGTACGCTTGGTATTCAAGTGGTTAATAAGGCTTATCTTAACATACGACTTTCTACGAGAACTGATTGTTATTTAGACGATCAATATATCTTATTTAAAGAGGACAAGGATAGAAGGATGGAGGGTTAGGCCAAGACCAGTGGTTAGCTTACACCAGTGGTGCACAAGCTTTTTAAACGAATGGCTATTTTATCAATTTTCTAATCTTTCGCGGGCTGCAGAGAGTAAAAGTGCCCTTTTTTACGCGATTTTGATTTTAAGCGGTTTCGATTTTACGCGATTTTTTTGGATGGCACTGTTACTTTTTTTACGCGATTTACTCGTTGTTACGCGATTTTTTTTAAAGTTAGACCCTGCGTAAAATAGTGTGATGTAATGTTGCACTAAAACTTGTTTAAATACAATTCATTTCCCGATCATCAATTTCACCACCGATATCATATTCAATGAAAAATTTGATGAAGAAGAACTTGTTATTTTGGGCCGTAACAAATGCCATTTCGGGCCGCGGTTTGTGCACCACTGGCTTACACCATGTCCAGTTTTTAGATTCGAGTGTTAGGTAACTTATTTAACATAAATCCATATTAGATCTATATTTCAAATATTTCAATAATCGCGAACAATTTTATTAAAATATGTGATGGTTTCTATACATTCGTTATTAGGTTTTGGTTCATTTTTAATACCGAAACACCGGTTTTGTTGTATTTTCAAGACTGGTATTTTGATATTTAAATTCACCATACATATCATGATCCCGGATTCGATTATACCTTTATTGCAATCTCTAGCTCTGTATAATTAAGAAGATAATCAATCGTCTCTTTTTTCTCAATTATTGTATGGTGCATAATCATATCGACTATGGAAAGGAAAAAGAACGTAACCCACAGTTTTTTCAAAACAGGTTTTTTTCGATAATCAAAATTTAACAAACTTGATACATTCTATCAAAAGGATGCAAGCTACAAATGCCGAATTATTATCTAAATTTATCTTTTATGTTTGAAAAGGATAACCTTGTAAGGAATTATAACCAAGAAAAAAGACTAAAATAAAGGTTTTTCCTAGACAATTTCTCTAATTAATATTAGATTATTTTAATGAAACACCAGTTTAGAAGTCTCCGTGCACTTTAATTACATAATTCATAATTTGCATATGGCCCAAAATTATCAAAACACGTTTTTTGCGCCTCCTGTAAAATTTTATATGTGTGGGTTACGTCCTTTTTCCTTTCCACAGTCGATATTGTTACATCATACTAACATTAAATATTCAACAATTCCCACGAATTGACTTAAAGTGGAAACATAATCCAAACGAATGTACCAACCACCAAAGCTGCAATTGCTAATAATAACATCATCGTCAAATTAATTTCACTTTCCGAGAAATTTTTGATCATACATTAGTATTTATGACATCATTCTTACAGTAAGTTCAAATCCCTCTAGTTGGATATTTGCATTTATGGTTTTTCTAATCAATAATTGAATCTGTGTCCAATGTCATGTGTACCTAAGATTTTTAAACGTTGCATAGCTCATAGCCAATTATTCATTACCTCTATATTGGTTGATTTCACATTGCATTGAACTATGTGTCATTCTGTTTATTTTCATAATATTTTTTTTTCAGTCTTGTAATACGACAATATGCAATTGCGAAGGACAAAAAGGAGCAGTGGGGGTCATCGGCAACGGTGGTATGCCGGGCCTCCAGGGGCCCTATGGAGATACGGGGCCTGATGGACCCGAGGGCCCCAACGGCGATGCTGGGGAGACCGGAGAGTATGGAGGCGTTGGAGAAAAGGGATACAGAGTAAGTGATAGTCAAATCATATATTTTTAATATTTATTTATATTTGCCACTAATGTATATGTACTTACTGTAATCTTTTTATACAATAGTTTGCTAGGTTGTATTTTTGATACATTAAATTATACAGAACTTTTTAATAAATAATACAGTAATATCACAGATAGTGTGATTTACTTCTCAAAGACGAGTAATCATCCTAGTGGATGAACTGAAGTCCTCAGGGCAGTGCTACTTGATGTCTCCTATGTTTATTAAAATGGTATTTCAATTTGCAATCTTTACAAAAAAATATCATTATTTTACTATTATTATGAAAGGCTCAACAGAATTTCTATAATAGTTCAATAATCGTTAATCAAACAGTTACTTTGCTGTTGATATTTTCAATTAAAATTTACCATCGATTGTTTATAGTCTTAATATTATATAAAGCTCATATTTCTATTTCTCATTTTAAATTCCGTTTTCCAATTTTTTTCTTATGTTACGTAGAATTTTGCATTGATTTGCGTTATCCGAATAACACGGTCTCTAAATTTTATTACGCCTATGGCCTCCTAAGGGCTTGATCCGCCCACTGATCTTATATTCATAAAATGTACCGTATTTCACGAAGGAATAATTAAAAACTCTCTCCCTCCTGGTAACAGCAACCCTTCGTCCGCTTAAATAGGCGACAGGGAATTTTCTAAATTTTCTTGATAATTATTGCAAAAACTAAAATACATTGCTTGTGTAACAAATGACCCCGTTCGTTTAACGATTTTGAATGGTCGTTAATACATTATTGATGGCGGAAACGCAGCTCTATTCCTGTAAATAATAATTAAAATTGTTGGTACTGAAATGATTTGAATGTAAGGTTTGGCAGGTGCTAGAATTTTGTATGTAATTTAAAGGTTAACAAAATTTTTAAGCTATAACAATTTTATTATAATAGTTTAGTTTAGGGTTTCTCAAACTTTTCTGCAACGGAACACTTCACAAATACAGAAATTTTAACGGTTTATTTTTTTTTTATGCTGGATAATTCATAATTAATCGTGATTTTTTTCTAAATATCTTTATTAAAACAATTATCACATACAAAGCTCGCAATGACTTGAGTCTTTGGATCGTAAATCTTCTTGATATCATACACAAGTTAATTTTTGTGAGGTACATTTTTTAAAATACTATTTAATACGTCCTCAATATTAAAGTAATAAAAATAACCAAATGATGCTCTCATCATATGTATATTTTTTTTCATATAAATTATAGTTTCAAACCAATATACAAACTCAATAATCTGATTTAAGCTGAGTAAATCAGTTAAGAATGGCAGAATCGAATGAAGTAAAATTGACGTCGAAATTATGATTGTTTTACCTTTATTTCATATATTCTCATATCAGATTTTATAAAGATGCATTTTGTATCATTAAACACTTACATGATTTGAATTTTAAAATATAACTGTTTTTTTTTATTATTATATAGGGAGATGAAGGATTACCTGGTTTCCAAGGAAGAAACGGAAGACCGGTAAGTAAAAACTATTTCAATTTATTTTTCATTTGAATATTTTCAGTAATTTAACTAATTAATACTCCAATGAAAAGCTTATTTTGTCATTGTATCCGATAGAAATTTATATTTGATACGTTTTACGACAGACTGTCTTAATTATTTAGTGTTATATAAGTCGTCCGCTGTGGTTAAATTGGTAAGAACTTGGCTCTGTCTATCAGGTGGGTCTGGGTTCCATTCTCGATAAATTTAGAATGATTTCAATTTAAAATTGCGATTCAACACGTGGGTATTTGTGATGTAAATTCTCCTCGAGTGACTTACAAAAGTTCAAAACTTCGTATGATCTTTCAACATCAAAATATTTGGCAAATTGCATTATTTGTAATGCCAAACATTTAAAAAAATATATACAAAACATAAAACACATCCGACTTTATCCGTGCAGGGTATGCCAGGTTCCGATGGAGTTCGAGGCTCAATGGGTCTCGACGGCTGTAATGGAAACAACGGTACTTCAGGATATCCTGGTCAATCCGGAAGGTTGGGAACGCGAGGATCTCCTGGTGAGCAGGGCCCGAAAGGTCCGAGAGGAACATCTGGAGACGGAGGTGTTAACAGCAACAACACCAAAGGAGACATGGGAGTGCCTGGAGGAGCCGGATACCAAGGCCCTCTTGGAAAGCGAGGACGTCAAGGTGGATACGGAGAGCATGGCGTACCTGGAGATCAGGTAAATTATTTTCTCTTCAAATAAGTAGTTTTACCCAGTTCACATGATAAAGAGGGAAAAAGAAGCAGATATTATGACCTACACAATTGGTGTCTCACATAATGATACACCTTCTCATAAGTATGTACATATATAATAACCTAATTATTATATAATAAATAAAATTAAAAGATACATGATCAATGTAATGTTAATAATGTATTTCCTTGTACTTAGGGTCTCGCAGGAAGGCTAGGTGAAATTGGTCTTCGAGGTGCTCCCGGAGACGATATCGTCGGAAACCAGGGTGAGAAAGGAGACAGAGGCCCATTCGGTGACAGTGGCCCCCCTGGAGTCATCACATACCCAGATATATTCACGGATGTGACTATCTCACTCGCGAAAGGAATCAAAGGGGAGCGGGGCTACCAAGGAGACGGAGGTGTCAAGGGTATCAAAGGAGAGAGGGGTTCACTTGGACTTATTGTAAGTTTTAGTTACAATTTAATAATATTATTTTCCCCGAGATCTTACCGATTAATCATTAAAATAGAAAAAGATCATGGAGGACAACAAAATTAAACAACTAACATTAATTCAGTTAATATTTTGATAATATTATAATTGAAGACGAGAGAAAAATGATGTTTATTTTAAACTTTAGGGACAACATGGATGGCAAGGAGAAAAGGGATTTAACGGTGAGCAAGGAGGCGACGGTCCTCAAGGAAAACAAGGAAAAGAAGGTCCTCGAGGTCAAACAGGAGAAAAGGGAATGAAAGGAGCACCCGGTTATGCTGGAGTCGATGGGCGCAACGGACTGGTCGGTGCTATTGGAGAGGCTGGTCAACCCGGAACCCAAGGAAGACAGGGATCTATGGGTGAACCTGGTGGCTATGACCCGACTCTAAACGAAGAGGGTCAGTTTGGAAATGCAGGAATTCAAGGTCCTATTGGTTATCCAGGACCGAGAGGTGTCGCCGGATTTAATGGGCCTCAGGGTTTGGTTGGCATGATAGGACCTCCTGGACCCCCTGGACCACATGGAGTATCAGGTTATGCTGGTAGTAAGGGAATATCATTCAAGGGAGAACGAGGTACTGATGGAATACCTGGTCAAGTAGGACAACAAGGATCAGTAGGTTTTCCAGGACAGAATGGAACCTCCGGTGAAAAGGGCTTCCCGGGCCGTGACGTTATTGGACCAGATGGCTCTGATGGTCTTTCTGGTCTTGATGGACAATCAGGTCAGATGGGTAGCCGAGGAGAAAGCGGTTTCGAAGGACCGAAGGGTATTCCTGGAAAGGGACGAAGCGTTATGGGGCCGGCAGGTGACGATGGTCCACCAGGTATCCCTGGAGACGAAGGTCCTTCCGGAACAAACGGAAACCCCGGCTTCGATGGACTTAAGGGCACACGAGGAGAAAACTGTCCAATGTGCAGACCAGGTAAATATTTTATAATTTTTTCAACACAAAAGTATTTTGAAGATCAATAAGCTAGATAAGATATATATTATAAACCTTATTTAAGATTTCGACTGAAGATGCTTGGTAGAATTTCAATATTAAATTTGTTATAATTCAAATTATAAGTCTTGTTTGCTTCTAATATCGAATTTATTATATGTTTAGCAAGTTGATCCTTGAGCCATGTTTTCACGTGATAAGCTAGCCAAGCGCTCAGTCCCGAAACCGAGTTTTCACGTAATGCGCTAACTTTTGAAATAGAGCCTTAATTGTTATATTTAACATATTTCTTTGGAAAAAAAACTCATTATAGCCATTAGAATTTGATACTTAGATTATTTAAAAATAATCCTTCCACTATTACTTTCATCAAAAATAGTTGATTATTTTATCAACCAAAATTTGATTTTACGCATATGTTGTGTCAATTTTCTCTTTCTGAAAACCACATGATAGTGCAGTGACCGAGTACATACTCTTATAATTGTAAATTTTGAAAATTCACAAAAAAGGATGCCAGGGAACAACACTAAAAATATTTTGATACTAATAACTACAGCAATAAGTAAACAAGCTCCGCGAACCTGCAAGATGTGCGCCAAGCAAAAAGTAGTAACCCTTGGTAGTCGGTGCATGTGCATTAGAGGTCTGCACGGGCCGAAATTTTACAAAATTACCCGGCCCGAGTCCGAAAGACTTAGGCCCGAGTCCTAATACCATACTTGTTACCCGAACCTGACCACCCAGATTTATACTTCTCAGCCCGACAAAAACCCGTTTTTTACAAATTTACAACAATTTACGATTCTCTATAGAACTGGTTGTAATAAAATCATCATGGCTGACTTATGACACCAACATAGTCTGAAATATTTTTCTGAAGAAATAAATTCCTAGCCCGGGCCCGGTTCAAGCCCGAATGCATACATTTTAATATGGCTTTTCATAACGTGAAGTACTGGTAATAATATCACAAAATTGAGTATTTTCACATTTATAGTACACCTATCCCTCGATTTACACGGTAGATAGGTTCCTGAGAAAAACGTGTAAATCGAAATTGTATATTTTTTAATGTAAAACCGTGTAAATCGAAAAGTACATGAAAAACGCATAATTTGGGTGTTTTCTAAGATACATAAAAAACAAAATTATTAAAAATTATAAACATACGTATTCTTTTATTAATTAAATACAGGTAAAGCTTATAGAGTAACAAAAAAATGAAATCCAAAAGATTCATTAAAAAAATATTGCAACGGTTGGTGAAGTTTTTATCATTCATCACTATCACAAATCACTGTGACTTGACTTGATGACTTGCTGTGAAAGTATGCTTCTTTTCAGATGAAGAAGAGGATGGTATTTTCTATTTTTTTTTTTCATAAATCCGCAATGCTTTATTTGTAATAGCATTGGTATCAATTGGCATCCGTTTTTGAGTTCAGTCCTCTATCTAAATCATTAATGCTTTCTCCATGTTTTCCATTGCAATATCTCTGATATATGAAGTTGTGCTCGTACTCGTAGTGCCAGCTGATACACTCTTTCTAATTGAGTTTTCATTTTTTCTAATGGTTCTTATTGTAGCTTCATTCATGCTATAATAATCTAGCAACATCTATTACTCTTTCTCCGTTTTGTAAAAGATCCAATATTTTTATTTTTTTGCTAACGAAATAACTTTTCTTTTTACTTCTTTCGACATAATAAGGCTACAAATATTATTCAAGATATAAAACACGTAATTAAAAATTATGTTCTCGTTTTTTACTTACGAATATGAAGAATTAAAAATTTCAAGTTAACTTTTTTAAACCGTGTAAAAGCGAAAACGTGTAAAAAAGGTACCGTGTAAATCTAGGGATAGGTGTACTTTTCAAACGCCATTAAGCAAAAAAATGCGATTCTTCAAAAATAAGCCGGGCACACGGGATAGTTTCACCTGATTTTGGCTGGACCCGAAAGAGTTAATCAAGGCCACTAAACGAAATTTTTTCTAGGGAATTGCTTGTAACTCATTCTCTTAAAATCCCTTTTTCGGATTAACGGATAAGTCCAGCGCAGCGGTGTAGTGGGGTCAAGGCGCTTCTTTTTCATGATTTTAGAAAAAAAAACAATTCTAATCATAACTTTTGCGCATTTTTCCTATGATTTTTTCATCCTAAAACAGTTAAATAAATTTACTTCGTAGTCACAGCTTAAAACATGTCTTGGATTGTATGCGAATCTGGGAAGATCTGGAGTCAATCATATTGTAACGTAAATAAAATACGATTAATATCACAGATTACTAGTATTTCTAAAGATTGGAGCTCAATTTATAACGGATTAGTCAAACGGGAATCGTAGAACTGTTCAATTTTAATGTCTTCTTGCACTTTAAGCCACATTTACACATCTATGCTGATAAAAATTAATCTTAAAATCAGAGAATGGACAAAAATCATTGCTTCGAAAAAAACTGATATTAATGTATGAGGGAAGGGTGAAGTAAATTCAAAATCATTGCTTAATCAAGCACTGCGCCACTGAGTCCAGGATTGGAAAAATAGTTAGCTAATCGCTCTCTCGACATTCTGTTTTTCTTAACGGTTGCTCAAATTTATAGATACGCCACTGCTTGCTTGCCTGTAATCTCACATTGCATCGTCTTCTTGAGACCTGGATAAATACGTTTTAAAAAATTAGCAAACTTTTTAATACCAAAGAATTAAAAAAACAAATTTGTATTATATTTAACTTCTACTCTTCATCTCAATCCACTAGTATGCGAGAGTATCGTACTTTTATCAATTATGATTATTCGCTCGGCTTTATCATATAATACAGGGAAAACTTGATCTGTCGTTTTTATCGTTAACTTGGAAACTTTCCCATATGTATTGTTTTTTTTGAGATCCTCTTAAAAATGTTAAATCATCGTGATTCAAGTGTTCTACGCGGGTTTCCCCAAGATTTAGATTTAATTTTCGTCAACTCATAGTTCGGAAAGGGAATAACAACACTAAACTTTGTATATTATAATTATATGACACTAAGGCCTGGGAGCATAGATAATAGAGTTTAGAGCTCTGAATAAGAGTTGTTGTGTTGCGTGTGTGTGGACACTGGACAATTACGATTAATTTCTCTGTAATTTTGAAGGTATACATATATAATTATTAAGCAATACTGTCGCTTCATCGAGATGCAAACTCTTTCAGCGTTGCTTTTAGCTAGTATAGTATTCAGATTAGTGTCAAAGGCGATATAATTCCGTTCTCTGGCGCAATCGGGATGTGCTTCCTTCGTCCGTTTCGGCCGGACATCCGGCAGAAGCTGCAAGGCGTGGGCAGCGATAAAATAATATGACGACACGGGCCTAGATTTGAGCGCAATACTCCTGTCTTGTGACCAGAACTTACAGACACTTTAGAACTCGTACGCCATCACTAGTTCAATCTCCAATCTGGACATATCCTGCAAATTAAAGTAGAAAATCGATCACCTGTAACCTGGTTTTAACGTTGTGTCCGTGATGAAATATCGAGATTTTCGATGTTTACTGTTACCTGCAGCGATGGGCTGCCAATACGTTAACAAGGGGCTCGCTTAATCTTAAAGCAATTCTCGATATTTTGGAGAAGATTATAATACGTAACAGTATGCAATATACCTTAAACTTATCAATCTAAATAGCTAAAAATTTACTTTTGTGTATACTGAAGCTGTCATAGATAATATATAAGTCAGAAATTACAGTTATATACTAATTTGATCTCAGAATATTTTTTCTCTTAAATTAATAAGGGGCTCGCCGGCTTTAGTCAAATTTAGCAAGCGGCTCGCGCGAGCAGATAACCATCCCATTACTTAAATACAGCGACTGGAAACCTTTTTTCTAATTCGGGCACCATAAAATATAACTTACTTCTGTCAAGAAATTTATCGCTACTCTACAGCAACAGCGGGATAAGTCGAAACTACTAATTTCGAGATAATTGAACATTAATGTTTGTGTTGAATTTTTTAAAAAGCTAATCATGATTTTATTTATTTTCTTTTGCGGTGTATGATACAAGATAATCGTAGGTAATTGCGTATACTATTGTCTGTATCTAGTTACATTCCTAATCTCGCTTATGCATTGAAGTTACAAGCAGCGGCGTAGAAAGGGGTCCCGCCGCCCTGGGCGTTTCTTGAATTTGCCACCCCTCCCCCCCAATAATTCCCCCACTTTCTTTTAATTACTTCAATTTTTAGCTATGAGATTATACTTACATATGGCTTATTTTTTTTATTTATAAATATAATTTCTCTAAAAATATTGTATTTTGTTATTTTTTGGACTTTTTTCCAGGGCAGGAACTTTTTTTAATATGTCAAAAAGAATATTAGTCAATTGTCTTTTTTATTATGTTTGGAGGAAAAGTGGAAAATTATTGCTATTTTTATAAGTATTCATTTTACAAATGAGTTAACGAATTTAAAGTTAATTCATAACAAAAGATACCAGACTTTATTTTGTAAACATAACATTTGGGAAAAAAACATATTTAAAAAATATTTTTCTGGCTTTTCTTTTCGCAAAATCGCTAGTAATGTTATCAACATCTATTTTATCTGACAGTTAAATTTTTATTAAAAACATGGTTTTAGAGTTGGAGTCGTTTCCGTAGTCAGAAAAAACTAACCACCCTGACTGCTTTTTTTTTTGAGTGTCTAAATCGCTCAAGTCAAAAGACGCCACTGGTCGGATCTGGTATGAATGTAATTTAAATAATAAAAAGAATTTTTAAATAAATTGCAAAATTTCGAGAGTATTTAAATTTTCCTCCACATCTCCGCTTGCTTAGCAGGAACAGCAACAAAAATTCTAATTCTTACCAAGCAATGTCATCATGATCTTGTTTTTAGTGTTTTACAAAGCATAATCATGCGAGGAAAAATGGTGACTTAATTATCGCTTGCATTGATTCTTTAAACGTAACAATTTTTGTTTATTACTTCTATTTCTTAAAAACGCGACCCCCAAAAAGTTGTGTTTAATCAGTAAGTCACAAAGCACAAATTAGGCGAAAGAAAGCATAATATTGAAATAAAGCTCGCATTGATTCTATATTTAAAACAATTTGTATTGTTTTTTACCTTTGAAAATTTCAAAAATGCCGCCATCAAAAAAGTTTATATTGTCAGTGGGCAGAAAAAATATAGTGAAAGTGATATTGCTTACACTTCTTCTGTATACATATCAATCTTTATTTCCATATTACTTTTAAAATTTTCTGTTTTATTATTTTATTAAATTTTCGAAAATGCCGCCCACAGAAATGTGCCGCACGGGGCTGTCGGCCCTCTCCCCCCCATGTTACGCCACTGGTTACATTGCAATATAAATAATTGTAAACGTAGGATTTTTTCTTTTAAATGCGGCATTTTCTTATTAAATTAAAATATTTCAGTGTTTCATTATAAAGGATTAACTTTTACCCCTTTTATTCATTTAATAAACTTTCACATACAATTAAAAGTTGATGACAGTTCGCACAAAAACCAGTTGAAAAGTTTTTCAATTCAAATTTTGCTATTTGGCTCACTTCACCTCTTAAAGGCTCATATATTCCTAAAACAACTTCCAGTTATTAAATTTTATTCATTCTGATTAATTTGATAAGTAAGTATGTATTTGACTGTTCATGTAAGAAAATTTCTGATTTTTTTATAATGTGAAAAAAATCCTCCCGTTTGGGTCAACTGGCCCTCGTATAATATTATATCTTAAATAAAAATAAATCATTGAATTTTTTCAGGTGGTTCTGGTCCTAAAGGCCTTACTGGAGACGGTGGGCGTGATGGATTCCCAGGGGCCCCAGGATTTCCAGGTGCAACAGGCGTACCAGGATACAGAGGACCTCAAGCTACACCAGGAAGAAAAGGCACCACTGGACCCAAGGGAGTCAAAGGTCCCTTGGGAGAGACTGGATTACCCGGTAAAGAAGGAAAGCCCGGAAGACTTCAAATGCCTCCAGAATCGCTGACAAGGCCAGAGGAAGGAGAGATTGGAAATACCGGTAAGCGACATACATAAAAAAAAATATATCTCAGGAAAAAAAATGATACCTATTGTCAAGTTCTTCAAAAAAATTCTCAGAAATGTGATGGAGGCTATTTTAAAAGTTCTACGGGACAACTTATAATCGTTACCAACTTATGCTCGTTAGACATAAAAAATGCTTAAAGTCAAATACCGTTAACTACTAAAATGTGTTTTTATTTTTTTGTTGATAATGTTATTTTTTATTCTCGGCTACATGATATTCAAACAAGGGTATTTCTAATTTCTTTTTAAATCAACAGTAATGTTTAACATTAACTACATTAAGTTGCTCTTGTTTAATATTTTTTAAGACCATACCCAAAAAATTTAGTATCACCAAAGCAATAAAAACTGATAACACACAATAAATTAAAAAATATGAACATTGGGTTTCAAATAAACATTGCTTTGTAAAGATACAAAATAATAAAAAAAAAGTCTATTAGCTCTTCTGTAAAATAATTACACTTTTGTAGATGGTGCTTGATTTTAAGCCCTTGATATGCCGAAGAAAAATCATTCAACATTCACAATTTTTTGATGACATTCACTTAAAAATGTCATACCACTCCAATTCCTTAGGTAGAGAAGCTTCCAAAGAAAACGTTTTTTGTATCTTCTGTTCTATGACAATATTAATTTATTCTTTTTGCATTTTGAAAGTAAATTTTCGATAATTTTCTTTTATTCAATAAATATAGGAATTTCTAAGACAGCCCTAATTGAGTATTTTTATTATTTCCTCTTGGGAGCAATGGGTTGTGGAGATATAGTCCCAATGGGGTTTCTCTCAATATCTATAGCGAACTGCTTGTTACTCAATTATCCAAGCTCTCTTTTTTTAAAGAAAGTATAGATAGAAGGACTGTGCTGGGCTATGACAGGACTATTGCTTATCTTATCGCTCTCGCTACGCCCATTTTTAGGATAGGGTGGATGAAGAGAGTTCAAAACATCACATAAATCCATGCCTTTGGACAGAAATCTATAAATTGACATTACAGTCAATTTATTAAACTGTGATTCGATCCCATGAGTAATGTAACCAAAATCCACGATGTTGACCATTTGACCACGAACCCGGTTGGGAACAAATAAACTAATTATTATTTCACTTTTATATTATAGGAATCACAGGGTCCCCCGGCTGGCGTGGAGACCAGGGTCCGCTAGGCCCGAGTGGTCCTGTAGGGCGTTTTGGGTACAAGGGTTATCAAGGCGAGCAGGGATTCACGGGACAATCAGGGCGTAATGGAACACACGGTCTCGATGGGGCACCAGGTTCTCCAGGCCAGAACGCTTACGTAACAAAAGAATTCCTCAGAGGTGACCGAGGATATAACGGATTCAAGTAGGATTTTACTTTGATTTCAATATAAAATTATTGCCTTCCGTGCTTAGAGCTCATCTTATGATAAAATAAAAAACCATTTTCATAAGTAATGGCAAGAAATTGGGCTTAACTCATTGCAGATGAATTCAGATGTAAAATGTATTTTTGAAGAAATCAGCTGGACTGGAAAAAGATCAGTGCTTCGCAACAGCTGCATTGCAGCACACATCACTTCACTGCAAAAAAAATCCAATACCCTGTGCCCACACATAAAACAATGTTTTATCGTTTCAAATGACACAGAATACTCATCACTGATTAGAAGTTTTATTAAAGATATGATAAATATTTTATTTTTTTAAATAACATTTGACTTTTGATAATTTTTTTAAGGGGAGATTTCGGTGATGTTGGAGACGATGGTGCTCAGGGAGAAAGAGGAGACTCCAACGCTTTTATAGTTGATGAATTCCGTGGACAGAAGGGTATTAAAGGATTAGATGGTGCACCTGGTAAGCTTTACTTTTCAACAACTGATTAACTTATTTCAAATTACAACAAAGTATTTGCGGACTATAAAGCGGATTAAAACAAACATGTAAAGTGAAACAATGTTAAAGTAATAATGGTTCAGAAAAAGCCGCGAACATTTGTTGTTATTTAAATATAATTATGAGTAGGATTTCAAAACAACTCTTCTGATTTTTGATTCTCTTTTGATTTGACTTCTGATTGACTGATTCTCAGCATCCATCACAATTTCCTCCAATCGCCAATGACAATATTCACAATTCAAATAAAGATAAGAATTAAAAAAAGTTAAAAAAAACTTTGCATAATATTAACATAACATTTAGTAATTTTAGTTGTTTTCTGTTAATAACAAAATCTAGGTTAAAAAATGAGAGTAAATAATTGTAGTATAAAAATTGTATCAGTTTTTATTTAATTAAAAAAATAAAGATTGTCATAAGAAGACTTAATTTGTTAGAGTATAGGAGTAAAATATCATTATAATCGATTTTTTTTTATTAAATATGTAATATTGAAGTGGATCTCAAAATTCATAAGATTCAGTTATCTTAAGCCGCTGATCTACAACTAACGCCGTCGGCCGCATACAGCATGGCGCCTTACGCGACCGCCGAAAGCTTACTCTAAAAATGAGCCAGTGTGGTCATGTTATCACGCTACATGTAGCGTCTAGATTTCTAGACACCCAGCGTCAGGTAATGCTGAACACAACCGACGGCGTTAATTGTAGACCGAGGCCTAAAACTATGATTTATGAGATTTGATAGTTTGGTTCTATGATGGAGATATTATATATAACCGATTTTCTCAAACCGCAGTTTTAAAAGGAAATAGGGTTCATGCACATGTTATATAATTCAGGACACATTACGTTGTCATATGTAATATTACATCAAATTATTTAAAAATAAAGAAACCATTACACACGTAACAATCTAATATTTTTGTGAATTTCGAATAGGTATTCAAGGAGCACCAGGAAGTGCCGGATTCGTAGGAGAGCAAGGATTAATCGGTCATAAGGGGTGGAAGGGACGGCAAGGATTATCTGTCATGGGTTCTACTGGACTCAAAGGAAATCTCGGCTACGTTGGGGACCAAGGTCTTATTGGAAAATCTGGTTTACCAGGCAAACAAGGAGAAAGAGGTCTCGATGCACTGCTTGGGCAAAAGGGTGATCGCGGTGACGCAGCCGTGGCCGTGATTTATGGAATGGAAGGTCGTATGGGAGCTAAAGGCGTTGCCGGCGACCTAGGTGAAGAGGGTTTCCCTGGTGCGTCAGGAAGAACAGGACTTTACGGTCAAAAAGGAAAGAGAGGAGATATAGGAGACGAAGGCTTTGAAGGACCGACAGGACAACAGGTACATTTTGCTTGTGTATATTAAAATTTTCCTCACATATAAGATATATTTTTCCTTCAAAATACCGCTTCCTGCTAAATCTCACCTGGAATATCAAAATATATGAACTATAAATTCTTTTACAATATTTTTTTCATATAAAAAAACATCTATTGATAATTTCTAGGGTCGAAAAGGTGTGAGAGGTGATATTTTCGCTGGTGCTCCGGGTATACCAGGCTTGGCGGGTCCACGTGGGGCTAAGGGTGCTGATGGAAATCGAGGCCAATCTGGAACAGCAGGTGAAGATGGTAACACCGGTGCTCCTGGACTTAAAGGTGAAATTGGCCCACAAGGATTACGTGGAATGGATGGAGAAGCTGGGCTTAAAGGTTACAAGGGATACAATGGAATCAACGGTATTCCTGGAATTGTCGGAGAGCAAGGAGACCGGGGAGACATGGGCGAATTCGGAGAGGAGGGTATATCTGGAAATAAAGGTCAACGCGGTCCAGCTGGTTTCAAGGGAATAATTGGAGATATGGGACCTACAGGCCCCGTGGGATATATAGGAGCTTCAGGTCAAAAGGGTGCGTTTGGGGATGTTGGGTACGAAGGACTTGCCGGAGCAAGAGGTGAAGCATCATTCAGTGGAATGAAAGGTGATATGGGAGAAAGGGGTATGGACGGAGCTTTCGGCCTTGATGGAATGCCTGGGCTGGTAGGAAAACAAGGAGAATTTGGAGAGAGTGGATCGAACATTGAAGGATTAATAGGTCATAAAGGACTCATGGGAGAGATTGGCTTTGATGGGAGAACCGGACAAAAGGGTGAACTAGGTGATGTTGGAGTTATGGGTTTGCCAGGTTTACAAGGTGCTCGTGGTGATAATGGATCACGTGGAGCTCCAGGAGTTAATGGACGCAATGCGTTCAATGGCATAAAAGGAGAGAAAGGGATCATTGGTCCAGCAGGCTATGATGGTGAAAAAGGATCAATAGGCATCGAAGGTGAGCCAGGCTTGGAGGGTATGCCAGGAATGCCTGGTGATATCGGTTTCCAGGGAAGTTCTGGTCGCTTAGGTCGACCAGGACCTCAGGGTGAAAGAGGTCTACGAGGATTAAGCTCATATGCTCGAGCTACTAACGGGGAGTTAGGAGAATCGGGAATGACTGGATTCCGTGGAATGACAGGCGATCGTGGTGAAGATGGTATTGAAGGCTTATTTGGAATCAAAGGAGAGCGTGGGAACACTGGTGAAATTGGATTACAAGGAGAGATCGGTCTTATAGGAAAACTTGGCATACAAGGTGATATGGGACCACCAGGACCTCAAGGTTTATCTGGAATCAATGCAGAAGCAGGTGAGGTGGGAAGACCTGGAGTAAGTGGTATCCCTGGAAAACCTGGCATTATGGGACAGAAAGGTGCACCTGGAGGCTATGGTCTGAATGGAGCCCAAGGTACCCGTGGACAACCTGGTCTTTCATTCACAGGAAAGAAAGGTGAAATGGGTAACAGTGGACGACAAGGAAAAATTGGAAAACTTGGAATGTATGGAGTTCAAGGTTTTCAAGGAGAAAGAGGCCCTGCTGGTTTCAAAGGAATGGGGGGAGAAGGGGGAATTGCAGCCGGAAGCCAAAAAGGGATGATGGGTGAGGAAGGCTTTGAAGGTAGAATCGGCATAGATGGAAGGCAGGGTCTTATTGGTGACACAGGACGCCAAGGTAGACCAGGTATTGTTGGTATAATGGGAGAAAAGGGAATTAGAGGTGATATAGGCTTTGATGGGAGTGTGGGCATATTCGGACTCAGAGGTGAACAGGGCGATATAGGAGATAGTGTTCATCCGAATGACGTCTTACCTGGCACCAGAGGTGATCAAGGTTATCCTGGTATCCCTGGATTTGATGGAAAGCCAGGACCTCCAGGACCCAAGGGACGAACTGGTATTCCAGGAATGAGAGGAATTGAAGGAATTCCTGGAAACAGAGGTCTTCCAGGTATTGCAGGAAGAAAAGGAGAAATCGGTTTCCAGGGTGCAAGAGGCTTGATTGGTCGAACGGGTAGACGAGGTGCTCAAGGTCTCAAAGGTTACCCATTCCCAACTCCAGGAGCACCTGCCAGCAGAGGATTCTTCTTTGCTAGACATTCACAAACTGAGACAATCCCAGATTGTCCAGGCAACACTATCAAAATGTGGGATGGATTTTCTTTACTTCATATCACTGGAGCTGCTAGATCACACGGACAAGATTTGGGTAAGAGTCCCTGCATTCTTTTTGTTAACTAAGTCTTCCGAAATTCTAATGAATTGCTTTATGAAAGTTTTTCTTCTGCTTGGAATACTTCAGTAACTTTATAATATTGTTGGTATACTGGTAGAAAAGTTAAGTCAAAAACCGGCTGTTTTCAGTAGTGAATGCAAATAGATAGATTTTAACAAATTTTATATTCTGAAAAACAAATACCTAATTTTAACATAATATGTACACATCAAGTCAATCCCGATTACAGTTATATTTGGCACCAAAATAACTATAAATGCTTTTAAATATGTGAATCAAATTCGTTATCATTATCAAATTTCATGTAGTTTAAGAATGATAAGTAATAATTAAGGCATAAAGATGATAGATTAATTACTAAATCATAAAGTTAGAATCAAGTTTGTTGTAATAATAAATCATTGGAGTAACAAAACAAAGGGTTATAATAATTGACACTGACGAATGATCACTTTTAGGGTGTTCACTGTCAATACTTGGTGGAAAGGCATTATATTAATAAATACACAATATTCCTTTGTACTTTATTCCACTTTATTTAATAGGTCAGGACCGGTTTCGCTCATTGCGAGCATTGTCAACTGATAAGAAATATAATTTAACAATGCTATTATTATCAATTCTAGTCTCTTAAGTTCAATAAATCTTATATATCTGTATAATAAATACATCCTTATTCCAGGCTCACCCGGTAGCTGTTTGAGAAAGTTTTCAACTATGCCATTCCTGTTCTGTAACTTGAACAATGTATGCGACTACTCTGACAGAAGCGATTACAGTTTCTGGCTTTCCACAATGGAGATCATGCCCATGGCTATGACTCCGATACCAGCAAGGGAGGTTGGCAGATATATATCACGGTAACTACAAATTGATTTTATTATGAAATTTTACTTATCAGATACGTTACATAATGGTGTATAGTAAATTATTTCCAAATTGTATTTCAGATGCTCAGTATGCGAAGCTCCAACCAGAGTGATGGCTGTCCACAGTCAATCTATGTCAATTCCAGATTGTCCAGGTGGATGGGATATGATGTGGGCCGGATACAGCTTTATCATGGTAAAATATCAGCTTCATTAACACTCATTAACTCTTCAAGCCTCTTTGATTGATGTACACAGCACACAAATCATAAACTACAATACAGTGGAACCCCGATCTACCGTTCTCGCATTGTTCGTTTTCACGCATGGTTCGTTCATTTTTCATAGTCCCGGCCAAACACCCATAAGAACAATGTAAAATAATCTCGCATTAATCGTTCCCCGATTTACCGTTTTCCTCGATCTATCGTTCAAATATTTTGGTTTTGTCAAAAATATTATCCCGATTGACCGTTTTCGTTGAATATTTCTCATAAATAGTCTTACCTCGCATTTTTTTCAGTTGAACCCCGATCTTCCGTTCTCACTATCTTCGTTTTTTTGCATGGATTGTTTATTTTTTACTCGACCAAGACCCCGTAATAACAATGTTTAGTAATTCCACGATTCATTCATTTCCCGATTTACTCGATCTATCATCCAAATATTATCGTCCCGTCCTAGTTACTATCTATCCCGTTAGACCATTTTTGTAGAATATTTTTTTTGCTCATAAATAGTCTTAAATTGCATCTGGTTGCATGAATTTGTCTAAGTCAAAACTAAAATACCTAAATGAAGACAGCTAGAACTCTAGTTGAAAAACTGATAATAATCAAAGACATTGGAAAAAATTCAGGAGAAAAAGGAGTTGACATAGCAAAAAGGAGTTGACTTAGAAATGTACGCGATTTTGAAGAGTGTTTGTTAAAATTTACTTACCAAACTGCAAATAGGCTACTTAGTTTGTATTAAACAAGTTAAAAATATATTTATTGGTTCTTTAATAAAACAATGTAATAAATAAATAAGTTTTTTTAAAATTAAACATTTTTTTGGTGTTATTTGAAGATTTCCCACATTATTCGTTCATTTATTACGTTCCCTTGAAAAACGTAGAATCGAGGTTCCACTGTATATTAAAAATAGATGTTTTATTTTTAGATAGTACTAGAATTTGACACATTCTAGCCAAAAAATATATTTATTACTCATGTCAGAGATTAGTAAGTGTTACAATATAGCACCATTCTTAAAGAAATAACTTTTAAAAAACCTGACGACCATTGGTTTCATAAAATTACTTCAGAATGTCACCATTGTGAATGTTATTATCAAAACAAAAATCTTTTTAGATTTTAACGTATGTGTTCACATGTGGCCCATTCTGCTATTCATTGGAACTGAGAAAAAAAATTCTAGCGAGTCTGTGTCGATTGAATAAAAATTTGCTATATAATCTATTATAAATATTAATTTTACCGCTATCTCCATAAAAAAAATTATCCTGGAGTTGCAGAGTGCATGCCTAGAATTAATTATAAGAATTAAAGAACAAACATTCTCACTGTCCCGATGTTATCTCAATAATCATCTGACACATAAATTTATACCTTATTTGAGGAGCGTGTTTCCAATAGTTATAAAAAAACAGTTAACGAGTGTCATTTTGAAATAATAATTATTATTTAGTTGAATGGTTTATGAATTTTAGATTTAATAATTAAGTGTAGGCACTCTTTTACAATAAACTTCATTCTCACAGCACTCTGCTGCCGGTGGTGGAAGCGCAGGCCAGTCTCTGGTGTCCCCGGGTTCTTGCTTGGAAGAATTCAGAGCCAGACCTTACATTGAATGTAACGGAATGGGAAAATGCAACTACTTCGTAAACACTCTGTCTTACTGGATGGCAACAATTGAAGATCAAAATATGTTCAGAAAGCCCGTCCAGCAAACTCTCAAGACAGATCTAACATCTAAAGTCAGCAGGTAAATAATATTTTATTATTGTTAAGGATGTGTGATCATAAATCTCATGGTTGTCCATTTTCAGAGCCAGGTGCCTCTAATTCAATGCATGTATTCTGACAGAACTGATTTACAGTTGTGCATCATGGTACCTTATATGTTCAGTATACAGATGCTTGTAGGAAAAACTGAAACTACGACGCTTTAAAGACAAAATCTTTTACTTTCCAACAAAAAAAAATATACTTATGTTCCTATACCGAGATTCGAGCAGCCCGTGGATATGGCAAATGAAGAACAGAACTTTACAGCCCCAGCTATGATTTTCACGACATTTCCAATTGTCAGAAAGTAGCAAATTTGATTGTGAATAAAAATCAGCTGCTAATTTATTTGTTTGTAAATTTGCTACTTCCAGATGTTCAGTTTGCATTCGAAGCAGACCAGCCGTCGTAGCTTCGCCTTCTCTTCCGTCACAGGGAGTTCTCAATCTGCCCGAAGCCGGGGAGATAAGAAGACCGGTACGACCGCCGGTGCGCACGGCCCGACCCAGGCCATACGGGAGACAAAGAGCCAGGCAACCGGTGTATAGAGCATCGCAACCGACACGAAGATACCGCAACTAGACACAGTTTCCACCGTGGATAATACCAGTCTAATGATGTTCAAGACTATCCACTTTTGATATTATAGGGGTCATATTTATGTTTGGAAACCAACGGCATACAAATTAGTCTTAATTATGTCAGCGATGACATACCGCATTTTGAATGACAGTTTAAAGATTGGAACCTTGCTATTTCATTAACATAACAGCGTAATAAACATTTATTTTTAACTGAATGGCAATAATTTTACATATAAATTTGAATTTAAATATTCTAGCATTTGTTTATATCGTTAAGATTCTGCCACTTATCAATGATTATCTTTCCCTATAATTTTCATAAAATTCACCGTATTATATTGCATAGCGCTTTTGTTTTACTGTGGAAACAATTGTCTAAAACCATCCTTATATCCTCAGAGGGTCGTAAAAATATTTTTAGATTTACTTTTAATTATAATTTAAACCTTATATTATCGTTAACATCTGAAAATGAAATATCCAACACTTGTCGCATCATTGATTTATAAATGATAATCATATTCATAAAAGAAAAATTTGTGAGAAATCGTGAAACAAAAAATATACACTTTCTGATAATAAAACGTCATAATTCTCTGCGAAACTATGTTTAAGTCATTAGGTAATTTGAATAGTTCTCTCGAAACCGGGATTAATATATTTTCTAATTTGTACATAATAGTACTTATGTTTATAGTTACCGTACAGTTTATAAAACCATAGTCACTTATATTTTTGTAATAGCATGTCACTGCGGCATTTTACTTGGAAAAATATAATTATTTAGACTCAATATTGGCTTGTTGCCTTTTTGTAGGTTAATTTAAGCTAATTTTTTGAATTTCTCAGCTATCTTACAAATTCAGTACATCAAACAACTTTATACCAAAAAAATATTGCGAAAGATTCCCTTCCGTGATTCAATAATAATTGTCCGTTTCCATTTTAACATGATCGTCTTTAGAATAATTTTACACTGCCATATTATAAAATATATTCTTATATTTTTATTGAAAGAACCATATTTATGTACAGAGTTACAAGTTTAAAGATAATGTTTGATACCAGTATGTATTTATGGATAAATAAAGTTTTTAAAACAAAATAAACATTGTTTAAAATTCAAACACCAATTTTATCAATGAAATAGAAATAGTATTTATAATTATGGTAAAATGGATTACAGGGGCTTTTTTATAAGAGGGAAATTAATACAAAATAAATACCCCCTATTATATTGATGGGATATTATGGATTAAATGCGGAACCATAACAATATGGAAGATTGGCAGTGCCGAATGGTCAACGCTTATTTGAGGGTATTATTTGTAAACACGGCTCATTCCGAAATGGTGAAAAAATTAAAACTGAATTTCATTTTGAAAAACTAAATAAAGTATTCCCATTGTCCCATTATGAAAATACGTAGGAAAAATCAAGCGGACTTCCTCCCTGGAAGGTCGTGTGCGATAGATACGAAGATAGAAAAATAGAAAAAATAGTGGCAATAGATACGAAGAGTCAAGTAATATTACAGGACACGTGTAATAGAAAATTGTTGTTTGTACATAAAACAAACGATGAGTTAGTTTTGGGTTATTCACACAAATGGTCGAGAATCTGAATGCCCAAAGTCACGCAGACAATGTGTTAAAGGTGAGATCGTAATGTCAAAGTAAAAAGTGGAAACATAATTTCAATGATTTTTCTGGTAATATTAATTTTACAATTTCTTTGCTACTTTACATTTTTGAAAACTCAAATAACAAAAAATATTTGTAAACAGAAGACCTCCTGTAATCACATTATACCATAACACAAAGTTTTTTGTATACTGTTTTTTAGAAAATAGTATCATAAAACAAAAAATTGTTTATAAAGCAATTTAACAAATTAAGTGTTTTTAAAGCAACATCGTAAAAAAATATATACACAAATAATAAGAAAGGTTGTATTCTGGATAAACCCCGGAACACTGTATTCGATTCATTAAGAAGCAATTCTGTCTACAATAAAAGACTTTGCATATATATTATAGTTTATCAGCTTTCCAATATCGCATTACAAATTTCCACACGAGTGTCATTGAATTTCTTTGGATACTTTATCGAATGCATCTGTTTTGTGATCAGACATATTTGGTTTAGTTTCGTAAATGCAAATTGTCACACCGTGCCTGTGAGCTGGGCTAAATTCTCCTCTCAGGCCGATGTAATAGATTCTTGTTGTTTCAGAGCCAAAATTCTTAGGGAAATGTAGACTCAAATGGGTCACAGAGGAAAATGTTACTATTCTGAAAGGAAAAATGTAAAACTGAGATAAGAATAAATAAAGAATGTATCTAAATATCAATCAATGTAAATTAAATTTAGCTTCATACTAATGCTACTTTTTTCTTAAACTTTAGAGGAGTGAATAGATGTATACTGACTTTACTTTACTGGCTTTTTAAACATGACAATTGTGTGACTTTTTCCATTGAATATACATAATATGCTCACAGACGTACAGTACTGTATTGAGTTATAAGTAGGTCTGTACTCCATTACAAAAAAAATGGCGCCAACGTATGTCACATGTACGTCCGTACTCCTCTAAAGGTTAAAAGTGAAACTTCAGCATTAAGATGTCAGTAAACACTAAACAAATTTGAGTTATCACTTTCAAGGTGATATAGCTATCAATACTTGGTGAAAGACATTCAATTTATGGAAATAACAGATTTTTTATATTATCATTTAGTAAAATTGTGGTATATGTAAATACAAAAAGTATTGCATTTCAACATTATGAAGAAAGGTAAGAAAAGTTGTCAAAACAACACTAATTTTAAAGATAATAATATCACAAAATAGTGTGTATATTATTGAACAAGTTACATAGAAATAACTACAACAGGGAAATAAAAAGCATCAATGATCTAGATACCAAACGATAAAAATGAATTGAAAGAAACAATTCGTTACATTTAACCAAAAAAGAATACTGTATAAGATAGAAAAAGGGATATTAAAAGGTTATTTATTTAATTGAAATAACTAGCGAGTACATACTTTGTAGAATATTCTAAGCTTCCAGTGGTATCTCTTTGCATTTCAAACTGTTGATCAGGCGTAGAAGCGGCATCGTCAAATGTCATATTAGGTCTATTTTTAAATCTGAAACGAAATAGGTTTCTGTCAAATTTTACAAAAACCAACGTAACAAGAAGTTTAAGAAACTATTAACATTGACAGAATAATGACAATAGCAATGCATTGCATAGTCTCCCTATTTGGTTCCACCAGTTTCTCAGACTGTTGGGAATTGGGCTTTTCAAAGAATTAACCCTTTGCAGTCTTTAATTGAAATATGTTTTCACATTAATTCGTCTTTAATTAATTTATTATCGTATAATTATAATAAAAAACATTTTGAATGTTTCAGTATAGCAAAATTTATCTTGCGCACAATGCGTATTGGTAATATTTGGATGAAAAAAAACTTATAATATTTAAAAAATCAGTAAATAAAAAAACATTGCCAAATCTGTAATGTCGAGTCCAGCTCGACATAGGACTTCTAAGAGTTAAGAGTGTAAAAAAATGGATATAAGTGACAAGAACATTCTCAAATTTTTAATCGCTATAGGTCTTTACCAAACACTAATGCTATAATGCATGGGTGGCCAAACTTTTGATCTCTGCGGGCGACTTCATATTGAGATCAGTCATAAAAAGTTAAGTAATTCAAAGCACAATATACTGTGTATGAAAGGGAAACAAAATGGATAGATAATAAAAGTCACATTAAATTCTTGTCGACTTGGAATGGCTACGGGGTCGACGTATTGGCCAACGCTGATATAATCCATCACAGAAATCCTGAACCAAGCATACTCAATGATGTAAGTGAAGAATGATCTTTTAGTTATGTTTACATTATATTTAGTCACAGTTATAAACATTTGATCAATCAAAGATTCAGAGGTACCTACTCGATCAATACTATTAAAGTTAATTGTTATTTAAAAATAAATAAACACCAATAGGAATTAAATTTGCCATTTTTTTAAGAACATAAATCATCAATTTACCCCTGAAGTAAATGTAATCTTAGAAGTAATTGATTTCTACTTCCACGTCTAGCCAAATATATTGAGTGATAAAAGTAAATATTTTTCTACTTTTAAGTTATTATAAAAAATATAAAATAAAAAAAGCGTTTGATGTACACATTGAAACCAAAATTAGATACTGTGTTGCTCTATATATAGTTTTGAGTAAGTTTTGTTGTTTGCTACATGCATAGTCTACATGCTACATGCATAGTCTGCCTCAATGCAATTAAAAGTTGACAACAATTTCTTACATTCTTAAAGAAGCAGGATGAGAATCAGAGTCTTCACCAATCACAATGATTCCTTTCAGCTTTATATTGGCGGTGAATGGAATATTAAACAGCAATTCTTCATCTGCATCACTCTCTACAACCTACGAGTATTATTATGTACATATTAATAATATAATATTTCGAGGGGCTTCTTGTTTTTTTCGCCTTTTGTAAACAATAACAAACCTTGGTAAAAGTAGAGTATAGCTCGTCATGTATTATTACGGCGATAAACTTCACAAACTAAACTAAAAACAACGCCACGATTTAAAGTTATTTTTTGAGAGCTTTATAATCGCGTTAAAACCACACATTATTACGAAGAACACTGATAAATTATGCGAAATACGAAATATTTTTCAGTACATCGCCTCTGTTTTCCATTATGGCGGCGCCGCCATAATGGAAAACAGAGGCGATGTACTGAAAAATATTTCGTATTTCGCATAATTTATCAGTGTTCTTCGTAATAATGTGTGGTTTTAACGCGATTATAAAGCTCTCAAAAAATAACTTTAAATCGTGGCGTTGTTTTTAGTTTAGTTTGTGAAGTTTATCGCCGTAATAATACATGACGAGCTATACTCTATAATTACCCAAACCTTATCGAAATTGAGCCTCTCTTCCCAGGGCTTAAAGATTTGTTTACCGGCATTTTCTTCAGACTCATTTAAACATTCTAGATTTTCAAAATTAATTTTTTCATATAAACTGTATTGTATGCCCGTTTCTGGAGTGTCATCATGATCATGATCACCTTCACAACTGTGACCATGGTGGTGAGGCATTTTGCTTAAAGCTTTATCCACTGACTGTTTACTATCTACGTGAAAACGACTAGATATTTAAATATTTTGTTAGTTTTCGAATCTTATTATGACAGATATAAATAAAGTTCAGACCAAAATTTTGGTTGCTGTTAGACATTCATTTTATTATCGTTATTTATGACAGATGAAAATGTGATTTTAAGCCATTCAGATTACTTTTATAGGAATACTGAAGCATTTCGAATACTTAATAAAAAATATAAATCTGTTTCACTAAAATTTAGGTTTTGTTAGATATTTCTCAGTTTATAATTAAGATATCTTTAATGTAAAATTATAAGAAGTCGATATCTAAAACACGAAATTGTAGCATGGCAATAAATTTATCCAATTATCTCCAGAGTCCAATTTCAACAAACGACAATCATTTTTCTAAGCAACTGTCAGGTGTCGTTACTATGTCGGGATTCAATAGACCTTTAGTTTTTGCTAGTATTTGTTTTGTAGTTGTAATATGTTCCATTTACGTTGCTGCAGAGTCATATTCCGAAGTTAACAATGTGGTTGGAGGTATAGGTACCATGAATATCATGTATTGGTGAGTTATCTTCATTGTGCTATATTTTCTAAAGTGTTTGCGTACCTACGTATAAAATCCATTTTTATATTGGAACTAGATTTTATATATATTGCCTCCCAAAAATAATTACTTTGAATTCACGTTTACGTCAGAATTAATACACGTTCCTCCGTGAACATTGCTTAATAAATCAGGTGTCGGCAAACCGCGGCTAGCGAGCCGCATGCACCTTTTTGCGTCTCTTCAGATATCAATTTTTGAACTTCACACATTTTTTACTTAAAAATACATGCACATATTGCATATTTATGGCTCTCCTGTTTCTTTGACAACTTAGCTTTCTTGCTTGAAAGTCTGCTCATCCCTGGCTTAACCCTCCAGAGACGAGAGCTTTTTTCCGATAAAAAAAATATTTTCTAAGCCATATTGAAGTCACGGATAACTTTTATTCCTATCCAAAATTAAAAAAAAAAAACGCAAAGTCGTTGTATAGAAACCCCGCATGACTATATGGTCATGCTCATCCTTTTATTACCGTGTAATATTGAGTACGGACAGTAGTAAGGACAAAAGTGACCGTATGGGCTTGCAAACATTCGGGGTTGAAATATAGCTAAACGTGATTTTTTTTTAAATATTTACAATTTGACCTCTTTAGATCAACATAATTTCAATAAAAATATATTAGCAAAATAACTGTAAATAATTTTATGTTTTTATAAAAAAATATCTAACAGTTTCAAAAAGTAAATTTAAAAAAACGGAAATTCAAAAAATCACATGTGCTTTTGGAGACCGTTCCTGTTCCTACGGCTGATGACTAACTGTAGTCCGTACCCTTCTTAACCAAATATGAGCGAAAGCAACGATATTCAGGTAGAAAAAGTATAAATAGTGGGATCGATAGACAACGGTGTTTTGTGTGACCATATGGTGACGCTCGTCCTTGGAGGGTTAAACAAATAACATCAGACCTAGGGAAAAAATGAACACTAAAGAAACTTCACATCAGTCTCACAGAGTTTGTTCTCTGTGAAACTAATCATATCATACAAGTTGCACTTTAACTCCTTCATTTTACATAAATATACCATCGCGTTTTACCAATGATATGGTTTAATTACTTTTGATGTTAAAGAAACCTTTTTCATGTAGGAGCCTACTTGGTAATGTGAGCCTTGCACATTTCTACAACTTTTCAATATTTGCTCTTTCACGATATTGTCGCATATATTTCAAATACAACAATTAATCAGTCATACCATTTGTAAATTTATTTTTTTACATTGCCAAAAAAGTACAAATTTATCCTAAGTTTATTGCTTTTGCTATGTAAAAAAATAGGATAAAAAAATTAAAACATTGAAATCGACAAGGATATAAGCTGAGTTAGCTCCGACAAAGTACTTTAATACATTAAAAAAATAATATTTATTTGTGTTTCTACGTGTGAAAAAATATGCACTAAAACACGCCTTGATAATTGTCTGCTGTATTCCACAACCTCCATTGATATCTAAGTGAGACTATTCATATTTTTAACCAATGATTTAGTTTTCTATTGAATTATGTGTGAATGTTTTCATGCGTACTAACATAAAAGGCGACATACTAATGTGGTTACATCAAAAGACAAATAATAGAATGGTAAAATAAGGAAACCGAATATTGGAAAAAACATTTATTTTTGCCAGAGCGAAAACCGAAACCGAACTGATATTTTTTTAGGGTTTTATTTTCAGTTTCCAAAAATCATGTTTTTCCGCAGGCCACACCAAAAATAATAGTCATTTATTAAATTATGTACTTAAAAAGATTGATAATCTCAAAGCAAGACGTCGTGAAGCAAAATTGGCTTTCGTGTCAGTGCCGCCAACACAGAAATGGAAAAAACAGAAATCGTTTGTAAATTAATTTTAAAAATCTAAGAAACATGATCTCTGATTACTGTCAGAATAAATGAAAAAAAACAATTGTATATTCAACCCTATCTAACTATGATGTATAAGTAGTTAGTGACACATACACACAAGCTATATGTAACTACTTATACATCTTAGTTAAGAAAGGGTTGAATATACATTTGTTTTTTTCATTTATTCTGATAGTAATCAGAGATCATAACAGTTTTTTCCAGTTTTTGGTTCGGTTCCCTTATTTTACCATTCTACTATTTGTCTCGTAACTGAACCGATATAAAAATACTGAACCGGAACGAAAATCATAATGGTTTGTTTTCCCTGGACAAATGGACTACATTTTTTGAAACTTATACATATTATTCGACACCAAATGACTAATACCAAGGAGCTCTCGGCATATATTCATATCGAGTTGTGTCAACACTTCTATTATGGATGATTTCAAAATATAATTTCATAGTTGCAAAAATAAGAGTTTAGTATTTGATTTTTTTTAGTTATTCATGTGGTTACCGAAAAGTTTTTGATGATTATGCCGGCATCATCCAGCAGAAATATCCTGAAATCGCAGTGTATGGCTCCAACTATGATCCGCCAGGATTGAACATGTATTTGTCAAGATTTATTGTAAGTAACAATTCCTTCCTTATTTTAAATCTCCCTCTAATTTTATTATTGTAATTGAAAGGGTATTGCTCTCTAGTTGTGAGAAAAGTTTTTGTTTGTAAATATATATATGACCCCAATATTATATAAAATAAGCTATCCTTAACTCTATTGAACCCTAATATAATCAAATTGATGAGTGCCAAACAACGTTCCCTCTAAAGCCACGCACTCATTCCGGGTTGGCGCGCACTACAAGACAGTTATTCAATTAATATTTGATCGGTCCGCGCAGCCTTTGAAACTAATGCGCAGCTAACCTTTTGTCTTAAAGGGAGCATTGGTGCCAAATATACAAGTCCTCATATGAAATCATTCCAATTCATTTATTTCAGTATTAAATTCATCGAAAATACATTGTTTGAATACTCAGATACAGATACTCCAAAATAGTTTTAAAACATAAATAAAAAAAATTATGACTCAAAACTTACCAAAAATAAGCGGTCAGTGGGTTGAAAAAACACATTTTCTAATATTTCGTTAGTAAATTCTTAAATTTTTTAATATTTAATGTATGTATGTTTAACGTTATAGGGCATTGCTAAAATGTTACTTATCGCCTGCGTACTAGGCGGTCTGAATGTGTTTGCAATGATAAATCGACCCCAACCGTCCTGGTGGAGCTGGTGCATAGAAAACAAACTGTACGCCTGTACTATGCTGTTTTTCCTGTGCAACACGATCGAGGGTCAGCTCGTATCCTCCGGGGCCTTTGAAATATCCCTCAACGACATGCCCGTGTGGTCCAAACTGGAAACCGGCAGAATACCTCAACCCCCGGAACTTTTCCAGATTATCGATAGCACCATACAATTTTCATCCGATGGAGCAATTCAATCCGGATTCGTAAAATAAAACTTTTATTCACGCTATTTATACAAACAAACACAGTCAAATAGTCATTTCTAAGAATATTTTCTGAATTTTGCTCATTTTGAGTTTTTTTTAATTTTTGATTTTATTATGATTTAATTTACTGGTCAAATACAAGCATATCTTTTAGATTGTTAAGTATGATTGGTATGGAACCTCTACTTTAGCTCTGACTGATAAATCGGGCCTAAGTTTTTTGACTCTTTTCTTACATACCTGCTTTGTCACATCTCATCAAACAACTTAATATATTTTAACTCTTTTGTGTATTTATTTATTCTGTAAATCTTTTTAAATTACACTGCAATTAATGCTGGCATTTCCGTGTGTTGTAAAATTGGAAACATTTTCAGCAAAATGAGACCAGCAAATTTATTCCTGTCATTTTTGATAGAATTTAATATTATATCGAACTGAGTGTCAGATATTGTTTTCGAGAAATGAACTGTAAGTTTTATACAAGGTCTAGAATTTAGTTTCATTAGATATTCATAAAATTCTGTTCCGAGCATTTAACGAGTCTTTACTGAAGGTCATTCCAAAACTCTTTATTAAGTTATCAACATACATGAAACTACACATCGCAATATTTTATCAATATCTCAGAATCTTATTAATTTCTTAAATTTATAATGCATTTAAAGTATAATCTATCTCGCCGAATGAAATGTTTTCCTTACCTACTTAGTGTCATTTATAAATAACCCCGTGTTTCTGGTATTGTGTAATCCATCTAATCGTGAATTCAATCACTGTACTGTTACATTTAGATTCATTCAATTAATAGTCACTACTGATTAAAATATTTTAAAATACATGCAAGGCCACGAAAGCAACTTTGATTTTGAATGTCATTCACCTTTCGAAATAAAAACAGCAACATCTCGAATGGTTTTCACATTATTCATAGTCTGTATGTATCAGTACTTTCAAATAACAAAACTGTGAATGAATTAGTATGATAGTGATCAAATATCAATGTTATGTATCGTGTTGAAAAATTGATTGTCTATGTTTTAAAATATATTAGCATTGATTTGGTTATCTATCAACGTTGTAATTGTGTCAGTTTAGTTAAAATTGTCCCGACTTCTCGCAGATTTTTCAGTTATAAAGTAAATATTCAATCTTGTCCAAATACTGCTAGTCTTATGAAAGATTGCAGTGACTATTAATTTTATTTCTATGAATATTTGAATAACTTTTCATTCTGAGATAAGCGAATAAAATTTCAGATAACATTAATTAAATACGCTTACTTATTCCAATTTGTATATACTTGCAAACTTATATTTTGATTGTATGTTATAAATGATATCTTCCGTTTGAAACCGTTTTCCGAATGTTGTGTCATCGGAAATGATAAAAAATTGCATTCTCATGAAGATATTAATTTTCCTTTTCTCGGTCGTTGGTATAGTATAAAATGTAAACTATTCATGTATATATTTTATATTTGATGTAATCCACAGTCGCAAAATACATTTAGAATATAGTGCAATGTTATATTATGTAATCAATATTCAAAACTGTTACCGTAGTGTACCGCTTAATACATACCATTCGTGTTATTGGTTCGCATAGAATGACCCTCTAGGCCGTTACGATTAAATAGTTGAAAAGCAATTTAGTTCATTAGAATAATGTTTTCAAAAATCTTCATAACCTTAAACAATTTTATGAAATTGTAAATAATATTAGCTCAGCGGATGTAAGATTTCAGGATTGTTACCTGTTCGGTTATTACAATCGATAAAGAGCTGCACCAAAACACATTGAAGTGACGTAGAAACCTTTCTTTATTTCATTTTAATACCAATGCATTTGATATTTTTAATTGATATATATTGTTTCCATTCATGTGTAAAAAGTTAATAAACAACATTATTTTGAATATCTGTGACCTGGCATTTTTATTTATCAATACTTATGAAAATAATATACTAAATTAATATTTTTTTAAATATTTCATTGTAAGAATAGAGTTAGGGGGAAGGTAATTTTTTAACTACATAACACATATCTCAGTTCAGTGATGTAAATTTTATTTTTCATAAACTATCTTATTCTATTATCTAAAAAGACATATCACATTATTAATCAAAGAAGTGGACGGAATGAGTTGTTTTGATGCTTTATAATATATTACGCTACTGTGACACTAAATTATATCTAAATGACAATAATCCAATCACTGTTATAATTTGTCAAATTACATTTGTTATAAATCAAAGGACGGGAGTTTCGTGGCCTGCTTTCAGAGTAATTAACTATTGAGCAAGACCTGGGCGTGACACACTGGGCACGTCTGCCTGAGGACAATTTCCGGTTGGGCCACGGTGTGTTGACATTGCTGACATGTCCAAACCGAATGCGAATCGTGTATAGAACTCCCGCTCACAGCGCAGCCGGCAAATTTTGTATCGCATCCGGTACAAGAGGTCGCCCTAAAAGAAGAAGAATCATATCTTATAAAAATACAATGATAACGACAAGAAAGGATCCAATGCAGTTCATACTTTAAAAAAGAAATCGTGTGGATTCAATTTTAATATATTTAACACTATTTAATTTATAAGTATAAATCCGAAGTTCATATTACGGCATAACTTAATAGTTAACATCGGTAAAATAAACAGTCACATGAAAAATAATTCGGTGTTCTTAATATTTTTAAGTCAGTGAAATCAGAATTGAATAATCTCAAGAAATTATAGTCTTAAGTAAAATAATCCCATTACAGTATTTGGTTAATGAAATTTACTTCTGAAGCCAAAATAAGTTTGTATTTTGTGTCAATTGTATTTCTGAATAGAATACTTAGTGCTTTTAATACGACTGAAAATAAACACTCGTTCATGACTATTCACCATCAGCACAAATGACACTATTAGATGACAACACTGCAAAATTGTTCCGGGTATTACAATGACCCAGAATTTTACGGAAAGCCACCGATTAATATCACCACACTTTTTAAGAGTTCTTTGTCACACAACTCTTCACATAGAGAAGGATGACAAAACATATTATTCGTTACATGTGTTTTGTTGAAAATAGTCTAATAACTATTTTCATATCTACAACGGTCACCCAAATGAATGAAGTATTCCAAGCATGCAACATTTATCAAAAGTTTCATCTATTTTGCAATTATATAAGACATCACCTTCCTCGCCCTAATAGCTATTGATTGTCACTCTGCTCTTATCAAGACCGCACTGCAGCTATGTTAACTTTGAAAGTAAAAGGCACTTAATTGGTGGGTGACCAATAATCTGTCTAACATCACAAAAAATATATTTATCCAAATTGTCTTTTACTTACCAATCGGAAACCATAGTGTTGCAGCTTGCACATTCAGCTCTATTTACTTGAGGATCTTTTGGAGGGTGTTTGCTGAATATTTCTACAGCTAAATCTGCATATAATTCGCCATCCTATGGATAAAGAAAATATATCAAATATTCCTGCTTATGTGCTTCGCTACCATTGTTTGTGGAAATGAATCGACAATTTGTCTAATGAAATGGTGTAAATAAGTATTTGTGAATACCCAACACAATTACTATTCAATGGAATAAGTATGTTTTGGTACTACCTATGTAAAGTTAAAAAGATTATGTGACAGTTCATTGGTTTTCACAATTATTAATCAAATAATAATATTCGCCCAGGCACCACCACCAGTTGTTAATAGTGTCGAAAGTCTGAAATTGAAATTTATGAGTGATTTTTCGCACTATTTTTATAAAATATCTTCTTTTGTTGACATTTCAAATAACAGTCAAATCAATGGTAAAAATACTTCCTTTTTATTCAAGTGATCATATTTTCTTATTAAAAAAAACAAGTTTATGAATACAGAGACCTTTTATGTATTTATAGTAAATTTTTGAAAGCTTCAAATCGATGGTCCCTTTCAAAACTATTATTGTATGTGTAAATTAGACACTTTTCTTCTAATGTTATTTAGTGATCTCTGACTAAATTCAACCAAGATTTAGAGAGATACGAAAGCTGCTTATATCAAATACACGTGTATTTGATATAATACGTATACTTTGTGACATCAATAGGGCTTATACAAAAACTGGTTTTCGAATGTATATTGTTCGTAAACCGGTTTTATCTGGTTTTCAAAGTCAAAAAATGGATAATTCAATTAAAATGGTGAAAAAAAGTTTAAAATTCTTTTATATTTTTTTTATATACATAATACACAACAAGAAATTATTTTTGTTACTCTTCAGAAAACATGATTTAAGAAAACAAAAATCGATCACTTAGTGATGATCTAATCGAGCCGCATTCCTGGATTGTAAATAACAGTAGTATACATTGTATACTGAATATTAAACTATGTACATATAATACATATGTATTTCATGTCGTTTTATTTGAAACTATGACAAAATATTAATGTTTTTTATTTAAATAAATAAATTGAAAAAAACCGGTTTTCGAATGTCAGAAATTTTGCCAAAATACCGGTTTTTGAAAACCAACAAGCCCTAGATGTTAATATATAGAAATGTTGGGAACTCACAGGTAAAGCTTCGAGTTGTACAAACGCCTGCGAGCAAGTAGCGAAGGCTCTGGCATTCGCTGCCGCTAGTGCGAGGGCGGCGGCTGCTGCAGGACCCGGCGGGGGTGACGGACAGCGCTCCCTCAGGCGAGAAGCCGCTCGTAGTCCGCCACTCACACCCACGCCGACATTGCCGCTGGCGTTATTCCCTTCACCGCTTCCAGACCCAAGACGCTGAGCCATCGCTAACCAATGCCATGACCCAGCTTTCTTCCAACATAATGCTGCACTGCTTGTATCTAATTACGTCAAAATTATTGAGAGTTCATTTTCTAGTTTTCAGCAATCTATTGTAAACTTTAATCTAGACCAAGTCAATTTTTTCTCTCGATAAATACTGTATCTATATATTAGCAAGAGGAAATAGCATCCTCTTGAAACGCTAACAGCTTGTTGAATATAGGTGTATACTCACTTGTGCACTCAAATGCACTTAGAAACTGACTATGATGGAGAATAATATTATGCTGAGGGTTTACAACGGACACAATGCTTAGCTGTGTTTTAAAGGTCAAGATAAAATGACCCAGCACAATATATGCACCGTGTACATTATGTTGTAGATAATGTGGTAGACGTGTTTCCAGTATGTACCGAATGTGTTAATGTGTGATGAACTGAAACCTGACGCATGCGTGATAGATATAATGTACAAATCTCTTGGACTTGTACAATTCGAAGAGAAATCATAAGCACGGTGAACATTATATTATTATTAGATATCATACCAAGTTGTATGTATACATTTCAAAAGTTCGCATTCCCTATAAATCTATACAAATGGTGAACATACAACTCAGCGGCTTCTCAAAACAGTTGCGTGTTAAATCTGACCGAGATGACTACAAGTCTCCAATTCGAAGGCAGTGCGCCATTTGTAACAGGTCATTTTATCATTATTTATTTACAAGTATATAAACAATGTGATTCACAAAGTGAAATCAGCTTTAAGGGTGTTTTATTAACAAGATACTGTATACTACAGAAAGGATTAAAAAAAAATTTGAAACACAGTAGTTCAATATAAAAATTGCAAATGAATAATAAAAAGAATACCTACCACCAGCGTTCTGGTAAAGCATTCCAGCGAGTATGTAAAGCTTTTTCATTTTAACGGGGGAACATCTACTTAAAGTATTTTCAGACTCCGCCAACTGTATTGAGAGAAAATCATTAAGTTCATAATCGATTTACTATTAAATCATATTCACTGGAGATTTTCAGCAAACTAAATACCAACCTTTATAATGACCCCAGCCGATTGCGGAAACTGTCCGGCATCTTTCAACTGCAGAGCACCCACTAATGTTGGCTTTTGACTGATAACGGTGTCAGAATTATTCAACACTACCTGCCTCGTCTCCTGAAATACAATCGTTAAAAGAAGATTAAAAACAAAAGCGTATGAAACCGACTTGTTAATTTATAATTTCATGACAGACTTTATTTAAATGTTTAGTTTTACTCTCTCTGTCTGGTTATAACTGCTATTGTGTGATGTACACAGTTCAACCACTTTTCGCTATAAAACAGTCTTAGACTGGAAAGGGTATAAAATATATCAATCACAAAACGGTGCTACCAAGTGAGAAAATTATATTGCAACAATGATAACTTTACCCTTTGAATGAGATGCTGTCTTCTTGGACTGGATATTGATAATTTTGCTAGCGCCTCCGTGTCTTCAAGAGCTATGTGACATTTTATGAGACCATCTTGATTATTTGATAAGGTATAATATTCTCTAGCGTTGGTCCTAAAATTAAATAAATATAATTTTAGTACAACGAAAGCTATAGATTTCTAAATGCACATACATAATTATTTAACAATTGAATACAGTAAACCGTCAATCCATCATTCTTCTGTCAATTATTCTTCATTTGCATTGTGCATTTTCTTTTTCAACGCAGATGAAAAGATTAGTAATAAGGTAAAAAAAAAAAAAAACAAGTATTTTAGTTTTGCAATTTTTTTTTTATATAGTTGATTGCTATTTATAGCGTGATCAGCATCCTGAATCATATTCTCACATTTACTGTTTGAACTATTTACAAACCGGCCAACCTGTAAGAGCTTGGCACCAGTGACCTTGGCCAGTTACGAACTGGCTGGTTCAGAGATCAAGAGTCAAAACTAAGGTTATCACCATTCGCCACATTACCTTCGGAAAGAATTTATAAGTTTGCCTGCTTTTGGAAGAATTTTTTCATTGATTCTGCCTTTTTTTAAAAAAAAAAGGGACTCGACACCCTTATGGAAACTAAACGGAAGTATACCAGCCAGGACCAGCAATACATCCATAGACGAAGATATCATTCATATCTTCAGATTACATTACTTGTATCATGTACTAGCGGCGTAGCCAGCAATCCCCATGTATATGGCATGGTAAGCGATTTTAAGAACACTAGCTCTCAAGCCTCAATTGATCAGAGAGGAAAACAGCCATATTAAAAAAAATACAAGTAAAGCAACTGACCAGTTCTGCCTGTCATGATAATAGTGACCAATATTATTGTATGCCTCTTTTAGCTGAGCTTCAGTAGTATTTGTGGACATTTTTAAAAGTTCAACAACTCTAAACCAGTGTCCCAATCTTTGGCGGAGCAATATCGCCAAATCTCTAGAGAAAAAAAAACAAAATGACAAGTTATGTGGCTTCAATTACGTATTGATTTATTTCAAACCTCACTAAAATAACTAATTTTGCATACACATCTTGTATCTATTTTAATTCACTTATGTTCCACATGGAACTTGTCAACATACAAAGTCATATTATGAAAATTATTTTACAGCTCTTCGAGTGACATCACCATTGGCATGTTGATTCAACATTTTAGAGAAGAACAATTCAAATACATGACTCTGTATGGGTAGAAATGCACAGGGTGCCTGATTTCAGTTCTACCCGGATTGGAAGTCTTAACTATGAACGAATCATCAACCCGCTTGGAACATACTTTAAAAGAAAAACTCACCGTCTGTCTTCCTTCAAATATATTTTTTCCGCCTCATCAAACTGTTTGAAGCAAGCTAGGACTTCAGCCGATCGTAGAGCTGTGCCACGTAATGCAGACAACCGTTTGACGAGCTGGATTCCCGAATAGTCTTGACATCGAACATAAGCAGTCTCAGCAGCCTGCAGATCTAATTTCTTCAATGCTTCTTCGGCCAGCAATCTCCTACATTATGTTTCCAACATATTAGTGTTGACAATTTAAAAAAAAGTTAAGCAGTTATTTAATATTAATTTACCATAGTTTAGGGTGAGGGTTATCATTGATGAACGCTTCCGCTTCTTTCAGTCCAACTTTGTCCAATAATTGACGAGTATCTCGTAAAGATTTCACCTCCATTCGAATCAAATGTTCAGCTTCCCCACGTTCTCCTAACTCTGACAGCTTTGCGCAGATTATCTCTAATTCCTGTCAAATTATGATATTAAAAGTATAAAATGGTAGAAACCAATTGTATGGAAAAAAAAATATGCTTATTTAACGGAAACTATAAATGCTCACTTGAAATTGACAAAGATATCCTTCAGCTGTCAATGGCTCCTCTGGTTCGGTACCCTTTAAGATGTACAATCTCGCCTTTTCCATGACAGCTATTAACTGGGGATTGTCAGTGGCCCACAGAGCCCCCCAGACGTCTTTACGAAGAGCAATCCTGGGAGGGGGAGCATCTTCACTGATGTCTATCAAAAACAATCCACCAGCTGTATCGATCACACTAAATTTACTGAAAAATACACAGGTCAGTTACGAAATATATTCTAGTTCAATGTTACCAATCGTATGATTATTTAAGATCTTTTAATATTAGTAAGTTTGCTTTGTAGAAGGTATAAATCCTTGAAAATAAAATTTTCATTCGAGAATCTTCTTTATTACCTCGAGTTTGAATTTATGGCCAGTTTATGAGGTTTATTGGGTACTTTATAAGTTGATTTGCTGCTTAAATCAGGCATGGAATAAGTCAATATATCTCCAGATTCTCTACCAATCAATAGTATGCTGTCAGAACATGCAATACAAGAAATGGAATCCTGCGATGTCTGAAACTCGCCTAAGCATGGTGTGCCGTCTGAATAAAAGATTTGCTCTTTTGATGCTGAAATTAATTAAAAGCAATGATAAAATATTACAATTTACACCCTACTAACTGAGATATTATTCATTTTTCAAATAGAAATAACATTTGCCAAATTAAACAAAAAATTTAATCAATATTTTTGTTAACTCTGATTTGGACAAAAGATACTTTAACGGTTTATGAGACAGCTATTCCCAATTTACCTAGAACTCGGTGACCTATAACAGAGATGAGTGCAGATGAGCCAGCAAAAGACTTGTGAATAAACTAACTACATAGGTAACGTAGCTTCTTACAGATACAACCAAACTCAATATTCGCATTTAAGACAAGTCTCTGACTAAAAAATTTATAAAGTCACTGACTACGGTAGAATCTTTACTAGATCCGGCCAAGATCTGTCCTAGAATATTGAGCCCAAATCATGTAACTTATATTGCTGTATATTAAAAGTTTACGATAAATCAGGTTAGTGCTTACATTCATTTGAAGCTGTACAGAATCTCCATAACATAAAACAATCTTTAGAAGCGGCAATAACAAATCCATCGCTGTTCATGCAAGCGTACATGATCTCCATTGGTGTGACTTTGGCTGTAAAAATTATCAATTGAAATCAAATTACTTGATGCTTAATTGCTCAATAGTATCATTTTTAAGTTATGAATATTTCCAGAGATATACACACCGTCACATTGAACGCCTTGCTGATTGCAAACGAATAGTGAATGAGACGTTGCAACAACACAGAAGTCATCTATACCACACATATCGACCACGTTTGGTATATGATTCAACCACGACTGAAATAAAATAAACAAAACTTTCGGTTACAAATGAGGCTATTCTTTGCAAACTCAGCTGGTTCCAAAACTGTAGAAACTTGAACCATGAATGTAATTTATTAAATAAAAACATCAATGTATAATCCTACTATATATACGAGGCATCTAGTATCAAACAAGGTCAAGTAATATTTTTGCCTAGTCGAACAAACGTGCGTGTGTTACTGGACGCCTCATATGCCATTTTTCAAAGATATAAATTCTAGACTTTCCTCAAATTCATAAGTTTCCAGACACTGAACACCTACAAAATCAAAATTCATCATAGACACTCAGCCATGATTAAAATAAAATTTCTTTCACGATGCTGTTGAAATTACACAAAGTCGTTGACATTTCACAGATCGTCTATAACAGTGAACATAGTCACAATTATTACATTTATATGTACCAACCTAAAAAAGTATGCAGGCAGCAAATCCAAAAATCATTATGTTTACGTGTAAATGTTGAGCGTTAGAAAACTGGCTCTATCAGTAATAAGAGAATAGCCCTACAGATGTAAAATGAAGAAACTTCATATATCTATTAACTGTTACTATAATTAAAACTTCATCAAATGGCCCAATGTATGGCAACATATTGAGTTAATAAATTTGTCAATAAATGATAAAATAGACTAAACAAACCTGATTCGTGGATGTGTCCCAAAAGGTAACGGTGTGCTGAGACGATGCGAAAGCTAGAGTGTTGCCATAGTATGCTTTTTTATAATCCGGTTTAACGTTAGCGAAATAAATAAAAGAATCAACCGCAATTGCAACTCTGAGGGATCTTCCTTCCCAGACGCACGCTTTCATTCCACCTGCGGGCACACGCAATGTGCGCAAATGCTGAAACAATACAAAATCAAGTAGCTTACTAGCAAAGTAGACCAAACACCATTTTCAATAAGATTCATGTTTTTATTGTATTGTAGTACAAGTGATGTTCTTCAACTCATCGAAAGTATCAGAAACTGCACATTTGATATAGATTTTTGGTTTTAAAGTTCGGGTATTGTATCAAAAATGGCCATTTGACTTTTGAAAAATCGCCTATCCTGTAAAATTTCGTACATGGTGTTTGGTCTACTTTGATAATAAGCTACTCAAATATACATTTACATAATACAACATTCATTTCATGCTAAATCTATAAACTCAAGTCTACGATTAATCTGATAATGTGGTGGCATACGCTCCTCCAAAAGTGTTTCTCAAAGGAGACATATATAAATTTTTAATATTTTGGAAAGGCACTACTGAAATACTATTGGACGATTACACTGTTGCATATTACGAAGATGGAATGAGACATCTCTGCTCTTGTGAGACTGGTGTGTTAATTTAATGATATCAGCTGCATTGCTTGACCTGCAACAGCAATGCAGTTCACTGCTTTAAATTATCAAAGCAAAAAATTATACCTCTCCAAATGGTGTGAAGAATTGCACAGCATTTGTGTCATCGATCCCTGTTCCCGCGACAGCTATGACAGTCCCATTGTGATTCCAATGACAGCTCACAGCTTGTAGTCCACTGTCAATCAGCACGGCACCTATTTGAGAATAGATAAATATATGTCATTAATAAACAATAAAAACAAAACATTTACAAAGATCGGCTGAGGATAATATTCATAATATTAAAATAACTCTATTCAGCTGGACACCATGATTTGTTGTGATATGATGATTGATGAAGCAGGTCTCGTAGCAATTTCTGACTAATTCATCAGGTATAGTTAGTTTGCTTTATAATATGGTTGTGTATTCATAGGGGCCTTGTATCTAGAACTCGATTCGTTCCAAGTACTGGTTTATGATATGAAAGGTCCATTGAACAATGTATTTTCTATAGTTATAATAAAGTCATATACACATCCAAGTGAAAGCACGCAACAATAAACTTATGTTGACAAAAAATAATTGCATCGATAATAAACATGGAACTGGCGATCAGCATTGCTTGTCGGGTATTCACGAATACTTGGAGTTTGTGGTACGAGACCATCCACCTGTATATTTAAAAAGTTTCAGATTAAAATTTAAAACGACAATCAAAATACAATACTAAAATTTACTAGATGACAGTACCACCTGTCAACATTCACTCAATGTACTTGATGCTGAATAGGTCACAGAGGAGTGTGTGCTGCATTAACGACAGACAGACAGATATATCAAATATATATTGTCATAGCTACCATCGTCATTATGTCCTTTCATAAGCTGTATGTGCCCGCTTTGATAGCACACGGCGAGGGCTGGAGTTTCAGGAGAAGATTGATTGGCGTACCAATGCATGCCAACTACTTTTGCAGGAATGTCGGTGCATTGAACAGGTAGAGCCATCTATAAAAAAGGCGAGCCAGAATTTTTAGAAATAATTTTCAGTTGTAAAAAAGATGATTTTGATTAACCCTTTCCGGTCCACAAAAAAAAATCAAAACATTCCATCAGGTCCATAATTGATTTACAGTATTGCAAGAGGATTACTAATAATTTTTTTTTTTAGACTAACAATATTTTTTTTATTTCGAAATATGTATATACAATAATGACCTTATTATTTATAATTTAAAAACTTCTAAAGTGTGATAACAGTGAAAACATTCATAGTCCAGGCATTCTCTCACATTTCATACAATAAATGTATCAAATTTCTTTTTTTCAAGATTTTAGGCATTTTCGCAAAGTTAGAATTATTTGAACAAGAGCAAATTTAGGTAATAGTTTTCGAGTGCACGTGGCAAGCGAAACTGTCGGAGAAAAAATGTAGAACGCCCGTGCTACGCGGGCCGAGCCAGCCCCTAAAACGACCCTTTTGTATCCATTGCAGGAAGACAGTTACAGATTTAAATGTTCTTAAAAACTATTTAATTCTATGCTCAGAATACCGTTGTAATAGATAGAATGAAGAAAAAAAATATTCAATACATTTTACCTAATTTTAACTCAATACTAATAATGAAAAAAAATGTCGAATGACATTCGACAAAGGACCCACCAGAATAAAATTGCTGTCGAATGTGATTCGACATAGGACCGGAAAGGGTTAAAAAAAAAATAGTAAAAACAGTTTTATAATTTTTCTTATGATGAATATAGAGATTTTGTAAAAATAAAACCAAAATATTAATATAAAAATGAAATAATCTAAGAGAAATATCTTCTCAATAAATGGATTTTTAAGCCTAGCGTTTATTCATGCAAGTAAGAACACATTGTCAATTAAAATTTTGTATCTTATTTTCTCATTGATGACCAAAGTAGTTAAGTTTTTTTTTGGTAAAATTGCAATAACTGCTGAAAAATTCTCCCAATAGCAATTAAAATTGTTAATAAAATACTCTTTGTGTGTGATTTTTAAATCAAACACAATAACAATAAAGATACCCACTGCAAAGTTTCCTTGATTGTCATAGAGGTGAAGTTCTCCTGAAGACAGGGCAAACAGTAACAAGCTGTTATCTGGAGACCATTGAACACCGCTTAGACCAGAGCCTTTGATATCCTTACCCCAAACTCTGGACCCATCCACAGAACCAACAATAACAGCTCCTATAAGGGTAAATAATATTTTAACATCACGTTGCAAAGGTGATATCTTAGATAATTAGGTGTAATATGTACCATCTTCATAGGCTATGCAAATCTTTTGACCATCAGAACTCCACGCCATTCCACTTACTGTAGATTTGTTTCTGTTGTTGATCATTTCTTCGTACCATGAACCCTAAAAACATACAAGTTTCACTCAATCAATTGAAAGAAAATGGCAATTTTTTGATCTATCATGTTTCATGATTGATTTTCCTGTAATTCACAAAACTTACTTTTGGTATAATTGGATTGCATCATTGATTTTCAAATGTACCGCAGGGAAAAACACTTGACCCGAGTCATGGCAGTGAGAAAAGCTACACACGATTGTAATATTCACTGTATTAAAATTATATCAAATATGTTTAAAACATAATTATATGTCATACAAATACAAAATAATAACCTTGTATAGCATCCATACAATGATGACACCGTGTTCATCGCTGGTGGTGAGTTTTTGATGAATTTCATTCCATGTTGCAACCTGCAGCTGTCCAGTATGTCCCTCCAAGCTTAGGTTCATAGATAAATTTCCTCCTCCGCCTAAAATCAAAATATCAGTTACAATAAATAACAGTATTTTATTAATATTAAATTTGATAACTATGTTATTTCATTGATTGTATTGCAACATATAAGTTACAAAATGGAGGTTGGGATAGGGTAATCCGCCACTCTGCAGTAACGAGAATTCAAAAAGCTTATTGAAGAACAAAACTTGTTTGTGTAAAAAATCGTCTTTTATTAAGAGCTTGAGCAGACAGGAAGTTCACAATTTTAGTCACATCAGAAAGTACCCTTTCGAAACTTTGAAAACAAGTTTTTGCACAAAGTGATTCTTGGTTTATTGTAAGCGGTGGAATTTTTCAATACAATAACAAAATTCAAATTTTTTCCCTTGTCATAAATACGCCATCTCTGCTCTAGGCTATTCCACTTGTGTATCCTCTATAAAAGAACTCTACAAACATATTTGGGATTGGCTTAAGCAATAGTATTAGGACTGTTTCATATTTTGCCCCACGAAATGTAAAGTCATAAACTAGTATCTAGATTACCAGGGTCTGGTGCTTGGACCTTGCACTAAAAGAATTTATATGTCTCTGTCTGGGACCAAAAACAAAAATTAAATGGTTCGATTCTTGTGGCTTTTCTATCCCTAAGCATCAGCCTAGTTAGCTTATAGGTAAATCTGGCTCGGATTACAACACACTTCTCTGTCAATGTCTTTGAATGACTGCACATTGTGTTATCCAACCATAAAACAGTTCATTGTAACAGATGTAAATTGATGCTTACAACAAATCTACAGTGTGTACTAGTATAATGGCATTGAAAGTAACTGAGACCACAAACAGACAGTACACGGCTGTTCAACGACTCCAGTTGGAATCCCATCAGATATTGAATCACTTCATCAACTTTTAATGTTATAGCATAGCATGGCTACATTATTGAGCACATTGAATTTGATAAAAAACGATTTTTTTAACGAGTTATTATGACTACTATCAGTAAATGTCAGGTGTAATAACCCTAGTATTTATAAGACAGAATCCCGGCTATATAAACGGAAGTTTTATTTTTCTAATAATTAATTAGGCATGTGTTCAAACTTTTGAAATGATTTAAAAGTAACTTACCGAGCGGATATTACCTTATTTGTAGATATAAATTAGGAAATATATATATAAGCTTAGTTTAGTGTCTTACCCGATTCTAATTTAAGCACTTTAAGCATTCCATCATCACCCCCCAATGCTATGTAACCTGCTTGTTGATTCCATGATAAGCAACTTATTCCTGCATGTTTGGGGATCGCGATCTGAAAATATATTGATAGGATAAAGTTTACTTTGAAGATTCGCAAGTGAAATTTTATTTAATTTAAATTTAGTCAATGAAATCGATGTAGAGACGAAAAATACTAATACGGCAATTGTTCAGCCGTGTCTTCAGAAGACATTGAATGTTTAGTGATTAAAATATATCCTAAAAACTAATAAAATATGAGTAACGTATAAGAAAAGAGTATGATAAATAAAACATGATAATAGTAGTGAGCATATTTTATAATGTGGAAGTTTTATGCATCATTTTTTCATTAATAAATCTACAAAAACAATACCAATAAAAAACTCGCGCGCTGTAGTCATAGTAACGGTAAATACAACAACACGGACTAAATAATAAAGCATACTGTATATGTGGATGAATAAAAGAATATGACGAATAACTAATATGATTGTTGACATAAATTACCTTCTTGCTCATATAAATAAACATTGTTTGAATCAAAACATTAAATTTTGCATAGTCCCCAAATAAACAACACCCCCACCGTCTGCAAGAAACTTTCTGGGCAGCTATTGCAATATAAAAAAATTAAATACACATTTATTTGTACTTGGTATACATGATATGACTTTAAGTTTTCATGAGATTTTAAAATATATTTAGTATTTTGAAATGAAGAAAACTTTTCCTGTTGTAATAAATGAGAATAATTGATTATGATTATTTTATTATTAGTTATTACAAACATTGAAGATACCTGCTCCCTGACCAGAGACAATACTACTGTCCCTGACAACACAAAAGCAATAAAGGAACATAAGACGTCAAATAAACGTCAGTGTCAAAATCCTGCCTGCTTCTCCCCAACAATATAATATTCAGAAATATTTCAGCGTACTTGAAAAATACTCAATCATCATGACTACTATAAATCGTGAACAATTTTGGAAGGCGATAAAGATTTGGATAAAAAATTCCCACGTTGTCAATCGACGTTTAAGTGGGGTTATTCAAACTTCTACTTGTAAAACGCCTTATTGCACAAATGCTCCAGAATATCTGCTTAAAAAATGTTTGAGTTTGAGTTATGGCTTTCTGACCACTGCTTCAGAATCAGAAATAATAAACACTCTTTCTTCAGAGACATCATTATTACCCATAAACGAAGATGAATTTGATGACGCGCTAAGTTTTCCAGACAATCGTGATGAGCATACAAATGTTTACATCACTTTGCAAAGATTGTTACCACGAAGTAGTAGCTACAAAGAAACATTTAGGATATCTATATTAGATCTCCACAGCAACAGAGCAATGTTCATTAACGTTTCAAATGATATTGGAATAATCTTGGCCCCAGACTTTCCATATTATATAAAACTTGATGTTGACCAAATTGTTTTGGAAGTCCCTTCAGGTGTGTTCTTTTTAATACATATAATTCTTAACTTTGTATTCATCAAAAGAACTTGATTTTTTTAATATATATTGATTATATTTATTCAGTTTAAATTGTTCATTTCATTTGTCCTTTGTTTTAATTTAAATACGACAAATTTTCAATAATGTGAGTAAATTTTACTACACTCTACGTCTGCGTAATCAATTTTTTCATTAAAATGGTTTCTTTAATAAAAACATCACATTTAAGGTGTCAACTTATCATTTTTAAATTGTCAATTCTTGGCCGACACATTAAATTTATAAAAATAAAACCCATTTTTGTTTATAATGATTTCACAATTTTATGCAATGAGCGAAACCAGTCTTGGAATTACTTCAAAAGAATTAGGTTTTGTTTTCTTAATTATATCAAATATCTGATATCACTATCCTACACACACTATCTTAATTATTGAAAATTATTTTCAAAAAAATAATGTAAAATAGTCAGTTTGTTCTTAACACATATAGGTCCGCAGATTTGCATACTAAAACATGCGCGGGAGCCGGCCGAATTTTGGGGAAATGGAACTTTTTTTGCGCTCACGTTTAAATTGCGATAACTATTTAACCGATTGATGTATATTTTTTTTTCTTTCAGAAAAGCGTTCGTATGGTTTTATACATATAAAAATATGATAAAATCAGTGTTTCTCAACCGAGGGTTTCATATAAAGAGTCTTAACAACTTAAAAATAAAGTTATTTAGTAAGAAATGGCTATAAAGAGTTGCAATAATATACACTAATTTAAAATAAAGTTACTGGTTACTAACCCCCCCCCCCCCCATCTCCTTCTTCTCAGCAACGACAACTATTTTAGTTTTTTTGAGATATTGTAAAACCGAAAATAAACATCTGTTCTATATCGTAAGGTTTTATTCGCAACTCTCAGATATTTTTAAATAATTCTTGTTATATTTCAATTATTTAAATATTTTAAATCTTTGAGAATCGTTTGTTTTTGTTAGAATGGTGCAGGTATATGCTATTAATGAATGGTGGCCATTCATATGTGTAATTATTATGAAGCATTAGGGTCACAGCAGAGCCATAAACTTTACAGAAAAAATAGCTCCTTGTCAACAGCGTCTCGAAAAGGGCAATAAGAATTACATAATTTATTGCTATTGGCAAGCCAAACATATATTCAGTAAAAGCGGTGCTTTGTTCAAAGTAAAATAATGATTTCATTTCTTTGAATTTAGGGTTGACTTTCCAACAAGAATTAGTTGCAAAATGTCTACAAAAGAAAAAAAGGATACAGATGTAAAATGAATCTGAGACAATGGATCTGTGTTATATAATTATTGTCATGACTAATTTCACTTTCGTAAAAATCCCATAGAACAAACACTTATTTTGCTATATTTATATTTGTAAAGAATTGTGAAGCGGCCAAAGAAGCAATAAATAAACTTATCCGAAAATTTAACCCATATTTATATACGTAAACGAAGCAAAAGATCTAACAAAAAAAGATGCATTTTTCCATGAAAATAATATTACACCAAACGTTAAACGTTATACAAAAAATATTATTTACTAGGTGATACTGTGGAATTACTTCTATATTTACGATTAAAAAAAAAATATTTTTAATATATTTGTTTGACATTATCAATTTCAATATCACTGGCAACCTTGATGTTAAATGTGAAGAAAAAAAATCATCACACAAAGTACCTTTTTTTTGTGTAAACTTACACTCGGCAAAACGAACAGATATGTTCGCGCGGACTCCTGCGCACTGAAAGTGAGATGCACACATATGTTCGCCCGGACTCCTAAGTGTTAATAAGAAATGTATGTTGGTAATGCTTTATTTTTAACAAATTGATAAAACAATAGGCTACCGATTCATCTTACTGCCATTATAAAACTAACTATTAAATAGCCTCCACTTGTGACAGTAAAAGAAAAATATTTGTACACAAGAAAGATAGTAGTATCATATTGTTATTTTTTAAATATTATTTTTTTATCATGTGTAAGGGAATGATTTTTAATCTTTTACGAAACTTAAGATTGTATCAATTTGACTGTTAAGGCTTTGTGTATTGAAGAAAACTATTTATGACTACAGTTATAATTTCAATTTTTTTATAGTTAATGAAGGCGAATCATCATTACAATGGTTGAAGGAAAAATTGCTTCCACGTGTTCGAAAATGGGCTCTTTCTGAATCTTTTAATACCGGCTTTGTTGAAGGATCTCTGAATTTAGTCTCTCTGGATAAATACAACCAAAAGTATCAGGAGTTAAAAATAAAATATGGCCTAGAGATGGTGAAGGTAAAACTTCTAAATATTTTCAGATAAATTATATTCTTCCTAATAAATAATAATGACTTATTTTCATACTTAAAACTTAAGATGTTTCCTCTTTAGATATGGCCAGAGAATACAGATCCTTCTAAATTTGTATATGAAGATGTAGCGATTGCCTCATACCTCCTTCTTCTTTGGGAAGAAGAGAGAAAATCTACTAACAAAAAACATATGCAATCGTTTATAGATTTAGGTTGCGGAAATGGATTGTTAGTATATATCTTGGCTAGTGAAGGACATCCCGGAAGAGGTGTTGATGTTCGCAAAAGAGGAATATGGGATCTATATCCAGATTTCGTAAAGCTTGAGGTTAGAAGAAATTATATTATCACTATCATTTTTGAAATTGATTTGATGATTAAGGTCAATTATTCTTACATACAATGTATACTATATAATCTCTAAAAATTTTAGGTGGAGGCTGTCACACCCTCAGAACAGTGTTTATATCAAGACACTGACTGGTTGATAGGTAATCATTCTGATGAATTAACACCTTGGATTCCTGTGCTTGCTGCTAGAAGTTCATACAATTGTAGATTCTTTTTGCTTCCATGCTGTGCATTCAACTTTGATGGAAAGAAATATCAAAGAAAGGATTCGTCTAAAAGTCAATACAATGAATACTTAGAATATGTTAGTCTTATATGCCACGAATGTGGAATAAAAACCGAAATAGATAGACTTAAAATTCCAAGCACCAAACGAATATGCTTAGTAGGATCGGAGAGACTGTATACAAAAAATGACCACGAATTAAAATGCACCGAAATACAAAAATTCATTGATAGCCAATGTAAAAATAAAAGCAACATTATATCAAGTGAAAATTTAGTTGACATATCTAAACCTAGTACTCCTGATTATAAATGGGTAGCCAATTTTACTCCTAGAGAAGGGGTAGAAAAAGTGCGTAATTGTACAAAAATTGAAAAAACTGTTGTCAATGATATTGTGTCTATTGTATCTACAAAACTTCTAAAAGAAAAAAACTATATCAATGAAAACTGGAATTCAGGTGGTTGTATTTCTCTCAGTGATATTGTCAAATTTGTTTCTTCAGAGAATTTAAAATTGTTAAAAAATGAATGTGGTGGCCTACAAACTCTGCTTAGAAATAATCATCATATATTTGAAGTCATTTCTGGTAAAGTCAAGTTTCGATATCCAAGAACAAAAACGGAAATGCTGGAACGTTTTTCTTCATTGCAAAATGACAAGAAAAGAAGAAAGATAAACAATCCTTCTTTTAACCATCGTCCGTGTTGGTTTTACTCAAACCATCCAGACGGTTGTCCTTTGACATCTGAAAACTGTAGTTTCCTTCACGCCTAATATTATATGTAAAAAATGTTATTCAAATTGGAAATCTGTTATTTGTGAAAAATTTTCCGTCAATAAAATAATACTGTGATTCCCTCCATAAAATATAGACTAACAAATTAAACTTAAATTTTATACTCACATGTTTGGAATAATAATGTATGAAAAAAATATTTTTTATCAATGTAATGTAGGTCAACCACAGAAATTTTATTTAAAATAAGCATATTTATATAACAACAAAATTACTTTTAACTTTATTATGTAGCTCTTATTTTTACAAACTACAACAAGAAATATTTGAAATCATAAAACAGCTGATTTTTACATATTTAATAACATACAGTATTTTAAATAAATTCCCATCATTGAATACAAGTATTATCAGATTTAATGTTGGCTTATTTTCTATACTGAAATCCTGGTTTTGGTATTGTAATCCCAAGACTAACATGCGATTTCGGTTATCCGACCAAATGTGTTTCATTATTGATAAAACATACTCCAAAGGTGCGGACGTTCCTGACATACATACAATATATTGAATCATTTTAACCAGATTAGGTTCATCACTATGTTTCTCTTGAAAATGTTTGACTTATCGGACCCATTTGTCAACATACTCAATTTGAATCGTTATTGAATTCCACTCCTAATTTTTTGACGCAATTTTTTTTATTTGTGGAAACTTGTCAAAAATTATTAGTATTAATTTTATGTTAATCATATGGACCGTGTATTGTATTTATAGCTTCAGCAATCAATCTCGTCCTATTGAAATTCATTTTGCAATCCAACCCGTGCAAATATCCCGGGACCACAGAAACTATTGTCCCACAATTCAGTGTAAGAAATGCATCGTCTGTAAAATGCAGTTACCTCGGATAACAATATCCTATTATTGAAAACCAAAGACATCCTGACTATTGGGATTCCTCAAGAACTGTTTCGCTCCTTGTGCGATAAAGTTACTACGCATTCTTTCCTGAAGATTAGATTTCAATCGTTTTAGCTCCAAAATAATATCTGTTGCGCTCGCTTTACGTTTTTCCATGAGTAGCACAGTCTTGTTATAATTATTTAGTTGTCCATGCACAGACCAAAAATATAATTTACATGTGTCACTTCAAAATAAATCATACTGCACATGGACAGTTCTCTCGTTCAATAGGATTTTAGTCATTCAAATATACGGCAACAGGGAAATCTTGTACTTGCATGCTGGACTAGTTTTTTGTATTCAACATCTTCAAATTTGCAGAATTCCTTTAATTTAATCATTCTTAACAGTGTAAACTCATGACGTTAAACAACAATCAGGACAAAATACCAAACCGGAACAATCCTGATTAAGCCGGGATGTATGGTAAGCTTAGTTTTAAGGCATTCTTTAATATTGTAAATCTCAAAAAAGTTGACCTGCTATTTAAAACATTTCATAATAAAATATTTGATTTGATGACTAAAAAAAAATATTTGATGATAAATGAATACTGAAAATTAATTATATTTTTATGAATGTGATGAAATACAGCAAGATTTAATCAAAATGAGAAACTTGAAATCGGAGATTTTGAATTTCAACGTTTGTACGGTTGAATTTAATTATTTTTAATCTATAATTCTAGAAAAAATCATTACAGTGGAATTTTTCTTTTTCTTTTTTAAAAGTCCTTCAAAAAAGACGATTAGAGGATTATTCAACACTTCTTTCCAAATAATTAGTTCCCTTTAAATAAACGATAAATAAAATTTGGGAAACTGATAAATGCAAAAACAAAACATGAAGATTTATCCAAAATGGGTTCAAATTTAAAATGTAAGAAGTTCTTATTTTATTCAGTGAAATGGATTTTTATGCATCACAAAACTTTGAAAATGTGTTTGCTAGTTCATTCATAGCTATCTCATAATTTATTCGATAACATTTCCAAATAATTAGTTGCCTTATACATATTTACTATTGAAAATAATACAATCTAGTGGTTTTTTTTGTGTCTTTTGATAACATCGAAATTGAAATATAACGCGTATTCAATATTTTCATGTTGAAAGGGAATATAAAATAGGTAAACAAATATAATCTTATATATGTATATCAATTTCATAAAATTGCTGAAAAAAGAGAAAACTAGACGACCGAAAATGTATCTACTATACTGCCACAACGTTAATATGGCAACAATTTATATCTTGGCGTGCCGAAGTGTGGTTAGTTGTCAGAAATTTGTCTTTCTTTCATTTAAAAATGGCTAACCGTACGGCTACGGCTCGTAGAGCAACAGAAGCAGATTCCGAGGTATCTTACGTACAGGCCGATGGATTGGTGAGTCTTAAAAATTCCAATCTTATTTTTTTCCTGTGTAGTTTTCTTAAAATCGTGAAAAATGTTATACCTATGTACTCAATAAGACCGATGACGTTTAGATTTTCGATAGGTTCGTCGATTGTACATAATACTTACGAAATCATTCGGTGTTTTTCGTAGTCAATCATACCATTCTTTTTGTTTACAGGCTGTTATGAAAATTGTGAAGCACTGTCACGAAGAATCATGCAGCAATATGGACGTCGCTCAAGGAGCTCTCCTTGGACTGGTTGTCAAGGATCGTTTGGAGATCACTAACTGTTTTCCCTTTCCAAAACATGATAATGAAAACATAGATGAAGAGGAATATCAGTTGGACATGATGAGGAGACTTAGACGTGTGAATGTGGATCATTTTCATGTCGGATGGTATTAAGATTTTTCATTTATTCCAATATAATATATAAAGCTGCTTGTGTGCCAATAAAACAATCAGAAGAAAAACAATTACATTATGTTATTTGGGTGGTGGGTAAAGAGTCACTTTGGGTAAAAATGTTTATCTTGGTAGCTGTCATTTTTATCCTCGGAAAATTTCTTAATGTTGGTTAGGTAATAATGTCATTTGGTGTCGTTATGTGCAATTGCACAATTTTTTGAAATTTGTCTAGAAAACGACTGGCTTATGTTAAACAATATGCATGCTTGTAATTAGTAAAATCTATTTATTAATAGTCGATAATGTCCGTCCGTCCGTCTGTAAGATGTCCCCGATTTCCCCTCCCCAGCCCCGCTGTCACCATTTTTTTATTCATACTAAAGACACATTTTTCCAATACACTGTTATTTGACGAAACAGATCAAATCGCTGAAAAATTGAATTCTCATACAAAAAAGCGCCTCAGTCAGGATTCGAAACCATCGTCCCTGGATTATTAGATGAGATCGTAACCGCTTGGGTAAACGAACAAGTGTCAGAGTCGATGAAATTAAATATATTAAATTGCGTTCGAATTTGGAAACTTGTTTTTTTATTTGAAACACAGCATATATATAATAATTTTCGCACGTTCCTTAATTCCGCTGTACCCGAAAGGCAGAGCGCTAGGTTGGTGAGCTGTAGGTCGGTGGTTCGAGTCTAACCTTGAGCGTTTTTTGGGCTTAAAACTTTTTTTTTAAACTACATCTTGATCGTATAAAAATAATAAAATCCGATTTCAAAAAATAAATATTTGTATGTTAATAGTCGATAAAATAATAATGGTCTATTTCTGCTACTACGAAAAATGATTGTTAGCAAACTTAAACATTATTCCAAAAATTAAATAATTTACGAAATTTCTGCTACTACGAAAAATTATTCCAAAAAATAAGTAATTTACGAGGTCTATTTCTGCTACTACAAAAAACGATTGTTAGCAAACTTAAACATTTTAATTATTCTAAAAATTATATTATGTACAATTTAAATACTGCAGGGCAGGGCTGTCGATATATGCCCCGAGATATATTTCTTTTACTATCAGAATTTCTAGCTTATTCAATAAATAGGTTTGTAATTAAATGTGAGGGTGTATGTGATGTCTTGAATTCCCCCCTCCCACCCATCATATCCTATGAACGGGGCGTATCGAGAGCGATTAGCTTACCACTAATCCTGTCCTAGCCCTATCCTTCTATCCCTACTCTCTTTGTAAAAAGAGAGGTTGAGCAACTGAGTAACAAGCAGTTCTCGTAGAAAACACTTCTGTTGAGATAAACTCCATTAGGAGTCCATATGCTCCACATTGGGAGCGGACATGGTTTAAAAAAAAAAAAAAAATTAAATGTAAATTTTCTGACAACTTAAAAATGCAACAAAACCCCCCTGTTGAGGTCAATGGGCTTACAGCTAGTAAATATAATTGCGCTAAAATGTGAGTCTAATATACTGGAAGCATATTCGATTCGATTAAATTATAAAAACACTACAGCAGTGTAACAAATCTACAGTGAACAGGTGTATATATAGATGGAGGCAGACGGTTATTTTTATGTTTCTCGCCAGTCAAGTTGTATTACCGTCCTGCTTGTGTGGATCAATGGATGAATGCACTGTTCACTCACGGCGGTGCATGGTTGCTCCCACTAGTATTTTTTTTATTTAATCGTTTATCCATCAAGACAGGCATTTTGTCATAAACAAGTCTTTCGGAGTGACCGCTTAATACAGTGGTCAGCAAACTCGTTCAACTGAGCCAAATATCAACTATACGATTGTCATTTCTTTTGAGAGCCAAATTTTGACTGAAAATATATAGATAGGTACAATGTTATTAACTTGATTAGGATACTCCAAAGCTGGCTTTTGCTCAAAAGGTCCTCAATCTGATTGAGGTACATTCGCTAAAATAGCCGCTTTCAACTTGTTAGTTTTAAGATCGAAAACAGATACAAACTTTCAATCGCACTGTATGTGGTATTTTGTGGAAGACCCACAATCAGAGGGTCTAAGAGTGGCTGGCCAGTTAGGTAATTGCTCTCGCTAAACAGTTTTTTAGAATTGAATGGGTGGGTGTAAATTTTGGACATGGCAGAGTTTAAACAGAAATTAATTTGTAAAGGTATCTTTTGTGTTTTTCGAGCACTGTAACTAAACGGCACATGTTGACTTAGCTCCAGTCCCATTGATATTTAATGCGAACAAATCCAAACAATAACTTAAATTATTTTCCAGGTATCAGAGTGCTGACGTAGGTAACTTCTTGGGATTACCTTTATTGGAGTCTCAGTATCATTACCAGACGTCGATTGACGAAAGCGTGGTTGTCATCTATGATACAAAGAAATCGGCGAGAGGATTCCTGACCTTGAAAGCTTATCGTCTTACTCCACAGGTAAGCAAATTAATTCTTAATATGCTTTTTTGCTATGCAATGAATAATATGCTATGAATATTGTATGAAAATGATTTTCTTAACATGTAGAGTTTTACTAATGAACTAAGAAATGGTCTGCAGCCAAGATGTAATTCTTTCTAATAATCATTATAACTAATATTCACTTAGTTAAAATATCTCCTACAACTTATTGCTTTGCAAACGAGTAATTTTGACACTTGACTATAGTTGAGGGGCGTGTACAGCAAAAATACATGTCTGAATCTGTTTTTACTGATTTTTTATTCTTGCCCAAAATAAAAATATGATGATGTGCTTGTGTGTCTCTAAATGAAAAACGAGTATCACCTTTAACCACTTTTAGGGTGTTCACTGTCAATACTTGGTGGAAAGGCATTATATTAATAGAATAATATACTCATTTGTACTAATTCCCACTTTTATTTAATAAGATCAGGACCTTATCTGACCTTTATTTAAAAAATGCTTGCCTTATATTATATTTAAGCAAATATTTATTTTTTCCATGTCCGCTCCCAATGTGGAGCATATGGACTCCTAATGGAGTTTAAGCAAATATAGTATACAATAATTTATTACAACGGCTAGGACATCGTGATTGAAAATTCTTTACTTCCAGGCTATCACAATGAACAAAGAGGGCGAGTTCACTCCAGAAGCTTTGAGAAACTTGAAAATTGGATTTGAGACACTTTTTGTAGAAGTTCCCATCGTCATTAAAAACTCTCCTCTGACCAATATTATGATGTCAGAATTAGCTGAAATGGTTCCAGAAGAAGACGGCTGCAGATTTTTGGACTTGGGCACTGCCTCTGTCTTAGAAGGTTTGTATCAATATTGTTAAATTGTTTTTGTAAAGAAAGAAGGGAGTTGCTTAAAGAAATTTAAGCACAATTTTATTTCTGCATACATGCATTCATAAATTAAAATCCTCATTCCATCTCCATGCTAGTGTTCAATCATTTTCATGAAAGTGCCCTTTTGGAGATTATAAATATTAGGTTTGTTGAAAGAAAATAACATTTGTTTTCTTTTCGAATTATTTTACTGTTTAATGTAATTTTAGTTCTCTAGAATTCTTAAAATACTATATGAATAGCTGATAAACTATTACATTTTTCAGGACAACTTCGCAGTCTGATGGACCGTGTGGACGAGCTGAACCAGGAGGCGATAAAATTCAACCGTTACCAACAGATGGTGATCAGACAGCAGCAAGATAAGCACCGCGCAATTCAGAAACGGACGCAGGAGAATGCAGCGCGTGCCGCCAAAGATGAACCACCGCTACCCGAAGAGGACCTCAACAAACTCTTCCGACCCCTTCCGGTTCCCAGCCGTCTCAACCCGATGATAGTGGCCGGGCAGATCAACACGTACAGCCAACACATCTCGCAGTTCTGCTCTCAGAGTCTGGCCAAACTGTACATCACACAAGCGTTACAGTCCGCTAAGGAATCCAAACAGGGCACATAGGATGCTTAGAAACTTTTATCGGATATGAGTTTGAAGCTCTTTTATCATTATCATCGAATGTGTTAAACTGATAGAAGGTTTCAGTCAGCGTTTCGCTTACTGAACCTTTTCTAAAGTATTTATTATGTGAGCAATGTTAAAGTGGCTTCAATGACATTGATTAAATTTAATTATTGTTCTGGACATCATGGAAATGTATCTGTTTTGTAAATACACTATGGATTCTCATTTTTAAATAAGTGTTTCATTTTTTTTGTATTTTTAATTATTGTAACATTACAACCAGTGTTCCCTCTAAGCTGTGCGCGTGTGCGCACGCACACAACTTGCCGAGCGCACAAAAGTTATACCAGCTATACATACCACCACCAGAATAATTAACTTTATATAGTGATATTTATTAATGTCATTAAAAAACAATACCGTTCCCTTAGTAGGTCTAAATAGCGTTGTGTGGCACACATTTTTTTAAATTTCCTTTCAAAGTTGCACAGCCAATTTCTTTTGCGCACATAACTATTGGAAAATTAGAGGGAACATTGATTACAACTGTAAAATATTGGAGAGACCGTTATATATAGAGGCGAGCAAGATATGGTTTTGACAAAGGTTAAGAAGATTATCATCCACATGAAAGCTTATTAACACTTGTACTTGCGAAAGTACTTGATAAAAGTGCGGCCTTTAAATCATCATAAATTTGACCCTGGTGGGAAATAATTGTAATTGGTCAAACTATGGCCACCAGTGGCGTATGGTGAGTGTTAGCTTTGGGTGTGCTGTGTGAAAATTAAAAAAATAACCTAAAAAATAATTAGGTATATGAAAAAAAGGTTGACTAAGTCACAAGCAGTTCTCGTCGAAAAACTTGTATCAAAATACCTCCATTAGGATGACATACTCCACACTGGGAGCGGACATGGAATAAAGAAATATATATAAAATTTTAGCATCATCATAAGTAGAGACATATTTTTAACATCTATTTTGCTCAATTATGGCATTTTTAATTTTCATTTTAGCAAGTCTTAAAAATGATTAGTTTTAGCGTCGTAGCATCTATTTAAAAAAAAAAAAATTAAATAAACAATTTCAATGAACTTCAACTAAAAAATTATATCCACACTAACATACAGTGATGTTCCTAGACTATGTGCTGCCCCTAGGCAGAGCCCTAAAATTGATCCCATTTTTTCATTATTTCCTATTATTCTAGGAATACATACAGAAATTCGAATCCTCTACTCACCTACATACTAAAACAAATGTTTTGTCACTTATTTAGTTTTGCTTTCAGATGATTCATAATATGTGTACCTTATTTACAAAGATCCTCTTGAATAAATATGATCTAAAAACCTATATTATTGTTCAATAATTATGAAAAAATAACTATTACCTTCACTATACATCATAAAAAATAGTCTAAATTGAAAATGCACACACATTATATAAGTATTTATTCTTGGATTGATATTCTGTTTATCAAATACATACATTGAGGCATCATGTTTATTCCTAACCAAAGTCGTGTCAAACATGTTAAGTCATTTAAAAAATCTGTGATCATTTGCCGCTCCCTAGGCAGCTGCCTACTCGTCTATGCCCTCGAGACGCCCCTGCTTACATAGAACTTGAAGATAACACAACATCTAAAAAATAAGAGAAAATTATAAAAATGTTTTGTAATTAAAATATTAGGTGAATAATACAAAGATAAAAAATATAAAAATACAATATCAAATAAATATTTATTAAGATTAAGCACGGAGCATGTTTCCTTAGATCCTTTCCTGAATAAAATTGTAAAAAATATGGAGTGGAACTTCTTTTTATATTAATTTGTAGTTATTCAAAAAAATGCTCACATCCTTACAAACATTAAGCTTGTTAATGTTGCAACGATATTTTTTTTGATAACGAAACGGTTTCTTTAATATTAATGCAGGATTTTGAACCTACCACAGATGGGTTGAATGAATAGTTCACTTAATTTTTGGAAGTATAAATTTGTCTGATTAAACATTGATTTTGATTCAAGTTTCATAAACTGGTTATTTTAATCAATTATGGATATCTTTTTGATGGGATTGATGTATGTAATGTATTGAATTCTCTCTTACTCTTATGATCCTAAAAACATTGCCAGCGAGAGCGATTAGCTAACCATTAGTCCTATCCTTCTATTCCTACACTATTCGAAAAAAAATTAGCTATTAAGTATCAAGCAGCATTCGTAGAAAAACTTCTGTTTGGAATGAAGTCCATAATTTATGATCCACATTGAAAACATAGTTAAAATGTTTGGGCACTGCTTGGGAAAAAATTACTGGAAATTGACAATTTTTAAATTATTCAACCATTATTTGGAATTGAACGATTCCAAAATACGTTTTTTTACTTTGACTGATTTATAAGTGTAATGTTACAATTTAATTTTTTCATGATGTTAATTATTGATTATCGTTGATATTAATTAATTGATAATTAAGACCCGAAAGAATTGCCTAAATGAAGTTAGTCGGCTTACAGGTTAGGCAGTCGTTTATTTTATCACACAAATACACAAAAATGTCCAATATATATTAATTAATATAATATTATATCTTATACAAAAAAACTACACTATATAAATTTTTAATCTATCATTTTTCATTGTTACTCTAAAAACCATACTTTGAGAATCAATGGAATCAGGAGACTTATTAGTTTTTTCAATCATATAAATATTTGTATTCGTATGAATTATTAATTTTCTTAGATTTCATCATTAGGAATATAAAAACATCCCTATCTGCAGTAAAATTTTCTTAACATGTTGTTTTCTTAATAAAATACAGTTTTAATATGTATTTTTCATATTTTAAATTTGTTATCATAACCATCCGGGCACATATTTTATTTTAGTTCAAAAATAAAATATTGTAGCCAAACAGAGTTCTATAAGTGCAAATGATCTAACCGAAAGTTCATTAATTCTAAACCAATTCAGCATTTTGAGAGACTATTTTTTTTTTCATGTTATTTTTCCGCCTTTATTATGCTTAAATACGTCCTCTAGAGCAGTGGTGGCGAACCTGTGACCGGCTAGTCAGACAATGACCCACGAAGGTTTCCCTTCCCCACGAATTAGTATTTTTAAAAATAATTTAAAAAAATTTGCTCACTTTTCGGAAAAGTCCACCATCACTATTCTAGAGTCTAGATAACTTCACTATCATGCAGACCTTTTTTCGTGATAATATGTCGCTAGTTCAATCGTAGTAAAAAAATCGTCAGGATTTAAGATTTTAATTGTAAAAGAAACGAGCAATCGTGCTCACTATAGAAGCACTAAAATTCTACGAATTCCCTTTGAATCCTGATTTTATACGGTCCCTTTTAAAGGTCCACTGCAGACTGAAGGGGCTATTTTCCAAGAATTATAACAAATTATAACATTCAACCCCTTGGATGAAAAAAAGCCTGAAATCAAATTGTTTACGGCGATTCTAAATCCTCCATAGTATGTGACCATGAAATTGAACCAGCCGTCACAATGCTGCATTATGTTTTCAATATGTCGATGTTGGTTTAATTATCTCTATAGTAGCAAATGTTGAAAAATTGTACTGTTCGACCGTGCACTACAGAGGGGTTTCGAAATAGTGCCATCTACATAATTCACAAGTGGGATTGACATCGCATTTCGATGAAAATGATCGCGCTGTCAAATTTTGCAACAGGAAGACAACTAATACACAAAATGACATCTTCGTGTATTTAAATTATTGTCAACAATATTGACTATTGTATATCTCGCTATAACTAACAACAATTTTCTATTTAGAGGCGTGTTGCGCAGTGGCGAATTAAGCACATGGGAGGGCCTCATGCGCAATAAAATTTGGAGGCCCTGTTTTCTGGGTAACATAAAAACGTCAAAAAATTTCAAGTAAAGTAGTGAAAATATATAAAAAGCTCAACTAAAAGTATATGGGTTATAATATATAAGCTATTTTTGAGGCCCTTAAGATTCCGAGGCTCTAAGCGCGTGCGTCATTTGCTTATAAGATAATCCGCCACTGGTGTTGCGATATTCATAGTTAAATTGTCAACTACATCAGCAAAATTGTGATTCATTATTATATTCGGAGGTTTGTCGAATATCTTTTTTAAATTATTTAACCCAAGATGAAAAAAAATCAGTAGACAGGTAACAATTTTTGGATTGACAACTACGGCACCTACGAATCCTATTACTTTACCAAGATCATTGTCAAATTCTGAAAGTATTCATCCCGATTCTGAATCCCTGTGTCACCGTTCGACGAAGATCAGCTTATTTACATATAAAAACCGTATATCCCACACTGCACGAAAACTCTAACAATGAAATAACATAGTTATCAATTTAATTTTTTTATAAAAGAAATGAATTTCTACCAATCAGACAGAAAGCCTTTATAATTTACTATTTTTTTTATACAAAACATTTACTAATAATTTACTGGTTGGCAGGGTCAGCGCCACCATACAGGTGAAATAGGCAACCGCCTAGGGCGCAAGCCATTAGGGGGCGCGTAAATGGAGTATTTAAATTATTTTGATGTACTCTAATAAAAAGGTTTATTTTATTTTGACGTTTAAATTTGTTCGTTGTAATTATGTATCGTATTCTATAATATATAATTAGAAAAAAGGAGGTTGAGCGACTAAGTAACGAACCCTTCACGTAGAAAAACTTCTAATGATATGCCTCCCATTAAGAGACCATATGCTTCATATTGGGTGCGGGCATGGATATATAATATATAAAAATATTTCCATGATCCGTAGTTATTTAAAAATTTAAAAAATTGGATGATTTGTTAAAAAGGGGGCGTACCGATAATCGTTGCCTAGGGCGCCAGATTACCTCGAGCCGGCACTGCTGGTTGGTGGTATTCGGGCGCATCAAAAGAATGATCTAACAACAATTCAAACTAAGAAAATGAATCGTTATTATCGTTGTAAAAATAAAACGCAAGAACATTATTTAGTAATATACTCGTATGGTTGATATATTGTAAGAAATTGCATATTAAATAGCCTTAACGTATTAATTAAAAAGTTTGATACATCAACGCACGAGATGCTGCCATTATTCTATTCATTATTGTAATGTTTATCATATAAACATCAATCAAGGATCCATCACTGAACATTGACGTTCCTACATACAGTGGCACTCGAAAATAATGTGACATTTTATAATAAATTGTAGTTATAAGAGTATGTACTCTAGTTAATTTATTAATTGTGTTTGTGGCGTAATTGCAATGATGAGAAATCATTCACTTGTATTTATTTATTTTAATGGCGTTCGTTAATCGTTTGTAATGTGCAGAATATGGACTCCTAATAAACATAACTTAACCAGTCGCCAATATCTTGTTTTCGGAGAGGTTAGAGATGCAAGTATGCTATTTGGAAATTACTATTAACTCTTTTGCACTATTTGCACGGAATCGATTTAAAATCTTTTTTTTCCATACGGGAATTCGAACCGTTCAACTTTGCATTCGAAAAGGTAGAACAATCTTCAAAAGACCACTTTATATGTCTATAACATTGAAAACTTTACTATTTTTTAAGTATATCTCTGGTACCAATGTGGAGCATATGGCATTCTAATGGAAGTATCTCAACAGAAGTTTTTTCTACGAGAATTGCTTATTATTTGGTTGTTCAACATCTTTTTTTAAGGGAGTAAAGATATAAAAAGAGGACTAGAACAGGACTATCTAATTTACTTTATGATTGGATTTTTAGACATCACAAGAGCCCATACATTCGAACAGAAATCAATAAATCGATTGGAAAAAAATAATCATAATGAGGCTTGAACCCGTGAGATACATATCCGGAAACCAGCGACGTTGACCACTGCACCAACGGATCCGACATTTATAATATTATTATCAATTTTATTTTTTTTTAATTATTCATACATTAAAAGCTTGATATTTACTTTAATAGTCAATTTTATTTTTAGCAATTTTATCAAGCTAGCTGTCTGGTTTTCAAATAAATATAAAACTATATTATGAATGTACATTTGTTTTCAATATTTCATTAAATTTACTGTTTATGGGTTATTGTACGGTATATATCTCAGACATGCTTACGTTGAATTATTCTTGTAAAGAAGTATTTTTTTTTATATGACCAGTTTTTTAAAAAAAAATAAAACTTTTATCACATGGTTCCTCAAAATGTTTGATACGCTGGTGCAACTTGTCCAATGCTTTTGTTATTAAGCCACCCGGTTCGTTCGTAAAAATGGCAAAAAATCGTTGTTTCGCGGCCCAGCACGACTGGGGTAAATTCTCCAATGTTTTTCCATCAAGCTGCGTTAATTCAATTCAAAATTCGACAACCTGTTGATTTCTTTTGATCTCTTTGTGGCCCAGACTCACCGACAATGTCTATATTCGGAATTGGGTTTTAATGACCATGTTAATGCGCCCATTTGGCGACGATCTGAATATAATGGAACCGCAATAAATACGTCAATGTAATTCGAAACTTCATGTTTCCGATCAGTACGTTTCATTGGCTAATATTTTGATATTTTCCGCCGAAAATTTGAATCATACGAAATTCCACTGTCATATCGAAGTGCACTAAATTCACTTATGCATGAATAGTCATACTTGCATTGAATACAGCAGTGTGCTGCCAATACGTTAACAAAAGGTTGGTTAATCACAGAGCCACTCGAGGTATTTTTTCGGGGAGATAAGGTGGATTTTATAACGTTGAAACATGGAATTGTAACGAGACAATAGTACATATCTATATCTGCCACAACATTAGCTAACCTTCATTCTAACAGTCCAAGAGAAAAAAGTACTTTATTAAGCAATTGATATTAATTATTTTACGGCACATTGCGTATAGTTACATTATATAAGTAGGTACATTAAGTTATGTTCAGCTGCTTCTATACTTATTTCGTATAACTTTAAAAAAGGAATAACAAATCTGCTTATTTTCCGGACCGCCGTGAAAAGCTGTCAGATTAGGCGAGCTCCTTCTCATATTGTTAACGTATTGGCAGCCCGCCACTGCATGTTCCAGATACACTAGTTCCGCCAGTTTATATGATGTTTGAAGCATTAATTCATCAAAATAAATCTATTTCTTTTATCTATTGTTATACAAAGTCCTAATCACTGTCTATTATTGGGGCAAAGCGTGATTTACAATTTCCATTTACATACATTGTGATGCCTTCGCGCCCACTTAATAGACCCATCACATCATTCCCGGTCCTAGGTACCGACTTGAAAGGAAAGTCATCTTCCTGTCGTCCCCAGTTCTTAGAAAAAGGGTCAAATAATTATTTACAATATAGAAAAGTCGGTGTTCGAAACTTGTGACGAATTTTCATGAGCTTACCATACAGTATCAACAACAAAATTGATTTAATTCATTCTCATTTTTTTTCTCAATTCATGTCCGCTACCAATGTAGAGCAAATGGTCTTCTAATGGAGGTATCTCAACAAAAGTTTGTCAATGAAACCAACGACGTTGACCGCTTCGCCACGGGCCCGATAAGTGTGATCAATAAACGAAAAAAAAAAATTTAATTGCAAAAACCCTCCCTTAATAACTATAAAATTTTAACGTTCCCTATAGTGTACATCATAACTTATTCGAATTATTCTAAGCTAAAAAAATAATTTTCAATGATGCTTGTAGTAATTTGAAATTACTGCGTGTTCTCGCAGTACATCTCCGCCCAACATTCTAATGATATCAGATATTGATATTGATATGCACCCTTAAACGAGTTTTTATTGTATTTGAATTTTGTAAAATAATCAAAATATTGATAATCCTACAAAACGTTATTAACAGTTAAAAATATACCAGTGGCGTAGACAGAAATTTGAGGCTCTCAATTGTATGTACCAGGGCTGTGGATTTGCAGTCACGGTATTTTGGTCGGAGTCGGAGTCGTGAAAAATGACCGCTATGCATGTCCTAGCGAACATGCCCTCAGCGCGCGTGACACGTATAGATGTCATGGAAATTTTAAACCCTATATAAGAGCTATCTATTGTGTTAAAATTGTTTAACTTGGTTGAAAATATTTCTAAATGTATATTTTACCAAATTCAATAGATAGCATTAGTCAAAAAACATTCAATATAGGCTAAAATAATTTATTTCTGGAACACGCCGTGAAAATACGTCACCAATGCAAGATTTTGGATAATGTAAATAAGCGATCGAGTGCGGGTGAAATTGAAATTGTTCCGAGAATTTAATATTATAAGCATGGTATGGTGGTGGCGCAGTGTTCTCGGTCGCGCGTGGCGGTATTTTGCAATATGGCGACGTCACGCCGCAATTGTATGAAGAATGATTATTGTTGAATTAAACCGAAAATACAAGAAATATATTGTATTTTATTATTGAAACAGTTACTTTGGGTGGCAATTAACATATTTGATTAGCTGAAAAAATATTACAACCTATATTTATAGTCGAAAACGCGATAACAAAATCCGCAAAAAAGCAGCCGCGTACAGGGCATGCTCGCTAAATTTGTTTATAAGTTTTATTTATAAGTTAAAATGAAATTATTAAAAAAATCCTCGGAGTCGTCTTTTTTCACGATACTCCACAAACCTGGTATGTACTTCATATTGGGAGCGGACATGGATTAAAAAAATAAAATAAACATTAACGCATTTGTTAAGACAAACTATTGATAGCATGGCTGTCGTACACCGAGAAAATATTCAACATAGATTCCAACGAATGGTAACACACACAACTCTAAGAATCAAATTATAATGTTGATGATTTTAAATTAAAAATGAAAGCTATTTGGGCATGTAGAGGTATATTTTACAAACATATTTTTCGATTTCTTATCACAAAGTACTTAAGTGACCACTCATAACAATATAAGAGATGTTAACTTAGTTTAAGACAGTGCCATCCACCTGATCTTTAAAGCCAGGCTTGGGTTAGAGGAGACTCGCTCGAGCCCCTTATTAATTTTGATTAATCCAGCAAGCCCTTTGTTAAATTAAAATAAAACGATATCCTCAGATTAATGACCTACCTGCAGTTTCTGTAAATGGTTTACATATATAATATAATGAAACTCTACACTTCGTTGATTTTTGAAATTTCTCTTAAAATACATTTATTTCGGGTGCATAATGCATAATAAAAGAAACCTAGACATTTTTGTGTAAATTTTAACAATGCTTGAAAAAAGCAATGTTTGATATTTATTGCTTTCAACATTTCTCAGATTTTCAACGCACCGTTTTTGGTAAACGAAGTTTTGAAAGATTATCTTTCACACACTTTCTGCTTTTGCTCACATTGAGATTAAGCGAGTGTCTTGTTAACGTATTGGCAGTTCACCGCTGCTTTAAGCGGAGCGTAGTGATAGTAATAAGATAATTATCAGTTTTATTCCAACCTCAGTCTTATATCTTTACGTGACTTTAGAGTAAAACGTGCTATTCAGATGCTCCATTGGGAGTCCATTATGAACGGATATTATTTGAAAAAATAATAATCTTAAGATTTTATTAAGCTTGGTACTGAAATTAAAAATGACAACCCTGATGTTGCAGCGTCGCGCAGTACACGTGAATGGCCAATTTTCTTAAGAAAACTATGTTAGTTAATCTCCGCTCGCTTTTTCTAGTCATTGTGGGAATTAATTCTTTATACTTAATCACAGTAGGTAGATAGATATATTTTGTTAAGAGATTCCCATTTCTCAGGCATTGCCACACGTTCTGCGTTAAGAGAAATCTTTGACCCAGAGCTGGTCAACATCTTATTTAACATACAATTGATGGCTTTTAGGGTATTAACTTTCAATACTTGGTGGAAAGGCATTGTATTTATAAAAACACAATATTCCTTTTTACTTATTTTAACTTTTATTTACCAAGATCAGGACCGGTTTTGCTCATGGCGATCAATTCCTATTATTCTTGAAATTATTTTATTACATCTCTTTGTTAACATTTCCGAAATTATAATTATGTTTGAGTCACCTTTTTAACTTTATAACTTTCTGATGATCTTTGTAATTACACGTTAGAGGAGTTAAGCACTTTAATTTGTGTTAGTTCAGAGTCACTTATTTATGATTTGTACTGTAATTTTGTAAATTCTTTTCAATGCCAATTGTTTTTTACACCTTTTTATTTAAATTTGATTTGCATAAATAACGCTGTTAAATTTTATTTATTATCAGCAGTGGCGGATTAAGCACAAGAGAGGCCCCAGGCGCAATAAAATTTAGAGACCCTGTTTTTTGTATAACAAAAGGTCGTCAAAAAAAATCATGTAAAATATATAAAAATCTGAACAAAATATATATGGGTAATATAATATAAACCATTTTTGAGGCCCCTAAGATTCAGAGGCCCCAAGCGCGCGTCTTATGTGATTATAGGATAATCCGCCACTGCTTATCAGTTGATAATGCTCGCCTTGAGCGAAACTGTTCCTAATTTCAAATTTCTTAATACATTTGATGACTTTTTTCAATACAAAAATGATTATTTTCAACGCCAGATATTTTTTCACATTAAAATGATGTATAAATTAAAAAAATAAGGGATTGAAAAAGTGGGAGTTGCGAAATTCCGGGATCACAAAAAGGATGGGATTAGATGCCCAAATTCGGGTCACACGTGGCTTAAATAATATATATTTATATGAATTAAAATGTAATGTTTTAAACGCTACTGATTTAAGGTTATCCTTGCAACATTTTGTTGCATCTACCCGTGCCCTGTATCTATTTAAGTATATCAGTATTAAACTACCCATGCAATTTGTTATAGAGAATGAAAAGCTACTTTTTTCTTCAAACTCGTATTTGTCGCATCGCCAGCAAAGTCATTTCCTGCTGTGCTCTGGGTATTGTGTTCGTTTTTGTGTAAACAAAGGGGCATTTTTTCAATTCAATCATCGGGCGTAAATTATAAATGGAGGTTCGATTTTAAATGCTTACTGCCACGCGACATGAATACTGAACGACCGAAAAAGATCGAGGCATGTTTTAAACTGTTTTTGTTTTTAATATAAAATTGAATGTCGTTTAGTTTGTATACTACGCTACAGTGTAAGTTTAATTTTAGTGAAACAACCATGTAAACATATATTCCCCCTAGATTGAACAGTGTCAATGTATCAAATAATTGATTTACAATTTAATAGCTCAGTATCAGAAAAACTAATATATTATTCGACGTGTGTATGTTATATAGTTATATGCCGTATGTATGTGTGTGTGTTTACGATATTAACTTTATCCAACAATATAAGTCTGGCCGCTCCCGTGGATAAGTATAAAAATCAGAATTATACCCATCATATGATTTCCAGGGTAGGTATGCTACTACAGATCACCACGAAACTCCAATCCTTGTAAAACTAGATCAAAATGTAAAATAAAAGTGGCTTAAATAAGACTTTTTGCGAATAAAATTATACAAATTTCTATGTTTTTCAGAAAAAAACCTATGCTTTTGAAATGATATTTGATACGTTTTCTATATTTTGAAAGTAAAAACGTTGGAACTCTTGGGTGACGAAATTTTTGGCGTTATTATGTATAAAAAATAATATGAGTTTAAATTTGGACTACCGTAAAATTCTTACACTTCACTTAACATGTGAAGACTATGGTGTCCAATCCCGGGATTGTGTCAATACTAATGCCAGGATCCCGGGATGTCGGGATTGAGAAAACGAAGTGATAAAAAGGTCCCAGATTTTTTCATTTTGGGATTTTCGCAAATTCCTGGGATTCTGAAGTCGGTTAGTAAATTTTTTGTTGATCCGTAATTCCCATTTGAAAATCGACGACCGAAAATTTAGAGAATCCCAAATTTATCCACGATTTAATGGCGAATGTACAATCAATCGTTCAAAAAATGTAGTCCCGGGATTACGAAAAGGGTCCGGTATAAGATGCCTTAGTGAAAACATCAGCTCATGGATTTTTTGTAACAAATACTTGATTGGATGATTTTCGCTTGATATTAATTACGTGCAGCACTGAGCAGCCTCGTATCGCTTGTTGATAATTAATCTGATGTTTCGTTAACAGTATTAGACTTGTTTGTATTTTATGTTGGCTCAGCGATTACTGCAACATCGTGGGAAACAGGCAATCATTTATAAAAATGTTCACTTTTCACATTTTGTAATAGTCAGAGGCGAGGATATGAATGCTGTTTGATCAGATTTGGCGATCGTTAATGATACCATGTGACTATTTAAAAACAGTTAACTTCATTTTTATAATTGTAAATTATGACCAGCTCGCTGAATCTAGACTAGTAATGAATGACCAAGCCAAGCATATTTAGAAAACATATAAATTGTATGTCAAAGTAGGCTGTTTTTACATTTACTCGAATTCAATACTTTTCTTACATTACTTTTAGGGTGTTCAGTGTCAATACTTGGTGGAAAAGCATTATATTAAAAAAACACAATATTCCTTTGTACTTTATTGAATAGGTCAGGACAGGTTTCACTGACATCAGTTGACAATACTTGCAATGAGCGAAACCGGTCCTGACCTATTAAATAAAGTGGAATGAAGTACAAAGCAATATTGTACTTTTTTTACAGTTGTTAAACATATTAACAATGTATATGTTACATATAATTATTGTAATCTAAAGGTCAGTCGGTGCTTATAGCCTAGCCACAAAAGGGCTGATTAGTGATCGAAAATTTTCGAGTTTAAGTTTAAGTCGTGGTAGGTTCAATATGTAATAATGATTTATTCATTAATTTAACATATGAGATCGTGGACATGGGTGTTTGCGATGTTTTATATATTAGATTTGATCTCTCAAATTTTGTAGGTTTATTTTTAGTCACCTTTTTCAAATATACAAAATAATAAGAAGGGCGTTTTTGTTTCGTCAAATCTGAGGCACGACTCTTAAGCTTAGATAAGGCGTTAAATACCTTTCTAATAATATTGAATTATACGTGAGTCATTTGTTTTTATACTATGATTGCTATTAGAAAATTAGTTGACGAGTGAATTTTTTGGTTTTTCTTTCTGTTGATGATCGCATGAAAATCTAGTAATTCGCGTAGACAAAAAATACGTGACTCTCTTTTATAAAGTAGATAATGTCATTTAAAATTGTTTATTTACAAGAGATATATGTTTTAATTACACAACCATTACATACTATAAGCCGCTAAGTATTGCCAAAGTGGAAAGTAAAAATAGTGAATGGATTTTTTCGTACAAGATTTTCCCGAATAAAAAAACTCCGTATACAGAAATCTCCGTGCAGAGAAAAATTTCGAGCACAGAATATTTCTAGCATTTTTTTTTTTAGTTTTTGTCATATTAACCTTCGCGTTCCGGAGCGGGGTGCAATTTTGCCCCTAAATTCTTATTTTACCAACCATTTGTTAAATATCGGTAATATCTAGCTGATATTTATTGTAATCTACAAACATATCCTACTGAATACAATGCAAAAAAAAATCTGAAAAATTGTAGAAAATAAAATAGATATTCACGTTTTTCGTTAACAAATGGTATTTGGGTCACATATACACGTTGCGTTTGAGTGTGTGCGTGTGCCGAGCGCAAACTCCACACACCTGATGTCATCGTACCCTGCGCCCGCGCCGGGAGAACGACGTCGCTTTACGATTAGTTCAGTCTGCTCTCGCCGCTTCTATTGACATGATGGATTTCTACCGCTTCTATACGCCTGACGTATCGTCAACGCAATATGATATGGATGATTCAAAAAGACAAATTGTCTCTTAATTTTGACAGGGCATGCTCAAAATCAACATTCGAACTGCTGACATTTATTATTTTAATTTTTACTTCGTTAAATGAGACAAATTCTGGGGGGTACAATTGTACCCCGCTCCGGAACCCGTGTGATTTTTCAAGATATAGGTACTCGAAGGTTAAGGGTGTCAAATATTTATCAGGTTGGAGCAACCAAATAATTATATAATATGCATATGTCTATTTTTACACGTATGTTTAAATTAAATAATGGAGGTTGAATATTAAATTGTACAGAATGTTCTGTGTTTTTCTATAAACGGAGTTTTCTGTATCGAAGAATCATGGAACCAGTAAAATTGTTTTTAAAATGAGGACCACAACAATGTATAAATACCTGGACGACATGTAAGATAACTAGTCTACATTAAATATATTAAATTTAGATAAAATCTACCAACTTAGAAATCAGGGTTGTTTTATAATGTTTTGTCGATGGTTTCAAATTTAGATACGTTTATTTTGTTATTATTATAATATAAAACAATATTTGCTACCAATATGGAAAATGACTGAACAATTATGCAGTAGGTAATGAGAACTGGTTATTAGCAAATCGCTTTACGTCATATTTTTTTAGTCGCCAGGGTAGGTATGGGAAGCTTACATACATGCCTCTGTACACACTAATGTTTTAATTAAATTTAAGTTTTATAATTTCCACCTAACATTTTACAGAATAGGTGTCAAATTGTCGTAATTGCCGATTGGCCAATGTTTTCAAAATAGCTAATTATATTTAAATGCTTCAGGGCTGCCATAATAATGAATTAATTCCCAAAATTACTGGACATTTTTTTATTCTGCCTTACAAGTGTTTTCTACACGGTCCAATAATTACGAATGGTAGATATAAAATCGTCTAGATAAGGCATTAGACTAGCAGAAGTGAAGCAGTTCAATACCAGTGGCAAATTATCGAAATTGATTTTTTTCATTTCAAATTAATAGCCGGTATTCATTTGTAGAAGGTTCCAAAAAAATAATAATTACTGATAATTTAGTAACATTTGATAATTATTTAAAATTTCTTTTATTTTTTTTTTCTTACTGTCACACTTTGTATGTACTCTCACTTATTTTTGTATGAATAACTGTGTATCTTTTCTATTTCATTAGTCGATTATGAGCGAAACCAGTCCTGATTTAAAATAAATGAAGTGTTTTATTATTATTTTATAAATAGTTTATTGATTAAATTTATTATCAATACAACATGCTGTTATGAGGAGTTCATATTTATAATTCTAGCCAAATTTATTACGTTAATATTTGGCTAAGTCAATAAAAACAAGTTTATCAATCACCGTACACTTCAAGGTTGTGTATATTTCATAATTTGCCTTTGGCCCAAAATCATCAAAAAGCGTTTTTTGTGTCTCCTGTAAAATTTGTTATGTGTGGGTTGCGTCTTTTTCCTTTTCCACAGTCAATATGTTATTTTTCGTCTGGAAATATGTTGTACTCAAAACAAAATGCACGGCAAAAGTATTTTTAAATAAACCTAAACAGAAGATTCTCAACACATTCATTGATCACTAATTTTATTTGTAGCCATAGCGGTTTCAAGTCGAACTACATATTCAGAGTTTTATTGAAATAATAAATAAAATAACATTAATTCTAATATTTGACACCAGGTAACTAAATTGCAAAAAAAAACCGGCTTTCGAATCTCGAAAATTTATCCCGGTTTTTCAAAATCGGCTAGCCCTAATTAATAGTACATACATTAATATTATTCTGAGTGTCGCTGTTAAGTGATAGCCGTGTGTCATATTTTAAAATTACAGTGTATCCTATCATTGCATTGGATTTATCATTATATGTAATATAACATATCGCGCAGGCATTCGAAATACCTCCTATGTGAGGTTTTTGACGAAAATAAGTTATTGATACCACGAGATGCGCATTTTTTTCTCTACCATATGTATTATATCTAGTATAAAAAGACGTAACTGCCACTAAATGAAATCGATTTTTAATGAATCCTATGTAAGAGTATCCAAAATCATGCATCACAATTACTCCTATGTGAGGCTCCCCCACAAAATTTACTATCACATATGACTTTCAGTGACTATGAAGCAGATGATATAAAATTATTTCATGCCACCGATATTTACCCCATCTGATTACATTGCCTGCAAGATAATGGCTAAGCCAAAGCAACCATTTAACATTAAAATCCTTCACTTTGTTTTTTTTTAAAACTGTAACTTTTCTTATCAGTTTATTCCTTTTTGTTTTTTATTGATTGAGATGTAATTTACAATGTACAATTTTGTTTAATAAAGCTATAAAAAATACTAAGCCATACAATTATTTTCAGTTAACATAGTTTTAGATGATAGAAATGATACATAACATATGATTCACTTACATTATTATTTTTTACATTAATTAAATAATCATATGCTAGAGTAAAATACCTCTTATGTGAGGACAGTGCGAACAGAATTACTCCTATGTGAGAAAAAAATGTAAAATCAACGATTTTACCATCCAGGTATTATAAAAAAGTTATGATATTAAAATATTAATATATTATGCGCATCTATAAAAAATAAGTAAAAAAATATATCTTTTTTCTCTATTTTTTTAAACGGTTTTTTTTGATTATCTCGAAATTTTGATTTGACCACATAGGAGGTATTTGGAATGCATACGCGATATGCCTATAATGGTAATCATAGCATAAAACATGTTTTTGTCTATTGTCCTATTCAGTGCTTTTTTTATCAGAAAAGTGCCGGAACTCAATCCTAGTCAAACGTTTTTTATCTTTTTAATTCATGTCCGTTCTCGATGTGGAGGATATGACTTCTTAATGTAGGTATCTCAACAGACCTTTTTACGAGAGCTGCTTGTTAGTCAGTTGCTCACTCTCTATTGTTTTAAGTGAGTAAGAATAGAAAGATAGGCCTGGTACAGGACTAGTGATTAACATATTGTTTTCGCTTTGCTTTGTTAATTTTAGGATTTAAGAGTGGGAGGGATAGATATCACCTAAACACTTAAATGTTACCTTAGCTCTAACAATTCTTTTTTTACTGTTATAAGTTTTTCAGGATATCATGATTTAAAAAAATAATATCAAACGTCTTTTGGCATACAAAATCAAAGGTAAACAAAAATAAAATTTTGCAAACATTTAAAATGTTGAAGAAAAAGGGTGCCGGAACGCCGTTCCACCGTGTCACATGGGAAAAAGCACTGTTCTTACTGTTGTATTGCGATATCCTCGTTCTAATGAGCAATACTTGCCACACGTATTGGATGAATGTCTTATCCATAAAATATTTTTATAAAAACATTGCCACCATACGCCTGTGCATTTTCCCCTCGCTCCGTCGATAATAATTCTTTGATCGATTATGTCTGGCAACACTTTAATACCACATTTGCATAATAAAATTACTTTGGCTCGCATAAACGATTGGCTTGGACCATTAAATGGTAAACGATTCTGTCCCAACCGGCAAACCAGATTGACCGAAAGACGATCTTCTGATGGGAGATGATTATTTAATAAATAATCATATTATATTTTGAGATTACCAGCATTCCGTAACGAATATAATCGGAGTATTTTTTGATTATTTCCGTTCGTCAGTAAAAGTCCTTTAGCCGAATGGAAATCGCTATCGACCTACTTGGTTGCGCAAACAAGGTTCGAATGCCCAAATATTCATCATCAATTTTTTAACGTTTGTGTTTGAGATCTTCGACGGTGTTTGCGATAGCATTTCTCTTTGAGTAACTTAAAAAAATTGTTGAATTTGTATCATAAAATAACTGAGTCCATTGTCAATTTTTAGCTGTAAAGCTGTTTTTTCACGCTTTTAAAAATACACCGACTGTGGAAACTAGGGTATCCAATCCCGAAGCCTTTTTCAAATCCCGGGATTTTGGGATTGATTCATTTTCAATCCCAGGATTGGAATTTGCTCGATGAGGAATTTGAAATCCTCGATTTTTTCCCGATTGTCACAGAACTTCGTTTTTTTTTAGCTAACCGAGGAATCTGAAATTCTATTTGAAAATTTTTTTGGGATTTCCTCAAAATTTCTCAATCAGAAAATTAAACAGGATCCCGAATCCTGGGATTGGATGCCCTAGTAGAAACGCAAAGACGTAACCCACAAATTTTACTGAGGGCACAAAAAATGTTTTGTGATGATTATCGGCCAAATAGAAATATGAAATATACACAACATTGAAGTGCACAAAAACTGCACTAGTTTTTCAAACTCCAAATACAGACGTGCGTCTCAGCATACGCTTAGCCTCGCGATTGGCTAACACCATGTTCTTACTTGTTTAAAACTTGTTATCTATTGCGATCTATTTGAGATCTATAATTTAAAAGACGTTTTCTTACGGTTTACTAAGTACTAAGGGTACCAAATAAAAATTTAATAATATATTTATTTTATCATGCCTTCTTTAAGATCCAAATCAGGGCTGTCATAACGCGTCCCGCCGCCGCCGATAAGTTTTGATTCTTACGCGCAAAAATATCAAATACGTAAAAAATTCAATCGAATTGGATATGATCAGGTTCTGGTGATATCGATATTGGTAATTCTATTTCTTGTTTTAGCAAAAGTCTAATTACACTTGTTTTAAGCCATGATTAAAACACAACAAAAGCAATTAACTATGAGAGTGATTAGGCACCTTCGCTAATGACGTGCTTTGCCAGGTAGGAGAAATGAACACGATACCGTTTCGTCTCTGTGAAATTTCTTTCATACGATTTTTGAATTGACTAATAGTTTTTTTTAGATATAAATATGTACTCTATTTACATATTATACCGTTTTAATTTATATTTTCGAGTGGTCAACTTCGTTGGCTTAGGTTTCAGAGGTTACTGGTTTCAATCCCAGTACGACTCAATTGATTTATGGAGCTTTGCGTATGTGATGTCCTAAACTCCCTCCCATCCATCCTATCATAAAATCGGGCGTAGTGAGAACGATTAGCTAACCACTAGATCTGTCTTGGTCCTATACTTATATCACTACTCTCTTCGAAAAAAAATAGGTCGAGTAACAAGCAGCTCTCTTCCAAAAAACACATCTTTTGAGATAAACTCTATTAAGACTCCATATGATCCACATTGGGAGCGGACATAGTTAAAAATATATACATGATGGTGGCTGTGGCCCTCGGACTACCTAAGATCGGAGAGCCCTGATTTATTCTATTTTGAGTCTTAAAGCAATGAAAAAATATACCTTGTAAGTGAGAGGTAGGTTAGGTTTTGTTTTAAGTAATTGAATTTCTATATGAAATATTTTATAATGTCGCCCACTGTGATCTTGTTTGTTAGAGCTTGCTATACCCGACCAGGTGGGTAATTCCCGGTAAAGACAATGTCAAATTTAGATGTTTCAATTTAAATTTGAGACCTAAGACATGGCTGCTTGTGATGTCAATTTACCTTGAGTTTATCTCGAGTGACTTACAATACAAAAAATCTCATCGAGTATTTCTCGTATGATCTTTCATCTTAAAAATATTTGGCGCATTGGAATTACGCTGTAACGCCAAATATTTATAAAATAAATATTATATAAATTTATAATTGAAAATGAAATATTTCTTTATATACATATTGTACCTATTGTGAACTTTCTTGAACACTTTGATAAATTATTCACAACTTATTTTCAAATCAGGAGAGCAGATATAAAAGCAAATGCATGGCTGATGGAAATGAATTGATAATAATGTTTTAATAATGCATCAATAAAAATAAATTGCAGTAGCATAAATTTATAATAAAACTGAACAAAAAATCTGGGCTATTTGAGAGCAAATAACATGGTATTAATTTATTGTAATCCTTAATAAAACGATACCCGTAATTTAAATTCGATCGATGCCTATCACTTTAAATAATCACGGTGTGTTGAAATGAAATATCATTTCGTATTAATTTATATGAGGCGAGTCCGTTCGACGCCAAGGCGATCCACTTCTTTGGAGTCATTCTTCTCGGAACTGCTACTTGTAGAGATCGTTGATAGTTGGTGCTTAGCTCTAATACAAAATCAGTTTCAAGCATTGTTTGATTAAAGTGACTTTGATTAAAGACAGGAGATCAAACTTAACATGTTTGCTTTAATGTGCCTCTATGCTAGCTTAAACATAACTTCACGAGTTCAAATGCAACACAATCAAAATCTCTAATTCATGTATGAATCGAAATCTATCTTATATCTGTAGATGCCGCGGACTCTTTAAATGCATTGTAATTTGGGATGTAACCAAGTTGACATGACTAGGGCATCTAATCCCGGGATCCCGTTCAATTTTCTGATCCCGAAATTCCGGGATTGAGATGGCCGCGATCCAATTTGATCCGCGAGAAATTTTGAGGAAATTTCGTAAATTTACACGAAATTGGCAAATTCAAGATTTCAAATTCCTCGGAGAGCTAAAAAAAAAACGAGGTTCTGTGAAAATCCAAGGAAAAAGTATAACGAATTGAGGATTTCAAATTCCTCGGTGAGAAAATCTCAATCCCGGGATCCCGGGATTCAAAATTAATCAATCCCGAAATCCCGGGATTGGAAAAAGGCTCCGGGATTGGATACCCTAGACATGACCAATGGGGCTGACTGATCGTCTCGTCTTGAGCAATTTTCGGACAGACGTTACCGAAGGATCTGTCAGCATCCTGAATCTTATTGCCGCATTTAAATTTTTACCATTCTGATAACTGGCCAAGCTGAAAAAGGTGTTAAGTTAACACAAACTTTATGTAACTACGCCTCCCTTAAAAAAAATCTTTGCGCTTCCGCACCCTTTATTTTATATCATAATAAAGACACACTTTAATGGGTAAAGACATATTTGAAGCTGTTTGCGCATCCTTTTGTAGTAGTCCACGCCTCCTAGTTTGGAAATCGCTGCTTTACAGTCCAATATATATGCACATTAGTTTAATATGGGTCGTACTTTTCCGGTCAGAATTTATATAACATTCGTCAGAATTTATATTAAATGGTCATAATAAATAAATGGTCAGTGTAAATAGTCTTAATAATTTTATTCTGACCGTTCCTATTTTTATTCTGACCATTTAATTTGTTCCCGCTTAATATCATATGAACTTTTAAAATCAGTAAAAACACTCATTTGGTATTTTTTATTACTATCACACAAACTTAAACAATGACTACCCTCTTATTTAGTTATTTTAATATCTGTTTTAATCGAATTAGCTTTAAGCGCTGTTTTTTTAAATATATTACTATCCGTTGGTAACGACGGCTGCTTTGTATTTTTTCAGATTAAGACGGTACTCAATAGTTGTATCCGTTTCATTTATTAACCGTGTACTTCGGTGTAAACTTGCAATTTTGATTAAATGAATGACGGAAACACATTACTGCGATTCAGGAACTTAACGAGTGTGGGCTACCATAACATAAATGCCACCGCAGGCTGTGTGGGTAGGTAGGTTATATGCAAAAATGTGGACCTAAAGCCTCCGTTGACGAGTAGAAATTTCCCAGACTCATGCGTGTAATTTAATTTATTCATTGAGTGGATGATTTATAGCCTTTAATAGTGGCAAAGCCACCTATTTGAAATTATCTGGTGTTAGTATGATTTATGAAGCGAAACTTTTAAACAAAATAATAAATAAAAAACAGCTAAATTAACAGGAATAATTATTTTTAAGTTGCGTACTAAAACCTACGCTGATGCAGGGACGTAACCGCTGACATTCTTACAAGGAGTGCATATAAATATATTATACAACGTTAAACAATCATGCATTTAGTGTGAATTGTCCTACGCATTACACTACGTTTATTGTGTTTGTTTACACCACATATACTACATAAATACATTTAAATATATCGCTACCCTAAAGCAACAGTGGAATTAATTGAAAATTGTTGTTTCGAGATGATTGAACTTTAAAGTTTTTGTTGTTCTTTTTAAATAGTTATTCATGGTTTTATTTAAATTATTTTACGGTTTATGATAAAAGAAAATACATAGTAGGTTTTTGTATACCATTATATGTATCTTATTATTCTTCTAATCTCGCTGATGCTTTAAAATAACAGGACAATATCAATAACTATAAAAGTAAGATTTTATTTTAAATGGTACATTTTTTAAAAACATTTAAAATATTTCAGTGTTTGATTATAAAATAGATTCGCATACTTATCTTATAGTCGACTTTTTCACTGTTGCTTTATGGTAACAATATGTGAGTATTACAGCAGCTATAGTCGAAACGTTGTAATATAACACTTACAACGTGGTCCCTGTAAAGCCGCCCGGACCAAAGCGTTTGGAAATTGCCACCCCTACAAAGCCGCCCGCCACAAAGACAAATAAGTTATGAGACTTTTTTTTTATTTATGCTTGAAATGCACAAATAAAATAAATAAAAAAATGAACGTTCAAGTAAGAATAGATATTATTTATTGTTGCATATCAATATTGTGTTCCAACCTTCTTAAAGAATCTAAATTGTAAATACTACCACACAGAGGCATAAATTCTGACAGTCTTTTATTTAATTTCATATATATACACTGTAAAGCTATCGGTCTTCTAAAATATTAGAAAAATGAATTTTTCAATAACTTAACATCACATTATAATTGGAATCATATTTATTATATAAAAACATATCGACTGTGGAAAGGAAAAAGGACGTAACCCACACATATCAAATTTTACAGGCGGCGCTAAAAACGTGTTTTGATGATTTTGTGACATATGCAAATTATGAATTATACACAACCCTGAAGTGCACGGAGACTTCTAAACTGGTGTTTAATTGACATAATCTAATATTAATTAAAGACATTTTTTAGGAAAAACTTTTATTTCAGTCTTTTTTCTTGGTTTGAATTTTTTACAAGGTCATTTTTTGAAAGTTAAAAGCTAAATTTAGATACTAATTCGGCATTTGCAGCTTGCATCCTTTTGATAGAACGTGTATCAAGTTTGATACATTGTGATTATCGAAAAAAACCTGTTTTGAAGAAACTGTGGGTTAAGTCCTTTTTCCTTTCCACAGTCGATATATTATTCTACTGCCATTAAAATAATTAAAATTACTAAGTAAAATAATCATTATATTACTACTATTTTTTTTATTAATACTAGTGAATATTAAATGGTTATATCCTCTTGACAAAGGTTTGTAGTGATTATGCCTCGTCCCCATTTTGAAAAAAAATGTCTACGCCACTTCACTGCTACGCTGAAGTGATGCTACAAACAAGTTTTCCGTTTAGGGCGGGGAACCTCGTTATGGCGTTATTTATAACTTTTGTATTGATTGGGTTATAGATTTTTGATTTGTTTGAATATAAAGTGACGATTTCATTTATTATAAAAGCTTTCAGTCCCAACGTAAAAGCAGGGCCCAAAAGTAGAAAGGCATTTATGTTTTACTTAAAATTATCATTTTCTCGGTATTTCTTATTTTAACGCGTTGATATATATTATAAATTAAATTGATTCGTAAAAATTATGAAAATAAAATAATACATTCTGAATAAATTATTTTGTAAATAATGTGATTGTTCGTCTTTGATTATAAACTCTGCACTTAATATTTCCGATAAAATTCTATTCTCGAAAAAAACTGGATATGATAAAAACGTACACACATAAAAACGAACATTGAAAAAGAAGTGTTCACATGTTAATTTATGGTTACAAAAAGAGTCAAAAGCAACAAATTGAATCAAAAATTCTCATTAATTTTCATGTGCACGTAATAACAATATTTTTTTCAAATGACCCATAGTCATAGAAAACAAAAGGGTCATTTTACACGTTTGTGAAGCCATGAATGGTGGCTGTTTTTTAATTCTCTCCAACTTACGTCATTAAAGAACAGAGAGTAACGAGAGCGATTAGTAAAATAAATTTTGTCCTGATGGTAAAACAATGTTAAGCAACTAGATGACTTGTAGTTGTCGTAGATAAACGTAAGCTCCATTAATTAATAAACAGTTAATATTTATACACCGCATTAAAAACAGATATGACTAATAAAAACACTTAATTATATAACAAGGGTCCAACTACGTTTTAATGATTTTTTTAATAACAAATCAATGCGAACAATAATTATTTGATTATATATACATATGTATTGATAAACCCATTCGATATTGAGGACTCTCAGATTAGCATATTGTGATTCGTCGTGTATCAAAATGTAATTACACGAATATTGTATATTTATTGCAAAAGTATTTTTAATTCTCATACATTGGAGTTTATATTGCGTAGCCCAAAGCATCTGTGGCCGACAGGTACGGAACAGGTTTTTGTCGGCCCCTGCACAGCCCGCAAGTGTGGATAACAAGAAAAAAATAATTCTAGGTTCCGTAATTAGGTTGTAGAACCAATTTACAGGTATTATTTTAAACGAATTAAGATTCCTGTTCTACCCATCTGGCGAGCTGGAGAGAGGGGCGGGTCTGATCGACCATTTAACGCTATAACCATGCATACGTATGGGATTTATATTTTTCAATACATTTTATAAGATTGAAATCATTCAATGGTGGTTTTATTAAAGTTGTTTGTCTAAAAAGTCTTCTTCTTGGACCATATCCATTACTTATCTCTAGCATATGACGATTGCGCAACGCTATCTAAAAAATAACTGAGCTCAAATGTTTTTTTTTAAACACAATAACTGTACTCATGCAAAATTTTTATATATATTAAATGAGTGGCGTTTTATACTGCACTAGTAAAAATAATTGTGTTTTTTATTTGCTAATAATATAACACCTTTCCTTGAAGGATTAACATACAAGACTACGTACGTGGTTTTTTAAATTGCCTTTACTTATTTGCACCAGATTTAGTGTATCTGAATACTTTACCGTCTAAGAAAAAAAACAAAAATACCAGAGAAACCTTTTTTCGCAGTGTCAAAGAAGAGAACGATAAAATTAGTAAAGATATCCACTCTCTCTCTCTCTCTCTCGACGCCCAATTCACAAGATCAAACAGTGGGTGTATGTAAAGTTATCTATATATAAAGACATCAATGTATATAAATATAAATTTGTATTTTCCTTGGAAAATAGTTTAAAAATTATCTTTCCAGATCTCGGATCCGTAACCCACAAACGAGATGACAAAAGCTCAGTAGCGCTTGTCATTCAAGACCGACTTCTAACTATTCGTCATTTAATTCCTGTCTAGAGCTTTTAAATCTAGGAAAAAGTATCGTAAGCATTTATTAAACACTATTTTAGTTGTAACATTAAGACAATATACAGCTGTGGGAAATCGAGAATTGTTAGATTGGTTTTTAAAAGTCGACAACATGAAGAAAAAATGTTTATTTAATTGAAATTGTCTTGACAAGCTGTATTTAGTTCCACTAGAATAATGACAATGGCACCTGACGAAGACTCAGAAGAACTGTATATTAAGCTTTGAGAACAGATGCTTGCGTCGGATAATAGGGGTGAGGTGGTTTAATTTTGTGAGGAATTCTGAGATAAGAGAGCGTACAAGACAGCACTCCGTCACGTCAGTGGCTATGGAGAGACGCTGGAACTAGCTGGGTCACGTGCTGCGGATGCCTCCGGAAAGCCTCAATCCTGCCTGCATCTTCTTTCGACCGGCGAGATTCTAGCGCCCCTGACCTCCGTCGGGTACTATATATAGAATGTACTCGGCGGAACTGAGGGATGCTGGCATGTCATGGGAGGAAACAAAGCAACTGGCGGGAAACAGGGAAACACGAAGGTGCCGCGTGGCGGCCATATGCTCCACATAGGGAGCGAATATGGTCAAAGAAGAAGAAGAAGAACAATGAATTGGCTAGAAAAAGAAACGACGATAACGCGCCAAAAAGTCAAAATATCTATCAACTATATTTTAAAAACAGACCGTATAATTATAGAAAATAGTTTTCTGTTAAATAAAATTAGGAATCAAAAGTGATTAGTTAGGTGTATCACTTTTGGGGTGTTCACTGTCAATACTCGATGGAAAGGCATTATATTCAAAAAGTAAAATATTCATTTGTACTTATTCCACTTTTATTTTCAATGATCAAGACCGGTTTCGCTCATGAGGAACATTATCAACTGATGAAGATATCAGTTGATAATGAGCGCTAAGAGCCAAATCGGACAAGATTATTTATAATAAAAATAGAATGTTTTATTTTTTGAATGATTAGTTATTTCACTTGATATGTCTGTTTTCTGCATGTTTTTCGCTTTTTAGAGTAGAATCTTTAGTTTGTAATTCCACCCATAGTAATCATTTTTTTTTATTTTACACATAATAATGGTCCCCCTACGACCAAAAGTCATTTATTAATATCAGAAATTCGTAATAAATTTGTTTCCTTAACCGTGTTTTCGTTTGTCGAGTGTGTGGGAGCATTGAATGTGAACGGTAGCAAAATCGTTTAATTTTTATTTTCCCAAAATATTTATTATGTAAAGCTATTAACATAGCCTCGCATCGGCCCGATGTTGTTTTATTTCAAATCATTTAAAATTGATTGATAATGCCGATAAACGACGAAAGTTAACGACGTTATTAATTATACCATAACAAGACTATTTAAAAAAAAACAACAACATGAATTGAAGCTACACAGTACACACACTGTAGTATTTTACAGTGCTTGGTGGATGGACGGGGAACCTGCGGCTTTAAGTCCGCGTGCTAATAAAAGCTGCGTTTTCAATGATGGTTAGTTGGTGATCAATAAATAAATATTTTTTGTCAAGTCAAAACCAATGTTCCCCCTAATTTTCGGAAGTCTATGTTCGCAAAGGATATTGGCTGTGCAACTTTGACAAGAAATAAAAAGATTTGTGCCCCACATAACGGTATTTAGACCTACTAAACGAAAAGGTTGATTTTTAAAAATGACAATAATTAACAACACTATTTAATTTAAATTAATTAATTGTGGCGATGGTAAAGCTGAAGTAACTTTTGTGCGCTCTGTTGTAATGTACGTGCGCGCGCTCGGCAAGCTGTGTGCGCGTGCACACGCGCACAGCTTAGAGGGAACACTGGTTAAAACTATTAATCGACGAAGCGTTAGAAATATAACAAATGTATGTTTTTTGTGCTTTTTAACTTTATTAAATAGAGAAAGAAAAAAAATCATTTAGTACAAAGAAGTCAGATGATATTATATTTTTTTACGGCATTGAATTGCTGTGTTTTAAATGTAGCATTATTACATTACTGCTTATTTAATGTGGGGTTCTACCAAGAAAAATTTTCCCACTCAAGCTTTTGAATTATCTTTTTATAAATATTTACAGTAAAATATATTAATAATTAAATTGACATTCACTTAGCAGAGTTTTATTATTTATTTATTTTTCAATCCATGTCCGCTCCTAGTTTTGAGAATATGGCCTCCTTTCACGAAAGACAAAAGTTTTTCTACGAGATACTCATTTTTTCTACCGACACGTTTTCACTATTTATACGAATATTTAATAGATTTTACCAGATTTATGAATTTGTGTCTTTTGATGGAATTGCAGCCGTCTCAGTCAAACTTTGCCAATTAGAGCGAGATAGCAACATGTACGTGCCATAGCCATGCAATAGAACTGCACTACATTCGCTCTGTCTTGTTCATTCGACTAGCGCTGTCCCGCATAGCACTTAAATTACTACAAACGAATGTCTGGCGATAGCATGAGCTCCCAGGTATATTATTATTATGTATTTTTTTAAAAATATTAATAATAAAATTCAAATTGTATAGAATGTTGGAAGCCTTGAAAGAGCCACACAAATCCTTCAATTGAGCTACGAGTTGGATATGCCTGATTTAATAAGTCAGTGGTGTAGAACTGAGTAGGTTTTTTTAATTGTTATTTTATGAAAAATAATATAATATGTTGTTTTGATATGTATTTTTCTTTTATTGTTTATTAAAAAAAAAATAAGAAACATTAGTATTCTCCGTAAATTAATTTATTGAAATGCTCATATTGTGAATAATTGCAATGAAATCTAAAAGAAACAAAAATAAAATTTAAATATGAATAACTGTTACAATCATCTAATGCTCGTAACACGGGTTATTTGAACACATTATTATTGATCGAGCAACTTTTTGCTCGCTCTGAAGCTTCGCGTAATCTCAGAGGCCCTTTCAACTCAACTAATAAATAATTCACCAGTAATTATTGTGCCCAGCCACTTTCTTGAGTAGCCAGTGCATATTAGTTTTTAAGCGATTCGACTTAGAGATGTAAACTAGGCTATCGATAGTTCGAATACTCGTTATCGAGTAACTATTTGAATCACTTTTAACGTGTAAACTAGGGTATCCAATCCCGAAGCCTTTTTCCAATCCCGGGATTTCGGGATTGATTTATTTTGAATCCCGGGATTGAGATTTTCTCACCAGGAATTTGAAATCCTCAATTTGCCATACTTTTTCCCGGAATCTCACGGAAACTCGTTTTTTTTTTTTTTTAGCTCACCGAGGAATTTGAAATATCCGATTTGGTATACTTTTTCCCGGAATCTCACGAAAACTCGTTTTTTTTTTTTTAGCTCACCGAGGAATTTGAAATCTTCAATTTGCCAATTTCGTGTAAATTTCGAGAATTTGCTCAAAATTTCTCAATCCCGGAATTTCGGGATCAGAAAATTGAACGGGATCCCGGATTGGATGTCCTAGTGTAAACTGCAAATTTTTGGTTGGCATTATATTAATATTATAAACAAAATTGAATGAAAATTATTATAATATAACTAGTTCTTATTTATACTAAATGATATTCGAATATTAGTGAATATTAATCAATGTTAATGCACAATGATTTTTAAATGATATTACCGATTTGTTTCAAAGTTTTGATTGGTGGAATTCTTGTAACATTCCATTATCCTCATGTGTTAACCCAAGGGTCAGCAGGCTTTCGAGAGAGAAGAGCCAAGTTGTCAAGGAAACAGGATAGAAAAAAGTATCAAGGCGCCATAAATATTTACTATGTTTACATGGACTTTGAGGGGAACAACACATGATAACTTCAAGAGGCTGTGTCTAAAATGCCGCAAACGCCTATGCAAATAGGACTGCCGAACCTTAGGTTAATTAATTAAAATTATTGTATGATGAAACAAATGGTGACCGCATAAAGCATGATGAAGCATGATATACTGTCGCATTAAGTAGTATTCAGTAAAGGAAAGATAAAAATTATTAGATTAAAACTGAAAGTAAAGTATTTATTGAAGAAAACATGAGTATTTTTGCCTTATCACTAATTATTTGTGTAATGCTTAAACGCAGAGGCGAACAGTTTTAGAGTAAGATCCTCTGATTCAGTAGGAAGAAGGTGGATAGACACTAGTGTCTACCCACCTTGTGCATCTGTGCCTAGGCAGGAACACTAATTAGCTAGACGAATATGTCAACGGGACTTGAGAACCAGACTGGAAAATAGTTACAAACATTTTATCTGAAGAAATTTACTGACGGAGGTCGAGGCCCATTAATGTGTAGTGTGTACACAGATGTTATTACAATTTCGAAGAACCGTTCCAAAATTAAAATTTGATACATTAATTCGGCTCAAATTATATATATAAAACATTTCTTTGCTCGTTCTCTCCTATTTTTCTAATACAATATAGTCAAATAGCTGCTCCCAAAGAAAAGTTATTACTGTTAATTATTTTTTGTGAATAAATTATGAAACATCCAAACATATCTACTTAGTGATTATTTGATTACTTTAATTACCCGAGTATTTGTTTCAGACTACTCGGGTATTGAAAGAACATTTAAAAATTACATCACTCATCCGCGTAGTACAGAGTTTGATATATTAAGGCCATATCTAACTCTAGATTAGGGCTGTCAAATTGAGTGGGATGCCAAATTTGAAAAAAAAAAAACTTAAAGACATTGAACGCTATAGGCATTATCCATCTGATGTATATTATTCATCATGAATTCAATTTTAGATTTTTTAATATATTCAACAAAAACACTGAATCGTTTTAATCACAATTAAATGCACTTATAATAAAGCAGCCATTAACAGTTTAATGGTCAATAAAGACCACACCAAACGCGATATGTTGTAAAAAAACAAAATTGATTTTAAAATATCACATTTCAGTAATAATCTTCTGAAACCCAACTGTAAAAAATCTGCTTAGTTTTCCATGGTCCTTTATTCTTCCAAATTTTTTTTTTGTATTTCCTTTCTGAGTAATCACAACAAACTAATTGTTTCCGTCACACTTGTGAATTAGATGAAGTCCAAAAATATCTCTTTTTATCCGCTCTCAATGTGAAGTACATGGCCGTCTGATAGAGATATTTCAACTGAAATTTTTATACGAGAACTGTTTGTTACTTAGTCGCTCAACCTCTCTTTTGTTTAAAGTAGTAGGGATAGAAGAATAATTCCAGGACAGAACTAGTGGTTAACAAATCGCTCTCGCTACGCCCAGTTATTAAATAATCGTAAAGGGAGAGAGGGAAATTTTTTTGAAATCACAAACACAAATTCTATTGAACAGACATCGATAAATCGATTGAAAATTCTGTTTACACTGAGACTCGAGCCCATGACATCCGGCACGGAAGCCCACAAAGCTAACCGCTGCGCCATAGGACCCAACTATCTCTTACACAAAACAAAATAGTTGATAGTTTTATTTTTTTGCCATCTTCGTATGTTTTTTTGATTAAAACTTATGTTCCCGCATCATTGAGCTCGAAAATTTCTTTTACATTTCGGAAATTTTTAATGCACTTGGACCTAAAATGTAATACTGGAATAATCAAGCTCAAGATAATTATGTTATCAACTATATGCAGGGCTTTTTTACCACGTAGCGCAGTGGAACGGCGTTCCGGCATATTTTTCTTTGCATTTTTAATGTTTCAAATCAACATTCGCAAAGTTCACCGTCTAAGGTTTCTTTTAAATGCTATGTGACGGGTACTGTGACACTCACAATTTAATGTCTTAATAAAAAAAAATACCAGGTCCAAAGACTTACTCTGTGATCAGAACCAAAGGTCTAATGCATAGGTTCCCAACCTTTTTCGGGTGGCGACCCCTTTTTATAAAAGCCGTGACTAGGTGACCCCCCGAGGAATTTGAAATCCTTGATTTGCTATACTTTTTATATGGCTATGGCGACCCCCCAGAAAACCCTTAGCGACCCCCAGGTTGGGAACCCGTCGTATAATGCTTGAAATATTATCATTTTTTTTATGAGAGGTTGACTAACAACCAGTTTTCGTAAAAAAAAACTTCTGCTGAGAAACCTTCATTAAAAGCCATATGTTCCATATTGAGAACGGACATGATTTAAAAAAAGCATGTTAGTAAAAAGCTTGGCAAAAAGTGAGATCCGGCACTTTTATTATTAAAAAAAACACTCATTATATAATATGTATTGTTGTTAAAATATTTTCGTTACAATGCAACTTTATAAAAAATAAACATGTCTAAGTATCAACAACAAAATAAATGTAATCGTGTTTAATCATTCCTTTCGGATGTTGTTTTTAGACTATTTTGCCTGCGACAGTTAAACCGTAAAAACGATGAGATATTTTTATCTAACAGCACGTCCTTGAACCGATAACAGGTTGGTTGGTTGGTATATTACCGAGTTAGAAATTTCGCAACGCAAAATACCTTCGATTAATTGGTTTAATACACATTGAGATGAAAATCGACCGTCGGATATTGACATGACCACGTTAGCTAAGCAAAGAGCCATACAATGTTATAATACGTTGTCACATTTCTAGAAAAAATAAATCAGATAATATAGTTTAAGATTTCGACTGAAGGTGCTTGGTGGAATTTCAATATCAAATTTGAATCGTTCAAACTATGTACATTCTCACAAATTTTGTCACTAACGATCCGGGTTTCGCCTTTCGGCATCTTCAGGCATTCAAGTGCACGGATGAACTTGAACTCAGTTCAAGTGCACTTGAATGCCGTGCACTTGAATGCCTGAAGATGCCGAAAGGCGAAACCCGGGTCGTTAGTGACAAAATTTGTGAGAATGTACATAGGTTGAACGATTCAAACAGATAATATAGGTTTGAGTACATCGATGTTCGATAATGTGTTAATCATATATAATTAAGTAGTATTTAGTAAAGGATAGATAAAAAATATTGACTGTGGAAAGGAAAAAGAACGCAACCAACACATAACATATTTAACAGGAGACACAAAAAACGTTTTTTGATGATTTTGGGCCAAAGACAAATTTATAAATATACACAATCTTGACGCGCATATGGAGACTGATAAACTGGTTTTTAATTGACTTTATCTGATATTAATTGAATATTTAAAAAAAGCAGAAATTGTCGATACGGAAGTATTCTAAAAAGGTAATAATCAGGAAAAATCAGTAGAAATGATCCAACGTATTTCAATTATTGCGACTAAAAAATAAAGATACGATGAAATATAATATACCTTCTAGAATAAAATTAATATCGAGTTAATTTCTCAAATATCTACCCGTTGAGTGTAGACACATCAACATGGAGGGCGTCAAAGAATGATGCATGTAATTTATAAATTTGATTGGAGCCTTATTATCAAGGAGCATCAAAATGCAGAGTCACGCATGTCCTGCAATCTTTCTCGCTAAATACGCCGACTTAGATTAGACGAGCTTTTTCAGAGGCTTCGATGGGGCTTTTAAAAGCTATACACAATTGCGCACGTCCACTTTTGTATGCACGGCGCGAATACTTGATTAAAGCACTTGTATTGTGTCTAATCCGGTTGAAGCGCGTGATGTAAAATGTATTTTTTCAAAACAAATTTAATTCGGAATTAAAAACTACATTATTATCACGTGCCGGTGAAAAACGTGTTTACTTGTGTCTTCGTTCTGTTTGAGATAACACTATAAAAAAATATTTCTGTCTAAGCACTTTATTATAGCTTTATAGTTTATATCATTTATTTTTTTATTTTTTTAATCATGTCCGCTCCCAATGTGGATCATATGGACTCCTAATGGAGTTTGTCTCATCAGATGTGTTTCTACGAAAACTGCTTGTTGCTCAACCTCTCTTTTTCCAAAGAGAGTAAGAATATAAGGATATGGCTAGGACAGGACTAGTGGTTAGCCAATCGCTCTCGATACGCGACGTTCACAGGATAGGATGAGTGGGAGGGGTTTAATTCAAGACATCACATACATCCATGCCTTCGAACAGAAATTCATAAATCGATTTAAATATCAATTTCGAACCCGGGACCTCCGTAACCGAAGACAACGACGTTGACTACTCGACCACACAGGCGAAATTTTATTATATACAACTTTTAATATTTACTATAGACAATAAATACATGAAGAATTTAAAATGAGTAAATGGTATAAATGTTATGTTTGAATATTATTTCATGAAATATAACCGCCCCTGGATATACAAGGGGTGCATTGATTCAATGCCAAATTGACCGGCCGCCACTGATGTATACCATCAAATCATCTTTAGCCACCCTAGCATGCAGTGGAAACGCTATGGACTATTGTGGTTTGAATACACATCTATAATCTGATCAACTCTTTGCCTAATGCCTAGATAAATGGACATTTTCAGTAACAGTATTTGTAAACTGTTAGGTTTTAATTTTTTATTTCTTGATTTTGTATGTTGATTTTGATGTATTATGTACTGTTTTTTTTATTTTAATTATATTTGTCAAGTGCGTGGCGAATTGATGTCAGCTGTAATGTCATATACTGTACTTTTTATTTTTAAACAAAAAATGTATTATTTTTAAATGGTTCTGAGTTGTAAGATTATTCCGATTCCGGCTACGGAAAAAAAACTCTTGACTCTATGACTCCAAACTCCGACTCCACAGCCCAAGCTTAATCATTTCTTAGGATGTTATTCCTATACTATTTTTCTGCAACAGTTTAACCGTAAAAATGATGATGCATTTTTATCTGTCCTTGGACCGATTTTCTCGAAGTTTACTAATCACTTTTCCAAATCTCATCAGGTGCATAAGTCAACAATCGGAAAATATAAACGTTGAAAAAATGACATTTGTTTTTAACCTTCTGCAGGATTGATTTAAATGTGGTTCCAAATACGAATTTTTATGCGAGTAGCAAGCAAATTAGAAGCTAAAAATCAAACATATTTTAATTAAAACAACGCGCCACTTTATTTGGCGTCGTGAATCAAGGTTTGAGAATCAGCAGCATAAGCCGTTACCGGTGTCTCGGTAATTGGATTCACTATAATTATGTAATATTATTTTATAATCAATCAACTGGATTAGGCGAATTTAGTTTAATGATTTTACAGTTGAATGCCAATACTTAACAATATACCTTTAGTATTATGGCTTGAAATGATCTACCCAATGCATGATTATAATGATTATAATAACAAGAAAGTATAACAGCACTAATAAATAACAATCTACTTTTATAATATCAATCGACTAACATTCGTATTAGTTTATCTCTGAAGAAGATTTGAATACGATGATAGGAGAATTGGTTAACTAGATTCCCGAGTTATTTCATTTATGTGGTCGACGGATGATTATTTCTATGGCCAACTGTGGTCAGATCGTAATGGACCCGTTGTCTATGATAATACGCTGAACCATAGATACTTGCTTTATAAATGGTAGACGTACGCAATTAATATAAAAAATGATTGTTTATACACGTTTTATATAACTGCTGTAACGAAAATGTGGTTTCAATTCGGTAAAAAAGTGCGGAGTAATTGTTTTATCATGGCGTTATAAAAAGTTCTTTTGATTTAATAAAATAGATTTTTTCATTCATGACACGTTACGTATATTGGTCTCATATCAATTAATGGGATTTAATAACGGTAAACACTGTATTTTGCTATTAAAAATAATGAGAATAAAAATAGTCTCTGGATAATTATAACAAATTAATTGTTTAAAAAATCAGCGACTTGGGTCGTTTTTCTTTTGCTAAAATAAGAGCAACCTGCAAATGAAAAAACTTTTAAAAGTACTTGCCGTCTGTTTTTTTTTCGTACGCGTGTAGTATTTTGTTTCATTCCTTGTAAGCCAGTGGTTTCCAAACATTATTTTACTACGCTTTCCATTGAAAAAAAATCTTCACACCTCCCCATCCTTTATTTCATATTATATTATTAATATAATAATAAAGACACGTTTTAAAGGGTAAATAAATATGTTAAGCTGTTTGAGTTTTCTTTTGCAATGGTTTTTGCCTTCCCAGGAGGCGCGTCTCCTAGTTTGGAAACTGCTGTTGGGGAAATAAGGGTATGTATTAAGCTAAATTCTATCAATTACACGATTTTTTGTAAATAATTCACTCTTTATCATAGGTGTAGTTGTAAACCGCTGCACTCACCCTTAAGGATTTGAATCCACGAAGACACGTATTAAAAAAACGTTAAATTTTTAATTAATACAATTTATAGATTTGCATATAATGAACACATTTGAACGTGTTCTCATTCATTCATATTTGTTGGATTGATTGAAATTGATTAACCTTTTTCTTACCCCATACAACTGAAGTTGATCTAAAAGTTATAATATATTTTCATGTAAGCACAATATTCTGTTGCAATATTTTTTTTACCATAACTTCTTCTGAAGTTTATATCAACAAACGTGTTTCTACGAGAACTGCTTGTTACTCAGTTGCTCAACAGAACAGGATTCGTGGTTATCTAATCGCTCTTGGTACGCCCCGTTTTTAGGATAGGATAGGTGGGAGGAGAGAATTTATGACACCACATACATACATGTCTTTTATAACTTATCACTCTAGCTAGATCCATTTTTGGATGTAATAGGTTTGAGAAAATTTTAATCGTCAAAGACATTTATGGTTTCCAACAAAAGTATTAGCGTCGATTGAAAAATGAATTTAGCTTTGCGCACCGGGATTCGAACCCGTGAACTCCATTAACGAACCACATTTCATTATATAGCACGCTTTGTAAACAAACAAGCATGACACACTATTATTAAATAATCAGCGCTGTGGAGTCGTGAAAAACCGTGACACGACATTTGCAAGTACCCCAATGTAAAAAAGATGCAATGTTTTATAATTTGTCTTGGCGTATTTTTTATATCTGTTAAATTACATAAATTTTTGTAATTGAATTTCAACCAAATAAAGGAGTTAGAGTCGTCCATGTCTTCTAATTTTTTTCTTTATAGTTCTGCAATAATAAAAATGTATTTTAAACTATAGATTACATTGACACGTCAGGTAGATGAAAGTTTTCTCGTTTAGATATTTTCTTATTTTTTCTCAGATCATGATTATAATATTGCCTATGTAATATTCTAATATCTTCATTTTACTCGATAAGAATTAAAACGAACGCGTTTCAGTAGTGTTGCCAACGTTGTAAATACTATTAATTTGAGCACATTTAATCGACATCTTATAATATGCGTATAGATATTATATTTATTTTTTTCAAACATAGATACGTTTAAATGTTAGATTGACGATATAGCGTCAATTATTTGGGATGACATCGTTCTTCGATTGTAAATTATTTACCTAATTTTTAATTTAATTTAATTTTAATTTTAATTTGTAATCCTTCGTATGTTTCATTTTCAAGAGTTACAAAACATTCAGATATGATCCGCGGTGGGCTGCCAATATCTTAACAAGGGGCTCGGTAAATCTTATCCATTTTTTTATCCATGTCCGCTTCCAATGTCGATATGGCCTATGTCCTCCTAATGAAGGTATCTCAACAAAGTGTTTTTTTTTCTACGAGAACTGCTTGTCACTTAGTCGTTCAACCAAAGAGAATAGTAGGTATAGAATGATAAGGCTAAGACAGGAATAATGATTAACTAATGGCTCACGTAACTGCTAGTTGAACTGAAGGATCGGAAGAGGGGGAGGGAATTTTAAGACATCACAAACACCCATGCCTTCAAACAAAAAATCAAAAAGATCGAAAAAAAATGATTTTCTTATATTAACAAGGGGCTCGACGGCCGCGCCAAAATTTAACAAGGGGCTCGCGCGAGCCCCCCCCTGGGTATGATTCATTCATAAATCACAATCCATAAAAAAATCATTAAGTATAACAAGATTAATTAGGTAAAACTTTATAATGTATTTGTTGATTATTTTTAATTCTATTCCAATAGTTATTTTTACAATAATTTTATTAGGAATTAAAAAAAAAACCACACGTAAAACAGGGACTTTTACTGTAGTTCAAAATAGAAAAAAAGACTTATTTTTCTCACAAAAGTTTCTCTGAATGATGTTTGAATTATTATGTTATAAAAAAATACCCATCAAAACATTGTATTACAATTCAACGAGTAAAATAAAAATTGTAAACTATTCAGATTCACAACACTGACGGACTAACTGATAATTCTGACCATGATGTGAACCTGAAATATATATGAATTGTATTTTATATTTCTTGCGAAATTATTGATTTTCCCCTTTTTACATGTCTCCCGCTAAATGTTTTTTCCCTCTCATGAAATTTCAGCGTTCCTCACTTCATAGTAGATCTTATAGATAGGTCGTTCAAGATGCAGAATCTCACCGGTCAGAAGAAAAGTCAGGCAGGATTGAAGCTCTCCGGAGGCATCGGCAATACGTGGCCCAGCCAGTTACATCGCCTCTCCATGACCATTGACGCATCAGAGCGCTCTCTTGTACAAACCTTTATCTCCGAGCTCCTCACGAAATCAAACCATTCGCTATGTTTGCTATTGTAACTTTATTACAATAGAGCTCTAACAATTGAAAACAAATATTCATTCATATCTCATTATTTGACTCAACAAGTTATCCCAAAATTATAAAGACTGCTTTTTTCAATAATCACAATGTATGCAACTTGATGCATGTTCTATAAAGAGTGTAAGCTGAAAATTCTGAATAAGTATATAAGTTACGCTTTTAAGCTCGAAAAAAGAAGGGTTTGTGAAAATTACAACCAAGAAAAAGGATTTAAAAAGGGTTATTCATAATCAATTTATTAAATTAATGTAAGATTAATTCAATTTAACGTCAATTTACAAGACTCTGTGCACATCAAGATTGTGTATACAAAACACGTTTTTTGTGCCACCTATAAAATTTGTTGTCTGTGGGTTACGTACTTTTACCTTTGCACAGTCGTTATATGTTTTTACAACAACTGCGAAAGCTTAAAGCTTTAGTAGCTGTGTGCGCTGAAATACAGAAACTGGCAACACTGATTTCAAGCGACAGAATATAATTGCAGTCATATTCCGTCTGCCGCAATTACTTGAATTTGAATAAATTACTTAGTACCTAATGGTGAAATTATCTTCATCCCAAGCCCTCCGGTTGTGAGGAACGAATCTGTAATGCTGCCGGGATGGATGGCAGAGCCACCTGAATCACGTTACGACAAAGTTGATGATCGGGTGATGCATTAAATTAAGCGTAGATTAGAATGTAAAAGATTACAGAACAGATTAAATAATTTATAAACGCTCTATTTGATGGCTCTATGAATTATTACATATTCAAAAACGTTTCAACATTACACGGTTTTAATTTGATAAACTATTACTTCCTTTGCATATGATACATCGCGTTTCCTCGATGTTGGTACTTCAACTCGGATAACGTCTTATAATCGATAGCGTTTTACAATCGCTGTCGAAAATTCAGTAGTAGTGTCGAGACCCGCAACTAAAAAATGAGTGTCAGCTCCTCAGATAGAAGTCCAGTAGTCCAGTAGAAACATGAGGAATACTATTATTATGAATTCAGTAAGTCCGTATGTTTATGAAGGCACAGGAGACGATGATGATGATTTATTTACATTGAAGACTCGACTTTTATATGAATCATCAAAACAATATGCAGATTGTACAGCTGATCGCGTGTAGATTATATTTGGCTCGAGCAACTATAAATAAAATCAAAAAGATTAAAATATCAAGACACAACTTGGTAAATAATGAAAATGGTGTCCTTAATAAATTCATGCATGACATAGTCAAGAGGAGATAAACATAAGAATTGTTCGATATTTATAGTTACATTAGAACATATAATGTTCTATTAATGTGTTTAAAAAGCTTATTTGAATACTTTATTTAGTTATAATTATTTAATGATAAAAAAGTACATATGTAGTATATATTTCATAAGTTCGCCACATTTTTGCATTACTAAAATTATATATTTAAATTCTACGTGAGATTAATAAAGACCAACATTGATTTAAATTAAAGCCTATATTTAAGTGCTAAATATTTCAGAAGCTATCAAATTCAACTCTCTATAATAATATATTAAATTAAATTATAATTTCTAAATGGTTTTTTTCCAGCCAAAGATAATAGACTCGCAGTGAAGAAGCGTCTGGCAGATTGCCTATTAAACAATTTGGAATATTTAACTACTGGAGTTTGTTCGGGAGAGGTAATCACGTCAGATTATGATGATTATTATAGCAGGTCCACGCCAGGAGTCATCGAAGTTCTTGACGCGAGGATCAGGGCTGAGACGAAGCTCCGGGCATTTTAACGACTTTCTTGAATCATTATTAGCCTTGTATGGCTTAATAATAAGGATGTGCTAAAAAACTTTTGGAAAAAAAAAAAATATATATCTTCAGGGGTTATTAATTGCTTTTTATAACGTGATTAGTAGAGTAACATTTTCTAACGATATTCAAGTCAAGATGCGTAACTCTTCTGGTAGTTCATTTTAGACATCACAAAACATGTATGTCTTCGAACAGAAATCCACTGATTGATTGAAAAACGAAACTTTTCCTACTGGGATTCAAGCTCGTAAGCACCGTGATAGAAGTCAATGACGTCGACTACTCGACCAGGCACAGATTTAAATTGTTGTCACTATTCAATTACAAAAAAATATTTTTTATAAATGTTAATAGAAAATATAAGATTTTCAACATAAATCATTTTTTTAAATCTTTGTCCGCTCCAAATGTGGAGCGTATGATCTCCCAATGGAGGTTTCTTAACAAAAAAAATACCAGAACTGTGTGTAACTCTTTTTCAAAGAGAGTAATAGGGAAATCGTTATTGATTCAATATTAACCCGTGCAGACATAACGCGTATATATCAAGGCTGTTAAGTCGTGTTAAAAAAAGTCGACTCAAGCTTTAAAATAATTAACGACTCCGACTCCGACTCCAAGGATTTTTTTCAATAATTACAATTTAACTTATATAAATGTATACCATCAGATCATCTTTAGTCAGCCAAGCATGACATGTCAATACTTTGGTCTATTTTGTTTGAATACACATCATTATATATATTTTTCACTTTTCACGACTCCGACCCCGACTTCACAGCCCTGGTATATATTCTTCAAAATTTAGCACGACTTATTCTTAAATACATCTTAACAGTATTAGGCCTATGATCGCATTCATTAAATTTAACAAAATAATGTGTTTTCATACTGTGACATTAACAAAATATTAAAAATGCATTCACAAACATATAAAAAAAACATATTTTTGAAAAGTAGCATTTTTCCAAATTGAAATTGACAACCCTGCGCTCGTTGGATGCTATTAGCGCTGTGTCGAGTAATCGATATTAATTTCCAAATCGATACTTCACCTTCGCGTCTATGCGAGGCTGGAGTCTCGATCTCGATTGATCGCCTACTGTTTCCTTTTAATGAGAGACGTTTATGATATTCCATTATTTTTTAATGCGCGGGAAATTGCATCCAACCGACGGAAGCCTTAATTTCAGAAGTCGAAAATCTTGGAAAACTTTTCCGATACAAACTCTTATGTTTCAATCATTCGACCATAATCAAATTTAAATTAAACTGTATAGTGTATACATATTTTACTTTAGAATAATTAACTTACAATAGACCTATTGTTTTTCAAGGTAACTCTACAATGTTTTTCCAAACCTTATTTGTATCATGCCCCCCAATTGGACGCTTCAAAACTCTCCATGTCCCTCCTCCCCAATCAAAATCTTATAATAGGGTACCAAAGGGTACAATTCGGTAAAAAAAATTGATTTAAAGAAATTTCCCATAGTCAATAATATTTTTGATGTAGCTTTCGTAAGTAAATACATGTGTACCTATAATATGTGACACGTACAACCAGTGGTGGGCTTCCAGTACGTTAACAAGGGGCCTAGCTTAATTCCAAAGCAATCATCAGTGTTCTGAGGTAGGAGTGAATTTTTTTATCACTCCTATCCAATTACATGCGGTATTTAAATAAGCAATCGATTGTTACTTTATACACTTTTAATATGTACCAATATGCAATTTATCGTAAACTTATCAACGTAAATGGCTAAAAGTGTACTACTGTGTATAATGAAGCTGTCGTAGATAATATATAAGTCAGAAATTTCAGTTATATGCTAATTGGATCTGAGAATGTTGTTTTCTCTTCATTTAACAAAGGGATCGCTGGCTTTAATAAAATGTAACAAGGGAATCGCGCGAGCTCCTCCGAGCCTCTTCCAGCCCACTCCTGCGTACGATTCGGAAAAAAATAAAATATAAAATAGAACGAACCGTGTGCTTGATGTGAGTTGCAAAGAGTTTTTAGGTGAGGTACTAATTTGGTCAATTCAATTGTAAATCTTCATGGTTTGTGATATCCAGACGTTTTCTTTTTTTTATTAAAAAATCATTTACAGCGCTAAAGCCGCATATGGTGTTGAGAATGGCAACAGTAATTTTAGAGCTAACTTTTTCATAAATGGGTATTTTTTTTTGCTAAAAAATGTAACAAATATTGACGATTTTTGCATTGTCCCCCAAATCATTAAAATTGCCCCACGTTGGAAAACACCGCTCTACATCAATTTATGATAGAACAATCTTAGTTTTGAGTTACTGAAAGTATAGTGTGTTGCATAATCTAATTACTTTTTTATTACAAACAGTCTGAGTAGGGTATTATTCATTTTCGTCTATAATATGTTTTACTACACTATGACAAAGAGACGATATTGTATCAATCAAATTAAAAACAATGTAATATTTGTGTATCACTATTAATGTTTTGCCTTACTCTTGCATTAGCAGTATATTAATATTTTTCCAAGTATCGCTGTAAGTCAGTGGTTCTTAACGTTTTTAATGACTTACACCCCCTTAAATATGAAAATATGTTCTCGCACCCCATTTGGAAATTTACTCCGATTTAAATTTTGGAAATAACATTCATGCGCGCTAGTATCAGCGCGCTAGTGTCTCGCAAAAGCGTTGGGATTAGGGTATCCAATCCCGGGATTTTGGGATTGACTAATTTTCAATCCCGGGATTGGGATTTGCTCATCGAGGAATTTGAAATCCACGATTTGGTATAATTTTCCCCAGATTATCACAGAACCTCGTTTTTTTTTAATCTCACCAAGGAATTTGAAATCCACGATTTGGTATACTTTTTCCCAGATTGTCACAGAACTTCGTTTTTTTTTGGCTCACCGAGGGATCTGAAATCCTCGATTTACCAATTTCGTGTAAATTTTCGGGATTTGCTCAAAATTTCTCAATCCTGAAATCCCGGGATGGCAACTGTGTCAATCCCGGGATTTCGGGATCAGAAAATTGAACGGGATCCCGGGGTCGGATGCCCTAGTTGGCATGTCAGAAAAAAACAGTTTCTGACTGAATGCGTTTTTTAATATCTCTTAAGAATATCGCTCCGTAAACACTGGTTTTACACCGCTGCCATAATGAGTAAGATTACGAATCTTATAGCCTGAGTAAATGTATAATTATATGAATATGGATCTATTAAATGAACTTTGTGATGGCGAAAACTTCGCTTCATTAGGAGGTAAAGGAAGTTTCTCTTCTATCTACCCCGATTCAGAAGCAATTTACGCTAATTTGATATTGAAAATGGTTTCGAATTAGCATTGTTAATTCAGAGTTTCCATCATAATAACGACTTCAAAATAATAGAGATGTGACGTAAATAATTAATCAAACAATTATCAATTGTATAAAATATAGATAAACGGTTTTTGTTGATAAATGACATGTTTGCTGGGATTTTTTTCCGCAATCATTCGTGATAATGATTTGATAAGAGAATGTTGTTTGCTTCTTATTTTGGCAAAGAGCCTGCAAAATCCCTTCCGAGCCCCCTACGGCCCAAAAAATGTATCTTTCTCCTACTCCGTTTCTAGCACGCTCATAGCACTGCCTTTTTATAAGTAGCTTAATCAACACCGGAATACTAAACTCAGTCATCGTTTGTATCTACATTTTAAGTATGGAATAGAAAAAAATAATACTTAAACTTTTTTTCGCGAACACGTCCTTTCAATGTTGGATATTATTTGTTACAGATTGCACCCATTACAGTATTTTTTTTTGTACAGTTATTGATTTTGTCAATTCTAGTTTTACATGCTAAATGTGAAAGACTTCTTCATATTCATCAAAATACTAACTACACAAATATTATATACTGAAAATTAGGGTATAGTCTTATTCAAATATTTAATGAGAATTCATAAAAAGTAAAACAAAAGAATGCCAATTAATGTCAACAAACTTTCTGTCTCTGTCTCTGTCTCTTTATCTCAATGCAAATTGTATCACTTCTTTTTCGTAAGCCAACTAACACAGTCAGTATAGAATTTTATGAGTTGGCCTAGCAATTACAATTTTATTTAAATTTTCTATTTCAGTGCTTTGCAACCTTTTCTCTAACATTGCACATCGAAGTTTTCTGCAAATTTTGGCGGCACACCACATATTATAATATATCGTCCGTTTGATGTAAGAAGTCATTTAATGACAAAATGTTGATTTTGAGATAATTGACATTAAAGTTATAACTACATTTTATCAGATATCAAAAGCTAGATAATAACATAATCTTTTGACTTGTGTAATCTGAAAAATTCCAAAAAGTCTTAAAAATACGCATTTTCTCGGTTCCAGAGAAGTTTTCGATACTCAGTTACCGCACATAGTGACTTTGTCCAAAAATCAAATAACAACAGATGCATTGAGTGTATCTGAGAATAAAGGTGTTCAATTTAGTTTTAAAAAACGTGTTTTTCGACATGATGACTTATTTACTGTGAAAACTATGACAAAATACGTAGTCATCTTATTCAGTTTTAATCGACATGTCACTGAATGACTTCTTGCAGCAAACCGACGATATGTTTTATGTGTACACAGGAATCACATAAGATTTCGTTTCGTTTGGTAACATATACTCATGGTAAAATACTTATATATGCAGGCAAAGTATTGTTTATAAGAGACAAATTATTTTGTTTTTTTATTGCAATGATGCAATCCGCTGCATCACACATCACCATCACACCACGGTACATTATTGTGCCACAGCACAACGGTTGGAGAGAACTGTACTATTTAATGGAACACTTCTGAATAGTACACATTTCATTCGATAGATATAAATCTCGTGTATGTATTGTAGTAATATGATATTATATTTTAATATGAATATTATTGGTAGACATACTTTAGTGTATGACTTTTTTATACTCAGCTAATGATGATTCAGCAGGTTATCTCCGCGTTTTAATAAACGATGATATATAATTCCCGTTCACAATTTCGTTGTTCAATGACTTTGTGTATTTTGGAAGATAATAAGATGACGTTTCATAATAAAATCGAACTGACCGTGATGTTGGTAGCATTGTCCGATCATTTTTTTTATAATTATTATTCGAACATGGTAGGGGGGTTAAATAATTATACAAAAAAAGATTAGGAATATTTTCTTATGCATGTAAAGCATTTGGGAGTTTTTATACAAGAAACAATTTGCAGTTGATTGGTAAAAATGGGAGATATTGGTAAGACAATAGGCCCAATTTTCTACGGCAGCGGTGGCCAAGAAGTTGACCGCTTAGCTCTTTCTAGTCGCCCGCCTGATGATTTTTACCAAGAATTGACTGTCTTTTATTACCTATTATTTTTGAATAACTAATCTTCGTATGGTAACTTAGAAAATACGGTGATAGTAGACCGCTACCACTGATTTCAACATTACATTACGCTTGCAGAGGTTAAAAGTTTGGTGACCCGTGTTCTACGGCAAACGACAAATACAAACATTAACTATTCGTAACTAGGGATTGCTATACCGGATATGTCATTCCAGTATTCAACATATGAGAGAAAACTTTGTTGTTTTCGAAGCAATTTAGATTTGATTTTGTAGCTTAGTACTTAAGTCAAATTCTTAAGAATAGTTGAAAAGTCAACATTAAAATCTACAAAGAAAAAAATAAATTAACTTTTGAAATATAAATACAACTTGCATACCTAAATATTTTACAATGAAAACATTTTTTTGTAAATAAGTACAACCTAACTATATTTTTTCACGGTTTCAAAATAACACCACAAACGTGAACGTATTTTTCATTTATCTACATATATTTTTAAAAAATCACGGTTTTTTTCCACGGCATTGTAATGTGGAAAGTATCCCCGAGTAAAAAAAGAATTGAGCGTACTTTAAATTTCATTTTCCTTGGTGGTCCCGGAACCATCATTTTTTTTTATGCAGCTCACCAGGTGAAAAAGGTTGTGCATGCCTGATCTAAATATATTAATAAATATTGTCTATTAACAAATCGGAAAACTCCGTGGCTTTTAACATTAAATTCAATTAAAAATCAGACACACTAAATTATTGTACATCAATAATTATGAAAATCGTGGAATCTAAGTTAATTTTTTGGGATGTTTTTATAATATTAAGTTTTGTCTTTCCAAAAAGAGTTTTTTTTTACTGTTCCGGCCCTTCATTACAAAAAATCTCATTAGAATGCATACGTATGGGTAATCCAAACATATTATTTATGTCTGCCCTGTGTTTTTTAAAAGAATTTTATCAGAAGAGAGAGCGTGCGAGTTGTAGTGATGATAAGATCAAATAGATAAGGCAATCTTCGAGCACAATTACAACGGTATCAAACTATCGAGAAGTTTTTATTTGAAATGGGAACACCGTGAATTTTCGTTATGTTGACAGCAAACCTGTCAAAATAATTAAATAAAAACAACATGGCTAATAAATGCGTACATCGATAGCCGCCAATTTATTATTAAATTATTCTGATACCTGTTCTAAATATTTCAATCACAGGCAAAAATCTACGCATTTAAATTACTGAATGATATTATCTTTTATATTGTCTATTATAATTTTTCTGCATACTTCCTTTCATTAAATTTATACACTCTGTGTTGCCAGAGAGTACACGAAGGGAGGTTGTGTTGAAGCGTGTGTGTTAACAATAATAAAACGAATCAAGCTCAATAATGAAACGACCCGCCTACTGGTAACATTAATTACATCGATAAATGGTTTGCACTGCTACCAATATAAAGAATATCAACTTTATGAATTTGTTATTCTTTTTTTTTGAAATGATAAATCTGTTCTTATTTTAATTAAGTTCGTATCAATAGAAATACCAATAACCAATAGATGGGAAACGTACCAATCAATTTATTTATTTTTATATGTAAATATTTATTTATTTGATCGTAGAAATTAATTATTTAAAAAATAATTGTGGGTTGTAAATTATAATCATTGTATTATCAACGACATTTACTTATTTAGTATTAGTATCAGAAACACTTGTAACATTTGAATCTAGACTGTGGAAAGGAAAAAGAACGCAACCAATAGTTTTTTCAAAACAGCTTTTTTTCGATAATCACAATGTATCAAACTTGATATACGTTCTATCAAAAGGATGTAAGCTGCAAATGCCAAATTAGTATCTAAATTTAACTTTTAAGTTTGAAAAAAGATGATTTTGTGAAAATTGAAACCAAAAAAAAAGAAGAAAAAAAGGTTTTTTCTAGACAATTTCTTTAATTAATATGAAATTATGTCAATTAAACACCAGTTTACAAATCTCCATGCACTTCAAGGTTGTGTATATTTCATAATTTTTATATGGCTCAAAATCATCAAAACACGTTTTTTGTGCCTCCTGTAAAATTTTCTATGTGTGGGTTACGTCCTTTTTCCTTTCCACAGTCGATATAAATATCACATAATTCTTACTATATATTGTATTTATACTACATAACTACATCGTGTTTTGTATGGATACATTAGTATCTTTTCATAAGCTTCAATAATAAATTACAAGTGCAAATAATTTTAAACATATATTTTTTTAATTGCATTAAGTCTAAGTTTTCCAAATTTAAAATATAAACAACGAAATAAAAAACAAAAGAAAAGTCTTTAGTCTGAAAATTTGACAGTTTCAAGAGAAGAATTGGAAGGTCGATAAGATTATTAATTTGTATTAGTATTTAGTATTAAATTAATAAATATTAAACATGCAATTCTCGTAGCCCAGTGGTTAGTTATCTTACGCTTTTGTCCTACTCAGCTATGACACTGACAGTTCGAATAACTTGATTAAAACATCCAAACCAACAATTTTAAATTTATTTATTATTTTATTGATGTTTTCGTACTTCCTTACCTATTCTAACCTATTGGCAGATCACTACACATGCGCACGAGACGCGTACTTTAGGCCTCAAAATAATATATCATATTCTATAAAACCTACATAATATTTTTCATTCAGTTTTAGTAATTCGAAAAACAGGACTCCAAATTTGATTGCGCCTGGGTAATCCCAATTTGTTCACTGCTGAAAACAGGTGAGTAATGAGAGAGCGATAAACCAACTTTGTTGGGTCCGTCGTCGATTGGTTAACGTCGTTTGCTTTGTTTGCGGTGCTCAAGGTAGGGGTGGGCTTGGAGGGACTCGCGCGAGCCCCTTGTTAGGTTTTTTTTTACCACGACCGGCGAGCCCCTTGTTAAATTAAGGAAAACAATATTCTCAGATAAAATTGGTACATAACTGCTATTTCTGACTTATATATATTTTCTGTGACAGCTTCCAGTATGCACAGTAGTACATTTTTACCCATTTACGTTAGCTCTGTTCTTCTGCGTACTTTTAATGGTTTGCTGACGGTTTGTAAACTGTTTTCGAATTATAATCTATTTCGATGCTTTTAGGATCTAACTCGAAATCAGTTTCCAAGCCATCAGCAAACCGTCAGAAGTACGCTGAAGAACAGAGCTAAGATTAGTTTATGGTAAACTGCATATTGTTGCATATTATAAGGGTATATTAAGTAACAATCGTTTGCTTATTTAAGCAGTGCCGGCGCGAGGTTATTTGGCGCCCTAGGCAACGGTTATTTTTCACGCGTGCTTTTTTACAAATCATCCCATTTTTCTTTCGAATTAATGAAAAATAAACAATTCGGAATATTTTTAAAATATTCATTCCGCTCCCAATGTGGAGCATATGACCAATAATCGAAGTATCTAAAAATAGAGTTAGTTATTAGAGTACATCAGAATAATATTAGTCATCCACTTAAGCGCCCCCTAATGGTTTGCACCCTAGGCGGTTGCCTATTCCGCCTGTATGGTGGCGCCGGCCCTGTATTTAAGTATTGCATATGAATGATAAATGAGCGAGCCCCTTGTTTACGTATTACATAGCCCACCGCTGGGGTAAAAATACCAGTACGGAATAATTCCGTACTACGTTCCCTCTAAGCCGAAGGGTTAGCTGCGCGGAAATTTCAAAGGCTGCGCGGACCGATCAAATATTAATTGAACAACTGTCTTGTAGTGCGCGCCAACCCGGAATGAGTGCGCGGGGGCTCCCCAACTGCTGCGCGGCCGCGCACGCGCGCAGTTTAGAGGGAACGTTGGTACGGATACTTATTTTATTTATTTTCTTTTCAGATGCATGAATATGTGTGATGTCTAAAACTCACTCCTGTCCATCCGATCCTTAATAAAATAATGAATTACAAGAACGAAGAGCTGGCCAATATTCTTGTCTCAACTTTATCGGGAGCGGAAATGGTTTTAATCGAAGAGAAAGACTCATAACCAGTTCTCGTCTAATATTTTTTTGAGATTTTCTATGAGAAACCCGAACTCTTGAAGAGAAAAAAAATACAATATTTTCACCAGATATTTCTTTGAATAATGCTCGTAACGCCATGAAAATTTTACCCGTATATTGGGCTATTAGCAGTCGTAATTAGATGGATCATATCAGTAATCTAAAAGTTACAAACTGGTTAGCGTCGTGCATGTATGTATTATACCATAATACGTTCGTGTCCAAGAGGCGTACACTGTTGTAATCTTTTTAAGCAAATGAAATATGCGTTTTGCGCCCGCACCAAATTGCCAATCAAAATTAATCACTCTAAAGTGTCTAATTACCTTTGGTAATAAATTATTTGCACGTCTTTGGTAAGATCTAATTAATAACGGTCGGTTGGTATTCAAAAATGTATCGTTAACGTACGTTTTGTTTCGCCGAATCAACAAACTACTACGCGAAATTTATAACAATTAAAAATACATTTAAAGTAGCCGTGGAACTAAAAATAATAAAAGCACATATTAATCAAGCAACACTAAATATATTCGTGTTCTTTTTTTAAAAAATTAATTACCCTGGTTGACAGTTAATATCAAAACCAAGTGTAAACCAATACATTCATGACACTTAAATAATAATACACTCACGATTGTGCCTGTTGTTTGAAATCAATCTGACAAGTTATATTGCTTAAATGTTACATAGAAAAGTGCAAGAAATCATTCTTAACATTTTAGATTTACACGACATTCCACATTGATTATTTCTCATTTAATGTTTAAAATATTATTCGCTTTCAGCGCAGGGAAAAAAAAATAATTGTGTATATTTAGATTCATTTTTTTCCCTAGTGTAGTTATTTTAATTCGTCTCGTAAATATGCCTTAATTATTATACCACTTTTAGGGTGTTCACTGTCAATACTTGGTGGAAAGGCATTATATTAATAAAAACACAATAATCCTTTGTACTTCATTCCACTTTATTTAATATGTCAGGACCGGTTTCGCTCATTGCGAGCATTGTCAGAGCACTGATAAGAAATATAATTTAACAATGCTATTTATACAAAATTGAAAAGTTATACACAACAATTGGCATTGAAAAGCATAAAAGCATTAAGCATATTCACTTTATTAATGTAGCATTTTATCACTTTGTCAAAAATTTCCCAAATTTTAATTATGTTTGTAATTACTTTCAATCGCCATTCTGAATTTATTAATCTGGGATGACTTTTTAATTATATGTTAGATGTGTTGAACATTTTAATTTTGTGTTATTTTAGAATCACTTTAATGTAATTGGCAATTTCTTTTCAATGCCAATTGTTGTGTATAACTTTTCAATTTTGTATAAATAGCATTGTTAAATTATATTTCTTATCAGTTGACAATGCTCGCAATGAGCGAAACCGGTCCTGACATATTAAATAAAGTGGAATAAAGTACAAAGGATTATTGTGTTTTTAATAATTTAATTATTATACTTTAAATGAGTAATACAGTTTTCTACATTGTCCGAGAAGATTATCTATTTATTTAAAAGGTTAAAATAGAAAGACTTATTTAAACAATATCAAATACTGTAGATTTAAAAGCTTAAATCAAAATCACGTGGCTTTGCAAAATGTCCACCTGTTGCATGATATTTGTTTTTCGGTTTCATTATCTTTTTTGTCTAAAACACACTTTTTTTTTGTTTCGTGTGCTTGTATGATAAATACAAATATGCATTTTGAAAACAAGAAAGGTTTAAAAAATAAAAACACCCCACAGTATCATGAATCATTATTGAATAGTGTCATTTTTCTTCGTTTTTCACGCGATTCTTCATACTGTTCTTGTACAAATATTGATGAAACAATTCAGTAACTACTTTCAGTTAGTTCAAAAAATTAAATTGAAAAACAATAGATAATATGCATAATAATAATATATTAATTTAAAGATGATGCCTGAAAATACCAAAAATATGGAACAGTGAACACAAGTCACAATTAATAATAAAGCTTTGAGTTTTAATTATATACATAAAAAAATAAGTTTCCCTAAAGTTACACCGAACCATCGACTATGTTTATTTGATATCTATTTCATTGCTACAAAGAAAAAAATCTAGTTAAACAAATTTTGTTACTACAGTAAAATCACGTCAAAATGACTTTTGATGTTGAACGAAATTTAACAATAGACAGTTTATAGTTTAACATAAAAACGTCCACGAAAATAAAAGTTGTTATTCAGCATTATAGAACACCATGTAAAACGTTCAGTATTCGATTGACGCGATAAAAATAATACTTACAAGTTATTAAAACGCTTATGAACTTACAGTGTACATGGGGAGGAGCCGATGCAGGGCCGAATCAGATGATGGAGCGCCCGCCGGCCTGCTGTCGGCGCTCACTCTATCACGATGCCCGATCGATCGAAACCAACCCTGGATATAACCCGTTGAGACGATGGTATCGATTATTTTTATCAGTTAATCATACACTTTTTGGTTGTCAATGTGGATATTGACAGTTAATAGTCTAGTAATATGAGCTGTAATCTAGAGATTGGCTTGGTCGAAATTCAACTCCCAGAAAAATCGATATCGAATAAAGATTTTTTAATCTAATATATTTTAGATCTTGGGCATTGGTGTTTGTGATGTCTTTTCTTTTGAGTCAACCTCATGTGATAAAAAAAAAGTAAAATATCTGCTATTGTCTGCTGTTATCCCCGTATTATTTTTTTATTTTTTGTTCTACATTCCATGCAAATAAATTAATGTAGAAGTACATATAATTACTTGAGTAAAAGACAACTTGATCTTAGAATTTTTATTTACACAAAGGCAATACATGGATATTTACATTATCTTCTTATCTGATTGTTAAAAAGGGTACGCAAAGAGACAAATAGCAAGCTAATATGACTGGTATGCAAAAATATGCTCCATAATAAGTCTGTGACTGCTCAAGTCCAAGTCATAGTGTAAATCCTACATACTTAGCCCGTTTTAGCCAATTACAATGCAGCAACAGCCAGTGACGTTCCTAGGCATAGTTTAAAATAATGCCCTTACTATTGACATTGGTTAAATTAATATTCAAAGAAGATTTTCGCTTTTAAGATAAGTAGTGTTTACCCATCCGTCATAATATTATTACCATTGAAAATATATTTTTCGGCATTTTTGTGATCTTTTGTCACTCTCTTTGACTTGGCGCCCCCCTTGGAAACTGCCTACTCGCCTATGCCCACGGAACGTCCCTGGCAACAGCTCGGTAACGCTGTTAATTGTTTGTTTCACAGATTGCTTTAAATGACAGTTCCTCGTCTTTGTAGTGCTATTTTTATGTTAAAATGGAAAATAAAAATAAAAAATTAGCCACATTTTACTTAAAAGAAGCAAAGATCAGAGAAGAGTAAAGAAAAAGAAAAAAACCGAAATACACACGTACGATAGCAAAATTGCATGTTAAAAACCTGTTTTATTTTGCAACTATTGAAAATATAACCCGAAATGTGTTGTTTTATTTTTTAAGGAATTGAACATTTTTTTACTAGCTTAAGAAAAATCGTTAACAACTAAAAATTCTTATTATCCATAATTTTATTTTGTGTGACTAACATACATAGGTGCGTATGATATTAATTATCAAATAAAATATCTCTTTCAGGTCTTTGAACACAAATCCATAAATCGATTGACAAACCAATGCTGGTAAACCTCACGGCCGAGTACTGATGTCAATATAATCGAAAGCTCGGCAACTTAAAGCTTCTTCACAGATATTAATACAAAAGTATTAAGTATATTTTATATATTTATTAAATCCACCTACCATTCTAGAAGTGTTAGAACGTCGAGCCGAAATTAGTTTTCGATATGAAAAATGTAAACGATAAGACAAGAACATACTATAAGGCGACGGCGATGAAGACGACGAAGACGATGAAACGGTAGGAGGAGAAGTGGAGGAGCAAAAAAGGAAATCTAATTAAGCTACCGGCATTGCCGAGATCGAGATGACTTGGTGGAATTTGCTTGCCGGACGGGCGCTTGTCTTTCGCCAGGGACCGCTGCATTTAATATCCATACTTCATCAGCTGATTAAAACCGTAAGCCTCTGCCTCACTGATGTTATACTTATAAATTGAAATATTATATTATCTAATAAAATTTTTAGAATGATTCAAACAATATTTTTAAAAATAAAAAAAAACTATTAGAGCAGTTAAACATTGTGGCAGCGTTAAGGCATTTCTTTTCTTTTAAATTTAATATTTTCCCAATACATAAACTTACATTTCAGTTTCGGTGAAAACATATGTAATGAATAAAGACGCCACTCGCTTCTATTCGCTGGCTATCAATCAACTGACTAGTTTTCAAAATTATTATTTATTTAGGTTTTATCAATTACAAAGGATATTTATGCAAACATCATTCACTAATTTTTCTCATTATTTTAATTTAAATATAATTTCATCTTTGTAAATATTATTCAATAAAGATCTAGAAAAACTATAAATCTAGAAAATAATATTTTCTTTATGAAGTAATTATGTTAAATACTCATTTCCAATAAGAAAGAAAAAACAGTTATTTTGCACAACAGTTTTGAAACAGTAAGTTTGCCAAATTTTATGTTATTTGTTGAATTTTTATTTGCTGGAAAAAATATGTTCCCGTTTTTTTGTTGTTTCTAGCAGAGTACAGGTAAATAGTTTGTGATTTGACAACCCATGGGGTCCAATCTCACGAATTATTTTAACCATGAGAAAAGTGGTTTTCAATATCTGATAGCCAATATTATAAATTGATTGTATTTCTATGATTTGGTTATTTTCTAATACAGCTATACAAACCAGACAATTCCTTTATTTAGAGGTAGACAATTTATTTTAAATTTCAACAAACCGAATGGGTTTGCAAAAAGCAAGATTGTAATGTCGTCTTTGCGTAGCGATTTATGTAGGTTGCGGTAGTTTGTGTGTTTCCAAGCTATGAACCTACAATGTTTATTTCTAGTAATAAAAAACATAAATTCATGAAAGTTACCCAACTCCAATTACACTATCATTCTATACGTTTATATAATAATTATTTGGACATATAACCTTATCATTGAGATGCAAACAATAGCAATCATATGATAGTAAATACCCCATTCTAATTTAAATTGATTTTCCGTCCCATTAACGCTATCAATAATTTAAAATCACTGTAATCGTGACATTAAAAACAATGACCGTTGATCGTATCATTTGAAATGTAATTATTATTGAAATAATTATAATTAATAATATTATTCATGATTCAAAAACAATAGAGCGGCTGCCTCTAAGAGGAATAATTACTAAGCGACTTTACTGATAGGATTTGTCAGTGTATTATCGTTCTTAGAAATGATTATACGAACTACTGAAGCAAAACTAACCGTATTATTCATATGGCATTAACTTTATTATTTTTTAGACATTGATAATTCAATAAAAGAAATCTCAAATCTCAATTCTGGCCAACTACTTAAATGACTTTTGTACACGTAGTGAGTAATAACAATCTGAACGCGACACATAGTACTCGATCTAGTGAACCGACGAGTGAAATGAGCGAGCGAGTGAATATAAAGTAGTAACCGTTTCAATTCTTTTCGTCTTGACCAAATCTGTCACTTTCCGGGTTTCAACTAATTTTCCAGTAGCTCTCTCATTAAACGTTTACTCGGTCAATATTATTGCTTGGTCAAGTAATCGGTTGAGGACGCTACGTGGCGTATTTTTTTAGTCTAAATGAGTCATCATAAGTGACTGGTGTGCTATTTATATATTAATTAAACATATCATATTATTCTGTTGATAACATATTAAGTATTATCCAAGCAAGGAACTCAAAATAAAAATCTGAATTAAAAAGATTTATATTCCTCTCAAATCGTAGGTTAGTTCCTGGTCATGTAGACAAGTAGTCAATGTTTTTTGGTGTTCGTCTTGTTTGTTTGCGGTGTACATGGGACTGAATCTTAGTTCGGACATGTTCATAGATTGATTTTAAAATACATTCTAGAATTTTGTTTAAAGGCATAGATGTACGTATATGACGTTTACACTATTTCCCACCAAATAAACGTGGCGTAGAGAAATCTTCCACTAACTGGTAGTCCCTTTCTTAAAGTCTTGTTTACCCTGGTCTTTTCCGATGAACAGAGGTTGAGTGACGGAATAATAAAAGTCTTCGTAGTATACTGTATTGGGATTTTGTATTAGGAGGTGTATAAGAAAAACTCAACGGCTTTAAGCACTCTACTACAAGGTTGATTAACCACTTGAATACCAAGCGGACACAGGTGTCCGGAACAATATGCAAGCGAACACGGATGTCCAAGACATTTAAAAAATCAAATACTTCGTATTCTAATAGAATATAAGCAATATTTTGATTAAAATGTGTAGTGCCGTATATATTGAGTCCATATAGGTTTTTAAAATATCGAATTCGAGTGTATGTTAGGCAACATTATTTTTGCTCAAAAACACGCAGTATCTCTGGGAAATATTAATGAATTATTCGCGCGGTATTCAAACGGTTAAAAGTATACTGATTACTGAAACATCGTACTTTCAATATATTTATTACTATAATTATCAACTGCTGCCGCCCATATATTATATTCACAATAAGTCAAACGAAGTCGATATATCATTGCCCAAATAATACAATTGTGATGGTACCGAATCATACCCCCTCCAATTAAATAACAGCGGACTCCCAACATAATCACTAATTGTAATTAAAATAATAATACCCTTCTTGAGAGCGTTTTTTTTGCAACTCGTGCGTGCGATCTACGTATACAATGATAGAAAATCAAAATTATGACAGGTCCAATTTGAGAAAGGCATTGTAACTATTATTATTGCAATAGGGTCGGCGCATGCGCAGAAATGCCTCGTCACTCGCGCGCAATCTGTTGCCCCTTCCGCCGTACTCAGAGCCCCCTAGAGCCGGTGTCTTATTTCACCACACCCCTCAGTCCCACCCTAAAGCGGATTGAGATCTCACACCAACAAAAGTCTAGTACAACATCAATGCTTTCAAAATATGTTGACTACAGACTATTACTACAGATAAGCTTTTTTGTCAGGTAGTTGTTTGCTTTTAACACCGAAATACAAAGTAAGTTCAATAGGATGACTAATATTACTTGTTAACATTGCAATTTTATTTTGGCAACTGTTTCATAAATAAGACTTTTAATTCGATTTGTAAGATGAATCGTTTTCAATTCACTCATTAGGGATAATTATAATTTGCACTATATTATAAATTAAGCCCATCAAGAAGCACAACTAGACTATTTATGATTCTCATAATAGTGTCCACGTAGACTTATAATATGAAACATTTCAACGAAACCTGATTGAATGACAACACTGGCTGTAATTCATTACACGAAAAAGCTATTCCTGTTTCAGAATGGGGATTGGAAGAAGAATGAGGTTGAGAAAAGTAATTAATTGAAAATTATATATACATACGTTGTCGTTCTGTTTATATTGAATAGGCCAAATAGGTGACGGGTAGGGAAGAACGAAAACGTCACGGGTGTCAGTGAATTAGAATCGGAATCTTAGATTGGAAGCCAATGCGCATATGTTTAAAATTGGGTTCAAATCACTTATTTGGTTACGAGAACGGTCAAAACATCCATGCCTGATGTTTGATATGGAAAACGTATGTCAGTGCTTCTCAACCTGTGGGCCGCGCCCCCTCAGGGGGCCGTAGGATTTCTTGCGGGGAGAGTAAAATTTAGTAGAAAGTACAAAAATCTATATATTTAAGTCTATCAAATCGGTGGTTCCCATATTGGGGGCCGTGGAATTTCTCAAGGGGGCTGCTGGATTGGATTGGATAGAAAATGGATTCTGGGGAAAAAGTATAACAAATCGAGGATTTCGAATTCGTCGGTGAGCTAAAAAAAAAACGAGTTACGGGGACAATTGAGGAGGGTCGCGGATTATTTTTTTTAAATTTAGGGGGCCGTGGAACGAAAAAGGTTGGGAAGCACCGACGTATGTGGTTGAAAATGTATCGTTCATTGATATTTTGCTAATAATTAATAATCGGAAAAAAACTTCTCATAATAAATAATATGTAGTCGCCCTATTTTTTAAGAATAGTTTATTCTTGACGCGACTACCGAAGCAGAGCTACTTGCAAAGATGAAAATGATTCGCCTAGTTCATGCCCGATAGCAAAACAGTTTAATTAAGTTCATTCTCATAATCATTTATAATTATGTGGATTGTCTTGTCTGCCATATTTTTAGGTCTCAACATCGGCGTCAACTACAGACATAACATGGTTTGATATGTCATCTTTAAACTCTGAGATGAATTTATATAAGGACATGATGTTTTATGGCCCACCGTTTTTGAGAGTAAATAAAAGAATCAGATAGAGTCGCAAAAATTTAGACGTTAATGGTTTTTAACATGGGCTGTGTTTTTAAGCGTTTTTAAATACTCACGTGTTATTAAAGATGGATGGAAATTTTACTACAGTTGAACCTCTCATAACGAGTAATTCCCATAACGAGCAAAACAGATTGTGAAAAAAATGCTCCCTTAACGAGCGACATTTCGCATAACGAGTGACGCAGACTTTTAGAAATCACTTTCACATCGTTACTTGCCTCGAAATGATTACCAAGAGTACCTTCACTTCTGCTTGGAAAAATCTTTAGCCAGAGAGCGTTGTAGAATGTGATTTTGAGGGTTTTCAAACAGTACCTATGGAGTCTACAGTCTGCGAGGTTGTATCTTTGGCCAATATCATGGGACTGGAGGTGGATAACAACAATATTGATGAGCTTGTGGAAGAGCATGGTCAAGAGATGACCTCCAAAGAGAGTATGGAGTTGCATTGTTTTAAACAGCAAGAAGTTATGGAGGAGAGGAAGTAGCATAGCAATAATCTTCTGGCGCAATAAGAGAAATGCTGAAAGCATGGGAAACTGTTGCATCGTACATTGAGAAGCATCACTCTAAACAGGAAGTGGCTATGCGTTTTACAAATTTATTCAATGATAATACTGTCATGTTTTCACCAAATTGCAAAAACAAATTTCTCTAGACAGCTTTCTAGTAAAAAAGAATTACTTATTTGTCAAATAATAAACAAGTCGATTTTTTTTGTTTTTTGCAAATCTAAAAAGCATTCCAGGTTGTTACGCTTCTTAACAATTTACAAGTATGTAATTTTATTTGAATATACGTACGTTAAAAATATAAAAAATGTTTTTTTTTTGTTGCATGGAACGCATTATTTTATTTTACATTGTTTTATATGGGAAAAATTGTTTCTCTTAACGACTGTTTCACATAACGAGTAATATTCTGGAACGAATTAAACTCGTTATGAGAGGTTCCACTGTATATGTATTTAATACAATTTTAGACACAATCTTAAATGTTGACATATTAATTAAAATACATGACATTTATAATACATAAATTAACACAAAACAGTGTTACACAATTTGAAAAGTATTAATATATCATCTTATATGAAAACCGTTTCTCGTCTCCAAAAAAACAACATTTATCACGTTCCTCTATCACAATTGCGTTTTGTTATTATGTACTGAGACTCGACACTTAGAAAAAGTAGAAAGTAACTGTATTTTTAAAGGAAAATTATCGGTCTCCCAGTTTCCAGTCGAATACAAAATATTTAAATCGCAAACCTGTATTCATTTTATTAAATATTCGACTGGTTTTTTTGATAATCATATTTCATTTGGACATCATTTCTCTGAAAAAACTACTCCGAATTACTATGTTTCCGTGGTTCAAAAGATGGCGAAGATTACTTTCAATAATCAGGATCAAAAAAATTGTCCCTCATTGTGAAAACAATAGAAAATGGATGCAGCATAATACATTGTATACTGCGCCAGTCTGGTTCTGGAACTAGACTCATCTCATCTTACAGATAATAGTCACATTTGATAGAGCGGGTAGTGGTAAACAAACTTCATTATAATGTTTTGATAAGTAGTAGCCGGTAAATTTACAATGAACTCTCATTCTATGGCTGAAGATATGCAGAGTAATTGAGTTTGAATTATAATACACAGTGCTGGACAATTCGGCGGCTCAAATTGTAATATGATGATGGAGAAGCGGTGATCTTGATTGGCATCATTGGTTCTACAAAAGCCAATACACTGTAATGGAATCTGGATGTTGTCAATCAGAATTAGTAAAAATTATATTTTTTAATTTTTATATATTATTGATAGTATTTTATAATAATTATAAATTTATTAATAAAGATATTTGCTATATTTGGTTAGTAAACCGCTTTACTGAATCGATTAGTTTTGACTGAGAAGCCAATATTTTTAATTGATAATTGTCTTGTTTTATGCCAGTTGGCAAATCGTTTTCAGGGGTAGATTGGAGGTGGGTTGGGCGGAATCAAAATATTTGCTTCGATAGATTTCAGTTAAATTGGCTCAGGTTAGAAGGGGTAGTAGAAATGCAATCAGGTATTCAGGGCTGGCGCCACCATACAGGCGAAATAGGCAACCGCATAAATAGAGTATTCGAATTATAACTTTATTACTTTAATAATAATAGATAACAGTAAATTTTATTTTATTTTGATGTTTGTATTAATTGTTCGTTGTAATTATGTTTCGTACTGTATATGATTCGAAAAGAGACGTTGAGCGACTGAGTAACAAACAGTTCACGTAGAAAAGATTCTGTTGAGATACTTCCATTAGGAGGCCAAATGCTCCACATTGGGAGCGGACATGGATGTATAAAAAATAATAGTTTCTAATGTTTTTTTCATTATTTCGAAAAAACATTGAACGATTTGTTAAAAAGGGGGCGCGCCAATAACCGTTGACTAGGGCGCCAAATAACCTCGCCCCGACACTGTATGTATAATAGTGTGGCTCTTTATAATATATGAAAAACCTGAATGTGGCTCTCATTGTTTCATGAGTGCCTACCCTTTATATAAACCGAATTTCTCGCAACCGAACAGAATGTAGAGTCAAGAGTGGCAACAACTTCACCGGCACTTTTGACAGACCAGTCAAAATAAAAAAATACTATTTTTACATTTTTTATTCAGGTCAGAATCAATTTTACTTATCGGCAGTGGTGTAGTGGGGCCAGGCTGGGCTAGGTCGGCAACCTGGCACCTGAAAATGAGGAAGGCGCCCTGTCACCTTTTTGACATGTAATTTAATTTTCAAGTATATACATATATTAAAAATCGTTTTTTTTATTGCTTTAATTGTTATAACTTATGGTTTTTTTAACTTCGGACGGATATAAAAAAAAAATAGGGAAGAAATCAATGACCGACATGGTACCTATTTATTTACCACTTCACCACTGCTTATCGCAAATATTACCAACTACTATAGTACTAGTTTCATTTATATTTTTTTAGGTCTTAACTGTAAATTCTTGGTGGAGAGATATTATATTTGTTTATTTCAATTTAAATATCATAATCATTCATTCTGAAATACTGAAGGTCAAACTATGTATTGAAAATCTGCGTTAACGTTCTTTCTCATATAAATAGATAATAATATTCAAATTAGCTGACCTACTGTATTAACGTTATTATTTATTGTAAAAACCAAAAACATTATTTATAATATAATTATGACACGTACTAACACCAATATAATTAATTATACAACATTAGAATACTTGGACAATTAATGTTATGTTGAACACACTGGTTTTTAACCCACATTGTGCGGTGTTGAAAAACAATGATTTAAAGTTGAATATATTAACAAAATTTGTAGGTTAAGGAGAGTTGCATAGTTAATTCGATTTTTTAAATATTATAATCGTTATCTCGTTATCGCGGCATATAATTTTAAAATGATCTCAATTATTTATTATTTTACACTGGCTCCATAATAATTACAATCGATAATGTGTTATTGAATAATTTGCGAAGGACGAGTGATAGTTATTTTATTATTTTATATGGCTCTTCCCTAGCTAGCTAAGGAAATATTATTTACTACATTATAATATTGTAGAGACGTTGTATTTTAGACAGCGTCATGAACAATATAATATTTGTAAGTAAAAAAAATATGTTTCAGATTTTAAAAAAAACTCATTGTATTAAGAGTTAATTTTAATAATAACTGCAGGGCAATCTGCATTTGAATTTTTGAATTTTTAACTTGCAAAAATCACAATAGAAATTGAAATTGAAGCATACGTAGATGTGTTGAAACTTTGTAATCCAGTCCCGGATCCTTTTTTTTGATTCCGAAATCTCGGATTGACAATTTTTGCTCGGCGATTTTGAAATCCTGTGATTTTTCAAACATTTTTTTTGTCAATTTCAAAAACCCAGGAATTCGCGAAATTCCCAAAATGAAGCTAGTTTTAGCTGTTCCAAGATTTGCAATTTGAAAAACGAAGGAATTTACAGAATTTGCAAACATAAACAAATTTGGGACATTTATTTTTATTGCTCGCACAACTTTCTCTAATTTTCTCTATTCTGAAATACTGGGATTTGTACTGTCAGATCACAAAATTGGACGGGATCCCGAATTGAACTGAATCTCTCAGAACAACATCCATTCAAAAATGGTCAATAATAACGCGTTTGATATGTAGGACCGTTATTATTATTTTTTATTATTTTTTTACCATGTCCGCTCCTAATGGGGAGCTTATGAACTCCTAACGTAGTTTATCTCAACAGATGTGTTTCTACGAGAACTGCTTGTTACTCACTTGCTCAACCTCTCTTATTCTAAAGAGAGTAGGAATAGAAGGATAGGGCTAGGACAGGACTAGTGGTTAACTAATCGCTCTCGATACGCCCCGTTCATAGGATAGGATGGTGAAAGGGGGGAATTTAAGACATCGCATACATCCATGCCTTCGAACAGAAATTCATAAATCGATTGAAAAATCAATTTATAAAAGTGTCTCTACTGGGATTCAAACCAAGGACCTCCGTAACCGAAGCCAACAACGTTGACTCGGCCACACAGGCGGCAAAAATTTCTTAGCTTATATGATTTACTACTATTTTTGATCCGCTTTACTTTTCACAAGTATATATTGTGATTGACTAATAATGCATTACATTATAAATTCTGTATAGTGTAAATCAAAATAAAAGACTTCAGATATAGCGGACAAAATATATGGTTTAATGTGAACAATATTAAATCTTCATGTTTATTTCATGAATGTTTATTCACGTGTAACCGCATGTAAAAAATGTTCTGCCTGTTACACTTGAATTCGAGTCACAATACCGCCCTGGTCGTAGACCGAACGTAGCACCGACGTTTGCAAGATTTTCGCAAACGTCAGTGCTTTGATTTGAAAGTTGATTCACAAAGCATTTTAATTGATTTATTAAAAGTGAATCGATGTTTTTATTATTCTATTTCTACCTTCTTTTTATACAAGACAAGCTTTAATGAACACACTATCGCCCGCATTGGTTTATTGTATCGAGGTTCTATTTGGTTGATATTCTGGTTTTTGACAGGCATAGACTTTGACGTCTCAGTTGGTTTAGGTATCTCTGATTACAATTTTCTACTAACCATGAGCCAATAAAATGCTGACGTTATTATATGTTATCGACGTGCATTACAGCGAACTTGTTTACATCAATACAAAAACGCTATATTTTATTTCGAAATGTTTAGTGCAAGAAAAAAAACTCTAGTAATTAATAATTTGTTTTATAAATTAGGATCTAGGAATGAATGGCACTTGACAGGATATATTGTAAATCTCTTTAAGCCATAATATTCGTATATAGCGTTAATGTTCATAAGTTTTAAAATAGTTCTGATGACGGTATACGCTGAAATAGCTATCAACTACATATATATAAAATAATATTTTTAGAACTAAAATGCTGTGTTATTTTTTAAGTTTATTACAATGGATAAATAAAAGGAACGAGAAATTGTACGATGTTTAAATAGTTTTTCTTAAAGCATGTAAGGGGGTACAATGCATTCGTGCAACCCTGCCCAGCAGGGATATACCGCGTTTTTGATATATTTTAGAGTGCACCGTCCTGTAATTGCATTATGGAGATTTATTCAAATATGATCTGCAGCATGACATTCGGTTTGAGGTGTCAGGTTGTTAGGTAGTCAAGTAAAGTTGTTTTGATACGACCTGCGGGCGATCTAATTTACTTTCGGACGAGTTCTGCCCCTTGCTCTACCTTTTAGCTGCCCTATTCAAATCAGTTTCACATTAAATTTTATTAATATTATTTTTAACACATACAAAACTTGTAATGTACTTAATTCTGAACCCTGTTCACAGATTAAGTTATGTAAGAACTTTCTTCTTCAAAAAAAAAAGAGTAACAAATAAATTCTTGAAACTAATATTTTTTTTACCATTTTTAAGTTTTTTTCTTTCGGTAAGTTACGTAAGCGGTAAACCTTCTTACTAAGATAGGCACCATCTTCGCCGTGGTGATGAAAAAGGAAGTTAAATTGTCAACAAACTAAAACAGATTAAAAAACAGATGAAAAATTCGTGTTTTTATAATTAAGCCTCAAAGCTCGATATTTTATGTTACATCGATAAATGTAAAATTTTAATGTGAAAGCTTTTATGACGATGTGACAAATAAATCTATAAATCGATTGAAATATCTGTGATTAAATATGTCTTTTTGTAGGATTCAAAAACTTGCAACCGTACACAGAAAGGTGATGCTTTGATTACTAGGCTACAGGAATGATACTTTTTACTTTATTAAAAATTAATACTTACTGGCTGTAAGCAACGTTCCCTCTAATTTTTATATTGTGTGTGCGGACCATCAACTTCTTTGAGTAGTAAATTTTTAGCAAAATAAAAAGTGTGCGCAAATGTAAAAATTCGGTGAAACAAACTTATTTTTACAATATTTCTATGCGCAACCTTGTGCGGGGATGGAAAAAATGTGTGCGGGCACATTTCGGGAGGTGTGCACCTTAGCGGGAACATTGGCTGTAAGCCCGTTGCTTTCAACGGGAGTATTTTTTTGGCAGTTAAAAAAAAATACTTATTATCATTTGAAAATCGTTCAGCATTATGAATGATTCGCAATGTGTTAAATGCATCCATGGAAACGCGTATTACGTTATTTGATTTATTGTTGTATTTTTTTGGTATTATTTTCATATTTAAATAAATATTATTAGCCCGGCCGTTGACATGGGAAAAAGTTTAATGGGAATATTAAGCAATATTTTAACACGGTGGAATTGGATTGAATTTTGAATAACTTTACACGGCCAGCTTTTTTATAACAATCATTATTATTGAAAATATTCAACACCAAGAATTATGTATACACTTTAAATTAATACACATATTCCCACCTTAAAGTAGATTTAAAAATACCATGATGTATTTTGTACACGTATCGTGTGGACTTTTATTTTTTTCTTTTGTATTGCGCCTTTGCACACTATTAGCACCTATTACGCTACTAAATTAGAAGGACTCAAACGGTGAAACGTCATATTTTTATTTTTAAATGTTTTTATAGACTTTTTTTTTTCAGCAAAACAATTTATTTAACTAAGCCTCTAATATTGTATATTTAAAAAAATCACTCGAAATAAACACTAATTTTTTAAGTCATTCAAGTGATCAAATCTAGGAGAAATGTAGTAACTCGTAACTCATAACTCGTGTCCAAGATCTTAAATTTAAATTAATAAAGAAAAATAATACGACCAATTGTGGTTGCAGTACCGGATGAGTAAATCAAAACCAGCATTTAACATAATTTACATTTAAAAAATATCATAAAGGGGTGATTTTTATAAAAAAATCACAATTTTTTCAAAATAATAATTCATCATTGAAAGGCTCATCAATTATAGAACCTGTCAATATTGATAAACAGATTTCAAATATTTGAATTCAACGCAAACAATTTCATAAAAATATGTCATGGTTTGTTTATAAACATCTCGAATCGATTTCGGTTAATTTTCAATACCGAAATACCGTTATTTGTTCATTTTCAAAACCGGTATTTTGGTATTGAAAATACACAATGAATACCGGTACCTATGCTAATACCGGAATTACAGTCCTTACCTTTGACTACAGAGAAACCAATGATTTGATACGAAATTGATGAATGTTTTGGTATTAAAAATAAATATATTTCAGAGGTATCATAAATTTATATAGGCGGTTGCAGAGATTCTTAATAACTTCTGAAAATGGTTCATTCTGATAGAAGTTCTAAAAAAAATGAGTCGAGTCGGTAAAATTATATTTGAGTATCATTTTTGAGTGAATTTTTCCATTTCAACTCCCGGATTGAAGATGAAAATCTTGACCGATATTTATGGCACAGTTCAAGATGCCTGACATACAAAATTAAAGTTCGTTGACATCATATACGCAAAGTGCGACACGTAGAGCCCACCATGGGACACTATTATATGGAATTGATTGTAATTTCGTCTGTTGGGTTCGTTTGCCGCCGAATTTGAATCAACGGCTGATGAAGCCATCAGCGGATCGAGCCAGATGACAGCGGGGGGTACTGAATTGTTGAACGCGGCACCAAATATTCAGACGTAATTAAACACTTGACTTCACTACAATCTACACAATGTCATATCGCAGTATTACTTTGTAATATACCTTCTCTGATAATATCCGGAATCGTCGTGAAAAAAATAACATCAGTAACGACATTCAATGAGGCCAGAAGTCGTTTGAAATGTAATAATACATACATTGTACAACCTCGATATAATATTCTAAGGCGGGGCGAGAGAGGTATTTGATAAAGCCAAATTACCCTTTTGTAATAAAGTATGTTTTGTTATTGATAATTTCTTTACAACGTTAATGATTTTTTTAAAATTGAATTCCGCATAATAAGTTTGAAAATAATTGATTTATAATGTGTGAGGTTTCGAGGGAGTTGGCGTGGCGTCAAATCATAAGCCGGAACGCGAGAAAACTGCTAGAGTTAAGGTCTCGTTTACATAAAATAAAGAATATATTTTATGAGTTATATATGTTATTCTTAGCAATTCTCACAATCGACCGAAATTCGATTTCTGCGTCAATCTTTGAACTCTTCACTCTTGCGATCTATGATAGGTAATGACATTTTTCAACTAGGTATTGACATAATACAAGCATAGCTTAACAACCGCGGACGCGTATTGGAGTCTTTGAAAAAAAAGGTTGCTGGCAGGCGGACTTATATATGCGTATAGGCGAAGTATCTGGAAGCTAAGAAAATTAAATTTGGTATAGATATCTCAATTGGTTTTCAAATTATAGTGAATTTAGTAAAATTACAATTTTTGCGAATTTTTCGCTAAATTGCCCGACCGCCAGGTGAAATTCTATAAAAAAACGTGCGGTCGTTAAGCTGTTTGTAAAATTTGATTGTTTTAATAGTTATTGCGTTTAATTGTAGAAGAATGATTTAAAAAATCCGCCCCTTCCCTAGAACACCGCGAATAGCTCTGAGGTTAGGTGAGCTCCTTATTAACGTATTGGCAGTTCACCGCTGTACCTGACCCTTAAAACTGGGCAAAGAGGAAGTGACTAGCTTACCACTATTCCTCTACTTTTCTCTCTCGAAATTAGAGGTGGAGTGACAAGTTCAAGTAGTTATTGTGGAACAATTTCAGTTGAGGTAAACTCGATGGCCATATGGTATACATTGGTAGCAAACATGGTTAAATTAACAGTAATAATGTGCTTAGTTTTTGAATATATTACCAGATTTCACCGTTAAAACAGCGCTCACCCATCTCGGTCATCTCGCAGGAGAGCTTTCTTAGTTAACATTTGACAGGCATGTGATTAAACTTTTTTCTCAGCTAATTGATATTTACGTACGTTGATGCCTACCGAGTAGTTGAGTAGGTAGATTCACTAGATACCTCACGTGATTGATTGAACAACGTATATTAGACGCGAGTAAACGATTGTAATTAAAATCTGTTATATTGGTAAGATCGTAGGTCTTTTACTAACCAGGGTTATTAGATTTTGTTATATGATGTGTCTGTACAAGAATTTCTTACTTAATAAATTCGAGTTCATTAATTTAACGGGCGTCACAGTGATTTTGAATACTGTGTTTTTATATTTTTATTACGTAATATAACGATTCAGTTTGTTATGTTTTTTTACATGTTTTACATTGCCGGATTGATTTGCAAAATATTTATCTATTTCTCGATGTATTCGGCGGTAACTTTGTGGTATTTCATTTTTTAATACATATTGGTGCGTGATAAAAATTATTAATCTTTTGTTAGATTTTAACTTAAAATGCAGGTGTTGATTCAAATTTTTTACTGAATTATGATAAATATTAGGGTGATGTTTTTCCTTCTAAAAGGTAAGATATTTTTTGGAGTTTAACTCGACTGAAGTTTTTATATTCTATTACTTAGTTAATCAGTCTCTACTTTTCAAAGAAAGTTTTCAAAAAGCTTGCGCGACGTTTGCATGAGGAACAAACATTTAAAATTGTAGTTGGAAGGAAAAATTTAAATTTAAATGAATAAAATAAAATTAGGTTATTCGCGATAATTAATTTCATTTAAGGATTTAATAAATTTGTATGATTAAAAAACTTTACAATAGATCTCAAAGATCTTAAAGAGGCGAAACACGTTTCACATTTAGTAACAGAACATGTTGACTTACAACAGTCACAAGTTAATATTGACGTTATTTTAATAAATTTTAATTTTAAATAAATTGATATATGAGTCTTTGAGGGGTGAAGTGAGCCAACTAGTAAAATGGTAAACCTTTTTTTTAACTTTTAAGTACAATCACGTCTTTACTTGGTGTTTTGGTGGATTCCATATTTTTATTTTATGAAGATAACACTATTGCAATGTGTATTAACTGATGTTACTTCACTTTTACGATACTTTAAGACGTGTAGAATATTACAACGCGTCAAATTATTTTTTTTCTAAAATACATCATAGCTCATTTCATCTCTAATTGGCCCATATATTCTAAAATTAGAAACTGGGTGACCAAATTGACAAAGATGCAGATTTTGAGTATCGTAAATTTTGCTAAAAAGCCGGATTTTAAAAACCGATAATCGTGACATACTTAAACCAGTTTTCTTTAAAGTCAGTTTTTATATAAAACCACGAACCTACCGTGATAATTATTATTTAATCTGCGAATTCTGTAGACATATTTAATTACATGACTCAGTTTTAATGAAAATATGTACTATAAAAAATATGATTTGCAATTTTTGAATTCTACAGTAGAGGTTGAGTTATTAAGACGTGTAAAAAGAGCTAAGAGCTTTGCATTCTGCGTTGGCACTACAATGAAACTCAATTGTTTTTATTTACAAATATTATTTTAGGTTGCCTGATTTATATCCTGATATTAATAAACATAATATAATATGTATGTTATATATTTCGTTTAATCTCAATACAAATCTCGTTATGGATACTAATATTAATTTGAAAGTATATTAATATAGCGGCATTTTGTCATGTTATTTAATTGGAAAAAGAACGTGAGCGCCAACAAATATAATGCATTGCTTAAATTAAATTTCGAGCTTGATTGATTTTTTCTAATCTATCCTTTCGATTGGCTGCGCATTACGTCGAGCTATTGTGATTAGTCACTATTTGTAACATTATACGACCAAATATAATTGATAATAATTATTATTGGTATAATATGAAATTTTGGTTAGACACTGAAAGCATTCATGGTAACAATGTCACTAGCTGTTGTATTGCTTTTAATTTAACGAAAAAAATATTCACTATAATTGAAAATCGTTATGTATGTCACAAAGAAAGGGGATTTTCAACATATTTATTGATTGGTTATGTTTCTAGCTGAAATTGATTGCCTAAAGCCTTCAAGCTAAAAAAATAGCTTTGTAGTTGTGGATAAAAATTAGAAAAACCATGTGTAAAATCAATCGCTTATGAAATATCTAAGTCTGCTAACCAATCCCTGATGGTGTCAAAACCTGTCGTGAGATGCGAAACGAAATTGAAAAATAGTATTTTATAGAAAAAATAACTAATGTAACGATTCTTTATGAAATGCAACTTAATGTTGGTCTATTACTTTTATTTATACTTCTACATATAAGCAAATTAAAAAAAAATGATTTTCAGATTATATTATTGTTTGACGTACATTCATCATTTTTCTATTGATTTGTTTTTAGCATTAAATTAAAACCGACTGTAATTAGGTTTTATTATAAAAAATCTAATTTAAGATTTTAGATATTAAATTTGAATCGTTCATTCAAGTTCACCCGTGCACTTGAACGCCTGAAGATGCCTAAAGGTGAAACCCGGGTGACAAAACTTGCGTGAATGTAAATAATTTGAACGATTCAAATTTTATAAAAAAGCGTTTGAAAAAGTAATAACTCGTACAAAGGTGAAATTGCATTCATTTATCTATGACTGATAGGGCCAGGTTCAAGAAACTACAATCATGTTATAGAAAACATACAAATGAATGTATATTGTTTTTTAATTGAAACAGTTTCATGTAGTCCAAAAGGCGCAATCTAAGAACAAGAATGTTGCATGTTTCTCAACTCTATTAAGAACATTATGTGATTGTTTGTCAAACTTTTTTTTTTATTGAAAAAGAGCTTTATATTGGAATATCAAAGTTTTGCAGTCTAGGTTGGTGTTTTAACAGCCTCGTGTATTTAATCTTTATATATCTGTCTAAAAAGTGTTTTTTTTACTAAACATGCTTTTTTTAGAGTAGAGTAAACGTAATCATATTTATGAATTAGCTTGCACATAAGAAACTGACTAATAACTAGCATTTGAGGGAGATAATTTTTCCCGCTTCGGGACGGCCATCTTGAGAGGTCCACTTCGTTTCCCGCGCTTTTAAATTAATTCCACTAGATGCTTCATTTGTTTCGGAGCATGCGCTGTAATGGGAGGTCCGACCTCCGATCACAATGTTAATTGAAACTGCCAATCATTTTAATGAACAGCAAATGAGTGTACGCGATTGGTCGGTAACCCTGTTTAGTACGAAGGTACTTAATCACTTCAGTGCTTCTTAAAATGCATATGATGTCACTAAATTGTATGCTTTGAATTTGAAACAGCTTACAATAGAGGAAAAACAAAACAGCAGAATAATAAATTTGTCATACATAGAAAAAATTTGGCAGAAACTCTCCTTTTTTCTTAACTATTGCTTATGTCAAAACCTTCATTCAATTAATCAGCCGTCAAAATGGCAGCCATCTTCTTTTACACCGTGTTGCATACGATGTTCATTCCAGTTGAAGTTTCTGTGTTTGTCTTTGAATTGCACTGTTCCTCTGCAACCTGGAAAATAGTGCTTAAATATCATTATTTACAACATTAAGGTTGTAATGATGCGAGATTTTGGTGTTTAATTCTTGTTCCCATTATCATGCAGAATTATATCCATCGCGTTGCGGACATTGTTTTTAATCAAAAGTAAGATACAATATTTCAATAACGTACAATTTATAATACTACATATTCAATTGTAAATGATTCTAGCCCAAATGTGTGAAAACATGTCAGTAGAGGAAAAATAAATCAGATCTATTTTAAGTTATTTAAAAATAATGTAGCATTTAAAAAAATCTGTTCCCAATGTGTAGCATATGGCTTCCTTATAAAGGTGTCTCAACAGAAATTTTCTACAGGAGTTTCTCAACCTCTCTCTTTTTCGAAGAGAATAGGGATACTAAGTATAGGGCTAGGAAAAGACTAGTGGTAAGCTAATCGCTCTCTTTACGCCTTGTCATTTTAGGAATGGAAGAGTGGGAGGGGCTTTTTAGACATCACAAATATCCATGCCTTCGAACAGAAATCGGATAATCGATTGAAAAAATTCTGTTTGTACTGGGATTTGAACCCGTCAGATCCGTCACGGAAGCCAACGATGTTGACCATTTCACTACGGACCCGACAGTAATTTACCGAAATTAACGGGGGTTTTATGTATACTACTAGGTCAGAATCTTTCGGACCTTTTAAAGCTATGCATAGCTTATATTATATAGCATATGCATAGCTTATATTTTACGAAAACTTTCTTTTGCAGTCAATTTCCGTAATGATGATACAAACTGATTCTAACAATCTTCAGTACAGAGAATATTTTCACTCTGGAGAGTCCATACCACGTAACAGCCATACATTTGCGAATGACTACCATCCAATCAACTGTTTTACGCCAAAAATAGTCTGTTCTATTGCTCATTAAAAGAAGTGAATCGCTAATTTTAACAAGTTTAAGATCTTTGATAAAAAAAAACAATGTTTACCTCACTAATATTTTCTTTTTAAAACGAATTTAAGGCACAACATTTGGTATTCAACCATAGAAAATTGATTAGTTTAAAATACTCATCCTGTTAAAAAACATTTTTGGTTGGTACACTTTTACTACTCAAAGACAAAACATGATCAATCGATACCAAAGTTATTGAAAGAACGTACCATAGACACGCATCCTCTGCAGGGTATTTGCACTCTTGGTTATCCAGGTAATACAAATTATTATTATTATATTATTTTTACCATGTCCGGTCCCAATGTGGAGCGTATGGACACCTAATGGAGTTTATCTCAACATAAGTGCATCTACGAGAACAGGACTAGTGACTAGCTAATCGCTCCCCATACGCCCCGTTTATAGGATAGAGTGAATGGGAGGGGAGAATTCAAGACACATACATCCATGCCATAGAACAGAAATCCATAAATCAATTTATAAAACTGTCCGTACTGGGATTCAAACCCGTGACCTCCGTAACCGAAGCCAACGACGTTGACCACTCGATCACACAGGCGGTTTTTTTTAACTACATACATATGAAGAGCTTGGAATCAAAAATGATCAGATTCAGTTTTTCCTGAACAGAGAAAAACACTTTTCTTAGACAAAAACTTAGACAATGATCAAATTTTGACCCTCAATTGCATGGAAACTTCAAGGTTTTTAGGGAAGTAAAAAAATAATCAGTACTACATTATAGTGATATCTCATTTTTTTCTTAAAATTAAATTTGGGCGTGATTGATCCCATGCTGCTCATATCATGACAACCGATTACTTCATACATGTTGAGCACCCATACCAAATGTTTATGCCTATTCTAATGGTGATGATGATAAATTAAAGTAATATTTTGCAAAACAAGATCAGCTAGATTTACTAATTCATATAAAGCTTAGCAACTACTTATTCTTATAAGTTTCATCATTAGGCATGATTTACAACATCAATTGCAATAGGACAATGTTTGCAAAATGGACCGGTTTACACTTACAGATTGCCGTTCTATCAATTTTATTGGCTACTATTACAGAAGGTGGTTCAAATTTATTTGAACTCATCAAAACCGTCGTTACCATTAAAAATAGTTTTTTTTATATATTCATAGAGGAAAAAATATGAAAACAAACATATTTCACACTTGAAACGTAAACTTTTTCAGCGACAGTTAAAAGAAGAGAATTAATTATTAATTATTACGTATTATATGAGCCATTGAGAATTGAAGTGAGCCATGTAGAAAAATGGTAAATCTTTTATACACATTGGACTTTTAAGTAAAATCACGTTCTTATTTACTGTTTTTGCTGATTGCATATTTTTATTTTAACAATAAAACACCTTTGCAGTTAGTACATACTAAGCTTACTTCATTTTTACGATACTTAACTGCGTGTAGAATATTATAAAGCATCTAACTAAATGTTTCCTAAAACCACTTGGCTCACTTCACTTCTCAGTGACTCATATATATATTCAGGTTTTGATGATTATGTAACCTGTACTTTTTTTATTAAATAACGTTAGATTTTTTGAATAATTTGGCAAAGTGATTGGAATACTTTTTTTATAAAAGTAGAAAAAAAATATTTTATATCACCGTATTAGCAATAGATGGTAAGTAACAACTTGATAGTTCTGGTTAAAGGCAGAAAAAAATATGCTCTAATTTTGAAGTCAATAGTCTTAATTTTATATGTTACATATATGATTACTTTATCAAAATATGTATGGATTAATGCCGATCTGACTCAAATAAAATTAAAAAATAATAGTCAGGGACTATTGTATACATTTAAATTTGCATTAATAATAATAACCGATATAAAATTATGTTACCACAACGTGTACAATACACCAATCGAGTTATATCAAACAAATAATTGGTTTACAAGAATCTCACTGTGCACTAATTTTTTTCATTTTTTTTTACTTACCAACTTCTGCCAGTAAGGAAACCGTATAGTCTTACAAAAAAATAATGTTTAGTTGTATAATTGATTTGGTGGTAATATATTTTTTTGTTGTATTACAACCAGGGTCGGAATTAGATATAGTGAGGCCCCCAAACCCAAATATTAGGTGTTGAGAAAAACGGAATGGAAGTGTCTGAATTTACTACCAACTCATGCAATTTTAATAAAATGATATTTCTAAGATAAAAAGTATGTATACATAAAAATCGGCTGGATGCCCACAGAATATCGAGTCCTTAGGTTCAAATTAAATATTAAAATTCCACCAGGCATCTTCAGTCAAAATCGTAAATAACATGTGGACTATTTTCTTCTTCTTTCTTCTTTGGTTATGTTCGCTCCCTATGTTAAGCATATGGCCGCCACGCGGCACCTCCATGTTTCCCTGTCTCTCGCCAATAGCTTTGCTTCCTCCCATGACATGCCAGCATCCCTCAATTCCGCCGAGTACATCCTATGGATAGTACCCGTATTATAGTATTTTCTTAGCCATTTGCAAGCCCCATACGCTTTAAACACTTCTACAAATATGTTTGTAATATGTCTAGAATTGCTTTATTAAATTGAAATGTAATTTGGGATTAGAATTGATATAAATATAACTCTAATAAATATATAATTTCAATTTCCTACTTTATACTTCTATTCCTGTTTAAATAATATACAAAATGAAAAGTGTATTGCTTTTAGAATTTCGGGTATGAAACACCCTAATTTTTAATGTTTCGCCATCGTAAAGCAAATGGGCACGTGGGATGTTATGGCGGATCGGTTCTCAACCGTGTCTCTAATTACGCTCACCCACGTGCGACGTTTATTTATTGGCATTTAATTGATTCTTCTCTGATTATTTAAACATTTTTTTTGACAATAACGTAAACTAAGTGGGTGAAATATTACGTTAACGTTAAGATTAGTAGAAAATTATACGAATGTGTCTTTATATCCATTGGGTTAAGTATCATTTCAATTAACATAATTTATTTTCAAAATAATGCGCATTTTAGAGTGAACATTTGTTTTTGTATTTATTTTTTACTTTTTTTAATGCTCATAGCTGTGTCAAGATAAATAAATATTAATTAAATATCTATCGTATTATATTCAAGTTTAAATTACTGCTTATAATTTGCCACCTTTGTCTTAGATTAATACCTATGCTTTAGAAATATTATTTCTTTTTGTTTGAGTTATCAAATTTTATTTTATATTTAAATGTCTAGCAGATAAGAAATGACACACATGATCAATAAGATCAAAAAAAAAATATCGGAAATATCTATCCTCGCTTCCCAGCAAAGCTTTGTTCCTCAATATTTAGGTATTGTATTGCCTGACGTATTAACACATTATCGTCACCTCAATACTGCGACTTTCTAAACATTTAATGTTTTTGGGATAAATATTGAATGGTATCCGGACTAAACAGAAACTATGATAAAACAAAATATAAAGATACAGAACAAATAAAAATGTGTTTTTTTTGTTTTATCTATTTATTAATTAATCACGAAATAAATATGTATGCATATATTATTATGTATTCATTCACTGTATATTGGCCATTTTTAAACATAATTTATCTGTACGATTTTAAAAATTCTGCACAACTGTTGCCACCCTATATTATATTTTCTTTTTCCAAAATATATCAACATAGAAATATTCTAAAAACCGAAATATGTACTTCTATAAGTTGTATAATAATCTTATGCAGTGAATCAACTTCAACATCTATTGATTTATGTATATATTTTTAATAATCAATAAATAAAAAGATACAGTATAATATTATTTTTAACTTGTTCTGTTTTATCATATTCGGTTTAGTCATGTTTTGTTTAATCATGTTCTGCTTAGATATGGAACTCTATTGAATATGACCTCACATTTCTTTCTAAAAAAATCAATTAAACAATATATACTATATTATATATATCAAACACTATTTTTATTTTACACAATGATTACAACAGTTTAGATGAATGTTAATTATGTACAGTTTTAAGTAATTTTCCCAAAAATGATCAAATCACAGTTACCTAGTTGTAGCATTGAGCATTGTAGAATCCCTTTTTTGTATTCGCTTTCTTGCGATATTTTTTTAAGAAACATTAGGCATAACAAACTTTCCAATACGTTGCTACGTCGATGCTGATAATTAAATGTAATATTCACAAAGACTTCGTGATAAATGACATGAAAAAAATGCTCCCAAATTGAATTATTTGATTAAGTGTTACTAATTATTTACAGGCCTTCCTTGTATTAATTGACACCATCAATCAGCTGTGATCTTCGAGGATTCGGGACGGTAATGGCCCTCAAAACATACCACAGAGATACCTTGTGGAACCTCCCCAGCGACGCTTCGGAGGGTCTAAGAGCTCTGTCTTTAGGTCGAAGGTCTCCAGCTTGACCGATTCATCAAACTCGCTTTCGAAGGAGGACGACTTCGAAATAAACATTTTTAATTGAAAAAATATATTTTGGTACTTAGTCATAATTTATATTAATGCTTTTAATTAATATTTTTAAGGTTATCCGTATTCTACTATATATCAACATACAGAATAAAAAAAATCATGTGCTTGTATTAATTGGTACAACGAATCCTCTATATAACGAACTCATTAATAAAGTGAAGTGGTTTGATAAAAAAGGTAATGTTAAGCTTAGAAGGTTACGCAGGTTTTCCGAATGAGATTTGTAATTTAGGCACTAAAAATCCATACATATATTACTATTGATCTGTTAGCTAAATGATAGTGCCTTTGTGCACATAAAATCACCGGTCGTAGATTGCTAAAGCTAGATTTTTTATAAGCGAATAATTTTCAATTCAAACATATTACTATAAAATTGACGTTTTTTATTGTTAAATCGTGGCTTTACTGTAATATGTTAATCAACTCAAGATTTACAAAACATTTATATAATGTAACTTTGTCATAATGTAACCTGTAGTTAAATAGTTTCAAAATGTTCCAATGTTCCCTCTAAGACGAAGGGTTAAAATCAAAGCCTGCTCAGGTCAATCCAGCAAATGCGCGGCATAATTTGTCATATTTGGTGACAAATATTGTATTTTTGGTTTGATTTGCATGAAGTGTATTGAATACAATATTACTTATTCTATCTTTTTTATATAAAATAACATCAAAGACATAAGCACAGTGAAACAATTAATAACCGGTCGCTTATAAAGTTAATAACATAGTATTTTATTAACTTATTTTACAGTGTTTACGCCGTTCTTTTAATTAATCCTTATATGATATACTCCATTTAGATCAATTTCTTGTTCTGAGTATATATAAGAATTAAAGTCTAGTTAATTTAAATAAATGTTTGATTTCTAATGTATTTAGATTAATTAATTGATTTGGCATTTACTTGGTAGAACTCCATTTATAACTGTAGTTCTGACGATGGCGCAAGCCGAAATAGCTATCAACGAATAAAATTATTAAAAACTGTAGAGCTAAAATACTTTGTTATTTTAATCTGTTATTTAGATTAATTTGAGTTATTACAATTTAAATAGTTGTATTGTAATACGGTCCAACAAGGAACGAGTGCGCGGGAGAATACCGATTGTAACTACATACTGTGGTATTTACATGTTTTGTATGACCAGACCATAATGGTGTCAAAATATGTTATATGAATGGTGCACATGAATAATATATTAATCTATTATTATTTAATAATCTTACCATTCTTTACATCGTTTAACTGTCTTGTTTATATTAATCATTAAAACACAGCAGAGCTTACAAAACGTTCATCACCCGGTACAAGAATCGAAGAGGTCGGGTCATTAGTCACTGAACCGCAGACAAAAGAAAAACTCCTTGACGGTTCCTTGCGAGTTTTTTTGTGTTATTTATTTTTTACCAATTATCGATAGTTCTGAAATCGGCCGCGAGATAGCGATGGGGCGCGCGCCAGACGACCTTTTGTACATCATGATTTGACAGGACCGCAGTTGGATTGGAATTGACAAGAGTCAATTCTTCGTCACTGTAGCTTTGCGTTAAGTCTTCAATAAGAAATCGGAAAAATCTGTGTTTTAATGTGAAACTTTGATTTCTATTTTATTTTAAAAAAAATCTTATCCTTATAAAGTGTACGTAACCATAGTGATAAGCCAACAACCTAAATTTTGCTGACGTAAATTCCATTAGAGGTTAATATAATTCTCACCAGAAGCGGACATGGTTATGATTAACAATGTTTTTACTGCGTGACTGTGTAAATGTGATAAATATTTATAGAATACGCAATTTGTTGTAATGCTACTTGTATTAATTGTAATACATGGATAAGATTAGACTTGTATATTATTTAAATCTTCTTATGTAGCCTATTGGAAAAAACTCTCACTTACTATTTACTTACTACTCTCAGGTATTTTTTTTTATATTAAATCGATTTTGACTGTTTACAAAAAATGGCATTACGGAAAAGAATAGATAAGTGCCATATATTTTAAGCACATGAATCAAGTTTATCACATCATCTTGAAGAAAAAAGACATCACAAATACCCATGCCTTAGTTCCTAATTATCAAAATAAAAATTTAAAATGTATTTGAATCTTGTTGGGTCTTCAACCCAGACTCAACTGATCGCTAGTGGTAAAGCTCTTTCATTAGACCACAGAAGTCTACAATTATTTTATGATATCTAAGATATATTTTTTTTGTAAGCTTACTACCGTGCTCACAGTAGTCAATATAACTTCCTGTGCATTCTTCTTTTTCAATTTCATCATTTTCTATTAGCTCTCTTAAATTGAGATATCAGTAAGTTTGTCCACACGTTTATGGTAGATTTCGTGTTGGTGTTAAACGTTTTTCAGCTATTGTCTATGGTCACGTTGCTTCATTTTGTGTTTATTGTTTCGTTGTCTGATCCAGTGCGAAAAATTGGTGGTCAGTTCGTTAATTCAGGAAGATGCCATTGATGTGAAGACAAAATAACAAATGAATATTTACCGGTCTCTGAAACTAATTTTTGTTGGAAATATTTGATAATTAAATTTGTTGTTTGCTATTGAAGAATTTTTATAAGAAAAACGTTAACGTAACAAATTATACTCAGAAAAGATAATTTCATTATAGAAATATTTTTAAAGAAAATGATTTCTAAATTTGAGTATCGATATGGAAAACAGCGTTATTTGTCATCATAATTGAGACGCGTATCCAAATAAAATTCACCCCTGTATTTAACTTATCGGTTTTCGGTCAGCGAGTAATTCTCGTGTTGATTTTGGGTTTATTTCATTAGCGGGTCGCCGCGGGGTGCAAAGTTAGTCCGTACCTCGCTCTTTAATGTGGGGGATTTTTTTCTCCGCGTTCTATCGCAATCTTCCGAGAATACATTATCGTGGTCCGAGCAACAAATATTAATTAACAAAATTGATTATCTGTGAATAAATTACCGATAATCGAGAAAATTCTCATCTCAAATCTACTAATTGATTTTTTACAGCTAACTCTAGTATTAGGAAAATCAATAATAATTACTATTTTTTTGCAATGCAGATTTTTTAAGTCGATTATGAAATTGAACGGTAATTATTTATGTAAAAGAATAGTTCGTTTTTTATCTTTGAACATTTTATATGCATATGTTGTATTCGAACAAAGCCAAAGATTATTATTTTCAAACAGTAAAAATATTAGGTTAAAAATATATTAAAAACTAATTTTAAATTATTACAATGTAATACCGTCAGACTAATACGCACACCTCGTAACTCCACAAACAACAGCTTCACATAAGAGCCCAATGGCGGCAAATTCTATATGGTACAGCATATTTCCAAAAATCAATATCATTATTTATGTGTTTGTTCGTAAAAATTAGGCGATTATAATCACATGTATTTAAACAAAACCTACAGCTTACCTCTTTTGAAATTTTCTATATCAATACCACGACAATACAACTAAGTCAGATGTGGGCTGGAGGGTGCTAGTAGAACTTGAGCAACTCTCTTACTAAATTTTACTTAAATTCATTTAATGCAGAGGGATAGATTTTAGCACGCTGTATTTTCTGAATAAAACTAAGTTCAGTGATATTCTGTCTATTTTTACATAATTTGATTAAGTTTCCGTGAAAACTTTTCATTTTTGCCAAAAAGGCTATAAATAACATAACGCCTTTGAATACGTGGATCGAGTTTGTAATTCATTATCGAATTTCATAAGGTATTTGCAACGACAAGTAATAGATACAGTCAGTGGTGTGCTGCTAAAATTTAATCGACCGGCTCGCACCTTGATCGGCGATTTTGGGATTTTCAAACAATTTCAAAAATCCAGACATTTCCATCGCGGGACGTTTTTTTACCTTTTTCAAGTATTTTCGAATCTAAAATCAGAAAGAATCTACCGATTTACCCAAATTATCGTTGCGGGAGCTTTTTTTTTTAACTCCAAAAATTTTCGTATCCAAATTTACAAGAATTTACGGATATACTAATAACCGTGACGGGTCTTATTCGTCTATCATCTGCTGTCATCGACTTCTGAGACATAATTTAAGAAATGGTAAATTATTTTAGCATTTTAAGAACCGGCCCTCCGAACCGAAATTATTTTAGGAACCAGCTCGGCAGCCGTTGCGAACCCATAGCAGCACACCACTGGATACAGTAAATAAAAATATATGTTAAAATTTCGTGATTATCAAAAATGACGATGATTTCGAATCAAGATTTTTCGACTTCTGCCAGTAAACCGACGAATTATAATGAGAATCGCTTAAATCAATTTATGAATTAATATTTTTGGCTGAATATAATAAAGTGCTTAAAAACATTCCAAAAAATAATTCAAGAAACCATTTTTTAAACAGGTTGTGAAGCATTGCATATTATTATGTACATGAGTAATAAATTATAAAATCATTTTAATTTAACAAAAGGTGTTTTGGAGGTTAGCCTATCTAGCACCGGTTTTAGTTAATGGATTGTATTGTTTTTGATTCTGGTTAAAAAATATATTCATGTAAGTACTATTAATTTTTAAGTCCAATAGGCGGCAGCTGTGAGAACATTATGGAAGAAAAGATAAATCGCTCTCTATTGACGGAGTCAGTAACATACGAGCTTCGAGCGAATTAAGGACACACAAAATCTTATGGTAATAATTCATTATTTGCTAGATTTTTAAAATTTAAATTGTAAGAGTTTAAGGCAACGAATGTAACGAAACTGTTAATATAATATCTATTTTTTTTTAAAATTTAAGATTTGTAATATTTGTTTTGTATTAAGCTGGTATCCATTTAAAATGTTTAATAGTTATGGAGATCGGACATGATCTAACAATTAAAGATTTGTAATTATTGCCATTCTTGTAATTCATTGCCAATCAGTCGACCATATGACATAAAAAATTCGACCGATTTTTTATAGTGGTATATATATATATATCGTGTTTCATTTACCTATAAATACAAATATCAAGATGTAGATATTTAAAAAAAAACTATGACTGAGTTTGCAAGTGTCTTACTATCTTTTAATGAAATTTTAAATTATAATAACTAAAGTGTAAATAATACCGTCCTATTTAACTTTTTAACCAGGTTAGTTTAAGTTAGTATCAGTATACCATTTGAAATATTCTAAGAAACCAATGAGCTTAAACTATTTCTTACTTATTAATTTGACTGCCAAAATGGAAAACAAAACCAATCTTGCCACCGAGGACTACAATTATTATAAACGAAAACATATTGTTAGATGGCAGAGCCATTTGTCAACATTCGTTCAATACACTTGATGGGAACAATGTACATGTGTGTATGTGGTGTGCTTAGTCAGTGACGTTCCTAGGCTATGAGCCGCCCCTAGGCAAAGTTTAAAGCCCTTTTACTATTATATATATATATTTTTTGAAAGTATCTTATCTGCCCCCTTTAATGCTAAAATTGGTGAGTGTCATATGTAAAGCAGATTTTTGCGATAAATTTGATTACTGTTTACCCATCGGTCATAGTATTATTACAATTGAAAATGTTTTTTGTCGACATTTTTTTATCGAAGACGTTGAGGCATCATATTTATTCTAAGCCAATTTCGTGTGTCAATAATATTCAGTCATTTAAAAAAGACTCTGGTCGTTTGCCGCTCCCTAGGACTTGCCGCCCCTAAGCAACTGCCTACTCGCCTATGCACACGGAACGTCCCTGTGCTTAGTTACAGGTCAATCAAAACAAATATATATTTTTAAAGTTTATATTTCATAATATAAAGAATCAGAACATGCGTTTTACAAAAATATTCAAACTAGGCGGGTTTTCTTTTGATCTTAGTATAAATTGGATGATAATAAATAGGTTGCTTATCTCTGAGCTCATATTATCGAAAGCTCACAGTTCGTGATGTAAAATGTTTAATTTTATTTATGAGCATCGTTCACCTGTTATTAATATCGGCTAAGAAGAGCTTTCCTAATCAATTTATGACAAGAGAGCTTTCAACTTTAAATTAAATATGTTTGTTCTTTATTGATAAAATTAATTAAAAGGTGAACAGAATAACAATGGCCATATTAAATATGTTTATCTATTTAATTTGATACCATTTTGAGGGTTAGAAATGATAAACGAGAGACAGTTAAAATAAAAGAAGTATATTTTTATAGCAAGAAAATAATAAATTGATCTCCTACAAAAAGGTTATTTTAAAAAAAATTACTACCCATTTTTTTCAACCAAAACTGCTCCCAATATGATGTAGATGTTTGACATTTCATTTCTACAGAAGTTATTTTTATTAAGACCTTAGTTAACCAGTCACTCGACCTCCGTTTTCGAAGTGGTTTGTTAAGGATGTAAAGATGAACTTAGGAAAGGATTAGTAGATATCCAATCACTCTCTCTACATTTTGTTTCAAGGAGTGAATAAAATGTCCGTTGGTAAACATCATAGGTTATTTTTCTTTGTAAAAACCTTCATAGATCGATTGGTAAATCATTATGTGAATGTGTCCATTTGGGGATTTGAATAGAGTGGACACAATATCATTAACCACTCCCAGTAGCGGATTAAGCACATGGGAGGCCTTAGGCGCAATAAAATTTGGAGGCCCTGTTTTTTGGATAGCTTTAAAACGTCAGAAAATTCCAAGTAAAATGTTTAAAAATCTGAACAAAATGTGTATGGCTTATATTATATAAGCTATTTTTGAGGGCCCTTAGATTCGGAGACCCCAAGCGCTCGACCCATTTGCTTATAGGATAATCCGCCACTGACCATTTCACTATATGTACGATCGATGACTTCTTCACTTGCAATATATTTTTTCTCGACTTAGTTAGGTTAGGATGATAAATTACGTTTTTGACTATTTTATATAATAATAAAAATATTATTTCTCCATAACAAACATATATAGTATATATATTATATACACATTCTTAAAAATATTTTAGCTTTATCACTTAAAAGTGTTAAACTTTAATATTGTTACATACATTAAAAAATAATAAAACACTATTTTGTAATTATTCCGCTATTATTTATTAGGAAAAGGACCAGATTCGCTGATCACCAACATTTTTTCTCATGCTCGTGATTAGCAAAACCGGTTCTGATCATTAAAAAATCGTTGTGGAAAAATTAAAAAATAGTGTTTTATTATTTTTTAATACAATGTATTTTCACCGAGTATTGAAACGGAACGTCTTAAAGGTGATTGTTACGGACTATTTCTAAGACAAAACAAATTTTCATTTTAATTCTGTATTAAAAATAATTTATGAACTTTTACAGATTTTTATGCATATTTGGGAAGAACAAATTACACTTTTACCATTGACAAATATACATTCATTTTTCGAATTTTCAGCGACCGACCTTGCAGGCGTCATAAAAATGAAGAACATCTAAAAAATATCTTTCAAATAAGTTCAATATATTGTGTAGAATTACGTTTATTTTCTTTTACATTCTGATGAATAGTCATTATTTTTATATTAGTTGTAATTATTTTCTATTGAATACAAACATGGACAAAAGGAAGAACATCAATTATTGCTGACGACTGATGAATGATTTCTGCCCCCCGTTGGTTATCGGTCCTTCCGCCTCGCTCCGTCTGCGCCCCATAGGGATCTTAATTAACCCCTTAGTTCAACTAACCTACGCTAATATTATGTAATTTTTATGTTGTTGTTTATTTGACGTAATGCTTTACCTACCAACCGCATGCTAGCTTTGTCTTTTTTTGGACCGGAAAAAAAGATTTTGTTTTTCTTTTCAATCGTCATACTTTTAAAAACCTTTGCTCTCTGTCAAATATGGCAAAAAAAATGTTTAAACACACAAAGGAATAAATCATTGTTTTTTTCTACACTAGTTAAGACATATGCAATTCAAATGAGGCTTTTTATTGAAGACTGGTGGTAAGTCAATCACTCAACCACTCTTTAAGCCAAGCTTCTTGTATTCTTATTATAGTAGCCCACCGAGAGGTTGCACCTATGGACATTGCAAGCGAAAAGGATGAGCATTCAACCCCTTTGGGTTTTGAAATGAGATATCCAAGTAGACAAGTAGTAAATTTGAAATATTTTTTTTTTCAATTTAACAAGAATAACAATACACAGTAAATTAAGAAAATATAACCGAATATGTAAATAGTTACTGATACTATAATATATATATATATATGGTCGTTTTAATATGGATTTCAGATGACATCGGTAAGACCTGTTACGATGACATTGAGTATTTCAATGTTTCTAGAGTTGAAAAAAAACTCCACATTTCGAAGGCATATTTGCAATAATCTTTCGTTATAATATGTCAGTATCTGTTCTCAGTGGCGGATTAAGGACATGAGCAATACAAATTGAAGGCCAGGTTTTTCGGATAGCATAAAAACGTCAGAAAATTCCATGTAAAATAATAATAAGAAATTTAAATCTGAACAAAAAGTATATGGGTTAATAATATAAGCTGTTTTGTGGTCCCTAAGATTTGGAGGCCCCAAGCGCGCGCCTTATTCGCTTGTAAGGTTAATTCGCCACTGTATGTTCTCAATGCGCGATAAAATAATTTTCGGTAATTACTGGTTAATTTTATAATTTACCACTATTTTCCAAATGTGAATTTTAGTCGATTTACCAATAATGCAAACCCTTCTCTAAACAATACGACAATTTAAGATTATTTGAATAGATATGTCGATGTATAAATAAGATTAATAAATTCGTACATCGGTAAAAAAATATATGCGGTCACTCTGCTACTGCTTTTGAGACCCGTTTTAGTTATTAAAATTCGTGGTCACTTAATGAACGATTTATATTCTTAAAGTCCACACCAATAAAAATAATAAATGCATTGATCTCGTTACAATAATGTGAGGCGGACATTCATTTCTATCACTGTTTCTATAAGTTTAATTACTTCTTGGGTTTAGTTATTATAAAATTTCTTCGTGTTGATTTTTTTCCATGTACATACATTTGTCATTCGGAGTATTAAAATGAAACGTTACCTATAAAAAAATGTTTATTTTTTGATAACGTTATTTTGAATTCTCAGATACATAACAGTCAAACAACGTCATGTAAATTTTTTTTAGTTTCTGCTTTAATTGCTTTCAAATCATAATCTAAAATAAATAATGTGAAATGAGTACAAAAAGTGTTTTCATTTTCTACTATTATTAATGCCTTTCCACCAAAAATTGACAGTGAACATATTAAAAAATATTGTAATAAAATCAAAATAACAACTAATTTAATGCCATACGAATTTTAGAAATTGCATTTTGGTATTATGACTGTATTACGTAACTTATCGTAACGTATCGATTTCTGTTTGAAAGCTTGAGTGTTTGTGATGTCTATAAATGGGGCATAGTGAATGAAAATAATTAACCACTCTTCCTGTCTTAATCATATTCTTCTATCCTTACTTTCTCTGAAAAGGAGAGGTTGAAATATTTAGTAAACAACCATTATTACACCACTTTTTGATTTACAAATTGTGACACGTGTTGCGCCTTATTAAGAAGCACCACCAGACAGGTCAACATCGTAAGGTTTACGATTAATCTAAAAAAATATTCTTATTGTTAAGTTGTCAATTACAAAACAAAATTCTACGATTTATCTTTCTCCTGGATTTTTTCCCAATTTGTAACACAGTAAGTCACGGGTTCCCAACCTGGGGGTCGCCAACTTTTTTAAGATTTTAATAATATAGCAAATCGAGGATTCGAAATTCCCCGGTGAGCTAAAAAAAAAAAGAGTTTCGGAGACAATCCTGGGAAAAAGTATAGCAAATCGAGGATTTCAAATTCCTGGGGGGGGGGGGGTCGCTAGTCACATGACTTTTATAAAAAGGGGTCGCCACCCGAAAAAGGCTGGGAACCTATGCGATTAAGTGGAGTAACAAAATTATCAAATTTAATTTTACATTGAAATTGAACTTTCACAAAGCTACCAACGAATCCATTTAAAAAATTAGTAATAAGCAGTTTTGGCAGAAAAAACTCCACAAGAGTATAAAATGCTCTTTTAAAGAAAAAAATGTAATAATAATAACTGTAAATAAGTTACACAATAAAATGCTCTACATTAAGAGATTAAAAAATAATATTTGACACAATTAGGTAATTGTTAATTCAAATGATCAGAATCAATATTCGTCATAATACCATTGTCAATATGCTAAGAAACATAGTATGTATTTGTGTTTTGGGAACCATTGGACATACATAGGCCATTCACTCTCTTTATAATATCTGTGTTCCATTAGTAAAATTTCAAAACACAGCTACTGTATTAGTGATGGTGGATAGTGAACACATGCCTATAATGTTTTTACTTCTTTTCATACATGTATGCGTAAGATGGAAGTCTGACTGCCCATACCAAATGTGTGACTCATATTTTCTTAATTATTCATATTTAATTAGAAACCTCGTTTATCGATTAATAACATTGCCTTATCTTAGAGTTGGAGAGTCAGTGTAAGAATTTTTATTTCTCTGAAATGTGATTTATTTATTTATAATTCAAAACTATTTGTTTTACGTTGACGTGGTTGAATATTTATTTTTCAGTAGTGCATCATTACGATGTTGTTTTGTCTATAATCATTTTCATGCAAATTTTTTGTCTTTGATAAAAATCTAGAATTAGTTTTTGATACCACACCTACAATGAACGTTGCAATATGTTATAGTATTTTAACATTCACTATTTTCAGAATTTGTTTTTTTAATTTTTTGTAATTTACGTTATTCACTTTTATAATTAGTCTCAATTATTGGTGAGAAGGCATATACGTACAAATATATACAAATAAGATTGTTAGTAATATTTCCACAATTTGACCAAACGATCAAGATCGTTCTCGCCCAGCGAAAACATTTGTCACGAATTTTGTGGAGTTATTTCGAAAAAAATAGTTTATTTTAATATAATATATCTTTAGTTTCAATTCAGGGACTAGGGCGAACCTATTTACAAAACAATGTTTTTTGTAGAAGCTCTGACACAGTTTTTATAATTAATTTTGAATCGACAAAAAAATACAGCAGAGAGATTTTAGGTTTGAATCGAAAAAAAATATACAAAAGTTCCTATATATAATATTAAACAAATACATTTTTGTAGATTCACTCTTGTCACCCTAAGCTCCTAAATTCATTCCAAGTTTTTACTTAATAAAATATCACTTAAAGTTTTAATTTGTTTGAAGGCGAATAAATGAAAAAAAACTACCATTACTAGCATTGGTGTCATACGGCCTAGTCCACGCTGAGTGATTGATGCGTGCGCAGTGAGTTCCGCCACTGGGTTTAGTTTTTACGAACCGAGGTGAATGGGACCTCCCAGTTCAGCCGGGGCGAAAAACTCCTCATCCTAAAAAATAGCTTTTAATTAACGGAAGGCGGACTCCACCTCCCTTCAAATCCTCCCATTTTGAGACCACGATAATTTCTACTCATGATAATGGTTTTGAGTGGTTTATCATGCGTTAGATTCGGGCAACATCTGTTATCCGATCATAATTGTATGCTACAATACGGTTTTAGAATTTAATTTTAAAATGAGCAATTTTGAAAATATTCTGTGATCTTCAAACTTTCATATTTTATTTATTTCTTCGAGATAAAACAGATCAGTTAAAATGACAAAAAAACATTGACTAGTCAATTTGAGAGGATGAAAGAGTGGATCTTTTAATCAACAAATATAAACTATGATAAATTGAAGTACATATTTTTAAATCAAATCATAAAAATAAATTGAAATTGATACAGCGTGAATGTTGAAAATAATTTTCCGTATAATAATCGAGGAATTCATCTAAAAAATATATAAAAAATTGACGATACATCGGAGGTTTCTCGTTACCCGAATATTCATTATTTAAGTCTGTAGATGTTTTCAGTTTGTAAAATATATCATTTTTCCCCCCTCTCACCCATCCTATCCTATGAACGTATTGAGAGCGATTAGCTTACCACTAATCCTATCTTAGCCCTGTCCTTCTATCCTCACTCTCTTTGGAAAAAGAGAGGTTGAGCAACTGAGTAACAAGCAGTTCTCCTAGAAACACTTCTGTTGAGATAAATTCCATTAGGAGTCCATATGCTCCACATTGGGAGCGAACATGGTTAAAAAAATAATAATATATCAAGACTGACTTTTACTACATCTTAATCATGAGTTTGCTGAAAATTAATGGCACAATATCCACTCAGAGAATAAAATGCAAATTTTATGGTCTAGGTGTAAATTAGATGTTATAAAACGGAAGTTCATTAAAAATCAGTATTTTTGGTCCTGCTTTTGGAAGTATTACACTCGGATGACGAAAACCCCATTTACTATAATAAATATTTTTTTGATTCTTATATGATAGTATAAATATTATATAATGTGAGATATTAATTATTTCACATCATTTGTAGGTGATAAATCAGGAAAGCAAAAGGGTTTCACGTCCTCTACGAGATGAATATGCAGAAGTAATCTATTCAAGAATCAGTAACGAAAAATTCTACGTGGAATGCTTTTACTTAGTTCTTCAACCTCTCTTTTACTAGAAACATCGATAACCCACATTTTACAAAGGCAGTATACAGCAAAGTGGTTAAATAAATTTCGATATGTAGATTATATTTTAGTAGCAACTGGCTTTTCAGTTTTGTTGTTCTGTTTCCCAATCTAATTCGTGTCACATAATGTAGAATATAAAATGTGATTTCCGCTATGAAGTGGCAACAATATTTTGTTACTTTTCTTTTCGAACGTTTTACATTAATTTGAGTGAAAGAAAGTATCTTTTACAATCAAAACACTTCCGATACGAGCTTTATTCACTTGTTTTTGATCCGGTATTATTTTTCTACTTTGAAATCAACACGAACATATTTAGAAAAGTGATAGTGACACAACGAAATCTTTGTATGTCTTTATTAAATAATGTCTAGTAATAAAACTAGAAGTTTTCCTGATACCGGTTACCAAAAGAACAGTAACGTACCGAGTAAATAGTAAAACGATCAAATAATGGTAACCGAAACAACAATTCTCTAGTAATTGCTTTCACGTGAGAACCTTAGTAAGAATTTATTTAATAGCCACCTCATAGCTGAGTCTTGCAATACAAAAGAGCACAGTAAAAAAGGAGACCGAAATTTATAAATATCAAGAAAGGGGGACTTATTTATTTATTTATTTATTTATTGTTAAAAATCAAAATTACAGTACATGACATAACAGCTGACGCCAATTCGCCATGCACTTGAAAAATATAATAAGACAAAACATAAAATAAAAATACACAGTACATCAAATTCAACATTAATTACGACTTATGTAACGTTTATATTATATGAGGGCCCCAAATTTCTATATATACCAGTGAATTGTGCATTTCTGTAAAACTGAAATATTTCATAACTAAAAAAAAAAAGATACACCCGTTTGTTTTTAACACTCGAGTAACGAAACGTCTAAAATAGGATCAAGGATTGGTGGAGTATAAAGTGACCCCAGACACATTTGCATTGCATTGATATCATTGTAGATTACAATATATATCAACATAATATTATTAGTAATTAGCGAATGGTTGAAATAAGAAGAACTTTCCAATGCGAATGCACTCCATAGATACCCGAAGGTTAAGTAAGCGATTCGTTCCTCACTGATAATTACTAAAAGTGTGTATCATACAATTACTAAACCAGTTGAGAACCAGTATTATATTGCATTAGCAAAAATGCTTTATCTTTTTTTTTTGTCTCACAACAAAGATATATGATTACTCAGTGTTGCAGACAAATTATGATTTTATATCCTCAATCGATTTGTAACACGATTAAGTAGTTAACATTGAGCCAAATACCGGGTCAATAAAATCTTATAATAAACATATAACTCAAATCAATATTAGTATTATCGATACCGCGAACGAAACTGACGGTTATTCGATAAGAAGTATTTCTAATAGTATAAATAATACATGTGTATAAACCATAATTAGATTTTTTACTAGGCTGCTAGGTCGTGTTTCACAAACGTGTGTTACTACGTTTTAGACGTCAAAGTGGTAAGTTTAACAAGTTAAATAATATTTATGGAGTCGGAAAAAACCGTGACTACAAATGGTCCGACTCAGATTTTATAGAAAAAACATAATAATTAAAATTGTATACACTTTATATAGTTTGCGTAATTATTAAATATATACTAAAATGTATGACTTTTTGTGTTTTAATGTAACTACAAAAAAAGAGTCGGATTCGTCTGTTTTTTATGACTCCAGTTCCACCTAAAACACCACTACTCCACAACTCCGGCACAGCCTCCACGATAATATTGTAAGACATTACGGGCTTATAGCCGAGTGACCAGCGCCGTCCTCTTCGGTAGCAGTATCTATGGGTTCGATTCCCGGTACGAACACTTATCGGAGAGCTTAGACAAATTAACAACTCGTATACCAACACCTGTCAAGTTCCATTGAGAGTTCAAATGCTCTAAATTGAGATCGGATATGGTAAAAAAGTTGGTTTCTTTCTAACTGACGCATTTTAGATGAAATAACGTTATTACACGGAATCAAAGTAATAAACTTATAACGTAAAATACAGTAATCAAAGTATGCGTCATATGTAAGTCAAAATGTGGTCCCGAGAAGAAGAAGAAATAATGAGATATGAACAACAGACGTAGAAAATTTATCGAAACAATATAAACGTACATCGAATCTATCAACCTTAAAATATACGTATAAAATATATCTCATGGAGAGCGAGTAGAATTAAGCTAACAGAAGCAGTTCTCATATTTATAACAAAATCTCTTTTTCTGGAAATTCCTGGTAATGGTTTAAAAACAATTAATAACAAATCGGAATACACACTGAAATAATGGGTTGACCACGTATAGGATGGTGGTGAGTGAAACTTTGAGTACCTATGGACAAGACATTGTAGTAATGAGTTAAACTTGAGTTGTAAAAAAAATCATCGAATAGCAGTTTAAGTGTCATTACATAAAAGAAATATAATTTTAATTAGCTGTGAATCTGATGTCTGTATGTAAAATCATAATCTATGAATGAATATAATTTTATGTGTTATTTCAACCAGTACTTCCTAAAATGGGGGCCGCAAGTTTTCTCCGGGGGCCACCACAGAATATTTTTTGTATTCAGAGGGGCCGCGTATTTTTTTTTCAGATTTAGGGGGCCGTGGTATGAAAATGTTTGGGAAGCACTGAATTTTAAATCAAGCAATCCGCGTCAATTTACAATAAAACTGCATTGAATTAATACGTGACTATGAAACGTATTTTCTTTCATTGGGCTTAAATAATATGGAAAAATGTTCAACCTCTATAAAAAAAAAACAACGAGGTACATATATATGTATGTTACATACATCACAAAAAAAACTTATGACTCTAAATTATTATATTATGATCATTGTTTGATTTATAGTCCTGGACGCTTTTTACAAGTCACATGAAATAGTAAAACACATCTTTAAGAGATTGCTCTCAAGATATTAATTAATCGTTTTCTCATTTCGTGCGTTTATTTTTCTACCAAAAAGGTACGCCAAACTTAATTTAATTTAAATTTATGGCAGTGACGGCTGATGGTTGGCAGGTGGGCGGGGTCACCGGCGTTAACATCAAATTGGGGTATATTTTATTATTTTTTGTGATCGAAATACACCCCACTGCTGGTTAAAAAAATATATGAATTATACAAAAATTCCATTAAGCAAACGGATACGCGATAATTACAGGGTTATAAATATATTTATTATCTTGTTATATTTTATGTTTATTTTTATTGAAAAATGTTTTAATCATTTGACTATGTAACTATTTTAATCAATTATTTATTTGTTTACCTAATATTTATGTTTTATGAAACAGTAGCTTACCTCCTCACTGTTGAATATAATTAAGTATTTTAAGAAGACTAGAATTAGGCGAATTTAAAAATGAAATTCTTTTTATGAGTATACAGATAAAAACACAACCGTCATTTATGTTCTAGTGTAATCATCTTAATTTTATTCAATTGAAGTATATTCTATTCGTGTGGCTATATTGCGCACTTGTAACATTAATAAATATAAATATTGGTATAAATTCATGATATAAATATTGGCTGACTTAAATACACGTCACAAGTCTGCTTACCGTATGAAAATTTGTTCTACGCTTGTGTACGGTAGCGAATATACACGATGGAGACTTTACTGGACTTCGAGATGAATGCTTGTGTCGTATATTGTGGGCTTAATTTCGTAAGAAATATGGACTTATTGATTATGAGAGTTACATAGTAGCACCCTTTTACGTAATTGGTCATAGATAGACGTTGGAACTGGTTAGATTATGAGTCGCGGATGCCTCTAGAGACCTTCAATCCTGCTTGTTTCTTTTTTTGATCAATGGGATTTACTCGGTGGAACTAAGAGATGCTGGCATACTATTTGTGGAAGAAGAGCAATTGGCGGGTGACAGTGAATCACGAAGACGCCGCGTGTTAGCCATATATAATATTAGTTTGTCTTATCTTCGTAAGTCTACGTTTTTTGCGCGTAACTTCAAAAATGTAAAAATATTAAAGATTCCCAACTTCTTTTAATACATGTAAACTGTTGCTAGATGCAAATCTATTCTTTGAAAAACCTTTAGTAATGTTAATCTTGGATCTGCTTTTATAATACTAATATCTTCACCTGAGGCCTACTGCTTTAATTTATAGATCATTTTTTTAAATTAAAATTGACACTTTTTTTAATTTGACTGCATCTGACTATTGCAAGTAATGACAAAAATGTTTTTTAATATAGGTATGTAGTCGCAAAATGAATAAGGATTATCTTCTTTTTAATGGATATTCTCGCTGTTACCTTATCCAGAATTCCGAAATACTTTTTTCATTAAAATCTGTTTCAAGCAAATTAACTGACTCTTCTACAACTTCTTAAACACATTTCCGATTCAATTATTGAGTGTAAATAATTCTAACGATTACCATTTTTTATCTAATCGTCTAATCTACTATATTGTGAGTAGGATTAACAAACCTCATCGTTTTTCTAAATAATTGAAAGTCTATAAATGAAGATTCATATTATTTTCAACGTTTGAATCACAACTCTAAAGGTTAATTATTTTAATCGAAATTGCATCTGAGATTCAATGATATTTAAATATTAACCATACAAAAAATTGCAATTATTTACTATAAAATAATGATTATTTTCAAGGTAAAATAAAATATAATAATATGTATCCATGCTTGCCTGTCATTTTATGAAAATTAAAAGTTAATCAAGTTTGTATCACTAAATAAACGTAAAAATGGTTTTCATATCACTTTGCCAAAGCGACCTCCAATTGATGGTATGTGGGTAAATTATCTTTGGCTAATTGATTTATAAAACCGCGGATGCGCGCTGGATTTTTTCTCAATTTGATTACAAAATTATGCACAATTTCATTGTTAGAGCTCCGTACCATTTTATAAATGGATTATTCTTAATGTTTCAATTAAATAAATTACTTAAATAATCTATTTTATTACAATTATTTTTACAAAATAACTCTAGTGTTTTTTAATGCAATAAAATTTTAATTATTTTAAATATTTGATGTTTATCTGTGAATTTAGAATAATACGTATTGATACATATCTACTTTATCGACCATAATACTGTTCTGTTATGCACTGTCATAAAAAATTCAAAAAAATACTGGATTTTCGAATCAATTGAAATGATATTTTGTTTTTAATAAAAAATACAAAACAATATTTTGTTGATTAAACTCGTTTGACTGTTAGTAGCTAATGTTATAAAAGCTATTTTACCTTCAAAAAATTTTATTATCGTTAAACAATTTTGTCATTAGTTTCCATTCTAAAATTTGGAGTACCTATATGAAAATATTTTAAATCTCTCAACTTATATATTTGGAAAGGCTAATAAAAATAAGATGGATTTAGAAAATAGGTAGTAGTTTATCTTACCAATTTATTTTGTCCTACAATTAAATATAGTGAGATGGTGTGAGTAGGGACTGCAATTTTGGTATTACCGAAATCCCGATATTTGTAGTGTTTTTTCAATACCAAAATACCACCTTTGAAAATGAAAATATATAAATATTTCAGTACTGAAAATTCATCCAAAATCCAATTTTGAATGTACAATAACAATCAAATATTGTAATACAATTTTTAGATATAGATTGAAACAAATTAAATTTGCCAAGAGTTGTATTAATATTGAAAGGATCCAGGATTGATGAGCATTTCAATACTGTATCATTATTTTTCAAAAGTTATGTATGATAAACATACTCGCTTATTTTGATTTAATCGCCTAATATTGCAATCCTAATTGGTCGTATTTTTGCTTTGCTTAAACATTTTTTTTTGTTATATTGGTATTCATCCAATATTGCAATCCCAATCAATATTGAAATTTATGCCATTAGATAAAATCCATTTAAATATTGTAAAGTCCTATATACCTTTATCCGCAAACATTAAAGATGGAAGCCCAACTGTGTTTCATATTATTCGCCTTAGCGTCTTTATGGTTCATGGTTTCAAAAATAAATTTCATGATGATCAAATGAACTCTTAAGTTGTGAAATGAGCTAAGTAAAAAAACTTTTCGATTGTACTTTACTTAGCGGCTAAGTGAATAGCATATTTTTATTTTAGAGAATAAACACTATCACAGTATATTTTTACTAAACTCACTTCACTTTTAAGATAATATCAGGCATATAGAATATTATAACGCATCCAACTCATTTTTCCTAAAATATGATACCATTTGGCTTACTTCACAGCTCAAATATAAACAGAATTTAAAGCTTTAAAGCTGTCAATCGTTTTAAATAAAACGTTATTTTTACTCGTTTTAATCACAGTCTTCATGCCTTGTCTTGTTTCTAGTATACAGTCCTCGAAAACATATTATAATGTTATAATGAATTCAAGGGGTGTGTCAGTTTGTAAAATTACTTAACTCGGCATAATTCATATGCTAATATCCAAAAATAAATAATTCTTAGACGCAAATTATTTAATTTGACACTATCAAATTGATCCGGTTTACATGTTTCAAACGGACTTTTAAAAATTACGCGTTCGTAATACATTGCAGGCTACCTTCGGGCAATGTTTGCTATTAATCAAATCTAGTTTTTTCACGTCCATGCAACCATCTGCGAGACAATTATCCTGTCAAAAAGTTTTATTAATCAGTGCTCACTACGTCCATTATCACTTTATATGATAATAACGTCTTGTGAAAGTATTATCATACAACCATTTAGTGACTTACTTTTAAATCACACAATTCAGTGCTCGTATACTACGGCACACTGAAATTTCCCCCTGATTGTACGGCGCACTACAGACAGCTTATTTAGAACATAAACAAAAGTATTCTTAACCCTCCAGAGACGAGAGCTTTTTTCCGATAAAAAAAATATTTCCTAAGCCATATTGAAGTCACGGATAACTTTTATTCCTATCCAAAATTTAAAAAAAAAAAAACGCAAAGTCGTTGTATAGAAACCCCGCATGACTATATGGTCATGCTCATCCTTTTATTACCGTGTAATATTGAGTATGGACAGTAGTAAGGACAAAAGTGACCGTATGGGCTTGCAAACATTCGGGGTTGAAATATAGCTAAACGTGATTTTTTTAAAAATATTTACAATTTGACCTCTTTAGATCAACATAATTTCAAAACAAATATATTAGCAAAATAACTGTAAATAATTGTATGTTTTTATAAAAAAATATCTAACAGTTTCAAAAAGTAAATTAAAAAAAACGGAAATTCAAAAAATCACATGTGCTTTTGGAGACCGTTCCTGTTCCTACGGCTGATGACTTACTGTAGTCCGTACCCTTCTTAACCAAATATGAGCAAAAGCAACGATATTCAGGTAGAAAAAGTATGAATAGTGGGATCAATAGACAACGGTGTTTTGTGTGACCATATGGTGACGCTCGTCCTTGGAGGGTTAAACGATAGATAATTTTAGATAAGAAACTCAACATCTCTTTTGAAGTAATTAAAGGAAAATCAATGGATCTAGAAAGTGACACTAGTCAATCTTTTTAAGCTTTATTTCCAGCGAAGAATACAATGTTGGTGGAAAGGTTATCCAAAAAATGATTTTTATTTTGCCATTAATTTTTAATTTTTCGTGGAGTTGATATGGAAAGATGAGACTTAAAGAGGACTACTAATTAGCAAACTTTTATTGTTACGACTTAAGTTTGATGGGTAGAACGTAATGTAAACATTGATACATTCAAACACAATTCAATACATTAATTTATGAATTAATCTGTGCAGGGACTCTTTCCAGTAATTGACGTTAATCCAATCAGCTCTGTCTGGCTATTACTATTAAATTTCCTAAAAAATGTTTTTAATACTTTTTAGACTTATTTCTCATCTTAGAATAAGCCTAGAGTTGTTTTTTTTTAATGTTGATTGAATTGATACAACTGCATTAAAAATATGGGTAATAATTGCAATGTGTGTGGTGTCACAATAATTATCCAATATTTTTAATAAGAAATTTCGGCATTACGCCATCGTCGGATATATTTTTTTATTTAATTTAAAAAATATATCAGTCGTTAATATCTTACATTGCATTTGTTGACAATTATTTTTTTTCAACATTTTCACAGTAATATCGAAGAAACTACCTACGTTTTATGTGTTTTCCATTCGCAGTGTATAGGTATATGTTCCACATATAGAGCGGTAGTAAAATAAAAATATTATCATAATAGATTCTCGATATCCTTCATTTTTTTCTCCGTCAAATCTTTAACAAGTAATAATATTTTGCGTTTCCATTCTTGTCTCTCGTTAGCCTAATGTAATTGTAAAGATTTATTTATGTATGGTATCATCATTAATTCAAGAAGACGTCATTAATCGAATGCTGGTTGAAGCTCACAACTCAAGTTGAGAGTACACTTACATCTAATGGAGATCATTCCAAGAGGAAGCGTGTAACGAGAAATTAAAGTAATTTTATCGTTGCATAAATACAGACTATAAAGGGATATATATTTGGCTAAAATGAGGATGCATAAAGACAACTTATCGTGTACATTAACGTTATTAGCTGGCGATGCAGATGTAACAAATTTAAGTATATAGTATCAATAATCAGAGATTGAAAATGTCTATTTGTGACATGGAACCTTTGGCAACAGAACCAACCATATAAAACGATATCATTTTAACTTTTCCGGTTCTAAGCTCAAGAAATGCGACCCCAATACCAACATTTTATTAAATATCTATTTTAATATGGGTGATACAATGTTTATAATTAAGGTATTCTTATATCATAGTTTTTTGGACCTTTTGTAGTTTATATAAGTATGCGATAACGCGATTACGCTATCAGGCCATAAGCACCCGCGATAACGATCGTTCGTAAGATAGCTGAGAACACTCGTCAGTTGTCAATTCATATGTGTGCTGGGATGACGTCTTTTTTACGCGCAACTTAGAATATGATTATTTATTAAAAAACCACGATTTTTTATAAAAAAAATGTATGAGGAATGATGCAGAGAGATATTTTAAAGCTCTTAGACTATTTTTTTTTGAAATTCATAAGAATAAGGCCAATAATGAGGAAACCACTGGGGTAAAAAAAGACTCCCATCGGCAGAGACGTATTTTTCTAGTCTCCGAGCCGCGAGAGTTTTAACAGAGTGGGGAATCTAGGCAGTAGACATACCGCATTCGTCTTTAGATAATCTAAAAAGCCAAATTCAAAAAGATTCAATTACATATATATACTTACTCGGGTTCGTGGTGTAATGGTCAACGTCGTTCCGTTCTGTGACGCATCTCACGGGTTCGAGTATCAGTACGAACATTATTTTTTAATCGATTTTTCGATTTCTGTTTCGCATGCATGTTTGTGATATCTAATAAAATCCCACCCCGCCGTTCCAATCATAAAATTATCGGGTCGTAGCAAGAGAGATTATTTTACCACTAGTTATATCCTTCTGTCCCTACTCTCATTAAAAAAGAAAGGTTTAGCAACTGAGTAACAAACAGTTCTCGTAGAAAAACTTCTGTTGATATACCTCAATTAGGAGAACATATAGTTCACATTGGGATTGGAGTTTTACAGATTTATGAAAGAAATTAACTAAAAAAAAAATCTCATTCAGTTAAAGGGCCCACCATTTATGGTCATATACCTTAGGACCTCCACTTCAGCTCACCACTAGTTTCAGTTTCACTATTAGTATTACTACTTGGCTATAGTGAAGGATTTGAAATTTTAGATTTATTTATTAAGTAACCATTCTTTTCAAAAAAAAGTCATTGTTGTTTATCATGTTTAAAAATACGGCACGATGATGAAATGTATTATTGTGCACAAAAACGATATAAATAAAAGTCATGACTTACAGGCAATTATTGTGCAATACAAATATCAAATTTGCTTTAATGCTAGTGGACAGAGCAATTTTGTAGATACTAATTTTGTAATTGAAACATTAAAATCTAATTATTTATTTGATATCCATTAAAAACGAGTTATACCACAGAGAGCTATTTACAAAAATACGTAATAAAAAGTGTCCTCAGAATGGAAAAATATTAAATGGTATTTAATGACATTAATAAAATATACTCTAATCATCATTTCAATTTCCAACACGTGTTCTGTCCTAAAACCACATTTAACTCAAAACGGACAGTCTGGGACACAGTTGAACACGACTGAAACCTAATGTAGTTTGTTCAATGTCCAACGTAGCGAATCGAAGCCCCTGACGAAACCACCAGAAAAACCGTATACTGAGCTTTGAGAATAGATGCTTGCGTCGGATCATGGGGATGAGGTGGTTTGATTTCGTGAAGAACTCTTTAGGAACGTACAAGACCATGGAGAGACAATGGACTGGATAGGTCATAGTTTCTCAACCTTTTAAAGCCCGTGGCCCCCTTTTGAGTCTCAAATTTTTCCGTGGCCCCCCTATCCATAGTAATAAAATTCTCGGGGCTCGGGAAAAATTAAAAAATATACATTTATTTTTTAAAAAATACAACACAAAATTTTGTACACAAATTATTATTTAAAAATTTAAGATATTGACTGAAGGTGCTTGGTGGAATTTTAATAAATTTGAATCGTTCAAATTATGTACATTCTTACAGATTTTGTCACTAACAACCCGGGTTTCGCCTTTTGGCATCTTCAGGCGTTCATGTACACGGATGAACTTGAACTGACGCTTAGTAAATGAATGTTTCGTGTTTATATAAGAAATGCCTGGATACTATATGTCCTATTTTCTTTGATGTGGAAACTTCTTAAAGCTTTTTAAATTATTCAAATGGTTTTTCTTTCATTCCCATGTGTTTTGTATAAAATGGATATTAGTATTAGCGAAGCAAAACATATTAAGCACATGAGCTTCATATTGTCACGGGGTGATGAAAGAAATGCGTGGACAAGATAGTCAATACAATATTGTCGACACTTACTTTTAGATGCAGTTATTATGGTATCCCTAAATACCATTGGAAAATAATAGAAAAAGTATGTATAATACATACATTATTTCTGCTGCTATGTATAATTGTCCTACTGTATTCTATTTCATTTTAGTTCATTATATTTTGGGTGGCCGTGGCCCCCCTTAAGTCTGCTGTGGCTCCCCAAAACGGAAATTTTCTTCTGTGGCCCCCTTGGGACATGCTGTGGCCCCCCAGGGGGCCACATGGCTCCCGGTTGAGAAACGCTGGGATAGGTCACGTGCTGCGGATGTTTTCGGAGAGCCTTAATTCTGCCTACCTTTTCTCCCGACTAGTGGGATTTCGGCTTCCTGAACGACCGTCGGGTATTATCTATAGCAGTGCTTCGCAACTGGTGTGCCGCAAGGCGATGCTGGGTGTGCCACGGTGCGTGTGTCCAATAATCGGAAAAAAAACAAATAGTTTCAAAATCAAATAGTAAACTATAAAATATTTCTGAATACACTTGTCACATAGAAGTAAAAATAATTATTTTTTGGTTGGAGGAATATGTTATATGTATATCGACTGTGGAAAGGAAAAAGGACGTAACCCTCAATTTCCCAAAACAGCTTTTTTCGATAATCACAATGTATACAACTTGACACACGTTCTATCAAAAGGATGGAAGCTGAAAATGCCGAATAAGTATCTAAATTTAGCTTGTAAGATTGAAAAAGATGACCTTGTAAACAATTAAAACCAAGAAAAAACACTGAAATAAAGGGTTTTCCGAGACAATTTCTTTAATTAATATTAGGTTATGTCAATTAAATACTGGTTTAGAAGTATCCGTGCACTTCAAGGTTGTGTATAATTCATAATTTGCATATGTCACAAAATCATCAAAACACGTTTTTAGCGCCTCCTGTACAATTTGATATGTGTGGGTTACGTCCTTTTTCCTTTCCACAGTCGATATACATAGCATGTATACCCAAATCCATAAAATGTTTATTTGTTAATGTAAACTTTACCACTAAATGTTTGAAACATTTTAATAACCGATGCTGAAAATTCTTTGGTGCAGCCTTTTGACTGATGCTTTTTTTGTAAATAAATCTGAATAATCTGAAACTTTTCTTTTCAGATAATCTCCATTATGAGTACATGTGCTCTACATTGGTAGTGGACATGGTTATAAAAATATGGTTCTTTTGTGGTTTTTATCATATATAAACACAAACTAATGTAATTTATGTATATTATGCACATTTTTATTTGTAGTGTGCCGCGAAATTTTGGAGAACACGTCAGTGTGCATTGGAAGATAAAAGGTTTCGGAGCACTGATCTATAGGATTAACTCTGCGAAACTGGGGAATGCTGGAATCTCGTGACATGAAGATTGGTGCGAAACGGAAACATGGAAGTGCGACTATGGTCTATATAGGGATCAGATATAGCCAATGAAGAAGAAGAAAAATAGATTCATAATTTAATGTGATCGGGGCAAAGCAAAAACAAAACAAATTTATTTATTATTTATAAATGTTTTTTAATATAATTTAAATGATATGTCCGTATAACAGGAAAGAATCGTTCTTTTATGACATCAATTAAAAATTGATAGCTTGGTTATTCCACAGGTTGTTCAAAAATTGCGACACGTGCTTCGCTTCTTTGAGAAGCATCTTCAGACAAACTATCGTAAGGATATTTACGAATAAACTAAAACTTCCAGCTCTTTACTTATAAAAATACAAAATGGATGTTGGGTATTTTTTCAAATTCTTACTGGACGCTAGTTGGGGGCAAGATGCAAACACTAATATTAATAAGTACTAATGAGAACGGGTGAATCCCGAAGGAAATATTTTTTTCAATGGTGAGCCGTTTTTACTAAAGTATCATTTTTGTTAATGATTCTATTAACGTTTACGGAGGTCATGGGCTCGAATTCTAGTACGGACAGTTTTATAAATTGATTTTTCAATCGATTCATAAATTTCTGTTCGAAGGCATGGATGTATGTGATGTCTTGAATTACCCCCCTCCCACCCATTCCATCCTATAAACGGGGCGTATCCTAGCTCTTTCCTTCAATTCCTACTCTCTTTGGAAAAAGAGAGGTTGAGCAACTGAGTAACAAGCAGTTCTCGTAGAAACACTTCTGTTGAGATAAACTCCATTAAGAGTCCATATGCTCCACATTGGGAGTGGACATGATTAAAAAAAAAAGGTGCATATAATTCTCAACATTTGAATTGGATTGGGCTTAACAATTTTTAATTAAATTTAATAAAAAAATCTTTCAGATATAGATTAAATTGTGTAATAGTACATACATTGAATTATTCTGTTTACCCTACGAAGCATGAACGTGTAAGTCTTTGAATATTTAAAAAGGTTAATTAATATATAAATTTACGAGTAACATGTAAATAAGATAAGAAATGATAACACTGTTTTAATATGCGTACAAGATACTTTATTATTAATAATAATAATAAAACAATTCATAAATATAGCCCGAACAACAGGAATATTACTACTACATTATTTTATTAATTCGTAACTAAAAGAAAAATAATAATTAAAATTGATACTACAACAAAAAAATCAAATTCATTTTGTACACATTTTAAATTAATTCTAATTATTGCAATGTATCAACCTAATAAACTGAAAAAATTAAGTACCTTTGTCTAAAAATACTTATTTTATATCTATAGTACCTTTTAACAACTAATATAAATAAATATAAAAGCAACATTAATTTGTTAATTAACTATTTATAATAACTTCGTAACAAGGACGGATTTTTAATTATTTTATTAAAAACATTATTCAATCAATCATATTTTTTTTACGAAACGCTATTAATTATGTTTTATATTACATGTAAAAAAAAACACCTTGTCTACGGTATGTCAATATTTTTTTACCAGTTGATGTATGAATCATTTTCTGTCTCTTTCGATACTAAACAATAAATTGAATAATTACAATAATTTTACAAGTGAAGTTTTAGAAGTGGTATTTCATTCAGGGTATGTCTTTTATATATTATTAATCTAAATAAATTATAATATTTTAACACACTTTTAATATTCTTTGGGAAAGGAAAAGTATGATAATCGGTTGTTACATTCCATTAGATGGAATAGATTATAAACAGTATTACAAGATGTATTATGAAGTTCAAATAATTATTTGAAATGATCATATTGATATTGTGATTAATATTAATTGATGATTTTATAAACACCCTGCATTAATAAAGTTTTATATAACAGTTTTTATTTCTCAAAACTGGGCAACAAACAACTCTTTAAATATGAAACAAAAATCGTTTTCAAATTAAATTAAGATTTAAATGTTTTGATTATTTTATAAGCATTATATTAGGTATATATAATCCAGGGCTCGAGCTGAGCCATAGTTTAATATTAATGATTCATACCTGCTTAGTAAATTAGCGAGATATCTCTTGATTGTATTTGATAATAATTATTGTCAAAAAAATATGGACAATATCAATGAAAACATGGCGATTAATATATGTGATATTATTTGTTTCATCTTCCATTCATTCATTCATAGAAACATATAAAGCTTATTTATATATTTAGGACGGACTATAATATTTATCAATAACTTAACAATGTAAATATATAAAACCCATTTATCACGTGTTAAAATTAATTTACAAAAATAATACTCACAACAGGTATTTAACAACTAAAAATTGTTTTACTTTTATTTAATGGTGAAAATATTAACAGAAAAATCAAAATCAAGCTGAATTAGCAATTCGATTTATAATTGATAAATATAATTCGTCAACATTTTCTATATAATTGAATGAAAAAAAAAAATATATTTGTATCTGAATTCGATATGAATAAAAAAAATGTTTTCTGTGAGGTAACCTCTGATAATCACAGGCTTCTACTGCTAAAATTAAATATCTATATAAGTGTTATTATTTGAAAAAAATATTATTTTAGGTGCACTTTAACAGCGTATGTTTGAACAGTATTTATTGAGGGGGTGGCTAAATTTACAGATAGTTCACATAGTAAGTCACATTTGATACGTTTTTATGATAATTAATAATTCTGTATATAAATTCAAATAACAAGTACGTTTACACGGCGCAATATACACCATCGGTAAAACAATTGAATACTGATTAAATTTCACCATACAATTTAAATTTGGAAAATTGATGTAAAAAGTTTACGTTTTCGTCATTAAGTACAAAATCTGACAGTGATTTGAAAATGGAACGAATTGCTTAGTTGCTTATGTTTTCGGAAAACAAAAGCTGTCAGCCTACAATATAATATTACGAAATTGTATTGGTCATGGAATGTGTTGATATTAAAGGTATAGTTGGTATTTTATAGCTCTTAATAAAAGCTGGTATGTCGTGATATTTAATTTATGGTGCATCTTACAGGATATAAGAAATTAATTAACCCTATCTAGGTGATCATCGTTTACCGACAACATAAATAAAATCAATTTAAATTAAATCAAAATGGGGAAGATAATCAAAACTTCAAAAAGTGTCAATAACTGGTGTAAGATAAATTCCCCATCCCCCCAAACATTCAGCTGATGAGATCTCCGTGTCCATTTTGCCTGAGCATCTCTAGTTTAAGTTCATGCTCTCTGGCTTTGAGCCTCAAAGCTGCTATGCTTGAACTTCTTCTATCTACATCAGGAGCTCCCGGAGACGATCCGCCTCCTGGTGATAGCGGTGGAGAAGGAGTAACGTATTCTGGAGCCGACCCTTGCACCATTTTTGGTCGTTGCGCTGCTGATATATTGGCTAATAGTGTCTGAAATGAACTCGCTGCAGCGGGGCTGTAGAGGTGGCTCATTCCTGGTGGGAACAGCGGTGGTGCAGCTCTATGGAAGGGGTGTCCAGATGTTAAATAAGACGGTGGGAGTACTGGCCCAGCTGAGTGCATTGGTGGGTAGCGAAATGATGCCAGAGAAGCTCCGTCGAATGGTTTGCGAAATCCGAAGCCTAAGTGCGTGAAGGGATTCGGTAAGGCTGTTGGTTGAGGAGGAGCTGGTGAGCCTCCTGCCATGTAAGGGTTGTAAGGGTGTCCCTGGGGACCAACTTTTTCTTGTTTGCGCCATTTAGCACGCCTGTTTTGGAACCACACCTGAAAATAAAGAAACTCAATGTTAGTGAATTCAATATAAAGTATATTAAATTTATTTCTCACATTTTATTTACAGGAACTTAAACCACCACATAATTTTTAAAATATGCATATCACTTATTTTTTATAGTAAATCAATACGCTACAAATGTTCTAGTATTTGGAAGAAAACATATACCATTCATCAATGAGAAAAACTTAATTTTTTTTACAAAAAAATGTTATTAATCGTTTGTTAACTCTCTATGGGAGAACCAAGATATTTACCTGTTATATTGTATTATATTTTGCTCATACTACAAACATAATATTTGAAATACATTTCTTTTAAATTCGACTAATAAACACAGTCTTATAATAGTTATCATTTATGTCATATAAATATATTATTTTTAAGTTCTACCAGTTGTTTCCGAGTATTCAGTCCCAATTTGAAAAAAGGCACTCGGTTGCTTCGTCGTGAACCGATCAATCACAAAAACGAAACGTCATAAATATTAAAAATGCCATTAATACCTATATTATAGTAATTGGTATTAATTTTACTTCAATCTGGTTTCTAAAAGATTACAGCAATATTCCATGGCAGGGTTACCGATTGTCTATATCTCGTTTTTGTTGTATTTACTATCTGTCATTACTTTTTTTAAATTTCCGACCAATTTGTGTTCTATTTTGTTTATCATAGTCGCCTGTGGTACTTGATTTTTAAATCAAAGTCAATATTGATTTTAACAGTTGATGTAATACTTGATTCTAGATCAGGGGTGGGGAACCTTTTCTTCTCTAAAGGACGCATTCATTTTTCTGATTCGACATAAGGCCGCAGTAAATATTAACTTAGGAATGTTTGGCCGGAAACAATTTCATGCCAATTTCTAAAGCCCAGAAATTTGCGGATTTCCCAAAATTACCAGCGTAGAACATTTTTTTGTTTTTTTAGGTCTTCCAGAAATTTTCAAATCCAAAATCTCAGGAATTTGCGATTTTACAAAAATTTACAGAATCACAGAATTGGCCAGAAGGCTGCACCAGAGTAGCCAAAAGGCCGCAGGTTTCCCACGCTTGTTCTAGATACTTCTGCTTATTAATTATGAATGACTAAATCATCGCTAAATAACTTATATTATATCAAATCAGTGTTTCATATTATATTTAGTTATTATAGCGTTAATAATTTACAGAAAGTTTTGACTTAATAAATTACATCAAATTACGATTTAGTTAATGTTATAAGTGTACCTATCACTATTCTTGGAGGAACGGCATTCAGACTGAAAGGATCAGGACCAATTTCACTCATCAAGAGCAACTTTTTTACTAAAAAAAACATAATACATTATATTGTATTGTTGCATGGTGAAGACAATTTTGTTATTATTAATCATTCCTTAATCTGATTAGTAGCTTTCACAATAAAAAAATACTGAGTATAGAACTTGCACCGATAACCATGTATGTGTATTTTGAATTTAATAACGTCATTTAAAAAAAAGGCACAAGAAAGTGATATTGGCACAACCCTAACAAAACGTCTCTAAGGCGGACGTGTTATATTTTATTTGCATTTTACACGATAAATTTTATTTACAATTATTAATAATTATAAGTTATTAGAAGTAATCAATTACGTTACAGCACATAAACTAACGTAAATTCAGAATAAATTAAGACTGCAGTAAAAATGAATAACGCAATTATTGCAAGAGATGGTGGTTTTAACTATTTTAACTTGCATAAAATATGGATTAAAAATAAATCATTTATATTACCCTCATCTGACATATTATAATAGCTACAGTACTAAAATCATCTTTGCGTAACCATATTAAACAATTATTGAATTTGCAGAATATCTAATTAAATTAATAGCCTTTCTTTTACTGTTATTAAGCATAAATATTATCATATATGTTTTATAAAATTTATTGTCGTATTCAAATTTATATAATAAACAAAATGAACTTTAGTTATTTATTACCCAGGGAAACTCGTACCAAATGCTCATCAGAGTAAAATATTCTCTGCTGATTCTGATAATATTAGTAAAGGCATCGATTCCAAATGTCGATAATTTTCTTTAATTTATCTTTCTGGTTTATTGTGCTTACACCAGAGGGTATTTTACACATGCAATTAAAGAGTTTACTGATGTGCTGTAAAATTGTAGAAAATATTTCGTTTAGTGAGGTTATTCACTTTTCTTGGGTAAAGACATTTAGTAGACTAAATTGATTGGACTTTTTTTACGTTAAGAAGGACATTAATGCTGAAACGTCAGCCAGAGAGACATTAATTGAAAAAATAATATATTAATTAAAATAAACAGAGTTATTCAAGTAATTAAATAAATCTAGTTTTCTTCACTGCAAACTTTTAATGCAATTTCTTTTACCGCCATATTGAGATGGTGGTTTTCCAGTGACCTATAAAATATCTTTTTTTTTAAATAAATTACTTAAAACAATCAAAGAATCATTATTATTTTTTCTTAAAATGCAATAATGAAAAAAAAAAGTTAAAAACATTATATGTCATTTTTACAGAAGTTCCAGCATTGTTCTTCAATTAATAATATCCACTAGCCCATTTCACATAGATCATCATTTTATGCACACGATAATAAAAATAAAAATTCAGAATTATTGTTATCAAATAACTCTTCTGATAATAAATAAATGAAAACTTAATTACACCTTCCCAAATTCTATTATCGTTAAATTTAGAAGGTGTCTACGAGTTCACAGACTTACGAAAATGACGTTTCCTGTTTAAATTATTATCTTTAAGCCAAATCCGTTAAGTAAGCCCATCCCACTTTCAACATTCAATTAAATACAACTTCTGTAAAGATTGTAATTATAATCAACGGCTCATTTTGTTTCTCGCTTTTCTATGTTAATTATTATATCGCGTTACGGCCCAAACAGTGAACAAATCTAATTAGCTGTTTTTTTTTATTATGATACCGATTACTTACTGCCTGCTTTTAGTAATAAGTTAAATGATAATAGTATATTCTAGCGGTTTTCAAACGTTTTGTTTCGCGGTGCCCGTAATGTATAAATTAATGTGTTCTACAACTTACAGCCACTAGATTAAATATATCCATTATTATACTCGTCCGCCGACGTCAAATAAAGGTTGACAGGAATTGGTGAAAATTGGGAATTTCGTGAAGCTGCAATATTAACTGGAACATCCAATTATTAAAAATTATTCGATCGAATTTTTTAAATTATAACATACCAGTCTTCCATAAATTATTACTAATTATTATATTTTTTGTCTAAAATGAGTTAAATAATAAAAAAATAAATTGTTACCTTCTTCATATCTTGTTTTCCAAAATTTACTATATTATATTAGTTATGGCAAAATTTGGTAGCGCGCATTAGCGTTAAAAGTATTTTCGTATAATTAATAGCTTATAACAATTCAAAAATAATTATAGTATTTATATTACACATTTCTTCATAGTACAGTATTAAATATTATAACATTCGATAACAATAAGTCAATGTTTTTATCGCAAAAAAACGTATAATTTATTGTAAACGTTAATACAAATTCATTTAATTAGTATATGATAACATATATAATTGTTTTCTGATAAGGTAGCATTATTTGTATATTTAATAAATAACTTTCTGATTACCTACATATAATTATGTCTCTTAATAACTTGAATTCTCCGATTATTATGCTAATATTGATATTTAAGTGTTACCATAATATAAATGTGTACCAACGGAAAACTCTTGAAAAAAGAACAGCGATTACTTGCATATTACCGGCTGTATAGTGAGTGCATGCACTGCAAGTACCCAGGTACTGGTATCTAGATACTCGAGTAGTGAGTAGTTATGCTAATGAAATGTACTGATAAACTAATTACTTCGCTTGTCGAATGCAATTACGCGATACAGGTGTTTTGCACGATAGTTCGCTCGGAAAAGTGACGGAAAACACACGGACATCGTATGATAAAACAAAATTTAATATAAAAATGGTTTAATGACATTTTCTACGAGTTAAACTCAATTTAAGCATTTTTTTTATGTAATCATGACCATGAAAACCTAGTCATCAACCAAAATTCACGACATTTGAAAGCCAGATTTTTCGACTTGGTAACCCGGTTTCAGATATAAGAATTAATATGGATTTTTTTTATTATTATTCAATTAATAATGTTAATATTTTTACTTGAAATTGTTTTGGTTAGAAATAAAATGCGTAGTTTAATAGTCAGTATACATTAATGAATCCTTTAAAAATCTTAGATTTAGGTGTATTTCTTACAATATTTAGGTAAATCTTTTAGTGTTTTACATGGCTGCAATTGTCGAGAACGATATAAGTATAATTAATCCATCGCCGAATAGAAAACACTGGACAATATGCAATGTTTTAAAAATCCATTTTTTTCTTTATTAAATTGCCATTTTTGTGAAACCGGGTAGTCGGAAGGCACTGTACTATAATGATTATCCGATGATTCCAAAACATTATTAGTTTTTTTCTCGACAGTTGTAGTAATAAAATTTTTAAAAAAATACAGCCTGGAAATAAAACCTGCAACGATTTTCAAGCTTAAATACATATTAAAAAATAAATCAATACTTCAACAATAAATCATAAGAAAAATCGTAAAGAATTGGTTTTGAAGCATTATTTATCAGTTATTGCACAGCAAACGAGAATAAAAAAAATACTTAACTAGACATTTTTTTATCTAAGAAGTTATTACCAGTAATACATCTGTTAACTATTATATTTATGCATAAGATAAAACATGCTAACATTACCATCCAATTTATTTTTAATGCGAAGTAGTTGCTTTATTTTTTATTCGTTTATTGAAAACAAAAAGGTTGGCGTAGACTTACATATATTATAATGCATAAATGCACCCACCTACTGTGTCATTGAAGGTATAGTCCACTCAAATTATTAATGACTGTACATAATACAATAAAGGCCTGTATAATTACTACTTTCGCTAAATAACAGCAGATGTTGGACAGCGGTAAATTTCAATTAATTTTTTAATTTTGCCAACTCATAACGCTAATATATTATTATTGAATCTATCAATTTAAATAAGCAGTATTTCATTTTATATTATTGGGTAATATTTAACAATTTTAATCGAGTCAAAAATCTAGTCTTAGATTGTGTAACAAAAAACACTGGTAGTTATTTAGTAGTTGGTTGTTAAATATTATGTCAAATGTCTTTTTTAGAAATTTCATTTTAATTATATAATTAAAAATAAGCAATGTGTGTCGACTATGAAAATATACACGAATAATATCATATGTATACTTTCATATTCATATCAATATTCGAAAAAGAAAAACATTTTTATTCTGCTTTGAAAACTTTTGATTTCGGATCTTGTACGGATAGAAGAATTATCAGAACTAAGTTTAGACATAAAATATCTGAACTTTCATGTCTTTGTGAACCTTTATATTGCAAATCAAAAAATGCACTATTTCAAGTTTTTGAAGAGAGGAAGCATAATTTGGTCCATTTTACAATTGTGCTGCAGCTACTGTAGGTGATCTAGAGACAAAAAGAGAGTTTGCGCGACTGATTAACAAGCAATTATCTTAAAAAAAACGTTGTTGAAATACCTCCGTTAGGAAACAATACGCTCGACATGAGGATCGGACATGAACTAGTTAAAAAAACTTTGACAAAAAGTGAGTTCCAGCATCTTTTTTTTTTAAAGCATTAGCGCTAATTATAAATTCTTGGTGTAATGAAATAGTTAATAGTATTGACAATAACAGTCAGAAGTTTTAAAATTAAAGTAGCTTTATGCGATTGTATTTTTTCACCGCCAATAAAATACTTACTCTTTGAGAGAAAGTTGGCCCTGATCACAACCATAATGAGCAGTTAATAATTAATCATTTAACTTAATAAATATGTTGAGTTTTTGCCAATTTATTAGTTTCTGTATTATAAAAATATTTTATTTATAACCCATCTTTTTCCACACTATCGATCACCATCATCATTTTATTCAACTCATGTAAAACTAAATGGTCGTTTTAATGTAAATTTATCTAACACAGCTGGTTAGTAATTATATTTTTTGCGAGATTTTTGCAAATACCGGTGGCTATATTTCTTATTGTTACAATAAGTAATATAGTCATATTTATTATTGTTTTTATAACAATATAAAAATATTCATAGCGGTTAGTTTGCGATATGTAGAACAATACAGCAAATTCTATAGAAGTAATTAAAACTTAAAGGCGCCATTAATATTAACTATTACTACGAGGTGTCATAACATTTCGCAAGTGTTGCTAGCCGCTATTATAATAATTTATAATGTTAAGTAGATGTGCTTCTTTAGTATGCGTGCAACGGGCATTGGTGTTGGTAATGGCGGGAAACGGGTCTAAATGCTTTATTTTTGAATTGCAATAATTTACATGCCTGAGACGGAAATGAGATAATGCGATTTGCACACCGTAATATTATGTCGGCGCCAGTGATGTATCTAGGATATAGGCAATAAAAGCGTTGTTCCTGTTCGTTAAAACTCTTCTTCATATCCGTAGGACTTGGAAAACAGGGGTTCCCGACCCGTGGGGAATTCTTCACTGGGAGGGGGGGGGGGGGGGGATTGAGAGTTACAAGGGAAAAAATGTTGAATCGCTAGAATGTTGTTTTTTGTAAAGTATCTATATATTAATATTCGATAAGGTTTGTACGCCCGTCTGTCTGTCTGTCTATCTGTCGGTCTGTCGGTCCACGATTTCGCCTTTTCGATGACGTCAAGAAAGCAAACTTAAAGATTTCAAATATTCTAAAAATTATATTATTTACAATTTAAATACTGCAGGGGTTTCGATATATGTCCCGAAGACTATTTATTTTTCTACGAAATAAATTTGTTAGCAAACTTAAACATTTCAATTATTATAAAAAATATATTATTTACAATTTAAATACTGCAGGGCTGTCGATATGTCCCGAGGTCTATTTCTTTTCTACGCAATGTATTTGTTAGCAAACTTAAACATTTCAAATATTCTAAAAAATATATTATTTACAATTTAAATACTGCAGGGGTGTCGGTATATGTCCCGAAGTCTTTTTCTTTTTCTTCGAAATATATTTGCTGGCAAACTTAAACATTTCAATTATTCTAAAAGTAACATTATTTACAATTTACAATTTATTTTTCACGCCAGTAAGTTAGACTACTTAAAAATGCGACAAAAATCCCCCCCCCCCCCCCCCGTTGAGATCAACGGGCTTACAGCTAGTCATTTTAAATACAACATGATATGTTGTTCAATTATTTTTATAAAATCATTTCACTTGCACATAGACGAAATTTTTGAATAACTACCTCACCTAGTAAAAAAATATCTCAATATACCTTTTAAGTTTGACTATCTTGGGTAGGGTAGGAATTATATTCTGAATGTAGGTGTAAGAGGGGAATGAATCGAATAAGGTTGGGAGCCCCTGACTTAGAATGAGGGAACTTATTTACTGCCTCGAAGCCGAGTGTTCAATTATGTTGAGCTTTTGTCTATTCTATGGACTCGAACGGAAACGTTCATAAATATTTTTAAAAATCGATTTGTGTTTTAAGGGAATGTATGTCGTGATGTTTTAATTCTCACCTATTGTCTGATACTGAAAATTTTAAAGAATATATATTTAGCGGTATATATAAAAAATCCATATCGTACCAAAAAAATAATTTTTATAACGTAATAAGCTGACGGCTGTAAATTTTTTATATCGAAAGTTTTATAAATAACATTTTCTAATAAATATTTAAATATCTAATACTCGATTCTAAAATAAAATAGCAATTATTGTTTCATATATTTTTTAGATTGAGAATTCAAGAATCCAGCTGCGATGGACCACTTAAAACCCTACGATTTCCCCTGTTAATTAGGTCTAGTTTTGAATAAATATTTTTAATACACCTATTTTTTTAGGTGGCGATATCAAAACCAGGTACGGATCTGTTATTTGCAGTGCATTTCTTATCTCAGTGCAATTAATCTCTTTCAAAATAATAATAATGCATTGGCAATCTAATCTGGTAGGATGATAGACAGTTAAACAAATTGACTTATTGCTTCCAATAGAAGTTAACCTCAATAACAATATAATAACATAAATTACGGTTATATTTATTAAACTATATCTTGAGTGTGGAGATAAATTCTATGAAAAAATCTTTTAAATTAGCTAATTTAATAAATTGCTTTAATTTGTTTCATAAACCAAGAGTATAAATCTTGTTATAAACAGGGCTGTGAAGTCGGAGTTGGAAAAATCGGATTTTTTTTTTAAATACATTGAAAAATTATTAGTGTATTCATCATATTAATTGGTGTAATTTACTAGAATTATTCTAGTAACTAGAATGATCTGATCTGTATACAGATATGTAAGTTAAACGAAAAATATTGGAAACGTCAATTCGGAGTCGTAGTCATCTTATTTTACCCGACTCCACAGCCTTGCTTTTAACATAGGGGCACTAAATATTCATGATTGACCCTGTTTTTGAACAGACTTATTTCTGAGGCGTGTGGGCTTCTAATTCGAAAAATTTGCATATTTTTCAATTAAATTTATTGAAAGGTGTAATACCTCGACTACTAACAATGCTTTTATTATTTATTCAATACATTAACGTCTGATTACACGCCATTTTTAATGGTCTTTGGCAGTTTCAAAGCGTAAATTAAAATTGAAAAAAAAATGTGCTTTAATTGAATTACTTTAAACCTCCTATCTTAATTAGTTTCGAACGATTAATGATTGAAATTTTCCATTTTAGTCCGACGAACCGGGGAGTGTTTCGCTTCTAAGAATTTAAATTTCTTTGTATGGTAATATCAACTTGAATTAATATCAATTAAAATTGATTAACTTTCAGCTGCGAATTAATATGACTTGATTTTTTTAAAGTGTTGAAAGTTGTTTTCAATTTCCGTAATTGATATTTCAATGCATTCACTGTTTATTGTTTTATTACATTTTAATTGTTTTTCAAATAATTCAACTTTTTTTTTATTGAAATTTTACCCAACTTATGTGTGAAAATACAAAACTAAAATAGATTTCTGAGCTATTTTAATTAAATGGTCGAGTACCTACTTTTCCAAAAAATATTTAAGACTATTGAATTTAATATTAAAATTTTTCTACCATACAATTTGCGATATTAAAGATTTTTTAAATTATACGGATATTGGTGATCTGGCGATCTGCAAAGTAATTCCCGCAAAGTAACTTACTAATTATATTTTCAACACCCAGCAATACCTATCATATTGAATTATGTCTTATAATAAAACAAGTGTTTTTACCGTTTTATAAAACAATTAGTAACTTTTAAAGTCATGTATTAATTTATAAAAAAATATATCAGTGGTCCTCTGAATTTAGTGATCCGTGAGAACAGAAAGTCGTTATGTCATTTAACGGTTAGATAGGAAGTTCTTGAAATTATTGATCATTTAATTTAAATAAAAAGTTTTTTTTATTTTTTATAAAAAAAATATTTTAAAATCTGACCCTTTTTAGTTTTACTGGTACCGGTTTTACATACATAAGCATACTGTCAATTAATGTAAAGAATATGTAATGAAAAAAAATATGCTTATTGTAAGATTCTGAATCCGTATTATAATAATTATGTTCGACATTACATATCTTTAATAGGTTGATATAACAATTTATAAACTATTTAAAATACAGTAGTAGTGAGAAAACTGGTGTGATCAAGTATCGATGAACAAGAAAAATGCTGTTTTAATTTTGAGCTTACATCCTGGGGGTATAATAATAACGGTAGCCGTGTGAAATTAATATCGATTTATTTAAGGAAAACCGATAATTTACTAATTGGGAGACCGCCACAGGCTTCTGGAGAAAGTTTTATGAAGTATAACCAGTCGCCATAAATATATTCGATTTATTAATTTGCTGTTTTTAAAGAGGTAAATATTATTATTTACCACATGGCAATTATTTTACGACACCATACTTATCGATAATACAGGTATGAAACATTTTTTCCATTAATGAAGTTACTTATATCAAGTTTTACGTTTGCAAGATTATAACGCAAAGAATTAATTAAAAATAATTAAATTAACTAACGGTTTAATCTTATTCGATAGCATTCTCACTGTATTTTGGACTCCTTGCAAAGGTAAGCCTTAAAATGCATCTATAAATAAGACCATTTTAACCCTAAGTGCAGATATTTATGTCTAGTGCTTTTTTTTTAAAATTGTGGAGCTATAATGCAAAACTAAATGAGCGATATTGAGTTAGATATGCAGATAGGGTAATTCAAGCATAATTAATCGACTGGTATTATTAGTTTTACGATAAAATGTTTAAAACACCGTCGTTTTTCAACTTGAAAATCGTATTTTTCTGCAAAACGTACTATTTCCAACGAGAAATCATCTACATTTTCTTGCAAAACGCACTATTTCTATGTTACGGCAAAGTGCACTATTTCCAATAGAAATTTGAGCGGAGCAACAGTTTTTTTTTGCAAAACGCATTATTTGTATTAAGTTGTCAAATGTTCGCAAATTTGACTGTTTATTTTAAACATTGTGATCTGCTCTGAAGACAGTAAGGGAAAGGATAGTATTTTTGTTTATTCCTGACAGGAAACCATATCAGCAGAGGACCAAAGTAAGGACCAAATCAAAATCGAACAGACGGAATTTATTGTATGATTTTTAATTTATTCAATCATAATATTATGCTTGTGATGTTCGCTATAGTTTTTTGCCTCTACTTGATTTTTGGAAATAGTACGTTTTGCATTATAACACCACAATTAAAAGTTAAAATTTTGAAAATCCTTAAGTCCCGAAACTGATGCAGCGTTATGAAGAAGAATGTATGAAAAGAGACTTGTCTATTATTTATTTAAATTTTGCGGATCGTAATACCTTGCTTTTTATACTTTATTTTAATGAAGTTCTACCAATTGGATGCAAATTAAATCAATCCAAATTATACGCATTGTTTGATAATGTATTTTTTTTCTTAAAGTGTTAGTAAGTGCCAACATGTTCAAAATGAACTTTATTATATTTGTAGAAATGACAAGCTTACATATAATACGGTGTATCGAGAGTATCTTACAGACAACACTGTATACTGTATAGAGACATTTATTAATGTGTACTTGCTAGTCTTAAATCTGTTAATTACTACGTAAAGAACCAGAAATTCAATAATGCGGCTCAACATCTTTTTGTTCTCAGTTTCTCCATATAAAAGCGTCCATCTTAAGCGATTGTAGGCCTTTATTTAATTATCCCCTCGGGCGGGGGAATGTCCCACTCCTCGGTACCCCAACCCTCCGACGTTTAATTTTTACTTTAATTGTTTTTGCTTTTCTTCTTACAGGATTGCGGTTCTTGGCCAGAGGTGGCAAACACCTGTTATTGTATCTAAAAGCTATTCATAATTTTATAATTTCATTTAGATGTTCCTGAAAAAGATCTTTGTAATATGATGAAAAAGTGTGCTGAATTTTAGCAGAATTATTTCAATTAATAAAGTTGTATATCATTTTGACATACAGAAATGCTGTTTTTTTTTTACTTAAGAATATTTATTTACCTAAAGGATTTTTTTAAGCTGTACAATACATATACAAAATTGGTAAGTTTTACAGATCAGTTATTCAAATTCTTATAAATATGCTATCATAAAATCATATGGCCAAACGAGGTTTGTAATATTTTATTGACAGTTAATAATCGGCCCATTAGAGGTGAAATGAGTCAAGTGGTGGTTTAGAAAAAAATGTTAGATGCGTTGTAATATTCTACTCGTCGTAAAGTATCGTAAAAAATTTTAAGTAATGACAGTTAATACACATTTTAATAGTGTTTATACTTCGTAAAATAAAAATACGTAATTCACCAAAACACCAAATAAAAACGTAATTGTAAAAGGCCCAATTGATTTATCATGTGCACTAAAATATTATTCAAAAAGAGAACAAAACTAATTTAGTTTGCAAACCAAACGTTTAGCACTACAGTCGCATCTCGTCATCAAACGTCATCATTATCTCCAATTAGCAGCCTCGGTCCTTCTTTCTGAGGAATGTCTTCTCCTGATTAATGGAGGTTTTTTAATGTCGTGACGACTTGTCTTCGTGTTCCAGGTCTCGTTTTGCGTTTATTGATGGACCTTGTCGACATTTTATTGCCGAGCATCCATCATATTATGCGATTTATGCCAAATGCTTTGAGATACGCTTTTATGTCGGTCGTTGCACTAAAACACGGGATATGAATTTATCGGAGACAATTTATGGCATCTTTTATATTAATAATTGCCTTTCAATTAAGTTTATTTCACGTAGCTATGTGTGTGTAAGATTATTTAAGTTTAAGAAAACATATTACTATATAGTAATGTTAAATTTATTGATAGTTTCGGTTCATATGGTAATTTTATATGTAACGTGGTTATTATAGTACAATTAAAATTCAAAGAAGTATTATAAATATGATAGTTATTAAATTATATATTAATATTGAAACATGTCGATTGACAGTTTGTTAAATCGTATTTCTTCTTGTTTCCTTTACGAACCGTTACATTCAGATGTATTCTGAATTTTCAATATCTCTATCTTTCATTAAGAATATTTAACGAAGTATTTTAGTCACTGTAATTGTGACTTTTTCCTTTTGATCTTTGAATAATCACGATATAATTTTCTTTTCCTAATATATAATATGATTCCTATATGTTACTACGTTTTTAGTTTTATTTTAACAAAAATAACACTTTTAATTATTTGTTAATAATTGAAGTTTCACGTTGGAAAAACCAAAAAAAAAAAGTACGAGCGAACATTGAGTTGAATATACTGTGAATTTATATATTAATTTCAATATTTGAAAACATGTGTGAATAATTCAAATTTATGATACGTATACATATCGACTGTGGAAAGGAAAAAGGACGTAACCCACAGTTTTTTAAAAACAGGTTTTTTTCGATAATCACAATGTATCAAACTTGATACACGTTCTATCAAAAGGATTCAAGCTGCAAGTTCCAAATTAGTATCTAAATTTAGCTTTTAAGTTTGAAAAAGATGACCTTGTAAAAAATTAAAACCAAGAAAAAAGACCGAAATAAAGGTTTTCCTAGAAAAATTCTTGAATTAATATTAGATTATATCAATTAAACATCAGTTTTGAAGTCTCCGTGCACTTCAAGGTTGTGTTTAAGTCGTAATTTGCATATTTCACAAAATCATCAAAACACGTTTTTAGCGCCTCCTGTAAAATTTGATACGTGTGGGTTACGTCCTTTTTCCTTTTCACAGTCGATATGATATAATTTTAATTTATTGCTTTTCTCATATAGCTGTCATTATAAAACTATGCTGCCCGCATCCGTGAATTCGTACTTCGTAGTTGTTTGTGATAACAATAAACATTACTATCGCAATAGCAAAAACTTGTCATTTGCACGGCGGACCAAAATGAACGAAGTCTACGAGTTGTGATAATTTACCCTGTTTTCCTTTATCTGCAATAATTAACTTATAAAATCCAGTTCGTTAAACATAGCTAACGAGAAACTTGATTGAAATCGACGTCTACAAATTAAATCATGAAGACAGAAGTGTTTATAGATATGATATTGTGACTAGACACTAACGTTAGATAAACTTTAAACCATTACTTATGTAGGCAGCAGTTGTCACGTTTAAATATTTTTGAATAAAATTCATATATAACATATAATTTTATTTATTTTTGAGTACATGAAAAAGGAAATGAACATATTTTTAGATGACAATTTTAGAAATGGTATATACGAGAAATATTCACACAACAACTAGTTGATTAAATCATCAATAGCAATTGACTGATATCTTTTGTAATTATATCGTAAAAGAACAACAAAAACCCATGTTTTATAATTCAAATATTTAAATATATGTGTTTTAAAAACAGATATTTATGTGGTTGACAGATAACGATGTGGGAATGCTAGGTAGACTTAGTGTTTTGTTGGATACTTTCGATATTCATTTTTAATCGATTATATTATCAGATTATGATTGCGAGAAAAGCTATCAAGACCTAAATCTCTTGTTTCATGGCAAGGCATGTTTTTACATATAAAATTAATTGAATTGGCAATTTCTTTCACGTTTATATTATAATGAAATGTGAACGAAGAGTAAACAACGTTGTTTGAACTCTTAACTCTTTGTCTCTTTTTATAGGTATATGAAAGTATTAAAAGTTACGGTAAGGAAAAGACTAGTTAAGCTCAAGCTAGAGGCTTTCTATACGTATGTTTTACAGGATAAATGTGTGGAAAGAGATGAAAAGACGACAAACTTTTTTGTATTTGAATGAATGTCGTAAGCACGCTAAAAATCAATGTTTTCAAGAATCAATTCAAGGTTTTGACAATTATTATTCTACTGTGAAATATATCGGTAGTACTTTCATTGTTGGGAAACGTTTCAATTTTTTTTATATATATAAGTTTAAATGCCAGTTACAAGGTACTGTGGTCGGACTATGTATAACTATATTATACTGCCTTTCTTTTTAAAGATATAAACTTGATTAGCGGAACAGAATGTAATGCGATTGCGTAAACTAATACAATTAAAAAGCCATTTATTTTAATGACTTGCAATAGCATACGCATATTTAATAACGATTTCAATTTTATTTGATACTTGACTAATTAAATTATTTTAAGCAAAACTTAAAACACATTTCAACATTAGGAATATCAATTTAATTATTTATGGTCAAATCAATATAATATAAAATAATGTGTATGTTGGTGCCTTTTTAGCATAATATAAAATTTAATTGTTTCCGTATAAATTTTAATTTTAAATGAAAAATAATTATATTCATTACTTTATTGATGTAAAATTCAAATAAATAATATTTAAATATTTGGAAGGACATGAATATTTCCATCATCATTGATATTACCAGAAAGAAGGAGACTAAAGCATATTTTTGCAATATGAGGTCATGCTGTTTTTGATTACTACTATATAAATCAAACAACGTTTTTTAGCATAAAACTTCGATGGTAGATAAAATAATTTCAATAAAATATTTTAAATGTAATTAATTGGAAAAATTAAGAGGCACTTTTTTGTAATAAAAAAAACTTAGAACGACAGTGTCTATTAGTAGAAGAAAATATATCTAAGAGAAATTCACTGTTGTAATTTGTACAATAAATGGTATTAATAATTGGTTCACCCCAATTGAATACCAAAACGTCGAAAATAGAACCAAGAAGCGACGGGGTACAAAGAGATCCCAGACAAATTTGCGTAATATTTTCATTTTATTTATTAAGGTTATTTCATTAAATATCAGTTAGATATTATTGGTACTTAGAAAATGGTCAAAATAAAAAGAATTTTGCAATGTTAATACACCCCGCTAGAAACTCAATGGTTAAGTAATATTTTGTTTATTTCGTTTACAATCATATTATAAATAGTTTACCTGAATTCTGGCTTCGGTTAATCCAATCTTCATTGCTAACTCCTCTCTGTAATTGAAATGAAAAAAATACAATTAATGTATATAATAAGTTATAAATAATCAAAATACAACAAAAAAATAGTTAAGTTAATCAAATGACAATTTTAAATATTTAGTAGGTTGTCTAATTTTATGTGTTCTTAAATATTGATAGCTCTTTCATGTTTAAAAAATTATCATAATATATTATTATGATATTTTTATATAAAAGTATCATTTTTTTACATAAAAGATTATTAGAATCTTAGACGGTCCATTTAAAATCAGTTTAAAGTCAGTGTTTTAATTATGCACTCTACTTCATCGGTCTGCAAAGTGTGGTATGTGGACAACCAGTAGTCCACGAGAAAATTTTGGGAGTCCGCAGAGAAATCTGACATTATTTTATGAACTTGATTCATTTTAGACGCATTTGATTACTTTTATTTCAATACTTAACACAAAAGTTAGTGGTCCGCTGAATTAAAATTGTGAATTTAGTGGTCCTTGAGCTCAAAAAGTTTACCGACCCTACTTGACAAAAATCTCACAACATAGTTAACTCTATATTTGATTACTTTATACAGCTGTGTTGTTATTTTATTTCCTTACCCAAAATCATAGTTGAGTATTTAATATAATATCTTCTCTTCTAACATTTGTGCGTGAATTTATAATTATTGTTCGTTATATACTTTTGAATTATGTATACAAAATTGCATTTATTAATTGATTATATTGTCTTCTAATCAGTGTAGTATACAATGATCATTAAATTCATTTAAGTGTTATATATGTATATTTGCATTGCCACTTTTTAAAATATAAATACCATTGTTTATATTCACTTGAAAACTCTGATCGAAGCTTTTACTGATTCAATTAAAGGGTTTGAGGTTTTTAAATAATTGTAAATGACTCGAACGAGTTAAGTATGCGTCACAGATATTGGCCTGTCACTTTGTGGTCATCGTGAGTAAATAAAATAACTATATATCAATATTTTAATAAACCGATAGAAAGGCGATTCTACGAACATATTATTGCAATCATAAATCACCACTCGCAAGCGAATGAGTATGATAATTCAATTAAAGATTTGAATTAGCTCCAAGGCTAGTAGGTCACGCTGTATACAGACCGTCAGCGTTAAGGTAATAATAAAAACGCATCACACTGCGATACAGGTTATTTCCCACAGTACTACAAGATATCTACAGAGTGATTCATTCGCTAATTGTTTCAACTCTATACTGCGTACTGACACTGTGTGAGTCTATGTTGATGGATTTCTGAAACGTGATTGATATATTAATCATATAATACCATAAAATCTCATCTAAACATTACATTAACAGATTCTCCAAAAAGAGATGAATACATTTTATACATTTCCATAATTTCATATTGAAATTCCACCAAGCAACTTAAGTCGAAATCAAAACAATGAATATTGTTTTAAAAAAAACAATTATTTTTATAACATAATTGATACGTCGGCTACGTGTTCGAATGGTCAACATCATTTGATTCAATTACAGTGGTCACGCGGTCGAATCTCAGAATGTACAGATTTTATAAATTGATTTTTCAATAAATTTATGGATTTCTATTGGCATGTGATGTATTAAATCGATCGTATCCTCACCCATTCTTTAATGAAAATAAGCGTAACGAGAACGATTAGCTAACCACTGGTTCTGTTTTAACTATATCCTTTTATCCCTACTCTTTTTTTAAAAAGAGAGCTTAAGCAACTGAGTGACAAGAAGAGTCTACACGCTCCACATTGGGAGTTTGTGAGACATGTATCTTTCTGTCTAGACTGTACTAGAATTCGTTTTATGAAAAGAGTGAACAGTAGCAATTTTTAAATTCGCAAATGTTATACTAGCTGTCATTTCAAGGGACAACTGTGCCAATTTAAACAATCAACTTTTAACACTATTATTAATTGATCGAATATATTTTGTCGGTAAAGAACGGTTCACGGAAATTTATTTTACACGAAATTTATAACAAGCTTTAAAACATTGAAAGCGGAGGAGGTTTGAAAAGAGTATATCAAACATTATACAAAATATGACACCAAATTGAAATTGAAATTTATTTATTAATGTTAAAAGTTTTCCCAGATAGATATATTTTTTTTCCGCAGTTTGATTTAAAATTTAAAAGCATGTTCTTTTTTTAGTGTATAAAATTCCGGTACAATCTCGGTCAATCCGAGACTGTTGGAAACCCTATCTACAGCCATGATAATAAATTACTCGAAAGCACACTCAATCGATTTTGAATTTCATAAAAAAAACTAAATTAAATTGTCGTATAATAATTGAAATGACCAAGCTATACAATACAATAGCATCGTTGTATGTGTGAGCGTTATGCACACAATTACACGCAAATAAATAACCACTACAGGTACGCAATTATGTATGGCAAAAATACCTGTGAGTAAGAGATAATGATGGCTAATAGATTTATTTATACATTGATGTACGAACGTGATCTATGGGAGGTATAATTGAGAATTGATGCTATGAGAAAACCACAGCCGCTGTTGTAATAATTACAGTCGAATTCAATTATGGAAATGGACCCAAGCTTGGTGTCATTGAAGTCAATGATTGAATGGTGCCAGGACAGGACTTAAGAATACAATTAATAACATTTTTCTCTGAAAAAAATGATTCAACGACGTCGTCTGCGGTTTTGGCATTCGAATCTTATTCTAGAGAGTTTCATAAATTGATTTTTTCAATCGACTTATAGATTTTTCTTCGATGAAATTGGTGTATAAATTTCCTCTATCTCACTTAATCCATACGAGACGTTGTCAGGGTGATAATATTATCACTAGTCCTGTCTTAGTCATGAGACTAAGACAGGACTATCTTTTATCGTGACTCCGACTCTACAAAACTATGTTGAGTGGTTAAATGACAAGTGGTTCATGTATATCCTTCACATTGGGAGAGGACATGTTGGTATAAAATACGTATATATTTATTATGCTCTCGGTGTAGAGAATATGTATTCCTAATGATGTCAGTTGTTCATGAATTATTAACAAACTATTCAAAGACTTTATTTTTTGGTTTACCAAGGAAATCTTGATTCTATTTAAAGCTCATTTTCATTTTTTTGATAATTTAAGAAACTTTACGACTTAGAATGATTGATAAATATATAAAATATGAAAAAAAAACAATGTCAGATGTACAACACAGTACACCTGACATGACACAGATGTGAATTTTTTAATGTTTAAAATCAATATTTTTAATGGTACTACTCTCTTTGAAAAAAGGGAGGTTAAGCGACTGAGTAACAAACAGTTCTCGTAGAAAAAGTTCCGTTGAGATAACTCCAAAAGGAGACCATATTGTTCAAATTTTGAGTGGACATGATTAAAAAAAAACTCAATGGTAGGTGAAGTAATTAAATAACTTTTAATTAATATCTGTTTTTGTGTTCGTGTTACTTTTTACTATCAAAACACCGCTAAAAACTATTGTTTTAATATATTTATTTTATAATAAAATTTGACAACTCATATTGTAATTGACTTGATAATATAAATATTAATAATTTACTTGCATGTTTTTCTGAATGTGTAATGAAAATTAGTTTTCGTTTTTAAAAAAAATATTTTTTAAATAATATTAAAAATATTAGCTTCGTATTCCTAAATTCTACACTGTCAGTTATTATCTCTTAAGAATGTTTTATTTAAAATTGATAATTTTAAATCACAATCATTAGTGTGTGTTAATTCTCCAAAGCAAAAATGGTGTCATCACTGTGCTTAACGTTGTACAATACGTTGATAATTTAGCGTCATTAGCACGTAATCCAACATAATTTGAAATGTAATTAAACTTTTTATTTTGGATATTTATTTTCAATTATTTTGGTTTGCCTATTACTAAAAAAGGAAATGTGAGAATCATTTAGGCTTTCCGATGGAAGTTTTGAGAATACATCAACGTATTAAGCAATAAATTGATGTCTTATTTGAGGCTTATATTATTGTTTCTGCGATACCACGATTGCATGATTTTTTTAAGTAGAGTTGATTTTCTTTTTTTCTCGCGTATTTTAACTGATGAAGTCACGCACATTAACGCCCAGTGGCAAAAAAAAACCTGATTTTGAAAAGTTATTTGGGAACAAAATGTCCAGGGGTGTTTTGCTACTGTAAACACTTAAAGAATAATAATTACAATGTTTGTAATCATTAAATTACTTTAAGAATAATAATAAAGTGCGTATGGTGTAAATGAATTTGTAAAACCGATATGTCAGTAATTGAACGTTAATACACCACGATAACTCGGCCAAATAATGATTTCTTTTTAATAAAGCAACAATAATTCCTGATAACTATTGAACACTCACAATCAGTTTTGGTAATGAATATTTCTTTACTGTTTTTTATATTTGAAGCTTTCAGCTAACAACATCTGTATTAAGACTATATTAATCTATACTAAAAATGAGAATATATAAAGGCTCTGTTACCACCCTAGAATTAAAAATAACCAAGAAACTGTTACAGTAGTTAAATAAAGTTTGTACAAGAACACACATTATAGTTCTAATAATGGCGTCATGTCGAAATAGATATCAACAACAAACAAATATAAATAAATTCTTCGCTTTTTTTTCGAAATGATCAAGTATAGAGTTCTTCTACCAAGAAAGTGAATAAATGAAAATACAATATATAGATACTCTAAATCAGTTCTTTCCAACTTGGAGTTCGCAGGTTTTCCGCGAAAATTTTCATTTTTTCAACATTCTTTGTGATAAAATATGAACATTTGAAATAAAAAAATTCGGGGATTCGCAGATTATTGTTATCAGGTTTAGGGGTTGTAAAGCACTGCTCTAAATGAAACGTTCAAGCAATTATTATTATTACTTTTATGATTATTTCGTATGACAAAAACGTTGTATTTACCTTGTAAACACATCCGGATAGTGAGTCCTCGCAAAAGCTTTTTCAAGCTCTTCCAACTGAAAGCTCGTAAACGTAGTCCTGTAACGCCTTTGCTTCCGTTTAGGTGCAAAGTCATCCATCTCCCCGTCACTATTATTATCTGACGGATTGCTATGAACACTGCCTGTCGGAGGAGGTCTGTCACCAGGTGAATGCATAGATCTATGTACGTCACCAGGGGAATGCATAAGGCGATGACTATCTCCCGGGGAGTGCAAACTCCTGTGATTGTCACCCGGGGAGTGTAAACTCCTATGATTGTCACCCGGGGAGTGCAAACTCCTATGATGATCACCCGGGGAGTGCAAACTTCTGTGATTCTCTCCTGGTGAGTGAATTATCCTGTGATTTTCACCAGGCGAGTGCAGTGCTCTATGGGTGTCCCCGGGGGAGTGCAATGATCTGTGTCCTCCGGGAGGAGAGTGAAGGGTCCGATGGACTTCGACCGGTGAATCAGCACCACGGGGAGGACGAGGTGATGCCTCTTCGGGTTTCGCCTCCTCAGATATTCCCATTGCGGGGTTTTCGGAAATGGCGACCGATGGGCTGGGAACTGATGTTTGATCGATGTTGGAAAATTCTGAAAATAAATTTGAAAAACATGAATTAGATTAGTCTTGTAATTTAGTTATACTGAACAATATACACGAAATTTATTGTTGGATATATATCGACTGTGGAAAATAAAAAGGACGTTACCCTCACTAATCACAATGCATACAACTTTGTATACGCTCTATCAAAAGAATGGATGCTGAAAATACCGAATTAGTATCTAAATTTGTCTTTTATGTTTGAAAAAAGACTTAAATAAAGGTTTTTTTTTGATTTCTTAAAACATTCATAACAGATAAAGTCAATTAAAAACCAGTTTATCAGTCTCCATGCATTTTAATGTTGCGTATATTTCATAATTTGTCTTTGGCTCAAAATCATCCAAAACCATTTTTTGTGTCTCCTGTAAAATTTATTATGTGTGGGTTACGTCCTATTTCCATTCCACAGTCGAATCTACGTTTCAACTTTGAAGCATATGGAGTCTTATTGAAGATTATTTCAGCATAAGTTTTTCTATGATAACTTAAGCTAATCGCTTTTGCTGCGTCTCGTTTTCGGGATCGTATGTGAGGTAAAGTATTTTATCAATCACAGATATCTACGCATTTAAATATAAATCTATACATCGATTGATAAATCAATGTATAATATTGTCCGTACCCGAACTCGAACCCTTGAGCACTGTAATCGAAACTGACGTTGACAACTCGACTAGAAACTCGTCGATAATAAAATTATAAACTATAATAAAAAAAGCATTTCTTCATTTTTATTAATCACGAGTCTATACATACAAGTAGTGTTGATAATATGCAACGCTATAAATATTGATTAACAGAAATTAAATACAATGTATACATAAAAAAATCTTGTTGTATCGCGTTTAAAAGCATCATTCAAATATTTTAATTAATACTAATTGCTAATTATTGTAATTAAGCATTTAATTATCTTTCATTAACTTCGTATGTTATTTTCACACGCAACTTGGCAAAACATAAAAACTTCAAAGTCAAACTGTTTTACAATTATTTGTTACAGAAATCGCAGCGAGCACTAGAAATAATAAAATTTACATTTTAATTTCCGCTCCCAATGTGGAGCATATGTACTCCGAACGTACTCATCATAAAGTGGTTGTTATTCAGTCGCGTGAGGTTAAATGGCGATATGTAGAGAGGTAAACACCGGGATTATATTACATAGTTATGAAGGATCTAAGCGTTATATATATAAATGCTTTTGAACACCGATCCAAAAATCGATTGAAATATCAATCAATGTCTTTAATTCATTGATTCAAACCAGTGGACAAAGTACCCAAAATTTTAAAAAGCCTAAAACCGTTTAAAACTCAGCTTGAATTTTATATCGCATAGACAAAACTTTCAAATATATTATTATGTATTTTGTATGTGGATATAAAAACATTACGAGAATTTGACCAAAAATTTTTCCTATTTTATATTTGAATGAATAATATATCACTTTTTCGAATGCATGGTAATATTTTAGTCATTTTTTATAGTTTTCAGTTTCAATCGACAAATAACGTACAATTAAAACTTTGTTACATGAGTAATATTTCACTGTCTAAATTCTAATTTAACTAATGAATTTTATATTAAGTTTCGTTTTTTTTTTTATCAAAGGATCTATTAAATTAAAACTAATTTTAAATTGAGAATTCACAAAACATTGTCCTACTCCCGATGCTGTCATGCTGTCATCGATTGAATTGAGATTTAATTGGTAAAGGTTCAGTATAATAATTATATTATTCTAGTTATCATGCATACGTGTGGTTCTGTCGTGATTCCTAAATATCTATCAACTTATATTACAAAATTCTTGTACAACTTATTTCTTCGATTTTCAAACCATTTAATGTACTTGCCGTTACTTATAGTATTTTACATATGTGTATGGATGAATTTCATTATTGTTTTTTATTACATTACCAGTAATAATTATTTAATACCGCGGAATGGGAGCGTCTGTTCATACTATCATGTTATTACGTCATTAACCCTGTACACGGCAATTATAAAAGCAAATTAGCTATGAGGCAAAGCAACAGGTGTGCAAATTGCTTTCATTATTTTTAGCTGAGAGATTATCCAAGTTAAGTGATCATAGCGTTGTGAAAATGCCGTACAGTAAGTCTATCGAGTCGTAACAGCTCAACCGCATATCTTTCAGCACATAGAAGCATTATCAGAAGGAATGTATTATTTGACTTAATAAAAACAGTACGTACAATATAATTAGAAAATAGAATAAACAATAAACGAAATCATGAGGGAAACAATTTTGTATAAATTTATGTAGATTGTTCCAAACAAAAGGTTTTATTTATTGATTGATTTGTCATTTACTTGACAGAACTCTATTGTTATACAAATATTAATATTATGTTATATTTGTTGAACTAAAATACTTGATATTTTTTCACCTTATTAAAGAGTTTTTATCTTACGAAGAGATATACTATCGGCTATAAGAAATGGTCAAGATTTATTTCGATTCCTCAGGATGAAAAGCTCTTATAAGGAATGCCAATTTTATGGCACCATTAGGGGTCAGATAAGTTAAATAATCATAAGGTGTCTGTTTATGACTATTCTATAACACTAAATAATAAATATTATTGTTTTTGTTGTGTAAAAAATGAAGTACTATTGGGTTTAAATAAAAAGAAATCCAACTCTTAATGCAGACTTTAGATATTGAGCTTAAAAGTTTGGATATTATTTTAGATACTTTGTATGTATTTGAAATTGTGTATGTGCTTGTTTCTGGTAAAACTGTATCCATCTTTATATCACTTGTTAATTAAATATAGCTAATACTTTGTTATGTTCCTTTTTTATAATGAAAATATTACTTTTAAATAATATAAAACAAAAATAAAATAATAGAATAAAACAGTAACTGGGCCAAATTTCATTTTAATCTTATTTTCAAATTAAAATATTTTTGACTAGCTATCATTCATAGTTCAAAATACCTAAAAACGTCAGTTGGTTCCTTTTTATTAAATACGACCCAAATATGAAACATGATGTATATAAATTGATACGATACAACCTCAATCAATACGCTGGTTTTAAAAACAAATAATTATTTTTAAAAAAAGCTCTTCTTCTTACGCTCTCGTTATATTAAATTAATATAATAAAACGTTTAGAAATTTTATTTTCTTTGCAAAAACGTTTTAATGTTTGAGAACGGAACGTCGGGTATTTTAATGAAAAAAATAAGCGATAAATAAACAGTTTATAGAGGCGTCATAAAAGTTGTGGCAAGGTGATGGTTGGTCTTTTATTGTGGCAGTTATTGAAATCAACTTTTCGATACAATGTTGGTTAATTTAATTTCATTACGTGAAATAAAACTTGAATTACTGCCACAAGGAAAGTAACATATTATATTTTATTCAAAATAATAAATAACATTACACAACTTTAAATTCACCTTTTTAATGAAATACTGTCATTCTTGGTGGAACGATACATTGATACATATATGTTTTTAATATCCAAATGTGAAGAAACAATGATAGTCCAATATAAAAATACGATAATGGCAATAGATATTTTTAACAACGCAACATTTAGACGCACATAAGCGGCCATGCTCGGGTCAAGTACCGTAAATTTTGATTATTTTTGTGATTTTAAAGGATCTGAATATTTTCTTCTTTTTATTACGTGTGGTTTTTCGCAATCAAAAGTAAATCAATTTCACAGTGGCTTCACTGAACGTAAAGTATTTTTTTTATAAAGAGGGGCACACATTCCTTTTGAATAATGAGACTTAATGCTGTTATTGCGTAGACATTTTTTTACGTTTTTCCTCGCATAAATTTTATGGACGATAATAACAGGGAAATGGTATTCAACGTAAGCCGTGTAGCTTTTTCAATGTAACTTAAATGACTGTACATCAGAAATCAGAAACCTGTAAAATATACATATACAATCTTATTTTTATTGTTGATTTAACATAAGAGAATTATTCATACCCAAATCCAACCACTGTGATATTAATTATTTTTTCTTTAAACTTGTTACATGATAAATATTTATTCCAAAACATATACGTTTGATATTTTACATCGTGTCGTTTGACTGCTAAACCAAAACGTATTACTAAGATACAGTATTTTTTAAATTAAATATATATGCTAATTTCGTAATATTTAATAAATCATTTTGTTCAAAGCTTCCCAAACGATGTTCCGTAGAACTTAAATAGATGTTTCGCGAAAATCTGAAATGGTTGCATATGCTACCCTTGCTGCAATATATTCAAACATGTAAAAAATCATATTGATATAACAAAATAAACGAGTTGCTCCGTTAAAGTTTAAGGAGGTTTTACATCGCAGGAAAAGTATGAGAAACCTTGATCAAATTATTTTTTTAAATATTAAAGTAGTAAATAACAAAATCCAAACATAACGGACGAAATATTTGGAAAAATGTGAAGATTGTTTTAAAAAAATGTGTTAATGTAAAACATGCTTACATTCAATTGTCACTGCTTGTCAAAATTTTATGCGCATAATATGTATGTCATACTTTTTTCAATCAAATAAGAGACATACTATACTAGTAGACTAGAAGTAGTAATGACGTTTTCAACGCTGGCCTTAAGCAGCAGCTGAATGTCTTAACTTAATTTAAAGGGATGCATTTGTTACTCAATTTAATAAGTTTATCGTGTTCTCCTTAAAATAGAGAAATTATTAATTTTCTTACAATAAAATGAATTCGGAAAACATACATTTATATAAATAACTTTTGGCTTCAACGATTATCTCATTACCCGCATTAATCTGCTATATCGAGTTTCTAATGTACATATTAAATTGTGTTAGCTGAATCTCGATTTTAGCATAAGCTTTGAAAATCAAAGTATTTAAAAAAATATTTTCCTAATAATACGCGGAAGTTTATTGTATGCTAGTGTTTGATGGGATAGTTTTCTTCGTGTAAATAGCGCAGCACCGTATCCCGACGTTTTTTGTACACAAGCTGTGTAAATTCATGTTAATAAGCCGTGTGAGTGAATAGAAATTACGGATAAAAAAAACTGTATGAATTACAGACTAACTGATTACGGCTAACGTCTCCATATTTTATAATTACAACCTATTGTTTAAATTATCTTAAACACTTCAGTTTTATTACGGACTAGTTCACTTTTTTTATAAGACTTTTTAAATCGAAACAATAAAGGGAAAAGGGTTCTTCTTAAATTGATTTACCGAAAGTAGCGAATCAATTTATCTTTGAAATTAATACGTAATATTTACTACTTAAGTAGCTGAGTGAAAATTAATCGTTTTTCATTAAACTGGATTCAAACTACATTTCAAAAAAGCCTTTTTTGTGTGGGTTAGAGTAAACATTATTTTAATTCAAAGACCTGCAATTTTAAATTTATAGACATGAAAGTTTTATATAAATTATTTGTGAAATATAAATGAAAGGACGTAACCCTCAATTTTTCAAAACAGCTATTTTCGATAATCACAATAACTTGACACACTTTCAGTCAAAAGGATGAAAACTGAAAATGCCGAATAAGTATCTAAATTTAGCTTTTAAGTTTGAAAAAGATGACATAGTAAGAAATTAAAATCAAGAAAAAACACTGAAATAAAAGTTTTTCCGAGAAAATTTCTTTAATTAATATTAAGTTATGTCAATTTAACACCAGTTTAGAAGTATCCGTGCACTTCAAGGTTGTGTATAATTCATAATTTGCATATGTCACAAAATCATCAAAACACGTTTTTAGCGCCTCCTGTAAAATTTGACATGTGTGGGTTACGTCCTTTTTCCTTTTCACAGTCGATATACAATGCCAAAATTCTTGAGCTGGGGTAACAAATACGAAACTACAAATAAATAATTATTTACCGTCTGTTTTATCATATACTATTTATTTATGTAGTATGATATATAAGTTGATATTATTATACATTTTTTAACACAACATAACACAAGGCAAACCTTTGATCTCTCAACTGTATTTTTTGTCGTAAATACAAAATTACTTAGACTTAAACTGTTTCAGAATTTTTTTAAACATTTTTTTTATATTTTCGCACTTGCCATATTGGGCTCTCGAATTGACAGTGAACAATATAAAAGTGATGTTTTGTATGTTTTTCTTGAATGATGTTTTATTTATGAAATTAATTTGCAGCATTAATTACTGGATAAAGTGAAATTCTCGCAAGCCATTTCAATAATTAATCCCCAAGGCTAAAAACGCCAGATTTTATATTTTATTTTAGCTTTCAGTTGTCCGATATTCATACCCATTATTGTTTGCTTAATGAAATGTGATTTAACTTCCACGGAAATTTTCTATGACAACCTGGAGATCATAGAGAATCTCCCGACATTCGTTTTTGTTATACCGTAAATTAAACACGTATAAATCTTGAATTAATGTCTATGTCTAAAATTAAATCCCGTTGTTAATTGAATTAACTAGAACACCCCTTGAATAAATCGTTAAGCCTGGACTAGCTTTGATAGTAATGGCGCCAATAAGGTATTAACAGAAAGGGTCAAAACATCGATTGGAAACGACCAAAAGGTAATTTTAAAAGCTTGTTTTGAGGAATGAAATATGTACGTTTGTTTGAAGGGAATAATGAGAAGACTCACGCACCTGAACCAATGTTGGTACTCACTGCTCCTCTTCGCATCTATCCACCCCTTCTGTGATTTAATGCGCATGTTATAACCATTTTGATGCGTTTTAAAAAATACATTATAATTTTATATTTAAATTTCATCTGTATTGAATAAAACAACCAATTTTGCTTTACGGTCACTTTATTTATTATGAAAAGCTGATTAGTTCAAATAAAACCACCAAAGCTTTTTTAGTCGATAATAAAAATAGACCGCAAGAAAATATTATACATATATGCAATAAGAAGAACGATACGCTTGTATTTTTACAAACTTACAAGTTGACTAAAAAAATAATATGTGAAAATTTCCGTTAGTGGATTGGTATAATATTATGATTATTAATCTCCGACTTAATCTTTTTTATTCGTCGTATGGTGCTTTCAGTGTTTCTCTCACACAACCAGCATTACTGAAAAAACAATATTGCCATGTTGAGAGAGAGAATTCAAATTAAAATATGGATTTATTATTATATCTGTGGACTTTTGGATCGAAATGGCCTGCTTTCGTTTATAAATTTTTGAAGTTGCATGTACAATTGATTACACAATATGTAGACAAAATTATGTCCTTGTGAATAATATTTAATCGAGTCAATGACGTTTTTTCTTTATTTAATCACAGTTACTTACAACCTTTTCTAAATATTATAAGCAAGCCTGTTGATCCAGGTAAAACAAAAAACGACTCTGACTCCAAATTGATTTTTTAATAAAAAAATTTTAACTTACATATATTTATGCCATCAGATAATTCTAGTAACTAGAATAATTCAAATACAAATCCATCATGTCTAGTAATGTATTATTAACTAAAAAATGTCTGGGAGTGTTAGTTAATTATAACATGTTAATGCTCTCTAACTGCAGTGTCCAATTTCTGTGCCAACAATTTTCCAACAAAACGTTCTTCAAATACATTATTACAAAAATCATTTCATTATATTTACGTAAAAATAAAAATTTATCGAAAAATTTCAAAACCGTCTAGTAAAGGTGTGGGATCACCGACCCCACGCCCCCTCACCCCACTTCACCACTGATCATGTCACCGATCAAGATGATGAAAAGATTTATATATTTTTTTAAATGTGTTGCAGTCGTAAGATTTTCTGAATGTTGTGTAAAACTCCAATTCTGATGCCAGAGCCTTGATTATAACACCAAATAAATATAAATATAACGTAATAGATTTGATTTTTATAGAGAGACATTCTCGATAAAGTATTTTTACGTTAATTTTACGAACTATTAATGGGCAACTGTTTATTTATGTGAATTTATTTGATATCCTCGGCAGTGCGGTCGTTAAAAGTGCTACTGTCCAATGGAATGTTCGCGTGTACGTTTTAATTTACCAGAAGCGACGAGAGTCCGGCTGCCGGTTGTCCGCCGCTGACTTAAGGGCCCGCTAACTCGTGATAACGCCGTGACTTAAGGTATGTCCATAAGAACATCGAGATTCGGTGACGTTACAGCGAACTGCCAGTTTCATGTATTCAACCAAAATAAAAATGTATTAATAAATTTTAATCTCATCACTACAGATATTTACAAAAATCCTCTCCGTTCACCAGGACTGGAGTTTATTTATATATAAATTATTTAAATAAGAAATACTTTCTACAATAACTCACACTGAAATTGAATATGTCACAAGTGCCACCTGACATCGTTCAGTCTATACACACACCCTCTCTTCGCATTCGCTGGTAGACAGTGCGGGCGCGAGGTTATTTGGCGCCCTAAGCAACGGTTATTGGCGCGCCCCCTTTTTAACAAATTGTCCCATTTTTTTCTTTATATCCATGTCAGCTCCCAATGTGGAACATATGGTCTCCTAATGGAGGTATCTCAACCGATTTTTTTTACGAGAACTGTTTGTTACTCACTCGCTCAACCTCTCTTTTTCCAAAAAGAGTAGTAGAGATAAAATCATAAGGCCAGTACAGAACTAGTGGTTAATTAATCGCTCTCACTACGCCCAGTTATTGAATGATCGGAAGGGCGGGAAAGAATTTTTTGACATTACAAACACCCATGCCTTTGAACAGAAATCGATCTAAAAAATGCTGTTCGTACTAAGACTCGAACCCGTGAGATTCGGCACAAAAGCCAACAACGCTACCCACTGCGTCATATAACCCGACGTACTATTATTTATTATTATTAGAGTACATATACAGAAATAATTTTAATACTCCATTTATGCGCACTCTAATAGTTTGCGCCCTAGGCGGTTGCCTATTTCGCCTGTATGGTGGCGCCGGCCCTGCTGGTAGATAGTGAAATTGTGAGCGCTTCATTATATACAGACCAATAATCAGTTTGAAATAGCATAATGATGAATAAAAATATTCAATAATTTAACAACTGAATTAGAAACCAATTGATTATTTTATTATTACTAGTTTTCATTTCATATTACATTACAATATTTTGTGCGTTGTATCAAATGCAATTTGTGGTGAATGGAATGCAATTAAACTATGTTTCACTATCGAGACCGTTAATAAACTTATTGAATTAATATATAAAATCTGCTGTTGATTTGATTAGAATATTAGTATTTGGTTTATTTTTAATATTATATCTAACACGGTTGAATAATATGTAAAATTAATTGACACCAGTCTTTCTAATACAACTTTCTTATATAATATTATTATTGAATCGTGAAGGCAATAAAATAAATAATTTTGACCAACCATTATGTGGTACGAGATCGGCCCTGTTCCACTGTTTGGTTGTATTTTTTTTATTTTAATTTACTAAGAACTCCTAGAAAATATAATTGAAATTAGTAAATTTAATTTTTATTGTGTTTATAATAGTTTATTTTTTTTATTTGATTCCAAACTTTCTACCGTGTATGCGTGTGTTAACATCGATTTCAAGTAAGAACAAAACACACATTTTTTGTTACATGCTTTTTACGTGCGAGTATTTCTGTGCTTGTACGTGAATAAATAACATTTTTTTGTTATTCGGAAGTCTCAAAAGGAATTGTTTACCAATAGCTGGTCACCCGTTGGGATAAAGCTTAACATATTAGGGAGTTCTAGACAAAAGTCACCCGCGGTGCCTCAATTTTATGGACTTTATTTATTGGTCTTCTTTTTAAATGATCCATTTATTTAGTCGAACGGTTTTAAATAATTCATGTTGGGCTAAATTGGTAACAGTTGTAAAATGATAATTGTTTTTCAAACATGTTTAACTCTTTTCATTTTTCGCTTGAAATTTTTAATGATTTTAAGTGGATTCGCATTCAAAGCTTCCGTTAATATTCAAGTGCAATTTATTGGCCGAAACGTGTTTGGACAACTCTTATTGGAGATCTATATTACTCGCTTTTAACTCTTTCCATAAATGATAAATATTCCAGATATTTGAGCATCATTTTTCAGTCATAATATTTTTAATAAGTGTGCGTTGTTATTAAGGATTATAATTAAAAATAAATTATTTTAAGACCTATAATTATTTAAGAGAAGAATTTAAGAAATACATCATTTAATTTGAGTTTAAAGAGTGAAATCACGAACGGTAAATGGACATTAATAATTACACAACCGGAATCACAGGATGCTTATTCTATCATGTAGAAAAATCTTGAAATAGTTAGTGAACGGGAAGAGTTTTATTAACCAGTGAGAAATTCTAAATTTATTCCAACTAGAGCAAATTATATTGTATTTAATAACTTTATATCGTCATATTATGCAAAGCTAGTACAATTCTCTACCCCAAAGCAACTAAGTTGTAAATGCTATTTTCGAGAACTTTAAGGTGTATGTAGTAGTTTTAAATTTTTTAATTATGGTTTTATATAGTTTATTTTACGGTAAAGATAATAGTAAGTTTTTATGTATACTTTTATCTGTATATAGTTATTCTACTAATCTCACTGATGCTTTGAAGAAACAAGGCAATATCAACGATTGTAAAAGTAAGATTTTTCTTTAAATCGGCTTTTTTATTTTAAATATTTCAGTGTTTCATTATAATGGTTTACCTTTCAGCAATCGATTGGCATTCTTTATCTCACTTTTTCTTTATGGTATCAAATTAATAAAGTATTAAAAAACTGGTACTATGATACTCCTGACAATCATTTTAAAACGCTTATTGCTACTGTGTTACAAGACACGCTTAGCAATGGTCGTAAATCAATAGAGGGCGGTAAAGAGAACAACGTTGAGAATTTTGGGAATAAAGAGATCTTATTAAATATTAATATCATATTAGTGCGATACCCAAAAGTATCAATAGTACAAAAATCCATGTATACAGTTGTAAGATATCATAAAGTAGTCTAAATAAAATCTTTTCTTAAATAATATCATAATAATAAAAATAGTAAAACATTTTTAGTACTTTTTCCACATAAAATTTATTGGATCAGGACCGGTTTCGCTCATGTTGAGCATTGTCAACTGATAAGAAATACAATGAAACAGTGATATTTATACAAAAGTTAAGTAAGAAAAACAAGTTATGACAAACAATTGGTATTACAACTCAGCAAATGAATTGAAGCAACATGTATTTTTTTTTTGTTATCATTTCATTTCCATAATTGATGGCATGCATGCGCAATAATTTTCCTTACGAATTTTCTTCGTAAACGAAACAATAAAACAAAAAACTCACTCGGAATGTAGACCTCAAGTTTTTATCAAACAAATTAATTTAACCACACATTAAGGGCAATTATTTCTTCTCTGCATTTCAATTAGATCTAGATTAGCTCTGAATTTACAATAATGAATTGAATCACGCACGCTGCTTTTCCATCTACTTTACTTGGATATTTACGTTTACTCATATTTTAAATATACAAGAAATAAAATGGTGTATAGTAATATGGCCATTGAACTGAGCTTTGTTGTCAATACACGATTAACAACAAGTTCTACAATAATTAACTACAATGGAGTTAGATAAAAAAAATTTGTATCAGTTATCATTAAACCAAATGTATTGTCGTTTTTTAGTGAAAGTCTTTTTTAACCATGTCCGTTCCTATTGTAAAACATGTGGATTACTAATATTTTTTTTATCTCAACAGAAGAGTATTATGACAATTACTTTTTACTAATATTCTAGCAGGGATAAAAGTACAAGACAGCTCTGTAAGTTATTTATATGCCTCAATTTTAAAATACGATGGATATGAGGGAATTTAAAAAATAACGATTGAAAAATTTCATTAATTAAATTGTCCGTACTGGGATTCGTACAGGTGAGTCCCGTAACCAAAACTAATGATATTGACGATTCGACTATGGATCCGGAAATGAAATGAAAATATTAAAATAAATAATGATTTAAATTTATATATATATATCAACTGTGAAAAGGAAAGAGGACGTTTCAAAACAGCTTTTTTCGATAATCACAATGTATCCAACTTGATACACGTTCTATCAAAAGGATGTAAGCTGCAAATGCTGAATTAGTATCTTAAAACAGCTTAACGACCGCACGTTTTTTTTTATAAAATTTCACCTGGCGAAATAAAATTTTGCGATAAATTCGCAAAAATTATAATTTTACTAATATTTTGTAAGCAAATTGAGATATCTTTACAAAATTTAATTTTCTTAGCTTCCAGATACTTCACCTATTCGCATATATGTGTCCGCCGGCCAGCAACCTTTGTTTTTCAAAGACTCAAATACGCGTCCACGGTCGTTAAGCTGTTAGCTTTTAAGTTTGAAAAAAGGTGGGCTTGTGGAAATTGAAACCAAGAAAAAAGAAGGAAAAAAAAGTTTTTCATAGACAATTTCTTAAATTAATATTAGATTGTGTCAATTAAACACCAGTTTAAATGTTTCCTTTAACTTCTAGGTTCACTCCACAGTCGATATATATATTATATAAATAGTCATTATAAGTATAAAAATAGTTTGATAGACTTGCTGACGGATCATCATTTCCGAGACTATCCCTATCATTTTTTTAATGCATTGGAACATTTAACCGATAAAAGTTGTGTAATTATATGTAGAACGAATTTTACTTAAATTTGATGAATTTTATATTGTGATGATAGTAATATTTATTTGTAAAAGTTCATAAACTATTGGTAGCAGATATTATTATATTATATCATCAACACTCTCAATGATTTATCTGTCTCTCAAATGCATCGAAAGCATGTTGGCATCACATCGAATCAAGTATCCACAACACGTAGACATATTTGAGCATGTTTGACAACGTTATTAGCAGAGAACTATGTCGTTGCGAATTTTTTTCAAGCCCTAATGATTCTTGGCACGAAGCTTGTGTTTGGGTTTATTTGTAATCGATTTAACCCTTTCATGGATCAACTAGCAGATTTTAACGGAAAACAGTTCTTGTCAGATATAAAATAGTTAAAACTTCATTCATTCAAAAGCTAGATCTTTTGATGATATTTTCACTGACTATGTCTGCCTCAATGTGAAGGTAATATACTCTTAATTAAGATTCAACACGATTAAATTGTAATCTAGTCACGTGACCTCTCTTTTTTAAAACTGATAAGATAAGAAATACAAACGTAGTAAAGTGACTAGTATTTAGGTGTTCCTCGTTTTTGAGATGACGAAGAGGGTGAGTGAAGGGATGGGTCAAAGGAGAACCTCCCAAGCTTTTTGTTAAATTTTAACATGTTAACTTATTGGCAACCCACTGCTGGAAGGGTGGAAAGATCACATGTATAATTGCCTATTTATGTTAAAATAAATGGTAAATAGATTTTTATATGTTATTTGATATTGAAAATAAAACAATTATCTAATACAGAAATGAATAAAAAAATATATTGAATGTAGTTGTACAAAGCTGTAAAATAATCTATGTTTATAAAACAAATATAAAATGTATGGTCGTATTTAAAAATCCCGCCACTAAATATTTCTCTGTTGTACAATCATTTTTCTTCATTTATAGAAAATAATATTACCATGATCCTGAATTATATTATTTGTAGAAATATATTGAATCGTTCACATGTAAGTATGTTATAGCCGCCATGTTTTATTCGCATCACGTACGCGCATGCGTGTTTCGTTAATAAACATCATGTTTTATGTTATCTACAAAAGCAGGGTTACATTTTCACTGTATACCTCCATGATATACCGTGTATTATACAATTTATATCATGGACACTAATACATTTTCAATATACTGAATAGAAGGTAAAGATATTGTTTAAAAAAATACTATTTTTTAAAAGAAGAAAAAATATTCTTTTCGCCTATTGCCGCTAGAGATGCCATTCCAATGTTCGATTTTCAAAAGTAATTAAGTCTATCGTTTATATTCTTGAAAAGAACTTTCAAATTTAATATACATAATAATAAAGAATATGGTTAACAAAATTGTATTAAGCGTTGCACTACATTTTCGTTTAATTCATTTCGTTTCTTTTAAACAATAAAATACTTTATTTATGAATGAATTTACAAGATTTAAATCGCTTTATTCAAATGAGTCAAACAAGCTACATTAAATTTTTGTTCGATTATTTGCATATTGTCGACACTGTATAAGTCGTTTTAGATAGACTACTTTTTTGAAAATAAACGTGACATTATATTTACATATCATGATATCAAAACATAATACGTTAAAAAGATTTATTCCTAAATTTAATAAGCTAAAACAATAATGTAAATCTAAAGAAAAAACACTTAATGCATGGTTTTCTAAAAATAAGTATTTTCTAACGAATATGAAATAAATGTTTCAAAACAAATATGCTCCTTATTTCTATTGCTGTTCAATTTTAGACATTTATTTTATATTATTCGGATACTTCTTGGTTTATATGTATACTCGATATTCAAAACATTTATATATTTTACGAATAAAATTACTGTAAAGAAAATAAATTTAGTCTTAATTGTACCGTACATAATATATTTTAATTAATTACTGAAATGTTTGTGTCATTGTAGTTAATATTAAAAGTTTGTGCTAAAAGGCACGGTATCTTAAAGTAATATTTCTGATATTCGGTAGAATATTAAAAAATATTTTGACCGAATACGCCATAATTGACAATGGACAACCCTAATTTCACAGTTATATGGTAAGTCATTTCAAAATCAGAACGTTTTAAATCTGCGCCCAAGGCGCGAAACAGAAGCTGGGAATGCAGTTCGCATTTGTTGACACCAAGAAATAATGTCACAGCTTCGGTTTGATTTCATTTATACAACTTGATTACTCCATATTAATTAATCTGTTCGATTTCTATTTACTAATCAAACTAGATTAAAACATGGCATTTATCATGCATATCGTCAAAACTATTTTCCGCATAATAAACACACATACTTTAACAAGGTTTTCACTGAGTTTTTGTTGACGCATTACTGACAACAGTCGAAAATCTCACAATACCATGATGCCGTACCATTAATACTTCTTTTAAGGATATTTAAGTGAAGGGAAGAGGGGGGGGATTCCAAACTCTAATAAACCAAAATATAATAATACAATGTACTCGAGAAGTGTATCCAAATCAAACTAAATGACAAAAAAATAAAACAAAATATAATATTTTTAACGCATTCATTGAGTGATAAAAACACAATATTCTTTTGTTCTTTATTCCACTTTATTTAATAGGTCAAAAACGGTTTCGCTCATTGCGAGCATTGTCAACTGATAAGAAAAATATTTAATTAGTACTATTTACACAAAAATAAAAAGGTGTAAACAACAATTGATATCAATCTCAAAAACTTAAGTATTTAATTGAGTAATAATAAAAAAATATTTGTATTCGCCTGCTGTGGCCCAGTTGGTTATAGCTTGTTCTACCAATCGCGCAGGTCTGCGTTCGATTCCCGGTCAGATCACAGTGAATTTGAGAATTATTCGATTAAAAGTTGTGATCGAAGACTGGGTGTTTGTGATGTCAATTCACATTATTTCCTCTCCTCCCATCCTTCTGATCCTTTAATAATTGGGTGTAGCAACAGCGATTAGCCAACCACTAGTACTGTTCTAGCCTTATCCTTCTTTCCCCTTCTACTCACTTTGAAAAAAGTGAGGTTGAGTGACCGAGTAACAAACAGTTCTCGCAAAAAAACTTCTCCTAAGATACCTCATTAAGAGTCTATATGCTCCACATTGGGAGCGGACATGGATTAAAAAAAATTGAAACCGGCTAGAATAGTTTGAATACTTTTCTAGTAATTGTTTAAGCATTTTTTATAATTCAAAATTCAATTATTTTTAAACAAAAACGTTTTCCTATTAATTTTTTTTTTCAAATATGGTTAGTATCGAATTAGTTGTATTCGTATCAATGTAAGCTTACTGGCAATGCATTCACGCTGACATCAATCTTATACTAGTTGTGTATTACACGCAATTGGAAATGTAAGCCATTCCAATCGGTTTATTGTCATGTCCCCCTTAAAAGATTATCTTGTACGAGTTGTGCGGCCATTGCTACGCTATTATTATTCTCTATTGCCAGGTTGCGACTGACTAACAAACAGGGGTGTAATAGGTTGATAAATAAGAAGGTAAGATACACTCAACTTCTTTAAAACACGATTTACAAATAACACAGTCCACTACAAATAACGAATACTATAGTTTTAACCAGAAGTGGGCTGGAAGGGGCTCGGACGGGCTTGCGCGAGCCCCTTGTTAATTTACGAGAAAACAATTTTCTCATATCAAATTAGTAATGAAATTGAAATTTCTGACTCACATATTATTAACGTTAGCTTCAGTATACACAATACATTTATAAGTTTACGGTAAATTTCATATTGTTACAATATTATAAATGCATTAAGTAACAATCTATTGATTATTTAAGCATATTTATTTTATTTTATTTATTTATTTATTTATTCAATTAACATTGTACAAGGTTGACAAATTATAAATTTAAAACTTTTACAATGGAGAAAAAAAAATAGTATAATTTAATATTAAAAGCAGTAAAAAAAAAAGTGGCAAGGAAGTCAACTGAGTAAGATCCGACGAACTCTACTTTAATACATAAAAAATAGTATTCGTCGGAACTCACCCACGTCTACGTGGAATATGTCGACATCCGAAGCAATATTATTGAACACCGTTAAAGCTCTCCCCAGTGGCATCCCCATTGGCAGGCTGGTTCTACACTTTGGGAGAACAAACAATTCATGTCCACGATTTCTCAAAAAATAATCAGGAACATTTAGATTCACATTCTCAAGAATGGTGGAATTCTCATTTTGGCCTCGTATAAGTCGAAAGAAATATATGGCCAAATATATTTCTCTTCGAACGTTCAAGCTATTAAAGTTAAGCATGCCTAAGAGAAAGTCAGTTGGATAAAGCCATGGGTAATATCCATACACCCTCATATAGAGAAGTCTCAAAAATTTCTTCTGAATCCTCTCCACCATAAGGGTATATTTCGAGCATCTTGGGGCCCAAACAATTGACCCACTCTCAAGCCTGCTTCGAACCAAAGCGTTGTACATTAATATTAGAATTTTAACTCCCGAAAAGGCTCTGGTGGTACGGATGATAAAGCCCAACATTTGCAATGCTTTTTTGCAAGTAATCTTAATGTGATTATTGAATGTTAGTTTGCTCTCAAATTGTACGCCAAGATCTTTGACTGATGAAATTCGCGAGAGAATTCGGCCATTCATTGAATAACGGAAAAATAACACTAATATAATTGAATAGGAGCGGTAAAAAAAAATCACTTCTTCCCCAGGACACCGAGAATCGCTTTGAGACTAAGCGAGCCCTTTGTCATCGTATTGGCAGCCCACCGCTGGTTTTAACCGAATTACTTGTTCCAGAATACAAAAACACAGAAGCAGATTTCGTAATTACAAGAAATTCTTAGTTGAATATATTGATCTGTATAGAAAGATAGCAGAATATTGCATAATCGAAAATACGTTGTTAAATCATACATTTGATATTGGGCAGCCAAACATTTGATCAAGGAACTCAGCTTTAAAATAAGAAAATTAAGTCACAAATGTTCTCTTTATTTCCATGCACTACTTAAATACATACTATAGTTTTTTTTCATGCTATTTTATAATAATACGCGAGTTCTGTTAGATGCTACATTTGTTTTTTAAAATTAGCCTGAATTGTAAAATTTAGGCTAAGTTTAAATCGCGTAAAAATCTAATTTAGAATTAGACCCAAGTGCTACTCTGTTTTCAATATTGAAGTCTTTGTAAGGCGCGATGTTGCAATTGTTGCAGGTTGCAAGTTGCAAGTGGATGAACCTAAAGGTGAGATGCAATTAAACAAACACGGCGAATAAAGAAGCAATAAAGAGTCCGAATGGATACAATGTAAAAGGAAAAGGAACTCATTATTCGTGTACAATGAATCATGCTGCTTTTGTATCCAGTTCCAGATCATGTATTGCAACGGAAGAGAACGTTATGTTTCTGGTCGTTTAATTATCAAAAGAATCATTGTATCAAATAAAGACATATTATATATGCGGTGTACTTGGTTGGCCTTGTTCATATCAACACCTACATACATAGATCCAGTTCCTGTTATATTATCAGCTCAACAATTACAGCTTAGTAAATAGATCCTTATCCAAACCATCTATCCCGTACTCTCTTCAAAAAGGAGAGAATGAACGACTGAGTAACAAGCAGTTGTCGTAGAAAACGTCGTTTATGATATGCTTCATTAGAAGGCAATATCCTCTAGGGCAGAAATAGTTTTAATTAAAAATTTGACATTTACGTTCTTAACGTCTTGCGCTCCATTAGCCAGGATAATACCATCTGGACAACTAATAGCACGGTCCAATCTCCAGGATAATGTCTTTTGTAGTCGGTCTCTTTGAAGCTTTATTTTTGGTATTTCCCGAAATATTTCCGGGGCATAATTTTACAATAGTGCACTTAAGGGATTAAAAAATGCAATAATTTTTTTAAATATGAAAATTACAGTAGAGAGCTGCCTTATATGTTGATTTTAATAATATTTGAAGTCTTTACCTGCTTTGTATAAATAAGTTAGTTGTTTTATCTGGAAAGGCTGTATCCACATCTTGTGGGCGTTAGAGTTGTATGAAGTGTTGTGACCATCATTTTATTAAGTGAAGGAAAAAGCAATTTCAACGAAATATATTTTTGACTACCATGAATCACTTGAACAAATTTTTACAGAATATAGTGATAACGATGCGTTCAGTTGATATAAGTGCACTATATGGTGACATAGTAAATAAAAATGTTAATACTTTCGATGGTTTCGGCGGTAACTTTGTGGAAGTTCATTTTAATAGAAAATTTAAATTAACTTTGATTATTCCACGTATTGTGTAACTAACTGTGACACGTGTTTCGCCTCTTTCAGAGGCATCTTCAGACTTACTATCGCAAAGTTTGCTTAAGTAATGAAGCAAGATTGATTCTAACATTTTAAAATTATAAAATTACAAAATGGATTGGGTTTTTTTTCCTTTTAAGAGGAGCAAGGAGGGGGGTGTAGAATCGAAATAAAGCAAACAGATAATGATACTAATTTTACTAATGAGTTGTAAACAATCAGAATGGGATTTTTCCTTTTTAATGGAAGCAAAGAGGGGATTATAAAATGCAAACAAATTTAATCATACTACTAATGACGTTAAACATTACAAACTATTAAGTAAGTCTGAAGATGCCTCTGAAAGAGGCGAAACACGTGTCACAGTTAGTTACACAATACGTGGAATAATCAAAGTTAATTTAAATTTTCTAATAAAAATGTTGGTCATTTTTAAATTTCTGTTATGATACTTTAGAAAGCTTCCAAAATCACAGTTATAATGATGATTTATTTTTTATTTGATAATTTTGACATCATATATATTTTAATAATAAAAATACATATTTGAGCAAAGTCAGACTATGGGTATATTAATTCGCTTTTTTCACATTTCGCTTCCTTAACGATACATATTTGTATACGTTCTGACCTGATTCATGATAACATCATGAATTGTTTTCAATTTATTTAATAATTTATCTAATCCAACTCCGGGAGCTGAATTCCACTTTGAGAAAAAAGCTTTAATTGAAGACGGGAGAAACTATTTCATGTCTAAAAAATAATCAAATGCTTCTTGCTTGAAATGAAAAACGAATTGTTACCATGTAAACAAATAACGATAATATTGTAAAAAGAGCCGGCTGCGTGGTAAGTGGTCAATGTTCGGGTTTGGTTACGGAGGTCACTGGTTCGAATCCCAGTACTGACAGCTAATAAAATTTATAAGCTGTCAGCACTGGGACAATAATTAATTTTATACAATCGATTTATGGATTTCTGTTTGGAGACATAAACGTATATGATGTTTTGAATTCTTACCTATCACCTATCACATCATACAAAACGGAGTGAGAGCGATTAGCGTGAGTGTGTTCGAATAAAATACAATGAAAAGGGACATTGTATTTTTGTAAAACTTATGGCAACGTTATTTATATGAAAAACTTTCAGAAACACCGAGTATTTCTAAACATCAATATTGTTATCTATTCCAGCCTTTTGGGATGATCTTACATTGTTTCCAACATTGACTTCGAGGAAGTAATCAATATAAAACAAAATTTTAACCAATAATAGCAAACTGTAGGTACTATATTTTTTAAGAAGGACTGCTAGCATAATGCGATTGGGTAGGAATGTCGGTACGTTGTAAAATTAATTACCCCAAAGACGGGCGATGTCTGTTCTTGGACCCTCACACAATACGGTGGTCGTAAAAACGTTCATGCTAAAATATTTCTAAAGTAAATCGATAATAAAACCCCATTTTTTTCAAAATATCGCCTTAAATAATACAAGAATGGTTTATTTTACAATCCGTGATAGCTTAGTGAATATTTTAGCTCAAATTAGTGGAATTTAATTACGTTTTCGAAGAAAATTATACCAAATATGATACGCGTTATTATGGTCACCATTGGAGCTACACAGATTGTCTCAAAAATACGTTTGACTTTTTGTTTAAAACCGTACTCAATTTGCTGGTAATACGAGTAAAATCTGGACCCAGAGTAGACTATTGGTATTGAGTAAATCTAGTGAGAGTGCAAAGTGTTAAATAGTATTTCGGTTATAGAATAGAAAAATGACATAACCAACAAAGTCAAAATATTTAATATATACAATCTGAAGTGCACGAAGACTAATAAATTGGTTAATAATATTTACTCAATCTAATATTAATTTAATAAGTTTTTTAAGAATTGTGTAATTCATTTTTCCTAGTCGCAATTTTCACAACCTTTCTTTGTTCAGACTTTAAGTGTAAATTTAGATACTTGTTCAGCATTTGGAGTTTATATTATTTTAATAGAACGTAATGACCTGTGATAGAATACATTGTGATTATCGAAAAAAATATAGGTTTCGTTCTATTGTCTTTTTAACGTCGAATTATTATTATTAAAAAATGGTAAAAAGTTGGCTTGTTCCTGTTTAAATAATTAATAATAATGATGATGGATGTTTGGATTCAAAAACTGTCATTTTCTGAAAATATTACACACTAATTTGAAAGTTTATATACGTCAGTGAATACTGAATAATTCAACACCAAAGCGACCTCATAAAAACGGATGTTGTAATAAAATAATGTAAAGGAGATAGCATCGCACGTATAGCCGGTATGTTGGTACAAATTATAACTTTCATGGTATACCTAAAGCACGTCAGTGGCGAGACCAGACGTGCCAATTGGGAGGATTACATTCAACAAGGAAAAATTGTAGTAATCCTTACAATGGTCTTCGGCAGTATAATTCGATGTCAGGTTCAGTTTAACTGAGACGTTTCCAGAAATTTTGAGATAAAAAATATTTTTCAATTTAAAAGTTACCGTAATACCGATCATAAAAAGCGCTACAAAATATATTTTATTACTATATACTTCATTTAAGTTGTTTACTTTTTATATAAAACATTATACCAAATATAATATGTACATATCTTTGTAATCAGTATAAATGCAGGGGTGGGCTGTAGGGGGCTCGATCGAGCCTTTTGTTAAATTTTACTAAGATCAGCGAGCCCCTTGTTAAATATATATAAATGCAATTTATGACTTGTATATTATCTATGACAGCTTTAATATACACAATAGTATACTTTTAGCCATTTACATTGATAAGTTTACGGTCAATTGCATGTGGTTACTTAATATGAGGTAATTAAGTAACAATCGGTTGCTTATTTTATAAATGATAAAGATTTTCACTCCTTCCCCAGATCACTAAGAATTGCTTTGAGATTAAGCGAGCTCTTTGTTTACCTATTGGCAGCCCATCGCTGTATGAATGTTATACATTGTAAATGATTTATAAATAGATACTTCTAATAATAAAACCGCTAAGAAATTTCGCAATGTTAGCACACAATATATGTAAGATTTTTGTAAGCATATTATTTACCAATTAGAAGCATAATATAATAATAGCTCTTATCTTAACGTAAGTTAATTTACGAGGATTCAGTCAATAAACTTTTCTGTTTCAAAGATAGTAGTAATGGAAGATGTGGCTAGGGCATGGCTAGAAGTTAACTGTCGTCCTCACTTTGTCTATCATTCAGCAACGGATGGGAGGAAGGGGTACAAACTTAGCTAATTTTGAAATACATATAAGACATTAATCCATTAATTTTGTTATTATCACGTTAAATATTATCACCTACGGCAAAAAAAAAATATATCGAAATCAATGCTATTTTTTTTATCTAAGTATGTATGTTTGAATTGAGAAGATGTATTATGTTATATTTAATTTGACGAATTACACAAACACGCCACTGGCTTCATTCAGTTCAAAACAACAGGTCATTAAATGCGAAAAACGTAATCAAAAACAGCACTAATTTGCACCGTGTCATGTTTTGGTTGGCTGAAATACGCCGGACTGCAAAAAAACCCTTGTCCCAGGTCAGTTAGTTGAAAACCTACGCTATTAAAAAATAACGGTCTAAAACTTTTAATGCATAAATTATATTTTTCTTGATTGAATCTTCCTTTTGTTGTTATTTTTTTTTACTTGATAACATTTCCGCCGGACGCTTTAAGATTACTTGAAAGCGTGAATGAGGGGTGTCGTTTAGTGTGTGATGGATTTGAATACATTTATTTAAATAGATAATTAATAATAATATAACATATTTATTCACAAGAAAAATCCATTAATTTCACCATTAGCATAGGTGTATATTCATTTTATATTACGTATATTAATCCCATGCATTCTTATTTATAATATATATATTAGAAATATATATGAGAAAATTTAAATGACTAAGCATTAGGTATTTAAAATTAAAAAAAAATAAGGCTTCTTCCACTGCGGCACACTCAAGACTTCTTGCGGCACAGTAGTGTGCCACGACACACAGTTTGGCAGACACTGCATTGTATAAAATATCTGTAGCCGTAGTGTTTTAGTATAGAAATAGAACAAGAGCTCTTCTCTCTGTAAAAGATGACAGACACCAGTCAGTCAGTCAGTGTTTTTAAAAAATCCATAATAAAAAAAGTGTAGAAGGTTAACGGATATATTCGAAAATATTGATACAAAATCAATACATAACCTAAATTAAAATATTCTAAGATGAAACCTTCTCTGGGTTAGTAACCGAAATGATAATACTACGTTATTATGTTCAACTATGTAATTTTAAAACCTCTTTCTCGGCGTACCTACTATAAAATTATTTTTTCATCTCGGAAAGGTATATACGTATATTGTTCTTACATTTTTAACATCCTTGATACCGAGAATTTGTTTAAAAACAAAATTGTAAATTAATAAAAATATCGTAACAATGTAAGATTGCAGCTTAACAGAGGTTTTCCGTGTTTTATTACCATACTTTGATATTATATTGTATGCAAAGACCTTTATGTTCTTGAAAAAGGTGTCTATACAAGATATATGATTGCAACAGGTGAGAATTTGAAGATAAATAATATTGTGAATGTAATATAAGATATTTTTAATTATTTATATTTCTTTAATTTTCTGTGGTTAGTGTCGAAATATTACAAAAAATAAATACGGTGAACCAAAGCAATTTTTCTCAAGAAAGTTTCGATAGATCAAATATTGAACTACATAATAATTGATAGGTTAGCACAAACAAATAAAAAATAGTGTCATCCCAATATAAAATAATATATGAGGAGCAAACATTCAAAAAGTGTTTTGTCACACAAATACAAAGCTTGGAAAATGATGATTTAAGTGTTGCAAAAGTGACGGTTTGTATGAATGTGTCAACTTTATGATTTCATTTAAATACCTTTTTGAACACTAATTTTGATTTCCATTCATAGGTTTTATTATGGGCTATTAGAATTGATATAAAACGCCATTTTCAAAATTTGTGACAAAACACTTTTTGAATGTTTGCTCCTCATATATGTAACTAAAGGTTTCGACTAAAGATGTTTAGTGGAGTTTCAATATTAAATTTCGTACATTTACACAAGTTTCGGCTGGTGATGGTGACTTGGATTAACATTCATGTCACCATCAATAGCTTTTAACTAAGTGATACTCTTATTTATTATATAAACACGATGCACTTATTTGTTAAACGTCAGTTAATGACCATCCGTGAACTTGAACGCCTGAAGATGCTAAAAAACTAAACCCGTGTCGTTAGTGACAAAACTTGTGTGAATTTACAAATTTTAAACGATATATATATATACGACCCATAGTAGCTTTTTATGACAATTTATTGATGTTATCTTAGAATAAAAATGATTCACAAGACAGCGCCACATTGGAAAACGGAGTGAAATCTAACAAAGGTTCGTTAGAGATTTTCGGTAACCGGATAAAACAGAACATCACAAAACGTACAATATATCTTTAGAAAACACTAGTATTGATAGGTTTTACAATCAATTAGTAATCTCTATGTCGTATTAGATACAATAAATATAACAGCAATCTTGCATATCAATAACACTTTCAATCTGAAATTGTCGTAAATACACTTATATTCGACGATTATAATAGTCGCCATTGACTGATAAAGTAAAGCGCACGTTATTACACACTGTTCTGAAATTATTACCTGTTAATCTATAATATTTTTCCAATAAATAATTAACAAGAAACGGGTATCATTCAACTAAAAATTGATTGTGTTCTGAATTGTCTATGTTCTATAATCTCATGTTCTGTTTTATCATGATCTGTTTATTCATGGAACCGAGATTTTCAAGGAATAATTTACTTAACTACTATTGAACTATCCTTTGGCTGCTTCATTTAAAACTACAGTATTTACTGACAACAATGTTAATAGTAGTATTTTTTATAAATATCTGCGATATTATATCACTTGATACAACCCGTAGAAGTGGTGTTCGCGGTTTCAAGATAATGAGTTAGTTATTGATACATAAATCGATCAATATTTTCATATATACAAGACAATATGTTAATAAGTCCGATTAAGTAATGACTAAAGGTTAAGACTACTTAAATCAACTTCTTTTTGTCAGTTTATTATTCGCATTATTCATACACTACGACACAATACGTCATATTTTCTCCTTAACATTAAAAGGAAACGCTGACATGATTCGGATGAAGACAGAACCTAATGGGTACATCAACGCATTTATGAACAAATAATATGTCATAAGTAATAAACAATTCAATGTTCGACGGCATAATAACTGATGGTGAAACCGTCGTCGATTGGTTACTAATGAAGATGTCAGCGGCTGCCGAACAAGATTCTCGCCATGTTGATGCGAGCGAACTATCTCTGGTCAGATTCCACTGCCCTTTGTTGTATTATGTCCTACGCTGCGAACTTACAAATTGTATAACGCTAAAATGTGTTCCGACTCACCGGTCACTCAAATAGCTTATTGTCGACGCACCAAATTGAAAAATAATTTTTGTTAATTGAAAGAGAAAGCCACAAAAACTTTGTTTAAGTATATTATATTTGACCTAATAAATTATGTCACCTGTGTGGTTGAGTGGTTAACGTCGTTGGCTACCGCTACAGAGGGCACGGGTTTGAATCCTAGTATGGGCAGTTTTATAAATTGATTTTTCAATCGGTTTATGAATTTCTGTTCAAAGCCATGGATGTATGTTCTGTCTTGAATTCCTCCCTCCCACCCATCTTATCCTATGAACGAGGCGTATCGAGAGCGATTAGCTAACCACTAGTCCTGTCCTGGCCCCTTCCTTCTATGCCTACTCTCCTTGGAAAAAGAGAGGTTGAGCAACTGAGTAACAAGCAGTTCTCGTAGAAACACTTCTGTTGAGATAAACTCCATTAGGAGTCCGTATGCTCCATATTGGGTGCGGACATGGTAAAAAAATAAAATTTAGTATAATAGATTTTCATGCTCACAATTATATAACAAAGAAGTTGATATATATATTTTTTTTATACACTTTTACGATTTGTGTTAATTTTACAAGGCGATATAAATAATTATAGTTTATTAATTTTTCGGCTTTAATGAGAAGAGCTTTTTAATCAAACAATTATTGATTTATTATTTCATTTGCAGAAGCTCAATGGAATAAAAGATTTAACAACTATTTCCCTTTTTTACTACAATAAAGTTTTGAATACAATTTCAAATAGTTTTCGTTACCGAATAGATAATGTTATAATTGTATAGAGAAATTGTCCCTAACTCAATACGTCGGAAACACACGCCACAGTATTTTGAACGCTGTATAAAGTGAATGGCTTTTATGGTAGTTTTTATTATTTTACAGGTATTCTTTGGCAAACAGGTATGTTGTCAGTTGCCAGTTATGTTGCCCACATGAGACAATACTTCAAGTAACTTAATTACTGCAGTAATGAGAAAATGTTCAGTTCATTCCAATTCCATGGGACGAATCATAAAATTTTATGTATCCACAGGCCACATTGTCCATTATCTGTAAGCGATACGAGTTTTTCTTTTAATTTGTGCTTTAATGGTCATATTTTTATTTTCATTCAATCATTAAAGAGATTCTCCTTGCAGTCTCTTAATGGCATTATTAAATTATTCTTAATGTCATTATAGTCTCTCTCAATACAATTTATTATATCATTATAAGTCGGTCATTTTATTTTTTCAAATAAATTTATATTTTAAAATTGAAGTAATCATATCTTCGATGTATTCTATATATGAAATTAAATTTCATAACTTTGTTATTCCACATTTTGTGTTGCAAAATGTGACATGTGGTTCGTCTCTTTAATCATAACTATCAGACTGTCGCAACGTTTACGAATAAACTGAAAGTTTATTCTAATTCTAAAGTTATAAATTACAAAAAAAATGTTGGGGTTTGTTCTTTTGTACTGGTCGTCAGGACAGGGGTGGGCTGGAGGGGGCTCGGGGGGGCTAGCACTAGCCCCTTGTTAAATTTCAGCGTGGCCGGCGAGCTCCTTGTTAAGATAAGAAAATCATTCGTCTTAGATCAAATCAGCACATAACTGCAATTTCTGTAGATGGGTTAATTTTATTATGAAACAAGACTTAGTAGCCCCTTCATTTTTTATTTAGCGTTGTTGGCTTCCGTGCCGGACATCATGAGTTCGAGTTAATCACTAGTCCTGTCCTAGTTTTATCATTCTATCTCTACTACTCTCTTTGGAAAAAAGAGGTTGAGTTCTCGTAGAAAAAAAACCTTTTTTTTAGATACTTTCATTAGGATGCCATATGCTCCACATTGGGAGCAAAAATGGATACAAATAAATGGAAAAGATTTACCGAGCCTCTTGTTGAGATATTGGCAGCCCACCGCTGCGTCGGGAGGGGGTAAGATACAAACTTATTTTCTATCAAATGATTCACAAACTCTGCAAAGTTATTGCTTTTTAGACATCTTACATGTTTTTTATATTCTTACATTAATGTTTCTACCTGTCTGCCCAACAAAAACAGCTTGACAGTCTTGACAGGAACATGTCACACAAAGAATATACAAATGTGTACACGCTCAATGTTTTTTGTTTGGTACTTGTCCCTATTTTATTTCATGTATTCACCTAATAATTTACATTATTAATCATTGTATCAAATTAAAACACAATTTTTAAATAAAGTTACTGTTGTCATCCTGTTTATAAATAAACTTAATTATGATAACCGAATAATAAAATTATCAAACACTCAGTCATTCAAAACATTCATATGACCAATTTAATTAATTAGTCAGTTGGCACGTTTATAATTAAATCAGAGATGCTAAAAATATTATTCATCTTTTTTACTGGGTTATAGCAAGATATATTAGTTCAACTTATACGTTAATAATATAATCAAAACCAAACACTTGCATACAAGTCCGAAAGAGGCTACTTGAAAATTCGCTGCATGTTTCGGCGCACGAATTCTAAAAAGCAATATTTCAAATGCTTTCAACAACCATGATAATTAAGTCTTTATAAGAAATTATTTCAACGAAATACGACTCGCGAATATCAGTTTTTCTTTGACCAAACATAGGGTTGCCAAACGTATAATAGTTTACATCGATCATATTATAATATATTTAATAATAAAACCTTTGTTAAAAATAAGTTCTTCCGTGCCAATAAATTTAATTAAACTTACGTGTTTTATAGCAATATTCACAGACATAACGTTTTTTCTTTGAGATCACCGTAGCGAGTTTGACTGATTGATATAAAATAGATTATCTTAAAAGTAAATTCCACTGAGATGCTTTAATAGATGTGCATATTATGCATAAAGTGGTAGCGGACATATTAGAAATATTAAAAAAACACAATATTCCTTTGCATTACTTGCAATTTTATTTTAGCAAGATCAGGACCAGGGTTTCGCTCGTGGTGATTTAATGCTCGCCAATATGTTCGTCGTGAAGGATCTTGCTGAAGTAAAAGTTGAAGTTGTGCAAAGCCTTTGTTTTAACAAATGAATATTTTGTTTTTTTTTAATATAATGCCTTTCCACCGAGTATTGTCAGTGAATACTCTGAAAGTAAAATATTAGAAATCCAAGACAGAAGCTTTTAAACATTTATAATTTTATATATCTTTTAGCACTACTATATTTGCGATGTTAACTATGGAAAAAAAAGAAAAATGTTATTCAGAATAATTATTTACAGTAATTAAATATTTGCATGATTTAAGTCAACGTAGAATAAAATATATATATTAATTCAGCTTAGGATTTAGGTAACTGATTTATTTTATCGTATTCAGTAGAATTTATTAGTCAACAATGTTCAACAGTGCACAATATCATAAGTAAGAATAAAAAAAACATTTATTTATGGAATCAAAAAAATCGATTAAAAAAGTAATGATTCAACCCTGTTTTCAGGTCCCGGAATGTCACCGAAGCCCAAACACGACTAACAGCTTTATTTGACGAGAAGCTCTTTTTTGTTTAAATTTGCTGCTGTTCTATTTAGATTCGGAATTTTTATGAAGAATTCAAATGGATTTTTTTTCGTTAACTAATTTGATGAAGTCTTGAACGTCGCTTACTCACTGGCGATTTATTAACTTTTTGTATAATTTTGAATAGTCCGATATGCTGTATTAGTTCTTACAAAAAGCTTTAAAAATGATCACTTAAGATCTGTTGGGACAGTAACTGAGTTTGCAAAAAAAATGTACAAAAAGTAAGAATTTGTTACAATTGTTTTTTTATTTGTATGTCTATAAGGGTATCGAGTTCTGTAGGTTCATAGGATATGCGACGAGCAATTACGTTAATTTAAACATATTTTACTAATGGACTTGCGCAACGGCTTCCGTGTAAACGACAAAAAATATACTGGTATAATTACACTACGAGCCGATAACTTCCCGCACTCTGGCAACACCGTAAGATGGAATTCATTTAATGAGATAAGTAAATTATAACCTGCAAAATAACCGGGCGATAATAACAAATTATAAACTATAAGTGAATGCACGCGTCTGTTGTTAGAAGGTATCGGGTGTTAGTGCTAAGTTGCAGACGCTACTTGTTGTTTATTAGTATGCAGGCAGTATTAACATTTCCTTACCCGCTACAGCTTCACACCTTTCGTACAGTGTGTATATATCCGAAACGTAACGTTATTAATTGTGTTTCAAATTTTTGCCTAAAATACACGAAAAAAACCTTGAGTGTTCATTGCATGCCCTTTAATTTACAGAAGATTATATTGCGAAAGGGTTGTTATTAGTTGAGATTTTTTCGATCTTCGTAAAACGCTAATTTTCCTTAAATGACATGAATACCAACCAAACGGTTGCAAAATACTGTTGTTGATTTAACTGGTGCAAAGGTTTATTTACGTACATGGACGGTTTCACATAAATATCTTCCCCTTAATACTAAACTATTGTAGAACTAGGGAACTTTGATTTGATCATAGTTAGGAAAATAAAGATAAAACCATTATTTGAATAACATTAATCTAAGATGTAATCATTGATGCTTAGAATAAATAATTTCCAGTGAAAAAGCGTTTTATAGCTGTCCTGAAAAGTTACACTTTTGTAGATAGTGTTGTTTGATTTTAAGATCTCGATTAATAGTACATAATTTCATAACCGCATTTCGTAACGCAATAAAAACATCTCGATTACATCCTTGATGTCATAAAATTCATTGAGTTTTCAAACTAAAAAATACTATTGAAAATAAATTCTGAAAGTTTTGTATATGCGGAAGATGTAGCGGAGAGATCAGTACAAAAGTGATTTATGAAAATTTGTAAAAGCATTGAGAGTCTATAAGAAAACCATCGGCTTGCAGTCTGGATGATTTTTTCCGATTTTGATTAGAAAACTTTAATCGGTCATGATTGAATGAAAACTGTATGCAACCATTTTCCATGTGAACTTATATGGATTACGGGCGTAACAAACATCATACGCCTATAAATGGCTACATTACTTCATTTTTTTTTGTAAACCGATGAAGATATCATGGGCTGTTCTTCTTGTGTAATAATCATCATACTATATTTCACACATTACAAGTTTTAACAAATAAAGTTTACGGTCATTAGTTACCACTTAAACATATCAATCACAAGATAAATTGTGGTCATTGAAAATAAATACCAAAATAACGTCGACTTTAATTTAGTTAAAACCTTATTTTTTCGTCCACTTGTGTCTTTAATTGTAATTATATAAAACATGATACCCTGTTCTAAGAAACATGTAAATCACTGGAGTTGACAAATGGAATTAAAACATTATTACTTCATAGCATGGCTATGTACAGACAGGCAAACGTTAATAAGTTGTAGATTCGCGTGTCTTACTAAAGCAAATATGAACTAATTACAAAGATATTTATTTATGTTTCTTATAAATAGACAAGAAAATAACGAAATACGAAGTATTTTCATCAAAAACATTTAAATATACTATAATAAATAAACGTTTGCACGGCTGTCTGATAAAGATTGTTTCTTTTGTAGAGTCGTTTGATAGTGTATTCTTTTGGGAACAGTACTAACTAAATAACTAAAAAAACGTTTCTCCGCAGTGTTTAAGAGGCCGTTAATTTTTTTACATGTCGCTAATTGCTTAAAACAATTAAGGATAGCGATAAAATACAGACGTCAACTGACAGCGACAGGTTTTCACAATTAAAGGACAATGGTTTTGCGGTGAAATAAATAACATGTGATATACAGTAACATGGCCATTTACGTTTGTTTGTTTGTTTGTTTGGATATATTCAATTATTTTTTACGACCATAGAAAATGTTAATTATAAATGTTTATGCAATACAATTCAATAATATTTATTGTCCAATTCAAATCAATCAATTGAAATTTTGCATATATAAAGTCAGTTTTTGCCGAGCTAGGACCACATCAAATAAAATTTGTTATTTCTGTATATTGTCTTTACTTGTGTAAATACTGATAATTTATTTAGATACTGCCTGATGTCCAGGCTTCGTATTAACTAATAATAGCGTAGAATTTATAAATGATTTTTAGCTACGATTGATGTCATTTAAGTTAATCTTTGACAAGTAAAGTCGTGATTGTACTTTATTGAAATATAAAGGTTTAAAAAAGGCAATAAAAAACAACATCAAAATAAAAGAGAAATATAGCATGAGCTTATCTTTCCGTAAAAGATGTAAGACACCAGTCAGTCAGTCAGTTTACCGTTTTACTACTTGTATCACTTCACCTCTTCGGGGCTAAATTATATAATGCTATTTTAGTAATTTCACCTTAACGTTCCTCGAGTCTTATCTAGGCTCTAGTTGTTTGGTTTTTATGCAATCGTGTAACTTCATTGACAGCTTATACTTTGTAAGGATATCAAATAGAAATTACGTTTATTTATATGTAAAACCGGGCTCAGTCTAATAGCTTGTTAACCTCCGAGTAACGCAAAGTAATTAGGTACCTATCGTTTATGACATAATGATACCTGGCCGATACAAACTCTGCGTTTTTAACGCATTTGCCTGCACCATGAAGATACACTCGACACCAGCCTAAGTCGCCTTGCACTTTCAACGTGAAAGGAAGCAGGCTATTAAGTAATTACATAATAAAGTAATTAATCGAGACAAATAATGACAGTTTGCAGCAACAATGTCGCTCGAAATGCACTAAAGCGTCATTTATTAGATTCGTCACAATTTATTTGCACGTATAATTGTAACGGTCAGTCCAGTAGACAAGTGGTTGCTCCCGTTTTCGTTCGCTCAGGTTTACGGACGAAAATTCTTGTACGGAAGTCCAACTTTTCGCCAACTGGTGTGAGGTTTATTTGAGAAGTATTTTCAAACTAGCTATCGTTATGTTATTTACTAATAAAGTAAACGCTGATTCGAATTATAAACATATTAATTACTGTTTAATTGTTAATCGGAAGATGTAGCACAATTAGTGGAATAACAAAGTTATTATAGTCAAAAATAAATAAATGTTAAATTAATATATACTATTAAGCAATTATCAATGGAAGTAATGAAATTCGAAACCAATCAAAAAGCCGGACATAACAACTTATAATAACGCAGGTTGTTCTCTTTAAATTTAAATTAACATGCATGTGTACTTGGTTACATCTGTGATTATGAATACTCGACTTACACGTGTAGAAATTGCAAAAATCTGTTTAAATAAATGTGCATTAAAAATAATACTAATTTGAGTGAGTTTGTGGCACAGTTCTATCAATAAACATTGTGATAGTTGCTCGTAACATTCGATGACGAATCGACATCAGAGGTGATCTGTTAACCAATAGTTTGTACAGTACGTGAGGTGGAAAACTTATTAATTAAATTAATGTAATTTGCTGTTTCTTTAATAAAACTATCATTATCGTCGACACACTTGGTCGCGCTTAGGAGCAGCTGGTCACCCGTTCTGTCAATTACTCTGAACACCGGTCTCAATATCCGATAGCTTTAGTCTGCGGTCAGTAAGAAATAGCCACCATATCTACCAAAGGATTACCTGAAATTCTACCTGTCGGATCCACAATGAGTAATATGAATTTCGTGTAAAATATTGAGTAATACTATTTCAAGATTTTTTTATTGTTTGAACATTCTAAATCTAGATTAAATGTGTTTTGTTGCAAATCATGGATTGAAAAACTTTTCCTTGTATATTTAAATTAAATTTGTCGTCAATGCATAAAGAACATCGAAAGTTATATTTAACTTGGTTTGTTTTTATAATCAACGTGTGTAATGTGAAACATATATAGTTGGTATACTGTCAAAAAACGTTAAGTCAAATATTGGTTGTTCTGAGTAATGAATACAGATCGATAGACTAAAAAACGCTTTATCATCTGAAAAAACAAGCTCACCTAAATTACATGTATCTATTATGTTATTTAAAGAATCAATACGAGTTAGGAGATATTACTGGCAAAAACTACTTTTATAAAAATATAGTATATATTAATAATTGAGGGGCTAAAAAGACGAACAGTCCGAACCCAAAAGCAGAGTTTTGAATAAATTCAATTTTACTGCAATAAAACTACATAATTTCTCTTCATAATATTGAATATGTTTAGTTTTTGCTGTTTGAAGCTGAAAGGTTTTAGCTTTAATCATACACAAATGACCAAATCCACTAATTCTATGTATTGAATAGTAAACAAACGGCCAAATGGCACATGGGCTTGTTGCAAGTGGAAATTTAGCATAGGTTATGTTTCCACTTATGAAATGGTTATTGGAGAATTGAAATATCGGAGAAATCAAAAAAGTGAATTTACTTGGCACGATGGCGATAAGTATTTCATTGTTTGATTAATTTTGGAGTATCTCTATTGCAAATAAAATACGCATAAAAATAAATTAAATTAAATTAAATTCTCCATTACAGTTTTTTACAACTTTCTTACAAGACTTAATTAGTTTATCGAAATAAATATATAATAATCATAATAAACATTGTAGTCTGTTTTAGTTTGTGTTCATTTACATCAGGCCATAGAAAATTAAGACGTTGTGATTTTTTTTCACAAAAAACAATAAATGAAATTAGTTAATTATTTAAATTAATTGTACTTTTTTCAATAATTGAACAAACAAAAATAATGGTAAAGTTAAGCTTCAGGATTTTTTAAACATACATGTATTAGTTATAAATAAAACTACATTTTGTTTAATGATTTCAATTACGGTTAAATATAGTAACAGATTAAAAATAACAAAGTATTTTAGTTCTACAGTTTTCAAAAACTGTAGAACTAAAATACTTTGTTATTTTTAATCTGTTATAAATGGAGTTCTACCAAGTAAATGCCAAATCAATTAATAAGTTACATATAGTATTTGATTGTGAGAATAAAATAACGATTTGAAGAAAATAAAAAGTTGTAAAATAATCATAAAAAAACATCAACTTTCCTTGTGAAAATTTTAATGTGAATTTAATAGTTTATTAAAATAATTCATGAAGGCAAATATGAAGATAATGACAACGTACATTATCTGTAACACAATATAATAATTTAGTCATTTATGCAGGTGAGTAAAATAATTTATAAAAATTTCCATGCGTAATTATAATTGAAGATTGATGTATGCAAATAAAGTAGGCATGTAAGTACAGCAATTATTGCATCGGTGCTCTTTAAATACTTCGTAATTTAAATAAATTATCATAATTCAGGTGTGTTTTGTAAAATAACTCTGTTTTTTTTTCAATTTAATCGCAGTGATTATTGTTAATTTATCATTACATATAATAAATCGATAACTGTGTAAATTTTTCATAATTTATCGGCGGCTTATACCGTTACAAAAGCAAAACAACTTTTCAGTTAATATTAGAAATGCTGCTTGAGCTGCAGTTAATATTTTAATATACATAAATATTTTTAACAAAATGATAAAACATGCTTTCCAATCAGTTAACCTTGGCGATTAAGTATTTTTAACTGATGATTGTTTTGATAATTAATTGTTTTACCTTTGATCAGATGAGTTTAAGACTTAGCTGATCAGTTGATAATGCTCGTGATGAACAAAACAAGTCCTTATCATATTTAATAAATGTGGAAAAAGTACAAAAAAGTGTTTTATTTTTTGGCACTTATTTGTAGTAGAGAATAGACTGAATGTATGTTATGAAAAAAATATATAATATAAATGATTTGTTGTATGTCCATTGTATGTGCAGGTATACTGAGGTGCCGGATCAATGGTGTTGCCAGCGGAAAGTTGCGGTAAAGCTTCCCTTAATTATTCCTACGGATGAATGGATCTGCAGACTTGAATTTTTTTTACCATTTATTGATGTTTATTATCGAGCCATTATTCTCCTGACGTAGCTCTTTACTTATACTACTTCATTCCTACTTAATTCCATTGATGCAGACACTGGCGTATAGAACGCTTCACGAAATGTGACTTCTTTGATTAACAAAATCTTTACCGTAATTGGTTCGAAAAGCTTTTTTGATAAACTGAATCGAAAATGATAATTTAGTTTTTGAACATGGTTCTCTGGTTGAAATCAAGTAAACATACACAACAAGATTGACTCATGTAGATATCTGGAAAACTAGCATTTTACAATCCTTCACTTTTGCAATTACAGATGTAATCATCAGACATAACATATTTGCCTAATTCCTTTTGAATTTTTTTTAGATCGATATTATAAATTGATCGAATTATGTCAGCTGCATTATACTGAATCCTGATAAATCATTTCAATAGAAGGCTATAAAGACGACTAGTTGTTAGTCAAAAAAATAACAATAATAAAAATATCTTTGTCTTCCAATCAATAAACAACGGGATATAATGAAAGCGATCAGGTAATCACTAGTTCTATCATTTTTATCTCTACTCTCTTCAAAATGATGCAACTGAATAGCAAGCTCTTGTAAAAAAACTTCCATTAGAAAGCCATATACTCCACATTGGTAGCCAAAAGGTCAAATTAGGACAATTTCGTATCTAAAAACAGGAAAAAAAAGATATCTAGTAAATCTAAAAATGATATCTAGTAAATTAATCGTTAACATCAGCATGTTTTCGACAAGTTTATTGAATATATACTGTTAGAATGAAAAAATGTATAGTAAATATAGTATTACTCAAAAAAATGATAATAATATACATAATTAAAATTACTAATTAAGAATATCACTCAGCTTTTGTGAATAGTCTCAAAGGTATGCTTTTGTGGTTATTTTACGTCTTTTAACAAAATTGATTCACAATTCGGCGAAACGGATTCGGACAATAAAAAATGAATTACACCTGCTTAGATTCTATAGTAATATTTTTAACACTAACCTACCTGCTCACTAATATATTTTACTATACAAACTAATTGATTCTTTTAAAACATCCTTTTTGTACACAATAGTCCATTCTATTGAATTATTGCCATAACGTAGCATAAAGTGGTTTTATATATATCATAAATAATTAAAGGATTTTATAATTTTGATTATTTTTTTATAGTTTATAGTTGAAATTATAATTATTATTACTCCTGATACTTTTGTTATATTTTTTCATTGTAAAAAAAGTTTTACTAATATTTACAAAATTAAGTCGGTTCCGTGGTCGAGTGAGCTCAAATTCGCTGCCATAATGCAACAGTGAGATAAAGTGAAAAAGTCGATTTTAAGATAAGTAAATATGCCAATCGATTGCTGAAAGGTAAACCTTTATAATGAAACTCTGAAGTATTTTAATTTAAAAAGAAAATTTCCAATTTAAAATAAAAAAATTACATTTACAATTATTAATATTGTCTTTTAACTTCAAAGCATCAGCGAGATTAGTAAAATAACTAGATACAGATAATAGTATACAAAAAAAACCTGCTATTATCATTTATCATTAACCGTAAAAAAAAACTAAATAAGACCATAATTCGCTATTTATAAAGTACAACATAAACCTTAAAGTTAAATTATCTTGAAACTAGTATTTTCGACTTTTCCCACTGTTGCTTCAGGATAGCGAATTAAATTGGTTTTTTAATCGATATTTGGTTTTATGTTCAAAAAAATGGATGTGTTGTTTGAAAATCAATTAGAACCCAAATTTTGCTTTCATGTTATTGAAAATCAATAATATCTATATATGTTTACCATTATTGAGTGTCACTTTATTAAATTACGATGTTTTAACGTTATCCGATCAATTTCGCAGCACCCTTTTCAATCAAGGGGTCAAAAGCTCTTAAGCTTTGAGTGACACTGGCTTGGTAAGCATACTTATGAAAATGGTCATGTTTTGCTGATGTTTCTTGTAATGTAGTGAAAATTTGACACCCACCTTTCAAGATAACGGAGTGACATCGGTGATGCAAAAAAAAAAAACCGATACGAACTCGAGATCGCAAGATTCATTCCTTTATCCAGCTAAGCTTTTAATCCACCTTCATTAAGATTATAAGAGGTGTATGTTACTTGCTATCTTTTTGAAAAAAAAATCAACTGAAAATAAATTAAATATTAGAAAAAATTGATACTTATTGATGTGTTCATGATAACAAAGACAAAATGTCGTAAGAGAAAGTTTACAGCACTTATCATGTGAACAGGTTTTAAAGAACATTTTATGGTGTTTATATATACATTAAACAAAATGATTTCGGACGATTTGCTCCTTTATTCTTTTTTTTTCATTACTTTTGTGATTTGAGTAATTGATAACATGTTTTCAAATTGTTTCCGACGAAAATATTATCTGTACAAAATTTAAGGAAACTGTCCATCGTATAAAAAAAGTCTGTTTATTAAACAGTATTGTTTTCTAATTTAAGATTTTGACTAAAGGTGCTTGATGGAATTTCAATATTAAATATGAATCGTTCAGATTATGTACACTCACACAGATTTTGTCACTAACGACCCGGGTTTTGCCTCTCGGCATCTTCAGGCGTTCAAGTGCACGGATGAACTTAAACTGACGCTTAGTAAATGAATGTTTCGTGTTTATAAAATAAATAAAGTTATCATTGAGTTTAAAGCCATTGCTGGCGAAAAAGATTAGCCCACGGGAATGCCCACAGATTTAAACGGTAAATAGTTATAGGAATTATATTTATTTTTTTTTGTCAGAAAGGTTTTATGAAAGGCGAAACCCGGGTCTCTAATGACAAAATCTGTGTGAATGTGCATAATCTGTACGATTCAAATTTAGTATTTTTTTCATTGCATTTACCGGTTATAACAAGTCATTAGGGAACGCCTCTTATAATTCTTATTACGCTGTGTTATAATCACTGAATAGTTATCAAAATGTTCTTGTAGAAAACAAAAATGACAAATGAGCAGGTGCATTATACAAAAATACAAATATCGAGTTCTTCATAATCAAAAGATCTAATTCGATAAAAAGCAAACAATCCTTTAACTAAGTCATCTCAATTTGAATAAAAATTTGTGTCTTTACTCATAGAACAATACTAATCGAATTGTTTTATTAAAAATTTGTACAGTTATAGTGACGTATTCATAAAAGAGTAAAACTTGTTTGAATAAAATAATTTTATTGGTTTTAATGCTTTCTGATTTATTGCGTCAAATTTTGGCAGTGCTTAATAGTTTTATTGTTTGAATAATAACGACGTGTCATTGCAGCCATCGTTGGTCTTATTTGGGATGAAGGCGTCCTTGAAGTTCCCGCCAAGGTGCTCGACCGCAGCATTTTACTGCCTCTAATGGTGGATGATTGTTTTAATTTTTGACAGATGATATTATTTGTTTTTCTCGGAACGCGTCTTGTGCGCCTGTGGCAGGGTATCGGACCATAATAAAGATGGCGGTCGTTAATAAAAGCATCTCACCGAAGATACCGGTAATAAAATGATCCACTTTCTTGAGGTTGAATTCAACCGCTGATGATGAAAAAGAGTATCATTTATTAATATTATCCGGATACCAGCGGAAAATCCTCAACGTGTATTTAAGCTGGCGTTAATAAAAAAGCATAAACGAAAAAATCAATGATTTTTTAAATTCAATCAAAACTCTTGTGGACTTTAAATGTTGATTGTAAAATAAATACCGCAAAGTAACTTGTGAATCCATTTATAATTAAAATTAAAATTACAACTTTCAGAAAAGTTGATTTTAATTTATACAAATAATTTATAGAAAAATGTTCACGAAATCATCGTCAAATCCATTGATAGTATTGTACATATCGACTGTTGAAAGGAAAAATGACGTAACATACAGTTTTGTCAAAGCTGTTTTTTCGATAATCACAATGTATACAACTTGATACAGGTTTTATCAAAAAGATGTTAGCTGAAAGTGCCGAATTAGTATCTAAATTTAGATTGTAAGTTTAAAAAAAGAAGAGCCTATGGAAATTTCGATCAGAAAAAAAGACTTAAGCATATTATTTTGATATCAGATGAAGTCAATCAAAAACAAGTTTATCAGTTTCCCTACACTTAAGGTTGTGTCAAAATCAAACAAATCATTAAAAAACGTTTTTTGTGTCTCCTATAATATTTGTAATGTATGTGTTACATCCTTTTCCTTTCCTCAATCGATATGTTTACTAAGTAAACGTAAATGTTAATTTGTGATCTCGATTTAAACTTCATAACTTAGAATTTGATGTTGTCCGATAGCTGTCTTTCTCTGTATGATATATAGCATTATTGGTAATCAAATCAGAACTGTACAAATTTATCGACTATAATGTAGTGAAACCATATTTTAGATACTCAATATATATGTTTTATTAGGTTGAAAAAAGCTTAAGGCGTTTCAGAGTTATTTATTTTGTATCATTTAGAATATTTTAAGTAATGTTTTGATAATGAACACATAATGATTAAGCAATTCCTAAAAGAGTAAAACAAAATTTTATTATAAAAATGGGCGTGTATTGTGACCCTTCTTTTAATAAATAAGTATCTACCTATTTTAACAATATCTAACATCAAATTATTTCGCGCATAGCTTCCCCTGTCTGTATATTACGCCCAATTAGTTTTAGTTCAGTGGTGGAGAAACAATTTTATGCATCTGTATATCTTACAATAGTATCAATGATTATCAATCTTGTAATATTGATTTGAAATTATATCAGAAGCATTATATAATATAAGTAAGATAATTTTATTTATAAAAAGGTTTGAAAAAAGAAGGCCATGTGAAAATTGCAACCACGAAAAAGTATGTTCATAAAAGGTATTCTTAAGCAAATTATTAATATTATATTACTCTGTGTTAATAAAACAACAGCTTATAGCTTGCACTTCAAGCTTGTGTTTATTTAATAATTCTACTTTAAATTTGTGTTCCCTGTAGAGTCCTGTCGGTTGACCTATTTTACTTAAGCACAGTCGAAAAAAATCGAATGTCAAATCTTAAATAGGTATGTAAAACTTACAGTTTTTCGTGCAGGAGGAATATTGAAAAAGCAAAAAAAAAAATTGTATAAAAGGGCATTTCTCCTAGCTCTTTTTTTATTTAGTTCTACGGTTCTCAATTTCCATTAAATTTAGAATAAAATTAATAAAATATATTTTTTTCTTAATATTAACTTTAAAAAATGAGAGAAGGGTGAGTGCTAGAAATAGAAGATAATAAACTAACTGTATACGACAATTTAACCCAATAAAGTTGGGAACATTAATACTTGTCAGATTAATATAATATAACATGACTATAGTAGATTTTAATATCATCAACATCAAAGAAGTAGGACGCCATTGATCCTTGTTTGACAGATGGGGTTTTGTTTCGGGTGAACAGGAACAGGACTGACGTGGGGAAACGTTAATTTCCGGTTCCTTGATTGGATAATATTGACGCGAGCACGTGACCGAAGACGCCTATTTAATTCAGAAAACGATATCCTACCATCATCAGCTTTAGATTCTTAATTCTAAACTATGACTCAACTTTTATTGTTACATTATGTTGTATTAATATTCTTTTTGCTTTTTCTTTTGACATAGGTATTTATAGTGTATTGAACTTTTAGAAAATATAGATAAAGAATCAGTAATAATGCTTCTTTAAACCATTTTCACGGCATAAGCATCTTAAATCTGAATGCAGTGTTTTAGCAGTAATCATTCAAAAATGATTTAATGGTGATCTAACACAAATAAAGCTATGAATTAATAGGAAGGGAAAATTTTATTGTCTGCCTTTAAATTAGCAATAATAATAAGATATAATGCTGTTTTATCAATTGATGTAATAAATAAACTAACTGTGTTATTTTAAGCAGATAATTGATATTCAAAACTCTCATTGTGTACTTACTCATTTTTGACAGTATCGTTACTTACCAGCTTCTGCCAGCATGGTGACTAGATATAAATTCAGATCCTCAACTAAAGAATATCTAATCACAATATGAAAGCGTGCCGAAAAAAAAATACTACTTTGATTATCGTCCGAATTAATAAAGTAAATTAATCGACTTGATGTACCAATGCCTACGTCTCTACGCCGTAGCTATTTTTCTCTAAGCTTTTGTTTATTTTTAAAATCGTACAATGAAGGACTTGTAGTTCTAGTCCATTAAAATTCATATTAGTCGCGTGGCACTTTTTTATTTCACAATTATCTGTGTAATAAATCACAGGTCCATAAACGAAATAAGGCACAGCCAATCAAAACGAAAAAAAAACACTCAGCTTGGCACTTTTGTAACGCGTGGGAGTAAAAAAAGCTTTTTAACCTGTTGAAAACAGTGCACCCTATTCCAATAAATATAAAACACTGCTTTATTTACCCAGACGCTTAATAAATGCATGATTCATATTAATTAGACGATTCAAATTTAAACGTGGTCAAATAAATTGAAATCATTTTTAATGGTTAACGTAAATTGGCGGGGATTAACTTATATTGACACATTGTTTTTAAATGGAAAATGAAAAAAAATGTGCCAGATCAATAGTTGTCGGTAGATATCTAAATTAATTGTTTATAATTGATTATGATTGTAAAATTATTTTTTTAGTCTGATGCATAGAACACACAATAGAGTGAAGAAAGGAAAGTTAGTAAAGTGAATCAAAATATATTTAAAACTTGACTACTATTAAACAATAATGCATTAAAAAAAACTTGATTTACAAAACAATGGTGATGGGGAAAAAATTAGTTCCTTTTTTTAATCATACAATTAACACTCGATTAAATAGAAAATACAGTACTAAAACTAGAACTAACTATTTGTGATATAGACAAAAATATCATTTCATAATATTAGATTACATACTCAGACACTTTCATATTATACAAACTGGTATTTATATATTTTTGATTTATTAATCATGTATTTAATTTACATATCACCATCGTTTACTGAAACACAGAATAATTGACACTAGTAATGTAAATAATAAATCATTTATATAACTAGCTTACATTATTTGAAACAATAATATATCGCGCATCATTTTAAAAGCTCGGCGCCAATGTTATTGATGTTGCGTGCATTGAAAGGGTCAAGCCATTAAATCATTCAATTTACCAACTCATAATGTTAATGCAAATTTGACAGACGTTAAAAAACAATAAAAGTGTTTCAATAAAGTATTTTTAGTGCCTCTTAACAACATCAAAAGATTTTTCTTCTGTCAACGCCAAATACATGGCATCCATTCATTGTGTTTTATTGTGTCAGTGCATTATTTATTCAGACAGAATAGGACAGCTTAAAAAGCACTAAAATGAAAAATATTTATAGCTAAAAACTTTTTTTTGTCATAGTATTTGTTATACTATCGAGTATCGACTATCAGAGCGCTTTTTATCATGCTTTCATTGAGCAAATATACTATGTGAAGGTAGCTAATTGACGTTATAATTTCCAAAAATTAATTGTTATTATAACTACATCTTAAGTGACAATTATTATATTACATACAGACAACCCCATTCAAATATAAAATGACAATTGTATGTCTAAATATTTGTAAATAAAAGTAACAAATTGACAGAGACAAAAATTGTGTTCAACAGTATTGTAGAATTGTCTGTTTTAAAATCGAATCAAACGTTCAATATTCACAGTCAGTAAAAGTTTGTGAATCGAGTAAAAAAATTTCTTTCTAATTCTAGCGTGCTTTTTGCGAAGTTTAATGTTACTTAAAATGGTATTGTGTGAGATATTTTTAGTTAGCGGTTTTATTTTGTGTAAAGATAAACACCACTTAGCCCGCACGAGCCATTAAATTGCTTTGTGACACATTAGAACCCGCAAAAATCATTATTATGCCCTCTATATTATACAATCACCTTTCGCAAATCTTTTATATCAACAAAATAACGAATTTCCTGCAAAAGTTTTCATGTGTATTTATTATTAAAAGGTTAATTCATATAAAATCAGAGTTGTGTAGTCCAAGTTGGAGTCGGAAAAACCGGAGAAAAATAATTTAAATATCAATACGATACGTAGTAGGAGTCGGTTTTATATTTAAAGCTGGAGTCGGAGTCGTCATTTTTTATCTGACTCCACATTCCTGATAATAAATATAAACATATTTTTTTGTTAAATTAAACATTAAAAAGGAAAGCAGAATAAAATTAAAATGTCTTTAATGGTTTTTAATTAGAGCTGCAAATATTATACAATGTTTAGCGATCACAATTAATCACTGCAGTTTTTTAAGTCGCATGTGATAATTTTCTATTTCCAATGGCAACAAAATGTCCAGCTTATTTATTTTTAATTCGGCCTTACAAATATTATTTATATAAGCACACATATTATGTTATTAAATATATGTATCTACTTGGATAAGATTCTTAGCTAAAACATAGACAAGCTTCAATTCAATCACAAGCAAGTATAATCTGATAAAATCAGCCTGACATATTACGTGTCAAATACTTGTCACTTGTCACCGAAGTATACAAAATTCTCTGAAAATTCTCAAATCGTTATGGTCCATTTTAATATTTACATTTTAAGTGGATTTATGATATGTTTTTAAAACAGATAGTATAATAACAACGTGAATAAATCAAACAATAGTCAGTAAATAATTTCAAATAATATCCGGGTGTGAAGGCGACAAAAATTGGTCCCCGCATATTGATGTCCATTCTCGTTCGACATTTTAGTAATTTAAGTTTAGTAATTTATCACTCAGTCAAAAGCCGGATGCTAAATCCATCATGCAAATAATAAAACTCGTATTGATTTTGGTTAACAAGATCAGTGCATGCACAACGACATCAATTACATGGAGCTCCAAGCGATATTTTATTTACATTTTCTAATAGTCCAAACATAATCACACAAACGACCATTTGCATTTTAGTGTCATATTTTAGACTAAACTTTGCTTTGAAAAAACGTGTATCTGAATTTCAAAATAACTGACTGTCTTAATAATATGTACGTTATATATTGCACAATTCGTATGTGAAAAACTGGAGTGGTTTTATCTAGTATTTTCGCATAATCAATGGATCCTAGTTGAGGAAATGTGATCTTGTTTCGTAAATAAAAGATGTATATATATTATTTTCATTATCTTTCAACTTCGTGGCATAATAATATACAATATTGATGCAGTACATATTTTGATAAGTTATATTTGCGGTTAACGTTGTTTTTTCCGTGTAAGATCTCACGGGTTCAAGTCCCAGTACAAACAGTATTTATCGATTTCTGTTCGAATGCATGAGTGTTTGTGATGTCTAAAAATTCCCTCGCACCCTTTCGATTATTCAATAACTGGGCGTAGCGAGAGCGATTAGTCAACCTCTAGTTATCTCTTTAAAAATATAAGTTGAGCGACTGATTAACAAACAGTTCACGTAGAAAAACTTCTGTTAAGACACCTCCATTAGAAGACCATATGCTCTATATTGGGAGCGGACATGGATTAAAAAAATAAGGTATAAACTTTTATCAAGAGATTATTAATACATTTGTGTAAGCAACTGTAACTTTAACGACAAAACTATCACGATTTTAAAAATAAAACACTCTTTTTTGTTAATTTTACTTTTATTTATTATAATCAGAATTGATTTGTTTTTTATGTTATGTTATATTATTCGCATTTCTTTTTAAATCGTTTTCCATTTCTTACTCAACACGTTTTAGATACGACCACGAAAAAATATTATTGACATTTGTATTCCAACACTTTTGCAGGCTAGAATAGAATTGTAATACATAAATCAGCGACCGAAATGTTTAATTTATAATAACGTGCATCAGAAACATTTGTTTTGAAAACGATGTCTGCTGTGGTCTCCCATGACGAGGCGACATCGGCCCGTATAAATTATGCTAATGGGTTTCATTAAGCGGATAATTGCACAAATGGCGGCCAAAAAATCGGCTTAATTTATGTCAAATTAATGTTGAAGATCATGTTTATCGGATCCGCGATTCTTCTGATGCGACATCTTTTTCCATTTCGGAGACGCGGCGTCTCATGGGACTGGAATAATGTCTTAATTAGAGTTAATGGATTCGGCATGTCGACATGCCCACATTCGGTAACGCAGAGCGGTAAAAAAAACGCCAGCTTTTCCGCCAAAAGCGACCGTTTTTGCCATAAGCGGCTCCGTAGAGCTGCATAGAGGTAATTGTGTATATACAGAAATGCGCTGAGAAACCTAAGAAGTAAAAAACCTGTATTTTTACTTTCAAGTATTTCAAACTAAGTAATGTTTTACTTCAAAACTCATTCATACAGATTTCACTTTTATTGATTGAGTTGGCATTGATTGACTTGGTAGAACTCCGTTGTACTACGGTAAAAAATATCAAAGTATTTAGTTCTACAATTTTTTTTTTAAATCAGTCGTAGAAAGAGAGGTTTTGCAACTAAGTAACAAGCAGTTTTCGTAGAAAATAACTGTTGAGATACCTCCATCAGAGGCAGTGGCGGATCCAGAAATTGTCCCAGTAGGGAACTATTCAATTCGAAAATAAACATTTAATATATAAAAATGACTGTTTGTTTGCTCGTACTCTATGGGCTCCCACACCGCTGATGCGATTGCAATACAACTTTGACAAACTTTTTGCTTTCACTTGCGCGAAGTTTATAGGCGTAGTACAATGAAATTACAGTAGGTGGCGCGTGTGTCGTACCATAGAAAATCGACAGAAAACGTCAAACAGACAGAAAAAGAAGACATGCAGTTCAATAAACACAATTTAAACACAAACATTTTCTTTCTTTGAGTGGCATTGCAACGTTTGCGAGAATGGGCTTGTAACACATAACAAATAGATGATTTAAAAATAATATTCCTATATAAAAATAGTCGATACATAATTAAGTATGTATTCTATAAAACATTGTAAACTAAACAATTAAAGAGCCGTTAAAGTGTTAATCAATTAGAAAAATGGAAAATAAATTCTCTTCAGGGGGGGGCATGGCCCCCATGGCCTCCCTCTTGGATCCGCCAATGATCAGAGGCCACTCCACATTCGGAGCAGATATAGATTTTTTAAAGGTGTACAATAAGTATATTATTTTTTGAATATAATGAATGCTTTTCTATCAAGATATAGCAGTGAAAACCTAAATAGTGACTTTAGTATTGTTATTTGCGTACAGCAAATACGTAACAAAAATGTTTAAATATTGAATATTTATAAAGTGACTTCTCCTTTTATCGAAACCCTATGACTAATAAAATGGCAATCGGACAAAGTAAAGAGGATCATAACACTAATGGCAAACAGCTGATATAATTTATCTTTATAACTTAAAGAAATAGAACCCGGGACCCGCGCAATCAATTGATTCCACTTAATAAATCGTACGTCATAGATTTGCGAGGAGCCGAGATTGAAACGGGTGACCAGGCCAGACAATGAAGTTGGCGCGACAACAGGGATGCCACTACAGATACCGGGATTTAATTTATTCCATTGTTTTTTTTTCAGTAAAAACACTATGGCATAATAACGACTTTTTCTCTAATGCTGATAAACCGAATCCTAAATTTTACTTGTTATGTAATGTAGGCGACAGATCAACTTTCTTGTAAGATTGATCTATTCGGTTGAATGGCCAGTGATTACGAATTCAAATTGTCATACGGACATTGTCAAAGGTTATTTATCGATTTTCATTTTAGCGCATAGACTTTTGGGATACTTACACGTTCTCCCAATCATTCAATTTAAAAAAATAGGTGTGAAGAAGAAAAAAGTAAAAAACTAGTTCTTCCCTATTTTTATCATACAGTCATAAATCACTCTGAAAAAGAAAATTGAACGACAACCAGTTCATGTAAAAGAATATATTAAGATGCGCCATTACACATGCTACGAAATGAGAGTAGAAATGGTTGAAAAAAAGTCAACTTACTATTATAATTTTAAAAATACTACCTGTAATAAAAAAAAATATTTAGACAAAATATAAGCCTTTTGACCTATAGTCAGTCTACCAATTATTGACACTAAAAAAATCACGAGTTTGTTTTGTACATTCTTCGTTGACAACCCTATTTGGTGGCGTCTGGAGACATGCGCAGATAGGTCTCGCGCACGTTGTCCCCTGTCATCGGAGTTGGGTGAGTGGTGAAGAGTGAAGAGTGGTGAGGAGGAGCAGGGAGAAAAGTTGGCGATAACGCTTCCATTAAAGCCAGTCGCCCGCTAATGGAGAGGAGAGCCGCCTGATAGCCGCGGGAGATCGCTAAGGACATTCCAAAAGGGGACGTTCAAAATCAATGAAAAAAACATTCAATTCTGTAATATTTGCTCATAAATCGATATTTATTTTCGATTTTCGAAAAATATTCTGCATCAGTTATTACTTACAACAAAATAAGATAACCAGTGAACATTATTATAGTTTCAATGGATTCGGCGGTAACTTTGTGAAAGTTCATTTTTTATATAAAATGATATTTAATGAATTTAACGAATGAATTTTAATGAAATTGGTTAGTTAATTAGTAAACATTACGGTGTCTCATGATGCTTCTCAAAAAAGCGAAACACGTGCCACAATTTGTAGCACAAAAAGTGAAATAACAAAACTCATGGTCACGACCAACGTGGGTCGTCTGTTTTCTCTCAATTAGTATTAAATTGATATATAATATAAAAAAAAATAAAGGACTGAAGATTGGATATACAAGAATACATCTTACATTTCAAACCTATTATTTGCATATATACCGTTAGAAAAATGTTTGTTTTTATATACGATAATATTGAACCACCTTTACATTTGTATATTTGTCTCGACTAAATGCTCACGATGTGCCTAGCTGTGTTTTGTTGTCATTGTTGGAGGTAAAGGACAGACAGAGCCGCTTTGTATCAAAACCAATCGGAGAGCTGGGTTATGGCGCTAAATACAGACTCGTCCATAAATAATGACAACATAAACATTCGCAGAATCCTCTAAAAACATCGTATTTCGTCACCTTTCTCTCAAAAGTAGGAAACGAACAAAACTGACGAAAATTAGTTAAGTATACAAAGACATTCATTTATATTATTTATTTTTATGGAATACCTCAGTTGGTACATTAATTATATCAGTTTGCCAAAAAACATCTATCTTTAAAGCAGGCAAGTATTATTAATGGTGATTTAAAGACAGGCAATAAAATAGTCCTTGTATATTATTTTTTAAATCTTTATTGTATCAGATCAGCATAAATGAATGCATTTATATTTTGATATTAAAATTTTCTGAGTAACATAAAATACCGATGCTTGAGGCCATATCCTAATGGCATTTTTTTCATTTCCTGTTTACTCAGAACTATCAATATGTTACTTAATAACTTTTACTAGGACAGTGACGATTTATTTCTGCTCAAATGTGAAATATTTTTGTTGTAAAATAATTTCGTTCATGTTGTGATTTTCTAACAAAATCTAGATTTGTTCAAATCTCAGGCGCAATAAAACTTGGAGGCCCGGTTTGTCGAATAACATAAGAAAGTCAAAAAAAAAGTGAAATAATAAAAATATGAACAAAATATAAATGGGATATATAATATTAGCTATTTTTCATGCTCCTAAGATTCGGAGGTCACAAGCACGCGCCTTATTCGCTTATAGGATAATCCGCCATTGAGTGCACATACTCTGCAAATATAATATATGTCGCGTTGCCAATATATTCAGACCATAAACGGAAATAAAGTGTACGGATAGTTATTTTGATGACGTGATTATAATTATTTATAATTCTTGTAGATCTAAATACATTGCTTTATTTTCAATCAGGATCCCATCCTGTCTTCTGGCTCGGCGATCTAATCTGCATTAAAATACTTTATCATCTTGAATATCGAACCACTCAAAGAGGCAACCTTTAAAAACAAATGCTCTTGTCGAAAAATAAATCGACTACATTATTTAGGCAGAATGTGAATTGGATGAAACTAAATTAAGCCTAATAATATAATATTTTTTTTTAACGATGTAAGTATTTAAAAACAACTATTTGACAATATAAGTCGTAAGAAATATCTTTTGATCCGTTGATAAGTTAGATCTTTCGGGCACTCTGTAGAAAATACACGGCATGCCGTGATTTTGAATTTGGAACGTTTTATAGTCATATTAACATTTTACTTAATTTTATGGCTGTCGAATGCGTGGACTATTCAGCCGGTGATCTTTTTCTGTCTTTTTATAATATTATTTTATTCCTACAAATACGTTTATTGGTTTTTTATTGTAGCCTTTGAAAGGGAATAAACATTTATATATGACACCATTTCTTAGAGAATAGATGTTTTCGATCGTAAATAATATTTTATTAAATACTCAAAAATAACACATTACGGCGACAAAGCGGGCTATATGATTTTATTGTCCATTAAAATAAAAAATATTGTTTTTTCAGGTTTATTTGAATCGTAAAAGCAAACAATTTATGAGCCGCGCCTAAATTTATAAAAAATAATAAATTTACAAATAGATAAAATAAAGTTATTATTCCTTAGTAAATATTAATTTAATGACTTAATCAATGTATTCATATTGATTATCATATGCAAATTTTTTCAGCGCATTGAATAAACATTCTTCGAATGAATAAATAAAATTGTATGATCAGATTATGTGATGTTTCTCACAGTTTTTATTTTACTAAACCATGCTTTGATATTTATCTTTTCAACAAATCGCTCTGTTTGAAAAAAATGTAAAGTTGACTTCCCACCAAAGTAAACATGATTTTTTATTATAATATTTTAAATCGATTATGTAATTACATTTTTAAAAAAACTGTTCATGTTTTATAATTTTAAGTCCACGTATCTAAATAAATAAACAAATTGTTCTTTATTTAAGAAAAAAAAAGTCTTATTTTATTCAGGATACAAATAGGATATCATGTATATTCAATATGTAAAATTATTTTAACAACAACAATGTGAAATATAAGGCCCTTAATAATATTATCATGATTTAAAATCTATTAATAAAATTATTATATCAGTTTAATGGAGGGAATAATGTGTCTAATTTTGAATCCTTGTTTAAACAGCATTTTAAGGGCAGTGAGAGAAACCGGTCATGATCTAGTTCTGAAATTGCACAATTCGTACAAAAATATTAAATAATTTCTGATTTATATTGGCATTTATTTTTAAACTTTAACATTCCCTTTTTAAAATATGCGTTTTACATTAATTGAAATATCGATGAAATAGTTCGAATTCCAAATACTCGAACAATACATTAAAAATTCGTTGAAATATTTCTAATTCCAAATACTCGATTACTACATTTGGAACATGAAGTAGTTCGAGTTCCAAATACTCGATTATTACATTCGAATGTTTGGTGAAACAGTCAAAGTTCCAATTACTCAATTATTACTTTAAAATGATGCTTAGATCGAGTTTTAGTGAAATAGGTATTCCGCATAATTAATTTTTAGTAATAAGTTTATTTAACTACCCTTAATACATTCGTTGTCATAATTTCTGTATTCAATCTATCTAATATTTTAAATAACGTATAATGTGCCAGCAAAGAAAAATAAATGTCTTATATTAAATTTATATGAGTTATTGGCAAACATATTTCTAGCAATAAATCAAAAAATTAAAGTCATTCTGCCAAAATAATTACAATAAACGTGAACCCATGAAGCTTTGATTATTTTTAATTTGAAACCAATTTCGATTTAGGTGTTCCGAGCTATTTTGATGTTCGTCGCAGCGTCGCCCGGCAGGCGGGAGAATTAAATGGAATTGTTTTATCGCATGTCCAAATATTTTCAACCAATTTCAATTTAACTCGTTCAGTCCTGACTAAGTCGCTTAATTTGTTTATTTTTACACATCGTTATACCAATATGACAATCTCATTGAAACGAAATTATACAATTTAATTTACTTTTAACACACGGCGATCATTCATCACGGCTAGACGTAAGTAAATTACTTTTCAATTTACACTTTATGAAAGTTAACAATATCAAAGACTTTGTACAGAACAATACTTCTATTCATTGTAGATTTGTATTATTTCCACAGAGTCTTGGTAATTTCATTAAACAATGAATTCAGTTTGTTCTGAATTCAGCAGTTATACTTTATTTTTTTAAATCGTAGCATAAAAATAGCAATAAACTTCGAAATGATTAAAAATAACAAATATGCCTCCCACCCTTACAACATATTGCAAGCGAATACAACTTCTAGCCAAATTCCACCATCACTCTTAGATATATTGACAGTGGCGGATTAAGCACTCGGGAGGTCCCAGGCGCAATACAATTTAGAAGCCCTGTTCTACGGATAACATAAATCAGAAAACTTCAACTAAAATATTTAAAATATGTAAAATCTGAAGCAAAAGTATATGGGTTAAATTTTATAAGCTATTTTTGAGGATATAAAATTCAAATGCTCATTTGCTTACAGGATAATCTGCCACTGGATATATACACCTCCTACGTAAAGTATTGTAACTTTTAAATTGGCACTTAACATAAGAGATTCTCCCATATTTAAAATTGACAATTGACATTCCGAATTTATTGCAAAACGATCAAAACCTCTACGGACACTATGCTTCTGTTTTATTAATCTACACTGTGCAGTTTTGATTTTGAAATGTCGATATCTAGCGCAAGCGTTTGAATAAGATTCAATCAGTGCTAATTTTTATAAAATCTGCATCAATTGTTTTAGGAAGACATCGTGAATAAATACAATAGTTAACATTAATACAACTTTTGCTGTAAAGAGGCGTAATACCTAACTAGTTTACGGCGATTTTTAACGGGTTAACATGATAACATAAATAAAACGAAGAAGCGATTACATACACATACAAGAAAAAAAGACAACTGGCGCTAGGCTCGCTCCAGTCGACGAGGAAAAGCAAATAAAAAAACAACATAGTAAACGAATTAAAACAAATGTCGGCGGCAGGGATGACCTATCAACTAAGGCTTGTACCTAATTTCAGGTCAGACCCATGTTTCAAAATGTCAATTGATTAGAAATGAAAAGAGATTAGTATTATTTTCTACTCAACCTTCGATTTAATATTTTTCATTTGTTATTATGGATACAAATATATCAAATAGTTTGCTACATACTGAAAATAAAAGCAATAACGGCGTATTTAATGTAAATTATATAAATGTATTTAATAAAGCTTTAAATTTGAATATACATTTATAATTTCGTCAGGTACGTTGCCGAGTGGTAAACGTCGTTGTCTTTTATAGTGGTACTCACGATTTCACATCCCAGTACAGAGAGTTTAATAATTTTATGATATCTCAAGTCACCTTCCACTAACATGATCCTTAAAAAATGGAACATAGCAAAAGTGATCAGCTCACCATTATTCCTATCATAGCCTTATTGTTCTATTTCATTAAACAAAATTCAGACAAACACAATGTATGTATGCTCTTTTTAATATTTTCGTCATGCTAAATTATAGTTTTGTTTGACATATAAATAGATGTCGTGTCAATTTTGTTTTGTCTATACATACAACGCAGCATGTATTTCTGAATATGTTTAATAATAAAAAAATGATTATTTCAATAAAGATACTACAAAAATCGTACGTAATGACCTAATTTGTTTTTTGATAAATTGATTTTTTGTTAGAGCCTTTATTGATATCCGGTTTTAAATTATAAAATTCCCAGTATTGTATTTTAAGAAATAATACAATGTTGTACAGTTGTTAATTAGTTTCAAAGATGTGGGACTGTGAGATTAGGGTAAGTAGTGACTGTCTACAGTCCGGTATTTCTAATGCGTTTTTGGAATTCCTCGCATAACGAACGCCCACTAGAGATATCAATTAGTTTCAATTTTTGTCAAGGGATATCTTAACAAATTTGCGGGATTCATTATTATTCAAACAAGAGCGGAGGATATCCATGGGCATGTTTGCAAAATGGTCGACTGTCTTTATGCCTTATTTAAGTTATCAATTTAGTACCTTATAACCTGATTCCTAAATAATTACCCATGGTTATATGGTATGTTAACTTAAGTCGAAAGCATCTGATTGGTTTAACGGTGTCTATAAATTTGATTATCCTATTTCGTTAAATCGAGTTTATATCTCTGTTCTTCTGCGTACTTCTGACAAACCGTATCCAAACCTTCAGAAGTACGCAGAAGAACAGAGCTTATATTCTTTTAAAAAAACTTATATCGTCTCTCTATTCGGAGAATATTGCCACCGAACCATCCCTCTAAAATTTTCTGTCTACCGCCAGTCTCTCTGCTTTTTTCCATTTAATCCAAGTGTTCTACAGCTCCATCGTGGATGGCAATTAGTGGGTGTCCACGACGACGGGATCCATCAGGTTGATATAAGCGACATTCAAGATTTATACTCTCTAAGGGCATCAGCAATATCCGATGTCCAATTTAGTTACATCATAACCAAATGCATAATGTACAAATCATGCATCTGAACAGTGTTGCTTTACAGTTGCGAAAACTGAGTCTAGTCTCAAGTTACCCGACAAATCTCCTGCTGTGGTTTACTTGATAAGAGCTTGGTTCTAGGGTAAATTTCCGTTAAGGTCAATGTTAAAGAGATCTAAAGCATGTGTGTTTGTGATGGCAATTATCCTCGAGCTGATTTCGAGTGACTGACAAAATGATCTTTCAACTTAAAAATATACTGCGCATTAACTGTTATGCCAAATATTTTTCGTTAAAAAAAACAAAAGTAACGTTTTGTATTACTTGTTAATTGGGTATTATTCCATCACACAATATTTGAAAACAGTTCTGGCTACCTGGTTCAGGAATTTCAAATGTGCAGATAACATTTTACGCGACATAAAATTAACGGCGGCTCTTAGGCGTAAACGTTTGTACGGCGATAAATAAATAGGAAACGATAAGCGATCGCTCTAAATTACTATTCCTAATTAAGAAAAAGGTTGACTGCGTCAAAAAAACTTTTTGAGACAAACGGCGAAGGAATTCGATCGGCTAATTGTTAGCAACACCTCCCAACTTTGGATACACGAATTCCGAATATGTATATCGATTCCAAAATGTAATTCTTGCTCGCCTCGTATAATTTATATATATTTATACTTGATAACATTAAAATTAAACATTAAAATATAGGGTTTCTATTCAAATCGCCGCCTCAATAGCCAGGTATTTAACTATAATTTTATGATTGTTGGCAAAATGAAATTCAAACATTATTTGACTAACATCGATCTAATCCAGTGTCTGCCAAACTTTTGTACTTTTCGGCACACTGATGAATGGAACTAGTACCGCGGCACACCAAGATGCCACAGATTATCTCCTGAACTCCATTTATTTTTTTTACCTCACCGAGGAATTTGAAATCCTCGATTTGCTACCGTTTTGCTATCGAAATCCTACATGACAAATATTTGTTTTTGAATAGGCATTATTTAAAATTTACATTTTCAAGGCTTCTTCCACCGCGGCACAGTTTGGCAGACACTGATCTAATCTAAGCTATAGAATCTATAGCACTGTAATATTGTATACTCTTTTTTTAAATTCATGTCCGCTCCCAATGTGGATTATATGGTCTCCTAATGGAAGTATCTCCACAGAAGTTTTTCTACGAGAACTATCTGTCAAAGAGAGTATTAGGGTTAGAAGGATAAGGCTACGACAGGACTAGTGGTTAAATAACCGCTACGCCCAATTATTGAAGGATTGGAAAGGTAGGAGGGAATTTTTAGTCATCACAAACGCCCATGCCTTCAAACAGAAATCGATCGAAAAATGCTGTTCTGAGACTTGAAATCTTGAGATCCGTCACGAAAGCCAAGAACGCTATCCGCTGCGCCATAGAACCCGAAATTATTCGACCCGTATTCTCTTATCAGTTTATAATGATCGTTATGATCGAAACTGGTCCTGGTCATATATAATTCGAATAGTATTATTACAAATAAGTGTTTTATGTTTTTAATATAATTTCTTTAAGTATTGATATTAAACACCTTAAAAGTGATAATTATAATAGAAAACTATTGATTCATTTATTTCTTTATTAGAAACATCATCTGATACGAAATATTTACACGATTTTGTTATCGCGCTTTGCGTGATCAATAAATGACCTGTTCTCGAAAAATTCACCAGATCAAAAGGTCAATGCATTAAACTGTCCAAAGAACACTGATATTGTGAAGATGACATGAATTTGGTGTTGGAAACCAACAAAAGAATCCGCAGGGGGTCTTGTAAATAAATTCATTCGAAGGTAGCGATTTTGTTGGGAAGTGTGCGTATGTGTACAACACAGGTTTTGTCACTGTGTTTATTTCCAAAGTTATTTTACAAACATGTTTTTGTAAAAAAGATTTCTTGTAACACAGCATATTTTGTTTTAAATTGTTACGTATCTACCCCAAATTGCATTATTTTTAGTACACTGGGAACAAGTTATCCATATTATTAAAGTAAAAATAACATGCAAGCACAGTTTATTGTCAATATTTTTTAAAGCAATTGTCACGTAATATATATAGTTATTATAATTGTGAAACTCAAGTAAAAATCGGCCCAAACCCAATTTTTAGCTGTTTTGAGTTCTTCAATAATTGATATTTTCAATATTTCGTTAGTGGAAAAATAGATTAAGTCAACTTTTTCCTTAGATCACGTGTTATACAAAATACAAGCCTATCGTTAGGCCGACTGTCAGCTGTTTAATAAACAACAATCATGACAGATCCCCAAGCCCGTCCAATCTGAGGAAGTAAAAAATCAATACATTATATATACAGATTTTTGAATGTAGAGAAATAAATTATGTTGTTTAATTGCAGTTTGTAAATACGCTTACCCTAAAATTGAATTTACTCAAAATCATGTATTTGGGAACATTTGTCCCATTTGCCACATTTGTAACATTTGTCCCATTTGAACAGGAGTCCCACAATTCACTAACAAATAACAACAAAGTCTAGAATACATCTAGAAAATTGTCATTTTAACACATAAAGAATAGTGAAGTGCATATTACTTGTTCACAAATGGTTGATTCACCCTTTTTACCTTTTTAAATAAAAAAAATCTCGGGGCTGCTTTTCTCGATCACGTTTTAAATTTAGACTTTTCTATACGTCTCAAATAACAGTAATCAGGGGCAGTCAGTAAATATTCTTTATAAAATACGTAGTAAGTTTCCAAAAGTTTAAGTTTTAATAACTCAATACCTAGTCAAACAACTTATAAAGGCTTAGTATCAATAATTGAGATTAAAACGAAATCGCTCTTTTCCTTTTTTTTCAATTGAAAGTTTAACATTATTTGAAAATATAATTAAATATTTGTAAAAATAAAACAGCTGAATTCTTTTAAATTTTAATCAAGCATTTTTAAGTAATTAAAATTCATTAATAAAAACACAATAATCCTTTGTACTTCATTCCACTTTATTTAATATGTCAGGACCGGTTTCGCTCATTGCGAGCATTGTCAACTGATTTAGGATTATTGTGTTTTTATTAATATAATGCCTTTCCACCAAGTATTGACAGTGAACACCCTAAAAGTAATTAAAATTCAGTTAGTTCAAATAATTATTGCGATGAAGAATCCGGTTTTGATTAGTAAAAAAATTGTGAAATTAGTACAAAATGTTATTTACACTAACTGGTATAATTAAGTAACTGAAAAGTGTAGCATCTGAGATACTCAAACTGCTTTATAAATAAATATCATATACAATATTCAATTAATATTATTAGTATGATAAATTTTGTTTGACAGTTTGTTTGCACACTGTTTGAAAGTTGCAGGTATCTTGCTGGAAGTTAATTAAATTACATTTCATTAAATGCAACAATATGCGAACAGGAATTATTATTTATCACGGTTTGTGACCCGAGTTCATATTTACATATTCAAACAAAAATATTAAACGCAGTTATTTTATGACGACAGTACTGTTACTTGTTCAGAATTTCGTAACTGGCTTAATAAATACTTGATACACAAAGAAGGGAATCTCTCTATCACTGTATCCATTTCAAAAAGTTTCCAACCCAAAGATGTTATGACAATTCAGTTTAAAGAAAATATTTCAGATATTTGTAAGACAAAATATAAGTCAATGTACGTGTCCACTTTCAATATGAAACATGTAGGCTCATAATTAAATAAGAACATGTTGCTTCTCAATTGCTTATCTTTCAAATACAATAGGGATGTACCGTTTGGACTAGGATGAAACTTGTGGTTAGCTAATCGCTCTCACTGCGCCTTGTTTTTGGGATTGGAGCGGAGAAGGTAAATTTTAGACTTAAAATACACCATGACTTCAAACTTAGACTTTGAGTTTGAAAAAAATTGTATTGAAGTGCCCATTCTGAGTTAATCTAATATATTTTCAATCCGTATGTAATTTTTCAAATAAGAATCTGATTTCAACATTTAAATCAAATGAATATTCTCCATAGTATTAAATTACAACATTTTCATTTTTTAATGTATGATGCCATCAATATTTACATACCATTTCTGTATGCTTAAGCAAAGGTGTCTGTATTTTTTAATAGTATGCAATTTAAATTTCATATAAAGTTAATAATGGCAAGCATCACCGCGTAAATAAATGAATTTCATCCATCCATCACCTGAAGGGGCTCCCCCGATTAAACGAGGATGAGTTATGCATTTGGAAGAGGTTCTAAGCTGTCGCCCTGAGGGGTGAATGGTTCTCGCATCCCATCCCGGTAAGCACCACGCCTGCTCATTAATATTTGCTCAGCTAAATGGCTTTCGTATCGTCTGCCAGCCGGCGGGCTCAAGTTCAATACCGAACGCAAAAGCTACGCTTAGAAGCACATAAGCTTGGTTCGATTGAAACATAATTTTAATCTACAGAAAACCGTTTCAAATAAAGTAAACTATTTATTGATGAATTATAATTGTGCACAATGTACACATTAAATTATTTGATATCCCTCAACTATGATTTTCGGATCTAAAATAAACTTTATTTCCTTGCTAAATTTGTAAATGTCAATAATTAATCATTCAGAATTGAAATCAATTCGGATACAAAAAAAATCACAAACAATAAGAAGTTTCTTATCTTATATGAATAACTCAATTTATTTTAAAATTATGGTATGGTATATATGCTATTTATGGTATACTATATTTATGGTTATTTATCTAAAATTACAATAAAAAATTACGCTACAGTTATACTGTTTTCTATGAAGCGATGTTAGCTTAGTGTCTTGAAGGAAGTAATTTTCTTTATTATTCAAATTATATGCATATTACAACCATTACACGATATACAATTAACAAAAGCATATTTTATGCTAGATATAATATTTTGGCACTTTGTTTAAGACCATAAGCAACGTGAAAGTGTTAATTTCAACTGTAGAGAAGCAAAAAAACGTAACCTACACCAAAAAAAAATACGGGAGGCACAGAAAACGCTTTTTGATGATTTTAGGTATAAGTCAAAATATTTAATATAAACAACTTTGAAATACAAGAAGACTAATAAATTTGTGTTTTATGTAATCAATCTAATATAATTTAGAATTATTTTCATTTTCATTTTGATTTTGTACACTTCCATAAAATTCTTGGTAGAGCACGACCTGGGTTTCGCTTCTCGGCATCTTCCGGTGCTGATCAGTGCGCGAAGTTTATTGAAGTGTACAAAATCAAAATTCAAATAATTCTAAATTATTATTAAATTTCCATCAAGCACCTTCAGTCGAAATTTCAAATTAAATCTAATATAATTTTAATAAGTTTTTTTCTGGCGGTAATTTTCATAGAACCTTCTTTTTTCAAACAAAAAGCTAAATTTAGATAATAATCTGGCATTTGCAGGTTAAACCCTTTTGATAGAATGTGTATTAAGTTGTACACAATGTGATTATCGAAAAAAAATATTTAAAAAAAAAATGAATAACGTATTTTTTATTTTTGCTTTACGCTATATTATATGTTGTTGCTGTCCAACCAATAATATATTAAAACTTATCTTACTTATTCTCGCTACAATCTTACACCACTGTATTAATTTTAATTATAAAATCAATAGTTGCTATTGTTTTAATTATTGCGTTATCTATGTATATATTATATTTCGCGTACCGTTTCATTGTTTACTTCTAGTGCAACCTCAACGCGCTGCTCGCTTTTTCCCACCTGACGATCTGACACTTCTTTGTTTTAATTAACTTGGCAAAGGTTGATGGATGACGTTTTTTGCTACGCCATAGAATGAGTAACTGCCGTTTTAATTAAGGGCCGTAGGAATGTTTATTTAATATGTTTTTGGCGAGTTTGATAAGGGAAGGAGGTGTTTTTCACTCGAAGCTATTTCAAAAATTAATAAGCCCAAGGTATTGAGAACTATGGTTTACAAAATATATCCAATTTTTCAACGCACATTTTGCATCATGGATTCTGCTTATACGATTAGATTTTTCTGAAAAAAATCCAGGTACGTGGTCGGTAGTAGATACCTACTAATTGATAATTGATGTTTGAGCCTACTTACTCAATTTCTGTTTAAGGGAACTGATAGGCTATTCAGTCGTATAAGCTATCGTTTTTTGATAGATAGATAACAGAAGGTACTAAAGTTAGCTAATTCATATGCCCTGTTTTTATTATCGGTATTGATAAAGGGAATGTGAATATTAACGACGCACCATACACGTCTTTGAACACAAAGAAAAAAAATAATTGAAGTATCAATACACGGTTTTAGTTATATTTTACTTAAATATATAAATTAACTTAATTGATTGAATTGATATTTAATTATAATAACATAAGGTTAAATGATACCAAAGCATTTTAATTTTACAGATATTATAGTTGAAATAGCAGGGGCGGAAGTTGAAAAAGCAGGCAACTATATTTATAAAATTAATAAAAACACAATATTCCTTTGTAGTTTATTCCACTTAAAAAGGTCAGTAATAAAGTGGAATAAAGTACAAAGGAATATTGTGTTTTTATTAATATAATACCTTTCCACCAAGTATTGACAGTGAACACCCTAAAAGTGATATTTATAAAACTAAATTACTTTGATATTTTGTAACCTTATTTAATAAACTTGATTACATAAAAAATGTAGTGTAATTTTTATTTATTTTTTCTTTCTAATCCATAAATATTACAGTATTTTTAATTGTCACTGAAAGAACTCTTTGTTTGAATAAAACAAAATTTACAATGTTACTCGATTTTAATACATAGTGATTTATATTTAAAAAAATATATTGTTTTAGTTCTATAGCTCCGTGCTGTGTAAAATAAATGTTATCATACAGTTTAATTGGTGTTCATTTTCCCGTCTTAAAACATGTGTAAACTTGCCGACGGAAAAACAAATTAAATTAACATCTAAAAAACCTTAAGTTGAAATTATCTCTAAAACAATTTAACTAATAACAATAAATAAATGGTAAAAAACTAATTTCAATCATAATTATAAGATATACTTTATAACTATATTGATAACATTAGAAGTAGTTCTAACGATGGAGTAATTCTGAAATCAAATACAACTAGATTATGTAATTTTTGCGGTTGTCATTTTTAACCGTATAGTATAATATATAAGCTAGTTCAACCAATACATTGAAAGAAGTCGATGATATATTATAACACTAGAGATTATTAGAGTTAACACTTCTAACATACAAAAATTGTTCAAAATGTGCGATGTTGTAGTGATGGCGCGTGACAAAAGCAACTATTAAGTTTTTTTTTATAATTCTTGGGGAATGCATTTGTAGCAATCAAATGCAAATTTAATGAATAAATTCAATTGTCGTTTATATAGTCAAATAAATGTTTATACTAGGACTAATGTTGGCAAAGTCAGGTTTGAAATATCTACATTGTTTAAATTACTAACAAATATATATATATATATTTAAAGTATGTATAATTTGAAGTATGTACTTGTTTTTATTTTTTGATAAAGATTTTTTTTGTTAATAAATAAAAATAACAATGAATATATTATTTAATTCTGTCTAAAAAATAGTACATAATTTAATATAAACTTACACTCTATAAGAGTAAAGTTAATTAAAAGAAGAATCTAGTTGGATTCTAAGTAGCTTGGTTTTTTAAATATTTTCACTGAATAATAAATTTAATGTTATAGTAAACCTTTTTTTTTCAGCACTTACTAATTACGGTTTATTAGTAAATTGAAATGAAAAATTATTTTTTTTTTTGAAACTGCATAATATAAAAGATTTGTGTATTCTAGTTATGTTAAATATTTAATTGAAACTATTTTTAAATCTAGCCGTTTAAATTTATAATAAATTCACAAAATAAATAATTTTATTCCACAATTCATTTTATTAAATAACTGAGAAAAATAATTTTACTGTTACGTAAGCTGAAATATTTTACAACAAAAAAAAAGATGAAAATGTATTTTTTGCATGTTTTTATTGAATATAAAAATGCTTGTCATTATTATTTATTTCAATGAAAAAAATAATTATATTTCAAAATTGTTCAATACCGTTACTTAATATGTAAAATACTATTTTTTAATGTTTTTATGCACTTAAAAAATATTTGAAAAGCTTACCTTGAGAAATAACAGGAAAACACCTTTTTTAATTAATCACATGTACATAACAAGAGTTTATATTTCTTCATAAATTAATAGCACAGAAGTCTTAAAAAGTTTCCAAAATTGTTCAACAATATAACAAAATCTGTTCTGTCAAACAGTAAACACTAGTAACTGAATAATAATTATTCTCAACCGACGGGCCTGTTCGTAAACGCACTTTTAATGATGTCAATTCAGTGTTATTATTTTTATTGCCCGGCAAAAAAAAACAATGGGGAAACAGAAATGTATGTAGTGACGCGGCGAAGGCACAACTGGTTATGAAGTCGCATCTCTTTTCAAATAACATTATTCATGTTGTTCGAATAGCTGTGGAAAACCTCCGGCCAATCACAGCGCCGAGATTGGAACCGCCCAGCGAATGGGCGTCGACGATTTCCCGACTCCCTCCACACATTTTGAATGAATGGAACGAATATGTCCTCCCAATCTTTGTTGAGCGTTTTCAATGGGAAATTGATTTATTCGTTAGGGGGTAGAGGATTTGTATAAGGGTGAGCGCTGGGGAAATAAAATATCATTATAATGATATAGGTCCGTATAATGTTGGTAACAGGAGAAATTTATTAAATGATTTTTTTTTATCGATTGGGGGTGCTTCATAAAGCTTTCGTAATAACGTTCAGTGTCACTAACGCCCATGATTTCGATAATTTATATAGGCCAAAAAAGTTGAAATTTTATGCGGCATCTTAAAAATGATTTAACCGGTAAATTATAACAAACATCAGATTTCTGTTATTTACAAAAAAAGCTTCAGCCCATGAATATAACAGTTTTTATAACAGAAATATTAACATTTTTATATGCGAATAATTATTGATCTTTGAGTTTCGTTTAAAACAACATTGATTTCGATTCATCGGCTCCAAAATGGTAAAACACAAAAAGCACAATTTTGAGACATTCAAGGCAGGCTAAATATTCTACTGTACAAATTTTAATAGATTTTAATGACCTCATAAAATTGTATAAAAACATATCTATAAAGTTATAAACATAATGTTGGCTGCGTGGTCAATTGGTCTACGTTGTGGACTTCGGTTATGGAGATCACGAGTTCGATTTTTTTATTAATTGATTTGTAGATTTTAAGCCTAAGGCACAGTGGCGGCTGGTCAATGTGGCATTGGATGAATTCACCCCTTGTATATGCAGGGGCGGTTATATTTCATGAAATAATATTCAAACATAAAATTAATTAAGACCATTCACTCATTTTAAGTTAATTCTTCATTTATTTATTGTCTATGATAAATATTTAGGAACATTTTATTTTATTTTTTAGACAATAAAAACATGAAGAATTTAAAATGAGTGAATGGTATAAATGTTATGTTTGAATATTATTTCTTGAAATATAACCGCCCTTGCATATACATGAGGTGCATTGATCCAATGCCACATTGGCCGGCCGTCACTGCTAAGGCATGAATGTAAGTAATGTCTAAAATTCCTTTTCACCCTTCGTATCCTTAAAAACGGGCAAAGCGAGAGTGATTATCTAACCGCAGCTGCTATTCTAAAATAGCCACAGATTACCAGTAGATATCGATATTCTTAGTATTTCCTCATACTTCATAACTTAAAGTAACAAATTGTTGATTTATGGCACTTTATAACTGAGGTATCGATTTGATTAATTTACATCCAAATACAACCAAGCTTAAAAATGATTTTCTAGACTAATTGATAATACACAGTTACTTGGAAACCGACTAATAACAATAAATCAACTGAATTAACAAAATATGAAGATGTGCTAATTTGCCTACCCAGTTTGATTTTCCTACAGCTTTTGACTTTGTATTATAAATATTATAAACGTTAAGTTTGTGTCTTTAAAATTATAAAACCACGAAGAAAACAATAAAATTATATTTAACTAATATTTAAAATATATATAGTTTTAATACGTTTGAAAAATTTGACATTTATTCGGCTCCTTTCAAATATTATAAGATCCTATAATATTGACAGTTTTGTCGAAAAATATATTATTTTAGATTGTTAACTATCCTTGTTAATCTATTTACTTTTATTTATTTTTAAACAGATAATGCACATATAGATATGGAGATTGATTTTTTTATTGTTTCTTTAATCATATAAAATAATCAGGGCATGTAAAGCTTGTTTGTTGCAAGTATTTTTGTTTTTTTTTTTACTAGTTTTTTGTTACATGTATCTATTAAAATGCATAATTAACATATTCAATTACATACTTTCATATACATATCTTATTTACTTACTATCCTTCTTACTTCGTGTAACTCCAAAAATATTATATATCAGAAACTTAAATGCAAACTAGCTTTTTATGATTTGAACAATCACACTAAATCTCTTTGCTTCTAGAACCTAGAAGGTAAAGTATAGTAGTCTAGATAATATTACAATCTATTATTTTAAGGGTCGTATTATTTCGTTCAGAATTTATATAACATTGTTCTGATGTATTAATTTATTTGGCATTTACTTGGTAGAACTCCATTATAACAGATTAAAAATATCAACGTATTATAGTTCTACAGTTTTTATTAATTTTATGCGTTGATAGCTATTTCGGCTTGCGCCATCGTCAGAACTGTGTTTAATTCTGACGATGGTGCAAGCCGAAATAGCTATCAACGAATACAATTAATAAAAACTGTAGAACTAAAATACTTTGATATTTTTAATCTTTAACATTGTTCAGAGTTCATATTAAATTGTCATAATCAACGTTCCTTTTAAGCCGAAAGGTTAGCTGCGCGGAAATTTCAAAGGCTGCGCGGACCGATCAAATATTAATTGAACAACTGTCTAGTAGTGCGCGCCAACCCGGAATGAGTGCGCGGGGGATTTCCAACTGCTGCGCGGCCGCGCACGCGCGCAGCTTAGAGGGAACGGTGGTCATAATATATCGGTCAGTGTAAATACTGTAAATAATCATAATTTAAATGAAATTTATAAGTAACCTACCAATGGTTATAAAATATTCTGACCGCATAATATTTTTATTCTGAACAAAAATTGATTTAAATTCTGACCATTTAATTTATTTCCTTATTTAAGAGCGTTATTAATTTGATTTAAAATTAAAATATGCACTTGCCAATCGATTGATTCTGGCGATGGATACAAAATTTTCAAACATTAATCAAGGATATTCAAACAAGCAGATAAAAAATATATTAATATGATACCTAGTTACCCAATAATACAATATTAATGGTGTTATCTAATAATGCCTATTCCCATTATAAGTTTTTTTTTCTAATGTAATGAGATATGGATACACTCAGACGGTCTATAGAAAAACAAAAGAACATGCAGAGTCATTGAAATCTAATTTCAAATTGTCAGATTGCAAATAATATTCGGTAGGCGGAAAAGTTTTTTCATGATGGCAACATTGGTGCCAACGTCAGGTGTATTTAATGATCTTCACAAATATTATAACAGACATGTTTTTTCTTTATTGTTATACCCACTTACAAAGTAGAAGATTGAATAGGGACTAGGGACTTGACTTATTATAAACGAGCATGCTTTGTTTAACAATGTTGTATTGTAAATCAAGATTTTAGTTGATTTTTAATAGAAATATATATTTTAATGCAATTATTTTGATTTTTTTTTAATTTACACATTCAAAACATATCGACTGTGGAAAGGAAAAAGGACGTAACCCACACATAGAAAATTTTACAGGAGACACGAAAAACGTGTTTTGATGAATTTGCAAATTGCAAATGCAAATTATGAAATATTCACAACCTTAAAGTGCACGGAGACTTCAAAACTGATGTTTAATTGACATAATCTAATATTAATTCAAGATATTGTCTAGGAAAAACTTTTTTTTTCAGTCTTTATTCTTGGTTTCAATTTTCTCAAGCTCATCTTTTTTCAAACTTAAAAGTTTAATTTAGATACTGATTCGGCATTTGCAGCTTACGTCATTTTGATAGAACGTGTGTCAAGTTGTATACATTAGCTCTGTTCTTCTGTGCACTTCTGACGGTTTGCTGACGGCTTGCAAACCGTCAGAAGTACGCAGAATAGCAGAGTTTTGAAAAAACTGTGGGTTACGTTCTTTTTCCTTTCCACAGTCGATATAATACATCATTATGATAAATATGTTTTTAGGTGATCAGATGTTCACTTTAAAATTGCATCAAATGCATATGCGCCCAGTAACAAACCGACACAGAGACTATTATGCATAATCCTGTTACGAAATCCCTGGATCTCGATCAATATATTGTACAGGGAAAATTAAATACAAAGTCACTTAGACAAGAGAGGTAGAAAACTTCACGACAAAATGTGACGATAGTATGACAACATTGACAACCCTAATCTCGTTTGAGTATTGTTTCATCACCTTTTTACAGTTTACTTAATCGATTAAAAAATAATTACATTGCTTGGAATGGGTAAAAATTTGCAAATATCTTATTGTCCATCCCTGAAGTAGAGTGTATTTCTATCTTTTTTATTAATTAGTTTAAAGTCTAAATTGTTTTTAATATTAATTTACTTTCCATATTATTCTGATACGACAAATAGCAAAACAAGAACATGGCTATCGATTTGTATTCGACTGGCTGAAATCGGATTGGCGGGCCAGTTTTTATAGCAATCTTGACCAATTGGAATTGTGATTAATGACTTTCAAATACATAAACAATAATTAATCAAAAGTTAATGATACGTACAACCAATTACCAAATAGGCATGTACTTACTTATTTATCAGCACTAGGTAGATTTCCATACCAACTGAATGGTAGCCATTCTGTTTTTATACTCATAAACCAATTATAATTACATAACAAAAAATAGGCATGTTTTTTTAAAATATATTTATTCAAACGTATTTTAATATTTATTCGGCTGTTGTTTTAGCTGGAAAAAATTTGTTTTTTATTTCATCCAAATCACACAACATTCGATGTACCCACCACCGCCATTTCATATATGAGTGTATTCTTGTCAAACTTTCTAAAACAAACAAACTAACAAAACGCTTTTCTCGAACTTTGAGCAACAATAGAAATTAATAAGGCATCAATTAATGTATATTGAAGTGTTTCGCTTCGCGAATAGAACAATTCAATTTCAAGTTCTAGCAGGAGCATATGGCATCCTTTCGGTTAAATTAGGTATTAATGACTAATGCCTTTACTGCCAAACTTCATAAATGTACAGTGTATTTTTCTATCGTAAAGGCGGGCTTATAACAACGCTACTGATTTCATCGACCGCGCACTAGGCAAGCGAGCCGGGTGACGTCGCATCAGCGGCTAGAGTCCCACAAAAAACGTAATTAAGCCACAATAATTAAAAAGATATTAAAATTTCACAGAATTAATTTCTCGAAATGATTTCCATTGTCTCCGTTGTTATGGATTGGTGACTGGTAGATGCTCGCCGCTTGCCTACGTGTAATTATATAAAGGCCGTGATTATGGGGTCAGATATATGCAACCGGAATCTCTGATAAATGATTGTATCGAGTATATTATTTTGTACGCTGTTGTTTACTTTCACAAACTGTTTTTAATGCCGTGCGTGGCTATCTGCGTAACCAGACTGTCGCCACAATTATTTTATCCCCGCCCATTGGCCGAGTGATCAACGAATGCTCTTGGATTCCTATCCGATTTGGTTGCGGGGCTCGAGTCCCCGTACGAAAATCTCTAAAAATTTATAATATTATATATGAGGGTATTACTTGCAAACCCGGCTCATTCCAAAGTTGTTGAAACATGAACCATGAATGTAATTTAGTAGATAAAAATAAATTTTGAAAGTATTTTCAGAAATCATTCTCAAACATGGCTTGACAACATCCAAAATATCATTCCAAAGTAATTAATGTAAGAATAAAAATACTTTTAAAATGTATATTGTTTTTCAACATGAAATTCAAGTTTTATTTTTTAACCATTTTGGAATAAGCCGTGTTTTGCAAGTAATAATTACTCTCATATACACACTTAACTTTTGTTTACACTGCTTTGAGATAACACGGTTTACTAAAAAACTGAATAATATATTTTTACATAAATTCTATTCTATTCCCAGAAATAATGGAAACAATTGTTAGAAATTCAACAACAGGGACAATAATAACAAACAAAAGATTTCATTTGATTCTAATTTTGACACGTATTTTATCATCTTGTTACACTTTTTTTTATACCGTGTAAATAAAAGCGCACTATCAACACCATACCCGATCTTTAAAAAGTTTTAATAACTACGATATATTATGCTACATATGTTACCCTTCCCTTGTCCTCTTGATCCTTTTGATCCTTTTACAGGGAAGATTACCCGACTAACTTTTAAGCAGTTCTCGTTAAAGCAATAATCTGCGTTAATTTATGTTGTGATATATCCAACATTGAGAGCATATCTATTCCAAATTGAGGAGCAAACATTCAAAAAGTGTTTTGTCACAAATTTTGAAAAATGGCGTTTTATATCAATTCTGATAGCCCATAATAAAACCTATGAATGGAAATCAAAATTAGTGTTCAAAAAGGTTTTTTTTCATATTAAAATGAAATCATAAAGTTGACACATTCATACAAACCGTCACTTTTGCAACACTTAAATCATCATTTTCTAAGCTTTGTATTTGTGTGACAAAACACTTTTTGAATGTTTGCTCCTCAATTATGAAAATTACATATCAAAATTTGATTTTGAATTTGTTTTCGTGTGGACAAGGAAATCATTTTTCATTTTGGACATATTACGTACATTTTTAAATTACCTTATACCATTAACATATAAATTAGACATTGTACGATTTTTTTCAATCTGTATGCAGTTATTGTAGTTAACTTTCTTCTTTGATATAAATGTAAACAGGAGTGAATCTAGAAATACTAGTGCCACTGCATGCTCAGTTTTACATAATGATTTATTTATTAATTTTATAAGTCTAGTTATATTTTAATTTAGAAATATTTTAGAATTCTAGTTTATGATAGTCTTCTCTTTTTCGAAAAAGAAACAGGCAAATCAAGCGAAAACTGTTTGCCTAAACTAAAAAAAGCTCATATAGTTATTTCTACTAGATACAATTTTCTGAATCACCATACGAGAGTGCAACTGACAAGACACCATGAGAGTAAAGGATAAGTGGCGGATTACCTCATAAGTGAACGAAGTATATTATAAATTCAGTTTCAGGAATTCGAAAAACAGGACCTACAAATTTGATTGAGCCTGGGGCTTCTCAAGTTCTTGACCCGTAACTGTAAAGGAATTAACTCGATCGCTGCCACAGACGAGATATCTCGTAATTGTTTTCGTGCTCAACAGGCCAAAGACGAGTTATCTCGTCAATAACTAATTAAATTAATAGTTGCAAATTATAGCCGGCATGCTAGGTAATTACTATTAATTATCTACGGCAACTAAAAAGCGCTATGACAAAACTAGTGGTTAATGAAACACTCTCACTATTTTCCGTTCTTTTATGATTGGAATGAGAGGGGGGAAAATCACTATCACAAACATCGATGCTGTTCGTACTGGGCTTCGAACACGTGAGATCAGTCACGGAAGCTAACGACGTTGACCGCTACACCACGAACCCGAATAGGAGAAGGAATAACATTTAATTATAATAATTAAACCGTTTAAGTGGTGTGTTGAATTAAAACAAAATTCTAAGTTAAAATCAAAAATTAGCTCTGTTTTAATACCATTGATATATTACTCAGTTGGCAATATTATAATCTTAAGTCGGCACTGCTTAAAAAAAACACGATTTACATAAGTGTCATTGCTCAAAATGAAGTAGCGGAATATATTCAATTGAAGTTTGTCTTTTTTATAAGGTGATTTGTGACAATAGAGAACGGTAAATCGTGACAGATGCAAGACTCAAAGCTTCCCAGATAAATAGCAATTTAAAATATTCAAGAAACTGTGACAGTAGATAACTTACCTAGATCTATTTTTGATATTAATAGAAATTTTACTAGCTGCAATTAAAAATTCATTAAGTACAACGCAGCCTTCACTAATTACTTTTTTTTAAATTTCTACTTCATGTTTTCATTAGATAGTACTTACTTACTTGTAGATATCATTATACACAGTATTAAAAACATATTTAACTAGTTACATACGAATGAAAAATGATATGGTTCAAATCACTGAGCGAATTTTCGTGTAAAAAGTTTTAATCGAGATATTTATTTATACTAACATGCTGCCATTCCAATGACGAAGTTAGTAACTGGCAAAATTTAGTTTAGATATGATTTTTCAAAATGTCCTATTTTCGTATTGAAAAAAAAAATGCAATAACCGCAAAATGACAGTGTTATAATACAGGAAATAAGCCATTTTAATTTCATTTTTTTAAGACAAATAAAGCCTTATTTTTAGAGTGTTCACTGTCAATACTTGGTGGAAAGGCATTATATTAATAAAAACACAATAATCCTTTGTACTTCATTCCACTTTATTTAATATGTCAGGACCGGTTTCGCTCATTGCGAGCATTGTCAACTGATAAGAAATATAATTTAACAATGCTATTTATACAAAATTGAAAAGTTATACACAACAATTGGCATTGAAAAGAAATTGCCAATTACATTAAAGTGATTTCCTGTGCGGTCCCCTGACATATTAAATAAAGTGGAATGAAGTTCAAAGGATTATTGTGTTTTTATTAAAGCCTTATTTGCATTTTCTATGCCACGGAAAAATCCATTATTACTTTTGAAAATAAATTCTATCATAATTAACTTATATGTCAAAAGTGGAAATAAGCCTTTTAGAAAAATCACTCATCGGTTAAGATTTTAATCTATATTTTTGTAAGCTATTTTTTTAATTATTATTTATTGTTTCTAATAAAAAGGACAGTGCATTCCAGCTGCCGCAAATTCGCTATGTACTTGACAAATACAATCAAAACAAAAATACAGCACTATAGATCAGAGTTACCCAAACTGTGCGCCGTGAAAATTTTCCTTTACAAAATATTATTACTTTATCCAAAGTAAGTACAAAGGCTTGGGACTTGTTCGAGATTCTGAATATGTTTATGTTTGAAAACAATATAGAATGGACAAAGTGGAAAAATCGGTAAATTTCTGGGTTTTGAGATTTTCAAATTCTCGGAAGAGCTAAAAAAAAAACGAGACACGCTGATATTTTGGGCAAATCGGTAAATTCCTGCGAAAAAAACTACAAGTAACATAAGGTTTGCCATGATAACCAAACCAATGTTTTGACTTGGGGTGCCACAGAAAAAAATCTGATATTTTAAGGGCGCCGGAAACCGAAAAAGTCTGGGAACGCCTGCTATATATGATATTCAGTTTTAAAGCTGAATTCTCACGAAAATAGTAACTTTAATGAAAAAATGGTTCTCTGCTGAAATAATACATTATTTTTAGCAAAAACACACCAACAATATTGTTATGCAAAATGCAGTCAATGAACCTTATTACAGTTGCAGTATGCTTTTTCTTAAGTACAGTAGCAACTCATTTTTTTTTTAAAACCATGTCCGCTCCTAATGTGGAGCATATGGACTCCTAATGGAGTGTATCTCAACAGAAGTGTTTCTACAAGAACTGCTTGTTACTCAGCGTTACTCAGCAGCAAGTCAGTTACTCAGTAGCAAGTCATATATATGTATATATCAAAAGTTTACCAGAACCAGTTACCGCCTTCTTCCTCGAAGGGGCAGTATAGCTGTCATGGAAAATAATAATATTTATGTACCTATATAATACTTGGCGTGAGAAATTAGTCACTGTTGCAGGAATCGAACATTTCAAGTCGTCACTCGTCACCTTCTCCGATGCACTCAATCGGTCGTATCATTAGGTAACGAAATTTCCATTTATTTTTCTTTTTTACCACAATAGGGCTTGTTTTAAGGGATTTTTTTCTATGAGAATGCTTAGAACTTAGGGACTGAAGGGATTAACACAGAACAGATAGCACAGAACGACTCACCTCAATGCTTTTGCTACATTCAGTTTTCAGGATTGTATGGGTGGAAGAGAATTTTAGAGATCACTAATGATTTTGCACAGCAATCCACAAATCGATGAAATAATCAATATAATTTAAAATTCCTTAGTGCGTGAGTACTGCAAGCAAGGCCAACAACGCTGGCCACAGACACATAATTAATTATATTGTGTATCCACAACTGTGTATATACTTTTTTGACATATAATATTACAATAATAAAACAATATGTATTTTTCATAGATAGATATTTGACATTTGTCTGCATACGGCTTTTTCCTGGCCGTTTCTTTTCGTTAAACTTATTTCCAATCATGAGAAAAATATTTTGGACCACATAAATATTTCTCTCATAAAACGTTTCCGATTTCAATTGAACGAAGGTTTTCTTCTCGCTCCACTTGCTACGACAACGAGAGGCAACAAAAATAAGGTAGTCGATGAGTAGGATTCACGTGTCCAGTATCAACATACTGAAAAAACTATTTTCGTAAAGTTTTAAAAATGATCTCGTCTATATTAATGAAGGCATCTATTTATATTATAACGAAATCTTTCTGCAGAACCAATAAGTATTTTGAATTCAAAAATTTATTATTCTTTAATATGTTGGAACTTAAACACCCTAACATCAAATAGTTATGCTTTTTAAATAAGATGATCAAGATTACAAGGTAATTTATGTGCACTTCCATAAAACATTCTATAAAAACGAGTTCATGCATAATATTTTTTAATCATTTTTTTTTAATCATTCCTGTCTTGAAAATGATTAATTTTTCATTATCGTGAAAAAAACGATATTAATTCTCATCTCAGAAAATGCCATTTTTTTAAATTACATAATGTCTTTTTGGTATTAAGGCGAAACTTTCCTATTGAGCATGTCGATTGATAATAAATAAAAAAATCAAAGATGCCGCCGTTTTTTTTTTAAATTATTCCTTAAGTTAGCATTATTTTATATTCAAAAGTAATCAAAAATTTAAATGATTTTTTTTGCAATATACATATTTTGATTATATCGACATCAAAATATTTTTTTTTTTTTCAATAAGATTTAATTTGAAAATTATTCCTGCCCAAAACAATTTTCAATGTACTATCAACGAAAAAAAATTTTGATAGTGACGAATGATTATTTGTCATTAAAAAAATAAAGGCATGTCTCTTAAAGTGTCAAAAAAAAACCGAATTTTAAATCTAATGTCACAGTGTTGAATTGAATTTATTTCGTATTCCGGGGTACTCATTAGCGTTGTCTCGGATCATACTTCGGAGTGGAGTAATTAAAATTAGATTTTATAATCATCCTTTGGTGACTAATTACAATTTACTGCCGGTTTTCGTGTTTTTTGTTTCTCTCTAAATGTAACTAAGAAGAATTAGTTTTGAATTAGAAGACAGAGGGGCAATTACGTCTATTTTTTTCGTTGTAAATTGAGTAAACCGTAATCAGTGGTTTAATGCTCTTTTAAGGATTTATATTTTTGCAATCGTACCTATTATAATTGTTATTGTTATTTAACTTTTGACGAAATTCTGTGGGAGACATTATTATATACATAGTGCTTTTAATGTTTTTTTGATAATTATGGTTTTTTGCCTACTTTATAAAGGTAATTAGCTTTATTTTTTGTTTCTTATGGGAACGTTGTACATAACGTTAATATTATGAAACGAAGAAAAATAACAGATTAAAATAACAAAGTATTTTAGCTCTACAGTTTTTAATAATTTTATTCGTTGATAGCTATTTCGGCTTGCGCCATCGTCAGAACTAGTTCTAGTTCTGACTAGTTCTGACGATGGCGCAAGCCGAAATAGCTATCAACGAATAAAATTATTAAAAACTGTAGAGCTAAAATACTTTGTTATTTTAATCTGTTATAAATGGAGTTCTACCAAGTAAATGCCAAATCAATTAATATAAAGAAGAAAAATAACTTAAAAGCTCAGAAGCTTTTCCTACTCAATTAATGCTGGTATACAGCAGGGATGTCTGGTGTGTCGATCGCAAAGGTATTTTTGGTGGAACGCGGTACTATAAAATTGATTTTTATTGTTCTCTCATGATATAAATCGATCGCGATCAATAATTTTATCAACTAATAGCTACTAGAAAAAACATTGTAACGACTACTGCCTAGATATAGTGGCTGTTTTTGCACACAAATACAGAAAGAATTTAATTTTTTGACATATTGTAGTTAAGGAAGAGCTTTGTGTAAGTATTAGTCACTATTTTAGTATATAATATATTTTAAATCACATTATTTTAATGTAAATGTGGTATTTTTATCATTTACAGAAAAACAGGAACCGTTCGTCATACACAGTTTAATTTGATGACACGTTAATTTTGGCATATAATTCATTGGTTTGGTCAGTATTTTATTCAGTGAATTCTCAGTCTTAGTCTAATATTTTTTTACATGAACCATCTTATATTTAATACTGATCAAAATTTGATTTAAATACTGTCCATTTATATATTTTTTAATATACAACAGTTTCACGAAATTCCACAAAAAAAACTCACTGAAATAATCGGACTTCATATAAAATTTGTTGATTTGATGCTGATGGTAATAATTGAAAAAAAATTCTTATATTATTTTCTACATGAAATGATATCATAAACTTAAATCAATGTTTTTATAAAACTGCAACACCATTTTCTTTCACACCTCAAATACTAATACTTTTATAAAAGAGGTTTATATTTAATTGCTAGTGCGGTCGAAGCAAGAAGGTTAATGAATATTTTATAAAATATCTTATACTTTATGATTACTAAAATCTCTTAACTCGATGGCTGCCACAGACGAGATATCTTGTACATTTTTTCGCACTAAACACGTCAGAGACGAGTTATCTCGTCGATAACTAATTAAATTAATAGTTGCAATTTATAGCTGGCGTGCTAGGTAATTACTATTAACTATCTAATGCCGCTAAAAGGTTAAGGGTTATGAAACCCAAGATTTCGGTTTTACAATGCATGACTTTGGAACATTTTTTTTTTCTTCTTTTTTTGGATATTAAATTCATTGTTTTTTATGTTAAGTAACCGTGAAAGTTCTTCGAGTCTCTTTCATCGCTAATAGTTTGGTCATTTGCATTACTTTACTACATCTGCCGACAGAAGGGCGTGATTGTTACAGAGGTGAGCAATCCTCATTGAAGCCAGTTCACTCTAAAAGCATATGCATTAATATGCAAATCATATTATACATACCTCATCATATACTATATCCGTACATGTACACACACACATGTACATACACACACACACATACAATACAAAAAGAATTATATTGCGTCATGTACTTATCACAAAAATTAATACTTCCAATCTCTGACTGTGACAGTAGGACAGTTTTTATATTGAGTAATTGTTTGTTAATCAAACTGCAGTTGGTGACTGCGCCACTTTCTATGAAATATGTTCAAATATCTATTTTTATTTTTTGTTCAAAATTAAACAGTTTGATTCATTTCTTTGGTACTAAAAAAAGGATCCAGCCTAAAAATGCATTCAGACGGCAAACAATGAACGCTTATGACAAAAAATATTGCAAATTTAAATAGTGAGCCATATAACTTATTTAAAATGAGCAATACGACTAATGACCTGTGATTGTATCCATTCTTTTGTGCAGGGACACAATGTAATGAAATTATATTTTAAATTGCAATAAAACAAAAAAATAATTTAAAAACATTAGTGGGAAAAATACACGGCCATTTTGTGGGTTAAGTAACGTTATAAAACATCCATTAAATTATATATTCAAATGTTTTAACGGGCGATTATTTTTATATTATTTGTTCATTTAGGTTTTTTTATAAGCGGTATGAAATTTGAAATGGTAAACATTAAATTTGCCACACAGTATTTATTTATCAACTATAAATAACTTTAAAATGTGTAATTCTTTCGAAAGAAAACTTATGAACATTTTGACAAGTATGAAATAACATTTGAATTTGAATCGACAGTAAATAACGGGTTTTGGAAGCATGCAAAATAAAAATTGATAACATATTACACAGGTTGTGTATCAAATTGTCACACGTGTTTTTCTTCTTTGAATATCATTTTCAGACAAAATATGTAAGGTTATTTTCGAATAATCTAAAGCTTCAATCTTATTCATAACATAAAATTAAAAAATAGAGATTTAAGGTTTTTCCTTTCTTCTGGACGCAGGGCAAGAGGTAAGAAACAATTACTAATACTACGAATTACAAAAAATATAATTCATAAGAGAACGGGTAAATCCCAAAAGAAATAAACTTTACAATGGTGAGCTTTTTGTCTTATTTAAAATATTATTTACAAATGTTTTATTTCTATTAATAATTTTCTAATTTCCAAGAAATTTAGACTGTTCATTCTCAATCCTTTTTTATTTACTAGATGGAATTTTTCGATAATAATCATTTTCTTTAAATTGATTCGCATATCTGAAGTTTTTTTATTATTCATATTATTTAACTAAATTATCAATTTTAATTTTATGTTTCCACCGAACCCATTGAAGATATGATTTCGTACTATTGTAATTGCTAAATAATTTAGCTGTTCACTTACTCACAAAGATCTTAGTAGATAGTTTTTCTTGTTGAGAATTTGATGATGATGTCATACCTGAAAATAAATAAATTATAAATTAGTTTCACTATGTTTGATAAAATTTACATATATATTAGAACTACTTTAAATATAAACAATAAATAAAAGGAGAAATGTAAGAAAATACCATTAATTAGCCTAACGGTCTAGCTACGCCCTGCCCTGTTTTTAGACTTTTTTGAGTGTGATTGCATTTACTTATACCTCACAAACATTTATGCATTTTCATACCAATTATAAAAAATCAATTCAAAATAAATGTACGAAGTTAGTTTAGGTAAGAGAACTCACGGACAACGCAAATGAATATGAAATTCGTCTAGAAGCACTCGGTTACAGGACCGGAAAAATCATTTTTAGAAATGGATACTATGTATTTATAATATTTAAACTCAAATAGTTAAATGAATGCTATTTCGTTATTCAAACGATACAGTAAGTTTATGACTTTCTATTTTTCAAATAAAAAACGATATACTAATTATAGATAATTAATCTAGTGAAAGTATTATGAAAAAATAATCAATGTATTGTTGCCATTTAAACGGCCTTGAAATTAGCAACAAATGCCTAATAATTTGGCACTCGAAAGGACACTTCCGGTTCGTGTCAACGATCGAAAGCCGCCAAAAAAATCGGGTGTCAAGATAACATGTAAAAAGCACATTATTACGGGAGTTTTTTTTGTCCGGCCTCAGACCGCCGGGGTGGCTGTCGCCGTGACTCGAGCACTCTCACTAGATTTACTCAATACTAATAGTCTACTCTGGGTCCAGATTTTACTCGTATTACCAGCAAATTGAGTACGGTTTTAAACAAAAAGTCAAACGTATTTTTGAGACAATCTGTGTAGCTCCAATGGTGACCATAATAACGCGTATCATATTTGGTATAATTTTCTTCGAAAACGTAATTAAATTCCACTAATTTGAGCTAAAATATTCACTAAGCTATCACGGATTGTAAAATAAACCATTCTTGTATTATTTAAGGCGATATTTTGAAAAAAATGGGGTTTTATTATCGATTTACTTTAGAAATATTTTAGCATGAACGTTTTTACGACCACCGTATTGTGTGAGGGTCCAAGAACAGACATCGCCCGTCTTTGGGGTAATTAATTTTACAACGTACCGACATTCCTACCCAATCGCACTATGCTAGCAGTCCTTCTTAAAAAATATAGTACCTACAGTTTGCTATTATTGGTTAAAATTTTGTTTTATATTGATTACTTCCTCGAAGTCAATGTTGGAAACAATGTAAGATCATCCCAAAAGGCTGGAATAGATAACAATATTGATGTTTAGAAATACTCGGTGTTTCTGAAAGTTTTTCATATAAATAACGTTGCCATAAGTTTTACAAAAATACAATGTCCCTTTTCATTGTATTTTATTCGAACACACTCACGCTAATCGCTCTCACTCCGTTTTGTATGATGTGATAGGTGATAGGTAAGAATTCAAAACATCATATACGTTTATGTCTCCAAACAGAAATCCATAAATCGATTGTATAAAATTAATTATTGTCCCAGTGCTGACAGCTTATAAATTTTATTAGCTGTCAGTACTGGGATTCGAACAGTGACCTCCGTAACCAAACCCGAACATTGATCACTTACCACGCAGCCGGCTCTTTTTACAATATTATCGTTATTTGTTTACATGGTAACAATTCGTTTTTCATTTCAAGCAAGAAGCATTTGATTATTTTTTAGACATGAAATAGTTTCTCCCGTCTTCAATTAAAGCTTTTTTCTCAAAGTGGAATTCAGCTCCCGGAGTTGGATTAGATAAATTATTAAATAAATTGAAAACAATTCATGATGTAATCATGAATCAGGTCAGAACGTATACAAATATGTATCGTTAAGGAAGCGAAATGTGAAAAAAGCGAATTAATATACCCATAGTCTGACTTTGCTCAAATATGTATTTTTATTATTAAAATATATATGATGTCAAAATTATCAAATAAAAAATAAATCATCATTATAACTGTGATTTTGGAAGCTTTCTAAAGTATCATAACAGAAATTTAAAAATGACCAACATTTTTATTTACTATGTCACCATATAGTGCACTTATATCAACTGAACGCATCGTTATCACTATATTCTGTAAAAATTTGTTCAAGTGATTCATGGTAGTCAAAAATATATTTCGTTGAAATTGCTTTTTCCTTCACATAATAAAATGATGGTCACAACACTTCATACAACTCTAACGCCCACAAGATGTGGATACAGCCTTTCCAGATAAAACAACTAACTTATTTATACAAAGCAGGTAAAGACTTCAAATATTATTAAAATCAACATATAAGGCAGCTCTCTACTGTAATTTTCATATTTAAAAAAATTATTGCATTTTTTAATCCCTTAAGTGCACTATTGTAAAATTATGCCCCGGAAATATTTCGGGAAATACCAAAAATAAAGCTTCAAAGAGACCGACTACAAAAGACATTATCCTGGAGATTGGACCGTGCTATTAGTTGTCCAGATGGTATTATCCTGGCTAATGGAGCGCAAGACGTTAAGACGCACCCGACGCTGGCAGGAAAGATCTTATTTAGGATCTTTCTCGTCCGTATGAACAAATTAGGCTGTATTTTACCGCATATTACTAGAGTAGGTAGCCAATTAGTTGGGTATATGTATTCTCCTTCACGGGTTATCGTCGAAGGATAGTAAGTGGTGTGCATGTTTGATTTTTTAATTTTCCAAATCTAGACCGAAAACTTACACCGAAGTCGAGTTAATTTTTGCCGAGTAGTGATTTTTGGTGGATTGTGGAACATGAATGGAGTTTTTCTTATATATATAACTTAAATATGATCACTTTTAGGGTGTTCACTGTCAATACTTGGTGAAAAGGCATTATACTAATAAAAACACAATATTCCTTAGTACTTTATTCCACTTTATTTAATAGTTCTGGACCGGTTTCGCTCATTGCGAGTATTGTCAACTGATAAGAAAAATATATAAACAGTGCTATTTATACAAAATTAAATTGAAATAAAAGGTGTAAGTAACAATGAAAAAAATTTACAAATTACATTAAAAGTGACTCTACAATTACACAAAATTGAAATACTTAACAGCAACATACAATTAAAAAATCATGATTTTGTAATTTGTAAATTCTTTTCATTGTTGCTTACACCTTTTATTTCAATTTAATTTTGTATAAATATCACTGTTTATATATTTTTCTTATAAATTGACAATACTCGTAACGAGCGAAACCGGTCCAGACCTATTAAATAAAGTGGAATGAAGTACAAATGAATATTGTGTTTTTATTAACTTAATTATGAGGCTGTTAATTGATTTCTCATTATATTTTTAACGTATTAATAAGATTATTGTAATAGCATATTTTTAGACTTTTATATCAAAATCGTTCCGTCAAATACACTGATGAGACAGAAAAAAATGTAACATTTAAATACGCAATTATATACGACACATGTTTGTCAAGCTTACAAATTTTAAATAATTTAGTTATAAGGGTTGAAAATTAATAATGTTGTATTCTCTGAGAGTAATTGAACTATTTTGCCATCCTACTTGCAAGCAACGACAATTCAAAAAATGACATTCAGAGATGATTGGATTAAAAATTCATACCGTCTTAACTAAACGTGTTTTTTTTTAAACTACATGATTTCATTTTCACGCCATGTTGCCTTAAAGAGCTTTTTGTATAACTAAAATGACGTAATCTTATTTTGCCCAGCGCATTTATCTAGATTCTAGAACATGCACATTCTTATTTAAACATTCGTTTTTCAAGTAATGATGTAGAAAACTAGCAACTAAATTTGTACCTCTTTTCGCAGTCACTAAATACATTTAGAATTGTGAAAGTCTTTGAAAATGTAAATGACGGTGTTTTTAATCTTTCTGTAATATTATATTAAAAGTGTATATTTTCCGACATATAATATGTAGGCCACAACTAGGGGAGCGAATTGTTAAATTAAGTAATTATACTATATATAGTTTATTTGAAAGCTTCTTTTAAATATCTCAATTTGTAATATTTAAATTAAATTAAGCTCCCAATCTTCCAATCAAAATTATGCGCGTGATAAATTTTGATAAAAACACGATCTGTTTCGATATTCAAAATTTCGTCAATACAGTAATAAAAACAATCACTATTACTGAATTCGTTTGGTTTAACAGAACATTTTTTTATAATCTTCCTGGTAGGTCTTTTATGAGTTACTCATCACGGTAATGGTGTCAGTGTTTTTAAAACATGGGCCCGCGAATAAAGTAAACTATTTAACCCGACGTGAATTGATACTGATTACACTGTCAACTGTTTTTATGTAAAAACAAAAATTAAATGTAATTTATTGTATTTATCTATTGTTATATTGTACACTACGTTCAGAATTTTTAGACATCACAAACACGCATGCCTTCGAACAGAAATCGAAAAAATGCTCTTTATACTGGGACTCAAACCCATGACGTCCGGCACGATAGCCCACAACGCTAGCTGCTACGCCGAAATCAATTTAGTCAAGGAAAATAGCAAAACTCTAGCATGCCATTTAGTTGTAAAATTTCAATGTGTACCACAGTTGGAACTAGGGTATACAATCTCGGAATCCCTGGATTGTGACAGTACTAATCCCGGGATATCAGGATTGAGAAAATGAAACACGAAAGAGCTAAAAAAAAGATGTCGCGCTCTTATTTTTGGTATATCCGCAAAATCCTGTGATTTTGTAATCGAAGATTCTTGGGAGAGATAAAAAAAGCTCCCACGCAAATTTCTGGATTTTTGAAATTGACATGAAATCCTATGATTTCAAAATCGCCGACCAAAAATTTTCTCAATCCTGAATCCCAATTTAAACTATCGATTTGATGTCGAGTATTTAATCCCGGGATCACAAAGGGGGTCCGGGGTTGGAAAACCTTGTTGGAACGTTTTAAGTGTTTAAAAATTGGCCTCATCTGAAGTCAAATATTAGATTTTAATTTAGTATTTGAAATCCATATTTACCAACCGTCAACCACACGCCAACCGGATGGAAGCATGGGCACTAACTACATGAGTAAACAATTTTCATTTAACCCTTTACAGCATCGTTACCGTTTCCGTGTAAACAGATCGATCTGACATGATAAGCCAATTGGTTTTCAATAGGCAAAGCAATAAAATTATGTTTAATTTGTAATACGATTTCATTGTTATAAATCAGTGATTACTTTATATGGAAACAGGTGGAAGTTAAACTCATTGTGTTACTGATATTTTCATGTTTAAATCAAACATCCGTTTGTATTTACTTTTATATTAAATACAACTTTGATATAATTACTAGTATTACTGAAAAGATTGGTGAACAAATTTAATTAAAGTAAAATGACGTCAAAAGACCTACACATTAAAAAACCATTTATAATTTATTGTTGTATATTTATTTTGGAGAATAATTTAAATTTTTACCATTAAAAAGTAAGATTTTTTTTACTGTTTCGCGTGAACTCATAAATACATTTTTTCATATAAATTCATTATCATACGCATGTTTTCAGTGATTTCTAAACAAGATTATGACGAATAACATGCCTCTTAAAAGCTTACACTCTATAGAAAATGAAAAACATTTGTATATTGGTGGTACGACATCACATTAAACCTTCTCATTTTAGTTATTTAATAAATACTTCAACGATTTAAATATCAGCTTATCTTATTTATAATACTACAGAATTTCTTTCCAAATAAATGGATGTATGTGATATCCCCAAAGCCATCCTATCATAAAAACGCATAGCGAGAGTGATTAGCCTAGTCCGCTAGTCTTGTCTCCGCTTTATCCTGATTAAGGCATCCAATCCTGTGATCCCGACCAACTTTGCGATCCCGTTATTCCGGAATTCACTTATAGCACTTTTAGCAAAATTACTTAAAAGAAAAGCTCAACAGCACTAGACTCACTGGCAGACGTAACTTTTCCAGAGGAAGGTGTTACATTTTTCAATTATTTTGGAATCTGTCATTTCGTCACTTTTTTCACCAGTCAATCAATCCTGTCATTCCGAAAGCCTAGATACTTAAATATTTGTGAATCACAAAATCCCGGAATCAAAAAACGAGTCCAAGATTGAATTCTCTAATTCTGATTTCCCTACTTCATTTATAAACTGAGTAACGAAAAGTTTTCTTAGGAAAACATATATTGAGATATAATCCACTCATATACGTCATAAAGTCTTCCGTCCTTTTTTTCGCTGAATAGGTAGTCGGTAAAATATGTTAGGTAACTTATGGTTTAACTTCTTCCAAAGTACGCCCCTCAACTTCTCTTTATTTTTACGTAGCGTTACCTTATAACGTCATTTAACATCAAATACGTATTTGTGATCTGAAGGGTAAAGTCGATCGATAATAATATCTGACGAAAGTTTATTGACGGTTGCGGTGGCATCGTCCGATACTGAGATGGAGTAATTTTTCCGTGTTATGCCTACAATACTTTACGTGACCCATTCTCTAGTCAAACAGACGACCAAATTTCGAAATGGACCAGTAACAAAGGCATTCGTAACGACCAATAATTCGAGGCTAATTTGATAATACTACATTAAAAATTTATTCAATCAATATTGTCGGGGGAAATGTCTATTGGTAGTTAGATGATAGAAGAGCTCGTTTTTGCTATGCTGGTATTCTTGACGTGCAATCAGGATTTTTACATGGGTAGTCTACAAAATAGTTTACGTTAGAAGTACATTTGAATACAGGACATGAAAAAGGTATAAATCGATTAAAAAAAAAAGTTTTTTCTACGAAAACTGAATGTTCCTCAGTTGTTCAAATTCTCTTTTATTTCAACGACAGAAGGGATATAACGGTTAGGGTTAGGACATGACAAATGGTTAGCTCTCGCTACCTTCCGTTATTTTAGGATTAGAACTGTGGAAAGAAATTTGTAAATATCACAAACATCGATGCTTTCGAAAATAAATCTATTGAAAAATGCTTTTTATACTGGGGATCGAATCCGTGAGATCCTTCACGAAAGCCAACGACGTTGACCGCTACGCCACGGACCCGACAGTGTAACTCTACCAAGGAAATAATAATTCAATCACAAAATTTATTAAAAAGAAAAACAAATCACGATGTCGATGTTTCTTACGAAAATACAAACACAGCTCGTTCTTTGTATCGAATTATTATTAAATTGCTCTCGTTTCGCGATTGGTCGAAAGCACCAAACCGTTTTTCATTGATAATCGCAAACTACGTTACTTTAGCGAAAACGATGATACAAAAAACCTTCACGCATGCCCAGTCGCTGGTCATCGGATATCAGGGTCTTCTCATTAATTGACCACGACGCCGGGTCTTGCGGTTTCCATTGGAGTGCATCACCATCGTCGTTGAGATGCTTCATCATTGCCTTGTTATTTGTGAATCTCCTTCATTCATTCGTTTTGAACTTTTTGCCAGGTAGATGTTGAACGTTTTGCACTCATAACAATCGCGGTGGGAATATTTATTGTATGTTTTTTAATCGGTTAAATATGATTATAGATATAGATACATCGTTGCGAAACAATATTCAGTTACTTTTAACAAAGTTACTAGTAAATAACAGCAATTTCTAACTATTCACAGCACTTTTTAAGGCTTGACATGAAGAATAATAAATAAGCAGTAATATTTTTTGACACGTAAATTTATTAACTTCGTTGGTATGAAGAAAACAATGGATGCACAAAACAAACATTATTTTTAGTGTTTTTTTACACTGTAATCAAAATTAAAATATTTAATCCATACGAGTTTTTTTACATAGAGTTTGAAAAATGAATGATCAATTTATGTGAATTCAAGTGAACCTTACATTTTTTGATTTTTCAAATGTTTTTATGCCGTTCCCGCTTTCAGTGTAGAGCACGGTTTCTCAACCGGAGGCCATAGCATGATCCAAGGGAGCCACATAGACAAAATAAATTTAAGGCGATACACATCTCTGTTTTGGGGGGCCACGGGCAAATATCCATAAACTCCCAGGTTTTGAAAATCGGGCGGCGACAAAATATTTTGAAATTCTGGTATCAGCAATTTTTTTTTAATTAAGGAAAGCTAAAAAAAGGGTCTCGTGTTTTTTCATTTTGATAATTTCGTAAATTCCGGGTATTTGAAATTGTAACTTCTGGGAAGAGCTAAAAAAGTAAGTCTCGCGTCTTTCAATTTTGGGAATTACGAAAATTACTTGGTCAAATTTATAAATCTAGCAGCTAGCAATGCTCAAAAAGTTATTTTTGGAATCTTTCAATCTCTCAGTCTCGAAAAATTTATAAAAACGGATATGGGGGCTACGGAAAAATATGAGACTCAAAACTGGAAAACATTTTTTTCATATACATGCTTATTCCGAAAACTTTAAGCATGTATAACCGCAATAATTTTATATTTGTATGATATACGAGTATAATATAATAAATTGCAGTAACGAAAATAGTAATTTTATTTCTCATAAAAAATCGGTAATGTAATAATTGAGGTGACAAGGCCGACAAGATGAAAAAAGTAAAATGCGAAACAAGGGTCACCCTATTATTATTCCTTCCGCAAAATGTTAAACAATATCAAGGTTGGACACACATTGTAATTCTAATATATCCAATCTCGCTCAAATTTATTTCACAAAGGTATTGTTAAAAATTCTAAATAAAAAAAGAGATGCATATGTATTTAGATAAAATCCATTATTGAACACCATATCGAGTGGTATTAAAGCTTTATCCCCTAAAATAAGTGCAGTTGATTTACGAACTTTGTAAAACATTATGATAACATTGTTTTTGATTCATCACGACTATTTACAAAACAATTTTATCCTTAATAATAATAAACCGGAAATTTTATCAACTCTAGGGTGTTTGCTGTCAATACTTAGTGGAGAGGTAATTAATATATTCAAAAAATTAAATATACATTTTTACTATTTCCCACTTTTATTCAATAACACCTAAACCGTTTTCGCTCATGACGAGCATTATCAACTGAATAATGTTGATAATTCTCGTCACGAGCGAAATTGGTCCTGATCTTATTAAATAAAAGTGGGAATTAGTACAAATGTATATTTTATTTTTTAAGACATTTTTTTTTAGGATATATCGTGGGCCGGGGAGTGTAGTAAGATAAGTCAGAAATTGTCATTTTGAGATACAGCCAAAACAAAAATCAAAAAACCTGATAAAGCATACGTTAACTTAAAAATATGTCAAAACTGAAAGTGCACCTTCTCAATACTATAATTGCATTACCATCGAATTGGCCTGACTACGCACATCGAAAGAGTATTCCCTTTTAGTCTATTGGCATTGATTGACATTAACGATATTTTGTGACTTATCTGACTACACACCCCAACCCACGATATCACCTCGAGGGTTTGGGGTGACAAAAAAAAATATTTGTTTTATCATCTACTATTTATTGTATTTAGTATTTTATATAGGCACTCTATGTTTTAGAAACAAAAAGGCAAACCTTTGATCTCTCAACAGTATTTTTGCCGTTAAATATAGTATTTCTAAAATACAAAATTACTTAGACAAAAACAATGTCAGCGTTTTTCTCAAAAACATTATTTTGTAGTATCACCCTTGTCACCCTTAGGGCACAACTAGGGCATCCAATCCCGGGATCCCGTTTAATTTTCTGGATCTGGATTTCGAAATCCCGGGATAGACCCGGCCGCGATCCCGGGATTTCAGGATTGAAAAATTGTGAGCAAATCCCGAAAATTGACACGAAATTGGCAAATTGAAGATTTCAAAATTTTCGGTGAGCTAAAAAAAACGAGGCTTGGACATAATCCGGAGAAAAAGTATACCAAATTGAGGATTTCAAATTCCACGGAGAGCTAAAAAAACGATTTTCTGAGAAAATCCGGGAAAAAGTATACCAAATCGAGGATTTCAAATTCCTCGGTAAGCTAAAAAAAAATACGAGGTTCTGTGACAATCTGAGGGAAAAGTATACCAAATCGAGAATTTCAAATTCCTCGGTGAGCTAAAAAAAAATTCGAGGTTTGGAGATAATCCGGGGAAAAGGTATAGCGAATTGAGGATTTCAAATTACCCGGTGAGCTAATCCCAATCCCGGGATCCCAGGATTGGAAAAAGGCTCCGGGATTGGATACCCTAGGCACGACATAGTTACTAGTAAATGGTTGATAAATACTCTTGGATTTTTTGAAGCTTTTAATTCTAGTTCCCATTACACACACATGAAAAACGAATAAATACGGAAAAGAAAAAAAAAAAAAATTAAAACACATACTATGAGCACTTTATTGTTTATATTTTAAAATTATGGACGGAAATGGTTAACAATATTTTTTTAACTTATTATTACAAAACTGAGCATTGATCAAATAGTTTAAATGAATTATGCATACTTAAAATAAGTATTTTTCATAAAGCATAATTCGTATTTAAAAACCAAAATGCCGAAACTTGAAAAACTATAATTATTTTAGATTGTACCATTGGTGAAGTTTATATTCTCATGATATTAAGTAATGTCTATAAAAAATGAATTTCATCTAAAATTACAACTAAATAAAACCAATTAGATGCCCGCAAGTGTAATTTTTGAGGAGTTGGTAATTTTTTCGGACCTTTTTTCGGTTAACTTCCGTGGTGGTGCTCAGCGGCGTGGTTCAAACTTAATGCTGTACGTTAATCACAGAATTTTAAAATTTATTACTTTTAAAGAGAAAAAATAAATGTTTTATCAGTGATTTTAAATATTTTTTTATCAACGGAAACAATAAAAAAACGTATAACAGATTATTTATACTGTATACAAAATTTCCGACCGGTGGGGAATTCTTTCATACAAGAGAATTTCTAAGTTGTTGAAAAGTATTATTTTAAATAGAACATGTCATATTACATCAGTTAAATACCCCGTTATTATACTGAAGTGTTTGTTTATTGAAATATTACTCAGTAATTTCAGTAAATAGTTAGTAAAAATCATCTCATTAAATTTATAACGTTATTTACATAAATACCCACAATATTAAAAAAGGGTTTCAAAACCACTATGAAATGCAGGTACATTATTTCGAATACACCTTTTTAGTTAGACTATCTTGGGTAAAGGAGGAATTATATTCTGAACAATAGCGTAAGGGGCAATGGAACGAATAAGTTTGGGAACCCTTGGAATAGAATATTTAAAAATAATATTGAAGTTATAGTAATTATTCACATTATGACACTATCTTTGCAAGTGTTTCATATGAGACTTTGAAAAAAATAAAAATTCAATTGACATTTTGTTACTGTTGCAAAATAATTTAAATCCTTTATTATATATCAATGTCATATTTTGTGATATCATTCATTTACTATATTAGTGAATAAGAGTGAATTTTCAATTTCTTAGTATCATAAAAGTGCAATTCAACGATCATTCAAGTCGTATATCTACGTAATAAAAACAGATTACACTCGGTTTATGTTATGTTATCATTATTTACCCTGCTTTGGTGATAGATTATTAGAGTAGAAAAGCCAGGAATTCACGACGATTCTAATATAACAAGTAGACAATCGACATTCGTCTTTACAAGGATTAGTTCGTTTCGAGTCGTTCGTTTGCTTACGACGCATTTCTAGTACATATATCAAATGTGAAAAATAAAAATACGAAGCGCCACTGGCGATTCAAAATTTTCCGTTTTATCCAACTGCATAATTAACCGGACAGATGCGGTGGGCGCAATTACAAGCCTTTTTTCATTCCTGGCAATGCAGTACGGTATTTTGTTTTGATGACAACATTGTTTCATTATGTCGGATATGCTGGTGCCATGTCCAAGTGTTTTATACAATTCAATAATTGTTTTGCTTTATTTCATTTCTAGCACTGCAACTTCATTTATGTGTGAACACCTCAATGATTACAATAATTCGGATAAAATTAGAACTAGGGAATCCAATGCTGGACTCTTTTTTATTATCTTGGCATCCCGGGATTGAACATTCAACATTAAATCGTGTATAAATTCTGGATTGAGAAATTTTTGCTCGGCGATTTTAAGTGAAATATGCAAGACCTTTTTTTCAGCCCCCCCACAATTTTCTGTGATTTGTTCAATTCCGCGATTTCGGAATAAAAAAATTGAACGGGATCCTTAATTGCTCAATTGAAGAGTGATTTAAATAGCATAGTAAAAATTATTCAATTCATGAATTATGAATGACCAGTATTTCAACTGATTTTCCAATAACGAAATACCGAATTTATATACAGCCGTTGATGGCACCAGTCAATATTTTTGTTCATGCATATGTATTGACATACACGCTATTTAGCAAATCCTTTTTTATGCATCGCGTTTTTTATGTAATCATTACATAAATAAACGCGATGCATAAAAATATACTCTTATTATCGAATTTATGATCACATCTATAATGTTTTTGTTTAAATATTAATATTACTTATTTTGTTTGATTTGTGTTGATGATCGCATTCTGAACGGCTTCATGTCTAGATAAAAATTAGGTATAATGTTTTGAATTATTTTTGTCGTTAGTTGATAAATCACCGATTCAATGCAAAAAGTCATTGACTCTCAATTTTTTTATTCCGAGATAATCGACTTAAATGTTTCAACTACATTTTATCAGTTACATCCAAACTTATATAAAAACAAAGACTTTTCCTTTGTATAATCTGAAAGTTTACAAAAAGTCTCATATATAACTTAATCTCTCGATTCCAGAGAAATTTTCAACAATAAGTTACGGCACATAGTAACTTTTTATAAAAATTATGCATCAGCAAATGCACTGAGTGCATAAAATAGGACAAAAAACGTGTTTTTCAACATAATGACTTATTTGCTGGGAAAAGCGTGACAAAATACGTAGATTGTGACATTTAACTCAGTTTTGACCGACATGTCACTTTATGACTCCTTATATTTATATTATATATTTATGTTAATACTGGTATTAATAAATTCACTAAGTGCATATAGAAAACACAGTTTTTAATGATATTAAACGAGGCAAAAAAAAATAAAAGTATTTATAAAATATTCCAAAAAAAAAAATGTTTTTTTTTGGCAATGAAATTTCAAATAGTATTAAGATATTAACAGATCGAGTCGTTATTTAGGATCTTATAAAACATAACGAGGACACCCTGTTCATGTTTTCTTTTCCGATGTGGTTTGGGAAATTGGTCTGACGCACTCATGTTTTGCAAACGAGGCACAACGGTCTACAAAACGATTTAAAGTATATCACAATAAAGATTCTAACACCGGTATTACCGAAAACGGAATATCGGTACTCATTGTGGTTTCATACCGGCTTTAAAAATTCACAATATTGAGATCGCAATCAGTTGTATTTGTCTTACTTAATATTTTTTTGAAAAAAGCCGGTATTGATATTTACCGGTATTAAATATGATATACCGAACTCCGGTATTGCAATACCAAAGAAAAGAAAAAAAAATGTCAGGTACGTAGCGCAGTGGTGAACGTCGTTGGCTTCCATGACGGATCTCATGCGTTCGAATTATAGTTCAAACCGGATTTTTTTAGTCGATATATCAAATTCTGGTCGAGTGCATGAATGTTTGTGATGCCTAAAAATTAGCTCCCACATATCAGTCCTCAAATAACGAGGTTTTTAAAAAGCGATAAGCTAGCAGTTAAAATACCTTCATTAGGAGATTATATCGACTGTGGAAAGGAAAAAGGACGTAACCCACAAATATCAAATTTTACAGGAGGCGCTAAAAACGTGTTTTGATGATTTTGTGACATATGCAATTTATGAATTATACACAACCTTGAAGTGCACGGAGACTTCTAAACTGGTGTTAAATTGATTTAATTTAATATTAATTAAAGAAATTGTGTAGGAAAACCCTTTGTTTCAGTCTTTTTTCTTGGTTTTAACTTTTTACAAGGTCATCTTTTTCAAACTTTAAAGCTAAATTTAGATGCTAATTCGGCATTTGCAGCTTGCATCCTTTTGATAGAACGTGTATCAAGTTTGATACATTGTGATAATCGAAAAAAACCTGTTTTGGAAAAACTGTGGGTTACGTCCTTTTTCCTTTCCACAGTCGATATGCTTTACATTGGGAGCATAATGGATCAAAAACAATTAAAAATAAACCAGTTGTCTATTTCCAATAGATACTTTCTCTATTTCATTTTTTTTTCTCACAGAAAACGTGTTTTACCTTTATATTGAAAATATAACTTATTTTAATAAATGGCATCTTATTTATTTGATCTAAAAAAGTATGTTTATGCGTTCAATATAAAGCTTTCATATACGTTTTTTGTAAGTATCTTAAAACAAAAGAAAATGGACAATCTTATTTTAAAAATGGGTGATATAACGGGTTTCGGTTTCGTTCTTAGTGATCACGGGCTCGAATCCCAATTGCCAATTGTGAGAAAAAAAGTATTCAATGTACTAATGAAACGGGAATGCATAAATACCGCAAAACATGTTATTTCGGATGACTCAAATTGAAATTTCACTGTATTATAATTGAACCTTTGAGAATAAAAAGTGAGTCAAGTAGCAAAATGGTAAATCTATTGAACTTTTAAGTACAATCAATTGTTTCGTGGATTGAATATTTTTGTTGTATGGAGAAAGCACTATTGCAGTGTGTATTTACTAAGCTCGCTTATCTAATATCTTTCGGCTCACTTTAATTTTCAGGGAGTCAATTCTAAATTGATGTAACATAATCTTGCATCAATATTGTTATATTATATAACATAATTGAGTTGGTAATAGCAACAGCGTGTGTGTATTTTTTCAGAAACTTGTCAGAGCATCGCAGACCGCAGAGTGGTGTTAAAAAGCCGCTCTACACAATTGACCCGCGCATCGTTCACTACGATAATTCGAAGCGGATGCCCATCATACCACCATTTCAGCTTCTTCCATCCTGTAATCGAGGCAAGCCATCGAAGCTATTTCATCGCACCTGCGTACGAGCTCCCGCACTAATTCATTTTTATACAATTCAACCTGTTGTATGCCTGCACTTTTATTTTTATACTCAAATCAGACTCGACAACAATTTACTGTGTCACTTCATTGATATCATACATATATGTTTTTGTTAAATTTGCCGAATCTCAGCATTACAAAAAGAACGATAATGATTTTAAGTATTATCTTGCACAAGAATGACATAATACTTTTACACTAGTCCATTTTTCCGCTAATGTGTGCGCGCACAATTTCCAAAATGTGGCCGCACACATTTTTACATATCCCGCACTGGCCGCACACAGAAATGTTGTATAAAAGAGTTTGTTCTACCAAATTTTATTTCCACTTTAATACTTATAATTTGGGAAAATTTTACTAAATATTTTTGTATTCCCTACAGTTGTTAAGGCTCGTCATGAGTGAAACCGGTCTAGACTATATTGATTAAATGAAGACAAGTTCATACTGTAATAGTTGATAGTTATTTCAGTATCTTGCCATCGTCAGAGCTCTCAGTTATAACTATCACTCGATGCCGAAATAACTTTAGCTAGAAGACTCACCAAGCGAAGTAACAAGTGGAATAGCAAATTTAATAATTTAACCTTTATAAAAAAAAAACAAAGCCAAGTCTAAACTTTATAACAAAGCCAAGTCTAAGTAAATATTTTTTGCCAGTTTATAGAATGATAAATAATTTCCGCAGTTAAACGTTAAGAGCGCCTTTTCCTTCCCATAATTGAGACCTAAGATAGATATTTAAGTAAATAAAAATAATATACTTCATCATCATTAAAAAATACTCTTTCTGGTTTATTACCGGTTAAATGTCAATAATGTCTCTTTTAGAAAGATTTTTTCAACATCCTTTTAAATCTGTTACACCAACGGAAATGAAAATAAAAACAGTCACGAACGTCAATCTACTTCTGTCATAAAAACAATAATATTTTATACGTTTTTAAATTACTGTAAAACAACATCGATTAAAACATTATAAAGTTAATAAAAATACTTGTTATATAGGTGCAAATCCAAGAAAAACGTACCCCAATATCTTTCTCAAAAAAATAAGTAGTTAAATTCGTCCACTTTTAAGGCATAAGTTTATGAATTGCAATGGGGCTATATTTGATAGGTATATAGAAAAATATTGTACAGAATGTAATACGGAGTCCGTGGTCATCGTCATTTGCTTCCGTGACGGATTTCACTAATTCAAGTCCCAGCATGAACTGCACTTTTTTTCAATCGATTTGTCGATTTCTGTTCGAAGGTATAGGTGTTTAAGATGTCTTAAAATCCCTCCTAAATTTCCAATCCACAACCAAATGTGAGTTGCGGAAGAGATTAGTTTACTACTAATCATGTCGTAGCTATAGCTTTCTACCAATTCTCTCTTCGAAAAATGAAGGTTGAGTAACTGGATAACAAACAGTTCTTGTAAAAAAGATATTTCCATAAGGCATATGGCCATTGTATGGAAGTATCTGAACATTAGTTTTTTAACGAGATCTGAGAGCATTAGAAGTGGACATGGATAAAAATAAATAAATATATATTTAGAAGCCAAGTAGCTTTTGTTTCATCGTCAGTTCTAACGCCAAAATGGCTTACAACTATATATCTTATAATTCTTTCAGAACTAATTACTATAATATTTTCACCAAATTATATGTATCATAACGCCAACCAGATCTCATTACTAATGTGTTCAGAATACATTGTTACACCAGGAATAATAAATATTAATAATCGATCACAAAATAATAAAATCACCAAGGTTTTAATTAAATATTTGTTACAGTAATTTAAACTGATTTAACTAAATTGAATGAATAATTAATTTAACAAATGAAACTTTAGTAAGATAATTTTGGTTAAGTAAAGATAAAATATACGCATATAAACTAAAACATCGTTGCGGATATTAGAACCGGTGTCGCAAGGCAAGCTACCCGTGCAGAATTACTTAACAATATCCATCGATGTTGTGTAAAGACAATTACCAGAACCGAACTAAGGCCGTCACGATTAGTGCGTAGAAATTGTAATGAGATGAATATTAAATTTTTTGAGTGCTTCGCAGCGATAATCAATCCTATTACGAAGAAATGATACGCTTGCGTGATGTCTGTAAAACAAATAGACCGATAAATAAAACCATAGAATGTCAACAATTGTTACTCGAATTAATTTATATTCATACTTTTACAGGGCGCACACAAAGACGTCGTTGACTTAGGACACGGAGGTAATGAATTCGAATCCTTGTACGGACAGTTTTTATATATTTATTTTTAAATCGGTTGATGGATTTCTGTCTTAAGGCATGAATGTATGTGATGTCTTGAATTCTATCCCACCTATTCTATCCTAAAAACGGACGTAGCGAGAGCTATTAGCTAACCACTAGTTCTAGTCCTATCCTTCTGTTCCTACTCTCAAAACCTTTTAACTGAATGACAGTAGATTTTATTATTCTACAGATATATATATATATATATATATATATATACACCCAGTCCTTTTTTACGCGATTTTTTTTACGCAAAATTATATTAAAGTGAGGTTTTTTTACGTGCCACCTTTTAAAACCAATGTATCGCGTAAAAAAAAGTGTACATGATCCAACTATTTTTCCAAGTTCATCCTTGCATTTGAATCGTTCAAATTATGTGCATTCACACAAGTTTTGTCACAAACGACCCGGGTTTTACCTTTCGGTATCTTCAGGCATTCAAGTGCACGGATGAACTTGAGTCGAAATCTTAAAATAATTAATCCTCGCACTTAAATGCTTGAAGATGCCGAAAGGCGAAACCCGGGTTGTTAGTGACAAAATACAAAATTTGAACGAATTTAATATTTGAACAATTACCAGTCGCAGTTAAAAAATAGGTATGTTTGAGATTAAAGTATTATTTGTAAAAAAAGAGTCTCTTTAGAGTTTGGAGAACCACTCGTTTTGTTTGTTCGCCTATTATTTTGTTTATCTGTGGCCACTTTCTAGGCTTAGGCACATCTCTTCTGCGGTTCACAAAAAAACCTAATTCCAATAATCGACATCATTACCAACAATATCCAAATGGAATATTGATTTCAATTATCGACAAAGGGTAGTTCGGGTCAAGACATTGTTACGCGATAACATTTTTGTTTACTTTCGTCCTCTTTCTCTTAAAGCTATTTCCCAGTGATCAAAAAGGTCATTATCAAATATAAATATTTTTTGAGATCTTGGGCATAAGTATTTGTGATTTCTTTTCTCGTATAGTTGATCTCCAGCGACCTTAAAAATAACATCGAACTATTACCGGGTGATTTAAAGTTTTAATATTTGGTATTTAATATTTTTTTTAGCTGTACGTAATGTACAACATATTTTAACTTCAAGTATCTTAATAATATGCAAATAGAACTGAGCTAAAATTCAAAATATTTAACCAATAATAAAGTTCAATTAAATTTTCTTTCGCAATATATTGCGAAAAACTCTTTTAATGACTGTTTGAATGAGTTTTTGTGATGTTTAAAAATCTCTCGCCATATAGAGCAATTAGCTCAACACTAACCCTGTCCATTCTATCACTACTTAGAACAAAAGAGAGGTTGAGCTACTTAGTAACAATCGGTTCTCGTAGAAAAAACACTCACTGAGATATTTTCATTAGGAGGATATAACCTCCACATTAGGAGCACACATGGACATTTTTAATTTTGTATGTGAAGTTTACACACATAGTACAATACATAAAATATATATATGTTCATTTTTGCATTCCTGAATATCTTTCTTTTAAATATTGAAAACTCGGAAAAACTTGAAACTGAATTTTTTGAAACACAAAATTGTCAGACATAATATTTTTTCAATGTATACGTCGTAAAAAATAATTTATTAGACTAAATTGAAATAGTATTTTCGTGCCGCTTATCCACATTGTGAACCACATGATTCACATTAGAATCGGAAATGTAGTAATAAAAAATAAATAAAAAAAAGTGCTGACGAAAGTTAAAGCAAAACAAATATATTATGTAACCTGATCTGCGACAACAGGATTCGGGGTTTAATCAATTATTTAGACTCATTTAAATAACATTGTTCTCAAAAAAATCAAGCTGATCACAATAGTATACTCCAACGTTTTTTAACTGTATTATTACTAATAATGACAGTATCAGGACTAGAAATGAAAAAAAATCACGTACAGGAACTCTCAATAATAAAAAAATGTCAACATTTTTTCAGCAATATTGTTAATTTAATTTGATTTTTTTTTTGACAGCTTAAAAACAGAAAGGAAATTTTTGCTGTTAGAAAACGGACACCGCACCGATGTGCTATGGTCACACCAAGCAGTAGAGTATTGTAATTAAAAAAAAAACGGTTTTTAAATAATGTAATATCTATAAAATAAAAATTAATTATTATGTTTCAGCTTTCAAATACAACGTGAGTGTGTATCATACGTAATAATAACTCAATATGAAATGTTAATTCATTGTATATTAGATACCATTCAGGGAGCATTCAATCAGCAAACAAATTACGTCCATTCCATTATTGTAAATGAATAAATAATTACATGAAGTGAAATGCTTCCAATAATACAAAGAGACATTTTAATAATTCATATTCCATAATCTGATACGACAATCCATACTATACTTATTGTAATGTTCTACTAATAACGTACGTAGGTCACCAAGGGGAAAAATACATTTTTCCTTTTGTTGTACCTATCATAATAAAAGACTTGTCTGTTCTGTGGACGAGTGCTCGACGTATTTGACTACCGTTACCTTTTTCGCAGTCGTTTCGTCTTTATAAATTGGTTTTTAATAGATTTATAAATTTCTGTTTTGAATTTTTAAACTCTTTCACACTCATCCGATCCTCGAAATGGGGGGGTAGCCAACGTTCCCTCTAAGCCAAAGGTTTAGATGCGTGGAAATTTCAAAGGCTGCGCGGACCGATCAAATATCAATTGAGCAACTGTCTTGTAGTGCGCGCCAACCCTGAATGAGTGCGCGGGGACTTCTCAACCGCGGCCGCGCACGCGTGCAGCTTAGAGGGTACGTTGCCGGGTAACCACTGTTCCTGATTTAGTACTGTCTTTTTATCCCATTCTGTTTAAAAAAAAGAAACGATGAGCATATCTAAGTAACAAGCAGAAAATTGAAGACTTTTGTTATGATTAATAATGGTCCACATTGGGAGTGGATATGATTAAAAAAAACACATCAGCTCCCAGTGTCGAGCATGTGGCTTACTAATGGAGATATCTCAACAGATTTTTTCTACGAGAACTGCTGGTTACCCAGTTGCTCAACTTCTCTCCTTTTTTTTTTAAATAGAATAGGGATAGAAATGATAGGGTTAGGATAGGACTATTGGCAAGCATAATCGCTCACGTTACACAGTATCATTTTAGAATTGAAGGGGTGGGAGAGAATCACAAACATCCATGTCTTTAAACAGAAATCGATAAATCGATTGAATAAATGCTGTTCGAACTGGGATTCGAAGCCAACGACGCTAACCACTGAGCAATAAGACCCGATTTTTTATAAATTAGTAAATGTTTTCAATTACTAAAAGAAGTTTCAAAGACAATTTACGCCATTCGATATCTACTTGAGAAGATATTTTATCACAAAACTCCGATAACATTCACTACTACATGAAAAAATCATAATTTAAAACGACATTGCCAAGGCTAAAACTAGACCGTGTTCTTAGAAAACTTTAGATAAGCTTCATTAGGTGACCATATGCTCCACATAGAAGCCATGCATGGTATGATTACAATTTAACTTTGTTACACCAGGCTAATCCAGATGAGGGAGTGTCTTTCAATGCTGAAAGCTACTGATATATATATATAAAAATGTATTAAAAAAATAAACGACACTTTATTTTTTTTAGATATTTCCACATTTTAAGATTAGGTTAATGAATGTGTGTCTTTGATTGTAATTAACTGTTGAAACATTTTGAATAGAGTAATAAATGCTTTGAGTAGATACATCTAACTGCTGTGCAGCTGTGTGAATCAGGGTTCCCGGTGAATTGCTCGAATGGAAATTGCTCGAATAACAAGATAATCAATTTGTTTCCGTTTGTTCTGTCTTAGCCCTAGTCTTCTATGTTTTCTGGTAGTATATAGAAACAGTTTGAGTAACTAATTAATAAGCAGTTCTCGTAGAAACACTTCTGTTGAGATAAACTCCACTAAAAGATCATATGTTCCGCATTTGGAGCGAACACGGTTAAAATAAATACTTACGAAAAATATTTTTATATTTCACTCTCTAAACAAGTGTCGCACAAGATAAAAATGAAATTCGTAGAAAAAGTCGTGAAAAATCGTTTAAATAACCAAGCAATTCGAATAATTTGTAATTCGAGCAATTTACCGGCTCCCGTGAATCAGTGTCTGATGTAGAACAAGTCAGTACTACATTCATTCTACAAGTACGGGCAAGTGGTATGAAGGACGTAATTGTTTGATTGTTTACAAATGGTGATACTTGAATTTAAACATATATAATACAACATGAACAGGATGTTATAAACAATTTTATCAGATATTATGTGCGTTGTAAATTATATATAAAAAATAGTTTACTACTGCGATAATCTTAGTCTAATACAAAATAAACTACCGCCGCCTACTGCACAGGATTTCAGTTAGTGGGTAAGTTCTAGGGCGTATTATTATTGAATTAGTGACACATTAAGAAAGTTCTTTGAAAAATATTTAGCTACTAAATCGCCCGATATGTTCGAATCGTGAAAACTTTCAAAAATGTATTTAATGTTGATATCATGCATAATACAAAAACAGATACATGATATCGTTTATTTTTTTTGTTACTCTTAAAAATATCTTTGTTAATAATAGCACAACAAGCATGTATATTAAATGGTCAGTAAAATCAATCGCCTGCTGCGGCCCAGTTGGTTAGAGCTTGCTCTACCGAACAAGCCAGTCTGGGTTGGATTCCCGGTAAGATCACAGTGAATTTGAAAATTATTCAATTCAAGGTTGTGATCAAAGACTGGGTGTTTGTGATGTCAATTCACATCATTTCCTCTCCTCCCATCATTCTGATCCTTTAATAACCGGGTGTAGCAATAGCGATTAGCCAACCACTACTCCTATTCTGGCCTTATCCTTCTTTCCATACTACACACTTTGAAAAAGTTAGGTTGAGCGACTGAGTAATAAACAGTTCTCGTAGAAAAAAACTTCTGTTGAAATACCTCCATTAGGAAGCGAGATGCTCCACATTGGGAGTGGACATGGATTAAAAAATAAAAATATATATCAATAAGTAGTCAGAATGTACTAGGGCATCCAATCCCGGGATCCGTGATCCCGTAATCCCGAGATCCCGTTCAATTTTCTGTTCCCGAAATCCCGGGATTGACATGGCCGCGATCCCGAGATTTCGGGATTGAGAAATTTTGAGCAAATTTTTAAAATTGATACGAAATTGTCAAATTGAGGATTTCAAATTCCTCGATGGGCTAAAAAAACGAGGTTTGAAGATAATCCGGAGAAAAGGTATAGCGAATTGAGGATTTCAAATTCCTCGGTGAGCTAATCCCAATCCCGGGATCCCGGGATTGAAAATTAATCAATGCTGAAATCCCGGGATTGGAAAAAGGCTCCGGGATTGGATACCCTAGTATGTACATACGTGCATGGGTGGACTGGAGAGGGCTTAGAAAAATATTTTATCACCTTCGAAAAAAAAACTTCTGTTGAAATACCTCCATCTGGAAGCCATATCCCCCACATTGGGAATACATCTATTAGAATAAAAAAAAGAAGATTTTTTTTCAAAAAAAAGCACCGCCCTTTAGCAAATCTGTTATTGTATGTCATCAAAATTGGTGGTGAGTGGGCTGGCGTTATCAGATCTTCCTAATGTGCCACGCCACAGCGGGTAGGCAACAAAATTTGCCGCCCTTTGCCTACTTTGTCCCCACATAGATGGCTATCTGGCGATCGTATCGCACCACCACCCAGACCTAACAAGACCCATTGTTTGATTACGAATTAGCCACCACGACGACTGGATATTTTTACAAACATTAAGGGAATTATGTTGTAATGTGCCGAATGATTTGACGCCGTGTCCCCTCTGCGCCATATTTGTCAGATATTTTTTTAATTTGAATTTTCGCGACATTAAAAACAGAAATACTGACGCTAACATGACTTATTATTATAATTGAATGTCTATGCGCAGCGGGTAGTGCTGTTGGCTTACGTGCCGTATCTCACATTTTCCGATCGATTTTAGTTCGACGGCATGGGTGTTTGTGTTCCCTTCTACCCTACTTATCTTTTAATAACACAGTGACAGCGATAATTTAGCCACTAGCCCTGCCCTAGCCTAATTCTCCTACCCCTACTACTCTCTTTAAAAAAGAGAGGTTGAGCAATAGAGTAACGAAAAACTGTCGTAGGAAAAACTTCTGTCAAGATACATCAATTAGGAAGCCCTATGCTCCACATTAGGAGCGGACATGGGTATATATAAAAAAATCTAATGATATCGAATTGTTTTTTTTTTATTATTTCGAAAAAAACATGAGACGATTTGTTAAAAAGAGGCCGCGCCAATAACTGTTGCCTAGAGCAGTGCTTCCCAACCTTTTTCGTTCCAAGGCCTCCTAAATCTAAAAAAAAAAATCCGCGGCCCTCCTCAATTGTCTCCGTAACTCGTTTTTTTTTTTATCTCACCGAGGAATTTGAAATCTGCGATTTGGTATACTTTTCCCCCAGAATCCAATTTATATCCAATCCAATCCGGCGGACCCCAATATAGGAAACACCGATTTGATAGACTTAAATATATAGATTTTTGTACGTTCTACTGAATTACGCGGCCCACAGGTTGGGAAGCACTGGCCTAGGGCACCAAATAGCCTCGCGTCGGCATTTGTTCCCACTGTATATAAAATATTACATATCAATTAGATTCGAAATGATGAAATTAATTGGATAAGCATATTATGTCTAGGTAGTTTTTAAATACATCATACATAAAATTTAAATGACAGTCCGGCACGGTTTTACTGCGCCAGTCGCGGATAACGTTAATTGAACCGTGAGGTGTGACGCTATTGCCAAGTGCATTTTCATTTTGATCTCATTGATCTAAGGTCACGATTAGGTCCGCATCATTTACGTTATATCGACAGCGTGACCAATCACCTGAAGGTATTAAACACCTCTTATTAAAGCGATTCATTACAACACGTCATACAAAATACTCGTTTCTATTATCAATCACAAAAACTCTAAAGTGTCATGATTGAGTTGTCTTCGACTATTTAAATGTAACATTTTTCAGCTCACCACGTCTTTCTCTTGCTAAGCCAGCGGTGGGCTCCCAATACGTTAACAAGGTGGCTCGCTTAATCTCAATGCAATTCTCAGTGTTCTGGTGAAGGAGTGATTTTTTTATTACTCCTATGCACCTCGTCTACGGATGCATTGCCGGTCTTGGCTGGTATACTTCCGTTGGACCTGCACATTCAAGTTAGAGGCGCAACAGTTATGCTGTACAAAGGTGTTGAGTCCCAGGTGGGAGAAATTCAGTTACTGCCTCCTCATCGACCAGACCCTTACAATTCTAAGGCTCATAGAATTGCAGCGCGCAGCGTGGCGATAGAAGCTGCAATGAAAGTTTGGCAGGCTCGATGGGAGAAATCTTCTAAGGGGAGGCAAACTTTTAAATTCTTTCCGAATGTTAAATGGCGAATGGAGATAACCAAAGTCCTGACTCCTAATTTCTGGACCAGCCAATTCATAACTGGCCACGGTTTCTTCGCTGCCAAGCTCTTCCAGCTTGGCCGGTTAGTAAATAGCCCTGAATGTAAATGCGGATATATGATTCTGGATGCCGATCACATCCTTTGGGAATGTCCAGACTTAAATAACGAACGGGAAAAATTGCTCAAGACGATACGACTATCTGTCGGATCTGTCGGCCCCGTCGGTCATGCCGACTTGGTTGCATCGAAGGCAAATTATAGGGCATTTAAAGAATTCTCCGCGTCATTTGGAAAAAAAGTTGAGTTAAATAGATAAAATCTCATATTTTCAACTGTACTTAATTATTAATTAACTTTTAATTTCTGCACACTGTAGTGCATGCAACCAAGTCTTGAAGAATTTCTTCTCGGGACATTTCTGGCAAAATTTTGAACACGACTAACGTTGTTACGCTACGGAATACACCCTATAAAAAGAGTGTGAAGCCGTAGCGGGTGGTGGTGGGTACAACGTTGAGTACCCTAGGGAATTCAAAATACTCCTATGCAACTATATGCAATCAGTGCCGACGCGAGGATATTTGGCGCTCTAGGCAAAGGTTGTTGGCGCGCCCCTTTTTAACAAATCATCCCACTTCCTTTTCGAAATAATAAAAAACAAACAATTCACGATCATTAGATTTTTTATATAAATCATAATATCGGTTCCTAATTTGGAGCATATGGCATAAGTTTTTCTTCGTAAACTGCTTGTTACTTGGTAGCTTAACCTATTTTTTTCAAATCATATTGAATACGAACATACTGCAATTTTTTTTATTATTAGAGTACATAAAAATAATTTTCACACTCCATTTATGCGCCCCTTAATGGTTTGCGCCATAGGCGGTTGCCTATTTTGCCTGTATGGTGGCGCCGGCCCTGTATGCAATACTTAAATAAGTTGTCTTCGACTATTTAAATGTAACATTTTTCAGCTCACCACATCTTTCTCTTGCTAAGCCAGCGGTGGGCTGCCAATACGTTAACAAGGGGGCTCGCTTAATATCAATGCAATTCTCAGTGTTCTGGTGAAGGAGTGATTTTTTATTACTTCTATGCAACTATATGCAATCAGTGCCGACGCGAGGATATTTGGCGCTCTAGGCAAAGGTTGTTGGCGCGCCCCTTTTTAACAAATCATCCCACTTCCTTTTCGAAATAATAAAAAACAAACAATTCACGATCATTAGACTTTTTATATAAATCATCATATCGGCTCCTAATGTGGAGCATATGGCATAAGTTTTTCTTCATAAACTGCTTGTTACTTGGTAGCTTAACCTCTTTTTTTCAAATCATATTGAATACGAACATACTGCAACTTTTTTTATTATTAGAGTACATAAAAATAATTGTCACACTCCATTTATGCGCCCCCTAATGGTTTGCGCCATAGGCGGTTGCCTATTTCGCCTGTATGGTGGCGCCGGCCCTGTATGCAATACTTAAATAAGAAATCGATTGTTACTTACTACACTTATAATATGTAACAATATGCAACTACCGTAAACTTATCATAGCGAATGGCTAAAAATGTACCACTGTGTATACTGAAGCTGTTGTAGATAATATATAATATATCGACTGTGGAAAGGAAAATGCACGTAACCCACAGTTTTTTCAAAACAGGTTTTTTTCGATAATCACTATGTATCAAACTTGATAAACGTTCTATCACAAGGATGTAAGCTGCAAACGCCGAATTTGTATATAAACTTAGCTTTTAAGTTTGAAAAATATGACCTCGAGAAACATTAAAACCAAGAAAAAAGACTGAAAAATGGTTTTTCCTAGACAATTTATTTAATTAATATTAGATTATGTCAATTAAACACCAGCTTAGAAGTCTCCGTGTACTTCAAGGTTGTGTATGATTCATAATTTGGGCCATATGCCCAAAATAATCAAAACACGATTTTCGCACCTCCTTGTGGGTTACGTCCTTTTTCCTTTCCACAGTCGACATGTATGTCAAAAATTGTAGATATATACTTATTTGATCTAAGAATATTTTTTTTCGTAAATTAACAAGGGAATCGCCGGCCTTAGTAACATTTAACAAGGGGCTCGCGCGAGCCCCTCCGAGCCCCCTCCAGCCCGCCTCTGTGCTAAGCGAATAACCAAGCTACTAAATTCTATACTTACACTCCGGAATAAGACTTGCTGTAAAGCTAGTTACATATTTATAAATATACATAGCTACATATGTATAGATTTTTTTTCAACCTTGATTTTGTATTAGGGTAACTGAAAAAAAAACTTTTTTAACAATAATCTATTTTTTATATTATGACAGAACTCAAGCAGAATTTTCAACGTAGTTGAATTCGAATTTTAGCAAAAACAGTTTCATTTGTTTATTTTTCAATCGATTTATGGATTCGTATACGAAAGCATGGAAGTCCATAAAGTCTAAAATTTCTTTTTCATCCATCCAATCTTTTAAAATAGGGCGTTGCAAGAATGACTAACCATTCGTTTTGTCCATGGCTTATTCTTTACTCTGTAATCTCCTCAAACAAATGAAATCTTCTTAATCCATTTCGGCTCCTAATGTGGAGTATATGGTATACTAATAGAAATATCTCAACAGATATTTTATCTACGAGAACTGTTTATTACGTAGTTGCCCAATCTCTCTTTTTCAAAAAGAGTATGGATAGAAGGTTAGGACTAGGACAGGAATAGTAGTTAGGTAAACGCTCTCGCAACGCCTGTATTTTAAGGATAAGATGAATGGGAGGAAAATCAAACAGAAATCCATAAATCGATTGAAAAATCAATGTATAAAAACTTTCCGTACTGGGACTTGAGCCCGTGACTTCTGTGTTTTAAGTCAACGACATTGACACTCGACCACGTAGCCGGCATTATCAGCCGACCAAATCAGAGTTACCCAGTTCCTATTTGTAGAATTGAGATATAAACCGAAGCTAAAAAATCATTTTTCATTTGATGAGTAAATACTTTCTTTTGTCTACTCACTTCACAGTACGTCACTGGGTAAATTACGATATGAAAAGTTTCTAAATCGAAATTGTTGAAAGTATTTACTGGCAGAATTCACTTACCTCTTCAAACTCGTGATCTGCCATAATCTATATTCTACACCACGCTATATTATTTAAGCCATTAGGTATAATATTATTATCCCCAAGCATTTTGTAGATGGATTTCATATTACTTCACACCGTGGTCAGTTTAATAATGTTCTCAGCTCAAGCCTATAATTTTGCTCAAGTGATAATACGAGCATACAGTTATAACAATTGCCATTTTGAGAATTGCGCTATTCCGATTCGCATAGATTTAACTAGTTTGTATCGATTTGATTCCCATAACTGTTGTTTCATTGCGTCTTTATCTAGACCAGTTATCAGTGATTACCAACCAGGTCCTTACCACCCACTAGAAGGCTACTCAAGAATTAATGGTGGGCGATGGAGGTGTTTGTCTGTCGTTACAACCTACTCACGTTCTTCTTCTATTTTTTTACAACAATTTTCAATTTCAACGATATTTTTATTACGAAAACTGAGTGCTGTTCAGATTCTTAATCTCTCCTTTTAAAAGTAGGAAATAATAGAATAATAAAACTAATGGAATAGACTAAGAGTAAAATTAATTAGTATTCAAAAAATAAAATACGTATTTGTGCTAATTCTCACTTTATTTAATAAGATCAGGAATGATTTCACATATGGCGAGCATTATCAACTGATAATGCGCACAATCTTATCAATTGATAATGCTCATCATAAGTGAAACCGTTGATAATCGTATTAAATAACAGTGGAAATGGCACAAATGCGTATTTTTATTTTTGAATATAATTCTTTTTCACCAAGTATTGACAGTGAATACCCTAAAAGTGATTAATTAGTAGGTATATCTTCAGCGTGCTTTTTGTATTGTAAGGGATGGTTCGACGTAGGGCATCCAATCTCGGGATCCCGTTCAATTTTCTGATCCCGAAATCCCGGGATTGCGATGGCCGCGATCTCGGGATTTCGGGATTGAGAGTTTCTGTGAGATTCTGGGAAAAAGTATACCAAATTGAGGATTTCAAATTCCTCGGTGATAAAATCTCAATCCCGGAATCCCGGGATTCAAAATTAATCAATCCCTATTCCGGATTGGATACCCTAGTTCGATGGCAAACATCCATCCATTTGAATACAAAAATTCTAATTTTACAAATCAGTTCATAGAAATCTTCAAAATGGGATTTTAGTACGTAAACTAAAAAAGAACGAAAACGACGCTGGACAAAAAAAACAGTTTGAAAGATGGTCGATATCTCTGAATTTGGTTCACAAAAAACATTTTTTCCTTTTTTCTGTATTTTTTTTTAAACCGTATTATACATAGAATTCTGCGTATATTTGATCATTAATTAAGTATTATCTTTAACACCATATATTATATAATAATATACAAAAAAATACTTTTACTGCTTGAAGCAAAAAAATATGTATGTAATTGTTTCTAGTATGTATCTAACAACATACATAAATCAAATATAAACCAAAAGAACGATTTTCATTCGCTACCCTTGAGAGAAGTAGGAGCGAGCTGGAAGACCGCGATTTTGCTGCTGGGTTGATGGGATAACATAACAGGACGTGCGAGTGATGGAGGCCAGCAACTGGCGTATGAAGGCAGAGGGCCGAGTGGAATAAAGAAGATTGATTGAGGCGACCAAGCTTTACCCCGGACTGTAGCACCAAAAAAGAAGAAGAAACAGCATAAAAAAAATATTTTTTGTCACTGTTAGCTAGCCAACAATAGTAAAAGGTACAACCAGTGGTGTAGTGGGGCCAAGTCGGCGACCTGGCACCTGAAAATGAGAAAGGCGCCCTGCCACCTTTTTGACTTGTAACTTAATTTTCAAGTACAAAAATATACAGCTTAACGACCGAAGACGCGTATTTGAGTCTTTGAAAAACAAAGGTTGCTGGCTGGCGGACTCATATATGCGTATAGGCGAAGTATCTGGAAGCTAGGAAAATTAAATTTTGTAAAGATATCTCAATTTGTTTACAATTTACAGTTACAACAATTTTTGCGAATTTTTGGAAAAAAATTATTTCGCCAGGTGAAATTTTATAAAAAAAACGTGCGGTCGTCAAGCTGTTAAAAATCGTTTCTTTATTGTTAACTGTTAAAACTGATTTAACTGTTAAAACTTGTGTTTTTTTAACTTCGGGCGGATATAAAAAAAAAACTAAAAAAAGTAGGGAAGAAATCAATGACCGACCTGGTACCTATTTATTTACCATTTCACCACTGGGTATAACTATATCTTTTTCTAAAAATATAAACAAAGACAGATGTTTTCATACGAATTTGGTAAGTAAACTTTTTACTTCTTTCATTCCATTGTTGAATAACAGAAAGACAAATCGACACAAAAAATGGTTAACAAAAATCACGGGGAACGGTCAAACTCGTGTGGGTACCGTTTGATGTTCGGCCAAATTACACGTACATGTACTTATTTGTAGATGTCTTATTAGTTCGAACATAATGAGGATAAATTTTCAAATTATCTCCGATACTTAACACATTAAAGAATAACTAAATAACATGATACACTTTTTCAAATATCACGACTTAGTTTCGCGGATTCGAAGCTGAATTATTCAATTGAGCGTTATCTCTTTCACACCTTATTTGTTTTTTTAATGTGTGAGCAAGATCAGTGATTTATTGTGTGTTACATAGTTATCTTACGACTGGTACAACACGTAATCACCAAGTGGGAACGAGTGGGCAATGGATAAGCTTAGAGATATCATTGACCGTTTATTGTTTTCCAATCTGAAGGGAGTTTGGGGCGAGTGTGTCAAAATGAATTTATATTTTTTTATGGATAATATTATATTAATACGAGCAACACTATTGAAGGGCAAAAATATTTATTTATAGAAAAATCGACAGAATAATATATCAACTAAATGAATTTTAATACATAAGATTCGTTTTCAATTTATATATTATTTTAATTTCACACACCTACTAAAAATTACATCTTTCGTTTCGAATTTCGTTTATGAGGAAATATAATCTAAAGCCAATATATTTACATTTAATTTCATGTATGCATAAAACAATTAGCTGTAGTTTTTTCCAGGTACCACAAAGAACATAATTGAGGTGCTCGGAATCAAAAATGAACGGATCCACTACTTTCTGAACAGATAAAAACACACTTTTCTAATTAAAACTTTGAGACAGTTTTTGTTAAAAGATCATATTTCGACTATTAATTGTATGAATTATCTATGAGGTCTTTTACGACGTTAAAAAATAAATGACTCGGTACTCCAATATTATAGCGATATCTTTTATTTTCTCAAAAATAAAAAAAAATCTTTGGGACCCAAAATAGTATTTATTCTATAAAACCCATATCAAATTTTAATTCAGTTTTAGTAATTCGAAAAACCTAGTCTCCACATTTGCTTACGCCTAAGACCTCCCAAGCGCTTAATCCGTCACTGCATCTACTCTCTCTAAAAAACTTTATATGCATGTATTACCTTATAACAGATATTAGATCTATCAAAAGAATACTATCATGGATAACACATTCCTAATCTGAGATTAGTAATCTATTATAATATACTTGTAAAGTGTCCACTATCAATCCGTAGTGGAAAGGCATTACATTAAAAAATAAAATATTTTTTTTGTCTTAACTAATTCCCTATTTTAATTAAAGAGTGAAATTGGTCCCAATCTTTTATACAAATATTAAATTAGTTATGTATAATAATAAAATTTATGTTGCCTCATTCGTCCCGTTATCCTTTTTTCAATAACACACCCAACCATATAATTTAATCACATTACATTCAAATTTTCACGGCCTCAATTTAATATAAATGTTTTGTTCTCTGAATCGTTGCATTTCGGATTCACAAAACATAAACCACGACCATTCCAAATACCATTTACCTATTTAGCACGGTGATGGTATCACTTCGAATGTCATATCTAAAAGATGGACTAAGATAAATTATATGTGTATTTTGATTTTCGTACAGTCGAAACGATTTTTGAACGGTGATATATGCGATCTTGTCAGTTAGAATTTGATCTATGGTTTAATATGTCTCAATAAGGGACATATTGAAAGTTGTCGGATTTCAATAGACATATTGTAGGTATCTTTTACAAGTTATGTTTTTAATTGTGTTTTAAATAAATAAAAATAGGCACTTAGTGTTTACCAAACTGAACTCGGGAAAATTAAAATTCATTATTCTCATAAATCTCAATAACTAGAAACATACAATGTTAATATTACGGCAAAAGTGTAGTTTAACTCTTAAATGATGATTTAATATATTGCCAGTTAAAAAAAACACTGTCAATATGTAGGAATTAGTATTTTATTATATTAATATAAGTTACAAAAATTTACCCAGACAAAAAGTGTGACAACCAAACTTTATAAATGTCAAAATGAAATAAACATAATGTTTGATCTGTACTATCGATCGTCTTATTTTAAAATTCATTAGTGAACAATGATTATTAGTGACGGAATAATAAAAAATACTTTTTAAATAATAGGTTTCACTAAAAACAAATAATTAATCTACAGATTGTTGCATATATGGAACACCATAAATTTAAGGGTTACGAAACTACTCTTCCACTAATGTTTTAGTGAAATCATATTCAAACATATTTTTAGCATGACATATATTTTTCTACAATTAAAATATAAATTCACTAAAAACCATTAGTGAAATTATATTCTTCCTCAAACTGTCGCTGAAAACTAATTGGACAGTTGTAAAATGACCAAAGAATCTGAAAATATATTCAATCCCAGTTATTCAATGTTTTCAATATATAAGGGTTGTGAACAGGGCTGGCTCGAGGATTTGCCTGTGTGAGAGGCGCCTTTGGCCTATAATAACATAGTTTTTATGCGTATTATATTATATAACAGGAATGAGAATACATGAGGTCAAAAAGTTGTGGTCTAGTTGGTTAGAGCTTGCTCTACCGATCAGGTGGGTCTGGGTTCGATTCCCGGTAAGGCCAATGTCAAAATTGGATTTTTTTCAATTTCAATTTGAGATTTAAGACATGGGTGTTTGTGAAGTCAATTCTCCTTCAGTTAATCTCATGTGACTTTAAAAAATTCTCATCGAGTATATCTCGTATGATCTTTCAACTTCAAAATATTTGACGCATTGGCGTTAGCTGTAATGTCAAATATATATATTTTTTAAAAAAGCCACATTCTGGATTTAATATATAAAAAGAGTCAAACCATCGTCGCGCTCTCAGATAGTATTAAATACACAAATTTAAGTTTAATGACAATTCTACACAAATCTTAATTCATTTACTTTCTCACCACCATTCGTTGTGTATATGCAGCTAATGTTTAATGGTCACCTACCACAACGCTATCGAATTGCTATATAAATTATACAAAACATTTTTATCAAGAGATATTGAGATCCACACTTAACTCAATGCACAGCCGCATTTGCCTACTCTGTTCAATAAGGTTGCATTGCGTAGAGCCTTATTAGACATTAAAAAGAAAATTTAACGTACATTTATTATCATGAAAAAGGAATTCTAGCATAAAACATAATTGTTATTTTAATAATTATTAAGTATATGAAATGGATAGATCGCACAAAAATACCCATTGTGCATGTGGGGCTTAATTAAAATTGTATATAAGTAATCAATAGAATTTTATTACATTTGACAATTGTAATTACATTATTATATTGAATTTATCAGAGTGACCCTTGTCCCAATGCCCGATCAATTTCACATTATTTATTCCATAATGTATACCCGTTGAACAAGACTCACGATGTTTCGTATTTAATCAGATCCAAATTGTACAAATCGCATCGGTTTTATTTTACTGAGGCGGCTCGAGACTCGATACTTGAGATTCTGACTGTCCGTAATGGCCGCTCTAATTTGCCTAATGTCCGTGCGTTTACTTTTTTTACCCCGCGTCCGATTAGACCCCAACTCCCCAACAAATGCTAACTAGCTGTACATACATCTCAATTTACAATTTTACTGCACCAAAAATTCTTACGTGAACTAATTGTTCACACAAAAAATATTGGTGACGGAACAGAATATAATAGTATGAACTTAATATTGAATTGATTGAAATGCGTTCAATTTCTAGCTAAAATTATTTTGCTCATACGTCATTTTTTATAAAACAGGAAAATCAGGAATCGTATACATTGTCGGAAGCCAAAATATTTATTTTACCATATACTAACTACTCTCATTGAAAACATTAATATTTTATGTTGAAATAGTATTAATATGTATGTTGAAAAAACTTTGTTTGAGATACTTCCATTAGGATGGCATATGCTCTACACTGGGAGCGGACGTGGATTGAAAAAATGAAATGCTTCATTACTGTTAAATATCGCGACAGATTTTAGTAAAATGGCGATTTTGAATTCTCTAAAATGCTTAAATTATTATATAATCACCCTTCCTGCACTTTTAAGTATTATAAAGTACCAACCTTGACTTTATGTTTCCAGACACATTTTTACGACATCAAAACATACTCTTTTGGACTTGAAATTACATTATGAAACTATACAGCCAGCGGTGGGCTGCCAATATATTAACAAGGGGCTCGGTAAATCTCATCCATAATGCCTTCACGCCACAGAATATAGATGATGCATAAACCGTAGTCCGCGAGCCACATGTGGTGAGCTAGGGTTTCTTTTATTATGCATCCAAAGTCAGTGTATTTTTTGAGATAAAAGACGAATTACTTTCTTATATTAACAAGGGGCTCGCCGGCCGCGCCTAAATTTAGCAAAGTGCTCGCGCGAGCCCCTTCCAGCACACCCCTGCATACAGCTAACTTGAAATGAAAATAAAATTTAATGTATGAAAATTTTTAATATCCAACATCGATCTCTCTTATTTTTTTTATATTTGCGAGATATATATTTGACGTCTACAGTTTGCAATTCTCTGGCAAGAGATCTCGTTTGCGAACAGCCGTCAACCCAATCTCTTAGCGCCGTGTTAACCATTGATTTGCGGATAATGCTCAAACCAATACATCCGTCTATACAATATAATCATCCCAGATACTGGACCAAGAACGAGACTATAAAAACGAAACCATAGGTGTGCACAGAATTTAAAATAGGGACATTTCATTTACTTCCGTGTTGAATTAAAAAAAAAATACGTTACAATTCTTATATATAAAAGATTGTTTTTGATGGCTTCAATGTAGTTAGGGAAAACTATGAAAGTATCTAGTTCTACAGGAATTCGGTAAAAGTCGAAAAAATATCTACTTACTTTCTTATATAGTGTGATGAGTCGATTATAATTAAAGTTATTATTACTATGTCGACCAAAATGTATAATTTTATCCATTATATCTATATCTATCATTTATTTATTGATTTGGCAAATGTTTTTAGAAAAAAAAACCCAGATTGCCTATCGTTCTTTGAAACACTAGAATCACATTTAATAAGTGTAATATTGTAATTATAATTTGAATAAGGATGTTAGAGTGAATAACTTGATGCGTTGTGTATATATAACTGAGCAAAATATAAGTTTAAACATAGTTCTGGCGATGGCGAAAGCCAAAATAGCTATCAACGCATACAAATTATTAAAAACTGTATAACTTAAATACGTTGATATCTTTACCCTATTATATCTATCATTATATTTATCACACATTTCCACCATGAAAACAGAGTTTCGGAAAAGTGCGTGGGAGTTCATATTATGCTACACTATTTAAACAAAAAAAGTTAAATTTAAAATATGTTTATTTATCATTAGTATGATTAATATTCTTAAGAAAAATATCAGAGTATAATCGAAATTTACAGTTAAGTGTTTACTGTTTCGCATTTTATTAACGACAGGCTTCGAATAGAAAACACATACAAATCAAAAACCTATACAATTTGTATTTTTTTCTTTAGTATTTAATATAATATATTATAGATTAAAAAAATCAGCCCACCTTTCAAATCCTTAAATAACGGTGAAATGAGAGCGATTAGTTAGCTATTAAACTTATCCCAGCTTAATCACTACTCTCTTCAAAAAATGAGAGGTTTAGCAACTGAGTAACAAACAGTTCTTTTAGAAAAACATCGATTTTCAATTAGGAAGCCAAATTATATATTACAGTTATTAAGAACTTTAAATTACGCATTTTTAAAACTTGCTGTTTTAAAAAAAAAAATTTAAATCTGGGTTAAAGATTGTAAACCGTAGATTCGTAGCCATATTCTAAAACATGGCACATAATAATTCGATGCAATTATTAAATATTAAAAACAAAATAAGTCAAATATTTTGTATTCGATACGAAACCGAGAAGCTAGTTTTAACATCGGTAAACACTTTTTAATAATCATACATTAAAAAAACCGTAAATCCGATATATTTGTTGTAACATTCATTTGCAGCCACGAACGCCACTGTTAGTCACTTATATATCATAGTGGTATGTGTGGATAGTATTAAGACTAAACCGCTTATCTCCCAGGTATCATTATGCTTACTCGATTATTTTGAAGAAATCGAATGGAATTCAACAAACCGAGACCTGTGATTATTGTTTAAATTTTAAATCAATATTTGAATGTTTATTCACCACGTGTGAATTTGGAATTGATATTGTTCAGTCATATTTTTTTTTCTTACCCAATAATCAATGGGTTGTGTACACAATATTATGCCCAAGTCATGTACTCGACCCAGACTTGGGGATCATTTATTTGTATTTTTCATATGAGAATACATGATGATTAAGGCATAAAAACTAATATTTACTTTGAAATATTGAACTGAAGATAGCTTTAAAGTATTACAAACCTTGTACACACCCCTCGGGCAAATACGTCAATCTAACGCAAAGGATCTTAACCTTTTTAGTCATCTGAACCCTCTTAAATCTGAAAATATGTTCTCACACCCTCATTACAATTTTAATTCATTTTTTTAATTTCGGAAAGCATGTTTATAGCCAGATATTTTCTTAATGAATTAAAAAATTATAAATTTACATATTAATACAAAAGTGGCTCAATTTTCAATGACTAGGCCAGTGGTTTCCAATATTTATGTCACTACGCTTCCCTTTGAAGAAAAAATATCTTCGCGCCTCACCATACTTTATTTCGTATAGTAATAAAGACACGTGTTTAAGGGTAAATACATATTTTGAACTGTTTGCGCCTCTCTTTGCAATAGTCCACGCCTCCCAGGTTGGAAAATGCTGCACTAGGCAGTTTTTTAGTGCATTTAATATATGTAATTTTAAATATGTAAAAATAAAAACTTTTCCCGCATTCCCAGGAATGCTCTCTGGCACCCCAGATTTAGAGCCACTAATCTAACGGATCAACGCCTTTGGGTAATTTAATAATTCGTTCTGTGATTTTTCGCAATCGATTTAGCAAACTTTTATTAACAGTTAATGAGAGATAGTAGATTATTGAGTACGAATAATTATTACCTTGTCGATTTGAGATAATTTTTCAAATGCTTGAATGTCTGTGATGTTAACATGCCTTCCCATCTATCTGACTAAGCGGTAAGCTTCCAATAAGTTAACAAGTAAGTGGATCGCTTAATATCAGAGGTATTCGCGGTAAAAGCATATAGTAACTATGATTGTTTTGGGCCTCACATCAAATCGTGCCGCTGTTCTAGATAAACATTCTGCCAGTTATTTCGTCATATTGCCTTTAAGTACAGATACCGACTTTAAGCTTCCTCCGGTAGTTAATTAAACAAATGTAACAAATTGCCATTTGTGATATATTTATACGTAATACGAAAATTTCACCAAGGGGGAAAACGTTTTCATATCATCAGATCATCTAACGCCAGACTCGCGTCGTCAATGCGTATCCCCACGTCATCATCCGACCACAAAGTCGATCGTCTTTTTTCCCTCGCGGTTACATGCAAATTGTATTGACAATTCAAATGAGAAATGTAAACTGCGACTCGCAAATCGACGGGGAGGGGCACCGGCCGCAAAAAAGGATAATCAAAAATAATCCCCTACACCTGCTGCTGCGTAAAATGAACACTTTGCTTATCAAGAGACGTAAAAAACGCATTACGAATTTAAGTAGGGCTATAAATCGAATAAAAAATATCAACAGCTTACAGAAGAAAGCTCCCAAATAGTATGTAAAATCAAATTGAAATGCCACATTGAAACGTTTTTCGTCTTACATATTCTGTGAAATAACAAAATCTTGCAATTAAAAATATCAGTTTTCCAATCAACATTTTCCTTCCAATACAAAAGAAAAAATGATCACGTAATACTACCACTAACAATCTTCAAAACGATTTCCACTCTTACATGAGATGTTTAACGAGAACCGGTTGATATTCAGTAACTCAAGCTTTCAACATTATAAAAATAATTATTTGACCGCGCAGGGGAATATGACTAAGCCGACAAGCTTTGACTATTTAAGTAGTTAAATAAGTTCAAATGACAACTTTTTTTAAAAAAAATCCATGTCCGTATGGAGCATATGGCCTCTTATAACGGTATCTCAACAGATTTCTTCTACGAGAACTGTTTGTTACTCAGTAGCTCAACCTCTCTTTTTCCAGAGAGAGTAGTAGGGATAGAAGGCTAAGAATAGGACAGGACAAGTGGTTAACTAATCTCTCTCACTGCATCCGGTCATTAAAGGATCGGAATTTTAAGACATCACAAACACCCATTCCTTCGAACAGAAATCGATAAATTGATCGAAAAAATGCTGCTTGTACTAGGACTTGAACCCGTGAAGTCTTGCACGGAAGACTACAACGCTACACGCTGCGCCATTGGACCCGTATTAAACAATAAATTATTTGCATTTAATGCTCTTCAGTGATGTAATAGTGGAGTCACTTGCATTAAATTTATACATATTTATATATTTATAACTTTAGAGTATCTTATATTGGAATTCAATTATCGGTACTAAAAATTTAAGGTACAAAAACTTAAATATAGCATGTCCCATTTTTTAAATCATTCAAATAATAACATTTTTATTAATTTTATATTAAAATTAGCTGCCAATATTGTCTGCATGTGTTCAATGTTTATTATTAAATATATTGATAATACTAAATAAATGATGAAGCTCGTTTTAAATAACAACTTTAGCAATAGACATTATTCAAGATGTTGACGAAAAGTTTGTGATTCAATTATTTTTTTTCGCATCGAACTGATAAATGTCACACTTCGGTTAACACGTAGTACTATACAAATATAGATATAATTTATTTTTAACAAAGTTTTCACACGTATCAAAGCTATAAATTAATATAAATCGGAAACACGCAAAGCATGCACTTGCGATAAAAAAAAATGTACGTGCTCTATTGTCATAAAACAAATATTATTTTAAAAATATATACGTTTCCTTATTTCGATAAAAAAAAGAGATTGGCGCAAAGCACATTCGATTTTTGCAAATAAAATTCGATCGCAACGCAACTCTGTCATGTTCGTTACTATTATGAGGAATTTATCCATTTATGATTGCAATATTGATTTCACGATTTAATTTAATCTGCCATTGTAATATTTGATATTTCAATATTACCTTGTTTAGTAGTACAATAAATGTTTTGATATTTAAAGCAAATAAAGTCTTTCGTCATATTTTGAATTGCCGTATAGGATATCTAATAAAAGTATTGATTAAAAATACTCTGACTCCGGTATTTACAAATGATATGATTCCGATTTAAAAATTATGACTCCGAATCTGACTTATAATTTCCTAATAATTTCATAATGCCCTGAGCTTATCTGCCCCCCAGAAAACGTTATTCAATCATCATTTATTTCTATACCGATTCTTCATAGAATATAACTTTATTTTAAATATAAATACTGTCATTTTAATATTTAATACAAACTATTTTTTTATCCGTGTCCGCTCTCAATGTGAAACATATAGCCTCCCAATGCAGGTATCTCGGCAAATATTTTTTTTACAAAAACTGCTTGTTACTCAGCTTCTTAGCGACTATTTATTCGAAGAAAGTAAGATTTTTTTTTAGAAATAATAACGACAAGATTAGTAGTTGGCTAATCACTCACGTTACACTCCGTTATTTTAGTATTGGAATGAGAGGGGGGGTTCAGACATAAAACATCCACACATTCAAACTGAAATCGATAAATCAATTGAGAAAATGCTGTTCGTACTGGAATACAAACCCGTGAGGTTCGGCATGGAAACCTACGAAACTGACCACTGTATCATAGATGGGACACAGTTAAGCTAAATTTATATTTATTATTTTTACCGTGGATACATACTATACAATTCATACAATTTAGAGTATTTTCAACTGATGGAGCTCGTTTTTGACTTAACCGATTCTGACTGCTTATAAAAATGTGAATTGTAGAAAAAAACTGTGGATTTCTTTTTAAATTTTATACCGTGATTCTACAATATACGCATGCATACAAAAAAATGCTTTTAATTAATATACACGTTAAAATCATACTATAGTTACATATATACACGAAGAAAACTAATTAACGTAATACTTGGACATTTTTCAAGGATATAAAAAACCTATTAAAGAATTATATTCAGTAGTTGAATTTATTTCCCTAATAAGAATATCATACACAATGCATGTTATTAAGTCGCTATAAGGCTTGGTGTAGGTTGCCAATTAAAAAGATTATGGAAAAAATTTATTGAGTCAATTTTCTTCGAATTACGCACTAAAACGATTTATTCCGTTTAATGGCTTGATAAATAATTAATCATAAAAGATTGAGAGTAGATGTCGAACAAAAAAAAACAATATTTTTGTATGCGTGTATATATTTGTCTAATTTTATATAACCACACAATTGTTTCAGATGCTTACTAGGACCAGCGCTTACCAACTAGGCTACCAATATGGTAGCAAGGGGCTCGCTTAATCTCAGCTATTTGCGATCTGCAATCAAAAACGCAATAAAACCTAAAATAATTATTATCGATAGCTAAAAGTATCTACACACTTCAGCTTCCAAGAGTGATGAAAATTAACAATTTCATGCTTCCAATTTTATACTTAATCTCTCGTCAGTAATATTATGCATTTCAAAACGGGAACTGGTTCGACCTGAGGATGTTGTTTTTCTTAATTCAACATGGAACTTAAGTAAAATCTCCCAAAGACCTCGCGAGAGCCCCTCCGGGCCCCCTCTAGCCTACCTTTGATTGCATTGTAATACCGATATATTATCTAAGAAGGGATCCTGGCATTTAATCGGAATTTTTAATATCGATGAATAAAAAATGGTTTATTTATTTAAAAAATGTTTGTGCAACCAACTTTCATCATTTGCACGTAATAAACAATCGAATCCTAATTTCAAACCAATGAAAAATTAAAATGAACGTATTATTTATAGCAATCTTTAATATTTTTGTTATACAGTGATAATTTTTATATATTTTTAAGTCTACGCCTAAAGTGTTAACAATGCTATAACTCAAAAGTACTGTTTCTCTACCTGTTACTGTATTGAACTAGTACAGCTATATATATTTTAGGTATATTAGGATATTTTTACAACATGAAAAGACCTTTAAGACATCAAATGAAATTTGACAACTTTGGAATCAAATTAATAAGTTATCAAATTGTACTGTATATTACAAATGAATTTACCCAACGTTACCATCAGTCAAAAATTCATCCTTTACAATTTTAAAAACATGACATTTAACGTTATTATTGCTAAATTCTCTTATAAGTATAATAATCATACTACTTTGACAAGCTCATTGCTCCGCCACCTTGAATTCATTTAAAGATCAGTTTTCCTCAGTAGCGAAATCTCAGGTTCGAATTACCACAAACAAATTAAAATTATACGTTTACTTTTGAGGTTTGTTACGCAAAAAAACGAACATAAAAGGTGAATCCAATTATCTATGTCCTCCACACAAAATGTCTGTCTGTTCATGACATGTATAAATCCAAACGTAAAGACACTATTTGACATTTATTTACTTATTCCATAAATCAGACATCAACAACAATTTTTTATAATAAATATATAAATAACCACTTTAATATTATTTATTGCTTGTTGTGTGATTCTTGCTTTATGGAAATTATAATAATTTTAAGATTGAAAATTTAACAAACGTCTTTGAATTAAGGTCACGAAATAAGGAGAGAATCACAGGCCATAGCTCATATTAATTTATAATTTCATTTAATTAAGGTAAGAATCATAAATAAATTTAAGAACAATTATCCACTGGTTCTATTGAAGTATTATTTACTTGGGATTTTACTAATATACAATCTCATACTCTTTCCAAAAACTTTTATTAATAGTATAATAGATACTATTAATTAGACTACATTTTATACAGGTTTTACACGCCAAATTCAAAAAATTACAAATCAAATTAAACAATTTACAACATTTATTTTTGACGTGAATACGTTTTTAAAATATATAGGGAGGCAATTCAAAAAAACAACTGATAATAAAATCGGGGGATACAGTTTGGTGTTGCAGCTTCATATCTATCATCGCTATTCAAAATTTAATTACACCACCGAAAAGCTAAAGAATCAAAAAAAAATATTTATTTATGTAAGGACTGTGATACATCGCGCGGGGCGGAGGAGGAAGCGCCGCCATTTTGAGGTCGTTTTGCTGCGTATCGAGATTTCTATTTACTATAACTTTTGACTCAAAGAAGTTACGATATTCGTTTAGGTTTCAATCGTTAGCTCTTGACAAAATCTATCGATTATAGATAAAACATTAGTGTGACTGTGACTGTAATTAGGTGTTTTAAAAAAAACATATAAAAATATTTAATGTCGGACTTCAAAATACAAAGATCGCATACAGTTGGAAAGGGCTTTTCAAGAACAATCGAATGTTACCAATAAACCAGATGACCGAGTCAAGCAGTGTCGGTAACGTAAAAATCGGGCGTAATATCACCTATTACGAGACGTATTCACATACAATACACGGCCGTGTCCATGACACAGCCACACCCCATTTTTTTCTTCTACGAGTTATATTGATAATAGTTTGCATTTATTCCACGGCGCATTGGCTGCAGCTGGGATTCTTTTAATTTTCATTACGTAATAGAGCAAATATGTAAAATAAAATGTTGAGATTAATAATCAGTCGCCATGGACTGTTCTGTAAATCGCCCGATTTTATTAAACATATTGAACTTTTGACGGTACTTTCTTGCTTAGCGCCAGGCGGTGAAACTTTTCCATATAATAAATACGTCACATTATATGAAGTGTTATCACACTTCCCGTTTTTAGGTAGTCTATCGCAGAGTTTCCCAAACATATTCTGGGATGGAACACTTTGCAAGTCCGGAAAATTTAACGGAACACTTGTCAAATCTGGAAATTTTACCGGAACACAGCTTTGTTTAAGGTCGGGTAATTCTTAATAATAAAATTATTAGTTATTTGACCACTTATTATGTATTGATTAATTATCTTTAAAACACATTAGATAACAATATGTATGAGTAAACAAAGTTCAAAGTGATTAAAAATCTCCACCTTTACCTAGATATTTGACGTTTTTAACATCACTGGAGATTTTCTATCACTCGATTTTTGATACGAAGTAGAAGATGCTTAAATGTGTTGCAGCGTATGTTACCATTCCAAATTTTTTCGGAACACCTATTTAGGTCCCACGGAACACCAGTATTTCGCGGAACATAGTTTGGGAAACCCTGGTCTATCGTGTTGTTACCAAGCAAAGCTTGAGATGGCCTGTTTTCTGAAGGACGGCAACCTAATTCACAATTAAAAATCAGCCAAATCCATTCATTCTAACTACATTACACCGCAAAAAGTAACGAAATATAACACTAGGAATCTTTCGTGTTTTTCATTAAAAAATGATAAAAATATTCGTTTTCTTGGATTGAGTGTATTCAACTCATTATCGATTAAAAATAAGTCGATGTCCCGTTTTGAGGCGCAACTAACGCCATGAAGTCGATGTTTGAGAACACATAAAAAGAGCAAATTTTTAATGCTATTTTGAATCCGGTTGATTAACACCACATCTGGACATGGAGGTGCGCCTACAACCATTGCATTTTTCAGTGCCCGGAGTTAAACAAGGACGTACCCTTTTGACTTCTTCACAATATTTCATGCAAAATTATTGTCAAGCTTTTCAGATTTACTTTCGAACCAAATGTTTGTGACTGATGATAAAAACCAACATGATTGTGGTCTAAAGTATACAGTGGTCCGTAATTAGAGTCGCGGTTAGCGAGCTAAAGTCGTGTAATTGAAAAGTCATATTTTCAGAAGCCCACGGTTAATTTAAATACTCCGTCTATTTTTTTTTATAATCGGATGAATGAGAGACGTAAAAAATGGCTACGCTTCATCGTACAGCCGGAATGCTATCGACTTGATTGCATTAGAAAAGTATGTCGATAAAATAATTGCGTTTCATTCGTAATGATATTTTTAAATAACGATTAAGTTTTTTTTATTTGCGCGTGTTTTGATTCACTAACGGTCATTCTATATGTCATTAAAATAGGCAATTATCGATAAATAAATGCCATTATATCTAATTTTTTATATCAAATTCTACTATGATTACTTTTCGAAAACAAATTTAATAGAGAGGAATACAAATATTATAATTTTATATTAAGCTATTGACAGCTTTAGGTACAAATCAAGGCTCATTTTTATTATTTTTTAGGTATAGTAGTGAGCCTTGAAAATGTTAAGCAGTGTTACTAACGCAGTAATATTATATATCGTTACCTCAGTAACAAAATGTAACAAGTCAAAAATGTGTTGCTTTAAGTATGAGGAAATATTTAGATTGCCGATATCTACAACTGCGAAAATGTTACAAGTGGTAATCTGTGATTACTTAAGAATAGTAGTGCCCAATATTTTTTAGATTTACACATTCATAACTAAGAAAATCTCTGAAAACCCATCAAAACTCACATTTAAAGGCAGGCAATTGATCCTTCTGATAAGCTTCTTATATTATTTTAACCATGTCAACGTAAATTCGTGTATAATTTGATATTATAATTAAATATGCTTACATAAATACACACTATATAGACAAGAAGCTTCATCTAAAAAGTTCCAACAACAATGTATACTACTTTAAACATGTTCTATCAAAAGGGTGTAAGCTGAAAATGTCGAATTAGTATCTAAATTTAGGTCTGTGGAAATTTCGATCAGGAAAAGATGTAAAAAGATTTGTTTTTTAATATTAAATTAGCACCAGGTAAAGTTAATTAAAAACTAGTTTATCAGTCTCCATTCACTTTAAGATTGTGTGTATTTCATAATTTTCCTTTTGCCTAAAATCGTCAATAAACGTTTTTTGTGTCGTTTGTAAAATTTGTTATGTTTACTTCTTTTTCCTTTCCACAGTCGATACATTAACAAAAAGAATAGTAAAAATTCTGGGTCAATCTTGGAACTCTTTACTCTTGTAAGGTAGATTAGTGCATTATCAAGCTATTATTATTAATGATTTTACAGCATATTGCGTGTTATTACATAATATAAGATGGTATATTTAGTAAAACTAGATTTTTAAATATTTATTGCGTATAAATATATACATCGGATAAAAATATTGCCCATTATCTGAACCACCGCTAAAAGCTGTGAGATCAAGCGAACTTCTTGCTAACGCATTGGCATCCTACCGAACACTCAAACCCTAACTCTTCTAGGCTTATCAGCTAAGTTTAACAAATAAACAAAGTCATTGACAATTTAAAAAAATATTGTTTCATTGCCCTTAACTGATATCGAAGTTCTCCAGCGTGACGAAAGACGTTTTTTTAGACTAATTAGATTAACTGGTCTAATATTGAACAATGTTTCCCAATTAATTTGCAAATTAATTTTAATACTGCAAATTGGTTTGTTCAACTTGACCTCGCAGCACGCTTCAGTGGACGGCTAGTTGAAAGACTCTTGCTTCATTATTTATGACAAATTATCGATTCCCAGAAACCTACCTGTCATTAGCGAAAACAAAACGTTTCTTTCTTGGTAATATAATTTTCATCATTTAATGACATGACAGGGAATTCACTTCATTAACAACACAGGCTGACATATTCTAATAATAATTAAGCACTTACTTTGTTTGTCTTTTTTATCACATAGTTGGGATATTTTTGTAGAAATAACACACATAGTATCACTTCAAACTTTTCACTATTAAATTCAAAAATTCAAAAATTAAATTATGTTTGTTCAAATCAGTATTTCAATATAATAGCGATATCTCGTTTTTTATCAAAACTGGATTTGGGCATGTTTGATCTCAAATTTGTGAACAAAAAGTGAAGTGAAGTTTATTGAATGTGGCTTAATCATATTACAGTCAAATGAATGCGGCCTTCCGACACAGTGGTGGATTACTCCTCTGAATCTCAGATGATTAAAAAATGGTTTATGTTGTTTACTTTTTGTTCAGATTTTTGTAAAGTTTATTATTTAACATGATTTTTTTGACGTTCTTATGTTATCAAGAAAAACAGAGCCTCTAAAATTTATTTCGCCTGAGGCCTCTCATGTGTTTAAACCGCCTTTTTTCTACATGTACATATTCTCCATCTCAGCCACAGGCAATTAATATAGTCTACTGAAAGATATCATTGCCTGTGTAAATTATGTAACGAAACATTCATTTCTTTATAATCCGAATAAGTTCTGCCGATTTTTGTGGCTATCTAAATTTGATCAAACAAAGCTCTTTTTCATCGGTGAATCTTATTTAACGCCTGGATTTGACAAGTGGTTCTTGATATACATCACTAATCCTATAATCAGTAGAAACTGGGGCTGGTGTCCGTGGACAGATTGCGCACGCCTGGGCATTGTTCAGTAAATGGCATTCGTTAAGTAATTACGAGATGACTGGCCGCTTCCGTCTGTTTACGGATCACTGATCTGGATGCGGATGACCAGGCGCTGGGCCGTAAGACGAGACAGCGCCAGTGTTGACCGTCAAGTGGTTCGATCGAACCGGTTGATAAAAATAAAGCACTTTCTACGAACCTGTTCTAAGCATCCTTAAGATGTTACGAACCGGTTGATAAAATATTGCAGTTAATTTCAGTGAACTAGTACATACATAATTACTTTTTTTTTTTGACTATCAATCGACCATTTTCGGCTAATTCACAGAACTAAAACCCATTGACTTAAAAGTATTATAAAAAAATGATTTGATTGCGCGAAATGAAGTTTAAGTTACACTGTCACCAGCAGTATATCCCTATGTTTAAAACTATGTATTTATACGACAGTCTTAATTTCAGAATTATTTAAGTTATTTCCATATCAACCTGGATCCTGCTCTATGGAAAAAGTAATCACATACCTAAACGTCTATTTTTTACATTTACCTGTCATTGGATGAATAATTTACCGTTTACGGTATTTGAAATTTGACGGTAAATTGCAAGCCCTAGTGATAACATCCCAACTAATAAAATTGTATTATTAATTTCAGTTCTGTTATAACTCAATTCAGGCCAATATAATAAAATGTTTATAATGAAGAAAAGATAAACAACAATTTCTTTGTAACAATGTAATATATATTCTGGTGCAAAGAAACATATGTTTAGCGATCCGTTAGATAAAATAACTATAGGGGACGGCACTAGACAGGATAGGACAGACACTTAAATCAGGAGATGAGAGCTGTGACAGTCTTATTCAAATGTCCGATAGTAATGTAGATTTAAATTGGTTACGCAGTAGGGTGACCATCTTGATCAATGCTGGCAATAGATATTTTTTATTATCAATTTTAATATTATTCTATGATATATTATAAGTAAGTATGTATATATTACCAATACATAACGCTATCAATATAAAACTAAGCGAACTACATTTTTTAATCGAGATCTGTTTGAAGGTATGAATGTTTGTAATGTTTACAAATGCTTTCACACAGTTCCAATACTAAGAGCTATACTTGTATTGTATTGTATACTTGTATTGTGTTGTGTTGTATACAGTAGCGATACTTGTTTAGCTAACCACCAATTATGTCCCAACTCTTAATTTTCTATATCTTACTGTCATTGAAATAAAAGAGAAGTTAAGCAACTGGGTAGCGTTCAGTTTTCGAAGAAAAGCCTCTATTGAAATATTTCTACTAGGGCTCCATATTAAGTGCGGATATGGATTAAAAATATATATACAATATAATCAACCCTTTGATATCCTTTAAACCCACCACTTTACCAAAGCTTTCCAAGTGTAATTTGTAAAATTATCTAAAGATTTGATAATATACTTATTACTTTGTGTTCAAATTTTTGTACAATTTATTATTTGACATGTTTTTTTTTGACGTTTTCTCCTCGTCCTCGACATTTGCGCCTGGTGCCTCTCATGTGCGTAAACCGCCTTTTTTTCTACATGTACTCATTCTCCATCTCAACCGCAGACAATATATATAGTCTGCTGTCAGATATTATTGCCTGTGTAAATTATGTAACGAAACATTCATTTCTTTATAATCCGAATAAGTTCTGCCAATTTTTGTGGCTATCTAAATTTGATCAAACAAAGCTCTTTTTCATCGGTGAATTTTATTTAACGCCTGGAATTGACAAGTGGTTCTTGATATACATCACTTATTCTATAGTCAGTAGAAATTGGGGCTGGTGTCCGTGGACAGATTGCGCACTAATTTTTTCTATAAATAGGTCTGCACGGGCCGAAATTTTACAAAATTACCCGGTCCGGGCCCGAAAATCTCTGGCCCGTCCCGGTCTGGCCCCGAGTGTAATACAGCTTTTTTTACCCGAACCCGGCCCGAAGTCCAGATTTATACTCCTCAGCCCGAAAAAAAACGTTTTTTTTACAAATTTAGAACAATTTACGATTTACTATAGAACTGGTAATAATTTAAATCATCATGGCTGGCTTAAGACACGAACGTAGTCTGAAATATTTTTCTGAAGAAATAAATTCCTTACCCGGGCCCAGCCCAAGCCCGAACCTCAATTGCGCTTACCCGCCCGAACCAGGCCCGGGTAGAGGCCCGAGGGCCAGGTCCGGGCCCGTGCAGACCTCTAATAACTACAAAGTATTTTAGGTTCACTTCGTCATTATTTTACGAAAAGGGTAACAGATGCAAGTACAATGAATTGGTTGATATAGAGGGTATTTAGTTTCACAAGTATAATACACAGCTTTTTCGCCTCAACAGCTTCCACCTATACTACTCTGATCTATGATTAAACCTATTACAATAAATAGTATAGATCATTTCACGAACTCATATTAGTATAATAGATGCTTAGAATAATGTGACGTCTAAATATGCGGGTACTACAGTTTGCTCCATTTGTATTCAATGTAATTATAATAGAAAATTTATTCAGTAAAATTAATTAATATAACATAATGGTCACACTTCACTCGATTGGATTGAAGACGATTGTGAAAGAAAACGCAAGATGTGATCGATGATTGAAATTTTGTCCGCATGACAACACGATTCTCTCGACCGTATCAATATACGCATAGAAGAGAGTGTATTACTACTGCCATCAGCTTCTGGTGATCGAAGATACATATTGATAATAAAAGTGGACTTAAGTGATTGAATTGGAATTTAATTGGCATAACTTTAAATAGCTACGTATTAACATTTACAATAGTGTTGTAAAATAAACTTGATAAATGATTGAAGACGAAATAGTTTTCAATTATATTTGATAAATCTTTTGATACTTAAGATTTTGTTGTCAATCTATGTCAGTCTGTGTATTTTATTCAAATTATGTAGTAAAAGTTAATAATCATTTTTATATAAATATCTCTAGCAGTAAATTTTTCATTCAATCCGTTTTCAGTCAATTTCATATACACATGATTTTTTATTATCCAATACAAATTTTAATGTGTCCAATTTATTTGTACAAAAACTACTATTTTTGACTAACCGGCTGCCTAGTCAAGTGGTCAACGTTGTTGGCTTTTTATTCCACGGGCTCGAATCTCAATCCGGACTGTTTCTATAAATTGTTTTAAGATTTCTGTCCAAAGGCATGGATGTATGTGATGTCTCAAAACGGACATAGCGAAAGCGATTACCTAACCACTAGTCCTGTCCTAGTCATATCCTTTATCCCTAAAAAGAGAGATTAAGCAACAAATTAACAAGCAATTCCCGTAGAAACACTTCTGTGAGATAAACTCCATTAGAAGTCCGTATGTTCCACATACGACGCCCCAGTCCCAATTAATTTTGGTGGTTTTTCGGATAACATAAGAATGTCAGAAAATCCCAAGTATATTATAATAAAATAAATCTGAAAAAAAATTATATAGGTTTTATGCGCCCATTAGAGGTAAAGTGAGCCAAGTGGTATTTTATTAAAAAAAGTTAGCTGCGTTGTAACATTCTACATCTCTTAAAGTATCGTAAAAGTGAAGTAACCTCAGCTAATAATCATTGCAGTTGTGTTATCTCCGTAAAATAAAAATATAAAATCCACCAAAACACCAAAAATAAAGACGTGATTGTATTTAAAAGTCCAAGATTTTTTTTTTACTATTTTACTAATTAGGGTAATCCGCCACTGTTTATCGAGTATCTTGAATGTGCTTCTTTTTCTCAGCGTACTATTTCCGTTAATCACGAATCTATCGATGCAGTTTATGACAAATAAAGATTTAAATGAATTGAATTACGTGAAATTAGATAATAATTTAGTCCCATTACGGTCGATGTTCTTCGGCCGAACTAGTTGTCAGTTGGACGAGTTTGCCAACGGGCAGACGGATGTGCGATTTAACGAACTATAACGGAGTTGTAATTAAAATCAAATACCGTCACAATGGCCGTGACATTGCACTCATTCGTAACTATCGCTCCGACTCTGGAATCAATAACTTGGATTAGCAATGGCAGCTCGTTAAAAAAGCATTAGTCCATTATATATTATAGATTATGTTTTTTTTTAATATTTCAAAACCCAAAATTGGATGGCGCACTGTAACATATATTACGTAACTAGAGCTTTTTAGTTACTTAGCCATTTTTGAAAAGTGGGTGGAGAAAGGAGGAAACTAATAGTTAAGAGTAGGGGTGGGGAACCTTATATTCTCTAAAGCAGTGCTTCCTAACCTTTTTCATTCCACTGCCCCCTAAATCTGAAAAAAAAATAATCCGCGGCCCTCCTCAATACAAAACATATTCTGCGGCGGCCCACAATATGGGAAGCACTGCTCTAAAGGCCGCATTAATTTTTCTGATTCGACATAAGGCCGCAGTAAACATTGACTAGGGAATCTTTGGCCGGAAACAGGAATTTACGAATTTACATAAATTTACAGAATTACAGAATTGGCCAGAAGGCCGCAGGTTCCCCACGTCTGCTTAAGAGTATTACTTGCAAACACGAGTTCCAAAGTTGTTAAAACATGAACAACGAATGTAATTTAGTAGATAAAGATAATTTTTGAAAGTATTTGTAGAAATTAGTTTCAAACATGGCTTGACAATATACAAAATATCACTACAAAGGAATGTAAGACTAAAAATATTTTCAAAATGTTCATCGGTTTTCAAAATGAAATTCAAGTTTCATTTTTTAACCATGTTTGCAAGTATTACCCTCAGTTGTAAGATATTACCTATTTTTTTATCGGCTTTGAAAACTAAAAAAGTCATTGATACAATAGGTACCAATATATGTAATTTTTCTTACAGAACTTTAATTGAATTAGTTGTAAATAATTGAATCTACTTTTAGTTTTTACCAAAACAATATATTAATGACATTACTTATTTTAATTAATAGAAAGAGATTGTTTTTTTTATTTATTCACTTTTAAAGTGTTCTCTGTCAATAAAAGTTGACAAGATAAAGTCTATTGGAAAGGCATTATACTCAACAAAAAAAACTCATTTGTACTAATTCCCACTTTAATCAAATAAGATCTGGACCAGTTTCGCTCATTTATTTTTTATTTATTTATTTATTTAATTAACATTGCACAAGGTTGACAAATTATAAATTTAAAACATTTACAATGGAGAAAAAAAATAGTATAATTTAATATTAAAAGCAGTAAAAAAACGTGGCAAGGAAGTCAACTGAGTAAGCTCCGACGAACTCTTCTTTAATACATAAAAAATAGTATTCGTTGGAACTGACCCACGTCTACGTGGAATATGTCGACATCCGAAGCAATATTGTTGAACACCGTTAAAGCTCTCCCCAGTGGCATCCCCATTGGGAGAACAAACAATTCATGTCCACGATTTCTCAAAAAATAATCATCTCATGACGAACATTATCAAGTATCTTCAGATGATTATGCTCGTCATGAGTTAAACCTATTGTCTACAATCCGCAAATAGTTACCGCCCATTTTAAAATGTCTAAACAAAAATTTGCTGATATCTAAAATGAACGGATATTTTTAGATATGACACCGGTACCTGAGTGAAGCTAGATTTTTTCATAATCTTAATTTACTGAGCTCGAAATACTCGCCGTCACTGGGATATTATTGCAAGAAACAGTGATTGAGAATTACTGGTCTACACCACTGTTTTAAACAAATCTCGTTCAAATATTGTAATACGGATCGCGTAGCGAATTGCATTGATTACTCCGTTGTATTGACTTTTTTGTGCGTTTTTCACGAGCTCGGTTCATTATTATCTACGACTCGACAACGCTACTACGTTTTATATGTTTTTTTTAACCTGGCATTATCTTTTTATTCGTACACCTCTTTCTTTGGCCGTCAAGTTGTCGCCCGTGATAACAGAAGCATTGTCAGGTTTATCGATGAAACTAATCGGTAAATGTATAGTTATCGATCGATTTACCAAACGCGAGTAACTTTGCAGTACTTTTTAAAATATAGGGCAGATAATTTTTCTTGACTTTATTTGAAATGAAAGATTTCACTTCCAAAACACAAAAATTGGTTTACTCGATTTAAGTAATAGACAGGTCCAGGAAGCCTTAACACTGCTTGCCTTTTCTTCCAGCTGTTGGGATTCCGAATTTCTGAATGACAGTCGAGTATCATGCATTTAGTGTACTTAGCAGAATCTTAGATTGCTACTATATTATGGAAGAAAGCAAAGTCGTTTCCATGTGACAATAGATCTTGAAAATTTCGGTGTGTAAAAAAAGAAGTTTCTCCAACTCTCTTTTCCGAGAAGTTTCCTAAAAGTAACCAGTGAAGTTACATAAAAGTTCTTAGTCATATTGCATCTTTATCAATCTCACTATATAATATGTGAAATAAAACTTAACAAAGAATCATCATCTTAAAACGGACGGAAAATCATTTACATAGTTCGACTGTGGAAAGGAAAAACGACGTAACCCAAAGTTTTTTCAAAACAACTTGATACACGTTCTATCAAAAAGATGTAAGCTGAAAATTCCGAATTTGTATCTAAATTTTTCTTTAAAATTTAAAAAAGGGCTGTGGATATTGCGATCAGGAAAAATGACATTTTTTTAAATACTAAATTAATATCAGATAAAGTCAATAACAAAACTATTTATCAGTCTCCATCCACTTCAAGGTTGTGTATATTAAATTAATATTTTTTCTTTATCCCAAAAGCATTAAAAACGTTTTTTGTGTCTCCTGTAAAATTTGTTATGTGTAGGTTACGTACTTTTCCCTTTCCACTGTCGATATGTATTATATTGTTTTGTATTAGAGTGAACCGAAAAATGATTGTTCTTTGGTATATTTTACTTTTTATTATTTTAAAATGTTTACAACAAAACTTTCATACCCTTTTTTATACTGAAATATGGTATACCTTTATCTGTAATATAAACGATATACTTAATTATTTTCGTTCATTATTCACCTTTCATGAACAAAAGTTTAAATAAACCAGAATTCCTGATTATGTTTTCCTTTTGAACTAAATAAGTTATTTTAAGAAATTGAGATGCTTAAAAACGTTAGGTTTGTTGGATTTATATTTTTTTAATGACTTCGTTCATTCATTGCTAAGCAACACAATTAAACATCTGCTTAATAAGTTGAGCGGTACAATTATATTTCGGTTTCAATAAATAATCTATTGTAAGTTTGATTTTTGTATTCTGTTTTATAAATTCTAATAATAGAATTTAACTGTCATACGGATGAATGGTCAAACGTTCTTTAACGTTATTCTTGTTCCTGTAATATCAGATAACAAATATTTTTATTTGTTTTCAAATGCTTTGATGTTAGAAATATTTTCATTTTTTTTTTCTTACTGGCTTTTAAAAATGGGAGTAGCAAATCCAATTATCCAACTCTCAGAAAAAGAGAGGTTGAATCTCTAAATAACAATATTCTTCTCCGATTCTGCTCCACCCGGACTAGTCATCAGTATACATCGTTTTCCCGGTGGAAATTTTAAGAAGCTACTTATCTTTCTATCGCATCAACGGCTTTCCATTTTCATGAAGACAGTTTTGAATCATAGTATATGTTGTAAGCTATAAATGGCGAATATTTTCTTTATGTGTACCAAAAAGTTATCCATAATCAAAAAATATTTTCGCGTGTCAGATGAATAATAATAACACTAATAAGTTAAAATATGATTTTTCACATTAAGGTATTTTGAAAAAATACTGTGTTTGTCTAATAAATAATGGTAATTCATGGTTTATAGGTGTGGCTTTTAATTCTACAGACGATGCAGATAACTCTTGACCAAGACGATAACTTACGTTATATTAGCTCAAATTCATTGATGAAAATAATCGTTACGAAATTGACGTTGAGCCAAACATTGTCAAATTAACGGTCAATCAATTTCGTCTTTAATTTATTTATTTGTATTGGATGTCATATTCAATTTACTAAAGTCATATTCTCTTATAATTCTACTTCATTGTACTCTTGAATACGTCTACAAAAAGTTTCCATGCTAGATTTTAGTAGTATATATTTTTTTCAAATGTTTTCGACCTGGCCCCAGTACACCACTGCTTCTAACCCAATTCAATTGAATCATGACAATCAAATGTGGTAATTAATACTGAATGTAATACGGTGAAAATAAACCTGAAAAGTGTTTAAAACCTGTTTTAAAAAGATTCTAAGCAATTATAGACATTGAACTCTGAAAAACATTTTTTGATATCAAATTCAAAATTGCCTCCGTATCACTAAAATTCTCCGTGTGTTATCAAGTTCACGATCACTGGAATAAGCATAAAATCTCACAAACATAATTCTTCATTGTTTACTAGTTCTCGTAAAACAAATTCAACTCAGATACTTCTTTAGAACTTTGTGCAATTTTATCATGAGCGGAAACGATTGAAAAAAAAATGTCAAAACAATTGTACGCTAAATAATATCATTATACGCCATTTTATCTTTCTGGATATATTGATATAAAAACTTCCTAAAAATTCTTTCAAATAAGAAGAATATGATTATTTTTTATCATACAATAAAGTATAAAAAAATGTTTAGGTTATTGGCACTTCTAAATCACTTCCAGTTAAATTTTCGTGCTTTCTATACGTGATCACTCTAAGAGTCAAAGACACCAATAAAATTTATATTATTCTGAGTAAATGTTTCTTGGAATCAAAAAACTTTGAGAAACAACGCCCCTCACAGCTATGACAACTAGTTTAAAGCGGATGACGGTCGTGAGGTCAGGACAGATTCTGAGGTGAGGTGACGTCACACGTCACATCGAATCGATTTATACGGCGACTTCTTTCGACAACTTCAATCATTTGTCCATTGTGCTTAAATAAACAGATCCGTCATTTGATTACAAGTTATCACGAACCTTTTTCAAATTTAGAACTCCAGGAAATGTTGGGAATCTTTGATTTATGAAGAAGACGTAAGGAACCTTTTTTAATTTCGAATGGCGTGCTATGTTGATCATGCGTATCCGATGCTTCTCAACTTTGTATCTCTCTTCAATATAACCCATATCGAAAAAAAGCTCAAACATAAAAATTTGATGTTAGCACACTAACTAAATAATTATGTACACTGGTACGCAAAAGCGACAGATTAAGTATAGAAGGTTATTTTACTGCAAAATTTCTAATATTTTTTTATGCATTTAATGAAGTACGCAAAACTAAGTGATACGGGCTTAATATGGGCATTGGCGAATTTTATACATGAAAGGCCCCAGGCGCAATTAAATTTGCAGGCCCTGTTTTTTAGTTGACCCAAAAACGTCAGAAATATCCATACAAAATAATAAAGATAAAAAATATTCTGAAAAAAGTACATATATATAATATATGGGTTATTAAATATAAGCCATTTTCGAGTCTTTTAAGATTCGGAGGCCCCAAACGCACGCCTCATTCGCTTACAGGATAATCCACCACTGAATATGGGAACAATTAAAATCCTCGTGGTGCTACTTGAATATCATATAATCCACATACGGAGTGGATGTGACTAAATGAGAAAAAAATGCACTGTCTTCAATATATCGACTGTGGATAGGAAAAAGGACGTAACCCACAGTTTTTTGAAAACAGGTTTTTTTTCGATAATCACAATGTATTTAACTTGATACACGTTCTATCAAAAGGATGCAAGCTGCAAATGCCGAATAATTATCTAAATTTAGCTTTTAAGTTTGAAAAAGATTTGTAGACAGTTAAAACCAAGAAAAAAGACTGAAATAAAGGTTTTTCCTAGACAATTTCTTTAATTAATATTAGATTATGTCAATTAAACACCAGTTTAGAAGTTTCCGTACACTTCAAGGTTGTGTATAATTCATAATTTGCATATGGCCCAAAATCATCAAAACACGTTTTTTGCGCCTCCTGTAAAATTTTATATGTGTGGGTTACGTCCTTTTTCCTTTCTACAGTCGATATGATAATAGTGTGTAAAACAGGCGTTGGACTGCAAAAGCCTTGATTTTATCTGCTAAATAAATCACTCATGAAGTGATGAAATGAACCCAGAAGTATTAAAAGTACCTAAAATAAAACTTATTATGAAAAAAACATATCGTCAAAAAAGCTGCCATATGACCAGTGGTTGTCAAAACCTGACCGTAATCAAAGTGTCTCCAATCATTTGTGACAGGGTGTGAAAAATTGAAACGGCAAAGTGAATTCTGCCATTGTTACGCAGTTTCGCCACAGACTTCTTTTCGTATGTATTTTCAAATTGATCTTTTGTAAACGCAAACGCGCCAAATGACAAACATTTTCTAACTTTGTTTGCACAGTTCATGTAAAGCAGGTGCACAGAATCTTTGGATATTTTAAACTTTCTCGCTATTTATTCATATATTTTGTTTAAATTACTATAATTTATCACCCAGACTGTTTCATAATAATAGTAAATTTTAATTTTATTAATTTTTTTTTTTTTTAATTTATGCTTTTAACTTATATTTTACCTAATTTTTATGAAGTTATCTAGCATTTGATAAGTGGTGATTAAATTTTACATAGTTTTGTAAAAAAAAAATAGTTCTGCTAATCTTTAACCCGTAACATGCCATCCTAAAAAATCACGTTCCCTGCCATGATGGCATCTCAGTTTCACTGTTTATTGACAGTATTTAAACCTATGTTAGAAGCTAAAAATAATTTAAAAATGTATATATGCTTGAAAATATATTTTAGGTCTAATTTTCACCCTCATTTTATTTATAAATGCTTAAAATGCTTGAATGATTTAATGGCTCAACTAGCTATGAATACATCATGAGCATGGAGGAGTTAAGCATGATGAAAATGAAGCATAGCAAATATATATATATATATATCGTCAAACATTAATTTAATTTAATTTTATAATAACCAGGGTTGTTCTATTATATAAGAAATTTCATTTTATGCAAAAGTTATAAGATTAAAATATTATTCAATAATATAGGTTATGTATTATTGTACATATCGATTTGATGTATATATTATCGTTTCATGCTGCCGGTTCAACCCGAAAAATACTTAATAAATAACTTATATTGAAATCCAGTAGGAGTCGAGAGCGAAATTACAAAACCATGTTTTTGTTAAAAACACCATAACAATTTTTGTCCAAGTATTTTTTAATTTAAGACATTATATTATATTAAACGATAAAAAATGCAGCTTAGAGATGAAAGATTCGCCTTTATAATAATGCTGTTTTGCAATAATATAGTACTTTTACACAGCGGTGGGCTGGCAATACGTTAACAAGGGGCTCGCTTAGTCTCGAAGCAATTCTCGGTGTTATGGAAAAGGAGTTAATTTGCTTAACACTCCTATAAAATTTATATGCAATACGTTAATTAGCAATCGATTGTTACTTAATATACTTATAATTAGAAATTTATTTATTTATTTAATTAACATTGTACAAGGTTGACAAATTATAAATTTAAAACTTTTACAATGGAGAAAAAAAAATAGTATAATTTAATATTAAAAGCAGTAAAAAAAAAGTGGCAAGGAAGTCAACTGAGTAAGCTCCGACGAACTCTACTTTAATACATAAAAAATAGTATTCGTCGGAACTCACCCACGTCTACGTGGAATATGTCGACATCCGAAGCAATATTATTGAACACCGTTAAAGCTCTCCCCAGTGGCATCCCCATTGGCAGGCTGGTTCCACACCTTGGGAGAACAAACAATTCATGTCCACGATTTCTCAAAATAAATAATATGTAACAATATGCAATGTACCATAAACTTATCAATCTAAATAGCTAAAAATGTACTACTGTGTATACTGAAGCTGTCGTAGATAATGTATAAGTCAAAAATTGCAGTTGTATACAAGTTTGATCTGAAAATATTTTTTTTTCATAAATTAACAAGGGTCTCGCCGGCCGTAGTAAAATTTAACAAGCATGCCCCCTGCAAGCCCGCTCCAGTCCACCCCTGATTTTACATAACACTGGATAAAATAAATAGTGTTGAAATAAAAGTGTTGTATTTTTATAGTCTATATTATTCTTCACACTTTGAGCGTACATAAATAAAAAATAATGTATGAAATAATTTTATAATTAAATCATTTTTTTTCCACTCCCCTTGGCTTGTCCGAGCACTAAAACTGAAGATTTTAAACAAAAATGACTGAAAGAAACTCCCAAAATCTCTACTTTTAAAGATGATTTGGAAAGAATACTGTGTATCTCTTTCTAGGTCCCAGTTTATGCAAATTTTATCTTAGTTTAAATATCAAATAAAGTAAGAACGATGAAAGTTTATTAGGCTAAAATATAACCATTGGTCCGAGAAGAACGTGTTTAATTTTTTTATTTCTTTTAAACACCAGATAATCAGATTGACTGTCCGGTAATTATTTTCAACATAATATAAACAAAAGACACCACATTGGATGAACGTTTTACATTATTTACATAACCTTTCGTCATAACTAATTCACGGTGGCTCTCAATAGGTTTTAAATTATAAACTGATTGCTTATCGCTGATATTATCATGTTATATTTGAATAGGTTGTGTTAGATACGTTTCATTGGAAAATATTAACACAATAGATAGTCAACTTACCAATTTTAGACTGTTTGATCCACGACACACAAAAAACAAATATGCTTTTTACTATCTAGTAATTTTTCTTGGTAGATAATAAAATGTGCACACGGTGTTTCGGATAACGAGCTCACTACCGCTAAATGGGAACATTTTTACATTTAGAAGCTTTTTTTCATTCGTTTATTTCGTAAGGGGCTAATATACTATTCGTGGGATATATTTTAACTTAATAACACTGGCTTATCATGGGCGGAAGCTTAACTTAGTGAGAAACAAGTAGTCCTAAAGAGTTGAGTGCTGGCCATATGATCTACATATATTATATATATCGACTGTGGAAAGGAAAAAGGACGTAACCCACACATATCAAATTTTACAGGAGGCGCTAAAAACGTGATTTGATGATTTTGTGACATATGTAATTTATGAATTATACACAACCTTGAAGTGCACGGATACTTCTAAACTGGTGTTTAATTGACATAACCTAATATGAATGAAAGAAATTGTCTCGGAAAAAACTTTATTTCAGTGTTTTTTCTTGGTTTTAATTTTTTACAAGGTCATCTTTTCCAAACTTAAAAGCTAAATTTAGATACTTATTCGGCATTTTCAGCTTCCATCCTTTTCATAGAATGTGTGTCAAGTTGAATACATTGTGATTATCGAAAAAAAGATGTTTTGGAAAATTGAGGGTTACGTCCTTTTTCCTTTCCACAGTCGATATATATATTTTTTCCCATGTCCGCTCCCAATGCGGAACATATGGACTCGTAATGGAGTTTATCTCGACAGAATTGTTTCTACGAGAACTGTTTGTTACTCAGTTGCTCAACCTCTCTTTTTTCAAAGACAGTAGGAATAGAAGGATAGGTTAAGGACAGGACTAGTGGTAAGCTAATCGCTCTCGATACACCTCGTTCATAGGATAGCATGGGTGGGAGGGTAATTCAAGACATCATATACATCCATGCCTTTGAACAGAAATTCATAAATCGATTGAAAAATCAATTTATAAAACTGTTCGCACCGGGATTTGAACCCGGGCCCTCCGTAGCCGAAGCCAACAACGTTGACCACTCGACCACACAGGTGGCGGATCGGAAATACTCGAAAAAAAATATCCACAAGTCTTTTGAATAAGGTTGTTGCCAAACCCGCCATCTCTAAGCTTTTATTGAAGTCTTGTTTAATAATAAAAATAATAAAAGATTTTTATTATAATGCCTTTCCACCAAGTATTGACAGTAAACACCTTAAAAGTGGTCTTGTTTAATCTTGATATCAGTATGTTTTATGATCAAAAACTGTTTCACATCAAAGAAAATGATAGAATTATTAAAAGATTATAATTATGAATGATGAATGATGAAGTGTGACTTGCATAAAATTCAAAATTTTCGGGGAAATAATGGGAATATATTTTAGTGCACCGTGTAGTAGAAGAATTTTATGGGAAAAAATAATGTCAGCTCTTTATTTACAAAACGGTTAAGAAATTGTATACAAATTAGATATGAGAATATCCAATTTAAGCACGTCAAAAGATTTTTTTATGTATTAAATTATAATAATGTATACTTTATACTTCTATGATTTATATTGATTTGTAATGCTCTTTAAAGATTTGATGGATATCCATTTCTGATTTTGATTGGCAAACATGACATTTGAGTTACCTCTATATAATAATTATACAGTAAACTTTGTTGTAGTTTTTCACTAAGTATTTCACTAGTTTTTAAACTCATGATAATATATGTAAAACAAAACACGTTAAAACAAATAGCTGTTCCAGAACCTGGTGAAGCAATCGAGAGCTTTTTAAGAGTTTACAAATGTTTCAATGCAAATAACATATTATATTTTTGCTATTAGGAAAGTTTTTTACGCTAAATTGCAAGATAACGCTATAAAACCAGACACGTGACCTTATTAGACTAAGTTCGCCTATCGCAACTCGAGAACAACAAGACCATTAATATCTTTCGATGGATTCGGCGTTAACTTTGTGGTAGTTCATTTTTAATATAAAATTAATGGTACTTGAACGATTTCTTCACCGTTACTTTTATTTGGTCAAAATTCTACTATTAGAACTTTTTCGTTTATGTTTTGTCTAGCTAGGATATAAACCTTAAACTGTCATTCAATATGGAGCATTTTATAGTTATTATTTGGCTTATTTTCAATGAAAACATTTTTATATGACATATTTGACTTTTTTGTTTTATGGCATATATATTATAACGACATTGAATATTTTGTTTTGACGAGTTTTTGATGGGAAACCTAAAAACGAATTGGCAGCATATGTTCAAATATAGATATTACACTAAAATTTGCTAATAATGAAAATTGTGTTTCAAGATTTTAGCCGTTTTTGTTAATACAGTTTACATGTTAAACATAATTAAATGCACTAAGAATTGCATTTCCCTTCTTAATGTTTCCCATCAATTAAATGAACATACAATTTGTATTATATACATGTATGTCACACATCTATTACGAAATCATACAGTTTATTATTTACAACCATAATTAAATAAACCAGTGGCGTCCGCGCAAGTTGACATCTCTCCACAAAATGACGAAAAAAAATCCAAATTAATCTCCGGCGGACACGTTCCTAGCGAGACGAATCACCCCAGTCTCCAACTCAGCGACATCTGTGTTACGTTACGTACTGCGTCATTTTGTTATATCTACGCTGAAAAAAACTAAAAAATCGTTTAACTTTTTCTCCGCGCTGCGGACAATGGACCCCGGCATTCGAGCCGTCGACTTTCGGAGCAGAGGAAGCCGCTCGAAAAAGTCTCGTTAAATGAAAATCACGAGCGAGTGGATTGTTACTTTATGTTGTTTATTTTATTAATTCGGTTAATTTTATTTATTTTCTTTCTCAATTGTCTATTATGGGAAAAGGAACGATGAAAATAATTTTACTTTAATATGATTTTACAGCTGTGCAAAAATGGAAATTGCAATTTATGACTCGTTTTTTTTTGTGAAATAACACTTTATTATATTTCTATTAAATAATAAAAAAAGAACAATATAATCTGCTCTCAATGCAGCACATAAGGACTGATTGGAGCGTCTGTTTAATCGAGAACAGGTTTTTATTCAGTCGCTGAATCTCTCTCTCTCTCTTCTGGATAAATTAGTAAGGATGTAACTTGTTAATTGTTAATTGATTTGGCATTTACTTGGTAGAACTCCATTTATAACAGATTAAAATAACAAAGTATTTTAGCTCTACAGTTTTTAATAATTTTATTCGTTGATAGCTATTTCGGCTTGCGCCATCGTCAGAACTATGTTTAAACTAATCTTTTGCTCAGCTATATATACTGGCTCTGAAGAGATACATAATGCATCAAGTTATTCACTCTAACATCCTAATTATAATTACAATATTACACTTATCAAATGTGATTCTAGTTTTTCAAAGAACGATTAACAATCTGGGTTTATTTCTTAAAACATTAATTAGGATAAAATTAAAATGATATTTATTATTAATGACATTACATACAATTTATTAACTATGGCTTTATTGTTTCGAACAACAATAAGCAATATGGGATTTTTCAAAGTAAATTAGGATAAATTATACTATTATTTATTATTAATTACAATAAGGGTTTTAACAACGGTGATGGATTAATAATCGTTTGTTCGTTTGTAACTTGTACATTTAGATACTTACGTATCGGGCTAAAAAATGACTATTTTTTACATACAATTAAATTCGAAATCATTTGTTACTCTATTTCTTGTATTACAAATTGTGACCGGTGTTTTGTCTCTTTAAGACGCATTATCAGACAGAACATCGCAAGGCTTAAGCGCAATGAGAAGAAACTAAGATTTTTTTAATAAGCTTAAAATGAATGTTTAATACAAAAAAATATATATTTACGCTGTACTTTTTAATGCACCTTCAAAATTGTATATTAAATGAATGTCTTAATTTACATGTTTTTACTATAAAGTAACATCTTATGATTTTGTATGAGTAACTTGCCTTTTTTACACGGTTAAAATTTAGAAGCGTTTGTATAATCGAATCTTCCGTGTTATTAAGGTGATGATTAAGTGATGCATTTTTTTTACTTTACTAAATAATACATAATGTCTTGCTTGAAGAATACATATTTTGGTATATAAATGTTCGTTTAAATTTAATTTAATATGTACAACTAATTTGTTCTGCGTTACTTTTTTAAATAACGTACAATACTTTATAATTATGGGGAAAACCTGAAAATATTATATCAATACATTGATTTCTCGTGAAGCCTTCGTAACTCATTTTTTATGTCAGTAAGCATACAACTAATGAAAACTTTTACTTTTTGTGAAGATGAAAACTAATTTCAAATCAAATTAAGGAATTATCTAATTTGGTCGTAAATGAAAATTCAATCGAAACTATGTCCCATAAAACAAATAAGAGTCTATTTCAAGTTTTTCTAGCTTACCCATTACAACCGGCTGGATAAACTATTAATTCATGTTTGTTTGAAAAAAAATATTACCATATTATCATAGCTTGGAATCCGATATCAGACCCTTTTGTGATGCTAGGATTGCTCATTCACAATAATTACATATTGTCTTTTTTATGTATCCATTTAATCCATGCCCACTCCCAAAGTCGACCATTTGGCTTTGTTGAAAGTATCTCAAAAGAAGTTTTTTCTACGACAGCTGCTTGTCACTTAGTTGCTTAACCCCTGTTTTTTCTAAGAGATTAGGGATAGAACGGATAGGACTAGGACATAACAAGTGGTTGTCGAATCACTCTGGTTACACCCTTTTTATTTTAGGATTGGAATAATGGGGGTAATCTTTAAACATCACAAAAATCTATGTTTTTGAACAGGAAAATGATAAATTTAATATTTGAAATAGAATTACCAAGTCATCATATTTAATTTTATATTAAAAATGACCTTCTACAAAGTTACCGCTGTAAATTTTAAACATAATCATTTTTTATCGATTTGAACTAATAAAAAATACAAGAAGGTTTTGTATTCTTCCATGCTTCTATCATTTTGTTTTTGAAAATATTTAACGATATTTTTCTTTTTAAAATTATCATTTTTAACTTTAAAAAACTAAAAATCTTATATGAAGTCGATCGTCAGGAAACTCCAACCCCAAAAAGGTGGCACTCCCTTTCTGTCTGTTATCTTAAGTTTATGTAGTATTTTTATAATTTTTTGTTCAATGCAATTGCATTATTAATTTTTATTTATTTTTAAAATACTTTCACTAATTTATAATATTATATTATATCGTACATCAGTGGCGCAGAATGGGTAAGGAGAATTTCTCGAAGCATTCGTTTCACAAAATTAGTTTATGGCCACGCAACGCAGTTATAATAAATGGAAACAATAATAAAATGAGATTTTCGATCCGAGTTAGTTATATCGAATATCCTTTCACGACGTTTTCGTAATTTTACTTTGTTAGGAAACCCGATAGGTCTTCTCAAAATGTTTTTTCCTGCCTCCCTTGGACAAGGTTAAAATACATTTTGAATATTGCGTCCGTAGCTTATTTTTTACACGAAGTAACTTTCATTTTGTGTTTAACTTAAATCAGTTTTTATAATTCACATTCATAAACTAAAATATTTTGATTTACAACCAGACTTAAATCAAGTTGTTTAAAAACAACAAAAAACCAGAATTATTCAAGCGGTTGTGGTTTCTATGAACTTTGGCAGCTTTAATGTTATTGTGGCTTAGTTTATCCTTGCTGTCTCTTCTACCAACCAGATAGATCTCGACGCCTTAGAAAACCACTGATGACCATCCATATATGTACTTGGTGGAGATACGAGACACTAAGTAGATATGGAAAGAAAAAATAGTTTATCATTTTCTAAATGTAACTTATTGAAAATACTTACATACAAAAATGGATTGCAATACCGGACAATCACATAAAACCTGGTATTACAAAAAGAAATACTACCATTTGGGATCGCAATATCGGGCGAGTAAATGAAAATCGATATTTCAAACAAAACATCGTCATTAAAAAATATGATTTTCTTAAATGACGTACGGTTCTTAAAGAGTCATTAATTTTACACTTTCAGTGAAAATATTTGAATTCGTCACGAACAATTTTATTAAAATTTTATGCGATGATTTCCATACATACACAATTTGGTTTAGGTTCATCTTTAATACCGATATTTTTGTATTTTCAAAACGAGTATTTCTGTATTGAAAAGGCATCATGAATGTTGGTATCCTTTCTTACAACAAGACGTCGTTAAATATACACTGCTGAATTAATCTAGCAATCGTAGGTTTTTTTTAATATCTTCAGGATTTAAAAAATATTACCTTAAATATAGACATCTAATGAATTAATATTTTGTGACTTAAGTTTGACATTTGTATACTGTAACTTTTTGAATAGTTAGGTAAGTTTATAAGAAGGTCTAACTGAGTCCATATGATAGCATGACAAGCAGTCGTCAAGCATAACCAATTATGCAAGGCACCACCCGCTTTATGGCTATACAAATATTAGGAATTGCCAATCAGGCGTGTGATTCACGGGTTTATGAGCTGAAAGTGATAACAATATGTATCAATATGCTATAAAATAACGAAAGGCGATCAGAGGCAAGAGAGCAAGTGTTTTCTTTATAAAGTTTAGCTAATGCATCGAATTAAATTCGGCCATCTATTAGGCACAAACCACATAATAAAAACTTTTATGTTGTCTACTATCAATGTTTGATGAAAACTATATTTCAAAAAATGGGTCACTATGTTGTATTAATTGAAAATTTAATAACAGTGCCGGTTTTATTATTCAGTTGATAATGCTAGTGATACACATAACTGGTTCTAATCTAATAAAAATGCAGAATTTCTGCAAAAAGTTTTATTTAAAAACAAATGGAATCTTTGTTACTCCGATTGCTGTGTTAAAACTTCCTTTAGAGTGCTAAAAAATACTTCCAATATGTTGCTGGCCTTTATAGAATCAAAAGAAAAAACACTTACCGCCCTTTGATGAACGGTAAAAATCCAGGACGTACATTAAAAAAAAACAGTATTTTTTAGCACCGTAAGGGAAGTGTTATTAACACGTGTTTTATTTTTTTGATAAACACCACAGTGAATATTTCGTTAAAATATCCTTATTGAACACTTTTAATGTGTTCACTGTCAATACTTAGTGAAAAGGCATTATATTCAAAAACTAAAGCACTAATTGATACCACATTTATTTTATATGATCAGGACTGATTTCGGCCGTTGATAATGCTCGTCATGAGCGAAACTTATCCTATTTTCGAAATTATTATCAAAGGTGTCGATCGTAATCATTAAATTACATATTAAAAAAACTACAGGTGGAAGAATAATTGTCTGCTGTGGGTAGAGAAAGGAAAAGAAGTCTTATTATTACTGTACTGTGCGATAAAGATTGAAACCTAATAACATTAAGAATCTGAATTTCAAGAATCCTATTCTATATATTTTTCAAATATATATAATATGTCAGTTGTTTCTATCTATCAGTTGAATCTCATATTCTGAAAAAAAAATACGTTTAAGACATATTATGTATGTGCCCATTTATTCTTACTTGCCGATGTATTGAGCAGAACAGTTTAGTCACAGTAGCTTGTAATGCAACTCTTGGTTAATTCAAATAATAAAAAACACATAGTGTATGCATACAGGCAAGTATATGATTGTGGGATATAGTGGGATATAATAATATTTTTTTAATTCAATTTCTTTAAATATCCCATGAATGTTTTATTCTTTATTTTAGCAATTTCATTTAATAATAATTAATTTTTCGCAGTTTTGATAGTAATAAAATGTACATCTTTGGCGACAAGGCTTGTTGAGACTAGTCAACTGTTTGTACATTTTGACTTTGTTTTCAACAATATATGTTCCTAAATATGTAAAACTGCATTATCTCATAACTGTGGAAATCTTAAAACGTTTATATGTTTTTAAACATGCGATATGATCAATCGGGTCATCCATTCCATATGTTTATTATGAATGAATAATGACAGTCACCTACCCGTTTTCAATTATTTTCTAACAAACTGTTACCACTCTATGGCATATCTTGATAATAAAAAAATAGCGACAATTCTTTTAAGTATATATGATATTTTAAATACTTTTCCTTGACTGTCAGTAATGACTTCTTTCCTTCCTTATTGTGTTGTGTCGGCATAATTAACTTAATGTCATTATAGACGGGTAATGATTCTTAAGTCTGCACATTTTATACATGCCTACGTAATTTTTTTAAGTACAGCCATGTTCATAATTGTATTTTTCTAATCAAAAACATAATACAAATAAAAGAGAGTGAATTTCAATTATTGGTTTGATACGCGTATAAATCAAAGCACGAATTCAATCATTCTTGCTTCTCATAAGAGAAATCCGTTTTTTGTTTTCGGTTGAGATTCACTATGTCATGTTCACCGGATAATTAGTTACGCTCTTTGGGTGGTAGAATGTGTCCACATATTGACAACGTCATTGCATTGTGGTTTTAATCAAATCTGGGCCACAAAATGAAAAGACTACCTGCCCTTTTGTAAGTACAGCATTTGATTTTGAATTCAATTATCTTTTATTTCAATATAAATAGGATTAGTCAGAGAATAAAAACCGTATCTTGGTTACTGGCAAACAAACTAAAACTATATAGTTTCTATTTATTTTCCATAACTTATATATTTTGATAGTATGTGGCATAAACTTAATCTGCTACAAATATAACAAACAAAGCTTGTGCGAACCAAGAATTTTTGTCTTATTTCAAAACTATCACCAAAAAAACGAGAGTGAACCTCCATCTTAGTTTTTATCGAACAAATCTAAGACAGGTCTAGTGGTTAGCTAATCGTCTTTGCTACTAAGAAAGCATTTAATCCCGGACCCTCTTTGTGATCCCGGGAATTTTTGGTCATCGATTTTAAAACCCCAGGAATTTGCGAATTTCCCAAGACGAAACGACGTGAGACCTTTATTTTTTTTACGCCTTCTCAAAATTTCAAATTCAAAATGTCAGGAATTTACGGATTTCCCACCCGAAAATGAAACGCCGTGAGACTTTTTTCTTCCTTTTTTAAGCTGTTCCAGGATTTGCAATCCGGGAATTTACGGGATTCCTAAAATAAACCAAACTTTACACCTGCATTTTTTTTAGCCCTCGCTTAACTTTCTCTCATTTTCTGAATCCCGAAATTCTGGGATTAGTACTGTCACGATCCCGAAATTTTTGGATCGCAGAATCGGGTGGGAACCGAATAGCTGGAAGGTAATTTAGACTTTTATAATGGAATAGAAATCTAAAAATCGACTAAAAAATCAATTTACGAAACTATTCATGGTGGGATTTGAGCACATAGACACAGCAACCGAAGTTAATTACGTTGGCCGCTCGTCTACAAACTCGATCTATTGATATAACTGAATCAACAGTCTGTGTAGACATAGTCAGAAGCAATATACTTATAATTTACTACAGAACTACTAAATAAACGATTTAATAATGATAAGTAAAACATATTTTAAAAGGTTGTTTGCTTGAGCGATTCTGTTATATTTTTTTTTTAAATAAATTACATTATCCAATTGTTTCAGATATTATAAAACCTTGCCACGAGTAAGTAGTAAACGACAAAAATTTCCAGACGCCCGCTCTTACATAACAAAAAAGATGGTAATGCGGAAAATTCTATACGATTTTACACAGATAATGTAAAAATACTTCTGTGTTTTATTTGTTTTTTGTTTTATTCAAATACATGAGCTTCTATAGTGTTTATTTTACTTTGTTTATTTTACTTTGATGATTGAGAAAACGACTTTCCAAACGAATAAAACTATGTTTGCAGATAAAGTATTACGTTCTATTAGAAAAACATAGTAAAAATATTGTCTTTAAAAATAAAAAGAGACTAATAGGTGTTATAAGAAAAAGTTAGGTTACACTATTCCGGGTTTTAATGGGGGATGTTTTTGTACGAAAGTTCGTTGATGTATTGATAATCAAGATTTAATAAAACTGTGCGTATTTGGATCAAAGCCCGTGGACATTGCAATTAAAAAATGAACATTCACGAACATAGACCACATGACTACAGTAACGGCAGACAAAATAACCACTTAATAATGTGAAAAATACAGTACACATAATTAATTAATCAATGTGCACTTCTTTCATTGTTTCGTGAAAGCACAGAATGCTTTGCACAATACTCACTCAATCGCATGTGAATATTATGTTTATGAATATCGATTGTTGTAAACAGGGCTGTGGAGTTGTAAAGAAATTTAACTTGGACTCCAACATTGACCCACAATCCGACTTTGACTCCTAGTTTAAAAATATAAAATTTTATCTCAGCAATTTTCCACAGTGTGTCGCTCTAATATCGATTTCACAATAATATAACAGGCTTAGATATTGGTATTGGTTTGGATAAATAAAAACGAGACATATACCTACATTGTGAGAAATTTTACCAACATATGACAAAATGACACAGATATAAATACTTTATTTGTCAAATCTACATACACCCTCGCTATTGATGTAGTTACTTTACACGTTCATTATTATACAATGTATTTTTTTATTTATTTGATTAATTGAATTAAGGGTGAGTATAATAGTTTACAGCGACACGTATGGTTAAGTCAAATGATTAAGTGACTTATTTACAAATACTCGTGTAATTGATAAAATCTAGCTAAATAGGATTTTTAAAACATCTCAATTCATTATTATATTGTAATAACATTTGTCTGTTAAAAGAATAGAATAATAAGGAATATTTAACTCAACTAGGTTTTAAAATTTAGATTTTATCAATCTCACGAATATTTCTAAATAAGCCACTTAACAATTTGTCTTAATTATAGTTGACACTGTGGACCATTGCACTGACCCTTAAGGAAGGGGTATTAAAAGAAGTCGGAGTCATTCGTTTTTTTACGATCTCACCCCTGCGTATAGCAGATTGAGGTACACAGTCAACATTCGTGCTCAAGTACAGTAAGCTTCGAATTTAATTACGTTCATGACCAGGCGATAAGTTTTCCTCGAGGGAAAATCCCAACGCCAGTTTTCTCGCTTTTCCTTACACTAAATTATGTTGCCTGATGTTTCCAAATTAGTGAAATGTACATAAGTGACTGCGGTAAATGGATTTAACTTGTTACAAAATTAGTTTCGCAAATTGAGCTTGTGCTATGTTAATTCATTAAACACTAACACAAAACTTGGTACATTATAATAAAACTATGTGTTTGATAACTTATGGTAGACGAACATACTATATAATATTTTAGACAAAAAATCTGAATATGTTAAAAATATTATGTATTATTTAAGAATTGGAGTATGTTGCATAAACAGTATACATGTGAATGAAACAGCTTTGAAGCTCACTCATAACTGAAAACATTTTGGTGTGTCAATCTTATAACAGAGGAGAGCAAATTTTTAAGATGAAGGGACACATTAAAGAATTCATAATTAACGGCGGGCCGCATTTCTCTTTTCAGATATACAGTAAGTCAGTGTTCGTCAACCTGTGGTCCGCGGACCGGAACCGGTCCGTAAGAGTTTATTACCAGTCCCTGAAAACTTTTCCGCTTAAATTTTTCCTCAATACAGTAAATAGTATATATTAAATATAATACAATTTGTATCGAAAATTGTATTACAAAGTAGATTTCACACTAAAAAATAAAATTTTATTAACTTTTTTTTATTAAATTTTATTAAGGACACACCAGTTTAAAGAAAGATAAAGAAGCAGCTCTCAGAAAATGTTAGACCAGCTTTCTATTGCAAGAACTCTTTAGGTAAATTATTGATAAATAATAAAGATGTTATAGATAATAAAAACAAATCTGGGATTTATAGATTGCAGTGTAGTGATTGTCTCAAATTTTATATTGTTAAAACTGCTAGAACCTTAAATATAGGAGTGGCTGAGCATTTAGCCGCTTTTCGCTTAAAAAAAAGATACTTCCACCTTTGCCAATCATTTAATTCTTGAAAACCATACGTTTAATTTTGACTCAGGTATTGATTTGTTACATACTAACAGGGGCGAGTTTAAATTATTTTACCAAGAAATCTTAGAGATTAATCGAGCTCAGCTCAACAGTTTGCCAATTTCAAACGAGAAATACTATCTACCAAATTCTCCATTGTTGTACCCCTTTTAAATAATTGTCATTTTATTAATAATTCAAGCACTTGCTATCATTAAATATTAATTCATAGGCTTAAAAACAAATCAACTCATTAATAATAGGTCGGATAAAACCCTAGATTTATTTTAAACATTCCTATGTTATTATCTGGTCATTAATATTTTCAAAAAATCCCCATAATTATAACAAACCCACTTAATCCATTGAAAATTGTATACATTCAATTTTCGCTAATTTACATTTTAATAGCCTTTTAACTTAGTGATCTACTTATATGTTTGTGTATAAACGATACAAACTGTTTACTACGCGTCAATTCAAGTACATCCGTGCACTTGGAATGCCTGAAGATGCCGAAAGGCGAAACCCGGGTCGTTAGCGACAAAACTCATGGAAAAGTACAAAATTCAAACAATTCAAATTTGATATTGAAATTCCATCAAGCACCCTCAGTCGAAATACTTAATTTATTAACTTTAATGGTTAAAATTCTTTGTAACATTGAATTGACTTTTCAATTTCTACTTTTAAAATGTATTATCCGTACAAGCAAACTCTTGACTTTCACCGAGTTTCTTTCTGGTATCCTGGACGCAAGTCGAAACGTTCATACGTCGAATTTCATAAAAATAATAAAACTTTAAAAATAAATCTAATATAATATGGCATTAAGAATAAATATAGATAGCTCTACAAACGTTCATTTTTTACATTTATATGGGTCACCCGCAACTAAATATTAAATTATAAAATATTTGACAGAAACTGGAGATTTTTTTACTAATACATACTACGTCGTAAGTCTATCAATATTTTTTTCAATTCTGATGATACTTCTGGTAAAGATTATCAACTTAGTTTCAATATTAATCAATTTACGGTTCTAATCAAATACCATTTCGTTATTTTACTAGATTATAATACAAATTAATAAAATTTCGGAACCTATAATATATTAGGTTATTTGAATTACCTTTCGGTATAAATTTTTAACTAATGGTGATTTAAATGCTCATATTAAGCCAGTTATACAATAATACTGTCCCAAAAGAATGACACACTCCGTTATCAAATTCTTTTAAGTATTTACCCCCATTTAATACTTAGCGATAGCTTTCCATTAGTGGAGTAAATTATCGTTAAGAAATAGAGTTTTTTTTGTAACGAATCGTCTGCTACAACAAAATGGGAGATCGCTTTTGTATTAATTTATTTTTAACAAAAATCACAATAAAATTAAGTAATTTCAATTTTTTTTACATTTTTTTAAAACTTTAACTTTCTTACATTTAATTTTTTTGCCTTGTAAGTAACGTAAAATGTTAGTTCACTAAAACAACTATTTTTTAACTATGTCCGCTCCCAATATAGAGCATATGGGCTTATCATTGAGTTTATCTTAACACAAGTTTTTTTCTACGAGAATTACTTGTTACTTAGATGCTCAACCTCTCTTTTTTTCGAAGAGTATATATAGAAAGTATAGAACTAAAATATGACTAGAAGTTGACTAATCACTCCCACTACACGCCGTAATTTTAGGATTTGATAGGTGGGGGAGAGTCTTTAGACATCACAAACATCTATACTTCAAACAGAAGTCGATGAATTGATTGAATGTTATTCGCACTGGGACTGAAGCCAGCGACGTTGACCACTGCGTTACAGACCCTGTGAACTGTCATGTTAAATGACCGATATTGTATCAATCAGATGGAGTGTTTCTGAGGACAGGACTAATGGTTAGATAACTAATTTTGCTACGTCCAGTTATTTTAGGATTGGAAGGGCAGGAGGGAGTTATGAGTTTGAGTGGACATGAATAAAAAAAAATCGAATGTTACACATCTTGGTAACCATGCTTTTACTTCATAATATTGGTAAAAATATAATTCTATAAATAAATATTTAAGTGTTCAATCTTTTAAATCAACAAAAATTTTGAATATAAATCATCTAAGTCAGCGATTTCCAACCTCGGAGGCGCGCCTCCCTGGGAAGGCGTGGGCTATTGCAAAGGGAGGCGCGAACAGTCCAAAATATTTATTTACTCTATAAAACGTGTCTTTATTACTATATGAAATATAGGATAAGGAGGCGCGAAGATATTTTTTCTTCGTAAGGAGGCGCAGTAACATAAAAGTTGGAAACCACTGATCTAAGTCATAAAGTTGTATGGCTTACAGATATATGGATTTAATTTATGAGAATGGTGGTATAGCCACAATATGCGACATTTGTAGTAAAAATAGTTATTGGTACGTGTATTATAAATAGTTAATGGCATTGTTTTATAGCAGTGATGACGAACCTTTTTGAGGAGTGGGTCAAATTTTGCTCATTATTTTTTAAATAACGTGGGTCAGTGTCCGACTCGCGGGTCATAGGTTTGCCAGCGCTGTCTCGACGAGACACGACTCAGTATTGAATATTGACAGATTACCTGTATCTATTTGCATGGTGGCCATATCAATCAGGGGAAGATTACTGTTTATATATTGCAATCGGAATAAAAAAATGCTTGTATTCTATTCTAAATTCTAAACCACACTGTAATGTATTAATTTAATTTGTATTTGATAGAAGATGGTTACTTCAGTTAAAATATAATTATTCGTTTGCTTATTTAATATAGAGACTTTACGTATCGGCTGTGGAAAGACACAGGACGTAACCCACAGTTTTTTTTAATAATCACAATTGATACAAATCGATATATGTTATATCAAAATTATGTTAACTAAAAATGCCAAATAAGTATTTAAATTTAGTTTTTAGATTTAAAGAAGAAGGGCCTGAAAAATTACAACAAAGAAAAAAGATGTTTTGGTAAAAAAATAAATTTGAACTATTTTGATTTTGTACACGTCCATAAATTTTGTCGATAACGACCCGGGTTTCGCTGTTCGGCATATTCTGGTTGTATCAAGTGCACGAATGCACTTGATAAAATGCGAAACCCAGGTGAAAGGCGAAATACGGGTCGTTATCGACAAAATTTATGGAAGTGTACACAATCAAAATAATTCAAATTTGACATTAAATTTCCATCATGCACTTCTAAATTATTAAATTAAAAAATTGAAATTCTAAATTTTAAAAAAAAATACTCAACAGTTTATAATTAGTGTTCGTGTACTTAAACATAATTTTCACTTAATATTTTACTTTGTTTGTGGCTTCTGTAAAGTTTTTTTGTGTGGGTTACGACCTTATAATCTTATAACATAGTCGAATGGAATTTGTCGATATTCGGTCGTTCAGCTACCTATTTTGTGAGAGTAAATATAAAAGAGATAGTCTTCAAATTGGGAGTCAATCCGTGATCCCCACGTCTTAAAATTGTGACAAAGATCAACTATAAGTCTAGCTAAAAATAGCCCGCGTTGTGTCAGGATATTACAAAATTTTAAGTAAACTTCTTGATTGCTGGTTGTAAGTTATTATATTACGAATATATTTTAAGATAATGATTCAACTCACGGAGTAACGATTGTTGCTTGTTACTTGTTACACATCCCCGTTTCCTGACAACGCGCATTATGTAAACAACAAATTATTCAAACTGTCTTTGAGCAATAAAAAAAACGACAAAAGATGCAACTCTAACGACTTTTGCATTGCTAATGACCGGGGCACCTTTTTAATATTACGTCCGCGCATAATAATTATTATTAATTACCTACCCAAAGTCATAAACAATGAATAAGGGGAACAAAAAAAAAATACGTAAAGAAATCTCAACATTGTTACCATTTCAGAAGCAGTTAAAATGTTCTACTGTGAACTTACATTCTTTTTGACAAGTCTTTAGGGCATCGTTTTATCTAGGGCTGTATCAAAATACATTATCAAAAGAGGCATGACAAATTACAGCTAGAAATTGAAATTTAAAAATGAAGTAGAACCTCGATAATCTGGACTTTTATTGTATGGGTTATCGGCTAAAAAACATTTTTTTTTTTTTTTAATTAAAGATAGAATTCTATACAAAAAGGATCTTATCTAAAAACATTTTTTGCTTAAAACATAAAAACATGTTGAAATGTGTATATCTCCCTTTTTGTAACTAGACGCTTCAATGATGGTGTCTCAAAATTATCGAGAAAAACCAATAAATTAATAACAATGTGTCAGAATATGATTTAAAAAAATTACAAAACGATGGTTGTTTAACGAATGATGAAATTGTCACTACGTTTCAATCTTTGCAACACAGATATCAATATACTGGCACGTCCTGTAGGCATAGGCGAGTAGGCAGTTGCCTGGGGGCGGCCAAGTCCTAGGGAGCGGCAAATGGTCACAGTTTTTTTCTTAATGACTGAATATTTTTGAAACACGATTTCGATTAAGAATAAACATGATGCCTCAATGTCTTTAATAAAAAAAGTGAAGAGAAAAATCAATTTCAACGGCAATAGTATTATGACTGATGGTTTAACAGTTGTTGAATTGATCGCGAAAATCTTCTTTAAATATGACATTTACCTCAGCACTATAGGCGGCAGATAATTTTAATTCAAAAAAAAATATTTAGAAAAATGGTAAGAGCACTATTTTAAACTTTGCCTGGGGACAGCACATATCCTAGGAACGTCACTGCCAATATACATATTATTCTGAAGTCTTATTTAGTCGATGTAATGTGGTTGTTTAGTAGTATGCAATTTTGCACATCCCTAATTAACAAAATAAATCTGTTATTTTATATTTATTCATGGAGGTAGATACTATGTATGTAGTGGTGATGTTAACAGGAAAATGAGATAGTAAATTTTGTTCCGACGTGTCATAAAAGTGCGATCCTGCATTGGATTTATTTATTTATGAGGTGAGACCAGTCACATCATAGTAGTTAAATATTTTTCATGGAATATTTTATTTTTACAAGATAATGATATGCACCGACATAGATTATGAAGTCAATGATCAATAAGAATGCAAGAGATATAAGAATCCTTTACTGCTATATGAACGTATACATTTTATTTTATTTTTTAACAGTGTCTTTCCGTTTTTACATGGAATTGGGGGAATATTTAAAAAAGCTTCACTGCAAGTCTACTTTATTGGAATACTGGTAGATATCCATTTTTATGTGGTTTAACTCTGGATAGAAGTAAATCATATATAGATTCGGCAGTAACTTTTTGGAAGTTAATTTGTAAAGTAAAATTAAATTTTATAACTCTATTATTCTACGTGTGTTACAATATGTGACACGTGACTAGTTTAGACATAGTACTATCAATATTTGTATCTTCCAGTAAAAAAGGACAAAAGACAGACTTTTTCTAGTTATTATAAGTATTAGATTTTTTTTTTAGTTTATTTGTAAACATTCCGTTGTTATATTCTGATGATTCTTCTCAAAGAGGCGAAACACGTGTCACATTTTGTAAAACAACTAGTGGAGTAACAATGTTATGCAGTTTAGTTTTATAATACATTGTATGTATTAATTGCAGCGCTATTAAATCGTCTATGTTAACAATTTAATAACACATGCTGGTATTCACTCATTAAGCATTTAAGCATGAAACACGTGTCACAGTTAGTAACATAATACGTGGAATAATCAAAGTTAATTTAAATTTTCTATTAAAATGAACTTCCACAAAGTTACCGCCGAAACCATCGAAAGTACTGAAATACGTAGTAATAAAATAAAAATCAATGCGTTAATAAAACATTACCTTAGGCATAGATCATCTCAACGAAAGAAGGCATCATAAACATACGTACGTGTACAAGATTTAGCTGAAAAATCGAAATCTTACATTGTCAAGAATGTAAATCTCTAGAATAAAGCTTTTGATTCTAACGAATTCATGAAATGAACATTGTCTATAATCTTAAATATATATGTTTATGAATAACGTATACACAGTGTCATTTTGTTGTTAGCCTATTGGAACGAATAAACATCATGCCATTTTTCGACCTCTGAACAAGGTTTTTTCTTAGAACAGTTTCTAGATAATATTACTTCAAACTATAATCAAGTTACCCCAAACCAAAACAAATAAAATATATGTCAAAATAATAAAACAAAAGTGAGGCGAGACTAGTCTTTTCCCTTTTCAATAAATGTCTTGACCTTTTCAGCGGCACTCATTTGTTCCGATAAATCTGACAAAATAACGCAGTAAAAACAAATGAAAGACGCTCATAGAGAGACTACAAAACGGTCGTTATGAGATAAAGCTATTAGCTTGAAACATTTAACGGAATGACTCATCTCACTTCGGGAATTTTCAAGGAATTTAAATTGGTTCACGTGGGGAATATAGATTATTTGAATTTTGTCAAATTAGTTTAAACTGCTTAATAGATACAACGTCATATTAGTCTGCGTGTCTGTTAGCAGGGGTGGGATAAAGGGGGCCCAAAAAGGCTCGCTCGAGCCCTTTGTTATTTTTTTAATTATGCTGGCGAGCCCCTTATTAAAATATATTTTAGGATTAAACCAGATTCTAACGTCAATTTCTTTCATGTATTACTATATACCAGGAGTCGTCAACCTTTCCACTATATTTCAATCCAGTATATGGGTGAAAAAAATTCCAAGAGAAATTTAGGAAAAAAAACCCCCACCGCCCACCACGGAAACCTTTACCACCCACTAGTGGACGATACGGACCAGGTTGACGACCCGTGCTATATACTTGAAAGTATATTGTTCTGAAATATGAAATTGGATCAAAAATAATAGTACTGATTTCTACGTCAATCATGGAACCCTTTAAGCTTGCAAGATAGGTTGCTTGATAAGCTAGTACGTTTTCAGATATTGACATTAATTATTTTAATATAAGTATATAATCGATTGGCTAAAGAGTTATCGTGTATGATTTTATTGGAATAATAAAAAATCCACCCCTTATCCAGAACTCTGAGATTAAGCGAGCCCCTCGTTAACATATTGGCAGCCCACCGCTGTCTGTTTATAGTAGTTGATTTAACAGATATAACAATTGGTATACAAACAACGGATAAACCACTTTTTATGTGTTAACTATGAATTATTGGTGAATGACATTTAAATATTACGTTTGTATGTTTTTTTTTTACTTATATCGTGTTTGCACGATTTTCTTGACTTAACGTCGATGTTTTTGAAACGATTTGTTCAATGTTCATTTTCTCGATATCAAAATAAAATAAGTCGAATGTCTCTTATCAAATCTTGCAGTGTTTCTAAAAAAATCTCATATAAAATAGTATGTATGCCCGGGTTAACGCGAGCACCTTTTTAAATTTGACATAAGCCGGCGAGCCCCTTGTTAATGCCAAAAAAAGTATTTTAAGCTCAATAACATTTGACGTAGAATGTAGATTAATTAAGGGTGGGTAAATATTTTGGCCGTCGGGCCACATTGGGGATAAAAGTTTGGCCGCGGGTTAAATCATCTTGGAAGAAATTTCACGTAAATTATTAAGGAATTCCACGAATATTTTAAACTGATTATATAATGATTATTAAATTCTACATTAAAATTCCTTACATTTTTTTCAAATTTTAAAATTAACTGCTACTTTTACTGTCATAGGAATTTCATTTTTAGCCTTTTTTAATTATCTAACAGACATAAATTTCAATGTTGAGTTAAGGGCGTGGTAAAGAACTCATAAATTATTAAATTATTGAAGAATTTGTAGCAAAAAAGCAAGCTTTTTCATTCTTTCATTTATGACACTTCGATAATGACAAGGGTCAGTTCAACCTCTTCTTTCTCTATTTAGACTAGTAATTATAGCTTAAGACACGAGAATAATTATTAATTAGATTCGACAAAAGCAATTAAAATTCGACCATTGATGAAATTTATTCATGAATTCCACATTCCATTGCGTAAATTCTTGTATAATATTAAATTTGTGTTGATAACTATGCATTCAAGACAAACTGAAAGTAACGAAAACCTACAGAATTATCGTAAACTTATGTAGTATGTATCTTTATCGGCATGTGCTTTTAACTATTGACTTCCATGTTTGTTGTCACATGTTATATAATTAAAAACTAAAATTAAGTGAACTGGAGGTGATGTAATAAATAAATACAAGAAATAAAAAAGGCACTAAGTACCAAAAAAATAATTGAGTATTAGATTTCCTGTATACATATGTATATTCTATTACAGTCAAAGTATGCACTTATTTAGTGTATAAATTAACTAGTCAATGAATACTGTGTGATCTGTATTTTACTGTCCTCTGAAATTAAACGTAACCTAAAAAAATCAACGTCTTGTTGTCATTCTCGCCTACTTTCCATTCAACATACCTAACATAAGCAGTAATATAATTTCAACTTTGACTAGCGCTTGTCAGTTTACTAAAATAACTTAAACTATAATGTCATTTCTACTCAATCTACCGCTCGTTAGTGAGTTTATCCACTTACTAGTTAATTGAATTATCATATTGAGTGTGAATTGTAATGATATAAGCTTCAATCAAAAATGCCAGTTAATGTATACTTTCACTAGTAAATGTATAAACTGACGAGATTTCACACTTTAACTGTGACATGAATACAATATACAGGCAAAAGGGTAGATATTATTAAAATAGTGAAAAAAAACTAAGTGTCTCATACATCAAATTAAAATATAATGTCCGCTCCCAATGTGCAGCATTTTGACTCCTAACGGAGTTTATTTCAATATAAGTTTCTCTACGAGAATTGATTGCTGCTTAATGAATCCAAAGAGAGTAGGAATATAAGAATAGGGCTGGGACAGGACTAGCGGTAAGTTAACCTTTCTCGCTACACCCCATTTTTAGATTAGGATGGGTGGTAGAAGAGAATCCAAGACCACACAAACATCCATGCGTTCAAGCATCCTAGTACAGTTGATTCGTGAATTTCATTTATGTTATACCAACCGTTACAACCAAGCACAATAATTATGTATACAGTAACAAGAGTATAAGAGACCCCCTTAATTAGTTAGTGTCAAGATTATAATAAATTTAAGAATAGCCTCGCAGGAACAACACAAATGGATAAATCTTTTTTACCAAACCAAAGCTTACTTCAAGCTGTTTATTCTGAGATTATTATAATCATCAAAAAATTGTATTTTGTTTGTGACACGTTTTCACCAGAAAGCTTAGTAGATTTGATTCGACAAACTAAATTGACATTCATGAGGCCATTTCTTACTATAAGGCAATTTGTGCTCAAATAAACAAAATAAATATTTATATCCTTGTACCTCAGTTTGTTCAGCTTTCAAAAATAATGAAAAAATCCTTGGGTGACCTTTGATAAAATTATTTTCTGGGTAGGCGCATTATAAAATAAAATGGTATCACAAAATTAAATTTATGAGCCCCTCCGCGTCTAGACACCTTTACGACTGTTGGTTTTAACTTATGATTTGATTTATAAGAAAAACGTTTGTAAAACTTTCAATGTAGGTATTTAATTTTTTTATACCAATACGATTTAAATAGACTTATATATTTACGCTTTCTTCGTGTAGAGTTTTATTTTGTTCTCTCTGAATAAATAAATGTTCTTTGGTGTTAATCTCGTATTGTCACTCCATCAGATATAACCAGTACATTCTACGTGTCGCTTTATTTTACCAAATCACCGACGCTTTCCTTATTGATTTCACGATAGTAAAAAAAATATGAAAACTTTCATTGCAACGTTTTATTTAAATAAAAATAATTATCAATTCAGGCGTTTGGGATCAAAACTCATTATTTACATTTATTTTTATTTATTTAACATTGCATAAGATTAACAAATTTTGTATTGAAAATCCACCATGCACCTTCAGTCGGAATCTTAAATTATTATACAAACTTTTTCCTAAAAAAAAAAAAAAATTAAAACTAGATTGAGTCAATAAAACACCAGTTTATTTAATTCGTCTTCGTGTGCTTCAAGGTTTTATAAATTTCATATTTAGACTTTTTTCCAATAATCATTAAAAATGTTTTTTGTACCTTCTGTTCATATTATGCTCCGCATCGGAAAGGGACAAGGTGGGCTGAAGGAGGCTCGAAGGGGATCGCGCAAGCCCCTTGTTAAATTTGAGTAAGGCCGGCGAACCCCTTGTTAAAGTATCAGATCAACAATAATTGCTTTAGATGGTTTTTATGTAATATGAAACAAAAGAATAAGTAACATTCGGAAACTTCTCGTTAATTGAGTCAATAAAACACCAGTTTATTTAATTCGTCTTCGTGTTCTTCAAGGTTTTATAAATTTCATATTTTGACTTTTTTCCAAAAATCATCAAAATTTTTTTTTGTACCTTCTGTTCTTTATGTATGGCTTGTCTTTTTAATTTTCCACAGTCGCATATTATGCTCCGCATCGGAAAGGGGCAGGGGTGAATTGGAGAGGCTCGCTCGAGCCCCTTGTTACATTTGAGTAAGGCCGGCGAGCCCCTTGTTAAAGTCTCAGATCAACAATAATTGCTGTAGATGGTTTTTATGTAATATGAAACAAAAGAATAAGTTACATTCGGAAACTTCTCCTAAAATACATTTATTACGGGTCCATGCTAAAAAGATATCATGAGTTTTATGATTTATGTGGCAGTATATTTTTACATAATACAGGCATATTAAGTAACATTCGATTGATTTCATAATTATTGCAAATCACCTATAAGAGTGAAATATAACACCGCAAATATCTCTCAGGTTAACCGAGCCCCTTGTTAACATTTTAGCAGCCCACCGCTGGAAAGGGGCATGGTTATTTTACAATTTAATTTAACATTAGTAGTATCAATGTTTGCGATATATCATGAAGATGGCAAGTCAAAAAATATTTGTTTAAAAAAAAATATATGTAAAACAAAAACCAATGATCTGATGACCTGCGGTCTACAGACTTAATACGAAGTATCCCAAGACTATTGTTTTCTAGAGTTCATTGAGAATATTTTTACTATTTATTTCCAAATGAACTCTAATTAATTATTTTTAAGATCGAAAAATATTTCACACTGAAGTGAAGTGCATTGTTGTCAATTTTTGTTTTCATAAATAATTTAGTGTTAGTTCTTCACGAGAAGTTAAGCAAAAGGCTGCGTGCATAAATCATTACCGAAACACTGTTTGCGAACTATTTATGATCAATTTATTAATATGAGAACTATCCGGTAGACAGTTATTAATTAAAAATATTCTATGTAAATTAAAACTCAGGAGAGTTTATATTAAAATCCGCAAAACTGTTTACCTATGTATGTAAAATATATTGGGAAATTATTCCCTCCTTTTGAATGAGTTGTGAATAGGGATTTTATTACCGAAAATATATAAACATACATACAAGTATTTAATTATTTCAAATATAAAACCGGTATTGCAAATATCAATACTTTATCTTACTTATCGACTGTGGAAAGGAAAAAAGATGTAACCCACACATATCAAATTTTACAGGAGGCGCAAAAAAGGTGTTTTGATGATTTTGTGACATATGCAAATTATGAATTATACACAACCTTGAAGTGCACGGAAACTTCTAAGCTGGTGTTTAATTGACATAATCTAATGTTAATTAAAGAAATTGTCTAGGAAAAACGTTTATTTCAGTCTTTTTTCTTGGTTTTAAATTTGTACAAGGTCATCTTTTTAAAACTTAAAAGCTAAATTTAGATACTAATTCGGCATTTGCAGCATGCATCCTTTTGATAGAACGTGTATCAAGTTTGATACATTGTGATTATCGACCTGTTTTGAAAATCTGTGGGTAACGTCCTTTTTCCTTTCCACAGTCGTTATCAATGTGTAATGTTCGGTATTTACATTGCTTCAAATCAGTGTTGCTATAATTTTTCGATTCCTTTTTTTATTTGCTTAAATGTACATAGTAAAAAGAAAATGTGTTTACTTAGTATTGTAATAAAACTACATCTCCAAACAATAGTTATATGTTATCATATTTTAAAAAAAAATGTAACTACACGAGTTTTATTGCAGAAGAATATGCAACTGTGAAGATATGACTGCTCTGATAAACAAATTTTAATGTGTCATTGTTTAAAATTTAAAAGTTTGCACGCGGAAGAGCTTAAACGACTTAAAGCTCATTAGAGTAATTTAGAAACGTCTTCACGCGAGTTGTGAATAAATTATCTTACGTACAGAGTCGGTTGAAGGTATTATAAAAACCAACGTGCGAATCATTACTAAAAATTCAAGTTTAACGCAATTATTATAAAATACTACCGTTCCCACTATGAAATGTCTATTACCATAATTGAGTATGTGAATTTTATTTATTTTAGAGCTGTTTTGTTTGTTATGTATATACTGACTGACTCAATGAAAATAAAATGTTTTTAATTTTTTTCATTGTCTAAGTATTTATTTGAAACAACTTTATAATAAGTAAGTGTTTTTTTGAACAAAACAATCAGCTATTTCCAAGTAATATTTAGCTGATATTTTATTTTTTATATCAATCACTATACAGAAATAATTTTGAAAAATTAAATGACATACATGATTATACAATAAAAAAAATGTACCAAAGAATTGTTTTTAATAACATCATACCTTCGGGATACTGGCAAAACGAATTAAGTCAAAGAATTATAATTGCAAATATTTAAATTTACACTTTATATTCTGAAAAAATAAGTTTAGCCATGTTTTGTGTCTTTTCTTCAAATAATTTGAAAGTTATATATATCAAATCAATTCAAATTGAATGTATTATTGGCAAAAAAACTATAAATTACTTAAAGCTTTTGTTTATGTGAATCGAATTCGTTAATCATTGACGAATTTCGTGTAGTTTAGAGAACGATAATATAAGTTAACGTGCAAAAAAAAGAGATGTTAAAATTTCATGATTATCGATTATTTCATAAAAAGCTTTTTTGACTTATCGCCTCCTTTATACCGACGATTCTTAAATCGTTTTTTCGTTATATATACACAAAACTGAAAGCAATAATAATTTATTTTGCATTCTTAATTTTCGACACATGAAAATATATATATATATATTTAATCCACTTACAAAAATATGCATATGAATATCATAAATCGTATTATTTTTCCATAATAATGCATAATGTTGACAAAAGCGTTTTTGAAAATAATTTGTTTAACTCGTCAAAAGCCGGATAAAAGATATAACCATAAAAATTGATAAAATGTATTATTATATAAAGTGACATTTCTAGCACGAATCTTGGTGTGGCGGACCTTGGCGCGCAGGATTGGAAGCCATAATTCTAACTTCCATTATTTCAGTAAATTTGCAATTTTAGGAATAATCTCTTATAATATTGAAATTTAAAATTGTCTTAATATTTTTTTATGTGTTTTAAACTGTTATTTATATGTATGCTCGCTCTAGTCATTTTATAAGCACAACTTTGGACGTTGGGCTCGTCATGAAATGGTTTATTTTAATTATGATGTGTTTAAGGTTCTGATGACGGCCCTGGTTTGATTATGATAATATTTTTCCCGCGAAAGTGCATTCCTTTTTATCGCTCACAACAAACAAATAATAATAGTTGTAGAGTTTATTGTAGATAGTTTATTATGACATGGGGTGGGTCGTGGTGCGTCAACTGACAGCGCCATTAAAAAAACACTCTTATCTTCTCCTTCATGGAACGTTAACTTTTCTTCTGAACGACATATAAAATGCTTGTAAATCATCATCAACAATGTAAAATTACTACGAAATAATAGTTTGAGTATCGTTTTATTATTTGAATAAAAGATATCGTCTGTAATATTTATTTTACCTGTACAAAAAACTCTTTGAGAAACATCCCGCCATGACGACATACAACCAAAGTCTCACGTTTAATTTAATTAAAATATTTTAATAAAAATCCGATCACAATTAGTAGTAAGGTTTTTAAAATGCTCTATGTCAAAAGTCATTAAAAACTTAAATATTTAGATAAAATAACTAATTATATCGGAATAATACAACTCTTCGGATATTAGATTTTAATTGTCTCTTTTGAGTTGCGGTAGAGTTTGCTCTATGGCAGCGGTCGCCAAACTACGGCCCGCCGAAGATTTTCATCCGGCCCGCGAATAGTCCTGAATTTTTGCATAGAAATAATTCATATAAGAAATATAAATTTTCATGATTTAGTTGTGAATTTACGACAACTATGTATTTCAAATCATCAATTGTCTTACAACTATCTGGTAGGGGACTCAAAGTGAAGGAAGTTGGATAGAAATTGGAGGTGAGACGACCAGATGTTCGTTTACTCAAAAATTTCTCGAATATTCTCATTTATTGAAATTCTAAGAAGGGCAAACATTTGTTTACATTCTAATTATTCTGTAACCACATAAAATGAAATAAATTCTGATTGGGTTCCAATAAGAATTTATTTGTCGTCCGGCCCCCTTTGTTTTTAAAAAGTTCAATCCGGCCCGCTTCTCAAAAAGTTTGTTGACCCCTACTCTATAGTATTCAAACCTGCGGAATAATTCAAATGTAATTAAACTTTTTTCGAATTTGAGAAAAAAACAATATTTCAGTTGTGGCCAACGAGGAAGGGTAATCAATAGATTCTAACAACTTGTTGCCACGACTACCTAATATTTTTTAAGTACGGCTAAAATAATACAATAATTCTGATAAATATTTACTACTATCGAAAACACATGTAATAGACCATTTATTTAACTTAAAAGGAATTCTTTAGTATGTATAATGAATGTACATGTATAGTGAATTTTTCAGCTTTCTGTGTAAATTAACCTTTATCACTTTTAGGGTCTTCACTGTCAATACTTTGAGAGGCATTATATTAAGAAAAACACAATACTCTTTTGTATTTATTCCCACTTTTATTTACCGGTTTATTTCAATTTATTTTTGTACAAATAACACTGTTAAATTATATTTATTATTAGTTTATACTGGTCGCTATGAGCAAAACTGGTCCTGATCTTGGTAAATAAAAGTGGAAATAAGTACAAAGGAATATTATGTTTTTCTTAATAAACCGTTGACCCACATATAAATGTATTTTTTTGTTTTTAAAATCTGTTATCAATGTTTGATATGCCAAACGTGTAGTCTTGCGCATTTCTGAATGACTCCACTCAATCCAATGGTAATTAAAACGACTCCTACAGTGATGAAATAAACAAACCCCAAATATTGAAGTGTTGAATGAGAGGCAAGTCGCATTGATCGAGCAATGTGTTAACCCTCCAAGGACGAGCGTGACCATATGGTAACAGTAAACACCGTTGTCTATTGATCCCACTATTCATCTTTTTTCTACCTGAATATCGTTGATTTTACTCATATTTGGTTAAGAAGGGTACAGACTTCAGTTAATCATCAACCGCGGGGACAGAAACGGCCACCAAAAGCACATGCGATTTTTTGAATTTCCGTTTTCTTTAATGGACTTTTTGAAACTGTTAATTATTTTTTATCAAAATCTAAAATTATTTACAGTTATTTTGCTAATATATTGAAATTATGTTGATCTAAAGAGGTTAAAGAGGTAGCTATATTTCAACCCCGAATGTTTGCGAGCCCATACGCTCACTTTTGTCCTTACAACTGTCCGTACACAATATTACACGGTAATAAAAGGATGAACATGATCATATAGTCATGCGGGGTTTCTATACAATGACTTGGCGTTTTTTTTTTTTAATTTTATTAGGAATAAAAGTTATGGCTAAACAAATATTTTTTTTATCGAAAAAAAGCTCTCGTCTCTGGAGGGTAAATTACCGTTCTTTGGTTGCTGCTGCAGAATTAATTATAAGCTGACGTCATTTTGTAATGACAAATTGAGATTTATTGAAACAATAGGGCTCGGGACGCATGTCCACAGAGCGCGGACGGTGCGTAAAGATTTGCGATCTGCGCCGGCAATAAATTAACGTGTCCGCCATGATGAGCATAATGACTGCCTTCCGCGAATATTATTAATAGCTGTCCATGTTTTTTGCAATTGTTTTAATGTTATAAAACAGAGGTACGTCGGGCGCAATTTAAATATTATTCTACTCCAACAATGTATGAAACGTGGCACGTTGTAAAATAGATGCATCATTGTAATAATCGTCGTTTTATGGATGCAGTTTCACATTGCGTTATAATTATTACTTTGATTTGTAAATAAATAATTACGCTTATAGTCACTGTGTGATCACATTAATATAACTATTATCTTAATATAAATGTGAGTTTAATATTAATATTAATGAAAACCTTCTGTCCATACCGCACAACGCATAATACTAAACAGTAAACAAGACATGTTTTTGCTAACTTACTAAATAAAATAACGTAAAACATTTCTCACCAAACCTGTGGTTTTAACAAGGGTCTCCAATCACGGGATTCCATCCATTTTGTAATCTCGTAATCCCAGGATTTTGAGATTTTGGGAAACCAGCCAACCACGCAAAAAAAAATGATTACCACCAGCGAGCTAAAAAAATGTGTTTCATCTTCTTTTGTAGATTATTTTTAAATCTCTCAATTTCTGACTTTTTTCCGACAACCCTAAATAATTTGGAATTTCTCCAAGAATTTCAAACAATTGTGACCATGTTTCCAATCGCGGGATTTCGTCCAATTTTGTGATCACGAAATCTCGAGACTAATAGCACTAATCTCGGGATTTCTGGATTGAGGAAATTTGACAAAGTCACGCGAAGGCTAAAAAAATGTTAGGTTTTTTGATTCGAAAATTCTTGAAAGAGCTAAAAAAACTAAAGTAAATCCTAGTTTTTTGAAAAAGATTATTTTTTTATTGAGAATTGTCAAGATTCAATTGCAAAAATTTCTCGCTGGGTTGGAAAAATTGTCAATTCCGAAATCTCGGGATCACAAAAAGGGTGAGGATTTGATGCCCTAGTTCCAATACGATCTAATCTGTCAATGACAGAACGTGAGTCTAAACAAGCATTGTTGTCCAGCCATCATTATTGTTGTTTTATTATGTCCCTCCGTCAAGAATCGTCAATTAATAAACACCGTTCATTTTATTGCAAAATCAGGTGTCGTTTTATAAAGTTATTAATTATTATACATTTTATTATGTCTAACGGCAATATTTATTTCACCGCTGTTTCAAAATGTGCATTTTATGAACGCTAATGATAAGCAATAAATTTAATTTAACGGCAACCGCTACAACATTGTGGCAGTTTTCACGGCAAAGATGTTGCCGTTTCCTATTCAATAATCCAATTAATTATTTATTGCCACAATTGCACCGCGATGCCGGCCATAGGGGCAATTAATGGCAACTGCATGCGGCATGCACTTCCCTCACTTTTTACTGCCGTGGATTTTAATTTTGGCAAGAGGCAACCTGTATTCTAATTAATTTTATAAAACATGTCCGCTCCCAATGCGGAGCATATTATGCACTCCTAACTCCTGAATTTTTCTGCAAGAACTGCTTGCTACACAATTACTTCAACTCTTTTTTTTCTTATACATTACAATAGACAACCTTGAAGTGCGTGAAGACTAACTACACTAGTGTTTTATTTATTCATATTAATATTAATTTAAGGCTCGTTTTTTTCCGGTCAGAATTAATATTACATTGTTAAAAATTTATATTAAATGGTCATAATATATCGATCAGAATAAATAGTCATAATTCAAATGAAATAAAAAAAAAACCTAACCTAACCTAACTTAACCAAAATAGTTAGAAAATATTTTGACCGTATAATATTTTTATTCTGACAGTTCATATTTTTATTCTGACCAAAAATTGATTTAAATTCTGACCATTTAATTTGTTCTCTTACATTAATAAGTTGTTTGCAAAAAAACTTTAGTATCCTTTATTCTTGGTCGTGATTTTTACAGCATCTTCTTTGTCCAAGCTTCCTTTTGATAGAACGTTTATTTAGTTGTATCATACATTGTGACTTTTGAAAAAGCCATTTTGAAAATAATACACATCGATTCAGAGACATTTTTTAAGGAATAGAAAAACTCTGTTGCTTTCACAATACTTAATCAGAAATATAAATATCAAATTGTTTATCAAAATCGAAGCACAAATAATATAGTGCAAATCAGACGACCATGGGAATAATTTTACTATAAGTACAGTTAGTTGAATTGAATAAAAATTATTTCCTTGTGTACTATATTTTGACGTGTAAGGGCACAAATAATATTGTGATTACTTTGTAAATGTGTACAGCTAAAGTTGGTGTGATAGATATCTTAATTGTGCTAATGGATCGCTACAAATAGCATCACCTCTCCAGGCGGCCCTTACAAAATGACATTACCGTAACAACAGCCTGATCATAAAGTGGATATCACATGATCAATTTTTAAGTTCGAGATGTTCGAGATTAAATTCAACAACAAAGAAAAATATTTTATTACACAAGGATGGGCAAACATTGTCTTGTCGGAGGGCAGCAGCTATTTTTAGCAATCTTATATGGCAGAACTCAATTAACTTATTGATTGAATTGGCATTTACTCGGTAGAACTACATTTTAAAAAGATAAAAAAACAATTTGTTTTTTTCTAAAATTTTGTAGAAATCAATACATTTATATTTTTAAACTTATTTCAATAAAATTAATTTCAATATATTATATAATATAAGGATTGCTAATTTGCTTGAATATTAAAAAAACCGATAGATCGACAGTTTTAAACAAAGCAACAAAAGGCATTGGTGTTTGTGATGCCCAAAAATTCCCTCCCACTATTCCAATCCTTCAATAACTGGGCGAAGCGAGAGCAATTAATTAACCCATATTCCTGTATTAGCCTTATCCTTAGACATGGGTTAAAAAAATATATATTCATAAAAGGATGATTTTTATAAATAACTAACGGTTTTTTCAAGTAATAATACATCATTACTATACCGATATTTTTGCATTTTTTAATCCGATATTTCGTTATTGAAAAAACACCATGAATATTGGTGTTTCAGTAGTACCGGCTTGCAATCATTAATTATGTATACTAAAATATTTTATCGCAAATGGGGGTCGCGGGATATGTTAACCCTTTTTTAACTAAGATGTGTAAATAGTACACATACCTTCTAATAGCACCCATACTCGGCCTTAAATTCAGGTATTCCTCCCTTATACATTTACGCATTGAGTAATGCAATAATAGAAATATTGTAGTAGTGTTATATAATTGTCATGATTCACTCCCGTTTGCCTGATGTGTAATGTGATACACAGCTCAGGAGTGCGTGATTCTTTTTTGCATAGTAAGGAAAGGGTTAAAGAGGATCACGAGTTGCCTAGTCAAAATCCGCATATTATATTTCAAACTCAAAGCTTATTGAAAACAAATATTGAAAAATTCATATGAATTTAAATCATCATGTTTGATACATGTGAAAATTACGAAGGTCAATAACGTTTTCTCGAGTGGAAATTTTTTTTTTACAAATGATTATTAATTAAATAGATGTCAGCACAGTCTTGATTCATTATGCATCTGAGCAGTAAACATATATGTATACAACCGAATAGATCTACGAACAAAGTTTGTCTGAGAACAAAAAGAGTCATAAATGATTATTTTTAAATTTTTTGTTATACCTTATACATTTTGTAAATTTACACCTCTATTTTTTTATTATAAAAATTTTAGCAGAACATGTTGATTTTTTTACAATGGGTCCGTGGTAACAAAAGGGTTTCGAAACAATGTAAAAATATGTGCATATTATTTTTTAAATCTATACAATTAACATTTTCTAATCAATAAAATACCTCACTTATAACATTAAATGCTGCAGGTTCCATCGTGTATTAAGCTAAGAATCTTTAGAAAGAAATCTTGTACAATCTTTGTTACATATTAACAAAAGAGCTTTTGACAAAAGCTCACGCTGTGATATACCCTCTTGTTAGCTTCTGCCTGGTTGTTGCGTGACCAGCAGTCGGATTGTTGTATTATTGTTTTATCGTTTTACATCCTTACCTTCCTCTACAAGACCCCTCTTCCCCTCCCTATATCCACCTTGCCACACTACCTCCCCTATTTCTTTATCAATACTTCGTTCTCTCCCGCTCCTCTACGATTGTATATTTGCATCTCTATCACAGTACAATACTTATCTATCTCTCTCTTATACATACATTATACTGTTATAGTAACATATACAGACTCATTATTTGTTTATTTTTTTTTTTGTATATAATGAAAAATTTACTTAATTTGAAATATATTCAATATTATATCTATACATATTATATCTAATTAAAAAAAATGTCCTAACCAAATAAACAAACATTTTAAATTTAAGTCTCCCTACAACTTTTAAAAATAATTGTATGTGTTCGTGATTTTCCAACAACTTTTCCGTCAGAACGACTGCGAAATGAAATATTTTGTTTTGGTTGACATCATTTTTTTTAAGTCACTGTTTTTGGGAGATCTTTAGGTTTAGACATATGATTTAATCGTTTGGGCGATGATTTTATTCGGTTGCGATTGTGCTCAAATCCTAGCACGAACACTTCATAAAATAATTGATAGATAATCCGATTTATGGCTTTGTGTTCAAATTCATAGAGTTCTCTCACAGCCCGTCCTACCATTTTGTGTATATTCTCCAAGAATAGTGAGCTATTGTATAACAATCAGTTCTCTTAAAACAACTTTCGTTGAGATGCTGCATTATAAGTTCATAAGATATGTTTGAAAATCTATTATTTTTTCAAGCAAATTGAAAATAGCATAAAGCTTATTAATAACATAAATATAATAAGAAATTTGTCACTATCAAAAAAAATATTACTCCAGTTGCCATGAACATTGAAACAGACTATATGTCAATACACTCACGAATCTCGCAAACATATAGTATTCATATCAACTGTGGAGAGGAAAAAGGACTTGACCCTCAGTTTCTTCAAAACAGATTTTTTTCGATAATCAGAATGTATCAAACTTGATACACGTTCTATCAAATCAAACGTCTGAAAATCACGTTAATACTTTACCTCCTTTTATTTCGTCAATTTCATACTTACATTTATTTAAAAAATATTAAAAAAAAAACATCAAAACGTTTCATGTTTATAACCCTCATTGAACGCTTCTTATAATTCTTAAATTAGTAGCAATAATGATCGCATTGATGGGGCTGCGTCTTTTGTTACATCCTGTAGTACTGGATGACCGAAATAAAATTAGTTAATTAATATATATACATACATCTATAGACTATACTATTCTAGACGTCTCGTTTCAATATATTATATATACTTTAAACACTCAAGTGCAAGCCGCCCAGTCTTCGTCAATTATTCTAGAGACAATCCTAGCACAAAACTGAACAACGCATAACGTTTGTTACGCCGCGGGAAACGTCTGGTGGACACAGATGTATGATCTTGGCGGGTGGTGGAGAGTGTTGCATTGTATGCCCCGTGGTTTATATTCATTATTCACCCAATAAATAGCTGAATATATCGAAATAACAAACAATTTTCCCAAATTTCCCAAGTAAATATTTGAACAACTCTACAAGTTAAACAAAAGGAATAAATTAATGTTACCTAATCTCTCAATAAATCCAGAAATGCACGGAATAATATTTTTAGGACACAGTGAGATACGCCATCTTCTCTTTATATCTTTTCAAGAATTTAAAAAACATTTAGTTGGTACATTCAGTGGCGCATTAAGCACTTTGGAAGCCTCAGGCGCGATAAATTTTGGAGGCCTTGCTTTTCGAATAACATAAAAGTGCTGCAAACCTCTTCGTAGAATAATAATGAATATTGAAAACTGAAATTAAAATGTAAGGGTTTATGTAATATTATATATGATATCTTCGAGGCCCCATAGATTTGGAGGCCCCACGCGCGCGCCTCTTGCGCTTATAGGATAATCCGCCACTGGGTACATTCTGACGATGATAAGATTTGCATAACGTTTTGCACCGTACATTGCTAAATAATTTGACGTTATACAAGTGCACAATCACAAAATAGACAGCACGAGTCTTGCTGTATAAAATTGATTAGTAGTTATGTATTTAAATGTTAACAATACATCAATGTAAGTATACCTTAACTTCAAATCCCCTGCGAAATGAAATTGGTTTACACTTCTCCCTCCTAATCAGGTTTTAGGTCTTTAATACGTATTGCCTACATTTGTGTTTTATTGCCATGTGTTTGCGGTTATTTGTATAAATTGGCTAACGTTGCAAACCAACTTTGAATTTATTGTTGATTGACCGCCTTATACGGTTAATGATCGAATAACTACGTTTTCGGGAATATTAAATAGCTCGTAAATAATTATTGTATAATATATACACTTCAACGATTTTTTTTTTTTTTTTTAAATACGTACTTAAACTCACTTCTTGTCAAGTTTTTTACTCAAGATATTTTTTCATCCCTGTCCGTTTCCAATGTACACTATGCGCCTTCCTTACGACGGTATTTTAAAATTATTTTTTACGAGAACTGATTGTTACTCAGGTGCTCAAATTTTCTTTTTTCGAATAAATTAATGATAGAAAGATAGGGCTTAGACAGGACAGTGGTTTACTAGTCGCTCTTGCTTTTCCCCATAAATTTAAGGATTAAAAGGCTGCGAAGATATCACAAACACCCCTGCCTTCGACCATAAATCGTTTAAAGAAAATGCTGTTCGAACTGGGACTTGAATCTGCGTGATCCGTCTCGGAAGCCTTGTCTTCCTTTAAATGATTACTGACCAATGTATTTTGAAGGATAGAAAGGTGTAAAAAGTGCACTGACGAGTTTGATGAACAAAAGTGACAGAACTATTGTAGATGGAATCCACGCGACACAAAAAGCGCACTGAATCAAGCTTTATACCTTTGGTTCTGGTCATAGAGTAAGTCTATGGACCTGGTATTGTTTTGTATTATGACAATAATATATCAGTGTTACGATACCAGGTGCATTACATTCAAAAGGTACCTATGATAGGGACAAACAGCCAATTTTATTTTTATATGAAAAAATCGAATATTACATTATTATGATTATTGTAATATAACATTTAAAATACCAAGAAAAAGGGTGCTGGAACGTCGTCCCGCCACGTTACATGGAAAGAAAAACACTGCAGTTCAAAAAATCATCATTGTTATTTAACACGTTGGACCCCGGAGCCGTGTTTTCACGTGATAAGCTAGCCGAGCGTTGAGTCCCGGAACCGTGTTTTCACGTGATGGGCTATGCTTTAAAATAGAGCTATTATTGTGCTATCAAGCAACATTTTGTATAGGAGACTCAGTAAAATCATTATAACAGATACTCAAATTATTCTAAATCAGTCTTTTAATTATTACTTTTATTAAAAATAGTAACTGATTTTACCAACCAAAATTTAAGGATTTCATAACGCATTTGATGCATCCATTTGTCCTTCTGAAGATTACATGATGGTGCAGTCACTGAGTTCATTTTCAATTTTAGCTTTAAATATTCCATAGAATAGAATGTCAAAAAGCATTTATAAAAATATTTAGTTACTTATAGCTGCAAGAAAAACTAAATAAGCCCAATTGAACTTGCAAGGTGGGAGCCAAGCAAAAAATGAAGCACGACTCGGTACATGTGCAAACATTGTAATAAGGCTTTCGATGGCAGAAAATTCTAGCAATACTACTACACATAATTGAATATTAATAGTCTTTCAAACAACCACAAAAAGTTTCATTTGATTTGACTTGGTGGTTTCACAGTTATAGTCTCTTTAGTAATTCTTTAAGAAAAAATGCAATTCTTCAAAAATAAGCCGGGCACACCAGACAATTTTACTTGATTTGGGCCGGGGCCGAAAGTGCATTCACGATCAACTGAAACATTCTTGTCATGGTATCTTTTGAATTAAAATAACGTCGTATTATATGTATGGAAATAATAAAAATCTTCAGTTTAAGACCAAATTAATAATAAGTTAAATAAATAATATTTAAATCATTAACACAGAAAGTTATCGACACTATATTGAAAGCATACCTTTTAAATAAGAAGTAAATAAACTGTGATACTCCATAGTCTGTAAGATTAAAAGTGATGATGAACATATCCCCAGTATCATTCTCTGTTATATTTTTTCTTCCCTCCCTAAATAGTAACACTACGTTAGGACAGTAATAAAATCCAATTTGTAGCTACTAATTGGGTTCGATTTCCGAAACGGCACACTTTGAACAGTGCGTGATAATAAAAAGAATGAACGGAAAATGGCAATACGACACCCTCATTAACTGTTTATTGCCTATGGTGGTAAATGAGAGCCATGTTTTGTTTATCGAACAATGTAAAATACGACTGTTTTTTACCTTTTCGTGTATTTCAATATTCTCAATGTGCCGGCCAATAAACAGCTTGTATGTAAAGTGGGGTTGCTGCGTTGTCTAGAGCTTTTTTCCTAATCCCTTACGAGATTAAGGATTCGAGTCCCCAAGTGTACGCTTCTACTGAATAGTTTTAGAATGTGTTCACGTAAATTCAAATACAAAACCTTTAACAAGTTTGCTGTCACTCCTGATTTATTTTTAAATACAAGTCTGCTAACTATGTGGAACATACGGCCTCCAAATGGAGATACCTCAACACAAGTTTTTTTCTACGAGAATTGTTTTTTTATCAGTTGTTTGGCGTCTCGTTTTCTGACAGATTATGAATGGAATGATTGGACTAAGATATGATTATTTATTAGCTAATCACTTTCGCTACTCCCAGTTTTAGGATACAATGGGTGAGAGCAGTGGTGTAGTGGAGCCACGTCGGCGACCTGGCACCTGAAAATGAGGAAGGCGCCCTGCCACCTTTTTGACTTGTAACATAATTTTCAAGTACATACACATACTAAAAATATTTTTTTTAATGATTAAATAGTTAAAAATTGTAGTTTGTTTTAACTTCGGACGGATATAAAAAAAATAGCTAAGAAATCAATGACCGACCTGGCATCTATTTATTTACCACTTCACCACTGGGTGAGGGGGAATTCAAGACACCAAATACATCAATATCATTGAATTGATAGCCGTAAATAAATCAAATGAAAATCAATTTATAAGAACTGTCCTTGCTGGGATTCAAACCCATGAACACCGAATCCAAAGCCAATGACGTTGATCACTCGACCACGCTATTTTGTGGTAAAAGATCAGAAATAATTAAATTCTTTCTCATCCCACGATATTTGAACCTAAAAAAGACCTAAAGAGAGCGATTTTTAGACATACTCGTTTTTCAATAAAACTATGTTGAAATTCTTCATTAGGAGCCAATACGCATTATATTGCATATTACAAATATAACATAGGTATATCGGTTAGTTTTATTGAAGGGCATGTGTCCCTATATATCTACTACGCAGACTTGGAGGGTTCCATTCCAATACATCAACCCCAGGTTACTTCCTACAAATATGTCTGGATAATTAGGCATATCGTAGCATAACAGGGCGTAATAAAAATAAAAATTAGCCGAAAGTGTTTCTCACATGTCAACAGTTTTTCAAACAATGCCATTATTTATTTATTTATTCATGATGTAAATAAATAAAACTCCATCAGTCCCGCCTACCAATTATTATTACTAGATAATAATCCTTCTTCGAAAAGGATTGGGGGTATATTTAACCAATTTTAGCCTACAGGAAGATCCATAAATATATTATCATTTACCAACAAAAAAAATATATTTTATTTGCTTAATCCAGAAGTATTGTTATGTTTTTTTTTTAAATTGTCTGCATTTTTTCATAAATAATAGCATGTTCTCAATAATACAGCGAAAATTGTTTAAAAAAAATACATTTTTTTTTGAATTTTAAAATCATCACATTAACTTTATTAAAACGACTGCATTTTAGAATAAAATAATATGCAGAATGAATTTTTTTATTTTGATAAAAGTCTTTCACATTGAAAGTGGCATGAAAATAATTTTAAACCATACCATTTATTAGTTCAAGAACAATTAATAAAATATCGGAATTACTCTTATTTTCAGATACCAGCGACTAGCTGTTTTAACATGGAAAATAAAATTTTAAAAAAATAAACACGTTTCCATTTTATGTTATAACATAAGTCATGAAAGTTTTGCTCCCTTCTAAGGTGTTTACTGTCAATAACTTATATCTTAAAAAATATATCTGCTGAAAATGCTCGTGATAAGCGAAACCAGTATTGATCCTATAAAATAAGCATGAAATCAGTACAATTTTTTTATGAGTTAGATATGTGAGGTTATAATAATATTATATTTATTATAAATACGTGTTATAATTTTTGCCCCAGCCTGTAGGTGTAGCTATCCGTTGCAGCAACTGTCAAAAATTGGATCAAAAACATAAACGGTTATCATTTGTTATTAGTTCATTTATTTTATTAGTTGTGTTTTCTCTGCATGGCTCAGTGGGTAAGGCCACGTGCTGCGTCGCAATAGGCGTGGAGTTAATTTATTACGATTGAATGCCTCTCGTGTTTTGCGCGGCGAAAAACACATAAAAAAATAACAATCTATAATTAAGTCTCTAACCGTTTTTTGAGTGAAATATTTAAAAAATATATTAGGGATAACATATTCGTGGTGTAGATACTAATTTATCAACGAAAACGTGACAAACTCTTTGATTATAAATATATATTTATTGAATTATCAGTAAACACATTGAGTGAATTTTAAACATTTAAAATCAGTATTCCTTACTTGAACATTTACTGAAACAAGAAATCAAACGACTGACTTAAAGCAAGTTCTCATTAAATATCATTATTCAAAATGTATAGTACTCCACGAACGTGCTAAAAACGAACAATAAATATTTTAAAAAAAAAACATCATATAAGAAAAATTCCTGTTAGGCTGACGAAACAATACATATTGTTTTCTTGTGTGTATATTTTAATATTGTGTACAACATACAAAGATTTTTAAAAAAAAACACCCATTTAACACGGACGTGTTGTGTCTATTACAGTTTTAAAGCGAAGAAGGTATTTAATTACTTGAAACCTTAACTAGGATTCATTGAATAATGCTGCGTTAAATACTTAAAACTGAGTTAACTGGATGGAAAAAAATCAGCCTAAACCACTAATCCACCTCTGTTTCAAGAAAACAATACGTCTATCGTAATCTAATATTTTCTTCACGCGATATACGTGCGCAATAGTATCAAAAACCTACATTCCATATTTAAACAATATGTAGTTCAAAATATCGCCACCTGCCTAATTAAAAAAACCGCTGTATAAAAATACATACATCGGTATAATATCAAGCGTCGCTTCCAATGACCACGTCAGTGCTTAATCAAAATAAATCAAAATATTTATCACGGTATCGTTAAGGCAAAGGTAGGTAACGTGAATGTGGCTGGTAACTGGTGGCGTGACGTCACATAATATTCCACGCCCCTGAGCGGCCATTACCCGTAATCAGAACCATCGCCATGCGCTTTAAACAAATCAACAAACAAATAAATAAATAAATAATAAGTGGAGTCGCATTAATTATCGTCTCAGATGCCATCTGTTGCTCGGCGGCGGAGTGTCGAACCCGCCGTAACAAGGCGCATCATTCTCAAACTGTTTGCTTATCGTATTTCCTAAATATTGTAGTCATCTATGGTTACGTACAGATTTTTTAAATATTCATATTGTTTCCGAAACATAATAAGTGTGTAATAAATCTTTTTAGATCAGAGCAACATTCTCTCTGATAAAAGTTTTTCATCGCAAACCACCAAAGGCATGCTAAACAAACTAAAGCATGGTATATTTTTAGCTTAATTGCTTACATTTATAGGAACAATTTAATAAATTAATGTGTTTTTATGCCGGTTCATTTGACCACTCTTTACATATTGTTATACACAACAGAAGTTCCGAAATCGCTTTTTAAACCAGTTTTAACCAGTGGTGTAGTGGGTCGGGGGCGTGTGGGGTCGATGTTCCCACACTTTTCATAACGATTTGAAAATTTAAAGTAAAATAAAATGATTTTTGTAATAATGTATTGCAAGAATTTTTTGTTGGAAACTTTTTGGTGCGTTAATTTGATCATTGCGGTTAGAGACCAATTAAATATTATACTTAATCAGTCATCCCAGACTTTTTTTATTTAGCACTACACCACTGGTTTAAACCTTACATAAAGTGGTTGTCATAGTTTAAGGCTGTATCTTTTCTCATTGTATGTCAATATCATTCGTAAATATATTATATTCTTAGAAACATACTCAAAGGTCTTTTCAAAACAGCGGTGTGTGCTGAAGGGGTCCGCAGGTATTCGCGTGAGCTCCTTGCTAATTTGTCATAGTCCGGCAAGCTTCATTTTTAATTAAGAATAATAACAATATTTTCAAATATTTGCGATATATAATGTATGTATAAATATGCACTACAATTAAATTTAAGAACGCAATGATGTGAATTTGTGTATTTTTGTATCAACATTGGAACTTTACACTCTGCAACCTTATGTAGGCAAAGAATTTGTTCAGCTTTCAATATTAATTATATTACAGAAAATTGCGTAATGTTACCAAATATATATCGACTGTGGAAAGGAAAAAGGACGTAACACACACATGTCAAATTTTACAGGAGGCGCTAAAAACGTGTTTTGATGATTTTGTGACATATGCAAATTATGAATTATACACAACCTTGAAGTGCACGGAGACTTCTAAGCTGGTGTTAAATTGACATAATCTAATATTAACTAAAGAAATTGTGTAGGAAAAACCTTTGTTTCAGCCTTTTTTCTTGGTTTTAACTTTTTACAAGGTCATCTTTTTCAAACTTAAAAGCTAAATTTAGATACTAATTCGGCATTTGCAGCTTGCATCCTTTTGATAGAACGTGTATCAAGTGTGATACATTGTGATAATCGAAAAAAACCTGTTTTGGAAAAGCTGTGGGTTACGTCCTTTTTCCTTTCCACAGTCGATATGAGCATTTGACAGCTTTAATAATTATTGCGTCTGATTGTATAAAAGTGATTAAAAAAATCCACCTTTATCCCGGAACACCGCGAATGGCTTTTAGATAATGCGAACCGCTTTTTAGCGAATTGGCAACCCACCGCTGCATTAAGAAAATAAATATTAGGGATTAAATGAATGTTTTCTTTTTATCTAACATTTCCCAAAACTTGGTAAGGTACACCATGTCTCTCAGACCGAACTATAATTACCAAACACAATATAAAGAAAGATTTTTTAATTAAATATTATGAACAAGATAAATATTTACATAATATACTAATCTCTTAGCATAAAAACATTTCACACACCGCTAGTACGGTAGTCAACAAAAAAATCTCTCAACAAAATTCGAGCTCTGCGCGTAATAAAAGTTTATTATTCTTTTGTCCAGAACAAACATTTTTGCACCCACAGATAAATCTTGACGTTAATGGAATTAGGTTGCAGATTTTGACAGGTTGTGGTGGAGATAACACGTTGTCATTTTAATGTGCTCTACCATACGTACGGTGATACACTTAACTTTCAATTACTACATACCTATTTATATTGGCTTAAATAAATAAGTAGATATCTGAACTGGTTGTGTGCTTAATTAATCCATTTATAATGCAGGCAACGGAGAGAAGAATTTATTTTGAAATGCCATTTGTCCCCAGTTACTGAATTATTATACAAACACTCCTATTTTGTAATAGCAGCTATACCCACACTAATAGTTAATTAATATTATAGCGATATCATTATTTTCATATAATAAGTCACAAGTTATTGATTCAATATATTTTTTTTAATAAATGTTTCACAAGAATATATTTTTGTGTCTAGAGCAGAGTTTCCCAAAGTTATTGTGCAATGGAACACTTCGCAAATCTGGAAATGTTACCGGAACACAGCAAATTTTTTAGTCACGGTCATTCATAATGCATACTAAAAATATATGTTTTTATATCACTTTTTATAAATAAATTAATTGTTTTTTAAGCATGTTACATAAACATATGAGTAAACAAAGCTCTTAGTGAAGTACCTGTATATTTGATGTTTTAAACATCAGTGGAGATTTACCATCACTCGATTTTTAATATGGAGTAGAACAGGGATGGCGAACCTTTTTGGGTCCGCTTGCCAAAAATCCTCAAATATTATTTCTTGATTGACGTAGCGTGCCCAAGCAGTAAAAAAATAACACAATAGAAAAAATTAAAATTACAACAACATTTGAAAATTAATAAAGAGGAATAAGTTAATAATTCAATGATTGTTTATTCAAAATTTTATTTTTTTAAACTTAAAAATATTTTTTTTGAACTTTGAAATCTTTCGCGTGCCATTCAAAATCTCAAACGTGCCACTTTGGGCACGCGTGCCATAGGTTCGCCATCCCTGGATTAGAAGATGTTTAAATGACTTGCAGCGTAGATTACCATTGCCAATTTTCGCGGAAAACCTTTGAAGTTCCCACGGAACACCAGTGTTCCGCGGAACATAGTTTGGGAAACCCTGGTCTAGAGATTGGGGTCACACTCATAAACTTTCTTATGGGCCCATGGGTCCTTGTTTTTAAATATTTTGACTCGGATTAATATTATCATTTATTTTGATACATTTGTTAAAACGAGAACACCAAATTCCCATACGACTTTTTTCTAATATTAACCGGACTTTAATAACTCAAAATATATTTGAATTTACTGAGAACAGGTCAGGTAATGAATTTCTCTCTTATTGAACGAAAAAAACTACCGACAAAAAGAATGTTTATATTATACATTCATATTTATTTAAGATCCAGGAATCATTTCTAGTTCACAGTATTTACATGGCTATTTTCGTTTATTTCGCAAATAAATAAAAAAAATTAAACAATGCCCAATTAGTTTAATGTGATAAAATTAGCATTATGGATACATTTCCATTGTGACTGTCGTAACATCATCCCAAGGCGTTGAACAATTTCAATTAAATTCAATTCAGTAATATGGCTTTTAAAAACAGCGACAAACCTATATTAACTAAATCACATAAATGTCAAAATAAAATTTAACTTGTTTATCCAAATGTAATACATTATTTTCAAATATAAAACATATCAATCCGGTCACGCTTGTATGCAAATCAAATGATTGTTGTATCCACAGCGTCTCTGCAACTGTATTGTTATATTTTATATATTTTTTTTATCGGTAACTTCTTTTATATTTTTATATAAACGATATCAGTAACTTTGTTCGTGTTTATTTTTTAAATTTAATTTATATAAACTCAATAATTAACTAGACATGGTAATAAACGATGTGCTCCGACGGCTACTTAGCATTACTTAAAGCTAAACTTCTTCTAACATTAATTGATTTAAAAAAAAACAAAAAAAATACTTAGTGGTTAATTAACAAAGAAATATGTTTTCTCGTGACCGAGTGCCCGGTGTATTTTAAAATAAATAGCACACTTTTACACTGTTAAAGGCTTCCTAAAAGTACTGTAAATATAAATATAACCATTTTTTTTTTGAATCGTTCAAACTATGTAAATTTTCACAGATTTTGTCACTAACGACCCGGGTTTCGCCTTTCGGCATCTTCGGGCGTTCAAGTGCACGGATGAACTTGAACTGACGCTTAGTAAATGAATGTTTTGTGTTTATATAAGAAATAAATGTATCATTGAGTTTAAAGCCATTGCTGGCGAAAAGGATAAGCTCATGGGAATGCCCACATATTTGAGTATTAGTGATAAAATCTGTGAGAATAGTTTGAACGATTCAAATTCAATATTGAAATTCCACCAAGCACCGAAATTTTAAATTATAAATATAACAAGTTGAATAAATATTCGAGTTTTGGTGGGGTCCATTCACATAGTAATATTCTTTTTAATAATACCATTCGCTTCATACCAATAATGTCTAAGTCAGGGGTGGGGAACATTTTCTTCTCTAAACGCCGCATTAATTTTTCTGATTCGACATAAGGCCGCAGTAAACATTGAATAGGGAATCTTTGGCCGGAAACAGGAATTTACGGTCAGAATATGTCAGGAATTTACGAATTTACATAAATTTATACAATTACACAATTGGCCAGAAGACCGTAGGTTCCCCACGCCTGGTCTATGTGATTTTTATTGTAATCTACAAAGATCACCTTGCACCCCGCCGCTCCTATATCCTATTTTTAAAGTTTCGGTACTCAAGTGTAAAAAACACTTGGATAATTCAATTTCGAATGACAATATTGCTTTTATTATTCTTTACAGAGAACCAATAATATGGTGTTAGGAAGAGCAAACGGATGCGTCAAATGCGTTGTAATAATTTAGAATTTCAGTCGATCAAACCTTCATTTACTTTTGATAAAAATGTTAATTTGATGATTATTTTATATAGATTTATTTTTTTTACCCACTTTTAATTTTGTAATACATGTCACTGAATGGCTCAATTTGATGGAGTATAATATGGCGTTAAAACACGGAGTCGAGACTCAACATATAATGCAAGATGTAACGATGTCCGTTGCTAAACTCATTCTGCATGATATAATATGATCGGCATGTCTTATTCAACATATCCCTAGTTGGGCAAAATATTTATAAGTCAATAATTGTATTTGGTAATGTAATGAATAGTAGCGTCATCAGCTAGCTATACACCATAAGTTAATCATATTGGCTGTGCTGTAGAAATAATACAATGGATAAATAACTGCAGGCGGAGTTTGATGTAGCTAAAAAAACACCAAACAATGAGATGAGCGAGTGATTTACTGGTTATTTACAATATAATATCGACTGTGTAAGGAAAAAGGACGTAACCCTCAATTTTCCAAAACAGCTTTTGTTTCGATAATCACAACGTGTATATACAACTTGGCACACATTCTATCAAAAGGATGGAAGCTGAAAATGTCGAATTAGTATCTAATTTTAGTTTTTAAGTTTTAAAAAGATGACCTTGTAAAAAATTAAAACCAAGAAAAAACACTGAAATGAAGGTTTTTCCGAGACGATTTCTTTAATTAATATTAGGTTATGTCAATTAAACACCAGCTTAGAAGTATCCGTGCCTTTCAAGGTTGTGTATAATTCATAACTTGTATATGTCACAAAATCATCAAAACACGTTTTTAGCGCCTCCTGTAAAACTTGATATGTGTGGGTTACGTCCTTTTTCCTTTCCACAGTCGATATGCAAGTTTGTATTTTCACTTGAGTCAAGTTGTCAGAAAACAGTAGCTTACAGCAGTGGATGTCCATTTTAATCAACTCGTGTGAACGGGCGCGTTGAGTTTCGTTATGCGGGTCTCGTCGAACACATTCATAAAAAGTCATCATTTGCAATATAAAATATATATTTCACAAGTAAAAGTACTATCAAAAATATAATAATGCGACTGAATCATGACCAACGTTCCCTCTAAGCTGCGCGCGTGCGCGGCCGCGCAGCAGTTGGGAAGCCTCCGCGCACTCATTCCGGGTTGGCGCGCACTACAATACAGTTGCTCAATTAATATTTGATCGTTCCGCGCAGCCTCCAAACAGCCTCCGCGCAGCCTTTGAAATTTCCGCGCAGCTAACCCTTCGGCTTAGAGGGAACGTTGATCATGACCATTTCCAACTTAATTATTTTAGAAAAAATATTCAACAGTGTGCCTACACATAAGAGACAATTTCCGCGAGCCTCACATTTAGAAGACTTTCTATTATATCTTTTATAAAAAAACTTTTTTTCAAATTACTTCTGTAACCATTTAATACTGATTTTCTCTTCCTATTCGAGAAATTAAATATTTTCTCTGAGGCGCTCTGTATGACAGTAAATAGTCAGTTTTCATAATTTTATATCAACCATGCTATTCCCGCGTGCATATACTTACTTTGAACTGTCTGAAATACTCAACACCAACCGTCCAACAGAATCACGTGTTGAGAATTTCAGACTGTCCAAAATAAGTGTATAGATGAAGATGAAGAATGGAGTAGCACGGCTGGTTTTGTAAATTGATTTTTAAATAAATTTGATACCCTGTAATATGTATTCAAAATAAGAGAGGGTGGATGATTTTTTATTGTGGCATATCTATGATTTTATGCCACAATTTCTGCCTAATGTATTTATTATAAAATTTATACGACAGAATATTTACAAATATATAGACTAGAATTTACCCTTTTTGTCGATGGAATACATTTAAAACAATATCCATGATTGAGATATACGTAGGGTACTTAATAATTTTAGAACCGCCGCGCTCGTTGATCAGAAGCAGTGGTCAAGTGTGTTTTTGATATTTTCGAATGTGTTTGGGAATGTGATTTAGTGCTTTTTCGTAAACCGCAGCCTTGTGATGATTTTTAATAAAAAATAATTGATACACACCGTTCACGTTATTTATAACGCTCGGCGTTTGTCCAGAATATAAATATTATTTTAATTAATTAACAAGCCATTATATTGTGTTATACCTAAATTCTATGAATACATATTGATATAAATTTTACAAAACCGGTATCGGTTAAATTACCTAGACTCTAAATTACACACATATATAGGTGGTTTGTAAAATAGATTTAAGTTAGATAAAATATGTTTTCTCTAATATATTTTATAAATATACATTAAAGTATATGTGTTCGTACGTTTTTTTAAATATTTAAATTAATTTACCGTCGGTATACTGACAGTTGGCGTTAAGTCAAAACATTTCAACAGGCTAATGGAAGTAACCAGTGGTGGATTAAGCACGTTGGAGGCCCTAGGCGCAATAAATTTTGGAGTCCCTGTTTTTCGAATAACATAAAAAAGTGTTGCAAAAATCTTCGTAGAATAATAATGAGTATTAAAAACTGAAATTAAAATAAGTAACAACTGGAAGTAACAACTTCAGACGTATTCTCTGTATTTTTATATAATTTGAAGAATTTGAATTGTTGGAATTTTGTACTTTTCCATGAGTTTTGTCGCTAACGACCCGGGTTTCGCCTTTCGGCATCTTCAGGCATTCCAAGTGCACGGATGTACTTGAACTGACGCGTAGTAAACAGAAACAAAACTTATGGAAAAGTACAAAATTCAAACAATTCAAATTTGATATTGAAATTCCATCAAGCACCCTCAGTCGAAATACTTAATAATTTGAAGAATTTATATGCATCAAGTCAATTTCGTTCTATCACGCGAATAAGGAAGAATTAAAAAACAGTTAATTGCCTGTTATTCAAAATGGCGATATTAAATCAATTGAAGAGTTGAAATAAATGTAGTTGACCTAAGAGGGCTCATGATTAAAATGGTATAAAATGATCCCTCGACGATTTTTTTACTATTTATATTGCCAATAATATTATTTTAATATATTTGAATTCTGGAGGGGTCTCACAGAACCTCGAGTGAGCCTCTTGTTAAATTAGGAATAATGTTATTCTTAAACCTTTGCGTTTTATAATGTACTAAGGTTAATAGAAATTATATGTGATTCTGACATTTATTATTATCTACGACGTTTGAAACATGGCTTTGCAGTCTAGTTCAGCTATTAATATAAATTTAAATACGGTATGTTGTGTGTTGTTACATAATACATATATGTACGTATAGTAACATACCATAGTTTTATAATTACTACATGAGTGATAAAAAAAAAAACACCACGAGTAGCTTTGAGATCAAATGAGCCCTTGTATTATATTAACGTATTAGCTGCCCGCCGCTGCTTGAATTTGTCAATCAAATAAGACGGTTTTTATGTATTAATAATCAGTGTTTTTGGCAAATATGTTGCTGAAAATTTTCTATTCGCAATGTATACTGATTTTGTTTATTGTTGGCAAATGTGTCATTTCTTTTATTCATGTTATATCGTTGAATCACAGTGAAATTGCAGCCTGCAATAGTTCCTTCAATACTTACAACACATCGTCTTCCCAAAATTGAAATCATTTTATAAATGATTGTTGTTATGAATATATAAATGTTGAAAGCAAAGAGATTTACGCTGATTGTGTACAATGATTGAACGAAGATAGATTAGGAAGTGTCCTTCAATTATTTATTACATTATATTTAATTAATAAAACGTGTACCGGTGTTCGTGTAAATAAAAATTCAGATGAAAACATCACACAGTAAAAAAAAAAACATCAACAATGAAGGTGTGTGCAATAGTGTAATACAATATTTGTTTTTTCACTGAAAAAAATATGATTCAAGTAACTAAATTGCTGTAAGTACGCAAGAAAAACGAGTCAAGGAAATTTGATGAGAAAATTTAGAATACTTAATATAAACATTAAGGTTTTTTTTATCTTTCAGACATTTTTATATAAATATTCTGTAACAAGCTAACATTTTACGATAGTAAGATTAACACATGATGGATTGTACATCAACTTTATATTTAACTTCATAATCATGATAGCCTTGGCTCTCGTAATAAATCAAGTAATACTGTCAAATATAATTGGTGTTATTCTGCATTTAAATGTCTTATTTCTCTTACCTTCATTGCAGAATCCGTGATTTTGAGTAGGCGGAATCTGCGTGCCGCCCACCATGCTCGTGATTGACAGCACCGACCTCGCAGCTCTTGGCTTTGAGCAGCCACCAGCTGGACTCCTCGTGCTGAGGTCCATGGACCAGCTCTCTGTCGTAGCTATGATGATGGAGTTATTTGATTCCTGGTTTTAAACTTTGACGATTACTAAATGCAACGGTTGTTTTGTGTTTGGTTCCTTTTAACTGTTTATAACTCGTTTTAAAAGGTAGATGTATCGTTTTTAAAGGTAATCAAGTAACTTTCTAGTTTAATTCAATTTGATTATTTTACATCCAAATTAGAGGTTTACTAATTTTCATTTTTTACGGTAATTAAATTTAATGAAAATCGACGTGCATGTATTTAGTTATAGCGCTAATTATTTAATCATTAATTATATTATTTATTTATTATGAAAAACCAATTAACTTCAGATAACCATAAGTATTGGTATACCACTGACAGTTCTGCCAAAATTCAAATGTATAACTCAAATAAATTATTTTATTATACCTTTTATATCTTTACTCTGCTGCATTCCTTTGATATTTCAAATGTCAGAAGTTATCGCCTTGTCTGATAAGCTTAACATTTTTTTAATCAAATACAATTAGAACACACGCTTCTTTTATGCATTCAATAGTCATTCACATAACGAAGGGTATAATGTAAGAATATAACAAACTATAATTAAATTATTTTAAAATTATTGTTTCAATTTATTCGAAATACAGGCTAACTTTTTATTATCAGCTGCATAACTTTTCGAATTTCTCATCAACTAATTACGTATTATTTGTGAATTATTCATCAAAATTTTCCACGTCAACTATACGACATACGCTATGAAATAGCGTTTTGTGTTCAACTTATTTATGAATCAGTCAAATTTCACTGACTTTATTTCGTTTGGTAAGTATTTTATAATGAAATTGTTATCATTATTTCATAGTTCACTCTTTGCACAGATAATGAACTACGTCACTTTATGTAATTTATAATATTATGATGTTGATGTTTGATGCTAATATAATTTTTAAAATATTTACCTAACGATCACTGTCATTAATTTAAAACTGCTTTAGTGAAACATACATTAGAATAGTTTGAAAAGTTTTATTTCCGTTGTTATTAAAAAACTATGTTTAGAATTGAGCTGTTAAAAAGCATGTCAATACAGTAGTTAACTTATGTTTATATTTTAGAAAATTATTTATTTAAAATTGAATCGCTGTTATATTGATGAACTTTGGTTTTATAGTTAGTCAATGTAATTGGCGAGGCTTTCAATTAACTGTTGGGCACTGTCAAAACAGCCGGCAAACGTCAGCTGTCAAATATCTCCCCGCGCACGCGTGCTTTCGTACATCGCGTCATCAAAAAGCTCCGAGTGAAAAACAACAAAAAAGCACCGAGCGACCCGCACTCACTGTTCGGCTCGGAAAGCTTCGGAGGAAACTAAAAACGCGCCAAGGATCGAGGCAGCGGCTCCTAGAGGGTCATACCTCGCCAAGCGCGGCCCGCGGATCGTGTCAACTCCCTCGCGAAAGGCCCGGCCGGTTAATAACCCTGCTCCGTGACGGATCGGGCCCCCACTTTGCTTGGCGCTGGGAGGCGCTCGGTGATATTATGGGTGGGGCCTTGTAAATTGGCCAGCCAATCGTGCGGTTTTGAAACGAGTGTGTAGTGTGTTGATCGAGTCGTCTGTTTTCGAAAATTATCACATACGAAGAAAATTTGGTTGAATTCACTATACACCCATACGTTGTAAACTATACAAAACTCAACTTTAGCAAATTATTTTTCAACGATTTTTTTATATATAAAACAGTGTATACATTGTAAATTGAGTAATATCTTCCCGTCATATTTAGATTTACACTGCATAAAAAATGTAAAAAAAAAACATTCAATCACAGTAAAAAGTCAAAAGTGACATCACCGCATGCTTCTAAGCCTAAAAAAATAGTTAAAGTCGTGTTTTACGCTAACTTCTAAGTGGGTGCCGTCTTATTTCTCGACGACTCCATAATCCTAGTAAAAAAGTTGTGACAAAAATTTAAAATTTAAAAAAGTGTACTTACTAATCGACATTTTTTTAAATAACATATTTTACAAATAAAATGATATTTTATGAAAAACTTATCAATCATATATACCTCACTTGACAATAATAATTATTTATACAACAAATAATAAGAATATAACAAAAAGCCCTAGGAATGATGTGGTCAATATATTATGTACCTACGTAGGTTTTTTCTAAATTAACAGTTTTAACATCTTCTCATAGACTTGTAATATACTATCTGACTTAGATTTCGATTCACTTGTAGATTGTAAGATGATATGAAGCGCGTAGTAACAATAAGTGATACACATTTGCAATATATGCAACAAACGATGTCTCAAGCACAAAAATTGTTTGCTTTAGTTTAAATTATTTTTTCAATTGGATTTATTATTCAATAAACCAAACAATTAAATAAATATAAACAAAATTTATGTATGCATAAAAGATACCACAATCAATCACATATAAAATATTCAGATCCATAAATATATCGCTTATTAAGATTTTAAATATTAATATATTTTCATATTTTTTTCGCGGTTTTGACAAAATGTTTATACATCCCTGTTGTTAACTAAACACCTCTTATAAACTACACCGCTAGTTATATCCACTTATGTAGAGATATTAATGATGTGTATTCAGCGGTAGGCTGTCAATACATTAACAAGGGGCTCGCTTAATCTCCAAGCAATTCTTAGTGTTCCGTGAAAGGAGTATTTTTTTAACACTTCTATGCAATTATATACAATACCTTAATTAGCAATCGATTGTTACTTAATACGCTTATAATATGTAACGTTTTGTAATTTACCTTAGACTAATCAATATAAATGACTAAAAATGTACCACTGTTTATACTGAAGCTGTCGTAGATAATAAGTATGTTAGAAATTGCAGTTATGTCTAATTTGTTCTGCGAATATTTTTTTTTCTAAAATGAACAAGGGGCTCTCCGGCCTTTGTAAAATTTAACAAGGGACTCGCGCGAGCCCCTCCGAGCCCCCTCCAGCCCACCTCTGTGTATATTTAAACAAAATAGTCAAAAGTGTTAACATTTCATGCTTGGCAGACTAAAGACGATCTGATGGTATACATATATATAAGTTAAAATTAAATTATTGAAAAAAATCCTAGGAGTCGGAGTCGTCAATTATTTTAAAGCTGGAATCGGGGTTGGAGTCGTCAATTATTTTTAAGCTGGAGTCGGAGTCGTCACGTTTTTTTCACGCGAATCCACAGCCCTGATTATTATTACTAAAATATGTACGTTTAAAATTAATGACTGAATTATAGTGTCAAAATTATCAAAATAAAAATAAATCATTTTCATTATAACTGTGATTTTAGAAGCCTTCTAAAGTATCATTAAGATAGGTGGCTTAATATTTTTTTTAAAGTATTTCATTTTGTATACTCTTATTTAAATATTTATATAAAACAGCAAAAAAACTTCGAACATAATTAAACTCATTTATAAAGAATGAACGAACAGAATCAACCACTTCGATACTTTCATTTTAGAACAAATCTTCCAATTATATATATGAATAGTTTCGCAAATATGGTCCCGATAATAAATTTAGTGAGGTGAGTGTATCGAGAATATAAGTAATGTATAGTATGACTCGTTTATGTACCCACTGTTTGCTTTGGGTGACAAGTCTGACGGCGCAGGCGCGAGTGGGAACGAGTAATGAGCACATCTTTGTATTATATTTATTTACTTTTTCCTCTTGATATTTCCAGAGAGGGTAAATTTCTCATTGTACATGCGTGTTATTAAAAAATACTTAATGTATTTTTACGAAAATATAACTAAAAGAGAACTAATGCGATTAAACACATAGTCGTTGACGAGTATTGATACTGCAAGAAAACATATCTTTAGTTAAGGTACATTTGACAGAAGACACAAAAAACTTTTTACTTACATTTGGTCTTGCAATCAGTGGCGGATTACCCCATAAGCGCAAGAGGCGCGCGCTTGGGGCCTCCAAATTTTAGGGGGGTCAAAAATAGCATAAATTATATAAACCGTTATATTTCAATTTCGGTTTAGAAAAATACTAATTATTATTCTACGAAAAGTTTTGCAGCACTTTTATGTTATTCGAAAAACAGGACTTACAAAATTTATTGCGCCTAGGGCCTCCAAAGTGCTTAATCCGCCACTGCTTGCAATAATTGCTAGTGCGTTCCGAACTGAAAATGAAGATATTTGTAAGTACAAAAATGTGCCAATGATATAAAAAGACAGAGAGAGAGAAAAGTACTTTTTGAGTTGTTAAAACTGAGTTACGTGCTCTTACAATATTAACGACGATATATAATATATCGACTGTGGAAAAGAAAAATGACGTAACCCTAAGTTTTCTAAAACAGCTTTTGTTTCGATAATCACAATGTATGTACAACTTGACACACATTCTATCAAAAGAATGGAAGCTGAAAATACCGAATTAGTATCTAAATTTAGTTTTTAAGTTTTAAAAAGATGACCTTGTAAAAAATTAAAACCAAGAAAAAACACAGAAATAAGGGTTTTCCGAGACAATTTCTTTAATTAATATTAGGTTATGTCAATTAAACACTAGGTTAGAAGTATCCGTGCACTTCTTCAAGGTTGTGTATAATTCATAATTTGCATATCTCACAAAATCATCAAAACACGTTTTCAGCTCTTCCTGTTAAATTTGATATGTGTGGGTTACGTCCTTTTTCCATTCCACATTCGATATGTAAACTAATGTAAATGACAGCACACCGTGTGAACCGTTTGTGTTTTTTTTTTACAATAAATATATTACTTTTTGTACATTTTGTTTTAAATTAACAAAAAAATATACAATCGATGACGTCACAGAATCACGAAAAGAATCATTGTATAAAACATAATATTTAGAAGCTATCTATTACTTGAATAATTTTGATGGCAGCAATTTTCATCAGAAAGACTTTTTAATCCGACTCTGCTCTCAATATGGAGCACATGACCTCCAATTGGAGTTACCTGAACAGAAGTTTTTACATGAGAACTGTTTGTTACTCAGTTGCTCAACCTCTCCTTTTCAAAAGATTAGGGATATAAGTATATGACTAGGACAGGACCAGTAGATAGCTAATCGCTCCCGCTGCATCCGTTTTTATGAAAGGATAGGTGGGAGGTAACACAAGACATCATATATATTCAGTGATGTAAGAAGGAGTCCTGCCACCCGGGGCGGTCCTTGAATTTACCGCCCCCAATATTTTCTCTAATTTTGTTTTTAAATCACTTCTACTATTTATCTATTAACTAGGAGTTTTTACCACAGGTGGCCTAGTTTTTTGTATGTATGAATATAATCTATCGAAAAATATTGTATTGATTTTTGAAAATGCCGCCCCCACCGGACCTTTGCCAGAACCATGCCTTTGAACAGAAACCCATCAATCAATTTATAAAACTTTCCCTACTGGGATTTGAGCCTGCGATCATCGTAACCGAAACCAACGACGTTGACCACTTGACAACGAAGCCGGCAATTATTAATTGAAAATATATGTAGTGATTATTTAAAAACTGATATATTGGTTATCATATGTTATCAACTAATTTTAAATTAGCAATAGTGACATCGATTATACGAGACATCCCCATAAACCAAAAGTTTACAATAATTTAGAATAGTTGTTAATGTCTTAAGACCACATTTTTCTGAATTTATAATGATGAAGAACGGTTGAATGTTAATTAACATGCCTTTAACTTTTACACAGACGAAATATAAAATTAATATTAATTTCAGAAATAAATATTACGTTTATTTAGAAACCATCCCTTTATGTTGCATGGCTTCATGGTAAAATATAAATATTGAAATTTAACTAAAATTTATTACGTTTGTTTGTTAAGTTAATTATTTAAACGAAGTTGGACGACGATCCGAAGTTATGCTCACATGTTCTCAAACTTTATTTTAGTGAATATAATTTCTAAAGCATTGTATTTTATGATTTTTAGTTGTAATAATAAATTCTCAAAAAATGTTCTTGGGTTTTCGCTTTATTTAAACTATGGTGGATATTGTGTGATTTTATTTTATTTTTTTGCTTCGCGAATTCAATTTTCGTTTGCAACTTTTTATTTTGCATACAAATAAGATATAGTTTGCTTTAAATAGTTTTATTTTAATTAACAACTATGGTTAATTTTTATTTTTGTCCAAAAGTGTTTTGGCATATTTGTCGCATATTTCTTTAATGCACGAATACTAGAAACAGAAATTGTTCTTAAAAATTCATTCTAATTTCTTGTACACTCTTTTGTCACGATTTACGCGGTAGATACGTTTTTCACAAACTCGCGTAAGTAAAATCCGCGTAAAAAGGCTATGAACTCGTACAAAATCATAAAATGTGTTCCATTGTACAAAAACTCGTAAATGAAGACTTTGATGATATATGAAAAATTTAAATTTCACTTTAAATACGTCTAGAGTTCGTTATATCGAAAATATCTATCCAATTAAATATTTAAAAAATTGCAGCAGGCAATTATGTACAACACATTGAAGAAAACTAATTCATTTATGTATACAAATTTTCGCTACTGTCTTCTAACATTGCAATCATTTTCTTCATAACTTATTTAAAATCGCTGATTTAAAAAAAAATGAGCAGTTTAACTCTACAATTAAAGGAAATAATCATTATGTTGACTAGTTTTTTTGTAAAAGAATCTGTGATTATTTGAATCTTTTTATCTTATTTCTTCGTACTGTGTTGAAGGATATCGCTGATCTTTTTGTAATTTTAGAACACATTCCAAATTTGGATAAATTTTAAAGACCATGTTTCCAAATCTCATTATTTTGAACGCGTTAATGAATACGTGTAAAAAAATATTTCGTAAATCTGGGGTTTTAGTCATCTTATATGTTAGACCAGTACTAACAATAATAACATCCTGATATTATTATTCAAAACAGTTTTTTGATTTTATTATTTACCCAGTTTGAGAATCGACGAAGTGCCTTCTTCACCGGCTCGAAAACAGCCTTCAAAGAACGGCGTCAGTAATAAATTTAATACAAATTTTCCCGTACGAGTTCGTATAATAACCCGAGCGCCAAATGTCTAAACTTTTAATGAGAACTAATTATAAAATAGTATAATTTTATTACAGCCATAAAACTTAGCTTTCATTAAGTCCATAATAGTAAATAGTGACTGTACACGAATGGGTAGGTACGCAGTATACCTATTAATACTTGCATAGTTATGAAAATTATTACAATGAGTATTTTTTATCCTAACGTTGTACAAGTAATGCAACGCTATACTTGTATTTCCATAATGTTATATAAGATAATTTCACCTTGTTTCATTTCAACCCTTTTATAAATGTTTCAAATTCCCAACCATGCACGGTTATGGTATTTTTTGTGTTAATCAATCAAATTCCTCTATAAAATATCATAATCTTAATACTTTATTCATCCCTAAAATACTAAGTCGTATGAATGGTCGGGTATATGTATACCACAGTAGTTAGCGTTATGGGCTTCTGCGCCGGATCTCACGGGTTTAAGTCCAAGTACGAAGAGCATTTCGATCGATTTCTGTTCGAACGCATGGGTGTTTGTGATGTTCCAAATTTTCTTTCCCATCCTTCCGATACTTCTATAACTGGGCATAGCGAGAGCGATTCGTTAACCACTTGTCCTGTCCTATTTTTCTATCTCTACTACTCTGTCTGAAGAAAAGAGGTTGGACGACTAAGTAATAAATAGTTCTCGTAGAAAAACTTCTGTTGAGATACCTCTATTATATAAATAAATTATAGTTCGTCAAAAACTCGCTTTCTACGTTTTCAAAATCAAATATGATGGGTGTTCAGTTAATAAAACATCACAAATAATTAATATCTATAAAGATATCAATTATTCAGGGAATAGAAAACAAATGATATTTTTTGTAAAATGTACATTATATTTGTCTAATTTATATAGAAATAGATTCTGGTATAAGTACCGTATAGACAAAGGCTTAATTATAATATGTGTGTATAAAGGTTCTTGGAGTTCATTTCATTCAGAGGCGGATTACTCTATAAGCGAATAAGGCGCGCGCTTGGGGCTTCATAATTTTAGGGGCCTTAAAAATAGCTTATATTATGTAACTCATATACTGTTTGTTCAGATTGTAATATATTTAAATTATTTCATATGGAGTTTTCTGACGTTTTTATGCTATCCGAAAAACAAGGCCTCCAAATTTTATTGCGCCTGGGGTCTCACATGTGCTTAATCCGCCACTGATTTCGTTCATCAATAAAAGCGACCAAAATAGTTTGTTTTTAATTTTTCCTCAGTTCTGAATTTCAATGTCATTGTTCTGTCTTATCATTTTCCATTTAATTTGTTTCTGTGATGTTTGATTACATACCGTATTAAACTCCGTAAAAAATGTGTCGTGCGTTTTTCCGTTATAAATTTCAAATTATTAGTATGTATTTTTAGAAAAGTTTGATGCCTAGTGACACTTTGATTTGTTTACTAAATGACTTTCAATACACTGAATAACCTATTCTAATATGTTATTGAATCATCTATCTATTTCGGTCCAAAAATGTTGTTTATAGAACTGGACTACATACATTCGCCTGACTATAGCAAGTAGGTACCTAGCTAACTTTTCAAAACTCTAAATTGTGTATGTTAGTAATAACGATTATAATCTTTAAGTAAGCATGATATGTATGAGGTTCTAATATTTTCCCTTCGCAAGCAGGTAGGTCGACGAAAAATGCGCACCCAACGAAAAAACAATTCAATTAACGAATCAAAATGAGTTTCTCTGTAAAAAATTATGTCTTAATTAGCATTAAAATTGAATAAATTACGGTCAATTAAGAGTTTTTGATTGTGTTCGGGGCGTACCCGCCATCTTAATTGTTATCAAAGACAATCTTGCCGCGCACAAAATGGAAGGGGAATAACATGACAGGGGTGCGCTTGAAGCCGTAAAGCAGCGGCACCCAACAAGTCAGTCGCCAGTTTTTTTTATATTAAGAAAATATTCAATAATGAATGCATTTTATCATCAGTTCTAACCACTGGAAGATGAGGCTTTTTGAGGTTCTTCTGAATATTCTATCAACTTTAAGATAGACAGTGAGCTTTTTTTAAAGTTATTAATTAATCTACAGTCAACTCGTCTAGCCCAGAGATTTGTTATCAGATAAATTGTATTTGTAACCATGTCCGCTACCGATGTTGAGCATATTATATTCTCATATGGAACATATCTCAACATCATTTGTAATATGAAAACTGCTGGATGCTAAGTCTCACAACCTCTATTTTTCGGAGAAAAAAGGCATAGGAGGATGCGTCTAGGACAAGACTAGTTGTTGGATAATCGGACTCGCTATGCATCTTTTTTAAGGTAAAAGGGTGGGAGTAAATTTAAAAATTATCAATACTTTCAAACAAAAATCTATAAATCAGTTTTCTAATCACATGTATGAATCCATTGGAAAAGTGTTGTATTCTCAACACCTCATCCGAATTCAACGACATTAACCACTTAGCTATAGGTCCGACATTTGTTTAACTTGTTGTTTTTTTTTTAAGCTTAAATACATAGATATTTTATTTTATCGATTTATAGGTGAACGCCAAACATAACATACTGAAACGGTTTTTCAACAGTGAATGGGTTGCGAACTACTGCTTCAAACCATAAACCTTTCTCTTTCTCACTCGCGCATAAAGAAACACGGCAATAGTTTATTAGATACATTTAAGAACAGACACGTAAAACAAACAAGGTTCAATTTGAAAATAATGTTTGTTCTTTATTTGAATTACAGAAGATCGGAAAAGTGGTATTTTACAAACATACCTGCTGAATGTATGCAAAGGTGATATCATCAATTTTAGTATGTAGTCAGTTAGATCTATTATAATATTATTTGTTAATATCGATAAATAAGAGTAATGGGTAAAATATTGTTTATCTAATTTTGGTCGAAAATGAGTTATGTACTTAAATGTACCAAAAATAGTTCTGAAATATTGCATCACCAAACCTACTGTTACAAAGATTATATACATATTAAAATATATTACTGTAAATCTTCCAGGTAATATTTTTATGAGCACAAATATTTCCTTAACAATGTATTTTTTAACCATGTCTACTCCCATTCTGGAGCATATGAACTCCTAATGAAGTTTATTTTACATAAATGTTTTTAAGAGAACTGTTTTTGCTCAATCTTTATTTTTTTTAAAGAGAGTGGGTACAGTGGCGGATTCAGCACTTGAGAGGCCCCAGGCGCAATAAAATTTGGTGGCCCTGTTTTTCGAATAATATTAAAACTTAAAATTACATGTAAGTATTAAAAAATAAATTAAAATCTGAACAAAAAGCATAAAGGCTATATAATATAAACTATTTTTGAGGCCTCCAAGATTTGGAGGCCCCAAGAGCGCGCCTCATGCGCTTATGGGGTAATCCGCCACTGAGTGGGTATATAAGATTAGGAACAGGACAGGATTAGTGATTAGCTAATCGCTCCCGCTTCGCTCGATTTTGGGTTAATATGGGTGGGAGAGAATTCAAGACATCACATACATCCATGCAGTGGCGGCCAGTCAATGTGGCATTGGATCAATGCACCCCTTTTATATGCAGGGGCGGTTATTTTTTTATGAAATAATAATCAAACATAACATTTATACAATTCACTCAAATTCTTCGTATATTTATTTTCTATAATTATTATTTTATTATCGATTTCTAAAATGAAGAATTTAAAATGAGTAAATGATATAAATGTTATGTTTGATTATTTTTTCATGAAATATAACGGCCCCCGCATATACAAGGGGTGCATTGATCTAATGCCACATTGACCGGCCGCCACTTCATCCATGCTTTTAGACAGAAATCCATAAATCAGTTGCAAATCAATTTATAAAAACTGTCCGTCCTGGGGAAAATTTTCTTTTCAATTTAGAACGTTATGTTTTAATTTACACTATGCCGTGTGGATTTTATTATTATTTTTATATCACAAAATCTAATTTCAAACATTCAAATTCAGTTTTCTCTATATATTATTATGATTTATGGAGATGAAGACGCGTGACCCCCTAGTTACATCTGACGTTGGCCGGAGAGCCCTTTGTCTAATTAAAAAAAAAACACTATATTCTGAGATCAAATCAGTAACAGCAATCTATAACATTCATATTTGCCACTTTGGCTTAAGTCAGCAGTGGGCTACCAATAAGTTAACAAGGGGCTTGCTTAATATTGAAACTGTTCGGTGTGCTCGGGAAAGAGAAGATTTTTTTCGCTCTTATGCAGTATATAATTAATTATAAAAGAAATGTAATAATTATGAAAAAATACAGAACGTACCGAAATTTAATTATTATCAATAACTGCACTATGTAGATTGCAATTCTGTGTTTCAGGAGTAATACTTGAGCCGTCGTAGATGATAATATTTGTCAAAAATGTCAAATGTATGTCACTGCGTTTTAAATCAAAATTATATTCATATCAACACATACTATTTTTTTAATTTTATTAGAGCTTCTGCGAGCCTTTTCACAGCTCACGTTTGACTCAAGTATAACCATTTAAACATGTAATAAGAGTGAAAAGAATACGCACTACTTAATTTTGCATAAATCTTAGAATCTGAAGTAAGTGAGTACATTTTTCAGATATTGATATTAATTATTTTTCGTATTTTTGACGTAATATAAGACAAGTTCTAAACATTCGATTGCTTTGATATTGTTTGTGTTAATGTGTGCCGAGTTAATAATCCTGAAATTATCATGACTATTAATTTACATGCTCCCAATTTATTCTTACGCGGGCGAAACTATGAGCAAAAACTTATACCTCACTTAGGAGGTATGAGTCACCAGTTCCAAGGGCTGTTCGATTGATCAACGCATTGCCTAGAGAAGTGGACATTTTTAGTGATGGTATTTGTGAACTGTTTGATAAATTATATTTCTTGATTTTTTATGTTGAGTTTGATGTACTGTGTATTTTTATTTTATATTTTGTCTTATTATATTTTTCAAGTGCATGCCGAATTGGCGTCAGCTGTTATGTCATGTACTATAATTTTAATTTTTAACAATAAATAAATAAATAGAGTGATTGAAAATCCACCCCTTCACCGAATAGTTTTAAGCTTAAGCTAGCCACTTGTTAACAAAGTTGTAGCCCACCTGTGAGTCTTCAGCACTCGTGCAAAATAATATTGGGGAAAATTAACAAATATCATAACAGCGCGCTTAAAAATAAAAGATGTATACAATGTATTTTTTTGCGTTAGAAAATATGGGAAACTCTACAATAAATCTAAAGTACTATAACTAACTTAGCCTGTCAGTTGGAAACCTATTTTATGTTACTATTCTCATAAAAATATAAATAAAATTTAATTAGAGCTCGTGATTTGGAGCGTTTGTACCGCATTGTTATAGCAGGTAAATTTCGTGTCACGTGACTATTATGTCGTGTATTAATGTTTACACACAAAATGAAAACACGCCAAGTCTCCATGTTTGCCATGTATACTTATATTTTATTGACTGAGCGAATAAAAATTAGTGGACTTCTAAATTTGAATAGTTTCGTCGTAGACAAAAGAACTTTAAAATATCAAAATAAGTAAAGGTTTAATCTCGTTTCTACAAAGGAGCACAGCGTAGGGCAGACACATGTCTACATCACACGTACCTGCGTTGCAACGTAGCAGTTCTGTGATTCTACTTATAATACAAAATCTGTGCTGCCCTAAGCTGCGTCGCCTGCGTCTTAGCATACACTAGTGACTAGAACGTGATAAAAATTATAAACAGTCCACCAGTATTTTCTTTACCAATGCTTGAACATAGATATTTTGTAATTAAATAATATTTATATATTTTAAATCATGGGACGGATTGAAATTTTCGGAGGGCCGGATCCGTAGTTCTCCGTTGTCCGGACCTCTGCTTTAAATATAAGATATTTAAAAATGTGAATACTTTAAAACATATGACAAAAATCAAGCGAAACAGGGTGTAATAGACCCAAAAAAACAAATGGTTAATATGTCATATTTACTTCCTTTTAGCATTGGTAAGTTATTGATAAAAATATATATGCTAAGCTTTACATGGGAGGCCTTAGGCGCAATAAAATTTGGAGGACGTGTTTTTCAAATAACATAAAAACGTCAGAAAATTCAAAGAAAAATAATAAAAATTTGAACAAAAATTATATGGATTATATTGTATAAGATATTTTTGAGGCCCCCAAGATTCAGAGGCCCCAAGCGCGCATCTCATATGCTTAAATGGTAATCCACCACTGTATATAGATATAATTGTCAATGTTTGCTGCCTACCTAATGCATTGTCCTTAATATGCGAATGAAAAATAATATTAAAATGGTTATAGTTATAGGTTATAAAATTATTGGTTATAAGGCCCGAACAGTTGTTTAACGTTTAACCTATTGGCGTCGCATGGCTAAACGCGAGTATTGAATGTTCAAATAATATGTAGTTAATTATAACGTTAAGTGAAATATTTGTTCTCGAATGTTTTGTTGTGAGCTGCACGCGATTCTCCCCCTCCGCGGAATTGAGCCATTCAAACTGTCTACAACAATGGATAGACTTCAGTGTTAAGCGCTGGCCCTGGAATCTAGTTAGCCTTAAAGTTTATTGCAGGGATTCTCAAACACTCACATGGAAACATCTCTTTTTTCACTTTCACCAAATATATATATTTTTAATAATTTTTCAAACGACATTTAATGCATTTCATCTCTTAAGCTGACAAAATTTAACGGATACTTTTCAAATTTCCCGTTGAATAGTACTATGTACTATATCTTTAAATTCTTATAGAACTTAATATCTGGTAAATATGTTTGTTTTTCTTACTGAATAACCGTATACTGAGCTTTGACAATAGATGCTTGATTGGTGGAGAGGTGGTTTAATTTCGTGAGGAACGTACTTGGCAGCGCCCATCATGTCAGTGGTCACAAAGAGACGTTGAAATTGACTGGATCACATGCTGCGGATGCCTTTAGAAACACTACTTGTCTCTTCTTCCGACCGGTGGGACGCTGGCATCCTGGACGACCGTCGGCTACTATTCTGACTTCAGAGGATCTATTCGGCGGAACTAAAGGATATTGGTATATCATAGAAGGAAGCAAAGAAATTTGTGAGAGACAGGAAAACAAGGAGATGCCGTGTGGTGGCCGTATGCTCCATATAGTGAGCGAATGTGGTCAAAAAAGAAGAGCAAATATGTCTTTGTGGTCAACGTCGTTAGCTTCCGTGATGGATATAACGAGTTCAAATCACTGTACGAACAGCAATTTTTCAATCCATTTATCGATTTCTATTCGAAGGCATGGATGTTTGTGATGTCTAAAAACTCCTTTCCAACTGTTTAATCCTAAAATAATGGGGCGCAGCGAAAGCGATTAGCTAACCACCAGCTTTGTCCTAAGCCTATCATTTCTATCCCCACTGTAACTATACTTATAATAATAATTAGAGAGATAAACCATCCCCCACCAGTCAGGTCTTTTTTTTTGGAGACGGAGACTTCAGCGCCATTTTTCTTATCTTAATATTTATTTTTATTTTTTTAATTTTCATTTTTGTGTAGTTGATAAGTAATAAAATATGTGTGAAAAAGTTAAAAAGCATTTGTTCATTACCTTCATACTAAAAAAAAATCTTTAAATTAGCTTAAATTTTCGGCCGCTAGAACACCGGATCCCCTTAATTCTGAACAATCTACTTAGTAGTATTTTTATAATATGAATTATTCTTTTAAATTAATATTTTTATAATATGAATTATTCTTTTAAATTAATATGCAGTTGGTGCCCCCTGTTTCGTTTTAAAGTAGTGACTTACGAGTAGTTTTGTTCCAACTCCACTATTAAATCAACGTTAACTCTAACAAAGAGGAAATCCTGAACCATTCGTTTGTAGATTTTTATTCCGTTGACTGTTGGAATTAGGCAAACTTAATAAACATCTACGTTAAGCAATAATCGACAATTCCGGATCGTTAGATCTAACAACTAAATTTTCGTATTATACATGTATAGCTTAATAAGATTTAGTAGTGTCCAACCAGCCTGATGTCTCGTAAAAAGAGCATTGCTTTGCAATCAAAAGATCAAATATGTGTGTAATTGAATTGAAAAAGTCTGTGGCAATATTTTTTTTAAATTGAAAAATATACGTTTTTAAATGGGCCTTCTAGAGGTGAAGTGAGCCAACTAGTTAAATGGTAAAACTTTTTTCTTTGACTTATAAGTACAATCACTTCTTTATTTGGTGTGTTGGTGGATTGCATATTTTTATTTTACGGAGATAACACTATTGCAATGTGTATCTGAGCTTATTTCACTTTTACGATACTTTAAGACGTGTAGAATATTACAACGCATCTAAGGTTTTTTTTTTCTAAAATACCACTTAGCTCACTTCACTTCTAATGGGCCCAAATATTACCATAACGTCTTCAAGATATATTGTAACCGTACTGACGATAATAAGTAACAATATTGACAAAAATGAGTTTGGTATTTGGTAACAGAAATTTTTCCCTGGGGAGTGGGGAGCAATTTCAGATTTCCAGGGCGGGGGGAGGGATCAGAATTTCGATAGATTTTTTATGTTATATGATATACGATATTTTAAGTTTTATTTTAAGTACAAGATGACATGTTTATAAATTATTGGTCACAAAATCACTTCACATCCAAATGGACGACATTTTTTAATACCATACTACTGAAGTTTTGTTCATTAAAGTATGTTTCAGTAATTTCAGTAATTAGTTAGTAATATAATCTTAATAAATTTATATAATACTATTTTCATAAATACTTTAAATACCTGCATATTGAAAAAAAGTTTCAACACTATGTATGAGGAGCAAACAATCAAAAAGAGATTTGTCACAAATTTTGAAAAATGCCGTTTAATATCAGTTCCGATAGTTTATGATAAAATCTATGAATGGGAATCACAATTAGTGTTTAAAAAAGATTTTTTCCTACAAAAATAAACCATAAAGTTGATACATTCAAGCAAACCGTGATTTCTCCAAAACTGAAATTTAAATTATCATTTCTAAAGCTCTGTATTTGTGTGACAAATCACTTTTTGAATGTTTGCTCCCCGTGTATGTATATAATACACGCAGGGCCGGCGCCACCATATAGGCGAAATAGGCAACCGCCTAGGGCGCAAACCATTGGGGCGCGCATAAATGGAGAATTTAAATTATCTTTATGTACTCTAATAATAAGGTTTATTTTATTTTGACGTTTTTATTTGTTTGTTTTAATTCTTTATTTTTAAAAAGAGAGGTTGAATGACTGTGTAAAAAACAATTCACGTAGAAAAACTGCTGTTGTTCTGAGACTAAATACTTCACACTGGGAGCGGACATGGATAAATAAAAAAATATTTCTACGATACCGAGTTATTGTTATCATTATTTTGAGAAAAATTTGGGACGATTTACTGTTATCATTATTAATTAAATTAAACATTAAAAAGGGGGCGCGTCAATAATCGTTGCCTAGGGCGCCAAATAACCTTGCGCTGGCACTGAATACACGGGAATAAAATACTATTCCGAATGAGCCGTTGCCTACTAACATTCGTGGGGTTTCAAGTTAATGATTGTTAGCGGCATCTCTTCAGAAACTTGCCCCCTGGGTCCAATCCCTGTGGATGAGAACACAGATTCAGGCTGCAAACTGAATCCATCAATTCGGTGGAGATTTAAGGTGAGAGAGACAAGCTTTAAAACCGCGCAAGTCATTTTTCATATTTCACCAAGCCAAGTGAAATTGTTTACCAATGAAACATGATTTCATGATGCAGTATACCTACATATTACATAATATTTTTTAAGTAGTGCCCGCTCATAATGTGATATATATGGTCACCTAATGGAGCGTATCTCATCAGAAATTGTTCTACGAGAGCTGCTAGTAATCACTAGGGATTCTGAAGTCTCGGGGTTTTAAAAGTCCAGGAACTCGAGGTGTGATAAATTCAAAGTCCCGGGTAAAGTTTTGTCCGATTGAGACATTGGTATCTTTGTGAAATATTGAAAAAACATTTGTACAAAAAACAACATGAGGTACGAACATTTAATTTTAATATTTTGGAAATTGCTTTTGCTACAGTTACATGACAATATATAAACACATGGTATTTGAAACTTCTACGAAATTATAAATCCCAAAAATCTGTTTTTTTATCAGATCCCTTTTATATATGCATAATATGTTTTGTTTAAAGCCCCAGGTTTTACTACTTTAGCCTGAATATAATGCATTTTTTTTCAAAACTGATCACGAGAATAGTCACCAAAGTCCCGGGACTTTTGTCTCGGGATGTCTCGACACAGAATCCCTAGTAATCACTTACTTAATCTCTACTTGTTTATTAGTAAGGGTAGTGTTTGGGCAGAAGAAATGATGAGACAATCGGTCTGTTTTAAGAATCGGACGGGTGGGATATACATTTTATATCACAGGCAAATATTGCAATACTAATAGCGGTATTAAAATAAAGCAAAAAAATATGGCCAATTGGGATCGCAATACCGGACGAATTTACCATAATCGATACTTTTGATAAACATTTCATACTCATAAACGGTTTCTAAACATAATAATACATAATTGAAAGGCTCATCAATTCTTGGCCTTGTCAATACTGATAAAACTGTTTGCACATTTTTACTGTTTTAATTCATCCCGAACAATTTTAGTAAGATATGTGATGGTATCTATACATGCAAAATTCGATTTTGTTCATTTTCAATTCCAATTTTGCATTTTTAAAATTGGAATTTTGATATTTAAAAAACACAATGTCTACTAAAATCCCGGCTTCTGTATAACCGGTAATACAATCCCTTATCACAAGCGCACATCCAATTGTATGAAATGTGGTGAAAAGGTCGGCTTAAAGACTTTGTCACTTCAAAGCAGCGGTGGGCTGCCAATACAGTAACAAGGGTCTCGCTCAATATAAAAGCAATTCTCGGTGTTCTGGGGAAGGAGTGATTTTTTAAACACGCACATGCAATTATATGCAATACTTAAATAAACAATCGATTGTTATATAATACACTTATAATATGTGGCGATATGCAGTTCAATGTAAACTTATCAATCCAAATGGCTAAAAATGTACTAATGTGTATACCGAAGTTGTCGTAGATTATATACGAGTCAGAAATTGCAGTTACATACTAATTTAATCTGAGAATATTGTTTTTTCTTTTATTAACAAGGGGCTCGCCGGCCTTCATAAAATTTAGCAAGGGGCTCGCGCGAGCCTCTCTGAGCACCCCCCCCCCCCCCCAGCCCACCCATGCTTTAAAGCATCAGCGAGATTAGTAAAATAACTAAATACAGATCATAACAAAAAAAACCTACTATTATCTGTTACCATAAATTGTAAAAGAAACTAAATAAAACCATAATTCGCTATTTAACACTTTCTCTACGGTGCTAAAAAATATTTCCGTTTAAGTTTTTTAAACATATTTTTTACCGTCCATCATTTACCGGCGGTAGTGTTAAGACATGTATTTTCACTTGCTTCTTTAAGGGCCAGCAACATATCGGAAGTATTTAAAAATAGCTGAATTAAAGATCAATTATCTCAAAACTAGTATTTTTGACTTATCTCACTGCGACAGTGGGTAACGATATGTTCTACATTGGGACCGGACATGGAAAAAAACAAAGTATTATCAATCAAGAATGTACCTCTAATGTTTTTCAAACGTAAACAATGAATTGGCCAACTGCCAATGTATAGTTGTAGCACAATATGCATATATAGTATCTAAGTGTATATGCCATAGTGAGTTATTATAATTAATTGTTTCTAATGTTTTCCACTTACCTGACTTACCGTTTCTCGAACAACAATATCTCAGATGTAAATAGTTCATTGGCATTACTACGCCATGTTAGATAAATTTGAACACATTATAAATGAATGGTTACGCGAGGCAGGGCCGAACCGGGTAATGACATAATTAAATAATGTAAATTCGGAAACAATAATATCACGCTGGGAAAAGCCATATTTCATTTGCCGTATCATGGGCCGCCGTCATAAAAAAAGTTTTCAAATACGAACGTATATAAACGGGGACTAATGAAATAAACTTACTATATACACGGTTACTAAAAAATAACATTCTCTGCCAACGTGCGGTAAATGTTCCAGGAGCTGACGATTAAACATAGATATTGTAAATAAAGGCAAAAAAAATTAAAGTTAATTTATTTTATATACTTGATACACAATGTCTTAAAATGGTTGTGTTTAATTTATATTTTTTCTTAACTAAAAATAAATTAAATAGTTTTTAATTAGGTGGACCAGTCGTCGGGAACCTGTGGTCTTTTAGCTACTCTGGTGCGGCCTTTTGCCCGATCGGCCAATTCCGCAAATTTTTGTAAATTCGTAAATTCCTGAGATTTTGGATTCGATTTTTTTTTGTAAGACCTGTAAAAAAAACTCCTACGCTGGTAATGTTGGGAAATCCGTATAAATTCTTGGGATTTTGGATGTTTAAATCTTTGGAAAATATAAAAAAGGGCTCACACTGGTACTGTTGGGAAATCCGCAAATCTGGGCTTTAGAAAATAGCATGAAATTGTTCCAGCCAAAAATTCCCTAGTCAATGTTTACTGCGGCGTTATGTTAAATCATAGAAATAAATGCGGCCTTTAGACAAGAAACGGTTCCCCACCCCCGAGGTAGACTATTAAAATGCATTTACTAATCTACATAGATTAATTAAATTTTATTCGGTTTTTTACGGCCGTGTAAATGAAAGCCGTTTAATGAGTCAATAAAGAGTTCATCTTAAAATAAAAATAGTCAAAACACATTAAATCCATGATCTAATCCAGGGTTTCCCAAACTATATTCCGCGGAGGCAGAATAGATGTTCCGAAAAGAATTGGAATGGTTTTTTACGCTGCAACACAGTTTAAAAAAATATCTTAAATGTTCAGCTAAGTGTTCCGTTATATTTTCCGGACTTGTAAAGTGTTCCATCCAGAAAATGTTTGGGAAACTCTGATCTAATCTAATCCAAACGCGATTATTGTTATCCTGTTGATACTTATTGTGGGGCTAGAATGCAAAACGTACTATTTCCAAAATGAGCGATATTGAGTAAGGTATGAAATCGACCGGTTCTATTAGTTTTTATATAAATTGTCCAAAACACTGTTGTTTTCAAATGGAAAATCATATTTTCATGCAAATGTTATTTTGTTTGTGTTATTCGTTATAGTATTTGACTCTAATAAAAAGTTCGAGTTTTGGAAATAGTACGTTTTGCATTATAACCCCACAATTATAAACATGTACTAGTAAGTATATATGAGATTCATTATTCATATCCTTAAAATGATTAGTAACGTGATAACACAGCTGCAGTATTTTTAACGCGTGTTGGCAAGTAGTTTGACGTATGCTAATTCATATAATTTCACTGGCGTTGTAGGCAAGTCTATTGTATCAGTTTGTCCTTTAATAATTTAAAAGTAAACATGCAGAAAAATTTACCTTTTATATCCCACGTCAGTCCAAAATTATGTATATTACATTTTGGTTGAAAAATCATATTTTTTGTTTTTTTTTCTGTCAGTGACTGAATAATAACAAATTGTCCTAAAACCTATTTATATTGATTCTTAATAAGTATATATTATATTAAAAGGAAGGAGACCGAAAGGGTTAAAAGGACATCATCGTTAATTGAACTAAGCTTAATTTATATTTCAGGTGTTCACAGAGGTGGGCTGCCAATACGTTAACAAGGGGCTCGCTTAATCTCAAAACAATGCTCGGTTTTCTGGAGAAGGAGTGATTTTTTTTTATCACTACTATGCAATACTTAATTAATTAACAATCGATTGTTACTTAATACACTTATAATATACAACAATATGCAATTTACCGTAAAATAATCAGTGTAAATGTCTAAAAATGTACTTATGCAGTAAGAATTGCAGTTATGTACTAATTTGATCTAAGAATATTGTTTTCTCTTAATTTAACAAGGGGCTCGTGCAAGCCCCTCCAAGCCCCCTTTAACCCACCCCTGGATGTTCAGGTGCTTAGTAAATGAATGTGAGGAGCAAACATTCAAAAAGTGTTTTGTCACACAAATACAAAGCTTGGAAAATGATGATTTAAGTGTTGCAAAAGTGACGGTTTGTATGAATGTGTCAACTTTATGATTTCATTTTAATATGAAAAAAAACCTTTTTGAACACTAATTTTGATTTCCATTCATAGGTTTTATTATGTGCTATCAGAATTGACATAAAACGCCATTTTTCAAAATTTGTGACAAAACACTTTTTGAATGTTTGCTCCTCATGTATCGTGTTTATATAAGAAATAAATGTATTACTAAGTGTAAAGCCATTGCTGGCGAAAAGGATTAACCCATGGGAATGCCTACAGATTTGAATGATGGGTAATTTGATGATTTAAAGAAGTATTCAATGTATTGAAAAAAATATTCGTTTATAATATTTTATTGTTCTAAGAATTGTAGTACTAATGTGAGATGTTGCATTAGGAAAACGGTGTGTGCACCGTGTGCTTATTTTTTTATACCCGAAAACGTGAAAGAATAAATTGAAAGTGCGTTATTATTATTGGACGGTCGGTTGAGGAATAATTCAAACTGCTTATGACTCGAGGATCGAGGCCCACGAGAAGGCCGATCAAAGAAGACAGCGAAACAAAAATATATAAAACAAAAAGTTAGTTTATAAATTGACAGGGCCCTATAGTTGATCGCCTTTGGAGGCGCCAGCGATGGTCTCAGATGAGAGTTCGTATTCTTTTATAATATATGCATAATGGCTCAAGTCCAATACACTGGGGTGATTACGTATTCAATATCGGGATTAAGGATATATCTCGGCGATGACCAAAATTTCAACAGCTATTTTTCTTTAGCTCTACATGAAAACCACAACAGAACAATTTGTAAATCTCAATTTCAAAAAATGACTGTTTAGTGCTTATCATAATATAATACTTTTTGTAGTACTGATAGTTTCCGTCTGTGGTGAAATGGTCAATGATGTTGGCTTCAGTGAAGGATCTCATAGGCTCAAATCAGTGATGTAGTGGAACGGGAGGGCGTGAGGTCGGCGCTGTCACACCTTTTGACTAGACAATTTGAAAATTTTGGGATAAATGTCTATTTTTACGTAAATATAACAAAATGATTTTTATAATAATAACGTTTTCCCGGAGACTTGTTGGTCCGTAAAATGTATCACTGCGGTAGTGAGTATTAAAATATTATTATTAATTAGCGCTCCCTGACTTATTTAGTTAGCACCAGGGCTGTGGAGTCGCAGTCGCGGATCGCAGTATTTTGGCCGGAATCGGAGTCGGAGTCGTGAAAAATGAGAAAGATGAAAAATATATTTAATGATGTGTATTTAAACAAAATAGTCAAAATTGTTAACATTTTATGCTTGGCTGGCTAAAGATAATCTGATGGTATACAACAAATACATAAGTTAAAATGAAATTATTGAAAAAAAATCTCGGAGTCAGAGTCGTTAATTATTTTAAAGCTGGAGTCGGTGTCGGAGTCGTCAATTATTTTAAAGCTGGAGTCGGAGTTGGAGTCGTCTTTTTTCACGTGACTCCACAGTCCTGGTTAGCACTTCACCACTGATTCAAGTCCCAGTACGAGCAGCATTTATCCGTCTTCCGTTCAAAAGCATCGGTGTTTGTGTTGTCTCAAAATTCCTTACTACTATTCCGATCTTAAAACAACGGCCTAGCCAGAGCAATAATCTAACCACTTAAGGCAACTGAAAACAAAATAGTAATCGTCATTAGAAGACTACATGCTACATTGCGAGCTGAAATGGGTTTTAAAAAAATATAACGTATTTTCGATAATTCATAAATTGAAACGAAAAATTGTATTTCTTACGACAGGCCAAGCTTCTCTCTGCAAATTTTACAATCCGGTTAAATATAGGCCGTTGTATGAAGTGAACAGTAGCCAATTTAAGTTAAAATACCTCACTACTTAATTTGTGAAACAGGTTATTTATATATTCTTATACTAAATCAAAAACATTTTTTAACAACGTAATCCATACTTTCACCGTATCGATAAGTATCTTCAGAAAGAGGCAAAACACGACTCATACTAAGTTAAAAAACCATTGAAATAAAAAATATTTTAGACGAGTATCGAAAAGTTAAGTTTGAAAAAAACTGATCGCTTGGTCACCTTACTTGTGATGGTTTTGGGGCCGTATTGCCTCGAGGATAATTTAAAAGACATATTTGGTAATTTTCAAAATAAATAAATGCGTTTACATTCAGGTTCACATTCTTTGAATGTTAGTTTTCCCGTAACTAATGGTTAATTATAACTCGTCTGTTGGTATTGTTTACGCTTAATTTATACTAGATGCCTGTTGAGATTTAAGCTATCGACGTGTATTTAGTTTCTCGGTCTTCTATGCGTACTTACGGGAGATTTCATAAGTATACCAGGTACTGTTTGGCTCTAAGTTTATTTAAACTATTTTAAGAGAAAGTTAACACTAATTAAGTTCCGATATCACTTGTTAAGGATTAACTTAACTCACGTAATGTTTGATCTTTTTGGCATACACCTATATAAATCTGTCCACTTTCTGTCAGAAAATCATTTTCACTTCATGGGAATTGTGTAATCAGGGTGAGAGTGCGATTATCCTCTTTAATTTGTTCATTCGAATCGTTTCACTGAATAACGATAAAAAGATACAGTGGAACCTTGATCTACCTTTCTCGCATTGTTCGTTTCCCCGCATGGATCGTTTATTTTCCCTAGTCCCGGCCAAACACCCATAAAAACAATATAAAATAATCCCGCATTAATCGTTCCCTGATTTACCGTTTTGTTCGATCTATCGTTTAAATAATTTGGTCCCGTCACAAATATTATATCGATTGACGTTTTCGTTGAATATTTCTCATAAATAGTTTTGCCTCGCATTTCGCTTCGCATTTTTTTCAGTGGGACCCCGATCTTCCTTTTATTGCATGGATCGTTAATTTTTTACTCGACCAAGACCCGTAATAACATTGTTTAATAGTTCCACGATAATTATTCACCGATTTACCGATTTCCTTGATCTATCATCTAAATATTATCGTCTTGTCCCAATTACTATCCCGATTGACCGTTTGTGTTACATAAATTTCTTTATTCGTTCATAAATAGTCTTACACTGCATCTGGTTGCGCGAATTTTTCTAACTCAAAAGTCAAGACTAAAATGCCTAAATGAAGAAAACTAGAACTTTAACTAAGAAACTGAAAACAATTCAAGGCGTTGAAAAAAATCTAGGAGAAAAACGAGTCGACATATGTATATAGCAAAACAATTTAACCTAGAAAAGAACGCGAGTTTGAAGGGTGTCTGACAAAATTTAAGTAAAAAACTACAAATAGGCAACTGCGTATGTATTTAAGTTATATTCAAGTTATTTAAAAATTAAACGTTTTTTGGTATTATTTGAAGATTTTCCGCATTATCGGTTTCCTCCATTATTCGGTGATTTATCACGGTCCCTTGGAAAACGTAGAATCGGGGTTTCACTGTACTTTAATTATGATTTAATTTTCGCGAGTCATGTATTTTTAACCATTTGTGAACATTTTTTTTTAATATAGGTTTTAAAATAAAATAAAATATTTGGCATTACAGCTAATGCTATTGTTTCAAATATTTTTAAATTGAAAGATCATATATTTTAAACACGAGGATAATTTCATCACAAACACCCACGCCTCAATTCTCAAATTAATGTTGAAAAAAAATTCAACATTAAACTTAACGGATATTGAACCCAGACCCTGATCGGTAAAGCCAAGCTCTTACAAAATAGACCACAGCGGGATACTGATGAAACAGTGTTGAAATAGCGAATGAAATGTCTTGTGGCTTAATTATAATTGAATTTTTCGCAAGTAAATTTTTGTCTCCCTTTGTTTACTACTGAAAAACAGTGTTAGAGTAGGTTAGCAAGTGATTTGCGATGGTTCTTATTATTTCTTTAGAAGCAATTGTTTTTATTACAAAAATTAATAGTTTCGCCTTAAAAGTATGTACTGTCAATTCACGGTAGAGAGGATTTATTAATATTAAACAATAAAGTATTTTTCTGTTTTTTTCACATTTTTTTAGTAAAGGACCGGTTTTGCATAATTTCGAATTAGTGCATAAACTTTTGCATTTGCGAATGACGTGCATCACAGTAACAAACTTTGGTAAAATGTGAAGTTTGCTAAAAAAATAATTAATAAAACTTTCATATTTAAAAAGTATACCATGCCTCGGCAAGATAACACTAAATCAAATTAATTATGTCTAAGCCAACAGGAAGATCAAGTTGGAACAAAAAACCGTATAGTCTCCGATTTGACCTTTGTTGCACCTTTTTGCTGCGGCCGCTCCAAAACACATTTTAATATAATTTATAGATCACAGGCAGTTCAGTCTTTGATATATGACTTCCATAAATTATCGACGAGAGGTTCGGGCCATTCAATTAGGATTTTACATATTTATATCTTATATGTTTAAATAATGCAATTTATTTTAATAGTTAAAACAAACATAATTTAAGTTAGTTATGCTTGCTCTGTTAAAGATATCCGTTTTTTATACCTACTTAACTCATTCAGTCTTGAAAAAGATATCGCTCCAGCAGAATTATTTTTGCAGTATCATAGTTTTACCTTCCTAATCTGGTTTCCTAAATTACGGTAAAATCCCTCTGAATAAAATGATATATAATGATCTGGTTTTATTTAATGAACATCTTCATAAATAATATTCATTGGTTTCCGTGATGGATCTCACAGATTTGTGTGCCATCTCGAACAACATTTTTCAATCGATTTCTGTATGAGGAATGGTTGCTTGTGATGGCTAAATATCTTCTCTCACCTTTCCAATCCCTTAATAATTACTTAGCGATCAATTAACAACTAGTCCTGTCCTAGCCATATGCTAAAATCACTACCTTTCTGTTCCAAAAATAGAGGTTGAGCTTCAGAATATGTACATACTATTAAAATAAATTATTGTATAACTTGTATCAAAAATTACAGCAAGAAAATGTTGGCTAAATAATGTATTTTGCAATAGCAACAAAAATACCGATCTCTAGCACAGTTTCCTATAGCACGATCCGTGAATCATAAATAATAATTTATATATGCACTAAAAAAAATATTCAGTAATTTCGTTTAGACGTTTCATGAAACCATAAAAAATAAAAAAAACACATCGTTCATTTTTTTATAATTATGTTGCAGGTTTTAAAAACCATACCCACTGCTAATGAGGAACATACATGTATGATTTTAATGAAAAGAATCAGATTATTCCATTATTGGGGAAGGTATAGATTGAAAGATGACATCAGATAAAACTACACATTTTTGCGGTTTGATTTTGTGAGGAATTCGGAGATTAAGGAATGAACAAGACGGGCTGCAGATGCCTCCGGAAAGCCTCAATCCTGCCTGCCTCTTCTTTCGGCCGGTGGGATTCCGGCGTTCCGGAAGACCGTCGGGTATTATCTATAGGATGTACTTGATAGAACTGAAGAACGCTGAAGAAGCAAAGCAATTGGTGGGAGACAGGGAAATATGAAGGTGCCGCGTGGCGGCCATATACTCCACATGGGGAGCAAATATAGTCAATGGAGAAGAAAACTACCCAATGAACCATACGACCCGTATGACTGTTTTCTTCTTTTAGCATATCTGCTACTCATTGGTAGCATACAAAACAGTTCTTGTTTTAAAGTAGAATTCGAAAATAATTAATTTAACTAATCGATTGAAAACTCAATTCATAACCACTTCAAGAATTTCAGCTTTATATATATAATAAGCTCCGAAGCATAAATGAAAAACAGTTTTTTTTATCACAATGTAAATATTTGCAAGAAAATAGTAAAAGTGGATTTTTTCCACAGATCTCAAAGAGTTAAGAGTTAAAAGATAATAAATTATGCCTCTTTCAACTTGTCGACCTCTCTCAATTGCTATTGTGTAAATTTAAAAACAGTAAATTTTCTTTCAAGCATATTTAAATATTAAATTGTATCGCATAGCTGGTATTATTTACCAAATATTTACCTATTTATTTCACTCATTAAACAATCATTTCAATAAAATATATATGTAAAAAAAACGACTTTGCGTTAGGGTTTTCCAGGTTATGCAATTTTATAAATATTATAGTATGGTATAATGCAGGCATACTCAACCTTTTTTTCCTCCGGGCCGCATTCCGATTTTTGCTTCTCCACGTGGGCCGCAACATGTTTATAGAAAACTTTAAATAAAACACATACATATGTATGTATTTTGATTTAAAAATAAAACTATTTTATTTTATGGTAATATATACATGTGTATTTTATGTATTTGTGTATTTTTCAAATTAAAAAATGACAATGAACAACAAATAAAAAATGCGTAAAAGGTACACAAAAATACCAATGTATCCAAAATCTTAAATCGTTTACTTAAAAATTAATGTAAATTTTGATATTGAGTCAAACTTTTAATTATCGTCGTCATTTAATATTTGGTGACTATAATTATTTTGGGCCGCACATAAGAGCTGAATGGGCCGCAGGTTGAGTATGGCTGGTATAATGTAATACTTAAGTGTGTTATAATATATATATTTATATTATCATAATATGGATAGTGACACATTATATTGATTATTTTTTTATTATTATTTGTAGGAATAATATTTATAGCATCCATCCGCTTTTAATCCGGATCATAACGGATAAATACTGCCCAAACCCTTCCAAATTATAAATATTTTTCCCAATAATTAACTTTTTATTTTTGTATAATTTAAAATGGCATTTTTCCGTATTTTTTTAAATATGTGATTTCCGAGTCGCCTGAACCCAATAGAAAGCAAAATTTTACACATATTATTTGACTCCAATTTAAATTTTTCGAAGTTGTCTTATTAAAGTAAAATAACTGATTTCGGTATTTTTTAAGTTATTAACAGCTAAATTATTATTCTCTCTCGTTAGTGAAATTTCCAATTAATTACAATATTTTTTGATCGATAAGAGCTCCGCAACGAATAAAATTTTAACTCTTACATTTAAATTTTCGCAACCTTATTGTTCTTGTTGTAGTAATAAGGAATACAAAAAGAACTTTTTTCCGCGCCGGATAATCAATTAGGGGAATACTTTAATGTCTTCCGAGATAATGCTAATTACATCACTAACGAGTGCTAAATATTTAATGCCTCGTTACATGTTTACATCAATTCTAGTTACATGCAACTTAATGGAAAGGCAGACGAGACAAATAAGGATTGCAATACCGGACAAATTAATCAAAACCGGGTTTTCGGTATTTCTCTTTTAATACCTGCATTACAAAAACAATACGACCAATTGGGATCGCAGTAAAGGGCGAGTAAATCAAAATAAGTCGTTCGATATTTCGTATAAAACCACCCTCATTAAAAAATATACCGTAATCACAAATGGGTACTTTTTATGTTTTATTTAAATAATATTATATCATTGAAACCTGTCAAACTCTTAGCAGATTTATAATATTATGTTAATAAATCGTGAATAATGTTATGAAAATATCTGATAAACGGTGTTTTCTAAGCGGTCAAAATTAAATTTTAGTTATTTTTCAATATAGAAATACCGATGTTTTTGTACTTTAAAAACCGGTATTTTGGTATTGAAAAAATCATAAATACCGGAATTCCGGTAATACCGGTATTGCAATCCCTCGAGTCAACTACATAGTGTGCAAATAGAGAAGTATGAAAAAAGATCTTTAGTATAATACAATATATGCCCAATTTAGGTACAGTCAGTTATTGTATTATCTTCCTGTTATTGTAGAAAAAAGAATCATTACATGTTAAGTAATTACACAATGTTTAATTTTATTCACAACCGGTTTCACTCAGCGAGGAATAAATATAAACTAATGCCAACAATAATTGATTGTAAAAACAAGGCAAATTTATATCAATCATAAAAATCAATGTTAATTCCTACAAACGGAAATGGAAAATGATAACATATTATTATATTGGTAATGACTAAATGTTAATAATTATAAGAGTTTGCGTTCGTAAACAAGTAATATGGACCATTTATATATGAAGTAGACAGTAGTAGCATTCCCGCATTCGTGGTTCCACTCTTGTACCATTTACTCTTTCGTAAAATCTGCAGAAATAAATTTCATTATTTCAATGGAATAACAAATATCCTAAATAAGCCATTCTCGTAAAAGTTGTTCACAATGATCAGAGCATAACAGTGAATCAATAATACAAAACTATAGTAAACGATATCTGATCGGAGAATTCAACCAATTACTTGGCCCAACAAAACATTGAAAATATACACCGGAATCAATGGAAAACTGTTGGATTTGATTAGTATGACACAGGGCATAGTAATTTTGTTGAGTCGAACACAGCGGGACTCGAGCATTACATTAAACAAACCGCTCTGTGTCATCCGTTTATCGAACAATGTGAACAAAGAAGGGCCATTTCAATAAACTGTGTTCTCGCTGAAGACGCACAGTGACACACTTGGGCCACAAAAGCCTTAATACCTCTCTGTAGCTATAAGGTTACGTATAGGGTATCCAATCCCGAAGCCTTTTTCCAATCCCGGGATTTTGGGATTGATTTATTTTGAATCCTCAATTTGCTATACTTTTTCCCGGAATCTCAAGGAAACTCGTTTTTTTTTTAGCTCACCGAAGAATTTGAAATCTCCGATTTGGTATACTTTTTCCCAGAATCTCACGGAAACTCGTTTTTTTTTTTTTTTTAGCTCACCGAGGAATTTGAAATCTTCAATTTGCCAATTTCGTGAAAATTTCGAGAATTTGCTAAAAAATTCTCAATCCCGAAATCCCGGGATCGCGGCCGTCTCAATCCCGGAATTTCGGGATCAGAAAATTGAACGGGATCCCGGGATTGGATGCCCTAGTTACGTACAATCAGTGGCGGCTCGTCTATACGCACTGCGAAACTGCAGTACCCCCCAAGTAAATTGAAAAAAAATATGTAATATTATATATGCACATAAATTTATGTATTTTACATGAAAATATCAATATTGTATTTTATTAAGCTCGCCTGCACCCCGATACATCCAATAGTTATCATACAACGCGGTACTAATATCAGAAAGCGACAAAATACGTAAATTTATTTGGTGCAGTACTTAGAAGTTTTTCACAAGTTAATGCGGCATGTAGAAATTGTTTACAACCAATAGCAATCTACTAATATCTGAACATACTAAAGAATAGTGAAAATTTGTATGAAAAAGTGAAAGCAAAAAAGATTTTTGATGTTGAAATAAAATATAATCCAAATGTACTTTTTTATTTTTAATCAACCGCGTCACCCCATATTCTATCCACGAGCCGCCACTGTGTACAATAATATACTTACGTTTATTAAATTTATAACCCTTTACTTGACAGCAAATGATTATCTTTATTATTGTTTCTTTCATTTGTAGTTTTCTTAATAATTCAATTTTTATTATGTAAAAAAAACCATATTAATTTGCAAATTAAATTAAAAATTTGAGTTAAGTTAACAAGCATAATTGAGTCAGCAAAAAGTGAAGTAAACCAATTAGTAAAATGGTCAAACTTTTTTATTACATTTTTAAGTGTAATACAATCACATATTTGCTTAGTGTTTTGGAAGATTGCTCTATTGCAGGGATGGCGAACCTATGGCACGCGTGCCCGAGTTGGCACGTTTGAGAATTTGGATGGCACGCGAACGATTTCCAAGTTTAAAAAATTTAAATTTTGAATAAATAATCCGTGAATTTATTCCGTTTTATTAATTTTCAACTTTTTCCCATGATAAACGACAGTCGTTTAAAAAATCAAGTTTTATTTTTTTCTATTTTGATTTAAAAAAAAAAAATACTGCTTGGGCACGCCACACAATCGAGAAATAATATTTGTGGATTTTTGACACGCGGACCCAAAAAGGTTCACCATCACTGCTCTATTGCAATGTGTATTTACTTACTCAGCTCACTTCATTTTTACGATTCTATATGACATGTAGAGTATTATAACTCATCCAACTCATCTAAGATACCACTTTGTTAACTTCAATCCTAAGGGATTCAAAAAAAATGCATGAATTGTATGTGAAAAACAGTTATCATACGATTAAAATGTGACAATACTCGATACTTGTCACCATGGTAACTAAACAAATGTTCGTTGTCCTCTTTAAAATTCAAACTTAATTTTTGTCATTTAATAAAAATTTCAATAACAATGTCCGCTTCCAATATAAAGCATATGACCTGTTCGTAAAGGTACCTCAACTGAAGTCTACGAAAAATGCTTGTTACTCAGTTGCACAACTTTTCCTTTTTTCGAAGAAGGTATAGGGATAGAAAGGATAGGGATACGATATAACTAGTGTTTAGCTAACTGCTCTTATTAGTTTAGGATTGGAATACTAGGAGGGAATTTTTAGATATCACAAACATACATATATACTAGGGCATGCAATCCAGGGATTCGGGATCCCGTTCAATTTTCTGATCCAAAAATTCCGGGATTGATACGGCTGCGATCCCGGGATTTCGGGATTGAGAAGTTTTGAGCAAATCCTGAAAATTGACACGAAATTGGCGAATTGAGGATTTCAAATTCCTCGGTGAGAAAATCTCAATCCCGGGGTCCCGGGATTGAAAATTAATCGATCCCGAAATCCCGGGATTGGAAAAAGGCTTCATGATTGGATACCCTAATATGTGCCTTTGAACAGAATTTAAAAAAATATTGTTCGCACCAGGACTTGATCCCGTGACGTCACGGAATCTAACGACGTTTAATACTGCACCACAAACCAAATATAACATTATAATTAAATTGATTAATAACATTAAACACTTTATATCGGCAAATTTATCAATTTGCCATATCATAAATAATTGCATTTACACAAGGTCAATAATTTAACAATCTTTTGATGCGTAGTATATTTTTACGTATGTTAAAATATTGCGTGGGTAGGTTATATAATAATATTAAAAATAAACAATTTAAAACCGTCTCTGTTCTTGTTAAATCGAGAGATTTCGGGCAGTGCTGTGCGGCGCCCCCCTGGGGGGCAATTCTCGTTCGCCTGCCCGCAGATCCCCCCTCGCTTGTCATCTGAATCGTCACAGCAATAAGTTGACACGCCCGCGCGTGAAAATCTTTCAATAATACTTTGTCATTCTTTTACATCAAGAATTTAAAAATGGATCCCCGTCGACACTGAAAAGATACTGCGTGAAGTAAATTGGATGGCACATCATCGTTTTTAAGAAAGATTTAATTTTGAGAATACTATCAATTGACATTTGTACCAACAAAACTTTAAGTTAATATGATTGCCTTATATTTTAAAAGTATATAAAATCAAAAAAGGTTTTCATTTGCAGATTAATTAACAGATTCTTGGACGTATACATGGTTAAAAGTGAATCAGATTAAAATCCGATAAACAAGATAAAATATTAACTAAATTAAATAACCTTTTAAATAGGACAGGTGGCTCAATACCGCTAAATTTATTTATTATTTGATTTGCCTTTCCAAATACAAGTTATTGATTTGTTTTAAGTAATATTATTGTATGCATCTATCATTATCTTTCATGTGTCCAGCAGAAAGGATATACCCTCAAATTAAAATGTAATACAACTATGACCAAACCATAAAATGATATTTCGAGTTGTGTTTGAACTGAGAAAAGATTGTTATATCTTTATTTGCATATACTATCATTTGCATACCGAGAAAAAACTAGTATTTTTTTCTACTTTTACTTTTGTGGAGCTATAGAAGAGAGGTTTTCAAATATAATTGGTAATATAACTCAAAAATCAAATTTTCTACTTATCTATGGATCTAGGCCAGAGGTGAGGAACCCGCGGCCTTCTGACCAATTCTGGAAAAACGAGGTTTGGAAATATCTGGAAAAAAGTATAGCAAATTCAGGATTTCAAATTCCTCGGTGAGCTTAATAAAAAACGAGGTTAGGAGATATCTGGGGAAAAAGTATAGCGAGGAAAAGTAGGGTAAGGGATTGAATATTAATCAATCCCGTCCTATGTTTACTGCGGCCTTATGTCGAATCAGAAAAATGAATGCGGCCTTTAGAGAAGAAAAGGTTCCCCACGTCTGATCTAGGCTATCTAGATGTGATATTTTTTAGCGCTTATATGCACTGTTATTACACCTCTAAAATAATGCACAATTAAATAGAAAAATATGTTTTTTTTAAATATTTCGACGAAAATATTCAAAACCATTACGACATATATTTGTTTGTTTAAAAGCTGTTTTAACCTCTTCAAGCTGGCGCAATAAAGCTTTGAATTATCGCCAGCCTGTACGGTCATCGCCGTGTTGGGTTTTTGAAACTTTATTGCGGGCTCAATACCGCCGTCGATTAAATATAAATATTTTTTTATCCGTAATGATGGTATGTGAATGTCTATCATTTACGCTAGCCTAACGACCTCACGAGGTTAATAAAATATAATGTGATTAGTTTTAAAAAATATATTAAACACATTGTAACAGTCCATGAAAAATTTAATTAGAATCGTTATTCTGCCGTTATTAACGACCTGTGTAAATATTAATTGTACATATACTTCTTATGGCTACGTTCATATCAAATTTATATAATAGACAACTTTGAACGTAGCTAACTATGGATGTAAGACATATATTATATTACATCAATAGTTGTTTGCAGCGGTTGGCTGTCAAAACGTTAACAAGGGGCTCGCTTAATCTCAAAGCAATTCTCGGTGCTCTGGAGAAGTAGTGCAATCACTCCTATGCAATATATGCAATACTTTAATTAGCAATCGATGGTTACTTAATACACTTATAATATGTAATTTATCGTAAACTTATCAATCTAAATGGCTTAAAATGTACTACTGTGTATACTGAAGCTGTCGTAGATAATATATAAGTCAGAAATTGCAGTTATATACTAATTTGATCGGAAAATATTGATTTATTTTTAATTAATTTTTAATTTAACAAGGGTAGGCTCGCGCGAGCACCTCCGGCCCCCTCCAGCCCACCTCTGGTTGTTTGCACAGTTTCTAAAAGGAAGCATATGTTAGATTTGTATAGGAACATAAGAGTTGGTTCATTACGATAATTTATTTTTTGTATAAGGTAAATATAGAAAATGGGGCTATTGTTAGCTCAGTTTATAGAAAGATGGGTGAGAGAAGAAAGTAAATACAACATGTCTTGAATCAAAGTCGATTAAAAAAATAACATATTTCCGTGTGACGATTTGAATCAGAGGACACCTTAATCGTATACGTTAAATCTCCAACAACGCTGACTTCTTCGACTACAGAGCCCGCACGCGCATTGGCGTTGAAAAATGGCCGATATAATCTGCTGATACCTTTCAAGATTCTGTATTCCCCGCCAGACTCCTTACTTCCACCCAGGTCATCCTAGCGTCCCATAGCTACGCCGAGTAAATCCTATCCTAATCCTACAAACGACGGGATCCATCCGGTTGGAAGAAGAAACAGGCACGGTCCATAGGTTCTCTCTTGGCGCATACCCAGCTCATATCCATAGAAGGTCCATCGTCACTTTTATTTTTTTTTATTTTGACCGTAATATGAGGCTGGCATATAGAAATATAAGTTATTATAAATACCATACATCAGCATTTCCAACCTAGGAGGCGCGAATAGTTCAAAATATTTATTCACTCTTTAAAACATGTCTTTATCACTATATGAAGGATGTAGGATGGGGAGGCGTGAAGATATTTTTTTCTTCAAGGGAGGTGCAGTAACATAAAGGTTGGAAACCACTGCCATACATCATTTCTCACTCTTACGTTCTACGTCAGGGGTGGGGAACCTTTTCTCTTCTAAAGGTAGCATTCATTTTTCTGATTCGACATAAGGCTGCGGTAAACATTGACTAGGGAATCTTTGTCCGGAAACAGGAATTTACGGTCAGAATATTTCAGGAATTTACATACATTTACAGAATTACAGAATTGGCCAGAAGGCCGTACCAGAGTAGCTAAAAGGCCGCGGGTTCCCCATGCCTGTTCTACGTACATCTATCTGTTCTACAAACATATTTTCATTTAAGAATGCAATAATTTTGTACTGAAGCTGGATATTAATCGGAAATAAAACGGTCAAAATAATGGAATTAAATTATTATTTATTTATTTTAATCTTTTTACATGTTTTTTAGCAGTGCTGTTTTACATGGGACGCCTGAAGTCATCATATTTTTTATACTGCCCACTGAAAGAAAAAGGTTGTGCATGTCTGATTTATAACGAACAATTTTAATACATCCCTCAAAGCTTATTGTAGAACAAAATATCATCACCCGCGGCATTAATCTCATTTCTTCTAATTTCATTTAATTGGAGATTTACCTTATTAATGCTAAAAATATAAAAATAAATTTATTTATTGTTGACACGAAGGGTTAACAGAAAAATTAAATAAATATCTTAACCAAATACTCTACAATTTTAACTATAATAAACTTAAAAATTCTAAAACTATTGTATTATCACCACTTTATTAAAGTATCTTTAAATTCGCATACCTATTAACCACATGTTAACAGCTTAACGACCGTACGTTTTTTTTATAAAATTTCACCTGGTGAAATAAAATTTTGCGATAAATTCGCAAAAATTATAATTTTACTAAATTCACTATAATTTGTAAGCAAATTGAGATATCTTTACAAAATTAAATTTTCTTAGCTTCCAGATACTTCACCTATACGCATATATGTGTCTGCCGACCGGCAACCTTTGTTTTTCAAAGACTCAAATACGCGTCCACGGTCGTTAAGCTGTTTTAATAATCGTCGAATTATTTGACAGATAAATTCTAAATTCAAATGTTCATAGACAACAGTCACGTATCAGTTTTAATAGAGTAATTTTATTATCAAATTTATTACGGCGTGTTGTAATAATATTTTTAAAACATAAATATTTATTCGTATCAAAGTGATCGATAAATAAAATTGAAGTGTTTTCGATTTTTATCCAGACGATGTTTCCCCATAAAAATGTCACACGTTTTTCGTTTAAAACCAATATGGAGTCATGTCGACTGACGTTATTTTGATTTGCTTCGAATGTCACACAACAGGTGGCTTTTGTCTGTCGGTTCAGGTGTCTTTAACGTGATGCAGCTCGAATTAACTGATTTTTTTATGTTTTTTCTTCGTGTATTTTCTTTACTAGATTTTTTTGTAAATTTGACTTGATTATGAAGGCAAAATGAGACTAATCAAATGGCTGTTACAATCACGTGGAAACGTAAACCGAAGAATCACAATATCTAATGATAATCAATGTAGTAATTGTGTATGCTAATAAAGAAGTTAATGAATGCTACGCAACAATACAATATACTGAAAATAGATATGTTTTGATGGTAGAGTTTTTTTTATAACACGACGATGTTTTGATATTAAGAGTTGAATCATGAATGTGTTTGATGTTTTAATGGTTAGCTTAATATGTCAATTTTCGCAACGTAAGAACTTATTTTGCGTTCTAATTATTTTTAGATATATCCCCAGGAGAAATTTTCCAATACTTAGTTGTATGCACTGCAGTGTGCATAATGTTAAATATAGTTATGTATGAAACTTTTTATTTAAGAATTGCTCATTGACCAATAAGGCTGCACGGCCGAATTCAAATAAGTCTGAAATAATAAATAACTTTTGGATTTTCAGAGGACTTGCATTGCATAGTTTGTGATCTCTGGATTCCAGCATCGAGCACGCGCGAGCAAAATAATGAAGATAATATTGAAATCATTGTGAATCCGATTATAAAGTGGACGACACTTGACGTCATCCACTACGTGGGCCCAATCACCGAACAAACAAAACCGGAGCGGAAATAAATTATTGTTTATTTAAATCAAGTTACTTATGTACTAGCGCAAGTTATTCGTCCAGCACTTTAATGGGGCGACAGGCCAATGAAATATTATATGTCATTATTAAAAATACATATACGTAAAGCCATCTATAGACGTTGATTGTGCGCCGTTTTAATGTCAACTTTTAACACTTTTTAAAACCTAATGTGGATAATATTGATACATAATTCAGCATCTCAAACAAACTTCTTTAACCGAAAACTGCAAGATTCTAATTATGTGTAGGTTTATGACAAAACAAATGAAACAAATAATATTATTAATGGTACTTTATAGATTGTCTGATGTTACTTTTGTTACACAACCTGTGAAATTATCTTCCACAAAGCTACAAACACTTCGAGATATCGTTTCTGATATTAAAAATACACATTTTACATCGTATTTATTTTAGGATCTTTTCATGTCAGAAAATACTTCAATTTTAAGCAATTAATATTATACGGTAACCTTAACTGAATTCATCAAAATATCGATCGGTTATATTTCATGTGTTTGAGTTTAAAAATCACTATCCAGTCCGTACTTCTGAGCAAAACCTTTTGACCCACATTTTATAATTATTTTTCTACAGGATTTTTTATACGTTATATTTTATGTTATTTCAATACCATTTTGGCAAAAAATATTGTTTATCAATTAAATAATATTCAAAAACTTTGTAAAAATCTTACCGTTTGAGCAACGAATGCATCATAATAAAAAGTTTCATTTTAATTCACTTACAGTGAAGTGATTTTATATTTCAACATTTTCTTCAACCGTTTCAGGTTTATCACTGTTGATTTAAATTAAAAGCAATTCATTCAACGATTCAGAAAAAGACATGTTATACATCGCGATTATTTCCATAAATACAGTGCACGAAAGCCTAAAAACTTATAAAGGTCTGCACTTTATAAAAGATACCTATATATCCTATTAAACTGCGTCTTTGTTTATTTAAGTTTTATCGCACACTTATTAATATTTATGTAAGCCTTTCAAATAATTCTATATTTTTACCATACGATAAGCTATTAATCCGGTCAAGTTTGTATGGATACATTTTTTCTACGGTCCTTAAATTTCAGGCTATAGGCGATAAAATTATAAATTATTACTTTTTTAAATGGCGGTAAAAATCCTAATAAAAGAATGAAACGATAAAAATGTGCCGGTTTTTCTGTTGTCCCAAAAAAAATATTTATTCAAATTCCGATCACGAAAATCTATTGTGGCTTTTTTGTTTTAAAAATAATATCAAAACAAATTTATCGTTCATTACTTTTTAAGCTGTGCTTGCCCTTGCTATATTATAATATTTTAATAGAGTATTTAAAGTAATTTCAAACGAATATTACAACGTATTTTTGTAGACAGAATATGAACTTGCGATTATTTTAAGAACTCCCAGGCTTCAGCCATTATTTTTTTAATAGCAGCGAATGCATAAAAATATTGATAAAATACAAAAAACTTATATTTAAAAATTTACAGTTAAGGTGAGTAATTTTCATAATATTTTCCGTCAAACCAACCTGTTAATCATTATTAAGGGTTTCTTTCAGATGAAAATAATTTGATAAAAACGTATTTTCTTTTAAATGATTAAACGACAAAGATGTAATCGTGAACACTTTTATATATTTTGGACTCCATCAATTGTTTTTTATTATTATCGTGCTTGTCATTCAATTCATTCAAAACATCACACAAGTCTTATGATCATTCTGATTCTATTATATAATATTTTATAACTATATATAATTATGACTGATTTTAGATAAATAAAAATGTAATAGGTATTCAGTTTGCTTTTGCTTATTACTGCAATGAACTAACCAAAGTGGTAATTGCAATGTGTTTACGTAACTATTTGAATAAAATAAAGGCTCGTATTTTTCCGCTCAGAATTTATATTACATTGGTCAAAATTTGTATTAATCCTCCAGAGACGAGAGTTTTTTTCCGATAAAAAATATATTTTCTGAGCCATATTGAAGTCACGGATAACTTTTATTCCTATCCAAAATTTAAAAAAACGCAATGTCGTTGTATAGAAACCCCGCATGACTATATGGTCATGCTCATCCTTTTCTTACCGTGTAATATTGAGTACGGACAGTAGTAAGGACAAAAGTGACCGTATGGGCTCGCAAACATTCGTGGTTGAAATATAGCTAAAAGTGATTTTTTTTTAAATATTTACAATTTGATCTCTTGAGATCAACATAATTTCAATAAAAATATATTAGCAAAATAACAGTAAATAATTTGATGTTTTTATAAAAAAAAATAACAGTTTCAAAAAGTAAATTAAAAAAAACGGAAATTCAAAAAAATCACATGTGCTTTTGGAGGCCGTTTCTGTCCCCACGGCTGATGACTAACTGTAGTCTGTACCCTTCTTAACCAAATATGAGCGAAAACAACGATATTCGGGTAGAAAAAGGATGAATAGTGTGATCAATAGACAACGGTGTTTACTGTGACCATATGGTGACGCTCGTCCTTGGAGGGTTAAATAGTCATAATATATCGGTCAGAATAAATAGTCGTAATTTAAAAAAAAGCCTAACCTAATTTAACCAAAATTGTTACAAAATATTCTGACCGTATATATTTTTATTCTGACCGTTCATATTTTTATTCTGACCGAAAATTGATTTAAATTCTGACCATTTAATTTGTTTCCTAAAATAAATAACATTTTTTAAATATTTATTACTGTTTTATTCCTCGACAATTATCATTAAAGATTTTGAAAATGCTATCAGAAACATTAAGTTAAAGCACACAATAAGTTTTATTTTAAATCTAATATCACAATATCATTAAGTGTACGTTATGTACGGTTTAGTTTTTTTCATTAATTATCCCAATATAATATTAGTACCCTAGTTATTTTGTGTGTAAAAAGCAGAAAGGGTAAAAATAATACACGTACTTTGTTTGCAATTTCTATTTATAAATCAGATACATTAAATTCAACAATATTTAAAAATAAATATTTAATTTATAATTAAAATAACAGCATGCTGTAGATTTTGCAATAATAAAATACGCTAAATGACCACTATATAATGTTTATATAAATTACATTATGAATATACATTTCTTTAAAATTGTGTTTTATGTATATTCATGTTCAATTACATCATGTTCTAAAAAGATCATATATTAAGTCTTGCAATATGTCCAGAAATATATATAATATGAATTTATGTATGTACATGTACACCTTATCCTCTTTTAACACGGGTAATACTTTCTAAAGACCGTGCAAAAAATGATAGGGCGTCCATACAGATAGGTTATTTTATCAGAAATATACTCAATTTTATCAATTCAATAAAGACAAAATTCTTGAACTCAAAAATAAATCGACTTTATTTATTATTCATACATAAAAATATTTTCATAAGTTGCACACGATACATACATAAAAAAGGTTATAAATTTACATAGTTTTCGATTTTAATTAAATTTAACATAGAAAAATAATATATTCGTTTAGTGTTGCTACTAGAGAATTAATGTGCTTGGGTAGTGTTGCAAAAAATCGCTTATCGTTGGAAATATTGAATGGGGAAATATCTTCTGGAGTATCTATATTATTATATTAATGTCATTTATTTTTGATGATTGTGTAATTATGAATATATAGGCGACAGTGTAACACATTTTTTTTGATAAATATGAACCTATATACATATTTCTAGTTATTTTAGTTTTTTAGACTGCGTTAGAAAAATAATAAAGAATAATCGGTGAGTACCTTTTTTTGAACCGTGCAAAAAAATGACCAGACTTATTAAGACCTTCTTAACATATAATTTAATTTAGCCTGTTGTATTTATATAACATTTTTTCAGCCGTATCTAGTGCATACTATATACTCAGTGGCTGATTACCTTATAAGTGAATGAGACGCGCGTTTGGGGCCTGCGAATTTTAGGGGCCTAACATAGTTCATATTATATAGCCCATATACTTTTTGTTCAAATTTTAATTTATTGTTCTTAATTTACATGTTATTTTATGACGTTTTTATGTTTTCCGAAAAACAGGGCCTCCAAATTTCATTGCGCCTATGGCCTATCTTGAGTTTAATCCGCTACTGACTATAATTTCAAAAAAAAAAGTATATTTTACCATCTTCCAACAGTCAGTCTCGGCCACTGGTAATGTGAGTGGAATGTTATTTGACTCGCTTATAATCAAATAGTATGTAATTTATAAAAGCCTCGCCCAATTCTCTAAATTGGACATGTTTAATATGTCAAATTCGTCTTAATTAATAATATTTTCTTGGTCAAATAATTAATTGTAACTCTTCACACGCTATTTGGGTGTAACTAATCAATTACATGTCAATAAATTTAATTTCCCTGCGATTTAAAAACTAGTTTGACGCTGTTTTCTATTATTGGAATGAAATTACCAATTAAAAAAAACTAGCCGGCACGACTTGAAACGACATGCGAATATGGCAGATGATATCAAGCGAGGATAAACATCTATATTATCTGCCCACCAACTATGACTCACTGATAATCGATTTAAATACGTTATATTGTTTATTCCCATCCCTATGATAAATAAGTTTTTCAATATATCTAATTTAATTAAATACATTGGGATGCTTCTCGGTACGGGTCACATTGCAAGGAATCATAACAAAGAAACAATAATCCCCCAAATTACGCGAACTCCAGAAATATTCGCGGGTGTTTTATTCCAATTGCGTGAACGCATTTCATTGTCGTTGCTGTGCGGGTTTGCGTCCGGCACATACGTGACTGTACACCCTCAGCCGAGCGGCTGTCTGTGTCGTGCATACAGTCAAACGTTGACGGGCGATTATGTATTTTACACATATATATTTAATCCATATATTTTTTTTATTTATTCTTAGTTACCTTTATTAATATCTATATATTTGTAACTATTATTTATTGTTGCCTTTCAAATTGTACCTAAATAAAATGTATCTTAACTGTATCATTGAGGAGATATCATCTTCGGTGTGATGCAGAAAAGAAAAAGTTTATCGAATAAAAAAAAAAAAATATTCTTAGTATTGGCAGTTTTTCATTTTTAAGCCAAATTTTTGTATGAAATTTATTATCCTAATTATGCGAGATTGGAGACTGCACTGCATTAGGAAAACGATGACGTAATAGCCCGTAGAGTTATGATTCAAATCAACGAAAAAATATATACTTGTTAAAAATATATATATACAGTGGTGGGCTTTCAATTTAACCATCTAAAATAATTGGAGATAAGTACTGATTTAAGCTGAGAATATTATTTTTCTTTAATTTAACAAGGGATTCGCGCGCCTGTTTAAAATGTAGCAAGGATAGCTAGTACGAGCTCCTCTGAGCCTCCTCCAGCCCACCCCTGCTAATATGTTAGATGACAGACATGACAAATTTTCTGGTAACAAAGTAAAACACAAAACGGTATTACAGAAATTGGTAAACGTTGGAGCATTTTCACCACGTGACCAAACATCTTAAGCTCAACTCCTATATTTCAAATCACTCCCTCGCCTGCATTGTACATTTAAACAGCCATTACAACTCGTTTCCAACTGCAAAGTAACATAAATTATTATAAATATTACAAAGTTTCCATAACCATTAACATAATTATGTTTAATCGTTTATTTGAATGTTATTTATAATATGTGTTATATAGTGAAAATTGTTTATTTTCTTAAAGAACCCATAAGCAATTCGAATGTAAATTATTCTTAGAAAGCCAGATTCAAAATACTTCGTCACTGTTATCATGTTATGAACTTTCGAATTATTTTTTTAACAATTAACACTTGTATTAACAATTACTTTCCCAATTAACATTGAACGTACTTAATATTAAGTAAATAGCAAAATTAACTCAGATCGCTATTCTAGATTAAAAATTCATCCGTACAATTGAAGCTTGAAGATCTCAAGATGCCAAGTCCTAAACGTCAGTGACAAAGCGCATAGAAATGTACAAAATTTCATCGATACTGTGCTGCTGTCTTAAGATGATCTAATATTCTTCTTTCTCATCCGTACTCAATGTTTTTATAAGTTCTTATTGGTTCTAATAAATCATTGGCGCGATGTTTATTAAATTTTGTGAATCATCTTTTACGGCCGACAGCTGATAATCCCTGAAACACAAAATCAAGCGGTTTTAATATGTGCCGATATATCGTGCCCCGCGCCCGTTAATTTTTCCCGCATTTTATTGTTCAAATATATTTTGAAATAATTAAATGAAGAGAAAAACAAATTTATAAATCTCCGAGTTGAAAGAGCCGCCCGCCGCGGGGGGCTAACCGATTACAAACGAATATTATACATTTTTTTCATTTTATTCCGGTCAAGCGATTATTTTTTAACGTGTTTTATTGTTTCGGGTTATGTTTATTGTTAATTTTTTTCCGACCTGTAACTAAGTGTGGAGTTTACATGGACGTCTGTTGAACAAATTAACTACCATGAGATAATTTCGTGCCCGAGGTTCGTATGACTTTATTGGACCCCAGTGACGTCACGCATAATTTTTAAATTACCACAATAATAATACAATTTATTATGGAATCTAAAAATTAAAAGCACAATAGTAAAAATAAAACGAAAGCTTACAAAATTTGAATTGTTCAAACTATGTACATTCTCACAGATGTTGTCACTAACGACCCGGGTTTCGCCTTTCGGCATCTTCAGGCGTTCAAGTGCACGGATGAACTTGAACTGACGTTTAGTAAATGAATGTTTCGTGTTTATATAAGAAATAAATGTATCATTGAGTTCAAAGCCATTGCTGGCGGAAAGGATAATAAGCTCATGGGAATGCCCACAGATTTGAGAAGTAAGTAGTTTCAAGAACCATATTTTATTTGTCTGTCGGAAAAGTTTATACAATTGTTGATACCAGGGGCGGGGAACCGTTTCTTCTCTAAAGACCGCATTCATTTTTCTGATTTGGCATAAGGCCGCAGTAAACATTGACGAGGGAATCTTTGGTCGGAAACAGGATTTACAGTCAGAATATGTCAAGAATTTACATAAATTTACAGAATTACAGAATTGGCCAGAAGGCCGCACTAGAGTAGCAAAAAGGCCGCAGGTTCCCCACGCCTGATTTATACTATACATATGTTTTTTTTTATTATTTCTTTTACCATTTCGCTCTCAATATGGAACATATGGATGCCCGGCGGAGTTTACTAAAATATTTTTTTCCACAAAAAATGCTCATTACACATTGTTGCTCAACCTCGCTAATTTGAAGAGAGACGGAATATGTAGATATGGTTAGGGTATGGCTAGGAGTAAGCCTCAGCGGTGGACTCCCAATACGTTAACAAGTAAAATACGTTGCCAAATGCCATCCTTGCATACAGGGTCGTAGATCTTTTGCAGGATATTTCACTCAATTACTTGTAGAGTCTGAGAGTTGTTGAGCTAAGCGTAGAGGCCTCTGACCATATAAACTAGTCTTTCAAAGGAATTTAAAAGCAAATTTTCGCACTTCGTAATTAGCGGGAGGATCTGAAGTGAGTACATAATATTATATTAACATATTATACAATTAATTATTCATACAATAAATTTAATCATTTTTTTATTACGTGGATAAGAAATGTGAAAAAGCATTGACATTACAAATTTTCACACGGTTGAAAATAACACCATTGGTCATAAGATAACTCGACAATCTGGATTTTAATTATTTCCTTTCAATTCATAATAAATGTATAAAATGGCAAGAGAAAATATTCATTAAACGCTGCCATTTTATAAGAATGACGTGAAATATAAAGGATGTTTATACAAAAGAACTTTAAAAATTATTTATTTTCAATCAATTACAAGGTTTTTCACAAATCGAATAATGCGGTATCAACTAGGGTTTCCAATCCCGGAGCCTTTTTCTAATCCCGGGATTTCGGGATTGATTATTTTTCAATCCCGGGATTGGGCACCCAACGTGAAATCGTGTATAATTTGAAAGTTTTGGTGAGTCGTTTTTTTTTTAGCTCTTCCAATTCCAAAATCCTATCAATTTTCGGGGCTTGCTCAAAATTTCTCAATCCAGAAATCCCGGGATCGCGACCGTGTTAATCCCGGGATTTCAGGATCAGAAAATTGGACGGGATCCCGGGCTTGGATTCCATAGTATCAACGTCATTAAAAACATCTATTACATAGTGTTCAAATTTAGAAATCAAAATATATAAGGTGTCCTGATTACTAAACATGTTCTTCATATTTTTATTTAATTTATACAAGTCAATTTTAATTTTAAAAGTTGTACATATTATTTGAAGACAATGGCAAATGGCAGTGAAGGTTAATTTTATTCGAGATAATTTGCTTAACCTCTTAAAAAACAATGAGGAGGTTTGGAACGAAGTAAGTAAGTAACTTTACGTCTTTTTATATTATTTGATAAAGTTGGTGGAAATTATTTTAAACATCACACTATTGAAATGTATATGTTCATCAAATGAAACTGTATTGGCAGTGGCGGATTAAGCACACGAGAGGCCCGAGGCGCAATAAAATTTGGAGACCCTGTTTTTCGGATAACATAAAAACGTTAAATCTGAACAAAAAGTATAGTTGCTATATAATATAAGCCATTTTTGAGGCTCCTAAGATTCGAAGGCCCCAAGCGCGCGCCTCATTCGCTTATAGGATAATCCGCCACTGTGTATTGCTTAATTAAGGGTCTTAAGTTGATAAGTAGTAAAAAAGAAACCACAAAGCTTTACAGGTAGGGATTGTAATACCGGTATTACCGAAACCGGGATCCCGTTATTAAGGATGTTTTTTCGATACCGAAATACCGATGTTGATATGAAGAGTTTTATCAATATTGACAGGTTACTCTTTTCAATGATGTTTTATTATTTTAAGAAATCGTTTTTCTATAATGATATATCGAGTTATCCATTTATGTACTCGTCCAGTATTGCGATTGCCAATTGTTTTTTTTTAATTTTATTTTAACAACTTTTGGAATACCGGTATCAATATTTGAAATACTGAAATATCGGTTTTGGGTATACATAGTCCTGTATTGCAATCTTTTGTTAGAGGTAGGCTATTTGTTCGCCTTAGGATATTTCTTAATCTTACTGTAAAATATACAATATTATACACGTAGGTATATTATTTTATTTATTTTTTCAACTACGTCCGCTGCCAATGTAAAGCATATGAAATCCTTCTCCACGAGAACTGCGTGCTACTCAGTTGCTCAACCACTTTTTTTTTCAAAGACAGTTGGTATAGATTACAGAAGGATAGGGCTAGAACAGGGCTAGTGGTTAGCTAATTGCTCATTGTTTTTAGGATACATGATGGGTGGGAGTGGGGAATTCAATACATCACATACATCTCCATGCCTTTAACCGGATCTCTGCCGCAAGCGAGTTTATTCGCTCTACAATTTCGTGTTTAAGTGTCCATACAAAATGAGCGAATTAATACGCTCTAATTTATACTTGATTTACAAGACACCAGTACCTCTCTTAACCGGTTCTCTGCCACGGACGTGTTAACACGCCATACAATGTCGTGCTCGTAGGGCCGGCCATACTAAATGTGCGTGTTTACACGCAGTATTTGAGACGCGGTTTAAAGGCCACAAGAAACGTATTTAATAATTTTAAAATATCATGCATATCGTGACATCTCTTGCAATCATAGTATGATACTTAAACTTTAAAGATATTGTTTTTTAATCTATAATACATCGATTTTTACAAAAAGCTTTTTTGTTGTGTTCAAATGTGTTTCTAGCAGGGCTAAGCGAATATGGCGGTAATTTTCGTTTTTGAAACATTTTTGGATAAATGATGGCGGAAATGACCCATCATACGGTAAGTGTTTGTAATTTACTATTATTATATGTCCAAAAAGTACATATTTATTAGGTTTTTTTTAAAAAGAAAATCACGGTCCTCCATGCACGGCCATATTAATACCGCACGGCACAGATCAGGTTAACAGAAATCCATAAACTTATTGAAAAATCAATTTATAAAAACTGTTTATACTGGGATTAGAACACGTGTTCTAAGCCAACGACGCTAACTACTCGACTTTGCGTTCAGCAAATAGTTATATTTTATATTAACTTATGAATCGTAAATAATTCAGGAATTTTACAAAATGAAGATTTAATGAACAATTCCAATATGCATTTGACTTTTTTTTTAAAATATTTAAGACACAATTCAAGCTTAACAAAATACAGCCTGTGTAGTGTTCAATTGGCGTCATAATGTAATAGCAAAAAGCTCATCGCAATGTGGCTTTTCATTGAAAAGCTCCCGCGGAGGCCGACAGTTGGCACTGCCATCTTTATGTCTTCATTACAAGCTCAATTCTATTTATTCATTCAGTTTAATTTATTTTACTTATCGAACTGGTGAAATAAGCTTTACTTTAATAAAAATATCGCAGTTTCATACGTACAAAAAATATATTATTTTGTTAAAAATATTAGTGCTTAAATACGACCAAGAGAAAATTATAAAATTAGTATGAAAAATCTTGCATTATATAAGATTGATAATAAACTAAATCCATCATTTTATTAATATATGTTACAATTTTACTTTTAAGTTTTCACTTTAAGGCTTTATAATATACAAATATGTACACACCTCAAGCGATATTTTGCATTGTTTGTAGTTAAAGAGATACATATTTTGTCACTTTAAAAATTGATCCTTATCGATCCTCGATCCTTGATTGAGCCAACGATGCTGAAATTATGATAAAAATATCATCCAACATCCATTTAAAAATAGTAGACAATGTAACATATTGAGAAAATGTCTGATATTAAAAACGAGGAATTATGATAAATGATCATTCCCAGGATCTCAAGAATTACAATCCTTGAATTTGCAATGTCGTTTACATAACATAATGACTTTATTGAATATTTTTAACGTACAAACAGAATATGCTTTCACAACAGCTCTATGTCAATAAAAAACGACAACTAACTTTGACTTGTTCATATAAAAACTCATTTTGTCCTATCGAAACCTTTGAATTTCAGAAATTATTATAATATATTCCCACACTTAATATTTTAATCTCAATCGAGCACTGCGGGTCTCGAAATTCAATTAATTCGCTTCGCCAGGCGAAGGCGTTTATTGGCCCATATTTTATAAGATGGAATCCAACGAGCTCGTCACTATACATACAGTCTTTATAAACGCCTGTACAAATAAGTTATTTGATAAGCTGAATACATTCACTCAATATTAATTCGTATTTTTTTACTGGTACAGCGCTAAATTTGAGTTTTAAAGACAATCCGTCAGATATTAACAGTTAAATTAATTACTATTAAACAACACCCTCACTAAACAGTGTAGGCTGGACGGCGACTTTTTGTTAAACTAAGACTAACCTGACTGCTATTTTGATACAAATTTATAAAATAATATCTACGACTGCTTGAGTAGACCATTTGAAACAAATAATTGAAGCGAAAATAATATTAATAAAAAACAAAATAATCCTTTGTACTTCATTCCACTTTATTTAATATGTCAGGACCGGTTTCGCTCATTGCGAGCATTGTCAACTGATAAGAAATATAATTTAACAATGCTATTTATACAAAATTGAAAAGTTATACACAACAATTGGCATTGAAAAGAAATTGCCAATTACATTAAAGTGATTCTAAAATAACACAAAATTAAAATGTTCAACACATCTAACATATAATTAAAAAGTCATCCCAGATTAATAAATTCAGAATGGCGATTTCCTGACATATTAAATAAAGTGGAATGAAGTACAAAAGATTATTGTGTTTTTATTAATATAATGCCTTTCCACCAAGTATTGACAGTCAACACCCTAAAAGTGATGAAAATAATAGTATCTATTTTTGTGGCAATCTTCGAACTATTTATTCACATAGGAAACACTTTTTCAGTTAATGATATTGATTACTATACGATATATTGTTTATAATAAGATGCACAATAAACTCATCAAACTCAGGTAAAATTCGATTTGCTTTATAATTATTGCGTTTTTTAAATTATCACATCGTGAATAGGTCTGAGAATTAGCGAGCCCTCGTTAACGCATTGGCAGCCCACCGCTGTCTCTTAATGTGAATCACGCCATCTATGATACTTCCAATTAAACATCTCAGCAATTTTACGAAAACGTTTTGTCATGTATTCGTAAGAATAAAAGAATGGCGCTTGGTCTAGTTATTACATTAGTTAACTACCAATCACTCTCGCTATGTTCCGTGTCTAGAATTGGATGTACATATGTAGTGGCGGACTACCCTATGAGAAAAATAGCTTTTATTATATAACCCATTTACATTTTGTTCAGATTTGTTTAATATTTTTAATATTTTACACGAAATTTTCTGACGTTTCTATGTTATCCGGAAAACAGGACCTCCAAATTTTATTGCGCCTGGGGTCTCCCCTGTGTTTAATCTGCCACTGGATGCATGGACAAAAATGTAAAATCACATACATTGACGCATTTATATAAACATGCATACCTACATCAAGTTATTATCAATGAAATCGTTTGTAAGCAGGGGTGGGCTGTAGGGGGCTCAGAGGGGCTCGCGCGAGCCCCTTGTTAAATTTGCCTAAGGACGGCGAGCCCCTTGTTAAAAATATTCTCAGATCAAACAGCAATTGCTGTAGATGGTTTATATGTATTATGAAACAAAAGACTTAGTTTTAGTCGCATTTGGAAATTTCTCGTTAAATACATTAATTTCGAGAGCATATTAAAAGATGTCGTGAGTTTTTAAAACTTATATAGCAGTTTATTTTTACATAATAAAAGCATATTAGGTAACATTCGATTGACTTCATAATTATTGCGAATCATCCTTAAAGAGTGATAAAAAATCCACATCTTATCTGGAACACCGCGAATATCTCTCAGGTTAACCGAGCCCCTTGTTAACATTTTGGCAGCCCACCACTGTTTGTAAGTGGATTCAAGATCGCAGAAGTAATTCGCCTAGTGTAAATTTCACATTGAAAATGTTCAATATTTTTGTGGGATCCAACGAAGATATTTACTACTTTTGATAAAATATTACAGTTTTATTAATTCTAAGATATGTAAATATATTGATGTGTTTTCCGATGCTGTTGTACAAAATCGTTATATTTAATGTAACATCAAATTTATTCAGGCCAGAAAATTAAATGATTCTCAAAAGACGCCGACAGCTGATATCAAACTGAGAATCTTTCGATTGAATATGGTGAGGATGGAAAACTTGAATACTTTACGACTCGATGACAAAAGCATTAACATGCCAACATTGCCAGCCCTATAATTATTAACATGCGTTGACTCAAGACTCCCTTAACGTCAGGACTCAGGGTATGGACGCAGCGGTGAGCTGCCAATACGGTAATAAGGGGCTCGCTAAATTTTATAGCTATTCGTGATGTTTATGGGGAAGGTGTGAATTTGTTTATCACTCATATGCAATTATACGCAAACATTATTAAAGCTATCGAATGTAACTTTTTTTTTACCATGTACGCTCCCAATGTGGAGCATATGGACTACTAATGGAGTTTATCTCAAAAGAAGTGTTTTAACGAGAACTGTTTGTTACACAGTTGCTCAACCTCTCTTTTTCCAAAGAGAGTAGGAATAGAAGGATAGGGCTAAGATAGGACTAGTGGTTAGCTAATCGCTCTCGATACATCTCGTTTATAGGATAGCATGGGTGGGAGGGAGGAATTCAATACATCACATACATCCATGTCTTCGAACAGAAATTCATAAATTGATTGAAAAATCAATTTATAAATATGTACGTTCTGGGATTCAAACCCGTGACCTCTGTAACCGAAGTCAACGATGTTGACCACTCGACCACACGGGTGGCATCAAATGTAACTATTTACACTTATATTTTGTAACAGCACGCAATACATTGTTATATAATCAATAGCTGAAAATTTACGTTAGAAATCCTAAATTTACATTACCACTTTTTTAATTTAAATACATTGCATAGATTATATAACGCGAAGGTTGAGGAATAATGTTTTTCTTAATTTAACAAGGGGCTCGCATGTTTGAGTAATATGTCACAAGGGGCTCGAGCGAGCCCCTTGCGAAGCATCTCCAGCTCACTCCTGTATGGAAGGAAGCCATGGGTTATTGAAAATAATTATGAATTCTCTACCAGTCGTTCTAGCGTTATGGCGAGTTTGTATATTCAGGGTTATGCATTTAATGCAAATTATACTTTTTAAATTCACTCGTTTCATAGTAACAACTAAACATTGGGTACAACATGCTAAACCAAGGGTGGGGAACCTTTTCTTCTCTAGATTCGACATAAGGCCGCAGTAAACATTGACTAGGGAAACTTTGGCCGGAAACAGGAATTTACGGTCAGAATAAGTCAGGAATTTACGAATTTACATAAATTTACAGAATCACAGAATTGGTCAGAAGGCCGCACCAGAGTAGCCAAAAGGCCGCAGGTTCCCCACGCCTGTACTAAACTATGGTTCTATTAAAAGTGGTCAATGGCGAATTAAAACGCTGGGAGACCCCAGGTGCAATAAAGCACACAAAATATTTGTTCTTATATGTACACCAGAAATAACATCATATTCATAATTTCTTGTTTGTTATGTTTCAGCTATTAGTACCTTAACCGAGTGGTAAACGCTTTTATGCTGTCATCTTGCGGGCGAGCAATATAATCTCCGAATATTTGATTTGATACAATATATTGATTTTCAAATCTATTTATTTGTGATGTTTTTTTTTTTATACACTTTATATTCCCTATTCGGTCCTGGAAGGTAAGAAAATCTAATGCGATAAGAGTATTGCTAGTTCTTTCTTGTTAACAACCTTACATCTACATTCCCCTAATATAACATTCTCTCCCACCTTTCCATTCCTTAAATAACGGGGCGTGGCGAGACTTTTTAACTTGCCACTAGTCTTGTCCTAGCCCTGTTTTTTTGTCACTACTACTCTTGTCGAAAATAAAAATTAAAGCATCTGGGTTACAAACAGTTTTCATAGAAAAACTTTTGTTGATATATCTTTATTGAGAAGACATATACTCCACGTCGGGAGTGGACATGGATTAAAAAAATCTCTACCCAATCCGTGATGCTGAGCGATTGATCTCCAAAAAAAATTCAACCTATTTTTTATTTTTTTATTATCGTTTATTCGTTTCACTTTGAATATCCATGTCTTAATAAATTACAGAAGTTTTCGAGGTTTTGAGGGTATCGGTGGGTTGACAAACTTGCATCAGAGTCCCATCAAAAGTGTCGATATTAATTAAAGTTTTCAATATTTAAAAGTACTTAATATATTTTTAAATACGAATTAAGAAATAAACATGTTGGAAAGATTAAGCCGGTGACCTTTTTTCGAAATTATATCGCTCTCAATCAGAATTAAATACGAGTAAATGTCCTAATACGAAGGGACAATTTCGTGCAATTATAATCCAAAGGAATTCTTACATTTATATATTTTAATTAAATGATGTTATTTCATTCCTTCGATGTTATTGAAGTCAAGTTCTTCGATAAAATAATCTTTGATCGGTGCATTCAAAGCAATATAATATAATATTTACATGACTTGACATCGTAGTATTAATGAACTGGTTTGCCATTTTCTTAAAAATATTACACAATTACTAATCTTAATTTTTTGACTTATAATAAATGATTCGTGATATTGAAAGAAAACTTTTAAACTCTCAACGATCTAGTCATTTACAAAAAATCTTAATGATTTTTTTACAAAGTACGCTTTCAATATGAAGTCTATTTAACAAGACCTGCTTGTTACTAGAGCAGGGTTCACAAAACTTTTTTAAAAGCGGGCCGGATTGAACTTTTTATAAACTAAGGGGGCCGGATGACAAATAAATTCTTATTGGAACCCTATCAGAATATTATTATAATGTAAACAAATGTTTGCCCTTCTCAGAATTTCAATAAATGAGAATATTCGAGAAATTTTCAAGTAAACGAACATCTGGTCATCTCGCCTCCAATTTCTATCTAACTTCCTTCACTTTGAGTCCCCTACCAGATAGCTGTATGACAATTGATGATTTGAAATAAACAGTTGTCGTGAATTCACAACTAAATCATGAAAAATTATATTTCTTATATGAATAATTTTTATGCAAAAATCCAGAACTTTTCACGGGCCGCATGAAAATCTTCGGCGGGCTTTATCCGGCCCAGCGGCCGTAGTTTGGTGACCGCTGTACTAGAGCATCCAAAGTCGGACCCTTTTTGTTATTCCGAGATTTCGGGATTCACAATTTTTCCAATCCCGGAATTGATCATTCACCATAAAATCGTGAAAAAATTCTGGATTTCAGATTGAAAGATTTTAAAATAGTTTTACGTCGCTGGCAGATTTCAATCATTTTTGCTTTCCGATTTCAAAAATCCAAAAATTTGCGTCATTCTTTTCGGAAGACTTTTTTTTAGCTCGCTAGCTCGAAAATTGGATGAGATCTCTTGATTGGAAACTACTTATTACTCAGTTTCTTAACCTACCTTTTTCGAAAAAAATATATTTTTCATTAGCTGTTAACTTTGAACTATCAATCTGTTACTTACCAACTTCTGCCAGTATGCTGACGATATACAGTGCATACTTTTCACAAGTTTCTTTATGACTCTCATGCAACAAAGTAAATATAATACGCACTATCGCTTACCTTAGCATATTAAACCCACAAATAGCAACAAAATGTTATTTATGTACTGAGAAAAACTAGTCATTCGAAAAGTCACAAATCAATTAACATCCCAAAAAGATTATTTATCAGGTAATTTAATTTAACGCTTGGTCTGCTGGCGACGTGTATCGCATGATTCGTTTTTTCGTCTTATTTTAAATATTAAATTCATATCAAAATAGTAGACAATAAAATACCTTGTTATCGATCCACACTATGATATAAGGTAATAGAAGAAATGTTGCGTATAGTAAAAATAAAAAATATCAGTATGCTTTATTTTATATTGTAGTTAAAAAAGTAATTGAACTAAAAAAAAATAATTGTGTCAGTATTGACACGTTGTTAACAATGTGGCCATTGCTAAAGATATAATAATGGTTAGAAAACGGTAGAAAGAATTAGTTTCCATTATAGTTTTGAAATTAAAATATTATGCATAAAAATTAGAGATACATAGTAGAAACAGTGATAAGTTACAATCGTGTTATATTGTTACGTTACCGCTGAAATTCCAGATAGTAGAAATATAACTGGGTGGTGCATAGAAGAGCCTCCAGTCCCGGGATTTCGGAATTGATGATAAGATGTGCAATTTCTTTTTTGAAAACAGGGAACCAGACAAAATTTTTAAAATCCTTAAAATTCCAATGGAAAAGTTTTACCATTTTACTACTGGGCTCACTTTACCTTTTGGGGGCTCATGTGAAGGGAGCAGTCGACATACAACTGAATCAGAGTTCTAAAAGAAATATGTTGTTTCATGATTCATTAACTGAAATTGATATTCTATTAAAAAATATTGATTAAGACATATTTAGAACTGTTAAGCCACGATAATGCATTTAAATCAAGTCTGGTACTGTACGACCAAAGATCGGCATTCACTGTTTAAATAGATCTAAGCAATTCTAAATAAATAAAAAAACTAAAATGGCTGCGATAAACCTGGCTTAGAAATTTTTAGATGATTAAATAGAACAGTATGAATTCTACAAGTCTTGTAATGGACAGTAATGGATGGATTCCGTAGTCGCGGGACGACTTTGAAGTGTGGGTGACTTGGGTAGAAATGCAGAATATAATGAATAACAGACCCATGGAGACTCAGTGTAATAACACAATTTTGATTTATAGTTAAATTAAGTCTACGTCAAAATACTATAAGTATTGCTTTGACATTTAAGCGTACAATGGGTTAAGGAGAGAAAAGGTTATCTTTATTTTTATCCCAATTTGTCGTTTATTCGCTTTGTTTTTCTTTGATTAAATAAATTACTTACGATTCCCCGCAACCCAGACCAACGAGTAATGACTTTCGGACTAAAAAAGGTTAACATTTGTTTCTGTATATTCATTTGCAAGATTGGTTGTCTTGGAAGTACCTCACAAACCAGGTGACTTCAATCTCAACTTTAAATAAATAGGCAAAAAATAAAAGATTATTTTGTAATTATACCACATTTATCCACAGTTGAAAATTTTCGTGATGAGTGAATATAATAAATAAAATCTAGAATTAGAACAAAGTAGTGTTTTATTTTTTTAATATAATACCTCTCCACCAAGTGTTGACAGTGAATTAAGAGTGAACAATAAATAATATATTCAAAGATTCAATTGTCAGTGTTAATCACCCAAGAAAACGACAAAGTGAGATGTTTTCAAATTTAATTTGAGATCTTAGACGAGGATGTTTGTGATGTAAATTCTTCTCGAGTTGGTCTCGGGTGACTTACAAAAAAAACTCATCGAGTTTTTCTCGTATAATCTTTCAGAATCAAAATACTTGAGGAATTGACTTTAGCTGTTATGCTATTTTTTTCATTATTTTTAATTACTGATTTTTGTCCATATGTACATATCTGTAATCAATCATTTTGCAATAAATTTTAATATGTACAGAGAAGCGACCCAAAGATTTATCACATATGAAATAAAGGGTAGAACATAGACTAGCACAAAAAATAACCACAGGATAATTGCAACTAAACGGACACAATTCTATAATAGGAACGTGTATATCAAACACATGGATGTGAAATAATATACCGGGTGAATAAAAAATATATGATATTTCGTCAATGCTAAATAATAAATTAAAATATAGATACATAATTTATTTGGATATTTATGAAATAAAATTATAACATACAGTAGCTTATAATTACTATACAATGATATAATTTTATGCATTATACCAGTAAATAAGCAGTTTAACAAGTTTACCTGAAAGACAAATCTTATTATTGACAATATCTTTTTACAGTCCGTTCATGCATTAACTTTTAACTGACCTCTTAAATGCCATCGTAGTATTCTGTATATTTTGGCCCTCTCCAGCCCCTCAATTTCTCATTTCGTCACAAAATCATAATTAAACAGTCTATAACTGTTCACAAAAGTAAAAATATGTTAAAATAAATATGTTATTAAATCACTTATTGTTTATTACCTAATTCATTTATTTTAAGATAACTTTAAAAAATGAGTAAACAAAGATCTTTATAATTTAAAATATCCGTCTTTACTTAGATATTTGACGTCCTAAACATCAGTGGAGATATATTATCACTCGATTTTTTAATATGAAGTAGAAAATGCTTAAATGTGTTCAGCGTATATAAAAATTCCATTTTTTGCGGCACATAGTTTGGGAAGCCCTGTCATATCAAATCGTAGTCGGCATCTGATAATTTTTAAATACTGAAATTTCACTCGAGGCTTCTTTTCACCATTGATTTCAACCATATTCCTCACGTGTAAGAAAATGCACTTGCTTGTTCTTGCGAGTAAAGGTTCTGTCCACCCTACTGTCGGAGTGATATTCTTCGCCCAGTGCCGTCTACCTGTTTCAGTAATGACGGACAAGAAGTAAGTTTCGTATAATTCGCTGCAATAACAACACACGAAGGTCCTGAGCTATTACGCCGATAAAGGGATCCATTACCTGCCCAAATGAAATAACAATAATTTATTTATGGCGTAATGACATAAGCCAAGGAAGGTATGCTTCTATTAGTGACAGGCCGTGCGGACCGCATTCGGGAAGTTTATAATCGACCATCATACTTTTCATCTGTCGTGTGAACAGACATTTACTTTACAGAACTTCATTATAATGAAGGGTGTTTAATGGAACACTCAAAAATCATCTTACTGGTCATGACATAAGCTTAATTTTAAAGATCATTTTATGGCATTAGTGTTTTAATATGATTTGGGAATATGGGCGACGCGGCTGGCTCGAAGAAGCTGGGGGAGTATGTCGGCAAGAAAGCACCAAATCTTGGAATTCTGGTTTATTAGCGTAGACTAGTGAATTCACGTATCTTCTCAGAAAATAATAAAAATGTGTTAAATCACACAATCTTAGAAGCCAATTCACAGGTCAATTACGCAAAATTATGCGTTTGTCAAATGTTTACTTCAGTAAATTGATTACGGTGCGCACTGTGTTGCTCGCTGCATCGCCTTGTTGAAACCACACCTTTTCACATTAATGATATTTAATTGAGGAACAAAAATGTTATTAATCATGGATCTTAAGCACTCTCCATTGACTGTAATGTTCTGGCTGGCTTCATTTTTGACGAAATTTGGACCAATGATTCTACCAGTACACAAACACACCAAACAGTAACTTCTGTGTATGTAATGGCTTGTAGGTTTACTTTACTACAAATGCAACAGTTCATAAAATCAGCTGTCAGCTGTCAAATTGACTGTCGCTGGAAAAATATAGTTAATTCGAAAAACTAACCTTTAAAAAAAAAACACCCGCTATCAGGAACTTCCGGAGGTATTGTGGAGCAATCGGACTTTCAATAGAATATATCATCAGATATTGCTTTTAAAAAAATGTTTGATTTTCAGTAAGCTACTCTGTATTTTAAGGAATAGACAACCAATAGCGTAGACCACTTGGCTTTACTAATTTTTTAAAGCTTAATAAATCTTATATTTTTAATTAACCCATATTACGTATGGTTATTTAAAAATAAAATTATAAATTATAAACACATGATAGTTACCGTATAATATACGTAGACTAGACAATATATTTTTACAAATACACAGAAATTAATTATCAAACCCATAGTAATGGAAAATTATTAACTACTCATCGCTTAACTTATTCTTAGAGTAACACTTATATTTTTAAATGAAACTTTCAAAAACAATCGATAATAAAATTACTTAAGATTTCTACTGAATGTGCTAGATAAAATTTCAATACCAAAATTTAATCGTGTACATTTCCACGTGTTTGTCATTGTTCGAAAAAAACAACATCTGTATTTGAACCTCCCCATTTCATATGCCTCTCCACCTCTGGCCGTTTCCTCTTTTCTCGTTCCGTTTTATTACCTCTCCCTCCCTTGTCCTTGCGCGCCGCCTCTGTGGTCAGATCGCAAGGCAAATAATTAACTTGGATTAGTTGTGTCAAGTGTTAAAAGCACTGCATTGCTCGTGAGAAATATCATGTTGAATACGTGTCCATAAAAACTTTATTTTAAATATCACACAATGCTTTCTGACATACCATTCACTACCTATCATAGTTTAACAAAGTATATGTTGACAGAGACTAAATTTTATATACTATTACTGACAGTTGTGAGCTGCCAATATGTTAACAGGGGTCTCACTTAAAATCAGAGCTATTCGCGGTGTTTTGGGGAAATGGCAGATTTTTTCTCACTCGTATAATTTTCATACACAATCTAAACTATCGTAAAGTACGTGACTTCCTGTCGGAGGTATCTCAACAGACGTTTTTCTACGAGATCTGTTTGTTAGTCGGTCGCTTAACCTCTCTCTTTCAAGAGAGTAGTATGGATGTAAGGATAGGGCAGGACAGGTCTAGAGCTTTACTTATCGCTCTCACTACGCCCTGCTATTTAAAGATTCGAAGGACATAACAAACATTCATAACTTCGAACAGAAATCGATCGACCAGCCTATTTATGTCACGTAATTGCAAAACAAATAAAAGCATTATCATTAATATTGGGAGACAATTGAGTAGGGCCCCGGATTACTTTTTTTAGATTTAGGGGGCCGTGGAACGAAAAAGTTTGGGAAGCACTGATCTAGACAATGCATTAATCAGCTGAAGAGCCCATACAAATGACACTTTACATTACCGATGATCCCCGTGTCGTTGTGGATTTTATGTTTAATTTACATTAGTAAAATATACCTTCCAACATTTTAATTATTGTGTTCTATTCCTATACAAAGCTAGCTAAGCTATGCTCATAATATTGTGTTTTTATAAACAGGTCCATAGAGAAAGCGGCAGGCAAAAGAAGCAGTGGGCTATGGTTTTTAAAAGAAATGTTTAAACAGTGTGAATTTTTTTGACGTTTATATTTAAAAAAATGTTTTCATTGATTAAAGTTTGATATTTTTTCATAAAAATTTAATAACGCTACTTGAACTCACATAATTATATAAATACAACAACCCAAATTTGGTAAACATTGTCTATCATTTACGTTCAAACAGAATCCCCGAACAAAGGTATAAAACAAAATAAAGCGTATGACAACAAGTTAACCTATTTACTGGCGACATTTTAAATTGTTTGCAGGTGTTGTACTGAAAAAAAGACTCCTTCCTGGCGACAGATTTATGTCTTCCTGTTTGTAGAGTAATATTAATATTATTAAATTGATTTCTTTTTCACGTAAACTGTGGTCCGGATATGTTTTATATGAATATAATAATAGTTTTATTTTTAGCGTAAATTATAGAAGACGATAGTATAAGCAATAGTATTTTTTTACGTGACTAAGTAAAACCCACGGAATTGTTCCTGCAATATTATGAATATTAGTAATAAGTAGTGCTTGAATTCTACCGGAAATCACCAGAGTGGAGTGTTTGCCAAAAAAAATGGCAATAATTGAATGAATTGATTTTACAGTTTGGCAGTTTTTAACTATATTAAATATGCAGCAATAATCTAGATCAGTGAGCCACAACCAGTGGTCCGCGGCCCAGTGCTGGGCCGCTGAGACTTTCCGCCGGGTCGCAAACAGTATGCCAAATTTCAAAAATTTCGCCATGCAAAAATATTGAATATAGGATTTTTTATCGCCTGCACGTTTTCTTGTATTTTTAGTTATTAACGCGGCTCCATATTTTGTTTCTTGGCCATTTTTGTGCGGCTACATATTACTCACACTTCTAAAATCCGGCTTCAAATTTGTAAAGTTTAGTTTATTGCGGATACATATTCTGTGTGCGACACGATGGTCGCTGTTTTTTTCAGAATCGACAGTCATAAATATTTGCTCTTCGATAGTGAACCCAGATGCAAAACCCAACCTAAATATACCAATAATTTCATAATACATAATTGTTTTCACTTTTAGGGTGTTCACTGTGAATACTCGGTGGAAAGGCATTATATTAATAAAAACACAATATTCATTTGTACTTTATTCCACTTTATTTAAAAGGTCAGGACCGGTTTCGCTCATTGCGAGCACTGTCAACAGTTGTATAGCTTTCTCCATTTGTAACACAATATAAGATTAAAAAATACTACATAAAAACATTTTTATTTCATTATTAGTCGTCCGCGATTTTTTTGTCCTTTTTGTACCGGTCCGCAGATGTAAAAAGGTTGGGGAACACTGATCTAGATCACATCGCAATTGTTTTAATGTATTTTGTTTTTTGATCTGGCAGCTTTAAGTTGCTTGTGTTTAATCCTCTCTGCAATAAGAAAATATGCACCGTCAAAATGAAGAATGACACAAATGTTTCAATCAGTCCTGCGGATGAAAAAAGGATTAACAAAGTTTAAAATTAAACATACAGATAAAAATAGTAATTACAAATAATTTCTTCTCACTAAAATAATTTTATTTGACTATCTCAAAACGTCCAAATGTAACTTAAATCATTCATTATTCGTGGGAAAGCCTCAATTGTGAAAAATACGTCGATATATGTTTTTAATAATTAGCATTTCGAACACAAGTAATTAGCACATTTGTTATTGATTTACAGCAGAGCTGTATAACAAGTCTATTGCGGTATTATCAACATTTTTTATATAGTGTCGCAAATTGCTATATTATAAAGTGTAGGACTGTGGAGGCGGTGAAAAGTCCCATGTATGCCAAATAGTTCTTGTTGCAACACTACGTATATACAAATAGTTGGGTGCAAAAATGTACTTTGAACACTGTTAAAACCACGGCCAAAGATCACTATCGGTGTCTAAGATCATTTTTTTAAATAAATAATATGATATGGTTAGAAAGATCTAATCTTTGGTCAGTTTTTTCATGATGTAATAGTATATTTTACATCATGGTTAAGTGCTACTTTTCACTTGCGATAAATATTCATGGTAATTTATAAAATTCATTATGATTACGAAAAATTGCGCTCCTGTAGTTTTTTGCGTTTTTCTGAAAAATGGGTTTTTGGAGATTACAAGTTATTATACTAAGCCTCTCAAATATAAAATCTAGGTGTAGGTTTTCTTAATTGTTTGTGTATTTCGAAACATACTCACCATTGCGAAAGTACTGCGTGTCAAGGTTGCAATTATGCGCAAATTATCTCAACTCACAAATTTAATGCAGAAAGAACATCTTCGCCATTTTTAGATTGTTATAATTATTAAAAAAAACTACATATAATATATAATTAGGTCCATATAATAAACGTTCAATTCAGCGAATAATTGGCAGTGGCGTTCAACGGTATTTTCTTGTCCCCTATATTTTCATATTGACATAATAAGTAAAGCCGTCGGAACGGGATTTCAATATTTCTGGGGTAGATATCAACTGAACCTTTATATCAATTTCTATCATGTTTTATAGCTTTATATTTTTATCTTAATATTCCTTCAGCTGAAGACATGGAACGGGGAAAACAGTAATGAAAAATTCTTAACGAATACTGATTGACGTATCCAGTAAAAAAACATGGAATTTGTTGACGAAGAGAGTGACGCGACTGTGAAAGTAATTAATATATGGGGCTGAGAATCAGAACGCGACAAGTCCATTTTATTTAAAAATTATGTTTTGGTGTAAATACTTTTTACATTTTACAAAATACAAAAAGGTCAAAAAAGCCCTACATTTCAAAATAAATCTTAAATTTACGTAGTAAGTCTTTATATATTTACGTATAAAAGTAGAATGCAGTATATTGACATGTTGCATTGTGCTTCTAAAATATGTCAATTTTGTGGAGTGCAGTCATATGAAGCATGTGGGACTTTCTGCCATTAAATTTCACATGATATAACAATGAATTGATTATAAGTGAATGAACAGCTTATCGGTTCAAATCTTTAAATTTGCTCTCCGCAACATTTCAATTTTGTGACATACTGTAATCTTGCCGCCTGTGTGGTCAAGTGGTCAACGTCGTTGGCTTCGATTACGGAGGTCCCGGGCTCGAATCCCGGTACGGGCAGTTTTATAAATTGATTTTTCAATCGATTTATGAATTTTTGTTCGAAGTCATGGATGTATGTGATGTCTTGAATTCCCCCCTCCCACTCATCCTATCCTATGAACGAGGCGTATCGAGAGCAATTAGCTAACCACTAGTCCTGTCCTAGCCCTATCCTTCTATTACTACTCTCTTTGGAAAAAGAGAGGTTGAGCAACTGAGTAACAAGCAGTTCTCGTAGAAACACATCTGTTGTGATAAACTTCATTAGGAGTCCATATGTTCCACATTGAGAGCGGATATGGTTTTAAAAAAAAACTGTAATCTTCTTCTCAGACCCAGATATATCGATTACCTTCTGTTAAAAGCTCTGTGTACAGTATTTTATACATATTGGTATATTATGAATAAATTTTGCATCAAATAATTCATAATCATCCGTGAAAAATTTAACAGTTTTTTCTTGCACCGTGACATCACTGACAATAATAGAATTCCGAGTATCACACGCCAAAAAACGTTTTTCAATTAACCTCAAAATGGCTTCGCCTGATTTTTTGGGTTGTATAATTTTATAATAAGTGTCATGTCAAGGTGACGTATTATTATTTCTTGAAACAAGTAACAATCCACACGCCGCCATCTTAATAATTCCCGCATATTCATTTTCTTAACGTCATTGTGTGTTTTCAATTAACCTCAAAATTGTTTGACACGTTTTTTAAATATTAAATTGCATATGGCGGCCGCGATGACAGCGCACCCATTATTAATTCGGCTGTCGTTTTTCAATTTACGGAAATTACAGTGCTTTTATGAACGGCACCGTCTTGACATATTGTTTTTCAGAACATTTTTTTCCTTGTTAAATATTTTTTACCTTTTTGTTCATCGTCCATTGAACTGTTTTCGAGCTAAGAAATTAAAAAGCTGAAACCAAATTAATTCGAAAGGTGTTACTATTATAATAAAATATAAGGTTACTTACCTTTATCAACTTATTATAATATATACACTTAAATGTATTTTTTAATTAAGTAACTTAAAAGAACACCACTTTATGATTACAGTCGTAGTCAAACCACAACCCAAAAACAAGGTGACTTACAGTACGAGCGACATCCTCCTTACAACGCGGTCAACTACAGCACGAGTATAGCACGCATAAGTTTATAGCCTAATTTTATTTAATACACATATCAATTTATTCTTATATACTAGATATACTTATATAGAAATAATTACTATGTACTATAACTAGAAGAAAGGTAAATTATTAACGACCATTTCAATAGATGAAAAAAAAATCTAATTTAGAGTCGGAGATATTTTTATATTTTGTTACGACTTCGCAGCTCCGAATATCAGGAAAAACTGCGACATTTAACACTAAATATTTACCCCTTCGGATTTAATGAAAGATTTCTCATTAAAACTATCAGAAAAGGGTCAATCAGGGAAAGCAGTAATATTTAAGATTTTCTAGTGAAAACGAATTTCTTCAAAGAAAGCGAAAATACGTTTTATATAAAACAAAATATCGGACGTTTAATATATATATCGACTGTGGAAATGAAAAAGGACGTAACCTACACATATCAAATTTTACAGGAGGCGCTAAAAACGTGTTTTGATGATTTTGTGACATATGCAAATTATGAATTATATAATACCTTAAAGTGCACGGATACTTCTAAACTGGTGTTTAATTGACATAACCTAATATTAATTAAAGAAATTGTCTCGGAAAAACCTTTATTTCAGTGTTTTTTCTTGGTTTTAATTTTGTACAAGGTCATCTTTTTCTAACTTAAAAGCTAAATTTAGATACTTATTCGGCATTTTCAGCTTCCATCCTTTTGATAGAATGTGTGTCAAGTTGTATACATTGTGATTATCGAAAAAAAGCTGTTTTGGAAAATTGAGGGTTAAGTCCTTTTTCCTTTCCACAGTCGATATACATATATACTCATTATAATGCCTCGGTAGATTTGTTGCAAACCAAATTAAACATTGGAATTCATATTTTTTTCGACACATTTTTTGTAATCTGATCAACATTAATAGATCTAATATCTATTTGCTTCCAGTGGCGGCGCGTCAATAACCGAACAAGGCAAACAACAGTGAAAGAATACCTATTATAATTATTTACAATACAGACTTAACCCTTTCAATGATGCCTTACACGTTTTACTGTTGTTGAACAGACATACTTAATTTAACTTATATTATAATTTTTATAATGTTATAAAAAAAATATATAAGTTGTTGTGATGTGCCACATCGTTCAATAATGTTAATAAGCAGTTAAATTTAATGATGTAATTGATTAAATGAATAATACTATTTTTTTCATTCTTTAGACATTCATTTTCTTCCAGAAGTACATATTTTACACGTTGGGAGCGAACACGGTTAATTTATCTTAATTCCTCTATTAATACAACATTATCGATGTGTTGAGTGTTAAGTCTGGGACTCACGGTTGTACTCATTCAGAACCAAGTGTTTCCTGTTCAACGAATGCATCTTAACAGTGCTGCATTACGGTAGCGAGTCATGACACATTACGAAAGCGCAGATCAACCGTACTGGGTTTTAAAAAACACATGACAGCGGCGTATACTAGGAGTACGGTGGTCTGACTTTGTCAGGAATATGGAGATGGGAGAGCGGTCTTACAAGCCCCTTATCACGTCAAAAATAAAAAAAAACGACGATGAACCTGGCTTGAACATATGCTGCGAATGCCTCAAAAGAGTCCGAAACTGACTGTCTTTTCAACAACCAGATGGATCCTGATGTAGCGGAAAATCACTTCCACTTAATTCTGATGAAGTTTAAGATTAACATAGGAGTATTAGTTAGACTCATTCCGCTGACTGAAATAATTAACAAAGTATTTATTGTCACGATCATATACGCCAGTGATGCGCAACCCCATAATATATTTATTGCGGACCATACACTAAATCAGGCGTGGGGAACCTGTGGCCTTCTGGCCAATTCTGTTACTATGTTAATTTATGTAAATTCCTGACATATTCTCACCGTAAATTCCTGTTTCCGGAAAAAGATTCCCTAGTCAATGCTTACCGCGGCCTTATGTCGAATCAGAAAAATGAATGCGGCCTTTAGATAAGAAAAGGTTCTCCATCCCTGCACTAAATACTTAAGTTTCCTAAGAAATATTTTCAATATTGGCTAGTAAGAAGTATATTAGTATTTTTTTAAAGCTCTCAAAAACGAATAATATGTGTCAAGCTGTTTGTAATGCAGGTTAATTTAATTTCGAAATTATTATTATTTTGATTAAGCAATAGCGTAGAGTAAAGACTCAGCTACATTATTGAATTATTAGTAAAAAGAATTTTAATAAATTGAATATTATAATACTATTTGAAAATGTCAATAGTGTCCGATGGGTCAAATAAATAATCTCAAATCACGGCTCCCAATAACAATTACAATCGTGGCTGCTATCAGATGACAGAATCAAATTATCTCCACGGTAGTAGAATCGAACCCGGCCTCACGGATTTGCCGGTCAGCTCGTGTACCACTGAGTGGCCCTCGTACCGAGCCTCCATTGTTACAGGTGAAATGGCATCTTTTAAAAATCTCCGAATTGCTTTTTGAGGTGTGTGTAAATAGTATTATATTATAAATATACACACAGAAGTTTTTCCAGCGGTGTTGAATCGGACTCAAATCAAATCATTTTCGAATTCATTTTCCTTGACCGATTATCCTTAGCCTGAAATCAGCGGTGGGCTGCCAATAAGTTAACAAGGGGCTCGTTTAATCTCGAAGCAATTCTCAGTGTTCTAAGAAAGGAGTGAATTTTCTTATCACTCCTATAAATTTATGCAATGCTTAAATAAGCAATCAATTTTTATTTAATACACTTATAATATGTAACAATATGCAATTTACCGTAAACTAATCTATGTAAATAGCTAAAAATGTACTACTGTGTACAACTAAAGCTGTCGTAGATAATATATAAATTAAAAATGCAATTATATACTAATTTGATCTGAGAATATTGCTTTCTCATAATTTAACAAGGGGCTCGCCGGCCTTAGTAAAATTCAACAAGGGGCTCGCGAGAGCCCCTCTGAGCCCACCCCTGCCTGAAATCATACTATGAATTAGTTATTTTAATAATCTATTTAATTATTGTTTAATTCTATTTTATAATCGTATTAAAACAATCAAAAAATATTTTAGAAATTAGATCTTACAGAATACGTTTACTAAAATATCCTTCTAGAAATGATTCCGTTGTATAATGGTTTAATTTTGTCCGCTACGGATGCCTTTTTATTGATTGTTAAAATAATTGAGGGGTTTAAAGACAAATGCAACAATCTTCCACTGAAGCCATTTTGAGAAAAACATAACAAACCAAAAAAAAAAGCATTTCTAATTAATTTAATTTTAGTGCACACTAAAATTTGAAATTATACATGCCATGCAATTGCAATTGCATATTGTGATTCACAATTAATTCATTAAACGTTTTAAGCAAACATTTTGTATTCGACAAAACGTTTAGAGCGAAGAAGCTTAGAAAAAAAATGGATTTTTTATTGAACCATTAGCTCAGAAGATGAAATTTTTTTAGCTTTTTGATTCTGCATCCATTGATTGAAAAAATGTGTTTTTCAAGATTGCTATTTTTGCTTCTAAAACCCCTTTATTTTAACATTTATCAATTGAGTTCTTAGAGGCAGACGATGTTGAGAAATAATATTTTTTTACTGTAGATTAGCCGAGTTTATAATCCCTGTTTAAGAGCAATTCGATTACAGAGCTATCGATCTATAAGCTCAGTAGTTAGCATCCGACTTGCGGTCTCATTGTTGCATCAAAACCACTCGACGAAACAAATATATATAATAATATAAATGTATATGGATAAGGCCCCATGCAACACCAACAAACAGCTGATTGCCTCAAACAATTTAAATAAACCTGTATTATCTTATTAGATATTACAATCTACATCCATTAATGAGATCCAGCAATAATAATTATTATTATCCAATATAACAGTATAGGTATGGTTAACAGTGGCGTTCTGTACTGACTGAAGTACATAATATAGTCTATAAATGCTAATTTAGAACATTTTTTTACTACTAGTACATATTTATGTTTATTTTTATTTTAAAGTATATTTTTTCGGAAGAGACTATTGTAAAAGATATCTTTTTATTCACTTCAAAAGTGTCACTGCCAATTTTTGGTGGAAAGACTTATTTTACAGATCAGAAAGAGTTACTCTCAGTAGCTCAAAATTTTCACGATAAGCGATACTAATCCAATAATAAAAATATTGTATTGTGACAAAAAAGAGTTTTATTTATTAAGATATATTTTAATATAAACTATTTGGTAGTCGGTCACTTAACTTCTTTCTTTGGAGAGGTCATTGGTAAAGGATGAGGAGAGGAATCGTGTCGTTAATAGACCGTACTAGTTAGCTAAAGTTTCCATTTGAAGACTCGAATATTTTACCTAACATTGGTTGAAAGCCCAACAATTTTGACCACTCCGATATTCAACAAAACGAGATCAATGAAGTTTTGTTTTAACAAATGTTTCAAACGAGCTTTATTTAGTTGTTATAATGAGAAAAAAAGAAAAATAATAAATTCAAATATTTCAATCTTGCAATAAAAATGCAATCTTCATTATCAAATAATTTAATAAAACTTTACATCAAACTTAAATTTATCAAATTTACAATAATAGATGGAGTTAAAAAGAGGGATATCGCGTTACGTGTAAAAATTTATGCCAAACGTATTTTGTGATCTTCTCAGTAGAGCTACTAAGTAGATCACTGCAAATCACTCAAACACCCCTAAAAAAAGTAATTATGTACATAGAAATATTAGGAACTTATCTTCCGTCTAAGTTTAGGTCAATGGTTATGTAAAATATCTGTTTCCAACTTTTTCATTCAATAACGCCCCCCTTAGTAGTATTAAATGTAAAGACTTACACGCAACTGGTATTTTGTTCATACAAAATATTTAACTATTACTAAGAGAGAGTTCAACAGTAGACATCTAGTACTATATCAATAACATTAATATGAAAATACGATAGCCTATTTAATAAGAGTGATTAGCTAATAATTCGATATGAAATCGAGCCATTACTGGTTAGTTTCGAACTATCTAGAGACCTGTAATGAACTTTGTTTATTGAAGGGATATGTTTTATTATATACACATATGTTGATAGCTATTTCGGCATCACGCAATTGCCATAAGATTTATAACTATGATTAAACGGATGATGTCGTGATGAATACTGCACTGCTTAGTAAAAACGCAGTGTTTGTAGTCTTAGTGCAGGTTTACGAATTTTCAGTTTATTCGTAAACCTTGCAATGTTCTGTCTGATGATGCTTCTTAAAGACCCGATACACGTGTCACAATTTGCAACACAACAAATGGGGTATGTAATTTTAAATTTAATTTTATATTAATAATGAACTATCACGAAGTTACCGTCGAATCCATCGAAAATAACCTTTCTCTTACCATATATAGAATCTGAATTGTGTCAACTTCCTATTTATAAAAATATTTAAATTATAAACACATACAAATATTTTGTTTAAGTATTTATACTTGAAATCAAGATAGTAATTTGACAAAATTTTGAAAAGATTTTTACGCGTATTTTTCTATAAGGAAACAAAAAGTACTGATATGTAGTTCTTCAATGAAATATATTTATATTTAGTGAGTAACATTTTTTCATACTCATCTAATAAATGCATTTTTTCAAAACACTGTTTTTACCAGGGCTGCGGAGTTGGAGTCGAAACATTATTAAAAAATATATTTTATGATGTGTATTCAAATCACAATATTCCATAGTGTTGACATTGCATTGCTTGGCTGACTCAAGATTATCTGATGGAATACATATATTTGTATGTACATAAGTTAAAATGAAATTATTGAAAAAAAACCTTTGGAGTCACAGTCGTCTTTTTTTACACATCCCTGGTTTTTACTTAGCTGGGTAGAATACATAGCTATCAACTATGTTTATTCAAATGGAATTTCATCAAGTAAATACCAGTTTAATCATTGCTATTTTCAAATATAAATAATTAATACTAGAAGATTTTAAAATAAATGTCGAAATATAGTTCTATAAAATATTCATACCGTCATTAGAATATTCATAATGCATGTAAGAAATTAAAAAGATGCAAAATATAACCATTCCTTTCAATAATCGAATCAATGACACTGATCAAAATCTGTCAAATCAGCTCCAAAAAATCTTCGCCCAACCCTATAATTATAGCTTCGAAAAATCGAATCAGTATCTTTGATTATTTAACTTCGTAGCGGTGCAAACTTTCAAATAATGTTCAATCAATATTATTACGATGCTTCAGTTCTAAGCCAGAAAATTTGAATTTTTAATATAAAAAGACGTCCATTCTAATTGGACGAACGACAAATTCAAAAATATGCGATTCAAAATAAACTGTTAGCATTGGTCTAAAAATGTGCTGTTCAAAATAAACCGTTATCATTGGGCGAAAAGTACAGTGTGACGGACATATTTGTGATTATTTTATAGGCTAATAAGTGAAGATTGCAGCTCATTACCGATGCCAGGATAATCTTTAATCACTGAGATGAAAAATCCATAACAGACATCCAAGCTTCACGAGATGAAAGATTCCATTTTTGAATTCGACTCCTTGACTACAGAAGTAGTCCAAGTAGGATAAATATATATGAACTTAATTAAGATATCAATGTCACTAAAGCGCACATTTCTGAAAGGTTAAAAAATGGACGATTAGTTTGGTAAGAAATGTTGTGAAGTTATTTATATGACTAGTTTTTAGGATGAGGTAGTATTAGAAAGATTAATTGTATAACACCCTAACTAACTAATAAAAAAGCGATAACAATATCCACAGTGCGGAAGCTTAAAGCTGATGAAAATTTTCATGTTCACAAAAGAAAAATTAGAAATTTTACATAACAAAACCAATCAATTTAATTTAAAAATTCACAAAAACATATTCACCGTGAATTAATTACTTACAAGAAAATAATACTCTATTGTTTACATAGTCTATTCAGCCGTGGCTTTTAATACATATTATTAAGAAACTATGTTTATTTATTCATTCGTTTTTAATGACGTCCGTGGGTACCTTAAAAAATTTCTTTATTCGTTGCACAATAGATACAAAATAATATTAAACTTTTGCTCAAACAGAAAGCATATTGTTCATATATTCCCGCGTTTAATTTTTTTTGTCGTATGTACAGTTTATAGAAGTGTGTGAAATCTACCTTCCCATGTTTGGATTCCCCCCCTACGATTTCATAAAAGACATTTCAAAGACGTTTTCGTGTTGAGGGATTACATATTGGACGCGAAATATTTCATGGTAGCTTAGTCAGTGAACATATTCAACACCTATTTTTTCGTTGATTCCAAACGATACTTCTTCTTTTCTGGCACTACATCCGAAAGAAAACCTTGGCCGTCTCGAATAATCTCCTCCATTCCACTTCTTACGCCAATATCTGACCTCCAGCACTCGCAAGTCTTGTGACACCTCATTCATTCAGCGTAGGTGCGGCTTTCCAACGCTCCGCCATCTTCAGAAGTAGAAAATATGAGACGTTTTGTAGATTACCACTCATCTATGCGTGATATATTTCCAGACGCTTAGATTAAACTAATTAGACAATATCTGGCTCATCAACGATATTATTAAGTTCATTATTGTGCCGGCGTTGCCTGATACCATCCTCGCAGACAGAGCCGTATGTTTTTTGCAGGATTTTCTAGAGGAAAAAAACTGTACTAAAAAAAATGTTAACCGTACAGGATTCTGTAGAGGCAAACTTTTGTACTTCGTGTTAGAACCAGGTGAATTTGAATTGGAAATGAAGTCCATAGAAACATCTATCGCTGGTCTCCTAACATAACATCTAAAAACAAAAAATCTATTGCTGTTCTATAAATTCCCCTTTGATTTGCTCGCTTACACGTATTACGATAATACACAAACTCGTCGACTATTTCAATGACTTGGTTATCGAGGATGATGTTATCTATTTATTCTTCAACAAAAAGTATTTGTATAATAAAAACAATAATTCGTTTCACATGGAAAGAAACATTGTTAGATAATATCGTAATAAATATAAGGCGGGCTCCAAATAGATGAGAATGGACCATAAATATTCACGACAAATGACGCATTGTATGTTCGATAGTTTTAAGCAAAACGTCATGACTATCTACAATAATATTCCTACTAAAAAAAATATATAAGAATTTTCCCGAAATTTAATATAAAATTTATTGTCTGACATAAATACATTAATGATGTGTGAAATTATCGACAAATAGGATACATAGATAATAATTTCGACGAAGATTTTTTAAAATATATATTTGTTTGGATACAAAACACGCTGTGTGTTCATCTAATTTCAATTATTTTATTATATACGCCGTGTATAATTTCATAACAGCCGGCCGCAGGAAAACTCAAATGTGTGAAAAGGTAAAATTAAATCAATACGCTAGATTAATTTAACGCCATCTCTATTTAGTAACACAATATAATATGTCAAACAGTGGCGTAGATATGTTTAAATTTTGCGAGACAAATCACATGATATTTATTAAATAAAATTGTGTAAGGGATAATTGTAATATTTGACTGGAACGATCAACACATTATATATTAGAAACAATTCAACATTCAGTATCAACCTTCTTGATCGATTGCTGAATTAAAAACTCTTCATTTCCATGGAATCATTGTATTTTGTAAATCCCTCTTCTTGTGTAATTTAAAATGTGAACTCAACCCTCGCAGAAAAGTACAAAATATGTTGTCTATTTTATACTAGAAAATACTTCGAGTGATTCCGTGAGCTTATTCCCACTGTAGCAATAATTATGCCTTGTGTGTAGCCACAGTTCTAATACAATTCACACATTTTTTTTAGCATTGTCATAGCAGTTTTATTCAGTTAATGAACGTTTTCAATTTAAAAATCAAATAAAATGAAATAAACATACATGAGGAGCAAACATTCAAAAAGTGTTTTGTCACACAAGTACAAAGCTTGGAAAATGATGATTTAAGTGTTGCAAAAGTGACGGTTTGTATGAATGTGTCAACTTTATGATTTCATTTAAATATGAAAAAAAACCTTTTTGAACACTTATTTTGATTTCCATTCATAGGTTTTATTATGGGCTATCAGAATTGATATAAAACGCCATTTTTCAAAATTTGTGACAAAACACTTTTTGAATGTTTGCTCCTCACATAGTGTTTTTCGTCAGTCTATCATTGATAATTTTCGCACGGAGCAGATTTTTTATTATTTTTTACCGAGTTATTCAACGGCACCACTGTATGTTACATAGTACCTAAGATATCTTGGACAATAATTGGTTTTTATAAATAGCTAATTTGCTTTTCAATCAAATGCATCCTGTTATTTTTTTTTATCGAAACACTTGCCCAAAGTGTTTTTTCTTCTCTGAAAACACTCGTTGAGTAAATAAATAAAGTATAAATGAAAAAGTCGAGCTTAAATGACCGTAGCAATCATAAAATGAATTGAGAATCATGCGTGGAAATTTGTTAATACAACGTTATTACTCTACGTCAAGATAAGTGAGCTATTTTGAGCTTTTTCGAATTAAAACGAAATGCTTTTTAAAATGAAAGATACTTAAGCATTGTTTGATAACGAAATTTATCGCATGTAAGTTAATTTGTATGGCTGAAATATATGTAGATTATTTTATAGAATAAGATGGTTTTTCTTATCAATGCATTCTTTCATTTGTATGTGTAAAGTGTATTTCTTATACTGACATTTTTTTCAATAAATACAGGCACTCAGATATGTTGCTAACACCGTAGTCGAGTGACCACGTCTTTAACCCAGAAAAATTAGGTCACAGTTTCTAACCCCAGGACGAACAGTTTTTATATCTTGATTTTTCTATCGATTTATGTATTTCTGTATGTGATTACTTGAATTCTCTCCCACGCGTAGCGAGACCTGTCCTGTCTTGGTTTTATCCTAATATTCTTACTGTCTTAGAAAAAGAGAGGTTGAGCAACTGGGTAAAAAATACTTTAAATCTTCATTGGGATATGCTGCGGGATGGATTAAAAAAAATAAGGATATGTTAGAAATGGCTTCGATTACAATATAGCGCAATACATCGATGATTGACGTCGATAACACGTGGATCCTGCTCGCTAATTCAATACAGAATAAAAAATACCAATCTGATATATCCCAAAGTCCGTCACCTTTTATATCACTTTAATAATTTATTTTTATCTGTATAAAAATCGCTCATTTTTTGTTGGCTTAGTTATAAGTTGAAGCGTGCAGCGGAAAACTTATGTGGATCTCAGTATGTATTTGTTTTGATATTGGAAATAACAAAAGAAGCTATTGTTAGGAAGTTTTTTGTAATATTATTTCCTTGGAAGCGTTTTAAATATACTTTAATTTTTAATAAGAAGATTCTTTGCTTTTGTAACATCGGGTTGTTAATTTTTGTTGCGTATCATGTTAAATCCGACAGCCCGGACTTAACATAATACTCATTTATTGTAATTAAATTATGTAACAACATAGTAATACTCTGTTGTTAGTAACGATATAATCAATATTTATACTTTTTTTACGCAAAATATTTGTAAAAAATATTTACAATTAACATAATCCTATTATCAATTTAAAAGTGTTCAATATCACTTGGTGAAAAGGCATTTTATTCAAAATATAAAACACTTATTTTTAATAAGTACACTTTTATTTTAAATGATCAAGACCGTCTTCATTCATGACGAGCATCTGTCAATAATGCTCGTGATGGGCGAAACCTGTTCTGTATTCTTATGAGTGTTTTATATTTTAAATAATTCTAGTAAGCTTGTGTTGGCTAACAGTCAGGCGCTACAGTCTGATGTGAACCTTGGCCACCTCAATCAATCTCCTCCACTCCATTTGATCCTCCGCCTTCCTACGCCAGTCGTAGACCTTCAGCACTAACTGATTCTGGGCCAACTCACTCATCCAGCGATGTCGTGGTATTCCAACGCTTCGTCCTCTCTCAGGGGAAGTAAATGTTGGTTTCATTCATCCATGCGTGATATATGTCCGGCCTAGCGTTGGTGTTGAGTTTTATAAAATCTTACGACAATGACAACATAACGCATCTGTAGTCCGCTATCAACAACATTATGTGATACGGAGACCAATGCTCCCTCTAAGACAAGAGGATAGCTGTGCGAAAAATTGTTACGCTACAAGGGCCAATCCAACAAATGCGCGGCATAATTTGTCATATTTGATATAACGTGTGAGAGTGTACAATATTTGAACACTTCAAATTTAAGTTTTTATTATACTTTGCAGTGGTATAAGTTGAGATACAGTAATTATTCTTAATTGTTCTAGAATCAATAATTGAATTTATGGTCATCATCAACAATAATCAAATTTATCAAACATAACATAATATACAACTTATCGTTTTATAAATCACCAGTGGCGCCCTCTGACATGTTTCACTTTAAATTCTGTTATAAAAACATAATATCCTCGGCTAATAGCATTAGGGTGACTGCGTGCTTTTCTTTCATGGATGCCTCGGTACCGCCGCCGGGCGCCGCCGCAAAACAATGGCCGTAACATTCTCGACTCATTGTGCCGAAAGTCAATCGGATGGCCCGCCCAGTTCATTACAACCCGTGGCCACCATTTCGGCTCTCGATGTCAATCACATAATTGCCCATTAGGGGAATCCTGATTTTCCGCAATGCATACCTGTTTATTTTGACAGGGCTCTGAAACTCATACATAAGGACACTTCCCGACATACGAGCATTAACTCTTTAAACGAAAATTATGACTCTTTAGCATAGATCTGATGATAAAGATAATCCAGAGTAATGATTATAAATCTTTTATATAATCAATAATAACCAGTTGCGGATAACCTTATAAGAAAATAAGGCGCGCGCTTGGGGTCTCCGAATCTTAGGGGCCTCAAAAATAGTTTATAAAATATAACCCACATACTTTTTGTTCAGATATTTAATATTTTAAAACAGAACCTCCAAATTTTATTGCGTCTGCGGTCTCGTATGTGCCTAATCTGCCACTGATAATCTACTACAAGTTTTGTTTGTACGAACATACCTTCGATGTATAATAATATGCATATGTTTGACTTTTGGATTGAAGTTAAATTTACGAACCGTTTTAACTAACAACCTCAGTCTCAAGTATGTACATAATAATATTTAATTTGAAAAAATCGTACATGAATTTCACTCTCAAAAAAAGTTTAATATATAAGCATTAATTGCTTTTAAATTTTACTAGAAATAAGTGTCTTAAAATGAACAAAAATTCCGCCATCATAGTATAAAATTCGCGCTTTATTTAAGCTCAGACTATTATTTACAGATTGATCAATAATCTCAACATCATTTATCTATGATAATAATATGATTTGATTTTACACAAAAGATTTTCAGTATGTTTTTAATGTGCTCCTGACTTTGCTTTGAATTTTTCCAAATGCTTTAATTGGTCACCCCTGCTTTTTTAATACTTTTTCAATGATACAGGACAATGAGGAAGGCATGAATCTTGTTTACTTGTAAGAACAGCAAACAAAAAATAATAATAAAAAGAACATTTTTTTAACGCGTCCCCTTAGAAGCCGTGATGCCGGTGGCGCCAAACGCTAACGACCCCGCGAACAATCCATATTTATAGGTTAGCTTTATTTAATAAATCATCAGCCATTGTGAATAACGCAATGGCGAGGATTTATGGGTTTCATTTCTTCCCGTCGAATATAGGTGTGGTTTTGCTTTTTCGCTAGAAACCGTAAACACTGAAACGACCGAAACTGTTTTAGGCTTACTAAAATGACGAGATAAAATTAATTTCCCCGACTGTGATTTTGTGTTGACACATAGTCACATTCAAATTGGTCGTAAGTACAGACTTTCTCACTTTCTTCCTCGTATTAAATATCGTTCAAAAGCAGATAATTCAATGTCATCTGTCATCTGTCAACTGTCAACTATGCAATAGGTAAGATACAATTGTTTTATCATAATTATTACTGACTCATTGCATTGTTTTTCGAATGAAATGATTTCCTGGGCAAAATCAAACGATGTGTATTATAAAACAATATAATTGTATACAATACGATATTATCGTATTTTTAAATATTTTACTTCATGTTTGCATTAGTTTGTACCGACAGAGTTTATTGTCGAAAAAAAAATCAAACTATACATTACTTAAGCGGTTGCTCTACTTAGTATTGATTTGTTATTTAAATTGTTAACTGCATAATTTGGACTCACACAGCCTCTGAATTAAAATATCAAAAGAATATAATGTACAGAACTACGGTCTCGGGTCGAGTGAATTTTCCGGGACATGGAAATTCTGTCTCGTATTCCGGGACGAGAAAAAAGTTGAGTCGCGGTACTTTGTTTACACGTCGTTACCTTACTTTGAAATGGCTCTAATTGACATTTTGGCATAAAATTACCTTTTGGTCGGAAAATGTTGTATTTGCCACAATCTAACATATATATTAATTTCAGAGTCATACAGCGGTGGGCTGCCAATACATTAACAATGGGCTCGCTTAATCTCCAAACAATTCTCGGTGTTCCGGAGGAGTGAATTTTTTAAAACTCCTATGCAATGATATGCAATATTTAAATAAGCAATCGATTGTTACTTAATACACTTATAATATGTAACAATATGCAATTTACCGTAAACTAATCAATGTTAATGGCTGAAAATTTACTACTGTGTATAGTGAAGCTGTCGTATATAATATATATCTCAAAAATTGCAGTCATGTACTAGTTTGATCTGAGAATATTGTTTTCTCTAAAATTAACAAGGGGTTCGCCAGCCTTAGTCAAATTTAACAAGGGGCTTGCACGAGCCCCTCTGAGCCCACACCTGGAGTCATACATTTTTAAATAAAGAAGTTAGCAGGATTCAAGAGTTCTATCTACACACTTTCTTTCATACAGTAAATTTACAAGCTTCTAAGAAACAATAAGACTTTTTATAATCGATTCATAAGCAACGTTTGTGTGATCAGTTAAATATTCAAACGCTCTCAAAACATCGTAAAGTGCAAGTAGAACCTTTTCAAAGTAAGGTTACGACGTGTTAAATTTTAAAACAGTTAAGATATTTATATAACTCACTATATAACGTAATAATCTTGATTTGTATATTATTTTTGAGTGAAATTATATTGCAGCAACATAAAACTGGCTTTATTTAATATAATATATTAAAAGCTTCTTCAAAAATAAAATTAAGTAGGTATTTAGTAAAAAATATATATATTTTTGGGGTATTTTTATTTTGTTAACAGCCTCTTTGGGGTTAAAATGGTAAGTTTGGTTTTAATTTTTGAATATTGATATGAAAATTTGGGCCATTTGTGGCTAGCGAAATGAATAAAATTTCAGTTCAGTCATTGACAACCTTCATATCCCGTAGTCATTTGTTTAAATGAAATTAAATTATCACAGGAAAACCATTATGCATTTCCGGCGATTTTCGCAATACAGGCAATAAATTACAAACTATTATATTTTATATTACTGTAAAGCTTAAGAAATCGGCGCTGAATCAGGCCAAGTGTTGGGTGGATCCAATTTCGTTTTTTATTGGCCCTTTCATAATCATATAGTGAAGAATACATTGACGTGTGAAATTAAAACTTTTTCTATTAACACGAATGTATCTTTCTCAATATTGATCATTTCGTGATTTACGGTAAGAATCTCTCTTATTAAGAATTAAAAGGTTTCGTGTTGTATATAATTATTTTTGAAAGTTTACTTGAAATCTATACATTTTAATGTGTTTGCATCTCTTGTTGAGCTCAAGCTGCAATGTCCTTTTCTCCTTCGGCATATTCCAAAGAAAAAAAAAATTAATTACTAAAATAGAAGGGTTTTTAATTTAGTAAAATTCTTAATAAATTCAGTCTACTTTTCTATAGCGCTTTAAAAAAATATATAAAAAATTAATGAAATTTAATAGATTCTTTCCATAAATACTTCTTTTTATATGTAATTTCATACTGGCACCATTTCTGCAATATAAAACTATTATAAATAATCTCTAGAAGTTTACTCTTATAGAATTCTGAACAGAAAACCTGCTTGCAGCATGTAACACTTAATAAATATAACATACCTGGAACATTTTAAATCCTGACCCTCCAGTTGACACTCACTACCTTTAAATAAATTTTTGCGGTGTCATCTTTTGTTAATCAAGAATTGGGAACGAGCCATTAGCGAAACCAGAACCTCATTAAAAAGTAAATCCATTTATGACATGTGCCTTTTCACTAAATATGTCTTAAATTATGAAAATATATTTAATATTTTAACGAAATTTCCAACGTAAATAATCTTTCTAGAACGATTAAAATATTATGTAATTCGGTGGCAGAAGAAATTAGTCACAAAAAATTCACTTTTGGCTTCTTTCACTTTTTTAAAAAGCATCTTCAAACTAAATTATCTGTAATTATTTATATACTGAATATTGATTATATGTAATTTTTTACTTTTATTTAACTTACTATCTGATATTTCTAATTTGAATACTTAGAATTGGGTGAGGATTGAAATTGAAAAAATATACATCAATGTTTGATACATAAAAACTGAAATGAAATAATATCGAAAAAGGTATTATAGTTATGTTGAAAATGCTTGCGGTGAACGACACTGGCTCTGATCATATAAGTCAAAGAAATTTGGAATTAGGATAAACAAATTGTTTGTTTTTTCATAAATATAATGACACCAAGAATCGACAGGGAGCACCTTAAAATTGATACTGAATCAAGTAAATTTGAGATCTTTTTTCTAGTCATATTGATATAAATATACGTTTATTACTTTAAACATTAGCTTTTGGACGTTTTTTTAATTTCTCTTAAAAAAGGAATAAAATAGATTTTAATAGGTTGTCATTTTTTAAAAATAGTCGTTGGTATGATTGTTAATGCAGAAAACATAACGAAGTCTTGTACCTATCCAAACTTATATATTTATTTTAAATCCAATAATTTAATATTGTCGACATATTGTTGACGACATAAATTAAACATAATTTTACCGATCGATGGCACTTTGATTTGACTTCCTAATCACATTACTGATACCATTTTCAATATCGTTTAGTCTTAAATCCGGTTTAATTACCAGAAAGATTTAAGCCTTACAATTAATATTAAACGATGATAGATGTTTATTTGATAAAAATGATTGACACGAGAATAATCCACCAATTGAAGAAAATGAGTTGTGAAAGCCAAATTTTTAAACAAGTATTTTTTGATATAAAATTTAATTTAATAACTTTTTTATTTAACTTTTTGGTTTTACAGAATGTGACACTGTTTCGCATCAGACCATCGCAACATTTACGAATGCAGTATTTTTTGTAAACGAGAACCTCAAAGCAAGCAATTGATGTAATGGATTCGATTTCCAAATCGGTGTAAACTGTAAGTCAGGGGTCACCAAACTTTTTGAAAAGCGGGCGGGATTGAACTTTTTAAAAACTAAGAGGGCCGGACGACAAATAAATTCTTATTGGAACCCAATCAGAACATTATTTCATTTTATGTGGTAACATAATAATTAGAATGTAAACAAATGTTTGCCCTTCTTAGAATTTTAATAAATGAGAAATTTTTGAGTAAACGAACATTTGGTCGTCTCGCCTCCAATTTCTATCCAACTTCCTTCACTTTAAGTCCTCCACCAGATAGTTGTATCGCTGTATGACAATTGATGATTTGAAATAAATAGTTGTCGTGAATTCACAACTAAATCATGAAATTTATATTTCTTATATGAATAATTTATATGCAAAAATCCAGAACTTTTCCCGGGCCGTAGTTTGGTGACCGCTGCTGTAAGTAATAGGAAATGAAAGAGTACATTTATGGTGGTGTGGTGTTAGCTAAGCAGTTCTTATACAAAATAAACTTGTTGGTTTTAAGTACAATTTGCAACAGAAAAATAAAAAATATATTTAATATTAACACCGTAAAAAAAAGACATATGCCAAAATATTGTTAAACTAGAATTTCACTTTGGAAATACTGCATTGAATTATAATAATTGATTTTTAATACTTTTGATTTTATCATTTAGCAAGATTATACTGTATTCTTTATTATTATATTGAAGCAATTTCTAACAAAGCTTAGTGTACCAGTCAATAATACGGTCTATTTTTTTTGTTTATTATGTATTGTAATGATTTCATTAAACGAAGGATTAACTGTAAACTAAATATCTTTTATTAATAAGCTGCTTTTTTTATTCGCATATACGTTAAAAATAAAAAGTTTCTCAGAAACTAACCAATAATAATAAATTATTAATAATTTGAAAATATTTCTAAAATAGCCGATCGAATATTACTTAAACGATTGGAAATTACTCAACGTCACCTAATTTTTTTTATTTATTTATTAAACACCTAAATCGATAAATTGGAAATGCGTCTTATATTTGAATTGAAATCGCGTGATTCGAAAAATAATTGAGAAAAAAATTCGATAGTTAGCAACAATTAAATATATCCGCGTTCATCGTTAGATTATTCGGCTATTTTTTTTCTTTTCTTTATTTTGGAAATCGGGTGACCCAAACGAAACATATCGCTACATCAATGCAACAGTAGAACATTTAGAAAATCTTACTTTTGATATGAGAGTTTAGTGTATTGTTTATTCTTATGTTTTATTACAGTGTTGCTGTAAGCCTGTAAGTTTCAATTCACGCTGATTTTTTTGTAAAATTACACTGTGGCAGTGCTTTTTAAAAAAAACAACTTCCACCCTTTCGATACATCAATTACTAGGCGTAGTGAGAGCGATTAGTCAACCACAAGTCCTGTTCTAGCCTTATCTATCTATCCCTACAACTCTCTTTAAAAAGGAGAGATTGAGCGACTGCGTAACAAAAAGTTCTCGTAGAAAAACTTCTGTTAAAATACTTCCATTAGGAAGCCATATGCTCCACATTGGGAGTGGACATGGATTTTTTAAAAATGTACATAGAGTAACGTTTGATCGATTTATTTAATAATTATTGCGTGTAATTGTATAAGAGTGATAAAAAAGGCACCTTTCCCTGGAACGGCGCTGATAATTTTGAGATTTTACGAGACCCTGTTTAACGTATAGACAGCCCACCGCTGTATGTACATCGAGGTTTCGTTAGTCTAATAATATCTTTAAAATAACGCTAGAGTATGAAATTTCGCAAATCTATCAAAGATTCATGCACTCAGACAAGTCTTTATTGGTGTTCTCTTAATTGAATAATTCAAAAATGAAATATAGGAAATCGTGAGGGCACACTCTGTACATAAATAGATAATCGAGTAAATTGGCTGTCATAATTCAATGCATAAATTTAATTAATTGAATCACGGCTGGACCGAGCCACAAAGATGCCGCCATGTTTGCTTTTCACAAAATTTATTCGTTTGAATTTGAGAACGATTAATCAATAAAAGCAATTAGTGGCTCACCGTGTCTCCCTCTCTCGAATATCTGGCAAAGTAGGTATTATTATTTGATGGTGTTGCCAATGGCGGCAAAAATAATTGCCCTCGTTAGGCATTCGAAAAATAAATAATCATAATTATAATTATTTTAATGGCTGTGCAAGCGTTTTTTTCATGTAATTTAAAAACGTTAATTATGTTTTCAGTTAACATTTCTAATGCCTGCCTTCCTACGAATTACATAAATCTCCACGTTCGAATTATGAAATTTGACATATTGAAAATGTTTAAATGAATGATTGTAGTCCAACACCAATATGTAAATTGTATTCCTTGCGAGGTAGTGACTAATATTAATCTGTTATTTGAGCATTAATTATTGTATGCAATTTTGTTCACCTTTCCTTGATAAGTTTCATTATGGTTGATGAATAATTATATATTTCAATTAATATCTTCACTTTCGTAAACGTTTAAAAGTGATGTAGTACGAATCTCCGAAAAAGCACAACCACTCCTGTAGCGGACTGATAAGAGCTCATAGACTTTTGACCTACTCGACCATGGGGTCAAAAGTTCGAGTTCCTGAATGGACACATTCTGTTTTGATGTTTACATGGATGTTTTTAAGTCCGACAGTGGAAAAAGGACATATAGACTGTGACAGATTAATCGAATTTGGAGGCCCTATTTTACGAATTACTAAAACTGAATTTAAAACATGTCTTTTATAGAATATAATGTTATCTTAAAGCCCCTAGGATTGTAGGCCTCCAGCGCCCCCTCGTGCGCTTATGAGGTAATTCGTCCTGATTGTAGAAAGTAATGTTTGCACTGCAATGTTTTGCCTCATTTTTATAAGATATACTCATTTTCTCAACTAAAATAGTATAGATGAGGCAGAACTTTATTCGATTGGTCTCATGTAACTTGATGTAAATAAATCATATTTGCACATTAAAATAATAAATATTGTTTGCATCCAGGAAACATTTATAATCATGACTTAAATTTTATTAGAAATGTGATATCAAAAAATCAATATATTATACATAAAAGCGTTTATTCGGTGATTTGAGCGAGCCCTTCACTGCACAAAACAAAGCAATCCGAGAATAAATTTTAAAATTAAAAGATGTTTATGACTTAGTAGGTAAAGCAATATTCTAAAGGGTTTCATAAAGGTTCTAAATTAAGTAGAGTTGCATCAACAACACTAAAATGTACATTCATACTGTTTTTTAATTAATTAAATAACTATATGTTATATGTGTTTTAGTGTTCGTGGCGGGAAGGCAACTACGGCACTGCACAAAACAAATATTGAACTAATATGCTATTAAAATTATGATCATCACAACAAATGTTCTCCCAATAAATTAAAACGTCCAAGAGCCCTAAAAACAAACCCTCCTTGCATATTTTAACGATAAATATAACGATATATATATTACTTTGAGCGGTCTAGTCAACAGTCAGCCACATTTGAATAACATCGCGTAATAATTTAGACAAAAGACGATTTAATTATCCCAAAAAAGTAAATAAAATAATAACGAAATTCCTAAATTAAAATTTCCCGCGCGCCGGGAAATGCAAATGAGGAACTGTCAACACATACGGGACCGGCCGACCATATTTATGACGACATGACTGTAAACAGTTTATTGTATTTAAAAATATGAGTAATTGTGTAATTTTACCAGCAGAATAGTAAAGTAAGCTAACTGTCTAATAAATTTAATGGTCTAAGTCTAAATTAATTATTAAAATAAAGTAAAAAACTGTAATTTTCGCAAAAAACGTAGGAATGATATTTTATTATTTTCTACCTCGCGATCTCTACCCTGTCCAACTTTACATCAATTCTTTCGTACATTAAGCGGGTATATAATATATAGTATTAAACTAATCGCTGCTACGAGCAGAAACGTGAAGAAGATAGGAAGGACAACAACATCTTAGACATCAATGGTTTTGGAAAAAACAAGACTGTTAGTCTCGTAGTAAGAGCTTTGTCCTAGCGATCAGGTCCCATCAATATCAATATAAAATTTAGATTTTTCTATTTTAATTTGAGATGGATATTTACTTTTGATGTATTTTCTCCTCGAATTGATTTGGATTCTGGACTCTCGGGTGACTTATTTATCTTAAGATTTGACGCATTCAAAATTATTAGCTATAAATAAAAAATTGTCTTAAAATTAAGTTGATAATATTTTATTTTCTTTCAATAATACGCGGGAAGCATCCTATTGACGTTGCGTAGAAGTAACGTGTTAAGATGGCGTCCGATCCGTTGATTAGAATTTATAGCGCCGTTACGTCTGACAGGCCGGAGCGGTGAATCGTCCCGATGGCCTTTGCATGTGCCACAGCCTGCACGGCTTGTTCACCGGCCGATATAATTCAATAACGAGTCTTTATTTATTTATTTAACCGGCCAGCTTCGACCAGAAGTTTCGTGCTATAAATTTTACCGGCGCTTCTTTGCTCGTCCGATGCTGGGCCGTTTAATAAGACTTCAAAATTGTTACATTGCAGACATTTCAAAAGTTTATTCATATTACAATAATGCTGTCGTGCCGTAGAAAGTGTTTCAGTCTCAAAAGATCTATAAAGGGTTCCGGTATTAATTAATAGTAATTACATAAGTATCAGTAGTAGCGAATTAAACACTCAAGATCGCGGACTTGGCGAGGCCTTTTGGCGCCTAGGGCAAGGGGTAGGTTTTGCTCCATAAATTCGGTATTTCGTACCTCCATAATGTACTAATACGTTATACGTATTTTCGAGCTTCCTGTGCTCCTTTAGCGCCTCGGTGCCCAGTTCAATCAGTACTCGTCAGCCTTTATATACGACCCTGCTAGGCCCAGGCGCAATAAAATTTAGAAGCCGTATTTTTCGGATAACATTAAAACTTTACAAAAATTTATGAAAAATATATAAAGTAAAACCTGAATTTAAAATAAATAATAATTGTTTAGACCCCAAGCGCAATCCGCTACTGAGTACATATATATTATTTTTTTTCAGCAGCAATGTTTTACTATCCTCATTTTGAATGAATACGGAAATAATTACTTTTAAAACTAATGAGACACATTTGGGTATTTGTATATTTTTTTCTCATCATTTTAGTTTTTCTTATTTTGGGCCCTTGAAAACTTAAGTTAGCTATAAATTTGGTGGACATTTTTCGCTGGACCTTCACGCATTGCGGAATATGTAAATATGAAGTTTTGTCACTCAACAGAATTTAAAAAAAATAGGCGAAACAAAGTGATATCAATTATTTTTCTGGAATAACTCAGATTGTGTGTTAATTTGTACTAGTCTAGCTAAAAATACTTTTTTGATAGGTTTTTACTAACAAAGATTTAAGGGCAGGCAATTAATTGTCCCTACTTGGTTTGTGTCAGATTGTCCTAAATCCATGTATATTTTGATATCTACGTAATGTAAAATATCGAGGCTAGATGATTTATCCGAAAAGCTCAAATTTTTCACTTACTGATTATTCAGAATTATCAATTTGTAACTCACCAATTGCAGGGGTGGGCTCGCTTGAGCACATTGTTAAGTATAGAAAAAAATCTCAGATCAACTGGAATTTCTGTGTTCTTTTTTTATTGTTCATATTATGAAACAAGATTTGATTTGCCTTTGGAAATTTCTCGTATAATACATTTATTTCGGGTGTATAATAAAAAAAATGGGCCCAACCGTTTTCTTCTTAATATAAGACGTATATTTCGTAACATTCGACTGCGTAGTATAGTAGAGAAGTGTAAAACATTTCGCCCCTTTTCTGGAACACCGCAAATAGTTGAGATGTGCCCTTTGTTGACGTTTTGGCAGCCATTCGCTGATTTATAGACGGCACTGAAGCAAATTTGAAATCCAATATCTGTGTGCACAGGGCCGGCGCCACCATACAAGCGAAATAGGCAACCGCCTAGGGCGCATAAGTAGAGTATTAAAATTATATTCATATACTCTAATAATAATAAATAATATGTAGTAAATTTTATTTTATTTTGATGTTTGTGTGTGTTCGTTATAATTATGTATATTTTTCTATATGATTCGAACGAGAGGTTAGGAGACTAGAAAACTTCTGTTGAGATACCTCCATCAGGAGGCCATATGCTCCACATTGGGAGCGGACGTGGATATATAAAAAATATTTCTAATGATTCCGAATTGTTTTTATTTTCATCATTTCGAAACAAAAATGGGACCATTTGTTAAAAAGGGGGCGCGCCACTAACCGTTGCCTAGGGCGCCAAATAACCTCGCGCCGACACTGTGTGTGCAACCCATTGAATAAAACCAAAAATAAAAGACCTTTCTACCATTTATATTTGAATATTTATTTTCACAAAATAATATAGGCATGTAGATATATAATACAAAGTATGTATTGTTCATTTATTATCTAAAATGTTTATAAAAAAACGTTTATTTACTAAAATAATCGGTAAGATATTAGATAAAAGGTGGAAAAATCGATGGGATTGACTAAAAATATTAGCCATTCTTCGACTAGTGATCAACTCAAAATTAGGGTTTACCACAAACAATGGCCGAATAAACAATGTTTATAATATTACAAAAGTAATTAAAATCACTGATGATTACAAAAATAACCACTTTATATGGTGTTTCAGCGAATCTCATATACGAATATAATATCTTTATTCGACCATTATATATACACAACCCTAGTCAAAACATAATAAATAAAAATACTCTGTATCATAAAAAAGGTTTATGTACTATAAGTGTATATAGTAAAGCAATCATAATAAAAAAGAAAGCAATAAAAATAACCTAATGCCGTCGAGCATTATTTTTGTATATATTTAAATTGTCTCTACATTGTATTATACAATACTAATTTGCATAGTTCGAAACAGGGTTAATACTAGTAACACACCGAAACAATGTATTCTTTCTTTGCCAACCCTGAAATAACTAAGCAAACTAGGTAATGTTATATTTTACCAAGGTACAACTTTTAAAGTAGTACAAAATGATAATAAAAACTATTCAACTCATATCATAAGAACTCATAAAAAATATCACTATTTTCTTAAAGATAAAAATAAATTTATATTAATATATTATGGTAGGATTGAGGATTATAGTATATTTACATTCTTTTAATCGCCGGGAAGAACTGTTGTATGTGTGAATGTGAAATGAAGGAAAAATATTTCTGTTGCAAACATTAAAATAACCATAAATATATTTTTTTAAACTAAAAAAAGATACAAGCCTTTGAAAAGACATAATGAGCATTAAACACGATGTCGAAAGCAACATTTTTGTACTAAGATAGTGAGCATTTTCTTTTTAAAAAGAAAAATAGTACAAAGAAAATAAGTCTTTTCTTACATAAAAAAAAGACTAGATCTTACGTTTAAGGCAGTATTTATGTCAAGGGTAAAAAAAATGTTTCCAAAATTGATAATTAAAAACGCATAACTGATTGAATAATTATTGAACTATGCAAGAAATTCATTAAGTTAGGTATCAAAATTATACACTGTATCCAATTTATGTAAAAATTGAATTCATAAAAATTATGTTTGTAAATAAAATAAATAGCTTTATAATGTGTTTTTTTTTTAAATAATATGTATATTTTATTATGCATAGAAATTGCAAGTGAAAATTCATGATATCGTAAATGGTTATCTTTGAACTAATAAAAAGAAATTTTAACTATTCCAAAAAAACAATTGTTTTCTGAAATTTTACAAGTGTCAATTTTTGCAAAATTGACCGTGTATTGACAGTATCTATAGTTTTTTTACACTCCAGTGACATTCCATATGACAATACTAGTAGAAGTGGTATATTGACTTTCTAAAAAAAAGGTGAATTAAGTATTTCAATGAATCCTATCAACAACCTCTTTAAAATGTCATATTTTAATTTAAGAATGTAATATAGAAATAAAAATATTCAGAGGATAGTGAACTGCTTCCGCATGGTAATAAATGATAGGACGTATAATACTCTTGATGCCGAGTGTTTGTTCTGTGCTGCAGATAAAATTATTCTAAAACTAATTTACAATAATTTCATAGCACAAAATTATCTTATTTTAAGATGTATCTGTCAAAACGCAGAGTTGAAGATTAGACCTGAGGTAGCTCCTGAAGTGTTGCATTAAACTGAATTCAAATTATTGAATTTGAAAACATTTTCAACAATATCATTTGCGATGAGCCTCGCATTTTCTCTGGCAGTTCTTATCTACAACTTTTACTGTTATAACATTGTATATATATTGTGTTTATGTAATTCTATCTGTTATTACCATGATGAAAAGAATATGAGATACATTTCGTTAAGAAAATGGGTTATATTATTTTCAAAGAATACCAATATTATTTTAATTCTGCTATATACAATATTGACTAGTTTCATTCTCGTTAAATTTCATTCTATAGCTCACAACTTTCGTCCACAGCAATTATACCTATTTCAACCGATGCAAAAATCATTATCGAATCACAAAATCAATGAACAATCAATCACAAGATATTTAAAATTATTTGATACCGTCAGAAGTCTCCAGAATTATACATTTGAAAATAATATATTAATATACCATCCGAATCATTAAAATAAAAACAGCCAGATTTAAGTTATTTATGGTTAAAAAATGCTTATTATTTTCTTATGTCATTAGTCCATCGACATTCGATGGATTATATTGAATAACTTATATCAAGCACTGCCGTATTATTGACTATAATTTTAGATAATTCTGACTAAAATAATAATAATCACTTATGTATACACAATCACAATTTTATTCTTTCTTTGATCCTCGCTTTTAATGGAAATTATAGTATTTCATAATACGCGCCAATCAAAAGTATTTTTGATGAAATTTAATTAAATGGTAACTAAATTTGTCACATTTTCGCGCATATAAAAATACTGCATGTTTCATATTTAAAATTTCACTTATTCAAAACATTAGTATCACTCGATCCACTTTACGGGTGCCAAAACAATATTAGGCAGTTTGATTGTTTTACTGAAAAGCAAAGCAGTTTTTTACAGCACAATCCCAAATATAATTATTTTTTTCTGGCCGATAAGGTTTATAACAAAAACATATCAATTTTTTTGTGATTTTCAAAACGACCACGTATGATTTAAATCATAATATTGACTGTAGAAAATTTTATAAATTTAGTCTAAATTTGAAACGCAAGGACAATCAAAGATACCAGTGATATTCTTAAAAAATATTTATGGCACTGTTAAGAAACACAGTGGTACCCGATTGATTTAAATCAGGGCCGTGGAGTCGTGTAAAAAAAAAGACGACTTCGACTCCGAGGAAATTTTTCAATCATTTTATTTGAACTTATATATACATACAGTATACCATCAGATCATCTTTAGTCAGCCAAGCATGCGTTAACACTTTGGACTATTTTGTTTGAATAAACATCATTAAATATATTTTTCACGACTCCGACTCCAACCAAAATACCGCGACTTTGACTCTGACTCCACAGCCCTGATTTAAAGACTGTTATATTATTTTGAAAAAACACGGTACAGCAATTCTTTTAGTAAGAATGATGAGCAATTTTCAAAAAAATCCTTTTTAATTATATTTGGATCAATACTGTTATTATATATTATTATTTTAAGAGCACATTCATAAATCAACGGTTACGGAAAAGATAAGTATGAATCGTCCACTACTGCCATCTATTGTAAAATCATAAATTACAAATTCTTTTGAAATGAATATTTTATATTGCTAACAAAGATTTTTTCTTATTAAGACTATTATCTCACTACCTATTTTTACTAAGTACACATTTTCAACAAGTACATTGATTCTCATTATTAAAGTTCGATTACAAGGTTCCTATTTACGGTTAGTATTATCGATTAATCAATAGAAGTAGCGATGATATATTTTTAACAAAATAGTTTAGGCTTCGTTCCTAAATAGTTATATTATCTTTTTTTTATTTATAAGACATTACAAAAACTATTCCTCTATTTATTTTACAGTCCATTTCATCTTTTGTCCGATAACTTCTTTGGCACGGGCTCTCAGCGACACTTTTAAATTCGTACTTCGTATTCAGTTTACAAAAACTACATCAAGATTTAATACTATATGATATGCATATATTTTACACAATATCGTTGCTATTGAAGACAAAATAAACAGCAAATAATGCCATAATGTGACTTAGTATCAAAATGCTCTATTATAAACAAATAACTTCATATTCTAAAATTATTCTGCATAAAATATTTCTATTATTATTGAATTTGCTAAACCGATATAAAGAGGGCAGCGTATGCAGTGAGTAATAGTTCTAATTTCTCTTTGTTTGGGATCGGAACAAATACGCATCAGTAATATTTACTATAATACAAATTCTATTCACATACACATCTGAATATTAAGTCTAAAAATTACATGTTTTTCAATTAGAGTAGTAGACACCCCAGACATTTCGTAAAATATTAACTTTTCATTTCAAATTTTATTCTAAGCGTGTAAGACATGACGTAAATATCTTGACAATTCTTATTCACGGATATCTCTTTATAAGACTGAGATTATATTTGATTATGTAATTGTAAAATGTAAGACGATGTTATTCTCTCTAGTAAAGTTATCAATGACAGCTAAATCAAATAAATGATCACCGATGAAATTAAATTTACAATTATTACACACAATTTTAAAACAATGATACCACATACGAGACGTGATCGAACCGTAGCGATGGGGTTAAAGATTGACTATAGAAAATAATTTAATTCTGAATCTTCATTTTTTATTTAACGCTGTACCACTATTTACTGCCTTAACAATATATACAAATTTTCCAATTTGGTTCTTTTCACAGTCGGTATTATTTTACTCATTCCTAATTTTAGTACAGGCTTAGATATTTTAAGATATCCCCTTTAGTGAATTCTATCCTATAATGAATTTTGGTAAAATTATTTGTATTTTAGTATGGCAGGATTACGAATTGGTGCTTAGATCGATAAAACATTGCGATGTGTAACTTTGAACTATACGAATACAGTGGTAATTTAACTTTCACCAATATTAGATTCATCGAAAATTCACCAACTAGATATTTATAATAGATAATTGAAATATTCCCAGGTTTATTTTTACACACGGTCATTGTTTTTCCAATTGACATTTATATTCTACGTTTACACTAATCATCTAAAAATTTCACACCTGGTAAACAAAAACAATTTGTGCGTCAAAACTATATTAATACGGTCAACGTCTTACCTGTATAATTTAAAATTTCTGGTTCATTACATAAAAACAATCGAAAAACACAATACGCAACGTATATTTATTTTCATTAAAATGGTCGTCGTCATATTACGAGTGACGGAATAAACTTACCGATATCAAATTCTCACCAGACCAAAGCGTCGTGTCACTCGAAGACATTATTCAAACACGAAAGGCAACTTCTGTCAGTCTCTAAAACGGGTAACAATACACATTGTGCGAATGGAGGCCAATTTATTGCTGAATATAATGCGTTTTCTCCTAATCAACTGTTATTTGCACCGATGATTACAATTTAAGACTCGGATACAGTAAATACATTTAAATACTTTATACAGAATTATCATTACAAAAAGGTATATATGACATAAGTATGTACATGTTATATATTTATACAAAACCTACAAGTCTACTAATGAAAGAATATTTCTCAAAAATATATATAATCCTTAACCTTTAGAGGAGTATGGACGTACATGTACGTCGGCGCCATTTTTCTGTAAATGAGTATGGACATACTATTAACTCAACACAGGAGTGTATTGTCTGTGAACTTTAAGTATGAATTACATATTATATTCATTGGGAAAAGTCACACAATTGTCATATTAAGAAGTCAGTAAAGTAAAGTAAGGTCAGTATAGATCTATTCACTCCTCTCAAGGTTAAGTAGGCTACAATTTTGACAAAAGTTAGAAACATAGTGAGATGGAACAATTGAGCGAGTCTAAGAGCTAAGAATAATATATTGGATTCGTGGCTCCTCTGACTATATTTTCAATCTTCACTGCAAAAATTTGATTTTTTCTCAAGTAAAGTAATAATTAAACTAAACAAAATAAACAAGAAAAAAAATACTCATGAAAATACTAACATTGAATAATCATTACTACTATACAAATTTAAACCATGTTGAAAGTAAAAAGGTGTTTTAAAAATGAGGTTATGCACAAAGCTTTCGGTTACTTCAAAAAATGGCACACCCCGTTACGTGATAAGCAAATTGAAATCAATGATATCACATTATCTTCCACTTTGGCAGTATGTAAAATTATTATATCCGTAGTAAAACCTGACAAAAAAACTGTTTTAAACGGACTAGGAATTTTAATAATCTTATATAAGCATTGGATGTTTTCCAATTTTTTGGCAATAAGCTTCATAGAAAACCATTGCATTTTCTTTTTCAAAATATAATAATAACCTCAACTGTAATGATGAATGCTAGTTGAAGCATACAATAAAAAGTATGCAAATAAAAATAGTTAAAATAAATGGAGTTTCCCAATTTTTTGCGCAAATTGATGCCGCACATGATAATAATAGAATCATTTGATTATTCTAATTTTGCAGGCTTACGTAATTATAAATTAATTCACCATGAAATTTTCACAGTGAAAGTATGTTCTTTAAGAAAAATAAAATAGAATAATAATAATATTTTTTTATAATCTACATGTGACAAATTAATAACGCACACACAACTCCCTGTCAGTCATGTTTCTTTTGTTTTTAATAAATTAAATTCTGACATAACCCAGAAGTAGAATTTGACTTTGTAAAAAAAATCTACTTGAGAAAGAATATAAATAATAACTTTAAATCGGAAGTTCATTGCATATAAAGAAACATAAAACTTCCATCCATATATTTCATTTTCTTATACTCCGGATATTTATATTGATATAACAATTATAGATTTTTCAATGGAACCATTATAAAATTGAGGTTTTAAAATTTTTCATTCTTTATAATACCAAATTACCTTACAAAACTGTGCAATGAACAGAAAGCGTAACCACAAATATTCAAAAGCTATTGTATACTTTTTGATTAGTCAGATTCTGACGCATTATTTAATGAGACACCGAAATCGACAACACCCCAAACAAACTTTTAATCATTTTGCAGCAGTTTTTTTTTTACTAATAATTGATTTCTATTAGGTTCTATGAATTGTAAACTAATCTTTTCATTTTTTATAAACTATAATGTTGGCAAAGGGTGTGCTTGATGAAATTTCAATATCATCGATGAATCGTTTTATACACACGCGGACATAGATGACTCAAACTTAACAATTTTTCAAACTTGTATATCAGCTCCTGCAAAATGACCCGAAAGCGAGTTACAGATCACCTGGTTCAATTAAATTCCCACATTTTTCAGTACACCGTCAAATCATTATGTTCAATACAGCGAATTAAATAAAAATCTTTACAGGTTGAAAAGTCATCTAATAGATAATATCTTATTTCCTGGGTAACAAATCGAATTCAAATGAGATCAATGATTAGTAACGAATGACTACACAATATCAGGATTGTGGCTCTGAATTCGTGATATAGACAGCAGAGTGTTTCGGCGCTAGAGTGGCGCTGGCAACGGCGGGCGGCGATCGACTGTGCCAGCTCCGGCGACCGTTTTGCCACCGGGAGGATGCCGCCTGTGCAGTTCCGTCACTGTGATAGCCACTTGGACTACGCCTTTGCCTTCTAGCACGTCAGCCGCGCAGCAAAGAAGTTTCTGTAATAAATTAAAATAAATAGCGAATCAAAACGTATTTCGGTCAAAAAAAAAGATTTGTTAAGCATTTAAATCTCTTTGTGTACATATACTATTATTGGTTATCCAGGTCGCTAGAGGTTTCTCATTCAATTATATTGACAGAGAAAGTTGAAAATTTGTTATTTTTAATTCCAAACATTCTGTAAAAATATCACAATTTTAATGACACAAACAAAATTGTGGTATTGAAATCATATAAAATATTACACAATTATTTATTTAAAAAAAAAAACACTACACACAAATACAGAAATGATGTTATATTTTTCGAATACCTCGAAGAAAGCTATAAGTTTAATATGTTTGTTAAAACTCCTTTGAATTATGTAGCCTGTGGTAGCGGTTGCCGGCCTTTCAATACCGTTTAGATATTTTTGAAACAGTGCAAATATATATTATAAAATAACAATCATAAAATTTTAATAAAATTCCCAAAATAAATAAACAGACATTTCATACTCATAAATAATTTTATTTCATATATTAGCAGCATATATAATTATAACATAATAATATATTACAGTAGCAGCAAACGTTTAACAGATATGTGCCGCTCAATCAGCAGATCCAAGCCGTGTAGGTACACAATGCAAATCAACAATAATTTTATTCCTTATGGCTAACATTAAAAATTTTCAATTGAATAAATGTTCATCATATCATATCGCACAATAATACATTTTGGCAACAAAAGATCCTAAGGCAGATATGTATAACAAATAGTAGAGGGTTTCTTTTGCTCTTTGGCCTGCAAAGCGAATGTTTTAGCTAATAAAAAGTTTATCGTAATAAGCGAGAACGAATAATTCCTGAAGTGAGGATTTTATAAATAAAGCTATGAACGTTTCAAGTTCTTTTAATTTAAGGTATGTAAGGCAGGTCACACAGATAAAATTGATTATAATAATCCACTCGCAATCGAGAACCGTCTCAACGATTTCTTTCATACACAGATCCACTATTTTACATTGAAATATCTTTTCACATATGAATGCGAAAAGAAATTAAGAGTATTTCAAAGGTAAATAAACTGCATCAGCACGGTTTGCATAGAGGCCTTCAAACTTATCACACTAAATGGACACACGTTTACCATAATTGCAATGTGGATTTCACAATCAATATTTTAAATGCTCTTTCATCTTTTTGTAAAAAGCAATAAAATACCCAGTCACTCATTGCGTGGAAAATTCATCAAGAATTTCTGTATGACCTTACGCTACGTAAAAATTATACTAAATCCAGAGTGGATATTTCAAAATTAGCTGCTATATGATCTCCAAAAAAACATACTTTAAATAGAATATTATGAATTATAAGAATTAATATAAATAAAATAAATTGTGACGAAAATATTATAGCATAACGTACACTCAATGTCACAAGTAAAATCTAAATTAGTACGTAATTTCAAACCGTAGCTTTAAGAAATTAGAAAAGGCTAAAATTTAATCGAGTTACAACCCTGATTATAACAACCTTTGTTTTTAAATGAGACTTTGTTTTAAGTACCCAAAAACCATTATATAATTTTTGTATTAGAGTTAAACCTAAAAGAAAACGAGTCCGTGAGATAAGTAGATAATTCGATAATGCCTATAAATTAATAGTCTTTCATAGTAAATGTATTCAATCGTTGCCATTATGGCAAAAATGCTTTTTTAGATTTCTCAATTCACACAATTTGAGTTTCAATATGCGATATTTGAAGGATTGACATATTTTTTTTTTGTAAATGAATAAATTAACACACATTGTATTAAATTCGTTGTACATAAAAAAAGCTTTAAAACAATTTTTAAAGTCCAATAATACTGTTGTTTTATGCAATAAAATTAAACCGCTCATCTTAAAATTGCTTAAAACTAAGGATCGGTTATCAGATAGTTCGAAAATACATCGACAGGAATTTTTCGAGAGATAATAATTGTCTTTGGTTATGTTAGTCTGGAAAAATGAAGACTCAAAGCGTGTTGAAATATTTACGCAATTTCTCAACATAAGATGCTTTTTGGTCTATATCTGAGGTTACTAATGTTCACGATCAAAAGCTGAAGAGTAATTCAATAAAGACAGGAAAATTATTTTTATACAACCTAAGTATTAGGCATAAAATGAAAAGGAAATCAATCACAAAAATTATACAATACTGTAAAAATCACTGGGGAAATAAAGGAGAAAAACTTATTACAATTAAAAATATTTTATACCATGAAGGTTTGTCTATAAATGTTGCTACAGGATTTTGGTTATCTTTTGATATTCCATTCCCAAAGTACAGAAATGATAGTTATTAGAATGAACCATGAATTTAATGAGACACGGTTTGCAATGTCTCACATATTTGTAATCCTCCAACCCCCACATCATTAATAATGGCTTTTTATAAAACCGCTTTGCATCTCTTTCCATATATGGACACCCTTTTAGTAGATAATCTATATTAGTAAGTACATTAAGTTAAAATGAAAAGAAAAAGTTGTACTGTTTTTTTACGATACAATAAACTTATAAATACTTTAGTCTTACGAGAAGCCGTAACCTTAAAACATAAAAAAAAACACCAATCTTTAAGATGTCATGTGATAACTTGTTAAAATAAAAGAAAATATTCAATTTACACTATGAGAGTAATAAAACCAACTATTATTTTTGGTTATATTAATTGCCTGGTTATTTAGTAAATATGTATAATAAACTTAAATTGTGTTAGTGAAAACAAGATAAGTACTATCAATAATTTCAAATTGACTAGAGAAATTAAAATAATTGATGATAAAGGAAACTTAGAGTAGATAAAGAGATTAGATTATTTTTAAGTATAAAATTTATAGCAGAACTACGATACAAGCAAGAATTATCAGCAATTGTTTTCAATTACACATTTAGATACAGAATTTAATATCGATAAATGAAGCTTGTTTCTATTGTAAGGATTACTTTCCAGACTTTTCCGAAAAAATAACCAACACACACGATTGTAAATCAATGAGAAAGTGTGAAGGTGGCATTGAAATCACCCTGTCAATAAAACAATAAGAATCTTTTAGTTTAATTTTAGTATTGACCGATCGGTTTAATATTTTTAAAAGAATAACAATATTTTAAGGCTGTCTACCAATTACTAAATGTGAGAAAATTTCATAAATTGTTACATAAGCTGAAAGGCGATAAAATGAGATTTTAACTCGATACATTCTAAATTTTGTGCATTGAAAAAGCAATAAAATACAAAATCTAGCCTATCAATTCCTTTGATTTGTTTAATAAGTGGGTCATCAAACTGCAGTTCACGTAGGATTACCATCTGACCGAATTTTAAGAGCTTATACTGGGACTCCGCCCAGATTTCATGTGAGACTGGATTTTTATCGTGTTACACAATAAAATAATTATAATTCGCTAATAGGCACCGCACGTAATCAAATTATTTTCAACCAAAGAACAGGCTTTTTTAAAAAAAATTAGGACATTTAACCACCTGCGACTGGCTGTTATATTTTAACACCTGGTAACTCTAAGCTCACTAGGCACTTATAATATTGAATTTGAAAACATTACTATGAAGCATATTTTGCATATGTGTCATACTGTGCATAATGTAAGTAATCATTTACAAGCATGAATGAATTATTACATAGAGATTAAAAACACAAATAAGTTCAAAGACATTGAAATATCATTGTTTACATTTTAAGGAATTCTTTAGTGTTCTGTGTTAATTATTCTCCGTAAAATCATACATGTAAAAAATGACAAAAGATTTAAATATTAACTTTAGTTCTAGTAATGTAAAAAATCGTAATCTTCTGTAAAATAACAATTTGATGACCTTCAATTTAGTGGTTAATTTCAATTGACTGTTATGATAATTGTGCTACTTAACTAGAAAAGGTAGCATTTGGCAGTGGCAGTAAGCACTAGATCATAGGTTCCCAACTTTTTTCGGGAGGCGACGCCTTTTTATAAAAGCCATGTGACCCCGCGGCCCCGATGCAATTGAAAAGTCATTTTTTTTTAATAAGATAATTTTAGTTGACTGTAGTTTTAGTTTCGTTGTACAAATCCAAAATCGAAAAATGTTAGCGACCCATAGGTTGGGAACCCGTGCACTAGATGGAGACAATTTAACCGAAACTGTAAACAAGAAAGTGTTCACGCTTGAGTAAGTTTTTCTCATATATTTATTTCTGTTACTGAGACAGGAACACTTAAATTTTACCATGTATTCAAAGTATAAATATTAATATGCTCTTCTAGCTCAAGTTAAAATTACAAATCAATGACTAGTACTCGTAAGAGACAGTACTGAGTGTGATAACATTTCATTGTTCTTTGAAGTAGAAATTAAAAAAAAACAATTGGTTATTTATGGCCACATAGTTTTTTTATAAAGCTTTCCATAACTGGAATGGCATATTCATAATAATATTACAGTAGCCGATAATATAATACTTTTGCATAATAGAAATTACTATTAGAGCTAAGTTACTTATGACAATAATGATATATTATGTTTTTTTTTTCAATAATATTATATATAAGATATATTTTAAGTATACAATGTATATAAAATTCATAGGCACATGTCTCTTATCGACATTATTACTAATATATTGTAAAACACATTGAAGATTATATGAATTTGGTAATTTAGGCATAAATAATTAACAGATAAGTCATCCCTATGAATTTCCAGTCAACGAGAGCTTCTAGTATTCAATTTTTTTGAATAAATAAGACATGAACTAATCCTTTCATGCAACTATAAAGCAATATTTATTGAGAATTAAATCTATCTTTTGATGTCACATCCAATCGAGCATCTAAGAAAAAAGATAATTTTCTTTTCAGTAATTTTTGTTTTCGCTGATGAACTAGATAGTTTTGAAAATTTTAATAAACGTAAATTACCCATATTTCTTCTTTTTTACGATAGTAATAATGGTTACTTTAGTTCTGTTTGGATTTAAAGCATTTCGGCTTCACGTTTACTTCAGGGCGTTCGTGAACACTATTATGTAAACAGAATGAAGTATTTTGCTGTCGAAATTTTATACTCTTTTGACTGCTAAGAGTAAATAAAGATTATTTGCTAGACAAGAGAAAAACACTCCTAATTTTAAGTGGTAATAAATATTTTGAAGAAAACATTAAAATAGGCCAAAAATAATTAACAAGAAAGGGAATAGGTAATTCAGACCATAATAAATAAAGACAATTATGATTTTTATATTCTTATAGTACTTGCCTTGCTTATTCCTATCATATAAATTACTAGAATAAATGCATTGAATCGTTAATAGTACGTCAAATATACCCAGTAAAAAAAGTATTCCGTAGACTACCGCTTTCGAAGGATAAAAAGATCTTCATGTTGAGAAAAAAATTCTAGCATATCACTAAGCTTAAGGTTAGGCAAAAAGAAAATGTACATTTTTTATGAAATGACAAAACAAAATTAATATTTTAATCTTATAAATAGAGATAGATATATTTTTTTAATAATTACGCTAAACTGAAAAAAGACTCTTTACATCTAAGCCCGTTCTCGTGAATAGAATCCAAAATATATTTCATCTCCGAATACAATAATTTATTTTGGAATGTCTGTCTAGCGTAACGAGCACCCGATCTGCTGCGTTAATATTTCCAATAATTTTGTCAAAATATCTGTAATTCATTCACTAATTGTTTAAAAATTCAATACATCAGCCGCGTACCCTATCCGTTCCGTCGCTTCAATCTTATATTTGATCACCTAAAAATGAATACTATAGATTCCGATTATTATTTTCATTCGATAGTCTTTTCGTGGGGAATGTAAAATATTCCTGTAAAAAAATAATTGCGAAGTATCCCGCCACGGATACCTTAAGTCTTAATTTTGAAGTATAATTACCGTCAATTTCCATACTATTTCTTACACTTTAAAAAGGCAACAATTTATACCGCATCGTTCGGTGCAGAATTTATAAATCTCCCTGTCCATCGCTATTTTAGTACAAAATTAACATAACTTCCATCATAAACAGAAACATTTTAATTAAATTCAAAAATCAACCATCTACCTTAGCCTAGAAAGGCAACATTGAATATAAAACAAATCCATTTGTCTGTCTGTTCGTAGCGTCTCATCAATAATTCAAATTTACCTTAAGTATACATCAATGATTAAGTTATACAAAAAAACCCCATCGGTCTAATATTTCATAATTACCATCATCCATCCACATTCGACACTGAATTAAATACTAAAGTTAAATGTACATTAAAATTTTACGCTTACATTTGAATTGTTAATTTTGATAATATGTATATTTAAAAATTGTGCAATTTTGGTCAACGTGATTTTTTTTTTCTCTAAACGTTCTATCAAAAACTGCTGCTAAAAAGTGTACTCAAAAATTGCATTTTACTGTATCACCAGTATCAATCTTCCAAAGAATCAGATATTTCGATAAGAGATATTTATTAAAGGATCTTTCCAGAGTAAAGATCGCATGGAATAATACAAACATATTACCTTACATGTAAATTTTTTTGGCTTAGAATTACGATATGCATACAATTTATAAGTAGTATTCTGTAAGTACCAGTAGACCTTAATTTACATAAAATACATATAAAATGGAATAAGTAGTTTTTCTTAAGATATTTAGTGTTTTATAAACGGCACACAGGAGTGCCGTTAGTAAAAATAAAGTCATGGGAATATTATCAGAATTTGTGGCATTGTATTTGGCATTCTAAAATCTAATGTGGCAATACTAAAACGGTTCCGAGGAAAGTCTTCGAATCGCTCAGGCTGTGATCTAAAGTGATCGTTGACGTTGCACGTCATGAATTTCAACCGTGAAAGGTTGTCAGACGTTGCACGGCTGCATCTTATATAGCTTCTTTGATAATTTTAAACAATAATTACAATTTTAAAATCGGTGGATATTCGATGGAACCAAATGATTTCTGATTGTCTTTTATCTATTCTACTCAATATTATAAATAAGTAGATATTTAAAAGAACAAAAACAAAGGAATATTATATTTCTACTTTGGTTGTTAGCGAATTAATAAACACTTCAAACTCATCAAATAAAACAATACATTTATATATTACAATCTGCGTAACTTTGGCATTAGTTGTTTGAAAGTCAAATTGCAATACGTTTTTTTATGGAATTTGTAAAAGACACGCGGAAATAAACAGTCCATTTTTTAAATTAAATACAATGGCAGGAATGATGAATCTTCAAAGAAAACAAACTTACATCTATCAGTGTGCTATTAAAAAAAAAAAAAACAATAAGGAACTAGCTGAAGAGTATATTTTGATAATATTCGATGAACTGTAGGTTTATGAATGAGCCGTGGCATGTATTTAAGTTATTTAAATTCAGCTATTCAGAATTCTATTCAGAATTCTAAAGCTATTCAGAATTCAGCAGGATTATTTATTTGAAACATTAAATTAATTATTTCGCTGCTATTACTCACAATTTGTGTTACATTATAAATGTTTTATTGTTTATGCTCATTCTTCACTGCGTGATATAATTAAAAGTTTTTTTTATGATATCATCAATCAAGAAAGAACCAAATTTTAAGATAAAATATTGAGTCATAAACCTCACAAAATATTTTCCCCTATAGTAAACTTATCAAAGTTTGAAAATAAAAATAAAGCATCTTATATCTTTGCAATAATTTAATGGAGGACTGTCGTATTCTGCAGTCAAGTAGTCAAGAAATATTTATATTACACAACAACTGAAATACACCAACATATGAGGCCACAGTGTAACAAGGCTCAATCAATGATTTTTAACATTATTAAGATTTCTTTAAAATATCGTTGGAAAAGATTAATTAGGTATCGGGAAGACATACAATAGGACAAGAGTTGAAATGAATGCTCCCAAACAGAACCACGAAATGATTCTATCGAATTCCTCGAGTTTAACACTCGCCACGTTCTCGTCTTGGATCGTGTTCAAATTGTTTTTGATATCCAAATTCATTGCGGGACGTTTATTACTGAAGTATTTAATTCTCTCAGTGATGATGGATTTTTCCGGAACGCGTCTACCATTCTGTGGGAGCGTTTGTTCGCGGTTAGTTAATGCTTCGTGAGTTATTTTATCTTTTAAAAGCGGCACGACAAAATTGATCTTGTCGGCTTTCCCGTACGAGTTGTAAACTTTGGCCTGAGAAACCTGATTCTGATTCTGAGACAATCCATTTTCTGCATAGTTAATTTGACACATTTTATTATTATCCAGAATGACATCTGCATTATTATTTTCAAAATGCAAATTGTCAAGTCTGTTCACGATGAAGTTGTTAGAGTCGCCGTGAGGGATATCATCCGCGTCCGCTTGATCGTTGAAAGAGTTTGAAAAATTACTAATACATCGATCTTCCGCATAACGGTTCCTATACACCGGTTTGCTCTGAAAGAAATTTAGATTATTGCGAAACTTTGACGAAGTATTATCGACGTGTTCAACATTATCGGAGACATCAGATACGGCTTCGTCGGCGAGAACTGTATCGACGGGTCCTCGGGAATCTTCAGCGATGCACATATCTTGATAACGGTTAAGGGGATCAGCGTTTCGTTCCTGGGATATCGGCACGGTGTGATTGTCAGTGACGTGTGCTGTGGTGACCCGGTGGGATAGCAAAGACGTGACCGTGACGAAGACCGCTTCCATCCTCTCGTAAGAGAATTCTCGGAGGGGATCCTCCATCGGCAGAATGTCTTGCGGATCGCAAACGGCCCCCTGCAACCAACCACAACACACGCCACTGTCAATCACTGCCTCCATTTTTATATCTATATACACCTAAGGTAAATAGCCAAAACCTCTGTAAAGATTAAACCAGACTAAAAAGCACAGATCCATCCCAATTACAACTATATACTTAGAAAATAAAAAATAAAAATCTAGAGGAAAGTTAATCCAGAAGTTTCAATATGTATACATTGATATAATAATTAGGATACATTTTGACTGTTAACAGACATTGTGACGGACAATTAATTAGGTTATTAAATTAAATCAAATACCACTACCATTCAAGTCCAACATTATTAGTGGAAAAAAGAAATATTAAAAATAAGCATATCATGATTATTATATTGTGAAGCATTAAATTATTTTTTTTCCTAATTTTATCTAATTACTATTTAAAATCATTAAAATACAAAAGCACCACAGAACAATCCAAATAATAATAGCAATGAAAACAGAAGTTTTTAGTGATAATTTATTGCTGAAATGAATACAAATAAATGACAATTGAAAGCTTGAAAATAGATTATATATTAGTACTTTTTTTTCTAGAGAGCTACAGAAAACAACAAGTTTTGTACTCATAATTTCTTCAAAAGAAATAAATGTAATATCTAAGGAAATACTTTATAGTAAAAGAATTAATCAATAAAAGTGAGGCAATCTATGTAAAAGTAGAATATTCATCATCAAATGTGACTTGAGAAGACTGAAAATACAATACGATAATAATTGTAAATAACATAGTAATGAAACCATAGTCATACCTCATCAACTCCAATTTTTCTGCAAGCCTCAAGAAAGTTGTCAACATTCCGTCTGCATCTTGCCATAGAAAGTTTAGGCTGAAATATAATCGTGAAATATCAAAAATAATATTCCCAATGAAATTTATGGACTATGAAAAATAAGACATTTTCATTTAATGATTCATTCGATTGTAACTCAATGATCAGACGTGGGTAAGAAGAAGGGTGATCAGAAGTGCGGCTCCTGATATCTCTTTATAGAAATATTTTTTAAACTTTATATAACAATTAAGATTTGCGTAGAAATGTAATCGAATTTAAATTTGTGTATCTCTGGTTAAGATAATTATCATCTCCACTGACGGTAGGACTATTTTAAATTATTCATATTGATTCAATGATCGCAAAAAACTGAAATATATTTTCGGTAGATTCCGCTGTTACTTTGTAAACATTCATTTTCAATATAAATTAAAATATGATATTGGATAGACGTGGTACCTGCGCCGGTGAAGGTACATAAACTGAGGTGACAGAGCGTGGCCGCACGTTGTTGGCTAAGTGACAAAGCACCACTCCGTCCGCCAATACAGGCGCAAGATCACGAGGTAGGGTCATTTTCAAACGATGTTCAATAATCTGCAAGATAAACAATATTTACTATCATAAAAAACATTCGGTTCAAATTATGGGAACATAATGCAAGTCGACGAGTGTCTATCGATTAGAAGCAACTGCGAGGCTTCCGTTGACATAATCATATGACTATCGACAATGATAAACAATGTGACCGCAAATTATCTGCAGGAAAATTCTATAATTAGAAGTTGGTGGCATGAATCATTTTTTTAACAGCAATATGTAATAAAAGATATTTTTTTATACATATCGCTCATTATAAAACAATACGCCGCAACGTTGACAAAAATGAGTTATTGGTATATTCATTTTCACAAAGAAAAAACACACAATCCAGCAAATTTTTGCTAAATCGTGTGTACTTTTATAAGTGAAAAAATTCTTATCCCACATAAAAAAAACCAAATGTGATTATGTGAAACTAATAGATTATCGCGTTGAGTGGAAAGACGAGGTATTCTCATGAAGATCAGAAGACATGTCAACAATTAAATTATTACTTTCAAATCAATCGACTCTCTTGGGTAAATTTGGATACTAAACAGTACATGTCACTTAAATGTACTTTCTAAAAAAAAAATATTGTATCATAAGCAATGCCCTCCAAAGACAATAGGTTAACTGCGCGGACCGATCGAATATTAATTGAATAACTGTCTTGTAGTGAGCGCCAACCCGGAATGATTGCGAGGGGGCTTCCCAACTGCTGCGCGGCCGCAGCTTAGAGGGAACTTTGATCATAAGGCGCCTATAAGTTCAGTTTCATCTTATTCCTCCTACCCACAAGCAAAAATATAAGTTTTCTTTCTGTTCTTTGATCACATGATCATAACGAATATGACGGCAGAGAAAGTAGAGCTCTGATAATGAAATGATAACTTCAAGTCGGACAAGACCAACATGACTAAATGTCTAAACAAAACAAAGAAAAACTTTAACAAAAGAAATATTTTGTATATGCACTAAAATTTTCTAAGCCAGAAAAGAAGCAACCAATCAAATGATATAAATATCAAACGTAACTTACACGTCTCAGTTCCTGGGTTAGCTCAGACTCTTCTTTGGCTCTGTCGAATTCCCGCTTCATGGTGAAACTCAATTTATCAGGAGGAATGTCCTTGTTCCAATTGAGCCTGGCCGGGTTTCCGGCACCCGGTCCGGTGTTACTCAAAAAAGCAACACTCGTTGTCAGAAGTTTGACAGGGCTGTTTCCGCAAGCCGGATCACTTCCGTCGGAATTAGCGTTTCTACCTAGTGAATTCGCTCTATTTACGGGAACGTTATTGTGAGACATGTACGTGCTCGAACCTTTGATAGGAGATACCGGCTTCACGTACCCTCCACCGTCTTGCGGGGACGTACACGAATATCTATTAGCGTCGCCGGTTGACAACCTGGACGCCGCATAATCAAAATTGGTGTTGCCATTGACGGTGGGTGAAAGTGTATTGTTGCTGTTAGAAACGGGAATCCCCGTAGGAGAGTAATTTTTATTGGTACTTCTCGAAGGAATGACTTTCTGCACCGGGCGTCTATTAGTTAATGCTTCATCAGCGCTCGAGCTCGGTACTCTCGCAGCGTAATTAGTGGCCGATGCTGTATTGGTATCTGAACCGTTCGATTGGTGGAAGATGCTGTTGGACTGTATTCTTCGTTGACCCGTATTGTTTGCAGGCAACGGCGAATTGGTGGGGGATCCGGAATTGGTCGTGAGCGGGGTGGAGAGAGATGGATTCGAAGAAACAATGTTTCTGTTATGGTATCCGTTGGCAACTGGAGAATGAGGAGTTGAGTGAGAGTGGTTGAGAGTAGAGGGGGCAGCGGAAGGCGGGGAAGTTTGTTCGCTTCGCGGTCGGTAAACATCTTGCTGTCTTTGTACTCGTAAAGCTTCTTTGTATTGTCTGCAATGAGAGAAAAAGCAGTGCATAATAATTTACATTTCAATAAAAAAACATTATTTGAATCAATATATAATTTGCAAAAAAATCTAACCTATAAGTTTGTTGGTGGCTGATCGGTCTGGATTTGTCTCCATCTCCATTAGCAGCACTACCACCATCAGGAGATATACGAGAACTGAAAACAAACATTTAAAGATATTAGAATTAATATCTCATATTGTAGTATGGCTAACATGGTGGAGATGCATTATAATTTTTTGCACTAATTGCAAATATTTTTATAATGATCTGGATCTTTATAAACTTAAAAATTATATCAAAAATAAAAATAACAGGATATAAGAATTATGACAAGAATAAACAGATGGATCATACAAATTATGAATACATGAAATTAAATTATCTACGAAAAAAATATTAGGGACCTCTAAAAATAAATAGTTGCTAATCTGTAATCAAAAAATGAGCCACATTAAAAGAAAATAAAGTATGAAAATTAAAACCGGGTTAACCTTTTCAGTACCGCGATGTTTTAAGCTAAAAAACATTCACTCACATACCTACCGCTTTTTTAAAATAATTTTTGAATAGTTTTAAAAAATAGCACTGAATTTATGAATATTAAAAGTTTACTTATAAAATAATATATAAAGTTTAATATTTTCAAGTTACATTCGTGTTCTTAAGTGGATTTAAGGTATTCATGCCGTTCGTATGTTGCGGCCACCAGTGTCCTTACGGTACTGAAGCGGTTAAAACTAATTAATTCCATATAAATATACTATTCCGAGAGATCAGAACGCCAAAATGCAGCTAAGTGACTTACTTCTTAGTACAGATTATTTAAAATAATACATACCCAAGTGTTGGCGTCAGTGGAGGAGTCTCAGCCGAAAGACTGTGTGCTCGAGACATATGATTTGGTCCAGGGGAGATTGTGGAAGGAGTAGATGGGGTTGAACGGCCGCTGCCTGCTCCGACAGATGCCGCACCTCCGCCGCCATTAGCGATTCCACCACCTTCATCTACCACACCTGGAATGTGGCAACAGATTAGTTTTATAAAATAATAACAATTATAAAATTTAGTGAAAATATCTGAGTAGGGATTATATTTCATAAAAACCCAGATTCAGTTAGAGATCTCTGCTAATTATACTGTCATCGCCATCATCAGGCTTCTTATACATTATTGAAAAAAAATTCAACCGAACATCTCGGATAATGCAACGCCTATGTGCCAGGTATATTGAAATCAATTAAAATAAATTGAAGTAACTCCGGATCAATAAGAAGGTGAGACATTGATCAAAAAAAAAATAAGCATTCAATACCGACAGAAATTTTACCCAAAACATTTACTGTGGGCTAAAAAAGATATGATTTGATAAATGAATTATTCTTGTACATTGATAATTTAATTATAGAACTATTCACAACTAGCCATACAGTCATGGATTTAGTTGAGTGTAATTCAACAGCGATAATTTTTCTTACCCATTCCATCAGTGGACCACCTCTTCTCGCCTCCGTCGCTCGTACTGTAACCGCTGTCGACGTTATAGCGCACCTTGTGTCGCAGCCCATCCACAGCGGTCGGACACGCAGGAGTAATGACCGGTTGGATGTGTCCTGACGAAAACAAGCCCTGTGTTTGCGGAAGACTCTGAGTATGACTATGGAGAATGGATTGGTTGTGATGCGACTGCTGTTTAACTGATCGGCGTGTGTCGTCTCCGCGTCGTTGTAGATTGTCCTTATTGGCCTGATTCTCGAGATATTTGAAGATGTGTATGCGACCCCGCACACATATCTATAACAAACACTAAGGATTAGCAACAGATTTTTTTTTCCAACATTTGATAGATCAAAAAAGGGAAATACAATCAAATGCGATTGTATTGATTGTTTAAGATTAATTTATTGTGTGACCAGCTAACAACAATCGGTTTACGAACAATCACAATTTCATTGGGCTTCCTTAAACATCCAGAGTTGAAATTAACCTGGTAGTCTTACGAGCTGATTCAAGTAAAAACTCAATTCGAGAGCTAATAGAGTTTAATAATATTATAATATTGTCTTTATGATAAAATCATAGATATATTAGAGACAGTGAGTAATTATGATAGCTTACAGTAGCCGGTGGTGAAACGAGAGGGTTGTGCTCTAAGTCCAGTGTCACTAGACTGTTCATATGCCTTAACTCCAGCGGGAGTGAGGAAATGCAGTTGCAGCTTACATTTAAAACTTCTAAATGTAAATAGGTTATTTCTGAAAATAAAAACAAATTAAATTACTGTAAGCTATCAAAGATTTCGAAGCATTAAAAGAACAATTGAATGCCATCATTTCTATATTTTGGGAAAACTGAGGTTAGCCGATTGTTTTACTCCTTTTTTGTACTAGGTGGGGGATAAGAATGGTTGAAAGAATCATCAATTACTGTGACATTTGGGTACATATTTAATTTTTCATTCATATTTCAATTTTATTAATTCCTGAATTTCTTGTTCGGATTTTTAACGTAAGTATGGTGTCATTTTGTATTAATTGTTGAAATTCTTACGGCTATGCAGCCAGTGCTCTCGCTAAAGCAATATAATAACAAATTCATGAATAATCAGCAAACTAACAAAGGCGCGCTACGCAAATCAATCATCTAAACTTTTCACCAATCTTTACACCCTCATTCTACTGATGAAAAGGACCCCAAATTATTTTTACGTAAATAATTACGTTTGCAGTAGGGGTGAGAAACGAATTTGGCACCCTAGCCCAAATACATATATAACAGGGGGGCTGGTTTGATCAATAAAATTCACAAGAAGTGAGTGCATATTGATTGAAATGTATCTAGGAGGAAAAGTATTGTTAAGCCCTTTGTCAGGTAGACCTTTATTGAGATCCAACATAAAACACATTGTATTTAGTTCTAAGATAACTAACAGCTGTTATTGATATTTGGTTATTATGAAGGAGTTGATACATATAAAATCAATTTATGTATAACAACAATATGTAATCACATTTGAACAATGAATGAAGAGTATATTCAAAATCAAATCATTAATTGTTAGATTTCAAGCAAGTCTTTCATGATTTTTATAAAACATTTGGGTAAAACAAAATGTAGACTACATAAAAAAATATATATGTACCTAGGTGAAATACCTACGTGTATTTCGCCTATAAGCAAAAATCATTTGAAGAACTCAGTTATGTATTAGATTTTTGAAGGGTGAATGGGTGATTATTTGTCATTCCTCTTACCTCTTTATTCTAGGAGTTTGTATAAACTATGAAGGGATGAACAAAAATATATTGCCTTAATCTTATTTCTAAATATACTATCTTTTTGAAACTAAATTGAATAGACAGTAAAAAAAAACAGTAGTTGTGCATCTCAATCAAACCTTAACCGTTTATGAAAGCAAAAATACATTAACAATTAACAATAAGTAACACATTTGCTATACACTCACGAATTGGCAGTAGTCCTAGTTGATTATTCTTGAGGCTCAGCACCCTAAGATTGCCGAGGTCTCCGATGGTCATGGGCAGATGCGCGATGTGGTTACCGCTGGCGTCCAGCTCCTGCAGCAGAGTCATCTTGCCGATTTCTTTGGGGAGAGCATTAAGGCTATTGTTGGAGAGCAAAAGCACTTGCAGTGGAAGTTGGCACAGCTCGCGCGGTACCTCAGAGAGCTGGTTACGGCTGTAATTAAGAAAGACTAAATTGAACCACAGGTTAAACTAATAAGAACCTAATAAATAAAATTATTAAAGGCTCCGATATAAGACAATTTGCAATTATTTAATATGTAAATAAATTATTAAATATACATAATTACACAAAGAAGAGTGTATGTGTACAGTGAATGATTGAAATCATTCTATCCGTAACTTTTTTCTAAATTACCGATTGAGTGACCGAGTTCTCGTAAAAACAACTTTTAAGGTGTTCACTGTCAATACTTGATGGAAAGGTATTATATTAAAAAATGAAACACTATTTTGTACTAATTTTACTCATATTTTAAATGATCAGAACCGGTTTCGCACATGACGAGCATTACAATCATTTGTTAATTCTTGTCATTAGCGAAACCGGTTCTGATGTTGAAACAAATGAATTTTTTTAAAGCTTTGGTTGAGGTGCTGTAGTGTTTTGGGAGTGCACATCGATAACGGTAAAATATGAAGAAAATAAACATAATGGTCATCTCGACAGACTAAAGAAAACAAATTTACCTACAAGACCATCTAAATGCCCTAACTATCGTTTCAATATTTATATGTGTATAATAGCTATTAAATGTTTCGACATAATAATCTCATTTGGATTATCTTATTGTAATTCGAGTAACTCTAGGCCGGCGATATAAATTAATTCTAGTCGGTACGACCTTCAATGAAATCCATAAAAACAAAACAAAGGACAGAACAATTTCTCCAAAATTGTTTCGTACATAAAAAGTTCCGTAACAATGCTCCATCGTGATAATATATTCAGTCTGCTCTGGCCGACAACTACCATTATGATGCCAGAGAAGATAAAAGGGAATGAGTCATAAAGGAGAGTAGTGGGCGGCCAAGAGATTGCAGAGCGTGGCTGTTGTGAAAACGGGGATGATGTTTTTGCTTCGAACGTTATACGTATAAGTAAAGCCTTCGTTTAGGTTTGGAGCCAGTGCGTCATTAGTCTATTTACAACCCGATCGATACAGTTCAAACACAATTAATCCGCCAATAACATTGAACAATATCGACTGTCATCGCGGAGCCGTGGACCAGTGGTGTGGCGTGGTATAAAAAAGAAAACACGGTGCACAAAAAGCACACAACTCTTCAATAAGAAATACTACTATATTTGACGTTATTTTAGAATGAACAGTTCAGCGGTCGGGTCCTATGGCGCAGTACAAACAGCATTTTTCGATCGATTTTTCGACTTCTGTTCGAAAGCACGGGTGTTTGTGATGTCTAAAAATTACCTCTCACTTTTCCGATCCTTCAATAACTGGACGTATCGAGAGCGATGAGCGATGAGTTAACTACTAATAGTGTCCTATCTTTATCGTTACTACTCTCTTTGAAAAAGAGAGGTTGAGCGACTGAGTAACAAACAGTTCTCGTAGAAAAACTTATGTTGAGAGGGTTGAGTGCGGACATGAATTAAAAACAATTTGCTCTTGTACTGCGACAGAACTAAAAAAAATACTTCATATATTTTGTAATCGATGACCAGCATTACATGTTTTTATAAAACAAAAATAAAGGTTAACACGCACGAGTTCCCTGGTTTATTAAAAAAAAAACAGGGATGTGTAGTAGGAATCGTAGAAAACGGGCGAAACCGACTCCTTGTTTCAAATAAAATTAAAATATAAACATTTATGCAATTTAGTGTGTAATAAAAAAATACGCAGAATTATTTATGACTTCTTAATAAATCAAATTCTACATGTTTATTCAAATCGGATTCGAACCATTTGTAAATGCCGTAGCCCTGTGATAATCTCAGTTGAGCAATTGCAAAATATATTAGAGATTTCAAATTTAAATGCTTTAGTGTTCATCTTCTTTGAAGATTAGAGTCTGACGATAGGCTTTCATAGTTGCGACTAATTTCCTCTTGCCTAACTAATGTTATTAATTGTTTTTACTAACGTCAAAACAGACTCGAAAGTTTTTTACAAACTACAGCCCGCGAACAATGCACGATTATAAAACTATTTCAATGAAAATTTTTAATAATTTTCGTTTTTATTTAAAAAAAAAAAAAAGTGTAATAGGTGTTGCCCCTCACGATTACGTGGAACAGTTAATGTGGCCTTTAGACTAAAACTTTTAAGACCATTAGTTTATACGGTCAAGATGACAAAGTAAAATGAAAATTGTCCACGTCATCACGAAAAAACTGAAATTCAATAGATAGTTGTTAAGATAATAACATTCAAAAAATGAAGTAACTTTATTACGTACGTAATCCGACTCCTAATGGAATAGTTCCGAAACGCTAACCGGGCCTTGTACGCCTTTGATCGTGACGGCACCTACATAAGAGATACTGCGTAATATGATGATGAACGATGGATGCTATTACCAATAACGGAAGATGGAGTGAGATCGAGTAAAATTTAGGTAGGTTCAAAAGCACAAGAATTTAAGGATATAAAAAAAATACAATTACAAAAGAAAAGCCATCATGCTACTTATAACAAACAATACATATAAACGAAGGAAGCGAACAATGTGTAGATTGTAGACGATATCACATAAGAGAAATTGAAATTACTATCAGCCGATTAGAGTTTTTTTCCACTACCCCACGCTATTTTCTCGCGTGCGATAATATAAAAAAAAAACATTCTTTATGTTTATTTTCATAGACTCGGGATGTTATTACAGCATTATTATTGTTCGGCATAATATATGTTCTGTCTGACTTTAGTCTATAATAGCCCGCTCGAATATTTTAGCCATCCAGATACACACGGTGATAGCTTCTTTGGAAGATAAAATGAATGCAAATAACCCAATAGAATGTGAATTCAAAGATAAATAAAATAAAAAAATAACATTAGTGTGGATGATATTATTAAATTCTTAACAGTGAATAACGACATTATGTCATTTTGATCGATGCGAATGCTTCCGAGTTGGTAGCGAATGTGACTAACTTTGATTTGCACTGTAACTTGGAAATTTAGGTTATTTGTTGGTGTGTATTCATCGTTTTTTAGTTAAATATAGGTAGAGATTTAAGCGTCTATTTAAGTAGTCTCAATTCGAATACATTCTCATAGTTCAGCTGAACGATACGTATTATTTCATCTCACCTTCCTCTTCATATAAAAAAAAATCGAAAACTCTACAAATATTCATATATTATTAACACTTTTAAATAATAATATGAAATCAAATATTCGGTCACAATATCCCAAACCAAATAAGAAAGCCATAATGGGCTCGTGTTGCCCCTGCATTATTCATGACCGCAAACATTACACATGACAAAGATGTTCATAAAAGCACTACCTAATGTTAATTGATTTGGCATTTACTTGGTAGAACTCCATTTATAACAGATTAAAAATAACAAAGTATTTTAGTTCTACAGTTTTTAATAATTTTATTCGTTGATAGCTATTTCGGCTTGCGCCATCGTCAGAACTATGTTTAAACTAATATTTTGCTCAGCTATATATACTGGCTCTGAAGAAATACACACTGCATCAAGTTATTCCCTCTAACATCCTAATTATAATGACAATATTACACTTATCAAATGTGATTCTAGTTTTTCAAAGAACGATTAACAATCTGGGTTTATTTCTTAAAACATTAATTAGGATAAAATTAAAATGATATTTATTATTAATGACATTACATAAAAATTTTTAACTATGGCTTTATTGTTTCGAACAACAATAAGCAATATGGGATTTTTCAAAGTAAATTAGGATAAATTATACTAATATTTATTATTAATTACAATAGGGGTTTTAACAACGGTGATGGATTAATAATCGTTTGTTCGTTTAAGATGTTTTGTTTATGCCTATTAATCTCAAGTTGTTCTAATAAATTTAATTTTTGACATAGTTTAAACATAGTTCTTTAATTTTTTCAGTTTAATTTTTGATCATAGTTTAAACATAGTTCTGACGATGGCGCAAGCCGAAATAGCTATCAACGAATAAAATTATCAAAAACTGTAGAACTAAAATACTTTGTTATTTTTAATCTGTCACTACCTAATAATTATTAGTGTTATATTACGTTATACATAAATTGTGCTTAGGCACATGGCGACCCGAGTACTACAAGGTTCTAACTATAGATTTTTAGCGAAACAGAAGTAACAATGCAGCAGTCTTCCAAGTACCATTATTGGTATGCATTGTTATTTTTGTTTCGTCAATTTTTTTTACATGGAACCTTGTAGTACTCGGGTCGCGACATCTCTAGGCATCTAAGGATACAAACTACAAAGAAGAATGCGGAATTTCGTCAATTCCATTAGAGGAGAAAAGTTTTGTTTTGGTAAATAAAACAGCGGTTTGTACTTCAAAACAATTCACCCACAAAACACGTGCGGAAAACAGAATAAGATATCCGCAAGACGACATTCCGCGAACTGCATTGGAGGGCGCTAGACGTAGACGGATTGCAGACACGAAAATGCGGCAAAATCCAACCCGACGCTAACCCACAGGCGACCGTGAATATACAAAAACTAACAAATCAATATGTGTACGATTTTACAAGTCCTTGGTAGATCTCATCATTACCATACTGAAGTGGCGTACGATCGCTTTAATTCAACGACAAGTGGCAGTTAAAGATATCACAAGTAGGTACTGGAGAAATCTATAATACATACCGCATTCCTTACTCAATACATTATATCAATCCACTGCATAAAATATTTATGTATGCAAAAAAATAAAAGTTTGACCGTCGATCTATTTTTCATATGGTAATGGTAATGTTTCGCAAATTAAAAACGTATTTTTTACCGCTTCGATAAAAATAGTCGATCGAGCGCGATTAACCGAGACGTTTCAAAAAATCAAAATAATAATATTGACCATTCAAAGAAAATCCATTTTGCAATGTAAGCGCTCAAATTATTAATTGGATAGATTATTAATTCCATCGTATTATAATTTCCAATTGAGACCAATGCGCCTATTCTTAGCCAACAACTAATTGCAATAATTATAAGCAAAATAAAATTGGACAAATCGGGTTCGGTGTGTGTTTTTCGTGAAATGTGGAAAAGTTTAAACATTTTTTCGATTGCTTTTGTCGGGGATTGTAATATATATATATCATTAGATCTAAAATGGCATGGTATATTGTGTAGCTTTAGGCAAAACGTGAACTTATCATTTTTTTCTACACGAAAACTGGTACTAACTGTGTTTTCAAAATACTATGGTATCTATGGATCCGCTCCACTGGCAGGAATTCACACCTCCGACATTTTCTTCCGTGCGAGTGCAACGAATATTTTTGGGGCGCTACCCCAACAGACGAAAACTCCGGAAGGAATCGACAATGGTACGAAGTGGGCTCCACTAGGGGGGGAAAACACGCCGAATTGACGCCAACTGGCGTAAACTATAAAATGATAAATTTATGCCCCCGCCGGAGGGTTATAAATTTCGTCGAATCGGGCCAGGTTTAAAAATAATCTTTGTGATTTATTTTTACCCAAAAGATGGACGGGCACGCGGCATGAATCGAGTGTGGAAACAACATCAATCGAACGGTGGATTATACCGCCCGAAAATTATAGAATAAAGCACTCACGGTTTGGGTAAAAATCAGAAGAAAAATTCTTCATTATCATCCCTTACATTCTATATATTTTTTTAATCATGTTTTCTGAAGCGATCTGATTTTTAGTGTGATGACTGATATAGTATCTCAAAAAGTATGTACAATTTAGCAATAATGGAAGAATATTTGATTTTTTTTTAAAAAATACATATTATACCTCGTTAACACTCGAGTACCAAATCGTCGAAAATAGGATCGGGGACCGGTGGGGTACAAAGTGACCCCCAGACAGATTTGCGTAATATTTGCATTCTATTGATTGAGGTATCATTGTATATTACAATAACTATCAACTAGATATTATTACTATTTATCGAATGGTTGAAATAAGAAGAACTTTGCAATGCGAATACACCCCACCCCATGGGTACTCAAAGGTTAATTATATTTTTTTTCCAAATGTTTATATCTAGTTTTATACATATAATAGATTTCCCAATCGATTCAAACGAGTGGTTTACAACCTTGTTTTCGTGAAATATATTTTTAAATGAAAAACTTCATAATATTTAAACATTTTATACAGCTGACCGAGTTTGTATATATTTCAGTACCCAACAAAGTTATATAAATTCTTGAATTAAATATACACTGACTTATTGTGATCTTCGAAAAGAATGAAGTTACTCACCCATTTAATATGCTCTATGAAAATATCTAATGGTTTTTTCTCAAAATAATTACATACTCGACTGGGACCGATTGACAATTTTAAAAGCTATAAATTGACAACGCAGTTGAATTTATTCATACTTAACGCGGGCCCCGATCTTAATAGTTTGTATTTTCTTTGCTGTCCCCTTCGTGCACCTGGTCTGATACATGTCTCACACTGACTGATGTAAACATACACGAGCCGTAGACATATTAATTTTATATCAGTGCCTCATAAATACAAAATGCATTTAAAACGGCGGTCCATTATGCAGCTACGACTGAATTTATTATGCAAAACCAAAACCCACACCGTCCGGCGATGTCGGATCACAATACAAAACAAACACAGTATTTTGTAACAAAAATGACATACCGCAGAGGTGGGAAACGCTGGTTTGCGTGCTGTCTGGTAAACACACATATAGTTATTTTCCTAACACATAATATAATCGAAAGGTTAACGACGAAATCTCATATGTTATACATTCAAATTTTATAATATTCAAGGAGGAAATACTTTTTTATAGTCCCTCAATAATCTGTGCATTAATTTCATAGTCAGAAGTCAATTGTTTTATAAAGCATTTCGTTCGAAATTAGCTATATCGTTCACAGCACATGTCACTTTACTGTCTGGTCCAATCTCTATTCTCCGAAATCAAATCAATTAACCCTCATGTCCAAAGCATGCTTTTATCCATGATGCTCAGGACTACTACACAGGTTTTTCGGGACTTCGCCGAGGCCACAGTGCGCTACCATATATCAATACTGTTAGAATAACATGAAGTTTCAACTAGCTAGGTCTTGTAAAGTTTTTTCGGGTTTTAGCAGGTTTCTTCAACTTAGTAACCCAGTTTTTTATAGAACAATATATATCGACTGTGGAAAGGAAAAAGGACGTAACCAACACCTATCAAATTTTACAGGAGGCACTAAAAACGTGTTTTGATGACTTAGTGACATATGCAAATTATAAATTATACACAACTTTGAAGTGCACGGATACTTCTAAACTGGTGTTTAATTGACATAATCTAATATTTATTAAAGAAATTGTCTCGGAAAAACCTTTATTTCAGTGTTTTTTCTTGGTTTTAATTTTTTACAAGGCCATCTTTTTGAAACTTAAAAGCTAAATTTAGATACTAATTCGGCATTGTCAGCTTCCATCCTTTTGATAGAATGAGTGTCAAGTCGTATACATTGTGATTATCGAATAAAAGCTGTTTTGGAAAATTGAGGGTTACGTCCTTTTTCCTTTCCAAAGTCGATATAGATTCATTAATCAAAAACCTGAATACTAAATGTTTTATTACCCAGCAAAAACAGTATTTTTTATTTCAGAAAACTATGTTAATAAAATTAATGTTAATCAAATTAATAAAAAATGCGAGTAAGCTGGATTCAACTCGTTAATATAATTGATAATCATTAGTAAAAAATCATTGCCAAAGTTTTCAAGTGCCACACAGGATACCCCACCCGCCCGCACCAGAATCATCATCGGGCACAATCGCTAAGAAAACATTGTTTCCGACGCTATCGTGTGATATCCGTTTACCGTTTTTTATTTTTATTTGCAATCGTTTCTACCGCTCAGTTGGCTGGCATCATGACTGTGTGGATGTGTCACTATAAATGAATGCAAGTTGACTTTGTTTGCATCACCTGATACTAACAGATAAGGATATCGACACAGGAAGTACATATTCTATTGGTTTAAATATGTAAATGTCGCGTTGAGAATGTTTAGTGTGCAATTTATTGTTTTAGAAAGTTTTTACACAAAACCAATATTGATAATTTCATTGTTATTCGTGCTAAGGGTTCGAATAACCGATTGGAGATTTTGTAATCATTCCTTTCCATAAACCCCGACCAGCTTACAATTTGTCATTTCCTAAACCTACCCTGACCAACGTTCCCTCTAAGCCGAAGGTTTAGATGCGCGGAAATTTCAAAGGCTGCGCGGAGGCTGTGTGGAGGCTGCGCGGACCGATCAAATATCAATTGAGCAACTGTCTTGTAGTGCGCGCCAACCCGGAATAAGTGCGCGGGGACTTCTCAACTGGTCCGCGGCCGCGCACGCGCGCAGCTTAGAGGGAACGTTGACCCTGACCCCATTCGTACGTCTTTGAGCGACTGATTTACACACAAGTTACTTTAACTAACTCTTGTTGAGGTGTTTCATTCGGAGTTAACGTGGCCGACATTGAGAGTGGATATGGTTAAAACAACTCATAATAGTTTAGTTTGATTTTTTATTGGAAGCTTCAAAGTTTAAACAAAATCTCAAAACCAAGCATACGGTTTTAAAAGTCAAAACCAGAAAACCGGAATTTCGTTTAACAAAGGTTTTCCCACACTAGTACCAGTAACAATACGGATAACAATAGCGGTATTACTGAAACCGGGAATATCGGTTTGAAAGATGCAAAATCAATTGAATGTACAGAAACCATCATGTATTTTTATAAAATTGTTCGATGAATTAAAAAAAATATATAATATGTCAAGAGTTGTATCAATATTGACAGGTTCCAGAATTGACGAGTCTTTCAAAGATGTATTATTATTTGAAGAAACCGCAAGTTATTAACGAAAGAAACCCGTTTATGAGTATATATTATGTTTCTGACGGTAGTTTCTATGAAATAACGAAATAGCGATTTTTATGTAATCACCCGGTATTGCGATCTCCGTCGGTATTACTGTTTTGGTAATACCGGTATTGATATATTCGTCCGGATTTCAATCCCGAATGGCAATGCTGGGCATATCGGAAAAATGCGATTATTTCCAACCGTGTCTGTTCCCAATGTGGAACCTAAGAACTTTTAACGGAGCATATCTACACTAGTTGATTAACGAGAACCGATTTTGAGTCAGTCGCTCGACTTCATACGATATTCGAATTCTGTTATCAAGTTAGTAGTAATGACTTTGTAGGCGTCACTAAATCAATGATTCAGGTGCGATTAAATATGATAATATGTATTGATATAGATATCGACTGTGGAAAGGAAAAAGGACGTAACCAACACATATCAAATTTTACAGGAGGCGCAAAAAACATGTTTTGATGATTTTGGGCCATATGCAAATTATGAATTATACAAAAACTTGAAGTGCACGTAGACTTCTAAACTGGTGTTGAATTGACATAACCTAATAATAATTAAAGAAATTGTCTAGGTTAAACCTTTATTTCAGTCTTTTTTCTTGGTTTTAACTTTTTACAGGGTCATCTTTTACAAACTTTAAAGCTAAATTTAGATACCAATTCGGCATTTTCAGCTTCCAAACTTTTGATAGAACGTGTGTCAAGTTGTATACATTGTGATTATCGAAAAAATCTGATTTAGAAAAACTGAGGGTTACGTCCTTTTTCCTTTCCACAGTCGATATGTACAATGACAAAATTACGTTCCATCAAAAAGAGAAAGAAGTAAGTGGTTGGGCGAGTAAAGTCATCGGCCAGATATGAAAAACGGCAAACAAAAACATGCGATGACTGTGGCAATCTCATATCACACCTTGCGGTTTTATCACTCAAAATGGCGTTGACAAAAGTGTGTTACATTGTGGAAGCCTTATCAATGAGATAGCGATTAAAAGACATGGTGGTTTGAGGAATCATTATATATTGCAAAATCCACATGAAATATAAAGAAGTATGTTGATATCAAAAATATTTAGTTTTTTATTCATAAAATAAGTCAAGCTGAATTACATATTTCATGTTATAAATAATTTAAATCAAAATACATGTTATATTTGAAAGAAAAAAATATTTTATTTTAAATGTAGTATTATTGTTTTTAGCAATAGATTTTCATATGGATTTTTTATATTTTCAAAGCATAGTTTTTGAAGAGCGAGAAAAAATTTAAAAAACATTGATATAAATTGGTACAAAAAAAACTTTTTAAGCGCAACGGTTTTTTTATAACAGTGACGTTATGTTTTTAGAATAATTAACCCGTGAAAAACACAACAAAGGGGATGTGATAAAGAAAGTATTTCTGTACAGTAGTGTTGTTTCAAACTACCCTCTGCATTTTTTAATTACCCCGGGACAAAGTGTTCATAATATGCTCGGGCTAATGCAGGAACCAAGTATTCACAACTACCCCAGACTGCAGAATGAGAGTCATTTCCCTCCGGCATAGGGGAGGTAACGAGAAAATTACACTCCGTTCATTCCCAGCACCTGGGCCCGCATACTAAATGTTGGAGGCATATTTTTTTTCAACCAAAACTACTTTTAATACACATGTGTTATAAGATTTATGGTCTTGTGTAATGTTTATCAATTGTAATCCGTGTTGAATTCATTTCCATATTAATAACCCATTCACAACTGGATCGAGTTAAACAAAAGGTAACCAATTGCAAAATCGCAGAATGGAAATATTGAGCTTCAAATTGTTGGCATCTTATTAGATACTGTGTGTAAATGTTGTGAATTTGCACGGTTCTGTCAAAATTTTATCCATCCTTATATCACTTGTTAATTCAGTAAAACAGATTTGTATTTGGTTTCTATTTAATAACGACTTCTAGAGAAAAAGCCCGCTTAACAAAAACGAAATAGTGCAAATAAAACAGAAACTAAGCCAAATTTCAGTTCGACATCTTTATCAAATTTAAATTCGGAATAATTTAACTAGTTCCCATTCCTAACTGAAAATACCTCAAAACGACAGTTGATTGACTGTTTTTAAATCAACCCAAGTGATCAACCTCCAGTCGTCGGCAATGCCCCCCCCCCCCCCCAATCCCACCCACACTTAATTTTGTAGTTTGTTCGATATATTTTTGACCTATCCAAAATTTTCCAACATATCATTCGTACATACATATTTCAATAATAATGTTCACAGATAAGTTTCTTTGGTGAGGTTTGATTTGGTAACAGACAATGAACGCGGTTTTGCCTTATGAAAATGTGTCACTGATATCACAAACGTATCAAAGCATGTTATGTTGAAAAAAACTAAATTAATGATGACCTCGAATTGAACCGAGACCCATTTGATCGCTAGGGTACAGCTCTTACCACTAAACAAAAGGTGCCGAGAATGTGTACTCTAGGCAGAAGATACGCGTCTTTTTATTTTATTTTTAAAGAAGAAGAATCTAATCTCGTGAACGACTCTCATGATCTAACGTTATTTTCACATCATTTGTAATCAGACACCGTCTAGAAAATATCTACGTCACGAACGGTATCACGTGTAAACTTCCCTAGGTAAAATATTGAGCATCCTCACAGTTTAGACTGGTGTGAATACTCTATTCACAATGTGAAGTAGAACCAAAGGAATATCACGGGAACAATCACCCCTGCGGCATCTCTACGCACTTCACATAAAAGGTTTAGTTAGACGAAGGATTCAAAATTTTAATGCTTATAACGACATTCTCTGTAGCGGACTAAGCTGATGGGTAATAATGGCTTTTCGTATTCTACGTGAAAATATGAAAAGTAAAACATTTCTCTATAGCAATTTTAAAAGTTTTTATTAATCAGTTGAGGAATTTAAGATATATAATATACACGAGACAACATTATTGGAATTAATAATATGGCAAAAAAAATCCAAAATACTTTGATTTTTACAAGTATTATAAAGTATAATTCTTACGATGTCGTGATTAGGGTCTGCAATCTGTCAGAGATCCCGTCCAATGTAATCATCCCGAAATTGTGATGTACTAGTCAACATGTGAAAAAAACCAATCGGTGAGCAAAAATTTTAGAAACGAGCCAGTGAGCTAAAACAAAAAAAATGTTTCACCTTTTTTTGTAAACTATTTTTTAATATCTTAATTTCTGATTTTTTTTCCAGTGATCAATCTCGGAATCCGAAAAATTGTTAATCCTAAGATTGGGATAGCAAAAAGGGCCCGGGATGGGATGCCCTAGTCGTGATGGCGAAACGGCTCCAAAATTTATTTTTTTATTCTTGTGAAATTAAATACTGCTACTTTTACTTTATCCGAAAAGTATTTCTACAAAGTTAATGCCAATTCAATCTAAATTACAATTGTCTCTGAAGAGTTTCCAACCAAAAACAGCTTACAAATATTATTTGTAAGCGTTACGTTACCACTATGCTATGCTGGTCGACTTGATATTTATGTAGTGTGTTTCTATCTAATAATATATCACTTTACAGAGACGTTGTGATAAGGGGACTTGCTCTTTGTTTTGCTTAATTTGTATACTAATTAGTTCTCCAGTACATAACCCAAATTGATTTTAAACAAAACCGTGGCCCATTGCAGCTGGTGGTCTATCATGATACATATAGTATTTACATAAATGATGAACAGTACACGAAGAAAAAATGAAACTAAGCAAAGTGTCACTAGAATGAACATGGGGCGCCAGGAGGCAACTTCTTAGATAGTAAATTATTTCCGTTTTGAAAAATGGCGATCACAGCGCAGCGTTTTGCAGCCGCTGGCTATACATCCTGACAAATGAGTCTGCCGCCCTTGACTGCAGCAAGGGCGGACGGCGGAGCAGCGCTATCTTTGTCGTACGCCTACTGAATACAGAAAGCGAGGAACAACTGCGCAGCGACTGTCCTCCACCACCGCTATTCTATTCTCTACGTTTCCGCTAGAACAAAGGCGAGAGCAAAACACGGTCTACACCCAATCCGCGAAATAAAATTTAAAAAACTACATTCTACACAAACTTGAACGTAAATGAATACCTTAATAGCCCAATAGCTAAAGCGTAGGGATGTCCGTATTGCGTAATAATGGAATGAAGGGCTCCGGCACCTTTTCTCCCTCGCGGCAACACTAAAATTTTCCCCAGATTTCCGCGGCACACCCCAAATAAGATATTATATTTATAAAAGGGTATACACATAAATAACATAGGCTTGTGCTTTCTTTCTATTTCATAAATAGGTACACATAATAAGGAGTTCCATGCTTGAATTCAATTGTTAAATATAAGAGACAAATTATTGCACTTATTTGCAATAAAACAATGCACCGAGGCACACCTGGTATCACCTAACGCCATAGTGGTGTCGGACCACTGCTCTATGTGTAATAATTAGCAAATAATTTATGATCATGGATTGATATTGATTGAATGTGGGAGCGGGGGGAAGGGTAAGGGAGAATAACCGCCACCCATTAACGATTAAATCATTAAGTGGTGGTTCGTGGAAAGGATACAAGAGTTCTATAAAATACGACATAGTAATTTACTGATAAGCCAATTCTGGCAATTCAATCATTTTTTTTAATGAATTAACCTAAGCTAATTTAGCGGTATAAAGATACTGTAGAAAAACTGATATAAAACACCCATCATGTCACTCATCACTTCCATACGTGATGTAGGTATATTTATATATAGAAGCCCTATCGTCCTTTTCACAACGCCCCTGCACGACATAGGGTTAGAACTAGGCGAAATAGCTTGACTTATTTATAGCACTAAAAGGGATATGCCACCTCATGGATTTTGTGGGCATTCAACAAGCAACATCTTCTTTGTGTTGACAGGTGTATAGAAGGTAAAGATATTGTAATATAACACAACGTACCTTTCTAAAATTGGAGAATTGGGACAATGTTATAGAAACGAACAATATTGTTCATATGCTGCCGACTAGTTGATTTAAAGGCATTAAGCATGGAACGATGAAGCTAATAACCGTGGAACCATTCAACCGAATAAATTATAGTTTCGTAAAGCATTGGAGACAAGTAGAAGATATGCTAGCCAATGTTGAAAATTGAAAATATCATAGAGGTCCTCATAAGTAACATCCTCAAAATAATGTTTGATTAATAATAATTTCGACATGATTTTTTAATATTCAGCGTGTACAATGTTGGAATATAATTTTGATACCAGTGTAATCCCAAAATGGAAGCATTATATTCGACATAGGCAGCTTTTCGAGCTGTTGAACATGGCCCACGATAAGCACTCGAGTCCAGAGAGTTATTTAATGGGCTTCACACCCTATTAACTGTGAACTCTTCAAAAATGGTAGTGCACTTCAGTAAAATTTATTACAAACGCACTTTCTCTGCATACACTTTACGTTACATCGTAAGCAACTATTGCCGAGGTTTTCTTGTGCCGCGCCTAAAACATACAAATATTACACAAAGACGATTACTTCTTCAAAACTATTGCAAATTTCAACAAATTATTTTGTATTTAATAATTTTGCTATTGATTGAAATAAAATTTGATCACAGAATGGGTACCTGTGCTAACATTAGCGTGAATGAATGCGTTTTAAATAAGGTATTTTATGATACGAGATGGCTGTTTAAACAGTTTTTACGTCTGAGAAACATTTTCTAAACGTAAATTTAACACAGTGAAAACAAAAGATAAGAGGTTAAATTCTAATTGTATTTTGTGTAAAACATTTGTTTGACGCATATTTGAAAACTTTTTCAGATTGGAAAAGCAAGAGATTCTCGACAGATTTAATATTTACATTGAGGCGAACAACTTACTCGTTCACTGACAAGAGGAAGTCGATATAAGGCAAAGGTTTCCAACATTTTTTTGTCCTAGGATCGACTTTTCAATCTTAAATTTTCTCGCGATCGACTTCCAACATGATTCTTATAAGAAATTTTATTTAGTAGGGTTTTTCCCTTCTTCAAACTAAGAATTGTTTGTTTTAAATGCGAAATACATATCATTAGATAGGTATGTGCTTACAAAATAATTCAATTTTAGTATTTTTGTATATTTTATATTTAAATTATATATTTCTTCGAAATTGACGGAGCTTTCGGGATCGACCAAATTTTGTATGCTATTTTGTAATACTGTTTTAATTTCGGCACATTTTTTGTCACAAGTATATCACGAAAATTAAAAAGAAAAAGAAATATACATCCAACGGTACCAATTGTATATTAAATCAAAATTAGCACATATAATGCATAATATATGCAACGACGAAATTTTGCAATTTCTTGTGTTGTTGTATAATCTTATCAAATTTATACATTAGATTAAAATACAGATAAAATATAAATTTTATGAAAATAATGTGTTGTCCAAATAATAGTTGTATGGTTTGAATCACGGTCACGTTTCTAAGAAAAAATAATATCAACGGAAATAGCATTTTAAATAGGCAAGAAAGATGTTAGGGAGTCTTGCATGAGCGATTTTTAAAAATGGTCGCAGGACGTAACTTTTTTAAGCGAAACTTCCTGTAGGTAAATAATAAAAGAAATTGTCTAAGAGCCTGGCAACTCTGACCCTAAAACTAATTATTATATTATTAACGATTGACTGTACATGTCGTTGGTTGGGAAATATCATAAATATGATAATTTCCCATCAATTCTCCAATGAATCTACTATGTAATGGTTCCCAATCCGATCATAATATATCAGGAGAAAATCTCTATCAACCGGACACTAATCTAAGCATATCACCAACACACGATAAGAATTACATAAAATTTAAAGAATTTTAATTTGAATCGTTCAAACTATGTACATTCTCACAGATTTTGTCACTAACGACCCGGGTTTCGCCTTTCGGCATCTTCAGGCGTCCAAGTGCACGGATTAACTTGAACTGACGCTTAGTAAATGAATGTTTCGTGTTTATATAAGAAATAAATGTATCATTGAGTTTAAAGCCATTGCTGGCGAAAAGGATTAGCTCATGGAAATGCCCACAGATTTGAGTAGTGAGTAGTTTTAAGAAGTACATTTATTTGTCGGAAAAGGTTTTCTTATTATAGACGATATTCTTTGCCTGTTTAATGGAACGGATAAACAAATAACTAACTTTATAAATTCATTAGATAAAAATATTAAATTCACTTTAGAAGTCGGAGGCAAAAATATTAATTTTCTTGACCTAAATATTAACATTGAAAATTATTCTCACGATTTAAAAATATTCCGGAAGCTGACATTTTCAGATGCCGTAATCCATTAAAATTCAATGCACCCATTTTCTTAAAAACTAGCCGCTTTTCATTCAGAAATTCATAGACTTGCAAGTGTTCCTTTAAATGAAATAAACTTTAATATCGAATTGAAAATCATCAAACAAATCGCCATCAACAATGGATACGATATGTCTCTTATAGGCAATCTTTTATCAAAAAAACAAACTTAATTTGCAGAAAAAATCTTATTTAAAGGTATAATGTCAAAGGACAAATGACAGATCATACTAGGTATTGGCGTAGAATCATTTATTTAGGAAATACAAGTATTGATCACATTAATTTTATAATAGAATCCAGAAATGGATACGTGTATATTTTTACAATTTACATACACTCTTCATTCCTATGAAGGTCTCCTTTGTGGAGATATGTACAAACATTTTCCAAATGCTTCACGGGGATTGGTTCTTCACCATTATCTCAACATGTCGAGTCAGATAGAAACTAACGGGAAAGAGTGGACAATAGTAAAACCAGGTTGCATTTAATAATTAATCAGCATTAAGTTTTAAGCATGAGTTTGGGGGCGGTATTTTATGGGGTCATATTTTAGTCTTAAGACTTCCGAGAGAATTTCTTGCACGAGAAGGTTCTAAATTTCCACCCTCGTATTTAATGTAATTTCACCGTTCATTACTTACCGCTGAGCCAACCAGTTTTGCGTGATAGTATAGCTTTTGAAAGCGCGCAATAGTTTAGACATAAAAGTAAGTTTACATATATCGTAAACTTTGTTAATAATAATTATGAGGTAAATAATAAACGAGTTTTCAAATTTTAGAGAATGAACTTTTTTCAGTAGTAAAGTTGATATTATGATTACAACAAGAAATATTTAAAATTATTCATAAAATATCAGTACTTAATGAAAACGAAATCTTTTTTTAAATACACATTTTTGAAATAAAAAAATATCGGCATTGATATAAAAACTATCCATAAAGAAATATAGAATAATTATATGTATGGAAAATCATACCTCATGAGTGTATGAATGTAGCGATGTGAATGTAGCGTTCGTTGTTTTTGACTTCGCTGTTTATCGTAACAAAATATGTATTGTTGCGTCCTACGAAGCGAGAAGTTTTAACAGAAACAAACATCCGTTAAAAGTTTTAATTAAATTTGTAACTATGAAAGTCAGTCGTAAATGAGTACATACTCAGCGCTTTCACAGGAAAACATTTTAAGATCACTAACACTATTGGCCAAATGAACATCAAAAGTTTAAGAGTAATAAAAAAATGATTTAACTGAATTTTTTTTTATGATAATTAAGCGCAAAAACAAATACTGGCCATTAACCGGAGGTTAAGTTGGCCTGCCAGACAAACAGATTTTAAGCATTATAGCGGTTTTATAACTAAATATAATTATAAGAGTTATTTTGCATCTACAATTATGTTATAAAATAAACTCTTTCAATGCAGTTTAAAATTGTCTTCATCATTATCATTATCGTGGAACTGTTTTATAGAAATGACGGTTTATTGATTAAGTGAAAAAAGTAATCAAAGGGGTTATACAACAATGTAATATCAACTATGATGATACGCTGATACCAATCGCAACAGAATAGCTTCGCCACGTTCATTACAACACAAGTTGCAGTTAAATAAACATGTTATATGTAAAATAAAAATACAAACATGCGTACGTAAATGTCTACTAGGGACCGTAAACCAGTTTACCGGTCAATACCCAAAAGCCATTCGAAACAATACCGGTAGTTTTGCATTTTTCTACCGGTAAATTTGAAAGTAAAAGTGAACCTCATAAGTATAATACAAACAATATGTGCGGAAATACTTAAATGTATAAATTACGTTTAAACAATAAAAACAGTAATTCAAAAAAAAAAAAAAAACTATGTGAAGGAAAGTGACAAAATAAAACGTGGTGTATTTGGAAAAAAATAGGACGTAAACGAAAAATTCTTTTATATTAAATGTTTTAGAATATTTTCTGCAATGCTCAAAGTAATCGTCATTGCTTATTTTATTATGAATATTGACAAACTGCAAATGTATCGGTTAACCGACAACTTTTATATTATACCGGGGAAAAAAAATAATCCCTAATTTGTACACACAGTGTAATCAAATAAGGTTATGAAAACAACTCCTAGCAGTTAAGATCGTGTTATGTGGAAATCAGAGTTTTTGTAAATACAGTATTGGTTTAAAATGTAATGCGGTTTTGAATATCTATTTCACGTAATTTTATTACGGGAAAGTTATCGTTTGATGTTCACATAGCGATGATTGAGTTCGAATAACGGGTGAAAGAAAAGCATGTATTATCGATTCGATATTATACCAGGCCACGATTACGCTAAATAGTTTAGTGGTTGTTGTCGTGGCTATATTTGTATTTGCAATGTCTATTCCTACTTCCAATCGCTACATTGCATTTTTGGCCATTGCGATGAATCAATTTAATTCGACATGCACCATAAGCATCGATGCGAGAACACAGATAAATGTATTCGTTCATCACTTTTTTGCCGTGATGCGTGCTATAATTTTTCTAACAGATATACATGTGCTTTCAATATATTACGATTTTTTTTATTGGAAAGCTTTCGCGAATTGAGCTAGAGCGAAAGCGATGGTATTAATATTCGCTGCATCACAATAAATATGCGCGACTGCATCCGGAGAAGACGTCGCCAAGGTATATGTTAAAATGCATTTTGATCAGTATATAAAACAGTGTGACTTCCGTCCGAACGCATTGTGTTTGTTATACTCTGTGCTGTAGGTTTCTGCTTGCCTAACTCTAACCAGGTGCCTGTGAGTTATTTAATTATACAGATAACTATGAATAAACCGAGTCCAACGTTGACTCACACTTCCGAAAATAATTATTATGCAGTCAAACTTCGGCGCCTCTCGCAGGGCAGTTGAGATTCAGTTGGGAAAACCCAAATATTATCGTGTAAGCTTATGTATAATATGTACACTTGATACGATATGATTTATAGGCATAAATAAGCTCCTACACTACCACTTTTGTGATGACAACTGGCAGACATTTAATTTTTTTAGTTAAATTGTGTTCAATTTTTTTTCATCGTGTAATATTGATTGTTTAAGACCTTAAATGGCAACACTGTTTTTCGATACCCAAAGCGATTTTTGTTCCATTCTTCCTTGCCTTTTGGGACACGAACCGAAAACAACGTATTTTGGGGACACCTCCCGGTGCTGGAAGTTGCTTCCAGTGACCTTTAATTTAGAGTCACTTGTGGTTTTTTTTCTTTTGTGGTTTTGTGAGATATGTTATTCACAGAATGACGTATCAAAAGCTAGACGTCGGAGATGAAAGAACTGATATTTTTACATCTCGACTTAACATAAAATTTCGTAACTTAGGAGGTATAACATCATGAACAAAATTAAAAATTTCTCACAATAAATGAAACTCGCTCAAAAATAAATTACGAGTCAAGTCCCACTTTTCAATCAAAAGTAACTTTAATTCTACTCATCACGTCAAAAGCTTGTTGGACAATGGTTATTGGAATTTAAATATTGTCACAAGAACTTATTAGGGTCATATATTCACACAGTCAAGTAAAGGAACATTTTCAATGTAATGAGATTATTATAATATATGCACCTAACTCTTTCCCGGCAAGATTGTACTACAAATTTTTTGAAAGCATCATATAAACAAAGCTTGCAAATTACTTTTATTATAATTATGAAACATTAAAATCATCAGCATTTCACGCAGCAAAAAAATGAACATGTGTGTGTCTACTTTATAATGAAAACAGGAGTATAATTGTATCGGTCCTACATAATATGACGTCAGGGATTTACGTGATTTACAAATTTACATGACACGTTATCTGCCGGAGCATCATTGAGTTAAATAATAAATTTGTACGTCACTCTAATTAAAACATTCCCGACAGGGTTTAATATGATCGAAATTAATGACATCGCATGACGAAGGATTTCAAAAGGAAAGCGAGTAAGTAATTTTAGTAATAGATTCCGCTCTGATCCTTGCCCGGTAGCGTAACCTCAACCCGTGAATAAAATAAAGTTTTCCCTTTGTAGCATATACTACTCCTTCAATGTATCAATAAGAACTTCTTCTCAAGATTATTAACCAACTCCCAGACTATCTAAAGATAATTCACAAAGAGGCGAAACACAACTCACAACGAAAACAACGCCGTCAGTAGAATAACAAAGTAATCAAATTTAATGTTATATTAAAAGTATTTTTAATTGAAATCATTCAGACAACCTGTTATTGTAAACGGCAATAATTATCGTTACTATGCAAAGCAACAATTTCGGCTTACCTGTGAAAAAATCACGCACGTAATAATTATATAATTATGCAGATGAACATATTACTACAAGTAAAATTAAATATAGAATAATAATTGTAGGGCAACCACGCAGTTCAGTAAACATTTATACGATGGCAATTTGGTAAACAATATAGAATAATTTACAACCAACTTCTCAGATATTATTTGCCTAAAATTTAAATTAATTCACCTGCGGTTTAGTGTCTGTGCGATCATAAAAATAAATTTCAACAAAACGTTGTATTAAATTAAATGGCCGGGGCACGTACCAGTACCAGACTGCTCGGAGGCGTGAAAAAAATAAATTTATCTTATTTTGATGGCGCCTCGTAGTATTTTTTTTTTATGAAGAGCTGAATGGACAGTGTTAAGCTTTTCAAGCTCGGTGCGTGCGGGCAGAGTAAAATCGAGGAATCATATTAAAATGATAAACTTATCCAAAGTAACACAAATTAAATTAATTAAAAGTTAAGTATTAAGTTCACAAGTGTTGTACAACAAAACAGACAGGTATTTTCCTTTTTGAATAATCATTTTAATATGTTAAGCCCAGTTTATATCAGAGGGGGGCAGAAGGAGATGTTGACTCGAGGCTCACGATACATAGGGTTTTAATTTTGATTAGACTCCATAAATGACATACAATTTCAAAAAATATTGGAAAGAACGCTGAAGATCTAACATTTTCACATATGTAGTTTACATTGAACAAATTTTGCAATTAAAGAATTTGAGCATGAACTAGGAGCGATTAAATGAAATGGCGACGCTGAATATAATATTATAACGACTGTGAAACGGCAAAAGGATGTAACCCACAGTTTTAAAAAAACAGCCTTTTTCGATAAACACTATGTTTACAAGGATGTAATTCACAAATGTAAAATTAGTTCCTTAGTAAATTTACCCTTTAAGTTTTTAAAAAAAAGAAGTCCTGTGAAAATTGCGACCAGGAAAAAGGATTTCCGTGCACTTAAGGTTATGTAAATTTCATAATTTCCCTTTGGCCAAAATCATCAAAAAACTTTTTTGTGCCTCATGTAAAATTTGTTGGGTGGATAACGTCATTTTTCCTTTCCACATGCGATATACTTATGTATACATTTGTCAGCGCGAGCAATTCATGTACAAAATGTACCTGGTTAAACATTAAAAATCACTGAACAATTCTGATTTTCAGTAAAGTAGTGTCAAACTAAAATTTCTTTTACAAAGCAGTATTATGTAAGCTTACTTCCGATGGATCAGTGAAAGACTTACTAAAAAGGCAGCTAATGTTAAATGACTGTTCGATTTCACCAAATACGCTCTTGGCGTCCGTGAACACGTTGACCTTACACAATACATAGCCGCTGTGGATAATTAATTCATTCATTCATTCGTTAGACATCTCCATCGCATCTCGCTGAAAAGAAGCTCTGTCGCAACTGGAAATTATTAGTGTTGTTGCGAGACTTACATCTCGTAGATTTCAATCAGTTTCTTTCACACTGAAGATTCGAACGGATTCCAGGAACGAACGAGTCGTTCGAAAGCGAAATGCTGTTCCTCAACTTCCCACGGCGTGCGATTGATTTACTCAATTAATTGATAGTCGCAAACCATTCGCTTTCGACGGATCAAAGAATATGGAGCAACATTGTAAAATATAATATAATTCCCAACTAATTCAAATAATATAATAACTAAGCAAAGTTAATATAATAATATAATGTTAATGTAATACAATAAACAAGGAATAAAGATACACAGAAGACATGATAATAGAAATATGATTTTATTTATCACCGTACTCATACTTGTTTTTCCATTATAATGAGGGGTTTTGTCAATATAAGCATTTCGACCTTTTGATATATTAAAAATCAAAACAATTTTCCAACATGATGGAAACATTTAAAACACGGGTTCCCAACCTATGGGTCAACTAAAATTACCTTATTGAAAAAAAAATGCCATTTTCAATTGCATTGGGGCCGCGGGTCACACGGCTTTTATGAAAAGGGGTCGCCACACGAAAAGGTTGGGAGCCTATGATTTAAAGTCTATATAGAGGTTTTTATTGTTATTATTTCATCACTCAAAGGCGTACACTGTCAACACTCGGTGGAAAGGCATTATATTGAAAAAAATAAAAAACTCTTTCGTACTAATTCCGCATTCATTTAATATGATCAGGACCTGTTTCACTAATCACCAGCATGAGGCAAATCAGTTGATAATGCTCATGATTAGCGAAACTGTTAATGCAGAAGTCGAAAACGAGTATTAGCGTGCTATACATACTCATAATTCAGTATGTAACTGAGTTAAAATGTCGGGACGGGTTTAAGTAACAAAATATTTGCATTTATATGCCTTTTGTCGACCACTTCACAGCTACCACTGCACCTAAGTCCCTTCCGAACGTAAAGGACAACCAGATATTTCTTTAACTTTAACTATCGTGAATAATATACAAATTTGAATCGTTCAAACTATGTACATTCTCACAGATTTTGTCACTAACAACCTGGGTTTCGCCTTTCGGCATCTTCAGGCGTCCAAGTGCACGGATTAACTTGAACTGACGCTTAGTAAATGAATTTTTCGTGTTTATATAAGAAATAAATGTATCATTGAGTTTAAAGCCATTGCTGGCGAAAAGGATAAGCTCATGGGAATGCCCACAGATTTGAGTAGTAAGTAGTTTTAGAATTATATTTATTTGTTTGTCGGCAAAGGTTTTATGATTATATAATCACATAGTTTGAATGATTCAAATTTAATATTGAAATTCCACCAAGCACCTTCAGTCCAAATCTTAAATTATAATAATATAGAAATATTATTTTTGAGTTACGTAATGCAATCATGATGAATGTTAAGTTGGATCATTTTTGTGCATATTTGAAAAATTACAAAGAGTAAACTCAAAATTATGAAAACTCAAATTATCAAGAAACGGGTAGCGGTCTTCGTGTGACAAGAGATGCAGTGTAGAGAGAAAGTTAATTTAAACAATATATGTATACATAATATTTTTTCGGTTCTGAGATAATTTTCAACATCCGCCTACCGTTGGGCCAGAATCACGTAGATTTTCAAAGAAACAGATAGTTTTTTTTTGTTGACTCGATAAAAAGGTGTAAAAGCCAATAAAAAGTGGAACAGTTTTAGGGCAAATCAAATAATGAAACGCACCTGTGTGTTAATAACACTAACCGTGGGCAGGTGAGGAAAGTTCAAATAACCGACTCAACTAGTTCCCAACGGCATTTCACAATTTCTTCGACAAAATAGATTTCGTTGTATTAATAAACGAGGTGCAATACGTATGCATAATATGTTTTTATCTCGCATACCACAAGTCGATAAAATTATGCAGAGGCATTCGCAGGTTGAGTAAAATTAAAGAAAAACTATAATAAAATATTACACTCTATTCAAACAGCAACTTTAAATTTAAACTTTTTTTTATTATTGACTGCAAAATGCAATCTATTGACAATGTTACTTTCGGCAATTTTTGAAAGAGTTCAAGAGAAAGAAAATTACTAAAATGTAGAACAAAGGTATTCAGCGTTGTGCATTTCCCACCCACTACTAGTTTACAACCCGTTGTACAGGGAGTTTCCCATAACACAACAGCGTTCAACGATTTCTAATAATATGTAATTGACATACGCGTCAAAAGAGTAATTTCATCGGATTTCTTAAGTCGGTTGCTATCCGATATAAAGTAAATAAAAACAAATAATTGAAATAGAAAGCTCACACAGTCGAGATTAACGAACTCTCAGTAAGTATTACTGTAAAAGGGCATTGAGCGCGGTTATATGATATATTTAATCCCTGTGATCACGCAGATTTTACAGTATTGCGTTGATTTTAAAAACTACATTTTGAAAAGTCTTGTCCAATCCAACTGACAGTACAATAATTATGTATTAGCCATTGAAAGGTGTGGTGATTCCCTTTCAAGGATGCCTTCAGCAAAAATCACATTGCCAGGGCAGACATTAAATTGCGATCTAGAGTACATATAGGATTTTTATTACACCGTTTATTGTTCCCAATTGAAAGTATTTGTCTTCTGTGGCTCTGTGAATATGGCGGCTTAAAAAGACAGATAACAAGTACGTTTACCTGTCAAACATAGTTTCAACTGTGACTGCACAGTGAAATTCTAAATCTATACTTTGATAAATTTTCACCTATACTTTGATAAATTAACAAAAATATATTTACACTATTGCAAATTGTCGGGTCCTATGGCACAGCGGTAAGCGATGATGGCTTCCGTGCCGGACCTCACGGGTTCGAGTCCCAGTACGAACATCATTTTTTCAATTCATCGATTTCCGTTCAAAGGCATGGGTGTTTTTGATGTCTAAGAACTACTTCCCTCACTTCTAATCCTTCAATAACTGGGCGTAACGAGAGCGACTAGTCAACCACTAATCCTGTCCTAGTCTTATACTTCTATGCCTACTACTCTCTATGGAAATTCAGAGGTTGAGCGACTGAGTAACAAACAGTTCTCGTAGAAAATTCTGTTGAAATACCTCTATTAGGAGACTGGGAGCGGACGTGGATAAAAAAAATGCAATTTAGTTTCACTTAAAATACACTTTCGGTACTTATAACATATTATATAAAACACAATTTATTGACGACGCCGACTTTTACTCGCTATTCAAATAAAATATCATAAATATAACAAATATATAACGGCTTTAATATAAAATATCAACCTACGCGTGGAACAAATGCACCCTCCTCCGCATTAAATAAGGTACGCTACTGAATGGATACAACATTTTATTATGTAGGAAGATGTTGATGGATTGTAAAGCTGAACAGCTGATGCTCTACTCCCACGTGTATCAATTATTTATACCTACAGCACATTGCTTATTGACAATAAATTACGCTTTACGCAATATTTTGTTCAATAAATTAAATGCTGCACACGCACGATCAGTCCCCTCGAAGTAAGATGACGTAACTAACAAAATTTAATGTTATGCCATGACCCGCATAGTCTTTAAAATCACTTGTTAAATCACGAGACAGTACAACATCAAAATGTACACCAATTTTTAATTATGTCTCTTTAACAATGAAGCCAAAACAGTAAAAAAAAATAGTGTTAAAACCAGGGCTGTGGAGTCAGGTGTTTTTTCCGGAGGCGGAGTCAGAGTCGGAAAAATCGGAGCAAAATAATGTAAAGACATTGAACAACTATAAACCTATTCATTATATTGATTGGTGTAACCAACGTTTCCTCTAAGCCGAAGGGTTAGCTGCGCGGAAATTTCAAAGACTGCGCGGGGGCTGCGTGGAGGCTGCGCGGACCGATCAAATATTAATTGAGCAACTGTCTTGTAGTCCGCGCCAACCCGGATTGAGTGCGCCGGGGCTTCCCAATTGCTACGCGGCCGCGCCCGCGCGCAGCTTAGAGGGAACATTGGGTGTAACCTACTGGAATGATCTGATAGTATACAGATAAGTTAAGCGGAAATTATTTTTAAAAAGTCGGAGTCGGTTTTTAAATTAAAGCTGACTCCACAATCCGACTCCACAACCCTGGTAAAAACAACACAATGTTTATCAGCAATTGACAGTAATCAATTCTCTATACGAGGCTAAATTTTAAAGGAAGGATATGCGAAAGAACAATTTCCTCGTCATCGAGTTTACATGCGAAAGGGTTTATTTGCACGGTGAGGAAGGAATAATGTTCAAATATAAAGACTTTTTAGACGAATAGAGATAAGAGAATACAATTGCTATCACTGCATATTATATTGACTTTCAAAGACAATAGCTATAAGATTTTTAAAAATGATGAAAAACAACAACACCCGATAACATGTATCACGAAGTCAGCTATTATTAGACAATGTGAGACCAACTAAAATGCACTTCTATAATATTAAGATTCTACTTAAACAACAAGCGATTGGCCAACAAATGATTATTTCCAAGTTCCATCCATCTTTTCATGGTAACTTAAAAAAACGTGCTGAACAACTGAATAACAAGCAGTTCTTGTAGAACGAAACCAGTTGAGTTACCCCAATAGAAAGCACAGCGGGAGCGGATATGATTGTAAAAATAAAGAAGAAATATTTTATTATTTTATTTTCACTGCCTGAGATCTCCATCTTTGATTAGAGTTTTACTAAAAAAAAAATGATCTACTACATGAATTCAATGCTTCATTATTGACTATTAAAAATTCGTATATATTATACAACCTTTCACTTATGAGACTGTGATATTTTATCTCACTTGAGCAACAAGCAAGATTTGACAAAGGGAAATTTGATAGCGAACAATAAACAGTGTTCAAATATATTAAATTATCATTTAGGAATTCGGTACATAACGCAACGTACGTATCAAGAATTTAAAGATATGCATATTTATTTATTGCATCATAAGCATATTTTATCAGAGTCAGCTCGACAGTGGAAATAATCTCGTGTAAATTGTAAACAGGGATTACAAACCGAAAGTTTTGTACCAATAAGTCCAGGATTAAAATCATAAATTCGTGAATATTTTTGAAGATTGCGATATTTTTGTCGTATATTCACTTTGATAATAATGCTGGTCATATTTACAAATGAAGGTTTGGTCATATTTCTAATTATTTTATGCAAAATTAATTGTTCAAAATTTATAAATACTTCTTATTCCAATTGGTGTAAGATCTTATTGTGGTTTTTTGAACAAAATATTAAGGGAAGAAAAGAAAATCCTGAAATTCAGAGTCGGGGTGTAATCTTCTATCATAAATCAGGTAAAATATGGAAAATTCTATCCTTTGTATCGTAAGATACAATGCGATGTAAATAATTCATGTTTGATTGATGGATCACAAGGGTATAGAATCTGTGATAGTAAAGAAGCACTCCCAAATATTAGACAGACTGCAGGGTGTGTGGAATAATAAATACTGATTACAAGGAGAAAATATCTTTGTGACCACTCATCATTTTAAAATCATGATCGCTAAGGCAAATTTTCTCTCGCGGTGAAAAATTCATGGTCTCTTTATAATTACAACAGTAATTGATGATTACAAATGTCTTTAATGGTTTCAAGCATAGTTTCTCAACCTTTTGGGGCCGTGGCTCCTTTTGAGTGTGATATTTTATTGTGGCCCTCATACTTGTTTTGTATTTTTTTTTACCTCTTCCGAGAATTTAGAATCCGAAATCTTCGGAATTTCTCAAAATTAACGCAATGACCTTTTTAGAGAATTTCAAATGCAAAAACACTGCAATTTACGGATTTCGCAAAATTAGTCCGAAGCCCCTCAAAAAATGTACTGTGTCCCCTCTAAATTTTGTTATCTCTGTGGCCAACCGTTGAAAAACACTGGTTTAAACTGTCAATGTTAAAATTGGATAAGTGACAAATTGGAAAAACTTGATTATAATTTGATAATAGTTCTACAAATATCTTTAGAAAAAATATGTGGTACCCGCCGCCCAATCAATATTTTAGAATGCGCTCTAGGATCCAAAAACGTTGGGGACAACTGATCTAGAACCTGATCGATGAGCGGATGTCTTGCTACCGTTCTACGCAGATTCCCCGTGAGAATTTCAGCGTAATAAATGATAATACATTGACATATGGCTAGTGATAGTGTGGTCTCGATTAATTAAGTACTGATGAAGCCGTTAATTTGTAGCATGCCTTTCTAATTGCTATCCACCGTTCGCATTCCATTCGGACATGCGATGGTCAGTAGCTGGTGAAATAATGAATATTTGTTTAGTCTCAGCGTGCTGATTCAGAAGAAACTGTCGGAAAAACAGCTTTCCAACGAATTATATTTTTAGATTGGAAATTTCACAATTATTTCGATGAAGATCTCAGTATCGGCGTCGTTATTTCTCCAACCAGAGAAATAACGACGCCAAAATGTTACTAATAAGATTGGATTTTAAGTATTTTTATTACTTCCATATTATGATTAAGCCGTCCTATTTAACGTTTCTTTTTACCCTCTAAAAACCGGCACAGCCATTTATGCTTTTTCTCAGGGCTTTAATTAAAATTCGAATGGTTAAATATAAATTTAAATCAGATTAAAACTCATCACAGTGTGGGGGAGAATCGACAGAATATTTTCTTCGTTTTTCTTTTCCCGCGACATTTATTTCAAAAGTAGTAAAAGACGTTTGAAAGTCGACAATTAAAACGCGCCATTCTGGCAAAAAAAGTCGTTAAGTGTTATCAAAAAAATCCCTTTCACAAATCTCTATCGTCTGGTCACACTACCCAGATTTTAATTCGCTTTGAAATGCAGAAAAACAATTACGTATATAAACTTCTAACTCTTACTTACCCCATAACTAAATTTGCGTGCATAATTTTGACGATACTTAAACAGTAAATTGATTAATAGTATTTTATTGATAAAGCACACTAATAATCAACCCTTATTTAATTTAATTGATTAATTTAAAATAGCATTTCCGACGAGGCCATGGCGACAACGATATAATATTATGAGCATTTGGAATCCACAAACATAGCTTCTGATGTTTTCAATTATCGCATATATTGTTTGGCGATGCTCAACATACCTATGGCTAAATACCAAATAAAAAATCAGTCTTAATAAATTCACTAAAAGTTGAGTTTCATTTTAATCTCAGTAATATCATTCGTAAACCGAATCGTCGACTTCCCGTATTACTTAAATCACTATGATAAACGAAATTTACAGGTGTATCCCCCTATAATTACGTTCACATAAAAAACAACATCAACACAAATAACCTTTAACGCACGATTAGTGCCAGAGAAACAGACCGAAGAGTTTACCCAGAAAATACATCGATAGGTGACTCGTTAAAGAACAATCTAGCGGTCGCTAAACTCTGGCACGGCGATTAAAAATTGCTTCAAGAGCCAGCTATACATAAATATATTTTCACAAGTACGATATAATTCAGTGAATTAATAATTAATCAACATACATAATGTTCGTCAGATGGGTTTACTAATTTGTTTGGTCGCAATTTTGGTAAATATGAATTTTGACAGTTCATATTTGGCAGTCGTGAAGTATATATATACGTGGCAAATTTATAACGGAAAAACATTCAATAAACAAACGTTTTTAAATCGTTAACACGTTTTATCAGTCATTCATCAGCGATTAAAAAAATACGTGAAATTTTAGGTACAAACGATGTGCCATCAAAACGCCCTATTTACTTATCTTATTTTATTTATTTATCTACTTTAGTGAATGATTTTGAAGAAAGATGGCTCGGTAGGAGATAAAAACAAGCCGACAAGATACGCTGAAAAAATTGCTGCTGCCAAAGAAAGTGTTCAAATAATCTATCAACCTCAATTCTATACCGTACTCAAGAAGAAATTTTGTGGAAAATTATGGATAGTAATTTGCTCTTGTTCCCATTTAAAATTCAACTACCACAAAAATGTCTTCTATAAGACCATTTACGACACCGTACATGTGCCAATTAGATGTTACCGCTTGTTTCTATGGAATTACTGAAAGTAGTAAGCCTTCCCGATGAGCACCCTGTATTTATTTTGATTGTATGTTTTCTGAATAAAACAAGATATTTATTTCCATTATTGACACTGTAAACGCATATATAATTTTACAGAAAGTTTAAGCATTCATTAAAAAAGTATGAGTATTTCATTGGAAAGATTAGATTTTTTCGGCACCTTTTTATAGATGTATAATAAATTTTAGGCAAGATTTTAACATCATAAAGTTTACATAAAAACACATATTTAAATATTATATATATATTTATGTACATATCTATATATTAAGCTCGAAAAGAATATTTTTTCGTAAATCACTCGAGATTTTAGTTAATTTAGTAAAAAAAAAAATCAACCAACTAGACCACAGCGTGCGACAAAGATGTCCTTTTATTAGAGATAATTTGCTGCTTATCGAAAAGCCGAATGAACGTGCAACTGTTTGGAGACTACTGAACTAGACGAATGACAATGGTGGATGTATTATATTATCATAATGATAATAACAACCTGCTGTTGCTAACTACGTGGGGAGAGGATATTAGCATGACGGCCCATCATACAGCTGGTTCATTGAGTAATATAATATCATATCACGTATCTAGTATGTCAAGCAACCAATAGACGTTGAAAATGCTTATCTTATGTAACAATACAATTTTTACCAAAAGGTTAATGACATTTTTTTGAATAACTAACCATCCCGATAAGTTTATCATTTATCATAATATCAACAGCCTATAGTGAAAAGCTCTCTTCTCAACTACCAAAATACATCTCAAATTAAATTTTAATTCCACTTTGAAGTAAACATTTATAAGATACATCAAACATTAAAACTTAAAATCATGAGATTGGAATAAAATAGGAATTTATTTAAAATCCATTGAATGTTCTGATTTTTTTGCGAATGAAAGTGATATAGATATATCTTTTCAAATGCCATCGCGTTTTTTTCTGTTGCGTATTGATTTCCTGTCAAGCTATTTTTAACATAATAAAAGAACACTGAACACCACCGGTTCAAAGCAAGTGGTTGAAACGTTTCCTAGAGTCGTGTCGCCGGAAAAATGCAGCTCTTACTCAGAATTGACGGGGAAAAAAGAGTATATAATAAGTGAGGTATTTCACAAAATTCTCAAGATTCGGGAACAGATTAAATAGGGCTGTGTTCACACAGACTTTAAAGCAGAATATAAAAATCCTTGTAAAGCGTGTTTGATACAAAAGCTTTGCAAAGGCTACCAATATAAAAAAAATACAATAACCTAAACAATTTAAATATTTATTCCATGTCCGCTAGCAGTGCAAAGAGCATTTGAACTTGTAATGGAACATTTCATCGTAATGGATTTAACAAATACATACCTTGTAATTCAGTCGCTCTACCTCTATTTTATGAGTGTCAAATAGGCTTGTTTTAAAAAATGCATGCCATCTACTCACCTTCCCAGTATTTTTGAGTCAATTAGAGTAATCGAGTCTTGGACCGCGCGACTGAGTAAATTGAAAGCCAAACACCGTTTACCACCCAGAACAATAATTAATTGTAAATATTTGAAATCAAACTTATTCAAATTGCCTCTTCAGTCAGGTGGTTGACTTTTTCAAAAATATCTAGAACAACGCACTAAAATAAGGTATTTATTGTTGAATAAAATCGCATAGAAAGGAACGAGTCAATTTAAATACGAAATTATAAGTCATAACGTATCGGACGATAAACAAATGCCCTTATCAACATCGTTACATATGTAGTTTACATATACAATAAAGCGATATCTTTGGTCCGGTAGTTTTATTTCCAAAACCCGTTCAAACAGACGTCGCCCGCCGTGGTCTAGTTCAGTGCTTCCCAACCTGTGGGCCGCGAAATTCAATAGAAACTACAAAAATCTATATATTTAAGTCTATCAAATCGGTGTTTCCCATATCGGGGGCCGCCGGATTGGATAGAAATTGGATTCTGGGGGAAAAGTATAGCAAATCGAGGATTTCAAATTCGTCGGTGAGCTAAAAAAAAAACGAGTTACGGAGACAATTGAGGAGGGCCGCGGATTATTTTTTTAGATTTAGGGGGCCGTGGAAAGAAAAAGGTTGGGAAGCTCTGGTCTAGATGGTTAGAGCTTGCTCTACCGATCAGGTGGGACTGGGTTCGATTCCCGGTAAGGTCAATGGCAAATTTGATTTTTTTCAATTTTAATTTGAGATCTAAGACATGGGTGTTTGTAAAGTCGATTCTCCTTGAGTTAATCTTATGTGACTTTCAAAAATTCTCATTGAGTATATCTCGTATGATCTTTCAACTTCAAAATATTTGACGCATTAGCGTAAGCTGTAATGTCATTTTTTTTTAAAGAGGTCTTGATAATATAAAACTGAGTCGATTGTATAGGAAATATGTAGTAGATGATAACAGAAATGTCATTTTGTAGTTGTATTTATAAAAAAACCGAACGGGAAAGTCCAAAACCGCAGTAAAAACATTAAAGCGATAATGTATGTCGAAGTTGAAACTTGCACCAACATAATTTATAGAACGATTTTTTTTTAAATATTGTTTACGTTTTATATACATGCTCTTGGTGTATACAAAAGGATTCTCACATTGTATTTTATAATTTTGCAGCGTTTCAAGAAAAAAGGAGTAGATCTTAAATCATATAAGTCTTCCGCATAGCTAAGAGACGGAGAGAAAGAGAGAAGTGCATAGAAACAGAGACTTTGGCTAATGCTCTTGAGCCACTATTGGCAATCATTTGAAATCGTTAAAATGTAAAACTTAAGATTTAGTTCTACAAATATTATATGAATTGGTTGTCAGTTAAGCTAAATTCTCAACGTAGTTGAAACAATATCATTTTACAGCTCAAACCAAATATTTCACATTAAATAATTTAAATGCAAATTTAAGCTTTTAAGTGCGATATATGTACGAATTCGTCATTGTCACAATGTATACAACTAAATACATTTTCTATGAAAGGATGTAAGCTGCAAATGCCAAATTAGTATCTAAATTTAGCTTTTAAGTTTAATTTAAAATGGAAGGGAATGTGGAAGTTCAAAAATAAAATAGGGTGTACAAAAAGGTGTTTCTTAAAATAAATTAAGTCAATAAAACACCACTTTATTAAAAGGTTGTAGGTTGTGTATACTTCATTATTATGACTATAGCCCCAAATCATCAAAAAACGTTTTTTGCGTCTTCTGCTTTCCAAATTCGATATGTAACCTGTATACACGTAATTATAGAAAGCACGTTCATAACATTTTCCATGGATCAAGAAGCGTATTTAATATTTATTAACTAGTTTATAAAATAACGTAGGTAATTGAATACCTTTGGCAAAATCCGCTATCTAGCGACACGTGATGGCGGGTGGTTTTTTTTACCTGAGATCCAAGTGACTGAGCGATTGCAGGGATCCGATTGTGTCAGGTACATTTCTGATCGCATTGTGGTACAGCAGGAGTCTTTCGAGAAATAAGAATGCTGTCACTTCATCGGGCACTTCACCGAAACGGTTCTTCGAGAGATCTGAAAGCAACGAAAACAAAAATACATTAATTTATGTATGCATACTTGGTTTTTATTTCAAATACTAATAAGCTAGATTTTATTAATTACACGAATGTTTGTAAATATGTAATTAAATATTTTTTCCTAAATATAGGTGTCACTTTAGACCGCTACACTCACCCTTAAATGTATTCATAAAAAAAGCTTTTATGTCGTACATATATTGTTTAATTAATGTTAAGTATCGTTGTGAATATTTGTAATGATTCCATTAGAAGTATGTAGGTAGGTGCTGGGAGAGTATTATTATTTTATTCCACGAAGGCTATCAAAAATTGTATATAGAGTGCTCAGTTGCTTCACCACTAACAACGTGATGAAATAAAAAATATAAACGTTTTCCAAGATATTCCGCAACAAAATTAATGCCAAGTACATTTTTTAAAATCGCCAGGAATCGCATTTAGTTAATGTCGGCTCTAGTATGTATTGAGAACCTATTCGGGTACCCGTATAATATGCAATGTATACATTTTCGCCGAATACCGAATGGACTCTCAACTTAATATAATATTAAACCATGTCGCAGATGTATTTTTAGACTATACATACACAACTAATCGACAACTTTAGTCATCTAAGCAGGAACCCATTTTTCATAATTTGCAAATTGCAACAGATGAACAGTAGATGTTTCATCTTCATTTTTCATATAACTATTGTGAGCGTTATTTTTTCCACTCCAAACTAAAGAATCTAAAAATCTTTTACTACTAATTAAATGCCGGTTGCCTGGTCGACAGGTCAACGTCGCTGACTTCAGTTTCGGAGATCACAGGTTCGAGGCCACTGATATGGACAGCATTCATAGATTATTATTTTTAATCGATTTATGAATTTCTGTTCGAAGACAAGAACGTATGTGAATCCCCTCTCCCACACATCCAATCCTAAAAACGGATATTAGCAAGAGCGAATATCTAACCACTATTCCTGTCTTAGCCCTATCTTTCTATCCATACTCTATTTGGTAAAAATAAAGGTTGAGCAACTGATTAACAAGAAGTCAACATTTCTGTTGTCATAAGTCCATATGCTCCACAGTGGGAGCGGATAAAGTAAAAGAATAATAGATTGGCTTGAATTTTAGTAAACCGTCTTTTCAAAATACCTCAAAATAGAAAAAAAAATATGACTTACACAATATGCACACGTTCCCAAAGACGGTGAACTACATATATCCTACAATTTAAAAAAAAAACCAAACAATCGTCAAATCCTGTTTATACAATATCATACAATTATTTACTTTGCCAGAAACTGACTCGCTGTATATTTTACTCCTCATTTATGAGCATCGTGGTCATCTTTGTCGCCCTGCAAGTTTCACTTCTATTTTTTTAATATTTCAAATAAAAAAATACTCTGATATTGATATCTGAAAGTACCCGACTATTTGGACTCGAGCAGTCCGACATCACTAACGCCATGCCCAACAGAATGAGAGTTGTCATCGATCGACAGTTAGTAGTGGCTCGCCAAAATGAGTTCTCGCAATTTGTTATTTGCTTGTGCGGTGACATTTAAAGGTGACACACATACGTCGATAACTCGGAAAAGCTGCTAGGGCGGTTTCATAAAAACACAAACTCGTCCACCGGCCTTCTTTGACTGGTAGAAATTATTATATGCGAGAAATTATCTATAACATGCTGATATGATCAAAGAAATTCATACTTCCAGATGTCGCATACACAGCGCGTACATGGGTCCAGAAGTTACGGCATCAAATATTTAATAAAACAATAATTTAGTATAGTACTTCCAAAATTTGCGATGTAGTTTTATGATACAATACTATCAACGAAGCCATATAAAAGAATCCTCATTACTATTTTTAAAGTATTTCATCGATTCAGTCATAAATCAGTAAATGTATAACAAAATCTGACAGTGAGAGGAAAATGAAATTAACCTTTTGACTAATAACTTAGTTTATAATGACAGTGAAGCACATAATTATTCGTGATTTTAAAACAACGTGTCATCATTTTAGGGATCAGCATTTGACAAAAATATGTTCATAATTTAGATGTTTTTTTTTTCATTTCGAAAAAGGGATGTCTCGGTCAGTATAAAATATATTTAAAAAAAAAAACAATCATTGTCATATAATTGTATACGGTAGTGATAATAAAGTCCTACGTCATAATCCGTTATGAGAGTCACCCAGGCATTACAATAGCTTTCAGCTGACTTGATAATTAATACGCAGGAAAGAGGGAGATTTAGCCCGGAAAAGCTCGCGATGCGGACATCAATCCAGTTATATTTTTAATAGCAAAACGTCCGTGTGGCTGTCAGACGAGCCGTCAGTCAATGTCAAATCTAGCTAACTACCATTAAAAAATATAAACAGGGGATTGAAAATTCGACACTTTCCCAACTTTCGGTTATTTTGCATAACGAAAAATCACCACACCGGTTTACTGGTAAATTAACCGGATTTTTGTTTGAAATAAAAACGCACTTTCACTTCATTAATAGTGGTGTTTTGTAGCTGATTTTGCTTAGGCTGTATTTTATTATCAGCAGAGGGCTGTGGAGTCTGGAGTCGTGGATTTTTTTTAGAGTCGGAGTCCAAAAAATCTTACGACTCGGACCCATTATAGATATATATTTAATGATGTGTATTCAAACCACAAGAGTCCATAGTGTTGCCAATGCATACTATGCTGACTAAAATAGATTTAATGGTATAAATATAAAATGAAAAATTATAAAATAAAGCAGGAGTCAGAGTCATCTTTTTTTACCTGACTCCACAGCCCTGATTATCAGTCTACATTACCAACACTGGAACTCTTACTTAACAGGATCCTGGTCACAACATTTCATACGCCAAAATCTTCTTCGACAGGACTTTTTTTATAGTGTGTTAGGAATACCCCTTAATTTAAAAATACATAAATTTGCGAATAACACCGCAGTTTTCTATTAAATTTGTAGTGTTTCTTATTATAAAGATAATTTATAATAATATATTTGTTTTATTATTGATATATCTACCAGAGTTGAAATAACCGGCTAAATCATTTTGAAACGAAGGATATCGCGCAGTCCCTAATGGGTACGTCGAATCGGCTATACATAATAATGTAATTTGACCGCATAATTCCTTTGATATTCATACCCAAACCACACGCCATGTAAACAAACAAAGAGCTTTCATCAAAATTGCTAAATTGATAACGACAGAGACGCAATGCCTGACTAGAAAAAAAAGTAATTGTTTTACGAAAAAGTGCCATCAACAAATAAATATCGTCTGTACACAGAATTCTGTTGTGTTTAGTACAGCTACTTACTGTATCTACGTTATCATGGAATGCGAGAAATCGGTCAAAACTGTTTGGGTTTACTGTCTATACAAAATCATTAATTCCTTCGGTTCTCTGCATAAATATAAACAAAAATACTCATACCAGGCTTTGCTATATGATTACTGAATTAATCCCAAATATAGATGCACACAATTATTGATACTTGTATGAAACATCAACTCGGATAATAAACGTGAGCACTTCCTACTACTGTGTGCCAATAACTTGGCAAATAAGGTTCAATAACATTCAACGGTATCGGCAGCCGTAAACGATAAGCGTTGCTAGTATACTCATAATGTTACGCATTATGTTAATATGAAAATTTACGGTTTTTCAATAGGATAAAGTATTTTATTGTTATGGAAGAAACGGGATAATATTTACATTCAGAACTTGGCTAACAGAATTTGAAAACATTTGGACATCTTCGGAGTGCGAGAAAATTTGCATTTAGCAAATAAAATAAATGATAGAAACACGTGTAAAAAATGCAATGAAATCTAAGAGAAATGGAGAAACAGCCAATACAAATTTCGAGTGAATAATTATATTTATTTAAGATAACATTTTGAAACTTCAACGAAGAAAATGAATACTTTATGTATGGCAAGATAGTTATTCGTTCTCGAAATATACCAACTTAGTTTTTTTTATACAGTGTATACGATTGACTCGTTATTTAAACAGGTACGTTTGTTACGGAAGAACCCTTCGTCGATTATATGAATTATCTTGCTTGGCTCAATCAAACAAATTCAACCCTTGTGTAATACGGTACATCTACAACTAGGATTCGGTATAGCACGTTTGGTGACTACTTGGAGGTATTAGAAAAAACATTAATTGTTAAAAATATTGCATGTATGATTTCAGTTAATGGAATCAAACTAAATACAAAAATGAATATAGAAGAAACTAACTTTTAGCGAATAAGGAAATACTGACAAATTTTATTATTATTTTTTACATATCGACTGATGGTTTTTGATACAACGTCAATATTTTCAAATATCGTAAACTTCTATGTTTTGTCAGTAATAACCCGGGTTTCGCCAATTGAATGCCCGAATATACCGCAATGTGATCAGCAACCCGGGTATTCAATGACAAAACGTACGGAAGTGTACATCATTTTAACGATCCAACGACATTGTAGCGAAACACTTTGTAGTTAATATGTGTAATATTGTAAGCCGCACGACCATTTCGTGGATCCATTCTAGGACAGCCGATACCTTTAGCAAAAAAACAAAAAGCGGTTACGCAACGGCTAAGTACGCTGCATTACAACAAAAAAAAAAGAGAATGAATAGTCGTAGAAAACGTGGAGACACGCAGCCGGATCACTCACAATGGAATTACTAAATGGCGTGCGACAAAGCAAAAGTGCAGGTAATTGATCATCATCATCATGAGCATCATGACTAGCGAACGAGTGAATTGATTCGTCGTCCGCGAAGAGCGGAAAATGGCGATCATAATTGGAGCGGCTTGCGTAAATAAACAAGCGAACGAGATTCATTTATTGCGTCAGAACGAGCTTGGTAGAAGGTCGGTTGATGGCAGAGAGCAATGGAAAACAATAAAAGTACATCAAGTTCATGCAACATTCGAGTACCGAAACGTAGAAAATAGGATCGAGGAGCGACGGAATACAAAGTGACCCCCAGACAAATTTGCATTGCATTTATTGAGGTATCACTGTAGATTGCATTAAATATCAACTAGATATTATTGGTATTTAGCGAATGGTTGTAAAATAATAATTTTGCAATGTGAATGCACCCCATAGGAACTAGAAGGTTAATATAGAAGTTAACATATCATTGAAAAACAGTATGTACAAGTAAATTAAAAAACGAGTCTAAATTTGCTAAACAATTCAGCACCGTAGACTATATCGATCTCTTGGCGATACGTATATTCAAAAGTTAAGCGAATTTTACCAGAGATAACCAATATAAACTGGTTAAATTAGACAAAATATTAAAAAACGATTCTAAAAATATTTTTATTTGATAAATATTTGCATGTATTTCATAAAAACGCACATAATACGTAATTATCACCAGTTTTATAAAATTGTATATTTAATACAGCGACTAGGAGGAAACGGAAAAATCTACTTAATGCCAGCAGTAAGCAGTACGTGCTAAATGATGCCGGTGTGAAAGTTTAAATATCAAAATACTTATACGGTACATTGCTTAAAACTTCGATAAAATATTGATTTCAATTCGAAAGGTGAGAACAGTAACAAATAATCGGTTGCTAATGATGATAAATGCTACCCAAGATTTATCACCACGTAATTGATGGATGGGCTGCAAAAAGAATTCAAACAAAGAACGAATGGAATAAAATCTGAAAGTTTTTTCGACTGGGAACACATTCATAAAATACACTGTACTAGAGGTCTGCACGGGCCGAAATTTTACAAAATTACCCGGCCCGGGCCCGAGTCTAATACCACAATTGTTACCCGAACCCGACCCGAAGCCCGGATTTATACTCAACAGACCGAAAAAACCCCGCTTTTTACAAATTTACAACAATTTACGATTCTCTATAGAACTAGTAATAATTAAAATCATCATGGCTGACTTATGACACGAACATAGTCTGAAATATTTTTCTGAAGAATAAATTCCTTACCCGGGCCCGGCCCGAGCCCGAATCTCAATTTAACTCGGAATTTTAAGGTTCGATTGCTGTCGACGTAAATTTCTTTATTCGATTTAACATTTTATTTGTGTCATGTCTGTCTTTCCCCGGGAGGCTATTGCAAGTAAAATTACAAAATAATCAGACACATTCGCAATAGGGCCTACAATCCCGAGATCACGACCAATTTTCCGATCCCGTAATCCCGGAATTTTGGAATTCACTATAACACGTTTAATTGGCTAAGAATTATTATAAAGCGCTAGAGTCGCAAAATTTTCGGAGCGACTTAAAAAAAAGCTCTCACTTTTTTGAATATCTGTGGAAACAGTCAATTCGCAAACACCACCAATAGCATCCAACATATCCGTGCCAATATGGTATGTACAAATATGAATAGATGTATTGACGATGATGGAAGATCTACCGATGTAGTAGTGTAAGACTTCACAATACAAAAGTAACGACATATCAATAAGAGAGGCCAACCCAAACGAGCCCCCTAGGCTAAAATGCCGTGCTTGGATGGAGCACAATACGAGTATGTACAACATTTATCCACCCCAGACAAGGGAAAAAGAACATTAGACGCCTATAGAGTTCGCCGACGTCTACCAGTTGCCGTCTGCGACGCGGCCAGACGTCGGAGGAGCATTGCCCCGTACGACGCGGTAGACATGGAAAATAAACTGCAATTCGCAGTGAGATATATGTGCACAATAGTCATTCATCTACCGGGCTGAAAGCGAACAGACGTCTGAAAATGATTAAAAACGTAAAATTGCAATTTCAAACAAAGTCAATTGAAAGTGAAGAATTAATATCCAGCGGCATGGTCTAGATCGGACATTTCTTGCCAGAACAAATCGGAAAAAAAATCACTTTGTGCCGACTCGTACTCAAATACGACATACATATCGACTGTAGAAAAGAAAAAGGACGTAACCCACAGTTTTGTCAAAACAACTTTCAGTTCAAGTATCAAACTTGATACACGTTCTATAAAAAGAATGTAAGCTGCCACTGCCAAATTAATATCGGAATATGTCAACTAAACACCAGTTTAGAAGTCTCCGTGCACTTCAACGTTATGTATATTTCATAATTTGCATATATGGCCCAAAATCATCAAAACGCGTTTTTTGTGCCTTCTGTAAAATTTGCTATGAGTGTGTGTTACGTCCTTTTTCTTTTCCACAGTCGATATGGAAAATATCTAAATTTTAGAAGTATAAACGTTAATATATTTCTCTCATGTTTTATCATATAATAAAAAAAAAAAAACATGTGAGAACGAGCTGACAACATTTCATGAATTCGATTATAAACAATTGATATAATTATATCATTATTTTCATTACGAAATGATTGTCTGTTAGATTTATGGAAAGCTGAACCATGAATATATTTTGATAAGTGTAACGAGTATCATAACGAAATATGTCCGCTGTCATAACGGCCACTTACTCTTCTACATGCGTATCTGTATATAGAATCAATGTGCAGATATGCATTTGATATGATTGCACAGGAAGTATTAAAGTATTTATCTCCAACAACTTTCACTGCGACCGCACAAAAAAAAGATGCCATCGCAAACCGATAGATAGTGAAACACAATCAGATCGTGAATACAGACTTTGAAAATTACTAACTGAAAATCGACTCTGTAAAGTTGAAATACAATATTCTGTTTTATCTTCAATTTGGGAAACGAATACGAACATCGTATTGGTCTTCGAAGTAAGGCCCACATTTCTTAATTTCACTTGGTAGAAAAAACTCTAATACAAGAAATAACAATCATTTTTTACTCTTCAAAATTTAAACCTTAAATCTGACAACCGACGATTAAATATTTAAGTTGTTAATGAAATAAAAAATCTACATAATATGAGTTTTTGAGAGATGTAGTGGGCTAAGCAACAATATGGTCAATCTTTTCTATTTGACTTTGAAGTTCAATCATTGCTTTTATTTAGTATTTCTGCGGACTTCATTTTCTTTTTTTATTTTAGGAAGAGAACAATATTGCAGTACGTTTTTACAACGTGTAGAATATTATATCGCATCAATGTCAATGTTTCTTCGAATACCAATTGGCAATCACCTTTCAGGGCTCATGTGTAGTTTTTATTTTTTAATGACAACATTTTCATGCTCTTATGTTTCATTATAGGTGTGTATATTCATATAATGGGTTTTAAGCATTCAGTATTTTCCTAACGGAAAAATAAATGGTCCACATTCAAGATGAAATTCTTAATTAATAAACTTTCAATAACGATACATGCCGCTAATTAAAAGTATCATTACTGGAAATGATCTAGCTAAAAAATCTGTAATGTAAAGTCTTAATCATATATGTAATTAATTCGAGGGGGCGTCCAAATAGGTTTAAGCCGATTTCACACACATACTATTAGGTAGTACGATTTAAATGTACAGGACACGAAGCATATTGATGTTTCTTCAGAAATTCCATTAAAGTGGTACCAACATTATCGCATTAACCAAAGCTAGTTTGTACACTGACAAGCAAAATATACTAAATAAAGTTCATCGAAATTTTCAATAGAATATTTTATAATACGCTGATATATAAATGTTTCTATTTCGATACTCTTTAAGATCGTTATCATAGGAAAATCAGATCTTCAGATACTAACATGTGTTATACCATTAATAATGCTCTTAAAATTGTTCGGATGTTGTGTTACGTTACACTGATAACATCAAACATTTTCCCATTTGTTTTATGAAGCCAACAAGACAGCTTATATTGGAAAATTTTCATGGCGCCGCCTCTTATGGTGAACACTGACGAGCCCGAAAAATGATATTTTCCCATTAAAAGTTCAGCTCATGCTATAAACCAAGACCATTAAAGTCAAAATCGAGTGAATTATGTTCGTTTGACGACGAAATTTGGATATTCGAAGACGTCAAACGATAATAACTTACCTCTAAATTGCCCCTTTTTAAGTTGATGATGTCACAAACACAGCATGAAATGGTAAAATTACAAAGAAAACAAAACAAATCAAAATGTTTTGCAGAATGACAGGATTTCGAACAGTTCGGAAGTTCACCACGTCCAAATGTAGGTATATGTATATACTTTTTAAAATTAAATAATATGTAGTTTGAATTGCAAGTATATTATAAAACAATATTAAATATACAATTCTAGTACTCTATAATCAAGTTCTAGTAAATCTATTCCATCAGAATTGGACGTATATATTAATAAATATTTGCATAATGCAAAAAGATACAATCATTCTGTGAGTAAATAATTGAAGGTTCAACAGTAAGTTAATCTTAAAAAAATACTTAATTTTATATTGTGTAACGAAGCCGGTCACAATCTTTATTAAAATAATGTGAAATTAGTACATACAAATAATATTTCTTATGAAAACAACAGAAGGTATAACGAACAGACTAGGGCATCCAATCCCGGGATCCCGTTCAATTATCTGATCCCGAAATTCCGGGATTGAGATGGCTGCGATCCCGGGATTTCGGGATTGAGAAATTTTGAGCAAATTCTCGAAATTTACACGAAATTGGCAAATCGGAGATTTCAAATTCCTCGGTGAGCTAAAAAAAAAAAAAAAACGAGTTTTCGTGAGATTCTGGGAAAAAGTATACCAAATCGGAGATTTCAAATTCCTTTCGGAAAGTTGTAATGCTTTCCGTTAATTTAAATCAATACTAATAATGAACGAGAGCTTTTTGAATAAAGTGTAAATGAAACTCAATAAATTATTGTTCAAAACTACTATACACCAATAATGATCCTACGTGGTCGAGTAGTCAACATCGTTGGCTTAGAATAAGGATGTCACGGGTTATTGATTGATCTTTCAATCAGCTTATGGATTTCTGTACGAAAGCATGAACGTATTCCCCCTACCACTCATACTATTATAAAAAACGGGGCGTATCGAGAGCGATTAGCTATCCACTAATCCTACCATAGGCCTATCTTTCTATCCCTACTATATTTGGAAAAAAAAGTGGTCGAGCAACTGAACAACAAACAGTTCTCGAAGAAACTCTTCAGGTGAGATTAACTAAATAAATAGTCCATATGCTCTACATTGGGAGCGGACATAATTTTAAAAAATCGTGATTAGTAATCATATGGTATCAGTTTGATAGGAAATACATTTTTATGTTCAAGCTTTATTTCAACAGAAAATATTTTCATTTCTACTTACTATAATGACTTCGTAATTATCATTTTGACATTACAAATATACCTACATATTTTTGAAACTTAGTTCATACACCAATGGTAATAAATTATTGTCGCCAAAAATAGCGTATTTACAGAATGCAGTCTATAATGCAAACGCCATTTTGTATGCATGTATCCAGTGGCGAATGAAGCAATTGAGGGGCCTCAGGTGCAATATAATTTTAATGACCTTTTCATATGTAAACCGAAAAATAAATGCATTATATTTAAAAATAACAGAACACTATTTTGTGCTTATTTCACAATTAATTTATTTTTATCAGGACTTGTTCAAGTCATCACGAGCATTTTCGACTTGTGACAGTTGAAAATGCTCGCGGTGAAATCTTGAAACCTGTTTTGATTAAGTTTAGAATAAGAACAAAAGAGTGATTCATTATTTTTTAGGGTATTTATTATACCCATACTGTATGAGTTTATATTATGTATGAGCCATACATAATATAAACCAATAATAATGTCTTATGTGCTACTTTACTATAAAAAATGCAGTGGACTTACACTACAAGCTAGGATAAATAATCTTAAAATAAATCGATTTTTTTGTCTAAAAAAATATTAAAACAAATTTGACTCGACACATAATATATTCATAATATTTAATATAACCAATTTTATTTAAGTACACCCCTGTAAGGTAAAAACAATAAGTCATGTAAATGGCGCCAAACAAAACGTAAAATAGCATATTTATGACTGCTGAAGTGTGTTGACATTGCCGATTTTCGCTATTATTTAGGTGAGTTGTCGTATGTAAAATTTATTATTTTTTCAAGGAACAAAACATTCCTTCGAGCTGATTACATATGCTTAATCATAATGGAAAATCAAATAAAATCGAGAAGTCAGCTAATTATATACCTCATCGATCAGAGTAGTTTCACATTTGACTTAAATTTGTATTAAATAATGTCATATAAACAGAAATCTTTAATATAATGTTTAATTATGTATATCAATATCGATTTCAAATGAAACGGGAGCTCAAATGCATGAATTGCAAGAGGATTTAGTAGCAAGAATGTATTTTTCCAAAGATTTCTGCGAATTTAATATAATTTGTATTTCCGAGGTCATCATTGCTGTTTGTTTGCAATTGGAAATAATAATCATGACATTTTGAAACAATCAATGGAACACTTTTGTACTTATTCCGGATATTGTTGTTACTGGAGTGCTATATTTGCAATTTCTAGTCATTGTATTTGAAACTATAATGAAATTTTGGATGTCTCGTGAAATATATTTCAAATAAAACCGCAGTTTTCTCCGACGATGGAAAACATGAAATTGTATAAGCTTCATTCATAACTAAAATTAGCCAAAATGCAGACTACGGCAGTTTACTTATTAAGAGTGTTTTTATTTGGTTACGCGTTGGAATGATGGGTTTCTCTCGTCAATGCGCAAGAAAAATCCTACCATCACCCAAACGATTAAAGTCACATTTAATCGGTTTATTACCCGACAGTTTTGAATTTCGGAATGATCATGAATGGAGACCCTTAAGGTTTACTCCCATACCACTACGAATATATTGTATAATAGATAGGGCTGGCATTACCGGTAAATCGAAGAAAATTGACTTTCAGTAGATACCGATAAATTAGAAAATTAACCGGTAATTACTGAAAATTATTTAATAGCGAATTAGGAACAAATACAGGCATATTATAACAAAAAAATATTGCAAATATGCATTGGGTATGAAGAGTTTTATTTTTCAACTCTAGAAACATTAAAAGACCCATTGTAATCGTAATTGGTCATACAGATGAAAATTATAATTTTGATTCAATACTTTTGTAGTTAGTCGATATGTTATTTTATTAGTAGAATTTTAAAAAAATATATATAATCAAATATGTTAGTATTTATAATAATTATATTATACTAATCCATATCGACTGAGGAAAGGAAAAAGGACGTAACCCACAGTTTTTTCAAAATAGCTTTTTTTCGATAATCACAATGTATCAAACTTGATACACGTTCTATCGAAAGGATGAAGGTTGTAAATTCCGAATTAGTATCTTAAATTAGCTTTTAAGTTTGAAAAAAGATGGGCTTGTGAAAATTAAAACCAAGAAAAAAGACTGAAAAAAAGGTTTTACCTAGACAGTTTCTTTAATTAATATTAGATTATGTTAATTCAACGCCAGTTTAGAAGTCTCCGTCAACTTCCAGGTTGTGTATATTTCATAATTTGCATATGGCCCAAAATCATCAAAACACGTTTTTTGTGCCTCCTGTAAAATTTGATATGTGTGGGTTACGTCCTTTTTCCTTTCCACAGTCGATATGGAAAATATCTAAATTTTAATTAACTACTTGTCTAATATTAATTAACAAATTACTTAATTAATATTAGATAAAGTCGATTAAAAACCAGTTTATCAGTCAACCTGCACTTCAAGGTTGTGCATATTTCATAATTGGCTTTTGACCAAAAATTACCAAAAAACGTTTTTTGTCCCATGTAAAATTTTATATGTGTGGGTTACGTCTTTTGCCTTTCCCACAGTTGATATTTATGTAGTATGTATGACTCTGACGACTTAATCTTAGAAACAATTAAAAATATTTCAGTTTCAATCTTGGAAATAGTCTTTTTTTCTTTTACCGGTAAATTGCAAGCCCTATTAATAGATCCAAGTAGGCATACATACTTTATGTACACGGTGTGTTTATTTTTTTATTAGGGATGGTCGTTAGAGGCAGAGAAATGTCAACATTTCCGCATTGGGTCGTATAAATGCTCAATCTAATGTACGACTAGCCACTACAGGAATCAGCGAAAGCATTTATTGTCTGGAACATTTTTTTTAAATTTTAACGCTTATACGCCGTCGTCACGTAAATTCGACACCATTGTCGGAAAATGAGTGTGATTTCCATAATGCCAACATATCGACTATGAAAAGGAAAAAGGACAGCCCACACATAAAAGAATATACAAGAGGCACAAAAAACGTTTTTTGACGATTTTAGGCCAAAGACAATTAAATATTTATTTATTATTCTTTTGTACGTATTTCCACTTTAATTTATCACGATCAGGACCGGTTTCGCTCATGGCGAGAATTATCAACTGATGGGAACTAGAATTTAACAGTGTTATTTATACAAAACAAATTGAAATAAAAAAGGTTTAATAAACAATTGTCATTGAAAATCATTTACAAACTACAGTACAAATTATGAATAAGTGACTTTAAACTAACACACATTAAAATGTTTAACACCTCTAACATGCAATTACAATGATCATCTTTTTTATTTAAAGTCGTTTTGTATAAATAATATTGTGTATTTCTTAATAGTAATCCCTTACCACCAAGTATTGACAACGAACACCCTAAAAGTGAAATATAAACAACCTAGTAGTGCAGTGAGATTTACAAACCGGTGTTTAATTGACTTAATCTAAGATTAATTGATGAAATTCTTCAAGAAAAACCAAACCTGAAGACTAAATTTAGATACTAATTCGTCATTTGCAGCTTATATCCTTTCGATAGAACGTGGATCAAGTTCTATAAATTGTGATTATCGAAAAAAAGCTGTTTTGAAACACCTGAGAGTTACGTCCTTATGCCATTTCATGCAAACATTAATAAAACAGCATTTTAAAGCTAACCATACAGCCAAAGGGAGAATTGGTATCACAACTCGTAGTATAATCTTCCATACAAACATCCGAGAGTTAGATAAAACGACGCATTTCCATCACCTATCAGTTAGTATTACATTCTTATCTAAACTTCCAATGCCACTAAATCGCTCGACATACCAATATATCGGAGATTTATTAAACACTTTCACATCAAAGGGCTCCCTTTTTACTTTTCCCGCAGGAAGTTGTAGTAGTAAAATCAATACGTGCACTGCAGCCGGCTATCTCTAGCCCCGCAATATCATGAAAAGCTTTTTCTACCCGTTTCAATGCGGTGGGTGTGCATTTGCTAGAACGCAGGCTGCAGCCCCACGCCCCGCGAGGGGAAAGTGTCGTGAAAATCGCCGAAGGGATTCAATTCAATCCAAAGGAAAGACATTCTCTTGCAGCACAGTTAAGAAAATTGAACGTTGAAGGCGATGATGAATAGTTCAAAATTTACGGTCATAAGTATAAAATGATTTGTATTATTTCAATACCGAAATACAACTGAAAATAGCCGACTAATTTAGAGGAGCTTGGGATCAGACACGCCCAAATTAGAAAATTTGATTGTAGATTATCATGACCTTTTCGCTAACCGCGAGCTTTATCGTTTGATGAAATATAAAACTATACAGGGATATTTATACAAAATTAAGTAATTTCTATTTTTTAGATTGACATACTAAAATGAATTAAAAATCTATTTTGTACATGCAGTGTTGTCACAATTAAAAATGGTAGTGTTGCCTTCCGGCGGCGCAATAATATCGCATTACCGAATCTAAAAAAATTCGTGTCACCACTCCTCAAATATTCGTTGGTCGTAGATCGAATTACCAGAGTGCTTGATGCAGCGACCGCAACGAGGAACGAAAATAAAACGGGAATAGTTTTTCTTATTACAGGAGGGAGAAAAATATTATGGACTGTAGAAAAATGCGATGGTCTTGGACAAAGTCGCTATTAAGCGCACTGCAGTTATTTTCGTCTGAATTTTGATGGTTATAGTTTGTTGGTTCTATATATAGCAGTTACGACGTACGTTAAAAGACCCCTTGTGGTTTTTTCACAACATGGACGATTTCAATGACGGTATTGTTGAAAAGACTATGATCCTGATAATACGCATATAAATTAAAAAAAAAAACAATATCATTAAAATACACTACCACAAGGTTTTCCTTTATCACAACTTTTTATTCAACAATTATTTTGATAATAAATAAACATTATCGATGTTTGTTTATAATCAAAATAAACGTCACAATCTATTTCGTCCCAATAGTTGTAAATCGTGAAATTTTATAGTTTGTTTTATTTAAAGGATTTTAAGTAGTTAATGTCAATAAATTGTCGTCGCGTTGTCATCTGAAAAACTGCAGTATTATCGCGGATACAAATCTGCCTGCATCATCTATTGTCGTCTTGAGCACAACCAAGATCACTTATCTTCACCACAAGTCAAACCTGCACTAAGCCAGGTATATGCATCGACTTGCCAGATTAGATACACAGTGTTTTGCGCGCACTGGACTTGGTACACCGTCACAATTATTAAACATTTCAAGTGCTACACCTCACTCTGAAATTTCGTGTTTTCCAGGTAGTCAGCCTTATCAAGAAGAATACAGTGTATCTCGATGTCCTAAACAACTCAATACTCGGTTTAATTAAACACTATGTTTGTAAACAACTGTCTTGTATATTTACATGCCGCCATAAAACAAATTACTACTACGTAATATTAAAAAAATCGATTATCACGCGATCATGGAAAAGATGTACACGGTTCAGTATTTGCTGGGTGGGTATCAGTACGATAAATTATATGATATTGTTAGTAACAACCCGGGAACGACATCACACCGAGACGATTGACCGAATGGAAAAATGAAATGACAGAATTATTGAATGGCATTTCATTTGACGGTGAGACTATCAATTTAAACTTCGAAAACTGCGTGCATGAAGCGCATGATCTTGACACATTTCGCCGCATGATTGATTGTACGACAGAATAAAACTTCACTATTAAACACTTCGTAGTGCCACTTGTTTGTGTTCATAAATGTGACACGCGCATCACTTCTAACATACGAATAAATCCCTGCCATAACTGTACCGCTTATAATGATATCAATTGAGTATTTGTACAATATGTATCTTATTATTAATACCATAATTATTTTCTTTATGATTGGTTAACTCTGAAATATTACATTTTCGGACACAAATATTAAAATTGATAAAACTCAAATGAGGATATTGTTCATTTATGAAGCCTTATTGGAGCGAATGTATAAATATATTTAGTGGGGTGTTGTTAGAAACTGAGAAATCTTAAAATACGAAGTATTATACTTAATACCGCTCAAACTGAATTCTTTAAAAATATACAAAAACGGGGTACACGGCAGGGGATTGTGAAGACTGACTATAGGCAGTGCCGGCACGAGGTAATTTGGCGCCCTAGGCAATCATTATCGGCACGCCCCCTTTTTAACAAATGATCCAATTTTTTTTGAAATAATAAAAAAAAAATAAGTACGGATCATAGAAATATTTTTATATACATCCATGTCCGCACCCAATAAGAAGCATATGGTCTCTTAATGAGGTGCATATCATTAGAAGTTTTTCTACGTGAACTGTTCGTTACTAAGCCCTTCAGCCTCTATTATCCAATTATATCAACGAAAAAATTTAACCGTCAAAATAAAATAAACCTTTTTATTAGAGTACATCAAAATAATTTAAACACTCCATTTACGCGACCCCTAATGGCTTGCGCCCTAGGCGGTTGCCTATTTCGCCCGTATGGTGGCGCCGGCCGTGACTATATGCCATCCTTCCTACTCTCTATTTTAAGTGTCACCCTTCCAAGGCAGTAAATAAGACAGGAACTAGTAAAGCTGAAAATAGCAATGACAGTCAATCCCTCATCCCCGTGAATATGACCCAATAGGTAAACGAGATTCCATGGGTCGATCATAAAAAATGAAATATCACGTCCGTTGCTTATCCCATCGAACGATGTTCAACGGAGGACACGTTATTAGTCTGTAACTCAATGATTATTAAAAAATAGGATAGGAAAGGTTTTTCACAAATAAATATATATATAATCGTCCATTTTCCGGACCGGATACAGTGGGTGGGAAGCAATGAAAACATCACATTCCTACATTTGGATACAAATTCATAATTCGCTTGAATGGACAATATAAGTATCGATTCTGGTATTCGGATCCTTGACCGAACAACCGAATAGGACTAGACCGTTTAGCTTTAAACTTTGAGTTCCGAACGGGGTCATTCACGTTTCAGAAATCGTCTTATATCAACCATTCGCTGAATACCAATAATATGTAGCTGATATGTATTGAAATCTTCAATGATACCTCAATAAATGCAATGCGAATTCGTCTGGGGTCACTTTGTACCCTGTCGCTCTTGATCTTATTTTCCACGTTTCGGTACTCAAGTGTTAACCAGTCGGCGAAGCCAAACGACATAACTAATTGAAAATAAATTTATGTGCAGATAATAACTAAAACACATTAATTGAACAGTTGAATCAAAATACAAAGAAAAGTAAACTCTTAAACCTCAAAATCAACTTCAATGTGATCGTATACGATATTAATCGAAAGCCAGCAACTTCGGTTATATGTACAAAAAAAAATATAGATCACTCGCGTATGACGAACATAAAACTTGAGACTGAGTGAATAAAAAGTGCTCTGATTTCGTCGATAGCTTCAGAAGATAAGTTACTAGCACCACTCGAACTGAATAGGACTGTTCATATGTTAATTTATATTGTAATGAATTGGCGGATGTCGGCATTATGAATTGGCACTGTGCCGAAACTGTAAGAGCCGTAATAAAAATAACCAACACACTAACAAAAGCCGAGGAATATCAGTCAGGATCGTTTTGATGAAAAAGAAAATAATAATGCCAAGTTCAAACGCCATCACGCTAAAAGGAAAGCTGCTTCTGAAAATAAAAAGAAATGCAACATTGGCATCGCGCCAAAGATTTGCTACACATACTGTCATAATGCGCAAAACATCGAATATGCAAACATGTCGGCTGCGAAAAAATATGTATACTGCATACGATGAAAAACATGTATATGCATTGAGTCCTCAAATATAGGTTTATCCGAAATTGATCGTTTAATAATACAGTTTTTTCCTAGACTCGTGTAGATACATGAATTCATTGTTAATGATTTTTTATAGACAAAGAAAAGAAGACATTGTTTTAATAATCCAGTCTGCAGCACTACTAATCACAAATACGGTGTGTATACAAATGACAGATCCTGTTAAAACAGATAACACTTTTTGCCGTCTCGGGTCTCAGGACCTTAAAAAATGTCATGACACTTTCTTATTACATCATTTATATTAAAAACAAGTTCCTTTCATAGTAGTACACGATGATTGCAAAAAACTGAGACAAATTCAATCTCAATACGTTAATTCATACATATTTTTGACCAGAATCAGTTTACTCGATAAAAGAAACCAGTACAACAACACTGCTAGCTAACTTGAATTGTAAATCATTCATTTACTTGCAAGTATTATCTATAACTTTTTATTACTTACAATTTCTGCTTATGTAGTAATTAATGTAGACGTATCTTCATCGGAGATATCGATGAAATTACGACTACTAGTCAGCAAGACTTAATAAAATTACAGTCGAACTCGGTTATAACGATCACGTAAATAGCGAGATATCGGATGTAATGAGGAAAAATTCGTTGCCATTTTATTTTATGGTTTTCTTCATATATGTATCCGCTTTTATAACGAGCTACTTCTCGGGCATGCCGAGCATAAATATCGTCAAAAATTTTCACCATCTCCAGAGCTCATGATACATTGTACATGCTAGTAGATTGTTTTTGCACAGAGCACTGTGACCACCCAAGAGTCTTTTAATGGGTTTAGTAGATTGAGGGAAAATTTAAAAACGATTAGAGTGAAAACAATGAAACAAGCATCAATTTATAAGAAAGGTGGATTGATAGAAAAATGTAATATGTGTGTAAATAAATTCTAATCGTGTATTTTTGCTTGAGTTCCGACTTTTTGTGTTATGTGACCGCTCCAGATACTTCATGTGATTGGTATGTTTGTCAGCATTTAAAAATACCTATCCTCTGATATAACGAGTAATGCTTGTAACGAGAAAATGCCGTCGGTCCCATCTTCCTAGAATACAGACGACCTCAGTTATTACAAGTACAAATCGACATGTTTTTTTTTAAGACTTCATCACTACCATATTAGTCATAAACCACTGACGTCAAAAAAACGATCTCCAGGCGTTAGTTTGTCCACTCCGCCAATTGCCAATTCGAAAATGCCAAAACGATTGCCCCTCCTCGACACGATATGACCGAATTGCGACGCTGGAGTCGGACGGAGCACAGCACCCGCAAACAACATCAAACACTCCAATTACTATTACACAAGCGACCTCGTTTATAAATTTTGATTAATTCCCATTCATATTTTAATATGGAGCACGACACACTTGTATCATCCCATCTCGCGTCCCGCGGTACCAGTCAACCAACACTGGTGTTATTGTAATCAAGGAATAAACAATCAGATGCCGCGAGTGAATAAACCCACATAAGAGAAATGAAGATGAGCTATCGAAGTTGCTTCATCGTTTCCTTGAATAAATGTACACACTTTCATGAACCAGAACTTTTCCTAAGTTCATTTTAATATTCAAAATAACATTCATATAATATGAGCAGCAATAGCCTATTTCATATTTTTTATAAACATAATAACAAAGTTAACTTCATTATATTTGTTTCAAACTGCATGAGAAACGTTAATTACTATTAATCTTTACGATTTTTTTCCATTATCGCTCTGAAGTACTAATATCTAAAATAGCGTCAGTAATATCTGTTTTTTCGTGGTTTTAGCAGTTTAAAGTTTAGTACTGTAAAATCTGCAAATGCATATTCAAAATTTATATGATATTTATTTAAAAAGACAAACAATCGACGAACTTGTGAAAATATTTAAATCGATTAACGAAACTCGATTTCGTTGGCTGTATCTGAAATATGCCACAGAATAAATGTATTTAAACCATTTATCGCATATTTAAGTAATTGACTTTCCGAATAATTTGAGAGTTTAACGGATGTTTTTGAAAACACGGGTTATACACGAAACGTATGTAAGTATTTTGTGGTTTTTAAATAAATTCAATTCCTTTTATATTAATCATGAAAACTAAGTCTTAAATGAAGTAAGTTTTGATTTGACGATGCGCTTGGAAAAACAGTGGCTTCTCTTCAGCCAGCCAAACAATAAAACCAAAGTTCAAAAATCTTCTAAATAAATATTCTTTTCGCTATAACAAATATGGTAAGAAATCGGCGACCCAACGGTTGGGGCCCGTGGTGGATCACTTTTTTATGAAGTTCTAACCTTGGCCGTTAAATATTTTTAACACGCGTATTTTTTCCATCTCCCCTTTAAAAACAAGCGCATTAGCGTACATGCCGGCATCACAGCCAGAGGAAGTGTATTAGAAATGATAACATCACCCCCGCAACCGTCCGATTTATTTGGGGGTACAGTAATAGTACTCGGTCGCGCAACGGTGACTTGTAACAACAACTGAGATTGTAATCAAACCGTTGGCTAGAAGTTTGAATACATTCACTCGAAAATGATTAACTAGCACAACATAAAGAACTTAATATATCTAACAATCTTAAAATATGTAAGTTTTTCTTATTCCATGTACATACTACGAAAATTCATATGTAGATAAAGCCCAACTTCTGAAGTTCCGCTGCACCGACTCTACAACATTTCAATAGGTTAATAAATATTGATAGGAAAGAAGACTTCAAACACATTTGAATTAATTTGTATGATTATTACTTTCTATCACCAATTTAAAAACTAATAACATTTCATAAAAAAAAAAGTTGCGACTCAAAATGTGGCCATTGAATATCCGCCACAAAATAAGCCAAAATGAGCAGTCCAAAAATGAAATTTCAATTATTATTGTCCCCTGTTTTATTCTTTTTCGTTAATCGTTGATAAGAGTGTAAGAAATCAGCTTTAGGTTTACATTCTTCTAAGAATTTATATTTTTAACTCATGTATGTTTGTGGGACTACCCTAGCGCACTTAGTTAAACCTGACCCTGCAGACTGTGGAGGATCAATAAACTCGTATAGTAATTTCCATGATCGTTACCTCGTGGCCTGAAACACAATACGATCAATTAAATGTTGACTAACACCACAGAGATGTTTTTAATTAAAATCTTCAATCATTCTGACTCACATAATGATAGTGAATTGAAATGAGTCGTTTAGTTAATAAAGAGACGTCGAGCATAAAAATAGAGAAGTATTCGCAATCAAAAGAAGACTTATCACAGAGCAGAGTTAGCATGTGGCACTTTGGAAGTATTAATGTAACCCTTTGATAGGACACTGTAATTTACCAGCTACAACACCTCAAAGTTGTAAAAATAAATTACCAGTAAAATTAAATGTTGCAAGCACTAAATTACAACGTAGGACATTAAAAATATTGAAGATTAATGGAAAAATTCTTCCTTGCAGATTTTATAAAAAAAATTAGAAAACATTTACAAAGAAAGTATCATTCATTTTTTTTTACCATATCCGTCTAAATATAAAGTACGAAGAATCCAAGAAACGGACAATTTTAACAAAAGTTGTTCAATTAGACTGCAAATCAGCGAGTCAAGCTTTCTTATACGGTTTCATAATAGGTCTGTTCTTGTGCGCAAACGTCAAAACCAACATTCCAACCGCATTCCAACGAATTCCGCCAAACCCAGTCTGCAAGTGGCGCAGAAGAACAGGCATTTTTGTTGTTGTGTTGCCAGTATATTAAATAATTATATATTGTTTTTTTCATAGTGGCAATTTCTAGGTCTGTAGCCAGATTTTAACAAGCGGCAAAATCAAAATAATTTACTATCGACGTTCAATTATTCTTAGTTCAGCGAATACGCCTTTATAAGACTATGGAAAATGTTTGATTGTTCATAAACAACCTAATGTTTTATTTTTTTTCGTGCTATTAAAACCGTATCGCCATTTCGAACATAATCGTATTTGATGAAATACGTCAATGGGAAATACAAATATAATTTTCACTTAATTGGTGTGAAAATTATATTTGTGTGAACCATTTTAGGTTCAACTGTACGACAAATACGTACTACAATTTTAAAAGTATCTTGTTATATTGAAACAGCGTAATATTGTTGTCAAATAAATTAATCATACCTACTTATAAACATAACCTTATTTCAATATTATCCGATTTTCTTTCGTTTTCATTTCATCTTATTTCAGCGCATACACACTCAAAGATAACACAATATTTTTTATTGTTAACAATAAAACGATTCTTTTATTCTAATCCATACTCTAAATTTTAAAGTATAGATTAAGAATATAAAACCATGTCATTCACTGTTGCTGACAGATACAAAAATGAAATTTTCGCTCGAATATCGGCTTTGTGCGATGTCATGTAAAAATGTTTCCTATAATTTCGTTTTAAAATACTCCATGCTTTTCAAGTCAAACAAAACAATGTTTTTAAGCCAAATATTTTGACAATTTACCATCATGTTAAATATTTGACGAAAACATTTATATAATATACATCAGTGACGTATAACTGTCAGTTTGACATTTTGTATTTAGTCGATTAAGTTGTCGTTTGTAACAAAATTCGCCATTCTGGGGTTGGAGGTTGGTACGCCAAAACTGGCAGAATCAGAGTCAGAATGTAATCAGCGTATTAGAGCATGAACCGCTTCTGACGGTTTGCAAACGGTTGGAATGTGGTTTTGACGCAAAAGAACAGAAACATCCGTCAAAACTGTAGTCCAAACCATGTGATCAAAGCTTTGAATTCGATTCTAATTGGAAAACGGTTTGCAAACCATCAGCAAACCGTCAGAAGTACACAAAAGAACAGAGCTAATGTAACTGAGGAGCAAACATTCAAAAAGTGTTTTGTCACACAAATAGAAAGCTTGGAAAATGATGATTTAAGTGTTGCAAAAGTGACGGTTTGTATGAATGTGTCATCTTTATGATTTCATTTCAATATTAAAAAAAACCTTTTTGAACACTAATTTTGATTTCCATTCATAGGTTTTATTACGGGCCATCAGAATTGATATAAAACGCCATTTTTCAAAATTTGTGACAAAACACTTTTTGAATGTTTACTCCTCAATTTACTATGTGGAAACATTCTTTATATTTTCAGTAGTGGCAGATTTGATAAATATCATATAAATAATCCGTTTAAAAAATAAGTACATATAATTCGCTCCAAGATAAAACCATTTATTCCAGGAATATATTCGACTTGTTGACATTTTCTCCAAGCGCTTTATCAATCCAGATCTCACTACTAATACATTTTAGAACAGTATAAAATTCGGTAAAAAAAACGAGAATACCACAGCGTCTCGGCAGATAAAGGGTTAATCGTGAAATCATATTCATTAATAATTGTTCCCACACTACGTCACAGGGTCACCGCGAAATAATAAATCATAAAAAATAAGCTACAATTGAACAATTTAAAAATCAATACAGTCGTGATTCACGGCTTAAACAGTGTACGATTTATTCGTCATTGGATGACTAAAAAGGTAAAAAACGTAAAATTCTCCTGGTCCCATACTCTGCATACTGTGAACAATTGAAAATACTTCCGCCTTCTATCAAACTGCCCTCTTCGACTATATTATATATAAAGATCTATTTTACTCGTTTACAACTGAATTCAAAATTATTTAATCACTGTCCCTTTTGCCAATGTGAAATTTGAATGTAGTAATATCGAGCAAGGCATGGTCGGCCTCTGTGGAACTTAAGAACTGTGAAACTGTTAAAAGCTTTATTTTCTTATATTTAGCATATGTGATGCGAACACTAAGTGAATTCTATCTAGTATTTCGTTCAATATACTAAGCCCGTGCAGCTCTGCATCAAGTCAAGAATAAGCTAAAAAAAACAAATTGAAAATATATATTACTTTGGAAGACGCTGTGTTGTGAATGCCTTGAATCACAAAACGTTTCAAAACCGCCGCAGATCTAACTCTCAAAGAGTAGTTAGTTATGAAACAATGAGGAAATCGTTACAACCCGGGATTATCTAACAAAATATTTATATATACATATTGGTAAACCAGCTTCAGAACAAATTCCATACACGTATTTTTGACTTGGATCGCAATACCGGTATTACCGAAACCGGTATCTCGGTATTCACGGAAATTTTTTCAATACTGAAATACCGAATTGATAATGAACTTAAACGGAATTTGAAATGCATAGAAATCATGACGTATTGAAATAAAAATGTTCACGATGAATTAAAATATTTTTAATTTGCTTAGAATTGTATCCACATTGTCAGATCCCAGAATTGATGACCTTCTCTAATTGTGAAGTTTGTTTTTAAAAACGGTACTTTATATGAAATACCGCTATTGATATATACGTTCTTTACTGCATGCCCTACGCACTTCAAATTAAACTGTTATTCATTAGGAAGTATTTATTTCTAACCATCCGGTATGTGTATATCTTATAAGTACGCATCTGCAGATCGGTGTTAAGGCACACTCCATTAATATGTGGACCATATTTTGAAAAGATAAAAATAGGACGCGAAGCTGAAATGACATTTTAAAAATTACCAACTGAGTCAGAGATGTTCTCGCAATCTGGCCATACAGTATCAGTGTGTAACGAAATTTAATGCCACGAGATTCATTTCCGGTGAAACCTACAGAATACAAGCAAATTCAATCAGGGGCAATATTCTTTGAATCCGTCATTGAAGTCTCATACAAAAATATCTGTAGCCAATTGGGTATTTTATATACCATGACCAGCCAACAGGTAGATAGATATATGGTGGAGGCATGTATGGTCGATCGCGGACGTGTTATATTTCTAATTCACCTAATAAAACGGAAAACATCCGAAACTGACATTATGCGAACACGTAGAGCAGTGCTCCGCAACCGGTGTGCAGCGGTAAAATACATAATGAAAAAATATTTTGACAAAGAACTTCGGGTTGTGCTGTCAAATATCGAGCCGAATATTAAACCTTTGTGTTCATTGAAAGAAGCGCAGATATCACATTAATTAGTTATTATTTTATAATAATTATTAAGATTGCATAAAAGTAAATATATTATAGTTTTATGTATGTATACTTTTCAAATAAAAAACGTTGTAAAATTTGTGTATAAATTTAATACCTAAATATTATGGTTTTTGGTGTGCCGCGGAATTCTAGGAAGAATTTTGGTGTTTCGTAGGTGAGAAAAGGTTGCGGAGCACTGACGTAGAGAACCAAGAAAAATGTACTTAGAATACTTAATCAAACGGCATGTCGCATAATAATGACTCCATCTAAGATATAGTGACAAACGTCCAAATTCATATCTGTAGTGAACGTGGTTCATTCGTTCCCCTGTATGAAAATTGTATTATTGACAATCTATAATAATTATGATTTAAATTCGCTGTATTGTATATTAATAATAATAAAAAAAAAACAAGCGGTCTGCAAATAATATTTGATTTTTCTTGGTTTTTATGTTCGCCTCCAGTAGGGGATTATCGCATATGCGTAATAGGCACGCGCTGGGTGCCTACGAATCTTAGGGGCCTCAAAAATAGCATACATTATACAAAGCCCATATGTAGTTTTAATTCAGTTTTCAACGCTTTTATGTTATTCGAACAATGTCAATTTTTTTGCGCCTGAGGCCTCCCATGTGAGTAATTTGCCACTGTTCGGTTACCATTTAGATTTTCATGAATCATATAATGTGTATGACTGTTTTTGAATGTCAATACAGTGGCGCCACCGAAACAACAAAAACAATAGTTACATGTGTATAATATTACTTATTTAGTATGCTCGATGAAGCTGTAATACGATGCGATAACTTTTTATCTTATCAAAATGTGGTGAAAGGATGTGGCTTTGACATACATGTCCCGTCCTTATGACAAGCAGTAGGTACCTAAAAAACTCAAGAAGAATAAACAATTTAAATGAACTTATATTATATGGTCAATGTAGTCAAAATTATAAATAAATAGGTATATTCGACTATGTAATTGTATAATTGTTTATCTCCTTCGAAATGTGATTCGATATAACATCCATCATATATAATCACATATAAATATGTACACTTTTTCATTCTAAGAAAACTTTTTAAAATTTATTACATTTAAGAATGATTGGTTTTCATTGGGAATAAACTTAGCGAGTTCAATTGATATCTCTTATTGACACAACGTCCCAAGGCGGGATTAAAAGCCTAGTACCATGTGCCAACCGTGTTGATAATTTTTTGAGCTACTTACTCAATTGTTTCGATTAATAATATGTTATACGACAGAGAAAACAAATAATATAAAATACATGTACTTGCGAAACCAGAATCGCCAAATTTTGACAAAAAATATCGTGAGACGTGAAATTCGCAGATTCGTATATTTTCGTTTCCTACGGAGATTGAAAACCGCAGTTGTTTTATTAAAAAAAAAAACAAAAAACAAAGTGCCGTTGGTGAAAACTAATTTCAGTAACCTAACATCAGACAAAAAAATTCAGACATTTTTTTATAGATCTAAAAGGAATCAACAATGAATGCATTTGATTAACATTATATATTCCAAATTTGGAGTTATTCAATCATCTTAACAAATAGCAAGATAAATAATATAAGACATAAATCTGAACATATGGCGAACACGAAAACGTTCTTAGCCAAATTTGATCGCTTACCAAAATAAAATCGTTAGAATATTTTATAGTTTAGATCAGCCATGCCCAACCATTTTTTAAAGCGGGGCACATAAAAATATATAATGGGTTCGGGTCACATGAAAAAAATGAATTATAAAGTACTCATTTACAAAAATGATGTCATTGTTATCATGTATTGATCATATTATAAAATCGTGAAAATTTCGATTACAAACGTAATGTGAATGCGACAACATACTCAATGAAAATATATTTTCTCTATGTACTTATGCATTATAAAAATTATGTACGGTACGGTGATCAAGACGAGACCTAAGTTACTTGATAACCGACTGCAATAAATAAGCGAACCAACCGACTCCATTTGATGCGGCGATTTTTTTCTTCGAACAAAATGACCAGTCTGTGACGCGCATTTCGAAATTAAAATGGAACCAGCGATAAGAATGAGACGGAGTTTATTTTAAAAAAAAAAGCACGCAACGTGCTGCGGAAACGGCTGTTGAATTTTCAAGGAGAATAAAAATGCAAATGAGTTTCGCATTGGACGTAGTACAAAACTAGAAAATGTAAACAAAACGATATTCGAGTGACTGACACACCAACATCAACAACCGGCATCAAGGCCACCTTCTATAACGCATTGATATTGGATTATATGAAAATAATAAATCAAGCTGAATTGAGTATGAATACTTTTCAATGAATTCGAAACAAGAATGGTAATATTATGTATGTTAGGTATAGTATAATACACCAAGTGTTGAACGACCCGTATACAGACAGTACATATTTAAAAAAAAATATTTCTAGTATAACCTCCGAGCAGTTCGGGTGGATCTTTGAAAAAAATATTCAATGACAATTTAAAGAGTTATCTAAAACTCTAAATCACTGGTCGGCAACCTACTACCCGCGGGTAATTGAATTACCCACTTCGCATTTTGAGTACCCGACAAGAAATTATGATAATATTTATTTTATCAAATTACATATTTAATAAGACCAAGGAAGCCACCAATAACAATATTATATGTGTGTTGTGTATTTACACATATATATCATGCAAATATATTATATATAAATATATGCACTATTTTCTAAAAATGATTTTTTAAAAGAATAATTGGTAGAAAAATATTTTAAACTTTTACCCACTTACAATTATTTTTCAAAACATTTTTTTTACCCAGTCTCAAAAAAGGTTGCCGACCACTGCGCTAAATTGTAATAATTATGATAAATACATGTAAGATCACTCAAATTTCGTCAACCTCCGTTTTGTTATGCAAGTTTTGACTGCTAACTCTGCTTTTACATTTTGTTTTTTCTTTCGACTGACAAACATAATCACACTCCTAGAATTACAATTTACAATAACATTTACTAACACTGGCAATCTGGATGTAGATAAAAATAACAACTCAATGGTAATGGTACATTATAGACGTTCAGTATTTGTCTATCACAGTGCTTCCCAGTTTTTTTCAGACTTAGGAGGCCGTTGCATAAAAATGTTTGAGGAGCACCGGTCTACCAGATGTCTAAAACACAGAAATTAAATGTCGAATTCTAAAATTGTGGGTATCAAGTACTGGGATATTTTCTAATTATTCGATTGATGAAAAAGTTTTGACGTTTTTATTTGTTACTAAATCAATAAAATACGATACTTTGTCCGATATTCCTCTCTCGACGCTGCCGAAGATTAATAAAATCGACATCGGTAGGAAAATCTTCACCGAATTGTAATGCCTGACAAACTCCATAGTGTATTCGCAAGAGCAAACCGACTTAAGACGATGAAAGGGAGTTTGAATTACATGAAAAGAAAATTCAACAAATTACCTTAGCATAGAGAAAAAAGTTTCACTGTAGCTAAACCTACTCCCGGATTCCCTGAATATAGCAAGCATTTTCCTGTATTTACTGAATGATACTATGACCAGTGTCGTAACCACCACCAAACAACGTGACATATTTGGTGAATAAAAAGACCCATGTACTATTTTTTTTTAAATACTATCCCTAATTCGCCGACAGCTGGGAATGTACAAACTCTAAGTCGTCATTTTCTTGGCATAAATTTTCTTTTTATAACAAAAAAAAGTGGCCCCAGTGGACCGTTACCCAGTGGGACCGACTACGACAGAAAAAAAACACGAGACAGACTGTATATGGGAAATACTTAAGATCAGCCTTCACAATATATTCATCAGCAAATTTTAAGACCTCGTCGAGATAAAAATGCCAACATGGAATAAAATATGTAATCGATAATAGTTTTATTTCGATAAATCGTCTTTTCGGCACTCTGCTACAAATAAATTTTCGACAAATGCAGCAGACAGTGTATTATATCACGGCGATACAATATCGCAGTAATAAATTTGAAACAGTGTACATAGCAAATATTACAAACAAGTGAAGATGTCGAGAGATCAAGATACGGAGGCCGTGTTTCATAAATTATAAATACATTTTCAACGCTGAGATTTTAGTCCTAGTTCGCATTAGCCTTAATTGAAATTAATTTGGACTTAAAAACACCTCGCGTTCGTTTTTTTTAAACACGTTGCATCACAAAAATCTTGAGATTGTACGTCAGAGTGCAGAATAATCGGAGATGTTCCAAAGTTGTCGTTTCAATAGAAGTAATTTAACACCTGGGTTTGAGCTAGTCGCTCAGTCACTGTTTAAAAAAATTAATGCACGACAAAGGAATGATTTTAAAAAGGCATGTTTACCCAACATACGATTTCAATAAGTTGATAGGGAAATATGCTTAGGAGACATCATATACAGCCAAGCCATTGGATCTAATCATAAAAATAATATGAAAATCTGCCGCACGCTCAAATTTGAAAATGTACGCTGTGCCTTTAAATGAATGTTGGCAGATGGTACTTCCCACCTGGTGTTTGATATTGTTAGTAATCAGAATTTTAGTGAGTAAACATTATTATCAATATTTGTATTTTTTTTTAAATAGCTATCTTGAAGTGTGGTGGGTAAAAGGTCGACCCCTTAATTCTATTGACGTAATTAACATGCGTGTTATCAATTATTGTCACATTGGCCATGATTCTATGATCGAAAGTGATACGACAGTCGTGAAACAACGCGCCGCCGGCATGGTGACGGAACACCTCGCCACTCACCTGCACACCATGCCAAAGAACCAACAGCTGGCTCTGACAGCGTGCGAAACGACGTAACAGACTGACTTGCCAAAAATGCGAGAAAGTTGCACGACACGTCTTTCCTCACAGATGTTAGCATGGAGCAACGTTATGGCAAAATCGTTTACAACCAAATTTTGATTTAAAAAGATTTCGAAAAATCTCGACTGCGATAACACAGCAGCAGCAACATCCGAAGCGACGAATGTGAATGACGTTCGTAAAGCTTCCCGTTCCTGATGATAAAAGAATATTATGTTCCGTTATTTGTTAACAGGAACGAACCTTGGTCGTGGCGGTGCGACACGTTTGCTGCCGCCGTTCGTTACCCTTTTTGCAGGCGGCGCCTATCTTTTGGACTTCGATTCACTATTAAACAATTTACGACGCTAAGTTAATCGAAATGCAATACATTATTAACCATTCACCGGCTATGAAAATTCGTTTTAACAGTAAAAACACATGCAAATAACGAAAAGGGCCCCCTATAGTTTAGTAACATGATTTAAATTAAACAGTCCCGATTCATAACAAAAACATTCACATGTATAATTATCTAATTAATAACATAGCTTCTAACACGTTTTTTCGGATCCTAAATAATTAGGGTTACTGCATTTTTTAATCTATTTTTTTAATTACGACCCGCTAGTCACCAATAACATAATGTATACGACAAATTAAAAATAAATAAACGCATGTCTGGGTTTTCAGGTGTTCTAAAAATAACACCCATATGATATTTGACATATAATTAAATAAGGACGTTTAATTTGTTATTAACTTAAAACCGGTTCACATCAAATCAGCAAGTAAGTCACTTAATACTTTATGTCAATAAAAAAGGAAAAGAATAATAAAAAATAAAAATGCTGCACAGTTCATAAATAGTGCATTTGATTTGAATTTCTTACAATTAACTTTCAAATACACTAATTAGCGTTGACGATGATACATCACGCAAAATAACAAGCAAATAAATACTGTATGTATGTAGAACATGAACAATGTAATTACTTCAAGGGGCTCACTGTCAATTCTCGGTGGAAATGTATTATATTAAAAAATAAAACACCTTTACGCACCTCTTTGAATTTAATCATCACGTAGAGCTCATTATCGGCACCTTTTTTACCTTATTAACTTATAATTTGGTTTATTTTTTTTTACAAATTAGTAGCATTTATTTGTTAGAGGTTCTTCAGATTTTAATTATAGATAATTTTGTTTCATCCTTAAATAACTTGTATAATTATTAGAATTATTAGCTCTTTTCATATTTCTCTAACCAATCAAAGCTTTTGCAAAAACTGGCTATTGAGCTACAGAACTATATGTATATTTAAAATGTACAAAAGTTTAACATGTTTCTCGTTATGGAAGCACAAACTTTAATATATGTATATAGAATAGTAGTTGTATAGACACACTCACAAGACAAAAATAAAACTGACAATGTCAGGATTTCCCATGGCTTCCTGCTGGTTTCAAACGTATTTTCTGTATAAACATGCTTATTCATATACTCAAGAAATATTTTTTTTTTTTAAATTCCATATTAATTGTTTTACTCTCGCTCTGCGGGTTTTAGTATATCCTGTAAAATTTGATTTCGACGACATAACCAGTTTTTGGAATCAATCCTTCCATTATTTGTTACACTTTGATATTTGTCTGACTAAATTTTGTTTATATAAATAGTACTGTATCGATTTTTATTTTCTTCGATTAGTAAAGCTCGTGATGAACGAAACCGACCTTGAGATTGAATAAAGACGTGGAGTTTCTACAAAATAGTTATAAATTATTCGTTAATGATTATACGATAAGTAGGTCATTGAATAAACGAGTACAAATATCGGGATTTTCCACTGTTCATGTATAGATATGTGCAAAGGCGAAACCCAAAATGGCGAGGGAATGAAAACTTTGCCAAATTTGAGGACACCTCGCACTCGCACCGATTGTTATGTGCGGTGACGGCACGGTGAATATGCGTTCGATTATTTGGAGAGGTCAGAATTATTGTTATTAGTATTTTGCATAGGAAAATGGCGGATCTGCGAATCGCGTGCCAGTGTTCCCGGCCATTGCCGGATATCCGCCGATGACACCCGCGAGAATATAAAAACGATCATATCGCATGTCTCTTCGGCGATCCATCGACAGTCGAAAATCATACTCGCCGTTGCCACACATGCGTTGTTTAAATTACTGCACCCGTCTTGCATATTCCTTCGTCGAAACGTATGATATAATCTTTTCCATCTGGATGGAAATTATCACCTCATAAATACTCTAGCGAGCACACCTTATGGATGAACAATGCTGGTATTTCGGATCTTTAAAAATAAGTAATTTAATGTTTCATGGGTACTCCAAGTTGGAATGGATTAAAAAATGTATCATTACAAAATTAGTTTATCGAGATAAACTCATATTTTATAGATAAGACAAAATGAACGGTATCTCTAACGTTAGGGTCAGTTTTACTTTGAGACCTAGGCCTAAAGACTAAACATAACTCATAGGGCTTGCATTACTGTGTTACCGGTAAATAGAAGAAAATAAACCTTCGGTAAATATCGGTAACTTAGAAAACTAACAGGTAGCTATCGAAAATAATTTTAGCGCGAATTAATGACATAAAGGCATATTATAACAAAAGATTATTGTAAATATGCATTCGGCATTTGATAAAGCACAAAAAAGGTTTATTTTAATTGAATGCCTTCTTTGACAACCAACACCTTAAAAATGCACGATATTTTTCTGTACAGTGGTGGTATTTTATTTAAATTGTCTTTCGACCCGGGTATATTGATGAAGTAACATGTTGGAATGGCAATAATTGATACATTAAATTAACATTGTATGATTAACACTCACTGTTTTTTGCTTAGCATCTATTGTTTCCAATCCTGCAACACGTTTATGGGTGAAGATATGCAATCGTGACCCATTGTCTCTTACTACTATGTACGCGGAATAATAAATTAAGAATCTACTCGGTACTCTATTACATAACTTGAATTTGATCGAAAATTGTTGTTCTCCGTGTTCAAGAAGTCATTAAACCTTAATTATCAGTTTTAGCTTTATAACAGTGCTCAAAAATGCACGTAGTTGCAGGTGCAACAAATATCGTTACGACAAAAGCTTACAACATTATTTTCACCGTCTCAAATTGAAATATTTCGTCAGGTAATTTCTTTAACAGAATCTGACAGAACCCTACACAAACAGACACACATAAAACCCAAACTCCAATCGTCAGCAATCTCGCAGACAATAAAATAAAACTTCACTAATACGTGGAATTCGTACGGTTTTATTATTTTCAATATAATGCCTTTTCACCAAGAATTGTAAGGTCGTTTTAATGACAAAGTTACAACTCAAATATTGAAATATTTGGAAGTTATCTGTTTTTCTTTTTCCAAGGGTCCGTTTTTTGTTTGAATATTTGCTACCTATCATTTGCTTGATAGTACGATAAATCCTCCGTATAGAAAAGGTACTCCCCTGAAAGTAAACGCGTCCATTATAGGTGTGAAAACTTGAACGCGCTCTGCATAAGTTAAGATTGTTTGTTAACCATGTCAGCCCCAATTTGAACACCGAACTGGTTGAGAGGATACAAATATGTACAAGGATGGATTCCATAAACAAACAGGATTATTAGTAAACGTATCGATATATTTTCAATACAAATCCATGGATCGTCTGTGTTAGAAGATATTTCTGTGCTTTTTGGAAAGTAAGCTGGCCATAGTATGTAGGATGAGCGTTCACGACATTGTTTAAAAAAATCTACTGGCATAGAGACATACTGCAGATCCGACTAAGGACGTCTTGATATGTATCCAATGTCCTCGTCATCGATTTCTGTATGAAATATAACCTCACTTTAGGTAGCGAGTTGGTCAACGCGAGGAATATTAATAACGTGCTACTTTATCGTATTTATATGTTTTTTTAAAATCTAGCTTCGAGGCGATTTTACTTCGTTATTAACCCTCCAGAGACGAGAGCTTTTTTCTGATAAAAAATATATTTTCTAAGCCATATTGAAGTCACGGATAACTTTTATTCCTATCCAAAATTTAAAAAAAAAAAAACGCAAAGTCGTTGTATAGAAACCCCGCATGACTATATAGTCATGTTCATCCTTTTATTACCGTGTAATATTGAGTGCGGACAGTAGTAAGGACAAAAGTGACCGTATGGGCTTGCAAACATTCGGGGTTGAAATATAGCTAAACGTGATTTTTTTAAAAATATTTACAATTTGACCTCTTTAGATCAACATAATTTTAAAACAAATATATTAGCAAAATAACTGTAAATAATTTTATGTTTTTATAAAAAAATATTTAACAGTTTCAAAAAGTAAATTAAAAAAAACGGAAATTCAAAAAATCACATGTGCTTTTGGAGACCGTTCCTGTTCCTACGGCTGATGGCTAACTGTAGTCCGTACCCTTCTTAACCAAATATGAGCAAAAGCAACGATATTCAGGTAGAAAAAGTATGAATAGTGGGATCAATAGACAACGGTGTTTTGTGTGACCATATGGTGACGCTCGTCCTTGGAGGGTTAAGTGCGTGGATAATAGGACAGGACTAATAGTAAGCTAACTGCTCTCGCTAAGCCCGTTATTAGAATAAGATGAGTGGCAGGAAATTCCAAGACATCCCATACATCCACGCCTTTTGACAGAAATCTATAAATCAGTTTACAAAAACTGTCCGTACTGTGATTCGAACCTGTGACCTCCAAACCGAATCCAACGGCGCTGACCGCTCGGACACGAAGCTTAAAAAAGCTTGACAATCAGTGGTCCAAAGAAAGGGAAAATTTCGGTGAGTTGTAGCAGTAACGTCATAATAGCCAAAAAGCCATATGCTTATTTTAAAAATGCAACATGTCGCAATTATTATCAATTTATTGAATTTACGGTTCCCATGGTAATACAAATGTTGTCAGTTGTTTATATTTTGAGAAGCCGACGTTTGATATTCACTAACTAGAGTAGCGAAATAAGTCATATTAGGTTTTGTAGCCAGTAAATGGCTCGAGTTTTTTTATTGGTACCTATCCCTAAGCTAAGACATGGATGCTTGTGATTTTACCCAACCACTATTCGATAATGAAAGTATTTTAAATAACGACAGGGTATCTTTCACCACTACACTTTCTTTAACTAGATCCATATTTCCTTACACTCACCTAAAAAGATGACCGATTGACTTACAACAAGTTCACACAAAAACAACTTTTGTTGAGATGCTCCACATTGGGAGCGGACGAGGTTGATAAGCTAAGAAACTGACATAAAATAAAACAAATAATGGCGGTTTGAAATAAATTGTTTGTAAGAATATACTTAGCTGTATTTTTTTTATTACTTCGAATAACTATACATTTCATCAAGCATGCAAAATAAGTATGTACACACAAATGAGTATATTTAAATAATGCTGAATAATATAATAATCAAACACCAGATTCTGCATTGACTCTATTCTTCGGCCATGGATTTTTAGTTTGTTTAATTTTCGGAATTTAAAGTAATAACATTGCAAACGTCAATATTGCATAAAACGCCGACAATATTTTTTTAGAGGACGTAGTATAGTATATTAAACTGAGTTTCGTAACATACTTTTAATTTTACGCTTTGACATTTATAACAAATAATTGCCGAGGCTGTTTAGTTTCGATTTCATTTTGTTTAAGTACAAACTAAGCTAAACTAAGCGAAACTGTCATTTTGTGCAACTATGTAAATACTTCAAAATATTATTATCCAAAGCTCTAATAACGATATTCTGGGGAATATCAATAATTCTAAGCGGATTTACGGGATTAAAAATTGGAAATAATAACACGCCGATTACTGAACTAATAATTGATCAGAATGTATCTTTGACATGGCGGTGGACATCGGGACCAGTTTACCTACCATAATATCAAAATAATCATTAAGTTTAAACACTCACCAGCTATCACCGTATCATTCAAATTGTATTTTCCGGTCTTGGGAAAATCTTTTAACTTTCTTCCACTTAACTTTAATTCACCACTCAAGTTTGCATCCTCCAAGATTCTCTCTAAAGACCTGGTAAATTGACTCTGTATGTGACCACTCATATTAACACTCGCGCCCGGCACAACCACGGCCATGTTTCATTTCTAACTGACTGAAGTTATCAATTAATGTTACCATACGTTGGAACAAATTCCCCTTCCGTAAAAATCATAATATGTAATATTGTCTATGTTCTGTTTTGGCATGTTATGTTTTTTCGTGTTTTGCTTTTTCCCTGTTCTGTTTTGCCATAGTTCTGTTTTACCATATTCTATTTTATCATGTTGTTTCTTCATGGAACCAGTTAATTCTTTGTTAATGTATGTTGAATCAGATAAATGAATGAGGCCTTTAGAGAGAGAAAGGTTCCCCACCCGACCAAATATATGGAAAATGTTTTTAAATACCAATTACTTTATTAGCTCCAAGATTTTCAAACATTACTTTAATATCATATTGTGGTTCTTCATATTATTTCTCTCATATATTTTTTATAAATATTTGAATCCATCAACAGACCTCATTTTTAGCACTATGTTAGTTCTACATAAGTTCAATATACCTTTATCGCGGTCTTGTGATGCGAAAAAAAGCTGAAACAAAATGTATAGGTAAAAAAAGACACCATTTAACAACTTTACTCAAAAACAGCATATGAACTCGAATGCAGTTTTTGCGCCTAGGCAGTGGCATAGCAAGGGGGTGCGGCAAGGGATGACTGCTCCAGGTGGCAAATTTTTGCGGGCGCCATTTTCAAAAATAAATACAATATTTTTCGAGAAATTATACTTCCACAGAAAAAAATTGAGACAAAAATTAAAAACTCTTAGTTCATAGATAACAAAATAGTAGAAGTGATTAAGAAAACAAAATTAGAGGAAATATCAGGTCGGCAAATTCAAGGACCTCCCCGAGCAGCAGGATGCCTTCCTTCACCACTGCACCCAGGAGCACAAACATTACTACACGAACGACATTACTGAGAAGATTGAGATGCGAGACTTGATACAGGCCAGGTTCTATGGTACTCAAATAAGTTTGCCATAGGAAATTATAAATGGAGGGTAAGTGGTCATTTATAAATATTTTGATGTAAGAATTTAGTAAAAGAATAATTTAGCATAAAAGAATATGCACCAATTTGCTACGGCCGAGTGCCGATTACTAGTTGTTTGAGACTCCAACACATTCTTGACAACTATTTATTGAATTTAGGATCATGGACCTTTAACCAAATTTACACCATCACTACCAGTGTGTTCCGAGTCACATAACCATAATATCATTAATACTACGATGTAATACAATCAAGAGAGAGAAAATCTATTATAAATGGTGCCAACAAAGTGCCCTGATTAAATCACAATCAAAACGAACTAACAGACTTTGTTATTTGGAAAGGACATACATTAATTGTGACAACAAATTCTAGGGAATTTTTCACTCCCTCTCATACAAACTGTCAATATTTTAGTGACCCCTAACATGTTATGTCAAAAAATCACTGCTTCTCCCATACAAATTTTAAAAAATATTCAACATATAAACTAAAAAGTAGAATTATGAAAATTAACAGGTCTGGGTGTTTATAAAATTTATATTTCAATATTAGTTCTAGGCTCAGTGCATTAATGGCTCTGTATTATTTGCTACAATGTTCAGCAGTAATTATCGATGATAAAATTGTGTCCTCTTTGTTTATATCAGTTACTATGAAAATTAACTTTCCTGTCAATCTCTTGCATCTGTTTAAAAAATATATACTTGGGAGCAGTCTCATCACATGATGTCGCTAAATGCAAAGAGGAATTTGTGGGGAAAATAAATAATTGAGAATATTATTATTTAATTGAAATTTATTCATACGAAAGGAACATTGGCGAAACCGTCTGCCAGTACATTAATAAAAGTATTCTGACATAATGTTCGGAAATCGCAGTGAAAACAGTAATTACTTATAAAAAAAAATATGCAATGTGGGTTAGTTAACCTTCAATAAAAGTAGAATTTAGGAGTCTTAGAATAACAAAAGTAGTCTTTGAAATGTTTATTATCATACTTCTAGTTTTTATTTAAAAAAAAATTAGGGTACTATAAATTTAAAAAAATCACAAAATCACGGTAAGAGCACATTTTTCGATTTTAATGTTTAACAACTGCAAAGGTTTGCAATCTTGATTATGTAATAATTGAAAAAAAGGAAACTTGATTTTATTCACAAAAAAAGAGATAATTTGGTTTTACAATAAAACACTTTATTTTGGTGTACAACAATAATTTCTGCACCTAATTTGGTTTTACTTTACAGAGTATCCATGACTTATCGTGAAATCAGAGTACTATACTTTGGGCTTATACAATGACAACTCAACTATGTAATGCACACAAACTATGATTTTATCCTCACAAAGTAATATGAGCACTTCATGTGCCGGCAATTTATTGGTATTTTTATTTTTGGACAGAAACATGCTAAGCATACTCCTCTAAGTCTGATTTTAGTACATAATTTGTTTAAGTTGACTCGGCAAAAATCTGTATGTAATTAATGCCAGAATCGTTTAAGACATTATTGAAAGAATACAATAATTTATTTTAATGAATAGCCAGTTCAAAATGACAGTTTATACCAATGTGAGGTTGAGAACTAAGCTGATTTCACTCGATCAAATCTAATTATGGAATAAGAAACACTCCATGATACAAAAAAAAAAAAATCGAGGCCCACTGAGTGGGTGGTGAGGTATTTTGTTTTTATGAGTATTTTTAAAACTTACAAAATTATTTACTAACTTACTTACTTATTTTTATTACATTTTTCTGTTTTAGAAAAATATACTATAAGTTACCTCATTCAGGGTTTAAAAAAAAATTAAAGACATGAATTAATAAGATAGAGAAGATTTTTGTGAAAAAATTGGTGATGACATAAGGAATGGAATTTCACATCAGTTAAGTGTAATCTTTAATGAACCTTCCGATAACCACAGGAATACATTATACTGGAAATGTTCACCCAGTCTTGTCATTTAACATTGAGACAAATGTTGTATCAATGTTAAATAAAAAAAAAAAAACATTTAGTAATGATATAAGTTTAAGAAAATAAGTTTTTATTATTTCAAATTGTTCACGTCTAGAGGTCTGCAGGGGCCGGACTTGGCCCTTGGGCCCCGCTCCTACCCTACCCTACCCAGCCCAGCCCAGGCCAGGCCAGCTCACGGGCCAGGCTCGGGCGGGTAAGCGCAATTGAGCTTCAGACTCGGGCCGGGCCCGGGTAAAGAATTTATTTCTTCAAAAAAATATTTCAAATTATGTTAGTGTTATAAGTCAGCCATGATGATTTCAATTATTACCACTTCTATAGAGAATTGTAAATTGTTGTAATTTTGTAAAAAAACGTATTTTTTCGGGCTGAGGAATATATTAGACTCGGGCCCGGGTCGAGCTCCGACCGGGTCATTTTGTAAAATTTCGGCCCGTGCAGACCTCTAATGTCTGTGGAGCTAATGATCACTCATATGAAGTTTCATATTGACTTTGATAACATTTTTAGTGGTTTAACGGTACAAGTTTACTAACTGACACAGACACCATGCATGTTTTTATAAACCAGTCAAAAACTGTATTAGAAATACACCGTGAAGGTGTTGCGCATTAGTGACCGATTCTGTTAGTGCCCAGACCTTAATAAATCTAAGAATATACCCAGTTCTTAGGCACAATATGACAAAATATAGGAAGTACAATAAAATAAAAACATCAGTAGTCCTCTATATTATAGTTATTCATGTTTGCTGCTTCAGACCATGCACTGTGTTTTGCCCCATCCATTTCAGGAGCCAGTCGATTGCCTCCGGTAAGTTTGTGACCGGTACCCCCAATTCTCGCTTTGCACTCGGGACAAACACTCACTACAGACGCTCCACCGCAATTTCCTATGCGGTAAATATGTCCATTCGGACAAGCATACCAATGGCCTTGCTTCTTACCAAAGGCAGCGACAATAGTCTGTCTTTCTTTCATAGTTAATTGTAAATCAATACATTCTTTCAAGTTTTTAAATTGTTCCTTGACCGCACCGTCAAGAATATTAGTGTATACTTTGACAGAAAACAGATTATCATTAATAATAGCAAATGATGCATTCATGTTTTTCTCTTTTTCTGTCTTCAGTAGTGTTTTGCAAGCGGTTTCTATCAATGCTGCCTGCATTATGCGCTCAGTCCTCAGAAGTTCGTTGGTAAAATCTTCACACTGTTGAATAGATACACTTGTGCCAGTGTTCTGTATGCATAAAATAAGATTATCGATCTGATACCTAACTGTACGAGAGGACAACGCATTTTTTGATTCTTGAGATATAGCCGCAACTCTTCTTAGAATATTTACCACTATGCACAACTTTTCCACAGCCTGGAGACTGATTTTAATCAGATGTTTATATTTCGTGAACGTAAATTTTTTTTTAGGCATATTTTTCTGAATCTCATTATTAATATCGAGGATTAAAGTGTTCCATTTCGTGACTGCAATAAAATTAAAGCAAATACAATGCATTGGAAAAATTGGAAATATTTACACTATATTATAGATATAAGCGAAAGTCTTAGGTAAATCAAAATACACTTTCACAAATGTATAATAAACACTTTATATGCGGGCTATTTCTTGCACATTAGCAAAATTTTATAGTACAGTGGAACCCCCAATTACGCGCCGAACAATAATTTTCGCCGCAAATCTCCCATTTGGGCGGTCGCATTCCATTGTCGTTGCTGCTGTACACATAGCTGGGCAGCTGCCTGTGTGGAGCATACAGTCAAACGTTGGCGAGCCTCTGTGTATTCGACACGTATCAGGCTATATATACACACAACCGGGCAACTGTCTGCATGCAGTCAAAAGTTGGAGAGCGCTATGCATTTTACCACCTAAAAACTAAATACTTCGTCCATATATTTTTTTTGCATTAATTCTAAGTTTTGGCAGTTTTGCATTTTTCGCGAAAAAAAACGTAAACCCTAATTTTGTATGAGATTCACTCCCCCAATTACGCAACTCCCAACTGCGCGGTCCCAACATTCACGTAAATGGGGGGTTTTACCGTATTTCGCGTTTACTTTTGCAAAATTAAACAGACCATGTTGGTATTTGCTTATTCAAAATAAGTAAAAAAAAATGTTTTATATATTTGCTCAGAATAAGTCTTCCTAAACAAATGGCGTAGCTTCAATGTTTACTTAGAAGCAAGGAATGAGCCCTGTCCTGCTGATAATGCACAGGCAATTAATAACGGAATTTTCCATGGGCGCTTAAAAAGTTTTAATATGTTTTCTCTTCCCCGAGCAGTGAAACTGCATAATATAATGGATTTACAATAAAGTGGAAATAAACTACAAAATAATATTGTGTTTTGATTGATGAAATATTAAATGTTTTAATTTAAAGGCTCAACTGACTATCTCTGTTGCATGGATATGGAAGTGTTAATATAAACGATTCTACTTTTATATAGCATACCTGCTCATGTAAGCACGGTTTCAAAGTTCCACATTTTAGGGGATATGAACCCATTTGAAAACCAAACTGAAGTACTTCACGATAAAGACAAGTTGTTGCATAACTACGATGAATCAATAATTAATAAAATTAAAAATGTATTACCCTTTTCCAGCACTTTGCCTTCTCTTTCCAAGGCTATGAAATCCATTTTTAGGTCAGCCAGCTTAGAATTAATTGTTTTCACATCGCCAAATATTTTGGTTTTGACCAACCCTATTTGATGCAACGATTTCCTCACAAAATCTAAATAGCGAGGCGTGTTCAAAATGGGGGTGCTGCAGTAGGGACATGGACTGATTGAGATCTTTTTCGGTCCGTCTGTACCTCCACTCATAACCCACGTGTCAAGACCATTCACTTCGACACTGTGCTGACAGTCAACCAACTTGATAAATCTGAGAAAAAAAAATGTATATATGTTAGAGAATGACTACTATCTAAAGATTCTCAAGTCCAGGTACACGAGAAATAAAATTGCATCTCGAGACTGTCACACTGTAGTTATTATTATTAAAAAGATATTTAAGCAAATATTTCTATGCCTAGAGTCATTGGCGGTTCTTGACCTAAAATCATGGGTGGGCTAGAGAAAAGTTTAGCATTGTATACTATTTACGAAATTGTGCATGTTTCCACTGTATATTACATATTAATCTACACGCAAATTGACAAATATAACGACACTACTGCAAACCATAAATAACTATATAATAAAATCAAAGCTAATGTTAAGTATGAAATAATAGAATAGTAAAAAAAATAACCTCAAATTCGTCTCGTTGAAATGAAGTGAACTATCGTGTTTTGTTTCATACAATGTTACAACTTGTCTCTGAATACAACGAATTCTGACGTTTACTTATTAACGAACAGAGATTGGTAGGAGTGATTTTTTATGTATGGCGGGCTTATTTGAATAAGCCTGTGTGACGTATTGACTGCAGGCTGTATACCAAGGCGCAATCGTGTACGATTAGATGACGTTTCTATGGCCAATGGTTATAAAATAAATACGTTTTCTAATCATACTTGATTGCGCCCCAGTGTAAACAGAGTTTTGCAAAAAAAGCATTTGTTTTAGATCTGACTAATTTGAAAATAGTCCAAGCCAAGTGTTGCCAGACTGACGTCACGTTGCCTGTTCTGTATGAAGTATGTATAGAGCCATTGCTTTTTTTATGCCGGCTCGGCTTAAAATATTGACAGAGGAAAATCAAAACAAATATATTGTATAAATTTGGGAAAGGTTAGTTACGTTTAGAAATGTATTTATTTTGTTCAGCGGCCGAATTGCTGTTCATTTTTATTCAGTATCAATTTTTTTCTTCACATTTTGGGTGAAAATGCAGGTCGGGCTAAGCCCACCTAGCCCAGTACGTAGAACCGCCACTGCCTAGAGTACAGTTATAGCATTCTTTAAAAAGTCTGTAGACTGGCAGAAGACGTTAACTTTGAAAAACTTGTTTTGATGGAATCATCATTTTCAATACTCATGGAATTTTAACATCTCTATGCACTATTATACTCATACATATCACTTCACAAACGTAATAAATAAAAAGCCAAATATACATTTGATCCTGTTTATTTTATTTCAAAACAAAATTAGAAAACAAAAAGTTTATTTTTAACCTACAATTGCTTATATTTTGGTGGCCTATTTTTTAAGTTATATTTTAACCGTCTGCTGATTTTTCATCGCTGAAATCACCGAATTAAAAAAATATTTGTGCATATATTTCAATATTTTATTTTTTAAATGATGCATCAAACATTTTTTACGCCAGCTCTGTAGAGAATCTAAAACATTTGTCGCATTGGATGTACATATTTCAACGCATCGTCAGACTGGCAAAAAGACTCGTATACAAGTTATCCGTAGCCAATGTGTTAATTAAGTTATGATTGTTTTTTAAATTGAAAATTGATTTTTACTAATTGTAACCATAAAAACAGCTTATAAAATATCTAATAAATGTATAATTGATTAAGCCAGTTAAGAGAAGTATTTTTTTTTAACATCCCAATCATAGATTGTATCGAAAATATGGTCCTGTTCTTTTTTGTAGTGTGTTGGCATAATAATTATGCATATGGCTTAAGCCAAACCAATTATTTTAACTGTTCTATTTAATACAACAATATTTAAGTACAAATTTTTCGTTTTGTAATGTCAAATATTATGAAAACTGTTGTGATTAAAATATTAAGACCATTACAGGCATTGTCGCATACCTGGCATCTTCATCGTCTTCATTGCCGAATAAAAGCTCAGGTATAGATTTTGGGTCACAGGTCTTGCAAACGGGAGGACACACTTCACCGCACAGGCCACTGCAGGAATGTTTGCATTTCAACAATAACTTGCAAGGCTTCGGGCACGGAGGGCGGTCACAGGTCTCGCCGCAAAGTTTTTTACATTTTCCGTGGACGCAACTACGCTCACACTTCATCTGAATGAAAGAAATAAAATCAGATAAATAAGACAATTTAAAGTTACTCAATTATTTCATAGTTTCGGGTCCAATGTCACAGTGGTAAGCATTGTGGGCTTCCGTGCCGGATCCCACGGGTTCAAGTCCCAGAATGAACAGCATTTCTTTCATCAATTTATCAATTTCTGTTAGAAGGCATGGGTATCTGTGATGTCTAAAAATTCGCCTGCTGTGGTCCAGTTGGTTAGAGCTTGCTCTACCGATCACGCAGGTCTGGGTTCGATTCTCGGTTAGATCACAGTGAATTTGAGAATTATTAAATTCAAAGTTGCGATCGAAGACTGAGTGTTTGTGATGTCAATTCACATCATTTTTCTCTCCTCCCATCCTTCTGATCCTTTAATAACCGGGTGTAGCAATAGCGATTAACCAACCACTAATCCTGTTCTAGCCTTATCCTTCTTTCCCTACTACTCACTTTGAAAAAAGTGAGGTTGAGTAACAAACAGTTCTCGTAGAAAAAAAGAGCGGACATGAATTAAAAAAAAAATCCCTCCTACCATTTAGATCAGGGGGGGGGAGCAAACTTTTCGGATGAAGGGCCAAATTTGGGAATTCAAAATGAGCGGCAGGCCGCAAGTAAAATACTACTTTACATATACACAATTTATTATCATGAAAAGATATCAATCTAATGAGAGGAATGGAACTGTTTGACGTCTCGTATTTTTTTTTTAAATTCAGGTGCTAATTTTGTAGTTGAGATTCTTAAAACTGCTTGTAAATGTTCATCGGTGATGTTTGATGGTAAAGAGGTTAAAGAAATTATTTAAAAAAAATTAAATTATTTTTAAAGTTTTTTTTTAGAGTAATTACTGTCAGACTATTTACTGATATCTGAGATTTATGATCAGCTCTGCTCATATTATCGAATAAATAACACTAGGTAATAGGAGGGAATAAAAATTATTCATTATAGTATTAGAATGTGTCAAATTTCAAAACTTAACTACCTTCAGTAGCGTGGCAAGGGGGATTGCGGCAGGGGCGGTGCGCCCCGAGTGGCACACTTTTGAGGGCGGCATTTTCAAAAATAAATACAAGAGTTTTCGAGAAATTATATTTATACATAACAAAATAAGTCACCTGCAGTGAAAACTCCGAGTTCATGATAAAAAATAGTAAAGTGATTGAAAAACTAAATTAGAGAAAATTTTGGGGGCGGCAAATTCAAGGACTGTCCCGGGCGACAAGACCCCTTTCTACACCACTGACTGTCTTTCCAAATTACGTATTTAAGTAACCTTTTTTGATTAACAATAATAGGATGAATACTATTTATAACTAAAACTGCAATACAATATTTGATACCAGACGACTCATTTATAGAATTCTAGTTATGTAAATGAAATCAGTGTACTAAATGTATGTAAAAAAAAAAAAAGAGCAGTGTTTTCGCGTGCTCTGCAGGTCATATAGGCTTGAAGGGTTTAGTGGCACAATTATGAAAGTAGTAACAGCGCAATACCTTGCATGGAAGACACGGCACTCCGCAGGGCAACGAGCAATTAGAATGTTTGCATCTCACTTCACACGGTTGTTTGCACGGCGGGCAAGACTCCCGGCATGGTTCATTACAACTGAAAGTTTGGATAATATAATTATTTGGAATTTCAAAATTCTTGAAAGACCTAAAAAAAAAAATGGTCCCACGCTGGTCATTTTGGGAAATCTTGCAAATTTCTGGGCTTTAGAAATTGTTTCAAAATCGCCGGAAAGATTCCTTTAATGTCAATCTTTACTGCGGCCTTTTGTTGATTCAGATAAATGAATGTGGCTTTTAGAAAAGAAAAGGTTCCCCGCCCCTGCCCATGAGTAAAAAAAAAAAAAAAAAAACTTACAATAAAATAAGGTGTTTGGCAATCTTTGATTATGAATTTTATTTGGTTGGCAAAACATTATTTATTTAAATGTAGTTAACTGTTTCACTGACAAAAGTTTTCCTTTAGTGGTCATCTCTTTGCCACATATTTTATGAAATATTTAGTAAATATTACAAATGAAATATTATAAATTTCAAAACATGTTTTTTATTTATTCCGTGACTATCCAAGCAGAGGCCCGTGGGCAACATACAACCCATGACATGGTTGTTTGCAGCCGCAGCTCAAGTTGAAAAAAAAAAAAGAAATTTGAGGGATCATCATTTTTAGCTTATTCAAATTTTTGAGAAACTACCAAACGGTATAATATTTTTTCGTACTGTATATGCTGCACATATGAATTCATCGATGAAACAAATTGAAATTAATATCTGTAGACTAGTGTGTGCTTGGCAATGGCAGCCACTAAGCATACCATACACCATTTTGGCATTGAAGAGGTTAAACAAGCAATAAATCAATTTGTAATAGATCGAATTGACCACTTAATAAAACTGAGGAATGAAAGTATTTTAATATTTAATGAATTTATTACATGTGCCCGCACACCAGGAGATGGCCACAGTTTTCTCGACAAGGCATGTGCATACGACCACCGAAGCAGAGTCCGCAGGACCCTTTACATTTGTGTTCACATCCCTTCAATATGTGGCCACAGTTTTCAATGCAGTACTCCATCACCAAGAATGAAGACTTTTCACTCTTTGAGAGGTTGGAACCTGAGGGACAGAGATGAGTATTATGGTTATATATCATTAGTTTTTCTCTCAAAAGACACTCATAGTTGAGTAAAATATTAAAGAGCAAATGAGAATAAACAAAAATGATACTGCATAACACTTCAAGCCGGATGACGGGCCAAAAAATGCTGTTTTGCTAAACTGGACCAATTTCATTCAAATAACTTGACGATACAATATAAATTTCAAACATTCAATTTCAGAAGAGTTAAAATTACTTTCATCAAGGGTTTAATTTTTTTCATTCAACCCTACTCCAATTAAAAAGGTTGAGTAATAATCAACATCACATTCATACAAAGATTAAGGTATACAGCGATGTTGATATTCTCTTTCTCATTAGTCATGCGGCATCACGAGAAGAGCAACGAGTATTGGTGACTCGAGAAAATTGGCAATGGATGGGTGCAAGCCTACCTATGATGTATTTTCATTGAAATGAGCGTTTCGATTAAACAGAGAACTCCCAAATCGTATCCAGTAAAATTAAGATATTGTGCCCTATGTCACAAGCAGGCCATTCCGGAAGCTGCCATATAAAAATTACATGACCAAATAAGCCATAGCCTTGAGTGTTGGCAGACAGACAGCAAGGTAAAAAATTGCACCTCTAGCAAATTTGATTACCAATTTGTGTTATGTTGCACGGTATGAGAAACTTGTGTCCGCAGAGCGACTCGAAAGGGTTATCCACCATCTCATGGCATGAGCTGTCATCGCATTCCGCACTGCAGCGACCTTTACAGGGATGACCGCATCTCAAAAGCCGTTTGCATCTTCCTCGGCATTCAACCAATTCGGCATTCCCACTGCATGTAGTTGTCACTGTGTGACCGCAAGATCGAGTCTTATTAGCCTAAAATGAAAACGTAACTTTTGAGTGTGCTCCTTTTAAGTAAGCAGTATATTAAATTAAAATAAACATGACAGGTTGCAATCGGACTGGGGTGGACCAGGGCAAAATGCCGATTCATGAAATTGAGAATAACAGGCAGTCAACCCTGTGTCGATATTTTTCTGAAAATAATGAGGAGCAGACCGATTCATTCAATTTTCCAATTTGAGCCATGTATCATATCCATGATCGTGAAGCATAATCTTACAGGTAGGTTTATTAATGTCAAAAGATAAAATTAATGAAACAAAGCTACAGGAAAACCTGACTACCTCGCTATAACAAATTCGGCAACAGTATGAAAAAAGACATTCCGAAATACAGTGATTAATTCATTCCGAAGGTTTCCGCGTATGTCGAAAAATCACGTTAGTCTAATAAAACTTAAAATCTAGCAATTTTTCATATAACATGTGTTAGTTTCAGTGGATAGTTGAGAATAGAGCGAACATTCCTTCATACAAAATGTAAAAGAATTTCTTATTAATTCATATGCATACGTGCATTTAAATACAAACAATTCTTATTAAATTACTGGTCTAGTAGTGTCCCTCTACCTTTTTTTAATACAGTGTATAAATACCATCATTCACTGCTTATGACACCTAGATCCATTGGTCGAACAATAGACACATCTCTCACACATGAATATAATATTTATTTTATTCTAACATGCCCCGCGAAACAAAATCCAGCTTCATTTATCAACTATTAATTTTTTTTAAATCGCATAAATACAAATTCATATAACTCTAATTCGCTGAAGTCGAGGACTTACTGCATTGGTTTTTTGATAAACACATGTTCAAATAAATAACCACTTCCTATAAAGAGCATATGCCCACCACAGGGCCTGTCGCCTATCAGTTTTCTTCTTTTCTTCTTTTCAAAACTTGCGAGCGTCCGTAAGTCCCCCAGTTCTCTAGGATCGCTGGTGTATCCTGGCAATGTTAATGTTTACTGTGATTTTGTAGACTCAGCAAATGCAGAGTGTATCCTTGAATATTGAACATATCACGAGAGCCGTCTGCAGTGCTTATGAATAGGCCAAATGTATTACATAACATATTTGAAAATTACCTTAACGTCACATTTATCGCAAGGCATGTAGCATTTTTGTTTACAAACATGAGTGCACGGCATTATCAAGTCGCAATCCTTCAGGCATTTAGTATCGTTGATATCTAAACAGCATTGAACTATGCCTGTATGTCGACAATTGTTCCTCTTCTTTTGAACCTTAAAAAAATCACAACTTTTTAAATTATGCACATTCAGAACTTTTGTTTGAATGAATCCACAGAGAAAACGAAAAGTAAAAGTTTTGTGATTCAACACCCATTATATTATGATGAATATATAGTTGATATTATGATGAATATAATGTAAAGCTTTTTCCAATCAACTTTTTTTACATGATAGATAAATTCCACTAAGCACCGTGTAAAAAAATATATAATACAAATAAAAATTGATGATAGCATTATATTTGAGTACCTCTCTTTACTCATAATTCTAATACTCACAACTAGATAAAATTACAAATTTTCTCTCAGTAGGTAGGTGATGTTTGCATAATATGAACATAGAGAAATATAAAAAATCTTCTCTCAGTGTCATATAAATACAACTTGAAATATCCTATTGCTATTAAGTCAATGTTGCAATGATTTACTAAAAAAATGAGACAAATAAGAATTATCACTTTTTTACAATTAAGTTAAGGTATGTCAAAACTTTGTTCAGCCATATCTCAAAACTAGTAATTTTTAGTTTTAGCTCTCCAGAACTAAGCCATTGATCATTGGCACATTTTTTTATTTCCACATATCTTTATTTTCAACTCAGAATGCATTAATACCAAGCATACTTTACTTTTAATATACCAAGTATATTAAAAGTAAACAGTTATTTATCTTTACAGTAATATCGTTTTTATCTCTCGTGAAAAAAATTACCCAAATTCGAAATGTGTTCTTGCAATATTGGCAACGATGTGAAGTATGGTTAAAAATTAAAGTCATTTATTATTAACTTTTCTATTGAAAGAGATAATAAAAAAAAAAACTCATCTTACCAAAATGGTACATGTGTCGCAAGTCACATGACATTCCTTTAGACAAGGATGATCAGATGAACAATCCTTGTTTGTAAGTGTGCATGACATATGGCAGACAAACTGAAAAGACATGCAATCTATGTTTAAAAAACAATTAATTGATTAACGACTGTAAAAATGCAATGCAAATCTGACGAGTCCCTGATATCAAAAGTTGTCAGTCAGCTTCTTTGCTGATTGAAAGAAACAATATTCAAAAAATAAAATACTCATTTGTACTAATTCCACTTTTATTTAATAAGATCAGGACCGGTTACACTCATATTGAGTATTATCTTCTGATAAGAGAATATAATATTAAATTGTTATTTATATAAAAAAAATTATAGGTTGTAGGTATTGAAAAGAATTTACAAATAAAGGTACAACATATGAATAAGCAACACTAAATTGACTACAGTAAAAATGTTTATTGCCTCTAAAATATAATTACAAAACTCATCCAAGAATAATTACTACTTTTAAGAAGAAAAGCTAATTTAAAGTAGAGGAAAAAATGTGCATCACTCAGTGGCAGATTGAGTACTTGAGAAGCCCCAGGGTTACGAACTTCTGTTAAATATGAATGGCTATTATAGCTGTATTGAAATTTTTTCACTAATAAGTGGCATTCCAAGTAACCCGAGGGCATCACTGGACTAGTCCCTCAAAGGTACCACTTATCCCTTCAGAGACGAGAGCTTTTTTTCGATATTCTTTTTTTCTTTAAGCCATATTTAAGTCACAGATAACTTGTATTCCTAACAAAAATTTTAAAAAAAAAACCACTAAGTCGTTGTATAGAAACCCCGCATGACTATATGATCATGCTCATCCTTTTATAACTGTGTAATATTGTGTATGGACAGTAGTAAGGATGAGCGGGAACGTATGGGCACGCAAATATTTGGGGTTGAAATATAGCTAAACGTGAAATTTTAAAAAATAATTTTAATTTGACCTCTTTAGATCAACATAATTTCAATACAAATATATTAGCAAAAGAACTGTAAATAATTTCATGTTTAGACAAAAAAAATAAACAGTTTCAAAAAGCCCATTAAAAAAACGGAAATTCAAAAAATCGCATGTGCTTTTGGTGGCCGTTTCTGTCCTCGCGGCTGATGACTTACTGAAGTCTGTACTCTTCTTAACCAAATATGAGTGAAAGCAACGATATTCAGGTAGAAAAAGGATAAATAATGGGATCGATATACAACGGTGTTTACTGTGACCATATGGTCATGCTCGTCCTTGGAGGGTTAATGGTAGAACTTATACTATGTAGCAGTGACAGCCGGTCGATGTGGGATTTGATCAATGCGCCCCTTGTATATGCAGGGGCGGTTATATTTCATTAAATAATATTCAAACATAATATTTATACCACTCACTCATTTTAAATTCTTCATGTATTTATTGTCTATAATAAATATTTTAGGAATTGATAACTTATTAACACGCTTCGACAATAAATACATTTTTACATACAAATTTAAAATGAGTGAATGGTATAAATGTTGTTTGAATATTATTTCATGAAATATAACCGTCCCTGCATATACAAGGGGTGCATTGATCCAATGCCACATTGACCAGCCGCCACTTCTATGTAGATAGATACCTGTCGCTAGGGCTTCCAATTAACCGGACTTTTCAACTAACCGGTTTTCGGTTTTTTTCTGGAAATAAAACCGGTTAACAGGTTTAAACCGAAATATAACGTATTTTGATTAGGTAGGTATTCAAAAAAAATAATTTTTGTAGATTTTTTAAAAATATTTGTCATAAATGCTCCAATTTTAATGGAAAATCGATGTTTATCTTGTAGATGGAATACAGAAGGCATAATATATATATATACAGCAATGACAATCAAATGTGGAAAAATATTTTATGGTAAAATGTCAAATAGAAAAAATTGAGCTTGATAATATAATTCATAATTGAGAATAACAAGCACTACAATAATTATATTTATATACTACAAAAAATATTAAATTATTTGAAAAAGTCATTTCTGTTCACAACAACTTTGATGCAAGTAGATTTTTTTATAAAATTCATATGCATGTTATTTATTTATTTATGTAAATTGTTTCCGCTTCTACGCAGTAAATTCATTGTAAAAGATATTTATTTTTGAAAAAAAAATGAAAGATAAGAAAAGAGTATTTTTGATAAAACGCGGTTAACCGAGTGAAATAAACCGGTTTTCGGTTTTTTTCAAAACATGCGATAAACCGGTTAACCGGTTTCGGTTTAAACCGGTTTGGAAGCCCTACCTGTCGCTTTACAAATGTAGGGGTGGAAAGCAGAGCATAGCCACAATTTTTTACTACACAAGACAACTATTTTTAGTTCTTCAATATCAATGTTAGATTTGTTTATCGAGGGGTTTTTTTTTATTTCTGCAAATATTTCGCTTTTTCTAAAGCACAACATAGAGAAGAATTATGCATCATTGGGGAAACAGCTGTGTCTAGATTTTAAAACATTAATTTTCGGCCTGGATCGTTATCAAATCATCAGTTTTTAAATAATATATATAATGGATATAGGCTACTTACATACATATGATCAGGATCATTGTTTTTGTGACATTTAAGAGTGCACACATGTCCACATTGCAACCGGTCAATACAGTTATTTTGACATGCAACATTTGCCACATTCTTATAGCATGGCCTTTTCGCCTGTAAAAACACAATGAAATAATGAAATTTTTTAGCAATCAGCCGACAGCTCATACACAAAATGAAATCAGCAGTGTAACTCACCTTGTGTGCACAAAGCGGAAGGGTTACATCAACTATGGCAAAACAGCGCACTTTGGTAGGATCTTCGTGACATTGGATATTTTTGTTGTGTCCGCAAGGCAAAGTTTTCCCCACTAAGACTTTGCAGGGCTCGCATCCATCGACACATAACAATGAACACCTGTGATCAGACGGGCACGATCTGAAAGTATTCAATAATTTAAAAAAATATTCATAGTAAAAATATATCCAGGGCTGTAGTCAGAAGGGTCTTAAAACCCCGATCCAATTTTTAAAAATGAATAGTATAGTGCAATAGTTTCCAAACTTTATGTAACCACGCCTCCCTTTGGAAAAAAATATCTTCACGCCTCCCCATCTTTTATTTCACATAGTAATAAAGACATGTTTTAAAGTGTAAATGAATATTTTCAACTGTTCGCGCCTTCCTTTGAAATAATCCACGACTTCCAGGTTGGAAATCGTTGGTGTAGTGTGATATAGTGAGTGAGTGAGTAAGAAAAAATTGTCAACGATAAACAATCAGCAGGCAGTCGTGGATTATTGCAGAGGGAGGCGCGAACAGTTGAAAATATTTATTTACGCTTTAAAAGGTGTCTTTATTACTATGTGAAATACAGTGAAATACAGTACAATACAGACTAATACCTCAATCACCATAAAATGCTCCAAAAATGTGCCCGCACACATTATTCCATCCCCGCACAAGGCCGCACTCAGAAATATTGTAAAAATAAGTTTGTTTCATCAAATTTTTATATTTGCGCACATTTTTTATTCTGCTGAAAATTTACTGCTCACAGAAGTTGATGGTCCGCACACACAATAGAAAAATTAGAGGGAACATTGCTTAGTAGTATAATTTACTAGCTTTATATGAAGATTATTTCAAAATCATTTCAGCGCTCAAGGTAGAGCTTCAGCGCATCAATCAATATCCAGTTTAAAATGTGGAACAGTGGAAAAAATAATTTCAATTTTTACCATCAGGCATGCTTGTATACTCACTTTTCACATTTCTCCATACATCGGTAATTTGAATGTTCAGTATCAATAATGTGGCACATCATTTTACAATGGTGCCCACATGCCATCAGCGCGTTGCAGTTCTTATTGCATCCACCGTTGGGGACAAGATCAAAATCAAATTTGTCTTTAACCTAAAAAAAAAAGAATTTAAAACATTGCAACAATAGCTGACTTACATGAAAATACATCCCACTCTTTTATTTGTCTTTCATTTACATAAATGTGCTATAAGCTTAACACAGGCTATTTTTGGGCTGTATTTCTCAGAAGTATGAATCGAGGGGTATCAAGCAACTAATGAAAAATGTGAAAAATGGGTTAAACCAAATAATTTGCAATAATCATACGCCACAAAAGTTTATAATAATTGATTATACTCAAAAAATGGTAACTTACTTCAGTAATGACATCTGTGTGAATTTTACATTGTAACTGTAGTGCGGATCCAATAGATTCTTGTGTGACGAGAGTATCATTCATTTGCTTCCAAATATCACTACTCTTGATCAGGTTACTCATATTTCCGATGATGAAAAATCCTGAAATAAAGATAAATACATCGTAATACAAAAAAATATTTTTCAAAATAGATTTGAGCGTTGACTGTACAGTGGAACCCCCAATTACACTACCCCGAATTAAGCGCTGACTTGAAATATTTGCCGCGTATCCCCCGATTGCACTGTCGCATTCCATTGTCGTTGCTACGAGACGATCGTCTGTGCAGCGCATACAATCGAATGTTGGCTAGCGTCTGTGTATTCAGCACGTACAGCCGGGTGACTGGCTATGTGTTGAATTTTGGCGACCTCTGCATTTTATCACTTAGTAACTATCAACATTTCGTCCATATTTTTTTTGCAAAACTAATGGAAATCTTAGTTTTGTATTTTTTTACGGAAAAAATCAAATCCTTGTATGAGATGCATTCCCCCTATTACACTATCCCGAGTTACACTGTCCTGACTTTATTGTAAATGGGGATTACCCATATTACATTTTACCAAATTTTCAAATTCTTGAAGAATTAGTCATAAATTTTAATTTTATATAGAAATGAATTTCTACAAAATTGCTGCTCATTCTAAAATATTGAAAAAAATGTTATTATAGGACAGTGGTGCACAAGTTTTTAGAAAGAAGGGCCATTTTATCAATTTTTCAATCTTTTGCAGGCCGCAGAGGCCTTTTATAAGCAATTTTTTGGATGACACCGTTACTTTTTTTACGCGATTTGCTCGTTATTATGCGGTTTTTTTTTAAGAAGAAGTGGTGACCCTTCGCAAAATCATGTGATGTAATGCTGCTCTAAGACTTGTTTAAATACATTTTTTTTTTAATTCATTGAATAGCACGTTTTTCGGACATAAATTTTACCACCGATAGTTACTATGTCAAATAAATGTACTCCAGATGTCCAAATATTTTAAATACAAAACAATACATACGAACCTGGAAAGATAGAAATATTATTATTTTATTAAATAAAATTATATGGTGATGTTTTAGGCACGTACCAAATAAACACCTGCATTTAAAAATAAAATATTTTACACCTACGTATTTAAAAAAAATCAGTTTCAACTGTTCGTCGGACCAACAAAACAAATCCAATGTAATAGTAATTGACTCAGATCAAGAATCTAGGAACAACAGCATTTCATCAAATGATTCCGTGCAAAATTCAGATTCAAGCAAAATTCAATGTTAGTTCAAAAAATTGCAAACGATTACATTTCGTAACCGACAGTGGCAGCAGCAAATAACTTCTATAAGTGAATACAGTTATGCATGTATGCAAAATATGTATCTGTTTCTCACTGTATTTTTATAATCAATAGTTAAATTAAATTTTATATGTAAAAATAAAATGCGAATTTAAAGAACAAATTTTGTTTTTTTTTACACATTTTTGAATGAAAAATTTTGTGATGAAGTACTTGTTATTTTGGGCCGCAACCAGTGGCGGATTATCCTGTAAGCGCATGAGTCGCCTGCGTCGGGCCTCCGAATCTAAGGGGCCCTAAATCTGAGGGGGCTCAAAAATACCCAAAATACCGATGATTTCAATTTCCACATCTTTTTTCCCATGAAACACTTATTTACTGCAAGGGGCAAAGCGCAAACATATCTTCGTATCGGTACAGAGGCGTATTAACCCATAAGCGCTAGAGGCCTCTGAATCTTACGGGGCCCAAAAACGTTCACCACATTTTCGATTTCAATATTTATTTATTTAAACGAAACACTTTTAAATACGAAAATTTATTGCAAGAAGTGACGCCCCAAAATTGATGACGGTAGTCCTTTTACAAATACCGCAACTCAACGCCGGGTCACGCGTGAGAAGCTTTTTTCAACCCAGATCTTTTTTGACGAATGGACTTAGAAATAGGTAGGACAAAGCATACAATTATTGGCCACTTAAGGATTATTTAATTTTGCTTGGACACGCATCATTAACCCTCCAGAGACGAGAGCTTTTTTCCGATAAAAAAAAAATTTTCTAAGCCATATTGAAGTCACGGATAACTTTTATTCCTATCCAAAATTTAAAAAAAAAAAACGCAAAGTCGTTGTATAGAAACCCCGCATGACTATATGGCCATGCTCATCCTTTTATTACCGTGTAATATTGAGTACGGACAGTAGTAAGTAACAAAAGTGACCGTATGGGCTCGCAAACATTCAGGGTTGAAATATACCTAAACTTTTTTAAAAATATTTATAATTTGACCTCTTTAGATCAACATTATTTCAATACAAATATATTAGAAAAATAACTGTAAATAATTTGATGTTTTTATAAAAAAATAACTAACAGTTTCAAAAAGTAAATTAAAAAAAAAACCGAAATTCAAAAAATCACATGTGCTTTTGGAGGCCGTTTCTGTTCCCACGGCTGATGACTTACTGTGCTCGTACCCGTCTTAATCAAATATGAGAGAAAGCAACGATATTCAGGTAGAAAAATGATGAATAGTGGGATCAATAGACAACGGTGTTTACTGTGACCATATGGTGACGCTCGTCCTTGGAGGGTTAAGAAGATGGCATTAAAAAATCCATTTATAATTTTTTCCATTTTTTTATAATTTTAATTATTAATAGTAATAACATCTAAAATAAATACAATAAAAGTTTTTAAAAATAATCAAAAAAGAAGGTAGAAATCTATAATTGTTGGCTACTTATTTCAATTATTGACCACCTCAAAAATTCTATAAAATAATAATCCAACATAGAATAAAATCTAATTATGTAATGTTATGATCACACACTAGTATTGAGTGTGAAGTCAAGTGCTGACTGCAATTTTAATGTTACTTTAGGTTACATAGACGACAATTTAACGACAAATAATACATTGTGCTACATCGAGAGAAGCATATTATTTAATGAAATGGAGCTGGATGAAAATTGACTTCAAAATCGAAAATATTTGTTGAAGAATTGAGAAATATTATTATCGTCCACATTCATCATTATTATCAATATCATCATCATTACGTGTTGAATTAATTAATACATCTAATGATAAATCTAATGCATATTGCTCCAACTGTGTTTCCACGTTTCTCCACGTAGAAAAGTGGGTTTCATATCTTATAAGACTAGCTTTTATTTCCATGTAGTCAATAATTGAGGATGGCCAATAAAGTAGGTTTTACCCTACATATGTAGAAATGAATATATTTCATTCAATACTTAGCACATACACATGTGTTTTTATCGCAAGCAGTTAAACCCTTGAAGGGTTGAATGAGTATATTTTTTGTAATGAGTATAGAATGAAATATGATATTTTATTTCAAAATGTGTGACGCTCGCAACTAAATTGTATTTATTTAATTATTCGTAGAGCAGTGGTTCTTACATCATATTTTACTGTGGTCGATTTAAGATCAAATCTACATATCTTGATCCAAAAGTGATAATAATAATCCAATTGACAAATTATGAATACAATGTTGGAATTATGATTAATCAAAAAAAATGTTCACCATCCAGATAGTTTCAAATAAAAAACATAATAAGTATTATGCATAATTTATGTATTATAGATATGTATTTTATTTCAAATAAAATATTTACATTTTCAAATAAAATATTTACATTTTCATATAAAAAAATCAATGTTCGTTATATAACGAAATCAAAACTATACCTGCTAAATCTATCTTTTCAGCTCAATGCAAATCAGTGAGATATTTGTTTTTATTTCTTTGACTATGAAACATTTTGTATACCACTAGCATTTGTCAATGCATGGATTAATTTATGACTGGGTTTTGTTTTTATATCTTAGTTCTAGCCGTAAATTATTTGTCGGTGAAAATCTTTCGCTTTGCGGCGCTAATCAAACGTTAACATATTTTAGATTTTAAAATATAAATGACGGACTCATAATTATGAAACCTATGTACAGTAAAACCCCCATTTACACTATATTCGGGACCGTGTAATTGGGGGTGTGAATGTCATACAAAATAAGGGATTTGATTTTTTTCTGCGGAAGACGCAAAACTAAGATGTCCCTTAGTTTTACAAAAAAAACTGTATGCGAAGCACAGACGACCGTCTCTTAGTAACGGCAATGGAATGCGAATATTTCAAGCCGGCGCGTAAATCGGGGTAGTGTAATTGGGGGTTCCACTGTATATGGATGGATGAACTTGGCTTTTTTTGTATGTTTCAGAGTAAAAATAATAATCACCGACCTACAGGTCACTCGATTTTAGCCAGCCTTTTTTATAAATAGGTATGTTATTGTAGGATTCTATGCATCCTAGTAAATAAACATTCACGATGAAAGAATATCTTTTCAAACCCTACATTTAGTTTTAAATAACGTAAGCTGTCATTTTGCACAATTTTGAGTGCTTTTTATTATCATCAGTGAGGGATCATAGATATGGATACTTACATAATAGGCAGACAGTAATAATAGGTGAGTCATAAAAATAAAAAATAAATAAATGATAAAAGTCAAATGTAGGCGCTATAAATTTTTTGATGAGCTTGTAGCAGTCAACAGCTCATATTATTTCTGATTTTATTATTGTATAACATGTTTTTTAAAATATGCGTGCTGGGTTATTACCGTCCATCAATGGGCGGCAAGTGCTTACACATTTTTTTTCACTTGGTTCATTAAGGGCCAGCAACATATATGACGTATTTTTTAGCACCTTGAAGGAAGTGTTAAAGAGTTAATATTTTTTAACCACCACTCCTGTCCGAGCCCTATTGTTTTATCCCTACTCTCTTCGAAAAAGAGAGGTTTGAGCAACTGAGGTACAAACTATTATTGTGGAAAAAAAGCTTCTTTCTGTTCAGATACCTCCATCAGAAGGCCATATGCTCCACATTGAGAGTGGATGTTCACAAAAAGCTTATAAAACTTACTAAATTTACAAAACTTATTATATATAACTTTATAATATTTGTAAGAAATAAACAAATTTAATTCAATAAATCTATGCTTTGTTAGCTTTTTCATATCCTAGCTCTATTCTTTTATCGCTACACTCTCTTAAAAAATGTGAGATTCAGCAACTGAGAACATACAAATTCATAAAATGCTGACGGTTTGACACAACTTATGACAAATTTTAATTATTTCAATAAATCTCAAACAATTTTATTAAAAATTGTAATGGTTTCTTTTCATTCAAAATTTGATTGCGACCAATTTGTAATACCGAAATATCGGTATGTTTGCATTTAAAAAACTTATATTTCAGTATTGAAAAAACACCAAAAATACTAGGATCCCAGTGTCGGTAATCCAGTATTGCAATCCCATAGTGGGACATCTTGCCCGAAATCTCACGAAAAAGATTATAACGTGTAGTGCAATCCGAAAAACAGGGCCTCCAAATTGTATTGCGCTTGGGGCCTCCCAAGTGCTTAGTCCGCCACTGGCCGCAACAAATGCCAATTCGGGCCGCGGTTTGTGCACCACTGTTATAGGATGTTGAAGTGTATTCCAGTGGTGGTTCTACCTACTGGGCTAGAGGGGGGAATTTTCAGCCAAAATGTGTAAAATAAGTAATCATAATGCGACTTCATAAAAACAAACCGTAATTAGAGTACTGTATAAATTAAAAAAGTCCATTGTTTGCATACAACATAACTAATCTATCACAACTCTTGTATCATTAAAAGGCCATTTCTCGAATTCTTGAATTCTCTTGTGCATGCATATTAAGATTTTGAAAGAAATCCCTAATATTTTTAAACAATAATCCCTCAAAATGCATTTGTATTTCACGGATAACTTTTATTTCTAACAAAAATTTAATAAAAATAAAGTCGTTGTATAGAAACCACGCGTGACTATATGGTCATTCTCATCCTTATATTACAGTGTAATATTGTGTACGGACATAAGTAAGGACGAGCGTGATCGCATGGGCACACAAACATTCAGGGTTGAAATATAGCTAAATGTAAAATTTTTGGAAATAATTGCAATTTGAACTCTTTAGATCAGCAATGTCCAACACGCAGCCCAGTTGAAAATTTTCTGCGGCCCTATTGGAGTTTACAGCATTCTACAAATATATTTTGCATTTTGTTATTTGTTGAAAATAGTAAAAACGAAATGTAGTAACAGGATGGCCGATGAAAACTTGACCAATCAACTGCGATGTGCATCGAATAAATTACCAGTCGGTATAAAAAATATCAAATAGTATAAAAAAAAAAGTGTCACATTAATTATTAATTAACCACTTGCCGGTCCAATTGACTTAAACAAATGTTCCAAAAAGGATTATATATTTTTTATTATGCTCGAATTTCAAACACAAGTGTTATAATTATAAAACATGCATATTTAGTGAAAGAATTCATTGTTTTTTTTTAATGGAATTTGCCCAAGTTATCTCGTGTGACTTTCAATGCCGAGTATACTCGGGCGTGACTGGGAAGAGGTTAAGTAAATAAAATGTTTTGACAATTGTTTGACTGCTTTTAAAATAAAAAAAGGTATCATTATGCATGTTAATTATAAATTAATAAATTGTTTTTAATACATTTGTTAGTTTTGTTTTTTATGCGGCCCACCATATAACGGTAATATTTTATTTGGCCCATCAAACGATTTCTGTTGGACAACGCTGCTTTAGATCAACATAATTTTAACACAAATATATTTATAAAAAAAGTGTAAATAATTTTATGTTTTGATAAAATAATTATTAACAAAATTCAAAAAGTTCATGAAAAATAAATGGAAAATTCAAAAAATCACATGCGCTTTTGGTAGTCGTTTCCATCCCCGTGTCTGATGACTTAATGAAGTCTGTATCCTTTTTAACCAAATTTGAGTAAAAGCAACGATATTTGGGAAGAGACAGGTTGAATAATGGGATCAATTGACAACGGTGTTTACTGTGACCATACAGTCACGCTCGTCCTTGGAGGTTTCAGGCATTGCATTCTACCAGTGCTGCTATACGGTAGTGAATAATGACACCCAATGAAGACTGTATATTGATAGTCAAGAATAGATGTTCGCATCAGAATTTGGGGATGAGATCATTATTAAAAAAAATCGTACCTTCTTTGGCCCTTGATAAGGCGACGCAGACACGATTGGGCGTGGAGAGAAATCCAATTTTGGCTTCTTCATTGCTCCTTACCAAAGAAAGCAAAATTATTTTACTCTCTTCGCCTTGGAAGTTATCCACATTGATGATGCGAACTGAATCCAGTTCGGGATAATATTTTTTCTCCTATAAAAAACAAGCAAGTCTAAGAGTTTGAATATTATAATCTCACTTTGCCAAATTTCAATGGATAATTTAGATTTCATTATAACTGTAATGCTCGTCAGCTTGTTTCGAATGCTTCTATTTAGAAAAAAAGAGGCTAAAGCAGTTTTATTCGAAGAATTTAATTCACAATGAGATAAATAAATCATACCTGTCTCATGTGAAACATCTGACCTGTGTAGGTGACTAGAATCGTGATATCGCAAGGTTTGTATTGATGGTGAATAAAATATGTGGCCAAACACAGTAAAAAGTCACATTCGTGAACATTGAGCTTGCTGGACATTTCTTCTCCCTGAAAACATTAATATAACATAATTATTTATTGTCATTAATCTTTTATGAAGCATTTTTTAATTATCTAGAGATAAAAAGAAGGTTATACAATAATAATTACTGAATTATTAACTGCCCAGTTTCTAATGCAATTTTATTTATGTTTTAAAGAGTATCAATAGTTGACCACAACTGACAATGGTGCAAGGAGACAAACGGGGGTTATCAGTAATGTTTTTATAGGACTGACAGTCATGAAGTTTTATTTGACAACAATGAATTTATATCAAAGGTTAATTTATGGAATGAATTTCGATGACAGTATTCATGATTTGCAACGAGTTTAAAGAATATTTGATTTTATTTTTGCTGATTTTATACAGCCTGTGTAAATTTTAAACATTGACAGCGCATAAAAGGATAAGACAACTTTACAATTTGAATAACTTACAGAAGTCTCGGGAAACTGGTGATCGATAAAATATAAACTCTTGACAGTGCCCGAGATTGGAGGATATTTTGTAACACTGGGGTCATTCGACAGATTAGGATAAATAGCAGGAGTTATGAGGTTGGCAAACTCCGGTCTCATGCGATGCTGCACTCCGAGCTGATAGCAATGGTTACCGTTCTTCACCATGCGCTCGAATAAGGATAAATCCAAATTAAAATGCTTGGCGAGACGAAATGTCGCAGTCATCGGCTTCAATTGCAGATGATCACCTAGAATATACAATCTCATAATTTTACCTATGATAAGGTAGACTAGATCAGTGCTTCCCAACCTTTTTCATGCCACGGACCCCTAAATATGAAAACAATAATCTGCAGACCCCAATTTTTTTTAATTTCACATGTTCATAATTTATCACAAATAAATGTGATAGATTGTTATCATTCCCAAGTAGTGCACTTTGAAATAAGCAATACACCCTCGATCATCGGCTGTAAGATACTTGTGGCGTTGAAGAAAAAAGACACATCTTTATTCGGACGAGACTCCCTAGTATAACCATTTAACTTATAAATCAATATAGATTTTTCAAAAGCAACACGTTCATTATTATCTATATTTTTTCAAACAATTATTATAAAAATTCATTTTAACTCGGGTTATTTTACCCAAACTGACTGAAGAATTAGAAATTCAAATTACTCACTAGGTATAAAAATATCGATAATAATTCAAATTAAACTCAACAAACCACTATCTTGACAGAAGTGAACAAAGGTGCTTATCTCCTTAAAACAACCGCTTATCGCAAAATTTTACTTAATGCTGCTGAAAAAGCACCTAAAAGGGCCAGAAAATAATTGTTTTTTTATCTTTCACAAAATCCATATGCATTGAAATTTAAGTCTACACATTTATTTTAAGGGTAATCAAATACTCTTCGTATGGAGATTTAGCATAACTATACTCTTATTATAAAATTCCCGAGAGTTAAATGAACGACGAAAAATCATTGCATCACGTTTATTTTTATCACAGTAAGAAAAGAGTTAACAAAGTTTTAAATAGTGATTACCTATCAAAATGAGATGCTCACAATCGCCAGTCAGTGACGCAATAATATGACTTTCCATAACTTCTGCTGCCTCTTCCACAATTACTGAAACATAAATTAAAGGTAATACACAAAACATACAAAGTATATACGATGAAAACTTCTATAGCTTGTGTGAAATTATTTTTAACACAAATGCCTAAAATATATTTTTAGCAATATTAGGAACAGTAAAAAAAAATCTAGGGGATTTCAAATACTCAACATGATTTTGGTATTTGGTTTTTACAGTTCGTTAAAAATAAATATAATAATTGTGGCTATGTTCACTGTTGTTATAGTCAATCAGCCGAACGCCACAATTTTTATGTCTGATTATTCATGTCCACTTGCTACATCAGAGTGATACATGTAGCAAGTGAAGCCATCCTCAGAAATGTTACGTATTTATAACTTGTTTTTTTAATTAAAAAATATCTAGCAGTTAGTCCACGCATTGAAAAAGTTTAAGTAGCACTTGATGAGTTTGCATTTGAAGTTTTTTTTTCAAACCAACCTATTTCTGACGTAGAATAAATAATATAAGATGACTGTTAACATACCCCAGGACCCCCACTTCATTATAAATTTGAAAACAATAAGAAATAAAAATTTATCAAAGCACGCAACACAATAATTGGATATTGTGCACTCAAATTCCAACGTCGCATACATACACGAGATAAGAATGAGGACAAGAAACACTCACCGATGCGTGACTTGAGAGCTTTCAGCAAAGACTGTTGGCGGGCTGCACCCGTAGTAGTTATTCCGATCACACGGGCCCTGCGTAGAATGTCATAATCGGCAGCCATTAACAACTCATCACAAACTTTTTTTTCAGACTGATATTTCGCCTATTGAAAAAAAACATAACTTGTAGAAGTCGAGGCAGTTGAATTATTTACCCTTGCCCGCCCCTATCTTGGACCACCACAAAAAAAACTAGAGCTAAGGCAGCCCACCGCTGTATCAGAATCAAAATGCACAACAGAAATATTTTCAAAATTGTAACATTAACAGCTTAACGACCGTGGACGCGTATTTAAGTCTTTGAAATCCAACGGTTGCAGACCGTGGACGCATATACGCGTCCTACGTCATACATTCTATTCTATTGAAAAATCAATTGGTTAGGATCGAGTTTGATTTTAAATGTTAACGAGAGATGGTAGCATACACATTGACGCAATATTTAACAAAAAAAAAATCAATATTATACTAAAATATTTCGTAAAAATACCCTTAAGATGGTAGACGTTTATTTTTTTCAGGTGTCATTTTTCATAGTATTATTTTACGTTCTGGTAAAAGATTTTATGTTTAAATCGTTTCTGGTTTGTTTCTCTGATTAGCGACGACATACATCCGTAATATTAGCAGGGTAACATGATTCCCAGATGCTCTTGTAGGGCCTCTTAGAGATACGCACACACGTATCGTAGTATTTGTTTACATCGAATTGCCTTGTTATTTATTGCTTGGGCAGGAGGCGGGCCATGCTGCAGTTTTATGGAGCAAGTGTCATTGTGGCGGTCGAAAACTATTTTTTAAATTTGAATCGGGTGGTTGATAATATTGCGACCTATTCAAACTCAGTGGCAGGGGTTCTCAATTCTTAAATAATACATATTTGTATTGAATATGTTATTATCCATAAAACATACTTTTTTTACGATTTTTTGATCATACCTTGTTAATAGTATATCCAATTAATTTTTTTATATATTTGAACATAAAAACAAAGAAAACAATATGAAAAAGTAGATTTTACATATTTAAAAGAAAACCTTTCAGTAGATTTAAGTTATTTTGACTACACCACATAAGTATGCAACCACAGATATAGAACCATTGCTCAAGTGGCATTGATTTATGCGCCAAAGTATCTGGAAGCTATCAAATAAAATTTTGTGAAGATATCTTAATTGGTTTACAAATTATGGTGAATTTAGTAGAATGGCAGTTTTTTGCGAATTTTTTGCAAAATCGTCCGGCCGCCAGGTCAAATTCAATAGAAAACACGCGGGCGGTAAGCTGTTAACTGACATAATATCACCATAACTCCAAATAATGATATAAAAACCGTGTGGTATTTTACGACAAACCACATCAAATTACCCTAGTAGGAAGGGGTTTAATTTAAAAAAATTCATTTGGACAAGTTAGTGGTTAATCTGTTAACCGGGTATGACGAAATATTTCGTCATTCCAAAAAAGCAACTGTAGCGAGTATGACGAAATATTCCGTCAAGACATTTCAAATATTGTCCACTAGCAGGCGTGGCGATCTACAGTTTATTTCTTTTGGGTATCACATGTACAATACATTTACACTTCGTTCAGTGCTGATTTTTATTTTTTATTTTTCCACTCTTTTGTTGACAAAAGTTCTGCACATGGCGAACTATGAAACGTTTCATCAAGTGTTTACTATGGGCGTGACAAAATAATCCGTAATTCTATAGATTTAATTACCCGTTGCACATGCACACTTTTTAAGATACGCAAAACTAAATTACTCGATTAACCCGATCACTGCTAACGTCACAGATGCTGCGACGCGAAGTTTCAACTGACAACAATGCAAGAAATCTTTTACATACAGGACTGATTGTTTGGTTAAAATATTGCCTGATTTGTCCTCTTAGTGTTACCTCTTTACTGTTGTCAAAACAATTAGTTCTACATATTATAAACATCGATTTTTCAAACCCTTTCAGTCTGTCGTATTTTGAAAGATGGCGGGCACATCTTGCACATGCGCCGTGCTCACCTTGGACATGCGCAATGCTTACTTATCATTCTGTGCATGTGCAATACCTACCTAATCGCCATTCAATAATAACACTGCACTGGTAACATTTTTTGCGTAAAAATGAATAATTTCGTGATCTTTATTTTAATGTTTTTATGCTCTTGTATTATTTTTAAGTGAGACTAAAATTATAAACAAACTATTGTGTGCATTATTATGGCAGAGAAATGTGTTTTGCCATAATATATTGAGTTGGTGGTACACTGTCACACTGTTATTTACATATGTCTAGCCGGTTTTGCTTTGGGTAAAATGGTCATAAATGTCTAGATATTATATAATTTATGTGTTTCCTAAATGTAAAAACAAGTGATTAATGATATGCAATTTTGAAGCAACAGTATAATACTGTGATAGGTACAGAGCAGAGTTCCAATTTCTCAAACAATGGGAGCTAGTGTCAAAGGTGACGTCATAACATATTTGTATGAGATATTTTGTTAAAGTGATAACATCAAAAATATGCTGCTTTATTGGTTTTTTAGAATGTTGACATGTTCATTATGCATTTGGCTTCAATATAAACCAAACCAATTATTTTTAAGTGATCTATTTATTACAGTACAATGAAAGAAAACATTTCGAATAATCTGCTGCAGTGAAAAGGTTGAGGTTAACCTTTGCTTACCGCTGATATGTATTTACTACAATTCGACTCAAATAATTTTCGATATGAAATATAATAGATACGGGGTTCAGAATTTATGTATTCCTCCGTAATATAGTTACGAATTACTTAAAAAAAAATATTTTGTATAATTATTCATCAGAGAAGGAAAAAATATTTTCTCGACAAATCGGGATAAACTCTCGTCTGTGTGCGCGTGTATGCGCACCTGTTTGACCTCGCCTGGTGCGAAAGGGACTATTTTCTCTCTCGTATTGTTTACGTCACCAGTTAGAGACTGTCTGGAATGACCCGTATACAGTGGCTCTAAAGCGATTAGTGATTATTTTTTATATCGTTACTCTAAAGTAACAGTGGGATAAGATTATGAAAATACGAGTTTGGAAATATTTAAGGTCGACAAGAAGATGGCCTTTTCGCATATTTATGGAGATTTTAGATATAGCAGCACTAAATTCTTACATATTATAGATTTTGAAGCATCCTGCTGAGTGGCAAAAAAATAATAGAAGTCACCGATTTTTTTTGTATAAGAGAGCTCAGCTTAGAATAATATTACAAGAAGGAAAAATAGCGCGTTTAAATTTCACAAACTACAAAAAGACGCAATTTAAATGGTAATGTCACATTATCAGACAATATTGCCCGAAACAGCTGTAATAGTTGATATTATAAATAATTCGCACGAGAGCGTAACATCTTTAGAATCTCGAGCACCGGTAAAATCTTGTAGATTTTGCCCTAATCCAACTAAAAAAAGCACGTTGGAGTGCAATATTTGCAAAAAACCTGTATGTACAACACAAAAAAAAAAATGATTACGTGTTCAGATTGTGAGAAAGTGACCGCACACTACTTATATTTAGGCTATTTTGTATGTGTAATGTCAGTTGCATTATTTTTTACATATTTTTCTTTTTATTTTCATAAATTCAATTTCTTTTTATATTTTACATGCATTTTTGTTATGAAAATATATATTTGTGGTATTCACACGCATTGTCTTTTTATTCAACGAGAAATATTTAAAACCACTGGTCAACATTTGGCACGCGTGTAATTTTTGTAATCACGGCCGACCGATACTTCAGTAGCATATCAGTCGTTCGATGCAGTGGTTCTGCCGGCTATTTGCGATGCTTTATTTCATGTTTTCAGGCACTTTTCAGCAATAATATTACAAAAAATGATAAATTTATACTTGAAATATCATTAATAAAATCAATATTCATTAATACTCGAATTTTTCTGATTTTTAAATCACTTTTTCATATGTTGTAGTAAATACATATCATCGGAGCGTAAGGGATTATAGGAGCGTAAGTCAGGATAGAAACTTATGTCTAATGTGATTATAGAGTACTTTTTTTCACCTAAACTAATGTGAATCGATGTAGCTATACTTAATGTTTACAAGATTATCGCCGTAGACAAATAATAATAAAATAATTAATAGACAGAAAAACACATACTATCTTTTTCATGAGGGCTTTATTCAATGGCTGTTTCAGGGCATTAATCCACTGCCAATAAAACATCCATCGCTCCTCACAAGAATATGATACGGCTGATCTATCCGGGATGGTCAATGATGATTGTAATTTTCTGTTGGGAGTTTGAAATTGGCGCTAAAAAATAAAAATATTACAAAATCAGACAGACACCCACATTGCACCATTCTCAAAACACACGGCACATAAATGCTGTAGAGTTAACTATGTACCAATGTAATGATGGTGAAAACCGATAACTGGTATAGTCATGCAGTATCAAGAGCTCTTAGAATTGCAAAAAGATGAATATTTAAAAACACTATTCAACATGGAAAAATAGAATAGTGTGACTTTTGGTCAAGGCAGAAACGAAATGATAACAAATTGAGCAAAAAAATAAAATTCCCATCATATTGACTCATAATCGGCAAGAGCCAAAGTGACACAGTTAAATAAATCGTGTTTTCAGTCAATAATTATTCAATATCACCTTAGGAATAGTTTCATAACTTTTTGGGCCCGTGGCCTCTTGATTCTCATATTTTTCTGTGGCACTATAACCGTACTGCTTAGTTTTTCGAGACTGGAGACACAATTATTTCATTGTCGGGATTGATGACTGGGGAAAAAAGATTCCAAAATAATTTACAACAAAAGTATTCAAAACCCCGGGAATTTACAGAATTCCCAAAATAAAAAAATTTGGAACCTTTTCTTTGAAAACTTAAAACTGCTCTGTTGCAAAATGACAAGTTTATTCTTACATCTGTATTCTACAATATATAACATACCTGAGCTATATAACATTCTCTCCTTAGTTCATTTAAACAAAATGATAACATATTTACAGCCTCTTCTGTTGCATATTTGTTTTGCATTAATGAGTCATATTGTGATTGACATCTTTTCAGTTGCTCAAATAAATGATTGACATAAAAGAAATTTTTGTGATCCTTGGAGACAAATAAATCTCCATCAGCATTGATCACCGGTCTGTGCACGCTGTCATTCTCATAGTCATATGTAGAGTTTTCTCCGGAAGCTTCGTCTACCTGAATGTCAGCCGAGGAAAATTCAGGAATGCTATTTTCTGAGCTCATCAATAGCCACGAAACGATCGAACTCCTTCCGGCGCTGATATAACTCTGGAGAAATTGATTAATGTCAAAATTCAAATATTCAGAAAACTGAGCCACATTCAGAATTCCTTCGTTAGAATCAATGAAATCTACGGTCGACTGGAGGGTGGTGAGGGCTTCAGACAGTTCGATAAGATTCCTTCTAAATACAAATTTTTTACTGTTGGATCGTCTATTGTTCAATTTGTATCTGTTCATGATTTCACTTTTGGATTGCCCACCGATACGCACCAAACTATCATCATCTGCCAAACAACGTATGTTGGCTGCGAGCAGCCCCTCGAGAAATTGATCCAAAGCATGATTTGTATAGCAGACAATTAACATGGGGGAATTGCGGGCAGTCACACAAGCATCATTGCAAAGAAGTGTCTCTGCAATTTTAAGAGCGAGAAAAGTTTTGCCCGTTCCAGGTGGACCTTGGATAGTCACGAATTCCCTCGTGAGAGCCATTTTGAATGCTTCAAATTGAGAATTGTCAAATCCTAAAGATTTTGGAGACGGCCAATTTTCACTGAGAAGCTCTATTTCTTCTTTATTACGGGGACACATATCAAATTCGTTTCCGGCTCTTGGCAAATTGGATTTGTACACGGATGATGCAGATATACATCGAGGATTCACTTCGCAAGCCTAGGAGAAAAACAAATGTATTGTTCAAATTAAAACAAACATATTCAGCTTAAAAAAGACACGCAAGATAAATAAAAAGAACAACTAATAAAGGTTATGTATGTATAATAAATAGTGGTTAATTATTTCGAAGCTTTCGAGGATTAAGAAAAATATCAATCTTAAATCAATAAGAAATAGAACAAAAAGTAATATTCTTCCATGTGGGTAGGAAATATCAAGGCTAATAACACATTGTATTATTCTTCCAAGGAAGACAGCAGTAACTCACAAAATTTGTGGAAGTCGAGTTTCGAATGTCATCTGGTAGATAATTTTGTAAATTATAACGCAATGCAATATGCTGTTCACTTTAAAAGCAGAATAACCACTAAAATTTGTGAAAAATTGAAAATTAAACCAAAATATGTTTAAAAAATATATTTCAACAAGTGAATTTTTCACTAATGAAAATGAAATCTTCTTGAAAATATTGCTTCAATTAATTAAGCATTGGTTCTGGTCTTGGTGGAAACTTAATTGCATCATTATTTATCTAACGAAAAGAAAGGCGGTTATCAACAAATGACAAATAATGTAGCCTCTCAACAAATAAAAAGAAACTCTTAAAAAGAGGGTAATATTCTTTCGTGGAGGGTCACTTACTTCAACATCGATGATGTACCTCTTCATGGGGAAATTCTTTTCTAGTGATTTATCCTTGAGTGTTTTCAGTACATGTTGATACGGCAAGAAATAAATTTCACTTTCCACCAGTAAGTATGTTTTATTAAACATGTCTCCTGTTGGATTAAATCCATCCAGCGAAACTGTTACCTGAAATTTTTTTTATCAACATTTATAAATTTGTTCCTATGAGAATATTATGGCAAGAGGGATTCGAATGTATCCCAAAATATATCATAGGCTAAAATCAGTGATGCATTCATTGCACAACCCTGAAATCAATGTAATATTGGAAATAATTATATTGCATCACTTCCGAGTATATTATATATTTAACCATCATTTTAAGAGATGTCAGTGTGTGGCAAAAATGAATGACATTACTCGATGGCTGCTACACTTGAGATATGTCGTCAAAATTTTCGTGCTCAACACGCCAGAGACGAGTTACGTCGTCAATAACTAATCAATAATTACAAATTATTGCTGGTGTACTAGTTAAAGACATACTTTTTTCTACAGCAGCCAAAAGGTTAATCTATAAAATATTTTTTCCGAAGCACATGAAGTTAACAGTCAGTTAACTATCAGTACTATGGGATCAAAATATATGATACAGATTATTATTGATTATTTGTGAGGGAATCCTTACATTTCTCACATTATAATTCTTTAAGACCTGTCAATAAGAGGGTTAAGTAGTAACCATAAGTGAGTTATTTCAAAAGATATTAGGTTTTGTCATATTTGACTATTGGTATTATTATTATAAAAAATATAAAAACTTTTTTTCTTGGAAGACTTCTAAGCAGAGGGTCGATATCAACTGTGACATTTTTATTTCCTACAATTGGGTACATGAAATGTTCAAAATTTCCAGTGTACAGGTTAAAAAAAAAAAAATCTTACCAGTCCAAAGTCTAGGTCGTCTCTGTTAACTACAGAAGAGAACACAATATTCTGAAAATTGTCGTCCGTGAAGCATAAGAGTGATCCGTACAGAAACCTTTTGGAGTTGTACATTTTTCGTTGATTATCTTTTTTATTTCTCAGGTAATAACTTTTGCTGTTGTCCCATTTACCATCAAAGTTTACCAACAACCCAACATTATCCTTTGAAAAAGAATACTTCAAGAATCTGGCGTTTCGATAAAACCTAAAAAAAAATAATAATAAAACAATATTTTAAGATTGCTGTGAGAATGTCAGGAATAAACAAAAATATTTTCCTTTCCTTTACTGTCTTCAGAGCAGATCACAATGTTTAAAATATATAGTCAAACATTTGACAGCTCAATACAAATAAATTTTTTGCATAAAAAATTGTTGCTCCGCTCAAATTTCTATTGGAAATAGTGCACTTTGCCGTAACATGGAAATAGTGCGTTTTGCAAGAAAAGGTAATGATTTCTCGTTGGAAATAGTACGTTTTGCAGAAAAATACGATTTTCAAGCTGAAAAACAACGGTGTTCAAAACATTTTATCGTAAAACTAATAATACCAGTAGATTCATTAGGTTTGATTTACCCTATCTGCATACCTAACTCAATATTGCTCATTTTGGAAATAGTAGGTTATGAATTATAGCACCACAATTCACAACGTTCAGTTCAATCTTGTGGGCGATGAGTTTGACAGATGTGAAAAATATTAATGAATATCGACTGTGGAAAGGAAAAAGGACTTAACCCACAGTTTCTTCAAAACAGGTTTTTTTTCGATAATCACAATGTATCAAACTTGATACACGTTCTCTCAAAAGGATGCAAGCTGCAAATACCGAATTAGTATCTAAATTTAGCTTTTAAGTTTGAAAAAATGACCTTGTAAAAAACTAAAACCAAGAAAAAAGACTGAAATAAAACTTTTTCCTAGAGAATTTCTTTATTTAATATTAGATTATGTCAATTAAACACCAGTTTAGAAGTCTCCATGCACTTCAGGGTTGTGTATAATTCATAATTTGCATATGTCACAAAATCATCGAAACACGCTTTTAGCGCCTCCTGTAAAATTTGATATGTGTGGGTTAAGTCCTTTTTCCTTTCCACAGTCGATATGGAAATATTTAACAAATATGGAGGTACAAGATAAATGAAAAATCAGAAAAGTATGTTGAGTAATTCATTTTCTACGAATACTCACACCCTTTTATAGGATATTCATTAGATTCACCTGACATTGTTGTACTTTCGAAGTGTAGAGTCTCCGATGTAATCGATGATGCCTTCACGCAGGGGAGAGACAAAATCCTCTCGCATTAACCGGAATTGAACATCCAGGTAATGTTGAACACTCGGATATGCCCCGTTGACTATAATGGGTCTCAAGAACACGTGTCTCCGGGTTGTCAGCTCTTCCTGTGTCGGAATAATTTCTATTCTACGAAAGTCGTCAGCAGAGAGCTTGGTATTTGTATCCTAATTGAAAAAAACAAATAATTCATCACAATGCATGGTAGTATGGTAGGTTGTCTTTTGTCTAAAATGTGAAATAGCCTTTTTCATATGAATAGGTAGCTGAGGAAAGTATTGCACCATCATGCTTAAATAAAGTTGCATTTAGTATGTAAATATGAACCCTTTGAGTAGGTTCGAGGTACAAACTTGTAATCTTTAGTAATCATCATTATTTATTAAAAAACGGATATTACAGATATCCATCAGTGATTTTTAATCAGGATGGAAGGCTTATTAATTAACCCTTTCAGTGTTACAACAAATTGTTAGGTACCGTCATAATAATATATATTTTAAACCATTTTGAAAAAGATTATGTCACAAAACATTTTTTTTTATTTAATTCATAAAATGAACCCCCTTACTTTTTGCTATTTTGGGTGAAAAGTAATTAATCATCCTAAATTATGTATGAACTTTTATGATCACATAACCATTTTTGGAAATATAAGTATTTTAGAATTAGAGTTTCACTCATTCCACAGTAGTGATGATTTACATAGTGTTTTTTGAAACCCCTACCACCCTCCATGAAACCTGGAACTCCCACTAATGGGCGGCGGGGAACAGGTTGATTACCACTGATCAAATATGATCAATAATAATAATGCCCCATATTGTCCCCATAGCTAATTATATTTAGTGCGAGTCAAGTATTAGAATAATAAGATAAAAGGACACTGGTTTTGTGGGTGCTCTGGTTTATCAAGGAAAATTATCAAGAATAAATAAGGAACAGTAAACACTGTAATATTAGTCAACAGGCCATAAAATAAAAAAATCCTAATTTTATATAAAATATGACATCGTTTATATTCAATCACAAAGAATGTTGAAATAATGAAAATTTTCAGACTACTGTGAAAAACCTGTGGACCCCAGGTTAGGAAGCACTGATTTAGGGCTTATGTGAAAGTCTATTTTTTGTGATATTTACTAAGAACAAATTAAAGAAATTATGATTTCTTATTTTAATGTTTTTTGTATGTACCATCAATATAACTGGCGGCCAAAGTTTAGTAACCAGTTCGGTTGAAACTCAAATACCACTTGTACCTTATATGTTCTTTTTCGTAGAAGAACTTAAAGCGCAATCTCTAATACATCTTTTTGTAAATATTACTCACCCTGTGCGTTTCTCTCATCGCAGCTAAAGATACTTGGTATTTATCGTAGGCAGGGTCTTCTTCGTCAGATTCGGTCCTGATTTTTTGCAACCCTTTGATGCACATATCAGCGACGTCTATAAACACGCGGGCATCCAATTCCAAGCGTGATAAATCAAAAAGACTCTCACTCAAGCTGAGCATATTTTTGAAGAAATCACTCGGATTATCCCAAAAGAGATAATTGTCACTCTTCAATTCTTGACTAGCATACGGCAAACTTAAAATATACTTAAGCAGTGTATTGGAAAAGTTAGAATTAAACGCTTTCATTAAGAGAGAATTTTTACAATCATCAAAAGATAAGTGAGAAATATTCGACAAGCACTTAATTATTAAGACAATAAGGTTAGGACTTGGATTTCCATCGAGAAGGGATTGAAAGTTTTTGGAATACGACAGCTTCAGTAAAATATGGTTCGGATCCATCTCCGATATACCCAACAGACATTTATATGTCCGGTCTACCACACCAATTTTTCCGAGAGGTCGCTGAAAACCCAGGCCTCTGCCAACAGAACGAGAAACAATTTCATTTTGGTCAGATCGACTGTCACCCGAAATATAATTTGGAGAACGGTCACGGTATTGTTCACGTTCATTTTTGAATTTTCTATTCTGGAAGATGTTCCTGCGACTCCGCCCCCTATTCATTGTCACTTTTTTTCAGCACCTAAAGAAAATGTACAACTTTATGTATCAGACAGTAAGTAGATTAGAACAAAATGTTTTTGTGGATTCATGAGCTCACTCAAAAACTATCCCACAGATACAGCATACTTCAGTGATGCCCCATACCAGAGCAGATGCTGTCCAGCCTGAGATACTCCTACACCAGCATTTGAAATTTTTATTCAGAATTATAAAGTAAATTAGTAATTTTAGATGGAGTATAGCTGTCATGGATTATTACAGCGAAAAACTTCACAAACTAAGCTAAAAACAACGCCACGATTTAAAATTATTTTTTGAGAAATTGATAATCGCGTTAAAACCACACATTATTACGAAGAACACTGATAAATTGTGCGAAATACGAAATATTTTTCAGTACATCGCCTCTGATTTCTATTATGGCGGCGCCACGCGGCGCGGCCAAAATGGAAAACAGAGGCGATGTACTGAAAAATATTTCGTATTTCGTACAGTAAAACCCCCATTTATGCGATCTTCTGGACCGTATAATTACGGACCGTATAATTGGGGGTGTGAATCTCATACAAAATTAGGGATTTGGGCTTTTCGGCGGAAAATGCAAAACTAAGATTTCCCTTCATTTTTGCAAAAAAAAAATATTGTCGAAATTTTTAGTTACTAAGTGAAAAAATGCAAAGCGCGCGAAGAATGCCGCATATAGTCAGACGCCCAGGTATGTGTGTATAGCCTGGCACGTGTTGAATACACAGACGCTAGCCAACATTTGACTGTATGCACCGCATATCTGCCGAATGCATAGTTGGCCTTGTAAATCAGTCGTTCGAGGACCATTGTTTGAAGTGCTTTTACAGTTTTGCGGTGTGTTCAATCTTTCGCACTTTCAGGTAAATACATATTACTAATAACTTTTTACTTTATCTATAACATCAAATTAATTTTAAATCTTTAAAAAACTTTACTGACTGCTCGATTTACTATTATATTAAAATATTTTTCAGCCATGGAAAAAACGGAATTAAAAAAAAAAAGAAAACGAATTTCTATCGAAGAAAAATATACCATTTTAGAAAAACTTAGCAGCGGAGTGAGAAATTATGTTATTTCCAAAGAATTTAATATAAATGAATCTACAATTCGATCGATTAAAAGAAATGAACGTAAAATTAGACAGTGGGTGTCTATCGGTTCACCTGATAGTATAAAACAAGTTTCATATATAAAAAACACTCTAATAACAAAAATGGAAAAATGTTTGAAAATATGGATAGAAGATTGTAATAAAAAACATATTCCTCTGAGTGTCCGAATTATAAAACACAAAGCATTAAAAATTTATGTATATTTGAAACAAGGAGAGACTGATGATTCAAACTTAGCTCTCGAAAATCATTTCGAATTTAAAGCGAGTAATGGCTGGCTTAACCGATTCATCAATCGATTTTCCCTGCGCAGCATTAAAATGAGCGGCGAACGTGCATCTGCCGACGACGAAGGTGCAGAAAAATTTACACTAAAATTTAAAAAAATTATTGATGACGAAGGCTACACACCCGACCAAGTATTCAATGCTGACGAAACAGGCCTTAATTGGAAAAAAATGCCAGAACGCACATTTATTTCCAAAACCGTTAAATCTGCACCCGGATTCAAAGTTGCCAAAGACAGAATAACTGTTCTCCTTTGTAGTAATGCATCGGGGAGTTGTATAACGAAACCAATGGTTGTCAATCATTTTTTAAACCCACGAGCAATGAAAGGAATCGATAAGTCTAAATTGCCCGTTTACTGGAGGGCAAATAAAAAAGCGTGGATTACGGGAATTTTATTTCGCGATTGGTTTTTTAACTGCTTTGTTCCAGAAATGGAACAGTTCACGTTAAGAAAAAATATTGCATTTAAAATATTGTTACTGATTGATAATGCTCCTGGCCATTGTACGGATCTTTGTCATCCAAATGTCAAAGTAATCTTCTCTCCTCCAAACACTACATCTATAATACAACCCTTAGATCAAGGAATAATCAAAACTTTCAAATCGTATTACATACGAAGAACATTCGAGTATATTATGGAAAATTCTGACAATAGTCCAAATACGACACAAATGCAGTTGTGGAAAGATTTTTCTATTTTAAATTGTGTAAATTTTATTAATTTGTCTATTAATGAAGTTAAATCGTCCACATTAAACGCTTGCTGGAGAAATATTTGGCCTGAAGTGGTCATGGATGGAGTCAGTGTAACTCCAATATCCTACGACACTAATCGGATAATTACTTTAGCAAACACCCTGGACAACATAAATGAGTCTGATATCAGTGAAATGATTAACAATGATTCGTTAGAATTGGACGAGGAAGAATTGGTTCTTCTTACAAACGAAGAAAACGAAACTGATATTAACAACCGAATCAACAATGGCTTTATGGAATTGGTTAAAGAAGAATCAGTTGCACTTACAAATGACTCCGTACAAAATGACAATAAAGAAAACGAATGTCAAGCCGAAGGTTTGACTTTAAATAATTTAAAAGAAGTATTTCAACTGAAAAAAAAATTAGAATCCCTCATTACTAGTATTGATCCCTCAACTAAGCGCTCTGAAAAATTTAAAAAAATATTCAAGTTCTCTTTAGCACCGTATTATAACATACTGCAAGAGTTGGAAATTATTGAAGAAGACGAGGAAATCATCTCAGTAATAAAAAAGCGTCATCGAAACCGAACATTATCTGACAGTGAATGATGTATGTTTTTTTTACTTTTTTAAATTTTAGTCCTAAATTAAGTACTCGATATAATTCGATGTAGGGTAAAACCTACTATTATTGGCCATCTTCAATTATTGGCCACTTGCAGATAAGTCTAGTTTTATAAGATATGAAACTAACATTACCACTCGTTGACTTAATAAGGAAGTTCATTAAGTATTCCTAGATATAGCAAATAACTATCATTAAAAGCATTGTTAAATGACCTAAAATCTGATTTAAAGCTTACTGTTGGAGCGTTGTCGCGAAACAAGTGAGATTTGTTGTAAAAATCACAAGGATTTGACTTCCGTGTAAAGGTACGTTGAACATTTATATGTTCATTAAATGAATTTAAAATTAATTTGAGTAGTTAGACTTTAGTGTATTTATAAATCATTCACTGATTGAATTGAAAAAAAAAGATTAATATTTGATATTCAAATTGCTTGCATTTGTCAAATGAATATACATACATGAGTATCAATAAGATAATAAAATGATGTAAGCATACTCTGTATGTAAATTAAATACCTATATGAATCATATGTCTTCAATATAATCAAAAATATTGGCTCTATCACAATACAGCAGAATCTTTCCAAATTACTTAGTCAAATTAATGTTTTGCTTGTTTCCATTCTCCAGCGCCATTCTCATAGTTTTTTTTGTAATTACTTCAGATATAGAAACTTGAAACATCCATCAGAGATTTTTGGTTATTAAATTATTTTTACTAAGTGTTGCAAATGAGTAAAAGATTTTTAAAAAGGTTAAGATTTTTAAGCAAATCGGACGCCATATAATATTGAGAGTAAAGTTCCATTTGGGATCTTCACATGTACATAAATAGGTACATAGTATTTTATATATAAAAAAAATACTTGAAATAATATTTGACATTCTTTTCAGATTGATTCGTATCATTTTGTTTTTTAAATATTTGGTTTCGATTCAGCTCAATTTACTGAAAACATATGATTCTTACATTAAAATGACATTAAAGTTTGCATTAATCACTTAACGTAACACTTTATATTGATGTGGGAACATAAAATTACATCATTAGTTTTTATTTTATTTAATATTTTTTTACTGCAATTTTTGGTATGGCCAATAATTGTATCTTTTGGTGGCCGATAATTGAAAAAAGTGACCAATAATTGTAGATTTCTGCCTTTTTTTTGCTTATTTTTTTTCAAGTGCAAAAATGTATATGTTTCGATAATTGATTATAATATGTAAATAAGCAATTTGACATATGTTTTTTTAATTCGCATTCCTAATGATACGTGGCCAATAATTGCATGTTTTGCTCTATGTACTATTTCAATAAAATTATGCTAGATTATTACTTTATGTAAAATACCCTTTTACAAATATCAAATTACAGTGTAAAATATAAATAAAATAAACAAGTTAAAAAAACTACATATGTATTTCTTTTCCCGCGACGCGCATATGTATAAATAAAACCAAAAAAAGTTTTCAAAATCAGTTGCAGTTTTTTACCATGAGAAAATAGTATGCACATCAAATTAAATAGATTCTCTGATTTAAATTTCCATTAAAAAATATATATTGAGTTGAGCTCCCCTGCTGCAGCCGCCCAGACGAACAGCAGCAACGGACGTAGCAATGGAATGCGACCGTACAATTGGGGGATTTGCGGCGAATATTTCAAGCCAGCGCATAATTCGGGGTCGTGTAATTGGGGGTCTCACTGTATTTCGTATTTCGCATAATTTATCAGTGTTCTTCGTAATAATGTGTGGTTTTAACACGATTATCAAGTTCTCAAAAAATAACTTTAAATCGTGGCGTTGTTTTTAGCGTAGTTGTGAAGTTTTTCGCCGCAGTAGTCGACGTGCTACTATATGCCATATTTACCAAAGTCTAAATAAGCGGAAAAAAATTAATTCATTGTTCATTCTAGTTTTGCTAAAGAATCCAATAGATGAAAAGGTTATGCAATACATTGTATAGTATACAACATGCTTCTCTTTAAACTACAGAAAAATAGTGCTAAATCCCGCGAGCAAATGCAATGCTCAAGTAGATTAAATTGCGAATACGAAAATATTAAAAACTCGTTAACCCATTCTTAATTAGAATCAAGTTAATCGATAAATCTATCGAATTACGAAAACTTGTCGCCATATTTCATTTTTTTTCTACGACCTGTCGTAAGAAGTTTCATTTGATATTTTATGTCGACTATTTCATACTGATAATACATTCATATTATATTTTATTCCTTGAATTTCAAAGTATGATAATTTAGCTGTGTCCTATTAGGAAAAACTATCTACAAGAGTGCATCGTTATCAGAGACATTAAGTTCATTTCTACACAGTACACGGAAGTTTAAGCTTGCAAACTATTACAACAAATAAGTTTACATCACAACAAATAAGTTTGTTTTGCCAATCTAGAAAAATCGACTGTTAGTAAAAATTTCGTTTTCGTTCCTACATCCGTCGAATATTCATTTATATGGAATATAGGACGAAACAAGAATAAATTTAAACCTGCGATGTTAACGCTGGAAGAAAATGCCTAGTGGGAACCACCGCGCATAAGAAAAATGCATTGAAATTAAAAACTAATGTAAATGTTACTTACTAGAACAACCGGTGTCAGAACACAGCATAAAATTACTTAATTTGTATAACAATGCTTTGAGTATTATTACATCCTTCAAGCTAATCTTAAGCTTGAAGTGCGCGATGTGGACGATGCAACGGATCGAGATGAAATGATGTTCTTATCGATGGGAGTGATCTCACTCCAACAATCTTACTTCAGCCATATAGCATACACTAGTACAGTGATTAACAACCTTTTGCAAATCATGAGCCAATTCATTGTTGCCGAGATTTCAGATGCGCCATAAAACTTTTTTTCAACACATAGAACCATTTTTTACCTCAACAGTTGGAGTGGGAAAATATGTGCAAGGTAGGATCTGCTTCGCTTTGGGAAGAAATGGAATAACTCAATCCCGAAATTCAATTATTAATTTCACGTTATTTCAAAAGAAACTTTTATTGGAGCACCAATCAAAAATAGTCACAAATGATGTTTTGAACAGGATGATGATCGCTGTCTTGGATCCCGTTGAGGGTACTACAGCTGCCGGAGAGTCTCGTTTAGTGAAGATAGCTCTGGACCACAGATCTTGGATTGCATTCTTTTATGTAAGTCTCACTCTATGTTTTATAGTTTTAATATTAAGATCATGCCTTTTATTATGTACTTTCATACACAATGCAAAACGGTGAGTAAGTAGGCTGTACGAATAGAACTGAAAGCATTCAGTTGTTGAAAACATGAAGATGAATTCAGTTAAAGCTAGAATAAAAGGGCACAATAATGCAATGCGCTACTTGTAATGATCTAATGCGCCACGATTTGGCTACCCCTGGACTATTACATATACTTGAAATCGTCGTTGTGCTTTCAAAACCCACTATATATTTTTTCAAAACATTTTTGTCTCAAAACATGTTAAAATAGAGTACGAATAACAATGTCCTGTCCTCGACAAAATCGACAGACTTGTAAGACTATTCTAGAACCCCTTATATCATAATTGTTTTTTTTTCTTTGCGGGTGTGGTGAATTATTATACATATTATCCATTTTCTTTAAAAAATACACAAAGCGGATCTTTAAAGTGCAACGACAATATAATCTTAGATGATAGACAACCTTTTGACTGGTAAATATTTTTTCCGGAAATCTTTCTAAATATTTTTTTATCAAATCAAATGGGTAGATCAGTGCTTTGAATTAAATTTTTCACGAATAAACACATTCAACGCCCAACGTCACGATATATTTTATAAAATATAAAGATGCTATGAAAGTCAAATGATTACGTAAAATGATAGATTTTACATGAAATGGCTGTTGCCAAACTATAAACCAGGTTTGTGTACTAACTTCATGTCGCTTTAAAAATGATTTTCAAGACTCCTTTCCTCAACTCCTGCAAAAAAATACATCAAACTTACAACCACGAATATATAGGCAGCGATGGGTTGCCAATATGCTTACAATGTGTAGACTGAGTCTCAGCAATAATGCCTTTTCACCAGGGAAGCACAGCCCATGGTCCATTTGATTTTTTTTTTAAGTGAATCATTGAATTTAATAAATGTGAGCAGGCTTTTATGTTGATAATGCAGAATAAGTTGGTTCACGAAAATAAGTTTAATAATTTTAAAGCTTAAAACTACAAATTTAATGCCAAATTCCATAGAATTCACACTAAGACAAACATCGCTTAATTTTTTAAATTATAAATACTACATAATATATTCCTCAGAACCTCACAATAAAAAATGTAAATTAGTATTTAAGTACCTTATTTCTTTTGTACGGCTTCAAAATAGCACCGTTGAATGTTATAGAAAATATCTTTTAATTATTTACAAACTGCATCTTTTTTTACACGGCTGCAGAAAAAAGAAGGATCAAAAAGTCTTACGTTTCATAATACAATTAAAACATCTACAGAAATTGTGTCAATGAACCAGACTGAGTGTTTGTGTGTTTTAATCAATATATTTATTTAACCCTCTAAGGACGATCGTGACCATATGGTAACAGTTAACACCGTTGTCTATTGATCCCACTATTCATCCCTTTTCTACCTGAATATCGTTTCTTTCACTCATATTTGGTCAAGAAGGGTACAGACTTCAGTAAGTCATCAGCCGCGGGGACAGAAACGGCCACCAAAAGCACATGCAATTTTTTGAATTGTGCCCATATGTTCCCGCTCGTCCTTACTACTGTCCATACACAATATTACACGGTTATAAAAGGATGAGCATGATCATGCTCATGTAGTCGTGCGGGGTTTCTATACAACGACTTTGCGTTTTTTTTTTGTTTAAATTTTTGTTAGGAATAAAAGTTATCCGTGACTTCAATATGGCCTAACAAATATTTTTTTTATCGAAAAAAAGCTCTCGTCTCTGTAGGGTTAATTGAAACACTTTTAATGCGCTGGTATTTTTTTTCACATCGGTTGATTATACAATTACAATGAAACAAGACAATTTTACATATAATAATTATTAAATATCCATTTGAGGATTGATTCAATCTAATATGTTGAAATCCCGCAAAACAACGGTGAAGTTTCGAAATTCGAAGAATTAGCTGAACTCGCTGGAAAGCAAGTAGAATGGTTATGTTAACTTTATTCATGAGCAATTATGGTTAATTATATATTAAAGAAAAGAAAAAGTATAACAAAATATTGAGTTCAATTACTACAATTCGCTTTCTTTCACAATACTCTACTCACGGTGAATTAGGAGGGTAATATGATGCATATAATTTCGTTAAAATAGTAAGACCCTCGCTTTTATTGTGGCTTCAGTTATGCTATATGGATATCTGTCAATTATTTTCATCAAAACTCTATAAAATAAAAACGGTAAAAAATATTGGTTTCGAATAACTGGCATTAGAGATGGACTCGACGTAAATTTTAGTTAAAAGGGTATAATGTCTCAATGAGTATTTATATGTTAATGAAAATTGGTCGCAAGTCATTCCGAAACCAAACATTAATAGTATCCACGATGTATTATATTATTTGATCATGAATGTGTGACTGTAATGTTGTATACTCAGCATCATTTTTAAATTTGCAATTAAAAACTTCTATGATTTTAATTTAAAAAAATGTAATAAAACACCATTTTTTAAAATACAAGTAGCTGCAAATACAAGATTGAACTTTTCAAGCTGAGGTTCAATTTCCATTGAGAGGGTTTTTTAAAATTATATATATCAAAATAACACACTTAGACTTCAGAGTGAATGTATTTAATCATTTCTAGATGAAATATATTTTTTTCTTAATATTATTTTAGGAATACGAGTGAGTAAATCATTGAAATTTCCGTAATAAAAAGTGTACAAAAATAGGGCACACCCCGGCTCCACTACACCACTGGTTCTAACCATATAAGTAATGTGTGAAACTTAAGAGTTCTACTAGAACGAAATAATGCATCAGCAGATAAAAGCTCCGAGTAGATGAGAAGTACATACTTTCCATTGTCTTAACGCCGATAATATTAATAGTGTCATTACAATTGAAGTATTTTGCAATAAACAGTTTTAATAGTACACTCGTGAAGAAAAAAAAATAAAAGTACCATCATAACAAATGTCAGCCATCAAACGCAGCAATCAACGCTGATTGTGTTAAAAGATACAATTCCATAATATAATGAACTTTTTACAATGAACAAATAACTATTTAAATCTAAACTAATAACTTTTCTTATTTTTTGTTTTTAGCAGGGCTGTGGAGTCGCGTGAAGAAAATACGACTCCGCGACTGCGACTCCGACTCCACAGCTCTGGTTTTTACCATACTCAATTCTATTTATGGAACCTAAATCTCTATTGATTACGACTCAGTAACTAGTGGATAACAAATTTTAATATAGATACTTTCAAATATTTATCCATCTCTAATGAAACGTAGTTTCCAAGAATAGTTGTTGCCAGACACAAGCCACCAAAATATTCCTAATATTTCATACTTACTTAATCATATTACGTTTTAGCGATATTTAAATAAAGTAACGCCAAGATGTGTAAAGAAGAACAAATATTATAATAAGAGAATTTTACCAATATATTAAAGTTGCTTTATGTTATATCTACTTCTGTACATAATCAATATCGATAGTGAACATATTTTTTGAGAGTGTAACACTGTAAGAACTTGTGAAATAGGATTACCCCCCGTCAAACTAGTGCATCTCCGTGGATTATTACGCTATGTTCACACTATTCGCTTTTGTGTGATTTCACCGATTTCACATCACTTCATTGTGCTTCATTGCTATCTGTCAGTACCGCATCTACGGTGTACATTCGATTTTTAATTTGTGATTTGGCCATTCCACCATTGTTAGAGACCCGACTTCGTAGCATCTATTTTTATTAGATATTTATTTCAAATTATTATATAGTTAAATACAGAGGTGGGGAACCTTTTCTTCTCTAAAGGCCGCATTCATTTTTCTGATTTGACATAAGGCCGCAGTAAACATAGGATGGGATTGATTAATATCCAATCTCTTACCAATATATTAATGTTGCTTTATGTTATATCTGCTTCTGTACATGATCAATATAGATAGTGAAAATATTTTTTGAGGCAACACTGTAAAAACTTGTGATATGAAAAATAGGATTACCCTCCGCCAAATCTCCTTGAATTATTACACTATGTTCTCACTATTCGCTTTTGTGTGATTTAACGGTTCTTTATTGCTATCTGTCAGTACCGCATCTACTTGGTATACACTCTTTCGTTTTTTAATATGCGATTTGGCCATTCCACCATTGTTAGAGACCCGTCTTCGTAGCATCTATTTTTATTAGATATTTATTTCAAATTATTATATAGTTTAATACATTTCAACATTATTTATTATCTATATATTAATAGCCGATAATGTCCGTCCATCCGACCAGATTTCACACCTTCCAGTCTCCACTTTTTTGAATAAAATAAAATAAAAAAGAATTAAACTAAATAAAATTAAACACAATGCAACAAAAATCTCACGTTGCTGGGCAACGGGTTTACAGCTAGTAGCCGATAAGGTCCGTCTGTATGAGTGAAGGATGTCCTCGACCTTCCAGTCTCCACTTTTTTAAATAAAATAAATTAAAATAATATAAAATAAAATAAAATGAATTAAAATAAAATAAATTGAAATCTATATATTAATAGCCGATAATGTCCGTTTGTTTGAGTGAGAGTCCTCGATATCACACCTTCTAGTTTCCACTTTTTTAAATAAAATAGTATAAAATAAATTAAACTTAATAAAATTAAACACAATGCAACAAAAATCTCACGTTGCTGGGCAACGGGCTTACAGCTAGTCTTATATAAATAAAACAAAGACTGTTCTGTCTAATTGGCTTGTGATTCGTTGGTCGAATTCGTCTCTAGCTGGCTGATTTTTAGTATTTATTTTCAAATAAATTTAAATGAATAACAATTACTAATGAATGCGTGTTATTGATGTTTGTTAGGGCTGCCAACTTTTTCTGAGACAACTCCCAGATATTGCCTAAAATTGAAACATATATCGACTGTGGAAAGGAAAAAGGACGTAACCCACACATGTCAAATTTTACAGGAGGCATAAAAAACGTATTTTGATGATTTTCGGCCATAAGCAAATTATGAAATAAAAACAACCTTGAAGTGCACGGAGACTTCTAAACTGGTGTTTAATTGACATAATCTAATATTAATTTAATATTATTAATATTAATTTAAGAAATTGTCTAGAATTTTTTTTTTCAGTCTTTTTTCTTGCTTTCAATTTTCACAAGCCCATCTTTTTTCAAACTTAAAAGCTAAATTTAGATTCTAATTAGACATTTGCAGTTTACATCTTTTTGATAGAGCGTGTATCAAGTTGGATACATTGCGATTATCGAAAAAAGGCTGTTTTAAAAAAACTGTGGGTTACGTCCTTTTTCCTTTCCACAGTTGATATGTAATTTCATAACGAAGACACTTAACACAGCATCCCTAAGATTCTTGACAGAAACTTCAATTCCTGGACAATCCAGAATGGTTAGCAACCCTATGTGTGCCTGTCCTAAGATTATTGGTCTTCCAAAATCCTAAATGCCTAGATGCTAATTTATAGTGAAGAAGTTTCTTTTTTCGGTTTGAAAGTGAAACAATTGGAGGAATTGGTGGGGGACAATGATTTAAGGGAAGTGGCAGCTGTGATGAGGGATATGCTATTTACAATAGCCTTAAAATGACTTAACCTTTTGCACGCGTCAAAATTTGTAGAGAAGTTTGACTGATTTGTTGCTACAATAATACATTGAAATCTCAGTGTACATGATTTCTAATACGTTCATTCGCATGGAAAGGGTTGAAAGGTATTTGGATACTTGTAACAGCTAATTATGTTCTTTCCTTCGCCTATACAATATAATTCGCACATACAATATCTGCAACCGTGAAGAAAATCTAGTAGTTTAATTTATTATAACCAAATATGTACAAATTTGATTCAGTTGATTTCTAATTTCTAGTTGTTTTGACTTCATCACAGTCTCCTTGGACAATTTATTTAAGTCAAGATCGTTGAACTTGGGCCAATATTACACTCTCGCTGCCAATGTGTCAAAAGTAACTACTATGGATGTAACACAACCAAGAAAGCAATCTATTATGAATTAATGGCAACTATGGACACCAATTAGATCACTATCAAAAGACGAACATACAGTTTTTGTAGCATTCGGCGCCTACATTATGTCAACAATTTTTAACCCTTCCAACCATTGTTCATAACTTTCAGTGACCCTCTAATGAAAATTTTATGTCGTAGACTTTCCAAAATCCCTATTTAAACAATATTTTATGTAGCTTTTATGGTAAAACTAGAATTATGAAAATTTAAAGGTATGCAGGTTATAAATTTTGGAATATTACAAACTTTGCATTCAATCATTCTATGAGACATTTGAAAATATATTTTTTCACATTTAGTTTTATAACCGATTGCTTTAACATTAATTATTAAAAATATTGTGTTCACTTACTTTATAACAGTACATTGAACACCCCATTTACACGGTAGATACGTTCCACGCAATACGGTGTAAAAAAATATGGTAGATAGGTTTTCGTTGTATAAAAATTAATTCAGGATATCAAAAAGTAAAATTCATTATTGCTTATTGTACCTTAAATTTATTTAAAAAATATCGAATTTAAACAATTGAAAAAACCATTGTTAAATTGAAATTTATTCATAAGAAAGAAAGATGGACAGAAAAAAACATCTGCCAGTAAATAAAGGGATCGCTAGTGTACAGTTAAAAAAAACAACAGTATTGGTTATCCTTAAATAAAAGTGGAGATAGAGTCCTTGATCATTTTTAAAAAAGTAATTATTTTTAAAACTTCTTCGTCATTATTTGTAATAGATGTGTTAATAAAAAAACCATTCTTAAATGTCGATATTAGATAATCGCACCATGAGTAAACAAATCACGGTAATAATAAATCTTTTCGATTATAACAAGTTGGGGTTTAGTATCACAGGGGGCTAACAACAGAAATGCGAATTTTAAGTAAATCTCGGTTTTGGCAATGCATAATCATATTTATTGGTAAAACAAAGCCATATCTCCTACATATATCCATTTACAAGATACATTCATGTATATCTACAAATGAAATTAAAATGCTGGAACATAAAGGTATATCACCTGTTATACTGAAGTGAACTTTAAAGTATGTTTTTGTAGATAAGCCCCTGTGATCGCCCTCAAACTGCAAGTCATAACCTTGATTTTTTTATTAAAAGTCTGCTCCTAATTCGGTTTTACATAGTAGGGTAGATTTTTTTCTATCTGTGAATTTTAGTGAAAGTGAGTATAGTCTTAAACTATGGGCTTATACAAAGGCGACCCAACAAAAAAAAAACTTAAAACTACATAATTCACACTTAATATTAATTAGCTCTCAGGTTTTATAAAAAAATAAAATAAATTTTGTTAACAATACTTATACGTATTCTTTGATTTATTTTGAGGAATAGATTGTATGTTTAAAATGAAATGCGGAACTCTCCGTGGCTTAATGATGGCCCACACAATGCACACACGTAGAATACAGGGTTAAAATAATAAAAATAGATGAATTGAGTAATAGAGGATTGCTATAACAAAATTGGACACGTCATGAAAACTTCAAAAATTCACATCTACTTAGGGACTTAACATTAGAGTAATCTGCATTCTGATAATTCAAAAATAGCTTTAAATGAAAATGTTTCCTTACTGAGCAGAGACCTGTAAATTGACAATTGTGACCAATGAAGTGATGGATATTAATTTAAAAAAAAATCAACACGGATATAAACTAAAATGATATATTTATTGCAACTGTGTTCACTGTTGTTATCAATTGATCTGTCACACATCAATGATTTTGATAGTCGACAGCTATATGTAAGTTATTATATATTGTTTTGAATAAGGTTTAATTATATGATTTTTTTTTTTATATCTAAGGAGTTAATGATCACTCACATTACGTTTCATGTTGACTGTGATTACATTTGTAGGTCATATAATAAAAGTTTACTAACTGACACAGTCACCATGCATGATTTTATCGTCCAATCAAAAAAATATTAGGGCAATTTTGAAGCTAACATTATGAATTAAAAGGTTATTTTTAAAGGGCCGCTAACGTTGACGTTTGACAGGTCAATTAATGACAGTAGCGAACATAGTGGCAATCAATAGTTGTCATTTTAGGATCTAGCAACTGTTTGGAAGTTCCCAGGCACTCATTCTGGGGTGGCGCAAAGTCCAATACGGAATAACCCTAGGTAATTGACAACTAGAATGAAATTCCTATTCTATCCCAATCCTTTTTTATTTTTTATGCGCCACTTTCTAGAATCAATGTATCACGTAAAAAAAGGATTGGGTCTAATATAAAGATAAGTTGTAAGGAATGACCTGAAAAGTTACAAAATTTTAAATAAATAAAATATGTATATTACTTTATTCGCGGTAGATTATTTGTTTCATTCTGCTTATTTTCATTATTCACCTTAAAAATAGAATGAGTTTTATTATTTCTTGTTTTATTTGAAAATTATCAAATGATAATATTTTATAACTTCTCGTCTTAGAGGGATCATTGCCGCTGGTAAGGTGAAATGTGACCATTAGAAGTACAATTTCATAAAAACGTTTCAGTTCCTTAACATATTATAGTTGTTCATATTTGCCATTTCAGACCACGCACTATGTTTTGCTCCATCCATTTCAGGAGCCAGTCGGTTGTCTGCGATGAGTTTGTGCCCAGTACCTCCAATTTTGGCGTTGCAATCAGGACAAACACTCTCTACAGTTGCTCCGCCGCAATCTCCAATGCAGTAAATATGTCCCTTCGGACAAGCATACCAATGGCCCGGTTTCATATCCATGGCAGCGACAATAGCCTGTCTTTCTTTCATAGTTATATGTAAATCAATAGATTCTTTCATCTTTTCAAATTGCTCCTTGACTGCACTGTCAATAATATTAGTGTATATTTTGACAGAAAACAGATGATCATTAATAATAGCAAATGATGCCTTCACGTCTTCTTCTTTTCCTGTCTTCAGTTGTGTTTTGCAAGCAGTTTCCATCAGTGCTGCCTGTACGATACGCTCAGTTCTCAAAAGTTCGTTTGTAAAATCTTCGCACTGTTGAATAGATAAACTCGTTCTAGTTCTCTGTATGCATATAATAAGATTATTGATCTGATACATAACTGTATGAGAGAACAGTGCATCTTTTGATTCTTGACATATTGCCGCAACTCTTCTTAGAATGTTCACCACTGTGCAATACTTCTCCACAGCCTGGAGACTGATTTGTATCTCACGTTTAAATTTATTCTTTTTTGTTTTGCTTTCAGGCATATTTTTCTGAATCTCATCTTTAATATGGACAGTTAACGTGCTCCATCTAGTGACTGCAATAAAATAAAAAAAACAATGAATTAGAAAAATAATCTACATACATCATATAATGCTTACACTTGTCCCTCGCTGTTTCTAAAGATCACGGTGTACAGCGAGACATGTAAAAGTTTTATGTAAAGCTTTTCGTAAGTCAACAAAGTAGGACATTATTGAAATACGGGTAGTACCCGACTTATTTGCGCTTACAACTGAAAAAAAATACCATTTTTTTAGATTTGAATTGCATCACGGGGAACCACAGCAGATGCATGTGTAAAGTAAGATGACTTAAAAAGGATCATGCAATACATATTGGCTCATATATAAAAAAAAATACAATACAAAAATAATTTGTTTAAATACATTGTGCACATCAAAAGTGATCCATGCGACTCTTGAGTACATTCTGAGATAATCGATAAAAACAGTTTCAAAAAACGAAATGAAAAAATAACACATGCAAAAATTAGGGAAAAAATATTTTATTCGGTATAAGAATACATGTATTGCAAATATTTACTATTTTGAATAAGAAAATGGAATTTTACTGCGTTTTTGAACCATTTTTAATACTAGCCGTCAAAATATTTTATTCAAAATAATTCAAATTTAAATGAGATTCTATTATCACAACATGTATGTGAATGTTATGGACATAAACAGTGATATCAAATGTTATTTTCACTTCGACAACAGCCAAGACGCGTACAAGGCGGAAACAATTTCGACTGCTGTAATGAACTTCCACAAAGTTACCGCCGAATCCATCGAAAGTGTGAAATTATAGATATAAAATCCGAATTCACGCATTCAGCAAAATTTCTGCAATAAAGGGAATTTCACCGATTCGGCGTAACACATATATATACACTGGACTGGAAAAAAAACCATGTAAACGAAGTAAAGTAAAAAAATAATAGTGGATAGGTTTTCTTGTATAAAAGTCGTATTAGACAATAGACGAACACGTTTACGAACATTTGGTACAGAATCGCTTTCATTATTTGAGATGTGTAATACTTATTTCCAAATTTTCAGGATTACAAGAATAAAATTCTATGCGCACAGTACTGAGTAGAAAGTGGATGCGAGGCATGTAGCATTGTGTTATTTTGAAACCGTGTAACATGAGAGTCCAGTGTATATTCTTTATTTATTTAAAAAAGTATATTTGGCAGTACAGCATATACCTATGCACCACATATTTTGAAATTGTAAGATCATGCGAGGCACACTCGAGAATTTTCATAAATTACTCGAGCAGAAATGACACCAAAAACATCTATGTCTTTGTTACTTGAACGATAATGAGAATTTCAGATTGACCTCACCAGGCAAAGCAAATCGCTTACCAGTATTCTTACTATTCGGGTAGTAATTCTAAGCCAAAATTAAGCTTTGCAAAATAAGCCTTTCTATATTAGGTTATTTTAATAACCGCAATTAATAATTACTTTAAAAAATGAATTTATTTTATTTTTATGAATGTAAGCAATGTGTTTACTATTTGCTTCATAACTTATAAATATTACTGAGTATTCAAGGATCCACTGGTAATTTGACATTGCATATTTCCAGCAAGCTTACCATATTGCGGTTCATAGGGTACTTATTCAGTAGCTATTCGCAAACTTGTTACCAAATGGTCATCTGTCAAACGGGAATGACGTTTAGTTTGAATAGTATTCAGAGTAATAAATGTCTTGTCACACTTATGTGCTGTTTAGAACTGAAAAAGGAGTTAAATATGCCGCTAATCTCCACAAAAAAACTCCATTAATCTCAAACTGGATTCCATTAACTCTTTTGAGATGTTCTCGATTTCAAGAATGCTTTAACACATTTTTATTCACCTCCAAAATTTCTTATAGTTTTGTTTCTATTATTTCTACGTGGATTATAATTTGCAAATAATATTGGTCCACATAAAGGACCCACTAGATTTTAGTATGTAAAAATATTTTTTTAAATGCAGGTAACACAGCCACCTCCCTCATATTGAACAACAGTGAAGATGTCATAAAAAAATTAAAAAATTATTACCGTCTTTCATCACTTCGCTTTCATTTTTCAAGGCTATTAATTCTGTTTGGAGGTCAGCCAACTTCTTATTGATTGTTTTCACATTGCCAAATGTTCTCGTTTTGACTAACCCTATTTGATGCAATGATTTTCTCACCAAATCTAAATATCGAGGGGTATTAACAATGGGCGTGCTGCAGTAGGGACACGCGCGGATCGCGATCTTTTTTTGTCCGTCTGTATCCCCACTCATAACCCAGGTGTCGAGACCGTTCACTTCGACACTGTGCGGACAGTCAACCAACTTGATAAATCTGGAAAAAAAAATACAACAGAATGAGTCGTTTTGAAGCAAGATAAATAAATAAAGACCGCATATATGGGGTAAAGATACCAAAGAGATAAGTGTTGCAAAAAAATCACAAAATATTCGAGCTAATAGTCATTTTTACAATTTTTAAATAGGAAAATATTTAGATAAAATCTACAATGTATAAAACATATTCGTTGATTGGTTAATAGACCTTATGTAATAAAAAATGGTTCACTACTGAAATGGTCATCATGTTTATTCAAACCTTCCTTAACTTATGCAAATAATGACTTGGGACTTGATGAATTAAAATAAAAATATTTTGCTCTGCAGTAGAAAATATTATGAATACAGTTACGTGATTGAAATATAAGACCCTCACAGGCATTTACACTTACCTGGCATCTTCGTCGTCTTCATTGCCGAATAAAAGCTCAGGCATAGATTTTGGGTCACAGGACTTGCAAACGGGAGGACACAGTTCGCCGCACAGGCCACTGCAGGAATGTTTGCACTTCAACAATAACTTGCAAGGCTCCGAGCACGGAGGTCGGTCGCAGGACTCGCCGCAAAGTTTATTACATTTTCCGTGGATGCATCTACGCTCACACTTCATCTGAATGAAAGAAATACAATCAGAATCAGATAAATAAAATATTTCAACCAACTCTATTATTGAACAAAAAAATAGGTCTACGACTGTGTTAAATTCAATACAGTACACTGTTACACCGTACACACAGTTAATGTTGGGTGTGCTGTAAAAGTTTTTATTTAAATAGATGATTTTTTGAAGGGCAACATTATAATAATTGATTTGTACATTAATTCAATTCTTCGCTTTTGTGACATAAATTTTGTATCACGCTGTCATTAAATGTGCCCTTCTGTTTTAATGCGATGAGTATATGTCTATCGAAATTGAGTTTAGGCCACATAGTCTTTCCTGGCCTTTTGTAGTTCGATAACAAGTGTATATCCTTTTATGAATGTTCTGCTGAACTCGTACTGCTCGGAATCGTTAATTTTAATTTACCGAATTTATATTCTTCCTGAAAACCTGATTCAAGATTTTTTTTAATCATAAATTAGTACTAATTCATGAACAGGTTTCTCTAAAAATTCAGAAAATTAATAAACAACTCTTACATTAAATAATTTATTAAAAAATAACTTGTATGTTTAGGCTGATTTTGTTCTCAATATCTTTCAGGAATTTAGTAAAGATGGAAGCAAAGATGTTTCCATACATTTAATCCTCTCCATCACGCTAAACATAGCAAATGACCATTTCACTTGCCAAAGATTGTGTATTAGGTTAAACAAATCATGAAATATATTTCTTTTGGATATGAGTTAGAGGAATTATATCAAAAACTCAAATCTGACAAAAGTTTAGATATGACATTGCTGAAAATTAACGATGATAAATTCATTTGCAAAAATGATGGTAGTTGATCATTTAAGTAGCACAATTGTTGAAATAGTAATAGCACAATACCTTGCATGGACGACACGGAACTCCGCAGGGCAACGAGCACTTAGAATGTTTGCATCTCACTTCACACGGTTGTTTGCACGGCGGGCAAGATTCCCGGCATGGTTCTTTACAACTGAAAGTTTGAAAAATATAATTTTTGGATGTTTCTCGAGAAACTGGTTTGTTTTATTTGCTGGATTTTTTTGTGTAGTTCCATATTTATTTTAAGCATATCCGCTCCCTACTCGGAACATATTTTATGCTTAATAACATAGGAAAGTATCCAGGTTTTCGTAGTTATGAGATATTAAAGTTTACTGAAATGTTCATTATAAGGGCCAAAGATAGTTGAAAATAAAGTAAAAATTGTAAGATGTAAATTTCAGTAAAACTGCCATATCTGCCATCGCTGATTTTCCACAAGTACAAGTTTTTAGAAGACACATAAATGTACTTTATTCTAACAGTTTACAATGTGCACACCCATCGCTATAAAGCAGCACTGCATTTTTTTGCCCACAATATCTGTGAGGAAGTCAAAAAGGCTTAAGCAAAAACATTTCTATCCATGTCACCTCCTTCACGCCAAACGTAGCACAAAACCATATTATTTTCCAACGTTTTTATACATAGATAAATTTAAGCATACGGTAAAGCGTATTTTGGGAAAACAAGTTAACGGAACATGCGTGTATTGAAATTCTGAATTCATTACATCACACAACTCAAAAATTGGATAGATGTTTGTAGAAAGCGATGATATCTCTTCAACTAGAAACTCTAGACAGGTTACGCACGTAAGTTGTTAAGCATGAGATGTGTGGCCACTGCATAGGTGAACCACCATACACCAAATCCAGACTATACTCTGACATATAGAATAATCTATATATAAAATTTTACAATGACATACAATCTCAAGTCATGAATTTTATTGGGTTGGCAAATCATGTATGCGTTATTAGAGTGGTTGATATTTTCATGCAACTTAAAAGTACAAAAGAATCAATTTATATTAGTTGGAGGATTAGGACAAAAACTGAGGAACAAAGCAGTCATAATAGTTTATGGATTTATTACCTGTGCCCGCACACCAGAAGATGACCACAGTTTTCTTGACAAGGCATGTGCATACGACCACCGAAGCAGAGTCCGCACGGTCCTTTACATATGTGTTCACATCCCTTCAATATGTGTCCACAATTTTCATTGCAGTACTTCATCATCAAGAATGAAGCCTTTTCACTATCTGAGATGGAAACCGAAGAGTTAGAGATGGGTTTTATGCTTATATACAGTTCAACATTCATAAGACATTCATAGTTGAGAAAAATATTAGAGCGCGGTAAATGAAAGTTAGGAAAAATGATACTGGCCTCAATTCATTGAAATGTATTCAATATTTAAACAATGAAAGTATTTATTTTTATCTCATATTAACACATTAAATGCGGGAAAGGTATTAATACCCGTTATCTCAACTGATGGTTAAATGCGGGAAGGGTATTTTTACCTTTTATGTTATCTGATGTTTAACGTCGGGTAGGGTATTTATACTCATTCTTTTCTACAAGCATTTGACTTTGTCTTGCTTTTGAGGTTCGATTGAACAATTTTACAAAAGTAAACACATATTTAAGAAACAGAGTTACCACAAACTACCTTCATTTTTTAGAATAAATAATGTTTATTTATTTTGCAAAATCCACATAAATTTGCAATTATATTGCATATTCGCTAGCATATAAGGTTTGATATGACCTAGATTTATAAAAATGAACACATTCAAGAAACAGGAAAATTTTTAATTTAAATAACGTATGTGTAATTGTTTTAATGTATATTTTTAAGTGTTAGACATAATTAAAAATTAGTGTAAGAAGTTCTAAAACTTTTCGATGATTTTACTGGTGGTGCTATACTTGGTGAGTACCATATCGAAAAAAATATATATATATGTTGGATATTTTAAAAGTTATGCCATTTTATGTAAATACGTGTTTTTTACGCGCGACCTCGATTTTTTGCCCGCATTAGGGTAACAGCGGTGCGCGAATCTCGCCCGAAATTAATGTGTTAATAAACCCTAGTCCAACTTAATGCGATCAAGTAAAGTTTTAGGAGGTTGTCTTTTAAGAGTACACTAATAAGTCTTAATTTTAAGAAATCTGCAAATCTATGTTGAGTTCTTAATTTTTGTTTTAAAAGCTGTTTAAATTCAGTGGTTTCCAAACTTTATGTTACTACTCCTCTCTTTGAAGAAAAAAAATATCTTCACGCCTCCTCATCTTTTATTTCATATGGTAATAAAGACACGTTGTAAAGGGTAAATAAATATTTTTGGCTCCCTTTGCAATAGCCCACACCTCCCAGTTTGGAAATTGTTGACTTATGGATACATATCGACTGTGGAAAGGAAAAAGGACGTAACCCTCAATTTTTCAAAACAGCTTTTTTTCAATAATCACAATGTATACAACTTGATACACATTCTATCAAAAGGATGGAAGCTGAAAATACCGAATAAGTATCTAAATTTAGCTTTTAAGTTTGAAAAAGATGACTTTGTAAAAAAATAAAACAAAGAAAAAACACTGAAATAAAAGTTTTTCCGAGACAATTTCTCTTAATTAATATTAGGTTATGTCAATTAAACACCAGTTTAGAAGTATCCGTGCACTTCAAGGTTGTGTATAATTCATAATTTGCATATGTCACAAAATCATCAAAACACGTTTTTAGCGCCTCCTGTAAAATTTGATATGTGTGGGTTACGTCCTTTTTCCTTTCCACAGTCGATATGTTGATAAAATATTTTTAAAATGTGACCTACACCACGATTTACTAATATGGTACATTTCATTTTTATTTGGTGTGTCGTGGAACAAATCCCATCCCATTCACCAGTGAGCCGTGAAGTATTTTTTTGTTGGCAGACACTGCTCTATGGCAACATACGAAAAATAGGTTCATAATAATAACCCTAAAGCAGAAAATCATGGGGATATTCCAGCCATACTTCTACGTCGACAGCCAAACTGAATATTCACGGCTCCATGGTAATGCTCTGTATTTGGTAGGACTAGCTCGGTGTAGTGTACTATGGAGCTGTTAAAACCGATTGAAAAATCACAAACAATCTTTATCGAATGCAATTAATGCGTTTGAGCCGAGAATTGAAAGACAAACGGCCGCAATACAACGAGAGACACGATATTTCAGCATGACAATTCTCTACCACATGTTGCGAAAGTGATCAAGACATTCTTGGAAACGCTTAAATGGGAAGTCCAACCCCAACCGCCGTGTTCTCCAGACGTTGCTTTCTCTGACTTGTTTCGATCAATGGCACACGGGCTGGCAGACCAGCAATTCTGGTCTTATGGAGAAATAAGAAATTGGATCGATTCGTGGATCGCTTCTAAAGATGATGATGATGAACACAGGATTTGTACGCTACCTGAAAGATGAGAGACAGTAGTGGCCAGCGACGGACAATATTTTGAATCATAAATGTATAACCACTTTTTTACAATAATGTGTTCGAACTTCGGAAAAAACGGCAGAGGCAAAGTTGTACACTTAATATATATACTGATCGTTATTTTTAATCAATTTTATCCATGCAGCCGTAAGGTTAAGGACTTGACCGGATTCCACCCGACTTTTATTCGAGACCGGATTTTTGCTGTCACAATAAAATATTATAATTCGCTCAAAATCATAGGCACTACTCCTACTGAAGACCTATAATGAATTTTAATTTAATCAAGTGTTTTGATTTTACAAGAAGCTCCCAACTCCGTTATCCAGTGACATTATGCTATTGTGTCCTTTGTAACAAGGAGGCCATTCAGGATAGCTACCATAAAGAAATAAAATGTCCAATTAAGCCATAACCTCTGCAGGCCCTTGGGTGTTGGAGGACCGCAGGTTGAAATTGCACCTTCAGCTAATTTAATTACCGATTTTTGTTCTGTTGCATGGTATAAGAAACTTGTGTCCACAGAGTGACTCGAAGGGGTTAACCACCATCTTCTGGCATGAGTTATCATCGCATTTTGCACTGCAGCGACCTTTACAGGGATGGCCACATTTCAAAAGACGTTGGCATTTTCCTGGACATTCAACCAATTCAGCATCTCCACTGCATGTAGTTGTCACTGTGTGACCGCAAGATCGAATCTTAGAAGCCTAAAATGAAAACGTAAACTTCAAGTGTGCTTATTTATAAAAACACATTAATTTTAAAGTCATTTCATCATAACATAACAGGGTTGCGATCCAACCGGAACACACCGAAGCGGTATCCTGGAACAGCCGATTATTTTAAATAATGTTGGTTTTAAATTTTAAGGCTTGTATCTTAATAACAAGCATTATTTACTATTTACTGTCTGAAATAAAATGTTCTAAAATATTTATTATAGACAATAAATACATGAAGAATTTAAAATGAGTGAATGGTATAAATGTTATGTTTGAATATTATTTCATGAAATATAACCGCCCCTGCATATGCAAGGGGTGCATTGATCCAATGCCACATTGACTGGCCGCCACTGGTTCTGATTTAGGCGGTGACCAATGCTACTAGCAGTTGGCATTTTAGGAATGCACCTCAGAGTGTCGACGGTAGAGATTATTAATCATGTGCAGCAATCTCAAAAGTCGTTAAAAAAAGATTTTATTTTGCACTAATACCTTTTTTTCACTGAAAAAAAACGTTTAGAGATGAAAACCAATCCTAGGTATGCCATTCCTTTCCTAATAAAAAAAAAACTTATTTTTGCAGTTTTTAAATGTGGTCTGACAGCCGAAAGATTTGCCCATCCCTGCAATAGGCAAGAAAAAGAGACAATTCAAAATATTGATTTTTGGTATACACAAAAACAACATAACACTTATTCAAAAAAAACTCCCTTGCACCGTGGCCACCATACAGCTTCCAAGAATCCCTGCCTATCACTTTGCCTCCTATTAAGACATGCCAGCATCCAGGAGCAGGATTGACACTCCATATTACCGCTAACGAAACACGGCACTGTCAATGACCCCTGCGGCAAATTTGAGTGCATATTTACTGTGATTTTGAAGACCCAACAAGTGCGGAGTTGATCCTCAAATGCTGAGCATAGCAAAAGAGCTTTCTGCCATTCTTGTGAATAGGCTACGAATATATAAGAAAATTACCTTAACATCACATTTATCACAAGGCATGTAGCATTTTTGTTTACAAAAATGAGTGCATGGCATCGTCCTAGCGCAATCCTTCAAGCATTTAGTTTCGTTGATATCTATTAAGCATTGAACTACACCCGAATGCGGGCATTTGTTCCTTTTCTTTGTAACCTAAAAAACACAATTTACTGAATTATACATATTATTTATTCCAAACAAGATCTTATGTTTGTGTAAAAATCAATAACCGAAACATAACAAATTCATTTCTTTGTATTAAAGCACATTGGGTAGCATTTGTTCTTTTCTCTTGTATTAAAGTAATCACTTATGAAAGTGCCTGTGTTAAAAATGGCTATTATATGTGATATTATGAAGAATATAATGTAAAAGCTTATAGTTGGAGGAAGATATTTTTAAAGATTATTAGTGTATAGTAGATACATTCAATGCATGCATCACGTCATATTGATGAAATGTGAAAGAGATAATAACGCTTTCCTTTTTTGACTTCAGCGATACCCGTGAAGAATCCTCAGAAAATATACAGCACGGTTAAAAAATCAAATACATTTATTTATTTACTTTTCTATTGAACGTGATGATAAAATAATAATCTTACCGGAATGGTACAAGTGTCGCAAGTCTCGTAACATTGTTTTTGACAGAGATGATCAGATGAACAATACTTGTTTGTTAATGTACATGACATACGGCAGACAAACTGAAAATACATGTAAACTATTTAAAAAAAAAAAAAAAAAATGGTGAAAAAACATACTTTGGCATTACTTCTGAAACTGGACTTTTTTGAATGTCGAAAAATTCAAAAAAAATCGCGTAACAATGAGTAAATTGCGTAAAAAAAAAGTAACAGTGCCTGAATGCAGTGAAAACTGTTGGTTACGCAGTCGCTCAACCTCTCTTATTTTAAGAGAGTAGTAGGGATAGAAGGGTAAGGCTAGAACAGGACTAGTGGTTAACTAATCGCTCTCGTTACATCCAGTTATCAAAGGAACGGAAAAGATGGGAGGGAATTTTTAGACATCACAAACACCCATGCCTTCGAACAGAAATCGATCGAAAAAAAATGCTGTTCGTACTGGGAGTCGAACCCGTGAAGTCAGGCACGGACGTCCACAACGCTGGGCGCTGCGAAATAGAACACAATCTATTAGATCTTTATAATAAATATAGAATACATTCTACAAATAAATCCGGTACTTATAGACTGCAATGTAATTTTTGCGCAAATTTCTAAGTTAGAAAAACTACACGCACCTTAAAATTTGAATTTCGGAACACACGGCCACCTTTAGATTTAAAAAAAAAAAAAGACATGCATAGTTTTGCTGTAAAAACGACAGATGCCTGGGTGTTAATAGAGAAAATAAAAAAGTGCCTCGCTGCGAAAATAATTCCAATCATTTTTTTTTTTTAAACGATGTTGAAATACAGAATACAATAATATAAGATAAACATTTCATATTTAAAATTTTTATCAAGGGGTTGAATTTTTTCTTTTTTGCAAAAGCAAGTGGAGAAAAATTGTGGGGTTATAATGCAAAACGTACTATTTCCAAAAATCAAATTTTTCAGTAGAGGCAAAAAAACTATAGCTAACAACACAAGCATAATATTATGATTGAATCAATTAAAAATCATACAATAAATTATTTTGAAATCATTGACCTGCTTCATAAACTTGGCTTATGGTAAAAAGTATTTTAAATTCGTCATTTTAATGTATTTTTTTTTCAAAACGCACTATTTCCTGGAAGTATGTGTAATCTTTTTTTTTTAAAAATTTCAAATATAAAAAAATATATTTAAGGAAACAAATAAAACAAAAATACAAAAGAAATTATTTTTCGACAAAATAAGAAAAATAATATTATTTTATCCTAAGCAAAGAGACGATTTGCAACCAATGCCCCTGTGTAAGTATTGTTTTCGACTCAGCTCTAGCTGCGTGGCTTATAATTGGGTAAACATCAAGTTTCATTGAAGAATTCACAAATCAATTGCAATTCATCCCTGAACATTCAATTACAAGTCATCCCTGAATGTTCGCAGAAATATGTATGAACAATATGTATGGCAAACGCGGCTGTCAAATTTCTCAAGTAAGCCGAAAAACAAATCTCATTTCCGCGCACGTCTGATCGATTTCGGTTCGGTCCTCTGTTTGGTTCTCTTCCTGATTTAGTTTCCTGTCAGAAATAAACAAAACTATTATCCTTTCCTTAACTGTTTTCAGAGCAGAGCAGATCACAATGTTTAAAATATACAGTCAAATTTGTCAACATATCAAATTTGCTAATATTTGACAGCTCAACACAAATAGTGCGTTTTGCAAAAAAAATTGTTGCTCCGCTCAAATTTCTATTGAAAATAGTGCACTTTGCCGAAACATGGAAATAGTGCGTTTTGCAAGAAAAGTAGAGGATTCCCCGTTGGAAATAGTACGTTTTACAGAAAAATACGATTTTCAAGTTGAAAAACGACGGTGTTCTAAACATTTTATCGTAAAACTAATAATACCAGTCGATTCATTAGGCTTGAATTACCCTATCTGCATACCTAACTCAATATCGCTCATTTCGGAAATAGTACGTTTTGCATTATAGCACCACAATTATGGATTGTCAGGGAGACGCTCTGTCTAGATTTTAAGACATCAGTTTGGACCGTTATCAAATCATCACGGTTTTTAAATAATATATACAATGGATATGGGTTACTTACATTCACATGATCAGGATCATTGTTTTTGTGACATTTTAGAGTACACACATGTCCACATTCCAATCGGTCAATACAGTCAATGTGACATGCGACACCAGCCACATGCTTAAAGCATGGCTTATTTGTCTGTAAAAACATAATATGAATTATTGAAATACTTAGGTCAATAAGCCGGCAGCTCGCTCAAATGATATCAACAAGGTAACTCACCGCATGCCCACAAAGCGGAAGGGTCACATCAACTGTAACAGAGCATTGCGCTTTGGCGGGATCTTCGTGACATTGAATATATTGGGTGTGTCCGCAAGGCAAAGTCTTCTCCACCGAAACTTTGCAGGGCTCGCATTTGTCGACACACAGCAACGGACACCGGTGATCAGATGTGCACGATCTGAATGTTTAAATAAAATAACATTTACCATTCAATATGCAATGTGTAGTTGTAAAAAAATGTCATAATTGTCAATGCAGACATATGCCACGTAAAATACATAATGCAGAGATGGTCTTACGTTTTACAGAAATTAGAAATTAAAAGGTGAATGAACTACATTGAACTGAATTGAATTGAAAAAATATGAACTTTCACTGCTTATTGAACTGAGAGTAAATTGTTGTTGCACTAAGAAACAGATCAATCTGAATATCGTTGCTTTCACTCATATTTGGTAAAGAAGGGTACAGACTTCAGTTAGTCATCAGCGGCGGGGACAGAAACGGCCACCAAAAGCACATGCAATTTTTTGAATTTCCGTTTTTTTATTGGACTTTTTGAAACTGTCAGTTATTTTGTATTAAAAAATAAATTTATTTACAGTTGTTTTGCTAATATATTTGAATTGAAATTATGTTAATTTAAAGAGGTCAAATTTTAATATTTTTTAAAATTTCACATTTAGCTATATTTCAACCCCAAATGTTAGCGTGCCCATACGGTCACTTTTGTCCTTTCTACTGTCCGTACACAATATTACGCGGTAATAAAAGGATGAGCATGACCATATAGTCATGCGGGGTTTCTATACAACAACTTTGCGTTTTTTTTTTTAATTTTAAAAGTTATCCGTGACTTCAATATGGCTTAAAAAATATTTTTTTATCGAAAAAAAGCTCTCGTCTCTGGAGGGTTAGGTTAGAAATTGTTATAAAAGACATTATAGAAGCAATTTTCAATATGTGCTGAATGTGTTACCAGATGGTTAAATTTTGATGCGAACGATCTTCGATTTCAAATTTTGAATGATGTGAAAATAATAAAGGAAATATTTGTCTCAACAAGATCAAGAAGACGAAGAACAGATATGCAAAGAAAGAAATATTGGTCCTGCTCATTCTAAGGATTTTCAGTGCTTAGATGTCGCCATGGAGTGGTTTGAGAGCCAAGAAGAGTGTATCTCAGGATAACTTATATGTCTTGAAGTATTCGCGATTTGGCAGCTTCAAAAAGAACAGTTAGCTTATTTAAGCAAAAACCAATAAATGAATTTCTTGACGAAAAATATTTTAATAGCTTTATGTTAATCTAGACAAATAAAAATTATTTATACTGATTGTACATGTCTTTCCGTGTAAATTATGTTTTTTTTTGATTATCCGGATTTTTCCTTATCCGGACTACCTTCATCCCCAATTAGTCCAGATAATCAAGGTTCTACTGTATATGTATTATATTTTAGTCGTCCAAATCTTTATTTGGCACCAATTATTGCAAACATGTTTATATTTAATCACAATAAAAATAATCAAATTTGAAAAATAAAAAATAGTAGCATTTTATTAATGAGATGGACGCGATTGGAATTTTTTACATAACAAATGAATATCTTTTTCAGAAATGCTTATTTTTTAGTAAAAGTAATGGCGAAAATGCTGTTTCACATAGCTTTGTAGTCGCAAAAGGAATAAGGTTTAGTGAGGATTCTTTTGCAATAGACAGATATTCTTCCTGTGGCCTTATCCAAAATTCTGAAATATTATTATATTCTATTTCAAGTTAATTAACTGAAAATTTTCGGAGACCCTGTAGAAAACCTGCGGACTCTAGTTTGCAAGCACTGCAGTAGATAACACACAAAGCGAATTTTAAAAACCAATTGTAAGTATGTGAAATTGCATAAAATGACCTCTGGCTGTGTGCTAATAATGTAGTGGATACATAAAAGAAGATTTCAAAAATATTTCAGCACTCGGTAGGTAGAGAGAATGGACAGTCATATCTATCCAGTTAGTGATGACAGCAGAAATGTGAAACATCAACAGTAATGAAAAGAATTTTTATTATCAGGCAAGCTTGTATACTCACTTTTCACATTTCTCCATGCATCTGTAATCTGAATGTTCAGTGTCAAAAGTATGGCATATCATTATACAGTAGTGCCCGCAAGTCAGTAAAGCGCTGCAATTCCTGTTGCATCCGCCGTTGGGGACAAGATCGAAATCATGTTTACTTTTAACCTTAAAATAATATTTAAAACACGCTATAGTTAACTATATCAAAACAATACATCCAACTAAGGATTCTGTGTCGAGACATCCCGGGACTTTGTTGTAAAATTTCCCGGTAATCGAGACTGTGATTTAAAATGTGTTAATAAATTGTACATTTTAATTTTGAAAAAACAATTTGTGTGGTTAAGTAACCCTCAAAAGGACTGACTGACTTTATTGAATGAAAGCGGGTATAAGAGAGGAGCCCAAGAAAAACGGACATGAAATGGTCGGGACGTGACACTTGGATGACAGTCTTTATCTAATTCGTTGACAACACACTTTCTATACAATCCATGATGATCGTTTATCATACAAAAAGCGATTCGCAATTAGCCTTGGCAGTTTGTAGTAGGATCAAAATATAACATAAAAGTGAAACAGTTCTGTTTTTAAATGAATTGCTTTATTAAGTTTCAATGTATCAAGGGTTATAAATATTTTTTTCAACAACTTTAAACTAAGTGGTTAAATTCAACCAGATATTTTGCAATTATTATTTTCCATGGAAGTTAAATATGAAGAATTGTTTCATTTTGTAATAATAATGACTTACTTCAGTGATGACATCTGTGTGATTTTTGCATTGCAACTTTAGTGCGGATCCAATAGATTCTTGTTCGATGAGAGTTTCATTCATCTGCTTCCAAATGTCACTACTCTTGGTAAGGTTACTCATGTTTCCGATGATGAAAAATCCTGAAATATGGTGGAATACATTGTGTAGTGTTGTTACTGATTTTTTTAGAGATTTGAATGTTGACTATCTGTATTTAGTAAAATTTTTCACACCCGAGAATAAGTCATGAATTAGAACTTAAAAAAAAACCGCTGAATCCATCAAAAATAATTAAAATCCTCATGATTGAACGTTAACCTCAGACTTATTATATTGGAAAGCTCAATAGTCATTGAAATGAATATTTGAAATTAAAAACACTATCATCTCCCGATATATATTTTATTATATTTGGTCAACATAACAGAGCATACCACCTCAAACTAGCTTTAGGTTTTGGAAAATATTAGAAAATTATAACCTATATATAATAAAGTCTAAATTGGTGACATGTGAACATGTGAAAAATAATCATTCGCTACGAATGACCTATATAAAGCACTGCATTAGAAGTACCCTGACCAATGCAAAAAATTAGACAGATGTTAGAAAATCGTCTAGATTCCTTTAAGCAATTCAAATAATTAATAATAAGTATTAAGCACGGAAAAATTAATTATCTGCTTTAGAAAAATATATATGTATCAGTGCAACTTCTCCCCCATATTAGTCTGGATAATTGGGAGTTCAATTTCCATAAACAAAAGCCTGTGAAGTCGTCTGTGAAAAAATGATGACAGTATAAAAATTGTAACAGCAAGTTATTTTTCCATTGTATCTATGATTCACTATCAAACTTATTCAAAAAAAAAAAAAAAATGTTAATAATGTAATATTAGGTTGACAAATAAAGCTAGTATATGCTACAGTGATGTACTAAAATGTGACAGGGGTATAAGAATATCACAGCTCGAAATCAGTTAGGAATCTGTGATCTAAAATCTACATTATTGAGCTGTTGAATCTAGCAATAATTATGTTTACCCAACAACACAGCTATACATGGCTTAAGTCAGGGGTTACCAACCTTTTCGGACCCTAGAGCGCAATCTAAAATATTGGTAGGGCGGCGAGCACACTTTTTCAAAATCTCAAAACTCAGGAATTTACCAATTTGCCCAAAATATCACCGTAACTCGTTTAATTTTTTTTAGCTAACCGAAGAATTTGAAATCCTCAATTCCTATACTTTTTCCCTAAACTATCTCTGAAACTCGCTTTTTTTTTAGCTCACCGACGAATTTGAAAATCTGAAAACCCAATCTAACGATTTGATAGATTAGTTGGCGGGCGCATCGGAATCGTTCACCAGGCACGGGGTTGGTAACCCCTGGCTTAAGTCATTGCATTCTACCAATGAATGCTGCTTTACAGTAGTGAATAATGACATCCAATAAAGACTGTATGTTGATATTCAAGAATAGATGCTCGCATCAGTTATTAGTGATAAGATTTTCCTAAAATAAATCATACCTTCTTTGGCCCTTGATAAGGCGACACAGACACGATTGGGCGTGGAGAGGAATCCAATTTTGGCTTCTACATTGCTCCTTACCAAAGAGAGCAAAATAATTTTACTCTCTTCGCCTTGGAAGTTATCCACATTGATGATGCGAACTGAATCCAGAGCGGGATAATATTTTTTCTCCTATAAAAATATAAGCAAATCTTAAAGTTTGAATATTATAATACAGTAGAACCCGGATCTACCATTCTCGCATTGTTCATTTTCCCGTATGGATCGTTCATTTGTTATAGTCCCGGCCAAACGCCCATAAGAACACTGTTAAATAATCCCGCATTAATCATTCCCCGATTATATGATTTCCTCGATTTATCGTCTAAATATTATGGTCCCTTCACAAACATTATCCCGATTGAACGTTTTTTTTTGAATATGTATTTCTCATTTCGCTAAGAAATACGATCGACTTGTACAATTTGTTTTTGAAAAAAAATGAGACTGCAGGCGCCGAAGAATTATTTATTATGACTTCTCATAATATCGACCCATACAAAAATTGTGTGCAAAAAAAATGAGACTGAAAGTTTGCAGGCGCCGTAGAATTGTTTATGATTTCTCATAATATCGACTCATACAAAAATTTTGTGAAAAAAAAAACGAGACTGCAAGTGTGTGTTTTATGATTTCCCATAATGCTTTCGCTGATGACTCACTTACTCCTGTGCACATATTCATTTGTCTCGCTGAATTTCGACACCTCTAATGGCCTTTAGTTTTGCCTTGAATCTCGTGCCGTAAAGTGTTCTAATTCGAAGTAAAATGCCCCCCATGAAAAAAACTAGAACTCTCGCGGAGAAACTCAAAATAATTCTAGACGTTGAAAAAAATCCAAGAGAAAAACGAGTTGACATAGCAAAACGTCTAGGACTTGCACCATCCAATCTGAACTCGATTGTTGTTAGGAAGATTGACATTCGCAAATCTATCGAAAAGTGTGGCAAATCAGCCAAAAAGAGTAAGTCCGTTAAGAAGTCTACTTTTAATGAGCTTGAGGAGATTCTTCACGCGTGGTACCAGCAAGCGCGAGCTGAAAATATACCTATTGATGGAACCATACTCCGAGGAAAAGCTTTACAAATAGCCGAAAAAAAAGGTATTTCAAATTTCTCTGCATCGAACGGATGGATCAATAGCTTTAAAGATCGGCATGGTCTTGTATACAAAAAACTAGCGGGTGAGAGCGCTGCTGTGGACCATCACACGACCGCAGCATGGATAGCGAGATTGCATGAGATTGTTGAAGAATACGAACCACGAGATATTTACAATGCTGACGAGACAGGCCTCTTCTACAAGTGCCTTCCGGATAGAACACTTACGTTAACCCTTTGAGTGGTGAGTTAATTTTGACTAAATTAGGCTTTTTTGTATATTTTGATTAGTTTTACCATTGATACACACAAAAATATAAAAACACTTTTTTTGTTTGTTGGTCAGTCTGGGAAGAATATTGAATAATATTTTAGGTGGTAAATCTTTTTTTCTAATTTTACAACGCATAATTAGAAATATAAATTTACAAACTCATTTTTACTTTTCAATAATTTTCAAGAAGCTATTACTTCAGATTTGGGTCTAGATCTTTTTGTTGCTTCTTCCTGTAAACATAACCCCGCTCTACTGACATTGATTCCAGGAAGGGAATCGCGCCGAAAAGTAATTTTACGCTAAATTTTGTACGGCTACCGACCTGTATACAAATATTCACTTTTTTAGAAAATTGTTTTGCTCATTAGCAACCAATAATAAAAATAATATGACTGCCAAAAATCATAGATATATATGTTCTTTATCCATCTGTGAAGAAATAATGACAATTCAATTAAAAGCATGAGAATGCCAATGAATATTAGACAACACGACATTCTGCCGCACGTATGCGGCGATACTCCTCAAAGGGTTAAGGGGGCAGTCCTGCCACGGTGGGAAAAAATCTAAAGATGCTGTAAAGACGTGTAACGGTGCTGCTATGTGTCAATAGTGATGGCTCGGATAAAATACAGCCAATCTTAATTGGAAAATCGCTAAAACCTCGTTTTAGCGATTTTCTAGCGATTTTCAATTTTGTTTAGGGTTTGTTTCAAAAATAGAAAAACTTTACCCGTAAAATATCACGCCAACAAGAAAGCATGGATGACAAATAATATTTTTACAATTTTTTTAAGAAATCTGGACTTTTCTATATGTGCTCAGAAACGTAAAATCTTTCTTTTTATAGATAATTGTGCCGCCCACCCCAGAGATACTTTATTTTATTACAGAGAAGTAGTTTTTTACCCTCCAAATTGCACCAGTGTTTTGCAACCACTAGATATGGGTGTGATTGAAAGTTTCAAAAAACTATATTGGAAGGAGCTGGTGCAAAGAATAGTGTGCATAATGGACTCAGGAAAAGATGTTGACCGAGCAACACACCAAATAAATGTATTGCAGGCAATAAATTACACAGTGGCTGCTTAGCAACAGGTGAAAGCTACGACAGTGATTAATTGCTTCCATAAATGTGGCTACACTCGCAGAGCAGTTTTGATTCGGGAAGAACTGGTGGCAATTAAAGAGTAACCAGAACACTCATTTGATGATGATTGGCGTAGGGGGACATCGACTTTGCAACATATGTGCAGTGTGTCAGTGAATTAGCCACCTGTGGCGTTGAGACAATCGAATCAGTATGTGATGCAAATAATGACAGCAGTGGGGAAGAAGATAGTGAAGAGTGCAACATTGAACCAGTTCCGACATTTCCAGAAGCATTATTGGCTTTCGAAAAAATAAAAACATTTTTCTATTCAAAAAACATAGATGAATCAAACTGCAAAGAAGCAACTGAGTATAAAGGACTTTTTTTAAAAATAAGTGAGTTTTTTATTATTATTTTTAGCTTTCCTGCATTATCGGTTTCCCGCATTTTTCGGTCCCTTGAAAAACGTAAAATCGGGGTTTCACTGTATCACTTTGCCAAATCTCAATGGACAATTAAAGAAGAATTTTACATCTCGTGACAACTATAATGCTCTTCAGCTAGTTTTGAAAGATTCCATCAAAGAAAACCTCTTTAGAAGTTTATGTGTCATTTATGAGTCACAGGCGGTGCCGCAGAACAAGAAATGCCAGTCTACAAAGCTGTTTTTTTTCAAAGAATTTATTTCACAATGACATAAATTAACCTTACCTGTCTCATGTGGAACATCTGGCCTGTGTAGGTGACCAGAATGGTTATATCACAAGGTTTGTATTGATGGTGAATAAAATATCTGGCCAAACATAGTAAAAAATCACATTCGTGGACATTGAGCTTGCTGGACATTTCATCTCCCTGAAAACATTAATATTACTTACATCTTTGTTGACGTTATTTTTTTATGGATCATTTTTATTAATCCATAGATTAAAAACAGTTAGTTGGACAGTAGTAACTTCCTAGTTTAATATTTTTTATAATATTTACCACTGATGCTGGTGCAAGGAGGCAAAATGAAGTTAAGTGTAACATTATTAAAAGTGCGACATATTAATACTTTCAAATCCTTTGTGGGGCGAAAGTTACATGTATGTAAAGCTCTACTTACTGTCAAAAATAAACATGAAATAGAATGTTGTTTTAAAATTTATTAATAGACGGTTGAACATAAGTGAGATGGAAAGAAATATTTAAGTATTTTTTACATAGACGGCGGACCATTCTATTTTGTTTATTTGATATTATTAGTTTAACCTTTAAGCTCGAATTGTTTTTCGTATGTGCATACCGGCAACTCAACTGTTTTTGCAACCAAAAATCATATTTGCACTATTTATACTAATTAAGTTTTCGACCCTTTTCAGTAGTTGGCAACTATTCATGAACTTGTATACTTCACCTTAATGGAAAGCAGGCCAGAAGTTGACAAGTAATGAATAAATCACTTTTAAGGTGTTCACTGTCAATACTTGGTGGAATGGCATTATAATAAAAATAATAAAACATTTTTAGTACTTTTTCCACATAAAATTTATTAGATCAGGACCGGTTTCGCTCATCGCGAGCATTATCAACTGATAAGAAAAATATATAAACAGTGATAATTCATTCCCTTTACGGGAGCAGGCTAGATGTTCTTTAACTTGCAACGCATTTTAGTAAATTCTAAAGATAAACTTAATATTCTTAACCAAAGTGGCATTTATTTAATTGATTGCGACTCTTGTGGAGCCAGGTATATTGGTCGAACGGGAAGAGCTTTTAATATCAGATTTAAAGAACATCTAGCCTGCTCCCGTAAAGGGAATGAATTATCTTCATTTGGGAACCATTTGTTCCTAAATAAGCATACATTTGATATCTCTAAAAACTTTAGAATCCTGCATGTCAACAATAAATCGTTAAAACTTGATAAACAAGAGATCTTAGAAATAAATAGACATAAATTTTTACCTAACTCTAATTTATTAAACGAACAGGTTGTATTTGCATCATCACCTTTGTTATATCCGTTTCATTAATCTAATTCTAACCTATGTTAACTGCTCTTCTATATTATTTATATGTTTTTCAAAATTTATTCCTTTTGTAAGAATTGATATGGTTTTTAAAAATGTCTTTTTCAGAATCTTCATTACTGCTGATTTTGTTGAAGTACATCATTGCTTGGAAACGGGAAAAACACCAAATCATCATTAGGATATTTACTTTAGTAATGTAGTGTTTCACTTTGTGTAAAAATTTCCCAAATTTTAATTGTGTTTATAATTGATATCGTTTGCCACTTAGATTTATTATTCTTTGATGATGATTTTTTAATTGTTATGGGTGTTAAGCATTTTAATTTTGTGTAATTATAATGTAATTTGCTAATCCTTTAAATTGTTAATAGTTGCTTACACCTTTTTATTTCAATTTAAATTTGTATAAATATCACTGTTTATATATTTTTCTTATCAGTTGATAATGCTCGCGATGAGCGAAACCGGTCCTGATCTAATAAATTTTATGTGGAAAAAGTACTAAAAATGTTTTATTATTTTTATTATAATGAATAAATGCCACAATTATAAGAATAGATATATTTTCTGAAATTTCATTGACATTCAACAATAGGTTCAAAATTTCAATTGTTTTTAATTTTGCGATTAAAATTTAAATAAATGATTTTCATCAAAAATCGCCTGATTTTGGCGTAGGTATTTTGCAAAAATGTGCAACCATATAGTGTTAATGTAGTGAAGCATTTTTTTAGTATTGTGTTTATTTAAACTGAACTTAATATCAAAAGCTCGTTTTTTGGAATGAATCGTTTTACTTGGACGATTTCAAGGAATTCTGATGACAGTTTTAACAATTGTCAATAACTTGACAAATATGTGATTTTATTTTTTCAGATTGTATGCGGCCCAACGTGCAAATTTGTATCAAACATCGACAGCACAGAAAAGGTTAAGACAGCTTATTTAGTTAAATATGTACAATTTGATATACTTACAGAAGTCTCGGGAAACTGGTGATCGATAAAATATAAATTCTTCATGGTGCCTGAGATTGGTAGATATTTTGTAACACTGGGGTCATTCGACAGATTAGGATAAATAGCAGGAGTTATGAGGTTGGCAAACTCCGGTCTCATGCGATGCTGCACTCCGAGTTGATAGCAATGGTTACCGTTCTTCACCATGCGCTCGAATAAGGATAAATCCAAATTAAAATGCTTTGCGAGGCGATATGTCGCAGTCATCGGCTTCAATTGCAAATGATCACCTGGAATATGCAATATAAGATAAGGTATACTATCAACCGCAGATTGACGACCAACCACGACCTCACATTGGAAAAATTATACATATGGTGATGTTTTAGGCACATACCAAATGAACACCCGTATTTAAAAATAAATTATTTTACACTTACATATTTCAAAAAATCAGTTTCAACTGTTCGTCGGATCAACAAAACAAATCCAGTGTAATAATAATTGACTCAGATCAAGAATCTAGGAAAAACACCATTTCATCAAATGAGTCCGAGCAAAATACAATACGTTCATTCAAAATCATACCGATATCTTTACTATCCTGTTTTTCTGACAACTTGGCTTTTCTTACTTGAAAGGGTATAAAGGGATTGAATTTCAAATGCAAGCAAACAAGTCTCGGGACAGTTGCAAAGACTGTCGCTGTAGGAACGCATAGTATTTGCTATACCACTGGATACTACATTGAATTGATAAGTTTACATGATAGCATCACGCGCATTTTTATCACAGTGAGAGGAGATTTCACAAAGGTTCAAATAATGATTACCTATCAAAATGAGATGCTCACAGTCACCAGTCAATGACGCGATAATATGACTTTCCATAACTTCTGCTGCCTCCTCCACAATTACTGAAACATAAATGAAAAGTGAACCCATTGTAGGATGAAAACTTCCAAAGTCTGACAACATTATTCATATAATACGTATTTCTACAGCACATTTTTAGCAATACAGGGGCAGTGAGTGAGGCAAACAAAAAATAATAAACACATCCAGGTAAATTAAATTAACTCAATAATTGGTTATTTTGCGCAATCAAATTATTCCCCCTGCCTGAAACTGAAAGGAGAAAGAATGAATACTCACCTATACGTGATTTCAGAGCTTTCAGTAAGGACTGCTGACGGGCCGCACCTGTCGTAGTTATTCCGATCACCCGAGCTCCGCGTAGAATGTCATAGTCGGCAGCCATTAGCAACTCATCACAAACATTTTTTTCAGACTGAAATTTGGCCTGCAGTAAAAAAAATAATTGTTAATTTTATTACAATATAAATGAGAATTAGCATAGCTGTATGAATTGGTGAAGAATCCAGGTTGACAATGAGTATGCTTGAATGATATTAACCAACAATATGAAAATTGTCAAGTGGTGGTTATGTCAGGCAATAAACTTGTGTAAAATTTGATTATTAAGTATTTCATTTTAACTGAGTGACAAGGATCGATGTATTCATGTTTAACCTTCGGGTTTCAGAACATCGAAAATTGGATCGCGGACCGGAACGGGGACAAACTGACCCCAGTTAAACATGCATAATAAAGATATAAAAATTAAAGTAACAGAAGTTTGGGGTTAAAATGTTTATTTAGAGTATAATCTACACATTTTCCTCGTTGAATCATCCAAATACAAAATTAGCCATGCGTCCACTCAACGCAGGCTGCAGTAGTATACTGGCGTGGCACTGTGTTGAATTTGCATGCACTCAACTCTCTCAACGCGCGCCTAGAGTTGCTCGATACGTTACCAAGCACAATAATAATTTTTGTATTAAGCTCAAAACAATAACTGAATTGTTTTGTAATATTTTTTATTCAAAAAAAATAGTAAAATAAAATAAGAACATTTAAAAATAATATGCATTCACTCATTCAATATTTTTTTATTTACAACGAAATACTTATAGTTACCATTTTCGGGCCTTCAATACCCGAAGATTTTAAAGACAGAGAATTGTCAAGGCTTATTAACCTTTAAAGGAGTATGGACGTACATGTACATCAGTGCCATTTCTCTGTAAATAAGTATGGACATACTTTTAACACAACATAGGAGTGTCTGTGAGCATATATATGCTTTAAGTATGAATTACATATATTCATTGGAAAAATGTGACACAATTGTCATGTTAAGAAAAGGCAGTAAATTAAAGTAAGGTCTGTATAGATTTATTCACTCCTCTAAAGGTTAATTTCTAACATTAATGTATCAGGTTGGCATAAATTCATTTATATTTTGATATTATAATTAATTATGTAACATACAATATAATATCAAAGTTTAGAGTAGTGGAGGGGAACCTGCGGCCTCTTGGTTACTCTGATGTGGCCTTTTGACTTGATCAAAATATTCACTTTGATCAAAAAATTATACGCAAGCGTTTGGAAAAAGAGTGTAAACAACCCATTATATGTTCGACAGTTGAAAAAAAAGGGGGTGGTGTTAACGTTTTCTTTACTGCGGCCTTATGTTGAATCAGATACATGAATGTGGTCTTTAGAAATGAAAAGGTTCCCCCCTGGTTTAGAGGCTCTATGCTTCAATCTTAAACAAATCATTTGTTGTCTACCAAGAAGATTTAATAGTTCATTACTTACTAACTTCTGAGAGTACCGTGGCTAATATATGATTTAATTATTATTATTTTTCTTACAACTGTTGAATCGAGGGTGAATAATTCTACTCCCAGATAAAATATCATCGTTGGACATCACGGTGGCAACAAAAGCCAAGACGTGCCTGAACTTATCACATGTACACACACATGCACACACAGCACGTGGTCTCTTCACACCATGCATACTCAGCGTGATATGATCAATGTGTTTTTCACCCGATAGTCCAATATGTTATGTAAAAATGTCAATATCTTAGTTATTTTTATTTTTGAATGATTGAAGATTACGATAAATGTCAGTTAGATATTATCAAAATTTAGCAAGAATTTTGCAGTGTGAATTTAGTCCGCTTAGGAAATCAAAAGTTAGTACATATTTTTAAATAGAACACTCAAAGAGGAGAAAAGTTTCAAACGTTATTTCAAAGCTTGGGTTGTGTAGAAGAATGATAAATAATATTCTTTACTGTTATATGAGTCGGAAGAGTCGAACATATTTTTTAAAGGCTTTCAATTCAACAAAAAGAAAAAGTTAAATGTCAAAGCATATACCATCTTCGTCATGAGGGCCTTATTCAGTGGATTTTTCAGAGCATTAATCCACTGCCAATAAAACATCCACCGCTCCTCACAAGAATATGATACGGCTGGTCTGTTCGGGACGGTCAATGATGAATGCAATGTCCTGTTACCAATTTGAAATTGGCGCTAAAAACAGTCAAAATATTAAAAAAAGCAGACAGCATACAGTTACATCCACACCATTTCAAACTAGGCCGCACATACCTATTGTAGAGATCTGACAATCTCGCACAGTTCAAAACTCCGAGTTTCCTGTTGTCAAAGGGACCAGTTAAAGCAAAAAAATTGGATTCGAACGCGTGGCCTCCGTAATCTAAGCCATCAACGTTGACCACTTGGCAACTCAGCCTAAATACAATAGTTAATCAAATTATTGATGACGATTGACTGATATCGCTTGTAATTATATCATGACAAAAATAAAAACTGATTCTTAGAATTCAATATGTATAATAACGATGTTGGAATGGTTGATAGTCTTAGTGTTTCGTTAGATGGATTCGTTATTCAATTTTATTCAATCAATTTGTGGATCGGCATGATTGATCAATTCTGTCATCAGTTTGTGATGATAAGAATACATAAATAACTCCAATTCCTTTAATTGTTAACCATTGAAAATTTGGTTTTAAATGTATTCACTGCACAAATCAAATCAATCAATGACTTTTTCTTTTAGAAGTTGTAGCAGTGGCGGTTCCTGACCTGACATGACATGCCATTGTCTTATATTGATAGAGGAAAATTTAAACAAAGATATTATATTCATTTGGGGAAGGTTAGTGACGCTTATAAATGTATTTATTTTGTTCAGCGGCCGAATTGCTGTTCATTTTTATTCAGCCATCTAAAGTTTTGGGTGAAAAATGCAGGTCGGGCTTAGCCCACCTAGCCCAGTACCTAGAACCGCCACTGAGTTGTAGATTCAATTGAGATCATTTTTCTGCGATGTCACAGAGAAAAGCAAGATCAAGTAACCGAATGTTGTCATCTAGTTGAGGATATTCTGTTCCCTTCATTGTTAAATACTATTAAATCTCATTCTGACTCGGCCACCTTACATCGACACCCGTTTGTTCAAAACGATAAAAGTTTTACTCTTTCCAATCCACAATCTTCTCATGACGATCAAAAATGTAATGCCTTCTACGGTGAAGCTTTGCCACGAATATAATTCACAAGTATATTTTCATAATAATTTTCCTGTTGGTGTATAATTGAATGAGAACTGTTGAATGTGGGTATTGAACTATTGTCGGATTTTAAGAGCAGAAATATCGAGTAGTTTTGACACGTTATAAGAAATATGAGTTCGTGATCAACTAAAAATACCTTTGAGATCGACACACTGACCATCCTTACCCTATACTATTCAATAAGGAAAAAATAAAATGCTATTTTTATCAGTACTTTCTTAGAATTATTCACCATAAATTAAATTTTTGAATTTCAGATTTCGAAGAAATGAAACAATTACTGTTTTTTACTCCATTAATTCCAGTCGGGTCCTATGGAGCAGCGGTTAGCCTCTTGGGCTACCATGCCAGACCTCACGGGTTCGAGTACTAGTGCGAACAGCATTTGTTTGATTGATTTATCGATTTCTGTTCGAAGACATGTGTGTTTGTGATGTCCCTCCCCCATTTGCGATCCTTTAACACCCGGGCGTAGCGAAAGCGATTAGTTAACCACTAGCTCTGTTCTAACCTTAATCTTCTATTCCTCCTACTCTATTTTAAAAAGAGAGGTTGAGCGACTGAGTAACAAACCTCCATTAGGAGGCCATATGCTCCACATTGGGAGTGGACATGAATACAGACATAGACATCCTAGAGATCTGTCCGTACCAACACCATAAATGGTGAAGGCCCGACTAAATGTTCAACGATGAGAGTTTGATAGAAATTGCTAAGGCTAATAACAGGTGGATACAGAAAAAGCAACACCTGAAGCTGAAATGATGAAAAGTATAAAAATATCAACACAAATCATAATTATTTTTTTGACAAGTGGTCCTCATACTCGGCGTGTTTGAAAATTTCAAAATGAACTGAGCAGCAAAAAAACTTCAGTAATAAAAAGTGAATACGATTTTGCATGTATCTGTTTCTTAATGTACGTTTTTCTTAAATAGTGAAATAAATGAAAAAAAATAATGTAAAAAAAAAATATTTTACCCACAAAATTTATTGATACACCCAGACTTGACAAGTTCAGTTATACAACTGTATTTTACAATAATACACTGTTGAATACAATTGTATATTTCATACCTGAGCTATACGACATTCTCTACTTAGTTCATTTAACCAAAATGATGAAGTATTTACATCCTTTTCTGTTGCATCTTTGTTATGCACCAATGAGTCGTATTGGATTTGGCATCTTTTCAGTTGCTCAAATAAATAACTGACATAAAAGAAGTTTTTGTGATCCTTCGACACAAATAAATCTTCATCAACATTAATCACCGGTCTGTGCACGCTGTCGCTTTCCTCTTCTTCTGTTGAATTTTCTCTGGAAGCCATGTCAGCCGGAGTGTCAACCGGGAAAAATTCAGGAATGTTATTCTCTACGCTCATCAAAAGCCACGAAGCGATCGCACTCCTTCTGGTGCCGACGTAACTCTGGAGAAATCGATTAATGTCAAAATTCAAATATTCAGAGAACTGAGCCACATTCAGAATTCCTTCGTTAGAATCAATGAAATCTATGGTCGACTGGAGGGTGTTAAGGGCTTCAGACAAATCAATAAGATTTTTTCTAAATGCAAATGTATCATTGTTAGATCGATGATTGTTTAATTTGTATTTTTTTAAGATTTCGCTTTTGGATTGCCCACCAATACGCACCAAACTATCATTATATTTCAAACGATGTATGTTAGCTGCGAGCAGCCCTTCGAGAAATTGATCCAAAGCATGATTTGTATAGCAGACAATTAACATGGGGGAATTGCTGGCAGTCACACAAGCGTCATTGCAAAGAAGAGTCTCTGCAACTTTTAGAGCAAGAAAAGTTTTGCCCGTTCCCGGTGGACCTTGGATAGTCACGAATTCCCTTGTGAGAGCCATTTTGAATGCTTCAAATTGCGAATTATCAAGTCCTAAAGATTTCGGAGATGGCCAATTTTCACTGAGAAGCTGTATTTTTTCTTGATAGGGATGAAAATTATCAACATTGGTAAATTGGTACTTGGTACTTGGTAATTGGTCATTGGTACTTGGTAAATTGTATCTGTACACGGATGATGTAGATATGCATTTAGGGTTCACTTCACAGGCCTAGAAGAAAAACAAAAATGTATTATTTAAGATTTCGACTGAAGGTGCTTGGTGGAATTTCAATATTAAATTTGAATCGTTCAAACTATGTACATTCTCACAAATTTTGTCACTAACGACCCGGGTTTCGCCTTTCGGCATCTTCAGGCATTCAAGCGCACGGATGAACCCGAACTGACGCTTAGCAAATGAAAGTTTCGTGTTTATATAAGATATAAATGCATCACTGAGTCCAAAGCCATTGCTGGCGAAAAGGATGAGCCCATGGGAATGCCAACAGATTTGTGTAGTGAGCAGTTTCAAGAATTATATAATTTGGACATGGGCTCATCCTTTTCGCCAGCAATGGCTTTGGACTCAGTGATGCATTTATATCTTATATAAACACGAAACTTTCATTTGCTAAGCGTCAGTTCGGGTTCATCCGTGCGCTTGAATGCCTGAAGATGCCGAAAGGCGAAACCCGGGTCGTTAGTGACAAAATTTGTGAGAATGTACATAGTTTGAACGATTCAAATTTAAAAATGTATTAAACAAAAAATCAGATACAAAAAGGCACTGAAGATATATACCGTAAAGCCGGCACTCCCCCATATAGCTGTCCTCTCTATAGCGAAATATAGACATAGATTGTGACAGCCGAAACGCTGCCACGCCGGCGCAGTCAATATAACATTCCAGGGGATTTATCACAATATGTACAGTAATTAAATGAATTAAATGAAGATTTGGTTAATCTGATAGATGAAACAAAATTCTAATGAACCCGATGAAAATGTTGGTTTAAAGAGTTAGAAACATATTTTATTCCATACAATTGTTCTACAGAGTTATCATTCTGTCTCCGAGTCAAGAGTCGGACCAAATTATTAAAAACAATAAAATAATATTAAATCAAATAAAACACGTCGCTATTTCTTATATGGTGGTGATCATGAACTAGTAGAGTGAAGCCACTGCAAGTATTATTTTACAAATCATACAAATATTACGGCATCGATTCAGGTCTTGATGACAACTTAATTACATTGTTATTTATTTAATAAAAGGAAAGGCGTTTATCAATTGACAAATAATATAGCGGGTAAGATTCTTACATGGGACACCACTTACCTCGACATCGATGATGTATCTCTTCATGGGGAAATTCTTTTGTAGTGATCTATCCTTGAGTGTTTTCAGTACATGTTGATACGGCAAGAAATAAATTTCACTTTCCACCAGCAAGTATGTTTTATTAAACATTTCTTCTGTTGGATTAAGTCCATCCAAAGAAACTGTCACCTATCACAAAAAAAAATAATGTTATCATTATATTAATATATTATAATGCATAAATATAAAATTTCATTTGATAAGGTTGTTATTCTTTGAAAAGCATCTTCAGATAAACTATCGTAAGGTTATTTACGAACAAACTGAACATCAATTGTAATTCTTAACCCTTTGACCTAAAGAGGTTTGCCGGCCCGAACATTAACATCATTGCCTCAGGAACAGACTAAGACTTGGCGGCTTGCACTAAATGAGATTGATATTTCTGGAGATACGGAGATTAATTGCTTGCGGTCATTATTTTAGAGACAACAATCCTAGAGGATGTGATCAGCATCCTTCATCACCCCACATATGCATGTCCCTTGAGAAGTGCTTGGCTTAAATGAAATGGAAACTGGAACAGTCGGGGGTAAATCTCTTTGCATCAGAGTTGTCATGTGACTATAAGGCTTCTAATTTTTTAACAAATATTAGCCTATACTTTCGATGGTTTCGGCGGTAACTTTGTGGAAGTTCATTTTAATAGAAAATTTAAATTAACTTTGATTATTCCACGTATTGTGTTATTAAGGCGACTCAGTAGGAATGCAAAACTTTAATTTGACCTACAGCATAAATATTGCACTGACTTAAATAAGTAACCACCACAATACGTATTTTTACAGTATCAAAACAAGCAAAACATTTTTCTATTTCATTACAAAAATAACAATACCACCTAACACACGAATGGGTATTTAGACAGTTATAAAGGTTTTTCATATAAAACAATTTGTATTAATATTAGATATCGACGAAAATCAATAAGTATTTATTTATCTTCATAGCCAAGACTGACAATCTAATTTACTTCCCCAAATATCTGTTGCAATAATTATATGTAACTGAAACTATACGTTAATTATATATTCCTTGAAAATGCTTCATATGAGGTATTGCTACATGTAAGCAACAGTAAGCTATCGTACTAATAAATTAAATCATGAGACGGCTTTTGCCAAAGGTAACAAGAGACGCTAAACAAACCATACAATACAAATTTCTCAAACTTTCTCTTATATATTGAATTAGTTTTTATTTTTAATTTTGTATAACCTATTTTTTATGATATTGATTTGTTATGATATTGATGAATACAGTTTTGAAAAATAATTTTGTTGCATAAAAAAGTTTAAAACATAAAAAATATTGACATAATAAGATTAAAATATAAAAGTATTGAGTTCTAAAAGAATTATAAGTTGCAATTGATAGTTATTTCTGGTTCGCGCTATAGTTGACCATGAGTTTAATCCGAAAATTATCTTAACTATGTCTTATTGTGTGAGACAAAAAACTTCGATATTTTTAAATTATTATATGTTAAGTAATCGTTCTTAACAAATCGATTGAACATGTCGCACAGTGACTTCTTTACATTTTTTATTAATAGCATCTAAAATGTATTGCGGATTCTATTATATATTTCTATTGACCTTTTGAATCTAAGATCCAAAATCTCAGGATGATACATTAGTTCCAGAAAGTGGCGCGTAAAAAAAAGCTCATTTCATATAATTTGATAAATCGGTTTCAAATCCGTGTAAAAAAAGTACCAAAAATGTATGAAAAAACGTAACGGTTTATCCAAAATAATCGAGTAAAAAAGTATTGGGTGTATATTTTACTGAATGCAAATAGTTTTACTTCAATATTCTATAGTCTAACTCAATAAGGAAGAAACTAAATGAATATTAGACCAGATCAAAAGTAGTCATTCAAATAATTTATATTGAATGCATAGATATATTTGTATTTCTTTATATAATGTTTGAGAACTTTCTTTACTGGCAATTTGCATGTTCGACGACATGCAGGGTTGTGACATATTAACATATTTTCCAATATTTTTTTGTTTCTAATAATAATGCGTTTTTTTTACGTTTAAACGACGAACTTTGTTTTTTTAGCGAAAATCTTCCCCATCTGTAAGCGGCATAAAACTTTTGAAACATAGAAATGATTCATAAATACTAATGTAAAAATGCTTTTATTCATCTATTATTACTATTAGATACAAATATCTATAGATAGAATCTCTGTTTAAAAGCATTGCCAAATAATTATTTTAAAATACTTATCCATTAAGCCAGTAGTTTCCAACTTTTGTGTTAATGCGCTTCCCTTTGAAAAAAAATATCTTCGCGCCTCCCCATGCTTTATTTTCATATAGTAACAAAGACACGTTTTAAATGGTAAATAAATATTTTGGACTGTTCGCGTTTCTTTTTACAATAGTCCACGCTTCCAAGGTTGGAAATCGCTGCATTAAAGGGTGCAAGGGTGTCCAACCTTTTTTTTTTCTTAAGATCGACTTTTCAATCTTAAGTTTTCTCGCGATCGACTTCTACCATGATTCTTGTATTTTTTTTTATTTAGTAGGGTTTTTCCCTTCTTCAATCTTAGAAATGTTTATTTTAAATGCGAAATACATACAATTAGATATATTAGATATATATTAGGTATATGCTTACAAATAATTCAATTTTTGTATATTTTATATTTAAATTGTATATTTTTTCCAAATTCACGGAAGCTTTCGGGATCAAACAAATTATGCTTTGGAGTCGACCGGTCGATCGCGATCTACCGGTTGGACATCCATAAGCTAAAGTAATACTGGTCTTTAGAAGCATCGCTAATGAAAAATACATTATTGTATTATAAATAATAATATTATTTGTCAGCGCTTTGGGCAACCCTAACGCCAACCGATATAGCACGTTTTTTTTGGCAGAATAAAAAAACATTGCTTTGATTACCTCTAATATTCGTTGACCAGTGATTTAATATTTTTTAATAAAACATTGGACGCGTCCACTCCACACCACGTACGATCTCAGACTGAAGCTCAAACTGAACCATAGTAGGTAAGAAAAGGCATCTCCGAAAAATGGTTACCATTTATTGGTATTATCATTATTATTTATTTTTTTTTGCTTTTAATGTAAACAATAAAATGGTTTTTTATTTCAATTTTTTTTAGAAGTATATATGATACAATTATGCTTTAAAAATCAGTCAGAAAAAGTGGGGAAAATGGTACATTTCAAATGGCTGTATAATCATTATATACGATAAATTAGAAATTCTGCTCAAATCACTTTCTTAAACCAATCTTTATCTGTATTTCTTTCTAAGACTTCAAACTTCGGTATCTTATAATAAACCTTAAAACGATCTTCGCGTAAAGTAGTTGAAAAAAATCCAAGTCAATGTTTTACCGTGTAATCTTGACATTTTTACTATTTTCATAAAAAAAAAATGCAATAGTGTAAAAAAGCGTTTGGAAAATGTAATTATTGAAAAAAAAAATTTTTTAAGTGAACGGTTTACGAGGTTTCGTCGATGGCAAACGATCGATTTACTCTGTTTTCAGGCGTAAAGGAACTATATCCTCTTAACTGTGACACGTGTTTCGCCTTTTTCAGAGGCATCTTCAGACTTACTATCGCAAAGTTTGCTTAAGTAATGAAGCAAGATTGATTCTAACATTTTTAAACTTATGAAATTACAAAATGGAGTTTTTGGGGTTTTTTTCCCTCCTTGCTCCTCTTAAAAGGAAAAAAAACCCAAAAACTCCATTTTGTAATTTCATAATGTTAGAATCAATCTTGCTTCATTACTTAAGCAAACTTTGCGATAGTAAGTCTGAAGATGCCTCTGAAAGAGGCGAAACACGTGTCACAGTTAGTAACACAATACGTGGAATAATCAAAGTTAATTTCAATTTTCTATTAAATATTAGCCTGTTCATAAAAATATTTCGTTCATTTGTAACATATAATAAAAATGATGTGACTGCCAAAAATTACTGCACTCTGTAAAAATAATTACTCCGCAGTACATGTAGGGCGTTACTGATCACAGGGTAAATATAAGCTGCATCATTTTTATTTTCCACAATTGGCATCTGAATATTCAAAATTTTCAATGTTAAAAAAAAAAAAAAACATTAATTTATTTTTCTTACCAGTCCCAAGTCTAGGTCGTCTCTGTTAACTACAGAAGAGAACACTATATTCTGAAAATTATCATCTGTGAAACATAAGAGTGATCCGTAAAGAAACCTTTTGGAGTTGGACATTCTTCGTTGATTGTCATTTTTATTTCTCAGGTTAAAACTTTTGCTGCTGTTCCATTTTCCATCAAAGTTCACCAACACCCCAACATTATCCCTTGAAAAAGAATACTTCAAGAATTTGGCATTTCGATAAAACCTGGAAAAAAAATACAATATTTTGACAATGCTGCAGTTGATAATGTTCTCAACGGTGAGAAAAGAATTCAAAATTTTGAGGGGTTCATATATGAAATAAAAATTGTACAGGGTATTTTCATGTGTTTAAATGGATAATATTGTACTATGTAATATAAATCGAACGCTACTCTCTCTTAGAAATGAGTAAAATTACCATAATAAGGTGTCACGGTGATAGAAATATTGAATGAGGGATCACATTAGACTCCGATTATGATTTCTCTGAAGATGAATTGGAATAAAAGATGAATTGGAATAACACTTCCGTGAATGTGACGTGATTGCTTTGAGTCTGAGTGCAATTTTTCAGTTAAATTTTTTACTCCTAAAAAGATGCAACTAGTTCAGTGCCTTACACCCACAGGTGCATGAGTAGAGTACTCAATTCCAATGCCTTAAACGCACGGGCGTGTGAGCAACTTTGAGATCTCTAATGGTGCGACACATAATATTTTTATTTGATCACTTTTAGGGTGTTCACTGTCAATACTTGGCGGAAAGGCATTATATTAATAAAAACAAAAAGCATCAGTTGACAATGCTCGCAATGAGCGAAATCGGTCCTGACCTAATTAATAAAGTGGAATGAAGTACAAAGGAATATTGTGTTTTTATTAAATTTTTAGTTGACATTGGTTTACAAACGTTTTTTCCTATCCATGCTTAACCGGAATGAATTTAAAATATCGCAGACTTATGTTACAATGAATTAGAAAAATAGATTTCTGTAGGAGGTGTTGAAAAGGCGTGTCGAGGGCTGGCAAAAGTAATATCAGGATGGAGACATCTCTCATTTTACAAAAAAAATATTTAACTGGAAATTTAACGCGTAAATAATAACAAATAGTAGCAAAAGGGGTTTATAAGAAAATATTTCTGGTTAACATAAGTTACTTTTTAAAATATCCCCTGATTTTATAATATCTTTCAGTTTTCTTTCGACCCTTGTGATAATCAAAATGAATTTAGGATCTTAAAAACAATTCTTAAGATGTGTTGCGACAACCCTGGTAATTAAAATTAAAATGACGATTTTTCGTCTGGAACCAATTGTTAAATTATCTCGAGGCGAGATATAAGTGAGTAGAAACAATAAATGTGTGATAAGATTTCTGACATTTTTGGTACTTTAAAAACAGGCGGCCTGTAGCCATAGCACTATATTTACGATCTAGGCCCTGAAGGGGTTAAACATTTCATTTGCCTTTTTTTCTTGAATGGCATATGTAAATGTTTGCTATTTGATAAATGTCTAGACAGGTTTTATGTGTTGGCGTGTATGTGATGTTAGGGTTAAAATGGTAATAAAAATCATAAAAGTGAGTAATTAATGATTTGTAACATGAACTAACAATAGAATGCAGGGATAATTATGGAGCAGAGTTCTAATTTGCCATGGCAATTATCAACGTTATCAGAGTATGTTCTTTATGTATTCGGCTCCAATATAAACCAATTATTTTTGAGTGTCGTATTTATTATTGTACATTGGAATGAAACTGGTAATCTTTAAGAATGACATCGTGAAGCATTTGACGTTAAGTCGAAATTGGCCATCGTGTCGGTGCTGCCATCACAGACATGAAAAAACAGAAATATATGAATAAGATTCATATATTTCTGTTTTTTTCATGTCTGTGTTGGCAGCGCTGACACGGCAGCCGGTAAATTGCTCGAATGGAAATTGCTCGAATTACAAATTATTCGAATTGCTTGGTTATTTAAACGATTTTTCACAACGTTTTTCTACGAATTTCATTTTTATCTTGTGCGACACTTGTTTAGAGAGTGAAATATAAAAATAATTTTCGTAAGTATTTATTTTAACCGTGTTTGCTCCAAATGCGGAACATATGATCTTTTAATGGAGTTTATCTCAACAGAAGTGTTTCTACGAGAACTGCTTATTAATTAGTTACTCAAACTGTTTCTATATATTTCCAGAAAACATAAAAGACTAGGGCTAAGACAGAACAAACGGAAACAAATTGATTATCTTGTTATTCAAGCAATTTCCATTCAAGCAATTTACCGGGAACCCGCTGACACAAAGGCACAACACAAATTAAAAAACCTGATGTTTTAGTTCACTTTTTGTCAAAAAAAAAAGCCAGAGCATTAAGTGGTCAAGAAAAAAGGATATCAACAAACCTCGATCTTTTGTAATGCAAACACTAATTTCGTATGAACTTCAAACCTCGTAAGACACGGATTTGTATTATACGACTCTTTTGTGGAACCATACAGCCGTGTTATACGAGGCTTTGGTGTACTTCATTGTACATTGTGTGGTATAACTTAAATATTATAATTGCGACTATGTTCACTGTTGTTCCAGTTGATCTGTCAAACTCCAACGTTAAATAGAATTTTGTTTTATACCTTGAAGTTTTTTTTATCTCCAACTAATCATATCCACTCGCTTTAAGTATTAGAGTGAGGGGGCTGCATATTTAGTTTCAGCTGCCTTTGCATTTCTGACCGCACTGTTTAAGAAGTCAGACAGTATTACTCCGGGACGTAGCAAATATAATATAATGTGGCACCCATACTTCTTAACACTCTTCAGCCTAAAATTGAATTAAAATTGTAAGCGTGCAAAATAAATTTTCGTCACCTGATATTGCTGTACTTTCGAAGCGTAGGATCTTCAATGAAATCAATAATGCCTTCACGCAGGGGAGAAACGAAATCCTCCCTCATTAACCGGAATTGAACATCCAGGTAATGTTGAACACTCGGATACGCTCCATTGACTATAATGGGTCTCAAAAACAGCTGCTTCCGGGTTGTCAGCTCTTCCAGTGTCGGAATGATTTCTATTCTACGAAAATCATTAGCGGAGAGTTTTGTATTTGTGTCCTAAAAGTTAAATTAAAGAAATGTTATAAAAAATTTATCAAAGGAAAAATATCACCATACGCTCGGTTGTTTTGAAAGAAATGGATGTAATAATTCTACGAATTGATCAAGGAATGCAAAAAAATTATATAAAAATTCGCTTTCATGGTGAAAGATTCCTAATTATAAGCCGCCGTATTCGATAAACCTTTGCTTGCTAAAGGGGTATGTAAAGGGAGAAAAGTTAACCTAAAAATGCCTACCACTGCTTCCTCTACTAATGTTGATAAGCTAACGGATTGTACTTACATATTTGCGGATGATGAGGAATTATTTGAAATTAATAAGTTTTATTTAATGTTATTGAATAAATACAATATTAACCTTTAAACACCCAATGGTCCCATACGGGACCATTGATTATGGTTCATTTCGCTATCGGATTACACTAATTTATGATAATATTATTCAAGATATGAATATTAGCTTACATAAATAATGTCTTTGAGATACCGATCCATAATTTTATTTTCGGTTTCGATAAATATTTTTGTCATAGGAGTAATATAAACATCTGCAATATAATAATATAAACGATAATAATATATCGTTTTAATTGTTTATTTTAATTTGTACAATGTAAAAAAATACAAATAAAGCTTTTGTAAATTATAAACAATCTTTTATTTTGATAATGCTTTTTATTTTTCTCAAATAGGATGAGTTTTAGAGATATAATTTTTTTTAACGGATGCGGGTGGCGCGAATATTTCGCGAAAAAATGCTCGGGCAGTGTGCTACTTCTTTTGCGAACAGCGCACGAGCGTTTAAAGGTCAAGCAGTGATAATTTATTTTGATGTTTTGTATTCTACTAAGCACCAATAAAACTTACAAAGTTTTGGAATGTAAGTTAGGGAAAACTTGCACCGTCTTTGTTCCTTTTCGAAGAAGAACTCAAAGGGAATTTTTTAATATATCATCTTGAAGTAAGAACTCACCCTGTGCGTTTCTCTCATAGCAGAAAATGATATTTGGTATTTATCGTAGACAGGGTCCTCTTCGTCAGATTCAGTCTTGATTTTTTTCAACCCTTTGATGCACATATCGGCGACATCTATAAACACGCGGGCATCCAACTCCAGGCATGACAAATCAAAAAGACTCTCACTCAAGTCGAGCATATCCGAAAGAAAGTCATCGGGAGTCTCCCAAAAGAGATGATTGTCACACTTCGATTCTTGACTCGCGTACGGCAGACATAAAATGTACTTAAGCAGCGTATTTGAAAAGTTAGAATTGAACGCTTTCATTAACAGAGAATTTTTACAATCATCAAAAGATAAGCGAGAAATATTCGCCAAACACTTAACTATTAAGACAATAATATTAGGACTTGGATTTCCGTCGAGAAGGGCTTGAAAATCTTTGGAGTACGACAGCTTCAGCAATATATGGTTGGGATCCATCATTGATATATTCGACAAATGCTGAAAATCTATCCCATAGTATCTTCGGTCGGTATAACCAGCATTCTGAGCAATAGGAGGTCCATGCGGAATGAGCGGCGGCCGTTGCACTCTGGGCCACTGAAACCCCCGGCCTCTGGGTAAATATCGAGCGTGGGATTCTATTCGGTCAGATCGACGGTTCCAGGGCAAAGGACGATCACGGTTATTTTCGGCCACTCCAATCTGGGCCCGCCACCTATCCCTGTTCATGTTGTCACTTTTTTAAATAAAGCGATAGGCAGATAAATACTGGTTTGCCCCTAAAAAATAAAATAAAAATATCACTAAGTAGTATAATATTATCCAAATAATCAAAAATATATTTTTGGATTCCTTTATCTACACAAGTTCAACTGAAAGTAGTACAAGAGTTGCTTCAAAAGTTTATCAAAGGGCCTGAACAGATTCAGAATAATGAGAATTTAATACTTCTTTAATAATTGCCAAATATGTTGGTGAATACGCTTATGAATACGCTTATGAATATGCTTATGAATACGCTTATACTACTATGGGCTTGAAAGATAAATCAGTCCTGCCATAAATACTGTTACAAAAATGATTGGATAAAGTAAAAGTAAGTCAAACGAATCGCAGTGCTTGTGCTGCCAACAGTGGGCAATGAATGCACCGGGAGAGATTTTCAAATTGTTGAAATTGTTAGGGATCAGCCAATAATTTGGGTATCGGACCATTTAACAATATGAGGATACTCAATGAATAGAAGATCACCTAAAATCGGGTCATCCACAATCTGCAAGTACTCAACGAACGATAAAAGCTGTAAAGGCCAGAATTCGACGAAATCCCATGCGCTATCAGAAAATATTGGCTAGAGACGAATGATTCGACTACAAGGATATCTACAATCATTAAATCAGACCTAAAGATGGCGGCTTGTCATAGAAAAACCGGTCAAATATTAACAACATTCCTGGGAGAAATTAGGAGGGTCAAATCAAAACAGCTGATTGGTCGGTTCACAAGAAATAATCAACGGGAGATCCACTTTCCTGATGATTTTTTTTCATGTTAGAATAAAAATCCAACAAACAAAATGATAAGATATATGCTCAAAATGCCTCTCAAGTCATTGAAAGGGTTGAGAAAGGTCGTCATCCTGTATCAGTCATGGTTTGGTGAGGGTATCCTATCAGGAGACTTCTAAATTTCATTTTTGTGCTCAAGGAGTCAAAACAAGAGCAAAAAAATGACATTTTAGTAAACATAGTGAAGAACTTTAACTAAAATATTTTTAATTGGCAACACTGGGCCTTCCAACAAGATTCTGCCTGAGCTCAAAAGACAAAAACTACTCAGCAATGGTTTGAAAACAATACACTGCAGTTTATCAGATTGGCTTTCTGTAAACCCCTTTTTAAATCCTTTTAGAGTAAAAGTTGTAGGCAGAGTTGAAGAAGATGACTTGAAGCAGGAGACAACCAAAAATTTAAATTCTCTAGAATACAATTTCCAAGGGATTACGTTTTCCAATAAACAACGAATAATGCGGGAAACCGATAAAGCGGGAAATCTAGAAAAATAATACCAAAATAAACGTTTAATTTAAAAAAAACTTAGTAATTTACATTTTTTTTATTAAAGAATACATATATTAGGTAGTTTGGAAAGAAATTACCATTTTTTTTGCGTCACTTAGACGTCAGTTTGTCACCGGTCGCCGTTGAGTTAGCACGTCATGGTTGGTATTATTTTAAAGATCTATCAGTACTCTTTCTATTTTGTTATTTTTTTTGCCGCTGTAGAAAAATGCAGAAGCATGAAATTAAAGAAACACATTTGCGCCATATCATGCTGTTTTTGTTTGATGAAGGATTGAAATCGAAAGAAGCCATGCAGACCGTTTGCGATGTTTATGGGGACATCGTGAAGCTTCGAAAGTGTTCTTGATGGTTTAATATATTTAAAATTGGTGATAGGAAGCTAATGGACAATCCAAAAAGTGGAAGACCTCAAAAAATCGATGATGATACCCTGAACTCGTTGGTCGAATCTGATCCGCGCAAAACAATTAAGAAATTGTCACATGAACTTGGTTGCCTGAAGACAACAGTATACGATCATTCGAAAAGACTTGGGAAAAAAACAGGCAAGGAATTTGGGTGCCGTACGAGCTCTCTCCAACGGCCTTGGATCAACGAGTAACCATTTGTGCATCTCTATTGTCCAGACACGAAACGAATCCATTTTCAGAAGGATTATTACAGAGGATGAGAAGTGGGTCCTGTACAGAACTTCGAGAAGAAAAAAACAATGGTTATCGGCAAATCAGGTACCTTTGCCTACTGCTCAGCCAACATTGACGCTAAAAAAGGTTCTCCTTTGTATTTGGTGGGATGTTAAAGGAATAATTCATTATGAACTATTAAAACCTGGTGAAACCGTTACTGCAGAGATTTATTGAGCCCAATTAGAACGTTTAAAGGCGAAATTGCTTAAAAAACGATCAGTTCTAGTCAATAATCAGAGGCGAATTCTTCACTACAACAATGCAAGACCACACGCAGCAACAGCAAGTAATGTCAAATTTTTGTTAATAATAAATGTTGAAAAAAAAAAAAACTTTTGTGCTTCGTTGCGTCATTTAAAAAAATGATTCATGATTTGCATGTGAACCAACACAAAACAATTATTGAGTTAACACGTTCAGGGTAAAGCTTAAATTCCTTAATTCTGTTAATGTAACTGTTCATACAGATTACAATTAAACATTTTGCTTGTTTCCATTCTCTATCGCAATTCTCAAGTTTTTATTGAATTTTTGTTATTTCTTCAGATACGAATACTAGACACTAGGGCTTTTCAAAACCCGTTTTTTAGCTAAATTTGTGACATTCGAAAACCGGTTTTTAAACTTCGTAACCGGTTGTGCCGAATTTTTCATAAGCAAGTCTATTAACAAAAGGACAGAAAATTTGGATCTTTTATTTGATGGCTTAAAGACCATATGCCCGAACTATATGCCATATGCCGAGACCATATGCCATACGAAAGGATATTTTCGATACCAGGAAATTTTGTTACAAAAAGATCAGTGGACGCTTTGTGTTTTCTTAAATCATATTTTCCGATTTCTCAAATAATTTCTTGTTGTGTATTATGTATATAAAAAAAATTAACTTTTTCTCGCTATTTTAATTGAATTATCTATTTTTTGTAAAACTTCTAAAACCGGATAAAACCGGTTTTCGAACATTATTGGCATTCCAAAACCAGTTTTTTCAAAAGACGGTTTTGGTATAAGCCTTACTAGACACATACATCAGTGATTTTTTGCCGCAAAATTATTTTTATTACGTGTTGCAAGTGGATACAAGATTTAAAAAAAAGGTTAAGATTTTTCAACAAATCAGACGCCATATAATATTGAGCCTGAAATTCCATTTGGGATCTTCACATGTACACAAAAAGGAGCAATGCATTTTACAATTTATAAAAAATATTAAGAAATAATTGTTGACGTTCTTTTCAGATTAATCCGTATCCAAAAAAACATTTTTTTTTAAATATTTTTTTGTGTGGCAACATACTTCAAATAATCAAAATAAATGAAATAGCCTGATTTATTAAAAATTAACTCACTCAATCAACGAGAATAAGATCATTTTTTAAAGATATTTTTTGCATTTTCAATCAACAACATTAAATTTATAGAAATGTGCTGAAAAGGACATCACTAGCAGTTTTTCCTTGTAAACACTATTTAACACGATTAGGTGTTAAGCAGTGGCGGTTCTAGGTAATGGGTTAGGTGGGCTAAGCCCGACCTGCATTTTTTACCCAAAACTTTAGATGGCTAAATAAAAATGAGCAGCAATTCGGCCACTGAACAAAATAAATACAATTATAAGCGTAACTAACCTTTCCCAAATGAATATAATATCTTTGTTTAAATTTTCCCGTCAATATAAGACAATGCCATGTCTACCTACAATAATATTCTCGATTGTGTTTTCGTTTTGTATTACAATTTTAAACTGAGCCGGCATAAAAAAAACAATGACCCTAAAAATACTTCATAGAGAACAGGCAACGTGACGTCAGTCTGGCAACACCTATGTATTAACGACGCAGGGGATAAAGCTTTCCAGCCCGCAACCACAGATAATATTGAATAATATCCTGCAATATTTCTTTACACTGGAGCGCTATCAAGCACGATTATATATTTTTTGTATTTGTATGTACGGAAACGTCATCAAACGCACACGACTGTGTTAAGCTTGCGTCATTCGTTGGGGGCTAAAAATGAATCTGCCCATGGCATACACAAATACCAATACACAAATCCCAATATCGTTGTATTGTATGAAAGTGACAGGCATTGAATCTCACTGACAGCTCTGTATTGCTTTTTGTACTTGTTATTTCACTTTGAAAGAGACGAATTTAAGGTTACGTATTATTATTCTATTATTTCTTAGTTACATTAGCATTGATTTTATTATATAATAATTTATGCATTGCAGTAGTGTCGTAGTATTTGATAATTTGCTTGTAGATTAATGTATAAGGTGAAGTGGAAACATGCACAATTTCGTAAATAGTATACAATGCTATGCTTTTCTCTAGCCCACCCAAGATTTTAGGTCAGGAACCGCTACTGGTGTTAAGTACATATTCGAAATTAGCATCTTACGTAGGGTGTAATAAGGTGTAAAATAGCATACGGTAAGAGTTTTTTATATGCATCAATGAAGGGTTTTTGTTTGCAGGGAAGTGGGATGTTTTTTAGGTAGCAAAATATACTCCGTTTATGTAGATTGTAGAGCAGGGGTTACCAACCTTTTTGGACCCTAGAGCGCAATCTAAAATATTTGCTAGGGCGGCAAGCACCACATTTTGTCAAAATCTCAAAACCCAGAAATTTACCGATTTGCCCGAGTTTACATTACATTTCAGTTTACATTTTAGTTTTTTTTGTTTTTTTTTCTCATCTCAAATCTCAAATCTTTTTCAAATCTCAAAACCCTATGGTGATTTACCGATTTGCGCAAAACATCTCCGTGACTCGTTTTTTTAACTCACCGAATTTGACAATCTTAAAATCCTAGGAATTTAACGATTTGATAAATTAGTTGGCGGGCGCATCAGAATCATTCGGCGGGCGCCATGGAGCTCGTGTGCACGGGGTTAGTAAAATCGTGTTGTGATGATTTTGGGGCATATGCAAATTATGAATTATACACAACCTTGAAGTGCACTGAGACTTATAAACTGGTGGTTAATTGGCATAATCTATATATTAATAGCCGATAAGGTCCGTACAGTTGAGTGTAAGGTGTCCTCGACCTTCCAGTCTCCACTTTTTTAAATAAAATAAAATAAAATAATATAAAATAAAAAATAAAATAAATCTATATATTTAGCCGATAAGGTCCGCCCGTTTGTCCATGAGTGGGTGTAAGGTGTCCTCGACCTTCCAGTCTCCACTTTTTTAAATAAAATAAAATAAAATAATATAATATAATATAATATAAAATAAAATAAATTAAATTAAAATAAAATAAATTAAAATAAATTAAATTAAAATAATATAAAATAAATTAAAATAAATTAAAATAAATTAAATTAAAATAAAATAAAATTAAACTAAATAAAATTAAACACAATGCAACAAAAATCTCACGTTGCTGGGCAACGGGTTTACAGCTAGTCTATATATTAATAGTCGATAAGGTCCGTCCGTTTGTTTGTATGAGTGTATGAAGGATTTCCTCTCCCCCTGCCTCTCTCCCTGCCCCTCCCCCCCTCCACCCCAGCCTCGCTGTCACCATTTATTTCGAAATGTCGATACTGCAGGGCAGGGCTGTCGATATATGCCCCGAGATATATTTCTTTTACTATCCGAATTTCTGGCTTATTCAATAAATAGGTTTGTAATTTATTTTTCACGCCAGTAAATTTAGACTACTTAAAAATGCAACAAAATCTCACGATGCTGGGCAACGGGCTTACAGCTAGTCTTATATTAATTAAATAAAATGTCTAGGAAAAACCTCTATTTCAGTCTGTTTTCTTGGTTTTTTTACAAAGTCATCTTTTTCAAACATAAAAGATAAATTTAGATACTAATTCGGCATTTGCAGCTTGCATCCTTTTGATAGAACGTGTATCAAGATTGATACATTGTAATTATCGAAAAAAAACGTGTTTTGAAAAAACTGTAGGTTACGTCCTTTTTCCTTTCCAAAGTCGAATGTATATGCAAACATAATCAAGCACTTTTAAGATTTTTGTACATAAATGAACACTGATGATTCATATGGAAAGGTAAAAAAAAATGTATTCTCTGCATGAGATTTACATTTTTTTAGTGGCTCAAAAAACTGGCTAAAACGGGTGTACAATAGGGCATCCAATCCCGGGATCCCGTTCAATTTTCTGATTCCGAAATTCCGGGATTGAGATGGCCGCGATCCCGGGATTTCGGGATTGAGAATTTTTGAGGAAATATCGAAAATTTACACGAAATTGGCCAATTCAAGATTTCAAATTCCGCGGTGAGCTAAAAAAAAAAAAAAGGGTTTCTGTGAGATTCAGGGAAAAAGTATACCAAATCGGAGATTTCAAATTCCTCGGTGAGCTAAAAAAAAAAAGAAAAGAAAAACGAGTTGCTGTGAGATTCTGGGAAAAAGTATACCAAATCGGAGATTTCAAATTCCTCAGTGTGCTAAAAAAAAAAAACGAGGTTCTGTGAGAATCCAAGGAAAAAGTATAGCGAATTGAGGATTTCAAATTCCTCGGTGAGAAAATCTCAATCCCGGGATCCCGGGATTCAAAATTAATCAATCCCGGGATTGGAAAAAGGCTCCGGGATTGGATACCCTAGTGAACAACATGAATGGACTGCGTGAAATGGGCAGTTTCACCGATTCGGCGTAACATATATACCATGTGGAATCGCATTTGATTGATTTTTTAATTTATTTTACTTAAGGTTATTTACACTTTTTATTTTAGACTTATGAAAAAGGAAATGAAATTAGGAACAAAATAAATGAAGAAGATAAAGTTACTCATGTTTTTATTAGATTTGTCCCGAAAGGTCCCTTCAGGACACCGGGACAAAAGGCTTGAAACCGGGACAAACCCGATATATCGGGACGCCTGGCAGCCCTATACATTAGACACAGCTTAAGCTTATAGGAGTCAAACATCGGGCATTTTATTGTAAAAGATTTTAGGGGTAAAAGACTACCTGGACGTCGAATATTATTTGACGTTTAATCCAATGCGGCTGTCGTGTCAGCGCTGCCAATAGAAGAGTGCAAAAAATGGACCGATTATAATAACAAGTACTTTTCAACAAGAAATTAGTGAATTAAATATGCAAAACGTTGAAGGTATGTGGAAGCGAGCGAAACGAAAGCTAAAACGCCAATTTGGCAAAAGTAGGGGCGGGGCTAGGGCATCCAATCCCGGGATCCCGTTCAATTTTCTGATCCCGGGATTGAGATGGCCGCGATCCCGGGATTTCGGGATTGAGAAATTTTGAGGAAATTCCGAAAATTCACACGAAATTGGCAAATTCAAGATTTCAAATTCCTAGGTGAGCTAAATAATAAAAAAAACGAGTTTCCGTGAGATTCTGTGAAAAAGTATACCAAATCGGAGATTTCAAATTCCTCGGTGAGCTAAAAAAAAAAAAAAACGAGGTTCTGTGAGATTCTGGGAAAAAGTATACCAAATCGGAGATTTCAAATTCCTCGGTGAGAAAATCTCAATCCCGAGATCCCGAGATTGGAAAAAGGCTCCGGTATTGGATACCCTAGGCGGGGCGGGGCGGGGCGTATTCGCGTCTTATTTGGACGAATTTGTATTTAGAAATTCGATCTCCAGGCAGTGTTGTTTGGAGTATTACTAAAGGTAATCAGAGAGAATTACATTTTTAGGTATGTATAATAATCAAAAATAATAATTGACGAGTCACCTATTATAATAGTTATTTTGTTGGCAGCACTGACACGACGGCCATATTGGATTAAACGTCAAATAATATTCGACGTCCAGGTATTTTTTTACCAGAGTTTATTGCAGGTCAACGAATAGTCGTAGGTCGAGAACTGACTAAGCGTAAATGTGTGTATGTATCTGGTTAACACCGGTCCGCGAGATATTTTTCTAATTTTTATCGGTCCGCAGACGTGAAAAGGTTTAAGAACACTGGTCTAGTGTGTCCTGGCATGTGTATGCAATGCTATGCTGCGGGATCTTTTACGAGTTTAGTCATAGCATATAGGTCCGCAGATTTGCATACTAAAAAATGCGCGGGAGCCGGCCGAATTTTGGGGAAATGGAACTTTTTTTGCGCTCACGTTTAAATTGCGATAACTATTTAACCGATTGATGTATATTTTTTTTTCTTTCAGAAAAGCGTTCGTATGGTTTTATACATATAAAAATATGATAAAATCAGTGTTTCTCAACCGAGGGTTTCATATAAAGAGTCTTAACAACTTAAAAATAAAGTTATTTAGTAAGAAATGGCTATAAAGAGTTGCAATAATATACACTTATTTAAAATAAAGTTACTGGTTACTAACCCCCCCCCCCCCCATCTCCTTCTCAGCAACGACAACTATTTTAGTTTTTTTGAGATAATGTAAAACCGAAAATAAACATCTGTTCTATATCGTAAGGTTTTATTGCAACTCTCAGATATTTTTAAATAATTCTTGTTATATTTCAATTATTTAAATATTTTAAATCTTTGAGAATCGTTTGTTTTTGTTAGAATGGTGCAGGTATATGCTATTAATGAATGGTGGCCATTCATATGTGTAATAATTATGAAGCATTAGGGTCACATTTTTTTCACAGCAGAGCCATAAACTTTACAGAAAAAATAGCTCCTTGTCAACAGCGTCTCGAAAAGGGCATTAAGAATTACATAATTTATTGCTATCGACAAGCCAAACATATATTGAGTAAAAGCGGTGCTTTGTTCGAAGTAAAATAATGATTTCATTTCTTTGAATTTAGGGTTGACTTTCCAACAAGAATTAGTTGCAAAATGTCTACAAAAGAAAAAAAGGATACAGATGTAAAATGAATCTGAGACAATGGATCTGTGTTATGTAATTATTGTCATGACTAATTTCACTTTCGTAAAAATCCCATAGAACAAACACTTATTTTTTTGTAAAGAATTGTGAAGCGGCCAAAGAAGTAATAAATAAACTTATCCGAAAATTTAACCCATATTTATATACGTAAACGAAGCAAAAGATCTAACAAAAAAGATGCATTTTTCCATGAAAATAATATTACAACAAACGTTAAACGTTGTACAAAAAATATTATTTACTAGGTGATACTGTGGAATTACTTCTATATTTACGATTTAAAAAAAATATATTTTTAATATATTTCTTTGACATTATCAATTTCAATATCATTGGCAACCTTGATGTTAAATGTGAAGAAAAAAAATCATCACACAAAGTACCTTTTTTTTGTGTAAACTTACACTCGGCAAAACGAACAGATATGTTCGCGCGGACTCCTGCGCACTGAAAGTGAGATGCACACATATGTTCGCCCGGACTCCTAAGTGTTAAGTTCCAAGCAGTATCATAGAAAAACAGCAAAAAAGACCGGGCCGTTGAATCCCAGCCTCTCCTAATAAATTGTATGGCGGTTATACGTAGATCAACTCTAAATTCCAATTTATGAGCTTATTTTTCGTTGAATATAATATGTATGTTTGAAAGATTTCTTGTATGGATATTCTGTGATTCTTTGGTGTTATTAATTTCCAATGTACGATATATCAGAAGGGTCATATATGCAAATTAAGTAATGATTGTAAGAAATATAGCGAATGGCAAGCAATGCTATGTGTGGTAAAATAAATAAAATTTAACTTCCCACTATTAAATATCACAGTTATATAAAATATGAATTATAAATTACATAAAACAACAGTAACAAGCGGAATTCATATTATATTATATACGATTTTGACGCCTATTGTGATATGAAATAAATGCTGCGTCTTATCATATAATAATGGCAATATACCAAGTGAATGATGATTTAATCAATAACAATATTTAAAAAATAATGAAGTGAAATGTACTACCCTAGTTTGACTTACTGATTTTTGATTACTGATATGACTTGAGAAATCCTATGGAAATATTGAGTAACGAACCAGTGTGCACAAATAAATTTTAAGATTAATTATTAATTGATTAAATTCCAAATTATGACGCCGATTTTTTTAATGAACTATCCAACCTCGTATTCTGTATTAAAATATTGTAAAAAAAAAAATTAATAAAATGATTTGCTTTCTTTGTTTGCTTTTTGTTCTCCGAGATTTTTATTTAAAAACTTTAGAAAATGTGATTTTTTCTTATTTTGAAATTATTCTCAAAAAATAATTTTAAATCGTGGCGTTGTTTTTAGCTTAGTTTGTGAAGTTTTTCGCCGTAATAATCCATGACCAGCTATACTCTACAATTACCAAAAATATTTCGTATTTCGCATAATTTATCAGTTTTCTTCGTAATAATGTGTGGTTTTAACGCGATTATAAAGCTCTCAGAAAATAATTTTAAATCGTGGCGTTGTTTTTAGCTTAGTTTGTGAAGTTTTTCGCCGTAATAATCCATGACCAGCTATACTCTACAATTACCAAAAATATTTCGTATTTCGCATAATTTATCAGTTTTCTTCGTAATAATGTGTGGTTTTAACGCGATTATAAAGCTCTCAAAAATAATTTTAAATCGTGGCGTTGTTTTGAGCTTAGTTTGTGAAGTTTTTCGCCGTAATAATCCATGACCAGCTATACTCTACAATTACCATATTTTTCAGTACATCGCCTCTGATTTCCATTATGGCGGCGCCGCCATCATAATAATGCATGACCAGCTATACTCTACAATTACCGGTAAGTTTCTGTGTAACTCTCCGGTCAGATTGTGGCATCATTTTTATTATGACGCAACAGACGATAGTATGTTTATAATTTAAAATAAATTACCTACATATAAACAATCGCGGAACAGTCAAGAAGAACTTTGAAAAGCATGAATACCTACTGCCCATAAGCAGTGCGTTGAAAAAAGAAAATATGAATAATATCGGTTTCTTTATCACAACGAATACGAATAACTGTGAAAAAATAAGTTTACTCACTGTGCCAACCGGCGCGCCAGGAAACCGCAACAAATATAAATAATTTGTTTGACAGAGTTTTATCCTTTTCGCGAATCGCAAGCTCAAATTTCCGTACTTGTCGAAGCAACCACACGAGATACAGTGACGTCTACGGAGTGCAATTCACAAACATCTCTTGTTAGTCATATAGGTGATGGGCAACTTTTTATGAGTAGCAAATATGTATATATATATTTTACAGTGCGATTACAATAATCTTTTCATACGAGGTTAAAATGGCATAGTATTTACATTCCCATGGCGCAGTGGTAAAAGTCGTTGGTGTCGTATCTCACAGATTCGAGTCCCAGTACGAACACTATTTTTTTTTTAATCCCAAATTCCTACCTCCTAACGAAATAACGGGGTTGCTAGATTTCTTGGAAGTCAATCCGGGACATTTGTCTGATTTGCTGACTTTCGAATCCAAAAACCCAGGAGTTTATCAATTAACCCAAAATACCAGCGTGATTCGTTTTTTTTAGCTCTTCCGACACTTTCAAATCCAAAAACCCAGGAATTAGTTTGTTAAATAGTTTTCCCTAAATTTCCGGGACAATTTAGTACTCATCTGGGATACGGTACAGCGATTCCAATTCCGGGACAATCCCGTCCAATCCGGGACACCTGGTAACACTAGATGTAGTAAGATCGATTAGTAAGCCACTAGTTCTGCCCTGCTCTATCCTTCTATCCTTACTACTGTATTCGAAAAAAATAAGTTAAGCAACCGAGTAACAAACAGTTCTCTTAGAAAAACTTCTGCTGAGATGACTATTAGGAAGCCATTTGCACAACATTGTGAATGGGCGTGAAAAAAATCACGTATCGGAAGCCACAAAAACCAACGTAGCGATATTTTTTTTGGGAAAATTCCTAAAATCATGTCATAATTCGAGGGTTTAAAGTCGAACAATGATATTTACAAAAATGTGTTTTTCGGTTTTTTGTTGACTTTATTATTTTTCATTCTCGGCTACATGAAAGTCAAACCACGTTATGCCAATCTTTTCTAGTTTCTTCTTAAATCACCAGTGAAAATAAACATTAACTATATAAAACTGTCCTTTTTTAATGTTTTTCATAATTTTTAAGATTATCATCTTTAAAAAAATTAGGATTACCACAAGCAGTATAAAAATATGAAGATTAGGTTTTAAATTAACATCTCTTTTGTAAAGTTACAAAATAATAGAAAGCGAATGGCTCCGGAAAAGTTTTACTTTTGTAGATAGTGTTTTTTTTAACCTTTAGCCTGCGAATTCATTATTTATAAAGCAAATTTTACACGAAATGGCTGTTTCCAAGCCTTTAACCGGGCATTTTTACTTTGAATTGAGAATACTGCCACCTTAAAAATATCGAACATCATTCTTAATGCCTACTGGAGGTATGCACGGGCTGAAATTCGATGAAATTACCCGATTTGAATCCAGCCAATTCGGCTCAACCCAGCCTGAACCTGAGTCTTAATACCACACTTGCTACCCGAACCCGAACCGAAGCCAAGAATTTTATTTCTCGGTCTGAAAAGATTGCGATCTTTTCAAACTCTGAAATATTGCAAGTGTTTTCTATCATAACAAACTGGCAATCACTTTAAGCTAATCAAAAATAGACAGGCACTGAAAAGTATTATTCTTCTTCTTTGACCATATTCGCTCCATATGTGGAGCATATGGCCGCCACGTAGCACCTCCATGTTTCCCTGTCTCCAGTCAATTACTTTGCGTCCTTACATGACATACCAGCATCCCACAGCTCCGCCGAATACATCCCACGTAAAGTCCCCGACCCAAGTCGTCGGAATCCCACCAGTCCGAAGAAGAGGAAGACAGGATTAAGGCTTTCTGGCGGCATCCGCAGCACGTGACCCAGCCAGTTCCAACGTCTCTCCATAACCACTGACGTGACGGGGCGTTGTCTTGTAGACGAATGTGCTTGCTTTCTCAATTCTTTACTCAGCAATAATCGGTTAAAGCCACCATAAAGTAAATTCAGGGGGGCATGTTACAAATCGTCAAACTACTCAACTACTATTCCATCTCCAACTTATTTTCATAAAAACTTAGATGAAAGAACCATTGGTTTTCAATCACTGGCATAAGGGATGGGTTAAACATCGATTCTTCAGTACATTTCAGTATTAGTATATTTTATGCGGATAGCGAAGTGTTTCAAAAGGAGATTGATGAGAACTGGTTGTAAGTCATTCCGACACTAATATTTTCAGAAACAGATAGGAGAATGGGGAGGATATGGGAGAAGGACTTGCAGTTATTTATTCGTTGTGTAGTAGGTGTTAAGCGGTGAAGGGATATTCAAACATATCAGCAGAAAGATCCATGTAGGTATGTGTATTATAAAATTTCATCACTTTTCATTTACCAGGAATATCATTATGATTTACATATTTTAAGTGCATCATAGATTTCACTCAAGATGAACAAATGATCTTTCCATAACAAATTCATTAAGTTATACTTTTTCATATTCAATACATTTGATGTTGCTTGCCATTTTATCTTTTCGATAGCGTGCTGTCAAAAAAAAACATGTATATCATTACATTTTTGTAAATCAAAGTTTATGTCGAGACTTTACTGCACTCATACTAAGAAAACGATAATTGATCGATTTTCGAGCCAACTATTCTTCATCGAATAAATTTAGAGCAGTAATGTCTTAAATAAATTGTGGTTTTTGCTTCAATATGTAATGTGATAATTAAACTTAGTCTCATAAAAGCTATTCGTCGGTTGACAATGCTCGTCATGAGTGAAATCGGTACTGATCCTATTAAATATAAGTGGAATTAGTAAAAATGTTTTTTTTAAATGATACTTAGTATTATGATATCAAATTCAATACTCAAATTCATGAGAATGGGTGTATTCAAATATAATTAGGGGTTTTCGCTTAACCTTCGGGTTCATATGAGGTGTGTTTTTATTGCAAAATTCTTCTTATTTCATCCGTTTGCTAAATACCAATAATATCGAGCTAATATTTATTGTAATATATAACAGTGGCGGTTCCTGAACTAAAATCTTGGGTGGGCTAGAGGAAAGTTTAGCATCGTATACTATTTACGAAATTGTATATTTTTCCACTTCACCTTATACATTAATCTACAAGCAAATAAACAAATGCTACGACACTACTGCAAAGCATAAATTACTATGTAATAAAATCAATGCTAATGTAAGTAAGAAATAATATAATAATAACCATAAATTCGTCTCTTTCAAAGTGAAATAACAAGTACAAACAGCAATACAAAGCGGCCACTAAGAGTCAATACCTGTCACTTTCATATTGAACGATATTGGTATTTGTGTTTGAATGTATGGGCGGGTCATGGGCAAATTCAATTTAGCCCCCAACGAATGACAGAAGCTTGGTAATTTGACGCACAGTCGTGTGAGTTTGATGATGTTTCCGTACATACCAATACAAAAAAAAACTTATTGTGCTTGATTGCGCCCCAGCGTAAGAGAATAAACTCGGGCTCGAAACTATTTAGAAAATCTATATGTGTATTGATACCTTTTTGAAACTTCGATATTCCATTTAATCGAGTATTAAACTAGGATAAGTGAACACATCTGTAATGATTATGGCGTGAAGTGCATCTCTAGTAAACATCTGTTTAAAAACGTATATTAGTGTGAATTAGCCAATGTCCGTTACTTGACATCGTACTGATATATTTAACATATATGATCCAAAGAGAAAACCCCCGATATTTTTTACCTACTTTAGTACATAGATTTATCTTTACGTATAAAGTGGGGAAATTTTTTTCATTTATTGGCAGTACTGTAAAAATTTGTGGTGGAAAATTGGGACTACCCGTCACCAAATCACATCTGACTATTTTCACGCTATTAGGGCGTTCTTATGCGCAAACGTCAAAACCAACATTCCAACCGAATTCCGGCAGACCAGTTTGCAAGTGGCACAAAAGAACAGCACATTTTTGTTGTGCTGCCAGTACAATAAATAATTATATATTGTTTTTTTTCAGAGTAGCAATTTCTAGGTCTGTAACCAGATTTTTACAAGCGGCAAAATCAAAATAATTAACTATCGACATTCAGCTATTCTTATTTCAGCGAATACGCCTTTATAAGACTATGGAAAATGTTTGATTTTTCATAAATAACTTATTGTTTTTTTTTGTGATTTAAAACCTTATTCGCCATTTCGAGCATTATCGTATTTGATGAAATACGTCAATGGAAAATACAAATATAAATTTCACTTAATTGGTGTGAAAATTATATTTGTGTGAACCATTTTAGGTTAAACTGTACGACAAATACGTACTTCAGTTTTAAAAGTATCTTGTTATATTGAAACAGCGTAATGTTGTTGTAAAAACAAATTAATCATACCTAATTATAAACATAACCTCATTTCAATATTATCCTATTTGCTTTCGTTTTCATTTCATCTTATTTCAGCGAATACACACTTCAAGATAACACAATGTTTTTTTTATTGTGAATAATAAATCGATTCGTTTATTCTTATCCATACTTTAAATTTTAAAGTATAGATTAAGAGTATAAAACCTTGTCATTCATTGTTGCTTGGCAATATCGGTTTTGTGCGATGTCATTTTCGTTTTAAAATGCTCCATGCTTTTCAAGTCAAACAAAACAATGCTTTTAAGCCAAATATTCCGACAATTTACCATCATGTTAAATATTTGGGTACATCAGTGGCGGTTCCTGAACTAAAATCTTAGGTGGGCTAGAGCCGCGTTTCTCAACCGGGAGCCATGTGGCCCCCTGGGGGGCCACAGCATGTCCCAAGGGAGCCACAGAAGAAAATTTCAGTTTTGGGGAGCCACAGCAGACTTAAAGGGGGGCCACGGCCACCCAAAATATAATGAACTAAAATTTATATTAAAATGAAATAGAATACAGTAGGACAATTATGCATTGCAGCAGAAATAATGTATGTATTTTACATACTTTTTCTATTATTTTCCAATGGTATTTAGGGATACCATAATAACTGCATCTAAAAGTAAGTGTCGCCAATATTGTATTGACTATCTTGTCCACGGATTTCTTTCATCACCCCGTGACAATATGAAACTCATGTGCTTAATATGTTTTGCTTCGCTAATACTAATATCCATTTTATACAAAACACATGGGAATGAAAGAAAAAACATTTGAATAATTTAAAAAGCTTTAAGAAGTTTCCACATCAAAGAAAATAGGACATATAGTATCCAGGCATTTCTTATATAAACACGAAACATTCATTTACTAAGCGTCAGTTCAAGTTCATCCGTGTACATGAACGCCTGAAGATGCCAAAAGGCAAAACCCGGGTCGTTAGTGACAAAATCTGTGAGAATGTACATAGTTTGAACGATTCAAATTTATTGAAATTCCACCAAGCACCTTCAGTCGAAATCTTAAATTTTTAAATAATAATTTGTGTACAAAATTTTGTGCTGTATTTTTAAAAAAATAAATGTATATCTTTTCATTTTTCCCGAGCCCCGAGAATTTTATTACTATGGATAGGGGGGCCACGGAAAAATTTGAGACTCAAAAGGGGGCCACGGGCTTAAAAAGGTTGAGAAACTATGGGCTAGAGGAAAGTTTAGCATTGTATACTATTTACGAAATTGTGTATTTTTCCACTTCACCTTATACATTAATCTACATGCAAATAAACAAATGCTACGACACTACAGCAAAGCATAAATTACTATATAATAAAATCAATGCTAATGTAAGTAAGAAATAATAATTCGTGACCTTAAATTCGTCTCTTTCAAAGTGAAATAACAAGTACAAAAAGCAATACAGAGCTGTCACTAAGAGTCAATACCTGTCACTTTCATACAATACAATGATATTGGGAATTGTGTATTGGTATTTGTGTATGCCATGGGCAGATTCATTTTAGCCCCCAACGAATGACATAAGCTAAACACAGTCGTGTGTGACATGGCATTGTCTTATATTGACAGAGGAAAATTTAAACAAAGATATTATATTCATTTGGGAAAGGTTAGTTACGCTTATAAATGTATTTATTTTGTTCAGCGGCCGAATTGCTGTTCATTTTTATTCAGCCATCTAAAGTTTTGGGTGAAAAATGCAGGTTGAGCTTAGCCCACCTAGCCCAGTACCTAGAACCACCACTGGGGTATATTCGTTTTAAACGGTATCATACGTATTTAATTATATCGACGCGCATTCTTTAACCGAATGTACTACTTAAGGTTTATATACAGAAGCACGCTAGAGATGGCCGGTGATAATATTTTCACGTCTTTCGTTGTAATAATTGTTGAAATTATTTATTAAATTATCATGCTGCAATTACAATTTGATAAATTATGTTTAAGTTTGCATTTATCAAGTGAACGTATAATATGAAAGTATGTATTACTTGCAAACCCAGCTAATCCAAAGATGTTGAAACATGAACCATGAATGTAATTTAGTAGATAAAAATAAATTTTGAAATTATTTTTAGAAATCAGCCCCAAAAATGGCTTGACAACATCCAAAATATCATTCCAAAGTAATGTAGTGCTAAAAGACTTTTAAAATGAACATTGTTTTTCAAAATGAAATTAAAGTTTCATATCGACTGTGGAAAGGAAAAAGGACGTAACCCTCAATTTTCTAAAACAGCTTTTTTTCGATAATTACAATGTATACAACTTGACACACATTCTATCAAAAGGATGGAAGTTGAAAATGCCGAATAAGTATCTAAATTTAGCTTTTTAGCTAACGGGCGTGTTCCTGTCGACGAATCGAACGGATTGATTTTGTTTCCGCCGAATTTTCGCAATTTCACTTCATTCAACAAAATGTTCCCGAACATCTAATCACAAAAATCACAATTGGTTGAATGAACGAGCAATTCTTGCGGCAAAGAACAAAATGTGGATCATTTAAACTTCACAATTCAAAATCAAATCGTTGGTCCACTGCATTCCTTCAAATCTATCGACCGTGTAACAAACGAAGACGAAGCAACCAACTATCCAACTTAATTTTTAAACTTATTGGATCTGCCTGGCTTGCCACCGCGCAATTTACAACTGAAGGTTGACTCGGTAGTCATCATGCTTCAAGTTATCAAGTTAACAGAACATTTATTCACTTTTAAGGTGTTCACTGTCAATACTTGGTGGAATGGCATTATAATAAAAATAATAAAACATTTTATGTGGGAAAAGTACTAAAAATGTTTTATTACTTTTATTACAACATTTATTGATTCTGAGGCGGTACGAAGTTCGTCGGGTCAGCTAGTAAGGTATAAAATAGCGTACGGTAACAATTTTTTATACGCATTTATGAGGGGTTTTTTGTTTGCGGGGAATTGGGGTGGTTTTTAGGAAGAAAAACGTACTCCGCTCAAATAGAGTATGCACATTTTGATGTACGTCTATTGCGATTGTACCAATATTTGACTTCATTCTGAGGTTGGAGGTTGATACGCCAAAACAGTCAGGGATTTAGAGCATGAACCGTTGCTGACGGTTTGCAAACGGCTGGAATGTGGTTTTTACGCAAAAAAAAAACAGAAACTGTCAAAATCACAATCCAAACTATGTGATCAAAGCTGTAAATTAAATTCTTATTCGAAAACAGTTTGCAAGCCGTCAGCAAACCATCAGAACTACACAAAAGAACAGAGCTGTCATTTGTCTGATTTCACTAGGTTTGCCAGATTTCTTGCAAGTGAATCCGGAACATTTTTCCGATTTGCTTACTTTCGAATCCAAAAACCCAGAAATTAGGATATCCAATCCCAAAGCCTTTTTGTAATCCGGGATTGATTAATTTTCTATCCCTTACCCTACTTTTTCCCCAGATTATCTCCGAAACTCGTTTTTTTTAGCTCTTCCAATTCCAAAATCCTATAATTTTTCGGGATTTGCTTAAAATTCCGGGACAATTTAGTACGCATCCAGGATATGGGACAGCGATTCCAATTCTGGGACAATCCCGGTCAATCCGGGAACCCTATGTTTAGGAGAGGGATGCCAGATTTCTTGACATCAAAAGCGGGATAATTTTTTATGTGATTCAAAAGACGGTACCCTGATCTTAAATTCGGTGATTGGACGAGAATCGGTGTGCACATTCTATGGATGTAAATATGCAATCTATACTAGTGCTTCCCAAAAATTTTCATTCCACGGCTCCCTGAATCTGAAAAAAAAAATAGTCCGCGGCCCCCCTCAATACAAAACTTGTTCTGCGTCGGCCCCCAATCTGGGAAGCACTGATCAATACCATCCGAAATCATCTTTGAAAATTTGCTTGCAGGAATATATTTTGCTTTGTATTGTAATGGACCTTCATGTTGAGCGCCTGCCTTTTCGCTATCATATTCAAAACTAGTGATAAAGTAATTACTCATTACTATCATACTCAAACACAGAGATAAAGTAATTGCTCATAACTATTATACTCAAACACAGAGATAAAGTAATTGAAATAGTTTAAACAAACAATACTTTATCCTAAATATAACACAATATGCATGTTATGCTCAATGTCCGAATATCCAATATGTCAATACTCAATATACTATATAATGTCAACCATTCCTCGTCTTCATTCGAGATTAATCTTTCACACTGAACACTAATAAAATATCCAAATCATGTAACTAAGTGTTTTCATCGGACGTCCATAACAGTATATTTTTAAAATACTTATTATATTTGCATTTTACAAAAGATTGTTATATTTAAAAAAGAAAACTTATATTTAGAGGAGTTTTAAAATAGCCGTTAAGTGCCACGCTATTGCACGCGTTTTTATATATTTCTTGTATTTTTATGACTTAGTATTTCTGAAAAATGAGTTTATAAAAAAACAGTATTTTTGGTGGTCCTGAAAGTCCCCTTTAGGATGCCGGGGCAAGAGGCTCGAAACCGGGACGCCTGTCCGTAGACGACTTCCTTACTACTAAAGGAAACTGCTTTTGTACAATGAACCTTTTATACCACAAACCAGTTCATGAAACGAAACCTCACAGTATCTCTTTTCTTATGTGGCTGTTTGTAATGCATTTCACGACACTATTCTTGCACATGATCACAGCGTCTTAGGAAGGGGTCCTGCGTTAATTATAAATAGTTCAATCATTTTTAAATATAATAAATAATAATATAATCACATGACCCACAGATAAAGATCATGTGGCTCATAGTGGCGAAACAACAGAAACAACTGTCAAATCACAATCCAAACTATGTGATCAAAGCTTTGAATTAGATTCTACTCGAAAACGGTTTGCAACCGTCAGCAAACCATCAGAAGTACACAGAAGAACAGAGCTTGAATGTATGCCCGTTTTAAGTTTTAAAATTTTCCGTAGCCCCCATACCTGTACAAATAAGATTTTCGAGATTCCGGGATTGAAAGCTGCAAAATAATTTTCAATTCTTTGAACATTTAGAATTACCAAGACGCGAGACCATTTTTTTTGATCTTCAATGTCAAGCACCTCGGAATTTACGGAATCCCCAAAATGAAAAGATACGAGAGCCTTTTATTCAGCTCTTGTCGGAATTAAAAAATATTTTGTCTCTTCGAGAGTTTATTGATATTTCCCAAAACTGTGCCGTGGTTACCCTAAAATTATTTTTTCTCTGTGGCCCAGGTAAATCCAGGACGCTATGCGGGAAAAGCAACATCAAAATACACCAGATGAAAGGAAAATTGGAGCTCGGCTCCACCAGCCCCAGAATTTGATGTATAGATATCAATCAAAATGTGAGTAATGGTAAATATAGGGTATCGGATATAGTCTAGTAATTATGGGAAATAAAACGCTCAGTAGGCTGCAGTTTTTTTAAATGCTATTTAGTTGTATAATTTTTGTTGGGTGTAAACATCAGTGTAATTAATGTCACAAAAATAAAACAAATTTACTAAATCAAAAGACATAAACGACTGTGTCTTAAGATTAATATATTCAATAAAACTCATCCATCAGAGAATGGTGATTCCCCCCCCCCCACATCATTCACTTTACACTGTTGCAGAGCAAAAATGATGATTGTTATTTTTATAAATATTTTTTATATTTACATTTTTCAACTAATAATCTACATCTGAATCATCCGCACTGTCATCGATCAGATATTTAAATACTTTTATAGTCACTTTTTCATATACATATTGTCTCACTGGCAGATCACATTTGAAACTAGGCAATACACATTAATTTTTCTTCTTCTTCTTGTCTACAAACAGTCCCTGTGATTCTTGGTAGATTCTGACTAATTTATCTTGAAAGTCAGGAAGGCACGGGGCGTATCTGCAATACTCCATACTGAAGTCTCCTTTGCCTTGGGTATTGGATCTGTAGCAATAACAAAACAAAAACATAAGATTCTTAATTGCTATCATTATTATCTTTACTCGAGCATGCATACGTTTTAGACTATAGTAATAATCTTTAACCCCTTTCATCCAAAGATCACAAAGCAAGAACAGTTAATAATTAACAATTCATACAAGTCACTAAAAAAATCAATATTTGTGACAATCAGTTTTTTGGGATAAGGATCAATCTGGGAAGAATATTATTTATTATTTCAGGTGGTAAATATTTTTTTTGAAATAAAAAACGCATAGTTAAAAATGCAAAGGAAACTAATTCTTTATTTCTTTTAAATATTTTTCTAAAAACTGTTACTGGGATTTTGTGCCTAGATCTTTTTTTGCTCTCATCTGTGTACATGTGACGCTACATACGTCGATTTCAGGAAGGGAATCGAACCCGAATGGTATTTTACGTTCAATATTATATGACTACCAATTTTTTTACAAATGTAAACCTCTTTTAAAAAATCTTTTATTCATTTGAAACACATAATTTAAATAATTTGGCTGCCAAAAATCACTATTGGATGTGTCTAGTATCTATATCTGACGAAATAAAAAAAATTCAATAAAATATATGAGAATGGTGATAGATAATAGATGACAAGATACTTGAAAGTACGGGTACACTGATACTCATCAAAAGGTTAAAAGCTAAATATTAGGAAAATTATTATATAATGATGCCTTGACAATTGTTTTTATTTATTTTTTCTTTAACGGAATAGATAAGGGATGGCTATTCATGAGGTCAAAGAGAGCCACATTCTGGATTATATATATGAGTAGTTTTGAATCATTCAAACTATATACATTCACACAAGTTTTGTTTCTAATGACCCAGGATTCGCCTTTCGGCATCTTCAGCCGTTCAAGTGCACGGATGAACGAATCTAATTTGAACGAATCCAAGTTAACACTCAGGCAACCGGCAGTTTTGTGGCAAAATTAGGCGTCAACCCCTACATTTCGCACATGCAGATGGATTTACACGCACTTTTTTAAAAAAATCGTATCTTTTTATTTAATCCACACATTACTTTCAAACATAAAGGGCTCGTATGCAAAGAACCCTACCAATGAAAATAAGCGATGAATGATCTAGTGCAGGGTTTCTCAACCTTGGCCACAGCCACAGCACAGTTTAGGGGGGGGCACGGGCAAATTTCTGCAATCGCGCAAATTTCCAGGATTTGAAAGCGGAAGAGCCAAAAAAAACGCTGGTTTTCTGGGCAAATCCGCAAATTCATAAATTCACATACAATTCAAAGAACAGTGGCAGTTCCTGACCTGAAATCTTGGGTGGGCTAGAGAAAAGCATAGCATTGTATACTATTTACGAAATTTTGCATTCTTCCACTTCATCTTATACATTAATCTACAAGCAAATTGACAAATACTACGACACTACTGCAAAGCATAAATTACTATATAATACAATCAATGCTAATGTAAGTAAGAAATAATAATACGTGACCTTAAATTTGTCTCTTTCAAAGTGAAATAACAAGTAAAAAAAGCAATACAGAACTGTCACTGAGATTCGATACCTGTCACTTTCATAAAATACAAAGATATTGGTATGTTTGTATGGGCCATGGACTAAATCGAGTTTAGCCCCCGATGAATGACAGAAGCCAGTAAATTTGAAATACAGTCCTGTGTGTTTGATGACGTTTCCGTACATACAAATACAAACAAAATCGAATCGTGCTAGATTGCGTTCCAGTGTAAAGAAATATTGTCTATGGTTTTGGGCTGGAAAGCGGTAGCCCCTGACCAATAGCATGTGCATAGGTGTTGCCAGACTGACGTCACATTGAATGTTCTCTATGAATTATTTATAGGGTTATTGTTTTTTTTATGCCGGCTCAGCTTAAAATTGTAATAAAAAACAATCGAGAATATTATTGTAGGTAGACATGCCATTGTCTTATATTGATAGAGGAAAATTTAAACAAAGATATTATATTCATTTGGGGAAGGTTAGTGACGCTTATAAATGTATTTATTTTGTTCAGCGGCCGAATTGCTGTTCATTTTTATTCAGCCATCTAAAGTTTTGGGTGAAAAATGCAGGTCGGGCTTAGCCCACCTAGCCCAGTACCTAGAACCGCCACTGTCAAAGAAGACAAATAAAGACACTCAAAAGGGGCCACTGGCCCAAAAAGGTTGAGAAACACTGGTCTAGTAAACTAGCATGTGGCAAGATAAAATAAATGAATCATTCTACTTATGTTGACTCCATTAAAAAGAACTGAAATAATAATAAAAATTTGACATGCTTAAAGCAAATGCTGATAAACATGTGAAGCAATACATTTTGACCATGAGATTACTTGTTTGATTTTTACGGCATCCAGAAAATTTTAAACTGTGTTACATTTGTTTGTGTTTACGTATTATATGCATTTTTTAAACGAAATCATTTTTTTAAATAACATTAGACTAACACTATATATCGATAACTTATCACATTAAATGACGTAATAAATCAATAACCTTTTCGCGTATGGTATGCTTCAAAGCATTCACCCATATGTAATGGAACATCACAAAATAAGCAGATAAAACTTGTATCACTTCGTTTTTTATTTGCAGTACAATATGATGATCTTTGAATGGCTTGTTTATTGTTTAGTGTCTGGAGATCATTATTTAATTAATCCTCCTCTCAGTAAGAAAGGTTTTCATGCATTAAGTGCGGTGAGTAAGGGCTGATTCCCAAATAAGCAAGCCTCTTTGACGACCTCGCAAAAGAGGTGGGTACATAAAATCAACCCACTTTCTTATTACTGCTTGCGTGGGCCAGGCTTTTTCACTTTCAAGGACATAAATTCCCGGAACAAGTTCAATTTTGTCTTTCTTTTCCTTCACAATAAGAGGTGGAGTTTTCTTCCCATCCAGACGAATCGTCAACCGGTGGAAGAAACATAGATTGACAGGGAACCTACCCGGTCGATTTTTGATTGAGATCCTTGGCCCAGAAATACTGGAGTTTCATCCATTCCAATAATGTTAGACAATTTGTATTTTTAAAAGTCGATACCATCAACAAAAAGCATAAATGTCACAGGACGTTTAACTACTTCATTTTCTTCTAGCTAAAACATCGCTGTCAGTTTTCTTAGAGACAGTTCATGTCACTGAAAATACAGCCAGTGTGTTCATGCTTCGAATCCTTCTAGGGGCATATTAAATTTTAATTACATTGTAAGTGTAATTTTTTTGAATACTAGCCCTGCGCACAACCAAAGCCATTGCTTATCTGTCAGAAATTCATTTTTTTTTTACTACTGCTTCAATATAAATTGTACATATTTATTAGTTTAATTGTAGTCCGAGTCATAAATACAAGAAATATATATCAAAACAATGTTATTCTTGAAAATCATTCAAAAACATCCAGTCGTAAGAGAGTTATGGATAAAATTGAAGCTTTCAAGTGGCACAATTTCAGATAAGTACACACCTGAGATCTCCTGCGTAGCCAAACATTTCATTGAGAGGAACTTCAGCATAAATTGAGCACCATCCTTCGTGCGCATCGTGCCCAGTGATGATACCTCGCCTTTTGTTAATCTGCCCCATCAGAGTACTCTGATATTCCTCGGGAGCTGTCACCTCCACTGTCATAATGGGTTCCAATACTTGCCAAATGCCATCATTAAATACTAGAAAAAGAAAATTCAATAATAAGGAATTTTACTTTTGTTGTGCTAAAAACTAGTGCGGAAGTGATTTTATGAAATGCAGTGAACAGTTCATCTGCTTAATCATTCGAGTGGTTAAGTAAAGTCTTAATGTTTTTTATTACTTTTGAATATATTTCTAGAAGCTATTACTTTTGCCTCAAGATCTTTATTGCTCTCATCTGTCTACATGTGCTGCTCTACAGACGTCGATTCCAGGGAGGAATCGATCCTAAGGAGAATTTTACGCTCAATATTATATGGCTACCGATTTGTTTACAAATGTTACCCTTTTTTAAAAATCCTTTTTTTCATTTGCAACACAAGTCACTGGTGGATTTGTCTAGTATCCATATCTGAAGAAATAACAAAAATTCAATTAAAAATACGAGAATGGCAATAGATAATAGATGACAAGCTACTCCGACATACAGGTACGGCGATACTTATCAAAGGTAAAAAGTAAAAATATATTAAATTTCTATCTAAAGCTTATTAAAATAGTTTAAGTTATTTGAATAAAATTGGTGAAAGTTTTCTTGCGATCGACTTCTAACATGATTCTTATAAGAAATTTATTTGTTCCGGGGTTTTCCTTTCGTTAAACATAGAAATTTTTATTTTAAATGCGAAATACAAATCATTAGATGGGTATGTGCTTAAAAAATAATTCAATTTTAGTATATTTTATATTTAAATTATATATTTTTTTCGAAATTCACGGAAGCTTTCGGGATCGACCAAATTTTGCTTTGGGATCGACCGGTTGGACACCCATGGGCTAAGCACTTGATTTATTAATATCTTCAAGGACTCGGTCTAGAAAACTTTACTTTCTATTCAGGCCTTTTATATGATATTTATTCAGTTCAATTGTGGGTATGCGATTCTCTAGTGAAATCGATTACAGGCAAGAATCGAAACGGGCTTGATGCTCAATATTTTACATTAGATTTATTTTTTCTAAATTTTAACCCCTTCCTCCAAAATATTTATGTTTTTTTCTCAATTGAAACAAATAATTAACATACTGTAACGTCAGTTGCGTATTCCATGGGTCATAAGTATTAAGCAGTTGAGATGCTTCCGTTAGGACAGCACACGCTTCACATTAGAAGTGGACATAAATAAAAAATCAGATTGACTTTATTAGACAAACTGCAAGTAAATAAAGTATGCAAGTGTCAAATGTCTTTAAATTGAGATCTACTCACTGGGTGTAGTGCATTGTGAATTAGTCATTTTTTAAATATCTACGAATTAGCAATAAAAAAAGTTTGATAGCATTTCGGATAATTAAAATTAAGATTTACTTTTCGGAACAAACATGTTTTCAAAACAAAATAGTCTGACTGTTTTCATTGTATTAATACTTCATCATTTACTGTAGGAAATAATTTTGATAAGGCTACTATTTCTGTAATAAAGATAAGATACGCGATAATTAAAATTGCTTTTTTACATTTGTGTATTCATTTTCCAGTATATAAAAATTGATCATCAGTGCTTTGAAATTTTTGAACTGTATGACAATGGTACTAAAAGGAAGATAATAGTGCTCTGCGACACTAATTAGTTCTGTTCTTCCTGATGCAGCACCTTTATTATAAAACAGTCAATACAACTTATCGACCCGTAATAGGCAGAAAAATGTAACCGGCAAACTAATAAATTGTACAGAAAAAGATTTTTTAAAATTTACTCTCATAATAAGTTCGAAAAAATAATTCCTTAAATGCGATTAGTGATATTTGGTCAATGCCCGTACTGAAATTATAATAAAATTGTCTGACTGCTTTCAGTTTTAAAAAATAAAGAAAATAAATTTAAAAATTTAAGTTACTGTTTTCCTACCCTATTTGCACGTCACTGATATTTATCATACTGTTCATATAGAAACTGACTGAAGTAAACTTTAGTTAGCACATGTTTTATTACAAAACTAATGTACATATAAAAATAGAACAATAAATCATGCAAAACAAACATTGATATCTGATAACATTCATTAAGGTATTGAAAATAAAAAATAAAAATTAAGATATTGATAAGAAAAAATATTGAAATGTGAAGCTTAACAATAAATATCGTGTTTGTTTTCTTCAAATGAATTTAACTATAATTTACTAAAGTATGCTTGGTTTCAAATTACTTTTTCTTCTGCGGTAATTGTTATCGCAAAGGATTTAAAATGGGCTTTGTTTATTATGTGCGTGAACATCCGTTCGACTTGAAAACCAACACGTTTCTGTTTGATAAGTAAATCAATCCCGAAATTTTCTGGATCATATCTTCTAATCCCGGGACTGAAACGTATCGAAAAATGGACGGGATCCCGGGATACTTATGCTATTTGTAGTTGATTTTTTTTTGTTTTAAACTTATGTTAAAGTATTCAAATAAATAAATAACATCAGTACTCATATATTTTACGAAAGGGGGTATTGTTAGGTAAATAATAAAAAAATACTTGGCTTTTTGAAATAATATTTTTTTATATAACTTCATTTTTCTTAGCCACATACAGGTGAAATAAAGGTAAATTTGATGTTGAATCTGTCCTCCAAGAATTTCTATGTCAATGTCAATACACAATTTACAATAGAAGACTTTATCAGTTCGACTTGAAGATCCCACAGCAGGAATGTTCTCAATATGAAGTTCAGAGGTTTCTAGAATGCCACTTTCACTATCACTGTAATCTACTAGACTGGCAATATTTGGCAATAGTTAAAGGATTGCATAAAACAATAACAAGTCAAAATGCTCGAATTCACAAGCCTTAAAAAGATCGATGGATAACGGTAGAATATTTTTGCCACTAACACCTTAGGCGATATCGAACAAATTTCGTCACTTGCGCTCTTTTGCAAATGTTAAAAATCAAAGGCGATCCTAAATCAATGATAGAAATACATCCTACGATCGTTGGGGTAAAGTGGAGATGGAGTCATAGATTTAGTGTATTTACGGCAGATTAGAAAAAGAGAAAATTACCTTTTTTTCAAGTTATAGGCTGGCAAAGAACGTTAAACGCCTTGTAATGTGTTAAAAAGTAACCTGTATATTTATTGTTGTAAAATTTGTTGTTTGGTTAAATAACGACTCATATATATGTGGCAAATGGACTGTAGGAAAAACACCAGACAAATTTAATAGCCCAGACAAACTAAATAGATTGTCAAATGAACACCGGGGGATATTTTATAGTAAAAAAAAATAGTCACCTTCTTTAACTGCGCCCTGTGCCGCTAAGAAGAAGGAGAATTCACTCGAGTCCACCATATGATGTTCTCCGTCTAGAAGCCTTTAATAATAATCACCGGACTTTAGTAGTGTAATTAATTTAACTTATCAAAATTCATTCAGTACCTATTAAATTTAGTTGAATTTAACGTATAAGTTTCAATTCAATTAGATTTAAGTGTCGGTTGAAAATATATTTATCAAGCCGAATGAGAATAAGAAAATTGAATCGAGTAGTCCTGAAAAACAGGTACAGAAACATGCCAAAACCCAGGACAGGCATGGCAAACTTGTTCACCACCAAAGGCAAAATAAATTATTGCACATCAAGCCGGCGGCGTTACAAAAAAAACTCCAATTGAAAGTAACATATTTTTTACACAGCTACTTATAAAATAACAATCCTACAGACAGAAGACTGTCGCAAATAAAAATTAGTGTACAAAAGCTTTTAAATAAATTGATTTAATAGTTTGAAAGTTTTGAAATCTTCAATATTCGGAAAAAAAATATGTAACAGTATTGAACAAAATATGCCAGTGTACCGCGTGCTTGACATGCCTGATTTAGAATATAATAGATAGATAATGAATAATATCACCTGAACTGAATACCGGACAGTCTGTGTCCAGAGAGAAGACCCTTTTCGCACATGGCTAAAAATCCTTTTTCTACTCCAGGCACCATTGGTTTCGGAATATTTGTACCCATTGTCTCGTCGCTGAACTGTACCACTGAAATTTTAATAATAACTCGTCAACCCTACGAAGAAAAACCATTTTCAATCAATTCATGGATTTGTGTTCAAAGGCACGAATGTCTGCAATGTTCACATGACCCCGATGCATCGCAAGGAGTGGTTATGTACTAGTTATTTTTATGGGCTTCTTCAAACTACTTGAGCCTAAAAAAAAGGAGAGGTTGAATGGCTGAACAGAAGTTTTTTTACACAAGAACAGATTCTTACTCAAAAAATAAAAAATACATTTGTACTTTTTTAATATAATGCCTTTCTACCGAGTATTGACAGTAAACACTCTAAAAACGATTCTTGCTCAGTTGCTCAACCTCTCTTATTCGAAGAGAGTACGGATAGAAGGATAGGGGCCGGGACAGGACTAGTGGTCAACCTTTGAGTTCATTCACATTGCAAAATTCTTTTTTATTTTAACCATTCGCTAAATACCAATAATATCTAGTTTATATTTATTGTAATCTTCAATGATAGCTCAAAAAAGGCAATGTAAATATTACAAATTTTCCTGGATTCACTTTGTACCCCGCTGTCCTCGATCCTATGATCGACATTTCGGTAATTACGTGTTGACTAATCTCTCTAGCTGCACTCTGTTATTTTAGGATGCGAAGGATCAGATGGAATTTTTAGACATGACAAACACCCATGTCTTTGAACAGAAATCGATAGAAATATTCTGTTCGTACCGAGACATGAGTTGTCAGGGCGTGCCAACGACGTCGACCACTACGCCACGGACCAGACATTCGAGCAGATGCTTTATCAGGAAAAAAATCTCTGTACAGAACCACTTAAGAAATACGGTTTCAAATATCGACGTGGTATTTAATTCCTCACAAACATTTAAAGAGCATCTACATTCAATATTAAGAAATTTACAAGGACTCAATAAATAAAAAAAAAACACGATAGATCAAACCGATCCGAGTTAAAAACTGAATTATAATATATCTTCGGTATACTGGCAGAAGGCATTAAGTCAAAAACTGGCTGTTTTCAGTTATAAATGCAGGTAGATAGATTTTAACACGCTGTATCTTTTGTATGAAGAAGTTCAGTCATACCTGTGTATTTTTACATAATATGAACTTAATTATCTCGGAACAAAGTTTTTTGACTTATCGCCAGTGCACCGACGATATCACAACATGAATGATATTGTTTATAAAGCACTGAGTTGTCTTTACCGGTATTTGATTCGACGGGTAAAGGCTCCAGCACTCCGATGACACGTCCGAATTGTCCCGAACCACCCGACTGCTTTTTATGTAGGTAATCAAATTTGCACTCTTTTACCAGTGTTTCCCTGTAAGTAAATGACAAAATATTATATTACAAATAAACCAAAATATAGACTAAAAAAAATTAACTGATCAGACAAGACCCTAATTAACCAATTGATTGATTGTACGTAATCAATTGAAAATGCAGCTCGAGGTTTTTGAATCATCCATTACTGTCATAACTGAAACATCCACGAATATGAACTTATACCGCCACAAAAACAACTCTTATTGTATTTTATCTCTCTACTAGTATGTTTCTCTTCCCTCAATATAAATCAAAATCTGAAGACCACGCTCCCGCCTATGCCCTGACGAACCCGGGACAGAATGCAAGATACAATAGCATCACCCTTACATAGACCAGAGAGATGGCTTCACCTCCCAAGAATACGATGTAAAGACACCAAGCGATTTAAAAATAAACCACCTGCGATGGCAATACTCTTTTAATATGTTGATTCTTAAAAGGGAAACAAGATACTTAGAAGTAATAAATTGTGTTGATATAAGTTCAATGACGAGTCAATGCGCTCCGTCTTGGGAGCCGATTCGATTAGATAGAAACAAGATACTAATAACTCTGGCAAACTTAAGAGACCAAAAGTATTCAATTGAATACCTGAAGGCTACTTTGGGCTTGCCCAAAACGACCGGACAGTTGTATTCTCGTTCCATTCTCTGGGCGTAAATCTCCAAATGAAGTTCGCCCATGCCGGAGACGATTGTTTCCTTGTTATCTGGATCGTAGTGAAACTGGAATGTAGGATCCTCTTTGGTGAATCTGAAAATGACAATTATTTATACGGGTGATTCGGATTTAATTGACCGGTAAAACTTTTAATGAGGTGGAAATATTTTATTTGAATACTGCACTATTTCACAGTGACTAGTTGTGCAAAAATATATTTATATCATCACTGAAGATCACAAAGATACACTATATTTTTCTTCTCAGACCACGTTGGCTTTTTATATGAAGCACATGACCACTATGCAGAGCCATCAGGTTTCCGTGTCACCTGCCGATCGCTTCGTTTTCTCTCATGACATCTTTCAGCTGCCTAGAGTTTTTCTCAAGGATTGTACCCGGCGAACGTCCGGGACACTATAGTTCCACAGGTCAGAAAAAAGTGTGAGTAGTGTTGAGGTTCTGTATACGCAATTGCAGGATGTGATACAGCCAGTTTCAACGTTTTATTCAAAACCATTGGCCTAACAGAGCGCTAACTGGTCCGTTTTGTTTATATGTTTAACTGTAATAAATGTACGAAACATATTTTGAAATTATATTCCGTAATCCACTGGACACAGTAGACATCGCTATACGTGGTAAACCTATATGTGTGTGAAAGGAAAAAGGTGTTTACATTAATGAGCAAAAGAATACACACCTGGCTACGGCTCTGGAAAAACTGTCTCTATCCTTAGAATTAGCTGGCATAATCGACATGGAAACGACGGGGTCTGGTACGTGGATGGATTCCATGGAGACATGGACATTGGCATCTGTCACAAAAGTGTCTCCGCTGGCGCAGTCTACCCCGAAAAGGGCAAAGATATCTCCAGAGTAAACTTCTGTCACATCTTCCATATTGTTGGAGTGTAATCTTACGAGACGTGATACTTTTACCTGAAATTCATTACAGAATAATTCAATAGTTGTTGCAGGTCATTAATTTTTTTTATAAATTTATTTCCTCAAAACAAAAACCTTGCATCGATCGGAAGGAATTTCATTTCACAAAATACTGGAATTGAAAATTCTAACATTTATATATTTTTTAATAAATAATTGAGATTTTAAAGACGACCATTTAAATGTGCCTTCTATAATATAACTTCGGAAATAAAGCTTAATTCACAGACATCAGTAACTTGTCCTGTTTCCTTGAAAGATGAGGCTTTCAAGGAAAAGGTCACTAACATTACGAGTTGTCAGAAATGTCTAAATATTGTTTGAAATGTCTCCTCCACACTTTCTACCTATCCCTAAACGTTTACTGGATAGATGCCGTACCTTTTTCTTATTTCTGACATTGTATATATTGTCGCCTTTCTTCATGGTGCCTTGGTAACATCGCATGTATGTTAGCTGTCCAAACTTTCCGACTTCCAGCTTGAAAGCCAGAGCTAAGAAAGGATGAGAATTGTCTCTGACAGAGTTCAGGATGATTTCGACATCCCCTTCTTTTTTGGTACTCTCTATGGCAACATTCTTAACCTCACCAGGGTTGGGCAAGTATTCGAGGACCGCATCGAGTAATGGCTGAATGCCTTTATTTTTTAACGCTGTTCCGACCAGCACCGGAGTGAAAGTCCGTTTCAAACATGATCTACGTATGGCTCCTTTCAGATCTTCGACTGTCATGTCCTTTTCTTCCAGAAACAGCTCACCTGAAAATAAAAGTTAGGTCTATCTCTTATTATGCTATACATATTAACCCTTTAACTGCCGGAGAAAAAAGTACGTCTGTACCTAGCACGCCGGCTATTATTTGCAAAAAAAAAAGGAAAGTTTTGATTTTTTTTAAATTAAATTAATATAAATAATTAATAAACTCACCATTGGTTTTTTTTGCCGTATCAAAAAAGCAGGTTTTCTTTAAGATAATTGGATTTTAAAATTTCTCTTAAAGTCAGGGTTGTCAACTTATTACACTAGGTATAGTACAAATGTTCATAACATTATTTTACACTAAAAAGATCCTGATTTAATTTGATAAATAATTTACTATAGTTGCACATATTTATAGAGTTTAATAATTTTCAATAGTGTGGTAGTTTTCAAAACACGGCACAACACAAAGTGACACCCTACACTGTTTGCATCGAAAGCTGGTTTCTTTTCTCAATTGTTTCTTCGTACAAACGATGCATTTTGCTGTGGGAGCCTTTTTTTTTCAGTGGGTGGCAATTTTTCAATAAAATGTCGGTCAGATAACCTCGATATACCGTCATGTTTTCTTTTTCTTCCATGAGATGTACCCGGTTGTTCTGTTTTATGGGAAGAAACTAACTGTTTTATAACATCTAGTTGGAAAGCAGCCAAAGGAACTCTTTTACCAGTTTTTTCAGTGAATAAGATATGGGCGTTGAGAAGGCATAAGTCCATCAGGTGCATAAACAATTTGATATACCATCTCAAAGTTTTTCTTGATGAATGGACAGACGACAGTACCATGTCACATTTGTCCACTGCCCCCATATTCTTGTTGTAATCTTGCACGCATTCCGGTTTAATAACAGGTACTCCTTGGTAAGTATGTTTACCAGTTTCTGTTAGAACGGCTGGATGAAGTGTTGTCAATAAAGCTACTTCACGCTTATCTTTCCACAATTGAGCACACATAATATTTGTGTGGAAAGATTTTATTTCACCTTTTTTTAATTTTTCTGTGAATGTAGGCATTTCCCTCCTATTTCTTCTGACTGTGCCACAGCAATTAGTTTTTAAATAATGAAGTTTTTTAAATAATGTCGGGCTCGTATACCAGTTGTCAATGTATAACGTATGTCCTCGATTCAGGTATTTTTCCATAAGAGTCATAACAACACTTCCCGACATTCCTAGTGATTGATGCCTGATATATTCGGTGGTTTCACCCGTGTAAATAATAAAATCTAAAACAAATCCATTTGAGCAATCACAGATAACAAAAAATTTGATTCCAAATCGGCTCGCTTTAGATGGTATGTACTGGCGGAAAATAAGTCGTCCTTTAAACAACAATAAACTTTCGTCAATGCACAAGTTTCCGTATGGGTAGCAGGCTTCCTTGAAAATCTTTTTTATATGATCAACAACAAACCTTATTTTAAATAATCGATCACCAGAAACTTGTTCTCTGTTATCGCAAAAATGAAGCATTCTGAGTATAAGCTGAAACCTATTTCGAGACATGGTTTCGGAAAAAATTGGACTGTGTAAAAAGGGATCAGTCGACCAATGGTCTTCTATTTTATTTCTGGAATTTACAGCCATGAGCATAAATTTCGTCAACTGTTGTATCTTTCCACTGCATTAGTCTCCATGACAAATCTTCACACGCGTTTTTCACGTACTGAAATTGTTTATTAGTTTCTGACACTATAAAACTGACCAAGGTAACGTTCATAAAATTTTTAAAAAAGTCGATCTCCTTCATTTCACTTTCACCAAATTGTGATCCTGATTGTGAAGAATCAAATTGGTGTATAATAGGATTAAAATCACCGCTACACCATTGAAAATCTGGGGCTTGCTCTTGTGGCATATCTACATATTCAGTAATATCTTCCATATCTTCCATTTCAGCATCACTTTCATCTGACTCGATTGTGATTCCACGGTCTTGTTGTAGCTCACTAAAAAAGTCTTCTGAATCCATGTTTTGACTAATTTATGATATATCGAAATACAAATAATTTATTTATTACTCACAATAATAAATTAACAAATGAAAACACTTCACAAGGACGCTTCACTCAGTATATCGAATACAATGGAATGAATTAAATGTTTGTTATCTTATACGAACAACTAGAAAACTACAATGTCTATACAAAACACAACACAAAAAGTACAAATATATTGAAAATAAATCAATATTTAAGTAAATAAATGAAATTTATACGTAATTTGTGAAGAAATCAAATAAACAAACAAAAAGAAACACGAGAAAAATAGCTGTCGCGTAAAAAGGTCAATGACCACGAACTATAAACAAATTTAAAAAATAATAAAGGGAATCCCCTCTAAATATTTAAAAAATTTTGGCGTCGCCCTGCACTATCGACATATCTCAAGTGACAGTTCAGTCACTTCAAAAAATCACAAAAAATCGATGTAGGAATCCTTTAAAATGACGGTAAAATGTTTTTAAACGTTTCTGGTAGATGTCAGGGTGTGTCCTATTGAAAAACATTTCGAACAGAAGGATTATTTTTTAAGGAAAGTTGCTTCAAAGTTTTTACGAGATATCTCGTCTCTGGCGTGTAGTGCACGGACAATTTTACGAGATATCTCGTCTGTGGCAGCCATCCGGTTAAACCCTTTTTCCATAACAAACGAGCAGTAACTTACTTTTGATTATTTTGCAGGACAGCAAAATGAAACATTATAACAACAACAACAAAGTAATTTATTACAAGGTAATATTGCATCCACCATATAAATAAGTAATCGACAAACAGAAACACCACGAAAAAAGCAATAATTTTACTCACCGAATGATTCGTCAACATTAGACAGTTGCTCGATCAATTCTTGCCTCCGTTCGGCAGCTTCGGTTCTCATATTTTGTGGAATTTCATCCCGTCGAATTTTTTCACCGTATTCCCCTTCGAAATACAGAGCTTCGTTCCTTACGAGGTCCACCAGTCCTGCACATTCTTTTTCTAATCCGATAGGCAATTGTATAAAGGCTGCGTTGTGTTTTAACTTTGACTTCAACTGGGTTAAGACACTAAAAAAATTGCATATTGAATCAAAGCCGTTCCCAGGGACAGATGCAAAAAACAGTGCCATGTTTTACCTTTGACTTATAATAGCAATAGTTCATCAATATCGTTCAAAATCTGATATATATATTTGTATAAATGATTGGTGTAAGGGCCATGATAATATATTCGTTTAACGCAATCAGTCGTCAGTTGGAGCGCTTCTTGGAGATACTTCTAGTACACAGTTGGTACAAAAGCTAATGCCAATGCGCCAAATATTTCAAAGTTGAAAGATCATAACAGATAAACTCAATGAGAATATTTCTCTTAAGTCAGTCCAGATCTACTTGAGGACAATTATTATTTACACCACAAACACCCAAATTTTAAGCCTAAATCTAAATTTAACATTGACCTAACCGGGAATCGAACCCAGATCCGAGGATGACAGTGACTGTGGCGATTTGTTTGCTTAACGAACGGCTCCATTACGATGACTTTTGAGAGAATACTTGTTCCTTTTCCTCAGAAACTACTGGCCGATAAAATAGATGCCTTATTTTAATTACCAAAAATTGCAAAAGTGTGCCTGTTTTATGAGTTTAAATATTATTCAACTATTATTTGTTCATTCGTGAACGTAAGTAGAAAAATGAAGTGACAAGCAAATGAATACAAATAAATCTCACTACAAGCACAAATCTAGAGCCTTATATCAACCTTCAGTCTGTTATTTTGAGTGAAGTATTAAGAAACTCACCGATATGGATCCGCTCCTAATCTATCTAATTTGTTGATGAACGCCAAACAAGGAACATTATACCGTTTCATTTGTCTGTTAACGGTCAATGTTTGACTCTGGACTCCGCCCACAGAGCACAGAACTAATATAGCTCCATCCAGCACTCGCAGAGCCCTCTCTACTTCGACAGTGAAATCGACGTGTCCCGGTGTGTCAATAATGTTGATGTTGTGATCTTTCCACAGAGTGTAAGTGGCCGCTGATTGAATTGTTATACCCCGTTGCCGTTCAAGTTCCATGGAATCCATCGTTGCACCGACATTGTCTTTTCCTTTTACCTGAAATTTTTTAAAGTCTCATTTTTATAAGATTATACTGAAACCATCAACCAAATTATCATAGTCAATTTTAAGATGTCACAGTCAATTCTTGGTGGATTATTAGAGGATTAAAACACTTTGTATAAATTCAACATTTTTTAGTAAAGACCATGACCAGTTTTGCTCCTCCCGAGCATTATAAACTGATGATTTGTATATCAACTAAAATAACTCCTTCAATTTTATTTCTTTTTTTTATACGAATTTTATTTTATTTGTAGTAAACAACAATTTGTACAAACCATCCACTGAAAAATAAAATTTTAAAACGAGACCAGATATCAACGAGTCACATTCTGAATTTTCATATGTATAAAGAGCCACACCATATTCAGTTGTCACGTAATGGAAGTAATAGAAGTGTACAAAATAAAAATAATTCTAAATTATTATTAAATTTCCATCAAGCACCTTCAGTCTAAATTTTAAATTATGTCACGTAGTATTAAATACATCAATTAAAATTTAATTACATTTCGACATCAATCTTAATTGTTGTATAAAGTGAAACCACGATTCTACGTTTTCCAATGGACCGTAATAAATCAACGAATAATGCGGTAAATCTTCAAGCAATACCAAAAAATGATTCATTTCCAACTAAATTATTAATTTATTTCACTTTTTTTATTAAAGAATATATACAATTATTATTCAATTGCTTTATACATACTTAGTTGCCTATTTGTAGTTTGGCACTTAAATTTTGACAGACCCTCTTCAAACTCGCGTAGTTAGTTAACTATTTTTGCTGTCGACTCGTTTTTCTCCTAGATTTTTTTTAACGCCTTGAATTGTTTTCAGTTTCTCAGCTAGAGTTTTAGTTTTCCTCATTAAGGCATATTAGTTTTGACTTTTGAGTTAGAAAATTCGCACAACCTGATGCGATGTAAAACTATTTATGAGCGAAAAAAACAATATTCGACAAACACAGTCAATCGAGATAGTAATTGGAACGGGAAACTCTCAAAAAAAGGATCGGGAAAATCCAGGTCATAGTTTAGAAGCATACTTGACAACTTAAATAAAAATTGACTTGCCTCATGCATAGATTCTATTCGACCCGTATAGAAAAGTATCCGCTCAGTTAATGTGGTCTTACCGGAGTCTATGTGAGCTGATATTCCAATATTCCGAATCAATTCTAACGGTTTGAGTTCGGTATATTTGACGTATGACGACATCCATCGCAATTGTTTCTGAAAATAGAAAAGACAAACACCAACTACAGATACCCACTTCAATTAATTATTTTTTTTATAATTTTTGACAGATGTTGGGACAGATAAAACATGCGAACTTTGTTTAAAGACAATACAACTGACATGCATTTAACAAAGTGTTGGCATTTATTTTATTGAGTATAGGGAATAATACTGACTTTTTGGCAAATGAAAAAGAAATCTATGCTACTGTCATATAGTTGGGGAATGAAAAATATGGGGGAAATCAAAAATTGGTTACACTCACAGCATATTTATTATTAATTAATATTGAAAATCTTTGCACAGGCCTAAGAACGTTAACGATAGTCATTTTTGCAAGGAATGGGTATTATTCAATAAGTCAGAAGGCCATAATTTTAAGGTTAACACATGTATCTTGTCTATGGATAACACCATAGATAATATACACACACCATAGAATTGGAAAATGTGTTCGCTGTAAAATGGAATTATTTCTAAATCGCAAAAATAGTATTATTTTCTTTGTAATAAAGTACATCAATCCACTATCGGGAAAAGATCGTAAGCGACACAATCAGGTACGTTACGTTTTAAGCCAATGATTGTTTTATATTGACTTGTGTATCAATGACAAAAATTTATTATGTTATCTCATTCGCTGAATATTTTTAGGGTCTGTTCATTTCAACGTTTTGACTTGTTATCGTTTGTTTCACGTAGACCTCGGTTGAGAAACGCTGATCTAGATAACTGAAAGTAGTCAGTATAATATCAGGATAGGCATAGCTATCAACGAATAAAATTATTAAAAAACTGTAGAGCTAAAATACTTTGTTATTTTAATCTGTTATCAGGATAGGCATTGACCATTATATTATTATTTACAAACCACATTTAAAGAATTTACTTTTATAAATTTAAAAAAATCATCAGAATCTTTTCACCAAGTATTGACAATGTACACCTAAACAAAAGTAAAATATTAAAATTCCCTTTGTATATAAAAAGCATTTTAGCATTATTTAGTTTATTGTCACCGAGAAATGTTTTTACCCACGTTTCCTTGTACTGTTTAGTGTGCTATGTTTGCAGTAGCGTAGGAAAGGGGATACGGCAGGGATGGACCGCCCCAAGTAGCACATTTTTGAGGATGGCATTTTCAAAAATAAATGCAATATTTTTAGAGAAATTATATTTATACATAAAAAAATTAGGCCATCTGTAGTAAAAACTCCTAGATCATAGATAAAAAATAGTTGAAATGATTTAAAAACGAAAATAGAGGAAATAATGGGGACGGCAAGACCCCTTCCTACACCACTGTGTGTTTATCATAATAAACTATTTTAAACAATATTAATAATTATTATTTGACTGTATAGAGAAATTAACACCCGGCAGCCTATATTTATTTCTGCAGTGATGATCACATTGGTTAAAAACTAGTTACATTGTATCCGTTACAAATCATTGAGTCCTCAAGTCCGTAATGTTGTCGGACCTGTATAAGCAATATGAAATATATGTATAGAATTTGTTGAATATGTTTATACTTAAGTGATGGTATAAGGGCACTGGCGTATAATGCCGGTTGTGAGTTTCAATTCTTGTGATTCTTATGAAAAGTATTTACATTTATGAAAAATCGTCATAACTAAATATAATTTGCTCAGAACTCACAACGTTCTTGTTCGTGTCCTCAAGCTGATTCAGGAGAGATATTGCAAGCAATTCCGAATTGATTATAAGATGTGCATTGACCTGACTTCATTATAATCTTATAAAAAAATTCAAACTTATAAAAAAGGTGTCATTGTTTTTTTAAATATTTTGTAAAATTTAAATATTCATACTTACAAACTCAAACATTCAACATTTTTTCTCAAAAAAAACTTTTTAGTGACTTATATTATTTATTTACCAAAATCAAGTTCAACGTTTTTAGTGTGTAAAATATTTTTTTCTTACACTATTTTCATGTAGCATTTTGCTATCATTGGATATCAAATTTTACATCTTAATTTATAGTTTAAAAAAATAATTTTCTCCTTTTTCAAATAAGGCTGGGATTGGAAAAGTAACTGAGAGGCCCCAGGCGCAATAAAATTTTGAGGTCCTTTTTTTGGATAACATAAAAACGTCGGAAAATTTCTTGTAAAATAATTAAAATATATCAATATCTGAACAAACAGACTATGGTTTACATAATAAAAGCAATGTTTGAGGCCCTTGCGATTCTAAGGCCCCAAGCTCGCACCTTATTTGCTTATAGGGTAATCCGCCACATGGTAGGATACGGCAGGAGTGGCGCTTAGCTCTTCACTCACAACTAGAATTGGGGGATTTTTTTAAAGCAATACAAACCTTGGGTCAATTGAATTAAGTGAATTCCATGCCTTCAAACAAAAATATGTCAATTGATTAAAAAATCAATTTACCAAACTGCCCTAACTAGGATACTCAGTTCAAGTTCATCCGTGCACTTGAATGCCTGAAGATGCCGAAATGCGAAACCCGAGTCGTTAGCGACAACATCTGTGGGAATTAGAGGTTTGCACGGGCCCGGACTTGGCCGGCGGGCTCTTGCCCGGCCCGGCCCGTGGGCCGGGTTCAGGCGGGTAAGCGCAATTAAGATTCGGGCTCTGGTCGGGCCCACGTAAGGAATTTATTTCTTCAGAAAAATATTTCAGACTATGTTCGTGTCATAAGTCAGCCATTATTATTTTTATTATTACCAGCTATATAGAGAATTGTAAATTGTTGTAAGTTTGTAAAAAATGGGTTTTTATCAGGCTGAGTAGTAAGAATCTGGACTTCAGGCCGGGTTCGGGTAAAAAGTGTGATATTAGACTCGGGCCCGGGTCGGGTCGAGCATGCGTCTTTCGGGTTCGGACCGGGTAATTTTATAAAATTTCGACCCGTGCAGACCTCTAGTGTGAATGTACATAATCTGAACGATTCAAATTTAGTTTTACTAACACTTTATTTTAGTATCGTTACTATTATGTAGCTAGTATTCAGCTTAGATACCGTTACTTTTTACACACCATTATCATTTCTAAGAAGACCATCGAAGTCGAATATAACGTATTGTCTCTGAATACATATTAAGTTAGAAGCATTCGTGAAGCTGGTGAGTGTTGTTTCTAGAAAGATACCGACTCATCCTATCTAGCAACAGGAGACTGGTGTAAAAAATAATCAATTTAGAATTACGGTGAGCATTTCATTTTGTCAATTGAATTAATATTCATTCACATTTGTTAAACATTACACCTAAGGTCCGTCAGCTGCTACTTGTCATCGGTGTGTAATAGTGTTAGTGCCGTGTCGCTGTAATGGCGAGATGGGTAAAGGGAACTCCCCGCGGTAGCAAACTTTTTGGGTTATTTGACGTATTTGAAGTTTCTGTTTCCCATTTTATATCGTTACCCACGCTTTTTTTTTTTTTACATACAATTCGTTCTGATAATTAATTTTTGATTATTATCGTAACAACATAGTTTGACAATTTAATCTGGCTAATTTCAAACGTTAATATGTACTCTGAATCCAGGTTTTACACAGGGCCGGATAACTGCAATCCTGTGTACAGCCTGCTAATGATTTTTTTGGTAAATTTGGTTTTTGCCGTGATTATTTAAAATTTCACAATGTAACTAAAAACAACGCCATGATTACCACTCTTCTTTGCGCACTTGATCATCGCAATAAATCACACGTTATTATGAAGATCACTGATAAATTATGCGAAATACAATTTAGTTTGAAAACATTTCCATCGTATATGAAATGGATAATTGTGTGTTAAAGGCTCGCATGCTTTACATCAGGGGTCACCAAACTTTTCAAGAAACTGGCCGGATTTTTTTTGAAACGGCCCGAATGAAAAATCGGTAAAAGTAGAGTATAGCTCGTCATGGATTATTACGGCGAAAAAATGCACAAACTAAGCTAAAAACAACGCCACGATTTAAAATTATTTTTTGAGAGCTTGATAATTGCGTTAAAACCACACATTATTACGAAGAACACTGATTACTTAAGCGAAATACGAAATATTTTTCAGTACATCGCCTCTGTTTTTCATTATGGCGGCGCCGCCCAATCTTAATTCTTTGCGATCTTTATCGCAGATAAAACGGTAATCGGATGCCAAGGATATTAAGTATTTGAATGCAATTCCCGAAATTAATTATTTTTCTTATTGTCAGCAATAACGGCATTGCCCTTGTTTATTGTTCTTTATTTCGTAGCTTCACATTTCAATATTTTTTTAAATTTTATTTTCGCTTTGTTTTCTGATCTTAATGAATGTTACCAAATATAAATGGCAGTGATTACTATGTGTGGTTTATTTATTGTTCATAAATATTTATTTTGTACTGTAAACCAAAACCTTAGACTAAATGGCGAAACAATTGATGCTCTGGTAATTCAGACATATTCAAAAATAATATTTAAATTACTTTTATTTACTCCAATAAAATTATTAAGAATTGAGAATGTATGTACACGAAAATTTTAGAACTCTTCACTCTTGCAGCTGAATTAGGTAGGTACGTTTTTCAGCTATCCAAATTGATTATTTACATTATATTGCGTATTTTTACATAATGTATGCATATGAAGTTCATTTAATAATTATGGCACATGTTTTTTTTTACGAGTGATTAAAAAATCCACTCATTCAGCTGTACATCGCGAATAACTGAGATTAAGAGAGCTTTTTGGTAACATATTGGAAGCCCACAGCTGGTCATATAATATAGAATAATTTTTTTAACTTATTTTTCACCAATATTATCAATTTGTATTTCTTAAAATAATGTACTGATCCCGGGATCGAAAAATTCTTATCCCGAAATCCCGGGATCAACATTTTGTCTCGGGATCGGATTCCCTAATCAAAAGGTCTTTGTCAAAAATTTGGTATGGCAACCCTATTTTTACCAACAAAATTGCGGCATTCATTGGTTTTTATATACACTTTGAATCTCCCCATTATACTATATAAATAATAGATTTTTTTTTCCAGGTTATTCAATATGGAAGAAGATTATTATGATGGTATGTATAATATATTATTTTGGTAAATATGTTTTACAACATGGTATGATAGTTGTTTCTCTGTGAAAATTTTTTCTATGGGTCTAAAAACAACACCATGATTCGAAATCTTTTATTATATGTATTTGATTTTTGCAATAAATCACACATTGTAATGAAGGTATCAATGGTAATATCAAGGTAATATCAAGGTAATATCAAGGTAATATCTAAAATAAAAATTACTGCAAATGGCATACACAATAAAAAGCTCGAAATAAAGTTTTCCAATTATGATTAACAAAATATGAATTCTTTTAACATATATTTTTTATGTATTGGGTCATGTATTTAAAGTATAAGGATATTTATTTAATGTTTAATATTAGGTAAGGACAAGTTAGGTTAAGTTGGGCTGAGTTTTGTAATGATACAATAAAACTGTTCTTATTTGCCCTCACTTTACTCAAACATTATTTACACAAGTAAAATAGGCAGTACTTATTCCATATTTTGTTTAAATATTATCTGGACCGGATTCGCAATGAAACTGGTCCAAATAATATTTAAACAAAATGTTGAATAAGTACTGCATATTTTCTAAATATTTACTCTCCACATTTTCATTCTCTCAGTATTTAGCGAGTTACATTTTTTATAGCACCATTGATTACAAACAATAAATTTTTAAAAAAATATTAGCAAAGTTAAATAAAATTGAAATAACTATTATGAACAAAGTAATTAGGCAATAATAAGTAATTAATTTATGGCAGTAATTGAACAACTTTTGATATCAGATTTGATTAGAGATTAAATGGTGAGGGCAGTGGCAGATTAAGCACTGGCGAGGCCCCAAGCGCAATACAATTTGGAGGCCCCTTTTTCAAAGTGCACAACACGTTGTAAAAAAAAATCGTGCAAACTAGTGGCAGGATGCCCCATTAGAGATCGCATTACCGGTATTACCGAAACCGGTATCCCAGTATTTATAGTGTTTTTCAATACCAAGTATATTCGTCTTTTCCATAGCAAAATTGCAAACCTGCAAAAAAACTAAAAGAATATGATTATCCGCATTTTAGTGTAAAATAATACTTTTATAATTTAAGATTTCGACTGAGGGTGCTTGGTGGAATTTCAATATTAAATTTGAATTGTTCAAATTATGTACATTCACACAAGTTTTGTTACTAATGACCCGGGTTTCGCCTTTCGGAATCTCTAGGCCTTCAAGTGCCCGTATGAACTTGAACTGACGTTTAGTAAATAAATGTATCATGCCTACATAAGAAATAAATGTAACACTAAAATTAAGGTCATTGTTGACAGTATGGATTAACTCATGGGAATGCCTACAGATTGATTTCTGTTCCTAGACATGGATGTTTATGATGATGTCTAAAAATCCCTTCCACTTATGAAATCCCAAACAGGTCAGAGAAAACTTTTCACTGATATTGTCCTAGCCTAATCTTTCTCTCTCTACTTTCCTAAAAAAATATGGATTGAATAAAATTTAGCAGTAGTTTTTTTTGAAAAACGTCTGTTGAGAAAAACGCTATAAGGAGTCTACATAATTTACATTGGTAGAGAACATCAATGGTTTAACCTGAAAACGTAGCGATAAGCTGATCACTAGTCCTGGCCTAGCCCTATTCTTCTATTCCTACTCACTTTAGAATCAAAGAGAGTATGAGCAACGGAGATACAAGTAGTTCTCGTAGAAACACTAATGTTGGGACTAGCTCTATTGAGTCCATATGCTCCACACTTGGCGGGGACATGGTAAAAAAAATCTTATTGCAGAAACAAATGACAGTGTTCATATCAGCGGAAAGGATAATAAGAAATAATAAATCTTTGATCAAGTATTTGTCTACATTCAACAACTAAGCAATGAAGGATTTCTTCAAGGGACATTCTTTCAAATTAAAAAAAAAACATTGTAACGCTATGGAATACACTATGCAAGAAGATTGTGAAACAGTAGCAGTTGGTCGAGATTCGTGAGTACAAATTTGAGTACAACATGGAATAAAAAAAAGCTTGCTGAGAATATAAAAAAAAGAAGTGTTTCAAAATATTTCGAAAATCATTTCGTAGTAAGATGGAGGAATAATACTAAAAAAAAGTTATGTCTCATTTTCTGCATCTATTTATTTGGGTGAACTATTTTTCAAAAAAACATGATCGCTTTATTATTGAATATTTTATTTTGAGAGGGGTTCAGCAACTGGTTAACAATCGGTAATTATAGAAAAAATCTGTTGAGAAACCTCCATTACGAGACTCTATGCTTCACATGAGTAGCGGACATGGAGAGAAAAAATCTTACTAACTAACTCTTCTAATCATATACCAGCAAGCAATTTATAATGCTCGTAATATGGCAAACCAGTCTTTTATTAATAATATGAAATTTGAAAAATTAGGAAAAATATGTAGATATATACTCACTCACTAGAGTTGAGAAAAATAAGAGATTATACACTATTGGCGTTCTAATTTCTCACATGTAATAAGGGTAATGAGGACATTTTCCTTCAGATTCGAAAGTTTATATATAATAGTATATCGCTAAAATATTTTTTATCTACATTTTCCTTCATAATTTAATATATTTATTATTTTAACTCACCTTTAAGAAATTTATCCATATTTGTGAAATTACACTTTCACATCAATGGTTTGATATGATACATTATCAGAGCATATTTCATCGCTTGAACTAATTTTGAATTGAAGATAATAAAAAAACTTAGAACTGTGAAATCAAAACTGTGCAAAACGACAGACAGTTGACATCGACGCGTTATATAAAACTGAAGCATAGATTGACATATATGTAAGTTGAAAAATATTCTTTCATCGTGAATATTTATTTAACAGATGGATCTAATTCTTCCATATGCATTTGAAAATAGAACATGTTCAAAACGGGTATATTTTTATGACTTAGACCCGATGATTATTGTTTCTATAGTGAAACACACAAAAAAGGCACATTCATTCATGCGTGTAATGTTATTTATATTTTAAAAGCGAAAATATTTTTTAATTCCTTAAAAGACATTGCCGACAAATAATTTACCGCTAGAACTGAAATATAAAAATGACACCGAGCAATAAATTAATCGAAAATGAATCCATGAACTGACATATGCAAGTAATATACAAGATGTTTCAAAGTCTAGGATAAAAACACATGGTGCCTCTAGGCTTTCAGGTATGCAGTTCTTGTGTTTGAAGCGGTCGGCATATTGCGAATGCAAAAGGACTCGGTGCAGAATGAATTATTAAATGTTCTCCGCCGCTTAAATATCTGTCACAAAATCACGCCGCGATCAGTTTATTTGATATTTTGATTCGCTTCAAGGAGTCATGATGTCATGAGTCATATTTTTCAAGTGCATGGCGAATTGGCGTCAGCTGTTATGTCATGTACTGTAATTTTAATTTTTAACAATAAATGATCTAAAAAGACACCCTTAATTAAGAAAAATTATTAAATTGCTTGTATTCAAAAAATCGTTTAATTGATATAATCTAGCGTAATAGATTTTCAAATCATCCCAGTTGAGTAAAGCATTCCTTATATATTGTAATTAAGTTTATTTGTAAAAAAATGACCAAGGAGCTAGTGGTGTGCTAAAGCAAGGATCTTCTATTTTTTCAATAAAAATCTTATTTCAACCAAAAAAAATTGAACGTTAGCAAAATTAAAGACATCAGCTTTTATTGGACATTCATACCTAATTAAATTTTGAAATAGTATCTGTCAATTGGGGAATAAAAAAATAAAAACTTTATGTAATTGTTGATATATTTGATTTTGCAAAAATAAATACATAGTTCGTTTTGGTTAATATGCGAAAGTTTATTGAAAAAAATAGAAGGTCCATGTTAAAACACGGCACTAGCTCCCTATTATTTTTTTTACAAATAACATTTATTACAATATAATAAATAATAAGGAATGCTCAACTCAACTGTGATAATTTGAAAATCCTTTTAAGCTAGATTCTATCAATTGAGCGTTTTTTTTTTTGTATATAAGCAATTTAATAGATTGTCCTAATTAAAGGTGTATCTGTAGACCGTGAGTCTTACACTAAAACCGCGTTTCAATCGTGTTCGCAGTCTTCACCCACGTTATAAGTAACGTAAGTCTATCAGTATTAGCGATTTACTTAAATGTTCTGAATTTGATGCAAAATGTGAATGATATTTTTTATCTCTCTGATTTGCATTGTGCTGAAAAAATAGATCTATTATGTTTAGTTTTGTTTTCGTGAAATAAGGAACATTGATTTTTCAATAGAAAAATGTAAATATTTTTTATAAAATTAAAATTAAATTAAGTAATATGTAATACTTATTTTGTTTTTTCATTGAAAATATTTGGAAGATTAATATATTTATAAAGAATGCAATGATTTTTTTTCTTTAACAAAATTGGTTTTAGTGTTTCATTGTATACTTTTATAAAATCTTTGGGATTCACGAGATTTCCATAGGACCGTTATCGTTAATAATGTGGCCAAAGTAAAGTTTTACGTGAGAACCACTCCTCACGCCTTATGAGAATGTGTTGTTTTAGGTCGCATATCAGATTTCAAGTTAGTTTCTAACACATCAAAATCCCATTACCAATTACGATCACATTTATGTGTCACTTCAAAAAAAAAACGTATTTGGTAAATATTTTTAGTTGGCTTGCGATATTTTAAAAATGACTACCAAAATTAGAATCAAATATTAGGGCCTCACTCCTTGCAATACATATTCTTTATTTAAAGGGATACATGATAAATAAATAAACATTCACATTTATAAAATATATGGAAACAAAAAGATATTTTGAGGCCCCTAAAATTCGGATGCCCCAAGCAAGCGCCTCTTGCGCTTATGGGATAATTCGCCACTGGGTGAAGGGCAGGGAAGATATACTTTTTCTCCAAAAGAAATAGCAAATTTTTTGAAGTGACAGAAACTTTCTGGAGACGAAACTAGATCTGGATGTCCGATAAAACCGTCATGGTTATTTCAACATGATAAGAACAATATACCTCTTTCCATGGACATAATCGGACAATCCAAGAGAATGTGCTCTGAATCTTGATAACTGTCACCTTAGGGCAGTGAGATTTTTTTTTGATTTTAGCATTATTTAACTTGGCATTAGATGCACCGTGTCTGTGATGAATTGTGAGCTCCAGTAATCAGAGTTGCATTCTGAGGGAAAATAATATCTGGGAAGAATAAATAGGTAATTTTACCCCGAGGGGACATTGAACATCGTATTTGCCAAGTAGTAAGAACGGTTAGTGAGCAGTGGCTTTTATCTTTTACTTTTAAAAAAATCTTGTAAATCTAATGGGTGAAGAGTTGTGCGACCAATCTGCGCAGATTTCCCATGCAAAAGGTGATGAATTGCAGCTCTAATTATTAACATTAATGGATATTAATTATTAACCATGGTCATTTTTCATTATCACAGTCTCGACATTCTTACTACTTAACACGTCTGCGTCCCAACGTGGAGCATATAGATCAGGGATGGGCAAATCTTTTGGCTGTCGGGCCACATTGAGGATAAATTTTGGTTGTGGGTAGGGAATACAATCCTAAGCCAAAATGTCATCCCAGGGTTTCGGAATTACAAATTTATGATCCCGTGGCTAGTCCCGAAATTGGGGTGTTTTTTTTCTTTTTTTATAGTGCTACAGATTTTATTTTTATAAATGAAATTTATAATAATAGTCAAAAATTAATAATGCAACTTATTCTACATTATATTCTCTATTATAGTCTCTTGGAAATACGACTAGAAATAATGAAATATATTTTTTGACACTGGTATTATATAGGAACTAAAAGGAGTGATTTTTTGTTGAGTCTAATTTTAAAGAGTTACTATTTTATTGTTTTACCGCCTCGGACAGAAATTTTATTTTTAAAAAATTCATATATGACTTTTATAAATCTCTATATACATATTTATAACAACTAGCTGTAAGCCCGTTGCTCAGCAACGTGAGATTTTTGTTGCATAGTATTTAATTTAATTTAATTTAATTTAATTTTATTTTATTTTATTTTAATTTATTTTATTTTTATAGTTAGCAGAAATTTCGTAAATTATTTAATATTTGGAATAATGTTTAAGTTTGCTAACAACAATTTTTCGTAGTAGCAGAAACTTCGGAAATTACTTAATTTTTAGAATAATGTTCAAGTTTGCTGACAACTATTTTTCGTAGTAGCAGAAATTTCGTAAATTATTGACTTTTTGGAATAAAGTTTAAGTTTGCTAACAACCATTTTTCGTAGTAGCAGAAATTTCGTAAATTATTGAATTTTTGGAATAATGTTCAAGTTTGCTAACAACCATTTTTCGTAGGAGCAGAAATTTCGTAAATTATTTAATATTTGGAATAATGTTTAAGTTTGCTAACAACAATTTTTCGTAGTAGCAGAAACTTCGGAATTTACTTAATTTTTAGAATAATGTTCAAGTTTGCTGACCAACTATTTTTCGTAGTAGCAGAAATTTCGTAAATTATTGATTTTTTGGAATAAAGTTTAAGTTTGCTAACAACCATTTTTCGTAGTAGCATAAATTTCGTAAAATATTTAATTTTTGGAATAATGTTCAAGTTTGCTAACAACCATTTTTCGTAGGAGCAGAAATTTCGTGAATTATTGAATTTTTGGAATAAAAAAAAAGTTTGCTAACAACCATTTTTCGTAGTAGCAGAAATTTCGTAAAATATTTAATTTTTGGAATAATTTTTAAGTTTGCTAACAACCATTTTTCGTAGTAGCATAAATTTCGTAAAATATTCAATTTTTGGAATAATGTTTAAGTTTGCTAACAACCATTTTTCGTAGTAGCATAAATTACGTAAAATATTTAATTTTTGGAATAATTTTGAAGTTTGCTAACAACCATTTTTCGTAGTAGCATAAATTTCGTAAAATATTCAATTTTTGGAATAATGTTCAAGTTTGCTAACAACCATTTTTCGTAGGAGCAGAAATTTCGTAAAATATTTAATTTTTGGAATAATTTTTAAGTTTGCTAACAACCATTTTTCGTAGTAGCATAAATTTCGTAAAATATTCAATTTTTGGTATAAAGTTTAAGTTTGCTAACAACCATTTTTCGTAGTAGCCGAAATTTCGTAAATAATTGAATTTTTGGAATAAAGTTCAAGTTTGCTAACAACCATTTTTCGTAGGAGCAGAAATTTCGTAAAATATTTAATTTTTGGAATATTTTTTAAAGTTTGCTAACAACCATTTTTCGTAGTAGCATAAATTTCGTAAAATATTTAATTTTTGGAATAATTTTTAAGTTTGCTAACAACCATTTTTCGTAGTAGCATAAATTTCGTAAAATATTCAATTTTTGGAATAAAGTTTAAGTTTGCTAACAACCATTTTTCGTAGTAGCCGAAATTTCGTAAATTATTGAATTTTTGGAATAAAGTTTAAGTTTGCTAACAACCATTTTTCGTAGTAGCAGAAATTTCGTAAATTATTGAATTTTTGGAATAATGTTCAAGTTTGCTAACAACCATTTTTCGTAGGAGCAGAAATTTCGTAAATTATTTAATATTTGGAATAATGTTCAAGTTTGCTAACAACCATTTTTCGTAGTAGCTTAAATTTCGTAAAATATTCAATTTTTGGAATAAAGTTTAAGTTTGCTAACAACCATTTTTCGTAGTAGCAGAAATTTCGTAAATTATTGAATTTTTGGAATAATGTTCAAGTTTGCTAACAACCATTTTTCGTAGGAGCAGAAATTTCGTAAATTATTGAATTTTTGGAATAATGTTCAAGTTTGCTAACAACCATTTTTCGTAGTAGCAGGAATTTCGTAAATTATTGAATTTTTGGAATAATGTTCAAGTTTGCTAACAACCATTTTTCGTAGGAGCAGAAATTTCGTAAAATATTTAATTTTTGGAATAATTTTTAAGTTTGCTAACAACCATTTTTCGTAGTAGCATAAATTTCGTAAAATATTCAATTTTTGGTATAAAGTTTAAGTTTGCTAACAACCATTTTTCGTAGTAGCCGAAATTTCGTAAATTATTGAATTTTTGGAATAAAGTTTAAGTTTGCTAACAACCATTTTTCGTAGGAGCAGAAATTTCGTAAATTATTGAATTTTTGGAATAAAGTTTAAGTTTGCTAACAACCATTTTTCGTAGTAGCATAAATTTCGTAAAATATTTAATTTTTAGAATAATGTTTAAGTTTGCTAACAACCATTTTTCGTAGTAGCATAAATTTCGTAAATTATTCAATATTTGGAATAATGTTTAAGTTTGCTAACAACCATTTTTCGTAGTAGCATAAATTTCGTAAAATATTCAATTTTTGGAATAAAGTTTAACAACCATTTTTCGTAGTAGCAGAAATTTCGTAAATTATTGAATTTTCGGAATAATGTCCAAGTTTGCTAACAACCATTTTTCGTAGTAGCAGAAATTTCGTAAATTATTCAATTTTTGGAATAATGTTGAAGTTTGCTAACAACCATTTTTCGTAGTAGCAGAAATTTCGTAAATTATTGAATTTTTGGAATAATGTTCAAGTTTGCTAACAACCATTTTTCGTTGGAGCAGAAATTTCGTAAATTATTTAATATTTGGAATAATGTCCAAGTTTGCTAACAACCATTTTTCGTAGGAGCAGAAATTTCGTAAATTATTTAATTTTGCGCATATATCGACAGCCCTGCAGTTTTTTAATTGTAAATTATTTAATATTTGGAATAATGTTCAAGTTTGCTAACAACCATTTTTCGTAGTAGCAGAAATTTCGTAATTTATTTAATTTTTGGAATAATGTTGAAGTTTGCTAACAACCATTTTTCGTAGTAGCAGAAATTTCGTAAATTATTAAATCTTTGGAATAATGTTCAAGTTTGCTAACAATCATTTTTCATAGTACCATAAATCGACCTCGGCGCATATATCGACAGCCCTGCAGTTTTTAAATTGCAAATTATTGAATTTTTGGAATAATGTTCACGTTTGCTAACTATCATTTTTCGTAGTATATATATTTTATTCAAATAATTTTCAAATACGCTAACAAATAAATTTCGTAAAAGAAGAAAAAGACCCGATGACATCAGTACGCACACATTTGTGAAAAGTGAAAAGTAAAAAGTGATTATTATAGATTTTATTTTATTTAAAAAAGTGGAGACTGGAAGGTCGAGGACGTCCTTACACTCAGACGGACATTATCGGCTATTAATATATAGATAGAAAAATCACTTAAGTTATCTCCACACTGGATTTGACAGATAAACATAACAACAGCATATAACATAAAGCAAAGCCTAAATCTCATAAAAATAAATAAAAAGGCAATCAACATTGCAATATGAGAAAGAATCAAGAAAAATTTCATATTAACTCATTTGCATCGGGGCATTTTTGTGAAATTTTGCAAAAAACTTTTGAAAAAAGGGTATAACTTTAAAACTATTAGACATTTAAATAAATAATTTGGACACCAATTGTGCAACACTTTGCATAATACTTCATATATTTTAGCCTGCTTTTATTAGCGATACTCAACTTTTGTATTTTTTAATATAGAAAATCGGGTTTTTGACATAGAATTATATATTTCATCGAAAACGTAATAAATAACTAGCCAAATATACATTTTCTCCTGTTTATTTTATTTGAAAACAAAATTAGAAAACATAAAAGTTTATTTTTAACCTACAATTGCTTATATTTTGGTGGCCTATTTTTTAAGGTTATATTTTAACTGTCTGCTGATTTTTCATCACCGAAATCACCGAATAAAAAAAATATTTGTGCATATATTTTAATATTTTATTATTTTATTTTTTAAATGATGCATCAAACATTTGTTACGCCATCTCCGTAGAGAATCTAAAACATTTGTCGCATTGGATGTATATATTTCAACGCGTCAGTCAGACCGGCGAAAAGACTCATATACGAGTCATCCGTAACCAATGTGTTAATAAAAATCGTCTTATCGCCAAGTGTCCACTTACAAGTAATCTATGATATGCTCTAAAATTTAATATTTTTGCAATTAATTAAAACGTAATTTATTACCATAAGTGACTTCTAGTTTTTCATTTTATAGTTTTCTCTGCAGAGTTTATTTTCAAATATTTTATCTTAATTGGGCTTTGTGAAACAATAAACAATGGAACATTGTTTATTATATTTGAGGATTCCACAATCAATTGGGTGCATTTTATGACAACGCCAAAACGATTCTATTTTATAAGAAAATCAATCCCGATCATGTCTTCTAATCCTTCTTGAAATGTATCGAAAACTGCACGGGATCCCGGGATTGGATTCCCGAGTCATGGGCTACATCAAGAAAACTGCAAAATAAAGTTTTTTTTTAAATATTAGGATTCGAATTGACCTACCCCGCGGTTGGTGTCACCCGGTGCGGTTAACCCCTTCAACTGTGATTAAATATTTCAATAAAAAAAAATATGAGACTAATTTTTTGAATAAAATAGTATTTCAGTAAAATAATTATTTCTCAATATCCGTTTAGTATATTTCAATGATTTTTTTTTATTTGAAAGAGAATATCTTAATCAACGACAGGAAACGGGAAATCAGTTGATGGAAAACAGAAATAACTTAAGATTTAAAATTAAAAAAATATCAATAATCTTGTATGCCGTGGTATTTTGCATTCTGGAAGATGTAATGCATTACGAACGCACTCGCGATGTGCACCCATCGCAATTAAATTACGTTTTTTCCAGTTTTTACCCGATTTTATTACTCTATAATCATTGAAATATGTAGAATAATGTTGGACCGTTCGCTTTTAGTTAAAAACAATTAATGATAAAATATGGTTATCTTAACCCTCCAAGGACGAGCGTCACCATATGGTCACACAAAACACCGTTGTCTATTGATCCCACTATTCATACTTTTTCTACCTGAATATCCTTGCTTTTGCTCATATTTGGTTAAGAAGGGTACGGACTACAGTTAGCCATCAGCCGTAGGAACAGGAACGGTCTCCAAAAGCACATGTGATTTTTTGAATTTCCGTTTTTTTTAATTTACTTTTTGAAACTGTTAGATATTTTTTTATAAAAACATAAAATTATTTACAGTTATTTTGCTAATATATTTGTTTTGAAATTATGTTGATCTAAAGAGGTCAAATTGTAAATATTTTAAAAAAAATCACGTTTAGCTATATTTCAACCCCGAATGTTTGCAAGCCCATACGGTCACTTTTGTCCTTACAACTGTCCGTACTCAATATTACACGGTAATAAAAGGGTGAGCATGACTATATAGTCATGCGGAGTTTCTATACAACGACTTTGCGTTTTTTTTTTTTTTAATTTTGGATAGGAATAAAAGTTATCCGTGACTTCAATATGGCTTAGAAAATATTTTTTTTATCAGAAAAAAGCTCTCGTCTCTGGAGGGTTAAAGAATAGCGTCGTGAAGCATTTGACATTTAATCGAAATTGCCGCCAACACAGAAATCGTTCGTGAATTATTTGTTTTAATTAATTATACAAATCTAAGAAGCGTTATGATCTTTGATTACTGTCTGTTTGGGCGTAGGCGGGTGCGTGATCTTTGTGGTGGTATTAGTTCTCATTCGTAGGCATTATATGTGCCACTGGTGGTTGATTCAGTGACCACGAGCTGCAATTAATTGGGGTTATGCTTATTTGATTAGTTTACATTTGTTTTGATTACATATTGGTTTTTTTTTATAAAATATATAACTATTCGATTTTTATAATTATTATATTAATCTTTTTCCCTCTTTTTTTGTTATTTACCCTTGAGAGGAGGTCAAACCAACATGGTCTGTGGCGGTCTTTCAGGTTTTGAAGATCGGTGTTTACAAATATATTACTATTTTCTAATAAATAACAAGATTGTTTCACTATTTCATCAGTGTTCTTTTAGATTTATAATATTTTCAATACTTGTAATTTTATTCAGTTTTAATGTTTCTCGTACATACGTGGAATAGTATTGAAAATAATACACATATACAAAATAATTATTATATTCATTCTATATTTACCTTAGTGTTATCAATTTGATCTCATCCTGTTTTTTTCCCTGGCACACTGTCAAGTTTACTCAGACTATTTTCTGGGAACACCGTTAATGTCATGATAATTTCAAGGAGTTTCTCGTGTAACTGGCAAGTGCGCAGAACCAATATTAGAGAGAGTAGTAGGAGAAGGGGCAATGCGAACAGTCGGAAAAAAACAAAATAAATTGGCTGTCATTAAAAATTCCAATAGTTTGCAAACTCAAATTTGTTATAAGCGTCAAAATAGAAAATTCTCCCACATCCTTGGAAATGCTTTCTCACACCCCAGTTTAAGAAACACTGTCGTATAGTTATGTGAATAGTGGTTACAAGTTGTGAACTTTAACACGAATCTAAGTTACATGAAGTCGACTCCTGACCAATGTTCCTGCTAAGGTGTGCACACTTCTCAAAATGTGGCCACACACATTTTCCCGTCTCCCGCACATAACGCACGCAGAAAATATATTGTAATAAGAAGATTAGTTTATTCATTGATTTCTAGAGTTTTTTTAGCAGCCTGATATGACAAATTGATTTATCAAACGTCAGTGAGTAGGTCAGTGACTACCCACCTTTATACTTGCGCACATTTTTTTGTTTTTTCTGAAAATTTACTGCAGAGAAGTGGATGGTCGGCACATGCAATATAAAAATTAGAGGGAACGTTGCTCCTGACTATTGATATAGATTTCTAATGAAGTTTATCTTAACAGTATTTCTAAGAACTACTGTTTACTCTGTTGCTCAACCTTTTTTCAAAAGAGTAGGGATCGAAGCATACGGTTAGGACAGGAAACGCGGTTAGCCAATTGCTATTACTACATCATTTTTTAAGCCAGATCACCATAAATATACTTTACTTAGTATTATACATCCATTTAATAAAAAGAAATTGAATTTATGCTTAAATATCTTTTTTCAGGTCACGGAAGAATTAGGTATGCACAACCCCAAACAAATCACAATAACACCCCGAACCGTCGTCGCCCATTAAACGCCAACAATCAACAAAGAAGAGGTGGCCCAGGCAGCGTGCAGAATAATCAAAATCATCTTCAATATGGTGGGGCACGACTCGATGCATCGCATGGCATGGTCAACACTGCTGCCGGTGGTGCATCACATAACAGGAGAGGTGTACCGAGAAGATTTAACAGTGAAAATAGAAGAAGCGAAGGTGCTATTCACGATGGAAGAAACGATAACCGAAATCAAAATATTGGAAAAGGATTTCCTACCAATAAATCTCATGAAAGATCGCCGAATCATCAAAATGTGAATCAATCACGATACGCAGATGCGCACCGTAGCAGAGGTGTTTCCGCAGATAACTCACCTCCTAGAGATACTAGGAGGCAAAACAAAACGGACACGCCCCAACGCGAGTGGAAACCTGGTTATGGATATAAAAAGTTACTTGAAATCTCTACAATGGATTCCAACGATATACTTTTGCATTTTAATAATGACAGTCGTAACTTCACAGCTCTGCTCAACGATGACCTCAAACCGGACATCATCGTTTTGGCTGTGAAGTGTATATCGTCTGTGTGCACCACCGCTTTCGATGGAAGCAAACTCAATATTCTGTTGAGTATTAGCAATTCAAACTTTTTAAATGTATTGGAAAAATATGTTACGAATTTGCCTTACGAGACTCACTCTTCCAAAGAGAGAAACAAACTTCTTTGGGGGAATATGGACTCGTTTTGGAACAACGTGTTTCAGATGTGCAACGGCATAATGGATCTGTTGCCCAGTAAGGCTGTCGATTGTCTTCCTAAATTTATTGATATGGTAGAATTCACCATTCAAAGATTAGGACAACCAGTTATATCTTGTGCTGTTCAAGATATGTTTAAAAGAACTAAGGAGAAGTTTTTGATTTGTATAGAAAAAGCCAATCAGAAACAGGTAAGAATTAATAATTTTTTACTTCATTCCAAAGCCATTTCACTGTTTTAACCGGTTCTCTGCCACCGACGAGTCAACACGCTATACAATTTTGTGCTCGTAGGGCCGGCCATACAAAATGTGCGTGTTTACACGCAGTACTCGAGACGCGGTTTAAAGGCCACAAGAAACGTATTTAATAACTTTAATATATCATGCATGGTGGCATCTATTGGTATCATAGTGTGATACTGAAACTTAAGATATTGTTTTGTAATTTATAATACAACGATTTAAAAAAAAAAGCTTTTTTGTTGTGTTCAAATTTGTTGCTAGCAGGGCTATAATTCCTTGGCGGTAATTTCCGTTTTTGAAACGGTTTTAGATAAATGATGGCGGAAGTGACCCATCGTGTATTTATGTGGTAAGGGTTTGTGATGTACTATTATATGTCCAAAAAGTACATATTTATTAGGTATTATTTTTTGAAAGAAAATCCCGGCCCTCTATGCACGGCCATATTAATACCGCACGGCACAGATCAGGTTAAGCATATACCGAGGCTACTGAAGGCATTAAGTAAAAAAATATGTTGCGAGATAACTATATTTATATAGGTATAGAACTTTTTTTTTTTCAAAACACTCCCTGAACACAATATTGTTAATTATCACAAAAAATAACTTTTTTGGATTAGTGGTCAAAAGATTAGGTATCGTTGAGTGATATTTATCCAGGACTGGCGTGGTGTGTGCATAGAGTACTGCGCACACAGGTGGCGCACTAAAGTTTTAGCACTGTCCACTCATTTAGATATAGTTTTTTGAGGCGCAAAAATCCTCCAGCCGGCCCTGTATTTATCAGTGGCGGTCGGTGACTTCAACACAGGGATCCTATCTGATAAAAATGACCAATCTATTCTTTGAAATTCTATTTTATTCCTCACTCGTTTGCGGGAAATTCTTTGATAATCACATATAAATTTTTGTTATGTTTGAAACATATTATAATAATACTATTATATTAACCTTTAGAGGAGTGAATAGATTTATACAGACCTTACTTTAATTTACTGTCTTTTCTTAACATGACAATTTTGTGACTTTTTCCCAATGAATATATGTAATTCATATATATGCTATATTCATATAATTCATATATATGCTATATTCATATATATTCATATATATGCATATATATGCATATATATGCTTAGAGATAGACACTCCTGTGTGTTTAAATTACTTTCATACTCATTTACAGAAAAATGGCGCCAACGTACATGTACTTTATTACTTTTATTATATTAAAGCTATTATTCATTTATCAATTGATATCAAAGCGAAAGCAGACAGCATATCTTCAATTTTACTTCTGGTGAATCTTTTAACTGCAAATTTATTGTTTTACATCAATTCTGCCAAAATATATTTTAGATCATTATTCATAATTTAATTCTTCCTTTATGAAATTTATTGATTTTAAAAGAAAGTCAGGCGTTGAGAACATGTAAATTGATTCACTTTTTAATATAATAAAATCAAAGTATTTTCCATAAGATTAAACTTAACTAATTTAAACTTGAACCCGGGCCCTCCGTAGCTGAAGCCAACAACGTTAACCACTCGACCACACAGGGGAACGAACAGTTTTAATAAATTGATTTTTCAATCAATTTATGAATTTCTGTTCAAAGGCATGGATGTATGTGATGTTTTGAATTTCCCCCCTTTCACCCATCCTATCCTATGAACGGGGCGTACCGAGAGCGATTAGCTTACCACTAATCCTGTCCTAGCCCTATTCCTCTATCCCTACTCTCTTTGAAAAAAGAGAGGTTGAGCAACTGAGTAACAAGCAGTTCTCGTAGAAACACTTCTGTTGAGATAAACTCCATTAGAAGTCCATATGCTCCACATTGGGAGCGGACATGGTTTAAAAAAAAAAAAAAATTTAAACTTTTCAGTCATAACTTTTTTTTAACCTTTTGACGCCCGGAAGTCTATAAAGTGATTGCAGATTTTCGTCGTTCACTACCCAGTGAGTATTGAGTGTTTTGCGACAGGGTCACATTGATTTTCAATAACAATATACAACCTAATAAAAATAATAAAACATTTTTGGTACTTTTTCCACATCAAATTTATTAGATCAGGACCGGTTTCGCTCATGATGAGCATTTGACAATCATCATGACAAGCAGTTGACAATGCTCATCATGAGCGAAACCGGTCCTGATCTAATAAATTTTATGTGGAAAAAGTACTAAAAATGTTTTATTATTTTTATTATAATGCCATTCCACCAAGTATTGACAGTGAACACCTTAAAAGTGAATATACAACCTATTGATATTAAATCAAATTAGTAATGGCTTCACTTAAGATAAAGTTATATTTGTGACTGACCAATTGCATAATTAATTTTGCGAAAAACTACTTGGGCAGTGAACTATTCCTAATGTCCAAAGAACGCGGGCGAATAAAGATAAGCAATGAGTCAAAATCATCTTTTTTTGCATTAAAAATATCATATCTCGTATATGTAAAAAAACTGCATTTTCAATGTGACTTTTAACTTTTATTCTGTCAGTACAACCTCGATGTATAGTTGACTCTAATCTATCGTTTTCACGTTCAAAGATTTTCCGTTGATATTGTTATTTTCTTTGTCCTGATCATACATCCAGAAAAATCATGTATTGTTCCCATTATCATACGTAGGTTGATATTAGCCATTGAAGTTATTTTGTACATGCGATCGATTTTTATTGCAGGATGAAATCAAGGAAGTAAGAGCTCGTTCCAAGAGACCGGATGCTCCTCCGCCTGATGACTTCAGACAAATAGAAATCATGCCGACCATAGAAGAACTGACGGTTAACCAGAAACCGTACCTGAGGGCTAACATAATCGACGGTGCATACGAAAATGTGGATCACTACCTCGATGTACAATTTCGTCTGCTGAGAGAAGATTTTATCTGCCCTCTGAGGAAAGGTATCATCGGCTACCTGGATAATCCTGCAGCAAAACGGTTTGAAAATATAAGGTAAATATATTTCCATTTCAACCCATAAAGTACTGGCCGCCTACTTGCTTCCTATTATCTTTTGCCAGGCTTTTTCGTTATGTATGGATACTACATATATAATAGGTAATCCAGACGAAAATATTATTTTTTTCATACTGACATCTGATCATCAGTTGTGTCTCAACAATCGTTCTGATAATACGTAATACTTATTGCATAACCCATCGGTCGAAAAACATCTGGAAAACGTTTCATTGCACAATTTATTTTTCAAAGGATTTTTTGCCGAACAAGCAGTTTATACAAAGTAAAATAATACAACGACTGCAACTTTAAATAAAATTGTGATACGCTCGGAGAATCTCTAACGGTTTGTCTATGCCAGAGGTGGTTTAAAAAAATTTAAAGTGGAAATTTTAGTTTAGCAAATAAAGCTCAAAGTGAAAGTGGATAACGATGTACTGGATGCTGAATTTCAATCAAATCCCGCACAAACTGTACAAGAATTAAGGCGACTCAGTAGGATTGCAAAACTTAAATTTGACCTACAGCATAAATATTGCACTGACTTAAATAAGTAACCACCACAATACGTATTTTTACAGTATCAAAACAAGCAAAACATTTGTATATTTCATTACAAAAATAGCAATACCACCTAACACACGGATGGATATTTAGACAGTAATAAGGGTTTTTCATATAAAACAATTTGTTATTGACGAAAATCAGTAAGTACTTTTTTTATCTTCGTAGCAAAGACTGACAGTCTAATTTACTTCCCCAAATATCTGTTGCAAAAATTATATGTAACTGAAACAATGCGTTAATTATATATACCGTGAAAATGACTTATAATGCTACATATGAGTTATTGATAGCAACAGTAAGCCATCGTATTTAATAAATGTAAATCAGAGACGGTGTTTTGTCAAACGAAATAATAAAAGAAATAAACAAGATAAACCATACAATACAAATTTCTCAAACTTTCTCTAATATATTGAAAGAATTTGTTTTTATTTTTAATTTTGTATAACCTATTTGTTATGATATTGATTTTAATATGAATACAGTTAAAAACATTCTGTTGAATAAAAAATATTGACATAATAAGATTAAAATGGAAAAAGTATTGAGTTCTAAAATAAATATAAATTTCAGTTGATAGTTATTTCTGGTTCACGCCATAGTTCTGACAGTGGATTTTCCGAAAATTATATTAACTATGTCTTATATTTCTTGTTGGACATCTAAGCTATCTTGGAGGATATTTGTAATCATTTTCAAAAAAAAAAAAAATATATACTGAATTCACGGAATAAAAACATGTTTGCTATCAGAAAACTTAGTTATTCCACTGATTACTTAGAATAAAGGTAAATTTCATTAACTAATAATAGCTTTAAGATAGTTGGTATGAAGACGCTTCTCGAAAAAGCCAAAAACGTGTTACAATTTGTAAACAATTAGTGGAATGACAAAGTTTATTTGTTATAAAATGATTTTGTCTTTAGTGAATGCCGAAACTATCGAAAATATTCATAATCCATGCATGTCTTTAAAGTCATAACCAAATGTTATGATGTGTTTATTTTTTCTTCAAGTTTTTATATAGCCTAACACTAATTCAATAAGGAAGAAACTAAATGAATAGTATGCCTGATCAAAAAAAGTTATTTGTATAATTTATATCAATTGCATAAATATATTCGTATTTTTGTATAATGTTTGGGAACTTTTTCTCTCTCGCCAATATACAAGTTCGACATTCAGGGCTGTGACAAAAAAACATAATACTAATAATATTAAAAGTAATTCAAACCATGTGATTGATTTGAATATTAATGTATTGTAGGTATAATATTGTTACATAATTTGGTAAGTTATCGAAAAAATATGGTTTTCAATCATTTAATATAATAGATAAATTAAAGTCGTTAAGTTATATCGGCTGCATCGGACTAACTTTGTTGGGTGGTACAAAAAATGACTTAAATGTATGAATTAATATATTTCACAAGTTTATTATGTATCCATACATATGTATATATATTTGTCATATATCAATTTCAAATATTTTCTAGCTTTCTGTTTTATTCAATTATAACTTTAAAAAAACAAGTTTGACGGTAGAAAAATGTATTCAATTAAAAAAACCAGGGCTGTGGAGTCGGAGTCGCGGTATTTTGGCCGGAGTCGTGAAAAATGAGCGGCTCGATTTTTTTTTGAAAAATATATTTAATGATGTGTATGTAAACAAAATAGTCAAAAGAATTAACATTTCATACTTGGCTGACTAAAGACGATCTGATGGTACACGTATATATAAGTTAAAATGAAATTATTGAAAAAATTCCTAATAAAAACTCTACGTTGCAAAAAAACATAGTTTACCATCTGTATGATTCTTAAAAAATATTTACTGTTAATATCTTACCTTATCCAATAATTTTTAAGTTTTTTTTCGATTTAGATGACGAACTTTGTTTTTTTAGCAAAAATCTTTTGAAATATAGAAATGATTCAAAACTACTAATGTGAAAAATCTTTTTATTCAACTACTGCTACTATTATATTGAATAGAATCTCTTTTTAAAAGCATTGCCAAATAAATATTTCAAAATGCTTATCCATTAAGCTAAATACTGGTCTTTAAAATAATCGCTATTGGAAAAGACATTATTGTATTATAAATAATAATATTATTTGTAAGCGCATTGAGCAACCCTAACCGCTATTTTGATACATTTCTTCGATTCATTTGTATGACCAGTGTTTTAAGTTAATGCAGAGTAATATGTGGCACGTGCACTCAGTACGAACGTCTTTCTCACACTGACTGGGTCTGCGAAATTTACGGCAAGAAAAACACATCCCCGAAAAATAGTTATTATTTATTGGTATGACAATTTTTAAATTTTTTTTTGCTTTTAAATGTAAACAATAAAATGTTTTATTATTCCAATTTTTTTTAGAAGTATTTATGATCCAATTATGCTTTAAAAATCAGTCAGAAAAAGTGGGAAAAATGGTACATTTCAAATAGATGTACAATCATTATATTACATAAATTGGAAATTCTGCTCAAATCACTTTCTTAAACAAACCTTTATCTGCATTTCTTTCCAAGACATTAAACTTCGGTATCTTACAATAAACCCTAAAAATGATCAAAACGAAAGCAGTTGAAAAATTCTGTGTGAACTTTTTGCCTTTTATTCTTGAAAATATGACTATTTTCATGAAAAAAAAAATGTAATAGTGTAAAAAAGCGTTTGGAAAATGTAATATTTGAAAAAAAATAATTTTTAAGTGAACGGTTCACGAGATTTCGTCGATGGCAAACGATCGATTTACTCTGTTTTCAGGCGTAAAGGTACTATATCCTCTTAACAGACAAACTCGAATATGTCCGGAGTAAAAACACATGATGACCATGGATGAAAACGGCGTGTCAGGTGCTGTATGACAAAACTGGCGAGATCAGAGCTGTGTGCGTGACCTCAAAAATCAAATATGAACTTAGTTGGCAAACAATTCTCCACCCACCTTATTCTCCTAAAAAACGACATTTTCGAACAAATGACCTAATAATTATATCATTAGTGATATCAATTTAAGTTTATTATTTGTTTGAATGAAATTAAATTTAAATATTTGGAAAACATATGCAGATATTTAGTACCATATGGCCCACAGATAAAGTCAACAAAGAACTAGGCCCTCATTGGAAGTGAAATCTTATAGATAAATCTGAAAATAACTTTATCTTTGAATATATAATATTGTATAATTTATTTATCTACCTTGGAAGTATCTGGAAATTATTTATCTAAAATGGCATATCGATCAATTCTGGATAGTATACTCACCTTTTCTCTTTTAAAATATATTCACTTTTATACTTCCACGGCGGTCGTCGTCACCTTATATTACAATTCAATGTCCCCTAATTGCAGAGTACAATTTTTTTAGTAGATCGTTGACATTTTACAATCATATTATTTACTGAAAAGCATTTTTTTTCCTTGATAGTAGATATTTTGTTTTAACCAGAAGCTATATTTAGTTTATTTACTATACACTATTTTTAAAATATAATATATACACTAATTATTAAATGTCTTCCTGGATACTTTTAATGTCCCATTAATTACAAATCCGTTTTCAAATTGAATCGTTTCAGGGTTTATAAGAATGTCCTCCTCAATGGATTGACAGTGATGCGAGGAGGAGGCATGGGAATGGTCGTTGTCTTCAAACAGAACTCGGGCAACGAGAGTGCAAAGAAAAAAAAGTCCGAAAGTAAGAAGAGCATGGCCAATGCCAAAAGGTTTATGTTCGGCTCTCTTGTCTGCTTCACTGATGATGAATTCAAAACAATATATTTTGCCACCGTCAGCGATAGGGACAAGATTGCAGATGGAGAGGTATGCTTCTAAAACATTATTAACATTAATCCGATGCTGGCATCGGAGAATTTTCATTAGCTCTCTAATGTACTGGAATATTGTTTATATTCTCGATTGAACGATTAAAGTTCATGTGTTCAATGTATCCAGCATCAATCGTTTTATCATACTATTATTGCGGAGTGTTGGAGATCTGCACAGGTCCGGGCCCGGGTTCGGGGGGGGTAAACGCAATTGAGATTCGGGCAAAAGAGAAATAAGCAGTGGTAAAATACAGTTTACAAATGAAATGATAATATAGAAACTTCAGTGAATCTCAGAATATCTGATACTGTGAGGTTTTTGTCTTATCTGAACATAACAAAGTTGTGTCGTTAATTTCATATGCCATTGATATAAATATAATAGTCGCCCGCTGTGGTCTAGTTAGTTAGAGCTTGCTCTACTGACCAGGTGAGTCTGGGTTCGATTCCCAGTAAGCTCAATGTCGAATTTAGATTTTTTAAATTTGAGACCTAAGACATGGCTGTTTGTGATGTCAATTTACCTCGAGTTTATCTCGACTGACTTACAATACAAAAATTCTCTCTCTTCAACTTAAAAATATTTGGCGCATTGGCATTAGCTGTAATAACAAATATTGTTTTTTAAATTAAATTGAAACAAAAAATGTAAAATAATTTAATGCCTCAATCTTTCAATTTTCGCTATTGCGTTGTTAACTTGTATAACATTATGGTATGACATTTATTGAATACTAGCTGTAAGCCCGTTGCCCAGCAACGTGAGATTTTTGTTGCATAGTATTAATTTTAATTTTATTTTATGGTATTTTATTTTATTTTATTTTATTTTATTTTATTTCATTTAATTTTTATTTATTTTATTTTTATAGTTACCAGAAATTTCGTAAATTATTTAATTTTTGGAATAATGTTTATGTTTGCTAACAACCATTTTTCGTAGTAGCAGAAATATCGTAAAATATTTAATTTTTGGAGTAATGTTTAAGTTTGCTAACAACCATTTTTCGTAGAAGCATAAATTTCGTAAAATATTCAATTTTTGGAATAATGTTTAAGTTTGCTAACAACCATTTTTCGTAGTAGCAGAAATTTCGTGAATTATTGAATTTTTGGAATAAAGTTCAAGTTTGCTAACAACCATTTTTCGTAGTAGCCGAAATATCGTAAATTATTAAATTTTTGGAATAAAGTTTAAGTTTGCTAACAACCATTTGTCGTAGTAGCCGAAATATCGTAAATTATTGAATTTTTGGAATAAAGTTCAAGTTTGCTAACAACCATTTTTCGTAGGAGCAGAAATTTAGTAAATTATTTAATATTTGGAATAATGTTCAAGTTTGCTAACAACCATTTTTCGTAGTAGCAGAAATTTCGTAAATTATTGAATTTTTGGAATAAAGTTCAAGTTTGCTAACAACCATTTTTCGTAGGAGCAGAAATTTAGTAAATTATTTAATATTTGGAATAATGTTCAAGTTTGCTAACAACCATTTTTCGTAGTAGCAGAAATTTCGTAAATTATTTAATATTTGGAATAATGTTCAAGTTTGCTAACAACCATTTTTCGTAGTAGCCGAAATTTCGTAAATTATTTAATATTTGAAATAATGTTTGAGTTTGCTAACAACCATTTTTCGTAGGAGCAGAAATTTCGTAAATTATTTAATATTTGAAATAATGTTTGAGTTTGCTAACAACCATTTTTCGTAGGAGCAGAAATTTAGTAAATTATTTAGTATTTGGAATAATGTTCAAGTTTGCTAACAACCATTTTTCGTAGTAGCAGAAATTTCGTAAATTATTGAATTTTTGGAATAATGTTCAAGTTTGCTAACAACCATTTTTCGTAGGAGCAGAAATTTCGTAAATTATTTAATATTTGGAATAATGTTCAAGTTTGCTAACAACCATTTTTCGTAGGAGCAGAAATTTCGTAAATTATTTAATTTTTGGAATAAAGTTCAAGTTTGCTAACAACCATTTTTCGTAGGAGCAGAAATTTAGTAAATTATTTAATATTTGGAATAATGTTCAAGTTTGCTAACAACCATTTTTCGTAGTAGCAGAAATTTCGTAAATTATTTAATATTTGGAATAATGTTCAAGTTTGCTAACAACCATTTTTCGTAGTAGCCGAAATTTCGTAAATTATTTAATATTTGAAATAATGTTTGAGTTTGCTAACAACCATTTTTCGTAGGAGCAGAAATTTCGTAAATTATTTAATATTTGAAATAATGTTTGAGTTTGCTAACAACCATTTTTCGTAGGAGCAGAAATTTAGTAAATTATTTAGTATTTGGAATAATGTTCAAGTTTGCTAACAACCATTTTTCGTAGTAGCAGAAATTTCGTAAATTATTGAATTTTTGGAATAATGTTCAAGTTTGCTAACAACCATTTTTCGTAGAAGCAGAAATTTCGTAAATTATTTAATATTTGGAATAATGTTCAAGTTTGCTAACAACCATTTTTCGTAGGAGTAGAAATTTTGTAAAATATTTAATATTTGAAATAATGTTTAAGTTTGCTAACAACCATTTTTCGTAGTAGCCGAAATTTCGTAAATTATTTAATATTTAGAATAATGTTCATGTTTGCTAACAACCATTTTTCGTAGGAGTAGAAATTTCGTAAAATATTTAATATTTGAAATAATGTTTAAGTTTGCTAACAACCATTTTTCGTAGTAGCCGAAATATCGTAAATTATTGAATTTTTGGAATAAAGTTTAAGTTTGCTAACAACCATTTTTCGTAATAGCCGAAATATCGTAAATTATTGAATTTTCGGAATAAAGTTCAAGTTTGCTAACAACCATTTTTCGTAGGAGCAGAAATTTAGTAAATTATTTAATATTTGGAATAATGTTCAAGTTTGCTAACAACCATTTTTCTTTGGAGCAGAAATATCGTAAATTATTAAATTTTTGGAATAAAGTTTAAGTTTGCTAACAACCATTTGTCGTAGTAGCCGAAATATCGTAAATTATTGAATTTTTGGAATAAAGTTCAAGTTTGCTAACAACCATTTTTCGTAGGAGCAGAAATTTAGTAAATTATTTAATATTTGGAATAATGTTCAAGTTTGCTAACAACCATTTTTCGTAGTAGCAGAAATTTCGTAAATTATTGAATTTTTGGAATAATGTTCAAGTTTGCTAACAACCATTTTTCGTAGGAGCAGAAATTTCGTAAATTATTTAATATTTGGAATAATGTTCAAGTTTGCTAACAACCATTTTTCGTAGGAGCAGAAATTTCGTAAATGATTTAATATTTGGAATAATGTTCAAGTTTGCTAACAACCATTTTTCGTAGGAGCAGAAATTACGTAAATTATTTAATATTTGGAATAATGTTCAAGTTTGCTAACAACCATTTTTCGTAGTAGCAGAAATTTCGTGAATTATCGAATTTTCGCAGTAGTAGCAGAACAGATGTCGTAAATTTTTTAATTTTGTGACATCAGTACGCACACATTTGTTGGTTGTGATTTGTGGGTTGTGATTTGTGATTATTTTATCGACTATTAATATATAGATTTTTCAGATAACGGTTACGATGGATGAATATTTTGATGCGGTCCAAATAAACAAAACCAAGTTTTTGATGGTCGAGAGTGAAGTTTACTTCTTACCATATTATTATGTTTTGAAGGCTTTGCAACGACCCAGTTTGGCAAATTTCTTTCCAATGGAGAAATATATTGTCAATGTTGACGTAAGTATTAAATTTCAAATGAAATGGACAGTAGTTTTGTAATTTTACTGGACTTATCCGGTTAGTGAGTATCTTCAATATATGCCTCAATGTTAATACATCAGCCTAAAATGGGGGTAAAAACGTGCCATCACATCATTTCATAAGAAGGATTCAGTGTGAAAGCGTTGTCTCATTCGCCTGATCTTTTTTTAAAGCTCGTGCATTTTAGTGTTGACTTGTTATCATTTGTTCCACGTGGACCCCGGTTGAGAAACGCTGATCTAGAGAACTGGAAGTAGTCAGACAATTTATTATAATATCTGAATAGGCATCGATCATAAATTACTAACCGCACTTGAGAAATTCATTTTTTGAACATAATTCAAAAAATTCTTCTGTAAAATTTATAAATTGTACTAGAGCACATCACAAATAAATAAGTAAGTGGATTTTTAAGAATTAAATATTTATTTTGGCATTATTTGAAGATTTTCCGCATTATCGGTTTCTCGCATTGTTCGTTTGTTTATAACGTTCCCTTGAAAAACGTGGAATTGAGGGGTTTCACTGTACAACTAAAAATAATCAAAACTCTAAATTGAATCTATTCATTATAGTAATCAAATTATTTTAACGTAATCGGTTAGCTGTTGTACTTATAAATGGAAGACAAAATGGGGCATTGTTTTTTCGTGCAGAGTATAAGAGTTGAAGGATTGAACAGCTCCTTTCTTCAAAAAATTATTTAAACAGTAGTGTTTGTCAAACTTTCTTACAAAATTATATCCATAATATAGGGATCATCTTTTATCGTTGAATTTTATAAATATCTCCATAAGGAGAAATATGTATATATTTTTTTGCTTTTGTTAAATAATTGATATTTAATACAATGCTGTTTTCGACAACTCGAGACTGCTGCCTTTCAACTTACTAATCTGCTGTTAAATAATTTATAGCAAAATTATTTACTAGTAAAGTTATAACAGGTTAATCAATTATTTTTTATATATTATTTCAGCCTAACGTACATCATCCGGAATATCTCAATGCTACGAGCAGATATAGGATTTGCAATGGTGCATTTGTACCTATTTTACATGAACAATTATGGCCGCATGTTGATGAAGTAGGCTTGGATGAAACCCAGTATGCCGCTTATAAAATGGCATTGACGAAAGAGTTTGTCACTATTCAAGGACCCCCCCGGAACGGGGAAGACGTTTGTCGGTCTCAAAGTCGCCAAAACTCTCCTCCAGAATGAGGCGTCGTTGGGGAGACCCATATTAGTGGTGTGTTACACGAACCATGCCCTAGATCAGTTCTTGGAGGGACTTTTGGAGGTGACTGACAATCTCGTGCGCATCGGTGGTCAGTCTAAAAATGAGGCACTTCAGGAATTTAATTTACAATATTTACGAAAGCAACAGAAGAAACAAAGATTTAAAGGAGAATTTTATAAACTGACACAAAATGTGGGCAAATTGCGACACAGGATAAATTTGATTCAATCTCGAAGTATGATCGTGGATCTTGCTAAATTCAACTATGCTTTAGACATTGATATAGTTCAGTTTTTAAAGCCGTTCAATATAGAAAATAACAGATTTCCTGTTGTGAATTGGTTGTTGATGTCTGACATGGTTCAAGACGCAGCTAACCTCAAAATCAATTATGAAGGATCTAAAGTTTGTATCGATGATGAATCTGATGATGACTTCATTGACTCTGACAGCGAAGACGACCGGCGAAGGCGTCTAGATCTAGAAGATGAAGATTTTCAAATTCCTGATGTTAGGAATGTTAATTTTTTTTCCGCGGAAACATTGACCGACGAGATAAAGCAAACATTAAATATAGTTAAAACCAGCACAAACGGTGAAGATATAGACCGAGCCAATATGCAAGCTGCGATTCTAAGAAATCAAAAGGATTTTTTGACGGTTAGTTTTTGATACTTTTTAACTGTTTTTATTTTTTTTTTCCAACCACTATCGCTTGATCACTAATCCTTACACTTCCTTGCATGAACTATGACTATAATTTCCACCTTTATGTGGATATTCCATTATATAACAATTTTTAAATTGTTAACATTGATCTTTCAATGGTTGTTTTTTCTACATATTGCATGTGTTTTATCGCTTGCCACCCGTGACACGTTGTTTGAGCAGATATTGTTTTTGAACCTTTGTAAAAGTTTGCTCTGTGCGTTGTTTACACATGCTCTTTACTTTGCAAAGTGATGAATTGCATCTTAAGAATGAATCTTAATCTTAAGAATCGAATCTTAAGAATCAGCCATAAGAAAAGCGCAGCGAGCAACCGTCTGATTTCAATCCAAACCAATACCAACGCTTTCCCTGTATGATTGAATAGACTTGCAGAGACTGCTTAAATCTCTAGTAAATTTGCAATCAATAAGGCTCAAAACATAAAATTCATGCTTTAGTTTCCGCGCTCTCTGGGATTACTGTTAGTAAAAAAAAAAAGTTAACTATATCTGAAATATAGACTACCATAATTAACCTGTAGACTATTTTTAACACTCAAGCACCCGGCAGTTTCGTGACAAAGTTACGCTTAAACCCGCACATTTCGCACATGCAGCCGGATTCACGTGTTTTTATTTAAAAAATCATATATTTTAATTTAATCGACATATTTCTTTAAAACAAAAAGGGCCCGGAAGCAAAGAGCCGTACCTATGAAAATAAACAATGAATGGTCTTGTGAACGAGTAGGTGACGCGATAAAAATGCATAATTTCACTGATGTTGACATCATTGAAAAGAACCGAAAATAATAAAAATTTGACACGCGTAATTAAAGTAAATGCCCATAAACATTGGAAGCAATAAATTATGACCCTTAATTGTTTGATTTTTACGGCATCCAGAAAATCTCAAACTGTGTAACATTTGTTTGCGTTGACGTATTATATGTACTTTTTTAACGAAATCATTTTTCAAAATACATAAGATCAAAACTATATACTAACAACACTGTCACTTTTACTTATAAATTACGCAATAAATCAATTAAATTTTCTTGTATGTCATGCATGAAACATTCACCCATCGTCTTGCAAGCCAACCCAATATTTAGCAAGTTGCTATAAAAAACGTTTAAAATTTATTTTGCCGATGACAAACTTGGCAAACACAAAAAAATGATTAAACATAGCACAAATAAGTAAAAAACGACACTTTCTTGTCGATTTTTCATAGACAAAAAATATTTTTAAAGAAAAAAATGCAAAAATTGAAATATTTTTTTAAATTACTTCTTCAATCACACTTATATTTTTTACATTTTTTTAAATTTCAAAGACTGAATGTCATAAAACACGAGCAGAAAATATATCGCGATCACAGAAACGAGAATGCGTTGTCTTCGACCAACACAAATGCACTAAAATATTTAAATAATATTACAGAATATAAAACGAACAGCAGTAAGTTAAGTCTAATAAAAGTAAAAGTCAACTTGTAAAATATTTTAATTTTAAGTATTCTAAACTAAAAAATATTTTATTTCAAATGTCATTTTCACCCATAAATAATAAGGTAAATCGACACAAAAAAAATACACATACGCAGCAAACCCTCTTGAGTAGCATAAAAAAACAAAAACCCGAAATAAATTAGTTTTGCCTTAACGGATACCGATTACACGCCTGCGTGTGTAAACCGGCGCTAGCACAGGGTCGGGGCTTAACGGATGACGACCATTTCCGCGTTAGTGCGGGGCAGGGGTCTTGAGTGTTAACATGGCAATTGTTACCTTTTTCTAATGGATATATTTAATGCATATTTAAAGCATATACATATATGCTTACAGACAGACACTACTGTGTTAATTAAAAATACGTCTGTCTAATGCAGGGATGGCGAACCTATGGCACGTTTGAGAATTTGGATGGCACGCGTACGATTACCAAGTTCAAATAATTTAATTTTTAAGTTTAAAAAAAAAAAATTTTTGGTTAAATAATCTGTGAATTATCAATTTATTCAGTTTTATTAGTTTTCAAATGTTACCCAAGAAAAACGACTATCTTTTAAAAAAATATTTTTCTATTTTGTTTAAAAAGAATACTGCTTGGGCACGCCACACAATCGAGAAATAATATTTGAGGATTTTTGGCATGTGTAACCAAAAAGGTTCGCCATCACTTGTCTTATGGTTAAACCAAATATAAAATAAACTTCCACAAAGTTACTGCCAAATCCATCGAAAGTGTTAAAACAAATATTTTGACAGTCACTGTGTGGCACAAAAAGATATTGTATAAATGAAGCCATTTTATTATTATTTCATAATTTCGACATACAGAATGAGTATATCTTTTCAAAACCTCTATTTTAAACCAAACTGCCAGTTGGTCATGTTTGTATCCTTTGACGGGTGAAATATTGTTATCGTCGAAGTATTCAGATGAACAAAAAAAATGTTATAATATGTGTAATAATAGTATAAATCAGCGGTTCCTAACCTATGGATCGCGACCCAAAATTGGGTTGGTTTGCATTTTTATCATTAGTGGGTTGCGAGATATTCTCAGTAAAACAATATTATTGCCAGCATTTACATTCTTGCTGCCTAAGATAACATAATGGTCTCTTCAAGCTTATCCAAAGCCAATGTTCGCATAATTAAGATCTAATGTACCATAATTACCAATAGTGTTTTTCGTAATATTAAATGTTGCAATATTTTTTTTCCCCCAAATTGGGTCGCAGATGAAAAAGGTTGGGAAACACTGATATAAATAATCTAGATTTACGAAAAAGCTGGTGAATCAAATTGCCATGGGTATAGTATAGTCACCGCTGCTATAATATTTTATAATCACAAAGATAACATATGGGTAATTAAAAAAAAAAACAATTTTCCTTTTCAGATGCAGCTAAACAAGCCGAAGTCTGTGAATCATATTTTCTGCGATCCAAAAACTCATACCGCTTCAAGCTTTAATGTCGAACAGCGATGGGGACTCTACTGGCAATGGATTCAACCAATTCTGCAGTCACTCAACGAGGATTTCTTTAAAAAAATGGTATTGACCTTTTTTTCATTACATTTTCTTTACACACTGAATCTTGGGCACAAATTGTAGACTTCAAGTAAATTGAGCTTTGATTCGTTCATTCGAGACTTACCAATGCTGAACAAAAATACATTTCTTGCGTTTCAATTAAAATTATATTTTTTGTGAGTCACTTTGTTCTCTACCTGCTTTATGCCATTGATACAGCCTTATTAAGCGTGATTTGTGACCATTTTAATATTCCATTAGAGGCGAACAAGACATTCTCCTTCGCTGCAAAGTAAAGGTCCATGTCTGCTTGGAAAAGGGCAGGTCAATATTTAATTCAGATTTCTCCATTACAGAATCAGCATTTTTTCATTTATCGTTAAATAATATAATTAATAATTGTGATTTTGTCACGGTCCGGTTTTCTGGACCCGATTATTCCCTAGCATTTTCATAGAATGTCGCTGGCATGGCTTTAGTATGAAAGAAATCAGAGGGAGATAAGCATATTGTGGGAATACAAATATACTGCATTTTTGCGCGGCGAAATACATCTACAAAAAAAAAAAACTAGGGGTCAAGTTATGACAATTTAATATTTTTGATAACAGTGGTTTTATTGATTGAATTGGCATTCAATTGGTACTACTCCATTATAACAAACTGAAAATATCAAAGTCGTTCCTCTAACATTACAGAAATAGCTTGTTCCACATGTTTTATCAGTTAGGAATAGGGTTGCTTTTTAGAATCTTCAGGCATCCGTGTACGAATATAATGAGATAATATCTTCAATTGTAGAATCCTTGTACTAAATACTTATTTTTATTATATTCAGAATATATTTCATAAGTTATTATAACTTTTATTTTCGGTGATCTTATAAATTATTTTCAGATACCCTACAAGCGAGCCAAAGACAATTATGATGAGCTGCTCTTGGTTAATGATAGAGAAATCTTGATGAATGCTGAAGTTGTCGGGATAACCACAACGGGAGCGGCAAAATTGCAAACCCTTCTGAAATCTTTAGGGTCTCGCATAGGCAAGTATATTTTGCTTGCATCCAATTGAAGAAAATCATACAAATAAATGTGCATACCTACTTCATACATAAATACAGTCAATCCTCTTTATATGCGGTAGATGCGTTTGTGGTAAAAAAAATTGCATAAAAAAAAGACTTGACTTCCATACAAAAAGTGGGGATACGTTCCATGAATTTTAAAAACCGCATAATTTTAAAATTTCTTTGGCCATGTTCGCTCCCTATGTGGAGCATATGGCCGCCACGCGGCACCTCCATGTTTCCCTGTCTCCCGCCAATAGCTTTGCTTCCTCCCATGACATGCCAGCATCCCTCAGTTCCGCTGAGTACATCCTATGGATAGTACCCGACGGACGTCCAGGACGCCGGAACCCCACCGGTCGAAAGAAGAGGCAGGCAGGATTGAGGTTTTCCAGAGGCATCCGCAGCATGTGACCCAGCCAGTTCCAACGTCTCCATAACCACTGACGTGACAGGACGCCGTCTTGTACGCTCCCTTATCTCTGAATTCCTCACAAAATCAAACCACCTCACCCCCATTATCCGACGCAAGCATCTGTTCTCGAAGCTCAGTATACGGTTTTTCCGAGTCTTCGTCAGGTGCCATGATTTGCAACCGTAAAGCATTACTGGCAGAATGCAAGCGTTGAACAAGTGGCATTTGGTTTTTTTTTTAAATTTAATTTTAAATTTTATGTGTACCCGTGATTAATTTTTCAATAACTTTGAAACAGCGATTTAAAAGTTTATGAAAATCGGGGGAAAAACACGACAATAATAACTTCAAAATATTTTTTATGAAAAAATAAAATTATTGGTCATCACTTAAGTAATATTGTCACTGTATGACAATGCCAGGTGCGTTTTGCGTCGGTTCGAAATCATTCTTTTTCGGAAGAAATAGTATGCGCATCAATTTCAAAAGCCCATATGCATGGAATCAGTGTACATCATACAATCGTTGTGTTGGTTTTTTCTATCAATGAAAATAGTGATCAAAGTTTGTTCGGATTATCTTTTTTCGATGATTACTTGTTAATGCGTTTCTTTATACCCATAGACAAGTGTTCCCTGTGCGACAGTGCGAGTGTGCGCGCGCATCAGGGTTGCCAGATTTCTAAAAACACAGATCGGAACATTCACTATTTCGAAGACTTTTATACATGTATACGTCGGGATTATAGAGGGACTTGCAATGCGGGACTCGGGATTTGTCGATTGAACTCGGGACAGTTCCGCTCAAATAGGGATGCCTGGCAACCCTGGCGCGCACACAGCTCGCCGAGCGCGCGCACATACTTTACAACAGAGCGCACAAAAGTTACATCGGCTATACCACCACCAGAATAAATGAATTGACATTTTGTTAATTATTGTCCTTATTAAAAATCAACCTTTTCGTTTAGTAGGTCTAAATACCGTTATGTGGGGCACCAATCTTTCCATTTCTTTTCAAAGTTGCACAGTCAATATCTTTTGCGCACACAATCTTCCGAAAATTAGAGGTAACACTGCCCATGAATACATTTTAAGCTCTCGTTGAAATTTGAATGCGCGTTCAGAATTTGAATAATTTAGAATGAAATGATTCTTAATTTATTGTAAATTTGGAAACCTTCTTGAATTATTTTCGCAGTTAGGGAACTAGAATTTCTTCCAATTCGTCATCGTTTTCTGGTTCTTAGTCTATAGTTAAAGATAAATTTAAAATAATGAGATCATCGTCACTTATCCATAAGTAATTTGTTGATTTTATTTGCACTAAATGTATCAAATCCTTCTCCGACAAGTTCTTGTGCTGAAGTAGTAATTTCAGTTAATATCGCTGATGTTTCAATTCAAAATCGTATTTTTTTCCAAATGTCAGTTGGTGTTAATGATTCATTCTCTATTATATTAAAAATACAACGATATGCGCTCTTTGTATATTGAGTACATTTTTTGAAAATTTGCATTTCTAAAAAACTGCATAACTTCAAAATCGCATAAAAATAGGATTGTCTGTAAATGTACCTCTTCTGTTAAGAATAATTATTGTAAACCATAAAAACAATCAGAATAATCGAACATGCAGTTATGTAAATTTTTTCATTACATTTGCTTAAATGTTAATAGATTCATGAATTATATAGCAAAATTACATTTTAACTTGCCAACAATGTCTCCTGTACTGCTATTCCTGCGTGCATAGCACTTATTTCGGAAGGTCCAAAGTTCAAAACACGTGATTGTATTGAATATTTCAGACGGCTTAAAATAAGTGCTATGCACCTAGGATTCACTACTGGCATATAATAAATTGCACATCGACTTTCCTGTCTTAACACTAACGCGGAAATGGTCGTTATCCGTTAAACCCCGGCCCCGCGCTAGCGCAGGTTTACACATGGGCGTGTAATCGGTATCCGTTAAGGCAAAACTAATTTATTTCAGGTTTTTGTTTTTTATGCTACTCAAGACGGCTTGCTGCGTATGTGTATTTTTTTGTGTCGATTTATCTTATTATTTATGGGTGAAAATCACTTGAAATAACATAAAAAAAGTACATATAATACGTCAACGCAAACAAATATTACACAGTTAGAGATTTTCTGGATGCCGTTAAAATCAAACAATTAAGAGTCATAATTTATTGCTTCACATGTTTATGGGCATTTACTTTAATTACGCATGTCAAATTTTTATTATTTTCGGTTCTTTTCAATGATGTCAACATCAGTGAAATTATGCATTTTTATCGCGTCACCTACTCGTTCACAAGACCATTCATTGTTTATTTTCATAGGTACAGCTCTTTGCTTCCGAGCCTTTTTTGTTTTAAAGAAATGTGTCAATTAAATAAAAAGATATGATTTTTTAAAGAAAAAACGCGCGAATCCGGCTGCATGTGCGAAATGTGCGGGTTTAAGCGTAACTTTGTCGCGAAACTGCCGGTTGCTTGAGTGTTAATTTCATTTTTTGCTAGAACTCCTTTGTAATCCGGTAAAAAAAATGTAATCTGGAAACGGTTTTACCTCTAATGTAATATATAAAAATGAATGTTTGTTCGTTCATACTTTATGGGCTGCCAAGCCGCTGATCCGATTGCAATAAACTTCGACAAACTTTTTGCTTGCACTTCCGGGAAGGTTATAGGCATATTAAAATTAACTTACAGTATTGAAAAAACTAAAATTTTTGTAGATTGTCAATATGTGTATACTGCCGCTCAGAGCGCTGTAAGTAACTTAAAACAAAAATGGCCGCCGTTCAAGTACACTAAAAGCGGACGAAAGCGCACCAGCAGCACAACAGAAAACTGTCAATGTATGGGAATACGAAACAGAAATGGCCGCCGTTCAAACTCGCGGACAGCAGTCTGAAACAAAAATGACGGGTCTCCACACTGGGGCGCAGTCATCCAGGATTAGGTGACATGTTCCTTATGGCTAATGTGCATAAGGAACACGCGTCACCAAAGCGTGGACAACTTCGCGCCAATGTAAAGTGCCCTAATGTTTGACGGGCTTTGGGTTGAATAATATTCAAAGAAAGAAAGAGTTTTTGTTTTTGTTATAATTGTGTTTATTGAATTTCTTTTGGATACACAATATGTTTTATGTTTCTGTCTGGTGTGTATGCAAATAAATCATCAGGTCTTATATATAATCAAATCAATTCAAATTCCTTCAATCACACTCTGATCTATTTGTTGTGTTGACAGATGTAATGGTTGGTGTAAGAATTTTTTCCGTAAACACGTGCATAACAAGCAAATTCATAAAATTTGTGTAAATTTTCAATAACCCAAATTGTACAATATATTGATGTGTTCTGCATTTTGAAACTGAGCACTGCGAGTATATTACATAAAAATTTAAGCGGAGGAATTTTACACGGAAATGAAAAAAATTGGATTTTTTTTTGTGGGGCTCTGCTTGGTGAATAAAAGAAATCAAAATCATTCTTAAAACTGCCCACAGCCATATTTTCAGTTGTATCCGTGCTCCTCAAATATAATTTACCGTATTACATGTTAACTTTGTCTGAAGTATTTTAAAAAGATTTAGCTGTCGCAGTAGATTGGCTGTTGCAATGTGAATACAGTTCAACAAAGATTCTGCAGACGCTTATGTTATGGATAAATTGATGTTCTAATTTAAAAATTGTAAAAAACACCCTGTTATTGGTATTCACGCTTCAATTCAAAGGTGTGGCTTGTAAATAATGTTCTGGGTATGATAATCATGTGATTTCGCAACTGCCCTTTCCCCTTTTAAACCACTGTTTAATTGTTTTTTTTAGTGATTGTTGAAGAAGCTGCCGAAGTAATGGAGAGTCACATTATAGTATCAATGAGTAGAGATTGTGAACATCTCATCATGATAGGTATTTGAAATTGTTTTCCATTTTTTATTTATGATGCGTAGTATAAAACCCATTCAGCTAGCAAAAAAAATCTGCTGAAACACCTAGAAGATTCTTTACTTTCAACTTCAAAGCATTAATTTAAACTTAAACAAATACAAAGACATCAAACCCAATCACTCGAAAGAAAGGAAGCCTTGTTAAGAATTTCACGGAAAACAATAACTTAAACATCATAGTATAGTGAACAAATAAAATTATTAATTTTAATATGAAATTAAAAGCAAATTTTTGTTTTTGGATTTGCAATTTGTTGTTTTCTAAAAAAAAATTAAATCATTAGGCGATCATCAACAACTGAGGCCGGTCGCTGCCACATACCATCTGACCCGTAATTTCAACTTGGACATCTCGCTGTTTGAGCGAATGGTGAAAAACGGGAACCATTGCTATCAACTCGGTGTCCAGCACCGCATGAGACCTGAAATAGCAGCGCTAATAGCCCCTACCATATATCCAAATCTGACAAATCACCCCAGTGTTCATCTCTTTCCCTCAGTCAAAGGAGTGGTCAAAAGTTTGGCTTTTGTGAGCCATGAACATCCTGAAACAATGGTAAATATACTTTATTTTTCCATACTCAATATTACCAAGTCCAAGGTTTACGGTCGACGTTGTTGGTTATAGTTACGGACCTCAAAATTAAGTATCTGATATTAATTAACTATCTACAAAAAAATATTTCCTTGTCTATGTTGATTGTAAGCCAGAGCTAGATATTTTAATAGCTGTTGCAGTTATATCATAAAATACACAATACCTTAGGCACATATTTTATCATATTATAAAATAAACATAATTTTGTGCACACCTGATTTATCAGTTTCTGTTCGAAGCCATGGGTGTTTGTGATGTCCCTCCCACCATTTCCGATCCTCTAACACAATGTCTGCCAAATTTTTTTCCTTTACTGCACAGTGATGAATGGAACTTGTACCGCGGCACGCCAAGATAGGGTATCCTCAATTTGGTATACTTTGACATTTTTAAGGCTTCTTCCACCGCGGCACACCTGGAACTTCTTGCGGTACAGTAGTGTGCCGCGGCACACAGTTTGGCAGACACTGCTCTAACAACTGGGTGTAGCGCAAGCAATTAGTTAACCACTAGTCCTGTTCTAGCCTTATCCTTCTATCCCTACAACTCTCTTTGGATAAGAGAGGTTGAGCGACTGAGTAACAAACAGTTCTTGTAGAAAAACTTCTGTTGGGATACCTACATTAGGAGGCCATATGTCCATATTGGGAGTGGACATGGATAAAAAAAGTCTGAATCAAAGTACATTGTATTGTAAAATTTAAAAAAATATACTTTTTCCAAAACTGATCTCTTATTATTTAGATTGCTGCTGCTGGTATGTCGTTGTCGCGGTGTATCTTTTTCCAAAAAATATTACTAATATTCTTAATTTTGCTCACCAGTCCATAACGCACCATCCTATCTTCATGCCTTCCGTAATATTATAAATTACGAATTTATTGACCTACAACTTGATTTCATTCAACTATTCTTGAAAAGCATGACATAGGGATAGGGTGTGATGGATTATAATTTTTGATTATTTTTGACATAAGACCTATTGAAGTATCGTCAGCGGTATAATACAACTCTTCGAACCGCTAAATAGAGTAATTTGTGTTAGTTTTATTAAAAATAATCATGAAATTCATTCTTAGGAGGAAAGTATTTCGAGTCGTTTCAATACCCACGAGGCAAAGTTTATTCTCTGCTTGGCCAAGTATCTGATCCAACAAGGTTATCAGTCTAACGACATCACCATATTGGCTGCATATTCAGGACAGATGTTCCACTTAAAGAAGGTAAAATCATCTGCAATACTGTTTATATTCATCCTTCTGAAAAAAAGTATGTGACTAGCAACTTAACAGATTAACTACGGGTGATCGCCTATTAAAGGGAAAACAGGCAATATTTTTCATGAAAAACATGCATTACATAATAACTCGTTCTATAATTTAAAATATTCAAGTTTTTTTTTTAATATTATTAACCTGATCCAGGTGGAAACTTGTCATACAAATAAAATGCAGTCTGCAAATAAAAGCAAACCAAATTTAAATATCTTAATGAGTGATATCTATCTAACGCAGTGGTGCGCGCACACCTTGGGGGTTCGAGAAAGTTTTTCCGGGGGGGTGCGGGAGACGTTTCTATTTTTGTATATTAACACTGTAATCGGGCGCTTCAAACAATAGACTAGCCTGTAGCGGGAGTTTTTTTTAGTGATTAGCGCAATAATATATCACATTCTTAAAATCAACACAACTTCTAAACCGAACGATATTTTCGAAATTTTGAAAGAAATCATGTGTGACAATTAATCATTAAAAATAAAATTAGAACATTTCGGAAATTTTACATTTAGAAAAAATGTATCATGTCGGGAGCCGCATTCTACCGACAGTACGCGATAAACGTATTTTGACGCTATCCGCCTATACTGTGTTAAATGTACTACAAATACGTAAATAAATTTTAAAAGCGGTGCGTGAACATATTTTCAGATTCAATGGGGGTGCGGGTTACTAAAAAGCTTTATATCCACTGATCTAACGTAAAGTAATCAGATTCTTATCTAATCAATCAATTCTCTCACATCCTGATTCTCATCCGCCATGTTGACTTCCACAATTTAAAAATTACCAAAATATGTTTTTTGACAAATACACATATTCGTAAATTTAAATTCATTACTTATTTTATCTTCATAACGGATGATTATAATAATTGCCATACCTGGTTTTGGTAAAACCAGTATTACCGAATACAGGATACCGGTAATTTAAAAAATATAACATTTGTAAACCATGCTAATATAAAATTGAAATCTTTTAGGAGCGTGCAAGGTATGCGATTCTATCACGCGTTCGCATCACAGTACTGGACAGCTATCAGGGTGAAGAGAGTAAAATTATTCTCCTCTCTCTAGTGAGGAGCAACCCGGAAAATAACATTGGATTCCTGTCAATTGAGAATCGTGTCTGCGTAGCATTATCCAGAGCAAAAGAAGGTGCGTTTGAATAAACATATAATTTTTTTTTTTGTATAATTCGCTTTGCCATCTACAGTTAGCGCATGAATGTTTTGCGCACCTTGTATTTTAAAATATCGTTTTAAGAGTACAGATGAATTATATCTTTACAAATATCATTACAAATCTGTCTAAGCATGTACCCACATCTTAAATATAAGTATTTTTATGGCTTTTAACATTTGGAATAACTAATAATGAGCTTATGATAACCAGGGTAGAGTAGAATTAACAAATCGTACTACCTGTTCTACGTAAATTCTACTACCTGGCTACCATCAGTTCATTATTAGTTGTTAAAAATTGTATCAAAGGTAAAACCATTTATATTTGAGATGTGGATACATAGTCATATTCGTAATGATATTTATAAAAATATAATTCATTTCTGTTCTTTAAAGACATTTTAAAATACAAAACTGAATTTTCGTAAGCTGCGCGAAACATTCTTGTGCAGACTTTATGTTGACAGACACTTAGGATCCAGGCCCTCTGGGGCGTAAGGTAAACGAAAGTGAAATTGAATTGGTTCCTAGTTAACCTTCAGGTTCCTATGGGGTGCATTTGCATTGCAAAATTCTTCTTATTTCAACCATTCGCTAAATACCAATAATATCTAGCTGATATTTATCTACAATGATACCTCAATGCAATGTAAATGTTACGCGAATTTGTCTGGGGTCACTTTGTACCCCATTTCTCCTCGGTCCTGTTTAAGTGTTGAAGTTTTTAAGAAAGAAATAAAGAAATATATTTCAAGAACAGATAAAAGTGATTCCACTCGTGACAGTGAAGGTCTAACTAGCTACGAATTTGATTACTTCATAATACAGTGGATCCCCTAATTACACTACCCCGAATTACGCGTTGGCTTGGAATATTCGCCCCCCCAATTGAACGGTCGCATTCCATTGTCGTTGCTATGAGACAGACGTCTGTGCGGTTCATACAGTCAAATGTTGGCTAGCGTCTGTGCATTCAACACGTGCCAGGCTATACACGCATAGCCGGGCAGCTATCTATATGTTAGATTTTGGTGCACTTTGCATTTTATCACTTAGTAACTAAATATTTCGTCCATATATTTTTTTTAAAACTAAGGGAAATCTTAGTTTTGCATTTCTCGCGGAAAAAAAAAAATCCTTGATTTTGTATGAGGTTCATTCCCCCAATTACACTACTCCAAATTACACTGTCCTGACCAGTGTAAATGGGGGTTTTACTGTAATATTGAATAATAAAAAATAAAAAAGTATTTTGTAGAATGAATCATCAGAAATTATTTCTTATGAGGAAATTTGCTTTGATTTACGTGTCGTTTGTATTACTGATACAGTTCTGGAATGAATTATGTTCTCAATCTAAGGTCAGACTGAACTGCTTGAATTTTTTCTGTGACACAGCAATGTGTCGAGGCACAGCTAAATTTTTACAGTGACATAATTATTCCACATCAATAAGCTGTGCTTCTTCTGAAGCCAATAAATAATTAACTATTTTTGTTCTAGGGTTTTATATAATAGGTAACATGAGTAACATGATGCATAAAAGCGATCTCTGGAAGGAAATCAACAAGACTCTAATGAAGCAGGATGCCGTTGGAAACAGTCTCACTTTGAAATGTGAAATTCATCTGGACACGTTTACCAAGGTTTGTTCAATATTATATTTTCTTTCACGTAAAGCCATCTGTAATATCAATTTCACAAACAAATACGAGTGTGTTTACACAAAAATTTGTGCAATTTATGTTGCTTGAACTGGAGTTCTCATTCACATACGATAATAAAATTGAAAATATATTTTGCTTTGCGGCTGCCGATATCCGAGATGTAATTAATCTTGTATATAATTACGTCGCAGATCTGGGGGTCGTAAAATATAATATAATTGACAAGATTTATTATCATTTGCAACCAACTTCAGTTCAACCGGCGCATTGTAAAGCCTTGTATAAATTGCTTTCATGTTCGTAATCAAACTGGAGGCCAATCCGGGTAGCAAACCAAAAATGAAGTTAGAGCATCCACTCAATAAGGGAAGGTGACTAAAAAAACTAATCTTTCCGAACGAATTGGCAATAATCGATTGATTTCTCCAGCCGGTCTGTACGTTATCAAGACTCGGCTTAATGTTTTCTATTCTCTTTCCTAGGTTCAAAACGAGAAGGATTTCGATAAGGTTCCGGAGGGTGGCTGCAGTCAGATTTGCGACACACTTCTTAAATGTGGACATCATTGTTTGAGTGTTTGCCACTCGGTGGACAGGGAACACGTAGAATACTTGTGCACGGATAACTGCGAAAGGTAGTGCCTATTTATATATAAAAGTATACGTGAAGAGTGATGTTTCCGAATCTAGTTTATATAGAGTAGAACCTCGATTATCCGGACTAATTGGGGGTGAAGGTAGTCCGGAAAAGGAATAATCCGGATAATCAAAAAAAAAATATAATTGACAGGAAAAGACATGTGCAATCAGTATGAATATTTTTTATCTGTGTTGAATTACATTTAGCTTCAGTATTAACACTTAGGAGTCCGGGCGAACATATGTGTGCATCTCACTTTCAGTGCGCAGGAGTCCGCGCGAACATATCTGTTCGTTTTGCCGAGTGTAAGTTTACACAAAAAAAGGTACTTTGTGTGATGATTTTTTTTCTTCACATTTAACATCAAGGTTGCCAGTGATATTGAAATTGATAATGTCAAACAAATATATTAAAAATATTATTTTTTTTAATCATAAATATAGAAGTAGTTCCACAGTATCACCTAGTAAATAATATTTTTTTTATAACGTTTAACGTTTGGTGTAATATTATTTTCATGGAAAAATGCATCTTTTTTTGTTAGATCTTTTGCTTCGTTTACGTATATAAATATGGGTTAAATTTTCGGATAAGTTTATGTATTGCTTCTTTGGCCGCTTCACAATTCTTTACAAAAAAATAAGTGTTTGTTCTATGGGACTTTTACGAAAGTGAAATGAGTCATGACAATAATTATATAACACAGATCCATTGTCTCAGATTCATTTTACATCTGTATCCTTTTTTTCTTTTGTAGACATTTTGCAACTAATTCTTGTTGGAAAGTCAACCCTAAATTCAAAGAAATGAAATCATTATGTATTTTACTTCGAACAAAGCACCGCTTTTACTCAATATATGTTTGGCTTGCCAATAGCAATAAATTATGTAATTCTTAATGCCCTTTTCGAGACGCTGTTGACAAGGAGCTATTTTTTCTGTAAAGTTTATGGCTCTGCTGTGAAAAAAATGTGACCCTAATGCTTCATAATTATTACACATATGAATGGCCACCATTCATTAATAGCATATACCTGCACCATTCTAACAAAAACAAACGATTCTCAATTTTAAATTAGTGTATATTATTGCAACTCTTTATAGCCATTTCTTACTAAATAACTTTATTTTTAAGTTGTTAAGACTCTTTATATGAAACCCTCGGTTGAGAAACACTGATTTTATCATATTTTTATATGTATAAAACCATACGAACGCTTTTCTGAAAGAAAAAAAAATATACATCAATCGGTTAAATAGTTATCGCAATTTAAACGTGAGCGCAAAAAATGTTCCATTTCCCCAAAATTCGGCCGGCTCCCGCGCATTTTTTAGTATGCAAATCTGCGGACCTATATGTGTTAAATTACTTTTTTTTATTGATAAATGAAATTATTGATTCTTAAAGCAGCTAGCTGTTCTTTTGGAAGCTGCCAAATCGCAAATATTTTGAAGACACATAAGTTGTCCTTAGTTTACACTCTTCTATGCTCTCAGACCTCTCGGATGGCGACATCAAACACTGAAATGTTTCAAAATGTGTATGAAAAATCTCTACCCTCGCAAATCTCTTCTTCGTTTTCTCGACCCTGTTCCTCTGAGGCAGATATTTCATTAAAAATTTGGAAGCCAGGATTGTTCACATTGCAATTCAACCACTCAATTACATCTTCTTTGTCACATTCAGAACATATTGAAATTTGTGCTATTGCTTCCGCAATGTCTCCTATACCAGTGCTTCCCAACCTTTTTCATGCTACGGACCCCTAAAACTGAAAACAATAAACTGCGGACCCCAAAAAAATTTCATACTTTCACAAAGAAAGTTGAAAGAATGAACATTTTCGCGGACCCCCGTGAAAAACCTGCGGACCCCAGGTTGGGAAGCACTGTCCTATACCACTTTCTATTTTTTTTCAAAGTGACACGTCTAAAGATTTCCAATTCACTGTCCATGTCATGTGGCAGATCTTGTGGAAGCTGATAACTGTTTTTTTCATTATTTTCATCTGCTAGCAATAATTGTTGTTAGGATCTGTTTTCTATATTAGCATTTGAATGTTTCTATTACACCCTGATCCATCGGTTGTATTATGAAGTGGCATTTGATGGAAGAAATTTTACCGTAAACATTTTATCGATCTGACTTAAAAAAATTAAAGATGGAACGGCGCGTTGTCTAGTAATAATAATGTTTTTCTTCTTTTATCTATGTAGTTTTTTCATCGTTTAAAATTTTCACCATTCATCCAAGCTTTTTTCTGATGATCATATTCAACCGGAAGACTACTGATGGTATTAGAGCATCTGGGATTCTTTGATTTCCCATTGAAAAACAGTGGAAGTCTTTGTCTGACAAGTCAGCAAATTCGTAAAATTTTTGTTTAAATACAGTAAAAGTCCGTTAATTTGAAATTCAAGGGACCGGATTTCTCAAAAATTGATATATATGTAAAATTGATAAATATACGTGTCACGCGCGCTGAGGGCATGTTCGCTAGGACATGCATAGCGGTCATACGCGGTTAGAAGGTTAAAAAAGTCGCACATTTTGGAATATCTGTGGAAACTGTCTAATCGATACCTTATAGAAGGAACGAGCTAAAAAATTAATAAAAAGCCATCACATTTTTGAAAAATTGTATAATCTGTTAATTCCCAACATTCTTAACCCTTCAAGGACGAGCGTCACCATATGGTCACACAAAACACTGTTGTCTATTGATCCCACTATTCATACTTTTTCTACCTGAATATCGTTGCTTTCGCTCATATTTGGTTAAGAAGGGTACGGACTACAGTTAGTAATCAGCCGTGGGAACAGGAACCGTCTCTAAAAGCACATCTGATTTTTTGAATTTCCGTTTTTTTTAATTTACTTTTTGAAACTGTTAGATATTTTTTTATAAAAACATAAAATTATTTACAGTTATTTTGCTAATATATTTGTTTTGAAATTATGTTGATCTAAAGAGGTCAAATTGTAAATATTTTTAAAAAAATCACGTTTAGCTATATTTCAACCCCGAATGTTTGAAAGCCCATACGGTCACTTTTGTCCTTACTACTGTCCGTACTCAATATTACACCGTAATAAAAGGATGAGCATGACCATATAGTCATGCGGAGTTTCTATACAACGACTTTGCGTTTTTTTTTTTTTTAAATTTTGGATAGGAATAAAAGTTATCCGTGACTTCAATATGGCTTAGAAAATATTTTTTTTATCGGAAAAAGCTCTCGTCTCTGGAGGGTTAATTAAAAAAAAAAAGGTGTTGAGTGGAAAATTATTTTGGAATCTCATAAATTCTCACTTTTTCCAAGTGATGAATCCCTGGGTCCCAAAGTTCTTGTGATTCCCAAAATCCCGGTTTCAAAAGGGGGGTCTGGGATTTAATGCCCTAATATTTATATATATATATGTAAGGAGATATGTTTTCCACCAAAAAATGGAGTGAAATTATGGCATATTATTGATGTTTCTGACCGAATGCTGCCCATGGTTTACATCTGCTGTACATCCATATTTATGAAATGGAGTTCTACCAAGTAAAGCCAATTCAATCGATAAAAAAGGATTTCCTAGTAATTGAAAACGTTAATCGCAGAGAATGTTGAAGCGGTTAATGGCTTCAATATTTGTTCTATTTTTATCATTACAGACAAGTATGTATTTACGGTCACAAGTGCCCTGACGTGTGCTTCAAGGAGTGCGAGCCTTGCAAAGTGTTGGTGGAGCGCCAACTGCCCTGCGGTCATTCAACGATGCTCAGATGTTACACGGATACTAAAAAATATGACTGCAGACATATGGTGCCGGTGGTGTTGGAGCTATGCGGCCACGAGGTGAGCTTAGGGCGTCTGATATTTTGATTGTTTTACAGAATAGGAAAAAAACAATTTATTTGTAGATTTTAACGGTGCACTTTTCCAAAAGAATACTTGCTTTCGATTAAAAAATATAACTTTTAAACCAGAAAGATTTCGACAGAAGTTTCAGTGCATAATATTTTTTATATAACAACATTCTTTTATCAGCTGTTTTTATACTTTTGTATTTTTCAATATAGAAAATCCGGAATTTTATATAATTGCAAACCGAAAGAAAAAAGAAAATATAGTATTTTTTTCGAATTTTATCATAGAACTTATACCCTCCAATTATATAATAACAATCTTGCAAACAAGAAAAAATAGTGAATTTTATTTTTATATTTTCTCAGTGAAGTTTTAAAAAATATATTCTAGGAAAATCGCGGAATAAAAGCGAATGTGTAAAAATATCGAAACATATTATTTTTTAAATAATGTCAAACATTTGTCATGCCACCTCTGAAGAAAATTCCTAACATTTTATCGCATGGTGCATGTATTTTTATGCCAATGTGAGGTGTATGAAAAGACTCGCTGGTGAGTCATCTGTAATTTTACGAAGGTATTAAGGACTCACCAGTGATCCGTGATCAATGAGTTAATGACAGTGTGTTGAATATGACTAAATTTGAGTGTTGAAATGTGAGTACCGCATTCTAAAATAGTTTGGCGGTACCCAGCAGGCTACGAATTTCTTCTTTTTTAAAAATACATTGCAAGTACATATATCATAAAGATTTACCAAATAAATTTGGTATTTGGGCTGCCATTTAATAATGAAAAAAAAATTATAAAGTTTTCACCAAACGTCAAGGTTGCCACATAACTGATCATAGAACATTCGCAAACTTAATTATATTAAATATATATTATACTTAATTTTAAAGTATACAAAATGACATCTAAATCATGATTCAACTGAAGTGTACAAGCAGTGATGCATTGCCCAACTCTTCATAGCGGCGTGTTTTGATTCCCCAATGTATAGATGCATAAGTGTGTTTCCTATGGGTATCCCAGGTGCATGAAACAAAGATAGAAGGTTACATAATATTGTTGGGTATTAAGTGTAATCATCATAACATTTAAGAACAATTTGAGAGCACCGAAGTTCAATCGGCAGTTTCGTCTCTTCTGAATATGATAATATAATTACAACATTGAAATAAAATTAATATGCGAGATATACATTTAATTCTGATTATATTTATACTTATAAATAATTTGCTTTTTATCTAAAATATCGTTTCTACAAAAAGTTACATTTTCTGAAATCTTATATTGTTTCTCCCTTAAATCTTAAATTGTTACCCAAGTCGACGAACTGTGGAATCTGTGGAACTGTGGTTCTTAGTGGAATGGCTTTATAAAACATTAAAAAAAAATTAAACAATTTTTTATAAATACAACTGTTTCAATCATTTGTTCGTTTGTTAACTTGTCAATTTGCTGGTGAGGTAATTAGGAGCCAGAACTTGAGCATCATCGAAACATTTGTATTTTGTATCACAACATTAAAAGCAATCAGCCAAATGAATCCACTTCAATATCCGAGACTAACATGGCTAAGATATTTTTCTATTTACACTCGAGTACTGCAAAGCATCCGGTGAATCCGTTTGGGGTTATAACAAATATTATTTATAGATTGTCTTTGAATTTCTTACAAAACTTTCAGACCAAGAAGCAGTGTCACGTCAATCCCAATGAAGTGGAATGCCCAGCAAAATGTATCGACCGACTGCCTTGCGGCCACTCCTGCACTCAACTGTGCCACAAAGATAGGGATCCTGACCATCTCGATGTAAGTGGAAATTATGAACATTAACCTGTGGACCAGTGAGCTATTTTCTCGATTAATTCGATTAATTTAACAAATATTTAAAAAAAATTACTGTTCTTAAAAATGTGTATGCAAAATCTGTGACAGATGTATGTAGTAGCCATATATGAAGAATTACCGATGATGCAATGAAAAATACGATAATCGGAAAATATAACAGATGGCGCAGCACTCTGCTGCAACTATGCGGTAATATTGCTGAAAGAGTCTATAATTTTTTTCAATCATTTGAATAAGTCGATGACTTTATGGAAAAACCGAAATCAAATAATATTTTATAACCACAAAGCAACAGTGAGATAATGTGAAAAATTTTTAGATACCGATTTTAAGATACCTTTCTGATGAAACACTGAAATATTTTGATTTAAAAAGAAAAAACTTTATTTAAAAGAAAAATTTTACTTTTACAATTATTTATATTGCCCTGTAACTTCAAAACATCAGCGAGATTAGTAAAATAACTGCATAATAGTATACAAAAAACCTACTATTATCGTGAAAAGACACTAAATAACACCATAATTCACTGTTTAAAAAGTACAACACAAACGTAAAGTTCGATTACCTCGAAACAAGTATTTTCAATTTATCCCACTGTTGCTTTAGGGTAGCGAATGTGAACCAAAATATATGTGTCAATTATTGTTTCATGTCCAACCGAGCTAATTTTAGATGTTTATTACAGTTCTTGTGCAATGAGGATTGCCCCAGATTGAATAAAGGTTGCGTCAATGAACATACATGCAAGAAGAGATGCTACGAAGATTGTAATCAATGCACAATTCTGGTAAAACTATAATTTTATATATCGTTTGTTGTTAACCCTTTTGGCCTAAGCCATTTTTAGGAGTATATGCAAAAAAACTCAAAGCTATTTTCATGAAAAAATAGTATATACTTAGGTTTTAAAAAATATGTTTTATTTTAAACAGAAAAAAATTAGGACATATTAGATGAAGGAATATATTTTTAGAGAAAGAAATCAATAATTTTTAATATTTACTTACATAAAAAAAAACCAAAACTGTATTTCAAAGCCAAACTCCATCCTCAAATTATACAATTGGTATGTCAAACGTCCATATACAATCTAACTATGTGATATTCCTGTCTGAAAACAAAAAAAAACCTTTAATTTCCCATTTACTAGAAGAAAAAAAATATACAACGTTTTACGATGCTTTCAAATTTAGAACGGGTATTGAGATAAATTGGGCTATTTCGAGTGCTTTCATTTTCTGGACAAGGAATGCTGATTTTTTTCATAAGGTTTGTCAGCAGGTATAATTTGTCAAAGGGCGCTGCACCGTTCGACCGAATCCCACCATAGTATTCGTCAACGAAGGCAACTTGCTAGCTATCAATATTGAATTTTGTAAATAAAAAATTAGGGTACCTGCATACAATCCTGAACTCAAAATATAACTGTTTAAAAAACTGAATATAAAAAATAATAATTCGAAAACTAGTTTATTTTAATGATAAAACGTTTCTCTGGTGGCTTTTTTTGTTTCACGATGTTTCCTTTCTCATTATATCGTTTATGATACATCAGAGTATGCGCCGATAGATCTTGAGGCGCTCTGAGGCTAAGAGGGTTAAAACACAAGAATGTAATGTTAATTGCCGTGAACTGAGTATCATCATTTGAAGCAAGCCACGGCTGATGTTTTTGATTATGTTTCAACATTAAAACTTGAAAATACGCAACGTGTCTTTCGTAGTAGTTTTGTGGGTCAGAAAGCATTTTACTTCATTTATGTAACTTTAAGTCTATAAACAATAGTATTTATTTACTTTCACTAAAAGAGAATTCGTGAATGGCAGAATCTATAAATAATAAACCTATATTTAAACATTCTTCTTTTCTTTGGTTTCTTAAACATAAAGAAACTAACTTAAAATAATCTCGGTCAATATAGGTATTTTCACTTTGCTTATTAGATTGCAACCTGCATCAGAAAACAGAAGAGAATTAAGTAGTAACTCTGTTGTGATTGTTTCGATGGAGAACGAAATTTAAATAATTCACTAGAAATGATTAGATTGAAGATGAACAATCAGAATTCATATAAGTAAATTTTGTGTATGTAACATTTTATTTTGCTTTCATCATGTTACTGTAACAAGGTTTTCACCCGTTCTCATATTCATTGATGTGGCATGTAGGATATTGCTGAAGACCTATAAAATAATATTTATTTCTTTATCATAACATTTCAGGTCATTAAAAAGAGGGACGGGTGTCCGCACAAAGATAAAGTCGAATGTCAAACTGACGTCAACTTGAAGCCCTGTAAGAATAAGTGCTCCCGCCGCATGCCTTGCGGTCATTTCTGCAAGCAATTGTGCTTTGAACAGTGCACCGATTGTAGAGTCATGGTGAGATAAATAAACTTCACATTTTTTTTACTGTCCAGTTGAACCTTGGATTGCAAGCAATCCGGTCTGAGATTGTTTTGTATGATAAGGAAAAATGTCAATGTCGATGAGTACTCGATACTCGATGCATACTCTATGTCGATGTGTGTGTAATAGGTCAATACCATAGACAGAATAAAATAAAAGATGCGGTTATCAATGATGACTTTGACGATGAGTCACTCTACGAGATCTAATACCCAGTCGTGGTTGTGGTATGATAAGTTAAATGCAACTATTACATTATGCCGAGAATAAAACGCCAGCACGGAAAGATTGCAATATTTTTGTTTTGCAACGGCGGTGGGTAAATGACAAATTCACCGAAATTGTTTTGATTTCATTATCTTTTGTTTGAAGGTCAAAAAACTTCGCAGCTGTGGCCACGAAGTTGAGGTTTATTGCGGCGTAGACGTCGAAGCGGCAGATTGTGCAGAGAAGTGCAACAAGATCCTAAAATGTGGTCATAAGTGCCGCGGTGTTTGCGGGAATCCTTGCGATGTAAACGCTTGCCGTGCACTCGTGGACAACCCGTTCGCTACTCTGTGTGGACACAAATTTACTATTCCGTGCAGTTTGACCAAATTAGGTTAGTATTTTTAATCGGCTGGTAATCTAACGAATGACTGTTTAAATGTATTTTGAATGATTGCATCATCAAATAAAATTAATAAATTAGATTATGTGATTTATACATGGTTTTTGAAATTAGATTATGCAAAAAATAGTTAAACAAGAAAAACTTGCTTAAAAAATTATTGGATCATCTTAAAATATAATCTGTAGCAAAATGGCTGTACAATTCAGCATGTAATCATCACATACTACACTGGAAAGTAACCTTTTCGACGACTGGTGGCCTTATACAGTGAGAGTATTTTTACTGGTAATGTCTAGTGCAGTGTTCCACAACCGGTGTTCTGTAGATACTTTCCGCCGGGCCGCAAACAGTATGCCAAATTTCAAGAAACTCTCCATGCCAAAATAATAAATATAGGATCTTTTTTCTTCTGCACGTTTACTTGTATTTTGACTTATTGTTCAATAATAATAATTGGTAGGATGATGCGACCGACACCAAGGAACTTTAAAATAATGAGAAGTAAAATACTCGATCTCGAGTATGGTATAATATGGTATGAATTTAAACAATTCATTTCAAATTATATCCTTAATCCAATTATTTCCTTTTTTCAATATCTATAAATTATATACCCAACTAATTGTGGGTAAAAGTAAATTAAATACGCATGCTAATTTTAAAAACACACTAAAACACCAATATTAGTAATATTTATGATTCGTGTTAAATCTTTCTAGTGAAAAGTAGACATCAATAATGCGGCTCTGCATTAGTGGTCCGCGTTTTTTTCTTTCTTTTTTTACCGGTCCGCATGTGTAAAAAGGTTGGGAACACTCGTCTAGTGGCTATCAATGGGTAAAGTATAACCTGCTGTATTTTGCTTTTACTATTTTATGAAGATTATTATTATTATCACAAAAAATGTGTTGCTATAAATACAACTGTCTTTCTTTTATTATGAAAAAAAGTGCCCATTTACTCGATAACATCCCTGTTTTACGTTGGGAGTAGTCAATTTTTTTAACAGACTCGGCGATTAATTAAACTAAAAACAATCTTGAAAGCTAACAATTAGTTACGATGATTCCTGGCACGTGTTTAGTGTCAAATCCAAGCAAATGCCAAAAATTTGGTTTCGTTTTAATGAATCTGATTAATGACACATTAATATCCAAAAGTTTACTTTTCAATTCTATCTTACTCATTATTTATTGTATTGTATGTATATAGATTACAATTTTAAAATCCGAACCAAATGGTAACTCATTTTTTCTCTAGCCCAACTGTAATACTCTCACCATGCATTCATTATCTTAAATTTAATACATTTTAGACATTTGATGTACTGTAAAATTTTTTGCCTGCCTGATTAATTTAATTAAAATAATAAAATGAACAACATCTCCTTGTCTCCACAATCATGAATCAAAGTGTAGGAAACCATTTTTTTTTATATATATAAAGGTCCATTCACAATGTAGAGAATACGGCTTCCTAATTGAGGTATTTCAACAGTAGTTTTTTTATTTGCTCAAGCTCTCTTTTTTCGAAGAGGGTAAGGATAGAAGAACAGAGCTAGGACAGAACTCGTGATCTTACTTGATGACTCTTACTTTGCCCCATTTATTTTAGGATTGGAAAGGTGGGAGGAATTCTTTTAGATATCAGACACCTATGCCTTCAAACACAATTCGATTGAAGAAAATGCTGTTCGTACTGGGACTCGAATCTGTGAGATCTGTCGCGAAAGCCTCGTCCTCCTCTAAGTGACCACCGATCATTGTATTTTAATGGATTGAAAGGTTTCCATATGTGCTATGATGAGTTAAGGCAAAATAAAAATAATCGATTATTGATTAAAAACATTAAAAATATATACCTTTAGGAGGTCATATGCTCCACATTGGGAGCGGACATGAATGTGATTACCAGTTTCCATTATGCGGTGAATGTTTATTTGCCCTCAGTCAGTTTGTGTAGGATGATATAATTTTTAAAGCGAGAGTTTTCATTGTATACAGTTTAGTTTGAATTAAATATAAAATGAATTATGATTGATCCAAATTTTGATGTAGGATATCGTGATGTCCTACAGTAATATAATATGTTAGAATTCCTGTTTTTTTTCATAATCCTACTTTTTGGTACTTTCTTAACACAACTATATCTTTACTAATAGAAATTTTGAATGAAAATTTTCCAGACGCGGATGACGGCAAAGAATTATTGATGTCGTTTTGTAAAGAGCCATGCAAAGCAACGCTGAAGGGCTGCGAACATAACTGCAGTGGAACTTGCGGAGACTGTCACGGAGGAGTCCTGCATATTGCTTGCAAGGAACCATGCGGTCACCTTCTCGTGTGCGGTCACAGGTTTGTTATCATCGACTAATGCCTTTTGAGTGTGTAGATCTCGATAACCGTTCCCAATGTAAATAGATCATCTCAACAAAAGTTGTACAAGAAGGAAAGCTTATTCAGTCGCTCAATCTCTCTCGGAGAGGGTTAGGATAAAAGCACGAGGTTAGGAGAGGGTAAGAAGTCAACCGATTACTCAGCTAACGTTACGGACATCTATGCCTTAGAACACAAATCCAAAAATCAATTTATGACATTGTCCGTGTGGAGATTCGAACTGTGGCCATTGTACCGAATAGGACAGACGCCCCGAAATATATATAATGGACGCCTTAGTTCTCTTTCAATAGTTGTTTTTGAGACAGATGCAAAATGCAAAATAACTTTAATGATCGTTAAGCTGTAAATACTAATTTATCTGTATTCCAGCTGCGATGATCCGTGTCGCGAAGCTTGTCCCCCATGCAAGAAGCCTTGTCAAGTGATCTGCGGTCACTCCAAATGCCCGATGCCTTGTGGAGTTCCCTGTCCTCCTTGTAAGGTGAGCATCTACAGTTTTGATTGTGTTAACACAGATTGAGCGGGAAAGGTAGTTCTACCCGCTAACTCGACTGCTGCTCAACGGCGGGAAAGGTAGTTCTACCTTTTGCGCCGGATCCGCTTTAAAGCTGGATAACGTATATCTACTCGACTATTTAATATGATTACTGTATACCAATCTCTTGAGGACATTTACAGCTTACACATACATCAACAAAAAAATAATAATACTTCGTTTCCTTTACGTACCACCACTTCATATTATATGAATCACATACATATACTCTTGCAATTTTTTTATGAGATTTTGTGTGTTGTGTTGTAGGTTGTGATAATTATTTATGGTTAAGGGACCGACAGTGTGTTAAAATATGTCTGTCTTCTTCGTACATTTCAATTTCTTTTGGTGTGAGCAGAAAAGACGACATCTCAGCTATTGTAATGAAGTCCTTAAAACATATTTGGTCGTTTGTTTTAGGAATGTAAATATTAATTCATATGATGATTCTAAAAATATACTTGCTTCCTTCTAACACTAAGCTACCCTGCTGTCAAGTGAACAAAAAAGGGAGACTTGGTAAGCCGTCAAAATACATTTGAAGGGCATGCATTTGTATTATGGATAGCCCGTTTCACAAGTGCGTGTAGAAAAAAAATGTCTGCATCGAACTTGAAAACACCCCGATTTAAATTTAGTTTTGAAATACATCTTTATAATTCGTTTGTGTTTTATTTACCATTTTTTAAACCTTAAAAATGGCTTCAGAAAATTACGAAAGTGAAAGTAAAAATTTAACCTTAAATTATTCGTTGAAAATGCAGAAGTAAGCACCTACATGAGGTTAGTATGCATTTAAAATTTCATTAAAAAATAACTTCTGGTTTGAAAGATAGAGCGATTATTGTAAACATTGTTTTTTTTTTCACCTGCCGCCGATTTTCGCCCGCTATACGTACCAAAGCCCGCTTATAGTGTGTTAAGATAAACGTGTAATCTTTACTTATTTTTTTTTTGCTGTGTATAATATGTCTTAGTTAAAAAATTATTTAGACAAACGCTTTCTGCGTTTTTCTCAAAACCACTGTTTTGTAGTCTCGCCCTTATCACCATAAGCCCCTGAAATGTAGGTCTGTTAACTAAGAACAAATCTGTAATGATATTTCAATTTTTAGGAAAAATGTAAGCGAGGTTGCAGGCATCGTACATGCTCAAAGCTTTGCGGAGACATTTGCAATCTGAAGCCTTGCATGGAGTCTTGCCGGTTGCTTCTGAAATGCAAGCACCCGTGCCAGGGGATGTGCGGAGAGATCTGTCCCCCTATTTGTAAAATTTGCAAGTATGATGAGTTTCCCACAATCTTCTTTGGAGACGAGGAAGATGAAGATGCCAGGTCAGTTTTTCTAAAGTATGAATATAGATTTGATGAAGCATTAACACGCTGATCGACATGGGGGTTACCAGTGACCAGAAAGTAAGATATAGCTTTCAGTTGTTATACAGCGCAAGTGGACTCGTGCACTGTGAAATTTTTTATATGCGGTGACTGGAAAAATAATATTCACCTAAAAATTCATCAGAATAAAAATAACCAATCCATTTTCATCAAATAATTAACCCTCTGGTTGCCAACAGCTGAAATATCGACTTTTGCTACTTTAGCGAGAATTGCTAATGCCGATTGGCTCTGACGCTCATTATTAAAAAATTATCCTATCTATCTGCAACACTGAATGATATTTTCCAAAGTACATAACATTGTTTCCAAAAACACTTTTTTTTTTAAAATAAGTAATACGTTATTAGGAATTATTTCTGTGAGGAAAATTTTCATATTATTTTAGTTACATAAAGTATTTTTTGGTCATTTAAATACAAAAATGCAGTTGACAAACAAACAAATATACCAAAATACATAATTATCAAGTAAAACACTAATCCCTCTCGCTACGCCCGGTTATTAGAGGATCGGAAAGGAGGGAGGAAATTTTTAGACATCACAAACACCCATCCATTTGAACAGAAAACGATAAATCAATCGAAAAAATGCTGTTCATACTGGGACTCAAACTCGTGAGATCCGGTACAGAAGCCCACAACGCTAACCGCTGCGCTGTCAACATAATCGATAAAAAAGGATTGATATAGCAAAAAAAAATCGAGAAGTAAATTCGTCTAAGATAAATGCATTCATTTTCGTTGTTCATGTGTATAACATAGACATGCTTGCGGTGTTACTGGATCGGGCATTTTTGGTGTGGGTGAATTTTACTCCCCTTGCTTTATCAATAGTCGCCATTTTTTTTTGTCATTAGTAAGTGTAATAAGTCACAATATTGTCACCAATACTGACTGTATTTTCCTTTTTAATTTATTTTTTATTGCATTGTGGAACCCCCAATTACACTATCCCAAATTATGCGCTGGCTTGAAATATTAGCTTCAAATCCCCCGATTGAACGGTCGCATTCAATTGTCAGTGCTATGAGACCGTCGTCTGTGCGGTGCATTCAGTCAGAAGTTGGCTAGCATCTGTATTCAACACGTGCCTGGCTATATACGCATAGCCGGGCGACTGTCTATGTGTTGGATTTTGGCACGCTTTGCATTTTATCCTTTAGTAACTAAATATTTCATCCATATTTATTTTTTTGCAAAACTGGGAATTTCAGTTCATTTTTCGCGGAAAAAACCAAATCCCTAATTTTATATGAGATTCATTCCTGCATTTATACTACCCCAAATTACACGATCCCGACTTAAGTGTAAATGGAGGTTTTATTGTATTAACAAAATCAAAACTTTCACAATAATTTGAGTCTAGGCTCATAAAGATCTAGAAACTCCGCCCTAGGTGCTCTCCAGCTAATCTTCAAAATCAACTTACTGGTCATTTTTGTTACAGGTTTATAAAACTGGTGGATTGTCAGCACAGTGTTGAAGTCAAGGCCTTGGACAAATGGGTAGAGAATGATTCAGATGGACCCAAAAAAATCGGCATCAGGCTGTGTCCGCACTGTAATACTCCTATTGTCAATACCCTGCGGTATTCTGACTATGTTAAACGAGCATATCTTACCATCGACAGTGCAAAAAAGAAAGTGTTCGGAGATGACAATGAAACAATACAGAAACTAAAAACATGCCAATCCAAAATTCGAGCTCTTTGTGAGTTGTCTCATATGCAAAAAGGTTTGTATTCTGAATAATATGTGATTTTTTTTGAAATTTTCACTTTTATTTATGTTTCCAGTGTATCTTCGATCAAACTTTTGAATAGATAGCCGTTTTCTATGAAATTAGGTTTACTGTAAATATATTTGTGTGTTGAAAAAATATTCAAATATAAGTGAAAATTTAATTTAATAAAAAATAACTCAATTCAAAGAGTTAAGAGCTGATCTGAATACAAAGCTAAATCTTACTACACAATGAAATTAAGACATTTTTTTTGTCAATAAGCGGCACACCAACAAAACATACTTGAATATTATGTTAAAAAATTACCGAATGTCTGTTTTTAAACATTAGATTGTATTGATGGTGTGATAGCCCTTCCGTAATTTTACATCGAGACTGAATACATCCAGCTACGCCACTGTGTCAAATATTTTTTTAAATTGCTGTAAATTCAAAATACATAGTATAGAATCTAAATTAAATATTTTTTGTTAATCCAAAACTAACCGCTAACTATGTATTGCATGAAAAATGCCTACACCATATCATTGCAAATCGGCGGTTTCATACGGCGGTCAGTCGCTAAGTCACCTTTGTGCAAAGGCACTGTATTATTGGCCTGGAAACGTAGCATAGATCTTTATTGAGTTAATGTGTGAGAATGCGATACTCTGGTATTGTACATCGATACCAGGAAGAAAAAAAAAAGAAATGGACTTACATGATTAATATTGTTTGGCAACATTTTTTCCCAAATTGAGGTAATTATGTTATGTTCCAGATACGGGTAAAGGGAATTGGAATAAATTTGCAGAAAACCTTTTGAAATTGATCACATCAAACATCCCGAAAGATCCTCGATCGAGGACATTCATATGCCGCCTGAGCAAATTGGATGCTGACAGAATCAATACACAGATTGATATATTAGATAAAATGTCAAAACTCTACTTGACAGCAGAAAAATTGAGGTCGCCGATCCTGGATAAGAAATTGAAAAGTCTGCTCACCGCCTTATCCGAGTGTCGTAGCAAAATTTCTGAACAGCAATCTGAAGACTTCAGTCACGAACTTCTGAGGACCGAACGCCTCATTCACTACCTGAACATTGAAGCTACTCCCCAATATAGAATGAGCCGGATGAAATTACAAGTGATCCTATCCTCCAATGAAATTAAATCGTTTTTAACTGTGTTAAAACCGTTCACCGAGAGCGTCAACATCCCTGTGGGTGAAGAGCTGGCGAAATTAAAGTCATATTTGAAGGTTCATATAGTGACTGATACCGAAAGAAGAATGATTGTAAGCGCCGTCGGTCTCAAGCAAGGCCATTGGTTTGAGTGTCCCAACGGACACCCTTACTGCATCAGTGAATGCGGGGGAGCCATGGAAGAGGCGTCCTGCCCGGAGTGCGGTCTAAAGATCGGCGGCACTAACCACACTCTTCTGTCAAACAACAGACTCGCTACAAGAATGGACGGAGCCAGACACGCCGCTTGGTCTGATACAGCAAATATGGCAAACTATGGACTCGATTGAGTGAATCTTGAATTTGATTTTATAAGGCAGGTATCATGATACCTAGTATACATTTATTGTAATTAAAAATGGTTTACTCCCATTTTAGAAATAAGGGATGAATGGAAAAAAAAAAATAAATACATGCAAATTTATGCTACCAATTTATTAGCCACTTTGGAAGAAAAGATTCCCTTCCACACTTCCAATCCAAAACTAACGAGCCATAACGAAAGTGGTAAACTTTTCGTTATCCTGTCCTCACACTATCCTATATACAGTAGAACCCCCTACTGTGACAAGAAAGGGGGGTCATTATAGGGGGTGTCATTATGGGGGCTAGGATTTTCAATTGTATTTTTTCAATTTGAAGGAAATCAGTAGATTTAACGTTCCCTTTTTTTTCGAATTTTTTGACGATTTTTTACGATATCCAGCGTTAAATACTTGAACGCGGCGCCATTCGTATTTTGAATGAGTCATCTTTCCGCAACGTGCAATAGGGAAGTTCAACACTACAGCTTTTTTATAAAATGCTTTAGCATATGATGAATAAATATAATGAAAATTTATTTCAGGAACATATTTTATTTGTCAAAAAGATACATAGATATATAATAATATGAAAAAATAATACATAATTAAATACAATTTAATCACTATCCGTGTCATCATCTAATATTATGTTCCATCGAGATCGTTTTATCGGTCGCTCAATTTCTTTAAATTTTTTATTATAATTTTCATTATTTTGAATTCCAATGATTGTAGAGTGTTTAACATTGAATTCATCAGCAATTCTGTATATTTTTTCACCCAGTCTTAATTGATCCAGAATTTGGCCTTTTGTATCCAATGAGAACTGTTTCCTCTTCTGTTTATCTTTGGGCTTAATAGTCGACATGGCTTAAAAAACCAAAAAAAAACAGATTTTTAATAGAAATAGGATTAAATATCACAAATAAAAAAATCGATGCTAACAGGATCTATCATTGTGAAATTTGATAATTATGAAATTTTAAAATAATTGTGAATTATTGTACATACTCATATACGTACATAGTTTTAATGAAAAAACATGTGCGTAGATTTACTTGATCATAATACGTTTCCTAGATATGAAAGTAGAAAAAATATTGTCTTACTTTATAGTTTGAATACCCCTTGTCGATGAATCACCGTCTATGAATCCGCGGATGACACGTCACATACGTCCTTCAAAACCAATGTCATTATAGGAGGTAATGTCACTGTAAGAAAAAGTTTCTCAAAAATAGTAGGGGGTTTTATAGTACGGGGTGTCATTATAGGGGGTTCTACTGTATATCTATTATGGAAAGTTTGCCGAGCATTAAAAAAAATTGCCAAATGAATATGCACCAGCCTTTGTAATAAATATTGCATTATGTCCTGTAAGCATGCGTTTCTCAAACTTTTTTTTCTGCAACCCGGTTATTTTAATATTTCTTTATGACCCACTAATTTTTTTATGGCCCATACTACCGGCCTATAGGTATAATAAAACGGTAAATTTATGTCCATACATTCTTTATATGTTGTAATACAAAATATACAGATTTATTTTAGGAAATTGGCGACCCGGCACTTTGCTTTCTGCGACCCGGTACCGGGTCGCAACCCATTATTTGGGAAACTCTTTAAGCTTTAAACTTTAAGCTATCGATTTTATAAATACATAAAAAGGCAATACTTATTTACAAAACAAGTTGTAAAATGATTTGATTCTATCAACTTTTCACGAATCTTTAGTTATAGTAAGTTGTCACTAAAAATTATACACAGATTTATATTCATTTTGTAATTATGTCCCAATCTCATCAATGGCCGAAACAAAACGTCTATTTAATAAATTTGAGTCGGTCGTGGAGTTTTTAAATCTGCCAAAAAGGACACCTCGCTGAGCTTTGATTTGACAACCTAGGTGATGTGTTTCTTATGCTCTCTGTCATAGCAGTCTTAAGTTCCAAGCAGTGTTGTCGAAAAAACAGCAAAAATGAGCAGGCCGTTAGATCGCAGCCTCTCCCAACAAATTGTATCAACTCTAAATTCCAATTTATGAGCTTATTCTTCGTTGAATATAACATGTATGTGTGAAAGATTTCTTGTATGGATATTCTGTGATTCTTTGGTGTTATTGATTTACAATTTACGATACACCGGAAGGGTCATATATGCAAATTAAGTAATGATTGTAAGAAATATGGCGAATGGCGAGAAATGCGATGTGTGGTAAAACAAATAAAATTTAACTTAAAACACTATCACAGTTATATAAAATATTAATTATAAATTACATAAAACAACAGTAACAAGCGGAATTTATCTATATATTAATAGTCGATAAGGTCCGTCCGTCCGGTGTCCCCGATTTCACACCTTCTAGTCTCCACTTTTTTGTTCATACTAAATCTATATATTAATAGTCGATAAAATAATCACTCGCTTTTCACTTTTCACAAATGTGTGCGTACTGATGTCCTCGAGTCTTTTTCATCTACGAAATGTATTTGTTTGCGTACTTGAAAATTAATAGTTAATGAAATAAAATAAAATTAAATAAAATAAATTTAATTAAATAAAATTTAATTAAATTAAATAAAATTAAACTAAATAAAATTAAACACAATGGAACAAAAATCTTACGGGCTTACAGCTAGTATTATATTATATACGATTTTGACGCCTATTGTGATATTATGAAATACATGCTGTGTCTTATCATATAATAATGGCAATATACCAAGTAAATGATGATTTAATCAATTACAATATTTAAAAAATAATGAATTGAAATGTATTACCCTAGTTTGACTTACTGATTTTTGATTAATGATATGACTTGAGAAATCCTATGGAAAGATTGAGTAACGAACCAGTGTGCACAAATAAATTTTGAGATTAATTATTAATTGATTAAAATCCCAATAATGACGTTGATTTTTTTAATGAACTATCCAACCTCATTCTGTATTGAAATATTGTAAAAAAAAATATTTTAATAAAATAATTTGCCTTTGTTTGCTTTTGTTCTTCGAGATTTTTATTGAAAAACCTTAGAATATGTGATTTTTTCTTATTTTGAAAAAGATGTAATTGAAAAGATATATAATTACAATATAAATATGTATTTCCTACAATATAACAGAAACAAATGATTGTGATATTACTTTGAACATTATGAATACGGACCGCTCATCTGAAAAAAGTACCTGTTATCAACTCTATAGCATGGCTTTCACTATAGGGTGCTTTGTCACTGTGCATAAGGAACGTACGCCGTCGCCCCAGCTTACATACAGCTATTAGCATGCCGGATGAATGCATCATCGGTGGATGGTTGGGTGGAGTGTTACTAGTTGTAATATGAAATAAATAATGTTTTTGTCTTACGTATAACAAATAATTAAGGCTTGTTTTAGTTCAATAAAGTATTTTTGTATATTATATATCATACAGTTCCATAATTATGAGGTAAGACGTAAAAAGAATATGTTTGTTAGTTAAGTTTCTTAAAAACTTAAGAGGCTTAAAAACGGCAAAGCACCGGGTGGAGACGGAATACATTCGGAATTTCTGAAATGTGGTCTTAACGCCGTCCTACATCCTCTCTATCACCTGATGGCCAGGGTGTGGGACGGTGAGCGTTGTCCTAGGGACTGGGTGGACGGTGAGGTGTTAGCACTCCACAAAAAAGGTGATCCCCTCAGCTGTAACAATTACCGAGGCATAACTCTTCTCAGTATTCCTGGGAAGGTAATGGCATACATTCTCTTGGCGAGAATAAGAGGTCCCATTATGAAAATACTTAGGAAAAATCAAGCGGGCTTCCTCCCTGGAAGGTCGTGTGCGGACCAAATACACAATCTTCGATGTCTCCTCCAGCAGAGCAATGAATTTAACAGTGCTCTTGCTTGTTGTTTCGTCGACTATGAGAAGGCATTTGATAGTCCGCACAGACCCTCTTTGTGGAGGATACTGGATGCCTACGGGATTCCGCCAAAGATTGTGGCCATTATCAAATCCTTACATGAGAATAGTGCATGTTGTGTGAGAATCGGTGACTCAAATACCGAATGGTTCGGGGTCACTACCGGAGTGAGACAGGGGTGCGTTCTTGCACCGTTCCTGTTTATTATTATTCTTGACTTCATACTTCGCAGGTCAATTCCGCCTGATCGAGGTGTAGCTGTTGGTCCCGGTCTGAAGCTGTGTGACCTTGAATATGCCGATGATGCTGTAATATTCGATAAATCCATTGAGGGCATCCAGGAGACTATTGATGGGTTAGGAACTAACTCAGGTCGCATTGGTCTAAAAATTAATACTAGTAAGACCAATGTGATGTGTAACCAAACCTGTCATGACTCTGATAGGACCCTTACCAGCGCGGGACAGATCATCGAGAGGGTTGACAGCTTCAGATACCTCGGCGTACATATCCCCGAAGACGGTAGTACAAAAAACGAGCTCGCCATTCGTTTAGGAATGGCTGGAGCCACATTCAACTCAATGCGGACTGTCTGGGACACACAGCTGTACTCGATTAAAACCAAATGCCACTTGTTCAACGCTTGCATTCTGCCGGTAATGCTTTACGGTTGCGAATCATGGCACCTGACGAAGACTCAGAAAAACCGTATACTGAGCTTCGAGAACAGATGCTTGCGTCGGATAATGGGGGTGAGGTGGTTTGATTTTGTGAGGAATTCAGAGATAAGGGAGCGTGCAAGACAGTGTCCCGTCACGTCAGTGGTTATGGAGAGACGTTGGAACTGGCTGGGTCACGTGCTGCGGATGCCTCCGGAAAGCCTCAATCCTGCCTGCCTCTTCTTTCGACCGGTGGGATTCCGGCGTCCTGGACGTCCGTCGGGTACTATCCATAGGATGTACTCGGCGGAACTGAGGGATGCTGGCATGTCATGGGAGGAAGCAAAGCTATTGGCAGGAGACAGGGAAATATGGAGGTGCCGCGTGGCGGCCATATGCTCCACATAGGGAGCGAACATGGCCAAAGAAGAAGTTAAGTTTCACATCCCTGTCATGGAAAAAATAATTTTAAAGTATACTAATCGAATATGTGCTAGCTTTTGTTAAAAATATTTGATTACACTGCATCCTTAGTGAAATAAGGGCATAAGGGGAGTCGTGAGATCGGCGCTACAACTCAAGATTAGTTTTCGCTGAAGGACATTTAAAATCTACCGAATATGTTTTGGAATATGTATTAACCACTTACCAGTCTACTTTCTGGTGAGAAGAGTGTCTAAAAATTGTCACCTTTTTTTAAAAATATTTTTTAAACATTTCATTATAATAAAAAATTTTACGTTTTTTTTTTGGAACAAATTAATACTTGGTTTACAATGTTTTAAATTGTATGGAAATTAAAAAAAATACAAAACTTATAAAACTGAGTAAAAAGTTGAAATATTATCTGCCTGAACGGGACTCGTGTTACACATCCCTGGCAAGTTGAAAATAAAAACACCCGAGTGAGACTCGGGCTTGTCAGTGTGCGAAGCAAATCCGCGCCCGAGTCACGCTCGAGAAAAACTGTCAAGTGGTTAATGATAGTAATTGGTATAAATTGGTGTGTTTTGAAATGTATGTTTTTGCACAATAAATAAATATAATCAAAATAGTTGTTTTTACATTGGAGGAAAATGACACCATCTAGTTACTATTTTTATGATTTTAATGACTATCGAGGAAATCTTGCAAAAAAAACTTAGCGACAATTCACTTTTCATAAGAAAATTAGGGTAATCAGCCACTGAATGTAACTAATGTTCACACATGCAGTAAGCTAACAAATACATGTGGCACTTGACATTCACACGTTATTGGTTTCTAAATATGAGTCCAAAAGTAGAGTAAAATTACCAAGAAAATGTGTATTTTCAGATATATTAATTAATGGATATTGTCAAGTTAACCAAGCGTTAAAAGTTTAAGGTATTTAAGACATTATGGAGTTGTCAAGAGATAGTTGAATACCACTCTTGTTTTTTTTCCTTATGAAGAGTTCTGTAGTGTGCTATGTCTGTCAATTTCCATATGTACATGCAGTGACGGTTCTAGGTACTGGGCTAGGTGGGCTTAGCCCGACCTGCATTTTTCACCCAAAATGTGTAGAAAAAAACTTTAGATGGCTGATTAAAAATGAACAGCAATTCGGCCGCTGAACAAAAATACATTTCTAAACGTAACTAACCTTTCCCAAATTATATCTTTGTTTTGATTTTCCTTTGTCAATATAAGAATACTATGTCTACCTACAATAATACTCTCGATTGTGTTTTGTATTACAATTTTAAACAGAGCCGGCATAAAAAAAGCAATTACCTTATACATACTTCATACAGAACAGGCAACGTGACGTCAGTCTGGCAACACCTACGTATTAATAATAATAACAAAGACTCGGGCTAACTATAATACAGCCCGAGTACTTTGTTTACACTGGGGCACAATCAAGCACGATTATATATTTTTTAATATTATATTCACATTGGCCACACGGAAACGTCATCTAAACGTATACAACTGTGCTTCAAAGTTTCAGGCTGCTGTCAGACTTCAGGGGCTACATTAGATTAGCCCATACATACAAACACAAATACCAATCTCGTTGTATTGTATGGCAGTTAATGACAGTTCCTCCGTACGGCTTTTTGTACATGTTGGTTCACTTTGAAGGAAACGAGTTTGAGGTCCAGTTTTTACTACTCTATTATTTATTACTTACATCAGCTTTGTTTTTATTATACAATAATTTATGCTTTGCAGTAGTGTCACAATATTTGTTAATTTGCTTGTAGATTAATGTATAAGGTGAAGTGGAAACATACACAATTTCGTAAATAGTATACAATGTTAAACTTTTCTCTAGCCCACCGAAGATTTTAGTTCACGAACCGCCACTGTGTAAATGCGATATACACCATCGGGCTTTCCGTTGTTTCTGCATCTTTGTTGTTGACGTCCATGTTTAGTTCCTTTATTTATTAAACTACTAGCTGACCCGACGAACTTCGTACCGCCTCAGAATCAATAAATGTTGTAATAAAAATAATAAAACATTTTTAGTACTTTTCCCACTGAATAAAATTTATTTGATCAGGACCGGTTTCGCTCATCGCGAGCATTATAAACTGAGTTATTATCATCTGAGCATTATCATCAGTTAATAATGCTCGCGATGAGCGAAACCGGTCCTGATCAAATAAATTTTATGTGGAAAAAGTACTAAAAATGTTTTATTATTTTTATTATATTGCCATTCCACCAAGTATTGACAGTGAACACCTTAAAAGTGAATAAATGTTCTGTTAACTTGATAACTTGAAGCATGATGACTACCGAGTCAACCTTCAGTTGTAAATTGCGCGGTGGCAAGCCAGGCAGATCCAATAAGTTTAAAAATTAAGTTGGATAGTTGGTTGCTTCGTCTTCGTTTGTTACACGGTCGATAGATTTAAAGGAATGCAGTGGACCAACGATTTGATTTTGAATTGTGAATTTTAAATGATCCACATCTTTGTTCTTTGCCGCAAGAATTGCTCGTTCATTCAACCAATTGTGATTTTTGTGATTAGATGTTCGGGAACATTTTGTTGAATGAAGTGAAATTGCAAAAATTCGGCGGAAACAAAATCAATCCGTTCGATTCGTCGACAGGAACACCCCCGTTACCGATAGTCAGCAATTGCTTCGGCAGATAGATCGTTTAGCAATGCAACTCGCATGTTTGTCGTCAGCTGAAGATTCTTTACATAGCGCCAGAGTCGTGATTTGAGGTAAGCGTTTATTTCATCGGAAGCGGTAAATCTTGGAATGACTGGTAGTGTTTGGTGGAAATCGCCAGATAGTAGAATCATTGCGCCTATAAAACATCTTGAGTCATTGCACAGATATTTCATACATTGATTGAGTGCTTCCAATGCGCATTTGTGCGCCATTGTCCATTCATCCCAGGTGATGATTTTACTTGCTACCAAAACTTTGGTCATTGGTGAGTGTTTCGCAATATTGCATTTCAGTTTTTCAGTCGCTTAAAGCAGTGCTCCGCAAGCGGTGTGCCGCGAGGCGATGCTGGGTGTGCTGCGGCGCGAATCTCTAATAAACGAAAAAAAAAAATAGTTTGGTTGATACTACAAAATATTTCTGATGACACTATCATAGAGAAGCAGAAATAATTATTTTTTGGTTGAAAGAATATGTTATATGCACAGTCTGCGCAAGAATGTTTCGCGCACCTTGCGAAAGATCGCTAGATTTGAAGGAATGTAGTGGACCAACGATTTGATTTTGAATTGTGAAGTTTAAATGATCCACATCTTTGTTCTTCGCCGCAAGAATTACTCATTCAATCAACCAATTGTGATTTTTGTGATTAGACGTTCGGGAACATTTTTTTGATGAAGCCGTCCTTCGTTGAGACGAAATTGTTAAAATTCGGCGGAAACGAAATCAATCTGTTCGATTTGTCAACAGGAACACGGTCGTTACCGACGATAGTCGAAGATCGTTTTCAAGCTTAAATCATTTTTCTCTTCTCCTTCGGGGCCGAGTTAATAATCCTCAAATTCTCATGACTATTAATTTACATGCTCCCAATTTATTCTTACGTGGGCGTAACTATGAGCAAAAACTTTTATTTCTAAAAACTTATACCTCGCTTAAGAGGTTTAAATCACCAGTTCCAAGGGCCGTTAGAATGATCAACGCATTGCCTAGAGAAGTGGACATTTTTAGTGATAGTATTTGTGAACTGTTTGTAAAATTTCACTATTTTATTTCTTGATTTTTTATGTTGATTTTGATTCTGATATATTATGTAGTTTTATTTTATATTTTGTCTTATTATATTTTTCAAGTACATGGCGAATTGGCGTCAGCTGTTATGCCATGTACTGTAATTTTAATTTTGAACAATGAATAAATAGATAGTCAGCAATTGCTTGGAGAAATCTTCGGCAGATGGATCGTTTAGCAATGCAACTCGCATGTTTGTCAATTATTTGAGGCAAGCGTTTATTTCATCGGCAGCGGTTGATCTATCTACGTGGCTGCTATTCCAGAAGAAGAAACTGCTACAGCATTTTTTTTATCTCGCATGAACAGTGGCCATAATCAATGACATGAAGAATGTCTTCCCAGCTCCACTGGGCGCATCGAGGAAAAATAAGCCACCATTTCCATCATCAATTACCTTCATTAACGTATCGCTAATTTCTTTCTGTTGAGGGTTCAACAGTGGTACATTCGTTCAAACTGATTGGTTCAATGCATCTCGATCATATTCACGTTCACGTTCCAATTCTCGATTGAAAGCGTCGTTCATTCCACGATCTGGCGTTGGCATTCCTAACTTGACTACCAAACTGCCGCACATGAGGTAACACATGTCTTCGATCAAAAGCAAAGCCTGGTTATGTATCTCTTCATTCACCTCGAGATCGGGATTCCCCAAACTGACACGAATTCGATGCAAAATGTATTCGGACATGTCATCCTTGTACTTGTTCCACAGTTCACGGGGATTCGATGGGAAGCATGTCAAAATAATGATAGAAAATAATGTGCGTATCTGACTTGGAGATTCAGAAACAATTTCTTCAGCGATTGTAATGAGTATCATTTTCAAGCAAATTGAGCTGTTGACATGCAAGTAGAAGCATTCGTCATTTTTCGGATGAACTGTGTACACACGACCAAGAGCATCAGTAGTCATTCGGATGAGCAGGAACCGCATCGCCTTGCTTTCGACGTTAAAATTTCTTCGATGTAACTTTCCAAGTGTAATAACGTGGCATCTCAAAGTAGAGCAACGTTCGTGCAAACAGCGTAATATTTTTGTCAAAAAAATTATCATACCTAATTAAAAACATAACCTTATTTCAACATTATCCGATTTTATTTCGTTTTCATTTTATATCATCGATTTGTTTTATTCTAATCCATACTCTAAATTTAAAATTATTTAGAAGTTAATCGTATGCAAAAGAAGCAAAAACAAATGAATTTTGGAAAAATTGCCACCTAGCGGATGAAATCTGCATACAAACGACATTTTCATTATTTCAAGGTGTTCGCCATTTGAAAACTGTATGAGAATATTAATTTTCTTCATAATTTCTTTGCCGTGATATTTTTCCGATGTTTTAATGCTTATTCTGCTATTCTAGGCGGATACGAATTTAATAAAACAAAGATCATTAAAATCCGAGCTGTTATTCTCGAGATATACGTGGTGTAACAAACCCCACTTTCTTTTATATATATAGATTTTATCTGTGATAGATTCCAAGGTCTCATTTGTGGTCATAATTGTTTCCAGGATCATTTCATTGTCAATTCTCATTTCAACCCACGAGTCTCCAATATTTTTTATTGCATTCCATATATTATCTATATGCTTGCCAAAAGCCTTTTGCTACTCTACCGAGAATTGCCAAAGTCAATCAGCTCTAACGCCATCATTAAGCAAAATATTTGATATATTATATTTAACAGTCATTTTGATATCTATTCAGAGTTATATAACATTTTTTCAAAAATATTGGTTTTTTTGAAATAAGTAATACATTGATGTTAGGAATCATTTATAACACATTCACGGCCCAAACTTTTCCGCAAACATTAGACGCGGTGCCCCATCAATAAATGTAAAAAAAGTCACCGGTCGGTTAAGCACAGTGCACACTCATCGTAAGTGCAGCTATAGCGTGAGAGAGTGAGAAAGACGTGCAAACCGAATGAGATACAGCAAACTACAACCGGGCGCGTGAGCCGCGTCGAGGGCACCGCTGCAAAGTATTCGTAGACGCTATGGGCACTGGATGAGTTAAGTTAAAAATTTATTTAATAAGGAAATTTATCAGATTATTACAAAAATAAATTCAACGAACACCCGAATTGACCAAAATACATTATTATTAAGTAAAACATTATAATGTGATATCAATGGCTCGTAACTAAGGGTGATTTTTTTTGGTATGTGAGGTAAAAAAATGAAGTTTAGTTTTACTTAATGTCCAAACTTTTTTCTTCAAAATCATGAAGTACTCTTTAGATATCAAACTATAAAGAATAACTAATTAGTAAGTTATGATTTTATATGATTAAATTTTCACTTGCTGTTATTATCTTAATATTGCAGGGCTTCGAACCGCTATTTTTTTCGTTCCGGTTCAAGTAAAAAAATATACATAAGTTCGGTTCCGGCAAAAATAACGGTTTTAGGTTCAGCTCGAATCCAAAAACCCTGGAATTTACCGATTTGCCCAAAATACCAAAATGCGCAGAACCGAAAAAAAAACTTTTTCGGTTCGTTTCCGGTTTTCGTTCCGGCAAAAATAACGGGTTTCGGTTCAGTTCCGGTTCGAAGCCCTGCAATATTGCATAACTGATGGCACAAATAAAGTATGAACCAATCTTTGAAAATTGGTGAAGCTACTCAGGTTTTCTCGGGATAGTTTGAAAGAATCTTTTCCGTCTGGTATGCATGGGCTATTTTATTCCCTCCCAGCTGGGTTTTAACTTTGATACAGGAGTATTTCAACGCAGCTTGGTTTTGGTTCTTAGTAAGTGCCAAGCGAAAGATAGAATTTAGTTGAGATATTGCCCTGATTCACTCTTTCTTAAGAATTTTTAAAAAATATTTTTAGTGTAAAAGCCAGTGCTGTGGAGTCGTGTGAAAAAAAGACGACTCCGACTCCGAGGAAATTTTTCAATAATTTCATTTTAACTTATATATATCGACTGTGGAAAGGAAAAAGGACATAACCCACAGTTTTTTCAAAACAGCTTATTTTCGATAATCACAATTTATCACACTTGATACACGTTCTATCAAAAGGATGCAAGCTGCAAATGCCGAATTAGTATCTAAATTTAGCATGTAAGTTTGAAAAAGATGACCTTGTAAAAAATTAAAACCATGAAAAAAGGCTGAAATAAAGGTTTTTCCTAGACAATTTCTTTAATTAATATTAGATTATGTCCATTAAACACCATTTTAGAAGTCTCCGTGCACTTCAAGGTTGTGTATAATTCATAATTTGCATTTGGCCCAAAATCATCAAAATACGTTTTTTGCGCCTCCTGTAAAATTTAATATGTGTGGGTTACATCCTTTTTCCTTTCCACAGTCGATATGTATACCATCAGATCATCTTAAGTCAGCCAAGCAAGAAATGTTAACACTTTTGACTATTTTGTTTAAATACACATCATTAAATATATTTTTCAAAAAAAATCGAGCCGCTCATTTTTCACTAATCCGACTCCACAGCCCTAGTAAAAACATTTGTTTTACTAGGGACTAATTTCAAACTAGCCCAGCTGTATTTCTTATTCTTAATATGCTTGCACAAGATAATTCGAGAAGTAGAACATTGAGAAGCTTACTATCAACATATTTCAAAATTGTCTAGTAAAAGTTTCTCAGTCCCGGATTTCTACATGATTTTATGGTGAATATATAATCCCAGGATCCCGAAATCTCGGGATTACAAAAGGGGGCTGAGGTTGGATGCCCTAGTCCCCGTGGCATAGCAATGGGGGGGGGGGGGGTGCGGCAAGGGCGGACCGCATTTTTGGGGGCGGCATTTTTAAAAATATATGCAATATTTTTCGAGAAATTTTATTTATAAATAAAAAAAAAAACCACCCGTTGTAAAAACTCCTAATTCATAAATACAAAATAGAAGTGATTTGAAAACAAAATTAGAGGAATATTGGAGGCGGCAAATTCAAGGACCGCCCCGGGCGGTAGGACCCCTTTCTACACTACTGTCTAGTCCGAACCCATTAAAAAAATGTAATAAGATGACTAAAAACCAGGGAGAAATGAGATAAAATACTGATTGAAAAATTTACACCCCTATTCACCAAGTAATTTGTAATAACTTGTGCGAATTAATTTAGACCAAGGGTTTTTTTCTTTCTGCTATGGATTCACTTTAAATTTCATAACGATAAGTTTTTTTTAGTCCATGTCTGTTCCCAATCTGGAGTTTATGGCCTCCAAATAGAGGTATCTCAAGGGATTTTACGAGAACTGTTTGTTACTCAGTCGTTCAACCTCTTTTTCACAGATATTAGACAAAGAAGGATAAGGCTAGGACAGTATTAGTGGTTAGCTAATCGCTCTCGCTACGCCCAGTTATTAAATGATGGGGACGGTGGGAAGAAATATTTAGACATCACAAACACCCATGCCTTCGAACGAAATCGATCGAAATACGCCGTACGTACTGGGGACTCGAACCTCTGAGATTTGGCACGGAAGTCGACAAAGCTAACCACTGCACCATAAGGTTATTAGAAGCTCGTATTTCAAATTGTGTAACGTTGCGTATGGTTAGCGAAGTAATTTGCAAATTTTAAGGTGCTTCGACACTCTGATGTTACATATCAGATTTTAGTAATATTTCAGATTTGTATTGGTACTGGATATCTCAATAGAATGCCGTTGCATGTTTATTACACTGTCATAACTGGAAATACTGAAATAATTCAAAGGAATATGCGGCATTTTTAAAACTGCAGTGAATAAGCTGATCGAATTCCATAGATAAAAGGGCTTAATTTTAGCACAGAGAGAGGAAAAATGTGGCCGAAAAAGAAAAACTGCCAAAAAAGAAGATACCCTATTAATAAGAAAAAGTCAAATGAAGGTCAGATATGACCTACAGAAATAGCTAGCTGTTAGGACAAGTGTACATGCCTCAAAAGTGCGGTGCCGTCTGCTATAAGTTGGACTAAAGACTTGGTAAACCGTTAAAATAACTGCTGTGATTAGGGCATCCAATCCGGGGATCCCAAGCGATTATCCAATCCCGTAATCCCGGGATCGTCTTACTACTAATACCGGGATTTCGGTATTCGCTTTGAAATATAAAAATGAAGATACTTACTCGTAATTAATATACCTATGTGTTGTTATCTCACTCTTGATAATATTGCGTAATATTTGAAACAAGAATCGACAAGATTGACACAGTTTTATTGTTTTTTTTTGCATAATTGTGTACAAAAATTAGTCAAAACAATTCTAATTTTAGACTTGCAGATGTACATTGTAAGCTCTTTATGAACTACTGTCGATTTTGTTAAAATATTAAACAACAAAAGTTCTACTCACATGCCTACCTTTAATAATATTCGCCGCGTAATTACATACAGTCAAAATCTATGATATAATATTGTCTATTGAATGCAAATCTCTTTGAAAAAACCGTTAGTCTCTTACGCCTCATCGTAACACGTGTTCGTTATAAACTGTCTATTTTGTAGGGGTGCATAACATTTTTTTCTAAAATATTATATTTTTTTTAATAATTAACACATCGATATTAGGAATCATTTATTAATTTAAATTAGTTTAGAAAGGAATTTATTAAGAAGTATTACTTTAAAAAAACGCGGCCCCCAAAAAGTTATGTCTTCCTCCACGGCAGCGGTTGGGGAACTTTTTTTTATCCATTACCTCAAAATATTTTTGCGTAAGTCGATATTACCCCCTCATTTTGAAAAGGAGAGAAATTTACACGGAAAATAAAAAAAAGTTGGATGAAAATAGTAAGTATGTAATAGACAAACAAAATTTAATTGAAAACTTTCCCCCTTCAGGTTTTGAAAAATTTCCTTATTACCCCCAAAATTTCATGTTTACCCCATTTGGGGTAATTTACTCCGGTTCCCCGACCGCTGCTCTACGGTGCTAAAAAGACTTCCGATATGTTGCTGGCACTTAGAGAAGCAAGTAAAAAAATGTAAATGTTAAAACATGTTTTTTCACTTGGTTCTTTAAGTTACAGTAACATATCTGAAGTTTTTTTAGCACCGTAGGGGAAGTGTTAATCAGTAAGTCACAGAGCACCAAATATACGTAAAAAAGCATAGGCTAGGATTATGGGCATATAGCTCGCATTGATTCTGTATTCAAAACAACTGTCATTTTTTTTACTTTCAAATATTTCAATTATTTTTGTAAAAATGTCACCTCCAGAAAAGAAAATTTTGTCAGTGAGTCACAGAACACAAATAAGCAAAATAAAACAGAGTGAATGGGATACAGCTTTCATTGTTTCTGTATACATATTAATCAATATTTCCAAGAATATTTCGTATGATTCTCCTTTTGATTTCCTTGCCTACACTATTCTGGACGTTTACTAGGGATCCAAGATACACAGAACTCGTCGATCGTTTCGATGATTTTGTTATCGAGGATGACGTTACACATTTGTAGTTTCGGTTTTGTGACTGATGTTTATTTAGTTTTTTTTTTATATATTGACTTTCAATCTAATCTTGCCGCTTGTTGCAAGGTTACATAAAGACTTCGATGTCATCATTCTTTGATTGTTTGATGTCATCTGCACTTTCCAGAATTTGCACTGAATTCGATAATTTTAGATTCGAGTTTACTATGAATTTTTCAAGCGTGAAAATAATAATAATCCTTCTGTCTAAGACCATTGATAGTGAGAAAGTTTTTCGAAAGCTCATTCTCGACCCTGACTTCACAATCCACATTTTTCACTGTAAGCTTGGTAAGGCTTATGAGCTTATTTTGTATATATACCATGTTACGCCTTCTACGTACCTTCATACAGTTGATTTGTGTATACGCACATATAAACATCGACTGTGGAAAAGGAAAAGGATGTAACCCACGATTTTTTTCGATAATCAAAATGTATACAACTTGATACACGTTCTATCAAAAGGATATAAGCTGAACACATCGAATTAGTACCCAAATATAGCTTTTATGTTTGAAAAAAGAAGGGCCTGATGAAATTGCGATTAGGAAAAAAAGACTTAAAAAAAGGTTTTAAACAAAGTAAATTAAAAATCAGTTTCCATGCACATAGAGGCTGTGTAAATTTCACAATTTGCCTTCGGCCCAAAATCAACAAAAAGTGTTTTTTGTGTCTCCTGTAAAATTTGTTATGTGTGGGTTACGTCCTTTTTCTTTCTACAGTCGATATCATAAGAAATATAAACATTTAAAAAAAACTGTAAACTCGAATCTCAATAAAATGCCTGTAAATTATCAGTCTATGGAAGAAAACAAAATATTGCAGAAAAAAATTAAACTATAAATTTCATAGAAGAAAAAAGAATTGAGTGGTAAACTGGTCGAAAAATGTGCATTTACGTGCCTCCTGAAAACTTGTACTTTTTGAAATCAGGTTTGGGAAAATTACCAACGATACTTGGTATGAAATTCGACTAACCCAATTCGACCAGGACTAATGTACAAGAACGCAACTCAATCGAGGTCTGTCTGTAATATATTATCTATGGTAAATGTTAGAATCATAGCCCCCTATATTGTATGTAGGTGGTAAAAGTGGTGTAGGAAGGGGACCTGCCGTCCGGGGCGATCATTGAAATTGCCGCCCCCAATATGTCCTCTAATTTTGTTTTTAAATCACTTCTACTATTTTTTATCCTTGAACAAGGAGTTTGCAATACGGGTGGCTTAATGTTTTTATGTATACATGTAATATATCGAAAAATATTTCATTTATTTCTATTAAATGCCGCATCCCAAAAATGTGCCGCCCGGGGCGGTCCGCCCCTGCCGCCCCCCTTGCTACGCCACTGGGTGGTAATGTTAGAATACATGCACATTAGTATAATGTTTATGGTTAATATCGCCCAACACCTTCGCCCAACAAGTTTTTAAAACTTTCGTCAAAATAGTAGTTTTTTCGTGCAGGCGTTTTCTCGCGAGATTCAGACTATGTATGCTTAATAACGAGTTTTAATCGTGATAAAAGTAATAGGTTGTAACAAAAGTGAATTTATGTTGTAATTTCACCCACTAACCAATATGCCTTAAAACGAAAAAAACTGTTAACACACTTTTGTCTTTGTTTTGAAGTATATAAATTACCCAATCACACGTGAAAGCGCCTGTGTCAGTCACGATGTATCAATTTAAGTATCAATATCTAGTTCCATAGACTAGTTCCATGCTAGTCGATGCTAGTTCATTTCAATAGTGTTCGTTCCAGAGGTGGTGGTGTACCTAGAGGGCGTGGTGATTCATCGTTTCTAAATAGGTAGGAACCTGCCTTTCTATAATAATCGGTAATTGTGTGTTTAAGCTAGTCATGGATTATTTCGGTGAAAAACTTCACAAACTAAGCTAAAAACAACGCCGCGATTTAAAATTATTTTTTGAGGTCTTGATAATCGCGTTAAAATCACATTAATATTAAGAACACTGATAAATTATGCGAAATACATTATGGCCGCGTGGCCACGGAGGAATGAATAATGGAGGAGAAGTACTGACAAATATTTCGCATACTTTATCAGTGTCTTTAATATTAATGTGTGACTTTAACGCGATTATCAAGCCCTCAAAAAATAATTTTAAATCAGGGCGTTGTTTGCTAAGTTTTTGAAGTTTTTTGCCGTATTAATCCATGACTAGCTTTAACACACAATCACCTAATAATCAATTTGAAAATACGGTGCAATATGAAGCATTAATTCTTGTCAATGAAACATAATATTAATATCCATTAGTCGAAAAGCACACTTGTTCAAAGTTGAACTTGTAATGGCAGTGCGGTATCGCCGTTATAGGTAGATGGGGGGAAAAAGGAACTCCCCGTATTTAACAAATTTTATTTTTCACGACGTATTTTGAAGTTGTACAATACCCAAACTTATAGCTGAATTCTTGTTACTAATTCGTCAGTCGTTATGGTAAACGCGTTATACGTGCTATAAGTTTTGATAGTCGTTAATATTTTTTGGTGATTATCGTATCCTTACAAGTTGACAACAATATAACATCGTTAAGTGCCGCCCTGCAATTCGTCGTGTGTAGTTGATTAATATAAAAAGTGAAAAGGGATGATGTCATTTCAAATACGGTTGTCTATTTTTTTTAACGTAGCATATGAAATCAGTGGCGTAGCTAGAAATTCGAGCCCCTCGTGCAAACGGCACGAAGCCCCTATGGAATTTGTTATATAAAGTATGTAGAATTTTGGCCCTCCCTTTCGATGGGCCCTGATGCATTGCAAGATTCTGCTACGAGGTGGCTACGCCGCCGGTAGATTTGGGGAGCCACAGCACAGTTTAGGGGGCCACGGGCAAAATTTCTGCAATCACGCAAATTTCCAGGATTCGAAATCCTTGTAAAAGCTAAAAAAACATGGTTCCACGCTGGTTTTCTGGGCTAATTCCTGGGATTCACAATTTGAGATCCTAGGAAGAGCTAAAAAAAAAGAAAAAAAACGTCCCTCATTAATGCACATAAAAAATTCTTACCGTACGCTATTTTAGACCTTATTATACCTTACGTAAGATGGTAATTATAAAATGCCAAGCACCTAATTCCGTTAAATTATGTTACAATAAAGTTTTAATAGTGATGTCCATTTCATAATTCAATAAATTTAATGTTCATTTAAAATGCGAACAATATCTTTAAAAAATGATCTTATTCTCGTTAGATAGAAATCTAGAAAATTTATATTATCGAATTGAATTATTTCAGTAATACATAATTAATTCTAGCATAAAATAAATTGCAAACGAAAAATTCAAAATTCACATGATTTTTCCATATGATGTCAGTTTTCTACTTACTTCCACAATGGATTATTTCTCAAAGAAAATATATCCGAAAATTATTATAAAATTGGAATATGGAAAATAAGCTTTTCGACAGTAATAAAACCTACAAGAGGATGTGTCTAGTATCCATATCTGAAGAAATAGAAAAAAAAAACAGTAAAAACTATGAGAATGGTTGGTTTGTTGGTTGGTGTCTTACACTTGGTTGTAGGGCCTTATGGATTACTCCAATTACCCTTTCGTCTGATGTTGGGGTTTCCCCTCTTTTTAGTGTTGGTTCCTGTCTCTTTTTATTTTTTATATATTTTTTTTTATATTTTATTTTTTTGATCCCATATTATTTATTTTTTTAAATATGAGAGACAGGATAGTCGTCTGTATTGTATTGTTTTTTTTTTTTTTAGTTTTTTTTTTGGGTACAGGTGATAACAAAATATTTAATTGTATGTATGTGGACAGCTTATCATTTAATACGTATTTTGGCTAGAAAAATACTGTTGTATTGTAATAGGGCCGATATTTTTGATTATATTGAAAAGAAATATCATTCATAAAGATATTTAATATTAAAAATTCACATACACAGTGTGCTTACATAATTTTATTATTTTATTAATACTCATATAATGTTATAGATTCACTTGACAAATAAATGCAAACAATTTGAATATCAAATATTTAACAAATTTTTTCCAGATTGTAATTGTAACATGAGATTTTACTAAATAATTTAAACAATTATCAATAAAAAATCACTGACCATCTCTATTGTACGTCTGTACACAAACGTATATGAGTGTGTATATAGTGTTCAATAACTTTGTGCGCGACGATATAATTAAATACATATCGACTGTGAAAAGGAAAAAGGACGTAACCCACACATATCAAATTTTACAGGAGGCGCTAAAAACGTGTTTTGATGATTTTGTACATATGCAAATTATGAATTATACACAACCTTGAAGTGCACGGATACTTCTAAACTGGTGTTTAATTGACATAACCTAATATTAATTTAAAAAATTGTCTCGGAAAAACCTTTATTTCAGTGTTTTTCTTGGTTTTAATTTTTTACAAGGTCTTCTTTTTCAAACTTAAAAGCTAAATTTAGATAACTTATTCGGCATTTTCAGTTTCCATCCTTTTGATAGAATGTGTGTCAAGTTGTATACATTGTGATTATTGAAAAAATCTGTTTTGGAAAATTGAGGGTTACGTCCTTTTTCCTTTCCACAGTCGATATGATACCGGCTAAAAAACAAGTACCCTAATTTCAAATACCTATCACCTAATCCCCTTGAATAGTGTTACAAGGAATAAATGCTAGTGATGGCCTTTTCAACACATTTCAAATAATTTAATGTTGTTCATTTAAAATGCGAAAAATACCTTTAAAAAATGATCCTATTCTCGTTAGATAGAAATCTAAAAAAAATATATTATCGAACTGAATTATATCAGTATGTAGTAAATAATTGTAGTTTAAAATAAATTGTGAACAAAAAATTCAAAATTTATATAATGTCAGTTTACTGCTTACTTCCACCATGAATTATATATATCTCAAAGAAAATATATTCGAAAAAAATTATAAAATCGTAAAATGGAAAATAAGTTTTTCAACAATAATGAAATCTGCAAGAGGCGTTTTATTATTTACCTAACAAAAAGCGCTTTTAAACCTTTGAGGAGGAAGTTATTTTTTTATAAGTTAGGTTTTTCTTATATTTTGATTATTTGAAGTATGTATTGCCACACAAAAAATATTTAAAAAAAAAAAAGTTAAAAAAAAAAACATTTTTTTTTGGACACGGGGTCAATTTGAAAAGAATGTCAAATAATATTTCAAGAAGTATATTTTTTAAATTATAAAATGCATTGATCCTATTTGTGTACACGTGAAGTTCCCAAATGGAATTTTACGTTAATTTCCTTTAAAACTTAACCTTTTTTAAAATCTTTTATTCATTTGATATAAATATTATAAATAATGTTATTCACGTAATATAAATAATGTGGCGGCCAAAAATCACCGATGGATGTGTCTAGTATCCATAACTGAAGAAATAACAAAAAATCAATAAAAACCATGAGAATGGCGAAAGAGAATAGAAACAAGCAAAATATTCAATTGTAATGTATATGAACGGTTTATCATTTAGTTATTTAATACGTATTTTGGCTAATTAATTTAGAAAAATTCTGCTCTATTGTAATAGGGCCGATATTTTAGATTACATATATTGAAAATAAATATCATTCATAAAAGAATTTAATATTGAAAATTCACATACACAGTATGCTTACAAAATTTTATTATCATATTGATACTCCTATATTATACATTCACTTGACAAATGCAAACAATGTGAATATCAAATATTAAACATATTTTTTTTTAGATGTTAATTGCAACATGAGACTATAATTATTAATTTAAACGATTATTAAAGACGTGAAAATATCAAAGAATCACTAATTATCCATAGTGTGCGTGTACAGAAAAATACATGAGTGTGTGAGACTAAATTTGTTAATTGAATGTGCGAACCCGAAAAGTTATACTAGAGATTACAGTAGAACCTCGATTATCCAGACTAATTGGGGATGAAGGTAGTCCGGAAAAATAGAAAGGAAAAATCCGGATAATCGAAAAAAGTCGTAATTGACAGGGAAATACATGTATATTCAGTATGAATATTTTTTTTGTTTAGATTTACATTCAGCTTCAGTATTAAATTATATTTTATTAATAAATTCACTTATTGATTTTTGCTTAAAGCAGCTAGCTGTTTTTTAAAAATGCCAAATCGCGAATACTTTTAAGACATAGCTGTCCTGAGTTACACTATCCTTGGCACTCAAACCACTTCATGGCGACATCTAAACACTGAAAAGCTACAAAATGTGTAGGAATCCTTCCCTCGCAAATCTCTTCTTCGTCTTCATGAATTTGTTCCTCTAATGCAGACATTTCTTTAATTATTTGCTCATCGATAAGCATTTGGAATTCAGGATTGGGAATTCAGGAATTTACCTACTCGGTTACACCATCTTCGTCACATTTAGCACATATTGAAATTTGTGCTATTGTAGGTAACCGGATAAAACAGAACATCACAAAACGTACAAATGTATGGAGTCTTGGAATGAGGAATGATGTCTTAAGTAATGATGACATGTAAAGATCATCGTAATGTATATCCTTAGAAAACACACATTTACAATCAATTAGTAATCTCTATATCGTATTAGATGCAATAAATAAAACAGCAATGGTGCATATCAATAACACTTTCAATCTGAAATTTTGGTAAATACACTTATATTCGACGATTATAATAGTCGCCATTGACTGATAAAGTAAAGTGCGCACGTTATAACATACTGTTCTGAAATTATTACCTGTATGATATTCCAATAAATAGTTAAGAAGAAGCAGATATCATTCAACTAAATGTTCTATGTTCTCATGATCTGTTTATTCATGGAACCGCTTTTGTAATTTCTCTTATACCACTTTCTACTGGAACATACTAATGGTCTTCACAATTTTGTTCCATGATTTTCGACACATTTATGTGAAGTTGACACATTTTAAGAGTTCCAACTCTGCAGCCACGTAGAAAAAGTCTTATAAATATATTTTCTTATGGAAGCCATAATCGTGGTACCATCTGTTTTCTATATAAGCGTTTGAATATTTCTATTACACCTTGATCCATTGGTAGTATTACCGAAGTCACATTTGGTGGAAGGTTAGTATATGTGAAAAATTGGTGTAGCTACCCATAGTGAAATTATAATATTTACAGAAGAAATAAAAATTCTTTTTTTATTTACAACTAGAGAGTACCTGGCAGGCGTTGCAATGCCACTCAAAGAAAGAAAGTGTTCTTGTTTTAATTGTTTTTATTGAAGTGCTTTTGGATACACATTATAATTGCATAGGAGTGATAAAAAAACTCATTGCTTCCCCAGAACATCGAGAATTGCTTTGATATAAAGCGAGCCCCATTGTAACGTATTGGCAGCCCATCGCTGTCTCTACTAATTCAGAAACCCTCCGCACAACGACTCACCAAAGTTTTATCGCAATTGGTTGAACGGTATACGAACACATACAGGACAAACAAACAAACGTTATTTTTTATATATATATAGATTTTTACAATGCTATTTTTGTCATTATAGTGACGAACACATAAAGGATAATTAATTTTAATATCAGAGAAAAACTCATAAAAATATTTTTTATGAGAATATTTATTTTTTTATGTACGTTTTTTTCCGCGTCCGTTTTTATGTGTGCGGGTTTTTCCATGGTCACTTTTGTCTGTGTATGCATTTTTTCGTGTACGCATTTTTCTCTGTATGCATTTTTCTCTGTACGCATTTTTCTGTGTACGCATTTTTCTGTGTACGCATTTTTCTGTGTACGCATTTTTCTGTGCACGCATTTTTCTGTGCACGCATTTTTCTGTCCACGCATTTTTCTGTCCCCTTTTATCCTGTTTGGTTTCATCCGCGTCCGCTTTTTCCTATCCGGCTTAATCTGTTCACCGAACATTCTAGATCAGTGTTTCTTAACTTTTTAAGTGAGCCGCACCCATTTGAATCTCAAAATAGGTCTCCGCACTAGGGTATCACATCCCAATATTTCGGGATTGAGCACTCAACATAAAATCGTGTATAAATAGAGATTTGGGATTGACGAAATTTTTGGTCGGCAATGAAATGGAAATTTCAAAAACCCAGAAATTTTCTGAATTCCCCAAATGATTAGCCTTTTTAGCCATTAACCTTTTTCTTTTTTTTAGGCAACCAGGCACCCCTGGTTAAGAAACACTGTTCTAGATCATAGTCATCATTTCACCTATCAATATGATGAATAGACTAATAATTTTTCAATATCCTTAATTTATTTTTTATGATTTTTCTGACTCCGACTCCACAGCCCATATTTGCTTATATAGCTCCACATCTTTGGCCAACATTAATATACTTTACTTTGTATCATACATCCATTTAGTAAAAAGTAACATAATTTATGTTTGAAAAATCTTTTATTTCAGATCGCGTAAGAGTTGTAACAACCCTAAACAAATAGCATGGAGACTCCAAACCGTCGTCGATTTTTAATGGATCCGAATCGTCCTCAATATGGTGGTGCGCGATTCAATACATCGCATTATGCTTTTGGTGCATCACATGAAATGAAAGGTTTACTGAGAAGATCCAACAATGAAAATAGAGGCAATGATGCCTTTCAAAATAAGAAAAATAATAACCGAAATCAAAATCTTGGAAAAGGGTTCTTTTCCAACAAATCTCAACACTCAAATGCTCACCATCGCAGAGGTGTCTCCAAAAATTACTTGCCTCCTAGAGTTAAAAGGAGACAAAATAACACAGAGGAGCCCCACGGCGAGAGGAATCCTGGTTATGAATATGACAAGTTACTTGAAATCTCAATAATGGACCCCACTGATATGCTTTTGCATTTTAATAATGATAACCGTAACTTCACCGCCTTGCTCAACGGAGACCTCCAACCTGATATCATCCTTTTGGCTGTGAAGTGTTTATCGTCCGTGTGCAGTATCGTTTGCACCGAAAGCAAACTCAGTATTCTGATAAATATCAAGAATTCAAATTTTATAAATATGTTGGAAAAATATATTGCAAATTTGTGTCACAAGACCGATTGTTTCAAAGCGAGAAACACATTTCTCTGTAGAAACATGGATTCGTTTTTGTATGATGTGCTTCATATCTCCAATACATTATTGAATCTGTCGCTCAGCGAGGTCGTCGATTCTCTGTCAATTTTATTTGACACTGTAGAAAGGACCATTCAGAAGGGGAAGCCGGTTATAAATTATGTTGTTCGAGATATGTTTAAAAAATCCAAAGAGAAGTTTTCGATTTGTAAAGAAAAAGTCAAAAGCAAACAGGTAAGAACTGATGATGATTCATCACTTTTATGTTCACTGTCAATACTTGCTGGAGAGGCAAGGAGGAGAGAAAAAAACACTTCTACATAAAATAATTTTGAAAGTTTTCTGCATTTGCTATTTTCCAGCAGTTTTATTTTATGTTGCTTTAAAAATGATAAATTGCGGTAAAATATAACTTTAATCTAATCTTCTTAAAAAAACAAGTTATTTGAATGAAATCGGTGAACTTTTGGTTTTATAAATAGACATCAAAACATCATATTTTTGCTGTACACATCACCCGGACTAAACGGGTTAAAACCCAAAAAATATTTTCTAGATCTTGAAAACATTTAAAATTCCATATGACTTATGCTGTCCATTCTAAAGTAAAATCTGTAATTTAGGTTTTTTTCCGCCAGCTATAGTCAGTTTGAGTGACATGATTGACGGTTACGAAATTTTTTACTGTCATTGACTTTCAAATAAAACACGATGTTTTTATATGATGTCGATGAACCGACTCTCTGGGGATGAGAAGTTCAATCAAAGCATGTATCATATGTTGGTTGATATTAACCATTTAAGTGATTCTGCATATGCAATCGATTTTTATTGCAGGATGAAATCGAGGAAGGAAGAACTCGTTCCGTGAGATCAGACACTTCTCCGCCTGATAATTTCAGAGAAATAAAAATCATACCATCCATAGAAGAACTGACAGTTATGCAGAAACCTTATCTGAGGGCTAACATAATCGACGGTGCATACGAAAATGTGGATCACTACCTCGATGTACAATTTCGTCTGCTTAGAGAAGATTTTATCAGTCCTCTGAGGAAAGGTATCATCGCCTACCGAAATAATCCTGCAGCAAAAAAGTTTGAAAATATAAGGTAAATTTAGTTATTACCGTAATGGGAATGTCAACCATTTAAAACAGGGGTTTGCCAAGTGTGTACTGCTAGTTAATTATGTCTTGTTAACCCTCCAGAGACAAGAGCTTTTTTCCGATAAAAAAATATTTTCTAAGCCATATTGAAGTCACGGATAACTTTTATTCCTATCCAAAATTTTTAAAAAAAAGTCGTATAGAAACCCCGCATGACTATATGGTCATGCTCATCCTTTTATTACCGTGTAATATTGAGTAAGGACAAAAGTGACCGTATGGGCTTGCAAACATTCGAGGTTGAAATATAGCTAAACGTGATTTTTTAAAAATATTTACAATTTGACCTCTTTAGATCAACATAATTTCAAAACAAATATATTAGCAAAATAACTGTAAATAATTTTATGTTTTTATAAAAAAATATTTACCAGTTTCAAAAAGTAAATTTAAAAAACGGAAATTCAAAAAATCACATGTGCTTTTGGAGACCGTTCCTGTTCCGACGACTGATGGCTAACTGTAGTCCGTACCCTTCTTAACCAAATATGAGCGAAAGCAACGATATTCAGGTAGAAAAAGTTTGAATAGTGGGATCAATAGACAACGGTGTTTTGTGTGACCATATGGTGACGCTCGTCCTTGGAGGGTTAAAGTAAATTTAAAATAAAATATCCTCTGGCAAGAATGACTGGTCAGACATTTTTATATTTGTTAAACATGCTCATTGAACTTCTTCATTATTTGGAAGTACAAACCGTCTTTCTCCAAACATAAAACTCCGTCATAGATTCTTTTATGATTTAAAATATGTGCAAGGCCTTATTTTTCGTGGATAGGTCTACTTTTTAGTAGAAAATTTTATTTAAGAATTATAAATTTATTAACCACTTCCCCGGCGAATTATTTTTTCAAAACTGTTCCAAAAAAAAAAACTATTTTTATTTTCTTTTAATTAATTTGAAGCGTATACATATTATTTTTATTAATTTTTTTTTTTTTTTTACCCAAAGTCTATTTTTTATCGTGAAATTGTATGAAACACGTATTTGCGTGAACGCCGAAAATCGAACAACGATTTTAAATGTTTATATTGGCGCGCTTCGGTTATCACACGCATTTGCGTGAGCGCCGAAATTGGAACACTTTTTTTTTTACACGTATTCGTGTGAACGCCGGGGAAGTGGTTAATTTAAATAGTATATATTAATATAAATACTTGTAGATAAAACAGTCATGCCATCTTCTTCTGGAACCAACGTGACCAATCGTTGTGTGAGATCCTTGGCCCAGAAATAATGCAGTTTTATCCATTGCAATTATGTTTGACAGTTAGTATTTTGAAAAGTCGATACCATCAAGGTAAATTTTTATCATATTGGAAAAAAAATTATATCACCATTAACTGAAAATCTTATATAATATATATAATACATATAAAAAATGTTACCAATCTTTGACACTGCCAGAGGGGTGCAAGAACAAGCTCACGGTCATTACACATCAATGGACCCTAACCGAAAATCTTAACAAACTGTTAACCTTTTGGCTGCCGTAGAAAAAAGTACGGTGTACCTAGCACGCCGACTATAATTTGCAATTATTAATTTAATTAGGTATTGACTAGATAACTCGTCTCTGGCATGTTAAGCACGAACAATTTTACAAAATATCTCATCTGTGGCAGCCATCCAGTTAACAAAAGATTCTTTTGTCGTCCATGTTTGATACAAATGAATATTATGTTACTGTTAAAATTTCATTGTACAAATGATAGAAATTTTGATTTTTCGAGGTATTCACTCAATTTATGAGTTAATAATTTTGGCATGGTTTTTTCAAAAAAAAATATGATTAAAGATTACATTATTTTATTTTGAATATTGAGCATACACAAATGCTTTTCCAAACATATTACAACAAGAATAGTAACTTAGCGTTTGTACAAACTTACATGTGTCATTATCACTAGTAGCTAAAACACGGAGCGATATTTTGCCCCTCTGACTTTTTTGCATGAAACCGTAGGAGCGATAAATCACTCCGCCATAACCAAAAAGATAAATGACTGCCTGCATACTTTGAATGTTCCATTCGTTACATGTTTACATTTTCAAATTGAATTGTTTCAGGGTGTTCAAGAATGTGGCCTTTAAAGGATTGACAGTCATGCGAGGAGGAGGATTGGGAATGGTTGTTGTCTTTAAACAGAGCTTGTGCAATAAAAGTGCAATGGATAAAGTTTCGGAGAGTAGAAGGAGCATCGCTAATTCCAAAAAGCTTATGTTTGGCTCTCTTGTTTGCTTCACTGATGATATGTTTAAGACAATGTATTTTGCTTCTGTCAGCAATACAGATAAAATTGCAGACGGACGGGTATGCTGTTAAACCATTTTCCCTCAAGTTGACCCAGTTATCGGAGAATTTTTAATAGCCTCAATGTACTGGAGCAGTGCTTCTCAACCTTTTTCGTTCCTCGGCCCCCTAAACCTAAAAAAATAATCTGCGGCCCTCCTCAATTGTCTTCGTAACTCGTTTTTTAGCTCACCGACAATTTCGAAATCCTCAATTTCAAAATCGATTGTGAAAACAATAATCTGCGGACCCCCGAATTTTCTTTTCATACTTAACACAAAGAAAAATGAAAGAATGAACATTTTCGCGGATCTATAAACGTTTTTATCATATTGTTATGATTGCAGGGCACAGCAAAATATGTTAATTTTTGTTAAGTCTGTGTAGCTTCAAATAGATTATAGACAGACTATCTGCATTTTTGTTTAACCTTTAGAGAGGTATGGACGTACATGTACGTCGGCGCCATTTTTCTGTAAATGATTATAGAAGAACTTTTAACTCAACACAGGAGTGTCTAATAAAAATAATAAAATATTTTTAGTACTTTTTCCACATAAAATTTATTAGATCAGGACCGGTTTCGCTCATCGCGAGCATTATCAATGAGCGAAACCGGTCCTGATCTAATAAATTTTATGTGGAAAAAGTACTAAAAATCTTTTATTATTTTTATTATAATGCCTTTCCACCAAGTATTGACAGTAAACACCTTAAAAGTGAACAGGAGTGTCTGTCGGTGAGCCTTAAGTATGAATGACATATTCATTGAAAAAAAGTCACCTTTGTCATGTTAACAAAAGTCAGTAAAGTAAAGTAAGTTCATTATAGATCTATTCACTCCTCTAAAGCTTAATGAACAATAAGAAGACTTAAAAGAACCATCAAGAGACGGTCAAAAATATTCAACATTATTCCGTCTATAAATATTATAAGAGAGGTCACATGGCATGCCGGTTACATAAAAAGACAAAGAGGCCATGGTAAAATTCTGAAATGAAATGATAATATTGGAGCCCCAGTGAACTACAAAGTCGGTTCCAAACCCCATTACGTGCTTATCATTTTTTACTGTGTGAAATATCGGTAAGCTCTGCTGCTGTGACCGAAAGAGCTGAGATCTACGAATATTGAATGTTCCAGAGCCAAATTTGTATCGCACAAAGCAAACAAACACCGTGCTTTGCACACGACACTGTCAAATGATTGGTACTTGGAGGCTTTCGGTGCCAACTTGTGTAAACAGATAGTATAACTTGTTTTTAACATATTTTTCAGATAACAGTTGAGATGGATAAATATTTTGATACTAACAAATTAACCAGCACAAAATTTTTGATGGTCGAGAGTGAAGTCTACTTTTTACCATATTATTACGTGTTAAAGGCTTTGCAACAACCCAGTTGGGCGAATTTTTTTCCTATGAAGAAATATATTGTCAATGCTGATGTAAGTAAACGATAGAAAATAATAGCTTACTTGGTAAGTGAGCATTTTCAACCGACTGTATCGCATGTGTGTTATCGGCAGAACACAATTTATTCCTTGCTTCCCAATAAATTTTGAAGAGAAATTATCTGCTTAGGAAGGCATATTTTGAGTAAATATTTATTTCTCTTTCTCAGTGATTTTTTAGCCTCCTGAATCCCACCTTATTTAGCATGGCTTATGTAACAAATCCGAAACATCTTTTAAGCGAAAAAGCAATAGTTTTCATTTATTTCTTTATCTTGGTTAATATTTAATTTCAAAGCCTGTTTTCTTATGTTGTCGATTGTGGGATTTTCAAACAATTTCATGTCAATTTGAAAAACCCAGAATTTTTCAGCGCGGGATGTTTTTTTAAAATTTTATTTAGCTCTTCTGAGAATTTACCAATATGCCCAAATGATCATTGTGACTCTTTTTTTCGAATCCAAAATCACAGGAATTTATAGATATACTAATAAACGTGACGGGTCTTATTCATTCTGAGACATGATTTAAGGAATGGCAAATTATTTTAGGAACCGGCTCAGCAGATCCGGTGCGAACCCATAGTAGCACACCACTGTATCTAGGTTACAACATTTATAAATAGAAGAAAAAAAATATTTAAAAAAAGTATGGCTTTGGAGGTTCTCGGTCAAATTAAAATTATATGGTGATAATATTCTATCTATAATTAAAACTCGAATGCCATGCGGTTTCTTAATTCTGATTAACTGTGCACGTGTGGCGTTGACGTTTCATTTTAACCCCAATGAATTGTGAAACAATTAAGCTTTATATGTACAAACTGAACCGTTAATTGGATTTCTTCTGCTCGTATTTGATTAAACCATTTTTTTTTTATTTACCATGTTCGCTCCCAATGTGGAGCATATGGACTCCTAATGGAGTTTATCTTAACAGAAGTGTTTCTATGAGAACTGCTTGTTACTCAGTTGCTCAGCCTCTCTTTTTCCAAAGAGAGTAGGAATAGAAGGATAGGGCTAGTGGTTAGCTAATCGCTCTCGATACGCCCTGTTCATAGGATAGGATGGGTGAGAGGGGGGAATTCAAGACATCACATACATCCATGCCTTCGAACAGAAATTCATAAATCAGTTGAAAAATCAATTTATAAAACTGTCCGTACTGAGATTCGAACCCGTGACCTCCGTAGCCGAAGCCAATTAAGCTGAACACACAGGCCGCAGGCAGCGATGCTAAACCATTTTAGCATCGCTGAATCAAAATTTTCATATGATGATATTTTCAAAGCTTTTTTTTTTACTTAGAACCTGCATTAGCATTACTCCCACAATCTGTTGAAAACTCCATATGAAACTCTATATGACCATATGAATACTAACTCCATATTCTTGAGAAACCTTCGATATGGATTCATGTTTTTCACTTCTGTCATTTGACCCAAGACTTTTTTTTTTCGATTACTCAGCATTTTTAAAGGGAATTTTTCTGAAAACTTCGAGCAAATTTTCTGAAAACTAAATTTTACACTAAAAGAAAAATATACAGTTTTCTACAAAAATTTGCTGAGGTAAAAATCTATGAGGTGAATCAAACAATGATTTAAATAATGCTCTGAACATGCTCCTTTTCAAAGTCTATTTATAATAACAAAAGTTCACTGATTTCAGTCAACTTGATTTATTATATTACTAAAACTTTTGTAGAATAATATCCAGGTTTGTTATTTTTAATTTTATTTCAGCCTTCTGCAGGTCATCCTAGATATCTAAATGCCGCGAGAAGATACAAGATATGCAACGGTACAAATGTGCATATTCTACAAGAATCATCATGGCCCTCTGTTGACGAGGTAGGCATGGATGAAACCCAGTATACTGCTTATAAAATGGCATTGAGGAAAGAGTTTGTCACTATTCAAGGACCCCCCGGAACAGGGAAGACATTCATTGGTCTCAAGGTCGCCAGAACTCTCCTCAAGAATGATTTTTCTAGCAGTCTGCCCATTTTAGTTGTGTGTTACACGAACCATGCCCTAGATCAGTTCTTAGAGGGCCTTTTGAAGGTGACCAATAAACTTGTGCGCATCGGTGGTCAGTCTAAAAGCTTGGCACTTCAGGATTACAATTTACATTCATTACGAAAGCAACTCAAGAAACAAGAATTCAAAAAAAAATTTAATGAATTCACACAAAATATGGGAAAACTGCGACACAGGATCAATTTGATTCAATCCAAAAGTGTTATCGTGGATCTTGCGAAGATCAACGTCGAGTTGGACATCAATATAGTTGAGTTCTTAATGCCATTCGATATGGGAAACAACAGATCCTCTCTTGTGAATTGGTTGATGATGTCTGACATGGTCAAAGATACATCTGACTTCAAAAATAATGTTGATGAATCTGAATTACGTATTGACAACAAATCTGACGACTTCTGTGACTTCGGTGACTCTGACATTGAAGATGACAATTTTAAAATGCCTGTTTTGAATGTAAATATTTTTTCTGCCAAAACATTGAATAATGAGTTAAGGCATATATTCAAAAGGCTGAACACCGACATAAGCGGTGAAGATAGAGATCAAGCCAATATGCAAGCTGCAATTCTAATAAATGAAAAGGATTTCTTGAGGGTTTGTTTTTGATGCTTTTAATTTTTCTGTTTGCAAATAATTGTTACTTATTCTGGCCGCGCCATCACTTGGTTGCTAGTCCTCACACTTCCTTGCTGAAACTGGGGTTCAAATTTACCCAATATCATTTAACCCTTTGAGTAGTGAGTTTTTTTTTTTTTTTTTTTTTTTTTTTTTTTTTTTTTTTTTTTAATTGTAAACTAATCCGTTATTACTTTTAAATATTTTTTTTGCATTCACCCCCGGGTATGTAACGCTCTACTGACGTTAGATTCCAGGATGGGGATCAACCTGAATTAGAATTTTACCCTCATTATTATATTTGCTTGCAAATGTTAACCTTTTTATAAAATTTTAAAAATAGCAACAAAAAATAAAAATATGTGAACAAATAAATTATGAAAGCTTAAAATTACCGATAGATGTGTGTAGTATCCGTATCTGAAGAAATAACAATGATTCAATAAAAAATATGAGAATGGCAATAGATAATAGATGACAAAATACTTCGCCGTACCGGTACGGCGATACTACTCAAAGGATTAATATGCACTCGATTATAAGAATTCGGAGACACCAAAATAGTAAAAAATGTGTCTTATAATTAGAGGAAATATGATTCCGAATCGTAGGGTTAATTATCCGCTGCTGGTCAATTATATGTTGTATGCATATTGGATGTTGATGTTATCCTTTGAGACAAGTGTACCACCACTGAGGTCATTTATCATTACGGATAAATGCAATATTCTGGTAGCAAACAAAATTTCAAAATCTTTTGACGAGTGGTAGCCATTTATCAAACTGATTGATTTACAATCAGTCATGTATGTAAAAGATTTCTTACATTATTGAAAGTTGAAACATTACGTTACTACTGTCGCTAGTTACGCTAGTGCTCAGAGCATGAAATTATGCTGTCACATTGAGGCCATAAAGTCAAACAATATAATCTAGAAAAAAAGTTTTTCTTTTTTCATTCTCGGCTACATGATGACAAAAGATGGTCAAAAAACATGTCAAACTTTTCTAGTTTCTTTTTAAATTACCATTGAAGAACGTTAACTACATAATGTTGTCCTTTTTGCAGTGATAACTTAAATCAATCGGAGCCAAAATATCAGAGTTTGGCAACTATAAGGTTTACAATAATTTACCTCACAAGTCATCTCTGCTATACATTTTTTTAAATAACTACGGTGTGCACGGTGGGTAATTTTTATAAATGAACTTTCTTTTCTAGATTCAGTTAAGCAGACCGAACTCCGATGATCATATTTTCTGCGATCCAAGAATTCATTCCGCTTCAAGCTTTAATGTCAAACAGCGATGGGGACTTTACTGGCAATGGGTTCAACCAGTTTTGCAGTTCCTCAGTGAGGACTTCTTTAAACGAATGGTATTCATTGACCTCATTTCATGAACTTATAGAAATCGAGTAATTATGTATAATTCCTACGATTACGTGAATCCGAAATAGCCGATCGACCATAATAAATGAAATATATTTTATAAGTTTTGCCAACAAGTCATTTCAATTTGAACATGTTTTAACCTTCCTAATCCTTCTTAGATACCCTACAAGCAAGCCAAAGACAACCATGATGAGTTGACCGCGGCTATTGATAAAAAAATCTTGAAGAATACTGATGTAATTGGAATAACCACTACAGCAGCAGCAAAATCACATTTCCTCCTAAAATCTTTGGAGATTCGCATAGGTTAGTATATTTTACAATGCTGGTGTGAATTAGCCCCAAGCATCACTATATGTGTAGTTTTTAAAAGATTCAGTCATTTCAATGTAAATACACTACAGTTGACACCCTATAGACATGACCATAAAGACAGTATTATAGGAGACCATGAACCTAAGTCAGTGCCCGACAATAAGAACTTTTTCAAAAGAATTTTTTTTTAGAATATTTATTTACTTCATATAAAAATTATAAGCATATTGAAAGACTCGGGATTTCGAGACCCTAAGCTTCAGCCTAGTTAGCTTTTTATATTTTCTATCTTATTGTGAAGTGTAAGTTTTGTGATGATTCACCATGACACTACACTTCGTCAAATGAAACAGAGGGTCGAACATATATCGAAAACTATTCGGCCAATACACATGCATTCAAATATTATGAACGAAATAGTTAATACATATTTATGTAAATACTTTTTCATATAATTATTAAAAAAATTAAAAAGCAATAACATTATAGGGGAATTGAGTACATAGGGGTTTTTACTGTAAAACGTTGGTTCTACAGATGGCTGTTTATTCTGTTCAAACTTGAAAATTGTTACAACATCCCGTTATTGGTATTTACTAGAGTAATCCCGGGATTTCGGGATTAATTAATTTTCAATTCCGGGATTGGGCCCTCAACGTGAAATCGTGAAATTTCTCAATCCCGGGATCGCGACCATGTCAATTCCAGGATTTCGGGATCAGAAGATTGGACGGGATCCCGGGACTGAATGCCCTAGTATTTAGCCTTCAGTCCCATACACCGGAAATCGATTCTTATGTCCCTGGGATGTATCATTGTTTTACATCAATATCATTATGAGCTCGGCTTAAATACATAAATTAAAAGAAAAATGAATTGTTTTGTTTTGAAAAATACAAAAAACAGCCTCTTTTCAGGATCTTAATTTCATTCTGTGAATGACAAGAATCATCAACATCACATAATATATGTAACAGTGAAAAACAAATTGTATTAAAAATATTAAATAAGTTGTGACATATGCATATCGACTGTGGAAAGGAACCCACAGTTTTTTCAAAACACGTTTTTTTTAGATAATCACAATGTATCACAGTTGATACACGTTCTGTCAAAAGGACCCAAGCTGCAAATGCCGAATTAGTATCTAAATTTAGCTTTTAAGTTTGAAAAAGATGACCCTGTAAAATTTAAAACCAATAAAAAAAGACTGAAATAAAGGTTTTTCCTAGACAATTTCATTAATTAATATTAGATTATGTCAATTAAACACCAGTTTAGAAGTCTCCGTGTACTTCAAGGTTTTGTATAAATCATAATTTGCATATGTCACAAAATCATCGAAACACGTTTTTAGCGCCTCCTGTAAAATTTGATATGTGTGGGTTACGTCCTTTTTCCTTTCCACAGTCGATATGCTATATAAAATATTGCAATTTTGAACGGTGTGGCCCGTAAACAATGCTTTAGGTATAATAATCGTGTGATTGCACACCTGCTCTCCCACCATTTAAAACCCACCATTACGAATTATTAATTACTTTTTTTTTTAAAGTGATTGTCGAAGAAGCTGCAGAAGTATTGGAGAGTCACATAGTGGCATCATTGAGTGAAACTTGCGAACATCTCATCATGATAGGTAACTGAAATCGTAACCCATTTTTAATTTTTTTATCATATGGAATAAGAAACCCACCAAACTCATTGGAAGGTTTATCGGAAGGAGTTTCAACATATGCATTAATTTTAACACAAAAACGTGCACAACAATCGAACCGAATCACAAAAAATCAAGAAACTGTTGCAGAGATGTTCACAGGAGACAATCACTCCTGCATTACAATGGTGAACAAATACATGTGATATGTTATATATATATATATATACATTCTTCTTCTTCTTTGGCCATGTTCGCTCTCTATGTGGCACCTCCATGTTTCCCTGTCTCCCACCAATTGCTTTGCTTCCTCCCATGACATGCCAGCATCCCTCAGTTCCGTCGAGTACATCCTATGTATGTATGAGTCTTCGCCAGGTACCAGACAGTCCGCATTGAGTTGACTGTGGCTCCAGCCATTCCTAAACATAATAAAAAATATCTTTTTGCAAATCATGTCAAATCATGTCAAATCTTTAGGCGATCACCAACAACTGAGGCCGATCACCGCCTCCTATGAGTTGACCCGTGATTTCAACTTGGACATCTCGCTGTTCGAGCGAATGGTGAAAAACGGGAACCATTGCTATCAACTTGGCGTCCAGCACCGCATGAGACCTGAAATCGCAGCGTTAATAGCCCCCACAATTTACCCAAAGCTGAAAAATCACCCCAGAGTTTTTCGCTTTCCCAAGGTCAAAGGAGTCGTCAAAAGTTTGGCATTCGTGTGCCATGAATATCCTGAAACAAAAGTGATTATTTATTTTACTATCACTTCAATATTACTAATCTAGAAAATGAAATGTCTATGTTCACTCCCAATATATAATATATATGTGCATTTTAAGTGAACCACTTGATACTTTTCGTTTCCATGTTAATTTCATTTTATATCTTCCTATAAAAAAACATGTACAACACATACGGTTTCTTCACATTTTATGAACTAAATAATAAATAATATCACGTGCAATCTTGATTTATTGTTCTTGCGTATCTTATATCTGATCATTGATACATGTTCTGCGTACTCCTCAGACCAAAGTTATTACGGCAAATCCTAGTTCATGTGAATTAATCCCTCAATTTTTTAAAATCATCTTTTTGATAGCGATGCATATAACAAAGTCTATAAATGTTTACATAATTACAGAGAATTGAATTAATCTTCGAGGTGGAAGCGTGCACTGATTCTTTTGTTCAATCGTATGCTAATCAAATTAAAGAAAGTATTTTGTGACCACCATCAAACCAAAAAAAGAAATAGACTTCAACAAGGTCTGGAATGTGCAGTCACCTGGCCCTCTCATATTTCTTAAAACTGAGAATATGTTTATTTAAAAAAAATGTAACTCATCCATCCAGTAATTTAGATGGAAAATAATAATAATAAATTTAGTAAGACGAGCAAACCATTAAAATCGGAACTCTCGAGTGACAAAAAATATTTTAACCACTTTTATGGTATAATAATATTATTTTGAATATTGTAGACTCGATGTATTAAATTATTAAATTTTATTTTAAAGGCTGATTGAAGTAACTATGACAAAACATGATTTCTAATTATAGCAATGCCTGCTCATTGTATTCAACATAAATATGTTATTTATTTTCAGGAGGAAAGTACTTCGAGCCGCTTAAATACCCATGAAGCGAAGTTTCTTCTCTGCTTAGCCAAGTATCTGATCCAGCAAGGTTATAAGTCTGACGATATCACCATATTGGCTGCGTATTCGGGACAGATGTTCTACATGAAGAAGGTAAAATGATATGCAATATTATTTATGGTCATTTCTAGAAACGGTTTGCAGACCCCTTGCAACATGGTTAGGTTCTACAACATGGTGATTTCAGGTCATCCGTTGAACTATATACCCTAAAAACTAACAGTGATTCTGTGTACAATCATTGAAAACAAAGAAAGCATCAATGATTGTGTGAATATTATATTGGGAAGACACCGGACTCGGAACCAAGGTCCTTGATATCAGTCGAGAATAAAAAAAAAAACAATTAAGTCTATTTATTAGATATATTGATATCTATGGATGTATGCGTACAATTCATCATGGTAAAATCAGTTTGAACTGAGTCACGACTACATAGTTTTGAGAAAAGCGCATTTGACAGCTTGAATACTTATTATACTTACAGTTTATGTTAAATACGTTTGTTTTCAAAACAAAATAGTTTCATATGGTTTGGTTAGTGTTTTTTGTAATTTTTATAATGCAACCCAACTTATATAAGACTAAGATAATGTAATTAACCATCTCATCGACATGGCTAAGCAGTTTGATGCAAGCCTCAATGAAAATGATTTGATTGAATTTTTGGAAAGTCATAATTGTTTTTTTCTTTGTCCATAAGTGCGGTTCGTTGTAAGTTGAACAGTCACATGTCGAACCATCATAATTCGAGGACACTACGTATTCTTATTAACAGTAACTCAAATCCCAACAATCATAAAAAAGTTTCTTTATTTTTTTAACCCTTTAGAACCTAATTAAGATTATTAAATTTATTGAAATTATAACAATATTTTAACCTTTCAGGAGTGTGCAAAGTATAAGATTCTATCTCATGTTCGGATCACAGTACTGGACAGCTATCAGGGCGATGAGAATAAAATTATTCTCCTCTCTCTGGTAAGGAGCAACCCAGAAAATAACATAGGATTCCTGTCTACTGAAAATCGTGTCTGTGTGGCATTATCCAGAGCAAAGGAAGGTGTGTTTAGATATTCAAAATTATACTTTTCAGTAGTTGGCAACCATTTATGTACCAGTGATCCGATTTTTGACTGCGGTGTCACGCTTTTTGATATTTTATGTTTAATAGTCTATGAAACTTCCACCATGCCTCATCATCCCTGATGGAAATTGAATCTTGAAAATGGGTATCGACTATGCCCAGTGGACACAAAACCAATAAATTAGTTATAGTCACACTTGACAGTTTGAATTAAGTCTTTATTATTCAACAATCAGGAATATTCAGATATTCAAGCGATGTATAACCGCGATGTATGTGTTTGAATAGATTATTACATTTTTCAATAAACTAATTATATTTTAGGATTGCTTTATAGAAATACTCTGTTTCATTTACAGAATATGGATCAAATTGAACAAATTTAATAAATAATTTACGAAAATTTATAAATCATACTCTTTACTTTTATGAAACGTAGACCAAAGGTTGACAGTGATTAATTAATGACACAATTTGATAAATTGTATTTTCTGAAAATTTCATTGTAATATATCCATAGGTTCAAAAGTTATATTACTTTTAATTTTGCGATAGAAATGTGTTGATTTTCATAAAAAATTGCTGCATTTTGGCATAGGTATTTGGTGAAAATGTGCAGACCATATTGTGTTAATATTGTCACCAATTTTGAACAAATATGTCCAACTAGCGTAAAAGTAATAATGATTTAAATAAATCGGCCCATCCGCTGTGCGTTCTTTGGGCATGTTCATCCCGTATCGCATGGTTTCCCAAACTATGTTCCGCGGAACACTGGTTATCCACAAAACCTGAATAGGTGCCACATAACTTAAAAACCACTCTTTTTCAATGTATTCCAAAAACTAGCAATTATGATTCCTTGGTTTGGAATCCCTGTAACAGAAAAACCAGTATGCTTTATTCAGCGTAAGTGGTAATGAAAATCTGACTGATTTTATTAGTGATTCTGATCTAAATGTCATTAAATTCCATCTTGGCGAGTTTGTCAGAAGAATCCTTCAATGTGTCGAAGCAAGTTATTATTGTTTTACTTCCGTTTTATACAACCCATTTATGCAGTGGGTTAAGCTCTTTGGAGGCCCCAGGCGCAATAAATTTTGTAGGTCCTGTTTTTCGAATAACATAAAAGTGTTGTAAAATTCTTCGAAAAATAATAATGAATATTGAAAACTGAAATTAAAATATAAGGGTTTCTAAAATTTATGCTATTTTTGAGGCCCCTAAGATTTGGAGGCCCCAAGCGCGCTCCTCTTGCATTTATGAGTCATATTGCAGGAACAGACTTTTAACCTTTTAGCTGCCGTAGAAATCACCTAGCGTGCGGGATTTAATTTGCAACTATTGATTTAGTTAGTTATTGACGAGATAATTCGTCTGTGGCGTGTTGAGCACGAAAAAATTTACGAGATATCGTCTATGGCAGCCATCGAGTTAACATAACAGTGTTTTATTGACATTTTTTTTGTATTTATACTATTATGAATTACCTGACCTAAAAAATAAGCCAATTGATTTGTGAAAATTTCCAGATTTGTGAAGTGTTACAGAAAAAGTTTGAGAAACCCTGCCGTAGCGTATGTGTTTGAACAAGTAGAATGAATCATCTGACCATCCATTATTTCTTTTAGGGAAATTCAATTTGACTTTATATTAAATAGTTACACATATGTATGTATGTTATATTTGTCTTGAAAATGATTCCACAAAAATAAACTGGTTTTCTGAAGCTCATACTTAAAGTAGCTATTTTTGTTCTAGGACTTTATATAATCGGTAACATGAATAATTTGACGAGTAATAGCGATCTCTGGAAAAAAATCGATAAAACTCTCATGAAGCAGGGCGCCATTGGAAACAGTCTCACTTTGAAATGTGAAATTCATCATAATACATTAACCCAGGTTTGTTCGATATTATATTAAGCCATCAGTAATGTACATTCAACAATAAAATTTCAGGAGCGAATACGAAAGAGTGCAAACACCTTGTGGACTGGCTAACAAAAAAGAATGTGAAATTGTAGACAAAAAGATAGCAAAGGTCTAAGTGTCGATCCTAAAATTTAACTAATCAATGTGCACGTTATTCAGGTTTGACATTGTGAGACTATTTTCTGTTCCCTACTTTAGGTCCAAAGCGAGGAGGATTTTTATATGGTCTCGGAAGGCGGCTGCAGCAAGCTTTGTTACTCGCGTCTGAAGTGCGGACATAACTGTTTGAGCCTTTGTCATCCGATTGACGCGGAACACAAAGAATACTTGTGCACTGCCGACTGTGAAAGGTAGTTATTTCTCTATTCAAATTAATATGAAGAAAGATCTGGATTAAGCGTTTCAATTGAATGTCTCCAATTTGTCACGATACATGCTTCTCAGGTAATAAACAAAGGAAAATATTTTGTCTTGTTTGCGGTGAAGAAATATTTTCAGTACCTGTCAGTGAATGTAGAAATAACCGCTCACTTTTCAACCTGTCTGTATCAGTAGCTATGTAACCGTATGAAACGGTCGAAGAATGGCTACATTTGCCCTCAAATCACTGATAATTATTAAAATATCCAAATTATTTAAATATTATTTTGAGTGCTACTCACTGAGAACATTAGAATGTTCTACAGCTTCTTTTTTCCTATTACAGACAAGTTTGCATATACGGTCACAATTGTCCTGACGTGTGCTCTAAGAAGTGCGAGCGCTGCAAAGTACTGATGACACACCTACTACCCTGTGGGCATTCAACGATGCTCCAATGTCATTTGGATGCTAATAAATATGACTGCAAACAGAAAGTGCCAGTTGTATTGGAGCTATGCGGTCACAAGGTGAGCTTAGGACAGGGATGTCAAATAGGATTTGATTGGTGTACTAAAATAAACCAATTATCTTTTTCAATTTGAAGCACTTGTTTATTCCTATTTAGGTGCACGTAATATAATCTTAATCATTTTTATCATACCTATGCACATACCTTATAATAACAACACACTTATAACCTTAAACCTTTGATGAGTATCGCCACGATACATGTTTAGTTAAAATTAGTTCTGTAAGGAAAATTTTTAGTTTATGCTTTTGATAAAATATTTTCTGCACCCTCAATATTCACTAGTGAAATCAACCATAAGATTCTAATTTTCTATTCTAATGAAGTATGTAAGGCATTTAAGAAGTGCTGAATCAATCTGTAGAAATAAAAAATATTTTTGGTAAGATTGTCATTGAATTTTATTTTTAAAATTTCAGACCGAGAAGCAATGCCACGTCAATCTCAATGAAGTGAAATGCCAAACGAAATGTACAGACTTACTGCCTTGCGGTCATGCCTGCACTCAACTATGCCACAAAGATAGTGATCCTGACCATGTCGATGTGAGTAGAAGTTATTATCTTCCCCATGATTTTCTTCCTGAATTAAAATGAAATTTGGTTTATTCGAAAAAATGTGTAATAGTCTTACTGCTATACAATATAAAATATTTTTTTGTCATTGGTTTAACTGGGAAGAATAATGATACAGTAAAACTGATGTAACCGACTTATGCAGATTTCGATTGATATTTATACATCAATTCTGGAGCCGGACGAGCCGTGCTTCAATTTCCCTTCTGGTGTATTTTGATCTCTTCATCATGCGAAGTGCCTTGTTTTGTATTGTCTGTAGTGTCCGTATACGATCCATGCCCATGTGTGCCCATATTTGGCATGCGCAGGTAATGATCGGTCTAGTAATCACGGTGTTCAATAGTAGCTTTTTACAGCGAGTTTACTCTTGTGGCCAATCATCGGATAGAGTTCTACCAGTGATTTGCGACACCTGGCGTTTTTCTCAGCAATATGTTGGCAAAAAGTTAATCGCGAGACTAGCGTGAGCTCGTGGTATTTTTCTGTGCGCCCCATGGGATGTGGGTGTATTGCATCCTGATGCTTTTAATGTACTTATCGTGTATGTTATTTCTGTGCCTGCATTTTGCACAAGTGCAGCGGCTCTGTTCCTGTTTGACGATCTGGTAGGATGGCTATGTCGTCGAAAATGTTCCCACTAATTTTTCTATTGTGTGTGTGGACCGTCAACTTCTTTGTGCAGTTAATTATTAGCAAAAACAAAAAGTGTGTGCAAGTAGGAAGGAAGGTAGTCACTGACCTACCCACAGACACTTGCCATAAAGTAATTGCTAAAAAAATCTAGGGATCAAAGAAGTTTATAAAAATTGTATAATATTTTAACCCGATAGCTTGGTGCCCAAGTCCAGTCAGTCAACCCATTATTTGTATATTTATTTAAAACAACACTTGACCTAATCTTTTTTGTCTTTTTTAATAAATAAATTTACAAAATTGGTCTTTGCGGGAGATGGAAAAATGTGTGCGGCCACATATTTGAAAGTGTGCGCGCACACACCTTAGCAGGAACATTGGTTGTGTCAACGGCCTTGCGCTACGATTGTTTTATTGGTTCCGGGTATGTAGTACTGGTATCAGAATATCGTGAGTAAAAAGCTATGAGTTGTCAATGTCAATTATATTGAATGATGTCCCGAGGAGACGGATTCCCCGTCACCCGATGCTATTGAGTTTTATTTCCGTTTTTTATTTATTGAGAAAATATAAAAGTAGATTAAAATATAAATGTATTATATTCATGTGCAACCGAGCTCATTCACATGCCTAATGTTTGGGTGTTCCTTATTACAGTTCTCTTGCAATGAGGATTCCACTAGATTGAATGAAGACTCCGTCAACGAAAATCTATCCAAGAAGAGATGCTACGAAGATTGTCGCTTAAGCACGATTCTGGTAAAATTATAAATTCACACTGTTTGCTGTTAACCACAAAAACTTGATGGAAATTGTCATATATTCGATCTTAAATCTTAAAAGAAAAGCGTTGATCCATGTTCTGTGCATGAAGTTTTAGTGAGAACAGTTACAGACTTGCAATGTAGGCCGTGAATGATTTTTTTTGCGTTTGTCACTTCATAAACGTTAAAATACACAAAAAATATTTATTTAAATGTTTCTATGAATGAAGTTCAGCAGCATTCTTTAAAAATGTACATTTCTTAAAAAACAAAACAATAAAAACTGTTTTGAAATTATATTTTGATTATGAAAACATTATTACATACTACATCTAAAATAAATACTTTCCATTTATCTTTTTTCAGAGAAATATTTTTTTTTCAATTTTTTGTTTGACTTCTATTCATTATAAGGCTAAAAAAGTCATTGTAAATAAGTAATGTAGACAAATTAATATAAGAAGGTAGGTAAATTTAGTAAAAAAGCTTTAGGTAAATAATAGCCTTTTGATATTTTCATTCAGAGACTGTGAGTCCAAATTATATAGCTCAAAACTCAAAAAACAAACCATTACTATAGCTAGATTTTTTCTTTCAACCATAAACTCTGTCATACCTACTTAAAAACTGATGCAAACTTGAAGTTAAAAAATTAAAAATACGACAATATTGTGTTGTAAATAATTATACATATTGCCGTTTTTACACACATTGCTTGATTTTCCTAAAGAAATCTTGGGTCAGTTATTTTATGGTTTAATTGCGTACACATTTGTCAGATATTTAGCAAGTCTTAAATCTCAGATTGCTTTATTTAAATATCCCGTGAATCGAGACTGTCAAAAAGCGTTGATTTTCTTTCTACACACAGAGTCTCTAATAGATTTTACAAGTATTTATTTTGTAAAAAATATTCGCATTATCTATAAAAAAATGACACATGATCATTTTTGATTATGCATTCAAGCACGGGTCTAAAGCAGTGGTGCACAAGCTTTTTAAACGAATGGCCATTTTATCAATTTTCGAATCTGTCGCAAGCCGCAGAGGGTAAAAGTGTCCTTTTTTACGCAATTTTGATTTTACGCATTTTTTTTTGGATGGCATCGTTACTTTTTTTTTTTACGTCCGTTACGATTGATTACATTTTGTAACTGACAGTGACAGCAGCGAATAACTCCTAGATGTGAATACAATTATGCATCCATACACAATATGTATCTGTTTCTCGCTGTATTTTATAATCAAAAGATAAACTAAATTTTATACGTAAAAAAAATTGCGCGAACTTTTTGGTTTTTTATACATTTTTGATACTTTTTTTTTACACTATATTAAATTATCAAATTATATGAAAGTGATATATCGCATAAAAAAAGGATTGGGTGTATTAACACATCACTCAATAAGTTCGTAGTATAACATATAGATGGCGCCACTCTTTACAAATCTATTTTTAGAAAGTATCAATTTTCAAATAATACGTATCTAAATTTTATAACAATCTGACGTTTAGTTCGCATGTTATAATGGTTTTAGTGACGCTACTTTTGTAATTTTTAAAACAATTTAAAATATCTGATTTTTCCTGATATTTTGATTCAAATTGATCATTTTTCTGCAAATCGATCAATTCTAGTTGCAATGATGAATCGGCCTCGTTGATGCATGCTGAGAAGGGGTTGGAAAATGTTTTAAGTAACTCACAAAGCGTGTCCTGAAAACAATAATCTAAAAACATACTTAACATGCACCACAGACGGTACTCATTGTAAAAAGATGAATTACGGGCGCATAGTATACCCGTGAAAATATAATCTTATTAAATAATTAAGAACAGTTTTAAGTTTTCTATCAGTGACGAATCACATTATAAACCTTTGTTACTGCATAATTTTTTCACATATCAAACATAGATTTTTATCATATTCAATGAAAAATTTGGTGATGAAGTATTTGTTATTTTGGGCCGCAACAAATGCCATTCATACCGCGGTTTTTTTTATGCACCACTGGTCAAAAGAGTGAACTATGATGATTTTGGTATAATTCTCAGCATATATTATGGATTTTAAAGCTATAATTGAATCAAAATAAAAAAGATTCATTCAATTAATTAAATGTAGGCACTATAAATATTTTAGCGAAATACTAAAAAAAATGTGAATTTGCAAAAAATAGCCAGCCAATAGTGTGAATACAGCCAAAAATGTAATTGATATTCACGATATTTTACGATAACTCACAATTATTTTTACATCGGGGTTATGTTTTCTTATTTCCATTGATGTTGCACGCTTGATATAACAGAAGGTCATTAAATTTATTTCTTATAATCACATTTCAGGTCACCGAAAAGAGAGATGAGTGTACACATGAAGAAAAGGAGGAATGTCATGTTGAAACTGACCTGAAGCCTCGTGAGAATATGTGCACCGAGGATGCTCAGAGCTTAGCATAGACAATTGCCACCTGAAGCCTTTCACGGAGCCTCGCCAGTTAATGCAAGCAAATCTATCACAGAATCTGTACACAGATCTGTCCCCCGTTTCTAAAATTTGCAAATCTGACAAGTTACCGACAGTCTTAAGATATAGATAGATGCCTGGTCAGTTTATCTCGTGAATCTATATAGTTTTGATGAAACATCATTTTGTGGAGTGACTTAAAAGTTTACCAACTCCACCTGAACCTTGTTAACTTTGGGTTTACGCTTGTATACATGTAAAAGTTTTATGAAAATGGTCAACCAACTTTTTAAAAGAATTGAGATAAAAGTAAATAACATTTACATAATAAGTATACTCATGTTTTACTTCAAAATAATCAACATCTTTAACGAGAAATTGTATTGATATTTGCCGTTTCCTTGTTTCTTTGTTTTTACCATTTTACTATAGCTACTTGGGTTTCTTCTGTCCCAACTCACCTACTTCATTAGTCACGTTATCATGGAAAGTTTGCCAAGCATTAAATAAAATCCAGTTTATTAATCCTCCACAAGCTATGAGTAATATGAATACTATGTTTAATTATATAATGTAAACTAGCAAATTTCTAAATACAGATGAAAACAAAATTACCTACAGGACTAAAAATGTAAAATAATTTATTTTACATTTTTACGAACCTTTTACTATTAGAGAAAGTTTTCACAATTTATTAATAATATTGATTTAGTCTAATTTTTCATTATATATTATTTTCTATAATACAGTCAATAATGATATTTTTTTACCAACATTCCAATAAATATTTTTACCAACATTCCAATGAATATTTATAGCTGGTTAAATTTTATCTAAACAATAAGTGATTGCTAAATTGTATTTAAGTTTAAAACATCATTTTATAATATAAATCAATAAAAAATATCGACACAGTATGTAATCTTTCCTTTCGACATTCTAAATGAAAATTTGATGAGAGAATAACATTGTTATGCTTCGGAATAAACTTCGTAAAGAAGGCAATATTCAAAAAAATATATAAAAAATAAAGTCTTTAAATACATTGACCTTTAAAAACATTTTTTGCCTAAGCAGGGACAGTTTGATTGGGAAGTGGAAAAAAAACAACTTTGAGTTAATTTTTTTATTAAAAAATACATGTAACATATTTTTCATTAACATTACTTATTAGATAAACAACTGTACAAAAAAGGAATGCTCATTTTTAATCAGTTATTATAGAAAGTATATAAAAGAATAGAAAGAGTTAGAAATAGATTTTTTTAAATTGTGCATATCCATTTTGCATTAAAACTTGTACAATTCATTTTTATTCAAAGTCAACAGCTGAATAACGGAAATGTAGATGTCGTAGCCTGAAGGACAGGAAGTCTACGCCTTAGTACTTGTTGTTGTTCAGCATTTGCTGGCGAATATGATTCTTAACTCAAAACATTGAAACAAGAAATGATTTTGTTGGCATTCGATAATGTTATTACCTATCACATTTATTTTATGAAAGTTAAACAAGAATTAGAGAAACTAAATGCAGCCAGATAAGTAAAGCGGTGAGAACGACAGAAGGCACCGAGGTTGTTCCTCCAGAAGGAAGTTTGCCTGTCTGTTGAGTGTCAGCCGGAGAGGAAGGGGAGAGCTGTCTCTGTGCTGCGCCGCATGCTCCGGCACACCAAGCCCCTGCGCAAACATCGCACGGTCCTCCGCCGTGGGCCATAAAGAATACGCGAGCTCGCTTACCTGAAATGTCACAATTTTGTCAAGGGGAACGTCCAGAGACCAAATGTCCACTATTAGGCAATAGTCATTTCGGGTTTTTGCTTTTTACGCTTAAACGCCAAGATGGATATGAATTCTATGATATGCAACAACATTTGGGTCAGGATCGCCATTTAATTGATATTTTGAACATGTGTACATTATATTGACTGATATGAAATTTAAATGCACTTCACACAAAACTACATTTTGGTGAAGTGTAGAACACTATTTAAATAATCTTACATTTATTATTTTACGCCGTGCACTGGTCACGCTATTTATAAACAATAGATCAACAATCTACAGTATTTCTTTGCATATTAAGTCTTAAGTAAGGTGTAAAAGTTTAAATAAGTCAATCTCACTCTGATCAGCTAAATCGAGAAGTTTGATGACACCAGGTTTCTCTTTTGATACTGCATATCTCCTCGCCGCCCGCAGGGTGATGCATCTCTCGCGAGCTGATAGAGGAGACAAGGAAATTCTAAGCCATGATCCAATGGAGCGCGTAGATCTCACTGTACCCCCGGCCTGTTAAATAAATGATAATGATAAATTAATATGAGACATAAAGTAACAGCTCACTGTGTCTGTATTCAATTTGTATTCAATCAGTCATATATATAGCACTCTTTCATTTGGCTGTGTTCAATCCAAGTGTCTCCAAAATTTTTGGCCTAAGGGCCACATTGCCTACTCCATTAAGTCCCGAGGGCCAAGACCTAGCTCTTCATACCAACATACTGTAGTTTTAAATTCCAGGCATTTCCGACCCGCTGCCGTGGACCAGAGTGGTAGTGCCGGTGTTGGTCCACAGCAGGCCACAGTTTTGACCCCTTATTTAACGCATCGACTTACTAATAATGCCGGCAAGTCCAGGTCAAATTCGAATCCAGATGGAAGCCTCACTTCCATCAACACCGGTCCGCTCGTCTCTTCAGTTTTTGATACGATGAATCTGAAAACAAATCAATTCATATAGTGTAAAATATTTTATACCAACTTAATCATTCGACTCTTCATGAAAACATTGCAATCTAAAAAAATATAAAATACACAAATGAAAAAGTGGTCTTTTGGCATCAAAATACTCTTACCAAAGCTTCGTTTAATTCTCCAGTCTACAGAGTTAAAAGGCCCATACATTAATTAATTTCTCAGGAACAATGTATGTTCCAGAGCATGTTCTTGAACACACGAGGGGTCACAGAAACGTCACCCGTTGAGGTTATATTGCACAGTGCTACGTTCGAACGAACGTTATTTGATTTAATTGGATGCAAAAATGTGAGTAAATTTAATTACTAATGTTTATAAGCTTTCTACAAAAATACAATTATTTTATCATCCACTATGACAGCTTATTCTTATACCATAGATAATTCCTATATAACTTATTATGTGCTATGGTTTACTTTGACATCGGTCAAATAAGGAAACATCTCATAGTCGAAAATATAGTCGATAACTCGTCTACAACTGCGCGTTCCCAGGTTCATTGTTTGTGCTTGGTTTCAGATGGTGAACATGGGAACCTATATCAGGTCACGTGAAATGTTCCACGATACGGCGTGAACACGTGAATTTTGTGTTCCAAGACGTGTTCTGGAACCATTTGTTCCTTAATGTATGGCCGGCATTAATGCCTTCTCTTGGATAAAAATGTCTTGTCATTATGGCCGCGCGGCGATAATGAATAATGGAGGTGAAGTACTGAAAAATATTTCTTATTTCGCATAATTTATCAGTGTTCTTCGTATTAATGTGTGATTTTAACGCGATTATCAAGCCCTCAAAAAATAATTTTAAATCGTGGCGTTGTTTTTAGCTTAGTTTGTGAAGTTGTTAAAAGTGTGTTAAAGCTAGTCATGGATTATTTCGGCGAAAAACTTCACAAACTAAGCCGCGACCCGCGGCCTTAACTATAAATTACACAACATTAAATTTTTATATTTTGTTCATTTCAATTTCAAAGGAAGTATATTTTAGATTTATTACCCAATGCATACGGTGAGTTGCAAGTGATGAGTTGTGGAGACTGCGTCGACACGGGGGTCCAGGGAAAAACGGGGCCATGCACCTGTGACATTTGTGCGGCGCCACGCTCTCACACCTGTTAACACTACACCCTGACCTGTCGCTGATACCTCGCAGTGGGGACGGCGTACCTATTTAGGAATAAAATAAACATTAATCTTTACACGTCCACCACAAGCAATTGGTGCCACTCACTGCCTCAGCATTTTTTGCGAGCCATTTAGATGTCAAAAAAAACATTACCTCTAAAACTAGAGAACACATTTGAATAAAATAAAAAAGATTCTCAAATAGAAGGTTTATTCTTGATTCCGTTAATTTAATTAAGATTTTTTTACATATTTGATAGACTAACATAAATAAAAAAAAATATTTACACATATCAGGTTTCATGTTGGTTTTTAATACATAAAAACTCCACTGATAATTAATGAAACTTGTGTAGATGAATGAATATGGTGTTATTTATGTGCCACTTTAAACATAATGTTAATTGGTAAATGTGTCATTGAAATATACGTATTTTAATCATGCACTGATAAATCTGTAGTAAAACCATTTTAGCCTTTCCCTATATCAGGGATGGCGAAAAAGAGACCCGCGGGTCACGCAGTGACCCGTGTGGGAAATTTTCTGACCCACTTGAACTTTTAGAAATGATTGTTTTTATTTAAAGCCTTACTTACTTATTACAATCTATGTGACCCGCAACATGATTTTTTTTTTAAATTAAATCAAATTTTACCCACTTGCGAAAAAGGTTCGCCATCCATGCCCCATATCATCGATAGATTGGTAGTCTGAGAGTTTTAAACGTAAATAAAATTACGATTTGATATTATGAAGTCATTATTCAATATGTGAGCTAATTATTCATATTTTCCATAATATTACTATAAACAAGTGTAATTTGACAGCGAAGTGCGCCGTGACCGCTGGTCTCTTACGAGACCACTTTGCATTGAACAACGCAAATCTTCGAGTTCCTATCATCCGAGCAAGTATCTGTCATCGAATCTCAGTTTACAGTAATACAGAACTTTTGTAAGGTGCTGTGACTCGTAGCCATATAGCAGCACTGTCAGAATACATGCATTGAAAAAGCGGCACTTGGTTCTTGCTCAACGCTGAGTCCCAGATTTTCCACATCAAATTTAAGGTTGCTCCAGTAATATTTAGTCCAGTAGTAAGCTTTTCATGGGGATTGTGATGTCTTTTAATTTTTTACAAATATTATCCCTTAAACAAAAATATTTTGTTCACTTACAATCTAATATATAAAAATAAATGTTTGTTTGTTCGTACTTTATGCGCTGCTACACCGCTCATCCGATTGCAATAAAACCGGGAAGGTTATAGGCATAGTAAAATTAGCTTACAGTAGGTCTTATAAATAAAAATCAATGTTTGTATATCTGCCATACCGTTCATGGAACTTGCGCGAAGGTGTAGTACAATTAAATTACAGTAGGTGGCGTGTGTGTCGTACCATAAACAATTGGCAGCAAACGTCAAACAGACAAAAAAAGAAAACATGCACTTCAATTAACATAATTAAAACACAAATGCTTTCTTTCTTTGAGAGGCATTGCAACACTTGCCAGGAACCGGCTAGTAAATAATAAAAATAATGTGGGTGCTAAAAATCACTGTGTTTAGTATTCATACCTTAAGAAATAATAATAAGTCAAAAAAAAATGTGAGAATGACAATAGATGACTAAAATAACTTTGCTGCTCATGTAACAAAATTACTTATCATTATGAAATATCTATAATTTCACAGATATTTTACCTGTCCCTTTTGCAAAAACAAGCTATTGCGTCCGTCGATGTTGAAGGCGGTCTTATCATCAGCCGAAGGGCATCGAAACTCGACCTGGGCTTGAGTCTCATGGGGCAAGGCCACCGCGAGATCTGCCAGGGCCGGGGAGAGAGGATTGTCCCAAGCGTGGGTCGAGCCGAGCAGAGCGCGAGCCACTTCTATTGCTCCCCTCGAAGGAGGTGTCGCCAGTGTGGGAGGGGGCAGCAGTGCTCTGAGTGCCCACTCGCTCGTCCACGCGTCTCTTCCGATAGCGGGACTTCTGAATATTTCACCGGATACGTCCCACCAACGTCGACCGTCTAATGAAAATTTCAGGGATATATTTTTGTATTCATTAGAAAGACAAAATCTCGGCAAACGTTAAATAGCCGTATAGTATAAATTTTTATTTAGATTTTATCATCTCAGACATAGTAGTTAGGGTGTAATTATGTTGAATTGGTAAATACCTGTTGAGTTGGATGTAGCGGTCAGTAAATCTATTGCCTGGGATGCCTTTGCATGTCCCGCACGATGTAGAACAGCAGCTAGAGGGGCAAGAACTACGGGGCCTGCCTCGTTAGCTTTTTCCATATTACGAGCCAGCCAATCTTGCGCGCGTGCACCCACATTTGAGTACTCTTCTAACGTCAGGTACTGTAAGCATATACAATTACAAATGAGTGAAGGTTTACTGTATAGCAATAAAAATAAAGGTATCAAAACAAAATTACTTTGTAATTTCTTAGTAAAATGAGAAATTGGCAACCAGCTAAAAACAATTATATTTTCTGATATTTTGCTTGTTGTATAAGATGGGGCAAGATGGGTAGAGGTCACTCGGTAGTGTATCTCTTCAAATATTCCCTTGTCAGCCTTATTCACGTATGGTTAGTTGTCAATGTTTACAAGTAAAGTGTATTTTTAAACTTTAACCTAAGTTTTGTGTACCTTGGTGTCAAGAAAAGCCTGAAGAGTTATAGCAGTCAAAGTAATTTCATTCTGCTGGACAGTGTCATCAAAATTGGAGTCGGAGGCTTCCTGCCAGTGGCCGTCAGGCTTTTGCTTCATTGACAGCCATTTCAGAGCGGTGAGCACTGTGGAAGGTTGAATGCCGATTCCGTCTATTTTCAAACCGGCTCCTAACCACCGAGCAGTGTTGCCTGTAACCCTGTTAATGAGAATTTCAAATGCACAAATAAGTGAAACATGAATATATAGTCATAGAAAGTTCAGTTTAAAAAAATCATTGTAGAAAGTATACACTGTAAAAGATGTTTTGATCATTGAACATTATTTGTTACAGGTCCTATGGCACAGCGGTTAGTGTTGTAGGCTTCTGTGCCAGATCTCCCGGGCTCAAGTCCCAGTACAGTAGCAAGAGCGATTAGTTAACCACTAGTCCTGTCCTAGCCTTATCCTTCTATCCCACTACTCTCATCAGAAAAGAGAGGTTGAACGACTGGTTAATAAACAGTTCTCGTAGAAAAAGTTCTGTTGAGATACTTCCATTAGCATGTGCTCCACATTGAGAGCGTACATGGATAAAAAAAAATCTATCCCAGGGATTGGCTTATTCATATACATTGTGTAAATATTTTGTATTAACCCTCCAGAGACGAGAGCTTTTTTCCGATAAAAAATATATTTTCTAAGCCATATTGAAGTCACGGATAACTTTTATTCCTATCCAAAATTAAAAAAAAAAAAACGCAAAGTCGTTGTATAGAAACCCCGCATGACTATATGGTCATGCTCATCCTTTTATTACCGTGTAATATTGAGTACGGACAGTAGTAAGGACATAAGTGACCGTATGGGCTTGCAAACATTCGGGGTTGAAATATAGCTAAACGTGATTTTTTTTTAAATAATTACAATTTGACCTCTTTAGATCAACATAATTTCAAAACAAATATATTAGCAAAATAACTGTAAATAATTTTATGTTTTTATAAAAAAATATCTAACAGTTTCAAAAAGTAAATTAAAAAAAACGGAAATTCAAAAAATCACATGTGCTTTTGGAGACCATTCCTGTTCCTACGGCTGATGACTAACTGTAGTCCGTACCCTTCTTAACCAAATATGAGCGAAAGCAACGATATTCAGGTAGAAAAAGTATAAATAGTGGGATCGATAGACAACGGTGTTTTGTGTGACCATATGGTGACGCTCGTCCTTGGAGGGTTAACTTGATTCCTTTTTTGAACTAATGATAACCCTGCAAAAAAATAGAGCTTATATAGGAAAATTATAGGTTCCATTTCTTTATAAGCAACTTTATTATGATAATATTTACTTACTATTATTTATTAGTGTGATTGTCTGGTTTTTTTTCATAAACTTGCCACATTTATTTAGTAACATTTTGTTTTCAATTGTGCAAATATTCAAAAAAAGAATAAAACAAATACTACACTACCACCATTTTTATAATAGATCAAGACTAATAAGGTAATGTGTTAATTTTATTATTCACAGTTCAAATCAAAATTTATAGAAAATGACACTTCAGGCTGATGTGTACTAATTTAATTTGAAATGGCATTGACATATAATACTACGAAACACAGTGTTTGTTTGTAATTCCTCATTGAACTAGTGATTTATAAAATTGAATTTTGATTTTCTAGTTGACTTTTTCATTTCCCCCAAAAGTTTGCTCTTTTCCATATTTGTGTTTCACTAATGTATTACCAGACACTGCCTTCTTCATTTTGATGGGGTTTGATGCTGAAAGATCCATCCGGTTGACGATAGGCCAGCTGCTGCTGGTAGACCAATTGCATCACTTCGATTGCTTTATGTTTGACAGCTTCTGATTGTTGCCCGGTACCCTGAGAACAATGAAGCTATCCTCAGTAATCAAAATTAAACATAGATACATGTATCTATCGCCTAATTTATTAAATAATTTGCCCAATAAAATGGGATGTAATTTTTCATTAGAAAAATCTTTTATTTCGTGCTTGAGAGGAATCTTTCGATTTTAAAGATTTTTTTCATGTCCGCTTACAATGTGAAGCATATGTTCTCCTAATGGAGGTATCTCAGCAGAAGTTTTTTACGAGAACTGTTTATTACTCGGTCGCTCAACCGCTCTCTTTTTTGAGTAGTAGGGATAGAAACTACATGACAGGGCAAGACTAGTGGTTGGCTAATCACACTTGCTACATCCTGTTATTTTAGGATTGGAATGCGGGGGGGGGATTTTCTATGATATCACAAACATCCATGCCTTTGAACAAAAATCAACTAACTAATCGATTGAAAAAATGCTGTTCATATCGAGATTCAAACTTGTGAGGTCCAGCATGGAAGCCAACGACGTTGACCACTGTGCCATGGATCCGGCTATAAAATTAAATATATAAAATATCTATAATTTGCCCTTGTGGCGTTGGCCAATTTGCATAATATCCAGTTGAGAAAATATATTTTCTAGTAAAATAAGAAATAAGGTATTTATTGGCATGTTTGTTAAAATTGTATTATGAATAAAACATATCTGAAAGTAAATAGATATGCTTATAGTATATTTAGAAAAAAAAAGACTCGGAGTTAATTAATTTCTTTTGTAAGCTTGATAATTGTCAATAAACAGAATCATTTTGTCACCTCGAGAGCCTGGTAGAGAAGCGCTGTCCCAGCAAACGATTGCATGTTGTCATATCCGTTAGCAGGTGGTGCTTCAAGGGCTTTGGGGAGTCGCTGCAGAGCCGGAGCCAAAATAGAACCTGCGACTACAGCTTCCAATGTTGTTTCGTGGAGGGACGACTGGTTGTTAGCGCGATCTCTGCCTCTCGGCGCCCAGCGCTTCAGCTGAACTGTAAGATTGGTTTCTCCCGGACCTGAACTCAAGTCCAATAGATCTCCGGCTAGGGTGTGCTCTTCTTCCCCATCAGGCTAAAAAACGCATATACCGAAGTGTTAATAGAGGTTGAATATCAATATAATGTGGAGCCAACATAGACTGTAAATTATGCCCGTGCGAAAGGAGATTTGGGTATACTCATTGTAATCACTCGATCAATGTAACAATTCAATTAAAGAAAACTATACAAAGTAATTTTATAAAAAAAATACACTTTCTGACCCCTCTGTTCTGGTCTATAGTTTCACTGAATTAAATTGCAACGGTGAAAATATTTCAAAATTTTTGTATAATCCACAAATAATATATTGATGGTCTTACATAGACAGTCAATTCCTGTTCGATTGATTCAGATGTCCCCATTCCGGTGGCGGTGAGCTGTAATGTGATAGTCCTCTTCTCCTCAACTCTCGGAACTGAGATGAAGAAAACTGCAGTTGCCGATCTACCGGCTGGTGCGCTCACACGTTGCCGTCTGTAAAGCTCAAGTTCTGTAAGCAATATTTATTTTGCACCGGTTAGATGTATTCATTCATATGTTTTACCACGTTATGAAGCATATGCACGCCTTATAGAAGTATTTCAACAGGAGCTGTTCTACGAAAGCTGCCCCCTGTTCAGTAGGTCAACCCTGTCTTTTTTCAGAGTAAATAAGGATAGAAGACTGCCAGATTGGACCAGTTTTAACATAAAATTGTATGGCATGCTCATTATTGTATTATATTTATAATGAATACTATGTACATGTAAAAAATCGATTGCACTTACTTGGAGAAGTATCCACCTCATTTGTGGGGTCTTCGAACTTAAATTCTTGTCTGGAATTGTGTAACGTTAGTTCGGCTTCCGTCTCCTTTTGGCCTCCGGGCCTAGGAGTGAACGTAACCGGTAGAGCTAGTCCTTCACCAGACCTCATGGCAACGGGCAGAGCTATAGTGAGGCGCGGTCTGGTTAAAGAGCGAGACGGAGGTGTGGCGGTGGCTAGACCTAGACCCTTCGCCCTGTGGACTGCCCATCCTCCCACCGACCAGGACGAGCCTGCCGAGGCTGATACTCTGCGCCCCAATACACCGTTACCTTCACTTCTGTAATTGGGAAAAGATCAAAAGTTCTCAAAAAAAAAAGTTTCAATAGCTTTCTTCTTTTTTCCATAACAATGTTTTTGATTCCAAAGTGATTTTCAAACAATTCTCGCCAATATCGAGATACTTGTAATAAACTATTCATTTTTTCATACTTTGATTCCATACAAAAATGCACAAATAACTACACATAGTAGCTTTCAGGTTAATGCATCATGTTTACACTGTTTATAAATGTGCTTAAAATTTTACCCGAGGGTTATGTTGGTGAATAGCCATGTGGGTGTAGGCAATTGCCCCAAATGCAAACGAGGTGTGGGCGGAGCAGGCAGTCGACTGAAAGCGTACGGTCCAGCTAAAGGTGGACGCGTACTGTCTTCGTGAAGGTTTTTGTCAGATTCATCGTCATCCTTTCCTGTAATAGTAATGAAAGTCTCTAGTCAAGCTTAGATTTTGTTATGAAGTGAAGACAATTTATATGAAAATCAAACTTTTGTGTTATATTTAAAATATTATGTAAATAATTCACCAAGAGGATGCCTGTAGTTCACCAAGTTATCCGTTATCAAAATAACTCCAGATTTCTGAAAACAGAAAAACAAAGATCTTTTAAGAACCAATTAAAAAAAAATCTTTTTCATATACTATTGTAGTTATATTTGCGTTGCTGTACAGCTATTTCTGCTCCGCCTTCGTTGATCCTATTACTTATTTCTTTTATATTGTTTTGAATTGAAAATGAACAATGCAAATTTCGATTGTTGCAAGGGGGAAGAGGTGCACATAATATAAGAAATCATATTAATGAAAGGCATATCATAGAGGGTTGAGACCAACGTTCCCTCTAAGCCGAAGGGTCAGCTGCGCGGAGGCTGCGCGGAGGCTGCGCGGACCGATCAAATATTAATTGAGCAACTGTCTTGTAGTGCGCGCCAACCCGGAATGAGTGCGCGGGGGCTTCTCAACTGCTGCACGGCCGCGAACGCGCGCAGCTTAGAAGGAACGTTAGTTGAGACTACATTGCACTTTAATTGCAATCTTTTTATCCCTCAACCGAGGCACATAAATGGACAGAACAAAAGAAAAATTCTACATGCCAACATGGTACCTATATCCACTTAAATTAGGAAAGTTTTTTTGAAAAGTACTCACATCAAACGCATCTCCAGTGACGCTGCCACCGATTTCTTTGTAAGCGTGTTTTAGGCTTTCTGAGCTTCTTGAGAACATCCTCAATTCTTTGATAATCTACGAAAGAGGTAAGATTGCATGTTACCAAATTATTTTTTTAAAAAAATAAGTTTTAAGAATCAATGACTTATTATTACTTGTTCAATTGTAAGCCCGTTTCCTTGACCGGCTTGATAATGATGGTCAGTGGCAATGGAGAAATCAGGGGATGCAGCGTTAGCCATCAGAGCAACGTAAGAGTCTGGTTCCGCTGCAACACTGATGTCCAGGTTTCCCAGGGGCTCTGGATTTTCGGGTTGTATTTTAATCTCAACCTGAGAAGGAAAAGATTATATTTTAATTAAGTGTTATGGGTATTTCTTTATTTTCAAATATTTTCAAAACCTTTACTTTACAATGATGAAAAAAAGTTTAATCAAATGATTTTATTGCAGAGATTCGGATATAAGGGACATTGTAGTACCACATGATTATCAAAAACACATATGGCGTCAGACATGGCCTGGGCACATGATGTGGATACGTTAGGGGATCTTGGGATATGCCTAGTATTGTAGTATTGTGTTCAAATATTTTAACTGAGCCGTTGATCCCACCTTCTTTCACGTGCATGTTAAACACAGTTTTTGTATCAATTTTTTTTATCAGATGTGAGGGAATATTTAAAGGAGGAACTTATTGTTTTTCAATAGGTATAACCGACACTAATAAAATATGACATTCCCATCACAGATTTGTCAACTAAGGACTCACCGTTTATTCAATTCAATTATTGTATTACGAATATTTATTGGGAAGCGTCGTTAGTACATTCCTTTTTTACCATTGTGATAATACTAAATGGAAACATAATATTATTTGTTATAAAGCTTAATAATATAGAATAATGTAAATATCAGGAAAGTAGGCATACATGGTTTTGAAGAACACCTTCCACTGCAAATCTAATAGATGATGCAATCAGCTGTCCGGAATCGGTAACGTATGAAACAATAAGAACTGCTTCCGGTGCCATCGCTTGTGTGGCTTGGAATCTAAAATCCTCTACCCTGTGTGCGGGTGCCACCTGTAAAACAAAGATTAACTTAATATGTGATATTCTGCTCTATACTATATTTCTACTGTAAATGAGTAATAAACAGAAAAGTATTTATTTCTACAAGAACAATTATCAAATGTTTTTGATAGCTATTTTGGCATTGATTATCAGAATTATTTAAATTTGTAAGGCTGCTTATCAATAACTTTCCAGTAGATAAATGTGTCGTCTACACCAATTTTCCACAACTTTTTAAATTTGCTGACCGGTAAATATACAACTAGAATATATAACAGCACACCAGCAAAAATTAGAGTAGACCGGCACCCGTCTGGAGACCATTGTTTAGGAAATACTGCTTCACATAATGGTAATAGAGCAAGATGTCAGTTTTGTCTGATTCTAAATAACTTTACCATAATATTAAAGATTACTTGAAATTGAAATATAAGTCAATTTTTATGAAACCACTATAGTAATTTTAGTTTGATAGATTATTTTACCGGAACAGTCTTGGCGAAAATGATCTCTCCTCTACCCAAGACATGGTAAGTGAAAGATCTGAGGGGCTCTGTGCAGTTTACTCTGATGTGGACCTCGTTACCAACAGATGCTGAAGTGGACAGAAGAGCCGCCTGTATGAAGTTTTCACTCGATGAATATGCTGCCACGATTCCGGTCACCTCGTGTTTCAGCTCTTTATAGGAGATCTGTAAAGTAATTTTTGAATCAGAATTTCGATTTGAGATATAAAATCAAATATAATTTTTATCTATGATAAATAATAAGGTTAAAGTTTATTTATGTGTGATTTGACGATCATTTTCATTGCTAGAATATTTATTACTCAATTTCATGTAACGATAAAAACGTGAAATCTCCGTTTTGTAATTACTCGTGAACAGCGGATTTCGAATCACACCATGAGAATTCTCGGGTAATATTGCTTGCCTATATTGCTGAGCTTCTGCTTTAATCTCTTGGCCTGGACAAATAATAATGAAATTATAAGAATATTTTGAAGTGTTTTAAAACGTTTACCGTCGCACATGCTAGTTGGTGATAATTCTAAGCTGAAACGAAAATGATGATACCTTGGTTGTTGTATTAACTTTATCATCATATCCAGAGCCGTAGCAATGATTTGAGCGCCTTTGGTTAATATCAAATATGGCACCCCTTAATGTCATTATTATGCATTATATTTTTTTTATTATGATCGTCTGGCCCTCAGAACTTAGCGCCCTTGGCAAATGTCATTTTGTCAACGCATTGCTATGGCCTTGATCATATCAAACGTTTTATCGAAACAATTAATGGATGCATACCGCACCATAAACTCCATTTATTGGTGACTTGCAAATTATATGTTAGAGTGAAGCCTTTATTTATCAATTATTGAAAGACAAAATAATTACAACTCATTAAACTAACCTCAATATTCATTGTAGATTGGTTACTGACTGGATCTGGATAGAAAGTGTATTGTAGTTTTCCATCAGCGTTCAATGCATGTTCGGATTCTATCATCTTGTCAATTTTTTCTCCTTCTCCTGAGAAGCTATACCGCACCTTGACAGAACTAAGGTCTTTTGTTCCAGTTTCTTCCCAGTCTGATACTTTCACCTGTAAAATAAATTTGATTACAATAGCACCTAGTGGTAGAATGAAATCAATTAAAGTTTTCTCTCAGCGATGTATTTATCTTTTATGTAACATACACATAAAAGATGTCACACAATTTAAGGCATTTCTTAAACCATTTCACATTTTGTTACCAATCTTTTATTTCCTGTCTATACCGCATCATATTTTTGAAGTACCTTCATGTGAAGCCATTTTTTTATGTACATTTAAATCTTACGAAAGCAGCGTTCAAATAATGTATTTGTCAATTTAAAGTGTTGATTAGTTAGTTACATTGGTAGGAGTAAAGTATCTGTAAAATGCTCACTAGGCGATCAACATAAGAGTCAGTCAAAATTTAAATTATCTGAAACAGCAAATGAAATCATGATTTTGATCATAAATTTTTAAAAATTTGTACCTTTATTCTACTATATTATAATAATTTACAAAGTTTACGATTTTGGACTTTAAATTCATTATTCGTGGCATTTATGGTACATGAAACATATACACTTTGGGTTGCTATGCCACTGGGTAGCAGTAATTTACTAGATCAGGCGTGGGGAAACTGCGGCCTTTTGGCTACTCTGGTGCGGCCTTCTGGCCAATTCTGTAAATTCGTAAATTCCTGAGATTTTCGATGTCAAAATCTTTGGAAGACCTAAAAAAAGGGTCCCACGCTGGTAATTTTGGGAAATCGGCAAATTTCTGGGCTTTACAAATTAGCATGAAATTGTTTCCGGCCAAAGATTTCCCTAGTTTACTGCGGCCTTATGTCGAATCAGAAAAATGAATGCAGCCTTTAGAGAAGAAAAGGTTTCCCACCCCTGTACTAGATGATATAATGTGAACCCGTAAAGAACCATATGGTAGCTAGTGGCTTCATCATAATATAATTTTAATAAATAAAATGGTCAAATAATACAATACCTGAAGAGTGTAAGGTAGAAGAGGTTTGTAGAACGGAGGTGCATCATATTTCAAGTCTTGTCTGTTGCGATGTAACAGAAGCAGCGTCGACACATTGTGTCTTCTACCAGTCAAAGCCTCTTCCACAGCGGCTTCGATGACCACTCGACGCCACGGTCCACCGCCAGAACCGCTTCCAACGGCGGCCGCTCCGGCTTCCAGGCGGAGATCTGAAGCTATTCCGATTTCTACGCTAGCCTTTCCTTCGATGATCAGCACCTTTCTGGACGGGGCTTGGAATATAGGCTGGATAACTCCTGAATAGAAGACGGGATACGAAGTCACCGTCAGCTCTCCGGTCACGTCTTGTCCAGTAAATTGTCTGAAAAATGGTTTTGTATAATTACTGTCAGGTACCAACGTGTAGTACATCAACTATACATGTATGTAGGTCATGTAGCCAAATGGTCAATATTATGCTCTCTGTAACGGTATGCATGGATTTGAACCCCGGTCTAGCCACTTTCATTAATTAATTTCTCGATCGATTTGTGGATCTCCTTTTGTAGGCATGTGTGCTTTTGATATTTAGAGGATATTGGGTTTAATTAGTTAACTACTAGTTCTGTACCAGCCCCATCTTCTATACAAAGAGACGCTAACGACTGAATAACAAATGGTTTTCTTAGAACAACTTATGTTGAGAAGCTTTTGTAATGAGTCAATATGCTTCACATTAGGAGAGAACATGGCTTAAATAATATGTTTAAAAAAATTATGGGTGTGAGCTTAGTTTGATGGCTTGTGCATTTCTTCGATGTTGATTATTTATTTAAAAAAATATATACTTCAAAAAAATTAGCATCCATTTCTCTGCTACATAATATATTGACAAAAGAGAAGAATATTTAAATTAATTTTCTCATTATCCTTTAGATTTTGTTTTTATATATTACATTATTTATCTCCTGATTGTAAGATTGTAAGATTGACGTAAGATGCCTATATTATTATAAAATATACCTTATATATACCGAATAATATTATAGATTGAAATGCTTCATTTCTCAATGGTAAACAATCGAAATAATACAATCATTGCGCAAAATATGAATTTGTTTTTGTCATATTTTTTTCTTGTAAAAAAATAACTGTCGAATTGAAATCGTGCAACTGCGTGACAAAGTCAAGTGAAGCGCAAAAAGTAAAACTAAACAACTCACTCGGCTGTTACGGTTACAGTGAACCTCCCATCGCTCAGGTAAATGTGCTTCGGCGCCTCGATGTTCAGATTGAACTTGGGCAGAACGAAATCCGCGACCAGAACCTTCTTCACGTATAGTTGACCCAGCAGCTCCGTCTCGAAGGACCAGTCCCCGAGGGTTGGGAAGTTTGCGATCTGGACCTCGCCGCTGAACACGCCTTTCGTCAACGGAACACTCGTCCACTGTCTGATAATGTTACCATTACCGTCCTGAAACATTACAAGATCAGTTTAATTTTTATCAAGACATCTATTAAATTATTGTGTGTTTGATTAATGTTTTCAATTCTCGATTGCTGTAGTACAGTCACCGTATTTTTGGAATTGTATGCTTTAGTCAACATTGCAAATATTTGCATATATTATTGTACAAGTAATTTATTGATGTAAAAGTCCAAAAGCTCCACAGTTGTTTGTGACATTAACTCTTTCTTCTAACGCACTAAAACATACAATGAAAAAGCGTAGTAAAATAATGAACAAATCTTCTAACATTAATTTTCTATCCTTACCGTTTCTGGAAAGTGACTTTGAGTGGAATTTTCTCCTTAACGGCACTTGCAAGTTTCATACTTTAGTAAAAATCCGTGACTAACATAACTCCAAAATCCCGCATTTAATGCACATGCTTTTTTTGTGTGGACGAAAAATCGGATACCCAAACGTAAACTGTCGTATGTATTATTTATTCAATCGATTTGTGGAGAATTATCAAAAGCTCACAAATTCCACTATTCATCTCTTCCCATGCCGGAAACGCTGCGTTGATAAAGCGATTAGCTGAATTACAGTTCTTTTCAAAGCCAATTAGTCTTTCCTAGCCTCCTTCAACTTACTTACAATAAGCCCAGAGATGCAAAATAGGAGTCGGTATGCACCAGACTGAGGAAGGAAAGCGTTAAAAAATGTGAAATATTTAACTCTGATAGCCGGGAATTTAATGCTATAGGGTTGATGACATTACCTTGAGTGTCAATTGCGGACGCACATCTGGAAGCGGCTTGAGGTACATATTGAGAAGCAACAGTCTGAATTGAAGCATCTCGCCTGGTGTGTAGACAGTTTTGTCCGTGTGGACAAAGACGCAATAGGTTTTGTTGACATAGCTCAAAGGGGCCGACGCCTGGAACTCACGGCCCGCCGTTGACTTCACCGTCAAGTTATATTCCCCTGGATTTAAGGCGCCGATCTGTAACGTTAAAATTGAAATAATCTTGGATATTTGCGATGTTAAGTTTTCCATTTTTGTTCATATAACTAGCCTCACGGCAGTAATAATCCACTGCAAAACGAAGATAGCGAGATATTTTTCATTCGAAACCGAAATACTTATAAAGCAAATATTTTTGAGACGATGTAAAAACGTAGGTTCTACTAAAAAGCCGCCATGAATATAATACAGGAAAAAAAGTTCTACAGTCATGTGTTAATTATTTAGTCAATCAATTTAACAGATACTGTCATTTCAACGGTTCTGTGGATTTTCGCCAATTCATCAACATAGGTAAAGTTATCCTAATTATTATCATAGTTATCCTTTTCAATGGAAACGAAAATTATAATAAAAAAATAATAAATCTGATCCAAAAGGTAACTTAAATTTTATTAAAGTCGTAAAAAAGAATAAATATTGAAAGATTACCACAAATAAAATATACGTATGTATTAAAGGTAGTATATGATTATTTTCTGTGACGAATAAGCACGCAATAGAAATGAAAACTAAAAAAAATATATCCATCAGACATGTAGTGAGTAAAGAGGGTTGAAAACTTCCTCTTTTTAGCAATAGATGAAATGAGATTTTTTTTATTTTGGTTGAGAGTGTTGCTACACAGTAATTATATATTTTTTTATGAAAATGTTTCCTAAATATTTTAGAAAATGAATATACATACCTTAAACGTGGCGATCGCTGTAGACCCAGGTTGTAATGTCAACTGCTGGGTCTCCCGAAAACCTCTCCCGAGGACCTCCAAGAGAAGTGCTCCGCCTCCTTCATCAGCGCTACCTTCGGATCTTGTGATGGCTGCTCGAAATTCGCTCATCGGCCTGAGTGACCGACCAGCCACAACTGTGTACTGCCTGAAATTGAAAATAACTTTATTTTAGAAAATTATTAACATTTACATTCATCCGTCTGCAAAAAACTGGGAATAAGTTGGAGTATATATATATATTATAAGAAAGCAAACCGGATGACCATTTCATATCGACTGTGGAAAGGAAAAAGGACGTAACCCACACATATCAAATTTTACAGGAGGCGCTAAAAACGTGTTTTGATGATTTTGTGACATATGCAAATTATGAATTATACACAACCTTGAAGTGCACGGATACTTCTAAACTGGTGTTTAATTGACATAACCTAATATCAATTAAATAAATTTTCTCGGAAAAACCTTTATTTCAGTGTTTTTTTTTTTTTTTTTTAATTTAATTTAGATACTTATTCGGCATTTTCAGCTTCCATCCTTTTGATAGAATGTGTGTCATGTTGTATACATTGTGATTATCGAAAAAAGCTGTTTTGGAAAATTGAGGGTTAAGTCCTTTTTCCTTTCGACAGTCGATATGTTTAAGTCAGTTTTTACGCAAATGCTTTTTTCTGTGTGCAAAACCTGTAAAAAAATCCCACACTTATCTAAAGGTTTCCCAAACTATATTCTGTTAAACACTGGTGTTCCATGGAACCTGAATAGTTGTTCCGTGAACACCTACATAACTAGTACACATGATTCCTGGCTTTGCATTCCATTTTCCATGACAGCTTTACCAGTAGGCTTAAGCGCAGCTTATTGTTAAATATAATTGATTTCATCAATCATTCTTACTAGAAACAAAAATACAAAGATCAGCCATTAAATGATTTCTGGTCATTTAAAAAATGTCCCCCAATGTGTCATAACAAGCTATTATTGTTTTACTTTCGTTTTCTACAAGCTTTACAATGTTTTAACGAAATCGTAATGTAGGAACAGACTCGTCACCACACTAGATATAAAAATTTAACTTTCAAATATTATGAACTCCAATATTTTCAACTCAAAACGATCAAAGTCATTTAATGATTTCAAAACAGTAATGATTTTTTTAAATTATTACTGTTTTTAATTGTTATGAATTTCATGTGTTCTGTTAAAATTTCCGGATTCGGAAATCGGAAACGTTCCATTGCAGAAAAAGTTTGGGAATCCCTGATCTACACTATATATAATAAACTGTGTGGTGCAGTGTAAAATCATTATAGTTACATTTTTGAGAAGATGTAGGCAATCGAAAGTAGGATACAGGGTCGTTTCCCGTGGAATGCAAGATTACAAGTTTTCAGAAATTTACCTAAAAGATATTTCCCTTCTATGACGATATCAACCCGTAATCGGTAGAACAGCGTAAGCGACTATAAACGGCCAGGCTTTAATCGTAACATAAGGTTTTACTAACTTTCTTTCGTAATAAGTTCGCAAAAATAATACTTAAATGCGGTTAGTAATATGTGGTCAATGAAAATTTCTTTTTGTTAGCTTATTACGAGAGAACGTTAAAAAACAACCCTTTCCTGTAAAAAATATGAATTGTCGCTTACGCTTTTCTGCCGATTACGGGTCGATATGTATTGATTTAATTCAAGATTTATTCAATACACATAAAATACTGTAAATGTTGAATAGTACGTATTTATTCAATTATAAAATATCTAAATTAATTTGGTAATCTATCTATCAAAATGGACAGTTCGAGTCACTGTAAAGTGGTTCGTAATTTATACAAAACGGCCAAAACCTAATCAAACCAAGATACTGTCAAACACAATGTTTACTTACTAACTTATCATTTATTGCATCGGTTATTATCTTCACATGAATTTATTTACCAACTTAGTAATTTGTTGCCAATAAACGTCGAAATCTGTTTTTTGTATCTTCAAAACGTACATTTTAAAATCGCTATCGATTACGATATTAAAAAAAAAAAACAGTTATATGTACAAGCTCATAACGGCCCAGCTGGTATCCAAGAAATAATTCTGTCCCACGCATTTTAATTATTTACCTACCTGTTTTGAAATATTAAAAAAAAAAATGCCGTCTTAAGATTGCGTCATAGCGAAGCAGGCGACATCGAAATGTTACTGTTTATTTTACGGGGACTGTGCTTTATTACTCACGAGAGTTTTCTAGCTATTGTTTTATTGTAAACAATGGAAATGACATATTTTTCACACATATATGTACAAAGCTTTGTAATTAATCTGTAATGACGTCAACTAAACCTCAAGTGGTGCCAAAGTAAATATTGCTAAGACACAAGCGAATCTAGAAAAGTTTCAATGGGTTTCCAATTATTATGAATACACCCATACCTCGCCTTACGGCCTAGATACGTTCCACGAAACTTGGCCGCAAAGCGAAAAGCCGTATAAGAAATCAATTATTCTAATACAAATTCATACAAATTCAATGGTATCGGCTCCAAATTTTATAAATATGTAACATGGTTTATCATTCAAAATGCATTTTATCTTTTGGCGTGTTAATCTCGAGACATTTAAAGGTGCAGCAGATTGAAAATATGTTTTAATGTCTTCTTTTTTATCGCGAATAGTTTGAATGGTAGATTTCGCAAGTCCAAATGCCATGCAAATTTCAACAATTTTCTCTCCAGCTTTTTTCTATACGACGTAATACTTCTAGTTTAGTTTCTAGCGTGACTGATTTTCGGCATCTCTTTTTATCAGTCTCCGAAGCCGATAATTTTTTCGATGAATGAAATTATAAAATAAGTAAAAAAAAATACATATTAAAAAAAAATTGTACATACATACAAATGTACTTACGGACCAAAAATGTCCCTAATTGTTTCCAATTTTTCCAGTTAATGTGTAACAATCAGTAATAAATATGTATGTACATAAAACACTCACATCGACATCGAAAAAAAGTTTTTTTTGCCGTTATAGCGAAACATTTTAGGCCGAAAATTGAAAACTTGCCTTAATTAAAGAGGGCCGTTATAGCGAAATGCCGTATAAAAAGCGGCCGTATAGCGAGGTATGGGTGTACATATTTGTCTCTTTGGTACTTTTTTAACATAGTTTTGATTATAGCACGTTGCATAAGAAACCGGTTTTTTTTTCGGTGATTCGTTAAAAAAACCTTTCATTTCATTGATTAATAATATATCTACCCCTTTGAATTCACTCGTTCTTATTTATTTATTTTTATTACAAATCGTATTTAAATATAAAATAAAAAATAATCAACGTTTCGAAATAAAAGATATGCATATGTACTTTATTCAAACTATAAATATAAATTGTATGTGTAATGTTTAATTTCGTAAATTATTTTATCAGTCGATTTCTGTTTGAAGGCATGGATGTTTGTGATGTCTAAAAATTCCCTCACACCCTTACAATCCACAAATAACGGGGCGAAAGAAGAGTGAATACCTAATCACTAATGTTGTTCTTTCTATCCCCAATATTTTCAGAAAAAAGAAGGTTGGGTGGCTAAGATACCTCCATACGGAGGTCATACGCTCTACATTGGGAGCGGACATGGATTAAAAATAAAAAGATTTTTCAAGTAACAGAAATATCACTGAATTTAGTTTTAACTATTCGTTTTTTAAACGGTCTTTCTTTAACGTTGTGTTTCTTTCACCTATTTACCGCATACTTCACACAAAATGGGTGTATTTAATTAATTCAAGTATACAGTAATTTATTTTCATTAACCTATTCCAGTGTCTGCCAAACTGTGTGGCGTAAGAAGTCTCAGGTGTGCCGCGGAGAAAGATGCCTCAAAATTTTTCATTTTAAATAATGCCTATTCATTTAAATTTTCTTCAATTTTAAATTAATTCAATATCTATGTGAATAAGTTTTGAATAAATAAATATTTGTCACGTTCGCATATACATATATAGTGGTCGGCTTGACACATTTTCCACATTTCCGTTTTTTAAAGCATTTTTATTTGGTGTGCCGCGGAACAAATCCCATTCACCAGTGTGCCGCGAAGTAAAAAAGTTTGGCAGACACTGGACATGAGCATACCAAAAAAGGTTTTTGAGTTGGCCACGCGTCGATGTCTAATGGCTTAAAAATTAAGCTAAAGTATTTTGGAAGGATCTGCTTCGACATATTTGTTATAAACTTATTATGGTGTTTATAAAATTTTGATAGGATCTTCATTTAACAGTCAAAATATTTTTTTATATTGCAATTATGGTAGGCAATATAAAAAAACGTAATGAATTAGTTACATTAGTTTAATGAGTCGAAAATTCATAGAAATACATTCTAGTTGTTCTCCATGTATGCGTCAACACAATAATTTGTGTGCATTTATGCATTAGTCATATCGTTAGTGTCTTTCTAAGAATAGACATCTGACATTGAGTTTAATAAAAAGCTCGGTAGATAAGTAATGCCTTTTAGCGTAGATGGTAGCGAACTATGTATATTATTTTATTTCATTTGAAGCACAGGAAACACCTTGTAGACAAGAAAAAACCTATGCACCCATTAAATTAATTACACTGGATGAATTCACCGTTAGAAATACGAAGTTGTTCGCAATTATTTATTTTATTTCATCGGAATAAAACGCTAATGCATGTATGTAAAAAAACAATAATCGATATTTCGAAAATGGCTTAAGTCAAGATTCGTGTAATCTTTAATTTTGTTTATTACTAAATAACTATTTTAACATGTATCGACTATAAGATGTCTCCTAACATAAAATTGGAAATTTATTGAATAAAATGTTATTAAATGCAGAAATATCATTATTTAACAATTTTAATGTGTACAATCAATACTCAATGGAAAGGTATTATCTTCAAAGAAATAAAACATTTTTTTTCAGCAATTCCATGATTATTTAAGACCGGTTTCGATAATTTTTAAAATAATAAACATTAAATCGCTAGTCCCGTACGCCGAGTGGTTAACGTCCATGGACTTTTGCGCGACCAAAGATCGACTCTGAGAGAAGTTTCAATGAATATGTATGTTTTACCAGAAGATTCAACATGAACAAGAGGAATGTCATATGAACAACTCAAAACAAAACCTTTTCACTTAAATGGGAAAAATGCATGTCAGGGTTTTTTTTAATCCGCGGGCTCATGTGTATCGCGGAGCTATTTTTCACACCCCCCACCCTCCTACATTATATGCGATTAAGAAAAAAAAACCTAATAATTGTAACAGTAATAACAAAATTAATGATTTGTCATAGTATATTCATAATGTAAAAAAATACATTTTTTAAAAAATCGGTATTCGCCCGCCACTATTGTCGTCACTGTCGAATACGCCCACCACCAAAATTAGATTGAGAGCACCTGATCGGAGACATTGATCTATTTAATATATTGAATGAAAAGCTGTACAGAAGAAAACTTACCCTGCATAGGTTGATGGTATTGCTACTAAAATAACAAACACGCAGACTAGATCCATGGCAGACATTTTCTGAAAAAAAAATGTTTTTTTAATAATTTCAAATGTTTTTATACCTAATCGATTTTTATGATATATTTTATTCTCTTTAAAATGCAGGTAAACTTAGCTCAGTATAACGCACTCACAGCTTCCGAGGTAGACCGATTAATATGTGAATTTGTATTTAAGGGTAAGAGATAATTGGTTGAATCTGACTGGATTCTAATATGTTTTAATAACGTAATTTTTGTATAGTTATAAGATAAGGATATTATATTATGCAATTCACCGATTGCTGTGGCCAAGTGGTAACGCTCTAGAGATTTTCAGATATGGCCGTTTGGTAAAATTGATTTTTATTATGTTGTTTAATGAGACATGTATCGCATCCTTATTCAAATAACTAATCATGAAAATGGGAATGAAAAGGAGATACTAATTAATTACAAGTACTCTTCTAACTTTATCCATTCTGAAACCGTTATTATTTGATATTTTCTGTTTCAAAAAACAACGACAATTCCACATCGAGAGGAAAATTGTCCCATTAAGAAAATAAATTGTCATAATAACTGATAACACTTTTATTTTTTGAACACGCGCCCTTTTCTGGGTCATGTACGAAATCAAAACTATAATAATTTCGCCTTTGTTATTATATTATTGGTCAAACTTATCATCATATTTCCGTGCAGCAACTTTCTTTTTGCTAAGAGAAAAACTATTTAAATTACGATTTGAAAAAATACAGCCGCCGAGCTCCAAATAAAATGTCATACATTTTCGATTCTTTGCTGAAACTTATAAACAATAACTACAAATATTCCAGTATAAATTTTCGGGAGTATTTAACGATCAAATTATACGTTTTTTAAATTACATTTTATTTTAAAGCCAATAGCCACAATGTAGGCGGATGAATAATTTATGGGGGGAAATTGCTCTCTCGTAAATTTTAAGAAATATTCACATGTATTCATTCTTGTGACGGTTTATACTTGTAAAATACCTGAATATTTCAAAATCGATGTGAATTCTTATTATTATTTCTTTTAAGTTACTTTTTTACGAATTTATATTATATATTACTTTAATAAATATGTGGTCCTTACCATTTTTATGGTGTATTGGTAATCCTTTCGTTTCTTATCTAATATTTTAAGAATAAATGTCACTAACACTATTATGGCACATGCACATTATAAACACCACTACATTCTGACAGGCTGCACTATTTTTAAAAATGTGCAAACACTGCCTAGTGCGAAAACAAAACACAAACAAACTTAACCAAACTAAAAAATATCACTGGAAAACATATCACACTACCACAACAACAGGCATTAACGCGCGATGTTTGAGAAAAGATTTTTTTTATCGTATGACAGTTGATATTGTTATACTGGAAAAATTGAAAATATTATGTGTCGTGAATTTTTGCGGCATCGTCGGCTGTTAAGACGCAAACCGCTCTGAGGTCTCAAACAATACTGGCAAAGGTGGGCAAAGTGGGACGAATCTCTGTGACAGATAGAGTCACCATGATTTCAAGATAAAAAAAATGGTATTATTTATTTGTACTAGTCGTTGTATTGTGAAAATACTTCATTTTTTATCACTTGTTACTGTTTTATTCACCACTATATACAGCGGTGGGCTGCCAATACGTTAACAAGTGGCTCGCTTAATCTCAAAGCGATTTTCGATGTTCTGGGGAAGAAGTGAATATTTGTATCACTCCTATCCAATTATAAGCAATACTCGAATAAGCAATCGATTGTTACTTAATACACTTATAACATGTAACACTATGCATTTTACCGTCAACTTATCACTCTAAATGACTAAACATGAGATACTGTGTATACTGAAGCTATCGTTGATAACATATAAGTCATAAATTGCAGTTATACACTAATTTGATCTGTGAATATTGTTTTCTCTTTAAATAACAAGGGGCTCGCCGGTCTTGGTCAAATTTAACAAAGGGCTCGCGCGAGCCCCTCCAGCCCACCCCTGACTATATAAACGACTCTTCATGTTACCTAATAAGTGTGTAATGTTTTACTATTTAATGTTTTTTTTTTAAATATTTTTATTTAAAGGATTGTCATTAAACTTAATTTTAAGTTTTTTTTGTAACACATCTTGAATAAATTAATGTGAGAGCTTTTTTATAAAATACTTTCCTACACTATCATTCTAATGTCTAATTCGAACAAAACTCAAACGTATCAGGAACGATGTCATTATATTTATGTATTTAAATCTTTGTTTTATATTTCCATATTTTTTTGAAATACTTAATGTCCATATTTTTCGGAAAGCTTTTTTTTTGAACATTTAAATTATTAAGTTTACCAAGGTACATTTATTTCATTACACGACGAACATATAGGTGTTATACGAGGGCATAATGAAATTCTAAAATGTTGTTTTGTGTTTTCTTGAAATTAATAGTAATTTTTTTCTGATTAGTTGTTTGAATTTTTTAAGAAGCAGTGGGTCAAAGCGTTAAGACGTTCTATGAAATAAAAATTTCCACCGAGATATTTTGACAGTTGGTATCCCTAATGTCATATAGAAGCGAGCAGCGAAAGAGAGAGCGCCTATTCAACATCGGTATGACATCAACGTGAATAAAATTACGAATTACCATTAACAACTGCTAATCATTTTGTCTCAAGCGCCGTCATCTTTCGGCGAATACAGAAAATAAATCGCGGAATCCGAATAGCACATCGAAAATGGCGGCAACAAAATATTTTATCTACTAATATTGAATTTCGAACTGGAAAATTTGCGCCAGCAAATTTGCGGCTCTGACCTCCCGGTCTTCAGAGCGACCGGTATGTTTTGCTCCGACTTCTGTCTGTGGTGGGGGCGTCTGGTGGATGTGTGGGTGGATCTCACTATTCTACTATCTTTCCTATTATAACCCGTTTGATGGTGATGCTCAATTTCCGGCTATCCATTCATTTTTCAAACGCACTCAAATTTACTATTAGTGTTCCGAATTCAAAAGAACAGTAGATTTTCTTTTTGTGCAGATTTTTAGCATAAAACGAGATTATTAATTTAGTCATCGATATTTTTCAGCGAATTATTTTTTTGACACAAATATTTCATCCGATCTATTTATTTATAATCAGTGAAACTCTTTATCTATAATATATAATAATACATTGCTTAAAACATAATTAAAATCTTAAACTCTATGAGAAATAGAGAATACAACATTGGCGTTCATTTAATGTTCTTGGAAACATATTGGAAGTGTTGATTCCTGGTAAATTGCTCGAATAACAAGATCCTCGAATAACCAATTCCTCGAACGTCAAATGCTCGAATTACAAATTAAATTACATATATGCGTGCCTTTAAACAGAAATCCATAAATAGTTTAAAAAATAATTGGTTAAAAAGTGTACGTATTAATATTCAAGCCCGTGACCTCCGAAAGCAAAACCAACGACCTTTTCCACTCGACCACTGGCAACTTAAATAAAAAATATTTTTTTATTATGACTTTTTTTTGATTATGGTTTTTATTTCCTGACTTGCATAAATATTTTTTTAAAGAATGAGTAATTAATGTTGAAACTTTTATAAAAAATTTCGAGCAATTTTTAATTCGAGCATTTGACGTTCGAGGAATTGGTTATTCGAGAAATTTCCATTCGAGCAATTGCATTCGAGCAATTTACCGGCTCCCGTAAGTGTTAAGTCTTTTTAATACAGTCTCGTTGCGAAGATAAATCACTCTAGAGCTAAAATATAATATGTTATTTATAAAGAACAAACAAATCCCTAAATTGAATATGGTGTGTGTGTTCGTGTGTGTCAGATGAGTCAAAACATTGTTTCAAGGTAAGTTATACCAAGGTTTTATTAAAATTTATGTAAACTTTGATACGAAAACGCATGATATTGTATGCGGACGATAAACGTATCCGTCTAGTAATTAATATGCCAAGGATTTGCACAGTTTTATATTATACGGTAGATGACTACTAGTTCTGAAGAGATAACACATAACTAAAAATAAATTGAAACTCAATAAAAATAACAAATAGTAGTTCCAACATCTAGGCGGGTTCCTCGGTCAAATACCACCATTAAAAAGGAAGGAATTGCAACCCGTAACATTTTTCAAGCTCATACTCGTTTTATAAAAAAATGATCTCCGCCATCTATGTATTTTGTCTAACAATATATTTCTTTAAGCCATGTCCGCTCTCATTGTGGAGCACATGTAGATTATTTTAATAGATTTTTGCACCAGAACTGCATGTTAGTTCATTTTTTTCGACAAAAATAAGGAGTGATGGATACGTCTCAAGTAAGACTAACTTTTAGTTAACTGCTACCGCTGCGCCCTATTTTTAATAGTCGTATGGGCGGAAAAGAATTCTAAAAGACCGCAGACATCCATGCCTTCGAACACATATCCATAATTTGATTAACGATAATGTTCTTACCGGGATTCAAACCAGTGAGTGGCGTTATTGAAGACAACGGCGTTAAGCACCCGCCTTAAGACCCGGCAAACATCATATAACTGCTTGCTGATAATTATTACATAGCCATACATGTATATGGATCGCTATCAGTTTGAAAGCTTGGATGTTTGCATCTGCATCGATGATTCGCTAGAGGTAGCAATACTGTCACACACGCGCTCAAACGTGCATTCATAATTATTATTAATTAACCACTTGAATACCGCGCAAATAAATCATTAATATGTCCCAGAGATTCTGCGTGTTTTTGAGAAAAATAATTTTGCCTAATATACATTCGAATTCGTTATTTTAAAAACCTATATTGACTCAGTATAGATAGCACTACACATATTCATCAAAATGTTGCTTATATTCTATTAGAATACCAAGTATTTGATTTTTTAAATGTCTTGAACATCCGTGTTCGCTTGCATATGTTCCGGACACTAGTGTCCGCTTGGTATTCAAGTGGTTAACATTAATATGAATGAGTAACTTTACGCGAATATCACTTTATCAACAAAGGAATTCGAATTTAAGTGTAGGGTTAATTTGAGTCTAGAAAAGGGACACAAATAGCATAATTTTATTCTACATACATATATGTATTGTCAAAAGAAGGGTTATGAATCGCTTAGTTTGCTAAAACTTCTGGAATCCCGGCAGGTAGGAGATTATAGCCACTTTTTATTAGTTTGGCCGAGTTCATAAAAAACTAGACAAAATTTCTAGCTCGGACGCGTCTTCAACATTTTAACCTTGAAAGATTTAAAACCAGTTTGGATATTTATAATTAAATATTTGAATATAATAAGTCTACAATGCCACCCATCCCCAATTGAGAAGATGGATTTGTTCCTGAAAAACTCTGTGTAACTGAAAAGCGCGAATATCTTTCGTATGTAACATGAAATTTTAAATAGTACAAATGTTGATGTATTGATTATACTAAAAGTAACAACTATTTAACTAGTTCTAATTTTGTACCGTAATTGCTTGATAATAAACAGGGTTGTGGAGTCGTTTACAAATAAAACGAAACAATTCCGACAGTGAATTTGATTTAAAAGAATAGCTTAAGCCTTTGTTCCTCCATTGAAATAACCTTTAATTATAATAAAAATAATAAAAGATTTTTAGTACTTTTTCCACATAAAATCTATTAGATCAGGACCTTTTATTATAATGCCTTTCCACCAAGTGTTGACAGTAAACACCTTAAAAGTAACCTTTAATTGTTTCAATAGTTTTCCTTTCTTCTAGTACAGGGGTCACCAGACATCTTGAGAAACGGGCCGAAAGAATTTTTCTAAAACGTTGGGGCGGCGGACGAATAATATATATCGCATGAGTAAAATATTTATAATTGCTGCTCGTACCAGGAGTTAAACCAATGAGATCCATCGAGTAAACTAACGACGCTAACCACTGTACCACAGACCCGACAAAGATAGAAATAAAACAATCCTTATTGGCAAACCACCAGTGGCGGATTGCCCCATAATCAAATGAGGTGCGCGCTGGGGGCTTCCGGATATTAGCCCCTCAAAAAAAGTTTATAAAATATAACCCGTATACTTTTTGCTATCGTAAATATTTTTACTATTTTACTTTGATTTTATTATGCTATCCGAAAAACACGGCCTCCAAATTTTATCGCGCCTGGGGCCTCCCATGTGCTTAGTCCGCCGCTGCAAACCACTCATGTCATTGTATTGTTCTCAGAATTATAAGAAAAGCTGTCATTATTTGAGTTTCACGCTTTTCACTTGCGTCAATGTGTGCACAGTTTTTTTTACTCCATATTGAGTACATAGTACAGCTATGATTATGAACATACTTTACGTGTGACATAAAACATTGTTATTCAAATATTGTACCAAGGCTCATTGACGACGATAAGACACGAGGAGTAAGCTTTGAGGTAGCATCGCAACACTACTTAAAGGTGGAAACATACTGCAAGCACGCCACGCCACACGACGCGGTCTCAACCAATGGAGGCCGTGCACACTCGTCGCGTTGGATGTCTGCAGTGCGTTTCTGTCCCATACAATACAATGGCAAATATGTAGCTATGATCTCATCCAACACGCTTACGTGTCGTCGGGTGTCGGCAGTATGTTTCCGCCTTAAGGCTTAGGCTAGGCGTATGGTGAAACGCAGGCGACGCAGCGAAGTGCAGCTTTGTTTAGACGTTACTATTCAAGTAAATTAGTCTAAAAATACATTAAAAGAGTTATTGTGGGTCATTCTGCGTCATTCATATATGCTACTTTCGTGACGCAGCTGTCCCAGCATACGCTGGTCGCACATTTCTGCTTCGTCTGTCTGGAAATAAAACTCAAAGATCTCAATACAATATGTACAATACAAAATCTATCACAGTACAAAAAACAAATACGATCTAAGCTCTGTAAAACCGTGGTCACGCAAGTGACCTATAGAAACTCAGTTGCTAAGCATCTTTTTTCCGAAGAGAGTAGAAATATAAGGGTATGATTGTGACAAGACTAGTGGTTAGGTAATCGCTCTCGCTACACCCGTTTTTATGATAGGATGGGTGGGAGGGGATTTAATACATCACATTCATCCATACCTTTGGACAGAAATGCATAAATCATTTAAAAATCAATCTATAAAAACTGTTCACACTAGAGTTCCAACCCGTTACCTTCGTAACAGAAGCCAACGACGTTGACCACTTGACCACGCAGATGGCAAATATCTTGCTGTTGTTTAAGTGACACGAGATTTAATCAAAAGATTGTCAAAACTAAACGGATTTTGACTGCATTTTCTGAATTATTATTGAATGTGCAAGAAATCAAGGCAAAGCAAATTAAGAGGGAGGAAGGGGGGCCACCTTTTGGTTAGCTCGGCCGTAGTTAACAAATACAAAATGTTTTGCTTACAGAATCAAGCTTCATTCAATTCAATTCACCATGTTTTCTTCCATCTTATTTGCAGCGCTGTGAAGTCGGAATGTTTTAACCGGAGTCGTGCTCGAAAAAAACTAATAACTTCAAGTACTTACTTTTAAAAAATATATTTTTATTCAAATTGCCATGGTCAAAAGTTGTGGCACTGCATGCTACTAAACTTAAAAAATAATAAGTCGTTTTTTAAACTATGCTCGGAATTGAAGTCGTCTTATTTCCTAACGACTTCACAGTCCTGCTTATTTGTACTCGCTAAAAAAAATGTGCTTTTTTGTAGGAAAAATATTCGTTTAAATAAACTCCTACAAATAATAATACAATTATATATTTCCCAACTATAATGATAGGCCATTCAAAAAAAGATTTTTTGTCATATTTTAAAAACGCACCTACGGCTTGATTCTTCAATATTACAATTTAAAAAAACAAACAAAAAACGTATTTTCAAGTACATATATATAAAGTAATAATCATAGCAGAGTTATCATAATTCCACCTCGCTCTATATAATCCATATAATAATATTTTGCAAAGTTCACGCAAATGCATGACGCGTTTAAATTGATAAATAAATATAAGTGTGTTTTTATTAAAGCGAGCCAGACATAACGATGACATTTACTAATTATGATTCTTATTACGCTGGTTTTTATAGTACATATCACATTTTAGAGATAGGTTTGCAAATTTCGTCTTTTCCTACCAGTATCATATCCCATTCAAACAATGATCAATATGTGCGCTGTACTTATTTACAAACGAACAACATTGCGTGCGAAAGAATGCGCGACAATGGACGGAAATGGAATATATAATTTATTTGTGTAGGTATACAAAGAAGTCTCGCGAAACAAAACCGAATTGGGTAATATCTGCTGATTGAAATAGAAAGTATTTTTTTCCGACGAGTGTCTTTCGAGAGAGCAGTTTCGCCACGTAAGGCAGTGGTTTATTCCCGTTTTGGAGCTGGACATGTCTTGAAATTCCTCAGGCACATGCACACTTTTTACTTTTTATTAACTGTTCTACTTATAATCTCAATACAATTATCTATTGAAAGCAGTTCGATAGACGTTTAATTGCTTACACTAGAGGTGGGCTGCCGATACGTTAGTAAAGGGGCTCGCTTAATCTCAAAGTAATATATGACGCCTATGCAATTATATGCAATACTTAAGTATTTAAATAAGCAAACGATTGTTACTTTAACACACTTATAATATGCAACAATATGCAGTTTACCATAATTTAATCAATGTAAATGGCTAAAAATGTTCTACTGTGTATACTGAAAGGTATCGTAGATAGTTTATATAAGTCGGAAATTGCAGTTATGATCTAGTTTGATCTGAGAATATTGTTTTTTATTAAATTAACAAGTGGCTCACCGGCCGTGGTAAAACCTAACAACGGGCTCGCGCGAGCCCATCCGAGCCCCCTCCAGCCCACCATTGGTTTACACCAGCTAGAAACAAAACAAAAACATGCACTTTGCGCTGATAGTCGTTTAATTGTCCAAAGCACAATTTTATCATAATTTATTTATTCCCTGACGATTGACTTATATTGTGTGTAATTAAATATATATTATGAGAAGGGATGTGGAATAAAATGCAAAATATATAGCAATATTTGCATATCGACTGTGGAAAGGAAAAAGGACGTAACCCTCAGTTTTTTCGATAATCACAATGTATCAAACTTGATACACGTTCTATCAAAAGGATGCAAGCTGCAAATGCCGAATTAGTATCTAAATTTAGCATTTAAGTTTGAAAAAAATGACCTTGTAAAAATTAAAACCAAGAAAAAAGACTGAAATAATGGTTTTTACTAGACAATTGCTGTAATTAATATTAGATTATGGCAATTAAACTTCAAGGTTGTGTATAATTCATAATTTGCATATGGCCCAAAATCATCAAAACACGTTTTTTGCGCCTCCTGTAAAATTTGATATGCGTGGGGTACGTCCCTTTTCCTTTCCACAGTCGATATGTTTTAATATATACAAAAATGCATAACTTTTTGCAGTGCTTTTCTTTCCATGTTACGCGGTGGGAAAGCGTTTCGGCACCATTTTCTCGCAATTTGTAATGTTTCAAATCAATATTCGTAAAATTAAATTTTTATTTTACTTTAAAAAATGTTGATTTCTTCATGGAAACTATTATGTTTGTTCTTATCTCCGGACCCTTTTGAATGTAATTTTCAAAACAATACGAGGTACATAGACTTACTCTATGACCATATTTACATCACCTCTTCTCAACAGCCGGATTCATAGCGCAGTGTCAACGTGGATGGTTTTCGTGACAAATCTCACGACTTCGAATCACAGTACGAAGCAAAGCGAGAGCGGTTAGTTAACCATATCCTTCTATCCTTACTTTCTTCGGTGAAAAAAAGAAGTTGAAAAACAGTCCTCGTAAAAGTAGCTCATGTTCCTCCATTATGAAGCCATATGCTTGACGTTGGGAACGGACGCGGATTAGATAAAATCTTAAACAGCATAGAGTTCCGGTGCCTTTTTCTTTTTAAAAAAATACAAACTTTTTCTATTTTAATCTAATTCAACTCCGACTCCACCTAAAACACCACGGCTCTACGACTCTGGCTCCGTCTTTATAGTCTTGATAATAAGGCATACTCTAGAGCAGTGGTTTCCAAGCATTATTTTACTACGCCTCCCTTACAAAAAAAAATATGGTCATGTCTTCCCACTGGCAAAAAAAGAGTTGAATCAACAGTTCCAGAATTATTCTGAACTCAAAGACCTTTTTGTTCCTGTTTGCGCCTCTCTTGGCTACGGTCCACGCCTCCTAGTTTGAAAATCACTGCCCTAGAGTCTAAATTCATGAAATTATTAAATAAAATTTAGACGAATACTTTAAACCAGTCCTCTTTGAAAACAAATTGAGAATTTACAATTATTTGAATAACCTTTTATGTATAATAATCAGTGGCGGTTCTACTCAGGTTCTACTCAGGTACTGGGCTAGGTGGGCTAAGCCCGACCTGCATTTTTCACCCAAAACTTTAGATGGCTGAATAAAAATGAACAGCAATTCGGCCGCTGAACAAAATAAATACATTTATAAGCGTCACTAACCTTCCCCAAATGAATATAATATCTTTGTTTAAATTTTCCTCTATCAATATAAGACAATGGCATGTCTACCTACAATAATATTCTCGATTGTTTTTTATTACAATTTTAAGCTGAGCCGGCATAAAAAAAACAATAACCCTATAAATAATTCATAGAGAACCTTCAACGTGACGTCAGTCTGGCAACACCTATGTACATGCTATTGGTCAGGGGCTACCGCTTTCCAGCCCAAAACCATAGACAATATTTCTTTAAACTGGAACGCAATCTAGCACGATTCGATTTTGTTTGTATTTGTATGTACGGAAACGTCATCAAACACACAGGACTGTATTTCAAATTTACTGGCTTCTGTCATTCATCGGGGCTAAATTGGAATTAGTCCATGGCCCATACAAACATACCAATATCTTTGTATTTTATGAAAGTGACAGGTATCGAATCTCAGTGACAGTTCTGTATTGCTTTTTTTACTTGTTATTTCACTTTGAAAGAGACAAATTTAAGGTCACGTATTATTATTTCTTACTTACATTATCATTGATTGTATTATATAGTAATTTATGCTTTGCAGTAGTGTCGTAGTATTTGTTAATTTGCTTGTAGATTAATGTATAAGATGAAGTGGAAGCATGCAAAATTTCGAAAATAGTATACAATGCTATGCTTTTCTCTAGCCCACCCAAGATTTCAGGTCAGGAACCGCCACTGATAATAATAAATTTATAAGGAGAAAGGGCATAGAAAGATGTCTTGCTTTTAATTATTAGCATTATTTGTGTCAGATCGGCATTCATAAATCTATACTTTGATAATATAATTATCTATGTAACACAACATATCAAAGCTAGATGCTTTATCATAAAAGCTAAAAATTTTCATTTACGGTTTACTCGGAATTATCAATTTGTTACTTACTTCCTTTTGTTTGTATGGTGGCGTGGTAAAGCATTATCTGCCGTTTTTAGTTCTAGAATAATGGTTATCATGTGCGGCCACCAGAGGATTTAGCTGTGGCTGCCAACAGCTTCATAGTAAATATTTATATTAAAAATAATGTTTTTTATTGAATATAATATAAAATTACTGAAACATGTAATTTTAATAATAAATTTAATAATAAATAAATTGCATGATTGTATCAACTTAATCAAAACTATACATCGTCGATACCATAACCACGAAGAGAAAAATCGGCGAATGGTTATCAATGCGTCCTCGAAAATGTTCTATCAAACACCATCGAAGTTATTATTATCCAGATATGAAAATTATATTGCGAATGCTAATTTTTATTATCATATTAAAATGGACGCATCGTCATTATATTATAAAACGTACGCAACAAGGTTGTTAAATCTTGAATTGACTTCAGACCAAACAAGGAGTCGAACCCACTTACTTCCCACGCACAAAATATTACTGACGCGATGGAATAGCTAGGAAACCATTCGTGAATCAGAACAATTATGCGAATATTGGATGTTGAAAACATCTGATATTTAAAAAAAATAATTATCAACAGTTTTAAAAGCCGATACTTGTACAGGACCGGCGCCACCATACAGGCGAAATAGGCAACTGCCTACGGCGCAAATCATTAGGGGGCGCGTAAATGGAGTATTCAATTTATTTTTATATACTCGAACATTTACATTTTATTTTATTGTCATGTTTGTATTTGTTCGTTGTAATTATGTATCGTATTATATATGATTCGAAAAACAGAGGATGAGCGATTGAGTAACAGACAGTTTACGCAGAAAAACTTCCGTTGAGATACCTCCAGTAGGAGGCCATATGCTCCACATTGAGAGCGGACATGGATATATAAAAAATTTATATAATGATCCTGAATTGTTTTTTTTTCATTATTTTAAAAAATGAGACGATTTGTTAAAAATGGGGCGCACCAATAACCGTTGCCTAGGGCGCCAAATAAACTCGCGCCGGCACTGGCTGGGTAAATTTTTTCCTTCTCGGACGTGATGTTGGATCTAGAGTAGCGGTGGGCTGCTTATACTTTAATAATGAGCTCGCTTAATAGCAAAGCTATTAGCGGCGCTGTTCAAATTTACTCCTTGTCATTCGACTCTAAAAACGGCGATTCGCTTTATATTATATTTATCTTATCTAAGTCTCATTATTAAATCTCTAACATATCGAAAAGAATAGGTTGAACGACTTAATTCATGTACGATTTTGTAGGCATGTAGTCACTTTTTACCAATTTTACACTTTTTAAACCGGACAAAGTTGATACAAATATATATTCATCAGTTATGGAGATGCACGAATGAAAAAGTCTATACACGTTGAAATCGTTTATTTTATATTATGAATTGATTAAAAAAATCAATTTAACAAAGTTGTGTATTGACAATTAATTATAAAGTATTTTTAGGTAATCAACAAAGTTATGTTTTCAGCTAATTGTATTTTGCAAAATCGTCTTGAAATGTGAATGATTTGCAGAACAGCTTTGTCATTTCAGGCCGAGGTGTCAATCGCTGCGTGGTCAAAAATGGAGTTGCAGGCCTTTCCTCCTTCACGTATGACGCCATTGCCTCCCCCGCCCTAGCGCGCATTGCGCTTGCCTCCGCTAAAACAAAACAAACACGGAAACTACAACCAATGCAGAGGCGGACATTTAAATTTTAATCTTGATTCTCGTTTTATTTTAATATCTTCATTTTCGTGAACTTTTAATACTTTTACTGAAATTGAACGCAAGTCCCTTATGTCTCTAGTTGCTTTCTTCAAAGAAACACCAATGACTCGCTTACTTTACTCTGTTTATGAAAACGATGAAGTGATGAAACCAAAACACTCATACGAAGAAACTCACTCCTAACGCTTTTGAAGTATGAGCCATTAAACGTGTAATAAACACTAAAGAAGTGGCTACCAAATTCTTCTAAGAATAGTTTTCTAAAATATTTTTTATTTTTAATTAAGAGAGGGTCATTAAGATGTGGCCAAAAATGAAGACAATTCAGTAAGAACGCTAGAGAAATCGACCCTTTTTATGAAAAATAAAATTTAAAAAACTCATTCCACATAATGAATGCGAGAATTATCAAATGATAATGTCGGTTGAAAATAAAAATATATCGACTGTGTAAAAGAAGAAGGACGCAACCCAAAAATAAAAAAATGTGCATGAGACACAAAAAAAAGTTTTTTTAATGATTTCGGGCCAGAGAAAAATTATGAAATATACACAACCTTCAAGTGGGCGGAGACTGATAAACTGATTTTTAATAATTGACTTGATCTAATATTTTTTTGAGTCTACGTTTGTAGTAACGCGTAAGAATTTGTATACATTGTGAGTTGTGACTATCGAAAAAAACGCATTTGAAATAACGGCGCGTTACGTCCTCTTGCCTTTCCACAGTCGACATGTGTTTTATTTTTTATAAATATATTGCAATTTTTCCATCAATAATTGACAGGTGAAACCTTTAAAGTTTAAAATGTACCTGTCAGTTCAGCAATTTCTTCCAAAGCTGTCTTCAACTGTTCTTTGTCTAGGGCTGATGCAAACCTTTCATTGTTGCGTACCTCTCGCTCTTGCTCCAAAAGCATACCTGCAGCTTTTACTTCTCCTTCCAAGTTCTCCATGGATTTTTCTAATGAGCTCTGGCGTCTAATAAGTGAAACAGATTTGCATAATACGCTAGATTTGTTTGTGATTTCAATGTGATCATAAAGGATTGGAGAAGGTAACAATATGATTGAGAAAATTGAGATTCAGACTTAGTATTTATTTCCAGATTCCACTTAGCCAATAAATAAGATGTAGAAATAGAAAACCTGAGCTAGAAACTAGGACAAATCTAGACCAATCTTCCCGTTTTAAACTGAGTTTGGTTATTAAAAACGACTTAATGTTATATGAAAAAAACTTCCTAAATATTATAGGAAATGCGGATTATTCCAAAATCGCATGAGGCACACCATTGGGGTATTCGAAAACCAATATTTAATTAGTAAAGTTTTCAATATATTTTTTATTATACATGAAATTTCATGTCGTTTTTATGTTATCCGAAAAACAGGGCTTCCTAATTTCATTACACCTTGGGCCACCCATGTGGTTAATTCGCCTCTGAATATAGGTACTCGGTAAGTAATTTATCCTATTAACACCACCCCCATGAATCCAACCATGAATAAAACGTTGATCATGAGGTTGAATAAGATTGCTGGGTTGATGGAAAGAAAACACATACGAGATAATTATTGTAAAGGTGTGATTATAACATTCTTATTTTATTTTTTGCGTAGCTACACCCAACGCCACTGCCAACATAGACACCTGAAAGACTCGGAAGATATTATGGCCGAAATGAATTAAATTAAAAACATTAATGTTGCTATAAATTAATTGGGCCCACCAGAGGTGAAGTGAGCCGAGTGGTATTTTAGAGAAAAAAAATGAGTTGGATGCGTTTTTATATTCTGCACGTATTAAAGTATCGTAAAAGTGAAGTATGCTCAGTTAAACACATTGCAATAGTGTTATCTCCGTAAAATAAATATATGCAATAGACCAAAACATGAAGCAAAGACGTGATTGTACTTTAAAATCGAATAAAAAAGTTTTACCAATTTACTAGTCGGTTCACTTCACCTCTCGAGGGATCATGTGATATTTATTTACCTTCAATCTAACTATTTGTTTTATTATAACACATGAATTGTATCGGTCAATCTCGTAAACGAAATATAAAATTTAACACGAGTATGGATATTATAACGGCTTAACTAATCGATTTATTTATATGAACGTTGCATAAATATGAGGTGAATAAAAGCAATTGTAACTATAGATAAATTTAATAAATGCTTAAAAACCATTTAGTGGAAATAGTCTTATAACCAAATTAAATCCGTGTTCAAATCAGTTTTTCCGGTGATTGTGAATACCGACCGGTAGAAATATAATATAACTGTCGGGTTATAAATCTTTTTGAATACCGACAAGAAATTTAGATGGACATGGCTGGTTTCAAATAATAGAATTAGTTACAAATTAAAATATTATAAATTAATTAAAGAAAAGAAATTACTGAATATTTAAGTTACAAAGATTTCCATCCTTTTTTACCGAAATGTTGATTTTTTAATACAATTTGTTAACCTTTTAACAAGAAAATAAAATAAATAGCTTTTTACACCGGTTATGTAATTTGACACAGCCAGTGGAATACAAAGTTAAATAATATATTTTAATTAATAAATTTCTACAAAATAACGACAGAATCAAATTTTGTAACTAACAGTTTATCTCCAATATAAAAAAATGTATATTTTGAAGCAGTGTCTCCTCTGAGTAGACAAAATATCCAATGTTGAAACCAGTGATGCACAAACCGCGGCCCTTTTTGAATTTTGTGGCGGCCCTTTAATATTTTTCTTAAACATTTTTTCACATAAAACATTTATTTAATAAATGTAAGCAAGCTTTTTCTTTAATGAAGGAGAATAAATCGGTTCATAAAAACTGGCTCTCAAATATTATGTCAAATTAAAAAATAATAGTTAAAAATTAACAAAGACCAAGAATGCATTAACTTATGAATTGCATATAAATGAAACATAAATATTTCACATTGAAACGATTTTTAATAAGCAAGTACCCATAATCCTTTTTTGCACGGCTTATTTACATATGTTCACGCTTTCGAAAAAACACGTTCAAAATAATATAATGAAAACTATTACTCATTTATCGAAATTCACAATCTTTTTTACACTGTTTTAAGGCTGTTTTACATGGAAGTACATATGTTCCGTATAAAAATGGATTTAGCGTACTTTAATTATTTTTTTCTTTGCGGCCCGAACCCACGATAATTTGTTTTATGCGGCCCGCTAGAAGGTAAAGGTTGTGCATCACTGTTTTAAGCCCTCAAGTAAGTAACGAAAGAATAGCTTGCTTATTGTCCAAGGACGTTGACAGGTCAGTCTGTGGATATGAAATCGATAAATAAAAACAAAATAACGAACAATAACATCGATCGAGCAGTTAATTAGTCAGATAACTTCAAAAAACTTAAAATTGAAGTCAAATATACAATATATGGGTTAATATCGCGCACTGATAATTAAAAAAATGTCTTACTAATGAACACGACCTGAATTCTTTACCCGTAAACTATTGTTGATAACACGTATAAATCTTGATTTACGGTAATCATTTGAATGTTGAGTTTACAATAAAATTATCTCAACATAGGTTTTTAGGAGATTTCCAACTAAAATACTGAACGATATTGATATACAAATACAGCCGTGTATTTTAACACTGACATATAGATGTTCCAGCGTAACTTGACTGCCCGCGAGGGCGCCACCATCGCATCATTAACGTTGCCATAGTCAACACGTCCTAGGGCGACAATTTTAGTTCCGAGTTCTGCCACAGTCAAGTTAAAATGGTACATCTCTAGTAGGGGTGATAGTAAAGCAGCAGTAAATAATGTAAGTCGGGTCATACGGTGCAGCGGTTAGCTTTGTTGGCTTCCGTGCCGGATCTCACGGGCCAGAGTCTCAGTACGAACAGAATTTTTTTGATCGATTTATCGACTTCTGTTCGAAGACATAGGTGTTTGTGATGTCTTAATATCCCTCCCATGCTTCCTGTCCTTTAATAACTGGGCGTAGCTAGACCGATAAGTTAACCATTAGTCCTGTTCTAGTCTTATTCTTCTATCCCTAGTACTCTCTTTGGAAAAAGAGAAAATGAGCCACTGAGTAACGAACAGTTCCCGTAGAACAAATCTGTTGAGATACAACCAATAAAAAGGTCATATGTTCCACATTGGGAGCGGACATGGATACAAAATGTAAATCACTGTACAACCACATGAAGAAAATAAATATCTACTTACTTTTTAACTTCAGCAATAATTGCCTCCAATTTGGAAATCTTGGCAAGGGTTGCTTTCTTGGCTGCATCCCCAGACGCTCTCAACGCTATCTCGATTGATTCACGGCGAACTGTGCCATCCATAAAGATGCGTAGTGTTCGTATCTCTGCACGAAGTGCTTCTGTTTCTAGAGTCTGAAATAATTATATATGTATTATCAATTAATTTCATTTATTCAATTAACATTGCATTAGATTGACACATTATAAATTTAAAAGACTTTTGTATTAAAAATTTAATTTATGTTTAAAGTTATTTCGTAACCATTAATATACAGTGGCTCATGTATTCTGGCAAAACAGGAATGCGGCCCAGGCGAAAAATAGGTTAAGTATCGCTGATATATTCAGTGGGTCGTAAAATATTCTCACCAAAATAATTTCAAAAAGTTGAGTATATTATAATGTGGTCAGACGTATTCAGTACTAACATAAAATCTTCTATCTCACGATCGGCAACACCGTTTGACAGGCCGCTGTCAAATTAAGATTGACTGTGTATGTATAACAATGCTGTATTTTGTGTTATAAACATAAATTGAAAACATGTGTTGTATGTGTCATTAGGTCACGAAACTAGAACTGTTCTCGTCAAATTGGTCACGGCTCAAAAAGGTTAAGAATTGCTGGCTGAGAAAGTATAGGACAAGAATAGATAGGTGGACGTCTGCTCTTTTTGTAAATATTTAATATCCTGAAAACTACTACATTTTTTAACCGGTTTCTAAGTGATCTTATTGTGACATATTTGATCTAGATAAGGTTTCCTTTTGTGACCTTGTTGAAGACATGTTCTTATTTTCCCATTGTTCCAACCTTTGCCTCAAGGAGTGACTTTGCAGCCGCAGCCTGTCTGGTGGCTATTTCAGTTTCCTTCGCCAGACGTTGAGCAGCTTCTCCAGATGACTTAGCAAACTCCTCGGCAAGTACTGTGCGACGAGCTGCACTTTTAGCTTCCTCCAGACGAAATTCCACAGACTTCGTATATTCCACTGATAAGGTGGCTTCTCGCTACAGTTTGAGAGAAGAAAATACAATAATTGATTCACCAATGTATATTTTATAAACTCATAATTATTAATCAAACCACACTTTGTACTTTGGTATGAAAAATGACAAGTGCCGGCGTGAGGTTATTGGCGCGCCCCCTTTTTAACAAATCATCCTATTTTTTTAGAAATAATGGAAGAAAAAAACAATTTAGGATCATTAGACATAGTATTTCTTTATATATCCATGTCCGCATGTTTCCTCCTAATGCAGGTATCACAACAAAAGTTGTTATACGTGAACTGTTTGTTACTCAGTCACTCAACCTCTTTTTTTAATCATACAGTCTTTTTCCGAAAATAAGATACTTTCTTTATATAAAAATAATTTGAATACTTCATTTAGCTTAGAAACCCATTTCTAAAAATATGTTTCATCTCAGAACCAGTGGCGTATTAAGCACACGAGAGGCCAAAGAAGCAATACAATTTGGAGGCGTTGTTTTTTTGGATAACATAAAAATGTCATTATATTATTGGTTATATAATATAATCTATTTTATTCGGAGTCCCCGAGCGCGCGCCTCATTTGCTGAAAGGATAATCCGTCACTGCTCAGAACAAATACTGTCACCCATAGCTGAAATTTAAAATAATTAGAAAAAGAATAAACAAAAGCTTGACGTACATATGATAATTTGTTATACAGATCATACGAATTGAAACGGAATGTTAATCGACATTATGGAACGATTTTAAGAACTGGCATATTTATTGTGTGTTTACTTATCGTTTAAAAAATAAAAGTACATACAGTACATGACATTACAGCTGATGCCAATTCGCCATGCCCTTCACATATATAATTTAAATAAAATAACAGTACAAAATCAAGAAATAAAAAAGTAAAACCTAACAAACAGTTCACAAATACTGTCAGTGAAAATGTCCACTTCTCTAGGCAATGAGTTGATTAGTCGAACAGCCCTTGGAACTGGCGACTCATACGTCCTACGCGAGGAACAATTTTTTTAGTTATAGTTTCGAAAACGGTGTACTGTTTAATTAACAAAAAACAAAAAAATCAATTCAATTTTCTATTACCCTCATAACCTGCAATTCTGCCAGAAGCTGATAAATGTGTGAAATTGCGGCAGGTGCATCTAGTTCACCACATGCGCCATTTATATCTTCAGTTTTCATAGCATCGGAAAGTAAGAGTTCATTTTTTTGTGTCCCAGTACCCGGTTCCAGTAGCTCGTCTTCAAAAATGTCTTTGTCTGTATCATGCTGCTCAAGTTTTGTTTGGTTCTGATCCATTTTTCAGCAATTGTGACTAATCTCTGAAAGATTCACGAATTGTTTCAAAAGTTAAGGAGTATGTACTGCAAAATTTTACGTTTTTCCTGTAAGTAATTGGATTCAGTAACACAAAATATCTCCCGAAATTTTGGATTAAATTATATTGATATTTATTTTGTTTACGGTATTTTTTTTTTATCAATAATCAAGCGGATCTATTTCGAAAAACTTTATTTTTTTACTTATAATATACTTACCCACCTACATATCGACTGTGGAAAGGAAAAAGGACGTAACCCACACATATCAAATTTTACAGGAGGCGCTAAAAACGTGTTTTGATAATTTTGTGACATATGCAAATTATGAATTATACACAACCTTGAAGTGCACGGATACTTTTAAACTGGTGTTTAATTGACATAACCTGTTAGTAATTAAAGAAATTGTCTCGTAAAAACCTTTATTTCAGTGTTTTTTCTTGGTTTAAATTTTTTACAAGGTCATCTTTTTCAAACTGAAAAGCTAAATTTAGATACGGCATTATTCGGCATTTTCAGCTTCCATCCTTTTGATAGAATGTGTGTCAAGTTATATACATTGTGATTATCGAAAAAAGCGATTTTTGAAAATTGAGGGTTACGTCCTTTTCTCTTTCCACAGTCGATATGTATGTTCTATTTTCAAAATTACAAAAAACAAAATATGCATGATTTTTGGTATCATCGCAGTGGACATAATATAATTATTATAAAAAATTGATTGAATTGAAACTATTTTTATCAATTTATTAGCTTAGAATCTAAAGAAAAGCTTGTGTTGGTTACATACATACAGTAGCGTAGCAAGAGGGGTGTGGGAGGGGCAGACCGCCCAGGGTGGTTTTTTGGGGGCGAGAATATTTTTCGTAAAATATCTATTTTTTTACATCTGCAGTAAAAACTCCTAGTTCATAGATAAATAGTAGAAGTTAGAAAACAAACTTAGAGGAGATATTGGGGGCGGCAAATTCGAGGACCAACCCGGGCGGAAAAACCCCTTCCTACACCACTGCATAAATACAAAAGAAAACCTAATAATTCCTGAACTACGAGCGAAGAATAATAAAATGTTAATTTTTCTATCCTTCGTAAACAAATTTCGTTCGAATTGACAGGAGGTAATATTCTTTGTTGCGGCGCGGTTATGAGCAGCTTACAGGGGAAATTTAATACACTGATCGAAATTGCATTACCTTCGGAAGCGTGCGCTAGGATAAGAATAATAAAAAATACCCTCATTTTCTATCAAATTGATTCTTAAGTACTTACGGAATACTTATTTATTCATATTAAATAGAAAGAGAAATTTGACACACCATTCCTAACTTCGCTTGAAGTTTTTAATGTTCAGATACTTTTATTAAAATAACGAATTATGTATTAATACATAATAGACATGTAGGTATAATATAATATTAGTTTATGTCAATGATGTCTTATTTTTATACAAAAAAAACATGTTTTGTTCAACCCAATGTTTTGTAACAATGTATTATTTATTATTTTACATCCCAGTTGATAAAAAAGTAACAATGTGAGTTGTGATAGAATGGCGTAATGTATCTCAAACATTATTATTGTCACGCAAGGTAAATAATGTGTTTTAGCTTTACCTTCTGTTTTTTATGAAAAAATATACGTTTTTTGAGAATCTACACCGGCAGCTTTTTGTGAACTGTCAAAATTAGTCGCAGACTTTTGTCTCGGAGACGAGCATTTAAAATTAGAATAAAGTGAAGTTGTATTATTATGTTTTTATGTTGTTGGTCAGTTGGTCTTTATGGTACAATGGTTTTAAAGGTGTCGCAAATCTAAAACGCGATCAATTATTACCATATTTTATAAAATAGAATCGATTTTTTAAAAAAAGTTAACATTTTTTAAAATTCGAGATTAAAACTACACGCGGAGAAATATTGAATTGCATTATTTACTTAAGTTTCTATAAGAAAATAAGTTAAATTTAAACAAATAAAACGATATAATGTCGTCTCAGAATTTATAGTTTGTAATTTTATTACAACTTAACATGAAAGTTAAGAAATATAATATCCTTACAATGATATTTTATTAAATAAATCGGACTATCCACTTTTTTATTTTGTGGATAAATAATAAGTCTACAAGTTCTAGCATATCATTTTTTATATGTATGTTTGAAAGTTTTGTGACATTCAATTCTACATTTCGAAATTTTAACTATTACACAAGGATAATTAATATTTTAAGGTAAGACTTAGACAATAATAGTATCTTTTTTTACTATGTTATAGAGGTATAAAATTTTTGAAAAGCACTGTAAAGCATTTTGATAATTCTTTGCGTTAATAACAAAACCTTTGCACGTTGTTGAAAACGTTCGTAATTTGAAAAATGTCATGTTCCATTTGCATAATAAAAATATTCTACGTCAGAAATATTATGGCTTAGGGACTCTCTATTCCCTGAACAGTTTTACATATAAGCGAGGAAATTTCCTTAGAAAGCTCATTCGACACAGCAGTTTCGTAAAAGCATCATCTACCATCAGATTCTAAACTATCTAATAAAATAGAATCTCAAGTTTCAACTGATTTTTGGCGCGTTTTTTATTTGACGTTTGTTTTAGTGTCGCCATACCAAATATTTATAAAATTGTCACAAGTACCTCATATTAGAAATATGAGTTTTTATACAATATCTGCTATAATTTCACTGTGTTTTGTGATTGGGCTCGATTGCAGAGAGCCACAGAGTTTGACTAATGTAGGAAGCGGCGCTAGTGGAATCTCTGGAACCCGAGCAGGCTTAGTGTTGTCTCCTCGTGCTGCTCGATACCGCGCTCGTCTTGCTCCTCCAGGACCCGGAGATAGATTCATAATAGAAGACGATGATATTATTGAACTGAGCAAAAAGCAAATGGACGACTATGGCCATATGAGGTTTGGCAAACGCGAAGATCAATTTGACGACTATGGACATTTAAGGTTTGGTCGTGGGGACGTTGACTAAATATTTGAACCTGTTGAACGACTACCGACTGCTCCCGTAAACTTCAATCCGATTTTATGAACTGACTAGTGTTTATGACAGAATATATTGAAAAACTCAAGATAATATCTATGCAACATATGAAATTAATGTGATAACTAAGTTGTAGCTGATCATTTTTTTTATTTTTGTTGAATTTATTGTCTATGGTTGAACAATGACATAATATAATTAAATTGTACAAATAGCATTAGGGTGGCTGACTAAAATAATGTTTAATAAATGTTTGATTTGAAAACTAATAACTTTGAATTTTATTGTTTTGTTATATCATTTCCAACAGCTGATATCCAATTGAACAGTAAGCAAGTATTACAATGTGTTGTTCTTCTGTCACTGCCTTGATTCCCTTCCCTACCTTGGAAAAAATACAGAAAACCAACATCTTAGTAACTTCCTACCCGAGAACTATAAAGTCTTAAGTGTAGATTTATGGCAAAACAAAAGCAGCAATGAATACCATTAATAGTACTTGGAAGACTGCCTCATTATTACTTTTGTTTCAGCAAGATTTTTTACTTGGAACGTAGTAATTCTCTGTTCACAAATTATTTACGAGTTTTCATGTATGTATACGAGGTTGTTGATCATTGTAGGGTTCTTATTAAAATCATATACATGTCTGACTTCTTGTTGCAGTTTTGTTATAATAACCGAAAATAATATAATTTCCATCAAAGGTTTATTTCAACCTTTATTTAGGCTGGGATCTACTTTTTTCTTTGCGATCGACTAGTTTGATTCTTATAAGAAGTTTTATTTTAGGTTTTTCTCCCCACTTCAAAGTTAAAAATGGTTAAGGTATGTAAGATGCGAAGTTTCATTAGATTTATGCTTACAAAATAATTCGATTTTAGTATTTTCATATTTTTTAACAAATTATTTATTTAACTTTGTTTTGGATGAAACGAAAAAATAATAGTTTTCGGGATTGACCAAATTTTGCTTTGTGATCGACCCCTGATGTACAATGTTGTCACATTAATATAAATAATATCTTACTATGATTTCTTTATAACCTTGGTGTGCTTTCGTAAATTAAAATAGTTTGACTTGTTTTTATTTACTTTTTGGTTTTATTTATATTTAGTTTTTATCAAGAAAATATCCGGAGTTTATTGTTTAACTTACCTATTAAATTATTCTTATAAAAAGCTTGCAAACCTCTTCAAAAGAAATATCTTCACCTTTTTAAGAGATGATGTTGTTAGCAAATCAAGTGATAGAATATCTTTCTACGTTTCAAAAAAACTTGTTAGTTTTTCCAGACAGCAATTATACTGAATATATTATTCAATTGATACATTGTTTTAAAAAACGAAATAAGCTTTATAAGGTGTAAGTTTTGTAATTCTTGAATTTAAAAACATATCACCCCTTATACCAGTGGTTTCTAACCTTTATGTAACTGCGCCTCCCTTTGAAGAAAAAAATATCTACGCGGCCTAAATATCAGTGGCCTTCCACGAATTCAGGCATATCTTATACATAGGAAATATTATGGTATTGTTTCAATAAAATTAACACTTTCTTTCCTTTTCATCTACTCCTAAAATTTGGGTTTGGGGTCCTCACATGTGAAATAGCCTTACTACATCTAAATCCAGCCCTGATCATTGGTTATTATACATAGGGTGCAGCTAAATTATGGGATGCTGATATGTGATGTAAGGGAAAAAATCTGTTGGCAACTGACAGGGAATCTTGAGCGGTGCACGGGAGCGGAAGTGGTCATCAAATAAAGAGACGTTTAATAGTTGTTAAATAAAGTAGACTTTATTGCAATCAATAAATACATTAAACAATATCTATGTATGGTAAGTAAAATACATCTTATAATAATCATTACAGATATACTTCATAATAAAATTGTTAAAGCACTATTTTAAGATTAATAAAACATAAGTTAGGCCCTACTTACATGTGTTAATTAAGGTCACTTTTACAGAGGCAAATAAAAGAATAAGAGTACAGATTATTGTTTTTGGGTATAAGTGGTAAATTTGCAGCTGTGCTGTGTGGAGTCTTATCACTACAAAGTAATCTATTAATTGAGTGCATTATCTCTAGGTAGTCTTCTGTTTGAGAGATAATAACATTACTTGAAAGTTTTACGATCCATTACAAATACCTACATCGTTATTAATAGAGATATTCTAATATCGCTGCAAATTACACCTCTAGTTGGGTCAATGTTTATGTATATTAAACCATACACAAAATATAGTCTAACAGTTATAACAATATTCTAGTACACATCTAAATTAATTATACTGCCCGTTTGAATATAAACGTATTTATATGCCAGACTTCAATATACTATCATTAGAAATAATATTTGGTAGATAATATTTGATATTTGGATTTTTGTGAAGTGTATTATTTATTTATTTGAAAGCAAAAAAAAGATATCAATACTAAACGATTTAGAACTAACTGGGCGCATGCTCTTTAAGTAAAAGAGATATTACAGCATTCAACAATTATTATATAAACAGAAAATCTACAGCTGCATCATAAATTGATTTTAAATGTAATTCATTAGACCTAACCTAGCCTCAAAACACGTTAATTTACATTTAAAGAGTACGAAAAGTGCTGTACAAAGTTACAATGTTAAATTTACTAGTTACACACGACTTAAGAAATGCAAGACTAGTGTGTGGGGCTATAATTGAAATGTAAAATCATATATTATTTTAGCTGTTTTAAAATAGATTAGAATCTTTTAAAAAGATAAGTCATTATCTAACTACAGACAGAAATAGAACAAGAACATTTCGCTTAATTTTTTTTTGCCACTCTGTTCCTAATATAATTTTGTACACGATTACTGGAAAAAGTTCTCACGAAGACTGCTGTCAAAACCACAAGTATACAAATATCCTAAACCTTGAGATAATCTCATTGAGATGCTACCTTTAACCATCCTTGGGAGATTAAAATAATAATTATACATTAGTATTCCCAAAAGGGTTGACAAGCAGATATGCTGATGTTGTCAAAAGCTTCAGAGATATTTTCTGTTATCAATTATTGATAATCTTTCAGAAAATCACATCAGAGATTTGTAATTCTTAATTCTCGTCAAAAGAATTTCCCGTGAAGAATCCTCACAGTTGAGAGAATGTTGTAAATTAATTAAATGCAGACGATAAAAGATATACCACAACGTGCAAGTAATTTATTTCAGTTCATATTTTATATCTTACACCTCCTTATTACTGAAAAAGTGAGGAAAGACAGACAGTTCAACCGAATTCTGTATTAGATACTTCTGTATAATCTTATCATGAAGATAAAATATTAGTTCATAATTAAAGTACGGTGTGTGAGTACAGGAATATCGATGGATTCGCCATAGATATTTTATTACTAAATTGTTTATATTGTAACAAAAAAAAGAAATTAATGGTCGCCAACTTTATACTATACGCACATTGCGATATAGAAAATGATTGTAATTTAATAACACATAATTATATGTTTAAATGAATAAGACACTTGTATTTGAGGGAGTTATATTTAATGAAAAACGATATAATTATTTATTTTACACAACAACAAACGGTTTTAAGTATTTATACTATATTAAAGAAAATATATTAGATTAATTTTGTGATATATTATAATATATGTGGCACCCGCATCTATTGTTATTCATTGAATGTATTGTTTTTAGCTGAGCACCATTTTTGCAACATGAATTGAAAACTTTCTTCAACATAATATTAGAACATAAAATTAATAAAATACACATAACATGCACAGCTAAATAAGTAGTCGGTATTATAAAGTATTTTAAGATTCACCAGTGTTAAATAAATAAAGTTCATTTTCATCTACATTGTTATATTAAATACACTTTGTAATAAGATTATCATCCGAAAACGGATTAATTAAATATTCACTGGTGATTTTATTTAGTACATGACAGACAGATAGACACTTAACCGAAAATTTATAGAGAATATATTGAATTATTTGACATTTCATAAACAATAATTATCATTTAATGAAAATGTATACCCACAGACTAGCTGAAGGATAAAAATCTGATTGAAAAATATTGACTTCAACGTAATCAAGGGCATGCCATTTGTTTTGGTTAACACTACTTTCTTAGAGATTGTTTCAATCTGATATAGTACGATGTAATCAAACTATATTTTGAGGCGGAGCTTGTCCTAGCATCACTTTGGAGACGAAATTGACGATCGCTGTGGCCGGTTGCTCGGGTTCCAGCTCTGCGAAAATGTGACACTCGTTGTCGGTTGAGCTTCCGGTGCGACGTGCAATGAATCCAAACATTCGGCTGAGGACAAAAAATAATTATCAATGAAAATATTTATTCTAAAGAATAAATGAATGAGCTCTGAATTAATTTTGTAAAAACACTTTCGATCGATTTCATTGGAAAATTCATGATTATGATCATTTTTCAAATATAAACAATGAGTAATTTTAGAATGGCTTTTTAGGTAAAAAAAAAATACTATTTGTCTCTTGATGGGGAAATGGAATTGTCTTTTCGTGCTGAGCAAATTAAAAGATATGCAGCTGCATACAATGATGTAGTATTTGCAGTTCTGAGAGACTCTTACAGAGTGGTGATATTTATATAACTTAAAAAAATGACTAATCCTTTTATCTATGTTCATAATTAATCAATTTGAATGTAGGCAACTCTTAAATTTGGTAACATAATGGTAAAATGCAGTAACATACTTTGGACTTGGAATTCCATTGGCATCAACTTTATGATTCCATCTTCTATCACCAGGATCCAGCCCACAGAAGGAGACAGCAGATGTGGGGTAATGCCGTCTGAAGAATAGTCGTCTCGTCGAATCAGTTAAAGTGATTCCTGCAGGTGACACTTTGAAGTGTACAATAGCTGGCGTAATATCAGGACGCTGGGTAAATAGCTTGGCAGCGGTTCTCATGACCGCCTCCGGTCCTGTGAGAGCTTCACATCCTGAGCCTCCGATGTACAGAACTGAACAAGCGGCTCCTGTTGCTAATAAGGCTCTCGCTGCCCCGGCCGGTCCGGGAGGCGCAGGATCTGATCCCGGGAGTTTCAATCTTGCAGGTAAAGCGAGAGGTGTTACAGAATGTTGATATACTAAAGCTGACAGCGAGCTGAAGACCGGTTCGTCTACGCAACCCTTCAGACGCACTCCTCTCGATGTGGGTTCTATGAGAAAATGTCTGACGAGGTCTATCGATCCTAATGATGCTCCCGGTGGTGGGGCAACTTTTAATGCCAATCCGAAAGCATTTGGAAACGAGTTTGAGTCACGAATTATGAATGCTCCTGCTTCCTGAGTTTGGAGTAGGGCAATTGCTGGAAAAATAATTATTTATTTTAATTCAAATTCTATGGAAAAAAAAGTCAAAAACAGGTTATTTTATATTTATACAAATTTGTGATTTTTTTATAAATCCCTTTACAATAATTGGCTATATCAGCCAATTATACATATAAGAATCAATAATAATCTAATGATCATTAATGAAGTTTTATATTACTTCATTTGTAGTAAAACAACTTTTTTGAAAATCAATTTGATAATTTTAAACGCTGAAGATTTATGGAAATAATACCTTCATCTCTTGAAATGTTGGGCTTGTACCAGAACTTGGATGTGTCTTTGACAAATTTCACTAGCTCTGGGGAGACATCGTGAAGCTCTGGTGTGACAGGTGTCGTGGGAGGGTGGGGAGACGATGGACTTCTGCCAAGCATTGTTGAAAAGTCCTTACTGAAAGAAAAATTGGAACATTAATATTGAAAACAGACATACATTGTCTATACGCCCAAACAAATAGGTTAGTTCATTATAATCTTATACAGTTCATTATAATCTTATCAACGATTTCATTTATATTTGAATTTAACTTTATCATTACTTATCTTCACTATGAAGTCATAAATCAAAAAAGTTTAAATATCAATGAAAGATAGAAAATGCACGTGGGAATCTTTCATACCGTTGTGCAACAGGACTACGCGGAGGCAGGCGATTCGGTGGCGTATGAGGTGCAGGATATGGAGTTCGAGGGGTGGTCGGAAAAGCTGGTGTTCCCCCTCGGGATTCCAATTCTCCGTCGGCGCCTTCCCATTCGCTTACAGATACGCTCCTCCATGATGATAGTGATTCTTCGCGGGTCTGAGAGATGGAGAATAATTTAATATGAGAATAAAACACACATCATTAATAAAAAATAAATACTCGGCTTATAAGAATAACTTTTATCAATATTGGATTATTACAAAACTAGTTTGTAATGTTTGGTAAATTAAATTTATAAATTAGCATTACTACTGACAAGTATCGCTTTTATTCTTTCCTATTGTCCAACGCAACGTTCCCTCTAAGCCTAAGGGTTAGCTGCGCGGAAATTTCAAAGGCTGCGCGGAACGATCAAATATTAATTTAGCAACTGTCATGTAGTGTGCGTCAACCCGGAATGAGTGCGCGGGGGCTTCTCAACTACTGCGCGGCCGCGCACGCGCGCAGCTTAGACAGAACGTTGGTCCAATGGCATTTTATCATTAATTTTGGTAGTGAGAATTGCAATGTATGACATAGTTTATTACATTAATTTCTAATCTCACCATGGTTCCATTATGCGATGACATAATGCCTGGATCCCGTGGTGAATCCAGCATGTCAACTCCTGACGGAGAGACGCTTCTATCTCGCATAACCCGCCTATCTATACTCATGAATTTACGGGAGGATGTCCTGAAAAGAGAAAATATGATGTTGTTAATTAAGTTTGTTAAGAAAAATTCTTTCCTATCTAAAATAGGAATGTACAAAGTTTTTCATCTAGAGAACTTCATAAAAAAAAATAATAGTTTTGGGCCGCAAAAAACGATATGTAAAGTAGATAAATTTTAGGATAAATTTTAAGTTAAATTTAATAAAAAAAGAGGATTAGGTGTACTTATTCAGATTTTTTTTTTATTATGAAATATTTATAATTCAAAAGTCAATGCGATCTTTGTGTTTGTAAATATTATAGTAATTCTTTAAACTTAGACTTAGGCTATAAAATTCAATCTAAATTTTCATCAGTTAGCCTATTTCTATGAACCAATTTATTCCGCTTCATCCACGAAAAGGTTGCTCTAATTTTTGTTAAATTCAATGATTTACTTTTAAAAATATGTACTTTATTTTGATTTTAAGGTGAAAAATTTGAGGGCCAAAAACAAAGTCAAACAGGTCGCGGGTTGTGCATCCTTGGTCTTAATCAGGGGTAGGGAACCTTTTCTTCTCTAATGGCCGCATTCATTTTTCTGATTCGACATAAGGCCGCAGTAAACATTGACTAGGGCAGGGATGGCGAACCTTTTTGAGTCCACGTGCCAAAAATCTTTAAATATTATTTCTCGATTGTGTGGAGTGCCCAAGCAGTAAAAAAAATAACAAAATAGAAAAAATAAAAAATGTTTTTTTTCTGAATTTTATTTACAAGCTTAAAAATTACAATTACAACAACATTTGAAAATTAATAAAACGGAATAAATTAATAATTCAAAGATTATTTATTATTATAAATTTTAATTTTTTAAGCTCAAAAAATTTCCAGCCATCCAAATTCTTAAACGTGCCACCTCGGGCCATAGGTTCGCCATTCCTGGACTAGGGGATCTTTGTCCGGAAACAGGAATTTACGGTTAGAATATGTCAGGAATTAACGAATTTACATAAATTTACAGAATTACAGAACTGGCCAGAAGGCTGCACCAGAGTAGCCAAAAGACCGCAGGTTCCCCACGCCTGGTCTAAATAATATGTGAAAAAAATAAAATATTTTTTCAGGGTTAAAGGTTCAAATCCTAGAACGTAAACTTCCGTATATCCCACCATTACACACCCTGTATTTGATTCAAAAGAAGGAATGCAGTGCGAGTGGTTGGCTAACTCTTAATCGTTTCTTTCTTGACCCTCTTCTACGGAAAAATGTTTTAATTTTATGAATAATAATTACCTGTTGGGTAGAATTGGTTCATGTGTTGGCATGGCGTGTGTTCTCCCCACAGTTTGAACGTGAAGTGGTATACTAAAGTCATCGTCATCATCAGCAAAAGCTGTTGTGTCACTTGTGTAGCCATCAAATCTAAAATAAAACAAACAATATGTACTCATAAAAATACATAATAAATGTCGACATTTTGAAAAGACATTTTTTGACCACAATTTGAGTAGACAGACCACCACAAAAAAATCAAAATTTTGCATCACATTCGCATCCTGATAAAAATGAGATAAGTTTATGACATCACATAAAAGATTCATTTTTTGAATGAACGTTTGATTTAGATGTTCCATATGTTCAAAAAGCCAAAGGATTCATTGAATACCTGTGACTTGCGGAAGTTCTTCCCGTCATAGACCTGTCCAAAGGAAGTCTCGATTGGCGTAGGCGTGCATCTCTTCGAGACCTGAGCCTCTGTTGCTGCCGCTGGAGCCAGGTAAGACCGTCTGATTCTGAGCTGTCCCCGTGGTTTATTCCTCCATTGATGTGCTCAATTGATTCACGGATTGCTGGTGGTTCCGATCTATAACCAAAAGAGAAATGTATTTTATTACTGCTGCTTTATAATAAGACGATGTTTGTCCTCTAATTAAAATGAGTGAACGGTATAAATGTTATCTTTGAATATTATTTCAAGAAATATAACCGTCCCTGCATATACAAGGGGTGCATTGATCCAATGTCACATTGACACATATTATATACATTTACACATAAGTATTTCATATTATTTTTTAATTTAGGTTAACTGCTTGACCGCCAAAAATACTAGTGTCATGTAAAATATGATATTGTTTTGTTCAATTCCGTAATAACGTAGGTCGGTATTTTCGTGATATAATATATTATAATAATTATCGTGAACTCGTTCAGAGTATAATTTCATGGTCGACCAAAGGTTTTCTACTCCTACACATTGTCTCAAATATGTAATTCAAGGGCCGGTCACTACGCCTGCACAAAATAATCACAATACGTATGGTCAGTTTTTCATTACAGACGTTATTTTTCTATTTTTTATATTAAATAAATATTTTTTTATGCTGGTGTAAGTGACGTTATTATTATATTATTATAGAAATACGCAGGGTGTCATTTTGACCATTCTTCTTATTGTAATAAAAGTCCTTTAAAATAAATTATTTCTACATATTTTGTAAGTCAATTGAAATAAGACTTAAAAAGTATTGAGATACGAAATGGGGCCAACGACAGGTTTGAACGACCCCATTACAAACATTATTTTATTTATTAATAAAATTATGAGTATTGGTTGTAAGACAATTTATATATGCCCCAAGTAAAATAGATTTTGTCGTATAGGGAGATTAAAATGTGCATATCATACGTGCCTTAAAATAAAAACAACCAAATATATTATTGCTATATGAAAATTATGTGTAGGGATTTCAGCCTAAGTACAAACCGTTACCACTAGGTCTCAGCAATCGTCATTTACGATTTATTTTATTATAAAATACTTATAAATCGAGACTACGGGAATATGTAAATGATTTACTATTTTGATTAGAGTACATTATTGCAGCATTTAAATATGTATGTATAATATATATATATTTGTATTTTGAACAAACTGTAACGTAACCCAATAACAGGGACCCGAACCGGAACCGAACCGAAAACCGGAAAAACCGTTATTTTTGCCGGAACGAAAGACGAAGCCGAACCGATAATTTTTTCTGGTTTTTTATTCGGTTTTCAGAAATCATCTTTTTCCGCGGACCACACCAAAAATAATGCAGTTCATTTATTAAATTATGTACTTGAAAAGTCTATCGTTGATTAAGTTTGGCGAGTGCATTTACAAATACTAGAAATAAAAGGTCATAGAGTTTTTTAAATTTTAATTTAAAACAGTTGACACGGTTGGATAATTTAATATATTTTATTGTAATGAGAATTTTGCAGCAGTTTTGTTTCCTTTAATAAGGTAGTTAACAATTACGATGTTTGTGGTTGCTAATCGCAGTAAATTAGAAAAAAGATTTATCCCTTATGTTATTAGTTTCCCTTATGGTAGTAATTTAAAGAAATCTATTCCCAATTCATTTTTGTTAGTATAAAAATAGTCTTTTGCAAATCGCACAACTCCAACTTCAAAATCAGACTCTTTCTCTCATTGCATAAAATATATTGATTTTTCGAATTAAAAAAATTAAAACGAGAAATTGGGCCGCGGGTCGTACAAATTCACGTCGTAGGCTGTACAGCCCTGATGTATGTAATCACCTTAAGTTATAGCAAAAAGCCGTATAAAGAGAGATATGGACGGTGTGGGTGTATTTACATTAGCTTGCTAATATTAAAAAACGAGCTGAACCGAAACAAGTAACTGAACCGATATAAAAAAAAAAACCGAATCGGAACGAAAACCGGCAGGAAAACAATAACGGTTCGGGTCCCTGCCCAAAAATAACAAATCCTACACAATTAATGACAACCGTAAACATGATTTAAAAGTAAAAAACGATTGAAATTTTGTTTACTGTTCAATAATAAATACTTAAGAGATATGCTCGGATTAGTATTTCGTGAAAATGATGACACAACCAAAAAATGTTCAAACAAAACAATATTTTCACACGTAAATCGCATGCAATCGTGTTTTCATTCCGTTTTACATATTATAAATTGAGTTGTATATTGCATACTCTGTGTTATCCAAACATTTAAAATCATGTTAAAAGCGTAAAGGTAATAAAAAAAGTTTCTAATTTATGCCTCCAGGTTTGATTGAACGGAATATCATCATTTAGAATGGACGTCAAGAATGCCAGGCCAATAAACATCTCGATATTGTATCTCGTATGTTTAAAAATATTAAATGATGAAGATAATGATTATTGATTCCCATGTTTCTTTTCACATGTTTCAATATTTATATTACGCAGTGGCGTGCTTGGAAAAATTAATTGTTGTCAAACTTTACCGCGTTATTATTATGGATTTCGTAATGCCCGGTTCCGCGGTCAAGAGACACGTCAAATAGATACGTCTTTTACGTGTTGATTTTTTGGTTGATGTATTGTTATATAAATTCTAATGCTTAAAATGCTACTAAATTCTTAAACGCCTTATTTGGTAATGAAAACTGGGCGATGAGAAAGCAATTTTTTATACTAAATGTGTACAAATTTTGGCCTCCTTTTCGCCGGGCCCTCATGCATTTGATAACTGGTATGAGGTGGCTACGCCGCTGATTAAACCCCATCTTTCTATTCTTACTCACGCTGAAAGCAAGGTTGAGCGTCTAACTAACAACCGGTTACCTGCAAACAGTTCACCATTATTTCCATTATTCACCATTAAGAAATCATATGACATAGTTTCAATAAATTTAACTACAGAATGGTGTCGGACTCGACTGCGGAACGGTTGATTTATCACATTGAAGAAAAAATGAAAATAGCCACAAAAATTTATTCAATACATATATCAAATTAAGTGATTGAATGGGATTGAAAAATTATATTAAAAAAAAAACTATAATCTATTTTCATAAAATTTTATGTGAGCGGATAAAACAATAGGTGTTGGAGATTTAGAAAAGGAAGTTATTTATACCAAAACTTCTTTGTCTTTTTCTTTTGTTTAATTTTTTCTTTGTTTATCACAGGGATGTCCATTTTTAGAAACTGACATTTCTCCATACAGCGGTTGTGATTTTTCATATTTTATGTCGTTATATATTTTTTATAATCACGTTACAATATGTAATAAAGTAACAGTTATACTGTAACTTGTAATTTGAAATTTTGGAGTGTATGGTAAGAGTTTACGAAAATAATCTGTCCAGTAAAACTCATATACTGTGATGTAATAATACGTTTGGTTACTTACATTAAAAATGCATAATACTTGCAACTATGGATCGAACATTATAAGTTGTCCGTTTAGAGAAGGCGCTAGTTTTACTAGAGTAATGTTGTTATACTTCGTTGCCTGTCATGGCCGCCATGCGATCTGCAGCGTTATTGATTGGAATTATCAATTCGTTTCTAAAACCTGCGGTATTGACTTTTAAAATAACCTGCCACATATGCATGCCTATGAATTGTTTTCAAACCACGTCACATTGCTTATTGTATTTATTTCTACAGTATAACAAATAAGAACAACTTTCATGACATTGGAGAGCTTACGTTTGACAGTTGCAAATCCTAGATTAACTATTTTAGATTCGTTTTCTGCCAGCGGCCAAGTTATAAAAAGTAAGGAGGAAGATATTTTTAGTCTAGTATTGCGAAAACGGAAAGACAACGTTTATTGGCAGTTAATTTTCACAAGGGATTATCGATTTGAACGAAAACTACAACACCACTGGTTAATAGCTAAGCTGACAGCTCACATGGTGAAGACTGATAAATTGATCTTCGCAGTTTTGTAATCGATAAAGTCGTCTGCCATCATTGTAAACGAACGATCTCTTAAACGAAACAATTTTATAAATTGATATGGCGTGAGCAAGGTGATGGCGAAGCTGTTTCACATCTACTTTCAGTGGCGTCCAAGATTAATTATTATAGCGGTTATAGCACATACAAGCTTATTTAAATAACATACATGTAGCCATTGGGCAGCGATTTAATCGATGTTTTAAGATATTAACCCATGGCAGCTTGAAAAATCTAAAGTTCAACTAATTTCTATTCAAACTTATTGCTAAGATTTGTCGCGACGTGTCGCATACTCTTGGTTTTGATTTCTTTTTAACCTAGGACACAATGTGTCATTAGCGTATTTTGTGTGTCTAGAAATTGCGTTCCCAGTTAACGCATACTATATCGATAACGATTTTACTGTATTATCAAATCTGTCTCCTAAAAAATACCGTTGTGGCGGTCATCCTTAATATTGAACAATTGTATGCTTGGATTAGTATTGTAATATCACCTTAAATTTACAAGACGTGTTTAGTGTATTCAACACCATTGCTATTTTTATTTAAATGCCTGTATTGATACCAACGATACTGGTTTTTAATAGGAAATATTTAAACAATGATATTTGTGTATTTATGCGGTATTGCAAACACTATATAGAGGTAAATTTAATCCAGCCTTTTTTTAAACACTGCTTTATAGTTTTTGACACTTCTATGATATGAGTTGACAATTTAGATTGCATCGAACATAAGTCATAGATAATATGGGTGACCTGTAGAAGTTACGTCTTCTTTTTGTCGGTGCAAAATCCTTTCCGTGGCACTGGTGGTTAACAAGTTTACCAGGCGCTATTTAAAGCAAACGAAGTGGAGGCGGTCTAAGTGGGCACGCGCTCCTCTGCACATTCTGGAGAATAGCAAAATTTTACTATCTAACTTTGGAATGATATCAAATTTGCATTCGGATATATTTTTTTTATCAAATACGCCCATTTAAAACAAAGTAAAAACATTTCCGCGGCAAAATCTTAAAATCTTTTGTCAATATTGCGTTTCGGTGTCAATTAATGGACGGTGTTATACAATACGACATTTTTGTGTCAATCATTATCATCACTAAAATATCTTTGCAATACTGGTTGACATATGACAATAAAGCTTACCCCATTACCAATGTTCCCGCTAAGGTGTGCGCGTGTGCGCACGTGCGCGCGCACACCTCCCAAAATGTCCCCGCACATATTTTTCCATCCCCGCACAAGGCTGCACATAGAAATATTGTAAAAATAAGTTTGTTTCACCAAATTTTTACATTTGCGCACATTTTTTATGTTGCTGAAAATTTACTACTCACAGAAGTTGATGGTTCGCATACACAATTGTGCCCGTGCCAAAAATTATAAAGTAAAAGACCGTATCTTTTAACAGTTCTGTTACTAAATTTTAATCCATGCCCGATGTTGAGCATATGTGTTCCTAATGGAGATATACTTTTGTATATGAGAACTGTTTGTTAAACAATGAAACAAATGATAACGCGAGGACAGGACTAGTGGCTTACTAATCGCTCTCGCTACGTCCCATTGTTAAAGATTAGAATGGTGTGAGGGAATATTTAGACATTACAAACACCCATGCTTTCGAACAGAGATCGAATAGTAAAACTTCAGTATCACTAATGCTATGAATTGTTTATAAGCGGCAATTGCAATTCATTTTACGTCTTTATTTGCTGCATAAAATAATACAATAATAAAGGTGTAACTTTACATACATTAGTTAAAGAGAGGTTTTATACTGTCAATCTAATATAATTAAATTATTACAATTTCACTGTAAAATTATAACTGTAAAAGAGAATGTTAATGTGCCAAGCCAAAAGGGCGCGACTCGGTTTTAGAATAAAACGATTTCTACGTATGTAGCAGTGGCGACCGGTCAATGTGGCATTCGATCAATGCACCCCTTGTATATGCAGGCGCGGTTATATTTCATGAAATAATATTCAAACATAACATTTATACCATTCGCTCATTTTAAATTCTTCATGTATTTATTGTCTATAATAAATATTTTAGAAAAAAATATTTTCTTTTATTGAATTTAAAATGAGGGAATGGTATAAATGTTATGTTTGAATATTATTTCATGAAATATAGTCGCACCTGCATATACAAGGGGTGAATTGATCAAATGCCACATTGACCGGCCGCTACTGGTATGTAGGTACTATAAACATTTATTTTCAATGATTATTATTTTAAAGATTGTCAAATTAGTGTAATTTTCAACACTTGGTAGTAATTTTTAAATAATTATCTAGCTGCATTAATAATGAAAAACATTTGGAAACGTATTAAAAAATAAATATACATTTCCTTGAAAAAGTCGGCAAATTAATAGGTTTATAATTGGTTATATTGCCCAAATTGAGCTTTAAATAGACCATGCCGCCAATTTTATTAACTGGACAGTGGACACCCACGTCAATCTTTTGTAATATGTCTGACTACATTCTACATTCAATTCTATGATCAGTGGGGTGTAACTTGCGAACGAAAATGCAACAACTTAGCTTTATTATTAAATTGTAGGAATTATGTATGACCAACACGCACAACAATAACAACATATTATTATTTAAACAAAATTTTACTGTTGACAGTGACATTTAAATTAAAAACCGATACAGTAAAATCACGACAAAACGTAATAATAATAATATGGATCAGTGAGTGTCCGTTTAAGCCGTTTACGTAACACATTAACGTAAGTTTGCTAAAATTGACAAAATAAACGACACAATAGCATATCTGTGTACAAAAACCAGTGGAATAAGCTTAACATATAATATATCTGTTCTTCTGCGTACTTCTGACGGTTTGCTGACGGTTTGCAAACTGTTTTCGAATTAGAGTCTAAAAGCTTTCAATTTGATTCTAGGATGGGGAGGCGAGGAGATATTTTTTTCTTCAAAGGGAGGCGCAGTTATATAAAGGTTGGAAACCACTGGTGTAATGTAATAATTTTGTTTAAATTGTTGACAGTAAATTATAATATATGAGCCATTAAGAGGTGAAGTGAGCCAACTAGTAAAATGGTAAAACTTTTTCTTGGACTTCTAATTCTAAGTACAATCGCGTCTTTACTTGGTGTTTTGGTGGATTGCATATTTTTATTTTACGGAGATACAACTATTGCCATTAGGGATTCTGAAGTCTCGGGGTTTTCAAAGTCCCGGGACTCGAGGCGTGATAAACTCAAAGTCCCGGGACATCCCGGGACTCGAGACTTTTATTTGCCCTTCAATAAAATTATAATTTTAATAAAATTAAATATTTACATGTATGTATGTATGCATTACATACACTCGGCGCCGTTTGAAAGTACGCATTAGTAAAAATCACGTTTTTTATACAATGTTTAATAGTTCATATTTTTCTTATGTGCAATTTTTAAGGGATGATAACGGTACATGTAATGAAAAAATATAATGCACCCTTTTGAGGGTTTCTTAACCACAAGATTTTTTTTTCAAAATTAAAATGTGCATGTTATTAGCACATTTTAAATCACAGACACTATTCCCGGGTCATTTTCCAAAAAAGTACCGGGACTCTAGACAGCAAAAAACCCGACAAGTCCCGGGACGTCTCGACACAGAATCCCTAATTGCCATGTGTATTATTAACCTTCGGGTACCAATGGGGTGCATTCGCATCGCAAAGTTCTTCTTATTTCAATCATTCGCTAAATACCAATAATATCTAGTTGATATTTATTGTAATCTATGATCAAACAATGATACCTCAATCAATGCAATGCAAATATAATGCAAATATTACGCAAATTTGTCTAGCTAGGGTCACTTTGTACCCCACTGGTCCTCTATCCTATTTTCGACGTTTCGGTACTCGAGTGTTAACTGAGGTTACTTCACTTTTAAGATACTTTTAGACAAAGGTGTCCAACCTTTTTTGCACTAGGATCGACTTTCCATTCTCAAGTTTTCTCGTGATCGACTTCTAACATTATTCTTATATGAAATTTATTCAGGATTTTTTCTTTTCTTCAAACTTAGAAATGTTTATTTTAAATGCGAAATACATATCATTAGATAGGTATGCGCTAGCAAAATAATTGAATTTTAGTATATTTGCATTATATATGTTTTCGAAATTCACGAAAGCTTTCGGGATCGACCAAATTTTGCTATGGGATCGACCGGTCGATCGCGATCTACCGGGTGGACATCCATGCTTTAAGACTTGTAGAATATTATAACCCATCTAACTTTAAACGACAACAATATCTATACAACCATCTTGTGTTATCGAGTGTAATTAATTGTGCATTAACTCACAGATGTACATCCAGAATTAGAAAACCGCATGTAAACTACTTAATTAAAAAATATAGATAATATAATAAATATTTCAATACAAGTGATTTTGATTATTCATGGTTTTAAACTAAAAATACAAATGCATTACAGATAGGTAAATCAAAACAAACAACGCTATAATAATATTTAAATGTTCACAGCAACTGGCGACATTTAAGAATGACAATAAGTACACCACATTATCATTATGCAGCAGTAATTTATAATATAAACAATATTGTTCTACTATGTCATGTGGTCACATCGGAAACTTGACTGTCACGCACGGCTGGGCAAAATCAATCGCGTTATCGCTTCTTTGTATCACAGCAGGGATTTCAATACCGGACGAGTATTTTAATACCGGTATTTTATAATAAAGAATAAATTAAAATAAGCACAAAAACAGCTAATTTGAATAGCAACAGAAGACGAATAAGTCAATTCCGATATTTCAATATTTCATGATAAACGGAGTTTAAAATCATTTGTATAATAAGGATAAAAACCCCATAAACTCATTTCATATTGTATTGTTCTTATATTTAAAATGTGACCTAACAAATACATTACCAATGCTGGAATCTTTCAACCCTGGTCAGATTTTCGTGTAAATAAGTACGGTTGCAGAAAATGACGTCTCAGATTGAATAATTGTTAGACATTTATTTGGTTAGTATTTAAATCTACTATTCAACAGTATTAAATAATCAATTTTAATAAAGAAGAGCCAGTATTTATATAATTGATATGTTTTTTATCTTCAAGGTTAGTTTTATTTTTATGTGCATAACCAAACCATGCAGAACAACATAGCGACAATTCAAAAATTTGACAAGAATGATCAGGTTTTAATCATAAATGAAGGTTATTTTTAACTTCCTCTCGTAATAAGTTCGCGAAAATAATTCCTTAATTGTGGTTAGTAATATTTGGCAAACTAACGTTTCTTTTTGAGAGCATAATGTGAGAAGTTAAAAAAACAACATGCTCTTATAAAATTTATGAATTGTCGCTAACGCTTTTCTGCCGATTACGGGTCGACACGTTTATGGCTATTGAACACATTTACAGAAAATACTGAACTTTCTGTTTATACTGACCAAATATTAGATTAATTTATCATGATCATCCGCTTAATACGATACAAATAATTTAAATACTGATCAATTAAATATAAGTCATTGTATCGACTGTCGATATATACAATATAATAACACTAAAATATCGATAATTTGTATTTGCAATACAGTCAAAATACCGGGTTTCCGGTTTTGGTAATATCGGCATAGCAATCCCTATCTCAGCTATATGATACATTCTTACTAATATTGATTATTTTGATATACGAAAACGTATCTATACTTTTAGAATCGAGATAATATAGAATAGCAATCACGTCACAATAAAACTTGGGTGTGGTGACATAAAATTTATTGAGCCTTAAATATTCAGATATAAATAAGGATGTCATGTTACTTAATGAAATGTTCTTTGAATTGTGTCAGTAGCTAAATGGTCCAGAGTTCAAATCCCTTATGATATACGAACACCTAAATACGATATAATAATAAGCATGTACAGCGATGGGCTGCCAATATCTTAACAAGGGCCTCGGTAAATCTCATCCATAATGCCTTCAAGTCATGGAATATAGATGATGCGTAAACTGTGGCCCGCGAGCCACATGCGGTCAGCTAGGGTCTCTTTTATTATGCAGCCGGAGTTAATGTATTTTTTAAATAAATTAAAGGGCAACCAAGTCTTGTTAAATAATAAAATGTAATCATCTACAGAAATTGCAGTTAGGTGCTGATTTCATTTGAGACAAATGACTTTCTTATCTTAACAAGGGGCTCGCCGGCCACGCCCAAATTTATCAAGGAGCTCGCGCGAGCCCCGCCGAGTCACCACCAGCCTATCCCTGAGTATGTATAATATTACATTTCATTCATGTTTTCAAGCATCTTTCTTTCTCATGCAATACAATCTCATGATTGTCTATTTGATTTGGTATTTATCTATAATATAAGACAAGATTAAACTATCATTTTTTGCCATGTCCGCTCCGAATGTGAAGCATGTAGAATTCAAATTGAGTTTATCTTAACAGAATTGTTTCTACGAGAACTGCTTGTTACTCAGTTTCTCAACGTCTTTTTTTTCCAAAGAGAGTAGAGGAAGAAGGATAGGGCTATGGCAGGACTAGTAGATAGCTAATCGCTCTCGCTTCCTCTCGTTTTTAGGATATGAAGGGTGGGAGAGGGGAATTCAAGATATCGATTGAAAAAATAAATTATAAAAACTGTCCGTACCCGTGACTTTCGTAGCCGAAGCCAACGACGTTGACCACTCGACCACACAGCTGGCGATCTGGTTTCCTTTCAATACGTATAAATCTTTCGCCTCTTATCCAATTATAGTTAATAAATTATTAACTTCGTATACGCTGTGAAAAAAAGCATAATTTGTCTAGCATAGTTAAAATTCTGCTTATGTATGGTAATATGTATAATTTTCGTATAAATAAATACGCTCGTTGATTATGAATCAATAAATCGAAAAATATTGCTTGGTTCGTTAGGCAATTTACCGCCTGCTTATTTATTCATAGGCAATTATGTTTTATGTGTCTATCAAAGATAAATTTTTCAATTTAGTATTACAGCATAGTAAAAATGATATAAATCATACAAATATTTACGAGATTTCGCGAGACAGCACAGTTTATTTTGTTGTAATCTTTTATGATAGCATTCTTAGAATCACATAAAAATGCATACATAATTTGATAATTTATCTTGTTAAGTTATTTTAATAAGAAGTTTAAAAAATTAATCAAATAATATAATGACTAATTTTCATATTGACCGCCTTTTTAACTCGATGGCTGCCACAGACGAGATATCTCGTAAAAAAATTCGTGCTCAACACGCCAAAGACGAGTTAAATCGTCAATAACTAATTAAATTAATAGTTGCAAATTAAAGCTGGCGTGCTAGGTAATTTTTTTTTAACCATGTCCGCTCACAATATGAAGCATATGGACTCCTAATGGAGTTTATCTCAACAGAAGTGTTTCTACGAGAACTGCTTGTTACTCAGTTGCTCAACCTCTCTTTTTCCAAAGAGAGTAGGGATAGAAGGATAGGGCTAGGACAGGATTAATGGCAAGCTAATCGCTCTCGATATGCCCCGTTCATAGGATAGGATGGGTGAAAGGTTGTAATTCAAGACATCACATACATCCATGCCTTTGAACAGAAATTCATAAATCGATTGAAAAATTAATTTATAAAAACTGTCCGTACCGGGATTTGAACCCGGGCCCTCCGTAGCCGAAGCCAACAACGTTGACCACTCGACCACACAGGCGGCACAGGTGCTAGGTAATTACTATTAATTATCTACGGCAACTAAAAGACTAAGTGTGATAATAATTTTTAAATGCGTTATTAAATGTAATCAATTGCTTAAGAATTATTAACTAGTTGAGAAAATACTTATATTAACAATATGATTGTTAAATTGTCAAGTTGTAAAACTGCGACAATCGCATTTTCTTGTGGCAACACCATTTGATAATCTTTTCGAAATTCAAATATTTTTCTCTCGTAGCTTTGACAGATCAATAGCTATGTATGTTTATTAAACTGTTCTTCTGACGGTTTGCTGGCGGTTTGCAAACTGTTTTCGAGTTAGAATCGAATTGAATGCTTTTAGATTCTGATTCGAAAACAGTTTGCAAGCCGTCAGCAAACCGTCAGAAGTACGCAGAAGAACAAGAGCTAAAATAAACTAAGGACATGCCGTGATTTTTATTCCACTACTCGAAAGTAGAAGATTTGAGCTCTCCAAATGCATCTATGTATGTTTTCGACGTACATATGTAGTAAACGGGCGCCTCCGTTTGATTACTGCTAGAGAATATCCAAATTAATCAGTTCATAAAAAACTAAATCATAAAACCATTATAAGTTCATTGATGAAGTAAGCTCCACGTTTAAATATAACGTTTTTTTAACGACTAAACGGGCAATAATTATGCTTAGAATCCAAGAAACCTTAATTATGCATTTCTTGGAAATGTATTATTGCATTCTGTTTTTATTTAGCGATACGAGAAATAACAATATTGCCTTGTTCTAAGGGGCGGCTCGCCCACTGCAGACAGCAAAGCCCGCTGTCTACCGCCCTCGGACATTCGACGCACTCCCCGCCTACAAGACTTCCGTGGAATTCAAACCATGATGATAAAATAGATCTTAGTTTAAAGTAAATATTGCAAAAATAATATGAATAAAAAATTACAAATTCATATTTTTTATTTCGACAGTATTCTCATATTATTTTTTACAGAAGAAAAAGATTTTCTCGCCGTTTGAATAAAGAACGACAACAATAAAAGCAATTGAAAACGGCAAAACAATTTTTTGAAAATGTACAGATGAATGTCAAAAGAAAAATATTGTGCCTGTAAGTATTGTCATCAAACATTCGTATAATAATTTATTGGTTTATAAATTTCATAACATTATTAATTGTCATAGTTTGAATTGATTGTGCATATTAGAAACAGCACTACATGAGACGAATATCGTGAGTATAGAAGATCGGAGAATACTGCAAAGTTTTCGTGTCTGATGTCAAATTTTCGGCCAGATTCGCCAAAGAGACACTAAAAAAATAATTCCCATTGGTAATATATTATATCACATTTTTTACTGATGATCCAAACAAGCAGCAAGTTTTATCGAAGGTAATAATATATAACTCAGTTACTTACAATATATATGTTTTTTTAATGAATTACCACAAACCGACCGCTGATGAATCGTAGAAAAATAGTTCGGTTAATTAAAAAATAAGAAATTTTATACAGTCGGCAAAAACGTTATATCGTAAATCCCAGTGTTAATATCAATATAAATCGATGGTGAATATGTTTCCAGTCGATTGCATACCATCAATAAAACGAGGTATTTTTTTAATATCGTAAATATATCGTAAACGTACTGCTAAGCAATCAATGGATAAAAATTTAATTTTAAATATATTTCTATATCGCTTAAAAGTAAGTCAATTTATAAACAAAAATGTTGGTATTTTAAAAATTCAGTTAACTTTATTAGATGTGTATAAAACATGTTGATGTATAAAAAAACTCGGATAGCGATGCTGATATTGTGATGATTAATGTGTAATGACAGTAAGAATATATATAAATATCATTAAATTAAATATATAGAACTGGGATATTGAAGATGAAATAAAAATATTTTTACACTAGGTCATGGCTTTCACTAATAAACGAGGGCAGTGAGGGCACTTTAATTCGCTGCAACATGTTTGTATTATTAATAGAATTGCATAATTGTTTTGTTGATTTTCATAAAATTGCAGTAGAATTCAATGTGGTTGCCAAAATAAGAAGCACAGTCAAAACAGTTTTATGGTTACCTTGAACAACATACTTCTTACATATTTGTCATAGTTGGTTTTCTATTTTCAGATAATGTAACAAAACATAATTTTCTCACAGATCCACATTTAACTTTATCGCATTGTTCCCGAAACTACTGTTTTCAATCAAAACTAAAACGAAAAAAACGTGATCTTTCGCATATTTTGCAAGACTGATTTCGCCTTCATCTTTATTCAAGTGTGTTAAATATTTTACAACTATTTATTTGAAAGGTGTAATAAATAAAAAGGTTTTGGATGGAGTTCAAAATACAAAGCCTGAATTTGAGTCCTTACAATTTATGTTTTCCTGACATTTCCATGAGATTTCAATACAAGTATTTGACATATCATTGAAAAGAATACTTGCACTAGATTCGTAGACTGGCAGAAGATTATAATACGAATACAGTATCTAGTTGAATGAGTGGTTCAATTGGGAAAATTGACAGGACACTTACTGAATGAGTGATAAAATCCATTATCATCCAAAGGGTATTTAACGAACGATATCCATACGTGAACACTGAACAGTGCAAAAAAGAGAACGCTAACCTAAAGCTCAATCATTCGAAGTAAAAAGTATTTGTGAAAAATGAATTCAGGTAAATAATACAATGTAATAATAGTTCAAGGTTCGTAATATTTTAAATCATAAACAAAATTTGCAATATTATCATCCTCAAGAAGAAAGCTTGCAACAGTATTAACTTATTTGAAAAATAAGTGTCATACTCCATGTTTCCAGTATTTGATTTAAAAAATTAGGGCGATTGTTATTTGATTTTTTTTTAATCCTATCGATAATTAAAACTGTCAATTAAATGTTTTGATATAAATACATTTTTTTTTCATGCGGCCGATATCCAAAAACATGGAGTGAAGATGTAGTCAAAACTTTATTGATATACCATATGGAGGAATAGAAAGAATATGTAATTACCGCCACTCTCCCAACACAGGAATTAAAATAATTGTATAAGATTATGCTTTTTAACAAGCGAGTATTGAAATATTATATATACATGGCTTTTTTGTTTCAAATTTGAAAAATCCGATAATATCCTGTGTATTTTAAGAAATTTGACCTAGGTCTGGCCGTATGGTAGTTTTATATACATATATTAAATACAGACAACTTCCTTTGACATTACAATGACAGAACATACGTAAACATAGTCAAATTGTTGATGTATTTTTGTACACATGAAAACATACAATTTACATAATATTGTGTCTTGCCACCTGTAGCAATTTGATGATATCTTTAGCTACGTCTGCGTATGTGTTTTAACCCACGCTCCTCAGCAACACGGGCATGCATTTGAATAGCGGTGTAATATACGCGACCTCTGCGTTTTACGAGGACAAACCAATAAACGGAGAATAAAAAGTTTTATAACAAGTCATTTATGGACATTTTGCCGGTTCAAGGTATGGACATGCTCGGAATAGCTACGCTCTGATACACGTTAACTTATATGGAATACATTGAATCATCTAATTTGATAGTTTACTGTGAAATATAAATATACATACATACCTCACAATTGAGATTAAGCAATTATTTCTCTATACACGTAATACCATAATGCCGCATAATAATAATAAAGCGATCGCACAAAACGGTCCACATAGATAAAATGATACAGATATAATATTGAATTAAAGAAAATTATTTTCCTCCTTACCACGGCTTAACCATTTGTGTCCACATAAATTCTTTGCAACAAAAACCCTAATATTATACTTATGCATTTAAAACAAGTTTTAATATAATAATTCCGCCATAATAAAATAATTTTGATGATCATAAAGTTGTTCAATTCATTTTGATTAAAAACACAGTTATGACTTTTTGTGTCGACTATAATTTACAATTTTGTTACATAAGTGAATTTAAACACATTTCGAATCAGTAATATTACTAACAATTGTTGATCGATTAAAAGTTGTCGAATGGCCAAGCAAATATAACGATTGGAAAATTCGCGATTGCAATTTCATGCAAATCTCTGCAATGCACTATATATATTTATCTAAAAACTGGCCGACACAAAATACGTCGTAACATTTTCGGGTTGAACAAACGACTCGACAATTTTAATATTATTTTTAATTTAACTCGTTTACAATAGCCAGAATAATAATAATTTAAACGCGGGAAGGCATTTCATCTCCAACAATCAGTCGTAAATTTTAGATTTTTATATATCGACTGTGGAAAGGAAAAAGGACGTAACCCACACATATCAAATTTTACAGGAAGCGCTAAAAACGTGTTTTGATGATTTTGTGACATATGCAAATTATGAATTATACACAATCTTGAAGTGCACGGATACTTCTAAACTGGTGTTTAATTGACATAATCTAATATTAATTTCAGAAATTGTCCCGGAAAAACCGTTATTTCAGTGTTTTTTCTTGGTTTTAATTTTTTACAAGGTTATCTTTTTCAAACTTAAAAGCTAAATTTAGATACTAATTCGGCATTTTCAGCTTCCATCCTTTTGATAGAATGTGTGTCAAGTTGTATACATTGTGATTATCGAAAAAAAGCTGTTTTGTAAAATTGAGGGTTACGTCATTTTTCCTTTCCACAGTCGATATGATACCTAGAAGTAAAAAACTAACATCATCGGACACTGTCGTAGGGAAGTATTATTTTATAGGCAAACATTTATTTTGTCATATTTCTTACGTTTTTATCTTCGAAATCAAAGTTCCTATAACATATGAAATTACCTTTACACAACACTGAAAGTATTCACGTGATAATTCCAGTCTGTTTACGACTATACGTGATCAAATTTTTTATTGTTATACATAATAATATTACATTACCTTCATCGAGTTTTGAATGCTAAAAATATTTAAAATTCAAAGCATACTTTGCGGACAGTATTCGTGCTTAAGATAAAAATAACAACAGTAGATATGTTGTATAATATTTTATTTGCGCTGCCAGTATATCAGGCACTTGTTGTAACGATGCTATCGAAAAGTGCATGCCTGGGTATGGTTGGAAATTATTGTCTTATTATAAAATGACACTTATATTACAATATGGCCTTGGTTTGTGGGAAACTAATATCGATGTCAATAAGTATCATCTGTTACGTAAAATAATACATGGTACAATAATTCTAATAAATTGCCCATGATATCGTAGTTTTTAAGAGGCAAACATTTTTTTAAAGTTTATTTAATTATTTCTTGTTTACATATCACTGTTCGACTGTTACATTTTTATATATCTAATTTTGTTAAATGAGATTTACGGTAGTCATAGAAAAAGCTTATTAAAAATACGTCTGAGTGAGACTATTTTTAATATTTTTTTAAAAAATCAGGTAATCTACTGGTTGTGATCATATTAATCAGTATATTAAAAAATAGACCATAATTTTAAATAATTTAAAGGCTTGTCAATTTTGGAACTTTTAAACATTGATCCAATTTTTAGCATTTTTAAAATATTAGAAATCATTGGGAACCATCTGATTATTTCTATAATGTATTCAAAATTCGATTTTGTTTAATTTTGAATACCGAAATACAATGCAATTCTTAGTAACAAACATAATTGGAGAAAATGCATGTGTAAGTAACATATTATACTCATCTATGACGATTTAAAACATACACATATTCTCTGCTCCGACAAGAGCATACAAATAAGTGAGATGCACTGCATTCGAGTAAGCACGTCTTTGCTCTCTCTATCAAGAGTGTTGATGTTTATTTTCACATCGAATGAAATCTGCTGTACATATTTGACATGCGAAGATTTTAGTAATTTGACAAGAGCTTATGCTATTATTAATAAAATAACACTTCATAACATGAAGCAAAGAAGTATTGTATTGCAGTATGATAAGCTCAGTGTCCCGATTAAGCAAACATGCTAAATTCTACTGGTAAATGTATTTTATATTACATGAGTCCATGGGACAAACGGACTGTAATTTTCTTTTACCGTTTTTATTACTTAATTATAGAGCAAGTAAAAAAATGATCTTTTATAATGTTGTTTATGAAAAAATAAAATATATGGAGTGCACAAAAAACCTGACACATCGTAAAACCAATAAATAACAAATGAACATGGAATATTAATTTGATAGCTGTGTTCCGTAAGTCTATATAATTAATAAATAATAATGTGGGTAAGTTGGTATTACTTTTATATTCCAATTGCTATGAAGTGAGCTAAAACTCGTTAATAGGTAACTATTAATAAATCAAATACCTTCAGATAATAAATAAATATGTATGCAAATGTAGTAATTATGTATGCTATGGAAACATGCAAAGCTCATTTAAATTGTTAATATCAAAGACCACTCTTTATTATTGACTAGTATCGATCTAATTGTGGCAGTCATTTTTTGCGATGATATGCAAATAATGCTTTCAATGAATTATGTCATACCAACAAGTTTTGAAAAAATAATCGCGACACCGGTAAATATATATTTCTTATTAAAGTGTATTTTTTATTATGTTTATATTCATTCACATAAAAGGAAGCTTTTAAAAGAAACTACAATAAAATCAATTTGTAAATGAATGAAAACAATAAAATAAAATTTGGTTATGTTTAGCACTTTGCATTTGAGGACATATCACACCAGTATTTCCTTATTTATTAAAAAATACCCTAACGCTGAATTATCCAACTGTGGTATTATTAATATGGGATTCGGAGAGAGAAGTTTCGGCTTATACGTCAAATCATTCAAGAGAAAATAATATCTAGAAAGTGGTTATGAGAAATCTGAAAGATCAGTGCGCTGGATTATGTGACAATTTTAATAAATATAAAATTGAATTCGCTGTGCAGACCTTCGATATAACAAGGTATGGGATCGGCGATATAATAAAACACTTCGTTCAATCTTCAATTATTCCTCTTGAATCTTTTTATTATAATATCGACGTTTAGCATTTCGAAGTAGGTGTAAGGATGCCAGCACAAAAAACAAACTGAACTAAAGAATTCTACAGCTAGGTGTTTACATTAAATTGTTTTGATTGTGTGTGGAGTAAAAAAAAAGTGGGCGGCGCAAAATTTTGACACTCAAATTAGGCGACACTTATACATCATATCATATCGATACAATCAAACGGCTTTGTAAAAAAATATCATATTGAATTATTTGGCATAATATTAATTGCTAATCGTGGCATGTTTTTGTGTTAAAAAAAACTTACAATGGACAGCGTGTTTTATATTTATTATGCAGAAAGCAAATACTAAAACTCGATCTATCAAAACGGACAGTTATCGGCTCAATTTGAATGCTCGATTATGGACACGGAAAAAAAACGTATTCAACAATTTTCGGACAGTAATTCTACCCTTAATTGTAACCAAAAGGAACATTATGTATCGAGTACATATAGTTCAATGAATTGTAAATTTAAGTATAAAATTTGTTTTTGCCTCGGGAATTGACGGATTTTATAACAAAAAAAACTTGTTATCCTTTCATTAAAACAAATATTTTTAAAAAACTACAAGTATTTTTTACTGAAAAATTTGTTAGACAATAGAGCTTTCAATTATGGAACAACAATTTCAATAATTGATAGTAAATATATTTTTTCATTAAATCATTTTGCCGTGTAGATCTAAATATACATATGTACGTATTATAGCAATGCCTCTCTATTAACAAACATGCATTAAATTCTGAAACTGCGTTAAAAGTATTTGATTCTCATTAATAATTACATTAAAATTTGACGATATAATAAGCTGATTATATAATCTATTTTTGACTTACAATCTATCTATTTTTTATCCTAAGTTCTCGTTAGATTTGTAATTATGCACACAGAAATTAAGTTTAAATTTATAATAATAACCTTAGTTGTTCTGGCTTTAAGTTCATAATGACTTCCCGTTCGAACTGGTTTGAGAATAATCTGTCTGCAGCGTGGGAGGAGAGGGTGAGGTCTTTAAAGTTACTTTTGAATGCAGTTAGCTGAAGACTTTGCATCATAAAATATGAAGCTTATGAAAATACAAATTGGCAGCCATGTTGGTTCGAGTTTACTCAACTACCAAAATAAGTCAAATCGGAGATTTGTTGAGGTTGAGATGTACCAACGGCACAGCAGGTAAACATTACGTAACATTGTCACGTAAATAAAATAAATATTAAAATGTGTTAATATTGTTTATATTAGTTGATTTACCACGTACACATAAAAATCAGTGTGAAATAAATAAAAAATGCATACCTATGTCACATGAAAATATTTAAATAATCATTCTACGGTGTAAATCGAAGAATATGTATAATATCAATCATTTATTAACGAGTATACGCATTAACGACTTTATGGACATAATTTAACTGATAATAAAAGAATGTTTTCAGGTTGCCTGGAACTTTGAGAGCAGTATGTTCCTTTGTATGTCGAGTTACAATATTTAAATTTTAACTATAGCTAGTAATTAACTCAATCATGTTTTTTTTTGCATACGCCACTCATTATATTATATAATTTATTATCAGTCGGTATAACTCGATTGCAATTGCATAAAAAACATCAAAAATTGAAAGTATTTTAGCTACATTATTTACGATTACAATAAGGAGAAAAACCGCGGACAAAATCTAAATTTTATATTCTATGGCAAAATGTCTAACGAAATACAGAGGTAAAACCTCAAGACATTCAGTATTTTGGATGTTTTTATTGCTTCCTAAAAAGTTGTCTAATTGGAGCAAAGACAATTTGCAATGTAATATGAGGATATTTAAAAATTGTATTGCCAATAAGTAAGCAAAATGAAAATCGTTTAAAACATTTTACCGAAACCATTAAACGAGATAATAGATCTTTCGCGATTTAGTTACACAAACGTCCGGTCGGTTTGGGGCTAATAAAACCGCAGCCAATCAATCGCTTTCATTTTTTTTTCATAAGTTCATTTGACATGGCGATAAAAAAAAATAAGTAAAACTATATCGGGTTTAAGTTTAAAACCGGTTTTGAAATGGAATTAAATGACCGTTTTGAATCTGTTTAATTACCTGTCTCGGTTAATACATATGTGTTAGTGTGTCGCACAGGATTACTATAGATGTACCAGCGTAACTTGACTGCCCGCGAGGGCGCCACCATCGCATCATTAACATTGTCATAGTCAACACGTTCTAGGGCGACAATTTTAGTTCTGAGTTCTGCCACAGTCAAGTTAAAATGGTACATCTTTAGTGCTATATATCGTATCTCCATCGCGCAAAATTTACACTCCCTCATCCACCAACAATAGGGCTGCGTTCCGATTAGGGATTCTGTGTCGAGACATCCCGGGACTTTTGATGTATTAAGTCCCGTGGACTTACTTTCGTGGAACATTTCCCGGGAATTGTGACTGTAATTTATAATGTGATAATAATATGTACATTTTAATTTTGAAAAAAAAAATTGTAGTTAAGAAACCCTCAAAAGGACTGATGTGTATTGAATGCAAGCAAGTATAAGAGGGTAGCCCCAAGAAAAATGGACACGACATGGTCGGGACGTGACACTTACCCAGGTTTTTAACAAGATAGAAAAACAGATGTTTGGAATTTATAATTTTGTAGAAGTTTCAAATATATTGTTTTATGTACAAATGTTTTTTCACTATTTCACCAATGTCTCAATAGGACAAAGAAAGGTCTAAAAGCTGTATTGTGAAGTTACGGTCACAAATTTACTCCTGACGGCGGCGTTATTGATATTTTTTCATTACATGTACCGTTGCATACCTTCTTAGTAAAAAAATACCCGTAAGCATAGCACACATCCATTACATAAGAACAATAATAAATATTAAACATTGTATTAAAAGAACGCGATTTTTATTAGTCCGTACAATTAAAAAGCGCTGAGTGTATGTAATACATAAATACATACATGAAAATATTTAATTTTAATAAAATTATAATTTTATTGAAGGGGAAATAAAAGTCTCGAGTCCCGGGATGTCCCGGGACTTTGAATTTATCACGCCTTGAGTCTCGGGACTTTGAAAACCTCGAATCTTCAGAATCCCTAGATCTAATGCATCAGCCGTACGTTAATTAATATAAGCTAGTTAAATTTACGTTACAGGAAATCAATATTACAAAATAACAAATCATGTTATATCAATTGTAAACCACGTCCGCTCTCAATGTGACGCACATGAACCCCTAATTGAAAAAATTCATGTTGTTATACGAGAAATGCTTGCTATTCGTTTGCAATAGAGTAACTATGTGCGAATAGGGCTAGGATTAGTAGTTGGCCAAACTCTTTCGCTACGCCCCGTTTTAAAGGTAAAGGTGACAAAATTACATACATTTTATGAAATTGTGCGTACTGGGATTTGAGCCCATGGACACCGGAACCGAATAGCACGTCGTCGACAACTTGACTACAGACCCACATCCAATATTTAAAAAAAATCATGCATTACATAGAGAAAATAAATCGGCTTTCCTTTTTAACTGATGATCTATAATAGTACAGACAGATATATAAATATTTTTTAATATAATTTAAATATGAAAACTTTTGTTTTTCGCGTGTTGGGTGATAAATTGTGACATGTGTTTCGCCTCTTTTAGAAGCCTCCCCAGACAAACTATCGCAAGGCTAGTTCCGAATTTTTAATTTATAAATAACAAAATGGTGGTTGGAACTTGGAACCCGAGGAATTACAATGTTATCATATTTCGTTTATATTAAGAATAAGCCTCCACAAAGTTACCGCCGAATCCATCGATAATATTTAAAAAATGATTGGTTCATTATTTCAGAAAATAAATTTTAATTAAAAAAACTTTAAATTTTAATAACAATGCTAATTCAGATACGATTATAATTTAAAATCTGTAAAATTTTATTGTTTTATTATTTTATCCGTTCTCTTATACAAAGCACTTTTTGTGTTTTTTGAGAGGGGGCGTGAATTCTTTTATTGTATATCAATAGTACGTGCAAAATTATTAAAAATTATAAATTCATATTTTTTTTGTATCTCTATTATAATAAAATATACCCACGCAAAATTTATCTCCTGTGTATGGATAATTACGCAGAATATTCTATTGTACCGGCCAGGTATAAGATAACAGGACAGAAAATTCGTTATGGATACAAGTATTTTATATGTGCAAAGCATATGACAAAACACAACAATATTAATAGCTATTTTTACCAAGAAATATAAACAACTATTTAACTAGTTATATATGTGGTTTGAAATTTCGACCGAGTCTTGATAGTCGTGTATTCATAAAACGCTAAAACTAAATTATTGTTTTTTTTTTTGTTAATGACGGCATTTTTAAAAGACCTAAGATATCTAAAACCTGAATTATTAATAGTTCTATTTGAAAGCCAATTAAACTTAGAGGCACTAGGTTTATAGATTCTCACTATACATAAGTTTACTTTTGAATGTGGCGATATTTTGGGAGGAAAAACATATGAAAAGCCCTGGATCGATCGACAACAATGAACAATTTTTTTAACTGAACTAGCAACACGAGTAACGATAAAAAATACACATTAATGTAGCTAATAATAAATCTATAAATTAATACAGTAAGAAGTTGGATATATGTACTAGTTTTTAGTAAATTGATGTCGAATATTTTCGTGTTTTATTATAATACCAGCTGTCGAGTAATGTTTGTGAATCTAGTTTATTATACAAAACAGAATATAACCTTAAATTTATCATTTCTGCTTTTATTTAAGTGATAATCTAAATATCAATATATAATACTTATGTTTTGTCAGTTCATCTTTTAAATACATCTTTATCAAGACTTGATCGCACTCTTCCTTTGAAAAAAGAAACGAAATCTTAAACAACTAAATTAAATACCATTTTTGTAAATATATTATTATATAATACTGCTGGTTATTTTAAATACCCACACGAATGAAATGGCGAAGTCGTCTGACCACTTTTGTCTTCCTATAAACGCTTAATAATTTATGTGTTTTAGTAGGTAATTTCATACATATGGCGATTAAAACTAACCACCGTCACGGTGCGTTGGAAATAGTAAAGTTTTGCAAAATAAACAAGCACGGGTGAAATATATTTTGATTACAGCGTAATAAAGGATGGAAATTTTCACTCACTTTTATTTAAATCGGTAATGTAAACGAATAGTTGAAATGCCACATATTGGAATGTTGAAGCATTAATAAATGTCGATAGTCATAATATTTATATCGAATAAAAGTAATCTACGATCTGGATAAAATCAATAACGTACCTATTCTCTTCTACGTTACGATTGTACGTATGAACAAAAGACTATTAAGTAATTTATCTGTTGTCTATTGTAAAATTATAACCATTTACTTTGACATCATTTCTATGTTTTTATATTTTGAATATGATCAATTTTGCAATCATACAGCATTCTCGTACACAAGTTATCATAAGTTCTATTGTCATTCGTTCAATATAGTATGCTATACTGCCCTATTCTGTTTGGATAAGTAGGGTTTATATAATATTATATTTGTCTTGATTGAATCTATAATTTAATATTGTTATCTTAAATTGATAGTTAAAATAAGTCTTCGTGGAGGATTAAAACGTTTAATTTTGGGGCGCATAATGGTTCGAAACAATTTATTGTAATAATAAAAACCTTTCAATCATTATTATTCACTTGAATAGTCTAAGATCACTTATTAAATAAGTACAATAACTCACCCGGCATATGAAGAACTGCTATTATATCCAGGTCGCCTAGTCAAGGTGGTGATCGTCTCCTCGTGAAGAAATCGATGTTCTTTCCTCGGCAAAACAGGCGACAGAGGAGGCGGTAAACCATTCACAATAACTCCTTTGATACTCCTGTTGGGACTCGGCGACCTCACCAGGGCCTCTCTCCTTGCCTCGCCCCGTTCCCCCATGCGATACAAATCATTAGCGTTTGTCGTGAACAGCCCATCGATAGCGTCGGGTTGAGCATCATTGAATCCGTTGATTTTGAAATCAAGCGGATCCTCTTCTTTGTACGTAGGCCGCAGGACCTTTCGGACCAGGCTGGGGCTCGACAGGCCGGGCTGACAGCGCAACATGGCGGGGTCGGGTGCTTGTGCGCCGTATGTGAAGGGTCGCGAATCCGGTCGCGCGTGGTAAGGGATATCACTGGCGGAGCTCTGCGATCGGTGCGGCTGCTGGGAGTAAACTGGCATGTTGTGGTCGGTCGCAGCGCTCGAGTGTGATCTGTGGGGGCGTTCGCGCTCGCGTTCGTTCCGCGCCGAGGTGTTGACCGCGGGACCGGGCAAGGCTTCGACGGTTCGCATCATGTCGCGGAGCAAGTCGTCCAGCTCCTTCCTCTTGGCACCCGGGGACGGGGATCCTTGCCGCCGACCCGCTGAGCTGATGCCGGAGTCCATCGAGGCGGAGAGAGGACTGGAAGGGCCGCCGGCGCCGTTTGAGACGGCTCGCGCCTGGCCGGAGCCTGAACTTCCGTTCTGGACTCCGTTGGAAGCTGCGGCGGCGCGGCGGGCTACCGTTGCGTAAATTGGACCTTCCGGTTCACCTCCTCGAGCACCTGCAACAATCAGAAATATACAATTAGTACGAATTGAATATATTTTTCATGATTACACAATTCAATAGCTAACATAAATTTATTATATATTTTTTAACAATATTCAGATTAGAAATTCGTGAACAACACAATTCAATGCAATTTCACACATCAAATATAATGTTTATTTTATAAATTATAAACGTTTAGTATATTGGATATTTAAATTACAACATTGTTTAACATTCTGCCGTGTAAATTATATAATATAACTAAAACCACTTATAACTTAATATTTTTTTTTGCATATTTCTTATCATTTCATATCTGCATATGATAAATGTAATTTAAACGGCAGTTTCTGTTAATATAACAATAACACATTTTATGCTTTTTAGGAAGAGGTTAAAATATTTTGTAACGAAATGTGAATATTATTTATGTATGACCTCTGATTGGTTGTGGTTGGTACCGTTGCTTCGATAATACATATATTTATTAATTACATATTACTAAATTAATAAATATGTAGCTTAATTCTACATACTTACAAAATCACTGATATAAACAACAAACACATATGCCTAGATCAGTTGCAGACGTTTAGCACACTGAGATATATTATCACTTTCTTTCTAATACATTTCTAAGAATCTTAACCTCACTTTATCGTAGAAATTTACATGTCTCGAAAAGGAATGTCTTTTTTTGAATAAAATGACTCCGCTATCTGACTGTCGCCGTCGAGATGAAAGCGCCAAATGTCTTCAGATACCTTTCATACAAAACGCCAATCCATAATACAAAACAGGTGTCGAAAATTCAATAATTATTATTTACGATTATGGATGTAAATGTGATGCAACTCGAGGCGCCGTGGATGGCCGAGTAAGGCGCTTATTTGACATAGATTGTTGGCGAGATCGAATCCCGGATGGCATTAGACACACTCGAATAGTCGTAGACCATAAACAAAATCATCGGATTGTATACAAGTATTGAGTATTCTTTACAGTTTTCATTTAAGTAACTTTCTTTCATGTACGATATATAAGAATAATACCTATATGCAGTGCTTTAAAAAAACAAAAAAGATGCCGAAACTTAATTCTTGTCGAGATTTTTTTCTAATTCATGTTCGTTCTTAATTTGAAGGATATCGCTTCCTAATGGAGGTATCTCAACAGAGCTATTTTTCGAGAACTGATTGTTAGTCAGTTCCTCAACATACATTTTTTAAAGATAGAAAGACAGGGATGGTAAAGGACTAGTGGTTAACTAATCACTCTCGCTTTGCCTTGTTAATTTTAGGGTTTAAAAATTGGGAGGAATAGATATGACAAATACTAATTTTTTCGAACAGACATCGATCTTGTAGGTCTAATGTAATTACGGTGACGATGAATGTCAATAATATCGCTCGAAAAGAACAAAAGGAGAGCACTTATTTGTTTCATTACCTTGGAAGATATTGTAGGTATAACTTGGATAATACTCCTGGATAAAAACCTGCAGCTGTGGAGTCAAGTAAAAAGGAAGACTCCGACTCCAAATTGATTCGTTTTAATATATCCGTTTAACTAATATCTGTATAAATAGTATCGGAATAATTCTAGTAGATTTCACCAATCAATAAAATGAATATACTAATAATTTTTCGATATGTTTAAATTATTTTTCCGACTTTACCTTCGGAAAAAAAGCACTCAAATACACGTTTAATTTTCAAAAACATTTAATTTTCGCTGCACAGTTTCGAGATCAAGTGCAATAATATCGACTGTGGAAAAGGAAAAAAGACGCAACCCACACTACCAAATTTTACAGTAGGGACAAAAAATGTGTTTTGATGATTTTGGGCCATATGCAAATTATGAAATATACACAACCTGGAAGTGAACGGAGACTCCTAAAATGGTGTTTAATTGACATAATCTAATATTAATTAAAGAAATTGTCTAGGAAAAACTTGTGCTTCAGTATTTTTTCATGGATTCAATTTTCACAAGCTCATCTTTTTTCAAACTTAAAAGCTAAATTTATATACTAATTTAGCATTTACAGCTTACATCCTTTTGATTGTACGTGTATCACGATTGATACATTGTGATTATCGAAAAAAGCTGTTTTGAAAAAAACTGTGGGTTACGTCTTGTTTCCTTTCCACAGTCGATATGGTAGTGAATAAGCATCACATTCATTTTTAAACGCACAAGAATTGCGTGTTTTATAAATTTATTATCTACTAAATAGAGGTTGGGTGACATTTAAAATAGAGGCGAGAGAGAGTAACTTTCTCACAACAGGCATCTGTGTTTTTAGAGAATGTGCGAAATGCCAAATTTAATAATGCCATATGACAAACAAGCGTTGATTGATTGATAAATATTGATGAATCAGTTGTGGGTTATCATTTTGCAAGCTTAACTACAGTGAAAAATTCAAAATTCATTAAAGATGCGTAATAAATTGATTGATTACATATATATTTTTTAGATGGGTGTCGTTAGATTTAGTTACAATTGTATATTTTACAATGCTGATACAATTTTTAATAAAAATGAAGTCACCAAAATCGATCATGTCATGTAATTATAATAATAATTTATATTGTTATGTATTGAATTGTGCTACTTTAAAGTTAAAAATAACATGGACAATATTTTTTTCTGAGAAAACTACTCTTTTGTCAGCAATCAAATATATATGTAGCATTGAAAGTCGTGTAATTATTATATATTCCGATAAAATTTTGAGCTAACAGGATTTTCCTATGGTGTGCCTTTTTTTGTTGAACACTTTGAAACCGTCAGAAGTTAGTTTTCTGAAACTGGTTCAAGTGAAGCAGAGGCTCGCGAGAGCCCTTTGTTAAATTTCATTCACACCGGCGAGCCCCTTGTTAGATTGAGGAAAAAAAAAACAATATTCACAAATTATATCCCGCAATTTTTGATACATATATTGTGTACGACGATTCAACTGTACAGTACATTTTTAATTTTAATTAATTTTACAGTATATTTTCTTATGTAACATAATATAAGTATTTTAAGTAACATTTGATTGCTTAAATAATTATTGCGTTTAATTGTATGAGAGTGATGAAAACATTTACCACTTCACCCGAACTTCAGCCCCATGTTAACGTATTGGCAACCCACCGTTGAGGTGAGATATATTAATTACCGACTGTTTCGTTCAGGTTGATTAAACTGAATTACAAGAAACGCTCCGAATAAATGCTACTCAAATAAGTATTTTAGGAGAGTCTCAGAATATTATTTTATGAACGGTTATTAAAAATAAGAAGAACGTATAAGTATTGATTAGTAGATAATAAGAATTCAAATGCATGTTTAGTAAAATCTTATTATAGACGGAATGTTCCGTTAATGGTCGTAGAAAAAGTTGAGTGTTCATAAAAGACAGCGTGGATTAAGCTCCTAATTTGAATATTATTCAAATCAAAACGTCTGAAAATAATCGGATACCACACTAGTGTCAAATAGCACCGCTTCTTCGCATTGGAGTATTATACAGATTAAGCAACAAATCTGCAGATATAATCATTAATTTTGACATTATCATCTTTCGTTTTGACACAAACGGTCGATTAGAAAAAGTCTTTTGATATATACTCAAAAATAATAATAGAGGTTGAGTGAAGTGTCAAAACAACTGTTGCTAAAATCAATCACAGGCGAGTTCGATTTTCTTCAATAGAAGCTGTCAAAGTCTCCATTTTTTTCCACTTATATAATTGCTCGAGAATTCCAAACAAACATAGCAATAATAAGAACTGCCCATCATCTAGTTACTTCGTATTTGTTTATTATATTATAATAAACGGGTTGTGAATGACAGTTTAATTATAATAAATAACATTCAAAATACGCGTTGGAATAATTGTTTAATTGTCAAGTAAAAAGTCGGTGCTAATTATTGCTTGTTCGTAATAACTAAATATGTAATTATAATTTGCAATGCCACTGTTTTTTACAGAATGTATAATGCATTAAGCTTTCACTAACGTATATTTTCGGTCAACAAACAAAAATAGTGTCCGTCATCACTGACAAGTTCACCAATCTTATACTTTTCGACATCTTGACAATCGCAATTTGAAGGCATCGCTAGTTTCAGTCCCTTGGGTTATAATAAAATAATTCTAGCACCGTTTCCAGCGGTGGACTGCCAATACGTTTACAAGGGCACGCTTAATCTCAAGCAATTCTCGGTGTTGTGGGGAAGGAGTGAATTTTTTATCACTCCTATGAAATTATATGCAATACATAAATAAGCAAACTGCTTGATAGCAATTGATACTTAATACACTTATAATATGTAACAATATCCAATTTACCGTAAAATTATCAATGAAAAAGTACTACTGTAAAAATGTACTAATGTGTATGATGAAGTTGTCGTAGATAATATATTGATCAGAAATTGCAGTAATATACTAATTTGATCTGAAAATATTGTTTTCTCTTGAATTAATAAGGGGCTCGCCGACCTTAGTAAAATTTAACAAGAGGCTCGCGTGAGCCCCTTTGATCCCCCTTCTGCCCACCCCTGACCGTTTCCCACATTGACATATTACAATCATTGATTATGAAGAACGCAACGATTTCAAAACGTCAAGTAATTACCAATAATAATAATAACAGTGCCTTTTTTTAAATATTAATAAAATGCGATTAAATATTAATAAAAGAGAAAATTCATTCCCTTTACTAAATTCATTAGAAAGTCAGTTACTAAACAAGCATTTCTATGAAACTTCCATAATTGTTATCTGTATTTCATAACGAGTTTATTTCGTTGTTTTACGTTTACGCCGCTGTATACATTCCCTAATGACCATTATGTTTATTTTACTTTGTTTCAGTTAAAATTGTAAATTAACCGATTTTACAAATAATACATACAGCTTTTTTATTATATTGTACATTTAATTCGCTCCAGAGTCAGTGTGTTATTTTTTGTAAGAATGTAGCACTATCAATATTGTAAGTGAAAATAAAATTCGAAATCTTTGTCTTTACATTCCAAATTATCCAATAAGATTGCTCTTCCAACATAAGAAATCAGCCAATCATTCTTAGTATGCATACCTTGAACGGAAATATAAAACAATATATTAAAGATACATTTAATAAAATTTCGTATGTAGTTTAACCATATTTATTATTTAAGAAATCAAATTATGAAAAATAGTTTTGATGAAATAAAGTTCGAAAGTTATTATGGCACTTGAAAATTTAAATTATTATTATTTTACCTTGATTATATAATTAGTTCAAGAAATACTATATTTCTAAAACGTTGAATCGAAATTATTATTACTAAAAATTATGGAGCAAAAATCTTCTCATTTCTTCAAATCGAAATGAGTAATATTAACCATTGATATATTTAAAAGTAAAAAAAAACGCGCCTTGGCATGGTAAGGCTGATTACATGCCACATCGATAAATTAACTGAGCTTAAAAATAATTTTTCTTGGACGACTGTCGTATATTATCCAAAGGATGAACTCAGCGGAACTGAAGAATGCTGACAGGTCATGGGAGAAAACAAAGCAATTGGCGAGAGACAAGCAAACATGGAAGTGCCGCCATTTGCTACACATAGGGAGCGAATGTGGTCAAAGAAGAAAAAATATTTAATAAAATTTCAATATATTTTTGATAGATATGTTGATGATAAAATAACATCTTAACTATTAGGGGAAAGTCCAAAAAATGTGAACGATTTTGAATATTACATATTTAATTTTGGATGAGTATTTTATATGTCACATAAGATACGTTGAAACAGGAAGAGGGTGGGAAATTGATTGAATGGTGACAAAACCACATATTTATCAGAATAGGATACGACTGTAAATAAGTTAACGATTTACTACACAAAAGAGCTTTGGATAGTGATGTAGATACTTCATAGCAGTCTTGCAATGCATGAGGGCCCAACGAAAAGGGGGGTCAAAATTTCTACATATTTATATAAAGAGAGGACTTGCGTGACGTTTGATTAAGGACTCCAAATGTTTAGCTTCACCACTAGCTGTGAAGTCGTGGAGAAAAACGCTTCTCCGACGGATATTTTAAAAAAGAGTATCATTTTTTTAATATATCGTATTAGCGTATTTTTTAATATCTACTAAATTGCAGAACTATTTGTATTTTAATATTAATTTGAATAAAAATCCCAACTCTATCCATCAGTGGCGGCCGGTCAATGTGGCATTGGATCATTGCACCCATTGTATATATTTTGACAATAAATACACGAAGAGTTTAAAATGAGTGAATGTTTGAATGAAATATAACCGAATATAGCAACAGTTGTACATACGGTTTTATACTCTCGATAAAACAAAGCACAACAAAGATCTGTCGTGGAAAGTTGACAACAGTATTACGCACGTTCCCCCCGCGACCCGCACAGGTGTTCTCAAGCCACACCTGTCAACGAAGAGCGCCGTAACTTGAGAACGTCTGCGGCTATTTCCGTCCGGTTTTCACAAACACACGCCGGACATCTCTACCCATATAACACCGCAAAGAAAATAGCGATAAGTTAACGAATTAACTATCTGCAAGCTGATTTTTACGCAGAAGCCACCACCCTCCCCTCATAATGGGCAGTGACGTATTGCTGTGAGAATGCCCTGTTTCGTGGATGTTTGTATCTCGACAGGTACAAGTTGTCAGTTGTGACAAACAAAACATTGTCGTAGAAAAACAGTTTCATTCATCATTATAATTAACTAATTAATATCATAATATTAGGACGTAATCATATTCATTTTTGATCAATGTCAAAATCAATGCATTACTTACTTCCAACGGAAATCTTTAAATCGTCAATCAAATTTAGGCAGTACATTGGTTCTTAAGTCTCGTTGCATGCATTGCTTTAGGTTTATTTTTTAAGGTATATCAACAAAAGTTTTCCTACAAGAACTGTTTGTTACTCAGATTTTCAACCTCTCTTTTTCTAAGAAAGAAGTCGAGATAGAAGGATACGACTAGAAGTTAAATAATCGCTCTCGCTAGGTCACGCACCCGAGGTCTATCCGCGTCCAATATGATACAATTATCATGGTGAATTTGGTGTGTCCAATTTAAAATTTCTGATGATTGTTTGCAGAATAGTGGAGAATGCTGTTTCTTCTTCCTAAATATAGATCTTTTCTGCCAAATGTGATGCCACTCCGAAAAGCTTTACCAGTATTGCGAATATTGACAAATTCTGCTCGAACGCGAGCGAGTTCATGCGAAACCGATTATCTATATTTTAAAGTAGATTTAATCGAAACTTAATCGATATATTTGTTAGTTGACGTGAGCAATACATCAGGGTAAACAATGTTTGATCACTAAGATATCAATATGATGTAAAATATGTATCTATTAATAAAATTTAATTAGATAGGGTTCCTTCTGAAGATGCCACACGAAAGTGTCACGCTTAGGGTTGCCAGATTTCATGCAAGTGAATCCGGGACATTTGTCCGATTTGCTGACTTTACAGGAATTTACCGAATTGGCCAAAATACCAGCATTTCCCGGGATCTCCGAAACTAGTTTTTCTTTTTTTTTAAGCTCACCGAGGAATTTGAAATCCTCAATTCGCTCAAAATTTCCGGGATAATTTATTACTCATCCGGGATCCGGGACAGCACTTCCAATTTCGGGACAGGTGGGAAGCCTAGTCACGGTTTTGCTTTATGTGAAAGCCTTCCACTATTGGATGAATACAAATATTACAGAACAGAACTGATTTAGAAAAAGTTAATCTTAATTACTTATAATAAATCGTTAAGTAAATAAACCGGTTAGTGTTCCAAACCAGAACCAGAGATGCATATGAATGGATTGTCAAGTGTTAAAAAAGCAAACGTATAACATCGTGGATAAGTAATAATTTCGTTTTCATCTTAACAATTCCAAATACAAATTCTTAATATTCTCAACAAAAACAATCGTTTGCAGAAAAAATATATGATTTCCAGTGGACTCGATACGTTGATCGGGCTGTAAATTGTGGCCACGGAAGCGATCTACGAGAACTGTGCCACTGATGGCCAATGGACAAGTTACTCACGGTACTGGTGACCGGGTGGCCAGAATAATTATTGCCATATTCATATTCAGACAACGTGTGAATACAGTCAGATTAACATGCTTTTTACCTTATCTAATCGTGTATCAATGTTTCACTACCAGATAGATAAATTACGATGCCATAAATTATACAATATGGAAGATATAAATTTTAGATAATACAGGTAGATGTTCAACTTCAAACAACCACCTAAAATATCTGAAGTAATTAAAAAGTTTTCAATATGGCGCCGGATGTCAAGAATTATATACAAATTAAAAAAAACAACGCAAGCATTTACAGTAATAAATATGATAATAATAGTTTTATTTATAAAACAGTTTAGTTGATAATTTAAAAAAAAATACAAAATGAGCATTATTTATAAGCAAAGTTAAATAATAAAAAATTGTTGTCAATATTGTGTTACAGGCGACATCTATACATCTTCAATAGAATTAATATTGACAGTTAACCTAACTCACGCAAATTAAAAATGTTCTTACATAACTATATCGACTGTGGAAAGGAAAAAGTACGTATCCCACACATATCAAATTTTACAGGAGGCGCTAAAAACGTGTTTTGATGATTTTGTGACATATGCAAATTATGAATTTTACACAACCCTGAAGTGCACGGAGACTTCTCAACTGGTGTTTAATTGACATGTTCTAATATTAATTAAAGAAATTGTCTAGGAAAAACCTTTATTTCAGTCTTTTTTCTTGGTTTTGATTTTTTACAAGGTCATTTTTTCAAACTTAAAAGCTAAATTTACATAATAATTCGGCATTTGCAGCTTGCATCCTTTTGATAGAACGTGTATCAAGTTTGATACATTGTGATTATCGAAAAAAACCTGTTTTGAAGAAACTTTGGGTTAAGTTCTTTTTCCTTTCCACAGTCGATATGAACTATGTATGTTTGAAAAGTATTTTTAAAATTAATGTGTGACAGAAAACTCTCAAAAATGCAAAACAATAGGACGGTGGTGTTAACATGATTAATAAATACAAGCCAAGTGTCGACAAACAGTGTCACTCATGTCATTTTAAACTGGTATTTATTATGACATTAATGAATCAGACCTCCAGGCGAGATATAATTTTGTTGGGAAAACAAAGAACATGTAATTTTGAGTCATCGCTAAGTTGTTGGACCGGAAGAAATTTTGAACTCTCCGGAAGAAAGAAAATCTAGACTGAACGATATTTATAACACAGATGTTTGATGTTTTTTGACGTTGGCAACGATGTGTACGGCCAAAACCAGTGTATTTCATATAGCTGATATTATTAATAAATGAAAATGGTGGATTAGTTTTTTAAAAACATCATATATTAAATTTAACAACTAAAGCATTAATAGTTTGGGCACCCAACCATTGAATAAATCATTGAAGTAGCAGGCTGGCAGTAGTTGTCAATTAATTCCATAAATTAATTATCTATATAATATTAACAAAATAAAACACTTTAGTATTTGTACATTTTTTGGGAGGGGGAGAATTTTTTTAGACATCACAAACATCCGTGCTTTAGTCTGGTCCATGGCACAGTGGTCAACGTCGATTGCATCTGTCGGACCTCGCGAGTTCGAATCCCAGTACGAACAGTATGAGTACTAATTCAACTTTTACAGTAGAACCCCCAATTACACTACCCCGAATTACGCGCTGGCTTGAAATATTCGCCGAAAATCCCCCAATTGCACGGTCGTTACTAAGAGACGGTCGTCTGTGCCGCGCATACTGTTAAATGTTGGCTAACGTCTGTGTATTCAACACGTGCCAGGCTATACACGCACAGCTCGGTGTCTGTCTGTGTAGGGGATATTTACTACTACAAAAACTAAATATTTCGTCCGTACATTTTTTTTTGCAAAACGAAGGGAAATCTTAGTTTTGCGTTTTCCGCGGAAAAAAACGAAATCCCTAATTTTGTACGAGATTCACACCCCCAATTACACGGTCCCGACTATAGTGTAATAATGGGGGTTTTACTGTATTTAATATGATCACCACCATGACGCTCATGACGAGCGTCATAAGCTCGACATGAGCTAAGCCGGTCCTGGTCACATAAAATAAAAGTGGAATTAGTACAACTGGGTTTTATTATTATTTGAATATAATGTCATTCCACCAAGTATTGACAATGATTTTCTTTATGTGACATGAATGGTTTAATAGCTTCAAAGTTCAAATGTTGTTTTCCAATTACTTATGTTGGGCACTGGCACGCCACTGGTTAACCGAAGCAAAGCTAACGATTTTGTCGTGAAAACTAAACCTATCTACTTGTCGAAATGCGGGCGGGACAGTGAGTGATATAAATAACTGAAACAGTTCCAATGGCCAGCTGAAAAACTGCGACATTTTTCAAGCATCATTCATGAATCGAGAGCCAACGCCTAAGTTTGTTGCTTCGTTGCCCGCCAACAATCTTTTATTGTCACGTGAGTTTGCCAATTTTCACAATCAATAAAAAAATAAAAGAGGAAATTTCATTTAAAAATAATTTTATTTACTCTTGAGTGAGATATGAATTCGTCGCTTTTTTTGACTACCCGTATTCACCATCTTGAAAGAGAAGCTAAAAACCTTTTCTATTTCTCTCATACATAATATTCTCTATTAATTAAAAGACAAATGATCACCTAATTATAAACCCTCGGATCGGGTATTGTTTTAAAAAATAATTACATCAAAAATTAAAGGGACTTGATTTGTCTTCACCTTAATACATTGGTGGGCTGCCGATACGTTCACAAGGGGCTCGCTTAATCTCAAAGCAATTCTAGGTGTTCTGGGGAATGAGTGTTTTTTTATCAATCCAATAATTAAATAAGCAATCGATTGTTACTAAATACACTTATAATATGTAGCAGTATGCAATTTACCGATAACTTATCAATTCAAATAGCTAAAAATATACTATTGTGTATATTGCAGCTGTCGTAGATAATATATAATTGCAGTTATATACTAATTTGATCTGAGAATATTGTTTTCTCTTAAATTAATAAGCGGCACGCCGGTGTTAGTAAAATTTAACAAGCATTTCCGAGCCCCCTCCAGCCCACCTCTAACTGAATGATGCCGTTCCTAGCTGTAGATTTCAATGAAATTATTGAGATGTTTTAAGAGGGGGTCGGGAAAAAAAGACAGTTTTAATATATAAAAATAAAATCATCAACGTGTTAACATCAATCTTATACCAGATCCATTTTAAGTACCTAAGAATATGTTAATCCAACATACTTATTGTGGCATTTTTTGTAAGAATTAAAATGCAATTCTCTGGCAGTGGCCCAAATACTATTTACTCTCCCAGACTCGTTTAAAATGCGTTGATTTTTTTCAACGGCAACATTATATTAAAAGTTTCGCTGGAGTGGAAACATAAATAATATCAACATTAGTTTTAACATCTTCATAATAAATAGCATACTGTGAAATTGTTATAAATCACTACTTAAATAGTAAAATAGTGTAAAATTAAATTAAATGTTTGGGGGGCATCAATTACGAACTGCAAGTTGGTTTCCCACCATCTCCCGTTGTGTATATGCATCCAACGTTTTATTGCCGCCATATCATGGCCTCACAGCAGAGCTGCAAGGGACTGATTTTGAACCATTCAATAGTGCATAGTTTCTCAACCTTTTTGGTCCCGTGGCCCCTTTTTTGTCTCTTATTTTTCTGTGGCCCCCATACCCGTTTTATATAAGCATATAAGTTTTAAGAGACGAACTGAGAAGTTGAAAGATTCCAAAATAGTTTTCAATTCTTTGAAAATTTTGCTCGCTGGCAGATTTTACCCAGGAATTTACAGATTTCATAAAATGAAAAGACGTGACACGTTTTTTTAGTTCTTCCAGGATTTGCCCGTGACCCTCCCCCCCTACTCCTCAAAACTGTGCTGTGGCTCTTCTAAAATTATTTTTTTTATATTTAAGCGCTAGGATAATAAAAAGTTACTAACTAAACGGGCGGTATCTATGACGATATTTTTTCACCCTCCCCCTAATTTCAGCAATTGATGAAAAAAATATTTCTTATAAAAATGACATGTTATAACGCATTATACAATTATTTAATCATTTATTTTACCCCCCCCCCCTATTATCGAGTCATTTATAATATAAGCTTTATTATAACTATTGTTTTCATTGGTTCACAGTTTACTATTATGTGTATAATATTATTTGCGTGATAAACTTTTTCAAAATCACTGTTTGACCTGTGTAAAATCAATCACAATTTTGAATGTAAAGTATTTTAACTCATACTATATAAATCTTGAAAGGTATTTTTTAATGTAAATATAACGAGTAAGATTGTCGTGAAGTGGGTATAGAATAATCGATCATAATTAGTGATTTGTGGCACCAAATCCGATTTGTAGCGAATGAAAACGGTTGGTGACGTGCCAATAATAATGTGGCAAGTAACTGCCAGTGCCAATCTCACCATTAACTGAGCGTATACTAAACAGCTCCACAGCATGTTGAAATAACAGAAAATCTGACAAATCCAAGCCGACACCGTCTAATTGTTACCATTATAAAATCTCGTAAATTTTTGAAAACGTTTATTGGCTGAAATTAGATTGACGACTTTGTTTATTCACATACAGAACCAATCACGAGTATCACGAATCACGACGTTGGATATTGGAATACTTTAATATTTCAAAAAACAATTGTAGCTTGAAACATCTTTTCGTTTATAGTTTTAAAAAAATATTGGAAAAAATAATAAGGACGCCACTTGCGTCTTTTCTACTCTGTGCAGTTAACGGTTATTGAATTCTTATTATGGTAAATACTTAAAATTTACGAAATTGTAACTAGGGGGCATCCAATCCCGGGATCCCGTTCAATTTTCTGATACCAAATCGAAGATTTCAAATTCCTCGGTGAGCTAAAAAAAAAAAACGAGTTTTCGTGAGATTCTGGGAAAAAGTATACCAAATCGGAGATCTCAAATTCTTCGGTGAGCTAAAAAAAAAAAAACGAGTTTCCGTGAGATTCCGGGAAAAAGTATAGCAAATTGAGGATTTCAAATTCCTCGGTGAGAAAATCTCAATCCCGGGATTCAAAATAAATCAATCCCGAAATCCCGGGATTGGAAAAAGGCTTCGGGATTGGATACCCTAATTGTAACCAGCTGTATTTTGGTTATCATACGAATAATGTCGCCTGCTGTGGCCCCGTTGGTTAGAGCTTGCTTTACCTCAAATGTCAAATCACAGTGAATTTTAGAATTATTCAATTCAAAGTTGTGATCGAAGACTGGGTGTTTGTGATGTCAATTCACGTCATTTCCTCTCCTCCCATCCTTCTAATCCTAATTTAATAACTGGGTGTAGCTATAGCGATTAGTCAACCACTATTCTATTCTACCCTTATCCTTCTTTCCCTACTACTCACTTTGAAAAAAGTGAGGTTGAGCGACTGAGTAACAAACAGTTTTCGTAGAAAAACTTCTGTTGAGATACCTCCATAAGGAGGCCATATGCGCCACATTGGGAGCGGACACGGATAAAAAACAATACGAATATTAAAAAAAACAACATTTTTTTTCATTCAAATATTTTAATGTCACGAGAACTTTTACTCATCCTAATCTTATCATTATAATTACATATTTTAAAAGTAATGCATTGTAGTATTTAATATGTATTTTCGATTTATGCCGATAAAGCAGTTTAGATAGCCATGAAGCCACGAAGCCATTCGTGATCGATCGCTGTTGTATTTGAAATTATATTTTTTAAATATAATATGACAAATCACCATTGAGGAATTTAATATGTCCTGCATTTAAAGTTTAAATTATGGTTACAAAAACAGATAATTTTATATCCTGCATTATGAGTCACTGACCAGAAGCTGTTAATTGCATTCCCGTCTTTCCATTTAGTAGAATTTGTAATTATTCTATTAGATAGTTTAGTTAAGTTATTTCACTTGGGGGTCCATGGTTAGGTTTCTGCTATAAGGATCTGCAAATTAAGTTTGGGTACTACTGATTTAAGCCAATACAAAATTTATTGATGGAAAATATCGAAAAATTAAATGAAACCCATTGCAAATGATCAAATATAAATGTACAGAGATAGCTTAACGTTTTGTCGAAAATGTAAACAATGTTTTTTTGCATTTTTCAGTATGAAAATGTATTGATTGAACTTATATTTTGTTGATGGCTATTTCGGCGTTATGTCATCGTTGGAAGTATTCTTACGGTGGTTTGATGGCGAAAAATAATCAGTAAAATCAATTTATAACCATGTCAACAATAATTAGTATTGCCGAAATTAAGCGCTCAAAACGGCGAATATTTAATAAGAACCGATGCATTTGATCAGAAATTAAATAACTATTGCAGTAGTAAGGACCATAGTATAATAATTATCACGTACGGTCCATTGAACCCGGGTCATATCTGATAGCATTGTTGAACACAATTATTGTGAAACTTTTGTCGCTATTTACTTTTAAAGATATTACTGTTGAAAAAGGGTTCGAGTATAATATATCCGGAAAGCTGAGATAAGAATGTTAAATGGAAAGCAACATTAACATCGGTAAAGTTAGTTTTACTTTTCAGTTGTGGAAAAAGTAATATGACGTGAAGATCGGTCGATTTGACGTATTGGCCACATTTACGGCGAAAAAAAAAATTCCAAATGATAGAAAAACTTCAGTGTTATCTTTCGAGCAGTGTTATTAATTAGCTTAATGCGATTATGGAAGAGAAAAGTATATTCAAACACCCATAAAAATAGTGAATAATATGACATATTATGAAAAGAAAAAACTGTCAAATTTTATATTAAAAGACAAACGAAGATCGATTTTGTTATTCAAATATTAGTTACAATTTTATTATGTTCATTCTATTGGAAACCCAAGAGTTAGCAATATATTTTTTTCTAAAACTGTATTTGAATTATTGATATTATGGTGTCATAATCAACGCCCTTATTAAAATATTTTAATTCTATTACAACTTTGAACAGGAGTTCAAAGACTTGGATTGTTAATATTGCATTATTATCAACAAAACATCCTGGCCGTCTTATACAATTCATAATGAATGAATCACGCTTTTATCGGACATGCATCGGAATCCAAAACAGATGATAAATAGATTATGACTAATGTATAACCTTTCGAGCGATCTTTAGAATTATAATATTACGTTAGAAATCTGTCAAAGTAATAATATAAATCAGCGGTTGCCAACAGACACACTCTACAGACGTCGATTTCAGAAGAGTCTTTTACGCTCAATATTATATGATTACCAATTTGTTTACAAATGATAACCTTTTTAAAAAAATCTTTTCATTATTTGCAACACATAATACAAATAATGTAGTAGCCAAAAATCACTGATGGATGTGTTTAGTATCCATATCTGAAGAAATAACAACAATTCAATAAAAAAAACTATGCGAATGACGATAGATAATAGATGAAAAGTTACTTGGACGTACCGGTACGGCAATACTCATCAAAGGGTTAATGAAAATGGAAATTTTACATATATTTCAGATATTCCATATTAATTGAATAAATAAGATTAGACCAGAAGGCACTTTACTGTCATAAATATGGAGTAAATGATAGATGAATATCATTCAAATAAAATACTTTTCTTGATATATACGATTGCTGTGCGAAAAAAAGCAGCATTCCAAAAGGAAGGCGCCAACAGTTTGAAATATTTATTTACCATTTAAAACGTGCTTATGGGGTATTTATATTAAATAAAGGATGAGGAGGCGCGTAGATATTTTTTCAAAGGGTGGTGTAGTCACATAAATTTTGGAAACTGCTGCAATGAATTAAATTAATTTGATTAAAAACCGTAGAATGCAGAAAGCATCTGCTCTAATATAAGCTTTGCTGTTAGCAATCTTGTTGAATCAATTTAAAATGATGTATAATTTTTCAAAATACATGTTATCTTTTTGCCATATCGACTCTACGTCGACTGAATGGCGTCTTACGGAGTGTTTATGCACATAAAACATTGTTAACGACAACTATTTGCAAGCCATAATCTTTAATTCACTTTTGATATAGGGTTAGGTTATGAAGTAAGATAAAGATATGTCTACTTGTAAACTTTAATAATAGTTCAATAACATTCAAGCATTTGTTTACAAAAATCACAAATTAATTTAAGAATTACTCCAATGAAGGATCTGAAACCTTTTAAGAAGCAACATACAATTTAATTTAACATTACATTTTTTTAAATATAACCCCATAATAAAAACTTACAATACAAGTAATTATTGTATACCACACATTGAGAAAATGTAACAAATTAGTTGTGTCGATTTTACTCTAGACCTGTGATAACCAAACAGTAGCTCGCGGTTGTATTTTTTTTCTTATACGTTATATTGTTCACTTCAATATTTGACGAATATTAATTGACATGCGAAATATTTCACTAGATAGATTTTAACCGCTTCATTACCGTAAGGACACTGGTGGCCGCTACATACGAACGGCGTGAATACTTTAATGCTACCTGAAGACCACTAATAGAACTTAAAAATAATTAACTGTTTATATCATTTTATAAGTAAACTTTTAATATTCATAAATTCTTAGGTAGGTAGGTGAGTGAATATTTTTTAGCTTAAAACATCGCGGTACTGAAAAGTTTAATACAAGTTCCTCTTTATTGTATATATCTTGACCACCACTCGGTTACGGCGATCGGCATTTAAAATATATATTTGACCGGCTGATATATGTCAGATTACCTACCAATTCTGTTTATTCTTCATCACCAAAAACTTATTTAATTCAAAAAGATAAGACGTCACATTTATTACACATGTGACTTTTGGTAACTTTATATTATACGCGGTAAACGAAACATCTGTTTATGACTTAATCGTAAGCCGAGTACATAAACGTCAAAACTATCTCCTATCGCTGGCACATGCCGCGATTTCACAACACGGTTTGATCACATTCACGAGGAAGGCCGAGATAACTGCGAGGGAAAACGCGCTGAGCATGGTGGGCCCACCGGCCGACTGGATCAACGCAACAATAGCGGGCGACCGGAGGAGCGGGCTGGGCGGCGGGGGCCATAGGCGGAGAGCGAACGGCGGCGGCGCCCTGAAATAGACGCCTGCTACGACGGCAGGTGGGCGCCTTTGCGAGAAGGAACACCAGAGGTGCTTGCTGCCAAAATTGTAGCTCAATCGACCACATAATGCACAAATGCCAATCGGAATTCAATCAAGTTTATAAGACATACTCCAATGCATACGTAAAACACTTCACGCTGGTGTGCAGTTGTTGAATCTTTCACTGTTTTGCACAGTTATTTCATTTCTAGAAATTACAAGGTCTACCACCTGTCAAAGTTCTCGGATGTGGCTTAGTTTTTCGGCAGAAACTATTCTAATTATAAAAATAATGCACAATAAATTTGAGTATTATCTATAATACTACTGGCACGTCTACTTCATAATATGAGTTCATTTTACATACATAGGTGTAAAACCGCATTAGTAACCTAAATAAAAAAATATTACAATGTTTCGGTCAAAATTGCACGGTTTTATACAGCGGTGGGCTGACAATAGGTTAACAAGGGGTGCACTTAATCTCAGAGCTATTCGATTCTGTACTTGCCAATCTGCCATAAAAATGTACTCGCCAATATCAGATTGCAAGAGTGATAATTCCAAGATTGATACAGAAGTATGTTTCTACAATTATTTTTGCTCACATTCAATGTTTTAAGCTTTATAATGGAGACTTCGTAGTTAACAAATGTCAGAAATTGCTGTTAAGTATTGATGTATTCTGAGAATATTGTTTATTTTTCATATTTAACAAGGGGCTCGCCGACAGACGTCAAATATAACAAGGGACTTGCACGAGCCTCTACGTGCTCCCTTCAGCCAGAACCTTGTGTTGTACGTAAAATAAAGCACGTTACATAAAGATAGACCGATAATTGTTTTTGTTTAAAAATAAACTCCGCCTGTGTAAAATTTACATACATAATATGACAACTGACAATTTTTTTAATGCATTATTGTGGACCATACGAATTATAAGCTATAATAAATTCATTTATACGACGGTTCATTTTAACTATACCTTTGAACAATGGACTTTGGAGATTATTAAGTGCTGCACTTGTATAATGTCGAGGATTTTTTTAACGATAAAAATAATTTGTGACAATTACAACAAACCGGATATAATAGCGCCCTATAACGTACATATTATATATTCTGTAGTTAGCGACTGGTTTTCATTGGAGATACGACATAGTTCATAAAGAATATTATGTATAATTTGTATTGGATCATCTATTCCAGTATAACAATCCAGGCCAGGAATCAAATAATAATAGTTACAAGCTCTCCAACGCGTCAACATCTCATTAGATTAGCCAATCAATATTCTAAATCAGTGGTCATAAAGCTATGGTTTCCGTAATACATTTATGTTTTTTCGACACTGTTGTTTAATGTACACAAGTTTCTAAAAATAAAAACTAACTTTAATTTTTTTTTATTTTAATGTTATGGTTTTTTTCTGTCATTTGAGTCGCAGTTTAAAATTTTCTACATGTCCTCGCTTTAAGTCTGGTTTGAATTTAATAAACTCTATCCGTGTTCTAAAAGCTATTTCCACCCCGGATTTAATTTACTAATCCTTCCTTAGGATCCGCCCAGTTATCATTGTACAATGTGTAGAGATCATTTTTGTGTCTACGTCTCCATCTTGACTGTATAGCATGGATCATGACTGGCTTAAAAGCCACCATATGGTTCAGTTAAGTTGATAAAATTAAGCATGACAATTATTAAAAACTTTGTTATAGTTTTCGCGTAGGGTTCTGCGCCAATGGTCGGTAATTAACACTCATCCGCGTATTTATTTTGAGGCAATCGCTTCGAAATGATGTCGGGAAGGTGAAGGGACGCCCGATTTATAAATAAATACAACGGACAGTTCCCCTCCATCTTGAAAACATGCCTCCCCCTTCTCTTATCTTGAACCGAACTTCTCCCGCGATAAAACAGTCGCGTGATAAATGATTGTCATAATAACGGCGGCTTTATCGGTTGCCGGCAATTAGACTGGACGTCGGCGGTGATGATCGATCTTCTAAATATAATTTCGCCGACATGAGAAATGCAAAAGGTTACCAACTTACAATGTAGGTAATGATGATGAGTAAGAATAGACACGTACGTGTCTGAACTGCAATTAACAATATGATACAGGGTTCTTTTACGTATTGTAGCATATTTGGGGAATTTTAAATTATTCCTATTTATTTGATACGCAAAATTCCTTTGTAGTACAGCACGATCGGACTCTAGGTACTACTTTAAACGGGGGAGCATAATTAAATGACATATTTGAGTTAAAAATTGTATGCATTTGAATGAGATATAAGGCACCGCAGGAGAATGTTTTTGTGTGTATGAAAAATATTCTTATGATTATTTTTCCTCATCAGCCGCTTAAAATAAAGAGTTGGAAATGTATGTATTTCAAAACTGTGTAAATATTGTCGTATTAAAAACCAGTGAATCCTAAAGAATTATACTACGAGTGAGTTTAGACGAATGCTTTTGTTTATGTATTAGAGTAGAGTTGGTCGGAGCTTACTTTGTTTGACTTCCTTGCCAATTTTCAATGTTTTAAAATTTTCTATACATACTATTTTTTTTGTTATTATTGCTTTTGTAATGTAATAGTTTTTTTTAAATTATAAAAGCAACATTTTTTTTGTAATGTACACGCATATAAATATAATATCTAATTCAATTTTTTAATTAATTTATGTTACATGTGTGTTGTATTATTTATTTTTTGATAAAATCGTTTCGTATTCGATCATTATACACTACGTTTCTTCCGGGCCTTGAATATATTTATACGACTTAGTAATTTTGAACAACTTGACTTGGAATATATTGAAATAAATGGCTTTTAAATCTTTTATTTAAGTATGCATCGTGTAAAATTGGACGGTTTTTTATCAGTATAACTAAGTGGACATTAATTCTCATCTAATTCAAAAATATTGCTTTATATTTTACCAACTAAATATATATTTTAAGATCTCTTAATCTGTTGTAGACATTATTCAAACAGCGGCTGCATTTTTATTGCCCCGCTGGTGCGGCCATTCATTTTCCGAGAGTCGCTTTCGAGGGATACAAATTATTGTAGCAAAAATTATTCATGGCAGAAATTCCAAACGACAAATCTACATGTGCTTGTGAACATATTTTTAATAAACCGAAGTTTTTAAACGGCAAAGATATTGTTTTTTCTCTAATAGACATATTACAAATTGCCAAAATGATGTTCCGGAAAGATCAATACCAAAATGAAATTTAAAAATCTGTTGCTAAAGGCGAGTCAACTAGACAAAATATAAAGCAAATTAAGAAGATTTTTTATTAAAAACAATAAAAAATATTTTTTCAGTTTCATTTTACAAAAAACTCTTTTATCTTCATGTTGAATATTTTTCTGTACAAGGTAAAGACCATAAAGGTAGGTGAACTTTATTATATGAGCGACGATTTTTAAAATTATTTGTGGTAAGTCGTAAGCAATTAAAAATGAAATAAATCATAGTTTTAAATTACTTCTGGAATATATATAGGAATTTTATCAATATGAAATTCTAAAACACACTTTTTAAATATCTTAATGGTTCCGCCGACGTAAATCATAATCTTAAAATGCGTTTTACTGCATCTATCTATATTATTTAAAAACTAACAATTTTTCAGTGTACATGCCCACTAATTTGATATTTGCTCGGTGCATAAATTAATCTGTATATTTAACTAGTACCTATTCTGTATTATGAATGATAAATGAGTTCAGAAGCGCATTTAATGCGTCACATCCGTTTGTTTATAAATATCAGTGAAATTGGGGTAACCTGTCTAGAAGTAAATTCAGTGACTTAAAATCGGTTTGAAGTTGCATGCCAAAAACAATACTGATATTTCGCTTATATTATCTTTACATTCAAATAAGCCATTAGTATGTTACACAAAAAAGTTCTATTTTAATGAACCAAAACAAAAATGCATTGCTTTTATATATATTATGAATTATGAGCATAATAAACACTATTTATAGATTAATGTTCGTGCGCATGGATGTCTGTGTTGTTTAGACATTTTCAGAAATTCCCTCCCATCCTTCCAATCTTAAATAACGTGATGTAGTGAGATCGATTAGTTAACCACTAGTCCTGTTTTAGCCCTATCCTTTCGATCCCTACTTTCTTTGGAAAAAAGACAGTTTGAGCAACTGTGTAAAAATCAGTTTGGAGGCCAAAAATGGCCTACATTGGGACATGGGATAAAAAACATATATAATACTTTGAATATTAGGACATATTTATAAACTTGTTAAGCAAAAGGGTTTCAGATTAAATTCTTTTCTAAAAAAATTGAAAAATCACACACACATAAAAATGGATGGCAGTATTGTTGAGATATAAAAAAAAATACTAGAAAAGTTACCGTAATGATGCAACTGGAATAGAACCACTATTACGAGGAGATGGTTTGTGCAAAATTATAATATGTAAAACCTAAATCAACTGAGAAATTTTCAGAATTCTTGTGAGTTTGATTCTATCAAATAAACGATTTTTTATGTAAATTTCAATAAACAACTTTCTGTTTATACAGTAGCCTTCCACTTGACAACTCATTGACAATACATATTCAAAAATTGGTGATAAAACAAAAAACGTTTTTGTTGTTTCTAATAACTTGTCAGTATGCTGTATTTACTTCATTTGATTGTATTAACAAAAGTGTTGTTTTTTAAAAATTGTTTAACAACACTGGTTATATTGTAACGAAATTCGCACGTAAATGGACTGGGATGTAAAAATTGATCTGGCCATTCCAAACAAATTGTATTATGTAATATTAACAATCTGACAAGTCAAATAGTATGTTAAATAAGAAAGACGTATTTCTCTTATTACGATCCATTCAATCTGATTCTGCAATAACTATAAGTATAATATAAATATTAAAACTCACCATTGGCTTCTTCATCAGTATCTGAAGTTCTTGCGATAGGAACAAGCTCTGATGTCCTCGTACTTAATGATGAGCTATTGTTATGATTATGATGCGACGAAGCGCCAGAGAGTCGTCCAGAAGAATTAGCTCCTGAAGTTCCCGAAGTATTTGATGTCATGGAGATGGTTGTGAGGTTCTGGAGACTGTCATAACGAGCCAGTGCATCGTCAGCTGCCACAATGCGGACTGCTGGAGTGGGTGCCGGGGCAAAACGACCACCGGAGACTTGGATTTCTACTGAACCATCAGGTGGGAAGTTTTCGTCTGTTGAGTAAATTTTGTGTTAATATTTAATGAAAATATAATGTTATTTTGTGTAATTTGGTGACATCTGATGATAAGTACTAGCAGTGTGTTAATGTGTAGCACTTGTATACGAATAAGTATAGGTCAAATATGGTCATTTTCCTTGAATGTCAATTAAATAAAACTGCAGATAAAAAGATAACAGAATTACTATGCACACGGATATAGTCTTAAAAAATCAATCTTAGTAGAACAAAATGATGTTGTTTGATACATTTTGTTTTTCACCAAGAAAGTGGACCATGTTCATGTCCTTCTTCACGGCCTCGTTAATAATTTTCAAATTGATATATGAATTGGATTCAAGTGAAATATCAGTAATGAATAACTCTGCTTGTTTGAGTAATAATGAAGTTTTTTTTCCTTATTGGAGTTAGCTGGTTTGCAGATTAAGCAGTCGATATTTAATCCTTCCAATTCTACCAATCCATTCCGTCATGACTTCTAGCATGCAAGACAAATTGCAAAAGATTACTCCTCCAAATTGCCTTCTACCTTTCTCCATAAAAAGTGAGGGGGAAGATTCAGTTTCTAACCAGTGTTATTGAAATACTTACCATTGAACTAATACATAAGGTGTCCATATATTCCAGTGAGCAGCAAACATAGTCAACAACAACAATTATATATATTTACCATTACAGGCATAGTCGAGGTCACACTTTGTAAAGATGAGCGTGTAGTCTGCCACCGCACACGTGTGGAATTGGCAAGAGAAGAGAAGTCGTCTATTCGGAAGAGATGAATGTAGCGAGATGGCCGACGGTGGAGGTCTTGAATAACAACGGACTAGAACATCTCCTCGTACTGCCACTCCGGCTGGACTTGGACCCAGTGCAGCTGTGAATTGGCGAGCTCCTGAACCGAGAGAGTATATATCTGGTGGAAAAAGAAATAGAAAAATTATTTTCATTAAATATTTTTAATGACAAAAACTTGAAAAAGTGGTAGAAATAAAATGATATTCTGATGGAATGTTACTGTAATCTTATAAATTGCAAAAAAATATTTTTAAGACCCTATAATAATTTAAATATTATTTACTGTTGATACTAGATGAAAAAAAGTTATGTGATAATGAGAAGTCAAAGTTTTCATATTCCTAAACAATATGAACAAAAAGTACGACTGGTTTCGTGCGGACAGAGATTTCTTCTTATATTTTAAATTGTCTTGAATGTTTTAATTAAATGTGCTCATGATTCAAACAGGTTTATTTCAGAAACATACATTGTGTAAATTCAACATAATATTTTTGAGGAAGTTTCAGAAAAAAAAGTTAATGACAGTAGAAGTCAAGTTGTTTTGTGTTGCAATCGAAATATTCGTTCAAAAACAACGGTGGTCTACTCATTTAATGGTATTATATTGATACCCGTTTTCATGAATGAATTATTCAGACATTCAATTTATTGAATAAAATTTCAATTGTATGGCACTATTTTTTAATCAAAAAGTTATTCTAATAAAAAATAGTTCTCAGTTGATTATATGAATGTAGAAGAAGGAAAAAAAATATGATGAAGTTTCAACAGATCCATTTTCAAATATTATTTTAATCTGAATCTTGACCAAGAGATGGCAGTAGTAAGTCTACAATATCAATCTAAGTTATACTACTCAATAACTAAGTTGACATTTTACAAAAACGAGCTCAAACTATTGACTATTCACAAAACAGTGATCAGTCTCCTGCTGTCTACCAATTGATCGATAAAACCGTTTAATGGATACCTAAATGTTTGAATCATTTACAATGCTTATCCGATGTATGAATATGAAACTGAAACATGTAATTTAGACTCACTGGAAGTATAGATTGGAACCATTCCTTCATAAAGTTTCAGGAAGACGTGAGATAGCGGAGGTGCACCAACTACTGTTACATGGGTCAGCCAAACTGGAGCAGCATTTACTCTTATTCCTCCAGCTAGGAGACCGGAGAAGTATTCGACATATCTGAAAAAAAATAAACACTTTGTATAAGATATTTCTGGTTTCGTTTGTTCCTGTTGCCTGAAACTTTCACAGGCAGTCACTAGATGTCACCAAGCTGATAATAATATAAACATAAATAACATTACAATTAAATCTGCTTTGTTTTATTACTGATTTTTGGCCCTTACCATGTAGTTTAGCTTTGTTTTTCTGTAGTAGTTTTGGCAATTGAAAATTTTTTAATAATATTTAAAGTATGAAATATGAAAATCGGGGAGAGGGCTGAAATACTGTAATTTCTCGATTATAAGACACCCTTATTTTTATATACCAATAGTAAAACAATAGCATATACAGTGTCATTTATTGCGCCGTCGATTATAATATGCACCCCGAATGCAGAGACATCAAAATAAGAAAAAAACATTTGTCTATTATAATATAATCAAGAAAATACACAAATTAAATTATGTGACATCATTTTCAGATGACCCCAAATACTTTCAATGTCACTTTAATTATTTTGTACTGTGACCATCTGTACACATTTTAGTTTTCATGTTTTCTTCATTGTTTTATTATCAGCCAATTGAATAAACACATAAAATATCCACTGATTGGCATTCCGGTATGAAGTTCCTTTAAGTGATTATTTCAACGAGGAAAGTAATTCAAATTATGTTCCTCACTAGAAACATCATTGTAGTTGGGAATATTTTCGAAGACATCGCTACTCTAGAGGATCATCACTGAAATTTTAATCACTAGAGATTGTTTGAAAAGCTTTGCTACAATTGAATATTCTTACTTCATGCTTCCCTATGTTTGAACATTATTTTCGCAAAAAACAAAATCTGAAAATACTAACAACCCTGCAGATTTACTTTTTATTGTTAAAGGTTATTATTATTATGATTATATTACCTTCTGTGTGAGGGTGGGAGACTCGGAGAACCATCTAAGAAGCGTTTCATTGAACACCGATCGAGAGCATGTTCTTGTTTTCCACAGATGGAGCTGTATCGGAGATATGCTGATACTGCAACCGCTAGTCGTTCACGACTTCCACTATAATAAGAAAGGAAGAATGATTTAGAAATTTGATACACTTGCTATTTTTAATAACGAATATATAATGACAAAAATCTTTTTAAAGAACACAAGTTGCTTAAGCTGTCATTGTGCGCATTATAAGGTTTTAGTGGATATAATTGTGGAAAATTATAACATATGATTGAGGACAATTCTGTACAAAAACATACTGCATTAGGAATTCATCCCATGATTTTTTGTATTTTATTTATTATCATCATGCAAAACCATCTGTTAATTGTATACATTGCCTATTTTCAGTAGATTTGGCGGTAGCTTTGTGTATGTTCATTTAAAATTGATAACTTAGCTATTCCACATAAATATAACCATTTTCGTTTTAATGTTTTGTAGACTTCTCTGTTTGCGATGACAATTTAGCATACACTCTTACTCAACTTCTAACCACACTGAGCCATCAGTCCACAATAATATTTGGGAAAGAGAGATATAGGTAAAATTATATTTTTTAGCTGTAAATGATTATGTTATCCTTAAAACCATCCCTCTCTTTTCAAGATAACCTTAAAACATTCCATCCCTTTTCAAGATAACAATGCAATTTTTTGTGCAATTTTATTTTAAGCAACCAATTTTTTCAAGTGTATTAGTTGTGATATTTACCAAGATCTTAAAACAGCTACGTTGGCAGGATCAGCTGCTAACCAGCTTTCAAGGTGTTTGCACAGAGCGCACAACCTTTCAAGAGGAGGAGCAAGCCCTCTCGCCCATCCTAACTCGCAGACACGTCCAGGATGCTCCATGACAGCCCTGCTCGGCTGTTCACTGACGTCATATACCTGAAAAAACAAAAACAAAATATTATTGGCAAATGTTAGCTTGGAAACTTATTCATGGAAAAATTTAGAAATATTTTTCTTAAATAATAAAAATAAATAAATTATCATTGTCTTGTATTGCACCTTTGAAAAGAATCCGCAGGCTGACTGAAAGTTTTAATAGATATTAAATAAGGAAGTGGGAGATTTAAGTGGAAACAAAAGAATAAGTTGTTAGCTACTTTTGACCATTTATCGATACGTTTTATAATTGAGATTGATTTGGATGTTGCTTTTTATTAATTCATTTTAAATACTGCTATTAACTAATCTGGAAAAACACATTGACCCTGTTATCGCAATATATTGGTAAAAAATATCTGAACCAATTTAAAATTCATTATTGTAAAATATCTTGCTACGACAAAATGGTCATCATAGATTAGCTAGAATATATTTGAATATTACCATATAATGACGCCCATGTTTTTTATTGAGCATATCTGCAACTTCTCTCTCCGGTCCTGGAGTCTGAGAATGTCTCGGTAAGTCATTTTGCTGGAGTGGAAGCCACAAGACGAGGAGTCGTTCGGTCGCATAACTCAGTTCCACCTGCCTTGATTTTTGGGAATTACCATCAGCCTCCTGAAACGGGAATTATGTGTTATCATTCCTCTGTTTGCCTACAAAATTATCGAATAATTTGTCAAAAAATTATTAAAATATATGTACATTTAATGTCTTATGACCTGTGGAAATGGTGTGATGCAGTTCTGGATGAAGGAATTGGTATTTTCTAAGCACTTTCTTTATTTCTAATCTTTTTATTACTGTTAATCATTTTTAAAATTTTAGAATTGTAGAATTAAAAAGTTTTACAAAAAGTGGCCTTTATTTGTGATTTGGGGCATTCCATATTGATGATGGTGACAGATGTTATGATAAATACATATAATAAAATAAAGGTAGCAATATTGGATGATGAATCATCTAAAAATCATGTGTGTATATTTAAATTATTTTATTCTTTTAAGAATGAGGAAAAACACAACTAATATGAAAACATGGAAAACATGAAAAACAAGAAAAATACGGATATGTATTTAATTATATTAAAATGGAATTAACTTTAAATAAACTTACGTCTGAGGAGTGCCGTGCTGTGGGAGTTGGAGTATAGTTTATTGGAGCTGAAATCTGAATTTCTCTTGGAGGCTGAAAATAAAAAGAAAAAATATATAAAATAACAGTTGTTTTTTAAAGATAGTATATCAAATTTCAATTTAGTTTTGACATCTTGAATCCATCACGTGTATTTGTTTGTAAGATGGAAGGATCGAAAAGCGACGTAATTTCGACAATTGTTAAATGATTTTGGGGCAAAATGTAAGAATGAAATGAAGTAAAATGGTATCAAAAACAAATCAGAATGTTTATTTACGACCCATTTTTATTATAAAGGCAATAATTGTAATAAATTGATAGCTACGCGCCATTTTGAGTTTATCCATGTTTTTGAAAACAGTCTATTTTGAATATATCGATTTCGCACACTTTGAAGTTAGATGTATATATTAGCTTCATAATAAATAATTAACTGTATTAATCTAACCTACCACATGGAAAAGAAGTTGTTTAAATTTTGATAAATTGACATTAGGTCCTCTTTATTAATTGAGCCTCTGAGAGGTGAAGTGAGCCATAATGTATTTTTTGAAAATATGTGTTGGATGCGTTTTAATATTAGATATGTTTCTAAGTATCGTAAAAGTGAATTGAGCTAAATGAGTACACACCGCAATCTTCCTAAAATAAAAATATTCAATCCTCAAAAACACAAAGTAAATACAATATTGTAAATCAAATTAAAAAAATTGACCACATTGGCTCACTTCACTTCTTGAGCGTTCAATTAATACAATTCACTTTAACAGTACTATCGATATATTATATTCCAGGTTATTTTCTGACGTCATAATTACACATTTCCAAAATAAGTTGGTGCCCTTTACACACAATAATAAGCGTAAATTGAAACAAAATTGAATTTAGATAAATTCGACTTAATTTTTCGATTTTTAATTTTTTAAATATTATAAAAATACTTTAAAAGACTTCATAATTAAATGTATTATTTTGATTATTCTCGAAAAATATGTGCAGATAATTTCAGTTTGTTTGATTTATTAATCGAAACAAAATAAAAATATTCACTTTGTCTAAACAATAATAAATACATATTATCGACACGTAAATTTTGTTTAATTTATTTGCACACACAAAAGAGCACTCAAAACACAAAAACTTTCGATATTATTTTCATAACTTAGTATCATATCACATGAAAACTTACAAACTTAAAAAAGCTGTGTACGCGCTTTCGCGTCAACATTTTGCCAAGCGCCATTTTCGCGTATTACAATTAAAAGTGACATCCACTGTCTTTTATAAAGTCAATTATTTTAACATGGCCCCACTCTTTTTAATGAGCGCGATAATAACAACCAAAGAGACACCACACACCACAATTTGAGTGGTGTTCAGAGGAGTACTATTATTCCCTAAGAAAGGAACAGGAAAAAAGAATACAACAATTGTAGTATTCAAAGACTTTCAGTGGATCAACAGAATAACAAATATTTTTTGAAAACAATGAAATACAGTGGAATCTACCGTCGTCGCATTATTTGTTTCTCGGATCGTTTATTTTTCATAGTCCCGGCAAAACACCCATAAGAACAATGTTAACTAATCCCGCATTAATCGTTGCCCGATTTAACGATTTTCTCGATCTATCGTCTGAATGGCCGTTTTTGTTGAATATTTTGCATAGTCTTCATTTTTTCTAACTCACAACTAAAATTAAACTAGAAATCTAGTTAAGAAACTAATAACAAATCAAGACCTTGAAAAGAAGCCAGGAGAAAAACGTGTTGACATAGCAAAAAGAGTTAAATTACAAAAGTACGCGGGATTAAAGAGTCTCTGTTAAAATGTAGGTGCTAAACTGCAAATAAACAACTTTGTATGTATTAAGTAATTTAAAAAAATATAATTATTCTTTAAAAAAATATTCTGAATAAATAAATATGTTGATTAAGAATTATAAACATATATTTTAGTATTATTTAAAGATTTCACGCATTAACGGTTTCCCGCGTTGTTTGATTGTTTATTACGGTCCCTTGAAAAACTTTAATCGGGGTTTCACTGTACCACAATGCCGCAGACACACCGTTACTTGTGAATACAAAATATATTATATGTTTTATTATAATCACACAAAGCATGCAAAATAATACATAATTAAATAACGGCGTCGATCACTACAGCCGATTGGTGACGATTTTAGTTTATATTTATGGTTTTATTTCCAACTGGGTTGCGTTACTATGCATTCATTACCTTCTCTGAAAAAGAAAAATGTAGTCACTGACATAAAATAAGTTATCATGAAAACAAATTTTATTGTGATTTAAAATGGTTAATCGGGAGCGAACGTAGTTAAAAAAACACAAATTTGAATATCGATGTGTCTAAGGAAAAATGACGAAACTCACACATAGCAAATTTTGCAGGAGGCACGAAAAACGCGATTTGATGATTTTGGGCCATGTGCAAATTATGAAAAATACAAAACCTTGAAGTGCACGGTGACTTCTAAACTGGTGGTTAATTGACATAATCTAACATTAATTTAAGAAATTGTCTAAGAAAAACCGTTTTTTCAGTCTTTTTTCTTGGTTTCAATTTTCACAAGGTCATCTTTTTTCAAACTTAAAAGCTAAATTTAAATACTAAATCGGCATTTGCAACTTACATCTTTTTGATAGAACGTGTATCAAGTTAGATAAATTTTGATTATCGGAAAAAAATGTCCTTTTTCCTTTCCACAATCGATATGAATTAGGAAGGAAATGCTATTATAGTATACAGGAATTATCGCTGTAAAATAAACATCATACAATTATTAATGATATTTTATGATATCCTTTTCAGATTAGTGTTTATATTTGGTACGCAACTGAAGTTATTCTTTGCTCATCGCCTAAAAATAAATTTAATTTGTCGAATTCCAAACAATTCAATATCAATTTCCCATACTTGGTGGGAATATAACCGCAATAACGAATCATACTTACAATTTAAAACAAGTTTAACATTGTTAAACTGTCTTATCTGTTCAAATTATAGATAAATACTTACTACATAGCTACATAATTATTTGTACGAATTGTACAAATACTTTTATACAGTATGTATTATTTTAAGTGGGTACATATAGGAAAAAGTTTCACCAAAAAACGCTGTGTAAAAAATCGTGTAAAACGTAATAGAATTGATGATTGGTTCCCAGAATTTAAAATATCGTGTTCTTTGAAATAATAACAAAATTCTGGAACAGAAAATCTAGTAAAAACGATAATAATGAATATTATTAAACTACAATTCATAAAATGTATTTTAATTTACATTAACAATAATACTATGCATAGCTACTTGATTATATACGGGGGCTTTTATGAAGAGGGACTGGACCAGTGGCGGATTATTCCATAAGCGCAGGAGGCGCGCACTTGGGGCCTCCGAATTTTAGGGTCCTCAAAGAACGTATAATATTTAAATCCCATATATTTTTAATTAATTTATTAATGTCTTCTTATTTTACGTAGACTTTATTCGAATAACAGGGGCTCCAAATTTTATTGCGCCTGGGAGCTAAATCGCTTTCGTAGCTAGAAATATCCGATACGTCTAATGTGTTAAGATCTAATAAAGCCTTTTGTTTTTTATTACTGTATTTTGTTGTTATTAGGAAATTCTTATTGTTATTAGGAAAACTGTTATACGATTCTTTGTTTTGTGTTGTGTCTAGGAATCGTGTTAGAATAAATAATTCTTGTAAAAATATTGTATTCGTTATTTTTAATTTTGAGTGGACCGTGTTATTTCAAAACCATTGAAAAAAAAATGAGTTTATATTATATTATTTAAGTTTTATAATATTGTGTTGGTTTTTTATAGAAGTGGACAAATTACTTATTTATCACGAATTTTAAATAGCACATGCTCTTTGAAAGGGCGTGGGAGACATCCGGGAGGAAAACCGAAAATGTTAGAAAAAGATTATTAATATATTGGCTGCTGAATGGACGTGCCCCGATACATGTCCTAATTTTTGATATAACTCTATTTTCCAACCATAAAATTATGTCATCTATTTTAGGCTATTACTCATACTAAATACTATGTGGTCTTTTTGTGCTGTGTACGTGAGAATTACATTGTTTTTGTAATCTTCCTCGTATTAGTGAGTAACATGTATGAATGTTTTGATGATTTAGCGGTTAAACACAAGTATTCTTTCCATATATGCTCAATTATTAACCCTTAAGACTTAAGACTATACGGTCCGCACATTTTCGGAAAATACCTTTGAAATGAAATTCAAAAAATGCCGACCGAAAAATTAAAAGTGATGAAACTTTTGAACCTATGAATATATTTCAATATTATTTCGGAAAATACTTCAAATATATAAATTCATCAAATTGTTACATGTATTAATCAGTAATCAAAACCCTTGCCTGCGTTCCATAAAGGTAATGTATATAATTTGTGACTTTTCGTAAATTATTTATTACATGTTATTATATTCGTCCAATTCGATCCATATAAAGCAATCTCAACGTACAATTAGTTTATTGAACGATGTAATAAAATATTCATACGAAAAATATAAATACGAAAGACGTAGAAAGAATGTGCTTGTAATTATGTATAAAATAAACGGCTTATGTAATTATAATATATAACACGGTGTGACGTCCGTCATCTCTGTAAAAAAAAAACCTTTTTTGCCATCGTGATTTTCCATCTCACGCATGTTCAACCATCCAACGATAAATATTGAAAACACACGTTTGATATTATATTTTTTTTTACAGTAAAGTTGTACATATCTAAAGACGCATAGGGCGTTGCCGGACCGTAACGTTTGGCGCGCATAGGACGCCAAGGTGGCGGGCGCGGATTTGAAAGTGTTACTATATATTTGTAAACTATTTGATATTCAAAAACCACCGTTAGAAAAAATACTTTCATAATATTTCATTGTGTGAAATTGTAATTCTTAATCATAATCTTGGTCAAGTTGTTTACACGATTTAAAAAAAAAACCTGCAATGTGTACATAATTCTTAAAAATATGTGTGAGCAATCACATATTATACAAATTGTATTGTTATTCAAGCAATCAAAACATGTTCGAAGGTTGCTTTTGTGGTCAGTTGACAAAACCAGATATCTCAATATCTTTACGAATTTTGAGATGTCACCATATTCCTATCAAACGTGAACGAACTTAGTTTTCAAATACTAAATCTATGAAGGAATACAATTGATTTTAAATATAGGTAGAATCAGTGTCCTTTTATTAATAAAAAAAAAACATATTTGTAAGAAGGAATAAAACATCTCCGAATTTTAATCAGCTCTGCCAAATTAACAAAAAAACACATACCTGGTTTTATCATGTAAACATTGTAAACACTGATTTATTAGTAAAATTGCATTGCTCTTGTTGCACGAAATTTTATATCGGAAAAAACAGAAAGGACACTGAACACCAGATTATCAGAGCATATGGCAGCCTTTAGATTGAAAAAAGACACGTCTACTTTTGCTAATCACTAAATTTCGGAAAGACACGTGTTCAATCAGGAACAAGAGATAAAAATGTTATAACCAAATACGGACGGTCATAAGCTTTTTTACCAAGAAATTTTGGAAATAAACAGAGCACAACTGCATAGCCTTCCGATTTTAAATGAAATATTAAACATGCCGGGGTCCCCACTCCTATACCCTATATATATATATAATCATAAAACCTTTTCCGACAAACAAAGAAATATAATTCTTAAAACCACTCACTACTCAAATCTGTGGGCATTCCCATGAGCTTATCTTTTTCGCCAGAAATGGCTTTAAACTCAATGATATATTTATTTACTAAGCGTCAGTTTAAGTTCATCCGTGAACTTGAACGCCTGAAGATGCCGAATGATGTCGTTAGTGACAACATTTGTGAGAATGTACATAATTTGAACGATTCAAATTTAATATTGAAATTCCACCAAGCACCTTCAGCCGAAATCTTAAATTATAGTAAGATTCAGTTTTTTCACGACATAGTTGATTTGTTTATAATACGATGGTTTCAAAATTATACATTTCCGACATAAATAATTGAAATAATATTTACTGCAAGATAAGTTTATCAAAATCTGGATTCACCATCAATTCTTCCTCGTCATTTTTCTGAAGGTGTTCCGAAGTCCTCCATAATGCAAAAGCCAGGCCATACAGTAAAGTCACTGGATCGATAGGATCCTGTGTTGGTTCTGGCGAAGGTCTCGGTTCCCATGATGCGGCTAAGGCACATCGCATAACCCCCTTTCCCTTCAAAGCAGTCGCACCCTCACTTCCGGATAGACAGTAGATGCACATTTATTCAAGGTCATCGAAGCTTCGTTTTTATTATTGTTATTTTTCTATGTTAACATCATTCATAACGCTGGCAATAATTATTACGACATAAATTATCACACTTCAAAGATTTTTTTATGTGTTGTTGGAATAATTTTGATCCAATGTTTAAATGTATTCATCAATAACAAAAGTGAAATTATATCTGTAGAATTCTAGAAGAATTGAAATCTCTAACTAATCAATGTATGCATTAACTATACAGACGTTTTTTAATTGTTCAAAAACTTAAAAATAGTCATGCGCGCACGCGTAGTGTTGCCAATCACTCTTCACTGATGTGCATGCGCAATCACACAGTACTGTCATATGACATTTCACATAACCTCAAAAATTGTAACGTCTCGTTGCCATTCTCGCCGTCTTTCTATTCGAGATATCTCACATAACCTAACCTTAACCGTAATGCATTTCTAATTTGACGAGGGTTAGTCATAAGCCGTAATGTTATTTCAACGCTGACTAGCATTCGCCAGTGAGTTTATAAACATACATACTAGTAAAATTCATTAATTGAAAATCAAAGTGAATGTGAATTGTAATTGTACAAGCTTCAATTAAGACTGCTGGTTAATGTATATATTGGCTTTTGAATGTACAGTGACGAGCAGTGGCGGCCGGTCAATGTGGCATTGGATCAATGCACCCCTTGTATATGCAGGGGGCGGTTATATTTCATGAAATAATATTCAAACATATCATTTATACCATTCACTCATTTAAATTCTTCATGTATTTATTGTCTAAAATAAAATATTTTTTTCTAAAATATTGACGAAATATTTAGTTACCAAGTGATACAATGCAAAGGGCGCCAAAATCCCACACATAGACAGTCGCCCGCTATAGTAGTGCGTGTATAGCCTGGCACTTGTTGAATACACGGACGCTAGCCAACATTTGACTGTATGCGCGGCACAGCGACCGTCTCGTAGTAACGACAACGGAATGCGACCGTGCAATTGGCGGATTTGCGGCGAATATTTCAAGCCAGCCCGTGATTCGGGGTAGTGTTATGGGAGGTTCCACTGTAGTTATTGTCTAAAATAAAATAAAATGTTCTAAAATATTTCTTATAGAAAATAAAATACATGAAGAATTTAAAATGAGCGAATGGTATAAACGTTATGTTTGAATATTATTTCACGAAATATAACCGCCCCTGCATATACAAGGAGTGCATTGATCCAATGCACATTGACCGGTAGGCATTGGTGACGAGATTTTACACTTAAACTGTGTCATATATATTATTTACTCGTGATGTCACAGCCTTTTCTTTAGAAATGCGGAATTTATTTTACTACACGCACATACTTCACCACCGTTTCAAATACTGTGATGTCTACTAAATTTGGCAATAGTAAAAAATATTTTTATGCGATATTTATATATTAATAGAGCTATTTTAATTCGATAAAAGACGCACAAAATTGTTTAAGAATGTGAATGTTTAAAAAACGACACGAGTTTGCGGTGTTTTCGCCCTCACATATACTAATACTAAGTTTTGACGTTTAATCCGTACTGTATTTACCCAATAAAAACTTACTTTGATATCTTCACTAGAAGATAAGATACAGCGGTGTATGCTTAACGTGGCCATTTATTTTTCCCCCCGAACCGGGACACCTAAAAAAATTTGGTACTTTTAGGCGCCTCACACTTTCATACATATACCAGTGTTTCCAAAACATTTTCTGGTATGGAACACTTCGCAAGTCCGGAAAATATAACGGAACACTTTTAAGATTTTTTTAAAACTGTGTTGCAGCGTATAAAACCATTCCAATTTTTTTCGAAACACCTACTCTGGCTCTGCGGAACATAGTTTGGAAAACCCTGCAATATACAATGGACTAGATAAGTGTTTAACAAAGTGTGGTCAGGAATAGTTTGGTGGAGGTACGCGCTGCACCGGGTTTTGGCTTCGCCTGGTGCAACAAGCAGCATTTTTTTTTTATAGATATTTAAAAAAAAATATTTGACATTACAGCTTACGCCAATGAGTCAAATATTTAAGTTGAAAGATCATACGAGATATACTCGATGAGAATTTTTGAAAGTCGCATGAGATTAACTCAAGGAGAATTGACTTAACAAACACCCATGTCTTAGATCTCAAATTAAAATTGAAAAAATCCAATATGACATTGACCTTACCGGGAATCAAACCCAGACCCACCTGATCGGTAGAGCAGGCTCAGAACCAACTAGACCACAGCGGGCGACTTATATATTTTGATTGTTATTTAAGTATATGCATTTTTTATGTAACACTTATAAATATTAGAAAATTATAGAAGGGGTACACATATGTCGAGATTTTGGGAAACACTGGACTAGATAACAGTTTCTCAACCTTTTTGGGCGCGTGGCTTTTTATTAGTGTCATATTTTCCGTGGCCCTCATACCCGTGTACAAACAAGTTTTTCTATAAGACTCGGGGATTGAATGATTCCAAAATGAAAAGACGCGAATCTTTTTTTTTAGCTCTTACCAGAATACCCAATTTCAAAAATCTAGGAATCAACGGAATTTCCAAAATTAAAAGGCACAATACCTTTTTCTTTTACTGCGCGTCTGACACCGCAAAATCCCAGACGGTGAAAGCGGGACGTCTGGTCACATTATGTATGCTATAAGCAGATTCGAGTAGGGTTCGCAATGCCGGTATCACCATAACTGGGATCCGGGGGTTTATGATATTTTTTCAACACCGAAGTATCGGTTTTGAAAATATTGACATTGAAAATTAGCCAAAACACAGTTTTGAATTCATAGAAATAATCACAAATTTATCCTTATCGTTTAATTCGGTTAGAGTTGTATCAATGTTGACAGGTTTCAGAATTGATAACCGTTTTTAATTTTGTTTTACTACTTAAATAAACCGTAAGATATTAAGGAAAATCACCCGTTTATGATTATGATTTATTTTTCCGGTACTGACACTTCAATTGGTCGTTTTTTTGGTATATTTAAACTTTTCTTGTAATACCGATATTTAAAATAGCGATATTGATATATTCGACCAGTTTTGCAATCCCTATATTCAAGTATATGTTAGTACACTGCACTGAAGATGTTTATTCCTGTAAACCTGAAATATTGGAAAGAAATATTATATAGGCTCTGGATATCTCAAACCCGCATCCTCAATATTCCTCAGATTCAGCACCTGCTGATTATCACTTATTTCGATCTTTAAAGCATTCAAAGACAATAAAAATGCAGATGAAGTAAAACAATATTTGAAATCGTATTTTTAGCATCATCATCATCAGTGTCATTTCATCTTTATACGGGGAACTTTGGAGCCGAGCTCCAATCTCCCTTTCATCTAAGGTTAAATATATATTCTAATTTAGATGTTGTGGGCCCATTTCATTTAATTTATTCTATTTACTTTATTTAGAATGCTTTGGGTTTGTCTGTTGTTTTTTTTTTGTACATTTGATTGAGAAAAAGAAAGGAATGGGGAGAGAAAAGGTAACATATATAGGAAAAAAAGTGGAGGGAAGGGAGAAAAGGTAACAATTTAGAGTAGGGTAATCCGATGTGTTTTTTTCACCAGCCTTGTGATTGCGGCAACCAGGCATGTCAGTGGTGGGATCGGAGGGAATTTATTTTCAGCTAAAACCATCCAGTTTATATAAGAATGGGGTAAAAAATAGGATTATAATTAACGTTAACTTGTGTAAAAAATTGAAAAAAATGCCGCCTGTGTGGTCGAGTGGTCAACGTCGTTGGCTTCGGTAACGGAGGTCACGGGTTCGAATCCCAGTACGCAGCGGTGGATTAAGCACTTTGGAGGCCTCAGGCGCAATACATTTTGGAGGCTCTGTTTTTCGAACGACATAAAAGTGCTGCAAAACTCTTCGTGAATAATAATGAATTTTGAAAACTGAAATTAAAATATAAGAGTGATGCTATCTTTGAGGCCCCCAAGATTTGGAGGCCCAAAACGCGCGCCTCTTGTGCTTACGGGGTTATCCGCCACTGCCAGTACGGACAGTTTTATAAATTGATTTCTGTTCGAAGGCATGGATGTATGTGATGTTTTGAATTCCCCCCTTCCATCCTATCTTATGAACGGGGTGTATGGAGAGCGACTAGCTAACCACTAGTTCTGTCCTGGCCCTACCCTTCTACTCCTACTCTCTTTGGAAAAAAGAGGTTGAGCAACTGAGTAACAAGCAGTTCTCGTAGAAATACTTATGTTGAGATAAACTCCATTAGGAGTCCATAAAAAAAAAAGTTTTAAATTTAAAATGTATTTCTTTCGCTATGAGTATGACTGAATATTTTGGCTTTATTTTAAATATAATATAAATGCTCTATTTAATACGACCTAAAATTATTGTAGTTATCTAGCACAATGTAATTTATCTATTACATTATGAATATCATATTGCACAAGCTTAACTATACAATTTATCGACCAATAAAAACCGAAAAACAATGCAATTGTTTTGAAATAGATACAAATTAAAAACAATTGAGTTCTCAAATCAAACAGTGAACGCTGAGTTCAATCGACTGTTGAATGAAGTATGTGGTTCTGGATATTTCGTTCGTTAAAGCGGTAAATTTATTTAAGATACTCTCAGTTTATTGCCCACAATGTCTGTAAAACTTCCAGTTGTAATGTAAAGTAAATAAAAATGAATAAACAAAGAGGACAGGATGCAAGGAGAGGATTCGAAGTATTTTTAGCCTCATTGCGTCTGCAATAAATCGTTCAATGTAAAACGTCAAATAAGAATTGAAGCAAGTATTTACACGTGTTTGAAAGTGAAACACTCCGAAATTTATTTAACCCACAAATGAGTGGTTCAAAAATAAGCATCGAGTTTTTTTTATGTAGATGTATTAAAATTTCAGTTGATAGAAATTTAATACAAAATCTTCAAAAACATGCGGGTTGCAACAATGATTGATGATTTCAAAATATATTATACATTAAAATAAACACATTCTAAAAAATAGGTGAAGATTCAATATTCATTTATTTTATGTAATTCATTCCCATGAGCTTATCTTTTTCGCCAGAAATGGCTTTAAACTCAATGATATATTTATTTACTAAGCGTCAGTTTAAGTTCATCCGTGAACTTGAACGCCTGAAGATGCCGAATGATGTCGTTAGTGACAACATTTGTGAGAATGTACATAATTTGAACGATTCAAATTTAATATTGAAATTCCACCAAGCACCTTCAGCCGAAATCTTAAATTATAGTAAGATTCAGTTTTTTCACGACATAGTTGATTTGTTTATAATACGATGGTTTCAAAATTATACATTTCCGACATAAATAATTGAAATAATATTTACTGCAAGATAAGTTTATCAAAATCTGGATTCACCATCAATTCTTCCTCGTCATTTTTCTGAAGGTGTTCCGAAGTCCTCCATAATGCAAAAGCCAGGCCATACAGTAAAGTCACTGGATTAAGCACTTTGGAGGCCTCAGGCGCAATACATTTTGGAGGCTCTGTTTTTCGAACGACATAAAAGTGCTGCAAAACTCTTCGTGAATAATAATGAATTTTGAAAACTGAAATTAAAATATAAGAGTGATGCTATCTTTGAGGCCCCCAAGATTTGGAGGCCCAAAACGCGCGCCTCTTGTGCTTACGGGGTTATCCGCCACTGCCAGTACGGACAGTTTTATAAATTGATTTCTGTTCGAAGGCATGGATGTATGTGATGTTTTGAATTCCCCCCTTCCATCCTATCTTATGAACGGGGTGTATGGAGAGCGACTAGCTAACCACTAGTTCTGTCCTGGCCCTACCCTTCTACTCCTACTCTCTTTGGAAAAAAGAGGTTGAGCAACTGAGTAACAAGCAGTTCTCGTAGAAATACTTATGTTGAGATAAACTCCATTAGGAGTCCATAAAAAAAAAAGTTTTAAATTTAAAATGTATTTCTTTCGCTATGAGTATGACTGAATATTTTGGCTTTATTTTAAATATAATATAAATGCTCTATTTAATACGACCTAAAATTATTGTAGTTATCTAGCACAATGTAATTTATCTATTACATTATGAATATCATATTGCACAAGCTTAACTATACAATTTATCGACCAATAAAAACCGAAAAACAATGCAATTGTTTTGAAATAGATACAAATTAAAAACAATTGAGTTCTCAAATCAAACAGTGAACGCTGAGTTCAATCGACTGTTGAATGAAGTATGTGGTTCTGGATATTTCGTTCGTTAAAGCGGTAAATTTATTTAAGATACTCTCAGTTTATTGCCCACAATGTCTGTAAAACTTCCAGTTGTAATGTAAAGTAAATAAAAATGAATAAACAAAGAGGACAGGATGCAAGGAGAGGATTCGAAGTATTTTTAGCCTCATTGCGTCTGCAATAAATCGTTCAATGTAAAACGTCAAATAAGAATTGAAGCAAGTATTTACACGTGTTTGAAAGTGAAACACTCCGAAATTTATTTAACCCACAAATGAGTGGTTCAAAAATAAGCATCGAGTTTTTTTTATGTAGATGTATTAAAATTTCAGTTGATAGAAATTTAATACAAAATCTTCAAAAACATGCGGGTTGCAACAATGATTGATGATTTCAAAATATATTATACATTAAAATAAACACATTCTAAAAAATAGGTGAAGATTCAATATTCATTTATTTTATGTAAAAAAGTATACATTCTTTAGTCCAGGGACGCACAGCCCGAAGCACTTTTGACTTTTTTTTTCTTATAATTAATTTATAGTAAGTATTTATAAATCGATTTTATTATATTAATTCTAAAATATAACTTCTATACAATTAGCTTCAAGTTAACAAAGACAAAGATCGCATTACTTTTGGATTATTATTACTTCACACTTAAAATATTTTTTGTAAAAAAGTATTATAATTTTTTTTCTTGCGGCCTGATCCCCTTACATATTTTTTTATGCGATCCTTTAGAGGAAATAGGTTTGCATGCCTTAATGTATTTTACTATCTAAATTATGTGGAGATAGCGAAGTGGGCTTTCGGTATCCAAAATAATATATTATGAATGGGTTTAATCTTTATACTCCTTTCTCCACATATATTTCAGCTAGTAGGTATCAACATGAAGTTTCTGTCAGTTGAAGACTTTGAATGGGGAATACAATAAATAAAGCACCCCCCACGAACACTGAATTCGTGCGTGTTGAATTCAATTTGCGAAATGTTATTTAAGGGTTTATTTTGACTAGGCTAAACCTTAACTGACTTTCGGAAGTGACGGTTTGGGAGATTTTCTGCCGAAATTAGGTAAAACTATTTCCTTTATATATGAATGCTGAAAACGTAGAGATGTCATAATTAAATGACTGCTTATAAATAAACCTTATGCTTATGAACCTTTTTCTGTTCACAACGTGTGCCTTCATACAAAATTAAAATATTATGATAGTTACAGAAAATAAGACACCGTTCATTTAGGGGTTAACGTGAAGTTCAATTACTTAAAATTCATTGGTAAACCAGACGATGTTCTGGACTAAAATAAAACAAATAAATCGGATTCAAGTGTTAGTTATTGTGGTAAATACAAATAATATTAAATTCTAATTAGGACAAGAACTTTGACGTTATTTTATCACGGATATTTTTTAAAATAAATCTGATAAAATATGCACATATATCTGATTATTACTGTATAATATAATGGTTTATGATATAAAAGTTAAGTTTCAATTATGAGTTGCATTTACGTTTCTTATTGTAAAAAAATAAAGAAAACAAAGGCTTTCCATCGCATAACAATAAAAAGTAACTCAAGTGTAATGTTTCTTTTATATTATTATCGGTAGACTGACATGATATGTATTAAAGTTCTAAAATATCATAATAATAAAAATAATGGATGAAAGGATAGAAAAATTAAAGCGTCATTAAAAAATGATGTATACCACAATGCAAAATTTACACTTTTAAGGTACTGCCAATTATTGGTGAAAGGGCATTATAAAAACATTATTTTTGTATGTACTAATTGATTTATTTTATTAAAATCAGGATCGGTATCTCTCATCACGAGCATTAAGAGTTGATTTTTATTTTTTAATTATACATTACACGTCAATATATAATATAAAGAATTGCGAAACGGAGTTGAGTTAATAATACAGCCCTGGACCGCAACAATGATACACAAAGCGTTACCTCTACTTGCAGAGATCCAATCAATATATTATTTATTTATAATCTTTTAGATATTTAAAAGAACGAATAATCAATTAACAAATTAATATTTTTAATATTCGGTAGAGTGCAATTATTACAGAAAAAATATGACCAATTTCGTTTGGTGGTTTTGGGAATAGTGTTCGTTTTACTATTTTGGAGCCGGTCCTGATTAAAAAATAGCATTTAGGAAAAATACATAGTAGAATCCGGAAAGAACGACGGTCGAAAGAGGGCGATATTAACGTCGTACTAGCCGGACGTCGCACTAAATGGATATATGTACTTTCATAGTAATTTGTATGCAAAACAAACTTGAGGTTTTTCATCTACGTCGCTAAAAACGGTTAGTTGCTTTAAGCGGAGTCGTTATAAACGGATTATATTATATGTGTGTTTTCGTAGTATTTAAAAAAAAAACTGCACTATAGAACGCACGTAAATCAAATGGATGACACTATAGTATTGATGTCAATGCTAGACGACATAAGTACAATACCAGACACAATATAGACGGAATGTTTACACTGTGAATCGAAGGATACAAACGACTGTCATTTGAAAGGGACACTTATTTAAGACTGTACACTCACTTTGAAATTGAACAAAGACAGTATTTCAAATGCGAAGCGGAATTAATATGAAGAGACACGATTTAAAAGTACGAAATTCGGCCGGTTTTTGTGAGGACGCGGCTCGGTACGGCAGCGCGAGATGAATCTTGGCGTCGGCGTCTTTTTCGGGGGTAGGGCGTCGCGGCGTTGGCATGGCGACGGCGCAGTAGGGAACGGGGAAGGGGGACTGCGGATGAGCATTTCCCCTTCTTGGATTCCGTTTGATGTGAACGGTGCACTGGCACGCGATATCAGCAGATGCAATTTAAAACAGTGAGGAAGTAAATATTTACATATGTCTGCGTTTGGGCATGTACTTTTTTAGAATCTTGGTATGGAAATAGATTTCACATGCGATGTTCCAACTTTAATTCACTTACCGCTGACCATTTCATTTCAATCTTAATTAAATATTATAACTCCAGTTTTAATTTTTGTCTCATTCTTTTGTGATACAACTCCATGTAAGTGATTAATTAAAAACCACTGACAGTAGAAACATTTTTTTTCGGTTTTTAATATCCGTAAATCGCAGTCGGTCTCGTAGCCAAATGGTAAACACTCTTGTGCTTTTATCGTGTTCGGTTACACAATCAAAAGTTCAAGTTTTCGATTGGATTTTTTTTATTGATTTTATATTTATAAATTTGTTACAATGCTTCATGGCACCACTATTTTTGATACAGATAAAATTACTTTTTTAACCTTTTTTGTTTATCTAATGTTTTGTTTTAAAGAAATAATATTTTGAATTAAAACACCTTAAAGATCCTTTTAAGATAAAATACTGTTAACATTTGTTTTACGTGAAGAGAATTTTGTGACTACTAAAAGTACTATAAAAAAATGTATTGACAATAAACATCTTAAGGGAGATAACTATCGTAGTAAGATAGTAATTAAAACGTAGTTGCACAAAGGGTTACTACTATCAGCTCTTAGTTAAAAAATTCTGACCAGATCCTCAGTTAGGATTCTAAATGCTTCACAATCTACATTATTATCAGACATGGTTTTGAAAGACCCTTAAGATGAGTTATTGGTAAAATTTCCCTTAAGTTTTTTCTGGTTTGAGTTGGCTATCTTCTTGAAAGAAAAGGTTTGTGGGGCTCGCTTTAGTTCAACGGTCTTAAAGTAGTGTGCCGCTAACTTTTGACAAGTGCGTTGCCAAAAATGTATTGTTCATGCTATTTTGAATTCCGTGATAGTAAAAAGATGTTCTTGCATTACTTTTAATATATCAGCTTAATTTTGAAGCCATTAAAGACGATCTGCATTTTGACCGCTCACCTTCGATAAAAGACAGCACCACAAAAAGAATAATTCAATGTATATATATTAAATCGGCATCGTCAAGTGCTTACGACTCTGAAAAAGTTTAGAGACACTGCTGTAGTTCTGAAAAAAATCAGCTAGTTAATGGATATTCGATGTGTTTATGTTATTTGGACAGCAAGTGTTTATTAAATAAAGCATGGATTCGATGTTTTGACATATCACTGTGATTAAAACAAAACACGTTCCCACTGAAAAACAAAGCCATTAATAGTCTATGAGTCTTGAGAATGTATTCCATTTGAATGTATTCGTTTTTTTTTAATATTCGGATATGCGTATATAAATCGTTAACATTTCCAAACATAACTATAAGCTAAGCCAAAAAGAAAAATCGTTCGGCGTTACGTTGTATTTCAACCGCCCTAAACTATCTCCAATGCGGAATACAGCCTTAAGGCTGCAACTCATTCACCCCTTCTTTAAACCCTAAATGCATGGTGTTGTAGATATGCAAAATATTGTATTTTAATATTGTACTTTTAGTGAAATCTATTAATTCAAAAGGAATTTATATTAGTACGGGAACACAGGAAAGTAGTAGACTTTTTCTAAACAAAGTTTTATCTTCGTACTTATCTTTATACCATTATAAATTATTTTATAAAAAATCCCAGAGTGTAATTTTATTCGAATTTATTATTAGTCGCCAGTTAGTGGGTTTTCAAATTATTTTTAAGAGGTAATAAATATTTAAATTATACTCAATTTAATCCAATTGATTCAAATATTGTTTCTTTACGTGTAAATTCATTTAATTGCCAATTGTTTATAAACACCTTTGTAATTTTAATTTGTTTTGTATACGTAGCACTGTAATATATTATTCTCGTAGCAGTTGATAATGCTCGTCATGAGTGAAATCGGTCCTGATAATATTAAAATAATAGTGAAAACAGTGTTTTATTCATTGAATATAATGGCTTCCACCAATTATTGACAGTGAACACATTAAACGTGTATATTATAATAATTATAAGATAGGCCTTGCGTAGTTTTCTTTTAAATAAATATGATGTATTTTATGTCAATAATCTAACTAGGCCATCATAGCACTTGTGTACTATGTTTATTTTCTGTAAATAAATCAACACAGAGACGTTTGCAATATTTCATATTTATTTTCAGCTATGACTTCATTCCTTCGTTAATAAGTATTATGAATAATTTTATCCTCGACGACATTGCCACAATTATTGAAGCCGCAGAAAGCGATTTATTTATATGTACTTTAATTAAAAGAAATTTTCGATAAAGAAGGGTCATCCACCTACCCTTGTTAAAATGTTATCAATATAAACACCGACAGATAATTCCAGAAGAGTAATCAAAGATAACTATGTCCAATGTGGATAGAATTTTCGCACTAGAACTAAATTTATAATATAGAAAGAAATATTGGACACTTATATCGAATATTTTACTAATTTATATTTAAAAGAAACTTCATAATACAACAAAATATTTGATTTAATTTTGGCATTAATTTAAATAATTTAATATTGAGATATTTTCAAACATTTGTATATATTCACTTCATACATAAAATATTATAGTCAAAAAACCATTTGTTATTCGTAAGAATATCTCAAAGAGGCTGTGGTTCACTGAGAAGTTTGGGGTCAAAAATGACCAGATCCACTTTTGCTAAACAAATGATATTACACTTTCGTTAGACAGTTTTGATTATATGGTTATTTTTTGATCCTCAATTGCATGGAAACTAAGAGTTTTTTAGCCACGTTAAAAAAAATATTTTGTTATTTTGAATCAGTACTCCAATATTATAGCGATATCTCAGTTTTTCTCAAAACTGGATTTGGGCGTGTTTGATCCAAAGCTCTTAATATATTATGTGGTTTTTAGAAGCAGACTGATTTTAAATTAATTATTTTGCACATTTTTTTCCTAAAATAAATATTTTTTTATATTTTTAACGCATACATTGATGTACATATACTGACTACTGAACTACATATTTCATCTCGTTTTTTGTAACTATAGCAGTTTCACATCCAAATATTAAAGATTTTTTTAAATTGTAAATGAAAATATATTTTTAAAATGAAAACCGGATAACCATAAAGAAAAAGCCAGCTTTAGAATACACAGTTTTGCTAAAAACCTGTTTTTCAAATCCGGTATTTGAAAACCGACGAGCCCTAGTGGTAAGGATAAATCAATTTATTAATCTTAAAAAGATGAATATGTAATAAGTTAGCTAAACTATCCAAAAACTCTTTTTTTATAGAGAACATATATATTAAAATATCAACTCGTAATCGGCAGAAAAGCAAAAGCTACAATTCATAAATTTTACAAGAGGTCGTTTTTTAACTTTGTCTCGAAATAAGCTCGCAAAAAGAAACTTTAATTTATCAAATATTATTGACCGCATTTAAGGAATTATTTTTACGATTATATTACGAGCGGAAGTTAATAAGACTTTCTGTTGCGATTAAAACCTGACTATTCCTGTATAATTTCTGAATTATCGCTTACGCTATTCTGCCGATTACAGGTCAATATATTCATAAGCATCATTATTTTACTCAATAATAAACTGAGTTTGTTATATTATAACTAAAACATTCATTCATAAATTAAAAGAATAATTCATTTTTACGTGTGGTAAAACAATCATTTTTTTTCGATACATGATTATATTGTGTACATGCCCTATTATATTTATATTTCTTATGTATTGCATTGGAAGAAAAATATCAAAACCATTATGGAGATATAATATCACACAGAACACGTAATTTAAGTTTTCTATTTCACGCACGGCTTAAGTTCAGGAAATGAAAGTGGCTTGCCAAAAGTGGCGCTGTCATCGCCAATAATCGAGTGGATGTCGTTAAATCTCCAACCCCTATCTCTAACCACAAAACAACCCCAAGTATGTCTTTCGACGAAAAGACTTATATTGTCAGATTTCTATCTACTGCTTTTTTAGAAATACTAACAGAATTTAAGAAAAATTCTTTCGATAAATATTGAGCATTATTAATTTACTATGAAAAATATATATTTTGTAGCTACTACTGTTTGATGATAAAATTAATTGGTAAAATTTAACAGTAAATTTCTACAAAAGGGATCTGTATTCGATTACTTTATCTGGTTTCATCCCTCTCTATTCTAACCTTTACCGGAAAACACAATAATGAGCGGTGGCTTAATAAGTCTTCATACTGTCATCTTTCGCCACAGGGATAAAAACGATAAAAACATTCATAAGATTTTTGTAATTCCAACGGTTGAAAGTTAATATATAAAAATGTGTCAGGGTTTTAAGGCAGAATTATAAAAAGAACATACTATCAAAATAAAAGCTTTTTAAAAAACAGATTTTCCACACAGAATACAAAGTAGAATCCATGTTTATATTTTCTTTTATGTTTGCAAGTTAAACTTTATTATTGAAATAAATATGCCGAGTGTTCGGCGGGCGCCTTGGAGTTATAAATACATTTTTCACAGTAAAGTTTTCGATTAGATCACTTACCGTGGTTCTTCTGAGAATAGTTCCATTATTGTGGTCTCCTCTCCAGGAGTTGTGAGAATTGACAGTGGCGTGTGTCTGGGTCTGGTTGGGGGTGTCGATGTTGGGCCAAGAGGAGTCACCCGCGCGCCACTGCCTGTGGATCTGCCAACTGGTGTCTGAGAAACGCTCGGCGTCCTGAAAAGATAAGAAAGTTATGTCGTTATTGATCGTAATAAAAGAATGGTCACAACGAAAAACTTTAAAGACAACATTTTTTTACCCTGAATAATTTTTAATCATTTTTAAACACTTATATATTAATATAAAAATATTTATATTAATGACTTGTGTTCTTAGAGTCGACAAGTACTTTTTTTAAAAATTTGATAATATAGAGTCAATACGGGTAACTTTGGCCATTAGTTTAAAATAGGCCTACTTCAAGAAATAAGGTTTTAAATTATGCCGTCTAATGTTATGGTCATACCATTGCCACCTGTAAGTTTCTAAGCAAAGTAATGGTATTGTGTAGCCATTTGGAAGTAAACATATGAATTATAATGCATCGTATTTTTTATATTGTGAAATTTGAAATTTGTCAGTTGGGCATCTATGTATCATATTTCAAAAAAACTTCGATCAGTAATATTTTTAGTTTGTATTCCTACTCTATACAAAATGGGTTATATGTTTTTAGCCTACGGCTATGTACAAAATACATGAAGTCTTGGAGAAAAGTTGCAAAGACATTAACATTCTTGAGATTATAGTAATTATTGTGAATATTTGTGGCATGGGCCAAAGTTACCTGATATGGGGTGCAAACTTTGGCCAACACTGTTTTATCTGTATTTATATATCGAGCATATATGTAAGTATTTCCAAAAAAGTTTTGTGAACTGAATCTGAAAACGCTGATATTCATATTTATCCAATAATACCACACGTAATAGTAACGGCGATTAACCTTTTCACCGCGTATTACATCTATGCATGTCCTAGCGAACATGCCCTCAGCGCGTGTGACACGTATAGATGTCATGGAAAATTCAAACCTTATATAAGAGCTATATGTTGTGTTAAAATTGCATAACTTGGTTAAAAATATTACTAAATGTATATTTTACCAAATTCAATAGACGGCATTAGTCAAAAAAGATTCAATATAGGCTAAAATTAATTATTTCTGGAACACGCCGTGAACATACTTCACCAATGCAAGATTTTCAATAGTGTTAATAAGTGATCGAGTGCGGGTGAAATTGAAATTGTTCCGAGAATTTAATATTATAAGCATGGTATGGTGGTGGCGCAGTATTCTCAGTCGCGCGTGGCGGTATTTTGCAATATGGCGACGTCACGCCGCAATTGTATGAAGAATGATTATTGTTGAATTAAACCAAAAATGCAAGAAATATATTGTATTTTATTATTGAAAAAGTTACTTTGGGTGACAATTCACATATTTGATTAGTTAAAAAAATATTACAACCTATATTTATAGTTGAAAACGCGATAACAAAATCCGCAAAAAAGCAGCCGCGTACAGGACATGTTCGCTGAATTTGGTGACGCGGGCAAAGGGTTAATAAAAATATAAAAAACTTTATAAGCTGAGCCAAAGTTATAGTTGATAGTTAATATAAGCGTTACCATTTAATCCGCGACACATGGTAATTTGTTATAGAATAGACAGAGGAAATGCTAGAAAAATTAATGAGCATCGAGTAAGATTGTGTGTTACAAATTTATAATTGAATGCGGCCATCAATAATTATGTATTTCTTTGAGATTTACAAATCGTAGAAACTTTGACAGCACAGTATTTATTTTACATTTTATATATCAAATGGTTTATCATTCCAAAACATAACTGCTTCCATAGAGAGTTAAATCAGACGGCTACTCAATATTATAAATTAAATGTATACATAGTTACAAAATACAGATAGTGTGTTAAATAAAATAAATCGTTATATGGCTATAAAAACGTGTATTTAATTTAATGTTTTATACGTCGATTGATGTCGATAATAAAAACATTATCAATATGACAGTAATATGTTATAAAAACTCAACGCATAAAAGTTGTTTAAGCCAAGAAAGAAATCGATATGTATGATCCCGTATTTTGATTATTACTTCTACTAAATTCCGATGAACACCGTGAAACAGTAAAATGCTATTAATAATTATTACTAAACTTTAAAATGGAAGATATCCGTATGTATCCGTCAACCAAAAACACGCAAATGTCCGCTACCAATATGGAGCATATGGACTCCTAATGGAGTTAATCTCAACATAAGTATTTCTACGAGAACTGCTTGTTACTCAGTTGCTCAACCTCTCTTTTTCTAAAGAGAGTAGGAATATAAGGAAAGGGCTAAGACAGGACTAGTGGTCAGCTAATTGCTCTCGATACGCCTCGTTCATGGAATAGGATGGGTGGGAGGGGGGAATTCAAGACATCACATACATCCATGCCTTTGAACAGAAATTCATAAATCAATTGAAAAATCAATTTATAAAACTGCCCGTACTGGGATTCGAACCCGTGCCCTCTGTAGCGGTAGCCAAAGACGTTGACCACTCGACCACACAGGCGGCTAGACTAGGTACATACTTGTTTTTAGTTTAATAAGAAAGAATCTGAATCATAAATCCTGGCGGAGACACGTACATATTCAAGTTTTTTTTATTACACTATAAGATATTCATCACAATAAAAAATATACTACAAAACAATAACATTCATGTGTCACCTTTCGTAAAATATTTTCGCACGAACTTCTGAAAATGATTAAAATATATTTTACTTATATTAATGAAATGAAATAATTACAATTAAAAAAAATAAAATCATTTTAGTATAATGTGTACTATGAGCTGTATAACCTGTGGTAGTGAATTAGCCCGTTTCCGTTTTCGCCACCCCCACCAACTTCCGGGGGCGCGCATGTCGTTTCCGGAACTCTTCTCGCGCAATTTAAAATCTTGTCAAATCGACCGCCAATTTATGACGTGTTGTTATTACAAAACCTCACTGCACTGAAGTTAATTTTTACCGTGATCTCACTCCATTTGGAGTCAAATGGAGGAGAACATGTCATAATTTATTTAAATTTATTCACGCACACAAAACAAACATGTGATCTTAGAGCTTAGAAAATACACCGTTGTTTTTTTAAATATATTTAAAGATTAACTCTTATGGAATGTTAATCTGGCTCTTATTATTGTTCGATTATTTTACTTGCTTGAGTGTTTGCGCCTGAGGCCTTTAAAATAAAACAAATAAATATTTATATAATACATTTAAGTACGTTACAATTAAAAAAATATTGAATTCACTACAAAGTTCCTGTCTAAGAGTAACGAATATTTAGCACCAAAATAATATAAATTTATTATTTAATTACAACAATCAAATTACAGTGAAACGCAGATTTTCTCTGCCTGAAATTCATGCTTCCCGCTATTTTCTAGGGCAATTTCTGGAATCCCATTTCATTAAAATACAATTTACAACCGCGTTCATTTTATAATTTCCGCAATTGGCTACTGAAATATTTAAAAAAAAAGCAAATAAAATACACACATTATAAGATAAGTTGTGGATCTTAAACTTTCATATCAAGTGATTTTATTATAAGTGTTTTATATACAAAATAAATGTAATTCTATGCCCGAAATTTAAGTTTTTGTTTCATTTATATATTTGTGCTCTATTTTTGTCGCTGTCTACTAAAATATAAAATGTTTCACTGTGTACAAAAATAGTACATCTGTTATTCCTATACAAAATCTACAAAGATAGAGATCAGTTAATCCTTTTTATAACCCACCCTTCCGCAAACCTTCCCAGAAAATAAATAATATGTTATTAACTTAAATTAAACATTGTTACATAAGAATTTGATACTTTTTTTCAATAAGCACACATATAAACTAATTATAAAATATGTACTATTGTGTAATAGACGTAGACTCAGTTGCAAAATAAAAATAAGATGATTCCACAAATGATCGGGAGATTTTATCGATCCTAAATATTAGATTGAAACATATTGAAGTTTGATATTGATCTTACTGGCTCTTGAGCCTAATACTAGGTGATCTCGTATAAAGCTTTTATCACCATTCAAAAGAGGCTGGCTGAATATAATAACTTATTAAATCTAAGCTTAAATTAAGACGTCTTTAATAAAATTTGAAAATTTCTCTCATAATCTAGACCAGTGTCGAACTGTGTGCTGCGGCAATGGCAAAAATGTCAATTTTAAATAATGCCTATTCAAAAACAAATATTTGTCATGTAGGATTTCGGAAGCAAAACGGTAGCAAATCGAGGATTTCAAATTCCTCGGTGAGCTATAAAAATAGGAGTTTCAGAGATAATCTGCGGCATCTTGGAGTGCCGCGGTAATAGTTCCATTCATCAGTGTGCCGTAAAGTAAAAAAAGTTTGGCAGACACTGATCTAGACCAAAAATATTTAATAAAATAAAAACAATTGAATGAGTGTATTGGGTCATACAAAAACTTTACTTTGATTACGAAAAAAAATGATTGCGTGGCAAACTTCGTAGAGGTCTTGTAAATTAGGTTTTTTGTTTTTATTTAACGCAACCTTGAATAATTATAAAAAACACCTGGTACAAATTACGAAATTTTTGTTCAAAGCGGATTCATGTACCGCGAATTTGTTGATAATGAAATCGCGTGCTATTTTTATGATATTATATATTACGTGGTAAAAACGACATAGAAAATATATTTACTCAGGTTAGAGTGAGTGGCTGTACAAACAATACCAGAACAGGCATTTTTTGTGTGTTCATAATTAAAAGGGAGTACTTTTTCCTTCCATATATGATAGATTCATCCCTAACTGTCTATTAAAGTAGTGAAATCAACAGTTTTTTATTTACGTGGTAATCTTTGGACCAATATATTATATATCACCGTCGTTCGTTATTTTACCGCTCGGGAAAATAATTATACCATCCAAAAAAGCTTGCGTATATTATTATAATTTATTAGTTGTCGATTTATTCGCCTTTTTCATAGTATATTGGTAGTTGATGTCGGTATAACAAAATGTGGTAGTCTAACATTCAACGTCACTAATTTATTTTTGTTTGAAATAATATTTAATACCATATATCAATAAATTGGTATATGTAAGAAAATTGATAATGAATCTTATGATACATATGTAATCTGAATAAGATATTTAACAGTCAATCTAAGTTAGGTTTTGATAGCTTATTTATTAAAAAATAAGTTGTGCAAAAAATAAAATGTATCAATGAAAAATAATTTCGTCTAAGCTTTATTGATATATTTTTAAAAAATAAGCTTAGGGGTATATAGTATTATTTTTAAAACGTGTTTTTATTATGTGCCACCGAGAGGTGAAGTGAGCTAACTAATGTAAATTTTAACTTTAAATGGTAAAACTTTTTTTTTGGTCTTTTAAGAACAATCACTTGTTTTGGTGGATTGGATATTTTTATTTTACGAAGATAACACCATTGCAATGTGAATTAACTGAAGTTACTTCAGTATTACGATGTGTGGAATATTACAACGCGTCTATTATTTTTTTCTAAAATACCACTTGGCTCACTTCACTTCTAATGGGCCCAATTATTATTTTTTGTCTACCGGTCGCCCGCCGAGACACTTATAGTAGACCGCGATTAACGTTTACGAGAACGTGAAAATGTTTGCCTGCGGCGCACAAATTCTCACATCTCATGTGATAGTTAGGTTCAATCGCAAAGTTTATTTGTGAATTTATACAATCATATTTTAGATAAGAGATATCAAATAATTATACGTGCATAGTAACTATTTTAATTTTATCTATTTTACTCTCAATCGTCGGCACAAATTTCCGCAAGAAATTCGCAATATCATTGCATACTATTCCAACACTAGAAAACGATGACCTAACCTTGGTATTGTAAGTCTCAAGTGACTTTGTATTGATATAGTATCCTAGAGAAGAAGCATAATGTTAAATAACGCATCTTAATAATCAGATAACATTAACGAGTTGACGTGTTTATAGCGGCTGCATACTAATAGCATGACGTATGATTTATGCAGTCTTTGTATTTAGCTGTTTAAAAAAACAGACTTAATGGTATGATTATTATGTCAAACGAACAATAAATAACGTGCACGGAAATCCACGTATGTTCGCCGAACTTACAAAAACATAATACAACTTGAGGAGTAGTTGAAATTCTACACGAGACGTAATATTGACTGAAATTTCGTGGAATAATGCGACAGAAACCATACGTCAAATTTCAGTTCGAATAATTTGGTACGTAAAGAATGCTAAGGATTTGATAGCAAATCACGTGATATTTTGTTTTAGTTTACGCTTCTTCGAATATGTTTAAAATTATATATTATTTTTAATAGAAGAATAATTAAGAGGCTATCGATTATAAGGTTTTTTTGTAAACTGGTTTAAGTAGATATAGGTTGTCTTCAATAGCTTCCTATCGATAAGGATCAGTGAAATGTAGTGTATTTTAACATCAGTAGGGTATCCAATTCCGGGATCCCGCCCAACTCTGTGATCCCAAAATCCCGGGATTGCGACAGTACTAATCTCGGGATTAAGAAAATAAAACACGAAAGAGCTTAAAAAAAGATGTTGCGCTGTTATTTTTTGCTAATACGTAAATTCCTTGGAAAAAAGGTCCCACGCTGGTAATTTTGGAGAAATTTGCAAATTTCTGGGTTTTTGAAATTGATTGAAAAATCCCATGATTTCTCAATCCTCGATCCCAATTTATACACGATTTTATGTTGAGTGATCAATACCGGCATCCCAGAATTTAAAATTATCTATCCTGAAAACCCGGGATCAAAAAAAAGGTCCAGGGTTGGATACCCTAAACATCAGTGATAATTATCAAACAATTGAACATTTTAAATTGGTTTAGTAATAGTTTTAAATTATTCCTAAAAGAGCAAAAGCAAAACTTAGCTCATACTGAGTCAATCCTATTCGGAACGTGCCCAGGCCGGGAATTGACCCCGATATTTTTAAATCGTTGGGCAAGTTCGTTATGGACACGTTATATGTAGATAATTATTTTGCAGGAGTTAGCTTTTGATTTGACGATACTTATCAATACAAAAAATTACTAATAAATTATTGGATTTATTTTTGAATTCGCTCCGAAAAATTAAATATTCCGAATAATACCAATATATTTTACGATATTGTGGCAGTTTAAAGGGAATGTATTATAATGGCTGTTGTCACACTTTTTACAATGTTTATTACTACGCAATATTTTATTGCGTGTGGACCACTATAAACGCACATCATCCACAAACTGGCACTTAGCATAAATTTCCGCGGCAAAGGGCCAAATTAGTGTCACCTAGAAGACTAAAGGCCGGCAGATGGCCGCGGGTAATAATTCATCCGCTGATGATCACTACAACAGAGCGAAAGCGTAAACGGTTTCTTTAAATTACTATAATGTCCCAAAACGTGACGCGAACCAACACCGTCCGAAGCGTTCGGCGAGTCGCACAGACTGAAGCTGCGACTTGCGCTGAATTTTCATTCAAACGGCAATAATTGAGCACCTAGGGGCAAAAGTCATTCTCTTGCAAATTGCATCTTCTGACATATCAGTCAAATTTTGCAGAACAAAATCGTATTTTCTAAACTAAATAATATAAACATTCCGTTCGTTACATAATTATATTTTCTCGGGGTTATTGTTCAATCTCCCAATGATTTTTTCGCAGTTAGTTTTTTTATTTAACAAAATAAATGAACATTTTTTTATGATAATATGTTATTACAATAAATAATTTGTCTGCACGTTCCGTTCGATTGTTTTTTTTTAATAAATAAATTCCACACATTGTATTATTTACTGTTACACCACGATATATTAGAGAATGTTCAAACAATTTGGAAAACAATTTAATTGTATATATTAAGATGTTAAATAAGTGTAATTTTAAGAAACTAATAATATGGAAGGGCTTTCCTTAAATTTATTCATGCATATCCAACAGTTTGCAAATAGACCAACAACTTATCTTGCAATAAATAATGGTCATGCTATTATGATCTGATGTTATATTGGGATATTTTACATTACCATTTCACATGTATTAGTTTAGTTTAAACGAGCAAAGTATATAATATATTTATTGAAACCGTAAGTAAGTATATTATCACATTCATGGATCGTACGTTTTGAATAGTTAATCGAAGAAGATGACAAATAAAAATCATTCGATTGTGATCATTTATAACTGCTGCATTTGGGTAACAGCAAAATTGACATTGTCAAAATGTTTGAATCCCTCATGATTCAGACTCACTCAATTTCTGCTACGCCATTAGTTTCTCGTCAGATAGAATCCAGCTATAGAGCTTTCGAATCGGTCGTTTGACGTGTACATGAATCACGTTATTTTTGTACGAGACCGACTCTTTCCATCGAATCCGTCTATTTATTTGATTGGTGATGCAATCTAATAAATTCGTAGCCTGACAGCGGCGGCTCCTTTCGCTCGCTAATCGTCGATTTCCGTCTCATGCAGAGCCATTAAAAAGGTACAAATTATTGTCTCCGCTGCGGAAGACATCATCATTGAGCGCATGCTGTTCAACGTCACACAATCGTACTCTGACATTCGACCTTACGGCCTTGGAACCCACGGTGCTTACATCTTTTCGCGTAATTAGTTACGTATGAAATCAATCTACCGTGTAAATATGACGATGGCGAGGTTATGTGAATTGGGTTGACCTATTATTTCACATCCGATTTGTCATATTATAAAAATATCATCGGACTCAATCTTAAAATCGACAAAAGAATTTTATGACACTCACTCAAGTACATACTCATATTTCAATTATTCTAACCTTTTTCAGTGTTTAACAGTTATAAAAATGCTAACATATTTGACATTGTTAAATTTTAGATCATTATAAGATTACGTTACCTAAAGTTAACTAAAATATTATGCACGAAGAAACAACACGTAAACCTAGCAATTTTCTGTGTGCACGTTTAGCTTATCCCACTGTTAAGTGAGTATAATATGTACATAATTAAAGATGTGTATGCTTGTACAAATGATTATTTTTCATTTAATCAATTTACGTCATTCGTTCAAATCGCAACAAAGATTTATTACGAAAGCGAATGGAATACAATGGAAAAGACTGGTGCCCTCTGTTTGGAAAACTTTCATCCTCGATTTATAGATAAACCAAGCAGAGTCGGTTTTTTTTTAAATTTACTTTTATAACTTTTTAATATACATATTCAAGACAAATACATGTTGGAATAAATTTGAATTATGCCAAGAAGAGATATAAGGTTATGCCATACAGAACATATCGACTGTGAAAAGGAAAAAGGACGCGATCCTCAATTTTCCAAAACAGCTTTTTTCATTAATAAAAACAATAATCCTTTGTACTTCATTCCACTTTATTTAATATGTCAGGACCGGTTTCGCTCATTGCGAGCATTGTCAACATTGTCAGTTGACAATGCTCGCAATGAGCGAAACCGGTCCTGACATATTAAATAAAGTGGAATGAAGTACAAAGGATTATTGTTTTTATTAATATAATGCCTTTCCACCAAGTATTGACAGTGAACACCTTAAAAGTGACAGCTTTTTTCGATAATCACAATGTATGCAACTTGACACACATTCTATCAAAAGGATGGAAGCTGAAAATGCCGAATAAATATCTAAATTTAGCTTTTAAGTTTGAAAAAGATGACCTTGTAAAAAATTAAAACCAAGAAAAAACACTGAAATAAAGGTTTTTCCGAGACAATTTCTTTAATTAATATTAGCTTATGTCAATTAAACACCAGTTTAGAAGTCTCCGTTCACTTCAAGGTTGTGTATAATTCATAATTTGCATATATCACAAAATCATCAAAACACGTTTTTAGCGCCTTCTGTAAAATTTGATATGTGTGGGTTACGTCCTTTTTCCTTTCCACAGTCGATATAAATAATACAATTGTGCGCGATTATGCATATAACGTATACGATTCGCAGTTTTGCATATATCGTACACCATAATCAGTAGTGTAACTGCTATCCGACTTGTATGCCGGCACATTAAGGTGAAAGGCTGTAGAATTTTCTGTTATTCTAATAATATGTTTTCAGAATAAATAGTTCACACGTTATCGTCATCCATCATAATCAAATCGCGTTAACTGTTCATTGCGCACGTATTCTGCAATTCACCACGCCACTTGGCTTAATATATTGCTTCAACTCGTCATACATTGTGCTAAATGCCACTCATCGAAAAGCTAATATTGTGTTACTACCATGAACACACATCAGTGGCCCGTTTACACAGCTCGAGTAACACGGACGGCCGCAGGAGATAGTTATTTTTCTCGAATAATTCGATATGTAAAGTAACGTCAATGTAACAGTTCAAACATCAGCATGTGGTCGAAGTGTTCATTTTCCGTGTTACTTAACACAATATATTAATACAAACTGATGTTCAGTTTATTGCAAAACTTATATTCAGCAAGACGTTAATCCTAATCAATAAGGATAAAGTAGAGCCTTAATTAATAAAGCGCACATTCGAAGACGAATAATCGGGACTTTATGTGTGTTTTCAAATAATGTGTGTTTTCGGAAAATAATGCTTTTCTATTAATAAGAGGTTCCATGCCTTCCTCGTCATTGCTATAATCTCATAATGTATTTTTGTCATTCATTGTGCAGTTTTTCATTCGGAGAAATTTCTTTAATACAACGAACACTCCTCACCAGCAATAGTACGATTTATCAAGGTTCTACTGTACTCCGATATGAAATCATAAAGAAAAACTAGCACCTTCAATTTTAAACTATGTACATACATATTATTATTACAAATCGAGAAATTGATATTTTGAGTTAATAATGCAGAACTATTACAAATATAATTATTTACTTTCTCAAAGACTTTCACAAATCCAAATGTATTTTAGTGGCTGCTAAAAGAGGCTAATAATATATCGGTAGTTGTCTATTCCACTACTTAAAAAATGAACGTTTTAATAAGAATGCGCATTTTCGGTCACACAGTAAAAGATAATGAGAATAAATTAGTATATTATGTAACGGTAAAATGGCAAGCTATCAAAAAGTTAAGACTTTTTAAAATCCAATCGTTTTAGAATGCCATTACATATTTAACTTGTCAGGGGTACTAACTGTTTGGTGTGTTCTGTCCAGACACGTGTCCAATAAACAACAATTTTAAAGCTTGATTAGATTTCACAATACCATAATGCCCTTTTTATGGAATATGTTGATATTTGGCAGAATGACATTGACACAATTTGAATCTAAAAATTCCACATATATTATGGTATCAATGAAGGTCATAATATGTTAATATGAAACTCTATAAGTAAGTATCGCCAGTTAATAATAATAGTACAAAAAAGTCAAAAGAAATAAATAATATGAAAAGAATAGAGGAGACTGTTTGCATAGCCGATAGACTGCTTCAAACTGTAAAAAAATAATCTCAAAATTATTTTAATGAATGCCCGAATTTTCCGCTATAATGCATATCTTGTTAACATATAAACGAGAAATTATAGAGATAATTTGGTTTATTGGTAGATTTTATGATTATTGCATAAATATTTGTGCCTAATATATTATAATAAAAAACGTCATTTCAGACTAATCGTTTCAAAACGTATTCATTGTAGCTGTTTTTAGTGGCTTTGCTTTACTAACAACAGTTACTGGGATCACGACCTGGTAAAGTCAATATCTAATCCTCTGTTTTGTCAACTCAACAGAACAGATTGTTGATGTATTTTAAGGCTTTTTTTGTAGTACCGGTATTGTTGTATTCGTCCGGTTTTGCAATCCCTAATTCAAGATCAAACGAAATTATCACTCAACGTAAATTAACTTGAAACCAAAAGTTTTTAGTTAAAACGTAACACACTGGTTTGAATAGCAAGATGATGATAAAAGTGCAACAACTTTTAGCAAAATGCAAATTTTTATTTACATATTATTATAATATTTTATTATTATAATATAATACAAATATGCATTTATATAGTAAAAATCAAAGACAAACTAAGAAGAATACGTTATCAATTCAAAGTCTCAAAAAATCTAGGCGGTATTATATTACAATAAATTATGCTGTTGTTATCGATGGTAAAGATCTTTTTATTGCTAATGGCAACATCGAAAATTGCTGGAGATGTTGACAGCTGGTGATTGAATGTATTGGTCTAAAATGGATCAGCTACGCTGAGTAAATAAATAACTTTGTTATCAATGTTTTAAACAGACAAAAAAATTTGAAAAGAGATGTGTACGTATTATTAAAGTTTGCTCTTTTATGTCTAATGATAAAACGTGAATTTAAAACCGGAAGATTGAATTATTGGCATGGTCACACCGAATTATTGTTAACACAGATGTTTTAAAGATCTCTCGTGATACAAGTTTATTCAAAAGACGTATGAATTTGTCAACACAATAGCGAAGCTTTGAAAATTCCTTTTTAGCAGTAAAAATTTGAATTTAACATAAATAGTTTACAATACAACTAAATTAAATTTTATTATTTTATACACGGCATAAGATAGATCTACGGACTACAGTCACATGTATATGACGCCTACACTGTGACACTGCAGAAGTTGACCGGTCCGTTACATCTTACAACCACGCGCCCTATTAACCCAAAAAACCTGATCGTTCACTTTTGATCACACTATCACACCACATTGCAAATTTGTACACTCGTACGTGACGCGCGCGGCGCTAAAACAAACCGATATTTCACCAAATCCAAAACACGGAAGACAAACTCTGAATTTTTACATTTTGATTTCGTAGATAATCATTATAATTAGATCGACCGATCAGAATGAGTGTTTGGTGCTAATTTGGCGTGGGTCGAAACAGCGACGCACGCTGCGGCTCTTGGGCTACGACTGCGACATTCGGATGGCCAAATAAATTTTGTAAACAAACCGAAGGCAGAGGCGACGCCGCAAGACGATATTAAAAAATAAACGGAATAGAAGAGGGAGCCAGGCTGATCAATTTATGTCAATTGATCTTTTGTTTAGCTGACATCGAGGGAAATTGTTCGCAGAAATAAATTGAAACTTTTGTCATTGACCCAGAAGTTGGACGCAATGAATGAACGTTTGGTGTAAACATTGGATCGTTTTAAGACATGCTATTTCGTACAAAACTTTCAGAATTGCAAGAATGAACAATTATTAAGCATATGATAATATTATTTTAGAATTATTTTCATTATATACACTTTCACAAAAATGAATCTTGGTCGAACACGACCCGGGTTTCGCCTCTCGGCATCTTCAGTCCGAGTGCATTCGGGCGAAACCCGGGTCGTGTTCGACCAAGATTTTCGTGGAATTGTACATAATGAAAATAATTCTAAATTAACGTTGAATTTCCACCAAGCACCTTCAGTCGGAATTTTAAATGATATTATTATGTTGCAAATTAATATATTTATAATTGCAATGGTGACTTCGTATAAAATTTTCTTTACTGGTGATAGTTTAATAATTTTACTGAACTGTTTGTTAGTCAGTCCCATGCTTTCGAACAGAAATCGATCGGAAAATGCTGTTCGTACTGGTACTCGGACTCGTGAGATCCGGCACGGTAGCCCACAACGCTAACCGCTGTGCCATCTGCGTTCCGAAAAAAAATATCAAACAAAATGATATATCGTGAAGATGGCGTTAAATAATTATAACTACAATTTTAGTTGTATAGGAATTTATTTGGTGGCACTATATTTTAAGTATATAGTTCTATATTTTTTCCAATGTATTGTTGATAGATATTTTGGCTTCGTACTAATTGTATTTCTGACGATGTTTCGAAGCCAAAACAACTATAAATACATAATTATTGTAAGACAAAAAAACTTTGCAATTTTAGTACAGTTTATTCGCATTTTTGTTTCACCAATTATGTTTAAACGTTCTTCTATAACATTTGAATACTAGTAAAAAAAAAGGCGCTCGTGTTTGGTAAATTATCAATTTTAAACTGCGCTACAATAAACATTCATAGATTTATAAAATAACGGACACTTCCTCAAATGCTGATAAAATCGTTTTGAGACATCAATTTCAAAATAAAACACTGTCTTTAAATATACAACACTCTAATCCCAGACCTTCCTGGCCGTTGATACAATAACCCATCCGAGTACACCAGAGCGTTAAATTAAGCATTTGAGGGTATTCCCACTGGAAATCCGTTTAATTAAACAAAGGTGTACTTTGGATTCGTAGTTAGTGTCTCGTTTACTTAAAATTAACTATATAACCCACCTATTTGATAAAATAACAATTCAAAATTCGGTACAGATCCCATAACAGCATTTTCCAAAGGAACTGTTAGTTTCTCGTTGGAGAGATGAATAATTTCATATAAACAAATTATTTGCCTTTCAAAAATGGTTTTTTTGTACAAATTTATTATCTATTACGTTATTTATCATTCGAAATATAAATAATTATTGAAAAAATATGCAGCAATGATAAATCTTAGTTTAAATTGAATATTTTTTTTCAATTTAAATAATTTGCAAAGTTGATTGTTTTTAATGACCCCACAAATACTTAAAAAATACAAAATCAAAATATGTATTTATTTAAAAAATATATATATATACCACAGTTTATGCTGGCAGTGGGTTAGTGAAAACAACCAAAAAGGCAACTCTAAATAATCCAATATACACCAAATTCACTTTTCGCAATGGTTTTTTTGCACGGTTTCGTGTAATGTATCTTTAATTTCTCTATAAACAATTCATTTTTTTTTTTACTTTTTTTTTGCACGGCTTTTTAGCATGGAACGTATCCCCTGTGAAAAAAGAGAATTGGGTGTATGTGTAAAAACAAAAGGTCCACATAAATGTGATGTCAATTACTTTAAGGGGCTTCCAAGAGGGCTTTAATAAAATGTGTATTTTTTTTTATGATGTCCGTTCCCAATGTGGAGCATATGGACTCCTAGTGGAGTTTATCTCAACAGAAGTGTTTCTACGAGAACTGCTTGTTACTCAGTTGCTCAACCTCTCTTTTTCCAAAGAGTGTAGGGAATAGAAGGAAAGGGCTAGGACAGGACTAGTGGTTAGCTAATCGCTCTCGATATGCCCCGTTCATAGGTTACGATGGGTGGGAGGGGGGTATTCAAGACATCACATACATCCATGCCTTTGAACATAAATTCATAAATCGATTAAAAAATCAATTTATAAAACTGCCCGTACTGGGATTTGAACCCGCGACCTCCGTAGCGGTAGCCAACGACGTTGACCACTCGACCACACAGGCGACAGTGTAAATAATAAAGACTAAAAATAAAATCTAACATTACGACATTAGTTATGTTTGTTTTTGAAGAAAGAAATGCTTTAAAAAATATAAAAAACAATTTGGACAGATGGAAGATGAAGGGGAGGAGCGGGGATAAAAAAAATATCCAAAGTCCTCAGTCATTTTCAGAAGATATTTTAGCCCAAGTCTGAGCCCGACACTGTGTAAAGGCTTCCCCTTTTTAGCGCAGATTAGAATGCCGCAGCGTGTGAATTGAAACACGTCCATTGTTTTAACCTTTACTGACTATCGCTCTCATCGGGTAGCGCCGCGACGCCCTAATTTAATAACAGGCGTTAGACGTTATATATCCCAAGTTGAATTGTAGATAATATAAAATATAAAATATTTAATTTTATTCTTTAAAACATGGATCCATCTCAAACGTTTTTTTCAATATTCATTTGATTTATCTATTTTGAAGAGAGAGTAAGGATAAAAAGGTGTAGTTATAAAAAGACAGGTAGTAATGTAGGTAATCGCTTCCGCTACACAGCATTTTTAGAATCAAATAAGTGGGAGGAAATGTACACATGACAAACACCCATGCTTTTAAACACAAATGCCTAAGCCGGTTGCAAAATCAATTTACATAATTGTTCGAAACGGAATTATAACCAGTGGAAACAGTAAAGCAATATGCCTTTTTATAGGGAAACGGAAAATATTAGAAAGTTTTACAAAAAAAAGCAAACCCTTTAAATTAACGACACGAATATTACTTTATCTCGATTTATAATGAATAATATTATATTATGTTCTCCGGAAAACAATGAATCGCTTTCGCAGAGCTGGTGCGAGAAATTGAAACCTAAACAGAGAAAATGAAAAATAAACAAGCCATGTTGAAACGTGACGAACTCGTTGAATAATTGGCATTGTACACGGATTGTGTGTGTGTATGTACGATTTCTACGTCATAATACTTTTATTGCTGCGCTATATTTGCATATCAAATTTAATACAAGCAACACCGTTGTTTCTCATGTTATTTATTTTGGATTTCAGCAATACAATACGTGAGAGTGAAATATAACAATTACATAATAATATATTGTATTATTCTACCATATCCAGAGCTACGACTACAATAACTCTTGTACCGTCAATTCATACAAAAGAAACGTTTCATATTATTAATTTCGGGCGATTTTACTGCTGTTCGATTTATCAATAATGCGGCGCACAAGAAGAATAAATTGGTCGACCTGTGAAATTAACATCGAATAGCAATAAAATAAGAAAACGTTGCTCTATTATTCTAAATACGTATTTGAATAATTGTATCGTCTACAATGTAATACTAACTATGTAATATATCTTTTCTTTCGAAAAAGTTAATTAAAACTAGATTACCTTGAAAAATTCAATTGTATTCAGAGAGAAATGTAACGAAATTATCAGTTATTATTGATCCGATTCTGGATTAAGACTTTTTCGTTTGTATGTAATGGTTTCTCTTCCACAAGTTCGACTATCGCTTCCAAAGCACAGCAGCACGAGTCGTTTTTAAAACTAACCGCTTGTAAAAATTAACTATGTGTTGAATTTTTATTCATGAATAAATTAAAATGTATTAAATTCCCATAGAAAGTCATATCAAGTCAATTCCACTTTCATTCAATAATAATTAAGGTCGATCAATCGTCCAACTAAAATATGCTGTAAAAAAAACACAATTCCCAAATAACACGGTTCAAACAAGTGTCGATTATTTATTAAACTGTTTTATTCGCTTTAATACAGTTTTTAAAAAATAATAAATAAAAATATGTGTGTCAAAGAAAAATGCGTTTCACTGTTGCCTTTATGTTTAAAATTACGTTAACCTAACAAAATAAATGACATTAATATTATGAAGATGTCTCTCTATTAAATATTTACATTAAGTTTGATAGCATTTTTTCTCTAGTGAAAAACAATAGTAAAAGAGCACGGTTATTGTCAAGCAGCGGGCACTGAATGTATACATACAATATTTTAAATAAAATTTAAATTCAAAATGATGTAAATTTATTACTTTTTTATGTATGCATCTGTGTAACTTATAAGAATATTTTTATGTACAAATAAATAAAAAAAAAGATTTATTTTTTAATTCATGAATCTATCACTTTTGTGTGCGACTGGGTAACAAACAATTTTCGTAAAAAAAAAACTTCTAGTAAGATACCTCCATTAAGAGGCTTTATGCTCCACATTGGGAGCGGATATAGATTTAAATATATTTATATATGTTTTAACAAAGTTAATGTACAGTTCACTTATATCATTAATTACTAATGTATCAATTGCATGTTGTATTTTCAGCACACGAAAGAACTATAAAATTGTTCATTACGAAACATGATCATTGTAATATAGTTCAATTGTAATAATTTAGGAACAAAATCTACTGTATGTATATCGTATAGCAAACGTTCAATAAACCATTTGCGCTTTAGGCAATTGGATAAACACCGTTTAATCAATCCATTGACCAATCAACAGAAATTATGTCGAGCATTTATTTACAGTTATGTATGAAACGTCTAAACCCCAATTGCTATCATGCCATTGTTGGCATGCGTAGAGAAAAATTCATTCAGGTAATAAAAAAATAAAAATAGACAATAATTATTTTACCGCATTGTAAAATAAATGATTTCATTTGTGGTAAAGTGAAGCAACTAATTTGGATACTTTTTTATTATCGTTAATGCAATTTTATATAAAAATACTTTCGATAGATAACAAGTACGATAATAATAATACGTAATATCTACGTATTAATTATCGTGATTTATGGTGATTGGAAATATGCAATTTAAAACGTGCCCAAGAACACGTATTATCATTAGTATCCTAACAATATTGACAATAATCCCAAATGCTTGGCGGCTGTGTGAAAACGTTCCATAAATTTTATTTGACCGTAAAAGTTAAGAAATAAAATAATGAGCTGGAAGGATATAATAATTATAGTATAAAAAAGCAAACGGGTTACGTTCTGCTCATTTTTCCTTCCGATAAGATAGATTCCGTCACCCTGGAAGAAAAACTGCGCGCAGCTATGGAAGCAGGGATGACTTGGAGGAAGTGAAGAGATTGACGGGGATGAAGAGCAACGTTCCTTTTAATAATTATATTTTGTGCGGAATATCAACTTCTTTTTAGAGTTAATTTTTATAAAAAAAACAACAAGTATGAAGGTCACTGACCTACCCACTGACGCTTGATAAATCAATTCGTCATATCAGGCTGTTAAAATAACTCTAGGTATCAATGAATTTTATGAAAATTGTCAAATATTCTAACCCGATAGATTCGTGCTTTATCCCATTCGAGTCCAGTCAGTCAACCCATTATTTGCATATTTCTTTAAAACATAACACTCACCCTATTATGTATTTGTCCTGGCAACAAAAAGATGACTTAAAATTTAGTAAAACTTTGGTAAATCAAACCTTTTTCACAATATTTCTATGTGTTGTATGTGCAGGGGATGGAAAAATATGTGCGGTCGCATTGAAAAAAAATTAAAAAGGTAGACTGTTAGGTATGTGACTAGGTTTTACTGAAATATTTTACTAAGTCCTGGATTAGAAGTAATGGGAGAAATTATTTACCGTTTACCCTATTTCACTCATATCGCATAAAAATGGTCTAAAAATTAAACAATTTTCAATCCAGCGGTGGGCTGCCTGTTCATTCGCATTATAACGCTATAAGACACCACTAGAATTGTTTTTGTCCTCAATATCTTTGAGGAAGATTAATAAGGAAAGAAGAAAAGACGTTTCCATCCATGCCACCCTCACCTTTATACTAAACATGACCATTTTTGGCGACGTCTTTGTATTAGGTTGAATTAATTAATTAATTAGGTGTGCTAAAATTCTAAATTCAATACATTACAAAAACTCAAAACTGATAAAAGTTGAAATACGTGTTTGTAAATTAACGACGATATGGCTTAAAAAGACGAGCATATTATTCTTCTAATAAATCATTCAATTAAATGTTGTCATTTAGTAATCATAATTTTGTATACATATTATTAACTTATCGTTGGTACTCTTGATATACTGAACGCAGTTGTGTACCAGGTATTGTAGCTGGTGTTAGTGAGTACAACGTTCAGTGCAATCTGTAATAACGAAGTGAAATGTTAGACATTTTGTCGTTGATTAGATATAGCGCTATGTGATTTTTTATCAGTATGAAAATGAAGTTGAGCCTGCTAATCCTACACTTTTCTGTCTATTGTCAAATATGTAAATCTGTAATTTTTGTGATGCCATGCAATTTATCGGTGAAATCATAATCCGATTTGTCGTAAAAATGTCGTAATGGGTTTCCCTTCGTATAAATATCAATTTTGAACTTTGAATACATGCGGATTGTGTATTCAGATAGTAAGCACTAGTCTTGTCCTACACTATTTTTTCTATCTCTACTCTTTTCTAAGGAGAGAGGTTTGGCGACTGAGTAACAGGCAGTTTTAGTAGAAAAACTTATAGTCAAAAATCATCCAATTGGAAGTCTTATGGTCGACATTGGGAGTGGACATGGATTTAAATCCCTTCCTACCCGTTGTCCAGCTATTTTCATAAGCTTCTTTACTAAAATTCATAAAAATAAGTGTTGAGTATCAGGCTAATAATAAAGATATTGTTTCAATACCTTATATGTACATGAGGAGCAAACATTCAAAAAGTGTTTTGTCACACAAATACAAAGCTTGGAAAATGATGATTTAAGTGTTGCAAAAGTGACGGTTTGTATGAATGTGTCAACTTTATGATTTAATTTTAATATGAAAAAAAACCTTTTTGAACACTAATTTTGATTTCCATTCATAGGTTTTATTATGGGCTATCAGAATTGATATAAAACGCCATTTTTCAAAATTTGTGACAAAACACTTTTTGAATGTTTGCTCCTCACATATGAATTTCTGCATGCCATATCTTTTTTTGTTGGATAGTGCCTATTTTATTTCCTGTGTGTAATTTATAATTGAAATTCCAGTAAAAGTCAAAATGCTTTAAGCTGGGAGAGAAATTATGTATCGTGAAAAATTGTAACATAGCAAACATTACGTCGGAGTGAAATAAACAAACAGATACCTGCATATCATGTGGCCATTTTGTATTTGTTATAGTATTCAGACTTTCAATTTCCATTCAAATGTTCATACATGAAATAAATTATGTAAATTTTAACGATTCCATACGAAGATGTTGTTTTTATTATCAGCACTGTGAACGCGAATTGCATTGCAAATAAAATGAGACGAAGATGAATGGTGATGCAATAACAATTCATTGTAACATGATTTAAATGTCATACAAAAGGTCCTATACGAAGAACGATTACACATACGCCATTAACTGTCATCTTATAATGTTTTAGTCAAGTTATTTTTGGGCTATAATCGTTATATACAGTGCCTTTTCATTCTTTCATACCCGTTCTCAATGTGGAAGATATGGCTTCCCAATGAAGGTATTTCAATAAAGTTTTTTACGAGAACTGATTGTAAGTCAGTTTCTCAACCTAAATTTTTAAAGTAGAGTAAGGATATAAAGATAAGGCTAGGAGAGGACTAGTGGTTAACTAATCGCTTTCGCTTTGCCTTCTTAATTTTAGGATTGTAATAGTGGTGGGATATATATCACATTTAATGGAAAATATATTTTTTTTGTTTCGATTATTGATTTGAAACATTAGAAGTGCCGAGAAGAATGTGCTGGAACGCCGTTTTACCGCGTTACATGGGAAAAAAGCACTGATTGGCACATCTACTTTGCACAGGGCGGAGGTAAGATACAAACACTAATTACAAATTTCATATTTGAAGAAGGATATTCAAAATAGTAAATAGTACATGCATATAAAACAGTGGCATATATTTATTAATATTTATGTTATCACCAAATATTTACTTTTGTTTGTTTATGACTATATGATGAAATTTCTTATCTAGACTCGCTATGGAAAATATATATATTATATAATGTTATTGCGGTAGTGAGGTTAAAATATTCTCCCTAAAACAGGCATGGGCAACCTTTCCTAGGTCTGGGGCCAAATTATCATTCTGTCTCCGAGTTAAGGGCCGTACCAAATTTTAAGCATAATAAAGTAATATTAAATTAAATAAAACACGTTGCTATTTCTTAAATGGTGATGATCATGAACTAGTAGAGTGGATCCACTGCAAGTACCCGTGTCATCTCCATTATTTGATCCCTTCCTCGAACTATTAATTTCTTTCTCTAATACTTCACCGAGATGAATCAGGGCCGGACAAAATAGCTCGGCGGGCCGGTGGTTTTCCATATATGCCCTAAAGCGACACTGTTTACAATGTCAGATACACATGGGTTAACATGAGATTACAAATATTGTTAATTTAAAACGTTACTTATTTTCATCCACCTCAATCATACTTCGAAAAAATGTTCGATGGTTATTTTTATACGCTCATGTTTATATTTTGTGTCACTGTGTTTTCAAAAACATGTGCCAAAATTCAATGTAGATTTTTAAAATTTTGATCGGATTGTTTTTAATTATTAAATATTTGAATCGTTTTACAATATTCTATTAATAGCTGCACGAATTTGTTATACAGATTTTGACGACGAAAACCGATGTGTCGAAAGTCTAACAACGACCACTTAAAATATAACAAAATGATGGATACAAGTAAGTGGCATAGTGTTACCGCACACCACAGCTGATACGAGAAAAGTCGATGACGACATTTCGTATTGTCCACATAACTCAATGCATACAAAGCAGGAACATTTTAAACAGACTTTAGTATGAATATTATTATAATAATAATAAAAGATTTGCCTTGAGAGATGTGATAGGAAACGAAAATGTAGCCAGACTTTAATTTATGAATTGATTTTAAGTCTACCATTAAGAATTAATGGTGAATCACGTTTATTCTTGGCGACTGTATAGAAGAACCGGAATCGTTTATTAGACGAATTGAAAACGCTGTTCGTAAAATCGCTTGATGAATATTTATAAGAAAACAAACAATAAAATTGCGTGATACGAACAAGATTCTAATAACCTCATGCCAAATAAATAAGAATCATTTAGTATGCATATATAAATATTGTATATGTATATAATATAAATATAGTAGACGTAATTAAGCCGCTAGTAATCATCATAATTTCATATTGGCGGTATTATTGCGGAAATAGTGGTCCGGTAATATTGTTGCGGCCATATTTATGGGCAATGTGTGTCGGCTCGGTATCATTGGTGTTGCCGATAATTTAGTTAAATAAATTATTATAACTAAATTTTAGTGCCTTCACTTGAAATGAGATACAACAAAATGGCCGACAGCCGCTGTTAGTTTGACAGCTGTCACTTTTTCAATAAACTAATTTGAGGTATAGTGCCGTGTGTTGCTAGGTAATTGACGACCACAAATGTTCGGCATATTGCCGTAGAAAAATACTGATCGACAGGTTTCTTAACAGTTTCAAGCAATCTTCCTGTAACACGGTGTGAAAATTGTAACAGTACTTCTAAAACAGGTTATTATGAAAACACAGTTTCCATATAGCACGATAACATAAATTGGACTTCCCTTTTATATCACAGCAAGCGACAATTATTATCCAACAACGATTGATTTTTCAAAATATCCATACTTATTTTGCTTTTAATCTATGTAAAACTATAGAACAATATATTATATGACTTGGCGTCGTGTAACACGAAAGGAGTTTACCTGTTTTTTTTCGCTTGTAAGTTTCTCTTTAAATGGTTTTTCGATATTAGTCGCCGTGTATAATAGGGTTACTAGTATTTATGAATCGATCATAATAAGGGTTGTCAGAAGTCAAACCGGGACATTCGTCCAATTTGCCGATCAGCGTGACTCTTTTTTTATTTTTTTTAATCTCTTCCAAGGCTTTTGAATCCAAAAACCCAGGAATTTACCGATTTGCCCAAAATACCAGCGTGACTCGTTTTTTTAGCTCTTCCGAGACTTCCGAATCCAAAAACCCAGGAATTTACCAATGTAATCAAAATACCAACATGACTCGTTTTTTTAGCTCTTTCAAGTCTTTCGAGTCCAATATCCAATTTCCCCAAATAATCAGCGTGAGTCGTAATCCGGGACATTTGGGCGTCCCGAGAGGTTTGTTCGGGACACCGAGACACGAGACTCAACACCGGAGACGTCTGACAACCCTAATCATAATATGCAATTTTATTTATCATCAACAAACTTTAAATATTTAGTCAATTACCAAATAATCAGATGCCTTTCAAATTATAGATAGCACATAAAATAAAATTTTGATTGCTTATCTCTGTATTGTGGTTGCAGTTTTGTTATCTTTTGCATTCAATAATACGATTTACCGCGGAAATTATCTGTTTAAAATAACATGTGTCGAGCAACGCCTCCTCCTTTATGGCTAACGGTTCGATGAATTGACGCTAACAATCATTTATTATCGATTCCACATTTGCGCCACGCGATAAAATCGCCTGCGCCTTCTGGCTAGTATATGGTGCACTGCGTAGGAGTGCCCGCAAATTATTTGTAAATGGATATTGTATAATAGATACCAGATGATGTTATGCACCTACGCTGGAATTTTGCTCAATGAAAACTAACTGTTCTTCAGGTCTTTGACTGACCCAACACCAACCATACGAACCAGTATTTACAAAACAGGATTATCCAAATTAGTCAGCGATTAAAAATGTTCTACATTACTGGACGCTTTAGATTCGACAGAATTTGATGAGGACATTTTTATAACGTTTTATTTAATTGCAGAATGTTGATTTAAATCCAAATAATAAAAACATATTTCGTTATAACACGGTTCCTCAGAGATTCTCCATCTCCCGCCAGACTCTCCGCTTTCTCCCAAGTCATCCCAGCGTCCCTTAGTACAGTGGTCGGCAAACTTATTCGCCAAAGAGCCAAATAAGAACATTACAAACAATTTAAAAAAATATTGGGAGCCAAATCTGTCTATTAATGTCCGCACTTAAGGGGCCAAAGAGCCGCACTTTGCCGATCAATGCCTTAGTACATCCTGTGGATGGCCTTCCACGACGACGGGATCCATCCGGTTGGTAGAAGATAGTCTTGGTTAAGACTCTCTTTGGGCATTCACAGCACATGTTTGATTGCCAGCTTAATTGTCGCTTTTTTTTTATTTTTTACGTAGTAAGGCGATGGTGAGTCCACTCTCTTATCTCCGTGTTCCTGACAAAGTCAGACCACCGTTCCCCTAGATTCGCCACAGGCATTTGTTTTCAGAACACAATATACGGCCACTCTGTGCTTTCGTAATGTACAATGAATCGCAACATTATACAAACTATTTTTGAGACCCATAAAATTCGGAGGCACCAAGTGCGTAACTCATTTGCTTATAAGATAATCCGCCACTGACTGTTGTCATACTACAATAATTATCGCAAAACCGTATGACTATTAATCTCTTCGCTTGATGATAAATTAAAAACTACAACATTACATTTATGTTTCGCTGTCATCGTTGCTTCGGGCGAGCACGACAACTTCAATAAAATAATTATTGATGATGATGTCATTTAATAAAATGACTAAATGATAGATTACCGAGTTGGGAGTAGTGAACGACTATAACGCGAAATTGCAGTTCGCCATTCAAAGTACAGAGTTTCCAGATATAATCGACGAGTTTTCTCGTATAATCAATGCAGTTTAAAGATTACCTCTCGTACTATTAATATACCTTATTAGGTTCAATTTAACTCGCAAAGTGTACATACGGGAAGCGCTACCGGACAGCTTAGCGCCGAGGTCAATCGTTTCCGTCGTAAAAATGTTTTTTGTCTTTCAATTTTGTAAAATATAAGCTACAGAATAAAAACTATATAAGTTCACTACTGGTCCTATTAGAAAAAAGCAAGTAATGGATATAGTTTGAGGAAGAATTTGACTTTAGATGAAAGCTGGTACATAGAGCTTTTCAGTTTTCTTTTGAAACCACGGAATATCGAGATTTTCAGTGTTGTATTAATAATAAAGTAGATCATCTACTTTAGCTAGCATTCAACGTGAGTCGAGGAATACTTAATATATGATTAATGCAATGGTTTTCAAACTTTATATAAGTACGCCTCTCTTAAAAGGAAAAATAATTTTCGCACCTTCCCACCCTTTATTTTTACACAATTTACAAATTAAATTTTAATTTCAATTATAATAATACAAAATTTATATTTTTTTAAAACCACATATATATTATATTCTTTCCAAAACTGCATAAAAGATTTTCCATTCTGCCAATCAGTTGCCATTTCAGCGTTTCTAATTGTTGTGCGAATCATTTTTCGATTAATTTGCCTCTTTTCTTTGAAATGATCGTGGATTACTTGGCAGCATATTTTTCTACGCTTTTCATAGTTCTAACTAGGGAATCTAATCCCGAGCCAAAATGTTGATCCGGGATTTCGGGATTAGAATTTTTCGATCCCGGGATCAGTACATTTTTTAAGAAATAAAAATTTATAGTATTGATGAAAAAAAATAAATCTATATTAAATAACCAGCTGTAAGCTGCCGATACGTTACCAAAAAGCTCTCTTAATCTCAGTTATTTGCGATGTAGAGGTGAATGAGTGGATTTTTTAATAACTCGTAAAAAAATATGCGAAATAATTATTAAACTAACTTAATATGAATACATTATGTAAAAATACAAAATATAACTAAAAATGATTAATTTCGATAGCTGAAAAAAGCAATTACCTACCTCAGACTGCAAGAATGAAGATTTCTAAAATTTTCGTCTATATAGATACATTATTAATAATTTTATTGGAGTAAATAGAAGTAATTTAAATATTAAAATATTCCCAGCGTACCAGAGCATCGATTGTTTCGCCATTTAGTCAAAGGTTTCGGTTTACAGTACAAACACTGGCATTGATATCTGGTAACATTCATTGATGTAGAGAACAAAGCGAAAAATAAATTGAAATAATATTGAAATGTGAAGCTTAATAATAACAAACAATAAATATTGTCGACAAATGCATTCAAATACAGTACACGTGCGGATAATACATTGAAGAAATTTAATATGATGATTGTATCAAGATACCTATTCGGCTGCGACTCTCTCTTATCACAAACTCTTATCGCAAAGATAAAGTCTTAATAATAAAATTCGGCCTCGTTTATTGCATATGCTTCAACTGCCGACTTGAAAACCAACACGTTTCTGTTTAAAACACAATCCCGAAATATTCGGGATTATGTCTTCTAATCGAGAAATAAATATATCGAAAACTGTACGGGATTGGATTCCCTAGTTCTAACATAATATCTACGTTGCCAATCAGTTGTAATTTTCGATAATTTTAACTGGGTATATTTTATTTATTCACATGGCAATAAATTATTAAGAAAATAAAATATTTAATAAGCGATGTTCCAAATTTGAAACGTTCTAATAAAAATGTTCAATGTTCAATGTTCTATGTATTATGTATTATGCACTGCATAAATAATCTGTAAAAACATGTTATCAAATTCAAAGTGAAATCGTTTTAATTCCGTATTATTGTGTTATTATTTTGACCAAGTTTCTATTACGAAGAAAGCTAAGAATAAAGGTACTTATATGTTATATTATACGATCAACTGTTCAAATATTGTTTTGTTAGAGAAATATTCTTCGCTAATCCTTAATACAGTATCTTCCCAACCAATAGATTAAATGAAGCCCCTTGATAATTTAAGGAATTACATACAACCTTTCATATCGGATTTCAAATTTGTTCCTGTACAATTTTATTCCTGAAAATTCTGGAATTTCCTAGCAACAAAAAAGCTCTTCTCTGAATTTTCTTTTGAAAAGTGAAATCGTGCTTTCGAGAGAAAATATTTATCATATGTGTTTCTTGTATGTACTCGAGCATTAATGAACATTAACAATGTAGTAATATATTAGTTTTCCAACCATACGGGCTCTCAATATTGAGGATACAGACCAATTGGAGCATTATTATAAAGTATGGGAAGGCTTAAAAACAGCACAGTTATTTCTTAAATGCACTGAAATATTAATTTATGAAAATGTATTACACGTTTGGGGATTCATTTCTCTTAGCCTCGCTATTGAGTAAAACGTAAGTATTATACATCTTTTTAGAAACGGTAATCATAGAACAATATTTTCGAATACGAAAAAAGACTGAACGTATGAAATAAAATTCACACAATCATGATCAAAGTGAAATGAATTTTTGTTTGTTCGTACTTTATGCGTTGCCACAACGCTCACCCGATTGCAATAAAACTTTTACAAACTTTTTGCTTGTACTTCTGGGAAGGTTATAAATCTTATATATAAAAATCAATGTTTGTATGTCTGCATATAGTTCATTTTGACAACGTATGCTTACACTAGCGAGAAGGTTATAGTACAATTCAATTACAGTAGGTGGCGCATGTTTTGTACCATAGACAATCAGCAGCAAACGTCAAACAGACAGAAAAAGAAAGCATGCACACACAATTAAAACACAAACACTTTCTTTCTTCGAGTGGCACACAGCTACAAGGTCAGAAAAATTAAAAATAATATTTATTCCACTTTATTGATATTTACTTGTCGTTAAGTAGTAGAATATTTATTTGATTTGATGTATTCATAAATCATATTATTATTTGTCAATTGTTATACTTCTTATAAAAAATAATTGTTTTATTTACCCCACTTAATTTTATAAAAATAAACCAGTTTGAATTTATTTTTCACAGTTGAATTTTTTTAATGTGGAAGTACAGGAAGGCATTTTTTTTTCAAAAATGAAAAATAATGTAATATAAAAACATTAAAATATAGTATTTCCACAGTTTCAGGAAGGAATGATCACACCAACACGTCCAAGTTCAAGAGGTGGATAAGTATACCAGTTTGATGATAAAATTACTCCAATAAAGAGTCACAGGTCAGCTCTGTTAATGTGGTTCTTCGAGACTAGCAATGATTGATTGATGATAATCACTTGACCTAGGCGGAACACAGCAAAGAATATTCTTTAGCCAAGCTAGCGGTCATTAAGACAGGTGAAGTTCAATGGGTAATTATTTTCATGTATTAATGAGCATTTTAGACGATACCTTTTAAAATTCTTTAAGATAATGACTATGCTTCTATAAGATTGTCATGTTTTTTAATTTAGTTTTTGTCAGCTTTTCTGTATTATTATTAATATTATTTTCTAGAAAAATAAGTAGTTCAATTGAAACAATTCTCCGTGTAATTAATTAAATATACATCGTAATAGTGTTGAAAATGTCTCAGTTGATTGAGGTATTCTTTCTAATTGTCTGTTTTATATAAAGTTATATTTGATTTTAGTTGTAAATTTTTGGTGGATTTCACATTTTTTTTACTAATTTTAATTAGTAAATAACAGGGCACTTTGGAATCTTGTGGTTTGAATACACATCATTAATAATTTTTCAAAAATGGGTCGGAGTCGTAAAATATTTTCAAATCCGACTTCGCAGCCCTGAAAAATCACCCTGTTTGGGTTTATTGTTCATCAGTTAATAATGCTCGCGATTAGCGAAAGCGAAACTGATATTTATTAAAATATGTGGAAATAGTACAAAGTGTTTTCTTGAATATTATGTCGCACTTTTTCAGATTGGGTAGCGATGGAAAGGTGGGGTGGAAAAATATTGTTATTTTGCTTATCGCTCTCACCCCGTTTTGTTTCCAGGATTGGATATGTGTGGAGAAATGTTAACACCCGCAGCATTGAACCGATTAAAAAAAACGATTATTGAATTCTTTATATTATTACCAAGAAATACTTTTATAAAACAATATTTCTTGAATTTTCCCGCAATTACATGTACATATCCATTCGTCCCCAATCGCGGCATTTTGCGCCGGCGACGATTGCCGAGACGTCTTCTCTGCCGTCACGATAAGGATGCATGTTGCTCGCTGTGAATGTGTGAGGTGCCGCAGGTACTTCTTGGAGATAATTTAGCCAAGAGGATCACGCCGCGGTCGTTCCGCAAAGGTCGTGTAACAGTTTACTTTCGTCGGACGTGATTCGACACACCCCTCAAATAATAACACTAGACACGTGTCTACACATTAACAGATTTGTTACCCCCGTGTGGATTTACGCGATGGAGTTCAAACAATTTAACTCTTTTTAATATCGCTGGTACCAGTGGCGAGTGAAATTAGCTCTGTTCTTCTGCGCACTTCTGACGGTTTGCTGACAAAAGCAAACATTGAAAGATTTTAGATTCTAATTCGAAAACAGTTCGCAAACCGTCAGCAAATAGTCAGTAGTACGCAGAGAACAGAGACGTGATTTTGACAGAGATAGAAGCTTTGCATGTTTGCTCAAACTTTAAAGTATAAAAACTCGTAATTGGTACGTTTAAGAACATTTTAACCGTATCAGCGATATTATGAACACAGCCAGTAGAATTTAAGAAGAATTTGTTGATGTGGGCAAATGAAAAAGGTCGGAAAAGTGCCAGGTGTAACTCTCGTTTTTTAATAAAGAATAAAAACCTTATCATTCTTTCGTCTTTCAGATGCGTACCTACATAAATATAAGAGCTGGAACAAGGAATAAAACAAAACCTGCACCGTTTCGTGGGAAAGCGTAAGATTTTTTGCTACAGGCAATTCCTTCTTTATGTCCTACCCAAAAATTGTTACAAGGGCTCCGCCTTGTTGTATACTAAATAAAGATTTTAATTTAGTTAGACAGGATTCTTATGAATTTCATCTGTAGATTCGTGATGGACATAATGACTTATTTGCTAATTCCTTATTGTATAATTCTGCTTGTGTATTACACGCTTATTGCCAGTGATTTTGATATTAAACATAACATTAAGTTATGCCATTATTTGCGTAAATTTGCGCTGAGCGAGAGAAGAACTCCGACATTTATGTGTTGTCAGTAATGTAAAGTTAAGATGGCTGGGCGTTTATTTTTGATCCATTATTTTAATAAATATTCTCTTCTGCACGATTTCTTATACATATGGTATATTGATGGATGCCATTAGCGTCATTTTTGGCGTCAATTTAAATTTTGTTTTATTCAGATGTCTATAGTTTTTTTTCACAGCAGCTCATTTCATATATTATTACTTGAAATGGTCATTTCTAAAACACGAAAACTGTCAAAAAAGATTTAATTGATTTTATTTCTTTATTATGTAAATTCTGAAAAAAATACATAAAAGTACGTAACGAATTTGATTTCTGTCAGTTACGGTGTTAACGAAATGACCAATTCATAACCTAAAGCAACAGTGGGATAATTCTAAAAAACTAGTTTCGAGATAATTAAACTTTAAGGTTTGTGTTGTACTTTTTAAATAGCGAAGTATGGTTTTATTTAGTTTCTTTTGCGGCTTATGATAAAAGATAATGGTTTTTTGTACAGCATTATCTGTATCTAATTATTTTACCAATCTCGCTGATGGTTTGAATTTACAAGGCAATATCAATAATTGTAAATGTAAGATTTTCTTTTAAATGGACCATTTTCTTTATAAATTTAAATATTTTATTATACAGGTTTACCTTTCAGCAAAACGATTGGTCACTTTTTCTCACTGTTGCTTTATGGAAGCGATATATTATACAATAATTTATGAGGAATGCCCACCAAATAAATATAATTTGACAAAATTTATATTTGCAGGAGGAAAATTAAGCCACTAGCATTATTTGTTGTGAGCTTGAAAGATTATATACCATGAAAAATCTTTGAGTTTAGCCTCTTGCTATTGGCGTGCGGCACACCGCAGAGGAGGATGATGGTAATATTGATAATCTTTTGGCTGGCAGCGCGATCAATAGCATAATGTCATGAGCAGTAACTGTTCCATCACGGTGACACTGCCATTTTGATGCCAATCACTACTCATCTGGCGTGACTACACTTTGGCATTTGATGAAAATGCTCTTCTCGCACGCCTACTATTTTGTATTCGTTTCATACCACTTAAAACGTAAATGAAAATCTCCAACTGTGATAATGAGGTGTTAATAAGAGAATTGAGAAGCATATAATACGAACGTTAACAAAATCGTTATATTAAAGAAACGCAGCGGTGAAGAGTGTGGACAAATTCCGTCGAAACTTATTACTTTTTTACAAGAATTTTCGTTCCCGTTGGAACGTCTTAACAGTAGTTGTATACGATTTAGTGGTTGTTAGTCAGACACCATACCTCCTACGTTGGAGGGAGTGAAGGACGGTGCTGATAAAGTACTTATAGTTTATCGCTAGGCGCTTATCTGTGTCTCTTTTTCAGTACCAGATGAGGGATATGTGGAAGCTATGAAAACATCGCAGCTATGCATACAATCATCCAAAGAAAACGTTGAGAATCGAAGTTTTTTTTTCGGGATTCGAAACTGCAATTCGGCTATCGAATGTACAGCGTTAACGAAACTTTAAAATTGTAGAGCTTTTTCGCAATAATGACAAATGGTAAAGCTGGTAGTAAATATTATTGTTTCTCCTGGCGGTTTTACAAGTTTAGTCAAGTCCAACATTTTGGAACCAAAAGAATAGAGAAGAAAGAGAGAGAACCAAGAGAACCGGTAGAGTTTAGGCAGAAGCATTTGAGCCAGTCTAAAGTGAGTAGAACACGGTTCACGCTATTAGCTTACTTCATTGACTTGCTTTAAACACTAAAATCGTGTTAATTTAAAAACCAGATATAAATGCATTTCTTGATCGAAAGTGTCGCCACAAGAACAAAAATGCCGTTAACTTATATATAGTATAATGATTCAATTATTCTATATATTTCCATGATTTTCTAGAAGCAAGCTTAAACGGAACCAACATTTTTAAGGATTAAGTCGTAAAATTGTCTATATTATTGTCACTACATTGTAGTAGTCGGTAATCACCCAATGTATCAAAACTATTTCTGAACAGATACAGTAAAAAATTATAATATAATAATCAATCTACATATTACAAAAATATTTAACATCTAAAAAAGTCCTAAATACTTGCATAATATCAATTGTTTCATTGCTACACTGACACCAATTATGTTTGTATCCATATCTGACGTTCATAGCTGTCGTAATCAATGATGATAAATGATTTTAAAAATCACAATGTTATGACAGTTTTATTGTAACTGTACAGCATTTGTTTTTTGTTCAAATTCTTTACAGGAGGTTAATTCACACACTGTTACCTAGGTATTGCGGTTTCGAATTGCTGTTATGTAAATTAACACTAGATTCTTTAATGTTGAACCACATAACATAAATCATGTCCAAAGCTGCGGTATTCGAAGCAGTTAAAGCGTTCTTCTAGCAACCAGCCGACCTGCTAGAAACCAATATGAAATTTACGACGGGCAGGTAAATATCTGTGGGCAAAAACCAATTTAATTAAGTTCTACAGAATGGGGTATTGGCTGATTGATGATGATTATAGCTACGCTTGATATCCTTTTAATACGATAAGCCAAAAACGTTTGGCTGGAGATTAAAAATATTTTAAAAAAATAATTAAGAATACAGAAAACAATTCAAATTAAATACAATCTTGAAACTGAAACATTATTTTGTCTCCAATGAAAATTAATATTGTTTATAGTCATACAAATTCAATGGGATCGGTTCCCAAATTTTTTAAATATGTAACATGGTTTATTATTCAAAATGCATGTTATCTTTTGGCGTGTTGATCTCGAGACATTTAAAGGTGCAGCATATTGCAAATATTTTTTAATGTCTTCTTTTTTATCTCGAATAGTTTGAATGGTAAGTCCAAATGCCTTGCAAATTTCAACAATTTTCTCTAGTTTAGTTTTTCTAGTTTAGTTTCTAGCGTGACTGATTTTATTATTTATATTATTATAATTGTATTAATTTATTTTCGCAAGTGCTTACGTTGTATTTTTTTATGTTTTTAAACATAGTAAATTGATTATTGACGCGCAGTACACGGCCTTCTAGCATACACTAGCGGCATACACTAGCGGCGCGGCGGCGGTGTTATTATTTATTTATTACTGTTTGCGCATTACTCAAATGTGTGAGTAGTGTAAATGATTTGGCACGAGTAAGTAGGAAGACGCCTTGAAGTTGTAACGTTGCTATATCCATTATTCACTTGTGTATTATTCAACAAACATTAATACACACTTATTCTATTTTTGCACTGGTTTTTTACACGGTTTCTAAATTGCACGGTCCAATGTAATGGAACGTATATTTAATTTCTCTATGAACACGGCTTTTTCGCATGGAACGTATCCCCCGTGCAAAAAGAGAATTGGGTGAATTTACATAAACTGAAAAGTGTGGATAATTTAGTTTATTTAAAAATTGAATGTAAGAAAATTAAAAATAATTTATATTATTTGGATACAAATACAAGTGCCAACAATTTACAGGAATAATCAATTTAGTGTGTATTTTTAAAGCACTGATTAAAAGCGTCACGTCACAGGCAATGGCAGCCTAAGAAATGATATAAAACACATGTATACAACTGTTATGTATACGCTAAATCAACCACTGTGAAATGTTGATTGCCCCTGACATAACATAATTAAAATTTGTCCTATTTGATTGCAATATATATTGTATATAATTTCAATGCAACAATAACTTCTCACCGGACAAAAATATATATTGATTCCTTCTACATCAGTTAAAAACAAAGTTCAAATCGAACGGTTGTCGACTCAGTAGAGACCTCTTGATACTCATGTCGTTATTATTTTGATTATAAGATTAAGTGATTTATTAAAGTTTAAAAATTATGTTATTCGAATAAAAGTTGAAATAGTGTTTCAGTAATAATTATATCCGTAACAAAATGCAATAAATAAATTATACAATTTAAATATTGTGCGAAAAGGATAAAAAATAAACATCGGACACATTAGATCTTTATGACAATAGCATGAAAAAGTAAAACACCACGTTGTTTATTAATTTAAAACGCTAGGATTTTACGATCTATTGCCGTGAAAAAAAATGCTTAAAAAGAGCTATGTAAGTAAACACTTATTTGTTTTTAAGTCGAATAAAAAATGCAAAAATCATTAGTAACTTATCGATAAAATAATTGTATTGTAAATAATACTGTATAATCATAATCCCTTATCAGCTTCATTGTTATTACTTATGATAAAACTCTGTAAAAAAAATATTGTTGTTAAAAGTGAAGTGTTTATTATATTTACCGCTTGGAACGCTAATATTATTAATTGATAAAATCGTATTATGCGTACATGTACTGAAGACCATACGCATTACGGCTTTTCTACGTTTATAAAATAATATTGAATATAATACAACTATTCCTTTGCAGTTGGGTATTTAGAAATGAAAAAAATATCCACACTTAAGAGGAGCATTCATTAATGGGCTTCTTCCTAATAGAAGTTTGCAAAAGAACTTTTATTGCTGGTAAGTTAGTCGCTCCCTCTACGTTTCGTTTTGGTGGGAGGGATTCAAGACACCACAGATATCCATCCTTCGAGCACAATTCCATAAATACATAGATTAATCAATTTATTAGTTATGTGTTCGTTCTGAGATTTGAACACGCGAACATTGCAACTGAAACCAGCGTCGCAGACCACACAGATACCGACACGGCATCATAATATTATTGTGCGGGATATCTAGAAAAAAATGTATTTACTGCAATTTTAAACATGTTTAACTGTGCTTTTTCACCTACTGATAAAAATATCTAGCACTGTGTTTCCTCAAAATGACATAACGACTGTAAAAACAAGTATGTAAACCTCACGGCAAATTGCATCCATGACATTTAAAATTATTTTTTAAAGGTTAATTATTCTCGTCGTGCATGTTGGCACTAATGGGCGGAAAGGTAAGCAACTCTCGATTAAATTTAATAATTTAGAATAAACGATTTTGTTGAACTAGAAATAAATGAAAACAAATATTTGTCGCGAAGAAGATCATAACAAAATATAAGAATATAAAACATAAGAATTATTATCAGTAGCGCAAGTATCCAATGATTCTACAGTCGTTAACACAATCTAATGTTTATCAATGATTTAGAAAAGTTAGATTTAGAAGTTAGTTAGAAGTTTTTAAAAAACAGGATTTTGTGTTTTTTTTTACTTTAAATCTTAATACAAATCGTGCATGTTGGAAAGAAAAAAAACTTTATTTCTATTTGATAGCAGAACACTTTTTTACGACTTTATGTTTCATATCTATCTCATCATTATTCAAAATTACATATTTTTAATTTATTTATGGAAACTTCAGTGGCCTTGTATTTTGTCGTTTATTTTCTTAATAAAAAACGCATTCTTAAAACCATTTTTTTATATAACGGATTTTCAGTTTTAACGGATACTCCCTCATCTGGATTCGTGTGTTATATCGAGGTTCTACTGTACCACAGGAACAAAAAAAAATGCTTGGTCGAATGACTGACTTTCCGCGACAAATAAATACATTTCGCTGCAAATAGGCATTTGATAAGATGAATTTTGGCGTCCGTGAGCAAGAAAAATAGCTCGTAGAATACATACATTATATATATACAGAAATGTTATTTAAATAGAATGATTAAGATTGTGTCAAGTGTATTCATAATATCATGAACTCATTTATAATATTATTGTTATATTAAACTACATATATATTCAACAACAACAAATACATAATAAAATGTGTTCCAATATACTTTTGCAACATTAACGAAAACCTATTTACATTTGAATTGAAATAAAATGTAAGTAATTATTACGTCTACATGTGTTCGCCACTTTCCACGTGCGGCCAGCACGTGTGCACTCTAATGGCTTCCTAATTGACATTTGTTTATGTGAAAAGTTAAAAGAAAATAACTACCCTCAAGGCACCCTCATTTATCTATCTTCTACGGTAAACAGAAGCTCTGTTAATAAACTATTAGGCGAGTTATAGGCTTATAATGATTTATCTATCTTATAATGATTATTTTGATTAGAATAATACCTGTGACTGTAATTAAATAAATATACTGTATAAAAAATAAGCTTTTTAACAGCATTCAAGAAATAAATATCTGCAGTGTGTAATTGGAGAAATAGATCCCGTTTCAAAAAATGCAGCTAGAAGGTAAAGTAAATTTTATATGTCAATACATTAAATAATATTGTCTATGTCCGCTCCCAATATGGAGCATATGGACTCCTAATGGAGTTTATCTCAACAGAAAAGTTTCTACGAGAACTTCTTGTTACTCAGTTGCTTAACCTCTCGTAGATAAAAGGTAAAGATAGGAAAGTTTGATAGGGCCATGGGGCGGATCTGGAGGGGGCTTGGAAGGGCTTGCGCGAGGCCCTTGTCAAATTTTACTATGTCCGGCGAGCCCTTTGTTAATTTAAAAGAAAACAATATTCTCAGATAAAATTAGTATATAACTGCAATATCTGACTTATATACTATGTAAGACAACTTCAGTATACACAGTATTACATTTTTAGTAATTTACATTGATAAGTTTACGGTAAATTACATATCGTTACATAATATAAGTGTATTAAGTATCAATCGATTATTTTGTTTAGATATTGCATATAATTGCATAGGAGTGATTCAAAATTCACTCCTTCCCCAGAACACCGAGAATTGCTTTGAGATTAAGCGAGCACCTTGTTAACGCATTGGCAGCCTACCGCTGGATAGGGCTAGGCAGGACTCGTGGTTAGCTTAGGATAGGATGAGTAGGAGGGGAAATTCAAGGTATCACATACATCCATGCCTTCGAACAGCAATCCATAGATTGATCGAAAGATCTATATACAGAAAACTTTCCGTACTAGGATTCGAGCCCGCGACCTCCGTGTTCTAAGACAACCACGTTGTAATATCGATATTCCAATCGCCAATCATTTCATTGGCGGATTAAGCACACGAGAGGCCCCAGGCGCAATTAAATTTGGAGACCCTGTTTTTTAAATAACAAAATACCGTTCAAAAATATCATGTAAAAATATATAAAAATCGGAAGAAAAAGTATGTATATGGGTTATATAATATTAGCCATTTTTGAGGCCCCTAAAATTCGGAGACCCCCAAGCGCGAGCCTCATTTGTTAATAGGGTAATCCGCCACTGATTATTACACGTGTACGGATAACTGACCCTGTGACTACCTCTATATTTTGAGCATTTTCTTTAGTTTTTCCGCTTTCACTTGGCGGCGTTTAATTTTCTACGGTTTACTTTCCATGAATCGTATTTCAAAGAACGTTAGACGACAACAAGAAAAATACATTCTGATGAACGATGACACACGGCATTAAAAAAATATGTGTTACATATAGCATTGTGTGGAATTTATTCTCCAATGCAAATAACTTGAGGGTAAGCTGAGAGGGAACACCAGACGTGTTTATCGAGTCTCGAACGGGCGGTGAATTGGTTTGCATTATTTGCGGTTCCATTTACTCAGCTAAGAAAGCATAAGCATTCAACAATTGGCACTGGAGCCAAACGGTGTTCTCAAAATCCTTAGCATCACTCTTTTTTGGTTAAACTTAAAGTAAGTAGAACGATTTAAAAAGTTCTGCCAATTCAACCACATTAAAAAATAAAATTGTCAATGACACTTAACTAAAACAACGCACATTGGAATCAATACAGGAGATTTGCCATCTATGATGAGATGTAATGAGTCTAATCTAATAGGGAATAGAGAAGAAGGATTTAACAATTTACAGTGCGTGATGAAGAGGGATACACCGTATGAACTCGTGTCTAGCGGTGAATTCAGCCACTCATCATGCTAAAACCATGTTTGAAAATAATTGATTGTTATCCAAGATTTCGACTATATTTAGGCACGTAATTTGATTAATAAAACACGAGTTGTCCTCATTGTTAAAAAATTGATATTTTTTACTGAAAAGTGAGCAGAATAGATTAAGCTAGTATAAGTACAATTTTACCCTTCTAAGTAAAAACGTAGTTTTTATGGTTTTAGTGCAATGGCAGTAGAAAACTTAAAGCTTTAAACTACACTTTCTCATATACGTACAATTGCTGAATTACTTCGACATCCTCTGGAATATGACAATTATATTATACATATTACACTTAATGAAATTTAATAAAAAAAATAGTTTGTGTTTTTACTTGAAATAGGGGATCAAGTTAATAAAAACACTCTTACATTTATTTCCAGAAAGAAAATAAAAATACTGCTTTTTGAGTTTTTTTCATATTCATCTAAGAAATGCATTTTTTTCAAAACTGTTTTACATAGCAGTGCAGAACAGTGGCAGTATGAAATAGATCATAATAGTTTTAAATCGCAATGTACACATTGTTGACGACTACTGATGCAGGCTGAAGGTGATCTCAGCCAGGAAGTTTCTTGCCCGCTTCATAAACTTTCGAGAGTAAACAACGCACGATATTATGTATTTTTATAACATATCTTCGACAAAGTCTTGTTTTTATGAACGAATAATGCAGTGCCGCATGCCAACATTATGATGTTATACAATTAATGATATAACTAAATAAAAAAATAACCAAATAGGACGGCACTAATTGAAGAAAAAAAATAGTCCAGACGAGAATTTTGCGTTATACACTGAATAAATTATAATACACTAGAACGCCTCCTAAAAAAACATTAAAAAAGGTATAAGAAATATTTCAATTATAAACAGCTTGTTAAGTCTCATTTCGATCAACCGAGTACGCGGCCGAGAGAGTGAACAGAATAGTCTGAACGCGAAACATGGGATTTGACCGAGTGATGCGACGAGTGATTTCAAGTGAACGAGTGAATAGAAACTGTTTTAATTTTCTCTGTCGAGATGATCCACTACCTGTAGCACATCTTCGCTCACTTTTTGACGCGTCATGCGTTTGAGTGTTGTTGGATCGAACGAAACGCATGTAAAAATTAACTTAATTATTTATAAAAACTTATTAGACGTTTACTCGGTCAATATTTTTGCATAGCCGCGTACTCGGTTAGTAGAAAAGACGCTTACCAGTATCTACTGTGTAGTATTTTACGACAGTTTTAATAGAAGCTAACAGTGTATTGATATGCAAGCGGTTCTAACTCGATTCATATGCCTACCAATGACACGTGAATCAATATTTTATAATAAACCAATGAATGTAAGATGTTTTAAATCATTTTCCACTTGATATCGTTACGTCAAGCAATTGATGGTTTTACACAATTTCAGTTCTCGCATTATTATAAATTGATTACTGATTTAAAATATTCAGTTTTTTTATCATATGTAAAAAATAGTGTTTCCACTCCAATTAAGCAACGGAAATAACTAATAATACGTGAATATTGCTGAGCATCCATTTTGAAAAATTGTCTGTGGTCACTGGTCATTAATTTCCCTCAATTCGATCTCGGAATATTGTTGAAAGATGCAATAAAACACTAAATTTGTCTTATGAATAGTTACTAATAAACATTGGTAATTTATTTAGTACGATGGCAATAAAATTGGTTTAATAATCAAACGCATGACAAGCAACACACGTTGGAAGTTAATTTTAGTTGCGTCTGGCGTCTATCACAGTTTGCCACATGGCGATGGGGAATCTCATTCTGATTCAGGGCAGTATTATGAAAACAAAGAACCTTTGGATATGATATTCATAATCGTTAAAGAGTTACCGACAAAATTAAATTCACAATCAAACACATCACTTTCTTAATTGGCACAATCACTTCCATTGCCAAAGAATACTCTTTTTTACACGGCAGATACGTTATATTAAAAACCGTATAAAAAGTATTATATTTCAAAGAAAAAAAAATGATTCCTTCCCTGAATTAGTAAATCACACAAAACATTAATTATAATATGTATTTTAATTAGGAAAAAATAAGGCTATTCATCGTTACTTACATATCTACGGAAACGTTTTATAATGACTTAACGTATGTACAGTGGAACCTCTCATAACGAGCAAAACAGATTGTGAAAAAAATGCTCCCTTAACGAGCGACATTTCGCAAAACGAGTGACGCAGTTTTGAAAAGATAACTTTCAAATCATTACTTGCCTCAAGATGATAGACAAGACGTAGGAAGGGGGTTACCAAGAGAACCCTCACTTCAGCTTAGTAGAAGCTTTGCCAAAGAGCGTTGTCGAATGTGATTTTAATGGGTTTAAAACAGTACCTATGAAGTCTACAGTCAACGAGATTGTATCTTTGGCCAATACCATGGGACTGGAGGTGGATAACAACAAAATTGATGAGCTTGTGAAAGAGTACAGTCAAGAGTTGGCCACCGAAAAGCTTATGGAGTTGCATTGTTTCTCGCATTCCAGGTTGTTACGCTTCTTAACAATGTATAAGTATGTAATTTTACTTTGATACACGTTAAAAATATAAAAATTGTTTTTTTTCCGGCAAGGAACGCATTATTTTATTTTATATTGTTTTATATGGGAAAAATTGTTTCGCCTAACGAGAAAGATTCTGGATCGAATTAAACTCGTTATGAGAGGTTCCACTGTATATCTATAAAAACCTTTTGTCTGTTATTACTGTCTTGTGTTGTTGAATTTCTTGTTCTTAGGAAATCCATTATCCTCGTGGGAAATGACAATTATTCGCTAAACACAATTTGATTTCATTGTTTGAAAAAATATTATGTCCACAAGCGTAATTAATGCTTTAAAAGTTTGATTGACAATATTATGTCCAGTCGGCATTTGATGGAGATATCCATTTTCGTTGAATCGGTGTATTAAACATTTTTAGATCATGCTTGTTCTTAAATTCTCCTCTGTAATATAATAATCTTTGATACATATTGCGAAGTCACAGATATCAAACATACGAGCAGACGAGATAACACACAAATGTTATTAAATTTGATTTGTGATCCCAAATTATGTGAACCGGAAACGAATAAACTGGCAACGAAAACATGCAAGACTTTTCTTCATTCAGCCGTCATTATCAATGGAGAACATTTTAACACGCTAGGCGCAGATGACCTGCCTCGAACGTGGATAAGTTTGTGTACTTTACGGATATGAAAGATCTATGTTTTGCTTTTAACTGTCAAATGTATTTGAACTGAACAATGTCAGTTAAACGAGTCAATAAAGCACGAATAAAACATTGCGACTCGATCAACTTTTCCAATATGATTTATTTGTCTATTCGACAAAAAGAAAATAGTAATTAACAATTATTATGAATCAAGTTACTCAAAACTAATTGCTGCGTATTATTAGTGTCTAAAATCCTGATTATAAAAAATATAACGACACTTCTCAGTAAAGCGAAACATATAGAATAGTCATTTAAACCAAATATGCCCAAGAGATTTTATTGACCTGTAATATAATTTCACCTACTGTGGCCCAGTTGGTTAGAGCTTGCTCTACCGATCACGCTGGTCTGGGTTCGATTCCCGGTCAAATCACAGTGAATTTAAGAATTATTAAATTAAACGTTGTGATCGACGACTGGGTGTTTGTGATCTCAATTCACATCATTTCCTCTCCTCCCATCCTTCTGATTCTTTAATAACTGGGTGTAGCAATAGCGATTAGTCAACCACTTGTCCTGTTCTAGCCTTATCCTTCTGTCCCTACAACGCACTTTGAAAAGGGTGAGGTTGAGCGATTGAGTAACACACAGTTCTCGTAGAAAAACTTCTGTTGAGATACCTCCATTAGGAGACCATATGCTCCACATTGGGAGCGGACATAGATTAAAAAAAAAACAATTTCACTTCAACAGACCGAAGAATGACACAAACTATTTTTTTAACGTCAGTGTTTACATATGGATTGTGGAAAAGAAAAAGGTTGGTAACCCACAGTTATTATAAAACAGCTTTTTTATAATCACAATCCATACAACTTAATACACATTCTATCAAGAGAATGTAAGCTGAAAATGCTAAATTAGTATCTAAATTTAAATTTGAAGTTTAAAAAAAGGGCATGTGGAAATTATGATCAAGAAAAAAGACTTTTGCCTTTGGCCTAAAATTATCAAAAAGATTTTTTGTGTCTCCTGTAAAATTTGTTATGGGTGGGTTACGTCCTCTTACCTTTCCACAGTCGATATGCCTATTGGATAATACAATAGTATCATCAATCTCGCAATACAAAAAATAAATATAATAATTATGTTATTTTCAAAAGTATACACCTAATTTTACCGTCTTACGGTGGGCATATCTGGATTAAATAATGTTTTTAAAAAATCGAAATTTTAATTGTATATTAAAATATAACTCAAATTAAATATATAAGCTGACAAATACATCTAAAAATAGAAAATAATAATTTCAACATACATCATTTTCTCTCGTACATAAAAGAACAATGCTTATAGTTTTATAATTGAAACTATTTTATTCTCGGCTTAAATTCTTAGAAATATTTTAGAATCTGGCATACTCGGATATTTAAAAAAAATAATGCATATCGATTTGATTGGTATGGAATTAGGCGTATCTTTCGTAGCGTGGCGTCATACTATCATAGAAGGTTCCCAGTAAATTGCTCTAATAACAAGATAATCAATTTGTTTCCGTTTGTTCTGCCCGTTTGTTCTTTCTTAGCCCTAGTCTTCTATGTTTTCTGGAAATATATAGAAACAGTTTGAGTAACTAATTAATAAGCAGTTCTCGTAGAAACACTTATGTTGAGATAAACTCCATTGAAAGATCATATGTTCCGCATTTGGAGCGAACACGGTTAAAATAAATACTTACAAAAAATATTTTTATATTTCACTCTCTAAACAAGTGTCGCACAAGATAAAAATGAAATTCGTAGAAAAAGTAGTGAAAAATCGTTTAAATAACCAAGCAATTCGAATAATTTGTAATTCGAGCAATTTCCATTCGAGCAATTTACCGGCTCCCATCATAGAAAGTTCATTAAATGTTCTAAATTATAGTAGAAAATTATTTTTGAATCCAAATAAAAACATTTAACAATTTTAAAGGGTACACCCTATCGTTCAAAAAGATGGACTCTTACCTTTTTCATTTAGTTATAACATTTTCAAAAACTCGTTATACATACGCAATCTTGGTGGTAAACGATAAGAATTTCAAACAAAGACCATTAAACGAACAAAGCATAATATTTTCTTTTGTGTCTCAGCTTTATTATTGATGATTGTGTAATACTCTTTTATGATTATTTTACTAATCATAAAAAGAGCTTTATGAAAATGGCACTAAAGGATGTGTCCAAGAATTGTCGTTAGTAAACATGAGCGTCGCAACATGATAATAGAGTGTTGTTTCATGATGACCTCAGCAGTTTGCGAAGGACAAAACGCTTTTTAATGGTATACTCAAATTTGATGTCTTTTACCTGTTGGCATGTTACGAATTACGATAGATGTGGGTTCTTCTTCTTCAAAGATTCCAGCTGACAATGACAGATGGGTCATTTCGATTAAGATTTTTCACAGAATTTCGATCATTATTGTCATTAAGCTTTGCCTTTCTGGGCACATAAACTAAAAACTAATAAACTAGAGTGTGTTTCTTGTTGATACCGTGAATTGCCATCATATGATAAATTAGAAAAAATATGTCATTAAAAATAATAACAATTGGTAAAAATTTGCGAATCTCCATTGAAATTAAAACATCACCTACGGTGCTAAAAAATACCGATATGTTGCTGAACTAAGTAAAAAAACATGTTTTTCAAGCCGTACGTCCTGGGTTTTTACCGTCCATCAAAGAGCGGTAAGTGTTAAAACATGTTTTTTCATTTGGTTCTTTAATGGCCAGCAACATATCGGAAGTATATTTTAGCACCGTAGGGGAAGTATAACGGTAAAAAATTGGCTATGAATACCGAATTAAGCAAATGGTAATTGAAAGTTTATAGAACACACCCATGCAATGTTTATTATTAATATAATCTATTATCATATAGAAAATTTTGTCTAACCAAGGCGTGGGGAACCTGCGGCCTTCTGGCCAATTCTGTAATTCTATAAATGTATGTAAATTCGTAAATTCCTGATATATTCCGACCGTAAAGTCCTGTTTCCGGCCAAAGATTCCCTAGTCAATTTTTACTGCGGCCTTATGTCGAATCAGAAAAATGAATGCGGCCTATAGATAATAAAAGGTTCCCCACCCCTGGTGTAACCCTTAAGGCAGCAATTTCCAAACTGGGTGGCGCTCCACTCTGTGGAGATGTGGACTATTGCAAACGAACAGTTTATAACATTTATTTATTCTTTAAAATGTGTCTTTATTATTATATAAAATTAAGAGTTGAGAGGCGCGAAGATATTTTTTCTCAAAGGGAAGCGTAGTGACATAATGTTTAGAAACCATTGCCTTAGGCGCAATTCCGTAGAAACTACAGTCGTGTATTTTTCTGAATTGCACAATTTCTCCACGAAAAGGGTATTTTAAAATATATTTTGATGGTTAACATCTTTCGTTAAGTACCGTTTACTGAACACGGCCGAGGTGTTTTTGTTCACCTGACGCTTTCGACACGGCATGCCAGAGCCCGACCACGAGAAGGTGATCAAATGGTGATTTTACGTTCCTGACGGCTAATAATAGTATGTACTATGTATTGCGAAGATTATCGCGTGTGAAACTCTTGCGGCAGGTTACGAACCTGTAGACTATTTATTTTGATCGAATCCATCCATCCATCGACTGTCCGTGTAAATGCCAATCTTGCACTACAATCAGAAAATAAACACGCATAAATTACAATACGTGTAAACTATCTGTTATTTTACATTCTGGCCAAGAAAAACCATTCAGGAAAAAACCGGACGCTAAGAAGAAACTGTGGCACTACTTTGAGATGAGTATCAAACATGCAAATCTGTTGGCTGTGGTCCGTCCCCACGCGGAGCCAAGAAGACACGCAGATTCAACATTTTGAGTAAAGCAAACTTTGATTTGAGTGAGGGTTTTCTCGATTCCATCTTAGATTTATCGAAGAGTAGATGCTCGAAAGATAAACAGGATACTTAATATCACCTTCCACTCGACTGAGAAGTCACAATATATACTATAATTTGCCTGTTTATTATACATATCTTTTAAGCACTGCATTGTCAAAAAATGCTTAATAATGCGGAGATAATGTACAGATTTGAAAAACATCATAAGGTCACATGTAAGTCTTGCTTTGCCACCGCTTCTGATCCAACAAATTTTCCAATATACACTAATGTTAAATCTATTTTCCATGTTAAGTCAATCAAAAAGAGTTTCTTGTTATTCAAGGGTAATTCGTACCACAGTAATACGTCTTTCATCAAACCAAATGTATTTAGTTAATATATGGAAAATTGTAAAATGGCGAAGTGGGCCCAAGTGTGGATACTTGAAAACGTGGTATTATAATCAAGGGCGTATGGAATATAATGACAGTTGATGGCTGCGCTATTGCACATGTTACAATTAAATGTATGCATTTTTGCGATTTTTTTATCTACAAGAATTGGGATAGAAATCGTAAAACTCCTCCACTATATTTAAAGGTAAAGTGATATTCGTAACATTCATGTATTAATATCTAAAAAGGATAATGATGAAGTAAGTTCTTTACCGTTGTAAACAAACTGTCGTAAATCTAAGTTTAATTATACGTTCGTTTTATTCATGCTCCAGATATGCATACTTTGGAATAACTGAGAAATATGTATATTTAAATTAATTAAGGTCAAAAACATGAGATAGAAGGTGATGTAATCAAATGAAATAATATACATTCAATAATATCATAAATAAATTTCGAAAACACTCCTAGCAGTACAAGCCTTAATGTTTTACTAAACCACTAATTGACACGGTAAAGTGAACACTTTTAAAAACCTTATAACAAATGTGATAAAAAATAGTGTACAATACAAATGATTATTCGTTTTAAAATTTAAATGATTTTTAATATATCTTCGCTGAGTATTTAATTTGTCCTATGTGGCGAAAAGTTCTTTCCGAGATAATCGAGAAAAAAAATGAAACAAATAGAAATTTTTAAACTATTTTTACAGTACTTATGAGTTCAACGATCCCTCTAAGCTAAGCCGAAGGGTTAGCTGCGCGGAAATTTCAAAGACTGCGCGGAGGCTGCGTGGAGGGTGCGTGGACTGATCAAATATCAATTGAGCAACTGTCTTGTAGTGCGCGCCAACCCGGAATGAGTGCGCAGGGACTTCCCAACTGTTGCGCGGCCGCGCACGCGCGCAGCTTAGAGGGAACGTTGCTTATAACTTATTTATTAGTTCTTGGTATTGTTATATAAAATAATAATTATCCATATTGTATGCACATATGAGAAATTACATGCATTCAATTTTGCACATGTGACTTACTTTGTATTGAATTTCGCACATAGTACATATTCAATATTGAATTATATCTTTAGTACCATACTATTTTAAAGCAATAATACTGTTCTACTGTAATCTTTTTGTATTATATTACTTTTGATAATATTTAGAATGTAAACAGCGACCGTTCGTTCCAATAGGGATGGTCCTCCTAACTAACGCCTCCTTTTATTTGTTAATATACGTACATCAAATTTATTTCCTCTACAATCATCAACTTTTTCGAGCTGGATCTTTTCTGGAGCTCACGTTAATCTCAGTCAATTTCAACCTCGACAATTAGACGAGATCAACGAACAGATGCGCATACAGAGGGTGTTTGTGTGCGCTGTAAGCTCAAAACTAACGCAACACAACTCTGCAAATGCGCTTACAGAGCCAGAGTGTGTGTGTGTCACTGATCGTCAGATAAATCAAAACAAATATAAATTAGTATAGTAATTTATTCACCATTTGCATTTTTTGTTTTGTTTGAGGAGATGGTCAGGTTTGATTTGCATCGACTAAGATATTTTAAAAACTAGTTTGTATACCCTGGAGTTAGGATTATAGCGATTTAAAAACGTGCACTTGATTCGTTATCAAGCAGTTGTAATTATAACTGCCTCGCTTCAACCTTCTCAATAAAAAAAAATAATGCGAAAAAAAGCGATGTAAAATGGAACGTATAATATATAGATCATGTATGTTGTAAAAAAATACAGTTGCGAAATTATAACAGCTATTAAAAAAATGAAACAATGCGATAACAAAGGTGTAACTAAACGCTTTCTGAATAGATTAAGAAAGATACTCCAATATTTATATTATATTTTTTTATTGTTGACTTGCATAATATTCAATTAGTTGTCGGTTTGTACCGATGGTCTCACAACGACGCCTTGTTTAATATAACAGAATTAGAATGAATGTTTAAATTAATATTAGTATTATATATAAGTCAGTGAGATAGTGAGGATGCTTCTCAAAGAGGTGAAGCACGTGTCGTAGTTTCTAAAACGATACGTGAAATAACAATATCATCAATTTTAATATTATATACAAAATATCATTTTAAAAAGCTACCGTCGAATCCATATTATACATTATTCGTTCTGATTTTATAAACTAAACTGCGAGATCTTTAGAGAACTCCTCATATTTAAGCATATCCACTTAAAACGGTTGATTCCAGCTTAATTAATAACATATGTTATAAGGCTAGTATTTTTTGAAAGTTTTATCCCTGCTGTTTTATTTTTAGTTTTACCAAGAACATATTTAAATGCATGGGTGAACAAAAAAAATACAATGTATATTTTTCGTTTAGCAATTTTGTGCAAATATTGACATTTCTTATCTTGTTTTCGTGAGAAAATTATCATAAAAATATATGTCCACCAAGGATCAAACAAGAAAAATGTTTACACTCTTCAAGATAAACGAAGAATATTATTAAGCAACACAATATTTTTTTACGGAACTATTCATTTGTAAATTTTGTTGTAGATTACAAGAAAATTATTCAAGTTAGTTTCCAAGTTATTTGTGATATCTAATACAGAAAAGAAAAATCTGTAGTATTTCATTTTTTTGATAGTTATTTGAAAAAAAAATAGCGGTCGCCAATCGGTGGTTCACAGAGTTGTATCAGGAACAAATCGTCGATGCATATCAAATATGGTCTATGTGATGAAAGTGCATTCCGAGATAATCGATAAAAACTGTTTAAAAAAATAACGAAACGGAAAATAACACTTCTATCAATGGAGATTGGAAAATTTATCCAAATGATAGAAAGAAGTGTTATTTTCCGTTTCGTTATTTTTTTTAACAGTTTTTATCGATTATCTCGGAATGCACTTTTGTCACATATACCATATTTGATATGCATCGACGAAATGTGGTTTCTTCGTTGTTTAACATCAGATACTGAAAATGCAACGGTTGCCGGTAGACCTTCACATCTAGAAGTATTTCTCGACCGATTTTAAAATTTAAAAATAACATTAAAAACTGTTTTTTTAACGTGTTTTCGAACATCGACTTTAAGGCGTCAGTTGAGCGATAATTATCGCAACGTGTCCATTCATTGTTTCCTTAAAACGAGACATCGACTTATTTTAGTTAATAGTGTGTGTATTCAAGAAAACGAATATTTCTTCATAGTTTGTATGTATTAATGAAAATAGCAGAATTTCTCACGAAACATTCCTAGTGTTCCAATCTGTCACTTTGCAATTGAATGTAGTTAGAATTAAGTGAATACTCATAAAATTCGTCTGAATCTTGGTTATAGTGTAGTTGGCTGATTTATTGATGCATCACAGTTTTTTTATTGTTAATTAGGTTGTCGTTCTTTAGAGAACGGGACGACATGATAGACTACCTTAACTAGGGAAGTATGGTCACATTTCATGTGTAACGCGTCATATATAAAGGTTTCACCACCTGGGGTAAAACAACGATGTACCAAATATGTGCGTACTAGGCAATATAATTATTTCAAATATATTTTTAAAATATTTAAAAATAAAACAATTTATGTGGTCCACAGGATTTAAAATTATAAGCTCAGTGGTCCGTGAGGCGGAAGTGCTATAATTTATTATTATATTAAAATGTGATTTATATTACGTATTTTCTTCTACGGAAATCAGATAATTGTTGATAACGTTTTTACTATCTCGTTTTTATTATCATCAAAAATAGTGATTCTCCTTGACATAATGAATAAATTTGGCATGTTTTGTGAACACATTTTTTTCCTCATTCCTGTATTTTACACTCACATTGATTAATGTTTCCTTTATTGCTTAAACAAGAAACTTATAATACAAAATAGCAAAAAAATTATTGAATAATATAAACCTCGTCCCAGCGGCTTATTTGCCCTTCAAACGTCTTATGAATAAAATACTAATTTAATTGATATTCTAATACGAACTTGAGAATAATTAATTGGCCGTAATTATTATGAAGGATATTGATAAGGGCTGTCTGTGTAGCCGCATGGCAAAACAACGAAAAAGTTGAATCAACTCGTGATGGTATTTTCTCATCAGGTTGAAGAAGACGCTTATAACAAACTTTCATACAATACGTATGAAGATGTTTGCGTTGAGCAATTTCCCGCGTGTAAGAAAATTGCTGATAATCTCAAGTGTGTGAAGTATACACGGTGCCCAACCTAGAACACTGATAAAAGTTATCTGTGTGTCTAATATCGGCCACGTTTGAAGTGTGGAGAGATAAAAAAAAACAACATTGCAAAGCGAACTTCTGAGCCAGCACTCTTGCAATTATATCTTATTACAATTGCCAGAACTAACACAAGAGCACGATCTACATTTGTCAGAGAATGTTTTGTTATTTTATAAGATGCCTCTTGTTGAAAATTGAAAGTACATATTTTGTATCACAGCATAATTACCTTTTATATTTAAGTAGTTTTACTACTATTACCATCTTAGATATGTATATCACAGTGTTGTCTATGTTATGTACATAATTGCTTACTGTTATACCAATACCATAAAAATAATGATCAAAATCATTGTTTCTCAACTAGGAACCAGGTGGCTACAGCATGTTTAAAGGGGACAATGAGAAAAAAATATTTTAAGCAAGCCACAACACAGTTTTGGGGGGCCACGAGCAAATATCCATAAACTCCCAGGTTTTGAAAATCGTAGAATTATTGAGAAAAAAACATATTATCAGGATAATACACTATACATCGGAGTATTAAAAAGATATCTTGACTACACAGAATTGTAAAGCTTTTTTTATATATATAACTGATTACCTATATAACATAATATCGCGAATGAAGATACTAACCCTTTAACAATTTGAACATTTAATTTTTCGAAAAAAACCGATGAAGTATGCTTAAAAGTATTTTCCGAGCAACTAAGAATACGACGACGAAAAAACTATTACAGGCAAAAAAATAATTAACATACCACGGTAAAAATCAGTTAGTTTTCATTTTCTAATACATAATTATTCGTGACTTAATAAGCATGTTATTTAAAAAAAAAAAAATACTTAACATACACACATACTTGATCACTAAAACCATTTTTGCATTATATCCAACCAATTAAGCCGTTATATTATGTAGTTAAAAAAATCGACCGCCAAAGTTCAAATGGATTAGCTCCGGAAAAAAAATACATCAAAGTGTTAATCTGTTTTTTTAATCAAATCCAATGTACGTACATTAATAATTGTTAGGACATAAATTTGAATACCCCACTGCAGGCGTGGCAAACTTATTTCGAATCACGGTTCAAATAAAAAAAAAATATGTAGGTGATATTTGATTTGATATTTTATAAATATTTTTTTTATACATATCGACTGTAGAACGGCAAAATTAACGGTGGGTGTTAATCGAAAGCCAAAATGTATGTATACAACTTTATACACGTTCTATCAAAAGGATGTAAAGCTGCAAATACCAAATTAGTATCTAAATTTAGCTTTTGAGTTTGAAAAAAGAAATGATTTTTAAAATTGCGACCAGGAAAAAAAACTTGCAAAAAGATTTTTTGTTAACAATTTAATAAATTAATATTAGTTTGAGTCAATAAAAACACTTCAAGGTGGTGTGTATATAATATTTTGACTTTGGTCCAAAATCATTAAAACACGTTTTAAATTTATTGTTTGGGTTTACATTCGATATTTAATACTATTGTTAATTGCACATTTTCTGGCCAAGTTGATTTATTATGGATATTTCGGTTATCGTGACGTCGTGAAGCATTTGACGTTTATCGAAATTGGCCTTCGTGTCGGTGCCGCCAACACAGACATGAAAAAACAGAAATTTTTAAGAGAAGGTAGTAAAGAAAAGGGTTGAAGATATTTTGATCAGTCATTCCAGTCTTCTATCAACTTTGATTGTTTTATTAATTACTAGCGATGCTATTACTTCTCGACAACAACTATTTGCCAAATTTCAGCTACTCAATTAACTCTAATTTCAGCGTTATGTATTTGGAGACTTAAGAAAATGATTGGTCTATCTGCAGTTTTCCAAGCCACCTCTTTCAACGATATCCCGCATGAAAAAAGATAAAAATATAGCCCAGTGCTGATTACCTTTCAAAATTCGTTCATAGTTTTACTTTCGTATACCATATAATTAAAATTAATCAAATGGGTTGAAAAAAATGGTACAGCACCACACGGTCCACGGGCCTGCCACTACGCATGCCATTCGTAGTAATATATTCTCAAAACGTACATACATACATATCTGCAAACAAAAAATAGTTATTATCACAGTGCCTTTGGCAGTCGATTTCAAAGGTCTATTTTTTGCGTCTGACCTTCCACACTGATCCCGATTATTTTAATTTTCACTATCACACTGTTTAAGGTCTCGCGGTTCAAATCCGAACGCTGATTAACTCATTAAAAACACTTTTTGACTCATGACATCATTTCTAGAACGTTCGAATTCGACTTTCACTTCTAATTATAGCATAGGTTTTTATGACAAAAAAAATCCAAGAAATATCTATATATTAATAGCCGATAAGGTATGTTTGGACGTCCATTTCACACCTTCCATTTCTCCACTTTTTTATTCATACTAAATTTATATATTAAAAGTCGATAAAATAATCACTCGCTTTTCACTTTTCACAAATGTGTGCGTACTGATGATGTCCTCGAGACATCTTCTTCTTCTACGAAATGTATTTTGTTTGCGTACATTTTCAAATTAATAGATAATGAAATGAAATAAAATATAATTCAATAATTTGCAATTTAAAAACTGCAGGGCTGTCGATATATGCGCCGTGGTCGATTTATGGTACTATGAAAAATGATTGTTAGCAAACTTGAACATTATTCTAAATATTAAATAATTTACGAAATTTCTGCTCCTACGAAAAATGGTTGTTAGCAAACTTGAACATTATTCTAAATATTAAATAATTTACGCAATTTCGGCTACTACGAAAAATGGTTGTTAGCAAACTTGAACATTATTCCAAAAATTCAATAATTTACGAAATTTCTGCTTCTACGAAAAATGGTTGTTAGCAAACTTAAACTTTATTCCAAAAGTTCAATAATTTACGAAATTTATGCTACTACGAAAAATGGTTGTTAGCAAACTTAAACTTTATTCCAAAAATTGAATATTTTACGAAATTTATGCTACTACGAAAAATGGTTGTTAGCAAACTTAAACATTATTCCAAAAATTGAATATTTTACGATATTTATGCTACTACGAAAAATGGTTGTTAGCAAACTTAAACTTTATTCCAAAAATTGAATATTTTACGAAATTTATGCTACTACGAAAAATGGTTGTTAGCAAACTTAAACTTTATTCCAAAAGTTCAATAATTTACGAAATTTATGCTACTACGAAAAATGGTTGTTAGAAAACTTGAACATTATTCCAAATATTAAATAATTTACGAAATTTATTCTACTACGAAAAATGGTTGTTAGCAAACTCAAACTTTATTCCAAAAATTGAATATGTTACGAAATTTATGCTACTACGAAAAATGGTTGTTAGCAAACTTAAACTTTATTCCAAAAGTTCAATAATTTACGAAATTTCTGCTACTACGAAAAATGGTTGTTAGCAAACTCAAACTTTATTCCAAAAATTGAATATGTTACGAAATTTATGCTACTACGAAAAATGGTTGTTAGCAAACTAAAACTTTATTCCAAAAGTTCAATAATTTACGAAATTTATGCTACTACGAAAAATGGTTGTTAGCAAACTTAAACATTATTCCAAATATTAAATAATTTACGAAATTTATTCTACTACGAAAAATGGTTGTTAGCAAACTCAAACTTTATTCCAAAAATTGAATATGTTACGAAATTTATGCTACTACGAAAAATGGTTGTTAGCAAACTTAAACTTTATTCCAAAAGTTGAATTTTTTACGAAATTTATGCTACTACGAAAAATGGTTGTTAGCAAACTTAAACATTATTCCAAATATTAAATAATTTACGAAATTTCTGCTACTACGAAAAATGGTTGTTAGCAAACTTAAACTTTATTCCAAAAGTTCAATAATTTACGAAATTTCTGCTCCTACGAAAAATGGTTGTTAGCAAACTTAAACATTATTCCAAATATTAAATAATTTACGAAATTTATGCTACTACGAAAAATGGTTGTAAGCAAACTTGAACATTATTCCAAAAATTCAATAATTTACGAAATTTCTGCTACTACGAAAAATGGTTGTTAGCAAACTTAAACTTTATTCCAAAAATTGAATATTTTACGAAATTTATGCTACTACGAAAAATGGTTGTTAGCAAACTTAAACTTTATTCCAAAAATTGAATATTTTACGAAATTTATGCTACTACGAAAAATGGTTGTTAGCAAACTTAAACATTATTCCAAAAATTGAATATTTTACGAAATTTATGCTACTACGAAAAATGGTTGTTAGCAAACTTAAACTTTATTCCAAAAATTGAATATTTTACGAAATTTATGCTACTACGAAAAATGGTTGTTAGCAAACTTGAACATTATTCCAAATATTAAATAATTTACGAAATTTCTGCTCCTACGAAAAATGGTTGTAAGCAAACTTGAACATTATTCCAAAAATTCAATAATTTACGAAATTTCTGCTACTACGAAAAATGGTTGTTAGCAAACTTGAACATTATTCAAAATATTAAATAATTTACGAAATTTCTGCTCCTACGAAAAATGGTTGTTAGCAAACTTGAACATTATTCCAAAAATTCAATAATTTACGAAATTTCTGCTACTACGAAAAATGGTTGTTAGCAAACTTAAACTTTATTCCAAAAATTGAATATTTTACGAAATTTATGCTACTACGAAAAATGGTTGTTAGCAAACTTAAACTTTATTCCAAAAATTGAATATTTTACGAAATTTATGCTACTACGAAAAATGGTTGTTAGCAAACTTAAACATTATTCCAAAAATTGAATATTTTACGAAATTTATGCTACTACGAAAAATGGTTGTTAGCAAACTTAAACTTTATTCCAAAAATTGAATATTTTACGAAATTTATGCTACTACGAAAAATGGTTGTTAGCAAACTTGAACATTATTCCAAATATTAAATAATTTACGAAATTTCTGCTCCTACGAAAAATGGTTGTAAGCAAACTTGAACATTATTCCAAAAATTCAATAATTTACGAAATTTCTGCTACTACGAATAATGGTTGTTAGCAAACTTGAACATTATTCAAAATATTAAATAATTTACGAAATTTCTGCTCCTACGAAAAATGGTTGTTAGCAAACTTGAACATTATTCCAAAAATTCAATAATTTACGAAATTTCTGCTACTACGAAAAATGGTTGTTAGCAAACTTAAACTTTATTCCAAAAGTTGAATTTTTTACGAAATTTATGCTACTACGAAAAATGGTTGTAAGCAAACTTAAACATTATTCCAAATATTAAATAATTTACGAAATTTATGCTACTACGAAAAATGGTTGTTAGCAAACTTAAACTTTATTCAAAAATTGAATATTTTACGGAATTTATGCTACTACGAAAAATGGTTGTTAGCAAACTTAAACTTTATTCCAAAAAGTCAATAATTTACGAAATTTCGGCTACTACGAAATATGGTTGTTAGCAAACTTAAACTTTATTCCAAAAATTGAATATTTTACGAAATTTATGCTACTACGAAAATTGGTTGTTAGCAAACTTAAAAATTATCCCAAAAATTAATTATTTTACGAAATTTATGCTACTACGAAAAATGGTTGTTAGCAAACTTAAACTTTATTCCAAATATTAAATAATTTACGAAATTTCTGCTTACTATAAAAATAAAATAAATTAAAATAAAATAAAATAACATAAAATAAAATAAAATAACATAAAATAATATAAAATAAAATAAAATAAAATAAAATAAAATAACATAAAATAAAATAAAATAGAATAAAATAAAATAAAATAAAATTAAATTAAATAAAATAAAATAAAATAAAATAAAATAAAATAAAATAAAATAAAATAAAATAAAATAACACAACATAACATAACATAAAATAAAATAAAATAAAATAAAATAAAGTAAAATAAAATAAAATACAATGCAACAAAACACAATGCAACAAAAATCTCACGTTGCTGGGCAACGGGCTTACAGCTAGTATATTATTATAATGAAAGCCATTAGATACTTTATGTATATTCCGTACCGGTGTTTTACTGTTTGAAATTGTTAGTAGTTAGTTAGTTATCTAGCTCTAGCAGAATTACTTGGTTAGATAAATGCTTAGCTTAGAATTGCCGAAAAGTAACATTGGCAAATTTTAATATTTTAGTTAGTTTATGAAACAGTGTGGTATTTTAGTACAGAATAGTGATGGGTAGCATTTTAAGCTCGTCGTGTTAAAATTATGAGAAAACAGAGCTGTGGAGTCGGGTAAAAAGAAAAAGAAAACTAAAAAACCGACTATGAATTGATTTTTTGGCAAAAAATAATTGCATTCGATTCTTCAAAAATGACATACATGCCCACCATCGTCCATAGATTACTTTAAACATATGAATGTCGGTGTTATAATAATATTATACGACGTCTGTCAATTGCTAAATTTCTTTTATTCAGATGACTTTCATAGAGAGGATGAACTATGGATATTGCGAATGTCGCAGTAACGTAAAAAAAACAATACATGTCGTAGCAGACTAAAAAAAACCATGTGGCAGAAGCAATCTTTTCACGACACACAACTCGCATAAATAAACAACAACGATATGGTAATATAGCTTTTGTCTCGCCAAATTCCAGGAAATATGCAAATTATTTTGACTTTAGCTCTGACCTCCATGTGGATAGTTCTATTTTTTTCTTTGAGTGCTATTTCGCGCTTTAAAAAGTCAAGGATTTTTTTCGCTCTCCGCTCGCTTCCGACTGGCAGACTGGCACATTATTCAAGATTTGAATCGGACCATTTTCATGTTTTCAGACAGTAACATGGAAGCTGTTTGTATACTAAAGTTACGATTCTTAAATTCTCTTTTAATTAATTTTGGTTTCTGTGGGTTGTGAAGTTGGGTATTCTGTAATACTAGCTGTAAGCCCGTTGCCCAGCAACGTGAGATTTTTGTTGCATTGTGTTTAACTTTATTTAGTTTAATTTAATTTAATTTTAATTTATTTTATTTTATTTCATTAACTATTAATTTTCAAGTACGCAAACAAATACATTTCGTAGAAGAAGAAAAAGACTCGAGGACATATGTACGCACACATTTGTGAAAAGTGAAAAGCGAGTGATTATTTTATCGACTATCAATATATAGATTTAGTATGAATAAAAAAGTGGAGACTGGAAGGTGTGAAATCGGGGACACCGGACGGACGTACGGACGTACGGACCTTATCGACTATTAATATATAGATATTTAACGATGTCTATTCAAACGACAAAAGTCCGTAGTATTACGACATGATGGGCTGGCTAAAGATGATCTGATGGAATAAAAATACACCTGTAAGTTTAACGGAAATGAGTGGATAAATCAATTCGGAGTCGGAGTCGTTTTTTTTACCCCATTCCACAGTTTTTATCACTTTACATTTTACAATAAAGATTTTTTTTTCCAATGTACAATAAACAATTATTCGATGTATAATATACAGTAAGTACCTACCAGTAAAACCAAAAAATAATCGTGTAAGTATTTAATATAAAATAAAATAACTTAGATTATTCCACGTATTTTGTAACAGAGTGTGACACGTGATTCGCCTCTTTCGGAGGCATCCTCAGACAACTACTTTCGCAAATGCTTGCTTAAGTACGAATGGAGTGGTGTATTTGTTTAAAAGTTTAAAAAAAATAAAATAATCGATTCGTTTTTTACTTTCACTCTTTAGTACATTAAATATAAATAGCTGTTATTTAAAACGATTAAGAATTTTTTTTTTCAATAATATTATATCACACAAAATGTCGTAAGGTTGATATTGCTATTTCCGAGTTATGTAATTTTTTTGGTTCGTGATTTTTTCTCTATTTTAGTAAACTAAGTATTTTAAGCTAATAAACATAATATCGATGATTTACCGGTAATATCTTAATTTTTATTTATATGTTAAAAATATTATTACAACTACATATTGTACAAAGATTAATTTACAAAAAAGATTGTCATAACTTCAAATGATTCTCCTAACAAAGTATGGCTAAATTTTCAGCAGTACTCATTTGATTAAATGTGCGATATTGACGTAACGTCGGGAATGTGATGCAACACTCCAATTCGAAATAGTTTCTGGCGAATCTAAAAATTCCTTTCAGCGTCCTCAGGCAAGATTTGGCATCAAAATTTAATGAAATAGCTATCAAATCAAATGGCTCTAGAAACTTGCTTATACAAAAAATGGGGCCATAAAAAAGTTATGTTGGTTGCAAAAAAAAGTATGCCCGACAGCATGAATTTAAATTTACTTTTTTCAATCCAATCTGAATAAAGTCCAAAATAATAAAAATAAATAAGAAAAACGGTTAAAGTTCGTTTTAAAAAAATACTAACATAATACAATTTAGCTACTTATGTAAATTTCAGACTTCAAAAAAATTCAGTAATATATTTTGATATGATTATTATAATTTATTATACAATACGTATTTGAAATATCTACAAAAAAAAATAAATTCAACTCCTTTAGCTTTTTTTGATTAAATATAATCAATAATATGTGAAATTAAAATTAATGGAAGAAAAATATGTTACTTGAAGGTTTAAAGTCGTGTCCGTTTTAATGACAAACCTTACTATATTTTTTAAATTTGAATGTACTAATTTTATTTTATGAAAAGACCAAAAAATATTTCGTGAATATCTAAGCCGGATATGTTGGGTAACATCTGGGATGGCGAGGGGGTGAACATATGAGGACAATCGGTTAACCTTATCGAAACGAAACACATTCAATAACATACGGTGTAATTCGCAATCGATTTTAAATAGTTTATAAAAAAAAACACTTTATGGTAACAAGCAGTTAAGTTACACAAACAGAGAAATAATTCTACATAATAACGTAACAATTAAAACAGAGCGACGCGTCCTCGCGTAGTATAGATGAAAAACGAGTGGCGAAGTCCACAAAAATCTAAGCCAAGTTCAACGACGAAACGTTAAGTACACAGAAAACATAAATAAATGAATTTGATTCTTGAATACTCATGTTTTATTAGCTATAATATAAAATAGTTCAGGGTGGGTAACCTTTTCATTTCTAAAGGCCACATTCATATATCTGATTCAACATAAGACAGCCGTAAAGAAAACGTTGACACTCCCCCCGAAGATATAATGAGTTGAAAACGCTCTTTTTCGAAACACTTGCGTATAATTTTTTGATCAATGTGAATATTGTGATCCAAATCAAAAGGCCGCATCAGAATAGCCAAGAGGCCGCAGGTTCCCTTCACTGAACTAGTCAATTATGATGGTTATAGGTGCCAACGGTAAATTCCGTGCAGAACACGGTGCGTGTCAGTATCACTTCAATTTGGTTACTTCATATCGACATACCTAAGATTTTCCCTTTAGAAGTGGTGTGATTGGTCTTTAATATGATAAGCAAGGAGGACAAGTGAAACACAATATTAATAAACCCAATATGTATATATCTAAAAATTTAAAATAATATGGTACTAAAATTTAATTGTTTTAAGTGTGTACAGAAATACAGAAGTCCGAGAAAATTACCATCGAATTCCGTAGACAAATGACATTGTGAATGCGTCAATCCAATAAACCCATACCTCGCTTTACGGCCTAGATACGTTCCACGAAACTTGGCTGCAAAGCAAAAAGCCGTATAAAGAATCAATTATTCTAATACAAATTTATACAAATTCAATGTGATCGGTTCCAATTTTTTTAAACATGTAACATGGTTTATCATTCAAAATGCATTTTATCTTTTTATTTCATTTAAATCAAAATTACATGAAACAAAAATGAATCAACTTCATGTTACATAAAAATGTGTATGTATACATACATGTCTTCTTTTTTATGGCGAATAGTTTGAATGGTAGATTTCGCAAGTCCAATTGCCTTGCAAATTTCAACAATTTTCTCTCCAGCTTCTAGAAATACGACGCAATATTTCTAGTTTAGTTTCTAGCGTGACTGATTTTCGGCATCTCTTTTTATCAGTCTCCGAAGTCGATAATTTTTTCGATGTATGAAATTATAAAATAAGTAAAAAAAACAAATGTACATACTTACATATGTACTTACGAACCAAAAATGTCCCTAATTGTTTCCAATTTTTCCAGTCAATGTGTGACAATCAGTAATAAATATGTATGTACATAAAACACTCACATCGACATCGAAAAAATTTTTTTTTGCCGTTATAGCGAAACATTTTAGGCCGAAAATCGAAAACGTGCCTTAATTGAAGAGGGCCGTTATATCGAAATGCCGTAGAAAGAGCGGCCGTATCGCGAGGTATGGGTGTACCGACCTTTTTACTTTCATTCTTCAGTAATGAATATTCTCACATCTGAACAAAAAATATTTCGTACTGTCGGGCGATGGCAGATATGAATAGGTGTATCGTGGCTGATTGAAAAATGACAGCAGGAAGCAAGTAGGTAACAGACAGACGCAGACGTGACCATGACAGAAAATTACGAATACTAACTAGGTAATAAATTGAAATTAGTATTCGGCAACTTGTACAATTGATTTAATTTGAAATTCTATCTCGAAAATATGTGTTAAGTTATTGTAACTAACGTAATAGTGGTATGGTAGGACAACGTTTTATGTTGAAATATAATACTAAAGATGTGTAATGAGTGGCGCATTTATATATCTTTTTAGTGACTTGCAATAAATAAAAAATATGATATATTCGACGGATTCGGCGCTACCATTGTAGAAATTTATTTTCAATGTTTAATTTCATTTATTTCATCGACGATGTAACATTCGCCTATTTGAACTTATTCGAAGTAATTTTATCAGAAGATATAATTTAAAATTTCGACTGAAGGTGCTTGATGGAAATTTAATAATAATTTAGAATTATTTTCATTTTAAATTTGAATCGTTCAAACAATGTACATTCTCACAGATTTTGTCACTAACGACCCGGGTTTCGCCCTTCGGCATCTTCGGGCGTTCAAGTGCACGGATGAACCTGAACTGAAAATTAGTTTGTGAGAATGTACATGGTTTGAACGATTCAAATTTGATATTGAAATTCCACCAAGCACCTTCAGTCGAAATCTTAAATTATTTTCATTTTGATTTTGTACACTTCAGTAAAATTCTTGGGTTTCGCCTCTCGGCATCTTCCGGTGCTAATCAGTGCGCGAATGCACTCGAACTGACAGGCAGCGGAAAGTTTGTATTGCCTATATACAAACACACAAGTACATTCGCTCTACACGTATTGTTAACCTAATTGATAGCGAGAGTTTATGATAAATCATTATTATCAATTAAAATTATTATCAGAAGATATAACATATATATTACAAAGCATATTAAAAAAATGTGATAGTTTCTTATTCTCTTTCACAATTCGATTGTGGTTCATTTCCAATACCAAAATATTAATTCTGAAATATTAATTATAACATAACCATGGTTAAAATCATGGTTACCCTCAGTCCACTACTATTGTGAATTTAAAAAAAATTGGGGTGGTGGTAAAATCGAAGCCCCGGGCGGGAAAACCTCTTGCTACGCCAATGCTCCACACTTAAGTTTGTTACATCAAAAGAACTAGATAAATTATCAATTAAGTATTGGATTAAGGATTTGATTGGAAATATATTCAAGGACAATTCGGTAAACGGATTTCATTTCTATCGAATGGCGTCATTCACGATAAGTTAGCATACCTGCTGATTGATCCGGTGACCTGTATTCAATAATGTGCATAGTATTACAAAATAAACGAACAATATTTCCAAGGCGTATCAATTGATAATGTAAATATCATTTGTTAGATTCAAGTTAACCAAACTATTGTGTACGACGAAAGAAAAAACACAAACAAAACAGTCTGTAATATACAATGACTTTGTACTCTTTGAAGAGTAAAATATTTAACTATGTCTATGTAGTTACGTTAGATTTGGTTGTAGTGCTATATTCATAAATATTAATTTAAGTGATATGTGACTGCAATGGGTGAAGTGTAAAAAAAACCATATTGGCATTTATTTAATTCTTTTTCCGAAAATGTATTTTTCTCCATAATTAGCCATGGTATAGTGGTCATTATTATATAAACAAGATTCAAAAATATCTACGATAAATTCGGCGGTAACTTTGTTTGATAGCTTATTATCCTTTTGCCAAATTTAATTTTATATAAAGGTTCAAAAACATTGAAACCAACGTCCAATATTTAACGATTTCAATTCACTTCAAAGTCATCATTATTGTGATTGTGTTAACCATTTTCTTAAATTTCTCGCATCGAAATGACCAACCGAAGATAACAAAAATGATGTTTCGTTCGTGTCTTTGCTGAAGAATTTCTACTAATGAGTATTGCAGACGGATGTGTTTTTTTTTCTCTTGTTATTGCACGTATTTGGATTGATATCTGAGCCGTATAAAAAACGTGTTTCAAGGAAAATAAAATTCAAAAATAAGCCGGCCATCCTATCTTTCCTCATCACTCTAACCCAAAAAGACGAGATATCGATGTAAACGAAGGCAGAAAAATTCAAACGAGACCCATCTGATTTTGATACTGATCAAGCAAACTTCTTTTTTTTACTCAACTGGTCCGGTAATTCTTAAAAAGGTTCATATTTCAAACAAGAAAAAAAAACGTTTCACCAAGCCGAGTGTAATCTCATATAAAAATATCTGCGTCTATCCATTTGGAAGTCATTGAGATATTTTTATTAAAGAATAATCATTAGATTTGTTTGAATGGTTGGTTGTAGTGTAATTGGTGTAGTGGCAGTGTTTCTAAACGGGAGTTTTTTCTACGATAACTGTTACTTTCTTTAACCTTTCTTTTTCAAAGGGAGTAGAGGATATAAGGGTAGGGCTAGGACAGGACTAGCGGTTAGCTATTTTGGGGTTGGAATGGTGGTGGAAATTTTTAGACAACACAGACATGCCTTTGAACATAAATCGAAAAATCGATTGAAATAATGCTGTTTGTACAGTGATTCGAATCCGCGAGTTCCGTCACGGATGCCGACATATATTTGTACTTTATTGAAATGGCGTTCTACCAAGTTAAATGCTAAATCGATCAATTAAAAATAAAATTTATTTTGCTTGTTAAATGGTAGATTTTACGAAGATTTTCAATTTACGCAGCCTTTTACCGGAGTTGTGGAGTCGTGAAGAATTAAGACGACTATGACTCCGAACATAGCTTAAAATACGACTTTAATTATTGTTTTAGCCTTAGTAGCGTCGAGTGACGTCTCTAATGTCCCTAGCAATTTGAATACACATTTTTAGAAAGTTTCGAAGATATTAGTTTTTTTTAAATCAGTTAAAACAGTCAGAATCTTCAGCCCTGTATTATACACGTGGTTTTCTCCATCTCCTACCTCAAAAAATACCTTTCATTTACAATATATAATTAACACGATTGATAATTATATGTTTGGTTTTGATTTCTAATACATATTGTTAAACTGAAATGTTTTACGTTATATTTGTGGGCATTTATTTACAGTGCATGCAGAATAGCAACACGATAATATCAGTTTTGGCACCGAATAAAATCGGCACAAACGATGATATCACACTCCAATATCCAGTGACTAAAAGTGACACCATTTCTCAGAAATTTTAATCGTTTTTGCAAGAATACAGTGTTTTGAAAATTCTTATGTCATTGCAATAATAAGAGATGAGTAAGTGCGGTCGACCACAGAACAATTTACGAAGCAATTCGAACGAATAGTTCTCTGAGGTCAATGATAATGAAAAGTTTTTTTGTCGATAGAATTGGCACAGTCATAAAACGTGCATGTTTTAGAAGCCGAAAAATAGATCAGGCTTGTAAAATAAACACAGTATCGTATGACTTGAGATGATATTCACGATTCATTTTTAATATAATAATTATACATTTATTCATATTATTTATTGAATTTGTAATCTAAAAATAAGCATGTGATTTGTTTGCCTTGTTAGAATTATATTATTTCAACTGTAGAAAGGTAAGAGAACGTAACCCAGGCATTTTTTTAGAGGAGGCACAAAAAAAGTTTTTTTGCTGATTTTCATCCAAAGTTAAAATATTAAATATACACTACCTTCAGTGTACGAAAATTAATAAATTGGTGTTATATAAGATTTAACTCAATCTAATATTAATTTAATAAGTTGTTTAAAAACACTTCTGTGGACTTGAGTCCTTTTTCCTGGTAGTAATTGTACAGGCACTTTAGATATTTATTTGGTATTCGAGGCTTACCTCTTTCAAAATAAATAGGGTATTTAGTTGTATACAGTGTGTGACATAATGACCATTTCAGAAAAAAAATATTTATAAACGACAGATAACTGAAATAGAGGACTATCCTCTGATATAATGGATATCTTCAACATAATCATTATAATGCGTCGTTCTATATCCGACTCAATGATGACATACATTTTAACCCTTTGCTTACCAAGCGGTCATTTATCGCCGCTGATTTAGGATTCACGTTGATGCGATATAAAATCAGTTAACACCTTATCTGTCCTATGTTAGTCAAAATATATCTCTATTTTACGATGTTTTTTAGAGTTTTCAAGTTATTTTTCTATTTACTTTTTCGTTGAATCCTATATTGCGTATTGTTTTAAGCTGTGACAATATGTTCTTCGACTTAGTTAAAAAAAATGGAGAAGATGTGATTTTTCTCCAGACACAAGAATTTGGCAAAAAAAACACTTGGTAAACAAAGGGTTAAATAGAGGTTTAAATTAATATTTAGGAGTAAATAAGTTACCGATTCGCGACCTGAGAACTACAACGTCCTAAGTGTAAATCTTTTGCGAAACAAAAGTAACAATGAGTATCATTAATTGTTATCGGAAAACTATCTTGTTGCTAATTTTATTCCGCAAAAATCTTCACTTAAAATCTTGTACATATATGATTCTCGGGTCTCTAGTAAAAAAATTTTTTGACTTGATGGAAGATGATTGTTCTACTACACTTTTTAATTATGCGTTTTAAATTTTAATGGATGATGAATAAACCGCGCTTGCTAAGTTAATAACACACTGTCAGCAATAAAAGCTTATCTGGAATTTCCGTCAGCAAAAAAGATCAAAGAACTTTTTTGATAAACGTGAACTTCTTTCTGAGAGTTTCGGCGGTAATGTTCTTAAAAAAACAGCGCAAGCAAAATGGCTGAATTTATTTTTGTAATTTAATAACAATCGGATTAGTATATTGATAAAACACAGAATCAATTTTATCAATACAAAATGTTATCAATTGACATTAACACTACCAAAAAAATCTACAGTAATACATAACATATTAAGTACTGTAGAAAATTAATTATTATTATTTGAAAAACGTTATAATGGTTTTTTTTTTATTCTATCATCGTGTATAAAATCATAATATTTGTATACATTGATGATTAATGTTAAATTCTGATGTCTTAGCAATGCAAATATATTGTAAGTCTAGTTTTTTCGATATTATGTTAACATACATAATATAATGTTCGTCTGCAGTATAACCTTTGTGCTGTAAATTTATTGTACATATGTAAACCTTTTTTACACGGTTTTTAAGCACGATTTTATACACGAAATAGCACGGTCAAAAAAAATATTTTTACATGAACTATTTTTTCTTACACGATTCCCAGCGATGAAAGCGATTCATGTCCAGTCCCTCACAAACTTCCCCTTATATAATCAAGTAGCGATGAATAGCATTATTTTTTTCTTTATTAAAATAGATATTGATTAATAATAAATTATTTTGTGTAATTTACTTTTTGAGCGTTCATTATTACCCTTTTTAAAACGATTTTATATATGTACATATTGCAATGTCGTTAATACTGTTGGTAACCCGTTTTTTTAAAATTCCGGGAGTCAATCAACAGAGTGTATTTTCAGAAAGAAAAGTCTTGAAAAGATATTGAACAATTCAAATACATGTAACTATGTCTATTTCACTAATATCATGCAAAAAAGTTGTTCAAATTAGATGCTCTCAAAACATGCAAAACTAAACATACAATATATTTGCACTAAATCATCGATATGCAGTGTATCTAAGAGGAGATGGTCATGGCTTATTCTGGCGTTATAAGGTCATGTTATATCTGGTCATGCATGAAATCGGCAACATGTCGTTTTAAGCAATGGACCGTAATTTATTTAGCTACCAACATGTCTCAATGTAAAATATCAGAAACTTGTAATATTATGTCAGCTAAATTGACAAGCTATTCGATCAAATTAACGACATATAACCAGTTGGAATTGAAGTATGTAGTATGTACATTGTCGAATTAAGCAAAATAAATTAAAACATGTTATTAAAAAATTATAATATGTTGGTCTGAATTACGTAACCATTGTCGCCATTTATGAAAATTACAACCTCTTTGTGACTTTGAAATGCAAAGAAATAAAATTTGGTTTAAATATTAGCCACATTTTAAATCGCGCACAAATATTTCGCACAGAAAACGTGCACGCAAAAACCAAGAACATTTATGGAAAAATATTCAATTCTTTTCCTGTAAGAATTTCCTATGCGTGTATTTTTCACCACGGATTTTCGTGTAAGCAATAACGGTCCAAAATGTTTTGGTCGTTTCAGTGCCATTGTTGTGTTTTTCCAACACTTATGATAAATTTAAATACTTTAAAAATGTAATTGCATGTTAAAAAAAATAAGTCAATTTAAACAATTAATCAAAGCTTATTGACATAATAGAGAAGAACAAACCTGGAAATCATCTAGAGAATTGTCAGCAGAATCATGTGTTCCTCCGTTACTCAGGGAGAATTTAACAGTTGATTTTTTTTGTACATCCATATCAGTCCTATCTGATCCTCTACCAGGGTACATTATCGTCTTCTAAATAAACAATCACCACTGATTTCTCTGAACAATTAAAACTCCTCAATCACGAGTATGTCCATACATCACTTGGCACTGTTTTTTTTTAATTGGTCACAGATAATTATTGAAACTTCACATTTGGTAAGCGATTGGCCATACAGTTAGCAACATTAATTCGTTTCTAAATATTATAAATACTTAGTGAATCAAACTGTAAAAAAATATATGAGTTAGTATCTTGTGAAAACAACAATAACAGCATTCATTGGATCGAGTAGTAGAAGTTGCGGTATTTGCGGAATTTTATTCAAAATAGTAGTCAAAAGCTAAACTTCTAAAGTAAATCTTTTCAGTGCGCAGCAACGTATTCCAGAAAAGTTAGAAAGAGCTGTGTTTATTTTATTTATGATCAAAGATTATTTCAGAATAGCGTTAGAATCACATTATTCGGGCCGAATATTGTTTTACATTTTATACGCAGTTTTTATGTACATATTTAAAATAGAGTCTGGCATATTTCAACAGGAAAGTAAACATGGTAAAATGAACATTGGCTTATTTCAAAGTGGAACCGGCCGCGATTTTTTAGTGTCGAAATTGTCAAATTTTAAGGTTAAGAAATATTAAAATGAAACCCAATTTTAAATAGCAGGTTCAGTGGCCAATTGGCGACCACTTAACGAAACTAGGTGAGGCACTAACGACATTTTAGGGAATTGAGTACGGCCTTCATTTTTCATTTAGTTACAAAACAATGTGCATACATTTTTCGGATATAAAATTTAAATGTTTTTAATACAGCCTTTTATTAGAATGCGGTCTTGCAACATAAAAATGTTCTCCAACGCTTGAAATTTTACACTGCAAAATAAAAATATTTAGTTATATTCAAATGTATCATAGATCTTTTTTTTATGAGGCAAGCGTAACCGACATGGTTTTATATATACTTTTGCAAGGTATATTTGTGTGCTTTTTTGTATTTCCATTTAATAAATTCATCTCCAAAACGACATCGATAAAACCGTTAAATACCTCCGTAACCCGTTCACAAAGACAACAACCAAGTCGAGTTTAACGTGGTCATTAGGTTTCAAGGTGTCAAGATTACAAATTCAAAGTTTATTTTCTTACGACTGTTCTTATCTAATCGCAATTCCAGCAAAGAACAGAATCAGAGAGTATTTACGAACAAACTTGAATCGAGCAGTTTCAAATACTGACGTCTTAATGCCTTCTCTAGATGCGATGGAAAATAATTTATTAAACCGTTTTTCATGTATCTATGTCAACGATTAAATTAACATAATAACTACAGCCATTATGGGCGGAAAGAAATTGGATTAAAAACGCGACATTTTAAGTAGAACTATTATTCCGGTTGTCAGTTGGATATTATAATATATTAACGTCAAACGAATAGTCTGCGTGAGGTGAGTATTATGTTTAAACATTATTTTATATTGTTCAGTTATGGGTGTGTGAGAAATTTTTAAGCAATTGATAAAATACGCGTTCATGGAAAAGAAGACACTTTTGAATAAAGTAAAAAGTCTTTTTATTTGAGGCATTTCCTGATATTAATAGTGTTGAATCTAGAGATTTGATATTAGTGTTCACGTTATTGATTCCCGGCACAAACATCTGCGATGTTTACATTCCTTTTCATCTGTTTGATCCTATAAGCGGAATTTGCTAGAGCAATAAGATAACTTCTCGTCATTTCCTAGTCACATCACACCCTTAGTTATAAACTATGACATGTCAAAATAAAGCATTCTAAGATAATTCGATTTAAAGATGTATACCGTCTTAATTAAACGTGATTCTTTTTTTAAATGCATTATTTACAACAGAGGGCTGTGGAGTCGGGAGTTGGGTGTTTTTTTTCCGGTGTCGGAGAAAATCGGAGAAAAAAAGTTTAAATATATTGAAAAAATATGAGTATATTGATTGGTGAAATGTACTAGAATTATTCTAGCATCTAGATTTTAGAATGATCTAACGGTATACACATATGTAAGATAAATGGAAATGATTGAAAAAATCAATTCATAATCGTTATTTTTTCAACTGAATCCACAGCCCTGAGTATAACTAAATAGGTACAGCACAGTGGTCTGACTAAAAAAACAAATTCTTATTTGGACATTCCTTTTTCAAGTACATGATAGTCAAGTATAGAAAACTATCAATTTCATTAGAACCTCTTTTAGCAGTCACTAATTCATTTAGTCTTTGACAAGGTAAACAATGAAATGTTTAATCCTTAATCTGAGATTCTTTATTCGAATGAATATGATCATTTTTTTTACTTGTTGATAAAAATGTATGATGATTCTTTTTATTTTTATTGCTTACGCTAACGACGTATGGTGATTAGTTAATGGCGTTACTAAAGTAGACCATATGAGGGAACTCCTAAAGTACAAAAGAATCCTGGGACCGTGATCTCAATGTTTGTTTTGAATATTATCGCCACTGTGGCAATATTTAATTCACGCGTCAATCCTGAATGGACCGCAAGAAGATGGCTGACGGGTAACGCATACAAATATCAGAAATAAACTTGTATTTTTTATAATATACATATTGACAATTATTGTTGCATTTTTAAAGCACGCCTGTTCGTAATATAGACCACTCAATACATGTCATTCAACAAGATCTCGTTGTAAGCCAATCGCTAATAGCCAATCCGTAATAATACGTGTGGTTTGCGACGAATGAGAACATTTTGTTGTCCCACACTTTATATTTATGCAGCCGCTGTTTCACGGCCGCCTTCCATAACTAAATAACTATCAAGAAATGAAACGGACTAACTCCTCATATTCTTAGCCCGATACAGAGCTGCACGGGACCTATCTTTTAAACATGTACTGATTCGAACATCTCAGACATCCGGGACTATGGGTAAAAATCTATTAAATCGATCCATGAATGTGTCTATTTGTGATTTGAGCCGTCGACTGCGCTGCCGAGTAGAACTTATGACCACTCGGCTATGGGATCAACAGTAATAAATTATATTTTGTAATTATTTAAGGGGAAAAACTCGAGCTGTATTCGATTCTCAATCTATATATTTTTCTTCATAAATGTCACTCAAATTGGAATCACAAAACAATAAATTCAAAAAACAAAATTCACTGTAATCGATCACATTGTTCAATATATAAAACAATATAAATCAAATTTCGAACGAGTTTTATTATCCACTGTAATCCGTCATCTGGTGCGGAATGCCAAATTAAATAAACATTCGAATTTCAAATTTGGAATCCCACCGCAATTCGAACGCGTAAATAAGTCTCTCGAAACTGGTCACATCGATTCAGTTGCGGCACGATTTCCGTGCGATAAACATTGCTATCTGTTTTGTTTTCGAATCATTCGCGGGGTACAACAAACTAAAGACGTCGGCCGTCGCCAGCAAGGAGAAGGAACTAACAAGATACGCCGAATACGAACCGGCGGGCATGGCGAAACGAGGATGGCGGCGGAGCGAGCGGGTTTGCGCTGCGTTATCGCAGGTGACTGCGGCCCCCTCTCTTCGGTGAGATCTCCACCGGAGGCATATTGCGCGCCCCGTTCTTCCTGGTCGCGATCTCGCGGACTTCGCCAGACACAGGGGTACCGCGCAGTATGCAATTTATGCACATAAGTGAATGACCTTGATAAGGTTTCTATGGTTTCAATAAAAAACTTTGCGTCGTTGAAACCGTTTTCGAAAATCGAATTATTCTGTATATTATTAACGGCAAGTTCAATTATTAATTAAATTAAATATCGAATGGTAACTTGCTACAAATATTTTTGATTGATTCAGCGGTTACTTTGAAGAAGTTAATTTTTAATATAAAATTAAATACAAAATGTGACACGGGTTTCGCTTCTTCGAAAATTATCATCAAACATAACGTCGCAAGGTTTACGCTTATATTAAAAATAATTATAATTTTTACATTATAAATTATAAAATAAAAGTGTCGGTTTTGTCATTTTCTAATGGAGGGGATAAGATACAAACATTGATAGTTCTAATAATAAAATAATTTCTGACATTAGGTAATAAATTCAACAATGGTGATCCGCCCAGTAATGATGTCTCATCTTGTAACACAACAAGTGGAATAACAAAGTTGTCAAATTTAATTTATCATTCCTTATCGTCGTCGTCGGCCAAGCGAAATACGCTTCGAAGTTTCAGAAAAATATTTAGGAGGCAAAAAAAGACCAGAGAAAATGACAAGAACCTAATTAATGTTTTTTTTATTAATTGATGCTATATTTTCATCGTTCAATCATTTTGTTTTTGGACCTTTGTCGTTGATAATTAATAAATACGATATGTAGATTTGAAAATAAATATGAAAAAATATCTTATTGGTTCTTACGTATTTTCAGCGTTTGGTTTGATTATTTTCCCAATACGTATAAGTAATACATATATACCTATGGTCATATCATATTTTTTCATTTGATACGTAATCTCTTTGGAATTCATCTAACGTTCGAAGGATTAATACACGACCGTTTTCATTATTATCTTTGACAGAATAAAACAAAACGGCTTTTTTGGAATGACAAAAAAATTGACATTGACGTTATCGAATCGATAAATAGTGATAATCTCATATTAGTGTCATTGGAAAAAAATCCATAGTACATATTATGTATGCAGCATATTGATACTAGATTCCACGTGTTCCGATGAAGCGAGTGGACATGCTAGTTACTGGCATCAGTAACTAGCATTTGACAGTATATATTATTTGGACAGTACAGCACTAGTCAATACTTTCGATGGTTTTGGCGGTAACTTTGTGGAAGTTCATTTTAATAGAAAATTTAAATAAACTTTGAATATTTCACGTATTGTGTTACTAACTGTGATACGTGTTTCGCCTCTTTCAGAGGCATCTTCAGACTTACTATCGCAAAGTTTGCTTAAGTAATGGAGCAGGATTGATTCTAACATTTTAAAATTATGAAATTAAAAAAATGGAGTTTGGGTTTTTTTCCTTTTAAGGGAAGCAAGAAGGGGGGTGATAGAATCGAAATAAATACTACTAATGACGTTAAACATTACAAACTATTAAACTAATGAGCTGCAATCAATCTGATAGGTTGGTGATTACTCTATTAATTGGAAACAATGTAAGTAATGGCGAACCACCTGTCCTATTAAGAATATTATTTAATAATATTATTATATTATATAGAGTATATTATATAGAGTTTTATTAATTATAGTATATTATATACAGTATATTATATAGAGTTTTATTAATTTCTAAAGAAAATCATACACAGTCACAGTTAGTAACACAATACGTGGAATAATCAAAGTTAATTTAAATTTTCTATTAGCACTAGAGTCTGTGGGAAAAGTGAGTCAGGAAGAAGTTCAGCTACCAGTTTTCCAACTTATTTTTAAATATTATTTCTTGAAATATAACCGCCCCTGCATATACAAAGGGTGCGTTGATCCAATGCCACATTGACCAGCCGCCACTGTACATACCACTGTCGGAGAAGGTGAGGAAAAACGAGGAGAATTTTTAAAATAAAAATAAAAAAATTGGCATTACAGCTAATTGCCAATACAACAGTAATCTGAATATGACAAAAAATAATATAGTCGTTTTGGAGTAAGGTGATATTGTGTATCCGTGTACTGAGAATTCGCAGAGGTGGTAGGGTTTGTTTACTCGACGATCTTCAAGGACTTCGTTTCCCGATATCCCATATAATATTGCAAATTTATTGAGTGCTTCAATGACAGAAATTTGACATGATATAAGTATTTACAATAAAAATTTAAATCATGGTATATTTTAGACGTGATAAAGTCGACATCTGAACACCCTATGCATTCAAGATTCGACCGAGAAAGCTCTTGAAGAATTCCATGTCCAATATAGGATGTCCTGACAAAGTCATATTCTCCGCTGGTAGTTTTGCCGAACGTTACTCGCACGCACAATGACCGCCATCGGGTTTGACTCCCCTCGAATCGGATTGCGTATTCTCATTTCTCTTCACATCTCGCACATGTTCCAGCGGCAGAGCGACACCGCCGGATGCTGCATCCACATCGCCATTTTTTGTTAAAATAAAAAAAAACTATCAACGTAATCCTTTCCTGCATATTTCAAACATTGAAAAAACGCTCTGGCATAAAATGACACCTGCTTCATTGCTATAATAAATAATATTACGTTAGAATATATCGTGGTAAAAAGATTTGTCGTTCGAAGCTGCGTTTTGGCAAAACTAATATTTTAACATAGATTGTTTTCCACACGCTAGTTTATACATATTGACTGTGGAAAGGAAAAAGGACGTAACCCACACATATCAAATTTTACAGGAGGCACAAAAACGTGTTTTGATGATTTTCGGCCATATGCAAATTATGAAATAAACACAACCTTGAAGTGCACATAGGCATCTAAACTGGCGTTTGATTGACATAATCTAATATTAATTTAATAAATTGTCTAGGAAAAAACCTTTTTTTCAGTCTTTTTTCTTGGTTTCAATTTTTTAAAGCCCATCTTTTTTCAAACTAAAAAGCTAAATTTCGATACTAGTTCGGCATTTGCAGCTTAAATCCTTTTGATAGAACGTGTATCAAGTTGGATACATTGTGATTATCTAAAAAAAGTCCCTTTTCCTTTCCACAGTCGATATGTTATGCCTTTCCACCAAGTATTGACAGTGAACCCAAGTGGAATTTATTTGTTATCAAATCAAAATAATAACCAAGCTAAGAATCAAATATCTTGTTTATACAATGATGTAAAATGTTTTCGCCATAAAGAACCATTTTTTATTTGTACTCTATGATTGATGGGAGCCGGTAAATTGCTCGAATTACAAATTATTCGAATTGCTTGGTTATTTAAACGATTTTCACGACTTTTTCTACGAATTTCATTGTTATCTTGTGCGACACTTGTTTAGAGAGTGAAATATAAAAATAATTTTCGTAAGTATTTATTTTAACCGTGTTCGCTCCAAATGCGGAACATATGATCTTTTAATGGAGTTTATCTCAACAGAAGTGTTTCTACGAGAACTGCTTATTAATTAGTTACTCAAACTGTTTCTATATATTTCCAGAAAACATAGAAGACTAGGGCTAAGACAGAAGAAACGGACAGAACCATCGGAAACAAATTGATTATCTTGTTATTCGAGCAATTTACCGGGAACCATGATTGATAACGTGGCGCCTAGTCCACTTATTTTTTTTAAATGTCTTATCTGTATTTACAATTACCTTTTTATCGCATTAAAAATACCTGGTATAAGTTTAATACGTAAATATTTATGATTTATATATCTAAATAGTTACTAACGTAAATGTCACTTTGACAGTGTATGACCAATAAGAGTCGTCCTCTATCAAACACGGCCATTTCAGTTTCATTTCATTTTTCAGGATAGCGAAGCGATTCAAAATTTTCATTTCACTTCTTGATGGCCTAATCGTAGTACAGCAAGGATTGATTTTTTTTCATTACAATACAAATATTTGATAATTTATACATTCAAAATTGTATAAGTATTTTTTATAAAAAAACATATGTATAATTTATGTGAATTTACGTTCAAAGTTTTATTGAATAATTAATTATTACTAAACGAAACATCAATACAAGATTTTCAAAATATTAATGTAATATATTGCAATATTATTCAGATATATAATTCAAACCTGATTACCAATTTCAACTTCATAAATCTTGTATAGTGTGTGTCTAATAAATTTGTTTTTTTTTTTATTAAAGTAGCGTTTATGTACGGAAATTTTGTTGTTGTTATAGGACAGGTGTTTGTAACGTCGTGTGGGTACTGTCTCACTTTTGAGATTAAGGTTTATAAACTGTTTCCAGTAAACGGCTAGTTTAAGTTATCTCTACATAGATACAAAATTAAATTGTATCACTTTGTGACTTAAAATGTTGTGTTATAAGCATCATTATATTATTAATTACAATGAGAATTTAAATCAATTTTTAGTTTATTTGTGAACCTTGCGATGTTCTGTATCATGATGATTCTCATAGAAACAAATCACGTGTCACAGTTTCTAATACAACGTGTGTACTAACAGAGTTATTAAATTAAATTTTATATTGAAGATAAACTTCCGCAAAATTACCGTCGAGTCCATCAAAAATCAGGATTTGTCTCAATCAACTGACATTTTTAAAAAATTCTAGACAGTTAAATTTTATACATTTTACAAATTTAAGCAAAAAAATATATTGTCTGTCACAATAGCTATCTATGTATGAACATATTATGAACATAGGAGGTTACTAAAACTAACATTATATCTTTTTTTCCTATGACTGCCTGTTCAAAGCTTCTTCGTGAATTTGTATTGAGAAAAAGTTGTTGGTTTTATTCTACTATTTGTTATGATCGTTGACTTTAACATATTTGAAGAGTTTTAATACAAAATCACTGGAAAAGGGGTCGCGAGGTATTCTATATTTTGTCTCAATTTGCCCAAAATGGACATAGTTTAGTTTACCTCTCATGTACAGACATATGCAACTGAAACTTTTGTTTTTCTCGAACCCCTAAAACAAAAAAGCTTTATCAACATAACCAAATAAGTTGGCCTTCTCTACCATTTCAAATATATGTATATATCGTATCACATTATAACGATATACCTAGCTGAAATGAAACACATAAATCATGATAAATTCTTATATTTATCGTGACCGTTATCTAGCATGAACTTTTCGTCTAAATCTTGGGAAACAAGATAATATAGTATCACACAGCAAACACACATAACATACAAATTAATTTAAATAGTAACTATTGAATTTTATACGCAAATTTTATTTTAATACACCCATGTATCATTTGCAAAGAGGAAGTAATAAAATAGTTGGCCTATGTTTGATTAAAACTCATGCACGGTAAGCTGTTCGGGTTTTTAAATATTCGTACAGGGTGGCCAATAAAGCAAACACAATCTATTTAACAAAGACTTTAGCTTAAACAAATATTTATGCTGTCGGTTTAAGCAGGTGGGTGAATGGAACAGATTATTCAATACATTAAACACTTCAGTCAATAAGAGAACAATTATTGTGTTCTTAGTAAATACTCCATTATTGAAGAAGTGTGATGCCTTTTGTGTTGGCTTCCTCACGAGGACAACACGTGGTAGTCAGCCTTATTTTGATAGTATCCATCGCACTGAGAGTAGGGGGCTATAAGTTTTCCACAATCGGTTATGAAAAACCGGTTTTTTAATTAAATTTGTGACATTCGAAAACCCGTTATTTTGACTTTGGTAAACTGGTTTTCTAAATATATCAAAATATTTTATTTTTTTGATATTATTTAATTAAAAATCCTAATATGTTTCTACATATTTCTTAACCTGATCTGTGCCGTGCGGTATTAATATGGCCGTGCATGGAGGGCCGTGATTTTCTTTTTAAAAAAAACCTAATAAATATGTACTTTTTGGACATATAATAATAGTAAATTACAAACACTTACCGTATACATACACGATGGGTCATTTTCGCCATCATTTATCCAAAAATGTTTCAAAAACGAAAATTACCGCCATATTCGCTTAGCCCTGCTAGCAACACATTTGAACACAACAAAAAAGCTTTTTTTTAAATCGATGTATTATAGATTAAAAAACAATATCTTTAAAGTTTAAGTATCATACTATGATTGCAAGAGATGTCACTATATGCATGATATTTTAAAATTATTAAATACGTTTCTTGTGGCCTTTAAACTGCGTTTCAAATACTGCGTGTAAACACGCACATTTAGTATGGCCGGCCCAACGAGCACGACATTGTATGGCGTGTTAACACGTCCGTGGCAGAGAACCGGTTAAAGAGGAATAAAGAAAAAAATGTATAAAATTTAAGTATGTTTTTGTAACAGTGTTTAGGCATACTAAAAAAAGAAGTTTTAATAAATTTGAAGGTTTTTTTTGTTTATTTTATTTTAATTATCATTATTTTGTTACACTTCAAAAATCTAGTTTTAAAAAATATTGTAATTCGAAAACCGGTTTTAACAAAAATCGGTTTTTGTATAAGCCCTAGCTGAGAGTGTGACACGTGTAAACCGCATAACACGTTTTGACCAGCTCGTAATGAAAGTCAACGTAGCCAAAACATAGACCAGAAAAGCTTAAGTGCATCTCCTGTAATGTATGGTCACGTTCAAAGAGGATTACACTGGATTTTCTTTTTTCTTGGGGGATACATTCCAGGTACCACGGTCAAACTAATACTCCTCATACTAAATGTGTTTTCGTTTATATAATATTTATGAATAAACTATTCAAATTAATTGATATTACAAAACAGACCAAGTAATGTTCAAATTTGTGACATTAACAAGACATTATTAATTATTTTTTTTGTAGAATTTTTTTAAAGCAAAATATTATTTAGATTTCTAAGTTTTTTTCCGTACACGTAAAGGATGTTGTGTGAGTAAATCAATCGCTTTTATGCAACTGTCTTATTATGCAAATATAATATATTATGTATTGTATAATAGTTCAGACCGATCAAAGCAAAAGCGTGATATCGAAAAAGCTCACAGCAATATTTCACAAACGCCGTTCAGCTAAAAATACATAACCGTTTTAATTGTATTGTTTTGATGTTGTACTGAGTAATGTCCATCGATCGTAATTTATATATTACACTGTAAATGTTTCGATCGAAAACAATTGTAAAATCATAATATTATAGGGTATACTATTGCACATAAACTTCGAAATAATATGAATTGAGTCGTTCATATTGTCTATTTCAATGATCATATGAATTAACTAGAGTTGAAAAAAAATCAAAAAGAGATTTGACACCGTTATACCTTTGCCGACTGCCAGCTTCTTCTAGATCAAAATAATCCACAGTTCTTCATTTAATTTAAAATATTTTGACAGCGGCATTTGGACCAGTCGGTTTTGTAGCAGCATCATCGCAATAATAATCCTTGGACAGGCTTATCCTTATATTTTGTATTGTCAATATAATAAGAACTCAGTGCGACTAATGAAATCATTACTAAATTAGTTGAACGTGTATCCAATGGAATAATACGATTGTGTTATAAAAAATAAAAAATTGATTTGCCCATCATCAATGAGGCAATACGAAAATCGCTATGCTAAGTTATGCTAAGATCTTTGAATCTCGAGCTTTCATTCTTACATCCATAGTTTCCCATAGCAACCGTTGTAAAATAATCTCGCATGCTTCGTTCCTCTACTTATCGTTTTCGTAGATCTATAGTTGAAATATTATTACCCGTCACAATTTTAAGTCGAAGATATATAAAATAAACAGGAAAAACTTTACGAGTTTCTAAGACTTATGAACTTTGCAAAAAAAAAACATGAATAAACCTCGTAATTTATTGCACACTCAATACAAGCAACAAAAATGCCCAGATACAAATTCACGATTTTCTTGATTTATTTGACACCGAATATATCTACTTGAGTCAGTTTTTTGTTGTTGAACACAACATTACGTTATAATACGTATCTAATAACAAAATGGCTAAAGCAAAAAACGATTTTGCGATAAGCCAGATTCGCTTAAATGAAACGAACTGAATTCTGCTCCCAGCGAAATTGAATTCAAGTAAATATTTTTTGTAATCTAAATCGCTGTTTAGTAAAGCGCTTAATGCCAGAAAGAGAGAGGTACATATCAATCCGTCTGGCGAAAGCATTGATATTCTTAATTTATATCGGCATATCAACGTAAGTGATAATTCATACATTTTACAGGAATGGTCAGGTTTTAATCATAACAAAAGGTTTAATTTACTTCCTCTCGTAACGAGTTCGTAAAAATAATTCCGTAAATGCGGTTGGTAATATTAGGTCAATTAAAGTTTATTTTGACGAGATTATTACGAGAGGATAACATTTATGAATTTACGGGTCGATATGTATAAGGTTGAATGTTTGACTTTTCAAAGTAACAGTGGAAAATCTTTGATCTAAAGAGAGTCTGAACCCTGCCGGTCTCTTCTACCAACGAGATATATAGATAGATCATGGAGTTGTCGAAGGTCACTGACGACTATCCACACGATGTACTCAGCGGAGCTACGGAACGCTGGGATGACCTGGGAGGAAACAAAGAGACTGGCGGAGGAAAGAGAATCTTGGAGGAATCATTTGGTGACCATACGCTTCGTATAGGGAGCGGATTTTGAAAAAAAATATTGGGAGTCACATTTACCAACGCTTGGCATATATAGTTAAGGAGATTACCATCCTCGAATGTGTGATATTAAATCATAAGTCTTCTAATATAATATTTTGTTAATGGGCCATATTGTTGTCGTAATAAATTAAGTTGATATACATGTTTACGGGACTTGAACCTGTAGCCATCTGATCGTAAGAAAGAGTAAAGCTAAACCAGAGGCCGACGATGAGAAAACCTACGAGCTTAAATTCTAAAGTCGAGACGCGAACGTAAACATAAAGAAAGCTACATGCATATCGACCGTGGAAAGGAAAAAGGACGTAACTCACACATATCAAATTTTATAGGAGGCGCAAAAAACGTATTTTGATGATTTTGTGACATATGCAAATCATGAATTATGCACAACCTTAAAGTGCACGGAGACTTCTAAACTGGTGTTTAATTGACATAATCTAATATTAGTTCAAGAAGTTGTCTAGAAAAAACCTTTATTTCAGTCTTTTTTCTTGGTTTTAATTTTTTAACAGGTCATCTTTTTCATACTTAAAAGCTAAATTTAGATACTAATTCGGCATTTGCAGCTTGAATCCTTTTGATAGAACGTGTATCAAGTTCGATACATTGTGATTATCGAAAAAAACCTGTTATGAAAAACATGTGGGTTACGTCCTTTTTCCTTTCCACAGTCGATATACAAATCATAATATATTTTACTAAATGGGATTGGTTAAGGATAACGATGATACAAACAATTTTAACATATACCCAGTTGGGTAATCAAATCTGGAATCCTATAATGGTTATCACTGAGCGTTCACACAACAGTACGACACTATTTTTAATAATGTTTATCAATATTATCAATGACATCAGCATAGCTTGATGAAATTCATTATAATGCGGTAACAAATTAAAGGTTGGTCATATTGGATGTCAATTTAATTTCGAAACTATTTTTTTTTTCAGCAAAGCATTTCGAGTGAGAGATTCAAACCTAACCCAATAAATAACATTGCGAAATTTCGCATTCGAATTGCCTCCGTCGTGATGTCATAAATCAGTATAAGTTAAAATGGAGTTTCTGGCATTTCAGCATAGCTATAAAATAATGGATTTTAAATTGAACTGAATAAGCCAAGCCAATCAGTTGGTCAAATACGCGAATTAAAGAAATAAATATCTTTGAACGAATTCTTACAACTTATAGACTAAATATCAGATCAGGCATGTACAACTTTTTGACTGAAGGGACGGTAAAAAAATGTATTTCTCTGATGAATGAAAATTTTATGATACGAATGGGGGCGCATGCAATTAAGTGACAAGCCACATTGTCTAGACCTGTACTGGATTGTTATTGAATGTATGAGATTTATAAACGTTTACCAAAGCCATTGAGAGAAATTTCGTGGACTGTAGACTTTTTTAATATCCGAATTCAAACAAAACTTCCAAATTTCAATTATACAAAGTTTTCAGTAAAATCTAATTTTTGCTTGCTTTTTGTTTAAGTTATAAAAAGGCACAATTAACTAATAATTCAGAAAAGATAACAGAGTTCGCCATGATATTTATAAATAGTAAGTAAAGTGTCAACAACAAATGAGTTGGAAATTCAAACATATACAGTTTCTGTAATATGAGAGACCATCAGGAGAGGTCCTATTTTTTACATTGGATTTACCAAAACGCTACATAAGTAATTAGTTTCTAATGTAAGCAGATATTATGTATTCAACTATTTATACCATTTAGGTACACGCACAACATTATTACTGTACTAGGTTGGTCGGATTATTCCACCGACGATGAAAATATATAGGGCATTTGAAGAAAACGTACAACACAATAGAAAATCTCATAGTGTTGCAAAGAAACGAATCGAAGTCAGATGCGAAGAAAGCAAGGTTGGCGGCGGGGATCGCGGGGCGTTCAGGAATGCGCCGCGGCCCGCACCCCGCCCGCGGGCCCCTTTTAAGGAAGCCTGTCCCCGGAGGCCGAGCGGCGGCCAACGGCCACTCCTCGCAAACTCTCCGATGGAATTCTCAACCATCTCCGGCCTAGACCTGCCGTTAGCCAGCGTGCGTCGACGGCCAAACTGGGGAAATAGCTGATGAAGCAGCCAGTGGAATACCGCTTGGTGGAATGGTGTGACTGATGATGCCAAAGATAAAACTGAATGGATCTTGGACTCGTACAGTAATACGTTCTAGAAAACAAGCAACTTACATCATACGGAATGTTACCAAGAAAACTGTAATAATAAAGTTTCTACTATAGTAAAATATATCAACTAAATAAATCTCTGCAATTAAATTAAACTTGTTTTAATAGTTTAAAAAATTGACACATTTTCCGTTTGTTTTTGTCAATAAGGAAAATAGTGACCAAAAATAAACAGGTCAATAACGCAGGGTTGTAAGGAGTAAAGACGACTCCTACTCCGGCTTTAAATAAAAAACCGACTCCGAATTATTTTTTCTGTTTAACTAACATATCTGTATACCATCGGATATTTCTAGTTAAATTTTCTAGTAGATTTCACCAATCAATATAATTTTTCAATATTTTTTAAATTTTTTTTCTCCGGTTTTTCCGACTCCGCCTTTGGAAAAACATCAACTCCATGAATCCCGACTCAGACTCCACAGCCCTTCAACAACCACTAATATTCAGTGGTCAGATATTAATTGTTATAATAATTATAAGTTAAAAACAGACATCAAAGAATAGTTTGTTTCGCATGAGTTTTACAGTATTTGGAAAACTTTCAAAGACTTCATAAATCATATAAATTATACTATCTTCTGAAGGGTTTCCTGAATGAGTGCCAACCTTCAAAATTCAAGGAAGTAGAATGACGAACATATTTTTTTGATGTTTTATAATAGTTGCCATTTGCCACCGGATTCAAATGTTGACAGATTAATCTATCAGTTGAATTTAATTATAACTTAACATGTTCACAAGTATGTATTTAATATCAGCGTAAAGATTTCAGACGATTCATATAAGTGACATGATGTTTTTATTAATAAATAAATAAATTGTAGATAAGGTGACTTTTGTTTTTTGATGATTTCATGTAAAAAATATCAACTGAATTTGATATCGTTAATATTATAAAATAATAGATACTCTTGTTATTACACAGGGACACGTGTATCGCCGAACTAAACTTATCGTTAGATTTATTATTCTAATTGTGACTATTTTTTGTGAACCCGGTTAGTTCCAAAATTGGTGAAAGAAGAACCATGAATGTAATTTACAAAATAAAAATCAAAGCAACCTCAAATCTGGCTTGATAAAATATTATTATTCTAAAGTAATGTAAAACTAAAAATTACAAATAATATCCTCAATTATAAGTTTGGTCAGAATTTTATCAAATGATCAGGACCGATTTCATACATAAAAAACATAAAAATTTAAAATATGAAACTAGTTCTGGAAATTTGATAAAATTGTTAATAATAATAACAGAAGATTTTCTACGTCAACTATTTGTTACTCAGTCGCATTAGCACTCTTTTTCGAAGATAGAAGTAGGGATAGAAGGACAAGGCTACGACAGGACTAGTGGTTAACTAATCGCTATAGTTACGCCCTGTTATCAAAGGATCGGAAGGGTGGTAGGGAATTTTTAGACATCGCAAACATCCAAGCCTTCGAACAGAAATCGATTAATCGAACGAAAAAATGCTGTTTGTACTGGGACACCAATCCGTGAGATCCGGCACGGAAGCCAAAAAAGCTAAACGCTGTGCCATAGATACGACACGAAATGTGAAAAAATACTGAGTCTATTTTGATACATATTATTATGATTGAAAATAATATCTTGAAGTGGTATTTTGATTGCGTAGTCAAGAGCAGTCACCGGCTAGTCTGGATGTATCTATTCTGGTCCGAATGTCAAGTATGGTCCGGCCGGCAAACTTGACCGGATCGAACACATGGCCGAGTGTTTTGCGCGATTTCACAGATTCTTCTTTCTGTATACTTTCGCTCCTTTACATGATGCTGAGTGCGTTTGTATCGAGACATCATAAATCAATATCCGAGTGATAAACGATCAATCCAGATCATAGAATACATCACTCCGTGACTTAGATATCGCTTTGTCGTTGGTGCGCTTCGAACGGTCCCCGGTTCGATTCTCGGCATTTAAAATGAAAAACGATATACACATTGCTATGGATAAATTTTTACTATATAGTCGGGCTAGTAGCCTAGAAGTCAGCGCCTGTGGGTTCATCTTTTTTTTAATCGATTAATGAATACGTAAATCTCTATTAAAATCTCTTAAACGTTCACCCATCCGGATCTAAATCTGGACGTATGATCTACAAGCAGTTGTCGTAAAACGACTTCTGTTCAGATGCTTCGGGAGGAATTCAAATGAAACGCACTAGGAGTGGAAATTTGATTGATATATTATATACAATTTGTCGAGTCCATGGCACGCACAGTGGTCAACGTTGTTGGCTTTTATACAGATTTTTCGATTTCTGTTCGAACGCATGGATGTTTGTGATGTCTAAAAATTCGCCGTTTCAATCCTAAAATAACAGGTAAACTAGTCCTGTCCTAGCCCTATCCTTTATATTCCTTATCTCTTTGAAAACTAAAGGAGGATGAGCAACTGAGTAACAATCAGTTCTCGTAGAAAAACTTCCGTTGAGATTAGTCCACATTAGTGGCGGACATGGATAATATATAAAATAGAAGTTTATACGACTGAGCAATTTTCCACGTTCGTTTTTCACAACTGGAAATTTAAAAAAATGTGATCAGCTTCACAAGGCTAATATCATATTTTAGCATTTACTATTTGGACTGTGGATGTGTAAGGTACAATAACACGTTTCTTTAATATTCTACTCCCGGAAAAATGCTCTTCAACGAATAGATAACCATCAGTCACACATGTTTCCCCAATTTGCTTCCAAAACACGAGGCATGTTGATGGCTGTCAATTAAAATTGAAAATCACAAGCGGGGTCTCGCTGGTGTGTTAACAAATTAAGACAGAATACGTTGAATCATAATTTTATTGAAATTCGTACACTTTTTCGTTTTTATAAATTCCGTGAAAATATTTTCCGCTGAAATATCATTAATTATTTTATATTGCCAGTTCTTTTTTTATTTTCACTAAGAAAAGCGCTCGAACGACAACAAAATGATAAATTGAATGACTGCCGCTGAAAATTATATGGAATGAAATTTCGCAACTCACCCGAGAGGAATTTCTTGGCGAAAATTACTTTAATATAAGGAAACGAAACTTCAAAGAAAGTTTTTATTCGGAAGGTATTTTATTTTCGCTACCATTTGATTTTTTGTGGTTCAACGTTAAATTTTTTGTAGAATAAATCGAGCATAATGCTATGTTTTTATTGAAATACTAGTATTTATGTTATTCATATGGCCAAAATGAGCGTAAGGAATATCTAATGAAATTTGATAAAGTTAATAATCATTTTGAGCGTGAGATTTATTGAAGCTGCTTTTTATAATGCTGAAAAGAATTAATTATTCGAAAATACAATAATTTTTTAGTAGATATTGTGTGCTTAAGGGGTATTCTAGTGTAGAAATTTGAAAAAATCGATTCTTTCTTTTTTTTATTTTTCTTAAGTTTAGACATTTGAGAGTCCTCAAAACGATTTTTCAAAATTTTTATTATTTAGCGAGTTACAGCGATTTTTGGTGTCGCAGCAACTAAGCTATTCCGACCGGAACAGATCGAAACTCAAAACTTTAAACGCGTTTTTCTCGAAACTACTTCTTTCAAGCTGACGTACATAATATCTCAAATTCTCCGAAATATTTCTCTAAAGCCCGTAGCAGATTAAGTCAAAATTTTAATTTTAACTATTTTTAAAAAATTTGAAACTGTTAAAAAAACGTAAAAATTCCATTTTCTGAATTATTTTTTTTATTCTTCGAGATGGGGGCTGTAGCGACATTTTTAATTATTATGAATCGGTTAAAAAAAATATGATGACCAGAATGGTTGAAATCGTGTACATCAGTACACCATCTTTTTTTTGGACACCTCCCTTTACCAGCCGATAACGTTTCTTATTTACAGAGCTCGAAAAAACACCCAAAATTCGTGTCTCTACACTAGAATACCCCCTTAATTGAAATTGAATAATAAAAAATGCGTATTCGTTTAATTGAAAATAAATATGTTAATATGACGTAAGTAATTTTGTATACAAAATATTTATCAAAATATGTATAGCAAATTTGTTTACAGTTTTACATGTGATGAATTTTTCAATTTAAAAAACCTCTAGTTGAGCACCAATGTCCAACAGTGGAATTAGTACAGTTGAGCAGTGATTTTTTCTCATGCAACGCAGTGGAACAGCGTTCCGGCACCTTTTACTCGATTTTTTTGATGTTTCAAATCAATATTACCAAAAAAAAAATCGTTGAAAACTCTTAATTATTTATGTCGAAAGACGTTTGTTTTTTTTTTAAATCACGATCTGAAAAAATACTAACTGTTAAAAATGAATTATCTGGATTAAAACTAGACCTACAAGATCGATTTTTTTTCGAAGGAATTGGTATTTATGATATCTATCCTTTACACTCTTGCAATCCTAAAATAAATAGAGCATGGCGAGAGAAATTAGTTTTAACTAGACCTGTACCAGCCTTATCTTTACTCTCTTTAAAAAGAAGGAGAAACTGACTAAAAATCAATTCTCGTAAAAAAACTCTGTTGAGATCCCTTCACTAGGAAGCCATATACTACACATTAAGAACGGACATGAATTAGAAAAAAAATCACTGCAATTCATTTTTTTTTAAATATAATATCTTTCCACCCTAAAAGTTTTACACTATTGCGTAATAAGCAGAGCCACGTAAATAATTTCGTATAAAAACCAGCTATCATAATTTTTGTTCTCAATAATATTTGGTGTCTTAACTACTAAGTGTAAGTTTGAAGGAACGTGATTTCTTCGTTGGAGGCCTAATCATGGTTTGATTACGTACAATTTTCCGCTTTTCAAAGACGGACACGTTTCCCATAATTCACGTAACTTTTGAATTATGAAAAGATATGTCCAAATCGGTACATTTCAATGCTCAGTAATTACATTATACATCAAAAGAAGGCGAAATCTTTTATGATCTAATGATAAAGTAATCAGTATTGACTAATGATTACTAATCACAGTGTTTTATGAAATCAGTTGCCTCTCACTCTATAAGACATTTTTTTAATATTTCACATTCGTTTTATTACAGTGGCAGCTGATACGAACAAATGGCATGGGTTCAAATTATTTCAATGAAATAAGTAAAACTAGTTTTCATTCAGCTTAATTTAATGCATTTATGGTCTCTTAATGGAGGTACATACAGAAGTTTTTCTACGAGAACTGTTTATTACTCAGTCGCTCAACCTTTCTTTTTCATATATAGTAGTAGGAAATGGTGAAGTGGTAAATAAATAGGTATCAGATCGGTCATTGATTTCTTCCCTATTTTTTTGTTTTTTTTTATATCCGTCTAAAGTTAAAAAAAAACACAAAATTAACAATTAAATCCATAACAAAACGATTTTTAATATATGTATGTACTTGAAAATTAAGTTACAAGTCAAAAAGGTGGCAGGGCGCCTTTCTCATTTTCAGGTGCCAGGTCGCCGACTTGGACCGACCTGGCTCCACTACACCACTGGTAGTAGAGATAGGAAAGATAAGGCCAGGATAGGACTAGAGGTTAACTAATCGCTCTCACTACACTCAGTTATTAAAGGACCGGAAAGGGTGGGAGGGAATTTTTAGACATCACAAACACACATGACTTCGCACAGAAATCGATAAATCGATCGAAAAAATGCTGCTCGTATTGGGACTCGAACCCGTGAAGTACGGCATGGAGGCATACAACGCTAACCGCTGCGCCATAGGACCCGACTATTCATTCAGTTTATTATATTCTTACTGAAGCACTGAAATATATGTGTTTTGATAAAAAAAAATAACATAGAAGGCCACCTTTAGTCAACAAGATGTAATTGATACATTAATTAAGAGATTAGCACCTTGACTAGTATTTGCCTGGGTCAAATGAATATAAAACTGAATAGTCTCATAAATTAAAACAGAAAATAGTTCTGGTCTTAAAGCCGAAATAGGTATTAACGCAATAAAAAACTTCGTAGAACTAAAATACATTGCTATTTTCTACGCTATTATAAAAGAGTTCTACAAAGTTAATGTCAACACTGCCTTCTTATTTGGAAAATATGCATACTCCATATCACTGTACTCTTAAGAATATAATTTATTAGCGATGGGCTGCCAATACGTTAACAATGTGCTCGCTTCATCTCGAAGCAATTCTCGGTGTTCTGGGGAAGGAGTGAATTTTTGTATTGCCCATACACAATTATATGCAATACTTAAATAAGCAATCGATTTTTACTTAATACACTTAAAACATGTAAAAAATATGCATTTTACCGTAAACTAACCAATGTAAATGGGTACAAATGTACTACTGTGTGTACTGAAGCTTTTGTAGGTAATATATAAGTAAGAAATTGTAGTTATGTACTAATTTGATCTGAGAATATTGTTTTTTTCTTAAATTAACAAAGGGCCCGCCGGCCTAAGTAAAATTTAAAAAAGGGACTCGCGCGAGCCTCTCCGAGCACCCTCCAGCACACCCCTGGAATATATAACGGTAGATGACAAGCACAGTTTAGTATTGTTTTGGTGTAAGATTTCAACAGATGAAAATATTAAATTTGAATCGTTCAAACTATGTACATTCTCACAGATTTTGTCACTAACGACCCGGGTTTCGCCTTTCGACATCTTCAGGCGTTCAAGTGCACGGATGAACTTGAACTGACGTTTAGTAAATGAATGTTTCGTGTTTATATAAGAAATAAATGTATCATTGAGTTCAAAGCCATTGCTGGCGAAAAGGATAAGCTCATGGGAATGCCCACAGATTTGAGAAGTAACTAGTTTCAAGAACTATATTTTATTTGTTTGTCGGCAAATGTTTTATGATTATATTTATATAGAGTATAGAAGTGGAGATCCCGGTAGGTTTAATATTTCATTTAAAATCGGAAGACTATGCAATTGTGCTCTATTTATTTCCAAAATTTCCTGGAAAAAGAGCTTATGACTGTCCGTATTCGGGTGTAAAAATTTTATCCCTTGTTCCTGATTGAACACGTGTCCTTCCAAAATTAAGTGATTAGCAAAAGTAGACGTGTCTTTTTTCAATCTAAAGGCCGCCATATGTTCTAAAACTCTGATGTTCAGTGTCCTTTCTGTTTTGCCGATATAAAATTTTGTACAACAATAGCATTGCAATCTATAAATCCCGGATTTATTTAAGTAATGTATTTTATCTTTATTGTTAATAACTAATAATTTGCCTAAAGAGTTTTTACAGTAAAAAGCTGGTCTAACACTATCAGCTAGCTGTTTTTTTTTAATTTTAAGACTTGTATTTCCTAAATAAATGATTCTACGCCAATACCTAGTATTATCGATGCCCTTTGACACTTAGATGATAATATGGTTGTTCGTCACTGATTAAATAATAATAAAAAAAGATTTCGTTCGGGTACGTTGAAGTGGCGCACTCGTGTGGTAAAAATTGAAACGTAAGAAAGTGGTGATGCATGCATAATTAAATACGAATACATAAATCCAAAGAAATATTCTCGGTATTAAAATACGATCGCGCGGTGTCTGCTTTACCGACAGACATTCGTTCGTAAACAAAACGAATCGAAAGTAAATAAACAAAATGCCGAGAAGAGATATTTACGAGACCCGTGCAGGATGGATTCGTCGGAAATGTAAATTTGTGAATTGGTAAGAGATTGTTGGCAATTAATTAATGTTTATGAGTGATTCTAATTTATTATGCATCGATTTATTTCGATTGAAAAATAAATGATTCTGTAAAAAAATATATTTGATTAACATTATTGTAACATTATTTGCCGCCTGTGTGGTCGAGTGGTCAACGTTATTGGCTACGGCTACGGAGGGCCTGGGTTCAAATCCCGGTACGGACAGTTTTATTGATTTTTCAATCGATTTATGAATTTCTGTTCAAAGGCATGGATGTATGTGATGTATTGAATTCCCCCCTCTCACCCATCCTATCCTATGAACGTGGCGTATCGAGAGCGATTAGCTTACCACTAATCCTGTCGTAGCCTTATCCTTCTATCCCTACTCTCTTTGGAAAAAGAGAGGTTGAGCAACTGAGTAACTAACAGTTCTCGTATAAACACTTCTGTTGAGATAAACTCCATTAGGAGTCCATATGCTCCATATTGGGAGCGTAGATGGTTTAAAAAAAAACGTTTTTTACAGTCATTTGTAACATGAATGTTCGTTAAAAAAATTCCATCCAGTTTCATATTGCATCAATGTCACATGCAAAGAAAATCCAACTGAACACATTTTTTGTATAATATATGTATAAGATGATAAATCAGCTAGGTGCTTTTTTCCGAAGCTCTAATAAACGAACATTAATTCTACCGACAAGTAAAGCCTTTGGAAAAAAATTTACCCAATATAACATAAAAAATAATTTGCGTTCCACTAAGTATCCAATATGTTTGAATCAGTTTTCCGGCAATTCGGAGCACGTCGGCGAGCTTTGTGGGAGCTTTTATCGTAATTGGACTTTACAAGTATATATTGGGCGCGGCGCGAGAGTGTCGGGACTCTTGGGTCGGGAAAACCGCTCCTTGCTTGCGGAAATGTGGTGTTCGCGAGGTCATGTCGATAATACATATTGCTATTTAAACAATTAACCTGAAAACCACATATTGTTACCTTTAAACCTGTCGGAAATGCTTTGAGGGAATCGTTTTATGTCCGTATTAAAAGTTTAATGATCGCTTAAGTGCAATTAGATTTTTATAAATGTTTTGAATTTTATGTTCTTATTGTTAGTGTGATGTTAGCTGTCAAATATAAGTTAATATATTGATATATTATTTTTAACCCCTTTTAAACTAAATTCTACAATATGAATACGAATTCAGTAATAACTATGTTTGAACCTTGTACCTAAATAAAATGTATCTTAACTGTATCATTGAGGAGATATCATCTTCGGTGTGATGCAGAAAAGAAAAGAAAAAGTTTATCGAATAAAAAATTAAAAAAAAACTATGTTTTATGTATGTTAACGACATACAGGATTTGTGTTCAAACACATGTATGTTTGTGACGTTTTATATTTTCCTTTGTTGTTTTTTTTACATACATAGTTAACTCTTCATTAAAGAGCCTTGAGTTGCATATCAAAATGACGTATAATCGAGTGCTTTATATACGCGTACGAATTAAGTTTTATGGTTATCTCCCATCAATATGTCTTTTCTCAAAAAATATAAGTTTTGCGACAATACATCTCAACACAAGATTGTTTATGAGAACAAGTTGTTTTTAAGATGCTATGTACACAACTACATATGTAGGCATTTTTTTTATCCAAATGATAATACGTCTCGGAGCGAAAGCTTTATCCCTTTCAGCTATGCAGCGGTCTGAGTTTTCTAATACATACATACATTTTCGTATGATATATAACTCTCCATACATATCGACTGTGGAAAGGAAAAAGGACGTAACCCACAGTTTTTTCAAAACAGCTTTTATTCGATAATCACAATGCTTACAACTTGATACGCATTCTATCAAAAGAATGTAAGCTAAAAATGCCGAATTAGTATCAAAATTTATCGTTTAAGTTTGAAAAAAGGAGTCTGTGAAAATTGTGGTCAGGAAAAAAGACTTAAAAATAGGTATTTCTTTATAAAAAATTTAATTTTATATAAGTAAAGTCAATAAAAAACTAGTTTATCAGTCTCCGTGCTCTTCAAGTTTGTGTATATTTCATAATTTGACTTTGGCCCAAAATCATCAAAAAACGTTTTATGTGTATCCTGTAAAATGTGTTAAGTGTGGGTTACGTCCTTTTTCCTTTCCAAAGTCGATATGCTCCATAAAGGAAGGTTGAGCGATTCGTCAACAATCGGTCTTCAATAACTATATACTATTGAATATGTTTTTGTTTCTATATATTCCATAATTATTATAAATATTGTATCGTTGTTTTCAATTTATTATAATTAATTAATAAAAATACAGATTCGCATTAGAAACAAAAATTATTGTAATCAGGTGTAATAATTGTGCATGATAATCAAAATCGCTTACCTAGATAAATTTTGTTTAAAAATGACGATGTATAAATCGTAACTAATTAATAAATCGATACAACTAAAATATGTTTTTATTTTTACTTATTATTTTAACGGTTAACGATAAAAACAGCGCCGAAAAACATTACATACACGCATTATGCCAAATTTTTGGCCAAATGGCTGTGTTTTGTATACAAATTTCCATAAATTACCCAGGTAATTTCATAAAAATAGACAGCAAATATGAATTTAAGACACCGGGTCACGCGAACTCAACAATTGCCGCCCACCTTATCATTAGATCGCGGGCGGGTCAGTTATCCCGCCCACAAGGTCGCTTTATAAATTTAACTACACAAGTCAGCTTGGTTTATGATGCAAAATACGTACCTATATATACTTTAGAAAAAATTGAGGGCGAAACTAAACAGGGAGATATTTTCTCTATTAATTAACTGCATTTTTATGTTTAAAATACATTATTTTTATATACGTATTTCTCGACTAAAATTGACAGAGTTGTCATAAGATTTTTCTACAGTATTGACAGGATGAGTTTATGCAATTTAAAACTCTTCATTTAGGATTATATGAACTAATTTATTTAAAAAAAGTATTAGTTCGGTGTTTAGCACGCTACTGACGCTCAAATCACATTTTTAAACGAAGTGGAATTGTATTATAAATCAGTCCTCCCCAACCTTTTTAAAATATGAAAAAATAGTCCACAGAGCCCCGAGGTATGAAAGTCATAAAAGAAATAAGGACTACCATGACTTCTTTTGTAATATACGAATATTCCTGCCGTCGCCTTATCCAAAATTTCTTAAATAGTTTTTTTATTAAATTCTGCTTTAAACAAATTGACTGAAAAATTTCGCGGACCTGGCAGAAAACATGTGGACCTCAGTTTGGGAAGCATTGTTTTAAGAGTCACTCAACCAATTGAGACGTTTACAAAATTCCCGCCAGTTAGATTTTACCAATAAAACACCAATGCTTGTGAAAAAATGCTTACATTTTGTCACAGAATCTAGAGCATTTCACTCACTTGTAAACGAAAATAAATCTATAGATGCAAGTGATATTAAAATCTGCAAAAATGCGAGAAATATCGTATTTTTATCACAGATATCTTTTTAGCTGTAGCGTCTTATGACAAGTTTTTACAATTTAAGGCAGACAACAGGGTAACCTTTCATTCAATTCAGGAATATAATATTTGACCGTAAAGTTTCTAAGGTCATTTAACAATGTTAAATTATAAAATGGTGTTATCAGTATCTGTTTTATCTACATATTTTATTTGTATAAGCTACGTGAGTTTACACTTTTGGTGTAAGACATCATAAATCTTCCGAACACCATTCATTATTTACTAAAAATGGCTATTAATGATGAATAATATTTAAAAGATTCTCACTTTGTTAATGTTTTCCCTGTTACAAAAAAATCTGTCAGTACGATTCAGTTTTAACATTTATAATAATAAGCTAACAAGCAATATAAAAAATAGCAACGGCGCGTAGCTCAGTTACTAATAGACATTGAGTGATGAAAAACGTACAAATCTTTGTTAATAAAATAATATATCACACCTGCCTCGGGGGAATACAATTTTATTAGCTCTTTGATCATACCACCCAAGTCGACATAAGCAAGTTTATGACTTTTATGAACATGAGTTTAGACGCCATTTTATCTGATTGCAGCGCCATTTGCATTCGCGTGGCTTGAAGTGGAACTTAACTAAGCGCCTCAGGACACTGTGGCAGGAGTCGGTATCTTTATGACGTCTCGAACAGGAAATGTGAGTGCCATGATATAAAGTAAAGGGTAAATTACGCAAATAAATTGAGCAAAAATAATGACACAAGCTCACTCAATTTAAATTAATCGTTGTGGTTTAAAGAATGGCATTTACGCGTGTCATTACAGCACTATTGCGGTTTGCGAATTTGATTTTTTTTTCTAATAAAGTTAAATTAAATTAATCAATTGTGTGTGGTGTTTCGCAAACGTCAAAATACAATTATGTTTTATTCACTTTGACATCCAAAAATATAGAAACGTTGATCTACGCGTAATGATTTAATTATTTGTTAAATAAACAAGCGCCTCATGAGAACAATAATACTGTTTTTATATCTCTAACTGGAAGCAAAAATAATCTTAAATGTAAAAATCAATTTTGAGATAAGTATTTTATTCGATCACTGAATGCTCAAATTAGTGACATGTAACGACTTACTTAAAATATCGCTGACAGATTTATTGATTTTGCAATGCAACTTTGGAGCATCGGTGATATAAATGTGATAACTGAATACAAATAATAAGATACGAAAAATCTATGCTACTATCATAAACTACAACAAAAAAAAAACTACATATATTCAACTGTTTTAGAAGTTATAAAGGTACAAACATTAAATTTAAATTTTATCGAAGCTAGTATTTTTGATTTATTTTCAGATAATGAATCTTCACATAAATTCGGTATATATTATTTTTACATTAGCTGGATGTTTCGTACTCTGGGTATTCAAGCACGAAACACATGTACGCAGTGCCGACGCCAGATAATTTGGCGCCCTAGGCAATATTCACCATAAAGTCTTCCGTATTTCGGGATTCCGGATTGAGAAATTTTCGCTCAACGATTTTGAAATTCTGGGAATTTATGGATTTCCTAAAATGAAAAAATGTGAGACCTTTTTTTTCACTAGTATGGATTTAAAAAAAAAATACTCGCTTCCCGAATTCAAGATCCCAAGAATTTACGGAATTGTCAAAATGGAAAGACGTGAATATTTTAAAAAGTTTTCGAGCTTATGGTTGAAGCTCACTGTATAAATATTTAATAATATTAAAGAATGAACATTTATTTTACTCATCCATTAATGCGCCCTCTTATGGTTTGAACCCTAAGCGTTTGCCTACTTCGCCTGTATGGTGGCGCCGACCCTGCATGTACGTTGATGTTTCTTATGGCCATCGACTTATTAGATATTGACCAAAAGCAATTTATTACATATCGGCTGTGGAAAGGAAAAAGGACGTAACCTTCAATTTTCAAAAATCGCTTTTTTCGATAATCACAATGTATACAGCTTGACACATATTCTATCAAAAGGATGGAAGCTGAAAATGCCGAATAAGTATCTAAATTTAGCTTTTCAGTTTTAAAAAGATGACCATGTAAAAAAATTAAACCAAGAAAAAACACTGAAATAAAGGTATTTACGAGACAATTTCTTTAATTAATATTAGGTTATGTCAATTAAACACCAGTTTAGAAGTATCCGTGCACTTCAAGGTTGTGTATAATTCATAATGTCACAAAATCATCAAAACACGTTTTTAGCGCCTCCTGTGAAATTATATATGTGTGGGTTACGTCCTTTTTCCTTTCCACAGTCGATATGTATTTGGATATATATATATTTTTTCACCATGACATTTACATACAAAAAAAACAATCATCTGATAGGACATGCTATTAAAAAAACCCATTACGATATAAGTATAAACACGTACTCCCAATGATAAACAATACAATCTTTCTAATAGTTGTTAAGCCCGAATACGGGAATCAATTACGTTTTTTTAACAATGATTATTTTTCTCGCTGTCTAGTATTCGAAAGATAAATCAGCCATAGACAATATAGATCTGCGAGACAGATACCATAGACTCGTGTCGCTAAAATTACAACAGAAATGGATGCCTAATGGTCGATGCGCTGACATGAAGTGAAGTTTATTGAACAGAATGCCCAACTGATGCGTATATCGTTGCTAATCATATTTTATATATGACGTATTCAAAAACAAACTCCAATTAGGCCATATTTAGTTAAAATCTAACAAAAAAAAACGTGCGTAATATATATCTTGGGAAACGCAACAAAACAGACAAAAATGTTATGCTCTGCTGTTTGGTTTTTTTTTTTACTTTTGGTGAACACTAGTTTTAATATTCAACATCAAATCTGTACCTTGATCCTTTCATTGAATTAGCTGTCAATAACTTTAGTATCCTGGCCACGAAGTAAATATCAACAATGAAGCACAATGAAAATATTTACTTCGCCGTGTCAACGGAGAAATGTTTTTTTCCGCCCACCCTGCTGGCCAATTGGCCGCCCACCTCTCCCCGCCTAATTCCTTAGCGGGCGGTCAAATTGATCGGACAGCCAAACACCCGCCCGGCAATTTTATTGCCGAATTCGGGTCAATTATTTATCATTATTATTACTAAAACGACGCTGAGTTGAAGTTATGTGAATATATTATGTCTCGTTAAAGTGTTCATATCACATTTTCAATTTTAAGTGAAGTTTTTGAATAACCTTTTTTGAGCATTTTTATTTTAATATATTTTTTATGAAAAATAAACTGTTGTCGATTTAGTCTTTAGTAACTGTATTGTGAAACCTATAAAAATATAACAAAGATTAATTGGATATCAATAAATCTTCTTAATTATTTACCATATTTCAAGACTTATACAAATAATAATAAAAATAATAAAACATTTTTAGTACTTTTTTCACATAAAATTTATTGGATCAGGACCGGTTACGCTCATGGTGAGCATTTTCAATTGATAAGAAATACAATGAAACAGTGATATTTATACAAAAGTTAAGTAAGAAAAAAAAAGGTATGACAAACAATTGGTATTACAACTATGCAAATGAATTGAAGCAAAATACAAGAAAAATAAACTATAAAGAAAAAGTTGAAGACCGCCTAGCAATGCAATAAATTAAGTGCGATTCCTGATTTCGCAGGAATCAATTTTGTTGGACTGAACTCTACTGGAATTTTCTCATCCAATTATGGTTGACAAACATTAAGATTTATTTATTATATACACTTACTTGTTGGTTTCTACTTTGTTAGTGATAATTCATACTTAATTGATTTTTGTTGTAATAATTTGCATTGCTAAGCGGTTTTCAACTTTTTATTTATTGTTTATTTTTCTTGTATTTCGCTTCAATTCATTTGCTTAGTTGTAATACCAATTGTTTGTCATACCTTTTTTTTTCTTTCTTAACTTTTGTATAAATATCACTGCTTAATTGTATGCTCACCATGAGCGAAACCGGTCCTGATCCAATAAATTTGATGTGGAAAAAGTACTAAAAATGTTTTATTATTTTTATTATAATGCCATTCCATCAAGTATTGACAGTGAACACATTAAAAGTGACTTATACAAATAGTAAAACAAGACTAAGAAACGTTTTGTGGTTGTAAGACCGACTACATTAAAAACATATAACGGCACTTCTTCTAGAAACCATAATTTGAAACTAAAAAAGTGAAATGGAACAAATTTAAATATATATTTTTTTTAGTTTGATATTTTGAATCAATACCTAACATACATAGTTATCCTTATTAAATATCATTTCACAAGATTCATCGTAATGCGATTTTATTGAAAGTTATCTAACAAAATTATGAAGAATAGTATCTTTTTTTCATATTTACTAATACTGCAGTGGGTCATAGATTACCGCTGCAGAAACGCAATGTTTTATGACTCAATACCAGTCAACGATAAAAATATTCATCTGAAATTTGATTGAATTTCTTCATCATAGAAATAATCAAACAAAATATGAAATACTGATTATTCAATAAAACTGGTAAATTAAAACAAATAAATCAATAAAACAAAAACGTTAATGGTGGGGTATCACCGTGTATAATATTAACTATCAACAATTACAGATTATTAGAATCATCTATGTATGCATGTGTATTCAATCAACTCACTTAAATTATTAGGTACCGGCCTCTGGTTTAATGTCTGTTAATAATTCATTACAAATCTTAATCATACATTGGGTAAAAAGTAGATCTCTAAAATAAATATCGGTTGGAAATATTTTTTTCGTCAATAATGACATATTGTATCAAAACGAAAGCAAACTTTCAGAAGCACATGAATGCTCGCGGTAATATAAATATTCACTTTCTTATTGTTTTAGTTTTCATACAAAAACATAGATTTTAATCCATGGGGTGCTATAAAATGGTAAAAGAAATAGTCCAAATTCAATGTTGATTTATTATAACAGTATATATTTTAAGAAGCGTTTTGTGTCTCTTTGATAAAAATATATTTCTAACATAAAAACTAAATAAGAAATATGAAACATAGTTTAGAAATGAAAATCAATACAAAAGCCTAAAGATGAACCTAAATATTTTACATAATTATTTGGTACATAAAAACATCCTCGGGCTCGAACCCCATTACGAACAGCATTATTCAATCGATTTTTCAATTTCTGTTCGAAGGCATGAATGTTTGTGATGTCTAAAAAATCCCTTCCACTATTTCATAGCGAGAGTGATTAGCCAACCACTAGTCCTATCCTGCCCCATCCTTTCTATCCCTACTACCCTCTTCGAAAAAGAGAGATTGAGCGACTGAGTAACAAACAGTTCCCTTATAAAAACTCCTATTGATATAGCTGTATTAAGATTCCACACGCTCCACATTGGGAGTGGATATGGATAAAAATGTATGTCCAATCAGGGGCGTATATTCAAGGTGTGCTAGGTGTGCGTCGCACACCCTCCAGCTCTACAATATGAAGCGACATGTGTGTTTAAAATGCACTTGTAGAGGTAGTATATTATCGTATATTTATTCGGAAAGGCGTGCACTCTTACGGCCGTACGATGATGAACCAATCCGTACAAAGTTTGATCTACAAATTCATATTTAACGTCATTTATTATAATTACTTTTTTTTTTTTATTCGGTTACAACGTTTTGCGACATACATATAATCGTGTTCCTCAACTTAAAAGAAAGAATGGAAAAATATTCATCATCTAAAATGTTCTTGATCTCAAAAAGATACTATCAAACAACACTCATGGCCAGTGGCGGATTAAGCACTTGAGAGGCACCAGGCGCAATAAAATTTGGAGGCCCTGTTTTTCGGATAATATTGAAACTTCAGAAAATTACGTGTAAAATAATAAAAATACATTGAAATCTGAACAAAACTATATAGGCCAGGGATGGAGAACCTTTTTTTGTCGGCATACCAAAAATCCTCAAATATTATTCCTCAATTGTGTGGCGTGCCCAAGCCGTATTTTTTAACAAAATATAAAAAAATGTGATTTTTTCAAACGATTATCGTTTATCTTGGGAGACATTTGAAAATTAATAAAACGGAATAAAATAATAATTAACGGATTATTTGATCAAAAATATAATTTTTAAAACTTGGAAATCGTTCGCGTGAGGTTAGGTTCACGATAGGCTATATAATATAAATTATTTTTGAGGCCCCCAAGATTTTGAGGCCCCAAGCGAGCGCCTCGTGCGGTTATATTCCGCCATGAGTACGCCAATCCGGTAATGCTCATGGCAGTTTTAAAAATATAATTATATAGCACTAAAGGGCCCTAATGATTTTAATATAAGTAACATGATATGATTGATATTGAGGATGTTGAAAAGGTACGTATATAATATATTCTTAAATTAAAACTTATTGATTAGAATAGACTTGAAGTTGTCATAATCGGCAGCCCTGGATCATTTCTAAAACTTGTTGTGTATTGCGACATTATTACTAATATACGAGCCACTTTCAAATATAATATACAGATAATTCCGTGGAATGGATATGATCATCTCTTACTCTTAGTCACGGTTTGAGTTGCTTCACCTTTTAACCACACTTCGGAACATTGAGGACTTAACTTCTTTTTTATAGACATTACGTAAATTTTATGAGACGGACCACGTAGTTCAGAGTGAGATCATCGAAGCTTTACGAGCCAATTGCTCCAAATGTACCTTTTTATTGTGAATTTGGGAGTAACACTCTCAATAAAATAACGTTTTGTTAAGTGAACGATGGCCAAGGAGAGAGAGAAGTAACATCACTTTGTGGTAATTTATGGCTGAGGTGTATATTTAAAATAGCAATTATATTGTTTAGTACCAGGGATGTCCGACTGAAATCACTTGGTGGGCAAAATAAAATAATGCGTGTCTCTGATGGGCAACACATACATACTTTACACCTTAATAATAATATGATATTTTTTATATTAATAATAATAAAAAACACCTCGCATTTTTTTAAAATCCTTAAACTATTTATTTTTATTATGATATATTTAACCGTTTGAATACCGCGCAAATAAATCATTAATATGTCACAGAGATACTGCGTGTTTTTGAGAAAAATAATTTTGCCTAATATACACTCGAATTCGATATTTCAAAAACCTATATTGACTCAGTATAGATGGCACCACACATATTCATCAAAACATTGCTTATATTCTATTAGAATACCAAGTATTTGATTTTTTAAATTTCTTGGACATCCGTGTTCGCTTGCATATGTTCCGGACACCTGTGTCCGTTTGGTATTCAAGTGGTATATTTTACCAATAAAAAAATGCAATATATATAGAAATTTGATAATATTTAAAGGGCTTAGCTTTGGGCATCCTTGTTAAGACTATAACAGAGACTCTCAACCATTAATGTATAAATGAAATTATTATATTTTGTTAATATTATTAAGATTTTAGATCATATTTAAGATCATATCGGCTCCCAATATGAAACGTGTGGACTCCTAATGGAGTTTATTTGAATATAAGTGTTTTTACGAAAACTGCTTGGTACTCAGTTGCTCGACGTCTCTTTTTTTCAAAAAGAGTAGAAATAGAAGGATAGGGCTAGGACATGACTAGTGGTTAGCCAATCGCACTCACTACAACCCGTTTTTAGGATAGAATGGGTAGGAGGAGGGTTATTCAACATATCACATACATCCATACCTTCGAACAGAAATTCATAAATCGATTGAAAAAAACCAAGCTTTTGTTTCCTTAACATTTCCCCTGCGGTGCTAAAAATACTTCCGATATGTTGGCGGCCCTTAAAAACCAAACGATTCTTTATTAAATGTACGTCCTGGGTGTTTACCGTCCATCAAAGGGCGGTATGTGATAAAAGAGGGTTTTTTTTTTACTTGGTTCTGTAAGGGCCAGCAACATATCGGAAGTATTATTAGCACCGTAGAGGAAGTGTTAAATTACTATCCTATGAAGTTACGATTTTGAAGTTACAATACTTATCGTCGGAGGTATCGATATGTTAAATATAACTGTTTTATTTTTATTTTGCATGACATGTCAAAAAAATGTCCATCTTGAAACAATTTAGTTTAAAATGATCATATTATTTAAAAAATCAGATAATATGAGAATTGTTAAAATTATTTGAAATATTTATCGTTTTTAAGATACAATATAATATGCTAAAATAATTCATACCCAGCATTACAACAAAATACAAAATTACTCAACAAATGTTTTTGTCAGTATGTAGTTAAAAATTATAAACGATATACTATCTTCTAATTATATCCAATATAAAGTTTACGATCGCTCTCTACACATCACTTTTATACAAACGTGACCTTGATCGGGTGATAAAAATAATATCTCTTATTTTTATACAAGGAAATAAGCATCGTATATAACGAAAAATAAAAATAAAACTAACTTACAGTCTCCGGTATAATATGGTTAATGGATCCGGGCGCACAAAATTATAGCCACATTTTGCGCTCGTCAATAAGAAAACACGCACTAAAAAGACAGCCAACGAAACAAAAATAAAATAAAATGTTTCAGTTTCCTATACATTGAAATTGGACGTATTTCGCCATCTTTCATTTTAACATCTAAAACAAAATAAAATGTTTGTCATTTAAAAAATAATATTATATCATCTCTTTGTTTTAAACACTTTTTAAAAAATGCTTCCGATTGTTGCTGGCCATTAAAGAACCAAGTGAAAAAACATGTTTTAACACTTACCGAGGTGCGGTAAAAACCTAGGATGTATATTTTTAAAAATAATGTTTTTCACTCGGTTCCTAAAGGGCTAGCAACGTATCGGAAATATTTTTTAGCACCTTAAGGGAAGTGTTAAGAATGTCTATAGCACGGGTTCCCAACCTGGGGGTCGCCATTTTTTTTTTAAATTTTAACAATATAGCAAATCGAGGATTTCAAATTCCTCGGTGAGCTAAAAAAAAAAAGAGCTTCGGAGACAATCCGGGCAAAAAGTAAATCGAAGATTTCAAATTCCTGGAGGGGGGTCGCTAGTCACACGGCTTTTATAAAAAGGTGTCACCACCCGAAAAAGGTTGGGAACCTATGGTCTATAGAGCATTTGGATTATTAATGGAGCATTTGAAACAGAATATTTTAAAGATAACAGGCTGTAATATGTCATTTTCTTAACCCAGCGATACTCAACGTGTGGCCCACGGGTCACATGCGACCCATTCAGATTTGATGTGAGGCCTTAAACAATCATAGTCACCAGATGCTTTATTCAAACATCTGGTATTTTTTGTAAAAAAATATGTAAAGGAATAAGTATTTTGGATACGTTTGTATTTTTGTGTATTGTATAGTTTGTGTTATATTTACGTATTACTATTAAAATGCTGCGGCCCAAGTAATGTAGCAAAAACCGGCATAAGGCCCTCGCGAAAAAAAAGGTTTAGTATCGCTAACTTGACCTATATTTTCAGAAAGGCAAAGATAGTAATACTATATTGGATAGGGGCAAGTAATTTGATTATCGTTTTTTTTATATTTTCTGTTTCCAGAAGTTGAATGGGAAAGCAAGAAGAGATGAAAACATTACACACTTGCATGCCTTTGGTTACTGTACTGAACATGGCGCAACGGGATAACACTGTCCTGATGGAAAGGTAGTAGCAGGGCCATATCAACACCATTTAAAAGCCATACGCACTTAAAAGATTTTAGTGCCCCTGAAGTATAACATATGAGATTTTAAAATAGTTTTAGATTTATATATACATATTAAAAGAATATATATAATAAATGAAGTTTCTAGTTACAAAAAGTGATATCAACACATTTCAATATTTGCTTCGAACATTTTGTTATGTTTAAATTTGCGACACTCGAAAGCCGGATTCAATAGTTTTTTTTATTAATATATTAAAGACACTAATATTTATACTTAAAACTGTCTTCTTTACAAAATAAAAGTAGAATAAATATGTTGTTTTGTAGTCAGAATACATTAATGATTGCGTTGCAAATATCATATCTACGTAAGTAATTTTTGAACATATTTTTGTCGTGCATTTTTACTTATACATACTTCACCGCCGAATACAAAGACCAAACAATGTATCTTAACTAATAGTATTGTTTATCCATGTCCGCGTCCAATGTGGAACATGTGGTCTTCTAATGGAGGTATCTCAACATAATTGATCTACAATAACTGATTATAGCTCAGTAGCTTAACCTCTTTTTTTCGAAGACTAGGAATAGAAATGATACGGTTAGGACAGGACTACTGGTAAGCAGAGGTGTAGTGGTACATAAATAGGAACCAGGTCGGTCATTGATTTCTTCCTTGGTTTTTTTTGTTTTTATTTTATATTCGTCCGAAGTTAAATAACCACAAGTTTTAAAAATTAAATCAATAAAAAAGGTTTTTATTAAACGTAGGTACTTAAGTTACAAGTCAAAAAGGTGGCAGGGCGGCACCCTGGCTCATTTTCAGGTGACAGGTCGCCGACCTGGCCCCACTACACCACTGCTGGTAAGCTATTCGTTCTCGTTACGCTACGTTATTTTATGATTGGAAGGGTGTTATGTGAGGGAATTTGTAGACTTTACAAACATCCATGTCTTTGTCCACGACGTTGAGCACCGCGCCTTGGTCCTGACAAACAGTGCATATCAATAAATAAACGAATTTAAAAAAGAAACCTGGTTAAACCAAGTTATAGGAAATATTCTTATTCGAAAACCGCCTTTTTGTATAAGCCATAAGGCGATGTAATGATATATTGTACAATTATTTTTTCAAATGAAACATTATATCGACTGTGGAAAGGAAAAAGGACGTAACCCTCAATTTTCCAAAACAGCTTTTTTTCGATAATCACAATGTATACAACTTGACACACATTCTATCAAAAGGATGGAGACTGAAAATGCCGAACAAGTATCTAAATTTACCTTTTAAGTTTGAAAAAGATGACCTTGTAAAAAATTAAAACCAAGAAAAAACATTGAAATAAAGGTTTTTTCGAGACAATTTCTTTAATTAATATTAAGTTATGTCAATTAAACACCAATTTAGAAGTATCCGTGCAATTCAAGGTTGTGTATAATTCATAATTTGCATATGTCACAAAATCATCAAAACACGTGTTAATTTGATATGTGTGGGTTACGTCCTTTTTCCTTTCCAAAGTCAATATGTATTATGAAGGCGAAGAAGAAATAAAAAAAGATTGACGAAATCGCAGTAAACATATTGACGAGGAGAATATTCGATACGCTTATACAAAAGTTTTATTTGACTTTAATGTGCCCGTTATGGTGTATGCCTTCTCGTTTATGTAAGCTTGCATTATTATTATGCAATAGTAACAATGCATTGTACGAATTCCAGAATACAATGCAATGAGTTACGGAATCGTTTCCGTCTGAAAAAGTCGGCGAATTGCATCCGAGGAGGAGGGACAGATCGGATTAAATCTTTGGACCCTACCCAATTTGGGTAACCGGTCCCTTCCACCGTCGGCATCTTCCACCTTCGCCTTCCATCTCGCAGCAGCAGAAACGTTTCCATCGCGGATGTCTGCTGACCGAACGGAGCTGCCTCTTGGCAGACCGATGCGTCAGGCGTCAATAACCGACGTTAACAAGTCGCCAAATAAAACAATTGAAATTCTTCACAAGAACGCTGCGGTTTCTTCGGCTGAAGCATTGGCGGATCCAAGGGGGGGCCATCCCCCTCCCTTGTGAGAATTTATTTTCCATTTTTCTAATTTATTAAAACTTTATTTTGAAATGGGCTCCTTACTTGTTTAGTTTACTATGTTTTATAGCAGAGGTAGGGAACCTTTTCTTCTCTAAAGGCCGCATTTATTTTTCTGATTCGACATAAGGCCGCAGTAAACATAGGAAGGGATTGATTAATATTCAATTCCTTACCCTACTTTTCCTCGCTATACTTTTTCCCCAGATATCTCCTAACTTCGTTTTTCCAGAATTGGTCAGAAGGCCGCGGGTTCCCTACCTCTGTTTTATAGAATACATACTTACTTATTTATGTATTGACTGTTTTTATATATGTACACCCAATCTTTTTTTACGCGATACATTGGTTCCAGAAAGTGGCGCGTAAAAAAACCACACTTTCATATAATTTGATAAATCGGTTTTAAAAATCATAATATCGCGTAAAAAAATCAAAAATGTATGAAAAAACAAAATTTGTTCTCCAAATTCACGCAACAAATATTTTTTTACGGTGCCGTCCAAAAAAATCGCGTAAATTCAAAATCGTTGAAAAAAAGGCTTTCATATATTTTGTAATGTATTATTTATGTATCATGTTTATATTGAATGGCCCCCTCCTGGGACAATTATGGATCCGCCTCTGGGCTGAGGTTTTTTTTTTGTTACATTTAAATTATACTGAACGACAAAACAATCGTTTGCTAGAAGAAAGGATAACATTTCATGATAGACAAACAGAAAGGTTATAAAAGATCATTAAAAAACTGTGTAAATACGGAGCAGAGACGTATAATTTGACCAGAAAAACGTAAGAGCGACAATTCATAAATTGTACAGTTTTTTTTAAATCTATTTATTGCTGAAATGCGTTTTACCACTTATTTTCAATCCATTACTGTTCCCCTGTATTTATAAAATTTAAAGTGAACGTAACCAACAATTTAACAACAACTTAAAAGTAAATTTCCAATATGGTATCCGAATTAAATAATTTGTTTATATTTCCACGGCTGGGGGTCAAAAAGAATCTAATCGTATCGATATCAATTGTTGCAGCTCTTGACGACGTTCACAGAATGGTTATTATGACATCAACAAAAGATGGCGCGCTTCTGACGCGAGGAATATAATACAAAAAAGCGGCACCGGTGCATTACCATATTCGGTAACGTAAATACCAAGAAACATTTCTCCGCAACGGGTCATGTTTATAAAGGTCTTGCCGACCGTTAGCGACCAAACCCATCGGACGGGAGACGAGCTCTGGACCGGGAGAGCGAGAGGAATCTCAAGGTGAGGGGGCGGTCAGCTGGTACGCCAAGGGCCACCGTGAACGAACTAACCGATTTATTGTTTAATGACTATAAAAAAACTACGCTTTACAAGCAGTTGATGGTGTTTACACATTTATACAAAACAACATTGCGTGGCTAAAATGTCGCATCGGTGAAGTATTTGAGCAAATTGAATTTATATTTTTATTATTAACCTCGTATTTTTCCGGTCTGAATTTTAATACAGTTTCGGTCATAATTTTTATCACATTGGTCTGAATTTATATTACATTGGTCAGAATTTATATTAAATGGTCATAATATATCGGTCAGGATACAGAAGGCAAAATAGATAATTAATGGTCAAAATTGATATAAATTAGTGACAATTTAAATGACATTGAAAAAAAATGAAAAACCTAACCTAACCTAAACTTACCAAAATAGTTATAAAAATCTGACAGTGCTCTGTTCTTCTCCGTACTTCGGACGGTTTGCTGACGGTTTGCAAACTATTTTCAAATTATAATCGAATTGAAAGCTTTTAGATTCTAATTCGAAAACAGTTTGCAAACCGTCAGAAGTACGCAGAAGAACAGAGCTACTAGCTCTAATGTATGTATGTATAATATTTTAATTCTAACCGTTTATATTTTTATTCTAACCAAAAATTGAATTTTATTCAGACCAAAAGTTTATTTGAATTCTGACCAAAAATTGATTTAAACTCTAACCATGTAATTTGTTCCCTTTTTATTTTACAAGTATTTTATATTTTTGCATGGTACTTTCTGGAAAGCAGTTTTGAAATTGTTGATGAGTACCTACAAAGCTTAGCCGGTCCTTGTCTTTGACGATTTATTCAAATCATCAAACAATTCGTAATAGAAATATGACAAGAATTTACAGATAAATATAAAAAGTGTAAATAAGTGAAACTAAATTGACTATAATTAAAATGTTTATTACCTGTTACCAAATAAATGATACTTATATGCAGTGCTTTTAAAAAAACTCACTAGTTGTCAAGATTTTTATTAAAGTTTTTTTCTCATCCATGTCCGCTCCTAATTTGGAGCATATGGTTTCCTAATAAAGTTATCTCAAAATAAGTTTTTTATGAGAACTGCTTGTTACTAAATTGCTCAGCCACCCTTTTTTTCGAAGTTAGAGATGATGTGACTAGTGGTTAACTGGTCGCTCTTGCTTTGATCCGTTCATTTTAAGATTGGAAGGGAAGTAGGATTTTTGGGAATTTAATTTATTTATTACTAGCACTATATTTCCCATCCCTAGTCTCATCGAAGAAAGGGGGATAAACCAATTAATAACAAGCAGCCCTCGTAGAAAAACTTCTTATAAAGAAATAACGATAAATCATTTTAAGCAGGGCTGTGGAGTCGTAAAAAAGACGACTTCGAAGAATTTTTTCAATAATTTCATTTGAAATTATATTTATGTGTACCATCAGATCATCTTTAGTCTGCCAAGCATGAAATGTCAACTATTTTGACTATTTTGTTTGAATACTCTAATATTAAATATATTTAAAAAAAAATCGAGCCGCTCATTTTTCACGACTTCGACTTCGACTCCGACTCCACAGCCCTGATTTTAAGTCTTTATTAGAGAGTGTCTAAGATAATAATTTTCATTAAAAACATGATAATGTTTAATAATACGATAAGTGAATTCTGAAAAACGTACTGGATGAGCATGCATGTTATTTACTCAAAATGCATATCACCCGCTCTTGGTCTCTCTAATTGCAATTGCAGATGTAACATGTATACGGTATGTTATGTAAATCGGCTGGTGCTTTTATTAAACATATTATGTATGTTAAATGCTCTTCTATTAAATTAACTTCCGTTCTGAGTTATTCTTAATTATGAAGTCGAAAAATCACCTAAAAATATTTACTGATAATGTAAATCATGTGCTAAGACAAGGGTGGGGAACCTTTTCATATCTGAATGTCACATTTATTTATCTTATTCAACATAAGGCCACAGTAAAAAAAAACGTCGACACCCTCCCCCTCCTTTTTCGAATGTCGAACATATATTGGATTGATTACGTTCTTTTTGCAAACACTTGCGTATAATTTTTTGATCAAAGTGAATATTTTGATCAAGTCAAAATGGCCGTATTAGAGTAGCCAAGAGGCCGCAGGTTCCCCTCCACTGTGCTAAGCTGACATAAAAAGTGAAATAATTCAAATTGAAATATAATGAGTATGAAAGGGGAACATAATAATGAAAGACACACTCGATTCTTGTTTCACAGCATCAGGCGGGCGACTCGGAATTGCTACGCGGTCGACGTCTTGTCCACCGCTGATGTAGATTGTATTCAAATGAGTGGGATATTAATTATTTTCAGTTTTATAAAATAATTTCGGAACAGGTATAACTCAAAAATCCATTTGAGTCACGTTTGAAATCTAGCAGTAAGAAAGTTCTCATAAACCGTCTTTATAATCTTAGTAAATCGATACTCAAAATATAAAAAAATACCTCCGTGGTTGATATTTTATAGTACTACAGATTGCAAACATATTTGATTTCTGATTATGTATAAAGATAACAATATATTTCTGTTAACGACATTGAAAAATATTATGTTCCCTTGATCAATATTTAGAAACTTAGTAATAAAAAATGTTAAGTTTAATGTGACATTAATTTATCTTATCGTTCGATAATTATCTAGGAATTTGATACGAATTCAATGACTGTAAAATATTAAAAAATGTAGCAAGAATAATGATAAAAAATAATACGAACGATATTCCAACGTACAAAGCGCATTCTCTCGGCAATATTTTAAAGAAGTACAATTTCATTTCCAGAGAACTGTATAAAAATGGTTTGTGCATCGGATAAAACTTCGGGTTTTCAAACGTGTGAGGTCGTTTTATCGCTCGAGTCGTAAATATTTTATTCAATACATACAAATAATTCATATCAATTTAATACTAATGGTGTCAGTTTTGTGAATTAAAAAATAAAATAGACTCACCTTATTCTCGCAGGATTCATGGCAGACATATTTGCAAACTGTAATAAAAAAAAACATTTTTGCTTATTCGTTCATTAAGCCTGTTCACTATTACATATAATTTTTTCATTATTTTTTTCTGCAAAACAAAAAAATAGGAATTAAATTAACTTAACATGCATGTTTTGTTTCCGTCTCAATAGCAGTCAAAGTCTCAACTTAATAATTATAGTTAATTTTTATAAATAAATTTTGACCTACATGATTTAGTTTGATAACTATCATAGATGGTAATTGTTTATCTAAGATCAAAAATTGTAATCTGTAAAATGGGAGTATTTTGAGAATAAGAAAATGGCCAACGGATTATTCAGCCATTATTATTATAATACGTAAAAAAACTATAATAAATAAGAATTTGAAGTATGTATTATATAAAAGTAAATATAATTTGTTGATTAAAAAAATGTGTTTGTTTGTTTACGACAAGATGATACTGCGAACGGACTTGCAAGTTCTAGTGTTATTTTTTTACAATACAAATATGTAACACTAATCTAATGGCAACATAGCAATATGTATCTGTTCGAAATTTAAAATACGACACCCACATGTTGGTTTTTATCTCAATTTGAACGAGAAGCATAATTCAAATTACTTTGTCTATATAACAAAATTAACCGCCAAAAAATAATCAGAACGCATTCAAACTTTTGGCGGTTGAGTGGCCGAGGGGGTCCTTTGTTAGTGTTGCCACACCATGGCGATGCTATGGTAAAATACAAACAGATTAAATTAAATCTCAATGTGTTTATGAAGCGATGACATCATGATTGTAAAAAATAGCATCTGCTGCGTAAATGATTTGGAATAAAAATAATTTATAATCGCAAAAGTGAGCTAGTATGTATTTATATTGTTTCGGCCGGTGAATTTTCTGTAAGAGATATTACTTTATCTAAAATTATAAAGTTTTATAGCTAACAGTAAGGTATGTATTTAGTTCTTCAAAAAATATTGTTATAACATATAGTTGTTTCCTATTTTGGCATCATGCTTTTATAGTTCTGAAGATGGTGTGAAGTCGAAATTTTCAAGAAATATAAGACATCTTTAAAGCTTCCCTGTCAATAATGTTTATCGCTGCACTTTTTGCACGTTTTGAGATGATCAAATAAAACTATTTTGTAAAAAGAAATTATTTATAAGTAATGTTTTTATGCGTATATGTTTCGTTCCCGGAATTTATTAAGTCTTTTTGTACCCGCAGGACTGATGGAAACTCTCGTATCATTCTTCATTTTTAGAGTGCATAGTGTATACATTGCAGGAAAGCCTCATAAAAGAATGAAAACAATCTAATGATGCAAGAAAAAAACTAAATATACTAAAACAGAAGCAATGTAATGTAGATGTAGAACATTGCTGCATATTTAGTTGAAACCTGCCAAAATGTTATATATATCATTATTGGTGGGAAGGCTTCTAATTATGTGACATTAGCTATTTTAACAAAATATAATGGAGTCTTACAAACTACTAAAGGTCAACTTAATCGATATATTTAATAATAAATAATCAATCAGTATTTCACAACAAATCATTAAAGATCAAAGATATGTATGCCTTTAGGATTTCGGAATACATACAGTTGGTGTCCATTCTAGTTATTGAGATCTTCACTACTCGCCTACAAGTCTCGTGAAAATTTTCAGTAGCATTTATATAAATTATTATAAAAAATGTTTTATCATCATATTCTGATTAAGAAAACAATATAAGGTTTATGTTGAAGATTACCTCTGCAGCACGATGCAGGGCCAACCAGCGGTCGATGGCAAGCGTGACAGGGGCGTGCACGCTTAACACGTTTGCTGCGAAATTCGTGCCCAGGAGTTGACCCAACCCCCACCAGCGTCACTGGAGTGTTGCCCGATCCAACAGGTGCAATCACCTGCTTCGGAGATTTTTCCTGAAAAAAAAAGAAAGAGTTTGACATTTGAATGCATGGTTAAAATACTGCAATTTGTTCACAGCGAAGAAGAAACACACACACCAGTAATTGGTACAATCCTTAATTATCTCCTTGCTTGGTTACTCGATATCCATATGGCGAGGAAAGCTATCAAATGGAGAGCTTATTTGAATCAAACATTTAAGAAGTGTTAAGGGATAAATGTATAATATAATAAATAATATTACATCATAAAACTCTTTGTAATCTCGATAAAACTGAATTCTGAGTCTAGACTTTAGAGTAGAGTCTCTGTGTCTCGTATAATATAATATATGTGAGCAATATGTCATATGAAAGCAAACTATTTCGGAAACATAAAAAAATATGTGAAAAAAATGCATAAATATATGATGTAGATGCAAACATGAATAGCAAGTGGACTGTCGGCTCTGACGGATAAGTTGGTTTCCCACCGTCACCCGTTGTGTATATGCAGACAACGCTTAATGGCCACCTTCCACAACGGTATCGACTGAAAAATTAGTATACCCCTCACATTCATGATCTGAGTAGAGTTGCACGGGACTGATTATGAATCATGCTTGCACTAGTGTGCAAATAAAATAATAAGTATCCTGTTTATAATCCGTATATTGAAAGCCCGTCGTAATAGACGAGTTTATTGACTTAAGTAAAGAAAGCAAAGTTATGACGATCTCCAAATAAATCAGAAACCTTTCAAATGCCGTGAAGTAAGCTTTTGTTGCAGTCAAATCAGCGTAGCCCGTGTGAGGACGGAACATAGCGAACAGTTCTGCTGGTTCTTATCTTATCTCAGGACAGTCCCGCAGATCATGATAAAGTCCGGTTCGGCATATACGCAAGTGGAGTCCGGCCTTAGAACCAACAAGCCTGTGCATTGAACTTGACTCGATTTTTTCACACTGAATCTTGAGCTCTTGAGAGAACGACAATCCTAACCCAAAGAGGAACAGTTTGTTACGCCTATAGATATTTTCGTATAAAATAAATGGATGCAAAGCAGTGGTGAGGGAAGGGAGGAGAGCAAGTGCTATTTTTATAAATTTGAATACCTACATAAAACATCAATTATATAACGAAGTTTCGATTCAAACCGATACCCTCTTACTCACAATGGTTTGTCTAAATTGTTCTCTCAACTGTCTTAACAGTTCAATACTGCATCAAATCTTGTTATTTTTCGGACTGATCAAAACAATATCATTACTAGAATCATATTTGTATACTAAATAGGTACGTAATCACAACCAAACTAGGTAATGAATAATGATCATTAATATTTTTTATTGGTTTATTTATATACGGTAGCTTGAAAAACGAGAAGACTTGATAGTAAAAACCAGTGTTTACAGTACAAGATTACACGTTATTTACTTCGTAAATATTTTTAATGAAACACGTTCTTTTTCCCAACGATAGGTTTTATTTATTGACTCGCCTGATCGTTATAAGATGATTAATGGATAAAGTGAACCGTAATCACTCAATATCAATCAAAATTACGTCAAATAAAAACTGGTTTTTCTACCATAAACTCGGCCATTAAAAATACAGTGAAAGTTGGGTTACAGGTACGCCACTGATTTTTTTCTCAGCCATTTCTTTTCCTAAAATGGAACACTTGAACTACTTATAATATATATTCTCAAAAGAAGCTGTGTTACGAGTACAGGTTGCTATTTAGTAGCTCAACGGATAATGAATATTTTAGCAAAATGCTAGAATTGTTTAAAAGTCAATAATTCACAAATAATTCTTGGCGGAATGGCTTTATATTATATTAAAGAATAATCAAACTATTTTTGTACTACTTCCACATTATTTATTATAGTTCGGGACCGGCTTCGTTCATCGCTCACATTTCCAACTGATATACAACTAGAAGAGACTAGACTTGTTTAATTGAGTTTAGCTCTGTTCTGCGTACTTCTGACGGTTTGCTGACGGTTTGCAAACCGTTTTCGAATTAGAATCTAAAAGCATCGAACTAGATTATAATTCGAAAACAGTTTGCAAACCGTCAGCAAACCATCAGAAGTACGCAGAAGAACAGAGCTTTTGAGTTTTTAGTGTAACAAAAAATATAGAATATGCATAGTTGATGGTTATAAATAAACTAAACCACTTACACTTGCTCACTCAAAAATAAAATATAATGTTTAAAAAATACAAAAATTTAATTATTTTGTATCTAATGATATTTAGCATTTAAAATAAATTTTCTTATAAGAATCATGATAGAAGTCGATATTATTGAAAAGCAGCTCCCAGTACAACAAATGTTGGGCACCTTTGCTCTATAACAACGGCTCCCAAACGATCGATCCAGAAGCAAAATTTGTCCAATCACAATTACAATTGTTATTACAATAAATGAAGAAATGTGTGACTATTTATCCTTCGTTGCGTGAACATATCTTTAAAAAAATCAACAAACATTCACATATGATTCCACTTAGCTGTCGATCGCCTAGGTCAGAGGTCACCAAACTTTTCAAGAAACAGGCCGGATTGATTTTTTTGTAAACCTACGCGGTCGGACGACATATAAATTCTTATTGGAACCCAATCAGCATATTGATAAATATGTGCTAACATAATATGTAATAAACAAATCATAAACAAATGTAGTTTATATTTTAATTTATAATGAAAAAGATTTAATATATTGTACAATATACGTATCTATGTATATTTAATTCAACTGCACATTTAATTATACAGGAATAAGAGAGGATTTACTTTTTTGTATATTTGTACAGTTTTACGTATTGTATTGATGTTTTTAATTTATTTCGTTGTTTAGTTATTATAAGAAATAATAACATTGAAAGAAATAAGTAAATGTATCCATATACATTAAATTACATTTTTTAAAACCATGTCCGCTCCCAATGTGGAGCATATGGACTCCTAATGGAGTTTATCTCAACATAAGTGTTTCTACGAGAACTGCTTGTTACTCCGTTGCTCAACCTCTCTTTTTCCAAAGAGAGTAGGGATAGAAGGATAGGGCTAGGACAGAATTAGTAATCAGCTAATCGCTCTCGATACGCCCTGTTCATAGGATAGGATGGGTGAGAGGGGGGAATTCAAGACATCACATACATCCATGCCTTTGAACAGAAATTCATAAATCGATTGAAAAATCAATTTATAAGACTGTCCATACCGGGATTTGAACCCGGGCCCTCCGTAGCCGAAGCCAACAACGTTGACCACTCAACCACACAGGCGGCATACATATATACATACATATCGACTGTGGAAAGCAAAAAGGACGTAACCCAAACATATCAAATTTTACAGGAGGCGCTAAAAACGTATTTTGATGATTTTGTGACATATGCAAATTATGAATTATACACAACTTTGAAGTGCACGGATACTTTTAAACTGGTGTTTAATTGACATAACCTAATATTAATTAAATAAATTGTCTCGGAAAAACCTTTATTTCTGTGTTTTTTCTTGGTTTTAATTTTTTATAAGGTCATCTTTTTCAAACTTAAAAGCTAAATTTAGATACTTATTCGGCATTTTCAGCTTCCATCCTTTTGATAGAATGTGTGTTAAGTTGTAAACATTGTGACTATCGAAATAAAGCTGTTTTGGAAAATGGAGGGTTACGTCCTTTTTCCTTTCCACAGTCGATATATATTATTAAAATATGGTACTATCATGTTTCAATTGTGATTAGTGCGCAGTGTGCGCATATTTGGATGCACTTATTTCTTCTAAATTTTAATTCATTTTCTCTCTGTAACTATTTTGTTAATAATTGTGTGTCTATAATGTACTGGTGTGTCACCGATTGCCGACCCCTGTATTGTACATATGATAAAAGATTATATTCATTACACGCACGATTCTACTTAACGAGCATTAGAAACATTAAACACATTGTGCATCTATTATCTCTCATATTGAATATGCTTAGGTCAGCTGTCTTTTCCTACCCCCGCACTAAAAATCCAACCAATTATTATTGCAGTGTGCGTTACTCTTTTGTTAATTTTTGTTGTTTTTTCTAAAGCAACACGTGCCATTATTGTTAACTTGGACGGTAATACTCCGCCATTGACGAAGTTAATGCTCCAATATTTGCAGCTGTCCTGGACGCCAGTTGCCTTAGTGTTGTAATGCGAGAGTTGTTCCAGCTGCGTGTCAAAAAAAATAGGCCACATTTCAAGAATAATAAAATATAACCAACATGCCGTCACCGTAAACCTCAATGAGTGAGTAATTTTAAATCATTTAATGTTTAGACAGAATTGAGGAGGAATATATATATCCAATGTAAAAATCTTCTTCAAGGATTATTCCATATTTATTCATCAGGTCATCATCACATTTTTTAAAAATATTTAACCGCTTGAATACCGCGCAAATAAATCATTAATATGTTCCAGAGATACTGCGTGTTTTTGAGAAAAATAATTTTGCCTAATATACACTCGAATTCGATATTTTAAAATCCTATTTTGACTAAGTATAGATAGCACTACACATATTCATCAAAATATTGCTTATATTCTATTAGAATACCAAGTATTTGATTTTTTAAATGTCTTGGACATCCGTGTTCGGTTGCATATGTTCCGGACACCTGTGTCCGCTTGGTATTCAAGTGGTTAAATCGTACAGAAAAGAAAAATGTTGCATTACAGCATACATACATGTCTTTATAAAATAAGAGTTTTTAATAACACTTGAAATCAACTCTAGTTGAAAATACATCACGCACACAAATTTTATAATTAAACATCGTTGGATTCCATACCGGACCTTACATGCTCGAATCCCAGTACAAAATACATGTTTTTTCATTGATGTTTGTAATGTCTAAAAAATCCCCATTTACCCACCATTCTAATTCTAAAATAACGGGGTGTAGCCAGAGAGCCAACCAACGTTCCTTCTAAGCTGCGCACGTGCGCGGCCGCGCAGCAGTTGGGAAGCCCTCGCGCACCCATTCCGGGCTGGTGCGCACTACAATACAGTTGTTCAATTAATATTTGATCGGTCCGCGCAGCCTTTGAAATTTCCGCGCAGCTAACCTCTTGCCTTAGAGGGAACATTGGAGCCAACTAGTAGTCTTGTCCTAACTCTATACTTTCTATCTCTACTCTCTTCGAAAAAAAGAGAGGTAACTGAGTACCAAACAGTTCTCGTAGAAAATCTTATATTGACATTAGGAGCGGACATAGATTGAATTACATTAAAAAAATGACATTGAATTCGATATGACTTGATCCCATACCCATCGGATCGCTAGAGTAACAAAGACGATGACCGATATTTATTTTTTCATATATGTTTAAATTTAAAAAAAAAAACAGAATAACTCATATGGAGAACAGAGTTTCGCTGTGCGGTGCCATCAGATGGTCCCCAATTCAAATCGAGGCATTGTGATTATTCGTATTTTTATTTCTGAATTTTCGATCTAGGGAATGGATTTTGGTTGTGTATCCAACTTTGCCTTGAATGAATTTCAACTCAATATTATTAAAATTGATATAAAATATTTTTAGTTATGTGCAATATTTAAAAAAAATTAAATATATCAACTGAAAATGTCACATCTTTACGTCTCGAGCTGATCTTGAGTCGGTTGAAATTCAAAACATTGCAAAAGTTTAAATAATATAATGTTGGTTAGAAAATTAAACTTCGTATTCATTTAACATACACAGTAATGAATAAAAAACAATATTTATCCCATATTAAATTTCCATTTGACCGTATCGGGTATTATTTTGTCAAAAAGCCACTAGCGTATTGTGTAAAACCGCGATTAGGGAAGGTTTAAATAAACACAGTACCATCGCCTCAAACATCATCCCCCTTTACAGACAGACTATTAAAATTATATCGTGTATAATTCCCAACCCTCTTCATAAATTCCCTCTTCTCCAAAGAGGGCTGCAAGTGAACAATGACACTTTAGGGTGTGTTCTCCGAATGTCAATCATTGCAATTCACCAAGGATACATTATACAATGAAAGGCGAAACCTCAAATAAATACGGATACCAGACGAATTACCTTGATTAACTCCGAATAAAAGGATGTGAAACTTTGGGGGAACACTTTCAGGGAGAACAGGATATTGTTTTTTTATTATTCTTTAGTAAGGACGTGGTAATGGATTGGGCGCGCCCAAAACATAATAATGGCGTATTAATATGAGTAATATTATGACTATCCAAAAAAAGGGAGAAGATTGCTATAGCTGGAAATAAATATAATATACTATAACATTATATTTCATAGAATATGCGCGGGAAGGCGCCCCTTTACCTTTCATACAGATTTTTTTAAGCAATGTGAAAATATGAACTTCTTATGAAGTTTATCAAAACAGAAGTGTTTGTTAATAAAAACAATAATCCTTTGTACTTCATTCCACTTTATTTAATATGTCAGGACCGGTTTTGCTCATTGCGAGCATTGTCAACTGATAAGAAATATAATTTAACAATGCTATTTATACAAAATTGAAAAGTTATACACAACAGTTGGCATTGAAAATAAATTGCCAATTACATTAAAATGATTGTTATTTTAGAATCATTTTAATGTAATTGGCAATTTCTTTTCAATGCCAACTGTTGTGTATAACTTTTCAATTTTGTATAAATAGCATTGTTAAATTATATTTCTTATCAGTTGACAATGCTCGCAATGAGCAAAACCGGTCCTGACATATTAAATAAAGTGGAATGAAGTACAAAGGATTATTGTTTTTATTAATATAATGCCTTTCCACCAAGTATTGACAAGTGTTTGTTACTAAGTTGCTCAACCTCTTGGTACAATAGTTTTTTTTTTGATATTATATAATACTTTTCTACCAAGTATTGACAGTGAGCAAATGTGCAATACAAATATTGATATTGTATCTTATCCCATCCTCAGTCCAGCAAAAAGGGGAAAAAGCTCGACAATTTTTAGTTTTTTAGTGGAGCAACGAAGTTGTCAAATTTTATTTTATATAATGAAATGTGGAGTTACTGCAAAAGATTTTTTTAAATATAATGTTTATAAGTGATATCATTATAATTGACGACCAGAATAATTAAACCAGGCATCACGGCATTTAAAACTATTATAGCTATTTTATAATTATTAGTAAATATTCTCACGATCGGGCTATGCTAAATTACATCCTCCAAATATCTAGTTATTATTTCAACAGCGGTAATTTTACTAGTACACAGTATAATGAAAGTAAATTACTTTTAATTGGGGAAAATTATATGGTCAATTACTCGGATTAATGAGTGAAATTAGAGACGCTACGCACTATGGGAGTAGTCGAAATCGAGCCATAAACACTATTATTTTAGTATATAAGTACATTTAAGAAATACAATATGGCCGCAATATAGAACAGTTGCTCGTTTGATTTACAATTTACTTAGCAATGTGTATTGAAAATAGTCAAAGGAAACAAATTTGTTAATACTGTGTTAATTTAGAAAGATTAGAAGAAAATTAACACAGTAATTTAGAAAGATTAGCAGAAAGTCACGAAAAATATAGTGTAATTTATTGTTGATCAAAACTGAAATGAGAATGGAAACATAATTACAACTGTTAATAATGCTTATATTTTTTTAATAAAGAGTTTGCGAATCATTTCATAGAAAATAAATAATTATTAAGATGTTGCAATACTGCTTCTTGAAAAGTGAACAACTTGGAATTTTTGGAAATAATAAAATCATGAATATAAATCAAACATAAAAGAATAACATTTTAAATAAGACAGGCGGCTCACCATTTGATATATTCGTCCGGTATTGCAATCCCTGATGACATCATTCGAAGTCATTGATTATTTCTACATAAAGTATTTTATATCTCATCTCTCACATAAAACACCGTCATTAAAATTATACTTTGTAAGTTACTATAAAAGGGTGATTTTCATTAATATATTTCATAATACGCCCAGTTATTGAAGGATATTAAATAAATTCTGTTCGTATTGAGACTCGAGCCTGTGAGATCCGGAATTAAGGCCAACAACGCTAACCGCTGTGCCATAGGACTAGACAAAATACTGTAAGTATTACAAATAATGTAAGAATACACACATCATTAAAAATTGTTTTTAATTCTGAAACCTGTCAAATTCGATACAACTCTTCAAGATATGTATATGATATTTATTACGAACAATTATATTAACAAAATGTACATTTAAAATTAGGTTTTGACTAATTTTCAACAACGATATTTTTGCATTTTCGAAATCGGCATTTCAGCATTGAAATACCGATATCGTGAATTTTGTAATCCCTATTTACAATACGTGCGTTGAGCAATGAGTTACAATTACACCTTGAATATTAATGGTATGTTTTTTGTAATGAAACAGTTTCGTAAAAACTGAACATAAAGTATCATAAATGTCACAAAACAAACATAAAGTATGTATGCAGCAAGAACAGAAACGTGCGATAAATCCATATGCACATAATCGTACATCATAAAATGCACATGACAAGAAAATATGCACTCTGCACTGCACAAACATCATAAAAATGCATTAAGCCAACAACGTTCAAGTTGAATATTTTTAAATGCACTATTTTGCATGAAACATAATATACTACTGAAGCTCTGATGTTGTGCACAACTCACGGTATTATTGTTGTAGGGGTGGGGAACCGGCAGACTTCTCAGTCCTCAAAATTGTCTTGAATCCGGTCAAATTTTATTGCAAATAATTTATTTCATCAAAACGAACATTTTCACTATTATAATCTTTACAATCTCAACGCATGAATAACACGGAATAAGTTAGGGTGGGGAACCAGTAACTTTATGGGTACTCAAGTGCGAGTTTTTGACAAAATCCACACGTTCATCTAATTTTGTTAACTGCTTTCTATATTAAAATAATGTAAATATAGTTTTAATTGATAAATTTATTGATTCAAAAGATTTGAATTAATTTAAATCCGGAATTAAAAAAATGTTTAACAGATAGTGATAGAGAATGGTTGTATAAACGGTTGCCAGACGTCCCTATTTGAGCGGGACTTTCCCGAGTTCAATAGACAAGTCCCGAGTACAGCATTGCAAGTCCCTCTAAAAATCTCAACTTGTGCACATGTATAAAAATCTTCGAAATAGTGAATGTCCCGATCTGTGATTTTTGAAATCAGGCAACTCCGGTTGTATACAATGTTGGACAGAATATAAATTATTAAAAAATATATGTGCTTTATTTTTTTATCTCTTTAAAACTGCGCATAAAATACGCAAAGACTAATGAGACAATTTAATATTTTGATCGATGTTTCTTAAATTCGGATTTTCAACACGGAAAATTTCTCCACCCCAAATATATTCTATGATTTTTCTTGTAAGCGGACGTAATTTCTTTTTGTTCTACAAAATATTATCCGTGTTAATTTAAATAATTGAATTAAGTTTTGTAGCCAACTTTAGCGTAATTTGACTTTGGTGGTCACAGAATATTTACATATTTAAATATGAAATATGACAGAACATTGTTCATCCCGAGTTAAATAATAAAATTTCGGATGACCAAATATAATTACATTTTAAATGTAAAACAGTGAGACATCGGATAATGATACAGTTGTATCCAGCTAATGAAAACCTCTATGTCTCAAACCATGATGAATATATTAACGTATCAACAGTCCAGTTCAATATTCAGACAGTTTCAAATAACCTGTTATGAGATAATCGGAAAGACAATATTCGAATGGTAATCATAAATCAAGTATTGATTATCTCTGCCCTTATTTTAGATTAAGTACTCGGTTAGATCTGGTTAAGTATTAGGATATTAATTATTAATTCGTGTATAGACATTACCAACATTTGATTTTAATATGTTGAAGTTTATCGGCATTTGCATTTTTTTCAGTCATTTCTATGATTACTGAAGCCGGTAGAGCGATTTTTTTTACACATAACTGCATACTTAACTTAAAAGAAAATATTTTTCGGAGTTGCCTGATTGATGAATTGATATGTGAAAAACTTTTTTTTTATCCATGTTCGCCATGTTCGCCATGTTTGCTCCCAATTTTGAGCATATAGCCTACCAATGGAGATATCTCAACTGAATTTTTTCTACGAGCACTATTTGTTACTCAGTCTCTCAATCTGTCTTTTTCAAATAGAGTAGTAGAGATAGAAGGATAAGGCCAGGACAGGGCTAGTGGTTGACTAATCGCTCTCGCTACGCCCAGTTATTAAAGGAACGGAAAGGGTGGGAGAGAATTTTAAGACATCATCACAAAAATACATACATGCCTTCGAACAGAAATCAATCGAAAAAATGCTGTTCGTACTGGGACTCGAGCCTGTGAGATCTGGACCGGAAGCTAACAAAGCTAACCACTGCGCCATAGGACCCAGTAAAACTGTGAAAACTTAATACATAATAACAACGATATTTCTTCCTTAAACTGTTAATGCTTTGTTGAAAGCCATATTCACGACACTGATTTTAATCAATGAGAAATTTTCTTGATCTTTGAAAGTTTTTAACCACTTTTATTGGAACCACCCGATAGAATGCCAAATTATACGCGTAACTGAATATTAAACTACAATTCGATTTTTCTAGTTGTCCGGTCTAGTGAACTGATCGATCGATAAATATTTTTTTTTATGTAATATTAATTAACGACATCACGAATTATATTTTAAAAAACTTTCGGGTTTGGGGGTAGAAAAATTTAAAGTACGTCTTCTCCCTACGGAGTTTATATCTTTGTAACTTTAAGGATACCCATATTGCTTTGGGATTTTGAAGTTTATTATTTGAAAGGACGATTTGCGAGTCTCCCCATTAACGCGAACAGCTCAACTTTTTAAGGAAAGATTCGGATTTTTATGGCATAATAAGCAGTTAAAAAGGTGATAAGGAAATTATTACCGTATTAAAAACTCCGGTCTTATAACAGGAAAATTGACTGCGTTTATATACATAATATGTAGTGGAAATTACTGTACCAGAAAAATGTATATACTTACGAAGTTTGCAACAAAATCTGCATCCTTTGAAAACCATGAAATTCATTTAATAGAATGTTGTTTGTTTATATTAGATTGTTTATTGCTGTGTCCTAACATTGGCTTGATTGCTAATTGTAACCCTGCATAACTTTACATCTAACCAATATATTTAATTATCATTTATTGGAGAAGGACCAAAATCAATACCTACGATACAAGTATTATTACGTCATATTATGTTTTGTGAAAAAGTAGCACAACAAATTCATACAGAACATACTTTTGATTGTCATTTTTAATGTATGTAATGTATACGTGAATCGTTCTCAACTTGTAATGTATTACAAATAATATAATTCCTGATAAACTCGCTTTGTTAAAACAATTGTAGACAATATAAAACAACACGTGATAAAAGTTAGTACATATAATTCTTCTTTTCAGCTCTAATTTAATTAACTTGGTCCAGGAGTTCCCTAATAAAGTTCCGCATATCGACTGTGGAAAGGAAAAAGGACGCGACCCACACATGTAAAATTTTACAGGTGGCGTAAAAAACGTATTTTGATGATTTTGGGCCATATGCAAATTATGAATTATACACAACTTCGAAGTGCACAGAGACTTCTAAGCTGGTCTTTAATTGACATAACCTAATATAAATTTAAAAAATTGTCTAGGAAAAACCTTTATTTCAGTCTTTTTTCTTGGTTTTATTTTTTTACAGGGACATCTTTTTCAAACTTAAAAGCTAAATTTAGATACCAATTCGGCATTTGCAGCTTGCATCCTTTTGATAGAACGTGTATCAAGTTTAGTACATTGTGATTATCGAAAAAAACCTGCTTTGAAAAAACTGTGGGTTGCTTCCTTTTTCTTTTCCACAGTCGATATGCTTCTATCTCTGATTTAAACTATGCAGAGGGGTTCAAATGAAACTAACATAAGTACATACCGCTATTAAATTTAAGTTTGGATAATTCCGAATAAAAATGTTATGATAAAATTATTATCAACATATCGGGGTTAAGTTGTAGCCAATATTCACTAAAATATTGTAACATTATATAAAAGAGTTACGTGATTAAAAATAAATCAGAAACGCTGGTTTAATTGGTACAAAAAATATTTAGTGTAAACAATGAAAGAAACTTTGGACGAATTCACAGTTCACCGAGACAAAAAATAGTCAAGATAGAGCATGCTTTCTTTGTCCAGTAAGATAAAAGCATTATCGATTAGCAATCATCATTAACTATTGTCACTTCAATTAATAATTCAATACGCTTCACTATCTTCTTTCGTTTTACCAGTGTTCCCCAACCTTTTTGCGTCTGCATAGCTATGCAAATAGGAGAAATATCATATTTATACTGTTAGTGTTGTTAATTGTTACTGACAACTTAATTAAACACCTCAAATTAAGGTGTTCACTTTCAATACTGTGTGAAAACTGGTAAGACATTTTAAAATAAACTTATGTAACAATGCCTCGTTTATTTATTAAGATCAGCACCGGTTTCTCTCATCTTCACAACCGAAAATCAATACATCACATCAACATTATATATATATATCGACTGTCGAAAGGGAAAAGGACGTAACCCACACATATCAAATTTTACAGGAGGCGCAAAAAAAGTTTTTTGATGATTTTGTGCCATATGCAGATTATGAATTATACACAACCTTGAAGTGCACGGAAACTTCTAAACTGATGTTTAATTGACATAATCTAATATTAATTGAAGAAATTGTCTAGGAAATACCTTTACTTCAGTCTTTATTCTTGGTTGTAATTTTTTACAAGGTAATCTTTTTCAAACATAAAAGATAAATTTAGATACTAATTCGGCATTTGCAGCTTTCATCCTTTTGGTAGAACGTGTATCAAGTTTGATAAATTGTGATTATCGAAAAAAACCAGTTTTGAAAAAGTGTGGGTTACGTCTTTTTTCCTTTCCATAGTCGATATGATGCCTTGATGAAATGGTAAACATTTGTATTGTTTAATCTGAGCCCTTTTTTAACCATCGATTATTGTGTGGATATATAATTGAAATAAGCCGCCTGCGTGGTCGAGTGGTCAACGTCGTTGGATTCGGTTACGGAGGTAACGGGCTCGAATCTCGGCACGTACAGTTTTATAAATTTATTTTTTAAACGTTTTATGAATTTATGTTCGAATGCACGAATGTATAGAATTCCCACCTCCCACCCATCGTATAATAAAAACCGAACGTAGCAATTAGCTAACCACCAGTCCTAGCCCTATCCTAGTCTTATCTTTCTATTCGGATTTTGAAAGCGCAACGACGCAATATTTGTATCAAGTCATTATTTCTTTAACTTTATATCAAAGTAACCAAATAACCCAGCGGTGGGATACCAATATTTTAACAAGGTGCTCGCTTGATTCTCGGTGTTCTGGGAAAGGAGTGAATTTTTTTATCACTCCTATGCAATTATATCCAATACTAAAATAAGCAATCGATTATTACTTAATACACTTACAATATTTGACAATATGCTATTTATCGTAAAAGTATCAATTTAAATTGCTAAAAATGTACTACTGTGTATACTAAAGCTGTCGTAGATAATATATAAATCAGAAATTACACTTATATAGTAATTTTATCTGAGAATATTTTTCACTCTTAAATTAACAAGGGGCTCGCCGGCCTTAAAATTTAACAAATCATTATGACTAGCTGTAAGCCCGTTGACCTCAACGGGGAGATTTTTGTTGCATTTTTAAGTAGTCAGAAAATTTACTGGCTTGAAAAATAAATTACAAACCTATTTATTGAATAAGACAGAAATTCTAAAAGTAAAAGAAATATATCTCGGGGCATATATCGACAGCCCTGTAGTATTTAAATTGTAAATTATATAATTTTTGGAATAATGTGTAAGTTTGCTAACAATCATTTTTCGTAGTAGCCGAAATAGACCTCGGGGCATATATCGAAAACCCTGCATTATTTAAATTGTAAATTATTTAATTTTTGGAATAATGTTTAAGTTTGCTAACAATCATTTTTCGTAGTAGCAGAAATAGATCTCTATTATATAAAATATATACAATATATATTTTATTTAACTAATTTTCAAGTACGCTAACAAATATATTTCGTAGAATAAGAAAAAGACCCGAGGACATTAGTACGAACATATTTGTGATTATTTGTGAATATTTTATCCACTATTAATATATAGATATCATAAAAAATACGCTGGAAAAATATTGTAGATACTAATAATTAATTTACATTATAATCAAATGATAGCATTAATTGCTTTTATGAACTGAAACCTTTTAAATTCATGTCAGCAGTCGGTTATGAAATTACAGATAAAGCTCAATGTGACCCTTTTCATGCGAGTTTATCATCTTGCGGCTGGGCCGTGTGCAATGTGGATAATTTATAAAAGGATTAATTATTAGAATGTGGAGATTGTTTAGCGATAAGAATAACGCAAGACTTTTATTGCCAGCGAGACACAAGGCACGCACATCCACGGACAAGATGAAGAAAGCGAACAGATAAAGATTGAAATAACGCAGATCCAACAGTATTCACAGTTTTGGCTTAATCAATCGCTGCGATCTATTCGGTGGCTTAGGGTCACAAGGGCGAAACTACAAAAAAAGATTTATTTATTGTTTATTTTATTTAGGATTAAATTAAGGTACTGTATTTTTTCAAGACAACATTATTATAAAGGCAAACCTTTGATCTCTCAACTGTACTTTTTTTGCTGTTTAATATACATAATATAATATGTCTTAAATAGAAAATTTCTTAGACAGATCTGTTTGCCTTTTCGTTCTCGTATTCATTCCCAGCAAATAAGAGCAGTGCTCAATAATCCTGATTTCATCGTACTTTGCAAAAGATTTTTTTAATCCATGTTCTATCATAAAGGGTTAAGAACATAAAATATAAAAAAATCATTAATACCTTATCACTTTTAAGGTGTTCACTGTCAATACTTGGTGGAATGGCATTATAATAAAAATAATAAAACATTTTTAGTACTTTTTCCACATACAATTTATTAGATCAGGACCGGTTTTGCTCATGATGAGCATTGTCAACTGATAAGAAAAACAATAAAACAGTGATATTTATACAAAAGTTAAGTGATAAAAACAAGATATGACAAACAATTGGTATTACAACCTAGCAAAAGAATTGAAGCAAAATACAAGGAAAATAAACTATAAATAAAAAGTTGAAGACCACTTAGCAATGAAAACGATCACAACAAAAACCAATTAGGTATGAATTATCATTAACAAAGTAAAAACCAACAATTAGTGTATATAATAAATAAATCTTAATGTCTGTCAACCTCATCATGAGCGAAACCGGTCCTGATCTAATAAATTTTATGTGGAAAAAGTACTAAAAATGTTTTATTATTTTTATCATTAATACTTAATTGAAATAAAACGTGTCCGCTTCTAATGTGAAGCATATATCTTTCTAATGGATGTATCTCGATAGAAGTTTTTTCTACGAGAACAGCATTTTACTCAGCTGCTCCACCTCTCTTTTTTTGTAAAATAGCAGAGACAAAAAGGATAAGGCTACGACACGACTAGGGGTTAGTTTATCGCTCCCGCTACGCTCCGTTATTTAACATCGGAAGGGTGGTGAAAGTGATTTTTTTGATATCATCATAAACATCCGTGCATTGGAACAGCAATCGATAATTCGATTGATTTATTTTTGTCTATACTGGTATTTGAACCAGTGAGATCCCGTCACGGAAGCCAACCACGTTGACCACTGCACTATAGACTTACATTTTTTTAGTTTCATCCAGACTTCATTCGCTCAAGAAGTAAGTTCTAACGGAAAACATTGAATCGTTTTCTTATAGTAACGTTCGCATCATTGTTAATTCAATACCAGTTAATTTCACTAATATAATATTCTTTTATCTTTCAAGTGTACCACCCGTCAAAACCACCACCAACCACTACGTATTTATAGATTGTTTAAAAGTGTGCAGACTGTTACACATAATCGTTAAGCACATTCAAATATTAGACTGGAGTGTTTCAAGAGTTATCATCAAAGACTTACTTGCTGAACATTTAAGTGTGAACGAAAATGAAATTTGATACCTTAAGAGTTATTGGTATACGATAAAGTATAACTGTTTACAATAGTTTTCCTGCAAAAAGATAAAAGGCGGATTTAATACAAATAAAAATCAAGCAATCGGAAAATTTTATTTATAGAGGAAACTCCGCTGAAGTGAAATGATTGAAAAGGTATTTTTGTGTAGATCAATAATTTGATAAAAATGTGAAGTATGATAGAAGAAAAGAAATTTCATCACTGGAAACTTAAACTTATTAGGTATTTTATTAATACTGAACGAAATTCACTGACATAAATAATACCTTGAAAATAAATGAGTTTTCGCCGGCCATAGTACGAAAAAGCTACTATAAATGTTTGAAGAATTTTAAATTTTAGATATTTATACAGTTAATTTTTGATGGAAAGACAGCATCATATTTAATGAAACATTTATTATGGAAAGTTCATATTCAAATTTTTCATATAAACGTCGAAACATTATGAATTTATTTTATTCGTGATGTAGCTTTTAAATAATTACACTTACAGTTTAAAATGATAATTGCTTCCGCTGTGAAATCAGTTAAACCAGATTTATATTCTACAATTATTGTTTATGAAATATCGCATACTTATTTAATAACAGTGATGGAGATTTTGGATTTTTTAGTAGTAGTAACAATTTTTTTAATATTTTTAAATATAATCAACCCAGGAAAGTTAAATAAGCTCCATTATATCACACACGATTTTTCATTCTGACTCGAATGGTATTTTTTTTGTACATTTCCATGCGTTTTGTTAGCAAGCAGTGACGTTCTTAGGCAAATCGCGACCCGAGTACATCCTATGGATAGTACCCAACGGTCGCCAAGGACGCTGGAATTCCACCTTTCGAAAGGAGAAGAGGCAGGCAGGATTAAGGCTTTTCGCAGGCATCCGCAGTACGTGACTCAACCAGTCGCAACGTCTCTCCATAACCACTGACGTGACGGGGCACTATCTTATACGTTCCCTGATCTCCAAATTCCTCACAAAATCAAACCACCTCACCCCCGTTATTCAACGCAAGCATCTGTTTTCGAAGCTCAGTATACGGTGTTTCTGACTATTCGTCAGGTGCCATGATTCGCTACTGATAAACAAGATATAGTAAATTAGAAAAAATGATTTTTCGTAAAAATTAGCTATTTAAATGTGCCCTATTTATTTTAAATAATTTTTGGTAAAATAAAAATGATCACCCATATTTTGATGTTAAAATTTTACTTCAATTGAAATTCCATCAAACGCCTCCAGTAGAAAACCTCAGCAATATTATAAATTGTGATATTCTCCTAGATGGAGAGAGGGTGATGTTATCTTTCCAGTGAATCACTCAATTATTGTCAGATTCAATCAATTAACCATCTCACTACATGTATTATTACGCAACTAACGAATCGTGACTGAATCCCTCATCAGTCTCCAAAAATTGGTTTAATTTTAATTACCGTCATATGAGCTTAATACGTTGATAAAGTTCAGCCCACGTGTCACTGTTGTTTTGAGAAACACGTGCCATTACCCGTAGATACTTGCAGCTTACCTTACCCCTCTTCCTCGCTCTGTATGCTCCTTCTTCACTAGTATAGCTTGGGGCATTGAGATTTTGAAAGACGAGTATGAAACCGGGATGTTCTCTCAAAAGAAACACGATTCAACACTTCACCTAACATGGAATTAAGATCAACCATTCCAACGCTGATATTAATAGAAGAAAATATAATCTATAATCCGATTAAAATATTACATACCAGCATGCTATGGTTTGATTTTGTTACTATAAAAACCTTATTCATATAATTTACGCTACATTTATATCGACTGTGGAAAGGAAAAAGGACGTAACCCTCAGTTTTTCTAAAACAGCTTTTTTCGATAATCACAATGTATACAACTTGACACACGTCCTATCAAACGAATGTAAGCTGCAAATTCCGAATTAGTATCTAATTTTAGCTTTTAAATTTGAAAAAGATGACCTTGTAAAATATTAAAACCAAGAAAAAAGACTGGAATGAAGGTTTTTCCTAGACAATTTATTTGATTAATATTAGATTCAATTAAACACTAGTTTAGAAGTCTCCGTGCACTATAATGTTGTGTATAATTCGTAATTTGAATATGACCCAAAATCATCAAAACACGTTTTTTGTGCCTCCTGTAAAATTTGACATGTGTGGGTTACGTCCTTTTTCCTTTCCACAGTCGATATGAAATCCGTGGATATTATTGTAAAATGAAAGAGCAATTTAAAAGCTTTTCTTATTTATATACTGGTATATCTTTCAACCAAACGTCACAAATATTAAAGTATTACATGTATATTCAAATTGTTAAAACTAGAGATAAAAAAGACTAAATATTTTTTTGCCATTGTGGCAAAGTAATTAGGAAAATATGATGTTTCTACAATAGAGTATATGCGCGTAAAATATAAACTCTTATTTTGTGTTGATATATCGTTTTTTTTCGTTTGCTGCAAGTTTAATTTAATAAGGTAATCCCTAAGGTGTTTGGAATATAATTGTAGTAATGCGTAGGCAAATTGTGCGGGCCTGTCGGCATTAAGGAGGTCTGAAATAATAGAGGTGTTCACGGACCGGACGCTGTAAATAGTTTCATGTTCCGGCCCCAATCAGGATTCAAAACTTTAATAGGGCAATAAGACTAAAAGCAAATTTTCTTGTTTTCTATTGTTATGGAATATATAATGAGAAAGGGGTCAGGAAATGAATACGTGCATATGTAGATAAGTTTTAGACATATAAGCAACACTATAATATGAAGCTTGAAAAATGGTGAAGAATTTAGTAGTATACGAATAATCTTGATATATATTTTTACATTACGCTATCGTCTATGGTTAGACGGATTTCTAAAAATCTAAACATTATTTATGTTTATGTATTGTTTATTTAAAATGAAAACTTTGATAAAAGATTGTTACGAGAAATGAAGCAATTAAAATAGTTTAATGTATTATTTAAGCGGTTCGTTTAAGTTTAAAGTGTATAAATACAATAAGACATAATTAAGAAAAAAAATATGTACACTAGTACATTACGTTTTCGATTCTACGGGATAATTGATGGCTTGATAATAAACAACAAAAAGGCAAACAATAAGTGAGTGCAATTGTACATGTGCGATGACAACGCCTTCTGACAAGTGACGGGACAAAATATGTATGTATGTATACAGCGTGGGCCTTTCTTTCAGGCGTGCTTTCCAATCAAATATTTGTTAAATATTTCCAATGAAATTTTATTTTTTATGGTACTGTGATATTTTTTTTGTGAGTTGAGTAGTAAATTTTTAATAGCTTAACCGCTCACGGGTATGTTACATGTTTTTATTATTTATGGAAAAAATCGATATTGTATTAATTCAAATTGTTTTGAATAACACGGCTTTGGCTGCACTTGGTTGGTTATTACAAGATACGACTCCTTCGAGATTATTCACAATCTATGATGCCCCATCTCTGTACGATATTGAAAATTACCGTAACGGTAGGGAAATCCCCGGGCGTATTCAGATTTTCTCCCAGATAATATTCATAATGGGTCGTTACTCAAAGAAATGCCGCTTGATTATTTTTCACCTACGCAAGCTCGAATTCGAGATTCAAAAGATTAAAATAGTCATTCAAATTTGGAATCGGTATTTAAATAGAATTCGACGTGATTCAAAGAAGTGGCGTAATTGTCAATATAAAAGGAAACTAGTCGAAAAAAATATTCCAATCCAACCTGTATTTTTTTAAAATTGCTATGTTCGTACTATGAGTAGGTCTGTCAACGAATAAAAACTTCGATAAAACGAAATTAAAATGATTACAATAGATATTCAAAATTATTTGAGGCTAGTATATAAAATCACTGTATTCTTCTGTCACATAGAGTGGTAAAACTTCTTCCGGTGACACGAGCAGACTATTATGATTTTGCCGAAAAGTCTGTTATTATTTTTAAACTATTGAATGTATCGTGGGTTGTCTTGTCTAAGCTGCTCATTTAATAAAAAATAATCCATCTCAACAATAAAAGTAATCGATTATAGAACGCATTGTAAACCATTGTTAAGCCTCTTCAAACTTGTAGTTTAATAATTATAATCAAATTTATTATTAACGTTTCTATGGTTAAAAAAAACATGGCTCATCTCAAGAGAATGTTTCCTGATTATAAAAATATCATGGTACCTATTCCCCCCTTTAAAACGAAGCGATACTTAATGAGAGTTTATTAATATACTAGTAATAAAGGCATCACAACGTTATCTATCTCACCATTTAATAGCTTTTTAATCTATAATGCTAAGATCAATGGTTTTTTATTACACTTTAACGATAACACAAAATGGAGCAAGAGAACTTCACGATTTGGTATTTTCATCATAAAGATAGGTTTTTTTCATTCCAATGTCCGTTCTTAAATAATTTAGGTACCCCTTATGGAGCTTATCAAAACGGTTCTATACAGAGGTGGGCTAGTGAGGGCTGGGCTCGCATAAGCCCCTTGTTAGATTTTACTGAGGCCGGCGAGCACTTTGTTAATTTAAGAGAAAACAATATTCACAGATCAAATGATTAAAATAATAAAAATAATAAAAGATTTTTAGTACTTTTTCCCACATAAAATTTACTTGATCAGGACCGGTTTCGCTCATCGCGAGCATAATCAACTGAGTAATTATCAGTTGAGTATCAACTGAGTAACTGAGCAGTATCAACTATCAGTTGATAATGCTCGCGATGAGCGAAACCGGAATTCAAACACAATTAATTTAGCTACACCTTTTTTTTAAAATCCTGCCAGTTTTCATCACAAAAGTGCTAAAGGAAGCGGGTGCCAATAAACCCTACCGTGTCATTAGCCAAGGAAATGATGATTGGAGTGTTCGAGAAATTACATGCGTTAAAATGCGTCTACTTTATGATTTCATTTTTTGTAGGACAAAACCTTTTTTGAACACTAATTGTGATTTTCATTCAAAGATTTTATTAATCTATAAACGTATTTTTTAAAATCTGTGACAAATCACTGATTGAGTATTTGCTCGTCATTATTTAATAACATACATAACGTAAAATTTTCTCAGTCATAATATATTGTAATTTTGATCATAAAAAATATAAATTTTATAACGAAAAGTGATAGTTATCTAAAATTAGTACTAGAAATATGTTTCAATTCTTCTCCATTGAAAGCTATCAAAAGTTAATATTTTTCCAACAAATTTCCAATAATATCATTTTACCAAGTTTTATGGATCACATATTACCGATGGATATTATCTGTTTAAGCATTTAATGAATGAAAAGAAAGGGATACGATATTAATTATTTAATTAACAACGTATTCGAGCAACATTTTTAGGATAGTTATGAAAACGTGTACTTCGTGGTTTTCTCATCACTTATGATGTTTTTTTATATCCACTCTATTGAATTCTATATTGAATCTTATTAAAGAATTATGATTTCATAATAAAGCTCTTGTATGAAAGAGATTGGTGGAATTAAGTAAACGGGAAAGATGTTCTGTATTAGAGAAATAGTATGGGTTATATATCTGTACATGTTGTGTATACTATATTATGCTGAATGTGGCATTTTTTACTATATCCGTTCGAAGCTTCTTTATGAAGTTTGTTTTTTTATACTATTTGTGTTGTAGAATATTTGAACTATAACTTGTGGTGTTTTTTTCGACATTTAGATTTGGCCAAAATTGATATAGTGTAGTTCAGATCCCATGTACAGATTTTAAATACGCTAAATACATCACAAGCAAATAAAAAGCCAGTTTCAAATGGTGGTATAAAACATCTTTATAAATGAAAAATAATAATATAAGTAAATATGAATTACAAAAACAAATGCCATTATTTTTGATCTATGTAAAAAAATATTGTCGTTTAATATTGATTAAATATATTTCTTTAAGCTAACTTCAAGAATCTATTTCCTCTAGCGGGCTGCATAAAAAAATATAAGTTCTGGCCGCAAAAAAAATTGAGCTGGCTACGCAGCGAATAGTGTTTTTGGCTTCCATGCCGGATCTAACGGGTTCGAGTCCCAGTACGAACAGCATTTTTTCCGATTATGTCAGTAGAAAGAAGCATATTGTTTTTGTCATGTAGAAATAATCGTGATGGTCCTATCGGGCATCCAGATCTAGTTTCGTCTTCAGAAAATTTCTGTCACTTCAAGAAATTTGCTACTTCTTTTGGAGAAAAAGTTTACCTTCCCTGTCCCTCACCATTCAATCCTTAATCACATCTGTCTCAAAATTAAAAGATCTTTATTAGTCCCATTAACTATCATTCTTGCTTATTATTATCTAATTGTTTTTACTTGTAATTATACCAATTCTTTGTGTTTAATTAACCTTTATTAATATCTATATATTTGTAATTATTATTTATTGTTGCCTTTCAAATTGTACCTAAATAAAATGTACCTTAACTGTATCATTGAGGAGATATCATCTTCGGTGTGATGCAGAAAAGAAAAGAAAAAAGTTTACCGAATAAAAAAAAAAGCATTTTTTCATTCGTTTCATAGATTTCTAATCGAAGGCATAAATGTTTGTGCTGTCTTAAAAAAAATAAAAATCCCACCCGTCCTATCCTTCAATTACTGGGCGTAGTGAAAGTAATAAGTTCACCACTCATCTTGTCCTAGCCTTATCCTTCTATCAATACTACTCTTTTTGGAAAAAGAGAGTTTGAGCAACTGAGTAACAAACAGTTCTCGTACAGCTTCTGTTTAGATACTTCCATTAGAAGGCCATACGCTCCACGTTGAAAGCGAACATGGATAAAAAAAATACAACATTAGTGATAAAGCTTACCTTATGAATCGTATCCTGTTTTGTATGTTCATATATAACGTTATTATTTATGGATCACATTAAATAGTAGCGGAATAACATCCTTGAGAAAGTTAAAAAAAGGTTCTCTCGTAAAAGTTCATTCTTTATTGCCGCACGAAGGTAGAAAGTACTAAGCATTGTATGGATATTGGATACATGGCACATCCAACTGACTGGAATAGAATCCACATGCGGAGAATGTACGTGAGTGCTCAATATATACCTACAATGAAGGTAAGATTTTAGAACAATTAAAAGATCGATTCAAGAAAAAGGGATGACCCTATAATATCAAATAAAATAAAATCAGTCACTGATTTTTTAAAGGCACTATGTATCAAAAAATAAAAGCTCTTTTTTTACTAATTTCACATAATATATTCAAAACCGGTTTCGCTCTTCGCGAGAATCGTATACTGATGAATATATGAATATAAACAGGACTATTCATACAATGTTATTGCTATGTAAACGAAATATATCCTATCAAATTATTTGTTGCACATTGTTATAGTCTTAACTATTTTTCATTGACAGGGTATCGATTTATATTTTCATCCGTTAATTATACTCGCGGTGGGTGAAACCGGTCCTGATCTTAAAATAAATAATGAGGAACTAGTACAAATTCTTTTATATATTTTAATATTCTTTAATATCATGCATTTGAACCAAAAATTGACAGTGAACGAACACTTTCTATTATTGTCCAAGACAACTAATCTATATAATTGTTATTGTAAAATATTTCCTAACCCAATGAGGCTCATAGTAACTCCTACTTAAGTTTATCTAGAAAGATCTTTTTTATACTATGATTGCTTTTCATCAGTTGCTCAATATATAGTGAGTTCGGAAATGAGAATAGGGCTAGGGTACGACCAGTGGTTAGTTAATCGCTTATTTTTTAGGGTTGGGTAGGTATGAGAAAACATCACAGACATTCATGCCTAAGAACGCAAATCTAACAATTGTTCAATGAAAAAATCAATGCATGGTTAGTGTGTGATTTGAGCCTGTAAAAACTGTAACCGAAACCATTGACGTTTGTATCGACCAACATAATTTGTTTAGTATTTATCTAGGAAAACATTCCATAATACTTGGTTTTAATCTGTGAGTCTCTGATAATCTCAAGAGCTTTATAATACAGGCTACTTTTATTCGGAATATTACGGGTTCTAATCCTTTTCGGATGTAATCGTCAAAGCCATAAAGAAAAATAATAAGCCGACTGACTTCTTCATTCGACAGATTCTAATTTATATTCTCCCTCAACTATCTCGAAAAGAGTTTTCTACGTACTATGGAATTACAAAAAAAGCATTTCTTTGATTTTATTCGTGAGTGCCAGTGAATTATTAAAAACAGCTTCGTGCGTACACCTCAAACGAAAGGAAACGTTTTTCTCCCAGTGATATGAATGCGGTGACCATGAAGATAAAAAAATATTTGAAATTAAAAATAATTACAAAAAAAATGTACGTGTTTTTTTTATATTCTGTTTGTGTTGATAGTTATTATTTTATCTAACAATAAACACTATAAATTTCTTGTCAACCATATCTTGTCCTAAAGTAGAGATTATGGAACCATGAGAAATACAATTTCAAAAATATTAGCACAGCGAAATTTCTAATACCCCGAGTATCAACGATCAGATAAGTCGGTTAAGAAAAGTTAAAAATTAATAGTAATTAATACCTCTGAATATGTATAATATGTATATGTCAATTCCAAAATGAATATATAAATAAAGCTATTCATCAATTGAACATTTCACATAGTTGGAGGAAGTACTGGAGCTTTATTATTCGGTTTCGATGCTAAATGGAAACAATATATTTTTCTCAATTTAATCCCTACAAGAGTATGTCAATAAAATACAGGATCTGTTTGGATTCTCTAAGTATATTTGTCAATATTTTTAATAAAACGAATGAAGCATTCATTACATGATACCAGTGGCGGCTGGTGACCTATAATTTTGGGTGGGCTAAAAAAAGCTTAGGATTGTATACAATCTACGAATTTGTGAAAGTTTCCACTTCGCAATTGGCTAAGGTCTCCGGTCCGCACGTGGTCCTTTTGAAATTTGTTTCTTTTGTTTTACTCGGAACTAATTTGAAACTAGCCCAGTCTCACCTCTTATTCTTAATAGCATGCACAATAGAATTCGATAATCAGAGAGATGCTCTTATATTGATAGAAGATAATCAGACCTAAGATATTTTATGAATTTGTGATAGATGTATGTCCGAATTGATGTTTGTTTTTATTAAGTCTGCTAAAATATACTTTTTTACACTTTTTCACTGAAAATTTTAGGTCGGGCTGAGCCCACTTAGCCCATTACGTAGAACCGCCACTGCATGATACAGATCGTATAAATTTATGTACGAACCAAAACTAAAAAAAATAAATAATTTTAATAATCTTATTAACTCAAAAGATTTCAGCTAATAATTATTTATTTAAATTAATAAGTTCTCATGTAAGAGTGACTTTACCCCCTCAGTGGACACGTAGCCTGCGGCCTTCTAGTTACTCAATTGCGGCCTTTAAATCAATTTTGTTTTTTTATTATTTTTTTCAAATAGTTTACATAGATTTTAACAGAACTGGAAGATAATTGATAAAATAGTGAGACCTTTTTAATTGTAATAGTTTTCCTCTCGTAGCCAGGCACTCAAAAATATTAATAAATTGTAGTTCTATTATCGATCCTTAATCGGCAGAAAAGGATAAGCAATAATTCATAAATTTAACAACGAGATATTTGTTTTAAGATTTTGCCTATTTATTACTAATTTAAATTATTTTAACCTACTAATTTAACCTATTTATTATTAATTTAAAAAACCTTTTTCGGTAAAATTACCCGATTGCGGGTCGATATCTTTTAATTAAATAGTTTAATTGATATTTGGTTTATAATTGCGTGGTCTTCCTGCGAACAGGGAGGGTAATTTTGTTTATTTTCTCCCATTGTACTGCGAGGACCACTGTTGGCCGAAGCCGATACCACTCGGCCACCTTTCCGGGCCACGGGCCACACACGATGGGACCGGTTCGTGTCCCGACAGAGCACAATAGCACCACGCTGTGCAGCTGGCCAAGAAATCGGGAGTGTGGTAATAATGATCGCACGCAATACAGTAATGCCCGTTTCTTTTTATCGTGACTGACATTTCACAATGCACTTGACTCGGAGATAAAGAGTCATGTCATGATATGGGGGATCTTCCTTTTATTATGATTAGAAAACGGAAAATAGATATCATAATAATTATATGCCATTAATACTTTTATTAATTTATTTTGTTACATAAAAACATGCGGTGAGTCATAGTATAAATATATCTAAAGCGGTGATACACAACTAACATAACCCGTGACCCGCACGCGGCCCTATTTGAATTTTGTGGCGTTCCTAAAATGTTTTTCTTAAAAATAAACATAACAGATATTTATAAGTAAAATATTTCTAAAAATATGTGTCAGCAAGTTAATCGTCAACAAAAGTGAATAAATCTTTTCATGGAAATAGGCTTACTGATGAAAATTATGCGGTTCTTTGGCCGGAAACAATTTCATTCCAATTTCTAAAGCCCAAAAATTTTCCGATTACCCAAAATTGTCAGCCTGGGACCTTTTTTTTAGGTCTTCCAAGGATTTTGACATCCAAAATCCCAAGAATTTACTGATTTGTCCATATTACCAGCGTGGGACCTATTTCGTTCCTATTCTTATAATGACAGAATATAATGCTGTTATTTCATATTTTTATTTTTTTTTATGTAAAGACGAAAAGGTTTCTAATTGCAATTAAATACAAATTTATACTATATAAGGCCCACTATTTTCCATTTTTTTAAGCTTGTAAATAAAACATAATAAATAGGATTTTTTTCTAATACACAATGAATACAAGTATGCTGCTTGGAAAACATTCATAGTTTTAAGATTAGGACCAGGGGCGGGGAACCTTTTCTTCTCCAAAGGCCGCATTCATTTTTCTGATTCGACATAAGGCCGCAGTAAACATTGACTAGGGAATCTTTGGTCGGAAAAAGGAATTTACGGTCAGAATATGTCAGGAATTTACATAAATTTACAGATTCAAAAAATTGGCCAGAAGGCCGCACTAGAGTAGCCAAAAGGCCGCAGGTTCCCCACGCCCGATTTAGACCGAAGGTGCTTGGTGAAATTTCAATATTAAATTTGAATCGTTCAAATTTATTTATAAACATTCACACAAGTTTTTTCACTAACGACCCGGGTTTCGCCTTTCCCGGATCGTTAGTGTTGAAAACTTGTGTGAATGCACATAATTTGAACGATTCAAATATGTAGTTTTGTTTTTAATTACCAAAAACGATTTTTTTTGCGGTTGTGAAAATGTTTTCGCATATAAAATCTAGCTGGGAATTTGAAACAAAGGGTGAAACAAAGTCATTCAAATCTACTGCTTTGATAACGTATTTACGAAAATCCATTAAAATATCAAATTTCAACTAATTTTACATTGTTCTGAGAAGATTATATTGACAATGGTGTAGTTTTCAATAGCAATTGGTTGTAACGCGTGATGTAGTATCCAGCGTTTGTTGGCTTGTAGTCCATAAATAATTGTAGACGTTTCTTTTGTAATGAAGTGACGAAAGCATTTGAGCCAACGTATTAATCTGATTCGGTAATGATGTGAATAGATTATACCGCTTCATCAAAATCATCACAGTGTGACGAATTATACAGATCGATACATCACCAGATCTTCTGTCGGTCTTTCGTTAATCTATTTTAACAACTTAAATAAGTGCTGTCTTTAATGTTAACATTGAGAAAGATAAAGATAAAAGTACTTTTTATATATTATGTTAACTGACCTCTTGTAAAACAATATCGCATAGTATATGTTATAAATAAACTAAAGTTCTTAGAATCTTTACTGTAGTTCACAGGGCATAAATAATTTCATATTAATAATTGAAAACATTACATACATTATAAATGATACATTCGAGAAACTCGATAATTGTTCATAGATATATATTGGACGAGATTTTAAGAGCGCGGAATTCACATTTCCTCGTACTACGTCCTACTTAGTAACGACAGTGATAAACTAATTACTAGTCATGTCCTAGCCCTATCTTTTTATCTCTAGTTTCTTTAAAAAGAGAGGTTGAGCAACTGAGTAACACGTGGTCCTCGTAGAAAAATGGTGTTGAGGTAAACTCGATTATGAATCTATATGCTCCACATTGGTTAAATATTTTTTTACAATAACCCATTTTAATTTTGAATAGTGATGATAGCTTATGTGTGTGAATGAAATAGGGTTAACATTGGACTTTTCCAACAATTTTCAAATCAGAGTAGACAACTTAGTTGTAATCAGGTCCAGCTCAAGCTGAGAGGCGCCTATAACTAAATGAGTGAATATTACTAAAGTGGGCCGAATGTGCTCCTGTGTGCGCCACACACTTTGTACACGCTACGATTCGGTTCTGGTTGTAGTATTGAAGTGGCGAAAAGAGTTTACAAAGAAGTCATACAAATTAAGCCTTCCTCCACTCTTTTTTAATTCTACACGTTAATCTTACAAAACCTGATTTCTTTTCAATCGCTTGAGTTATGTTCTTTGGAAACGTTAAAAATATTATAATAAGGCCTGTAAAGGGCTAGTAGTTAGTCAATCGCACTTGCGGGGCTTATTTTTAAGATTTGCCGGGTAGAATAAAATGTAAACAATACAGACATCGACAGGAAACGATTGAAAATTAATTCATAAATTAAATTGTATTTTGGGAATTCTAATCTGTCGACATTGCAACCGAATATGCTAAGAGTGTTAAGAACTCGGCCACTTGACCGAAAATGTATATTGTTTTTTTTTTAATACAATTTTAATTCGTCACCTAGGAAATCTTTTGCAGTATGGCAACGCATATAGTAGAATGCCCACAATTTTTTTTTTAATACAATAGTTGTATCTAAAAAAGACTGCGGTGTGAAAACTCTACCGTAACACAAACTTTTATTAGCGTTATGCAGTATGGCCAATCGCCAAATCGGATAAACATTTTTATTGTGCAATCAATATTTATAAATGGGGCGTTTTAACAGAGTATAAAGGATTTTTTTAAAAATATTAGCAATCATATCATCATAATATGTGACACTATTGTTGGCTACAGATATGAAGTAATTCCTAAAAAAATGGTTTTTATAAATATTCATTGAAATGATTTTTTTTTTACCTATTGCTATTATAAACACTATCAAGATGATATTAAAACTTGTTCTTATTGTGAATGCCAAAATGGCGTATGTAATATCGATCGTCTAGTTCAGTGGTCGGCAAACTCATTTGTCAACTGAGCCAAATATCAACTATATATACAACGATTGAAATTTCTCTTGAGAACCAATTTTTATAAACTTACTTTAATTATATTTGTAGGCAAATTGTTATTAACTTGATTAGGGTACTTCTAAGCTGTCTTTTGCTTAAAAGGCCTTCAATTTGAGGTTTCTCTATTGAGGTGCGTTCGCCGTACGTGGAAGAAATCAAAGCGACTCGGTGCGGTACGAAAATATCAAATGGTCTCCGCAACTATAGAGTGTCCACGTGACAAAACGCACGACGCGATCAGTTTGTTTGATATTTTGATTCGCTTTAAACCGTGTTCCAATAGCGTTCGCTTTGGTTTGGTCTACGTAAGACATACAATGAGTCTTAAGACCGAGAACCGACTTTTCCGCGTGGGACACGAAGTTTCAATAGCGCTGTATGTGGTGCATTTTGTGAAAAAGCCACACTCCAGGGACCAAAGAGCCGCATGTAGCTCGCGAGCCGAAGTTTGCCGACCGCTGCCTTAGGCGATATTGAACAGTTAATGGCTAAAAACGCAATTTACCGAATTGTCTCGCTTAAGTTCTTTTGCCCAGAATGGGTCGAAAGAGTTTCACATTATGAGGGGGTATGCTTATAAAAAAGTATTCTTTCTGTCTAAGCATACGAATTAAATAGGTTATGAATTCAAGAGCAAGTCTCACAAAAATGGATATTTTGCAATCTTATACCGAGTCCAAGCAATATTTAAAAAAAGTAGGTGTACGTAGAAAGCTTCACTGATCACTAACGTGTTGAAAATGTAAAATTAATGACTTTCGGCTTGTTGTGCCGTCTTCGGAATACTTAAACGATTATTAAAGATATTATCCGATACCCTTACATTGCACGGAATAAAACTATATGTTCTATTACACGCTGTCTAATAAAAGCTTCTACAAAAGTACTGACTATAGATTTATTCACGAAACATGACCTGTCTCACAACAGAGACCATTAAGCCAGCATATTGTATGGGCTCGTGAGGCATATAAAAGATTCATATTCCGATGGTCGTAAAATATATCATCAGTGCAGGAACGTGTCACGTTTAGGGATCGCAAGACCGGTATAACCGAAACCGGGATGTCGGTATTCAAGATGTTTCTTCAATACCGGTTTTAAAAAAGCAAAAATAACGGTTTTTCGGTATACTGAAAATTAACCAAAATCGAAGTTCGAATATAATATATACATCGTCACACATTGCAATAAATATACACACGCTATATAGTCAGTGGTTAAGTGGTAAATAAATAGGCACCAGGTCAGTCATTGGTTTCTTCACTATTCTTTTTATATCCATCCGAAGTTATAAAACCAGTAGTTTTAACAATTAAATCAATAAAAAAAACGATTTTGAATGTATGTATGTACTTGAAAATAAGTCAAAAAGGTGGCAGGGCACCTTCCTCATTTTCAAGTGCCAGGTCGCCGACTTGGCCTGACTTGCCCCCACTACACCACTGTATATAGTATATACCGTCGCCTGCTGTGGCTCAGTTGGTTAGAGCTTGTGTACCGATCACGCAGGTCTGGATCGATTCCCAGCAAGATCACAGTGAATTTGAGAATTATTCAATTCAAAGCTGTGATCGAAGACTGGCTGTTTGTGATGTCAATTCACATTATTTCCTTTCCTCCCATCATTCTGATCCTTAATTATCTGGGTGTAGCAATAGCGATTAGTCAACCACTAGTCCTGGTTCTAGCCTTATCCTTCTTTCCCTACTACTCACTTTGAAAAAAAGTGAGTTCTCGTAGAAAAAAAAACTTCTGTTGAGATACCTCCATTAGGCCATATGCTCCACATTCGGAGTGGACATGGATTAAAAAAATACATCAATTGAAATCTGACAAAAGTTATTTCAATATTGACAGGTTCCAGAATTGATGATTATTTCACCGTAAGTTATTGAAAAAAATCACCCGTTAATGTTTTATGTTAGATAGATTACAATAAGATATTTTTTAATGGCGGTATTTTACATAAAATATCGAAATACCGATACCTACTTCCAAGCAACGTTCCCTCTAAGCTGCGCGCGCGAGAGATCGCGCAGCAGTTTAAAAACCCCCGCGCACTCATTCCGGGTTGGCGCGCACTCCAAGACAACAGTTCAATTAATATTTGATTGGCCCGCGCAGCTAACCTCTTAGACCATTGCTTCCAATTAGTCGTATTTATTTTGCATCAATTTTTTTTTGTGAAACCGGTACTTATATTTTCAATACCGGTGTTTAATATGAAATACCAGCTATTTCGGCATTGCAGTCCCTAGTCACGATCATACACGCGTGTCTTACATATAACGAGTTGTTACATCCTTATTGTGTTGTATTGGCATTATGTCTCCACTATATTATATGTTCAATCCTGTGCAGACTGTCTCAAGTCATTTAAGAGAATATGCTTGCCTTTAATATGAAAGGAATGAGAACAATCTAATAAACACGATCAAATAATAATCGAAAACGCGAGATTTTTCATTGTACTCGGAAATTTAATTGAAGTAGGAGGTTGATATAACCGACCTCGATTAAAAACCTTAAAGCGTTCTGTAAATTACATATAGTAAACAATATTGTGCAAACTTATCATAAAGCAAGTGGTCACGTAGCTACGACAGTTTTAGCGTGTCAACTGATAACATTTTTAATTTAAGCTTTAATGAAAGCTTCACCGCTCTTGTCTGTCAACGTATTTGGATCAAGAAACCCAACTTCAATAACGAACTTTTGGTTTAATACAATGCCTCTTATAACCCACATTTGTTCACTATATCGAGATTTTACTCTACTTATATTTTGGCATGACCCGTAACCGAGTGGTTATAAATCTTTGTTTGTTGTCTAACTTAGTAGTCGGAGTGATCAGGATTATAGACGACGATATCTATGATAATAATTATATAAAACGACAGAAGTTGATAAGCTGTATATTTAAGATAGCAATTTTTTATTTTTCTTAATTGTCATATATTATAACAAGCAAGTTAAGGCGAATGCCTAACAAAAAGCAATAGTTGAACGTCTCCTGTTGAAAAGCCTCCATTACGATTCTAAATTTTAACATTAGGAACGTAGATGGATAAAAATCTAGAATAAGCAGGCATATTACAACTGCTGGGCCAAAATTTATAAAATAACAGACACTGGTATTCTTTGAATATTCTATTATCTTACATGAGATTACATCACTTTTCCTGGATTGGGGTGGATAATGTGATGGGAGGATATAATAAAGTCACGTGGCTTGTGGAAGGATGCATCCGAGGTCTAGGCGGTCCCTATTATTGTACAAGGATCGCATACCGCACAGACCATTTAATATACTTATTACAGCGATTCCTAAATAGTAAATGATCAACACCTCTCACCATAACCGTACTTCTATTACAATCTCATTCTATATTATTTTGTTTATTATGAATTGTGTCTTAGTGAAGTTCCGACGAAAAGATGGCAAAGTTCTAAGAAAAAGAAATATAATGCAAACTTTACCTCCCACCATAAGTTAAAAAAACTGCTGACAAAAACTGTGGCTTCATCCTTTTAAATTTCTTTTTTGTTAATTTGTATTTTAAGTCGTGATGATATCGTTAGTAAGATCATTTAATATATTTTTATTATTTGAAGTCACGGTTTTCCGTAAGCTGTCTTTCAACTGATAATATAAATCTACTGAAAGCAATACAGAAAATTGAAAAAATATGTGAATTTCGATATCAGTCGATCGAAATCCATTATTTTATCAGCTAATCTGTTCTAGAAGAAAAAATGTAGCCACCCTTGCTTTATAGCATAGCTTATTAGTAAAAACATTACTTACCAATTAGACGTCCTGGGTTCGAATCTTGTTCATATCAATGCCAAATGTTGATTTTAATAGTTAATCAACTGATATTTTGATCAAACATATTTTTTCTCATGATTTAATTAGGTTATTATTTGATAAATATATGACGCATTCTCAATAAAATGTAATTTACAAATAAAACATATTTTAAATTAATTTAATTAATACTAGTAATTGTGGCATTTCCACAGTTTCAGAGCCACATCGATATTAAGTCTGAGATGAAGTTCATGTGATGACGGGGTCTATCTTTACTCAGGAATTTTGTTCTGTAGTAATCCTCAATTATTACATACGTGTACCTCAGGTGATTTACAAAATAAAAACATAAGTTAGGTGTTTTTAAAACAATTTACTTTTAAGCCCTCTTCATATTAAATTTAACATAATGTAATCGGCACTTTACTACTATCATAACATTATCTACACACTCGTAAATAACAATTCAGCTTAAGTTTAGTAAAGTCAGTGCTTTCATTTACCGCCTTAGTAAAATTATATTACGAATTAGTTTAATAAAATAACTTTAGAGCTTTAAGTTATAATTACAATTGTAGAGCAAGAAAGATTAATATTTTAAGTAGATACATAACTATTATGTTGATAATATCTAGTTATTTTAATTTGAGCATAATGTTTGATGTTATTTTCAGTTTATCCAAGAAATTATTATACATATGTATACAACGGGGGAAAAAATTTTCAGTTGTTATATGAAAATTTCGTAAAAAATATTAAGTATAAGTAAATTAGATTGTCAGACATTCTAATACATATTGTAAGACACGAAATTCATTTTTTAATGTCTCAAAATATCTGTTAATTTTTTAGGTGGTTTTGCTATTTATTTCATTCTGATTTCAGCCAGTGAAATTTTATTCTGATGGTCAAAATATGAACGTCGTGCAAAGCTCATCCGATTTCAATATTCTGTTTTTCTCTACAGTAGAAATATAACGAATATATGCGGATGAGGGTGTCTGTTAAAGCCGAACGTATATTATATAAAAGTAGGCCAATTTCATTTCCGGCCATTTTCTGGGATTAATGTCAACACCTACATCACACATTAACGCAGATTCGTTTATTTTGTCATTGTTTTGTTTTTATGTCGGAAACATTTTTGCTTTCTTTGCTTACATATGTGAGACATACTAGACTTCAACTTTTGTATGACTTATAGTTTTTGATTCAACAAAACGTTATTTATTTTCTGTTTGTCCATATTTTAAGGGTAGGATAACGATAGGGTATATGATTGTAATTTACAATGTAAACTTATATAATTAAGCGATAAATAATTAAAATTGCTCTGAAGCTGTGTGAATTAGTGAATTGCGTTGCTTATGTCAGTGCTGCGTTCAGTCTACGAGTAAGGCGGTATGGTATTATGACTCGAATTCGAATGCAAGAGGTATGACGTGATAAACATGCCCAGAAAAATGTTAACGAGTGATAATATTTGAATTTAAACAAGAATAACATTATAATTTAGAATTTCGACTGAAGGTGCTTGATGGAAATTCAACGTTAATTTAGAATTATTTTCATTATGTACACTTCCACAAAAATATTGGTCGAACACGACCCGGATTTCGCCTCTCGACATCTTCCAGTATTACTCAGTGCGCGAATGCATTCGAAGATTTTTGTGTAAGTGTACATAATGAAAATAATTCTAAATAACATTGTCATGATGTTTTGGACAACATTTTACCAGATATTTAGTCCGTTATACCAAGATTCTACTGTACTGTAAAATTGTGTTAATAGCAGATACCGTCGCTTTATTGCCAGACGTCATTAAGTGACATGTCGGTCAAAATTGAGTTAGATGTAATAATCTACGTATTTTGTCATGCTTTCTTTACTCAGCAAATAAGTCATTGTGCCAAAAAACATGTTTTTAAAGCCAAAATGAATACTTTAATAGTCAATGAATGCATTCGTACACTATTTTTGCAAGAAGTAACTAAGTGCGGTAACATACTGTTGAAACCTTTTCTGTAGTCGAGATAATAACTATTTGTGAGACATTTGGAATCTCTCAAATCATACAAGGTAAAAGACATCGGTATTATTTAAGTTTGGATATAATTGATAAAATGAAGTTGAAACACTAAAGTCAACTACCTCAGAATCAACATTATTTCACTAAATGACTTCTGGCAGTGAATTGACGATATAGCACTTTGACGTCACGTCTACACTATACTAGTTATCACTTTCGTTTAACTGATCTAAACAATATTCATATATATCTAATCTATCGCTGCCAAGCTCTTCCAGCTTGGCCGGTTATTAAATAGCCCTGAATGTAAATGCGGATATATGATTCAGGATGCTGATCACATCCTTTGGGAATGTCCAGACTTAAATAACGAACGGGAAAAATTGCTCAAGACGATACGACTATCTGTCGGATCTGTCGGCCCCGTCGGTCATGTCGACTTGGTTGCATCGAAGGCAAATTATAGGGCATTTAAAGAATTCTCCGCGTCATTTGGAAAAAAAGTTGAGTTAAATAGATAAAATCTCATATTTTCAACTGCACTTAATTATTAATTAACTTTTAATTTCTGCACACTGTAGTGCATGCAACCAAGTCTAGAAGAATTTCTTCTCGGGACATTTCTGGCAAAATTTTGAACACGACTAACGTTGTTACACTACGGAATACACCCTATAAGAAGAGTGTGAAGCCGTAGCGGGTGGTGGTGGGTACAACGCTGAGAACCCTAGGGAATTTAAATATATATATCTAATCCTGAAATATTTCAGTATTTCTATAATAAGAACATCTTAAAAAAGAAAAGAATAATCACGTCTTAAATAATACAAAAAAATAGTATCTTGAATCTATTTTACGGTCCAACTGGTTCAGTAAAAAGTAAATCGAGAATCGAGAAGATTTTAAGATCTATATTAGACTTGATTTATTAATAGCGATGTTTCCAAAGCAATTAAACTTTTTTACAGTAAAGTGTAAAAGCATGTGGCCTGTGAAAAAACCAACTAAAAAATATCAAAAAGACGAAGCTGTCGTCCAGATCTCTGCCCAGTCTAGACAGAGCATATGGATCAAAATTCTTCGAAATTTACGAGTGTCATTCAATCTTAAAACTTCGCAGTTCTTTTGAGATTTACTCCTTTTTATTCTTTGTGCTCATATTTGAACGAAGCATTAATCACTTACCAAAGGAACGATACACTCCCGAGAAGCATGTGAATATATTTTATCACTGTAATTAATTATTGCTTATTAATTAAGTCGATTATAATATTTTTTGCGAGATTTATTTTTATTGTGTCTTCTCTCCCCAATTAATGAATGGTTAAATCAAACCGGACCAGTTTGCGAGTGGTCGACACTTTTGGGCAGTCAGCGTATTTGTTTGTAAGGTTTACGAGCTTAAATCTTTGTACGAATAATTTCAACAAATGATTTTTCTAATCGATTTGCGGATTTTTATTATTAAATGCATTGTGATGCTTGTAACTTTTACACCCCACTTCTTTCAAACATTAAAAAACGTGGCTTAGCGAGAACGATTGGCTGATAGTATTTTTCCAGACTGATCTATTCATTTCTGAAAAATGAGAGGTTGAACGGCTGCATAACAACCAGTTTTTGTAAAATACTTATTTTGAGAATTTCCAGTTCGTTTGTTGAAATTTCGAAGCATAAATGGAAAAACAAACAACTTAAAATTTTTACATGATTTAGATTAATAGAAAATTTAAATTAACTTTGATTATTCCACGTATTGTGTTACTTACTTAAGCAAACTTTGCGAGAGTAAGTCTGAAGATGCCTCTGAAAGAGGCGAAACACGTGTCACAGTTAGTAACATAATACGTGGAATAATCAAAGTTAATTTAAATTTTCTATTAAAATGAACTTCCACAAAGTTACCGCCGAAACCATCGAAAGTATGATTTAGATTAATATATATTCTGAAGATGCTTCCCAAATGTATGAAACTTGAAACCATGCCATGAATTTGACTATTCAGCCAATCTTAAAATGACACACATTACCTAAGCTTCTTTTTGCACGACTTATTTTTACATGGTCAAATGATATAGAACCAATCTTTCATCTATATTAATTTATTCCATCATCCTTTTATCATTCTTTACACTCAACTTTTAAAGGATTGTTTTACATGTATCACCCTTTTGAAAATAGTACATATTGGGTATTTAGTAATACTGTATTTATCTTATTATAAAGTAAATTAAGAAATTGAAACCTACGAATGATTTAAAAAAATTACAAAGGCATTAATTAGCGCTATTAACCAATTAATTATGAAAATGTTGCAAAAAAATAGTGTAAGTCTAATGCTTTCATACTACATGGGTACTCATATATTACATAGTATGACAGTTTTTTGGGGTGTCATGTTTTTAGTACCGCCGTAAGCAAATTTCGCGTTTTATTCGGGGCGAGAAAAATCTAGCAGTAAAATTTTACCAACACCTGTGGGGATGAAGATCACTGTTTTCATTTCTAGAACTAAAGCCAATACTAAGATCATTTTGCCATTATTACTGTATGAGAGATTTTTATGGCCATGCGTTATGCTGATATGCTTAATAAAAGATATACTTTTTATTTTTTTTGGGTTACGACTCTTTTTATGGAAGACATAAAGCTAAATTTAATGAACCGACTCAAAGGGCATTATGCGTATGACTACAACTAGAGATGGGACGGCATCTGAGAAGTATTGATAGTAGTAAATTTAAAATGTAATGAGAGTATTCGCTATGTCCAGCTGTATATAATTGACGTTATAGACCATCAGATCTAATTCTTGTTTTTAAATAATAATATATATATTTTTTAATATTTAAAACCAAAAAAATTTGACATTACAACTAATGCCATCATAAAAAATAATAATTGAAAGATCGTACGAAAAAACTCGATGAGACTTTTTTGTAAGTCACTGAAGATTAGCTCGAGGAGAATTAAGATAACAAACCCCAGCGTCTTAGGTCTCAAATTTAAATTGAAAAAAAAACTAAATTTAGCATTGACCTTACCAATAATCCAACCCAGACACAAGGAAAAAGGCTCCCCGTTACAAATTTTGTAACGATGAGATGAGATTTACTCCTCTAAAATTACGCAAGTAATTCATATTGAAAATAACCACTCACGTTAAGTAAATAGTTTTTAAGGTTTTTACTGTTAATTCTTGGTGGTAAGAGAAGCTAAACATTGTGGTATTAATACATATATTCTTTACTATTGATATTGTTTGTAGTCTTTTCTCACTTATAATGTAGGTAAGTCAGTCAAGAGCCAATTAACATTATTCTATTTTAAATTTATGATAGCGCTGATGCTTAATTAAGAAATTATAACTAGTGGAATAACAAAGCTTTTAATTTTATATTAAAAATCAATATCTAAATAAATCTGTGTAAAATACGAAATAAAATGTTTTACCTTAACGATGGTGAAATATTTTTTATGTCCTTAGCATTCCACTTACTAATAAAATACAAAATATCGACGCAATCTTTATATCAAGTATCGATACAAGATATCAAATTATATTTTAATCATCCTTAAAATTCTAAGTGAAAAGAAGGATTTTTACATGTCACGCTGTCAAATGAGACGCACTTCAGATAGGCATTACAGTTTTTATGGAGAATTGAAAATGTAAAGAGACATAAAGGGAAACATTTACAAGCATTCTTGAGATACAAAGACCATCTCGTTGAGAAATAATTCAAGATAACTCTCAGACAGGTCTCACATTAATGTAAGATGTGGCACTTTCAATAATTTTACAGTGAGAATATAGCTAAGAGTAATATATGTGAGCATTATACCTTTTGTGGAATTTTCAACTGTCATTATAAGTTGTATTAAATTGATTTGTCATCGTGGAATATAATATGATTAATAAAACAATGAATATGATATTATAATTGCAGTTTTTAGTAATACGATAAGATAGGTCATTTTTGTAACCGCTCTTACTCCCGCTGTGCAGTAAGATCTTTTCTATATTTATTATTTAAAATATGTTTAATCTGTCTAGTGGTAAGAAATTAGATTGTTTCGGGTTCAAGTTCTGACATTAACCCGTAACATACCATCCTAAAAAATCACGTTCCCTGCCATGATGGCATCTCAGTTTCACTGTTTATTGACAGTATTTAAACCTATGTTAGAAGCTAAAAATAATAAAAAAATTATATATGCTTGAAAATATATTCTAGGTCTAATTTTCACCCTCATTTTATTTATAAATGCTTAAAATGTTTGAATGATTGAATGGATCAACTAGCTATGAATGCATCATGAGCATGAAGGAGTTAAAAAGCTTGGACATGTGCGTTCGTATGGCACATTTTTCTCCACGAATTAATGTCGGTTATCATATTTTTTTTACTATGTATCACTTATATGCTGTTCTCTCACTGTAAACATGTACATATTTTTGTATATATATATATATATATATATCGTCGCCGAATTGACAGTAAGTAGTTGGTAAAATAATAAATTGATAATTCTGAGTTAACACCAAAATATGAAAATTTGAGGTTTAGGGATAAACCCTCTATTTGTCTTGTGTCGTAGTTAATTCATGTAATCAAAATGCTGATTGATTTATACCGATCTGGCACAAACAAAGTTATGATTTATTAAGGGAAGACTAGTGTCTGCCTTTAAATCTGCTTTAATAATAATAATAATCGATAGAGTGAATTGCTGTTTTTGTCAAACTGGTTTGTTTAAAAAATCCCCGGATTTCAAAATCGCCACATTTATCTATTTCTACACGTTTTATGTTGAATATTCAATCTTGGGGTCCCGGTATCCCAGGATTTGAAAAACTGTCAATTCCGGGATCAGAAAAGGGGCCCGGGAGTGGATGCTCTTAACTCCACTAAGACTTAAGAGACCATTATGCTTCACATTGGGAGTGCACACGGCTTGAAAAAAAGAGATTGAGAAAAATAACAAATCATTAATTTTAGTTCGTCGGCTTTCATAGCTGTATTGTTTCACCCACTGAAAATCGATAGCGTTGTTGAAAATGCATAATGCTGTATATTATTCACATTTATTGGACAGGCAATGAATGAATAAATCTTAATGACAAACCAGGTTGCCAATGCCATAAACAAACATTAAAATTGATCAATCTTACGATAATAATTATGGTGTACGTAATCAATAATAGTATAGGCTTTTAGAGGAATGAGTCGATTCGACAACGGTTATTACAAGGTTCAATTGACGTAGAAACTTCTTGGGTGGTGTAGGATTAGCATACTATACCACCTTATTAAAAAAATACACGTATTCCAGCATTTACTACCTTGACGGAGATTGTCTTTCTGTTTAGTTGATTGAGAAAGAATTTCTTTGGTACAGATTCAAAGTATTATGGTTCGGGAAACAGAGTGTTGTTTTTGATCAACAATAATTACAAAATATTTCGTTATTTCAAAATATAAACACTGTTTTTGAAATAAAAATAAAATAAAATACGAACAGTTGAAATCGAATACCGAGCGAGTAAATCAATATCGGTATTTCCATATTTCATATAAAACACCATCATCAGAAATATCCATAATCACAAACGGGTGATTTTTTTAATGTAATAAATAAGAACCTTTTAAAAAGTGTCATAAATTCTGGAGCCTGTTAATATTGATATAACTTTGATCAGATTTAAAATATTTAAATTAATCATTTCGAAACTTTCAAAATTCGGTTTTGGTGAATTTTCATTTCTATGAGAAAAAACACTATGAGTACCTGGAAACCGGTGTTGGTAATTATGGGATTGCGATCCTTAGTCATCATATTATCTTTTAAAAATATGTTTTTTTCTTTCACTAGGTTCGTTAATTCTAAATATTGTATATATCGGCCATATAACCAAGTGGTAAACACTCTTGAACGCTCTCCACAATCGGCTGACGCATCAACTTGTTGGAATCCCCGTAAAAACTCTTTCATTAATTGATTTATGGATAACTACAATTCTCTTCCACTATCCGATCCTAAGGTCAAGGAGTTACGATAGCGATTAGCTAATAACTTGCTGTTTCTCAGCCGCATTCTTCCATTAGTACTCTTACTGAAAAAAGGAAGTTGGACGACCTGTTCTCGTTTAAACAATTTTTGTTACAGTGCTTAATTCTGAATCCATATGCTGTACATTGATATCCGGCATGGTTGAAGAAAGAAAAGGACTATCAAATATATAATATGATAATCATCAAGCGATCACGTCAGCACCGTGAGCGAACGAAACTTTGTTCGCTGTAGATAATAATTCAGAAGAGATTGATAGTATCTTATATTATATTTAATAAAAATTTATTACTGGTATATGACAATTTAAAAAAATCATTTCGTACACAGTAGTAAGATAAGAAGTATTTTATTTTCATTTGATATAGAATTTCATCATAATTTTACGTGTATTTCACAACGCCTTTCGGGAACATAAGAATTGAGAAAAATTTGGATGTCATCTTATGCTATCATATTATGTGCATAAAATATAGTATGAAGAAATCGTTTGTGACAAAAGTGTCAGAGATTTACAAAGATTTTTAGGAAGAATACATATCCATTGTAATATAGAAGAAACTGTGAGAATAGAATTATCGTTTCAATGTATTCATGTTGAAGAATATATTGGTAAATAAATTTTAATGAAAAATATTATTATTACAGCTTAAAATAACTGTATCTCAATCTCCGTTAAAATATTATACAGAATGTGTTGTATTATATTGGTCTGATGGTAGATGTCGTGCAATACAAAATTGTCGGCAATTATCGTTTTATTAAATAAAAATAAAATAAATTTATTTTTGTACTACTTTCAAAGTTTTTTCCAAAATATTAGGACCCGTTTGCTTGTCGCGAGTTTAGTCAATTGTTGACGGCTCATGATTTTTTTTCAAATTGCGGAAGTATTTTTACTACCTTTCCGCAAAGGGTTGACACCTTAATAGTGATTATTAAAATAAAAAAGCAAAAAAATAATATAGTAATATAATTCATACCATAAAAACAACAATCCTCGATGGACGACCAATTTTTGAATAATCTTAAAAAATAAAAATAAAACATTTTTTCTAATTGCACATTACTTATTATATGATGAAAACCGGTTTGAGCATTTTCAGCTGAGTAATCTTGTGAAGAGATCTAGAAGTAGTACCTATAAAATAATGTGTTTTTGGTAATATTTTTATATTGCGGATGCCACTCTTATTTGAAGAATATTTTCTAGCCATTTTCAACTGTGTCCAATAATAAAAATACTTATGTACGCGCGTCAGAAGTTATACTTCTTTGGCATCATTAAAAAACAATTTTTGATTGCATTTGTTTTACCCATCTTGAAAACTGGAATAGAAATTGAATAGTACTATTAATAGTACTGTACAAGTATAACTTCAATAATATTCTACAATATAAAACATATTTTCTATTTAAAATGTTTATTAAAAGCACATTTTTCGTTGTTTTTGTTCATTTCCTTTCAAATGTCAGATACAAAGTATATCTACGCCATGTTTGATATTCCGTTCACTTTTCAAATAATATTCTGTTTGCGAAATCTATCGATTGTATATATCAGTACGATATAAATAAATTCATAATCAACGCCGTTTGTTACAGCCGTTACGTATACGGGTTTGTACTCTTGATCTCACTATTATTGCAGCTTGTATAAAACCGTAATGTATAAATTCGTTTTATCACAATATTTTTCAGATCAGTTTCCGTATACTGTTTTATACTACTGAGTACTCGAATACTGTCCAACTGGTGAATTTTGTGTGACGGTGATGCGCGCGCATATTAAAATTTCACTCTCATCATTTTTGCGTAACGCGCCTAAAGAAGTATAACTTCAAAAAAATGCATTTCTAACATATTTTAACGGATATAATAAGTATTGTGAAATTACGACAAATAGTCTTTTCACAAATTATTGACATTTAACACCATAATGTTTTATCAAAAAAAAATATTTCTTCACGTAACACAATTCATCTTGTTACTTTGTTTCCACTGTATGTACGTCAAAGTTGTATCTAGGAAAGACATTACAATTTTATACTGTGACACTCCCCCAGAAAATATTTGCCAGGCCGATAGAAAACAGTACAGGCTTTATCTTTTACTAAGCCGGAAAGTGGGTAGGATCGCAGGCTTAGAAATACAAAAGTAGTAGTAGTTTATTTATTTTATGTCAGTCACATGTATGACCCAGCGAGATTCCTTGCATAATTTATGAACCGAACCTCCCATCAGATTATTATTGGGACTGGGCGTTGCTTCCCAAAGAGCAGAGAAGCTCTACGTCTGTAAATAATTTAACTGGATTAATAATAAAACTATGCTAGGAATAACATGATACCTCTTTTATTTTTGGACTATCGTTTGACATATGTGGTGCAGTGGTAAAATCCATGCTTAGCTATTAGCTTCAACTCCATATACCAATACAGAGATTTTCTAGCTTGACTTCAAATTAAGACACTATCATTTATCAAACTAATATAAACTTTTCCCTCTGTGTTGAGTCTGACTGAATAGATAATATTCGATGTTTTGTGTAATGCTATTTCTTTTTATTGGTAGTGTAGTACAGTAGCGTAATTTCAATGATAATGGGATACAAAACAATACCTGCAAACATAACCATATATTTTTTTCCTACATTGCCTTTTTCCAATGTAACGCGGTGGAACGGCACTCTGGTACCTTTTTTCTCGGCATTTTAATTTTTATAATTAATATTTTTTAAAAAATATATATATTTTGCTTGGAAAACTTTTGATTTTTAGGGAGAAAAAAGACAAATCTTTTTTCATTATTTTTATTATTTTGCAAAAAAGTAGCGACAGTAAAAAATCAATCAAAAAATAAAATCAGTCTTTCAATGTGTTGAAAAGCGAAATAAATCCCCAAGAACTAAATGGAAACGAAGTTCTTCATTCCACAAACGAAGAAGCGTAGGTTCAAGTTAAGTTTGAAGTTTAAGTATCTAAAATCTCTCCCACCCTTCCAATCCGAAAACCAACAGGGGAAAGTGAGAGCGATTAGTTAACCACTAGCCCTGTTCTAGACCTATCTTCTATCCTTACTTTCTTAAAAATAGGAAGGTTGAATAACTGTAACAAGCAGTTCTTGTAAAAAAAAAGTTATGCTTAGATACCTCCATCGGGAACCCATATGCTCCACATTGGGAACAGACATGGATCGGAAAAACCTTTTAGTAAAAAGCTTGACAAAAAGCTAGTTCCGGGACTGAGTTTAAAGCACTGTTTATCTATATGATTATGTGACAAATATAACCTGGAGATGCGTCTCAAAGAAGCGAAACACATGTCAACACCTAGTAACAAAAGTGGGAAAACAAAATTATCAATTGGTATTTCTGATATACATTAAATATTTAGAGCAGTGGTTCTTAACGGGGGCAGTACTGCCCTTTAAAAGTCTGAGGGGGCGTTTTTAATTTTTCAGAATTTGGGGGGCGCTATTACTAAAATGTTAATAATACTTACATGGCAATAAATGTCATTTTGGGGGGCGGTAGATAATTAATTTCTGCTAAAGGGGGCGATTCTTTCGAATGGTTAAGAAGCACTGATTTAGAGTAATAATTCGAAAATCCAATTAACATAGTTAATTGAGATTTATAACAAATAATATTTTCAAAAATTGTATTAATATTTTTTAATATTAAACTGAGTTTTAGGATGCTTCGACGAATAACAATAAATTATTTTCAAGGTAAAATAAGTCTAACGAACTACGCAGTAATTAAAAATCTTTGCAATAATTATTATTTTTGATTTTTCTCACTTCCTCTGAGCATTATAAAAACAAACTAAAAATATAATTATTTTTTACAGACATTTAAATTGGATAGCGTAATAAAACGACGGAATAAATGAAATATTAATAAACCATTTTGTAAAATCCAGAGGCGTAGGTAAGTTAAGTAGGCAGATGTAAAATTTACAACAGGATGCCGAGTAATAACGATCATTAAACGATGAAGTGCCTAATTTTTTGAAAATAATTCGTGGTACAATTTTTACGATACATGTGAGGTGAATACCTCGTGTCATAATCATCAGTAGCATCCCGTGTATAGAGCAGCGATTCTTAAACCTTTACGCGCGTACTTTTTAAAAAATATATAAATAACTTTGTATTAATGTTTATTCTTATCTGTTGAAAATTCTCGTGATGAGTAAAACCGGTCGTATCATACTAAATAAATGTAGAATTAGTACAAAAGACTGGTTTAGTTTTTGGATATAATGCCTTTAAATTAATTATTGATAGAGACATCAAAAGCGAATATTTCTTATCCTGTTCATAATTTAAGTACACGCTGCCGGTGGTACATTTATTTATCATTTGTAGCCATCCAGTGGTGTAGTGCTAACTAAAAAAAGTCTTGGAGCGCTGATTAATTATAATATTTTAATGCTCTACCAGCCGCAGTGGTCCAATTTTCTCACCAACAAGTTTCCAACAAAACGTTCATCCAATACATCATTAAAATAAATCGTTGAGAAAAGGTGTGGGAGCGCCGACCCCATGCGCCCCCGCCCCAATACACTAGGAACTTGGTGGTATCGTTTCGACAGAATTCCTAAAGTATGACAGTTATAAGTGTATTCAATCGATGTTAATTAAAACCTTGTCCGAAGAGCAAAACCGCAATGATGATCCTGGCAGCTTCACATATTCTTATATGGTTATTGTAAAACTTCTCTATAAAATAATACAAACAATGTTTTTATTCTTTTGTGTAGCATAATCACATACTTACATATACATATATACAATAAAACTTTTACACTCTTCAGTCTACCTACACAATAAACGAGAAAGCGAAGGCTTATACGAAGATAATCTTTTCTTTTATTTCAGCGTGTTAAGTTTTTACTCCTCCGCACAATTATGGTTGCATTACCATATTCATGTACGTTTTTTTATTGTTGTATAATAATGGAATTAGATATAAGAGAGATAATTATTTTTCTTTTTTTGAGTTACTTACCATGTAAACCGTAAACGTACCGACTCTTTTTTCCAATGCTTTGGAGGTACTGTAATATTAATCGCCTCGTTTAGACAAGAAGTCTGTATTAAATAACTTTTATAGTGTGAAGACTGTAAAGTGTAAACCAGCGGTCACCAAACTAAAGCCCGCGGGACAGTTCTGGCCTCTATTTTTTATATAATTAATTCACACATACGAAATAATCATTTTTTGGATTATTTTAAAGATATTTTCTGTCCGGTCCCTAAACTTTTTGAAAAAATCATTCGGCTTTTTTCTCGAAAAGTTTTGTGACCCCTGGTGTAACCTATCATCTTTTTTATGTAAAAAACCATTATATTAAAAAAAAACACACGCACAATTTTGTTTTACTTCGTCATTTCTTATGAATATCATTATCATAAAAAAAAATCAGTTGATAATGCTCGCGATGAGCGAAACCGATCCTGATCTAATAAATTTTATGTGGAAAAAGTACTAAAAATCTTTTATTATTTTTATTATAATGCCTTTCCACCAAGTATTGACAGTAAACACCTTAAAAGTGATAAATATCATTACCAATTTCGCTTAACGCTAGCATTATTGACCAATAAAAAATATATTCGAACGTATTAAATAGATACTTTAACATAATATTATAAATTATTTGAATGATAACCGAGGTATGATAAACACATAACTTTTCATTCACTATCAATGTCACTTGAATTGTTTTTTTTTCAATTAAAAATATAATTTTATATTTTTTGTAGCACTTTTATTTTATTTTGTTAGAGTGTGTATATTTTTATAACGCGTTAGTATTTTGACTTAATCTCGAATAAAAATGATCCAAGTAATTTGATAATAAAAAAAACCTATTCAATATCTACATCCTTGACCAGCGGATACAATTCTCTGTTGGAAATTTACATAAATATGTTTTAGTTTTATTTGGGTTCCGTGGTCGAGTGGTTAACGTCGTTGGGCTCGGTTTTGACTCCCGGTAAAGACAGCTTCATAAACTGAATTTTAAACCGATGTGATATCTTAAATTCCCTCCTACCCATCAGATCCCAAAAATGGGGTGAAGCGAGACCGATTAGTTAACCACTAATTCTATCCTACCCTCTTTCCTTCTATCTTTACACCCGGTTTCATTTGATTATTTATAAATACTTAAATTTTATTTAAGCACATTTTTGTTACTATTAGCTGAAATTGATAACTTTAAAAAACTTGAAGGAGAAAGCTGTTTATGGTTATTATTATTTTTTCGCTGACAGACATCAATTTCATTGATGTTTAATTTTTTAAAGGTGACGATTTCAAACTAAACTGTGATGTAAAGAAAGTATAGAGATATATCTGCATGGTGATTAGCATGTGATTTCGAGCTACTGTGCTCACAGATGACGAACAGGGCAAACGTGGTCATGTCCTGCAAACCCGTAGGGAGAAATATCAAGTCGTTAGTACTATCATTATTAAATTGATTTTATGAAATTATCGCTAGACCAATGCAACTGTTGGACAATCAGAAAATCTTAGTTTTTAGAGGACAGTGTAGTTATTTTTTTTCATAATCTATTGTGGACATTTTTTATTATTGTCAGGAGATTAGGAGATGGTCGTATTTTAAAATTACATTGCATCCCACCATTGCATTAGATTCATCATCATATCATACATAAAGTAGCGTTCATAGCTCAAAGCATGTCGATTATCCTACTGTTCCACTGACGTAACGTTAATATGGTGCTTCTGTGAAAAAAAATCAACTTCATTTCAAATCAAATTTTTCATTTTCTTATAATTTTTTTGAAATTTGAAAGGAAAACATACCTTATGAAGTAAGGAGATATACAAGAATGCTCGTTAATAAACCGGCGAACTTTTGACAACAATGAATAAATATGAATATTTTTGTTCTTTGATGGAACAAAAATACGGAACGTTACGAGTTGCCCTTGGCAAAAAACACATGCATCGCATTCTTGAGTCACTTTATGAAAGATTTTTTTGTGAATTTTCGTATCCTCCGGGGATGTGCGAGATGAAAGAATATATCATCCCTCCTTTTTGCACAATCTTACCTAACTTAAGTGGGTCATTTATTATTAAAAAAGGCCACTTTTATTTAAAAACTTGATTTATCTTCTCTCACAGCAACCGCCAAGGGTTAATGCATAAACTCTTTTGTTGTTACCCTTTTCCGGGTTTACCGTTTTAACCCCACAATACCTTTTATGTCTACCTTGTCAACATTCTCCATATACAAAAAGAGCTAAGTTACTGAACATTGTATTGTATAATAATACTGAAATCTGTACTGCATATTTCAAAAATAAAATAAAATTGCCGTCGATTTTTTTATCATAGAATTTAGACGTACATATAAACTAAAACTATGTTAATATTTTCAACGATCTAACCGTTGGTCAATTAGTCATTATTCTCATCAAAAATATATGACGTTACAAAACAAACGTGGTCGTTTCCAGTTACTGATTTTCTGAGATTTTTGTTTGTATTACTGCTTATATTGTTTTATATCATAATTATTTTATATCATTTATTTCAAACACGGTTCTATTGTAATTTTCTCCTACAAGTATGTGATCTTTTTCAAACTAGGCCATGTCTATTAAGTATACAAGAATCTCTTATTTAAAATAAATAGCCCAAGTGTCTTTTAGCAAACAACTGACAGTTACATAAACAGTAACATATAAAAAGTGAATAAAATGTCAATTTGAATTATTGAAAAAAAAATGCAAACCAAAAGATATTCAATGAATAACTATCATAAAAAATATATTGGCGAAACCTTGTTTATTTTTACCGAGATATACATACTGCAGTATAAATCACCACTTATGTCTAACAGATTTCATTTCGAAACTGGCCAAATCCAGTTTGTATAAATCAAACGTGGTTATATCCGAAATAAAAAAAAAATGTGATTAATAACCATTGCCGAAACCGAATTGGTAAATGGAAACCATGATTATAAAATAGTACATCAGGAAGTCACTGGCAAAATTAACCGAATAATGAAAAAAGGTGATCTCTTAGTCTCATCTATAATGGAGATGGCCACGTTTGGTTTGTAACATCACAGATATCACTGTCGAAGGAGAGTTAGATTAACACTTTCTCCATCAACCCAAAACCATTTTTATTAATCGTCCGTCGATTACAACTCCACTACCTAAAATAATAGTATTTGTTCGAAGTTTATTTATAAAAGCTCACGCATTTTACCACACACATTGTATTTTTTATAAGCCAGGCAATTTTGTTAATAGGTTTCGCGATGGGCCAAATGAAATTTAGCCAGTTTTTAAACCAGATAACATAGTACTTTGTACAATATTATAGAACGCAGTGGCGGCATTTGTGTTGCAAATAGCACAGGCGGTTGTTATTCATTATTATTATGTAGATATCCGCTTTTGAGAACTCATGCGGTCATTGGCGTACTGATATCTCATAATAACAACAAAATAAGTCAGTTGGGTAAAACAGTGTGTCACATCATCCATATATAAATGTTTCTGGTGTTCAGGTATTTTTTTATTTATTATATGTTGACCATATTGGTAATTGAATCCGAAATTTTCGAAGCTCATCTGCAATTCAACTAATAAATAATATATAAATGTGAGTACACAAAAAATACAAACGCATTCAATGACTGAGATTTTTTTGTGCAGCACATTTAATGTACGAGCATGAATGGCTACTTTATAATATTACTTCTGTTGCTGTTTTTTTATATTACGTGAACTTCTAAATAGAGCATCTTTCAACTTTGCTTTTTATGTAGGATATGGATATATTATTTGGTGAGGAAAAGATTGGATAATTACCAAAGGTGCAGTGTCAACTAAAAAAGACCGGGAGCGCTTATTAGATATAATAATTTAATGCTGTCTAACTGCAGTGATCCAATTTCCGCACCATCAAGTATCCAACAAAACGTTATTCGAATACATTATAACGAAAAATCATTTTATTGAATTTACGTAAAAAAAATAAGCAATATTTACAAATCTTCTAGAAAAAGTGTGGGAGCGCCGACCCCACGCGCCCCGCCCCACTACATCACTGACAATTATTTTTTCCATGCGTTCATTTTTACGGCCGGACAAATCCGAAATCGATAATTAAATATTTATTTATTTATTTAATTAACATTGCACAAGGTTGACAAATTATTAATTTAAAACTTTTACAACGGAGAAAAAAAAATAGTACAATTTAATATTAAAAGCAGTAGAAAAAAAATTGGCAAGGAAGTCAACTGAATTAGCTCCGACGAACTCTACTTTAATACATAAAAAATAGTATTCGTCGGAACTCACCCACGTCTACGTGGAATATGTCGACATCCGAAGCAATATTGTTGAACACCGTTAAAGCTCTCCCCAGTGGCATCCCCATTGGCAGGCTGGTTCTACACCCTGGGAGAACAAACAATTCATGTCTGCGATTTCTTAAAAAAATAATCAGGAACATTTAGATTCACATTCTCAAGAATGGTGGAATTCTCATTTTGGCCTCGTATAAGTCGAAAAAAATATATGGCCAGATACATTTCTCTTCGAACGTTCAAGCTATTGAAGTTAAGCATGCCTAAGAGAAAGTCAGTTGGATAAAGACATGGGTAATATCCATACACCCTCATATAGAGAAGTCTCAAAAATATAATGATAAATATATGAAATATATAATGTAAAATATTTTTTAAAAAATAGCTTTATTTTGATTTCACTATATTATGTGGTATATTTACGTTTAACTATTATTATATTGTGGCTCACGTAACGTGTCAGCAATCGTTCTGTGGCCCAATGGGAAAAAAAATACGAGTTAAACTGTTGTAGAGGATATTGTTATAAATTTCCTTGTATAACGGAAAAAAAATGCATACATATTATATTGAATGAAACCCGCGAATATATTATGAATATGCCTAAGAAATCATATTATATTCTTATTTTAAAATATATAACACTTTTTTTGTCAAGAGTGTCAACCTTCATCTTTTAAACATTTATCATATATTTTGTCATTTATGATTTGATTTTTAATATACCGTTAGTTATTTTGTATTCTTGTAGTATCAATAATAAAACATTGCATTTAGAAATCATGAAAACTTCTAACACCGCAAAACGGAATTAAGTGTCGAGTATTTGTTAACTGCGTGTTTATATTACATAGGTACCCAAACGGTAGCATGCTCATTGCTGTACAATTGTACATGCAATGTTACGTAAAATAATGTTATGTTAATGATCATTTGTGCGAACTTCCGCGAGTCTGCACTGGATAAACAGTGGAGTAGAAAACATTTATTACATTAACAAAATAGTAAAACATTTCTCTACAACTGACAATGAAAACACATTGAATTTGTATTTTTATTGGATGGTTGTAACTGGTATTATGAATTCTGATTTTTTTGCATAGGTAATATATATGTACCGCCTGTGTGATCGAGTGGCCAACGTCGTTGGCTACCGCTACAGAGGGCACGAATCCCAGTACGGGCAGTTTTATAAATTGATTTTTCAATCGATTTATGAATTCCTGTTCAAAGGCATGGATGTATGTGATGTGTTCAATTTCCCCCTCCCACCCATCCTATCCTATGAACGAGGCGTATCGAGAGCGATTAGCTAACCACTAGTCCTGTCTTAGCCCTTTCCTTCTATTCCTACTCTCTTTGGAAAAAGGGAGGTTGAGCAACTGAGTAACGATTAATTGTTTTTACTTGTAATCATACCAATTCTTTGCATTTAATTAACCTGTATTAATATCTATATAGTTGTAATTATTATTTATTGATGCCTTTCAAATTGTACCTAATGTATCTTAACTCTGTAATGTATCTTAACTGCATCATTGAGGAGATATCATCTTCGGTGTGATGCAGAAAAGTATAGAAAAAGTTTATCGAATAAAAAAAAAAAAAAACTGAGTAACGAGTAGTTCTCGTAGAAATATTTCTGTTGAGATAAACTCCATTAGGAGTCCATATGCTGCATATTAGGAGGGGACATGGTTAAAAAAAATATATATATATATTTTTTATAAATATTTCTCGAGAAATGATGAAAGCTAGTTATATTCACATTGCTTGACTTTTTTTTAGCCAGCAATCAATTGATTTCTGGTTTAATCTCTGCAAGGTCTATATCAAATTCAAATTGTTCAATTTAATATTTGAGATCGTTTGTGTTCGTGACAACGACGTTCCTATGCCGGATATGAACTTTAATATTCAATTATCTCAGAATGCCATTTTTGACATGTCATAGTCGAAAACTAGGGGTACAAAATGTCGTTCTTTAATATTAATAATAAGTAATATTTCTTACCATAAAACCGACGGTGTTCACAGTAATATCTTTTGATGAGCACACGAGAACCACTGCTCTACAGTGACTAACAAATTGTCATTGAGCTTACTTCAAGTTGCTTAAAAATTGATAAAAATATCTGGCGTCTTGGGTTATCAAATACTGTTTATTTTCTTTGTGTTGGACTATTGTTTAAAAACATGTATAGAGCAAAAAAAATGATAAAAAATCTTCGTCGTTTACTTACTAATAAATAAGAACTTTTTTAACAAAATGAATATACGTCAATACGAGTGAAAAGAAAACGAAATTTAGTATGTAAAGGCGCCCGTTTTCTTTTAGTTTTTTACAGGACTCTTGGGGTAAATAAATATTCATAAACATTATCTAGGGACGTCGCTGAAGAAAGCAGGCGTTACAGGGACGACAAGATAGGGAACACAATACCAGGGACAACACAATTAATTGAGATATTGCACAAGTTTGCCTCTGCTTCGCAATTTCGTCTGGAATTGAATGTTACATCTTCCGAATCAACTGCCTGGAAGTGGAAACCCTTTAAGTATAATTACTTATCCACTACGACGAATCTACCTTATTTCAAATTAATTTATTCGAATGATTTCACAGGAGGTAAATATTTTATTTTGGAACATGCAGAAACTCTTTTAGCAAAAGTTGAGCGCGCTATTGTTCATGGTGTCGTGTAAAAAATAGTTTTTTTTTACCAGTTACCAGTGACTAGGGTCTCTAATCTCGGGATCCCGAATCCCGTAATTCCAAGATCCCGTCCAATTCTGCGATCCCGAAATCCCGAGATTGGCATGGTCGTGATCCCGGGATTGGATACCCTACCAGTGACGAATAAGGCGAGAAGCCCCAGACGCAATCTTATCTGCAGGCCCTGTTTTTCGAATTATTAAAACTGAATTCAACTTTTACATGGGTTTTATATACGATATACTATTTTGAGGACTCGTGCAGTATAGTATTGGTTTTTAGCCCTGTGACCGCGGGCACACATGCACAAGCGAAACTGTTTCCATGCGATCTTACAAAGCCTATTAAAACAAAATAAGATATTTACGATTGAGATGATCTTCTTACACTGCCAATGTTAAGAAATAAGTTCGTGAAAAGCAGCGTTAAAGATCAACTGATTGCGTTTTGTTATTAATGAAAATAGTTTTTACTTTTAATTGTATTTTATCCCTAACTATTTTTTAAATTAAAATGACTAATCAAGTAAATTTTAAATACATGCATAATTTAACGATGAATAATAGTTGAGTAATAATATAGTGGAATTTCGTCCAAAGGCATGGATCAATGTGAATTTTCTCCCACCCATCCTATCCTAAATCATTTAAAGCGATTAGCTAACAACTTATCCTGTCGTAGTCTTATCCTTCTAAGCCATCTTCTCTTTGAAAAAGAGAGAATTTGAGAAACTGAATAACAAGCAGTTCTCGTAGAAACATTATGTTGAGATCAACTCCGAGAATTCCATATGCTTTACATTGGCTTAAAAAATATATTACACATATTACTGAAATCATGTTTGTTGGGAGTCCGGTGTGCGCCCGTCAATATTATACTAAATATGAAATGCACCCGTCACCGCAATAAGGGTAAGAACCCCTGACTTATGAGGTAATCCGCCACCGGCTTTTAGAGGTAACTAGACAATAGATGGCGTAAAGATCGCACAACAAAAACGCATGTCTAGTAGATTCGGAATGTTATATATACTTTATAGGATGTAATGCTCAGTACTCTGGTTTCCCTTCAAAACGTATAAATCTTTCGCCTTTTACTAAAGATTTCCGTGGAGGGGAGCACTCAAATGAGTCTATAACCAATTTTTCGAATCCCGTCTTTGACGGGATATACGAACAAATCTTACACCGAGAATACACCACTTATAACGACAACTATAATCAATATGGCCATTTTAAAAAGACGATTGCTATATTAAGCTAGGCATCTACAGTTCTTAGACGCTTCAACATTAAACATCCGAAATGTATATGTTTTAATTGAGAAAACTATCACGATAAGCCTTGTACATTTTAGTTTTAGTTAAACATTCATTCATTATTTTTTTTCTTTTTTCTCGTGCACGGTTTAAAATCAGTCCCGCACATCCATACTCGGACCATGAATGTGAGGGGTAGACTTATTTTTTCTGTTGGTAGCGTTGTGGAAGGCAGCCATAATTCTTTAACTGCATATTATACATACATAATAGGTAGTGATGGGAAACTATTTTGTCAAAGTATATAATAATGCATTTTTTCGGTTCCATCTCGATGAGATTCGGTTTCTGTCATGTATTGTTTTTCTCACAGTTGTCAACTGCATTGCGAATTGTCGTTGGTGTGACATACATTATGTATAAAAAATAAAAAGTGTAGATTCCTTACCTAAGATTATTCATTAGATCAGGGGTCACCAAACTTATTGAGAAGCGGGCCGGTTTGAACTTTTTAAAAACTAAGGGGGCCGGACGACAAAAGAAAATCTTATTGGAACCCAATCAGAATATTGTTTCATTTTTGTGGTTCAATAATAATAAGAATTTAAACAAATGTTTGCCTTTCTTAGAATTTCAATAAATGAGAATATTCGAGAATTTTTTGAGTAAACGAATATCTGGTCGTCTCGCCTCCAGTTTCTATCCAATTTCTATCCAACTTCCTTCACTTTGAGTCCCCTACCAGACAGTTGTAGGATAATTTATGATTTGAAATAAATAGTTGTCGTGAATTCACAACTAAATCATGAAAATTTATATTTCTTTTATGAATAATTTCTATGCAAAAATCCAGAACTTTTCGCGGGCCGGATGAAAATCTTCAGCGGGCCGTAGTTTGGTGACCGCTGCATTAGATAATCGCTCTCCTTCGCCTTGCTTCTATTATTTTATACGTTATGTTTCTAAAAGTGTAACCATCTGGTTATTCCACTTGATAGCTTAATTGTTGTTAAATTTATAATACATAATATATTCACTGAGATTTCTTCTTAAGTATATGGGTTTATATAATTACGAAATAAAAATATCCACCGTGTACAAAAGATTCGTGAATTAACCCTTTAAAGCCGACGGCCCGTAATGGTGGTTAAGGTACATGTGAACAAAAACAAGGAAACAAAATTGCCAACATTAAGCGCAATAACGCCAACGCGTTCCCAACAGCGTATCTGCGTGTCACACATACGCCACCCGTACCCTTATTATGCAAGGCTCTCCACGAAAACGATCATTATTTTCATAACTAATTAAAGGCTTTTTCAAAATGTCCAAACAGGGACCACTCGTTTTTGGCGTTTTATTGGATGCGTCCCTGGTCGAACATTTTTCACCGGTGTTTTTGGACCCCTATTTTATGCTAAGAGCCACGAACACGCGTGATTAGTGGCTTGAATTAATTAAAATGTACAATGTATCAGCATGAATTAAATAGTATACCATATTCATAAAGATCTGGATCATTTAATCTGATGTATTTATGATAAAGACATATTAAATCCGCGTTCCGCAGATTGGGATCCGTAGGTCCTGTCAACAAGGATCGCGATCTACTGTAAATAAATTTAATAAAATATGACTTTATTTTTTAATTTTTTATCATAAATTTGGGACGTGGTGCCGAAAACAATCGGAAAATAATTGAGCCTTGTGTGGGTAGGTGTGCAATGATTTTCTGGAAAATCGTTTCCTCAAAATTAAATAAAATCATTATTATAACCAAACGAAAAAAAAAATACAAGGTCTTGAAACATGAATCCGCTTGGCTCTTTTTCATTATTAAAACTAAGGATACATGTATTCACAAAATATATGCAAGAAAAAACGAATCATAATTTGTTGATGTGTAAATTTATTTCTAATACCTATACTCCGTGCTTTTTTTTAAAACATATGTCTTTTTGTCTGATTTTTTCACAAGGGTTCCGCCAAACTTCAGACACTAGGGGATCCAATCCTGAACTCTTTTTTTTGATCCCGGGGTTTCGGGTTTCACACTTTTTTCAGGTTCTAGACTTTCGAGATTTTAGGATTGATCACTGGCGAAAAAAGTCACTAAATTACAAATTCCAATTATTGTCAACTCGAAGAACTTTTTTTAGCTCGATCACTTACAAAAGTTACGTCAGCTACCAGGGAAGATCTCTGTTTTTGTTTTTTTAAGCTCGATAACTGAAAAAAGTTTCGTCTGCCAATTACTAAGTGAATCCCGAAATCCGGAATTTTGGGATCGCCAAATTGGTCGGGATCCAGAAATTAGCGGCACTACCAGATACTTTGTTGGGGCCCGTGTTAGCAAAAAGGATGCAGAGCTCATTAAATTACACAGGATGTATTTATTTGACAAAGCTCTTTTGTCAACACTTCACCAATTTTCTCTTCATATTTTTTTCATCAATACGCCACTGTTTACAGTTTGAAGATTTGAGGAAAAAAAAACAGCAAATTGTATTTTAATTAAGATGTGTTTTTCAATTAGAAAGCAAATACGTGTATACATAAAGTATTTGAGGCTTTGACAAGTAATGCATTATAATGAACCACTTTTGTCAGAGAATAACTTCATAACGAAAGTTTAGTCATGACTGACGACTGATGACGCTTATCAGATCATTTGAACCACGTAACAATGAAGATTAATATAAATATGTTTGCCTGACATAACAAATGATATCATTTTACGTAATTCACATTTTGATATTAGCATTCAAAGTGACAGTCACCAATATAGGAATATTACGGTTTCATCGTTATTTTGATAATAGTTCAATTATGCCATGATTACCCCATTACAGAATCGTATTTATCGACGATATATGCTTTTAACAACCAAGGTATTAAGTTTTTATCATGTTCTGAAAAAAAATAGTTTTGTGATATTTATCGTTTTTATTGTATTCAATTTATAACTTGTAACTTATGTTTCAGGACTAATTTATTTTGTCTCTTTATATGTTTTAGTTTGAAGATACACAGTGTATAAAAAGCACCGACTGAATAATGATCGCAAAAATAACGACGTCATAATTCAAAGCCAATAATGATGAAATTAAAAAAAAAATCATCAAGTTTTACAACCAAATTTTATAGTGGAAATTTCACTGTCTCACAAAGCTTAAATAAGTTATCTAATTTCTTTGAGGTGAAGTTTTGAACAATCGAGCGTTCGCTTTTTTATCATCGTCTTATAAAAAATCGGGTTATGTGTAATTAAACAAATCTTTAACTTTTTTCTTTGGTTGAAAGATGGTATCAGATTAAATTCTAAAAAGCTTTCTCATTAGCAATGTGTCAGTCACACTTTTTGCGCACGTAAAGTCATTTACGCAAGTGTGAGATCGATAATTAGGTATTTGATCTTTGCTATTCGTCGTTTGGTAAAAGTTTAGTTAAATGTGAAGCTTCGATGTATTTCTCCTTGTTAATCGCACGTATATAGCTAGAACATTAAGATACATAATATGGCCAATCCAACTGTGCAATCATAATGGAATTGGCCGCCACTAGGTCATCCAATCCCGGGATCCCGTTAAATTTTCTGATCCCGAAATTCCAGGATTGAGATGGCCGCGATTCCGGGATTTCGGGATTGAGAAATTTTGAGGAAAACCCGATAATTTAGATGAAATTGGTAAATCGGTGAGCTAAAAAAAAAACGAGGTTTTCCGAAATTCTGGGGAAAAGTATGCCAAATCGGATATTTCAAATTCATCGGTGAGCTAAAAAAAAAAAACGAGTTTCGGAGTGATTCTGGGAAATAGTATACCAAATTGGGGATTTCAAATTCCTCGGTGAGCTAAAAAAAAAAAACGAGTTTTGGTGAGATTCTGGGAAATAGTATACCAAATCGGAGATTTCAAATTCCTCGGAGAGCTAAAAAAAAAAAACGAGTTTCGGTGAGATTCTGGGATAAATTATAACGAATTGAGGATTTCAAATTTCTCGGTAAGAAAATCACAATCCCGGGATCCCGAAACCCCAATCCTGGGATCCCGAAAAAAAAGGGATCAATCCCGAAATCCCGGGATTGGAAAAAGGCTCCGGGATTGGATACCCTAGCCGCCACATTATAATTTGCTTACACCTTGATAATTAACGTGGAATCGTTTCGGTAAACACAACATTCTTTTAAATTAATTAATTCAGTCGCTAGAAAATGAGGTTATCAAAATCAACCAGCGCGAAAGAATATTACTTCTACTAAGCTGAGGTGATAATGGATTGAATTAAAGTTTGCAACGGGTTAGTAGACCGCAAATCCTATGTGAAATTAGAAACATACGTGGCTACACGTCTTTAAAAAAAATCTAGAATAAATTAGCAAGCGAGTAAATTGATGTAACAAATGGTTTCGTTGAAATAATTAACACAGTTATACACAATTCGTATAATAAAATCATTACTCATATTATTACAAATGCACTTACGATATTTTTTTGAAATTCTACCTCTGTTCGTCTCGCCTCTAACAACACTTATATCCCTAACATCCTTCACGTTGGATCCACTACCACAGGGATGGCGAACCGTATTGGGTCCGCGTGCCAACAATCTTCAAATATTTTTTCTCGATTGTGTGGCATGCCCAAGCAGTAAAAAAAAAATAGAAAAAATAAAAAGTGATTTTTAAACGATTTTCGCTTTCTTGGAAACATTTGAAAATTAATAAATCACGGATTATTCAATCATAATTTTAATTGAGACTTAAAAATAAAAAAAAAATGTACTTTGAAATCGTCCGTGTGCCATCGAAATTCTCAAACGTGCCACTTCGGGCACGCGTGCCATATGTTCACCACCCCTGCACTACCATATCGACTGTGGAAAGGAAAAAGGACGTAACCCACACATATCAAATTTTACAGGAGGCGCTAAAAACGTGTTTTGATGATTTTGTGACATATGCAAATTATGAATTATACACAACCTTGAAGTGCACGGATACTTCTAAACTGGTGTTTAATTGATATGACCTAATATAAATTAAAGAAATTGTCTCAGAAAAACCTATATTTCAGTGTTTTTTCTTCGTTTTAATTTTTTACAAGGTCATCTTTGTCAAACTTAAAAGCTAAATTTAGATACTTATTCGGCATTTTCAGCTTCCATCCTTTTGACAGAATGTGTGTCAAGTTGTATACATTGTAATTATCGAAAAAAAACTGTTTTAGAAAATTGAGGGTTACGTCCTTTTTCCTTTCCACAGTCGATATAGTCTTATCCTAATTGATTCATCGAAATAAATTAGCTAACCAAGTATTTTTTTTAAATATGAATACGTATATACTAGAATCAGGAATTTTTGGAGGGTTGGCTGAAAATCTTTGACGGGCCGTAGTTTGGTGACTGCTGGGTTACATAATAAAATATAAATAATTCTTCTTCTTCAGTAAATGAAACTATCAAAAAAACATTACCTCAGGATTGAAAATATTACTCAGGATAATATGTATTGTTCATTAAGTCAGCAGTTGACTTCTTACCTGAAACAAAAGGAGGAAAGAAAAAATGAGTAAATCGATATTTTTAAGCTGTATAAATAACAGCCAAATAGGTTCTAAGTTACGCGTGTAGCATTAAACTTTATATTACAAAATAAACCAAAAGATAAAGAAGCCTTGTGTGCACGTGGACAGTATCAAGTCACTTTTAGATGACTGTTTCAACTCTGTGGATATCCTGACGTTCTACCAGGGAAAGTAAAAATACGTTTCATTATATGAATTAAAAATAATTATCAAGGACTTACATTCTAACAAGATTTATATAAAAAAAAATATGATACGACTTAAAATGCAGTTTATATATGTTTGTTATAATTTAAATTGCTTCTAAGATATTGACTTTACTCGTAATTTTTTTTTTTGATCGAGTTTCATTTAATGTGAGAAATTTCAACATTTGTTCACGATGTTATACTCCAGGAATAAATCTGCACTAATAAAAGTCATTAAGACCAATAACAGCTTAAATGAACTCGACGTAAAACAGGTAGGTGGGAATAAAAAAAAAACCATCGTTCAACTTTTACGAAAACGTTTATTTAATAACTTGCAATCACCGAAGTTTATCTACATACAATATTTAACAGACAAAATTTTGAATTAATACAATACACAATAACTTTTTTGATACCTAGCTTGCTCACACGATTTTATAAAAGTTAAAAAAAATTGAAGCTACCATCCGCGCGGGAACAAAATGAATTTTAATTTTCGTCGAAATGGAAAAATATTAGTTCTTTCATCTTGGACGGAAAACCACAAAAGAAAAAACTGTAAATGAATTTACAACTAAAAGTCTCTGGAAGCTAGTTCCAAGACCGGGAGGTGTCCCCTACACGTTGTGTTCGGTTCGTGTCCTAAAGAGCAAGGAAGAAAGAAACAAAAATAGCATCGGGTATCGAACAAACAATGTTGCCATTTAAGGCCATTAACAATAAAACAATTGATATTACGGGTTACCTGATAACAAAATTTAAACACAATTAATTTAGCTACACATTTTAAAATTCTGCCAGTTTTCATCACAAAAGTGGTAGTGGGAGCGGGTGACTATAAACCATACCGTATCAATATATTAGTTTTAAAAAGATGACGTTATATTCAATTTGCCTCATCGCATAGTAAATATTACAGTTACTAAATTGATGAAAGTGAAGATAGTGTTGTAAAATCACTTTACTGGCTATATCTACTACCGATGTTAAAACTGGTACTATTTATTCGGTTATTTAACGGTTTAAAAAATACCAAATTACTTTCAATGAATTAAATAAACATATTGCAATAAATTAAATAACCCTTAATGTCAAAGTAACCATAACAATATAATATGATTATTATTTATAGAAAAAAGTGTCTCAAAATATGGCGTATCCATTACACGCAGGGTTGCTAGATGTCATTTAATTACTGACAATATTTCACAGTCATTTTAAAAGGATGTGAACAACCGAATATTGAGTATTTATGACGAAAAAACGAATATCTATCGACGTATTTAAAGCAAAATTATCGAAACTTAATCCAATACAATTGAGTGATAAATATTAACTTTGTTTTATGGATTCATACTATACCACGTTCTATGGCGCAGCGGTTAGCGTAGCGGATCTCACGGGTTCGAGCCCCAGTACGAACAGCATTTTCGATTGGTTTATTGATTTCTGTTCGAAGGGATGGGTTTTTGTATTGTCTAAAAATTCCCTCCCATCTTCTGATCCTTCAATGGGCGGAGCGAGAGCGATTAGTTAACCACTCGTCCCAGTGGCGTAGGAAGAGTTCCCGCCACCCGGAGCGGCTTATGAATTTGCCGCCCCCCCCCCAAATTTCTTATTTTTTTTAATCAATTCTACTATTTTTCAACTATGAGATTATAATCTCATAGTTCTACTGGTGGCTTAACTTTTTATGTATAAATATAATTTCTCGAAAAATATTGTATTTTGTTCATTATATTTTCTTTTGTTTTTTTTTCTAATATTGTAAAATTAAATTGCAGGGCAGGAACTTTCTGTGTCAAAAAAAAAATTGTCAATGGTCTTTTTTATTATGTTTGAAGGAAAATGGTAAAATTATTATTTATTGGTAAATGGTAAAATTATTACTGTTATTATTAGTATTCATTTTACAAATAAGTAAATGAATTTAAAGTTGTAAGTTGATTCAAAAGAAGAGATACTATATTTTATTTTATAAACATAACATTAGGCAAAATTTTATTAAAAGCATAGTCGTGGAGCTAAAATCCTTATCGTAGTTGGAAAAAACTGACGACTCCGACTGTCGCCTCCAAAATAGTACATTTTTTCAGTGAGTGTCACAGAGTACAAATTAGAGGAATAACAAAAGTGAAAGTGGTATAGCTGACATTGGTTCTGTATACATATCAATCACTTTCAAAATATTGTGCTACTTTTCGAAAATGCCGCCCACATAAATGTGCCACCCGGGGCGGTCCGCCCCATCCGCACCCCCCTTGCTACGCCACTGACTCGTCCTGTCCTAGCCTCATTTTTATATCACTTTTAGGGTGTTCACTGTCAATACTTGGTGGAAAGGCATTATATTAATAAAAACAATAATCCTTTATTATGATTGATTATGAATCTGGGATGACTTTTTAATTATATGTTAGATGTGTTGAACATTTTAATTTTGTGTTATTTTAGAATCACTTTAATGTAATTGGCAATTTCTTTTCAATGCCAACTGTTGTGTATAACTTTTCAATTTTGTATAAATAGCATTGTTAAATTATATTTCTTATCAGTTGACAATGCTCGCAATGAGCGAAACCGGTCCTATTAAATAAAGTGGAATGAAGTACAAAGGATTATTGTTTTTATTAATATCATTTTTATATCCCTACTACTCTCTTTGAATGAGAGAAGTTGAGCGACTGAGTAACAAAAAGTTCTTGTAGGAAAACTTCTGTTGAGATACCTCCATTAGGAAGCTATATGCTCTACATTAGTAGCGGACGTGGATAAAAAAAAATGATTCATACATATAAGTTTGAAAATTTGACGTAACTTAAGTATAATGGCAAATTACACAGAAACATATTAAAAACATTTTTTTTACAGCAAACTGTTGACATTTTTTTACATCATTATATTATACGTCGTATTTTTTAAATTAAAATATTTAAATATAAGCATGAATGAACATTCTAAGAAAATATTATTAGATTCTAAAAAACCGAAGAATGTTTCTAATCAGGTAGATGCGGCAACCCTGATTACACCGGATCATCATGATGGCACGTTTAAATTATTATCATCCGAAAGAGTCCTCAAACTCAAGTCCCTTTGTGGAGATGTCGGCCTCGTATAAAGGATATAAGGATACCTTTGAAATCCCAATGATTTATATGCATATTATTTACGATAGAAAAAGTGTCAGACGCGAGGGTATTTCGTAGGGTTCCCGAAATGGGATGTCGCGCGGTTAGTTCTATGATTTATCATCAGACAGTCACGGGAATAAATAAATACATACCTCATATTCGAGACTTAGTGGAGTACCATTTTTGAGGTTATTAATCTTGTCAACAAGCGCCGCAGAAAAGGGTTTATTTTTAATACTTGTACGCATTTTAATTTTACGCTTGATTTGTTTTTAAATTACAAATTTAATAAAACGAACTCTCATAAATTTTAAAATGTTGTTTACGAATCAGCTGGGCTATTCATATTAGGGATCGCAACACCAGACAAATATATCAACACCGGTTTTTCTGTATTTCTTATTTAGCACCGGTATTAAAAAATATTTATACCGGTATTGCAAAAAAGTTTTTATAAAGTCAAAAAATACGATCAATTGAGATCACAATACCGGGTGATATAATAGCCAAAGTAAGTATCATATTGATACTTTTCCTCTTGATTCACGAATTAAAGAAATAACGAATAAAAAAAATGTTCAAAGTAAATCACTATTAATGATGCTCAAAATAATGTAAAATGGTACTGTTGCATATCTGCAGGTGTCATATGATTGGCATTTAAATAGACCCTTATTATTCCGGTCAGAATTTATATTACATTGGTCAGAATTTATATTTAATGGTCATAATATATCGGTCAGTGTAAATAGTCATAATTTAAATGAAATTAAAAAAAACCTAACTTAACCAAAATGTTTATAAAATATCCTGACAGTATAATATTTTAAAAAGACTTTTTCTCAGTTAAATATGTTTTTTTGTCATATTAACTCTTCATTATTATTACACATAGTCCGGCCCTAGCCACATCCTTCAATCATTACCCTTTAAGAAAAAAAGAAAACAAGTGAATGAACCAGTTTTCCTTATTATAACTCTATCCACGGGCAAATAATAACTTAATTTCTTTTGCCACAATTTCAGCAAAATACTGTCCACGATCGTATTTCAACCATTAGCCCAAAAGGCGTACAAAATACCCGTGATATACCAATCGCCATTAAGCCATTTCCGTCACATTTATTTCATACCATTAGCGCCGATATCATAAATCTACGCGGGGGTCACACAGCAAAGAAAAGTTCACGCAAGTTCGATAGATTCGCATTTCGAATGTTCATTGTTCAGAATGTTCAGCCCATGCCGCGAACTGTACACAATGTCGTAAAGCCTCGATTGAACAATAATGCATCAGAATTTTCGATACAAATTCCGAGAGATATAATCTTTTACTGCGGCCATAGTTACATTACATCGCAAGGGAATCGAATATTTCTATCGGTAATTGAATTTCGAAAGTATATTTAACGCAAGTAATAAACCACGCAGGGAGTTATGTAAATAAAATCCTCAGTAGCATAACGAATTTTATTAACCCAGCGCTTCTTTATTATATTCCATCGTGGAAATCTTTTTTATTATAGGGAACAACAAGGCCAAACACAAAATATTTACACACAGATCAGTATTTCCCTGATGTATCTTTGTAGCGACTCAGTCTAATATTTTTACTTTGTATAGTAAATTTAGACTTTGAAGATGGTTTAAATGATCAAAATTAACTAGATTAAATATTTATGCCTAGGGGTGTGCTGTAGGGGGCTCGGGGGGACTCGCGTGAGACCTTTGTTAATATAAGAAAGTCATTTGTCTCAAAATCAGCACCTAATTGCAATTTCTGTAGATGATTACATTGTATTATTTAACAAGACTTGGTTGCCCTTTTATTTATTTAAAAAATACATAACTTCGGTTGCATAATAAAAGAGACCCTAGCTGACCGCATGTGGCTCGCGGGCCACGGTTTATGCATCATCCATATTCCATGACTTGAAGGCATTATGGATAAGATTTACCGAGCCCCTTGTTATGATATTGGCAGCCCACCGCTATTATGCCCAAGACAGTGAACTTGTACGTGAATTGTGTTTCATTCCTTAAGATATAACTGCAACTAAATCGTAGAAAATTATCTCTGTTAACTAACAAGTACTTAACGTGAATAATCCTGCTATTCAGTTATCCTGAAAATTAAACGTGCAGACATTCTGCGTTTGTTAGACAATTATGTATGCGGTATTCATAATTTACTACGTGTAAAATTACGGATTACATTTGAAAAATATGCCGTACTGCTTAAATGATATTTTACAACTAGTAGAATATGTATGTAGTCCGAAAAAAAACTATTAATTGGGTAAAAGAAAATATCTATTTACACAACTATGTAAGAAATTTCAATATCCATATTACAACAGCGTAATCAACTAATATAAATTTACTGTTTTTTATTAGTTAACTTTTGCGATTAAAATGAAGGTTTTTACAAAGTAAATGTAGAATAAGCTTAACATCTTATTTTTGCTTTATTTTGTATCATTGTTCTTACCATTCTTTTAAAACAATAGATTATTTCACTATGAAATGTGTTTTTTACTGTTCTCTGAACGACAAGTCAACAATTTGATGTTTTGAGTTATATAACCAATTGTTCACTTTTAGGGTGCTCACTGTCAATACTTGGTGGAAAGGCATTATATTAATAAAAAAACAATATTCCTTTGTACTTTATTCCACTTTGTTTAATAGGTCAGGACCAGTTACGCTCACTGCAAGCATTGTCAACTGATTGCGACATTGTCATCAGTTGACAATGCTCGCAATGAGCGAAACCGGTCCTGATCTATTAAACAAAGTGGAATGAAATACGAAGGAATATGTTGTTTTCATTAATATTAATATTACCAATTGTATTCGAATACCTCCCTTCTATATCTTCAAAAAGTCCAACTAGAAAAAACTAGTTTTCTATCGGCAGACGTTTGCGTATGAAATATAAAACAATCTTCTCTCAAATTTGAATCGTTCAAACTATGTACATTCTCACAGATTTTGTCTCACAGATACGGAGATTTATAAGCTCTTTTTCCAAGAAATTTTAGAAATCAACAAAGCACAGCTGCAAAGTCTTCCGATTTTAAATGAAATAAAAAACTTTCCCACATCTCCACTTCTATACCCTATATAATCATAAAATCATATAATCATAAAACCTTTGCCGACAAACAAATTATATAATTCTTGAAACTGCTCACTACTCAAATCTGTTGGCATTCCCATGGGCTCATCCTTTTCGCCAGCAATGGCTTTGGACTCGGTGATGCATTTATATCTTATATAAACACGAAACTTTCATTTGCTAAGCGTCAGTTCAAGTTCATCCGTGCACTTGAATGCCTGAAGATGCCGAAAGGCGAAACCCGGGTCGTTAGTGACAAAATTTGTGAGAATGTACATAGTTTGAACGATTCAAATTTAATATTGAAATTCCACCAAGCACCTTCAGTCGAAATCTTAAATTAAATCTTCTCTCAGTTTCACATAAATGCAACTTGCAATATTTTTACTCGTTTTGTCAAAGTTTTAATAAATTTAAATTGAATTAAGATAAATGTCTAAATGATTGGCAAAAAAGATGTGACAAATAATAATTTTCACTTTTCTACAACTCAGTTTGGATGTGTCAAAACTTTGGTCAACCAAATCTCAAAACTATCAATTTCTAGTTGTAGCACTATTGAACTAAGCCATCGATATAAAAACGAAAGTTTTTCGAGCTATCTGTAATACTTTATTTTATTATTAATATCTTTCAATCATCGTTTTACTATCATGTCTATGCCTACAGCAATCTAGGTCGGAAAGTATTTTATATCAATTGTCTACGTTTTCGATACTTATCTATCACTTCTTATTTAAAAAAAAAACAATAGACTGAGAATCAATTGGTAATGAATTCTTTGTTGACAACTTCCCGCAAAAATGTATTCTTTCTCACGATGTTGTTTGTCTACTGCAAAGATTGTTTTTATTTTGTTCAACATTATGTCGTTTACTTTCGCCGATATGTTCAAAAAACGATTGACGTATATTTTTCATAAATAATTTCAGGAAGTTTCAAAGTATTGGCAATAGTGTCACCGTTTCCATTGTCGTAGATACAGCAGCTGGCCACCGTGTTGAGATTAAATTCAATGTATCCATTACGAGGCAATAAATGTCGATTCGAAATTGCCGCGATTGTATGAATCCCTTTTATTACTTCTGCCTCGCAACAAAAGATATAGACCAAATGATAAAATACAAATATTCAATACAATGAAATCAAGGATCTTTGTCGATCTAACTGGAACGGTTTTCAATTTTAGAATGCGGCCAATAAATCGAAATTGCCAATTGTTAATAATGAATCACATTTTAATATCTATTGCAAACATAATTTGTAAGAATAAGTCTGTTAATAATAATACTGTTATTTTATTTAGAAACAACATGTTTTTCCGATTCTGTAACCGAAAACTTTTATTTACTAATTATTTATTCGATTTGAGGATTTATACCGAAAGGCATGAACATATTTTGTAACGATATTACCTTCTTGACCATCGCTAACATGATTTTGTAAGCGGTGCGTAAACAATGGCTAGCTTTTCCTTACCCCATCACTCTATCCTTACCATTAAAGAAATGTATTAAAGGACTGACTGACAATCAAATGTCGTTAAAAACAATTAATTTTAACATTGTGCAGTAGTTGAACGTTTTTAAATTTGTGTATTTCTTAATATTATTGTAAAATGTAATATATAATATGTAATATATGTTTTGTTTTGCGGCGAAAAATTTGCTGAAAAGATTGAAAGTTCGAACTTCAAAAATTCTAAAAAAATAAATAACGAAAGAGTCGTTTGTTAATAATTGTTTTTAATTTCATGCTTGTATTTCGCTTTGCAGTAAAATTATTAAAAGTGAGTTACGGCTTGTTTGTTGGGAGTGAAAAATGTAGATAGTAGATACATTCTTAGTACTTAGTATGGTAGGATAAGAATGCTTACTGTTCATACAGTAAAGCAGTGGTTTCCAACCTTTCTGTTACTACGCCTCCCTTTGAAGAAAAAAATATCTTCGCGCCTCCCCATCCTTTATTTCACATAGTAATAAAGACACGTTTTAAAGAGTAAATAAACATTTTGGACTCTTTGCGCCTCCCTTTGAAATAGTCCGCGCCTCCCCGGCTGGAAATCGCTGCAGTAAAGTATAATATTAAAAGAAAAACCAGTTGTTATACAGCAGTACAATTTTCTCAGTTTTTGAAGGCATTGTGATAATATTGATTGTCACAACATCCCCTAAAAATAATACAATTAGTCATTTTATAGTTTCTTAATACGAGATATAGTTGGATGTCCCCAAGCCTCCGTGTCATAAATTGTCCCCTTTTCTCAGAGGTATAATATTTCCAATACTCTCCTGAACATAAGATTTAAGCCAAAGATTATTTAATTGTGTTCAAAAAACACTATCTCATAACCTGATGACTAATGTACGACACAAAAGGTAGGCGCCGATTCGAAATAAAATTCCTACTTCATTTTTATACTTTATCTGATGCGAAGTGTTTCGGTTTGTAACACGATACCGTATTTTTGTTCAGTGTCGTAGGATTTTTTTAACATATCCACAAGTAATGATGAGTATATGGATTTGTATTTGAGATTATCAACATGAGAACTGCGTGTTACTCAGTAGCTCAATCTCTCTTTCTTCGTAGAGAATGAGGATAGAAATTCAGGGCTAGTGATAAGCTTATTGCTCTTAGTATATCCCATTTTAAGGAACGGATGTGTGGATAACATAAGAAACGCTTACATCACAAATTAATACATCGTTTCGTAAAATAATTCGGATCTAATTTATGAGAAAAGTTATTAAAATGAGAAAATATATTTAAAAGATATTTAAAATCGTCAAGACATTGATGACAAAACCATTTATGGACAGTCTATAGACAGAGAAAATCTAGCATTTCTGTTCGTGTTTTTTTTTCCATTTCAAGCTCCGATTTTAAGACATGTACACTAACTCATTTTACGCGAATTTTCGCACGATTTATTAATAGCATAGTTTACAAAAAAAACCTTTATTATTATTTTTACACGATTTCTAGAAACATTTTTTTTTAAATATTTTAAATTTCGCGCTTACTCTCATAATGAAGACAAAGTAAACGTGAAATTTATTAACTAACAACAAATTCGATTTACGAAGGCATGCAATGGAACAGAATTTTCTCACTCACGATCCCGACCATGACAAATAGAGAATAGTAGAAATACCGAGTAGAGAATAGTAGAAATATTTTATTTTAATAAAATACATTAATAATAATTTAAGATGTTTACTATTAATAGTGTCTTCATTATTAACGCGATTTTTATACGCTGTTCTTTTTTACAAATCACATTTTTTTAAATTATAGCACACGAATATTCATTTTTTTATGTATTCTACCCCTTTTTACATTTTTTGGTAGACAAATCTATCGTTTAAAAGAAATCATTTTTTATATTAAATCGTCAATTATAATGTTTTATTATTATTAATATGGAACTTTTGAAAGTACATGTTTTTTTTTAATAATGAACAATATAAGTTTCGTTATATTAAAATTAATTGAAAGTATTTCATAAAATCCATTTTTTTTATTTTAAAAATAATTTCAAGCCACATTTTTTAAATTTATTTTTTTGCTCTGATACCACACCACTGCCTCGCTAAAAAAAACCTCCGATGATTGCATATTTATCAACAATCATAAGCTCCATTGTGTAAGCTTAAATGGTTGTTATATTATTTTACAGCCATTATTATTTATAAACTCGCTTAAGATCTTGAACAAGATGATCCGTCATTTTCACAAAAGGTACAAAATTAATTTTATGGTAATTTTAATAACAGGTAACAGCAATAAATCAGTATACATAAATAAACTATTATTAAGCGTATGATTTATTTGTGGGTATTTTCAACTAGTCTCGGTTCATATGAAAGTACTGGGTACAATGGACTTTTTATCATATTAGCTGTTGACTATTGAATATTAACACCATCAAAATAACATACTAATAAACTACTGCATTACAAATTGACCATCCCTTTTAACCGTTTAACGTTTTGACAAATAAATTAAATTGCTTAAAAAATTCAATCGGATTAAATTGAACCAGTAAGATTCAATCAGAGAATCGGAGAGAACCATTCTTTTGATGTATAAAATTCCATCCTTCCCATCTAATCCCTGAAACGGACGGCAGCGAGAGCGACTAGCTCACTACTTGTTCAGTTTTAGCCATATCGTCCCATATTTATAGATTTCTGTCCGAATATATGAGATATCTTTAATTTCCTCCCACTCACCCTATCCTAACACAGACGTAGCGAGAGCGATTAGCTTACCACTAGTCCTTTACTAATCCTATCCTTCTATCCCTACTCTATTTGAAAAAGGATGTTGAGCAACTGAGTAACAGACAGTTCTCTTACAAAAAAAATATGTAGAGATAACTATGGAGTTATGGTAGAATGGTAGAAGGTCATATGCTCTACATTATGAGCGAACATGGATTAAAATAATAATAATAATAACCTTTCTACTTCAATGGTCTGTTGGATAAAACTATTCCCACTTTTTATATTCATATATTACCTCCTAAGGCACATACTATTGTAATATATTAGCACAATATGAAATAGTCTTTTTTCAAAATGTTGGTCTTAAAAAGCACTAGATGAATAGAAAATTTAAATTAACTTTGATTATTCCACGTATTGTGTTACTAGCTGTGACACGTGTTTCGCCTCTTTCAGAGGCATCTTCAGACTTACTATCGCGTATAATAACGTAATACGTGGAATAATCAAAGTTAATTTAAATTTTCTATTAAAATGAACTTCCACAAAGTTACCGCCGAAACCATCGAAAGTAGCACTAGATGAATTTATTATCAAATTGGTGCTTACCAATCAGGACACCTGGATTAGGTTCAAAATAAATTATGTCGTGTTTGAACATTAGATGGGTCTGTATAATCCTTTCGGTTTCTAGTTCTGGAATCAAATCACCACAAAAGCCGAAACATCCACTATAGAAGTGTCACATTACGAAAGTTTACGGATAAACCCCCAAAGAAACCTTTCGAGAAAAACCGCATAACGCCATTCTGACACCCCAGTGGACCTGTACATTGTTTGTAATGCAAGACTTCCACGACACCTCTCATATCTCGTCAGATATGACGGAATAAAAATGACAGATTTAACTTATAATTGCTAAATGTAATGTCCACGACACAGTGGTCAACGTTGTTGGCTTCCATGCCGGGCCTCATGGGTTCGAATCCCAGTACGAACAGCATTTTTGATTCATCGAATTCCAAGGCATGGATTTTTAGAATGTATAAAAATGTCTTCCCTCCCGCCAACATTTAATCCTAAAAGTAAATGTTGAGTCAACCATTAGTTCTGTCTTGCCCTATCCGTTATATCCCTACTACTCACTTAAAAATGAGAGGTTGAGTGAGTGAGTGAGTAACAAGCAGTTCTTGTAGAAAAAATCCTGTTAAGATGCCTACATTAGGAGGCCTTAAAGGAGGATTAAAAAATCTAAATCAGTAATAAGTAATATTTTGTGTATATGTTACAGGTTATGTTTGAGATCTCGCCGATGTACACTGTCGATAATCAATGTACCTATTCATAAACTATCAGTTTTACTAGATGCATGAATTACAGTGGCGGTTCGTAACTTAAAATTTTGGGCGGGCTAAAAAAATTTTAGACGTACATATTGTGGAAAATCATTTGTTTTACTAAAGACAAATTTCAAACTAGCCCGGCTTTACTTTTTATTTTTAATATGCATGCACAAGAAAATTCGAGAACCAGAGAATTGCCTTTATATTGATAGAAGAGAATCAGAGCTAAGAAACTGTATGAATTTGGTATTGGTTAGTTACGTTGTATGTTCAAAGTGATGTTTGTTTTTATTACGTCAGTTTATGATTTTTTTTCACATTTTAGCAGGAAATTTCAGGGTGGGCTCAGCCCACCTAGCCCAGTACGTAGAACCGCCACTGATGAATTAGCAAGTAAGTATATTAACTTACTGACGAACGCTAAACAATGAAGAAATGATATAATGATGTAGGTTAGGTTAGTTAGATATATAGACAGAGGACGAGAATGACAGCAAGATTGTTGAGGTTATGTGAAATATGACAGTAAAACACAACACACACGTGATTGCGCGCGTGCAGCAGTGGAAAGTGGCTGGCAACACTAAGAGTGCACGCGTGATTGTTTTAAGTTTGTGAACAATTTAACTACGTATTTAGTTAATTTACTCATTGGGTAGTTTGAATATTCATTTGTTCTCTCGTATATAATTTAACTGGCTAAAATGGACAAAGTATTCAGTGAATAGTGAACTGTATATTTACATATTGGCTAAATGCATATTATAACATAAATACGTATTATGTTTGTGAATGTTTTATTTTCAACGGTGTAAGTCAAACTTAAAAACAACTGACTACCTAGTTGAGGTATCTATTTACTGCCCCTGTCATCCCGTGTTTGTGGGGGAATAGTTTTCACTCCAAAGCAGCTGTGATGTACTCATATGGTAGAGTAATAGGAATACATACGTCCATGTCATCATGGATCGATTGTACGGTATTTTTGAAGCAACATTATTATGGGGGAATGCGGTTACACGCAATGAAAATAAAAGCCATAAACAACGGCACAACCCGCTGACAGCTGACACTCTCTTGTAATAGTATTTATTGATTTAAATTACATATCCCGTATCCAAAAATAAATTATTGCATACAACGATTGTGAAATAATAGTATCATTACCATACGCTATGAAATGAAATTTGAATGCGTTATAATACACCTTTGTGATGATTAGGCACCACGGTCATTCCCTAGCGGTGAAATATGTAACTAAACACGAAACGTCAAAATTGAAATACGTGCTAATGTGTTGCTTAATTAAAATTTTCGTGGATTTTTACAACATTGGCAGCGTAGCAGTTTCCCGTGTCGTTTTTTAGCGAAAAAACTTCGAATCCCAAAAGAATGACTTTAATTTAAATATCAAAATGAACGTTGTTTATACAAAATACAAAGATATTACCTGTAAATTTATAGCACGCGTTGGTATGTATCAAATAATCAGCGATGTCAAGTTGCTCAAAGTACATTTGTGATTAAAACATCCTCTCAGTATGGACTACCGAAAATTGATTTCCTCAAATTAAGAAATGGTGACAAAAACCTCGTACCAGTACAAATCATATTTTTTACCTCATTGTTCATGCTGACACAAATTTTATATAAATATTATTTTAACAAAAGAAAATATATTTTTCATATTACAACATATTACCAACGGGTCAGATGTTGACAAAAAATCAAGCTCACTTCAAGGCGAAAAAGTCCCAGGATTCCGGGATTGATATTTTCCATAAATCGTGAATAAATCCGGGATTTTAAAAAACTTTGGTCGTCGTTTTATAAATTCTAGGAATTAACGAATTTCCAAAAAAAAATGAGACCTTTATTTTTACCTCTTCACTTTTAAGATCTCACGCGCAAAATAAGTGCCAAGTTATCTATAAAAAAACCGAGAATTTTGCACTACTTATCCTCAATCCCGGGATTAGTACTGTCACAATCCCAGGATTTCGAGATCACCAATTTGGAGGCCCTAATAGAGCTTGAGATGATGGTTATTTTAGTCAGTAAAAGAAAAATACCCCACAGAATACTGTTATTTATGTATAATATTATTAAATTTGAATCGTTCAAACTATGTACATTCTCACAAATTTTGTCATTAACGACCCGGGTTTCGCCTTTCGGCATCTTCAGGCATTCAAGTGCACGGATGAACTTGAACTGACGCTTAGTAAATGAAAGTTTCGTGTTTATATAAGATATAAATGCATCACTGAGTCCAAAGCCACTGCTGGCAAAAAGGATAAGCCCATGGGAATGCCAACAGATTTGACTAGTGAGCAGTTTCAAGAATTATATAATTTGTTTGTCGGCAAAGGTTTTATGATTATATGATTTTATGGTTATATAGGGTATAGAAGAGGAGATGTGGGAAAATTTGATATTTCGTTTAAAATCGGAAGATTTTGCAGCTGTGCTTTGTTGATTTCTAACATTTCTTGGAAAAAGAGCTTATGACTGTCCGTATTTGGGTGTAACATTTTTATCCCTTGTTCCTGATTGAACACGTGTCCTTCCGATATTAAGTGATTAGCAAAAGCAGACGTGTCTTTTTTCAATCTAAAGGCTGCCATATGTTCTAAAACCCGGATGTTCAGTGTTCTTTCTGTTTTGCCGATATAAAACTTTGTACAACAAGAGCATTGCAATCTATAAATCCCGGATTTATTTAAGTAATGTATTTTATCTTTATTATTAACTAATAATTTGCCTAAAGAGTTTTTACAGTAAAAAGCAGGTCTTACACTATCAGCTAGCTGTTTTTTAATTTTAAGACTTGTATTTCCTAAAAAAATGATTCTACGCCAATACCTAGTATGATCTATGTCCTTTGACACTATACCTTTAAATAACATTTTTTCTGCAAGTTTAGTTTGTTTTTTTGATAAAAGATTGTCTATAAGAGACATATCGTATCCATTGTTTATGGCGATTTGTTTGATGATTTTCAATTCGATATTAAAGTTTATTTCGTTTAAAGGAACACTCACAAGTCTATGTATTTCTGAATGAAAAGCGGCTAGTTTATAAGAAAATGGGTGCATTGAATTTTTATGGATTACAGTGTCAGAGAAGGTTGGCTTCCGAAATATTTTAAACTCGTGAGAATGATTTTCAATGTTAATATTTAAGTCAAGAAAGTTAATATTTTTGCCTCCGAATTCTAGAGTGAATTTTATATTTTTATCTAATGAATTTATAAAGTTATGAAAGTTAGTTATTTGTCTATCTGTTCCATTAAACAGGTTCCATTAAACATAGTTTGAACGATTCAAATTTAATATTGAAATTCCACCAAGCACCTTCAGTCGAAATCTTAAATTATATAATATTATTGTTGTTTAATTTAAGTAAGAGACCTTTTAGACTTGGGACAAATATTTTATGTCAGATTAAAAAAATGGAAAACGCTAGGGTAGAATTTGTTTTTTAATTACCCTAAAAGCAATTGAAGTTAAAATAAATTAACTGGACATAGTCCAAGGTACAAGTTATGTTAATACACAAAACTGTGGATGAAGGGATTCATTCTACAATGTAAAAATATAGCAATATAATATATTGGAATAGAAATTTTCATTTTTACTTCTCTGTTGGTAGTGTAGTCATGTCTGGGTTCAAGGCTTCCCGCATCATCAAAAAACGAAACGAATCAAAATCGATTTTGTCACTTAAAAACAATTCCACCAGCATGTTATGTGGTAACGCTAGTGTCAAGAATATAAATTGAAATTAATGTTACGTTAGATCATTTTTCATATTATTTCTTTGATGACATTTATTAAAGCTATAATTGATATTTTTAATAATTTTGAATAACTTTGGCATAGCAGAAGCGATCATGAATAATTATTGATTTGTCAGATATAAAGGGTGAATTCAATTGTCTACAGCGACACCTATAATTAAAACAAATTGTTAAGTGACTTATTTATAAACATATGTGCAATTGATAAATTCTAGCTTATTAAGATTTTCAAAACATTCCAGCTGAATTAAGCATGTTTTATTACTGTATTCCAATAAAAAATATCTGTTAAAAATGGAAAGGAAGCCAGCACTCAGTTTGATTTATTCATGCATACGTTATAAAGTCATTTCTGGTTTCGGCTTAAGCCGAATGATCATAGTTACAAATTGATAATTTAAAACGCATAAAAAATCTTAAATTTATTAAGAAATGGTTGGGTAATTTCATATTCATCTGATGAATAAACTCAATGTTCTTTCACGTGATGAAATAGGTAGTATTTGATCACAATAAGAAAATTTCGTGATCATTTTTAAAGTGCTGTAATGCTTTTTAATAAATGAGGCGTTTACGTTCTTCCAAAGTAAACTTCTTAAAATAATGAATACTAGTTAAAAAGTCTTTTAATACAATAATCAATAAATAAAACAGTCGGAATCAATAAAAATAAAACTAATTAGTAATTAAAATAATCTATTAAGTACATTTTATTATATAATTAGTGTTGTATCGTTTTAAATGAATAATTTATAATACTACTATTCAACTAATCGCTTCTAAGACTGGCAACACTATTTTAAATAAATTTCTATGCTCACTATTGCGTATTGACATTTTTTTAATTCAAACATTTCTACCGATTTAATTTACAAAACTGGTTTCAAGTAATAAAAACAGGGCTGTACCAGTAAATAGTGAAAAATGCATCCGTAGAATTTACCTGTCCAATTTATCAATTGCGCTTCGTTCCAGCTGCATGTTGACATCGGTTGTAATAAAACGTTTATCTTATTTATGGGATAATCCAAAGGCAGTTAGATTAAGTTATTTTGTCTTTTATGCCTTTGGAAGTTGTCTTTCGATTAAGATAGGGATACTAAAAAAAGAAAGTACGCATAAACCTAACGCAGGTTGTAAAAAAAAGTTTCGGCTTTAGTGTTTTTTGATTTGCCCTAAAGCTCTGTAGTCAGCATTGATCAAGGCGTAGATTTTTATTACTGTTTAAATTCTATTATACATAATAAAAACAAACAAAGAAAGACATTGAAGTATTCTATGTCGATTAAGCAAAAATAAATTCTTTGATGGGCTGACCACAATTTGAAAAATAAAGTAAATTTCTTCTTTATTATTTGACTATGTTATATTGGCTCCATATGTGTAGCATATGGACGTCACTCTTGTGACACGCGGCACCTCTATAATTCCCATTCTCCCACCAATTGCTTTGCTTACACCTATGACATGCCAGCATCCCTCAATTCCGCCGAGTACATCTTTCGGATAGTACCTGACGGAATCCTAACAGGCGGAAGAAACTAGGGAGCAGGATTTAACCTCTCCGAAGGCATCCGCAGCACGTGGCCCAGCCAGTTTCATGTCTCTCCATGACTACTGACACTGACGTAACAGGACGCTTTCTCGTTCGTTCTCTTATCTCCGAGTTCCGTACTAAATCAAACCACCTCACCAACAACATTCAACGCAAACATCTATCTATTCGCGAAGATCAGTGTACACTTTTTTTAGTTTTCGTCAGGTGCCATGAATCGCGACCGTATAGCAGCACTGTTAGAATGCAATCGTGGACAACAGTGTGTTCCAGACAGTCTGCATTGAGTGAAATATAGAAAATAAGAAACATAAATTAATACATACATATCTTAATCTTATAGTTCGGAGGTAAGGTTTAGATATATTATTAATTCGATTCAAATTAAAAATTACATTTTTAGCACTTTGTATTATAATTATTCGTTTCTTTGACTTTCTGCAAACAAAGCGACACGGATTAATTTCATCGTTCCGCTTTACCATTCCAATTTTATTTGACTATCGTATGTCGCTTCCATTCTAGCAGCTTAATTTGAGCTTTCAATATAATATGTTGTTTATTCCAATACATGCTACAATTTTGTCTATGGTAGCATTCACTCCTCTTTGAAATAGATATCACTGACTAATGATGCCAAAACGAGGTTCAACGACTACAAAGATCGTCGAATCTTGAAAATATCACAGAGATTTTATAAGAATTTTCATGTATGAAAATTTTCTATGTTAGATTCGTAATATGGACCACATCACCGATTCTCAGAGTTTTGGTTAACAGTAAGAGCCATATAATATAATATATTATTAACAGTAAAACCGCCGTAACAGTTCCGGTTGCGTTGTCTAGTGTCAACGTCGTTGGCTTAGAACACGGAGATCACAGGCTCGAATCCTAGTACGGAGAAATTTATAAATTGATTTTTTAATCAATTAATGGATTTTTGTTCAAAGGCATGGATGTATGTATGTATCTGATGTCTTGAACTCCCCTTTATAACTCATCCTATCCTAAACGGGACGTAGCTAGAGTGATTAGCTAAACACTAGTCCGGTTCTAGCTATCTTTCTTTTCATACTTTCTAAGAGAGGTTGAGCAACTGAATAACGAGCAGTTCTCGTATATACTATTCTGCTGAGATAAATTTCATAAGGAGTCCATATGATATCTCATCAGGAGAGGATATGGTAAAAAAAAACAGTAAAAATTCCATTCGTTTCCGGCAATTTTTATTTAGATCGTGTAATAAAATTTTCTTCGTATACTATTATGTACCAAGTGTTAAAATATTTGGTTTTATCTCTTTTACAGGTTTATATCTTCCGAGTGACCCGGAACTTCCGACACGCAAAAAAACACGTCGGAAAAGAAAAACATGTCTTTTCACACAATGAAAAGAGACTAAAATAATTAAAAATTAATTGAAAATATAGCCATTATATTTAATTACATCAATAAAATATCCCATCCCGTGTTGACATGCGAGTGTTGAAAAAGTCAACGATAATTTCAATAAATAATTGCTGTGCATCCATCATCAATTTTATGATACTAAAAGCAAATGGTAACATAATATTAGAAGATTTTTAAAAAGGTGCCTATAAAGTCACTTCCCTAATGGCTCTACATATAATTATCATTTCTATAAACGCAAATGTGTTAATTAGTAACCGGTGGAAATTCAATTTATCAAAAAGGGTGGATAAAAATCGAGAAACAAAAATAGTTCATTTAATTGAATTTTAAGGTAATGGAAATAGTATTCTTGCCATCATTATTAAGATCTTTATTAAATATTGACCCATAGTCAAGCTTGCTTCTGATTTAAACACTGTAGATTCATATTAAATTTTAATCTTCTGAAAAGAATTTAGTACCGAAGGTAAAGCATTACATTTACAACACTTTGTTACGAGTGATCATAAGACTGAGATCCGCTGAGGAACAGTATCCCTGGACAAAACGCTCAACATCTACGTTAATGTCCCGGAAACAATGTCCCGAGACATTTTGATTGAACGCACAAAGGGTCACATAAATACAAAATACACTCGTTCAATCATCCGCGATGACAGTCTATACACCATAAATAATGTAATATTTATATAATTTACACATTTGTATATACTGGTCTCATCTATCTTCAATGTGTTCGTTCCCGAAGTACACACGTGCAACATATCTCGGGGCACGGGAAAGGCCAAACTATACTGCGTGCAACATTGGGGGATATTGCGCCAATTTGCAGGGTCAAGTGCTCTCTATCTTGCGGGTCAAGTTAAGGAACAATTTATTTCCCAACAAAGGTATATTTTGATTATTGAATGTTAGTTTATTTTCAAGTTGTATTTTTAATTTAAGAATTTTGCGAGCTTATTCGGCCATTCATTGAATACCAAAAGAATAATAACTGTGTCCCCTTGTATGCGACAAAATATTTGATTTAGCAATATTAAAATTGAATTTGTTAATCTTCTTTCTTTAATTTTATTGTATTTATCAGATTGGAGACGGTAATAGTCAAATAATTAAAAACAAACTTTCAAAACATAAGAGAATAACAATAACATAGCATTGTAAAATACCTTTGTTAATAAACCTCTTATTAATAAACAGCAAAAGCATCAAGTTTGAGCCCCCTGAAAGAACAGAATACGTGCAGAACGGTTGTGACCCAAAGAATCCATATGAAACCTATTGTTTTCAAAAATTCACACCAGTTTCCGTGCAGTTGATGAGATATTAAAGCATGTGACATGTGCAGTGATTTTGTGAACACACTGCAAATGAAACAAAATAGCCGCGGTGAGTGCGCTCAGTCAAGTTTATTGTGACGTGAGGAAATTTGAAATTCGATGTGATAAACATCTGGAAGAAGTATCGGGTTTGAATAATATTTTGACCAACGCTATGAGCACAGTTTATCAGCTGACATCACTGCCCAAAGCGACGTTGTTTATAATATAAAATTAATGCTGCCAACATATGTCCAGTCTCTCCAAACATCGAAAATAATTTTAATAAAATACAACAAATCGTAGATACATAATCAGTAAAATTCTATATACCATAATACTTTAGTTAACTGTATATGTATACCAAGATGGTTTATTGGGGTTATGTTTATGCCAATCAATTCAAACAAATATTACAGTAAACATATGTACTCAAAAAATATTGTTGACATCTGTAAATGTCCTTTCACATTTCACAACGAAATATTTACTTGGTCCTATGAACTTCACTATAGCGATATTTGACCTGTATATGTAAATACATATCATACATGTTAATTGACCTTTTTAAAATAGAGATAAGAATTCCGTTTATCTTTCAGAAGATATTGGATTTTTATTTCTTGGTAAGGCCAAAAGCAAATAATAATCTTTTTAAAATTTATATTTGCGATCTTGAGCATGGATTCTAGTGATGTATTTTTTCTCAGTTTGATCTAAGATATACTGTTATATGTGGAAAATATCCTTCACTTTATCATAGCGATATAAACTTTTTTTTGTATCTATATAGGGAAAAAGCTATCCTACCAAATATAATATAATAATACAATTTTAAAATCATTATTTATAACGCGTTTTCAACAGTTGTAATCTACTATTTATCGGTCGAGTAAAATTTAAGCACCATACTTAATTTATAAAAAAATTACAGTTTTGAAAATAATTACAAATGTATTAAACTAAAAGTAAATTACAATATATTTACAACGCAGCACGCGCACACACACACACATGCGGTTACGGGGTACGGATTAAGACGGACATGAAAAAATCGGACACAGAAAAACCATGCATATGTAGGAAAAGAAATATTATCATATCATCTGCTTTGAAAAATGTTAAAAAATAGATTTTTAATTTAAAAAAAATGTCAATTAATAGTCGTCAAAAACTTAGAAATAATAATTTGTAAATTTTAATATCTAGTATATTATTTGTTTATACACATTAATCCACTGGATTACTAAAATAAATAAAAAAAATTATTTGGCGTCAGAACAATATATTTGTTTATTTAAATACCTTAATACTCAATCGAAACATGCGCTGGCAGCTTGTATGCATTAACAATTAATATGTTTCTTCAAAAATATGAATAAAAAAATAATATTAGCCTGCATGATGAAATTCCCACATTAAGTTTTTTGAATTTTCAACGAATATTTGGACCCCCTACTACGACACTGGTTACACGGATATTCGTGTTAATAATAATTATTATTTTTTATCATAATAAAATATGTCGCTGTAAAGGAAGCTTTAAGCACTGATCTATGCTTGAAACAGGCTACAGCTTTTTTATATTTGTATATCATTTACTAAAAGCTTCGACAACCATTTGAAACAAGCGTGGTTTTACACTGCGACTTCTACTGCGATAAAGTGTGAATGAAAAAATATAGATATTTCAACACGTAATTTAGAATATGTACAGCAGCTGGATAAACTCTTGGATACTTCCGAGACTTTCTTATCGTCTTCCATAAATCTCTCGTCATCATCACAGCTACCAATTATCGGCGTGACGCCATATTTGAATCCCTCGTACACTCGAGCGTCGTGAATAGAAAAAAAAACTGTCAATATTAAAATTTGTTGCTGCTTTATAACTTCTTACTCGTTTAATATTTGAAATTTGATTCGCAGAACTTTCGTGAAATATTTTATGTTTACTGTTGACGGTGTTAATATTTAATTTTACTTATTCTTAAATACAGTTAGGCTTATTATTATTTTGCACAGTTATCTTGTACAATAATATATTATGGTATTGCACCTTCGAATGTTTTATACTCGTCTTTTTAATGGTATATATTGCTCGTTTCCGGCTATAAATAAAAAATATTACATAAATATTATTATTAGCTAAATTATAAATAAATATTACAATTTTAATTAGTGGTGTTTGTAACGACCATCCTATTAAAACAAGGTCGCTTAATATAAGACCTAATCGTGATATTCTGTGGAAAGCGTGGATTTTTTACAATTATACGGAATAATTATTTATGCTTATATTATGCAATAACAGGCAATATATCGTTAAATAATCAATATCATTCATAGCTGAAATGTACTGCTGTATCCTTAAGCCGACAAAGATTATATATGAGTCATAAATCATTTGTCCGAATGATTATAATATTTTTTCTGAGCTGCGCAGAAGAGTTCACGAACTCATTAAAAGCGATTACAAAATTTATATAAACAACATCGGTATGAACATAAATTCAGAACCTAAAACTTTCTGGAACTATGTCCGCCAAATACGTGACTCTTCTGCTCAGCTTTCATCCATGTCTCTCGATGGTAGTGTATTGAATGGTCACCTGGCTATTGCTGAGGGTTTTGCTATGTATTTTAAATCAGTTTACTCTAAAACTCCACCAAAATACATCCCTTTCCAATCGGAGTCAGTACATTCTTCTTGGCCTACTCTTGATATCAATAATCTTAATGTGTCCGATATGCGGTATGCCTTCTCTCGTCTTTACCCAAAAGCTTCAGTGGGTCCTGATGGTATTCCCCCATGGTTGCTCAAAGGCTGCAAATCTATTTTAAGTACACCTCTATTGTATCTTTTCAATTTAAGTTTAAGTACCTTCACTTTTCCAAAATGCTGGAGCTTGACTCGCATAAGACCAGTCCACAAAAAAGGCTCTCTTTCTGAAATCACAAATTTTCGTCCAGTAGCAATTTTATCAGCACCGGCTAAACTTTTTGAATCTATTATACATAGGTATATTTATATGCATGTTGATTGTCAATTAACTGATTCTCAACATGGTTTTAGATCAGCACGTTCAACTACAACCAATCTAATTGTGTATACTGATTATATTTCGCAATCTTTGGATTCTAACTGTCAGGTTGATGCTATTTATACGGATATTTCTAAAGCATTTGACCGTGTTGACCATGATATTCTCTTGGATAAATTGAGTGCTGTAGGATGCTCAAACAGGATGATTAGTTTTTTTGTTTCCTATTTGTCAAATCGACGCCAATATGTTGATTACGCTGGGTTCATATCAAACGTCTTTCCAACATATTCCGGGGTTCCTCAAGGATCTAATCTTGGCCCAATTTTATTTCTTATTTTTGTTAACGATATTATAGAATGTATACGTGGAATAAAGTATCTGCTCTTTGCTGATGATTTAAAACTGTTTTTACGTATCAGTAATGAGTCTGACTGTACTATTCTGCAACAAAATATGAATAATATTTTAAATTGGTCTATAAAAAACAAACTCGACTTCAACATTTCAAAATGTTTTTGTATTTCCTTCTCTCGCTCAAGATTACCCATCACATATAACTATGTGATATCTAATGATGCTTTAAAGCATTTGTCTGAAGTTGTTGATCTTGGTATAAGATTTGACTCCTCTTTCACCTTTCATTCACATATAACTTCTATTGCACTGCGTGCAAGCAAACTTCTTGGGTTTATTGTTAGACAAAGCAAACCATTTGAAAACCCAACTGTGTTTCGGACGCTTTATGTTTCTTTGGTCTTAAGTAAGCTTGAATATGGATCCATCATTTGGAGCCCATATGAAAGTTCATACAAGCTGAAATTGGAGAGAATCCATAAGAAATTTCTAAGATATTATTATTTCAAAAAATTTAAATTCTTCCCCTTTGATAATTCCTTAAAGGAATACTACCCCACCAAATTTCTTTTAGGAATGTTATCATTTCACTCACTTGAAGCTCGAAGATCGTTTTCAAGCTTAAAGCATTTTTCTCTTCTTCTTCGGGGCCGAGTTAATAATCCTGAAATTCTCATGACTATTAATTTACATGCTCCCAATTTATTCTTACGTGGGCGAAACAATGAGCAAAAACTTTTATTTCTAAAAACTTATACCTCGCTTAGGAGGTATGAGTCACCAGTTCCAAGGGCCGTTCGACTAATCAACGCATTACCTAGAGAAGTGGACATTTTTGGTGATGGTATTTGTGAACTGTTTGATAAATTTTTCTTTTGTATTTCTTGATTTTTTATGTTGAATTTGATGTACTGTGTATTTTTATTTTATGTTTTGTCTTATTATATTTTTCAAGTGCATGGCGAATTGGCGTCAGCTGTTATGTCATGTACTGTAATTTTGATTTTTAACAATAAATAAACTCATAATAAATAAACTCATAAATTGCAGGTAATTAATGATTTTCTCTGGGAATACTGTATGTTTTTCATAATTTAACGCGCGATCCTCTCCGAGTCCCTACTATCCGAACACTGTTTTAATGTATTGAATGAGCACATATGTTTGCAATAGTAAGTTCTCTAATGAGAAATAAGGATTTTTTCAAAAATAAATGTTATAAGGAATATCAAGTGTAAGAAAAACTACGGAATGTTAATACAAATATTTAAAATTTAACACAATTCATAATATAACCACCATAAAATTAATATCAGAACATGATAGACAATACCAAAGCGTTGTTAAAAATGAATATGCATTCTACAAATACTTTAATGCTATACATATTTCACACCAGAATTCTAGCCTTTCATTTGAATAAACAACCAACGAATAAAACATGAAGATGGAATTCTAAAATCATGTAAATTGAGTATTAAAATCCATAGAAATAATTATGGTTCGGATTACAATTGACGTTTCGTATTCAGTTCTGATTGTCTCCACTAGGCGGAAGCTTTGGCACATAATTGCGAAGAATCATAATGAAATCAAAATCTTAGCAACGTTTCGACGAATTCCATTTACAAATTCGAGCAGTGATTTAAACCTAAATAAGTAAGTACTATCAAAGGATAATGAATTATTAAATGTATGTTTGTTATTAAAAATTGAATGCCATAGAAAACTAATTAAATATACAATATGGAATTATTTTTCTTCGATTTTTCTGACTTCGACTCCGTCTTCTGAAAAAAAACCCGACTCTTTGACCCTCGATTACGACTCCGACTCTACAGTCCTGGGTATTGGAGACATCATGAGAAGAAGGAATACTCGTTGGATAATTAAAATAATCTATTGATATCCAACTGAGGCTTTAGTTTTAATTACAGATTATAATATAATGCTGGGAAAATTGGAGTTCATTGTGTTCTGTATTTCAGAGAGAATTGATGACATTTGATAAGATTTCTTTATAATTATTCCTTTGTTATTTTTAATTTTATTAAAATGGCTACTTTTTGGTAATTTGATATTTATTTTATTAAATTTCTAATTCTAGAGTTGAAAATTGAAAAGAATTTGCGGTAAGTCAAGTCGAGCAAAGAAAGTGGTCAGCTAAAAACTTACAAAAAATAAAACTTTTTTACGAATTCTTAAGATTTTATTTTGGTTATTATTTCAAAGTAATTGAAATTCAAAGCATCAACGCGGAAAACCTTTGATTTCCTTTTTTTTACAATTTGTAACGTCTCAAAGTTTTGCGTTCCGTTTGGATTTTAAACTTAACAATTTAGCACCCTTATTTATATTCAGAGCGGGTACTAATTGAAATCCAGGAAATTACACTTTATAAACATGAATATTTGAGATAATCTTACCATTTTGGGTAAAATCCTTTTGTCAGCAAAATCTTGTATGCATTCAAATTCACAATCTGATAATAATCGGACGTTTCCCAATTTAGATTGCCTTTTCCGTTTTGAAACAGCTCAGTGCGTTTACCTTTAATTTTACCAAACGAAACGTGATTTTTTTACGAAAATATCGATGTACCAAGAGTAAAATATACAATATGAAAACCATTCAAGAAATATACCTACAAAACAACCAAAGAAAAGATTTCAAAAATTATTTATTCACCCTAATACATTTATGACTTATTCATTATACAGCAGGAATTGGGGTCCCGGGATCCCGTCCAATTCTGTGATCTCAAAATTCCGGAATTGTGACAGTATTAATCCCAGGATTTCGAGGTTGAGAAAATCACAGAAAGTTGAGCGAGTTCTAAAAAAGAAGGTTACAAATTTAGGTATTTTTTGGGAATTCCGTAAATTCCTGGGTTTTTCGATTTGCAAATCCTGGAAGACGTAAAAAAAATAAAAAATCATTCAGGTACTTAAAACACAAACCGGGTAAGACTAAAACTATAAGAATCGGGAGATGGTGAGTACAATGTTGAATAACATAAGCATTGGCGGATCCAGAAATTGTCCAAGGAGGGGGCCATTCAATTCGAAAATAAACATCATACAAAAATTATACATTAACAAATAGATGATTTAAAAATAATATATATCTATATAAAAGTAGTCAATACATAATTAAGTATGTATTCTATAAAACATCGTAAATTAAACAATTAATGATCCCATTTCACAATAAAGTTTTAATAAAATAGAAAAATTAAGAAAAAAAATCTCCTCAGAGGCGGCCATGGCCCTCATGACCCCCCTCCCTCCTTGGATCCGCCAATGAACATAAGGAATGTAAATACATTTTTATGATAAGTTCAAATCATGGACAAATCATCAATCAACCTAATCAATGAAATAAAAAAGTAGTTTTAAAGTATTTATATTCATCAATTTTATAACTTTAGCATGTATTTTTATTTGAAATTAATTTTAAATAATTATCAATTTCTCTGCATCTTAGTGCCATTTAATATTTAATTATATAGTAATAAAAATATATACATAATTTAAATACATACAAAACTGTAACTTAATTTGTAAAAATTTACTGATTGTTTTTAGAATCTAAAATTCAAGAGGAAAATCGGATCAAGTGACACTATGCGTTTACTATGCGGAAACCTTATAATGAGGGTATAGCGCTGAATAAAACAACCATATACAAAATCTCATGCTGGCTTTTCCTTGAAATTTAAAACATTTTACATTTCTGTTTTAGTATATGTTCGCATAATTTACGACTTAATACATAATTAGCATCTATCGCAAAATGCTAAAAACACTAATTTTTCTTCATTTTTTACCACGTTCGCTACCAATGTGGAGCATAAGGTATTCTAATAGAGGTATCTTAACATATTTTTTCTACGAGAACTGCTTGTTACTCAGTTGCTCAACCTCTCTTTTTTCGAAGAGAGTAGGGACAGAAATGATAGGGTAAGAACAGGATTTGCAGTAAGATAATCGCTCTCGCTACCTTCCATTACTTTAGGATTGGAAGGGTGGGAGGAAGTTTTTAGACAACAGAAACATCCATACCTTCGAATAGAAATCGACAAATCGATAAAAAAAAAATGCTGTTCGGACTAGGAGTTGAACTCGTGAGGTCCGGCATGGAAGCCAACGATGTTGACCACTGCACCACAGACCTGACAACTTTGACGTAAATGACCTTTACTGTGTTTTGACTTATTGCGGCAGACCACTGCGTACCTAGTACCCACGCCCACTTAGAATGTGATGTATTTTTGACTACATTATGTTTAACATATTATTTTATTATGTTTGCCGTATTGAATAATTTGTATAACAATATGAAAATGTCAGAAATGTTGCAATAAAGCGCCACCCATATTATTGAATGCATTCAATTGTCATATTTTGAATTCAAATTGATTGTGTCTCAATAACGGATAATAACATACGAAATTAAGTGCAAGTCACTCAATTCTGTATGCAGGCGCGCTAAAATGTATCGAAATGCAGTATGTTAACTTTCCAATAGAGGTGAGCGAAGGGTTTTTGTTACAATGTGTTGTTATTATATTATAATGTTGGGATCAATGAAAAAATAAATGCAGCTACAATTTTTAACCATTTCGAAGGTAAAATATCGAATATAGAAAAGACTTAACTAACACAGACTAACAAATTTTCCTAAACGTTTTGTGATAGTTCTGGGTCAAAGTCAAAATATTAAATATACGCAACTTGCAAGTGCACAAAGAATAATAAACTAGTGTCTAATATGAACTAAATAAATTGTTTAATAATAACCATTTTGTAAGTCCCTTTTCCTGGTCGGAATTTTCAAATGCCCTTTTTTCAAAACAGCAAAATTTATATATACAATTAATTCGTCATTTTCGGCTTACATCATTTTCATTTACGTGTTTTAAGTTGTAAAAGTAGTTGTACATCGACTGTGGAAAGGCAAAAGTGTCCACCAAAAAGCCCAGTTTGTTTCAAAACAGTTTTTTTCGATAATCACAATTTTTACAACTTAATACACGTTCTATCAAAAGGATTTAAGGTGAAAATGCTGAATTAGTATCGAAATAAAGCTTTTACGTTTGAAAAATTAAGGGCCTGTGAAAATTGTGATCAGGAAAAAATACTTTAAAATAAAGTTTTTTAAATATTAAATTAATATTAGATAAAGTCAATTGAAAACCAGTTTATCCAGTGCAAGCTGTACATACCGAATTAGTATCTAAATTTAGCATTTAAGTTTAGAAAAGATGAGCTTGTAAAAAAATTTAACGATGAAAAAAGACTGAAATAAAGGTTTTTCCTAGACAATTTATTTAATTAATATTAGATTATGTCAATTAAACACCAGTTTAAAACGTGCACTGCAAGGCTGTGTATATTTCATAATTTGCCTTTGACCAAAAATCATAAAAAAACGTTTTTTGTGTCTTCTGTAAAATTTGTCGTGGGTTACGTCATTTTTCATTTTGACATTAGATATGTATCGTATTAAGTAAAAAATCTGTTTAAAAAAAAACTGTAGGTTTCGTCTTTTTGCCTATCTATAGTCGAATTATAAAAATCAAATTAGTAAAACATATTATATTTTTCTTCTGTTTAGTCTGTGATTTGTATTAAATTCCCTCCCAATCAACCAATCCTAAAATAACGTGGCGTAGTGAATAATTAACCACTAGTCCTGTCTTAGCTCATTCTTTGGCTTTGTAATTGAGTACTTTGCAGTTCTCAAAAACAATTATCAATTAAAATGTTGTATTTATCAACGTTATTAGTGCAAACAATGTATATAGAAAATGGCCTCTCGAATTCAACAAATATATACGATTTTATTTTAATTGTACCGTAATATATGTTATAAAATAAAAATACCGAGATCCAGGGCTCACCAATACTGGTATTACGATCTCTTATTCCAACTTGGACTTATTATGAGTACTCAGTTAAAATTTGATGTAATTGCTCTTATGCATTATTAATTGTACAACATTGATATATATACTCAAGTGCCACCCAACGTTAGGCGAATCCATTTAGATAGCTGGTGATTCGATGAGTGTGCATCCGTGACGTAACAAATTAACCCATTCAGAGATGTACGCTCAAAAAAACTCCAAGTGCATTTTGACAACTTTTACACTAAGCTCACAACTGTTTTTTTTTTTATCCTAAGTATGATAAAAATATCCTACTGTCATTTGCTTTGAAAAATTATATTTACTATGATGAAGCAGTTTTAAAACTAAAATAAAAATAGCAAGTATTAAATGAATATGCAATCATTGTCAAGAGATTGTGAATGAATTTATGGATGAGAGGTAAATCTATAAATGTCAAATTTTATACCATAATCCATTAGAAATCTCTTTTAAAATTAAAACAATAAGTAATATAATCTATTTTGAAGATTTAAAATAAAATTTGGAGTAATTGATAATGCACAGTGTCTGTTTTCGAAGTGCCAGACAGTAAAGTTCTTTATATATTAAGCAATATATATATATATGTACATCCATTTTAATAAGGTGGAACTATTAATCGAAAGTAACCATTTCACTATCATAAAACAAAAACAATTGTCTGCTTTTTATATGTATTTTTTTGCGAGATTCATTATCAGTGTATAAAATAGACAAACTTATTCGTTAACTATTAGTAACTTCTTTGAAAAGTAAATAAAACAGCTATTTCTCCTTGATAGATAATTGAAATCACACAATACAAATATTTTCTTTGCGAATAAAAAAAATTACTTTTAAATTGTTTCACTATCAATTCTTAGTAAAAAGTCAATTTAACCAAAAAATAAAACACTTTTTAGAATTTATACAACTTAATTTATTGAAGATCGGGACCGAATTCGCCTATTGTGAGCATTATTAAACGATACAATTTATAAAGTTATTTATACAAATTCACTTAATTAACTTACGACATCTCCAGGTAGTCAAGTTCAAGAATGAAACGTATACAATTGAACGATTCAAATGTGGTAATAAAATTCCATCAAGCAGCTCAGTCAAAATAATATACAATTAATGTTGTACTGAATCGATTCATATTTTTATCGGTTGATAATGTCTGTGGTTAGTGATACCAGTACTTATCTTTTTTTTTAAATAGTTTTGATAAAAAAAATATTTTATGTTTAAAAATAAATTTCTAGATGGTGGCGAAAAGGTTAAACGATTTCCCTACACGAGGCAGGGCAGGCCCATACCGAATTAAAATAAACTACAGTTATCCAACTAACACTTAAATAAAATTATTCAGAGCATTAAAAATACTTACGCGTCTACAACACAACAACTGCTATCTATTCCATTACACACGTGTAGTTTTTTTTTTTGTGTTTTATGTTTCGTTCATTTACCAATAGTGGTGAGGGATACAAATTGAATTGTGCATTCCATCCAATAGCTAATGTGGATGAATTCAGTCTAGGAAAGTAAAGAAATTTTAAACAAGCATAAATATCTCCACATGCATTTCGGAGTGCTTTAGAATGAAATGTAAAGTGATACAATCAGTTGTATTAACGTCACCGCGGCATAGTGTTTTATTGGAGTACTCACTTATCTCAAAATTCTTTCATTCCTAATACTTATAATAATATTAAAAGACTTTTGAACACTATATATAGGTAAGTTTTAATCTAAAAAGATGTTTCCGTTATTGTACCCAAATGGTCAATGATACTCAATCGATCGAGATTTTGTCCAAGATGTCCAAGATGAGTACCGGAATGGATTTCATATTAAAATATATACATTTTCATTATGTTTTTAAAAAAGGCAGAATAAATAATTAATGGTCAGAATTTATATAAAATAGTCATAATTTAATTGAAATTGAAAAAAAAACCTAGCCTAACCTAACCAAAATGGTTATAAAAATCTGACAGTATAATATTTGAATTCTGACCAAAAATTGATTTAAACTCTGACCATTTAATTTGTTCCCTATGTTAACTGTCCACACCGAAATTCGAACACGTGAGTGTTGTAACCGTAGACAACAAAGTTGTCCACTCGATCACGAACCCGAAAAGTTTTTGAAACCTTATAAAAATGCATTTTTAAATGTTTTACAATTTAAAATATGGCAAAAACAAAATTTTAAATATTAAATGAGAATTTAAATTTTTAATGCCTTTAAAAAATTCACCTGGATTAGCCTTTTAAGCTATATAAAAGTTTCATTGTAATAAATATGCGACTTTGCAAAAAAAAACGTCTCTCATTTTTCATTCTGACTCGGGAAATTTTATGAATTATCATTCATAAATAGAATCAGCGTCTCATAAAGCCAATGTTGGTGAAGCAAAACAGAGAATTTTTGCGTCTTTGTAGTGAGGAATTTCCAGCCACAAGAGATACAAACGACATAGCTTTTCATAAAGATTACACAATTTATTTTATTTCCGTGGTGAGTCGAATGAATTAAACAATTTATTATTTCACGCGCATTTCCCCTCGGAGAGACATTTTAAAGTTAGCAGCATTAAGACGCTGAAAAAACCTTATTTTCACAAAGCGAAGCGAAAATATAAATTTTGTATCTCGCGAGAGCTTTTTTTATTCGCTAGCGGTGTCAGAATTAAGTGGTTTTGTATGCCAATTCAAAATATGTACACGTTTTCATTTTCTCTTCTTCATTACCATAGAAAGAATTTTTCAATATAGCTACGAAATAGGCTTGGAATATTCTTTTAATATTGCAAGAAATAAAATAAATTATATTACATTCCGTATGCTACGAGATCACTTCGCACTTATCAATGTATACTCAGCATTCAAATAAACTAAAAGTTGAGACTATTTTGTTCACGTATATAATAAAGGCAATTTTTTTTCTGACAGTTTTTCTTGCCAGTCCTCGCATATAGTGAGAAGAAGAAGAAACACCGTAAACCAGCGATTTCCAACATGGGAGACGCGGACTATTGCAAAGGGAGGCGCGAACAGTCCAAAATGTTTATTTACTCTTTAAAACGTGTCTTTATTACTATATGAAATAAAGGATGGGGAGGCGCGAAGATATTGTTTTCTTCAAAGGAAGGCGCAGTAACAGAAAGGTTGGAAGCCACTGCCGTAAAGCATAGCGTAAAGATTTGGACTACGTTATAGGGGACTAGGCATCCATAAGAAATTTGAGGTTAGGTATTTTCAATCGTGTTTTGTGATTGAACTACATCGAAATATTTTACCATTTTTATATATTATACATATTTTATAGAATACGTCTAGCGAAGTCAATAAACAAACAGCTACTGACAAACATTATTTCAATTTACGTTTATAAAATATGTATTTATGAAAAAATTACTTTGAAAATTTTGCCTTTTGTAAAAAAAACTACGTTATAGGGAAGACTGCCACATACGCTATATGAAACTACTCTATATGGAGGAACGCTATAGGAGGGTTTAATGTACATATCGACTGTGGAAAGGAAAAATAACGTAATCCTCAATTTTCCAAAACAGGTTTTTTTCGATAATCACAATGTATACAACTTGACACATATTACATCAAAAGGATGGAAGCTGAAAATGCCGAATTAGTATCTAAATTTAGCTTTTAATTTTGAAAAAGAAAGGCTTGTGAAAATTGCAACCAAGAAAAAGGACCTAAAAAAGGTTTTTAAAAAAATATTAGGTTATTTCAATAAAAACCCAGTTTATCGGTCACTGTGCACTTCAGGGTTGTGTATACACCCATACCTCGCTTAACGGCCTAGATACGTTCCACAAAACTTGGCCGCAGAGAGAAAAGCCGTATAAGTATCTAAATTAAGCTTTTAAGTTTGAAAAAGATGACGTTGTAAAAAATTTAAAACCAAGAAAAAACACTAAAATAAAGGTTTTTCCGAGACAATTTCTTTCATTAATATTAGGTTATGTCAATTTAACAACAGTTTAGAAGTATCCGTGCACTTCAAGGTTGTGTATAATTCATAATTTGCATATGTCACAAAATCATCAAAACACGTTTTAAGTCCTTTTTCCTTTCCACAGTCGATATGTACTTATATTCTTTATTGACTTTATACATTTCATAAACTACAAACACAATTTCTAGTTGGTTGAAAATCCCTCCAATTTGTCAAGAGTTGCAGTCTTTTTCCGTTGTCGAGAATTAGATCTTCTTAATTTAACTTTGGCATTTAAGTGATCCTACTTTCTTATGGGCGAGTGGGCGCTTTCATAATGCGTTTCTGGCAAACTGACTTGTTCAACAATCTAGCAAACTAGTGAAACGCATCTGTTCAAGTGTTTGACACCTCTAGTATAGAGTTATTGAATTTATTTTTTTGTGTTCTCTGTGTAAACCTACAATAACAAAGTTTCTCAAATTAATTATATCATCCACATTTGTTTCGATACGAATCATTGTTTTTCTAAAATAAATAAACAAATACTGATTTCAACATTGGACTAATGGCCATAACATAAATAAATTATATTGTTTATCGATAGTCGTTTGCTAATAATAATAATCTTTTAATTGGTCTTTTATTTTATTCATGTTTTGATTCGTATTTTTTGTCAGATATATAAATACCGATAAAATCTAGGAGGATTATAAATATTTTATACACCATTATATATATTTCCTCTTCCCGTTATTTTATTATTCGAATTAGAGCAATATAAAAAAACTTCATTGAGATTTTTTTTAAAAGTACATAACAAACAAACAGAAATCGTGGACATGAATTGTTTGTTCTCCCAAGGTGTAGAACCAGCCTGCCAATGGGGATGCCACTGGGGAGAGCTTTAACGGTGTTCAATAATATTGCTTCGGATGTCGACATATTCCACGTAGACATGGGTGAGTTCCGACGAATACTATTTTTTATGTATTAAAGTAGAGTTCGTCGGATCTTACTCAGTTGACTTCCTTGCCACTTTTTTTTTACTGCTTTTAATATTAAATTATACTATTTTTTTTTCTCCATTGTAAAAGTTTTAAATTTATAATTTGTCAACCTTATACAATGTTAATTAAATAAATAAATAAATAAAACAGTTTTAAAATATAAATTTTAGTTATGTTATGACATATAAATTATACTAAATATTATAAAGTAACTTACATAATGTTTCGAGATATTTTATTTCTTTTCTTAGTCGGTATATAAAAACGAAATAAAAACGTCCAATAAAAGTTATATTAAATTTTATTATAATTTTACCAAAATACCTGTAATATTGTATAATTTAACCATTGTCAAAGCTAAACATTCAAGAAAATATAATAAGAATAAATTAAAACAAATAACAGAATCAATAAACCATATTCGATATTAAGCATAAATGTACACTTATACCTCGTTTTACCCGGTTGATTTGTTCCTTAATTTCCTTGAACTCCTGAAATTTGAAACCGAGCAAAATTTAGTCCAATGCTTAAATCGAAAATTACAATTTATTATATCCCTGTTTTTAATGTACTAAAATAATTATAAACAGTATTATATCAATTATACATAATTAATTCATTTACACATAATAGATGTAAATTTAAATCGTTCAAACTATGTACGTTCACAAATTTTGTCACTTACGAACCGAGTTTCGCCTTTCGGTATCTTAAGGCGTTCAAGTGCACGAATGGACATGAAATGACGTTTAGTAAATCGTGTGTATATAAGAAATAAATGTATCAGTAAGTTAAAAGGGCGGCATGTATTAAATTTACAGATAATTTGATTTAAATGATAATCAATGAGCTGGGGAAATATTTACTTAGAAAATAGTCTTTGTAGGTTTTTGAAATTATTTTTTTTAATGTTAAATGTTCAGAAAAAAAAACTTGGTACAATATCGTGACTTTTTTAATTATCAATAATACGTAAATCTCATTATATTTGAATAGTGTTAAAACGAAACATTATCGTTTATACAAAATAAATGATTGTAAGAATTGAGCAGTGTAAATCTAGGGTGCTATATATGTAATGTAGGTACTTGATTTTCAAATCAAATTATTATAAGTGTGACTGACATTTTTTTCCCGTCAACAGAACAGAATTTTGGAATACCCTTTTCAAAGCAGGTTTCTGTATTAGCATCAATTCCACATGTCTAAATTTGTCCCGACAGTGTTGATTCTTCCCAGGGCGGTCATGAGTCATGACGCTGCAATATGTCTCCAAGAAGACTTTGTAAAGTTGACGTAGTTGATTAGCTACAGCGGCCTAATACAAATAATTATGCAACAAGAACCAGGTTCTCGAAGTTATGACCAACATTTGGCATGAGTAAATACACCTTTCTGTAGAGATTGCAAGAGTGATGTTGACAGTTATAACTCTTCTTGCTATGTATTGTTTACTGAAACTATTCATGGAGGTTTGGCTTGGTCCGATGCAGAGCTGCACGTCTTTTATCTACTTATAACTTGACTGTGATAACAAGTTAAGTAAATATTTAACATAGTTAAAGCAATTAAAAATTTGCTTTTCATGTGAATCTTCCAAAAAGTATTTTTTTCTATAAATTGTTTAAAAATTTAAGCCGATCGTTGGATAATAAAAAATAAACAGAGGTCTTCAAACTTGTGTCAACTTCCAACAAAAAAAGCTAAATTTTAAAAAGTACTGATGTCTTACAACAATATTTTATATTATAGCGCTATAAATATTGTTTGATCGATGTCTATTCGAAGGCATGGGTGTTTTTAATGTCTAAAAAATCCCTCCCACCCTAAAATCCTAAAATAACGGGGCGTAGCGAAAGCGATTAATTAAAATCCAGTCCTGCCCAAGCCCCTTGTAGCTTTATCCCTCTCAAAAAAGAGAGATTGCGCAACTGAGTAACAAACAGTTCTCGTAGAAAATAAAATAAATGTATGTTGAGATAATTCCATTAGGAGGACGCTCCACATTACGAGGGGACATGCATTAAAAAAATCTATTATTTTAACATAAGTATTTGCTTATTGCAGGAATGTTTAAATCTAAACTAAAATTTAAATCACATCTAACGTTACCAGAAACTCATATGTTACAAAGCGGCGTAGCCACCTCAAAGCAGAGCAACGAAAATAAGGGCTCAATTTCCTACATACCCGATATAACAAAATAAGTGTTCTTGCGTAACGTTTGCATGATGGTCCCAAATTTCTAACTACGCCGCTGTGTAAGTAATACTTATACATGTTTTAATTCATGTCCGCTCCCAATGTGGAGCATATGACCTCTTAGTGAAGGTATCTCATCAGTAGTTTTTCTACAAAAACTGTTTGTTACTCAGTCGCTCAACCTCACGTTTTTCAATGTGAGTATTAGGGAAAGAAGGATAAGGCTAGAAAAAGACTAGTGGTTTAGCTAACCCAGTTATAAAACGAACATAAGGATGTGAGGAGAGGAAATGATGTGAATTAACATCACAAACACCCAGTCTTCGATCACAACTTTGAATTGAATAGTTCTCAAATTCACTGTGATCTTACCGGGAATCGAACTCAGATCCGAGTGATCGGTAGAGCAAGCTCTAACCAACTGGGCCACAGCAGGCGACATATATATAGTATAAGTAAATATAGAAATTAGTAATTATCTTGTGACCATAGTTCCCACTGGTCTAGACGCAATTATCCTATTATTACACCACATTAGGGCATCCAATCCCGGGATCCCGTTCAATTTTCTGATCCCGAAATTCCGGGATTGAGATGGCCGCGATCCCGGGATTTCGGGATTGAGAAATTTTGAGCAAATTCTCGAAATTTACACGAAATTGGCAAATTGAAGATTTAAAATTCGTCCGTGAGCTAAAAAAGAAAACGAGTTTTCGTGAGATTCTGGGAAAAAGTATACCAAATCGGAGATTTCAAATTCCTCGGTGAGCTAAAAAAAAAAAACGAGTTTCCGTGAGATTCCGGGAAAAAGTATAGATTCGGGATTGGATACCCTACACCACATAGTTTCATTATTATGATTCAAATATTTATATACACACTAAAAATAGAATCATAAGATATTTTTATCTCACTTGTGGTCGATGACATTTCTCATTGACTAACCGACATTTAATAATATTTATAATATGACAAGCATTACAATTCAGACATTTTCATTATCTGCGGTTTTAATGAAGTCAACTCGATTGTTCACAGCGACGAATGCAAATTACAAGCGATCCTTAAGGAATGGGACTCGAAATATTGAATTTTATGAGACTCATCGATCTCCCAATTTCGATTACAGAGATACGTGACATTTCTACCAATTATTTGTCGGTACGCACTAAGGAATCACTTTAATAAAAGCCGCACTTTTAAATGTCAGTTGAAAAACAATAGAGGGATGTTCGAGTTCATTGAATTTTTTGAATGATGTCACGACTTTTAAAGTAAATTTCCAACATGTTATCGAAAATGAAAAAGAATCATATTTTGTTTTGTGATATCAAACAATATTACTTCGCCCCGGCGGTGGGCTGCCAATACGTTAACAAGGGGCTCGCTTAACCCTCCAGAGACGAGAGCTTTTTTCCGATAAAAAAAATATTTTCTAAGCCATATTGAAGTCACGGATAACTTTTATTCCTATCCAAAATTAAAAAAAAAAAAACGCAAAGTCGTATAGAAACCCCGCATGACTATAAGGTCATGCTCATCTTTTTATTACCGTGTAATATTGAGTACGGACAGTAGTAAGGACAAAAGTGACCGTATTTTTTTTAAAAATGTGTGATTTTTTTAAAAATATTTACAATTTGACCTCTTTAGATCAACATAATTTCAAAACAAATATATTAGCAAAATAACTGTAAATAATTTTATGTTTTTATAAAAAAATATCTAACAGTTTCAAAAATTAAATTTAAAAAAAACGGAAATTCAAAAAATCACATGTGCTTTTGGAGACCGTTCCTGTTCCCACGGCTGATGAATTACTGTAGTCCGTACCCTTCTTAACCAAATATGAGCGAAAGCAACGGTATTCAGGTAGAAAAAGTATGAATAGTGAGATCAATAGACAACGGTGTTTTGTGTGACCATATGGTGACGCTCGTCCTTGGAGGGTGAATCTCAAAGAAATTTTCGGTGTTCTGGAGGAGTGAATTTTTTTATCACTCCTATGCAATTATACGCAATGCTTAATAAGCAATCGATTGTTTGCATACACTTATAAAATGGAAAAATATGCAATTTACCGTTAAATTATCAATGTAAATGACTAAAATTGTACTACTGTGTATACTGACTGAATCTGTCAAGTGAAGTCAGAAATTTCAGTTATATACTAATTTGATCTGAGAATATTGTTTTCTCTTTAATTAACAAGTGGCTCGCCGGTTTTAGTAAAATAAACAAAAGGCTCGCGCGAGCGCCTCCGAGCCCCCTCCAGCCCACCACTGCTTCGCCTTCTTAATTATTTTTATACTTTACGATAAAATGTTCAAAACTATGTGTTTTTATTTTCACAAAAAATATAAAATTACATACGCAAACGTATTGAAAATATAAGACAATACGCCGAAAACAATATATTTATATATCACGGCTTAATACTTTTAAAAAAGCTGAGAAAAATCCTTATTTTCGACACTAAAAAAATTAATACCGGTTACGTTATTGTAATAAAACTGCACAACGATGTGAATGTGTTTGAGTTTTTCTTTTAACTAAAAATATGCGATATAAATGAAAATATTTAAAATTGAATATAATCATCGGTAAAAAAAAATATGTCTGTAAACTTCGTATAAAAGTTTTATATGAATCGCCAACCTTCGATAATAGACGCCAAGGGAATAGATTTTAATTTTAATTTTCTGTTGTATATTTATTTTTACCATGTCCGATCCCAATGTGGAGCATATGGAATCCTAATGGAGTTTATCTCAATAGAAGCGTTTCTACGAGCTTGTTACTCAGTTGCTCAACCTCTCTTTTTCCATAGAGAGTAAGAATAGAAGGAAAAGGCTTGAACAGGCCTATAGGTTAGATAATCGCTCTCGATATGCCCCGTTCATAGGATAGGATGGGTGGGAGGTGGGAATTCAAGACATCACATTCATCCATGGCTTTAAACAGAATTTATAAATCGATTGAAAAATAAATTTATAAAACTGCCCGTACCGGGATTCGAACCCGTGACCTCCGTAGCGGTAGCCAACGACATTGACCACTCGACCACACAGGCGGCATATATATATCGACTGTGGAAAAGAAAAAGGACGTAACCCACACATATCAAATTTTACAGGAGGCGCTAAAAACGTGTTTTGATGATTTTGTGACATATGCAAATTATGAATTTTACACAACCTTGAAGTGCACGGATACTTCTAAACTGGTGTTTAATTGACATAACCTAATATTAATTGAAGAAATTGTGTCGGAAAAACCTTTATTTCAGTGTTTTTTCTTGGCTTTAATTTTTTACAAGGTCATCTTTTTCAAACTTAAAAGCTAAATTTAGATACTTATTCGGCATTGTCAGTTTCCATCCTTTTGATAGAATGAGTGTCAAGTTGTAAACATTGTGAATATCGAAAAAACTGTTTTGGAAAATTGAGGGTTACGTCCTTTTTCCTTTCCACAGTCGATATAATATTTTAATTCACTGTGCCCTCGTCAACATGAAAGCATTGAATATTATTTTTTCCACATTCATAACACACATATTAAATTTATGAAGATTATTTCATGTAATGCTATGAGCACAATAAGATTTCTCGTATTTTGTTATTCAATGCAAGGATTCTACAGAATCTCTAATTTACAGTTTGTACATTGCATAAAAAAATGTTTTCTATATGTCGTATGATATTGTACGTAAGAAAAGCGTTAAATTAAATTGCATTAATTAAGTTGTAAAATTCACACGCTCTGTATTTGAAGTGCTTCAGAACCACCCCGGTAAAAACACTATCACGACCTTTAGATCTCAAAATACAAATTCCTCGAACAATTGCGGTACGCGTGTGGTCAGAATGCAATAACTCCGCGCCATAAGACGCCGCTCCAGTCTTAAAAAATAAATTAAGCCCTGGAATTCCGGATGCCAGCCGGTAATCATAAATTTCCCTAATAACGTAGATCAATTTAAAATGTTGGCAACACCGCGCTGGAGACTTTCACGATCCGTGACAATTGACACATACTTGAGAATGTTCTCAGGTTGGGAATTTTAGTTGCCATCGTTGAAAAAAGCTCTCCTGTTATAATGTAGACGGTTGAAATTTGTGTGTTTAACTTTTACCGAACAAAAAAACAACAAACGATGCAAGATTAACTGCCCCGTTGAAACATAAATTCGTCAGAAAGTAAAGATGTCATCGAATGACTGTACTGGTAGCAAATGAATTAAAAACGAATACATTTTTATGTATTATTTACAGGAATAACTTCCTGTTAAAGATTGTATAAATATTATGATGGGGTGATATGGAAGTTTACGATCATCTTTTCCAGTCAATATGTTATTTCGTTTGAAACTAAACTGACCAATTAACACTCTTCATTATTGATGATTGAGTTCAGAGAATCTTGTCCTGCTAGAAAGTATTTAACGACGAATAAACCAAAATTGGCTTCACAATTTGTGGAATAAGTAAGTTGTCCATATTATTTTTTTATATTAATCTTCCGATAGTTTGTCTGGAGATGTTTCCCAAGGAGGCGAAACATGTGTGACAATTTGTTACACAACCTGTGAAATATACGAGTTTTAAAATGTATATTAATTAATAACATTCGTACTTAAATAGATTATTTTATTAACGCATACAAAGATCAGTAACTCACACCAAGCTCTACGACAGAAGGCGAAGTTACCAACCAATGTGTTAATGCAAACTATCCTACCGGTGCGTATTTTCGTGATTGCGAAAATACAGCAAAAGTTTAAAGACGTTAAGCTGACAATGAAAAGCTGCTAAATCCGCTTACCCAGGCAAAGTGTAATATAAATTCATATAATTTATTCATACCTCATACGCTTCGGTACATGTACTCAATTTTGAAATTAAATTTGCAATGAAATCAGTCTTGCATCCAAACTAATCGCGTTAAGCGCATAAAGTCACGCCTTTATGATTACAGCTTTGATGTCAATTAAATTAGAGCTTCTTCAATGATTTGCTCAATGTGGCCAAATAACTGAGTAACACCAGATATGCCCAAAATATCACGTGGCGAATAATTTATAATAAATCACAATTTCGACACCCATTAAAATGTATTTATTATTTTTTTTAATGTGAATAACACTTAAAAAATAAAACACATCTGATCATTTTATAATGCATGTCATGCGCGAAATCGGTCCTGATAATATGAAATAAAAGTGGAATCAGTATAAAATAGTGTTTCATTTTTTTTAAAATATAATAACGTATATGAACTAACGATTACTAGTGCTCCAAATGGTTACTCATTAGCTTAAACTGTATTTTTCAAAGTGAGTATGGATAGAAAGAAATATTACGCTAGATCAGGACTAGTGGTTAGCTAATAGCTACTGCGTATCCGTTATTTGAAGATTGGAAGGTTTGGAGGGCAGTTTTAGACATCACAATCACCTATGCATTCGAACAGAAATCGAGTAAAAAAAATGCTGTTCATAATGGGAATTGGACCCGTGATCTCCGTCACAGAAGGCAACGACTACGACCACAGCGCCACGGACCCGACATGGCATAATATACCAACGAAGAAAATCGGTTAATCAATATCTTCGATTGCTTCATTTATACTGAAAATGAAATCTGTTTAATTTTTTAATATTAAGCTCAAATTATGATTTTTGAATTTGAAAGGTTGTCTGACAAATACACAAATATACCTAGGGAGTAGCTTTCGGCAGGCGTAGGTGTTTCGCGAAACTTTCGAGTGATTTATCGGCTCATACTCGTGTTTATCTATGGAGATTAAGTGGAAAGATTCCGAGCTTTTGTGATATATGTCAGATTTATTCTGACTGGACTTCCCCCAGCACCAGTCGCTTTCAATTTATTTTCCCTTCGCCAATATACGCTGAAGATCGGAGTCATTTAACAGGACGTGTCGACAGCGCTATTTATAAACAGAATGCAAAGGCGATGTAACAAATTACATTACATCGTAAAATTGATTTTAAAAAAGGATTTATCTAAAAATATGTTTAGTTTTTTTAACATATCAGCTTCCAAGTGAAGAATATGGACACCTATCAGAGACATTGCTTTCTAATCAGTCACTCAAAGAACATCCAATTCCGGAATCTTTGTGTGATTCCGGGACTTGATAATTAACCATAATTTCGTGTTACCATTTATTTAAATATCCCTAGTTAAAATTAAAATAAAAATTGTATTAAAATACAAAAAATAAATAGCATTACGGCTAACGACCAAGGTGACAGATTTTTAATTTTCAAGCCATACTTGCTTGACATCAATTCTAAAAAATATATCAATTATTAACAAGCACCCGTGACTAAAATATCAAATAAAATTGTTTTTTTAACCCCCCTTACAAAAGAATTGATTGCATATACGATATATAAAAAAAAAACAATCAAAACGTCTGCTCTTGTATACGCCTGCTACACAACATTATAGAGAGTAAGACCATAATTAATATATTATATTTATTAGGTAGGTTACACAAATAATACACAAATTTTATTGTAAAATATGTTAAATCATCAAGTATTTATATTTAAAAAAATATTTTTTACATGTTATAGTGAATCCTGTATCAGTATCTAGACGATCTCGGGATTACAGGATCGCCAAATTGGTCTGGATCTCAGGATTGGAAGCCTTAGTCACTTAGGCTCTTTTTTAAAGAGAGAAAGGATAGAAGAAGGGTACTAAATGCTAAGAAAGAAATCATAGCTCTCATAGGTTTCTAGAATTGAATGGGTCGAAATTGTAGTCACCAAAGATTTTGCTTTTGAACACAAATCCATAAATAGACTGAAAAACCAATTTATAACGTGTCACCACTTTCAAAATGACAAAAAAATAGTATGTTTATTTTTTTTAATTATTATATCTAAATTTGATGTTTCAACGTGCTACTATTTAATTTTAAACACTTTTTTTGTTAAAATTGTTCGTGAATATTTATTGAGACTGTTCTTTGAAGTTTCGTTAAAAAAATGTTTGACTGCACTAACGATCGTCGCCCGAACAGATCGACGATCTGTATGCTGTAGAAATCTTGTTAGGTGCTGAGAGGACAGTTAGTTGCAGGAGATTTAGGAAAGTGTTGTCTGTGTTTGTCGTACTCCGCATTGGAGTGAATCGTTTAAAGAAGAAATTGATCATAGATATCCAGCAGAAAGAGAATTTCGTACGCAATTAAAAACAATAATATTACATAGAAATGTAATGCAAAATACCTCGAAGTCAAAAGCGGTAAAGCGATGGATCATATCATATCAAGTATGTGATGTTATGCGATATAATTTCCATATTATTAATTATGCTAAAAGTAATCGGTATATAAGTTACGAAGTTATGGATCCATTTGTTAATCTTATTTCTTAGCACAACATTTTGCGGTGTGAACAACTAGCTGTAAGAGATTATTTCCGATAGGATAATTTTCAGGCAGACATTTTAATTAACTATTGCATAAATCAGGCTTTTAGATGACAAGGTTTCTTGTGTAGGTAATAAATAGGCAACTAATATGTGATGATTTGTTAATGGGGATAGTTTAAGCTGCGAGAAGCTTTCGAGGAAAAGCTATCTTACTTGCAGAAAGCCTACTAGTTTGTAATTATTTTGAGTGGTAAGCATTGAAAGAGAATTTACATACAATTGGAGTAAAGAAAACTTTCGAATGATTAATTATAAAGCAGGAAAGCTAGACGCAGAATATATTTGAGATGGATAATACTCGAAGAAGAAAACATACAGTCAAAACTGAAACATTTTTTTAAAGCTCCGAATTTTTAGCATAAACGGAATTTTTATAAAGCATACCAAGAGAATTTGTTGAACGAGAAATTATTGATAAGCGATCGCTTTACTCACCGTTTACCTTTTTAATATCATCTATTTTGCATATTTTGGATTGCCAACATTATTTTGGTACAAATTATTATTATTACTTAAAAACAAATATTAACTAGACCAGTATTTTTAAATGTAAAAATCGAACAAGATATCAAATGATATATATAATAATTCACATTTTATTTTCAATCTGAAATTATGCGGAAAATTTCATTTTCAAACAACTGAATAATATGTTATTATAAATGACGTATAAAATATTGATTGAATACTATTTTGACGTGAATATGTCTTTAAAATTGCTTCCATAGGGAGGCAATCCAAAAAAACGAATGATAACAAAATCGGGGGATACAGTTTGGTGTTGCAGCTTTATATCTATCATCGCTATTCAAAATTCAATTGCACCACTGCATAGCTAAAAAATCAAAGAATTTATTGCATTATGTAAAGACTGTGATACATCGCGCGGGGCGGAGGGGGAAGCGCCGCCATTTTGAGGTCATTTTGATGCGTATCGAGATTTATATTTACTATAACTTTTGACTCAGAGAAGTTACGATGTTCGTTCAAGTTTTAATCGTTAGCTCTCGACAACATCTATCGATTATAGATAAAACATTGGTGTAATATTTCAACTGTGACTATAATTAGGAGTTAAAATATAGAAAAATATGTAATGTCAGGCTATACGCGTCAAAAAGCCAAATTGAAATACAGAGATCGTATACGGTTGGAAAGGGCTTTTCAAGAGCATTCGAATGGTACCATTAAAACACCATATTACCGCGTCAAGCAGTGCCGGGAAAGTAAAAATGGGGCGTAATATCACCTATTACGAGACGTATTCACGTACAACACACGGCCGTGTCCATGACACAGCCACACCCCATTTTTTGGTAGGATATCTATATAATAAGGAAAAAAATAAAAAAGTATTAAGTTGCTCATGTAATACGCAATATTGTGCATGGCCATTTTGACATCACGCCATCGTTAGAAATTATATAAAGCTAATAAACAGCTTGTTACGGTTACTTTAATGTGCAGCTTAACAACTGAGCACCAAAACGTCAAAAATATGAACGAGGAGCGACGGGTGCAAAGTGGCTCCAGACAAATTTGCATTCCATTTAATGAGGTATCATTGAAGATTACAATAAATATTCGATAGTTATTATTTGTATTTAGCGAGTGGTTGAAATAAAAGAATTTTTCAATGTGAATGCATCCCGCCAGGAACTCGAAGCTTTATCAATGGAATTTTAAATTAACTAAGTAAAAGAAATACTGAACATATATTTAGTTTAAAAGGTTTAATCCACAACATTAGTAGAATAGCATTTGACACACTTTAATGTGTTGAAAAATAAACAAATCAGTATCCAAAGCTCGCTTTTATACGTCTTGCTATCCATTCTGACTTCTGAGTACATAGTATATATTATGTATACGCTCAAGTTTTATCCAGTATACTGACGCTTCTAAAAGTCAAGTGTATAATACACACGCTGGATAGCTCTCTACTTTTCAACGTTGGAAATAAAATCATTTAGTTCCAGCTAGGTCTACACTGTATACGTAAGTATTGCTTAAGCCTTGCTAAAAATAACAAAAGATAAGTCTTCATCATCATAAGACCCACAACTCTCAGAGTATGTTAGTTATGCCTTAAGTGTTTACATTATACTATTATAGACTTTAGGGAAATAAATTCATTCATATTATCGTGCATATTTAACAGATTTGCACAATAATCGTTTTTTTTTATCACATCCGCTCCTAATGAATGAAACATCGTAACTCTTCGGCCTCTGGCCCAAATCAGTTGAAACTTATTTTTGAAGAATTGCATTTTTTCTTAAGAACTCCTAAGAATCGCTATTCAAAATTTCTATATCAAATCAAATAAAAGCTTTTGCAATTGTTTGAAAGACTATAATTATTTAACAGTTTAACGACCGCACGTTTTTTTTTATAAAATTTTACCAGGCAAAATAAAATTTTGCGAAAAATTCGCAAACATTTTACTAAGTTCACTATTATTTGTAAGCAAATTGAGACATCTTTACAAAATTCAATTTTCTTAGCTTCCAGATACTTCGCCTATACGCATATATGTGTCCGCCGGCCAGCAACCTTTGTTTTTCAAAGACTCAAATACGCGTCCACGGTCGTTAAGCTGTTTTAATTTGTTTATGGTATTGAGTAAGAATATTATTACTCTATTCACGTCCTGATTTCAGAATTTAATTAAGAGTGTTTCTTGGAGATGTGCAAACATCAAAGACATTCCTGGCTTTAAATACGAATTAATTTATCGATTTAAAATCAATATCTAAACCAAGGGTTGCCAAGCGGTGGGGGATTCCCCCCTGGGTGAGAATTTCAGAGTTCCAAGGGGAGGAGAGGAATCGTTATTTTTTAAAGATATTATTTTAAATGCAACATGACATGTTCATCAATTATTATTCGTAAAATCACTCTACATTCACATGGGCGATATTTTTGAATACACGATTATTCTATTGAAGATGTTTTGTTCATTGCAATATGCTTTAGTAATTTCAGTCAGTGGTTAATAAAAAAATAAATACATACATAAATACATATTAAAGAAGAGTTTGAACACCATGTATATTATTTTGAATAGCTCTATTTCGAGTTAGACTATCTTGGAAAAAGAGGAGGGGAATTATATTCTGAAACACCATTGGTGAAAGGAAGGAATGGAGTGAATAAGGTCGGGAGCCCCTGATCAAAACGTTTCTATTCCGAGATTCGAACACGTGACACCTCTACCTCGTAAGATGAAAGCTAAAGAGTATTGACCACTTGGTTACGTGGATAGACTTCATGGTAATATGAAGAATTGTGCACAAGTTCGTCTTCCTAGTTTGGTCAGTAGGAATCATAAGCAACTGCCATATAGCTGCAGTTAATATTATTGACATGTTTACTTACTTACTTTGTTTTAAATGCCTGTGACCACTGCTGGAATTATAAATCATCCAAATACTGACTAACCTCACTCCGAAAAAAAACATCAGGAGAACATACCTGGAAAGAAAAATAAATACAATATTAGTATAAACAGAAGTTTTTTTTTTACGAAATACATATTTGAAAATACAAGTAACTTTTTCTTTATCAGTTGAAAATGATTTTGATGACCAAACCCGGTTTTGATCCCAATGAAATAATTGCAGAATAACTACAAAAGAGTGTGTTTTTATATAATATTTTTCCACCATGTATTATTGACAGTGAACACCTTAAAAGTGTTTCTTTTATTATAAACTAATTTCTTTTAGTATGTTTCCCCATAGTAAATAAGTATACTAACGGTGATATTTTCAAAATAGATATAACTCATATTTTCGAGTACATTCAATTATCAAGGAATTAGAAACGAATCAGACAATCTTGCGTAAAAAATGCCTGCTAAAGATGCAAATAACATAATCGTACTTATTCATACAAGAAGAATAATCAATATATCGACTTTAATTAATTGTTATAATAAACAAAGCTGTCCGAATTCATTTTAAGTAATAAATAAGATTACAACGTGGTTGTGGTTTGAGAAACATATTTAGACTTCGGACAAAATTAGTGGAATACCAAAGAAAAACAATTACTTATTTGAAATTGGTTACAAAGCTTACGATATCTGTCAAATCTGTTACTTTATACTACCGTGTATATAGTCCAAGAACGATAAAAATACACTTTCAAGTTAAATGGAATGGGAGACTGTAGTGCCTGAAAGTAGAGCGATCCCATACTCAACCTCACTTATCATCTCTTTTATGACAGTTTGTAAGAGTATGTATTTACCTCAAAAACTAAACATCGTTCAGAGTAGGGTTTGCATTAACGGTTAACCGGTAAAATTTACTATCGGTTATTGCATCGCTAATTAAGAACAGATACAGGCACATTATAACGTAAGATTATTGCTGGTATGACTCCGAAATGTGAAGTTTTGTTTTTTAACTGAAGAAAAATTGAAACACGCACTGTAATCGTTACTGGACTTTTGCTACCAATCACCAAAGCAACCACACACTGCAGCTATATTATAAGTTTATTGTAAGAACTTACGTATTTGGATATATATTCTTTATTGTTTTTGTATCGTTATTCTTGTTTAGTTGCATAACACATTTTTGAATATACTACAAATAAAATGAAGGATAACCAACTATTATATGGGCCCATTAGAGAAGCCAAGTGGAATTTTAGAAAAAAAAGTTAGATGCTTTGTAATATTCTACACGTCTTAAAGTACCGTAAAAGTGAAGTAACCTGATATAATACACATTGCAATAATGTGATCTCCGTAAAAAAAAAATATGCAATATGCAAAACACCAAATAAAGACGTGATTGTACTTTAAGTCGAAAACAAAGTTTTACCATTTTATTAGTTGCCTCACTTCACCTCTAGAGCAGTGTTTCTCATGTGCGGCTACCAGAGGATTTTGCTGCGGCCATCAACAGTTTAATTTTTTCAGTTAGGTAAATGCAACTGCTATTTTTATCACATTTGGTGTGGCCACGCCACGAGGCATTTCCATAGGACCGCTAATATAATATTGAATCAGAATGCTATTTTTTATTTGAGGGACAAATAAGTACAAATTTTAGGATAAGTCTTAATTAAAAACGAAAGAATTAATTTCTTTTATCAGAGCGTATTTTGATTCTTAAAATAATCATACCCGACAAAATAATATTTTTTATAAATTCAATTGTTTTGTCACTTCATGAAAATTTAATTAAGATTGTATATCATGTGTATTCAAATTGTTTTGATTTATGCAATGTATTTATTAAATACATCAATGTGTGAATAGATGATCCAATAAGAAGATAAAAGTATTAAATTCCTGCCAAATCAACAAAGCTTGACGTGACATGTAAGTAATTATTTAATTACCCATTATCATATATCAGAAATTATTTCCGTTCCAATAAGGGGCCCAAAATTTAAGTAAAAAGTGATCACATACGTACTGGCTTTTTTTCACCTAGCGATAAACCGGTAATGGGTGGAATTATTTACTGTTTACCGGTCATTGCAAACCCTAGTTCACAGCTTTGGCTGATATGCATTTAAGACACCACTTCTTGGCTTATTATGTGTAAGTATGTAGGTCAACAAACTATCTCCATATAACCAACGATATTACCCCGAATATAACACAATGTACCTGAAATATTAGTGGATATAAATAGAGTTCCCTCACTCTCACGTGCCAAATTCAAATGGTGAACAAACATTACATTTTTTGTCGACTTTTATTAAACTTTGATTGCAGTAAGCTTTGTAACAACCACTAAATTAAATATACATTTCATATAAAATTTTGCGAATATATGTACTCTCACAGGCATATAAAATAAAACAATTTAAATATGAGTTGCCCCCCGCATCGTACTCTATTTATAGCAATGCGTCTGATGTGTTTTACTGATAGAACAGCTTAACAGATGTTGAGTGATTCTCGTTGAGTCATATTGGCGACTCAGTTAATTTCTTAATGTCAGAGTGCGCTAAGTCATGCAATTTTGAGTATAACCATCGAAAGCTAAATCAATCAGAATTATTGTTTAACACTATGCTAATGAATCATTGTTTTGTAATTCACATTAATTACACAACTTGTTTGTATTATATCTTATACAAAGCTACATTGATTTTTTCAGTAGAATATCTACTCAAAAGTAGCCATGAATTTCGAAGCATTGACTGAAATTAGTATAAAAAAAGAATGTGAAAAAATCATACGACATTTCGTTCTAAAAATTCTGTTTCGTTTTGCGACTATTTCAAGCAGTGTTCTTTAGCAAAGAGGTTGTTTATTCTCTAAAAAAAGGAAGAATTTTACTATTTCAATCTTTAAATTTTTAAATTTTCTAGTGGTAATTTTATTATAGGCGGTAGTTTTAATAAGGTTAACAAATAGATGTAATAATTTTCAACTGGTCGTTACCAATTGGTTATTCTTTCTTAAATTGATGTAAAATTCAAATCAACAACAACAAGAACCTCACAGCATCACAATCTGGTCAAAAAACGAATCCTTACCGAATTTGTGTAGTTTATATGATAATTCAGGTGGCTCCGAGTGGCTTTTTAATGGAAGTAAAATTGTTTCGTTACGCCGTAAAAAAATCAATCAGACATAGTACGAAAGAAAGCAGAGCACCTCTCCTCGGGGCGTAATAATGCCGTTTGAAAATAATTTAACATTGAAGCGCTTCTTTCCTCGGCGGAATCATAAAAAAAGGAAAAATCCCCTTCGCTAAGTATCTTATAAAGGAAGAAAATATGAGTAGTATTTTACAACAAACTTGCCAGTGTTGCCACCTCCATGAGGAATAATGGAAGGAGAGAAAAAAGCCTCTTTTGTTATTAAAACTTTGAGATAAACCAGAATTTAAAGCCGCTAGATATTTTCCTAACTCTTTTCAGTTAACGGAAAAATTGTTTAAGACCGAAAACTTTTTAAAAATATAACTCAATTACGCTATAATTGTGAAGGCCTGTTTTCGTTTTAATTTCGCCTTGATTGTGAAACTGTGGTGTGCGAGATATTTGGCTGAGAAGATAATGCATTCATAAATAATCATTTTAAATTTTTTAAGTAAGAACACAAAAAGTCTGACTTCTACATAATTTATCAATCATTATTTAAAAAAAATACCTGTCTGTCTCATTTTCTTTTTATCTGAGAGATAATAGAATGAAAAACAATGATATACAAAAAGCAGAATTTATAATCAAAGGTTGAAATTTATTGTACAATATTATTTCATTGCTGTATGTGAATGTATATTATTGACAGCAAAAAAATATAAATTGGCATTTACTGGAAAGAAAAACATAAAAATAAAATGTATTAAGTTTCAAAATATTTCAGCATTAAGTCATGTCCGAACGGCAATAGTTCTAATGACGACGAGATGTCAATTTTTTAAACTTTAAAACAGATATTAAATTTGAATTGTTCAAACTATGTACATTCTCACAGATTTTGTCACTAACGACCCGGGTTTCGCCTTTCGGCATCTTCAGGCGTTCAAGTGCACGGATGAACTTGAACTGACATTTCAAGTTCATCCGTGCACTTGAACGCCTGAAGATGCCGAAAGGTGAAACCCGGGTCGTTAGTGACAAAATCTGTGAGAATGTACATAGTTTGAACAATTCAAATTTAATATTGAAATTCCACCAAGCACCTTCAGTCGAAATCTTAAATTATTTAAAACAGATATTTAAATATTCTTAATATTTATAACAAACAAAAAGATTAAATGGATATTTGGGCATATTATATTTATTGAATTGTATTAAAATTGAACCCCGATCCATCGTTTTCACATTCATAATTTTTCCTCATTTTGTTTTCTGGAAAAGTGCATAAAAAACGATAAATTGGATTTTCACTGTATACACTATACAGTAATTGAAAATTGATGTTCTTCTTCAAGTACTTGTTAGTAGAGTTACGAGGTTTTTATTCCGAAACGACGATACATCATAAAAATTCATCAGTAAAATTATAACTAACTATCAATATTCAAATGCACTAGTATTATTTTAGGAAGGCACCATGTACGATAATTGAAGGTTAGACCATGGGTAAATACCATGCTGCCTTTCCAAAATAATAACACATAATTATGAATGAACCGTGAAAGCCTAAAAACGAATAAAGGTGAATTTGATATAACCGTATTTATAATTGATAGTTTACGGAAACTTTGTCTTCTGTTTTACTTATCTTGTTTTATTGCCGTGTATTTGATAAATTTATTTATAGTTTTAAGTGAATTCAAATTTTATTATTTTAAACATTAGTAAAATAATCATTTTATATGTGCCCTCGAGGGGTGAAGTGAGCCAACCAGTAGAATGGTAATACTTTTTTCTTGGGCTGTACAATCATGTTTTCATTTGGTGTTTTGGTGGATTAAATATTTCTATTTTACAGAGATTAATAATATTGTGTGCAATAAATTATAAGTGTATTAACTGAGGTTACTTTACTTTTACGATACTTTAAGACGTGCATAATATTACAACGCATCTAACTTTTTTCTAAAATACCACTTGATGATGTCATGAAAACACTTCACTCAATTTTCATGACACTTCATGATGTCATGAAAATTGTTTTATTTTACTGAATAGTTCTGTGCATTTATATAATAAACAAAACCATGAATATTTATATATAACTATGTATGATGTATCTAAAACTGTATTCAAATGGGAGTAACTTATTAAGTAGATTGTATTAAAAGTCGAAGGCTTTTGTTTTAATTGTTTTTCACTCTTGTGAAAACTGTGGCCACGATAATCCTGGACGGCTGGAGAAATAGTAAAATTAAACGTTTAAATAATAATTCAATCAAATTTTAACGAATAAGTTACATTTAATAATATTTTTGCTCCAATTGTTGTCTTAAATTTTTTTACAATCAGACAGAATAATAGAGAACAAAAAAATAACTTCAAGAGGTTATTTGAATCCATCAAAAATATAAATATATAAGCCTGCACAATTTATTATAGTTAATATGTAAATACAGTCCTTGTAATTTATCTGTCAACAAAATATAAGTATTTGGGTAAACTTATATTTCCATCGAAAAAACTTGCACGGACTGGTACTTTCTTTTCACAGAAGCTCGTGAAATTACCTATGAGTTGATTAAATAAAAGCAGATGAAATCCATGAGAAGTATCACTCGGATTACCGAATGCAATATTCGTTTTTTAGTTATTTTATACCTGACCTTACACCGTTGCTGCATGTATACAATCTGTATTCTCTATCATTTTGTGAGAGAGATTCACACAATTATGTTAATCCTGTCTGGAATTTATATGCACGCCCAGCGTTCCTATCCCCGGGAATCGAGGGAGTTTACCACATGCCTTACAACTGGTATTTGACACAATGCGCGATAGGACTTTGTTATCCTATTCAGGTCCTAAGTGAATCATGACGTTATTTGAGGATTGTCTCTTGATCTTCTTCATACAATATAAACCTGTATACTGTCACTTTTATTCTCTATATTAGTGATGATTGAACAAGCATTTACTAGACGAATCCTATAATAATAAGATAAAAGCTAGCAAAGACATTTAGTTATGTAAGAATTATGTATTATAATTGACTTTCGTCCGACTTGTATTACATGGCGTGATGCTGAAAAAGCTTACAAACTTGTTTTTTATGGAAATTAAAACTTTAATTTTAACACGTTTAAATAAATCCAAACGTGTTCAATTGTGTAATATTGTATATTTTAAAAAGTTTATGTAAGGCAAAAAGGGTAAAATTTCGATAATATTCGAGTTTGTTTTATGTGACAATTTTTTTAGAAAAATTATTATAAGGCCTTTACTTCGTCGACTGTCGCTACGAGTGTGCTGGTGAACAAAACTGGTAAAAAATGTGTTTTTTTTATTTAACAAATAACTTTTAAGGAGTAAACATTAAATTATTGATGAAAATGCATTGCATTAAAAAAAACAAAAGTTTTGCTATAGCTTGGCATATTTTAATAAATATCAGGACTGATCTTTTATTAGAAATGGGGAATAAGTTTTTTTTTTTTGTTTTTTAGATATTATGGAATTTAGTGGTTATTTTTTATAGAGCTAATTGTGATATAAAATATCTTTCGTTAGTAAGTATTATTCTGAATAAAACGGCGTATACCATACGTCTGCTTATACACAGAAGCAGTAGCGCAAATACTGCATATGCCCAACGGCAGCTGCGAATGAAACAACCAGACGTGTAACTTTATATTATTGAAACACTAAACCAGGCCTTTATTAAGCGCGGCCCGCGAAATTACAAGGTACGCCCATTTTCGCACGTTTTGATACCTCGCCTGTCAGTTGGCAGCGTCATTAAAGTAAGGATGTAAACGTCATAAAAAGGATGAGGGTAGAATATATGTCATCAGATATAATGCATCGGCCCTGCCAGAATTAAATTGACACATCCACACGGTGAAAAGACACTGTAAATATACCGATAGATAAATCCACGTATGCAAACTACATTTTTCCGTCGTTTTTCCGGTGTTTTTTTAACGAATGATTGCAACATTATGGTTATATAGACCAACTGGGAGCCGGTAAATTGCTCGAATGGAGATTGCTCGAATTACAAATTATTCGAATTGCTTGGTTATTTAAACGATTTTTCACGACTTTTTCTACGAATTTCATTTTTATCTTGTGCGACACTTGCTTAGAGAGTGAAAAATAAAAATAATTTTCGTAAGTATTTATTTTAACCGTGCTTGCTCCAAATGCGGAACATATGATCTTTTAATGGAGTTTATCACAACAGAAGTGTTTCTACGAGAACTGCTTATTAATTAGTAACTCAAACTGTTTCTATATATTTCCAGAAAACATAGAAGACTAGGGCTAAAACAGAACAAACGGACAGAACAAACGGAAACAAATTGATTATCTTATTATTCGAGCAATTTACCGGGAACCAGACCAACTATAAAGTATCACAATACGAATGTTCGTTTTCTAGATTTATTTTTAACAGTTCAAAAGTCACTGTTTTTTTTTAACCAGTAGTAAACAACAGCGTTTCTCAATTGGGCAATGGATTTAACAAAGTTTTAACAAGCTTTTTTGAAAGTAAGATTTTCTGAGGATGCCTCTGAAAGAGGCAAAACGCGTATCACAGTTTGTAGCACAATACGTGGAATAATCAGTGGTGGATTATCCTATAAGCGTATGAGGCGCGCGCTTGGGGCCTCTGAATCTTAGGGCCTCAAAAATGGTTTATATTATATTACCCATATATATTTTGTTATGATTTTTATATATTTTACATGGATTTTTTGACGTCCTTATGTTATCCAAAAAACAGGGCCTCCAAATTTTATTGCGCCTGGGGCCTCTCTTGTGCTTAATCCGCCACTGGGAATAATCTAAGTTATTTTATATTTTATATCAAAATGAATTTCTACAAAGTTACCGCCGAATCAATCGAAAGTATAAAGTTTAAACAATCAAAAAATATGTCAAATATAAATAGGTTTGCTTATATACCAGGGCTGTGGAAAAACTTATGTTGTGATAAAGTTTATTAGCAGTCCATATGCTTTACATTGGAAACGGACATGGTTTTTAAAAAAATAGAAGCTACAAGCTTAAGAGACCGAATTTTGTCAGATATAATGTTAATTAAGATTAACTGTTTTATATTATATGCATAATTTATATTTTATAATTATTATAGAATCAATACATTGCAATGTTTACCTTTTTTTAATGGCGTTATTCTATGAGAAATGCCATTGTTTTCTAGAAAAATAATATTTACTGACTTAAAAATCCAAATTATAGAATTTCAGTTGACGTTTTTCAAAACGTTAAAAGTCTTATTTTGTTTGCCAGTAAAGTTGTCGTGATTTAGATTCGGAATTTTGCGTAAAAGAATAGGCCTGAAATTATTTTTAGCCATGGAACTAGCAATGACAACACCAGCTAAGCTTTTGCAGGCAAGTGTATTCGTCTTCACGGGAGAATCATTTTACACCGCGATTAAACTTTCAGTCACTTTATTCGCTCCACTCCGCCCGGTTTGTTCGTAACACCAGAGATAAGTAAACATTACTAAAGCTTGTCAAATGATGACACTTTTAATTCTTACATGAACAGATAAACATTTTAATATATCCACAACCCTGGAAACATTTTCTTCTTATGCTAAGACAACTGTCATGACAATGGCCATAGACTCAAACATTTGATCCATTAATATTAAAGAATTGATACAAACTCTAGCAGAAAAAAAACATATTTTATTTAACACAGTTATTGTATTGAACGATTTAAGATTAATCGATTTTCAAATGGAATAAGATTCAATACAACGCTTACGAATAAAAACAATTATTGGCGGTTTTTATCTCGAGAGAAACGCAACAAGAAACTTTGATTACTAAATCAAGTGATCAAAATTATAATTACCGATAAAATATGTCCCAAAAATATGAAAGAGTAATAGCTACATATGTATTGTCAGGGGAGAGGTATGATAGAATATGTTTCTTTTTTTTCTCTTACTAGCTTAATATATATCAACAATAAGATAAAACCTCGATATTTTAACATTGTTATTCACAATAATAATATAAAAAATGTTTAAAAGTACATATTTAGTTATATGAAAATGTTTAAATATTATTACATCTATTTCGAACATTGTTAGTGCTAGTTTTGGCAAAAATGGTCACAAATAATATTTTGATTGTTAACCTAGTGGTACTTGTAGAGCAGCGATACTCAACCTTCAGCCCAATCACATTTTATGTGAGGCACAAAAGAATCACAGTCACCAAATGCTTTTTCAAACATCTGGTATTGTATTATTGCCAAAATACCGAAACGAATGAGTATTTTGGATACATTTGTATTTTTGTATACTTAAATTTATGTTATGTCACTATATTATGTGGTATATTTACGTAGTGCTATTAATATGCTGCAGCCCACGTAATGTAGTAAAAACCGGCATGCGGCCCAGACGAAAAAAATCTGGTCAATTCTTGGTGATGTTATAGAGGAAAAAACACTTTTTTGGATTAATTCCGATTTTTTAAAATAAAGATCAGAACCGGTTTATCTATGATAAAGTGTATCTGTCATATGTTTTTGCGATCAACAACGGCATGCGGCCCAGACGAAAAAAAATGTAGAGTATCGCTACTGTAGAGTGTATGGTCAACGCCGCCAGTCAAGTCAAATTTGGTCAGTGAACGGCTTAAGGTTTAACAAAATTACAAATAAACAAACCAAATCATTTATTATATGTACATATTCTAATTCTATAAACATGTATTTCATTAATAACACACAGTCGATGCTACACACATTAATGTTCAACACAATGGTGGTTACAATTTTAGTAGTTTGAGTATTAAAAGGTGTAGTAAATTAAAATTAAATTAATTAAACTTTTATAACCATGTTAACAAATTATGACACGTGCTTCGCCTCATTGAGAAGCCCCTTCCTACAAACTATTGTAAGGTTATTTACGAACAAACTGATATTTGTTTTGATAGATTGTCTGAAGATGCTTTTCCCAACCGCCGAAAACATCGATGATAAAAAGTGTAGTGTGCTTAACAATTTTTTTTTTTTAGAAACTTTCCATGCAATTATTTATAAACGTATACAGATAGATATTTCTCACCAAAATATCATACATCACGCTTTCTGACTCTCGCGTACTTAATTAATAACTCATTCGCATCGGGGCATTTTTGCGAAATTTTGCAAAAAATTAGGTACTTTTGAAAAAATAGTATAACTTTAAAACTATTTGACATTCAAAAAAATAATTTGGACACCAGTTGTGCAACACTTTGTTGCATAATACTTTATATATTTTAGCCTGCTTTTATTGGCGATACTCATCTTTTGTATTTTTTAATATAGAAAATCGGGTATTTGACATAGAATTATATATTTCATCGAAAACGTATTAAATAACAAGTCAAATAAACATTTACTCCTGTTTATTTTATTTCAAAACAAAATTAGAAAACATAAAAGCCTATTATAAGCCTACAATTGCTTATATTTTGGTGGCCTATTTTTTAAAGTTTTATTTTAACTGTCTGCTGATTTTTCATCGCCGAAATCACCGAATAAAAAAAATATTTGTGCATATATTTTAATATTTTATTTTTTAAATGATGCATCAATCATTTGTTACGCCATCTGCATAGAGAATCTAAAACATTTGTCGCATTGGATGTATATATTTCAACGCGTAAGTCAGACCGGCGAAAAGACTCGTATACGAGTCATCCGTAACCAATGTGTTAACTACATTATGGATTGGGTGAACGATAAAACACACAAACAATTTATTCGGCAGCTGGTTCCAATGATAAAATAATGTCATTAGGAAAACAATAACCCTTGCTTCAAATACATTAGCGTTACATCTCCTGAGGTTTAAAAGACACACAACCCTTAAGACCAAATTACAAGAGGCGACATTTTCTTGGCTCTTTTCCACCACGACAAAATCGTGGTCAGCAATGAAGTATTCCAGCGGGAATTTTAAGGTTTATTTAAATACATATTAATATCGTTCCAAGTGTATCATTGTAAACATTATGTTATCAAGTGTATGTTTCTAATTTGACAAATAAAGCAAATAAATCATATCGAACTAAATATACAGAAAATCGTAGTCGACAATTTATAAATTTTACAGAAGGTTGTTTTTCTATTAATCTCGTACTAAGTTCGATAAAGGAATTCCTTAAATGCGGTATGTAAATAGTCAGCGCCTATCCTGATATTATACTGACTACTTTCAGTTATCTAGACCAGCGTTTCTCAACCGTGGTCCAAGTGGAACAAACGATAACAAGTCAAAACGCTAAGATGCACAAGTCCTAAAAAATATCAGGCGAATGAGATAACGTTCTAAAATTGTCGTCACTGACGGCCTAGGACCGAGGCGATATTGAACAATTATTGGTTTAAAACGCATTTACTTAATGTGTCGCTTAAGATATTTTGTCGATTATGGGTCGATATGTAAAGACTAGACGTTGTGGATAATTGATTCCAAATATTTTATAAATAAACATAAAAAAAATTGTCTTGTAAGAATTAATTAAATTCATATAGGTTTATCAAATGAATAAAATGAATAAAATGAATATAGAATTCAGAGTTTAGTTTTAACGACTTGATGCCATTGTTAATTTGCGTAGTGGTTCAACCTTAAATCTTGTCATAATGTAAAAACCGTCGTGCATAAAGCAAACTAATATTCGTAGGACACAACAATAATGAGTCTTTGATTATGTAGCACCTATCTTTAATTACTTTGATTTGAATCCTCCCTTATAATACGGCCCGCAGAGATTCGTCGACCGCAACCTAAGAAACCCTGCCATAAACTGATAATAAACGCAAAATGCTGCCGCCCAACTTTGCCTATGTTTGACTTGCGGGATTTGTTATTCATGCCGATTTGCGAGCGAGAAAATGCCTGCATTTGAATAAGAGATCGTTTCGCGCCTTCTCACGGCCATCTTCCTCGTTGTTTGTTCTTTTTTGCCTTTTTATTTATCAAAACTAGAAGCACTTCCCATTCTTCGGAGATATCGCAGAAGTCAATAATTCAGGTCGAATTTCTGAATTGTTCGCTTAAGATATCTCCATTAAAGATAGACGCTTTAGATAGAAGCAAATGCATTATTTTAAGTTCACATACTAAGACATCACTTTATGTTAGCTATTTTTAAAAATATTGACGATAAACGCTCAAAAGCAACCATAGCAATGGGAAGATAATTATGGTATACAATTGAGTCGTTTAAATCATTAGAAGTTTTTTTTCAGTTTGTAATATGTAAGATAAATCAACATATTTTTTGCGGAATATGTGCATGCTTCTTAACATAATATATTATTCGATTGCTTAGTTCTAAGAAATAGGTCATTGATATCTCTAATGAAATACATTTTATGAATATTTTTAAAAATCATTTATTCATTAGTCGAAGTCAGGCACGCATACGGTTTTTCCTCTAGTGAGCTGCATAACAAATATCATTAATCAGGGCAGCAAGGAAAAATCATTTACAAAAAAATAAATTCATCCTAAAATATTTACACATGTATTTTTAAATCGAATGTAAATTCAAGGCTTATACTTGAAAATTAGAATTGATTTTTATAGTATAGTATTATATTATTACATTTTGTGCCAAATAATTAAAAAAAAAAAAAACAATAAAATCTTAACCATGAACAAAAAATATGATTACGGTCAATGTGTGACAAATAGTACGATTTTACAATAAATATTTATACAGAATTACTTCGGAACTTTCCACGGTTGAGAAACAGTGGCTAATTTGTTTAGTCAACCATAAATAGAATTTCTCACATCGCTGATCATTTAAAATGAATTATACACTTGATGATTTCACGACAAAATACATTTTCTTATAAAAAAAATAGTATTATTAGTATAAACATCCGTCGCGATAAAAAGTATAGCCATTATAATTGTAAAATCACCTAAGATTTTACGACAGCAAAAAAAGCTTTCGTAAATCTTCCGGTAGTAAAATTTGTTTTTCATTTCTATTTTTGTAATGCGATACATCTTGCCACGAGATAAATGCCTTCTTACCTAGTGAAAGATATCTATTATACTCTGGGAAGAAAAATGTTTCTTTTTCACTTAACCTTTTTTCCGGTTGTTAGTTATGATAACTTATAATGAGTTGTGATAAATACTGCTGTCAAGACATTTTCGTCGAAATATTTCACGCAGTTTTATTTCGTACATTGTTGTGACTTCAATTATTGCTTTGACGATTAAGTAGGGAAAAATACGTTTATTTTTACGAAAAAAATAACATTGTCAATATTTCTAGGTCTATATTTTAATTAAAACTATAAATTTGATAACTTCAGTCATTAGTTAGTTAAAACCAACGGGACACTTATTAGGGGAGCCTTTTTATAATTGACATGATGTTTTTTATTTTGCTTTTATGGTTGGTATTACTTAAATGTATTAATTGTGACAATATTCACTGTTGTTATAGTCAATCTGTCAAACTATAATACCATTTTGAATAAGTCTCATAAGTTTTGTTATGATTAATTAATCATGCCCATTTTTTTATAAATACTAGAGTAATTTTAATAAGATTGATGCGTTGTACAAAATGCTAGTTGCGTTAATTTTGAAAGTTAGTTGCAAAATAACCTCCTTCTAACCAGTGGCGGCTGGTGACATAAATATTAATGAATGCAAAAAAAGATTTCTAAATTACTTAATTTCAGTAAATGACTTTTGTCGTACATATTGTTTTTGTGTATACTATATTATTAGATTACTTGAATCTGATCCCTATATCCCTTTTACTATTGTTGTCAAATATATGGCGGATTGGTGTGAGCTGTAATATAATAATTTACTACATAATACGATAGAAATAAGCACAAAATATCAAGCCATGCTGTGACAATAAAAAATCTTTCCGCAGCCATTAAACCAAGAAATTGTTCCAATGTTAATGTATTATCTATCAGTGGTGGATTACTCTATAAGCAAATGAAGCGCGTGTTTGGGAGCTCCGAATCTTAGTGGTCTTAAAAATAGTATATGTAACCCATATACTTTGTTTTTATTATTTTTAATTGAATTTTATGACGTTTTTAAGATATTCGAAAAACAGGGCCTCCAAATTTTACTGCGCCTAAAGCCTACCATGTACTTAATCCGCCACTGTGTATTATTAAGTATATTGTTATTCTAATGATTATATGATGAACATACTAGATCTAACAAATGTTTCGCTTCTCATAGTTCAATTTATAATTAAAACCTTTCGATAAATACTGTTTCAGATTATAAGATTAATAATTACGTGTTCTTTACTTACACGATAGTTTACAATTTTTAGAAGTTTGGAAACATAATTGATTATGCCTTGTCAGACAAACAACACTTAAAAACTGTTTTCCGAGAAGCGTCAAACTTCGAGTACCTAATCATTCAACTAGTTTTAATTATACAAAAGATTCAACCCGTCACGTAAACGCTTTAAGCTCTCATCCGTTTATGCAATTCGAATCAAGTTGTCGAGCTTTTTTGGCGCAACAATAAAAACGCTGACAGTTTAATTTCGACTGGTTAAGCCATCGTCGAGCCGGTAGCGTGGGAAACTTATGCTTCCAACACGTGTAAGTTTGTATGGCTGGTTTTTTAACACTGTGAGATAACGTCTTACGATGGATGGGATCTAGAATAATATTTGCAAGTGTTTATACAATCGTTCACATGAAAAAACCGTTATTATCATGTTCTGACTAAGTGTTCTCAAAATAAATGTGTGTGTGACTAGGGAATCCAATCTCGGACTCTATTTGTGATCCCGGGATTTCAGAATTCACAATCTTTCAATCCCGGGTTTGATCATTTACCATATTTCCATGTTTTTCATTCGTGTATATAACATTTTGTATTTATTTTGATACCTTAAATGGCTGACATTACAGCTAACGGCCAAGGCAATAAATTTTGTCTTCCTAAACCACAGTTGTTTGAGATTAATTCGAGTATAAGAGATATCACAAACAACCGTGTCAATGATCTCAAACTAAAATTGAAGAAAATATATATTTACCGCCCTAAAAATAAATGAACTGAATTTTGTATACAATTATTTTTAAAAAAAACTGTCTGTTTCCGTCTAGGACTGCTACATTATATAGGAAGGAGGAAGACCACAATTAACTTTATTTTATATGTACAAACAAACTGAGTTTCACTGTCGCAAATTATTTTATTATTAAAATATATGGTGGGAAGAATTTTGATTTTTTACATGTTATAGTGAATCACGAAATCCCGGAATAAGATGCCCTGTTTGTGACTAATTACACACATGTATTATTGGACAAGTGAGAGGTCGTCAATGGAACTTATTAAAATCATGTTGTCAAAAAATATATAACTTTGTAACTTTACTTGTTGTGCTAAAAATTGTTACACATGTTTTGACTTTTCAAAAAGCAGACAGAACATCGCAAGATTAACGAATAAACTACAAATCAATTATAATAAAGTCAGTGTGTTTTCCTTTTTTAGGGGCTTGCGAGATAGATGTATATCCGAAGAATTTTACATTTTCAAAAGATATATTTTTAATATGGAGAAATTAAAATGACTCTGTAACCGATAAAAATTACCCCGTTTTTGATTATTTTAAAAACGTCCAGAAACATGGTTTTGGTTTTACCCAGGTCAAGAGCACTGCTTCTCACTCATATTATTCTCAAACCAGAGGTTAGTTTGCAGTGACTAAATAAATCGAAGAAAACACTTTAGTTTGATTGTTCTATATAAGTGTTTCTCAAACTTTCGACGTCTGTGTACAGCTCTATAATTTTCGTAAAAAGAAAAATTCATATATTTTAATAATTTACTCCCTTTTTAGTACATAAACGAAATAAAAACTAAATTCATTCATAATAAAATATAAATAAACGTTATATTATAAGTAACATTCATCACAATAAAATCAATAAGAATGATGATATTGTCTTTATTGAGATCTTCATAATTGGTTCCCTGTTAAATCTGAGATGCGGTTTCACATCCAAAACTCCGTTCCTTTTTTTTACTTAATGTCTACAAATGCTGAAAAAGCAACTTCACATAGATATAAAAGGCAATATGTAGTTCAGGACTTTTTCTGTTAAGAATCTTCCCGTCCCCCAGGGGGTACGCGTACCACGCTTTGGGAAACACTACTCTATATTAAGACAGGATATCCCCTATAAAAAGCCATTTTTTCCAAATTATTTTAAAACTTTCGTCGTTTTTTAACAATTCTAGGTTCGATCTGTGCTTTAAACCAGCAGTTAAGATTATCTAAGACTGCTTAATTTTTAAAGTACACGCATTAAAAGAATTCTTGTAGCTCTTTCATTAAACCGAGCGTTCCGACTGACTCGCGGGTCACAGGTTAGATTCCTATCAGAATCTTAACCACACGATGTTTTTGTTGGATGCTCTATGCATTTATTTACTTTGCTGGCAAATGACCTCGTCATGCAAACTTGCAGCGGATATTTATTTGTGTAATAATATATTTTACTTATTGTGTCGTAAGTTGAGCATTATATTTTGTTATCTTATGAAAACTTTAACTATCATACTTATTATGCAAATATATAATCATATTGATGTCAGTGTCAGTATTATTTAAGTATATATTAATATATACTTAAGATAACGGCTGATGTCATCCTAGAATGCATTTCAAAACATAAATAGGTATGTAACGTTTCGATGACCAAAGACAACAGTGACAAAATAGTACAAGGGGAAAATAAACCATAAACTATTATTGTCGTATATATTTATAAATTAAATGTATTACGTACATTTTACATATCTTTAAAAATGTCAACGTTTTGTTATCATTCTCGCCTTCTTTCTATTCAACATATCTAACCTAACCTAGTCCAAGTCGTAATGTCATTTCTACTTTGATAAGCACTTGTCAGTCAATTTATTTTTCCCTCGTTCTGTTTTATTCGGTTACCGTTAGTTACACGCAATAAATATTCAACAATATATATGTTTAGAGTATGAGCAGTGCTTAATTCCGCTAAAATTTATGTAATTTTAAAACAACGAAGGCGCTTAACGAAAGCACATGATCAAATGCCAATAATAAAAAAAATTGTATGTCTCCGTTATCCTCAATTTTCCACTTCATTGAATGCTATTAACCCTTTCGCGGCGGCACAACTAACAATAGTGAGTATTCTCCCGAGCGGAATGAAATAGTTTTTGTTTATTACAAACCATTTTGTCACTCGGAAGCATTAAGGATTCTTATCAAAGGAAGTATGTAAGTAGTCACTAATTCCTGTATCCAGGACTGAAATTTGAACAATTTGTCTTCACACTAACTTTACAGAGCCATTAAGGACATTCTGTTTCAAATTACAATGTTTTACGTTAGCCAGATTTCCTTTGGTTGAAACAAACGGTTATATTTTGCAGAATATCTTCATTTCTAACAGTAAAATTCATCTATTATGCAAACAGAGAATAATTATACGTATTATAATGTAATTTGTATTAATGTTAAATTTACATAATTTTGAATGAAAACTGCTTATTTGAAACTACTTTACGCAAATGTATCTTTATACCATTGTAATATATAATGACAATATGAAGTCTTGGGTAAAACAGTTTTGCCTTAATATCAATTTCTATGAAGATATTACATACATTGCCATTCTGATTTCAATAACCACATTGCTATGTTTTGTTCCATATTCTATATCCCGATCTCAAAACAATGTAATGTTTCAAAGGAGTAAGTTTATGTATGTATGTATTGTATAGTGGAAACAGTCGTACATATTCAATAAACATCTCAGCTTTCAGCTCAAAACGTGAAGCTTATAACTGTTGAAATGTTTTGAAAACTTATAAGTTTATTTACGATTGGTTCTGTTATTATATCGTCGTTGCGCTACCAAAATCCGCTAGGTGCACAAATCGGATTGTTGCATCAAAAATGTATAGTAATTCACCACACTCGTAAAGAAAACAAAACAATTATGATAAATGGCAATCAAGAATTGTTTTAAAAATATGTCGATGTTGTCAACAGCAGAAATTGTTATCCATACTTTTTTTAAACATGTTTTAAGCCTACAGCATTGTTTGGAAAAAAAACTCAGCGGATTTTGAAAACGAGTTTATATGCATATTCCTAATAGATCTCAATGTAAGCTATTTTTACAAAAATTGTTTGTTTTTCCATTACTTTACTATTATTCCTTTAGGAAAGAGTAAGATTATAATCAGTGATCTATTTATAGGCTGGTTGTAAGCTAGTCGCTCTCCGCACTTCGTTTAGGATAGTATGAATGAGAATGATGAGGCTATAACAGGACTATTGGTTGACTAATCGCTATTGCTACACCCAGTTATTAATGGATCAGAAGGATGAAAGGAGAGGAAATAATGTGGACTGACATCACCAACACCCAATCTTCAATCACAACTTTGAATTCAATAATTCACTGTGATCTGACCGGGAGTCGAACCCAGACCTGCGTCATCGGTAGAGCAAGCTCTAACCAACTTGACCACAGCAGGCGACTACTACTCACTTTTAACATAGTGAGGTTGAGCGACTGAGTAACAAACCGTTTTCATAGAAAAAACATATGTTGAGATACCTCCATTAGGAGACCATATGCTTCACATTGGGAGCGGACACAAATAGATTGAAGCATTAATAACTGAAAAAAGTCCGATCTATCAGTAACCGCAGCTGAGCAAGACGAATAGGAAGAGGGTTAACCACTCGGCTTCAGAGCCGGAATATTAGGCTCACTCCATACTTGCGCAAATTTGTCTGGGAAAACACTAAAAGCGTAATTTAAATGTCGAGTGTTTAGTGTTTTTCCTGAAGAATTTTCGCAAGTATGTACGCACCATGACCTTAACAATAATATAAATAGATATCGCGGATTCGAATCTCAGTGCGTACAATTTTTATTGATTGATTTTTCAATCGATTTATGGATTTCCGGTCGAAGGCATGGATGTATGTGATATCTTGAATTCACCTACCCACCCATAATATCCGAAAAAGGGCGCAGTGAGAGCGAGTAGCTAACCACTATCCTATCCTTCTTTCCCTACTCTCTAAGAGAGTTTGTAGAAACTCTTATTTTCAGATAAGCTCTATTAGGAATCCATATGATCCACATTGCGAACGGAAATGGTAAAAACAATAGAATAAATATATATTTGTTTGTTTATTTAATTTAAAATTAAACGGGAAATATTGTATATATACAGTAGCGATAATGTGGAGCTGGCCGATGATTTAACACAATCATAGATAAATCGTTTTTTATCCAACGACAAAAGAGCGACAAATAAATCGTTTATTTTACCGAAACGACAGGCAAATAAAAGCAGGATGCGTTCACATATTTGTGTTCAAAATAGTTGAAAATCACGCACGAATATAAAACGTGCCCGCCCATAAATTATACGAAGCCCCAAAATTTCTGTTACTATAAAGACTCAGGTGAACATTTCCTTCTCCCCAGAGGCATTTGAACGCACATTCGAATATTGTATTTAGAGGTTGTCACACACAGAGCTGCAGTCAAAGTTTATGTCTCACTTTTATCCAATTTTATCCTTTTATTCACGCATAATATAAAAAAAAACAAAAAACAAGAAAACGTCAACCAAAGAGAAAAGACTCGTATTGATAAATTCGCTACACTAAAGCAACAGTGGGATAAGTCGAAAATACTAGTTTCGAGATGATTGAACTTTAAGGTTTTTGCTGTCCTATAAAACAAGTTAATTGTGGTTTTATTTAATTTCTTTTACTGTGTATGATAAACGATGATAGTAGGTTATTATCTGTAGCTGATACTTTGTATAATTAAGTATTTCGACTGAGGGTGCTTGATGGAATTTCAATATCAAATTTGAATTGCTTGAATTTTGTACTTTTCCATGAGTTTTGTCGCTAACGACCCGGGTTTTGCCTTTCGGCATCTTCAGGCATTCCAAGTGCACGGATGTACTTGAACTGATGCGTAGTAAACATTTTGTATCGTTTATATACAAAAATATAAGTAGATCACTATGTTAAAAGGCTATTAAAATGTAAATTAGCGAAAATTGAATGTATACAAGATTCAATGAATTAAGTGGGTTCGTTATAATTATGGGGATTTTTTGAAAATATTTTTAAATATTCCTATGTTGTTATCTGGTCATTAATATTTTCAAAAATTCCCAATACGTTCATAGGATAGGATGGGAGGGGGGATTTTAAGACATCACATACATTCATGTATTCGAACAGAAATTCATAAAACTGTCAGTACTGGGATTCGAACCCGCTACCTCCGTAACTGATGCCAACGACGTTGACCACTCGACCACACAGGCGGCTAAATGTTTTATTTTTATTACATGTTTTAAATGTGTACAGATAATATAACAACAATCCGCTACCATGAAACAACAGTGATATAAATTAAAAAGGCGTATGGAGAGCGACTAGCTAGTCGTGTCCTAGCCCTATCCTTCTATTCCTACTCTCTTTGGAAACAGAGAGGTTGAGCAACTGAGTAACAAGCAGTTCTCGTAGAAACACTTCTGTTGAGATAAAATCCCTTAGGAGGCCATATGCTCCACATTGGGAGCGGACATGGTAAAACAAAAATATTGAAAAAAAAAAAAAAAAGGATTTTATTTTAATAGAAACATTTCTTTTTTATTTATTTCTCAGGTTGTCTCGAATCATGATCCTTAGTAATACGAAATTTTCTATTCATAACAATTTATTAAAGAAATAGCAATATGCCAACCACTCGACTTGATACAGGCCTGAAGGCAAAGGCAAACAAACTATTTTTTTCAATCCAACAGTTTTCTGCATATTGATAAGCGACCACAAAAGGTTTTTTTGCCCCGGGAGCTATTTTTCAGGCTTTTTTTAACCCTCCGCAAAATAAGAAGGACAGCGATTCGATTTGCATTTTTGTGAGTTAGAAAAGGCATTCGTGCATGTCGTGCGTGACGTGCCGCGAGTAGGTACTTACTTTTTCACCGGACGGAATTTTTCTTTCACACTTTACTCGTATGAAAATTATATTACGATTTTCCGCTACACTTGTGGCGTGGTGTTATTTGTTAGGGCTATACCAAAAGGATTTTAAATCTTCTGCGTAAAGTTTTGTAAACTCTCATTGTACTATAATATATCCGTACACATTGAAATATGGTAGCTGTTCTGACTTAACGTGGTGTTTATTTTAAACAGTTTTTTTGTCACTTTTAAGGTGTCCACTGTCAATACTTGGTGGAATGGCATTGTAATAAAAATAATAAAACATTTTTAGTACTCTTTCCACATAAAATTTATTGGATCAGGACCGGTTTCACTCATGGTGAGCATTGTCAACTGATAAGAAATACAATGAAACAGTGATATTTATACAAAAGTTAAGTAAGAAAAACAAGGTATGACAAACAATTGGTATTACAACTAAGCAAATGAATTGAAGCAAAATACAACAAAAATAAACTATAAATAAAAAGTTGAAGACCGCTTAAAAATGCAAACTATTACAAAAAAAATCAATTAAGTATGAATTATCATCAAAAAAGTAAAAACCAACAATTAATGTATATAATAAATGAATCTTAATGTCTGTCAACCATATTTTGATTTGGAAATTTCAGTAAATCTTTCAAATATACTCAATCCTTTTTCATAATAAAGGTGGCAAATATTGTAAATTCTATAATATTTTTTAATATCACTCGAAGTCGACTTGCGGTAAAAAGACAACCTATGTGCAACAGACCGAATGTTAAGTAGAAAAGAAATAATTTACCAGAAGACAGTTTGATAATATCGAACGCAGGGCAATCAAAAGTCGTAATGCAAAATAAGCTACCAGTGAGCTACTAATACGCTAACAAGTAACTCGTTTTATCTCAAAGCGAGTAAAGGAAGAAAATGTGCACGTGTGAAATATGATGTATAATCGGTCAAAGTATCGTTTGTAAAAATATTACATTTTATTAAGACATTTCTAAGATCATCTGAAACAATATATAATATATCAAACATTTCAATTTTAAGCATTGGTAGAACATACATAAAAAAATTATGCAGCCGACAAATGAATTTTACGTGAAATTTCAAAAGGCAAAAAAGTTTAGGCTGCTTAGATAATCTGTTATCGGTTTATACAATACTTTTTAGTACTATTTAGATTTAAAGGGATCATTCTACATATTAAACGAATAGAAGAGTGGACACAGGATGCTATTCACACAATATGGAAATATCCGGTATGAATAATGATTGTGAAAAATCAATCGAATTAGTTAAGTTAGTCGGTTTATAGGGTAAATTATATTGCATTTATTATCTTTGCAGTGTCAAACCAAAAAGTGATCTTAATTAAAATAATCTTTCCAAGTAAAACCTGTTTATATTTCATCATACTTTGATTTATTCTTGGGTAACTGCTTCTAAGGAACTTCAAGCGCTAAATATGTAAGACTTACAGTAAGGGCAGTAAACCTGTAGTGGTCGGTGGCTGGTGCAACGTTGAGTACTCTGGGAAGATAGATATTCGGCATTTCAAAGAATAAAATAATGATAAAACTTTTACAACCTTAATTATATTGCAAATTTTCTTTATCGACGAGTCGAAACGGATTGCATAAAAACGTTTTTATATAGCATTCAAGCTATCGTTTTTACTATGCAATAACAGACGTTCAATTTATAGTTATAGCAAAGTTAACAGTGCATTAAGTATATATTGAAACTTGTTTTAATCGTACAAGTTTTTTTATCGTTATTTACTAGTATAAGTTTTACACATTCTGTTAAAATTGTCAACCGTTCTGGGAAGGTTTTTACAATTGAAGTTCATTAAATTCTTATATTTGTACCGGTTTTGAAACTGTAAGTATTTTTTTATTAGTTAAAAGCATTAGCTATATTAAATATTAAGCGATAAGGTATTTATTTAGCTTCACAAAAAAAAGATAGCTTATTCAGCATGTCGTGAATATAAATACATTGCTTTTTTTACATTACTACAATGAAGGTCTTCCAAGTTATCAACAGTTCAATTAATTAACATACATCGTTCATACTCCAAAACTAAACTAGTTTCGGTAGACTAGTAAGAATTATTAAAAGTTTTTATTAAACGCGTTTATTGAACTTGTACTTTCGTTTGATTCGGTTGCGCGGTATAGGTTAATCGTATGCATTTGCAATACAACACATATATGAGAATTACAAAAACAATTTAATGAGATGGATCCAATTTCATGTTTTTACATAACACATCAAAATCTGGTTCTTTGACAGAAATAATTTCTCGCAAGAAATCTCCCAATGTCCCTGTGTTTAATTTTCAGCAAAAATAATGACGAAAATACTGTTTCACATAGGTATGTCGGCGCGAAAGGAATACGAATTACTAAAGATTCGTTTGCAATAAACTGTCATTCCGCTGTTGCCTAATCCAAAATTCTGAAATACTTTTTTCATTAAATCTGTTTCAATCAAATTAACTGAAACTTTTCGCGGACATTAGTTTGGGAAGCGCTGAATTAAGCCACTAGATTTTTTCCCGAAATCGTAATATAAAGTTGGTTTGTGGCAGAATAGTGATCTTTATCATTCAAGATGGCGGCCGATCAAAGTTTGTAGCTGTCACCAGCTGTGGTTAAAACATAAATAATGTGCGAAAAGGCAAGACTAATATGCGAGATTGAAAACATGTCAAAAGAAAACCTATGCAAAGGCCGAAAAGGAAAATATATCGAAATAGGAGAAATAATATATGGAGAACAATGCTCAATTCAATTGCATAGAATAACGATCTATGATCTATGTAATGTGTTTAACAATAAAAAATAAAAAATGCCTTCCAACAAGAATTGACAGTGAAAAATTTTATGTGTACTTTTTGAAAGCATACTTCTGCTTAATAAATTCCTAACCATAATAAATGATTTTTTTATTGAATACTAAAGACAAATTAGAACATTTTTTTCAAAACACGTGTAACACTTTGTAACAAAAAATGGAATAACGAAGTTATAAAATATAATTTTATATTAAAAACGAACTTTCACAAAGTTACCGTTGAAGCCATCATTTTTTTTAAAGTATGAAACTTTAACTTATGATTTTTCCAAGATAGTGTGTTTGTTACACAATGGTTTAACCGTTTGAATACCGGGCAAATAAATCATTAATGTGTCCCAGAGATACTGCGTGTTTTTGAGAAAAATAATTTTGCCTACTATACTCTCGAATTCGATAATTTAAAAACCTATATTGACTCAGTATAGATGGCACTACACATATTCATCAAAATATTGCATATTTTCTATTAGAATACCAATTATTTGATTTTTTTAAATGTCTTGGACATCCATGTTCGCTTGCATATGTTCCGGACACTTTTGTCCGCTTGGTATCCAAGTGGTTAATTACGTGTCCCCTACTGAATTAAAAATGACGAAATTTAAAATATTATCTAAAAGTTTCAAAAGATATTTCTAATACGAATATCAAGGTGAAACAATTAGCTATAAAAGTGTGCTTTTAATGAAAGATCCGCTGAACTTTAAGTGCACTTAATGCGGGAGTAAATTTAAAGCTCGGATGGGTTTTAATTAAATCTAAGGGATCAAGATAAAAATGTTAATAAATTGGGACATAAAAATAAACCGCTTCAAGGGTATTTCCCCGCGAGTGTATGAATTTTAAGGGACGGTTTTTTCGCCGCATTCCGGATAACGGATGTAAATTAGCAAGGGTAATAGGGCATCGTGTAATAAGCTAATATAAATAAATGTCAGAACGATGGTTAATGGACGCTCAACACCCCTGTTAGCAGAGCCGCGATGTTACATTTTACTTCAGGAATAAAACGTGCTGAGTAAATGTAAAAATATTAAAAATAATCATTTTAATCCGTCGTTATCATAACGAATGGTGAATATCCAAAAATATTATGTTTCGATTCAGTTCAAATTAAAAGAAGTTGTAAAGAAATAAAATTCTATATTTTTTAAACATGTCCGCTTTGAATGTGTAGAATATTGGTAAATGACAAGGAATATTAATATTGGTAACTTAACATGAACCGACTTTTACTCGACAGCTTAATATCTTATTTTGGATTATTTTTAATTCGCTGGGTACTCACCACTAGGGATTCTGAAGTCTCGGGTTTTTCAAAGTCCCGGGACACGAGACGTGATAAAGTCAAAGTCCCGGGACTTCCCGGGACTTGGGACTTTTATTTCCCCTTTAATAAAATTATAAACTTATTAAAATTAAATATTTGTATGTACTTATGTACTAAAAAGGGATGATAAGGGTTTATGTATTGAAAAAATAACAATGAATTGGGTAAAATTATGACCGTTACTTCACAAATCACAATACAGCTTTTATACCTTTTTTGTCCTATTGAGACATTGGTAACTTTGTAGAATAGTGAAAAACATTTGTAAATAAAACAACATCAGGTATGAACACTTAATTATAATATTTTTTAATTTGTTTTTGCTACAGCTATATTTTTAATACGATTATGAATTGATTTAAACAAATTTCTAATAACATAAATGAAGATATCTTTCTCCCAAACGTTTTTTCATATTTCGTTTCAATTAAACTATTTTTTTGAGCGTTTTTTACGCAGTTGGACGTATTTTTTTTAAGCGTACTTTAAAAGGGCGGCGAAAGTATGCGTTAATTAAAAAAAATACATCTTTTGAGCACATTTATTTATTAATAATAAAAATATTAAATTAATTCAATTAAAAAGTCACAACCTCAAATCATACATAGTATGTATTATTTACACAAAAGTTAATATTCTATTCTTGCTTATCAAAATATGCTTTTAAAAATAATAATGAATTTAATGACGATTCAGACAGCCGATTTCTTATCTTTGTAATAAACGTTGTTGCTCATCATCATTGTCAGTCGATGTTGCTTTAATGTTATATATAAAAAATTATCTTTGTTTCCGTTCTCCAGTCGATTTTAAAATCTTAAATTCGTTTAGTTTTTAATGGAGAAATCTTTTGTTTTTTTGTAATCTGTCTATTTAATTCTTCTTCCAGTGACAGTTCTGCAATATTTTTCTCATTATCGATATTTTCTTCAGATACCTCGATATCTTTTTCCACGGAGAAAAGAAGTTGTAGTAAATTATCTCCGTATTTCAAAAATATTGTTTTGGAGCATTTGTCAAAATCTTTCGTGTATTCTTTTCGAAAATCAATTAGTCTTAGCAGAACGGTTGGTAATAAAAATTTATAAGCCGCCTTGATTTATAACATAATTTTCTAGAAATAACTATTGGTTCCATTAATTCTTGGAATTCTGTGCGATTATCCCATGCCGCAAAAATAGTTAAGCGAACACGTGTCTAAGTTTTTTTTCTATTTCTGCATGTCTCTCTCTACCCATTAAAAATGGTTGTTTTGTATTACAATATATAAATAGATGTTATTTGAAACTTCAACAATTATAAATCCAAACAGCTGTTTCTTTTATAAGATTCCTGCTATATATGCATACTTAATTTTGTAAAAACCCCGGCCTTTAATCCTTAGCCTAAATATAATGCATTTTTTTCCAAACTGATCCCGCGGATAGACACCAATGTAACTTTAAAATTAACTTTTTATGTCACATTAGCGATTGCTTGCATCCAATTTTTATTTGTTAGAATGGTTTTTTCAAAATTAAAAATGTACAATTTGGCTGTATTAAGTCCCGGGACTTGGTTGTTAAATGTCCCGGGACTTAAGACAGCAAAAAACCTTAAAAGTCCCGGGACTTTTGTCCCGGGACGTCTCGACACAGAATCCCTACTCACCACCCGCTACGGCTTCACACTCTTCTTATAGGGTGTATTCCGTAGCGTAACAACGTTAGTCGTGTTCAAAATTTTGTCAGAAATGTCAGAATAAATTCCTCAAGACATGGTTGCATGCACTACAGTGTGCAGAAATTTTGGATTGCGTAATGGTCAAAGGATGTAATAAGGCATGAAATAGAAGATAGTTAATCACCTCTTTAATTGCTTCTTAGAACCAGATAAGATAGCCGATTATAATAACATTCATCAAAGAGGGTACAAATTGAGATATGTTGCGTGTTACCAATCGCCAGATGCCAGAGTGACCGCCACTTTTTTTTAATAGTACAATTTTCATGATTCGCATACTTAGTTAACATACGGACTTATCAAGATTTTTACAGAAGTGAGAAATCGCAGTTTTACATGGGGAAAAATATTTTTAAAATTAAAGAAAAAAAAACGCAAAATATTACTTTATTTTTAATGATTCTTTTATCGAAACATTTCACACTCATTTCAGTAAAATTGCGATATTTCAAAACTGCGTAAATATACGCCATATTTTTTTTAACCCATGTCCGCTCCCAATGTAGGGCGTATGACCTCGTAATGGAGGATTCTCTACATAAGTTTATCTACGAGAAATGTTTGTTTCTCAGTCACTTAACCTTTCATTTTTAACGAGAGTGGTAGAGATAGAGGGATAAGACCAGGACAGTATTTCACTAATCGCTCTCGCTACGTTCGGTTATTAAAGCATCGGAAAGCGTGTTAGAGAATTTTTAGATATCACAAACACCCATGCCTTCGAACAGTAATCGATAAATCAATCGAAAAAAATGCTGTTCGTACTGGGACTCGAGCCCGTGAGATACGGCACAGAAGCCCACAACGCTAACCGCTGCGCCATACTACCCGACAAATGTAATTAATTATGCGATATGCAAGAATGGGTTTATGTTATATGGCGATTCAAAAATTTTCATTGGCAAGGATAACAATTTTCAATTCATTATTAGAGATAAGAGTTGGTGTTTGCGATTTTTTTATTATTCAAATGTATTCATGTTAATTTCAAATGATTTAAAACTTTAAAAAACTGTCGTCTTAGCAATGATTTTCCAATAAACCTCATCATATAAATATCGTACAAGTTATAAGATAATAAACTGCGAATTGATGTTCCAGTGTTGCATTTAATAATACGGTCATAATAGTTAGGAATACGATTAAACATAAATAAGAAACATTATCGTCTACTCTCAAAGTTTGCCAAAACATTAGGCAACCGTTATGGCTCAATATGTACACGACAATGCCAAATGCTTTGAAACATCTCGTAAATTTCTTCTCGGAATCAAATAAAACACGTTTTCCAGAAGTAAAAGGATACTATTGGACATTTTGTCTTTATCTCAGAGCAGAGTTAAATTATTACGCTATTATGATATAATTAGGATCAGTTTGGGTCGGTAAAGACCCCACAATATCATTCGAGATTGTATCTGTACAAGGATTTATGATTTGGGATAACTAGCGGCGCCACTGGATAATTTTGATGCCCCAAATGATACAATAACAGTAATGACAGTATATCAAAGTGATTTTTTCTGAAACATCTTTTAAGACTTTAGGGACTGATGGAATTAAAGAATTCATTTTATTTTAATTTTTATTGCGAAAGTTAAAAATCGGACACCATTATAGAGTTTTTATCAACCAAAGAGTTTTAAGCCCTCCTTCAAATATGGAGCGTTTCGACCACTAATAGGGAATCTCAAAATACGTCGTTTATGAGCACTGATTGTTATTCATTCGCTTAACCTCTCCTTTTTGCCATTTTTTGATTTATGGTTTTTATTTCCCGACTTGCATGAATATTTTTTAAAGAATGAGTAATTAATGCTTAAACTTTTATAAAAATTTTCGAGCAATTTGTAATTCGAGCATTTGACGTTCGAGGAATTGGTTATTCGAGGATCTTGTTATTCGAGCAATTTACCAGCTCCCACTTGGCTGTGGTCGAGTGATCAACGCTCAGTTACAAAAATCATGGACTCGAATCCCAGTACGAACAGAATTAACAAATTGATTTATGCAGATCTGTCCAGTAAAAATGGACATAGCGAGAGCGATTAGCTAACCACTAGTTATGTCCTAGTACTATCCTTCTATTCTTACTCTCTTCGAAAAAAAGAGATTGAGCAACTGATTAACAAGCAGTTCGGCTCCAGACATATGAAGCGAACATGGATAAAAAAATACTTATCGCTTTGACAGTTCGTATTTGACTAATAAAATATCAATGGTCAGTAAACGTTTATTTTTGTCAGTACTTAATTTAGAAAGTTAGGTCAGGGCTGGGGAAAATTGTCGTTTCAGAAGGCCGCAATTATTTATCTATAATCGAATAATGCCGCTGTCAAGAAACTTTAGCCAGAAATATTTGGTAATTATTTTGTGAATTAATCATAGCAATGAAATGAAAATTTTGGGTTCCGGCAGACGACCGCACTAAAGATCCTACCACATTTTGATATATTACTCACAAATTATTTAATTTATTCAACACAAAAATAAATGAGATAGAAACCTACATTTTTAGGAAATGGACACAAGGTGCTTTTTAATTTTCACATTTTTTTTTATTTTGACAGTAAAAATTGAAGAAGATATTCTTTTTTCAAGATTAATGTTTACATTTATGGTGACTATCATTTATAATAATAGGCAAAGCGGAAAGAAATAATATTTTTTATAAACAAACATTTTTCAAAAACAAAACTGTATAATTTCCACTGTTATCATTCCCCATAGATTAGGCATTTTTTCAAGTGTTCTTTTCGGTAAAATTCTGGTGGTTACTCGCTCATTTAATAAAAATATCATTTCCTTCAGCTTCATTTCACTTTTTTAATAACTCTTGAAGATTGTAATTGCAATTGTTTAAAAACCACTAACCATAATACGGTATAATCTTTAATTAATAATTTCATGACAATCACGTAAGCCTAAAATCTTTAAAAATACACGGCTTTCCGAAATGATTTATTGGAGCTTTACGGCATATGATATAAAACATATTTTGGCCTATAAAATGAAAAAAAACACCATAAAAATTGACACATTTGCTGGTGTTATTAATGCTTAAACTTTTTAAAAGAAACATTCGTGTTCACAAAGAATAACAAGTCATGAACAATAAATCCACAAAAATGTTTAACGTTTTTCTATATTTCTATATTTAAGTATATTTTCGACACATACATAAGTTTAGTATGTTATGTTCAACATTGAATAAAACTGTGCCTGTACTTTAAAATTATACTTATTTACTTTGAATTGCACAAACTAATTATCTATATATATTTTTAATGATTATGATTTGACATTTTCAAGTGTAATGTGGTTTATGTTTTGCACTTTATTAAAAAAAAATGATTATCTTAATTTAAAATTACATCAGTTGTTGCTTTTTTATGCTGCATTTAATTATCTTCAAAAATAATTCATATAGGTCATAAAAAGTCTTGTGCGGTTGGATTTCTTCCAGTGGTTGGAAATGATCACATTATGTGCGATAGCAGAACGGATTATTTAAAAAAATCACTGTAAATGTCATTGTCTTTTAAATGTAATTTTGCTAGGAAATGAAAGAAAATTATAAATGAATCCTGCAACGATGGAGGTTTCGTCCATCAAAACAAAAAACGTTGTTACTTTATCAATCTGAAAATATTACAAATAGCTCATATCAGCCGCTACGATCGATCCTACAAGAGTTGATGAAGGGCATTGAAAACTATTTGAGCGTTAAAGTTAAGAGTTCAAAAAAGCCGCTCGATGCTAGTTGGAAATCGCGGTGATGACCACGAACTTTCAATGTGAGGAGGAACCATAGAGATTCTTTGTTTTCTCTTCCGCCTTGAGAAATTTTAATTGTTTTTAACGTCGCCATAAAAACACAATCAACAATACATTGTGTGTACACAGCTTACTAAAATAAAATTTAACCTTTCAAACAATAATGTTAATCAACTTCAAGGCATGTTAACTCGAAGGCAACTCATTATTATTTATACAATCGATAAGCAACGCTTTTCAAAAATGTTATTTTATGATTATTTTATAAATAATATCGATTATAAAATGCAATATATTCACAATTTTAATATTATTAATCCATATCTGCTCACAATTATCGGCGTGGCCACCTCATAGCAGAGTTTTGCAATGCATAAGGGTTCAGCGAAAAGGGGGGGAGGGTTTGCGTGACGTTTTCATGAGGGGCCCAAATTTCTAGTTACGCCACTGCTCTCAATGTGGAGCATATGACCTTCTAATGTAGATATCTCAACAGAAGTTTTTCTACAAGAACTGTTCGAAGAGAGTAGGGATATAAGGATATGGCTAGAACAGTTCTCTGGATAACTAATCGCTCTCACTACGCCCAGTTATTGTAGGATTGGAAATGTAGGAGGGTATTTAAAAATAGCATTGCGATATATCGATTCAAAAATGATTTTCGTAATTGGACTCAAATCGGTGAGATCTGTCACGGAAGCCAACGACGTTAACCGCTACGCCATGGACCCGACATTATTATTATCATAATAAAATACTTAAACATTTTTTTAATAACTTTCCAATGCACAATATGCATATTGCATATAATATTAAATGAAAATACCTATATAGCGCATATTGCGAATTTAGTTTAACTAAAAGTAACGATTAAGTTTAACTGGGAAGTATTTTTAATAAATTAATACATGGTTAATAAAACTGGAGTATTTCTATACATTGTTAACAAGCATATTTTACTTAAAATAAGCCATCGATGTTCAAGTGTAATTATTTTCGGAGGGAGGTAATCGATGTGTAACCGAAAATAATCATACACACAAACTATATATACACTTGGGCAATAATGCATCGTACCTAGGCGGTTATAAGCTAAGGTTCATATAAGTGACAAATAAAATAAGCACTCACATTTGTGAATCATAATACAAATATTTGTTATGTATCTTAAATTATACTGCAGGTAATGTAAAATGTTTCGAGTGTCAAATTCTATGTAAAACTACATTATATTATCTATTCAGAAACTATTTTAACGGCACTTTAATGCCGATAGTATAATTCATTTTAGCTTGTTTACAACAAGCATTTTTGATTTAAAATGTAATTTCGATGTTAGACGATGTTAGTTATCCAATAAAAAATATAACAGTATTAATAGTCATTTCATAAAAAAATTATATGAAATACATACATGCAGAAATCGCCCACAATTTTTTTTCACCTTTAATAAATAAATACCAGCAATAAACTACAATCTAATTAAATTAGAAATTAAATAAACATGTTTTATCCATTACAGATACAATTTCAAATATAAGATTAAATTAAAGCATTATTTTTATTTAAAATTTGTTTTTATATCACAGAATAAGGAAATACAACTTGTTTTAAAACCTTATATTCAATTTCTGATATAATTATACTGTCTCTAATGCATATTGTTACAACGTTCAAAACTTTAAAAATACATCTTAAAATATATGGTCAATACTTCTTACTACTTATTTTTATATATTTTTTAATCCACGTCTGCTCCCAATACGGAACATATGGTCTCATAATGCAGGTATCAAAATTTTCTACGAGAAAGTAGGGATAGAAGGATAAGGTAAGGCGGGACTAGTGGTTAGCGCATCGCTCTCTTGATGTGAAGGAGGAGGTAATTCAAGACATTAAATACACATATGCCTTCGAACAGAAATCCATAAACCGATTAAAAAATCAATTAAAAAATATATATGACTGTACTTTTTATAAACTTAATGATGAATAATACAATCAGTGTATCGTCGGATTACTGCCAGAAGTCATTATGTGACAAAGTGTTGATTTTGAGATTATCGACTATAATGTTTTTAATTACATTTCATCAGTTATGTATTTTCAAACATAAATTATAACAAAGTCTTGTATAATCTAAAAGTTTCCAAAAATTCACACAAATACTTTTTCTCTCGATTCCAGAGAACTTTTCAATAGTTAATTACCGTATTTTTGCTAAAATATTTTAACAACGAATGCACGCAGTGATTAAAGTATTCAATTTAGCTTAAAAAAATAGTTTTTTAACATAGTGACTTATTTACTGGATCAAGACAAAATTTGCAGATTGTGATATCTAATTCAATTTTGACCGACATGTCACATAATGACTTCATTCACTAAAACGACGATATTCTGCTATCTAGTAAATGGAAAAAGCTGTAATTTAAATATTTGCACAATAATACAAAAAAATATATATTACACCCTCTTATGATGTAAAAGTCTAAGTCTTGAATATCTGACCTGCAACATCAAATGAATGGGTGGTGATACGTGAGGAACTGTTTGCTGACCCCGCCCCCAAGGGATAAACCAGGGCATTTTGTATCTTCAACTCTTCAAATTAAACACTGATACACATTCCAATGCCCACTGTAAATCTATAATCAACTAACACGCCACTTATTTTAATTATCGTAAAATAGTGAATCAAAATAACACTTCGTCGAAAGTCCAACAAAGTTAAATCTGACGGATAAAACACTATGTCTTAAAATTGTATAACTTGAATTAACAACAAATTGATAAAATAATTTATTTTGATAAATTACTTTATTGTCTTTGGTATAAAAAAATCAATTATCTGCTGTCAATCTCACTTCTATAATGCAACGTTCTTATTAATGTTTCATTCAATGGCTGTCAATTAAAGTTTTCTATAATAACGATTGTGTTTTATAATTACGACATGTATTTTATTGTACTGTAAAAAATGCGTAAAATTAATTTTAAATATTTATTATTTGGTTATTAATTACTTATTAATTACTTAGAGAACTAAGATATTGAATAGATCGAAATTATAACATAGTCAATGTCTTTTGTTAAAATTAACTTTATTTTTAAATAAATAATGAAGAGTTTTCTATATATTTTTTTACTGTCACTTGATTATCCGTTTTTTCAATCGACAATCTTTTCAATGTAATTGTATTTTTATAAACTTGTGTATTGTCATATTATTTAAATACATTAAATTGCTGAAAAGTTTGACGCGTCTTTCAAACATCGATGCATTTTTCAACTGCGATGTATTTTGCCGCCACAATTCACAGTGTCAAACACACAGACTACCGCCGACGTCAACTGTCCCGGAGCAACTGTTCTAGTCGTTTCATTTTCATTCTTCGCCGGCTCTTCCTTCATCGCGCTATGGGTATTACGACTTTGCCACTCCGGAGCTCGCATAGACCCCTTGGGCCCCCCGGGCCGGGTCTAGCCCTGACAACAGTGGCGGACCATCCCCTGTTGTTTTTCTGAATTGACAACATTATTACTCGACGAAGCCTAATCGAGACATATAAGTAAAGTGGACGTCAATAAATTGATAATATAATTTACATCATGACAGAATTAAACTTAAATGTCCCATATCCGCTCTCAATGTGGCGACATATCGCTTCTTTATAGCGGAATCTCAACAGATTTTTTCAATGAGAACTGCTTGTTAGCCAGTTGCTCAAGCTCTCGTATTTTTCGAAGAGAGTAGAGATGGAAAGGATAGAGCTAGAACAGGACTAGTGGTAAGCTTATCGCTCTCGCTATGCTTCATTATTTTATGATTATAGTATTTAATAAAATTATTGTAAAACAAATTGAAGAAATTATGGTCTAAATAAAAAATAAAAAATAAAAAGTAAAACATAACAAACAGTTTACAAATATTGTTACTGAAAATGTCCATTTCTCTTGGCAATGATTTTGTCAGGCGATTAGCCCTTGAAACTGAACTGAAAAGATATAACCAAGCGTAAAAAAATAAATAAATTCAAAAATCATGTTGAGGTATTAGACACCTAATAATTTAAGTCTAGCTAGGATCCTTAATAAATGAGAATAGTGCCGATGGAATATATAAATAACAGTGTGAGAATCCGAATGTATTTTGTAAAGAATGTTAATAAATCATAAGAGAAATATTCTAAGCACGTGCTGCATCTATATTATTATACTAATCTCGCAATGTTTAATAAAAAAAATCTTTTATAAGTTAAAATGCAGTACATAATATCGATACAATAATTTATAGACTAAGTACACTTTATCGATAAAACATGGATACTAGTTTATACTCGAGAATTTCGATTCATTCTACAGTAAAATTATAATCTAACAATGTCTGGCCTTAATTAAGATTAAGTCCAATATAAAAAAGAGCTTGTGCCGCGCCACTGGCGTACATCATTCTGGACTCCTACCTGCCGTAGCATTACTTTTCTAGTCCAGGGGTACACATAGTCTGGTATTAAAAAGTTGAAATATTAGGGAAATGTTGCGATGGGGGTGGGTTTGAATGACTGATGACTTTTCTCTTCCCCCGTTATTATTGCTTATTATTGGAAGTTCGCTTTCGCTCGATAAGATTTTCATTTAAATTTTGACACTTTACTGAGAGGCTCATTCGTTTTAATTCAATTACTCTTCAGTCAAGAAAGTATTTCGGCTGGAAATTGGATCATTAATAGTGAAACAATCTAACAAATAATGTACAATATTTCATTGGAAACAAATGTATTTTGTATTACAAATGTACTTCAATATAATTAGAAAGTGTTAAGAATATGGCAACACAGTCGGAAACTGTAGCCCATGTTATATACTACGAAGGTAACGGGCTCAATATCTGACAACTTAATTTTAATTAAGTATCCAAAATAAGCATCTTTATCACACATATAAAACTTGACTAAAATACTTTTTATAGATATTTGGCACTGCAGCCAAGCTCATTATCTCAACTCATCCTTCGCAGTCGCCCATAGATATTTTTGATATCAAGTCAACGTGACCAATTGCACCGGTGTAAGGACGGACCGCAGCAAAAATCTCTGCTCGTTCAGTATCTGTCTGGTGGGTATCGCACAGTACGTGATGAAGGTATCGGTGGAAGTGCCCATGAGAGCACTCGAGAATCGATTAGTAATTAAATCATTATTTATCATTAAAAAAATGTTAAATGTACATATTTCAAATAAAGTGTTAATAGGAGAATATTCACTTGTGCTCTCAATGTGAATGATATTGCCTCCCAAAGTCTCAATGGAGGTATCTAAACGGAAGCTTTATCTATAAGATCTGGTTTATTACTTCTATTTTTTTCGAAGATTGTACCGATAAAAAGATAAGTTTAAGACAGGACTAGTGTTTAGCTAATCGCTCTCATTATGTCCAACTATTTTAGGAATGGAAGGGTGAGATACAGTGACGTAGCTAGAAATTTGAACCTCATGCAAACGTCACGCATTTTCTCATATTGAATATTTTGAAATTTGAGCCCCCATTTTCGCTAGTCACCCATGTATTACATAGCTCAGTAAAAGTCTATGATAAACTGACTGAAAAAATAGTATTCGTAATGGGATTCGAACCAATGAGATCCGTCACGGAAGCAACGACGTTGACCACTATCGTGTAAATAGTGCACCGTGTAAAATGGGTAACGTGTACATCACAGGTTTACATGTAACCATAACATTGTTATCATGCGACTAATGTGTACTAGTGTTGGTTGCTAAGCGATATGTCGCACTTTTTATTGTTGAAATTGATTTTTACTAGTTTATTACATCTCATGTCTCGTTGGCATAATTTATTTACTTTGATTGTAATTTATTAATGAGTCATTATTTTTTTTATTAAATGAGTCTCAATTATTATCTGAATAGCATAAATAATTCTTTGTTCAGTGCAGAATCGATATTAACGTTATTATTGTAATAATATTATTTATTACAATATTTCATTTATATTTTCAAGTTTACTTAAAATAAAGGTAAAGAATATATATATTATATGTAATATGTCAGGTCCGTGGCGTAGTGGTCAACGTTGTTGGCTTTCGTGACGGATCTCACATATTACCTATATTATTTTGCATAGCCTTATAATAGATGCTAAGAGGAAACCTTGTTAAGGTTTTTTAAAAATTAATGTCCGTTCTAATGTGGAGGATGTGGCTTTCTAGTGGAGGTATCTCAAAAGAGTTTTTTTACGAGAACTGATTGTTAATCAGTTTCTCAAATTACCCTTTTTAAATGTGTAAGGATAAAAAGATATGAAGATAGATATTATAAATACCAACGCCCTCGAACAGAAATCTATCTTGTAGATCTAATCTTTGTTCTGATAATTCTTTTTTTACTGTTATTACTTTTTCGGGAGCATAAAAACTACTTTGTTTAATTTTAGAGCAGCCATACATATTGTTTCCAGTGTTATTTTAATTTTCAAATAATCGACGGATATGATAATAACTTAATACAATAAAACTATTTTCATTAGCTGCCATTATGAATTGGCAAAATTTTCAATTATATTCTAAATATCAAAACAGTCGTGGATTTGTCTTTAATCATTCTATAAGAACAGCACCGAAAAACGCGATACACCCATTTCTCGTTTCGCACAAAGATATTTAGATATAATATTAAAATTCAATATCAAAAGATGTCAGAATTTTGGCTAAACGATTATTCAAGAGCATTCATATCGCACGCAACAGAATATTTTGCAGAAAGCTTCTTTGACTCTTTGAGAAAAGAAAACAAGTCTTAAATTATATTGTATTATATAATAAAACATTGATAATATATTTCACGGAATAATTTGGAATACTATATATTATAAAGAACAACAAAAAATATGACTTAAAGTGTTGTTCTATTGTAATAATATTTATAGACGGATTATCTCGTCTGTCGTTACTTTAAATATTTGTAATAATAAATTAAGTTTCCATCAGGAATTTCTCTCAATTATTGTAAAGTGGTCACCTTCATTTCTTTGCATCAGTGTATCTGAGTTTTTCAGTGTTTGAACCAGATAAACACTAATTGATTATAATTAGAAAAAAACCACACCGTAAATAGTTTACCGTAATTTTTTGGTGGAATTCATAATAAAGTTTTTTTTAAATAAAACGTATTTTTGTGGTTCTTTCGCATCATTTTCTCTGATTGGAAACATTATCAACAGATTAAAAGTACTATTTTTTTTTTCATTAAATTTAGATAATAGTCTACTGTCGTATCTTACTGGTTCAATACGAACAGCATTTTTTCAATCGATTTATGTTCGATGGTTTGGGTTTGTAATGTCTTTTCAATCTTAAAAATGTAAACGAGAGTGATTAGCTTACCACCAGTCCTATCTTTTTATTCCTACTGTTTTCATAAAAGAGAAGTTGTGTAACAAACAATCCTCGTAGAAAAATCTAATATTACCTCTATTATGAGGCCATATGCTCCACATTGAAAGCGGAGATGGATAAAAAATTGTCTATTATGATGTTTGTTTTGCAAAAAGGAGGATAATTTTACTAAGGTAAAAGGTGGGTGATTTATTCAGTAAGAAACTGTTAAAAACACTAATTTTCACTTTTAAAACAAAAAAATTAAAATAAAATGTAATACTTTTTTTACTATAGAAGTATATTATGTAAGATTTATAGTTTTCCGGTAAATCCATAATATATACAAATCACTCGTCGAAAGCAAAACATATCATTCATCTCAAACATAGTAATCTAATTACATATTAAGGCCAAGCAAGTTTCCCAAACTCCGTAAAGCCTTTGCGTGTGTAGTGGGAATTGCAAGCGTGAAATATTTTATGATTTACATTTCGTTAGCGGGATAAACGGCATCACGTCCCGGAAATTTGTCAAATTTTCCTTGGAATACGCAAAACGTGCACTACTTTTGTCCCCTAAAGCCTTTTGCACTATTTTATCACCTCAACTACGAAATTACATCGTCATAAATGGGGAAGAACATCTAAAATATCTGATGAGATACAAGACTTAACATGATAATAATTCTACATAATATATTATAATCTAAAGGATTTTTTTCTAGACACATCCATTTTCACAAATACAATATTTTGATACGGCAATCAAAAAAAAAAATAAGTGCAAATACATATTAATTAGAAATCGAACAAGATACTGTTCGAGCGTTGGAACTAGGGTATCCAATCCTGGAGCCTTGTCCAATCCCGGGATTTCAGGATTGATTAATTTTGAATCCCGAGATCCCGGGATTGAGATTTTCTCACCGAGGAATTTGAAATCCTCAATTCGCTATACTTTTTCCCAGAATCTCACAGAACCTCGTTTTTTTTTTATTTTTTAGCTCACCGAGGAATTTGAAATCTTCGATTTGGTATACTTTTCCCCAGATTCTCACACAAACTCGTTTTTTTTTATTTTTTAGGTCACCGAAGAATTTCAAATCTTGAATTTGCCAATTTTGTGTAAATTTTAGGATTTTGCTCAAAATTTCTCAATCCCGGGATTGGATGCCCTAGTTGGAACACATGATTGTAACTACAAAAATACGTTTTTTAAGTTAAGTTTGATTTCGGCAATATCAAAATCGTATTTATTAGTGACACAACGTTATATCTCGTACATAAACTGTTTTCAAAGTACGGCTCAATATATCTACAAATGATATCGACTGTGGAAAGGAAAAAGGACGTAACCCACAGTTTTTTCAAAACAAATAATCACAATGTGTCCAACTTGATACACGTTCTATCAAAAGGATCTAAGCTACAAATGCTGAATTAGTATCTTAATTTAGCTTGTGAAAATTGAAACCGAGAAGAAAGACTGAAAAAAGGTTTATCCTAAACAATTTTTTAAATTAATATTAGATAATGTCAATTAAACACCAATTTAGAAGTCTCCGTCACTTCAAGGTTGTGTATATTTCATAATTTTCATATTACCGAAAATCATCAAAACACGTTTTTATGCCTCCTGTAAAATTTGATATGTGTGGGTTACGTCATTTTTCCTTTCCACAGTCGATATTTATCAGTGACACAAAGTTATATCTCGTACATATAACTGTTTTCAAAATACGACTGAATACATATATCTACAATGGTCTAATTAGTGAGAGTTTTGCTTAACCGACCAGGCGATTCTGACTTCGAATCCCGGTTAAGTCAATATTAAATTTATATATTTTTCAATATACAATTTGAGATCTAAAACGCGGGTGGTTGTGATGTCAATTCGGAGACAGAAAAGATTGAAGGACGTGACTTGAAAAAGATTAGAAGTAAGCTAATCCCGGTTATAATTAATTTATTCGACATGACTTTTGTGCAATACTGTTGTACAATCAACAATTGAGTTTTTCCATGTTTGGTTTGAATTACTGAGTAAAAATTATGGTTAGTGGGTCGTTAAAATACAGCAACAGAAATTATCATTTATAACAGTTTAAATGCAAATTTTATCACGCCGCTTCTGCAAAGTTTAGTGATCGCTGATATAAAAACTTCTAGCCACACATAGGTGGACATCTTAGTGGTTGGATATTTCATATCCGAGTTTCGTTGGAAAATCTGACCATATACGATGTACAATATTATAATGAGAGCAAGGGTTTGACCACATACTTCAGAGGTTACTTGGAATAATGGCGTGTGGCCGTGCCCGGCGTGTGCCCGCCACGCCAGATTTCTAGAAAAGGCACGACTTTTGTAATATGCGTTATAATTACTATATCAGTAGTAAATTACTATTATTAATCGGTCATTTATATGTTTATATGCCTTTGAAAGCATTTACAAAAATAAAATAAAAAGCACAATTACTGCAAGCTTTAAAAATGTATTTCATTTTCTGAAGCTGGGAGTGTAAGATGGTTTTCTGAATCGTAAACAATTATACATTTGTTTTTCTATCGTCCCCTCCTTGCCTACTATTTTTATTTGATTTTTATTATAGTATATAAGAATAGTAAAATTAAAATCATTCGTACTTAAGCATGCATTTGCGAAAGTAGTTGTCTGAGGATGCCTCTGAATGAGGCGAAACACGTGTCACATCATGTTACACAATACGTGGAATAATCTAAGTTATTTTATATTAATTATACATTTATTGTTTTTTTTTGTTTTTACATACTTTGTAAGGGCGCATGAAAATAGCTCCGTGGGCGCATGTGTGCTTGCGGGTACATGGTAAAGAAAGCTGATTTACAACTAAAATTTAATTTCAAAAACTTCATTACAAATTTCCTAGACTATGTTCTATGGGCGAATATTTTAGGGGCTGCATTAACTAATATTAAATGAAGTATTTCTTTATAATAATAGCAAAAAACGCTTAAAATATTTTTTAGAAACAAATACTTCGGTTTTTGTGGTTGATTCTTCAATATCAATTACAAAAAAGAACACTTTACTTCAGTTCTTAAACTTACCTGATCGTTTTTGCGTTAGCTTGTTTTCAGCAATAAGGTGGAAACATACTGCAAACACGCCACGCTACACGACGCGGTCTCAACCAATGGAGGCCGTGCACACTCGTCGCGTTGGATTTTTGCAGTGCGTTCCTGTCCCATACAAAACAATGGCAATTATGTAGCTATGATCTCATCCAACACGCTTACGTGTCGTCGGGTGTCGGCAGTGTGTTTCCAACTTTAGACATTGACAATATGCACTTCCAAGTATGTATGTCATTTTTTTCAATATGCCATTTCAAAAAAAATGTTTAGTTTATAAATAATGCTATCTTGGTGGCAATGTTAGATGGCACCTTTATCTGAGCCACTTTTTCCCGGCCATGGTTCATGTGAAGTTCCACAAATGTATGGAAAAATAACTACAATGCAATTCAGGGTACGAATAACACAATACTTCTGGTTAACTAGGGATTGCAAAACAACGGTAAAAAACACCGGTAATTCAAAATTAATTTAAAAAATGCAATTATAAAATAAAAGTAGGATTGCATCACCTTATGGAAATACCATTATATTATATGAACCTAATAATAACATTTAGAGCAGGCTCAGATTTTTTAGTTACGCCACTGGGCTATACACAGGTGCGAAATATATGCAGTTTTGATTGACTAGTATGTATAGTTATAGCATTTCCAAAACCGAGTTGAACTCAAACAACGCATTTTTTTAGTTAGGCCTATGTGAGTCTACACCTTCGGGTTTATCAAAGCTAGAATCTGTCGATCTTCATCGAGCTTTCGCAAACACGTAATGCAAAATGATATTCATTACAAATATTTTCAGATTCAAAATAATTATGCTAATTTATTACATTTACGTTTTCATATTTTTTTATTTTTAATACCAGTATATTATTTCATTTATAGCCCCGTATTTTTTATAATAAAAATAAAAATAGTCCGAAATAATACCGGTATCACTTATTCAGGTTTTGCAATCCCTATTTCTGGGTATCATAATAAAAGACTTTGTTGCAGAAACACTTTTGAAGCATGCTTTAGCATGTGAACACATTTTAATGTGAATACGCTTTTATTCTATTGTATTAAGAGGGAATAGTTTCGCCGTATAGGTATAACACAACAATTACATGGGTTCAAAGAAAACATAAAGCACACAAACATCAATTCATTAGTGATGCGGAGCTTTAGCTTTAACTACAAAAAATGGTCATCTAGCCCAGGGTTTTCCAAACTTTTTTAGGTCAGGCAGTTCATAATAGTATAAATACAAACAAATATGTGAATGAAAAACTTCTTATTTTTAAATCGAGTGGCGTTAAATCTGTTTCGGAAACGGAAATCCGGAAAAACGGAAATCCTACTTTGCATAAATAGGTTGTATAAAACGGAAGTAAAACAATAATTATTAGGGGATTCTTCTGAAAAACTCGCCGAGAAAGAATTTAATGACATTCATTTCAGAATCATTGATAAAATCAATCAGGTTTTCTTAATAACTTGCGTTGAGTTAAGCATGCTGGTTCACCGAAAATGGATTCCGAACCAAGGAATCACAATTGATGATTTAAAAGAATGGTTTTTAAGTTCGCGCACCAGTGTTCCGCAGAACATAGTTTGGTAAACCCTGATCTAGCCAATGTAGATGTCACCGCTGTGAGCGTTCATTCATCCACCTGATTGCGGGGTTTTGAGTTCTTATTTTAGATTTTGTACTTTTCTGCAAAATCACGGATATCGCCGATGTTTTTACATATCCCCAACAGAGGTTGACTCCCCCTCTCTGAAAACAGAGGTTCTCGAATAACTAAGTATGTCTGTTAAAATGCTTCATTGTGTGTCCATATACTTCACATTGAGAGAGGAAATGGTTTCAAAAAATTTAAAAAAAGATAATACAGCTCATTTTATGATCGAAAAACTATTTATTTTAGAAGACAAACAATATATGCTTTCGTAAGGTGCCACGACTCACGACCGTAAAGCAACACTGCTAAGATGCATGCGTTGGACAAGAAGGACTTGGAACTTGGAGGAGCCGTATGGTATCCATATACTTCGAATAGGGAGCAGATATGGTATATACATATAAAATAAATAATATATACGTAAAATTTGTTCTGTGTGGGTTACGTCAGTTTGCCTTTCTACAATCGATTTATAACGGAAATATATTTATTTTATTACGGCGCATATTTTTTTTACTTTATTCGTTTTTTTAATTATTCACTGTATTGTTTATCCTTTCAACAGTAAAAAACCATTAAATGATATGTGACCAAATTTGGGCTATCCACCATTACTCGATATTAATTTTACTGCTATCATTTCATAAACAATATTTATTTTCGCAAAATATTTACTCAGCTATTTCGCCCAATTCAAAGGTATGTTTTCGTTTCATTTTCGGTGGAGCGGGTGAAAATATTTATTTACAAAAGTATTACATATTACTTACGTATGTATCTTTCTCGGGATCGTCAACTGTGGGTCGCGAAGATTCTCCTAAAAGAGTTGTCGACCAAAACTAAAACTTGAATAATAAAAATTAAGCACGCAAAAAATTGTATCAGATATTTTGCTGGTTTCATATCCAAATTGAGAACCAATAATTTTATTTCGAGTCCAGGGTCGGGCTGGAGGGGGTGCGGAAGGGCTTGCGCGAGCCCCTTGTTAATTCAAGAGAAAACAATAATCTCAGATCAAATTAGTACATGGCTGCAATTTCTGACTGCTTTAATTTACACAGTAGTACATTTTTGGTCATTTACATTGATAAGTTTACGGTAAATTGCATATTGTTATATATGATAAGTAGGGCATCCAATTCCGGGATCCGGGATCCCGTCCAATTTTCTGATCGCGATCCCGGGATTTCGGGATTGGAAGAGCTAGAAAACAAAAACGAGTCGCGGAGATAATCTGGGGTAAAAGTATAGCGAATTGAGGATTTCATATTCCTCGCTGAGCTAAAAAAAATAACGACTCACCAAAACTTGAGTGCCCAATCCCGGGATTGAAAATTTATCAATCCCGAAATCCGGGGATTACAAAAATGCTCCGGTATTGGATACCCTAGTTCCAACGCTCGAACAGTATCTTGTTCGATTTCTAATTATTATGTATTTGCACTTATTTATTTTTTTGATTGCCGTATCAAAATATTGTATTTGTGAAAATGGATGTGTCTAGAAAAAAATCCTTTAGATTATAATATATTATGTATAATTATTATCATGTTAAGTTTTTTATCTCATCAGATATTTTAGATGTTGATAAGTGTATTAAGTTATAATTGATTACTTATTTAAGTATTGCATAAATTTAGTTCCACCGGAGTGATAAAAAAAATCACTGCTTCCCCAGAACACCGAGAATTTCTTTGTTATAAAGCGTTACCTTTATATTAATTACGTTATTAGGGACTTCCACCCGAATTTGCTTACCCAAGTATGGAGCGAGCTTAGAAGAACGCATTCAAAACACACTGCAAAATATATCATTGTTTCTTTATAACATACTATAACGTTTTCTGGCAGTATACCAACGATATGTTTGATTCGCCCTATTAAAAATATCTTTGCATACGAACGCTGCAGGGGTTCACTAGTTGGAGAAAGTTGAGAGCCCGTAATCCATTTGAAAAAAACATTGACATCAAAGAATTGTTTTTATTTATTTTTTCATCCAAAAACAACTAATTCTGTCTAGCAGTAATTAGTCTTTGAACACGTTTGATGTCACAGTATGCGAATTTCGAATGACAGCTACAAAGGCAATCAAAAAAGCCAAACTGAAAAATGACAATACATCCCGAGTAAATTTCGTAACATTACAATACTATCTCCGAGTGAAATCTCTTTACGAACATTGCACTGGGAGGGCAATTTAAAACGCTATCTCCAAAATGGGACCTCCCAACGAGCTAGTCGGTCAGAATTCATTAACGAATTTTGTTTGAATTCGCGATCTTGTAGTAGTGGGCCAGCGCTCGTTAGTCGGGTATTCAGATTGTGATCCTGCAAGCCCTACAGTCCGGTTCCCATCAAGATAAAAAGGGACGTTTCCCTTTTCTGAACGTATTGACTATCTTACGTGAGATTTTCGTAGATATGTACACATTACGCAGAAGCAAAAAAAAGTATTCAAATATTATTTTATTTTAATATGTCATTATATGTATGTCGGGTCCATGGCACAGCAGTAAATTTTGTTGTCTTCCGTGACTGATCTCACGGGTTCGAGTATCTGTACGAAGTGTATTTTTCAATCGATCTATCGATATCTGATAGAAGGCATGGGTGTTTGTGATATCTAAAAATTCCCTCCCACCCTTTCCGATCCTTGAATAACTGAATGTAGTGAGAGCGATTAGTTAACCACTATTTCTGTCCTGTCTCTATCACCTTATTCCTACTAGTCTCTTCGAAAAATAGACGAAAAATAAAATTAAAAATACCTTGAAAAAATCATTTAAACTTCTGTCGAGGTACCTCCATAAGGAGGCTATTTCGATTGCCTAGTTCCATAGAACGATAATTTAAAATTGAGATATTTTGAATTATTCCACCCATAATATTTGAGTACCTCTCTTTCATAGCTCCCCACAAAAGTACAACAAAAAATAATATTTTTCTTTCGGTAGGAAGATGTTTTCATATGGAAATAATCAGTTCCATAAACATGCAATGATGCAACTCGAAATACATATAACCATATGGTTTTGTCAATGATTTGATAAATTTGAATTTAATTGAAAGATAAATGACTAAATGATTGAATTTGAATCAATCAGTGGTGTAGTGGGGCCAGGTTGGGCCAAGTCGGCGGCCTGGCACCTGTTTGACTAATTTTCCAGTACATATATACATATATCGAGAAAAAGTATTCAAAATCGGTTTGTTTATTGATTTAATTTTTAAAACTTTTTAAAAAAGTGGTTTTTTAACTTCGAATGTATATAAAAAAAACAAAACAAAATAGGGAAGAAATCAATGACCGATCTGGTACCTATTTATTTACCACTACACCACTGTGTACATTCATACAAGTTTTGTCAATAACAACCCGGGTTTCGCTTTTTGGCATCTTCGGGCGTTCAAGTGCACGGGTTTAAGTTTATCCGTGCACTTAAAAAAGTCTTAATCACTTCGTAATGAAAAATCTGTTGAAATAACTCAATTAGAAAGCCATATTCTCTACATGGGAACGGCCATGAATTTCAAAAAAAAGCTTGACAGAAGTGAGTTCTGCCACCTTTTTTTTTAAATAAAAAAGCACTGCTTTTATCTATAAATTGCATGTCTGTCAAGTGTCACCTAACTTGTCTAGCAATAAACAAATAAATCTCTAGCAGAGGATGGGCAATGGGAGATAATCGGTCATCCATGGTTTTGCCATCAAAACTACCGACCGGGCTACCTTCAGGCAGGCCATAAACAAAAGTGTTAGAAGCGCGCGATGAACAATACTCTCTTATCGCCATTTATGGAATTTCGTTCGGACCAAAAACACGACTCGACAATAAAGTAATCAGCTCGACAGGTACCATTCGTTTTGTGCTGTGAGAAGCCTTTTTATATATTTATTGCCCAGCATAATAGTACATTTGTATTCAATAGTGCGCCGTTAAAAGTGTGGTATTGTACAAATTCTGAATCATATTTTACACTCATTTTTTTTACTCGATAGATACTAGAGGTCTACACGGGTCGAACTTTTACAAAATTACCCAGTCCGAGCCCAAAAGACTCAGGCCCGATCCGGCCCGGGCCCGAGTCTAATACCACAATTGTTACCCGAACCCGACCCGAAGCCCGGATTTATACTCAACTGACTGAAAAAAACCCGTTTTTTACAAATTTACAACAATTTACGATTCTCTATAGAACTGGTAATAATTAAAATAATCATGGCTGACTTATGTCACGAACATAGTCTGAAATATTTTTCTGAAGAATAAATTCCTTACCCGGGCCCTGCCCGAGCCTGTGCAGACCTCTAATAGATACGTTCCATAAAAAACCGTGTACATATTAAAAACTTTAAAAAAAGTAAAAGAAATTTTAGGTGTGAATAGAATATCAGACCTTTATGTTTTTGATATTGGTAATTATTATATTTCTTTGGTTTGTGATTCTAATTAACACTAAGTTTACTTTTTTTTTTATTATATTATATTTATTTTTGTAATAAGGGTATTTATTCAGTGGCGGCCGGTCAATGTGGCATTGGATCAATGCACCCCTTGTATATGCAGGGGGCGGTTATTTTCTCTCATCTTATTTAAATTCAATAAAATAAAATACAATTTTCAATAAAACAAAATTTTCTAAAATATTTATTATAGACAATAAATACATGAAGAATTTAAAATGACTGAATGATATAAATGTTATGTTTGAATATTATTTCATGAAATATAACCGCCCCTGCATATACAAGGAGTGCATTGATCCAATGTCACATTGACCGGCCGCCACTGAGGGTATTGATATTTCCAATAAATGCATATTCAACTCTTTTTTTTACACGTTAGATACGTTCCACAAAATAAACCGTTCGTTTTGAAGATTGTTTCCTTGAATTAAAAAAAAACTCTTTTTGTTTGTAAAAGTAACAACATTGTGGTGTATAAAATTTATTTAACTAACGTTAATTTAAAAAATAATAATATATTATTTGATTATAAACGGGGACTTTTATGAGGGAGCGGACATTATTAAATTTCATCGCTAGAAATGTTTGACACGTATAATGTGTAGAGATTTATTGAAGCCTTCTTTTTTTTTATAACTGTCTTGTGTTGTTGGATTTTTTGCTATTAGGAAATTCGTTATCCGATTCTGTGTTTTTTTTGTGTGTGGAAATCGTGTAAGAACAAATATTCGTGTAAAAATATGGTATTCGTTCATTTAAATGGAACGTGTTATTTAAAAATCGTGTAAAGAAAAGTTGAGTGTATTTATTGCCCGGCATAGTAGTTAATTTGTATTCAATAGAGGCCGTTAGAAGTGTGCTACTGTTTTGGGCATCGTATTGTATAATTCATTCTAAATTATATTATATTTTCCATTAGTATTTTTACGTTATCTATTTATATAATAGTAATATTATTCACCTGTTTCTTTTTGTAGAAGTAACTAAAAGAATGGCAACAAAAGAAAGAAAGATAACACCTCGAAAAGAAAACAATGTTGCAAAAAAAAAGAATTAATGTTTCGAAAGAACAGGAGGCTTCTCTATAAATAGAAAACGGGGTTATGTTATGTATTACTTAGGGCCTCCAATCCCGGTATCCCGTCCAATTCTGCGATCCCTAAATCCCGGGATTGTTACAGTACTAATCCCGGAATTTCGGAATTGAGAAAATTAAATGAAGGTTCCAAATTTTGGTTTATTTTTTGGTCTCACGTTGTTTCATTTTGGATCCGAAATTTCTCAATCCCAATTTATACACGATTTTATGTTGAATACTCAATCCCGAGATCCCGGGATTGGAAAAATTGTCAATCCCAAAATCCCGGGATCACAAAAAGCATCCGGGATCGTATGCCTGACCTATTTGTGTAGTAAATTTATGTTTCCTCACAATTTAAGTATTCTTATATTCTTATTAATTTAAGTATATGGATTCGGTTGAAACATTGTAAATATTTTTTCGTAGAAAGTAAAAATAATTTGTCACACCTACTAACCACCTTAGGTCCCGCACAACTCATAACTTTTATTTATTCATCTTTTTTAGGGATTATAAAACAGTTTATCCGGTAATCCGATTTGATGTTAGGGTGAGATCAGTTTGAACCGTGCAGTATAGGGCCAAGAATTTTAGGAGTAAATTTGCTTGATCGTTATTACAATATGGATGGTGGCTGTGAAACTGCTGCTGCATACACATAGCGGGTGGTGGTGGGACAATCAGCAACTAACTTGAAATGACACATTCTTGGCACGTTGGTTTTACTGCCAAGCTCTGTGAGCTTGGCCGGTTAGCGAATAGGCCAACATGCAAATGTAGCGCTATAAAGAGGCATCATAATCACATCCAATAAGATTGTTAGTTAATGCCCGAGAAGAGAAAAGTATTGCCCAAGTCGATCCTACCGCTTATTTTATGGGACATTGGAATCTTGGAAAGTTTCTCCTTAGACACTCCCAGTCAAGGAAAAAAACTGCAGTTTAAGGTTTGCTACGCCACTGGATCCTGATGTTTAAAAATACGATATGGGAAAGCAGTGGAGTAAGTTACACAGTTATATATTAGAAAAAAATGAGCTTTATACGTTAAAATACTAATAATAAAATTATAAGTATGGAAAAAGTTAAGTGAGCTCAGTAAATACACACTACACAGTGTTTTTGCACTAAATTTTAAAAAATCAATCCATTTAAACATAAAAGTCATACCATTTTACTATTTGGCTCACTAAACTTCTCAGAACCTTATATGTAATTCAGTCAATGATTTTGATATTGTCTATGTACCTAACAATATGATAAAGAAACGACCTATTTGCTATTCATACAACGTGTTGTTCTAACTGTACACCGTTCTCATTGAGGGAAAATTTGATAGATCAGACGCTTTCAGAAGACAAAAGAGTTCAAATTTATTTAGAACACGCAAAACGTTTTGTTTCCTGGCAATCTTTTGTTTTTCACAGTTCATCAATTCGCCATTTTGTATTGTAGCTTTATAAAAAGCAATAACATCTTCATATTTCATGTGGGAATTTAAATAATCTTGCGCTATTTTAATAGACATATTGTTTGCCACGCAAATAGCCGTGCAAATAGTAGTTTTATGAAATCAAACAATGCACTGTTATATAAACAAACCTTGAACTAATTGTCTGTCTTAATAATGCAGAAACGTATTGTTTATGAGTATTTACGATACCGCACTGGCGTTTATGCTACCCACATTTTAGAAAATATTGGTATCAATGATATTACTAATAGTATACTGTAACTGATGAAAATATTTTGAATTTTCAAATCGACCGTGGAAAGGAAAAAGGACGTAACCCAGAGTTTTTTCAAAACAGCTTTTTTCGATAACCACAATGTATACAACTTGAATCTTGATACACGTTCTATCAAAAGGATGTTAGCTGAAAATGCCGAATGAGTATCTTAATTTAGTTTTTAAAATTGAAATTATAAGAACCTGCGAAAATTGCGATCATGAAAAACGTTGTTTTTTTTCTATATTAGAAAAGTCAATTAAAAACCAGCTTAACATTCTCCTTACATTTCAAGGTTGTGTATATTTCATAATTTTTCTTTGGTTCAAAAACATCAAAAAACGTTTTTTGTGTCTCCTGTAAAATTTCTTATGTATGGGTCACGTCCTTTTTCTTTTCCACATGGTAGCAGCAGTGGTCTGCCAATGCGTTGGTAAGGGGCTAGCTTAATCTTAAAACTATTCGCGAAGCTACAAATTACAAGTAAAATCGCACTTGACACTTTCGCTAGGCCATTGGTTGGAAAAACGTTACCGAAAACTTCAGAAATCAAGTCTTGAACTTATCACGTATTTTTACATAAATATATTATGTAATTAAATTGATGGTAAATCTTTGGATAGAAAATAATTTAAAAAAAATAAGAGCATTACTTTTAATACCTCAAAGGAAATGCATCGGAATTAGTTTGTGTACAAAGTATAATAAAACAACCTACATATACACCCATACCTCGCTTTACGGCCTAGATACGTTCAACGAAACTTGACCGTAAAGCGAAAAGTCGTATAAGGAATCAATTATTCTAAAACAAATTCAATGGGATCGGTTTCAATTTTTTAAAATATGTAACATGGTTTATCATTCAAAATGCATTTTATCTTTTGGCGTGCTAATCTCGAGATATTTAAAGGTGCAGCAGATTGCAAATATGTTTTAATCTCTTCTTTTTTATCGCGAATAGTTTGAATGGTAAAAAAAATACAAATTAAAAAAAAATGTACATACATACATATGTACTAACGTACCAAAAATGTCCCTAATTGTTTCCAATTTTTCCAGTTAATGTGTAACAATCAGTAATAAATATGTATGTACATAAAACACTCACATCGACATCGAAAAAAAGTTTTTTTTGCCGTTATAGCGAAACATTTAAGGCTGAAAATCGAAGAGGAATAGCGAGATATGGGTGTATTCTTATTCATTAAACAGACATATTTTCTGATGAATTAATTATAGTCTTTAATGCAAGGGAGAGGTTTACACCTCTCAGCTCACAGCAAATATTACTCGTAAGGACATCATAGCTTAGCCAGAAGTTTGTAAACTTCCAAAATACTTTACACGCGAAAGAATTTGCAAAATTTTTGAAATATGATGCGAGCAAATATCTATCGGGGCACGTATTTCAGTAGATGCCTCGAGTCAACATCGATTTAAAACAACATTTATCTAGGGAACGTAAGTATAAACGGAAAAGTTAAACAAAGTTAGTCCACCCGGCATCCCGTAAAGATCACTCCGATTTAAGATCCTTCGACCAAACTTTATGAACCTCCTGAAAATGTGAATTCCTCATATTTTTCATTCACTTTACATGCTCGCATGTTATTTATTTGTAAATGACATACATTCTCGAATTTTAAGAGGGCCGATGTGCATCCCAACAGCACAGAGGCTAACGTCCAAGTGTCCAAGGAAAATATTAGATCGTAATAAGTGTCGTGAATGCAATGTAATTCTGGGGACAATAATATCATATTTCTTATGTAAACTTTTTCCATGTAATTAATTATACGCGTTCAATTTTGAACTGCATTATTTTTTTATATTAAAACATATGTGAGAGTGGGAATGACCAGGCTACGTCTAATAATGAAACATAAGTAATTTACGAGCAGATTTTAATTAGAGACATAAGACGGTTATGCCATTATTTCGACATAATTACCGCCAAAATGATAAAATATCACTAACAATACTCAGTGCTTTTTTTAAAGAAAAGTTGACGTAACTCAATTCTTGTCAAACTTTTTTTTTGTAATTAATGTGCATGTCTCAAGGTATGGCTTCCTAATGGAGAATCTCAACAGTGGTTTTTTTTACGATAACTGCTTGTTAGTCATTTTCTTTACCTCCCTTTATTAATGAGATTAAGTATAAAAAGATAAGTCTGGTACAGAACTAGTGGTTAACTAATCGCTCTCGGTTTGACCCGTTAATTTCAGTATTAGAAGACTGGGAGGGATAGATATCACAGATACAAACGCCTTCGAACAGTAATCGATCTTGTCGATCTGTCTTAGTTCTGATATTTCTTTTTTTAATGTTATTACTTTTCCAGGAAATCGTAATTTAAAAAAATATTTTTAAACGTCTTTCGGCATAAAAAAAATCAAAAGTTGTCAAAGGAAAATAAAAATAAATTATTGGGAATATTGATTTAAAACATTAAAAATGTCGAGAAAAAAGGTGCCGGATCGCCGTTCTACCTCGTTACATGGGAAAAAAGGACTAACAATACTTGCTTATTCAGCAATATGCTTATCGACTGAAATCAAACCCAGTGGAGACCAGAAGTTGCTGGATTGATGAAATACAACAAAGCACTTCCCAGTTGACGACTATATGTAGTCCAAGAAGTGATGAAGACTGTGAAGCGACATAAAGCAGCACTCATTCAGCATTTGTCTAAAAATGGCCGATTATGATACATCTATCATTCTATCAACAAAATAAAAAATATTCTTACAAAAGACGTAAGCAAAAATAACGACAAATAGATTTTTTAAATATCTTTTGAAAATCCATTAGTTTCTGTTCGTTTATTTATTTTTTACGAGGAACGTTTTCCTAGTCCAACCCACATATATTTTCCGTAACATATTAAACGCAAATATATTCTCACTTATAGAGAGTAAATATTTATATTTTTTCTGTATAAGTTCATTATCTTTGAGCATGCGAGAAAAATATTTACCCGGCAAAGAAAGAAAAGTGATATTATGGGTTTAACTATTTTTTGCTGTATTGTTTATATGGAAATATAAATTACAACATTTTATTAGGTATATAAGTCTGTGCTGTATATGATTTTCTTTTATTATTTACAATAAATCGAAGGTATACCAAAATTTATATACTTATTAAGATGACCTTTTGAATGTTAAAAAAAATTTAGTTACAATTACATTTACGTTTTATAGGTAGAAAAAACAAGAAATAGAGTGCATAACGTAATACAAAAACAAAACATAACACTATTGGAAAAGCTTAATATTTAAAAGTTTTACATACAATTACTTTGAGTAATCAATACTCGTTTAAAAAATTACACTTTATATACATAATATTCCCCATACTTTGATAAAAATTCGTGATAGCTAGGCGATAACTAAAGTATCAAAAGTCAACAAAATTGAAAATATGGAGTTTGAACGCCTTGACAATTCGTATTCGAAAAAATTCCAAAAGAAATATATTGCATATTTAAAATAGGTATACATAAAAATGTGTATGTTTCTCTTCTTTATTAGTTTAAAGTTTCTCAAAGGTCGCGTTACATAATATCCTCAGTGAAGAAACCGCATAAATTATCTTTCGGTTAGAGGAATTTTTATTTGAGAAATATTTCTCGGCGGGAATCCACTTAGCAAAGCGACGATCGCGGGTTCGACTCATGCTGGGATGATAACGTGAAGCGACTTCGTCTCCAAATGAACATCCTTTATTCAAGATCTGTATTTTACAGTCAACAAGCCTTATTCAAAGCCTGCTCGTCCATTGTCCTCGAATGTCTTAAAATTTTTATGGTTACCTAAACGGCTTTTATTTGTGAAGATAACGACGTTTCATAACATTTTTATGTCATCTTGGGCCTTTTGAAAAGGTATTGTCCAACGAAGTTTTGTGAATTTGAGGGAAATAAATCGACAATGATGTTGAGTTAAATAAACCGTTCATTAAAATTCCTACGCATAATATTGGAGTATCTTCAATACGGTAATTTGAATGGCCACAGATAGTCAGTCTATAACTCTAACTTCATATTTAAAATTTAATCAATACATTTAAATATAGTTTTTACTTTTGTTAAGACAGCATATATATTGAGTTATTGCTTATTTGGAATACTGTCTTCTCTAAGGATTGTATGAAACATTATTTTATAGATTTTTTTTCAACACGAAACTATCATTTAGCGGCGTAGCAAATTTATGCATCGAAAAGGGGGCCCAAATTTATACACGAATTATTTCCTCTAATACGATTCCCAGAAACGGAAAGTACACAGAAGCAAATTTCCTTATAACAAGAAATTCAACATCACAAGACAGTAAAAACAAACAAAAGATTCCATTAGATCCTCACACATTAAACTTGACAAGAAATTTCTATCATATCGATGTATGTCTAGTCCCTCATAAGTCCCTGTATGTAATCAAGTAGCGATGCTAAGTATATTTTTTTCTAACAATATTTTTTGTCATTTACTTATTGTTTCTTTATTATGACGTTTTAACGCGATTTTCTACAACCAACATAGTTTTTTTTTAAATGCAGGGAACAAATCTTAAATTATTCCATAAAATCAATCACTTTTTATCAGTATGTTTAAGTATCTACCGTAAAAAAAAAGAATTGAGTGAATTCAATATGACAAATTTCGTACATGTCTTTCGCTTCTTTGAGAAGCATCATCAGACATTATAATATCGCAAATGTAATAACAAAGTTATCAAATTTAATTTGATATTACCGAAATACAAGCTTTTTTGCATAATCTCGGTATCAAAAAGATGAATACAAGGATCCTGCGATTTCAGTAATAACGGTATTTCAATGCCTTATTTTGTATGGCCATCATACAATTTAACCGGAATCTAACATTACAATTGATTCTCAGCTGGCGTTAAATAAATATTTTTCTCCCATAAATCGTTAAATAATACATAACAATATAATCAATGAGGTATCAGGAGCGCAGAGCGAGAAAATGGTAATGAAATCGCGTCTTGTCCATTCAAACCGGTATTACCGAAGAGGCAAACAAATAATAAACTTGTCGCGTGGGCATTCAGGAATTCCACACGAGTGTGTAGTAGTGAATGGCTCACGTGCTATGCAGTAGGAAGGGAATCGGGGAAGGGGATGTAAGGTGAAAGGGGGAATGTATTCAATGGACAGGGAATTTACTAACAAAGAAGGGATACGTTAAAAAGGATGCTTTTTTAAAACAAATGGTTAAAAATAATATCACTTGTGGATTGGATGGTTTTCACTGGTACAAGTGAACTTGATTTTAGATTTTGTTGAAAATATAAAAAAATATACATTTTTATTATTATTTAACCATGTCCGCTCCCAATGTGGAGCATATGTACTCCTAATGGAGTTTATCTCAACAGAGAATTAGATCAAATCAAGTTGCAAGATAACAAATATTTTAGATTATAATACATTGATTCATCTAATTGTATTTTAAACATCAGTCAGAGTGAGAAAACAAATAGCACATTGTATTTAAATGAAAATTCACATCAAATGAATCAATGAAATGAATCAAAAAAGGTAAACGATTGAATCCTTCAAGTCGTGCTAACATGTTCAATATCTTTTTACCATGTCCGCTCCCAATATGGAGCACATGGACTCCTAACGGAGTTTATCTTAACAGAAATGTTTCTACGAGAACTGCTTGTTACTCAGTTGCTCAACCTCTCTTTTTCCAAAGAGAGTAGGAATAGAAGGAAAGGGCTCGGACAGGACTAGTGGTTAGCTAACCGCTCTCGATACGCCCCGTTCATAGGATAGGATGGGTGAGAGGGGGGACATCCATGCCTTTGAACAGAAATTCATAAATCAATTGAAAAATCAATTTATAAAACTGCCTGTACTGGTATTCGAACCCGTGACCTCCGTAGCGGTAGTCAACGACGTTGACCACTCGACCACACAGGCGGCATTAAATATACATATGTAATGTACATATACTTTTATATTTTAAATTTGCTATCACCACCATCCGTGCATATAATATTTTATTTAATTAAAAAATAAAATATTTTAGCCAAACAGAGTTCTATCGGGATCTACACTATAATTGCAAATCGTCTAACCAAAAGTTAATTTAATTTTAAGCCTAAAAAAATTGACGGTTAAATTGTCATGTCAATATTACCGTGTGAATAAAGTAATTAAAAAATAATTCTCATATTTTGGTAGTGTTGGAAATTGATTATTCAATTTGTTGGATGTTAAAACCAGAGCTGTGGATTTGTAGTTGGAGTTTAATGTCGATAGAGTCGGACTGTTTAAACTGGAGACGTGCTCGAAAACAACTAATAACTTCGAATACTTTTTTACAAAATTGTGTATTAAAATTGCTAGGGTGAAAAGTGGCGCCACTGCATGCTACTAAGCTTAAATAAATAATTAAAGTCGCGTTTTAAGGTATGGTCGGATTCGGAATGGTCTTATTTATTCACATAATGACCTAATTTGACCCATTTTTGTATTTTGGTAAAAGTCTAAAGTCTTTAAAAGAATAAAAACAATTAGAAGTATAGAAGACCACGAAAACTGCGACATCACTGGATGGTTGGAGTGTCGCAAGACTTGACAGAGTGCTGAAGGTCAGCGACTGGCGTAGGAAGGCGAAGGATCGAGCTGAATGGAGAAGTTTAACTGAGGCGGCCAGTGTTGACCCCAGACTTTAACGCTAGATAATCGGATAAGAAGAAGAGCATAATTGATTAACAAACAAAATTACATAAATTAAACAAAACAACTTAAAGGTAGGTTCTTAATGTAAATACAAAATCTTTTTTTAAACTCTTAGCTAGATTAAATTAACAACAGATATGTGTTTTGTAATGCTATTGATTCTTTTGTGCAACTTACACCTATATCGGTAGAAAGAAAAATTCGGATTTTTTATAAATAAAATATTTCTAGAATACGAAACAATTTATATTCTTTGTAATAAAACATAACGAAAACAACCATAAATCAATCTTTTAATACTTAAAAATTTAAGTGCCTATAAAGTAAAAAAGTAAAACTATAAGTTGAAAAAGGTGGATATTCCTCTCCTGTCAACCCAGTGCGTGTGCCGCTACTTATAAACACTGATACGTGATGGTTATCATACGGTCAAAAAAGGAAATCTCTTTTGCATTGTGCTGTTGACAAATCATGCTGGCTGTCATAATTTTAAAAAATGAGAAACTTGCTACCCATTAGCCGTTTGAAGCAAATTAATTTACTGGGAAGACATATTCTCACGTCCCACGAAAGGGTTAAAATAACAAAACTTTTTATTTATATGCTATTTCATGAATTATTATCACAACGAGATAAATGTAAAAGATACGTCTTAACCTAGTGAAGCGTGTGAGTCGACTGATTTGCCTAAAGCCAATTAATGCAAAAAAATACAATTTTACAATTAAGGGCTATGAGCTTATCTAAATACTAAGTCAGGCGTAGGGAACCTACGGCCTTTTGGCTACTCTGGTGCGTCCTTCTGGCTAATTTTGTAATTTGTTGTAAATTCGTAAATTCCTAATATTTTCGATGTCAAAATCCTCGGAAGACCTAAAAAATTCCCTAGTCAATGTTTACTGCGGCCTTATGTTGAATCAGAAAAATGAATGCGGCCTTTAGAAAAGAAGCGGTTTCCCACTCCTGGACTAGGTAGTTATATAACGAGGTTACCGCTATGGTCGTTATCGTAGAAACGATAATGACCAATTGAGATTCTGCCACAAGCAGCAATTGGACAATGGCAAATGGTAAATGTTGATTACTTAATAATTCTTAAGTAGTCAAATAAATAATATAAAAGACAGTGCCGTATTCCTTTCGGCTCATCCCACTTTGCCCAGGGGACAGAGAAAAGCCGACAGAGACCAAGTCGAGTCGAATACTCGAGAGTTATCAAGCGGACATGAAATGTTGACATTATTTACAATCGGAACCGGTTGAATTTTCTTCTTCCATAAGAAGGATACGTTGCGCTGTTTGTTACCTTTTTTCTCCCATAATTCATATTACGAAATAAAAATATGTCTATATCTTGCCCGACTATTATTCCAAGTATTCAATTTACCACAGTTAAGGCATTCACTTATATTAAACAGTACATCTTATAACACAATTTGCAGACAAAAGTAAAACATTTTTTTTTACTTATTATGTAAGTTGATATTTAAGAGTTATTACGGCATCGCGCCATCGTCACTACTACATATACTAATCTGACGATGGTGTGATTTTAAAATAGCATTTGACTTTATTAAATATTTTTTGATGATCTGAACACAGGATCACGCCTGGCAGCCGAGTTTAGGGCTGGCTAAAGCAAAGGAGGCAAGTTTATCTTTAAATATCATGCAATTACTCGGTGCGATCAAACAAAAAACCTTGCTTATCTTATTAATTTGTATCACTGAGAAGAGTCAGCTATAAATTGAACGAAAGGTTGATTTAAATATTCTTTACATAGAACTACCATTATTGACTAGTTTCCACTTTTTTTTAAATGGCGTATTTATTGGTTAATGAAGGATGGATGATCCAGATAACTCATTAAATAGCCTTCCATCCAGTCTGCTACCCCTGCATGCCCCGGTAAGACAGCGAAGTTCATAGTTATCTAAAAATTGGATTGGCTGTTATTATTTTTGCTATGGAATCATTGGATATTACTTTCGATAGTGTATTCTGAATTTTATTCGCTGTTGTTATATATTGTAAATAATCATTGTTAAAAAAGTAATCTAAAAAAACAAAAAAATCTTTGAGAAACCATTTGTTTACGTTTTATGATGTATTTTTTATCTCGTTTTACACGGGTTGGAGTTTCGAGGGAATTTTGATTTTTATACTTATCAATGAGGGGCAGCCATTTTGCACACGGACAGCCAAACCCCCAGGCGTGGCCCAGGCTGAATACATTTCCATTTTTTTCATTTCAAGGGTTTCTTTTCCAAGCTATTGCATATTTTGATGTGACAAGTGCTACAGTAATATAAAAAAAATACATTCAACATTCATTTCTTCAATTCAAGGCGCAACCCGGTGCTGTGACGATTTTGCACAGTGACAGCCACGCAAATATACACATGTACATAAAGTAAATTATCTTCGTATATAAAATCAACATTTTTAAAATAAAGAAAGAAATTTTTGGAACAAATAACATTTAACCCTTAAATGCATGACTTTCTACTTTTAAATAAAAACAAATATTTTCATATACAATCCCACCCAGGTGTGATTGTAGGAAAAATATTTTTTAAAAATTTTCGATAGTTAATTTTATATATCTTTAACCAAAAACAATTTGTAATAAAAAAAATCATCAAGGCATTAGAGGCATAAAACATTTATAAAAAAGCAACACAGTTAAACTACTTAATGCTATTATGATAAACCATGTTTTTTTTATTGTGAAAATTGTATTAAAAAATGTCGAAAATCAGTGGCCGCCAAAAATCCAGCTTGCTCTGTTAGAATGAAAATTATAACGGCTTAGCACGTGTAGACAGGACACCGATTGAAACAATATGAAGAGTAAATATATATTTTACCATTTGGTATTACAATAAAAGGTAAAATCTTTTTCTATTTTGCGAAAAAGTCAAAAAAAAAGTTTGTAATTTTCGAAGTCATCTATGCATGTAAGGGTTAAATCATTGGATTATTTATTTAATTAACATTGCACAAGGTTGACAAATTATAAATTTAAAACTTTTACAATGAAGAGAAAAAAAATAGTACAATTTAATATTAAAAGCAGTAGAAAAAAATGGCAAGGAAGTCAACTGACTAAGCTCCGACTAACTCTACTTTAATACATAAAAAATAGTATTCGTTATTATGTTACTTTAAAGTTAAGTTCCTCAATACTTTATATTAAAGATGTGAGAATTTATCTTGTACGTGTATGTCTGCTTATACATTTTCTCATTTTTTGGTTACAATTTGATTTAAAAATATCGTGTAACTGTCACAATTCAATTCAATTAATCAAAACACTAGTTTTATAAATTTAAGCCGTACAAGCCAGAATTCAATTTCAGTAAAAACGTATCGCTATTAATTTCTTTTTTTTATTAAACGAATCTTTAATTTGTATGTCGAAAATGTTAAAAGTCAACAAATGAGAAAAATCCTATCGGTACAGTGCTTAAAATTTAGTACGGATTTTTGATACCCACTTCCAAATTGAGGCGTTGTAGTCGTTTTGGAATGTTTAGCAATAAAAACAAATGAATTCAATTGAAAACAATGGACGCATAATACTTTTTTCAACAGATTTTATTAGCCGTGACAGCAAAATGGATAGAAACAGTTAGTTGACTTTCTGGGTTTAGTGACCGATGCGATTTCCCATTTTGTTTTATTTTAGGCGCCATATTAAAGTTTATACCCACTCGAAATTTTCAGATTATCAATAGACTTTTAAGATGTAAAATAAATGAGATCGTCATATTATTATATTATGTGTACTTACTTAGCACCAATTTCTTGCACAGCACGGGAGATTGCATTTCGCAAAAAGAGCGTGCAGTCGTTGCGAATAGTAAACACCTTACCTATACATTGCTTTTTTTAAAAAAACAAAAGGTGCCGGAACTCAATTCTTGTCAAGTTTTTTTTTCTAATTCATGCCCATTCTCAATGTGGAGGATATGGCTTCCTAATTGAGGTTATTGATTATCCTACCACCACTTGTTATGTGTATAAAGCTGAAATTTCTCAACAGAGCTTTTTACGAGAACTGCTTGTTAGTAAATTGTTCAACTTCCCTTTTTTAAAGAGGAAGGATAGAAAGAAAGGGCTTGTACAAGACTAGTGTTAAACTAATCGTTCTCACTTTGTCCTGTTAATTTTAGGATTGGAACAGTGGGAGGGATAGATTTTACAAATATCAATCTTGTAGATGTAATCTAAGTTGTGATAATTCTTTTTTACTGTTGTTACTTTTTTGGTTGATAGTAATTGAAAAAAAAAACAAAAGTTTTCATAGGAAAACATTTTTTTTGCATTTTGTGAAACATTAAAAAGGTGCTGGAATGCCGTTCCACCGCGATACATGGGGAAAAAAGCACTGTCACAAAAAAACATCTATACCACGAGCTAGATTCCCATTTTCAAGGTCTGGGATCGAGCGCAAACGCTTTTATTCCTAGATGTCTAGGCCATTTAATAGTCATCAATCTAATTCAGTGCAGAAATGATTTTACTCTGAAATAAATAATTATGGTACGATATGTCGTACGATTAATGAATTTTATAGAAAAAATTTCTCCGACCCTTGCGAAATTTTCTTGAATTCATTTTCATCCCCCATGCGAAGAATATATTTCAAATTATACAATTCAATCACGGTGAGTAATCTTCCACCGACCGAGAAAGCACTCGGACACCAGCTCTACAGTAATTGCGAATATTATGATTGCTAATATATCTACTCAAATTATATTATTTAAAGTACTAACTTTGTGGAATTCCAATAAAAGTATTAACTATTTCGATTTTTTTATTTGCTTCGTTTTACAAAGTGGCACGGGCACCTATCTTGAACGACACTGCTTTACGGTTGATCGAACAAAAATAATTTGTGATAGAACCTGTAAAAAGTTTGTGCATTTGAAAGGTTTCCGGAATAATGACAAAAGTTTTTTTTATGTTTCAGCGAAAAAACAGTCAATAAATTCAACACTATGTTTTATGGCAGACTCTCAGAAATAAAATAAAAGTTAAATGGATTTCAGATTATTTTGTTCGTAAAATTTGTATTATATGCTGGAGTGAGACATAAGCTGTAGAACGGTTATTTGAGGAGGTATTTTTAAAAATAATTTATTTAACTACTTAACGAAAATGATTGCAAAATTTTAAAGAGGAAAATTTTGAACAAGATTTTTTTATATACAAGAACTTCAAGGTAACGATTTCAAGATCCGTGTCAATAACATTTATTTTTTATTTAAAGTCGACCAATAGAAAAAGTGCATTCACAATAGCATCCTGTCAATTCAGTTCAAAATAATGAATTGGTTTTAACAATAATTTGTAACAGAAATAAAAAATAAATATTTAACATCAACACCGTTAACAGCTTTTTGGCATTCTCCAACATTTTCTTACAGTGGAATAAGTTCACTTTGGAAATACACCCCTAATTTATTATATTATACATTAAACTATATTTAAAAAAATAAATAATAGTTCATACTTATTATGATAATTCTTGTTTTAATAAACTTAAAAGAATAAAAATATTTGATCTTATAATTGCTGTCAGTATCGCTACCCAAACGCGCAAGACAGGTCTTGCTATAATTTTAATTCGGCATGCGGGGAGCAACAGAAAACACTGTACATACTAGGGCATCGAATCCCGGGATCCCGTTCAATTTTCTGATCCCGAAATTCCGGGATTGAGACGGCTGCGATCCCGGGATTTCGGGATTGAGCAAATTCTCGAAATTTATACGAAATTGGGAAATTGAAGATTTCAAATTCCTCGGTGAGCTAAAAAAAAAAAACGAGTTTCTGTGAGATTCTGGAAAAAAGTATACCAAATCGGAGATTTCAAATTCCTCGGTGAGCTAAAAAAAAAAACGAGTTTCTGTGAGATTCTGGAAAAAAGTATATCAAATCGGAGATTTCAAATTCCTCGGTGAGCTAAAAAAAAAACGAGTTTCCGTGAGATTCCGGGAAAAAGTATAGCAAATTGAGGATTTCAAATTCTTCGGTGAGAAAATCTCAATCCCGGGATTCAAAATAAATCAATCCCGAAATCCCGGGATTGAAAAAAGGCTTCGGGATTGGATAACCTAGTACATACATATGTATACTTCTTCGTTACGTAGTATCTTTTCCATTGGACCCTGGATATATTAGGCTATTTACAACAACAAAACAACTTTGAAATTAACGTGCTGGCTATTACTGTGGAAAATATCAATAATGGAATGTGACCATCTACATCAAAAGCTGATGACAGATTTCTTAATATTTATTTGATTTAGTCTAAAATCGCTTACATAAAATTACACTGACTTGAGTGAACACTGCTGGATTTTCACAGGGTCAGACATAAAATTAATTTGATTATATTGTACCATCATATGATATCGGAAATAAAATGCAAATTATTAACAGTTATTGATAACCAGCTATTATATTCTGCATTACAAATGTATGAATAATTTATTGGCAATGATGTTGGCATATTAATTATAAGCCTTTGTCATCGAGGCGACGCAAATTATTCATTTCGGGTATCGGGGGGGCATGAGACGATGTTAAAATGTAATCGAACTTGCATCGATTCAAGAAAGATGACCTTAAATTATTAATATTTGATTTATTATATCTGTGATATAACATACATGAACATTTAAACAAACTTCATAAATTGTTTTTTGAATCAGTGTCTTTAGTAAATATATTTAAAATTATGCAGTTTTTCAATATTTCCTTGCAATAAATCATTATATTATGAGTGCACTAAGATCGATCTCTTGTACTGATAATATGTAAGAATTAAATTCTCGTATTTCGGGTGTCTCTAATTTAAGAAACTATTTTGAATTGATATATATTTACATTTGAATTGTTGCATTGGATGGAATGCGGCCCAACCCTGAATGAATACGCGGGGGGTTTCAAACTGCTGCGCGGTCGCGTGTTTTACAGGAGGCACAAAAAACGTGTTTTGATGATTTTGGGCCAAATGCAAATTATGAAATATACATACACTTGAGGTGCACGGAGACTTCTAAACTGGTGTTAAATTAACATAATCTAATATTAATTTTAAAAATTGTCTAGGAAAAACCTTTATTTCAGTCCTTTTTCTTGGTTTTAATTTTTTACAAGGTCATCGTTTTCAAACATAAAAGCTAAATTTAGATACTAATTCGTCATTTGCAGCTTACATCCTTTTGATAGAATGTGTAGCATTGTTTTAACATTGTGATTATTGAAAAAAGGCTGTTTTGAAAAAACTGTGGGTTTCGTCCTTTTTTCTTTCCACAGTCGATATTATACTCCACAATGGAGCATACATAATAAAAAAATAGTGGATTTTTAAGCATTATAGAAAAAATATACAGTACAAATGATGAATACATGACAAATATTATATTATATTGAATACTGCGCCAGTAAATACGAGAATATATGTTCGCTACAACATTATACAACGATACTTTTAATTCATACGCGGAAGTAGAATTTCTAGACATAAAACTCCCACAACATTTACAAGGTTAATAAAGTGACCTTCCACAGAAAGTGTCATTATAATTTATCTTATTTTTATTATGACATAGCTTCAATATTCGTCTACCATCCCACGTCAAACCAACCATTTTGGTATTACGATCATCATTGAATGTATTGAATCGTCGCACATGCGTGCACAAAACATTTTGATCGGCTGACCTCTTGCCGCCCTTTCTCCGTCAACAATGGCGGGCGTGCGAGATGCATTTATGTTCCCCTGCTAATGTGATTCATTACAGCACCTTTCACACGCCAGTTTAATAGTTTAATCGTATGAATGAATGAAGCGCATTGAAATGGTTAAAGCATTTATGTATAATTGCATTGTTTATCCTTAATGGAATGTTATTATACGATCAATATCCATTTTTTTTTATTGTGAAGACCGTCATATAAAATCACTGCACTCCACGGTTTCAATACATCAGACGATACAAATTTACAGCACAAGCGCTTTTAAAAGATTTTCAGTAGTGTCTTAGAAGCACCGATGTGAGATATAGATTTTATTGAGTAAAATGTGTTAGAATGAAAAGATTATTACACTAGTGAGCGGTAAAGGCTTCCGTGGAGGGCGATGGACGATTTTGCTTTACCCCAAAATCTTTAAAAAAAATTTCACCCATATACCGTATTGAAGTATAGCGATGCTGGTGGGCGGTAAGGAAATTTTACCATGAAAAAAAAGCAAAAGTGGGTGGTAGGCATAAAAAGGTTGACGACCCCTGCTGTATACTGTTGTGAAATTTTAAATAATTCACGGTATTATCAACCTAGTCGTCTTGGATGACAATAACTCATCCTTTTCTTTTTTCCTCTAATACTTGCTTATGGACATGTAAGGGAGTTTTAATATTGTTTAACTTCATTTTCATATGAATTAATTTGAATTAATGATATTTAACCTGGCAAACGTTTGGCCAAGCATTTTTTACCAAAAGTACTAACAAATAATATGTTGATAACAAGAACGTTAAATTTTCATTGAACAAAAAATGCGATTAACTTCTAATTAAAAACTATCAACGAAATGTTTCCTTTCATTATTTTTACCTTTGATAAAACGACCTAACGTGTTATAAGATATCTTTTTTACATGATAGAAATAACATAACTACTATCTTAAAATATATTGTAGCATTACCTCTACAAAATAGTTCTATACCGTATATAATGATCAAAAAACTGGTCGGAATTGCTAAAGAAAATGGTGATCCTGACTATCCCGTTAGGAGTGGTGTCTGGCAACAGAATACTTCGAAATTATATGTTTTACCAACAACCAGGGACGTCTTGTGAAGATGCGAAAGTAAGACAGTGTATAAATGCGGCAGGTTTTAGAGGGTGGCTAAATATGATTTATCTGCGATAAAACTGATATAAAAATATTCTTTTCGATAATAATACGATCAAGAATATCAGTTCTTTGATATGCCATAAAATAAGTTTTCGATGGCGATAAAATTATTTACTTGCTGGTAATGATGTCTTCCTCTAAAAATATATTTTTTTGAATGGTGAGTGTTGCCTGGCGGAAATGGATTGAGCCCAGTGGGAGATAAGGCAATCGGAAGGCCTAGGCGCAATACAATTAATAAGTTGTACTGTTTTAATGCTAGAAGTAATACTACATATTTAAATATATGGACTAAAAATATAATATAGACCAGTGATGCACAAACCACGGCCCGCGGGCCGCATGCGGCCATTTTTGATGTTTGTGGCGGCCCTTTAATATTTTACTCAAACATATATTTTCACGTAAAACATTTATTTCATAAATGTAAGCAAGCTTTTTCTTTCATGAAGGAGAATAAATCGTTTCATAAAAACAGGCTATATTACGTCAAATTAAAAAAAAAGGTTAAAAATTAACGATCACAAAGAATTCATTAACTTATGAATTGCATATAAATTAAACATAAATATTTCACAATCATAATCCTTTTTTGCATGGCTTATTTGTTTTCACGTTTTCGAAATAACACGGCCAAAATAATATAATGGAACCTATTACTCATTTATCTTATTTACACGGTTTTAAGGCTGTTTTACATGTATCGTGCATATATGTTCTGTATAAAAATGGATTTAGCGTATTTTAAATATTTTTTTTCTTTGCGGTCCGAACCCACGATAATTTATTTTATGCGGCCCGCTAGAAGGTAAAGGTTGTGCATCACTGATATAGACTGATAATCTACCACTGATTGAGCGATAAATATATATATTTTTTTAAATATTTTAGGCATTTTGTAGCTCTTTTATGGGCGGCTTCTTGCTTATGGACGTCTCTGACAACAACTTGTGGAATCATTATAAAAAAAGTAGGCACCGATTGTCGTTAAACAACGAGTACTTTTTTTACCCAGCCGGCAAAATTCTTATAAGTCGTTGTCATTTGATTTTAAGACGCTCGCTGCAATTCTTCTTTCCAAAGGAATATCTGTGATCTGTGTGCTATTATAAAAACATTTCCGTCTCATTCAATTTCTCTCATTGCATGACCGGTTTGAGCGCGTCTTGTTTTTGTCACCACCAGTTAATCTTATTACCGACAATAAATAATGCTGTACACTCATCACGAAGTATTCGTCCAGATTGGAAGTTTTGTATATCAATTTCCTATGCTCAATACCACCGACCTCTGCGTATTATAATATATCGTGCGTCATTCGCGAATGACATTATTTTGGTGGCGACAGAAAAAAACCAATAAATATATTTTTTTAAATTATTTTTCTCTTTGGTCCAGTAATCCATTTAGAATTTACTATTTTGTTTTTTTTCTTGTTTATAACTTGTTGTAAATGACAGGAAGAATGAGAAAACAAGTGACACTATTCGATTTAATTTATTTTATGAATTTCTACTCCAAATTCAGCATTTTTATGTGAAAACTTACTCAAAGCTTATTTCACAGATGTTGTCACATCAAATATATTGTTGACCTCCTCTTGAGGTTACTGTATGAGCCGTCAGTGTCCCCACCATCAAGATATACTCAATCATCACCATCATCACATCAGCTCATCACCACCATATTTACTTACAACAAAACAAAAAACATCAACATTCCTGAAGATGGAAAGGATAAGGGGTTATCTCCAGGTCATCGAAAAAAGATGAAAGACACATCATCATCAAATATTTTGTTTTGAGGTGTTATAGGGTGGGTGATAAGTGATGACGACTGACGACTATCCGTGATATTATCAAAAATATTAATTCCCTTATACATATACGAACCTACACAAAGGGTTTTGGAGTTTTAAAAGGCGCGAACCTCTTATTAAATAATAATATAAAACAAAGAATATTCTCAGATAAAATCTTACTTGCCAGCAATTATATTAAATGCATAATACAAATTATAATAAATGTATGCATAATAAAACAGACCTAGCCGTTTTCCTTATATAATGAAACAATGTTTTAAGAGTCAATGTTTGATTTGTATTGCTTCCAGATGTTCAAAGACAGTTTTCAACAAACTCATTAGTCAACTGAGCGAAATATCAAGTATACAACAATTGAAATTTCTTTTCAGAGCCATTTTTTTAAAACTTTAACTATATATGTATATAGGTACATTGTTATTAACTTGATTAGAGTGTTCCTAAGCGCGCTTTTGCTTAAATGTTTCTCAATCTGATTAAGTTACGTTTGCTGAGATCGCTTCTTCCAACTCGTTTTTGACCGAAAGTCCGAAGTTTCAATCGCACTGTATGTGATATTTTGTGGCACCGTCTTTCTTGACGTCATCGAAAAGGCGAAATCGGGGACATACAGACGGCCAACATACGAACCTTATCAATTATTAATATATAGATTATTTGTAACCATCATTTAACAAGGATCAGTGACCCAATTAACTAAAAAATTCTGACATATATATATCATCTACGTATGACGTTTGAAAAAAGTAATTGGAGCGTAAAGAATAGTATGTACTTATTTCTGCGTCAATCTTGAAACTTACATAAGTAACTACATTTTTCAAGTTATTTGACAATATATTGTGTTTTGTTTCATACTGTGATTATATTAAGATACATTCGATTGCTTTAATAAATATTGCGTTTGTGTAATTGTGTAATATAAGAGTCACACCATTGTCCCTTGAAATTAAACAAGCCCCTTGTTACATAATAATATTGCATGACGCGTCTAAAAAGAACAAGCCGATGAGTCCACTTTTTATCCAAATACTTATAAATTATTGCTATACATGAGTCAATCGATTACTAAGAATTCCCTTTATTTGAAAATTGTGTGTTTCAAGTACCAAGGCTTGAAAAGGTTCGAGCCTTAATAGTCACCAATGGCGACGACTGTTTTCCGTTCGATTCAAAGCGCGCGTTCAAGTATCAATAAAGAAGTAAAGGTAGACGACAGACGATAAATTTTAGGCAATACTTACTCTTTTATGAAAACCTGAAATCATCATGATAAATAAAATCACTCCGAGCTTACACTTAGCCGTAGATTTATAAGGTTATTATTATCATCGTTTAATTAAACCAAGAAGCGTAAATACGCTCGAAGCGGTATTTCATTCGCTGTTCAGTGAGCAGACGTCTTAATTTGGTTGTAAGTTTTCTGACGGAAGCCAGTTTTCCTTGCCGGTTGACAATTGACAGATGCTGAATGAATTTCTCTGCTGGACCTGTCATCAACGGATTTACTCCACAATCATTTCCTCGTGAAAGTTATAAAGCGTTTTACGATTCAGTGAATGCATTTCGTTATTAACTTAAGAATGTTTTACATCCAGGAATAAAAAGAAACAAATAAACGAAACTAGTTTTTGTTGTTTTGTTATAGTGATTTAACAACGCAATAAATATGTTTGCGACGTTTTTGTAATTCTAAATAAAATACCTTCCGAAACTAAATCTATTCACAATTGATTATTATACCGTTGAAAAATCTTTCAACGTTTAAAAGTTTAATATAACGTTGTTTTCTGTTTATTTTATGATACGGCTATTTTGGCGTCTAATGCAGACAATATTTTACAAGTAGATATTTTGAGACTTCTCTATATGAGGGTGTATGGATATTACCCATGGCTTTATCCAACTGACTTTCTCTCAGACTTGCTTAACTTCAATAGCTTGAACGTTCGAAGAGAAATGCATCTGGCCATATATTTCTTTCGACTTATACGAGGCCAAAATGAGAATTCCACCATTCTTGAGAATGTGAATCTAAATGTTCCTGATTATTTTTTGAGAAATCGAGGACATGAATTGTTTGTTCTCCTAATGTGTAGAACCAGCCTGCCAATGGGGATGCCACTGGGGAGAGCTTTAACGGTGTTCAACAATATTGCTTCGGATGTCGACATATTCTACGTAGACATGGGTGAGTTCCGACGAATACTATTTTTTATGTATTAAAGTAGAGTTCGTCGGAGCTTACTCAGTTGACTTCCTTGCCACTTTTTTTTTTACTGCTTTTAATATTAAATTATACTATTTTTTTTCTCCATTGTAAAAGTTATAAATTTATAATTTGTCAACCTTGTACAATGTTAATTAAATAAATAAATAAAATAAAAATAAATAAATATAAAGAAGTTTTGTTAATCAATTGTTTATATACTCTTTCCAAAACATATGTAAGCATTACAACTAATACTAATGAGCCAATTATTTTGAAGATTATCATACGAGATAAACTCGACGAGAAAAAAGATCTTAAAAGATTGACCTAACTGGCAGTGGTGTAGCGTCAAATTAAAAAGTCCTGGGAGCTAATTATTTCGATTGATTTTCACCTTCCCTTAATTTATATTTTTTTTTTGAAACGATGCTAGTTAAAAACGTTTTTCCATGTTTTATGTGGTCACTATATAATAAAAAAAAAAACAAAGTTATAAATAACCAGAAGGTATAAACTATTTATTTCAATGGAAATTAATTATTTGATAGCAGACAATCGACGAATTGACCAATTTAATCTAACCTTGAAAACTGGCTTAACTTCTCCAATAGTGTATTCTATTGATTATCCAATCACTCTTTTACAATTCTGTCGACAGCTCCATTCACAAAACTAGCTTTAACAAATCGATGCAATTTGATTATATAGAGGGCTATTTATAATGCCATTGGCTATCAACCATTTCAATTTCAAACAACAACTATTAAAAGTGTTTTTGTTTTTTTTTTAACAATTAAAGAAATCTAAATTGTCTTTATTCTTTACAAAGAATTTATCTTCCCCGCATGTAACACCGTGGAATTTATGTGATACCAACGTAAATATTATAGGGAAACTAATACATGTTTTTTCCATACTCAAAAAACTATTACGGCGACGCAGCACATGAATGCACAGAATTTGCATGCGGAGGCAAGCGAAGCAGAAATGTGCGACCAGCGTATGGTGTGGCAGCTTCATCACGTAAGTGACATATATGAATAACACACAATGACCCACAATAACTCTTTTAATGTTTTTTCAAATAGTTTAAATGAATAGTATCGTATTAACAATGTTCAGTTCGCACTAATTCAATTAGTTTCTCTGTTATTTTCGCGGCGAAATCAAAAGAGTCACTTTTTAACTAAATCCGGCTGGGAATATTTCCCTTCTCAATAATAATGTTTTCAGCAAATACATTTCGATACTCAGGGGTGGGCTGAAGGGGGTTTGGAGGGGCTCGCGCGAGCCCCTTGTTAATTTAAGAGAAAACAATATTCTTGGATGAAATTAGAATATAACTGCAATTTCTGGTTTATATATTATCTACGACAGCTTAGTTAGATACACGTAGTTAAGTTCACGGTAAATTGCATATTCTTATTTATTATAATTGCATAGGAGTGATACAAAGATTCACTCCTTCCTTAGAACACCGAGAATAGCTTAAGATAATCGATTAAGCGAGCCCCTTTTTAACGTATTGGCAGCCCAACGCTGTCAATACTGGTAATTAAAAAATATCTGAGCATTTTGGTTCCTTTGTCTCGAAGAAGGTGACATATTCTTGGAGACAATCCTTTTAAAAATTCTAAAAAGTCATAGCAGTAAGAGAATCAAAAGTGCTGATGACCAAACTCATCTGATCAGTTTTTTTTCCCAAAGCTTAAATGCGATGTAATGCCCACTGGTTGGAGAAGTCTGAATTTGAATGCATTGAATAAATAAAATATTTGATTTGGTGCTGAAATCGTTGCCGGAAGAAAAATCGTGTGAATGTATTTTTTTAATTCTTTTGTACAAAAAATAACAATGAACAAATTTGGACTATTCAGCAGTTGAGCGTGACTGAAAGTGGTTTTATAATAGTATCATTTTTGTAATTTGAGCCATTGTAAACCAGGCATAAACAAATTGATTGAGCAGTCAAAGCTTGGTACACAATGGCGTTGATGCGCCGGCTAGAAGACTGGATCAGGGTTTGTCGGTTTTCGATAATCAGTTTTGGACAAGCGGTTTTTTTATTTAAGACATTCGAAGCCCGATTTTCATATATTTGGTAACCCGGTTACAAACAATAAGACAGATTTAATGAAAAACATTAGTCTTCTTACTTAAAACCACCATGATTAACAATATAACGAGATGATATGGGCCAATGGGAGGTGAAGTGAGCCAAGTGGTATTTTAGAAGAAAAAAAAGTTAGATGCTTTGTTACACATCTTAAAGTATCGTAAAAAATTAAGTAAACTTAGTATGCAATCCAACAAAACATGAAGTAAAGACGTGATTGTATTTAAAAGTCCAAGAAAAACCTTACCTCTTGGGGGCTCATATAATGAATGAATGTACTGAAAACCTTATACTGTATTCAGGTTGAATTGAAAATTTTGTTGCTGTGATTTTTTTTATGTAAAACATATTTCCTGACGAGGATTTTTTTTTGGAACTGTTCTTAGGTAAACTAAAAAACGAAGTTAAAGAAATGAACTCTTTTTTCGATATTTTATTAGAATTATATATTTTTTTCGTTAATCTTCGAAAACCGGTTTTTTCAATAGTCGCAAGTTTTGTACAAGCCCTAGTCTGGATCCTAGTCCTAGTATATTCTTATAATATTCAATAAAAAACGAATAGAATAAAGAGGTAGATGTTTCTCATATAAATCGACCCGTAATAGGCAAAAAATCGTAACCTACAATTAATGAATTTTACAGAAGAAGGTTTTTTAAAATTATGTTCGAAAAGGGAATTCCTTAAGTGCGGTTAGTAAATATAAATATATAGTCAATGCCTATCTTTATATTATAATAAAACTGTCTGACTATTTTCAGTTCTAGATCAGCGTTTCTCAACCGGTTGAGCCACGTGGAACAAACGATAACAAATCAAAACACCTAAATGCACAGGCCATAAAAAAGATCAGACGAATGAGATAACGCTCCATTTTTTTTTTCACTGACGCTTAGGCGATATTGAACAATTATTGGATGTAAACGCAATTTACCAGATTGTGTCGCTTGTGTTCTTTTGTCGATTATTGGTCGGCATTGTGCACAATGAAAAATCTACATAATTATGACAACACGGTGCACGATAAAATATTATTCAAACATTTTTTTAACTAAGCCACCCTCTTTTTCCCCATAATGTATTTATGTTTTATCCCTAATAGTTCGTATTTGTCGGTTGTGCATATATGGGATGTAAAATATACATTTTATGCCCTGTAAACATTGAGTGTGTCATAAAAGTATAAACGACAAAATATCCTTAACCCATCAGACCAGACGTGTTTTGTGCAAGTAAATTTCATTTTATGTATGGTAAAAGTTTGTAGGGCATCTATGATTATACAGCCATCGTAAATATCAAATATGATAGGTCAGTGGTGGCAAAATTTTTAACATACGCGTGCCCAAAATAAAAATAAACTTTTTTATTGCATCATACCAAAGATTTTATTTCCTCAGTGATATATTCGAGTTACATTTATATTTGATAAGCAACAGTAAATTGAATTTGAATAATATATAATTATTAATAAAGTTATCAAAAATAAGTAATTAATCTAATGGTGGTAATAAAATTACTTTCAATAGTAAATTTAATTAGAAAGTAAATGGTAAAGGAAAGGGTAGATAAACTTTTTGAATTGACAGAATTTTTCTGAGTGACTGACAGGATAAAATCAAAATATCTCTTTCATTGGTCATAATCGGACAATCCCAGAAAAAGGGCAGTTTGCTTTTAAACTTATGCAACTTAGCATTAACTTGGTGCACCATACCCGGTGATTAATTGTAAGGTCCAGTGATCTGGAGAGAACCAGGCTTAATTCTGACGAATAACATTATATGGGAATAATGAAAAGGTAATCCTACTTTACGAATACAATGACCATCGTATTTATTAAATATTATCTCGCCACTTTTTAACGTGCCGAGTAAAAAAAACATTTATAATATTAACCACAGATTAATAATATACTAATGACAGTAATGACGCCATATATTATTCTTGGATTGTTTTTTACTGAATGATTGCAGAAAATCCCACTTAAAAAGACATTTTTTCTGCAGAATATAAAATTTATGAATAGCAAGCAGGTGTGCCTGCAAAATTCTTGAACTTGCCAATTCGGGCACACGTGCATTAGGTTCGCCATCCCTAAAATATGGGGTCGTACAGTTTTTATTCGATTTAGATATTCATATAAATATTTATTATTTTAACTTAAGACTTTAATTTTGCAGTTATTTGACTTTAAATTTATTACGATTTCGATAGTGTACTAAATTGATTATAATTTATGATTTTTTTAAATACATCGTAAAGATACATGCCGGGTCGGTGCCGCAACGTTCCTTCTAAGCTGCGCGCGTGCGCGACCGCGCAGCAGTTGGGAAGCCCCCGCGCACTCATTCCGGGTTGGCGCGTACTACAAGACAGTTATTCAATTTTTGATAGGTCCGCGCAGCCTTTGAAATTTCCGCGCAGCTAACCTCTTGCTTTAGAGGGAACATTGGGTGGTCTAGTGGTCAACGTTGTTGACTCTGGTTGCGGGACTCTCGAATTCGAGTTCCAATATTATATAAAGATGCAAAGTTATGCCTGCAATTTACCATGTATTTTTTAAGCCACCAATGTAAGTAGAATAATGCATTTTGGGTTAAAAATGTTTAACAGAAGATATTATTTTAAATCACTCGTAAAAACTTCTTAAAATTTGTTCCTAGTATCGGAACATTTATTGATATGCTCTTCCTTATTAATATGGTAAATTTGGTACATTGCTTTAACCAAAAATATAAACTGTTTCCTGTGCAAACCTTTTAAAGTGCAATGCAATTGTAATGCAAAATCACGACTTATTATGCAAAGCTGTTATAAGTGGACAGATGACAAAAATATTTGACAAATATTCAACGTGCGTACCATAATTTTCATCCGTTTATAATAAAAATAGAAAAGAAATATCAATACATTAAATATTTAAGAAAATAATATAAAACGCGATGCTTTTAAAACTGCAGGCAAACTAATTTAATTTAATGATTACACTAAAATTTCGTCTCAGTTAAGAATTATTCAATAAGCTAAGTAGAAAGAAGCATGCTTTAAACGACGTAAACGATTATCGAATATCTGTCTTATCTCGAGATATCCATGCTGGTATTTCAGTAAATATTCCATGTTAAATACATTTTATGAAAATATCATTACTGCTATTACGAAAATTAATTTAAATTCCAATTAGAATGAATATATGAATAAAATTATCGGTATCATAAACCTAATGACCTGATTTTTATAAACATCTTAATTTATTGTTTCATTGACTTGAATTATTACATTAAAAATGCTAGTTCATAAATTCATAGAGATTTCATATAAATAGCCCGGCTGCAGATTTTTGTATTTATATGTATTTTATTTAGAAAAAAAATAATACTATTCATCGGTATTTGATAATATACGTTTATGAGGGACTAAACATCGCTTTCATCGCTAGAAATGTCTTGACACGACTAATGTGATCGAATTTTAAATCGGGACTTTATGTATTGTCATTTGTTGATGAGTTTCTTCTTACTAGGAAATCTGTTAGTGTTATTTATTTACTTTTTGTTTCTGAGAATCGTGCTAGAACAAATAATTCGTGTAAAATATAGTATTGATTATTTTTAGTGAATTGTGTATAAATAAAACCGTGTAAAAAGAGTTCCCAGTAAAATCTTCTAAAGCAATTAATCCATGCATTGTCAATTATTATTACCGACGGATATGATAAACATTCTGAGGTAAATTGCCTCATTATTTATTATATAAAAATCTGTAATGAATTTAAATTGTTCCTCTTAAGTGATTATCGTATTAATTATAGAATTCAAAGAACTCTTATAATTATATCGCCAGACATAATACACTAGTATGTATAGTGAATCTTACTGTTGCAGTTTCTATATCTCATTTATTTTTCAATGAAACATGCGCTATTACGACAAATGAATACAAAAGGGGAAGGGTTATCAAATAAATGCAACCAGAACTATTTCTATATGAAGAAACTTGCGATAAAATTATTGAATGAAATTGATTTACGCACTTCATTGAATAATTCTTAACGTATTGCGGAAAGTGCGATATCAATTTTGAGGAACAACACTGATTTGGACCACCATAATGCACTGCTATAAAAAAATAATGATCGACTTATCAAATGTGATGAAATGTACGATATGTAGAAAAAAATATTTCGTAAATTATAAAGAGTGTGTTGTTCTGAGATCAACGTTTCTCAATTGAATTTCGACGAAAAATATTTTTAGTGTAGTACATTAATATAAGGAACTGCAGGATAACAAAATCATGGTACACGGTATTTGTTCTGGCATTTTGTTTCAAAGATTTTACCTTGTAACAGCCTCCGAGCTTCTGATTTTACTAACATTTTTGAAATGAAAGGATTCGTCTCGTTATAAGTGTTATTGACATGTAAAATTTAATAATACCAGCATTGGATATGATAAAATGACTATTGAAACACTTGTGCGGAGGGAGCTAGGTTCCAAAATTTTGCACGGGCTTTAAAAATCTATTTTATATGATAAGAATCTGCTTTTTACATGTTTTCATTTTAGTGAAATTTTATAGTCGATGATCGAGTCTGCCACTTTTCAACTATCACTGTACACATCAACAGTAGGGTCTCGAGTCTCGACATATACTGTACAGTAATACCCCGCTTAGCGCGACCCAGTTAAGCGCGGTTTCACTATAACGCGAATTTCAAATTTCGCGCTCAAATGCCTCGCAGACTTACGCCCAGAGACTTGAAAGTGTACGTAAAGTTCCTTCCACCAAACACTACGTCAATATTACAACCTATGGACCAGGGAGCAAAAGCAAACTTCAAAGCTTATTACCATCGCCGCACTTTTAGCCAACTAATTCATGAAACTGACGGGGAAGGAAGACAGTCTATGCGAGAGTGGTGGAAGTCATACAACATTATGAAGTCTATTCACAACATAGAAGAGGCTTGAAAGGAAGTTAAAATGAGTTGTATGAATAGGGTGTGGCGTAATCTTTGGCCAGATGTAGTGGAAGCACCTAGAAGAATTGTCCAGATGCAGAGACAAGTGCTTGAAGACATTGCTGCAATGATTGAGGGGTCTGAACTTGAAGATGTCACGGTAGAAGATCTCGTAGAACTTGTAGCAACGCACGACGATCCTATCAGCAATGAAGATTTGATCGAGTTACAGAATAATCCTATCTACGATGAGGAAGAACAGGTAGAAGAGAAAGTTTTATCTTCAGGGGAAATACAAAATGCACTTTCAACAATTTATTCAGGTTTGGACATATTGCAGAGTATAGACAATAATGATGACCGTGTGTCAAACAATTAAAAACAGTGTTGGGTGTTATGAACGTATTTTACAAGAACGTAAACAAAACGCTACCCAAAAGACAATAGATGTATTATTCCGTAAAAAATAAGAGTATGTATTGCATAAAGTGTTCTTAGAATTAAAGTGATTGATTAAAATGATTTGTATTTTCTTGTATTAAATTTTGACTATGTTTAATCATAAACCTCGATATACGCGAATTTCAGTTAACGCGATTTTTTTCGGAACGTATCCCTCGCGTAAAGCGGGGTATTACTGTATTTGTATATGTAAAAGTATTGTAAAACATAGAATGGTCTTATTTGTAGTATGAGTTAGTAAACTTTCGCAAAAAAGAATATCCATTAAAAAAAATACATTTAACTTGCCTTTAGATTTATATGTACATGCTAAAATTTGAATATTTTGTACATTTTTTTCAACATCTACGCGTATCCCCATTTGGGAAACACTGCTGTGGACAGATTGATGTCAGCAATAAGAAAATCAAAACAGTAAGCCGTGCAGATACTGCAGCAGTAATATTAAATAACTAATGAGTGGTGGAGCACCTTTAAGCAGTTACTCAATGCGCACAAAGAGTAAGTGTAAGATGCATTAAAAATATGTACCTACTGACATGTATAAATTATATCAACACTATAGGTGATGTAGCTCTTATAAAATTATATCTAGCTTATTGCAGAGTTTTTCCTCTAAAAACAACTTCTTGAGAAGACTTTTTTTTTTAAATTTAAGTTAACATGTTGTCGATTAAGCGTTTTATTGTTCATAATATGTCTAATGTTAATCTGACTTTCAACTTATTACGAAATAAGAGTTTTATTTAGACTTATTGGATAATTAAGTTATAAATGTACAGAATAATAATTTAAATATCATTTTGTGTATAGAAATAAAAACATACAATTTATTCTGTTAATATTTGCTATGTATTTTACAACCTCCCACTATCACAGTGTTTTACCTTTTTTGCTTACCTTACTCAGAATATTTCGTACCCTCGCATTTTTGGGCTATTTTCATATCTTTCTAAAACAATATATCGCCACATAAATTTGTTGAGCTTTCCTTAACAACGGTTTCTTTAAGAGAAAACAATGCACGTTTTGTTTTGTACTTTATGTTTAAATACCCTCTTAGAAGCACGCTGGGCTAAATCTAGATAATAGTGCTTCACTGTCTAAAATTTACATTCATTGCTCCCGCTAACACTATTATCTCTTGATTAAATGCAGACATTAATGATCGTTAATTAAAGGGATTTTTAAAGTCTTATTTATTTAATTAAATTATAAAATACATGAATAAATTGCACATTTTTGATACTTATCTAAGATTAACAAAGGTGCTGAGTATAACCAAATTGCATCTGAAATAACACCGTCTAAGAAAACTGATATAACTGCTTTCTTAATTTAATGATGTAATAAAGTATTTCAAACAAATATGTGCATGTATCTTTTTACAATTAAATTACATTAAATAAGTAGAAATTTTTACTCTCAATTTAAGTGACGTTGAAACCCATGAAGTTTAACATTCGACTTATAAAATGTTTCTTCTGAAAATAACGTTTTTCTTAAAAAAAAAAAAATGTGTTTTAACAAGATCTTCATGGAGCTCCGCAACTCGAGCATGACTGATGGTAAGCTAATCACTATCGCTTTGCACAGTTTTTCGGATAGAATGGGTAATATGGAATGTTTTAGACATCAGAGAGATTCATGCTTTCGAACGGAAATCCGTAAATCGATTGAAAAATAGATTTATATACTGTTTTCTGTGAAACGTATCTAACGTGTAAAAACCTAGTTGAGTGTATATTCTGATCGACGGATGCGTCGTAAATGATTTGAGATTGACTAATGAATAATGTGGGACGCATTGACAGCTAAATAAATCGTTTATTTTTTAATAATCGATAGTGATTCATGACAAGTAATATTTGCACAGCTACAAATCCACGCATCCACATGTGTAATAATTTCTTAATCAACTTGGGCATTTATTTTCGTATTCTGTTATAAAACAGATGCACTGCATGCTAGATTTTTTAATCATTAGATGACCTCAGTTCACCTCGTATGCGGTCTCAAGATGTTTGTACTCAGTGTACTGTGGCCCTTATCAGTAAAACACAGAACCTTTTATGTTATTTCCGGCTAACCGGCGACTTCTGGTGTGCAATCTGTAATTTGTATTATCTACATGCACTTTAGCCAATGCAATAATATATTGTTATTTATGTATTGTAGATTATGTAAATATTATTATATTGATTACCAAGGCCAGTAAGCTATAAATAAAGTATATATTTATTTGGTAAGCGTCTAATTCCACCATTTTGATAGTAGTTTTAAGGTGTTCACTGTCAATACTTTATGAAAAGGCATTATATTTTTCAAAAAATAAAACACTCTTTTGTACTAATGCTATATTTATTCAATCTGTATGAGTATGAAAAATGATAAAGAGATCAGTTGAAAATTCTAGTAACGATTAAATAAATGCGGAATTAGTAAAAAAATATTTTTTATTTTGTTAATTTTGTTAAAACATTAAATACTTTCAGTAATATTACATGAGTCCCTTAATTAATCCGGGTTAGTCAAGTGGTATTTTAGTATAATAATTGTTAGCTACGTTATAATATTCTACATATTGTCTCCAGAGACGAGAGCTTTTTTCCGATAAAAAAAATATTTGTTTAGCTATATTGAAGTCACGGATAACTTTTATTCCTAATAAATTAAAAAAAAAAAAAAACGCCAAGTCGTTGTATAGAAACTCCGCATGACTATATGATCATGCTCTTCCTTTTATTACCGTGTAATATTGTGTACGGACAGTTTGTAAGGACAAAAGTGACCGTATGGGCTCGCAAACATTCGGGGTTGAAATATAGCTAAACGTGTTTTTTTTTTAAATTTTACAATTTAACTTCTTTAAATCAACATAATTTCAATACAAATATATTAGCAAAATAACTGTAAATAATTTAATGTTTTGATAAAAAATAACTAACAGTTTCAAAAAGTCCATTAAAAAAACGAAAATTCAAAAAATCGCATTGCTTTTGGTGGCCGTTTCTGTCCCCGCGGCTGATGACTAATTGAAGTCTGTACCCTTCTTAACCAAATATGAGTAAAAGCAACGATATTCAGGATGAAAAAAGAATGAATAGTGGGATCAATAGACAACGGTGTTTACTGTGACCATATGGTCACGCTCGTCCTTGGAGGGTTAAAGTATCGTAGAAGTAAAGAGAGTTCAATAAATTTACTCACAGTTTATATTCCTAATTAATACATAATCGTTACACCAAAACACCAAATAAAGGCGTGATTGCACTGAAAAGTCAGATAGAAATATACAATTTTTAGCATTTTACTACTTGACTTCACTTCTTGAGTGCTCATATATTTTATATGGTCAGTATTCACTTGTCGGTAAGTTTTTTGTCTGTAATTAAATATTCACAGCATTTTAATTCAATTATCTGACATAACCTGATATATCCAAAAAAAAAAAGACTTATTACATTGGTTTTATGTATGAATTCATGGAAAGTGCCAAAAAACAAGGTTTTAGTCCCAATATAAAGTGTAAATAAACACATATATGGAGTATTTCAAGAGTGGTTATTATAGTGGCGAATGTAGTCCAACCTTAAATAAAATAAGTAAAGTACTAAGGTTATGATTTAGTAGACAAAAGTTTTTGTATGTACAGAAACGTCATCTAAACTCACACGACTGTGCTTCAATTAATCAAGCTTTTGTCATTCGTTGGGGGCTAAATAAAATCTGCCCATGCCCTCCCATACATTCAAACACAAAAACCAATATCGTTGTATTGTATGAAAGTGACAGGTATTGACTCTTAGTGATAGCTCTGTATTGCTTTTTGTACTTGTTAATTCACTTTGAAAGAAACGAATTTAAGGTCGTGATATTTGTTAATTTGCTTGTAGATTAATGTATAAGGTGAAGTGGAAACATACACAATTTCGTAAATAGCATACAATGCTAAACTTTCCTCTAGCCCACCCAAGATTTTAGTTCAGGAACCGCCACTGATATTATAGTTATATTAAAGCAATTAAATGTTCTGCAAAAGTGTATTTAAATGACGTCATTCGTTTAGGCGTAACATATCTAATAATTAGAGTGCGAAGCAACAAACTTCTGAGATCTTTATGTTTAAGTGGAGTTGTCTAAAGAAAACGTATACCGCTGAATGTGAGAAAAGAATACGCGGAAATAATATATTGCAATAGATTTGTTTCTCAAGTTAACGAAATGTTTTCGTTCCACGCGCGGCCGTGACCAAGAGCTTTGAAACAGCTTTTTAACCTGTTCTTAACCCGAACCTAATGCCAAAATACACATACAATTAATTATCTTCTATCAAACGCGGCTTATTGATTATTATATAAAAAAATAAAACATGAAATTGGCGGGAACTTTGGGCAAATTCATTCACTTGCAAACCCGTGCCATTCTAAAGTTGTTGAAACATGAACCATGAATGTAATTTAGTAGATATGTATATATAAATGGCTCGTATTTTTTTGGTCAGAATTTACATTAAATGTTTATAATATATCGGTCAGAATAAATTGTCATAATTTAAATGAAATTAAAAAAAAACTTAACCTAACCTACTAACCAAAATTGTTATTAAATTATAAAAAAATATATTAAATATATATTAATTTGTTTCCAATATAAATTTCTAAAGTATGCTTAGAAATCAGTCTTGACATGGCCAAACGTGGTCAACATGGCTTGACAACATCCAACATATCATTTCAAAGTAATGTTAGACTAAAAATACTTTAAAATACTAAATGTACATTGTTTTTCAAAATGAAATTCATGTTTCATTTTTCAACCATTTTGGAATAAGCCGTGTTTACAAGTTATACCCTCATATAGTATAGTAGAGTATCACCCGGTGAAGTCATAAATTGACAATTTAAAAGATTATTTAAATATCTCGCGAACCGAGACCGGCAGAGGGGGTCAATTTCTGTAAAATTTACTCTCGGGTTGTCTCTGCACAAAATCCCTAGTATGTGTGAAAAAAGCCGAACAATTTTCTTTCTTAAACAATAACAGAAATGAGTTTTGTACCCTATAAAGGCAGTGTTATTTTGTGTTGTTGTGAAGAAATGATACTGCAATAATGTTACCTTTCTTTTCAGGTAAACCAAACAGCGATCTCAAGCGGGTTAACGACATTGCGCTTGAGAAAGGAAAGGCGGCGAGCGCAAGAATTTTCCACCCACGTTTTGGACAAATAACAATAATTTTCGTTGCGTTATGTACGTTAAGAGTTCAGCTTTGTTGCTTACTTATTGTATTGTTTACAATCGGACCATATGTTGTTGCAAACAGTTTGTTTCGTTCGACAAATAATACATCGCTTTGAAGTTGGTACAGTCAAGTTCAACAACATCTGTAGAATATTTTCAAAGAAGTTCAATTCAAATCTTCTGTGGAAAGGAAAAAGGACGTAACCCAAACATAGCAAATTTTACAGGAGGCACAAAAAACGTGTTTTGATGATTTTCGGCCATGTACAAATTATGAAATAAACGCAACCTTGAAGGGCACGGAGACTTCTCAACTGTTGTTTAATTGACATAATCTAATATTAATTTAAGAAATTATCTAGGAAAAACCTTTCTTCCAGTCTTTTTTCTTGGTTTCAATTTTCACAAGCCCATCTTTTTTCAAACTTAAAAGCTAAATTTATATACTAATTCGGCATTTGCTTACATCCTTTTACTAGAACGTGTATTAAGTTGGATACATTGTGATTATCGAAAAAAAGCTGTTTTTAAAAAACTGTGGGTTACGTAGGCGGATCCAGGGGCCATAACATCCCTCCCCCCAAGAAGATTTTTTTTTAATTTATTAAAACTTACTGTGAAATAAGACTCTTTAATTGTTTACTTACTGTATAGAATACAAGAATACTCAATTATGTATTGACTTTTTTATATAGATATATTCTTTTAAAATTTTCTTTTTTTCAATGTATTATTTATGTATCATGTTAATTTTCAAATTGAATGGCCCCCTTTTGGGATAATTTTTGGATATGCCACCATGATTCTTTAAAACACAATATTTATGTAGCAGGTAGAAGACCGAAATTAAAACGACTAATGAGGCACTACCCGGGTCCGTGGCGCAGCGGTCTACGTCGTTCGCTTCTGTGACGGATTTTAGAGGTTCGAGTTCCGGTACGAACAGCATGTCTTCATAATCGTAATGTATACAAATTCTTTTCCACTCTTCCTCTCCTAAAATAATAGGGCGTAACGAGAGCGATTAGTTAACCCCTAGTCCTGTCTAAGCTCTATCCTTCTATCCCTATTACTCTATGTAAAAGAGATGTTGATTATATTTTTTATTCATTATTTATAGTTCTGCTTATTTATCATTCTACACACTGCATTGAATCTAACTAAGTGAATTTCTTCGCCGGACATCCATGGAAAAACTTTGAACACGAATAACGTTGTCACGCTACTGAATGCACACTGTAAGAAGAGCGTGCAACCGTAGCGGGTGGTGATCAATGTTCCCGCTAAGGTGTGCGCGTGTGCGCGCGCACACCTCCCAAAATGCGCCCGCATACATTTTTCCATCACCGCACAAGGCCGCGCACAGAAATATTGAAAAAAAGTTTGAATTACCAAATTTATATATTTGCGCACATTTTTTATTTTGCTGAAAATTTACCGCTCACAGAAGTTGATGGTCCGCACATAATAGAAAAATTAGAGGGAACGTTGGTGGGTACATCGTTGAGTACCCTAGGGAATCTATTTTTAAAACAAAAATGAATAACGAACAGGTATCATCGAGAATCTTCTTCTGTTGAGATACCTTCAGTAGGAGGCCATTTGTTCTAGAGTGGGCATGGATTATAAACAAATGCAGTGCTTACTGATGTATGTATGACTCTAATCTACGACATCTATATCCATACTAAGGGTAATTTCTTTTGATCGCGACAATATTTAGTTAGGTGACTTTGATTAAACCTCATTTTCGTCAATAATCTCAGATAAATTATTATTTCTATTCTACCGGAAGCAATAAGCACCCACCCCAAAACAGCTTGTTACATTATCGCATAAAATAATTTATGTTAATCCCACTTTCAAAGTTATACTGCACTCGACCAATAAAATAGCCGCTAATTCAAACAATCCATTTAATTTTAACTCTTTCTGTGGGTTCCCACTACCCACATAATCGATGAGTAAGCGAACTAAATCGGCTTGATTAAATTACCCGTATCGCACAAAGGATACCAATTTACGTTTTGAAAGGGTTAAAATGAAAGGCCCATTATTTATTTATTATATTTCCACCAATTGAGTTTTAATAAAGGGCTTAGGTTGGATGATAAGGCGTATGTTCCATGGAGAAATTTTACATTTTTGATCTACGGAAACCAGCTGATTGTTTTTTTAAACTTTTAGAAATTGAATTAGATAACTAAACCCGTGTCTTTGGTTACAAATTTCAACATTGATTGAATTTATTATAGATTAAATAGAGACACCATTTCATCTTTTTTCAGGAGAAGGTGGGCATAAATTGCTAGCATAATTTTTATTTCGTTTATACATTTAAACCAGTCCAGCAAGGGATAAATCATACATATATTTCTTCAAACTCAAAGAACCAAATTAATTAAAACCACACTAATGAACGAAAAGTTTGCAACATTTCTAGCATTATACTTAAATTAATTTAACAAAATGTTTCATTATTAAATTTACTGATATTATCCCTTTTAATAGCGCTTTTATTAAATTATAGCAAACGAATTTTTGATTCTACATAGCAACTAGTAATAAGATTGTAATTATAAAATGTCTTTCGATACCTTGAAAAGTAGTATGAATATACAATTACGCAGGCCCACTTTGAAACGTTGATAAAGTTGACTTAGAAAACACTTCTTTCTTTGTTATTTTGTCCATTAAATATATATTTTATAGCCATTTTGTCATATCAAATGCAAGAATAACATATGTATATCTTTTCATAAAAAAATCCTAAAATTATTCAATAAAATCGTACTTATACTTCAAATAATTTGGTTTAATATGACAGTTGTGATATCCTCATCTTCATACATTTACAGAAACAAATAATAATGTCGGAATTTTCGTTAGAAATATTCACAGTAATTACTATCTGTCTACGATATCGAGCGATATAATTTGATTGATAGAATAATTCAACTATGTTGTATATGCAATAATACTATACAATATGTATATGGTTTCTATCGCATCAATTATTGTGATATCATCAATTAATATGCATACGAAGATGCGTATCAACATATTAGTGTTGTATGGCAATCTGACACATACTTAAACCATGTTTCGCTCAGGCATTGCTAAAGTGTGGTCCGGTGAATAGTGAAATTTAAAAAAAAAACATTTTCACTTTTTCGTAATAGTTAACTAGTTGAATGTAGTAATCAGGCCCGTTTCCGCTAGTCAGGAAGATTTACATCACCCGTTCGAAATTAGTGTAAAAATGTGTTTTATTTATTTAAATTAAATCTAGTAATTTCATTCAGGAATTGATAGTCAAACCTTTAAAGGCGAAATATAATAATAATATGTTAATTATGATTATTTTAATATGAGAATAATTCGGGTTTTAGGTGGAATCTATATTGTTATAAAATAAAATAAAATATAAATAAATGCTTTAAAGAAATGAGATTTAAATCTAACACATTTTGATAAAAACTGTTTTTATTACATACTATAATTGACAACCCTTAATAATCAACAGTAAAGAATATAACATTAACATTCTCACCGCGTATGACCGCTATGCATGTCCTAGCGAACATGCCCTCAGCGCGCGTGACACGTATAGATGTCATGGAAATTTCAAACCCTAAATAAGAGCTATCTATTGTTTTAAAATTGTATAACTTGGTTGAAAATATTACTAAATGTATATTTTACCAAATTCAATAGATGGCATTAGTCAAAAAAGATTCAGTATAGGCTAAAATAATTTATTTCTGGAACACGCCGTGAACATATGTCACTAATGCAAGATTTTGGATAGTGTAAATAAGCGATCGAGTGCGGAATAAATTGATATTGTTCCGATAATTTAATATTATAAGCATATATGGTATGGTGGTGGCGTAGTGTTCTCGGTCACGCGTGGCGGTATTTTGCAATATGGCGATGTCACGCCGCAATTGTATGAAGAATGATTATTGCTGAATTAAACCGAAAATACAAGAAATATTCTGTATTTTATTATTGAAAAAGTTACTTTGGGTGGCAATTAACATAATTGATTAGTTGAAAAAATATTACAACCTATGTTTATAGTCGAAAACGCGATAACAAAATCCGTAAAAAAGCAGCCGCGTATAGGGCATGCTCGCAAAATTAGGTGACGCGGGCAAAGTGTTAAGTACGAAATTAATAACATTGGAATGAGAGTTAAACCTACTAACTTAGTTAAAGGTTGAATAAACTTTAAATAAATGAGAGTTAAATCTAACAAATTGTTTTTATTACATAATATGATTGAAAACCAACAGTAAAGAATAAAACACTTGGCATGAAAATAATAACAATGGAGTTCCACCGATTGCGTAACTAACTGTATCACGTAAGTAAGTAGTAAGGTTACGTTGATAATTATTTTATTAGTAAAAATGATGGATGAAGAATAGATGACTAACTGTATTTTTAGTCAATAAACGTTCATTTCCAAAATATATCCTGCAGCTTAGTAGAAATAAATTCCTATTTTTTTAACTTGTTCGTTCCCAATGTGGAACATATGGACTCCCAACAGAAGCGTTTCTACGACAACTGCTTGTTACTCAGTTCCTCAACCTCTTTTTAGAGAGTAGGGATAGAAGGATTGGGTTAGGATAGGGCTATTGGAGAACTAATCACTCTTAATTATTGGATGCCTGCGAACTATAATAAAATCCATAAAGTTATTGAAAAAACAATCTTTTTTATGGTTCTTAAAATGTTTACGAATATAGCTATGATATTTAATTAATTAAATTAAATTATATCCAAATCCAAATTTAACGCTTTAGAAGCGCTGTAATAAATAATACAAAGCAGTATTATTCAATTAACGCAATACGATGGCATGGCAGCTTCATCAAATTATTCAGGTCAAATTCTTTCATTCGGTAATGAAATAAGTAACATATGAAACTGGCTTCTGAATACTAAATATCTGTTCTGTTTTGTTAATAGCTACTTTGTATAAGCGTATATACAAAGGCACTAATTATATTTTGTATTTGATTCAAAGCATGTAGTTTTTTAACAACGGTATATCCAGTGCTGTAGTGAAAAGTGTACATGGGTATATGCCGTAGTCACTCAGCTCCCCTATACCCTCTAATTCAGTGATACTCAACCTGCAGCAAAATCAGATTTTATGTACGGCCTATGAAAATCATCAGTCACCAGATACTTTTTCAAACTTCTGGTAGGTATTGTTTGCAAAAAAAACGTGAACAAATGAGTATTTTGGGATAAATTTGCATTTTGTATACTAACATTTATTTTATGTCACTATCGTATCTATATCGACTGTGGAAAGGAAAAAGGACTTAACCCACAGCTTCTTCAAAACAAGTTTTTTTCGATAATCACAATGTATCAAACTTGATACACATTCTATCAAAAGGATGCAAGCTGCAAATGCCGAATTAGTATCTAAATTTAGCTTTTAAGTTTTAAAAAATGACTTTGTAAAAAATTAAACCCAAGAAAAAAGACTGAAATAAAGGTTTTTCCTAGACAATTTCTTTAATTAATATTAGATTATGTCAATTAAACACCAGTTTAGAAGTCTCCGTGCACTTCAGGGTTGTGTATAATTCATAATTTGCATATGTCACAAAATCATCAAAACACGTTTTTAGCACCTCCTGTAAAATTTGATATGTGTGGGTTACGTCCTTTTTCCTTTCCACAGTCGATATTATGCGGTATATTTAATTAGTTTTTTTAATATGTTGCGGCCCACATAATTTACCAAAAACTGACATGCAGCCCAGACAAAAAAAATCTGGTCAATTTTTGGTGATGTTATAGAGGAAAAAACACTTTCTTGGATTAATTCCGATTTTTTAAAATAAAGATCAGGGCCGGTTTCTCTATGATAAAGTGTATCTGTCATATGTTTTTGCGATCAACAACTGTGGACATGCAAAGCTTGATTGATCACCGCGTGTGAGTACCGCTTTACAATACACGCGTTTCCAAAACATAAATGGACCAATGTAATTAAACTTTACTAATCCCAACTTCGTGTTGGTAATCACAACCCAACTGTTGTGCTGTATGTTATAATTAATTCGAATTTCGAATTATTGCGGCGTTGCGAATCCCTCAGTCTGGCCAACCGAGCAAACTTGCGAAAATTCCGTCCGACATGGCCGGTGAGAAATAATAAAAAATAATGCCACTGCGTAGGCCACACAAAACATTTGCTTCAGTCCGGCGAGGGTAATTGCGATAAATGTTTTCACTCAGTTAAGGCAACATTACGGACGTAACTTTTTACTAACCTGTTTACTGCTTTTAATACTGTTGTCAGTAAAGTCGGCGAAGCATTATACGTCCCACGCGTATGTAGTGGCGTAACTATATTTTAGTAATGTTGAACTCGTGACCTTCGTCAGGATATTGAGGTATAGATCCAGTAACGTTGCGTGGGAATCCTCATATATGATACCCTGATAAATCAAGTTAACCAATTGGTATTTAAGTTAAAATGAGCTAAAATATTCTGCATGTCTTAATGTTGTTCTTACGGGGATTCGAGTCTGCGTTGACCGCTCGGCAACATGTCAGGTTATTTCACGAAATCATATGCATGAAAGTTCAATGGCTTTTATGCATCCAAAATAAATGTATTTTACAATAAATTTTCAAAGGCAACAAAGTCTTTTGTTTCACTTAAACCATTCACAAAAATTGCAGTTGATCTAAGAATATTTTTTTTTATTATTTAACAAATGGCTCGCCGCCTTATATTAATGTGAACTTCTTGTCAAATTCTCTCCGAAGTTCTTTCAGCATACCCCTGGATTTATAATAATATAATGAAATATTTTTTATGAGAAAGAAGGCGTAACTTAATTTAACATTTTTTTATGACATATTTACACAAGCTTGTGTTCAAATATATAATATATAAAAGACTATTTCCGTAAACATCCATTCGGGAACTAAAACACTTAATCGTGAAAAAGAATTACCAAAACACCTTTTGGGCGTTACCCCGCGTTGCCTGATATTGTTATTTCTTCAAAGATGTAATCTAAATCAGTGTTTCTCAACTTTTTCGAGGCCGTGGCTCTTTTTGAATTTCATGTTGTTCTGTGGCTGCCATACCCGTAGTTTTTAGTTTTTCGAGACTCGGGACACAATTATTTCGGGATGCCGGGATTGGTGGATGCGAACTACGTGAAAAACTAATAATTTTCTCAATCACCTCAAAAATTTGTGGTCGCTGGCCGATTTAACAAAAGCCCAAAAATTTACGGATTTCCCAAAATAAAAACACTTTTTAGCTCTTCCGTGTAATCCATTTTCAAAAACCCGGAATTGCCAAAATCGTGGGATCTTAAATTTGAATTGTTCAAACTATGTACATTCTCACAGATTTTGTCACTAACGACCCGGGTTTCGCCTTTCGACATCTTCAGGCGCTCAAGTGCACGGATGAACTTGAACTGACGTTTAGTAAATGAATGTTTCGTGTTTATATAAGAAATAAATGTATCATTGAGTTCAAAGCCATTGCTGGCGGAAAGGATAATAAGCTCATGGGAATGCCCACAGATTTGAGAAGTAAGTAGTTTCAAGAACTATATTTTATTTGTTTGTCGGCAAAGGCAAAGGTTTTCGTGGGATCTATTTTTTACCTTTCTGATTTTCCCGTGGCCACCCCAAAACTGAGCTGGGGCTCCGCTAAAAAAAATATCTGTGCCCTTCGGTTGAGAAACCGTGATCTAAATGTTACAGGAAATAATAAATATGTAAGTCATTTAACATCGTCCTCATTTGAAAATTATATTTGCATTGTTTAACATATGTTTTACATGATTTTCTTACCTTCCACAAGTTCAATGACATCATTTTTCATAAACATTTAGAATTTATTGCTAATGAATAATACATTCGACGATAAGAAAAACCTATCCAACCTTATCATATAATTTGCGAATAAAAACGTAACAATTTACATATCTTCCTTGTTCACCCAATTATAATGAATACGTCGTCTGTTTTAGATTAAACACTGTTGGAAACTAATATTTCTTGTATGGCAATTAATCCTGTGGTTTTCGCGGAGGCTGAAGAATTAGTATGCAAATTTAATCGGACCTTGGATTCGTTAGTCGACCGGTGTTTATTTTCGAGCGTTTGGTTTAAAAATGTTTAATGATAGTAATTGCTGTCAAGAAACGTTCGGGGCCTGGACGTGACTTCCTCCTTGTTTGATGAGTAGGCAAAGTGAGGAATATCATACAAATTACTCTCGAAATTATAAATCATAAAATGATATTTGTCAATCTAGAACAAGTACACACGTGAACTTAGTTAATACACCTATCCCTCGATTTACACGGTACTTTTTTACACGTTTTCGCTTTTAACGAGGTTTAAAAAAGTTAACTTGAAATTTTTAATTCTTCATATTAGTAAGTAAAAAAACGAGTTATTGTTAAGAGTTTTATTAATTTTAACAAAAAAGAAATATTATTAAATAATATTCTTAATAGCACAGGTGGTTCCCCGTTACTTAAATTCTTTCCAATTAATAGATTAATCACAAACCTAGCTGATTGATTGCAGCTCATTAGTTTAATAGTTTGTAATGTTTAACGTCATTAGTAGTATGATTAAATTTTTCGATAAAATTTAAATTTCGATATTATAATCCCCTCTTTGCTTCCCTTAAAAAGGAAAAATCCCAATCTGATTGATTACAACTCATTAGTATCATTAGTATCATTATCTGTTTGTTTTATTTCGATTCTACACCCCCTTCCTTGCTCCTCTTAAAAGGAAAAAAACCCAAACCTCCATTTTGTAATTTTATAATTTTAAAATGTTAGAATCAATCTTGCTTCATTACTTAAGCAAACTTTGCGATAGTAAGTCTGAAGATGCCTCTGAAAGAGGCAAAACACGTGTCACAGTTAGTAACACAATACGTGGAATAATCAAAGTTAATTTAAATTTTCCACGAGAAAGATGTTGCTAGATTATATAGCATGAATGAAGCTACAATTAGAACCATTAGAAAAAATGAAAACTCAATTAGAAAGAGTGTAGCAGTTGGCACTACGAGTACGAGCACAACTTCATATATCAGAGATATTGCAATGGAAAAAATGGAGAAGGCATTAATGATTTGGATAGCGGACCAAACTCAAAAACGGATGCCAATTGATACCAATGCTATTACAAATAAAGCATTGCGGATTTATGAAAAAAATTAAAAGAAGATACCATCCTCTTCTTCATCTGAAAAGAAGCATGCTTTCAAGCAAATCATCAAGTCAAGTCACAGTGATGTGTGATAGTGATGAATGATAAAAACTCCACCATCCGTTGCAATATTTTTTTAATGAATCTTTTGGATTTCATTTTTTTGTTACTCTATAAGCTTTACCTGTATTTAATTAATAAAAGAATACGTATGTTTATACTTTTTAACAATTTTGTATTTTATGTATTTTAGAAAACGCCCAAATTATGCGTTTTTCGTGTACTTTTCGATTTACATGGTTTTACATTAAAAAATATACAATTTCGATTTACACGTTTTTCTCAGGAACCTATCTACCGTGTAAATCGAGGGGTATGTGTACAAACACAGTGAAAAAAATTTGACACGAAAATATAGTGATAGAAATTGTTTATTACGTTAAAATAATTTCAAGACTAAAAAAATATTTGACAGATATCTTAAGCTCTGCTTAGTAAATATGTACTACTCTCTTGGGGATATTTACAAACAATAAAAACAGAAAATAAAGCTATTAGATATCAGATAAATGTACATTTGTTGTTTAGCCAATGTGATATTATATTTTTGTTTGATATAATTTAAGATTTCGACTGAAGGTAGTTGTTGGAATTTCAAAGTAGAATTTTAATCGTTTAAATTGTGTATATTTTTACACTTTTGTCAATACCCGTGTTTCGCTTTTCGACATCTTCAGACATTCAAGTGCACGGATAAACTTGAACTGTCGCTTGGTAAATAGTAGCATCGCGTATTTAAAATATAAGAAGAATAAAATTTACTATCACTAAATGAAAAGCTTTTGATGGCGATCTGAATTAATTTTAATAATGATTTGATTTTAATGACAATCAATCAATTGGGAAGTAATCACATTATCGCTAAAATGTAATTTTGAAGTAAAGTTATTTGTGAATAAGTAAGTTATATGATGTATTCTTTAGTAAAATATCGAACATTGTAATGATTTTCATTTAATCACTCGGTATTGTGATCCCAGTTGGCTGTATTTGTTTGTTGCTTTATTTAAAGTTTTTAAATATCGGTATTGATTTATTTGTCCGGTATTGAAATCCCTAATGTTGAGTGCATGTCCATATATTTTTTTTTCTACGACCATTCCAACGTAATCAAAACGTAAATTCCATGTTTGAATGAAGTATGAATTATCAAATTCCTAGTACTAGGCATTTTAAATGGTTATTTTTCGCTAAAAAAATTACACCGTCGATAAAAACTGTGAAACCATCATTAGTTTTAATGAAACGCCAAAATTTCTGTTTCATAAAAGGCGCAGGTAAAAATTTAAAACACATGGAATTATTAATATGACTATCATCGTGTTATACGCTTAAAAAATATTTTTTTCTAGATCTAATAAATAATTTAAATTTTTAGTATCTACCATATACATACTTAGCACATTTCGTTTTAAATATAGTATTATTTAGAATTTTAAGATCTTTTATGCACAATGTATATGGGTCGCACCTAGGGCTGCAATACCAGTATAACCGAAATCTGAATCTCGGTATTCATGATGTTTTTTTAATACCGCAGTACAGGTTTTGAAAATGCATCAGCATCGGTATTTTGGTATTGAAAATAAACAACATCGAATTTTAAATGTACATATGTACATATCGACTGTGGAAAGGAAGAAGAACGTAACCCTCAGTTTTTTCAAAACAGCTTTTTTTCGATAATCACAATGTATAACATTTGATACACGTTTTATCAAAAGGATGTAAGCTGCAAATACCGAATTAATATCCAAATTTAGCTTTTAAGCTTGAAAAAAGATGGGCTTGTGAAAATTGAATCCAAGAAAAAAGACTGAAATAAAGGTTTTTTCTAGAAATTTCTTTTCAATTAATAACTAGCCAATAATAATGTATTATTATAAACCGTGAGATATTTATGGCAACTCTCGTATATCATCAACATTATACATTTGTATTAAATTTATTAACTTTTCCGGTTCTAAGCTCAAGAAATGCGACCCCAATACCCACATTTTCTTAAATATCTATTTTAATATGGGTGATACAATGTTTATAATTAAGGTATTTTTATATCATAGTTTTTTGAACCATTTGTAGTTTATATAAATACGCGATAACGCGATAAGGCGATAAGCGCCCGCGATAAGCGATCGTTCGTAAGATAGCTGGGGTGAACTCGTCAGTTGCAATTTCATATGTGTGCTGGGGTGACGACTTTTTTACGCGCTACTTAAAATATGATTATTTATTAAAAAAAACACGGATTTTTATAAAAAAATGTATGAGGAATGATGCAGAGAGATATTTTAAAACCCTTAGACTATTTTTTTTTTGAAATTCATAAGAATAAGGCCAATAATGAGGATACCACTGGGGTCCCTAAACGACCGCCATCGGCAGAGAAGTATTTTTCTAGTGTCCGAGCCGCGAGAGTTAATGATAGTATTTTATATTAAAATATCGAAACATCGATTTTGATATAATCTTCCGGTTTTGTGATCTCGATTTTATTTTAATACCGGCATTTGAACATTTTCCAGGTATCACAACCCTTATTCACACCGTCTGCATTGCAAACGTAGTCAATTTTTGGATATTGTTTTATAGCATCCAATCAAGAATAAGTTATCAACAAAAGAGTGCTTTTTGCGCTAGTCATTTTGAAAGAAATTACTTATTTACTAACGTTTCTAACCTAACCATAGAATGCAGAATAGAATGGCAAGACTTTTCATCTCTGAGGCCAAGGGTGGGGTGGAGAAAGCCCAAATGAGCTCGCACGAGCCTTTTGCTAAATTTGAGCTAGGCTAAGCGAGCCCCTTGTTAAATATAAGAAAACAAAATTCTCAAAAAAAATCAGTACCTAACTAGAAAGAGATTTTGTTGCTTTTGAAATTTCTCATAAAATACAAATATTTCGGATGTACATATATTGTTTTAACAATCATTATGATTAAAAATGCCGATTCTTAAAATATTTTGCTTTCAGATGTTCTTAGATGATGCTTTAAACGTTACCCTTCATATCTCACATGCACATTTCCCCCCTAAACCTAGATTGTGCACAATTTTGAGAAGGATAGTTCCAAATTGTATTAACTTGAACCATTGTAAGGAATACGTATTCAATTAACTACTGTAATAAGAGTGATAGAAACACCGCGAATTGGACGCCCATCGCTGTCTGAAACTCAGGAACAATTGGCCAATTGATAAATTGATCATTTTGTTAAATAGGTTGTAACTCACTGTTTCAAACATTGAGTAATAAATAACTTTATTAAACACATTTCGTTTTAAATATGGACGCATTCAGATGCCTCACCAATACTGCTCCGTGTTCAGAATTCTATTTTATGTTTTTAATATCATTATTACGTCACGGTTGCTTTTCGTGAAGTCATTTTGATCAATTACTCGCGGAAAATTTTGGCAATAGTCGATTGAGTCACTCATTGTTTTCATAACTCATAAACAATGTCCGGTGATTCATGACATTTAGCAAGATTGGATGGATTATAATTATTAAAAAAAACAAAAGCCATTCAATTCAATTTAGTTATTTCGTATGATTTGTTTCTTGTGAAATAAAATTTCACGATTCAACTAACTGAGTGTCTAATCTAATTTAATTGTGATAAGCGCCCGAGCGGAGTGATCGCTGATGTTTTGTTATCGACGGAAGGGCTTGATCGTTTCAGAGGCAAAGTGGCGCAGCGGCTAACGTCATTGGCTTCCGTGACGAATCTCACGAAATCGATTCCCAGTACGGACGGCATTTTTTCAGTCGATTTAACAATTTCTGTTGGAAAGCATGGGTGTTTGTGATGTCTAGCGAGAGTGATTACTTAAACCCTGTTCCGATCTATCCTTCTACCCATACGAATCTTCTTCGAAAAATAAGGTTACGTAACTGAAAACTAACAGTCTTCGTAGAAATTACTTCTGTTGAGATACTTCCATTACGACGCAATATGCTCCACATTGGGAGCGGACATGGACGGAAAGAATGATTCTAAAGAAACAATTTAATGTTTAAAATATGTATATATACGATTAGCCACATACGTGGTTAGGAATGATGGCACGATATGTTGAATTATTTGTTCAAATTTTTTAAATCCTTAAAATAAATTATTTGTCAAATCCTAACCAACGTTCTCTCTAAGCCGAAGGGTTAGCTGCGCGAAAATTTCAAAGGCTGCGTGGAGGCTGCGTGGAGGCTGCGCGGACCGATCAAATATTAATTGAGCAACTGTCTTGTAGTGCGCGCCAACCCGAAATGAGTGCGCGTGGGCTTCTCAACTGCTGCGCGGCCGCGCACACGCGCAGCTTAGAGGGAACGTTGATCCTAACCCATTTTAATTTTTGATTCGGCTTAACAAAATAACACTTCATTTTTAATTAAATGAAATGGTTGACGTTATAAATTATGTTTCAAATATTTACAGCGAACACGCCTGGAATTTAATCATATATTTATTATATTCGCATACATTTGAAAGTATTGCACAAATAAACGGATTTTAGAAGGGAAAACTTTACCCCGATAAATTTTAATTTGAAAGTAATTTCCCATGTGGTACACATGACTTCTGCCTACCCTTTCACGCTCGCGTTCTAAACATCCTGAGGGCTGTCTTGAAAATAAAATCAATCGACAACACTCCATGGTCTGCGTTCGAAAACTTTAATAAAGTTGTGTGTAATTTAATTTCATAATAAGCGTGGCTTTAAGACAGACCATTAACCATAATATCAAATAAGTATTATATTTCAAGAAGATTTTTGACTACCGCATTTTAAAAACAATGTGATTAGGTTGGTGTAGTAATATTGTCGGTATACTAGCAGAAGGCGGAGGGAGGTCAAAAACCGGCTATTTTGAGTTATGAGTGCAGACTTTAGATATATAGATTTTAACCCACTGTATCTTCTGAAGAAAAAACAATTTCAGCCATAACAAATAACGATCTTGAATATGTGAATTTTAAGGTCCTATGGCGCAGCGGTTAGCGTCGTGGGTTTCCGTGGCGTATCTCACGAGTTCGAGTCCCAGTACGAACGGTATTTTTTCGATCGATTTCTGTTTAAAGACATGGAAGTTTTTGATGTCTAAAAATTCCCTCCCACCTTTCCGATCCTTATTAACTAATTAAAAAATATGAACGAAATATTTAGTTACTAAGTGATAAAATGCAAAGCGCGCCAAAATCCAACACATAGACAGTCGTCCGGCTATACGTGTATAGCCTGGCACGTGTTGAAGACACAGACGCTAGCCAAAATTTGACTTTATGCGCCGTACAGGCGACCGTCTCGTAGCAACGACAATGGAATGTGACAGTGCAATTGGGGGATTTGCGGCGAATATTTCAAGCCAACGCTTACTTAATTCGGGGTAGTGTAATTGGGGGTTCTACTGTACATGTCATTTAAATGAATAGTCACTTCTGCGAAATCACTTAGTGTTGCCAAGTGTTGCAATCGAACGATTTCTACATAATCAAAAAACGATGCAATTTGATAAGAAAACGTTTAAGCAGTTGCAACTAAATTAATGAAATGCGTTAAAATAGACGGCCATTCAGAGAACAAGTCCCTCTCTGTCTCTCGTTAAAAAGCCATTACAGGTCTTGCGACAAACAAACAAAAAAGGCTTTCGCAAGTTCCTTGTAAAATGCTGTTAGGCAACTCAGATGCTGTTAAGCCACTCTTTATTTTTCTACCCTTTCTCAAAATGTGGGTCACGCATCCGCCACGCCGCGCGAGGGTGGCTTTTTCAATTTATTTTGAGCATTGTCAAAAGAAACGAAACATGTGTACATATGAACGCGGCATTTGTACTGTTATTATATTTTTTTACAGATTAGAATATTTCGCCGGTATACTGGCAGAAGGCGTTAAGTAAACAAAAATATTGTTTCGATATAATCGTCATTTTCGACAATGTTGTTTTAAAATTACTATTGCACTATCTGTTTTACATATCGTTCCAAAAACTAAATGAAATTTGATAATGTTAATTTAAGATTTCGACAGACGGTGCTTGGTGTAATTTCAATATTAAATTTGAACGATTCAAATTTGATAATGTTGAGTTATTTGAATTGACTTGATGTATATTTATAACCAGATGTATGTACATTACATTCATAGTCATTTATGAATGTGATGAAAATTTATATAATATTATCTAAATATCATGTAACTATCTTTTTAGACAGTTAATAAAACGCTTTCATTGATAAACTACATTAAAAAATACATAAATTGTCAATAACTTTATTATCAATGATTATTTCAGAAAAAGTTTTTTTCCACGAGATCTGCTTGTTACTCAGTTTCTCAAACTCTTTTTTTCGAAGAGAGTAGATATATAAGGTTAGGTCATTAATTGCGTTCGCAGCACCCGTCTTTTGAGGATTAGAAGAGAAACAGATTTTTTTAGGAATCATATACTTTCGAAAATAAAACGTTTGAAAACATGTTGTTTATACTAGGACTTGAACCCTTGAGGTCGGTCACGGAAGCCAACGACGTTGACCACTAATCTTAGATATCTTATGTTAGTAATCTCTTTATGAATATTTAATTTTATATATTGACAGTTCGATTGACAATTCAGCTGAATTAGAAGCTGATTAAATCTATATATATAAAACAAAGTGGGGTTTGTTACACCACGTATAACTTGGCTATAACTTGGCTGATTTTAATGATCTTTGATTTATTAAATTCGTATCCGCCTAGAATAGCAGAATAAGCATTCAAACATCGGAAAAATATCACGGAAAATAAATTATGAAGAAAATTAATATTCTCATACAGTTTTCAAATGGCGAACAGCTTGAAATAATGAAAATGTCGTTGAATGCAGATTTCATCCGCTAGGTGGCAATTTTTTCTATATTCATTTGTTTCTGCTTCTTTTGCGTACGATTGACTTTTAAATGATTTTAAATTTAGAGTATGGATCAGAATAAAAAAAATCGATTATATGAAATGAAAAAGAAAGAAAATCGGATAATATTAAAATAAGATTATGTTTATAATTAGGTATGATAATTTTTTTGACAACAATATTACGCTGTTTGCACGAACGTTGCTCTACTTTAAAATGCCACGTTATTACACTTGGAAAGCTATATCGAAGAAATTTTAACGTCGAAAGCAAGGCGATGCGGTTCCTGCTCATCCGAATGACTACTGATGCTTTTGGTAGCATGTACACAGTTCATCCGAAAAATGATGAATGCTTCTACTTGCATGTCAACAGCTCAATTTGCTTGAAAATGATACTCATTGGGACATGACAATCGCTGAAGAAATTGTTTCTGAATCTCCAAGTCAGATACGCACATTATTTTCTATCATTATTTTGACATGCTTCCCATCGAATCGCCGTGAACTGTGGAACAAGTACAAGGATGACATGTCCGAATAAATTTTACATCGAATTCGTGTCAGTTTGGGGAATCCCGATCTCGAGATGAATGAAGAGATACATAACCAGGCTTTGCTTTTGATCGAAAACATGTGTTTCCTTATGTGCAGCAGTTTGTTAGTCAAGTTAGGAATGCCAACGCCAGATCGTGGAATGAACGACGCTTTCAATCGAGAATCGGAACGTGAACGTGAATATGATCGAGATGCATTGAACCAATCAGTTCGAACGAATGTACCACTGTTGAACCCTCAACAGAAGGAAATTTACGATACGTTAATGAAGGTAATTGATGATGGAAATGGTGGCTTATTTTTCCTCGATGCGCCCGGTGGAGCTGGGAAGATATTCCCCATGTCATTGATTATAGTGACTGTTCGTGCAAGATCCGAAATTGCTGTAGCAGTTTCTTCTTCTGACGGCCACGTTGATAGAAGGATGACGAACGGCTCATTCAGTGTTGAAATTGCCGTTAAATCTTTAAACCAGTGCTCCTCAACCTTTTATCTTCCACGGCACACCAACGTGTTCTTCAAAATTTCGCGGCACATCACAATTAAAAATATGCATAATATACAGAAATAACATTAGTTTGTGTTTATATATGATACATACCACAAAAGAACTATATGGATATTTTATTACCATGTCCACTACTAATGTAGAGCACATGTACTCTTTATGGAGATTATATTAAAAGAAAAGTTTCAGATTATTCAGATTTATTTACAAAAAAAGAATCAGTCAAAAGGCCGCACCAAAGTAGAGAAAAGTCCGTAAGTTTCCCACTTCAGTTGAATTTTCAGCTTCGGCTATTAAAATGTTTCTAACATTTAGCGGTTAAAGTTATGCTAACAAACATTTTTATCGATTTGGGTATTCTGTGTATGTAAGTCTGCGCAAGAATGTTTCGTGCACCTTGCGAAGATTCAGTTTTGTATTTTAAAATGTCTTTAAAGAAAACAAATGAATTATATCTTTATAAATATCATTACAAATATGTCAAAGCATGTATCCACATCTTAAATATAAATGGTTTTACATTTGATACAATTTTTAATAACTAATAATGAACTGATGATAGCCCAGGTAGTAGAATTAACAAATTGTTGTATTCATTGAATATATTTTAATTTAAATATGCGACTATTTTTTTTATCAATTGTTAATTATTGATAACTTTTAACATCCAGGAAATCTTAAAAATTCATTAAAAAAATCCATGTTTTTTTAAAGATTTCTATTCCAATAAATATCAAATTTCAGACCCTTAGCTTTCATTGGGGTTGTAATTTTCCATGGCAAGAAATTATACTCTTTAAAAAATAAATTGGGTTTTTTTGGTTATTCTAAACACCTCAAACACCTTTTTTCAATTCATTTATTTTTTTGGGCTTAAAGTCTGCAATTTTGGTGCCCATTATCGCCAAGTAAAAATATGCATAATATACAGAAATTACATTAGTTTGTGTTTATATATGATACATACCACAAAAGAACCATATGGATAAGATTTTTTTTTTATTAAAATCTCTTTACCATTTTTATTTATGGACTGTCTTTTCACTTTGAAATCTAAAAAAATCTATTTTTTTTAAATAACTACCCCCATAAAAGCTAAAAGTGGGAAATAAGATATTAATTGAGACTAGCTGTAAGCCCGTTGCCCAGCAACGGGAGATTTTTGCTGCATTGTGTTTGATTTTATTTAGTTTAATTTATTTTATTTTAATTCATTTTATTTTATTTTATTTTATTTTATTTTATTTTATTTTATTTTATTTAATTTAATTTAATTTAATTTAATTTAATTTATTTTAATTTATTTCAATTTATTTTATTTTATTTTATTTTATTTTATTTTATTTTATTTTATTTTATTTTATTTTATTTTATTTTATTTTATTTTATTTTATTTTATTTTATTTTAATTTATTTCAATTTATTTTATTTTATTTTATTTTAATTTATTTCAATTTATTTTATTTTATTTTATTTTATTTTATTTGAATTTATTTCAATTTATTTTATTTTATTTTATTTTATTTTAATTTATTTTATTTTATTTTATTTTATTTCAATTTATTTTATTTTATTTTATTTTATTTTATTTTAATTTATTTCAATTTATTTTATTTTATTTTATTTTATTTTATTTTATTTTATTTTATTTTATTTTAATTTATTTCAGTTTATTTTATTTTATTTTATTTTATTTTATTTTATTTTAATTTATTTTATTTTATTTTAATTTATTTCAATTTATTTCAATTTATTTTATTTTATTTTATTTTATTTTATTTCATTTCATTATCTATTAATTTGAAAATGTACGCAAACAAAATACATTTCATAGAAGAAGAAGATGTCTCGAGGACATCATCAGTACGCACACATTTGTGAAAAGTGAAAAGCGAGTGATTATTTTATCGACTTTTAATATATAAATTTAGTATGAATAAAAAAGTGGAGACTGGAAGGTGTGAAATGGACGTCCTTACGGACGGACCTTATCGGCTATTAATATATAGATAAAAAGCTTTCAAGAAAACATGGATTTTTTCAATGCTTTTTAATGACCCCTGGAAGTCAAAAGTTAACAAAAAATAATAATTGGTAAAAAAATAATTGTAAATTTAAACTGAAAAACATTTAATGAATACAACGAATTGTTAATTCTACTACCCTGGTTATCATAAGCTCATTATTAGCTGTTCCAAATGTTAAAAACGGTAAAAACACTTATATAATATTTAAGATGTGGGTACATGCTTAGACAAATTTGTAATGATATTTATAAAGAAATAATTCATCTGTACTCTTAAACGATATTTTAAAATATAAAACTGAACTTTCGCAAGGTGCGCGAAACATTCTTGCGCAGACTGTACATATAAAATATTCTTTCAACCAAAAAATAATTATTTCTGCTTCTCTATGATAGTGTCATCAGAAATATTTTGTAGTATCGACCAAACTATTTGTTTTTTTCCGTTTATCAGAGATTCGCGCCGCAGCATACCCAGCATCGCCTCGCGGCACACCGCTTGCGGAGCACTGCTTTAAACGACTGAAAAACTGACATGCAAGATTGCGAAACACTCAGCAATGACCAAAGTTTTGGTAGCAAGTAAAATCATCACCTGGGATGAATGGACAACGGCGCACAAATGCGCATTGGAAGCACTCAATCAAACAATGAAATATCTGTGCAATGACTCAAGATGTTTTATAGGCGCAATGATTCTACTATCTGGCGATTTCCGCCAAACACTACCAGTCATTCCAAGATTGACCGCTGCCGATGAAATAAACGCTTACCTCAAATCACGACTTCTGCGCTATGTAAAGAAACTTCAGCTGACGACAAACATGCGAGTTGCATTGCTAAACGATCTATCTGCCGAAGATTTCTCCAAGCAATTACTGACTATCGGTAACGGGCGTGTTCCTGTCGACGAATCGAATGGATTGATTTTGTTACCGCCGAATTTTTGCAATTTCACTTCATTCAACAAAATGTTCCCGAACATCTATCTAATCACAAAAATCACAATTGGTTGAATGAACGAGCAATTCTTGCGGCAAAGAACAGAGATGTGGATCATTTAAACTTCACAATTCAAAATCAAATCGTTGGTCCACTGCATTCCTTCAAATCTATCGACCGTGTAACAAACGAAGACGAAGCAACCAACTATCCAACTTAATTTTTAAACTTATTGGATCTGCCTGGCTTGCCACCGTGCAATTTACAACTGAAGGTTGACTTGGTAGTCATCATGCTTCAAGTTATCAAGTTAACAGAACATTTATTCACTTTTAAGGTGTTCACTGTCAATACTTGGTGGAATGGCATTAAAATAAAACATTTTTAGTTCTTTTTTCACATAAAATTGATAATGCTCAGATGATAATAACTCAGTTGATAATGCTCGCGATAAGCGAAACCGGTCCTGATCAAATAAATTTTATTTAGTGGGAAAAGTACTAAAAATGTTTTATTATTTTTATTACAACATTTATTGATTCTGAGGCGGTACGAAGTTCGTCGGGTCAGCTAGTTATTATATATACATTTACTGATTATTTTGATAAATTACTGAATTTAAAATACAAGTCCTTTTAAAACTTCACTATCTGGATATTTGTATGCTTCACCCTTACGAAATATTATAATAGGTAATAAATTATAAAAATATATAAAAAAAAATACCCCATATGGTATTTCATTGGAATACAATTGTGGTAAATTGCAGCACAAACACTTCAGCGTCTGAGTAGGCACGCCTATTGTATTGACAATCTACCGGTGGCTGCGTAGCGAATGCCCAGGCCCCAGGTGAGAATCAAACCCGCGATATTTCACGTCAAAGTGTTTACCGCACAAAGCGCCACCGGGTGCCGTAAATAATCAATGTTTACAAGTCGTTTTATTAATGATGCATACAGATTGTCGAGATATGAAAGATAAGTGGTTAAGGCGATGTACTTGAAAAATAAAAACTTAACGTCGTTTGTTTGTATGTACATACAAAACGGTGGTGTATGTTTTGCGTAATAAATAGTAATATGTGTTTGTTTTTTTATATCTACAGTAAACATTATTTCACACACAGTAGAACCTCGATTATCCGGATAGTTCAAATTTACACAAATTTTACGAATATACTGTAATTAACGCGTATACCGTTAAAATAATCCACAAAATGTTTAGTCTGTAATACAACTAATAGATCATAGTGTACTTTATGTAGACAAGTAAAGTCAATAAAAAAAACACTGTTTTCACTATAGAAAGAATGATAGCGTATTTCCTATTTTATATGCAATTTACTTCTCGACTTAGTTGGATTTTTATGACCTCTTGATTATTTTTTACGCAATATTTCGTGGAACCTATCATTTCTTTATTAATAAACTGCGACCACTTGATTTATTTTACGTTTTCTTTGGCAATAATAATGCTAAAATATTCGATGATTTTTGTACCACTACACTAAGTGCTATCACAACATTTCCGGAATCGTGTATCTATGACCAAGCACTAAATAAATAATGTATTGATAATGGGGTTGCTATAATATCGTAGAAAATGGCGAACAAGCTCTCCATAATACCCCTTAGGACGTGTTTAATAATGCTTGTTGTATTTTACTATTTTGCTTATGCAAATCGTATCACGTTTAATAAATACTTAAAACGGTCATTTAAATATGTTATCCTGAACAAGTATTATTTTACATAAATGATTTAGAATACGAACAAATCATTTTATAAACACAAACATAAAATTACTGGGTTGATTTGTAATATTTATATATAAGTGCCAGTGGCGGATCTAGCTCCCAGGATTGGGCCCATCAATTTGAAAATGAATATGATTAATAAACATAAAATACAGATAAAAATAGTCGATATATAATTAAGTATGTATTCTAAAAAACATAGTAAACTAAGCAAATAAAGAGCCCATTTCACAGTAAGTTTTAATGAATTATAAAAATGGAAAATAAATTCTCCTTAGGAGAGGCCCATGGACCCCAACACCCCCCCCTCCCCTGTATCCGCCAATGATAAGTACATGAAAGTTATACTGCAAAAGATATACCGTAAATAATATCTCGAAAATGTTTTTAATAGTTCACCAGTGATTTCCAAATTTACTACTATTTTTTAATCCGCTCCCAATGTGGAGCATATGGCCTCCTAATGTAAGTATCTCAACAGAACTTTTATCAAAGAGAACTGATTGTTACTCAGTCGCTCAACCAAGGATAAGGCTAGAACAGGACTAGTGGCTAACTAATCAATCTCGCTACACCATGTTATTGAAGGAATGGAAGGGTGGGAGGGAATATTTAGAGACCACAAACACCCATGCCTTCAAACAAAAATTGATCGAAAAAGTGCAGTTTTTAATAAAAACTCAAACCATTGAGATACGGCACGGAAGCCAACAAAGCTAACAGCTGCGCCATAGGACCCGGTACGGACTATTAAATAGGTATTCTATATTGCCGCTTGTGTGGTCGAGTGGTCAACATCGTTTGCTACCGCTACGGCGGGCACGGGTTCGAATCCCAGTACGGGCAGTTTTATAAATTGATGTTTCAATCGATTTATGAATTTCTGTTCAAAGGCATGGATGTATGTGATGTCCTGTCCTAACTCTTTCCTTCTATTCCTACTCTCTTTGGAAAAAGAGAGGTTGAGCAACTGAGTAACAAGCAGTTCTCGTAGAAACATTTCTGTTAAGATAAACTCCGTTAGGAGTCCATGTGCTCCATATTGGGAGCGGACATGGTAAAAAAATATTGAACATGTTAGCACGACTTGAAGGATTCAATCGTTTACCTTTTTTGATTCATTTCATTGATTCATTTGATGTGAATTTTCATTTAAATACAATGTGCTATTTGTTTTCTCACTCTGACTGATGCTTAAAATACAATTAGATGAATCAATGTATAATAATCTAAAATATTTGTTATTTTGCAACTTGATTTGCTCTAATTCTCTACTAAAAGCCTAAAAACTTAAACAGGTTAAGCGGGATACAACTTACGTTTTTATATGGATTTCAAAATTTAACATTGCCATTTAATTGAGATGAACTATGTTGCTAATAATAAAAAATAATAAGCTCTGCTTAAGCATGCTACTTGCACCCAGTCCGCTTTATACAATACTAAGTAAACTTTTAGCGTAATATATTATAAGTAATAACTGAATTAAAAGAGACGTTTTCTTAATTTAGCTCGTTTGAATTTCACAATTTTTTTCATCAACAGCTGATGTCACTGTCGCAAAATCTAACGCTTTTCATAACTATATCGATACGATGTAAGTCAAACGATTATAATATTGGCATATAATTGCGTTAAATTGCTGTGTTTTTCAACCTGCGGTCCGCAAACCGGTTCAATTCATAGTGGATTCAAAAAAAATATAAATAAAACGGTTATACTTTTACCGGTTCGCATATGTAAAGATAGCTTGGGAATCAATTCTCTAATGGCTTTCTTTCACTGTCAATACTCAGTCTGTTCTCAACGACAAATGGGTTGACTAGACCCAGTATTTTTGTGAGAATTATATAACCGTAGCACAATTTTCAATTATCTACCAAGAAAATTGTTATCCATGGAAAAAAACTTCAACTCTAAATCAAATAGTTGAAATAATTGTGGACTAAGGGAAATGTGAGAATTATTACTTTCCATTATTTTAACATATTATTTTCCAGCTGATTTTGTGACTTTTTCAAGCCTATAAACTACAGGGTTGATTTTTATTAAATTTATTAGCAATGAAATCCCTTAGTGAGCGAAAAATATTTGTAAGCTATACATAAAATTGTTCAAACACAAAAAAGGAATATAAATCACCAGTGCCGTTTTCTATTCTTTTCTCTTCTAATCTAAAAAATATTGTAAAATGATTTTCGTTTTATTTTTTAAATTTTTCGCATTCTCTTGGGAATATTGCGATGTAAGAAGTATAGTAAATCGCCTCTGCTGCTAATATTATGAATAATAATAACTTATAATTCATAATATATTTACTTTGATTTATCTATCTTTCTGAAACGCAGGACACACTCTCTTTTTATTAGCGTATGCACAAAAGAGTGTGTGTGTGTTTAAACGTAAGTATTGATTAAATTTTTAACTCCAAAGCACAATAATACTCTGTGTATGTATATATCAATTCACCGTTAGTATCAACAGTATTGAGCGAATGCTGAAAGTTGGCACTGCCATCAATCTAATTTATAATAATAATTATTTTTATTATTCGAGGATTTTTTAATTCGTCAATTCTGAGAATAATGTGTGCTGACTAGGGTATCCAATCCCGGAGTCTTTTTCGAATTCAATCCCGGGATCCCGGTATCCCAGGATTGGGATTAGATCAATAAGGAATTTGAAATCCTCAATTCCTTATACTTTTTCCCCGGATTATCTCCAAACCTTGTTTTTTTTTTTTAGCTCACCGAGGAATTTGAAATCCTCGATTTGCTATACTTTTTCCAAATCTTATCTCCGGAAGTCGATGTTTTTTCCAAAATCCTATCAATTTTTGGGGTTTGCTCAAGATTTCTCAATCCCAAAATCCTGGGATCGCTACCATGTCAGTCCCGGGATTTCGGGATCAGAAAATTGGACGGAAACCCGGGTTTGGATGCCCTAGTGCTGACTGTGTGGTTGTTAATACGCATTACTAATAAACTTTGAATAACTGAATATGCTGATATATGGAATATGATGATTACCATTTATACATATATAGCTTTTTTACAAACCACCAAAATGAAGCCTGATTAGAATCTAGTTGGATGCTTTTAAGTTCTAACTCGAAATCAGTTTGCAAACCATCAGCAAACCGTCAGAAGTACGCAGAAGAACAGAGCTATAGTCAACTTATAATTATAGTTTATGATTTCTTCTTCTTTGAAATGATTTTTTTTTTAAATCTTCCCTTCCACGCCAAAGAATTTTAATTTACTTTTAAGATTCTTCTCTTTTCTAATTAAGTTAACTTTCCGCTATTTAAAAAAAAGTCCAATTTCAAAAGGTTTCTTGCCATACTGCTATTGTTTAAACATTTTTTCTGAGAAATATAACTTTCATTATTGCTTTCAACCTTTCAACCAAACGTCATAAATAAATTGAAGAAGTTTCGCCACTGTTATGTGCTATCTTGTAACTTTATTTTTTCCTTTTCTTTCGTTTAAAAAATCAAATCTCAAAAGCTCATAATAGGCTAGCGTGGTTACTTTTTGTTGGTTGTCTGACTTCACACAAATAATAAAATATCACAGAAAGCCTTCCTTTTGTTTAAAAGCTCGCGTTTAACTTTCGGACGACATAAATTACCAAAGAACCTGACTAGACATACTGGTGCAGGGCTGGTAGCAGAATAAAAAAAACCGAACAATTAATAAATCATTATTTTATTAATATCGTTAACGTGTTTTAGTTTTTTTTAAAGTAGCACAGATAAGTTATCTATAATAGTAAATTAAGGTTAAACTTTTTACCATGATGTTTGGATTAAATAAACAAAACTACATTTATAAATCGTTAAGATCACCCTGATAAAGTACGACATATTATATTCAAAAGTCACCGCTTGTTAACAATACTTTGAAATTATATATTAACGCCCTTACACAGCTGTATCAGTTTAATATAAACATATAAGTAATATAAAAGTTAGAGATGGGAATGTCTCAATTTGTAGTTAATCAATTATTGGCATCGCTTTCAAAACAAAATTAGTGTTGAATTTTTTAAAAAATCCAATAGGAATCTTGTTGGAGATTTAATCACACAAAATATTGTTGTTATCGATTTGATTATGTGTAAGTATCTAATATTTATAATGACGACAATTTATTTACGTATTTTTCACAAATCATCATTAGAGTTCCCAGACAATTACAAGAAAACATGGTAGGTTTCGTATTTACAAAGAGGTTTTTCATATATATCCAGACGTATTAAAATTGATATCGGTTGTAAAAACTTAGAAATCGACGACAATAATTTAGGTCACAAGTTTTGAAATCGCCATAAAATTATAAATCATTTTTTATTTTTATTTCACCGTTTCTGAAATTAAGTTTGACAGGTTTTTCTCTCGCCATTTAGTATTTTTAAACCATAACCTAAAAGATTATTTCAATTGACTCCTTATGTCTGATTATTTACAAACAATAACAATGCCAATCACATTATAACTTATTATATCAATGTATTTTAGTTTTACAATAATTATTTTGTAAAACAATTTCGGCTTACGCCACCGTTAAAACTATGGTTTGACTTACATCAACTTATAGCTTATACTGATTTAAAATATATACGCAACACATCTACTCATTTTTGTATTGTGTATCTTTTACATGTCAGTATATATGGCTAAGTTAATTTAAGTTCAAAAATAATTCTGACAAGAGCGTAAGCCGAAATAGCTATGAACAATATATTCAATAATATTTGTAAAATTAAAATAAATTGAATTTTATTTTATTATAATAGTATTCTAACTAGTAAATTCCAAATCAATCAGTACATTATAACTAACTTGTTTTTAGGGGGACCCCATTAAAAATAAATCTAATAGCAAAAAGCCACATGTATGTCGATTGTATGGTAAATAGTACATGACTAACAACCAACGGATTAATAAGTCAATTTTAAAATTATTTAAAAAAGTATTCACAAAAAGTTACCGTCGAATCCATCGAATTCGTTAGAGAATTCTGAACGAGCACTATATATAATAAGTATTCAAAAATACACTTTTTACTTCACTTCTCCTGAATAAAGATTTTGCCATTTACTGAATGTAATTGAAAACAACTATCCGCCTGACTGCATCCGAATCTGTTGCAGTGATTTCTTTTGGACAACAGATCTTGAAAGGAATGAGGCCGACAAGAAATACGGCGCAGCGGGTGGGGGAAGGGTGGGAGCCAGATGCAAGTATTCAGGGGCGGAATGGGTTGAATGGGGAAAGCTCGGGGAAGGGTTGTGATTTATCGTAGGTCACGTAACGAGGGATGTTTGCGGCCGTTCAACACGTTGTATGCCGTTAACTGAAATCACAGAATAATTCGCTCCGGCCATTGGTTTGTTTGTTAACATATTTAGAATAATCTTCACTCGGTACTTGCATAATGTAGCCGCACCTTTAAATGGAAAGTCAATTTACTTAACAGTTTACTTTATATTCTATCAAATCTATTTTAATGATTTTTTATAATTAATAAAATTAATATTTTTTTTTTATCCAAGTCCGCTCCCAATCTCAACAGAGGTTTTTTTTCTACGAGAACTGTTTGTTACTTAGTTGCTCAATATCTATTTTTCAAATGACTAGTAGGGATAGAAGGATAAGGCTATGACAGATCTAGTGGTTAACTAATCGCTCTCTCTACGCTCAGTTGCTAAAGGATCGGAAATGGTGGGAGGGATATCACAAACACCCATGACTACAAGCAGAAATCGATAAATCGTTTGAAAAAATGCTTTTCGTACTGGGACTCGAACCTGTGAGGTCTGGCACGGAAGCCCACAGCGCTTGACGTAAGTACTATTCAATAATTTTAAAAAATTGAGTTTTAAAAAAAATTATACCAAATGAAATAAGAAAAAATCAAATTGGTTTCTAGTTAATTATGTACTTGTTTACTATATGAAAACTTCGTCAAGTTGAAGAGTCTTTGAAAATATCTTATATCATAAATGTGATGCATTATTTAATAAGACTTCATTTAATCATGCTAACAATCTGTAGCTCCGGTGAGACCCTATGAATGATCATTGGCGGCATTCCAGGCCAACGGAATTCATCCTGTTGGATGAAGAAACTGGAGGAATTCAAGCTCTACGCCATCCACGATCCAGTAGATTCTACTGGGACATCTGCAGTACGCTATAAAATTTTGCCGATGACCACTTTTTTAATTTCTACAAAAAATGGATGGCATAATATTCCGTTATATTGTCTCCGAATTTTTGATAGCACCAAGCTATTGTTTATTTCACCTTAAGTGTATTTTTTAAGTTACGTACAGTAAGGTACCCTGAATTATCGTGGTGTGCAGTAAACGTAAAGCAGCCATAAATTGATGTGTTTTTAGCTCTGTTCTTCTAGAAGCGTACTTCTGACGGTTTGCAAACTGTTTTCGAATTAGAATCTAAAAGCTTTTTGCTGAGGTTGTAACGTCCTAATATTATAGACCACCAACCATAATTTTCAATTCTTCGTCGTTTATACGTTGGTTTATTTAATAGCGATTGTTTACAGAAAACTGCCGTGTGAAATTGACCACGGACAATAAATATCCCAAACATAAAATTGACCACGGGGAAAACTTCTTACTTGGGAAACCTATCGCGTGGAAAAATTATCGCATTTAAGTCTGCTGTACCATCATACCATTTAGAAAAATTTTCTTGTTGGTTTTTATTTAATTAAAAAATAATTTAATAAGTTTGCCTGACGTTCAACGGGTTAAAATTGCTTTCTGACCGCAGAATATTAGTTTTGGATGTTTTGGTCTATTAACACTTCGGATGTTTATGTTTGCGCTTAACAATATAAAGGGCAAAGATTAATAAAATGAAATAAAATACTGTTTGGGTTTCTACGATATTATGAATACGTATGGAATTCTATTTTTTATGTTCATATAAAAATAATGTGCTTACAAACGTGTTGCTTTTACGAAGGAATCGTTGGTTTTTTATTACTAATGAAATCGATTTGTGTGAGGTTTTTTTACTGTACAGACATTGATTTCTCTTTGATTGGTCGATGGAGAATTGGTTTTTTGAATATAGAAATTTATGTTTTCTTGTGAATTACACTTACATATACATGACTAAAACAACTTTTTTTTTGTAATTTTAAATAAATATTTTATAATTAAAATTTATAAATTTAATTCAAATTAAAAAATAAATTTTACAAAATTAAAATGCCAAACTCATCAATAATATTCGTGTTTATTGATGGAAGTAAAGTATTCAGACCTTTTTACGATGGCGTGATGCCGAAATACCCATTCACTATATTATACTATAATTCTTACATAACTAAATAATAAATAGTAAATCAACAAAAATACCAACATATTATTTTCTTAACCTCCAGTGTTCGATCTTGCTTTAAATTAATATGTTGTATTTTTAATACTTTAGGATTCAGATAAATCAAACTTGATTGCAAAAGTTTATATAGTAATGGACAAATAATTACTTACAATATTATTATTATTATTGATAAATGAAAAGTTCAGCGAAAATGGTAATCAAAAGCTTTTATCGCAGCTTTCGGGAGCTATGTATAATGTTTTAATTAGAACGGGTGAATCCGACCACATTAATATTTACACACGTAATTAATAATGCGAGTGGTGAGCCTCGCTTTTCTGTACGCCCTATCACCGGTAAAGTTTTATCGGATAATTTTCAAGTACACCTATCCCTCGATTTACACGGTACTTCTTTTACACGTTTTCGCTTTTACACGGTTTAAAAAAGTTAACTTGAAAATTTTAATTCTTCATATTCGTAAGTAAAAAACGAGTACATAATTTTTAATTATGTGTTTTATATCTTGAATAATATTTGTAGCCTTATTATGTCGAAAGAAGTAAAAAGAAAAGTTATTTCGTTAGCAAAAAAATAAAAATATTGGATCTTTTACAAAACGGAGAAAGAGGAATAGATGTTGCTAGATTATATAGCATGAATGAAGCTACAATAAGAACCATTAGAAAAAATGAAAACTCAATTAGAAAGAGTGTAGCAGCTGGAACTACGAGTACGAGCACAACGTCATATATCAGAGATATTGCAATGGAAAACATGGAGAAGGCATTAATGATTTGGATAGAGGACCAAACTCAAAAACGGATGCCAATTGATACCAATGCTATAACAAATAAAGCATTGCGGATTTATGAAAAAAATAAATAGAAGATACCATCCTCCTCTTCATCTGAAAAGAAGCATACTTTCACAGCAAGTCATCAAGTCAAGTCACAGTGATTTGTGATAGTGATGAATGATAAAAACTCCACCAACCGTTGCAATATTTATTTAATGAATCTTTTGGATTTCATTTTTTTGTTACTCTATAAGCTTTACCTGTATTTAATTAATAAAAGAATACGTATGTTTATACTTTTAAATAATTTTGTTTTTTTATGTATTTTAGAAAACACCCAAATTATGCGTTTTTTGTGTACTTTTCGATTTACACGGTTTTACATTAATAAATATACAATTTCGATTTACACGTTTTTCTCAGGAACCTATCTACCGTGTAAATCGAGGGATAGGTGTATTTAATAATTTAAACACTACATTTAAAATAATCTTATACATATTTTAATAGTGAATTCTCACAAAATATATTCATTAATTCTTCCATCAGCAGTGATTAATCAAAATTAAATATTGTATATCAGATCATACAGCATATTTGTTAAGCCATGACCGCTCCCAATTTGGATCATATTGACTCTTATAAATCTTATTTCTACAAAATTTCCTCGCCGTGAAATCCTTGTTATTCAGTCGCTACACCTCTCTTTTAACACAAATCAATCAATCGATTAAAAAAAATATTAATGGAACTGTCAGTACTGGAATTTGAGCCCATTAACACCGCAACGAAAGCCGACAACGCTAGCCACTGAGCTACAGGTGCAACAATAAAATGTTGCACTATCACTCGAAAACTGAGCAAATTTCATAACCTAAAAAATACATTTTGTCGCAATGTTTCCGTTTGGAAATTCTTAATTTGAAAACTTTCGAATTGTTTTTTTTCCTCTATAGAGAACAAAAGAGTTTGAATATATATTTTTTATATAATTTGTTCACTCGCTAAACGAGGACTAATTTTAAAAGTCATAACGCCTTAACTGATCTGCGAATTTCTTTTCGTAATTTTGACCTTTTATAAATTCTTCGCCAAACAATTTTTCCAATACTTTTTTTTTATTTTACGAAAGTCTTTAAGCTTTCATAGCACTTGAGTATTTTCTTCTCTATATTAAAAAAGTTTCGTTTCATCTGATATCGGCTCATAAAAGATTGCAAGATATTCATTTAATTATGATAATGCACTAGTATTTTTTTGCAATTCATGGTTCTACAGTAATAAATTTGAGTTTGATAATAACTAACAATCTTCGTTGGTTTCGATTGCGAGGCTCACGGGTTTGAGTACCAGAATGGGGTTCCCGGGAAATTGCTCGAATGGAAATTGCTCGAATAACAAAATCCTCGAATAACCAATTCTTCGAACGTCAAATGCTCAAATTACAAATTGCTCGAAAATTTTTATAAAAGTTAAAACATTAATTACTCATTCTTTAAAAAAATATTTATGCAAGTCGGGAAATAAAAACCATAAATCAAAAAAAGTCATAATAAATAAATATTTTTTATTTAAGTTGCCAGTGGTCGAGTGAAAAAGGTCGTTGGTTTTGTTTTCGGAGGACACGTGCTTGAATTATAATACGTACACTTTTTAATCAATTATTTTTCAAACTATTTATGGATTTCTGTTTAAAGTCACACACATATGTAATTTCTTGAAACCCTCTCACCCATTTTTACTAAAAATTGGGCGTAGCGATAGTGCCGTTAAATAACCAAGCAATTAGATCAATTTGTAATTCGAGCATTTGACGTTCGAGGAGTTGGTTATTCGAGGATTTTGTTATTCGAGCAATTTACCGGCTCCCCCTGAATGGGCAGTATCATAAATTGAATTTTTAGTTACTTATAGATTTCTGTTTGAAGGTATGGATGTCTATTGAGTATGAAATTTTCCTCCATTCATATTATCTTAGAAACAGGGCATAACAAAAGCGATAAGCTAACTACTAGTCCTGTCTTAGTCTCATCCTTCTGTACCTACTCTCTTTGAAAGGGGGATAAAAAAAGAGATGTTGAGTATATGTTTTTTAAACACTTATATTAAGATAATCTTTATTATGAGGTTACATGCTCGACATTAGGAATAAACATGACTTAAAAAAAATCTTAAAGCTTTGAGCTAATTTTTGAGTACTTACATGATTGTAGAATAGCGATAAACAACCTGCGTTCCATTCAGATGTTATGTGAGGCCCAAAGCAATCATTTTTCAGACATCTGGTATTGTTCGCAAAAAATAACGAAAGGTTATTTTGGATAATTTGTATTTTTGTGCAAACCGTCAGCAAACCATCAGAAGTACGCAGAAGATCAGAGCTTATATCATGTATACTATGTAGTGTATTTAAGTATTACTATTTCCTGTGGCCCACTTTATGAAGGAAAAGCCGACATGCGGCCTAGACGAAAAAAAAGGTTGATAATCGCTGATGTAGAGCGTCGTTGTTCAACGTATAACATCAATAATCGTATAACGTAGTCTTGCGAAGATACTAAAGTTCATTTGCTTACTGTGTAAATTTTAAATGAAACTGGCTAGTAATACCATAGTGAATTTTCATTATACATAATAAAATTATAAGACGTAAACATTAATCAATTTACTGATTAATATTTCCATACTCTAGTTTGATTATGAAAACGAAGACTATACATAATATTATTGATTCGGGCACAAATTTGATTCAGCAGTGTAAAGAGTTTTAATCTATGATTAATTTATAGGAACTCAATGTGTAATTACCCTTTGTTTTCTTTTTAGACAATATTGTCTGCTTATTAGAATTTTAAATTACCTTTTGCGGTAATCTTATCACTTTTCAGCAGAACGAAGATAACGTGAAGTTAGTAGTTACCTGGACCTGGAACAATAAAAAAAAAACATTTCTATTATGATATCTATATATTATTATTCTTGGATATCATTAACGCTAATAATAAAAAAATCCCTTCCACCCTTCCAGCCTTTCAATAACAGGGCGTAGCGAGAGCGATTAATTAAGTTCGGTCCTAGCCTTATTCTATAGTAACAAGCAGGTCTTGTAAAAAAGGTTCGGTTGAGATAATTGCATTACAAGGCCATATGCTCCACATTGATTCAAATTAGATTAAAAAAAGTATATCTTGTTTATTCTACTAGTTGTAAAATTTGTTTTGGGCGAACTCCGTCGCAAGATTCAGACGTAATTGTTAATCTAAACATCTTTACAAAGCTAACCACGGTGGGCTGGAGGGGGATCGTGCGAGCCCTTTGTTAAATTTTAATAAGGCCGGCGACTGCAATGTTCCCGCTAAGGTGTGCGCGTGTGCGCTCGCACACTTCCCAAAATGTGTCCGCACACATTTCCACATATCCCGCACAGGCCGCAAACGTAAATATTGTTAAAAGAAGGTTTCATGGAGTCTGAGGCAATAAAGCACCAACCAATCTGGTATGAAAAGTATTTTAATTTTCATAAACTTTATTGATTCTGCCTACCTTTATACTTGCGCACACGTTTTATTTTTGCTGCAAATTAACTGCACAAAGCAGTAGATGGTCCGCACACATATAAAAATTAGAGGGAACGTTGCCGGCGAGTCCCTTGTTAAGATGAGAGAAAACAATATTCTCAGATCAAATTAGTATATAAATGCAATTTTTCTGACTTATTTTTTTATTTATTTTTATTTTATTTATTTATTTAATTAACATTGTACAAGGTTGACAAATTATAAATTTAAAACTTTTACAATGGAGAAAAAAAATAGTATAATTTAATATTAAAAGCAGTAAAAAAAAAGTGGCAAGGAAGTCAACTGAGTAAGCTCCGACGAACTCTACTTTAATACATAAAAAATAGTATTCGTCGGAACTCACCCACGTCTACGTGGAATATGTCGACATCCGAAGCAATATTATTGAACACCGTTAAAGCTCTCCCCAGTGGCATCCCCATTGGCAGGCTGGTTCTACACCTTGGGAGAACAAACAATTCTCACGATTTCTCACTCCACGATTTCTCAAAAAATAATCAGGAATATTTAGATATTATTATAGATAGATTATATATTATCTATGACAGTTTCAGTATAGACTGTAGTAAATTTTTAGCCAATCACATTGACTAGTTTACTGTAAATTGCATATTGTTACATATTATAAGTGAATTAAGAAACAATTGATTGCTTATTTAAGTATTGCATAGGAGTGATAAAAAATTCACTCCTTCACCATAACACCGAAAATTGCTTTGGAATTAACCGAGCCCCTTGTTAACGTATTGACAGCCCACCGCTGAAGCTAACTACCAGTAAAACAAAACGTTCAATAGCAATGTTATATTTTATTTTATTTTTTTAATGTTTTTTTACAAAATATTTCAAAATTACAGATGAAAAGCCAACAAAAATGTGATAAAAACAGTATCGATTCATATTCGTACTAAGGCTTTCTTTATTTAATTTGCACTCTACAAGTGAGGATCAAACATGGGCATTTCAATTCGATTTGATAGGAAAACATTTTCGAATGAAAACTGCCAAAACCCTTTTCAAATGGGTAGGAAAATAATCGTACATCATCTGCCTGTCTATTGGGCCAGAGGCAGAGGCCAGTGCCGTGCTGTGTCAGCCCGATAGAGTATGAATAATATCGGTTGTCACGGTGCCCGAATAAAATACCTTTTTCAATCTGCCGCATGTCATTTGCAGACTTCCCGTCATGTCGCCTTGCGATCACCACTTCTCAACCGCTGAAGTGATAATTTATTATTAGTCACCTCGAGTACTGCATCATATCGCCTCTGCCTCCCTCAGGATTCAGACGTAAGTTTTCAAACGCAATGATTCTCAACATATATTTTTTGTAACATAAATCCAAAATATATCCTCGATTTTTTTCATAATAAAAGAACATCGTGATATGCTTAATAACGCATACACACGATTTTTAAAATAATCACTTTTAATTTTATTTTAAATATAGACAGACGTAAAGTACAGTAATACCCCGCTTTACGCGAGGGATACGTTCCGAAAAAAATCGCGTTAACTGAAATTCGCGTATATCGAAGTTTATGATTAAACATAGTCAAAATTTAATACAAAAAAATACAAATCATTTTAATCAATCACTTTACTTCTAAGAACACTTTATGCAATACATACTCTTATTTTTTACGGAAAAATACATCTATTGTCTTTTGGGTAACGTTTTGTTTACGTTCTTGTAAAATACGTTCATAACACCCAACACTGTTTTTAATTGTTTGACACACGGTCAAGACACACGGTCAAGACACGGTCATCATTATTGTCTGCAATATGTCCAAACCTGAATAAATTTTTGAAAGTGCATTTTGTATTTCCCCTGAAGATAAAACTTTCTCTTCTACCTGTTCTTCCTCATCGTAGATAGGATTATTCTGTACTAACATTAACTAACATTACGGAACAAATGAACACACGAAACGAACGAGGAAATCCCCATAGAACAAAGTCGAAGGACGGGGAATTCCCAATTCTTCAAAGAGAATATTCAGACAAAGCGGGGATCCCGCGACCATAGAGAAGTTAATGACTAAATATGTTTATACGCACTCTTTCGCGTAATGCGAGGCATTTGAGCGCGAAATTTGAAATTCGCGTTATAGTGAAACCGCGCTTAACGGGGTCGCGCTAAGCGGGGTATTACTGTATAGTATCATAGAGCTCGGTAATTTAAATTAAAGTGGCTTAAAGGGACAGAAGCTTAGCTTAAGTCGAGCTATTGATTGTTTTATATATAATTATGCTTATAATTGATCACTCTCCTGTAAAATTTAGATTTTGGAGTTACAGCACCTTACGTAAGAGATGTCGATTTGTTAATATTTGTTTTGTTAAATATTATAATTTAGGTAATTCTTTTGTCCCTCTTTGAATATATTTGGTCTGTGTTCTGTTTTTTAATTTATTTTAACGGTATGTTAGTATTTATGGTTAAATGAAACAAGTCATGAACTTCATCATAAGTTTCGGAGTATAAGTGTAAATTAAAAAAAAAAACTAATTTGCTACGTGTCTAAGAGTGTATGAAGAGCAGTTCATCCACTTAGTAAAGAATAGGAAACGATGAAATAGTTGCTAAGAACCTTAAAAGTCTGAAGGTATTAGCAACAGCTTTGGATATAACTGTATAGAGGCAGGTACTAAATGGCAGATTTTTAGCGACTGACAATAAATCGTTTTGATTTTAACCAACAATCAACTATTTAATTAAAATATAATCTACTTCTCGTGGAAATTAGATTGTAACTCATCGAATTATCATAAGCAGGACGTATTATACCATTTTGGATATTGGGTCACTTATTTTATTTCTTAGCCAAACGAATCACTTTGCGCACCTCTCTCTCTCTGGCGCTTTTTACTTTTTCTAGCATTATGAGTCAAAGCAAATAGTATATGTGACAGAAGTGTCCAGCTTTTTTACGTTTGATAATCGCTTAAAGATTTCAAAACCTGTTAGCTTGTCCTAAAATTTTTTCATTGGGGAAATTTCCTTTCTAATATTGTTATGATAGTTTGGAAACCTTCGGCGCATTGGCAAAGTAAATAGTGATATGTATGCAGGCCGTACGCGTGACCACACCATACATTTCTTTGAGGAAGTCATGTCAGGATTATCAAGCCTCGTTTATGATACTACGAAATATCATGTTTATTCCAGAATGACGACATCAAAAAAATGAGCCAAAAGGGCTAAGGTAAAGGTCAACAATAATTCAGGTGACATAAATCATATGATAAAAGGAGAATATTTTTGTAGTAAAACACAGGATTTATTTTTAGTATGTCAATCAAATATATTTTAGTTTTTTTGGATCCTCGAGCTTATTATAGTGAACTCATTCTACTTTAGAAAATTAATGACAAATGCCAAGAAACTGTTTACGGTGTTGATTCCAAATACTATTTGTTATTTTTGTTGCTAATTCTACTTAAAAAAAACCAATAAGCTATTTTAAAATGAATTAACTGTATACTGATTTGACGCTATTGTAAATTTTACTTCTCCCATTGGTCAATTTGTTTTTTTTTTACAACAACTTTTTCAACTAATTATTTTACCGTATTGCAATGCTTTAAGATTCTCGTATAAAAAAAATAATTGTTCGGAATTTTTTCTTGAAAATCCTACACTTAAATCTCAATTATCAATCATCAATTTGTCGCCCGCTGTGGTCTTGTTGGTTAGAGCTTGCTCTACTGACCAGGTGAGTCTGGGTTCGATTCCTGGGAACGTCGATATGAAATTGAGATTTTCAATTTAAATTTGAGAGCTAAGATATGGGTGCTTGTGATCTCAATTAATCTCGAGTTGATATCAACTGACGTACAATAAATTCTCATCGAGTTTTTCTCGTATGATCTTTCAACTTTAAAATATTTGGCGCATTGGCATTAGCTGTAATGTCAAATATTGAAATATATATTTATATACATAGTAGATGAAAAACGCTAGTTAAGATATTTTTCTCATAATTTAAAAAGGTTTTTATAACTCGTATTAATTGAGTAGTTATTTATGACGAGAATGGAGTTCTAGTAAGTGCATATTAAACGTGGATCTTTTATATTATTAAACAGCGATATTTTTATGTATAAAAGTAATACTAACGATTGATTTAATTGAAATTTATTTGATAGAGCCACATAATAAAAAGTTAAAAGATAACAAGTATTTAACTCTATAAAAAATATTTAGTTTAGTCGTATGACGACAAGTCTTTTCAAACAGGTAAGAGTTATCCCAAAATATGTTGGATTAAATACAATGCTATTTCATATGTTTCTTGAAAGGAGTTCTATGAAAAAAATGCTAAATTTGAATCGTCCAAATTATGTACATTAACACAGATTTTGTCATTAACGACCCGGGTTTCGCCTTTTGGCATCTTCAGGCGTTCAAGTGCACGGATGAACTTGAACTGTCGCATAGACTATGTTCAGCCAATCTTGCTGTACTAGCAATATTGATATAATTTAAGATTTCGACTGAAGGTGGTTGGTGAAATTTCAATATTAAATTTGAATCGTTCAAATTATGAACATTCACACAGATTTCGTCACTAACAGTTAGTGACAGAATCTGTGTGAATGGACATAATTTGAACGATTCAAATTTAATATTGAAAAAATGGTAATTTTATCGATGTGTTATTGTTTTTTGTCATAAGTTTTTTCTTTGAAAAATAATTCCGTGAAAAAGGGCAGTTTGTTGAATTGATCGGAAACAAACAAATAATAAATTATTTGGTAAATGGGTTGTTAATTCTGGTATAATGTGAAAGAGACCCGCAAAACATCTGTGATAAATAATTTTAAATGTATCCTTGTCTACAGTCGTGAAGCAAAATGTGTCAAACGGAATGAATTGCAGGCATTAACCAAGAGCCCGTCCTGAAACATTAACATATTATCGAATGATCTCCCCCTTTTCCAGCAATGTGGATTATTTTTGCAAACATGCTTGCTCGACGTCTTCCGGGAACTTAGACTGTCGACAATTTTGTTAGTCAGTGTATTTCAGTGATACACAATCTATTTAACGATATGGTTAATTTATCCATTTTCCAATTGTTCGCGAGATGCAGAGACTTAAATTTGCCATTACGAAATATTCTGCTACGCGACTGACAATATTCAGCTCTGTGATTGACACCTTGACCACAAACATTGGTGTTTGTGATATTTAATTCCTTCCCTCCCCCTTCCAACCCTAAAATAACGGAGCGTAGTGAGACTGATTAGATAACAACTAGTCCTGCCCTAGACTTTTCCTTCTATCCCTACTACTTTCTTCGAAAAAGAAAGGTTGAGCTGTTAAGTCACAAGTAGTTTACCCAGAAAAACTTCTGTTTATATTCCTCCACGAAAAAGCTATATGCTCCACATTGGGAATGGACATGAATTTAAAGATTTTTTTGACGCCCCTAAAATTCGCAGACCACAAGCGCGCGCCGCTGTAATCCGCTACTGCTTCAGATTATATATATTATAGTTCATTATTAAAAACTAAAACATGAATTATAATCCAACATATTAAAGGATAAAGAAGTATTTAATAATTCTATGAAAACTGTCATTTCAAAATATTAATCCTGTTAACAGAAAAGACACCCCTAATTCGGATTAAAATAATATTTGACTCAGTTAATTATTCAAACAGAAATTTTCCCGTCTCGCATCCTTAAATTATTTATTTTTTCAGCTCCTGTAGTCATGAATTATATTTTTTAACTACACATTGATGCACAATATAACAACTACTTGAAACTTATTGGGATTAAAAGTTAAGCGTATCTAGTCATTCCTAATTATTTAAGTTAAGTAGCAATTAGAAGGCTTCAAAATAATTTGAATGCTTAGCAACTTTGTTGTCTTTGTACGTTTAAGATAACTTTTGTCTATGTTCCGGAAGTATTCTCGACGGAATTTAATTGGCTTCAGATTTCAAGCGGCTACTGTATTTCATAAAACAATTTAATTTTAAATATTGTTTCTGTTTTGTTTACAGGAAAAATAACGTAAGCACGATAAAGTTGTTACAGCACACTCCATACTCTAAAATTATGACATTTAATACAGTTTTATTATTGTTTTATAATATGAATTGTAATTTTTTTATTGAATATTGGAATTGTGAAATTACTTGTTTTTCGAAGTGGTACATATTTGCAGTGATGTTTATTTTAAATTATAAGCAATTTAAAAAGATTCGTTGTTAACCTTTAATCGCTTCTCTGTTACGTTAATTTAAGGTAAGCAGTCGTCTGCCGCCTATGTCGCTATTTTGCGTTTTGGCCTGTCAGTTACATTTATTCTCTGCTTGCCTTTTATATAATTTTGAATGTAAATAAAAGCCTACAATATTTTCAATGGCCTTATAAAAAATACAGAAAATATATATTTTTAATGTATCGCCAAGAACTTCAATACGATCAAAGTGAAATAATTAAAATTTAAATCAGATATGCTGCTTTTACACATTCACCTAAAAATCTGATTTTACTGAATGTTAATTTGTTCAACGATATCGTGCTCCTTTTTTAATAACCTAGATTTATGATTTTTTATCATAAGACTAGATATGTTTAGAACTGGACAGTTGACTTTTTTATTCAAACTTATTACTCGAAGTCCGATGATTTATTGGCGTTATATTAAAATGGTAAAAATTCTTACTTTAATAGTATAAGTACCAAAAATAATATCATTTGGGAATATATTTAATAAAAATAAATTCCTATGTATTCATAATGGGTCAAGTTCCATAACTCTACACTAATCTTTCAAAACTTCGTAATAATAACAAAAAAAATGTATGGTCAATACGATAAACAGTATTAATTTATAAAATTTCAATCTAATCTTTATATGAAATCAAGTTATTTGCATGAAATCTGTGAACTTTTGCTATTATAAATCGGCATCAAAACAAAGCATGTTTTTGGCGTCTTGTCATCCGGGCTTGAAGGGTTGTGTGATTTTTTTTGTGTATTATCTATTGAAAACCTATCAACACAAAGTTTTAATTGTATAATATAGTATTTGTCTACAGTCAAGTTACACTTCTGACACTCGCCTAGCCAGGCACCGATATTTCGCTATATTTTTTCAAATTATTCGCGCGGTCAAACACTCATTATTCATACATTACGACCACGCACTAGCGAAAATCATTCAAGACACTTCCGCAAACTTTGAATAATAATTTTAAAAATTGCATCGAGTTATATTAATAATTATAATAAACCTATGTACATTTATGGATTGCAATGGAGTGGCAAATGACGTGTAGAATGCGTGTGTGTTCCCCACGGTCGTTCAACTCGCTTGTTCCTTGTCTTGATCGACAAAGACCGTGTAGACATAGTATAAGCAAATATTTTCTATTTTACATCTACACGTAGTACTTGGTTTGAATGTACGCCACCTAAATAATGTTTCAAAAAATTACACTATTTAATAATTGTTATTTAAATATGCACTGAAAGGTTTTAAAATCCTTGATTAATGGTGAGATTTTCATAATTATTTACAGTAAGAAGATGGTTTTAAAGTAACATATAAATGCATTAAAATAAACAATAAATAACTCCACATCAGCTTGTAATTCCCACTAGTGAGTGGTGAAGAATCAGCCACGTGGAATTGTATTTATAAACCAAAAACCGCATGATCTGATTTAAAAGGCATATTGCATTGATCACAGTGTATAAAAATATGATCAAATTTATTTGACAAAGATAGCAAATGTCTCAGAGAAATAAGGGTCGACAGAGATTAATTAAAATTTGCCTGTATAACAGCGTATTGCTTACATACTTCATATTTTGCTATTATTTTTTTTAATGACAGTCGCCGATGAAAAAAAGATCATTATTCTTAGATAGAAATGTTAGACAACACCATATCGACTGAGAAAAGAAAAAAGAGCCCACAGTTTTTTCAAAACAGCTTTTTTTCAATAACTACAATGCATCAAATTTGATACACGTTCTTTCAAATGGATGTAAGCTGCAAATGCCGAATTTATATCTAAATTTAGCTTTTAAGTTTGAAAAAAGATGTGCTTGTAAAAATATAGAAGAAAAAAGGTTTTTTCAAGTCAAGTTTTTAAATTAATATTAGATTAAGTCAATTAAACACCGGCTTAGAAGCCTCCATTCACTTCCAGGTTGTGTATATTTCATAATAGAGTACTGGCAATTTTTGGTGATAGTGTTCGTGAACTGTTTGTTAAGTTTTTCTTTTTTATTTATTGATTTTGTTGTATTATGTAGTTTTATTTTTTGTCTCATTATATTTGATTTGTCTCATTAACATTCTGTCAAGTACATGGAGAATTGGCGTCAGCTGTAATGTCATGTACTGTAATTTTGATTTTTTAAACAATAAACAATTAAGAGTAATCTGCATAAGGCCCAAAATCATCAAAACACGTTTTTTGTGCCTCCTGTAAAATTTACTATGTGTGGGTGACGTCCTTTTCCCTTTACACATCGATATGTACATAGACTAAAACGAAGAAGCCACATAACTGTGATAGACTTTTTTGTCAATTTTTAAGCATTGACAAAATCTTTGACTCCGTCTAATTTATTTACCACGTAAGCATTAATAAACCATGTTAAATTTTACAAAACAGTAGAAGCAAAAAAATGTATATTTTTGCTTTTTACATCAAAAGTATTAAACGAAGGGGTGGAGGCTTATGGAACTAAATAAAAATGGCGATATTAACTGCAATAGCTTTGTATTAAGACTAAGATATAGTTGGGTAAGTATATTGGCGTATTGACTTGAGAGGCTGGAAATGAATGTGGTTGACAAGAGTACTCAGGATATGATATCCCAGATAATACAAGACAAAGCATGACCATACGAAAAGCTTTCATGCATACCATTAACATTGCAGCTGATATTAACCGAGTTGAATAATACTTCACTATTAGTTTTCGTTTGCGGTGTACATTCAGTAAATAAATGATTTTGTTTAACATCTTATAGAGAGTTTTCATATTGTGTATGGCTTCACATACCAAGAATAAATAAAATATTATATATATATATAAATGTATTTCATTCCCATTCCCATTGTAGAGTAAAAGGATTCCTTATTATCAGATATTTTAAACGAAAAGTTTTTATTTATTTGCTTTGTTTAGATAATAATATAATTATTTCACATATAACAAAATCCGAATTATCACAAAGACGTGATCAACAATATTTTTGACGCTCCTGAAGAAGACAGGTCAATCATTGCGCATAGTTTTTTTTAGGTTGCAATATTTAACCCAACCGAACGTGTAACTTAATCTAGAAATACCATTTTTTCGAATTTTATATAAAAAATATTATTATTTTCAAAACTTACAATCATAATCGACCGGTTGGACGCTCTTTTTTCAATGAATTATATCTTTCTTACTACAATAATTATTTAAAAAATTAAAAATAAATAAAATTTATTTATTTCCTGAAAATATCATAAGTTGTGCAATCAGCTTATATTGAGATAAAACAGTGTTTCCCAATCTTCTATGTGCCACGCCTCACTTCGACCCTCAAAAATCTCCATGTCCCCCTTTCCGAAATTTCCGAATTTGAAAAACGCAGGAATTACCAATTTGCCCAAAATACCAGCGTGAATCGTTTTTTTTAGGTCTTCTAAGAATTTCCGAATCCAAAATCCTACGAATTTACGGAATTGCTAAAATGCACGTTGGGAAACACCGAGATAAAAATTTATATTAAATAAATTCCATACATTTCGGTAAATCTTATAGTAGGCTGGTCACATTCGTTTATGAGATAAAACGTTTCTATCCATTGCATGTTGAGAATGTCACTTGTTTTACCTCTTCAAAGGGATAATCATTCGTTTTAATGGCGCCTTAACACGTACGTTTTATCGTGAATTACAGTGAAATATCTTATCTTTTAAATTATTCCACACACTCAGCTGTAAGAAGTCTAGTCTTAAAACTAAATTGTCATTTCTATGAGAGAAAACAATGATACATACGTATCACAAATTAGGATCGGCAGCTAATCTCAAACGTTTGTTTAAACTGTTGCACATTATTAATTATTTGTAATTTATTTGTAGTACTTTTCGCATTCTTTGAATGACACCCGTTTCGTTGTTTATGACTGATACATATTGGCAGGAATGTAAAAACTTTCGTAGACGCAAAGGCTCGTCGGAAAACCAGGGATGGGCGTCAAAATACTGAATTATGACTATTAAATTAAGCTGTCGTTATAATTCCGGCATTTTCAATTACTTGTAGTGTTTAAATATACAAAAGATTAAGTTTTAGTACAATACTCGATAGTCTGATTAATTAGTCTTAGTTATTAACGCCACCTGCGTGGTCGAGTGTTAAACATCGTTGGCTTTGGTTACGGAGGTTACAGGTTCGAATCTCGGTACAGGCAGTTTTATAATTTGATTTTTTAATCGATTTATAAATTCTTACTCGAAAGCATGGATGTTTGTGATATCTTGATTTCCCTCTCCCACCATCCTATCTTAAAACTGATACGTAGTAAGAGCGATTAGCTAACCACTTGTATTGTGTTAGCCTTATCTTTATATTCATACTCTCTTAGGAAAAAGGGTTGTTGAGCAACTGAGTAACATGCAGTTATCGTAGAAACACTTCTGTTGAGATAAACTCCATTAGGAGTCCACATTGGGACTGGGTATTGTAAAAAAAATGTGTGAAGGAACACTCTTGGACTTGTGTCATTCTTGTTGCGCGAAGGGTTCAAATTCAGAAATACAAACTTGTATACATATAATTTGTATTCAAAGTGCATTGATGGCTGTGATTGTATCCGAGCAAGAAAGAGCTATTTGGTGTATTTGTTCTTCTCTAACTACATCATTCTTCCAAAAGACGTAAAGCGGCAAAGGTAAAGTGAGTCAACTAGTAAAATGATAAAACCTTTTCTTGGACCTTCAGTACAATCACGTCTTTATTTGGTATTTTAATGGATTGCATATTTTTATTTTAATGAGATAACACTATTTTAATATGTATTAACTGAGGTTAATTCACTTTTCCAACACTTTAAGACGTGCAGAATATTACAACGCATCAAACTTATTTTTTATAAAATACCACTTTGCTCACTTCACCTCTAATAGGCCTATACAGTGGCGGATTATCCTATAAGCAAATGAGGCGCGCGCCTAGTGCGTTTGCATTTTTGGGGCCTCAAAAATAGCTTATATCATGTAACTCATGGGTGTCCAACCGGTAGATCGCGATCGACCGGCCGATCCCAAAGCAAAATTTGGTCGATCCCGAAAGCTTCCGTGAATTTCGAAAAAAAAAAAAAATTAAATATAAAAAATACAAAAATACTAAAATTGAATTATTTTTAAGTACATACCTATCTAATGATATGTATTTCGCATTTAAAATAAACATTCCTAAGTTTGAAGAAGGGATAAAACCCTAAATAAAATTTCTTATAAGAATCATGTTAGAAGTCGATCGCGAGAAAACTTAAGATTGAAAAGTCGATCCCAGGGCAAAAAAGGTTGGACACCTTTGATGTAATCCGTATCCTTTTGGTTCAGATTTTTATATATTTTTACTATTTTAGTTTTTTGGAAGTTTTTATGTTATCCGTAAAACAGGGCCTCCAAATTTTATTGCGCCTGAGACTTCCCATGTGCATACTTCGCCACTGGGCCCATATGTATGATCCGCTTAGTAAAAAAGTAATGTTATACAATTTTACGAAACACGGGTTGCAAACCAGTCACATAGTAAGTGTCTTAGATATTATAATAGATAGTAAGGTTGTGTTGCCGGTAGTGCGAAGCGTAGTGCGTAGGAGTTATCGGGGGCCAGGCCACGCCAGCGTTCGCGCCACTAAACAACACCGGAATATTAATCGTGGAAGAACCGTTTTGGAAGTGGCCACAATTCGTGACGAGAATATGTTAACTCGTTCGATCCAGAGCCTTTTATAATATTATGAAGAAAGTCATACACTTTTTTGTCAAACTCTACGATATGGAATATGGCCTACAAATTCGGATTTATTTTAAAAGTATATCGAAATAATAAAAGGCAATAGACCCCTTAGCAAAGTGGCCAAGACTCTTGGGCTTTCATATTAATTGAATGCTCGTTGGATCTTATGGAATTTACATATTCATTAAGTTTTCGAATTTTTAAATCACGTTACTTATTTTTTTAAATCGTAATCTTTACTTAAATTATGTATTGAGGACATAGTTTCCTTTTTATTTATGAACCTAATCATAGAATTACTGTAATTTGTAAATTCTTTTCATTTCAATTTGTTATTGTATAAATAGCGCTGTTCATATATATTTCTTATCAGTTGACAATGTTCGCAATGAGTGAAACCGGTCCTGACCTTTTAAATAAAGAGGAATAAAGTACAAAGGAATATTGTGTTTTATTAATATAATGCCTTACTACCAAGTATTGACAGTGAAAAAACACCCTAAAAGTGATTAATGTATTTATATTTACATTAATGGACATTTCACTTTGTAAATAATAACCTCATATGTGATTGTATTATTCGATATTGAAGAATTTGCTTTTGTCGAGCCTACTGGCAAGAGGGCGGCGGATAGCTTGTTGAGTTTGAGTCTTCACTTCATCGCCGTGTCCTTTAAAAACTTTGATCGGCATGCTCCGTATGGACGTACCTAAGCGGTACTCAAAACATAATGTCGCTTCATAATAATATACCATGTGTGATGGCATTATTTGTAATGCAGTCGGCCCTCTTGACCCCATAATTCGCACACCTCACAAGAATACATAGATACTATTTTCTATTTACTAACCGTAAATGAAAAATAGTGGACTTTTGATAAGAATTATTCGAGCACAATAATGAGTGCTTAACAGAGTCGGAGTCGGAAAAATCATACGTAAAAAAATATTTAATGATGCGTATTCAAACCACAATAGTCCATAGTGCGCTCACTGCATGATAGATTGACTAAAGATGATCTGATGGTATACGACATACGTTAAAGTTAAAATGAAGTCGGTTGGAGTCGTCTTTTTTACACGACTCCACAGGATTAACAAATTACATTATAATTACACAAATTTACTTACTTTAAATTGTTAATTGTTAATTATATACATTATAATTACACCTTTTTATTTCAATTTAAATTTGTATAAATATCACTGTTTAAATATTTTTCTAATCAGTTGATAATGCTCGCGATGAGCGAAACCGGTCCTGATCTAATAAATTTTATGTGGAAAAAATACTAAAAATCTTTTATTATTTTTATTATAATGCCTTTCCACCAAGTATTGAGAGTGAAAACCTTAAAAGTGATATTTCAGAATGATGATACCTTCGATATGGTGTCGGAATTAATGACAAAAATATTCATTCTATTAATCATTTCATACAATATTTCTATGCAGTGGGGCTGGTCATCAATTGAAAATTCTCGATATGAGTGAAACCGGTCCTGATCCTAGTAAATAATTGTGTTAATGGAACATATTAGTGTTTTAATATTGACAGTGATCAAATTACGAGTGACCCCACAATATTTCCATCCATATGCATTGTACTGACAGCAGCGATTTTAACAAGCTAGTGCGCCGCGAGTGCACTTTTATTTCTGAGGTTTGGGGTTGTAAAAATTGTATTTTTAATGTTTCAATTCAATCTAACGAATTGGTGTTTCAAGCACTTACTTTATTCAATGCAGTTCCAGTCGAACCATGCATCGTCGATTGCTTTTAGAGTGCACTTTAAGCTTTATTGATTAAAATGCGCTGTCCAAAACCTGCAATTGCTTTCCTTCATTACATCGAATCAACAACTCAATGGAATTAAAAATGAAAAACACACAGATGGAAAACAATCATTGTTTTCCGAAATTGCAAAAAGCCAAATAAAAACAAAAAATATTTATTTTTTTATTTTAAATAAATGTATACCCAATAGCATAAGAAATAAACATGGTGATTTTTTTTAATAGGCACCCGAGATAAACTCGAGGAAAATCATTAATGCATCAAAAACACCCATGTCCAAGATTTAAATTGAAACAATCCCAAACTGATATTGACCGTACTGGGACTTGAACCCAGACTGTGCTGATTGTTCGGGAAAAGCTTTTAGAAGCACAAAGTAGACCACAGAAGGCGAGAGATATGATTTTTATACTATAATTATACACATGCCGACTTGTTTCTTCATAGAATGCTATTGTTAAAAAGTATTGTATACATATACAAATGCATTTGTTTTTCTTCTTAGCAGCTTAGCTCAGAGTAGTTTCCCTCTAGGTTCAAGCACCAGTAAGCATTCAACAAACTTAAAGCCGTATTACACTTTAACTGATTAACATAATGTTTCAAGTTATCTTGTGTATAATTGGTAGACGATAAAATAGAGGGCGGTTTTATAGTTTTCTTTTAATATACTCTGAATTGAATTCATCAACCCAGTTGTATCAAACATATATTAAATTGATAAAAATGGTTTAATCTTGACATAATTAAAATCTAAAATAAGGTAAGGGTCAAAAATGTCCGGCCTAAGAAAATATGTAAGAAATATAATCACACAATCGTTTATATTATTCGAAATAATTATCATTTGTTTCGATACATTTGTTTATATCGGCTAATTAACTTCTTTATGTTTTTATCATTTAAACTGACTTTTTCTACATGTAGTCGATAAATTAAGTATATTTATTCCAATCCAATTAATTCATGAAAGCACGATTATCGAAATAAATGTATTTATTTTTACCATGAACTTTAAAGGTAAATCTAGAGTTTCATTATCTTCAAAGTAAGCGTCTGATATTTTAAAGTGCCCTTGCAATAGCAAAAATATTTCCACTATAAAAAAATGTGTTTTAGGTGAAAAATATAATGCCAACGAATCTGCGCGAGCATTTTTCTAAAATATTTTTTACAAATGATGTAGCGGCTAAAAAATGAACAGACATTTCGTTAATTAATGGTCCCGCTGGCGCCATTTTGTTTCCGTTTCCATTTCCAGCAACTATAAAATCGTTGTAAAAATTTAATTCGTGAAATATTATGATTTATTCAACTAAACGCGGACACTGCGAAACCAGAACACTCTATTCAGAAAAATAATATTTTTTCATTCGCTTAACGAGAATGTTGACGGCAAGTAAATATTATTTACACGAAAATGAACGAGTATATTTCATTCTCGTCACATTCTCATTATTGTTTAATGTTCTCAAATCTGTTATTAGTTCCATGAAATCATTCACAATTGATTACTCTGTAAACATCCTTTCTTCGTGTTTTGCTTATGTGCGAATAATCTAAGGTGACTATTATTTTCCTTCTAAGGGCAAGGCAAGTAACTAACTTTACCAGTATTTTTTTTTGTTTTAAAGCAAACAATATATTAAGTTGTCAAATTCAGATAACATTTAGTGAATATTTTAGCCTATTCTTTTTAGAATGGCAGATTACACAGTCATATTTGTATACATATATTACTGATAAATGACGTACATGGCATACGTACATATGTATTCCATTTTCAAAAATATATTATTGTTTTATTGATTAAATTTGTGCTTGTTACAGTTCCATTGTTACTCCAATATATTCTGAAACATTGGTTCTCTTCTTAAGATTTTATGTCGTATTCACTTGAGACAAAATACTTTGATATTTTTTATTAATTAAATTATTGTTATTGACAAATATATCCATGCGTGATAGGTCAGATAGGTCAGAGAAATAAAATGCTAGGCCGTGAAATTAGAAGTAGGCGCTACTAATCAACCACGGCTATCTATTCCTTCTATTAAAAAATACAGAATACATTTTCTAAGATCTACCTGTTTTTCAAAACGAGTAGCCATAAACTTCAAAAATTACTGCACCAGCTGACAAATTGACATTTAAAACCGATCGTGATGCTGCTTCATGGGCTGATAAATTAAAAAATCGAGCAATGAATTTTCTTAATGTCTACAGCACGAAGCGGTTATTTATTATACATATGCCCGTATCCATTGTTAAAGCACATCACTAATAATTATTCAATAAAAGTTGACAGTAATCATTTGATAAGAATTTATTTTTGTCACGATTTTCTGTTTTGACAGCGCCAAAATGGACGGACGAGAAACTAATCAAATAACTGTTAACTACAATATAATCAATGAGTCACAATATTTTCATTTTTTATTCTTTTGAATACTTCGTAACATATGGGGCGTTTCGAAATAAACAAAATGTACATTAAAAATTGTATCCTGCAGATAGTTGTTCTACTTTTAATTAGGGTGTTCACTATCAATTGAAAATCGTTTGTAGTAATTTGGTGAACGTTTCCATTATGGAATAAAATAGTAACATACATTATTATATAAATCTTTTCAACTAATAAGTCATATTAAAAAAATATGAACTACATATTTTAATCGAGCTTCAAGACGATTCTTAAATCAACGTATAAACATAATATGGTCCGAACTTTCGTCCTAACAACAATGACATTTTTTTAATACCATGTAAAAATATGTCAAGAAGCAACTGGAAATGTAGCCACGTGTTAAAAACTTGTGCATTCGTCTTTTTCGGTGGCGGTGTCCATTGACTCAATTCTAGCTTATTCTATTTCTTCCCGCCCATATGATCCTGAAAACTACGCCATTATAACTTCTAGGTAGTTCTTTCTAGTCGCATATTTCTTTTGCTACATTGTAATTTATTATAATTCACATTATATATTATTCATAATAAGAGGTCATATTTGGAAGAAGAGAAAACTGTGTTAAAGCCAATTTACGTGTATTTTTACATTATATTAATCTGTCCATATAACGACAATATATACATACAAGATGATACAAGTAAAAAAAACAACTGCACGTCCATTATCAAAGACTTGTATTTTCTTTTCAGAGGGAAACCGATTTAAAAGTACGAGGAAATGAATGCGTCGGCTCAGAAAAATGTATGCCTGTATTGCCTATCGATTATCGAGCAAGCATTGTTCTATTTTTTCCACGTTCTTGTTTGAAATGCATGTTCTTTCAGAGAATTTTATTGTTTTCGTTTTACGATTTCCCGGCTTATTGGACATTCTTTTATTGTCGCAGTTGGCAACCCTAGCGTATAGAATTCAACGGAGGCTCTCAAAGTTATTTTATGTCTACGGTCCACAGTAAAATTTTATATAAGTATTAAACAACGATCACTCTTTTCAATACACATTTTTCCACACCGAATATTGAAATTACAAATAACCATGTTTATACTACTAAAATCTATGTGTGGCGGTTTCTTGTCTCGATTCTTATACTGTTTGTATATTTATATTTATATTTAAAATAAAATACTCTTTTGTACTGATTACACAATTATTTTTTGAGGTCAGAACAGTATTTATTTATATAAAATACATTATCCGATCAATCACTAGCTACATTTTTTTCATTCGCAATTTAGCTTTTGACAAGAAGGATGCTAAGTGTACACAATAATATGTTAACCGCGAAGTGATAAATCAGCGACAAAAATATTCAACTATGTTATAATATTTTTTATTTAGTTCTATTAGTCTTTCATGAATAATTGGTCACTTTTAGGGTGTTTACTGTCAATATTTAAAAAAATACATAATATGTACTAATTCCCACGTTTATTTAATAAGATCAGGACCGGTTTCGCTCATGACGAGCATCAGTATATTATACTTAAATAAAAGTGGGAATTAGTACGAATGTATACTTATTTTTTTTTAAATAAATCACTGCTTAAAGTTTATAAAAATTATAGGCAGATCATAATATGAATTATGATATTTTTATAGACATAGTTTTCTAGGTTTTTTTCTTAAAAAATGTACTACGTTGATCAACAGGTTGTGATAAGTATTTCTATAATAAATATTATTTTTAATTAATCCAGCAGATACTTTGTTTTTTTTTAATTAACAATTTTACTGTATAGTTGAATTTTTGTTTACCTGGCAGAACTCAATTATAATAAAATTAAGCAAGTAAAGTATTTACTTTTGAGAATTTTTCGTACAAAGTTGAAAGATATTTTGAAATCACGCCAACGCAATAAAAAGTCAATTCTTAATTTAAAATCACTGACCAATAAATTCAAATAAATAAAAAGTCAAACCTCGATATGACGTACTAATGTGTGCGAGAAGAATCCAAAATGGAAAAGCTCACATTAAATCATTGCCAAAAACGCATGACCTAGATATTTTGTTTTTATTATTTTAAAATATTCTCCGTTATATAGAGGTTTTGGTACTTGAAATTAAATCATTTTTCACTTCTTTATAAGAGGTTTACAGCGTTAAAAGATTAAAAATCAGCGTACGCGAGGTTATGCAAACAGAAGAGTGTTACAGTATTTGGGTCAGTTATCCCGCAGTGTGTGAGCACTTCCTCGGTTTCCTGGCTCCAGGCTTCTTCCCACATCTTACGACGAGTATCGCGCTTGTAAGAGAGGAGCGTTTACCTACTCAACTCTACATTTATGTAAGCTGTATGCTCATCAGGGAACTACCTGCATTAGAAATCGCTGGGATAAACATACGTTCAAAATATATTTTTATATTTTATCGTATTTTAATTAAAGTCTTGTTCCAATGGCATCAAATATAATATGTTTATTTGAAAAAAAATGAAATTAGCATGAAAACGAATTACCAGATAATATTATGTGATTTAAAAATATCTAAATACTAAATACTTATGTAAGTATTTAGTTCTAACGATGTCCTGAAGCCGATAACGCTATATTTTATTGTTCTAACAGAAGTAAATACTTTGATATTTTTTACGCTATAACAATGGAATTCTACCAAGTAAATTCCAACTCAATCAATGTATAATGACATAGACTTGATAACTAATTACCACTTAAGATCAACTCGGGGAGAAATTAAATCATGAACACGCATGTGTAAAATTTCGAATATTAAATCGAAAATTCTATATTTGATACTTACCTCGCCGGGACATGAGTCTAAGACAGTCTGAAAAGTTACTACTAAAAGTTTCATCTGGAATCATTCGTGCGTTACAAGAATCTAAAAAGCCTTTATGGATTGTGGATGACAGTTACTTTAAAACATTGTTTATGTTTGGCACTATGGCTTATACAAAAACAGACCATTGTAAAATCCAGTTTTCGATTTCCAACATATCCTAAAATTCGGTTTTTAAGTTTCTCAAGACGGGTAATTTAACAAAATAAAGTTTTTTAACATCGTTTTTACTAATTATGTATAACTACCCACTAGTCGAAAAGTGCATCTATGTCAAAAACACACTAAAGAAAAACTAAAATATTCAAAAATTAAATCTAAATATACAATTTTCAACGCACTCATTTTTTATCACGTTTTTTGTAATCTAGGCAGTTTCAAGTAAAAACACTAACGTTATTATTTGAAAAATAACAAACAATATATGATTAAATATAATATTTGAAATAGGGATACGAAGTTGAAAAAAGCACGCTTTCGCAATTTAGATAGGTTGAAAGGAATTCTGACATCACAGAGAACTATTTACATTCGAAAAGTCTATATTTATACGTCAATTGAAAATTAATTTATGAAACTTTCTGTACTGGGATTTAAGCTAAGGGAAACTTTGCAAATATTTATTTTCAAATAAATACTTACATTATTTTTTCAACTTATACTGACCTACGCAGTATAGTGATATAAAACATTTGGTCACTAGCGTACCTTATAATATGTATATACTCTCAAAGAACATAGCTTTTATATATTGAATCGACATTGGCAGAACGCCATTAACAAAACTACATTATAGTATAGTTCTACATTTTTTTTTATCAAGTTGAAATTTTTTTGGCTGTTCTTAAGAACTAAGATAGTATTTTTTTGACCATATTATTTTTTTATTATTTTAGTCTACACGTGTAGATTGAACCACAAACTTATACTTATGATGGTCTCCCTAATGTTGTCGGATGTATTTCCAGCGTATTGTTCGTGTTGTTGGTTTCCATTTTTATTGTCGAGTACTCATGATGTGTCAGAATAATGGGTCGCTTACAATGAAAGCTTTTTAGGAAATCCTCCTTCGTCCGATAACTATTATATTTTGCCAATCTAATAACATGCCGAACGTTTTTATTTCCTTTCAAAGCTTGCTTAACAGAGAAATAAACTACGTACGAATAATAAGAATTACATTGAAGAGTTTGCAATATTTTTTAATGTTGTCAGTATTATCTATTCTGAAAAATCTGAATACCAGCTGATGCCAATTCGCTTGATTCATTTTAAAATTCATAACGAAACTAAATCAATTGAGGGAAAGGAAAAAGCGATATCAAACAAACACAAAACAAATTATTATCTAATCTAGAAATGTCATTTAATATATATTTTTTTTACCATGTCCCCTCCCAATATGGAGCATATGGACTCCTAATGGAGTTTATCTCGACAGAAGTATTTCTTGTTGCTCAACCTCTCTTTTTCCAAAGAGAGTAGGAATAGAAGGAAAGGGCTAAGACAGGACTAGTGGTTAGCTAATCGCTATCGATACGCTTCGTTCATGGGATAGGATGGGTGGGAGGAAGGAATTCAAGACATCACATACATCCATGCCTTTGAACAGAAATTCATAAATCGATTGAAAAATCAATTTATAAAACTGCCCGTACTGGGATTCGAACCCGTGCCCTCTGTAGCGGTAGCCAACGACGTTGACCACTCGACCACACAGGTGGCTAGACTAGGTACATACTTGTTTTTAGTTTAATAAGAAAGAATCTGAATCATAAATCCTGGCGGAGACACGTACATATTCAAGTTTGTTTTTATTACACTACAAGATATTCATCACAATAAAAAATATACTACAAAACAATAACATTCATGTGTCGATACGCCTCGTTCATGGGATAGGATGGGTGGGAGGAAGGAATTCAAGACATCACATACATCCATGCCTTTGAACAGAAATTCATAAATCGATTGAAAAATCAATTTATAAAACTGCCCGTACTTTTGTGCCGCCTGTGTGGTTGAGTGGTCAACGTCGTTGGCTACCGCTACAGAGGGCACGGGTTCATTTAATATACTTTTATATTAATCTAACCTTTAGTCTAATTACTTTTTTGATCTTGTCAATCGATTAGTAAACATTAAGCCCTACCGTGGTGTCGTTGAGCGATTGAATGACAACCAGTTCTCGTATATTCACTTAATACGGAATGTTCCACTGAGTTAGTAGAACAATAAACATATTGATTAAATTGACATTTACTTGGTAGAACTATGACAAAGGTTTGTTAAAAAAGGTAGCTAATTGAGATCATTCGAAAAGAATAATAATAGTACATCTATACTTTAAATACAACTACATATTTCCGAATCACAGTTCAATTTTGAAGTCTCATCAATGTATACATTAACTAGCAGTTTTAGTTGAATCTTCTATCATTAAAAATTGACAGTAACTTTGACTAGTTAATTTATGAATTGTTTAGTAACTGTATAAAATAACTAACGATAGACTTCTAGACTAGATAGACGATAGCTAGCTAGACTTACTAGAGATGACTATGCGGCTTACGTTATGTTAGTATACTGGCAAGTGCTAGCCGAATAAATGACATGAATGTTTAGGTTAGGTTAGATAGGTTGAACAGTAAGATTGCGAGAGTGACAACAACACGTTGAAATTTTTGAGGTTATGGAAAATTTCAGATGACAGTAAAACACATCAATTGCGTGACTGCTCGCGCACAGCAGTAGATAGTGGCTGGCAGGACTAGCAAGACTACGAGTGAACGTGTGGTTACGTTATTTTCAGTCAGTTTTTATTTTTTAAGATGGATTAAATAGAAACATTATCCATAATGACTGTCAGCCATCAGGAGCATTTAAACACAAATAAAGCCAATTGGTAATAGTTACAAAAATATCTAAAAGTTATCTCAATTATACTTATACCAATTTTGACAAATAATAAACGATATTTTTTTTTCTGTCGAAAATATGGATGAACTGCCTACGTGACATGTATATCAATGTAGTTATATATATATGAGGGTAGGTAAAAATGAGCGATGTTTTCTTCCGTGAAAATATTTATAAAGATTCGCCTCCTTCGAGACCAACGGCAAGTAACATAACACCGAGAGTGCTGGAAAAACGGTAAGTGAGGCTAAAAGGATACACGAAAAAAACATATTTTCCAGAATTATTATCACAAATATCTCCCATTCATTTTGAGGCACATCATTGGATGGTTGAACCTTCTTTTCCATAATATTCTTATAATACATTTAAAGAAGAATTACTATCTGGTACGTTCGTTTCATATTTATTCGTTATATTTAAAAAATATATAATCCATAACATCTTCCAATGCGGAGAATATGGTCTCATAATGAAGGTATCTTTACAGAATATTTCTGCAAGAACTGTTTGTTACTCTGTTGCTCAACCATTATTTCGAAGAGAGTATTGATATAAAGTATAAGGTTAGGCAGCATCAGTGGATCGCAAACATCCATGCCTTAAAACAGAAATCAATTAAAGAAATGCTGTCCGTACTGGGATTCAACCCCGTGAGATCCGGCATCAAAGCTAACAACATTAACCATTGTGGCATGAACCCGACAGTTTATAATTAACGTAATCCTATATTATATCGACTGTGGAAAGGAAAAAAGACGTAACCCACACATATCAAATTTTACAGGAGGCGCAAAAAACGTATTATGATGATTTTAGGCCATATGCAAATTATGAATTATACACAACCTTGAAGTGCACGGAGACTTCTTAACTGGTGTTTAATTGACATAACCTAATATTAATAAAAGAAATTGTCTCGGAAAAACCTTTATTTCAGTGTTGGTTTTCATTTTTTACAAGGTCATCCTTTTCAAACTTAAAAGCTAAATTTAGATACTTATTCGGCATTTTCAGCTTCCATCCTTTTGATAGAATGTGTGTCAAGTTATATACATTGTGATTATCGAAAAAAAACTGTTGTGGAAAATTGAGGGTTACGTCCTTTTTCCTTTCCACAGTCGATATAGATATGTAAAACCCAATATTATGATAATTTTATCGCTTATATAATAAGTATAATATATATGTAACTACGTAATTTTTCTCTTTTCTAATGAAAGTATTAAACGAGAAATACGTGTGATTGGTATGTATAGAATGATAACACTATTGATATGCCAGTTTTCGTAGTAGGGTTGAATTCGTTTGTCCCAATTTCGTTAAATGATAATAATATCATATCATTATATTTGCATACATATTGCTTACCTCCCAAAAACGTCCCTTTTCTTTACTACCAATAAAACTAATTTTCAAATAAACTATAGCATATTGCAGTTTTTTATGACCAATATTTCTTTTCGTATGAACTAACCAGTGTGATTCTTATACAAGTTGAACCAACGATATGTTATGGTAAGAAATATAGAACAAAAAAAAGATTTAAGGCTTGCGAGATAGATATTTACACTCCCACCCTTATATTACGTGGAATATTTGACGCCGATGTTTACAACATTACGCTCTAACCATGACAGGTATTTTATGAGTCCACTTTGTGGTCTACGAGCGGCGTAGACCCAAGGTTGCGATTTAGTTATTTTGAAATTTGTTCATTTCGGACCCTAAGGTTTAGAGTATTACATATAAAAAATGATATTTTGATTTAACAGCGAGAAAAGGTCAAATTTATCATAACTTAATTTTTCAAAGACTTTCACAAGAATTAAATGGTGACTGCAAAAACTGGTTTTAATGAAATTATCAGTTTTCTTTACCATTATTTGAAAAATGAATGTCTTAATAAAAGAGATGATTTTTTGGTCAGATAACTGTGCTGGGCAAAATAAGAATACATACATATATATTTGGTCAGCGGTGGGCTGCCAATACCTTAACAAGGGGCTCGGTAAATGTTATCCATGTCCGCTCCCAATTTCGAGCATATGACTTCCTAATGAAAGTATCTTAATAAAAAATATTTTTCTACGAAAACTGCTTGTTACTTAGTCGCTCAACCTCTCTTTTCCAAAGAAAGTAGTAGGGATAGAATGATAAATATAAGACAGGACTAGTGATTAAATACTAGTAGCGTCCAGTTGAATTGAAGGATCGGAAGAGTGGGAAGCTATCGTAAGACATCACAAACATGCCTTCGAACAGAAAATAGATGCATCGATCAAAAAAATGCTGTTTCTTACTGGAACTCGAACTCGTGAGGTCCAACATGGAAGCCTACAACGCTGAATGAAAAAATGAAAGGACAACTAATTTTCAAATTTAAACATCTACAGAAATTGCAGTTGTGTGATGATTTGATCTAAGACGAATGATTTTCTGATCTTAGCAAGGGGCTCACCGGCCGCGCCGAAATTTAACAAGGGACTCGCGCGAGCCTTCCCCCGAGCTCCCTCCAGCCCATCTCTGTATTTAGTTATACCGAAAATGGTTAGGAATTAAAATCTGCTCGCTGAAAAATCATCCCAGGAATTCAAAATTAATGGCGGATCTTGAGTAAAATACTATTATTATATATACAATATACATACCGAAAAACGAATGTGATTCACTTATTACCAACAATTTATTGATACGCGTAGGTCGCACAAAAATATAAATCGGGCCGCTTATCATCGGGTAGATGATTTACTTATTTTAAAAAACAATTTGTGTTAAATTTAAAGAGAATTTTAAAAGCTTTGACACTGAGAAATGACATCTCGATTAACCATCTGACATAAAATTGAAATAGACCTTCCCAGTTCTTGAACTCGGAACAATCGCTAGTGTATATACCTCGTACAGTCGTACAAATAGGTTATATAAGCTGACATAAGAATCCATGTATAAATGGCTCGTATTTTTCTGGCCAGAATTTATTTAGCGTTGGTCAGAATGGTCAAAATATATCGGTCAGTGAAAATAGTTATAATTTAAATGAAATTAAAAAAAAAACCTAACCTAACCTAACCAAAATGGTTATCAAATATTCTGACCGCATAGTATTTTTATTCTGACCATTTAATTTTTCCCCTTTATGAATGTATGAAAAGTATTATTTACTTGTGACTATAAGGCAGCTTTTGAAAATTGTACGAAAATTATGAACCAGAAACAAATCGTATAAATGCCTTATGATTTATTTCTCGTGATATGTCTAAAACTACGCTAGTCTTAAATGCATATTATTCATGACTATCTTGGTCGGTCACTGAAACGAAAAAAATGGCGACTTGTGGGAATTTTATTTAATATATTGAAGGACATAAAAAAATATAAAAAAATACACTTTGAACGTATTAATATTCACAAATGTTCACGGGCGGTTGCGCACAAGGCCGATTTTTTGATAAACAAAAATATAAAATGTTAAGTAAAAAAAGGTTAAATAAGTTCTATAAGTGGATAAGAGACACGCAGTGTATTTATTTTAAATAACAAGTTTTGCACTAAAGAAAAATCAAAATAACAATTCATTTTCGTTGTCTTTTTGTATATTATGTATTATGATTTTCGCGATGTTTGATTAACACATTTGCTACAATTTTTTAAATACCTATTCCATATAGGTATTTAAAGAAACTTTTTAGCGACTTTAGTAGTAGAAAACTCAAGTAGATTAATGTGTAATATTTGATTACAATAAATGAATGGTAAATTAAAATTCATGCTTAGAGTTCGTATTATAATTCGTAATCTTATGTTCGTCCTACAATAATTTCGAGCATCGCATTCATCAATTTTGCCACCGTTTAGAAATTTCATATTGTATCATGAAAAAATTGAGAATAGAGAAAGCGATTTATTAACTAAAACCTCTTCCCCAATCCCCTACTCACTTAAATCCAATGAGAGAGGTTTTGGGACTGACTTACAAGCAGTTATCGTTAGAAAAAAGTACATAGTTAAGATTCTACATGGTTCACATAGAAAAGTTACATTGTAAAAAAAATGTAGCTCTTCCAGCGGAGAGTATAAACATATTTGCATGAAAGTCACACACAAAAAAAATAATGATTTAATTAGTCTCCGGCTAAAAATCATAATTTTCAAATTTCTCAATGTCCACAGCCTTGAATAAAATGTTTATACATGTCGTTGGCCTTCATTGCGGTGTTATTTTAGTAGGCGTGCCATAGTTTGCAGATCGCTGAACAAAGACGTAAAAATGCAAATGCGAAATAAAAAATAATAAAATGACGCATCGAAGATTAAAAAAACAAATGTAAATTCGCCACTGCTTAAGCAGTGTTGCGTCAATAATTACATTAATCATCGGCTGTCACATCGAATTGTCACTTTGTCAAATAAATGGAAGTTATGGAATCCATTTTGCCGATTTAGTATTACCACAAAACAACTCGCCCGCTGTAAATAAGGTAAACGACATCTATAAAAATATTTATTTAGAAAATTATGTCGCAATGTGGCAACTTTATCAAGAATTCAATACGAGGAAGTAAAACTTTATGGCTTCGGCGAATTCTTTATGGAAATTTATTCTCATTGTGAAACTTAATTTGATAACATTTTATTTTCATTTGTTGTGTAACAATGTATTTCGGTGCTACAAGTGTGTTAGTTATATTAAAAATGTTATTTTTAATATAACGAGGGTGCAAGGTATTTCTTCTGATAATGCGTAATTGAAACTGAAATAAGAATATGGGTATTAAATTCAACCGTTGGCAGGTTGTCGTGGATACAATTTAATACTTTAAATGGCGTGTGTGTGGAGGACGAAATCACAGTCATTTCAGTTTTTATTATTTATGCCTGCTGAATGGTCAAACCAAAATAAGGACACAATAAAACTGTCACTAAATTCAGCGCTGAAGAAAACATTTATGATACGAACCCGATGAGCTGATTCATGCGAGAAATTATTGACCCCAACGATCGGACAGGAAGTGTTCGATATTCCACTGAGGTCTGGCTTTGTTTCGGTTGACACAAAAATTTATTATTTCAATCAAAAAAATATCTGCTTATTTTGCTACCAACACATGGAATATATATCTTCTAATATAAATGAATGTTTGTTTGTTCGTACTCTATGGGCTGCCAAACCGCTGATCCAATTGCAATAAAACTTTGACAAACTTTTTGCTTGCATTTCCAGGAAGGTTATAGGCATGTTAAAATTAACTTACAGTTGATCTTATATTATATATAAAAATCAATGTTTGTATGTCTGCCATACGGTTAATTTTGACAACGTATGCTTGCAATTGCGCGAAAGTTATAGTATAATTAACTTACAGTAGTTGGCGCGTGTGTCGTACCATATAAAATTGGCAGCAAACGTCAAACAGACAGAATAAGATAAAATAAAAACGATTTGAAACTGCCATTGATACAAAAACAATTACATGAAATATACTGTCAGTATACATGCATCAATGAATATGATGAAATATATTATATTTAGGTTTATTTTGAAAACGTATTTGTTGTACATTTAGTCTCTGATACAGTTCTCGAGGACATCAAACTCAAAGACACTGAGGGTCGAATTTGACATAAACGAATAAAAAAACAAAAGAGTAACAAATTTAAACTTTTTATTAGATGCATTAAAAATTATACGACCTTCTTCATTACCCAGCGAAAGAGTACAATATTCTATTATGGAAAATTTCTTTAACAACATTAGGTTACTAGGTAATAGATCAGTGGACGTTTTGTCTTGTCACCGAATAAAAAATTCGTATTTTCAACCACGTTTTGCTACTCTTATTAAATCATACATTGTTTTTCGAATCTTGGAAAACTTAAATAAATCGGGTTTTAAGAAATATTGGAATTCGAAAACCGGTCGGTTTTTTTATACGCCCCAATAAACACATACATCGTTTTTTATGATCTGAAATAAATAAATCTCACTGACGGCTTTTTATGACGGATTTGTTTTTTCTTACTTGACTAATCTTTCCTACCAAGGTATCAGCATAAAGTCAAACTACATACTCTTTAAAGTTATATGCACTACGAAGAAGATTTACAATTCTTGACGGAGTGAAAAATAAACATATCGGTATCAATTAACGACCGACTGCATTACTTTCCCCTCGTATAGATAATGTTCCCTAAATATATTACTGTTTAATTTTTGAACTGATTACGCGTAGAGTATGGAATTTTTAATATTAATTTCGGAAACAATATATAGCCAAATATCAACTATGTTTTGCACCATTATGCTTTAGTTAAGTTACAATCCAGGGTTGTAACGTTTTAAAATTATCTCCGATTCTGATAAATTGAAAGTTCGATATATTATCTGATACATAATCTCATTGCTAGCACATTTTTTTTACAATGTACATACTCTGTTGAATTAGGATAGATGCTCTTTTAATCATAACTAGCTGTAAGCCCGTTGACCTCAACGGGGGATTTTTGTTGCATTTTTAAGTACTCAGAAAATTTACTGGCGTGTAAAATAAATTACAAACTTATTTATTGAATAAGCCAAAAATTTTAAAAGTAAAATAAATATATCTCGGGGCATATATCGACAGCCCTGCAGTATTTAAATTGTAAATCATTTAATTTTTGGAATAATGTTTAAGTTTGCTAACAATCATTTTTCGTAGTAGCAGGAATTGACCTCGGGGCATATATCGACAGCCCTGCAGTATTTAAATTGTAAATCATTTAATTTTTGGAATAATGTTTAAGTTTGCTAACAATCATTTTTCGTAGTAGCAGGAATTGACCACGGGGCATATATCGACAGCCCTGCAGTATTTAAATTGTAAATCATTTAATTTTTGGAATAATGTTTAAGTTTGCTAACAATCATTTTTCGTAGTAGCAAAAATTTACCTCGGGGCACATATCGACAGCCCTGCGGTATTTAAATTGTAAATTATTTAATTTTTGGAATAATTTTGTAAATCGAGGACAATCATACAGATGGATGGACGGAGGGACGGACGGACATTATTGACTATTAATATATAGATATCATATGTTTCTTAATCTCTGAAAATTTTCGTTCAGTAAAAGATTTTTTTAATCATTGGCAAGCTTCCAAAGTTCTCCCCATGATAACAACGTTTTACCGTGAACAATCATTGCAGATTTTCACAGAATGTTTTCAAAATTATTATGTAAACGTAAATCAAGATGTGCTTGAAAAAATACACATTTAATGACTATGGGGTAAAATACAAAGAATCTCAACTCACAAAAACTTTCGATGATACATTTATATTCTAGCGACTACTTAACGTTGTACCTACTATATAAATGATTGACTGGAGTGTCTTAGGAGCAGTTATGATTAACTATGCTCTAATGCATGGCGTTATAATGTATGTTTGTACATAATTGGAACAAGTCTATGAGTAAAGATCCACTGCCATAGCTCATATTTCAAGATAAAATAAATTCCACAATAAAAACCGACTGACACGTTCCGGCGTTTCGAATAAAAAAAGGAAAGGCGAAATTAAAATAAACGGTTAGAATTAAATCGAACAAATGCCGACCGTAAAAGTTTAATGTTTGCTTTTAAAATGCCATACCAAGCAGCGCTTCTCAATATTCAACGCAACTCGCTATGAAATGCAAGAATGCATACTTTAAGAATCTTGGGAAATTGATTGAAAACTTTATTACTACTTAGCAATCTGTTTCTGTTAAGCAGTAATAATGATTTCTTGTTGCCTGCTGTGATCCCGCAGGTCTGGGTTCGATTCCAGGTCAGATCACATTGAAATGGAGAATTATTCAATTCAAAGTTATGATCTAAGACTGGGTGTTTGTGATGTGAACTCACATTATTTTCCTCTCTTCCTTTCCTTCTGAGCCTTTAAGACCTGGGTGTAGTAATAGCGATTAGTCAACCACTAGTCCTGATCTAGCCTTATCTTTCTTTCCCTACTACTTCACTTTGAAAAAGAATGAGGTTGAGCGACAGAGTAACAAACAGTTCTCGTAGAACAAACATCTGTTGAGATAACTCCATTATAAGGCCATATTCTCCACATTGGGAGTGGACATGGATAAAAAATGATATCTCAAATCGACTAGAAAATTAGAAAAGGTCTGTTTTTCGGTCACTACATTTTTGAGATAGTATACCCCCTTAAGATGTTCACTGTCAACACAAGATTAAAAGTTATTTTATTTTAAAAAAAATGCACTTTTTCTATAATCTATTAATTTCAGGACCGGTTTCTCTCATCACGAGCATTTTCAACTGATATATAGACACTTAAAGATAACCGTGAATTGCATTTTCTTGTTTAACCCTCCAGAGACAAAAGCTTTTTTCCGATAAAAAACATATTTTCTAAGCCATATTGAAGTCACCGATAACTTTTATTACTATCCAAAATTAAAAAAACGAAAAGTCCTTGTATAGAAACCACGCATGACTATATGGTCATGCTCATCCTTTTATTACCGTATAATATTGAATACGGACAGTAGTAAGGACAAAAGTGACCGTATGGGCTCGCAAGCATTCGGGGTTGAAATATAACTAAACGTGATTTTTTTTTAAATATTTACAATTTGACCTCTTTAGATCAACATAATTTCAATACAAATATATTAGCAAAATAACTGTAAATAATTTTATGTTTTGATAAAAAAAATAACTAACAGTTTCAAAAAGTAAATTCAAAAAATCACATGTGCTTTTGCATGCCGTTTCTGTCCCCACGGCTGATGAATAACTGTTGTCTGTACCCTTCTTAACCAAATATGAGCGAAAGCAACGATATTTAGGTAGAAAAAGGATGAATAGTGGGATCAATAGACAACGGTGTTTACTGCGACCATATGGTGACGCTCGTCCTTGTAGGGTATGCAAATATAGGCCGCGTGAAATTAAAGAAGCCTCAAAGATGGATTTAACTTATTAAGGTGCATTATCGCTTTGTTTTGTGCGTCTATTTTTTGTAAAAAAAAAACATGAAATCGCATATAAAGGAACTACCACTCGATTCTTTTTAATTGATTTTAATTTTCAATTGATTTGTCGAATTAATAAGTTATCATAACACCGCGATTTGCACAACATATTAAATTATTAAAAACGGTTCCCCACCTCTGACCTAGTATACATACTGTACGTATTTTAATTCCATTATAGCTGTTCATATGAATAAGTGCATGAGTCAAAATATTTAACCCGGGTTAAAAGGCAATACAATCTGTGGCGTGCGCATTTCCGTGGGTGTGTATGTATCTATTATAGAATAAAACTAAATCAAGTGCATTATTTCTGAGTGCTGTTAGTTGGGCGGACGCCTGCTCACTTGACTATACTAAAATTGCGATCTAACTAACTTACAGCATGTTCCAATATTCACTTGCATTACTAGCTTAAAATTTAGACATTTAATTCATATCGACTGTGGAAAGGAAAAAGGACGTGACCAACAGTTTTTCAAAACAGGATTTTTTCGATAATCACAATATATCAAACTTGATACACGTTCTATCAAAAAGATGCAAGCTGCAAATGTCGAATTGGTATCTAAATTTAGCTTTTAAGTTTGAAAAAGATGACCTTGTAAAAAAATAAAACCAAGAATAAAGACTGAAATAAAGGTTTTTCCTGGACAATGTCAATTATCTAAGATTAGATTTATTATTCTTTGATGATGATTTTTTAATTGTTATGGGTGTTAAGCATTTTAATTTTGTGTAATTATAATGTAATTTGCTAATCCTTTAAATTGTTATAGTTGCTTACACCTTTTTATTTCAATTTAAATTTGTATAAATATCACTGTTTATGTATTTTTCTTATCAGTTGATAATGCTCGCGATGAGCGAAACCGGTCCTGATCTAATAAATTTTATGTGGAAAAAGTACTAAAAATGTTTTATTATTTTTATTTTACATCTTCTTAATAAACATATTTTTTATCAAATCATAAAACTGATAACATATATGCAAATATGCCCCTAAACAAAGATTTCATTCGTATAGACAAAACACAAGATGGCTTAAAGATAGACATTATTTTTCAATGATTGTTTTATTCATGCTGTATATGAGATAAAGGAGGACTTCCACTTTGTTTTCTAATGGCAAGCCATATTAAGCGATCGGTTGATTCATCTGGACGTGATCCTATTTTGAGCTGAAACAGCTTTCTTTTGGTTTAGGAGGGCAGAACTGGAGAACATCATCAATCATTATCAGTCTGCTGGGCACGCGCTCCATTATTAACGCTATTCTTTTACAAATATTGTTATACGCTTCTCAAATAGGACAATAGCTCAAATAAAACAAAAACCATATGATTACGGAAATCGAACTTGGCTATTACAAATATATTTTACGTAACTTGTTGTCACTCACTACACTGGTGGAAGTTAACTACAATCGATAAATGGCATACGCGGTTATATTGAGCAACATATGTATATTATTTAAAATAAGTTCATTGTAATTTGCCATTTGAATAATCTATTTTAATTTTAAATACAATGCAAACTAGAAAGTCTATGTTGTGTTATGAACGCCTTTAAACGCGCTGCCTGGCAAATCGATTGCAAACAGTATGTATAAAAACTATATTTTGAATGAATCAAAAAGTTAAAAAAAGTTGAATAGCTTTACAGATTTTCCGTAGAGAATTTTGTTTTAAAAAAATGAGATTATGCTAAAAATTTAAACAAATTAATTAAATCCGAAGATTTCTCATTGTGGCCGTGATTTTTTTTATTTTAATGATCGTTTCATTGAAATTTCCATTAAATCTTTTATAACAAAATCAGTTGTTTATTTTTTAAATTGATTTCTCCGTCTATATGTATGTTAAGACATGCATTCTACCAGTGCTTTTTTACGGTAGAGAATCATGGCAAGACGTATACTGAGCTTCGAGAATAGTTGCTTACGTCGCATAATGGGGGTGTGGTGGTTTGATTTCGTGAGGATCTCAGAGATTAGGGAATGTACAAGACAGCGCTCCATCACTTCAGTGGTTATGGAGAGACGTTGGAACTAGGCTGTGGATGCCTCCGGAAAGCCTTACTCCTGTCTGCCTCTTCTTGCGACCGATGAAATTCTGGCGTCCTGGAAGTGCCGGATACTATCCATAGGATTTACTCAGCGGAACTGATAAATGCTGACATGTTATGAGACGAAGCAAAGCAATTGGCCGAAGAATGGAAAACACGGAGGTGACGGCCATATACTCCACATAGAAAACGGATATGGTCAAAGAAGATGAAGATGAAGATGTATTTATTACACGAATATTTGTTAATACTTTACTGAAAATAATATACCCAATTCGTTTATGGTTTATAAACAGAAATCTAAAAATAATGGACCACATAAATCCTCATTCAAATTATTAACGAAGGAGTATTGTATACGTGTATGTCAGTTTTAAGAAACAAGAATATCATAAGCATATTATTTCATTAAAATTTTACTGTAAGATTTGAGTGACGTTTTGTTGACCTCGTTGTTGGATCCATCCTCCAATTTAGACATTACCCTGACTTAAGATTGACGGCTCAATTTATTTCAGTGCACTTTTCCTTGTTTACGCAAGACAATCATAATTCATAAAAATGACACCAAAAACACACGACACAGGATACATCGTGTTAAACAATATACGTTATGATATTCGTATATAATTTTGTTTACTTTTTTCGTCCTTCTTTTACAACATCTCAAGTCTACTTAAATTTATATTCGAAATTACAAATACGACAAACTGATAAAGACAATAATTTTTTCCAAGGTTCACTGCGCTTGTATTTTAGACGCTCATAGTCATAATACAAACAACACGCAAAAAGAAGAAGCGCGATGAGACGACATCGAACACAACTTGCATATCAACTGTGGAAAGAATTTTACAGGAGGCGCTAAAAACGTGTTTTGATGATTTTGTGACATATGCAAATTATGAATTATACACAACCCTGAAGTGCACGGAGACTTCTAAACTAGTGTTTAATTGACATAATCTAATATTAATTAAAGAAATTGTCTAGGAAAAACCTTTATTTCAGTCTTTTTTCTTGGTTTTAATTTTTTACAAGGTCATTTTTTGAAAGTTAAAAGCTAAATTTAGATACTAATTCGGCATTTGCAGCTTGCATCCTTTTGATAGAACGTTGTTAAATTGATAAAAACCGTTGATAAAAACCTGTTTTGAAGAAACTGTGGGTTAAGTCCTTTTTCCTTTCCACAGTCGATATGTATACTCAGCACGGAAATTAATTATCGATGTAAAATTAAATTTCATTTTCTTCCGCACTGGTTTTAACAAGCTTCTGAGATTATTTCATTCCAAGATTTATTAAAGTATTACAAAATAATTTTAAAAGGAGCAACCTTAAATAGTTTACTATTGTTTTTTAGTGAATAGTTGGCAATTTTTTTGTTGAAATATTATTTTATTCATTATTCTCCATTCACGCACAAACAAAAATCCTTTGTCACTAAAAGAATTTCATTACAGCGAAACAAAACAGTACACGAACTGAACGAATAAAAAAATATTACTCTATAACTCTGATTAAATGTAGTTTTTTTTTTAATTAATAATATATGGGACGTTATAAATGAGCCCTCTATAATTGAAGTGAGCCAACTAGTAAAATGGTAAAAAAATTTTCTTTAACTTCCAATTTTGAGTACAATCACGTCTTTATTTGATGTTTTGGTGAATTTCATATTTTTATTTTACGGATATAACATTATTGTAATGTACATTAACTGAGGTTACTTCACTTTTAGACGTATAGAATATTACAACGAGTTTAACTTATTTTTTTCTAAAATGCCATTTTACCTTAAATGGTCCCAAGTAAAAATCTGATTTCTTGTATAGAATAATTGAGGCTATTATTTGCAAAAACGGCTCATTCCAAATTGTTTACAAAAAAAAGAAATTAATGTTTTGAATAATGTTTTGTATGTTATTTAGAAGAATTTGAGACTGTTTTCTAAAAATATTTTTAAAATTTGTTTTTATTTGCTAAATTACATTCATGGTTCATATTTAAACAATTTTGGAACGAGTTGTACTTCCAAATATTAGCCTCAATCAAAAAAAAATCTTATATGAGATATTTTATTTCAGTGTTGGGAAATGAGACGTATGTATATCAAAATAAAAATACGTTATGATGGATAGATTATTTGCCTAAAAATACCGTTTTTCACCACCTAAGCAATTAGTCATTGAAACACACTGAAAACGATGAACTTAACAATTGTTATATCATTGAGAAAACGTGTTATGTTACTATATATAAGTTTAAATATCTCTCCGATTCTCGTTTTTAAAGTTTGTGAAGTGTATAAAAGTGGGTGTTTAAACGAAAGTATTGGATGGATTGAAAAAATCTTGGCTTACGTTGCGCAATATCCACGATATAGATTGGTACATGTCCCCACGGACACGCCACACTAGCCTACGGGGAGCACCTCACTACATTTATTTTTGCGCAATCGCGTAATTTTGTTTTTTTTTATTACGGCACAGTTTTTTTCAATCCCGGTAGTGGGATGGCTTCACAGGAAAAGGAAAAATAATGTTACTGAGTCCGTAGGTACGTTTCAAGCATGAAAAATAGTTTATAAATATTTAATTTTGGCCTACTTGCTACTTACTGGTCTACTTATGTTTTGTCTGAAGTCAATCAAATGGAAAACTAGAAGTGGAAAAATCTTTCCGATACAGACTCACACTACAGGTAAATTTGTCTTCTTTCTAGAAATATATACATAATAATATTCTTGTTATGTGACCACAACAATGACCTTCATCATTCTTTATAATCCATCAGCTTACCTTTTTTATAGAGTGATTCCAATCAAATATTTGAACTTTCGAAATTCAGTGTTTTTTTTTTAATTACGTGATTTTTTTATCTATGTCCACTCCCAATGTTCAGCATATAGCCTCCTAATGGAGGCATCTCAACAGAAGTTTTTATAAAAGAACTGTTTGTTACTCAGTCGCTCAATTTCTTTTTTAAAAGAAAATAGTAGGGATCAGTGTTCCCTCTAAGCTATGCGCGTGTGCGCGCGCACATGCATTAGAACAGAGCGCACAAAAGTTACACCAGCTATAACCACCACCAGAATAAATTAATTTTCATTATATAATGTTGTTAATTATTGTCATTATAAAAAATAACCATTTCGTTAAGTAGGTCTTAATACCTTTATGTGGCGCACAAAATTTTTAATTTCCTTTCAAACTTTGCACAGCCATTCTATTTTGCGCACATAACCTTCGAAAAAATAGAGGGAACATTGGTAGGGATATAAGGATAAAGCTAGGACAGGACTAGTGGTTAACTAATCGCTCTCACTGCGCACAGTTATTTAAGGATCAGAAAGGGTGGGAGGGAATTTTTAAGCATCACAAACATCCATGCCTTCGAACAAAACTGAAGTGATTATTATTGTATATTTTAATTGCGTGATATTTAAAATTTTAAGTAAGTTAGCAACCGCTGTTCTAGAAATCCACGACAATTTTGAACTTAATAAAGAGTTACATTTTTGCACAGCCTCTGCAGGGATCTGCACTCTAAGATAAATAAATAATTGAATATCTCGATGATCTGTCAAGCGTTGGTCTAAGAATTGTGATGGTCAACAAATGTTTTTAAAAAATATGAGTAGATTTTTGTATTTTTTTTCAATTTAAGCATTGTTAGAGACAACGAACTATAAAGCAACCACAAATCAATAATATAAAACAGCCACAAGGTAGTAGACTAATTTAATTTGAAGTATGGGCACCATACTACTCAGCAGTTCATACGAATCAAATCACTTAAAAGGTCATTCTACAATATATAATTCTTGCGACAATTCAATCGCCTCTGACAGGTCGCTCCCCCGATAACAATTTAATAAAATAATATTCAGGACTACAAAGGAGAATGCAGTGGCAATAAAAAAACATGATTGAATAATGCCCTTCCCACGCCTCGCCGCGCGTCACTGGTGCATCTAATTGAAGTGAATTTGTTTGTTTGTGTTTTGCGTCAGCGGTGTAAAACATTGACCAGTGAACCATAGACAACAAATAAATAATAGAGCATAAACACAACGCAATCGACAGTATCGATTTTATTTTTAATACCTACAGTCATTCGGCAAATAACAAGCGAAGTTAACTAATGTAAATGAAAAATTGAGAGTGTCAGAATCAAAGGTAACTTTCTTGAAAGAAATTATTATTAATAAATAAAAAATAAATCTAAAAATTCTACCGCTAGTGTTCTATCGTCTCAGTAACAAACTCGTTTTTATTTTAAAGAAAATTATTTGCTTAAAATTCACTTCACTTCACACTAAATCAACGATTCTCAACCTTTTTTCCGTTTAGGTCGCATGCCAGTTTTTGCTACATCACGTGGGCCGCATCATATTATTAGCAATACATAAATATACCACATAATATACCTAAATAAAATAGAAACATAACATCAATGTAAGTACACAAGAAAAAACAAATTATCCAATCAATCCCTCAACGTTTTTTCAAACAATACCATGTACGACTCCGGCATTAAATTAAAAACTGAGTTCGACTCTGAATTGATTTTTTCAATAACTTCTGTTTAGTTTACATATCTGTATACCATCATATCTTTCTGGTCACAAGAATACTCCTAGAGAATTTTACCAATGAATATAATAAATAATAATTTTTCAATATCTTTAAATTATTTAAAAAAAACACCCTACTCCGGTCTCAATATGTATATTATTTGCTAAAAAAAAGCCATCGTATAATTACTGAAATAATGTATTGGTTCATCGTTGTTTTCCTTTATTAATTAAGCCATTTGTTATGGGTTATAGATGCTATGGCCATATGCTTGACCACGCTTTAAACGTAGTATTTTTATAGTAAAAACTGGCAACTTGTGTTTGTTGTAAGTCAAACAGCTCGAGATGAATATTCTTGCGTATTTTTAATTGACACCATAATAAAAAAAATCCTCATATGGTTATAATATAAAGAACAGTGCATCATAAATCAATTTTATAACTATTCATTTAGATTACGCGGATACGATAGTGATATTTATCATAGTGACACGACTCGATCTTCGGTAATAAAAAAACAGAAAGAGAAAACCTTCCATTATCATAACCTCCGAATTTAGAAGGATCGAATCAGTGTTACAAGTTAGGAAAATATTGGGAAACAATTCAAACAAATTAAACATCTCGGGTGCAGTTTTAAAAAGTGGGATTCCACTCGTTTATTTATAAAAGAACATATGTTAATGGAATTTTGAAAATAGTGCACAAGCTAACTCACAGAGGTGAGAAAAAAACATATAAAATACAGTAAATAATTCGCCTGATATCGAGCCTACGATTTAAATGGGCTTCGATTGCGTAATCATAAATTTCTTTGCGCTTCGGGGTTATTATAGGATATAACGGTATAAAATAGTAAAATTTATAACAATAGGTATTTATTTAGAGTCCCTTAATTAATATCCTAACTAAGTATCGACAATTTATAAGAGTAATAAGTCTACTTGCTACACGTAGGGGGCGGAAGGCTTGATATTCAGAACAGTGTCGGTCCGGTGACACAACGTTAATTTTACCAGTTATTTCGGCGGCGAAGCGCGAATTCCATTTTATCATCATCATCAGCTGTTCTCAATTCACAATCATGTCCGTTCCCTACGCGTGCCATATTCTAGTAACAAAATTCTTATTCGGCCCAGCCATGATAGCAGGAGGACGTCTCCCGGGACCCTCGGATCGGCGAGCACGGTGCCTAGGCGTGAGGAGGGCTGTTAGACCCTCCGCCTCCCAATCCGTGTGTCAACGTCCAGTTAACACAAACCAATGTGGTTAGAGCTCACAACTAGTGCTCAGAGTCAGTGCCGAATGACACTGATTTCTTCCCGGACGTTGCCCCCGCTCCATGCGTTGGGCTTCCTAGTATCTAAAAGTATCGAGCTCGTTTTTGTTTGGATAACCGGGAAGCGTGGGTGAGGGATGAAATTCCGTTCAAATTTCTCCGTCGACATGGCAGTCCGCCTGTGAAAAAGAAACATCATCCGATGTCCTGCCCGTTGTAACGAAACGGGTTTGGTTTACTATAGATTAGCTCTGCCAATTATGGCAGAGATGAATGTCGTCCACCAGTGTTCGCCTGCTAGACGACCATCGCCCACGGCGGTATCGGTCTTATGCATCTGCCATGTCAAAACGACCCGGTCACCTTGAGACCGGCGTCGCTGTCGCTTTCCGGTTATCCGGCACAATGAGCACCCACCTAGTCCTGTCCTAGCTACCTTATTTTAGGGGCAGAGCGCCAGGCCTGGTGGCATCGGCGACACAATCCGCCTAGGCTGTCCAAGATTTCATTACTAACCTGGCGCTCCGGCACCTCATGACTCGATAGACGGCGTGACGACAGCTCTTTATCGTCGGGAGACCAGATCGTCTCCCTAAGCAAACAGTCTCGGCAGACTACACACGGCTTCTCCAGCCGACTCCTCAACTTTTACACGCCTTCTATCGTCAAGTTATGCTAATTGTCACGTCGCCTAAAGATCACCTCTTACAATAACAAAATTTATTTCAGTTCCCGCACACATAATTTCAATACGTTTCTGGTTGTGTCATTGTTAAATTAAATAACGTTACTAGAAAAAGGTTTCTATTTCTACAGTTAGGATAAATTTGCATTACGCGTATATTATCAGATTAACATTCAGCGAAGGATTATCCTCCTACAACTTTCGATTCGATATATCGACCACATTCGATAGTGACTTTATGAGCATTTGCGTGTAATAAAATTATCGTGTGATAGAAAATAATATAATAGAACCTCGTGTATCTAGAATTAAATTTTCTGACACATAGTTATGGGCGCCGTTCAGGGCGTATTGTAAATGCGATAGCGATAAATTAGAGAATTGTTTGTGCTCGACAAGGCTTGATTTTACTGGATTAAAATAACACACGAAGAGGCTTTCGAAGACCTTCATCGGTCCCGCCGAAGCGTGGTCGCACTCGACTGAATTAATATGGTTCATTATTATAATGAGAATTTCGTTTATAGAATATAGACACTTAACCGGAAACGTATTGCTTTTAACACACATTAGGCTTCCCGGTGACTTTCGTCACGTACAGAGGCTACCGACATATTAACACCTACAATAAAATACATATTTATACAGGTCCTGAAATAATACAGTAGAAATTATAATAACAATTTAAATTGGCTTTGGTTTCAATACAATATCTTTACCGGGGTTGCTCCCCTTGCTTCCCCTCGCCTGCCAACGCGTATTCCTGTTTCGTACCTTGAATTTATTAATTTCCATGCTTTGAGACTATAGTCTTTTATGAAGACAACATTTAAATAGGCTTTTAATACATTCGGCGAGCATCTCGGTGCTCCGCCAGGTGTTAATAATTTATGCCCGGGGTTCGCGTAATTTATATAAAATCCGCTGTCGGATCTTACGCACGCTTCTACTTTGCAAATCGCCGCTCACATATCACAAAACACAATGTTTAACAATAGAGAGGCGGCGACACCTCATCAACGATATTGAATGCCACAAACCTTGAGGTGTCGACAGGAACTTGAAGACGAGAGACGGCTGGTGCGACAGGCGGAGAACTCTTAATTTGAATGCGAAAGTGCAAGTTGTTAAATTTTGAAAGTTATTGATAAGCTGCTAGTATAATTATTCAAGTTCGAAGTGAGTATAACAAAATTGCGGCAGCCATAAGTGTGAATTTTAACAGGCGAGGTCAGGGGAGCAACCCTTAGAACAACTTTACTTGGCGAGCGCTAACAGAGAAGAGAGTTTGTTTGTTTGTGTTACTATCCCTCCCTTCCTGCAAAATGTACAGATCTCGGCGCGCAAAAAAATGCATGGTTGCCGTTAGCGATGTTGCCCTGGCGTCAAGTTGGCTACCACAAACATATCTTTCGAATGATTGTATATTTGTATTCTCATAATATGCCTATCTCTCTCTGGTTTCTTTCGTACTAACGTCATGCCAGCGACATTCTATGAAAATGCTAGGGAATAATCGGGTCCCAAAAACCAGGTCGTGACAATAGACAATGTGTGTGCGAAGAGATTCGATTGTCACTATAAGTACAGAGAGACGCCAAGCTGTAGTGAAGTGAAGGGAAGTGTCAAATATACAAATTAAAAACATATTTTTTAACATTATCAATAGCGTAAAAATAAACAAATATACATTAAATAAATACTGCTTAAAATGATAGGAGAGTAGATTGAATTTAATTATTAAATTTAAGAAAAAGGTGATGTTGAAAAACAGAATAGACTGAGAGAATTTTTTTTCTTCTCGTGTGGATTGTTGGTGACCTTGTTAAATTGTTTTTGAGTTTGTCTCAAGTTCTATAAAAATAAACATTTAGTCGAATTTGTATGAAACTCAATGTGCAATCAAATATTGACGGTTTTTTCATTTGGTCAAACTTGATAGTGATTTAATTGTTTAGCCAGTAAATAAAATAATTTTACAGCAATATTTCTTAATGGCTTGTAAGTTTCATAAATAAACAGTGATCAGGTAAGTTGCTTAATTACAAATTAAGTAAGTAAGCTGAAAATACTAATTAATTATTCACTAATGCTTCACAATCTTTTTCCAGCAGATTATCATTTCTCTCTTACCATTTTTCACAATATTCTAGTTACTGTCTGATTATGAATTCAGTAAGTTTCCAATTACCATGAACTAATGCGTTAATGCCATGTAATAGAGGATCATATATGTGATACCCGTATAGTGTGTCGATGTTATAATTACGTCTAACGTAAATTCACTTACAATTTTCCTGGCACTATTTTGACAGATCGATTGTTCAATCGATTTCTTATTTTATTGCCAGACTTCAGATGTAATTATCCACTTTTCCATACGCTTAACTCAACATGCAGACAATCTTGCATGCGAGTCCATCACTTCAGCACCCGACTCAGTAAACCGCAAAGGGTTTTATTGTTTATCCATTCGAGGATAATGTATATCCTAGCGTCATCAGACCAGTCGTCACAGATCGCATCGCTTCACATGGTATGGCATCGCGTTGCCGCATGACAGGTTTCGCAAAATTGCCTTTTCTCAGAGGCAATCTGAATGTGCGATGGCCGAGTGGGTTCGAGGAAATCGTAAGTATTTGCACAATACGTAATTCACATCATAATATGGCCACAATCTGTCCGACCCATCTAGGTAAAATGTTATTAACCTTTCCACCGCTTATGACCGCTATGCATGTCCTAGCGAACATGCCCTCAGCTCGCGTGACACGTATAGATGTCATGGAAATTTCAAACCTTATATAAGAGCCTAACACCTATTGTGCTAAAATTGTATAACTTGGTTGAAAATATTACTAAATGTACATTTTACCAAATTCAATAGATGACATTAGTCAAAAAAGATTCAATATAGGCTAAAATAATTTATTTATGGAACACGCAGTGAACGTACGTCACCAATGCAAGATGGCCGCCGTTGATTCATGGCGTTTCTCGTAAGAACTGTGCGCCACGTATTTACAAAATATGGATACATCATTATTTTATTTGGGATAATGTAAATAAGCGATCGAGTGCGAGTGAAATTAAAATTGTTCCGAGAATTTAATATTATAAGCATGGTATGTTTGTGGCGCAGTGTTCTCGGTCGCGTTCGGCGGTATTTTGCAATATGGCGACGTCACGCCGCAATTGTATGAAGAATGATTATTGTTGAATTAAACCGAAAATACAAGAAATATATTGTATTTCATTATTGAAAAAGTTACTTTGGGTGGCAATTAACATATTTGATAAGTTAAAAAAATATTAAAACCTATATTTATAGTCGAAAACGCGATAACAAAATCCACAAAAAAGCAGCCGCGTACAGGGCATGTTCGCTAAATTTGGTGACGCGGGTAAAGGGTTAAGAAATGTTTCGAGAATTTCCAAAGCTCATCGGTAATTTATTACGAATCTGAAAGACTATTTTCCAGTTTAAATTTTATAAGTTTACAGTGGAACGTAGTTTATGTTTTGGAGCAGGGATACCCAACAATGTGCCCGCGGGTGCCATGCCCGCCCGCCAACATTGGTTGCAACAACCGTTCGACGTATATTTGCGAATCATTATTTTAAAATATGAACTTCATAAAATCAAAGTATAGACCTCACCGATGAGCGACGATATGATTGTTTGCTGACAGATCATACATTCGTATTTATGTGACGCTGGCAAATGAAATCCAGTGCCAAAGATCACACTGACTGAAATTAGTATTATACTTTATTATAAAATGTTTATCTTATATTATGTATTATGTTTTAAAGAATATAAAATATATATAGATTATTTATTATCCTTATCCAACTTTATTGAAGGAATTAAATCTGATATGTTAATTACTGAAAGTACTAAATACAACAAAAGAACGCTGAGGTAATTCGAAAGTACTCACCACTCGAACTACTAATAATTTTGTTGAAAATGTTGTAATTCTAAAATAAATAAATTGAAAAGAGGTTTTTATTATGTTCTTTGGATTTGCACGGAAATAAGATTTGCATAGTGAATACAGCCATAACTCACGGAAGAAAGGACATTTATACAAGAAATTGCAAATTATGTGACGCTATTTTGGTGTGACGAAGTAATTTAGTATTTTTTGTATTATATTAGAGAAAGATATATTATTTTATATAAACAACACCGTGTTACTCGAAGATGTTGATTTTTAAAGAAAACGTTGGACTATTACATGTGAAGAGTAGCCATTCACGATCATCTTCACGAGCCAGATAACCCGAGGCAGGTCATGGCTTCAACTTATTCTAGCTTTAACCACCCACAGTATAAATATAAACTTGCTGCAATTATTGCGAACTTTTGCCTGCTCCTTTTATGTGATGACATTTTTTATCATGCACTTGGCACATTTTTTGTCGATTCATATTCAATTTTTTTCTCATTTCTATCTCACAGAAAATAAGTTATACAGCAAGTCTTTGTAGCGTTTTTCACTCATGTCATTCATACACGATTGTCGGATATCCCTTAACAACCGACCACACAATCACTGATCATAGTGAAAATCGCTAACCATAATGTGGTAATCAGTCGCCGTTTCGAAACCGTTGCAGAGTTTATCGTCAATGTTAGTTATCAAACGCATAGATTTAACTGAGTGAACATAATTATAACGTTGCTCTTAAAAAGAAGATTTCTAGTACACACGAATTTCCATACAGTATAATCGATTTTGTGGAAACTGTCGGAAACCACAGTCAGGCGGTTACCATCAATCAAAACACGATTCTAAAAAAATCGTTACCAAAACATATATGGGTCTACATAATCTACGAATCGTGGAAATCTGAATGCTTATACATATATGGTACGTCACTGTCACAGAATCTCCTGCACTTATAGTATATTAAAGTCTTTCCAGTGTTCTTTCATGACAACAATATGGGTGACAACAACAACCTGATACGACCTCGTTTTGTAGGGGTAAAAATATACACCATGGCTCTCTTAGTACTAGCCATTGCGAACCGGATTTTCGGATGAAAGGTGTTAAATCAGCAGAATGCTCGCCACAAACTTGAGGACGCCAGTTTCAGCGTCTACACAGACTTCGGAGAGACTGCGGGCAACCCTTAAGCTCAGCTTCGCTGTCTTTACGGGGTGTCAACCGCAACCATGACGATTTACACCTCTTCCAGTTTAGGTGAAAACTACAGCGTCTGCACGTAAGAAAAATAAACGTGTTTTACCACTGTTTTGCGTCGCTTTTTTAACCATGTCGCAGTCATTGATAACCACTGCCGCAGATGACCAGCGCCTACTGCCCGATAACATCAAGCATTGTGTCAGCACATTTGCTTGAAATTGCGGTAAGCGTACAGAATTGCAGACCAGCGTAATGTGTAGATGAAAAAAACAGATGTGAAAACTAAGAAACTCTTGTCTCAGTTCATTGTAAAGTGTTCTTTAATTAATCGTCAGTTACCATCTGAGAGAATTTAAGCTCTACGAATCTCTTTCAACTGCAATTATATTTATTCAAAATATAACATCATTTTCTCCATTTTTTCACTGCTACAATTAATAAGAAATAAAAATAGTAATGTTGTTAACTCTTCAAATTATCATCTGCTGGATTTGTCAGTAGTAGTTAAAAGTGTTAACGATTTGCTAAGGTTTCTTCTTCAATGACATCTATCAATGAGAAAAAATATTTTTACAAACATGCGTGTAATTGAATAAAATTACCTGCCTATAATTTTGTTACATTTAATCAATGCATTTCTGATAACACTATTCTCTGTTTAGGTTTTGTTTAAGCGATATTAAACAATGACAATTTAGAATTACGAAATTATCAGATAGGTAACTATTATTTTAATTTGAACAAAACATATTAATCGTCGACGGTGACGAAATCCTTTTTTTCCATTTTGAAAAGTCGAATCAAAAATACAGTACATCAATAGAGAATTGAAAAACTCTTGCGAAAATTCAAATTGCATTTGAAAAAAGAACTCTTTGAGAAGGAATATTTTGTTTTATTTCAAATATATTCTTGTATAAAAGTTTTCATGACATTGGCTTTTGTTACGCGAATTCAGCTAAGTACAAACTTGTTTTCAAAACGAAGAAATCAGAATACGCTAGACTGTAAAATCTTCTCGGGCTATTTTTTGAATATGTATAATATTTTAGAAAGAATGCGAGACTCGCAAGAAACAGAATAAAAACTCGCCAAAATAAATTTAGCTCGTTAAATTGAAAATTGACAAAGAGATGCTATCTGAGAAAGTCGCAGCTTTAGTGGCGTCTATTGAAATTGTTTGTTTTTTTTTTAATGAAATTGTTAGAGATATATTTTTTTGGTAAATGAGAAAGAGTGAGTAATTTAGTGGAATGTTATTATTCCTTTGATAATACCAACTAAGCAACTCTTATCTTATACATTGAATGAGACTCCAGTCGCCAAAAGGTCAACGCTCTGGGGTGGTCGACCTTTTCGTTTTTACAATTTAATGATTGATTTTTCACAGATCTATGATATGTTTTAACTGTCTTCCACTGTGTGAAAAGGGTACGCAGGAAGACCGATCAGCTAACCAGTTGTCCTTTATTCTACCCTTGTAATCTCCGAAAAAGATAGGTTTTGTTAGCGACTGAAAAAAACATCATGAAACTGAAAAGCATTTTACTTTATCATGCGTTTTTTTAAGTTTATCGTCGACATTGATTATACTTCTTGAGTCATAAAAAAAGAAATACAATAACAGGATCTCGGAGAAACAATATTAATAATTTGTATGCCACATTGGGATTAGAAATTTGGAAAAAAAAATAATTTAGAAACGGTTTATCATTTTCTTGCTTAAAAAAACAGTTAATGATGGTCTGTCGTCAGTATGGCCAACATGTTATTTTCCAAATATTAGTTTTGAGTAAATCGATTTTGAGAATCTGTGTCTTTAATGCTGGCCATTCGCCTGGGAACAACTGATCCTGAACATCTACGCTATGTCTCGGGAACAATGTCCCAGAACATTTTCTTGAACACGCGAGGGGTCACAGAAACGTCACCCGTTGACTTTGTGTTGGTCAGTGTCTAGTCTATGGTCAGTGTTGCGTCAGAACGAACGTTATTTGATTGTATTAGATGCAAACAATGGCGTAAAGATAATTACTAATGTTTATAAGCTTCCTACAATGAAAATACAATTATTAAATCATCAAGAATGACAGCTTATACACCATAGACAGTATACTATAAGCCATAGAGTAATATAACTTATGCAAAGGCGTTTATTTTGACAGCTGTCATCGTAAGGAGATATTTCAAAGTCTAAAATGATGTCCGATGAGCTTATGATGATCAGTGCTGTATACGTATATATTCTCGCAATATATTATATATTGATGAAATATGAATCTTTGCACTCTCACTAGATTTACTCAATACCAATAGTCTACTCTGGGTCCAGATTTTACTCGTATTACCAGCAAATTGAGTACGGTTTTAAACAAAAAGTCAAACGTATTTTTGAGACAATCTGTGTAGCTCCAATGGTGACCATAATAACGCGTATCATATTTGGTATAATTTTCTTCGAAAACGTAATTAAATTCCACTAATTTGAGCTAAAATATTCACTAAGCTATCACGGATTGTAAAATAAACCATTCTTGTATTATTTAAGGCGATATTTTGAAAAAAATGGGGTTTTATTATCGATTTACTTTAGAAATATTTTAGCATGAACGTTTTTACGACCACCGTATTGTGTGAGGGTCCAAGAACAGACATCGCCCGTCTTTGGGGTAATTAATTTTACAACGTACCGACATTCCTACCCAATCGCATTATGCTAGCAGTCCTTCTTAAAAAATATAGTACCTACAGTTTTCTATTATTGGTTAAAATTTTGTTTTATATTGATTACTTCCTCGAAGTCAATGTTGGAAACAATGTAAGATCATCCCAAAAGGCTGGAATAGATAACAATATTGATGTTTAGAAATACTCGGTGTTTCTGAAAGTTTTTCATATAAATAACGTTGCCATAAGTTTTACAAAAATACAATGTCCCTTTTCATTGTATTTTATTCGAACACACTCACGCTAATCGCTCTCACTCCGTTTTGTATAATGTGATAGGTGATAGGTAAGAATTCAAAACATCATTTATGAAAAAACATCAACATACGTTTATGTCTCCAAACAGAAATCCATAAATCGATTGTATAAAATTAATTATTGTCCCAGTGCTGACAGCTTATAAATTTTATTAGCTGTCAGTACTGGGATTCGAACCAGTGACCTCCGTAACCAAACCCGAACATTGACCACTTACCACGCAGCCGGCTCTTTTTACAATATTATCGTTATTTGTTTACATGGTAACAATTCGTTTTTCATTTCAAGCAAGAAGCATTTGATTATTTTTTAGACATGAAATAGTTTCTCCCGTCTTCAATTAAAGCTTTTTTCTCAAAGTGGAATTCAGCTCCCGGAGTTGGATTAGATAAATTATTAAATAAATTGAAAACAATTCATGATGTAATCATGAATCAGGTCAGAACGTATACAAATATGTATCGTTAAGGAAGCAAAATGTGAAAAAAGCGAATTAATATACCCATAGTCTGACTTTGCTCAAATATGTATTTTTATTATTAAAATATATATGATGTCAAAATTATCAAATAAAAAATAAATCATCATTATAACTGTGATTTTGGAAGCTTTCTAAAGTATCATAACAGAAATTTAAAAATGACCAACATTTTTATTTACTATGTCACCATATAGTGCACTTATATCAACTGAACGCATCGTTATCACTATATTCTGTAAAAATTTGTTCAAGTGATTCATGGTAGTCAAAAATATATTTCGTTGAAATTGCTTTTTCCTTCACTTAATAAAATGATGGTCACAACACTTCATACAACTCTAACGCCCACAAGATGTGGATACAGCCTTTCCAGATAAAACAACTAACTTATTTATACAAAGCAGGTAAAGACTTCAAATATTATTAAAATCAACATATAAGGCAGCTCTCTACTGTAATTTTCATATTTAAAAAAATTATTGCATTTTTTAATCCCTTAAGTGCACTATTGTAAAATTATGCCCCGGAAATATTTCGGGAAATACCAAAAATAAAGCTTCAAAGAGACCGACTACAAAAGACATTATCCTGGAGATTGGACCGTGCTATTAGTTGTCCAGATGGTATTATCCTGGCTAATGGAGCGCAAGACGTTAATGATGAAATAGAATAATATTACTTTGACAGTTCGCCACAGCTCCGCATGCGCTCGCTCCCAGATCATGAACATGGAATCTCGGGTCACGTGAAATGTTCCTCGATATGACGTGAACAGATAAATGTTATGTTCCCTAATGAATGGCAGCTGTAATGCATAGATTTAAACAGTGGAACAGTACTAATGAATAATAAGAAAATTAGCAGCAAACGTTACTACTGTTTTGAATAGATTGTAAGATACAACCAACAGATGAGCATTACTTCTAAAACTTACATTGTATTTACAATGCAACGTACAACGTACAGCCGACCGTTTTAAATTAAAATAGAATGAGCAATCAATCAAAAGTTTATGAAAAAAAAAATAGGAGTAGATAAAAATTCTCCTGCTACATTCGATTTGTCGAACAGCGCCATTTTTGCTCGCTCTATTATAAAATATAAGGAGAAGTCCATAAATTTTGGTTCTTTCTCGTACATGCCTGAAATTAACACACGATTATTATAACGGTAATTTCATTCAATACATTCTTCAATAATTAAATGGCGTTGACTGGCGACTAGAATAGTAACTATGAATAATTTATATTAATAGTGATTATAACGTCCGTGACACATACAAAAGATCCTTACAATCATAGCATTGGCCAATAAAAGTTTTACATAAACATAATCAAGTATGAAATTCATTCACAGTAAAACTACAGTTTATTCGATCTCTGAACTTTGAAATAAATGTTGCCCTCTTAATATAATAAATATTTCACATTCAATTTCCATCAAAACAAACAAATAAAAAATAAGAGAGCTAATGAAATCATAAAGCAAAGATTGTCTATGGACACAAACAAGGCTATTCATTCTCCGCAGAATGACATTGCATTATAGGATAATCAATGATAATTATTTTAATTACGCCACCATTGTGAAGTATAATTGACATCAATTAAATTGCATTATATTTTTCTGCGTTCTATGGAACGGTTCTTTTTAAATGAAATCCTCATTAGTGAGGCATTATCGATCTATGTATAACTGGACAAACGCTAGCCAAAGCATGCTTGAAATTACGGCTTAGGTTAGGAAATTAGGTTAGGATAAGTAAAGTAAAGTTAGGTTAGGTTGGATATATTGAATAGAAAAAGAGCGAGAATGATAACAGGGCATTGAATTTGTTGTGGTTATGTGAAATGTCAGATGACAGTAACAACTGCATGATTCCACACTCACAATCGTGAGAGTGGCTGACAACACTAAGATTATTTTAAAGTTTGTAATCACTTTAACCTAAGTTGTGTAAGCGATGTACTCGTTGCCAAGATAAAGTGTCAATTTGTCCTCTCGAATATACTGTAACTGGCTAAAGTGTGCAATGTAAACATTGACTTAATGCAGGGATGGCGAACCTTTTTCGCAAGTGGGTGAAATTTGATTTAAAAAAAAAAAAAAAATCATGTCGCGGGTCACATAGATTGAATAATTAAGGCTTTAAATAATAAATTCTAAATCTAAGTCATTTCTAAAAGTTCAAGCGGGTCAGATAATTTCTCACGCGGTTCACCGTGTGATCCGCGGGTCCCTGGTTCGCCATGCCTGACTTAGTGCACACGCTAACTATAATATATCGAATTAAGAAATGCAAAAAGACGTATTCCACAGTTTTTTGAAAGAAAAGAGAATGAATCGTGATATACTCGTAGAAACTCTGGGAAATTTTTCGCATTCTTGAGTACAAACACCCAAGTCTTGGTCAATCGCTCTTGAGACAATCCTAGTACACAACTGAATAACTCATAAAGTTCGTTACGCCACGGGAAACGTCTGTTGGACATATATGTACAGCAATGGCGGGTGGTGGAGGAAATTACTTAGTATTTTTAAAATACTTTTTTTCGAGAACCATAATCTATAGAACTTAATTCACATTGTATCAAAAGGATGCAAGCTGTAAATGCCGAATAAGTTTCTTAATTTAGCTTTTAAAAACATGAAAAAAGAAGGGCATGTGGAATTTGCAATCAGGAAAAAAAATGTACAAAGTTGTTTCTTAAGCATCGTATTAAATTAATATTTGATTGAATAAATATACATCAATTTATTAGTCATTGTGCATTTCAAAGCTGTGTATATTTAATATTTTGATTTTGACCCAAAATCACCAAAAAACGTTTTTTGCCTCCTGTTAAATTTGTTCTGTGTGGGTTTTGTTACGACCTTTTGCCTTTCTGCAGACGAATACATATCAAAGTAATTCGTACAAATCAAATGTTCCAGATATTTGCTGTTTTACCGAGAAAATAACATAGAACATTTATTTATCCCGAATATGGGTTATCACAATTCACAACGCAACGTAATATGTATAATGAAGATTTATGTTCACAGAATATTTGAAATAACTATTACGTAAATAACGTTACAAGAAATGTTTATTTATTATAATTTGAATTGTTTTTAACTAGATTTGTAATCATTTCAGCTACCGAAGTGGAGCATGATAATGTTTTATTAAATGAAAATTTTATATGTCATATCTTTTCATGGGTGCGAAGTCGTGAATCATCCAACACATGACTACATACATGTTTATACATCCAATACATGACCTTCCAAAACAACTATTAATAAGAACGATGACTACTCCCATAATTTAGCCAAATCTAATTGTTTCAGAAAGTCAAGTTCTTGGAATATCTATCTTCTGTATAGATTATTTTGTGATATACTTAGCCTCAAAGAAGAAATCGTCGTAAAATTAGCGAACCTGTCAATTTTTATTTGATTATGGATTACATAAATATAAATATATCAAAAATATATCTGACATACTTACTGAATTCGAGTCGAATGGTGAATATCGTAATAAAAAATATGTGAAAATCTATAGCCAATAAAAGCTCTCACGAAAAAAATAAGGGAAGGTTTTAATTGAAAACCACACACTTGTCTGTTCTAGACATGTTCTATTTTGAGATTGGTTCATTTCCGCTAATTCGAGAATGTACGAACCATTGATAGTGACGTCAAGCAGCTGCAAACATAATTTGTACGAGTTAAACAACTCAAATGGGTTAAAAAACATTTAGGTGAACTTCTATAGTTTATATATTATTATACTACGCATAAGCTAATATTATATTACATCTTTCAAGTCCATACGAACTTTCATTATAGTAAATTTCTGACAAAAATAGACATGCGATAACTATTACCTCGATTGAATGAACTAGTGTCTATTAAGGTATACAACCCCGGACACTTTGTGTGATCCCGGGATTTCGAGATTCAAAATTTTTCGGATCCCGAAATTGATCATACACCACAAAATCGTGTTACAATTCTTTAAGATTCTTGAATAATTTCGGGATTCATAATTATTTAAGATGTATGTTTTCGGGATTCCGGGATTAACCACTGGAAAAAATATTGAGAGATTTTAAAGATATCTACAAAAGATAGTGAAACATTTGTTTTATTAGGTCACTGACCAATTTTAAAAACCTGAAAATTTATGGATTTCCCATAATGAATAAATATGAGAGTATTTTTAAGCTCCATCCTTTCAAAACTTTACGACTGGAAGTGACCAGCGCAAAAAAATGCGGGATTTAACGATTTTTTTACTTGTTATCATTAATCTCGAAATTACGGGATTTTGAGATCCGGGATTCCGGGATTGGAGACCTTTGTGTCTATATCTGAGCATAACTTAGTATCCTACCAAGCGGCGACACCACAGGATTAAAATGTGTCAAATCAGTTTTTTTCTACTGAAATAAACTTAGTTCATATTTTTAGTCGATATGTTCACAATAACGAAATATTTGCATAGGTTCCACGGACACTTCAATCCTACGCCACCCTACCCGCATTATTGCACACTTGTATTAGATATAATATCTTCATCAACTGAGACGTTTTAAAAATACTAGAGTACACCATTTTATCAATTTGACATTTGTGAAATTCATCTAACAATTTTCCTCTTCAATATATGTCAATGACACCGAAACATTTTTCCCTCACCTTTATTTTATTTTCTCAACGGAACGGTAGACAGGTTTGAGAAACACTGCTCTCTACTAAAGAATATTAAGTATTCCCATTATATGAAGTGCATCAATTAGGAAAGCTATTGAATAGTATAACATGTCTATATAAGGTTCCTTCCACTTCACTTGAATTCAGTTCACTGCTCACAAAGGATGGAGAGATGGAGTACTCAAGTCAAGACTTGACGTCAGCTGTTGGTGGAAATCACACGCGAACCTGCCAGTACCAAATTATCGTTTTACCAACGATTGCCAATATACGATGGCTGTTTTCAATATCAAGAAATTACAGGCATAAGAAATTCGTTTGTTAAATATCTATCGTTATTTATTTATGAAAAGATTTGTAAAAGTCAAAGTTTTAATATAGCGTATGTATTTTATACGAGTAATAAAAATAAATATTCAATACTTGAACAACCTCATTATTCCAGTTTTCCAAATTTGTGTAGATATTGAGTCTAGACCAGTGGTGGGAACCTGCGGCCTTTTGGCTACTGTGATGCGACCTTTTGACTTGTGGATTTTTTTTGCGTTGATTTTGCTTTTGCCAAATTGCGTTTTGACTAATTTACATTGTGAATTATACATATTAAGTGTATGCGGGGAGGGGTGTCAACGTTTTCTTTACTGCGGCCTTATTTTGAATCAGATAAATGAAAAGGTTCCCCACCCTGCTCTAGACACTAATTAATGGAGGGCTCTTATACTTAACGTGACTTTTGTTTTTATGTTTAGTATAACTTAAAAGTAATAAATGCACCTATGTACATATTGGTATATTCGATAGTTTATGACTTATTAAACCAATCAAAATGATGCGTTAGAAAATAGATATTTTGAACCAAGTTGTTAAAATTAATGCAAACTCGTCAATTAGCATGTTGTAAGGCATATTAAATTAATTATAATCAATGAAATACGTATAACGGAGTGGGCAAGATTATTCAAACATAAAAAAATATAAGAATAAAACACAATTCTTTTAAAAGTGGACGTTTGATAGATCGACTACAGCAACAGTAAAATATAGCCGCAATTAATTCATTTAAGTGTTACTAACCGAAAAAACCAAATAAAAAAATTGTGTTGAGTATTAGAGATTAGGACCTCCAATCCCGGGATCCCGTCCAATTTTGTGATCCTGAAGTTCTGGGATTGTGATAGTACTAATCACGGGATTTCGGTATTAAGAAAGTTAGAGAAAATTGTGCGGGGGCTAAATAAAAGGTACCAAATTTGGGTTTATTTTGACAATTCGTTTCATTTTAGGAAATTCGTAAATTCTTGGAATTTTGTATTTCAAATTCTGGAAAGAAAGAGTTAAAGAAAAAAAATGTCTCGCGTCGTTTCATTTCTTTCAAAATCGCCGAGCAAAAATTTTTCAATCCCGAATTTATACACAATTTTATGTTGAATGTTCAATCCCGGGATTGGACAAACTATCAATCCCGAAACCCCGGGATCACGAAAAACGTCCGGGATTGGATGCCTTAAAAGAGATCCTTCCTTTAGCAGTGTCTAAATACTAAAAAAATTAGAATAACCCCGCACATTGTTAAAGCGGTACTATTCTACATGACGTTGAACTGTGAACACCCTTCGATGAGCAATGAATGGGAGAAATTATTAAAGTACATATGTTCGATCCACGATCATATCGATCGGTCACGCCGATTTGGTGACCACAGGGGTACATTAAATTGCTTATAATGACTTTGCGGAAACAGAGAGCGAGTAGATAGATCTCAACAAGATTTTGACAATTGAAGATACGAAACATTTGTGGTACAAAGCTAATTTATTACTGATTTTGATTGCGTGTGTTTCCATCATTATCATGTTAATAGCTGCCTCCGACAACTCTCTCCATTTCTTTTCGTCCAATATAGGCATCTTCCAACTCGACGCCAGAAGCAAACGGTAGGCATTCCATGGAAGCGTTTCTTATGTTGATATTTTTGTTCTATGGATCTTTATTAACATTACTCGTAATTTATTTTCAAACGAACTTCATTTATTGTTAGAAATTTCTACTATTGTTTACGATGTTAAACCCCAAGAATAAATCCCCACTAATAAAAGTCATTACGACAAATACCGCTAGCTTAAGCTCGGAGTCAACAGGTAGCTAATTATTAAATAAAACAATCGCTCTACTATCACGAAAACGTTTATTTAAGGAACTTGCAATCACCGAATTAATTACATAAAATATCTAAAAAACAAAATTTTGAATTATTACAATACACAATAACTATTATACAAACTAGCTTGCTCACACGATTTTATAAATGTAAAAAAAAATTGATGTTAAACTCTGGGCAGAGAACAAAATGGAATTTAATTTTCGGCGAAATGGAAAAATATTATTTCTTTCATCTCGGAAAACAAAACCACAAAAGAAAAAGATCTGCAAGTGAATTTACAACTAAATGTCTCTGGAAGTATCCTCCAGAAGCCGGGAAGTATCCCACACACAAGTCATGTGCGGTTCGATTCCCAAATAGCAAGAAAGAAACAAACAAAAGTCACATCGGTATCGAAAAACAATGTTGCCATTTAAGGTCATTAACAATTAATAATTGATATTACGGGTTACCTGATAACAAAATTCAAACAAAATTAATTTAGCTATACCTTTATTTTTTAAATCCTGCCAGTTTTCATCACAAAAGTGTTAGTGGAAGCGGGTGCCAATAAACCCTACAGTGTCAATATATTAAACATTTCTCAAACTCAAATAAAAATTTAAACTTTTACGCAATACCAACTCGCAATGAAAAGATATGACAGAAAAACGGATCGGTGACTAAATAGAACGGTAGAAAAATAAAGCACATTATTGTTGTCGTATTTGTGTATGAATTAAATACACATACAAAAATTTAATTCATAAAAAGATACGACTAAAATATTATGTGTTTTATTTTACCCCTGTTCTGGATTATCGCTGTTCTCAGTGGCGGTTACCCTATAAGCGAACGTGGCGAGTTTGGGGCCTCCAAATCCGAGGGGCATTAAAAATGACTTATTATAAATTTTGTTATTCAAAAAACAGGGCCTCCAAATTTAATTGCGCCTGGGGTCTCCCTTGTGACTTATCCGCCACTGGCTGTTCTGTATTATCATGTTATAGTTTAATACTTTTTGTTTTATCATGGTTTTCTTCAACTATATAAGGGTGGCAGTATTCAAAATCTGAACGACTGTCAGGAATTGAAACTAAACATTACGGTTCCTCAGTGAAGTAGAGTTTAAAGACTGGCATATTTATATCTAGATTAAACTCAATTTCATATTGAGTAAAATTAGAATTTTTATTTTCTTTTTATCGGGTCTTTGTGTCGTCATTAAATACATTTAATGAATCTGAGCCACAGTTTGGTAAATCCAGTGGTAGGCCGTCAAACGAGGCGGAATTTGCGAATGGGCTTTGTTCGTTGAGCGGATTAAAAGAAAGAAAACACAACCGTCCATCTTGTCTCGTCTTCGCTTGTCGGCAAATTGGAGCTAATTGGAACTGTGATATTCACCGTGCAGTGGCGGCGAGTGGGATTTCCCACGATTGCACTCATATCATACTAACAGCACCGAAATTAAATAGTGCATTTTATTGTTTCAACCCATTTATAACAGCGAACAAATTCCGAGATAAGTGCGTAATCAAGCAGAGTGGCCATTGAATAGCGTGGCTAGTTCGTTTTGCTTCAGGTTTATCTAAACTAGTATGTAAAGTACCTAGTAAAATTCTGTGGGGTATTACTATTTTCTATCACCTATGATGGAACATATGAATCATTATAAATGACGAAAAACTACTGTGCATGTACGTAACATTAAATGTATTATATGTAATTTGTATCATTGTCTGTAAATGAAATAGCAAATTATAATCATTTAATTTGTATGCAGATAACGTGTATCAAAAGTTTGAAGAATGTTTGAAACTTAGTTCTCAAACTTTTTTTTTGCAAATGACTCCAATTTTCGAAATGATTTCCTCAGCATGAAATTTGAGGCTCTCACCCGCCTTACTAGATAGGATTTAGGCTAATGAAAAAAATAGCGTTCATGGTCATTATTTTCATAAAAAATCGACTAGAATTGTTTTTTCAACTCAATGATTTAATGTTTACAATTTTTCTATCCATATATCATTCAAATATAATAGATTTCCGTTAGTAATGCTCGAAAAAAATATAATTATAAAAACTACGATCTTCGTACCTATAGCAGAATCTAATTTAAAAATCTCATTAAAATAATATAATTGTCGTCACGGTTCCTCTATAATGATAATAATATAATCACGTTAAAATGTGTGATAAATTATTTTTAAAAAAGCACAATTAATGCGTCACTGAAAACCAATTACCCCCTTGAACGCAAGGGGTTAAATTCTGAATGTGCTTTTCAAATCTTATCAGTTCAAAATAACAAACGTACATTGTACATACAAGTGCACTGTGGGACAAATAATTGTTCTGTCTCTTCATAAAACTTACGTTTGATTTATTAAGCCCCTAATTGCCATAATGTTTCGTATGTCGCTGCTGATTAATATGAAGATTTACTTACTTCGTGTTCACATTTTGATAATAATATTACTGAATTTCAACTCAAATCTATATATTAATAGCCGATAAAATAAGTTTTCACTTTTCACTTTTCACAAATGTGTGCGTACTGATGTCCACTTCGCCCAATGATAGCGATTTATTTTGAACATATTTTGAACATCACATTTTTCGGCCAATTGGAATGGACGTCTTTTTATATTCAAAATTCAAATTTCCTGGCTTAGAACTAAAGCATCGTAATTAATATTGAGAGAACTTTATTTCAAAATTTGCATGGCTACGAAGTTTTTTAAATAATCAAATGAACTGATTCGATTTTTTAAAGCTATAATTATAGGGCTAGGAGCTGATTTGACAGATTTTGTTCAGTGTCATCCATCTTCTATATGATTGTCACCGATTTCCCCTCCCCCTCCTCATCCCCAGCCCGACTGTCGACATTTTTTTTATTCATACTAGAAGTATTTTTTCATTACGCTGAAGAAGCACATAGTTTTAAATGTGAAAAAACGCTAAACTTTATTTCACATTTTATTTCTGCCGCGGGTCGGATTCGAAACGTGGAACTTTGCAATATGAACGGAACGTCTTACCGCTGAGGTAAAGGGCAAACTTTCAGGTGCGACAAAATTAGATTATATATATTAAGCATTCGAAAAAAGAACTATTTCAAACTTGACTTTGATTGTTTGTTTGTATTGAAAATTCAAAAATAGAATATGTCAAATACTTAGTGTGGCCAATTCAAAAAAAATGATTCCAAGATATTTTTCTTTTTCTACGAAATATATTTGTTTGCACACTTGAAACCTTTGCAGGGCTGTCGATATATGCGCCGAGGTCGATTTATGGTACTACGAAAAATGATTGTTAGCAATCTTGAACATTATTCCAAAGATTTAATAATTTACGAAAAATGGTTGTTAGCAAACTTAAACATTATTCCAAGATATAATAATTTACGAAATTTCTGCTACCACGAAAAATGGTTGTTAGCAAACTTCAACATTATTCCAAAGATTTAATAATTTACGAAATTTCTGCTACTACGAAAAATGGTTGTTAGCAAACTTAAACATTATTCCAAAATATAATAATTTACGATATTTCTGCTACTACGAAAAATGATTGTTAGCAAACTTGAACATTATTCCAAATATTAAATAATTTACGAAATTTCTGCTACTACGAAAAATGATTGTTAGCAAACTTGGACATTATTCCAAATATTAAATAATTTACGAAATTTCTGCTCCTACGAAAAATGGTTGTTAGCAAACTTGAACATTATTTCGAAAATTAAATAATTTACGAAATTTCTGCTCCTACGAAAAATGGTTGTTAGCAAAGTTGAACATTATTCCAAATATTAAATCATTTACGAAATTTCTGCTCCTCCGAAAAATGGTTGTTGGCAAACTTGAACATTATTCCAAATATTAAATAATTTACGAAATTTCTGCTCCTACGAAAAATGGTTGTTAGCAAACTTGAACATTATTCCAAATATTAAATAATTTACGAAATTTCTGCTCCTACGAAAAATGGTTGTTAGCAAACTTAAACATTATTTCAAAAATTAAATAATTTACGAAATTTCTGCTACTACGAAAAATGGTTGTTAGCAAACTTGAACATTATTTCAAAAATTAAATAATTAACGAAATTTCTGCTACTACGAAAAATGGTTGTTAGCAAACTTGAACATTATTCCAAAATATAATAATTTACGATATTTCTGCTACTACGAAAAATGATTGTTAGCAAACTTGAACATTATTCCAAATATTAAATAATTAACGAAATTTCTGCTACTACGAAAAATGGTTGTTAGCAAACTTGAACATTATTCTAAATATTAAATAATTTACGAAATTTCTGCTCCTACGAAAAATGGTTGTTAGCAAACTTGAACATTATTCCAAATATTAAATAATTTACTAAATTTCTGCTCCTACGAAAAATGGTTGTTAGCAAACTTGAACTTTATTCCGAAAATTCAATAATTTACGATATTTCGGCTATTACGAAAAATGGTTGTTAGCAAACTTAAACTTTATTCCAAAAATTCAATAATTTACGATATTTCGGCTACTACGAAAAATGGTTGTTAGCAAACTTGAACATTATTTCAAAAATTAAATAATTTACGAAATTTCTGCTCCTACGAAAAATGGTTGTTAGCAAACTTGAACATTATTCCAAATATTAAATCATTTACGAAATTTCTGCTCCTACGAAAAATGGTTGTTAGCAAACTTCAACATTATTCCAAAGATTTAATAATTTACGAAATTTCTGCTACTACGAAAAATGGTTGTTAGCAAACTTAAACATTATTCCAAAATATAATAATTTACGATATTTCTGCTACTACGAAAAATGATTGTTAGCAAACTTGAACATTATTCCAAATATTAAATCATTTACGAAATTTCTGCTCCTCCGAAAAATGGTTGTTAGCAAACTTGAACATTATTTCAAAAATTCAATAATTTACGATATTTCGGCTATTACGAAAAATGGTTGTTAGCAAACTTAAACTTTATTCCAAAAATTCAATAATTTACGATATTTCTGCTCCTACGAAAAATGGTTGTTAGCAAACTTGAACATTATTCCAAATATTAAATCATTTACGAAATTTCTGCTCCTACGAAAAATGGTTGTTAGCAAACTTGAACATTATTCCAAATATTAAATAATTTACGAAATTTCTGCTACTACGAAAAATGATTGTTAGCAAACTTGGACATTATTCCAAATATTAAATAATTTACGAAATTTCTGCTCCTACGAAAAATGGTTGTTAGCAAACTTGAACATTATTTCGAAAATTAAATAATTTACGAAATTTCTGCTCCTACGAAAAATGGTTGTTAGCAAAGTTGAACATTATTCCAAATATTAAATCATTTACGAAATTTCTGCTCCTCCGAAAAATGGTTGTTGGCAAACTTGAACATTATTCCAAATATTAAATAATTTACGAAATTTCTGCTCCTACGAAAAATGGTTGTTAGCAAACTTGAACATTATTCCAAATATTAAATAATTTACGAAATTTCTGCTCCTACGAAAAATGGTTGTTAGCAAACTTAAACATTATTTCAAAAATTAAATAATTTACGAAATTTCTGCTACTACGAAAAATGGTTGTTAGCAAACTTGAACATTATTTCAAAAATTAAATAATTAACGAAATTTCTGCTACTACGAAAAATGGTTGTTAGCAAACTTGAACATTATTCCAAAATATAATAATTTACGATATTTCTGCTACTACGAAAAATGATTGTTAGCAAACTTGAACATTATTCCAAATATTAAATAATTAACGAAATTTCTGCTACTACGAAAAATGGTTGTTAGCAAACTTGAACATTATTCTAAATATTAAATAATTTACGAAATTTCTGCTCCTACGAAAAATGGTTGTTAGCAAACTTGAACATTATTCCAAATATTAAATAATTTACTAAATTTCTGCTCCTACGAAAAATGGTTGTTAGCAAACTTGAACTTTATTCCGAAAATTCAATAATTTACGATATTTCGGCTATTACGAAAAATGGTTGTTAGCAAACTTAAACTTTATTCCAAAAATTCAATAATTTACGATATTTCGGCTACTACGAAAAATGGTTGTTAGCAAACTTGAACATTATTTCAAAAATTAAATAATTTACGAAATTTCTGCTCCTACGAAAAATGGTTGTTAGCAAACTTGAACATTATTCCAAATATTAAATCATTTACGAAATTTCTGCTCCTACGAAAAATGGTTGTTAGCAAACTTCAACATTATTCCAAAGATTTAATAATTTACGAAATTTCTGCTACTACGAAAAATGGTTGTTAGCAAACTTAAACATTATTCCAAAATATAATAATTTACGATATTTCTGCTTCTACGAAAAATGATTGTTAGCAAACTTGAACATTATTCCAAATATTAAATAATTTACGAAATTTCTGCTACTACGAAAAATGATTGTTAGCAAACTTGGACATTATTCCAAATATTAAATAATTTACGAAATTTCTGCTCCTACGAAAAATGGTTGTTAGCAAACTTGAACATTATTTCAAAAATTAAATAATTTACGAAATTTCTGCTCCTACGAAAAATGGTTGTTAGCAAAGTTGAACATTATTCCAAATATTAAATCATTTACGAAATTTCTGCTCCTCCGAAAAATGGTTGTTAGCAAACTTGAACATTATTCCAAATATTAAATAATTTACGAAATTTCTGCTCCTACGAAAAATGGTTGTTAGCAAACTTGAACATTATTCCAAATATTAAATAATTTACGAAATTTCTGCTCCTACGAAAAATGGTTGTTAGCAAACTTAAACATTATTTCAAAAATTAAATAATTTACGAAATTTCTGCTACTACGAAAAATGGTTGTTAGCAAACTTGAACATTATTTCAAAAATTAAATAATTAACGAAATTTCTGCTACTACGAAAAATGGTTGTTAGCAAACTTGAACATTATTCTAAATATTAAATAATTTACGAAATTTCTGCTCCTACGAAAAATGGTTGTTAGCAAACTTGAACATTATTCCAAATATTAAATAATTTACTAAATTTCTGCTCCTACGAAAAATGGTTGTTAGCAAACTTGAACTTTATTCCGAAAATTCAATAATTTACGATATTTCGGCTATTACGAAAAATGGTTGTTAGCAAACTTAAACTTTATTCCAAAAATTCAATAATTTACGATATTTCTGCTCCTACGAAAAATGGTTGTTAGCAAACTTGAACATTATTCCAAATATTAAATCATTTACGAAATTTCTGCTCCTACGAAAAATGGTTGTTAGCAAACTTGAACATTATTCCAAATATTAAATAATTTACGAAATTTCTGCTCCTACGAAAAATGGTTGTTAGCAAACTTGAACATTATTCCAAATATTAAATAATTTACGAAATTTCTGCTCCTACGAAAAATGGTTGTTAGCAAACTTAAACATTATTTCAAAAATTAAATAATTTACGAAATTTCTGCTACTACGAAAAATGGTTGTTAGCAAACTTGAACATTATTTCAAAAATTAAATAATTAACGAAATTTCTGCTACTACGAAAAATGGTTGTTAGCAAACTTGAACATTATTCTAAATATTAAATAATTTACGAAATTTCTGCTCCTACGAAAAATGGTTGTTAGCAAACTTGAACATTATTCCAAATATTAAATAATTTACTAAATTTCTGCTCCTACGAAAAATGGTTGTTAGCAAACTTGAACTTTATTCCGAAAATTCAATAATTTACGATATTTCGGCTATTACGAAAAATGGTTGTTAGCAAACTTAAACTTTATTCCAAAAATTCAATAATTTACGATATTTCTGCTCCTACGAAAAATGGTTGTTAGCAAACTTGAACATTATTCCAAATATTAAATCATTTACGAAATTTCTGCTCCTACGAAAAATGGTTGTTAGCAAACTTGAACATTATTCCAAATATTAAATAATTTACTAAATTTCTGCTCCTACGAAAAATGGTTGTTAGCAAACTTGAACTTTATTCCGAAAATTCAATAATTTACGATATTTCGGCTATTACGAAAAATGGTTGTTAGCAAACTTAAACTTTATTCCAAAAATTCAATAATTTACGATATTTCTGCTCCTACGAAAAATGGTTGTTAGCAAACTTGAACATTATTCCAAATATTAAATCATTTACGAAATTTCTGCTCCTACGAAAAATGGTTGTTAGCAAACTTGAACATTATTCCAAATATTAAATAATTTACGAAATTTCTGCTCCTACGAAAAATGGTTGTTAGCAAACTTGAACATTATTCCAAATATTAAATAATTTACGAAATTTCTGCTCCTACGAAAAATGGTTGTTAGCAAACTTAAACATTATTTCAAAAATTAAATAATTTACGAAATTTCTGCTACTACGAAAAATGGTTGTTAGCAAACTTGAACATTATTTCAAAAATTAAATAATTAACGAAATTTCTGCTACTACGAAAAATGGTTGTTAGCAAACTTGAACATTATTCCAAATATTAAATAATTTACGAAATTTCTGCTCCTACGAAAAATGGTTGTTAGCAAACTTAAACATTATTTCAAAAATTAAATAATTTACGAAATTTCTGCTACTACGAAAAATGGTTGTTAGCAAACTTGAACATTATTTCAAAAATTAAATAATTTAAGACATTTCGGCTACTACGAAAAATGGTTGTTAGCAAACTTGAACATTATTTCAAAAATTAAATAATTTAAGACATTTCGGCTACTACGAAAAATGGTTGTTAGCAAACTTAAACATTATTTCAAAAATTAAATAATTTACGAAATTTCTGCTACTACGAAAAATGGTTGTTAGCAAACTTGAACATTATTCCAAAAATTAAATAATTTACGAAATTTCTAATAAAAATAAAATAAATAAAAATAAAATACAATAAAATAAAATAAATTAAAATTAAATTAAATAAAATAAAATAAAATAAAATAAAATAAAATAAAATAAAATAAAATAAAATAAAATAAAATAAAATAAAATAAAATAAAATAAAATAAAATAAAATAAAATAAAATAAAATAAAATAAAATAAAATAAAATAAAATAAAATAAAATAACATAAAATAATATAAAATTAAATTAAATATTAAATACTTTGCAACAAAAATCTCACGTTGCTGGGCAACGGGCTTACAGCTAGTATATATTAAAGCAATAAAATTCAAATGAAAACCAAAAACTATCTCCAGAAATTTACCCATTCTCGTCATATATAATGTGATTTTTGCAGTATATTTTTCGTTATTTATAATATATATCGACTGTGGAAATAAAAAAGGACGTAACCCACAGTTTTTATAAAAAACGTTTTTTTTTCGATAATCACATTGTATCAAACTTGATACACATTCTATCAAAAGGATGTAAGCTGGAAATGCTGAATTGGTATCTAAATTTAGCTTTTAAGTTTGGAAAAAGATGAGATTGTGACAATTGAAACCAAGAAAAAGGACTGAAAAAAACTATTTTTCTAGACAATTTCATTAATTAATATTAGATTATGTCAACTTAACACCAGTTTAGAAGTCTCCGTGCACTTCAAGGTGGTGTATATTTCATAATTTGCATATGGCCCAAAATCAACAAAACACGTTTTTTCTGCCTTCTGTAAAATTTGATATGGGCGAGTTACGTCTTTTTTCCTTTCCACAGTCGATGATTATAAATTTTCTTCAGATTATAAGCACTTCCTTTTTAAAATACAGTTTCATTTTACTTCGTGTTTCATAACCAATCGATAATATCAAAGTTTTTACTGTTTATTGTAATGTATCGTCAAACATGGACAATTTATGATGATGAGGACTTCGAAAGGAAACTTAAATAAATATAATTGAATTAGGTAATTTATTATTTACTTTATTTTCTTAATTTTTCAGCTACCATTAATGCTAGAATCTTAAGACATAACGCTTAAGAGCTGTTCCATAAGAAAAAGTTCATAACAAAATAAACAGGGATTAATTTAATTCGTTCCTACTAATCTAATCTAACTATACAATTCCAACCTTCCAGTGGAGAAGAATTTTTTTACGTTCCCAGAAGCTTAATATTGTTTTTCAACGATTTAATGAAAGTTATAAAATATGTCATAATAAAATTTCTATCAGGTATCCAGAATTTGTTAGAAAGTACCAACCCTATTAAAAAGAGACAATGTGAATAATTTTCCTACAACAATTGCATAAAAACTACAGATCCTTCTCCTTTTACATTTATTTCTGTGTAAAATTCTCAATAGTCAATATCACAAAAGATAATAAATAATATCTGTTGTTCTATTTTCATTTTCTGTAACTAGCGGTGACATCTATGTTTCGTTGTTGTCCTCAACTAATCGATGTGGCGCGAAACTAATTTGACAGGTGAAGGTCATCCATTTTTCAAGCAACTTTTTTTCTAATAAGTGGCGGTCCCCTGCAAAATATTCGATCAAGCGGAAAATTATTTATTTCCAACATTTGTTTTCTGCAATTCAATAACAGAACAATGTATAACAAACGAAACTGCAACAGCATAAGTAATTTAAGTGTGTATGTGTTCGTATAAAAAATCAATCAATTTTTACAATACAGGAAACATGACAAATAACAAATAGTTTTTATTGTTGCTAAAGCTAAAATGTCTCTAGAAGGCGTCGTGAATTGTGATTTTGATTTAGACGAAATAAATGTTTTAATTAAAATCTACAGTAATAAAAACATCATTGTAAATCACTATCTAAAACTGTGAAAAAAAATCAATATAACATTTAAAAACGTAAATAAGAAGCTATCTGCGTGGTCAACGTTGTCGGCTTCGGCTACGGAAGTCACGAGTTCGAATCCCAGTATGGACAGTTTTTATAAATTGATTTTTCAATCGGTTCATGGTCATCTGTTCGAAAGCATGGATGCATGGAATCTCTTAAACTTCCTCTTATCCACCATATCCTTAAAAACGCACCAACCACCAGACCTGTCCTGGTAACTGAGTAACTAACAGTTCTCGTAGAAACACCTCTGTTGAGATAAAGTAAATTAGAAGTACACATACTGCACACTGTGAACGGACATTTAATAAATAAAACACGTAATAAATAAACATGAATACTTTTTCAATATAAAACATTTGTTAATATTTAAAAAGGGTTCTTTCCGGATATCTGGAAGCATTTTTATATTTGTGAACCCAAAAGCAAAAGAAGATAAATTATGAAGACTAAGGGGCCAGAAAATTTATTTGTTAGGTTATGTTAGGTATTGCACTGGTATGTGTTTTCGGTGGCCAGCAAGTTTTCATTGCGACCAAAAGTGCCCCGAATACGTCGCGGTCGTCATCCTCACCATCATTGTGACGTTGCCAGAGTTCTAAATGAAGGCGTGTTGTTTCTCGGTGCCGTATATTACGCCATATAGCAGATCCCTAAACGTCTTCTTTCAACGAGTTGGTCTTGCGCGACACCAAAAAATACTCGTACCTAAGTAAATCTTCATCGATTTTCATCATATCAGCCTTTCAATTGTAAAAAGGATGCAGCTTCTTTTGGGGTCGAAGACAAAGTAAAGAGATTCATTTTTGATTGTCAATTCAAATATTTGTCACGATAAAAAACAAATGAAAGAATTAATTTTAAAATATTATTCAAATACCACCAGATAACAGGAAAGTACCGAAAAAATGTGTGTGCCATTCGGTCCCATAATATGTTACTAAACAATTTAACTTAAGAAAGTAAAAATCAATATAATGTTTGGAAATGCCGCCTCATGTATGGTTGTATTTTTCGAACGGGCAACACTGCTAGAACAAATCTGGAAATGACGTAGTGCTAGATTTAAATAATTCAAATTATTATAGTGTTTGTTCCAAATACATAATTCCATTGTTTTGAATAATGGTACTTTATTTTATTTCGTTGTGTCCATAACGGAAAAGAATAATATTTCATAGACAATGATAACGACCACGAAAAAAGATTTTTTTACATCCGTCTTCGTAAATGCTAGAGCAGATTGTCTTAATGGTGATAATAACTCTGTGCACGGCGCCATGTAAATAAAATTATCGGAGGTTGTAAATCAAGACTTTCATTAAATAATAATAATTAATTTGTTCGACTGGCGTAACTGGAGAGATTGGCATGAATGACAGCGGTATCCCAACACCAGATGCAGTATACATTAGCAAATTAGTGGAATGGAAGTCGGAACAAATAACATCGATCGCAATAAAAAGAATAAAATCGTAGGTGCAGGGTTGTCAGATATTCACGTTAATATACCGGTATTTTATAATATGGCGAAGAAAATTCCATTCTCTATTTAGATGATAAAAAAATGTAAAATGTGTTTCATTGATAAACTGCCAACAATAAATATATCTTTCCGCCAGTCAATCCGTTTATACGTTACTTGTATTTTATAATAGGACCGAAAATCATGCTGTGAATTATTTACGCTAAAAATGTTATGCTTTCTTTTGTGCTTATTGTTCATATTATTCTCTTGTCGTTAAAAGTAGGTATATTAACTATCCAAGCTTCCTAACAAATTAGAACCACCGAATAAAAAAAAATATACGTGCAACACAACTAGCCTCTTCCGAACCTCTAATTCTATCATTATTGCTTCTGAAAAGGGTAGTCGAATGATTTAATTTAACCAATTCTCATATAATCCCGAGTAACTTAAATTTATTGTAATTTTTTACATCTTTTACATTGGCAGTAGAAAGGAGTATTAAAAAAATTAAACACCTGTGTCAAAGCAGTAATAAACATAAATTATCGTTCATTCTTCTGTAATTTCGCTCTTACCACGAAAAATGTGACAAAAAGATTTTTTTTGACAACGGTAACAAATACCAAAATGGCTGCATGTTATTTACAGATTTGACAGAGCACATTAATTATGTTCTTGATTTTTATATTACGATACATAAACCGGTATTCAAATTACTTGACTTTTCATTAAATAAATTCCAACGGATGTCGTATATAATCATCATAATAAAAACAAATACAGTTTTTTTATGTCTTCAATGACTTGCATAATAAAATAAAATATTGAAGTCTTTGACTTATGGTTTAATCTTGAAAGATTATTTGTCGGTAGTCGGTTATTCCCGAACATGTTCGACAGCCCTAGATGTGTGATTTAGCAATTCCTCCCGGAAAAGCGAACACGTGTTTCTATTTACGGACGAGATTCTTCGAAAATTTCTAGCCCAAGAAACTCATGATTTTATAATATTCTTATAAAGATTTTATTATGAAGTATACGAGGCCAAGATTAACGACTACCGTAACCTATAGCATCAAATATAGATAAATTTATAGCGCAATTTCAACGCGTTAAACAGATGTTACAAACTATAAATATGAAAAATAGAACGTACATACAGTTGATAAGATAAATAATACTACATACATTATTCTAAAAGAATAGTATATTATGGTGTGAGCCGTATGATTTTGCAGCGGAGTGATCAAGGGTGGGCTGAAGGGGACTCACAAAGACTTTGCTTTGATAATTGTTGCATATGAGTGATATCAAAATCCGCCCTTTTCTCGGATCACCGTGAAAATCTCTGAGAATAAGCAAACCTCTTATTAGAGTATTGGCGACAAACCAATGCAAATGATCAATGGCTCTATGACTTCCGTTCTGCACGGTTTCGCGGTAGAAAATTCGAATGGACAATTTGATCTTTTGATGTTTCAATCTGTATCTAAAATTATAGATTTCTGTGATACTTTAAATCCTCCACATCCACACCATACCATATCCTTAATTATTTTCTATATTCAGCGAGAGTTCTCGTTAAACAACTTTGGTTGAGATACTTCTGTTGGGATCATGGAACATGGTTAAAAATTTATCCATTTAATGATTTATTACAATTGAGCATATTCAAACTCGAATACAACGAATACCTTATATTTCATCACTTTATCCGTCATTGTATTCCTTGTATTATTAATAAATTCTAATTATCTTGTTTAAAATTAGTTATAAACACGAATTGAAAAAAGGTGAGAATTAGATTGAAATATCGGTGTATTTTTTATAAACTGGCCCGCAGTCTGATGTCGGCAGCCATATATGAATTTAATCCTCATTTCATTTTTGTCTAGTGTGAGTTTTTTAGAATATTCGGTCAATAATAAATGCTTGTACTGATTCACTCCTATACATTAAATATTAATCTTACGTCCTTTGTATATTACATATGCTTGTCTACTAATAATTAAAAATCGAATTGGTTTATATTAATGAATGACTAAAAACCTTTAATTTTCAAAACATCCATTAACCATTTCTTATGAATAATTTTACACTTTGATAGAATAGCTTGAATTTTTTTTTTGTGTATTTTTGAAAAAAAAGTAATTTTTGTTCTCTTAATTTATTTAAGAAAAAAAGTCGATGGCACTTTTTAAAAATATGAACAAACTTCGAATATATGTATATAAATATTTGAGTAGTAAAATGAGGAGCAAACATTCAAAAAGTGATTTGTCACAAATTTTGAAAAGAGTCGTTTAATATCGATTCTGATAGTCCATAATAAAATCTATGAAAAATGTAAATCAAAAAAGGTTTTTTTTTCTATAAATTGAAATCATAATGTTGACACATTCAAGCAAACCGTGATTTCTCCAACACTTAAATTTAAATCATCATTTCTCAAGCTCAGTATTTGTGTGACAAATCACTTTTTGAATGTTTGCTCTTCATATTTGTATGTAAACTTAATCAATAGAATACTTATATAAGCGGAAGGACAATGTTTTATAAATATGAATCACATATTACAAAATTCTTACCTGTATCAGAGGTTCGAGGGTGGTGCATCGAACTGGTACCCTCTTCCTCGTTTTCCTCAGTCCGAAGCAGTTCCACAGACATGGCATGATGGCTTGCGCGGCCCCCCTCCGCCCGATCCGACCCCTGCTTTTCCAAATTGACAAAATTAGTTAATTCATAAATTTTAATAACACGTCTCGAAGCAACATGATCCAATTGGTTGCGAGGGAGGCATGCAAAATATTGGCAATTTCCCCGAAGATTAATAGATTAGCTTGATAAATGACAGTATCAATAAGGTATCTAGGGTAATTGATATTTATACGACAGAATTTTCAATTTGAAATCTGTCAGTATATTAAATGAAAAGTAAGATTGCGTTTCAAAGTTGGAAAACCGTAAAGCAAAAAATACAATTTGACAGATGTAAGTTATTTGTCGTGTTATGTTTCTTGGAATGTCCGTTTTGACTTTTGAAAGCAGTCAGGAAGCAGATTTTTTATTAGAGTGCACCTTATTTCATGATTTTTAAAAAAATATATTTCTAAACTAGGCTTTAAGATAGTTCAGAAAGATGTTAAAATCGTAACGTAACGCGGTGGAACGGCGTTCCGGCACCTTTTTTCTTGACATGTTTAATGTTTAAAATCAATTTTCGCACATTCGTGTCCCAATACTTACAGCATTTTTTTTCAATTGTTTTCAAAATTATTTTTTAAGGCATTGGTGTTTGTGATATGTATAAAATTCCACCCACCCTTCCAATTCTAAAATTAACCAGGAAAAGCAAGAGCGATTAGTTAACCACTAGTCTTGTCTTACCCCTATCCTTGCTTTCTTTGAAAAAAGTTAGGTAGCTAAGTATCAAGCAGTTCTAGTTAAATAACTTTTTTTGAGATACCTCTATTAGGAAGCCATCTGCTCGACTTTGTGTACGGACATGGATTAGAAAAATTCTTTAGTCAAAAGCTTGACAAAAAAGCACTGATTTATATCACGTACAAATTAAAATTCTATATGAAAATGGCAGAAGAAAACTAACAAAAACAATATTCTATTTTATGGATCGAATTGGTGGACAAAAAAAAGATCTAAGTTCTTTTTTCAAACAATAAAAATAATAAAAGCGTATCATTATGATAACTACATACAACAATATTCTTTTCTAATTAAATTGCTAAATGCTGATCCGTATTTAATCCGGAACAATATTTACCGACAAATAAATAAGCCTATTTTCATTACCCGGAACCATCTCGTTAAGATAAATTGAAAAAATGGCAAATTAGTAGCGGCTCGTTTTAATTGGTTCACGAAACATCGTCCGGCATTGGTCAATGGTCATTAACTACATACATTGGTGGTTTTCCAGCGATGAACAAAGGAAAATTATTTTGACAAATGTCGGATTATTTATGGTTTATTTTTGTGTCGAAAACAAATGGAATCGTTGAAAAATTCATAGCTCCGAAAAAAGAAGTTACACCAATGGTAATTGACAATTACTATATTAAATTGAATAGATAATTTAAAATTATTTTTTTGTTACCAACCATGTCCGCTCTCAGTGTGCGGCATATGGACTACCGATGGAGTTATCTCAAAAGAAGTGTTTCTACGACAACTGCTCGTTACTCAGTTGCTCACCTTATCTATTTTTCAAAGAGAGAAGGGAAAGAATGATAGGACTAAGGCAGGACTAGTTGTTAGCTAATCACTCTCACTGCTCCCGTGTTTTTAGGATAGTATGGGTGGAAGATAATTTAAGACATCACATCATCTTTGGATAAAAATTCATAAATTAAATGAAAATCAATTTATAAAAACTGTCGATACTGGGATTCGAACCCGCAACCTCTGTCACCGTAGTCAACGACGTTGACCACTCGACGACACAGCTTATTAAATAATACTATTAGGTAACCCTAAATTAATCATTGTCGAGCAAATGAAGTCCATTTATTTGATGAGTAAAAATCTTAGCTTTATTTTTTGGTTAAAAGAAGCTGGAAAAGAAAATACATTAAATTCAAACGATTCAAATTTAATATTGAAATTCCACCAAGCACCTTCAGTCAAAATCTTAAATGAAATACATTAAAATAAATATTTGACAATAGAAATGGATTTATATTTTACTTGTAATTCTTAGTAAAGCGGCCCCAAGTAACTTGTATCATACTTTTGTGACATTGAGCATTTTTTGTTCGTTTGTTTGTATTTATGGTCACAAGATGCGAAATAGGCACCAAAATGCCGAATTTTTTCGCGGACAATGTTATCATTTGACCCCATTCGTTTTTATTTTTATTATACTATTTCAGCGGAACAAATCCTCGCTTCGGAATGTACACGAAGTGTGTTTTCTTTTCAGCAAGTCAGGCTGTCTATTACAAATTGATGGAAGTTAATTCGATTCGGTCATGTCACTCAATTCGGTTTATTTTCAATTCGTTAAATGTGGATCTGTTTGGAAACTTTTTCTCCATCATCGGTTTTAATTAAATTTAACGATAATATTAGTCTACATTAATGGGATATCTCGTGAAGTCAGATTCAAAATTAATTACGTTTTATTAAAATTACAAATGTCTTTATCTTTTGTTGTAGGGTTCGCAGATTCAAAACTCAGAACGATCAACGATGAATGGACTTTTTCCATTCTGCTGATCTCGGCCCAAAAACGGAACGCAGCTTCAATCATTTAGTCAACCACTAGTCCTGTCTTCCGAAAAGAGATGTTGATTGGCCGAGTCTTTTTACTAGAGCGCTTAACATCCATTTATTTAACGCTCATCATCATTTCTCATAAAACAACTTCTCTTGAGATATGCTCCAATTCTCCGTTAGTCTGGGCGGAATAATATATGTTTGAATCATTTGTGTACATCGTATAATTTCTGTTAATTAAGAGACAGTAGATATATTTTGAAATTGCTGCTTTACGGTTGCGAGTCATGGGACATTACGAAAGAGCAGAGTAACCATATACACACTGTTTTTTTAAAACAAATGCCTGTGGCGAATTCTGACTATGCCAGGAACATGTAGATAAGAGAACAAACTAATCTGCCCCTTATTACGCCAAAAATAAAAGAGCGACGATGGCTTTGGCTCGGACATGTGCTGCGGATGCCACAAAAGAGTCTGAATTCATAATTTTTCTTCTAAAAGTATTTGAAATTAACAAGAAAGTCAATTGAGAAAGCTCCAACAAATTCCACTTTGATACATAATAGAATTCGTCGAAACTCGTTCACGTACACGCGGAATATGTCGACATCCGAAGCAATATTTTAAAAAACTGTTAAAGATCTCTCTGTTGCATCCCCATTGGAAAGCTGGGTCTACACCTTAGGCTTAGTAGAACAAACAATTCATGTCCACGATTTCTCAAAAATTGATCAGAAATATTTAGTTTCACATTCTCAAGAATGGTAGAATTATCGTGTCTCTGTCTTGTTGATTAATGATCGTACATATATTGTGCTACACTTGGAGTATTGTGTCAATCGAATAATAAAAAAAACATTTGTTTATTAACCACTTGAATACCAAGCGGACACCCGTGTCCGGAACATATGCAAGCGAACACGGATGTCCAAGACATTTAAAAAATCAAATACTTGGTATTATAATAGAATATAAGCAATATTTTTATGAATATGTGTAGTTCCATCTATACTGAGTCAATGTACGTTTTTAAAATATCGAATTCGAGTGTATATTAGGCAAAACTATTGTTCTCAAAAAACGCAGTATCTCTGGGACATATTAATGATTTATTTGCGCGGTATTCAAACGGTTAATAAGTTTTTTGCCTTGCCGTTGCAATAATAGTATAAACATATTTTTTGCCACTGTAAAGCTATACCCACGTTAGACGTATTTTAAAATAAAGTAACAGTGTGATTGAAATGTAGTTGAAAACATGTTTTTTGTCGATTGTCGTACTATCGAATTGATACAGCAATGTGTCATACAAATATAACAATGCTGCTACTTTGTGTTGCAGTTATATTTAAGTTTATTCATCACATTAAGGTCCAAAATCTTTCTTTTATTTTATATTCCACCGTTAATTTGTTATAAACGATTTAGCATTTCAACATAGCGAGGCATTGAAAACATATACTATCGCAAACTGTTAACATTCCAGCAACTACGCTAAAATACTATAAACTAACATCGAATAACAGAATTTCAGACGAAAACATGCACACGATAGAAGTTTGTAACTTTACTACCTAAACAAATACCAGGAAAGAGCTCAAATTGTTTGAGAAATAATGCCCCACTCTGTATTCCAGAGGTCGTCAATATATACTTGCAAACCCAATGAGAAAACCGATCGATGCACATATTACACCAATATTATTTTAACCAGTGTTTCCCAAACTTTCATTCATGCGGAGTAATAAAAAATATAACAATCGAATTGCGTTTTTTATTCACGTCAACTTCCAATGTTGAATATATGGCTCCCTGTTGGAGGTTTTCTCACCCATGCCTTTGAACAGAAATCTTTTAAAAACATGTAGTTATTTACACATCGGTCCGTACACCATCGGTTGGGAAGCACTGATTTTATCAATATGATCGATTTCACTCATTTTGTGAGCATTTTCAACAAAAATTAGTGATGCATTGAAAAGGTTCAATTTCCCGTCGCGTATGTGTATCAAATGGTGAATTTATTGAATAACTTCTTTAATCTTGCCATCTTGTCTATTTTGCTATGTTGATGTAAAAGTTTAAAGTTTTTTTAAATATAATTTATGATATAAAACAAAACATTTATATTTCCTTGGTTTACGTTACAAGATTGCGTCTGTTTCATAAGAATTTCGACCAGGCCTGGAGAAACTTTATGGCTGAAGTGCGATATTAAAAATTACATTATAAATAAACGACTACAAAAAAAAACTTATTTCAGACATACATTATTAATGTTATCATTAAAAATGAATTTTGACATATGTGATTCTCTAGTCACTAGTGACTGACATTTTAATGAAACTAATGGGCAGCAAAAAAACTCGTGTCGGGCTGCATTCGGTCCGCTGGCCTTAGTTTTCCCAGCCCTGATCTAGAATATTAATAAATTTGAAAGTAATAATGATGTTTCAACTTTTACTTATTGTCATCATTAATTTTTAGATTCATAAAATTTTGCTAAAATGAATAAACTTAATATTGTCATGATGTTGAATATTGTTCCGTTGGTCAATCTTCTTGCTAACAATAGATTTGTATATTAGTTTATGATCGCTTCTCTTGTTTTGTTTGTACGCTTACATTGCCTTCGATCAGGGATGTCCAAATGAAATTACTTGGTGGGCCAAATAAAGAAATGCATGTTTCTGATGGGCCACACATAAATATTTTAAGCCTTAACAATACTATGATATGTATATAATAATAAACAGACACCTCACAATTAAAATAATTTTATTATTTTATACTCCTTTAACCATTTAATTTTATTATAATATTTTTTAAATGAAATTTGAAAACCTCGGAAGGGCCACAAGAAACCTTCAATAGGGCCACATGTTTGGGCATGCATGCCTTAGATGTTGGCTTATAATAATTTTAATTGTTGTTGATTGCAAGTATTAAAAAAAATACTGTAATCTATAATTTTTTTAGTTTGATAGTATATTTTTTCATTAAAAATAATATGCTAACTTAACATCACATCTTGTTTTAATATAAACATATATGCAAACATATTTTAATTCATGCAAAATAGTGTTATATCTCTTCTGCCAGTTTCGGTCTAAATTTATTCCTCTACTGTGAAAAATAATCTAAACGTATGGTGAATACCGAAACGCATCTAGCAACGGCCTGTTACTGAAATATCGATGTAACAAAGTTGAATATTTTGTTTTTCTTTTGTAAAATAAACAAATGCATTTCCTTGATATGAAAGCAAAAAACACATCGCTTTAAACATGCATTGGCAGAAAACTGGGTTGTGGCCAATTCACGAAAGAAGATGTAGTAATGCTGATATATTTTAGTTGTATTATTGTTCCTCATATAAGAGTATTCGTAATTTGTTATTTATTTAAAAGTGCAGCTGTTTAATTTCAAATGCTTTTTAATTTAAAAAAAAATATCAGTGACGTTCATTTTGTTATAGGCAGAAATAAATATTAGTATTCGTTAATTCATTCTTTATTTTTTGATACATTCGATATGGGAAAATGTTTTAGTCGATAACTCTTCAATTCAATTTATTAACAAAATCTTCATGTGCAGATTTGACATTTGTATATTAATTAAATAATACTATCCTCAATTCAGAAAAATCCTTTTTGAAACTTTTTAACGTTTTCATTGATAAATACAATCTCTTAAACCTATTGTATACGATGTAAAAGAATCATTTTGACTTTTCAACATAATCACTTTTCATTTGGGCACATTTTTTTAGAAAGAATGATTATTATTTCTACACCGCTGAAAAAAATACTAATTTTTTGAAAAATTGGGCCGGGAACTTTTGAACCTTAGAACAATTCTTCTTTCTGATGAGTCATTAATAATTCGTTTAAATAATTGTCCTTGTTCAATTATATTTTTTCATCAGCTGAAAACGCTTATTCGCTCAGCGAAACTTCAATTAAAAGATTGTTTTTGTGCAATAAGTGATACAAGTAAAACATAGCAAATCAATCATACAGATATACTTATTTTTTCAATAAACATCTTTTACAATATACAGCAACACCTCATTTCCACGCCACTGTTCGCCGAGACTTATATAGGTTAATACATCGTTAAAAACAAAAACCAATTAAGTCTTATGATGCGTGACAAATGAAGAACGGGGAACTTACAAAGTTTTATAATATATTGTTATTGCATAATAATGGAGCAGACATCTACTTAATACGGCCGGGGAGTCAATGGCTTGAAAAAGAAATATTATTTCGGTAATTATAAATATTTTATTATACCAATAATTTCAAGTGTCATTTTTTTAAGACTGGTTCATATCCGATAACTGAGAATCGCTCGTACTCTTGGGCTCAATTTTGGAATATAATTTTATAATACTCGTGTTTCTATCACTTCAAACAGTTTCTAGAAGCATTTTCAGTATTCAAATAAGCATAGAACACCCATACCATATATAATATTATATATGCATATATTAATGTTTTTTTTTAATGTGACATAATGATTAACTGCTTTTGTTTTATTTACATAGGAATTTCAAAAATGGAATGACTCGATACTGTGATTATTGAATCAAAATGAATGTTCAGGGTGAATGTCCGACGATTGAAGAAAACTTCTTATTATAAACAATTAAATTATAAAAATACTATTAACATTTTAAGCATTTCATATAAAGCCGGCTGCTTGGTCGAGTGGTAAACTTCGTAGGCTTCAGTTACGGTTTCGAATCCCAGTACGTATTGATTATCAATTGGTTTATATCTATGCAAAGGTGTGGATGCTTTAATTCTCCCAATCGATTATATCCTAAAAACGGGCATAGCAAGAACGATTAGCTAACCACCAGTCCTATCCTTATATCCCTAACTTTCTTTAAAAAAAAAGAGAGCTTGAGAAATTAAGTAACAAGTAGTTCTCATAGAAACACTTCTGTTTTAATAAACTCCATTAGAATTCCACATGCTCCACATTAGGAGAGAACATGGATCATTAAAAAAAAACAAAAATCATTCTGAATTATGAATTATGAAAACTATCAAAGATAAAGAGATTGAAATAAACAAAAACAAAAAATATAATCGGACAGTTCATTGACTTTATCCAAGAGGAAGTGTATTCCGAAATAAATTCTTTATTGTTTTTACATACGAATTTGTATCGCTTTTTTATCCAGGGTTATGGTGCCGTATATAGCAGAGTCTGAGTCGTCGAAAATCGGGCAATTCCGTCTAGTTTTTTCAATAAATAATTAAGTAATGATTTACTTAAACGATAAAAATAAAACAAAACAAAAATATCATCGATCAAAAGTCTGGACTATCGCAGTGGAGATTTCGAATGCATATTAGGAGAAAAAAAAACAATTTAATTCGAAGTAGAAGACGGAAAATTTAAGCGCCTCCATAGCTCTGGATTTAACAAATGAAAACCAAAACATCTATCTGACTGCCGAAAGAAATATAAATACCAACAAAAAACGTGCCCAGAAAAAAACATCTCTTTGTTTTTTATAGCCGTAAAGAACGTTTCATCATACCCGATGACATTTTCTTTATTCTTAAGTTTTTCTTTCAGAAAAGTTCGGCGTAGGACAGGCTTAAAATTAAGCCCTCATCAATCACATAAACAAGAAAAACATCCAGGTAAGGTACCGTCATTATATTAGATCGTTTCCGCTAAGTAAAATTTCAAATCCAATTTTCAATCGTTTGCAACCAAAAGTTGGCTTCAAATATTGTTCACTGGTTCAATTATGGTTTTTAAGAAAACGGCTAAAATTTAAACGTTGTCATTTCAAAATGCGCTCATAGTTATTTCACTGACGATTGATTGTTTTGTTGTATAGAAAAACCAGGTAATCACTGATATATGTATCCAGTGGCGTAGCTAGAAATTTGGACCCCTCAAACAAACGTCACGCAAGGCCCGAACGAAATTTGTTATATAAGTCATCGAGTTGCAAAAAGCGCTTTTTCAAGTTTTGAGTAAATTGAAAAAAAAAACTACTGTGCATACGTACCTAACATGAAATGTCTTATTTTTTTGCATTGTCTTATATATATTAAAAAAATAATATAATAATTTAATTTCTGTGCAGATAACGTGTTTTAAAATTTTTAAGCCCAAATTTTCAAAACGATTTCTTCATCAGATACGATAGAGTTTGAAGATCTCACTCTTCTTATTAGGTAGAATTTAAGCTTAAAAAAAAAGATAATGTTGACGTGTTATTTTCATAATAAATCGTCCAGAGTGGTTTTTGCAACTCGATGATTCATATTGAGTATGTAAAAATTTGGGCCCCCTTTTTCACTGTGCCCTCAAACATGGCTACGCCACTGGCAATATCGATACCCATCTGTCAGAAGTGCTTAAGCTTGGAAGGGTACAAATCACGACATCAATAATTATTGTCAATCCACTCTTTACTTAAAAAGTAATGTTGAGTGGACGAAGTAGCCAAGACTGATTGATATCTAATCGGTATACTTTTCGTTTTCTGTAATTTGTAAAATTAGCAAGTATGAGCACAAAAACGTTATCTATGCTCTTCAAGAAAAATCCATTAATTAAAAAAATATTATGTACGCACCCTAAAGTTTCATCGCTCAGCCATGTCGGCGGTGTTTAACGCCAATTTAATTTAATATTTATGCAATATTTACGGTTCATTGATCTGATTAAATTGATTTTCCAACATTTTATTCGTTATTCATGTGTAAAAAAACGATAATATCAATATGTTTATCCCCACAGCCACTCTGTACCACCCTTTACGGTATTATCGAACGGAAACTGTGACACATAATGTATTTAATAGACCCTCAACGGCAATACTAGTAATATGAACAGTAAACCACAAAACTTCCAACACAAAGAAAATCTTGACAAAATATTATAACACAATTTTGGCAAACGTGACTGTAAAAAACAAGAAAAACTTTTCTTCCCGGTGTCAAATGTAACATTCACTAAGTGACATTGTCATGAGTTTTGTTGAAAGTTTGTTCGCTGTCGTCATTTATGATACAGTGATTTTCAAAATGTAATATAATATTTTTATATCCATATTTATAAACAACTTTTCAAAATAGTTTCAAAAAGTCTTTTTATTACTTACTAACCGGCTCCCGGAAAGCGTTCCAATGCCACTCAAAGAAAGAAAATGTCTGTGTTTCACTAGTGTTTATTGAAGTGCACGTTTTGTTTTTCTGTCTGTTTAACGTTTGCTGCCGATTGTTTATTGTACGACACACGCGCCACCCACTGTAAGTTAATTGTACTATAACCTTCGCGCAAGTGCAAGCATACATTCTCAATATTAACTGTATGGCATACATACAAACATTGATTTTTATATACAAGACCTATTGTAAGTTAATTTTACTATGGATATATATTTCCCGTAAGTGCAAGTAAGAAGTTTGTCAAAGTTTTATTGCAATCGTATGAGCGGTGTGGCAACGCATATAATACGAACAAACAAACATTCATTTTTATATATTAGATTTATAAACTGTATTACTCATTTATAAAAAAAGAGTGCTTATAATTTCCATTTATCAAAACTTTATCCAAACTGTGAATAGCTACTCAACAACAACTTAACATAAGCTTTGTAACTAACGACTTCAGCTCTGCCTTTCGTTATCTTCGGGCAATATTGATAGTTTTTCAATCCACATCCGCTCCCAATGTGGAACCACCTAATGGAGGTATCTCATGATAAGTTTTTTTCTGCGAGAACTGCTCGTTACTCAAAGTATTTTTTTTCGAAGGAAGTAGCGATAAAAATGAAAGGGCTAAGAGAAGAATAGTGGTTATCTAATCGCACTTACTTCCCGTTACTCTCTACTTCTAAAAAAATCTGTTCGTACTGGGATTTGAGCACGTGATATCCGTCATGGACGTTGACCATTGCACTACGGACATATTAAGTTTGTAAAATTAACATTGAATAAGTTAATATGAAAATCATACTTATTTTGGTGAAACCTTTGCTGCCATACTCATATTTATCAATTGGAATGGATTAGTTGAATGAACGGTTCAATATCATACACAAATTTGACATTTAAATTCTATCAAGCACCCTCAGTCGATATCTTAAATTAAATAATATTTCCGAATTTAACAGTGTTTTACTTTAATGTTTTTTTGCAATATTATTGTCGATTTTAGGTGAAAAACCATTATATCAAACAATAAAAAACTTCCTTGTTACTAATTCCACATTTTTTCAAAACAAATATCAAGTTCGATTTTGCTCGCCTCAAGCATTATCAACTGAACCATCATCAGTTGATAATTTCGCGATGTGCGACAACAATTTTGTCAAGAAATGTGAAATTAGTAAATTTTTTTAATGTGTATATTTTTTTCATTTTTTATATACATTTAACTAAAAAGGTAACAAAACACTACCATTGAAATGTAATGCCCATACATATAATACACAATATTTCAACATGCTTAGTTAGTTGATTGAATTGGCATTTACTTGGTAGAACTCCACTTTAATACGGTAAAAATATCAAAGTATTTAGTTCTATAATGTACAAAAAAAAATTGTAGAACTGTATACTTTGATGTTTTTACCGTATGCCTAGTTGATATTTTTTTAACCTCTGTAATACAATGATGTCATGCAAAGTAATGATTTCACCGATATTATGAATCTGAATAAGAAATATAAACCTTTTCTGAAGATTCGTAGATCAATTACACGTGTTTCGTATTCATAAAAGATATTGCATATAGGTTTGCAGTTATAGTTTTTAATTTGATAGTATTCTGAGTGCGAAGCGAAAAACTGTTTTTAATAAATGCACTTAATTAACTGCTATAATATTTACACTAATCCGGATTAATAAAAGTAATATATATCTCCGAACTATACGAAAACTTTATCGTTTTTTGAATAAGGTTTGTAATACACATTAATCAAATGTCTAAGTAACGTTTAGGCGTATTTAAACATGAACTTTGTTTAATTTACATTCATAACATAGACGAAAAAATTTACAAGGTGAATTTGAATTTATTTATTATATTTAATAGTCACTTTTAAGGTGTTCACTGTCAATACTTGGTGGAATGGCATTATAATAAAAATAATAAAACATTTTTAGTACTTTTTCCACATAAAATTTATTAGATCAGGACCGGTTTCGCTCATCGCGAGCATTATCAAATGCTCTTTGATAAAAAAAAATTGATAATGCTCGCGATGAGCGAAACCGGTCCTGATCTAATAAATTTTATGTGGAAAAAGTACTAAAAATGTTTTATTATTTTTATTATATTTAATAGTAGTTAGTAGGTAGTTACTGACTAACGATGAAAGATGATCTTCACCTGTTTGAGACTCGCCCCCACTCGTAAAAGCACAGGTGAACTTATTACGCGACTGTAAACCAGAAATTCGTGGATTCCGTGGTGATATGCGAATTCATGGCGTGCTGCCGTCGCGGCGCCCGCGGGATCACTGGCTCCAGCAGCCTCCGCCCACTTCCCCGCCTTCGCCCAAACGTCAGACACGACGTCGTCGTCCGCCTTACCTACCCAGCGACGCCAAAAAATAACGCCGATGATCAAGGGGAGTTCTCTAATCACTTCGTTGAGCTGTGTAAAAACGTACAGTATTTGATTCTAAAAAAATATTTACAATCGATTGTTTTCGGATCTTTTACAAAACGAATGATTTTTAACAGCAAATTGTTGGATTTTAAAAAAAGAATATAACGTCTAACTTTCAATACGTCAAATTAATTTATCTCAAATATCATGCTGGAAAAATCTAAATTCGACATCTAACCGGGGAATTAACTAGCATAAAAACCAGGTCTGTGGAGTCGTATAAAAAAAGACGACTCCGACTCCAGCTTTAAAATAAAAAGCGACTCCGAATAACGTTTTAATAATTCCATTTTAACTTATTTATATCGACTGTGGAAAGGAAAAGGGACGTAGCCCACAGCTTTTCAAAACAGCTTTTTTTCGATAATCACAATGTATACAACTTGATACACATTCTATCAAAAGGATGTAAGCTGCAAATGCCGAATTAGTATATAAATTTAACTTATAAGTTTGAAAAAAATTGGACCTGTCAAACTTTCAAACAGTAAAAAATACTATAAAAGGGTTATTCTTAAACAATTTGATACATTATTATAAGGTTACGTCAATTAAACACCGGCTTACAAGTCTTCGTGCACTTCAAGTTTGTGCGTATTACATAATTTGCCTATAGCCCAAAATCATCATAACAGGTTTTTTGCTATTTGGTATGTTTGGGTTACGTCCTTTTTCCTTTCCACAGTCGATATGTATTCCATCAAATCATCTTTAGTCAGCCAAGCCATGCAATGTCAACACTATGGACTATTGTGGTTTGAATACACATATTTTTATGTTTTAAATGTTTCGAGCCGCTCGTTTTTCACGACTCCGACTCCACAGCTCTGATAAAAACTATTATATATAATAAATCATTCTATTAAATAGCTCCGTGCCAATATCAGTTGAAAATGCTTTTGATTCTGATAAATAATTGTGGAAAAAGAGCAAAAGCGTGTTTTGTTATTATTTAATATAATGCCTTTTCGAAAAGTATTGACAGTGAACACCTTGAAAGTGAATAATATAATAATGCAAAAAATAATCAATACTATTTTACTTTTAGAATTTCGACAAAAATCATTACAAAGTTAATTGTCAATCTCGAACACGAATTAATAATTTGTTGTCTCTGTATTATTACAAATTGTTTTATTATTATATTTTTTTATTTTAATTGAATTGAAACGCTGTTCTTAAACTATTATATGTATTATAGTTAAATAAAATGTTTTTAAACTGTTGTTACTTGAAATTTATCCCTGATTAAAAATAGATGCTAAAAACACGTGTCTCTTTTAATCGTCAAAGATCGCGGCTGCTCAAGAAATAATTATTGATCACTATGTATTTTCAGTTTTAATTGTTTTTTTATTATTAGCATAATCTCAAATGTTGAGGCATTTTCTTTATTTTTTGACAGGCACCTCGATTAATATTACGATTATTCAGTAGACACAATTTCAGAAACTTCATTATTATTTTTATTGTTGACATTTTGATTTGAAAATATGAAAATACAGACCACGAGATCGCTGTAGTGAAAAAATACTCGATAAAAAACGGTTGAAAACTCTTCAATATGTACATAATTAATTTACAGTAGGTTATCTACTTACCCGGGTAATGCATTTCGAAGGATTCAGCTTATGTCGAAAAAGTCTAGGAATATTTCAATTTCTATAGATATTTAATGTGTAAATTGTATTTACAATTTCATGTCATGGGATATAACATCATGTTAAAGTAAATAAGATCAAGTATAGAATATCGCCCTATATTTTATTTACTAGGTTTTCAGAGTACACATTTTCCTACATATGTACTTCTTTTTTATTAAGTATATAAAACAAAATAGAAACTAAATGAAGCCAACAGTGAGTGTTACTAACTTTACATACGTCTGTTAATATTATTCAATTATCAAATCTCTTATTTTTATAATAGTATCCGTTTTATTTAATTTATTAAAATATTTATCCAGAGGCGTTTATAGGTCTATTTTTTTCTCATATTAAATAAGTTTATAACAGATAATTGCATCCTGCACCGCTTTAAACACTTTCGTAAATCAATTAGAATCAGGATCTCGTTCTTCTAAGCCACGGGTTCCCAACCTGGGGATCGCCAACTTTTTTTAGATTTTAACAATATAGAAAATCGAGGATTCGAAATTCCCCGTTGAGCTAAAAAAAAAAGCAGTTTCAGAGACAATCCTGGGAAAAAGTATAGCAAATCGAGGATTTCAAATTCCTCGATGAGCTAAAAAAAAAAAAAGGAGTTTCGGAGACAATCCTGGGAAAAAGTAAATCGAGGATTTCAAATTCCTGGGGGGGGGGGCGCTAGTCACATGGCTTTTATAAAAATGGGTCGCCACCCGAAAAAGGTTGGGAACCTATGTTCTTAGCCATACATTCCTCTATCCATCATATTAAAGCATTCTTCCGATTCTTTGGTTTCAAATCCAGTTAAAAAATCTATAGAGAAATGAAACAAACAGACATAATTGATTGTTTTATCACGTAACTACGAAACCGCGTAAGTAGAGGATCTTGATTATTGATATAGACTCGCTGCACAGGGCTTCTATGACTAATAAATATCGGCCAAATAAGAACCTCGATATAAAGGACAGCATTGGAATCATAGAATGTCTGTGTCTCGTATAGGTACATACGTGAGCAATATGGCATAATAAAGCAAACTGATTCGGACATAAAAAAACAAAAAACAAAATAAACAAATGTGATGATTTAGATGAGAACATTAAACTCAAAAAACGCATGAAATTTCGGCTCATAAAACCCATTCATATAACGGACTTCCGCCTTCAACAGATACCCCCTCTCCCGAATTAGTCCATTATAGGTTCCACTGTATTTTATTTGTATAAAAATACTTATTTGGTAATAATCAACATAAACAATAACAGGGAATGTCGACAAGATAAATAAAAGTTATTAATGTCTCATTTTTTAAAAATATCTTCTTTGATTTATTGATTCTTAAAAATGAGTCGGTCACAATTCTTCTTCTATTCTAAGCATTCTGAAAAAAGACGATTGTAATCAGTGGCGGATTAAGCACTTTGGAGGCCCCAGGCGCAATAAATTTTGGAGGCCCTGCTTTTCGAATTACATTAAAGTACTGCAAATCTCTTCGTAGAATAGTAATACATATTTATAACTGAAATAAAAATATAATGGTTAATATAATGTATGCTATCTTTGAGGCCCCCAATATTTGGAGGCCCCAAGCGCGCGCTTCTTGCGCTTATGGGATAATCCGCCACTGATTGTAATTGATCAATAATAAGTCACTATTAACAACGACTACTTTTGTAAAAAAAACAGTTTACTTAGACGCAAGTGTTAAAATAAATTGGGTTATCTATTATTATTTTCTTTGGGAGAAACCAAAGCGAAGTGATGAAAAATGTCACAGATGATCGACGATTCGTGGATGTCAATTTAATCTCGAGCCGGCCTTTGTGTGCGTGAAAACAATATTACATAACGAGAGGTGTTATTTTTGGGGCGAACGTGTCGCCCAATTATTGACCGAAGCCGTTTCGCGGCTCCACTAGACAGCGTTTGGTAACTGGGCTAATTTGAAATGGAGCAAACTAGGTAGGTAATTAGCGCTTCGGGGTGTGCAGAAATTCAGGGAAGAGATAAACAAATGTATTCATATTTACCTGCTTTCATAAATCGTCCCCGCCAGCGCCTCCACTGCACTGATTACTTATGTAGGAATCGTTATTTTGGTTACAAGCATATAATGTCAGCTACTGCAGACTCGTGGTTAAGAGCTTAAGTTAAATTAAGTTACAGATGGTCTGAGCTTAGGTTCCGGCAAATGTCAATACTTTTAATTAAAGATTTTGCACAGTTTCGAGATGTTATTTTAAGCACTAATATTAATTTTAAGTGAGTAAAGGCCGATAAATTTTAAAAAGTTAAGTCGGGTCTTAGCGTTGTTGGCTTCCGTGCCGGATCTCACAGGTTTGAGTCCCAGTACGAATAGCATTTTCGATTTCTTTTCGTGATGTCTAAAAATCCCTTCTCACCTTTCCAATCTTACTTCCTGGGCGTAGTGAGAGCGTTTAGTTAACCACTAGTCCTGTCCTACCCTTATCTTTCTATCACTACTATTATATTTGAAAAAGAGAGGATGAGCGACTGAGTATCAAGAAGTTCTCGTAAAAAAACTTCTGTTAAGATACCTTCATTAGGAAGTCATTTGCTCCACATTGGAAACGGGAATATATTAGACAAAAAGCTTGACAAGGAGTGAGCTCGGGTACTATAAAAAAATCACTCATTGTATATATTGTGAATAAGATTAAAGTGATAAATAAACACAACAAAATCAATTCACACTGACTACAACATAAATGGTAAAAGACTTGTGTATCAATAACGAAATTATTCATAAGCCATCATAGTTTTTGGGCGCGAGTACAGCTTCACAAAAAACATTTAATAATTTAATTTTTAAAAAAAAATAATAGATAGCCCTTGGTAATTTTGCGTGCGGGACAAATTTCCTAGCTACGCCACTAATTCTCGAGTACCTCAATTCAAACGTATTGTTTTTTTACGTGATATTTGAATAAGCAACGATACTATTATTAAAATATACAATTTGACGCGATAGATTTATTTTCTCTCTAGTTTAAATCCTTTTAACTATTTTTGTATTGCGTCGATAGTTTATATTGCCTGCATTCAACGTGTGTTTACAAATCAGTTTAAGTAGACCACTTTTTTAACCCTTCGAGGATTAAAAAGTAAAAGTACCAAGTGAACATAGTCGAAAGATTCATTTATTTTTAATGTCAGATATTTTTATTTGTTACGTAATTCTAGATTATCTACGTCTTCGATCAATAAGTCGACGAAGGGTTGTCTTTACTAGAACCTCTATTCATTTAGCGTAAATTGGCTATGCAAAGTTTATAAGTTGGGTCCGAAGTTCGCATTTCGTAAGTAGTAAGACCAATTTACAAAGTTTAGATTCTGTTTAGTGTTTACACATAATAAGAAGTCTCCTTTGCATTGCAAATGTGCTCGGCCAAGCGATGAAAGGAGCGCCCAAGACAGGTCACGAAAAACTATTATACGTGTACATCTGTAGTATTTCAATTTTGTGTAAGTGTGTCATCCAATAATTTTTAGTTTGCTGATGTACGAAGAAATATTAACCCAGTGCCCACGAACGCACGTCTGCGTAGCTATTACCCGGGCTGTGGAGTCGGATCATTTTATTTTAACTATTTTTTATGTATTCCATTAGATCATCTTTAGTCAGCCAACAAATTATTAAATATATTTATTTGTAAATGGGTCGTAAGATTTTTCAGACTCCAACTCCGGATAAAATCCCCGACTCCGACTCCACAGCCTTGGCTATTTCATGCACACATTCTAAAACATTTTTTTTTAAACCATGCCCGCTCCCAATGTGAAGCATATGGACTCCTAATGGAGTTTATCTCAACAGAAGTGTGTTTCTACGAGAACTGCTTGTTACTCAGTTGCTCAACCTCTCTTTTTCCAAAGAGAGTAGGGATATAAGGATAGGGCTAAGACAGGATTAGTGGTAAGCTAATCGCTCTCGATACGCCCTATTCATAGGATAGGATGGGTGGGAGGGGGGAATTAAAGACATCACAAACATCCATGCCTTTGAACAGAAATTCATAAATCAATTGAAAAATCAATTTATAAAACTGTCCGTACCAGGATTTGAACCCGGGCCCTCCGTAGCCGAAGCCAACAACGTTGACCACTCGACCAAACAGGCGGCTAAAACATTAACTAACGAAAAACACGAAGTATTAGAAAAAAAGTTTTTTGTATAAAAAAATTGCCTTTCTAAGGTTTTAAAAAAATATTTTATTTGAAAGATATACAAATTATAATAGCATGGCAAATAGCGTCGATTTCCCGGAAATTTATTCTGGGGTTGTCTTTACACAGCATTATTAGTTGAGATCCCCTGGCCTAACCTATGGCCCGTAAGAGTTTTTGCAAGGTACAGATAGTCTCCGACTTACGACGATTCGCACTTAGCAATAGCTTAAAAATAGCATTTTTTTTAAATTTGAATTACATCAGGGTGAACCAGTAACAATATTAGTCAAATATAAATTGCTTCAATTGGCTTGTTGATATTTTCCGAAATGCTTTTTATAGCCGACATACCTACTCTTCCCCGAGAGTCTTCGAGAGTATTCACTAACTTTTCTGCTAATTCCAATACAGTAATAAAATATGAATTAAATTATTAAATGAAATATAAATTACAAATTTTACAAAACTATGACAGTAAGAAAATAAAATATTGCAGTAAGATCATATGGTTTATATTTAAATGCACATTTTTGAATGATGTCACACAGTTTGTTTTCTCCTTTATTATGTTGTATTATTACACGGTTCATACTTTAGAAGGCGGAGAACAAAAATAAAAAAATGTGTTTTATCTATTTTTTGTAAAATCGTCACATATATCATATTTGATGGACAGCGACGACATATTTTGTATGATGTTCGACTTACGACCAATTCGACATACGACCAAAGATCAGGAACGTATCTCAGTCGTATGTCAAGGACTACCTTTACTTGCGAAAACACGTAATATCCGTAAGTAATTTGGAAGGTTCACAAATTAAAATGAACATCATAGTTTTGAAATTTTATTAATATTAAATATATTTACAGTGACGACCGCGGGGTAGAACATCGAGAGTGTCGATGACTTCAGGTATCTAGGCGTACATATCACGAGAGATAGCGACCCGCGTAAAGAGCTCAGAATCCGATTGAGGATAGCTGGAGCAACTTTCAATTCACTGCGGAGAGTCTGGGACTCACGGCTGTACTTGGTCAAAACCAAGTATCTCCTGTTCAACGCCTGCATTCTGACAGGGCTGCTTTACGGTTGCCAGTCATTGCACATTACTAAAGCACAGGGTGACCGTATATTGTGCTTTGAAAACAGATGCCTGCGCCGAATACTGGGAGTGCGGTGGTTTGATTTTGTCAGAAACACGGAGATAAGGGAACAGACTAAACCAGTTATTCTTTAAAGGCCGCATTCATTTTTCTGATTGGAAATAAGGCCGCAGTAAACATTGACTAGGGAATCTTTGGCCGGAAACAGGACTTTACGGTCAGTAGATGTCAGTAATTTACGAATTTACATAAATTTACAGAATTACAGAATTGGCCAGAAGGCCGCACCAGAGTAGCAAAAAGGCCGCAGGTTCCTCACGCCTAGAATAAACGTTCGCTTATTACTCCAAACTGAAGAAGCGACGATGGACCTGATTTGGACATATGCCGCGAATGCTTCAAGAAAGTCTGAATTCTGCTTGTCTCTTGTACCAACCGGATGTATTCCCCCGTCGTGGAAGGCCACTTATGACCATCTATAGAATGTACTCGGTGGAGCTACAAGAACGACTTGAACGAGAATCTTGGAAGAACCATGCGGTGGCTATATGCTCCGACTAGGGACTAGGCGGGTATGAAAACAAAAAAAAATACAGTGAAAAGGAAAGCAATTTTTTTTATTTTTTAATACAAATGAAAATTAAAAACCATTACGTTCATAACACTTTTATAGCTATGGTGCTCACCGGTGATCGGCAAGGAAGACCTAGCATTGAATTATTTGTTATGCATTGCAAGCGGGCACGCATAGTGATTTTTTTTTATATCGAGTGAACGAAAAAATAATCAATGTATTTTCATCAAATACTTAAAAACAAAAAATCATTTTTACATTAAATCTGTTTGCGATCAATGTGTATATTTTTTGCACTATGCCTAAATTTACATTGATAAAACCAGGGTTTCTAACCGCTATTTTTTTCGTTCCGGTTCAAGTAAAAACATTTATATCGGTTCGGTTCCAGTTTTCGTTCCGGCAAAAATAACGGTTTTAACTGTTTTCGGTTCCGTTCCGGTTTGAAGCCCTGGATAAAACACTTTCAAGGTAGTAAATTTTTCTATAATATATAATATATTTGAAATAATCAGTTTACATAAAATAATATTCTGAAATGCTTACTCGATTTGATATCATAAATAAATATATTCCTGTGAACAAGACCGTCGTGAACTTAGGGGAGGCAGCCATACAAAATTGTGCAGGGCCTTCGAAAAAAAGGATGTTCCATTTAATTATGAACGACTCTATCAAAAAGCTACTATAATAAAGAGGTTGAAAGGAACTTTAAAAAAAATGAATTAGCATTTTAGCAAAATCAGAATAATTTGTCATTGGAAAAAAATGAATCAATGTTTTATAATCGGTTCTTCAGATTTAATTTATATGTATAATATAATACAGTCAACCCTACTATAGCAATCAGCTCCTCCTCTAAATCAGCTAATTAAAAAAAATCCTCTTATATTGACCTCTTTGTTTTGCCTGTCACAATACGACTAGCGAAGTCAAGGCAACAGCTACTTAAAAGGGTGGATCGAAAAGTTTTTGAAATGGCGGGGTACGGAAAAGGATTACAATTAAAAGTTACTATGACGGCAATGTGAAAATTTTATTTCAAGTACTCCCGCCAGCCCATGTAATTTATCATTTTTTTTTTCTTGAAGCTTTCATTATTCTTACTTCTCTGGAAAGATTTAAGAAGGCCACAATGTTTGTCTCCCGTAGGTCACGCGTTCTCTGGAGAGCACGCGCGAATTTGCGACATTTTAGGTACATTTCGCACGCTATTGAGACGGCAAAAATATGTAAAACAAATTAATTTGTTATGTAATTGTACTGCTAGGTACATAAACATACAAATAATAAAAAAAAAACTAGCATAATAGCATTAAACTATATTTCGGAGAAGGTCCTATAAGTGTCTTATTTTGGTATTTTTTCAATAATTTGCCAGCATTGAGGCAGTACTTCTTAATATTTTATCCAAATAATATTGAAGGTGTATTATCGTATGCTAAAAAGGTATTTTTTGCAAGAACCGCAACATCGGAAATCGAAAAAAAAAATCCATACTAGAGCGATCTACCCTACTACTCTTAGCTGACAAATGTTTTCAATGCACGTATATAAAATAATATATATACAAAAATTCTAATTTGAATTTAACCTTTTGACCGCGGCTCGGATCCAAATCGGTTCAGATTGGGCTGCTATAGCAGTCAACCGCGGTCAAAGGGTTAAAAAGCATTTAAGGGATGACAGCTATACAGGCGCCAACCGCATACGCTATCCGAAACTTCTCTATAGGGGGTTTACTGTATATACTTTCCCGCTAATAAAGGAATTTACTTTTTGAACATTTTACCAAATCATTTAAATGCTTTTTAAATATAATGAAAATTAATGCCTAAGTACTCGCCTGGCATGCGGATGAAAAAGATTAAATCAGTCATTATACCTATCTGTTTACAATAGAATAATTGCATACGATTGTCGAAAACAACAGTAGTAAAAGATTCTCATGATTATAATATGGAATGTAATGAGATAATGAATTTGATTTTGGGTTCAAGACACACATGATTATGAGGCCCTTTAGCTGTAGATAAATATTTTTTGTAAAAAAAACCTTGACTCAGGGTTCTAAGAAATGGAGTCATGTAGAGTGCGGGACCAGATTTGAGGGAAGACACTAAACCCGCCTAGTGTCGGTCCTGCATGTAAAATAAAGAAATGCCCAATTTCCACATTTTTGAAATAATATTTTGATTCATTTAAGCATATTGAACTAACATTTTTTAACAGTGTTATCTCTCTCTGTTGTGCATATTGTTATCGTTGCCTGAGTACTAGAATATCTAATAAAATAGATGTTTTGTTTTTCCTTCAATAATGTTAGTGCAATGGTGGGATGAGTCTTAAAGCGAACAATCTTTTTCTATTTTAGATAAACCACTTAAACACGTCTCAAAATATAGCACATTTCATAGCAATTCAAGAGATTACTAGATTTTTAAGCTCTCGTGTGATGATGTGAACTCCAATGTAGTATCTCAACAGATCTGGCTGTGAACCATCTGTTCAAACTGTCACTTCGGATTAAGTGGGTAGCGAGGTATGAATACATCACCCACACCAATGCCTTTGAATTCAAGCCCGCAACCCTACAGCTGATTCAAAAAAGGCTTCAAAACTCTGACTACTTGATGTAGATTAAATTTCTGTGTTACTTTATAATTATATCTTTTTTTGATTTTTATGAATAAAAATCGGACATAAAACAGTAGTGCATTTAGAGTTAAGAAACTTTAATGAATAGAGGGCAAATAATGTTGAATAAGAAATTTTACCTTTCCATCTACTCTGATCTGTTTCAAATATTGAAGATTTCTTATATGGGAAGTGAGTTTTTAAAGGGACCTATTTCCACATTGATAAAATCAATATACTGCAGTGTCAAAGTTTATTTATGGACCATTTGCAAGACATAAAAAAAAATTGGAATATACCTATTTAAAAAATCACACGTTAAGTATCGATTGTAGAATAAGTAGTACTGCAGTCATCCGTGTACCTGGCACCTTTCAAAAGACGCTTATCAGTAGTTACTGATATTACGTCAGTAGACAGTTTTTGTAGAAAGAAGAAAACACAAGAAGTAATATAGATATTTATATATTTCAAAACTCCAATAATGTACAAAAAATACTATTGTAATTAAATTATTTTTATTATGTACTTATAATGCCTGTCAATTAATTAAATATATATATATATATTTATAATTTTGTTTTGTCGATTTGTGGATGGGAAATCTGCTTATCGTAATTGACAGATTCTTACATAGAATATGCATTAAACAATCTACTAGGAACAATACAGACGGCGCCTCGGAGGTTCAGCCGTTTCATTACAGGTCCTAGATTTGACTCTCGTTTTGGTGATTGTGAAAATGTTTGATATTTTGAAACACTCATCGGAAAATAGTAATGGCAATAGGTTTAATTGGTTGAAAGATTTGTATAAAATTTAGTGGTGATTTTTTTTATTTTCATTTTGTGAATATATTGTTATATATGGTTATTTCAAGAGATTTCCAAGTGTAATTTTGTTCAACAAGCAATTCTATTTAGGGGTGTAAATAAATGAAAGACACGTGTTTCAAAATATGAGCGCATTTTCAGAGAGGTGGCCGTGTCAAAGACTTGAGATCAGACACAGACAGGTGTCAAAAGTCAACGGAGAGCCAAAACCGATGCACACTCCCTCGACCCGGATGATCAATGGATTCTTCCACAACTACCGTAGAAAATACTTGTACTACAATCTAGCCACACGCGGTCATGTACTTTAATATGAAAGGGTTTTGCGTCTTTTATACAAGTATATATTATATCATAATATATATTTCATTTCTTTTACCAAAAATAATAACTATTTTCTTTTACTTTGTTTAATATCAGGGCGGTCGCGTTTTAAAGGCAATCGAGTCGTAATAAAAATATAAAAGATGCGGTCTTTCCCAACCACTCTGCGCCGCCGACTTACATTCCTCCCATCATATATATAAATATATATAAAGGAATAATATTAACAGTTTTCAAACAACCTAGTATCATAATAAAATTAATAATAATAATATTAAACCAACCTTCTCCTTCGATAACAACTTTGGTTGTGTATTCTACACGTAAACAAACATATTTTAAATTCATATATATTTATATATGTACAAATATTATATATATTACTTAAAGAATAAAACAAGGTATCCGACCGTATCATCCTTCTGCATCCAGATCACAAATGGGCTAAATAAATATATACCTTAAGAAGTAACAAAACATCATCCGGAGGGCGCGAGCTCGGGAAGAAGTGTGTAGCGAGACTCGCTCGGAATAACAATATTAAAACAACTGTAAAACTGAACCGCCGTTCGGAGAGAAATCGTCGAGCGCTTACAAAACGTAACCGATCTTAAAAAGCAATCGGTCTATTTGTTTATTTATCATTATCTAAAGCTAAATATATTTGGATCAAAAAACCGTGGCTTAACACTATTTTGTCGATGGGTTTTGATATTTCAAAGGCAACGTTGAATGAATAGAGTAGTCTCGTGAACATTTTGTATAAAAGGAACAGCCAAACTAAATCTACAGGTGAAAGAATACACAGTACTCCTCCGTTCAAAATTCTGGAAGTACTTCTCACTTATCAACTATTAATTTGAATGGAATACCTAGAAATCGATTGAGCAAATGTATTTTCTTTGTTATCACCGCATATCAAATGTCACAGATGCCTTGATTATGTTTATTTTTTCATGAAAATATTCATAACAATAGAAGGCAAATCAAATGATTGGATTCATATTATTAGCCAAACATTCTAATAAATACTTTAAATTTATTTTAGCTCTACGTTATAGTTAGAACATTGAAAACTATAACCTATCATAAACTCAATCTTTCATCATTTTAAGCATATCTTTGATAATTTAAGATCAAGGAGCTTTATGAATGACTGGTTCATTTTAATTTTTATCAGACTTTGGCCGACAGGAAAATAGGTCCTGAATATTACCAATACTATTTTAAAAGACAATATTACGCAGACAAAAATTACAGATGTACGACAAACCCAAAGCTGTCTGTGTGTAAATAAGTGTGCGAGATTAGAATTGTTGAAAAATCAAATTGTGAGAAAAAAAAATACATTGGCATGGCTTTTACTTGACTAGAAGAACAATCATCAATTATTTATGTTATGTACACTATGCAATATTGGGTTTTAATTATATTGAATTACCAGCTAATCATAATGCAAATATCGTATTTAACTTAAGATTGGTTGTTCCCGTTACGCAACTACGATTCGTGTAGAGATTAACTTTTAAATGTCTGCGAGTTTTCTCTCCGACGGACGGCCCGCAAATCACATAAACACATGACATAAAGATAACTTTAAATAGAAATGCAACATTATTCAATCTGAAACTGTCCGGAGCACCATGGTTAAATATATCGTGCGTGGGGGCCCCGACCACCCGGACGGGGGAGCCGCGGCCTCCCGCCTCATCACAATCAATGTCCACTCACTTCTAACGATGATGTCACTTTCTCATAAACTCTTCAAAACATAAGCAAAAATTACACACATACATATATACATTTCGCATACGCACAGTGCATATGACACATATACAATATATATATATTTATAATTTTTCTCTCTTTATTACATTAATATTATCATTGTAAAAAATATTTGTTTTGAATTATATTTATAACGCGTAGACGCGCATCGGAAATCACCCGACTAATAAATGCAAAAAATTTAAAGATTCCACCTATTGTTTCAACTGAAAAAAAAAACAAATATTGAAATGCTCTATCGATAGTTTGGGAAAAGGCATAGTGCACACATTTAAGACTGAAATATATCGAGTTCATTCATTACGGTGATTTCCGTTGCACGACCGCGACCTATTCAGCATACCGTACAAGGTGGCCAAAAAATTCTTTAACATAAAAATCTTTTTTAATTCGTATACATTCTGAAAATAAAGACATTATATCATGCAGACAATTAATTTTTTATTCATTCAGATGGGTAAAAAATAAGAGTGCGCTTCAGATTTATAAAGCGGCCTCAAAGTGCTGCCTATACTTGGGCGAGAGAATTATCATTATAAAATACTATATAAATATATATATTATATATTCCCAATATCGGTTACATTACAAAAGGTCAGGCAATCAGGTAAACTTTTACGGTTGGATTTTTAATGCACTCGTTTGAGGAAGCTATTTTCAATGTATTATTAATTTAAATAGTATCATTACTTACTGTATTTTGTATTCTTGACATAATAATTAATAATATTATCATTTAATTCGATTCAAAATTTACAGGACAATTTATTCATACATCAGAAACGGTCACCCCGTAAGCCTATGATAAATTATAGAATTCTGAATTAATTAACAATCTGAGAAAATGTATCAAACTAGAGAGACCCTATCGTTTCACAATATTATACAAAATATTACAATACAGTATAAAATATTTGCTTTATAATCCATTTAAATGTATGCGGTACAATATATTATACGTCTAGAGGTAAGACAAAGTGGCGAAACCGAATTTCGACAATGAATAAATTGTTTCACAAAGTAAATTCTTCTACTGTGAGGTTGAACATTGCATACAAAGACCGGCATCCTGAACACGACGATTACAAACGTTTTGTCATATTTTCTGCAAATTTTTATCACTTTTGAATCTACACGTAAAAATTAGACAAAATAAACAAATAAAGACAAACCAAAGCGACAATAGTACTTTACAACTAAAACAAACACGTGACGTTTATTTGGAATGCAAACCAATTATTTTTTTACCTTTTTTGCATTTAGAATACTAAAATATTTTACTTTCAATTCGGTAAGTTGTCCATCAAAGAATAATACCGATAAAAATAAGATTACTGTTATCGTGCGCGGGATGCCCGTCTCAGAATGTACCATTCGAATGCGTCGCGTACAAAAAATTTGCATCACAATCGGACGCATCGAATGCACCCACGTTACGATTTAAGTTAGAAGTATTGAGGCCGCGACACGTTACAGCCATGGCCCACCGAGGCTTCAGTAATATAACACCTAATGAGTGAGTTACAGCTGTTGAGGTACTGCGTAGACCAAAAAATTATTAACAAGTATGATTAAGAACTACTCGCATCCGAATCTAAATGCGTCTCTCCCCGTCCGGGCGGGGAAACCTCCGTCCGCGCGCACTTCTTTACAAATCATTGTCTTCTTCATACGGTGGCGCACGACTCGACATTTTCCTCCCCGAGTCTCTAGTCCTCGCGCTGAGCGGAGACGACCGAGAGTCCGTTCAAATGTGAGGGGTCGTTTCCTGAAGTAACTTGTTTTAAATAATCTACACTTTGTCTCGTTATAATTACATTCACTTACGCATTCTATATTTACAAAACTAAAAATAACTACGTCAGTGTGAATCGGTGCTACGACATACGCACGCGAGTCAGACACGCATGTCAGACATACACATATTTGACATATACACGCTATGTTAATTTATATTTATATTCATATAGAGTTCTGGTCAATCAATTCAATAATGTATATATGTACAAGTACACTGCTATCCCAGAATATCACAAGAGGCTTTTGATGCACGGGGAGGCAGAGTCAAAACTTAAACGAGAGCGACGACGAGTCACTCCGACAGCAGTTTCTGCAGCAGAGACGACTTCTGATCACCGCCCCTGACCTCCTCCATAGTACTCTGTAAAAAAATCAATTAAAATTAGCATAAATAAAAATAATACATCTAAAAAAACTTGTCACCAGCCTGAAGATACAATATTACTAGAATGCATACATCAAACATACTTAAGCACTTATGGTGGTATGGTTATATGGTTATATGGGCACATAGGCACAAATTTTAATTGAAAAATAATTGTTTTTCCAATGAAGCAAAATAAGTCTATCGTGGATTTTTCATGGATATAATGAATACATTATTAGTGTAAAACAAAATAGAAAATTTTAAGCAAACTAAACCTCTAGCCGTGTCCACATTTTATACCATTTACTTGCTGGCGTTGATTTAAACATACACGAGTAGAAGGCCTTTATACAACTAAAAAACACATTTTGATGTGAATCTACGGTAATATATAAAGCCATGTGCACAATTTAATTATCAACATTTCTACCAAAACACAGGTAGAGTCGAAAAAATCTGTTTTAAAATAATTATGAATTTTTATTTCAATATCAAATTTGAATTGTTTAAATTTTGTACAATTCCAAGCATTTTGTCACTAACGGCCTGAGTTTCGCCTTTCGGAATCTCCAGGGATTCAAGTGATAAGATGAACATGAACTGACATCAGTCAATATAAAAATAAAAATATTATCACTATGTTTAAAAGATATTAATGGCGATGTGGATTAACTTTACTATTAACGGCTAGATATTAACACTTTATTCGCCATGCGTTTTTGTGCGAAATATTCGCACGGGGTGGTTTGAAAAATTTTACATCGAGACCTTTTGAATGATCTACATATATTTTTAATCTATAAGTGTATATACCTGAAATCTTCAGATATGAAATTGGCGTACGCTCCATACGCCGAAAGGCGTCAACAGTTCATAATTGTTAGGCGAAATTTACGCCAAAAGGCCAAAATGGATAATCACATAAATAATTACAATTTCTGTAAGTCTTTAAAATTACATTCCAGTTATCAAAATAATCTAATTTTTATAATAATAAGATATCGAATAATACCGACGCTATGACCATGTTATGACCTTTCGAATTTCTTTTTATCGATGCCACGTGCACTAGGACGCCTGAAGACACGGAAATGTACAAAATTTGAATGATTCAAATTATGAATTGTTTATAATGCATTAATTAGTATAAACCTAACCAGATCCAGTGGTCTAAACATATTTTATGTCGGTATGTATGAGTGTTTCTTTGCATATTTTATGTGTCAATTTTTTTGGTTATGCCATTTTATTTTCAATTACCCACTTAAAAAAAAATAATTATCTGTATAAAAATTACATTATAAATCATTGCTATATAAGTGATTTATTAGTAATCATAAGAGGGATAAAAACTTGATATAATTTATGTGATAATACGATTGGAGTATTAATACATTAAAATATTGTTTAAACATGCTCACAAATAGTACTGACCGACAGAAACGCAAGAAATATCATAAAATAAACCACTAATGAAACTAATTAAAGTAAAATGAAAACAACCAAAGGCATCTAAACTAAATATTTATTTACGAATGTATCAAACATCTTGGAAATGAGATAAATATTTACTAAGAATAGAAATTACAAAAGTGTTACAGGGCGCTTTGACGCTGTCCTTTTGCATTTTGTCACCTAAATAATGCAGCAAAAGTAATTTAAGTAACTAAACACCTTCCGTTGAAGCTGCAACCGTAGCGAAAAAAATAATAATTATTACAATCGTCTCAATGGTAAAATTGAAAATGAAAAAGTCTACCATTACACCTAGCATTCCTTAAAAGTATCTACATAAATATGAAATGCTTAACTATTCACATACCGCTTAAAAAGAGACAATATAAAAGATCACTAAATACATTATTATGATAAAAATTGTCAAGCATATAATATTATACATTCAATTTTACCAATTTTCCCAAGAGCTACGTAACAGTTACACTGTGTTTACAAATATGTGCAAAATCAGTCACCATGAAATTGATATTGCTTCTCATCGTGTTATATCGGTAGAAAGAAAATGATGGACGTAAGACAGAACAGTAAAGAAAAAATGTAGCAAAACCAAGCGAGATAAAATATTTATATGCCAACTCAAATATTGCTTTATACTACAAACAAATAGACTCATCATATAGCATAGTTTTTGAAATTATAGTCGGAAATAATTGGAATATTACAATTAAAAATCTGTCTTTAGCCTTTTAGTTGCCGTAGATAATTAATAGTAATTACTTAGCACGCCGGCTATAATTTGCAACTATTAACCCTCTAGAGACGAGAGCTTTTTTCCGATAAAAAAAATATTTTCTAAGCCATATTGAAGTCACGGATAACTTTTATTCCTATTAAAATTTAAAAAAAAAAAAAAACGTAAAGTCGTATAGAAACTGCGCATGACTATATGGTCATGCTCATCCTTTTATTACTGTGTAATATTGAGTACGGACAGTAATAAGGACAAAAGTGACCGTATGGGCTCGCAAAAAATCACATGTGCTTTTGGAGGCCGTTTCTGTCCCTACGGCTGATGACTAACTGTACTCTGTACCCTTCTTAACCAAATATGAGCAAAAGCAACGATATTCAGGTAGAAAAGGGATGAATAGTGGGATCAATAGACAACAGTGTTTACTGTGACCATATGGTGACGCTCGTCCTCGGAGGGTTAATTTAATTAGTTATTGACAAGATAACTCGTCTCTGGCGTGTTGAGCACGAAAAAATTTATGAGATATCTCGTCTCTGGCAGCCATCGAGTTAATTTTAAATCATTTATGGTTTAAGACTTCAAGTGCACAATGTAACACAATACAATTTGACAATAATGAGCTGTTAGTTGAACACAATGGTGAATTTAGCTACATACTATGAATTAAGTGAGATAGAATTAATATTTCAGTTAGTTGCAGATGAAAAAAAGCCGAGTGCAGAATGCAACGCAACATTGTATTCGAGAAAAGTCATCAGGTAAAGCGTGATGCAAGTTGCGAGATGAGGCACTTACCGGAGTGTTGTGGTGCGAGTCCCACAGCTTTTGAGAGTTAGCGGCCGACGGAACGCTCCCTCCCCCTCCCCCGCCCCCTCCCCCCACCACTCCACCTGAGCACACACATACACACACCCATCAACACAGACACCCACGTGACACGACTTATGCTGGCATACCGCTTAGATCACCACAATACTCTTATGCACAAATCGTAAACCTCTTAAAACTGGTGAATACTACTTTGAAAAATTACACAAACTATATTGCTTAGTGAAAATTACTAAATTTTATTTCGACATAAAGAAGTTTCAGCAGACTCAATAATATAAATACCAAATTTTAGAGGTTAATCGATTTTTGAGGTGTGTTGTCAGTGGAATATTGAATTCTGCTGTGTATTATTATCCTTCGTGCCCGTGGCGGCCGGTCAATGTGGCATTCGATCAATGCACCCCTTGTATATGCAGGGGCGGTTATATTTCATGAAATAATATTCAAACATAACATTTATACCATTCACTCATTTAAATTATTCATGTATTTATTTGTCTATAATAATTTAATATAATGAATTTAAAATATATAATTAATTTAAAATTTTATTTTATTGATTTTATTATTATTAAAATGAGTATAAATGTTATTTTTGAATATTATTTCATGAAATATGGCCGCCCCTGCATATACAAGGGGTGCATTGATCAAATGCCACATTGACCGGCCGCTACTGCTTCGGACAATTGCAATATTGATAACGTTTAAATTTTCCGCGAAATATCCATGAGCCAGCTTTTTGGAAATAAAATTAATAACAACGTAGGATACACCGCAAAACTATCAACAAGTCCGTGCAAAGTAAATATTGTGAGCCCTGAGCAATTATGTGTTCGTGAAAATAAAGAATAGCCCTTTATTTATGAATTAAAAATTCAACGAAACAAGGTGATCCGTTCAAAATATACCTTTGGACAATTTAATAAATGAGAAAACACAGTAGCAATAATTTCTGTTTAATAAATACTAACACGAATGTCTCGATAAACAAAATAAATATTTCAAATATGCAGAATAAATCTTCTTAAAAAGAATAAATATTCCATTGAAATAATTTTAGAGAGTTTTCTTTTAGACATTTTTATTTACATTGGACGAAATCCAATCAACTGGAGGTAATGATCACAATTGATGCTTTTAAAGTAAAACAATGAATTTTATCTGTAAATGATTGAAATGAAGTTGAATGCATAGTAAAAATGAGTTCTAGGTGTTAAATGAAACTCTTCAATAATATATCTATGATGGATGGTATGAGACCATTTTTGGTAATTTTACGATAAATATGGAAAAATAATCCAAACATAAAGCAAGCTTCAGTGAAACAAAAAGTATTTCTTTTAATAATCTAACAAAATTGATAAGAAATCAAACACTTATCCTCATCTAAAAACATTGTGATTGGTTTACGATTGTAATTAAACTTATCTTATCTTAGTTTAATGGCAAATTATAAACAACTCAGACATCATCTTGGTTTTTACTAAAACTGATGCTTAAATGCTTTACTCTCGCTCACTTAGTTTCAATCTTTTACTTATAAACGCACAACTCCATTGTTTCACATTTTTTGCTTTCCTGTGAAGTTGTCTTTTTGGAATAATACTCATAAGCCAGCCCCGCACAACATAGATATAATAGGTATAAGTGTCATTTTGTAAGAAAAGAAAATTTTGACGTTGCTATATATTAAGTTTTCCTTGAATACTGTGTATAAAAAAAGAAGCCAATTGATAGTAAAAATATCGACTGTGGAAAGACAAAAGGACGTAACCTACAGTTTTTTCAAAACAGCAATTTTTCAATAATCATAATAATTTATACAACTTGATGCACTCTATACCAAAAGGATGTAAGCTGAAAATACTGACCAAGTATCTAAATTTAGCTTTCATGTTTGAAAAAAGAAGGGCCTGTAAAAATTGCGACCTGGAAAAGGGACCTTAAAAAAAATGTTTTTCTCTTATTTGATTCATATTACATCAAGTCATTTAAAACCAGTTTATCAGTGTCTGTGAACTTCCAAGGTTGTGTATATTTCATAATTTGTCTTCGGTCTAAATTCATCAAAAAACATTTTTTGTGTCTCCTGTAAAATTTGTTATATGTTATGTGGGTTTAACCTTTTACCTTCCCACAGTCGATATTTTAGTAAATGAATCCCTCTAGTTTGTAATAGTGATAGTTAAGTGTACAATTTCAGTATATTTTATCCAGCCAGTATTATGCTGTTTGCAACCAAAAATTTGACTATGACTTAATTGTACCCATTTATATTTTTATTTAAATTAACCATAACATTTGCAGTTAATCTGTTTCGTCAAAATGAAGTGCATGATTTTACTTTGTGATTTGATCACTAGGGTATTATTTAATATGATACATTTTTTGAAATACCAATGTTTTGTTTGTTTGAATTTTTTTTTCTTGTAATTGAAGATCACATTTATCGTATTTTTTCGATTTCTAGACGCACTCTTATTTTTATGTACCAATAATAAAAAATAACGTAACACATCGTCATCGACTACGCCATCGATTATAAGACGTACCCCAAGACACCAAAATAGGAAAAAACGTGTCTTATATTCGAGGAAATACGGTATATATCTGGTGCTACTTAAAAGTTCTTAATTATACATAATAAATAGAGATCGGAGCTAATTTTAAATCATAAATACAAGGCACGTATTGGCTATATTTTACTGTCAAATACGATCAATCGTCATTTCAGAGATTGTTCAAAAACATCTTGTTTCACAAGTGGAAATTCGACACATTGTCGGAAATTTTCCACAACCTGGTATCTTAAAAAGTACTTGTTTTCAGGAGACTATAATATAGGAGATATAAATTTATTTTATTCTACCACTCTCGCTTTTTATCGCTGTAAAACACCACTGGAATGGTTTTGTCCTCGATATCTATGATGAAGTTAATATGGCAGAAAGCAAAGACGTTTCCATCCATGCCACCCTCTTCCTCATGCCAAACATAGAACATGACCATATTATTTGTCTTAACTTTTTTGTATTAGATTAAAAAAGCACGAAATAAAATATATTTTGGGATACAAGTTAACGGAATATGTCTGCATTGAAATTCTGAATTCATTACATTACAAAAACTCAAAACTGACAAAAATTGAGATACCTGTTTGTAGAAAATTTAACGACAATATGATGTTATTAGGTAAAAAAAAACATTTTTTTAAACTAATTTTACAATTATACAAAATGGCCAGAACCGGTTTTGCTCATCGTTGACATTTCCGACTCAAACACGATGAGCCAAACCTGTCCCGATCATTATATAAAACCTCAGAATAAGTACAAAAAAATGTGTTTAATTTTTATAAATAAAATATAGTACCTTTCAACGAGAATAGACAGTCGACACCTTAAAGGTGGTGTTAAAAGGTGATGATTTGGAGATTTAAAAACAATTTTATACATTTTATTGACAGTCATTAAATTAATGTGCAAATGAACACCAATATTGTGACCCTATGACCATTTATTATAAGATGAAATGAAAATAAGATTGAAGTTTATTACTTTGAGCTTGGTAAGACACAAGGCATGATGGTGAAAATGGACTATTGTTAGTTATTGTAGTCTTTAACGAATTTCAATACATTAGAAAAATTGAAGAAGGAAAGTATGAGATTATTTTATTAACCATTTGGCTGCTGTAGAAAAAAAGTACACCTGTACCTAGCATGCCGGCTATGATTTACAATTATTAATTTAATTAGGTATTGAGGAGATAACTCGTCTGTGTCGTGTTGAGCACAGAAAATTTGACGAGATATCTCGTCCGTGGCAGTCATCCAGTTAATGCCATCTAAAATAAATTATGTATTTAAGAAATAAATATGAATACAGATCGTTTCACATGAACTTTACTTGTTTTTTTGTGCATAAAAAACAGAACAAGAGTCGGAATATAATATAACGAAGAATTCCATTTCCACCATTGCCACCCCATCATTCATTACAAATGAAATTTAACAGTAACATGCATATGATTATCATTAATATAATGTAAGTAGTCTCCCTGAGAAACAATTGCAAAACCAAGAGATATCGATTTGCGATGATTACCTGAGTGTGGCATTTCAAAGGAGATTCCGAGGGCGTCGAGGTCGTGAGGAGGAGGTTGCTGGAGAAGGTCAGGGGGGCGAGCGCCTCCTCCGCCCCCGACCCCGACTCCAGCCCCCGTCCGCGCCCTTACCACTGCCCGGAGCTCTTGCCGCACATACTCTGATGTCATCCCGCCTGCAATTTCAACAATCATCATAATAATAAGCTCACTTTTCTTCCTACACTCGACAACCCCGACATGTTTTGCTTATTGTAGTTTATAACCGATAGCCTTTAAAAATATTTTTTTTTTCCAAAAAAGTTTACAAGTATTTAATGCGTTGGAAGAATATATTTATCAGTTCTTATTAACGTAAAAAGCAAAAATTTGATTCCTGACAAGAGGTTGTCAAATAAATGTATTTTAGAATTTTTTAATAAATGAGCTATGTACTGAAAATATGCATTAAGTTGAGAAAAGTTTTGATAAAATGTAACATTTATCATTAAATATGTACTGCGATCCTTCACCTATATTTGATCAACACTGATTACACTTATAACTATTGTGCATTTCGATTATTCTGTGAGCGAAGATGGTATCTTGCAGCAGTAAAAAATATAATGAAAATATTGTTCAAGCCTTTATAAGTTTTGTCAAATTCATAGTCAGATAGTCACGCGTTAGTCTGAGCCAAAAAGAGAGTGTATTGCAAGTATGAATGGCAATTGACAGACATATCATTTTATAAGACCTTTGAAGTTTTGAGTCTTATTCTATAAGACTATCAAATGAAGAAAACAAAGGTGCTATATTCACCTATCTCTCAATAAATCTAAGTAAAATAAATATTTTAATTCTGTTTCATTCTTAGGATTTCATAGTTATTATATGTATGAATATTATAATAGAAAGACACCATGCTGCGGTTCGGGCTAAGCACCCAACGTTTCAAAACTGATATAGAATTCATCGTCAGTGCAACGGTTTGGTTACGTAGGGTATGTAACAACAAATATTCACAATGTATTCCCAATATAATACTCATAACAAACTTATGTCTGTTATTTTTTACATTGCTCTATTTTCATTAGATACCGATAAGATATGAATTTGAGTACATATTGCCAATAAGTGCTAAAATTTAAAAAATATATATCTCGAAGAGGTTAAAAAAAAAACAACAATGTGTTAAAAAAACTTCCAAAGGTTAATATCAATACGATACAAAAAAAATAAAAATAATAAGAACTTTCATTTTACGGTGGTTATATTAAAAAAAAATATATCAAAGAATTAAAAAACGAGTGTGTGTTAAGGGACACGAAAATAATGATTATTGACAATATGTGAGAGGGTGTTAGAACACAAAAGGTGTGCAAAGGTGTTGTAGGTGTTAGTCTGGTGGTAAACCTTGGCTGCGGATGAGGCACAAAAAATATACATCTCTAAATGACATGTGAAACTACTATCTCATTAGTACGACAATAATTCAAACAAATCTAAAACATACACACAGATCAAGGCACAATACACATTTAGCAAGCTGGACAGACACACACGCACGTAAATAAAGCTATGCATATAAATTTTCAATCCAAATGTCTAATACAACAAAAACATGCAAAATATTTTTCTCATAACACAAAACATTATAATAGCCATCGAAAACCAGATCAAATATTAATATGTATAAAAGTAAAAATAATAAAACATCTTTAGTACTTTTTCCACATAAAATTTATTGGATCAGGACCGGTTTCGCTCATGGTGAGCATTGTCAACTGACTGATCAGTTGACAATGCTCACCATGAGCGAAACCGGTCCTGATCCAATAAATTTTATGTGGAAAAAGTACTAAAAATGTTTTATTATTTTTATTATAATGCCATTCTACCAAGTATTGACAGTGAACACCTTAAAAGTGATGTAAAAAAGTGACAGTTCCAGCTCAAAGTTACTTTTCAATTTGCGATACATGACAACAGATTCAAATCATTTAAAAAAACTCAGATTTTTGAAGACTCGGTTCAGTTATCACTGAATCAAAAAATATATCAGCATAGCTTTAACAGGGGGTGGGGAAAAACACACATCTGAAACACAAAATTAGAAACAAGAGTGTGCAAAGAAGTTGTCAGAAAAAATGAAAAAGATGATATTGATTTTTATTGAGACACAAAACAGACACAAACGGATATGAAAATATGTAACGATGATGATAGCAATACAGTGAGACCCTATTTTCATTTTCGTGCAATTTTAGTGGAATTTTTACAGTTAGTACATAAACTAAGGGTGTCGAAGATATTTTAGTAACATTGATGTCCACGGCCAAACCTTCAAATAAATTTATTGAATCAAAGGATTTTAATATGACCAATGCAGAAATATGATAAAATCTATGCTCTCAATCTACGTTTTCCTTCCATTTGCATTTATTCATCGGTTCCTTCAAAAACGTAAAAACAGGGTTTCACTATACTAAGAAAGATGATCAAGATAATTGTAATATTTTCGATGGATTCAGTGGTAACTTTATGGAAATTCATTTTTTCTCCGATGGTGTGACACGACCACTATTTACGACAAAGTTAAGAATTTAAATGTCAAATTATAATTTTGAGAAACATACAAAATAATCCAGTCAACAATCTGACAAATAATCTGGTGGTGACGTATAGTTAGCAGTATTTAATATTTGAAGAAAATAGTTCTCATGTTTGAATTCCATTTGAATACATACAAAATATACATGCAAGTTATAATCATTGAATACTTTTATCCATACTTTTCTTTGAGGACACTTTGATAAAGAAATGATAAACCGTTGTGTGTGACCTTCTTTTTTATCATGCCTTTTAATTTCACATATAAAGGATAGAGGAATTTAGATGACGTAAAAGAGCACAAATCCCTGGATGAAATGGTGTACATTGATGTCCAGTTGAAGAAAAATGATGATGATGAAACAGTGAACAAAAATGAGACACAGAACAAGAGGATGGAGTTAATAAAACAAAAACAAAAAACAGTTAATCGGTGAGTGCGGACAGCAGACAGCGGAAGCGACAAGCTGTCAGGTGCGGCAACAAGTAACAGATGTGTGGTGGGTGGGTGGGCACATGAAGTACTTACTGAGGTGGTGGTGAGGGTGTTGAGGGTGTTGTGGGTGGTGAGGGGGGTGATGCGGTCGCGGAAAGAGCGGCTGCTCCATATATCCCCCCTCCGCTGCTCCAACCCCGTAGTAGCCCCCCACTCCACTGCCTACTTGCCACATATACATGTCACAACATTATTTTACTTGGACTTGAGAACTCGTCCGCACAGATCAATCTAACTTACATACTCTACTTTACAGTTCTTCATACATCCGCTTGCTAAATGCTGTGTCATTTTTTGAGCTTCGTTACGGAAGTTAAACAAGTAAAAATTATTTTATTAGTCAAATAGTATTGAAAAGAGAACTATGTGTGCAGAAAAATATATGCAGATTAAATTTATAATGCTCAGTTATAAATCAAACAACTTCATCGGTTACTACTTTCAATATTGCCCCACCAAATTATAATAAGTATTCATTCAACTCCTAAAAACTTAAATTTTGGATGTTTTTATTTGTAAACATACAATTCAAAATTTGTTGACAATTATCCTTTTAAACCGATATTATGTATTTTGCCAAACTGAATCATTTTAATGAGGGATATCATCAACCTGCATGAAAAGATATTGAATTATTGTTTTTTTTTAATTTTGTGCAAAAGCTTGCACCATCTTAAGTGATGATGAAAATAAAGGTAAAAGTAAATCATGAATTGAAAATTGTAATGGTCAGCAAGACATATGAAACAGTACTAATATAACGAATGCTCAAATACAGCCATACGAAACACACATCCAGAGCAAATTACACAAAATAATTTTATAATCTATCTTACAAAACTAACATACTCTAAAAATATAAAACTAAAAATATTCACGAAAAGACAGAATCAACGTGTCTTTAAAAACTGTAAATATTAAAGACAGAAGCGAGTATTGTTAATTGTCACTACTATGCACATGCAGCTACAGCGGTGCGCATAGTTTTATCATCATCATCAGAAGTGTTTAGATTTGCGCTCCGGAGACATTCTGTCGGAATGATCGTTGGCGAATCGCCCAGCTCCAGCAGAGATTAATAAGTAGGAAGAGAAGGATTTACATACTCAGAGCGAGAAAGTACAGGCATGCTCATCATCATCATCTCTATTACCAATATAAAAAAGACCACCTCAATTAAGTCTCTACAAGACGGCCGTCACGGCATGCTTTTATTGATTACTTTCAATTATAAAATAAACTTCAAGACCTACGATACTCTAAATAAATCTTAAACTGTATTAAAAATAATATTATTTGTGTTAGTTTGTAACAGTGTGAAGGAAAATGGTAAGGAATCGGAGGACAGCATTAAAATAACAATAAGAAGGAGTACAATAAATATAAGATAAATTACAAAATCGATTCGTAAGTGTAGACCGCAAGGGTGTTAAAATTAGTTTAATATATATTAAGCTTCGTTTGTTGATCAACTAACACAACATTTATAATTTCCGAAACCTGCGAAAAAATATTTTTACTACATTTGTCAGCTAAGATTATAATAGATAACTTACTATCTACTATACATAGATAACATTCAATTATCTATCAATTTAAAGCAGAGGTGTTGAGCATTATTGTTTTAAACAAAATGATAAAATAATAATGAACAGAGATGGATTGAAAAAACAGGACGATTGCGATATAGAAAATAAGCTTGAAAGAAAACGATGAATAGAATATTAATGCTACGAAAATTAAAAATTATCTCTGGTTACCGATAGCTTGCAGCTGAGGAATATGCAAATTATTAGTATACCAGAAGCTATGCTGTGATGACTGCGAGAGGAAATCGGAAACAATGAAAATCAGATTGGCACGGTTTGAAAGAGAAATTACATTTTAAATGATTTTTAAAAAGGAAAAGTTCTAATACAAAGTCTGAATTTATAATGACATGCTCTCGCTCCACAGTTGTCTGGCAAGGGTAAATTTATGCCCGAGTACGCAACTAATGAGGTGAAAATCTTTAATGCTATCCGACGTGTCATACGTGGTTCGAGAATAGTCTTTATAAAGAGGAAAGCCAACAGGGATCGTGAAAGGGTAATGAGAAGATTGAAATGTAGAGTGTAGAGTTACAGGTTGTAAGCTGTAAAAGTGTCGATGTTGATGTTACCTTGTATGGGCTGCGGCTGTGTGGGCATGGAGAGGTGTCTCTGCAACCGCGGGTGCGGAGGAGGCGCAGGTTGTTGCAGGTACGGGGAGAGGGGGGCATGCGGAGCTAGAGGGGAGTGCGTAGGGAGGGGAGAATGCGGGGTGAGCGGAGTGTGAGGGGCAAGAGCTGAACCGCGCTGTCCACCTCCTCCGCCGCTTCCTCCTCCTCCCCCTCCGTAGCCACTTTGCTGTAACACCAACAGAAAACAATCAAATTTCGAAGACATTTTTGCCTGCTCATAACATTTGACGAGTCTTGGATTAAATGCAGTTAAAATATGAAAAACAATTACATGTGATGTTATGTATGAAAATATCATCTTCTTCATCCTAATACCTAGCATCTCTACAAGCGGTGAAACTTGTGGTTATTTGAAACTAAAACTGTTGAACTAATTCTTGTAATGTTGGGTGTGGGAATGTTTGTTTGGTGGCTCAGCAGAAAGAGATTAGGATATTCCGTAATATTACAGTACTTTCTTAAAATTATATGACATCTTACAGAAAAATATTCAATGATTATAATATAAATAAAACTATCTCAAATTTAACACTTACTGTTAACTGTGCATTAAGCATAGGGTTTTGTTGTTGCTGCAAGGTGAGTTTGTATGAGGGGGCTTCTTGTGTGGGGGTACCGGGATTTGAAAAACCACCGCCTCCGCCTCCTATAAATAAAAAGAATTTTATTGTACAACAAACACATTTAAGGTGTTCACTCTCAATACTTAGTGGAAAGACAATATACACAAAAAATAAAACGTTGATAATGCTAGTCATGGGCAAAACCGCTCCTGATCATTTAAAATAAAAGTGGAATAAATACAATCGTGTGTTTTATTTTTTGAATGTAGTACAGCAAACTAACGAATAATCTTTGCATTATATTTTTGGCACAAGATATTCAACTTTTAATTGAATCAAACATACAGACCATAGATGTTTATTAAAACCTCGATATAACGGACTGATATGAATGAGGTGTCTGTAAGAGCTGAAAGTCTGTTACATAGTAAAATAGGTTTACGGAATCGCGTTTAAGAAAGTAAGGGTAAAAAATGACAACAAATTTCTACTTAAGGCTAGTTAATTTTCCATCAACAAATTAAAAATAATATGTATTTTCTAAAAATGATGAGATGTGTGAAGTTTGGATGGGATATGATTAAACACTCCTGTCAAGTGATTAGCCAACACCCGTTAAAATTGCTGCAGCTATAGTCAAGGGCTCATCATACACAGAAAATTGTTTACAGTATCTATTGAATTTGAACAATACAATCAATTGATTGAAAATTGACCGTTAAATCCGAAGTTTGTTATATGAATGGCATTTATATCAACACCCTACTGTCAATTACATGGAATACGAAGATTGAAAATTCAAAACTTACCGTGATGATGATGAAGGTGGTGATGATAATGAGGGGGTGCAGGGTAAGGGGGGGCGTCTGATGCTCTTTGAAGGGAGACGTTGGGAGGAGTGGGGGCATTCAGGAGAGCGTCCATTGTGATTGTGGTGCCCCCTCCCCCTCCCCCACCAACACCCACTCCCCCGCCGCCTCCGCCCCCTACACCACCCACGCCGACCACCATCTGCTGCTGTTGTTGTTGAAGCAGTCGTGCCTTTTGTTGCTGCTGAGCTATATGAGCTTTTTGGCGTTGTTGTTGCTGCAGTTGCTGCTGCTGCTGCTGCTGTTGTTGTTGTTGTTGCTGCTGCTGCTGCTGCTGCTGCTGCTGCTGCTGTTGTTGTTGTTGCTGCTGTTGCTGCTGATGTTGCTGCTGATGTTGTTGCTGCTGTTGCTGCTGCTGCTGCTGTTGTTGCTGCTGCTGTTGTTGTTGTTGTTGCTGCTGCTGTTGTTGCTGTTGTTGTTGCTGCTGTTGGTGTTGCTGCACACCAGGCTGCTGTTGACTTTGAGGAGTATATCTCCCCGTCCATTGACCACTTGCAGGTTGCTGTTTTGGAGATAATTTGAAATGTTATATATGAGGACCAAAAAGTGATCATGCAATTTATGCATACGTGTTTGGGTTCAGTTTATATCCAGACACAGTAAGATAAGCATCTTTGAGTTGTGAAACTGCACCAGACATGGTAATGTATGATTTTTCAATCAAATAATGATTCCTCCCGGCCGCATGTCATATTGAGGCTGATACCAAATGACGTACATTTACTTCATTCACAAATTGATTGATATTCCTCTATTCTACGATCAAAAATATGTTATTTGATTACATTAATGAAGATACATTAAAAGATAGTGGTATTCAAATTTTCAAAAAAAAACAAGCCAAAACTGAGGGTTATGAAATTGGTATCTATCTGTAAATATTCAAAATCCGTTGCAGTATTGATCACATTGCATGGACATTACATTAGTCAATGTATTCCATGTTGCTTCTATTGAAATTTTGGATAAATCTTGGCATACATATTATTTAAAATGTATATATTATATGTATAGAAAAATAATTGCATTTCTATGCAATTTTGTAACTTATGCTGACACAGGTGATGAATACCCAAATATTGGGGATCCATAAATAGAAGTAGAATAGTTACCGTTGTGTTAGGATAAGCAGGAGGTACTCCAGGAGAAGCAGGACTCTTCACAGCAGTCTCGCATTGCATAAGACTTTTTTGTATTGCATTAATCGCCATTGTTTCATTCATCACCTGAAAAAACAAAAAATCAATATAATTTTCAACATCACATCATGGAAGAATTAAAAAATCAGAAATGGTACAGACCTAAATAACGAGCGGTACAATAATTACTTTAACAAAAAAATTACCTGGTAAGAGTTATGATGATGATTGTTGGTCGGTTGCTGCCCGGGTTGGTTGGCGATAGTGCTGATAAGGTTCATAAGCTCAGAGTTTTCTTGCGTATAAGACTCGGGCACGATATCCATCACTTCATCCAAAATCTCTGACAGAAGATTGTCTGAAGTAGCATCCCCCATGTATGCTACACCTCCAGATCTAAGATGATAAATGGAATTGAGCTTTTGATATCAAATTCGATGTTATAGATATTTATTGTTGTTGCAAATGTATAGGACAGCACATGGCATTACAGCTGATGCCAATGTGCCATGTACTTGAAAAAAATAATGATGACAATACAATAATATTATAACATAAATCACAAATTTAAAAAAAAAATTAAATACCAGGGTGCAAAAAATTATTAGCATACAAATTCAAAAAAATAAAATAAAACATAGTACATAAAGTTCGTTGCAGAAAATGTCCACCTCACTATGCAATGCATTGATCAGTCGAACGGCCAAGGTACATAACTGGCGACTCATGTGAGAACAGGATAAAAAAAATGGGTAATGGTTTAGGCCAGTGCTTCCCAACCTTTTTCGTTCCACGGCCCCCTAAATCTAAAAAAAATAATCCGCGGCCCTCCTCAATTGTCTCCGTAACTCGTTTTTTTTTAGCTCACCGAGGAATTTGAAATCTGCGATTTGGTATACTTTTTCCTCAGATTATCACAGGAACCATGGGAAATGGGAAATCTCCAAGGAAGGAAAAATTCCAATATGGGAAACATCGATTTGATAGACTTAAATATATAGATTTTTGTACTTTCTACTGAACTGAGAAATCCTACGGCCCCCTGAGGGGCCGCAGCCCACAGGTTGGGAAGCACTGGTTTAGGCCACCTAGATAAAGTTTTTAGCCTTGAGAGTGTCAGAATTATTAACTCAAGAACAAAATTCTATGAAATCTAAAACGATCTTCAAGCTTCAAGGGAGTGAAATTATAGCATTCCTAAAAGAAATTAGGTTGGCTAGTATTATTTTATGGAATTATTAAAGATAAAACATTTTTGAATTTAAATCGACTTTTTCATATGGGCTCCAAATAATAGATCCATATACAAGCGTACTTAAGACCAGACAAACAGTGAGTGAGTATGAAACAAAGATGGGTTTTGAGATAGCTTGCTTTGAATCTCTACATAAATCCAAGAAGTTTGCGATAAAAGTAATATGCGAATGAAACATGAAAGCAGAGTCAAACCTTTATACCATGATTAACAACATCAGACAAAAAGTGTTATCATTAGACATTTGATATGATGTGCCAAAGCCAAACAAATATGTCATGTTCTTCAGAAATACAATCAACAGGTGGTGCTCATTATAGCTTTGATAAATCACAGGAGCTAACTCAGCCAGGTTTTAATCTCACATATAAGACAAGATATTAAAAAATATAAAATTTTGATGATTAAATCACCTATAATCCGTCTGCGAGTGTGGGGCAGCAGGGGCGGTGCGATGAGATCCCATTAGCATTTGCTGAAGTGAACTAGGGGCCAATATACTGGTCACCCCATCAGGCCCTCCCGTTCCGTTGCCTCGGTTGTTTCCACTGTTGCCCGCTTCATAGTTTTGCCCACTCTTGTTACTGCAAATTTCAAAAGCACTCATTAAAAAATGCTCATTTCATAAGGATTGGGATGCAAATAATCAATAGCAATAAATGATTGGAATACATAGACAGATAGATATTCAAATATAATGATAAAATAGACGATAGAAAAATTCATAATGCTCCTATCATAAGCACGGTATACTTGAGAGTTTACTGCATAAAAGAAGGTCATAGATTTAAGGTTGTGCAGTAGCAAATATGAATATACTAACTTGTTGAGGATTTGGGCGAGAGCCTGCTGCTGCTGCTGATATGGATGCTGATGCCTAGCAGCATGCGGGTGTGGATGGGGATGAGGTTGCGGAGAGTGATGGGAGGGCTGTCGATGAAAGGGCCGCGAGAGATGGGGGTTATTGGGTGGGGGCAAAGGGGTCGTGGGAGCAGACGGTTGCTTGGCAAGCAAAGATGCCAACATCTGGTTCTTTTCCCACAGGGCACTGCGTGGGGTATTGGCATTGCACACCCCAAGAGGAAGACCTCCCTGCATGCCTCCACCACTTGACGATACCTAACACAAAATGATAAGAATCAAAAAAAGGTATATTTGCTCATGTCACCGATTAGGATAAAAAAATATTTATCAATGAAGCATTTTTCTTATATATTAAGAGAATACTAACTTGATCTGTGGAATGTGGCCTCTTCAAAGACTGTTCGTCCTGCATTAGTTTCCTCTTGAGAGCAGATTGCTGTCCGCCGCAACCGAGTAGCTGAAGAAGTTCTTCATTGCTGTTAGCAGTAGACTCCACCGAAACCATTTGGGAGTTTCCAGATGAGTTTGAAGATAGACCGGTCGAGTTCATCGTGTTGGTGTTCTGGTTCGAAATGTTACTTTGATTACTGTTGCCTTCTTTCAAAAGTTGACTGAGTAATTCACTTCTAGCTCTAACCCCTCTCTGCTCAGGGTCTTCTTCGTCAGATTTTTCATTCAGAAGCTGAAATCAATACACCATACGTGATTGTTATATGGCTATCTGGTAAAATAGAAATAAAATAATTCATATGATCTTATGTAAATATACGACCAATGTTTGAATTTATATTAAAAATAAAATTTCACAATAAGACATGAAAAGGATTGACAAGTTCCCAATGGAGACTGCTAGATTATCAAAAGAATAAAATAATAAGACTAATCCTTCAGGAGAATTCAGATGTTAAAACTGGTGATGGTTTGCCAACAATTGTGAAAATTATGAGGATCAAGTGAAATCTTACCCTGAGAAGCATGTTGTTGCCCTGCGGTCTCTGATGAATATGGGGTGGTGGCGCAGGCGGTCCATCATTTCCACCATTCCCTCCTGGAACCCCCGTCCTCTGAGCCTCTTCCTCATCCTCCTGGTTGAGCAATCCTTTGAGGATAAGATTATTTCCGGACGGAGTGGAGGGAGCCATTCCAGAAACAGGAGTGAGAGGAGTCAAGGGCGTGAGCGGGTTACTACTGCTCTGCACGCTTCCCGAATGATGCATTTCAGAAGGATTATGAGAGGTAGAATTGGAATTTGGGGTGGGGGTGGTGGCAGGTGACTCTCTTTTGCTGAGCAGATTGCGCAGGCGAGCCGAATCAGGTTCTGGGGCAGGAGGAGTAGGTGCTGGTGGGGGAGGAGCGGGAGTTCGAGGAGCCGTCGGTGTATGCGGTGCCCGAGGAGTGGGGGGTCCTGAACCCCCATCCTGCAATCGGACAGGGGGTTCCTCAACAGGTGAGGGGCTGAAAGAAAAAGCGGTAAAGGTGGGGGGAGGAGACCGCCCACATTCAGGCCACGAACTGTTTGGAAAATATTCCATTTCAAAGGAATCCGCGGCGTTACCGAAAACAAACGAGGGCTCGGAGGCAGGAGAAGCAGGGTATTGACCATTTCGAGTGACTCCGCCTCCGTTGGTTATAGTCGACGTCATCAACGGGCCACCTAGCGGTGGACCCCCAGCATTTCCAGACTCCAACATGTTCGCCTCACTTTCCCTGTAAAATAAACACCAATTGTCGTTAATTTTAGAGTTAACAAGTAAGTGTATAACATCAAAGACATATCTTCTCTTTCTCTCAAAGAGATTTAGAATTAAACTCACGAAAGTATCGTAAAGGTAGTAATGATGAAGTCCTGCTCTTGTGTTGATGGATTAGCCCGAAATATCTTGGATTTGGGCAGAGTATTGAGATAAGGGTGGTTGGGTTCAGCGGCAAATCTAAGACGCGTGGGAGGACCTGGCAGGGGCTCCGAAGTGGCAGCAGTGGCCCTCATGTGCTCGTCAAAGCGAGCAGCGTCGGCTGGCTGGACCAATTCTTGTACACGCCTGCCGTCCAAACTTGATCCTCTGTTCCCTGGGAGACGACCTTCCGAAGCTGCAAATTTTGATAGTTTTAAATCTGGGAGAAGGTGTCCACAATTTTTATTTGTAAAAAATATGCAGAAAATGAGTAAAATAAATTATTTAGGAATGAAATAGTAAAATGTACAATAAATCATTGTTACAATTCATAAAAAGCTGTTTTTAGTGGAAATACTTACTCAAAATATTTCCACGAAGGTCTAACTTGAAGGTGACCAGGGCTAGTGGCCTCTGGGAATGGTTTTCCAGCGGCTGGGGAGACCGGCCACAGTTGTCCTCCCGTCGGATGACACACAGCACGGAAGAAGTCAGTTCTCCTTCTTTTACGAGAGCTGCGCTAATGAGGACATCCTCGTATCTTTCTTGCTCTCCACCTTCCGTAGGCTTTACCAGAAGGCGGGATCTTATGGCACGCAGGCGACGGCCGGGTGGACTTTCAGCTCGGGGCCAGCCCGAGGATGAGGTGCTCCGCAGAATGGGGGCAAATTTTTGATGATCGCCATGATGCAGGTAACTATAGATATTCTGCCTGTATAGGTCCGTTCGCTCCCACCGAACGATGTCTTTGATATTCTCCGTCACACACTCGATACCTCCGTCACAGTTTATTTCTAACAGCACCCAGCCTAATGAATTCGTGTAGTGCTTTAAGGCCTGAAAAATAATTAACAAACTTAGAATTAATTGTCAAAAAAAAATGTAAATTATGTACCTTTCATAATTTTACAATGTCACTGTGCAATCTTTATTAAGAAAGCAGTTATTTTAAAATTTACAAAAAATTTGATAGTACTATGCGGTACTCATCTTCCTCAAAATTCGTATAATTTTTAAGCTTAACCCTTTGACCGCGGTTGACTGCTATAGCAGCCCAATCTGAACCGATTTGGATCCGAGCCGCGGTCAAAAGGTTAACGTGAATAGTGAACATTAAATTCTCTATATATCGAATGTGTATTTCAAATAGTTATTGGTCCAGTTAGCTAATCAAATTCATAAATCCAATGAAATCAATACATAGTATAATGACTTGAAAACAAAAAGTATAAGTCAGTCAGGCCAGAGTGTAATCCTAGCCACAAACAACAAATTGAAAACCTTTTTTCATGTTGGGTTTTCCATACATGAAAACATCATTGTTTACATTACTCTGTTATGTGTAATAATTGAGTGGTCATATTTACATAATATTATTTCTGAAACAGGAGTAAGAAACTTATGGCAGAGTTTTGCCAGATGCTTACACTTTTTCCTAGTAAAAACAACTTCACTCTTTGGAGAAATAATGACACCACGTAGGTATGTATTATTTGTTAAACTTAATTCATAAGGGTAAGACATGATGATAAATATTTGTGAGATGAAAAAAATCATAAATACAAACATGTATGTCCTTTCTGTTTTTTACTAAAATATAGGAATAAGTGATACGATAATCACTTATATGCCACATAGAGATCGGTTAAAACTTAGAAGTATTAACTTCATATTTGTTGACTAATAGTATCCGTTGACTTATAGATGTATAATATAAGGTTTCGACTGAATACTCTTAGTGAAATGTCAATATAAAATTTGAATCGTTCAAATTATGTACATTCACACAAGTTTTGTCACTAACCACCCAGGTTTCACCTTTTGGCATCTTAAGACATCAAGAGCACGAATGAACTTTAACTGATGTTTATTAAATAAATTAAATAAATGTATGGTGTTTATATAAGAAATAAATGTATCCCCTATTTGAAGCCTATAAATGGCAACGTGGATTAACTATTACATGATACATTTATTACATGATACATTTATTTACTTAACGTCAAGTTCATCCGTGCACTTGAGCGCCTGGTAATAACGAGAGGCGAAACCCAGGTCGTTAACGACAAAAAAATAAAATAAAAATGTATAACCAAATATGCAATTTCTTATAATGTAGTTTTAATTGTGGCCATTATGATAATAGAAGGCAGATGACACTAATATGACCAGTAACAATAACAATCTGTTTCAATGCTGCCAGAAATGAAAATCAAAACTCTCGTTCCGCATGCATCTTTATAAATTTCCAGTATCTATATATTAACTCCTTCAGCTGCGATTAAAATTTTCATTAAAATTTTTTATGAGACTATTTAATTTTTTAAATAATATAGTGTTTTAATAAAATAATTATTTCTCGATATCCGTTAAGTTTATTTCAATGAACTATTTTTTCTTTGGAAGATAATATGTTATGCAACGAAAGTCAGCGGGAAAAGAGTTAATGGAAAACAGGATTAAATTTACATTTAAAATTTGGAAAAGGTTATGAAAAAATAAACAAAACCTCGACTAAAAATTTCTTTTATTCTCTGCAAGTATACTTGTACACAATATATCAAAAATATCAATAATCTTGTAGACTGGTATTTTTCAAAGCATTCTGGAAGATGTAGTGCGAAAAGACATTTTTTGCATTCCCATGTAGTCTCGCTTCTATTTATTTTTGTTACACACTTAACACAATCTTGTGGGATTTTTCTTTTTTTCCGTTGGTGGAATATGTCTTGCAAAATGGCCCCAGTTTTTGCACTGCAATCTAAGGGGTGAATCACCAAATGATGGTCTTCCTCTAATATTATAATTTAGAATGGTAATACTTAGCAATATTTGCTCGGCTAAATCCAAACGAAAGGAAACATATTCATAGAAAATTTAAATTAACTTTGATTATTCCACGTATTGGAACAATACGTGGAATAATCAAAGTTAATTTAAATTTTCTATTAAAATGAACTTCCACAAAGTTACCGCCGAAACCATCGAAAGTATGGAAACATATTCTTTTCACGTTTTTTTTTTAGATATCTTCGAGTACAATACATATGCGAAAAAATGTTTCCGTTGGGGGCAACAGGCTTACAGCTCGTCTATCTTTAATATAATAGTTTTTGCTAATTACCATTGGCAAATTTTTGACGATTAATGCAAAAAGTGGTATTAAAAATTTCAATTTTAACATGAAAGTGCAGGTTAAAAGCATGAAAAATATTATGAAGGGAAATTCTTGAAAGGTCCAACAAAGTATCAAGTTCAACACATGGGTCTGACGATGTGATCATTGAAACCTAACAAACTTTTTCATTTTTTTGGGTCACACAGCTCATATTTATGATTATGACTAATAAAAATAAATACTAAATTATTGCAGCCCATTGTTTCGAAGCCATGAAAATCATTTGCATAATTTACATGATATTCATTTCAGTCATTGAAGGAGTGTATATAATGTAATAAAATTAACTGAACAAAAAAGCACCTTGAAAGCAAAAGGTAAAATATGGGAGGCATTATTTTATTGTTTTCATCATATTTTAATGAACTATTATGACAATTAAAATATAATATTTCATTTTATATTTCATTGTATACTCCATTGAACAATTGGAACAATTGAAATCTCAAAGACCAGTGAATAATTACCTGAGAAAGGTGAAGAACAATGTTATTCCTACCGATTAATTTTATTATAAAACATAAATATTAATAATGTTTCTCTACCTATTCAGATCTTGCAAATTCTTCTTAACTCACAATTTTGAAGTCTTATTCCCAAAACTAGACACATTTTTTCAAATATTCCAGGCAAGAAGATTTTTAGTTTCTAATTAAATGATCGTGAAAAAAGTGATGTGATAACTAATACATATACATGTATGTGTCAAAAAAAGCATCAGCATCGATCGATTGACCATTCTTACACATACATAATACACACATAACATTAGGTGTATTCGAAATAAATGTCAAATTTTTACTTTTTCCCTTAATTTAAATTTTCAATAACTTAGATTATTCCACATATTGTGCTACAAACTGTGACACGTGTTTCGCCTCTTTCAGAGGTATCCTCAGACAATCATACTTTCACATAAATACCATGGGTTATTTTTCTTATTTAAATTCCAGTTATGAAACCACACTCGCCAACATTCAACCCATAAAAATTAACAAATAGCGATGGCTATGGCGAATTAATGTCAGACGATTATATATCGACTGTGGAAAGGAAAAAGAACGTAACCCTCAATTTTCCAAAACAGCTTTTTTTCACAATGTATACAACTTGACACACATTCTATCAAAAGGATGGAAACTGAAAATGCCGAATAAGTATCTTAATTTAGCTTTTAAGTTTGAAAAAGATGACCTTGTAAAAAATTAAAACCAAGAAAAAACACTGAAATAAAGGTTTTTCCTAGACAATTTCTTTAATTAATATTAGGTTATATCAATTAAACACCAGTTTAGAAGTATCCGTGCATTTCAAGGTTGTGTATAATTCATAATTTGCATATGTCACAAAATCATCAAAACACGTTTTTAGCGCCTCCTGTAAAATTTGATATCTGTGGGTTACGTCCTTTTTCCTTTCCACAGTCGATATGATTTCTTTCTCTAACAAATCTTAGACGGTATCTAAAATTTTATAAAATATACATACTTCAACCAATGCGGTGATTTCTGAGTGATGTGCTGGATGGGTGGAAGACACATCACCGTGCTGTAGAGGAGGTGCATGTGGACGGTGCTGGCAGTTCCTGGCACAGGCGGGAGGACAGTGAGTACAGCAGGCCGCAGCGCTGGATCTCCGCTTTTCCAAGACTTTCCTGATCTGTAATGAGGCTTCTTGGACGATGCCGTTTTTGTCAGGTTGCCTTACGTCAGAGAGGCATGCGGCTAAGAGCTCTTCTAATTGATTGATAGTCTCGTTTTCGAGCTCTCGTCGCCTCTTCTCATTATTACATTTATTTCTGAAAAGGGACAAACATATATATTTGAATTTAACTTAGTTTATCTGATTAGGTGTTTAACTTAGTTTATCTGATTAGGAATCTTGAATAAGGGAATACCGATACTTTTATAGATGCATCTAAGATTAAATTAAATTCATTATAAAATAAATCCATATTAAAAAGTATTTTTTTTTAATGACAATTGCTTATAAATTATTAAAAAGTGAATTGACCCCTCATAGCGTAGATCAGGGGTCACCAAACTTTTTGAGAAGCGGGCCGGATTGAACTTTTTAAAAACTAAGGGGGGGGCGGACAACATACATTCTTATTGGAATCCAACCAGAATATTATTTCATTTTATGTGGTTACATAATAATTAGAATGCAAACAAATGTTTGCCCTTCTTAGAATTTCAATAAATGAGAATATTCGAGAAATTTTTGAGTAAACGAAACGAGAATATTGAAGATATTTATTAAAAAAAATTGTATATTTACTTGAAATATATATAAATATAGCCTGACAATTTTAAAACAACCGCGGCGATGGTTTTTTTTTAAAAAATCCCGAAAATTCCTTTTTTTTTCGACGGTCACACTAGTGATGCCCCTTAAGCTTACTACCGTTGAAAGAATTAAACATATGAACACACGTGTAACTAACTGTAGAACCAAAATATATATCATAATAAACAGCATGTTGTATTTATACGAAATAACTTATAATCAGGACTGTGGACGGAGTCAGGTGTTTTTCCAGAGGCAGAGTCGGAGTCAGGAAAACCGGTGAAAAATAATTTCTAGATATTGAAAAATAATTAGTCTTCATGTGGATTGGTGAAATCTACCAGAATTATTCTAGTGGCTAGATTGATCTGATTGATGGTATACAGATATGCTAATTTAACAGAAATATTTAAAAAAAATCAATTCGGAGTCGTCTTTTTTTATCTGACTCCACCCACAACTTGTAACAATATTACAGCAGTAAGTCAAGGAAGACGCCGAGTAGATAAGTTGTAATACCAGGGTTGAATAACAATGACGGAGAAAAATCATCCACCCTCCTTTATTAATGAAGGTATCACAATGGACACATATTTACAATGACAGATTATATGTTAAGGCAAATATGAAAAAAGGGATTGGCAGATATTATTTTTTAATTGAAATCATATTGAAACTAAGCAAAATGTTATATGCCAGCTAAGAATTCAATTTAAATTTGTTTATACATTAATTCTTAAGAATGCAATTGTGTTTCAGAAAGCTGCAAAATAAAAGAAAATAATAATTTCTCAATCAAAGTGGAATTAAAATATGTTCATGAAAGCAAAAATTGTTAAAAGGTCACAAGTTGTGACAAGCAAAAAGAAAAGAAAATGTGAAGCTCGCACGATATTAATCATTTATTTTTTGCTTGAGTGTTTCTCCTAGGCTTTCAAAACCAATTATTTAGGTAGTCTTTGAAGAAAAACGAACGGAGCATAAATAAGAAAATAATAATTGTGCTTATGATCATTTTAATATAATATAATGATTAAAGCAAGGGAGGCAGACATCGAGATTTCATTCAGAGAGCATGTAGCATTAAATTAACGAAATATTTTGGAATAAGCTTTACATGAAATTATTACAGGTATTTCGAGAGTCAAATAATAATTGTTTTCTGTCTAAATGTAATGTTATATTTTGAACACACTGATAAAAAAATAACTAGCATGTAGTTCCCCATTATTCTCATAAAAACGAATGAAAGAAGATTGACGAGATACACGTGTGTAAATATCCGAACAACATGCATGATGCATCCGTAATATTGATGAAAGATCTGACTATCACATAATTTGACATGGCCTAGATATGGGTGTTCTCTACGTCTACGTAAAAAATCGTCTACCACCTTTCATTCAATTCAACAAGTCAATGTCGGTTTAAAAACTAAATGGTCAAACACTGCATTTTTTTGAAAAGTAAACTTAATTCTCTACACAAATAATGCATGCTAAAAGTAACCAAGAATGTGGAGTGATGGTTGGTAAGTTGGTCAATTAATTAATATAATCGGAAATATATATTCCACTTCTAATGATGGCTTACAAATATAAAAGTTTATTACAACATTTTATAACCAAACTTCAATAAAATATAGATAAAAAGTAATATTTTCAACAAAATAAATAATAAATATAGGTAAGAGACGTTGACACCAAATATTTTCACTAGGTGGCCATAAAATACCTTTTTATTCAGAATTTAAAATAGTTTGAAACTAGTCAAGGCCAGAAAATAAAATGTACAATAAAATGAAAACACAGATCGCGACTCATTCATTGATCGCAAGTTGAGATGAACGAATTGTAATATAAACCGTTAATTGCAACATTAAAGGTTAATTGAAGAAATGCGCCGCCGAAGATCACAATCGATAAAAAGAATATTTTTTGAACAATATTGAAAAAAAAAACTATTTTACTTGTGGCTCGTAGTTATTTTTAAATACTAATGTGTCTCTTATCCAAAACCCTTACCCAGCCCTGAAGTAAAATTTCATAAATAAACTAAGTTTTTTTAAGTTTCTTATATCGACGGCTGCTCGCTTGCAAAACAAAAACAAAAAAAATGCATTCATTTTACATCAAGAGGAGTCAACGCATGTTTACACTGATACTATATTCAAATCTCAGGAACATAGGTAAAGCGATACCAATCTTATTAATAACAATTGGAAGTGATATGTGTAGCCAAAACAGCGATAGAAACAACGTGAATGATTGCTTTGTTTTGTTTACGAAGTGAATATGTAAATTTGTATGATGAATACATTATTTGTAAATAAATCATATGCAAGAGCAATTCAGCACTCAACTTCCTGGTGAGTGTAGCGAATAAATTATCGACTCCCACACATTGTTTTTTTGCAAACGGCACATCAACACGGAGGAGGACTACTGCCGCAGAGATCGTGACCAAATCATTCATTTCGACGGGGGAAAATTAGTTATACGTTTTATATTAATTTAACAATTATAATTCAACATGTAAGAGGTCCGGAGCAATTTGCATAGGAACTATGCAAAATTTATAAGTGTATATTAATATTCATAATGTCATAGATACAGTGTGACAGATCTCCTTATATCGCTTTGGGATACTGCAAAATGATATTGGTTTTCAGTGCTATTTCAATCACTCATTGAATCGATATGGGAGGTCCTCGATATCCCGATATTCATTGTTCCGAGTCCCCACAGTTACGAATTAGATTAACTAAAATAAGACACCTACCATCACATTTTTCATTTTTAGTGGTATGCCAAGTAATTCTTAATGCATCGATATACCTACAATAGTAGAGAATTAAATGTTATTTAATCTAATATCTATATTTTGCGATATTCAAAAATTACCATACTCGCTGGTTTGAAACCATTGGACAGCGAATGACGAAAATCCGCTAGGCGAATAAAGGTTTTATACGATGTAAAAATCACGACCAAAGATCAATATTGGTGTAAAAATGCTCACATTTTTCAAATAATAGTAAGAGATGGTCAGAGAGAATCAATCGGTGATTTATGATATTTCTCAGTACATTTCGCACCTTAATTAAGCACTTTAAAAATACTTTTCACATGTGGTCATTTATAATTGCGAAACGTAGTTGATCCAGTGTTTTTTTTACGTTCTCTTTAATACTCAATTCTTGGAGAATGTGAGTTATAATTCTAGGGTACTCAAATATTGAAATATAAACCCGATTTTTTACGGAAGCAGTTAACTGTCCTCTTATAGCGAGGTTCTACACGTCATAACACAACATGCCCTTTTCTGTAATTGTAATCCATTATCATGTAGAAAAAATGCTCAACATCGTTGATAATAATATGATTTATACTTTAAACATATGGATATTTTACGCGGAGCTTGTTCGATCATTTTACGTATAAAAATCGCATGGCGGACTGACAAACAGAACACATCACTGTCGATATACCGGTTTTGGGGTTTTACCTCGATGCGGTCTGATAACCGTTGCAAGAGTTATTAAGTTTAGAAGACGTAATATGAAAAAAATAATTGAATTGCGGTGGAATTTCGTAATATCAAATCACACGAGAGAAAGCATGACAGATACTTATTTATCTCTTCCAATCGACATCGCAAAAGCTGGGTTTTCTCGCAATAAATAATAAAATAAAAACATCGAGATGAAATTACCGAACACAAAGTACACTGATATATGATTTAACAACGCCCGCTCCTAAGTTTTTCTGCAAGGAATGCTTGTTGATCGGTTGATCGACATTTCTTAGAATAGGGTTAGGGTAAGACAAGTGATAAGCTTATCGCTTTCGTTACGCCGCGTTTTTCAGTTGGAACGAGTGGGTGAGACGAAATTTTAGACATCGGAGAAATTCATGCATTCGAATATAAAACTAAAAAAGAATATCAATGAATATACACATCAATGAATATACTGGAATTCGAGTCCGTGGGCAGAGCAACCGAGTCAGTTGATAATGTTCATCGTGAGGGAAACCGGTCCCGATACTATTAAATAAGAGTGAAATTAGTACAAATGAGTATTTTATTTTCTGATGGCAACGAGGTGTACCAGTCGACCGCGGACAAGGCACACAATGATTATCACTCGAGTACCGAGACGTCGAAAATAGGATCTAGTAGCGACGGGGTACAAAGTGACCCCAGACAATTTTGCGTAATATTTGCATTGCATTTCTTGGTGTATCGTGGAAGATTACGATACATATCAGCTAGATGTTGTTGGTATTCACCGGATGGTTGAAATAAGAAGAATTCTGCAATGCGAATGACCCTGCTCGGAACTCTAAGGTTATTAGGCGATAAATATTTTTTTTATCATTTTTAAGCCGTTTTTTGTCTAATCACACTGATTAGGATTGATATTTTGATAGAACAAGAAAATATGACAGTCGGTATCTTACTAATTCCAATAATACGGGAATCGACAATGTAATTCACTTATATGAAAAGCACCGGTGAGTTTTAAATTATTCATAAAGTAAGGAATGCCTGAGGTTAAACCGGGTACCCACATTTTTAACAAGTCAATAACTGTGTATCAAGAGCGGCGATTGTAAGGATATAATTTGAATGTGAACACTTACATTTGTGATTGGGGTTTATTATCTGATTTTTTTCTAATTTTTTTGACGGGCGCCGCGACGCTCATCTTGCTCGAGACACCCCCCCATGAGTCCCCCAGCTGCAGCTCGCACGGGCCCAGCCTGTAACATAAAAAAATACAAATTAGTTTAAAAATATGTTAAGTGGAGTATAAGTGAGGCCAACGATCATTTCATCCATATTAGAGATTCCAACTATTCGTCATTTTCAACTATCCGGATATCAAATAGTAAAACTGAAACTATCCGGATAGTTTCAGTAAGTATGAAAATAACAAAATATTACTACATATATAAATTTATGTACTAAAATAATACATTAAAAACTAGTTCATTTGTAATATAAGTCATTTATTCAGATTTTAACAATTCATATTTAAAAAATTAGAGAGCATTAAATGTATCATATTTTAAATTTGATCTTAATTTAGTTTTAATTTGTCCTGCTGTTGAAAATACTCGTTCCGTCGCTGTTGATGTTGGTTTTATTGTTAGAAGTGTTTTAAACAACACGTCCAACTTTTCAGTCCTTTTTTTAATTGATCTAAGTATTATATATAAAATCTTTTTTCAGATTATTTGTATTGTCATTTGTATTGTCGTCAGTTTCTGTGAGAGATAAAGCGAATTACGCATTTCATGTTGCAAGTTGCATTTATTATCTTTACTCATAAAATGAGTCCATACTTCCGAGCGTCTTGTCATGACTAAAATTTTATACAAAATTATTAAAATTTTAATATGTAGACAGTGGTCTCGATTGCTTGGTTTTCAGGGATGAATTGTAAATGACGATGTTTCACGATCAACTAATCCTGACTAAATCCTTTCCCACTTCTGTAATGCCTTAGACACAATACACATTTCAATAATATTCCATCATATTAAAATATTGAAAATTTGCAGCTGCATTAGATTACTGCAACGGCATTTCTTCAATGAATGAAATTTCGGCATTAAAGGTTTATTTTTTGCCTCGAGTTCGAGCCGATTCGTCGAACTTTTAAGTATTAAGATAACAATATAAGATATTCATAATACCCGAGTTTGTGGAAGGTAATAAAAAAACACTACTCCTAAGTAATGGTTTCTCCCAGGTAGTAAATACCCCAGTATTCATATAATCTTTCGTCGATTTTGTAAAATATTTCATTAAAAATTATAACGAATACTATCCGGATATTTCCCCAAATATCCGGATATCGAATAGTTAAAAAGGCCGGATATATCCGGATATCGGATACCCGGATATCCGAGTTGGAATCCCTAATCCATATTAACAAAAGAAAAAGAGGTTTTATTATTTTTATAAACTTATCAATATCGGCACATCTTAGATAAATCATAATATTTTTTTCCGATGTCAATAATATTTTTACATCTTATAACTAATGATATTTTAGAGCAAAGACATTTTTGCAACAAAAAAAATACCAAAAAGTTTTTTTGACCATATCCGCTCCCAATGTGGACTACTAATGGAGTTTATATCAACATAATAGTTTAAACGAAAAAAGATGGTTACTCAGTTGCTCAACCTCTCTAAGAGAGTGGGGATAGAAGGACAGAAGCAGCGAAATAAAAATACGAAATAATAATGTCAATAACAATTTGTAATATTTCGTCATAAAATGAACTTAGCAGAGTTAAACTAATATTATATTCGAGAAAACTAAAAACGTCAAGTCATTTTACTTCCGGTTCATCAAACTATTTTTATTATTATTATTGTCGAACCGGAAGTCAATGGCTATTATAGATAACATCAACTATATGTGATTGTCACGATCATTGGCTCGGCAATCTATATTTAAAAATAAACTTCCTTCCAGTATGGCATAAATCTCCTACGGCGGATGGCGCAAAAAAAGATTCATTACTTGAGGAGCAAACATTCAAAAAGTGTTTTGTCACAAATTTTGAAAAATGGCGTTTTATATCAATTCTGATAGCCCAAAATAAAACCTATGAATGGAAATCAAAATAAGTGTTAAAAAAAGGTTTTGTTTCATATTAAAATGAAATCATAAAGTTGACACATCCATACAAACCGTCACTTTTGCAACACTTAAATCATCATTTTCCAAGCTTTGTATTTGTGTGACAAAACACTTTTTGAATGTTTGCTCCTCACTTGTTGAACATATTTTTTTTCTCAATAATTTAGGATTTTAACTGAAGGTGCTTAACAGATTTACTATACCAAATTTTTAACGTTCAATTTCATCAATGCAATCACTCTAATCGAATGCCTGAAGATACCGAAAGGCGTAACTTGGCTCGTTAGTGACAGACGCAAGGAAATCTACAACATTGAAATGATTCTAGTTTGATGTTTGTTTACTGTTTGTCATATGGTTAACATTTAACATTTAAATACTTAACTATTAAAAAAAAACTGCTTTCATTCAGATTTTTTGTTGAAAAAAAATCCTTTTTAGATTTAGTTAATTCAAATTATCAGGATCTCACACCACAGAGAAAAAATGACATGTATGTAAAATAAAACCTTCTATTGAGTTTCAATACGTCAAGTCCCCCCCCCCCCCCTTCCCCGGAAGACTGCCGGGCTTTTATACTTATCATGAGTAAAAGATTGTTTCAAACATAATTTTGTGAACCATAATATCGACTGTGGAAAGGAAAAAGGACGTAACCCACACATATCAAATTTTACAGGAGGCGCTAAAAACGTGTTTTGATGATTTTGTGACATATGCAAATTATGAATTATACACAACCTTGAAGTGCACGGATACTTCTAAACTGATGTTTAATTGACATAAGACATAACCTAATATTAATTAAAGAAATTGTCTCGTAAAAACCTTTATTTCAGTGTTTTTTCTTGGTTTATTTTTTTTAAAAAAATGATCCTTTTCAAACTTAAAAGCTAAATTTAGATACTTATTCGGCATTTTCAGCTTACATCCTTTTGATAGAATATGTGTCAAGTTATATACATTGTGATTATCGAAAAAAGGCGATTTTTTAAAATTGAGGGTTACGTCCTTTTTCCTTTCCACGGTCGATATGGAAAGATATATCAACAGGCAAGGCTGATGATTAAACATAACGTGTATTTAATTTTTACTTATAAACATTGTGTATTTTTTTTACACATATATACAGAATAGCATGAGGGTTCTCGGTAATATCTCTGCAGGCATACTTAAACCACGAACAGTCGCAAACGCCCGTACAAATTAACAAACATTTTACACGAATGAGTATTATTTTTCATAAAGATAGCAAGGCTTTTATGCGTCTTCTCGCGAAAGCTATGTACCACAATTACACACATTCGTCATTCGATTAATTTCAATCCATTAAAGCAGTTGTTTCCAAACTTTATGTGACCACGCTTCCCTTTGAAGAGAAAAGATATCTTCGCGCCTCCCCATCCTTTATTTCATAGTGATAAAGACACATTTTAAATGGTAAATAAATATGTTTGATTGTTCGTGCCTCCCAGGTTGAAAAACGCTGCATTTGAGTAATTGAAATATATTTTTTATAAAACGAGAAATCAGAAATGAATTTACAATAAATTTACAAATACTAGAGAAAAGATAACCATATGTAATTGATTAATAATACGAAACGCAATGATAAAAACAATAAACGAGTCATGCCGTCGAAAAAAAAACATAAATCATATGCGATATACTTTTTTTCAATAATCAATAAAATATCGATTTATTGCCATTGCATAAAACATACCATTCCGTTGGTGGTGGAATGGACAATACGAGGAACAGCAATTCGTGCAAACTTGATGAATTACAAAAACAACTTTTCATGTTTTCATGTAATACTAAAATAGATATTTTAAAGGACAACAAAAAGAATTAAATAAAAAATATGTATTTGAATCGTTCAAACTATGTACATTCTCACAAATTTTGTCATTAACGACCCGGGTTTCGCCTTTCGGCATCTTCAGGCATTCAAGTGCACGGATGAACTTGAACTATATAATCATATAATCATAAAACCTTTGCCGACAAACAAATTATATAATTCTTGAAACTGCTCACTAGTCAAATCTGTTGGAATTCCCATGGGCTCATTCTTTTCGCCAGCAGTGGCTTTGGACTCAGTGATGCATTTATATCTTATATATAACACGAAACTTTCATTTGCTAAGCGTCAGTTCAAGTTCATCCGTGCACTTGAATGCCTGAAGATGCCGAAAGGCGAAACCCGGGTCGTTAATGACAAAATTTGTGAGAATGTACATAGTTTGAACGATTCAAATTTAATATTGAAATTCCACCAAGCACCTTCAGTCGAAATCTTAAAAAAAAAAATATGTATGTTTGAATTTGAAAACAAACAGATCATTACTAAATTTCATATTATATAATATAATGCCATCGTATTTCTCGTAACGCTTTCAATTTTCTAATTTCCATTCAAAATATCAAATCACTATAGATAAAGAATAATTTACGAGAATGTTATTTTATTCCACCAATACTTATTAAGTATTATTACCATCATCTATTAGTAATAAATTATATTACACCAAAATATCAATAAAAAAAACGACTTGTTAGAATAATCTAATACTAAAGTCTACGAAAAATAATTGTAAGCAAACTTAAACATTATTCCAAAATTTAAATAATTTCTGCTATAATATATGTATGTACGAAAGATATTCCTACTCTTTTCGCGTGGATGATAAAATTAAAGATGCTATCCATAGGTCAATTACAAAGGATTGCTGCATGCATAGACCCAGTGGCGGCCGGTAAATGTGGCATTTGATCAATGCACCCTTGTATATGCAGGGGCGGTTATATTTCATGAAATAATATTCAAACATAACATTTATACCATTCCCTCATTTTAAATTCAATGAAATAAAATATTTTTTTGAATTAAGTGAAATATTTATTATAGACAATAAATACATGAAGAATTTAAAATGAGTGAATGGTATAAATGTTATGTTTGAATATTATTTCATGAAATATTACTGCCCCTGCGTATACAAGGGGTGGATTGATCCAATGCCACATTGACCGGCCGCCACTGCATAGACCCATCACAAGCGGATATGCATAGAGAAGATAAAAAGCCGGCCGTGAGATAACACTCATACATTCACGCGCAACGTCAGAGTTTTTAAATTACTGCACTCAAATTAAAACGAATTCATAATTTAAAAAAAAAAGACTAGCCGTCGAATTATAACGAATGGTAGAGCTCGATACGCATGTCATATCATCAAAGTGGGAACCATCGACGTAAAATAATTATATTTGCATAGCTACAAGTGTTTTATGGATTTACAAGGAAATGAGAGTCCCGAAACCATTCTGTCATTGGATATTACTATTATTAGACGTGCTTCAAGTTTTTTTACGGGAGTGTTTTATATGAAACAAATAATAAAGATATTTTTTTTATATTTTATATTATTTCAAATACATATACACATATAGTGAGCTGCGAAATTTTTAGAATCGCTTAGGTGAGCCGTGAGGGACAAAAGTTGCGGATCACTGGATTGTACCACAAAACATAAGTTACAAAACCGTATAAGTAAAGTTTTTTTTTGTAATACAGAAAACGTTCACGATTATTATATGACTTGCATATTATAGTAATATTTTAGCAAAGTATTCAAGAATACCAACGAAAGTGTCGGTCTCAACACAGCGATACTATTTATAAAAAGAATGTTAACTGACTAAAAACATCCTCATATGACGATGAATGTGTTAACAAATCCTTTTTCAGTGACTCCATTGGTAAATCAATTTATTTTAAGCTATCGCGTGTAATAAAAGAAGGGTTCTTCAAAATTTCTAGCCACTCACAATCCTGTGTTCCTTTGATATTAACGCAATGAAGGGAAAATTCCGTTATTTTATTTTTGTATCTCTTATTTGAAATAATATTATTTTTGATCGGATCTTTTGGCAGGGTGACACGCAGAAATAATGACCTGCGATTAGGATTAAGTTCACATATTTTTGTGGGACGCGCGTATTATTCCAATTATACGTAGAAACTCGTATGTAAAGTGTGAAAAATATAAACGTACATATATGAAACATACATTATTTTCTTTGAAAGTTAGATATTCCACCTAGGGGGATTGCAATACCGAACGAATATATAAAATACCAAAATTGCAAATATCGGTGCCGATTACAAAAAAAAAATACGGACAAATTGAAATCGCATTACCGGGCGAGTTATTCAAAATAGCTTACAGTTTATTAAAATGATAATTCATTATTGAAAGGCTTTCAGTTCTAGAACCTGTCAATATTGATCTCGAACAATTTTATGAAAATATGTCATGGTTTCTAAACAGTCTAAATTGGATTTTAGTTATTTTTTTATGTCGAAATACCAGTATTTTGAAATCTTCATACCCGATATTTCGGTATCGAAATAACACCACGGATATCAAGATACCTGTTTCGATAATACCGCTATTGCAATCACTGATTCCACAATTAAGGAATGCAAGATACACTTATTTTTCATATGAAGCCCGCGCAATTGGATCAATCGATGGAGAAAATCTACGAGTTTTAAACTCTAAATCTAAATTCCAAAAAAAATTTATAAGTGTAAATATTTAGTAAACGGATAATTGGTTAAAAGTCGTTAGATTTTATGAATATTTTACAAGTCTGTAGATAGCAACATACGAGGAAAAAAGAGGAAAATACATTTTAAAAATATACCAATAATAATTCTAGTTCGGTTCATTCGCACACTTGAATGGCATGCGGTTCATCGAATGTTTTATAATACAAAATGGCCAGCGTACGCGGTGGACACATCCGCATCTGACAATCGGCAAATACTCTACATCTGACTAAACAGCGACAGATTTCAAACAATCTAATCCAGCAGTGCTCAACAAGTCAAAGAAAAGCCAACAATGTTCGTAATGGATATGTTAAACACGGTATCATGAATAAACGGAACTTGAATAAACAGAACAGAACAGAACGACAATTCAGAACACGTTAAAAAAATTAAAAAATATTTTTGTCGTATACTATATCACCTTCCACAAATCTGACTATTATTCGAGTTTTTGTCCGTTATTTTGGCTATAGATGATATACCTAAATTTTTAAATAATGCTCAATTATGGAATTTCAGCTAACCCAGAAATTAAAAATTACTAATTGGTTGAAAATCATATTAATACGAGTGTTTTCTAACGATTATAAATTACGATGATCTGTACACGTTATCATCACTCAAGACATCATTTTCAACTTTGGCTTTCCTTTCTTATGACTAGAATTAATTATGGACTCCATATGTACTCCAAACATTTGTATAACATTTATGATTCTCGCCGTTGCCATTTTCACTAAATTTCACGTTATTAAACAAGAATAACGCTCAACCGGAATGGACAGAATCGAACCGTACTGTCAGACGATATGTTACGTATCTATGTCAGACGTGCGATGCCATAGAATTCGGTAACTTGTTCTGAATTTGTTATGTTTTATCGCGTTCTGTTTTATCCGGTTACCTTATAAAACACATGTGACTTAATTACTTAACAAGAGATAATAAACGTCTCGCGACAATACACGAATTCAAAGCAATGCCAATACTCTACAGAAGAAAAAAATCAAGCTTAAACGTTATAAAATACGCGGTAAAAATTAGTCAAAGATTGTGTGTGCCTAAATAAATGTAATTCATATCGATAACGGGAAATTGATAAATAAAAACTTTGTCATTATAAGCGATGTTTGAAGACAAGGCCCGCAGTTGTGTACCGCTGACGAAATCTATTTTTGAAGTGTACAAGCTCTTCCAGTTCTATAATTGTAATAATGTCGGACGTCCGAACGAGCAGCAAAATCGTTGCAAGAAATCCCGCTTCAAAATGACGAATGAGCAAGCGAGTCGTCGGATCGATAAAATCTGTATTGCAATTGTATTGCATAGGTGTATATTGCTCATTTTTACTCCACTGACTGTTAAATCACGAAAAACGGTGAGGATATAAGTAATTGAACGAAGAATATTTTTTAAAATAGCATGTGAAATATATAAACTTCAGAATTATTTAAAAAACCAATAGCTCAACGCGACAATGAAAGAGACTCCGTGGAAGTTTTATCTTGAAATTAAATATAGAATATTTTAAATACAGGTTGTATTATTTTTATTTCATGGCATAAAATTGCCTGCAATCCAATTAAAATCCTAATGCAAAAACGTTCAGGAATGATGATTCATTTATATTCTGATTGGTCCCTATTGCAAGATTCAGTAAAGCAGACTCTTGAAACGGACAACCTACATCATCACGGGCTTTCGGTATAATTTCCCGCTTATTAATTGAATAAAAAATTGCTCTATTGCTCAAATGATTTTTCTGCAGCGATATCTCGCTGTGTCAATTTTCAAACTAAAGTGAATTTGCATTGCAATCAAGTAATGTTTTAGTAGATCTCATTAATAGAATTTAAAAATGATAATTTCTTAAAAATGTTATTATAAGAGCATTAAAGAAAAGCATGTCAGAAAAAAACTTCAATGAAATATTTTTTCGATTCTTGACGCCGATTCAAATAACCAAACACGCGACCGCAAGAAAATCATTAAAATAATAAGGTTAGCAAGAAGACCGATGTTCAATAATGATAATTTTTCAAGAGATCCAACCGCGAATATATGCAATTAGGTGGAGTAAATAATACCCTCTAGTACATTATAACTTTTCAATATATCGGGCGAAGATATAAATATATAATTGCTATCGCTTTGTCCATGGAAGGAAATAAGAAAAATGAGTAAACAACGGTTATAGAAATTTTCACTAATATATACATAACGTAAAGTATGCTTAAGAATAAGGATAAATATGTTGATAACCGTAAAAGTTACGTCTACCTAAATACCTTTACAAGTATGTTACACGTCAGTGACAGATACCCAGATGTACGTGAGGTCATTAGCTCTTGACTTTTAACCGCTGGAATTGCTCGCTGAAGGTGAAAGAGATAGCAAAATAGTATTATCACCCAGTGATAAAAATTTGGAACGCGATAAGTGGTCACAATAAAGTGCAGCGAAGATCGGCGATAGAAAACAACAAAACAAAATAATGAACCGCATCTTTCAAAATCGCGGCGGATCTACGACCGCATTGTTTGCGATAAATCACAAACATAAGTCCACAAAATCCCGGAGGCGATTCGTGTACACATTTAAGAAAAATAAACACGGGATGCATCGCTTAAAAAATAGCACGCCGAATGCAGCCGGCCTCGTCATCGCGTCATCGGCACAACGCAACGATCCGCATTGCTCATAAACGAAACCACGACAAAAGAACTATTCGAATGCGCGAAACTGCTACGCCAACAAAAGCGAGTTGGCTCACTTTCTTTGTCGAAGAGAGTTTCTTCTGTCTCGCAGAGAGAAGCGAGCCAGTGAGCACGCCTTCGCTGAAAAGCATTAATTAGTTCAATGTTGAGCGGGGCCGGGTTACGTAACCTCCCGCAATGAAATGCAATGCAACGCGATACGATCGTAATATCTGTTGTACCTGCCGCGCCGACTCGACTTTCTTTCTCCGAGTGGCGGCCAAGTGTAAAGTCGACATGACACTCTCAGTGTTAGTATTTTATATACAACATTAAAACTGCGAAAGTAATGCATATTCTGCAGACAGACTATTTGCATGATTTGAAATGCGGGCACTTTGTTGAAATCTAAAAATTTATGAAACTTAAAAAAAATGTGTGGAAAAAAAAAGATTATTGTAAACGGCGGAACGATTAAATTGCGCTATAGTTACAATGGCTCAAGCAATTTTCAAGCGATGCTCTGCATTGTCTAATATATTTCGTCCCAATTTTACTACAGTTATTATGACCGGAATTCATCGATAAAAAAATAAAAAATAGTTCCAAAACCTTAAGCAAGCTACAGAAACAACAACTTTAGTAAAAACACATATTAGATTTAGCGACCGTCGTTACTAAATAGTTTCTTCACGTCCGATATGTTTTTCCAGAAGCAATTCGAATTAAGGAAGGCCTTGGGATTCGTTTACCTTTCGGCGCTGACACAATCCCTTTCTTAATCCGATCAGGGTCGCCTTGAATTTCGCACCAGGTCATGAACCGAGAAACTCTTCTACTTGCCATTCCGAGTGGCAATCCGGTATAATTACGCGCGATCGGAGGGATACGAGTTATTCGGAAACGGGATCTGCCCCCGGAGCGTCACTCATTTGGAAATAATTTAACAAAAGCTGTACCATAACACAAAAACGTTAATTCTGATGAATCCTACATCGTGCGCTGAATATGTACGTTCAATGCTTACTTAAACAATTCGCTTTGTCGAGGAAGGATCTCTATTAGAGAACGTTTTCCGCCGTTAAATTAGATTATAACGTAGGTTAATTTTATTAATTATACCGTTATCAACTCGCAGTTTATACAATAAAAAGGGTATAATGGAAATACGTGAGTTTATAGAAGATCTACAAATATAATGTTTGCTAACAAAATTATATTTGTATATCTGTTGAGATTATCGGTGTTTTACGTGCGAGACCCTTAAATAAAATAATTTATTGAATTGATGAACTTAATTATCAAGATTAAAAAAACATTTCATGTCAGTAATATTTTAATAATCTTGTTGAAATATTTATCAGTAAATTATAGTCTCTTCGTATAAGAAAACAAGTTATGATTCAAAACATTTTTGATCTCTGATCTGATTAACCAAATCTTGTTTTATATTATTTCCTCAACAAATCCAGGTGTTTTCTTAGGAAATATTCCACTTTGAGTGGGGCCTGGATAAGCTTATTTATACTCAAAAACGGAAAAGGCATTTCTATAAAGATAAATGTTTTCTTTTAAAAAGAAAAAATAGAAAAATGCGACTCAACTCATGCAAGTAAAATTTTTGTTTGCTTTTATTACTGTAAAGTACAGGTTTCAACCTACCCCTCGCTACCCAGACAATTAACTTTATTGCTAAAAATATTCAAATTGGGCGGCCGTCGCCGTCTGGGCTATATTATACAGAAGCCATATCTGGAAATTAAATTATGACGAACACAATTAAAATCGCGGTTATTATAAAATACATATCTAAACATACGTAAATAAGATTACACAACAGAAGTTGAGACGAGAGAGCCACCGATGTGTGAATCTTTTGCAAAAGTAAGTTGCCAAAACATGGTGGGCAGCTGTTGTCGTGTAAATCGATGGAGATATTGTATATGGAGGTTATACTTTTTTAACCTCTTCCCGGGCACGCCCGAGTATACTCGGGCATTGAATGTCATCAAAACGGACACACGATATAACTCGGGAAAATTCCATTAAAAAAAAACAATGAATTCTTTCACTAAATATGCATGTTTAATAAATATAACACTTGTGTTTAATATTTGAGCATAATAAAAAATATGTGATCCTTTTTGGAACATTTGTATAAATCAATTGGACCGGTAAGTAGTTAAGGGGTTAAAGGGGTTAACTAACTGTCAATTGTTGGTGATAAGGCATTTTATTTTTAAAAAATGCTTACAAAACGGTTACAAAATTCACATTACTTGAATTATTCCCAATTACAAAAAACACATTTTTCAATGGTTTTTTTAAACAATAAACATATGAGCGCCTTAGTTTCAAACGTTTGGTTTCGACGACAATAAATGCATGAAGGTAAACATAGAACCTGGGTATTCACATTGTAGAAAGTACATAATATAGGTATCAAAATAAAATCATATTGTGCGTTTGTTACTGTCATTAAGAATAATGCGTAATGAGAAAGAAGCTTTTAAGTTTCACTTATAATCAGAACCATTCGTTTAGTGAATTTAACAATATTTCGTACCGGCAGTTAAGTTTTTTAATCAACGAGGTTATTTTCAAATGTATCTATCTGCATCCGAATTGTTCATGCATAAATAACTAACAGCGTAAAACATAAATCATTATTAAAGCTTATAATTTACGATACACTGCGGGCACTTACGGCGTAGGAAAAACCGAACGAGGTGGAAAAATAAAATGAAAAATAGTTTTAATCGCAAGAGCGACGAGATAAATTCAACAGATATGACGTTGCCAATAATGCATTCAATAATATTCAACTCATTATCCAGTTAACCCTTCAGGCACGGGTATACCTAAAATAGATTTTGAATAGCGGCTCATTCTTTATTTTATGTTTTCACGATTTCTCAATGGTCGTCACAAACATTGTTTTACTTTCACACTTTCCATACGGTGCTAAGAATACTTCCAATATGTTGCTGGCCCTTTAGGTACCAAGTGAAAAACAAAAAATATACATGCATACTTTTCTTTTAAAGTTAGACGAATAGATAACACCAACAAAAAAAAATAGGCAAGGGTTTAATCTAGATTGATATTAAAATTTTGTATAAATGATTGCGCCAATTTATACTCAAATATATTGAGTAGGTATGTCAGTATAATGGAATTGGCATTCTAAATAGCATTGACTTAACTGAAGGTTACGTAGGTATAAAGCAAAGAAAAAGTGTGTACTGGCTACATGAATCATGATGACAACGACAAAACAAATCTTATTTGGTACGTATATTAAAATAAACTGTCAAACAACGACAAACGTGAAACAATCATTATCATTGCATAAAATCGGCAATGTATCTGTTATAAAGATCGAAAACGGATGAAGAAGTCTGCACGAAGAAGTGCCTAATCTAATCTAATATGTCAAGCTTTTAAATTGAAGTTGTGGCGAGTGTCTCCTTTGAAGCATCAATGAATGGAGTAAGTTTAATTTCCTAGAAATAAGCCGCATTTACTGGATTTTTTTCACACTGGAATCAATATAAGTTGACTAATAAAATCCCAATGTTACAGTTAACATGTTCTTTCAAACAATATGTATAATCAAATTGCAACAGTCGTCGAGCAAGTTTACAGTTTGATTTCTTCGGAAAAAAATGATTTAACACTGAATGATTCAATTACTCGCCGTAGATTCTTAGAATAACTCTTTGAAGATACGAGCTCTTTTTTGTCATCTATTACATAGTTAAGTTATAAGAGGATAAGAAAATATATATATGTATATATTCAGTGTATAGAAAACTATTAATTTATCAATAAGTTACCATTAATTTTGTTGCAATTATTTATTTATTTTGATTTACTTGGTGTGCTAGAAAGTATACGGTTAACTGTTTATTTTAAATCGAATTCCGTTTTAATAACACCCACGTCCTCGTATTTTTTTATAAATTTTTCCTCAATCTTTAAACTCCTCGGCAATTTATTCGGTAATACATTCAGAATATAAATACTTTCAGAACACTTTGACTTCAAATAAATTTTAATTAAAAATTAAATTTATGGTAAAGGTATTTGGAATGAAGAAATAATTGACCAACTCCAAGATAAAAATATGCAATCTCGACATCATCAAGTTACACAATTTCAATATGCAGTCCCATATTACACAATGAAGGATTATGACGCTAAATACTTAATGCAGAATAGTATTGTAAATTATCTAATACACATTCGTCCATATCTTTACATAGTTATGTCCCGGAAAAGATGAAAAAATGAGGCATCTTCGTTCATATTGAATACAATTATTTTCAATTAATATTAGTGATGAATTATATATACCCAGCAACGTACAAACCTGCATGCATCAATAAACTCAATCAAGCGTATGCCCAGAGGTATTCGATTCGAAATCAACGCAATACACCGCATATTATTAACACACACACATCCATCCGTACGCTTAATTAACATTATCAAACACTTTCGCGTATCGATTCGCTGTTATGTAGGGCGCAGCACACTACAGACATAAACCAACTCCCCTTGCAATCAGCGATAGTTACAATGCCAGCATCGCCACGTTACGAAGCATGGCCTTAAGCCCGCAGCCAGAAAGCCTGCGAGCAAACACTACCAAGAGTCGAGCAAAGTTACATTATCAAGCGTAGCTGGCGGAAACCTCGTAAAACATGTATGCAGATTGTAGAGCGATCCAACCAAGGGCGCTAAGTAGATGATACTTTCAGCGTGCCGCTACGCTATCCAACATTGCTCTACCCACTAGGACAATATGTCAGCTGTTATGTCATGTACTGTAATTTATTTTTTTAACAATAAATAAATATGTATTGACGAAGGAATATGTACGATATTGTATGTAATATAGATAAAGGAAAAAAGTAATATAAAATTTAGCATATATTTAGCGTTTATTTCTTAACCGCGGTCAGAGTAACTCATAAGTTAAAAAGTCAAATTTACATATAACTTACGATAAAATATACAATTTATTGATAAACAAGATTTGAAATTATAGCAAAAAATACAAAAACAACAAAAATTTCATTAAAGATAGAGAAAAACATACATACATTCATACAAAAGCACAAATAGACTATGTATGAGTACAAAAAAATTGAAACGTGTGTAAAAAATACAATATAAGAAGTAATTAATTAAAAATAATGAAAAACATGGGTTCAGAGACAAAATGATTAAAATTTATTATAACATTTTTCAATAGACGAGTGTTTTAGCCGAGTTAGGCGATCTGTTACAATTACAGTATACGTGCTAAAGAAACGTTCTGCATCCACACTATTTTTAGGACACGGAATGGATTGAATGGCATTACTGCCGAATTCCAAATGTTTTATTTGAATAGCAAGTAATAGCAGAAGAATATTTGCTTATATGTACTCCACTTTGAACATTTGAAACTATATTTTTTTAAAACGTGTGAATAACCTTCCAAACATTGATTGGTTTTTATCGTATATTGGGGCTTGGGAACGCGTATGTTTATCAACAGACCCAGGAGGAATACACAATTATTACGATTAGTACTAACCTAAGAGTGAGCATCATATACTATAGATCAGGGGTTACAAACATTTTTGAGCCCTAGAGTGCATTCTAAAATATTGGTAGGGCGGCGGGCACATTTTTCAAGGTTTTTTAAGCAGGGTAAAAATAGCAACGTATTTAGTTCTAAAGTTTTTTTATATTTATTATTTAATAGCTATTTCGGCATTCGCCATCGTCAGAACTATTTATAACCTAGGAATTTACCGATTTGCCTAAATTATCGGCGTGACTCGTTTTTTAGCTCTTCCAAGAATTTTGGAATCCAAAATCCTAGGAATTTAATTTGTTGCCGGCCAATGTCGCCAACATGGCGCACCGAAATCGATCGACGGGCGCCATGGCACCCACGGGTACGGGGGTTGGTAACCCCTGCTATAGATGAAGAGTTGACCATTGAGTCCGTAATGATTGCCAGTAATCATTCATTTAAGATGAGATAAAAAGAAAATATAATTAAATAAAATTTCGCATATATTCTCTTATTTCGACAATTTCGCATATATCGTTTAATTTATATTTATCGCTATATATGTTATGAAACGAAATTGATTATTAATGTAATTGTAATTGGTAAAAATCACCCGGATCGATAAGCTAGCTTGATTTCAAGTTCATTAATAATTATCGAGCTAATGCAGAAAGGCACATTTTATGACAACATAATTCACAAATCCATATATCAAAGGCGAAGAATCGAATTTATGTATAAATAATACTTTAAAATTTTATTTTCAAAAGACGATTTAAAAAAAAAAAAAGTTACAGCACATCTAACATCAACACCCACCGTGAGCCACTGGTTAATACATATTCTCACTTTAGCCGTCAGAAACCCTCAAGTTTTACGGCCGGTGTTGGACGACTCGCCGTATGGCTAATATAATATACATATTACGGAATCAGGCGAGCGAAACACGTTCAATACGAAACGTTTTCAATCGGATCGCTGGTAAGCGAAGCGAAAAGCAGTATTTTGTAGCTATTTGTCAAAGGAATATTATTACCAAGGAAACGTCGACCGCAAAGAACTCTTTCTAAGGAGTCAAAATATAGTTGTAGGTAGGTTTTCAAAGTGAATAATGGTGGAAAATTATTCAAGTACATTAATTATTCAACGAGACTATGTAATACGAACTAAAATCTTAAACATATCGACACATGTATATTCATAATTCAACGAATTTTAATTTTACAGGAGACACAAAAAAAGTTTTTTGATGATTTTGGGCCAGTCAAAATATGGAATATGCACTACTTTGAAGTGCACGAAGGGTAGGAAACTATATATATTAACCCAATCTAATATTATTTTAATAAATTATTGAGGAAAAAATTTTTTAAGCACTTTTTCCAGGTCGCAATTGTGGGGTTAAAATAAGCCATATGAGACATCCCTATAAAAACCTAGATTTTAATTGCTTATGTTATGTGCTTCTCGGAGTACTCTCTGGTCCGAACACTGTATAGTGATACGTGGACGTAAGACAGAATACGATGCTTATATTCTGCAGTGGCTGACCACCAACCAGATCAACCGTTTACTTGCTACTAGAGACTCCAATTCGAGTATCGAATACTCGTCCATTTTTCAAGTACTCGATACTCGTAATTTATAAATGAAGATTTATTTCCAAATTGTATTTACTTATTTAAAAAATATATATATTTTATGTTTAACCGTTACGTTTAACTGACTATTTTTGAAATATGTTTTATAAATTGAAATAAATATATTAATGAAATTCAATAAGCTTATTTGTTTATTTATCATCTATTTATACACTCAAATTTGAATTAATAATATATATTTTGGTACATCTGAAACTACTCAATTAATTTAAAATTTAAAAATTGTACACGATAAAATAAATATATAGACAATAAATACATGGAGAATTTAAAATGAGTGAATGGTATAAATGTTACGTTTGAATATTATTTCATGAAATATAACCGCTCCCGCATAAACCATTGATCCAATGCCATATTGACCGGCCGCCACTGGCTATGGCACAACCCAAGTACACGAAACTTATAGAGTGGGCGCATCGTGTGAATTAAATCACTGGAAAATAATTTATACTACAACTATGACGGGAAATAGAGACAGGTTATCTGAATTGTTCCACAAAATTCACGAGCATCGGATATTAGGAATGCGGAGAGATAATGAGAAGTATAAAAAATACTTAAAATAGTCAGATAAAAAATATTACCTCCGACATAACAATGACAGTTAACTGTGATACCTAAGAGATAACCGACGCAAAGGGCCACTCGCTATAAAACAACGATAACGAAAATTCCGTTATAATTGTTACTACGTGAATACAGTACAGTTATGACTGTTTGTACAATTCATGCGTTCTACATAAGAGTTTCCACAATGTTCAGCGTGCGTTATTGTTTCTCGCACGAATATGTTTTATAGTTAAGAGAATAAATATTACATTTATCAAATGGGCCAGCAGAAGTCGCATTGAAAAATCGACAAGCATTGTTTATATTAGACTGCAGGACTGGCCGTAGTCGTATGCAACACTGGCAAGCGTGTTGGGCACGTAACTCGGATAATGATCATGTTTGCAGTGTGTGCGGATATAAAAATCTGCATATTTCTCGCTCAAATGATAGCTTATACGTTTTCTCATAGCCGCCAAAGTACCGTACGCAATAATACTGTTAGATAGTTGTACTGTACACACGTATCGACGTTTATCGTTTTAATAATGAACATTTTCTTTCACAAACGTGTATCACAGGCTATAGAGTAACTGAAATTGTTAACATAGCCGAGAAATGTTACTGTACAATATGCCGTGTTTTATTCCGTTCCAAACGTTATTAGCGGAAAGCTCGTTTCAATTTAAGATATAGACAAATATAATGAAATGTTCACCATTTAAAATTTAGTGTTGCAGGAAGAAAGGAAGCAAGTATCAACAGAACGTCCACTTTAAATGGTTTCAGGGTGCCAATAGTCATACAAAATATTCCGAGTTTCGTTTTGTTAATTCAAAAGAAAATATGCAGTTGGCAAACTTTGATCGTAAAAATGACTTATATTGCTTGAATAATATTGATTGTGGAAAGGAAAAGGACGTAACCCACACGTAACAAATTTTACAGGAGGCACAAAAAAGTTTTTTGATGATTATAGGCCGAAGACAAATTATGAAATATATGCATCCTTTAAGTGCACGGAGACTTGTAAAATTTTGTTGAATTGACTTAAACTAATTTTAATTTTATACATTTTTGAAGAAAAAACTTTTTTTAATTCCTTTTTCCTTGTTGCAATTTTTACAGGCTCTTCTTTTTTCGTGCTTAAAAGCTAAATTTAGATACTAATTTATCATTTTAGCTTTCTTCCTTTTGATAGAACGTGTATCATGCCGAATAAATACATTGTGATTATGTGACCACAACACGGTCATATCATCGATAGTAAGGTAAAAAAAAATGTTTTCTCATTTTTTTGAAGCCTTGTGTCGTGTAATTAAAAAATATTTTTTAATACATGTGAAATTTTCAGCGCAAATATTAAACCAATACAAATATAAAGGAATCGCACTCAGAAGAAAAAACAGCGGTGACGTTACAGGTTCCACGCAAAAAAAAAAGTAAAGCAATAAATGCAAACAAAAAAAACCCGTCTTAATTTAATAACCGCAGCAATTTCCTCGCCATCAAAACTTCATAACCATCTCGACCGCAGGAAATATTAATAATTTATCCAATCCCAGAAACTGTAAGAGCAAAAATAATTGCACACATAAAAATATAATACATTTGATTTTCGCGGTTGATAATAAAATCGTTAACAAGAAGAAAACTTAAAGAAAAATTGAGGAGAAAATCGGTGCCATCAAATGATACAGTTACCGAACAAATACAACAATTCACTTTGCAAAAATATTTTTAAAAAATCAACACAGTGGCGTAGCAAGGGGTTGCGGCCGGGGCGGCATTTTCATATTTTCCGATAAATTATATTTATACATAAATAAAATTAAGCCACCTGTAGTAAAAACTCCTAGTTTACAGATAAAAAAATAGTAGAAGTGATTAAAAAACAAAATTAGAGGAAATATTGGGGGTGGCAAATTCAAGTACCGCCCCGGTCGGCAGGAACCCTTTCTACACCACTGCATCAGCAACGAATTGGTAAAGAATGTAATCATGAGACATCTATAGAAACAGAAATCTAAAATTAATATCGTAAATGTTCGATTTCTTAACTTGTGTTGTGAGTATCGGTAGCGATTTTTTTTTGAAATATACGCAATTTATGTTGAAGTAAAGAATTAAATAAAAACTATTCAAAACAACAGAACATTTAGAGTATTATCGAAGTACCGAGCGTTGTTGTGATATCTTGGATTCATTTAATATATTATAATATATATCTATAACACTTAATTCAGTGGATGGTGTAGTAAATTATTTGTTTATTATTTATGAACTCTTGAAATTGCCTGATTTGAAAAATAAGGGCTTTTGTGTGCCGATAGAGGGAATTCAAGACATTTTGTCAATCATTCTTCAAATTCACTAAACGGCTACAATAACTTAGGCATCTATCTATATATGGGCGCATTTTATATGATATAGGATACAAAAAATAATGTCTTGTTTCTAGAAATTTGTGAATTTTGACTGCAGTTCTACTTTTTCTTCCCACCAGCTAGCTGTCAATGCGAAATGTTGGGAACATACATAAAATAATTTATTTGAAAATCTACAGCAAGAAAAAAAGGAATCGGAGTGTACTATTTGTATGGCGTGAAGGTACAGACAGTAAAAGTTTAACGATCAATAAAAGCCGTCCGAATGGCTCTTAAAACGATCGGCTAGGTGATCGGCGAGCTCTTTTTCTCAATTCGGGATGTTTTCGTTGTGATTCGGTTTATTGTAGAATTGGCAAACGGCCAGCGCTAATGGAGACTTCACTAGCAAAACCAAATATTTTGTTTGAGGTACAATCACCAGAATGCACACAAACATACAACAGCGTCAACATTAAAACACTGTTAGCGAGACATTTTATCCAATTGAATCATTCTTTCATTCCAAATATAGTAAATTATAATGAGTCTACAATACAAAACAGATGTAAAGCCTTCGATTTAATAAACTGCAGACGACTTGTTATGAACTGAACGATTGGATGAAGCCCAGCTGGAGTTTTTCAGATAAATTCACTGCTTTTGAATGTGATAACCGAGCAGCTTAGCTATATGTAGTTGGAAACTTCAGAAGGTATACGGTTACGCACTACATACATGTGATATCGTATACTCTATTATGCTTTTAACTATGTAGTTAATAGCCACTAATAACATTTTCTTTTAGGAAATATACTTTCCTGTATCACTGTCAATTATTGGTGGAAAATCATTTTATTTTTTGTCTGATGGTAAAATATTTAAATTTAACCAGGATTTTTTTTTCTACGAATGTAGAATATAGTATACAGCGTACACCCACAAACAACTATCACTAAATCACTCTTAAATAGTATTTGAAAATCATGTCTTTTACAAAAACAACACCCAGACCAATTACTTACTACGTGTGAGAAACTAGGAAACCGTTTCAGACGATAAAATTATTAAAACATAAATGAAATCATTAGCTATCAAAAACAGAAATTATGGCATAAATAGATACAGTAAATATTCATAGCGGTACAATGTAAACTTGATACCACCGAACTACATAAATTTGAAAATGAATTTCAATAGTATGAAACAATCTAAGCTTCGGTCCATATTTACATTTAAATGTACAATGTTATGCGTCAAAACTATCAACAATTGACAAATATAAATATTACAGCAGTGTTATTCAACCTTTTTACATGCGAGGACCGGTAAAAAAATTACTATTTGAACTAACAATATAGTGTAAATTAGTAAAAAAAGTTTCTTTCCAATATTGTATAAAACAATATATGGCCGCGGGTGAACTACATAAATGTAATAATTGGGCGTATGTATGGCTGAATATATTTAATTTTAATGCATTCTATTGTATTTTATTCTTTTAGGTTTAAATATGTTTTTATTTGTATGAAATTCAACTTATGACCATTTTCACTTGCGTCCAAGGTGGCATAACAGAACCTGTTGTAAATCGAGAATTAACTACAACTGTACATGTTTTCTTGGGGTAATATATTCAAAGGGTAACAATTGAAACGTCAAATCAATGTTGCATAGAATTTTATTCATGAAAGCTAATAAAACTATATGTTTTGTGCAACATTTGTTGCTGCTTTTCAGTAAAAAAATAACTATTCATTGAAGAGATACTATAGTTGAAAATATTTTAAAACATAAATGTTATCGCGGACCAGCAATAAACTTTGGGGGACCATAGGTTTAAGAACACTGCTTTACAGCAATAATGTACACATAAGTTAGTTATAATGACATATTTAAAATGTCAGGTGAATTTAAATATGCATAAAACAATAATAAGCATATTATGTGCAGGGCCGGCGCCACCATACAGGCGAAATAGGCAACCGCCTAGGGCACAAACCATTGAGGGCGCATAAATGGAGTATTAAAATTATTTTTATATACTCTAATAATAATAAATAATAGTATGCTAAATTTTATTTTGACGTTTGTATTTGTTTGTTGAAATTACCTTTATGATTCAAAAAAGATAGGTTGACCGACTGAGCAACAAACAGTGCACGTAAAAAACTCAAAAAGACCATATGCTCCAAATAGGGAGCAAACATGAACATATAAAAACATATTTCTTATGATCCCAAATTGGTTTTTATTTCGAAAAAATAGGGCGCGCCTATAACCGTTGCCTAGGGCGCAAAATAGCCTCGCGCCGGCACTGATTGTGTGTAAAGGGAACAAGAAAAACGTAGATACTGATCCGACCAGATACGCTCGTAACATAATGAAATAAGTATATTTTCTTAGATAATGTTTATATGTGGCTTTGTATCAATTAATAAGAAAAGCAACAAATATGACTACGATTTTAAAACAAACAGTATCAGATCGACATATACTCGTATAGTCGTATAAACTTATCTAAAGCCAATTGGTATGTCATAAAAAAATATTATGCCTTCCTATAAATAATAAAGGTTTAAGAATAGCTAGTAGTTTTTGAAAATCAATAGTCAATTATAGTAAATAACATTTTAAATAAGATAGGTGGATCACCATTGTCGAATTTATTTCCATTGGGATCTACCACACCTAATGTAAGTAATTAGTACTATCACCATTTGAATCTTACCCCCTTCCTGTGTACAATAGAAAATGAGTTTTATTTTGTAATTTACAACTTAAGAATTATAATCATTTTTTTGTTTATTCGTCAACCTTGCGACGTTACTTCTGGTGATGCTTCTCAAAGTGGCGGAAAACGTGTCACATTTTTAAACACATGTAGAATATCAAAGTTATCAAATTTAATTTCATATTAATTAACAATAAACTTCCACAAAGGTACCACCGAATCCATCAAAGACAATATAATATTGTTTGGTCGCCAATACAAGTTACATCTTTCATGCATTGGGATATATTGTACATTATAAAGTGTTTAAAAAATAATAAACGTCGTGAAAAATATTACGTTCTTATTATAATACGAGGTTCCGTGCGATAAATTACTTTTTATTACCTATTCTTATATTATGGCGGAGAAATGGCGAGAGAAGGCACGCAGGCGGAGATAAACGACACAACGAGCTGGGTGCGTGTGCATGCGAAGCAACGTCACGCCGCTTTGGGATAGGTCGCGGAATCTCGGCGCACGGATCATCAACTCGCAACTTACGACTCGTAGTAATACCGGCAGCTTGCGCACATCTCCATACACACACACACACACGATCTCGACGTTTATTTTATTGCACTCCTTCTTAACTTTACCTGTGAGAGTTCAACAATCTAAAACGAGCAAAATACATCACGGAACTGATAAAAACACAATACCGCTCACAATGCAGAACAGTAAATATGTACATTAATTATCGTCAAAAGCTAGTCATTTAGAGTTATAACATAACGAAAAACTAGTTTTGATTAGGTACTGTACTAGCATTAACTTCTGGTTTTATTTTAAATGTCATTCCAATAAAGTACAGTGGAGAAAATTGTTTTCAAATACCTATTTGTTTTTCATTAACAATTAATTATTTGACATGTTTAAACGTGACTTAAAAGATCGGTGACGAATACACCTCCCCTCCCAACAGGGAAAAAAATATCCACGGGTGATTAATTCAAAAATCAATGCTGACCTACAAACAATACCTTATTAATCATTAGAACTTACAAAAAGTATTGCAATACGCATAGTAAAACTTAATATTTTTAGACTGAATCATGAAATGAATTAATTCATGACTCATGGAAACGACTAGCGACCATTCCCAAAGACGGTTGCATCTTCGCAAGCGATAAATTCCAGAACAGCTCACGGCAAAAGTTGACATCACTGTGCCAGCCGGGCAGGTGTTGAGACAGTAGTTGAAGATGTGTAATTTATATTTAACAGCTTAACGACCGTGGACGCGTATTTGAGTCTTTGAAAAACAAAGGTTGCTGGCCGGCGGACACATATATGCGTATTGGCGACGTATTTGGAAGCTAAGAAAATTGAAATTTTGTAAAGATATCTTTACTTTATCTTGCTTACAAATTATATTGAATTTAGTAAAATTATAATTTTTCGCAAAATTTTATTTCGCCAGGTGAAATTTTATAAAAAAAAACGTGCGGTCTTTAAGCTGTTAATATCGATCCGTTATAGGCAGAAAATCGTAATCGACATTTTATAAATTTTACAGGTTTTTTTAAAATTAAGTTCGAAAATGAAATTCCTTGGGTGCAGCGAGTAAATAATAATATACGGTAAATACCTATCCTGATTTTGTAATAAAATTGTCTTGACTACTTTCAGTTTTCCCGATCAGCGGTTCTCAACCGGGGTCCACGTGGAAAAAACGATAACAAGTCAAAACACAAAAATGCACAGGCCCTAAAAATTGATCAGGCGAATGAGATTACGCTCTAAATTTTTTGTCACTTAGGCCAGTGCTTCCCAACCTTTTTAATGCCACGGACTCCTAAATCTTAAAAAAATAATCTGCGGACCCACAAAAATTGTTTTCATACTTTATTACAAAGAATGAAAATTTTCGCGGTTGGCAAGCACTGACTTAGGCGATATTGAACGATTATTAGTATAATTTACTCAGTTTCCAAACAAGGAGCTATATTTTTGCCATCGTGAGTAAATATACGTTCAAAATCATGATGCATAACATTCAACACATTAGCCAGCCTCTATGATATTTTAGTAAGAGATTTGTCCCAACGTTCAGGGTCTGGGTTGGAGTCTCGCCAAGGTCAATATCATATTGAGCTTTTAAATTTGATATCTTCGACATGAGTGTTATATGTGATGTCATCTCTCCTTGAGTTAATCTCGATAATAAATAAATTTCATCGAGTTAAGCCTCGTATCAATTCTCATTTTCAAAATATTTGGGACTTGGGCCTTAGTTTTTTTGTCAACATGTTTTAAACGTATCAATGTGAAAATAATAACAAAAAACAATGAGACAAAATCAACAGATAGAAAAGTAAAACATAATTATCAATTAATCCAGTGCTTCTTAACTTCTTCATACAACGCCCCCTAAATCTGAAAAACATAACACAAAGCATGTTCCGTGGCGGAATTCAATTCAATTAATCGATACTTACATCCGAGTTCATAAGTGAATATTATTTAACGACATAATCTTCATTGTTGTCATTTTTAAGATTTAGCCCAGTTTCTACTAATTTAATGTTTAACCCTTCGAGTGGCGAGTTAATTTTTACTAAAATAAGTTCATTTCGTTTATTTTGACTATTATTTAACACGATCATGAAAACTTTTTTGTTATTGATCAGTCTGGGAAGAATATTACTTATTATTTCAAGAAGTATGTTTTTTTTTAATTTTAAAACGTATAGTTATAAGTATAAATTAAACTTATTCACCATTACTATTTAGGAACTATTACTTCCAATTCGGGCCTAGATCTTTTTTGCTTTCATGTGTGGGCATGTGGTGCTCTACTGACGTCGATTCGAGGAAGGTACTTAGTTGAACCGAAATGGAATTTCACGCTCAGTATTTTATGACTACCGATTTGTTTACAATTAAAAACTTAATAAAAAAAAATCATATGCAAGAAATAATGTGACTGCCAAAAATCTGATTGATATGTATAGTATAGATATCCGAAAAAATAACAAAAATTGATTAAACAATATAAGCTAAAATACTCCGTACCGGTATAGCTATACTCATGAAAGGGTGGGTTAAGGGAACAAATGTATAAACAACTACCATCTTAAGAAATAATATAATAAAAATATATAGTACTCAAAGTATATTTAACTAACTATGTCAGTACCACTACAGTACATATTTAATTTCAAATGAAAATATCGCTGCGCTCGAGGGGCGGACAAAGGTGTTGGACAAAAAATATTGCTTGTAATATTATACCATTAGCGGCATTGTTCGGTTTAATAGTTAACGTCTACGGTAAATATACTGATGCGTTACAGACAACAAAAAAAAGCTCTCGCGCAGGCTCGCCAGTAAAACCAATTTCGATGGGAATGGAAAAAGCACTGCCAACTTTCAATAGGACAGATGTTTGATTGTGGCTTTTGAAAGGACATAAAAAACGCCCCAGCCGCAACGAATAATAATGATAAAAAAAAACGCCGAATTCGATATGTAATTTTGAAGGTTCCTTCTCAGGCGAAGAAAGAATAATTTTATCAACCTTTTAACCGCGGTCAGATTCCGACAAAATAATATAGGATGATCAGGTACATTAAAAAAATATATGAAAATAGCATACAGTCGAACTCGATTATAACAATCACGGAAATAGCGAGATCACGGATGTAATGAGGAAACATTCGTTGACATTTTAGTTTATGGTTTTATCCATACATTATTATTCATTTTAATTACAAGCTACTTCTCGGGCATACCGAGCAAGAAAATCTTCAATGAGAGCGAAAACAACGAAACAAAGATAATGTTTTAATTTTATAAGAAAATCAGATTGACAGAAAAATGAAATATGTGTGTAGCGGGTTTGAAAATAAATTCTAATTGTGTATTTTTACTTGAATTATGTGACCGCTCCAGATACTTCATGTCTTCATGTGATGGGTAAGCATTTAAAAATACATATTATCTGATATAAGTAATAATGTTTATAACGAGCAAATTCTGTCGGTCCCATATTTCTCGTAATAACCAAGGTCGACTGTATTTATATTTAAGCCATATTCAAAAAATGTGAAAAAATAACCTTACAAGTTATCTTTACAAGTTATCCTTACAAGTTATCAATATTTTAACACATAACAAAACTCGGGGGGATGTATTTCATTCAACGACACCCTTATGGCAAACTAGTCACATACATACACGAAGTTATCCAACGTTAGCAATACAAGTTTTAACACAACGCCACCTTTTCTGAAGTAAAGATTTTAATAAACGAGTTACAAGTTACAGTTACGAGTTACAAAAAAAGCTGTAACAAGTGCAAAATTTGCATAATAAATATTTTTTAATGAAATCACAGTTCCATTCAATACACATAACCAATGTATCAAACCGACAAGGGAGTATATTGCATGCATATTTTATCTACACACAGATCGTGAGGCAGCGTGGAAAGGTTAATCCAGAGCAAGAAGGCTGAAGAAAAGGAAAATAATAGACGGCGTGGGTGGGGGAAATAAAAAAGCGTAAGATTCTCACGGGATGAAGGGGAGCTGTGATGCAACAGGTGGCTGTTGTTTCGTAGCAAAGGGGACGTAATAATATATTATTTCCTTCGAGGAACACGAACACATTTCGACAAAAAAATCATCAGGTATAAACTATTTGTATGGAAGAACATCACGAGTGAATCACAAATTTTAAAAAAAAACGAAGTTACTTCACTGCAACGACTAAACTAAGTTGTATTATTGATACAAACGCAAGCATACACCTTCAAGATACACATACAATTATATAACTATTCACAATAGATAACCAAAAATATTAAACAAATTATTTTGTGGAACAAAATAAAAACTTAGAATTCGATGTTCGCATTATTTTGACACGAGTATCGCCTCCTGCAACTGTATTAATCTAAATAAGCTTCTCAAAGAGACCAAAAACTTTTCAAATTTAGTAACACAACTATTCGAAAAAAAAAATGCCCATTTTAATTTTTTACTGAGGATTTTTTAAACTAAAATTGGTTGCGGTTCCACAAACACGTGTATGCGACAATGAATTTTACAGCCGCATTCCATTATGCATGGCCGAATCAAACAGTAATCGCATGCTCTCACCAGTTGGCCCGATGAAGATACAACAAGAAGAGAAGTTTCAAACTGTGTGCATATTTTAAGAGCCAATATAATGGCCAGAAAAATTAACTGTACATTTATTTTACTATCAAGTAACCAAAGTAAAATGTATGTTTGGGCATAACAGACACTGAAAAACTGCGTCCGATAAACATTTAGAAAACAGTACAACGAAATAGTGACCCATATAAGCAAGGGCACTCCAAAACTATACAACCGAAATATAAATAAGGCGAGTGATTTTTGTTGTTCTATTTCCTACTGCCATATATGCATAATTCCAACCTTATCTGTCTCATAGCTTGTACGGCCAAAGAAACCGTTCGATATCACTCCACAAATCGAAAAGGGGGCTCCCAAGGGGTGATCCCTGCATCGCTGGTCCGACACAGCGTCGGGCTCCCCTCTCGCGCCGAACTTGGCCGACGGCGGATGCACAAAAATTGCAGAGTAGCAGGGAAGGGAAGGGGCAGGGGTACGTCACCTGCCGACCGCGAACAAAGAAGGCTGGCGGAGCGTAGTGACATCACCAGCGCGCGATTCACGACCACCCGCGCACACCCCGCGATGCAATTCTCACACTTTCCGACTCCAGCTGCTAGTAGCAAGAATATTGATTTTCATTGGCAATCAAAATAATGTATTGTTGAATGGGGACCATTTCTTGTTCTAGGGAAGAGATTGAGATACGGTTTTTTTAAGACATAACAATATTGAATTTATAAAAAAATGGCTTTGGCACGGTAGTAGTAGGGATAATTTTCTGCTCCCCGGTTTAGGAAAGCTCATGTGGTATTTTCACCTTAGTCTTCGTTGGCAATCGGCCTAAACATACTATAGCTCAGGGTTTCCCAAACTTATTTTTCAATGGTACACTTCGCAAATCTAGAAATGTTACCGGAGCACAGCTTATTTTTTAGGTCGGGTAATTCATACTAGTAAAAATATGTTATTAAATCATTTATTATATTTTTAACATGTCACATAAAAATATGAGTAAAAGAAGCTCTTAGTGATTTCAAAACTACACATATACCTAGATATTTGACGTTTTAAACGTCAAGGAAAATTTACCATTACTAGATTTATAATATAAAGTGGAAGATTCTTAAATGTTTTTCAGCGTAAATTACAATCCCAAATTTTTACGGAACACCTATTTAGGTCCCGCGGAACATAGTTTGGGAAACCCTGATATAGCTAATCAAATAACTCCCATTTCACAGAAGCCCTACAAATTCTTTTCCCCGTATTTAAAATTAAAACATAAATCAAGCCTCACGGAAAGTATGTAGATAAACATAAAACAACGTAAAGGGTTTCGCTTTATGTAGACTCATGCAACGACCCCTTCAAAATATAATTCATAATACTAGACAACATATTATGAAGAAAAAAATAGACGAAATACTGTGACTAGTGATATGTATCGGATAATAATGTTATTTGGCTGTCCTTATTGATAAATATAAAGAATCTTGAACTATTTTTTTATCAACTATTAGAATCAATAATGATGCGATACGATATACGATGTGTTGTATACGGAAGCATTTTCAATGAAATTTATATTTTATTTTATTTATTTATCCTATACAGTTCACATTTCAGCATAATCCTGTACAAACACACTTACTTAACCCTGATAAATCGTTTTCCGCGATAACCATTAATTTTCAATCGTTTCTCGATTTATAGTATGTACTTTTAGAATTATAACACTTGTCAAGATTATAATAACACAATTACAAAGAAACCTATACATTAATTGCATAAATAAACTGATTTTCTGTCCGAAACATCTTATCTGGTATTCTATCACGGTTATTGTTGTATACTAATAAATTTTATGATTTGAATAATTTAGGCCAATTATTAAAAATGGAATCTGCTCATAATGAATTCAGCGCTGAGAGACCACAGTTTCTTAGTAATTTTCAGGACTGTGGAGTCGGGTAAAAAGAAAACGACTCCAGCTTTAAAATAAAGACTCAGAATTGATTTTTTCGATCATTTCCCTTTAATTTACATATATGTATACCATCATATCGCACCAGTCCAATGGAGGGGGACCTGCGGCATTTTAGCTACTTTGATGCGACTTCAAAATATTCAACGTTGATCAAAAAAATATACGCAAGCATTTGGAAAAAGAGCGTTATTATAAGTACGACAGTCGAAAAAAAAGGGGAGATGGTGTCAACGTGTTCTTTACTGCGGCCTTATGTTGAATCAGATAAATGAATGTGGCCTGTAGAAATAAAAATGTTCCCCACCCCTGCTCAAGTCAGTAGAATAATTCTACTACATTTTATCAATCAATATGATGAATAGACTAACAATTTTCCAATGCCTTTAAATTATTTTCCTCCGATTTTTCATACTCTCACTCACAAAAAAACACGTTATAACAATGCACCAACATTTAAAATATGTTTTCATTTCACATTAAATTTATTCAAATCTTAACAATTGGTTTAGGTAAGGTAAAAGTTTTGATCCGTGAACAATCTTAAGTACTGAATTTCATACAAATAAAATACCTTGTATCTAATCTTATCTATCAAGATACTTATTTTTATTCGAAGTCTCATGTCGGTGAGTCGACAATAATGCCAATGGCAAAATTATTATGGACACGCTCGCTTTGTGGATGGATAATGAATGACATACGTATGATTATGTGGTATTTAGTCTTTCCTCGTAACCCTCGGAATGCCGTCCGCTGTGCACTGGTAATATGATTTTGCCAATCGCGGTGACAATCTCCAGAAAAAAAATTGCGGCCGTTTTGCCGGAAAATTTCGATTCAGTGACTGCTCTCTCGTGACTTCAGATCGAAAAATGTGGTTTCCTTTTTACATTGTGAATGCAATTAGTCATAAGATTACAATAATTGTGTTCTGTGATAGTTTACTCAACATACAAATAGCGTCTTCAAATAGAAGCCAAATACTGTTGTCAAACAAAGTTTGATTTTTAATAACAGGACTAATATTTTTGTAAAACTATTTAAATAGCTTTTCGATATTTGTATTTCGTCCGCCTAAATAAAATATAATTATATCGATTGCTAATTACACGTATAATAATACAATCGCACTCCCACTAGAATATACTATAGAAATTGATATCAATTTAAAAGCACTGATGAATTATTAAATTTTGTGATAGCTATTGTAAGAAAAAATAAATAACATCGGTTTCATACAAAAAAATAATCAAATTGCAGTATATGTACACTGCCATTTAATTTGCAAAATTCTGCGTTCATGTATAAGTTTAGATTTTTAATAATGGATTATAAATCCATTATAATCCGCCTACAGTTACTACAGGAGAAAAAAGTAACCCAAAAAACCTTACACCAAAACTTACACCTTCCACTAATAATGAAACCTATGGATCGTGCTAACGTTAATATGGATGATGATAATTTAAAAAGATTGTTTTTTCTATGAAAAAAAAAATGATTACTTTAATATTTTGTGTGAAATTCGACATAATACCGATTCAACTTGCAAACGAAATTCAGGAACGTATCTCGGTTTTAACTTTTAACTCGAAGACAATCAGTATACTTCAATTATAATATGCCTGTAAGTATTGTGCAATAGTTGTTATAATCTTTGCTTATGACTGACTATTTGGAAAATCAATATATATGTATTATAAAAAGTGTCGACATTCTTTACAGTGAAAAAATTGAATTTAAGTAAATAAAACTATCATCGATCACACCACCACTATAAATAGTGTGTTTTTATAATCAGAAATGCATTTAAAATTGATTCAAACGAAACCGAACAAATATAAGCGAATGCTACACAGATAAGATTGACAAATAAAGGAGTACATCATTGAAAAAACAATATTAATGACATACTTAAATAAATTTATTATGAATGTAGACTATGACTAAGTGAAATGGATTTATTTTTAACTTATTCACTACATATTTTGTTATAATTATATAAATGCAAGTATTAATAAAAATTACACAGAATTTTTTGACTTATTTCATAAATTTATACAATGAATGTATAAGAAGACCATTCAATCGATTTTGGAATTATATGATTTTTATGCCTTCCTTTCCAAGAATTTAATTACGTACCACCTAAATATGTACCACCAAAAAAATGATGGTCTTGTTAATATGTATAAAAAAAATGCAATACGATTTGCGCTATTTAATCAATGCGGTAGAGGGAAAATAAAATATTTAATTGATGTATTCGTCTTCGGAACACTGGGAAAGGAAAATTACTTTTTTAAGTTACCATCATTGTGTCAAATATGTAATACCGGGGTAGAATGCAAATTATGTTATTTATTACACAAATAGAATAGGAATAATTAAATTTAGGAAACATTCAGTCAAGACGCAGTACACTTTTCAGCGATCTATTAATTAAGGGGGGGTGAACGAAACCCGGAGACGCATCGCGCGCACGAAAGCGCAGCGACCGACGAAATGTGGACGGGCAGCGCGGCGCGCAACCACGCTGCAAGAGCACGACCTTGGCGCGCAGTGCAATCGAGCCCCGCGCCCTTCCCCCCTGTGAACGACGTGTGCTGCCGCGACAAGTTCATCGTTCCACAGGCCGCGATGTTCGACCCCGAGGCCCGACCAGACGGGATCGCACAGAATATGAGCGATGTTTTTCGCGAAAAACAGCCTACATCGGCGAGGAATGGGTTTGGTTGGGTCCGCGGGGCGGGACGCGGCGCACCAGCACGTAAGCGGTGATTGCTCCGATTCCCCCGACACATTATTATTGCGTGAACGTTTTTGGCGACAGCATGTGCAGAAAATGCATCCGTAACAGCGGATTCTCGACCCACTATGGATTACTAATTCGTGACACCTGCAAGTTAAATATTGCTTATTCATCCAATTGATGAAAAAAAGAAAGATTTTTCTACGTAAAAACAAAGCTAAATAATATAAACGTGCTTTGTGACTTAATTAATATAAATTTAATTATATAACTTGCAACAAAAAACCTCACGGTGTAGGAACGTACGACTTACTTAAAAAAAGACACCCGTAACCCACAGAAATAGTCCTAACAATATTTTCATGATGTCATTTATTTTCATATTTTTCAATATAAAATATGACAACATTATTCTTAAATAAAATTATATGATTATGAGGCACGCCGAGAGTCCCACCTCCACGAATTCAAATAATTGCATACTTGATTTTAAAATAGAAAAAAAACGATCGACCAATCTCCACATTCGAGATGCAAGAATGCCGATACGTCATACAAAATTGCATTTCGTTCGAAGCCTATAACGTTTTCTTTCTGTTCAGGTGTGAACGACATTAGGCAACGCGAGTGCAACGGCTCCGATGCTCATGCGATGACGTGTGCAGGAGCGACCCGCTGAAAAGTAATAATTACGTGAAACGATAAGCAATTATCGTAAAGAATGACTATGTTCGAAGGGAAAATTCGCGCACCGTATTTCATTTGCGATGCGGCGGATGCGCAGTCAGACGATCGCACACAGCGCTAATTCGTCAACTGCGCTCTCTCACGTTCCATCTCTCATCTGACGCAGTCTGTTTGCATCCAAGTTTTTAAACGAGACCAATTGAATAAATGTCGAGTAGAAAAACATTTCGGCGTTCGCGACGGCGCATGCATTTTCGCAGTCTATTTCAAAAATGACAACAAAGCTTTTGACATTTCGCAGGTCGTTCACCGCACCCAAGGTCAAATTAAAAATTCAATTAAAAATTATCAAAAATGTTTTACTTCTACTTTTGTAGTGGTAAAACTCGTCCGAAATTTCTGGGAAGGATAGAGTTTGCTAAAGGTGACTTACAATATTCATTGCTACGAATACCCTGGGTATGCTAGTTATATGGAGACGCCAAAATGTAATTATTTCTATAACTCGTTTTCCGAGTCGAGCTACGCGGTTTACGTACATTATTCAAAAAAATAACTTTTAAAAAAATATTGCTGAGAAACTGAAAATTATTCTTTCGAAAACAAAGAATTTTTAAGCTCGGCATTGATACTCAGCCTTTGATCGAATGTCGAAATAAAAACATTTATTTTAATATTTCCAAAACGTCTGCATTTTTTTTTTAAATAACGAAAATTTACCATCTAGAAAATACATTGTTTTGATGAATAAACTTGAATCAACGATACCACAGATTAAAAATATCTATTACGTATATGTACCTACCTCGAAGAGGAAAATTTTCAAGGACAAGACAACGATAGAGCATGCGACCATAACAAAACGACATGTGGTAGAGACATTTCCGTTAGTCAGTCCCAACAAATGTAAGTTACCTAGCAGCTGGCAAACGAGAATCACGCACTGCGCTCTAATCGTGGAATGATATACTTATGGAGGAGATGAGGCTAGCGCAATATGCAGAAATAGCGGTAATTATATATTTTATATAAAATAATATGCATGACAATTTCACCTAACAAAACAACATCACACAAAAGCAAACAAAAATATTCAATTATTCACAGTCGGCAAGATATCGAACACCAGATCTTTGCCCTGACCTTAGACACGAATAAAAAAATAATCGCATCGATGCAAATTTTTTAAATGCTTGTTTACCTAATCAATTTTCTCACATTTCCTTGATGACGGACGCTTCATGTTTTTACATTTTGTTTATTAAATCAATCAACCGCCATGGTTTTGATTATATACATATAATATTATACATTAGTATTTTTTTAAAGGTTGTCTGGATATATGGATTTCTCATGGAGGGTATTTCAGCAGAAGTTTTTCTACGACAACTATGTATACTCAGTTTCTCAACCTTTGCGAAAAGAGTAGAAGCATGGAGCTAGGACAAAGAATACTGGTTAGATAACATATCTCACTACGCCCCATACTTAAGATGTGATGGATGGAAAGGTGGGAGAGAATTTGTATACGGGAAAAATTTAATGACAAACGTTCATTTTGATGTGCGACGTGATATAGGCAGGCTTCAGAAATCTCTTGTTTTACATTTGAATGATAAATATCAACATCGTTCAGTACGATGGATAAACCATTGAAATGTTCATCATTTCTAAAACCTTCTAATACTATTGACTACAGTTCTTGGCTGATTTAAATTATTTCACCTCATCTCGAACAATTTTATATAAATATGTGATGGTAAACTAAACTGTACATTCAAAATTCGATTTTGGTTAATTTTTAATCCGAAATAACAATATTTTTGTATTTTCAAAACTGATATTTCGGTATTTAAATGTGACACCACAAATATCGGGATCCCAGTCTCGGTAATACCGGTATTGCAATCGCTTCGTACGAGACCATCAATCAAAATACCGACATACATTTAAGATATTTGCTCTATAGAATGTCGAGAGAAAAAATATGACAACAGTGTATAATCGCGAAATGCAGTTTTGTCATAACTAGTCTGGCCGAAAAGGCTGATGCGAGGTAGGGAGCTACACTCGCAGTAGCGGTCAGCTGACCGAATAAATAAATAAATGAATAACCCTTCGAGCGCGTAGCGATCTCTGAGGAGCGAGCATCGAGAAGCCAAGGGGGCCGCCCAATTATTTGTTTTTATACATCATTATATTATTATAAACCGTGTATTGTTTTGCGTGCCGGTCGGGCAGTTGATCAGCGCGGCGGAGCGGTGAGTCTTGCCACCCGACCCGCGCCTCACCCCCTCGATTCACGTGATTCGCGTGACCTTGGTGGGTTTGTATATTGAGAAGGAGAACACGCTGGAACTGAAATCTGCTAACCGGCGATTTTCGCTCGGTGCCTGCCTACCTAGCTGTCAGATTTTTTCAAATAAACAAACAATGATAAATAACAATCTCATGATTGAATTTATATTTAAAGTGGTTTAAAATCGAGACACTGTAAATCAAACTGGACATCACCAGAAACTAAAAACTATGTTATGAGTAGAGAAAATATTCCTTAAAGATTTACTTACAAGTTCAAATGATTATATGTTATTGAATTATCACTGTAATCGTAAAAAAGAAAAAAAAAACAAGTAGTCAATTTACCAAACTTCAGCAATAGGTGATTTGAAAACAAAACAAAAAAGTTAAACACATTTTGTCTTGTTGAAACCAGGGCTGTGGAATCGGAGTCGAACTGTTTTAAGTGCGTATCAAGCACATGGGAGGCCCCAGGCGCAGCAATATTTGGAGGCTTTGTTTTACAAATAACGTAAGAACGTCAGAAAATTACATTTAAAATAATAAAAATATATCACAACTGAACAAGAGGTATATGTTACAATATAATGTATTTTTGAGGCCCCAACGTGCGCCTCATTCGCTTATAGCAGCGATTTCCAACCTGGGAGGCTTGGACTATTGCAAAGGGAGGCGCGAACAGCCCAACATATTTTTTTATCCTTAAAAGGGAAGGTGTCTTTATAACTATATAAAATAAAGGATGGGGAGGCGCGAAAATATTTTTTTCTTTTAAGGGAGGCGCAGTAACATAAAGATTGGAAAGCACTGACTTATAGGGCAATCCGCCACTGCTGGAGTCGGACTCATAAGCTCTGTTCTACTGCGTACTTCTGACGGTTTGATGACGGTTTGAGAACTGTTTAGAATCGAATTGAAAGCTTTTAGATTCTAATTCGAAAATAGTTTTCAAACCGTCAGCAAACCATCAGAAGTACGCAGAAGAACAGAGCTAAAAAGTCTTCTTAACGTGTATTCAAATCGTTACGGCTAAAAATGGCGGTAAAAAAATTCATGCTACTAAGTCTTAAAAAAATAATTAAAATCGACTTTTAAGTTTAGGCCAGAGTCGGAGAGGTCTTATTTTTTAACAACTCCTTGAAATTAAAAACTACATCCATGTTATTGTTTATTATCTCGACTGCATTGCATGCAAGTTTACAAGAATTGTAAATAAATATAACATAGAATGTTGTAAGTCTTTAGAGACTGCTCGTCCTATAAAAGTATGTTTCTGTGAAACTGCCTTGGTGTGAGAGTAAAACAACAGTAAATTTGAATCGTTCAAATTATGTACATTCACACAGATTTTTTCGGCAAATATTCGTTCCGACGAAAGTATTAATTCCCAAATATCTCGTCTTACTATTATAATCAATATTTTTACAGTATGAACATCTATTAAAGTAAAAATATTTTTACAGAAATGATTCATCTCAGCTATATTTTTTTAATGACACAAAAATTATCTGAAATTGATTTATAGAGGTGAACAGTTCCAATTAGGTATTTCGTCAGATATCGCAATACCTAATGACGGTGGCTGCTAGCCTATTGTCGAAATGTGTAGGAAAATAAACCGCTTCGTAATCATCTTTAGATATACATAAATTTGAATAATTGTTTATTGATCATATGCAATATTATATACTTTTACGAAATAAAAGATTGGTACAAATTTACCAAGTACTCAGATTATTTTTAATGACGACATTTTTGAGACGACTGGTGGTAAAATCGAATACAAGTGAAGCTGAAGCAGCTCCCTGTCACATAAATAAATTCATAATAAAATAAATGATTTCAGCGACCTCGAGTTATCATCATGCAGCTGATTATCCGACGACGGTCCAATGGACGAGTAGGGCGAGAAATATCCCGGAAGGTATGGGTCTCCGCCCACATCGGCTGCGCAGAGAAGCCCTCCTGCGAGATGAGGAACGGGGGCGGAAGCAGAGGCGGCGCCTGTTCCGCTCTCCGCCTGAAGCACGGGCAGCATTTGCCCTACGCCAACTCCGCCACCCGAAAACAACACTTTAGACACTGTTACTTTTTGCACACTCCCCGAAGGAGCGACACTTATCACATTCACCGCACGTCACTCGGAATCTACGGTATCACTGGATCAAACTCAGGATTTGAATTGCTAGGTTTGAACGACGTGAAATTCGCAATACCTGTAAGTCAGTTTCTTGATGACACCTCTGGTGAGCGACACCTTTCTCGTCATGACTGTGAACAGGGAGAGAGGAGCGCGGTCGGCGAGCCGCGCGCGTTGCCGAACACCCAGAAACCATTCGCCGGTACGCGATCCCGAAGCTGATCACGGCTATATTTTACGAGGTCGCACAGAACTCAGAATTGTTTCGACATTGGATAGATAACACCGAAAACTTCACTTAAGTTTAAAACACTGAAAGAAAATTCAGATAAATATAGAAATTTTCCAACTTCGAACGATAATAACGAGAAAAACACAAGTTTCGTGGGGATTTCACTAACTCCGACGGCACAACCGCGACACAGTGTGTTTCGACGCAAAGTGAGCGAGCGAGCGCGCGGAGCCCCCGTTCACCCGCGCAGCTCGGACCGCCCTCCCGCCGGCGACGGATCACCGCCGTCGCTTCTGCGGCCCCTCGCGCGCAGTCTTGACACACTTGCCTTATCTATTCGGCGCTGCGGAGTGACGTCTAAGCCGCTCCGCTTAAGTAAACACTGTGCACAAAATGGTAGGCGGGTTCCCCTGAGTGCAGCTGCAGCGGCTGTGATGAGAGTGCATCCGAAAAATTGTTCAATGTCGGAAACCGAAACGCATCCGCTGACGCTCGAAGTCAAATATAAGAAACAATTTTATCAACGAATGACGGCAGGCAACAACGCGCGAGGCCTTGAAACATAGAAACGAGATTGCTGAGGAAAAAAAACTATTTTGCCATTCCTAATGCAGCAGCTCGGCTAGGCTACATTTTATTGACTAAAAACAACTTTTTAAGTAGCCTCCGAAACTATTAAAACATAAATAATTATAATACCAAATGTATATATACTTATTGCAATAAAATAGCAGATTATACTTATTTAAATAGTCTGAATTACCTGTATGAAATCCGTTGATTAACAGGTAGTTGCGAGCGTGCATTTTGAAAAAAACACTTCCTACGGATCTGATTCACCGCATTTTAATAATATGCACGACCTTGACACACAAAGAGCCCGCCCGACACAATAAATTTATCGACTCGCTAGAATTAGTATTACGCGCGCATTAATTCACCAACATGGAACTTTCCTCAAACGCATCGTTTCCGTAGAAATTAATCACAAGCCGCGATTGCGAACAACAATTCCTCGTATTTGTTGATTGCAGGAAAACTGTTCAACAAAACCGCCGACACCATGAAAATGTATAACACCATAGTTATAGCACAGCGAATTTAAATCATTCATCATCAGCGGGCTCTTATGTTTTAAAAATCAACGTATGTATAAGAGCAAATTAAACAAAAACATTTTCGAAGTCAGGTGAATTAATTATTGATTGAATTAGCGTGGTTTCACCTGTCAGAATTTTTTTATTCAAAGTATTTAGTTCTACAAGAATTACAGGATGAAGCGTTGGTAGCTATTACTGCTTTATGCCGAAGTAATATTTTCAAATGTACTGATCAAACTATTTTGAAATAAGTATATTATAATAATTATCCAAAATAATTATTTGTTACAAACTTAAAGATTTTTATTATCGCGTTGTGAAATTGTAAAAAAGGCATCAAAATTATTACAATTTTAAAGATTTGTTCTATCGGAATAACTCGCAGACGATATAAAACACGGGATCGAAAACACATACATCGATAGTCCAGTCGGTGGTCATGGTCCCAGATGGATGATACGTAAGATAAATTAAATATTAAAACACTTGTTTGTACTAATTTCACATTATTTAAAAAAGATCAGGACCAGTTTGACTCGGAGGATTTCCAACGAAGCCGGTCCTAATCTTATATATATATATATATATATATAAATGATTTTTTGTATGTATGTTTTTGAATCTTTGGCGTCTATGGATTCGAAAGCCACAGGTCCGATTGCGATAAAACTTTAGCAATAATTTAGCTTGCTCTTTCGGGAAGGTTATAGGCGTATTGAAATTAACAAACAGTGTCGAAAAACTAAAATATTCGTAGATTTTAATGTTTTTTACCAGTCGAACTCCCGTGTATTCCAAAACAAAAATGACCGCCGTTCGAATTTGAATTTCGTTTGAACGGCGGCCATTTTGTTTTGATTTGATAATTCAAGTTTGATGTTCGATTGTTTCGATTTCAGATCAGTCAAATCGTATGGTCTAAATGTTGACATTACATTTAAATGTGTTTCGTTCATTAGGTGTCATTGTTTGTTATTTATACGATGTTCTTAGATTAGTTATATTTGGAATTAGAAACTGTACTCTTTTCACTTCAATTAATACTATACTATTTATAGAACGTCAAAAAAATATTTCGTGATATTTGACAGCAAAAGTACATTGTGAATTATATTACATAACGTTAGTGAGCCATTATTTTATGGTTATTTTTAAATGCTTGTGAATAAAGATATTATGCGTAAACTGTTATGTACATAATTCCTGTGTCCACTGTCAATACTTGATGGAAAAGCATTATATATTTATATCAAACGATTTTTCTCTTATTAAATGTTTTTATATAATCTCGAATGCAAAATTATTAACAAAGAGAGTTGTAAGTTGTATTTATATTTATTCAGCTGATAAGCTCCCGATGAGCGAAACCGGTACTGATCTAAAATTAATAATGTGGAATCGGTACAAAAAGGTGTTTTATTTTTTTAATATTATTGCCTTTCCGTCATTAATTGAGAGGAAACCTTAAAGCGAATAAACTGGTAAGGTGTAAAATATAATATAAAAAAATATATAAATTAGTTATTAAGATATACGACAGAGCTGTCAACCTAATGAATTTCATTATTGAAAAGTTAATTTCACAAAAATATGTACCTCAGAGCATTGGCTCATTTTGAGACTCAAAGTTCCTTAATTTAGGTTACATCCCTTCTGATAATAATTTAAAAGGTCTACTCCTGTTTCATATTTGTTAATATAAAAACGGTATATTAGTAAATCGCACAACTCCAGCTGAAGATCGGATCTTACATTTGTAATGCTGACAAAACAATCAAAGGTTGACTAAAAAGTAAAATATCATACTCAATATTTCCAAAATCGATAAATCGTTTCTCAAAATCTGTTAGGATATCTTCAATATACTTTACATGAGCTGAAAATTATATTCCCTAAAAATACTCATTCTCTTCAAAATTGACCGGGCGAAGTAAAATTTCAAAATCACGTATATTGCTCCACAGCATATTCGTTTGGTACAGTCTTTTGGCAGTAACTAAACGATATCATATCAAGTTCTCCCATAACTCAGCAGAAGTATTAATTTGCACAAAGGCCAGCCGGCTGTAATGTGTTTTTCTTCTTTGAGACCCGACATAAATCAGAAGTAACAAAATCAACGGACGAGTGTCCGTCCGCGCATCGTTCATTTCCTACACCTCAGTACAGCCTGCGTTCTCACCGATTGTGCGAAGAACGAACTGTCTTGGTTACGCGACTTTGCACAACAATATACCTAGCCGAAATAGGATTATGAAATGATGTAGGCAACGCATCGAGGTAACGTCACACCGCGAGCACGACGGTTTAAGAGGAAGGGAAGGGGTTCTAATAATATTTTTCGCACAGAGCTACGGCAGAAGGCTTTCGGCAAAATGCTCGCTAGGCGGAAAACAATAATCTGAGCCTCCGCGGACAGGAGAATAGTGTCCCCGACCGCATTGCATTAGCGCTCAGTCGATAAATAAATAATTAATTGCAGACCCTAACAAAACAAAACATAGTTTACGCGTCGCTTTACGTGTAGGCAGGTAAGTGTAGCATAATGATGAATAATAATCGACGTAGGCATGTTTTTATTGATAGATAACAATTATTTATATTTGACTAGACTGTGAACAATCCAAATATTTGTATACGTCATCGTGGTACATTAAATTATAATCACTAGATTATAAAATCATACAATAATGCAAAAAAGTCAGCATTATTTATTTATTATTAGCTAACATAATTAGAAATGTTATTATGATTTCAATTGTACATATTAATATTTCTGTTAAATCTTAAACGCCACTACCTGATAATATGTACTTATGAAGAAAAAAAGACACATAAATGTAGAAAAAAACATTAGATTAAATGTTTTCAGTTATAGAAAGTACTAAATGTCAAATTTTTTCTAACATCTTTCATAAAATTCAAGCAAAGTTTTCTAAAACAAACTTTTCCAATCTTGGATATTATAAGGATAACGATTTTACAGATGTACTCGAGTCCTCCATTTTCAAAATTCACCTTATCCATTTACTTTGCTTTCGAGATACTCGCAAAAGAAAATGCACAAGGTGAATTTGGAATTGCGAGACTCGTGAATTATATATTATAATTATATAACATACATCGCTTATACGTTGGTATTTTCATATATATATAAAAATATTGTAGAAGCAAAATATTTAGTATAGGGACACAATGAAATAATAAAAAAATACAATTTTATGCTGTGACATGTTCTATGTGACACAGAGCATTTCTGCGTACTCCACTTTTGTTGTTTTGGTACTTAGTGCCTTTTTATTTCCTGTATTCATTTAACACTTCCCAATTGATTCAGCCGGCACGAATAAAATTGTACACATATGTATATCTTTTACTGTAGTATTCCGTCACGAGTTAAATCGATAGTTGTACAAAACGTTTGACTGATTGACTACTATAAAATATGGATCAATTATGTAACCACAACATAATAATGATATTATTGTATGAATTCGGTGAACACTTTAGTAACGTTATTGGGGGGAGTATCAATCGATAAACTGATTTACTGTTAAGAAAAAAATAAACTGACTATAAAGAATAAATAACTGACTGATAAGAAAGGTTAGAAAGCTGCCAAAAAAAGGATCAGGATTCAACTCGTCATAACGAAAACATCCCAAGAATGAGCTAATAGCTCGGAAAGACCACCATGTATACTTACGATGACTAAAATACAATGCATATTGCCGATAAGCGATACAAGAAAAATATTTTTTCCATGGCATTCATGACTCAACATAACATCAGTCGATACAAAATGTGAGAAGTGACCATATCGCACAAAACGTGGCCCGATGGGCCGGTCGGTAATAATTGCATCCGATAAACAATAAAAACAGCCAATCAGAGTGTTTCGCCAAGTCTGCTGCACGACGAGAAAGGGACTCCCTTGGGGGTACCGGGTCGCGGGGAGAGGGTGGCAACGACGAACGCGAAGTAAAGTGAAATCGGTGACCGGTTTCCGGCGCGCGGCCCCGCGGATCCAGGTCAGTGGGTCACGGTGATGACGTCGGGGCCGCCCGCGCTACCGTGGTCCCCCCCTCGCTATCTCTTGCTCCTTCCCTTCGTCCGCTGCGAGCGATCGAGCCGCGCGCTCTCAGCTGACATCACCAACGGCCGCGAGCCGAAAAGTGAAATCGGCCAAAGTGAGAATGCGAAGAGGGAACTCTCCTGGTTCCCGATGGGGCCCGACACTTCCCGAGCACGCACTCTCATTCTGGCAGAGTTTTGAATGAATTAGAACTAGAACATGAGGAAATTCCAGAAACAAACGTGTCCTCATTTTATTTATACGCATAAAGTGATGATCTGACTAATAGGTGCTTGGTTTACCTATACAATGCCAAGATATGAAGTCAAAACATTCTGATAGATAACGAGATAAATATTATAAAAAGATAGTAACTATGACAACGATATCATAGAACGCATCATACTTACAATCAGTTAATTCAAATTCCGTACAATGTTACAATATGCATAAATAAAATGGAAAACATTAGAAATTAAGAAAATTCCTCTGTTTTACAGTCGCCTAAAAATAGTGGCTACAGATTGTCATAATTGATTGCAATAATTCTAATCGGAAGTAAACAATCGGTCGAATAAAACAGCTTTAAAAAATAGCACCACTACACATATAGTATTTGTATTGTAATTTGGTATGGCTATGCGCTGTAAAAGATAACAATAGTGACTGCTGCTTGAATGAACTATTGAATGAAATCATAATTTCGACTCATTATAAACCTAGATATTACATTATGCATAACAATTTGATTACAAACAAAGTCTTAGTCGATTTACAATACAATTTATGGGGCTCTAATATCAACCACGGACAAGCGAGTTTCACTATTTTTTCAGGAAAGGCGAAGTGATATTTTTTTTACATTATATGTATTTTTTCTATCTTCACAGTTTCTTATATGCTATCAATACGATTCAGGAATCGGCTTAATAAGCGACTTAGCCGTGTCTGACACTTATGTTCTCGCTTGGCCACTTTTAGAATGTTTACAATCAATTATCGATAAATCACAGTACTTATACACATATTAATCTTATTAAAAATGAGCATATAAAAAATAAATATTTTTTTCTATAATTGCTCTGCAATAAATAATAAAATATTAGATAATATAATGAAACACAGCATGTAGTAAAAATACCCAAATTTTTTACTCCGTTCCATTTTAATGAAAAATTGTTTTTTTAAGAATGCTAAACTAAGACACTTAACGTCAATTTACGTTCAGTCAGCCAGGAATAACTCCATACAAAATACTAAACGATGTTCGGTCAGCATATTCAAATGTTTCAATCTGATTGGCTCTCAGCTGCTTAGTGATTTACTCACTTTAGATATCCGGAGTATAATTTAAAAAATACTTTTAGTCGAATTTTTCCGTGATTCTTCCGTACAAGAATCTTTAGAACACAACTTATCCGTACATAGAAAACTCCAGACACAAGACTATTTGGTACATTTAACTGTTTAGCAGGGAGTTGTATTCCAAAAAAACTTAAAGTCTTATTAAAAAAATGTATATTTAAATCGCTACGGTCAAAAGTTGAGCCACTACATGCTACTAAGCCTAAAAAATAATTGAAGTCGTGTATACAGCTAAGGTCGGAGTCGGAGTCGTTTTATTTCTTCACGACTCTACAGCACTGCTTTTTAGTAATAAAACAATGTTTATTTAGTTCGTGTATATTTAATAAAATAAATCGATAGAAGAGATTATATTTAATATTTTTATAATATATAAGTATATTAATGGCAGTTAACTGCCTCCCGACTTGTGAAGAATAAAAATCGGTAATCGTTAACTGATAGAAATAATAATCGTACAAAATTAATGTTAAATAAAAACAATATAATTTTTGGTATACCAAAGACCTTTAGCGACACCTTTAAAAATATTTTTTAATAAATATTAAATATTATAATGTTCAAAATATTACTTTTCCGCAGATTTATATGAACGGAAGAATCTTGCACAAAAGAATCGGAGTAAGGCGTGGATAAGAATTCGTGTTCTGAAGATCTTGGAGAATTCCTCTATGATCAGTTTCATGCAACAATGTAAAGTCTGAATTATTGTGATAAATATTTTTGACGGGGGCAGAGTCGTATTTTTTCTCTAACCGACTCGACGACCCATATGTGTGAAGGTTCTGTACTAATGCGCAGATTAAATGCATATTGTATTTGATAACAATATGTAAAAAACAAATTCGCTCGATTTATATATTTTAAACGCGATGTAAATATTTGTACTTAAAAAACGGAAGGCAGAATCCACAATCATACAAAATCCCGATAATAGTAATACACAAAACTCGCCAAGCAATCATCCGATCGCTGATTTCGTAAATCTGAATTATCAATATATGTGCACTACCATTATTATTGTACACGTACTTTATTTATGAAAGAGAATCTCGTCAACGCGTCACGAATGTTAAAAAAAAAACTATACCAGTAGGCAGCCGAACTGGTTAAAATTCGCAAATAAAGTTTCCTCCGATTGAACATGCAAGTCGTATTCTAATTCTACAAAGTTATTTTTTGAGCGTATTGATCAAATGGTAGTATCCGATTTTAGAAGGGGGACGCAAGATTATAATGTAACGCTCACGTTGCGTCACTTTTCACGGCGTAACAACAGAGCAACGAGCGAGTCGTTTTCATTACGCGATTGTTGAATACGAAATTTCCAAAAGAGGCTTCGAATAATAATTGCGACCGGTAACGCGCCGCGGCTGACTTTCCCCGCCGCCCTCTCGTGTCCAATCAGACGGAGATCGCGAAATAAACTTTTCTCAAGAAACGTTTACTCGCGGATGAAAGTGATATCAAACAATAATGTCGTTATCTATAATCCAGCGCACTGTGGACGTTCCCAACAATGCAGTGTTTGCTAAAAATTATTCAACCAAATCCTGATTTATGCGGTAGAAGTTTGCAATAGAAAACATCGAGCCTTGTGAAATCGGCAGTAAAATATTAAATGTTTCCTACAAAAAAGCGTAAAATTACATAATAAAGCATTCAGTAAGTGAGTACATACTTATATATGCTACTGAAACATTGCAAATATAGTAACAACATACATAATAAGTCAACGATCTAAGAGATTATTCGTCGCCGTGATAAAAGAATAATTATTTATATCGTTTATTAAAAAAGCGTTCATTAAACGTTAATCTAATCTGTCCGTTAACTGTATTATGGATTTATAATCATCCTTCGGTTCAGTGGCGGCCGGTCAATGTGGCATTGGATCAATGCACCCCTTGTATATGCAGGGGCGGTTATATAAATATTACTTCATGAAATATAACCCCCCCTGAATATACAAGGGGTGCATTAACCCAGATAGTCCTGAAACTTTTTTTTTCTTGTATTGATAATATTTTTACAAATTATTAGGTTATATACTAATAGTAATATGGGAAAAATAATAAAAACCACGTATATATCATATTTTCCGAGAAAATGGGTGTTCTTTTAAAGGAACGGTAGGACAAAGGACTACCAAAAAAAATTTTTTTTAATAATTATATTTTCACAACACATTTCACATTAATAACTTTATTTTCATTTACTAAAGCAATTAAAATTATCATAATAAAAAACCTACATATTTGTATGATAATTTTCAAAACAGTGTTTAGGGTGTAGAGCGACATCGCATTTCCTACACTGAAAATTTGCATTTTTGTGGCATATTTTACACCTTGTTTGTATACTTTTATAGACAACTAAATGTCCTATATTGTCATATCTCGAACAACTATGTAGACTTATTGGTGTCTTTATAGGTCTTCGTTTTGTATCTTTTTTGTAGCTTTCAAGCAGACCTTGAGTTATATTTCTTCTGAAAGATAAATGATCCATTTTTCCATCAGCTTTTCTATATAGCTGCCATGCATTTTGTACTGCCATATCAACACAGTGTGTGATCAGTGGGAAGTACCATTTTTTCCCCCGGATTGAAGTTCTATACAAGCTTATATTTTGATCACATCGATCAACTCCACCCATGTTCTCATTATATTTTTTTATGAGATATGGCTGGTCGATGTTTATTTTACGTTTTTGTTGTTTGGAAAATCTTTGGACTTTTTGAACAGGATGTATGGAATTTGCATTCGAGCTGATAGCCACAACATTATTGTCATTCCATTTGCACAGCAAAATATTTTCTTTGGTAGATTTATAAACAAAGGTGCCCCTTGCCTTTTTTTGTAGCTGTTTAGAGTCTAGTAAGGAACATCCAGAATTTCGGTTCCCCCGAATTGTACCAGTTGCATTTATACCTCTATTACTAAGGTTGTGCATTAAAGGAATAGAAGTAAAAAAGTTGTCAAAATAGAGATGAAATGTATAATTACATTCAAAATGTTTCAATAAGACATCCGAATATTCTAAAATTACACTGGCACCCAATCCAAGTTCCTTATATTTCTCTGAGATAATTGTAGACGCACCTTGATAAGGTTCAAACCAATTGACGTAGCCTAATCGCAAGGTTCCAACCCAAAATTTATACCCCCATCGAATTGGTTTCCCCCGAATAAACTGCTTTCCACTATGGCGTCCATAATATGGAACCATAGCTTCATCAACACTGTGATTCTCTTCTACAGGCGCATATTTCAAAAACTTTTCGTTCAGACAATTCATGAGAGGTCTCACTTTTGAATATTTGTCATCCTGAGTTAGATTGTTATTATCGTTGCAGTGTAAATGCTTCATAATAAACGTAAATCTGTCTCTTGCTATAGCATTGTAAACAATTTTCATGCCTGCATCTGTAGTATTTTCCCAATACATTCTACGTCTCGGTACTCGTACATAACCACTAAATAATAGTATTCCAATAAAACATTTCATTTCATTTATAGTAATATCACCAGTCATATTTTTTTGAAATGCATATAAGTTGGAATATTTTACAAGAAGTTCAAAAATTTCATCATCAAATAGCTTTTCAAAAAGTTTCGTAGGTGATTCATTGTTATGCGGACCTTGAATTTCTTTCCACTGCTGTGATGATATACTTATATCTTCCATTGACCATTTATATTGTTGTTTTTTGCTTACTATGGTATTTCTTGACGTATGCGAAACAGTTGAAGTGGAATAACGAAATCTTTTACTTATGTTACTCAGCGGCAAATCATCATCACTTTCTGAATCTTCCACCAAAACATCTACATCAACTCGAAGTTGGTTTCCATCTAAATTGTCCAAGGTAACATCATCTTCTTCCCCAGAATCTTCATCGGTAATACAGTCATTCGCATTCTCTGGTGGCAAAATGAAAATTTCATCAGGAACCTCCAACTGATCATTTGTCTCCAATTCTTCCAATAACATAAATAATTTGGTCTGCCCTGTTCCAATGCTAAAAAATAAAATCAAATTGGATTCACACAGTACATAGTCCTACTGATCTTTATAAGGAACAGTTAATATATACTTCAATACATTGATAAAACTCCGGAATATATATGTTAAAAGTTATGTCTGAAGAAGTTTATATATCCCATAATAAAATTACATCAAAAAATTTTCATAATGATAACTAATAAAATAAAAAAAAATACCTTGACTTATCCATAGTGGAGTATTGTTGTAATAAAGATATGAACAAACTTTAAAACGTTCGATCAGGACAAAAGCCCAACAACAACTGACAAAAAAATATGCATTGTCATTGTCATACCATCTAGTGTTGCCATAAACAAAAATTTTATCAAAACTAATGTTTTCATATGAAAAAATATTTGAATTTGTAACATGATAAAGAGTGTTCCTTTAAAGGAACGGTAGGTCTATCTGGGTTAATCCAATGCCACATTGACCGGCCGCCACTGCTTCGGTTTGATATAATTGTTATTCTACCGATTGTATTCCAATTTGCAACACAATCGGTGGTATAATAAAGTTATCAAATTTAATTTGCTATTAAAATGAATTTTCACAAAGTTACCACCGATCCCATTGAAAATGTGCCTTAGTGTGATCACCAACTAAAGACAGTTGCCAAAATTCACCAAGTCAAACGAAACAAATACATATTTAAAAATAAAGTAATTTTGTGTGTGTAATGTTGACAGTCTGACCTCAGCAGGATTATGTGAAAGATAAACAAATACCAAAGCTACTATTTGGAATGTAACAAGAGATTAAATAAACTTTATTTTAAATTAGTTTAAGCGTACAACGGTTCACATTTGGGCGGTTACTACGTATAAATTCACGATCAATTCTGGCTATTTCACTAAATGGTTGACAGAGTTTATTTCATTTCTTTCGAGAAGAATGTTTTTATGAAAAGTATATAAATGACATATAAACACACCCAGTAAGTATTCATTGGGATGCCTCTTGACTTTTATTACGTGAACGATGTGAATTAATCAATATCTACGATCAATATTTTTTTAATCAGAAGGTGCTTCCAAGCGAATGAAAAAAAAAACACTTTTGCTAAGCAACAAGCGGAATAGCAAAGAGAAAAAAAATATCATTTTAAAGAATAAAAATTCAGTGATATTATTCATGCGATGATCTTTTTCCTACGCAAAAGAAGGTTCTAAAGATCTCGTAGAGCTAACCGCCTGTCGCCTAACGCTACGAGTGAATGTAACTAGCCCGCCGGCGAGCAAATGAAATATGTTCCGCGATCATAAAACGTCGTCGTAGCGGACGACAGAGTAATTAAAAAGGAAACCATAATATTTGCCGCACCGCAACGCTTCTTTGAACAGCTGAAGCCATGAATTGGAAAACTTGTATTTTCTTCATTATTAGACTATGTTAATGCCAGTTCCATCGTCAGTTGTGAAAAGTAAAAAAAAAAACCACAAGTTTTATTTAAAGATAGTTTGCTACGAGATAAATTTCATTTATTTCTAAATTTTATAAACTTATTTGAATAAAATATATATTATTTTAACCTTTGCGAAAAATATACCCGAAAATGTTTTTGGAAACTAGTTACTTTAGATGCATGGCTGGAATCGGAAGACCTAGAAGATTGCGCACATCAGATCCAGATCCTATTCAACAAGAGATGAAAAATGCCATTTCATCGATAAGTCATAACCAAAAACTAAGTCCCTTAAAAATGATTGTAGCCAAAATTTTAAAGATTGTAAAAAGTTGGAATCATTTAAACAGCGGACAGAAAAACTAGATGCACTATTTAATTCATTGTTAACTTTAAAACCGACGTCCATAGCAACAGAGTTTTTTTTAGCAGGTGATCATCTAGCCAGGAGACTGTAACTTGACGAGGCCCACCGTACGCATTAGAGCCATGCAGGATAATGATAAATAATATCGAGGAGTCGTCTTTCACATTAAAATTTTAAGGCTGTATTCCGATTCCATCGCAGAGTAGGAGAATAACAACTTTGAGCAGTGATTGTAGTCCTACAAGGGACATCACAGATTATATTAATTATCTGTGCAATTCATTTAAATTTCGCTTCTCCACACAATACACGCGTGAGCTTTGTGTTTTCATTTTCAAAATGATGTCAGAACGCCTAATTAGTAATATAAAAGCCACTCCGCCGGTTAAAAATTACCACCATATTTATCTTATGGCAGTGGATGTGTATTTATATATTTTTTTAAATGCTCATAATACAACGTGTGTACGAAAGAGTTGCCTTGGGAACGCGAATCTAAAAGTGCGAAAGAGATACATATAAAATAAACGCGAGACAAAACAATCAAATCTCTGCCGATGGATTCTATCTCGATGACAACAAGACCCAAGTAGTGGGAGAGGAGTGAAGATTGAAGGAGCGGTAAGACCGCGACGCAACGATCACGTCACACTAAGGTGGGCTCAGTGTGTCTCACATTGGTCGAGCATCTACTCTAGCTACTAGCCTGGCGTTAGAGGTCTGCACGGGCCAAAATTTTACAAAATTACCCGGTCCGAGCCCGAAAGACTCAGGCCCGACCCGGCCCGGGCCCGGGCCCGAGTCTAATACCACAATAGTTACCCGAACCCGACCCGAAGCCCGGATTTCTAATCCACAGCCTGAAAAAACCGTTTTTTTTTAAATTTACAACAATTTATGATTCGCTGTAGAACTGGTAATAATTAAAATCATCATGGCTGACTTATGACACGAACATAGTCTGAAATATTTTTCTGAAGAATAAATTCCTTACCCGGACCCGGCCCGAGCCCGAACCTCAATTGCGCTTACCCGCCCGAACCCGGCTCACGGGCCGGGCCGGGTAAGGGCCAGGCCCGGGCCCGTGCAGACCTCTACCTGGCGTAGAGGTTTCTCACGAAATCTACCGTCATTTCCATTATTATTTTTAATTGCATAAATGGACGATAATCGTTCTTGTATCGTTAAAAATACACACTCGGAAGACCGTCGACTAATTAATCTGGAGTTTAAAGTTTTGACAGCGCTAAATAATATTTTTTTTCTTTTGATCAAATAATGTATGCTTCCGGTCAATTATACACATAGTCGAAAATATTCACATTGCACGATATTGTTTTTATTGCACGTATGTATACAAAATCATAACATCGAAAAGTGGGCGGATGGCATCAAGTAAATTTCCGGGGACAATTTAACGCACGTGGTACGAAAAGTCATGGTAGAGAAGGTAGTGGAGTCTATGAGACGATAAAAATCGAAAACAATAGACGTCGCAACATCGTCAACACACTCAATGCGGACTTTAGTGGAGTATGCATTGTAGTATGCTGATTTTGTAATATTAATAATAATAATAATTTCGTTCGCAAATATCGCGGTCTCCGGATAATTTATGGTACTTAGGAATAACCGTCGCTTGCACAAAGGAGCGTTTACAATGCAAGATTTTTGTAAATAAATTAATTGCATGTTAGCTTTTTGATTTATATAATATTGTATACATAAATACATAGCAAACAATAGATACATTTATCAATATTAAAATATAGCATACAATTACTTTCATTTACGTGAGTAAAATTACATCTTTTGTAAACATATATGTAAATTGAATATAACATAATAGTAAAAAATAGGTTAAAAAATAACTTGCACTAAGCAATATTAGTGTATTAAGCAATACTTAGCATTTGTTGGTGATATAACCGAAAACATGGATCCAGACAAAAACCCGGTTCATTTGGATATTCCGGACAAAAAAAGAGAGGCTTTTCTCTCCTTTTTTCATTCCAACAATATTTGCAACTTCTTCTTTTGGTTTTTCTATCTGGTTATGTTTTGAAGAAAATAGGAAGATGGACTCTTTTAATTTTTTGTTTTGGAGGAGGGCATACTAATTTTTCAATAACTCGAAGCCTGTATATAATGATATTTTAGTTGAATTTTGAAAATTTTACATATAATAAGAATTTAGTATCATTGTTTGAAATAAATGAATCCCTATTTTTTATAACATCTTCGTGTTTTTTTTCTACATGGGAAGTATGCGTTTGATTATCGTAGCCATGCCACGTATGCATTTGACCATCGTAGCCACTCCAGCCATGAAATTTCTGACGAAATCGTCAGAACGTCTCAGCGGTCTTTCCATTTAGTTGCACATATTCCTTCTGGGGTATATTTTACCACGGACTCACTTCTTTAAAAAATATATTTGTAGCTTTTTATGTATACAATTCTAGACAGAACACTTCAATACTCAAAGAATATTAAAGAATGTAAAATGAAGAACAGTAAATAATGGAAATTAAAATTTTAAACTTATGTAGTAAACGTATTCTAAGCGAAAATGTAAGCCAACCTTTATGTGAAAAAACAAAAAGAAAAACACGACTTCTGCAGGCTTGCACTACCGATTCGATATTATTATTATTTTTTTGTTGCAAAACAATAAAATAATAATATCAATCCAAAGCAAATTGTGGCATGTTTGAATAAATCGACCGACACGCTAGGCGTGTCGTTAGCACCCAACGAGTTAACTTAATATTAAGTATTATCTAAATCTAGTTATATACCAGAGGCAACAGTGAATAACAGTAAATAAATATGTTAACACGGTGATTACAACCTAAATAATAAAAAGCTGCAATACATAATAAAACTTTTTTTATTTCAAATTTAGTTATAAAAAAATATCCGAACGATAAAATTATTGGCGATATTATCAGAAAATAATTTACTAAAAACTAACGCTTTCAAATTTCATGATAAAGGAAAAAAGTCCATAGAAATACTCATTTCCTAGTTTTACTAACGTTACATCCAATATTTTTTTGTAACCATGCCCACTCCTAATGTTGAGCGTATGGATCGCTGAAAGAGGTTAACTTAAGACTTTTATGCTTTCTGACAGAAATCGCTTGAAAAAATAATTAATTATTAACTTTCCGCGCCCATGGATAAATACAGCGTGGGCATCTGATGAGGGCATAATCCGAAAAAGCTATCAATCATATAGTATACCATATATTATTTACAATACCGAAAGTCCAAATAAAATATTAATACGTATATAAACCTATATCAAAATTAAATCGGTAGTAATAAAAATCTTCTTATTAATGATTTGTATTGGATCGGCAAATGTCTATAATTCTGTTAGCCCCAGGACGAACCCTCAAAGGATTTGTAATCGGTTTCACATGACGTGTTTCGACAATTTTCTCCGCTTGCGTAGATGTTAGGGGCTGCAGTGACGTGGGTAGTGAACCTACATATACGCTACAAGATATTTTCTCGACAGCCTAATTGGACAAGAGGGCTCCTAATGAAAAATGGCAGAGTCATCTATCTACTTTACAGTGATGCTCCGTATGTGGCAAACAATGTAGGGTAACGTCCCTAAGGGGATGAACGTCTGACTGGAGAGATGATAAAACAGCAACGAGACTCACCTTAAGAAAAGAAAGTTAAATGTAAAATAATAATATTTTCTCTTTTAAAATGTTACCAACATTCAGTTGATAACATATTATTTGAAACACTAAGCTTTTTCCAGTCGCAAAGACATGTTATACAATCATTCAAACTAGCAGTTCATACTACAATTGTATATTAAAAAAAACATAGTCGCAATGGCCTTGGTCAAAACTACCTTAGAATGAGTAAACGAACTCCCTCCCCACAACTGTAATACAAATATTAACGTGAATATACAAAAAAATGTATTATACTTAAATATAAGGTATATTCATCTGAGAATAGCATAGTTTTGATCTTGATTTAACTGTCGTAATTTAATTAATTTAACTGTTTAATCGACGGGTTTTAAATATTATTTTTTAAAATTGCGTCAAAAAATGAATTATAAAAAAAAATATATATGATTGAAATTTGTATCACAATCATTAAAATATATACATATTCGTTTATTATTACGTAATTAGAGACCGCCCATGAAACCACTGAGCGACTCACCGATTGGGAACCACGAGTATTAAATTTTACTCGAATCACCATGAACATGAAAAACAATCGTAATTCACAAATGGAAATAATATGCCTGTGCTTAAGATTATGCGGTATATTCCATACGCAAATAATTATTTTATTGATCGGTTTTAGTGCCTCAACTTGTGGCAGGAAAGGCTAAGCACGGCCACCGCCGGTCGACAGCTTATTAACGTGATCCATCCAACCATGAATATGAGACGAATTAATGAATTTATATACCCGGTGGTTTATTATACTTTATGCCAACAAGGCAAGCGTCCGTGGAAAATGAAAAAAAAATCAATCGGCAGGCTTTACTAAGACAACACGGAATTTTAATTTCATAATTGTATCACATTACTAACTAGGAATTTAGATAAATTATCGGCAGTACATATTATATTATACGGGATATGTGGAATACGATTCAACTCGAAAACCCGACGATGACACAAGATACCAAAAGGTGTCGTGTACTTCAAGATCACACACTTACATCTCATGTTAGATATGATATAAGCCATCGACAAGTGAAGTGAGCCTAGTAGTAAAATGCTATAACTTTTCTATTAGACTTTTTTTACTTGGTGTTTTGGTGAATTGTATATTTTTATTTAAGAGAGATATCACTATTGCACTCTGTATTTACTTCACTTTAACGATTATTTAAGACTTGTAGACTATTATGACGCATCTAACTATTTTATTATTTATATATATTATATGTACTCACTTTTAAGGTGTTCACTGTCAATACTTGGTGGAAATGCATTATATAAAAAATAATAAAAGATTTTTAGTACTTTTTCCACATAAAATTTATTAGATCAGGACCGATTTCGCTCATCGCGAGCATTATCAACTGATCTGTTGATCATGTGTATCATCTGATCAGTTGATAATGCTCGCGATGAGCGAAACCGGTCCTGATCTAATAAATTTTATGTGGAAAAAGTACTGAAAATCTTTTATTATTTTTATTATATGTACTGTTCTTCAATTGGTTTTCGGTATGTTAACAAATTACAAAGAATTTGAAAAAAAATAATCCAAACAATATTTGATAATAATATGGAAACGTTTTCCTGAATATTGCGGTTGGTAAACAACTAGCCCTCTACCTCACCATATCGGATATAGTGGTAAGGCAACACATTTTCTATCGTTAATTACATGGTTAAATATACACAACATAAAAATAGTGAATGGTATTGGGTGATTAAATTAACCTAAAAAATAAAATCTCCAAAAAGAAACCAAGAAAGTGCATAAACGACTTGTTGTTTTCTTTGTATTGATTCTTCGTGGCATTTTTTTCTTTGGAAAAATAAAACGAGGCGTATACATTTTGCAAATACAATACAATTTTGTGAAAGCCAATGCGAAAATGCGGGTGATCTTGACATATTCTCGATCCCTAAAAATATCATGTCCAATTTGTGATACAAAAATCCGGTCGTAATAATAATAAAAGAGGCCTATAAATAAATCATGTATATACTATCTTTACTTGTCAGTTCCTTAACACTTAGCGTCCACAAACTGGTTTAATAATTGCTGTGCCCAGCTGTAAATCAATATTCGTCAATATGTTTCGTTTTTAGATATTTATTTTGAAAACATTCTTAATAATCCGCATCTCAATGTGGAATCGAGTCTACTAAAAGCAGAATTACCGATTTCATTGTAAATTTATTCCAATTTGATTTCGTTAACAAATTGCTAAAAACCGGTTATCTTAACTTATTTGATCAAAAATGTGATTGAGAATCTTTTAATAGCGACACATTTGATATTGCAAAAAAACAGTAAAGCCCTGATTTTATCTTCCCATGGGAACACGATAATAAAGTAACATCGGAGGGAAATGTTAATTCTGAAGATATTGATAGAGTAAATCAGCCTGAGATACCGATAAATTTCGTGTGAATTCATGTTTTTAAATATATGTGTATACACCAGGGGCGTATATTGAGGGTGTGCAAGGCGTGCGCCGCTCGCCCGTAAAGACTATATATCATGAAGCGATATCTCAAAAATGAATTTGCAGGCGGCAGTGAATCGTATGTGCAATCGCTCAATACGTTCAATGCGCTTGCCGCTCGACCAGTCACCCATACAGTTGCATACAGTTGACCCGTCTGCGCAGTTTTAACTTAACCTGATCTGTGCCGTGCGGTATTAATATGGCCGTGCATGAAGGGCCGTGATTTTCTTTAAAAAAAAAAACCTAATAAATATGTACTTTTTGGACATATAATAATAGTAAATTACAAACACTTACCGTATAACTACACGATGGGTCATTTCCGCTATCATTTATCCAAAAATGTTTCAAAAACGAAAATTACCGCCATATTCGCTTAGCCCTGCCCAGCAACACATTTGAACAAAACAAAAAAGCTTTCTTCAAAAATCGATGTATTATAGATTAAAAAACAATATCTCAAGTATCATACTATGATTGCAAGAGATATGCATGATATTTTAAAATTATTAAATACGTTTCTTGTGGCCTTTAAACCGCGTCTCAAATACTGCGTGTAAACACGCACATTTAGTATGGCCGGCCCTACGAGCACGACATTGTATGGCGTGTTAACACGTCCGTGGCAGAGAACCGATTAAGAGAGGTACTGGTGTCTTGTAAATCAAGTATAAAGTAGAGCGTATTAATTCGATCATTTTGTATGGACGGCCCCTTAAACACGGAATTGTAGAGCGAATAAACTCGCTTGCGGCAGAGATCCGGTTAACAGTTTAGTATATAATTTATTATTTTGTCTAACCGTGTTCAAGATGTTTTGAATACTTCATTTTCAATGTAAAAATTAGAGTACTTCCACCTCCTAAAAAATGAAAAATATGCACACTACAGGGAGAATTTTCCAAATAAGTTCAAAGATTTTTATTGAGCATTATTTGACTACATTACATTGAAAACCGAGCTTACCGTCGTTTATTTATGCCCTAAATTTTCAGACAAATTTGTTCATGAATTAGTAAATTTCATGAAAAAAAATAATCTTGACTCAGGTTTTTATGAAGTTTATAAATTAGGAAAGTTAATATTAACAATTCTAATCAGTACGGTTTCAACAGAACGTTCATTTTTTGCCCTTAAAAGAATAAATACTTGTTATCGAAGTACACAAGGCCAAGAAAGGCTATGTGGTGTAATCTTCCAAAGATAGTGTAATAAACAAAATTATGTCGCAAAAGCGAAAAATTTAATTAATGTACAAATAAATAAAAATTAAATTTATGTAAGTCGTCTTTTTTAAAAATATGTATAATTAACAGCAGTGCTTCCCAAAATGGGGGGGCACGGCCTCCTGGGGGGGGGGCAACGCAGAACATTTTTTTGTATTGAGGGGAGCGGTAGTCTATTTTTTTCAGATTGAGGGGGCCGTTGTATGTTTTTTTTTGGAAGCACTGATTTACAGCACACCCCACATCAACACCCACCGTACGCCCCTGGTATACACCAAGAATTGGGGGTGAACACCTTCAAAATGATTAATTGAAGAAGTTGATAAAATAAAAATCAAAGTTTTTCTATTATACATATTAAATAATAAAAAAAAATCTGTCAATGACTTAAGTCGACTTAAAAGTTTTTTTACGCCTATGGTGTTATTAAAATGTTGGGCCGTTGATAAAGACAGATTTGAAATGTTAAAAGGGAAGACGACTTCGCAAAGAATGCTAGCCAAAAAATGACTACAAAGACAGTCAAGGAAATTCGATGAATTAATTCGAAATAAGTGAAGATGGCTGTAATTATTATGTGTCGGGACTGCAACCCTTTCATGTAAATGGCGGAGAATTCCGGATACTTAACACATATAGGTCCGCAGATTTGCATACTAAAAAATGCGCGGGAGCCGGCCGAATTTTGGGGAAATGGAACTTTTTTTGCGCTCACGTTTAAATTGCGATAACTATTTAACCGATTGATGTATATTTTTTCTTCTTTCAGAAAAGCGTTCGTATGGTTTTATACATATAAAAATATGATAAAATCAGTGTTTCTCAACCGAGGGTTTCATATAAAGAGTCTTAACAACTTAAAAATAAAGTTATTTAGTAAGAAATGGCTATAAAGAGTTGCAATAATATACACTAATTTAAAATAAAGTTACTGGTTACTAACCCCCTCCCCCCCCATCTCCTTCTTCTCAGCAACAACAACTATTTTAGTTTTTTTGAGATATTGTAAAACCGAAAATAAACATCTGTTCTATATCGTAAGGTTTTATTCGCAACTCTCAGATATTTTTAAATAATTCTTGTTATATTTCAATTATTTAAATATTTTAAATCTTTGAGAATCGTTTGTTTTTGTTAGAATGGTGCAGGTATATGCTATTAATGAATGGTGGCCATTCATATGTGTAATAATTATGAAGCATTAGGGTCACATTTTTTTCACAGCAGAGCCATAAACTTTACAGAAAAAATAGCTCCTTGTCAACAGCGTCTCGAAAAGGGCAATAAGAATTACATAATTTATTGCTATTGGCAAGCCAAACATATATTGAGTAAAAGCGGTGCTTTGTTCGAAGTAAAATAATGATTTCATTTCTTTGAATTTAGGGTTGACTTTCCAACAAGAATTAGTTGCAAAATGTCTACAAAAGAAAAAAAGGATACAGATGTAAAATGAATCTGAGACAATGGATCTGTGTTATATAATTATTGTCATGACTAATTTCACTTTCGTAAAAATCCCATAGAACAAACACTTATTTTTTTGTAAAGAATTGTGAAGCGGCCAAAGAAGCAATAAATAAACTTATCCGAAAATTTAACCCATATTTATATACGTAAACGAAGCAAAAGATCTAAAAAAAAGATGCATTTTTCCATGAAAATAATATTACACCAAACGTTAAACGTTATACAAAAAATATTATTTAATAGGTGATACTGTGGAATTACTTCTATATTTACGATTAAAAAAAAAATATTTTTAATATATTTGTTTGACATTATCAATTTTAATATCACTGGCAACCTTGATGTTAAATGTGAAGAAAAAAAATCATCACACAAAGTACCTTTTTTTTGTGTAAACTTACACTCGGCAAAACGAACAGATATGTTCGCGCGGACTCCTGCACACTGAAAGTGAGATGCACACATATGTTCGCCCGGACTCCTAAGTGTTAATTTCACGGTCTCGATAACGTATGCATAGTATGTAAAAGATAAACGCTTGAACTGCACCGGAGTGTGACGTGTGAATTTTATTTTATTAAATTCAAATTGTATAAAATTGTAAAAATCAAAGCTGACTGGTAAATTCATACTTCGCACACGTGTCCAAATCTACATTAAATGCACTTCGAACAAACACTTTTCATCCACCACATCCCACTTCAATATAGCGCGGAGAAGCACGTCATATAAGGGGGGCGGTTGGTATTCTATATTTACCAATGATCTAATTTAAAATATTCTCAGAGCAAAATTATTTAATAATACCTACGGGAGACCTTCTGTTTTCGTCGTTTTTTTTTTATTTAGTCCTCAAAGTCGCGGCAAATTAAAAGCACTGCGATGTATAAAACTAAGTTTTTTTCAGTGGATCTATCGAGAGAGAGAGAGAGATAATGTCACCGTAATCGTAAATAATTCACTCAGAAAAAAATGAATATCGTGTACGCAAGAATGACAACATGTAATTTCGGAGACGAGCGTTTTATATCCGAGCTATTTTACTCTGGGGAAATCTTCATGTATTCAGTAAATAAAAACTCTGTTCTCTATTGTAGTTTAGTAAAATTATGTATAATTTTGATTCAGTTGATCTTTTTTATGATAATTATGTTTTATTTTCCTTGGATAATGTGTATAAGAAACGTTTTCTTCGAAATGATTTTATATATTATTTATTATTCTATCGCAAAAACAACAATCCGTTCCGAGTCCACTTCACGCATGCCATATTTTGAATAAAACGTGTTTACAAAAAAAATACTTCGGCCGCCTCATGAATAATTTCATCGCACATTGGGCGATACATACGATTTGAATAATATATCCATCTGCTGCGATATACAGATCGATTGGGCGATAACATGTGTGATTGTGAAATTAAGCTGAAAATACAATAGAATAGAGAATAAAATAAGGTTAATTTAAAAATAGATCACGAAATCTTTATTCAACAAATATAAAATTATCGTGATTATTTATTTTACGCCCAAAAAAATGAGACACAGGAACGTAATATTTATTTACAAAATTAAAATATTGAAATTTCTCCGAAGAAAAACATTGATTATTTTTTCGCGACCAAATGATTTAACTGTCGATAAGTATTAAAGACTATGATTTATCATAAGTAATAGAGTTCAAATATTTGTTGAAAAAAAATATGTAGTATTTGAGTAATAATGTATGAATTTCATCGCGTTTTTTGTTTTCATATTTTTGACTCGATTATCACATATTAGTTGTCAGCACGTGTCTTAAGTGAGCTTTATGGTCTTAAAATAAATAAAAAGGTAGTTATACTAAGATATAATATAACACCAGTGATTAAATATAAATTAATAATATGAAAGAAAAATATCCCAATAATTCATCATATATAAAAATAGATAATAATATAAAAATAGTGCCAAATATATTCGAAAATTTTATTAGAATCGCTAACCATAAGCAAACATTAAGTGCACAAATACGACTAATGAATAATATTTTGATTGAAGAAATGATGTTCGTAATAATATTAGACAGAAATTTACCCTCATGTTTGAATAGTAAAGAAGTGAACGAAAGCAAAAAAATTACAAAATGCTTTTAATAAATATGTACATTTATAATATCTAGAAAAGAGAGAAAAAAAATTAGACATTAGTGAGCTTGAACACATTTTTTTTTAGTTGCCAATAAATGTAAGACATATTTTTTTTTCATGTGTGCATAGAGTTGGGACGAGAAAGTCACGTGGACACGACATAGTAACTGGTATGAGAGGAAAAGAGGTCGCCCGTATACGGTGACGAAGCCCTGACACGTAGTTTTTGGAACGAATTGATGTATGTATGAACGTATTAACTTGCCATGTGATCACCTCCTAAAAACTTTCTCACCTGTGTAGCAATCGTTTATTTAAGACGAGGGTTGTATATTCAAAATGGTCTGGATCTTACCTGAAACAATAATAAAAATATATATATTAGACAATGTAATAAAACATACAAACTCACGTGGAAAATATTTGCAAATAAAGATGTGTCAAAGAACAATATAATTAACAGGTTTAATATAGACAATGTTCAGAAAAGAGTCACGAGGACGCCACGATCTGAATTATCACAATCACTCTAAACTAAATACAAATTAGCTCCATTTCACGACACACACAAAATGTAAGAATAATTAGTATGATGGACGAGATAGCCAGCTAAATTATGCACACCTTACATGGTCGACAATTTCGCACTATTTACGAACGGGCACCAACAATTTCGTACGCAATCTGGGCACCCTACGATACGAGAAAAGCAAAATAAAGTTGCGGCGATGTTTTGAATAGCAGCGTGGAGAAAATAGGTACTGCGGTAACGGGTTGTTCTTCTTTCAGTGCCGAGAAAACGTAGCCAAGATGAAAGTAAAGAAAAAAAATAGTATCTCTATGGAAACGAGAGATTTTATGATGTGAGAAAAGGAAAAAGTGACGAAAGACAACATGTCTTATGTCTCCTACTCGGCCTGTCAATCAGCAACTAGCCCGATACATTTATTTATTGATACAATAACGAAGTCTATTTATTATTGATCTAGATTTGTAATTATCATTTACTGATATGTTGTCAACCGATGTCAAAAAGTGAAAAGAAGTAACATACAAAAATAAAAAACCTTTGAACCAATTCGACGTTATTTATTTTAGATCAGGATCGCTTTCGCTCGTGACAAGCAATATCAACTAATGATAATGCATTCAATAATAACATAGTTTTCGTTAGATTTGATACATATGCAATGATTCTAGGAAAGATTTATCTGTAACTGAATCAACTGAACTGTTTCTGATATTGTAATTTAACTACGTCAACATTACCGTGGTTAAAAATAATTTGATTATATCTCGTTATTGCACGAAGCTAACCCCTCCCCTGGTTTTCTATAATAGATACCGTTAGCTTTAGATTTGTATGAGGAAAATAGGCATAACTCCTTACAAATACTGACCGAGATGGAAAATATTGTAAGAGCTTGGAAATGGTGAATGGATCGTATTGAAGATACGAAGATTCCCGAGTGCATAGCACTTATTTTGTACAGTCTGAAATACTGAATAAGTGATTGTGTTGGACGGTCTGTATATGTACTCAAAATGTAATTGTGTTTGGTATTTCAGAACGTTTAAAATTAGAGATGCACTCGAGAATATCACTACTGGTAGGTTAATCACTCATATGTTTTTGACAACACTTTCTGTAGTATATATATGATAACAGGCGAAGCCTATGTATAAAGCATATTTTTAAAAATATCTTTCAATTTTTGAATAACTCTATTATCTGTTGATTTTTTTATTATTTGTATCGTTATTCGAAAAATAGTAAAACTTTTGTTCTTTAACTTGCGCGGATCTTCTCTTCGCACATTTTCATTTATTGAATAGTTTTTGTACGCATACAAAATAATTATATGACATACAGATAAACATATAATATATAGCGGTATCAGATTTATAAAATAAAATACATCAGAATAGCTATTATTCCAAAATACGAACAAGTAATTATTTTCTTAAAGCTTCTGCAAACGAAAATATGCGAATCGTATGTACGTGGGTGTGTGACACACAAACGGCTAGAGATAAAAATATGATTTACATTGTTACAAGAGATCTGTGACGATATGTTTTTGCGTGTCATCATACAATAGAATAAAGAAGTGAAATCCCACAAAACATTTGCTTTTATGAGATCTCTCAAACGACACAACATAACACAGGCAGACTCGGGGATTCAGCTTTTACTTTTATACGTTTCTCGGAAGTCTAACCGAAATTACGCAAAATTTTGAATTTCTTGATTTATGTGCGAAATAATTCCATATTACAGTACAATTATGTATTTGCAAATATGAACAGAGCAAATTAACACGTTAGCGGTGTGCCGCGACTTTTATACATTTTTTCTCGACTCAAAGCTTCACACTAGTTGAAAGCTTTGAAAGCAGTAGTAAAATTAACTACATTATTAATTTAAATAAACAAATATATTTCATAGTTACGATTGGGTGTCTCGTTCATGATAATAGAAACTGTGAATCCAATTATATTATGGCGGTCGACATGTTGGCCGGGCTGTATATTTTTATTTAATCAATTCTACTTAAAATTTACGAACGCAATTGTTAATACGGGATTAATTACTAATTTATCAATATTTAAATTCTTCGGCATGTTGCTAAGAACCCCAATTTTTATATTATACATAAATTAACTTGTAATAAGTTAACTTTTAGACCTTTTGGGAAAGGAATAATATCTATAAAATCAAATCATACATTTTCCTGCCGATTTCCACTTTTTTAAAACAGATTTCTCTTGTCGAATGCTGCCCTTTTCCTTGTAAGGTTTTTAGGTCGAGGATATAAAAACAGGGATAATAGTGTCAGCAAGCAAGAAGAAGTTGCATAACAGCAGTTGGTGCATCGTCCTCGCGATGCGAGTGGGCGAGGATTCAGGCGAGCGGGGCGCGAAGGGGCGATAACGTGGGCAGAGCCGATCGATGACGGCGGCGCCGCGTCACCTGCCGCCCTACCCCCGCCGTCACTAGCCATGGCGACGCCGGCATCGTTTCCAAGATGTCGATCCTATTTTGAAGAACTTAACTAGATTCGGAGGAAATATTCACGAAAAATACGAATATTGAGGATATCTCATCTAATAATCCAAGTAGACGTATGTCGAAGAAACGTGAAACTTCCCTTTGACGAACAGTTCGTTCTACGATCTGATTATTATTTATTTTCAATTTAATCCTTCCTAAATAAAAAATAATAAAAAAAATATGAATAGCTAATAAATCCTGCCATTGCGGGAGAGTCATGGATTGGAATTCTGAAATTTAAGTTTTTATCTCGATGTAATAGCGTAATCCTAAATTCGAAACGTACTGTTCTTATATTTCAACACAGGAAATAAAAAAGGCACCAAGTACCAAAAAAATATCATGCAGAAATGTTCTAACATTATTCATTTACGAGTCAACTGCATTAATCTTGCACATTTTTCTTAATCTCTCCCAATATTTCTATGCATGTCTGAGACAAGTTTCTGATTAACGGACACGCAATCGCTGCATAAATATACCTTTTAATTTCGCTTTAAAAATCATGAGAAGTACGGCAATGGTACTCAAACTTTTTCAGTATGCGGACCTTTATATATTTATCGTGGCCAAGGGATCCGCTTCATTTGCCTATATGCGAGGAACGCAACTAGACACTAGTCAGGATCGAGTTAAAATAATATGAACAGGCAGTAACATGTTTGACCGCAGACCGAAAATTTATTACAAAAGCGGCAACAACTTGGTAAAACAATGTTTCAGTTAAACTATTTCAAGAAATAATAAAAAGGATTTATTTGCGAGAATCCGTTTTTTTGTTCGCATTTATATGTAAAATGAAATTAAAAGATTCCAAAAGTGGTCTGATTCTTATCTGTTTTTTTCCAATAACGGTATTTTAAGATTTGAATCATTCAAATCTCTATTTCAAACAGATCAAATCAGAAATAGAAATTCCGTCAAGCACCCTTAATCGAAATCTTAAACTAGATTTTCGTTGCGTTACACTTTTTTCTGGTGATTCCACGATAAAAGCTTATTTTCTGTTAAGTCAATTTGAGAATATAAACAAACAATTATAACACAAACAGTAACGATTGTGAACCGTCACGTGAAATTGGAATTTCAATATTAAAAATGAAATGATTCTCTTAAACCAAAAATTAAAAGGAAACGAATGGGCAGCACAAAAATACGCGTCGGATCGCTAACGACACATAGTTTACCTACATCTGGTTTAATACTTTTCATATAATAATAAAATGTACATTACAAAATGTACCTACTTACTCGGTTTAATAAAATTGCAGATTGCAAGGTATATGTGTCATCGCTACATTTTGACTAACAGTTTGGTTTATAAATAACTAATATTTATGATTACATATTCGATAATCAGTGTATTCTCAAGGATTTAGATTTTGGTATACTGGACTATGAAATATGTATTTGTTATTTATTTATCACGGATATTATTTTCGACGTATAAAGAATGAATTAAAGAAGCCGAAGATAAAAATGAATTGCAATGCTCTACATTTCTTATGAGAAAATCGATATAACCAGCAAAAACGACTTAAACGTATAATTTCTCTCGTGATTAACTTAACGAGTGGGGGATAATACAAGCTAACCGCAACCAAGGGTAGAGAGAGAAAACGTGATTAACTGATAACAGTAAATTTCCTCCGTAATGAGTGACCGTTTCACATTTTGATAAGGTGCAAAACACGAAGCCCAACTCGAGTCGAAATAAAAACCAAGACTGGATGGGAAAATTCATGGCATATAACAACGTAATTACATTACATTACGTTGGTCGAGACAATTCATGCTATCTGAAAAACTGAAATACAGTCCATCCTATAGGCCCTAGTATTTCCAATCTATACCCTATAGTATAGGGTATAGATTGGAAATACGACTTAGGAATACAGTAGAACCTGTATTTTTTATTAAGTAAAACAATAATTGATTTTTGTCTAAAGCAGCCAGTTAAGCTTTTTTAAGCTGCCAAATCTATTGTACTATTGCTTCAGCCATGTCTCATATACCATTTATATTATTCTTCTGTACTATACTGCAGTGGTTTCCAACCTTTATGTTACTGCGCCTGCATTTGAAGTAAAAAAAAAACATCTTCACGCATCCCCATCCTTTATTTCATATAGTAATAAAGACACGTTTTAACCCTCCAAGGACGAGCGTCACCATATGGTCACACAAAACACCGTTGTCTATTGATCCCACTATTCATACTTTTTCTACCTGAATATCGTTGCTTTCGGTCATATTTGGTTAAGAAAGGTACGGACTACAGTAAGTCATCAGCCGTGGGAACAGGAACGGTCTCCCAAAGCACATGTGATTTTTTGAATTTCCGTTTTTTTTAATTTACTTTTTGAAACTGTTAGATATTTTTTTATAAAAACATAAAATTATTTACAGTTATTTTGCTAATATATTTGTTTTGAAATTATGTTGATCTAAAGAGGTCAAATTGTAAATATTTAAAAAAAAAATCACGTTTAGCTATATTTCAACCCCGAATGTTTGCAAGCCCATACGGTCACTTTTGTCCTTACTACTGTCCGTACTCAATATTACACTGTAATAAAAGGATGAGCATGACCATATAGTCATGCGGCGTTTCTATACAACGACTTTGCGTTTTTTTTTTTTAAAATTTTGGATAGGAATAAAAGTTATCCGTGACTTCAATATGGCTTAGAAAATATTTTTTTTATCGGAAAAAAGCTCTCGTCTCTGGAGGGTTAAAGGGTAAATAAATATTTATTGATTTGGCATTTACTTGGTAGAACTCCATTATCAGAGAGTAAAAATATCAAAGTATTTTAGTTCTACAGTTTTTAATATTTTTTATGCGTTGATAGCTATTTCGGCTTTCGCCATCGTCAGAACTATGTTTAAACTTATATTTTGCTCAGCTATATATACTGGCTCTGAAGAGATACACAATGCATCAAGTTATTCACTCTAACATCCTAATTATAATTAAAATATTACACTTATTAAATGTGATTCTAGTGTTTCAAAGAACGATTAACAATCTGGGTTTATTTCTTAAAACATTAATTAGGATAAAATTAAACTGATATTTATTATTAATTACATTACATAAAATTTATTAACTATGGCTTTATTGTTTCGAAAAACAATAAGCAATATGGGATTTTTCAAAGTAAATTAGGATAAATTATACTAATGTAATTAATAATGAAGTTCACACATCTAAAGAGTTCCAACTCTCTACTGCCATGTTGCATCAGTCTTTTAAATTTATTCTCTTGTGCGAGCTGATTCTTTATTATTTCGTCTGCTACCAATAATCGTCGTATTATCTGTTTTTTTATATAGGCGTTTAAAAGCTTTTATTATCCATTGGTTTTATTACCGAAGTGGATTTGGTGAAAGAAATTTTATATTTCCATGTCATATTAGGTATATTATATGAAATTATATATAAAAAAAAAACCAATATTTACATTGCAATGCATTATGTACTGCGCGCGCGCGCACGCACGCCCACATCTTCATCTACTAGACTAGATTCTACCGCCAGGATTTTGATTTTGCGCCTTTTTTTTAAGTTACTGCGAGTTTTTCTCTTTTCGAAAGCGGGACACCGAAACACACCACCTAAAAACGGGTGCATACTATACTCACAACGGGATCTGTAAATACTAAATACACATAACCGTATCTTGATCTTGTTTAGCGTTTCGTTTGCGTCTAAAACTGACTCTCGTTATTTCGCAATACTAGGATATTTTTCGAGCAGCAAACGTCGCACTACCATGTTAGTAATTTGTTTAGGGGAGAGATTGATTCTAAGTTTCAAAGTTATAAAAAAATAAATTAAAATTGATAATTTGTAGGTACATTAAAAATATATACTTGAATCAAGACGTATCCGACAGTTGACATTACTAAATGTGTATCTACGTATGATAGAATAATATTTTAATAAATCAATTACATACAAATAATGCTCCTGGGGGCGCACGAGGCACCCCCCGATGTGTAGTATAATGCTCACGAGCGGTCTACTGCGAAGCGAGTTATGCGATAGCTTTTCAAATGGAAATAATTCTACCAATTTGAAGTCGATTGTACAAAATACCGCTCGACTATAGAAACAAAATATAAATATTTTTATTTTATCTCCTAGCACTGGTAAATCGTCAATGAATACATAATTAATTCTTTGAAATTGATAATGCTGCAAAACATGATAATGGGATGGATGTATGTAGTTTTATATGAAATAATTGGAATCGAATTAGTTCCTTTGCCGAAGTAAATCACTTTAGTGTTATTAATAATTCACAGTGATATATATATAAATAAATCTGATCGATTTGACTGTCTACATTTCGAGAATGGTTTATATATTAGAGGTCACACAGTTTGAAAAATACATTGGGCCCTCGTTATATTGTTCTCGAATTCAACGCTTTCGCGGATTTATCACTCATAGAAATAAAAACAACGTGTCAAAAGATTTCACTTCCATCGTTCCCCTATCTATCGTGTTTTCGATCTATCTTTTGAATATTTAGGCTGTTTCAAATTGTAGGCATGAGCGATGTAGATATTATGTTTCCGCAATAACCAAGACTATAGGTCTGCAAGAACCGTCCTGTCATTGTGATGCCTGCACGCTTCCGCTGCAGAATCACCCACTCACTGATCTGATTGGTCGCACCACTACCATCGTGAATTAGTTTAACTCGCAACTAAAATATGTCTCGGATGAATAAAGATAAGCCTGTAGGTGAGACGGTGATCATAATTTGAGGAATTAAAACAAATCATAAGGAAAGTATGTCGACGTGTCCGAGACTAACATCATAAACTCTCAGCTAAATTGTTCACAGTAACCAAGAGAAACATAGTGCAAATGTTACCATGCTGTGCGGAAATATATAGATAATTACCATGGTCAGTATACAAAATGGGTCAAAATAATTGGAGAGCATTGTGACTTTAATCTTAGGCAGTGAGTCCACAGTCGTTAGTTAAATTGTAGTGTACTAGATCGATACTTGATATTACTATTGTTCGACCGTACGCGAGATGTATGCGCTAAAGTTAAAACAGGCTACGACAAACGCACGGCGAAGCGGGCCTAACTAATCGATTTATCTATTTATGGAACCACTTTTGTCCCCCTCGGCCCCCGCAACAAAGTGCAAGACTGAATTATTGGCAGCCTATCTAGTGGATGCAGAGGACTCCACTTGTTAAATCTCGGTTGAGCTGTGCATGTCGTCGATCTCACATTTTTTCTTGAAGTAGTAGTCGTACGAAAAAGCGCGAAACAACATGATATGATGCTAAAAACAAAAAAGGTTTATTAATTTAGTCCCCATAAAGTAAGATAAAAATGGGTATAGCAATAACGTTATTATAAAGAATAATGACTGCGGACTAGGTGCATGGCATTTAATGTCTTATTTTAAAATAAAAACTGGTAAGATTTACCTATGTATTTATATCAAGTAACCAATATACAAAGGGGATTTGACATCAGTTGATTCAGTACCGACTTATCACTAAGTGGCTGTTTTAAATAAGATTTTTTATTCGAATTTCCTCGTTGACGAAACTTGTGAAGTTTATAAGTTTGTCTTAAATTTCTAAACACAGAAATATAACACTAAAAGGTGAAACAATTGTTTAAAACACAGCCAACGGTGTATTATACTTTTGATATTATGTAAAATTAATATGTATATAAAAAATCAGAGGCGGATGAAAATCTTCAACTAGAATCACTAAAAGCTTCACACTAAAATCAATTTGATATGTGTGAAGACGAGGGTCCGAATTAGCATTAAACTTTCGGATATTCACCCAGCGGAGTAAACAGCTGGTACGTACATACATACACCTTCACAAGGACGGCCAGTGTCCGCGGAGTCTGTTACTTTATCTTGCATCTGTGTCAGTCCGATCACGAGATAACTATGTTTTTAAAAGACGAATCTTCTATGTTTAAGCTTTGAACGAGCCCTTCAAATTTTGATCCAGTCACTGTACCCATCTTTCATCTTCATGTTAGGGCCAAACTTTATCATTTAATTTATGATAATCTCAATATAATAATTATAAAAGCAGTGTGAAATTATGTTACGTTTAAATAAATATTAGGTGTAATTGTCAATATAAATGGTATAATACACCAAATTAAATCGCATAGAAATACTTTCATACTTTGATGCTGACACAAGTTGAAGTAATTATGGTAGAATATATATTTTATAATGTAATATATACTGGTAACGTAAATTAATATGTAGCAGTGTTTTCCATTATATTTATAATGATGAGCACTTGGATGTTGATCCATGGACCGAAAGAAATTGCCAAGTGGCAGTGGAAAATGTGAACGGGTGGCACATGTAATTACCGCTGCGGTAATTAGAAAATTCCCCGGATGAAAAGCGAAACCGCAGAAGGCCGAGACGTCAGAGAGCTGTCACACGAAATGATTCGACTGATCAAAGTGGCGCGACATCTACCAGCAAAAGGTAAAGACCGCAATTATAATTTTAATTGGAATTTGGCAGTGGCACCTGAGTAGAGCGATAGTTTTGTTTATTGTGACAAGTCAACAAAACAGCCCAATGGCTGCGAGCGGTGATAGTAATTTCGTGGAAACATCAAATTTGACAAGCTCCTGTAATTAGTTACCGAGATACATATATATTTACTACATATACAACAAAATGCAACAATGTATGTTACTCAAAACTTAATCAAACATAAACAGGATGACTGTTGTCTATTTTTTATTTAGTTTTAAGCAATACCGACTTAGAATGGCAAAAGTACGAGCCCACTGTTTTTCAAAACAGTTTTTTTGATAATCACAATGTATGCGACTCAATATAAGTTATATGATGAATTATTATCAAAATTTAGCTTTTAAGTTTGATAAAAGAAGATAGTTTAAAAATAGCGAGAAGGAAAAAGCACTTAAAAAGAAGTTTTTCTTGGACAATTTATTAATTTCATATTATATTGTATCAATAAAACACATGTTTATTAGTCTTCGTGCAAATCATAGTTGTGTATACTTCATATTTTGGCTCTAAGTAAACATCAGCAAAAAAGGTTTTTGGTGCATACCGTAAAAATTGTGTGAGTTACGTCCTTTTGCCTTTATAGAACTGATATGTATATAAACATTTCAGAACACTGATAAATGTCAGTTAATGTAGCCGTCAACCAGATGCATTATTCATCCACAAATATAATATTGGCTACTGAGTTAATAGATATAACCGAACACCCTAAAATATTATAACCAGTGGTGTAGTGGTAAATAAATAAATAAATAAAAAGGTACCAGGTTGGTCATTGATCTCTTCCCTATTTTTTTTTTTGCTTTTTTATAAAAAACACAAGTTTTAACAATTAAATCAACAAAAAAACGCGCAACGGTTTTCTTCACGATGCACGTGTACATTTTTTTTATTTTTGTATAATCCAACGGGTAGATCAATTTTGATATAATGCTATCAAATTTTATGAACAGTATTTTGATTATATGTATGCACTTGAAAGTTAAGTTACAAGTGAAAAATGTGGCAGGGCGGCACCCTGGCTCATTTGCAGCTGCCAGGTCGCCGACCTGGCCCCACTACACCATTGATTATAACCGATATTATATAACGCAGCGCAAAAACACAGAAGTTAACATAAACGCCCATCGACATTATTTTATAGTTCGGGGATCGATAACGGACATTAATTTTGAAAGACAATATACTTAAGTAAAACCATTGCCAACAATAATAATTAGATATGTAGTTACGGTGATTCCTATTACCATTAGTGAGACAGATTTTAAAGAATGATATGTTAGAGATAATGTTTGGGATTCTTCATTAATCGCAATTACAATTAATTAATACAACATCCAATGCTAAAAATTCTCAAACAGCATGATTTAAAGTTGGCTGTGTACAAATTTACAAATGTTATATCGATTCGACATACTTTTTTTTAAAAAATACGTGTAATACTGTCCCTAAATAGATATTCAATTTGTTTTGCTTACAGCTACGAACAAGTATCCACCTATAGACAAGAAAAACTATTCTTGGTGCAATGGCAACAAAAGTGATATAACTCCGGCAAAACAAAAATAATTTTGAAAATCAAATCACGTAATTATCACATTTTTTGAACATCAACAAAAATAAAAACAATAATTAAATAGTGAATGTAGATGTGTGAATGAATGTACATAAGTTGAACGATTAAAATTGAATATTGAAATTCCACCAAGCACCTTCATTCGAAATTTTAAATCAAATAGATTTATTTTCAAATAATATATTGTATGTCATTAGTACACTAATTGTAAGCGAATAAAAAACATTTTCCATTGAGTATTTTAATCGCTGTCCTACGTCGGGTGTATTTCCTAACCCGTGATTTCTAGCGCGTGCCATTTGTTGATTGATGATACGCGAACAAAATCAGCGATGGCGGACATGCAGGAATAAATGATTTACAAATATTAAATAATAATAATAATAAAACATTATCTTAATGTACGTCTAACAAAACAGATCCATTGTGTCTACCATGACTTCACATTTCTTACCATGATAATACAGTAGCGGCCGGTCAATGTGGCATTTGATCAATGCACCCTTTGTACAGTAAAACCCCCATTTAGACTATATTCGGGACCGTGTAATTGGGGGTTCCTCTGTATATGCAGGGGCGGCTATATTTAATGAAATAATATTCCCTCATTTTAAATTCAATAAAATTTAATTTAAAATTTAATTTAATATTTTTTTCTAGAATATTTATTATAGACAATAAATACACGAATAATTTAAATGAGTGAATGGTATAAATGTTATGTTTGAATATGAATTTCATGAAATATAACCGCCCCTGCATATGCAAGGGGTGCATTGATCGAATGCTATATTGACCGGCCGCTACTGTTTATATACATGCAATAACAAATTTCATGAAATACAATCATTTGTATATGGTGGTACAATTTAGCGTAATGTTCTACCAAGTGGTTGGACGCGGTCAAAAAAGGTTGAGAAATTCTGCCCTACGTAGTTAATTCTGATGAAAATTGAGCTTCCTCCAAGCTTAAGTACCGAGTCCCACGGATAATACAATAGAAAGACGCCCGTCACACGAAGAAGATTGGGAAACCTTGAACTAGACATAAATTGAATCTAGTAACAGTTCGTCAGACTCATAAAGTGTGCATTATTATCGGCCGCAAAGTGTAGCAGTCAACGATGTTTCGAGACAGCGTGCACACATGCGAGCGATTCGGACTACGGCGAGATGTAAACACTGAAGGTGGCATGGAGGAGGTGGGAGGCGGGGGCCTGTAACGCGCAGGTGAATGAGTTTAGCCCTGCCGGAAATCGAGAGCCGATTTCCCTTTCGGGGGCGGCTGCGCCCCGCCAGTGCCGGCAACGATACACAACATCAAAACCATCGAAGGAAACGAACATGTGCAATGCGTATAGTATTGTGCACGCTGCATACCTAAAGCGTATTCATTAATACTTAACCAAAATTGTTACAAAATATTCTGACCGTATATATTTTTATTCTGACCGTTCATATTTTTATTCTGACCAAAAATTGATTTAAATTCTGACCATTTAATTTGTTCCCGTTTTTAAATAGCTCATACTTATAAAATTGGTGGATTGAATTGGCAGTTACTTGGTGAGTTCCATTGCAATTAGGTAACAAATATCAACGTATTTATTTCTACATTTTTTTATGTTGGATTTTTTAATATTATTTAGATGGCGTACGCCGAAATTGCTATCAAGTCATTTTATAAAAAAAAACGTAGAACTAAATACGTTGATATTTGTTACATAATTATAAAATTGGTGACACGAAAGATCACGACGACTTTGCTAAGAATGCAAGATATTACAAAAGTATATGTTTCATTTATAGTATTCTCATTACAAAAATATTATGTATTGATAAGTAAATTTAATGTTGTTACATAAACCAATTCTATTGGCAGAACAGTTGATGCAAATATGTCAAAGAAGGCAATATAAAAATCTATGAATAGACATGATAAAATGACGACACGGAACGACGCAGGTAGCAATTGACGATGGCAGGAAATTTTCTTGTATGAATGAATTAATAGAACACGGCGTCACTTCATTACCACCGAATACGTTAGTGTCGGTCTCGATAGCTTAACAAGCGCCATCAGCTGATTGCGACTCCCTGACCCACTGCACCGTAAACATCACAATCATTTAACTTTTATTTCTCCGCTATCTAAATATAGCCGGAGTATAAAAATATTGAGCGGGAGAACAGGCGGCGAGCGGCGTGACGCGTCCGATCAGACGCATTTTAATCCTCGCTCGACCGCCTGTTTTGTGTTCGCTTCTCGTGATCTTCTGTGCCAGAGTAAAAATACCACACCGCCCGAGATTCACAATAATCACATCGATGAATAACGTCGTCGATGCAAGGTGGCCCCGCTTGGGAGATGCGTAATCGGCAGCAGCATAGAAGGTACCATTTTTTCAAGTTCATGGTTCATAACTATGAGAACTGTACTTAGATTGATTCATGTATGTACCCACGCCTATTGGACGCAGTGTCCGAGATACGACTGCGAGACATTACTTCCATCTTAATTTGAAACGTGATGAACTCACTGACAAAATAAAAATCATGAGGCATACAACTATAAAATCTATTAAATTATGTACTAAAATAAACAGCTAAAGATCCGGCAACGAAACGAAACAAATACGAGACAGCACTTTTTTTTATCAAAATCATTATTTTTAATATGTTGAAAAATATTGAGTAATACTTAGTACAAAGATTGTAAATTAATAGTTATTTATTTCGTTATTCACCGCAAATACTGGATTCACAGTTGAAGCCAACTAAGAAATTATGTGTTCGAAGCTGGTATGAAATTTATGTATTTAATTGCTCAATATCTATATATATAAAAATCTCGTGTCACGGTGTTAGTCGTCGAACTCCTCCGAAATGGCTTGACCGATTTTTATGATGAATATTTTTTAGATAGTAGAATAGGTTGTAAAGTATGTTTCATCCCGCTAGGTGAAGGGTGTCCTAATCCAGATTTTTTTTTCAATATTCCTGACATCCGTCGTTCGAATTTCAAACAGAACGAAATTATTTATGTTGCTGAATGACAGATGACGCTAAGTGAGCAGCAACTTAAGTCCAAAATAAGCAAGTTGTTTAGGACTCCTTAGTTACGTTTGATACGTGCCATGGTAACGTCAAACAATCAAAGGGTATTGTAAAAAAATATCAAGTGAATTTGTTATAGTCGTCACAAAGCATTCCTTTCGCTGTCAAACAATTATGCCATCTAAACGACTAGCTATAAGTTGATCTAGACCTCAAGCACGAAAGAAAACGGCATCACGAGCTTCAGAAACAGACGAGCAAGTTTAGAAACCGTTCGAGCTTGCACTGCTCAAGCCCGATCGTCTGATACAATGATCTGCAAACAACCTTTTTGACCGTGATTTGCAACGAGAAACAATTTGATGTCGACAAATTGGGTACATTCGTTCAAACAAATCTTCCGAAATTGGTCGCATAGCGTATGATAGAATTATGCTTGCAATCAATCACAAGCCAAAACTTTGACCACGAAACAATATTGCATTGGCAATAGCTTCATCTGCAATTGCAGCAACTCTTTTGGATGTTGGTCAAACAGCGCATTCAGCAAAGAAAGTCCTGAATGGGTGAAATACTTTAATCATATCAACTCATTAAATGGGACGAATTTACTATGGCACACAAAACGGCATTGGAAAATCTTCACTATATGTACACTTAAGATTTGAGAGGAAATGAACAGGTCTTTGGAGGCGCACCTTTTTTATTGTCTGGTGATTTTCGACAAACTCTACCAGTTATAACACGTTCAACAGCTGCTGATGAATCAAGTGCATGTCTCAAATCATCAGTTTTATGGTGACATGTGCATAAATTGACTTTGAAAGCTAATATGCGTGTGGAATTACAATATGACGCATCCGCTGAACGTTTCAAAAAACAATTGTCGAAAATTGGGAATGGAAAAATGGAAATCGATGAATCCACACAATGTATAACATTTCCACCAAGCTTCTGTAAAATTACAGGAACCATAAGCGAATTGATGCAAAGTTTTCCAAAATATGGCTCATATATAATATCAGTGAACGTGTAATATTAGCAGTCAAAAACAACGATAATAATGCCATCAACTTCAGGATTCAAAACGAAATACCAGGCAAAGAAACAACGTATAAATCCATCGATACTATAAATTGATCAAGACGAAGTTGTCAATTATCCAACTGAATTCTTAAACTCACTTGATTTGCCAGGCATGCTACCGCACGTTTTAACACTGAAAATTGGCGTACCTATCATTCTTCTCCGAAATATCAATCCATCACGACTTTGCAACGGTACCAGGCTTTCAATGAAAAAGTAATGAACGATATCATCTAAGCTACAATTTTAAATGGAAAATTTAAAGGATACGATGTACTGTTGCCAAGCATTCCAATAATTCCGACAGATAGGCCATTAGAATTAAAATGTTTGCAGTTTCCGGTGCGACTCGCATTTGGACAATCGCTACAAGTGTGTGGACTAAATTTTAAAAATCCATGCTTCTCACATGGATAACTGTATCTGGCCTGTTCACACGTTGAAAAACCTTCAGATCTATTCATGTACGCACCAGACAAAAAAACAAAATATATCCAAAAGCACTTCAATAAACAGAATTAAAACACTAACACTTTCTTTCTTTGAGTGGCATTGCAACGCATGCCGTGTCAGCTAGTCTATATATATATAACAAAGTTGGGTTATTTACACCACGTATATCCCAAGGGCTTGGCTGATTTTAATGATCTTTGATTTATTAAATTCGTCTCCGCCGAGAATAGCAGAGTAAGCATTAAAACATCTGAAAAATTTCACAAAAAAAAAATTATGAAGAAAATGAATATTATCATAGAGTTTTCAAATGACGAACAGCTTGAAATAATGAAAATGTCGCTGTATGCCGATTTCATCCACTAGATGGCAAGTTGTTTCCAAAATTCATTTGTTTCTGCTTCTTTTGCATACGATTGTCTTTCAAAAAAAATATGCTAAAAAGAGTATGGATTAGAATAAAAAACCGATGATATGAAATGAAAACGAAAGAAAATCGGATAATATTGAAATAAGGTCATGTTTATAATAAGGTATGATAATTTTTTTGACAACAATATTACGCTGTTTGCACGAACGTTGCTCTACTCTGAGATGCCACGTTATTACACTTGGAACGCTACATCGAAGAAATTTTAACATCAAAGCAAGGCCATGCAGTTCTTGATCACCCGAATGACAGCTGATGCTCTTGGTCGCATTTACACAGTTCATCCGAAAAATGACGAATGCTTCTACTTGCATGTCAACAGCTCAATTTGCTTGGAACTGATTCTCATTGGGACATGACAATCGCTGAAGAAATTGTTTCTGAATCTCCAAGTCAGATACGCACATTATTTTCTATTATTATTTTGACATGCTTCCCATCGAATCCCCGTGAACTGTGGAACAAGTACAAGGATGACGTGTTCGAATATATTTTACATCGAATGTGACATTGTTGCTTTATATGCGGCAGTATGTTAGTCAAGTTAGGAATGCCAACGCCAGATCGTGGAATGAACGACGCTTTCAATCGAGAATCGGAACGTGAATATGATCGAGATGCATTGAACCAATCAGTTTGAACGAATGTACCACTGTTGAACCTCAACAGAAGGAAATGTACGATACTTTAATGAAGGCAATTGATGATAAAAATATTGGCTTATTTTTCCTAGATGCGCCCGGTGGAGCTGGGAAGACATTCCTCATGTCATTGATTATGGCCACTGTTTATGCGAGATATAAAATTGCTGTAGCTGTTTTTTCTTCTGGAATAGCGGCCACGTAGATAGAAGGATTCAGAACGGCTTATTCAGCGTTGAAATTGCCGTTAAACCTTCAAACCACTGAAAAACCGACATGCAAGATTGCGAAACATTCAGCAATGGCCAAATTTTTGGTAGCAAATACAATCATCACCTGGGATGAATGGACATGGCGCACAAATGCGCATTGGAAGCACTCAATCGAACTATGAAAAATCTGTGCAATGACTCAAGATCTTTTGGAGGCAGGCGCAATGATTCTACTATCTGGCGATTTCCGCCAAACACTACCAGTCATTTTAATATCGACCACTGCCGATTAAATAAACGCTTGCCTCAAATCATTGACTCTGGCGCTATGTGAAGAAACTTCAGCTGACGACAAACATGCGAGTTGCATTGCTAAACGATCCATCTGCCGAAGATTTCTCCAAGCAATTGCTGACTATCGTCGGTAACGACCGTGTTTCTGTTGACGAATCACAATTGGTCGAGTGAACGAGCAATTCTTGCGGCGAAGAACATAGATGTGGATAATTTAAACTTCACAATTCAAAATCAAATCGTTGGTCCACTACATTCCTTCAAATCTATCGACCGTGTAACAAACGAAGACGAAGCAACCGACTATCCAACTGAATTTTTAAACTCATTGGATCTGCCTGGCTTGCCACCGCACAATTTACAACTAAAGGTTGGCTCGGTAGTCATCATGTTTCAAGTTATCAAGTTAACACAACACTTATTGATATAAGATGCTAGTAATGTATATAAGATTAAAAGATGTTTAGGAAACGAAGTTGTGTTATTGTATATCTCTATCTAGACTTGCTATAAGCTAACAATCGTTAAAAAATAACATAAATCAAGATTATTTTTTAATATAAAATAAAAAATACAACTAATCGATACAAATTATTTATGAATAAGTATAAAAAAGGATGTGTGAAATTGTTCTATATAATGATAACAGAATACATTCAGACTACGTAATCATGGACATGCAATGCATCCTGAAACTAACCAAAAGCATATTTTTACGGCGGTTTTTAGTAACAGAATACTTAAAATTGAGTTGTTACATTAAAAGAGCGGCTAACTAAGCTCCCACATGAAACTACTCCTGCCTTCTACACTACTCCACTCAATCAGAAGATTATCCCGAGATTAGTGATGGCAGAAGCCAGAGGACTTTTCACTTAAGCCGGCGATTCACTTATGCATGAAAGAGTATCCTTGGCGTTTGTGCCACTGCGGCACAAATAGGAAACATCCACATTAAAAATGCTGGCATACAAAGAACGCTAACACAATAAAATTTCGATACTATTAATTCATAATATATGCATACATACATACTATTTCATTAAAATTAATCTTAGTATTTAAAATTCAAGTTTCTTAATAAGAAATGAAATCGCTTAAATATGAAACAACTTATTATTTATATTCGCATATAGCTGATAACAATGCTTTTATTGTTTTTTTTTTTATTAAAGCCGTTATTTTAATAAACAGCCTAAGGAAAATTTAGGTAAGATGTATACATGTTTGCCAGGAGAATATCGAATGGGTTTTTTAAAAAAATAATATAGGTATTTACAATTTCTCATAAAACTCATTTCTTCATAAAATATATAATTTAGTCAGGTATACCGTTAAGAAGATGTGTGTAAACTGTCGAATAAAGAAATTTTCTTTCCTCGTAAAGATAAAAGAAAATATTGAATCATTTCGGAAATATTCGTTAGAAAAGTGATTTAGGGAGCATTTTACTGGATTGTCTCTCTCTAGTACAAACTGTCTGTGACATAGTCTGTATATTGTATTTATACAACAACAAAATACTCCTACACCAAACCAAATATATTTCATAAACAAATATTTTTAGTAAAACAAACTTTTTCTTATGTTCAAACAAACATGTTCTTAAATCACTCACATTAAACACTCTATTTTGGTTCATCAATTTAAGTAAACGAAGTACTTTTTTCAGGATTGGATTCGGCGGAAACATCGTGGAAATTCATTGTTTACAACAACAAAAAAATACTTAGAAATTCTGCTGGTTTTTCTTGTTCAACTAGTGAAATGATAAAACTCACATTGAAGTGAAACATTTTCCTCACTAAATGAAACAATATGTAAAAATGTCGCGGATCGATTCTTTAAGAAACATTGGGCGAGGGATGTTTACAAGAGCCACATTAATTTACAACTAATTCAGTTTTGACGATTTAGATGAAAAAAAATACAATTCCTGACGGATTTGGAAGTTACTTCAATTAATTCTCGATACAATACTAACACTCGTTGCGCTTAAATTGCGTAGTCATCAAAATATAGAAACATTAGATATATGGACTTTTTTTTATAAATATCTATTCCATATAAATTGTGAATAGAGCCGACCGTATACTATTGACTACACAAAGATTGCCTTGATGCTTCAAAAAAAAACTGCCCGGCTACCTACCTGTAAAACCTGATAGAAAAGCAGGCTCTCCGATAACCTTTTGAAAGGTTTCAGAAATATTAATTCCTGATCATTTAAAGCAAAATACAAACGAAAATAAAATATGTATCACATTTATATAAGTTGATCCCGGTGGACTTAAATCATCTGGTGTGGAGCAATACTGTAATATAATATTGTAATAGTACTGTAATAGATATGTGGTGTGTACTGCGTATGTTAAAATTTAAACTGAATTGAAATAAAAACAGGGAATGCCAATATTGCAGTGTGAGCGTTAACGCTTTTAAATAATTTATCATAAAACAATATTGCAACATATCAATAATAAGAATATTCATTTTTTAAGGGTATCGAAATAAGGAACATGTTCAATTTTGAATTTGTTCATAAAGAGGTATGCAGAAGTTTTTCATTAATTATTAATTTAATGAGGAATAAAATTAGTCTTCATTAAATAAGATATTAACACATATAGGTCCGCAGATTTGCATACTAAAACATGCGCGGGAGCCGGCCGAATTTTGGGGAAATGGATTTTTTTTTGCGCTCACGTTTAAATTGCGATAACTATTTAACCGATTGATGTATATTTTTTTTTCTTTCAGAAAAGCGTTCGTATGGTTTTATACATATAAAAATATGATAAAATCAGTGTTTCTCAACCGAGGGTTTCATATAAAGAGTCTTAACAACTTAAAAATAAAGTTATTTAGTAAGAAATGGCTATAAAGAGTTGCAATAATATACACTAATTTAAAATAAAGTTACTGGTTACTAACCCCCCCCCCCCCCCATCTCCTTCTTCTCAGCAACGACAACTATTTTAGTTTTTTTGAGATATTGTAAAACCGAAAATAAACATCTGTTCTATATCGTAAGGTTTTATTCGCAACTCTCAGATATTTTTAAATAATTCTTGTTATATTTCAATTATTTAAATATTTTAAATCTTTGAGAATCGTTTGTTTTTGTTAGAATGGTGCAGGTATATGCTATTAATGAATGGTGGCCATTCATATGTGTAATAATTATGAAGCATTAGGGTCACATTTTTTTCACAACAGAGCCATAAACTTTACAGAAAAAATAGCTCCTTGTCAACAGCGTCTCGAAAAGGGCAATAAGAATTACATAATTTATTGCTATTGGCAAGCCAAACATATATTCAGTAAAAGCGGTGCTTTGTTCGAAGTAAAATAATGATTTCATTTCTTTGAATTTAGGGTTGACTTTCCAACAAGAATTAGTTGCAAAATGTCTACAAAAGAAAAAAAGGATACAGATGTAAAATGAATCTGAGACAATGGATCTGTGTTATATAATTATTGTCATGACTAATTTCACTTTCGTAAAAATCCCATAGAACAAACACTTATTTTTTTGTAAAGAATTGTGAAGCAGCCAAAGAAGCAATAAATAAACTTATCCGAAAATTTAACCCATATTTATATACGTAAACGAAGCAAAAGATCTAACAAAAAAAGATGCATTTTTCCATGAAAATAATATTACACCAAACGTTAAACGTTATACAAAAAATATTATTTACTAGGTGATACTGTGGAATTACTTCTATATTTACGATTAAAAAAAAAATATTTTTAATATATTTGTTTGACATTATCAATTTTAATATCACTGGCAACCTTGATGTTAAATGTGAAGAAAAAAAATCATCACACAAAGTACCTTTTTTTTGTGTAAACTTACACTCGGCAAAACGAACAGATATGTTCGCGCGGACTCCTGCGCACTGAAAGTGAGATGCACACATATGTTCGCCCGGACTCCTGAGTGTTAATTAAATCTAATTATTGATATTTTTTAAATGTATATTTTCTTTAATTGAGATGTCTGTTGATTTCAAAATGGTTTATATTTTTCCACTTCAATGACATAAATTTGAAATGAGAAACGATGTCGACACAGAAAATAAAAAAAAAACCACTGACCTATGCATTTGTGGTCGGACACAATAAAGCAGACTTTGTATAAATTAAATACTTGTTTGGTATTAAATTGCATTGATTTGATTTCCTGTGAAGATGGTTATGGAGAAAAATAACGAATGTCTTACAAATTGTGTGCAATAGTCATGCTTTAAATCAATTCCAATTACATATAATAACAACAAAAAAACGCATAATATATGACGTCCAGTATTGAAAAGATTTTAAAATTTATATTCCAAAAAAAAACGTACAGTCATCAGAAACCTTCTTAGTGTTTGGAAAAATGCATTTCAAAAGGTAGTTGATAGTTAATCTAGGACAGGGGTCGACAACTTTCAAGCGAGAAGAGCCAAGTTGTAAAGGAAACAGGATATCAAAGGTATCAGAGAGTCATATATGTGAATTTTTAAGGTAAAAAAACGTGATTAGTTCAAGCGTTGATCCCTGAAGAGCCACAAACGGCTATGTAAAGAGCCGCGGTTTGCCGACCCGTGCTCTAAGTCTTAGGAGACATATTTAAGTATTTTTTACAAAAGAGTTTTACATAATCGATTGATAACTAGGAATATTACTATAATATGTCCATTTTAGAAATTATATACCAACCTTTTATTTAAACATCAAAAAAAAGTTTTAAATACATGACTAAGAGATAAAAGTCAATCAATCAAAGAAGCTACATTTTTTTTAAATTGTATCGAACCGGAAACCTATTGAATGTACATTTTACATATTCCACTGTGCTACGACGCAGTATACCTTGCGGTATGACGTAATACTCTAAAATTATAATTTAATAATGAAATGTATAAGTAAGGTAAAAATATTACACGGCGTATGATTAAAGCGAGCGAAATGAAATCAAGGGATGGGGTTACAGATGTACATTACATTGAAAGGCGGGAGTGAATGAACTGAGTGAAGCAGCCCAGGGCCCAGGGGCTCGCGCGAATGTCACCCTGAGAACACCACACCACCGGGACAACAGCCTCTCGATTTTCTACGCAGTGGACTAAACTAGCAGATACACACAGATTGCTTAGGCCCCTGTCAATAAACAATTTTAAACGAAATAAAGAATAGGCAATACATGTTATAGTTTTTATACATGCCTACTTTTTCACTTCAGATTTTTTTATAAATCCAATACTGACAAACAAACGTAACTACGTATTCAATTTAAGCAACAGCACTAATACATAAACATCACATTATGTTTTATAAGAGTTTTTGTTAATATAATTATCATAAAACGTTTTAAATATTCTTTGAACCGAAAATTTCAACACACTGTTTACAAAGATGCTTTTATCTAACTTGAATTGTTTGCATTTTGTACTTTTCCATGAGTTTTGTCGCTAACGACCCGGGTTTCGCCTTACTGACGCGTAGTAAACAGTTTGTATCGTTTATAAACAAAAATATAAGTAGATCACTAAGTTAAAAGGCTATTAAAATGTAAATTAGCGAAAATTGAATGTATACAATTTTCAATGGATTAAGTGGGTTTGTTATAATTATGGGGATTTTTTGAAAACATTAATGACCAGATAATAACATAGGAATGTTTAAAATAAATCTAGGGTTTTATCCGACCTATTATTAATGAGTTGATTTGTTTTTAAGCCTTTGAATTAATATTTAATGATAGCAAGTGCTTGAATTATTAATAAAATGACAATTATTTAAAAGGGGTACAACAATGGAGAATTTGGTAGATAATATTGCTCGTTTAAAATTCAAACAATTCAAATATGATATTGAAATTCCATCAAGCACCCTCAGTCGAAATACTTAATTAATGCTTTTATCTGTTTGTTGAAATTGATTTGTCTGTAACCCTTTTTATTGCTAAGTTAAACTGAATATTAGCGGATATGACGATATAGAATTTGAAGGAGCTTATTGAACCCGAGTAGTATTATGGCATATAACTACTACAATAGTTTTAAGCAAAATATAACTTTGACGCCCAAATGACGTAAGTCTGTGTCATAACTCTATTCTGTCAAAAATTATACGGCGCATAGCCATATTACCTGTGTATTATATTATAGCGATGCCGCAAGTTCCTTTCTCTTAACGAATATGCGATGTTCAATGTCACGGTACACGAAAATCATAATTTTCACAATGGCTGATTCCGATGTGAAAAAACAGATTCATTCATTTTTATGGATGATGATTCCCAACGAACATTCATGAATCGGTATTATTCAAAACATATGCATAATGATTATTACTTGTGCTAGCTAACCATTTCAGTGCATCTACTAGACTTGAATCGTACATAGCAACTGATTTTCATTCACTTTATATGTTTCAAATACAGTTATCCGATTTCTTGTGATACATTATTGAATATGACAAGTGAAAATAGTTTCGCACGGCTACGACATTACCTGTATCACTGATTGTTATTTTCCATCTGTGAATTATATAATAAAAAAGCATTTTTAAAAAACTACAGCGTTGCCGAACTTACTCGCAACATTGTTATCAATTAATCGGACAAGCGATGTGAGTAAGCGACATGCAAATTAATGTTTCTAATATTCATAACAGTACTACATTTATATTGAAAATAACACGAAAAGAAAAATGTCTATTTTTTTAAATAATATCACGATATATTGAGAAGACCTAATAGATCATTACGACGCAGTCAGATTTCAAACGACGGCCTCCCCTTGTCCTATTATGGAAGCCTGATATATATATATACTATTAATGAGCAAAATTCGTTGAGGAGAATCTTCTCGAGATTGACGTCGGCGCATATAATATTCAGTGTATTAATTTAATGTTACACGTAAGCAAAAATATACTCCAGGAGGCACACTATTATTATTCGCGTGTAACCTAATATTGCATCAAAACATCGTCTTTGACAGAATCCTCCGGTGAATCGTCAATAATGAGCAATTTCACCTTCTAACGTCTCTCGAGGAATAAACGGCTACTCTCGCGTGTCGCAATTATATTTTCCATCAAGTAATTTAGTTATATTTAAGGAGTTTTTTATTGCGTTATCGCAACTTCGTTTATCAAGTGATGATCATAGTAAAACTTAAATAATAATTACATTCGACAATACTTTTTTGAAAATGTTGATACTTATATTTTCAGATACCGGCGGTATATCAAAAACATGGTTCGGATACATATACTTAGAATTAAAGGAAACTTTCGAGAATTTTTAGAGTCGCTATTAAAAAAATGTACATTTCCACAATTCATTAAAAACCAGAGTATGAATTGGTAGAATTTCGCGTAGACTTTAATATAACTAGGATTAATAAAAGTAAAATAATGATAACGCTTACATCTCCATGGCGAATATAGAAGGAATTGGCTATTTATTCACAAAGGAAGTGAAGGCATGATATTGTCAGCAAGAATTTATCCCGAGTAATGGGGTCAACATTCCGCAGAAGGCCTGAATAACTCTACCATTTATTAAAATTTCAAAGGAAGTATTCAGCAAACGATCAAATATTTCAGTTAACACTAGTGTGCAACTATTTCATCACCATCCAATCAATACAGTATGTAGACATCTATGTAAATAGATTAATATCGTAAGATAATCACTAATTCATTTCAAACAATGTTCCGGAAACCTGCAAAAAAAGCAAGTAGGATTCTCACCATTCAGTAGCTTTACACTTACATTTTCGTGAAATTGTAAAACCTCTCTCAAATGAAGAACTATCAGTTACTTTGCATGACGGACACATTTTTTTTTAAATACGGAAATTATTTGATACTTATGCGAAAATGCTGAAAACTGATATTTAAAATATACAAAAATAGTATCTATGGTAAGGTGTATTTATGTACAAATTTATTTCATGGTATCAAGTATGTACATGAAAAAAAAGATACACGGACTTTCCTTTCGATGGATTCGGCAGTAATTTTGTGAAAGTTTCTCCCTACGTCCAGTAAGTAAGTAGAAATGGAAAAAACCACAACCTTCATTTTTTTAAATTCATAACTGTTTAGTTTATTCGTTAACCTGGCAATGTTATGTTTAAGAATGCTTCTAAAAGAGGCGAATCACGTGTCACAGTATGTAACACAATAAGTGGACTGACAAATTTAATTTACTAAATAATTAATACATCGTGATTGATCAAAACAAATATTCAATGTTGCACGAACCAATCTGCCAATTGATAGTACTAGCTGTAAGCCCGTTGCCCAGCAACGTGAGATTTTTGTTGCATAGTATTAATTTTAATTTTATTTTATGTTATTTTATTTTATGGTATTTTATTTTATTTTATTTTATTTTATTTTATTTTATTTTATTTTATTTTATTTTATTTCATTTCATTTTTATTTATTTTATTTTATTTTTATAGTTAGCAGAAATTTCGTAAATTATTTAATTTTTGGAATAATGTTTATGTTTGCTAACAACCATTTGTCGTAGTAGCCGAAATATCGTAAATTATTTAATTTTTGGAATAAAGTTCAAGTTTGCTAACAACCATTTTTCGTAGGAGCAGAAATTTAGTAAATTATTTAATATTTGGAATAATGTTCAAGTTTGCTAACAACCATTTTTCGTAGTAGCAGAAATTTCGTAAATTATTGAATTTTTGGAATAATGTTCAAGTTTGCTAACAACCATTTTTCGTAGGAGCAGAAATTTCGTAAATTATTGAATTTTTGGAATAAAGTTTAAGTTTGCTAAACACCATTTTTCGTAATAGCCGAAATATCGTAAATTATTGAATTTTCGGAATAAAGTTCAAGTTTGCTAACAACCATTTTTCGTAGGAGCAGAAATTTAGTAAATTATTTAATATTTGGAATAATGTTCAAGTTTGCTAACAACCATTTTTCGTAGTAGCAGAAATTTCGTGAATTATTGAATTTTTGGAATAAAGTTTAAGTTTGCTAACAACCATTTTTCGTAGTAGCCGAAATATCGTAAATTATTAAATTTTTGGAATAAAGTTTAAGTTTGCTAACAACCATTTGTCGTAGTAGCCGAAATATCGTAAATTATTGAATTTTTGGAATAAAGTTCAAGTTTGCTAACAACCATTTTTCGTAGGAGCAGAAATTTAGTAAATTATTTAATATTTGGAATAATGTTCAAGTTTGCTAACAACCATTTTTCTGTAGTAGCAGAAATTTCGTAAATTATTGAATTTTTGGAATAATGTTCAAGTTTGCTAACAACCATTTTTCGTAGGAGCAGAAATTTCGTAAATTATTGAATTTTTGGAATAATGTTGAAGTTTGCTAACAACCATTTTTCGTAGAAGCATAAATTTCGTAAATTATTTAATATTTGGAATAATGTTCAAGTTTGCTAACAACCATTTTTCGTAGGAGCAGAAATTTCGTAAATTATTTAATATTTGGAATAATGTCCAAGTTTGCTAACAACCATTTTTCGTAGGAGCAGAAATTTCGTAAATTATTTAATATTTAGAATAATGTTCAAGTTTGCTTACAACCATTTTTCGTAGGAGCAGAAATTTCGTAAAATATTCAATATTTGAAATAATGTTGAAGTTTGCTAACAACCATTTTTCGTAGGAGCAGAAATTTCGTAAATTATTTAATATTTGGAATAATGTCCAAGTTTGCTAACAACCATTTTTCGTAGGAGCAGAAATTTCGTAAATTATTTAATATTTGGAATAATGTTCAAGTTTGCTAACAACCATTTTTCGTAGTAGCAGAAATTTCGTAAATGATTTAATATTTGGAATAATGTTCAAGTTTGCTAACAACCATTTTTCGTAAGAGCAGAAATTTCGTAAATAATTTAATATTTGGAATAATGTTCAAGTTTGCTAACAATCATTTTTCATAGGACCATTAATCGACCTCGGCGCATATATCGACAGCCCTGCAGTTTTTAAATTGCAAATTATTGAATTTTTGGAATAATGTTCAAGTTTGCTAACAATCATTTTTCGTAGTATATATATTTTATTCAACTAATTTTCAAATACGCTAACAAATACACCCCAGAAAAAAAAGTCCCCAGGACATCAGTACGCACACATTTGTGAAAAGTGAAAAGTAAAAAGTGAAAACTTATTTTATCGGCTATTAATATATAGATAACTGTACGTTGTACGTAGCCTGGTTTGATGTATGAAACACTGCGTAAATTTTGTAGTCTACATAAAAAAAAGAAGCCAAAGCTATCGAATATATGTTTGCTTCCAGTGGTTTATACAAAATAATATATCCTAGAGCAGTGGTTCTTAACCGGATCGCCGAGAGCTTGTTGAAGGTGTCCCGCTAAAAAAATGATAAAAGCAGAAAATACGTGGAATAGTGAAAACCAAAATGTTATGTCCGTATATTTTTCTGTCGCAATGAAATAAGGACATTGATGTTCGCGTTGTCGAAGTGTTTTCATAATCTAAAAAACGGAGGATGAATTTCTGTTATTAGGAAATTAGTTTAAAAAAAAATTGCACTCCCTAATAGTTTTGTCATCAGCCAACACTGCGTGATTTAGAAGAGATTAGGAACTACTGCCCTAGGGAATCCTATATATTACATAATTCAGTGTTAACAATATCATTCGATATAATATGCAGCGTGGCTCAGCAGAGTACCCCTTACCAGAGGGCTACGAAACGTCAACACTAAGCAAATTCGTTAGGCGCTGCAAACCTTCATACAAAGATTGTAAAACATGTTCAGCGCTTAACGAATTTGCTTTGAGCGTGACGTTTCGTAACCATCGGGTTAGAATCTTACATGTACATACGTGTCCACGATTCGAAATTGAGAGCGAAGCGTGAAACGATTGATGCGTGCGCGGAAGGGTGTGGGGCGTGATTAGCGTGGGGCGTGTGACGCAATGCGCAGCGACAACGTGGGAGGGGGTGGGACGGGGGCTATCGATCTGAGCGAGGCCGCAGACGACGTTGGCGACGGTGGTGAGTACGGCACGGCGGCTGTGGGGCAGGTCGCGCGCGGGTCAAGGTCGGTCCTCTCCAACCCCTGTTCGCGACAGCCTTCGCTATCGCACCGATACGCACTTTCCGCTCATCTCATCGGTGCGAGTGCAAGCTTTCTCGCCCGAACGGTACCCAACATTCGCCGAAGATAAACAAACGGGAGTGCAAAGGCAACACGATGCGTACGGAATTATTGCCGTCGAAATTCAGACAACACGTGCGTATTTTATACACAAATTCTCGTACTTATGGGGTGAGACGGTATTATTTAATATAAAAAATACTGTGATTAAAAATAAACTACTTATTAAGCATGATAATTATTCCACCATCTGCATAGTAATTTAAAAATCAATTTTAATTAAAATACTGATTTTTTACGCAGTAAAAAAATTCAAAGTAGATTTTTTTTATTTATGTGCCCTGCTACCGCAGTGGCGGCCGGTCAATGTTGCATTGGATCAATGCACCTCTTTTATATGTGGGGGCGGTTATATTTCATGAAATAATATTCAAACATATCATTTATACCATTCACTCGTTTTAAATTCTTCATGTATTTTGTCTATAATAAATATTTTAAAACATAAAATGTAGACAATAAATTTCAGTAATGAATGTTATTAAATTGTTAACGGATTTAAAATACGGCTGATAGGTATTTCTAAATAAAGTCATCATTTTTTAACAAATCTAACATCTGAACGGTAGTTATTTACAACGACTGTTTTATTTATCCATCCGGATAGGACTTACTTTCAAAGAATTGTTGAAAACATGTAACACACCAGAGGTAAATTTAAAAAATACATATGTTCCAATACCTTAACCTGATACTAACTACTTTACGACTACTTATTTAATCAATCTATTTATCTGAAACGAAAGTTCAAATTATAGAAGGAACGTGGAACTCAGCATTTAATTCGCTTAACGTAAAAACCTCTTGCTGCCTTACTTGCGGATAAAAGCTTTGAACTTTAAACAAACCAACACTGCAGAGCCTAATAGAAGCAGATATAGGTAGACGAAAATAAAACGACTACTCAACGAAGTTGATTTTATCTTACATGTTGAAAAAAAACAACATTTAAGTAACGTAATGATGAAAAACAAAAAGTGTGCGTTTTATAACACCAAAATCGTAGTAAGGTTTAAAATTTTCCGGCCTTAAAATGTTAAACAAGTCAGTCGTTCAGATAATATAAATACCACTAATAATAGTGCTAACAGAAATTTAATCAACCGTTCCAAAAGATGCATCGAAATAAAGGATGATTTTATTAAAAAATAAAAATGATTATTGTGTCACTAGCACCCACCCTTATCCGGGAATTTTTGATCCTTGTTAATATATAGTTAGACTTTCATTTGAGTAGATAAATTAAATAGACATTTAGACTTTCTGATGGAGGAAGATACAGAAATAAATCACTGTACTTATCAAGAATCGCAAAACTCTGACAATATACTAAAAAAATCATTAAAAATACAAAAAAAAACTATTGTTGTTCAGCTGTAACTGATTTTTAATTATGCATTAGGTAATGAATAGCTACCAAAACAAATTTAATATTTCAGTTATTTTATAAGAAAACATCTGACAATTCATGAAAGAGAGATACTGCAGATCTGAAAATGTATTACCTAGTAATCAATTCAAAATACCCATATAATTAAATTTCAACACAGTGCAAGTCGGCTATAGATAAGATTTCTGATTGAAAACGGCAATAATAAACAGTAAGCATATAGAAATAGAAAATCTCTACTGAATTCAGAAAATTATTTCTAAAATTCTGTTTACAATATGTTTAACCAGAAGCTATTAGATTTTAAACTAAGAGGATAATAATATCGTTAAAATAGTTTAACAAGAATTATATGATACTAGGCATGATTGTTTTCTTCAGAATATCATTAGAACTTCAGTTCTTACAGTGGAGATCTCTTGAATAAACGCAAAGCCACTTCAATCAATGATTATAGGAATTTATTGAACTACAATTATTATACCAATCACGCTTTATATTTCAATGTTTTTTTGTTTTCAAATTTCGTACTAAATTAGAAACATATACTTTGCTCACCAGCAAGAAACAGAATCTGCTTTCGAGTTGTCCAGAATTAATACGCAGGTGCTGTTATATATCAAGGTGAAATGCATTGGAATATCTTGCCCTATTGAAACTTAGATGAGATTTGCATTTTTATTTAGTTCGTATTGTTTTCTCTGCAAAATGAATGCACTTGGAAAAAATACAATATCTTAAAAGCAAAAGTGGAAAAAAAAATACTTAAGAACTAGCCGCCTAGAAATAAAATGAGAACGGCCAATCGATTGTAGGTAATTAATTAGTACGTCTCCTTAACCTATTTTTTGCAAGCGCGACCGCGAACGAAGCAAGGTGTGCTGCTAATCAGCTATTGGTATTGATAACATTGATAAAAAAAAATCAACAGAGATATCTTCGGACAATACAACTAATAAAGTTGTCTTAATGATTCTAAAAAACATATCAAACGTAATAAAGAATGAAAACGATATAATGAATAGTATAATTAACTTTATTTCATACGCCTGTTGGTGTTAGTTGATCATCAACAGCAGTACAAACAGACTTTGAAAATAGGATATATAATATGTGGGCACGTGTTGGTTTGATTCTAAATAACGTACAATTATAGTCTCAGTTTTAATTATGTTTGGGATACCAATGTATCTTTCCGAGACACGCCGTCCTAAATGAAATAATATTTGGCCATTATGTATACACCAACACTTTTATTTCGATTTAAATTAATTGAAATTTAGAGCGTACATACATATAATTCTGTCTTGCGTTGTCGTAGACAACAAGCAGCACTACAGATTAAACTTTATTTGAGACATCGAATACCATTAACGGAAAATAGTCTAGATCAGTGGTTTCCAACCTTTATGTTACTGCGCCTCCCTTTGAAGAAAAAAATATCTTCGCGCCTCCCCATCCTTTATTTCATATAGTAATAAAGACACGTTTTAAAGGGTAAATAAATATTTTGGACTGTTCGCGCCTCCCAGGTTGGAAATCGCTGGTCTAGATGGTATCAACGCTTAGCAAATATTGCGATTGCTTCATTCAGATAGTAAGTGTCTTTCCTCCGGTCCGGATGTCACCCTACACGTACCACAGAGGTCACCAGGTACAAAATACATACTTACTCTGGACCGCTATCCCAATTACACGGCAACACGCAAGGGAAAACTTTAAGATATTAGAAGGCATCGTTCGTGAGGAAAGGCTAAAACACAGTGTTGTAAAAGCGCACTATTTTAAGACGGACACCTAGTCTAACTTTATGGGATTTATACCGATAACTAATAAAATAAATTTCAGATTAAAAATTAGAACACTTATTTTTTACTAATTCCACATTTTTAATCCTAGATCACGGCCAGTTTTGCTCATCTACACACTCAACTGAGTTGATATGCTTGTGATGGTCGAAACCGGCACTGATCATTATTTCAATGTGTAATTAGTAGAAAAAATGTTTTATTTTTATAATATAAGGCCTTTACTTCATGTTTTCACAGGGAAAACTTTCAAAATCGCAAATCACTGTACAAATAAAAGGCTGTACTGCTGTGCTATAAGGATACTGTCATAAATTCGGAAAAATTTCCGCCCAGTACTTTTATACTTTTGTCCTGATGATAAAAATTGTTCATGTTCATGTCTATCCACAGCGAACTTGAAGTAAATTGAAGATGGCATGTTCCACCTCCTCTCTTAGATGCCCGTGATAATCAACGGTGTAATTCTATACCGTTATGCGTGTACGCATATGTAACTCGCACACTTCGCAGGCGTACAAATCAGTGACTTCAAAACGTAACATGGCAGCCTATAAGTTGCCGTAACTATAAAGGAACAAAATATATTTTTTGAAGTCAGCGCAGCACGCCAGTACAAGACTACAACAAGTACGCAATAGTCAATTATCAATGCCTTCCCTTTCCGCTTGGAATAGTGTCGAAATTTTAACAAATCGCTCACACTACATTCCATGAATTGTCTACGTACGAATATTTCACGTCATTTATGACTAGACCAATTTCGCAACGCCGCCATGATTTTTTCGATTAGATATTGCGAACGTAATACATAATTTATAACTCGAAATCTATTTGTACAATACGTACGTCGCTTGCATACAAAAAAAAATATTAAGTTTCAATAGAAGAAACAGTAATAACTTATTCGATTTGAATAATAATAACTATTATTGCCTTGTGAGGCGGATAAAAATATAAGTTTAAACCGATACGGGCGATTGCATCATGTAATCGCCCGTATCACTTCAATTTGGATGTATTACACCAGTGTACCGCAACATATTTGTTAGAAAGGACCCCCTGACAAAGTGTATGAATATTCGCGGTAGCCATTGTAGAAAAGGTTTACTTACACAATAAATTTTACCGAAAACCATTACTGTAAATATGGTGACAAGAGTAAAACTAATAGTTGCAGATTTTTTCGTTCAATGAATGACATTCGGTCTTTATTTCCGAATGTGTTCATCGTCGTAAATTGGAAAAACCTTTAACAAGCGATTGAAAATTGGGATCGATACTTCCAGAATCAGTTGTGAAACCATACATTGTTCCTTGTCTACTCGATGTTTGGGTCGTGACATAACTGAACAAAAATACTCATCTAAAAAACCCGCTTGTCGGAAAGTTTTATCGAGAACTGTTGGAAAATGTTTTTAGTTTTCGATAAATAAACTACAGCCCATAACAGATTAATAACCTGGGTCTCACTCACTCTTCAAGTAATACAATTGGTTTATACTTTCACAGTCCTATACGCATTGAAATTTGCATATTCATTTCAAGGGTAAACGAATACATTACATTATACTACACAACGTGTTCGGTTTTGGTAACAGTTGCGATATTTAATAAATCAATTCGATGTAATTTTTTTTTTTTCGATAAGGTTTTATTGTTGAAATATATGTGCGATTTGATTAAGCAACTTGCGGACCCCCATTTGAGGAGCACTGTACTACACGACATAACTACGCTACTTCTGGGTTTATATTGTTTAATCTTTAAATACATACGTACACACTAACAACGAATGCACAAGAAAAAAATCAACGATTGGCAATATGTACAATCAAGGATATAAATAAATCTTACCGACATACAACACAATATCTTGATATCCAGAGAAGTTAACGGATTTCAATGTGATGATCATTGTATAGTTTCAATATATTAGAAGTTATCTATTACAATGTTAAGAAAACAGTACGTACAAAAAAAAACCTACGAAGGATACCGAGCATATCAGCTGAAGTAATTGATACCAAAGGTGGGCGAAAAGTGGTTAACGATAGAGCGGAATATCCAGATGAACCGCTACTCGAAATTGCTTACAGTTTTGCTCGCCAGCAAAGAAAAAAGGTGATAGATATGGACTGAAAAACAACTTAAATATGTATGTAAATAAATTACGAAACTACGAAATCAATTAGAAAGTAATAATTACATAAAAAAGTAATAATTTATAGATTTACTATCAGAATACCAAATAAGTAAATAATATATTGCATAATTCATTAGAAATCCGCTTATTTTCAAAAAAATATTCGATTGATAATTTTCACTTTGTCATCAAAATAATAAATAAATTTAATTGTTATTCGAGTTAATATCTACGATTGACACAAACAATTTCCCTTAAGACTTTAAAAACGAGATATTAAAAATGACGGATACCATAAAATTATGTGGTATATAAAGGGTTTCCTGATAGAACAGTTAAGGTAGAACAAATCAGACGGCATACCATAACAACTATTTTGTATCCAACGATGTTATTAAAATGTCGGTTAGAAATTACGAATATTCTTAAGGAAAGTGGTGTCAATTCCAGGAGAAAAGCTAGCACCATTGGCTCAGGGCGTCGATCCTCGTAATCGATTGCGACGAAACGAAACGGGTGCGTGAACTTCGAAGAAGGTCAGGACGACGGCGGGTGGCCGTGGGAGGCACCGGGTGCCTTCGGTTCCAGTTGCGACTAAGGCGGGCGGCGTCGGAAGCGCTCGGCAGGGCCCGCCGTCGGAGCACCAGCGGGGGCCCCGACAAGACGCAATTCATACAAAGAAAAGAACAAATATAGCAGTATTGTATATGTCTGCCTCACTAACAATAATCGCATCATAATAAATGGGCATCGAAACATTCGGAGAGATAGCCTGAAATCTGGTTCATACGTAATAACACAATATGAACTCGAATGTATCGCAATAGTTGTCAAATATTTAGGTAGGTATTTTTAGAAAAATATAAACACGTAAGAGGCTCAAAATATTTATAAATAGATTAAACGCTACCAGTGTAAATCGTAATAATTATAGGCTATGAAATACGAATTGAACGTTAAAACAGAATAAGTACATTTGAATCGTTCAAACTATGTACATTCTCACAGATTTTGTCACTAACGACCCGGGTTTCGCCTTTCGGCATCTTCAGGCATTCAAGTGCACGGATGAACTTGAACTGACGCTTAGTAAATGAAAGTTTCGTGTTTATATAAGATATAAATGTATCACTGAGTCCAAAGCCACTGCTGGCAAAAAGGATAAGCCCATGGGAATACCAACAGATTTGACTAGTGAGCAGTTTCAAGAATTATATAATTTGTTATAAATTATATAATTCTTGAAACTGCTCACTAGTCAAATCTGTTGGTATTCCCATGGGCTTATCCTTTTTGCCAGCAGTGGCTTTGGACTCAGTGATACATTTATATCTTATATAAACACGAAACTTTCATTTACTAAGCGTCAGTTCAAGTTCATCCGTGCACTTGAATGCCTGAAGATGCCGAAAGGCGAAACCCGGGTCGTTAGTGACAAAATCTGTGAGAATGTACATAGTTTGAACGATTCAAATTTAATATTGAAATTCCACCAAGCACCTTCAGTCGAAATCTTAAATTTAAAAAAGAATAAGTACAATTTCTGATTATATGTATGTATGTTTCTAAACCTCTCTTTTCAGATAGAGTAACGACAGACGAATAAAAAGTTAGGATTGTGACTAGTAGAAATAAGCTAACCGCTAATTTCAATGATCCTATTAGGTGTGTGGGAGAGGATAAAAACATCAGATATTGCCAAGAGTTCATTGGGATAAAAATCTTGAATTCAATTTAATATAAATGTTCAGCGGTATTGTGTGTTTAGGAAGTATGACCCTTGGCCGTGCAGCTGAGTACAACGTTTCAGATAACGATGCTAAGGAACACATTGCAGCAATTTGAAAGAAACTGTACATATTTGTATTTTCGATGGATTTAGCGGTTTTTGTTACCATACTTTTAATTTTGATTGTAATGGTTTTAAAAAATGAAATTATATATATATCTGATAAAATAAAATGTGTGTAGTTATTGACACGAAACACTGCTGGGTTAAAGAAAAAACATGATTTGGATGCAGGCAAAGAAGAAGGTAAACGAAATCATAAAAAGACGAACTGTAAGAAATCTCCGACGTTGCACAATGTTATGCACATCATAAAAATCATTGTACATATTAAGTTATTGTAGAGTTACTCAATAGGTAAAAAATAGATTATTACTTTCATATGACGTAGATAATATTTTGTGATGGTTAAATAAAAGAATATATTTCAATATACCCATTCTAAATAATCTTGAGATGGCCAAAGTGCATAAACGTTAGTAAGTTTACTGTACGTATTCGAACTAATAACACAAACATTTCTTGCGATGTATTATCGTCAACTCGGTCAAATACCTCTGAATTCATAGAAGTATGGATACACCCAGTAAGTCAACAAACGGCGAAGATCCACGAAAGCTTCACGCACGAAGAGATGCGACGCCCGAGTTCGGGGTCCCAGCGAGACACAAGACGGGACGAGACGAGAGATCCCGTCTCCCGCGGAGTTATCGATCAGGCGGAGCCGCCCAGCGCGGGAAAACTGCTCCGAGGGCGGGAGACGAGGCGAAGGGCTGGGGCGGGCCGCCCAGACGCCGGGGGCGGGAACAAAGGCCAAGGTGAAAGGTCGCCGACACCGAAGGGTCACACTCAGACAGGTCGGAACGCACCGAATCGCAAATCGATCACACCCCTCGTGTCCATATCAAAAGTTTGCAATGCCAAGCTGCAAAAGGTAATCAGAAGAATTGTGGGATTCAAAATTGTCACCTGTTTTTGTAAACGAAATTACAAAAAGAACGATGATGTAATTGTAATACTTTTTTGAACTCACGAGAAAACTTTCCGAACATACTTCATCAACTTCAACTACATGTTTAATTTCCATAATATAAGCATTAATTTTGCAGATGAAAATTATAAATAGTGTTTTACGACAAGCCCGGCTATTTCGTAGGCCATCCCACTTTAATAAGAAGGAAAACCCGCATGTAGTCATAACGCGTAGGTATTGATTGGGCATGACGATGCAGAATTGACACGCCAAAAAATATGTGGTTAATTTAAATTTCAACAGCAGGTAGTATAATTAATGGGAGCAGAAATGTATTACTCGCTAGTAAAACGACGAAGGACAATGCGTCAGATTTATTATGACTAGGCGAATCGGTGCGAAGGGCGATTCCGCCCTCGAGGTCACTGACTGTTGAACGTTCAGCTGTGGCGCATCAACCCTCTCGCATCTGGGCCGCAAGACGAGAGGTAAACAAAACACAGCCGATATTGACCGAATCCAGAGGGTTTGTTTGTTTTTAAGTTTTCGCTTTTGCGAGAGAAACAGCCCAGAATAAACACCTACGTACATTACAAAGAAACGTTGAGTAATAATATATATATTTACATAAATAGACTGAGAATATGGATATATTTATCATGATTACTTTAGGTACTTAATTATTAGAATAACCAGTACAAGTGGGAAGTTTAAAAATATCACCTTCGTAGTCAGTAAGTATAGCAGCGACACCATCGTTAATAATGTATTGATTGCTGATTACAGCTCACACCGTTCCATGGGTTTAATTATGTAGATTAAATTACCCCGAAGATTAGCACGTAAATTTATATTTCGATCCAACGGTATAAACAAACGCACTTTATTTATTCACTTGATTTTCCAAGCCATGAATGATCACAATATTACGTTATGATAAAGATTTGCAGGAGATAAAATAAATCAACTTTCCCAGCAGCGGGCATGAATCTATCCATACTGGTTGAAAAATTACATTCTTAATTTTAGTCCCTAGAGACAATTCAGTTGGCGATATTCAACAGAAGACGACTATGGTCTCCACAAATCGCGGAGAAAGATAAAAGGGTGATAAATATAAAATGAGAAATCATCATAAAAAAATACGCTCAAGCACCTATTTAATGAAGGTTTGGAATATTTGGAAGACCATTGATGGGCGGCGCGGAGAACCGAGACTTTTTAACGGTCATATATTATATATTATAGAAAAAAGGTTAAATATATCTAACTTTGATCGAGACCAGTATGCAATGTATAGATAATGTTTTTACGAATAACGGCTGATGGCGACAGCACAATATTGTGGGACTGTACTTTGTTACGGAATAAAATATTATATAATAGCTAGGATAGTCCATGTGCTCTGTGAAAATTAATGCATAGGCATGAACATGAGCACGCCGTATATGCTATACGGCCATCTTTACTGTATCGCATACTCGTTGTCGCAGACTTAATTGGCAACACTATTAACTTCGCAGAGACATGCAGCGGACGAGAAATAAAAAGCTATTTATTTTGTTCACGCATCGGCGCGCTCACTTATAAGCTGCAATATAGATTCTGCCAGAAAAAAATAACGAGCCTCATCTAGTAGTCAAAAGGGTGTGTCATATTTTTCAGTCAGTTTAGATTATTTAAAAGTACCATTACTTGTGTAAAAAAACACGACTGAGGAGTCAAAGTCGTAAAAAAACGAGTGACTCCGACTCTTTTTCGCTGGTCTGCAGGTCAATAGCTTACGTATTTTCACACTGTGACATCATATCTTTTGTACATTTGTACACTACATAGGGCTTGAACCAATCGACCGTACTTCATAGCGTCACAGCAAGTAATATCGAGATTTCAAAAAACTAACGCGTCTAACTCAAACAGACCGATCATATTTAAAATTGATATTATCGTAAGAAAAAAATACTTGTAGAAATGCCAATAAAGACTAGTTTTACCACGTAAAGCCACGTACACCAAGATATTTTTCGCTGAAATGTGTTGCTTTTGGCAATGTCTAATTTAACAACTTACGGTAACAGATTAACGAACAGTTTGAATACATTATCTGACGACCATTAGTTTGAATGCGCTATACGAAACACCACTTACGTTTAAAAAATCGAAATTATAGTCTTTATCTCTCTGACCCGTAACGTCACGCAATACCAGCGACTAACATAAGTCTAAGCGTGCACGGAAGATATCTAATTGTTATTTTTTAAAAAAAGTTACATCTATGTAGCCAATTCCGACAAAAAATAAAAGCGAAAAATACTTACCTGCTTACACGGCGATTACTTAAGTACAAACATTGACAAATTATTAGTTTATTTATCAAATTGATTGGTGACATGTACTTGATTTTTTAATTTAAAGCCTGAGTTAGAGTCATTTTCATTTTACCCGACTTCACAGCCTTGGTTCATAGGTCTTTCAAACGACTAACTCAAAGATGACAAAATGAGTCCTACCTAGCTCACTTTGTGTGACTATCCAGTCTAAAATGAATATGTTACAAGCTGAGAATAAAAAAAAATGTCCATATTGTACGAAGCCCAGTGGTAATGCAAGGATGGATTTAAACAATTTGCAAACGACTAACAAAACGATGATTTGAGTCAGATATCGTAAGACCTATTGCCGTGGAGCAAAGGAGTTGAAATCCGCATTTTACAAATTGAATAACAATGTTGAATACCTCGTGTTCCAAGAGTTTTTAGAAATAGATTGGAAACAATATAATATGGCCTGGCAGGTGTGTGCGCGGTGCGTTTACTGCTCAGGTAAGGTACGACGCAGGTGTAATGAAACTATTCGACCATTTCCATCACCATAATATGACAAATAATAAGGATTGCCAGAGAAAAGCTGGTTTGAATGTGCGCGTATCCTTAAATCATACGATGATTGAGGTTATTCTAAAACACCTGCTGTATTAGTAAAGGGATGGGTGGTTTTTAAAGTTTTCGCATTTAACGGGTGGATTTAATCGTTTTACTTTTTATTCTTCAAACATAACATTATGCCAAGTACTTGGGATGAAGGCAGTGGCTTATTTTTAGGTGTCAATAAAGTCATTTTTAAATCAAATGAATCAAGAATATTTATTTCGTGGGCAATTATTCTCTGATTTAAAAAAAGAAATGATCAAAGAATTATAGTGTATTATTTTAACATCCACGCAGAAACCTTATAAAGTTGTATTGCAAAGTGACCACATGTTTCCTAGGGTGAGCGAGGAACTAGTTATTTTCTCCCATCTTCTAAGAATTAAACTAAGGTGAAATAATCATATTTTTTTTATTTTTCTAGAAATGAAAACGTATAATTTAGCCATTATGAACCGTCACTGTTTTATAAGTGTACACGTATAGAAACATAATTTAATTTTCTTTAGAAAGATGTTTAATTTTTACGTGTAAAAAAGAAATTGATTTATTTTTTACTCAAAATGAAATCAATTTCATTGATTTAAATAAAATCACGAAGATTTTTTCGCACGCCATCACGATATTATCCACCGATTGTGTTAATAGTTGCGACACGTGTTGCCACTTCGAGAAGCATTTTCAGACGAGCTCTATCGTAAGAATTTTACATAAAGAGAACCTTAATATTAAAGATAAATTCAGCGAAAAAAACACTTTTATTTAAAATGTATAGCTAGCTTTGTTATTCCACTGGTTTTGACGCCAATCGCATTGATGATTACTTGTGAGGGTAAATGAATCTAGAGACAAAAACATATTTCTTAAATTTGCTTATCAAGAATTAACAATCAAAGGAACGGGACTTATGTCGTATCACACATAACGCGTTGATATACATATCGACTGTGGAAAGGAAAAAGGACGTAACCCACACATTGATACATTGTGATTATCGAGAAAAAAACTGTTTTGAAAAATCTGTGGGTTACGACCTTTTTCCTATCCACAGTCGATATATACACCGCTTCCGATCTATATCCTACCAAATTGTTTCACACAAGTATTATTATACAATATTTACCAAAGGCAAAACTAGTCAATAGCATTGAGGTATCTTGAAATCAGAACATCGTATGGATATGGCAGAAAAGCATGCAAATATTGCACATCATTATAGTCGCGTGTTAGCGCTCCGAAGTGCGGCGAGCGTCGACGATGCAGCACGAGCTATCATAGGCGCCCGTGCATCGTTCGCCATGCACTTGTGCAAATAACGATAAATAAAACGCTCGCTCCAAGTTTTTCGCAGCAATATTCGTTTTCTTAATCTCGCGCAACTGTCTTCGAAATTAGAAGCAATTATATGCACACAGAATGCCTCTCGAACAAAAAAAAATGAAACATATTCGTGAACTTTTTGATTATAGATTATTTATTTAAGAAAAAAAAGTCAATACGAACAGGAAGGACAACCACTACACTACACACCAAACTACCTACCTACCTAGGCTCCGGACCTCTACAGATTTTCATCCGACATTTATATGTACAAAATAATCATTTCATAAAATTTCTCTAAGGATTCCAACACGAATATTTTTCATCGGGCCCGTTTCTCAAAAAATATTGTGATCCCTGATGTAGGACGTACATACATGAAACAAAAATAATGCGTAATCATCAAATAACCAAAAAAGAGGATCTTGTTTTTGTTTTTTTTTTACTTTACAACACAACTACATAGAATAATAAAGTTTATTTTCGGAAAAAATGTTAGTTTATACATATTTTTTTAGTACTTGTATTATGTATGGCGTGTATTGCGCTGTTTATTTTCCAAACAAAACAACACATTCGGAAAACCTACATATACAAAACGACCCTTCGGCTTTGGGGGGCACCTTTATCCGCAGTTGTCCGTTATGTAGAGGTTTTGGTGTAAGGACATTAAAATGAAAAAGCAATACATCCACCTCTTTAAGCAATTCATTATCCGCAAAATGGCCGTCGTAATATGCACGTTTTACGGAAGAAAAAATATGATGCTGGTTTCAGCCACTCACTCTCAACGTGTTGTGCAATAATCATCACATGCTGTATTCGCTTTCGATATGCTCAATTAAAGTATAATATATGATATCGGTGGATACCCATCTGTATGCTATATTTTCGAAATTAGGTACATAATACATATTCGAAAAGTGTGTTTGCTATATTGAATAGAACAGGGGATGACCAACTTATTTGTTAGACATGCGAAGGACGTTCCATTTAAAGTCATGCAGAGCAGTCGCTTGAAATTATAAAATTTACAAAGAATTTTTTGGTAATGAATTATTTCAATATATTGATAATTTAAAGTAAATAAAATAAGCACGCCTAAGTAATAAGTGAAACTGTGTGCATATTATACAATTGCGATCGTTTCATAATTGCACTATTCACAGTCAATTCATAACATTCAAGAAGAAAATTAACTGTCAGCAATGGGCAGTTGTGTGTACCATGGATTCAAAAACAAAATGTGAGCTGTATAATTATTTATCGAACATTTCCTGTTCTACTTGAAGTGATGTTAACACGTTCAGCTCAGTTCCTTCATGGGAATAAATAAAATAATTGAAAAAAATGCTAAATGTTATAACAGAATATGCGAGTATAGTAAGAACACATAGAGAAATATCTAGTCGCGATTATCTTTCAATAATTAATATCGCAAGTATTATCAGACTGTTTACATCGCAACGCAGAACACATATTTATACTGCATTGGGAAATTTAAAAAATATGTGTTTTGTTTAGCTAGAAAGATTAATTTCCTTTCAATAATGTTAGTAATATGATGGGATATCTGTCTTACAGAAAAAAATATTTTTTATTTTAGATATGTACATTATTTTAACGTCTTAAAATATAGCTCAATCTCAATAGCAGATTTTAAAAATTTCCTAGCACAGCTCTTAGGCGACGATATACACACACTATCTATCTCAGTCTGCTAATTTTAACAAGTAATAATATACTACCTATAAGTGAAACAATACAAGAAGACATCTTGGTGTCATCTGTAAGAACTTTGGGGCGATTTCTGACCAGAAAAATACACAAATGTAATCAATTAAACAAATGTAATGTATGTCTACATAGACACTACAATTAATGTGTAAAATAGTACCCCTGAATAAAACTCGATAAATTGTCCAAAATAATTTCACAAAATAATCGAGTAAAATTCAAAACGAAAACATTAGATAACATTAACAAATAATCAAATAGGACAAAGCCTCTGCAAGTGATTAAAATAAAAATATACATCACTTTTAAGGTGTGCACTGTCAATTCTTGGAGGAAAGACACTGCATTTAAAAAAATACTATTTTGTACTAGTTCTACATTATTTATTTTAAATGTAATGGACCTGTTTTACTCATCGCTAAGCATTGTCATTCGTTGATTGATAATGAGCGAAATCGGTCCGAACTGTCCGATAATGTATAATAGAATTAGTACAAAAAAGGCGTTTATTTTTTTTAAATTTCAACATATTTTATTTATTCAAAAATTTACAACATTATCTCACACACTGAAATATGTATGGCCTTAGTACATATAATAGTATTACTCAAGGTAACGAATGTCCCCGGTGCCCTTTAGGAAGCGGCGCCTAATTCCCCATTACCTGTCCCACCTGCCTATCTGGACTAGTCACCGATAATGGAACTCTCCTGCAAGGAACTTGCATCTTACATCCCATTCGTGAGACAAGCGAGTCGGGACTTATTAACGGCACGCTATATAATTTGCGAATATGACGTTGCCAGTTGAAGTATTATGTGTACACACGTCCTGCACCTGGCGCTCCTTAGCTCATCCCCGATAGGTGTAATATTGAAAACAATTATGATCGTTATTTATCAAGTCAGTCGAAAATCACTAACGTACAGAAGAAAATTAACACATTAAATACAAGCAATATGATTTTTTTTAATGTTCTTTTATTACAGTGTAGTATTATGTAGTCGCTTGTCAACGATGGTTAAGGCTACCTAAAATGTTTGCAACTTCAGAGAATTTCGGCGAAAAAAAGCTTGACAATTAAATCAACTAAAGATTTTCTTTACCACACCTCCCGACGAAAACCAAACCGTGCCAACCATTTCTATAACTTTGGGTATCTTGTCATCAATTATATACCATACATGTATATGCGTACTCACAGTGGTGTAGTGGGGCCAGGTCGGCGACCTGGCACCTGAAAATGGGCCAGTGTGCCGCCCTGCCACCTTTTTGTTTTTTTTTTTTTAATTTTATCATCAAATGCATCGTACAAGAAGTGGGTACAGTTTTTTTTTTGAATAATTGCGCGTTTTTTTATTAATTTAATTGTTGCAACTGGAATTTTTTTAACTTCGGAGAGATAATATGGAAGAGATAATATGGACAGAAAATAATATGGAAGAAATCAATGACCGACCTAGTATATATTTATTTTACCACTACACCACTGCGTACACATATAATACTGTTGCACTTAGTCCCATATTTCCAGTTGCTGTGTTATTTCAATTATACATATCGTCTACGAAGCGTCATTCGAAGGATTTTAAAAAATCTTAAGAGTACTTAACTGCGATAAGTTAACGTAGTTAAAAGATATTATGAAAAATTCATAGCAATGACGTTGAATAGTAAAATTGAGTGCGGCAGGTGATTCACGCCTGCGCTATCATCTTTTCATTATTACCTGAACTTGCCCGAGTGCAGAAACGGAATCACGAGCAACAAAGTAGAGTGGCATGATAGGTTACGCAAGCAAGCAAGCTTCGCCGTCATCGGCATCATCATGCAGCACAATACAATGTCTAGAGCGCCGCCCCCACCCCTCAGTAGTTGCGCGCCGCACTGTTGCCGGATCACTCATATCGCGGTCTATCGCACAGCCGTCGAGGACTCCAGCGTTTTGGTTCTATGCCAATACTATCTGGAATATAGCTCAGTGTTTTCCAAACTTTCAGACTACCGCCGCCATTGATAGCAGAATGTATGTCCACTCGATTGAGAAGCATCCTCAGACTAATGTATCATACAAAATTTAGTTCATGCCAGGTATTGATTTATGTATTGAATATACTAGAAGACTAATATTTTCCAGTAATAAGGAGATTTAGAAATAGTTTAAGTAAAATTACCATATTTTCCATACGGTTAATACAAATTAGAAATTGTCAGTTGTCAAAAATCTTTATAGAAAAAAATACGCGTACAAGAAACCATTCAGAGAACGACAAGAAAACGAACCATATTATACTAGATCTTTGAGTAATATGATAATTCACCGAATTATTGGCTAAGATTATTCAAAATTAAAAAAATACATATTTACGCTTTATATTTTTTTACTTAAATTTGCACTCAAGAGCAATGAATGTAATGTAACCCTTAAACAATCAACTAAGGTTAAATTTACAGATTACGTTTCATTAAACATAATAAGCCGCGACTGCTTATGCATAACGAGCAGTGGTGGAACAAAAAAAACTGTTATACTTACTATACTATCTACTTGAAAGCCCTGGTCCAGGAGCGATTGGCAAACAATCAGTCCTGATCAGGGCAGGGCTGTGAACTCGTATAAAAAAAAGACGACTCCGAAAAAAAACAAACATTTCATTGTATATCAATGTATTCAATCAGATCATCTTTAGTCAACGAAGCATGCAATGTCAACACTGTGGACTATTTTGGTTGAATACACATCATTATTTTACTTTTTTTAATGGGTCCGAGTCACTCGTTTTTCAAGACTCCCGACCCTGACCAAAACACCGCAACTCCACAGCCCTGGTTCTGACAACTAAATATAGGTATATATTTATCCAACATGTTGCCTCTTAAAGGGAAGGTAAATAATTGCTGCTGAAACGCTTATATATGTTCCACACTGGGAATCCGTTATGTAAGCATGAAAAAATATATTAAAAACATCGAATCGACAGAATTCGGCGACTATTGCACGAAACCGATGAATATTCCGCGATATGTATTGTGACGCAATAATGGTTTTGATAGCTACTCATCACACGTTACAATTTACGCGATTCATTACATTTCAAATTGCACTAAAAATATAACACAATATCGCGAGTGAAATTGGCCCCAATTCGCCAAATGACAGACAGACACATTTAAGTTTGTACAATAAATACATCGCTAATGATGTCACTGCAGAACATTATGTATTACTTCAATTTTTAATATTACCCAACACAGCGCCGGCTTACAAAGCATTTCGAAACATTCGTTCACAATGGATAAATAATTTAGTCATTAATAGTACATTAAATATAGTTTAAAAAAATTAGAGAGAACAATCACAATCGGAACAGAAATTTAGTTTCGGTCATTGACGATTTAAATTCAGATATCGAGCTATTTGTGGAATAAAAAATATTGACACTAGGTCAGTGGCTTCCAACCTATATGTTACTGCGCCTCCCTTTGAAGAAAAAAAGATTATCGCGCCTCCCCATCCTATATTTCATATAGTAATAAAGACACGTTTTAAAGGGGAAATAAATATTTTGGACTTTTCGCGCCTCCCTTTGCAATAGCTCACGCCTCCCCAGGGAGGCGCGCCTCCCAGTTTGGAAATCGCTGCACTAGGTAGATATCTGAGTTGACGTTAAGGCATTATCGAAGTCAAATATTATAATCAATGACCCAAAAAAGAACATCACTAAAATATATAATATTGAGACACTTTCTATGGTTAACGAGTGCATAAAAAGCCTTATTTTTATTAAATATAGATGACCTTCCCCTTGCAACACTAAATATGTGGCATTATTTCGATCAACAACAAAAATTTTCGCTGTTAATTTCATCATCAAACCGCATTTGAAATAAATAGTCGCAATTCATCTCCAGCAATTTTATTTATTCGTATTATAATAAAAATAAATGTGGGGGAGGGAGAGCGTAGAAAACAAACGCCTTCCGAATAAAATTCACGAGCCTTTAATACGCAATACACATTAAGTAAAAGATTGTTGTCATCACCAGGGTTGTGGAGTCGTCAAGAAATAAGACGACTCTGTCCTTAGCTTAAAACAGCACATAAATTATTTGTTTAGGTCAGTACTGTCAGAAGAATGAATAAGGAAGGACTCGAAGTTATTAGTTTTTTTATCCGAATCGGACTCCAGTTAAAATACCGCGACTCCACAGTTCTGTTAACACGTTGTAAGCGGGCGTTTTTTAGTGATTAGCGCAAACATATATTACATTCTTAAAATCAACACAACTTCTAAGTCAAACTATATTTTTGGCTGAAATTTTCAAAGGAATCATATGCGACATTTAATCATTAAAAATAAAATAGAAACATTTTAAATACATCATAATTTGACTACTTTTCTAAGCTGAATATAAAAACCTGTTAATAATTTAGTAGATAGCACTCCACTTCTTATCAATATGAAATATTCAAAATATTCTGTATTCAAAATAATATTAATCCATACCATACAATCATATAAATAATTATAGTATAAAATCCTCATTCCTACAAATCGTATGCCCTAAATATGTGTGAAATCTGATGCCCTAAATATTCGAGAAACAGTGTCGCCTTTTTAAAAAAAATACTATGTGTGAACGAACATTTAGGGCATAATAAATTATAAGGTTTATTGCTTATTTTCAAATAGTCACTTGCCGCGGCAGTTACTTTGAAGAAACCATTAAATTATGAGTCAATATACCAACAAAATCGATAGTACGCGATAAACGTATTTTTACGTTTCCCGCCTATAATGTGTTAATATATTCTGTACTGATTATATTGATTAATTTTGTTGAATAACCCCAAACAAAAAGTACGCTAGGACTTCGACGAAATATTTTAAGGAAATAACTGCTTTTTACTGGAGATCAAAAATGCAGAGCTATAAAAAAATAATTTTAAAACTAAAACCAGGACCGACGCTTCGACTCGTACTACGATTGTAAAAAAATATTAAATTGTATGTGTATAAAAATAAAACGTAAATCAGTGTTTTTTTTAATGTCGGCTAAAATGCATAACTTTTTATATTTCAATTAAATTGAAAGAAACGAGTCAAAAATCTGCTGCACTCATGAACAAACAATACTAAGAGATCGAAGAAATAACATTTCGGGAATACATACTCTCCGACGTACGTTATTTATAAAACTATTTTTTTTTTTAAATTAGTCGTTCAAAATAAATAATTATTTGAAGCACAGTACATATTCAAATAAATATAATATCTCATAGTCGATCAGACGACGGGAGATATCGAAAATGAGTAATCGACTGCGATTCGCGTATTCTAAATATGGGTATGACGCCACAACATATGTTTTCCAAAAATAATCAAGCGTGCAATTGCTTGGGTAGGTAGTTACTTACGACTTTCGCGTGACAAGAAGGTTGCATCCGACCAAGGTCCGAAATGTTAATAATATAATAATATCACGTATCAGAATCCACAAGCGAGTAGGCAGACACTTGCAAACACCGCAAAATAATCATACAATCTACCTCCGTGACGTAAATTTTAGATTACAAATCCCCCATTAGGCTTCCTTGATAATAAGTATAAGAATTTTTTTCAAAAGCATTAAGGCTTCGCCGGATAAAGATTTACACGCATACCCATTATACAGCGGAACTTCGATCTACCGTTTATTTTTCATAGATCAGGCCAAACAACCATAAGTACAATGTAAAATAATCCCGCATTAATCGTTCGAAATATTATCCCGATTGACCGTTTTCGTTGAAGTATTTTTTTTAAATTTTGATTACAAGCATTTTTTGATTTTTTATTACGGCCCTTTAAAAAACGTAGAATCGGGGTTTCACTGTAATTATATCCTGAAAAAATATATATACATTTTCGAAAACATTGCAAATGCACAATATAAGGATTTAAACATCAGTTAAGAAATCAGTAACAATATAACCTACAATTTTAATTCACATAAAAAAACAGCATGTAGATCTTATCTGAAAATCGTGACTGATAAATATAATAATGACTTGAATTTTCAACAATAGAGCAGCTTCAAAATAGCCAGATTCGAACTGTTTTAAACATTTCTGCTCCCTATTAAAAACATGTAGCCACCACAAGGTTCAACCAGATTCTCTGTCCCCCTCCAGTCTCTTCATCCCAACGTCCCGTAGCTCCCCGCTCCGCCGGGTACATCATGTGGATGGTCATCAGTGGCCTTTAACAGAGACGGGGTCTATCCGATTCAGGCTTTCTTCCAGCCCATGTGCAAGCCAAGTCCATCGTCGTTTTTTTATGTTCTTGAACAGGATTTACCAACCCCGTGACCGCGGGCAAAAAAAAAACAGTCACGCTGATAATTTGGGCAAATCGATAAATTCCTGGGATTTTGGATTTCAGAATATTTGGAAGAGCTAACAAAAAAAAACGAATCACGCTGATAATTTGGGCAATTCCCGGGCTCGAAAAAATGTGGTACGCGCCACCGTACCAATATTTTAGATTGCGCTCTAGGGTCCAAAAAGGTTGGTAGCCTCTGTTCTGGACGAACTAAGGGGCGTGTTAGTCTGCAATCTTATGTCAGTGTCCTAAACGTCAAAATAACCGTACCTCTAAAATTCGCCGCGGGCACATGTTAAAAAAACACAGTAAATATACGGTTACTATGTGCTTTCGCAATATGCTATAACTCGCAACCGTAAAGCAATACTTTAGAGATGAACGCGTTGAACAGGAGACAATTAGTTCTGACTGGGAACATCAGTGGGTACCAGACTTTCCGCACGAAGTTACATGTTACCCCAGCTATTTCTAATTGGAACGTGAGCTGTTGACGCGGATTTCCATATCCCGTGATGTGTGCTCGTAAGTACCCGAACCCATCGACTCTTTCAATGTTTTATCTCGAGCTCGTCAGTGGGTAGTCTGAATCCGGAGAGACACTGTTTTTCAGAGCACATTGGTTGTACTCATATTGACTTTAAGACCAATGCAATACGAGTTGCTCTGCAACCTATTGCCGTCGGTTTACTCGAGGTGGTATAGCTTAAAGTACAAACAAAACCAAATAGTTTTACAAAATAAAATCAGTCTCGTATGACGATTTGAACAGTTGATGATAGTCAAATACGTTGATGTAAAAAAAGAATTCACACTAAGACGTTAGACAAATTAGACAAAACTAAAAATTAGAATTTACACCAAAACGTTAGACAAAAAACTCAGCTGGAAAATATCTGTTGAAGAACAGTGAGTGTGGAGTCGATGGAATAAATTAGTAAAATAATATTTAATAAAAAAAAATTGGACAGCTCGTCGTTTAATCAACATTACTCCTGATGGTATTATATCACAATAATGACATTCAAAATTTATATGAAGAGAGCAAGTCAAGTGAGAAAAAATACACTGCCAACATACCAATCGGCGATGGTTCAGTTAAAACATAAAAAAACACATGCTATAAGTTGTACCCTACAATGTATGAAATTATTACTGGACAAAAACATTTGAATACAATTTAATTGTAAAGACGAATTAAATTAAAAATAATTCACATCCAACTGTCACAAAAACGTATCACGGTAAAAGAAAATTATTCAATATTTGTATGTGTCAACCAATTTTGTGGGTCTGGGGCGTGTAATCAGAAATAGTCTGTCTCGATAATATATAATATAACTTTGATCGGCTGACAAACATTGAAAAAAACGTAGATTGATAACCCATTTTCAATGATTTGTGAATTACGAATTATTTCCGTGATTCACTACTTCTGATTAGCTTGACAGCTTCTGACGATAAACCACTGAGCTTAATTCAGATATATATTTCAAGGAGAGCAGTGTTATAAATTGATATCATTTTTAATTGGAGTCATGGTAGTCTTCTTCTCGGTTGGTGATGTCGATGTCTAAATTGATATACTTTTTAAATTTCGGGTGGACGTAAACTCACCCCGCATTCTCGGCGGCGACAATGGACATGTGTGCCGCATCGGGCCTCGCGGCGCCGCCACGCGCGCGCCCCGCCGCCTCCGTCGCGGTTCCTGACCCGCCCTGACCCTTCAGCAGACTGAGGCTCTCCCCAAGCTCTTAAACACACTGGCCAAGAGATGACCCTGGAAAACACACACACACACTACACTCACTCACTGAGTACTCCTCGCGTTGGCAAATATTGTTAATTTGCTTCGTGGCAATCTAAAAAAAATGTATAAACCCTTGTTTAAATTTTAGATAATGCTTGTGTTTGAACGTCGTTAAACGAAGTAAATTTCAAATGTTTGATTATACCTACGTGTAACCTAACATGTAACTAGACGTTTTTCAGGAAACACTAACGATTTATAAGATAACATCAAATGCCATTATGACAGACCTTATGATGATTACGATTAATTAATTATTAACGTCCTACGTTTGTCATTATTTTAGTCCGTGAGCCGGAATACTAAAATAATTAAAATCCCTAACGATTCTGAGATAAAAAATAAAATTAAAAGTTTTTGTCAAAAACGTTAAAGAGAAACTTCTGTGTCAGATCATTGCTAACGTGCAGTAAGTTAAGGGCGTCCTAAACTTCAGACACATCGTTTGATTGTGATTAAAACCATACTAGTCAAAAAAGCTCTAGTCAATCCAGTGCATTGTTATATTTACATAGAATACAATTCAGACCACGAAAAAACAATAAATATAAAGATGCAGACTTGTCGTTAGTTAATTTTCAATAGACAACCACGTTTCGTCATCACGACAAATCTAGACGGTATATTTCAAATTAAATACTAACAGTTCGCAATGACAAAATAGCGTTAGAAAGTTGAAAGCTTTCTCGAGCGTCGGCATGCGTAATAGTCTCATGTCAGATTTTTCACTTACACAACTCTCTGACGGTTTGTCATTTGAAATTGGATTCGTCCAGCAACAAAAAAAAGCTACTAATAATTAACTCCACCGAGGAAGTTTTAGTTTCACGTGCCGTTAGCGATTTTGAAATTCGTCAAATAAGACAAACTTGCTATTTTCTTATCTGAAATAAATACATGAATTTATATCATAAGGGACTATTTACGATGTATGTACGTATTTGCGTCACCGATGAATTATTGCAAATAATGAGATATCGTTTGAAATAATTTTGGAACCCGTTCCAACCGCAAGACGTAAATCATCACGTGTTGCAGTAAATTATACGGCTATAAGACAGAAAATGAAACTGAATAATCTGCAAACCCATTGTCGAACACCTAAATAATCGAGGTATCATTCACTCACGCTCGACAATCGTCGAAAGCCGAAAGGTAATAAAATGGCAGCTGGATTTATGGCCAGCCCGAGATTGACGACAATTAAACAATATTCTTTAAATCGTGTCCGCCATAAATAATACATCCAACAGTGAACGGGCGTGCCCGAGCATAGATCCGCGCAGCAAACATTACGTGAGAAAACCTAATATCAAACAAAATGGAATCGTCACGGCGAGGTCTATCCGTGGTAGGTTGGCTGGTTGGTGTGAGCCAATTCAATTAAAAATGCTGCTTGAATCGAATTAAAACAATGCTACATGCAAGAAGAATCGAGAGCCTGCTTTTACTTTCCGACGAGAATAAAGAATGAATGCAAGTAAATCTCTCGTACAAATTATCTAAACATAAATCCTACATCGACTTGATTCAACGATATGTGTGGTATTATTTATAATTAGGATGATAAAATACGTTCGTATGTTACCCGATTTTTTAAATACTGTCACTATAATGTATATTTGCTGAACAAAATATACTTAAGCTACTATTTAATGAGAATGATCAGTTGAAAATGATTGCGACGGGTTACTAAACATCAGATAAAATTGTGCAACCAGGAAAGGTATGTTTCAAAACAATCATATATATTGTTTAAATTAAAGAGTAACTACATTAAATCATATTCTACGTGAGCCCTTGGGATACTGGAGCAGTTTCAAAGAGTGTCGACTAATGATTTGACGAAGGTTTAGTAGAACGCTGCCGTCGATTGCAAATTTCGACTATTACGGTAACGATGCATTCTGTACCTACATTATCTCACAATACATTCGACTAGAGCAAGATTATTTTAAGAGGTACATATATATATTTATTCGTTTTGAAAATTCCAAGTATTAGTTGCAGAGACGAAACGAAACGGGTGTGTAAAGGTAACGTCAACCGGGGAAAGTTTTCTGGTTTCAAAAAAATGATGTGTTGCGTTTAAAAACGGTTAGAAAATCGCTCGAAAGCAAAATTATTACTTATTCATAATCAATAAATGTGGATAGAGATAATTCGTAACAGCATCTCTCTCGGTGCTCATTATCAACTGGTGGTGGTCGAAACAAAAATAAAGAATATTTTCTCTTTTATTATAAGTGATTTTGTTTCGTTTTTAATAAATACTCGAAATGCGAAGTGTAACGCTACAAAAATTATTAGAATATATTATAAGATAAATAAAAAAATGTGTATGCTTACAACGTATAATCGTTGAATAACGGAATAGATTAAATCCGGTAATGTGGAATTCACGCACCTAATGGAAAGGTGAAATTTTTTAAATTACGATGACATCATTTCGTGACTATGACACAGTTGGTTCGACGATAAAAATATTAAGTTTGCCAAAATGCCTATCATCGAAAACAGTTAAATATATTTAAATAACCGACTATTGACAGCACAAATCGGTAGATGAGCTAGGTTAAAAAAATGGTTAACACAAAAGCTTAATGTATAAACCGGAATAAAAAAAATGAGGGTTAAAGAAAAAAATATGACACTTTTGAATCGTAATACATACAATTTAAGATTTCGACTGAAGGTGCTTGGTGGAATTTCAATATTAAATTTGAATTGTTCAAACTATGTACATTCTCACAGATTTTGTCACTAACGACCCGGGTTTCGCCTTTCGGCATCTTCAGGCGTTCAAGTTCATTCGTGCACTTGAACGCCTGAAGATGCCGAAAGGCGAAACCCGGGTCGTTAGTGACAAAATCTGTGAGAATGTACATAGTTTGAGTAATACATACAATTTCTTTCGAACGTTTTAAAGGAATAGGAAAATGGATTTCCCAAAATCGTGTGAACATACATAGTTACCCCACCCATTTTCAATGGAAAATATCGTAAAACAATTTTAAATTTGCGAACACATCACCGCGAAGATGTAATGGGAAGAAAATATGAGGGTTGATGATGAGAAACTAATAACGACGGTCGCAAGTTTCGACACACTTGGAGAGAAAGTTAGGCGGGTACGTCACGCCGGCATTCGAGGCGGTGGCGGCGAGTGTCGAAAATTGATGCCACCGCCACCACTGCCCATACGGTGTAATTGTATTATAACTGAAGTCGACGACAATACATATCGGGCGTGTGTTGCACAATCCACTACCAGCAGCCGGACTTGGATGAGACCGCTGTCATATCATAAATTAACAAAGAGCACCGTGCCCAGATTGAATGAATAAGAATTGAAGGTTTCTCATAAATAAAGACGATAACAGCATGGAATGGTTAATTGATTACAGCTAAACGTATGCAAAGAACACAACAACAATAGAAGATATATAAACAACAAATCATTAAGTTCACTATGACAAATATTTTTTTTTTCAAAGGTATGAGAATGAGTTTCGTAGTGTAGATTTATCTACACTGATTATCAAATGCTTGTCATGATTGACACCGGTCCTGGTCTTGCTAAATAAAAGTGGAAATAAGTTCCAAGGAATATTGTGTTTTTTTAATACAATGCCTTTCCTACGAGTATTGACAGTGAACACCCTAAAAGTATAGAAATGTGTCTATACAATACATTTGAACTAGTTACGAGGACTATGAAAATTATCAAAAAACTTTATTAGAGGATACAATATGGTTGGCGATATCCAATAGTTGACGATGCGTGCAATATGAAAGTATCGATCACTTTCGTAAATGCAAAAAACAGAATAGGCGGGATGTAGCATTGTTTTTCGCAAAATAATGTCACGCACATGACTGTTGTATGGGAATAAAAAGATGATTAGATAATTAAGTATTCGACTGAGGGTGCTTGATGGAATTTCAATATCAAATTTGAATTTTGTACTTTTTCATGAGTTTTGTCGCTAACGACCCGGGTTTCGCCTTTCGGCATCTTCATGCATTCCAAGTGCACGGATGTACTTGAACTGAAGTCAGTTCAAGTACATCCGTGATATATGATTAGATATATGATTAGATATGATCAGTTCAAATATGATTAGATAAGATAAAACGTCGTCAAAGGGTTAAAATTACATTTTTTTTTAAATATGTTTTAGATTGATGCAACACGTTGAAATTTGATGGCTCGTTTATAATTTAGAGCAGTGGTTCTTAACGGGGACGGTACTTCCCCTGGGGGGGGGGGGGGCGTTTTTAATTTTTCAGAGTTTGGAGCGGGCTGTAGGATTGCGAGGGGGCGATTGAGGATTTCAAATTCGTGAGCTAAAAAAACGAGTTTCGGAAATATTTTGTGTAAAAAGTATAGGGAATCGAGGATTTAAAATTCCTCGGTGAAGGGGGGGTTGTTAGATAATTTTAGATAATTTATTTCTGCAAAAGGGGGGATTCTTTCAATACGATTAAGAAACACTGATTTAGAGCATTGAGAATAAATGATTTTCGAATTTACTGCAAAGTAGGAGACCTTCTCGAATTCTAATCGCATTGAAACAAGCCGCATAACTTATGCCAGCTTTTACAATCGCAATATAAAAGACAAGGACCGAGTGTATACAGTATCTATAATATGTATTACTAAATATTTGATACAATAAGACTGATTAGACCGATAACTGTTATCAATCACTCAGTCTCATTTTGCGCTGAGTACATTTTAAAGAAAGTTTGAATAAAATCATAAGCAGCCTTGCTTCTAGAAAAAATAGTTTTTTTTTACTTTAAAAAAATCAATACATGCAAAACGTCTGACTGCCATGCAATCTTGTTCCTTACCTACATTTATGACAAATGTCAATGTGAGAAATGAAAGTGAATACAATTTATGACATATTGCGCTTCGTTATATTTCAAGTTCGCAATTATTTTAAAGCTAAATCTTAACCATGTCATAAAGTCAGTCGAATACATTGCGAAGAATCGTTTCGATCATATGTATTGATTCTTACAAATTAATTCGACGATATAATTAAAATATAAATGTGGCTATTTTAATTATAATATACTTCACAAAAGCGATTATGCATTGTTTGATATAATACCTGCTTAGCCCGCGAAACATGAGCCGAATAAATATGTTGCAGAAAGCTGTGTAGTGTGTAAATACACCTCAAATTATAACATTGTAATAATACATTTATTTTTAAATCAGCTTCAACGATATAGCTTGCATCCACGGACAGGCCGGTCGACACATACATTAAGCATTCGTTTCCGCGCTAATAAGCACTAAGGAATAGGTGTAAGTGTGTACATTTTTGCGATAAGATAACGGGAAGACACCGTCGATAGCGAATCGGGGCGATACAGTATAGGCGACGCGAGCGACTCGTCGGCTATCCGCGCCGCGATATTTTTATTGACAACGAGACGAGCACAAGAGGGGCGAATGGCCCGGGGACCGTGATTGACCTCCCCGATTTTCAAGGTTTCTGCTGATAATAATAGCGGCGAATTACTGTCAAAAGATCGTAAACACCCAAAAAGTGACGTAAACATATTTCACATCGGTCTGAAAGGCTTCGAATTACACTTGCGAACCGATCGACGTAATCCGACCGTCAAAATTAATCGTTACAGTGGAATACGATCGTTGTCGGTAGGTTCGCGCCCCTACTAGGCCATAAAAAGTATTTTTCAAGATATGATATCTAATAAATACTATTAACATATTAAAGTTAATCTCAATCAAAGTTAGCATGACACATAGTACACGGTGTCTCGCGCACTGCTTCAGCAACGTTAAGCGGTTTCAATATGTTGCCGAGACTGAAATTACTTTAAACTTGGTAAATTTGCGCTGACATGAAAATTGTAATGGACCACCAGCATTTTAATAGAAGTACGTTTCTCCATGCAATTCTACGTATTGCTACAGATAACATTTTACTTGCCGATATCGAGTCAATAATAAGCCAAAGAGTACAAGTACGAATCTATCTAGCATTGTATAGTCGAATATAATAGAAAGATATGTCCCGTCCAGATACAGCGTAAAAATGTTTTTACTGGTCGGTATGTTTACAATATGGAAGATGGCCTTGAACTAAACGAATTGCTAAATGCAGTATATTTACGATACACCATATACGGAACGTCCTTATCATATGATTGCACGATGGACAACTAAATATCGCCAAAGCATATCGACTGTGGAAAGGAAAAAGGACTTAACCCACAGTTTCTTCAAAACAGGTTTTTTTCGATAATCACAATGTATCAAACTTAATACACGTTCTATCAAAAGGATGCAAGCTGCAAATGCCGAATTAGTATCTAAATTTAGCTTTTTAGTTTGAAAAAATGACCTTGTAAAAAACCAAAACCAAGAAAAAAGACTGAAATAAAGGTTTTTCCTAGACAATTTCTTTAATTAATATTAGATTATGTCAATTAAACACCAGTTTAGAAGTCTCTGTGCACTTCAGGGTTGTGTATAATTCATAATTTGTATATGTCACAAAATCATCAAAACTCGTTTTAAGCGCCTCCTGTAAAATTTGATATGTGTGGGTTAAGTCCTTTTTCCTTTCCACAGTCGATATGTAATATGCGAGATCCTCTACGTTTCGGTGGAATCGATGTTTAATAAAAACGGTGCGATCTTTTTGAGGGAATACGTCGAAACAAACGCGAAAATTTGCATCTCTGGACAGTGTGTATTCGAAAAGAGTGTCGCAATTTAAATAACCTATGAAACGTTGTTGTGTCACACACATATCCCCTAACGACGATATTTTACCTGGCAGGAACGTATCAAAGACAAAGAGGACAGTGGTTCTACGCAGAATTTAAGCACGTATATAATAGTGTCAGAACAAATAAAAATATTTCGAATAATCAGTTCATATTATAACATCCAAGGTCGAAGGCCTCCGCAGGGTTAAAAGGTTAAAAATAAATCCTTCGTCACATTCAAAAACCGAACTTCTTTTTTAAATCGGTCAAATATCTTTTGGAATAAAACTAATTTAAGAGGCATTATATACATGAATTTAAATGATGAAGTTTAATATTGTTCGTAAGTTTTATTGAACAGACGAGCCAGATTTTGACTAAAGTAATTTTCATGGCTTCAATAGCACGGATGTAAAGAAAATATTGTCGCTTTTTCTTGATAAGAAAAACATCAGGCAACAGGTGAAATGACTTGGCTTAGAATATAATTAATATGCATTTGCGGAGTGGCATTATAAATTAATTTAATTACAATTCAAATAATATAACACTCTTGGAAATGTAGGTTTATTATATCGCAGCATACCTATATGTTATATATATACATAAAAGTCACTGACATTTGTTGTGGACCGAATCTGTGTATTGCGCACTTAAATTATAAAATCATTACACTCTACGTTATGTATCAAAATTATATCTATGGTAAGATGAGAAAATTGAAAAACTCAATCGATCAACAAAACTTTTGACGTTTGAAATGAAAACGAAACTAATGTCAAGTAAGACAATAATTAATAATCTATTTCACTGATACGTATGTTTAGCTCTAGCACGTAAACAATAGAAAAGAGACGTGACGAAAAATAAAAAAATGCAATTTGCAATTGAAACCTTGAACTTGCAGTTTGAAAGTCACGATGCCGTCGTGACATAAGAGAACAGTTTTCCTAGTATATGTCGTGCAGTCGGACTTACTATGCGATAATATATTTTATACGATGATTGTAACTCAGTTTAGATTATTTTACGAACAAAATGAATTAATTCGATACAATGGTAAAATTGCAAGCAATCTGACGTACAAGTTTACCATACTTTGAGTGACACCGGTGCGAATGTAGTTGCAGGCGTGCCAATGCGGCAAAATGCAACATTGAGCAATCAAACTAAATATTAATGATTGAAAACAATCTAATTCGCTTAACACACAGTTACGAAAAATTGAAAATTTAACATAAACAAACATCTGTCAAACACAAGCAAAACTAAAAATATGATCAAATCGTAGTTGTCAGAAGGGCGAACATTGCTCAGATCCAAGATGGCGGCCGAGACATCTGCCGGCGGGCGGTAGGCGGGCGAATTTACGAAGTAATTCGTATCCGGACCTTTCGAAGATGCGACGTCAAACATCAATTTATCGAGCCGTTGACAATAACTAAACACTGCATCACAAAATATTTTCAACTAACTCGGTATGTGACGTAACCGCGTGGACCTTAACACGGGCATATCAGACAACATTGTATAGGTGTGTATGTATGCATGTCCGTCTATTTACCTCGGTATAAGGACACCAATTTTTGACAGTTTCACTTGAGCACTACACAATAGTTTCCCGATTTGCTATTTCAGTCGGAATAATTGCGAAATTTCGTCATTACATATCACAATTTAAAGTTTTTGTCGGTGCGATATGACAATAACAAGAACGACGTGACACGCAGACAACGAACGGCCGGTAGCGTGTCGCGCGACTGACGGCAGAGTGCGCTGCCGGCCGGTTGATCCCCGCTCACCCGCGCGCGAACCCTTGCCTCGCCAAACAGTGGCCGCGCACGGCCGCATTGCAAAATTAATATTTCGACACAGAAAAGTAGTGACGGCAGTCACTCACATGCATAATTTAATCGAACATGAGTACAATACGATTTCTATGTTTGTGATTTTGATTTCCAGATTACAACATAACGTTTCTAACATATGACAAGCTGGTCGATTTAAATAACGAGTATTTAAGCCACAACTATGTACTTAAGAACACAATATTATCCGGATTGTTGATAATCAGATATAATATAGGTAGGTACTTCCTTTATTTCAAAACACTATCGCTAATATTGTCTTTTAAGTGCGACGTATAAAATATCGAAAATAAATAAATTTAAATTAATATTTACGAACAGAACGCTGCGCAAAAAGATAGTGTTCAGATTCGCAACATGAAACAGATTATGCATCACATGCAATTTAAAAAAGCTGATATACATAAATGAGAATTCGTAAACCCAAAGTAATTTCATAGACATTAGATTATTGTTATCGTGGTTTATAAAGATAAGTGCTTAGACTATATTATAGAATTACGACTCTAAATGACGTCAAAGTTTTTCACAGATTACGGATCAAGGATCATTAAAAATTACATTTAAGTCCCTACTTTCTAGAAAACATGTAATCAACTGGTCGATCTTGAAGCTTTAAAACATAATATAGGCATAAGTACTTATAATATACCTAAATTTAACCACCTTACATCACTGATATGAAGATGGAATATAGCTTATTTTGGTAAAACATGTGCGTAGGATATTATATTTCATCAAAGGCATAATATATATGAGCCGTGTCCGTGGTCAAGGGTTCAATGTCGTCGACTCCAGTGGCTGTTGCCTACGAGCAGGGTGGGCTCGTGGCGTGTGCAAGGTTTGCGGCTCACACAGTACTATGCATTCATTTCGTTTTGTGCTGAAGACGCCTCACACACAGGCACAGAAATCCTAGACACAGCCCTGTTTACGAGTTCCAATCCTAGTACGGGCAAGCTTCATAAATTGTTTATTTGCACGATGTATGGATTTCTGTTCGGAGTGTCATCTCTAAATTATCATCAACCCAAACAAAGTGATTTAAATAGAACTCGAAGTACTGATCAAAAGAAAGAATATAATTGCATTATTTTTCATGTACCTATAATAAAGAAGAACAGCTTAATACAGCGATTTCCAACCAGGGAGGCGTGGATTATTGCAAAGGGAGGCGAGAACAGTCCAAAATATTTATTTACTAATTTCAATAAAATTCAAAATGTTTGAGAATTCTAGTTAAATCGCCCGTCATGAGTGCTCTATTGTTATCGATATCAACATACCATTGTGTTGTGTTTGTGACAAGAAAATATAAATATTTTTTAATATATTCAAAGAGTTATGAGCTATTAATATCGACTGAAGTTTAAACTCATTACTCCTCCTCGAAAAAGAGAGGTTGTGCAACTTTATAGCAGTGTTCCCCAACCTTTTTACACCTGCGGACCGCTAAAGAGGAAAAAAAACGCAAACCACTAATAATGAAATAAAAATGGTTTTTATGTAATATTTTTTAATCTTATATTGTTACAAATGGACATAACTATACAACTGTTTTCAGTTGACAATGCTCGCAATGAGCGAAACCGGTACTGACTTTTTAAATAAAGTGGAATAGAGTACAAAGGAATATTGTCTTTTTGTTAATAGAATGCCTTTCCACCGTATTCACAGTGAACACCCTAAAAGTGAAAATAAATATTTATTATGAAATTATTGGTATATTTAGGTAGGGTTTCGCATCTGGGTTCACTATCGAAGAGTAAATATTTATGACTGTCGATTCTGAAAAAACCAGCAACCATCGTGTCGCACATAGAAAAAAAATACAATAGAATAAGTATCCACAATAAACTAATCCTAACAAATTTGAAGCCGGATTTTAGAAGTGTGAGTAATATGTAACCGTACAAAAACGGCCAAGAAACAAAATACGGAGCCGCATTATTGATGTCTTCTTATTAAACAATAACTAAAAATACATGAAAACGCGCAGGCGATAAAAATCCTTTATTCAAATGGCGAATTTCTTGAAATTTGACATACCGGCCCGGCGGAGTCTCTGGGTCGCGGACCACCGGTTGGGGAGCACTGCTGTAGAGAACTTCTGTTAAGATAAACTCAATGGATGAACATCCAGGTTTAAAAAAAACTTACCTTGTGTGTCAAAAATATGGTACACGGGTTGACGCAGGAAAGAATCATCACCTGAAATGAAAAAATGAAAATATTATAAAATATTTTGCTGCGATGAAAACATGCGTAAATATACAAATAATTTTGGGTTTGTTCCGACGATGGCTTAATGCCGAAATATATATATATATCAACATTAATAAATAACTCTTAATGAACCTAACACTTTGCTATGTTTTAACATTTTATAAATGATAACGGATTAATTAATATGCATTTCTACATTTTTAATTTATGCTGTTGCAATTATGCGATTAATGGTTTTTTATCAATGTTTCTAGGAACGCATATTTGCCATGAGTTGGTGGGAGGTTTATCAAAACTATCATTTTTCAATTTGATGCTGGACAAACTGTTCTTAATCTCAAGAATAACGTGAGATAATCCAGAAGTTTTATTGTATGGTTCAATGGTCGGCATTGAATAACCAACTGCAACATTTTGAGTTACACGCCAAGAAACGTTAAGTCATATACATATTAGCCAAATGTTGAAAAACATTCTAAAAACAATTCAAACCAAGGAAACCACAAATAAAACATTATATTATATGTATATTTTTACAAAATAATTTTGTATTTACACAAAAATATGCAAATATACGTATTATATATCTATCACTTTATAAAAAAATCAATTGTTTTTCAAAAATAGTAAAAAAATATTTGTAAAACTTTTCGTACTGGAATTCAAACCCGTGACTTCCGTAACCGAAGCTAACAACGTTGACTACTCGTCGACAACTTCAAATTGCTTAATATGACAATACAAAATTCACAACTCTTGTTAGTTCAATAAGTTTTCAAAATAAGAACATTAAAGTTGATCGTAACCTAAGTCGCCGATATGCCTTTACACGCATTGATTGTTTCTACAAACATGAACGAGATGGCACTTTTGGCAGACGCAACGCAAATGCATCATCGGACAGCGCTCGGCTGCGTGAGAAAGCCCACCCGGAAGAGCCATGACGTCAGAACTGATACGAATCGATCGAATTGATTTTCTTTGTCATTTATCAACAATCCCTTTCGAGCTTCGAGACACGACAGGCAGTTTAAAAAGAGCTATTTATCTAATTGATTTTTGTATACCATGAACATAATAGGTAAGATAATGTAGATTAATACGGCAAGATTATTCACTGGGTCTATATAATATACGTACATATATTATATCGACAGTGGAAAGGAAAAAGGACGTAACCCACAGTTTTTTCAAAACAGCTTTTTTTCGATAATCACAATGTGTCAAACATGATACACGTTCTATCAAAATGATGTAAGCTGCAAATGTCGAATTAGTATCTAAATTTAACTTTTAAGTTTGAAAAAGATGAGCTTGTTAAAATTGAAACCAAGAAAAAAGACTGAAGAAGAGGTTTTTCCTAGACAATTTCTTTAATTAATACTAGATTATGTCAATTAAACACCAGTTTAGAAGTCTCCGTGCACTTCAGGGTTGTGTATAATTCATAATTTGCATATGTCACAAAATCATCAAAACACGTTTTTAGCGCCTCCTGCAAAATTTGATATGTGTGGGTTACGTCCTTTTTCCTTTCCACAGTCGATATAGTTATGTAAGAAGAGTTAGGTTGACTGTCAATATTAATTTAAAAAGGTAAAAATAATTCCGATATCTATTCCTTAAAAATTATTCCCTCGTCTGAGCAACATCCTGACCACATGACACTCTTCAGCACAGTAAGTCGGGTCGTTGACTCTCAAGAGAATTGGGAAACAAACCATCTTTCACATTCTACTATCGCTAGTAGTCGACGGTAGATTAGAGTTATTAATTTCGGAATAATTGTCTCATATGACTAAAAGTAAAAGCGCGCGGCGAAAATATTTATCTAAAACTTAATGTAAAATATAATATCAAATAAATTAAAGGCGGACGAAAATATTTATCTAAGCTTAATTAATGTACAATATAATATCAAGTAAATTTAAAGCAAGCGTAAATACTAACACTTAATCTACAATATTATATCAAATAAGTATAAAACGGGTGAAAATATGTATCTAAAACTTAATCTACAATATAATATCAAGTAAATTTAAGACGGGCGGACTAATCTATCTGTTTGCTGGAATACTTGATTACCCCTTACCGGTGGTAATTGCATTTAATCGCCAAATAGTAATATGTTGATACCACCAAAAAATTCTTCGCTGTTCTTCAATTGTCTAAATCGGGAGTCGATTATGCACAGCATTTCATAAGGAACCAACCATGGAAATCTCATCGATAAACAAAAACTAAACAGTTTTCCATTATTGGTTTCTGTTCTTAAATACTTACCAATCTGCATCGATATTACATGTATCCCGTTTATCCTAAAGCCGAATTTGCCCTCGTCTAAAATTCGGTCAAACTATTTCAGTGATTAGAATTATTCGAATTTTGTAATGTTCCATTGGCAAAACAGATAACTGTTTTATCGAAACATGCCACCGCATTTTTTATGTTCAATCGACGGTTAAAGATTCGATATCCTGCACTTATATTCCATAACACCTTATCGTTTTAAAGCATAATCTTATAATAGAAATATGGCGCTATAATATTAAATTGTATTGAGACCGATTAACGCTTTCGTAAAGGCGTGAGATCATTTCAAAACTACTGACGTTGCGTTAAATTTTGACATTTCAAAAACCCCGACAGGGTGGTCACGTCTTGGCGACTAACAGAGCAAGTTAAGAAAAAGCTTATAAAAATATGTTATTTCAAAAGTCATTTTCACCCATAAATTATAAGGTAAATCGACACAAAAAATACACATACGCAGCAAACCCTCTTGAGTAGCATAAAAAAACAAAAACCCGAAATAAATTAGTTTTGCCTCAACAGATACCGATTACACGCCCACGTGTGTAAACCCGCGCTAGCGCGGGGCCGGGGTTTAACGAATAACGACCATTTCCGCGTTAGTACGGGGCGGGGTCTTGAGTGTTAAGAATATTCATTACATTTGGAATGAACTTTTTGTTTATTCGTAGCGATTTTGAATATTTGCATATTTATTTAAATTTATTTCGAATCAAAGCTCGTATTATGAAGAATTGTAGTCAAAATGGTTTTTGCCATGTCTTCCTCATATACCCTGATGAAATGTATGGATATATAGTAGTTTAGAAGGTAGAATAAGGTGAGTTGACAGTGTCGTATATACTATAACTGTATGCATCAATCACAGAGCGGCGGTTTTTCACGGTGCACTTTTACACAAGTTGGATTTGATTACCAGAGCGTAAGTGGGCGGCAGGTGAAGCAGAGGGGGGCCAACGCATGCGCCCGCCCGCCAAATCAAATGGGGACAATATCAAAGTCAGGTCAGGGTGGCGGAGTCGCGGTGCCGGGGAACGAGGCATGCGGGGGCATTTCGAGTGAGGGCGGCGGCGCAGTGAAAGTATCCCCGCGCCCCCGCCCACCGAGAGTGTAATGCGGCGATATAACACGACCTACGGCACGCGCCCGTCTCTCTCACCTCGGCCCGTGGGTGATGTTTATTGGGAATTTTATTATCATTGTGTGTATCCAGACAAGACCGTTTAGTGCAGCGATTGGTACTGAATGCCGCTTAGCGTCTACTCGACAATGTTTAACCCGCGCTTCTCGTCACTGAATGGTTTTCCATGCACGCATGCATATATTTATTATCGGTTAATAATCTCTATCATATCGTATAAATATGTTATCTAGCTGGCGGACAAAGCGAAAAAAATAATACCGCCCTCATTGACAAGGCGGAAGGTGAAGTCTACACATGTGTTGGTGAATGGCTGAAATTAAAAATTTATACTTTATATAAGGCCCCAGTCTACAATAAACGCCGTCGGCTGCGTACATTATTACCTGAAGGAAGGTGTCTAGGCCAGTGCTTCCCAACCTTTTTCATTCCACAGCCCTCTAAATCTGAAGAAAATAATCCGCGGCCCTCTTCAATACAAAACATATTCTGCATGGGAAGCACGGGTCTAGGCATCTAGACGCAAGCCACATCCACATGCAGCGTGATTAAAGAGACCACACTCGTTCATTTTCGTAGTAACCATTCATCGGTCCCGTACGGCGTCACGCTGTACGCGGCCTACTGCATTAATGAAACGATTTTTTTTAACCAAGTCTGCTCCTAATGTGGAACATATGGACTACTAGTCAAGTTTATCTGAACAGATGTTTTTTTACGAGAACAGCTTGTTACTTTAATAGAAAATTTAAATTAACTTTGATTAAATTTTCTATTAAAATGAACTTCCACAAAGATACCGCCGAAACCATCGAAAGCTTGTTACTTAGTTGCTCAATCTTTCTTTTTCGAAGAAAGTAGAGATATAAGTATAGGGCTATGACAGGACTAGTGTTTGGCTAATCGCTCTCGATACACCCCATTTTAAGGATCGGATAGGTGGCGGGAGGAAATTTTAGACTTCAAAGACTACATAAATTGATTTAAAAAATTGCCGTTTTGGGATTCGATCCCGTGAGTTTCGAAGCCAACGACGTTGATCACTCGACCACGGACCAGATGGTTTCAATTAGTTATACTACTAATTATTACAAAAAAAGACGCATCACACACCCATGTGCGGTAAACTTAACATTTATTTTTAATTGTATTGGTAACAACGACTTTAAATTAGGAACCTTCGGATAGTTCATAGAACATTTACCGCTAGACTACACTTGTCGGTTTGAGCAACATGGAAAAGCTGCAGCAGTTAATAAATAGTAAATATTACGACGGTAGTTTTCTTACGATAGAATAATAAATTTACTTACATAAATAAGTAGCCGTAAAACATCAAATACACTTATTCCTAGAAATAAAATCCACCTTCTGTGGAGCCCAGAAAATATATTCACAAAAATGTTTCGGGTTAATAAACTCCGAGAGACCCTTTTCAGTAAACAAATCTGATGCAAACAATCGAAATCAGGAATCGAAATTTTGAAAGGTATATTTTAATAGGATTTCTACCGTGTAAATAACATCCCAGCCAATAAACGATTTCAAGTTAGGTAGGCGTAGGAATAATCTCAGTAGAATCTATTCATATATTGAGAATTATTTAAATTTTATTCGAGGAGGTATTTCAATCAACGATATTTTTGTGATAGTCTAAAAATAAAAATCAATCAGTAGAATAAATTCAATTTAAATCGTCAGTATTCTATCTACTGTGTGAACGTCTCCCAAAGTTCGCACCATAATTATTTGCCTTGTGTCGCCAGCTATACTTTTTCCAATCTAACGGACTTCGAGACCCATATTCTCCCTTTATAGTTATGCAAAGCACCCCACCTCACGACGCCATGAAGGGGTACTTTAAGTTTCTAAATCAAAATGTGATATTCTATACCTGAGACAATATTTCATCTAATATAACATATTATGTTACGTCTGGTGCTGCTGAATTTAATGTCGTTTGAAAATAGTCAAAACAGAAAAATACTGGCAACAGCAGCGTGTTTATACAAATATAAATTTGCATTTATAAATAACATGATTAAAATATCGACATAGTATACATAATATGTATGTAAAATAAGCCTTCAAATAGAAACTAGAATAGGCGTAGAAAATATAAGCCTCATTGATTTACAAGGAAGGAAAATTTATTTCAACGTGAATTTTATAAATAAAGAGCTTTCATCTTTACCGACAACGATAACATTTAATACAGTAATAGAATAAATATTTCCAGGTACAAAGTATATACAGTTTAACAAATATCATTAGTCATAATAAAAAATATACATATTATGCAAGGTAAATTTTGGCATTCACTTTGAAACGACTCTTTTACTAAAGATATACATATAAAAAAAGAATTGAAAACAATTTGATTGAATAAGTTCAATTCAGTTCACTATTCAGAAAAATAAAAACAGTGTATCGCCGTATTAGTGAGTATTGCAAGACCGGTACTACCGAAACCGGGATCCCGGTATTCATGGCTTGTTTTCGGTAATGCAAACATAACGGTATTGAAAATTAGCAAAAATCTAAATTTGAGTTATAGAGATCATCACATATGATTTTTTTTTACGATAAATTCAGATATTTTAAATCTGCCAAGAGTTGTATTAATATTGAAAAGTTTCAAAATTGAGGGGTTCTAAAAATGACGGGCTAGCATTCTCCCGTCATTTTCAGAACGGATTGCGGTGGTTTGACTTTCTGAGGAACACGGAGATAAGATAACGGAGTAAGAAGCTCTATGTCAAGCAACAATATGAAAGTAGCCCGTTTACGATTATGATATATTTTTAAGGTATTTTAAATGAAATACCTTTTATGATTTACTCGCCCGGTGTTGTGATCCCAATTGGGAGAATCTTTTACTTTATATGAACATCGTTTCTATTAATGATTTGATATTTGCAATACTGGTATTTAATATTTAAAAACACCCGGTATTGCATCTGCCAAGTGGTGTACCTACCTACCTACCTACCCCTACCATTGGCGGATCCAGAAATTGTCCCAGGAGGGGCCATTCAATTCAAAAATAAACATCTAATATATAAAAATGAATGTTTGTTTGTTCGTACTCTATGGGCTGCCAAACCGCTGATCCGATTGCAATACAACTTTGAGAAACTTTTTGCTTGCACTTGCGCAAAGTTTATAGGCATATTAAAATTAACGTACAGTAGGTCTTATATATAAAAATCAATGTTTGTATGTCTGCCATACTGTTCACGCACTTGCGCGAAGGTTATAGGCGCAGTACAATGAAATTACAGTAGGTGGCGCATGTGTCGTATCATATAAAATCGACAGCAAACATCAAACGGACAGAAAAAGAAGACATGCAGTTTAATAAACACAATCAAAACACAAACACTTTCTTTCTTTGAGTGGCATTGCAACGCTTGCCGAAAATCGGCTAGTAATACATAACAAATATATGATTTAAAAATAATATACCTATATAAAAAAAGCCGATACATAATTAAGTATGTATTCTATAAAACATTGTAAACTAAACAATTAAAGAGCCATTAAAGTGTTAATCAATTAGAAAAATGGAAAATAAATTATCCTCGGGGGGGCCATGGCCTCCATGGCCTACCCCTTGGATCCGCCAATGACCCCTACTACGGTTTTACACCCGTCATACAAATAGTGCGTTTTGGCAAAAAGTACTAATAAAACCATGTCCGCTTTCAGTGAAAAGCATATGGACTATTTTTTGTTGTTGAGTTTTTATGAGATGCCTGACTGTTAATCATTTGCTTGCATTCACTTTTTTAGAAAGCGTAAGGATAGACGCGATAATTAACTGTAGTAAAATGCTAGATGGGTGTTATTACTATTAAAAATATGCAAATCAATAACAGACTCTCAGCTTGGACATACTGTGGTCTAATGGGGCACTTTGTAGAGAACGCATGCCTGCGAATTCAATCGAAGTTGCCATGGGATCATGGGAGGAGTCCCCACGACATTAAAAGGGAGATTGGATGGCATCGGGTTGGCATGGTGACCAACACTCGGGAAAAAGAAAACGTATAAAAAATATTTTACATCTCAAACTTCCTTAAAAATATTTGCCATAGATTTTTTGTCACGAAGGAAAATTTAAAAAATACTCCATAATACATATGAGATTTGAGACCAAAAAATGTATTCATATAATTAACGACACTTGGATTGAGGAAATTTTGAGTAGTTGTATTTAGTCGAAGAATACAATCAGCAACCACGTCTATTGGACTCAAAATTCAAAAAAGCTTACATAACAATATCAGCACACAAGATGCATTTTTAATAGCCCGTTTTAATTAGAGGCTTCCGGTTCTGCGGCAATTTTTAGCGTCTCACAACTCGCTTATGAATAAAGTAAAAATTCACGGTTGCCTCTTTTTGGGCAATAAAAATTAGTGATTAATTCTATATTTATCGTAGATATTTTTACATACAAACTAAACTGGTAATGACGCGCCGAACAAATCATCGATACAAAAACCAGGCGAAAATTCTTACGTCATGATTTGGTAAAAAAATAAAATATAAAACATACATAATGAAGTCATTAAAATTATGTTGATTTTTTTCAGTAGCATGAACGAGGTAAAAAAAAACAATAAACTTTTAATACTTTAAGAAGTTTTATTGTATAAAACATTTTAAGCTTATTTAAGTGGTATATTGTCGTGATCGAGATTTTATGAGAAAGCAATTATTATGACAAAAAAGAACAGCTTTCCAACCATTATAGGAAAATATCCATTTTTTTTACGTGACCATATATTTTATTATAATATAACAAATAATGCAGTCAGTTGTAAGCGATCCATTCTGAGATGTACACAAAAAATAAACTTTTAAGTTTCTTCTCGGTTAAACGTAACAGTTGGCTAATGAAAAAAACATGAATTCCAGCGTTTGTGAACCTGTGGTACGCCATAGGTATAGTGTGTTGTGTAAGTTTTCTTCATCACAGCTTCTTGTGAACAGAATTGGATAAAATTGTACAACCCTTTTAAATCGGAATCGGTCAGGTAAACTTATTAAATATTACTTTTAAATAATTTTAAAGAAGCTGTTATTTTGAATTTGGGCTTAGATCTTTTTTTGCTCTTACTGTGTGCATGTGACATTCCGGAAAGAGAATCGACCCGAATTGGAGTTTTACGCTCAATATTATATGGTTACCGATTTCTTTACAAATATTAACATTTTTAAAAAATTCTCGTAAATAATAAAACTAATGTGAGCGCCAAAAATTAAAAATATGTATTAAATCTTGTTATCCATATGTGAAGAAATAATGACAACTCAATAAAAAAAACTAGAGAATGGTAATTCATATTGGACAACACAACATTTGGACGCACATACGGCGATACTCGTCAAAGGGTTAAGGATTATAATTGTATAAAAACAATAACTAATAATACAAGATTATTGGAAAAACTAATTATTTATCAGTCATTTTCTAGAAAATTATATAAATATATAAATCAAGGTGATTAAATATGTATTTTTAGACTATTTCAAACCGAGCGATTTTTTATTGGGTATATATGTACAAATATGTATGTATGTTTATGAAAACTTAATCTTTATACTTTTTATCATCCGGCAAACAATTTTTTTCTAGTAACAATATCAATAAAAATCTTTAGTACACTTAAAGAAAAATGTTTGTCATCGCTGATGTGTAACTATAGAATGTAGATAACAGTCTGCCTTATACGGTTTCTATTGAAAATCTAGCGAACCAAACGAATGGTACTTTTTTTATTCATCTATATTCTATAATATAGCAACAAAAAACATGCGTTGAGTTCAATCATTTATATTGGTGCCTATTTCAAACTTCTGACACTAAACAATGGTGGCGTTGTAAAACGATATTGATCGACAGTGTTTTTTGCGTGAAATAAGCAAATCGTTTTTTAAACACATCGAAACACGGTGGCTACTGCAGCGATGGTATACTCAAGAGTCAAGACCAAGATCAACGTAACAATTACAGGGCGAGTACTCGTTCAAGAAGTAGGTATGGTTTTGGGTATTGTTAAATGCTCGGTAATTTTTGATATTCCATTGGTCACAATAGAAGAAAGCAATTGAATGATTTCAATGATATTCCACGATTTCGTAATACTTTTAATGATTGTTAAATAAGCAAGCACAAGAAGGATGCATTACTTAGTGAATACGACAATATTCGAATTTCGAATTTGCTTCGAAATATGATAAAGGACAAGTAAAATATCAACATAAACTGATCCCTCAATTACACGAAAGTCGAGACCGCGTTATTAGAATTCGCGTAATTGGGATAACGAAGCTCAAACAAAAATTAGGGTAAGTTTATTTAGCGAAAAATGCAAAACTGCCAAAACTAAGAATAAATAATAAAAAAAATGAAATAAATATAAGGACGATATATTTAGTGGTGAATTGCGTAGTCGCCCGCCAACGTTTGGCTGCAGGCACGACACAAACAGCCGTCCGGCTGCGTGTATACAGCCGCGCACGTGCCGAACGCACAGCAACGAAAATGGAATGCACCGCGCAATTGGAAGAAACAGCCGCGAATATTCCTGGAATTTGCGTAATTGGAGAGATCACTGTGTATTGTTCTCATAAACTTTAAATGTTCCTCTTGTGTTTGAGGTTCTTCAGTTGGTATGGTTTCGATGAGAGATGGGAGCAGAATAAATATAGAATAAAGAAACGATGCTAGAATGTTCTGAACACGTAAAACCAATGCAGGTAAACCTCGTTCATCGCGACCCCGGCGAGTGCCGATTTGTTATAACGAGATCGGTTTTTAATATTTTTTTTGCAACATTTGCTTGGATTCGTCGACACTTTACGAGTTTATATTGTATTGGATTATTCGACGGCTACCGTCAAATTTTACATAATAAACTTAGACAGGCCAAGAAGACTAATCTATTACTTTATAATAGATACTATTTGTGACGCGAAAAAAAATGAAAATATTTTTTTTTGTCACATGTTCCCTTTAATGAAATACTACTTAATAACTACTGCTAAATATATACATCGGTAGAGGGGAAACTGGCCTTATGACTTGATCTAAATATTTATTTTGATCAAAAAAATATAGGCAAGCGTTTATAAAAAGAGCGTAAACAACCCATTATATGTTCGGCAGTCGAAAAAAAAGGAGGGGGGGGTGTCAACGTTTTCTTTACTGCGGCCTTATTTTGAATCAGATACATGAATGTGGCGTTTAGAAAAGACAAGGTTCCCCGCCCCTGGTATACATGATTAAACTGAATATGACTAAGCAGAATATAATAAAACAGAACATTTAAAAAAAGAACAAGTAAAAAAATATACTTTTGTCGAATCTATTTATTAATCAAATACAAAAGAAATTTTTAGTTTAATTAAGTTCTGTTAGTTCCAGTTACCGTCCAAAATATATCAACGATCAACGTAGTTTCCTGTACAAGGATAAATTTTAATGAATTTGATTGAATCTACGTATATAAATATTGACTAAGCTGACCGATGCATGTGGGAAATGAAGGTAAAATTCCAATAAAAAAATAAAATTCCCAAAAATTTTAACAAAATCATCAAACCCAGATCAGATATCCCAAAATAGGATCGGTAATTAAAGCGCACGAATCGTTTTCCTGTACCTTTTTAGGATTTAAAAAAGGTTTTTTTTATCATAATTAATAACCGAATACGACAGGGTCAAATAAAATTGAAGAGATAGTAGATTTTGCAATTATCAAAGAGTCAATTAGATTTAAACCTAATCTATGTTTTAACGTTGAGTTTTCGGTATTCTAACATTCCCTTGCAAACTTATCCAAGATCTAGTATTATTACTTCACTTGAAAATGTGACAAATGTTTATCTTATCAAATAACTAGATTTAATTGATTAAGTAATATTTAAATTTTATAATGACCTTTAAGGCGACTCAGTAGGAATGCAAAACTTTAATTTGACCTACAGCATAAATATTGCACTGACTTAAATAAGTAACCACCACAATACGTATTTTTACAGTATCAAAACAAGCAAAACATTTTTCTATTTCATTACAAAAATAACAATACCACCTAACACACGAATGGGTATTTAGACAGTTATAAAGGTTTTTCATATAAAACAATTTGTATTAATATTAGATATCGACGAAAATCAATAAGTATTTATTTATCTTCATAGCCAAGACTGACAATCTAATTTACTTCCCCAAATATCTGTTGCAACAATTATATGTAACTGAAACTATACGTTAATTATATATTCCTTGAAAATGCTTCATATGAGGTATTGCTACATGTAAGCAACAGTAAGCTATCGTACTAATAAATTAAATCATGAGACGGCTTTTGCCAAAGGTAACAAGAGACGCTAAACAAACCATACAATACAAATTTCTCAAACTTTCTCTTATATATTGAATTAGTTTTTATTTTTAATTTTGTATAACCTATTTTTATGATATTGATTTGTTATGATATTGATGAATACAGTTTTGAAAAATAATTTTGTTGCATAAAAAAGTTTAAAACATAAAAAATATTGACATAATAAGATTAAAATATAAAAGTATTGAGTTCTAAAAGAATTATAAGTTGCAATTGATAGTTATTTCTGGTTCGCGCTATAGTTGACCATGAGTTTAATCCGAAAATTATCTTAACTATGTCTTATTGTGTGAGACAAAAAACTTCGATATTTTTAAATTATTATATGTTAAGTAATCGTTCTTAACAAATCGATTGAACATGTCGCACAGTGACTTCTTTAAATTTTTTATTAATAGCATCTAAAATGTATTGCGGATTCTATTATATATTTCTATTGACCTTTTGAATCTAAGATCCAAAATCTCAGGATGATACATTAGTTCCAGAAAGTGGCGCGTAAAAAAAAGCTCATTTCATATAATTTGATAAATCGGTTTCAAATCCGTGTAAAAAAAGTACCAAAAATGTATGAAAAAACGTAACGGTTTATCCAAAATAATCGAGTAAAAAAGTATTGGGTGTATATTTTACTGAATGCAAATAGTTTTACTTCAATATTCTATAGTCTAACTCAATAAGGAAGAAACTAAATGAATATTAGACCAGATCAAAAGTAGTCATTCAAATAATTTATATTGAATGCATAGATATATTTGTATTTCTTTATATAATGTTTGAGAACTTTCTTTACTGGCAATTTGCATGTTCGACGACATGCAGGGTTGTGACATATTAACATATTTTCCAATATTTTTTTGTTTCTAATAATAATGCGTTTTTTTTACGTTTAAACGACGAACTTTGTTTTTTTAGCGAAAATCTTCCCCATCTGTAAGCGGCATAAAACTTTTGAAACATAGAAATGATTCATAAATACTAATGTAAAAATGCTTTTATTCATCTATTATTACTATTAGATACAAATATCTATAGATAGAATCTCTGTTTAAAAGCATTGCCAAATAATTATTTTAAAATACTTATCCATTAAGCCAGTAGTTTCCAACTTTTGTGTTAATGCGCTTCCCTTTGAAAAAAAATATCTTCGCGCCTCCCCATGCTTTATTTTCATATAGTAACAAAGACACGTTTTAAATGGTAAATAAATATTTTGGACTGTTCGCGCTTCTTTTTACAATAGTCCACGCTTCCAAGGTTGGAAATCGCTGCATTAAAGGGTGCAAGGGTGTCCAACCTTTTTTTTTTCTTAAGATCGACTTTTCAATCTTAAGTTTTCTCGCGATCGACTTCTACCATGATTCTTGTAAATTTTTTTATTTAGTAGGGTTTTTCCCTTCTTCAATCTTAGAAATGTTTATTTTAAATGCGAAATACATACAATTAGATATATATTAGGTATATGCTTACAAATAATTCAATTTTTGTATATTTTATATTTAAATTGTATATTTTTTCCAAATTCACGGAAGCTTTCGGGATCAAACAAATTATGCTTTGGAGTCGACCGGTCGATCGCGATCTACCGGTTGGACATCCATAAGCTAAAGTAATACTGGTCTTTAGAAGCATCGCTAATGAAAAATACATTATTGTATTATAAATAATAATATTATTTGTCAGCGCTTTGGGCAACCCTAACGCCAACCGATATAGCACGTTTTTTTTGGCAGAATAAAAAAACATTGCTTTGATTACCTCTAATATTCGTTGACCAGTGATTTAATATTTTTTAATAAAACATTGGACGCGTCCACTCCACACCACGTACGATCTCAGACTGAAGCTCAAACTGAACCATAGTAGGTAAGAAAAGGCATCTCCGAAAAATGGTTACCATTTATTGGTATTATCATTATTTTTTTATTTTTTTTGCTTTTAATGTAAACAATAAAATGGTTTTTTATTTCAATTTTTTTTAGAAGTATATATGATACAATTATGCTTTAAAAATCAGTCAGAAAAAGTGGGGAAAATGGTACATTTCAAATGGCTGTATAATCATTATATACGATAAATTAGAAATTCTGCTCAAATCACTTTCTTAAACCAATCTTTATCTGTATTTCTTTCTAAGACTTCAAACTTCGGTATCTTATAATAAACCTTAAAACGATCTTCGCGTAAAGTAGTTGAAAAAAATCCAAGTCAATGTTTTACCGTGTAATCTTGACATTTTTACTATTTTCATAAAAAAAAAAATGCAATAGTGTAAAAAAGCGTTTGGAAAATGTAATTATTGAATTTTTTTTTTTTTTAAGTGAACGGTTTACGAGATTTCGTCGATGGCAAACGATCGATTTACTCTGTTTTCAGGCGTAAAGGTACTATATCCTCTTAACTAAGCTTCATATTCAAAGAGCGGTTTTTTATTCATTAATTAACTCGATAAACCCATGACCACTTATTTTAAAATTATATTCAAAAGATGCTTATATTTCTATCATAAAGTGTGACTAATTGTGTCCAACTTTATTTATATAATAAATAGCATACGTTATATCTATCCGCAAATCAGTCCTCTGATTGAATAATTTATACAAAACATGTTCACAACGAATGCTTTAAAAATTCTCTGAATTTTATTTCCTTTTGAATGAATAACTAAGCACCACGCCATGCAGACCAATTAATATCATCCAAACGCTACTAAGGCTACTAACGGCGAAGAGTATCTTTATTTTTTTTTACATATTATTGAGACTTAATTCATCGCGATAAGTTCAGTAACAACATTCAGAATATAACATATCAACAAATAATTATTATGTCGGCCAATTGATAAAGTTGTCGAGCTTTTTAGTTCGGTTGGCGAGAAGAAAAAATAGATTTTCGCTGGCGGGATAACTATGACAGAATTATAGTTATTGAAAAACGAGTGAAATTTTATGAAAATTTCAATACCGGCTGAAGACAACTGTTTATTTTTATGAAATTTCATCAGCCACTCTCCAAACAAGTTTTTTCCACCACGCGAACAGTCCAGTACATACAATATACACGCACACACCGGCGCCGCGCCGCTAGCGAGTATGAGTAATATGACAGTATTTATATAGTGTGATGCATGTAAAATATCGATTTACTATTTCAACACGAAGGACAAAATGGCAATTTCGTTAAAAAGGGACAGGCCAATGAAAAAATTGACGTATAGCCACAGTTAATATTGCAAGTACATATCTCAAGATATGATTTGAGACTTTGTAAAAACTAAAGAATGGGCCTGCGGTGTAGTGGTCAACACGTGCGGACAGATTTTTCAATCGATTTATGGACGTCTGTTCGAAGGCATTCTATGGTTCTACCACCTATCTGATCCTAAAAATGTGGCATATAAGCACTAGTCATGTCCTAGAACTATCTTCTTATCCCTACTCTCTTCAAAATAGCGATGTTGAGCAACTGAGCAACAAGCTATCTTCGAAGAAAACATATTGCGAGATAAACTACATTAGAGTCCTTAAACTACATACACATTGGGAGCGGACATGGTTAATACAATTGCCAAGTTAATTGTCTTAGTATTAGTATAAATTATTTTTAAATAAATATACAAGATGACCTAAGCAATGTGTGGGAATATTTAGGCACGTCAACAAAATAATCATACAATGGGCTCGCCGATTGCCAACTTAATTTACAATAATTAAGCAGTTAAGGTTTCGATAGCGGAAAATATATAGCCATCATTACTGATACGAGCCAAAAACTGTCGATGAAATTAAAATGCAAGAAATAAAAACAAACGGCGTGTAGGCGACCGACACCAGACCGATGGACGCGTTCGCAATTTCTTCGGTAAAATCGATTCAAAATAATTTACGGCGTTATGTTATGGCTGCAGCTGAGGAATATGCGGGTGCCGTCCGACTTAAAAACCCGTAGGCCGACTACTTACTAACTGGGTGGTGTCGAGCAAGGCGAAATTGCCATTCGGACGATTCGGGGTCGTATATCGAATTTACATGTAACAAAAATCCGTACTTCGACAATAGGTGATAAATAATATTTATTCGAAAATGACAAATTTCAAACAAATAGTTGAATTGATTTACATGCAAAGAATACATAAAAGTGACCTTCGTAGAGGTTAAAATATATTGTTTAATGCCATTGTTTTTTTAATCGCCATTGATGATTTGCATGTATCATCATCAATTTAGTATTTCTATCCGCTGTATGATTAAAGCCTCCCCGGGTACCTCACCACAAGCGGCTTCAAAATCTTCATTATAAAGAAAATTACGATTACTTTTCCTGCTATGTACGTACATATTATCTTAATCATATACCAGGGATCATACATGAGATCAACGAGAGCCACATTTTGGATTTTCATATGTTTATAGAGAAACACCATAGTCATGTTTTTACGTAGTATTATATCAGTGTGTGCCAAACTTTTTTACTTCACGGCACACTGGTGAATGGGACTTGTACCGCGGCACACCAAATAAAAATGATTTAAAAAAAGAAATGTGGAAAACGTGTCGCGTTGACCACTAACAAAAGCCCCCTATAGTGAAAGCCATGCTATGGAGTTGAAAACAGGTACTTTTTTCAGATAAGCGGGCCGGCGTCATAATTTTCAAAGTAATATCACATCATTATGAAGCCATTTGTTTCTGATATAATGTAGGAAATACATATTTATATTGTAATTATATATCTTTTCAATTACATATTTTTCAAAATAAGAAAAAAACACATTTTCTAAGGTTTTTGAAGAAAAATCTCGGAGAACAAAAGCAAACAAAGAAGGCAAATCATTTTATTAATTTTTTTTTTACAATATTTCAATACAGAATATGAGGTTGGATAGTTCATTAAAAAAATCAACGTCATTATTGGGATTTTAATCAATTAATAATTAATCTCAAAATTTATTTGTGCACACTGGTTTGTTACTCAATCTTTCCGTAGGATTTCTCAAGTCATATCAGTAATCAAAAATCAGTAAGTCAAACTAGGGTAGCACATTTCACTTCATTATTTTTTAAATATTATTATTGATTGAATCATCATTTACTTGATATATTGCCATTATTATATGATAAGACGCAGCATTTATTTCATAATATCACAATAGGCGTCAAAATCGTATATAATATAATATGGTTTCCGCTTGTTACTGTTGTTTTATGTAATTTGTAATTAATATTTTATATAACTGTGATATTTAATAGTGGGAAGTTAAATTTTATTTGTTTTTTCACACATCGCATTTCTTGCCATTCGCTATATTTCTTACAATCATTACTTAATTTAACATATATGACCCTTCCCATGTATCGTAAATTGTAAATTAATAACACCAAAGAATCACAGAATATCCATACAAGAAATCTGTCAAACATACATGTTATATTCAACGAAAAATAAGCTCATAAATTGGAATAAGTTCATTGTTTATTTCAAAATTAATAACATACAATAGAGTAGAGTTTCATAAACAATCGCAAAATTGCAACTGAATTATAAAAAAATAATTGATCCCCAGACGTTGAGTCATGCATTTAGAATCTTATCCACCGACGAAATCTATTTTTTAGCAAAGCTTATGCAGTTTGCACGGGCTGCTAAATTGGCCTTCTGTTCATTCAAATTCACCGAACTACTTTATTTCGGTGCATAAGAAATTGAATCCATCATAGTTATGTTACACGTCGTTTGGTTGCTCTTTATTAGCAAGTGTAATTATTTTTAATAAAATATTATTGACAGAAAGCATGATTATAATGTAATATTGTCGTCAGTAGTAAACTAAAATATTACTGTAATTTCATCAAACAAGGTTAAATGAAAAACGAATTTGTAAATGTTCAAATTCAATGACAATGCCGAGATTTCTTAAAAATATCTTCTGGTCTTACATTTTTTTTAGTCAATATTATTGAAAAACGATACATACTCCTATATACCACATATGTATGTTCTCGATCGCGGGCATTTGTGAAAGATTATATTCGATATAAAGATTAAAATTATATTCGATACCTGTGCAAACCCGGGTTCATACCGTCCCTCAATCAAACGGCTAGACGTTTTCATAAGATCAACTCGAGACATTAGCACAATAAACTCGAAAAAAATATTCGCATATGTATATTACGAACAAGTTACTGAAATACTTAGTCTAAAACTTCACCCATTGCTAGGCTAGATACATTCGTAATAACAATAACACTATAGCATACGGAATAGCATGGACGCCATGGAAAATGAATTATCAATGACCATTCAATTTAAAATGCAAGTAAGTAGAAGGGCGGAATGAGTCTCGTAGAAAATACATGATTCCACTGTCCAGGAATAAGGAATAAAGGATACCTTCTTTATTAATAGGCAGACTATATCGTGCTTCTTTCAGTGTAAAGAAACGATTCGACAAGAATCGATAATTGCTGGATCAGAATCAGAGTTTGTAAGCGGGGGACTTTTAGTAAATTGGCTTACGAAGAAGCATTTGAAGTCCGAATAAACGATTTCGTAATAACATATTGTAAAACATTGTATTTGCGACAATATTACACAAATCAGTAAAGTGCTGTGCGGTTTATTTGTTTTTTTTCTTTATTATTTTGAGTGTTTGTTGTGATAATTTTTTAATAAAACTAAAGGCTACATAGTTAATAAGATGATACAGTGCCATGCTTTTCTCAGCTGATATAATGTACATATGTAGGTAAACATAAATCCGTTTAAGCATAGGTGTGCCGACGGTGAAGAGTATATGTTTCATATTTCCTGTAAAATGTTTTACCTTAGTATAATGGAGTTTAGGGCAAGTAAAAGACAATTCAAGCAAGAATAATCACAGCGTTAATTTTGTAAGCACACTGATGCGAAATTAACGAAGGTTTTCGGTTATTTTTTATAAATATGTATGCGGAAGAGTTATACAACTTACTTTCAAGAAAATTGAAAAAAATATATACTTCCATAAGAACAGACAATGTGAAGATTTTTTTGTTTCCAATACCAGGTCAAAAATAATACTCTAAGAATAGAACGAAATAAATTGATGTAGGTGCGTGACAAAACCTTTTGTTTCCAGGTAACTTTTTTATCATTTCCTTTGGACGAGTTATTGCTACCGGGTGAGCAGCATTGTTCTTTTAGACATTTTTTAATCTTTTACTCATCACTTAGTCACCTCGATGTATAATATGTATATGGACGGTGCAGAAGATTGATAACAGGGAGAGGTAATATGTATAAAAAAAAGAAATGTTTCAGTTTACATTGATATATATTAAATCATCATCATTAATGTAACTTAATGTTGAAAGGCGATATCCAGGTCGTTAGTGACAAAACATGTTGAAGTATACATCATTTGAATAATCCAAATGTATCATTTTAAAGGTGTTAACTGTCAAGTTTTTCTGGGCGGAAAGACTGGGAAGACGTTTTATTTATAACATAACTTAACTTAAAAATAATTAGATTTTTTTTCGTTGGGTATTATATATTAATAGTTTACAGTTGCCAAAATGCATTGTTAGTTATTTCAAAACTTCTGTCAAAATTATGGCGTCTAGACTAAAAAAATTGACATACATAATGTATTTATACCATCAGGCATATATTTCCTTTTTTTTAAGTGCATTTTATTCAGTAAGCCCAACTCATAAAACATTAGTTGCTGTTGCTATGTTTACATCAGATTTGAAGAAACACAAAAAAGCCTGAGGTACTAAATATTTTTTACATTTCCTTATTAACGGTTAAGCCTGCATATTATTTAGCTACTGAGAAAGTTTTTGAAACATGTGGATAAATAAAGACTACATATGTACATCCCATATCAACATAATATTTTTCACTGAGCTTTATTAATTTTAAAATAATATATCCTATGTAAAGTAATACATATATTCATACAAATAAATAATATGCTTTTTTGCTTCCGGCACTGTTATTTTATTCGAATTTTTTTGAATCCATATTATCGAGAATGATATTGATACGCCTAGAAACTCTACAACACAGGAACATTTATTTTTTTAATCGCGGAGCTTTTTTAATGCCCAATCAAGCCGCGACCACCAGCCACATTTAATACGGTTTCAAAAACATTAAATTTTTTTTTTTAAATTAAACTTCCACCCTAATATATTTATTACAAAGCAGGTTATAATATATACATGTACTTGTGCAACCAGCTTTAAAATCCGCATAAATATGATAATTCATTCGAACAAATTTCAAGATATGCAATTTTCATTAAATAAATTACGCCACAGTGAATCATTTCGCAGGTTAAATATATTATTTATAATGAATACTTATTATGTTCAGGTACCGGAAAATGGGTTTCGTGCCAGTGCAGTCTGTTTTGAAGGCTCAGGGATATGCGGTTTTTCAAAGGGTTCAACTAATTCAAATTGTTTTTCTCTTCTAGTTAATATTATTCTCTTCACTAAAGAGTTTTTAAATCATGTCAATTAGCACAAGATTAAGTTAGCCAATCCAAGTCTTGCAGTCCTAAATTTATTTGAACATTAACATTGATAAACACGGGTCTGGCATTACAGCATCGAAACAATTTTATTTCGGATCACCTTCATTTAACTATTAAAATATTGGCGACCTCTCAGAAGGCACTTCTTGTCACCTCTTGTTAGATTAGGTTAGGTTGAAAACCTAAAGGGGCCTAGTATTTTAGATGTTAAATAGACATGCAATTTCTGCAGACAAAATATAACAGATTAAAAGACTACTTAATATTAATCACAATTTGAAAAGAATTTTTAAAATAACGTATGATAAAACAACGGGTCAAAACCAAAGCTAACCTTCCCCGTTGAATTTTAATTCAAAACAGTTGTTTTAATGTAATAAATTTACTTTCGGAAGCTGTTTGGTTCTATTAATGACCACATTTGATGAATGATTGAACTATTTTTGCTTCACGTATAAACTAGGGCAGTGGTGGGGAATCTGCGGCTTTTTGACTTGTGCCATTTTTTTTTTAAAAATAAATCTGGATATTTTTTGATAAATACACAATTTTATAATGCAATATTCACTTTGATCAAAAAAATTGTCAAAAGGTATCAACGTTTTCTTTACTGCGGCCTTGAATGAATGTGGCATTTAGAAAGGAAAAGGTCCCCCAACTCTGAACTAGGGTATCCAACCCCGGACCCTTTTTGTGATCCCGGGATTGACAATCTTTCAATCCTCCTCTTTCAACATTCAACATAAAATCGTGTATAAATTGGGATTGAGAACATTTTTACTCGACGATTTTGAAATCCTGGGTTTTTTCAAACAATTTCATGTCGATTTAAAACCACATATTTTAAAATCCAAAATCGCAGAATTTCTCCCAAATCTCCCAAATTTGAATCGGATTTCCCAAAATTATCAACGTCATTGTCTGTAATTTTCTCAATTTTGATAGTACTAATACCGGGACAGAATTGGACGGGATCCCGGGATTTGATAAATGTATAAAAATCTACGTAAAGTTTTACTACATTATTTATTTTTTTGTGATTTTGAAGACGGCCATTCGTAGCAATTTGATATTCGATCTGTGGCGCCGTAGAGAAGGATTACACGCAATCATAAAAAAAAATATCATAAATCGCATAATTACGTATCGCTATTGATACACAGATAATTGGTTTCGCTGTGTTGTGTTATCGATAAGAGCACACCTGTCCAATTTGTTTAGCACGTCGTATCTCAAAAATGGAAATCAATTCTTGCATTTGGCGGTGAGGCCACGTTCGTTACGATATTTATTTTTTTAATATTACGTAGTCACTAGTCGCTACTACACGTAAAACACATGGTTAATTAATAGGTTTTTTGCAGAGTTGAAAATACCTACCGACGTCATAATATTTCTATAATAGTAAAATATATGGCTATCTTCAGTTAGCTGCTAAAAAGTCAAGCGGAATAATTGTTATACAATATAATTGAAACGCATTTATTGTTCGTACAACTCATCAATTTTATCAAACCATGAATCCGATACTCTTATTTATATATAAACAATATGGGTTTGTTAATAGGTAGAGATTGTGCATCGAACACTTAACCTTATCTCTTATTGCTTTGTATACAATTTCAAATGGTTCTAAAAAAAACTGGCATGGGAGGCTAGATTGAATATTTTAATGACAGTGGTCGGCAAACTTGTAAGTCAAGTGAGCCAAATATCAACTACATATACAACGATTGCAATTTATTTTGAGACATTTTTTTAAAACAAACTATATAGGTAGGTAAATTGTTATTAACTTGATTAGGGTACTCCTAATCTGGCTTTTGCTTAAAAAGTTCTCAATCTGATTGAGGTACGTTCCCTGAGATCGCCCCTTCCAACTCTAAGTTTTAAGACCGAAAACCGACTTATGCGCGTGGGACACGAAGTTTCAATCGCACAGTATGTGTTATTTTGTGGAAGAGCCAGACTTATGGGGACAAAGAACCGCATGCGGCTCGCGAGCCGTAGTTTGCCTACCACTGGTCTATGGCAAGGTTTTAAATCAGGGCTGTGGAGTCGCGTGAAAAAAAGACGACTCCGACTCCGAGGAAATTTTTCAATAATTTCATTTTAACTTATATATATCGACTGTGGAAAGGAAAAAGGACGTAACCCACAGTTTTTTCAAAACAGGTTTTTTTCGATAATCACAATGTATCAAACTTGATACACATTCTATCAAAAGGATGCAAACTGCAAATGCCGAATTAGTATCTGAATTTAGCTTTTCAGTTTGAAAAAGATGACCTTGTAAAAAATTAAAACCAAGAAAAAAGACTGAAATAATGGTTTTCCCTAGACGATTTCTTTAATAAATATATAGATTATATCAATTAAATACCAGTTTAGAAGTCTCCGTGCACTTCAAGGTTGTGTAAATTTATAATTTGCATATGGCCCTAAATCATCAAAACACGTTCTTTGCGGCTCCTGTAAAATTTGACATGTGTGGGTTACGTCCTTTTTTCTTTCCACAGTCGATATGTATACCATCAGATCATCTTTAGTCAGCGAAGCATGAAATGTTAAAACTTTTGAATATTTTGTTTAAATACACATCATTGAATATATTTTTCAAAAAAAAATTGAGCCGCTCATTTTTCACGACTCCGGCCAAAATACCGCGAATCCGCGACTCCGACTCCACAGCCCTGTTTTAAATCATCCATACTCAACTTGCGGCCTGTTCTATTTTTACGTGCAGCGTTTATTTGTATAAACCAGGCATGGGCAACCTTTCCTAGGTCTGGGGCCAAATTATCATTCTGTCTCCGAGTCAAGGGCCGGTCCAAATTACATTATAATAAACATAATAAAGTAATATTTAATTTAAAAAACACGTTGCTATTTCTTATATGGTGGTGGATCATAAACTAGTAGAGTGGAGCCACTGCAAGCGCCCGTGTCACCTCCATTATTTAATCCCTCACTGAAACTATTAATTTCTTTCTCTATTACTTCGCCGAGATGAATCAGGGCCGAACAAAATAGTTCGGAAGGGCAGTGGTTGTCCATATATGGTATAAACCAGTGATGCACAGCCTTTACCTTCTAGCGGGCCGCATAAAACAAATTATCGTGGCTTCGGGCCGCAAAGAAAAAAATGATTTAAAGTACGCTCAATCTTTTTTTATACAGAACATATGTACGTTCCATGTAAAACAACCTTAAAACCGTGTAAAAAAGATTGTGAAGTGAATTTAGATAAATGAGTAATATGTTCCATTATATTATTTTGACCGTGTTATTTCGAAAATAAATAAGCCATGCAAAAAAAGGATTATGAGTACTTGCTTATTAAAAATCGTTATATTTATGTTTCATTGCTATTTAATTCATAAGTGAATGCATTCTTGGTCTTAGTTAATTTTTAACTTTTTTTTTAATTTGACATAATATTTGTAAGCCTGTTTCTATGAACCGATTTACTCTCCTTCATTGAAAAAAAAGCTTTCTTGCAATTATTAAATAAATGTTTTACGTGAAAGAAATATGTTTGAGAAAAAGATTTAAGGGCCGCCACAAAATTCAAAAAGGGCCGCACGCGGGCCGCGCTTTGTGCATCACTGGTATAAACTAATCACCAGATACTTTTACAAACACCGACTATGTATTTTTCCAACCGTAACAAAAAAATAACAAAATGCTATGTATTGACATTTCTACAAAAAACAGTACAGTAGACTTGTCATTTTAATTATATTCAGTTTATTGTCACTTATTCGCATATTTGTTCTATACCCTTATCTGTAAATTTCTTTCAAATTTCAATTACCATTTGTTTGTTACACCCTTATTTGTTTTACTTGGTTTAGTATAAAAAGCCCTGTGTTAATGTATGTATCAACGTATATATTTTCTCATCCCTTGAAAATGCTCGTGATGAGCGAAACCAGTCATTCCTGTTCATGTTGAGTAAATGTGGAAACAAAATAGTGTTTTATTTTTTGAACTGGAAAGTATTTTTTAAGAAAAGGAGGGAAGGGGTAATTAGAATTTCGGAAACTAGTCTCTGAAAATGTGCCCAGTAATTTTGCTCACATTGCTCTCTCATCTTTGCACTTTTGTTAACTATCTTATTTTACAATAAAATTAAATATGCGAAAACGTATATAGAGAGCGGTTTACTGCTTCTCACCTTCATGATGTATTCAAGAGTGGCGTGTACTTACCAGGAACCTGATTTGACTAAAGTAGATACAAGTGTGTCTCAACATCAAAAATCAAATTCATTTTTGAATTAAGGAATAGTTTTGCGTACTTACAGTCAATAATAAATTATGTATTTTTGCGTACTTACTGTTATGTATATCTATTTGTTGTCCCTTGTAGCTTTTTGATCTTATATTAGACAAGGAGCACATGCATATCGACTGTGGAAAGGAAAAAGGACGTAACCCACAGTTTTTTCAAAACAGCTTTTTTCGATAGTCACAACGTGTCAAATTTGATACACGTTCTATCAAAAGGATGTAAACTGCAAATGTCGAACTAGCATCTAACTTAAGCTTTGAAGTTTGAAAAAAAGATTTTTCCTATACAATTTCCTTAATTAATATTAGATTATATCAACTAAACACCAGTTTAGAAATCTCCGTGCACTTCAAGGTTGTGTACATTTCATAATTTGCATATGGCCCAAAATCATCAATACACGTTTTTTGTGCCTTCTGTAAAATTTGCTATGTTGGGTTACGTCCTTTTTCCTTTCCAAATGGCTGTGGAGTCGTTTAAAAAAGACGACTCCGACTCGGATCTTAGCTTTCCACGATTTTACTTATTTTTTTAGGCTCAGTTTACAGTTGCATATAGTGACGACACTTTTGACCCTAGCGATTTGAATCACGGTTTTTATTCAAAATAACTCAAAGTTATTAGTTTTTTTCCACGACTCAAGACTCTACATCCCCGATATTTACGGCTTACTATTAATATTTTGCGGCCCACGTAATGTAAAAAAAAGAACATTGAGCCAATTTAAGAGTTGTCAACTGATTAAAAATAGCATAAAAGTAAATATTCATCAACAGTGACATTTTATTGTGATACGGACTATAAGAAATAGTACGGTAATCGTAATTATCTTTGGTTCACCAATACTTTCTAACTTACTTCAACTACATACTTCAAAAGATTAGATTTTTGGGAATGCTTGAAATAGCTAAGAATCCTTGTGCCACAATTTGACGGAAAATTAAAATAAGAATACCAGAAATTAATTAATAGCTGGCACAGTTACATCGTTCAACGACGTGGAAATAATTTATATTTTCCGTCCACCCTTACTTAGATAATAAACTCTATACGTCGACTAGTACGATCTTCTACATGCTTCTAACGGTTCCAAATTCCATAACATCAGCTTCATTTAAATTGCGAGGCAAGCGAGTGGCTAACCGCTTTTCTTCAAACCCTCCATTCCATGTCATCATATTATTCATACCCAAAACCATTTGAAAATGGTTGTTTCAGCGGCTGTCGAATAACTACTCCGTATGAATTACTTAAACGAAATAGTTTATTATTAATTTAATTTTGGATAAATATGAATCATTTTGTATTCAAACGATAGTTGATCAATATAAAAAAAACTTTAACGATTTATTCACTTTTAACTGTCTATAATTGCGAAGTTAAGGTAAACGATAAAAATGGTTACAATGATTTTCCTTGGTGACTGACCAAAATAGAATCTACAAAATAAGCACTGCCGCGGTGAAATATATCAAATGTTTTTGTACTATTTTCAATGATTAAAATAATGAATAAAATTCTATGTATTGTGGGCACACGTCAAACAACAAGGCATGTCGAATTATTCCTCTGAGTGTTTCGGCCGCAGCCTGCGCCGTTGCGGCGTCGGCCGTGGAAGGATGTGGCCTTCGAGCGGCGAATCAGCGAGGTCGACTATCGCTCAACTCAACAGTGTTGCCGAATCGTGGAAAATTTCTGCCCGACTGGAAACTGTATTTTATTCGCGGCACACGAAAATTGATCTGAATCTGTAACGTTGCGTATCTCACAATTGTCTAACTCGATCTTGTCAACTGGTCTGCGCACAACATTCAAATTTAGGCGAATTCTCTAAAAACCGCGGATCGTTTAAGTACAAATCAGAACCGGTTTCTTTCAATGAAGAAGCATTTTTCATTAATGTCATAATAACATGAAATAAAATAAAGCACAATTGTAGACTAAATACGTAAAGATGTGCTGCAATTTTTATATAAAAAAATATATTTACACCAAGTATTGCCAGTAAGCCAAATGATATAATGTGATTATCTCATATTTGAAAGCGGGATTATTTGTAACAGGTCAATATGAACAACTTAGCTAAGATGAGCTCTGTTTGTGGTATTTTCTTATTAATCAACTTAACATTCTTATCCGACGAAGAGAAGAGAACTAACTACGCCAAAAATGTATTTGTTTTGCGCATTTGCTACATTCAGTTTCAGATTTGCGGACGAGGATATCTCAACTGACAATCTAACATAATTTAAAAAGATTACTTTTATTTTACCTGCATTGCATGTATACATGTCTGTTCAAATTATCACTATGCTGTGACGTCTAGGATATTCATTTTATTGGCTCTTTATTAAATAAGTATTATGCAGCGTTAAAAAATATATGATAGCAAACGTATTTTTTTTATTATTTATTTATTATTTATTGAAATACTAAGCGAAGTAAAAAGTTTTTCATTTCTGCAGTAATATCGTTTTTTGTGTCTCCTATCAAATTTCAAGATAAGTGTTCTTGCAATATTGGCGAAGATATGTAGAACAAACAAACATTCTAAAGTGACGAATCCTGGCAAAATAATCATGGGTTGAAACATTGAACCATTATGGTAGAAGCATGTCAGCTTTCACCATACTCTGTTTCTTTCATTAAATATGGCATCAGAAAACTGTCCTTTATAATATGTCATGCTTGATATGCCAAGTCATTAGTTACACGGCATAGATACTTTAATTTAATGTGAGAGAAAATTAAAAATAATACTCAGTAATTCAAGTTAATAACAAGTCCTTTAAGCAAGGACGATACTGGCACAAAAATTTGGCATACTTATTCAACTGAGGTTGTAATCTGAAAATACCACTACGAGTGAAAAAAAATAGAGATCTTAATCAAATATGGGATAAATAAATCGTTATGACACATTATACCATCATGAATAAATGAATGTATCTATTTATCAATACATATTGTATGAATGTATTCAGCCCGAGGAAACCATACTATCCCGGTTCCACTTTTATACATATCACCCGACAAGATTAATTAATTCTATATCTCCGATCGAAATGACCGAACAGACCAAATTTTTTCACACTCGAGCGAAACATACGAGAGAAATTTAAGTTAAATCCTGACGATAAATGGATGAAAACTGGTAGGTAAATTTGCCACTCATTTTTCGGGCATCACCGGCTCGGCTCATCTTCATGCTGATTTCATGCCGGGCCGGAAAATTAAAGCCACGAGGGAAATTATCGAGATGTTGTCTGTATAGGCAACACAGCAGTTTGGCGCCACGGCAATCGCAAAACCACAAAACTACTTGCCGACTGCTCGGGTAAGATTTTCGTACGCGTCTGTGTTTGCCAATGCATGGCCTGCAAAACGTCACGTGGCGTCTTTCATAACAATCAGCGGCAGTGAGATTCGGCCGTGCACTGACGAAACGGCGACTGTTGAGCATCAACATCAATTTAATGAAGTGTTGCAATGAAAATCTACTATACCGAGTTTCTAATGTCATTTATATGTTCAGAAAACGTATAAAAATTTCTATCAACATTTAGTAGATCACGTATCTTTTCAATGGATTCGGGAGTCAGGTACTTCGTGGAAATTCATTCAATTTAAAAATCAAATCAATAAAATTGTTATTCCACGTATTGTGCGATTAAATATGACACGTGTTTTGCTTCTTTAAAAGACATATGTACTTAGACTAAATGTATTGCTTAGAATCATAACTCACATTTTGCACTTTTGAGTTAAGTGTGCCAAATGAACATAAATACATGTATTTAAAAATAGTTGTGTTTTAAAAAATAAACAATATTAAAACCACTCCCAAAGATCATCATCGGTCTTAAGCTCACATTTTAAAGTGAATAAAATGAGATGTTAAAATGAACCAATCGGCGATCTGTATGTTTCATAGTTTAATAGTATATTTTGCATTTTAAATAGTCTTACTTTTCACCCGGCATAAATATTTATAGAATGAATTGTTATTTTTTAAAAAAAACTACAAAAAATAGTGCTACTACAGTTTTTTACGATTTTCTCATAACTCGATTTTCGCTAAGCTACTCAAATGTAGACAGTAGAAAGCATCAATTTTATTTTTAAAATCTATATCGTTGAAAAAAACGAACCATACATAGAATTACGTAGGCAGCCAATAAGAACTGCACTGAAAAACAATTAAAGATTCAAGTGAAGTGTGGGTTAAAAACAAACAATTAAATAAATGAAGAGGAAGATGTAGTGTAACATATTAAACAGATCATCTAATAGAAAATATTTTTTAAAAAGATGAACAAGGCTCATAGCAATAGTCAGGGTAGTAAGTTGCATTGATGTATTGATACTACAGACACCCTTGTTTTCCTCCGATAATAAATTAATTGATCGATTGTATAAATATCTCCTTACTGGGATTTGACTCCGCGACCGAATACCTACCTCTAAGTTGGATGTGAATCCGTAAACTTACTGAAAAAAACATATTAAAAATAATAAGAATTACCAATCAACCAGAGATAAAATACTTAGTCAGCTTTAAGGACCAGCCATGAACAAAAATATAATTTATGATATCTCATTTCATCACAAGTTATCTTTCATTATCGATAGCGAATGACAAAGTGTTGGATAACGTAAAGATGGTGCAACTTACTACTTCTTAATCTACTTCCGTTGTATGAAACACATGCGTGGATAAGATATTCATCATTTGCAGATAATTTAATAAAATTGATCAGTTTTGCTAATTCTAAATTTTTAAAAAAAATAAACAAGTGTTAATATAAAGCCTGCGAGGATACTTTAACGAATTAAGCAACAGCTATAAAAATATATTTTTAAGTGAAACCATTTTCTTGTTTTTATGACATATTTGTTGACAATTAAATATACATTTTGGAATCAAAACCCAAAGAGAAATTACATCACATACAGCCATGTCCATGACTTCAACTTTAAATTGAAAAAAATCAAAATTTGATAACAAACTTTCCGAGACTTAGACCTAGACCAACCTCATCGCACGGCCTCTCTAAAAACACTATAAAATAGAAACGACTAAGTAATATTCATTTGTTATCACGATTAATTTTCCAAATATCGTGTTTCAAGAATATGTATGTTTACTATCTACTATGTTTTTGTTTTCCTTTTAATTTATCTGCCATTCCTGTTATATGCGTAAAACATAATACTAAACGATAATTAAGGTTACTATCTAAGCTTAGTAAATGTTATGAAATCAAATATCTTGTCACAAACTCAATAGGGCCAGGTCGTAAAAAATGCACAGAAATGTTAAAAAAAAACATTGGTATTAGGAGCCCCTGGAATGCGTAATACAAATAATTAACATGAATCGAAATAATCACCGATATATTATTTATTAAAAAAACAATACGACCTGGAAAACAAGAATTTCATTTTAATTCAAATTACTTACGATGTTTCATACTAGCTGTAAGCCCGTTGACCTCAACGGGAGAATTTTTGTTGCATTTTGAAGTAGTCAGAAAATTTACTGGCGTGAAAAATAAATTACAACCTTATATATTGAATAAGCCATAAATTCTGACTGTAAAAGAAATAGATCTCGGGGCATATATCGACAGCCCCGCCCTGCAGTATTTAAATTGTAAATTATTTAATTTTTGGAATAATGTTTAAGTTTGCTAACAATCATTTTTCGTAGTGGCAGAAATCGACCTCGGCGCATATATCGACAGCCCTGCAGTATTTAAATTGTAAATTATAAAATTTTTGGAATAATGTTCATGTTTGCTAACAATCATTTTTCGTAGTAGCAGAAATAGACCTCGTAAATTATTTATTTTTTGGAATAATGTTTAGGTTTGCTAGCAATTATTTTTCGTAGTGGCAGAAATAGACCTCGTAAGTTACTTAATTTTTGGAAGGTGAGGGTGAGGTTGGGGTGGTAAGGCTGGGGAGGGTGAGGGGCAGGGGGAGAGGAAATCGAGGACAATCATACAGACGGCCGGACGCACATTATCGACTATTAATATATATATAATCTAATTTTATAGCCTGACAGTATCCACTTTGCCTCAGAGGTAGCGTGTTTCGCTCATAATCCAAAATAATTGGATCGATCCTCGACTGGGGCGCTTTTTTGTATGAGAATTCAAATTTTCAGCGATTTTTCACGACACAAAATTTGTTTCTACAGACAAGTGTATTGGAAAAATATGTCTTTAGTATGAATAAAAATGGCGACAGCGGGTCTGGGGAGGGGGAAGAGGAGGGGGAGGGGAAATCGGGGACAATCATACAGACGGACGGACGGACATTATCGACTATTAATATATAGATTTTTGGATTGTACAAAAAATCCATTAATAATAATGTTTTGGGAATATGTATATTCACTCAATCAATGATACTAACACCTAGCTAAGATGTCACATAATTTGATAACATTGATTTTATTTTATGTTAATCTGAATATTTAAAGATAAAGCTGAGTGACGATTTAAATTGAATAACGATGTATTGATTGTTATTAATAAAATATTGTTAAATGTAAACGTGTAAACTGACCTAGCATTATTAAAATTTATTAAGAATGTTCCAAAAATCTTTACTTGAGTTTCAGTATTTTATAACATGTTAAGGAAATCTAAATATTTTTTTCATTATGCATAAAAAATGTATACAAATATTTGAGTTATTTTTTAACTTTTAATCCCAGTATCCTACATAGTTTTTAATATTGATAATTAGATAGGAAACATTTGACAAGAAATGACTTAGAATTAGTAAATAAAAGTAGAAAAAGAGTATGCAAAAACTTTATAATTTGGATTGGACACACTAAGATTTTATTGTTTTTTGTAAACAGTTTTCTGTTGATAATATTTTAGGTTCAGTGGATGATAGTGTGGAAATAAACATAAAGCTTTCTTAGATCTCTACTCATTAAGGCAGTGCTGCTCAACTTTTGGTCCATGGAAAGGTACCGGTCAACAGGGCAGAGACAGCTAAGACTACTAGTGATAAGACTGACAAGTAAATGTACAGTTTAAAATATGAATCATAGTTACTACAGGTGTTGGTTCACTTCTTTCCTTCGATATTTACAATTAAACATGATAAAGACTGAATAAATTGAGGGGGGGGATTCCTAGATCTGTATGAGTTTCCACTGAAAACTTGGCAGGTGTGATAAAATGTTACAAATCGCACATTTAAATAAAAGCGTCGGTAAGTATACTGGCAGAAAGCCTTATGCCAGAAAACCTTGATTCAATATAATCGTCATTTAGGATAATCAAAAAATGAACGTCCTTTTTTTACACACTATAACCTTTAACTCGTCATTATAGCCACTTCATGGTATTCGATAATGATTTATGAATTCGGTCCAAGTATTTAAAAGAGTTTTGTTAGTAATGGTTTGTATACCACGTATAAATAATTTCAGATATAAATATATATCAATACATTTAATATATTATTTATGTTTATGAATTATTTACATACAATTTTAAAATACCAAAACAATATTGAAAATACATAAACAAAGCAACTAAAATAAATACATGTACATAAAAAAAATATTTAAACTAAGCATAGAGCATGGATTCTTCAATTATATTTTAAGATTTGCGATTTTGATAATCCTTTGATCGGACACCATTTTGATTTCAGCATAAACTAATAGCGCTGCTGAAAATAACCATATACAAAATATATTGTTATATATTTGTAACATTCATTTTTAAAAATATATTATATTCTAATTTTAGCAAGTATTCGCATATTTGATGATTTCAATAAAAAAATAGTACCTATTGAATTTTAGCATTTATCGCAAAGTGCTTAAAATACTGGCCACTAGTCATAGGTCATGGAATAACGTCTCTTCTTATGATATACGTAAAACTATCGGTATATTCCTAATAAGTGCAAGCCAAACATGTTACTTTACACGTCTAACAAATTGAATACGTTTTATTATTTATCAAAGGTACACTTATAGACCATAGATAAGAGCATTAGTAATGCTGCATTACCATTATAACACGGTGATTAGAGATATTTGACTGCTCAAATGATGTTTGCTTCGTCATTATATCAAAGTTTATCTAGCCTCTCTAATAGGATAGTTACTCTATACCAAAATTGCACGTTTTCAATTGAATTTGATTTCAAATTGAGTGCATTTTAAAATGATAATATTGAATCGAGTTAAGTAAACAAGCGTGTGGTTTTCCATAATGGGCCTATTATCGTGGCACATGTGGAAAGCTTGTCAGTTATAACAGCGGTTCACAATCTTTTTAAAATGATATTGACATTGTTGGTACTCAAACCCGATATACAAATTAAAAGATCCAAGCTTTTCCACTTTCCCTTTAGGAACCAAGTGAAGAGCATATATATATATATTTTTAAATATACGTCTGGGTTTTTACCGTCCATCAAAGAGCAAAAAACGTGTTTTTCTCTTGGTTCTTTAAAGGCCGGCAACATATCGGAAGTATTTTGTATCACCGTAGGAGAAGTGTTAAATAAAGTCTGTTTCGTGTGAAGACTTATATTGAGGAGCTTGGGATCAAAAATGACCACATTAACCCTCCAAGGACGAGCGTCAGCATATGGTCACAGTAAACACCGTTGTCTATTGATCCCACTATTCATCCTTTTTCTATCTGAATATCGTTGCTTTTGCTCATATTTGGTTAAGAAGGGTGCAGACTACAGTTAGTCATCAGCCGTGGGGACAGAAACGGCCTCCAAAAGCACATGTGATTTTTTGAATTTCCGTTTTGTTTAATTTACTTTTTGAAAATGTTAGTTATTTTTTTCTAAAAACATCAAATTATTTACAGTTATTTTCCTAATATATTTGTATTTAAATTATGTTGATCCAAAGAGGTCAAATCGTAAATATTAAAAAAAAAAAAACACGTTTAGCTATATTTCAACCCCGAATGTTTGCGAGCCCATACGGTCATTTTTGTCCTTACTACTGTCCGTACTCAATATTACACGGTAATAAAAGTATGAGCATGACTATATAGTCATGCGGGGTTTCTATACAACGACTTTGCATTTTTTTTTTCAAATTTTGGATAGGAATAAAAGTTATCCGTGACTTCAATATGGCTTAGAAAATATTTTTTTTATCGGAAAAAAGCTCTCGTCTCTGGAGGGTTTTAATTAACTATTTCATGAACAAAAAAAAAACGTTTCTTAAAAAACCTTATCCCCCGCAAAAAAAATAATGTAACTGTTTAATTTGACGTATTTGTTCATATTTATTCTATGACAATCGAGAATTCTGTAATTACGCATTAATTTTAGCAATATCATGAAATGATATCGCTAAAATTAATATGTTCTAATTAATATATTATAAAATTAATATTGCTAAAATTAATATTATATTATAAAATTATAAATATCATGATATGTACATATCTGATTAAATTTGATCTCAAAACACTCGAATGTGATCCGAATTGATTCTTAACTGGATGGCTACTAGGGCATCTAATCCCGGGATCCGGGATCCCGTTCAATTTTCTGATCCCGAAATGCCGGGATTGAGATGGCCGCGATCCCGGGATTTCGGGATTGAGAAATTTTGAGGAAATTCTCGAAATTTACACGAAATTGGCAAATCGGAGATTTCAAATTCCTCGGTGAGCTAAAAAAAAAAACGAGTTTCCGTGAGATTCTGGGAAAAAGTATACCAAATTGAGGATTTCAAATTCCTCGGTGAGAAAATCTCAATCCCGGGATTCAAAATAAATCAATCCCGAAATCCCGGGATTGGAAAAAGGCTCCGGGATTGGATACCCTAATGGCTACCACAGACGAAATATCTTGTCAAATATTTTTTGCTGAACACGCCAGAGACGAGCTATCTCGTTAATTATAATTAATTACCACCGTAGGGGAAGTGTTAATGCGTTTTTCGTATAAAACACCAACGAATAACGACGAGTATGTAGATTGATATTCAACTGAAAATGCTCGAGCCACGGGTTGTTTGGCACTGCTTTTAAAACATATTTTAAATTGAATTCACTGTGATATCGCCAAAATATGTGAAATAAAATAAGTAGTCGGAGAAATATATAGTTAGAAATTTTATTGCAGACGTTACAATCGTTTTTTTGCTACATACACAATTGGCAAAATATGCCATTTGAGTCAGCTTGATTTAATTTTGTATTACGATCAGCTGTCAGGAAACCTTGCTCCGATAAATAAGTCACAGCTAATGTGTGAGTAGATACCACGAATCAGAATTTCTTACAGTATTTGATAAGAGAAATAAGTAAAATAACGTTAATTAATGGGACAAGCCGCAAATTACCGACAACTCCGATCACATTTCGACCGGAACCGAATACCTGTAATATGGACAGTCTTGAACTTGACTTATTGCTTAAATAGTGTATATCCTTATTAAACCACATTTAAAGTACACGATATTATTAAATTATAGTCAAAACCACAATCTTATCCTCGAAAATTACTATATGTACACTATATAGATGTAAGACATCCTAGGTATTTAAGGTAATTAATATATTTAATAACAGAAACAGGTATGTTTTTGGCAAGCGCTTTAAACTAATATGAACATACGTGGTTATGTTAACTATGTGTATCTTAAAATCTGTTTCCACCGGATAAACAACGAGGTAGCAATATCATTATAGTCATTAAAATAAGTAATCAACGAGTACGTGGTTACCGATGTTTTTTGATTTATGATAAAAATCAAAACTATTTAGAGGGAACGGAGTTCCTTCTTAATGATTTATTTAATCAAGCCACACCGAACTGCAGGATTTGAGCACAACATTTTTCGGGTTTTATAAGATGTGCTATATGAGGAGCTTGGGCTCAAAAATGATCACATCCACGTTTTCCTGAACAGAGAAAAACATTTCATTCATTTCTCCTCGCGCAGATCTTGTGTGACTTAATTTTTTTCGACAATAGCGGGCTTTATTATACACATGAGATTTAACGTGCGATCAAGTGGTTGTGTATCCCTTACGCTAGTGCAGGGTTTCCTAATCTATGTTCCGCGGAACACTGGTGTTCCACGGAACCTGAATAGGTGTTCCGCGAACACCTACATAACTTGAAAACAGCTCTTTTGCAATATTTTTCGATAACTATAGTAAGGATGGTTCCGGGGTTCAGAATCCATTTTATGTGACCGCTAAGCTAGCAGGCTTAAAAGCTCACGACGATTAAAAAGTGCAATTGATATAATCAGTGATTCTGATTTGAAGAGTCCTCCAAAGTGTTTTGATAACATATTTGCTTGATTTTATTAGGAATTACCCAACCTAAGAGAAGCAAAGTGTTCCGTTAAAATTTACAGATTTTATAAGTGTTCCATTGCAGAAATAGTTTGGGAAGCCCTGCGCTAGAGCTTCCTAAATTGGGGGCTGCCGCAGAACATGTTTTGTATTTTGTGGTATGTTTTTTTTGGGAAGCACTGCCTTACGCTATGCTTTAAAACCGTGTGTAAACGACAAACATGAGTAAGAAGTATTCGTATTTAAGCAAGCATTTGCGAAAGTAGTTGTCTGAGGATGCCTCTGAAAGAGGCAAAAAACGTGTCACATTTTGTTACGCAATACGTGGAATAATATAAGTTATTTTATTTTATATTAAAATGAACTTCCACAAAGTTACCACCGAATCCATCGAAAGTATTGACATGAGTAAGAGTTCTCTTTCGTTTTACATAACAAACACTATCCAATGTGCTTTGAAAGAAGAAAAAACACTGTTCCTTTACACACATTTTCACCTGTCGTATTGAAGCATACACTTTTTTCAAACGTAAGTAAAGGCTTCTGTTTGTAAAGCCGGCTAATGCTGAAAAAGTCGTATCTGTTGACGATCGCTGATTTTTTTCTTCTCCACGTTGTGCGTAAAAACAGAACTAGCTACCTACAATAAATAAACAATTGTGAACATGTTATTGTTTTTTTCTCATAGAGCCAACATCATACAAACAGATCATAGGCAACTAGAGAAAACAGAATCACGGATCGTACGCGCTCGAAGCGGTAAAGCGCGTTCGCGCATGCGCAGTCCGGGCAAGGTTGGTAGCGCCGACACCAAGCGTCAAGGTCACTCCTTTCTACCGCCCAAATTGCATATAGTTTTACCAAAATATACCTACGAGCCATTTTAATTTTACGTTTTTAATGTTGTTGTTATGATTTGAATTCGCGATTCATTTTTGCATGTAGAACTCAAAGGGCTCAATTATAATATATGTACATACCATTATCAACAAACCTATCTAAATACCATACTATGCAAAATATCGACATATATACTAATTCAAACTCATGATAAAAAGTCAAGGATGTCTAGAATGTAAAAATACGCATGATTTATTGACTCACAACCGATCCGGATCATAGTAAAAATTGAACTATTGAAATACATTGAACAACTCAAAATAAAAGACTTATAGGCAGGGGTGGGCTGGAGTGGGCTCACAGGGGCTCGCACGAGCCCCTTGTTAAATACGACATAGGCCGGTGAGCCCCTTGTTAAATTAAGAAAATCAATATTCTCATATCCATGCGTTATATAATGTGTAAAAATGCATTCTAATTAAATTAAAGATCGCAGCGATGAACATTTATTTGGCGCGTCTGACACATTTGATGTACGATGGCTTAAGTTTACATGTTACAACGTTTGAAAAATTGAATAGGAGCTGAAAGAAAAGAAACAATTTCAATTGTATAAGAACGATGCAAACATCTATTCTTAACCTCAGAAAATCGCGAACAGCTTTGAAATGAAACGAGTACCTTGTTAACGTACTGCAGCCCACCGCTGCTTATAGGTATTATAAAAATGGTGTTTCAAGAAATATCATATCACAAGATCACCAATGTTATGATTGAAGTGGAAATGAAAAAAGACGTCTTAAATCACCACTGCAAAATTGCACATTTAGTGAACATTCAAATATATGCAACGGATTATAAAAAACATTATAATATTAGTGTTTAAATTTAGTAATTGATTGACTCATTTCGGTGTTTGGTAGATTCATTCCATCCTTCTAAACAGAAAAAAAATCTCGAGATTCGCTCGGAAATTTCCTCCCATCAGTAAAACTAGCTTGAAGATGATGTCATGGAACTCGAAACACACTGCTCGAAATAAGTTGGTATACATATAGTAAATACTCACCAAGCAAAAATCCTTTGCATTGCATGCATTTTTATTAATTAACAGTCAAGAAAAAGGTGAGTCAAATGTTTATAAATAATAAATATTATAAAAATACTCCCACATAGGTATTATAATAGATCACGTATGTCTGATGTGTTATTAATTAATTATTATTCATTTTGCATTATTGCCATATTATATTTTATACAAACAAAAATATGTATGTTCGTATTATAATATAACCAGTATGTAGTAGTAAATAGACTAACGACATAAACCTAACCTTACTTAACGTACTGAATCGTGCGGCTTCAAATAATGTTTAGAATAAATTGTGATGTGATATGACGTCACAGCGGGATAATGTCGCGCTGAACTGGTAGTCGTCAACATTATTTTTTTATATATATTATAATTTTCAAACTAATGAAGGTCAATCATACAGTGAAAAGGACAATTAAAGTGGCTTTACGTTAAATTTGAAAAAGTTACCTTTGTTCTTTTAATTCTCCTTCTTTTATTGATAAAAAATAATTATTCATGTAACAGTATTACGTAACAAAGCAGCGTTGAAATGAGCAAATAAGATGTTAAGTTTCAACATAATGATACAGTGACTAATGGTAGCCGTGTTAACTTTTTTCCGGAAGCACAAAATTTGTCAGAAATGTCGTTCTGCCAAGGTTTACCTGCGGCCGATAGTATAATATAATAGGTACGAGCGATATACCAGCGATATACTTTATGCAAGTGGCATAAGGTAAACGGCTATTTTACTAATAAACATAAAGGTACGCGACATTGATGTTAACATATCGAATTTTCAAACAAAGTTGAAAATAATATAGTACAACTATCAAAATTAAAATCAAGACCAAACCTAATTGAATCAAGCAGGCGTGTAAAAAACTTCCAGTAAACGTGATTTGCTCCATGTTTTTACCTACGTATTCTTAGTAAATACGTGTAGCTCACTATTTTTTTATGGGGAATTGGCCTTATGTATCTGTACATATTTGTTTTAAAATATGTCCAGTCAACAATTTAGCAAAGCTTGTGTGTCATTAATGCACCTATCGTACGTCGTTTAGAAAATTAAAACAACTAAGTATAATTTATAATTAAATGCATGGAAATTTAGCCTATTCCAAAACGCTGAAATTAGATTAATTTACAAAGGAAAAGTGACGTAACCCTCAGTTTTTTCAATAATCACAATGTATACAACTTGATACAAGTACTATCAAAATGATGTAAGCTGAAAATGCCTAATTAGTTTCTAAATTTAGCTTTAAAGTTTGAAAAAATTAGGGTCTGTCAAAATTGCTATTAGGAAAAAATACTTAAAAAAAGGTTTTTTTTTAAAAAAAAATATCAGATAAAATCAATTCAAAACCAGTTTATCAGTCTCCAAGTACTTCAAGGTTATGTATATTTTATAAATTGCCTTTGGCCAAAGATCATCTAAAAACGTTTTCGTGTCTCCTGTAAAATTTGGTATGTGTGGGTTACGGTTACGTCCTTTTTCCTTTCCACAGTTGATATGTACATTCTACATTAAAAGAATTGCAATTTGTTTACAATATTTTTTAAATCATGTCTGTATACAATGTGGAGCATATGGACTCCTAAATTAGGAGTCCTAATGATTTTTATCTCAACAGAAGTGTTTCTACGAGAACTGCTTGTTACTCAGTTGCTCAACCTCTCATATTTCAAAGAGTCACAATTAGTGGTTAGCTAATCGCACTCGATAGTTATAATTTAAGAAAGAGTGGATGGAGGGAATTCAAGATATCACATAAATCCATGCCTTTGGACAGAAATCCACAAATCAATTTATAAAACTGTCCGTACTGGGATTCGGGCCCGAGGTTTACGCCACCGAAGCCATCGACGTTGACCACTCGACCACGCAACCGGAAATATAAATAGATGCACGTAAAGCATCTTCATCATCCGTGGCAACATTATTGTCATTATTAACATTATGTCCAGACTTGGTCTGTAAGGACTCGATATGTATTGGGATTCGGGATTACAAAACCGGAATTACCGAAACTGGGATCCTGGTATTCATAATTCATAGGTGAATTTCATATTTTTTTTATCCATGTCCGTTCCCAATGTAGACCATATGGCGGTATGGAGATATCTCAACATTACATTTTCTACGAGAACTGTTTGTTAGTCGCTCAACCTCATTTTCCAAAGAGAGTAGTAGAGATATAAGGACTAATGGTTAACTAATCGCTTTCGCTACGCTCATTTATTGAAGTTTCGGAAGGGTGGGAGGGAATTTTTAGACATCACAAACACCCATGCTTTTGAACAGAAGTCGATAAATCGATCGAAAAAATGCTGTTCGTACTGGGACTTGAGACCGTGAGATCCAGCACGGAAACCAACAATGCTAACCGCTGCCCCATAGGACCCGACAAACGATTATGAAAATGCAAAAATATCAGTATTTTCGTATTAAATTAACCAAAGCCGAATATTGAACGTAGAGAAACCATCACATATTTTCATTGAAAAGTTCTAGAACTGATCAGTCATTTGATGATATTTTAATAAACCGGAAGTTATTCATGAAAATCCTTTATGATCAAGGTAATTTTATAAAAAAAAATGTAGAAATACCGATTTTGGTTTACTCGTTCGGTATTGCGATACCAACTGGTCGCGTTTCGTTTCTATATATATATTTTATGAATACCGGTATTGATATATTATTCTGTATTGCAATCCCTAATTTCATTGACAGTCACTGATTGAAGTCAGCGTGTGCGTAAATATAGTAGGGCTCCCAATCCGATAATAGGAATCCTGATAAATTTCGGGATCCCGTTATCCCGAGATATTCTCAATACCGATCCAGAGATTTCGGGATTAACTATAACATCTAAAAAACAAATATTGTAATTCTAAATTTACTATTGTAACAGTTGTACACATAGAAGACATTTGTTTCCATAATTTTACACAAAATTCAAATATGTACAGTCAATTATTTTATGGGATGGATCAGTAGTATGCGTTAATTGATTGCTTCTGTTATTCAATTTACGATTGATTTTATTGTTAAATAATTAAAACTCCACATATCTATGTTTTTTTCTCCGCATTCGTAAATGGTTGTCTGATCCTTGATAAATTAAGAAAAACAATTGAACGCCCATTTTTTTTTTATCTAATTGTAGCACGTAGAAGACACGGGAATCTTAAACATTGGTGTTTGTGATATAAAACTTAAACATCTTCTCCTCAAATTGATATCGGAAAAATGTGACTTAAAACTATCTTGGCCGTTAGCTGTATTGCCAGATTTGTATTAAAATAAGGGATACATAAACAAAATGAAAACACGAAACTATAGTAAATGATGCATCCCGGGATCCCACACAGCTCTAATATTATTTAAAATAAATAAAATTTGATCAGTATATATATATATATATATCTGCAATTTCTTTAGATGGTTTAAATGTATTATGAAATATAAGGCTGAAGCATTTTGAAATTTCTCGTAAAATATATTTATTTTGAGCGAACAATAAAAGAGACCTGGCCGTTTTTGGTACACAGTCTAAAAAATATGCCAATGTTTGACAGATATGGCTTCCAGATGTTTTTAGATGTTCAACGCAACATTTTTTGTGAACGATGCTTTTGTCAGTTATCCTTCATATCACACGTGCATATTTATCCCCTTTACCTTTTATTGTGAACAGTTTTGAAAACGACAGTTCCTTATATTAATTAACTGACAATTTTCTGAGATATGTAGATATTATTTGCGATTTTGTTGTTAAAATGAATTGTACAAGGTTGATAAAAAGAAAACCGCGAATTGCTGAGATTAAGCGAGCCCCTTGTTATCGTATTGGCAGGCGACCGCTGACTCTAACCAAGTATGTGCTTAAATTTTGACAGTTCCTATAAGCAATCGTTATACAGGTAGGTACAACGAGTAAGAAAATGGGTTTGTGTTATTCATAAAAAAACACAAATAAAACTATTAAGAGAACACAATGAATATAAATCTCATATAAAAAATACACACACGCACAAATAAATGTAATAAATTGTCATGTTACGAAGGGATTTGACAGTTCTAACACATCCATGGTTAATTCTCATCGAAATTTTACATGAAATATAACTAGATCTATTTATGGTAGCTACATAATCCAATAGATAAGAAGATTATGGTGGCCTTTAAAATTTGTAATAATCGTATACTATATTATTATATTTACATGTTAAAAATAACGAGTAAACAATCACGGCCAATGTAAACATGATAAGCTGCTGTCAATAATGGCGACTTTTATCGGTTTATTATCACTTTATAATCAGAATAATACTCTATCTAGAACACTAGTGGGAAGATTAATCAAAAGGACTTCCACTGTGGCAGAATAAAACAATAATGCCAATATGTTAAAGTAATTACGCAAGAAATTCTTAAAAAGTAATAAACTATGCGACGCGAACTATGTCTAGCAGCAAAATTGAAGGTTGACAGTCTGTAGTTTTCAATGTGATCTAACCTAACTTTACTCTACGTATTTAATAAGAATTAAGCTCCAAACTTGTATGATTTGAATGTTTAAATTGTACTCACCCATCAAAAAAATCAGCATAATATTTGCTACGAATTTGTGCAAATTTTTCAATTGCAAGACTTTGACGAGAAATATTTTCAAGGTCTCGCAATAAACAATGAGTCAAAACACTACACAAAATAATCAATCACGTATTTGCGGACGACACTTTTTCCTGGTAGAAATAGTTCAATTGCAAAACGAAGGTTCACTAATATTATTAATAACAGTCACAAATTCGCATCAAAATACGATGACAAGTCCTCAGCAAAGACGTCACTGATTTTTGTTTTCAACATGGCCACTCAATAAAATACAATGCGCATGTATTGAATTGACTATTTTTTTTGAAAGTGACTCCTGAATATTTAATATTTTTTTGTGAGTGATTCATGATTGATTGCAAATCTACCGGTTCGATTCAATACTTATAATTATATAATTCTTGCTACTTATTTTTAATATAAAACTGTTATGACTCACTTAATACTGCAAGTAATTTATCCTGGAAGTATTTGTATTTATTCTAAGTTATTTATTTGATAAATAATTTTAAAACCATCCTTATATTCATCATCTTTTATAGATATTTTTTTTTAAGCCTTAACAAAACCAGAACGATATTTTTTTTATACTTGGCAACTATTATGACGAATATTTTTCTTTATACGCCTGACGTATTTTTGCCGCAATTTCAAATGTATCTACATAATTTATTATCAGAAATATTTGGTAAAATTCAAACCAACAGTATTTTAAATTTGCATTGCCAGACTTAAACACTTTCTTTTCCTAAGGGTAGACCTTTCGCCTTCAGTACAACCAAAGTTCAAAACAAATGGGTTAAAATACTGATAATTGTGAATTCTTTAATAAAATAAAAACAAACTATGTAAATACTTAACTGAATAATTATCTACTAAAATTTTGAAAACTTTCACTTTTATCTGTAATGTGGTTCTATAAAATTCTTGATTTTAAATTTTTTGTACCTACTTCATTATAAATATTGCTTGCTAATAAATTGGTGTTGAATGAATTTTAGATACAGATTCATAAAAACTACAAATTTTAACCTTTGCTTTTTCTTCTTTGATCATATTTACACCCTATGTGGAGCATATGGGCCATCCACGATTCCTTGTCTTCATGCCAGTTGCTTTGCATCCTCCCATGACATGCCAGTATCCAGTGGTGTGCTGCTAAAATTTCATCAACCGGCTCGCACCTTGGTGTTTAGAGATTTTCAAACAATTTTGAATGAACTAGATCAGGGGTGGGAAACCTTTTCTTCTCTAAAGGCCGCATTCATTTTTCTGATTCGACATAAGGCCACAGTAAACGTTGACTAGGGAATCTTTGTCCGGAAACTGGAATTTACTGTCAGAATATGTCAGGAATTTACATACGTTTACAGAATTGGCTAGAAGGCCGCTCCAGAGTAGCCAAAAAGCCTCAGGTTCCCCATGCCTGAACTAGATGAACGTGACAATTTTCAAATCGCAACGTCATTATTTTTTTAATAAATAGGATAGGCAGTGTGTTGATTTGTTAATGAGCTCATAAACTTCTCTCAAGATCTATAGTAATATGAAAGCGTAGGCAGGTCTTTTTTCCCATGTAACTCTGGTATAATGGTGTTACAGTACCTTTTTTCTCAGCATCTTTAATGTTTTAAATATTTCCATTAAATACTGAGTAACAAGTAAGAGTTCTCGTAAAAACTTTTGAAATGCCTAAATTAGGAAGCCATATGCGTGGAGCACTGGAGCATAATATTAATATCAATTAATTCTTAGAATATGTCGTTTTATAAACTCACAAAAAAAAAATATTCTATTTTATTTTAGTATTATATTTATTTTTCACGTTTACATTTTGTCTGGCATTTCATTATGCCCAATATTATAATCTACCCACTTAATTCACTACAATAATTCATATCAAAAATTATCGCTATCAATTAGGTTAACAATACGTATAGAGCGAATGTACTTGTGTGTTTGTATATAGAAAATACAAACTTTCCGCTGCCTGTTAGTTCGAGTGCATTCGCGCACTGATCAGCACTGGAAGATGCCGAGAGGCGAAACCCGGGTCTTGTTCGACCAAGACTTTTGGAAGTGGAATGGAAGTGTACAAAATCAAAATAATTCTAAAATATTTCTAACAGTATCACATATTTTTTCTCATTAGAAAAACACAGAATATATACAGATGAGTGTATTCATATTGAAAAGCAATACATACTCTGTTAGATTAATTTTCTGTTAAGAGTGAAATGATTGAAATTAAAGTTACAATCAGTGACTGATTAAGCACTTGGCTGACACTAGACGCAATAAAATATAGTTTTCGAATTATTAAAACTGAATTTACAATATTATTAGGTGTACCCGAAATTAATGTCATTTTGATAATAAAAATTTAAAATATTCGTATTATATATATTTTCCTTTATTCTCTATGACGTTCTTCCATCTTTATGGTAAGGTTGTAATGTGTTTTTCGAAAAATATTATGGGCTTTGATTCAAAATATTCATTTATTCCATTTTTCACATCATCATAGAAAGCGTAAGTTTTTCCTTCTAAGAAATGTTGCATTGAACGAAACAGGTAGTAGTCAGAAGGAGCAATGTCCGGAGAGTATGGTAGATGTCTAAAAAATTTCCATCTGAGACTATTAAAAAAAAAAATGCTACTTTCGCCGTACTCTCTTCTTTTCATTTAGGTTTTTTTTGACTTAGCTCATGCGGTATTCATCTACCCTGTCTCCAAGCTTCGCCGATTTTTTTAACACTCCGTTGAACGGAAAAATGAATATCTGAGTGTATTCGCAAGTTTTTCGATAGAATGAGCTGGATTGTTTTCAATTTCAGCAGCCAATATAATGCCATCCACTTTAGTGGGTCTTCCACATCTAGGGTTATTTTTCAAATCGAAATCGACAAAACCATCTTAGACACTAACGAATGTCCAGAATATCCCTCAGTACATCACAAATGTTTCAAGTGGCAACTGTTGCGGTCTCATTCTTCAAAAAATGGTATAGCATCAAATTTCATACGAATTCTTCACTCAGTTCAAATTGGGTACAATACACCACTGACAGGTAGCGCGGTCTGAGAGCAACTGACCGTTGAAAATGGATAACAGAATAAGTGATATTAATTTCGAGTACACCTATTATATGGATTTCATAAAATATATGCTATTTTGAAGCCCTAAGATTGGAGACCCCAAGCGCACATTTCCTGCACTTATGGGGTAATCCTCCAATGGTTACAATGAACTAGTGAAGACAATGCGAAAGGCGTGATGACACCAAAGAAATTTTATGGTTGAGTATATCAAAAGCTGCGTAAAATCATTACTAGATCTTTGCATGATTACACGAGCAAACTATTACATCATCATAGAGGTCTTCAACTTTTTATTTATAGTTTATTTTTCTTGGATTGTACTTCAATTTTTTGCTTAGTTGTAATACCAATTGTTTTTCATACCTTGTTTTTCTTACTTAACTTGTGTATAATTATGACTGTTTCATTGTATTTCTTATCAGTTGACAATGCTCACCATGAGCGAAACCGGTCCTGATCCAATAAATTTTATGTGGAAAAAGTACTAAGAATAATTTTTTAAAATAATTTAAAATGAACTTCGTATATATGTTACCCAACATCCGAATAACTAACACATCTTTCCTCCACAGAAACAAGAGGTTATCTTTATTAGAATAAAATACACAATCTATATATTAATAGTCGATAATGTCTGTCCGACCAGATTTCACACCTTCCAGTCTCCACTTTTTTAAATAAAATGAAATAAAATAAAATAATATAAAATAAAATAAAAAATAATAATAATAATAAAAAAAAATTAAAATAAAATAAAACAAAACAAAATAAAATAAATTAAATTAAAATAAAATACAAAAAAATAAAATAAATTAAAATAAAATAAAACTAAATAAAATTAAACACAATGCAACAAAAATCTCACGTTGCTGGGCAACGGGCTTATAGCTAGTAGTACTTATTATGAGATCTATATGTGAATTTCTATATATTTAGTATACTTACTTTGACTAAGATGTATAGTAAAAAAAGAATTCTGGTTAATTTATTTCTCGTTAAGTAAGTCCAAATGTATTATTAATTTCAAAGGGGTCAAATCAATTGGAAAAATAAAAATATAAAGATCATAGATAAGATATGTATGTAAAAGAGAAATAGTATTGTTTTTCTGTTCAATATAATTAAAAAGTTTTAAATTATTAAAATATTTCATATAAGCCACTTCCTGAATAAGTCAAACACAGTTTAGCACAAATCTACTTTAGGAATTCGTTGAGTTTAACCTGTTCCGTGACCATGCTGTATGTATGCGGGAACAAGACATGGACTCCACACACCCACCTTGTATATGTATGTGTAATCCAATATTTGGCATACAAATGAATATTGAAGTTCTATTGTATTATATGTGCATGTTATCAATTCTTGAATTTTTTATTACGAGAGTATAAATTGTGTTTGTCGGCTGGGGAGGAAAAGGGTTAAGGATGCTTATCAGAAACATATCATCTGTGATAATTTATTTCAAATTCATTCCTATATCAAAAGTAGGAAATTAAAAAAAGGCTGTCATATCATCAAATGGCTAGGCTAGACTAGCACAAGGTGGAACGAGTCCCGGCGTGTAAATTTCTCATATGTCTTAAGAGATCATTGGGCCTTGAGAATCTTCTTTGGCAACCGGGTACGGAACATGCATGAATGGCTGGCGCGTGCGTAGCTTCATGGATGTGCAACTCTTGAACGGTGGCGAAGGATCGCGGACATCGCTGACAAACATAACCTCTCGCACCAGCATGGCGACGAGTGTGCGTCGCTAAACACGATGATTGAGTAAAACCTGAAAGATAAACAGTTATTCATAAAAATAATATAACTCACCGTAGAAATAAATAAAATAGTTTAAAAAAAAAAATTTTAAGCAAAAAACAAGTGCTAAGAGATATCTTATATGTTTTTTGAAGTCATTGCCTTACACAACTTATTGAATGACCAAAGAAAGAGATGGATATGTGTAAATATAGTGTTCTACCAGAATACTAACTTCACTGTAACATTAAAAAAATCACAAAATAATTGTTATTTCACTGCTTTTGCAATCTTCAGAATGAAAGAAAAACTGCATTGTTTATTCTCGTTTTACTAACTCAACCTTTTTCTAAAGAAGAAATAATGATTGTACAGTGGAACCCCCAATTACACTACCCCGAATTATGCGCTGGCTAGAAATATTCGCCGCAAATCCCCCAATTGTACGGTCGCATTCCATTGTTACGTTCGGTGCTGCTGTCCGCCTGGGCGGTTGCAGCAGGGGAGCTCAACTCAATCTATATTTTTTAATGGAAATTTAAATCAGAGAATAAATTTATGTGCATACTATTTACTCACGGTGAAAAACTGCAACTGATTTTGAAAACCTTTTTTTGGTTTTATTTATACATATGTGCGCCGCGAGAAAAGAAATACATATGTAGTTTTTTTTAACTTGTTTTATTTCATTTATATTTTACACTATCTTTATGTAATAATCAAGCATAATTTTATTGAAATAGTACATACATCGAATTATATCGAGTATTTAATTTAGGATTAAAATAAAAAAAATACAAATAAGCATACATCATTCACTGTCAGAAAATATTCGGTTCCAATGATGGATTTTAAAGATCTGTAGAATGGCCGGGAGCATTATCAATAAGTAATAATATTTTGAAAGCAACATTTTTTCTAAAAGGGAATTTTTCCATTTCTGGAACAAAGCAGTTAAAAAACCAATCGCGAAATAAAATTCCCGTAATCCACGCTTTTTTATTTGCCCTTCAGTAAACGAGCAAATTAGACTTATCAATTCCTTTCATTGCTCGTGGGCTTAAAAAATGACTTGACAACCATTGGTTTCGTTATATAACTGCCCGATCCATTACTGCAAAGGAGAACAGTTATTCTGTCTTTGGCAACTTTGAATCCAGATGCAGATTTAACGGTTTTGGAAATAAATGTGCGTTCTGGCATTTTTTTTTCCAGTCAAGGCCTCTGCTAAGTTTTTCTAAAATGGTATATTTTTCTTCAATAGAAATGCGTTTTCTTTTTATTTTAATTCCGTTTTTTTGCATGACTGAAAAAATATTTTAATATAATAATAAATCGCGCAGTCAGTAAAGATTTAAAATAAATTTGATGTTATAGATAAAGCAAAAAGTTTTTAGTAACATGTATTTACCTGAAAGTGCAAAAGATTGACCACACCGCAAAACTTCGCATACAGTCAAATGTTGACTAGCGTCTGTGTATTCAACACATAACTGGCGTCTGACGTATGCGGGATTTTTTGCGCGCTTTGCATTTTGTCACTTAGTAACCAAATATTTCGTCAATATTTTTTTTTTGCAAAAATGAAGGGAAATCTTAGTTTTGCATTTTCCACGGAAAACCCCAAATCCCTAATTTTGTATGAGATTCACACCCCCAATTACACTATCCCTAATTGTACGGTCCCGAAGATCGCATAAATGGGGGTTTTACTGTATATACAAACTAATCATTTCAACCATTCTTCAAAACCTTCAAAATTTATTCCAATTTCAGACTACATTGAGGTTATTTTATTTACCTGGTAAAGGACTAATTAAGAAATAATCTAGTTCATGGGTTCCCAACCTGGGGGTCGCGAGGGGTTTTCGGGGGGGTCGCCAACATTTAACGATTTTGGATTTGAACAACAAAACAACGAAAAAGTGTACCAAATCGAGGATTTCAAATTCCTCGGGGGGTCGCTTAGTCACATGGCTTTTAAAAAAGGGGTCGCCACCCGTTAAAGGTTGGGAACCTATGATCTAGTTGGTAATTAGCCAGATTTCCATATTTTTTTAGGATTTTATATTCATTAACAATCAGTAATTGTCAAAGTTAGATAAAGGAGTAAAATGAGAGTTAAAAAAAATATATATTTACATTGAAAAATTTAGGGAAAACACAAAATTGGAAAATAAATGTGTAGAAATGAACATTTATCCCAGGAAAACAGAGGCCCGAAAACAATGTGTAAACATAATATAAATTACAGACCATCATAATACATTTACATAAAAAGTTCACTTGAATTATTATGTATAGATGTTGCTACTAGCCTTTGTTGCATAGTGTGCAGACAAAAGGTCTTTCTCCGGTGTGAATCCTCATATGCACAATCAGAGTGGATGAGCCATTGAATCCTTTATCACATATTCGGCAGATGTGGCTTTTTTCTCCAGTGTGTGTGCGCATATGCTTCGTTAACTCGTTGGATTGGCAAAAACCTTTTTGGCAGACAGAGCAGACATATGGTTTTACACCACTGTGAATTCTTTCATGTGCTATGAGGTTGCCTGTAATGGAAAAATTCATTTTCAGTAACACGTTGATCACCACGGAGGTCACGGTAACATGGAAGGAAGAGTTAGCTTTGTGTTGTTACAAACTCAAATGTACACAGTACAGTCAAATAAATGTACACAGTACAGTCAGAAATTTTCCTACATGTGACCGGCACTGCTTTTCTTATAGGTTACTGCAACTTGACTTGTTTCTTCAGTCACTGAAAATAGGCTCGCAGGTGTGATGAAAAAAGGTTTTTTTTTTAATTAAGTGAATTATAAAAATGTATGTTATCCAGTACCCAGCGATAGTTAGGGCGAGATATGTATCCGGCAAGCTGGCCAGCCTGGTGAATTGTAATAAATAAATATTATATTCTTAAATATTCAATCAAATAAAAACGGAGAATTATTTTCTAACCATTTTACATAAAACTTCTTGGTGATCAACTGTGAAAATTTCTACAATTTATAATTTTTTGTAAGGGTGCCAAATAAACATGTGTTGTAAAAGTATTTCTTCTTACTCAAAATTGAATTGATTCATGGTATTTAATATACATTTCAAGCAGCATTAGTTTTATGATTAGACTACAACCAATTAAATTTAGGTCAAAATTGTGTAGAAGTGTGATTATTAAATTATTGAACAGAATTTATTATGGTGCAAATCTATTTGATCAATCACTATTACGTGAATAATGGCAACAAGTAGTTGATAATCTTTGTTTCCTTAGTATCCTTCAAGATTTTTGTTATTAACTCAATGTCAACTATTATTATTCATTATCCTGCTTATAATTTAAGATTTTGACTGAAGGTGCTTGGTGGAATTTCAATATTAAATTTGAATCGTTCAAACTATGTACATTCTCACAGATTTTGTCACTAACGACTCGGGTTTCGCCTTTCGGAATCTTCAGTCGTTTTAGGTCCATCCATGTACTTGAACACCTGAAGATGCCGAAAGGCGAAACCTGAGTCGTTAGTGACAAAATCTGTAAGAATGTACATAGTTTGAACGATTCAAATTTAATTATCCTGCTTATTTTTTTTTCTATTCCTCAAAAAATGATAGGCTGAAGTGTCTAGTGAGAAAAGGTATGATGAGAAAACATCATTATTTGGGTTACGTATACAGGTATAAAAAACATACTTGATGTTGTGAATGCTCTTTGACAGGTGGCGCAAGTATGCGGCCGTTCTCCGGTGTGAGTCCGCATGTGTTTGTCTAAATCCTGTTGCTGCCGACACGTCTTATGGCACAGTCTACAAGAAAAAGGTCGTTCATTGTTGTGCATTCTCATGTGAACTTTCAAATTGCCACTGTGTGAAAACCCTTTCGGACACACTTTACATTTGTATGGTAATTCCCCAGAATGTGTTTTCATATGCCTCGTAAGTTTGCCATTAGAGGCGAACACTTTGTTACATATCGGACATCTGTACGCATTGTGGTCACAGACAATTTTCTCTTTTCTGTTATGAATAATAGGAATTCGTTTCTTCTTAATACCAGATATAGATTTCATTTCATTTCTATTTTCGGTCTCCACGTTTAGATCAGTCTGAGGCTGATTGAAAGTCTGAATATGATTGCGAAGTAAGGGCTGATGATCAACTGAAAGGAGAAATCAAGTATTAAAAACAAAACTATGTAGAACTGTTAAGAATGATATATGTACATCGAACACGCTGACTGCTAAGCCTGTAGATGGTATGGACATAGCGTTTCTCTAGAGATACTCACACCGTATACGTTACAGATCAGGGATCCTGTGTCGAGACAACCCGAGAATAAATTCACAGGAAATCGACGCTTTTTGCCAGTCTCGTTTCTCGGGACATTTAAGTAAAACAACCTGAGACTTCCGACTTCCTAAATTTTAAATAAAATTTGTATAGTAAGTGTTTGAGAACTATATATTTTGATTTTTTTCGTATCTGAAGCGGAAGGCAATAAAAAAAGCGAAGAAACTTTAAAATTGTCTTTTTATTTAATACAGTAAAATATAAACACTGTCCGTATGTGTAACAGATGCTAGTTTGCAACAATAACCATAAAATCACCGACTACATATTATTTTTCAAGGGAAGGTGTTCATTGGCAAAATCAAACGAATCCATCAAATGATGTGCAATAAAAAGCAATATAAATATTTTAACATTTAATTATATTTAACATCAAAAAAATAGTAGTGCAGAGGTTTTTAATTACCAAGTTTAACGGTAGAAAGAAAAAAATCAAAAAATATAATACAAATTTATTTAAATGGTTGTCTTTCTTGGTATTGATTTTTCATTTGAGATATGTTTTGACACATAATATATTACAATAATATATGAGATATAAAATATACAATAATATATAAAGATTAATACTGTACTTGTGCTTAAATGTTTATTAGTTCATAAAAATTGCTAAATTTAAATTTTAAGATCGTCGATAGATACATGTTGTCTAGATGTTGAAAATCCAATTATAAATAGTATAAATATTTTCGATGAAATCAGTAGCTAAGTAGTTATTGATCAAAGTTTTGACAAATCTAAACTGAATTGTAAACAAATGATAATTATTATTTGTCTGATATTTTTTGTGAATCATTTAGACATTTATCTCAATTTCATTAAAAATTCATTGCAACGTTGACAAAACCATAAAATGATATTTCGAGTTGTATTTATATGGAATTGAGAGACGTTTGTTTATATTTCTTTATTTCCATATGCAAACATCTGCCTACCTAGAAAAAAAACATTTTTTCTAGTTGCATTTTTGTGGAGCTATAAAAGAGAGGTATTGGTATATAATGGGTAAAATAACTATGGAACTAGTTGATCGATAAGATTATTAGCCAACTTACTGTATTGCAATGCACGACGAAATATTTTTAAAAATTTTATACTAGTTATGTTCTCTACCAACAGGTTAACCCTTTGCCCACATCACCAAATTTAGCGAGCATGCCCTGTACACGGCTGCTTTTTTGTGGATTTTTTTTTCCCCTTTTCGACTATAAATATAAGTTGTAATATTTTTTCAACTAATCAAATATGTTAATTGCCACCCAAAGTAACTTTTTCAATAATAAAATACAATATATTTCTTGTATTTTCGGTTTAATTCAACAATAATCATTCTTCATACAATTGCGGCGTGACGTCGCCATATTGCAAAATACCGCCACACGCAACCGAGAACACTGCGCCACCACCATACCATGCTTATAATATTAAATTCTCGGAACAATTTCAATTTCACCCGCACTCGATCGCTTATTTACACTATCCAAAATCTTGCATTAGTGACGTATTTTCACGGCGTGTTCCAGAAATAAATTATTTTAGCCTATATTGAATCTTTTTTGACTAATGCCATCTATTGAATTTGGTAAAATATACATTTAGTAATATTTTCAACCAAGTTATACAATTTTAACACAATAGATAGCTCTTATATAGGGTTTGAAATTTCCATGACATCTATATGTGTCACGCGCGCTGAGGGCATGTTCGCTAGGACATGCATAGATGTCATACGCGGTGAGAAGGTTAATCAAACAGGGTCGACAGCATGTTCCAAGAGGGCCACAGAGAAAATATAAGTTTAAGAGAGCCACAGAAAAGTTTGGGGAGCCACGGCCAGTCTAAATATAATCAACAAACATCGTCTAAAAATGGCCTATCGTGAAAATCTTCATTGCTGGCAGATTTAAGTTTTTAAAGTGAAAGAGAACGGTTTAACCCGTCCTCATTGATGCAACTCATTAGTTAATCATTTCTTAATGTAAATTTCATTTATATTACCATTATTGTTTTTTTTTTCTATCATCCCCTCCTTGCCTCCCATTTTTATTTGATTTTTAGAATATATCAGAATAGTAAAATTAAAATCATTCGTACTTAACAGCTTAACGACCGCACGTTTTTTTTATAAAATTTTACCTGGCGAAATAAAATTATAATCTATATATTAATAGTCGATAATGTCTGTCTGGTGTCCCCGATTTCACACCTTCCAGTCTCCACTTTTTTATTCATACTAAATCTATATATTAATAGTCGATAAAATATTCACTCGCTTTTCACTTTTCACAAATGTGTGCGTACTGATGTCCTCGAGTCTTTTTCTTCTTCTAAATTCTTCTTGTACTTGAAAATTAATAGTTAATGAAATAAAATAAAATAAATTACAATTAAATTAAATTAAATTAAACTAAATAAAATTAAACACAATGCAACAAAAATCTCACGTTGCTGGGCAACGGGCTTACAGCTAGTTTTACTAAATTCACTATAATTTGTAAGCAAATTGAGATATTTTTACAAAATTTAATTTTCTTAGCTTCCAGATACTTCACCTATACGCATATATGTGTCCGCCGGCCAGCAACCTTTGTTTTTCAAAGACTCAAATACGTGTCCACGGTCGTTAAGCTGTTAAGCAAGCATTTGTGAAAGTAAGTCTGTCTGAGGATGCCTCTGAAAGAGGTGAAACACCTGTCACAGTTTGTAGCACAATACGTGGAATAATCTAAGTTATTTTATATTAAAATGAACTTCTACAAAGTTACCGCCGAGTCCATCGAAAGTATTAGAATCTATCAATATGAAACTTTTTCAATTTTTAGAAGTGGACCTAAGAACAAAAAAAAGGTCTTCAAGTCGACAATCGTCACTTTTTGCGATCGATCAATCCCGGGATTCCGAAAGCCCAGATCCCGAAAAAATCAAAAAAGGGTGCAGGATTGGATGCCCTTACATTGAACTAAATTTTGAGGGATTTCACTTTGGCACATCTCTGGTAAAAGTTTGAAGCTATAGCGGGTTGCGGTTTTTTTTATTTCATTCTTTCCGAATGTCGAAAAGCTTATTAGTACGGGTTAAGGGGGGGCACGGAAAAATATGAGGCTCAAAAGGGGGTCACGGGTTCAAAAAGGTTAAGAAACTATGCTACCATATGCACTTCTTTTTCCAGTAGAGCAATTGTGATATTACCCAGATATTCAGCAATTAAGAGATTTCCAGAACATTATGAATATTTTTGCGTATGTAATAATTTTTTAGTTCAAACCTGTAGTAGTGTCAAGCGTAAGCATTTGGGTAGCTATGCTTTGCGGTTGAACTTGTCCATGAATACTGAAAGTGTTTTGAAAAGCAGGGTTATTTCCGACCGTTTGTATGCTGTAATTTTCTGATAGTTGTATTTGTCCCTGAATTGGTAAATTTACATTTGTCATAGAAGTTAAAATGGTTGTTCCATTATATACCAATTGAGGTTCAACATGTATTTCGTGACTGGCAACATCCATTGCTTGCATTGAATCATAGTGTCTGTTCTCTGGTATAGAAGAAACACAAGCCGGATATCCGTAATTAGAGGAAGCAGGTATAGACACAACAGACGACTGATCTGTTTGTTCTTTGACTATATTTCTATGAAGATCATCATTATGGGAGATGTTTGTGATGTGAGTTCCTTCGCAAACTTTACTTTCAATGTATTGTCCACTTTCTTTGCATAGACGCAGACGGATGTCACTTCTTTCGCATATTTTCTTGAACTGAAAAGATATATGTAATTTTGCGACACATTTGTTACATATTTGACCAGGTAATCCATCATTCTGCCAAACCTAAAAACATTTAAGCTAATTTCAATAATACAAACGAATAAAAAAAAATGCAAAATGTTTTGATAATTCAATTCACTTGATTACTGTAATACTAGCGATCTGCATTGGGCCGGACCTGGCCCACGGGCATGCATAGGATATACTAATAGGGGCGTAACTGAGAGTATAAAAATTTGTTACTTGAAAGTAAGTATTTTTATGCTATCCTTCGTCAATGTACTTAAAATATGCCTAATATCCTGATAATATTTCCTTGTTTAATAAACAATTCATGATTGTTTGCGGTTAATATATTTTTTTATGGTTATGTTATCTGGACAATATAACTTACTTGAATTGCGGTACAAGCCATAATTTTTTTGTGTATGTTCACTTTAAAGACAGACATCATAGATCCTTCGACACAACAGACTCGGCAAATTTTGGTAAAGTTTAGTGTTTCTATTATATTGCTCATATTATTTGGTTTCTCTTAAGTAAAAATACAAATCCATGTACATATGTATTTACTAAAATTTAAACGTCAAAGTATAATTCATAGACTATAAAAACCACAATGTATTGTATTCCTCTCAATAAAATTATGACGTACAAAATTAGGGGTGTCAACCGTTTTATGCCTACCGCCCACTTTTGCTTATTTTCATGGTAAAATTTCCCCACCACTCACCAACATCGCTATATTTCAATCCAGTAAATGGGTAAAATTTTCCAGAAGGAATTTACGAGAAATAAAAATCCTCCGCCGCCCACCGCGGAAATCTTTTCCGCGCACTAGTGGGTGGTACAGATCAGGTTGACGACCCGTGTACTAAATAGTAACGATATACCTACTATTTTTATTTTTGCTAAAAATGTGTAGATAAGTGATCTTAGATAAAGTATCCAATCCCGAAGCCTTTTTCCAATCCCGGGATCTCGGGATTGAGATTTTCTCACCGAGGAATTTGAAATTCTCAATTCGCTATACTTTTTTCCCGATTGTCCCAGAACGTCGTTTTTTTTTAGCTCACCGAGGAATTTGAAATCCTCGATTTCGCGGCCGTGTACATCCTGGAATTTCGGGATCAGAAAATTGAACGGGATTGGATGCCCTAGTTTTAGAATATAGCTAAAACAACGGAAACAAATCATTACTCACATAACAAAGACATATATCGAATTTAGACAATAATGATTTGTACAATGTAATGGTATGATACAAGATTTACTGAAATTTTGAAATACGACCAACACAAATATTACTTTACATGTCATTCAATTGATATTAATATACTATTCATGCAATATTAAAACAAACTAATAATATTGATAGGTAGTGTACACATAATTATAATGCCTGTCTTCGACAACATCGACATATTATTTGCAAAGCTATTCTAGAATGCCTTTTATCATAATCGTTTTTTTTTCTTTGCGGGAGTGGTGAATTATTATAAATTTATTGATGCAATAATCCAATTTCGTGAAAATATGCCCATAGTGGATTTTGAAAGCGCAACGACGACATACTCGTGAATAATGAGTTATCAAAACCCGTTTTAGAACTTTATGGTATTGGACTGTCTATGATATTTACCTTTAATTGTGTTTACGATCTGAAACGTCGAAATCGTTCGATGGAATTCACAGTTTTAGAAATATAAAATGACCGAGATAAAACCACAGGAAGAATTCGATATTTCGAAAATCTGTAGAGTGTGTTGCTCGTCTCGAGGTGTTATGGTATCTATATTTAGGGTCCATATCTCAAGGAAAATTATGGCTCTAGCTGCAGTTCAGGTACATGAACTTAACAATAATCTAAATTTATATATTTTTTACTCACTGAGCTTATTTAGTGATTGAGATAATTATTATTTCAGGTGTGGAAGTCAGACGGATTACCGGGGCAAATATGTAATGAATGCATAATAAAATTGGACATATCTTTTCAATTCAAAAAACAGTGTGAGAAATCAGATCAGAGATTGAGACAGCACATTGCTATGTTAGAGGCTGCTAAACTAGCAGTGAGAAAAAAAAATAGAAATGAGAGAATGTATGACATGTCTTCTACGAGTTCATCCAGCCTCTTGGAGCACATAGAGTGCACTCCCGATGTTGGTGTTCAGAATGTTATTCAAAACACAAATGGTTTGATACAAAACAATATCTAAGCTTTTTTTCTAATGTGTGCTCCAAATGATGATCATATAAACTTCTGATGAAGCATCTCAATAAGAGTTGTTCTATTAGAGCTAGTTGTTCAGTTCATCACCTCTATTTTCCAGAGGGTAATAATAAAACTGTGGCTTTAAAAGGACTGGTTGTTAGCTAATCACTCGGTATGTCAAATTATCTGGTATTGCAGTCATGCTCATAACTTTAAAGTGAACTTTGTATAATTGTGAACAACCACTGTTACTCGTAATATTGAATAACTGATCACCTCCCAATACTATATTTACTTTATGTGGTTAATTCATAATATATATATTTGTATGTGTGATTGGTTTGCCAATTAGTTATCTTAGAAAATTGATGTACAATTGTTTTTCAATATCAATCATAATATATCAACATATAATTTTAAATACACAAGTTGTGATAATTTGAAGTCATCAAAAAAATAAATAATTGTTAGTCTTTCAATGTTGCCTTCATCAATATATTTTATAGAGATAGTACCTAGTGCTGTGGTGGGACCAGGTCGGCGACCTGGCAACTGAAAATGAGCCAGGGCGCCGCCGCCGTGCCACCTTTTTGACTTGTTACTTAAATTTCAAAATGTATTATATTACATATTCAAAATACTGTTCAAAAAATTTAAATGCATTATATCAAAATTGATCTATCCGACAGATTTTATATTGAAAATTTTTTGATAAGAGAGAATGTTTTTGGTAAAAGTAGAGTATAGCTCGTCATGGATTAATACGGCAAAAAACTTCACAAACTAAGCTTAAAACAACGCCACGATTTAAAATTATTTTTTGAGAGCTTGATAATCGCGTTAAAACCACACATTATTACGAAGAACACTGATAAATTATGCGAAATACGAAATATTTTTCAGTACATCGCCTCTGATTTCCATTATGGCGGCGCCGCCATAACGAGTGATACTCTACAATCACCATGTTTTTTTATTGATATTTGTTTTTATGTTTTAGTTTGCGAATCAGAATTGCCTCACAGCGACAGCGTGCTAACTGACTTGTCGCACGCCGTACCCTTATCCCTTAAGAACCACTCTGATCTTCATGCGTATTCATTTGAAGAGATCGATTCATTAGAAGATATAAAACCAACAACAAATGGCTATCAGTGCAAAACGTGTTTCAAAGTATTCGGAACTTCCACTAAACTCTCCCGACATGTTTACGTCCACTCTGGTCAGAAGCCTTTCAAATGTGATATATGTAAAAAGGCTTTCTCACACAATAGTAATCTAAAGGTCAGTTATACCATATTAAGTGTCATTTTAAATATTCTTGAATATTTAAAAAAAATGTAGGAATTTACTTTTCTCATTACATCAGAAGCCTGATCTTTCGTTCCTGAATACACTGTTTCCCACATTTATCCCTTTTTACATTGTCGCGGCAAAACAATTGTAAGAACAATGATAAATAATCCTACATTTATCGCTCCTTGCTATAATTTAAAGTTTAAATATTATGGTCTTGTCCCAATTTTACCCTAAGGCCTAATTGATCGTTTTTATATTTAACATGATTGTCATTCCTTTTGTGTGATTCTTATCTTGGTAAGGTACCGTTCAACTCGAATGCCTATCACGAAGAAAGTTGGACTCGAGCTGAGAGAATAAAAATAATTCATATAATAAGTAATATGTTAAAAGAAATCCAGGAGAAAAGCATGTTGATATAGCAAAACGTTTTTAAGAAGCACTGTCAACTCTCAACTCGATTACTGCTTAGAAGAATGAGATCTGCGGGTTAATTGTATTAACCATAACAAAATAAACCCTGTTGCCTAGTTTTAACAATATTTTTGATGGATTCGGTGATAACTTAGTGGAAGTTTATTTTTAACACACTTAAAGCGGGAAAGGTAGTTTTACCCGCTCGCTCGACTGCTGCTTAACGGTGGGAAAGGTAGTTCTACTTTTTGCGCCGAATCCGTTTTAAAGCTGGATTAGATATATCTACTCGACTATTTCATATGATTATTGTATACCAATCTCTTGAGGACATTTACAGCTTACACATACATCAACAAAAAAATAATAATTCTTAGTTTCCGTTACGTACCAACACTTCATATAATATAAATCACATACATATACTCTTGCAATTTTTTTATGAGATTTTGTATGTTGTGTTGTAGGTTTTGATAATTATTGATGTTAAAGGGACTGTAAAAATATGTCTGTCTTCTTCATCCATTTAAATTTCTTTTGGTGTGAGCAGAAAAGACGACATCTCAGCTATTGTAATGAAGTCCTTAAAACATATTTGGTCGTTTGTTTTAGGAATGTAAATATTAATTCATATGACGATACCAAAATATACTTGCTTCTAACACTAGATTACCCTTCTCTCAAGTGAACAAAAAAGCGAGACTTGGTAAACCATCAAAATGCATTTAAAGCGTATGCATTTGTATTATGCATACCCCGTTCCACATGTGCGTGTAGAAAAAAACATAACATGTGTGCATCGAATTTGAAACCACCCTATACATCTCTATAATTCGTTGGTGTTTTATTTACATATTTTTTAAACCTTAAAAAACGGCTTCAGAAAATTATGAAAGTGATGACGAAATATTCGCCGATAATTTATCTGAATATTCCGGTGAAGATTAAACCTTAAATTATTTGTTGAAAAACAAATGCAGAAGTAAGCAGCTACATGTGGTTAGTATGCATTCAAAATTTCATTAAAAAATAACCACTGGTATGGAAAATAGAGCGATTATTGCAAAATTTGTTTTTTTTTCACCTGCCGCTAATTTTCGCCCGCTGCACGTACCAGTTAGTTATTAGAAGAGTCCGCTTATAGTGTGTTGATACAAAATTGATTTTGATAACTTTCTTATTCCACTTGTGCTACAAAATGTGACACATGTTTCTTCTCGTTGGGAATCATCATCAGACTGAACATCGCAATGTTTACGAATAAACAAAAAATTGTTTCTAATTTTTAAGTTATAAATTAAAAGATAAATGTTGAGATTTTGTCCTTTTCTACTGGACACAGGGAGTGGGTAAGATACTATCATTGATAGTACTAATTTTGAATTAATAACTTACATAAAGTACGGTAATTCCCAATGGAAAGAAATTCAACAATGGTGATCATCACTTTTAAGGTGTTCACTGTCAATACTTGGTGGAATGGCATTATAATAAAAATAATAAAACATTTTTAGTACTTTTTCCACATTAAATTTTATTAGATCAGGACCGGTTTCGCTCATCGCGAGCATTATCAACTGATAAGAAAAATACATAAACAGTGATATTTATACAAATTTAAATTGAAATAAAAAGGTGTAAGCAACTATTAACAATTTAAAGGATTAGCAAATTACATTATAATGACACAAAATTAAAATGCTTAACACCCATAACAATTAAAAAATCATCATCAAAGAATAATAAATCTAAGTGGCAAACGATATCAATTATAAACACTTAGATTTATTATTCTTTGATGATGATTTTTTAATTGTTATGGGTGTTAAGCATTTTAATTTTGTGTAATTATAATGTAATTTGCTAATCCTTTAAATTGTTAATAGTTGCTTACACCTTTTTATTTCAATTTAAATTTGTATAAATATCACTGTTTATGTATTTTTCTTATCAGTTGATAATGCTCGCGATGAGCGAAACCGGTCCTGATCTAATAAATTTTATGTGGAAAAAGTACTAAAAATGTTTTATTATTTTTATTAATGGTGATCATCTTATTTAAAATGTTTCTTTTCTATTAATGACTTTATTAATTTCCATGCTCGAAGCTATTCATTTTTAACCCTTATTCGTAAACCTTGCAACGTTATGTCTGATGATGCTTCTCAAAGAGGCGAAACACATGTCACATTTTTTCGCACAAGTGGAATAAATAAATTATCAAATTCAATTTCATATTAAGTTTAACAAGTTTAAGTAAATTCTCATCACGAAATACACGCAGGTGCTAGATAAATAGTATGCTAATACAAAAAAATTCTTAAAATCTACAGTTTCTTTAAAAAAATATATTCGTTTTTGAGGGTGAATTAGGATTCCACTAGTTATATAATTATACATATTTTAGGCACATATGAAGTTGCATAGTGATGATCGACCTTTTGTGTGCAGCGTGTGTCAGAAAGGATGCAAGCGAGCTAAGGATCTTGAAATGCATAAGCGCACACATACTGGTGAAAAACCACATGCGTGTAATACTTGCGGCAGAGCGTTTTCTTCTTCAAGTGAGTTGTTCCTGAAGTACATATTATGAAATCTCTTAGTATCAGGTCGTTTTGCTCAATAATTTCTAAAATAAGGATTTTCCAACATTTGTATAAACCTGCTCTCTGTCATCTGGCTAATTTATATCCAGTATGAATTCTCTCCTAATTTTGTATTATTTTAGGTAATTTAATAGCACACCAAAGAACACATTCCGGTGAAAAACCTTACGTCTGTTCTGTTTGCCAAAAAGCTTTCTGTCAGTCCAATGAATTGTCAAAGCATAAAAAGATTCACGAAAAGGAAAAGCATGTATGTGAAATATGTAATAAAGCATTCAGTGGATCATCAGCTCTGGTAGTCCATGTTATGAATCACAATGAAGAGAGATCAAATGTCTGCAGCATCTGCTATAAGAGTAAGTTGATAGTTGTTACCTTGAAATTCAAAGTGTCGTGAAATATTGATTGTTTCATTTGAACCTGGATCTTTGCATTTCAAATAAAATATGGATTATGCAAAAATTTATTAAAAATTAAATCATTTGGCTCGATTTTAAATTTGTCGGGAAACGTAAAGCTACATTTTTCACATACTGTCTGTCTAATCGAGACGTGGGGAACTTGCTGCCTTTTGGCCACTTTGGTGCGGCCTTCTGGCCAATTCTGCAATCCTGTAATTCGTAAATAGCGAATTGAGGATTTCAAATTCCTCCTGATAACCTGGGGAAAAAGTAGGGTAAGGGATTAAAAATTAATCAATCCCGTCCTAGTCAATGTTTACTGCGGCCTTATGTCGAATCAGAAAAATGAATACAGCCTTTAGAGAAGAAAAGGTTCCCCACCTCTGGTCTAATCTATCTTAGTTTTGCCAAAAAATCAAATAAATCTTGAAAAATAAAACCATTTTCTCCATTTATGAACTCTCTTATTTGTACATATGCCTGTATATTGATAACAAATTGTGAAAAATTATTGGTAACACAAAAACGTAGGTGGTAGACTTTTTTTAAAACTATATTGTTGTATAGATTAATATTTTTTTTTTGTTCTATGTATTTGAGGGAAAAATTACTATTTTCTTTAGATATTGAAAATTTCATCTTTCCACACCTTTTAGTTTTGTTAAAAAAACTTTTAAGCAAAAAAGTTTGTTTTGCCTCCTGTAAAATCAACCTTTTATAGATAGTTTTTTGCGTTGTCCCCCACCCAGCGTTATGTGTTGAATTAAATATTTCAGATGGATAATTGATTTTTATATATAGTATGGAAATTTAGTGAAATTACGATGTCGATGAAGTGTTTTTATTTTGAAATATTAAATGTCATTGACGACTCCCTTGAAAATATCAATTGAAAATATCAAACAGTTTAGAAGCTGTCGATTTGAAGAAAAAAAAATATTTTGCGCTAATCACTACAAAACGCCTGCTCCCTGCTGGTATATTGTTAGAGGCACTCTATTTCAAAATGTTAATGTTGTATGAGCCAGGATTTTCACACAAGTAGAATTATTTATTACACTTGAACACTTAATGATGTGCAAGTATTGGAAACATTTATAAGCATTACAAAAATATTTCCGCACGCTGTCAAATTATTTACATTGGATATTAAATGTGTTTATTGATTTTTAGGTTTCACATCATCTGCATCCTTAGATATTCATTTAGAAAAACATGAAATGGGTCAATTAGATTTCTGATGATCCACGAGGTTGTGGAATCTTAATTAAACCCACGATGATGTGAAAATTATACACCTACCAAAAAGTGTCTTTTCAACAAAATAAGTCCATTTTAAAGCAACCAACCAAACAGGAAAAGTTCTTGAGGAAATTCGGAAAAATAATGTTTTGTCAATTATGCTGAAAAGGAGAAGTTTTACTTTCATAATAAAATTGAATAACTGGAAACTTAACTGTTATGAGAGGCAAATATCAGTGGTTGGAATGGATTTTTTTTTTAGTATTAATTTAATTATTTATGTGCTAATCAAAATTTTGTCTGAATTTTTATTAGATATCAACTTATTACCATTTCAATCAAAGTGATATTTTCTGTGAATACATGGTTTAGTGAATACTACGAAGAAGCCTCTGGTCCATTTTCAATTTCCAGAAAAAATATGGATTATACGTAAATTATTTATGAAGACATGTGCATTTTGAATATGCATAAAAAAACTTCAGATAATGCTGTGAATGTGAACATTAAAGTGGCAAAATTTACGAAATAAATACAATATTTTTACATACTCGATTCAATTTTTTATTTTTATTATCGGAAGAGCCAAATGAGCATTAAATGCTTTCTATAAATTATTCAACATACAAATAAAATAAAGTTTCAATGCGAACTGGCAAGCAACGGATGATTTTTAATATTTCTTGATAAGGGTCAAAGAGGCAGCTTATTTCACCTGTCTGAGAAGGGAAAATGAAAGGACAAATCACAAACTCGTAATAATACTATGTTTTATTTAGACAAATGTGTAAAGCTGGTCACACACCGAGGATACAGAGTATATCCAATTTTTTAAATTATTTGATTACAAATATTGGAAGCTTCACCCGTTCGTGTACATCTTGAATCGTCGGTGTGAAATCACTTTGATACAAGTTTACATCACATTTATTATTCACCTTCACAATGAGCAGTTGACACATCAGAAAAATAGCTCACAGTTTTTCTGCAGCCCGATTATGGTGTTCAATCGGATGAGAGATTTGTACAATTGTATTGCATTATGAATAGTGATATAAGAATCCGATTAATAAAATTTCGCAATGAATTCCTCCCATAATTTCATTTACAACGCTTTTAACAAATTTCTAAAGTAGAAAGAATAATCAATCAGAAACTGTTTTTTTATCAGCTAACAATGAAATCAATTTCAATAAATGAAACAAATTCTGTACAAGTAACTGTCTTATCATTAATTTTACAGCTTTAAATAATTACGAAAGAAAACTATCGTGTCTATTCACTGACTCTATATTTTCCTTTATATAAACCGCAAGCGGGCCAAAGACTGAAGTGATAAAAAGCACAATAAAAAATATTAAATTTATTATAATATATAATGTAACACACTTTTTGAATTAAAAAAATATTCAACACTATTTATTCATTTATTTCTCTTTAGACATAAATTCAGTGGATATCCTTTGGAACAATATTTATATCTACTTTCATCAACAGTCGATTTGATTTTAAAATAAAAGTTGTCAGGCAGGCGTTCTGTTCACCGTATTGAAAAATGCGATAAAACAGATTGTCACGAGGAACATCACTCATATGAGCAGACAGGTTCTGCAGTAATCGCCTTATAATTTTTCCGTGGTGGTGAGTGTTTTATCACACCAAGGTACACCACTTTCTCATCGATCTTTATTTTTCAACTGGAATAATTCTTAATTGATTATATTATAGATAAGTGAAGTTTTCTTAACCGACGCTGCAATTCTTGTAAATTAAAAAAAAAACAAAATAACGTCAGAAATTGCCACATAAAATTATCAAATTAAAATATTTGTATTTATTTAGGAGTATGACCTGTTGCTGAATCATGCCAACGTTTCCGATGCGTCTAATTATTGGCAAGTGACCCCAAAATGAAAGATTCAAAATTAATTACGCTTATATAAAAAAAGACACTTCTATGATACAGGCTAAATAATATTTCATTAATGAATAAAATTAATAAACACGTTTGCCAAGTGACATTTTATATGATAGGGTAGGAATGTCGATCCGGCAGTCTGACGCCGATTCGATGACTACTTTCTATAAAAAGGTTTATCTCACGAAATAATTCTAATCAACGCGTCTGGCGAATGTCGAGTTTGGCTATTCGGATAATTCTAAACCGCAACGAGACATCAGAGGTGTCCGCAATCATAAGTAAACTTAACACTTAATGAAATCACTTCAGTCTGTTTGTTGACATTATCAATATAACTTATAGTGTTGATAATAGTAGAAAAAATATGGGATTTTTTTCAATAATATTTAATGATAATAATTTTACTTGAAATATCTTAACTACGCATATATTTTTAAATGAATAATAAAGGTTTTAGCCTAAATAAACCGTGACATGAGATTCAAGATGCGAGCAGCGAGATGCGAGACGGAATTGGAAATGGAAGAGGCATCTCCGACCGGACGACCCTCCACTCGCCAAATTCTCCGTCCCTGCAACAAATTATTCACATCTTATAAGCGATCTAGAATATTTGAGGCTTAAAAATTTACCGGCAACGTCGGTATCAATATATTGCAACCTCATATACATATTTTGACACAAAAGTTAGTCAAGCTCATAATCTATCACCGATAATATATGTAGACGAGGTAAAGCAGTTTAACTGCCTGCTTAAAAGTGTGAAGTTCCAAAATTGGAAACACGGTATATTTATTTTCCAAGGTGGATTTAACTGTTCATATAATGCAATAGGTGGAGGATTAAGGTTCGATTGAAAGATAAATGGATAATAAAACAAATGCTACCAATTTGTTAATTTATTTATTCTTCATCCTCAATTCTTATGAACTTTGAGGTTGTAAAAATTTGCACCTAAATGATTTTAATTATCAGACAGATCTAAACAGAAAATATCCAAGTCTCAATTTTTTTAAAACATAAATAATGTTTGTATTTAAAATTTTACAATATTAATGTCTCATGGTAATTATTTTTGAACTTATCCGCTGTGGCATTAGATAAAATATTGTTTTATTAGACCGCCGGCGAGACTTGGAAGCTGTTTTCAGCAAAGATGCAGTCCAAGCTTAAATGGGATACTTAGAAGTTATCGTTAATATTTCTGACTAAAAGTATTACGAGTATGAATAGTAATGACAATGAGCAAGAAATGTACGCTAATATTGACAATCAATTTCTTTATAAGTTCTCAGAAATATTAAATATTTTTGTTATTTTTTATAACAAGCCAGGGCCCATCAATAGCTAGTCATCATTTTAACATTGCAGAGAATTAACAGATCTTTATTGAATTGACAGATATGTGGATACAATAATGTAAATAAAAAAATATACAGTTGAGGAATACAACTTGAGGCATGCGCAAGCATGCACATTTATTTTTATATATTGCTGGTAATTCAAGGGTTGTTTTTTTTCCTCACATTTTAAAGAAAGAAGGTTTTAAAAGGAAACTAAGAAAAGTCCACGATAATTTCTGGCTTTACTTGAGATTTTATTTGAATGCCTTGATGCACTACGCATTAATATGTGAAAATTTTGTGTTAATGAGCTCTAAAATTCATTTATTTATATGATACAGAGCATGTGAATGAACATCAATTTTACTTAATAAAGATTTAACTGGCAGCGGAGATGAACTACTAAAAAATGTTTCTATTTACTGAATCACAGGACGCTCTCGAGATGTTAACTCAAATATTCAGACCAGACAGAAAATATGCGATAGCAATTTCTTTAACAATATGAATAGAAGTTCTAAGTAACAGCAGCAAAACACAATGGAATAAAATAATAAGTGGACCCAGGTAAACTAACTGAAACTATAACTGCATTATGAAACAATTATTGTTAGAGGAAATGGTAATATTTAATGATATTGTTTAAATTATTGCTGTAAAAATTCAATGGAAAACAACTATCTCTGGTCGGAACCATTTGTTTCTTTAATTTAAAAACTAATGAAACATAATTTCCGATTTGATTTTTTTTTAAAAAGTGACAGTTTAATGGCAGTACTATAAAACCCGACAATTTAATGAAACTAAAACTGAAGACAAGATTTACTGAATTTCTACTATCTTCACAGTATTTGTTAAGATGTATCGTTTAAATATTTAACAATAAGAAAAGGAGGGATTATATTTAGTGTCGCAATTGTCTTAGGATATTTAGAAAATTCTACAATTTACACTGCTGCTAAAAAACATTTCACATAAAATACTTTGATACGAGGTTCTGCGTCATGGATGATAAGCACTATATGTATATAATGACAAATTTCAAGAATATTTTAAAATTTTGATATCATAAGACACGCAGCATAATGAAAACTCTTTTCTCGGCATTGTTGTTTCAGATCAAAATTATTAATTTTATTTTTCCCTCTACCTCAAAAGTAATTACATAAAATATAAAAATAATGCTTGCTTGAAATAAATTAAGATATAAATGTATGTATTGCCCCACGTTCAGTGTTTGTCATCACTCTTTTTGCAAGGGAAATAAATCATTGACATTAAATAGAAATATTAAAATATAACAATTACAAAGCAATAATAGTAGGATTACCATATCTCTATCGTAGCGTTCTCACGGTGTTGCACAGAACAGTAATTATATCAAAAATCAGTCATTCATATTGTCAACTAATTCACAAATGTCAGAAAAGCACAAATAGTTGGCGCCACAGAGCAGGAACGGCTTCACCCTTCGACACTCCCAATATATAAATAGGAAAGCAATTACTTTACCGATGAGCCGATAGTGATGATTGTGAATTTTGTACACGGTAGTCTATTAGAAAACTGAAATAGAGATGCGGTAAGGTTCGACAAAAGGAGTACCTAAGCAACGTATGTGTAGAGCTTTCGATCGTCAGGCGTGCGGGCGAGATATTCTCTCTCGATGAGTCCTTCGATTCTCTTTTTAATTATCACCGGAGACGGAAGGAATCGACTTTTCAGTTGTTCTGTCACCTCAGCCACTAGGACATTATGCTGAAAAAAGTTATGCAATTATACACAAATTTTCCTTCAGCGATTCATGATTATAATATTCATAAAATTTTCTTTTAACATTCATTTGTTTGAAAAATGGGTTAAGGTAATTTAAATTGTTAAAAATATAGTCATTATCATTGAAAACAGTAAATGAGTTAAAATTACAAGTAGAAAGAAATCTTACTGGCATCTTTTTGCGCGCTTTCATGATGCGAACGATCGCTGCTTCAATTTCATGTTTTCTATCTTCGTCGACTTTACTACGAGTTTCACGTCTTTCCGGTTCTGACTCCCCTTTAGCTGCCACTGTCTGAATTTTGACTCTGAAATAGTGAATTTAATACAAATGAAAATTCATAATATAATCAAAATGTTCATAGCAACAAGAGTAACAACTCTTTGTTTATCAACTTCTGATAAGATATTGAACGTTGCAAGTGGACATGGTCGAAATAAAGAACATATAAAGAGTAATAATGGCACCTGTGTAATTTGGAAGTAAAGGCATCGTTGACATAGAAAATATGGGCAGGCTCAATCTCTTTGGTTTTCGGCTGCTTTAAAAGAACTCTTTGCGCTGGCTTTCCGAGGGCCAGGCTCTGCAATGCTCGAACTAGTTCTTTCTCAGGGATGTCTGTTTCACTTTGAATTTCCTGAAGTAAATATATTGTAATTAGAAATCTATCAAAAAACGCTTCATTTAAAAAAAAAGACCACCAAAAGAGGCATTCGTCAATGATCAATAGAGTGAATTATTTAATGTAACACTAACCTCGTAGGTGAGCCGATCTCTATTATTGAATAGCAGCAGCACGCACATCTGGAAAGTCGATACTTGAATGATGTGTTTGCGATGAGGAGGCGCAGCCGAAGCGGCAGAAGGCGTTGCCAGAGTCGATACGGTGGCGATCGTGGCGACTGCGGCAACCGTCGCCACCGAGGAACTGGCTGAGCTGACTGAATTTACGGCCGTGACAGCGGTAGGAGCGGGGGCCACCGCTATGGGCCCGCGGAACACTGCATTCAAATCTGCATTTCCGAGTTGCGGCTGCAGAGATAACTGCCGCCCCGAGTGTTTCGCCAAATAAAATCTGACAAAAAAAAAACACATTTCCAGTTCTTATCATCTGGTGTCTATGTTAAATTTTACAAGAATTTTCTTCAAGACTTAGAAAATTAATTTTGCATCATGTTCTAAATATGTGTACCTGCGAAATGCGTCAAAAGCGTTCCGGGGTGCAGAGGGTATGGTGCAGTTTGGGGTGGCAGATTGCGTCGGCCAGAATCCTGTCGTCAGCACTCTCACTGATAAGTCCACGCCGTGCAAGTTTTTCTAAGTAACAATAAATTGGAATAAACACTAAATAATACTGGTAAAACATAGCCTACTTAACTAGTCTAGCGAAACGATACAAATCACAGGTGTTCATTTTATGGAAAATAAATATTTAAAAAAACATTGTGAAAACTTACGCCCGAAGTAGTGACATGTTCTTTAAATTCTTCCATTATAGTGTTAGAAACTGTCATGTCTTTAAACATTCCTTCCAATTTTGAAGTAAATTGACATCCACATTCAGTCTGAAACAGAATTGTAAAGTGAACGACTCATACTTTTCATTTAGCTTTATATTATATTGCTGAAGAAATAAAAAAAAAATTTTGAGCATTCCTCTATGCCAGTGATGGTGAAGCTTTTAGAGGAGTGGGTCAAATTTGGCTCATTATTTTTTCAAATACCAGCCGGTGGGTCACTAAATAGGTGAGGTTGCTTGGAAAGTGGGAGGAGAGGAAGTCAGTGTCTTCGTGAGTCAGTGTCTGACCCGCGGGTCATAAGTTCCCCATCACTGCTCTATGCCATAGATCGAAATCAAATTTACAAAAAAAGCGAGTTGAATATGTTTTCACCATCAAAAAATTTCTAGGCTAGGGACAATATTGGAGAAAATAAAAACTTTTTCTCCAGTACTTGGATGGTTTGGTGTTCCCCTGTTCAAATGATATCTTGATTTCTTAAAGTTTGCGTAGAGAGAGATTTTGTGTACTAGCTACAATGACAGCCAAATATCGAGCCAGGTTAGTAGTAGAAAAATATGTACGAGCGACACTCTCTTCATTGCCACTAAGATTTGATAAACTTTGAGCAAATAAACAACCAGATCCAACGAAAAAACAATTTATTATAAAAATAAATATATATGTATGTATTTAACAAAACCTGGATATTATCCTGTCAATTGTGTTTTCTTAACCATTTTGTAGCAACATATTTTTTTACCATTAAAAATATGTGTATTATAATATGAAATAAAGGGTGGGGGGCTCTAAGTTTTTTTTTTTTTGAAAGGGAGGCGTATTGAAATAAAGTTTGGAAGCCACTGTTCTATGGAGTATTATTTAACACATTGATCGCCACACAAGTTTAATGTAAAATATATTGATTACTTTTATTTTGATGCACTTTCACACGATTATTATTTTTACGGTCACCTCATATAAATTTACAGTATGGGTGCCCGCTTGCGCTTTATAACGAATAAAAACTCAAAGCTAGGTCTTCCTTGCTGGTCAAAGTGTTAAATAAAAGTCTTTCTGTGAAATCAAGTGATTGGCACGGTTAACAAATATGTTTTCTTGACTATCGTAAGATTGTCAACTTGTTAATTTTATATAAAATTCGTCAAACTACATAAAGCAATTATTTTGTTCAAAACTATTGTTTGAAAAGAAAAAAATAAGCGGAGAATCAGGAAAGGATTAGAAAAGTTTGCTTGTCAGCTAGTGGAAAGGACAGGATGCTAACTTTGATCTCATTAAATGCTACACTCTTCAACTGAATCAGGATTGGAAGCAGAAAGTGAAACCTGTCAATGAATAAATGATTTTACGCATGAAATTTTGTTGCTTATTTCATACTATGGACAATATTTACAGAGACAAAATAATTTGTTAGTAAACACATTGACGTGACTGAAAATATATTTTTACCTTTAATTTGGAAATCATATTCTTCTCACTATCGTCTGACACAGACTTGTTAAGTAGAAGCCTTTTGGCAAGATGTTGTTTATAATATCGTTCAAATACATCTTTTTCTTGGAGGAATCTGAATAAAACCATCGTCTTATCCAACACAGCTTCAATTTCTTGCTCACTCATCTGACGATCAAATGAATTCACATTAGAATCGGTGCGGTCAATTCATTACTATATGATATTACATAATATATTTATTTGAAATAATCAGTATTAGGAAATAAAATGAAATAGATACTAACCCCCTTAACGCCCTTCTTTAATTTGTCATCGATGAAAAGTGACAAATATTCTGGTGACTTAGGATTTAAATTCAAGAAATATTCAAAATCTGAAGCTATCATATGCTTGAATATTTTATCATTATTAAAAGAATTGTGAAGAAAATGGTCAAATCTGTCCTTCAGGTCCAGCAAATTCTGAAAATAAATGACAGGATAGCTAATAATACTTTGCAATGTATATATTTCAGGATTTTTTATACAACAGATAAATTTTCCATGATACAAATTTATCATTTAAATGATTAAAATATATCATTATATGAGATAGACATTGAAAGAATTTTTACAGTTACATACCTGTACATAAGTGATAGCGTTGGTGGCTTCCTGATGATCTTGAACGAGAGCTCGACCGCGTTCACGTAGATGTGCACTCACAGCCTCGCTCACCGCTCTCAGACCTCCTAGCACGCGTCCCAGTAATCGATACATACAGCATAACTCGCCAGTCTTTGTGTTACGCAACATGTGCACTACGCCACTATTTTCCATCTGTGCAATCAAATTGTCTCTTGTATTACGAAAAAGGTTAATATAGTGTAAAACATGAACTATATTGAATATTATAAGTACCTACAATAGAATCTAGTAAGTCTGTCACTTAGGCCGTTAGCACACTGGCGCGAAAGCGGACCGGTGCGAAACACTAGCTAATACCAAAACTCTGTCTGCCATATTTTTGAATGACGCCATTCACACATGACGCGGGCCGAAAGCATTCCGCCGAGTGTCCGCGTCAAGTTTGTGCATGTTGACAGAATTCCGCTGGTCCGCGCGTGGTTTGAAATAAGATCATTTTTAAAATGGACAATTTGATTGAAAGTTTGATTTAAGCCATAAGGGAAAGACCATTTATATACATATCCAATACATATCTAACTGATAAAATAATCTAACCACACGAACCAACAAAAGTTGGATAATGTTGATCATCTTTTTTTGAGCTATGGTGATACACTTAAAAGTTTATCCCCGAGGAGATAAGCAGTATTAATATTAGATTTACATAAATTGTTCACTGAAGCCGAACTTCGCAATTTAGATAAAAAACAAAAAAATCTTCGTGTTTCTTCCACATATTCAATTGCATCTTTTGATTCTACAGAGCTATCGGACGGATAATCAATTTGTCTTTATCCAATTCTCACATGAATCCAAACTCATCCCAAAGTATTTTATACACTATCAATGATGCGGTTACAAATAATTATTTATTTAGTGAAGATGCCAACGGGTGAATGATTCAATATTTTTTTACTTTTTACACATTTTGTATCAATAAATTGTAAAAACAAACTACAGAAAAACTAGTCTTTCTTTTAAGCTAAAAGGTTCTCTCGAGTTTGTCTGCTGTTTTGTTATGTACGGTTCTAACAATCTATGTAGTTTTTCAAAAACATGAACACTCGTACGAAAATATCCACATTTCTTCTTCGATATCAGTATCACTTTCACTACTGGTTAAAGAAGTATATTCTTCAGTATCAAAACTACGGTCACTATACATGCTGTGCTATTTTATATTATAAAAACAGTACAGCGTACTGTCAGAAATGAAAATGGCGTGGATTCGGTTCGCATCCGTCTACCTGTTCACAAAGGAGTACTGCGCGAAACCGTTACGAAACCGAGCCGCATGGTATGGTGTGCTTTCGGTCCGTTTCCGCGACTCTGCGTGCTAGCGTCGTTAACCTGCCCAGACGAAAAATAAAGGGAAAAACTCCACACAAAATACAAATATCCATTCGAGAAATTAAACTCTTGATTGCATTAGCAGCATTAGGACAGAAGCATTGTAGCCACAGTGATCAACTAGTAAATAAATAGATGAACAAGAAAAAAATTCTAAAAATAATGAGAAATTTGATGGAGCAAAACAAAAATATGAAGTGCGTGTAACATTCTTGCAAGGACTGTACCATCCATGTATTAATTAAATACATATTTTTTATGAAATTTAACATACAGCCGATTCAAATTCTGACCAAAGTTCTGGAACGTATCATGGCCGTAAGCAAAGGACAACCTGTATTTTATAATGTTGAAAATAAGATTTTAAATTCACACCTCAACTATAGTCTTCATATGATGTTTAATTAATTCCTGTTCTAAGACTGCAACCACTCTCGGTTCTGTAGTATCGTCCAAATAATGTCTCGCTCTTTCTCCTTCTTCCGCGATGCGAGCTTCAACACGGGCAATATACACCGCTGCACTATTTTCTGCTAAGAACTTTTGAGATTCCATCTATAAGTAAAAATGTAAAATCAGATCAGATACACAATCAACATTTATGAAGTGATTTCTCACAAGAATACTTCTATCCGCGGCAATTCACAGAAAATTGGATGTAGAAAGTTGATAGTGAACAATCAATCATATAAACTAACCAAAATTGGAAATTTAAATAACATAGATATAAGTTCTCATTAATGTGGTGTTAAAAATAATAAGACTAAAAAGTAATCCTTCGAGTCTGTGCTGGGTTGGGCATTTATTGATTCCCATCCGTTTAATATCTCGGTTTCAATCGAATGAGTGTCGGTTTTTGCTATAATAGTTGAACACCTCAACTAATGACAATAAATAAACAATCGTAAATACGTCAAATAAGAGTATTTCATGATGATTTTTTTTCTCAGGGAAAGGATTAGGGCTTGGTGAAGGTGAATGTTATCAAAATTCTTAAGATTGTTGAAGTGAAATCAAAAGTAAAAAATATGCTGACCCTATAGAATTCAGCAGATTGGTTCAAGAAGGGTTTCTCAAAATCTTCTTCGTAGACTTGACGTGAGTTGATGCCGAGTAAAATTAACATTTGACAGGCGGCTCGCAATGCGAGTCGGTCGGCCACTTCTCCTCGTCTCTCCCGGCTCAACTGTTCCAGCAATGTCTGTCGCAAGTGATCCCTTATGCACCCGTAGCGCACCACCTTATCAGTAATGATTCATTAGATTAATTATAGATCATTTCAGAATAAGATTAATCTATTCTACACAACGGTCAGTGTTTATTTTGTTCAATTTGTGTGTTGATGTACCTGATCTCTGAATATAATAAGGCCGAGGTTGTAGACATTATCTACACTATTCTGTTGAACGTACACTCGATCCATATACATGAGAATGTCTCTGATCATGACCATACTAGTTTGATGATCGGTCCACGCTGCGTTTAGTGTTTGTAAAAAATTATTGTGTAGCGAATGTAAAACTTCTTCTCTCACCTGTGGAAGAAATAAAAGAAAATTATGTCATAGTAATCAATTAATACTGTAACATGACACAGGTATGAACCCAAGTCTGTTTTCACATAAAATAATTGACATGACCAGCTTAAAGATTTGGCACAACAATTTCCAACCAGCTAGGCCCAGGGCTCCCTACTTCTGCACCGAACAGATTATGCTTGAATAGTCATCTCGGGCATTTCATCATTTCATGGTCAACTATATTGTTTTATCACTGTGTTCCACATTAGGTTTCAAGCCCAGTGAATATTTTATCTTGTTGTAACACTAGCTCATTTTGAATGTTGCATGATTGTAGAGTATATTTATATTCGACTGGGTTTTAAGCCGATCGGTTAACGTTGTTGTCTTTGGCAACAGTGCTCGAGGATCCAAATCCCAGTACAGAGTGAAATAAATTGATTTTTGGATTTTTGTTTGAAGGCATGGAAAATCCTAATTCGGCACAGTGAAAGCAATTAGCTAAACACTGGTCATGCCCTAACTGTATATTTCTATATTTCATCTCTTCAAAAAAGAGAGGTACAGTAACCTAGTAACGAGCAGTTTTAATAGAAAAATTTCTGTCAGGATAAGCTTCATTAGGAGTACATATGCTCTACATTGAGCAGACAAAAAAAATCTTCAAGTAAAATATAATAACAGAGAATATTAATATTGTCTAGAAATATAAAATAAATATATTATGTTGCCACTCATCGATAAAAGCAAACATTGTGATAATTAATTTATCGATTATATCCTTTGACCTTTAACTTTTCAATGCTTAAATAGCTTACCCATAATGCAAATATTTATCTATTCATAATATATATTGCGATACTTACTTTACATTCCAAATGGTGTGTGACTACCTCTTTAAGGCCGGTATAAAGCCTTTCTCCATGTTTATGTAAAACCATTGTGTATGCATTTCGATAGAGTTCTTCAAACGATAGCCCAGAATTGTTCTTCTTTTGTATCTCTTGGATGGCATTTTTTAATAACGTCCATATGCTCTCCACATACTTCTCATCCATGGTCATCTATAAAATAAATACTTGGTAAATTAAATACTATTTTCGAATGTTAAGAACTCATAAATTTTTCAATTTATAAATCCAAATACCAATAATGGATTGTCCTCTAAAATTTTAGAAAAAATGACGCAAACATCTCGAGAAAACCTTAATGCATAAACAGTTTAACCACGAATTTAGGACACTCATAGTTCAATAGGAGCTAGTCAATTTGAAAAAAAAAAATTCAAAAGATATTTTTGAAATAAAACCAAATGAATAACTGATAATTATGGCAGATTATTTTTAAATTTGGAATGAAAGAATTGCAAGATGAAAAAAACAGCAAATGATAAACCATTGAAAGGTATTCTTGATGCCAACATGGCTTAATATTATACATATATTATTATTATAATGTATATTTTTATTATAATACTGTTATTATATCAGTATAATATATGAATAACGTATAAAATTAATATCAAAACGGTTATAACATTTCAAAAGGAGGATTTCTTTATTGCATCGTCGACAAATTCAAAACAATAACATTTTTTTGATATTCAAGGTTGAGTCGGTGAAACTAGGTACATTAAACCCATTTGAAACGTTCCCCTATAGAGGTTTCCTATAGGATATGCGGCTGTCCTTCCTATAGCATAGTTTTTTTACACAACACCAAATTTTCAAGGTCAGCTTGGAATTTTCATAAATATATTATTTTATATATATATGCATTGAAACAATATTTATCAGTAGCCGTTTGTCCTTTGACTTCGCTAGAAGTATTCTGTAGTAGGTGAAACGAAAAGGTGAATTTGACAGGAAAAATGTTTCTTCAATTTACAAAATACAATTGAGGGAACTTAACCTCAAATATTGTATAGGTGCCTAGTCCTCTATAACGTAGTATTCCTATAGCGTAGTCCCAATCTCTATGCTATAGGGAGGTAGACTGTATTAGTATTTCATAATAGGTATTTTTCGGTTCAAAGAACACTTTTTGTTCAGTGGCACCACTAGGATCTATATTATATATCAACAAAGGGGCTGGGCTCTGAGGTCTGAGTAGTCTCGAAAGTAAACTAATAATTTTTCTTCACTTTTTTTATCAAGTTTGTTCGATATTGTTAAGAGCAATACAAAGAGTGTTTTTTTTTTTATTAATTTTGATAAAATATTTCTAGGAAATAACTTTTAAAATATGTATAGTGGAAATGGGCAAATAAGAATATTTTTGGGAGGATTCACTTGTGTGGAATAGTTAATGTCAAGTACATAAAATAATTATTATTTTGAAATGAATGCCCACCAAACAAAAGTACAGTTATAAATTATAGCAACATAATAGAAATTAATATTTTTAGGGTAGTGTCGTACTATATAAAATAGTGAAATAATGGCTTTGCAAATCTTGAGGTTAATGTTGGATTAATATGAGCAGCCAATAACGTGTGTGGGTAACAAATTTATTGCTCAAAAATCAGCAGCTATATTTACAAACAATATTAAGTACTACCGTTTCTAACCTGCATTCTATATGCAAGGGTCAATGACAAAAGCATTTTTTAAATGTTTTGAATGTCATCTAGAATATGATTTATGAAGCCGTTTTATAATCAGACATAATTTTAGATAATCTGAAACATACTACACCGTTTATTAACAGTTTTGTTGGGTATAACCTGGACACAATGTTAATTCGCCACTCAACACTAACCTCATTATGACACATTGGTACATTAATAAAGAAATCCTTGTATTCTTACCGGAAAAGCCCGAATCCTCATTTTTCCTTCTTTTTTCGGTATTGCACTTTTCATCATTGCAATTTGCTAAAGTGCCTTCGCCCAATAAAGAACCAATCTTATGTACCTAGGCACTAAAACTGATTCGCCTGATCTTTCATTTATTCATTGCAACGATCAACATCTCCGCATATAAATAAGCGACGGCTGAAATAAAATAAAAACACATTGATTAAACACTGAACCCGTTGCAAAGTGGAGAAAACTTATATTTTTTTATAATCGCTAAATTAATTTAGTGACAATCATGTCAAATACGGATTTTTCACCACGTCCTTTAAGGTCATAAATATAACGGGTTGGCCGATTGCGTCTACAAATGGAACATAATTTACTTGCAAGTATAGGAAACACACCGATTTTATGAAAATAACTGAATAAATCGCTAATACAGCATCCACAAAAATTACATATTACTTTCATTTGTTTCTGTCTTCTTGTTATAGGCGCTATTGTTTTTTTGTCATTCTATGGCGAGTGGTGAAAGAGCATTATCTCGCCGAATAAATATTCTTAACGTCAAAATTACTCTAACACAAAATAGCCGCAAATGTTCACTCGGCCCGTTCAAGAGTTCGTTTGGATAAAGAGATAAATTTTATGATAGTTTACTTTTACCCATAAATCAAAGTGAATACAAAATATAAAGTCAAGTTGACTTGCATTTAAATATGTGTCACGTAAAGCACAATATTATTATAATGACAAACATTTTTTTCGTACATCAATGAAAAATTCCTGTGCGAAAATGTAAAAGGTCTTGTCTAAAATGATATAATAAAAGCAAAAAAATAACCAAATAAATACATAAATTTCTTAAATAATAACATCTTTTCCTCTATGTAAAATCTATCAGTACTTTTTATGCTTTTTGGGCAATAAATTTACATGCCAAGTATAAAATTCCAAGATATTTAAAAGCTTATCAGAAATAAAAATATGCAGCCAATCTTGCAACGGAATAAAAAACATCGGACTAAAAAAGAGAGTGATAAATAATTGTCATTAAATATACATTTTTTTAATTTCTTTTTTTATTATTTTATTACAAAAAGTTTTAAGAGCCATCCATGACTGTATTTCGGAAAAAAATATCTTTATATAAAATTAATCAACAAGCAACAGAAAATAAAAAAAAATAATGAGTACTTAACTATACTTTTCTTTCATAGATAATAATTGTTAAAATTAATTATAATAATCTCATTTTACAATTGAAATTTGATAAATATGAATAAAAATTGATATAATTATACATATTTTGCATTTTTGTAAGCCATTTGGGTTAAACTATAACCCAAATGCGTACTAAAATTTTAAATTATATTGTTTACAGTGGCGGTTCGTGAACTAAAATCTTGGGTGAGCTAGAGAAAAGTTTAGCATTGTATACTATTTACAAAATTGTGTATGTTTCCACTTCACCTTATACATTAATCTACAAGCAAATTAACAAATACTATGACACTACTGCAAAGCATAAATTATTGTATAATAAAATCAAAGCTAATGTAAGTAAAAAATAATAGAATAGTAAAAACTGGACCTAAAATTCGTCTCCTTCAAAGTGAACTAGCATGTACAAAAAACCGTACGGAGGAACTGTCATACAATACAACGAGATTGATATTTGTGTTTATATGTATGGGCTAATCTGATGTAGCCCCTGACGTATGATAGCAGGCTGAGACTATGAAGCGCAGTTGTGTACGTTTAGATGACGTTTCCGTATGGCCAATGTGAATAAAATCCATTTTTTTCTAATCGTGCTTGATTGCGCCCTAGTGTAAACAAAGTACTCGAACTCTATTATAATTAGCCCGAGCCTTCTTTATTATTATTAATACGTAGGTATCGCCAGACTGACGTCACGTTGCCTGTTCTGTATGAAGTATGTATAGGGTTATCGCTTTTTTTTATGCCGGCTCGGCTTAAAATTGCAATAAAAAACACAATCGAGAGTATTATTGTAGATAGACATAGGCATTGTTTTATATTGACAGAGGAAAATCAAAACAAAGATATTGTATTAATTTGGGAAAGGTTAGTTACGCTTATAAATGTATTTATTTTGTTCAGCGGCCGAATTGCTGTTCATTTTGTTTCAGCCATCTAAAGTTTTTTTTTAAACATTTTGGGTGAAAAATGCAAGTTAAGCCCACCTAGCCCAGTACGTAGAACAGCCACTGATTGTTTATGTGATAAGAAAAAGTCTTTATAATATGTAAAATATATTCATCATACCTTATAATAAACAGTGGTGAAGTGGTAAATAAATAGGTACCAGGTCGGTCATTGATTTCTTCCCTATTTTTTTTTTGTTTTTTTTATATCTGTCCGAAGTTAAAAAACTACAATTAAATCAATAGAAAAACGATTTTGAATATATGTATGTTCTTGAAAATTAAGTTATAAGTCAAAAAGATGGCGGGCGCCTTCCTCATTTTCAGGTGCTAGGTCGCCAACCTGGCCCCACTAAGCCACTGATTATAAACATAATGTTAATTCATTATTATGCTATTTTCTTTTGTTGTCATTTCATCTTACTCCAGTATAACATAGTCACGCCATATTATGGTCACATCAGTGGTGGTGTGCTGCTAAAATTTTATCACCCGGCTCGCGCCTTGGTCAGCGATTTTGGGATTTTCAAACAATTTCATGTCAATTTGAAGAACCCAGAAATTTCTAGCGCGGGACTTTTTTTTTAGCTCTACCGAGAATTTTCAAATCCAAAATCCCAAGAATTTACCGATTTCCCCAAATGATCAGCGTGACTCGTTTTTTTAACTCTTCCAAAAATTTTCGGATCAAAATCACACAAATTAACAGATATACTAATAACCGTGACTGGTTTTATTCGTCTATCATCTGTTGTCATCGACTTCTGAGACATGATTTAAGGAATGGTAAATTATTTTAGTATTTTAGGAACCGGTTCGGTAGAGCCGGTGCGAACCCATAGTAGCACACCACTAGATCACAGTAAAACCGTTGTCTTTTTATTGATCCCACTATTCATTCTTTTTCTACCTGAACATCGTTGTTTTTACTTAAATTTGGTTAAAAAGGATACAGACTTCGGTAAGTCATCAGCCGCGGGAACGAAAACGACTACCAAAAGCACATACGATTTTTTGAAATTCCGTTTATTTTTAATGGACTTTTTGAAACTGTTAGTAATTATTTTATCAAAACATAAAATTATTTACATTACTTTTACTAATATATTTGTGTCGAAAATATGTTGATCTAAAGCAGTGCTTCTTAAACGTATTGAAAGAACCTTTAGCAGAAATAAATTATCAAAAATTATCTAACGCCCCCCCAAAAACGAAATTATAAAATTACACAATTTTCTATATATGTACTATTATTTAACGCAATGGAATTCCTACTACAAATAAACACATATTATAATAATATAGTCTTACAATATCTCAGTGCCCCCCTGGATAAGTGCTTCGGCCACTCGCATTCCTGTAACGCCCCCCAAGTTCTGAAAAATTAAAAACGCCCCTCCAGACTTCTAAGCGCCCACCAGGGGGGCATTACCACCCCCGTTAAGAACCACTGATCTAAAGAATTCAAATTGTAAATATTTATATTTTTATTATCACGTTTAGCCGAAGTCACGCTCGTCCTTACTACTGTCCGTACACAATAGGGATTCTGAAGTCTGGGGGTTTTCAAAGTCTCGGGATTCGAGGCGTGATAAAGTCAAAGTCCCGGAACATCCCGGGACTCGAGACTTTTATTTCCCCTTCAATAAAATTATAATTTTATTAAAAATAAAATTTTTCATGTATGTATGTATGTAATATGTATGTATTTATGTATTACATACACTTGGCGCCTTTTGAAAGTACGCACTAGTAAAAATAAGCGTTTTTTTTATACAATGTTAAATAATTATTATTTTTCTTGTGTAATAGATATGCGCAATACTTACGGCTAATTTTTACTAAGAAGGGATGATGACGGTACATGTAATGAAACAATATCAATGAAGCCGTCGCCAGGAGTAAATTTATGACCATAACTTCACAATATAGCTTTTAAACATTTTTTGTCCTATTGAGACATTGGTACTTTTGTATAATAGTGAAAAAACATTTGTACATAAAACAACATCAGGTGTGAACATTTAATTTTAATATTTTGTGATTTGCTTTTGCTACAGTTATATTACAATATATACAGTGGCGGACTACCCCATAAGCGCAAAAGGCGCGCGCGCGGGGCCTCCAAATTGTAGGGGCCTCAAAAATAGCATAAATCATATTAACCTTTATATTTAAATTTCAGTTTTCAATATTTATTATTATTCTACGAAGAGTTTTGCAGCACTTTTATGCTATTCGAAAAATAGGACCTACACAATTTATTGCGCCTAGGGCCTCCAAAGTGCTTAATCCGCCACTGAATATATAAACACATGGTATCTGAAACTTCTGCGATATTATAAATCCCAAACATCTGTTTATTTTATCAGATCCCTTTTATATATATATGCATACTTAATTTTGTTAAAACCCCAGGTAAGTGTCCGTTTTTCTTGGGGCTCTTATATCTGCTTTCGTTCAATACACATCACTCTTTTTGAAGGTTTCTTAACCACAAGATTTATTTTTTTCAAAATTAAAATGTACATGTTATTAGCACATTATAAATCAAAGTCATAATTCCCGGGACTCAAGAGTCAAGACAGCAAAAAACCCGACAACTCCCGGGACGTCTCGACACAGAATCCCTAGTACACAATATTGCACTGTAATACAAGAATAAGAATGACCATAATCATGCGAGGTTTCTATACAACGACTTCGTGTTTTTTTTTTCAATTTTTTTTTGAAATAAAAGTTATCCGTGACTTTAATATGGCTTAAAAAATACTTTTTCAAAAAAATTAAGATGTATTAAAAGTATGCATGGATTTTTTTTATATCAAAGAACACATCAAATGCATCTAGTTCATAAAATAAAACCATTAATTGCAACCAAATTATAAAATATCAATAAATAGTACAAGAATTACAAAAACATAAAAATTAAAGAAGGTTTCACATTTCTCTGCAACACGTTGCCGACCGCTAGTCTGTATTTTGCCTCAACATAAACTACACAGGATAAAATAAAATATTTTATTTTTATTTTATATCACTTTATTTCCACAAAAATATATATAATAGTTACAAGATGATATTGGTACTTAATAATGCTTTATTATCTAATCTTATTAATAAATATCACAAAATTACAAGTAAAACACCGTTTTCATCAGAATTACAATAATAAAAAACCCAGGGTTGAATAATTTAACTTATCATTGGTGGTTAAATTCCTGGCCTATTTTCCTGACTGACTGAAGTATTAAAAAACAAAATATGGATTGAAAAATTACAGCCAAATTTGAATGTTATGTATAAAAACGAATTCAGAGAATTCATGAAAGGAAATATGACTACCATATTTTTGAAGCTGCAATCAATATTCTAAAAAAAATAATTCATATTCATAGTTAAGCAGCCGAAACGCAATTGACATTAATTAAGATTTAGGTCTCAGAACCACAATAAATATTATAAATTTTGTACTCTTCCACATGTTTTGTCACTAACGATTCGGGCTGCGTCTATCGCAGTGATGGTGAACCTACGGCACGCGTGCCCAAGGTGGCACGTTTGAGAATTTGGATGGCACGCAAACGATTTCCAAGTTCATAAAAATTACTTAAAAAATTAAAATTTTGATTAAATAATTTGTGAATTATTAATTTATTCCGTTTTATTAATTTTAAAATGTTTCACAAGATAAACGACAATCGTTTAAAAAATCATTTTTTATTTTTTCTATTTTGTTAAAAAAAAAAAAACCGCTTCGGCACGCCACACAATCGAGTAATAATATTTGAGGATTTTTGGCACGCGGACCCAAAAATGTTCGCCATCCCTGGTCTGTCACAAACGCCATACACTCAAGCCCACGAATGGAGTCATGCTGAACTTGAAAGTCAATATTTAATACCCAGTTACTTCAATTTGATGCTGACTTTAATGTTATTCTGTTGCTTTGTTGAATATATTTATATGTGCAATATGTTGAATTCGTATTACTTATGATTTAATTTTTATTTAGTTACTCTAATTCAGTGTTTCTTACCATTCGAAAGAATCGCCCCTTTTAGCAGAAATAAATTATCTACCGCCCCCCAATATGCCATTTGTTGCCATGTAAGTCATATTACCATTTTAATAATCGCGCCCCCAAAATTCTGAAAAATTAAAAACGCCCCCTCAGACTTTTAAACGCCTGCCAGGGAGGCGGTACCGCCCCGTTAAGAACCACTGCTCTAATTAATCAAAATGGTTGATTCTAATAAGTAATAACATCAAAATTGTGTTTTTGTAATTGTGTCATCATTTGCAGATTCATTATAACCTTCCATTACACATGTCACCATGAAAATCGTGCATGCTTTTATTCTTTTCACAACATCTATAATAAATATACTTAATCAATTATAATGACTAATTATTATGATTACCAGATATTTCACATAAATTTAGTGCCATTCACCTTCAAATAACCATATGCATCATTTTCAGTGCTGTAGTGGTGAGCAGGGATGACACCGCCAAACAGGAAAATAGGTAACCGCCTAGGGCGCATGAATGGAGAAGTAAAATATTTCTTACACTTTAATAATATTAAATATCACTATGCAGTGAGCTTCAAGCAGTAGCTCGAAAACTTTAAAAAATCTTTGTCATCACAAAAACTACTGGTCTTTATAGTGCAACAAAATATTGAGCGAAATATATCCCAAATTCTTACGACTCAGACCCATTAAAAAAAGAAATTGTAATCAAACCACAATAGTTCACAGTGTTGCTACCGCATGTTAGGGAGACTAAAGATGATCTGATGGTATATATCAGGGGTCACCAGACATTTTGAGAAGCGGGCCGGATTGAACTTTTAAAAACGAAGGGGGCCGGACGACAAATAAATTCTTATTGGAATCCAATCAGAATATTATTTCATTTTATGTGGTTACATAATAATTAGAATGTAAACAAATGTTTGCCCTTCTTAGAATTTCAATGAATGAGAACATTCGAGAAATTTTTGAGTAAACGAACATCAGGTCGTCTCGCCTCCAATTTCTATCCAACTTCCTTCACTTTGAGTCCCCTACCAGATAGTTGTATGACAATTGATGATTTGAAATAAATTGTTGTCGTGAATTCACAACTAAATCATGAAAATTTATATTTCTTATATGAATAATTTCTATGCGAAAATCCAGAACTTTTCGCGGGCCGGATGAAAATCTTCGGCGGGCCGTAGTTTGGTGACCGCTGGTATATATGTATATAAAAGTTAAAATGAAATTATTGAAAAAAATCTTTGGATTCAGAGTCGTTTTTTATTTTAAGGCTGGAGTCGGAGTCTAAATGAAAAAGAAATGCTTCTTTGGTAAATAATATGATATCGCACATAAAGTCAACCAGGTTGGAGGGACTTTGAAGGGAAAAGTTAAACTAAGAAAAAGTAATATTATCAGGTCAAACCAATACCTAACTGTCATTTCTGACATAAAGATCATTATATTATTAACGAAGATTTAAGTATAACGTTTGAAACTTGGAATTGTAATGAATATAATAGTACCTACCTATTCCTGTGTTAATTTTAGAACTATTCACTATGGCAACATTAGGTAGGAAGTACTTTTTTCAGTATATTTCGGTATATTGCGTTTTTTTACGTAATGTTAGAAAACTAAGTTACATTCGATTGGTTTATTGATAATTGGGTTTATTAATAATTACCTAGGGGCACACCACAAATAGCCCACCGTTATCGTCAACGTATACCCTCTATGACAGTGGTTTCTAACCTTTATGTTACTGCGCCTCCTTTTGAATAAAATATATCTTCGCGCCTCCCCATACTTTATTTCATATAGTAATAAAGACACGTTTTAAAGAGGAAATAAATATTTTGGACTGTTCGCGCCTCTCTTTGCAATAGTCCGCGCCTCCCAGGTTGGACATCGCTGCTCTACGAAGTTTATGGCTACAGCACTGATCGTAAATTATAAATCTAGATTCACATCTAGGTTATGGATAATAATAGTTATTAAATTATATAATCACAATGATCCAATTGGTTATAAACAGATAGTAGAAAAATTTCTTCCTTGTTAATCATTTTCAGTTAATGAAGGAGATCTTTTAGCATCAGCCACATTAGGAGTATGAGAATAAGAATCAATATAAGACCGCCAGCAGCTCGTATTTCAGGTTGGTCTCCTTGCTTGGAGGCAGCATAATGTGATAGAGGTTGGCAGTGTTCTAGCAGACCATACTACAAAAAAACATTATTGTTAGTTACACAAATGAATAGCGCAAGATGCAGAAATTTAGTTGAGTTTAATAGTATAGTTACACATATCGACTGTGGAAAGGAAAAAGGGCGTAACCCACAATTTTTTAAAAACAGGCTTTTTCCATAATCACAGTGTATCAAACATGATACAAGTTCTATCAAATGGATGTGAGCCGCAAATGTCGAATTAATATCTAAATTTAGCCTTTATGTTTGAAAAAGATGAGCTTGTGAAAATTAAAAACAAGAAAAAAGGCTGAAAAAAACGGTTTTCCTTGACAATTTCTTTGATTAATATTAAATCGTGTAAATTAAACACCAGTTTATCAGTCTCCGTGCACTTCAAGGTAGTGTATATTATTTAATTTACATAAGGCCAGAAATCATCAAAACACGTTTTTTGTGCCTCCTGTAAAATTTTCTATGTGTGGGTTACGTCCTTTTCCCTTCGATATGATTTATGATCGTGTGATCACAATAAAATAGTGGGCATAGGAATCTATTCTATCTATATTTGGCCTAGGATATTATGTTGATTTCTAAGTTCGTGAAGATTTGATTGTAAACAAAATTTTAAAGTATCAAGTAAAAAATTGACTATTTTATTCATCGTGACATAGAAAATATGGTCAAAAATAATATTTTTATCGTATCTATGTATATATATATAATAAATAAATATTAAAGAGATAATATATATATATGTCGCCTGTGTGGTCGAGTGGTCAACGTTGTTGGCTTCGGCTACAGAGGGCCCGGGTTCAAATCCCGGTACGGACAGTTTTATAAATTGATTTTTCAATCGATTTATGAACTTCTGTTCAAAGGCATGGATGTATGTGATGTCTTGAATTCCCCCCTCTCACCCATCCTATCCTATGAACGATTAGCTTACCACTAATCCTGTCCTAGCCCTATCCTTCTATCCTTACTCTCTTTGGAAAAAGAGAGGTTGAGCAACTGAGTAACAAGCAGTTCTCGTAGAAACACTTCTGTTGATATAAACTCCATTAGGAGTCCATATGCTCCACATTGGGAGCGGACATGGTTTTTTTAATATATATACATATAACTTTCTTACTGTCTTTTGACAGACAGTCAGACATTTCTGACTGTTTGCGCCTCCCTTTGCAATACCCCACGCCTCCCAGGTTGGAAATCGCTAAAGTAGAAGATTCGGACTATGGGCGAAACTATGACCAAAGGCTTTTATTTCTAAAAATTTGTTCTTCACTTAGGATGTATGAGTAGCCAGTTCCAAGGGCAGTTCAACTCATTGCCTAAAGAACTGGACATTTTTGGTGATAGTGTTCGTGAACTGTTTGTTAAGTTTTTCTTTTTTATTTAGTGATTTTGTTATATTATGTAGCTTTATTTTTTGTCTCATTATATTTGTTTTGTCTCATTAACATTCTGTCAAGTACATGGCGAATTGGCGTCAGCTGTAATGTCATGTACTGTAATTTTGATTTTTTAAACAATAAACAATATGTGTATATTTATTCCTAGAATAGTAAGAAGGAATGAAAGAAAATGGGCGCTATTTTAGGGGTCTGCCTAGGGGCGGCACATAGCCTAGGAACGTCACTGCTCCAGTTCATTTTTTCTAAGTGTCTCTCAAAAATGAATGGCGAATGCGGGAAAATGATTTGAAAATTTTTGGTGTTGTAATGAAGTGTGTTTGGCCGGAACAGCGGGGCGATACATGCTGTAAACAATGAATCCAAGAACGGTGGACTTCATAACACCTTGTTTGAGTATTTCGATGATTGAATGGCAGTGAAAGTATAATAATTTATTACGTATGTCATCAAATAAACAATTAAAGTACGGAGTAAATGAATATGGATACCCATCCTCCTCTTTCTGCGAGCCATGGTTGAAGTGGGCCACGCATTGCAGCTGCTGCTGCGTCAAGAAGTCCAGCTAAGTCCGCACTAGCACGCGGTTCACTCGCAAGAGCCCCACACACTGCCATGAGGGAAACCACCTGGAAGAACATGATAAAATTATTTAAACATAATGCTTTTTAAAATTGAATAACTTAAAAAAATTGTTAATTTTTATAAATCCATAAAAGGTTGACACAAATTTTAAGATATATATTACACTCCATAATATTTTCCAGGGCCACGAATTTCAAATAAAATAATTTATTGCTGGTGCAAACAAATGTTCATTAAATATGTTGAAAAATCAATAAATAATAATACAAAATAATTGGCTACAAAATATATTCCAAAATACTGCACTGATAAATGTTTATCTTAGTTTTTATATTTTCAATACATTTTGGTCTGGAAACATTTACAAAAAATGTAATTATTTAAGATAAATATTTAATGATAAAAGTTATGGAAGTATACAAAATTTTAACTATTCAAATTTGATGAGTAGTTTTTGAATATGTATCTGAATATCGGATTATTCATTGGAATCCCAAATCACTTTAACTCAACATTGAGACACATTGCTTAAATACATCGGGTACAGTTTGCTTTAAAAGATTATCTATCGCTGAACTCAGTATTGTATTAATCCGAGAAGCTAAAAGTTTTGATTATATTTAATTAAATGCCACAAACTTACGAATATTTACAGGGTTATTGTGAGTGTACGTTGGAAGATTGTTTGAGAATACTAATAATGAATCTGACTTATCTTAGTTATATATTTTCTTTCGTGTTTAATAAAAATAAGCCTTATAGAAATAAATTATCCGGCGACAATAATTAAAAAAAAAATCACTTCCTCTATTTAGCGTCAAAACCACATAATAAAGATGGACGTAGTTCAGGTGTTCAATTGTATGTTGTTGATAACTGATTCTCTAAATAAAAAGCTAGAAAATCTCCTTTATAGTAATTTTGTTAGTTAGTAAAAAGGGTTCAGGAAACAGATTCCGATCTTTACTAACTATGTTAGACATAAAAGAAAATACACGACTGAGAACTACTTCAGTAATATGGTAGTAGTATTCAAGATATGGTAGTATTATTTACTTTTCCCCAAGTGATATCACTCTTGAACAATTCCACTCCAATTCCATAAACGATATCGGCAGGATCAGGTGGGGTCGGTGTAGTCGGTGAAGAAATTGCCGGAGGGGCTGCATGTTTTCCAACAGCAGCATAGAGCCTAGGCCTCGCTCGCTCCAAGTGTCTGCCTAATTGAGAGAGCCGAGGAAAGACGAGTCGTGCTCCAGCCCAAGGTGATACTAGGTGGTTGTTGACTGTGGATCTGCGGGGTACTCCAGGACCTGATCGCATTCGGCTGCGCATATAAAGTGCGCATAACGCTTTACCTGGAACAACAAATAAAAACAATATTTAATCCTTCCTATGCTTCGATATGAAAAATGGTATTTTTTAACTGACCATTCTCGATGACACAGCTGTTAAAACAGGCCCATAGTTTTTTTAAAAGTAAACCGTGACTAATGTAGAGCATATAATGTACTCAGCAGAAGGATACAAGAACTGGTTTTCTGTCAATCAACCCTTCTTTTCGGAGACGGCAAGGAACAAATAATACGATTAATAAATTACTCGTTTCATTGATTTTTGGTTTGTAAGAGAAAAAAGGTAAACATTAATGATATGAATGTGTGTTAATTAAAATGCTTCCATTAATGCCAAACATACAAAGAGTTTCTAAGCATATTTTTAAATATAAATACTAAAATATTTACTAGAGAAGCTTAAATTCAAAACATACCAATCACCTTGTTCTATGAGACAGTCCGGAGGAGATGGCCTCGCTAATCCTAGACTTGTGGACACTGTCGACAGTCTTCGGGCCACCGCTTCTGGCACAAGAGCACTTAGCCGTCGTGTACCAGCTCCAGAAACTCCGAGACTGTGAGCACCGGAACCAGCGCTGGAACCGGACACACAGAGTGCGCTGAATCGTCGTGCACCGGTAGGAACGCTAAGGCGAGTTGGCTCTGGTGAATCTTGGGTTCCTCCACCGTCGGTGCTTGCAGACATTTTGTTTTTTGTTATGTAAAATGGTGTATCTGAAAATTAAAAGTAATTAAGTTTAAGTATTCTCCAGATTAATTTCTTGACTAAAATTTGCAGCGAGTAAATTGAATTGTGCAACGCTGATAAAATAAATTCAAAAAATATATTTGAAGTATTGCATTCTTAAGATTTTTTGAATTATAATAATATTATAACTATAAATTTAGCCTGCGTGTTATAATTATATACGGCCTTGAGTAAAGAGCGTAACGATAACAATGTTTTCTTTTAAAGACAGGTAAGCAGATTTTTAAGTAAACAACGACGCATACCTAAGGTGAAAGATAAGGCACAAAATTACTGAGCAAACAATATATTCCTGGGTCCTCTAATCATAATATTTCTCGCGAAGTAGTTAAAAGACTAATTCTTTTGAAGAAAATATATGATAATTATTTTAAACCTTCATCATTTTGTTTAAGTGAACAAAAATTCATAATTCATAATGACATTAATATATATTTTAAGGTAAAATGAAAAGGTACTAATTTGGTACCTGGTAAATTTGCTGGAACCGAGTGAGATTAGATTCTAAATTCTTTGGTCATTAATCGTCGTATAATTGCAGAATATACCTGGCAGAATTATCTGGTTTACAGACCACTATGATGAATAGAATGACTATTTTTCCTTGTTACAAAAACGGGATAGGGTGTAATACAAGCGAGGAATAACTCACAGCCGAAAAAAACAGTGATTCCCAAGCTGCTTTTCTATTTATTTATTTGGTCAATTTCATGGAGCATTTAAGCACTATCAAAAATTTGGCCCTATGAAGTTCAATTTTATCTACCGATAATTTCAGTTCACATTGCACATCTTTAATTATAATAAGTTTATTTTTTCTGGCACATAATATGTCGTCAAACTATTTTTTATATGTATATTGTTTTGATATTTTTTTTATTTAGCCGTGTTAGTGTGTTAGTGTTAAATATGGCCATCGTTTTACAAGACAATCTTCAAAAGATATTTCTTTCAACATGACAAGGCAATGCAAAGTTTTGGAAACGTAAGGACATTATTTTAATTAACGAGACCGTCAAAAGACGGGACAATCTTGGCATACGATTTACGTAAAAAATGAGACGATTATTAGATTAAAAACTTAGCAAGGTTTTTTCCAGCGACAGCCAATTTGACAGCTGAAAACTGATTTGTGGTCAGTTTGGTTTTCCATTTCACCATGAATAGACTTACGCCAGAAGAACGTTTGCAAAGTGTGCAAATTTATTTTGAAAATCGTGGCTCAGGTCTCAAAACTTAATTTTATCTTATTTTTTTATACCACAATATTTTGTTCATAGACAGGCTCGTTTCCCGTTGAATGGCTACGTCCATGAGTAAAATTGAAGTCAAAATTCATTTGAAGTGAAGCAAAATTCTCAAGGCAGTATTGAGATGCCGTTACATATACATCCAAAAAGTCACTGTTTGGTGTGCTTTATGGGATGGTGGAATCATTGATCCATATTTGTTCAAAAATGATATTAGCCAGAACGTTACAGTCAATGGAGAGCGCTATAAATCCACGGTTGTTAACATTTTTTCTCCTCGATTGAATGAAATTAATATGGAATAGCTGTGGTTTCAACAAGACGGCGCAACATGCCACGCAGCGCACGACGCAATCGATTTATTGAAGGAAACAATTGATGAGCGCATGATTTCACGCAATGGACTTGTGAATTGGCCTTCAAAATCATGTGATTTAAAACCTTTGGACTAGTTTCTGTGTGGGTATATGGATCGCTAGTTTAAGCTGGTAGACCAGAGACGATGATGATCTGCTTGGAAGCCAAAATTAGCTGCGTTATTGCCGACTTAAGACCCAGCTGCTCCAAAAAGTAGTCGAAAATGGACTTTCAGATTGTGTTTTCTTCAAGCCAGCCGCGGCGCCCATATCCTCGAAATCCTATTTAAGCACTATTAAATAGCATTAAATTATCATTCTAATAAAGACAAAACCATGGCTAGTACAACGATTTTTGTGTGTTTGATTTAATTTTAAAGTTATGTGTCTCTAAACAAAACAGCTTTAGTCAAGATATATTGTGCAATATGTACTATATTGCCGTGGATTCAACTAGAAGTACATTTACGAGCTTATAATCGCAGAACCGTTCGATTTCCAGTGGTTAGTAAGCCTGAGAATTGAGAAAGGTAGGATAATATGGTCGATCACTGCAATCCATGAGTCATTATTTAAAAATAAAATATTGTTAAATATTGTCATCAAAAAATCACTCACGTTTTCGCATCGTATGTAAATTGTCAAGATGTTTGTTTGTTTTATTCCGTCGTGGATCGGCTGTTGTTTCACAATGTACCTACTTTATTATTTTAATGTAGATTATAATGACAATGCGTATGCAGTCTGTCGCGCCGGTTGACTACTGGTATAAAAAATGATCGTGTTGATTCGAAGAGCTTCCATTAATCCGTTATTGTTGTTCTACTGGGATCATCAGAACATTACTGGACGTTATCAAACAGTAATATCTCCACGATTTCATTAAATACAACATTATTTTTTGTGTGGAGCAATAATAAGCGTGCGAAAAAAAACATGAGATTTTGTGAGAGACAAACAAATAAATTTAAATGCCATAAAAGGTGTATTATTTTGGTATCGTTGCCATTCTGTGAATCAATAATATTAGCTTTGCACACTTCGGAGGCTATGGTGTATCCAGTGGTGTTGTGTAACTTGAAAAGTCTGGAAGCGCTGATTAATTATTATATTTTAATGCCATCTAACCGCAGTGATCCAATTTCCGCACCAAAAAATTTCCAACAAAACGTTCTTCCAATAAATTATCACAAAATCATTTTACTATACTTAATTATCGAAAAATACACAGTTATCGGAAAAATTCCAAATCGCCTAGTAAAAGTGTGAGAGCACCGACCCCACGTGCACCCACCCCACTACACCACTGGATGTATCTCAAAGTTAGTTGATCAATGAACGGTCCTGATCTCATTATAATTAATTTAACAAAGTTGGGCAATAGAGGAAAAACCACATGTCATTTACAAAAAAACGTTTTTCTCTTGCCTTTAGGTGAAAAGTTTATTTGCCAGTGTAAGATTTTTATTTGCATTGTTCAGGAGTTAAATTGAAGATCCATTAACCACTATCAGTCAAGTGTTTACTCATTAAGATGATAAACTATTTATATGTATTTCTATACAATACAATTTGTTGGCGATTGAAATCTATTATGTGGTTAAGAATCTCTACGATATCAAAATATAGTACAAATCTATTAAGAATGATACACATATTTATTATTCCGGATATCACTTCCTCAAGAATTATTTTGAGCTGCAGTTTCGATAAACATGATATATTCAAAGATCAAAAAAGATACGAACATCTCAAGACTATACTGAAATAAAATTTCAGAAATAGTAATAAATCAGATTTACGAAACAGTTATGATAGCCACAGAGAGTAATAATATAAACGATCTTCCATTGTTCCGTATTATAACGTAACAATATTATGTATTCATACATTTTTTATGAATCCCCACAAAAAGTTTGTTTTACTAGTCTTTGCAGTTTTAGATGTTGTAGTGATTGACGGTGAACGATGTTGAATGCATTCACAAATGGTTACCGGTGGTCATCAACGACGAAGTCACGAAAGGACAGCGACGGACTCTCTCTTGTTCGACGGAAGCTTGTTCGCCCTACAAATGAACGCACGATATTCCACCATGATCAAATCGTTTAAAGTTTAAATCATCGCACTTTATTACACACATGAAACAAAAATACAACAATCGATGATCGCCTTTTAAAATTTCCATCGGATTAACGGGCGGTGCTTACTAGAAAACTTTTGTTTTTATCATGTCCACGACAATACAAAATATTGTCGCGTCGGTCAAGTTATTTGCGATCACTCACGACTTGCACCACTTATTTGACAATCCTCTGACACATATTTTTGTTTATAATGCCGCTATATAAGCACAACTCGTTTTCAGAGAGATTCATTCACTTCCAATTATTAATGTCAGTGGTTTCTTTTGAACACTTCCTCTAGATTCACGATGTATTTTATTTTCTTTATTGTTTCTGTTTATATTCTTACGTGTGTTGTCAGTGAGCAATTAGTTCCGAAGGATACGTCGTACGGTTACGTTCCGAGAGAATCGCAAATCACCAAGTATCCAAATGATGTGCAAAATAAGTGGAGACCGTTCGCGGCTCGTGAATATCAACGGACAAAAACTATCGCTAGTGATCTAATAACAAATCACGGGACACTAGTTCAAAATTTGACGAATAAAATACCAACAAATGTGTCACTGATTAATTCGATCGATAAAACAAACGATTTGACACCTCAATCTAGAAGTTTGAAAAGTCCAAGATCTCCAGGCGGGTCTTATTACTACGAACCACCGCCGCCGTCGTATCTCCCTCCATCAAACGATCCAATTCCTTCCGATTATACAACCATTGGTCCAACTGACGAAGAATTTTTTAATATCCCACCTTCGCAAGATGAGATTCCTCAGGACGTTCCAGGTACACAAGGATACGAGTATCCTAGACCAAATACACCGTTAAATGATTTACAACCCCCGTTTGCTCAAGATGATCCATTTCAAATTACTCCATCTCCTCAATATCTTCCAATACCGTCGGCAGATGTTCCCCAGACCCCAGATTTGAGCTCATCGTATTCCCCTTACGGTGTCGGTGTCACTATAGCCAAAGGCGTTCTTGCAAAAAATATCCCGAATAAATCAAACCACGCAGTTTTCGATGATGGATTGTTTTTGGACGGCCGGCAGCCAAAGAACAGAGAAGCGCTGCAAATTGAGGTGACAGAAATGCATTGCTTTAATACGCCAACTGATGGAAGATTCCAAGCTGTACTGACAGTAAAATCTGCGAATGAAAATATCCCAGTCTTTGATGACGTGTTCCAGTCAGAAATTTCTTCGTGTACAGTGAGAAGTGAAACCTCGCCACCACGGCTCAATACAAAGTTGCATATCAATATTCCCAAGTCGCAGTTCGGAAAATGTTTTGTCAGGGAATGCTCGGTGGGAGGAGATGTTGTGCATTTATGCGTTAAGTTGCGTTTTCCAACAATAGTGAAAATGAAGTTGGCAGAAGATCCAGTGTTGACTTTGCAGTGTAGGACACAGGACAGAATAGTGGCGCATACAAAACATTTACAGCTCGATGTTGATAATTCAGTGTAAGTGACTGAGGATTTCTTTTTTGTATTAATTTTTATTGCATATTACACTTTTATCAAATGCCAAAATAAGGGTACCTGGACTACCTGGTACCCTGGGTAGTCAGAATATTCATTCAATAATCACATTAGTAGGTAATGCTAGGTTGGTCATTATCGAAAATTTGTTTTTTTTGCAAAAGATTTCATTATTAATGTAATGAAATTTGGTGAATGATAATGTATCAGTTTGAATTTTTATAACTGCACCCTCGAATTAGGTACCCGAAGTTCATCCCAATTCAGTCAACTTGTGTTTTACTCACACATTAAATGATATAAGACGCATTGCTTTAAATTAAGCTTGTTATCATTTAATAATCACTAAATTCTACTTATAACTAATATATAAAAAATATATTAACTAATTATTCATCTCAACTAACCTGTATAAAATAATTGTATTGAAATATTTTATAATTTTGATCTCAGCGGAAAAGGCGTTATAAAACATTTCTTAATATAGTTTAGCACACTTCACATGTTGTATTTATTGAAAGGATCTGATTCTCAGCTAGTGAGTATTATCAACTGATAATGATTTTATATATTAAAAAATTGTTGTGATTACAAAAGTAAAAATTGTTGAACATCTACTACACGTTCTTGATTTCATCATATTAAACAATTCTGCATTATCGATTCACAGTTTAATACACCTTTCTTTGTCTTTTATTTAGTTTAACAAAATTGGTACTAATCATGTCTAAAATATTTGAACTAATAATTTTAGAAATACTAAAACAAAAAAACTAAAATCATATAGTTATATTAAAACAAAAATATCGCGATCTACCTGAAAAATAGTCAATTATTTCCCAAATAAAATAGGGTACTTGGGCAGGAAAATTCTTTATATCTCCTGAATGTAGAATAATATGTATCTTATTTTCATAGTTCTAGTCGTTCGGGTGCAGTAGCTCGAGGTGGCGGTCGTGGAGGCCTAAGGTCACGTGTGGGGCTCTATAGGAAAGGCACCCGCGGTGACTATACAGAGGCTTTACCCCCAAGAGCTAGAGTAATTCTTGGAGAACTCCTCATGCTCAGGGCAGATGTAGAGCCTGATGAAGGTAAGTGCTTTTTTTATGGTAAACTGTTTACTGGTATACCAGTGAAGAAACAAACTAGAATTGAATCGCTTTTTTACTCTGCTCAATAGCAGACAAAGTAAGAAAACGAAATACTCGAGTAGAATACAATTACAGTCCAACTGCGAGACATTTATTACCGCTGCCCAGTTATACGACTCAAATGAACGTATCAGTAAAAACGAATCGCAATGTTTTCAATTCGCGTCTAGATGATTCATTTCCCATGTTTAAAACAGACGATTTTTAATACTTTTTAAAATTATTATATATTACAAAGCTCTATTGAAATATTATGTATCAAACTTTTCGTGGGGTTTATTAAGTTGTTTACTATATTACAAAATAAGCCTGCAACATTAATTAATCACGAGATTAACAAGGCCTGAGGGAAGAGAAGTGGTTTATCAATACTTCGTTTCCGTTGCTCGCAAACTTTCCGATAAGCCTTTTGACCGTATGTACCGTATCTGACGTGTTTGTGACGTAACCGTATTTGACGTGTTTCAAAAAATATATCAGAGTATATTTCAAAAAAATCTAATATTTTATTAAACGAACTGTTAGAATATAGTTTTTTCTTAAATCTATTAACAAACTAAATAGGGATAGGATTATATGATTAGATTGTTTTAAGTACTATTTACACCACTGCACTCAGTGATATTGATTTTCACAAATGCCCAATACCGATATGTAGAATATGTAGTGGTTATATGGTGTATCTCCACAAAAATTGTTCTCCATATACTTCGTTATTTAAAATCGGAAATGTAAACATTATAAGAGCCCTTCTTTTGGAAAAACACTCCCAAATAGATTGACAAATAAATTTATGAAAGAATCCGCGCAGGGACTCAATCCCATGGCAACAGCACCGTCAAAAGCATTGCCCACTTGACTATAGGCACGGCTGATAATATAATTTTCATAACAAACTATGTTGATTGACTAAAGGTAAAATGTTCGTTTTTCACTATTTTTCAAAATTGTAGGCTGGGCTGCTTCTAGATTAAGCTCCGTTTCTTTGGCTGGAGGTATAGGGAGTGCCAAGGAAGGATTTCCACTTCTAGGAGCTGATGGATGTCGAGCATTAAGGGCACGGGCGTTATGCCCTCGCGAACCACGAGTTTCACCACCCTTGGGTCATACTCTCCTCATCAGGTAATTTTGTTACATAACTAATAAAAAAAATGTATAATATTTATATCGTATTTGTTCATAAATACTTTCTAAAGGGAAAAGGCTAAACCAATGCCAATTGGGTCGATCGGCAAAGGCGTTTTATCGAGCAGCCGAGAGCTTTTGACACTAGAAACTTAGTAAATTCTCATAGTTACCGTTTCAAATAAAATTATTTGTACATTTAATTAACGTTTAAGGCATAACTCAAAGCGAAAAAAAATTGCCTGACAAGTTAATTTATTTGAATATTCGTTACTCAATGAATTAGGAATCTATGGGGGAGACGAAATTCAATTAAGTACTTTTTAATGAAACCCATTTGTGAGTTTCTAAATGAATTACTGAAGCAGGAAAAACAACACGTAATAAAATTATGCTGTCACAATAATATTATAAAAACATATTAATAGCACAAGCATTTTCGAAAGAAAGTCAATCTTAGGTTTTGTTTACATTTTCACTTTAAATATAACGAATACACAGTACGAGTTGGATCTGGGTAATAAAATTTTAATAAAAATAAAGGCATATCAAAGGCAAAGAAAGACCAACCAAAAATATTTTAAAGTTCTTAATATATCACTTACAACCCGCTTTTTATACCATTAACAACTTAGGGAAACTTTTATTAATGGTCACAATTTTTATAAAAATATGAATTACTCCATCTAGTAAATAATATAGGGTTAAGAATGAATAGCTTGGAGTTTTTTGACATTTATAATGTTATTAAATGAAAAATTATTTAATAACATTTTAAATAAGATAGTCGGCTCACCATTGTTTAATTTATTTCCATTTGGATTTAGCGTATCTAATGATAAGTATTTTATTTATAAATAGTACTATCGATATTTGTATCTTACCTCATCCCTGCATCCAGTAGAAAATGGAAAAAAACCCGACTTTTAATTTGTACTTTATAACATTTATTTACACCTATTTACTTTTGTTTATTTAGACCTATTTATTATTTTGTAGATCTATCATAAATCCTTTAAGTTTTATCACTCAACTATCTCGATATATGCAGCATTAATAAAATTCATATTATTTTCAGAATATATCCCTTAAATAATAAGAATGTGATTTGTGCGCCAATTTTAAACTTATTTGCATACATACTTGAAAAATACAAATATTTTTTCAATGGTCATATTATTCCCACGTTATTAATTATTGTATGTAAATACGAAAACAGTGAGATATATTTATTATTTAAAATCTCTCATAGAAAAGTTACAATAACGCTTAAATACACTACGGCCTACTGTGTCCATGTCCATGCTTCAAACTTTATACTTAAACCGTCTTAGATAATATATATGCCACAAGATGCAGTTATTTTAACAAGGAGCTCGCTGGCCTAAGTCAAATTAAAAAAGAGACCCTTCCCTCTATTTAAAATAAATTTTGAAACTTTAAAATGTTATATCCTTCTGAATGAGAATGAAACACATGTACAGGTTACCTTGGATACACATTAAAATCTCAATCACAGCCAGTAAGAAGTTATTGCCAATCGAAGAAAAGGATGTAAATGAGAGATGAGTGTGCATTTGTTGGCACGTGGTTGAAGATGTGAATGCTCTTTTATTCGTTTATACAGTCATATGCGTAAAATATCCATTACCATAAAATTTTACGACTCATCTTGGCGTTCGTATTTTATTGCTAATACGAGCCTCCATGGTAAAAAGTTACTTATCCGTGTACATTACCCTTTTTCAGTTTTTACATTTGAATTTTCATACCTGCGCCGCAATAAAAAGAAACGAGCAATATCATTCGAATAATTTGTACGAAAATATCGCGTCGAATTAATTTAATGAAGTCAATTCATGCAACGAATACTATTTTATTAAAAGTGCAATATGTTAAAAGATAAAAAAAAAATATGTATCACTTATTTTAAAAAAAAATAGTAAATCAATATTTTAAAACATTCGTGTTATTGATGAAATCTAGCTAATAATAAATTAAAACATGACAATATTATTCTACTAACCGTCGGCTTTATCGATCGTCAAGACTCTAGTTCAGGCGTGAGGAACCTGCGACCTTAAGGCCACATGCGGCCTTTTGGCTACTCTGGTGCGGCCTTCTGGCCAATTCTGTAATTTTTTGTAAATTCTTAAATTCCTGACATGTTCTGACCGTAAATTCCTGTTTCCGGCCAAACATTCCCTAGTCAATGTTTACTTCGGCCTTATGTTGAATCAGAAAAATGAACGCGGCCTTTAGGGAAGAAAAGGTTCCCCACCCCTGCTCTAGTTCATTAGTCAGTCAGCTCCAAATAACTTGTTTTGGGACAGTCGTAAAAGCAATATTCAAAACTTTACGAGCATTATTCATTAGTGCCCGAACTTTATACATTTAAAAAACAGGTGTTTACGCAATAGGGACTGAGGTCGAGTTCAGTAGTAGGACATTAAAAAATATTCGTGTAGTGACTCAGAAAACACTATAATTTAATTTAATTCTTGAAAAGAGCATCGCCCAAAGCATTTTATGAGTGGTTTTTTCAATTATCTGATTACTGGACCTAATGGAGCGCAAAATTGTACACATACAATATGTATGTTAACTGCATTTTTAACTCCAATTTTTCTGAATTGTCTGACGAATGAATTATGTAGTATTCGATTTAAGGTGGACAGAGTGTCAGTACTGCCAGTGGTGTCCTCAAGAGTGCCTCTTTTCACAATCAATTTGTCCAAATCAATAAAAACGAAAAGTTTATTGATCATTAAAGGAAAGAAACATTAATGCATTCATTGAGAATCGCCAGTTAACTGTTAAAATAGCAAAATAAAAAACAGTATTAGTGGACACTTTGTATTTTCGATTATAAATTATTTTCAATTGGAAATAGCTGAAAATGCTCTCAAGCAAGAAAGAAGTGGCTGTCGACACACTCTTTAGTGTAAATAAATGATAAATAGGATCTTAGATGGAGATTCTATTAAAATATAAATAATATTACGTTACTTACACATGCCCAAAATTTGTCTTATGCCGTAACAGAAAAAAATATTTGACAGAAGAAACATCTGAAATTTCAAGTAATACAATATGTACAATTTATCTATGTTATTTATTCTCTTATTTCACTTTTTTGAATTTGGTTTGTATATTTGGACTAGGTTTTTAAATATTGCATAATATTTTGTATATAGGTACTAAATGGCAATATATTATTAATTACCGAAGAAATATTATTTTGTAATTCAGTTGGCATCTTGTTTAGTTAGTGATTCATGATGATTCGTAAACATTGATTATCAGATAATAGTGTGTTACTTTCTGAAAAAGTTTATGATGTTTAATTTTATCGGTACATTATCATTGATAAAATAATAAAGATCTACATGCAGTTAATAAACACGTTGTGGTTTATCGGTAGATCGTAAAGGACTAGTCAAGTGGGCATACAGTATTCTTTTGGGAGTATGTTTGCTGTAGTTACAAAGTGGATATATTATATTTGGATACAACTAAGAATATTAATAATTACGGCCTTGTTAGTAATAAATGCAAGTGATAAATCACCGTTGGATTTATTTTTTACGAATATAGTCAATTACTTGCTGCATCGTTTCGGATTTAATAGAATATAATATATTTGAATCACGTAATCGATGTATACTATTTAAAAAATATATATAATTGACACTTGACAGTATTCTTAATATATTTAAATTATTCAATTAAATATTTCAGGGTGTGTCGAACACCATTTTTCTTTGCCATAATCGCATTAAATTACTATGTGCTTTGGCTTAAAGCTTAAAGGGATGACGTGTATTTTATGTAATCTAGAAAAGGATCTTAACTGTGACAACTTACATAAAGGGTGTGATATGAAATTTTAGACACGATACTTATTAAACGAGTAACCATTAAGGTGTTCGCTGTCAATACTTGGAGGAAAGGCATTATATTCCAAAAACACAACACTGATTTATACTAATTCCACTTTTATTTTAAATGACCAAGACCGATTTCGCTCATGACGATCATTATCAACTGATAATGCTTTAAATTAAATAACAGTGGAATTAGTATAAACGAGTGTTTTAACTTTTTAAAATTTTAACTGTGAATTTCTGACGAAAACACTGGAAAATTTGTTAAAAATGAAATACATTTCACGCAAAAATGATTGCAATGAGTGATGCCGAATATGTTGATTACTAAAAATTGTCGAATAATTACAAAAAAATGCGTTTGATTTTTATTTATTAAGATTATTATACATAGTCGTAAAATATTTTACTAGACTAGTAGGTATGTCCCTCCCTAAATGATTCATGCTCTTGCTCTGTAATCCAACAATTACACGTGTAATTGGTCGTTTTACAAACGTCACACAATTTATCGCCACCGTCATTTCTGACGTGCAATTAAAGTGCAGCAGTGCACATGCAGCAAAGGTTATCCAATCATCATCAATCACAGAAATGTGTTCTACATCGTCTCACAACGCGACAGGTAGATGTAGACACAGATCGGATAAATTAATGTTTATTGTTAGTAGTATAGCGCATTTTATATAAACATATAAAACAACTTCAGTAGGGAGGGATTGCAATTTTGTTTTTAAATTATGAAGTTAAAATTATACTGAAATACCGTCGATAGAAATATCGAAAACCTGACGATAATGTTGATATGTATATCACGCAATTTAAGAATATAACTATTTGACGATTTACAGAATAGATCTAGCGAAATATCTGTTAAATATTTTACAGAATTCTACAAAGTTCAATCCAATCAGGATTCTCATAAATTATTGTGAATGCTATATCATTCATGTTCGATCCTTCCAAGAAAAAATTCTGAGTGGCATTTCTGTAGCTTGAAAGGAACAGTGGAAATGTAATATTGTCATTCGTTATACGACTTCAACTGAAAATGAAAAATTAACACTATCCATCAACCTTGCGTAATTTTAAATAATAGCAATGTCATTATAATGGTTCATGGGTAATTGATGTTTTAGAAAAATGAGATGATTATTTTTGACAGTGAGTGTTTATTAAATATTCGGTCAAACCTCATTTTCATGCAAGAACATGCAGTAAACTAGCGATTTTATTATAAATAATATTAAATAATTTAACACTTCTACGTTTCAAATATAATTTATAATAAAAACTGTATCTTTCAATTGACGAATTTCTCAACTGTTTAAGCCCAATGTTTTTTGCTCGTAACTCCGTAAACTTCAACGTTGCACCCCTGCAAAACGTAACTAAATTATTAGAATTTTTATATAAATATACGAATATGTACTTTTAAATATTTAAATCAAAGCTTTTGTATTTGTGTGTAAAAGAAAATAGTATAGTTTTGTATTTTGAATATGTTTTATAATATTGCTTTAACTTTAACATCATTGAGATATATTTTTAAATCGAAAAATATTTATATTTTTGTTGTCAAGTTTTCCCTACGTCGAATGTATATACCACGTTTAATTGTGTCAATTATATTTCGATCTTTGTTGTACTGTATTCTAGAGCAGCTATGTTTGACGGTATGAGAAGTGGCGAAGAAGTCCGTCTAAGCATCAGACTGACGGCGTGCCTCGAAGCATCTGATTGCAAGACACCAAAGTGTTCAGGAGATCTCGTTTCTCGCACCAGAAGAGACGCTCACCAGGGAAACCACACCCAGACTGTTAATGCCACTTCGGAATTGTCATTCACGGTTGTCTTACCAGACGAAGATGCGGAAGGGAGCCTCTCGCAGGGACCGGAAAGACGAAACGGACCGCTTTTCGCTATGCTGATTGTTCTTAGCGCGACGATCGCGTGTTCTGTCGCCTTGATGTTCCTCAAGACGAAAGGCCGTATGTGCGGTGGAGAAGGTCGCACGCGTTAAGGCTGTCGGTAAATACATACAATTTTACATTTGCATTAGATATATATGTACTCAGTTTGTCTACTTCCATATCACCACTCATTGTATATCACAGCAGGGTTTTTCAATATATTTTACTTACAGAACACTTTCTCTACACACGCACAAAAAATAAAATAAAATTTTAAAATACGTTTACATTTATATCGTTTTATAGATTTATATTTCTTTTTTAGCATAATACATACTATGATAGTAAAGCAAATCTAAAATATTATATATATAAAATGACTTACATTGTTAAAAAAAATAAACATTTGAGAGTTATCGATTATGTTACTTTGTCTCGTTCATGTTTTGCTAATTCTAGAAAAACTTGCTAATCAATCAACTTGTAGATTTGATATAGTATGTAGAATTTGAAATTAAGTTATCCTAATGAAATTATGCTTCCAAAATTATCGGGGGATTACCACATAAGCGCACGAGGCGTGCGCTTTGGGCCTCCAAATCTTAGCGGCAAAAATTGCTTATATTTATCTTACATACTTTAACTTCAGTTATGGATGTTTATTGTTCATGGAATTCTTATAATATTGCAACTATTGTTTTCATAGAATAAATAACTATTCCAAATATATGTTTTCATTAGAACCTCTTCGATATGAATATTGAGATATCTGTGATTAGAAGAGATTACAATTGGATTTTTTCATTTATTTTATAAACGTTGTATTAATATCTTTAACGTTACCAAAAAAATAGGGCCTCCAATTATGTTGCACCTGGGGCCTCTTAAGTGCTTGATCCGCCACTGTTCATAAGTACAAACACAATGAACTTACAAAATGGCCAACGAATGAAATTTGGCTACTACATGGCATTTTGATTTGGTTATATTTTGTACAATTTTGAGAACTATACTTTTATTGTTATGATTTAGATAAAGATTGCTTTATCATAAATCATTTTCTCTGATGTTCTTACATTATACTTGTTATCAAAGCGCGTTCCTTTATTATATCGAAATTAATAATTATATTTGTTAATTAGTTTTAGTTTTAATAATTTTTAAATAAATTCTATTTACTTAAATTGTAGGTTGATGTATACTAAATTATCCATAATAAAGGCTGACAATATATAAGTAATATGTTTATGTTTATTTAAAGTGCATAATTAACAGGGAATTTGTTTTACTTTTTATGTATCATTTAAGATACTAGCCGAATTGAATCTTTAAAATATCAATATGTGTGCAAATAATATCCATGGTCAAAAAAAAAATCCAGATAATTCAGTATCATAAAAAAGTCCTTCAAATTGATAAATTTTAGTATCAATAAAATGTTATTCGTCGGGTAAAAAAACATCGTATCATAATATTAAATTTACGGATGAACGAATAGCGACCACTGACCAGATAGGTCGTTTGGTAAAATGCTTCGTCGACAGTCATATCAACCGATAAATATACAATATACTAAAATAAAAGCGAAGGAATAATATATAAAAAGTAATAACGTTTGCTAGATATTATTATATTATACTTTTTTATTTATTGTATCTTTTCGGAACTTTTTTAATAACTGAAAGTTGTGAGCTGTGAGGCTTCGCCAATGATGTCCAATGAAGCAGGCTTTAATGTTTACTTTGTAGTAAGCTATAAACGCGTGTCCTAGATTCAATCAATAATGTCATGTACTGTTTTTTTTATTATTAGCCTATTTTTTTCACAACGGTATATTTTGAAGAAATATCGCCAAATATTCTTTTAAATATTGTTTTCTTGCAAATGATTGTTGTTAAAACAATATGAAATTTGTTTTCTTTAATTTCTTATCTGAAAATCCCTTATTATTTGGGCTCAATTCTTAAATTAAACTTTGAAGTCACGAGTGAGAATTTTCCAATAAACATATTTTTAGTTTTCTTAAAGTTCTAACCATTTATTGAATACGAATGCTTGTACAAGAAATAGGACATTACCTTGTACGTCAATACACTTACGTTATATTTCTGAATTACAATAAGTGTCTGATGGACACAAGTCACGGTACAATTTTTGTGTGCGCCATTAATTTCCGAATTCGTGAATTGAGTTTCCGGAATTGAGTTCTATACTCTTCAGTGACCGACAATAGTTTTAAAAGGTGTTGTTTTCTTTGTACAACTTATGTTTGAATGTCCATTTTAAATGACTGAAATGTATTTTTTACGGATTGAATATGCCTGACTGGTGATAAGAAGAGGAAGTATGCGTCCTTGCAGGTATCGGGATACAAGCGTCACGTAATAATTATTATTGTAAGAAGTATTTACCTTACATACCGCATGAATTTTAATGAGGCGTGAGGTGTTGAGTGATTCAATTATTATATATTCTGGTAGTGTCTAATAAAGTTTATGTTTTACTTAACATTGTTATCCTTCCGTATTCCTAGGAATGTTGATCTTCATTTTGGATGTATTTACCAACTGTCATATTTTGGCTACGTAAATTGTTTATGATTTCGGATTGGAAACAAAGATGTGACATCTATCAGCTTTCAGATGTTTTCTTTTTAAAAATAATATAGTTGTGCTTCAAATGAAAATGAGTTAACCTATTAAGTACGCGATATTTTGATTGTCAAGAATAGAAGTGAGAAAAAAGAGTTTGCAAATGATTATGATATCTATAATATTATGTAAATAATATTTTAATCCTAGTATTGAATGTCTGTTCTCATACGGCAATAAAAATTGGTCGTAGAAATTGATGTCGCGCAACCAATTTATTGCAAAAGCAATTTCCCCAGAGGAAAATTTATCCTGGAGACAATATGTCCCATGAATGTTTATTCAATATGAATTGGTAACAGTCTTAAAAGAATTTAAAGACAGTATTTAAATTGTATTTTTTGCTATTATAAAGACAAATTCGCGGTAAATGTTTAATTGTCAATATTTTTATTAAAAACATATTTTTGAAAATAATAAGAAATTATTATTCTTTTATTTATGATAGATGCTTTACAATATAAATATTCCAAATAGTTTTGCATCTTTCATTGGCATTATTATTTAGTTCTTAACTTTTGAACTTGAATTTATATTGATAAAGTTAAAGTTCTTTCTTAACGCTTCACTGAAAGTCATTTTCCAAGATCGCAAACTGTAATGTGACGGATGTTTTTTTTGAGAATATCATCTTATATAAAGTTATACTGCAAAATTACATTTATATGAATATTATATTATACTTGATACGTAGGCACAGGCATTTCAATGTATTATAAAAACACTCTTGGACGGCAACTGATTTAACTTTAAAGAAAACGGATACATTAGTTTTTTCATCAATAGTTATCATAATGACAAGTGTAAAAATAATAGTGTGTTAAAACAATAAATACAAGAAAACGGTAAAAATATATTAATTACACTCCTAAAAAAATATTTTTCTATTTTGTATGAAGGTTCTATATTACGTGTAGCTGATAATACGTTAATTCACAAATTAATCCGAAACAGAAGTCAAGATTTTTTTATTGATAGTTTCGTGAAAATGTGGAGAATACTCACATAAAGAATGAAAGTGATCACACAATAATGAAATATTTTGTTATTTTTTACACTATCGAACATTGAAGAGATTTGATTTTTGGTGTTATACAAAAAGGTTATGGATTAAAAAAAGATACACAATGAAAAAAATTCTAGGATACGGTGAATAGTAAAGTACAGTACTCACAGTACACTGTACAATTAGTAAATTAGATATAAAACTCTGAATATATTATACGTCCATCGTAATCCTTTTAGTTCAACGATATAATATAATATGTATTTTGGCCTTTTACTTTTTTCTGGTATCAAACAAACCTTATCAACAGATGTCACTGCTAATGGCAAATTAGAACAAAATAATTTGAATCATCGCATGTTCTGACAACAGCGCAACACAACATAGCACACATATGATAATATGTAAATTATGTCTTGTCAAATGGATTTTATATATAATCATAATTTTAATATTGTTATAAAAGTGTGTCTAGGTAAAAGTAAGATTAATTGTTCCTATTTTTGAACGATCAATTTAGGAAAATAAAAAAATAAATCGTGGATCAATCGGTCAAGCTCCCCATTTTTCGTAATTGTTATGAAAATGTTACTGGAATTTGGAAAGTGAAAGATTAATGCCAAAAACATGTGTTTATGATGCAATGCTTTATATTTCATTTTAAAAATGTATCTTTAAATAATTTTGTAGCAAATGCCTGTAGAAGATTTAAAAAAATATATTTTAACGTTGGTGATTTGAATTAAATACATTTACTGAATACCTGTCGTATTGAGTTGAGTTGGGTAATATGCTAATTTCATTAGACCTGAAAGATATTTGATTATGTCTAAATTTAAGTGCATAAAACATATAACAGAAAACGCCAAAAGCTAGTTAGTCGAAGTTACCGAGTTTTACTACATATATGTTTGCAATTAATTTTCTATTTTTTTTTAAATAAATAGGTACGTCGATTGCAGCTGGTGACAGCCGTAGGCGAGTCAATGTTTTAGATTATAATTGATGTGATTTCTTTGGTCTGTATTGGCCATAATGTGCCACACAGACTCGACCACATGGTCGGTAGGTGTTGAACGGAATTCCAAACTAAATGATTCTGCAAACAATTTTTTAAATATCGAATTTAATAGCCGTAATAACGTTAATGATTTATTGTCGCGATACTCTACTAAGATAGCTATAGCGTTTGGTGATTAAGAAGAGCTAAACGCATATCATATACAAATATATCATCTTTCAAACAACTTAGAAATGATATAGCAATATTAGTTTAAATGACTACAACTATTAGTAATTTTAAAGCACAATTAATTGTACATAAAATATACCTCTATAAATAAACAGCGTCGCATAACAACATAAGCGCGCTTAGGGCATCAGAATCTTAAAGGTTTGAAAAATAGCTTAACTATTTATTATACATACATCAGCCATACATTTTGAATTAATTTTGTTATATTTATTTTAACTTGACGTGTAATTTGACTATGCCTTTATGTTATGCGAAATACTGGGTTTTCAAATTTTATTGCGTTTGGAGCCTCCCAAATAATGCTACAACTGCTTATAATCAGTTCACAATGTTGCGTTAAGCAATAAAACACCTCTAGACTGATAAACTTTGTGCGTTATTTATTCAATATTTTGATTCGGTTGGTTTAATTTTTGTTGATTTCTTTGTATTAAAATGCAGCAAATAAAATCATCTAAAGATGAAGCTAAATCATTTAAATACTATAATCAACAATCATCGGTGTAATTCAAAAATGAAAGCAATAAACGTAAGACGGGACGCAGAATAGTGACTGCCGACTAAGATACTATTGATTAAGGATTGGCTACAGAGAACTGAAATTTAAAACTGGTATATTGGAAGAATACATTGTATAAATTATTTCAATTAAAAAAAACTGCAAAAATCATCTTGTTTCGCCATTTTACTATATTTTTATGTTTGCATCGTTATTAATAAGTTGTGTATAGAGTAGTTTTAATCAAATTTGCGTGAAGTAAAGATATTTTCAGAGAAAACAATATATCTATGCAAAATCCACGCTTTTCGTTTATTGTTATTGATCAACTTCTATCAGTAATCCTTAAATCATTACACCGTTTTATTTTGCTAACACGCAAACGACATTTTTCCATTCATAAATACAAAGCATGCCCATAAAAATATAATAAAGAATTAATTATACAGACGAACAAAACACTAACGAGGTACAATTTAGTACTTGTAATAAATTTTATTAAAAAAATATTGTCATTTTTCACCACGCGCTAGTTTTTGCAACAACTATGTTATCTTTACTCACTTAAGCACCTTCACTTTCTTATTATGCAATGTTATTCTATCTGTTTATTTTAGATATTATTATTTTCTAATGATAATTTCTTAAAATAGTACATGCCCAATCAAATTTCTTTTAGGAATGCTATCGTTACACTTGAGTTAATTATTCTGACATTCTCATGACTTACGTGCTACCAACCTTTTATGTACGTGGCCGAAACCATAGAAAAATATTGCTTTTTTTAAAAGCTGTTCTATGCGTCAGTCATATGAGTCGCCAGTTGAAAGGGCCGTTCGGCTCATAAATGCATCACGTAAAGATGTGGACAATTTCAGTTAATAATTGTGTTATTTGTTCGATACTGTCATCATGATATTATTGATATTATATGATATTATTAATATATGTAAAATGCTAGGTGCATTAGTGTTCGCATAAAGATTCATACCGTCTTAAATAAACATGTTTTTTTTGGAAATGCATTATTTTGATTGCTTCCCATGTTGACTCAATACTTTCGGTAAAATTAAATATGTATTCTTATTTTGTCTAGCTCAGCTATCTGGCCATACACATTCATTTTTCAAGTAATGGTATAAAAAAAAACCAGAGCTGTGAAGTCGGAGGTGGTGTCGTGTAGTCGGACTGTTTTAACTGGAGTCAGGACTCGAATAAAACTACCAACTTCGAGTCCTTTGAAAAAATGTGTATTTAAATCGCTTGGTTGAAAAGTGAAAACTACTAAGTCTCAGCACTCCGCAGCTCTTTAAAATCTTCCAAATTTATTCGAACCTCTTTTTGCTGCCTCTAATTGATTTAAACGTCTGAAAGTCTTTGACAAGATAATTAATAATATATTTAACCTTCCTACATTATTACTCAAAATTACAATTGACTAGTAATATTCTAAAACTAGAGGTTCGCAATAAATAAACAATAAAATATTAGGATATGATTTCGAAATATTCTTAGATTAAATGTAATCTCTTAAAGTATTATTGAATGTGACGCATTGTCAGATTAATTAAGTTATCTCGAATTGACTTATTTACTTAACGGATATCACGGGGCAACGGTGAATGAGGAAAAAAAAATTGACGAGTGAAAAAAAATACGCGATGTTGAAGTGTTATTTTTTTGGATAGATCGTTTATCCTGTCAATATACATACATATATGATTATACTACAACGTTAGATAAATTTGATCGGAAGCTCAGTTAAGTTCAATATGTTGTGGTGTTAAAAGTATGTAGCTAAAGAATTCGGAATATAATAACATGTAAGACAAATATTTTACAATAATTAGAGATCAAGTCAATTTTTCAAATTTCGCTAAATTTATTTTACAGATCCATCGATTTTTTAATTTAATTATTACTTAACGCCGTTAACGGTTTATAATACGTCTTGGCCTTTCTTCAAAAGCCATTATGTGGGAAAAACTAGTTTTAAGTAAATTAATATTGTATATGTGTTTGTTCCAGTGGCGCAACAAGAAAATCTGGGACCATAGGTAAAAGTTATCAAAGGGCCCCTATTTTTTTTGTTTAAACAAAAATAAATATGCCTAGATATATGAGCGTCTTAGATTCAAAGCCTACTTAACTCCAAAAACCAAAATTGTTGGCAGAGTGCAAAAAACTGCTGTGGGCTTTTTGTATTTGAGTACGTTTTGAGACTAAACACTTTTTTGTAGATGCGTTTTCTCTGTATTTAGAGAGGTTTTGAAATCTGAAATTTATTGATTGTGTAGAATGTAGATATTGAAATAGAGAACGAGTTGTCATCGAAATATGAAAAAAATCAAAAATAGTCTTTATTTAGGTTTTGAAATTGAGGTCTTCATAATAGTGTAAATGAGTAAATTTAATGGTCTTTTGATAATTCTAATAATTTTCTTTTGTTTTTTTGAAAATTGAATTATAAATTTTTAATTTGGGGCACCCTGAACCCAACGCCCTTATGCATCGCATATACTCCGTTGTATGGTTATTACGAAACTAACTGTTCAATCACATAAAATTAATTAAAGAATTTTAAAATAATGATTTTGAATCTAGTTTTAAGATTTAAATCTGACATGTTTTGTTATTTTGCTTAAAATATTTTTTGCGTATATACAGGCGTATATACGTATATACAATCCGATGTTTTTTTTATTAATAATTTTACATTCATTATCACCATAGATCTTTAAAAGGGAACCCTTTGGTGAAAATAGTTTAAAATACGAATGTATCGATTCGTGATAATATAGCACACATATTATTTCAAATATTACGATTTATATTTAAATCAAAACTAGTTTCAAAGGTCTAACTCTTACATATAAAAATGATATCATTTAAATGTTGGAAAACAATATTCTATAGCAAAAATTATCTACAAAAAAAGTAAAAAAAATAAAGATCAAATTTAAAAAATATATTATATTTTTACATGTGTTTTGTTTTCAGCTAGTTAACAAAATGTAAACCCATTGTAGGAATGCCACATCTGTCAATCTTATTAATATACTGTACAAAAGTGATCCTAATTATTTTGAAATGAATTTCAATTATAGCACCTGAAGATCTGACATCATCAAAGTTTCATCCCAAATATCATTCATGAGTAGAGAAACGACGAGAACATCTAATTGAAATGATTCATTAAATATTAATTTGATTATAAGCTTAACGAACGTTTATAATAAAGCGTCATTAAGGCGACCTGAGTTTTTTTTCTTATTTTAATAAAATTTTAAAATATTTGTCTTCCTATCCTGAAATAAAAATATAAGTGAAATATATTTCAAATTTTTTAAAATATTTAAATAAAACACGTCAATGATAATCTTCTCACACAGATCGTTGGACATATAAATTGTTTTATTTTATTTTCTGTAGTATATAGGTAAGTATTTTTTTATTATCTAAGTAAAAAAGAACTATTAGATTAGAAATTGAATATTTTAGCCAGAAAATATATATATTTTTTAAGACTTACAAAGTTAAATCAGTTTAATGATAATACTGTAGTAACGATTAACATTAACGTTGTATTTACACATAAGAATGCACATCCTATTTCAGCGACCGAAAACCTGCCAATTAATTGGTTGTGGTTTTTTTTTTATGTAAATAATCTTCCTGATAATTTTTCCTATGCATTCGTAATAGAAATAGACAATTTGACGTCTTAAATCAACAAAAATGATTTGTAAATATTAATACATTACAAGTTTTATCAGAAGAGAGGATTAAAAACGTTTTGTAATCTAGACATTGTATTTTTTTGCTGTCGCGAAATGTGACAACAAAAAGGATAGAGAATCGTGGTTCAAACAAAACCTAAATTGCTTGTAGACAAGTACATATTCAAGGTTTCGCGGATGAAGGATGGCGTTTGAAGATTGTTTTAAGTAGCTTATATGTCTGGAAAAAGGTGGCCGACCGCTGCATTATTCTACAAGCCAACAAATCGTGAGGAGACAGTAGTTAAGCACTGCAACACGACTAACATTAAGGAAATTGAATAAACCAATTCGAAGTACTCTTTGACATATTATTTCAACATCGCGCAAAGTTAATTACTAATTTTACTGGTAGTCATTAAGGTTACATTGATTCTGCTCAGTAGGTGATTTATTACATTTCTTATGTTCGATACTCGATATACCAGGATATGATAAATCAATTTATATTTAATGAATCAATCATCTTGGTTATAAGCAATCAAAACTGACTGAATTTAAGTCATGTCTGATGACCATACGGGACTTATGGACTCTTAATAAAACATTAAATTTTTTTTTTTTTTTTTTTATTAATTTATAAATCTCTGAATTAATCTCAACCGTATTCAACCTTTTTTATATTCAAAATTCAAAGATGTCTAACTGTTATGGTATTCTATTTCTATTAAAATACTGTATTAACCTTTGAGCTATTTTTTATTAAATTAGGTTTTTTATTATATTTTGATTATTTGTAGTATTGCCACACACAAAAATTTAAAAAATATTTTTTTGCATACGGATCAATCCGGAAAGAATATTAATTATTATTTCAAGAAGTAAATATTTTTTTTGAATCATAAAACGAATAGTTAAAAAAGTAAACCGATTCTTTATTATTTTAAAATATTTTTCTAGAAGCTATTACTTCGATTTTGTATTGAGATATTTTTGCTCTCATCTGTGTACATGTGACGCTCTACATACGTCGATTTCAGGATGGGAATTGATCCCAAATGATATTTTACGCTCAATGGCTACCAATTTGTTAACAAATGTTAACCTTTTTTTTTAATATGGCGGCCAAAAATCACTGACAAAATAACAAAAATTCAGTACAAAATGTGAGAATGGCGATAAATAATAGATGACAGGATACTTCGACGTACAGGTACGGCGATACTCATCAAAGTGTTAATTTCACCAACTACTGATCAAATAGGTTGATAATTGAGTGACTACATTTATAATATAATATATTGATGGATAAGAATAAATTCAAAAAGAGTCTTAGTTGGCCGATTCTCAACGAGTCTGACTGAACTAGTATAAATTACTATAATCCAGAATTTGATTTGACGAGAACTACAATGAAAGATTCCGACTGAATGTGCTCAATTGGAATTTCAATATAAAATTTGAATCATTCAATTGTTGTAAATTTCCACACGTTTTGTCACCCCGGTTTTGCCTTTCGGCATACTCATGCATTAAAGTTCACGGATGAGCGGATAAAATTTCCGTTTTCAGGATAGGATCTGACCTAGGAAAGGCTTAAGTTTTGAACTATTAAGAAAAGTTTAATGAATTTACTTAACGGGGTTATAGTTTTTAAAAGTTTACTAGTTTTAGATCAACTAAACTTTAGATAGTGTTATATACCAATATAAATAATTATAGCCTGCTGTAATCTATATTTCTCTTAAGTGCTGTGTACCGGGTAGTGATATTCATTACAGATTGAGGCGGGACATGTTGTTTCATCACCGATAAAAATATAGCATCACATATTCCGACATGATCTAATATTTATCGTGTTTTGAGTGTAACAAATATCAACTTAGTGAATTCTTTTAAGCTCAAAAATAAACAACAGAAAATTTACATACCGAATAATTATTAGGATTAAAATTGGTATACGTTTTTATTTTAACTTGGATCAATTTTTCTTAGCCTGTAAATATTATTACCCTACCGGATACTGTTAAATTTAACTATTATTAATGGATCTAATTTGTGTAGTTGAATATTATGTGATCAGTGCTTATCTGAATGAATATATGATTTTATGTGTAATGAAGAATGCACGAAATTCATTACAAAGCAACGAACAAACAGGAAACAACGACAGAACAAGTCAAAACCTAAATTTTAGCCGGAAATCAAAAAAATCTTGGCAATTTGTGAGATCAAGAAGAAAACTAGTCTCGTATATATTAGATTATTATGCAGTCGATTGGTTGATGAATTGAAAAGTAATAATTAATCTACGATTTATAAGGCGTAGCTGAGCTGTTAAATAACTTAAAGTCACTTTGTAGTCTTAAAATCTAGATTATTTGCATATTACACTATGTAGTTAACCACAAAACATGAATGTAATTTGACTAGATGTCTTGCATGCGATCATGTTCGCGAAACATGTTTGTTTTTATTCCATATAATGAAGCAATCATTCTTTTATTTCAAACCACACCATAAACAAAAATAAAAAATATCCGAAAGTTTATTTGAATCATAAAGATAGGAGGATATAATGTAGAAATGTGTCTATGGTCGAACGGTATTTTTTTTTTGAATAATAATTGACGATAGAAGTGTGTTATGGTAATTATGACGTCAAGAATAGCGTGATCAATCAAATATACACATGAATCATGATTATGACTGAGATTGATATTGGATCGTGTGAATAGACCAATTATATTTATAATAATATATAATATTATCTTAAAAGAGTAAACATAAAAGTAGTATTTGAAAGTCTGCAAAGGGGTTATAATTTCAGATACATGGCCAGTGGCATATTTCAGAACGAAAAAAAGTAAAAAGCTAAACCTCCAAGTCAACAGACTGAAATATATTACACATTAATCAAATTTACGACAGTTCGACAATAATTACATTGCGGGCTTACATTGTTACGCTGAAGAATTTGCTCAAACAAAAGAGGTTTGCTTTTTGAATCAGCAATACTTTTTCCAGCGACAGCCAACTTGACAGCTGATTTGTGCTCAGTTTGGTTTGCCATTTCACTATCAATAAACTTACTGCTTATCGCTCGCAAATCGGGAGAATTTATTTTGAAAATTGTGGTTCAGTTTATCAATTCAGTTACGCAAAATTTCGTTCGGTGATAAGACTTATTTTCAGTTGAATGTCAATAAGCAGAATTGCCTCATTTGGAGTGAAGAAAATCTACAAGTCATCATTGACACGCCGTTACATTAAAAAAGTCACTGTTTGGACTGGGTAATGGGCTGGTGAAATCATTGGTTAATATTTATTCAAAAATTAGTCAATGGAGAGCACTTTAGATCCAAGATTACTGACATGTTCGTTCCCCAATTGATTGTCATTAATATGAAAGAGTTGTGGAACATGCCACACAGCACGCGCCAAAATGAATTTATTGAGGAAAAAATCGATCACCGCATAATTTCGTGTAATGGACGTGTGAATTGGCCTCCAAGATAATGTGATTTAACACATTTAAATTATTTTCTGTGGGGATAAACCAGAAACGATAAACTGCTTCGAAGTCAACATTCGCGTTATTGTCGACATACGGCTCCAGTTGCTCCAAAAGGTGTTGGAGCAACTGGAACAAAAAAACAACTGGGACAACTGGGACTGCATCAAAAAAAAATCCAAGCTTCCAGATTGCGTTTTCTTCGATAAGCGGGAGAACATATGCCCGAATTCATATTTAAACACTATATATAAACGGCATCGATTTTTCTTCCCGATAAAGCAAATAACATGGCCAGCGCGACAATTTTTTATGTATGTTTTATTTAATTTTAAAGTTGACGTTAACACCGTATTTAAAATGGTTTTCTGTCATAATCTGGAATAAAACGATGGAATTTTATCAGTAACTACTTTAATGGTAAGCACCTTACGACCAACCTGTCATTTAACTGATAATGCTCCGATGTCTTAATATTACATCAAAAATTGAAATGATATTGTTATTCCTATGGTTGTGTTATTAAATGTGACATTTGTTTTGCCTTTCTTGGAAGCATCCTCGGATTAAGTTACTGTAAAAATATTATTTACCGCATAGACATTGCTTTGCTGCCAATGAATGCTCACTTATGGCTGTTAATTATATATATATATATTTTACTACACTAAAAAAAAGAAACCGTATTGTATGAATCAAAACAAAAATAATCTAATATATGTGAATCAATAATCTTTTACCAGCACCCAATCAGAAACAACAGAAGTGCTGCTGAATGCGCTTATTCCACAAGACACTCCATTATTAGACGATGAACGCCTCAGACAAGCCCGCTTCTTGGCTACTTTTCCACTTGACACTGCTCACTCACCACTGCCTTCTGAGCAAGAAGTCAGTAAAATTATTCTCTCGTTAAAATGTAACAAAGCTCCGGGTCCGGACTGTATCGATAATACTCTCGTCAGACGATCCTGGTTTCTTGCCGCTCCAGAAATAACAAATTTATTATGTCAATGCTTCACAAGTGGCATATTTCCCGATTGTTGGAAAACAGGGACACTTATAGTCATTCCAAAATCTGGTAACCGGTCTCCATCAGACCCTAAAGCTTATCGGCCACTTACGCTTCTGCCGGCTCTTGGAAAAGTGTTGGAACGGCTCATGTGCTCTAGAATTGAAGCTCATCTGGCTGAAATAGCACCACTATCTAATAACCAATTTGGTTTCAGACCAGGCAAGAGTACCGAAGATGCAATTTCCACAGTACTTTCCATATCGAAATCCTCCCCTAATAAATATGTTTTGGGAATATTTTTGGATATTGCCGGAGCATTCGACAATGCTTCTTGGCCACTTATACTGCAGAAACTTAGACTGAGAAAAATACCTGGAAATGTCTATGCCTTGGTCCAAAGCTACTTCAATGACAGATCTGTTCTATATGAAAATGGACAACAGATTGTAAAACGAAACACCACAATGGGCTGTCCACAGGGTTCCGTTCTTGGCCCCTTGCTGTGGAACATTTTATTTGATGATATTCTGTCCATCTCTCTTCCACCTGACTGCAGTATTTTTGCCTACGCAGACGATGCTCTACTTTTAGTAAGTGCAAATAGTCGCACGGGTATAGAAACAACAGCAAAAGAGGCGCTTTCATCAATCCTAGCTTGGGGCGACGCCAACAAACTGTCTTTCGCTCCCAAAAAAACTGAAGCTATTTTTCTCAAGGGTGGTGTCAGTCTAAGCAGACAAAGACCTCCCACTATACGCATGGGATCTACGACGGTTAAAGTTTCCGAAAAGGTCACTTACCTTGGTATTATTCTAGACGACAGACTTTCTTTTTCATACCATGCCAAGACATCAGTGAGCAAGGCTACTTCTGCCTTCTACTCAATCTCACGCCTAGCAGGTAGAAATTGGGGCTTAAGATCTAGTGCCCTTAAAATCGCTTACGATGCCATATACATGGGGATTGCTGGCTACGCCGCTAGCACATGGTACAAAAGATGCACCGTTCAATCGATACAGAAAATCCTTCTAAGTGGACAACGCAGTGCGATGATAGCCCTAACCAAAGCATACAGATCCTCGTCTACGGATGCATTGCCGGTCTTGGCTGGTATACTTCCGTTGGACCTGCACATTCAAGTTAGAGGCGCAACAGTTATGCTGTACAAAGGTGTTGAGTCCCAGGTGGGAGAAATTCAGTTACTGCCTCCTCATCGACCAGACCCTTACAATTCTAAGGCTCATAGAATTGCAGCGCGCAGCGTGGCGATAGAAGCTGCAATGAAAGTTTGGCAGGCTCGATGGGAGAAATCTTCTAAGGGGAGGCAAACTTTTAAATTCTTTCCGAATGTTAAATGGCGAATGGAGATAACCAAAGTCCTGACTCCTAATTTCTGGACCAGCCAATTCATAACTGGCCACGGTTACTTCGCTGCCAAGCTCTTCCAGCTTGGCCGGTTAGTAAATAGCCCTGAATGTAAATGCGGATATATGATTCAGGATGCTGATCACATCCTTTGGGAATGTCCAGACTTAAATAACGAACGGGAAAAATTGCTCAAGACGATACGACTATCTGTCGGATCTGTCGGCCCCGTCGGTCATGCCGACTTGGTTGCATCGAAGGCAAATTATAGGGCATTTAAAGAATTCTCCGCGTCATTTGGAAAAAAAGTGGAGTTAAATAGATAAAATCTCATATTTTCAACTGCACTTAATTATTAATTAACTTTTAATTTCTGCACACTGTAGTGCATGCAACCAAGTCTTGAAGAATTTCTTCTCGGGACATTTCTGGCAAAATTTTGAACACGACTAACGTTGTTACGCTACGGAATACACCCTATAAAAAGAGTGTGAAGCCGTAGCGGGTGGTGGTGGGTACAACGTTGAGTACCCTAGGGAATTAAAAAAAAAAAAAAAAAAAAAATCAATAATCTTGTTTTGTGTTACTCTTGCATTGATGGCTTTCTTAGTGTGACTGTTAGATGGTATCGGTTGTATTTTATGATAACAGTAAGCCCTATCATTGAATTTGATTTTTCATTGTGTATAATGCGATTCATAACTTAAAACATGTTTTTGTAGAATATCCCAGAGGTGGGCTGCCAATACGTTAACAAGAGCTTACGCTCGCTTAATCTCAAATCAATTTTTCACTCTTATGCAATTATTTGCAATACTTAAATAAGCAAACGATTGCTACTTATTACACTTATAATATGCAATAATATGTAGTTTACCACAATCTTATCAATGTAAATGGCTAAAAATGTTCTACTGTGTATACTGGAAGCTTTCGTAGATGATAAATATAAGTAAGAAATTACAGTTATGTACTAATTTGATCTGAGAATATTGTTTTCTCTTAAGTTAACAAAAGGCTTGTCGGCCGTGAAAAAATCTAACAAAAGGATCGCACGAGCCCCTCCGAGCCCCCTCCAGCCCACCCCTGGATTATCCCACTGTTGCATTGGTGTAGCGATTCGTTGTCAAACGCATGCTATTATATAATCTTCATATGCATTAATCCGAAAATAATTTGAGTATTGCGTTAATGGTTTATGTGCTGAATAATTCATTATGATGACATATGTCCTACAACCAAATAACCGCAAATAAAAAGTAGTTTAAATAATTGCGAATTGAATTCGATAACAAAATCAACACGCATTTATACAATTGGCAACAGTTTGATACGAATAAGTTGTGAAACTCTTAAAAAATATTTCAAAACGTGTATGTGATACAATTCTCGATAATTAAACCAACATTCACACCGTTTATGATCATTCTTTTATAACGACTAATCGCCATTATAGGTAGGTAAGGTAAGTTAAACAACACTCCTTGAGGCGTGCGAAACATCTAAAATCGTGGTTAATTTGTTGCCATTATAAAAAAGCAATGCTGCAATAAATCACAGATTACATTGCCTAGCCATTCAACCTGGCCTGAATGAGTTTCTTAACATTAAAACATCCGCAGGTATCGGTGTTTATAATTAATTTTATGCAAAGTGTAAGACACACCGTACAATTATATATAAATCACATGTTACAGCAATTTAGTTTTAATTCAAGATCTAGTGACAATCAATACACTGTTTTAACATAACTGTCATTATGTATATAATAAACGCAGACCACCGTGCTTTTTTAATTATCTGATGACCAATTTATCAAATGTGACACTTTACTCGGATGCTTTTTCTTATTTTCAGTGACTGTTCAAAATATTCTACAATCGACTCTTGTTTTACGTGGTTGTGAATTACCACGGTCCACTAAAAAAAACAAATAATATATTTTGACACGAATCATTTGTTCTAACACGATTCCCAGACACAATAACAACAGAAGCGGATATCAGATTTCCTAATAATGAGAAATTCAACAACACAAGACAGTAATAACAAACAAAAGGGTCAATTATATCCCACATTAGACGTGTCAGACATTTCTAGCCATGAAAGCGATTTATGTTCTCAGTCTCTCATCAAAGTCTCCGTATCTAATCAAGTAGCGATGAATAGTATTTTGTGTAATTGTCTATTCGAAAATGTTGTGTTTTTCAAATAACACTGTTGTTTAAATTCTATTACTTTTTTACACGGTTTTTTGTGCAATGTATCTACTGCGTAAAAAAGAGTTGAGTGTATTTAATTAATGCAGTCTTCAGTATCCTAATTTTTTAAACTGTCACCCTAAATGGTTTGTTTATAAGATAGGGTACTTATTTGTCATTTATCAATTTAATAAAAATACATTTACGTCTATTTTTAGAATTAAGCACTATATTTAAGAGTTATCCCTGTTATAAATAGCTAATGTGTCAAGTCGGTACTAAGTAATTACAACATCATACATGTATAAATATCTACAAGGTTGCGTTATTAAAAAAGCACAGAAGCGTGAATCCATCGTCATGGCATAGCTAAAAATACTTATTTGATAATACTAACTATCTATTAAATTTGATCATGGACGCATTATGTGGTGTTCAATTATTATTAAATTCTAAGATCATTTTTTTTCCGCCGGAAAATCGGCATTACAAACTTATAGCACTAATCGTTTTTCATACCATTTTAAATGTCGCCATTATTTTTAAAAAACTTGTTGTGATATCGAAGACAAGTTTTTTTAAAAATTGTAATCGCTTAAGTTTACAGACAGCTGTCTCAGATAAACTTTTCGTTTAAAAAACATGGACGAAATTGAACGGACTGTGGTTAGAGATAGTGTTTCTCATGTCTCAAGAAATGAGAAGTGCTCTGAATTTCTCTGGAATTATCGAAAAATTCTCGAGAAATTTAAATCCTCCAAATAATACAAATTAGACTTGTTCTTATAAATTCTAACGTCGAATCGTCCAATCCAATTCGTTTTTTTGTAATAAAATAGCGTTCATTTTGATTAGACGTTGGTTTAATTGTACACAACGCTTCCTTTATTGTTTACAATTTTTCTGTCCTTTTGCCAGTAATTTTTAATATGCGTGAGAGCATCATTACCACAAGCAGATTCCGTTACGCTCTCTGCGATGGATGCCTTTAATTGTTATTGAAGTCACAATTATTTTAGTGAAACATATAGAAGTAGTTCAACAGTCGAACAGTAAAGTAGTTCCTTTGTATTCACAGATGGAGATTATATTCATTTCATGAAAAATGAAAAATAAGAAATTTTCTTTTATCGAAATAAACTCGAGAAGACGCACTTATCATATTTTGAATTTAAACAACCTACTAACACACTATTTACATTCTTTATAGTCTTTATACCATAGGCGGCATTTTTGCCGTATCCGGTACACCGTACACGCCCTATAACTAGAGATACGTGATTATCGCGTTTTGCGATAAATGCGACATAGAAGCGATAAATTCGATATATGCGAAATTGTCAACATAGGCGAATAGATGCGAAATTTTACAAAATTCAATTTTATTCTTAAATTAATGATTACTGGAAAGCTCTCCAGACTCAGTGGTCTACTCTTCATCTGTAGTATACGATTCCACACTCTTAAGTTAGTACTAATATAATTGTGTTTTCCTCTTGGTTGTGTTGACGAGCATTCATGCACGATGTCATACAAACATATGTATATACACGATAACAATATTTTATAATCAAATTTACCACTATTAACAATGATAAAAACCACTCAATGTTTGGAAGGTTGATCACACATTTGTAAAAAATTAGTTTTAAATATTCAAAGTGGGGTCAAATCAAATACTCTTCTGCTATTACTTGTAGTAAAAATGAAACATTTGGAATTCGGCAGTAATGCCATTTATAATGTGATTGTAATAAATTTTAAGAATTTTGGTTTTAAAACCCATGTTTTTCTTATATGTATTGTATTTTTTACAACAATTTCAAATGTTTTGTACTCATGAACACTATATTTGAACTGTTGTATGAATGTATGTATGATTCCCTCTATTTTGAATAAAATTCTTGTCGTTTTTGTATTTTTGGTATAATTTCAAACCTTTTTTATCAACAGATTGTTTATTGTACAGTAAGCTATATTTTAATATGACTTTTTAACTTATTTACTATGAAAACAACGATTAAGAAATAAACGCTAAATATATGCTAAAATTCAAAATTTTATTTGCTCTAAAATGCGAAATTCAAACGTCAAAACGCTATTTTTTTTTTAAATAGATGCTAAAAATACGTCTCTACCTATAACGCAACGATTTCCTTCTTGTCCTCGGACTGCAATTGGTACTGTACTGTGCCGTTTCCGAATCGACGGACTGAGCATATTGGTTTATTAAATATACATATATATTTAAGACGCTGTGATATTAAAACTCATGTGACGATGTTTTATAACAAAAAGTAACATCATATGTTTTTAACTAATGAATAACGTCGAATAAGAATGTGAACAATCGGTTGATTTAATTTGAGGATTTTTTTATACAAACATTTTTAAAGATTAAATTATTTGATATAAAAAAACAAGGCTTATCATATTATTACATTATTCTATTAATTGTATTTTATATCGTATGTGGAATGCCAAAGGGCAGACGGACAAAGTCGTTCCTCAAGAAAATTAAACGAAATAAAACTATTTTCATCAGTATTTTTCAGTATAACCATTTTCCTTCAATAACTTCTCCTCAGAGTGTTTTTTCTTAATGGTGATTTAGAATGTTTATGTTTTAATATACCTAGTTCAATATGGTTTAGTAATAAGGCCGCGATTGACAACACATGACTATGGGGTTGATCTGTTGCTTTGTCAACATCTCTGTAATATAACATAATAATATTATTGTCTGTAATATAAAATAATAATTATAAAATAAATATATTCATGAAAATACCAATTCGATTCCAATGGTGACTAAAAAAATTGGCGTCCTCTGCTCTAGGGCAACATTTTTTTTTAAATATTAATAATAACATATTGTTAACAATAAATGATCAATCAACTTTTTAATAATATATCAGAACATTCACGGTAACCTCGGTGTTAATCGTTATGTTAGAAAACAATGTTTGAACTCGATTATTTTTTATGCTTGCTGAAGGTGTATCAGAAATCAATTTTAATATCTATTTGTGTATTTTTACGTGCGTCCTATATTTTTCATTCATATTATTTAATGACTTCACAACATAAAAAAATAATACATTGTTTTAGAAATGTTATAAAAAATCAAATCGTTACTCCATGAACATGGTCGGTATTATTTTTTTAAGAATCTGTTTTTTAAATATATTATAAATAAATTCAATAACAAGTCAGTATTGTGTTTTTACATTTTCAAATTCGTCTCGCACATACTCAATAAAAAATTGTTTTGAAAACTTATTATTGAAGATTATTTAAGTTATATACTTATTAATATTTAATATTTTCACGATTGGTTTTTTAAGCTTATAATTAGGATCGTACAGAGATAGGCTTACTAATTATTGATACTTAACTAAAATATATGTACACAAAACAATTAGTCGGTCGCTTCCGACACATTTTGTACGTGGTTTAAATCACTACCAGGTAGTCTTATCCCAATTGATGATTTGAAATTATTAATTGTCGTGAATTGACAACCTAATAATGAAATTTTATAAAATTTATATTTCCTATATGAATAATTTATATACAAACATTGGAAACTTTTGGAAGGCCGGATGAAAATCTTTGGCGGGCCGTAGTCTGGTGACCGCTGTCGTGAACGAACGAGAAATAAACGTTTCATTACATTCGATCATGAGATGGGGTGAGCAGAGAAAGAGAGAGAGCGATTAGCAAACTATTAATTATACATGCATTTCAATACAAACTCGAGTGAAAGATCAATGATTGAAAATGTGTTTTAGGATTCGAATTCTTCACCGATTAGCCAGGACAATTCGAGTACTGAAATCGTTTATTTTTGCTTTACAAGAGTACTCAACAGTCAATGACTTTTGTGAAATTAAAGAGCATATCAAACAACGTCTGTTCGCGTCGAGTTCATATTTTATTAAAAAAAAAACGAGTAGCATGTTCAAATATGAAGCACATATTCACTAAAAATTCCAGGGTTTTATCTTTTTTATGGTTTGACTTTATGTATGATGATATATACATTTATATTTTTACATGAGTCATTTTTAAATTTTGTAAAGGAGTTACACTTGAGCCTCTGAGCAAAGTTGTGCTGTTCCTATCTACATAATATACACACGGAGCACTTTAAAAATACCCCTTCACTAAAGTTACAAGATTGTATACTAAGAATTGTTAAAAATAATTCAAGACGTTCAAAATTTTTTACATATGTTTTTGATAATATTGTTTTTGTATTCTAATTTTGAATTAGAGTGCATATATTTTAAAGTAATTGGGACGTTATATTCCATAGAATATATTTTGTTGTTTTTTGACATTTTTATTTGTTATAATTTCGTTTTTAAAATCAAATTACAAGCACTTGATTATATTTTTACGAGAAGGATTCGATTCATGGACAATTTTGCATATAAAAATCCAAATCACAAAGCAATGACAGTTACGACATACCTAGGTAATTATAATTCTTAAATAAGACGTATTTGGGTTATTAGTTATGCAAAATTTATTATTTAATTAAATCATGTGTTAATATATTATTTTTTTTTCGTTTTCTTATTTGATAATTTACATATACAAACTTTTATAACCGTGTTAAAGCAAAATTATCAAAGTAAAAATAATTGGTTCGTTATTTTAGAACGTGCTAAAAATCCGCACAAAAAGAGGAATAGCTGATTCACATTTAATTGTATATTCTTTTGATAACTGCGGTGAATGTAATGACTTTATCCCAAAAAGTGCTTTTGCTCATTTCCATACGGACATATGTGTTGCATATGAATTTTTGATCACATTGAAGGGCGGGTGTATTTTTAACAGCTCAGTGTTGCCCAAATCTAAATTCTTCATGGTAGAAAGTACCTTTTATTTCTTATGAAAAAAAATCACGATGAAAATCGATCACTGATTTTACATATTTTTTTCTCCTTTAAAGGTATAAATTTTTTGACGCTTCTTTATGTAAACGTTTTAAAAAATAAATGACATCTGTACTTCAATTTTTTTCATAACTGTTCGGTTTATATATCGGTTCATATCGTTACTCATTTGAAAATATCAATAGATATTCCACCATATATTGACAGTAAATGACGGTCGTTATAAATACAAATAATAATATCACTAAGTGTAAAAAAATACAATTGTTATTTATCTGATAGTTTAACAAAGGTATACCGTAGTATACAACTTCATTATCAATTCTGTCGGCATTTATTCATCACATAAGTCAAGTTCTTGTACAATTAGAAACGTATTTTTTTCAAATTCAAAAGCCGTCATGAACTTGGAACTATTTGCATTTATACAGTGTCAACAACAGCTATTAATTCAATTATAATATTGAATAGCTCCAATGTGTGTTTTTAAGTGATGTCATATTGAATTAATGCCAGCATTTAATATTGTAAATAAAAATAACTTTGGAAATCTTGTCATGTATAATTTCAGAATGGCGCAAGGGTGTTTTGTAATAATGTAAATATGGTTCATCAATCTAAAACATAAATTCGCAAAGGAGGAGAAGTAGTTGTTGATCTTGGGTTACGTATTGTTGTACGTCAGTGATAATTAAAATGAGTTTTCTGAGTGGAGACAAACTCTATTTTTAATAAACCTTTATATGTATGATAATAGTCATCATCTTTTGAGCCATGGCATATTGTATTCTGATGAAATTCGTCTAAATTAAAATGCTTTAACCTTAAAACTAATAACAACTAAACATCGATCATTTGATTTAAATATGTTCGATTTGACAGATGCGGCATCTAGATATGTATATTTGAGATTAAATAAAAAAATAGGTGACTGACATCTGACAGCCAATTCATGTCATATTTCTTCCAAATCATATTGGCTCCGTCCGATAAGGAGCGAAACTTGGCAATTAATATTCACTCAAGTATATTACGACATTTTGATAATGTTATCTTATATAATATATGTGATTTTATTGATTGTGATACTTAATTAAATCATATAATACGATATCAGTAGGTAATGTAAATCTTCGGTCATCGATATGCTTCTATATCAAAACGGTAAAAGCTCCGCTTAGCGATCCAAAGGCTTCAAGTCAAAGTCAATACTGAATGTTGATTTTCAATATTTATATTTAGATCGAAATGTGGCTGTTTATCAATCAAATTGATTTGACAGCCTCGATAAACTTGACCATCAGCGGAACACAACCAGGATAATATTACGATACAATTTAAAACTATTTCTTTTAATGAATTTTAAGGTGTTCACAGTCCAGAGGTGGATTCAAAAAAATGAAACACGTATTTGTACTAATTACACTTTTATTTTATATACTCAGGACTGATTTCTTTCATGACGAGCACTATCAATTGATATTTTTATATTTTAATTCCAGGAATCCTTTAAATTTTATATATTATGAGATTTTTCATATATTGTATATTTTATTTGTAAAAAAAAATCGTTTTAAAAGTAGCTCTTTTCCAAAATTACTTTTTTATGTTCGTGACGCTATTTCGTCTTAAAATTAAACAATTTTCACATCACCATTATTATATCATACATACACTGATTATCCTGTTGAAAATTTCGATACAAATAATAAATGTCTAAAAAAATTGATTGTATTGTTTATTAAAATATTTTGGATATAAATATTAATAAAATCACAAAAAATGCGCAAAAAAGTAAAATACAAGAAATACGGCTATAAAAAATCAAGAAACAATTCTCTTGAACTTTGTTAAATCTGACTACGGTCTTATGGCTGACCAGCATCAGATAAATAAAATCATAGATTTCGTATCTGAAAGCGCTTGCCATTATGACGGCTAGCTTGCATAATATTGGAATGGAATTCTTCTATTATAATATAATAAATTATTCAGAAAATTATCATCGATTTATTTTGCAGCGTAACATAAGTGCGAGCCCATCAATAATTATTATTATTTATTGACGTGTCGCTAATAATTGAAAAGAATTAAAGTGTTGTGATTTATTGGCATTGTTTGACATCTCTCATATATTAGCATGAAATTAGCAACGGCTTTGATAACTATATTTCCATGACGATGAATTATCTTCGGTGCCAACTGTGAGAGCAAAGCGGTAGAATATCATTATTCATTACTTATCAATGATAAGTTATCATGAGGAAAAGGAACAGCAAAACCTAACTAACAATCTAATAATAAAAACATCGAGAGGTGTTCGTTGCGTAATAAATTGAGTTAAGCCAGTGCCTTTTGATTTATTGGGTAAACAATTCTGTCTTAATTAGAGGTGAAAAAAACTGGGAATATCGAAAAAGCCCGGAAAATTGTGGAAAAATTAAGAATATATAGTATAGTTTGTTAAAATGATAGTTGTCGTAGTTTTTTTAATATATGTACTGAAGTCCATATGCACACATATAAACGTTTCACAGAGTATCATAAAAACAGGACCATTTTCAAATATTTTGTTTCTGATTCAAGTATACCTAGATGTCATTTGTCAAACTCATAGACTAATAAAAGCTAACCGTTTTTCATAATATAGCCTCTAATTTATGGAAAGCATCAGTAAAACATGTCGCGTTTTTTAAATAAATGTTACTGATTGCTAAAAATTAAATACAATTACCAGTTTGATACTAAAATAATATTTTTCAATTTTCCCAATATTCCCAAAGAGTTTATTCCCACTCAATTTTCTCGGCTTAAACCCCCAAAAAACCTGGGCCCTTTTCCGCCTCACAGTTTAAATCGATGTTTATACTCGAGAGAATGTTTGTTAAAATTTTAAGAATTCAATATAAAGTCAACGTTATTAATCTTTTTTTCAATAAAAATATAGTCAATATCTATTTTCAAATAGTGAATCTGAATTGCGTTTCAACTTTGTTCATACGTGAGATAAGATAATGATATATCGAGGAGGGTTATTGGAATTAATGATTTTCAGAAATAATAAATATGAATTTGTTATATTATAATAATATTTACTAGTAGTATCTAATCTTATATTCAGAAATGATATAATAGGACCAGAACCTGAATTCAACACTCGAAAAAAGTATTGACGATGAGAAAATATGGAGATGACAATATAATAGTAATTAAGACACATATAAAACAACCACTTTCTAATGAAATCACACAGCATTATTATTTTTACCAATTGCAAGACAGAAATTATTATAAGTTGTACTCAATGAAATATTAAAATATTTGAAGTTGTCTAATAACGTTACTGTTATCTGAAAAGCATAGTTTATTTATCCACAAGAGGTTTTGCAAGGTATTCTCTAATATACTATTAGAATCTCTGGTATAATAGATATATCAAACAACCCTTTTCCAGTTAATTACTCAATCGATAACACTTTTCGGTTATTTGGAAAGTAGCATAATAATGCTACGGTTATTGGAGTATGTAATAAATAATATCATTTTCGGATGGGCAATAAAAAAATTGTATAATTTAAGATTTCGACTGAAGGTGCTTGGTGGAATTTCAATATTAAATTTGAATCGTTCAAACTATGCACATTCTCACAGATTTTGTCACTAACGACCCGGGTTTCGCCTTTCGGCATCTTCAGGAATTCAAGTGCACGGATGAACTTGAACTGACATCCTGAACTGAAATGACATCCTTGAATGCCTGAAGATGCCGAAAGGCGAAACCCGGGTCGTTAGTGACAAAATCTGTGAGAATGTACATAGTTTGAACGATTCAAATTAAAAAAAATTGTAGTTCACCAACCAACCAGAAGAATACGAAATATGTAAAACTTTATATGTGTAATACAATTTATAATCTTCTCATAAAATTGAAATTTTCTACACTAGTCGAAAAATGAGATAGATGCCTTGATAAAATAATCGATTATATTTGATATTTGAATTGATGGTTATTATTTGCGCTACATTATAAACTTTATGCTGACACTATTTTTAATAATAAAAAAAATCAATTCCACTTCATTGTTAATCCAAAATTTACTTAGTAGTAGTTAGGAACGTTAATAAATTATAGTTTAAAAAAATATATAATTATTTGAATCGCTTAATTAATATTCATTTCGCGAGCCGAGTACTACAAGGTTCTATGTGAACAGCTGCACCAAAAAAGATATGGGCATTGAAAATTTTGAATGCTTGTATTTTGAAAATTGTAAATGTTTCCAAGGTTTTTTTTGATTGTATATATCAATGATAGTACTGGCATGATATAACTATTAATAAAATATTGTTAAAAATAGTTCTTCATAGTTAATTAGAAATACCTAAACTTCTATTAGAACCTTGTCCATATGAAATTCAAACAAACCGCCAGTGCTACAAGGTTCTAACTGAAATTTGTGTGAAAGCACAGATGATTAAAAAAACAGACTTACGCTTTTTATATTAAAATAAAACGAATTCTATTGAAGATATCTAATGTGATCATTATTATTGGAAAAAATATATAAAAAATGGAGGTTTGGAAAAGGAGTTTTTTTTTATTTTTCATAATTTGTGTTTGATATCATTAATGTACTAAGTTAATATTGTAAAATGCAATAATAACACACTGCAAGAATACAAAACATCGTTATGGTAAAAAGTACAACCATTGTGTTGAAGAATAAAAATAATTGATCAAAATCAAATAATTGAAGAAAAAAAAAAGGAATAAAATTATCAAAATATAAAAGATATTATTCAACCTATGCACATTAACACAAGTTTTGTCACTAACGACCCGTGTTTCGCCTTTCGGCATCTTCGTGATTTCAAGTTGAAACCACAGATATCTTGCGACGCGCACATACAACTACGGCTTATTGGAAATTTAAGCAATATTTCGACTTCATATTAATACAAGATGTAGGTAATGCTACGTTTAAGACTGCCTCATTATTACTTTAGTTTGGCCAAAAGTTGACACTTAGAACCTTGTAGTACTCAGCTCGCGATTCGTTTTTATTTTATCAGTACGGAGGAAAATTCTTGCGATTGCGATTCAAATTATTAATGTTCCATTCAATCGGAAACCGGACAGTTAATATATTTTTTATAGCCTGCATATTAATACAATATAATATGTATTTATATATAATATGACATCATATTATTATTATAATGTATTTTACTCCTAAGCATATTAATCAGTGGCGGTTCGTGACCTAAAACCTTGGGTGGGCTAGAGAAAAGTTTAGCATTGTATACTATTTACGAAATTGTGCATGTTTCCACTGTATATTATATAATATATAGATCTACAAGGAAATTGACAAATATTACGACACTACTGCAAAGCATAAATTAATTTATAATAAAACCAAAGCTAATGTAAGTATGAAATAATAGAATAGTAAAAAAATAACCTCAAATTCGTCTCCTTCAAATGAAGTGAACTACCGTGCTTTGTTTCATACAATCGCATACGATACAACTTGTCTCTGAATACAACGCACTCTGACGTTTACTTAACGTCAGATATTGGTAGGAGTGATTTTTTTATGTATGGGGGGCTAATTTGGATAAGCCCGTGTGACGTATTGACTGCAGGCTGTATACCAAGGCGCAATCGTGTACGATTAGATGAAGTTTCTATGGCCAATGGTTACAAAATAAATACGTTTTCTTATCGTGCTTGATTGCGCCCCAGTGTAAAAACAGTTTTGCAAAAAAGCATTCGTTTTACCTCGGACTAATTTGAAAATAGTCCGAGCCATGTGTTGCAAGACTGGCGTCACGTTGCCTGTTCTGTATGAAGTATGTATAGAGCCATTGCTTCTAGTATATTATCTATGCCATTGCTTTTTTTTATGCTGGCTCGGCTATTAAAATCGTAATACAAAACACAATCGAGAGTATTATTGTAGGTAGACATAGCATTGTCTTATATTAAATTTGGGAAAGGTTAGTTACGTTTAGAAATGTATTTATTTTGTTTAGTGGCCGAATTGCTGTTCAATTTTATTCAGTCATCTAAAGTTTTTTTTCTACACATTTTGGGTGAAAATGCAGGTCGGGCTAAGCCCACCTAGCCCAGTACGTAGAACCGCCACTGATATTAATAATATCATAAAGGCAAACTCAAGTCTGGCAGTATAATTCAGCAGTAAGAATAAACGCATGATCATATTAATATAATATAATCGAAGACGAGTAGGCGTTAGTTATCTGAGTTTGGCCAAGAATCTTGATACGGGAGATAAAAAACATTATTACGAGACATTTTATGACCAAGGATCGTCAAAATGTTTTGTTTTTAATTTAACATATCCACAAATGATCTTCTATTTGTTTTGATTATATTCTTTATTAAAACAGAGAAAAGCAAACAAATAACATTTAGTAAAGTTACATAAGGGATGAATGAACATGGGGAGTTTGTTCCTGGGTTTTTGAAATTGGAAATGAAATAATGAAAAATTCCATGACACCAAAACTTTTCTCAATCTTTGCACGATTTCATGTTGAGTGCCCAATCTTTCGGGATTGAAAATTAGTCTATCCCGGAAACACAAAAAGGCTTCGGGATTGGATAACCTAGCTCAAATGAAATATACTCAACTCTTTTTTTACACGATAAATACTAAAAACCTTGTAAAAAACTGATAAAGTTCATATACAATTTTTTCACCTAAAGAACGACATTGTGGCAAAGGAAATCACGTAAAAAGGGTAATAATGAAGACCAAAAATTAAATTATCCGAAATATTTTTTTTTTAATAATACTTTTCATTGCTATTTGATTATAAACGGGGACTTTTATGAGGAATGTCTGACACGTCTAATATTTTACGATATAACGAAACCTTTTGTTTGTTATTACTGTCTCTTGTTGTTGAATTTCTTGTTATTAGGAAATCTGTTATCCGCTTCTGTGTTCTTTGTTTTCTAGGATTCCTGTAAAAATATAGTGTTTTTGTTCATTTTTGGGGTCCGTCTTATTTAAAAATCGTTAAAATCGTAGTGTTCCCGAAATTCCTGAAATAAGAAAGGAAAAGAATAATGTGAGGTGATGACCCAGAATATAAATAGTTTTTACGGAAATCTATTTGAATTTGGCTTCACATTGCTAAATTAAGGCTATAGAAATTTTCTCATTTTTAATATTGTCATTGTTGATTCTTTCTGAAAATTTATTAGAATTGGCAGATTTTGAATAAACAATATTATTTATAAATCAGATTGTTTTTTTAAATTACAAATTCCATATATATATTCCTAAAAATATTTTCCATTTGGAAAATTAATTAAGTTTTTATCTTCTGGTTTTCATTTGATTGTTCACGCCAGTAAATTTCTGATTTTTGGTAATGCAAACAAATATCCTCCCGTTGGGGGCAACCTGCTTAAAGCTAGTATATCTTAATATAAAAAATGACTGATGATTGACAAAATATATAACATGATTTTTGGATTCATGGAGGAAATAATATATTATTTATTTTATACTACTCGCAACATTTGAGAACTGTTGCATATAATGATTCAATAAGTTGACTTTTAGCTGGCGTTTGAACTACATACGCTCGATGCAGCCTTCTCAGTCCGACATCTGAATGTCAGAGCAATTTGATTGCATAATACAATTAAAGTAAATAAATTTAAAACACCGTGAAACGTTAAACCGATCATCAAACGTGATTATTTCATAAATGAAGTAGCGGATGAATATGAAGGCAAGGAGAATAATAATTCTGTATATTTTTTTGTCGCTGCTACGTTAGAATATTTTGTTTTAAATGTACTATGAGATAAATGGACTTAAATAAATGTACTGTAAAACAGATTGCCGAAATGAATTTGAAAAACGTACACCGGAACCAGAAATGGGTAAAAAGAATTGCGGGGGTGAACTCGCATGATGGACGGATGTCATAAAGACTGAAAGACGATCGTCGGAACGAAATGGATACAAAAGCTGGACGATAATTCAGTCTTTAAGAGTCAAAAGTCGTTGATGAGATTTTTTTATATTTTTCAATTCAATCATGATCTCACTATTACAGTATCTTGGAATGGTTTTACTTTTTGATAATTGTATTATATCATAAAGCTGAAAAAGTATATCTCCCAATGAAATCAGGGTTAACCATCATACAATGGGGGGCTTTTTTAAATTTATAATTTTATTAACAAAGACCGGGTCTTGCAAGCCATTAACTTTACTCGCTTATACTTATATTTCTGTGAATAATTTTTATTTTTGTAACAAAAAAATAGGGAATCTTTGATAATTTTTGCATATATCTAGGACAGCTTCAGTATATACGGTCGTACATTTTTGGAAAATTTATATTGATATATTGCATATTGTCACATATTATGAGTGTATTAATTAAGTAACAATCGATAGCTGATTTAAGTATTGCATATAATTCCATCGGTGTGATAAAAAAAACTCACTGCTTCCCCAGAACACCGAGAATTGCTTTGATATGAAGTGGGCCCCTTGTTAGCGTATTGGCAGCCCACCGCTTGATTACTGCTATGAGTTTTGAAGATGGTTATAGTTTCTATATTTTAAATTTATAACAGCTTTATTCCGGTCATCAGACAAATTACACTTTTCTTGTCCAATTTTCGTCCATTTGATGGGTTGAATTATTTCGTATTACAGTTGATTGAATGTCAAAATGACGTTATGTTGACGAAGCGAAATCTTCTAATATAAATAGTACTCAATACAGAAAAATACTCATATATACAGGAAGGATATCTTATCTATTTTATCAAGTTTTATAAAAACGTATTTATGTGAATCTTCATTTTCTCAAATAAGATTTATTTAATTCAAATATCGAACACAATTGACGGATGATCGATCACCTTGATGAATGTTTTGAAACAAGTAATTATAAGCCGAATTATTTTGAGATTGCAAATAATAAATACACAATGTCACACACCTCACTAATTATATATTATGTAAATCAATAAAATATGTTTGAATCAATGAAAAATTGCATGGGGGTGTTTTTATCAGGGCTGTGGAGTCGCGTGAAAAAAAGACGACTCCGACTCCGAGGACTTTTTTAAAAATAATTTAATTTTAACTTATATATATGTATACCATCAGATCATCTTTAGCCAGCCAAGCATGAAATGTCAACACTTTGGACTATTTTGTTTGAATACACATAATTAAATAAAAAATCGAGCCGCTCATTTTTCACGAAAATACCGTGCCTCCGCGACTCCGACTCCACAGCCCTGGTTTTTATTATTCCTTCAGTCTATATTATATTTTTGTTGACATATTAAGAGACTTTGTGTTTTAAAATAAATATTTTGTATCCATGTCCGCTCCCAATATGGATCATATGGCCTCCTAATGGTGGTATTTCAACAGAAGTTTTTCTACGAGAACTGTTTATTACTCAGTCGCTCAACCTCTCTTTTCTAAAGAGAGTAGTAGGGATAGAAGAAAAAGGCTAGGACATGACAAGTGGTTACTGATCGCTCTCGATACGCCCAGCTATTGAAGGATCTGAAGGGTCTCAAACACCCATGCCTTCGAACAGAAATCGATAAGTTGATCGAAAAAATGTTTTCGTATTGGGACTCGAGCCCGCGAGATCCGGCACCGAAGCCATTAACGTTAACCGCTAAGCCATAAGACATGACAATTATTTATTACTAAAATTATAATATTGAAAACAAAACAAAAAAGCATTAGCATTTTTTTTAGAAGTCAATCGCCATGAAACATTCATATTAAAGTAGTTACTTACGTCAAAAGGGTTAGGTACCCTTGCTTTTTATAACTATCCTGGTCAAAAATTATGTATGTATCACAACACAAATGTTTTATTACAACAATCTGACTGGAAAATGTTATAATAACTCCAAAGCCATGATTGGAATGCTTCATGATGATAAGTAAATTATATCATTTCTTATCAGCCTTATAAATACAAACATATTTTTCATTTTTAAATATGCGATCGACATGCTTTTGAAAATAGCATTGAAGCATGAAATTATTTTTATGACATTAACTTTAATACAATAAATGAAAATTCTCTGGAATAAATTGTTGTAATGGACGGCGCTTATCAGTGTATTATAAAAAAATTATCATTCTGATAAACAATCGATGCAATAAAAATAATGTTCTAACTATTGTCTATGTATCACGGAAAAAAAGTACTTGTTTCGGGAAAAACGACGGCAATTACTTCTAGCTTTGTATATCGTGAGGATTTTTTTTATATTTGAGAAGACATTCTATAGTTTGTACGACATATATATATATATGATTGATTCTATAATTTATGCCAATAAAATATAAAATCCTGCTTTGTGTATCTTAATAAATCACTATATTTATCAAAATGGGAAAGTCGTTCTAAAATTATTTTTGTGAATAGTGAATTAAGATGTAATAAATCATAATCGGTGAAGGATTCCCTTTTTGTATACAACTGATAATTTGTGAGAAAAACTAAAAAGAAAAATTCATTTCCGAAATCCAATTTCATTGTTTTGGCTTTAACAAAAATATCACTGTGAAACTTTTTCGCTTAGCTGCGATTGGAAACTGCCACCTTCAGATGTGAGATTGATATTCTAACAGCCGACGTTTAAATAACCTGTATAGAAGCTGTTCAAAACCTTATCTTATTTAAGCTTTATTGAAGAGCTTATTTTTTTGTGCGTGTAGAATATTTACAATCAATTATATGACATCGTATCTGATTGATCAAAAGATATGAACATCTATTGAGAATCAATGACATTTATTAGCAGCCATTAAACTCTCTCGATCTTTAGGATTAGAGGTTTACATTTTATAGGCCGTTAACCACGGACTATGTAATGGGGGTGAAGAGAGCCAAGTGGTATTTTAGAAAAAAAAAATAGATACGTTATGACATTCTACACGTCTTAAAGTAAAAGTGAAATAGCCTCAGTTAATATACATTGCAATAGTGTTATCTCCGTAAAATAAAAATATTCAATCCACCAAAACACCAAGTAAAGACGTGACTGTACTTAAAAGTCCAAGAAAAAGTTTTATCATTTTACTAGATGGCTCACTTCACCCCTCGAGGGCTCATATAATGTAATAAGTATTTATCCTAAATAACTTAATAACCTGTGTTTGAAGTTACTTATGGTTATTTATGAACCAGAACGTGTTAAAAACATGAAAACTTATTTCAATATATAAAGTTTTTCCATTAATACTTATCTTAACATTTAATTTCCCCCGGGAGTTTAAGGACTATGTATTTATTAATTATGAGCACATAATTAGTTTTGTCAACTACTATATTTTTTAAAATTATTTTATTTAGTAATAAGTAATCCCATCAAATAATATGATATTATTATACTGTTATTTTAGCTATAATTGCATGGATACAGTATGAAATTATGTCATAATACTGTAATAAATTAATTTCAATTTTAAATCATAGCGTTCCAATGCACGCTATATTCCACATAAGTGTGTGTATTATGACAGTATGAGTATATAGCAGGGTTCATTAAACTTTTCGAAAAAAGTTTTGCTGGATGGTTTTTTTCAGAGCTGTGGAGTTGGAGTCGCGGTATTTTGCCCGGTGTCGGATTCGTGAAAAATGAACGGCTCTAAATTTTTTTGAAAAATATTTTTAATTATGTGTATTCAAACAAAATATGCCAAAGTGTTGACATTTCATGCTTGGCTGACTATAGATGATCTGATGGTATACATATATATATAAGTTAAAATTAAATTTTTGAAAAAAATCCTCGGTGTCGGAGTCGTCTTTTGGTTGGTTGGTCAGCGGTTGGACGAAAAATATTCTAGATTTGAAAGATTTCATATTTCTTATCAAATATTAAATTTCAAAATAGACCGGATACGGCCCATTTGTAGCTAACCCGGCTAGTTTGGTGACCGCTGCTCTAAAGTAATCCAGCAATGGCGAACCTGATAAGATTGAAATGTACTTGCATGAATTTTTTAGATTGTATGACGATTGAATTGTGTGATAAAGTATTTGGTATTTTTATAAATTTCAATGCCATATAGGTAAATGAGTTTCAAGTTTTACGACAATTCTATTGAATTATTTCGGTATGTACAGTGGCGTATTACGCACTTGGGAGGCCAAAGGCGCAATAATCTTTGAAGGCCCTGTTGTTCGAATAATACAGAAGCATTTAAAAGGTCCACCCAAAATAAGAATAATTATTAAAAACTGGATTAAAAATATATGTGCTCTATATAAAATATTTTGAGCTCCCTAAGATTCGGAGGCCCCAAGCGCGCGTCTTCTTCACTTATGGAGTGATCCACCACTGTGTATGATATATCTATATAATTATGAACTCTATGAGCAGTTTATACTCCGACGTATGTTATTGATACTTTGACTGCTGTGTCAAATTAAAGGGCGGTACATAATAATGAATCTTAGATATAAAAATAAAGACAAAAGTTCAATATAACCACTAAAAATAGTGTATAGAAATACATATTCTATTATGGATTCAAAAGAAAAATAAAATACAATGTTTTCTGCAGTGCTATTCCCGCGCGCATAGTACTTATTTTGGACGCTCTGAAATACCCAACACGTGAATGTATTGGACGGTCTGTATACTGAAAACATGATTATGTTGGGTATTTCAGGTCGTTTAAAATAAGTAACATGCACTCGGGACTAGCACTGCTGGTGTCGAGGGTTCATTTTATTTAATAAAAACATATTGTGATATACAACAGTGTTTTCCATTTTTTTTATACCACGGCGAACGAAATCTGAAAAAAAAGATCGCCGACCCCCCGCCACGATTTAAAAAAGAATCACTTGCTTTATTTGGCATTAAGTATATATTATATAAATATCAACATTTAAGTCTATTTGATCGTACAAGAATCGTACATATAATAAAATATATCGACTGTGTAAAGGAAAAAGGAGGTAACCTCAATTTTCCAAAACAGCTTTTTTCGATAATCACAATGTATACAACTTGACACACATTCTATCAAAAGGATGGAAGCTCGAAAGGCCGAATTAGTATCTAAATTTAGCTTTTAAGTTTGAAAAATATGACCTTGTAAAAAAAACCAAGAAAAAACATTGAAATAAAGGTTTTTCCGAGACAATTTCTTTAATTAATATTAGATTATGTCAATTAAACACCAGCTTAGAAGTATCCATGCACTTCAAGGTTGTGTATAATTCATAATTTACATATGTCACAAAATCATCAAAACACGTTTTTAGCTCCTCCTGTAAAATTTGATATGTGTGGGTTACGTCCTTTTTCCTTTCCACAGTCGATATTATATAATATATATACGCTTGCTATTTAAAAAAAAATATTCAACAAGATTTTTGTAGTTCCTAACACACAGAGCACGTAAATTACGTGTCTTTAATTTTGCAGTTCTATAGTAGAATACATTGTATAAAATATATACTGTATGTATGTTAGTTACTGTCCTGGTTGGTTATTAGGATTACTGCGAAAACGATGTTAATTATTAGTATTATGTTAATACTACATAGTTACGGCTTCCGAGGACTGAAGTGATTAAAATGACCCGATTATTAAAATATGATACCACGGTTGACATAACGTCTGGCAATATCCACAGAGAAAAATAAACACTCAACTCGTTTTTCCGTTACACAAAAACCCGAGTAAAAAGGTTACAAAAGTTATAGAGGAATTGAAGATTGGTTCGCTGTATTTCATTTGTTTATTACCGTCTTGTGTCGTCGAATTTCTTGTTATTAGAAACAACACAAGCTATCCTCTTTTGTGTTTTTTTTTTCTGAGAATCGTTTTAGTACAAATAATTCGTGTAAAAATATTGTATTCGTTATTTTTAGTAGACCGTGTTATTTTCAAATTGTGTAAAAAACTATATTAAAAGAGTGTGTAACATATATCGGACACCTGTCCAGTGGTGTAGTGGGGCCAGGTCGGCGACCTGACACCTGCAAATGAAGAAGGCGCCCTGCCACCTTTTTGACTTGTAACTTAACTTTCAAGTACATACATATATCCAAAATCGTTTTTTTATTGATTTAACTGTTAAAACTTTTTTTTTTTTTTTTACTTCGGACGAATATTAAAAAAAATAATAAGGAAGAAATCGATGACCGACCTGGTACCTATTTATTTACCACTTCACCACTGCACCTGTCTCATATTTACTACAAATGATAAATGAAAAATAACTTAATACTTTATCCATTATTGATGTATGTTAAACACTTGCATAAATACTTTTATTACATATATTTTAAATTCCTAATTGAAACTAAATGAAATAATTTAACAGTTGAATATTTGTACTGAATATGTTGTAAAGAATAATAATTTTTCGGAATCGAAATGTACTTTTATAAAAAAAATTACATTGATACAAAAAAAATAATATGCCTCTATCTGTCCTTATCTACCAGTTTAATAATTTTCCATAAATGGTACAGGTGGATTTCCTATTTACCGACAATTACCGATGGCGAATTTTCGTCGATTTACCGGATAACCGGTTAATGCAACCCCTACGTATTTCTAGCCCATGCTGAAAGTAGATACGATAACTGTGCATTGCAGTGTATCGTTAGTTTTGTTTAATCATGCATGCACACTTTACAGATAGTTTCAGTGATTTAAAAGGAAGCCTGGCAGGTAGTCATAATCTACCGTCCACAGAATGGCTTTACACCCCGACCCGCACGTACGCATAAACTGAATTATTGGTAAATGAATTAACTAAATAATGTAATAAACTAATATCTAAATATTGAAAATCTAAACATCAAAACATTTCAATTTCATCTAAAGTTTTAATTTTAAAATACGTGTACAAATAATAATAAAGAAAAATGTAATCAACAGTAATCGACGTATAAATTATATAGTAACATAAGTCGATTATTGTAGAATAATAAGTAGTAGTATACATCAATTTTTGGCTGTCAATTCTGTCGGAAAACATTTTATTCATAAAAATAAAAGTAAAATAAATATTATAAATCGTAGCGTTTTCTTATTATTTCACATTATGAAATTTAAGCCATAGTTCTGTATATTTTTGCACAACATTGAAGCATTACTTACGTATTATTAAAATTACATAAATACATAATCACCTAGAAAGAATCCATCGTCAATTTGAACGAATATGTATTACATGTTGTAATTTTTGTAGGAAAACTGTAATAACACTTTTTAAATAATTGCTAATGCGGATCATTATTTCAACTGCATTGTTCCGCAATCTATTACACCGAAATGATTTATATTCCGGTTTCTAAATTGATTTGTACGCCCCAAGGCTGCTTTTTTGAGTTGTTTACAATCACTTTTCACACAATTCAAAGGTTTTTGTCACTTTTCTTTGGCATCGCAATGTTAGAGGCATTGTTATGAAAACTTGAAAACTGCGCGCGAATCCACACAGCTACTACGGACATCAGTAGCGGCGTGTTCGATTTGAGGCTGCCTCTTATCAACTGGCATTATGTTTCGCTAAGGTATTCTATGCACCTGTCTACTCTTAAGCCGGGTGATGGAGTGATAACTTGCGGCAAACATTTGACACCATTATTGCTCACCGGAATCGTATTATTAAAGTACACACATGTCTACTTCATAAAGAAAATCATTTTTTTAATATTTAATATTTAATAATCTAATATTTGATTTTATATTATCAATTATTTTTCATTTTGCAGAAGCGATCCTGAACTAACCAAATATAACAGATTGATGCATTTTTCTTCTAATTGCTACTTATCTTAGCTACACTCGCTTATTGAACAATAATATATATATGGCAATAAATCGTAGCTTTCTATCCCATTTAAAAAGAAGTATATAATTAGTATTAATACTTTTGGTCACATAGGGTTGAATTATTACCGAAACCTGATGCTTGGTATTTAAAATGTTTTTTCAATACCGAAATACCAGTTTTGAAGATGCAAACTACTATATTTTCTGTATTATTATATTTATTAAGGTACGATGTACGTTAATGACTGTTTGTTCAACAAACATTGAATATAAGAGGGATTTTCTGGGAGGAAGAAAATGGCTATTTTAATTCAAAGACACCGTGTTTTAAGATGTTTATAAAAATCAGCCTTTTATGTTTAAGATAAACATCTTTGTTTAAATATCGTTTATAGTGGTATAATATTAAAATACAGGCAGACCTCCACTTTCGCACACAATTGGTTCCTGAAAATGTGTGCGAATGTTGAATGTTCGAAAGTAGAGGGATGTAAAAAAAACACCAAAAAGTTCTTAAAAATTTTATATATCAAAATTGACTTATGTATTTGATAAAAAATATATTTTTTTAAGAAACTTGTCAAGAATTAGTTGTACTGTCAAGCGTCTTATGTTAGACAGACAGGTAGAAACTTTAATATTAGAATTAAAGAACATATAAGATGTCTAAAAAGTAACAATTTTTCTGAGTTTGCCTATCAATCATTTAATAGAAAATAATCAGATTTGTAATTTAGAAATACTCCACCGAGTAAATAAAAAGGGTTTAAAGATGAATAGTTGAGAATTTTTAGAAATTAATAAAACTCTTAACAAAAAAAAAATATTATTAAATAATATTCTTAATAGCACAGGTGGTTCCCCGTTACTCAAATTGTTTCCAATTAATTTGAGTAACGGTTTAAACCAATTAAGTTTCCAAACCTAGCTGATTGATTGTAGCTCATTAGTTTAATAGTTTGTAATGTTTAACGTCATTAGTAGTATGATTAAATTTGTTTGCTCTGTTTCGATTTTATAATCCCCTCTTTGCTTCCCTTAAAAAGGAAAAATCCCAATCTAATTGATTACAACTCATTACTATCATTATTTGTTTGCTTTATTTCGATTCTACACCCCCCTCCTTGCTCCTCTTAAAAGGAAAAAAACCCAAAACTCCATTTTGTAATATCATAATTCTAAAATGTTAGAATCAATCTTGCTTCATTACTTAAGCAAACTTTGCGATAGTAAGTCTGAAGATGCCTCTGAAAGAGGCGAAACACGTGTCACAGTTAGTAACACAATACGTGGAATAATCAAAGTTAATTTAAATTTTCTATTCTTCAATAATATTCAAAAATGTATCTAGATGAATAAAAGCTTCGTTCATATTTTTTATTGTTAAAGTCTTGGTGATTTTTTCTGGTTCTTGTTCCTCACTTTCATTTTTGCGAAATAGCGAATTGTGCGAAAGTAGAGGTCTGCCTGTATATAAAATATCGATATTGTTTAATGATTTGATCGGCATTGCGATCCTCCTTCTTGTCCGCAACTATTTGTTTTTGTATGTTAAGCTATATAAGAAAAGGGTTGTTTTTTTAACTTCCTCTCGCAATAAGCTCGTAAAAAGAAACTTTAATTGACCTAATATCAGCGGTGGGCTGCCACTACGGTAACAAGGGGCTCGGTTAATCTCATAGCTATTATCGGTGTTCTGGGGAAAGAGTGATTTTTTTATCACTCCTATGCAATTATATGCAACACTTAAATAATCAATCGATTTATACTTAATACACTTATATTATGTAACAATATGCAATTTATTAATGTAGATGACTAAAAATGTACTACGGTGTATACTGAAGCTGTCTTAGATAATATACAAGTCATAAATTGCAGATACATACTAATTTTATCTGATAATATGTTTTACCTTAAATTAACAAGGGGCTCTCCGGCCCTAGCAAAATTTAATAAGGGGATCGCGCGAGCTCTTTCGAGCCCCCTCCAGCCTACCCCTTCCTAATATTACTAGCCACATTTAAGGAATTATTTTTGCGAACTTATTCCAAGAAGAAGTTAATAAAACCTTCTGTTATGATTAAAACTTGGCCATTCCTGTAAAAATACGAATTATCGCTTACGTTCTTCTGACGATTACAGGTCGAAATTTAAAATACCGGTATGTACGTAATATAAAATACCGAAATATCGGCACTGCAATTCATCATGTACTCATAGGTACTCAAAAAATGCTTAGATATCCGAAGAGTTTGAAGAATAATAATTGTTGATCTAGTCCAGTGTCTGCCAAACTGTGTGCCGCGGCACACTACTGTGCCGCAAGAAGTCCCAGGTGTGCCGCGGTGGAAGAAGCCTTAAAAATGTCAATTTTCAAATATTATTCGGTACAAAATCAAGGATTTTAAATTCCTCAGTAAGCTAAAAAAAAAAAAAGAGTTTCGGAGATAATCTGCGGCATCTTGGTGTGCCGCGGTACTAGTTCCATTAATTACTGTGCCGTAAAGGAAAAAAAAATTGGCAGACACTGATCTAGCCATAGTATTATATTAGGACTTTGGAGTCGTTAACTCCGACTAATTATTATATAGGCTTATTACTTAGTAGCATGCAGTGACGTCACTTTTGACCCCAGCGATTTGAATACACATTTTTTTTCCGAGTCCGACTCAAATTAAAACAGCCTGAATCCACGACTCCGACTTCACAGCCTTAGGTAGGTATGTGACCCACAAATAAATTATTGAATATCAAACTTTATGGCTAGAATTGAGAAATTGAGAAAAAAACGCAGAATATTAGGAATAATTTACTTAAATGATATTTTTCGTCGTTTTTTCAACATACTGAAGTCCATATGCAATGTGCATACATAAATAAGTGAGTGTCGTAAAAACAAGACCGTTTCCAAATATTTTGTTTCGGATCAAGTTTAACTAGATGCCACTGATCAAATTTATAGATTAATAATATGATTTAACACTTCCCCTGCGTTGCTAAAAAATACTTCGGATATGTCGCTGGCCCTTAAAGAACCAAGTGAAATACATGTTTTAACTCTTTATCTCTTTAACTCTTTATGAACTCTTTGATGAACGTTAAAAACCCAAGACGTATATTTAAAAAAAATATATGTTTTTCATTTGGTTCTTAAAAGGCCAGCAACATATCGGAAGTATTTTTTAGTCCGTTGGGAAGTGTTAAAATAGCAGCTCTTTATAACATCAAAAGATTCATATTAATTTTTAATTTGTGGATAGAATAATATTTAGTTATACATATTACGCTATTTAAAAAAGTTTTACCGAATGCTAAAAAATATATACAATTATCAATTTGATATTAAATTATTATTTTTAAATTTTCCCAAGGAGTTCCCACCCAATTTTCCCGGCATAAGGCCTCAAAAAATCCAGTAGTGTTTCCGCCTCACATCACTGGTTAAAATAGCTCAAAATAAACTGAAAAATTTAAATCCCAACAGGGAACGTGACATAAATACGTAAATACATACTGCGTTCATTCAACACTATTGACTTAGATTACAAACTTTTTTATATTTCTTGACATTTTATTTGCGCGGCCGGAAACCGACAATATTGTATACAAAGTCTACTCTTTTTTTGTACGCGGGAGCTTTTAAATCAATAAAGACGAGAAGTCAAAATTTCTTGTTGTCAAATTTTACTTGACAGTTCACGAAACATTACTTTATTGTGATTAGTTAAATTAAGATTGGGATGTTTGAAACTAGATAACGATAGTTACTTAAATAGTCTATTTTTTGAAAACGGTGAAAGGATTTCAGTAGCATTAGATAATTATGGACATTAAAATAATTTTAATACAATGAGATTACTGTATACTTTATATAGTGGGAATAATTTTTCGGATGGAATTATCTCTCAACGAAAGATTATATCAGGCAGTTTGCTGCTGTGACATACTTTCTGTCAACAAGCTTTTAGCCCAAGGTACTTGATACATTTCCAAATTTAAAAATCGATCTTTTTTTCTTTTTTGGTGCCCCTACGTATTTTTTTTGTCTTTGAAACTAAAGTGATCTTATTTATACAATCGATGAGTTACCTAATTATAGATGTCATCCCTTTTTTGTTTTTCACACTTTTACCCAGGTGCCTCTTTTAATGTGACGAGTTCAACTGGTAAAACAGCTATTGGCGCTGCTGCTTTTTTGGGAGATGTTGAGATTCTGCAGCTTCTTTTGGATAATGCGTCATCTCGGCTGTCACCAAAAGAAGTATCAAGAATGAAGTGGGCGAGCTCCGCAAGTTTTACATCTGCCGACTACCAAAATATGAGAGACAACGAACAGTATGCTTGCCATGGAAACATCGAAGACCCTCAAACTTGCCATTACATGATGTCTCCCATAAATTGTGATAATTTTAATAGTTACGCTACTCCAGTATCTTCTGAAATGCAGAATCAACCCTATACAATGTGCTCGTTTTCTATAGACTATTCACAACAAAATCAAGGGTATTATGTTGTCATTCATGGAGACAATTCACCAGCCGACCAGTCTCCTGAATGGGCTGCAAATGCTGGTAGTTCTGAAGGCTTGGAATGGGACGAAGATGTTGGGGTGGAAGCGCTTCCTACTTCTGAGGATGAAACTTGGGCTGCTCTTTACAGGTAAATACTTGAACCTGATAAGCTGGACTATACTGTCAATAGACAAGTAATTTAACCACTCTAAAGCTAACGACCCATCGGTGTGTCACATACCTACTAACCACACACGCTACCCACCAGTGTGTTCTCATTATTACGACGTTAATAAATATTTTTTAGAGTTTGTATCATTGAAAAAGAGTCCGACATCTCTTAAGGACTCACAAAATGAAGATTAAGTTTTCCTTTATTAGTTTTTAGACAATTGCTAGCTTACAGGACTAAAAACGTTATTTTTTTCTAGCTGTTAACGGGCTAAAGAATGTTTGTTAAATTATCTGGAAATTCTTAGAGATTTACTATGAAATAGAACTAATAACTGAATTAGTTTATCATGTGGTCAGACTTAATGGGACTACATGGTTGATAAAATTTATAAAAAACTACGAGAAGTAGTACATCCAAATTCATTAAAACTTCTTCATTGTGTTTTCTCAGATTTGTGCGAAGTAATAATTTCTCAGGTAACTGCTTCCAAACAACTAAAGGTAAAGTGGTTGGTGGTGGATAGGATGTTGAGTACTCTTACGAGAAGAGAGATTTAGCATGTGCTTATTTTACATGATATTCAAATTTCTACACATTTACGGAATATGCTATACTTAATTTGTAATTTATTTAAGATGGTACGCACAAATGCTTGAGCAAACGGAAGGTCTAATAGGTGATTCAGGAAGTAGCAATATGAGACATGAGAGACGGGAGAGAATTCTACCCGCTGATCCGCCAGACGCATGCCAGAGAACAGCTGCTCACTATGCAGCTGAACAAGGACACGCAGGAGCACTACGCCTTCTGTTGCAGTCTGGTAAATACTATGTAATAATAGCCATTTTGAAAATTTTACAACTCTCTTGATAGTGTGGATGATATTAATAACATTTATGTCGTTAGGTTCAAAAGTGGACATGATAGATAGAGAAGGGTTAGCTCCTCTACATCTGGCTGTAAGCAATGGTCACGCTGCTGTAACACATGTTTTACTAGCTGCAGGTACAAATCCGAATCGTCTAACATCTGGACCTGATTTTTCATCAACTCTTCATATAGCTGCCAGTAAGGGGCACACACACATAGTGAGTATTTCTGCAAAAGGCAGATGTTTTAATTTATCGACAGCAGTGGAGTAGTAGAGCCAGGGCGTTACCCCGATACCTCTTTTTGGATATTTTTTTTCCTTATTCCAACACTATCGCTCGTATTCGCAAACGAATATTTAGAAAATTTTGATTTTTAAAAGAATATTTCTAGAAAACAAAGTTCAATTATGTTACGTCAAACGGGAATCATAAATGAAAGAGAAATTAAATATGTCTACGTTTTCAATTTTCTTTGTTTCGAAAAAAAAATGATATATGGGAGGGGAAGGGCTAAGGTTACGCAAAATAAGTAGCGCCCTGGCATTTTTCTAATTTAGCATTACACTACTCACTGACAGAATATTTTTTTGACTCTATTACATTTTGTGGCAGCTTATTAAATTGGCTAGTTTGTTACATTAGTTGTGAACTTTACACGACATGTACTGGATATGTGAAACCAACGGTGTTATTAGTGTTGTTTTTGTATAAAATATTTTATTCCATCATTTTAATTTCATTGAATACTCAATTCATTGATGACAGTAAATAAAAAATGCTTGACGTTTTAAGATTGAAATTTTAATGGCTGCCGGAGTTTCTTTGGAAGTGAAAGATAGCATTGAACGCACACCTTTGCTGTTGGCTGTTGAAAATAAACGGACAAATGCTATCGCTATGCTCGTGCAAGCCGGAGCCAATGTCAACATAGAAGACATACGAGGTTATGACAATGTATTCCTGTGTAATTTCTATTATTTCTTAAAAATTTAAGAGAAATATAAATTATTTGTCTATGTAGGTTTATAATATAAAACAATTAGTTATGTTTACTTCAGGTACAACGCCGTTATGTAAAGCAGTATGGGAAGGAGATACTGAAGTGGTAGATATGCTCTTATCTGCTGGAGCGCGTCCTCCCCCACACCATTTCCTTCTACATCACGCTGTCTTGCATCGAAAGGTTACATATTATTAATTTCATGATTATTGATACCTTAAAATTTCTATTGTTCTAATTAGATTTTATTATTAACCTTTTCAGTACCGCGATGTTTTCAGCTAAAAAACATTCACTCACATACCTACCGCTTTTTTTAAAAATAATTTTTGAATAGTTTTAAAAAATAGTACTGAATTTATGAATATTAAAAGTTTACTTATAAAATGATATATATAGTTTAATATTTTCAAGTTACATTCGTGTTCTTCAGTGGATTAAAGGTATTCATGCCGTTCATATGTAGCGGCCACCAGTGGCCTTACGGTACTGAAGCGGTTAAATTGACGTTAGTGTCGATACTTCAAAAATAGTCACTCAACTCTTATGCAATGTATTTTAGGATGACATAGCAAGATTATTACTGGAAAGTGGTGTGTGTGTAGATTTAAGAGACGATAATGGTGACACCCCTCTCTTGATCGCTGCCCGTTCAGGTCAACCGTCATTGGCTAAGATTCTACTTATTCATGGTAAATAAATGTTTAATTTGCAAAATATGAAATACAGGAAAAGTCAACTTTATGTGTTATCTAGTAAATCATTGTGAACAAAACACAATAAGTGTCTTATTTAAAAGTATGTCGTAACAGGTGCTTCAGTCGATTATCCTAACAGCTTGACGGGGTCTACAGCGTTGCACGAGGCTGTGGAATGTATAGCCGATTTTTCAATATTCCAAGAAGTTTTCACTCATCTGCAAGATCATAGCGTTAATCTAAATATTATTTCACTTACGGGAGGGGAGACACCTCTATGCAGAGCTTTTCTTTTGCACAGGTTTGTTATTTTAATTATTTGAATAACATTAGTTAACTTAAATTAAATAATGTTTCATATTTGTATTTCTTATTCTCGACAGAGATAAGGCTGCTGAACTACTCATTAAGCAAGGCGCAGACGTAAACTTGTGTTGCCAACAACATTGCTATATAAACAATCTAGCTCTAGCCCTCAAACAACAGAACATGTATCTGGCACGTTTGTTGGTTTTGGCCGGAGCGCCGCCTCCCTCGGAATGGGGAAGAGTGCCGCGTCCGTTGTCGCACATCGCAAGGCTTAAACTTCGCGCCAGTCTGCGTCCGGGCCCTCTGTTCAGATCGGTCCAAGCGCTGCCACTGCCAACTACCCTCAAAGGTTTTCTGATGTTGGAAGATGAAGGTTGATTGAAAGTGATACAGTCGAATAGCAATATATTAAATTTATGTACTCTGAATGAAACACATTTTTATTTTTTAAACCTCTCTTTATTAGTGCCCAATGAAGACGTTTTCAAAAAACATTGTTCTTCAAATAGATATCATATTTTCATTAGCAGTGGAGTTTCTACAGAAGCATTTTTTAGAGGGAGAGATACATTTTCCAAATAAACTATAGAAGAAAATATTAGTAACAGTAAATCTCACATTTTGAATATATTAAATATTTCATATTTATGTTCGGTAAATAATATTCAGTGTATGTTTTATTTTAAGTATTTAGTATTGAATATTTCAATAAAATAAACACCTTTATACTCGCAAATGTTTTCTTACGATTGATTGAAATATTTGATTATAATAATTAAAAATTAATGCAATACATGCTACTAATAACACTATATAAATTTTAAAACAGAAAAAATTAATGGCAATATTTAGAGTAGATGAAGAAAATTGAAAGAGAGAAATGTCACAATTAAAATTATGGTATTTTAATAAAAATAGGTGCCAAGAAAGTATGTCGAAATTGTTGTCAATTTTCCTCTTATAAGCAAAATCAGATCAAACAGGGAACTTTAGAATGGAAGATATGATTAGAAAATACAGCAAATACCAGTATTTTATTACATATGTAATCAGTATAAATATTGGAAACATAATGTTTGCAAAATTGAGACAATTTTTCAAAATAATCTTTCTTAAATATGTATTTTGAATTTAGAAAAATATACATTTTAATTATCAACTTTTAAATCTAGCAGGAATGTCTACTCGTCACTCGAATATTCCTTAAAATATCAAATCGACAAACCCAAAGATAATTTCAAATTATTACATATAGCAATAACGGTGTAAAGTGGTAAGACACACGGTTTATTGTTTGTTTGAAACATGTTAAGGAAATCACTAGAGAAAATAAATCTCTTGTTAATTCTATTTCACATAAAACACTGCAAATATAATGCATTTTTATAAAACTTGCAGTGTTAAATATTAATAAAAAAATATCAGCAGAAGAAAACATTAGACATAAGTGTTAATTCATTTATATATAATTTTATAAAAAATCACAAACTCTTGTCTCAAAAATATTCATCAAATTTGATAATGACCTAATCACTAGGTTTTATGAGCATATTCAAAATGGTCAAATAAGTTAAATATGACAATCATTATTAGAAAGACTCGCCATAGTTAGAAGTGACAAAATATCATTTCAGTTATCACTAAAGGTGTATAAATGACAGCTCAACAATTGCTTCTCAATAAAGGTATATTTTCTAGTTTAAATATCTTCTAAGACTGAGTTAAAACACACGAAACCAGTATTGCAAGACATTTCAGTGAATAGATGAAGATGCTAATTTGCTTACCAATGAATACCCATACTTCATCGATTTCTTTTATATGACAATGCTTGAAGAATGTATTTACACACACACAGCAAGGACTATATTATCATATTGGGTAAAAAAGGATTGAGATACAACAAAATGCCGCCAGTAATATGGATTCATTTATTTGAAACCTATTAATGGCCCTTTCACATGATTTACCTGATTTTCGGAGGGAATACTTTTGAACTTAATATCAGGTAATAGAAACTTTATACGTTACATGTGAGTATTTCGATTATCATGATCTATAGTGGATGGTAAACTGTATTTTAAAATAATTTGTACCAATCAAATTATTTTAGTAGGTTAAGAAGTTCCAAATCCGGAGATGAGGAGGACAGCTGAAGAAGTTGAACGGGTAAGCGGCCACGGTTGTCGACTTCCGAGATAGATTTCCTATCGAACTTCAACAAAAGTCGAATGATAGGAAGGTGGCCGGCAGCGGCAGCCCTGTGTAATGCGGTTTGACCATCACCATCCTTCAGTAAAACGTCAGCCCCAGCATTTAAAAGTATTTCCACTACATCTTCGTGTCCTAAATAAATAAATTCATCATTCAATTTGTTAATGAATGTTATCTAATATTGCTATTATTATTTTAATTATAGCAAAATAGGTTTTTTTTAAATATTCCCCTCTTACTTTCCATAAATCATATTATAATTTGACAATGCTCGCAATGAGCGAAACCGGTCCTGACCTTTTAAATAAAGTGGAATAAAGTACAAAGGAATATTGTGTTTTTATTAATATAATGCCTTTCCACCAAGTATTGATAGTGAACACCCTAAAAGTGATAAATTTAGATGGTAAATTTTAATTTAAAAAAAGTGACTCAATTGTCAAGACAATTGTAACAATAGTCAAAGGTTGACATAGACATAATTGCAATAGGTACATAAAAAAGTTGAAACCAAATTAAATTGACTGCTTAGTAAATTACGACTAAACCATTTTGATTTTCGATTTATGAACAGAAATATTTCATAATACATATTTAAAGCATTTTTTTTGTAATATTTACATAACTTTAATCTACTTCAAAAACAAACAATAACACTTGAAATAATGAATGTGATGATGCATACATCAAAGAGTGTCCTAGTACATGTATGGTGTTACTCTTGGCTTAGTAAAATGCGGATGTACGAGTACAGCATTACTAATCAAAGAATTATGTTACCTGCAAAAGCGGCACGGTGCAAGGATGTAGCTTGAAAGGCTCTAGTCTTTGCATCGACTGTTGCGCCGAGACGGATTAGTTGACTGCAAACAGTCGCATGTCCAGCTCTCGCTGCATGGTGAAGTGCGGTGTATCCTGCTCCATCTAAGGCATCTACCCCATGTTTTGCCAATTTTTCAATCCTCTCTGTATCACCAGATTGAGCTATTGAAAATAATAATAAAACCATAATTATTTGACCAGACGAAATGTATTTTTATGCATGTGTACACTGATGAAATCAAAACTAAGACTATTTTTGTAAATAGTTACTGCCTCTTAAATCTTCTACATTACTACGTGTCAGAGTGAAATATCTGGCCTAAATCACCAGCATTTATGAAATTGACTACGTCAAAATATGCAAACGGAATACAAGACATGTGACCACTGAAATATGATGTGAACAATTTCTTTCACCATCATTCACTGTCATTTAATTAACAGAATGATATAAAATTTCTTATTTTAAAATGCGATTTATATTTCTTCTAATTATATTTTTGTCAAATATTTAAAAGCTTTCAACAGCACCTATTATTATAATATAATTTTAGACACCATACCTGCATACCAAATCCCTCTGTCGAATTCCATATCATCTAATGTCTGGACGCAGGCGACTGGTGTGCACATACACGCCTTCTCGCCTTGGTGATTGACACAGTTAGACATTTTGGTGATGTCTATTTTAAAAAATAATGTTTTGTCACTCGTTATTACTGTTAAATATCCAACTTTTGAAGCACAATTAGTCTGTTATGTTATGGTTGAGAAACATGCAAAATATATAACTGACAACGACACACCGATATAATTATTTTTGCTTTAAAATTTCATTACAGTTCTCTTTCCAGAGTCCAAGTTACTTCTGCCTCTCCGGTCGTGGTGACAACACGAAAACCCAGCTCTCCGAGGGAGTTGATGACCCCCAACACGGAGCCTTTGACGAGGATACCGTTGATCACTTCAATAGAGCTTCCGGGGAAGCGTTTCGTAATGGCAGTTTTTTCATCAACGCTCAAGCCAAAAACAGAGCAATCGACGGCGTGCAGTGATCCTTTAACAGCGACATACGTGTAAGTTCCGTCCGACGGTGGAGTGACAAGGCTAACTGCGTCGGCCCCTTTGATGTCTGTCGTGGCCATGGCGATGCAGAGATCAGAAATAATTTTATTAGATTTTATTGCCTAGGCAATACAATTTTATGGTTAATACTAGTCGAATAAATATATGAAAGGTTAAAAAAGATCGATTGCCTTTCAGTATATTCTAAATGTCCTCTTCCTTTATGCTCTGTATGTTGGCATACGTTATGGCTTCTTTATTTATGTTGGTGATATTATCTCTTTCAATGAGTACTGGATCCGGTTCCGGTTCGTTAAACTCTCTTCTCATAGTCCACATGTACTCATTGTAGTCCTGTTTTACAGATGTTGAACTCGACGCGACAACTCTATAACCCAACACCTGAAAAAAAAAAAAAAATTATTCTGTATATTGAACATTGTTCACCAAATTTTTCGAGAAACAGGCCGGATGAATTTGCTAAAAGGATCGCGGGGGCAGGGCGAACAATGGAAGCCTATAAGAAATTTTATAAAATTCATATTTCATGTTTATTAATTTTTGTAATATTTATAAATGAAAATCGTGGGCCTGTGACCTCTGATCTAAAATACTATCTTTACAACATAAAGTTTGATAGAATTTATATATACAATAAACAAGAGTATAAGTACAAGTAAATACTGGTCTTAATTGGATGCTCAACTTTGTAAATAAACAGATATTAACCAGTCAGGTTAACTTAAAGGATTATGTACCTAATAATTCATACATGTTTTCCATGATTTCTTCATTAATTTTTGAATTTAAAATATCAATATCAATACACAACCAAATAATGCATGGAAAGATTCATCATTTTCAACTGTGCAAGTATTCACAATAAAAATAGGCATTGGGACAGTGATGCACAAACCGCAGCCCGAAATAACAAGTATTTCATCACCAAATTTTTCATTGAATATGATAAAAATCTGTGTTTGATATGCGAATAAATTATGCAGTAGCAAAGGTATATTATATAATCTGAATCGTCACTGATAGAAAACTTAATTCTATTTATTATTATTTAATATCGACTGTGGAAAGGAAAAAAGACGTAACCCACACATATCAAATTTTACAGGCGCAATAAAACGTATTTTGATGATTTCCGGCCACATGCAAATTATGAATTATACACAACCTTGAAGTGCACCGAGGCTTCTAAACTGGTGTTTAATTGACATAATCTAATACTAATTAAAGAAGTTGTCTAGGAAAAACCTTTATTTCAGTCTTTTTTCGTGGTTTTAATTTTTTACAAGGCCATATTTTTCAAACTTAAAAGCTAAATTTAGATACTTAATTCGGCATTTGCAGCTTGCATCCTTTTGGTAGAACGTGTATCATGTTGAATACATTGTGATTATCGACAAAAACTGTTTTGAAAAAACTGTGGGTTACATCCGTTTTCCTTTCCACAGTCGATATTATTATATTTACGACTGAAATTCATCTTTTTAAAATGAGTCCCGCCTGTGTCTGTGGTGCAAATGCAGTCTATTTTTAGATTATTGTTTTCAAAGCACGCATTTTAGTGTTAATTATCCAGGAATTTTGTCAGTGCAAGACATTTGTGAATCGATATTAAAAATCACCGTAAATAATAAAAAAATATATTGAAACCGTTTGCTGATTTATCGATTGTCTTAACAGAAAAAATACAGTTCGATTATGTACTTTTATTGTTTTTTAACAAATTAATCGTGGCTGAACTAATTTTCTCCCTATATATTTACGATGGCAGTAAACATTGAAAAACTTCTCTAGAAGACTAGAGAAGAAAATAAAACTTTTCAAGAACAATGGACAGACAAGTATTGTTTCATTGAATATAAAAAATCCTATGTTTGATATCTGAACAAAGTATTCGAGTACCAATGGAATATAATCTTAATCGCCACTGTCAAATAAAACATAAAGAGTTTGACGAAAAGTTTCAGGGGGAAAGAACTTCGTAAACAAAAAATTGTATCTTTAATAAAAACCTTATCGGCTAAGCAAATTTTTTTATCAAGTCAACCGATACATCAACATCAGAAGCAGAAATAAGTTTTGATATTTCTCAGTTAATAGCGAAGACATCAAGGTGGCGATTGAAAGTGATGGTGATTTTGTGAAGAAGTGTTTAGTAACCGCATCTCAAAAACTTTTCTGTGTGAATTGCTAGCCACATAATCCGAATTCAAGAATCTTTTGAAAGGAGATATTGTAATTTTAATCGTGACCGATACTTGTTGGAGATATTTGCCAACCCTTTCTCAGCATCCATCAACGAGGCTGATTCATCATTGCAACTAGAGTTGATCGATTTATAGAATAACGATCAATAGAGATAGAAATACCAGGAAGGTGAATTTTTACAAATGTCTTCCTGAAGAGCAGTTTCCCATCCTATGTAAGGCTGCGCTTTGTGCAAGTCTTTTCGGAAGCATCCAGATTTGCGAGCAAGCGTTTTCCTTATTAACTCATTCGCATCGGGGCATTTTTGCAAAATTTTGCAAAATATTAGGTACTTTTGAAAAAGGGGTATAACTTAAAAACTATTTGACATTTAAAAAAATAATTTGGACACCAGTTGTGCAACACTTTGTTGCATAATACTTTATATATTTTAGCCTGCTTTTATTAGCGATACTCAACTTTTGTATTTTTTTTATATAGAAAATTGGGTATTTGACATAGAATTATAAATTTCATCGAAAACTGTCTGCTGATTTTTCATCGCTGAAATCACCGAATAAAAAATTTATTTGTGCATATATTTTAATATTTGTTACGCCATCTCCGTAGAGAATCTAAAACGTCTGTCGCATTGGATGTATATATTTCAACGCGTCAGTCAGACCGGCAAAAAGATTCGTACACGAGTCATCCGTAACCAATGTGTTAAAACTAAAAAAATCACAACATAAAAATCGCTTGAATAATGATAACCGCAGTGCTGTAATGAGGATAGCAACCACAAACATTTAGATGCTCGCTGCCAGTATGCATTGTCAGAAATCTCTACTAAGTTCCATTGTGCAAATAGGTTATGCACGTAATGCTGAGTGGAGAGTGACTGAAGTAGCTGATAAAATTATGTAACTATTAAATTACAAGTAATACATAAAATTGTATGTCTCATCTAGTATATTATTTTTCAACACTATTACACGACCTCTGCGGCCCCAGACCGTGAACAATTAGAAAATGGATAAATTGGCCCTTCTTTCAAAAAGCTTGTGCACCACTGCATTAGGATAATCATGTTGGATATTTAAAAAAAATATAATTATTTTTAACACATACCTCAACAGCCGACAGTATTACACAAGGATGTTGAAGATACACAATAGTTGATGCATCACAGTATCCACCGCAAGCAAACCTTCTCAGTTGTTCTATGTCACCAGCTAAAATGAAAGAATATGATTTCTTTTATGCTATTTATAATGTATATTTCGTAATACCTATTAACCTGATTAAACACTTAACATGGCCGCATTAACCTAAAAATATTAAAGTTATCCCAAGTAATGATTTGTATTTCACAAAGGATTAGACAAAACGAGCAAGTTTTACATAAATTGTATAATCTTAATTTTAAAAAATCAATTATGAATAATTTTGGTTCTAAAACCACTAATCTGATGAAATAAGCCAAAATTCGGGTGGGAAGAATATATCCCCCAGCCTGGTTAAGGGTTAAGATTAAACAAATAATTAACGAGTTACATATCGACTGTGGAAAGGAAAAAGGACGTAACCCTCAATTTTCAAAAATCGCTTTTTTCGATAATCACAATGTATATAACTTGACACATATTCTGTCAAAAGGATGGAAGCTGAAAATGCCGATTAAGTATCTAAATTTAGTTTTTCAGTTTGAATGAGATGACCTTGTAAAAAAAATTAAACCAAGAAAAAACACTGAAATAAAGGTTTTTACGAGACAATTTCTTTAATTAATATTAGATTATGTCAATTAAACACCAGTTTAAAAGTATCCGTGCACTTCAAGGTTGTGTATAATTCATAATTTGCATAAGTCACAAAATCATCAAAACACGTTTTTAGCGACTCCTTTCCTTTTTCCTTTCCACAGTCGATATGTACATAATCAAAGTAAAAATATACTTTCAATAACAATGACAATTTAGTCATTACTGGTCATTATGTGCAAAATTTGGAATATTTTAAGTAGTGGGTAATTTATAAATCTTTCCAATACACCACTTTTTATAGGAAAGATTGGTAGATATCTGATTTTTTCTATATTATAAAAAAAATATCATTCCAATTATTTCAACCGGTTTTTATTGAAACCTGCGGGGCTATTCTCACATTTATTAGTTTCCACACACTAATAGAGGATTCTAATGCTCAACACATACACGGTGAGCGAAATGGTTTTTGTGTTTGGTGCCAACATGCTTCTTTAGGTTGGTACAACATAAATGTTTTTATTGCAGCGATGTTCACTATTGTTACTGTCTACCTGTCAAACGCCAATAATTTTGGTAGTCAATGGTATTAGGTATGAGAGATTTTTTTTTATTTTTCAGCTACAAATATTACATTTAGGTTTTACTAACCAAAAAAACTTGTGGGTAACTTATACACAAAAGTCATTATGTTCGCTGTGTAGATGATAACATTAGAGACCAGCTCTACTATTAGTGTCCAGAAACTAATAAATTTGGGAGTAATCCTGCCGGTGTAACTATCACATTAATCTGATAATTTGCCACTCATTTTTAAAAATTGCATGTATGGCAGGCAGTTGCGTAACAAGGGAGGGAGGTTCACCTTGGGCGGCATTTACGAAAATGAAAAGAAATGTTTGAAAGTCATAAAGAAATAAAGATATACAGAACCAACGTGAGCTGTATTCCTTTCACTTATTTATACTCCGACACTAAAGTTTTATATAAAGAATCAATTCAAGCAATATTTTATTCATCATGTTTTCATCCACATTATCGTGCTATGTGAATAGATTTTCTGAGGATAATCATGAAACCTCAATGTAGAGGAAGAAAAAATAAATATGAAATGTTGAAATATTATTAGATACTAAATTGAATAGAGAAATCGTTAAGATTTGATCAGATTCATAATCTTGCTGATGAATATAATTTTCTTACACCGCCATCAAGTATGTTAAGTAACAATAACGAGTGTCAGTAAAACCAAAATCATGATGACATTGATTTGGAAGAATGGTTAAACTTTGTTACTGCTCATGCTAAGCAAACAGAAATGCAGAAGAAAAGCGAAAACCTGTCAAACTTTTTGCAATATAAATGAGTCGCTTATTTCCAAAATTTACCTTGTTTATTTTCGTTTCAAGATATTCACAAAAAACATTATTATCCATTTCAATTTGATACAATAAAACATGGTTATTTCTTGAATAAAAAAATCCATACACGTTTTTTGTGAGTATATTCATATAAAATACAGACAAGGTGAATTTTGGAAAATATGATAACATCAAATACATGATTCGAATTATAATATTCAATTCCGGAGCCTTTTAGTGATTCAGGGATTTTGGAATTCTTCATTTTTTAATACTGATTACATGTTTTCATTTTTTAATATATCCCTAATTTTAATAAAAAAAATGTCATTACAGCTACACAGTTGTTTGAGATCAGTTTAAGGAGAAAAACATATCAAATATATAAAATTCAGATGTTGGGCTTATCGCAGGGTAAAAAGCCCCTTTTAATGGACAATTGAAGCTGACAAAACAATGTATATTTCAAATTCGATCTGTCTTCATCACGGTTTAATTGGATATATTTATTTGGGAATTCAAATGTTTTATTTAATTTATCAAGAATGAGATTACCGATTGAGGAAGAGAAAAAAATATATGTATGAGAATCAGAAGAGTTTATAAATGGAAAAGTTTTAAATGACAATTTTAGTTAATTTACAGTAATAAAATCGCCAATTTAATGGCAGAATCTTCACTGGCGGGATACCAATGATCCCGTACTAAAAAATAATTGATTGCAACTGAATTTAATATAAAGTAATGGAAAAAAAACCAGTAAAATGACGACGATGAGCAGTTTGCCATTCAAAAAATCTTACGTAACTGTTAATAAAACACTAACTGGCAGATAAAATAGATTTTGATAATGTTACGAACGGTTTAGCAAAGAGAAAAGAAAGGAAAATAAATTTTGTTGTTTACAAAATAAAATCTAGTATCTCTTGTTCTGAATTGACAACTTGCAACTTTTTATTTGTTTTTAGGTAAAATAAATCCTAATAATATCAGTAACCATTTTGCATTTTTAAATAATAATAACCCCAAATTAAATAAAACAGACCATTGGAATATTAATGTTTTTGACTCATTTAAAGAATCTCGGACCTGATTCCACAATATTAATTAGAAAATATAATATTTTTAAAAGTAAAATCATGTGAAAAATGGTAACCGGTCTAAGCAGAATATGATTAAACAGAACTAGTTAAAAATAATATTTTTGTCGTATATATTTATATACTTTACAGTTAAGTGATTTTAAAAAATAAGGAAAACTTTTGGGCGGCGGAATCCCTTGCTACGCCACTGATGCCCGGTTAAAGATTTGACACCGATATAAATTTAATTGAAAACAACAAGTACCTTTCAATCAAGCATAGACAGTAAACATGTTATAAGTGATTGTAAGCACCTATTTGAAACTAAATTACAATGGATTTCTATGCTAAAGCTACAAGGAAAAAGGAAGTTATTGGCAAATTCAGATAAAAACATAAATTGCGATTGCAACCTTGCAACGAAACATTTATAGCTTTGGCTCACATAACAAAAATTAATACTTTATATTTAATCTTTCAGATTATGTAATTTACTGGTTGCTGTAATGATCCTTATGTTGTCAGTAAAGTTTTGGATTTTTGATTATAAAGTAAATATAGTTAATATTATCGTAGACTAAATACACAATTTAAATTTCCAAATAAAATTATGCCAAAAATCATACATAATATATTGTGAGATGGCACAGCATGACGGAGAAGTATTACTAAATTACAGATAAAGCAAACAGATTTTAATGAATCAATTAATTTACAAGGAAGCAATGTTCTACAATTTTTTTTTCATTTGTAATAAATTTGCAATATAAATTTAAGATTTATGTTAACAAAGTAAAATTAACACATCTGGAGAGTAGATCATAACGTTATTGAATAATTAATTGCAAAAAAAAGTGCAAAGCAAACATACAATGAGTATAAATGTTTTACAAAGCAGCTATTGTGGTTATAGAGCAGCAGTGGAAATAGTTTATGCACAAGAAAATTAAGTGATATAAATCAACATACTCTATCTGAAATAACTATTTATTGATATAATAGAAAGTGGCAGTCAAATTTTTTTTATCACAAAGCAAAAATTTATTGAAATTATTGGCTGAAATGTTCACTCAATCAAGAAAAATATTTTTAACCGTTGTGAAGCTATAAATTCATTTATAAATTGCAGTGTATTTGTGATCACTTTCAATATTTAACGTGGTTTACAAAATTAGGTAATACAAAAAGTGAGAACCTACTTTTTCAAGCAATTTGTGATATTGGATTGTACATACCTATATCTGCAAAGGCATTTTATAGTGAACAATGAAAGCACAAGAATACAATGGTAACCTGGTAGTTGTGTACTGATTGCCTGTCATGTACAAGCATCAGACATGCGTGATGGATTTTTGAAATAGTGTGAACTACGTATCGAGTATTGTATACCACACCTTGTAATCCTGAAACGAGTACTCTCCAGGGATTTTTGTGACCATAAGACGCTAAGTTACCCCGTATCAAAATGTATGGCATTGATTATCTAAAAATACGTAATAATAAATTCGGATAAACGTTCGGATGCACAAGTACGTAATCAGTCTCAGACCTGTATATACTCACAGTTTACAAAACCTGTATTAATTAAGATATTCAATTAGGCATTCGCGTCGTGCAATACAGCATTTACAGATAATGCGCATAACATAAAAATAAGTTGAAATGAATATCAAGTAAATTATTTTTTATAGTCACACCTACAATTTTAGGGTGACGTGACTGAAGCAATGTTTAATTTTCAATTGTGACGATTGTGACATTCATTTTTTGTATAACTAGAAATATTTTTTATAAGTACATCGTATAATTGTTACCATAGCCAAAATACCTATATGCTATTAATTATTTTAAAAAACAATACAATGTTGTTAAGAAATGTAATGTATTAATTAATGCACTTTTTTTCGAACGATGCATATTTTTAAAATTATTTAAAGTAAATTTACATTAAAAAAGATGAGTTTTGATTGCACAAAATTCTTAGCTAAGAAAATCCACAGGCAATGTAGAATATTTGTCTATGGCTCGCAAATTCAAACACAATCAGAGACAAGAGAAGAAAGTTAATACATGCTGTTTTACCTGTTTTACCTATGAAACTAAATGTCAACATTGTAAACGTGACAAACAACTGACAGCTGATTACAAATCTGAAAGCTCATGAAATTCCCTGAGGATAATGGAAGAGCTTACAAATAAATTTGAAAGGCCTACTTTGCCTACAGTCCAGCAGATGTTGGAAGATAACGATGATCCTGCCATAAGTCAACCGCCACGAAATATGATAATTCCATCTCCAGGAGATAAAATGGACTGGGCTAATTCCAATAATCATTTATTATATTATAATGAGCTTAAAAAGTCTTCTGAAAAAGTTGTAAACATAAATACTAAACTTTCTGAACTGGACAGTGAATTGCGGACAAAAATGAGTGAAATGAAAGATCAAGTGAAATTACAATTTGATTCCAAATAAATTTTGTAAATACCAAATGGATTGATTTTCAATTTTATTTAACCACTCTAAAGCTAACGACCCACCGGTGTGTCGCATACCTACTAACCACACACACTATCCACCAATGTGTTCTCATTATTACAATGTCAGGGGTTAATTATCCGACATTATTTAATTCTAACTATAATCATTGTCCACACTGAAGCAATTCTGTCAATAATTAAACATGTTGCATCAACAATAACATGTCGAATAATGAATTTTCGCCAAAATATTCGTAATGCGCATGAATTATGGGTTTACTTAATTCCAACGTTTAGTTTTATGTAGGATTTAGCAAATTTTCAGAGTAAAAGAGTAGCATGTTTTAAATCATATTTACCCTAAATATTAATTTTAATTGCATGTTGTAGTTCATAATGCAAAATATGAAAACAAAATAAACATCTAAGCCCACAGCTAGACGACTGAACAGTCTGTACACAGTGGGTGAGTCATTAGCGAGAACATTATGAGCTAGTATCAATAATAAGTCAGCGTTTGCCAACTTGCAGTTTCAGTCTATTTAGCAGTAGCGGCTGAGTGAAGATGATGTTAAATTTTGAGTTCAGTACATCTGAATCAAGATATTTAAAATAATAAAAAAGGTTTGTTTTAAAAAAAAATATCCTGATCAAAATGTTTTTTTCCATAAAATACTTTTCATAATTTAAAAAAAATATATGGTTTTCCATTACTTTTGAAATATAAATGAAAACATTTTTATTCCAGAACCACTTTCTTTAATCTGCATCTCCAGACCCCTGAGATTTTGTTTTTGTGATTTAACGCTTAACCACTTGAATACCAAGCGAACACGAATGTCCAAGACATTTAAAAAATCAAAAACTTGGTATTCTGTTGTGTATTCAATGTGTTGATGCTATCTATACCGTATAAGCCTGAATGTAATGCAACCTATATAACTGAAGCAGGAATGAAAGGAAAAAATCAAATATAAAATAGTTCGGTAAATTTTACATTTTTTTTTTTTATTTAGACATGCTTGAATTTTCATCAGTGTCTCTTAAATGATTACTACTCAATGCATCATTATGGCAAATATTCGCTTATGGTACATCATATTTTTTTGAAGCTTGTAAATTGTTTGTTTTTTCAGCTTCTCTAGAGACCATCAATTTGAAGTTCATATCATAACTTCTTTGAATACCTTTATTGAGTTGAGTGTTGGACAATCCTTTCTTTTCACGTAATCAACATTTTGTTTATATTGACTGTCACTCATCTTGCAAAAAATGCATGATGTTCAGAAACATGATAAATCTCAATGAAGATAAAGTTTCGAGTCAAGCGAATCAAATATGCCCTTTTCTTGCAGCTGTTGCGCAACTACTGGGCACAGCAATGGTGCCAGTATAGTACACGTGTTTCCCGCGTGAAATGTCGCTGTTGCGCAACAGTCTCCCGTAAAAAGCTCGGATGGATACGGCCTAAACCTGAATGTAATGCGAATGTTTTTAGAAAGATATTTGTGGTAAAAAATATTTCGTTATTTTCGGGCTACTAATGTCATGATATTCGTCTAATAAATGTAAGTTATGAAAGAATTATGTGTGGAAAGAGTGCTGTATGTTGAAGACAAATTACAGGATTTTTGTAACGTCAGCCTTTAAAAAGCATCGTGTCTAACATTCATTTTTTTCTGATAGTTAACAACCTGTTTTGTGATTGTGTTGAAGTCTGTTTTCAATACAATCGAGAGAGTTCTTCAGTAATTTAAACACAGATATTAACAAAACACCTATGAGAAAATAAATATTCACGTCAACTTAGTTTTAATTTATTTTTTTGATTTTTGAAATAAACTGTTTGATATATGTATATAATAGATACAGCATGATTTGTCAATTACATTAAGCATAAGAAAAAATATGTGATATTTTTCAGTTTATTTTTAATCTAACACGATGTTTAAATTATGTACATGATTAATCAATGTTATATAGAAAATATCTGATTGAAACATCTTTATTACTATCACCTATTATGAATGTTTTTTATTCTACAACACTTTGCCGTCATAATAGACTTCCATCTTTCTTTAAAGATTCTTCAGTAATAATACCAAGAGAACACAAACAAACAATAGCGGTTCCTTGTTCTGCAAATTTTTTGTTTTTTTCCCAAAAACTCGATACGTATTGCTTATTATCAAAAGTCATGATTGATCTAAACAACTTTTCTGATTGTTCCGTCTCGTATGTAGGCATATCGATGCCATTTTTTCTAGCCCACATATGCAGAACAGATTTAGGTAATTGCACATCTTTAGCATAGTTGGAACGTAAGAAGCATACCTGAAAAATACAGTGTAAATTAATATTTGTTTTGTAGACAAACTTGCATTTTGATGATCAACTCGATGAGAAAAGACATCACAAACACTCATGCCCAAGATCTCGAAAATTACAGTGAAAGAATCTTAATTTGATATTGAACTTGCCGAGACAGGAACCCAAACTCATTTAAATGCTAAGTTACCACACTTACCACTAAATCACAGACTGAAAATGCAATTTTTATTTTGTACCAGGCAGCTACTCCTCCCAGTGGATTTTACAAACCGACGCACTGCTCCAGTGTGCTCTAGTCGAATTTCAACCCTGAACTTATAATTTATATGTTAAGTGGTTAACGTCGTTTACGGAGGTCACGGGTTCAAATCCCAGTATGGAGTTTTTATAAATTGATTTTCAATTGATTAGTGAGGCATGGATGTATGTGATGTCTTGAATTCCCTCCCACCCATACTATCCTAAAAATGGGCGTATTCAGAGCAATTAGGTAACCACTAGTCCTATCCTTCTATCCCTACTCTTTTTCAAAAAAGAGGTTGAGCAGCTGAGTAACAAGGAGTTCTTATAGAAACACTACGAAGTCCATATACTCCACACTGAGTAGACATAGTTTAACAAAAAATATGCTTGCTTGGTTAAAATTTTGTTAATTCTTCTAACCAAATTCTTTGTTGGGGGAGGGGCAAAATATTTATTTACCTTCAATTGTATTATATCATCCATATTGCTCATTTTCATTTTTTTATTAGGAGGGCCTAATAGTTCTGGGCATACTTGCCATCTTCCTTGAATACCCTTTTCCTGATATTCTGCTTGTTTCGCTGCGCAGTACTCGCCGAGGTCCCAAATGGAGCTGAAAATTAAACAATGGTTAGTCAATTTTTGCATTCTCTGGAACAATCGTGCTATGGGACTGAGATAAAGTATCAATAATTTTAATTCTCATGATATATGCACAATATGATCAGTGGTTAATTGTATAATGGATATTATTCAATCAGTTGTATCCAGTGGTATAGTGCTAACTAAAAACGTCTGGGAGTGCTGATTAATTATAATATCTTAATGCTCTCTAACCACAGTGATCCAATGTCTGCACAAACAAAATGTTCTTCCAATACATTATTAAAAAAATCATTTTATACGTAAAAATATTGCGAAGTTTGCAAATGGTCCAGAAAAAATATGGGAGCGCTGAACCCAAGCACCCCTGCCCCACAACACTGGTTGTATCTTTTTGGTTAAGTGTTACTAAACAGCAATAAGTTTAGTAACACTTTTATATTAAAATATACTTACCAAATTTGCTCTAATGTTTGGCATTCTAAAAATTTCTTTCCTCTTGGGGTTTCTTGTAATTCTCGAAGTATGTTCTGAATGCAATATTTTGTATTCGCAGGCGCATTGTCATATTCTACTGCAAGCTTTAGATAGTCAACTATAACATCGTCAAGAGGTAGAAGACCTTGTTTCCTAAATATAGAGCAGTTCCACTCCGCAGCTCTTGCCACCATAACACTCGAACATCCTGTTTCTTTTTTGAATTTTGCTATATCGGTGTATTTTTCGATATCTCTTGAACCTCCACTGGGAAAAAAGTTTCAAAAAATAATTAATGAAAAGTGTATCACACTTCGAAGATAGTAAGTATATATTATATATGTATAAGACACAGGTTGATCCAACCATATTCCATCATGCCAGCGGCGGATTACTCTATTAGCACACAAGCGGCTTCAAAATAGCACATATTTTATAAGACCTATATAATATTTTAATAATTTAAGGTTTCGACTGAAGGTGCTTGGTGGAATTTCAATATTAAATTTGAATCATTCAAATTATGTGCATTCACACAAGTCACATAATCATAATTTTTTTCCAACAAACAAAAATAAATAAAATTCTTCAATCAATCTGGATGAAAAATGCCCAAACGGACACACATTTAAATATAAGCTAAGTGCAAGCCTTTTTTTGTGTGGAAATGTAAATACTTTAACGTTATATATATTATTTGACTTATAACCATTTAGACTTCAAGTCGAGAACTGACTGGTAATCTTAATTATAATTTTATATACCATCCTGTGAATAAATGTCTTCAACATAATACAAAATATACACTATGATATAAAAAATGTACAGCATTGAGAATAATTCTACATAAAAAAAATCGGTAAAAGACTACCTGGATGTCGAATATTATTTGACGTTTAATCCAATACGGATTTCGTGTCAGTGCTGCCAATAGAAGAGTGCAAGAAGTGGACCGATTATAATAACACGTACTTTTCAAGAAGAAATACTTCGACATATACTGTCTGGTACACACATTATTTTGTTTATTCCACGTATTGAGGATGGAAAATACACGCATTCGTTTGTGGTTCACCAAGATAACTTTGTGGATTCAAACGATAATGAATTACATACGCAAAACGTTGAGGATATGTGGATGCGAGTGAAACGCCAATTTGGCAAAAGTAGGGGCTTATTCATGTCCTATTTGGACAAATATGTATTAAGGAATTCGTTTCGTTCCCCAGGCAGTATTTTTTTAAGTATTTCTAAAGATAATCAGAGAGAATTACAGTTTTTAGGTATGTATAATAATTGACGAGTGACTTGTTTTTGTGTTGGCAGCAATTACATGGCGGCCATATTGGATTAAACGTTAAATAATATTCGACGTCCAGGTAGTGTTTTACCAAAAAATCATAATGGATGTGAAAATTTTAACTGCATCAGGAAGAAAAATAAATATGAAAAAAAACGTTGAAGTTGAAAATAATTTTGTTTATGTGTGCTGTTTGTAGATTGGAACATTATGAGATAACATCTATCTGCAAATAAATTTGAGTTCGGGTATGTTTGTTTGAACTGGCTGGTATCCAGTTTATTTATGTCATGAAAATCAGCAATAAAGTCAATGAAGTACTCTTTAGGAAAAATTGTAATGAAAAGGTCTCCTACTTTGCGATGACAGGAATGTCAATTTTGGATGCAACATATTTTATGACATCCGCATGAACTGGGTGCCGGGGTCGTTCATCTTTCGTCCTTCCATGAATCGCAATAGTCGATATGCCAGTCGACACAAGATCTTGAACAACTTGTAAAGTTTCTTCTTTAGTTGGAAATATTCTGATTTTACATGAAACTGGAATGGAAAGGTTGTCTACGAGAGTCTTTAGAATGTTTTTTGATTTTTCAGACTGGTACAAAAGGGCTACGCCCATGCCGCCTTTTATAGAGAATTCTTTAGGGCATCCCATATTAATATCTACAGCTGCTACATCTTTTTCTCTAGAACGCAAAAAAGAACATTTGAAATTCATGTTTTCTCTCGATTAATATTCTAAGTAGAGCACAAAATATATTTTTTAAATGGAACATTGGGAAAAATATGAAACCGGCATATAATGAAATGAAATATTGTGCACAGCCTAAATTCTGATTTCATTGGCGAAAGCGAATAAAGATAAAAATTCATATGAAAAATCTTTTAAAGTCAGTTAAGAAATATTGTGACAAGATACGATATTACAACTAGTAAGTATTAATTTGGCAAAGCATTGGTCAATTTTTTGCATGTATGCATTTTATAAAAAGCTTATAATGAAATTATAAATCATTATGAAAGAATAGTTGATTGAAATATTTAAACCTAAATTACAGATTTTGCCAGAGGTATGGCAATAGTTTGTTAAAAATAATAGTGAATATAAGCTTATATCGTATATATATTAATTTAGACACAAATACTTAGCTTTAAAAGGCAATAGAGTAGATAACTTCTTTTCAATTAGAGTCAATAATATCTACATTTTTTTGTGAAACATACAATTGATAAATATACTCACACTAATTTTGCTACTTTCAAAGCTCTATCGGCGTTGGACGTGCCTAGTTGTAATACCACTTTGTCCTTTTCCTCTGAACATGTTCTAAAGATGACTGTACCATCAGTCTGATCAATAAAATCTACAGTGCCTAAAATGTCTATAAGTAACAGAGATAAGTAAAAACAATCACAAAAAAAATCAATTGAAAGTCTGAAGTAAACATTATCAATGCAATATACGCACCATTAGAAAGCCTGACAGACCTTAGAAACTTCCAATCAATAAGTTCTTCAGAATAAACAATATCAGCTCCGTATTTTAAGGCAAGAAGTCTCATCGGCAATGTGCCTATTCGTACCATTGGAGCAAGAATATTTTTGTTAGCATAATTAAGCGGTACACACATTTTTGTAGTAAGTATTAATATTTATAAATTCATGACAAGTGTTGAGTTTACCACGCTTCCCGTTTTTTTCTTGGTGGGACAATTTGAAATGACATAACGAAGGATACCTTCTTCTTTTACTCTCATAATATATGGTTGATAAAGTGCTAAATTTATGGTAACGGTAATTGCTGAAACCACACCTATAACACAGAAAACCCCGGATTTTTTTTCAGGAAAATTAGGTGGATTTATAAACTCATTGAAAAAAAAATATCATTTAAATATCATACTAATAACTGCATGTTATTTTTAGCATTCGGTAACACTTATAAACCCTAAAGTGATTACATCCATAAATTAGAAGTTAATATGAATGTTATGATGAGCTGTAAATAGTAAAGCATACTATTATTATTATTCCACGATTAAGTCTTGTTTATGAGTTTGACAAGTGTCATCTAGGTCATAGATAAACTAGAATCTAGGTACAGTTGTCGAATTCGAAACAAAATATTTGGAAACGGTCCCAAACCTAAGCCAATGGTCGGCAAACTGCGGCTCGCGAGCCATATGCGACTCTGGACCCTCGAGTGTGTGGCTCTTCCACAAAATATTACATACAGTGCCATTAAAACTTCGTTTCCCACGGGCAAAAGTTAGTTTTCAGTCTTGAAACTTAAAGTCGGAAGGGCCGATTATACCTCAATTTGATTGAGGACCTTTTAGGCAAAAGCCAGCTTAAGAGTACCATAATCGAGTTAATAACAATGTACCAGCCTATGAAGTTTAAGTTTTAAAAATTTTGCTCTCAAAAGAAATTTTAATCATTGTAGAGTTGATATTTGGCTCAGTTGACTAATGAGTTTGCCGACCACTGACCTAGGCAAAAGGCGAATATTTATGTGTGCCCACAGACTTCAGCATGTTGAAAAGGCAACGGCAAACACCATTTAAGCAAATTATTTCTTATATTCTGCACTTATTCCCAATTCCACAGCGTCTGACCGGGAGCACCTGGCACAAATGATCCTTTTAAATCTTTTTAACGCTTTCTGCATCAGATACTATTGCTTAATCAGACCCGTAAATTGGTGGTTGCTTTCCACCAATTTGCTATGTAGTTTATTGGTATCATGTCTGCAGGCCATCACCTCAGCTGTTTCAATTTGGCAATCGAAGAATCGGCGTTTGTCATGCAATTTTCTAGACAACCTTGTCCTGATTTCGGTAATCAGCGCGACAATCTTCAAATTTATCGGGGTCAACTTTACTGTCCTTTCAGCCTGGCACGCTCTTAAATTTTCTCTCTCGTATTCATTGCATAAAGTTGGCAATAAAAATACTAACCTTAGAGTATATTAAAGTAAATAAGCTCGCCACAGTAGTAGAGTCAACCATAAATAAAGAAAGGCCTTAACACATGGGGGAATAGATGGATAACATTGACATGATCGTTAAGAATCATTTTAACATTCGGTAGAAAGGGACAGTTTGGAGTGGGAAGAGTTCTACTTCTGGCTTAGACGTAGATTGGGTAAATAAAAAAGAAATAATAATTTTAGGCAACATATAAATATTTATTATCAAAAGTAGAAAACATCACATATAAAATCTATATAGCACATAAAAACATTTTTTGTAAATTTAATGTTCAATAGTTCTTAAGTGTTTTGACTGCAAAAACATTAAAAAAGCACATTCCAACTACAAATAAACAGTCCACAGGGGCAGTCAGATTATCTTTTAACTGATTGAGAAAAAAATGATTGACTAAATGGCAAACAGCAAGTCCTATTCCCCAAACATTTCCAAATAAATATGAAATATATGTAAGCGACACTATATTACCAGCTAAAATGAAATCAGTCAGTGGCGTAGTTCCACGTTTCAACAAAAATAGAAGCACAGGAACAGCTCCTGATATTAAATGGACATAGGCAATATCTGATGAATATCCCGACATCAGATATAAGTATGTTACCACACATGGCAGTGCTAAGTTCCGGGTGAGCATATGAGTAATGGCTAAAAATCTACTCATTGGTGCACTATTATGCATATCGGGAATAGCTGAAAATTGTCATGTGAAATTAATGATAATATAAATGTGAATAAATCAAAGGGATTTAAATATGAAATCCATTCTTGGTCCTCATAAAATAAAAGTATGTAATGTAAGGTGGATTTTTTTATGAAACAACAAACAATGATATGAAGTGATAAATATTTATTTACAAATTGCATAATGGAACATACAATATTATTTTATGAATGACCAAGGATGTACCACATTTGAATATTTAAAGTTAATTCAAAAGTAATAAAGATTTTAGATATAATATCTTGTTGCAATCTTAAGTATGTGAAACAACAAAAACAAACCAAAATAATGTATGAGATTGTTAAATATAATGTGGCATCACTTTATGTAAATTTGATACATACTGGTAAACACTCAAATTCTTTGTATGCCTTAAGTAATATTAGACGTAACTTTTATGAAATGATATTTTGGGTAAAGACGGTATGAAACATTTCTTTATATTTTCAGTCATGTACAGAAAGATCAAATTGCTAGACAAATTGTTAGTCCATCTTTTCTATGCCATGAATAAATATGTATGCTTAATTTAAATATAGCACATTGAACTAAACTATAATATATAAGGAAGTAAATACATTTTTTTACTAATGACGTAAGAAGACGAGTCTTATATTTTAGCTACATATTTATGTATGTATATAGCGACTTGTTTGATGAACTATAAGAAATAAAATAATCTACACTGTGTATATACTATGCAAGTACGCAACTGTAATGAGGAAACCATAAAAATAAGGCAATATTTAACTATATAAAGCTCAGTTCGATATATGTATGAAACTAGAATAATAAAACGTAAATGTCTTTTCTACGGAAAATAACATTTCATTTGAATAATTCCCACACTCGCATGAAATTTCCAGTTTAAAAAATAATCAATCTTTCATTTCTATTTGTTAGTAGTAATTTATATATTAGATATGTACTATAAAGTTGATAACATAAACCAAAATACTGATAAAATTGTAGAGAAAGATAAAACAAAACAAAAAATGCTTAACTGAACTAAATCCTAATAGAAAATTTAAATTAACTTTGATTATTCCACGTATTGAATACAATACGTGGAATAATCAAAGTTAATTTAAATTTTCTATTAAAATGAACTTCCACAAAGTTACCGCCGAAACCATCGAAAGTATTAAACTAAATCCTTATTGCAATACGAATAACATAGCATTGACTGATGGCGTAAACAGATGAAAAAATTTGAACCATGATTGTACATTCACAACTCATTCCATTTTGAGTAAAGAAATTTCAATATAGGTTGAGAACAAGCTTACTATGTTGAAGCTTATGGCCTCAAATGCCTGTAGAATCAAACGATATGTTTTTAATTTTTATATGAAGTAAAAACAATTAAGTAGAAAACGAAAATTCGTAAGAGATATCATTTTCGTTTTCGGGCCCCAACAAAGAGGTATAAATTGGTTTTGTACACCAGACCTGTTCCTTTACCGACATGTTTGTGATGAACTCTTCCTTGATCATGGTTAAAAAATATATGAAACAGTCTTCACGCTATTGTTTAAGCTTCTCCCAAAGATGTTTTCGAACAATTTCTGTTAAAAAAACATAGGGGCGAAGCGAAATAGCATAATGCCTCTCTTCATCTAAATCTGGCTCTGGTTATTGATTATAGAACTATATGTACTTGAAATAACCTCAGAGTGAATGATGTTGAAAAATTCAGGTTATTTTGTTTCAGTGAATTTTCAAGCTGTAAGAATTATTCAAATTAAATTGTTATTTTCGACTTGAACAATATTCAACATGTGTTTGTGGCCATGTATTCAAAATGTAATTGCTTTACACAGATTAAATTGGAATTTGCAACCTCATTAAATATTTTTTTACTACTACATTGAGAGATAGATTGTCCATTTCTGCTCTCATATGTAGTATATTGAAGATTCAAAACCCTACAATGCCTTCTTTTTGTTTCATGCAAAACTTATAATAATATTAAAATTCAGACAAAATATAATAGGTAAAAAGTATTCAAGAGTTACAGTTTTATGAAAAGCTGGACTTGTTCGATCAGTTATAATGAATGGTAGCAGTGAAGATGTTATTAAAAACTACAATGTTACTAAACATAACAAGCATAATGAAGGAATTAAGTATAATTTCTAATCTATGCGAAATTTACTAAAAAAACTGCACAACTTGTATAATCGATTGAAAATTTCAATCATCAAATGATAACACCAATTCTGATTGATTTTGGGAAGATGACTTGATAAGATGACGATTCCCAGTACTCAGTCTGTTAATAAATAATACACATGATAGAAGTAAAATTTTATAGAGTAACAATGTATGGGTAAGTAAGTACAAGTAATACTCAATGCTGGTTATGTTGCTTGATGACTGAAATTCAGTATTTTCTGATAGTATGGATCTCTAGGATAATATCAAGCCATGATTTTACAGTAATTGGAGAAAATGTAAAAAGCTATGAATTTAAATATTTTGGTGAAGGTAGTAACAAACATTATAATATGTTTAAAATATTAAATATCAATTTACACTAATCATACGATTTAAATCTCAATCAGAAAGCAAAGTAGCAGACAGAAAGTTTTCAAGGATTCTCGAACGCCATTTTGGTCTAATTAAATGACAAGCATAAATGTTAAACAGTTTTTCAAAATGAAGTCTATAGTGTGGAACCTCAATCTTTTGTTTCTTGATATTCATTCGAAATTATTTGTTATACTTTTAGGCAATCGCTGTAGTGAGATTGACCATCACAAATATGGTTAAAGGGCGTCAGTTTTTATTTCATCGAATTTATTGTGATTTTTCTATAATAAATAAAAGGCATATAGCAAAAAATTGCTAGTTATTATTTGATTGTTTGCGTGACCATGTGATCTCGCAGCTTTTCTATAAACGGGTTTATGGTTTTCTTTTTATTATTATGTTAGAAATAAGTTATCTAAAAATTAAATATGGGCTGTAAAATACTTTTTTATTTAAAAAAACTGATCCTAGAGGCTTAAAAAGATAACAGATAGATCTCCAGAAAGCTATTTTTATCATTTCTCACCTCCATTGGATCCTAAATAAATGCAATTTTCACTGGTTTAATAGAAACAATAAATTTAGAATCCACTGTGTTATTGCAAAGCAGTTAAAATTTCTATGCTAGTCTGCATTCAAAAACATCTAAAATTCACTAATTGTGATAATTTCTGTTATTTTGGCGATGTAGAATCCTTTGAAAACTTGAAAAAGTGTATTAAAGAAGATGTTATTGTGACTAAAGTGCGATTATTTAAGAATAAAATAAATAAAACTAATTAAGACTATAATTCTATCATGAAGTCATCCAGATATTGGTTGTTGAAAATATTACCTTCTTTTGGCTATTCCGCTCTACATTTTTTAAACTTACCACCAACGTATACAAAGTATTGTATACTTATCTATACAATTTATATGTCGCATGCAAGCCAATTCCTCTATAAAATTATATGAAACAATAAGATAGCTTTTCTGCTTGAATAAAATAAAAGCAATAAGTTAAGACCCACATAAGTATGCATAATATTATTTGATATTATTCTTGTTAACATCAGAATATAAATTACCATATCTGATGAATCCTGCTAAACCGTATAAAAGTATATTCCCAAATGTTCCATAAGACACGGTTTCTTCGGACGGAGAATATTTCAAGGCCAACATTGAGGATCCTGATAACAACAAATGTGCAATAGTAAGCTGTGGAATATTTTTGTTCATCGTGAATAGGTCTGTTAAAACAAAAAAGAAAAAATGTATTGTACAAAAATTTGGTACTGCAATGATGCAACAAAGTGAACGAGTTCAGTGTCAATATGTTCTAAATTCGGCAACATAAAAAGACGTGCAAGATTCTGACATTTAAGTTGTCATTTTCGATAGGTCACCCTGACGTTGCCATGTAGCAAACAATCATTATTTTATATATGGAAATTTATTCTGGAACAATAATTGATAAACTATCTAGCAAAATCATTTTTTTCAATTTCACATTCTAAAAAATTAAAATGGATTTGATAACTATTCCAGTACATATTTGTTTTTTATGACAGAATTCTTCGCGATCGCTGGCAGCACCTTTTTGAATAGTTTTATGTCGGGCTGTAAACTATGCGGTCGAGCGGGTTATTGTAATTATCTCTGAGGTCTGTTCTTGTGCGCAAACGTCAAAACCAACATTCCAACCGCATTCCAACGAATTCCGCCAAACCCAGTTTGCAAGTGACTTAGAACAGGCATTTTTGTTGTTGTGTTGCCAGTACATTAAATAATTATATATTTTTTTTTTCATAGTAGCAATTTCTAGGTCTGTAGCCAGATTTTTACAAGCGGCAAAATCAAAATAATTAACTATCGACGTTCAATTATTCTTAGTTCAGCGAATACGCCTTTATGTATTTATCTATGGAAAATGTTTGATTGTTCATAAACAACTTATTGTTTTATTTTTTTCATGCTATTAAAACCGTATCGCCATTTCGAACATAATCGTATTTGATAAAATACGTCAATGGGAAATACAAATATAATTTTCACTTAATTGGTGTGAAAATTATATTTGTGTGAACCATTTTAGGTTAAACTGTACGACAAATCCATACTACAATTTTAAAAATATCTTGTTATATTGAAACAGCGTAATATTGTTGTCAAACAAATTAATCATACCTAATTATAAACATAACCTTATTTCAATATTATCCGATTTTCTTTCGTTTTCATTTCATATTATTTCAGCAAATACACACTCAAAGATAACACAATGTTTTTTATTGTTAATAATAAATCGATTCTTTTATTCTAATCCATACTCTAAATTTTAATGTATAGATTAAGAGTATGAAACCTTGTCATTCATTGTTGCTGACAGATACAAAAGTGAATTTTTCGCTCGAATATCGGTTTTGTGCGATGTCATGTACAAATGTTTCCCATAATTTCGTTTTAAAATGCTCCATGCTTTGCAAGTCAAACAAAACAATGTTTTTAAGCCAAATATTTTGACAATTTACCATCATGTTAAATATTTGACTTATAAAACTTTTATATAATCTAAATCAGTGACGTATAACTGTCAGTTTGACATTTGGTATTTATTCGGTTAAGTTGTCGTTTGTAACAAAATTCGCCATTCTGAGGTTAGAGGTTGGTACTCCAAAACAGTTTGCGTTATAGAGCATGAATCGTTTCTGACGGTTTGCAAACGGTTGGAATGTGGTTTTGACGCAAAAGAACAGAAACAGCTGTCAAAACTGTAGTCCAAACCATGTGATCAAAGCTTTGAATTAGATTCTAATCCGAAAACGGTTTGAAAACCGTCAGCAAACCATCAGAAGTACACAAAAGAACATAGCTATTTTACATTTTTCTATTGCTTGATAGATGTCACTTTAAGCAATATTTCAAAGAAATAAAATAAAGGTAGACAATAATATTATGCACAATGTATGTAGGTATATTTTACTGTACGGTGGCAAATATTATTATTAGTTACAATTTTTAATTTTCTAATTTATTTTATAAAAGATTTACCAACTAGATTCCAATAGCTAAAATCGAGCTGAAATCATAAATAAATAGAGAACCTTCAAGAAGTGAATTGAACAAATTAGGCGGTAAAATAGTAAAACTTTTCTATTAGGCGTTTAAGTACAATCACGTCTTTACTTGATGTTTTTGCGAGATATTCTATTACTGAGCTCACTTCACTTTTACAATACTTCAAAACATGTAGAATATTATTTATTTATTTATTTATTGTTAAAAATTAAAATTACAGTACATGACATAACAGCTGACGCCAATTCGCCATGCACTTGAAAAATATAATAAGACAAAATATAAAATAAAAATACAAATCAAGAAATTATATTAATTATATATAATATATATAATAGAAATTATATTAATTATATATATAATGCATCCAACTCATATTTTCCTAACATACCACTTAGCTCACTTCACCTCTCATGTACTATATTAAAATACAGTTTAAATTATTTAAATAATTATTTTTTAGGAAATAATATTATAACTCCGATGAACAAACTTTCAATTACGTTCTAGATGTTTTTATTTTTCAAAAATTGTACTTGGGTACTTTGAAATAGACTACCTTGCTAATATTTTTCATGTTCGTATTATTTATTATAATTATGCGTGAGATCCGAAAGAAAAGCGTGGTAAGATAATTATTATCGATAACTGTTGAAACCTGAAATAAAATTAAAGTGAAAACTGAAATAAAATTGAAAACAGTTCTCTCGGTTAATCGGGACTGTCACCGGTTTTGAGTCTCGTGTCCCGGTGTCCCGAACAAACCTTTCGGGACGTCCAAAAGTCCCGGTTTACAAAATTTCAGATTTTTCAACTATCCTCTTCGTGAAGTCTACCTTCATTCACATATTTATTATAGATGAGCAAAAAAGACGAGTCACGCTGATCATTTGGGCAAATCAGTAATCAAAATAAACTTCGCAGGGGGTGTCCCGGTTTGACTTGCAAGAAATCTGACAACCCTATATATATAATATACTGATGAACTTGCTCTAATTTTATAACAGTAGCAGTTGTTGCATAGTACACATTACACTCGGATTCAATCAATTGCCACATCTTTGGATTTTTTAAGACACTAATTAAGGGAGAATACTCCGTACAATTTTTGCATTAAGATTTTACGGTTGGTATAACTAAAATGTAGTAATGGCGGCTATGTTCACATTTGCTTATAATTTCTTATATATCCTAAAATAGGTCCAAATAAATGTGAGAACAGGCCTGCTGCAACGAGTCGATTCTTTTTTGAAAATTTGAATTGTTTGAATATTGTACTTTTCCATGAGCTTTGTCGCTAACGACCCGGGTTTCGCCTTTCGGCATCTTCAGGCATTCCAAGTGCATGGATGTACTTGAACTGACGTACAGTCTGACTTGACTGACTTGACTTGACTTGAGTCTTGACTGACGTCAGTTCAAGTACATCCGTGCACTTGGAATGCCTGAAGATGCCGAAAGGCGAAACCCGGGTCGTTAGCGACAAAACTCATGGAAAAGTACAAAATTCAAACAATTCAAATTTGATATTGAAATTCCATCAAGCACCCTCAGTCGAAATACTTAATTGAGTCGATTCTTATCAAAATATGATTACTTTCACTGGCTGATTTTAAATAGTATTCGATATAAAAATATCTGTCTTCTGTTATAGGGAAGTTTGTAAATAAGTATGCATGCATAACAATAAATCCAATTATAAGATTTACAAAGGAAGCAGCTTATCTTGCGGTTTACCATAAACTTCCATAAAATCGCTGACATGGCGGCCATATTTAAAGAAAAAATGATTTCATCTCTCGGATTTCTGTTAAAGAATTGAACTACAAAGTCGTCTTCACGATTATGCATGGTCAAACACTCTCTGTGTGGTTTACATTAATATTATATCGGTAAGTATGCAGATGTAGTATTGTATATTTATATAGGTAAAATACCAAAAGGAAAATGAACTACATCGTCGCAAAACTCGCCACCATGGAATAAGCAATAAGTTAATAAAGTGTATGTATCATATCGACTGTGGAAAGGAAAAAGGACGTAACCCACACATATCAAATTTTACAGGAGGCGCTAAAAACGTGTTTTGATGATTTTGTGACATATGCAAATTATGAATTATACACAACCCTGAAGTGCACGGATACTTCTAAACTGGTATTTAATTGACATAATCTAATATTAATTAAAGAAATTGTCTAGGAAAAACTTTTATTTCAGTCTTTTTTCTTGGTTTTAATTTTTTACAAGGTCATTTTTTGAAACTTTAAAAGCTAAATTTAGATACTTATTCGGTATTTGCAGCATGCATCCTTTTGATAGAACGTGTATCAAGTTTGATACATTGTGATTATCGAAAAAAACCTGTTTTGAAGAAACTGTGGGTTAAGTCCTTTTTCCTTTCCACAGTCGATATGCATACATGATAATATAAAATAAAGGTGGTGTGTAAGCAGGGTTGCCAGATTTCTAAAAACACAGATCGGGACATTCACAATTTCGAAGAATTTTATACATGTATACGTCGGGATTATAGAGGGACTTGCAATGCGGGACTCGGGATTTGTCGATTGAGCTCGGGACAGTCCCGCTCAAATAGGGACGCCTGGCAACCCTGTGTGTAAGGCACTTTTGGGTAAATGCGACAACGAGTCGCATGATTAGAAGTTCGAAAACAACTGAAATTGACAATCATATAAACAGTAATAATATTATTTTGGTATGTTTTTACACCCTATAAAAAGTATAGTAATTAAAATATGGCATTTGATTCCCTCGTGTACGATATTATTGTAAAATAATTTTGAGACTGATTTACAAAATTTCACTGCAAACTGAAACCATATCGACGATTTTGTTTCGCGGCAGTTTGGCGGCTGTTTATTTTTAATCTGTGCATATTGCCAATACGTCAATAAAAATATAACAATGCTAGGACCTTGACTATCAGTCAAACAGGATGAAAGCCATACAGCGTTACTGCGCGGCTACGGGACCATGGACATTATAATACAAGATTAGTAGTTATGTTATGTCTACCAGTGACATAATTTTATTGATTTTTTCAGAAGGGCGGAGGTAAAGTTACCAGTTTTTATTTATATTATTATTTTCTCTAAATATTTTGTAAGCCAGTGAAGCAAAGTATAAATGTATATTCCTTCAAATTCAGGGGGGTGGGGGGGCAATTACCTCCCAGCTTCCACCAAACGACGAAAACATTGGCAACAAAGATAACACATTTTGCACCTAGATTCTGTTCTTGATTTTGCAAACAAAAACATGTGTGTTCTTAGTCTCCATCCCACGAAATTCCGATGATACATACTTCAACAATACAAGTTGTTTTCAAACGATTTGGTACGTCCAATCAATATTTTTGTGAGCGATGGGATAAGCGCTAAAAAATATCTGCCAAGGGTAAAAATGATCAATCCGTTTTTTTCTTGATAATAGAGTAAACATACAATAAAAGTGCTTACTGGATGATTGATGATAACCTTTTGTCAAATGAGAAACACCCGAGGGCGATTATCATCTTGAGTTTTGACGCTAAACTGTTGAATTTTACGTAAAAAAAATATTGAAAGATCCCTTGGCATTTCGAAATAATCGCTATAAGATAAACTGAATTGTTTGTATAATGATTATATTGCATACACATGATACACATAAATGTTTCCAAACTAAATGCAAACGTATAAATTACATGATGCACACTTCAAAATGGTTGTGTTTTCAAGAAAGCCTGAAAGACAAAACACGAAATCGTAATTTGATCCCGAGCGACCCGAGCGCTTAACTCTTTTCATTATTATAAATTACAACCCTCGAAAATATGAGAAATAGCGTGTTTTACAAAAAGTTTCTTTAACTAAAATGGTTCTGTAATCAGCTCACGTTAAAATAGCATACCCACCAAAAATTATACTTGTAAGTTATAAATACTAAATTGGTTGTCACTGTTGTCAGGTAAAGATAAGTACATGTTTATTAATTTCTTGTGATTATTTAAAAGAAATACGTTAAGATTTGAATCGTTCAAATTATGTACATTCACACAAGTTTTGTCACTAACGACCCGGGTTTCGCCTTTCGAAATCTTCAGGCGTTCAAGTGCACGGATGAACTTGAACTGACGCTTAGTAAATGAATGTATCGTAATACTTTCGATGGATTCTGCGGTAACTTTGTGGAAGTTCATTTTAATATAAAATAACTTAGATTATTCCACGTGTTATTTTAAATTGAATGTATCGTGTTTATATAAGAACTAAATGTATCACTAAGCTTAAAGCCATTGCTGGCGAAAAGGATTAACATATGGGAATGCCTACAAATTTTAATGATGAGTAATTTTAAGAATTTTATTTATTTTTGTTTGTTGGAAAAAAATATGATTATGTGACTTGTGTGAATGTACATAATTTGAACGATTCAAATTTAATATTGAAATTCCACCAAGCAACTTCAGTCAAAATCTTAAATTAAATAAATACGTTTGTAAATAAGTATGCAAACTCTGTTTCACAAGGAATGGACTGGCCAGTGTTATTTGATCACTGTGCTATTTTTTATTTGTACAATACGTCGCTGTTCTTTTTGAAATGTTAAAATATATCAATGGGGTGCGAAAACGGGGTGTTAAATTAAACAACCCTGTATGCGAAACGGATTTAAATCTAAATTTGAATATTAAATTATGCGAATGACAAAGCGTACATTTACATAGTGTATTTTTTATATCACGGATATGTCACGTCTTTATTTGGCCCAACACTTGTTTGTTCTCGCGTAGGATTATGATGTGCGATATATTCAGATTGGACCGGAACAATTGACGCAGAGCTAGATGAATTTATGTACGCCGTTATAACACACAAAATCCACATATGAATGTATTAACAGCCAGCAATCCTGGATTTGTTATCCTAATCCATTTGTATTTTTTTGTGCAAAGATAATCGTCAATAATACTATGAGTATCAATCAATGTGTATTCATTTTGTTAATCGGTAAATTGTACCTTTTTTATTTATCATTATTTTTTCATTCCAGATAAGAAGGAAGCCAAGAATCTTTATAAGAAAAATAAAGAAGAAAAAGAGTTGCCGTGTTCTATGGAAGTAATTTCTTTGGCCAATTAATACTATGGCCAAAGAAGTTGTGGATGCAAACAAAGACCAATAGAAGGAAAAGATGTTAAGACCTGCTTAACACACATCGGTGGATACAATGATGATTATTATTTAAAAAAAAACTTTAAAACGTGTAGTATATTATAAAGAAATGAGTATAACAGTGCCACCTTTACATATTTTTATCTATAAAAATCTTGATTATTAATTTTAGTTAACGAATAATTATTTTCAACAAGTTTTACCATTTTTTTTAATCCCGTTATTGACGAGATCATGCTTACCAGAGGCGTTAAGTTTTATTTGGATTCGGAGGTTACTTTGTAGAACTTCATTTATAATATAAAAATAACTTTCTTGTTGTATTGGTTGTGCGACAAGGTGTGAAGAGAACTCTTTGAGAAGTTTCTTAAAGCGCAACAAAGATAATGAATATGTCCATGATTTTATGTGTGATTGATTGAAAATAATGATTAGCTTACAATTAAATTGTATGTAAACCACGTTACAATTTTTTACACACGCCAATTAATTATCTATGGTATGCTCGAATTAATATGATCCGGGAACGGCAATCAACGATGGAATCACCAATCTGAGGGGGTGGATATATTTTATCTATTCATCAGTATCAACGTTTCAAGAGATGATCACCTGGTGTCATCAGACTCGCAATTTACAAGCGTTACGACTGGATTTACGAAAGATTATCCCTCGAGGGTGTACACCGGTACTTTAATTAGGGTTGTATCACTGAGATCGCATGCACGTGCCACATTTTTATTGCCATGTACACGATCACGAGTACGCGATTGATAAAACTTAAATCGATATCTAATATGATGTAACCTCGAGGGTGTACTATTGAATCGATAATAATTAATACAAGACAGTATTAATTATTGTATTTTACGCTCATGAAATAATTATTTTATTTAGCGCAAATATGAATATTATCGGTGGGACGTGGTATAAATTAATAATTAATTCAATGAATTTAAATTGATCTGACGAAGGCGTGATTCTGAATTAGTAATAAATTATATAAGCATTTTAATAATATGCTCGGTTGCTTAAAACTGTTATTCACTTTATTTCTTATAACCGAGAGCTGTGCTTGGTAGAATATGCAGGGGGTAAGTTCTGGTAAAGCCAGTACCGAATGTTATTTTAGGCATGGTAATTTGTGATGATTTTTCTAAGTGGACAATGGATTACCTAATTTTTTTTCTTTGTTTGCATAAAGTTACATATGTATGATGTTACGTAAAATATTTTTATATTTACTTTAAAGTGTATTTTAAAATGACAAAAGCTTATATTGTATAACGAGAGTTGGTGAGTTCACCCCCTTCTTAGTACTTACATCTTTAAAGGTTATGTTGTGTTTATAAATAATATAAACTCAACTGCCTACTTCCGAATTTCAATGTGATGTAATCTTTGATACATATTACGGAAAATTCATATCTACACATACTTAATATCACATACAAATTCACCACGAGGTAAGTGTGTCAGGAATGCATGAAAAGGAAATGAGACGCTACGTTTTTGAAAGTTTGATCGCTCCCCAATTGATAAAAAAATAAGTCTCTATCAGTGATAGAGCATTACAACATTTATTGTCTGTTATTGTGGGACAGTTCAGTGGGATTTGAACCCGTTTCGATAAAATTCATCACGCCTGTTGGGCGCGGCGACGCGTGTGATGCAACATGCAAGCAAATATTGCAACCCTTCCGCGGGAATCGAACCTCGAACCGGCTACCTTTGTCCAGGCGCACCGAACCGAGATTTATGGCGACGCCTCTCTTCCACTGTGTTCCATGGCGTGGAAAAGTTACTACTGTTGTACTTTTACAAGGCCCGAAAGCGTTAAAAATTGTGACAACTCATTCTAAAACACAAAAATTGCGGCTTTGTGAACATGCACGTCATTTTCATAGCTATAATATTATTTTTTCTTTTATGGCGTGTTCTTTTTTCAATATTCCAAAACATAAATCAGTGAAACGATTTACAGTAATATACTTATAGCGCTGATACCTAATACATTTTTTTATTATCACCGTGAGAGATACTTACACCATATGTGAGTAAGAATGTCTTTATAGCCAAATCGAATGCAAGTTTGATTGTAATAATCTTTAAAATGAAGATGATTAAAAATTTAATTTCATGACCTATAGTAAGCTGTATCACACACAATTTTTAGAAGTGTTGACATATACGAAAAGACCACGTGGTAATGTCAAATGCGACAAATGAATTCCAAATTATAAAATAAAAACGTAAACAACAAATAGTAAATTACTATTTCGTCAGCTCAAAATAACATTAATATTTCAAATCTATAGATTAACTACACAAGTCACCATTTTTCATTGATATTATATTTGTGTTTAATTGGTGTGAAATATGCCTAGTGTTGCAACTTGCAATTAAATCATAGATACAATAAAATATAATATTACGTTAGGTCAGACATTTGCAGACTCAGCTAAGATTTTCTTTTGAAGTAATTGTGCTGATAAAAAAAATACAAAACCTCTGGACTACGATCGCCGTTTGATAATAGTATAAACATACTCGATGTTATGTTTGAGGAATACGTGGATATTTATGGACACGTAGATGATGGAAAACTAATAATTTATAAATCCGCCATCTTGGATGTAGTGCATGGAAACAAAATGGCTGCCACAGGCTATTAATAAATACCTTGTATTCATGTAGCTCTTTATGCATAAACCACAAAAAGAAAGCGTTTTGGAAGAAAATCTTAAGACTTCTGAAAGCTGAGTGTTGATCACAGCTTTCAGTTACAATTTATAAAATTTCGAGAAAATTCTTCTCTAATGACTATGAATAATATTTTCTACAATGTTAAAATATTGAACGTTAAATTATTTTTTTTGAATCTTGGTAGAGAGACTGGATGAAAATTGCTTGAATAGCTTTAAAATAATATAAAAACAAAAATACACTAGTGGCGTAGCACTCGCAACAGGGGGAAAAATCAAAAATATCAATTACAACGATTCTAGTGTTTCAGTTGCTTAATTTTTTTTACTACCATGCATCCTAATTACTAATATAAAAAATAACTATTTAACTTCATGATCTCAAAATAAAATTCCAAATAATTGAATTAGTATCTTATATTTGAAAAAAAATATTCAATATAAATAAATGTTGAGCGAATCATGCATTTGAATCTAGTTGTTAGATTCAATCTCAGAAAGATGGCTTATTTTCAGTTTTTTTTTTAATTTTTTGATATTAGTTTATAATACAGTGAAACCCAGATTCTACGTTTTCCAAGGGACCGTAATAAATCAACGAATAATGCAGAAAACTGATAATGCGGGAAATCTTCAAATAATACCAAAAAATGTTTAATTTTCAAATAACTTCCAGATAACTTAAATATAACTTAAATACATAATCAGTTGCTTTACGTGTAGTTTGGTACTTAAATTTTGACAGACATTCTTCAAACTCGCGTTCTTTTCTAGGTATTTTTTTTTTGCTATATACATATGTCGACTCGTTTTTCTCCTAGATTTTTTCAACGCCTTGAATTGTTTTCAGTTTCTCAGTTAGAGTTCTAGTTTTCTTCATTTAGGCATTTTAGTCTTGACTTTTGAGTTAGAAAAATTCGCGCAACCAGATGCGCGCAAGAAGACTATTTATGAACGAATAAAGAAATATATGGAACAAAAACGGTCAATCGGGATAGTAATTGGGACAGGACGAAAATACTTAGGTGATAGATCGAAGAAATCGGTAAATCGGTGAATGATTAAAGTGGAATTATTAAACATTGTTATTACGGATCTTGGTCGAGTAAAAAATAAACGATCCAACGTAAAATCGGGATTCCACTGAAAAAACGCGAAACGAGATGCGTGGCAAAACTATTTATGAGAAATATTCAACGAAAACGGTCAATCGAGATAATATTTGTGACGGGACCAAAATATTTAAACGATAGATCGAGGAAAACGGTAAATCGGGGAACGATTAATGCGGGATTATTTTACATTGTTATTATGGGTGCTTGGCAGGGACTATGAAAAATAAACGATCCATGCGGGAAAACGTACAATGCGAGAACGGTAGATCGAGGTTCCACTGTATAACCATTTGGTATAATATAACTCAAAGCTTAACTTTTTCTACGCTATAATATAAATGCAAAAATAATAATTGGGCTTACTAATATACGACTAATAATTTTACGGAGTGTTTTTGAGAATATTTTCCTTTGTAGGAAATCTAAATTAACATATCCATTAGTTGTTTAATAGACTTCGTCCTTATGACGATTCCATTATACAATAAATCAGGGACATCTGTCGCCTTACTTCATTCCGAAATGGATTTTTGTTTTTGTTTAAACGCGTGTCGAAAATTGTGAAAGGAATATTTAAGATTGTTGCCTTTATCGATCCCTTGAGGCAGCTGTCACAATATGACAAACAATTTGTCATCTCTTGGGACTTCACGGCGAGATAATGATTGAAGCTGGAAGTGAGACTTATCTTATCACAGCACTTAAGATATACAAGCAGGTAATTTAAAGTTAGGAGGTAGATAACAATACATAGTAGCAAATGAGGCGTGCGCTTGGGGCCTCTGAATCTTAGAAGCCTCAAAAATAACTTATATAATATAACCCATATACTTGGAATTTGGAATGGTATGGTATCCGTTAAACAGGGCCTCCAAATTTTAATTGCGCATGGGTACTCCCATGTGATAACAATATGCAGTATCTTCAATGTAATATATGCTGTAAGGTCAACAATCAAAATTGACGAACTATAGCAATAAATCACCAGGTGGCGTCCAACGTTCCCTCTAAGCTGCGCGCGTGCGCGGCCGCGCAGCAATTGGGAAGCCCCCGCGCACTCATTCCGGGTTGGCGCGCACTACATTACAGTTGCTCAATTAATATTTGATCGTTCCGCGCAGCCTCCACACAGCCTCCGCGCAGCCTTTGAAATTTCCGCGCAGCTAACCCTTCGGCTTAGAGGGAACGTTGGTGGCGTCTATCTGTCAAAATGATTCGGTTATTATTCTCTACGACAGTGTGTCCCAAACTTTTGACATATGTGTACCCCTTCTATAATTTACGTAACACCGAGTAACCCTCGTAAACAAATGCATATACTTATATATAAATATATAAGCTGCTTGTTGCACGAGGCACAGCCAAAGCCCGGTCCAGCGCGTACCACGACCAAACTATTCACGTACCCCAGGGGGTACGCGTACAACACTTTAGTAAACACTGCCTCATGAGATTCTTTCATACACAAATTCTCTGCATAACGGTTATTCCTGTTTATATTCGACAACATTTAACAAATTTATTTTATCGTGCTTTATTAATTCAATTTTTTTTTTTTGATAATGATTAATAATACAAACAGGAAGATTCTTATGTCTATGAATCCTATACTAATAGTAGTATTCACTCAGTTCACTTAGTGTGCACTATATATTCATAACGTGACCATTTGTTTTTTCTGATTTTGATTTTGGGCCTTTTTTTAAAAAAAAATACTGCGAGCTATTCTTTTTTCGAAAACGGGACATTGAAGCTGTTTTCGGGGATGTGTGTTGAAGCTGTGAGTGAAGCTGTGTGTGTGTGATGAGCTTTGCAGTTCGTTACAGACATATATAAATCAAATATATTAGAGGTAGGTACGCATGAGGTTAATGAGAACCACGTTCTGGTTTTTCTTAGTATTTATAAAGAACCACTCCATAATTACATAGTATTAAATAAACAAATTTTAATTCAATTTATTAATTTAATAAACATTTCCTACAGAAGTCTAACCTAATTTAATATATGTTTAAACATACTTCCCACGAGGCCACAACCCGAAATAGCTATCAACCGTTATATGACAAAATATTCGTAGAAATAAAATAATTGGAATTTTTTCACCTTATAACATATAACCAAAACTTAGTTACCTAGTTGCAGTAACAGATGGATGGAATGAAGTTCGCGAGAGTCGGCAACATTTATCATTCCGATTTGTCACGCCCGCTCCTCCCAAAGGGTTGCCATATTATTACTTTTTTACCGGAATCATTTTCCATTGTGTTACAAGCGGCATGATTCGGACGATTAATAAATTTCTTTTGTGTAGTTGCAAGTGTTGTTAAACGATTTTGTGAGCGTCGGACAGGGAATATTGTGTTGCCCAAGTTGCTAGCGATGTTTTAATATTGCTCGATAACGAGTTGAGGATGAATAGGCCAGATGACGTAAGATTTATTAGCAACAAATTGAATTTACTCCCTTCTTACTAGACATACAACAGGCAACATCGCTAATGTGTTCCTTTTTCAAATGTATTATGACAGAACTTAATATATCTATCTAATGATTTTAAGTGGGGGTCAATATAATGAAATTAAAAACCATTAATACTATCAAGCATACGACATTTAGGCATAAAGAAAGTTGAAAATGTATTCATAATGCTCAATAAAGACTTACTTTAAAAAAAACACCGATCTTTGAAGACATTTTTATGCGAAATAATAGTGATTACACACAAGCCAGGGTTGGAAATTTCGTGTTCACGCAATAACGTAAATAATCTATAAGTACGAACTCTACGTAGCTAATCCAAAAAATGTTTAGTGAGTACAACAGCGTTTATTTGTATACATACATTAAACATGTGTATACCTTATCATCTGTATAAACGATTTCAGAATTGTACTGTCCAGTGAAATGGAAATGAAGTTATGACAAGTTCTGCGTATATCACAACTTGATTTTTATCATAACAATACTTTTTGGAGATGGGTGCCTATGAGGCTTCTAAAAGTATCTGGTGCAATATTTACGGTTTAAAAGATTTTTTACGGTAAGCCCGGGAACTGTTTTATTTTAGCTTAAGTAAAAAGTTTGCATTGTGAAGATGTTGTGTATAGTGTATACCACACCACTTTTAATGTGTTCACCAGTGGTGTAGTGGTAAATAAATAAGTATCAGGTCGGTCATTGATTTCTTCCCTATTTTTTTTTAATATCCGTCCGAAGTTAAGAAACCACAAGTTTTAACAATTAAACCAATTAAAAAAATCACGCAATTATATTTGTTAAGAAAACTGTACTCACTTCTAGTACGATGCATTTGATGATAGATACATTTTTATTTTTGTAAAATCGGTCGGGTAGATTAATTTTGGTAAAATGCGTTTGAATTTTTTGAACAGTATTTCGAATATAGGTATGTACTAGAAAATTATGTTACAAGTTAAAAAGGTGGCAAGGCGGCGCGGCGCCCTGGCTCATTTTCAGGTGCAAGGTCGCCAACCTGGCCCCACTACACCACTGGTGTTCACTGACAATAAATGGTGGAAAAGTATTACATACATTCAAAAATTATATTTATATGGTATTCATTATAATTAATGCAAATTAGTAAAAAAGAGTGTTTTATTTTTGAATGTTGTAATATGTACAACATAATATGTATCTATACAACAGTTTATAACTTTTGATGTGCCAACTAAAGGTACAATAATATCATAAAATTTAGGATATAATAACGCTGCGAGTATACTGAAAGGTCGTAGCCTTTCAGTACCAAACCGAATATTTTATTCTTTTTTTTATTATAAACTATCTTTTATGTTTCCAATCCAACGCGTAGTGAGGTAGTCTGTGAAAATATGTAATTAGGTTTATACCACAACAATGTTGCAGCCGTATATTTTTTGTAGCCGTTACATTTTTTTCTCATCTGGAGATGTTTTATTGAAATAAACTGTATTTTATTTACGATACAATTGTGTTTTATATTAGATTATAAAAATTGCTTAAAAAACTATCGTTATAACATTGAAATTGATTTTCACTACGGTAAACTGTCACCAGTGCCGTTTTATGTAAATTATGGGATAAAAGCTGTAACAAAAATATCCGACTTTTGTATTAAATATCTGTTTTTTTCTGCTATACACAATAATTGAAATGTAGAAAATTCCCGACATGAAAGTTTAGACCAAATAATTATATATTTTTGAGCGCATTTCCGAAATATGAATCTTTATTGGATTATAATAGGATTTAACTGATTTTAATTTGTTCGCTCAACTTTTTTGTTTGACAAAAGTAATGTCAGATGGGTGGGAATAGAATATAAATGATAGACATATTATTTAGCTAATAGCAGCCGCTTATTTTTTCTAAATAGTATTTATCTACAATGTAGATAGACATTGTCTAATGGTCATGCTGATGGTGAATATTTGAAGGTCTTAACTTGCTTTCAGAGTGTTGAGTTTTTACTAAATTGGACTAATTTGAAATGTTGCCTTTGTATTATCACCTCGCACAGAAGATATTTCTTGCGGTTTAAGAGATTGTTCACCACACAAAACAATTTTCTAAATGTTTTTAGGTCTACGTCAGAAATCACGCACCTTTGTTTTTGCAATATACCTATCACTATAATTTTTCAACGTCCTCAACCAAGAAAAAAAACATTTAAACTATGGATCACGAAGAAATCGGTATGTACACTTATATTGATTTAGAAGAGTTCGCGGCAGCTATCTATTTAGAATTGAAGATTTCATAGTAGAATAAGGGCAGAAAGTTGTTTTGCAGAGAATTATTGATAATTTTATTTACATATAAGATTTACATAGAGATTTATGGGAAATGATACTTAACAAGTACCCCTATATATTTATGCTTGGATAAGAAGAAACGCTGTACATTATTTTCTTAATATAATTTAATGTTTCCAAATAATGTTTACACATCTATGATAAATTTAAAAAGCCTCAAATTTATGATGAAGAATTGAAGCTCAACCAAGTAATAAAAGGACTAATTGTTAATTAGTTTAAAGAACAGAATATCTCTGATGGTTGTATAAAAAAATGTATTTATTATTTATAACATGAAAGGTGTTAGCTGTCAATACTACATAGATAGAAAGATATTATATACTTAAAAAGAAACAACATTTTATATTATTTATAATAAGGACCGGTTTCGCTGAGCTACAGAAAAAAAATATTCGATGAGCGAAAGAAGTTCTGATAATTAATACATGCGATCGTGGAATAATATTGTGATTAACAACTAAGTATTTTTAATTTAAGATTTCGACTGAAGGTGATTGGTGGAATTTCAATATTACATTTGAATCGTTGAAATTATGTACATTCACACAGATTTTGTCACTAACGACCCGGGTTTCCCCTTTCGGCATCTTCAGGCGTTCAAATGCACGGATGAGTTCAAGTTCAAATTTATTAGTTCCACAAGAATCCTAGAATATCAGCTCCGATATGCCTCATTATTAGTGTGGAATTAATAAAATCTAAATCTACCAAGCAAATACCAAAACAATTTACTATAAAGTAAGAACAGCATATTTCAATCGATTTTTGTTCGAAGGCTCAGGTGTTTGTAATGTCTAAAATTTTCCTTCCACTCTTTTGATCATAAAAATAGCTTATTGTAAAAAGAACGATTAGTTAGTCCTATAATAGTCTTATCTACTTATCCCTACTATTCGAAAGGGAGAAGTTGAACAACGAATATCGTAGAAAAAACTATCAGGATGCCATATGCTTCAAATTAAGAGTGGAAATGAATGTAAAAAAATCCTGTTTCGGTGAAAAAATATTCATTTAATTAAGAATGATTTATACGTGAGCATATTTATATATATGTCGCCTGCTGTGGCCCAGTTGGTTAGAGCTTGCTCTACGGATCATGCAGATCTGGGTTCGATTGCCGGTCAGATCACAGTGAATTTGAGAATTATTCAATTCAAAGTTATGATCGATGACTGGGTGTTTTATTTCCTCTCCTCCTATCCTTCTGATCCTTTAATAACTGGGTGTAGCAATAGCGATTAGTCAACCTCTAGTCCTGTTCTAGACTTATCCTTCCTCCCCTACTACTCACTTTGAAACAAGTGAGGTAAAGCTACTGAGTAACAAACAGTTCTCGTAGAAAGACTTCTGTTGAGATACCTCCATTAAGTAGCTATATGCTCCTTATTGGGAGCAGACATGGATAAAAATAAATACATATTTTAATTAGATTTTATATGAGAGAAATGATTTCGATGACAGACAGTTACACTATATTTGGAACCTCCAATAGATGGCGATTTTTCTAAGTATTTTCTGGTCAGTTGGGCTGACCCATCATAAACATTGTTACTCATGGTTTCTGATATCTGTCGAATATGTTCAATGTTCAGCGGTTCAGAAATGGATGGGCAATCTCCAAACACGTTTTGATTTGATTATAGTGTAGAATGTAAATAATATACGACGGATTGTAATCTCCTCAAACCACTCGAGTCGCTGTGCCATTAGTGAATGATGAGTTTTCTAATGGAGAATGTGTACAGGGTATCATTTACCTACCTATATATTATAGGTAGAATGTGACTGTGATTGAAATCATATATCGGTTGTATTTGATCACATATTAAAAGCTACATCTGCTTTTTTAAATTGTCTGTTAATATATTTTTATTTAGTTCATTTAGTACAAAAAGTTTTTTACGAATAAAAAAAAACTTTGTGTGCTAATTCAACACTATTTATTTTAGATTATGACCGGTTTCACACATCGTGAGCGTTATTAACCGACAGGTTATTTGTACAAAATTAGGTTAGAATTATTTGTATAAATAATTCTATAGATATTAATATTTTATTGATTGATAATGTCTGCGAAGAGAAAAACTAGTGAAAAAAAATGTGAAACTGGTAAAAAAGTTTAAAAAAATAGTATTATTTTTTGTATAATATAATGAATGCCTTTCTACCAATAATAGACAGTCGACATTTCAAAAGGAATAAAGTTTTGTATCATCATATCAGCTCTCAGTATAAAACATGTATAATCGTAATGTGGAATTCTAGCAAGAGAGATTTTAACGAGAGTTGATTTTAAGCATATTTTAGGATTGAATAATCTACAGATAATTGCTGTATATACACTTCATATGCCTTAATTGTGTAAGGCTAATAATAAAAGCATCAAATGCATCAATTTTCTTTAGATATCTTTTAGATACGAATTAAAAGATAATATGAAAAATTTCATTCTGAGATTTAGGCCCTCGGTCGTTTGCCCTTGGTTTTATAATGAAAATCAAATTGTATTACCACTCGGCTACTACGATCGAAATGGTAATAAAAATATAATTTTATAGATTTAAGTTAAGCTACAAACAAATGTAAATATTTAGATTGGTCAATAACATCTCACGGATGCGTTTAAGTATCAGAAGTGTTAAGCAAACTAGGTGTGACACGTGCTTCGATTTTTTGAGAAACATCTTCACATCGAAGTTTTAATTTATAACATATTTCTCAAAAGGGTGAAATGCGTGTCACATATATTAAAACAATACGTATAATAACAAAGATATTGAATTTTTTTATACTGAAAATAATTTTTCATACAGTAGCCGTCATAAATAAAAGAAAAATACTGCAAGTTTATTGAAATATATATGATTTAATGTTGAATGTATGTAATTCCACATTAAAATATTAAAAATCAATCGATGGGTTGAAATTAATATATATTTCACAATTACTGATATTGTAACAACGAATGTGAGTTATAAAACGGATTATATTACATTTTTATTAAAAGTGGTAACTGCGGTATTTGATGGATTATACGATCATTGATATCAAAAATGTGGTGGCAGGAAAAACAAATTATTATTTGTATCATTATGTTTGTAATAGTAAACAGATTTGTGTGGTATTTATAAGGAAGCCAACATTTTTTTTTCTTGTCTATGGTTGTAGGAAACACAGTGATTGAATTATATGTAGTATACGTAGACAGGTGAGAAAATATTGAAGTAAATCAAGAAAGATGATTTAAGATTTCGACTGAAGGTGCTTGGTGGAATTTCAATATTAAATTTGAATCGTTCAAACTATGTACATTCTCACAAATTTTGTCATTAACGACCCGGGTTTCGCCTTTTGGCATCTTCAGGCATTCAAGTGCACGGATGAACTTGAACTGACGCTTAGTAAATGAAAGTGTCGTGTTTATATAAGATATAAATGCATCACTGAGTCCAGAGCCACTGCTGGCAAAAAGGATAAGCCCATGGGAATGCCAACAGATTTGACTAGTGAGCAGTTTCAATCAGGAACAAGGGATAAAAATGTTACACCCAAATACGGACAGTCATAAGCTCTTTTTCCAAGAAATTTTAGAAATCAACAAAGCACAGCTGCAAAATCTTCCGATTTTAAACGAAATATCAAATTTTCCCACATCCCCTCTTCTATACCCTATATAACCATAAAATCATATAATCATAAAACCTTTGCCGACAAACAAATTATATAATTCTTGAAACTGCTCACTAGTCAAATCTGTTGGCATTCCCATGGGCTTATCCTTTTTGCCAGCAGTGGCTCTGGACTCAGTGATGCATTTATATCTTATATAAACACGAAACTTTCATTTACTAAGCGTCAGTTCAAGTTCATCCGTGCACTTGAATGCCTGAAGATGCCGAAAGGCGAAACCCGGGTCGTTAATGACAAAATTTGTGAGAATGTACATAGTTTGAACGATTTAAATTCAAGAAAGATGAAATTTTAATGCTGTATGTAAATTGCATTCTAAAGTTTAATATGCAATAATGTCACTCGTGACTGCCATGGCCACCTACAATGGATTTGAAAATTTGGAAAACACTGATCTTCATTTTTAAAATTAGCTTTTCCTCGTGAAAATTCATGTAAAATTGCTAAAATTAAGCTAAATTTAATTTATAATAAAAAAAGCTTCTACAAATGTTCGCCAGATCCACCAAAAATATATATCAATCAATTTCAAATGGTTCAAATTTCATAGTCAATATGTTTTTGCAGGAAAAGCATTACATTAAAGAATAATAAAAAAAACCCTTGTGTACTTATTCCACAATAATTTATTAGGATCAGATCTGTTTTCGCGCGTCACGAGCATTTTCAGTTAAATCAGTAGATATATATTTATATATCTAAGTATGTATTATGTATATATACAATATATATTCCATATTTTATTCGTTGAAGCGATACTAACTGAATAGCAACCAGATCTCATTAAACAACTTCCGAAGGGATGTAACATTTACATTTCATACTAAAGTATCGTTTATTGGTAGAAGGCATTGAAAAACATAAAACTATGCTGATTTTTTTTTTGTCTATACAAAACTGCAAATAAATTATTGGCTCAAAAAAAAAATCCGTCGTGATTGGAATGTCACATAAATAATAACGTTTTTTTACTGTCAAATACCAATCCCAACATTCCATTCCTTGATATTCGATAGCATTTAAATGGGTGATTTGCATCTCGGCATTCTTGGCTAATATGTCGGCATAGTCAGTTACACAAACGGGGATCACAATCCCCTACAAATTGCACACATGATTCCTGAATTATTGCCATTGAAAGTGTTTTTTTTTTGTCCATTATAGACAGATAGGAGGCACTCGTATCTCTCTCGAGTCTATTCGACCCTAAGAAAACACACCTAAAGGACTCAATGAAGCGAAAAGAAGAGCTCAAAGAAGATTGAACAAACAGTGAATAATAATAAATAGTGAAAACATACGAAAGGACCTAATAATATATTTAAACTTTTCGACAACAGATAGAAGTAACAGTGCATTATTTTGGAGTATACATTTCAATTGTTGTTACGAATTAAAGTAAGCATAAACTTTGAAGGGCGATGCCGGTGGTCTTCAGCAGTGGCTCTACAACAGTTATATATACGACAATCTGTTGTTATTATTTTATATGTCCAGAACAAACGTAACCCCAATCTAGCATTCAAATGGAAGTACTTTTACGAGAAATAGTTGTAAATCAGTCCTCCAATCTTTCTTTTTAGAGAGAGAGTGTATGTATATATGTAAGTAATAATTTAGACGATTGCTGTAGTTGATTGATATCTATACATCAAAATCTGTGGCCGGTGGAGCCGTGCTTCAATTTCCCTTTTGTCTGGTGTATTTTGATGCTACTTTTCCCGTGTTACGTCCGGATTTACCGGAGCTTAGGCAAGTGCTTGATCTTTCTATTTTCCAGGTTTTGGAGATCGATGTTTTTTTAAATAGATAGTGGGATGATCCGCCATGTCGCTTTCTTCATGGCTTTCTTCGTGCCGCCATTCTTCGATAGAATATTAAATGGTTGCTTACTTAACATTGTATAGTTGGATTCGGATATATGATGCAAAAGAATAATAAGAAAGCAATAAAAAAGATTTGTATTGAATACAAATTCAATTAACTATATTAGAAAAAAGAGAATAAATGATTTTTTAATAAAAAATCGTTTAAATGTGAATCTGAATATTTTTTATCATAGAAAACCCATAATATTGAAAAACAAAAATTACTTATATACATAATTTAAGATTTCGACTGAAGGTGCTTGGTGGAATTTCAATATTAAATTTGAATCGTTCAAACTATGTACATTCTCACAAATTTTGTCACTAACGACCCGGGTTTCGCCTTTCGGCATCTTCAGGCATTCAAGTGCACGGATGAACTTGAACTGACGCTTAGCAAATAAAATTCGCCAGCAATGGCTTTGGACTCAGTGATGCATTTGTATCTTATATAAGCACGAAACTTTTATTTGCTAAGCGTCAGTTCAAGTTCATCCGTGCACTTGAATGCCTGAAGATGCCGAAAGGCGAAACCCGGGTCGTTAGTGACAAAATTTGTGAGAATGTACATAGTTTGAACGATTCAAATTTACTTATATACATTTTGGAATCCGCTGGTTTTGCCAATTTTTTATAAATACGTTTGTACAAATTGCAGATAGGTATGTTCTCTGTAAAAGGTAAGTACTTTTATCTATAGAATGGAGGGCGTTATTGATAACTGCTTTTACATGCATTTTATTCAAAGTATGTCCATAAGTATCTACCTCTTGTGATACAATACTAAATACAAAACGTTGCATGTTTACACTTCATTTGCCCTTTATGCATGCTGTTAAGCGATGCATATCGTCCAACAAACATCTGTAAATGTTTCTACATAACAATATTATTAAATACATGATATTATATCATATTAGAACTGATTCAATTGAATTAGAAACACGATACTAAATTTAGTACGATGATTTTTTGTGTTCATTTTTATTCTATCGATTCTAATGAAAAAAATGGCATCGAGATCTTTGTATAAAAAATAATAAATTAGTAGCAACTTAAGTGTTAAATAAAATGTTAAATATACAAAATTTCTTTTGAGTATATGATAATATCATTAAGTTTGTATGTACTTGACAGTCGGCAGTAGTAATATATGTACATAAATTCAGATAATCACTTCGGAATTGGACTGACTATCATTTACACTTAAAGACTTGCAAACTGACTTTTTCTCAACATGAAAATAAATAACAACAAAAATAATTTACTTTATTCATGTGATTCAAAATAGTTGCTTAAACCAGGGCTGTGAAGTCGTTAGGAAATAAAACGACTCTGACTCCAACCTTAGCTTAAAATACGACTTTAATATTTTTTTATGCCTAGTATTATGCAGTGACGCCACTTTTGAACCTATCAATTTGAAAACATATATTTTTAGAACGGAGAAGACTCGAAGATATTTGCTTTTTCGAGTCTGACTCCAGTTGAAACAGTGTCTATAACTCAGACTCCGACTCCACAGCCATAGTTTAAGCTGCGTAAAATAATTAACCTTCTTAAAGATGATCATCGTATATTTCACTAGAAAACTCATTTTATCATCAAACAATAACAGCAGTCTAAAATTCCGATATCTAATACATTTCTTTTAATTGCTGTTATTATAACTTTTGCATTCGTTTATTTTCAATGATTTATAGTCCTGTAAATTGTGGATAATAAAGAGAAAACGAAAAGTAAATATTTTGAAAGAAATTTATTTTCGCTTGCAAAAATAAAAAGCAGTAATTAAAAACTTCTAAAAGCATTTAAAGGCAGTGGGAAAAAATATTTGACAGGAGTACAATCCACGCACGCGCCGACGCCATTTTAAACCCTTATCTAAAATCGCGGGGGGCGTCTGTGATTTGCGTTAAAACAAAGGTACCCCGGCGTATGTTTCCATTAGGTTAATTGAGCCTAAATACAATATGTAGGAAGTTCATTGAATAGCGAAGGGACGCGACGACGTCTGCTAATGAAAGAACGTGCCGTGCGTTAATGATTCCAGGATAAGGAGAGTCCTTAGTTTTTTTTTAAATATATAGAATTTTCATACGTGGGAGAGTGATGGGTAGGATTTATAACTCTTTAATTGAACTGTGTCACCCATTACCATGAAGGTAATGACTAAAATGATGATGATTTTTTAAAACTACAATGGGTAAATTCATAAGAGTATCTACCGTTTTTCAAGCCATTCTATTGTATTTTGATATTTGTGTATTGTGAATTGTTAAAAATATCTTTAACTTATTACAGTATGTGCGAAAATTTTGCAGTTGTATATTTAAGATGATGTCAAGTCGACCTATGTTACATTGCTGCTTTTAGCCTGTAAAAAGTATTTGTTAAAACTTACCTATTTAAAACACTTTCATAATTATATGACTGTTACAGAGATAAAGGTATTTAGTAATTTTATAATATATACTGAAAGGAATTTAAATAAGATTAACGAATGGCAATAAGTTTTATTTTAATCACCTGAAATAAAATATAATAAATTGAAATATGTTTAGCGCGTGTAGTAAAATAATAACAACCATTTTCTGTTGATATAGATGTAATATAACAATTCATGGAATTTTAAATAAAGCATTTGATTTTAACATTCGTTCTTCTGTCAAAACTACATAAATATATCAGGGTCTATTTTTTGTCAGAGGCGTACATTCTTAGTAATTATTTTAATATAATTATTATGTCTTTTTAATATCGCTAGATGTATTTTTATATACTATGTATGGATATTTTAGAAATATCTAATAGCTTACGATCTTTTAATGGAGAACTGTTTGTTACTCAGTCTGTCAAGATCTATTGTCTGTGCAAGGAAAAAAGATAGAGATAATATGACAGGGAAAGCGAATCGTTCTCGCTATGCTCCGTTTTTAGGATCGCATTCATACTTTCCGTCCATAAAACATAGATAAATCAGTTTTGAGCTGCCAATACGTTAACAAGAAGCTCGCTTAATCTCAACGCTCTTCGCGATGGTTTTGGGATAGGGTGGATTTTTGTATCACTTATAAACAATTATACAAAATAATTATCAAATTATCGAATCTTATTACCAATTTTCCCGCTAAGGTGTGCGCGCGCACACCTCCCAAAATGTGCCCGCACACATTTTTCCATCCACGCACAAGGCTGGACATAGAAATATTGTAAAAAAAGTTTGTTTCACCAAATTTTTACATTTGCGCACATTTTTTATTTTGCTGAAAATTTACTACTCACAGAAGTTGATGGTCCGCACACACAATAGACAAATTAGAGGGAACGTTGGTTATGACATATACTTAATTAACAATACGCAATGAACCGTTATTAAATGAATATCATAAACTGAATAATGTATTTACCTATACTAAATTACTAGTGTGAAGAGTTTCAAGATTGAGAAAGAAATGGGTTCTTTTCTTAAACCGTAGTTAAAATATATGTCAGAGACACCAAATGTACATCAATGCTTTCTTAAATTTAATTATAACTAGCTGTAAGCCCGTTGCCCAGCAACGTGAGATTTTTGTTGCATTGTGTTTTGTTGCATTGTATTTTATTTTATTTTACTTTATTTTATTTTATTTTATTTTATTTTGTTTTATTTTATTTTATTTTATTTAATTTAATTTAATTTTATTTTATTTTATGTTATTTTATTTTATTTTATTTTATTTTATTTTATTTTATTTTATTTTATTTTATATTATTTTATTTTATGTTATTTTATTTTATTTTATGTTATTTTATTTTATTTTAATTTATTTTATGTTTATAGTAAGCAGAAATTTCGTAAATTATTTAATATTTGGAATAAAGTTTAAGTTTGCTAACAACCATTTTTCGTAGTAGCATAAATTTCGTAAAATATTCAATTTTTGGAATAAAGTTTAAGTTTGCTAACAACCATATTTCGTAGTAGCCGAAATTTCGTAAATTATTGACTTTTTGGAATAAAGTTTAAGTTTGCTAACAACCATTTTTCGTAGTAGCATAAATTTCGTAAAATATTCAATTTTTGGAATAAAGTTTAAGTTTGCTAACAACCATTTTTCGTAGTAGCATAAATTTCGTAAATTATTTAATATTTGGAATAATGTTTAAGTTTGCTTACAACCATTTTTCGTAGTAGCATAAATTTCGTAAAAAATTCAACTTTTGGAATAAAGTTTAAGTTTGCTAACAACCATTTTTCGTAGTAGCAGAAATTTCGTAAATTATTGAATTTTTGGAATAATGTTCAAGTTTGCTAACAACCATTTTTCGTAGGAGCAGAAATTTCGTAAATTATTTAATATTTGGAATAATGTTCAAGTTTGCTAACAACCATTTTTCGTAGTAGCAGAAATTTCGTAAATTATTGAATTTTTGGAATAATGTTCAAGTTTGCTAACAACCATTTTTCGTAGGAGCAGAAATTTCGTAAATTATTTAATATTTGGAATAATGTTCAAGTTTGCTAACAACCATTTTTCGTAGTAGCCGAAATTTCGTAAATTATTGACTTTTTGGAATAAAGTTTAAGTTTGCTAACAACCATTTTTCGTAGTAGCATAAATTTCGTAAAATATTCAATTTTTGGAATAAAGTTTAAGTTTGCTAACAACCATTTTTCGTAGTAGCATAAATTTCGTAAATTATTTAATATTTGGAATAATGTTTAAGTTTGCTTACAACCATTTTTCGTAGTAGCATAAATTTCGTAAAAAATTCAACTTTTGGAATAAAGTTTAAGTTTGCTAACAACCATTTTTCGTAGTAGCAGAAATTTCGTAAATTATTGAATTTTTGGAATAATGTTCAAGTTTGCTAACAACCATTTTTCGTAGGAGCAGAAATTTCGTAAATTATTTAATATTTGGAATAATGTTCAAGTTTGCTAACAACCATTTTTCGTAGTAGCAGAAATTTCGTAAATTATTGAATTTTTGGAATAATGTTCAAGTTTGCTAACAACCATTTTTCGTAGGAGCAGAAATTTCGTAAATTATTTAATATTTGGAATAATGTTCAAGTTTGCTAACAACCATTTTTCGTAGTAGCAGAAATTTCGTAAATTATTGAATTTTTGGAATAATGTTCAAGTTTGCTAACAACCATTTTTCGTAGGAGCAGAAATTTCGTAAATTATTTAATATTTGGAATAATGTTCAAGTTTGCTAACAACCATTTTTCGTAGTAGCAGAAATTTCGTAAATTATTGAATTTTTGGAATAATGTTCAAGTTTGCTAACAACCATTTTTCGTAGGAGCAGAAATTTCGTAAATTATTTAATATTTGGAATAATGTTCAAGTTTGCTAACAACCATTTTTCGTAGTAGCAGAAATTTCGTAAATTATTGAATTTTTGGAATAATGTTCAAGTTTGCTAACAACCATTTTTCGTAGTAGCATAAATTTCGTAAATTATTTAATATTTGGAATAATGTTTAAGTTTGCTAACAACCATTTTTCGTAGTAGCATAAATTTCGTAAAAAATTCAACTTTTGGAATAAAGTTTAAGTTTGCTAACAACCATTTTTCGTAGTAGCATAAATTTCGTAACATATTCAATTTTTGGAATAAAGTTTGAGTTTGCTAACAACCATTTTTCGTAGTAGAATAAATTTCGTAAATTATTTAATATTTGGAATAATGTTTAAGTTTGCTAACAACCATTTTTCGTAGTAGCATAAATTTCGTAAATTATTGAACTTTTGGAATAAAGTTTAAGTTTTCTAACAACCATTTTTCGTAGTAGCATAAATTTCGTAAAATATTCAATTTTTGGAATAAAGTTTAAGTTTGCTAACAACCATTTTTCGTAGTAGCATAAATTTCGTAAATTATTTAATATTTGGAATAATGTTTAAGTTTGCTAACAACCATTTTTCGTAGTAGCATAAATTTCGTAAAAAATTCAACTTTTGGAATAAAGTTTAAGTTTGCTAACAACCATTTTTCGTAGTAGCATAAATTTCGTAACATATTCAATTTTTGGAATAAAGTTTGAGTTTGCTAACAACCATTTTTCGTAGTAGAATAAATTTCGTAAATTATTTAATATTTGGAATAATGTTTAAGTTTGCTAACAACCATTTTTCGTAGTAGCATAAATTTCGTAAATTATTGAACTTTTGGAATAAAGTTTAAGTTTGCTAACAACCATTTTTCGTAGTTCTAATGTTTAAGTTTGCTAACAACCATTTTTCGTAGTAGCATAAATTTCGTAAATTATTTAATATTTGGAATAATGTCCAAGTTTGCTAACAACCATTTTTCGTAGTAGCAGAAATTTCGTAAATTATTTAATATTTGGAATAATGTTCAAGTTTGCTAACAACCATTTTTCGTAGGAGCAGAAATTTCGTAAATTATTGAATTTTTGGAATAATGTTCAAGTTTGCTAACAACCATTTTTCGTAGGAGCAGAAATTTCGTAAATTATTTAATATTTGGAATAATGTTCAAGTTTACTAACAACCATTTTTCGTAGGAGCAGAAATTTCGTAAATTATTTAATATTTGGAATAATGTCCAAGTTTGCTAACAACCATTTTTCGTAGTAGCATAAATTTCGTAAATTATTGAACTTTTGGAATAAAGTTTAAGTTTGCTAACAACCATTTTTCGTAGTAGCAGAAATTTCGTAAATTATTGAATTTTTGGAATAAAGTTCAAGTTTGCTAACAACCATTTTTCGTAGTAGCATAAATTTCGTAAATTATTTAATATTTAGAATAATGTTTAAGTTTGCTAACAACCATTTTTCGTAGTAGCATAAATTTCGTAAATTATTTAATATTTAGAATAATGTTCAAGTTTGCTAACAATCATTTTTCATAGTACCATAAATCGACCACGGCGCATATATCGACAGCCCTGCAGTTTTTAAATTGCAAATTATTGAATTATATTTTATTTCATTTCATTATCTATTCATTTGAAAATGTACGCAAACAAAATACATTTCGTAGAAGAAGAAGATGTCTCGAGGACATCATCAGTACGCACACATTTGTGAAAAGTGAAAAGCGAGTGATTATTTTATCGACTTTTAATATATAAATTTAGTATGAATAAAAAAGTGGAGAAATGGAAGGTGTGAAATGGACGTCCAAACATACTGACACTCAGACCTTATCGGCTATTAATATATAGATGTATATTTACACATTATATGTATAACAAATATATCTGAGAATATTGATTTTATTAATTGAAGAAGGGGATCGCCGACCTAAGTCATATTTTACAAGTCTGCATGCCGCTTCCAAACCACTTCTGAGATAAATGAACAGAAAAATCATAAGACGAACTGTTCAAACCGAGAGCCGGTAAATTGCTCGAATAACAAGATCCTCGAATAACCAATTCCTCAAACGTCAAATGCTCGAATTAAAAATCGCTCGAAATTTTTTATATAAGTTAATTACTCATTCTTTAAAAAAAATCATGCAAGTCGGGAAATAAAAACCATAAATCAAAAAAAGTCATAATAAAAAAATATTTTTTTATTTAAGTTGCCAGTGGTCGAGTGGAAAAGGTCGTTGGTTTTGTTTTCGGAGGTCACGGGCTTGAATCTTAATACGTACACTTTTTAATCAATTATTTTTCAAACTATTTATGGATTTCTGTTTAAAGGCACACATATATGTAATTTATTAAAACCCTCTCACCCATTCTTATTTCTACATCGACATCTAATATAACCCCTTGCTAATCTTCCAATATATTTTTTAAAATTTAAAGTAGGAATTGAACCTATCATATACATATAAGAAGAGTAACCATTCATTTAGGAAAAAAGTTTTTTACAATTTTAATATTTTTTCTTTATGAATATTATTTACTTATTGACGCAGTTATAAATCAAAAAATAATTATAACCGCCATCTTGGATATTTACTAGATAATTTTTCCAGAAAGTTTCATTTTAATACAATAATAATTATCCCAGTTACCACCGCTATCACAAATACGTTATATCCCATATCTATAAACATTTTTACTATTCAGAGATTTTGGGCTCTTCTTATAAAACTTTTATAAAAATTTTCGAGCAATTTGTACTTCGAGCATTTGACGTTCGAGGAATTGGTTTTTCGAGGATCTTGTTATTCGAGCAATTTCCATTCGAGCAATTTATCGGGAATCGTTCAAACCAGTAAACTGTACAATCGAAACCAACTTTTTAATATTATATAATTTGAAATATTTGAAAATGGCTTCAGTTGCCCTCTTTATTGTACGCCTTTATAGACAACCAAAGGGCACGCATCCAGAAGTCGTATGTTTACTTAAGATGTTTTTGAAAATCGTTCAAGTGTTGAATAGTTGATCCCGGTTAAGTAAGGGGCAAACAAACGGCGGACAGGGCTCTTCGGCGACGGCTAAGATTAATAGCTTTCTGTCAAACGTTTCCCCGATTTGTTTCAAAGGAAGTGTGCCGTTTCCAACACAGTAAATTTCTACGCATATTCATAAATTTCGTCGAACATGGCGACTTACTGCTTTCAAATAAGTGATAAAAATTATGGGTGTTTTTGTTTACTGTAAATAGAAAGATATTTGGAGAATTCTAAAGAAACATACTAACGTAATGACTCTTAAATGTTGCCTTTTTGTTTACTAAACATTTAACGGAGCTATAAAAATATAAATATAATCTATTTATACTATTATGATATTTTACCACTGTGATTTAGTGGCTAATGTCTTGGACTTGCATGCTAGGAACCGGGCATGAAATCCTAAGAGGATTATCGTAAATGCATATTCTTTCAGTCTTTGTGTGTGTTGTTCTAAACTTAAAATATTGTACCCTATAACTAATGGGCGTTTAGATTATTGTTAGGTCTTCTAATCGCATTCGTATTTTTACCTTTAATGACTGACATACAGCTAGATCTCGAAATAATTGAGATATATTGAAATATTCCATTATAATTTCGTATAGTATTGATGATAGAAGCTCATACGGTTTTATAAATTCGCATTACATATTATTATGAATGTAACAATGCTCTCAATTGCGAGAGCACGACATTCATGATTTAAAACATACACTTCGAGGACAGGTTTTAACAATCATTTCTCTGCTTTTATCCTATGTTATAAAGCAGGTTTAACGACTGTCTTTCAAATATTATTTTTTCCATAAGGTAAGCATATAAGTATATAGTTCAAGGAGAGGTATATCATTTTTTAATCCAAATCTTACATTTTTGTGAAACTAAATATAGCTGAGTAACAAGCAGTTCTCGTAGAAAAACTACTTTTGATATATCTTCATTAGGACACCATATACTGCGGAAGTGGATTAAAATTTTTATTTTTTTTATATTTTTACTTGATAATAATGGAGCTCTAGCATGAATATAATATTCAATTCAATTCAAAATCTTTCGCGTTAACAGTTACTGAGGCTTGTACTTCTTATACTTCACCATTCAGCAAAAAAAAAAACAACCAATGTATGTATGTTTAATATTGAATAAATAAAAATAAATATTTTAAAACCTCTCTGTCATAATAATTGTACTGCATGCAAATAATACACCTCGCCAAGTGTGAAAATAAACAAAATAATACTTTCAACAAATTATTGTAATGCCATCGAATGCTCTCGACGACCCTTGAACCTTTGGCAGCCATATTATTTAAAACCGTCAATGACAACACGCAGCGTGAATAAAATTATTCAAAAAAGGAACAAAGACAAAAATATAATATTGTTGAAACCGGTGATCGCAAAAGCACTCTTCAAACAAAAGAGTGTCACGAAAGCTCGTGTTGCTTGTCATTTGAATATGAGTGCAATTTGTGAATAGGGTTGCTCTATTGCTGATTTGTAGGTGTAAAAAGTGATCAGAAAATAGGAAATATTATTCAAATCTAGAAATTATTACAATAACTTTTAAGGCTAAAATGTTTAAAAATTATTATATAATATAATAAATATACTACATATTATATTTTCTAACGATTCGACGATAACTTTGTGTAAGTTACCGTTTTTCAATATATGTATGTTTATATCTTATCATGTTTTCTTTTTCTTTAACTGTTATGTATATATGTATAATCTGTTTAATTTATAATAAAAGTTATGTCGGAAGATTTTTCTTTGTTTTCTGACCGTTTGATTTTGGTGGTCCACATTTGTTTCTTATGATCAAACGTACACAGTGAGAGGTGGCTTCAAAGAGGTAAAAATTGTTAATTTTTCTAATACATACATTTACTCAAATTTGTACTTATTTGGAATATGTTGAGAATGTTCTGTTTATATCATCCCTATGTTAGTGGCATCGAATATTAATATTAAATTTGAATCGTTGTATATATGTATACGTGATTTTTTTTTTTAAATAATTAGAATTTGTGTTCAGCTGTGTTAAAAACAAATGTTTATCAGATTGTGTTTATAATTAATAAAATGTAATTAATTTCTTTTTGAATGAAAAGTGGTTTAATGTTAACAATATCGTCTTTTTACGTTATTTAAAGATAAATCAACCAGCGGTAGTCGTATAATATTATTCTGTTTTGGTAGCTCATGGTAAAACTACACTTATTCATAATTTTAAAATTCAAATGCTTATTTTGAAATATCTAAATAAGATTGTCGTTTTTCGTTTCGATCTTTCTTATTAGATCCACGACCAGTACACATTTTTGTGCACCCCTAGAAGCCCCACGAACATCCCTACTGACGAGAGGGCAAGTCTTTTGTTATATTTTTCATATTGTGAGCCTCGTTTTGCTAATTATCTCTAAATTTGAAAAGCCGCCCCCTTACCTTTAAAGATATTTCATCCACTTATTTAATGCATAAATATTATACTATAGCACTCAGATTATAAAAAAATGAGTACTTAAAATATATAGGGTGACTTTAAACTAGAATTTATAAGTCTAGAGACGTCTGGATAATTATATGGATAATAATAACATAATGTATGAAATACAATTACTGTGATATCTTTATCTGAAATATAATCTAATACAATTGATAAATGCTATTTCACGGAAAATTGGGCGACTGCCGAGCAATCGATTTTCGGTTTGCGAGCAATAAAATAAGACAACCGATCAGAAATGCCGTGAAGCAATAAATTTTTGAACAAAAAGGGTTGTATTTTTATGTGAAAGCGAAATTCTTTAGAAAATTATTCCGCTGTATATTTTTTACGCCCTAAACTAAACTAGTGTGTTTTCCTAAATTTTCATACATCATCACGATAAGATAATTGATATTTATAAAATAGAATTTATTTTATGTATTTGGGTTGAACGTGTAAAAGATTACTTGAACAAAAGAGTGTTTAGTTGAGATTAGTACATTTAAGGTGAGAATTTCGATTATTTTCTACAATATGATTGCTGTATTATAATATGTCAAAAGTGATTTTAAATATTTGTACATACACCCATATATAACGAATCAATATTTTAGTTATACAATGTAAAATTGTACATATAATTGACTAAAATAAAACTGCAGAATACTTACTATGTTAGAAGATATAAAACTTACAAAAACATAACATCGCGTTCAATACATTTTTATTCTAAGGCAGAGATCTTTGCATGCGCGTTTGCGGCTCTCCAGGCATCACATTTTGAGCTTATCATGTTTTTACTCTAAAAACTCATATGTGTATTGAATATTTATGGTTGCCTTTGATATCTTGTTTCTTGTAAACTTGGCTCTTCTCACTTGAGAGTTTTCTAACCAATGTACCACGGCAGCGATATTTTTGTTGATAGTTTAGCTCAATGTTATTGGCTCTTTATTGTTTGTTGATCGAAAGTAAGCAGGATGATATAATTTAACTTAAAAAAGAAAAACAGCCAACTTGGTGTATCATCTAGATGTGCATTGTATCCAGAAGGTTTTAGAAGTGCCACATTTTATTTTTTGTATCAATAAAAATAGAATAAAGATCTGTTTAATATGATATAACATATTTCCAACGACGAATTAGTTAAAACCAACCATCAACCAAAAGACCTACGATAAATCTGTTTTAATTTAAGATCACTTTTTCTAGCTAATTAACGGAAAAAAGTGATCCGAACTCCGAACTCTGAAGTATTGAAGTTTGTTTTAGTATTATCGTGGTAAATTGTATATGAATAAGAAAATATCATTTATTTGGATTTATAGGGAAAAGATGGATTTACAGACTTGATACCAGCAAGGAAAATCGTTTTGCGAGTTGAAAACATGCGATAGAACAAATGAGAGCCGTTTCTTTAATGGATAGAGGACGTATCCTCCTTTTGGATACCATATGATTCAGATAAACCAAAGTATATATTATGAATCTTTAAAAAAGTGTAAACGAGTTATATATACCTGTTTGATGTAGAAAAAGGTGTTATCATTTTTTTTAAATTTTATAGTACTATTTTTACCATAATTTACTATAACATAATTAGCTTTAGAACCTACCTAACATTTGAATTAATTTCTATGACCTGATACTATTTTCAAATTCGAGCGCATCGCCATTTTGTTTATTCTTACATTTTGTAGGGTATCGATAATAACATTTTGAGCACAATGTAGCCAACGTGAGACAATGAATAAATTGAATTAGGCACCCGCAAACGGTCGCGCCTTTTTACTGCTGTTTTAGTCCGTGAGTAATTTTATTGGCTCGACCCGTGGACCGCAGTCGGCCGACTCAACTCTTTTCTCGTTTTGACAGGCGCGAAATTGGCGCGAATAATACGGCGATAAAGTTTTTTTACGATTGCAACATTCGATAATAGAGGAATAGTTGGCGGGCTGAAAATTGCTACGTCAGTGTGGCATATTGTATGCCCGGAAATTAATTTCTTAAATCAAGCAATTTTTAACACAAGTAATGCCATTGATTAAAAGGGATTTGATTGACATAAACAAATTATCCATGGCATATTTAAAGTAGGTAAAACTGAACGTATTATATTAAAATATCAGATATTTCTGTTAGAAGTCAAGATGCATTCAATCTAGAAAGCAAAATATGTATGTGTACTAAAAATAAAACCACCCCCAAATGCAATCTTTTTAATTAGCGGAATTCTATTTGTAAGGAACAATATTATACATGCTTACTTTTAAGATGTTAACTATCAAGTCTCGGTAGAAACCCATTATATTAACACTAAAAAAACACTTTTTTGTACAAATGCGCGAGCATTGATAATCAACAACAAAAAATATTTGTACATATGAGTCCAGGGCTGTGGAGTCGGACTCGGAGTCGTGGAGTCGCGGTGTTTTGGCCGGAGTCGGAGTCGTGAAAAACGAGCGACTCCGACTACTTAAAAAAAATGCATTTTTTTTAATTATCATAAAAGATTCAGCATTGACCGTTACAGCATTGCCGCCGACCCAAGTATCCGTAGAACGGTTATTTTCTGCTCTTAAAATACTTAAAACTGATTTAAGAGCTTCTACAAATGCAGATTTGATAGAAGCAATGTTATTTTTAAGAATAAATTCAAACCAATAAAGTTCAAACTTATATTTAATCATGTTTTATTTATGCCTGTAACATGTATAATATGAAAAATTTGGCTATTTGCCGGATTAACTGGTTGATCTGTAATTTAATACACATAAATAGGAAAGGTAGGTATAAAACCTGACAACATTAAACTTTTTTTAGTCAAGTCGTAGTCGGAGTCGTAGTCTGAGTCGTGTTGTTGGTAAATGTCAGAGTTGGAGTCGGAGTCGTGATTTTTTTCAACAACTCCACAGCACTGCATATGACTATGCGAAATTCATGGTACAGAAGTTTTTTTCTATATTATAATATCTACTATATCATGAAATAAATAAGTCATAATATGTCATTTCAACCTTATATTAATTATGATTTACATTCATGATTAAATATATCGTAAACTGAATCCATCCATAAAACAAAACGGGTCAATTTTGAGCCCTATTACTCTTATTGTTTGTTTCGTTACGTAGAGAATATGTTTTTTTTCGTTGGCTGACTTTTTACTTATTATACTGTATTTTCACTAGCCTAAGAAAATATCATTAAGAATCCAATTAAAACCACTACAAATAGAATGAAGGTTCCGATGCTCATGTAGATAAATCGGTGCTATATTCAGAGTTGTGGAGTCTGGTAAAAAATACTCAAATCATCTTTAGTCAACCTAGCATGCAGCGGCTATACTATGGATTTTTGTGGATTGAAAACACATCATTAAATATATTTTCAAAAATGAGCCATGGTCGTAAGACTCATCCGGAAGAAATCACCCGATTCCACAACTCAGTCTCGACAGCCCTGGCTATATGGGCCCATTAGAGGTGACGTGAGCCAAGTGGTATTTTAGATTTTTTTCTTGTTGATATATATATACACATCTTAAAGTATCGTAAAAGTGAAGTAACCTCAGTTAATACACATTGCAATAGTTTTATCTCCGTAAAATAAAAATATGTAATCCACCGAAGCACCAAATAAAGTCGTGATTGTAATTAAAAGTCCAAGAAAAAAGTTATACCATTTTACTAGTTGGCTCACTTCACCTCTCGATGACCCATATGTGCCCTTAAAAATAATTGCTATGTAAATACTATTTATTTAATACAAGTTTAATACATCACCTACTTACTTTTAAAAAAATATAGGTTCCAGTTTTATCTTACCCCTTATTCAATAAACGGCATGCTTTTTAATTCCTTGTTTTATCAAACATAATTTATCATCAATGCGATGTAATGAAAGATGGCGCCTGCGTGTACGTTGTACAACAATATCACCAACTAAACGGATTAAACAATCGAAATTGCGATAAGCGAACTGAATTTCGCTATCGTATTTTTATTTTATCAAAGTCGCGTGGCTTTAATAGGGCAAACATAGGAAATCTGTTAAACGATCTCAAAAAACGGACGCACTTTTTTGTCCAACCTATTATGGATAAACAATATTTTTTATGAGGAAAAGTTGTGTAGATACGTTCTTTCTAATCTTTTATATGTTGGCATTGTTTTTTTTTAACAGATAATCAATCACTGCAATGATCCATTGGTACATCTTTCGTCCATGTAATGAATGGATTGCTGACACAGCAAACTCCTTACGATCCAATTCAGAGTGCTGGAGCTGTTCCTCATCTACCATTCAGACACATAATCATAACCAGAAATGAAAATATAGTCTCAAACATGTTGGGAATCTTCATTTTCTCTAAATACATTGCATTAAGATTAGGAATGTGGCATGTTTAGTATAATTCTTTATCTACAAACTATTCAATTTTTCCTGTGGTATCAGTTGGATAGATAATTAACCACTAAATTTGGAATTAATATTATTTGTATTATAGTGGATTTATTGGTGTGACGAATGACAAGTCGTCACAAATATTATCATATTATATTATAAGGTATTACAAGTTTATGGCAGATATTTCGCACCAAAATTATTAAAGTTTGTGAAAATATGTATAGCTTCTTACATCTATTATTGCCTTCGACAGTTACAAAGTAAGATTGTGCTTATTTTCATTGACGCCATATTACCATAGAAAGCGTATCTTCATTTTATTTTAGTGTAAGCAATCGACTATGATAATATGTTTATACCTGGCCATTTGATGGATTCGATAGTTCGATTATATTGTAAATCAACACTCCACTCTACGCCAGCAATGGCTTTAAACTCAATGATACATCTATTTCTTATATAGACACGAAGCTTTCATTTACTAAGCGTCAGTTCAAGTTCATCCGTGCACTTGAACGCATGGAGATTCCGAAAGGCTAAATCCGGGTCGTTAGTGACAAAATCTGTGAGAATGTACATAGTTTGAACGATTCAAATTTAGGATTTTTTTTGTTACACAATGGAAAACTCTATAAGAGAAGTGTTTGTATATGTAGTCGTAGTGGGTGATGGTGGGTACAATGTCAAGTATCCCAAGGAGTATAAAAGAGTTAATATTGAAATTCCACTAAGCACCTTCAGTCGAAATCTTAAATTAAACACTCTACTCGTTTACAAATCATTAAACCAAAATTGCTAAACTGCTAGAATCATTTAGGGTTAAATCTGAAATGCGTAATATTTTCTTATTTTTTCCATGTTGATTAAGTATAAGATTTATTTTTCAATCGGAATATCAAATGAATATAGAATTTATTAAAATTGTACTGCCAACAGACTCAAAAGTGCTATATAGCATTATTGATTTCATCAGAATTTTATAAATTCTTATCTAGTATTATTTTATGCTTGAATCAATAAAAGGAATGCATTTTTAAATAAATCACGAATGTAAAACATACAAAGGGGCGGACATTCATAAAGGGTTAATACGAATAACAAAGCTGTACCTACTGCAGAGGTCACAAACTGACGAAGAAAGTAAACACATATTTTATACATACATACTTGTTATTATGAATTTCTTTTTTAAATGTGATTTTTTTTATATTGTCATGAAAATATCAAATTGATTTGTTGAATTTCAATAGTGCTTTTAGATTTGTGATACTACATTATGACTTAACCTCATATACCATTTTCGAATAGTAAAAGAATCCCTGGTAATAATGTAAACAGAACTAACATATACTCATAGTTGACCAAATCAAATTGAACTAAACCTATTCTTAATACAATATGTAGTTTCTTTTAGCTTCTTTCATTAATTGGGATTCCGACAGTCGTAACAATTGAGCATTATTTAAGTTAAATTTTGATACAGTTGTCCAAACCAAGAGTGGCAGCATTGTTGGGTGGTTAAGTAGAAATATTACATGAAAAAAATATAATTAATAATTATTATATTGCGCTTTGTACAGCGCTCTGCTCAAAAAAGGAATAATAAACATCATCGACATTTTAAAAATTCGAGACAGCTGAATTTTATCATAAACACTAAAAAAGTACAAAGATAATATTGATGTAAATTTCAAATAATAATTTTAATAATATAATAATAGTGGTTGTCGCTTTACAGAAGCCAGTGGAAATAAATGATTTGAGGTATATTTAATTGGTTAGTATTTAAATAGTATATGATCAGTATATGATCAGTATTTTATTAAATTAATGATAAATACATGTCAAATTTGGTCAGTATAGCTATAATGTTTGGTCAGTATAAATATGGATAGGTCAGAATTTATTATTAATTTTGACATAAACTGTCGTTGAGGTTAAAATATCGGTCAATATTATAAATACTGAGCATTCAATATAAATGTTGAATATTCAATATTAAATACTCTACAAATTTATTAAAATAGTGACCAGATACAAGTCAAAAGATTTGTATATTAAATTAAAGAAAAAATATTGCTATCAATGTATGCATGATATAATTGTATTTTTAACGCGCTTTGAAGTCCAGTCGTTACTTTAAAAAAGGTTGTCGATATGAAGCCCATTGAATATTATTATTTGCTCCCATTTCCACGGCAATACAATATGAGCAGCCCCGTTGCATAATCTGCAATGTAAATAAATTTAGACGTGAAATTGGTTTTGTGTTATGTGATAACAGCCAAATGCATTGCAATGGGAGAAGTGACAGCTTAATTCTTCACGAGGGAGAACGTTCAAATCGATTTCATATGGATATTTTTAATCATTCTTTATTCAATTTTTAAATGACAATTATTGATAATGCGCAACCCCATCTCTAAGAGAGTTATGAACTTGGATATATTGGAAACTGTTATAGATAATTTTAATATCGAATAAAATATGACTAAATCACGGAGATTATTGTTTATTGAATTTTTTTAAATTTCGAACATTCTATATTATATTACGTCAGTTTTTTAAATAAATTAAGAGTGACTTTACGGATTTGAATTTATACGTTAAGAAGAATTTGTATGCCCAATGCCCCAATGGTAATTTGTATCTTCATATTAAATGTTAAATTCTTCAGTGATTCTAAGGTGGGAGACACGTTGGTTTCTCAAATAACATCATATCAATACGTCAATATAAAATATTTAGAACTGTTAACTTAGCGCTTACATTTGGGTGTAATTATCATCATGGGTGGGTCTTAGTTTTCAGCCAACGATATACATTCTACAGTTGTAGACAATTCAGTGTAAGCAGCAAAATCTTGATTAGCCTCTCCTATGATTTACTGGACAGTAATTTCTAACGTAATTTAAATTCAACTATATGATTAAAATAATCCAGCAATCACATCCCAATCCAGATTGGTTCAGCTCCATTGCTCTACAACACATAGTGCTTAGCGTTACCGTCTTGGATGGGTACGAAAATGGAGCACTCTATTACGTTAAATAAGTTCCATTATTAAACTATTCATCGTTACTACGGGGACTTTAATGAAGGACTGGGCATAAATCGTCTTAATCACTAAAAATGTCTGTAACGTATATTGTGTTAGAATCTAATGAAGACTTTTGATAGAAAATTTAAATTAACTTTGATTATTCCACGTATTGTGTTACTAACTGTGACACGTGTTTCGCCTCTTTCAGAGGCATCTTCAGACTTACTATCACAAAGTTTGCTTAAGTAATGAAGCAAGATTGATTCTTACATTTTAAAATTATAAAATTACAAAATGGAGGTTTGGGTTTTTTTCCTTTTAAGAGGAGCAAGGAGTGGGATGTAGAATCGAAATAAAACAAACAGATAATGATACTAACACTAAACAGATAATCAATCTTGCTTCATTACTTAAGCAAACTTTGCGATAGTAAGTCTGAAGATGCCTCTGAAAGAGGCGAAATACGTGTCACAGTTAGTAACACAATACGTGGAATAATCAAAGTTAATTTAAATTTTCTATTAAAATGAACTTCCACAAAGTTACCGCCGAAATCATCGAAAGTAAGACTTTTGATTGTAATATAAAATAAAATAACTTAGATTATTCCACGTATTGTGATACAAACTGTGACACGTGTTTCGCCTCTTTCAGAGGCATCTTCGGACAGACTACTTTCGCAAATGCTTGCTTAATTACGAATGTTTGATTGTTATTACTGTCTTGTGTTGTTGAATTTCTTGTCATTAGGAATCAGTGATCCACTTCTGTGTTTTTTGTGTCTCGGAATCGTGTTAGAACAAATAGTTCCTGCACAAATATGGTAATTGCTCGCTTAAGTGGACAGTGTAATTTCAAAATCGTGTAAAAAATAGTTGAATGTTTATAATATAATACCTACATATAATATATATAATAAAAGTTAACGTTGTTGGTGGAAGTTTCAGCCACTAGTGGAACCATGACTGATATGAAAGTATTTTATGATAGCAATAACGACATTCAATAATAAGTATCTTTTGATTCCCTACTGACGTACCAAAGTGATAGATATATTTATAATATGTATTTATATTCCACAATATTTGCAGCATACAATTTACACAACCAATCTTCTGTGCGTGAGAGCTTTTCTTTTGTGTAGGGAGAATTATATGATTTTGTACATATTTGAAGAAAGCTTTGCACAGTATACGAATGGAGGGCAATGCTTACAAACAAAAATCCTAGGAATAATGGTACAAGTTCAATTTGTCTGCATTATATGATGTTATAATTCACCAAAAAAGTTTGAAAAGTAAAAGTATTCCCATGTGTAGTTTTCACGAAAGCATATTCTAAAATATAATTATGACTTCCCACATGATATTCGAATAATTTTTAGATACATTTTTAGTATTTGAAATTTAAAAAGCTTTATGATATTTCCTTTTAATCATTTTTCATCTTTTAGTTTTTTATGTAGTTCTACACTTACGTTATTAGTTATTAATGAAATTATATAACTTAAAAAACGCTGTTTTTCGTTAACCACAGTCAATGTATAGTATAATAATATCAGCAAAGATAAATATGTGAATGTGTATGTAGTTTTATTATCAGAAAAAAACAAAGATGAATTATTTTATTCCTAAACGGACCTTCCTCATCTTTAGCTAGAGTCCGTCTATTGTCGGAGCACAGGAGGGACCTCAATCCTCCGGACAGGGCGACAGGACACGTCTCGGGCTTTGTTTGACACTCACAAGAGCCCCATTTTGAACTATTTCAGCCATTTGAGCTCTAAAGACAATGCGGGCGGGAACAAACATCTGGGGCTATCCCAGACACGCGTTTGTTGAAGTGCTTTGAACTATTTATTTGATTTGCGACCTCTATTGAAATTGTTTCATATATTTCAGAAATATTTGAAAACAGTGTAAAGTAAATTGCGTACATATTAGTTGAAGTTATTGTTCAGTTGTTTGGACCTTGGATTAGGTCATACAATTAAAAACTAGGCAGGACTTTGACAAAATTTCATTGACAGTCTTAGCGTAACATATACTAGAATTTACACTAAAAAGAATATGTTTTATATTTAAACATAATAATAATAACATAACAACCGCCTGTGTGGTCGAGTGGTCAACGTTGTTGGTTTCGGCTACGGAGGGCCCGGGTTCAAATCCCGGTACGGACAGTTTTATAAATTTATTTTTCAATTGATTTATGAATTTCTGTTCAAAGGCATGGATGTATGTGATGTCTTGAATTCCCCCCTCTTACCCATCCTATCCTATGAACGGGGCGTATTGAGAGCGATTAGCTTACCACTAATCCTGTCTTAGCCCTATCCTTATATCCTTACTCTCTTTGGAAAAAGAGAGGTTGAGCAACTGAGTAACAAGCAGTTCTCGTAGAAACACTTCTGTTGAGATAAACTCCATTAGGAGTTCATATGCTCCACATTGGGAGCGGACATGGCTTAATTTTTTTTAAAAAAGGAGTATTCACAAATCAATTTATAAAACTGTTCGTACTGAGATTCAAACCCTTGACCTCCATAACCGAAACCAGTGACATTGACCATCGATCACGCAGGCGGGATACTACCAAATTGATAATCGATTCAGCTGCAATTATTAGAAAAGTGATTATTTGAGAATTAGGGTAGTATTATCGAATCCCCAATATCCGCCATATGTAATGAATGATAACTTCTAAAGTATAGTTTTGGTTTGACGTGCATTGATAGCCAAGCAAACGTCAGTTTATTGTTCTCGTTTCAACCATCATCGAGCAAGTCGATTGGTCGTCCATTGATACCCCCGTGATTGACACAAATTAGCTGTAATTTGAGTGTTAAATACACAGCAGTATTGCTCGCACATCTGTGGGGGTTTATTTATCATTTCGCTTTGATATTCAAGTGAAAAGCTCTCGATTTATTGATTACATGCTTAATTGTTTTATTGAAACTCCCTTGCAGAATTTATAGTTGTGATACCTGACAGCAAATAGAGTAGTAGAAGAGATTAAAATGTCAACTCAGGATACCAATTTGATAATAATATTCATGATATTTGCTAAGCGACCGAAGAAAAATGTAAAAAGATCGGCACTTTCACACAAATTGGTTTGGTATTCTTTCGATTCAATAAATGCTTGGTCGTAAATGCTGGTGATATAAAACAATGAATTGTTTAATTTTTGTGATTTTTTATGCGCTTGTCACAAATGTCCCGAGCTACACCTTTCGGCATATATAGTTCTAGATAACTAGAACAATCCTAAATTAAATAATTGAATTATATGTATTAATAATAGCAATGTATTTAAAAAAATGTTCCTTTTTTAATTTAGTATATTTAGATATTTCGGTTATGCAGAGATATCCTTAATAATATTAAAATGTACATAATTTTCGTTTAATTTTCATACGAATTGTGGGAAATAAGAAAATTTAATAAAATGGAAAAATCGTTAATTCCGGGCACGTTTAATCGAAGTTTTAATGTACATATTATATATCATGTATTTTTTAGGAAAAAATATAATATTGTATAATACTGATATTATTTTCCAAAAAAATATACCGAAATTATGATGCCGAGGGCTTTGCTCCAGCGACCAGGAAGGTCTGGGCTCCAAGTTCCTGTAAAGTAAATATCAAACATTGATTTATTATTTTTAAATTAATTTGAAATCTTAGACGTTGATGACTGTGTCTTTAATAATTTTGTAATTTTAGTGTATTTAGTGCATTTGAATTTTCTGTAGTCAAAAATATTTTTTATTATATTAAAACATTCAATCTGCATTCAATGTTATCTTTTTTAGAATTGAAAAAGAAAATTTAAACATGCCTCCTTAGATTTGAAAAATGTGCAAAATTTCGTTTTTTATTAACCCAAGCTTGAATATTATTAAAAAAATATTTATTCTTATAATACCCACTCCTCAGTAGGGAAGAATTGGTATTTTTAATATTAACACTCAAGTTTTAAAAAAGTATCTCAGAAATTCACTAATGAAATTCATCCTATTAAATCCCTCTCGTAGATTTTTTGCGGGGGTGGAATGCAATAAACCCCATTCACATTGCTGAACGAATTGCATAAAGGGCATATCAATGAATAGTTTTATAAAGGAAAACAGAACAGGTAGGGGTTCTATTAATTACTCGATGTCGAATTAAGCGTAACTACGATCGACGATTTTATCAACCTAGTCATGTTTATTGCTTGCTTAATAAAGATATTTCTCCAACGTCACATCGTATTTTCGAAAGGACGGAAAGAGAAAATTAAAGCATACAGCCACGGATACTTCATATGTGCACGGATTATGAAGTATTCGGATATCTCTTACGGACTCTAAAAAAAGGTAAATATTTATTAAGTTCACTTACATACAGCCGAACCTCGAAATAATGGATACGATTTGAGTATGGTGCAATATGGCATAAGAAAGCAAACTATTTCGGAAATTAAAAAAAAACAAAGACAATATAAACATTTTTTTTACTTTTCAGGAATTTACTGCCAGTACTTGGTGGAAAGGCATTATATTCAAACATTAAAACACTTATTCGTAGATATTAATTCCACTTTTATTTTATATATTTTATAAGTTCTGATCACATAAAATAAAAGTGAAATCATTGGGAATGTTTTATTGCTTCGGATGTTGACATATTCCACGTAGACGTGGGTGAGTTCCGACGAATACTATTTTTTATGTATTAAAGTAGAGTTCGTCGGAGCTTACTCAGTTGACTTCCTTGCCACTTTTTTTTTACTGCTTTTAATATTAAATTATACTATTTTTTTTTCTCCATTGTAAAAGTTTTAAATTTATAATTTGTCAACCTTGTACAATGTTAATTAAATAAATAAATTTTGTGAAAACAAATGTGTTATTAATTGATGTAGGTGCGAAAATTTATCCCAAAAAACTCCTCACCTTAACTCACTAACAACCACCCTACATATGTTCGTTATATCAAGCTTCTGCTGTTTATTTTTATGGTAGATTTATGATTTTCTTTTAAAAAATATGGACATTATATGCCCCTAGAAAATGGACCGTATTGAATATATACTGAAGGGTGCGCCGACGTTAGCACGCAATATTAATATTTTTTTAAAATTTAAAGAACAAAACATAATATTATTGAAAATAAAAAAAACAGTTAAAAAACTTTATTCAAATAAACGAACGGTTGTCTTAGGTAAAAAAAAATCATTAAATGGGCAGTCCACAATATAAAATAATTTTATATTGCGCGCTTGTGTCGGCGAGCTAATATCCCGCGCGCTAATGTCGGGATGCACCACTAAAGACAATAGTAAGATTATTTTTTTTACTGGAAAATAAAGGTTGAGATACTGATATACATCTGCGGTTCTAATTATCCATTAGAAGTTCATGAGATATATTCCACATAGGGGATATTGTTAAGAATTGAATTTTAGCAATATATAACTGAAATAGTTTGTGCCAATCTATTTATCAAGCTATTGTGCACAAATCAATCAATATTCTGCCAAACAGATTGAACAAATCTGCCGATTAATGTAAAATGTCGATATGATTTTTGATATCATCGCGTCGGGAAGGCTGGATGACGTTTGATCACGCGCCCCGCAAGTCACAAGTTGTCAATCAGAGTAATCCAGGCGAGGGTAGAACCAGTTCGAAGTCTCATTTGACACAATCGCCATGTCACACGGGGAGAAATTAAAACGTCAAAATATAGCAACACTGTCATGTTAACCCGCCGTACCCTTCAACCCCGTTTCTTCTCCGCTTCACAGCAGTTACCTAGCCGCCTATTGTAACATGATAGTGCTCTGACGTATTTTTGCATTATACTCGATAGAAACAGAATCTTCGTATTTGCAATGGCACGTAATTTAATCAAAGGCAGTGTATATTAATTTTATTTTGTTAAATATCGTGAAAAATATTAACACTATAATATTTTTTTGATTCAAATATAAAAAATCCTGAAAAATTAAGTGCTCACAACCAAGACTTTTCTGACGTTACACAATAGAAAACTCTATAAGGGAAGTGTTTGTATATGTAGTCGTAGTGGGTGATGGTGGGTACAATGTCGAGTATCCCAAGGACTATAAAATATATAGAATATAATTATTCTTCATTTAGTCCAATCGACTTGTATATATTTTTTGATCATTTGAGATTAACTCAATGCGAAGTTAGCAAAATCACACGAAACGTTTACATATGAAGCATTTATTAAGCAAGGTTATTTAGAATAATATGACGTCTTATTTGTCTTTCTTTTCAGATAGAGTCTTAGCAATAAGATAGATGGATGGGGTAAGGAGCGGATTGGCAGTAAGCTAATCGCTCTCTTTGCTCGTTTGAGCATCGGAAAGAGGTAAGTGAGAAAAAATGAAAACATCACAGACATAATTTTCTTAGCATAAAAATCCATAAATCGATTGAAACTATTTAGTGATTCAAACCCTTTACCAAGCAACCAGTATGATGAGACTTTGACAGCATTTAACATTTAAACACACGGCGCAATTGAATTTTTCAATATGAACATTCATGGACTAGAACCTAAAACCTTCAGAGCAAGACTAGTAAATATTCAAATACTCAAAAATACTCAAATATTAATTATTTGTGAAGGGTGATGCTTTCAAGTGAAATAAATGTATAATTAGTAACCATCTGTTTTCCCATTAAAAGAAGAAAATATTTACTGTGATATTATTAAACATGCTTATGTTATTTAAAATAAAATTTAGCTTTATCTTTAACCTCTCGAAAATAGATAATTTTACAAAATGTTTTTGGAATTATCTTTGATTTTGTTTAGTTTACAAGTACTACCACTGAAATTTGGGGTTGTTCCTAAAATGCATTGTTGAGTTGTTTGATACATTTAGGGCGCTCGAAATGCCGTGTGATTGAATTAGTATGTGTAATCATTTGTATAATCTCTTTATATCTGACAGATATTCATATTATCAGATATCTTTATCTGCATTGATAGATTTGATCGTATAAACACGCCGACAAGCGGATTCAAATGACAGGTAATTTTAGGAATTGGAATCAATCTTGTTGACGTTCATCGCAATTCGCAACCGTCGATACAAAGTTACCAAAAGAACTTGTTCAATAAAACCGTGAATATATTGCAACCAAATTTAAGTCAGTCTTCAATGTTTTTATTAAGATATAAGAGTTATATTATTTTGGAGCCAAAAAGAAATTTAACTTGCCACATCTTCTTTTAGCTTATATTAGAACAAAATGAGAATTTTGAAGATAATTAGTATAAAACTAATAATTTTAAAAAAATCTGGTAAAAGATCTAATAAGCTCTCGCCTTGTGGGCACTTATAAGAAGATAGATGTTTGAATCACTAGAATTGAATTACACTAAATTGAGATGTTCTCGAGGAGAAAAGACATTTAAAATATTCTGTTATTATTGTCAAACTTTATGCTGCTGATGATTATCAGGGGAATCAAATAAATGTTTTCTTTTCCAAATGTAGAACCAGCATGCGAATGGTGATGCCGCTGGTGTGATATTTAACATAGGTCAATATAATTTAAGATTTCGACTGAAGGTGCTCGGTGGAATTTCAATATTTAATTTGAATCGTTCAAACTATGTACATTCTCACAGATTTTGTCACTAACGACCCGGGTTTCGCCTTTCGGCATTCGGCTATAAGATGCCGAAAGGCGAAACCCGGGTCGTTAGTGACAAAATCTGTGAGAATGTACATAGTTTGAATGATTGAAATTTAATAGGTCAATATCATTGCTTTGGATTTTATCATATTTCACGTGATTGTTTGCGAGGTCATATAAATAAGTACTTATTATTTTGTATATTTTATCAAATAATATATTTTGTGAGAACGATTTCTTAACAATATTTACCAAATTACAATAGTATATTCTACACTCATACTTATAACAAGCCTTGGTTAAATGCTAACTTTTTTAAAGATACATAAATTCTGAATATTGGAGTGAAAAAAAATCAATTTGGCGAGGGTAGGGTTAATGTCTATCGATTGTGAGTTTGTTAGCATCGTGGCTTATAGTGTTACAATAATTTACAGTTATAATATAAAATATTCCGAAAGAAATAACTTTATATCCGCTATTTCGTATTATTCTCCAGGGGTCCTAGATGTACGCCAACATGCCTACCCCAATATGGCTCTCACAGCCCATTGCAACTAATAAACTCCGCGTCAATTATTAACGCAAAAAAATGTATAAAGTGTCAATAGAATAACTTATTTTTGATTAATACTCCCGCGGAGATATTAGCGCTCGCTGATGGCGACGGGAGGTCACAGGGGACCCCGTCGGGCTATGCCCCCAGGAGCCTCATGGAACTCCAAGATGAAATCATACGCGGACTGAATCTGCACTAAAATATAAACATCCGCGATAAAATAAGCGCGACGAAGCGCAATCGATTTGACGAGGAAATAGCGCACTACGTTTTATTTATTTTCAACCCTTTGTTGTCTTAATAACGTTAGGCGTAAACAGAACGGTTGAATGAGCTGGCGCCCTTGGGGGTACTACAGACCCCGCAGGGCTCTCGTTACGACCATCGGGGGCCTCGCGACCTTCTTTTTGTTGAATTAGTCAAGAAAACGTAATCGGACCCGTTACGAGCACAGGTGACGCTTCCAATAATCATTACACCAGTGCTTCCCAACCTGTAGGCCGTGAAATTCAGTAGAAAGTACAAAAATCTATATATTTAAGTCTATCAAATCGGTGTTTCCCATATTGGGGGCCGCGGAATTTCTTAAGTGGGCCGCCGGATTGGATTGGAAATTGGATTCTGGGGGAAAAGTATACCAAATCGCAGATTTCAAATTCCTCGGTAAGCTAAAAAAAAAAACGAGTTTCTGTGAAAATCTGATAAAAAAGTATACCAAATCGCAGATTTCAAATTCCTCGGTGAGCTAAAAAAAAAAACGAGTTACATGATCCTATTAGAGGTGAGGGAGCCAAGTGGTATTTTAGGAAAAAAATGATTTGGATGCGTTAAAATATTCTACATGTTTTAATATATCGTAAATGTGAAGTGTGCTCAATAAACACACTGAAATAGTTTTATCATTCAAAAATAAAATTCCACCAAAACACCAAGGAAAGTCGTGATTGTAAGAGTTTACCGTTTTACTGTTTGGTTCACTTCACCTCTTCAGGGCTCGTATATTGTAACGTGAAATCTTGTTATCATTATATTTTATGTTTTGTTTATTTAGTTTCTTACATAGTCTAAATTAAGTGACAAACATGTATTTTTTCATTTACGGTGTACCTGGGATATTTCCGTAAATATATATATTTGTTTGTTCCTTGTTCAGTTGTGAGTATTGGGTTGGCGTCTTTTCCAAATTCGCGACGTTCAGTAATAATAAAAATATCAATATTCTCCAAAAACGACCCGAATAGAAATAACTGACATGATGTTTTGGTAACCGGATAAAACAGAACATGAAAAAACAGAACATCACAAAACGTACAATATATCTTTAGAAAACACTAGTAAACAGCAATCTTGCATATCAATAACACTTTCAAACTGAAATTGTCGTAAATACACTTATATTCGACGATTATAATAGTCGCCATTGACTAATAAAGTAAAACGCACGTTATTACACACTGTTCTGAAATTATTACCTGTTAATCTATAATATTTTTCCAATAAATAGTTAAGAAGAAACAGTTATCATTCAACTAAAAATTGATTGTGTTCTGAATTGTCTATATTCTATGTTCTCATGTTCTGTTTTATCATGACCTGTTTATTAATGGAATCGATATTTTAATTAATCAATCACAAGATGTAATCATAATATTAAATATTATAATACTTTAAAGGATTTTTTTTACGAAAAAAGCTTAATCGAAATTTCTGTCACAATTATTGAATAAGAATGATTGATTTTTAGATTTTATTCAGACATTCACAGCGATAATTACACGGCATAACCTGCTTGTGCAAATTTTGTCACACGAATAGACGATTATCACACACAAAAGGGTCTGTAGCATTGATGCTTCGAATTGCCGCTCCGCTGCCCACGCAAATACTTCAACAGTCAACACGGAACAATGGCTGCCATTCCGAGACATTTTTCTGCAAACAAACATTGAAAGGAATAGATATTTTATTTTACCTGTGAATTGAGCAAAACTCACTAAATAAACACATCAACTTTTCTCTGTTGACATCTGTGAATGAGTTCTGCATGAACGCCATTCTTTGGAAACAGCGACGCCTCTCGACAAAATCTGTTCCACCTTTTTGAGATTGACTTTTGAATAAAAGAACGTCAGTGAAAAGACGACCATTATTTTATATCAGGGCTGTATGATGTTTCATACAATTAATATTGGCAGTAAGATTACAACTATAATTACAGAAACACTCTACTACGCATAAATCAATGAAATTGAAAGGATACCAGAAGTTGTATCAAACCAATAAGCGGGAGGAATATGATTAATTTAATAACCTAGATTAACTAAAATGTGAAATATTGTGCAACCAACCTTTCATTTATAAAGTCAACTTGGTTGATTTGTCAAAATTTATGATTTTTTTTATTCAAATGATTTCTTAACGCTGTCAAGTATTTTACCTCTTTGATAAGTATTTTTTGGCTTAAAAATTTAAGTTACACAAAAGCTGTAGAGGAACCCATCTTACGAGTGTAGGAATCAAGAAATAGGTATACAATGGTATCAATTATTTCACCTAACTATATTTATTTACCTTCTAACACTAAGTTTTTTGTCCAATATATTTAGAGTCTTAGATCTCTTGTTCGGGTGCATTATATAGTAACGTTTGTCTACCTTTAAATTCTGTCAGCTAAAGTCTGTCAATATTTTTTAGATATAAAATAAGCAATATCAATCAGTTGAGCCCCTGAAAGATTAAATGAACCAAGCGGTTTTAGAAAAAAAATGTGTAAGATACGTTATAATATTCTACATGTATTTATCGTAAGAGTGAATTGAGCTCAGTAAATACACATCGCAATAGTGTTATGTCTCTAAAATAAAAAAAATATACAATCCACCAAAACACCAATTAAAGACTTAAAATTCCAATAGAAAAGTTTTACCATTTTACTACTTGGCTCACTTTACTAACCTAAGGGTTAAATTGGTAAAATCCTAGAGAGTTTATCGCTATAGAGGTCCAAGAAAAATGCTATTCTATCAATGACGAAACAACCTATCAGAAACCAATAATTTTCAAGATTGATAAAAACAATCGATAGTTATTTGATAAGTGGTAGAATAAGATTACGTATCTTCTAATAGTATTTCCTCCACCAACCACATTTGGTTAGGATATAAAAACATATTTTTATTTTAACAACCTGAATTTATATCAAGCATATAAAGCTTAAAGATGTTTTCAATCGATCTAGAGTCTAGAGCAGCGATGGCGAACCTATGGCCCGCGGGTCAAAAACTGACCCACAAAGGCCTTCTCTCGTGAAATTCGACCCACTCCTCAAAAAGGTTCGCCATCACTGGTCTAGAGGCTAGTCAGCTTTACGTTATTGATTTTTAAAACAATAGCCCTTACGAATACTGATGTATCTATCATTTGAGTAACGATTATTAAGCTACACTTCCATATCTGTGATTTAGCAGCTCCATCAAAATAAAATGAATTGGCAACCCTGGTGTATAAAATATTGTATTAATAGTAGTGATATGTATTACATACAATAGAAATGTCGACTTTTGGTACATGTATTGACAGCTACTTTTACAAAAATAACTTTTGCATTCGTGATTTATCAAACTATTTTTTTGCCATCGTCCACTGCCCCGCATATAAATGATAGTTTTTCCTCCGACATTTTTGAAGCAGAGGACAAAAGATCCGAGGGGCATTGTTAGGGCGCTGATACAAAAGCAACTGGCATTGTCATCCTGTCTAGGTAAATATATTTCACGTTAATTTAACGTAAAGATCGCAAATAAACGTATATGTGTGATATTATACTGTTAGCTAATACATACATACTTGCGTTCCACAGCTTCGAAGCTAGTGAATTTTGAAGTGGACATCCGTAAAATCGTATTGACAAGATGATTTGTGTATCCTTTCTCAGTTAGCCATTGAAATTCTATCATATAACAGGGAAGTTATACAATTAGGGCGGAAGTATCATGGTTTGAAAAGAGAATTTCATTATATTAATAATTGATTCCTCACTAGATGTCGTTGTTCGATGACTATCTAAAGACAAATATTACCAGAAAGATTTTTTTTGTGAATAAATAAAAAATAATTTATAATTAAAAAACATAATAGAATAAACATGCAATGATAAAATAAAAGAAAATATTTAATTTAATCAACAGTATTTCTGAAAAAATATTTCATATAATATACTCACAATTAATAATTATTAGTATTAATTACTCCATGGGTATATAATATCTCTAGGATCTGTATCTCTCAGTGCACGTGAATCGTCTATAGCAGGGGATCCCAACCAGTGGAGAATTCCCCCTGGGGAGAAATGTCATAGTTCCAGGGGGGAATCGTTGTATTGCTAATATCTTTTTTTTTTTTCACTTAAACTTGATTTAAAATTTTACTGAAATTGTGTTTTATTGAAATATAAATTATTTTATTTAGTATGCTATTAATTGGTTAGTTAACAACTATCTTCATAAATTTATAATATTATGTACATACATAAAAGGACAGATCGAGATTCTTGGAAATCAATTATTTTTCAGGAATTATTCAGCTGGTTTCTTTATTGTACCAGGTTGACAAAAACAGTATCGCGGCACACAGTTTGGCAGACACTGGCTTATAGGGTAATTCGCCACTGGCAATCGGACCATAATTTTTCTACCTCTAATATTGTCAAACAATAGTGTTGCTTTTCATCTATCTATATATTAATAGTCGATAATGCCTGGTGTCCCCGACTTCACACCTTCCAGTCTCCACTTTTTTATTCATACTAAATCTATATATTTAATAGTCGATAAAATAATCACTCGCTTTTCACTTTTCACAAATGTGTGCGTACTGATGTCCTCGAGTCTTTTTCTTCTTCTACGAAATGTATTTGTTTGCGTATTTGAAAATTAGTTGAATAAAATATATATACTACAAAAAATGGTTGTTAGCAAACTTGAACATTATTCCAAATATTAAATAATTTACGAAATTTCTGCTCCTACGAAAAATGGTTGTTAGCAAACTTGAACATTATTCCAAAAATTCAATAATTTATGAAATTTCTGCTACTACGAAAAATGGTTGTTAGCAAACTTGAACATTATTCCAAAAATTCAATTATTTACAATTTAAATACTGCAGGGCAGGGCTGTCGATATATGCCCCGAGATATATTTCTTTTACTATCAGAATTTCTGGCTTATTCAATAAATAGGTTTGTAATTTATTTTTCACGCCAGTAAATTTTCTGACTACTTTAAAATGTAACAAAAATCTCACGTTGCTGGGCAACGGGCTTACAGCTAGTTTTACATAAATAGTTTACTGTTTTGTTACGGCGTTCTCATTCCCGATCTGTCAGCCGTTCAGTACACACCTCGCTACTAACGCTACCTTCGCCGATACTCAACTCGTAAAACACACCGACCGCCGCTATTCTTCTTTGACCACCGATTGTAGACATCATACCGACCGTGCTATTCACCATTGACCACCGCTTCTAGACACCTGTAACCCGTACGACCAACAACTTTACAGATCCAACACCGACTTTCTACACCCGAAGAAAAATTGCAACAATAAAAATGGAACATAATTACAGCCGATCCGCCTCGACCATCGATACGGACTTATCAACAGTACTAACGCCGGAGGAATTTCAAAAAGCGACGGAACCGATTGAAATCACCGATGAGACCAACCCTAACTCGGTATTATTTAAAATCAATGACCTACTTCACTCAGGAAAAGATGGAAAAGGACTGATATCGGTAGAATCGCTTCTGACACTTTACCAACTTCTTACGCTTGCCTTCTCACCACACACGGAGAAGAAGGACCAGGCAAATAGTCTGAAAAAAATTATAGATGAAAAAAACACTCCCATAGCTGACATGGCATGGGAGGACATGACGTGCGATACAGACTCAGACGACCATCTCAACAACAACACCGCCTCCAAAACACCGAAAAAAAAGAGAAAAATGAGGTCCGAAGAAGACGAAGAGCCTCGGAGCGAAAATTTAAAAACAATAACTGCCAGACGCACCAGAAAAAGAGAAAAAAGAAATCAGCCGTCACCCACAGCCATCACTGCTGTAAAACAAAAAAAGGAGACAACAACACCCAACATCCCGGTAATACCGACCCCGAAAAACCCAGCACCCCCTGCAGAAGGAAAAAAAAACGATAAGATTCCGCCGATAATCCTTCATCACAAACGGGACTTTATCACAATAGAGCGGGACCTAAAATTGGCAGGAGTCAAAGGATTCACCGCCACAGATCAAAAAGATACAATACGCCTTAACACCGAGACAAGTGACATATACCGAAAAGCTATATCCTACCTGGACAAGAGGAAAATAGCATTCCATTGCTACTTAACTCAGGACGAAAAGACCTATAAGATTGTCCTCAAAGGAATCCCCGAGGACTACGAGGAGGACGAAATCCTGGCGCTCCTGAAAGAGGAAGGCCACCCCGTCCAAAGAGTCCAGCGCATGAGAAAGGGGCCTCTCAGAACTCCGCTCACACTCATGCTGCTGGACGTAGAGAAGTCGGAAGAAGGCCGCAAGACCTTCAACATCCGAAGACTAGGAAACATCAATGTCTCAGCGGAAACGCTGAGACGAAAGACAGAACTGGGGCAGTGCCACAACTGCCAAATGTATGGGCATTCCCAGTCTGGATGTCACGCCCCAGCACGATGCGTCAAATGTGGAAAAGATCATCACACTGAAAGCTGCACCAAAAATAGAGAGGATGGCCCAGCCACTTGTGCCAACTGCACAGGACCACACCCCGCTAACTACAAAGGTTGCCCGAAACATCCCCGGGCTGGAAAGCCAACGTACCGCGCCAGTGATTGGCCAGCACTACCCTGGAGGGTCGAACAGGACTCCCACTGGACACCCACCCAGACGACACCAAAATACCACCAAACCCGACCGCAAAATAGGACATGGGCAGCAACCGTGCCCAACACTCCGCAGCTGAAACCGACAACCAGGCATGTAAGTACCGCCTTCCCACCTCCTCCACTCCCACGCGTGGCTGCGCGTGATCAGCTTCTGGACGAGCTCGTAAGAACTCTCCAGGAGTCCATTGCAACCAGTCAGGCAACGCTACTTCGCGTATGCGAAACCATACAAGCGACCAACGCCCAACACCATTATGGCTCGCGCTAAAACACGACCTACTTCACTACAGATAGCGTTCTGGAACGCCAACGGATCAATAAAACACGATAAAATCGAGGTGCAAAATTTCCTTAATACACACGACATTGACGCCCTACTCGTCAATGAAACGCATCTCAAACCCGCGACACCGCTTAACTTTGCGAATTACGTTACGCATCGAAACGATCGATTGCACGCGCGTTGCGGCGGAACCGCAATCATAATAAAATCACACATTGACCACTGTGCCATCTCTCAACAGCCAAGACCTAACTCCTGTCCGCTAGAATCAACCGCGATATGCGTTAACACGAAAAACGCCGGCAAAATTAAATTAGTTTCAATTTATTGCCGATCAGGAAATCATCGCCTGAATACAGCAGACTTAGACAGTCTGCTAACGAACGACATACCGGCTACCGTCATAGCAGGTGACTTTAATGCAAAACATTCAGCATGGAACAGTCGCCGAACAACAGCCCGCGGAAAGATGGTACACAAGTTTGCACTCGATAACAACGCCGTCATATCAGCTCCTTTTGTGCCAACAATATACCACACACAATCAAACACAGCGGATGTGCTTGATTTTGCGTTACTAATCGCGATGTCGCATACACCGCAAATAAGGGTCGTGAACGAACTAAACTCAGACCACCGGCCGGTCCTTCTTTACCTCGGTGACCCCCTAGATCCTCTCGCTATTGTGCCGAATAATACCAGGACCAAAGTATCCTGGGAAGACTACAGCACACACATTATAAATAACCTTCATAGCCCAATTAATCTCGCCTGCGCGGCGGACATTGATAAAGCAATTACCGATCTGACGGATTCAATTCACGCCGCGAAAGAATCCGCCACGACCGCCGTTCCCGCGAACGAGTATAGACCCGATATCCCGATTAGAATTAAAAACTTAATCAGGGAAAAAAACCGTGCAGCAAAGGAATGGCAAAAACGTGCCAATCCGATAGCGAGAACGCACAAAAACCGACTCATCGCGGAGATCAAAATGTTGTTAAAAGAACACAGAAATTCTTCTTATAACACATATCTCATGGGTTTGGAAAAAGGAGGCGACCCCTTCTGGACCCTCAGCAAGGCAATCAGACACAAAAAATGCCCCATTCAACCGCTTAACGGAAGGAATGGCCCGGTGTATACAGCCGCGGAAAAAGCAGAAACCTTCGCGGAATCACTCGAGAAACAATTCTCTCCGAATGCATTCGACCCCAACGACCTTGCGCTTAAAAACCGCATAGAAAACATATCCGCTAAATACATTAAAATCACTGAAGAGATCACAACATCTCCATCCGCGACATCTATCGAACCCGCAACCACGGGCGAGATAGAAACTAGAATCAAACTTTTATTGAATCGTAAAGCCCCCGGCAACGATGACATAAAACATAACGAGCTTAAACACCTTCCCGAGAACGGTGTCGAAGCACTCAAATCGATCATAAATGCATGCCTACTCGTCCAACACTTTCCGAACGCATGGAAAGCCGCGGACGTCATTCTCATTCCCAAACCAGGCAAACCACCTGCAATTCCAGAAAATCACAGACCCATCAGCCTACTCCCGACGATGGGTAAGCTTTTGGAACGTGTAATTAAATCCCGACTGGAAGAATTTGTATCGGAAAAAAAACTCATACCGGATGAGCAACACGGCTTCCGAACCAAACATTCCACAAATCACCAATTACTTAGAGTTGTTGAATACATCACCGAAGGCTTTAACCGCCGATGTTTCACTACAGGCCTGTTTCTAGACATAGCCAAAGCCTTCGATAAGGTTTGGCATGAAGGTATGATTGTTAAACTTTCCGAGGCCGGCCTCGAACAACCGATGATTAAACTAATAAACTCATTCATGTCAAACAGAACTTTCCGCGTGAAAGTTAACGGCGAAAAATCGACGACGCGAACGCCAACAGCAGGTGTGCCTCAGGGATCCGCCTTATCACCCCTGTTGTACAACCTTTATACTCATGATATTCCTATTCCAACATACATACCCGGCAGCAATGAAACAATCATTGCACAATACGCCGACGATACAGCTATCCTAGCAAGATCGCTAAATAGAAACAGAGCCACCGCGCTTGTACAAAAGGCAAGCGAGGACATACACGCCTGGTGCGCCGAATGGCGCATTAAGATCCATCCGGAAAAAAGTACTGCAGTGACCTTCAGTCGCAGAACTAACAGACATGATAAGAATATTAAAAGCATTCGGATGCACAACACAAACATCCCGTGGGCCAAAAAGGTTAAATACCTTGGACTCACCTTAGACTCGCGACTTAACTTCAGCAGTCACATAACTGCAAAAAAAAAACAGGCATCAACTATCATGGGCCAACTCTATCCCATGCTAGGACACAATAGTAAACTCGCATTGAAAAGCAAGCTACTACTGTATACCGCGATAACACGACCAATCATGACCTATGCATGCCCAATATGGGCACACGCAGGCATGCATCATATCCAGACACTACAGACAATACAAAACAAGGCGCTTCGCATGATGACAGGTGCTCCCTGGTTCGTGCGAGGCACCACGTTACATAGAGACACTAACACAGCCCCAATTCTCGATCACGTCATGAAGCTGTCGAAGAAATTCTACAGCGACATGACGGACCATCCAAACGACACAATAAAAGCCCTACTCAACGATTACGTTGAGTACCCGCACACTGACATAGCGCGGCCAAGGAAAGTCCTCCTCCTAAAACCGCCCTAGCTCCCCTCCGATCCCACCACTGACATGCCTGGTTGCCGCAATCGCGCGGCCGAAAAGAAGACAGGAAAAGAAAATAAACTTTCTTTTTTATATTATATCACTGTAAATTGTAACCTCCTCTTACCCTTCACTCTCCCTCCCCGCATATATGCGACCTTCCTTTTCCCTCTCCCCCACCCCCTTATCACTCTGTATAAAAAAAGCACAATAGATAAACCCAAAACAAAACAATTCTAAAAAAATAAATAGAATAAAAAACCTGGGTCCACAACATTAAAAAAAAAAAAAAAAAAAACCAAAACCAAAGATGAAAGGGAGTTTGTAGCTAGGCTCCACAGTTCCCCATATAAAAATGAAAAGACACTGATGATGATTACGGCGTTCTAGTTTGTTATTATGTGTTTCAAGTCATAGAAGTATAATTAATACACGATTCTACTTTTCTAATTTATTTTGCCTACCGAGTAGCATTTAATGATTCAGATATGGATAGCTAAATTACTGCGATATTACCTGAATAGAGTATTGTTCTCATTGTATAATCTATATATTAATAGCCGATAAGGTCTGTCTGTAAGGTGTCCTCGACCTCCCAGTCTCCACTTTTTTAAATAAAATAAAATAAAATAATATAAAATAAAATAAAATAAAATAAAATAAAATAAAATAAAATAAAATAAAATAAAATAAAATAAAATAAAATAAAATAAAATAAAATAAAATAAAATAAAATAAAATAAAATAAAATAAAATAAAATAAAATAAAATAAAATAAAATAAAATAAAATAAAATAAAATAAAATAAAATAAAATAAAATAAAATAAAATAAAATAAAATAAAATAAAACAAAATAAAATAAATTAAAATAAAATAAAATAAAATAAAATAAAATAAAATAAATTAAAATAAAATAAAATAAATTAAAATAAAATAAAATAAAATAAAATAAAATAAAATAAAATAAAATAAAATAAAATAAATTGAAATAAATTAAAACAAAATAAAATTAAATTAAATAAAATAAAATAAATTAAAATAAATTAAAATTAAATTAAATTAAATAAAATAAAATAAAATAAAATAAAATAAAATGAATTAAAATGAATTAAAATAAAATAAATTAAACTAAATAAAATCAAACACAATGCAGCAAAAATCTCCCGTTGCTGGGCAACGGGCTTACAGCTAGTATTGTATAATTTATCATGATACATCGGCAGATACTTGTTTTGTCACGTAATAAATAGCAAAACTATTATTTGATGACCCAAATAGAAACGTTTTAATGCCTTCGAAGAATTAATACCAAATAGTAGAAACGGGCTGAATGCATAATAATTATTGACAGTTTTCGATAGATGAACGCTGCACTATTTTTTTTATCGACATTTTGGAAACCAACTCATAAAATACTTGTAGTAAGTTAATAAACAGGCGTTAAACCACAATAATTTTGTCACTAAATCATTTTTTTACATCGCAAAGCATTTTATAAAAAATACTAAGAAAAACATTTGAATACTGTTCGCGGTGAGCGAAACCGGTTCTGATCGTTATAGGAAATTTTGAAGGAAATAGAAAAAAATTGTTAAAAGTGGTTTGAAGAGTATGTATCCGTTTTTTAATCTTGTTATTTCTATTTAAATATTTCTAAAGCAACTATGTATGGAAATTGTATGCACAGCTCGAGAGGTAGCAAAAGAATTGGTGCTGAATGGATAATAACGGAGGCACTGTGAAGTATTAGTCATTAGGGTATTCAATCCCGGAGCCTTTTTCCAATCCCGGGATTTCGGGATTGATTTATTTTGAATCCCGGGATTGAGATTTTCTCACCGAGGAATTTGAAATCTCCGATTTGGTATACTTTTTCCCAGAATCTCACGGAAACTCGTTTTTTTTTTTAGCTCACCGAGGAATTTAAAATCTCCAATTTGCCAATTTCGTGTATATTTCGAGAATTTCCTCAAAAATTTTCAATCCCGGGATCGCGGCCATCTCAATCCCGGCATTTCGGGATCAGAAAATTGAACGGGATCCCGGGATTGGATGCCCTAGTAGTCATGCTGAGCAAATTCTTTCGTATACGAATATCTCACACAAGACATCTCCGCACAGCATTTTTTTCTGTTTATATTCAACATAATATTGTATTAACATAGATATTATTTATCGATGATATTGGAACGCACGAAGAAGGTATTATATAAGGAAAATACGTGAACGGAAGAATTACCGAACCGGTAGTCATATGCTCCGAATAGCGAGCAGATATGACCAGAAGACTATGCTAGAGCAGCGGCAATATTTTTATGACAATTTTATTCGAATGCAGGTACATTTTTAATACGACCATAGGTATTTTTTATAAGATTTTCCAAATATAAGTATGCTGTTAATATTGTTGAATATGTTTGAGGATTTTTTAAATACTATTCTGAGCTGATTTTGTCAATTGCATTAAACGCTCTCATCTTTACAAAACACTACGGTATTTTGAGTAATGAAATATTTATCGACCATGAGCCTTTCATATCCGAAGAGGAAATTCCTAGTGACTAAGCTAATTTTACATAATCAAAACCAACCTGTCATACCTGCTTGAGCTGCATAAAGATCTCAGTATTTTGTAATTATCACATAGTGCAATCATCGCTTTCGAAAAAAATATAATATACGTAGATACACACCACTTGAGATACATAACCTATCTTCGTTTCATAAAATTAAATCTAATTATGTAGGTACATACATTTGAAAGTAAAACGTCACAGTGGCAGATAAAAAAAAAATGTTAATTATTTTTTCTATGTGTATATATTGTTGTTTGCATAATATTTATAAGGTGATCAGAAACTGGTTTTTCCTTGTCGTCAGTAGCATGGCGATAACACGTATCATTATTGTGTTTAATTCACAGTGATAAAAATAGAAACACTAATGAAGACGGCTGACAATGATAAAATCTAGTATTGAAATTTTTCTAGAGTGTAAAAACAATATCAATCTAATTAATAAAACGGTCTCGTAATTTCTTCAAAATGCAAAAATGTACCTTATTTATTGCGTACATACAGGTGTTTTCGTTGAGAAAATAAAAAAAATACCATAAAGTCAACATATAATTATAATGAATTAATAATGCGTTCAGCATCAAACACGACCAAGTCGTGTTTTGCCGATGTACATTATTTTTAGTTCCGTTTATGTTTCAGTTTAAAAATTGTACTACAAGTGTATGAAAATAAATTTTAAACGATGATTTTACTATCGAAAATGGCCGATTCAAATGTATCTTGTTACCATACTGGACAAACCATCGAGAGTAAATTAGATAGCAGGATTTTAATCAGCTGAATGAATCTGGGTTTATCGTGGTTATGAAAGTCATTGAAAAGTAGCGAAAAAAAACGAAAAACTAAAAAATAAAGTGAAACTGATTTGGCCATTTTTAATACTGGACGACTCAATTCTAATTTATTTAAACGTGAAATTTTGATTCCCGTAATCCAAATGACGAAACCATTTTTTTATACATCGTATTATCGAAAACGTATGTTTTAATTCTTACGTGTGCCGAGAACTCGTGGTTGTCACATAATTTGACCACCTTGAACTCATCAATGCATTACAAGTAACGTCATAAACCTGTTTCTTAAATTTGAGATTGTGAATTATGAAAATGTGTATTTACGAACATATCATTTATGAATATTCATTTCTTCAGTTGAATTAGGTTTTCTATTAAAACAAGTCTTTATCTTTTACGATGACGTTTTGTTTTAAAATCTGTAAGTATTGCAGCGGCTAGGTAATAATTTATAGTAAATTTATTGATTGTGTCATAATTATAGTCAATCGTTGGGTGGGCAGATACACATCGCGAATGTATAATATTCCTTCATTATCTTCTATGCTTCCATATTTATTGTGAAGCAATCAAAGTCGACAACTGTGTCGGTTCGGCTTAAGATCTATTTGAACAATTCCATATGATAGTCTTTTGTATAATGCAATGCCATAAATTCCCAAATCAGTAAAATTTTATCAACTTTATTGTTCGGCACCTTCTATTAGGAATTAACATTGTAATCTTTTGGTTTCTATACTAAAAACAATAATAAAATTAATAAAAGTAAATATAACCATACGAATATGGACAGAGCTTTGTGCATATTATATAAAAAACGATTATTTCAAACTAATAAAATATGTTCACCAAAACCTTAATGTAGTCAATAATCTCAAATAACAATTGGCTTAAGACATAAATTTGTCTACATTTACCGTTTACCAAGATTATTTACAAGAATCATCATTTTGATAATATGAAGTTGCCCATGTATCAGTGTAAAACCGGCCCTGATATTAATAAATAATCAAGAATTTGTACAAAAGATTGTTTTTAAGGAAATGAAATTAAAATGGGTAAGATATAAAACTACATAACTGGTCATCGTAATTATTTTTAATTTAGATCCATATTAATTATTTAAATTTTGAGCATATTTCTTAAGCGCGCTAAAGAAGTACCGCGTAAACTGGGGTTTTATAAAGTGTATACGCTAAAAAATCACAAACTATACACATTGAATACATGTAAAGAGATCTATTCGGCTTAGAACTGTTCAGCTCTAATCAATAAGTGTATACCTTAGTGTTTATTAACGTTGTATTGTCAGTTGTGACAAGACTGTAAAATTTTGCGCAGACGTTAACTTTATTAAATAATTGTACTTAAAATGCCTATATCTCAGTCAGTTATTTAAAAATGTGGAATAGATTAGTTTACCATTTAGTCAATGAGCATATTCGCCATTAGATTGATCAATCTTAGAATAAATTCGATAGTGTGTAGTGTAAGTTCAGTTGTCAATACAATTGAGTGATCGATATCGAGTAGGATTATTGACTCGTATTAAATAACGGATAAGACAAGTAATCTGAGTCACCTCGCGTCGTGGACAATGTCGCGGGACACTGCACGCTGACTTGGATGATCGGGTTGCATGTCTGTCAGGTATTTCAAACTGTAATTTATAAATACATAAAACACATACATTGTTCTCTCATATTCAAATTTCAGTTACTGACTGAGTTTCGATAAGTGAATTATCAATCGATAGTGTATGCCATCATTTTGGTTAAATAAGTAAGAATTGAATGTGTTTTAATATCGGTGAACATTGAATATTTAGATTCAATTCGGCGGTAACTTGTAGGACGTTCATTTTTTATATAAACTTTGCTATTCCACATAACATTAGATACGACAGGCGACCGACCATTGTTAATTTTATTTCCTTTGGGATTAACTTTTCTGATACGAGTAACTAATGTGTAATTATTACTTTTATTGTTTGTGGAAAAAAATCAAGAAAAACCTTAACCTCCATTTGGTAATGTTTAAATTAAGAATAAGAAACAAAATTTAGTTTTGTCGTAATTAACCTGACTTTAGTTTGTCTGAAGATGCTTTTAATCGATAGTTTGTCACGCAACCTTTTAAATACGAAAAATTATGAACATTAATGTAGTTTGACATGTTTAATCTAATTAACTATTGTAGTAACGGCTATGAAATTTCTTCAAAACTCTAGATCGAATTTAACGGGTCATAAATTTTCGTTATTATTAATTAGTAAAAATGTTTTTTATACGCATACCAAATTACTGTTAAAAAATTAAAAATAATAGTGAACACAAAAATATAATATTAAAGCATTTAGACTTTTAAAAAAAAATACAATTTCAAGAAAAGCTTAAGTTGAAACGCTAAATTAAAAAAGATTTTAACTATGGCATGTGCGACGTCTGCATAATTGCCATTGACTGTGAGCAAAAGTATTTTGAGCTATTGTCGAGTCCGTATGCCATGAAACCTAACCAAACAACTAACTTATCGTCAATATCACTAATAATTTAATAAACTGCATTGTCTGGGCCCTCGTTAAAATAATAAGCAGCAAGTTTATGATATCTGACCTAACTACGGAATACCTATTACAAAGCCAGTCGTGCGCTGAAAGATGACGTTTCACGGATCGAAGTTTCCCATCGAACCGTGAAAATGTGAATAAACCACTCGTTCATTTTATACATTCACAACAAAGAGAGAAAATTCACGAACAAAACATACCCACAAAAAATATCGCTGTATTTATTATTCACTGATAGAAAAATAATATCGAACATGTTGATAGAGAAACAAATATAGTTTACCGTAGCTCTCACATTTGGATTAGCCGTTTATACAAAGTTTATTTTACATGATAAATCACCCAGATTGCATACTGGTGAAATAGTTATAGGATGTATTTTAAAAACTCTTGTGGACTGTAGTATTTTGAAAATTAACTCTATTGCAATAAATTTGCTAGAAATTAAATACGGAAACGCATACATAAGACAATAATTACATTTGAAAGATTTGAGGTTTTTGTGATAACGTCACTGGTTTTGGGAAGGAAACTCATTATAAATCATGTATCACTGTATCAGTGATTTCTGAAAAATATTTACTTGTAAAATACCTGTAGTATTTATTCTAGGACCATTCAGCGATTTGAAATTCCTATTTAATAAACAGATAATGTTCACATTGTGGAATTTATATTATTAAACATTTTTTTTATATAAATACAACACCTTTCAACCAAGAATTGACTGTTAACACTCTTCCAATTTATTAGTTATTATTGTAAAATATAGAGTTTTATTCAAAGTCAAAAATATTTAAAAATATATCTGTTGTAGAGTGGTAAACGCGTTTGTGCGTTTTCATTAGGTTACGGTGTACACTCTACTGGTTCGAGTCCCCGAATCAAATCCATCTTTTACGATTTATGGATTTGCGTTCAAATACATACAATGTCAGTGATGTTTTCAAAATTACCCATTCATCCAAACCTTGAAATAAGACGTGGCGAGAGCGTTTAGTTAATCAAGATTACTTGACCTTGTTGTGCTGTGTTATGAAATATGACACGTGTTTCGCTTATATGATAAGCATCATCTTATATCTAATTATATATAATATAAATTTATATTAAAAATGAACATCCACAAAGTTAGCGCCGAATACATCGAAAATATTTGTTCAGATGCTTAGTTGTGGATTAACCTATAAACGAATTAGGCGCGCGCTTGGGGCCTTCGAATCGTAGGGGCCACAAAAATAGCTTATACATATATAGCCCATATACATTTTGTTCATATTTTATTTTATTTTTATTATTTTTCATGGAATTTTCTGACGTTTTTATGTTATCTGAAAAACAGGGCCTCCAAATTTTATTGCGCCTAGGGCCTCTCGTGTGCTTAATCCGCCACTGCAGATGCTTTATAAGCAATACATAATATTATTCTATACATTGCAAGCGGTTGTGCCTTAAAAAAATGGTTACATAATATGTTGATACTTTGCTTATAGTATTATGAAAGAAAAAATGCATGTTTGATGAATGCTTGATAAAAATATAATTCTAGGAAAACCCCGTTCTTTGAAAATGTTTCCATTTCGTGACGAATGTAACCTTGACTGAGTTTTAAGAATATCCCACAATTAATTGCAAATTTTCCTTATTCATGCAGTAGATCGAACTGCATTTTAATAAGCGTTCTATGTTTTCACTAGCCATTGTCTTCCAAGTTATATCGTTCTTAGAAATAGAATTTGGTATAACAATAACGTCGTTTGACAGGTTTTTTTTATTTAATTAAATACGCAATTCAATTACTGCACGAATTCTGATTGACTAGAGGCACGTCCTGTTTATTGAAATTCTATCAATCAAGAAAAGAAAGCACGTAGTCGTTCAAGTATGAATTATGAATAGTTACTATAAATAAACGATTTGTTTGATTGAGATTTCATAATATGATAACAAGTAGATACCAATTTGCCAGTGACTTAAATGTTTATTAAATACAGTAACCTATTTATGGAATGTTACAACAAGGAATGCTTTTATTAACTTGAAGGTTTTAAAAATTTTATTCAACTAGATTTTATCAATTACACAAATATTTGTAAGTAAGTCACTTAACAATTTGTCTGACTTACAGATGTCGATGTTGAGCGTTTTACTCACCCTTAAGAGACATTTAACAGTTTTTGAATAATATTCTATCATATATTCCTTAATTATTTTTGATCTTCGACGATCTGGACATTCATAGCTGATTAAATGTTGAAATAGTAACTGTCAAATGAAGCATTGTTAAAAAAATAATAAAGTTAGTATTTATATTATATTATATTCACCTGGCGAAATAAAATTTTGCGAAAAATTATAATTTTACTAAATTCAATATAATTTGTAAGCAAATTGAGATATCTTTACAAAATTCAATTTTATTAGCTTCCAGATACTTCCGGACACATATATGCGCCTATACGCATATATGTGTCCGCCGGCCAGCAACCTTTGTTTTTCAAATACTCAGATACGCGTCCACGGTCGTTAAGCTGTTAATAAAGAGCTTAATTTGTTCAAGATACAAACAATCCAGGGCAATTTCATGATGTTGCTTATATGTATATCATTTAACTGTGGTATGTAAAATAAACTTATTTTTTGCTTGGCATATTGAAAAGTTGTTGAATAATAATTCAAATATCTGGCACGCACGCGTAAAAGGTTCGCCAACACTGCTCTCCTACATTCATCTTACTCGGTTTTGCAGTCAACTGGTCGTATCCCTGAATGAAATTCCCATTCATTGATTTCTCAGCCCATTTTTGGACTAATATTAAAATTTAATAATTTATGTAATATTTTCTTTAATTTTCACTCTTACTATATATCCGGAAAGTTGAGAACTATTGATTAATAATCCTCTACCACCCCATCCTTTAATTCTTACAATTTATGAAAAGGAAGATTCAACGACTGTTGATTATTAAATTTAAGCATATTCTGTCGAAATACTATACGAGACCATATGCTACAATTTCGGAATGAAAATGGTTAAATCAAATAAATTAATAAAATCAAATAAATTCTCATTATCCATAGCTTTCTGAAGACAGTGGTTATAAATTAAAATGAAAAATAAATAATTATCGGAATTTTATCGTCCGGACACCGTGACAATATAAAAAATATATTAAGTCTAATATTTTTATTATTTGATATCTTATTTTCAGTATTTTTTAAACGTAGAAAAATAAACGTCAAACTACGACTGAGCAAACAATTCAGTCATGAAACAAGACGTTCTCCGTTCCTTCCCGTAAAAAACATTCAATCAAAATCATCGAAACAAAAGCGGAAACAATCGTTTAAGAACGTATTTTTAATTTTTTTTGTGAAAAAAATATAACTGTTCGTCACGGTTAAGGTGCGCGCTCGCCTCTGTTTTTAAACGGCCAATTAATTCGTGACGTGACAATTAGCAGCACCAGCAATCCAAAAGGTTTTGCTTCGGCGCTTGACAGCTGTTCAATAATATAATACCGCTTAATTTTTAAACAAACATAATATCATTAAATGGAAACGGAAACGTTTTGTAAAAGTTACCGATTAATTTTAAATAATATTATTTAAAATTAATCGGTCGGAATACTGCCAGAAAACGGTAAGTTATAAATAACTTTTTTTGCTATAATCGACTTTTTCGAATATCATGAATCGTGGCCGTAAATAATATGATAAATAAATGAATAAAATGTTTCCAGCTCAAAAACGTTTAGTCGCTTAATCGTCTTTGGATAGTTTTAGACATAAGATAATACGTACAGATATAAAACATTAAATTATTTATAGGTTTTTGTCAGAAACAACACTGCCAACGAAATCGACTTATATCATATCGTATTATTTCTTAATATCTCGAAATAAATAAATTTAATAATGGTGAGCTTGTTTTTCCAGACAATCATTCTATCTGCATATTAATCATAACTCAAAGCACTTGAACTTGTTTCCACTTTTATTTACCAAGATCAGGACCGGTTTCGCTCATGGCGAGCATTATCGACTGATAATTTGACAGAGTTATTTATACAAAACAAATTTAAATACAAAGGTGTAAAAACAATTAGCATTGAAAATAATTAATTGGCTTAACGTTATCTGGCAATATAACGACGATATATTTTTATTTTTCTCGCATTTAACTAGCTATTTGGAAAACTAGTCGTAAAGGAAGAATGTGATGTCAGAATACCAAACTTAAGTAATTTATTACTTTGTATATTATTTCAATTACACAGTTCAATAAAAGAAGTAATTCAATTTAATATTTGGTGACAGTAGATTGCCGAAAAACGAAATTACGATTAACGAAAAATATGTACTAAATATTTATTATTGAAAATATAATGTGAAGAATTTATTGCATGTACAATATATTTTAAGATTTCGACTGAAGGTGCTTAGTGGAATTTCAATATTAAATTTGAACCGTTCAAACTATGTACATTCTCACAGATTTTGTCACTAACGACACGGGTTTCGCCTTTCGGCATCTTCAGGCATTAAAGTGCACAAGATTATATATATTGTTTATATAAGATTTCTTATATAAACACGATACTTTCATTTACTAAACGTCAGTTCAAGTTCATCCGTGCACTTGAATGCCTGAAGATGCCGAAAGGCGAAACCCGGGTCGTAAGTGACAAAATCTGTGAGAATGTACATAGTTTGAACGATTCAAATTCAATGTATTTATTAAAAAATTCGTCGCGAAAACAATAAGTCGATACATTTTCCGTGTATATTTCAACCTATCATCGATTCTAGCCTCAAGATTACTTGAGGTTATGCGAAAAAATCTGCTTAATTATTGATTCTTCAATAATGAATAGACAAATATGTCATTAAATATCCTATGCAACGGGTTAAAAAAAATAGTTGGTGATAATGGACGTACAAGTTTATATGTCCAGCACAGAAGAGGGGAGCTAGCGGCCTTTTGCCTAATCTGACTTGATCAAAATATTCACTTGATCAAAAAATTATACCAAAGCGTTTGGAAAAAGAGCATAATCAACCCATTATATGTTCGACAGTCGAAGAAAAGGCGGTGTCAACGTTTTCTTTACTGACAGATAAATGAATATGGCTTTTAGAAATGAAAAGGTTCCCCACCCCGGGGTAGCATGTATATATTGTAGATTATTAGTAGAAAACTATATAATTATAGCACAATATTTTCAGTTCTTACAGTTACCTGGTATTTTTACTAACTTTAGGAAACTACTATACAGGAAAACTATGAAAACGGTAAGCAGATTCCTATTTGCTGAATAGGATAGAAGTAGTATTTATTTGAAGATATTTATCAGGTGTTAACGATATTATTCTTGGCATGATTTGAATAAAACCAAAATAGGAAATAACTTCATAAATATATTTGATTGATATTAAAGCAAAAGTGAATTGATTCCATCATAATAAAAAAAAATCCGTCGACGACCAAAGTCGTTTTTCGTATACTATCTACATGTATATAATGAGTATGTCAATATTGTTTATTGTAGAAAAAACTTCCAAAAAATTTGGAGATGCCGGGGATCGAACCCGGGGCCTTTCACATGCAAAGCGAACGCTCTACCACTGAGCTACATCCCCAATGAAAAGGAAGCCGTATTGCGTTTTTTTATTAATGCAGAAATACCCAATAATATGCCAACGTATAATAAAGACGACTCAGCAATGAAAAATGACAAGTCAACATTCTGTTAAGAAAAAAATACAACATATGATTACATAACATATAAATTTATAATACAAATATTTTATGCGAAACAAAATAAAAACAGATTTTTTTACTAATGCATATCTAGAAAAATGATGGGTCAATCATATTTTTTTGAATTCGTATGTATTTTTACAGTAATTCTGATAATAAAACAAAACAATAAAAATCCTTCAAGTCTAAACACATTATCTCAAAACAAGTTGTCTGAGATGTCACATTACTTGTATGTTCGTTAACAAATGATTAATTTATGATTATTTCAATATTTTTATTTTTAATATAAAATCAAGGTGTGACAAATACTTTCTAAAGCTTTTCCAGACTATTAAGTCTATCGTAAGCTTTATATATTTAAAACGTAGTAATCGATTATTTAGACACTTTAACCACAATGAATTAAAAATGTACTGTATTAAATAGTAGCCTAGCCGAAAATTCGGCCAACGGTTTCATTTAATTTATATTTTTAGCACTCGAAATATTTTCCAATTATATGAATTCATTTAAAGTAACTTTGCGTATAAACTGTTCCAAGATATTGTATTTTAATAATAAAACATCAAACAAATCTTCAAAGACATTCGGTACTATTGGCGGCAAAATGGCTTTATTAAAAACAAAATATTTGTATATTTATTACAATGGGGTTATAAAGTAAATGGGCAGCTTAGTGCGGATGCCCTTTGAAATAGTATTAAGGGTCCTGAAAGCAAAAGAAAGAAAAAAATCGGGCAGTAAAAGATTGCCTGCAATTACAGAAGTTAAATTTTACCGTCATATTTAGAGTAATAAAAATAAATAAGTGCGATTGCCGGGGGTTTTTTTTCTAAGCATTTGCCCTAATAAATTTCCATGCTCACTAAAAATAAACGGTACGCATGTCTTCCAAAGATGTTAATATTATTTATCCAGACATCGTTAAACTTTAGAATTTATTATAATATATGACGAAAATTATCAGTTGATAATGCTCGTCGTGAGCGAAACCGGTCCTGATATCTTTAAATAAAAGTGGAAGTAGTTAAAAAAATGTATTTTTAAAAATATAATATTCATTTCAACAGTGAACACCCTAAGAGTGATACATTTGTTTATTATATAAACACAATACACTTATTTACTAAACGACAAGTCCATTCGTGCACACTGCACATGAACGTCTGAAGATGCTAAAAGACGAAATCTTAAATTATATATTCGAATGTTTATTAGAAACTACTGGGGACATTTAGTAGGTATGCGAGGTAACCCCAAACTGAATTCAATTGCAAAATTTGACAGTAGCTATTCAATTTGAAAAAAAAATGTTGATCACTAAAGAAGCACGGTATGGAGATTAGAGTAATCTATTGCAGTTATTTAGGTATGCTTATTTGATAATACACCTAAATCTACAATAATTGTTATTATTTAAAAGATGACAATAGTATCATTTTAAATTTCGGATAACTAAAAATATATATATTTTAATATTTATTTTAAATAGTAGTATAATAAATACTTTCGTCGCAGGCATCTGTTTTCGAAAAATGCGAAAGATGCCTGCGACGAATGCTAGGGGTGAAATGGTCTGACTTTGTCAGGAACACGGAGATAAGAGAACGGACTAACCAGCCTCTTATCACGTCAAAAATAAAGAAACGGAGGTGGACCTGGCTTGGACACGTGTTGAGGATGCCTGAAGAGAGCCTGAACCCTGCCTGTCTCTTCTTCCGGCCGGATGGATTCCGGCGTCGTGGAAGGCCACTGATGACTATCCACAGGATGTACTCATCGGAGTTACGGGACGCTGGGATGACCTGGGAGGAGGCGAGGAGACTGGCTGGAGATAGAGAATTGTGGAGGAGCTTCGTGGTGACCATATGCTCCGTATAGGGAGCGGATATGGATTAAAAAAAAAAAAAAAAAAAATAATAAATACAACCAATGAAATTTATCTCATAGCTTACTACCGTGGTATATAAAGAGATAAATTTTGAATATTACACCTTGAACAAATGTACTATAGTTTTATGCATATTGAATTTTAATTTTGATTTTTTTGTCATCGAATCGTCGAATGTTTGAGAAACCGTAGTGCTGCAGTGAAAGCCTGTAGGCGGACACTTTTCAAGGGTTTATGACCGTCGGACTGTGTCTACGGAGTCATCAACTCATCAGTTTTGGGTTCAGGGGATAGGCGGCCACCATAAACAGTTTAGATGCCTTTATGGTGTGTAATTTAAGCAAAACTTCCATTTATTCTGTGTTTTGAGTAAGGAATGCATTGTCTTCACTCCAAAGCGGCTGCTACAAAGAACAAGCACGCTGAAAATTACTGTCCACCCTGACAGTTTGTCGCCGATTTCGGTAAAACAAAAATGTTGAAATATTCAAATTAAGAATAAGTATTTTAAAACAGTAGATATTCGACAAAAATCATACATTTCAATCCGAAAAGCTTTCAATTGTTTTTAGTTCACCGTTATCGTTTTAGAAAACAGATTTTGATCAAAATTTGTATCGAAATACTCTGCTGAAGTGTTAACACATTAAATATTATTTTGTGTGAAAAATAATATTATAAAATTATTTATTTGCTTCATATAATTTTAATGAAATGCTTCTCTTATTTTTTTTTTCAAACCGATCTTATAATATGATTATAGCAAAGGTGGTCCATGAAAGCATTATTTGTAAATAGGTATAATTATTTGATAGCCAACTGCTTGTGCGTGTGACACGTGTTTTGATTACGTAACATCTTCAGTCGTAAGGCTATTTATCAATAAAAAGAATATTTTATTCTAATTTTAGCAGAATGCATAAATTTTGTTTTTTATTAGCTACTGATTAGAATCAATGTTTACTTTATTAATAAATAACCTTGAAAATAGTACGTCTGAATGTGCTTTTTAAAAAGATGAAACACGTGTCACAATTAGTGGAATAACACGTTTATCAAATTTTATTTTATTTTAAAAATAATTTTCTACAAATTTCGCACCGAATCCACCAAAATTTCAAAATGGTAAAAACATTTTCTTTCTTAACGTCTACTCTTATTTTTGTATATATATACATTTATTTATTTATCGTTTTAATATTTGGGCCTTCGTATTTTTTCTTGATTTATAATAAAAAATAATAACTGTTTCAATAAAATTTTACCCATGTATGCTTTATTTTTATTATTCGTTTTACCTTACTTAATTTTATAAATACATTTATATTATCAAATTAAAATATGTTAAATTTTCCGCATAAATCTGATACATATTCTGTTATTTGCAAACAAATCGTGAATGATTGTTTTTCTTTGAATTCAACTCATTTCCCGTTGACGAACTATCGGTATCTGCTTTGATAGAAACAACATATTGACGACTACAGCGCATCGTTACGCGCAATAAAGTATTATTTAAAAATGTTTTATTGAAGTTTGTTCATGGACAGGTCGCCGATGGGCAATAACCATAAACCCAGTAAGCGCTGACAATTTGCAATATTAACTATTGTGTCTAAGTGCTTTTACTCCAGCTAAACTTTCTCCCGATATGTTGTCAGCATCCATGGCCGTAAAAGATAGTAAAATACCAATATATTATTTAAATGGCGATTTTAAAATTTAAGCACCAGCATCCGCAACATATTGTAATCTGCTAAACCTTAGATTCATCGCTAAAAATGTTTTTCTGAGTTTCTATTGATGATTCCCACCATGAAATCGGTTCGCGCGTCACATTATAAGAGATATCATTTTTTTTAAATGTATAACCACCATTAATCGTAAATTAAAACGAGTAGTCTAGGTTGCCATATGTATGTTCATATATTATCTAAAAATACTGGTTATTTAACAGCAAACACTATTTCCTTTTTTATTTGACAAACTTTTTTGTATCATACCGAAAATCAGATCTCTTTTGTGATGCTTTCTATTATAATGAATGAGAAGTTACTAAAGAAGATTACATAATTATGAATCTTCTGGCTGCTAAATGCTATACTTATCATGCTTTAAAGCAGGGCTTTGGAGCCGTGTAAAATAAAGACGACTCCGACTACAAGGAAATTTTTCAATAATTTCATTTTAACTTATATATTATATATACCATCAGATCATCTTTAGTCAGCCAAGCATGAAATGTCAACACTTTGGACTATTTTGTTTGAATACACATCATAAATATATTTTTCAAAAAAAAATTGAACCGCTCATTTTTCACGACTCCGACTCCAGTCAAAACACTGCGACTCCGCGACTCCGACTCCGATTCCACAGCTCTGCTCTAAAGACTTAATTTATTCAAATAAATTCCATAATAGGAAAGTGCCAAAGAATTTTGTTTTACTAAGAAAAACGTTTTGTGAGGAATTCAGAGATAAGGGAGCGTACAAGACAGCGTCCCGTCACGTCAGTGGTTATGGAGAGACGTTGGAACTGGCTGGGTCACGTGCTGCGGATGCCTCCGGAAAGCCTCAATCCTGCCTGCCTCTTCTTTCGACCGGTGGGATTCCGGCGTCCTGGATGTCCGTCGGGTACTATCCATAGGATGTACTCGGCGGAACTGAGGGATGCTGGCATGTCATGGGAGGAAGCAAAGCTATTGGCGGGAGACAGGGAAACATGGAGGTGCCGCGTGGCGGCCATATGCTCCACATAGGGAGCGAACATGGCCAAAGAAGAAGAAAAACGTGAAAAATTAAGTTAAGACTTTTAATGACATACAGAAAATGTTTTATAAAAAAGTTAGTAATAAATTAGAGAGCTTTCAAAAGCATAAAATGTCGTATAATTTTGCTTCAATCATGTCTTGTTTTGTTCTGTTAAGCCGAATTAAGCATAATTTCAATATTCCATTCATAAAGATGTATAATTTTTCATTTATACAAATGAGAAATCTAGCTTGAAAAATTCATCAAAATACGGAATAAAGAAGTATACTCTACTTGTACTACAAAAATAGTTTCGCTGTAAGTAAAAATTGTGAATGTGTATGTCTACCTGGTATCTAAACAGCTTCAGGATATTATATTTAGCACCCTACACAGAAAACTCGGGAAGTGTGCATTGACAGGTAGATTATCCATGTGACATAAGATCTATTGTGAACAATTCAGCTTTTATTTGTTAAGATTCAATTCACAACTATGCTTTTTTGTCAGTGCCGTTTATTTGTGTACAAGGTTACAAGTATTATAGTAAGTTGACGTTTTTATTTCCCATATAGATATCATGTCGATCATTGAAAATCAAAAGGGCGTAAAGTACAATGCTCAACTGTCGGCAGAATGAAAATATTGTTTTCTGTCACATTTTTTAATCTGGATGTGTTTCACAGCCTTTTTATAATGTGTGCTTTTTCGCTATGATATTTTTGTAGTTATAAAAAGAAACGTTAATTATTTTTCTTCTCGAATATATATTTTAGTGTTGGTAATTCAATTGCCCAGTCTTGTGACTCGCCAACACATTTTTGGTGCCACATATTATTAATGGATGAACTTCCAAAAACGGTTTCCAATGGATATAAATTTATGTCTTGGAGACTTAACTTAATGATCAAACTTAAAAATCTGGACATAAATCGTTTGGAGAATGCAAATGAGTAGGTTACCACTACGAAAAATATATTTTTTTGGACCTTGGAACCTGCTTTCGGACATTTTTAGATCCATGAAAAATATAGCGATGACCTTTTCCTCAAAATGTTTCCCTCCATATATTTTTTGTGACTTTATTCTCGGTTTTAAATAAAAATAATATAAGGAGCCAACAGACAGATGAAAGTAATAGCGTTTAATATACAATTAAATTTGATAACCTAGTTTTTCCATTTATTATGTTACAAATAGTATTCTGACACGTGTTTCGCCTGTTTGAGAAACATCATGAGACAGAACATCGCAATTCTTACGAATAAACAGATCAACGGCTTTATAACAATTATTAGTTGTTAAATAAAATACCAACCTGTAATTGAAAATTTAGCAATAGCAATTCAGGATCAACAAGTGCGTAATTGTTTATTTTTTAGGAATATGTACATATTTTATCAAAAACAATACTCTTTTGTTAACGCTGCAGATATCACAAAATTGAGGATATTTCTAAATATGACGACACCCGAGATAAGCAATGTTTTTTTCAGAATTTCGGCTCACCCATCTAAACAGGCTTAGCATCACTGCTATAGTGATTATCTCATCTTATTTATTTTTAAGCCATGTCCGCTCCCAATGTGGAACATATGGACTCCTAATGGAGTTTATCTCAACAGAAGTCTTTCTACAAGAACTGCTTGTTACTCAGTTGCTCAACCTCTCTTTTTCCAAAGAGAGTAGGGATAGAAGGATAGGGCTACGACAAGACTAGTGATAAGCTAATCGCTCTCGATAGGCCCGTACATAGGATAGGATGGGTGGGAGGGGGAAATTTAAGACATCACATACATCCATGCCTTCGGACAGAAATTCATAAATCGATTGAAAAATCAATTTATGAAGCTGCCCGTACTGGGATTCGAACCCGTGACCTCCGTAGCGGTAGCCAACGACGTTGACCACTCGACCACACAGGTGGTATCTCATCTTACACTTATACATAATCATGCTTTTGCTTTTTAATAATTTTATAAGCTCCGTCAATAAATCCAAGAAATAACATGAGGAGCAAACATTCAAAAAGTGATTTGTCACACAAATACAAAGCTTGGGATATGATGATTTAAGTGTTGCAAAAGTGACAGTTTGTTTGAATGTGTCAACTTTATGATTTAATTTATATATGAAAAAAAACCTTTTTGAACACTAATTTTGATTTCCATTCATAAGTTTTGTTATGGACTGTCAGAATTGATATAAAACGGCATTTTTCAAAAATTGTGACACATCACTTTTTGATATGAAAGATAGAAAAAGTCGATACGAGTACAATTTTATCGTCAGTGTTAGTTTAACAATTAACGGTGAATAATAATGTCCTGAAGGAAAGGTATTTAATTGCGCGTTAAGAGCGTGTATTTGTCTCCGAGGATTACGCATGTCATCTCCTTTATGGGACATCAAAAACTATAATCATTTCATTTTACACGACAGCAAAAACTGGTCAAACAAGTAGTGGATGACAAAGCGTAAATGTTCCTACAGTAAAAATTTAAACTGCTACACAGAGTATTGAAAGTATCGTATTGAAAGATTTTTTAAAAATAAATACTCTTATTGTATTTTATATATCTAACTAACTCAGTCATGAGATGGTGATTAGAGGTAGGTAGAATCTGATAACCTTAATTTTTTTAACGTAAATCAGATAATATTTACACGAACAATATAATATACCGTATACGTGTGCCAAAATAAACATAGTGTAGATTCCCTTGCATGCACAGCGGTGGGCTGCCAATACGGTAAAAAGGGGCTCGCTAAATCTTATAGCAATTCGTGATGTTCTGCAGAAGGTGTGATTTTTTTTATTACTCATCTGGAATTATACGCAATAATTATTGAAGATATCGAATGCTGCTTTATTCACTTATGTTTTGTTATAGTACGCAGTATATCGTTTTTTGTTCAATAGCAATAACTGAAAAATGTACGTCAGAAATTTCAAATTTTCATTACAACTTTCTTAATTTAAATACATTGCATATTTACAGATTATATAACGCGAATATCTGAGAATAATGATTACCTTATTTTAACAAAGGGCTCGCCGGCCTGAGTAATATTTAACAAGCCCCTGCGAGCCCCCCCCCCCCCTCCCGGCCCAACCCTGCATATGCATGTATAATAATACTTGCGAATTATTTGGTCAGTTTTCTTCGATGAAGACTATCACTTTATAGTTACCCTGTATATCCAAAAATATGTTCAAACGGTTTACTTTGCTGCCTGTTAGTCGTTAATAAATCAAGCTATTGTTTGATGAAGGGCATTTAGCGCGTTATTTCCATATTTGTTTAATGTTCGCGCACAATGGCGGCAAAGGGTCTAATTAATTGATTGAACGACGTTCGTATTGTTTGAAAAAGGTATGCAAAGTTTGACCTGGTTGTAAAAAGCGAGAGAAATTCTGTGTGTTAGTTCCGCGACCCCGCGAGGGTCACGGCTTGCAGAGTTGACTCCATGTCACAGGGCAGCATCCAGACTTAATCAATGTTGAATTATACATGACTATTTTATACTCGCTCAGTTGAAAAATCACAAAATATGTCAAAAATCGACATGTGTCATTTTATCAAACCGATATTTTTCAAGTATTGCATTGCAAAAATGCAACTATTTATGTAGATAATGTTCCATTTTGATTTCGATATGTATACGATTATAATTGATCGAGCATACGGAATCAGGTAGAGTGAAATTTGATCAGAAATGTTATTACTTTAATATATTATGTTATGATGTCATTTTTGTAGCGTCAATAACTATCTAAAAATTCAATGTAAGATGAATGTGCTTTTATTTTATATTTTTGCCGTGGATAACCTGGGATAAGTTTTCCCTTAATTTAATCTGAAGATAGACTTCACGAAAGGTATCAAAAACAACTGGCTTCCTGTAGGGTCACTAATAAAATAACTATCCCTATGATGCGCTCGACTGAGTTATATGATCCTGGAATGTCCTAGGAGGAATCAAAGTAACTAAAGATAGGAAATCCTCGAGACGCTGCGTGCTAAGTAATTTCAAAATATTTAATGCACTAAGGGAGTATTTGGTTTAACAATAACAGGTATGAAATGAAAATATGAATTTTATTTTATTCGATTTAATCTTAAGTTTGCATTACATATTGAGAAAATTTAAGTAATACCATAGAAAGAAAAGTGATTTCGTATTAATTTTTGTTTTGATATTAAAATTTTAATAATTAAAATAAATAAGCATAATGTTTACTTCTTGCCGATGCCGAAAGGCGAAACCCGGGTCGTTAGTGACAAAATCTGTGAGAATGTACATAGTTTGAACAAGTCAAATTTAATATTGAAATTCCACCAAGCACCTTCAGTCGAAATCTTAAATTTACTTCTTTCGTTTGATCACGAAATTTGAGTTTTATTAAAACCTAAAGATATAATAAAAAAAAAATATTTTACAGTTGAAAATCTATTCCCTGATTCCGTCCCTAGATGACACATTAGTCTTAGGTAGGACTGTAACTAAAAACTAAAACATTTCATTTATTGTTTTCATTTTTTTACATTTATATTATTATCGCAGGGAGCCTTCGGTCAAATTGTTTCAGTGAGTAATGGTCGCAGCGGGGAGGGCACGCCCTTTTAGTCCCCAAAAATGCCCCCTCGCGCCCTTTTCAAAGGGATACATCTGTTCCCAGGGATGAGATGCTGCGAATATAATATGAATCAAAGATTGTAAATTACACGGTAACTAGTTTATTCCATTATTAATAAAAGTTATTTCACATCTTCTGACAACTGTTTGTAGTAAAGTTATCCAAAGATACCTTTTTGTGATAAATGTTTATAAAATACTTTTTATGAATTACTTACAACAGCAGTTTCATTATCATTAGAAATAGATATTATTAAGAGTAATAAAAAACTTCGTATTCATATTTTAGCAATTTTCACCATTAGTCACTAATTATCTTAGTGATTTACAAATCTGATGTGTCTCTCATTTTAACTACAATCTTCATGCAAATATGTATGAATTGTAATAAAATAAAAAAACACATTATCTGTTTCTGCAATATGTATGTAGAATATTATTTCTGGCGATGGTGTGATGCCGAAATAGCTATCAACAATACTCGGTTATATTTTCATTCTGGAAATACGATGCATGATAAAAAAAAACCGCTTTAAAAAAACGCAGGTTCTAGAAATCAAGCTAATGCCAATACAATCTAAAACAAATTGCGTGAAAGCTTTTAAGCAATGTTTGCTGTTTATTTGCAGCATAATTATGTGTAATTTTAAAAAAATATTATACATAAGGCTACAAGACCACAGTCAAAAAGTACATCCATACGTTTCTTGTCACTTTTTTCATGCCCGTCGTTAAACGTAGAATTTATCGACAAATTGTACATAGTTGTAATTGTGTGTCGCAAATATTGTCAATTTTAAATATGTCACAAAAGTTTTGTTGTGAATTTAAAAAGCTACAAATCACATCACGCCAATATGCTACGTGAGCTTTTGTTGTCTGGAAGGGTTGTAGTCTGCAGGGGCTAATTGAATAAACCGATAGCAACGGGAGTGAAAGTAGACAACGCCCTTAAAACTGCCCTATAGATGGACTGTCAACGGGCAAAACATATTTATTTTTTAGAAAATTAAACCTTTAATATTTTAGATCATCTGGGTCTGTAAAAAAAATTCGACTCCAACTCCCGACAAAACCGCCGACTCCAACTCCACAGCCCTGGTCGTGGGTTACGGACAGACATATAGATACTAATTAATTATTTACATTAGTTAATCACAATGGTGATTCGCCTATCGTTTATTGAAATTTACTAAACAATTAGATGTTTCTCAATGAAGCGAAACAAGTGTCGCATTTTGTAACACTGTAATAACAATTTTATCAAATTTAATTTTATATTTAGCTGCCAAGTTCACCCGTGCATTGAATTTAAGTTTATGTTGAAATAGTTAGATACTGTCTAGTATGCTGCAAAAAACACATCGATTTCCTTCTAGTGTTAAATATTCTGAAAAATATCCGTAAAGAATACTGCATAAAATTTCATCGCGAATAAAAACAAGTACGAATATTTCATTTATCATGTAAATTACATATTGGCTTTGTTATTTTCATTTCCACCTGTACCGCCTACATATTCAGCAAAGCCAAACTACTTTATCAGTTTTATTGTAGCATAGGGCAAAAAAATAATATCGGGGATACTATTGAATTGTGACATTTTCATTTAACACGTTCGCCACCCTTCTGCGAGGTTGACAATGCGCTGAAACGGGCACCCCGCTGTCTTTTTTGTTGCAAATTAAGGGGTGAAAACGCCTTTGTGACGTCATAAGTCCAATTTAATTCGCGACTAGCGTATCGTCGTAGACAAGTACTTATCCGAAGCTTTGACATTTTGCCCTTACACATTTATTTCATGTTATGTTTAATTGAATAGATTTTTTATTTATAAGAATGGAATGTTTTTTATCGAAAGAAAATTGTTTAACACGGTTAAGAATGTATTTTACTGTTTCTTAATTTATTCTTTATTTGTTTGTATGCTATTTTTTTACCCACGAACTATTAGATAATGTATGGAACAAATATATTTTATTTTAATCATCGTTGAATGACAATACTATTTACCGTTTTGTCTTATAAACAACTGAGTCAGAAATAATATACCTTCAACTGAAACAGTATTATCACGTTAAAAAATCAAACAAGACGGTTTTTTATTTTCTTGTCTTACCATCATTATTCATAAGAAACTAGTCTTTTGCTATCATTTTTTATCAGTTGAAAATTTGCACTAGCTAAGTGAAATCAGACATGTTTTTTTTAATACAAAAATGTGGACTTTTTATTACGTAAAATGATTATTAGGATTATTGTATCAAGTGGAAAATTAAGATAATTTTATTTACTGCTTCTTTGTAGCAATTGAAACGAATCATTGAATAATTAGTTCACGAAATCATGTCCTTGTAGAATCTTATCCACTTTCTTGCTATTTTGATGTAATTAGAATACCATGTAAGCAGGAGTTTAATTTAGATATCTGGATCCCATAAAAAATATTATCAATCGATTGAATATTTAATTTATTGATTGGCTAACTGTGAGCGGGGTCAACGGTTGTCCATACTTATATTATACAAATTTCATATTATTTGACAGCTTATTTTTCACTTAGTTCTTGAAATTGGACACTATTTGAAATCTTACGCTCCATTTATCATAGCACGTTTAATACGAATAAGTGGAAATACCATAATGATTAATGGGAAGATAAATATCGTCACTTCAAAGGCCATTTCCAGTAGTCTTGTTATTTTTGTAAGAATTCGACTCTATGGGCAAAACGACATTAAAATGTCAAGAAGTAAAGCGTAACAAATCAGTCGAATACTCCAACTCAATGGTATAATGTGTTAGGGGGTGATAGGGAGACGGGGGTAGGACAGGGCATGGGGTGAGTTTGGAAATTGGAAGCAGCGAATGTCGCACAATCGTACCCCGCTGAGACACAAAGAATTCTTTTTTGGCTGTACGATGCTGTCAATCTATATTTCAGATATTTCTAAGGCAGCATCAGAGGTCTAAAACATTTTAATCAAACAAAGTAAAATTAAAGACTAAGTTTTTTTGTATAAAAAAAAACTATGAGTATAGTTTAACTGATGAAGTAAAACTATCATTTTGTTTCTTTCCTATTATGGAGAGCTTAAAATGTAATGAGTACAAATGTGTATTTTATTTTTTGAATATATCAATCTAACCTCTGTTAAAACGTTCATAAAATAGTGGGTTTTTTATATTTCCGTATTTTATTTGCATTGTTTTTTATACATTCAATTGAATATATTAATAAAATGCACAAAGGTACGTATACTTTGTTTTTCAAAATTTAATATTAAAATTACAATTTTTTTATGTGTATCTTAATAAAAATGGCACGGGTCACGAATATTAAAAAATCTGGCTCGCCGATCAAGTCCTTTTTGCCGTCTCTGTTTTATTAGTGTTATATACATATATATGTTCTACGTATAATGTTGTCGGGTCTGTAGTGCAGTGGTCAATGTCGTTGGCTAATGTGATGAATCTCACGAATCTCACAAGTGACTTGAATCGCAGTATAAACAGCAATTTTTCGATCGATTTCTGTTCGTAGACATGGGTGTTTGTGACGTTCCAAAACTCTCAAATTTACAATCCAAAAAGACGAGGCGTAGCGATAAGTTAACCACCTGTCATGTCTTAGCCACATTCGTACTATCCATACTCTCAGTGGCGGATTATCCTATAAAGAGACAAGGCGCGCGCTTGGGGCTTACGAATTTTAGAGGCCTCAAAAATAGTTTATATAATATTATCCATTCACTTTTGGTTCAGATTTTATTATATTTTTCCAATTTTAATTTTAATTTTCAGACATTTTTATGTCATCCGTTATTCATGGCTTCCAGATTTTATTGCGCCTAGGACCTCTCATGTGCTAAATCCCTTACTGCCTACTCTCTTTGATAACAATAATGGCTCAGAAACGGAATATGAAGCAATTCTCGTAGAAAAAAAAATATATACCTCCAATCAGAAGCTATTAGAACCCCATTGAGATCGGACATGGATTGAAAAAAAACGTAATGTCTGATGATAATAATGTGAAAGATTATAAGCTTCGACGCGACACAATTTAATTATACTCTCTGATTAAAAATATTTCAAATACATTGTAATTTTCTTAGGGAACCAGATAATCAAGAATAACCCAACTGAATCAATCAATTGGTGACCACTGGCTTGAAAATTCTGAATCCTGAGTTATCTGGAATTGTTTTGTGCAAACGTGTTCCAATATAATGAAGCCTGCCGACTGACTCCTGTCAAGAGAACAAAGTGTCCTTCTTAGTACAATAATAATTCACACAAAAGATAATATCCTTGCAAAGTGCTGCTCACTTAATCTATAACGCTTCCTTTACCTATTGCTTAATGACTTTGGCCTAATTTATTTTGAATGTTTTTCTTAGAAACGGACCGTTAGTGGTGCATATTTATTATGTATACACTGCACTGGTGCGGACACTGTATAATGTACACTTATTTTAGTGATCAATTGAAGTATTTTTTTATGATTGTTCTTTAAATCTAATTTTCTTTCATATTTCGCAAATAAAATTATAAAATATCAAGAATTTAGTTGTATACACCATAGTTTACTTCACTATGTTTTTGCGATATCTAGATAAACAAATAATTTAGGAAAATGTTAACTGGCGAGAACTTACAGTCTACAGCAGTGGGAATATCTAAATAGTTGAATATTTGAAATTAAAGAAGATAACTGAGTAAATATAGTGGGACTGCATTCATATTATCGAAAACATTGTCTACAATTTTTTTAAATTATGTATCAATCAACCCAAATTGTTACAATTGTTTAACAAAATGATTCGTTTGGTATATTTATTTAACGTATTCTACTCAAAATTCAAAAATTTAAAACAAAATATTGTAAAGAGTAAAAGCACAAAGAATCGTATTTTTCACTATTCTGCGTCGAGAGAAATTTATATTTTGACTTATGAACTCGTATTTTGGGAAGAGAAGAACGTAATAAGATAAAAATGGTTAGGTTTTTTTTGATTATCAGGAAAAACGTTCTAAAGTTTCATAGCTGTTCACACAAATGTTAAATTTTGTTTAATATTTATGGTAATAATGCATGTATGAACGAATGCTTTTTTAAAATGAGATATCCATATCATTCATTATAAACCTTTTTGAAATATGTGGCCTGCATTGGCTCCATTACAATATAATATATTATTCTTCGCCAGATCTTACAGTGCAGTAGCGAGTTCTTTTCATACAGTTTTCTTCTTCTTTTCGTTTATGGCTACATTATAATAATGGTTTATTGTGTGGCTTTGTATGAACAGCATAATAAAGGTTTCATCAAAGAATCTGTAACAAGGAACAAGAACAAAATGTAATAACCCGTTCACGGTCAATGCTGTTTCGGCTGAGCGCTTTACGTGCATTCGAAAGTTACACTTCATTGGTTTCTATTGGGTCTTGCGTTGCGGTTTTCGATACAGCCAACATGATTTTAAAGCGTCCATGTTAGGCTTCTACCCACAAAATGCAATAAAAATTACTTACAAACATGGTATTTTTTTCTGATTGAAACTGTTGAAACTGATTTCTGAAAGAACATCGTTTTGATTATAGCGAAAAGGTATCACAATATTCATATCTTGAATTTAAGTAATTTAAGATTTCGACTGAAGGTGCTTGGTAGAATTTCAATAGTAAATTTCAGGGCTGTAGAATCGGAGTTGGAGTCGCGGTATTTTGGCCGGGGTCGGAGTCGGAGTCGTGAAAAATGAACGGCTCGATTTTGTTTTAAAAAATATATTTAATGAAGTGTATTCAAATAAAATAAGCCTTGAAATTTCATGCTTGGCTGACTAAAGATGATCTGATGGAATACATATATATATGTTAAAATGAAATTATTGAAAAATCTCCTCGGAGTTGGAGTCGTTAATTATTTTAAAGCTGGAGTCGGAGTCGTCTTTTTTTTACACGACTCTAAAGCCCTGGTAAATTTGAATCATTCAAATTATGTACATTCACACAAGTTTTGTCAAGTGCACGGATGAACTTTAACTGACGTTTAGTGACTACTAAACGTCAAAACTTGTGTGAATATACATAATTTAAACGATTCAAATTCATATCTTTGTTCATATTTATAATTTGTTTGATTAATTGTAATTAATTGAACAATTTTTATGTTTGTTCAATTTTTATTCGAATAACATAATTCTTTTTTTTACACTTTACATAAATCACTTATCTTATAATAAAAATGAATACAACGTGAGTTTCAAGAGGTCTCTACTAAGTCTTGACGACTGTTCGATTTGAACGTTGATTTTAACAAGTTTGAAGGAATCAAATGTATCTATTTGTCAGTTGAAAAGTTATTGTTGCATTGAAATTATAGATTGTAATCAAATAGAACAAACTTTAATTATTTTATGTCAGGGGCAAACAACATATCACAGTGGTTGATTTGGCGTATCCATAACAGTAGTACAAGACAACATTTTTTTTAAATAATAAATTTATGTTACATTCAATTTACACGATACGTTAAAAAACAATAGTCAGTAAATAAAAATGGTAAATAGTTTTCTATAATTACCGAATATAGTAATATTCACCACACATCTCTTAAGATTAGTGAAATATTTCAAAACATGTTGTTGTCTTTTTAATGCTCTTTTGTCTTCAAACCTCAAAAACAAAATAAACACGAGTATCCGTCGAACGGAATGTTCTCATAGTGATTATTGATAACATATAGTAAAAAAGCGACGAAATAAATATGGATGGTTAAAAAACGAGAAAGAATTAAAATATTTACAAATATGCAGATTTTTAAAAAATATTGTTATATTGCAGAAATAAATAAATCAAAACTCATCAATCTGTCACTTGAATTTATTCTTATAATTTATCCAATATTTTTACAAATTTTAGTTCCGTTTGAACAACTAATTGTCTACCTACAATAAAATTTGATTATGAAATTTATTATATGATTTAGTTAGGTTCATAGTTTAGATATGGACCGTGTCGGATTCGTGGTTTGCAATTGCTGGCTTCCGTAACGGACTTCACGGGTTCAAATCCCATTGAGAAAGAAACTTTTACAATATATTTATCGATATCTGTTCGAAAGCATTGGTGTTTGTGATGTCTAAAAACTCCATTCGACTCTTCCAATCCTAAAATAACCGGGCGTAGCGATAGCGATTAGTTAAGCAACAAGCAGTTCTCTTAGAAAAACTTATTTTGAGATACCTTCATAACACCCGATAATCGATGTAAAAATCTAATGTTGTTTTCGCTAAATTACACAAAAAAAAAAAATATTCGTAGATCCAAGACCTAGACAATTAACCCCAATAGCACATTTTGCTAAATGTATTGAAAAAATAATGGGATGTGGCTGTGTCATGGACACGGCCGTGTGTTGTTCGTGAATACGTCTCGGTGATATTACGCCACATTTTTACGTTCCCGGCACTGCTTGACTCGGTCATATGGTATTTAATGGTACCATTCGCTTGCTCTTGAGAAGCTCTTTCCAACCGTATACGATCTCTGTATTTCGATTTGGCTTTTTGACGCGCATACATATTTTTGATATATTTTTCTATATTTTAACACCTAATTATAGTCACAGTCGCAATATTACACTAATATTTTATCTATAATCGATAGATTTTGTCAAGAGCTAACGATTGAAACTTGAACGAATATCGTTACTTCTTCGAGTCAAAAGTAATAGTAAATAGAAATCTCGATACGCAGCAAAATTACCTCAAAATGGCGGCGCTTTCCTCTTCGCCCCACGCGATGTATCACAGTCCTTACATAGGCAATAAATTCTTTGATTCTTTAGCTATCCAGTGGTGAAATTGACTTTTGGATAGCGATGATAGATATAAAGTTGCAATAACAAACTCTATCCCCCGATTTTGTTATCATTCGTTCTTTTGGATCGCCTCCCTATGGAAGCAATTTTAAAAACGTATTCACGTCAAAAAGTTTCCATTAGGTATTGTCTCCATGGAAGATATAAAATTTTGCATACATTTATTATCAGTGAGTTAAAATAACGTTATCACATTGGGCAGTTGTATCGTATAAAAATAACATTGTTTGCACACGAATTCCCGTACACATTCCAGGGAAGGCGATAAGGTAGCTCTCTCACGGTTTTTATCAGCAAGTGGGAAGCTGGGAACGTCCGGCAAACTGACTGGCCCATACTTTATGCTTACAAAGGGCGCCTCGTTGATTATAACTTTTAAAAATCTGCTAAACATATGGAGTTATTTTGCTTAGCGTGATTTGTGGCATGTTGCGCCGTCTTGTTGAAACCACAATTTTTTCACATTAATTATCAAAATATACTATCAACATTTAGCCTTGTTTTCTTCATATAAAACTCATATTTGGCGAACAACTGCAGCCAACTTATCATATGAAGTCTACGTAGTCGGCTGATTGTTTGTTGCCGGCAGCGGAATCTAAAATTTTGACTATAATGCTATGCAATTGGGGAACGAAAATTTCAGTAATCATGGATCTATCAGGGCTTTCCGTTGAATGTAACGTTCTGGTCAGCATCATCTTTAAAGAAACAAAATCGCACAATTCAAAAGCGTTGTTCTAGTTCAAGTATGTTTATATTGAAATGAAAAATCAAACTAAGCTCAAATCAGCTGTCAGCTGTCAAATTGGTGACTATCTCCATTTTCAAGTGTTTATTCGAACTCTTAGCCACGCAAACTAAGTAGAATGAAATTCCAAGAATGTATAACAATATTTAACTTTTTTTTTTTAGTCTATGTCCGCTTCCAATGTAGAGCATATGGCCTCCTTATGAGAACTGTTTGTTACTCAATCGCTCAACCTCACTTTTCTCAAAGTGAGTAGTAGGGAAAGAAGGATAAGGCTAGAACAGGACTAGTGGTTGGCTAATCGCTATTACTATACCCAATTATTAAAGGATCAGAAGGATGGGAGGAGAAGAAATGATGTGAATTGACATCACAAACACCCAGTCTTCGATCACAACTTTGAATTGAATAATTCTCAAATTCACTGTGATCTGGCCGGGAATCGAATCTAGATCTGCGTGATCGGTAGAGCAAGCTCTAACCAACCGGGCTACAGCAGGCGACTTACCAATGTTTAATATACCTTTTAACTAAATATCCACCTCAAAATTTAGGTATATAAGTGTATTTTATTTAAATTTATATTGTATAAATCTACGCTACTGAATTACATATTTATTTGGCGCGATATGGCAATGAAACCAAGCAGTAAGTAGGTACACCTCAAGGGCGTGGGAACGATTCACTTGCCAGTGTAATCGACAATTAGCTGCTACTGGACGATGTTAACTTATCATCGACAATGATAGCGAATTTACACGCAATGGGGCTATCTTCACATGGTTTTGTAACGGTGGCCAGACCTGGTACGGATACAGCACTTATCAGCAGCCTATCACTAGACATCATTGCAATCCTTGGACGAGTCTCTCTTCTTCTTGTATACTATATTTGCTCTACGGGTGGAAAAAAAGGATCACTAGAATTCGATGATTAAAGCGTAGTGAAAATGTTGTGTATAAAAAACCGTATCTGTCAAATATACACATATACACTCACATATTTACTCTAATATTTCTGCATTTTTCAGCTTCATATTGAAACTCATTATACAGAAAAAAATGATATCTGATTGTCGTATAAAAAATAAGGTTGCTAAAAAAGTAGATCACTTAAAATTATAGAAGACATCAACATTCCTGTAAATACATTTCATAACCGAATTTGATTCACATATCGACTGTGGAAAGGAAAAAGGACGTGACCCACACATAGCAAATTTTACAGGAGGCCCAAAAAAACTTTTGTTACAGTCTTTTTTTTTTGGTTTCAATTTTCACAAGCTCATCTTTTTTCAAACTTAAAAGCTAAATTTAGGATACTTATTCTACATTTGCAGCTTATATCCTTTTGATAGAACGTGTTTCAAGTTGTATAAATTGTGACTATCGAAAACTGTGGGCTACGTCCTTTTCCTTTCCACAGTCGATATGTATGTATTTAATAGTTTTAAGTTATATATATAGTTAGTTTTTTTGTTACCAAAATAGCGATAATCGGAATCGATTTCATGTTCATTATGTTCAAATTATGAAGAAAAAATATGACCGATCATGTGTTTTCAGGAAATACAGATAGCGAGTTAAACTCTATCTTTCAGAATTTATAATTCAAAACAGACTTAACGCTCTCCACCAGTATAGCAACGACGTATTGTTCTTGATTCATTGTCAACGAATATTTCACTTATAAATAAAGGATCTATAAAATACGTGAACAGGTAAAATGATCCTTTGCTATAGGAGTATTGGCATCACTCTGTTAGTTATCCGCTCTATTGAACCAATATTTGGAAATAAAAAAGAGACGATGAAAAAGCAGCAAACCTCTCAGTCTCAGTCAGGTGTTTTTACAATACTTTTAGGCTGGGCTGCTGATTAAATTATTTGTCACAATAATACGGATGAATAATACAGATGAAAGATACGCCCAGTCAGACTATATAAACATTATTAATAAATTATATTATATATAAAACTTGAATCGTTCAAGTTATGATGCATTCCTTTTATAGATTCAACCATAAAATAATACTAGATAAGAATTCATAAAATTCTGATGAAATCAATAATGCTATATAGCACTTTTGAGTCTGTTGGCAGTGCAATTTTAATAAATCCTATATTCATTTGATATTCCGATTGAAAAATAAATCTTATACTTAATCAACATGGAAAAAATAATAAAATATTACGCATTTCAGATTTAACCCTAAATGATTCTAGCAGTTTAGCAATTTTGGTTTAATGATTTGTAAACGAGTAGAGTGTTTAATTTAAGATTTCGACTGAAGGTGCTTAATGGAATTTCAATATTAAATTTGAATCGTTCAAACTATGTACATTCTCACAGATTTCGCCACTAACGACGCGGGTTTCGCCTTTCGGTATCTTCAGGCGTTCAAGTGCACGAATGAACATGAACTGACGCTTAGTAAATGAATGCTTCGTGTTTATATAAGAAATAAATCTATCATTGAGTTTAAAGCCCATTGATGGTGAAAGAGATTAGCCCATGGTTGATGCCCACAGATTTGAATTCATTTACTAAGCGTCAGTTCAAGTTCATCCGTGCACTTGAACGCCTGAAGATGCCGAAAGGCGAAACCCGGGTCGTTAGTGACAAAATCTGTGTGAATGTACATAATTTGAACGATTCAAATTTAATATTAAAATTCCACCAAGTAACTTCAGTCGAAATCTTAAATATATATATATATATTAAAATTTGTAAAAATATTCATAAATAAATATAGATTTTGTAATATTCAGCTCATCGAGAACCTTTATTAAAACGTATTATTTAAATATTGTAAAGACGTATTTTTTTTTATTGCATATCCAATTATGTGTACTAGTAGCCAATCTTTTTTGCTTCCCGTTAATCTCAACTTTAGTTTTTTTTTCTGCGAGAACTGCTTATTACTCCGTTAATCGACCTCTGTTTTCTGAGTAGTAATAGAAGAATCGGATAGATGAGAGGGAATTTCGGACACCACAGAAATCCATGCCTTCGGAAAGAAATTTATTTATCGATTGAAAAAACGAAACTGACCGAACTGGGACTTGAGCTTGTCAGTGACTGGAGCTAACAAAGGTGACCACTCGACCACGGATCTGACAACCACAATAACCTGAAATCATTTCTTTCTGTACTTGATACAATAAAGAGAGCCGTCATCAATTTCATGTATAATATAATTTACAAGAAAATTAGTTAAATACATAGTGTAACGTGTAACTATTATAGAAAACAACTTTTTAAATGATAATATAATATTATTATGTTTGAAGCATCTGGCCTACACCTATGCTAGTCGAAGCCGACAAAAGGCCATCTCTAGGTGATTTTAGCAGGTAAATATGCTACCTTTCTCAGGAATCAGTATCACTCTCAGAATTATTCGATAAAGTTCACGATTTTTTTTTGTATCGTTGAGTAGGTAATACTTATCATTGTTTATGAGTTAGTCAGTATTGTTTATTCTTTCGATGTCTCATTATACATAATAGGAATGACTTGTATGTTTAACATAAATATACTTAGTTAATCCATAGTGCCTTATTGTTTTAAAAAAAGAGTATTTATTTATTCTTGAAATGAATTTTTAAATGCGCATGGAAATATTTTTTTATATATGTTTATGTTCGAGTCCGGTTAGCGTTAGCGTTGTTGGCTTCCGTGCCGGATATCATTGGCTCAAGTCCTAGTACGAACAGCATTTCTTTCGATCGATTTATCTACTTCTGTTCGAAAGCATGGGTATTTGTGATGTCCTAAAATTACCCCCCACCCTTCCGATACTTCAATAACTGGACGTAGCGAGAGCGATTAGCTAACCACTAGTTCTGTCATAGCCTTATCCTTCTATCCCTACTACTCTCTACGGAAAAGAGACTAACAAACAGTTCTCGTAGAAAACTTATGTTGAGATACCTCTAATATTTTTTTTCACTGCTTTTTACTTAAATTATTCTAACAATGAAAAATGCATAAAAAAATAGGCCCCAAGCGCGCGCCTAATTTTCTTAAAGGATAATCCGCCACTGTTCTAACAATACCATATTGACAAAATTATGCAGAACAACTCATTTTAACGATATTTCATCGATGAATTTTAAATAGTGTTTTAATGACCATGTGAATATTATGTTATTTAATGTCGATTTACTCAAAACTGATGTTTCCCATTAGTATATCAGCCTAAATATTACATTGATATAGGACCAGAATATTTTAGTTAATATTAAAATTAAAATATTTGAAAGATTTATAAGAGATTATCAGCTATACAAAAAGTTTTGTATTTACTTTATTTAAGCTAAGGAGATCAATGACATTAAAAAATGTAATTTAAAACTTCACATGAAGATCCAACAAACTACAATGTTGTATGTAATACGACAACAAAACATACCCTTAACAATTACGCTTCAAGAAAAATATACAAGATTACTTTTTTAAGTTTATTCATGACGTTTTTTCCAAAAAAATATAATAGAATCAGGCATCAAATTGCCTCGATGCTGATGCTTTATGTTTCGTGGATTATTACTCATAACCCGAGACTCGATTGTAAAAAAAATCACGGCATAATCTCTACGGGCGTAATGTTTTGATAGCGAAATATAATGTGAAGGGATCTTGAATGAAGACTCAAACATCGAAACTACCTGTTGAAAAGAATATAAAAAAAATGCCCAACGGCTATAGGAACCTTTGAGATATGGATCCTCCCGTAACAGGGCCACCATAAATTTAATAATAACGAACTGTATTAATTTACATTGTTTTAAAATTATTCTAACACTAATAATCAACCGAATTTTCGTATGAAATTTATTACTCTACCTCCGTTAGTGTTTATTTCGCTATTTTAAAACAGCCAGGATCGCAATTTTCAACTGAAGCAATACATAATTATACAGATGCATTTGGTTATTTATTCGTAAAAAATAATCCTGTGTGGTCGAGTGGTCAACGTCGACGGCTTCGGCTACGGATATCACGGGTTCGAATCCCAGTACGGACAGTTTTACAAATTGATTTTTCAATCGATTTATGAATTTCTGTCGGAAGGCATGGATGTATGTGATGTCTTGAATTTCCCCCTCCCACCCATCCTATCCTATGAACGGGGTATATCGAGAGCAATTATCTAACCACTAGTCCTGTCCTAGCGCTATCTTTCTATTCCTACTCTCTTTGGAAAAAGAGAGGTTGAGCAACTGAGTAACAAGCAGTTCTCGTAGAAATACTTCTGTTGAGATAAACTCCATAAGGAGTCCATATGCTCCACATTGGGAGCGGACATGGTAAAAAAAATAATCATGAATTATCAGAAGGCGCACAATATAATAAACACAATTGATTTGTGACTGAAAGAATTAATACGAAGACACGTTTTTTGATCAAATATAATTATATTATTATTTTATATTAACTTTTTTTTTATTGAATTCACTGGTAAATTTACTATAATGCAAACAGTAAAAAGTATTGAAAAGATATACCCGGTTACGAATTATAATAAATGATAAAATGTATATGCAAAATACAATTATGATGACAAATGACATACAACATATCTAAGCCCCCGTGAGAGTTGTATTGCTCACCAAGAATCTTTTTAATCGTGGGTGCCAATGGCATCAATATTACAATAAATACACCACTGTGTGTATTTTGATCATACGAGAAGGTTTACTACTTCAATACTACTATCGACGTAAGAAATATATATGTTTTTAAAAAGATTACATAACCGTCAATCATCATATAGTGAAAAATTGAATTGACTGTATTTTTTCTGTATCCTAATTCATATAGATTGATATGTAGTGATTAGGGCCTCCAATCCCGGGATCCCACCCAATTCTGTGATCCTAAAATCCCAGGATTGTGACAGTACTAATCTCGGGATTGAGAAAATTAGAGAAAGTTGAACGAGGCGAAAAATAAGAAGGTTCAAAATTTTGATATTTTTTAGGAATTTTCGTATATCCCAGTGTTTTTCAATTTGAAAATCCTGGAAGGGCTAAAAAAATAGCTCCCACGCTGATAATTTTGGTAAATTTAAAAAATCTCAAGATTTCAAAATGTCTAAATCGCGAATCCCAATTTATACACGATTTATGTAAAAATCGTGTATAAAATCGTGTTCGCGGGATTGGAAAAATTGTCAATCCCGAAATCACAAAAAGGGTCCAGAATTGGATGCTCTAGTGGTGATATTTGTGTGAAATTTGATGGTTACCCTATTTCATACGTTTTACACGAAATAAAAAAGGACACATTATACTTTTTAATCCGGATGACCCTGGGCTGTGAAACCTTTAGGGCATTCAAAATATTATTAAACTATGTATGAAACGACTCAAGAAACATTGTATTTAAAATGGCAGTTCTGAGAAATTTTGCGAAGGTCAGACGTGGGCGTCATCATTTTTTGCGTCTGACGTTTTGTTTGGATTAGATTCTAGGCAAGATCTTCTTAGCGCGAAATAAAACGGAAATGCCGAATTGAATAATCACCGTGCAAATGTGTCACATTAAATAGAGATTCGTATCGCACCAACGCATCTTTGATTCATAAACATTGATGGTAAATCGGCAATAAATGAATCGAGATTGAAACTTAAGAATCTTTCAACCTTATATTTATTACGGTCAAATGGACCATAGAAAAGAATTGTACATAGTTAACGAATATGAGGATCGAACAGTTAACTGTAAACATGTTCATTATTTTCTTGTAAATATGAAGATATTATATAACACATAATTCTCAACAGCCTATTATTAAATGTAAGTGCTAGACTTCTTTTCCCCTACAAATATTAGCGAAAGTAAGATCACGATTCAATATCAAATTATCAATTAATTACTTGATACTTTGATATTTTTAATCTGTGATCAAATTATCAGTTTTGAAAATGCAAAAATTCCGATATTTCGGTATTGAAAATGAACAAAAACATTTGTTTTTTATCCATGCCCGCTCCCTATGTGGAGTATTTGGCCTCCTAATGGCGGTATCTTAACATATTTTTTTATACGAGAACAGTTTGTTACAACCTCTTTTTTTTTAAAAGTAGTAGGGACAGAAGAATGAGGCTAGGATAGGACTGGTGGTTTACTAATCGCTCTCGCTACGCTCAGTTATTAGAGGATAAGAAAGGGTGGGAGAGAATTGTGTAGTCATCACAAACACCCATGGCTTCGAACAGAAATCGATAAATCAATTGAATAATATTATAATTTATGTCTATGAATTTTAACCCGATTTCAAATTCGAAAAGAATTTTCACTGTAGGGGAGGTTGTTAGTTTTATTTAAAATTATGTATTATACGTACGCGAAACAATAAGTTGTCTTATTTTGGACTTAAGTATGGAATTTATTATTGTATCGATAATTTTTAACCGAATATTTTGCTGTCTCATAAGTGTAAATAGTATTAGCTTGAAGAATAACAGTATCCGGAATTGGCAATCTCATTGAGCAAGTTTTATCGGGTCGATTTCCATGGATTGATCGCAGTTGTATGGTTGACTGTGGTGGAACATTTTATCTAACAGCTGGTCCGCGGCAATCCTAACATCATTGTACACGTGTACTTATTGCATCCATAGCATAACCCGACGGGTTTTGTTATTTTGTTTCTTTTTTCATCTCCCCTTTGTGCACTAATGGGAGCTATTAATTTATTATTATTTTAAATCCCCACTGAACCGTAGAACGCATGCGTGTTTGAGTCAAGTAGTCGTTCCGTCTTGTATAATATTAAGATAGCCGTGCATCCAAATTAAATCATTTCTTCTGACGCTGGAAGAATAAGCAGACATCATCCATTGTGTATTTTTTGAATTCGTATTCAAAATCACACAATAATAAGTATCATTCAATTTAACTTACAATAATTATTGAAGTTTAATAATCTCAATAATAACACAATGGTAACGTGGTTTAATTTTAGTGGTACAGTCTCAAAGTTTCGCACAATGTGTGTATACGGTAATTGTTATAGATTAAAAATATCAAAGTATTTTAGTTGGCGATTAGTTACGATGGCGCAAGCCGAAATAGCTATCAACGCATAAAATTATTAAAAACTGTACAACTAAAATACTTTGATATTTTTAATCTGTTATAATAGAGTTCTACCAAGTAAATGCTAAATCAATTAAGGTAATTGTAATTGCACTCATTTTCATACTCAATAATTATTTGATTACGTATTGTGAATTACAAAAATTAAGTTTATAATGCTTTGATTTTTTATCCATGTCCACTTCCAATATGGAGCATATGGCCTCCTAATGGAGGTATCTTAACAGAATTTTTTCTACAAGAACCGTTTGTTACTCAGTCGCTCAACCTCTCTTTTTCGAAGAGAGTAGTAGGAATAGAAGGATAAGGCTTAGACAGGACTAGTGGTTAACTAATCGCTCTCGCTACGCCAGTTATTAAAGGATCGGTAAAGGTGGGAGGGAATTTTTAGGCATCACAAACACCCATACCTTTGAATATAAATCGATAAATCAATCGAAAAAATGCTGTCCGTACTGGGACACGAACCCGTGAGATCCGGTACGGAAGCCCACAACACTAACCGCTGCGTTATTTTATCGGAGAATATGTCGTGTGCACTATTTTTACAGATAAAGCAGAAGGTATACGGCGTGTACTATCTGCAGCAGCACTGTTAGCCTTCATCTTGAATAAGAGATAGCAGAGTGGACTAATCAGAATGTCCTAGCAACGTTCAAATTGGTTGGATCTGGCTTTGGACACGTGTTGCGGATGTCGTCTCTGGGGAGTCGGAATAGCACCTGTCTCTTTTCAAAACGAATAGATTGAATTTCCTTGGAAATCCGTGGAAGACTATTGATATGTATTAGGTGGAGCTACGGGATATGGGACGCTCGCATGACCTGGTAAAAAGACGATATCTGGGGGCAACGATTATTTGTGTCACTGAGTGGTGGCCACATGCTCCGAACATGGGTCGGGATTCAAAAGAAATGGGCTTAGATTTTCATGTATATTATGTTTTTCGATTATTCTCATCTTAATCACAAATAATTAAGAAAAACTAAACACAAACTAGTGTATTGTTTTAGTTTTAAAGAGCGTTAAAAAATAAATTGAAATTTAACGAGAATCACTTTCTATACGATAGCAACACAGATGAGAATATAATGCCAAGTTATCTGTAATTTTGTCAAAAGTGGGACATTCTTTTGTTTATAAACAAAAGCAGAAGACAATAATACTGGTAAATTTAATAAAGGAACTATCTTTATCTCAACATCAAAAGAATAAACACAGGAAAGTCAACAGAAATACAATAACCAAATGCATTTCACGGTGTTGAGTTATTGTAAAAATTTAAGCCATATAAATTGACCTAAAAAGAAACAACGTTTCGGTAAAACAATAAAGTACAAAAAACGACAGCAGGCCCCTTCTCAGAAGACAGTCATTAGTTAGAGCCCTAAGATTAAGCCCCGGTCCCAGGGGGGCGGAAGTCGCGTGCCCGAGATCTCTCGTCATTAGCAGAAACAACTCAGCACGAGTTTTTTTTTGTGCACAACGTTTACCTTACCTAACTAATTTTATTGATTCCGGTCAAATTTCAAGAGAACCTTTTTTTTTGACGTTTCTTGAAATAATAAAATAAATTATCCCTATGATATTGAGTATGTTTCCTGTGAAATCTGCGATATCTGTTTCGAATTAAGCCATTTTATAAGGATATAGACTTTTTATGGAACTTATATGAACAGAGTTGTTTTACGAGAACCGTTTGTAACTGAGTTCCTCAACCTAGATAGAAGAATAACACTATTAAATTTGAATCGTTCAAACTATGTACATTCTCACAGACTTTTTGTCACTAACGACCCGGGTATTGGCGGATCCAAGGGGGGGGGGGGGCATGGGGGTCATGTCATGCCCCCCCTGAGGAGATTTTTTTCCTTATTTTTTCTACTTTATTAAAACTTTATAGTGAAATGGGATCTTAAATTGTTTAGTTTACGATGTTTTATAGAATACATACTCAATTATGTATTGATTACTTTTATATAGATATATTATTTTTAAATCATCTATTTTTTTATGTATTATTTTAGATTTATTAATTGATTTGGCATTTACTTGGTAGAACTCCATTATAACAGATTAAAAATATCAAAGTATTTTAGTTCTACAGATTCATGTTTCATGTCAAAATATTACAGTTTCGTGTTAATATAAGAAACAAATGTATCACTGGAACAAAGCCATTGCTAGCGAAAAGGATAAGCTCATGGGAATGCCCACAGATTTGAGTAGGAAGTAGTTTCAAGAATTATATTTATTTGTTTGTCGGCAAAGGTTTTATGATTATATTTATATGGTGTATAGAAGTGGAGTAGGGTATATAAGTGAAATTCCACCCAGCACCTTCAGTCGAAATCTTAAATTATAGAATAACACTATTTTTTGTTCTCTGCGGCCCCAGGTTGAAAAACCGTGAATTATAGTACTAATAAGTTTTTAAAAAATCACTACGTTGTTATCGCATGTACCTCTTATAGAAAATAACTATTTTGTTACAAAAAAATATGAGCAAAGCTTAATTGATTTAACATTAATAAAAGTACTTACTTCAGACAATTTCTTAGATCTCATAATGTAAGGGGCTATTTTTATCATAGTGGATTAGTTTTATATTAGTAAGAATTAATAGTTTCTGAGTAGTGCTTGATGTCGATTATCATATTGACCTAAGTATGCAACTCTTCGTGGAAGTCAAAAGGCCTCAGGGATAAGTAGTCGTAATTTTTTGATTGGCTTATATTTTTAATCCGTTTTCGGAACATTGTTAAATCAGGTAGATGGCAAACTTCAATGAATAAATATGAATGAACAACGAAGTAAAATACCCACATTTACTATTATAGTAATATTATGACCACGTAGTAATCCAATTTGCGGACCTTGTGGTTATATTGGGTACAAATACTTCCTTACTTTGTGGGCTGTGGGTACCACCTACCTGCTTTGAAAATTAAAGATTTGCTTCGAATTTGGTCATTCTGATCAGTCGGCAGGTTTTACTTAGATATCAGACCTATTTCATATGTCGATGTTGAAATGTATCAATGCGTATTTTTTTTTTAAATTATTTTTTAATTATTTTAATTTAACCATATCGATTGTGTAAAAGAAAAAGAACGTAACCCACACGTATCAAATTTTACGGGAGACTCAAAAAACGTTTTTTGATGATTTTAGGCTAAAAGCAAATTATGAAATATACACTACCCTGAAGTGCACTATGACTGATAAACTAGTTTTTTTATTGACTTAGCCTAATATTAATTTAATAAATTGTTCAAAAAAATCCTTTTTAGGTCCTTTTTCCTGGTTGCAATTTTCACAAGCTTTTCTTTATTCTAACATAAAAGTTAAATTTAGATACTAATTCGGTATTTTCAGCTTCAATCCCTTTGATAGAACGTATGTCAAGTTGTATACATTGTGATTAACGAAAAAAGCTGTTTTGGGAAAACTGAGAGTTACATCCTGTTTCCTTTCCACATTCGAGATTATAAATGTGTTACTCATTTGACGTGTTTTTTTTTTAAATATGCCAATTGTGGGGTTACAATACAAAACGTACTATTTCCAAAACTTAAACTTTTCAGTCGAGTCAAATACTATAACGAATAACACGAACAAAATAACATTTGCATACAAATATGATTTCCAATTTGAAAACTTCAGTCTTGTAGAGATTTTATATTCAAACCCATAGGATCAGTCGATTCCTTAGGCTTGAATTACCCTATCAGCATACCTAACTCAATATCGCTCATTTTGGAAATAGTCGTACTGTTTGGTACTATTGTTAGTAAATAAGTAAATTAAAAGACGAAACGTTACCAAATCTGCAACAGATATTTTTTTTATCGAATACTGATCCAGCCGCTCGTTCTCTCCTTTCAACTAGGGCTGTGGAGTCGGAGTCGCGGAGTCGCGGTATTTTGACCGGAGTCGTGAAAAATGTGCAGCTCGATTTTTTTTGAAAAATATTTTTAATGAAGTGTATTCAAACAAAACAGTACAAAGTGTTGATATTTCATGCTTGGCTGACTACAGATGATTTTATACAAATATATAAGTTAAAATGAAAAATTTGAAAAATTTCCTCGGAGTCGGGGTCGTCTTTTTTTTACACAACTCCACAGCCCTGATTTCAACACAGTGGCGTAGCTACCCCATAGAAGAGTTATGCAATGCATGAGGGCCCAGCGAAAAGGAGGGGCCAAAAATCTACATATTCAGTGTAAAGAATTGTGCAGGGGGCCTTGCGAGACGTGAACTGACAGTTCAAGTTCATCCGTGTACTTGAACGCCTGAAGATGCCGAAAAGCGAAACCCGGGTCGTTAGTGACAAAATCTGTGTGAATGTACATAATTTGAACGATTCAAATTTAATATTGAAATTCTACCAAGCACCTTCAGTCGAAATCTTAAATTATAGCCCTAATGATTGGAGTACATATACAATAATATTACTTGGACGTAATGAGCTATAATCTTAGAAATGGAGAATATTGAATTTGAATCGTTCAAAATATGTACATTCTCACAGATTTTGTCACTAACGACCCGGGATTCGCCTTTCGGCATCTCCAGGCATTCAAGTGCACGGATGAACTTGAACTGACGTTTAGTAAATGAAAGTTTCGTGTTTATATAAGATATAAATGCATCACTGAGTCCAAAGCCATTTCTGGCGAAAAGGATGAGCTCATGGGAATGCCAACAGATTTGAGTAGTGAGTAGTTTCAAGAATTATATAATTTGTTTGTCGGCAAAGGTTTTATGATTATATGATTTTATGATTATATAGGGTATAGAAGTGGAGATGTGGGAAAGTTTAATATTTCATTTAAAATCGGAAGACTTTTTAGCTGTGCTTTGTTGATTTCTAAAATTTCTTGGAAAAAGAGCTTATGACTGTCCGTATTTGGGTGTAACATTTTTATCCCTTGTTCCTGATTGAACACGTGTCTCACGGGAGAATATTGAACTATCAGTCATAACTTACGATTAGTAAGTAGTCCGATTAACTGATAAAGAATTTTGCGTAACTCCTTTAGAAATCTCCCATTTCCTCCAAGGTCCTCAATTCCTAGCCATGCCACTACCTTTCAGATAAGAAGATATTGAAAGATATTTTAAGATGCCATTTGTCAATACTGTCATCAGTATAAAAATTGTGTATGTACCTACCTACCGTATACTATTTAGATTAATCTAATTATCAAATCAAATAGCCGAAGGTTAAATGTATATTAATGAATCATAATCCAACCTAGTAACATAAATATTCAATTCTTGAATATAAGTATTTGTATGTACTGTAATTAGGAAGCTTTTAAATTGTTATTAATAATCGATAATATCGTTTTAATTGATTATTTGAATCGGTTAACCACCATGTGATCTTTTTTCAGAATTCTTTACCTGCCATGTAAAAATGGATTATGTTAATTATACCATTACGGTATTTGTGGTATTGTTTGAAATAAAAATACTTAAAAGCCAATTAATGTACTATTGGTTCAGTAAGTAAACCTTTTTTAATTGTCTGAAATTTTGATTACGATCAAAAATTTAAGAATGAATGTAATATATAGTATCTATTGTTTGTGTGTATATTTAATATTTTTAAATCTACAGTAAGTAAATAATGAAATTGATAAGATGTGATGTTAACTTAAAAAAGTGAAATTAAAGCAAAAAAATAGGTAGATATTTCGTTTTACTTTTTAATTTCTGAATTAAATTAGTATACACATATTATATGCTATGTTTTTTTAAGTTGTCGATCCTGTAGCCGTGATGCTCACGACCGTTCATCGTTTTCGAGTGCGGTTTCCACGGGTTTTAAATCCCAGTATATATGTGATTTTTTTCGTGCAAAAAACGGGACGTAACTGGAGTTATTATCAATGGTGAAGTGGTAAATAAATAGTACCAGGTCGGTCATTGTTTTTTTTTATATCCGTCTGAAGTTAAACAAAAAACCACAAGTTTTAACAATTAAATCAATAAAAAAACGATTTTTAATATATGTATGTACTTAAAAATTAAGTTACAAGTCAAAAAGGTAGCAGGGTACCTTCCTTATTTTCAGGTGCCAGGTCACTGACCTGGACCGACCTGGCCCCACTACACCACTGGTTATTATCAAGTTTCTTGTCCTGTCAAACATATTAACATTACTCTCATCGAAAATGAGAAGACAAGCGAATAAATAACAAAAAGTTCAAGTATAACAACCTTTGTTCTGAAGCATCAATTAGGAATTTAATAGCATGTCATCCAATGCAGTGATGTTCCAAGGCTATTTGCCGCCCGTATGCATAGTTTAAAATAGCACCCTTACTATTCTCATCAATAAAGTCATATTCAAAGAATATTTTCGCTTTAGAGATAAATATTCTTTACCAATCAGTCATAATATTATTACTACTGAAAATATATTTTTTGACGGCATTTTTGTAAACATTTACCGCTCTCTTGGAATTGCCGCCCTAGACAACTGCCTAGTTGCCTATGCCCACGGAACGTCCCTGATCCGATGTAATCTAGTTGCTGAAAGCATGGCTCAACCGAGCAGACGGGTATGAGTTCAAGTCTTGATTTTAATTTAAATTTGAAATCTAAGACGTGGGTAATTATGATGTCAATTCACCTCGAGTTAAATCATATCTGTTTTATATTGTATGATATTTCAATTAAAAAAAAAATGTCCCATTATCATGAACTGTAATGTAATTTTTTTTATTTTTTAAAAAATAGCAAATGTTAAAAAATAGGCTTGTTTAAATAAGCATTAAATAATAATATTCTCCCGTTTAAATTTAAGAATCAGTAAAATATAAATAATTGAAATTAGCTATATATATATAATAAAATATTTGATATAAATCTTGTTACAGAGTAAAAAGTTCTCAGAAAAAACAAACAAGTCGACAGCTTGGTCTGCATTTAAAGTGGTAAGTTATATTGTCCGGGTTTTTCCAATGCCTATTTTTTCTAGATAATTTAGTACTTTGTTATCGCACTTATAAAAAAGATTACCGCAAAATTCTTATAATAAAATAAAATACGGCTACAAAATCTCACGACATCACAGCGATCGATAAGCGTTGACATTTTTTGATATGGTTTATTTCAGAGTTATTCAACCTTTTTACATCCGCGGACCAATAACAATTGGAAAAATCTCTCGCGGACCGGCGTCAGCCAGATACACACAGCTTAACGACCGCACGTTTTTTTTTTATAAAATTTCACCTGGCGAAATAAAATTTTGCGAAAAATTCGCAAAAATTATAATTTTACTAAATTCACTATAATTAGTAAGAAAATTGAGATATCTTTACAAAATTTAATTTTATTAGCTTCCATATACTTCGCCTATACGCATATATGTGTCCGCCGGCCAGCAACCTTTGTTTTTCAAAGACTCAAATACGCGTCCACGGTCGTTAGGCTGATATATTCATGTTTAACGCCATATATTTGAATGTATTTTAAAATATATATTTTGTATAAAATTCGAATAATGACCGCTTCGACTCGTCCACGGTCGAGAAAACTGTGCATGTTTGCCTAAAACAGTGATGGTGAACCTGCGGCCTCTTGACTACTTTGATGCGGCCTTTTGACTTGTGGCAATTTTTTTAAAAATAAATCTGGTAATTTTTTAGTAAATACACAATTTTATAATACCTACAATATTTTTACTTTGATCAAAAAAAATATCTGAATCTTTATTCCGGCCTTAAGTTGAATCAGATAAATGAATGTGGTTTTTAGAAATGAAAAGTTTCCCCACCTTTGGTTTGGAAAAATAAATCCAAAAAGTGACAGTTGAAAGTCAATTCAATGTTTCATATTTTTTAAGTGTGACATCTATTGCTGCTTTCTGTTATCAAATTTTCAGATTTTCAATACAAAATTGACTGTAGGTACATTGAGGAGAGATTTGAGTAGATTTTTTTTGCGGACCGGCAATTACCACTTGCAGACAGGTGCCAGTCCGCGGACAGCAGGTTGTAGATTACTGGTTAAATTTATTTGTAAAAGGTAATAAATAATCATCGTTTGATGTTTTGTTAATCGATGTTAAATGATGTCTACTTAAAACAATATTTGTGAATTTAATAGTACACTGCTTACTATTACTAGGTAGTACATACAATTATGTCTTAATTACTATATGCCAAATTAATAATATTATTTTTCAACCTTAATATCATCTTAATGATTTTTTAATATAATGACATTGTCGTATATATTTTTAATCATCAACTTAAGACTATTCAATTTGTATTTCATATGAGTTTAATAGCATCAATTTAAGCTTGGCGAATAAGGTAAAATAAAAAATTATAACTGTACAAATAAAAAATACATAACAAAAATTCATTTACTATGCCATCGATTATGAGACGCGCTCCGAATTCAGAGACAAATTCAAAAGTATTTAGAAATAGTTAAACATATGCTTCTTATAATGAAGGAAAAACGGCAATGGATTATTTTAAAATGTATTTTATAACTATAAGAACTTCGATTTTTCTCACTATTAAATCGAAATTGTGTTGTCTATATGTGATGTATAATGTTGTTCTCTCGAATTTTTTATCATATAAAAAGTATTTAATAAATATATTTTTTCATGAAAAAATGTAACCTCTTCTTAGTTTAGTTTTTATGATAATATATAACTAAATAAACTGTTAAGCTTAGTATAGTATTTGAAATTGATAATCGAATACATATTATTTTATAATTCTTACACTAAAACAAATGTATATCAGTTAGAAATAAATTATTTTTCTACGATTAATAAATTTTGAGTCTTTCAAATGCTGCAATCATTTATATGACCGTTAGTTTACACAACAGTCTGCCAATGCTAATAGTAATAAATTATGCAAAATGTAAATATTTTTTTTTATAAATCTAAAAGCAGTCAAATTGATGATTACTTAAAAAAATCTAATTCGTTGTACTAATTAAGCGAGGGTGATTGTTTTGATATAATTCTAACCCCTAATATTGTTATGTTAGTAATCTTCTGTGATATAATGTAGTGGAAATTCACATAGTTAATATATCTACGTTTAAGTATAAGCACTTACAAGATAAAAATGTATCTTTTTTCACAAATTATGTGCCAAGTCTCCAAAATCGTCGCTTTCCGATAAAATCTTCGAATTCCGGAAGGGCAAAAAATGACATTGTTTACATAGAGCAGAGAGTATAGATTTCGCAAGCGCACTTTGTCAACAATGACTCTATTATTTTCTAAATAGTTGTCCATTTAAAATACTAAGATTGAGATCTGAAAGGGCGCCGCCTACGGCAAAAGTGTCGCAGGATAGCGCCCCCTTCTCGGCGTCTTTGCCACCCTTATGATGCGCCCCCGTGCATATCTTACGCCTTGCATCAAAGCGTATGAGGCCTGTAAGTACCTAACAGAGGCGAACTGTTATCATTATAGAATTTTATGAACGATTACTTCTTAAATATTACTAAAAATATTTTTAATGAAGTTGTTAATACGTTACATCTGCTAAAAAGCTGATTGGTTCAACGTCTATAACTATATATCAATTATAATATAACAATATAATTTCAAAACCAATATTCATAAGACATACTATTGTATAATAACATATAATATGTCAAAAACTATCATTTTTCGAAGCCGTAATAGTTACTAATGTTCGTGGTTATAGTATCGTAATTCTATGAAAATGACAATTATCTATATAAAATAAAATTATGTTACTTAAATATTTTAATTGATTTTATAAAACTACAATTAAAATATAATTAGTATATTCACCAGGAGGTCATTTAAACATTAATGTTTTAGACGGTGTTTTGACCATGCTCTATTTTAGGTATCATGAAAATAGCTACAATTAAAGTCGGTCTAGCAAGATTATTTACACACATACACTTATGTATGAAATATATTTATTAAAAAGAAGATATTTGAAGGTTTGGACAAATACTTTTAATACTATCAAATGTCAACACAACATAGCTATTTATGAATATACCGTCTACAAGTTTTGGATGAATTAATTGAGATTTTTTCGACTATCATGAAATAATTTTCAATCAAAATAAATATTATAGTTTAAAATAACAATATTATATTAAGTGCCACAAGGATAGTAAAAAAATATAAAACACAGCTATATTGAGAATATATGTAGATGTCACATCAGCGGTGGGCAACTAATACATCAACAAAGGGTTTGCCTCATTTCATGACTATTCGCGGTGAACCAGAGAAGGGGTGATTTTTGTATTACGCTTATACACAATAGTTATAAAAGCTATCGATTTTTACATATTTAGTAACAATACGTAATTAATAATAATACAATAATTAATGGCAATAGCTGAAAAACTTCTCGGTATTGCGGGGAAAGAGTGAATTTTTAAACACTCCTATGCAATTATATGCAATATTTAAATAAGCAATCGATTGTCTTTTAACACACTTATAATATGTAACAATATGCAATTTACCGTAAACTAATCAATGTAAATGGCTACAAATGTACTATTGTGTTTACTGAAGCTGTCGTAGATAATATATATGTCAGAAATTGCAGTTATGTACTAGTTTGATCTGAGAATATTGTTTTCTCTAAATCAACAAGGGGCTTGCCGGCCTTAGTCAATTTTAACAAGGGGCTCGCGCGAGCCCTTCCGAGCCTCCTGCACTAGAGTTTAGTGAAAATGGGGATTAAAATTTCTACATATTTAATATAAGAAATTATGTGGGGGCCTTTAGTATGAGGGCCCCTTTTTTTTTAGCTATTCTTGTAACTCCATTTGGATATTCAAAGCTTGTTCGCGAAAACAGTTGTGAAGAAAGCCCTGTTGGATACGGTGACTCATGTTTATTTATCTTCTTTGTGAAAAATGCTGGGATATGTCATATATTATTTTCTTGTTTTTAAAACAATATAAAAATTTTGGTTAATATAATATCATCCTATTGAACCATTACATGAATTTTGAACGTAGCCAAACTGATATCTCATTTTATAATTCAGCACTGTTTTCTGACCAACTTCCCTTGTATTTAAAGGGCAAAATAACGGATGAAGGGATTTCGATATCTCCAGATCGCACTCTTGCTTTGTCGGCATCACAGTTTTTTTTTATAAACGAGCAATTTTTGCAGAGGAAATTTTTAAAATGTATTAATTCGGATTGAAAGTAAAACTCATCGATTTTATTATTTACGATCGAGATAATCTATATCATCTTATATCAATAATATATAATTTATTTAAACGAATATGTGTCATTAAAATTATGATATTGTTAATTAGCATAGTAAGGTAAAAATAGCAACGTATTTAGCTCTACAGTTTTTATATTTATTGGTTGATAGCTATTTCGGCTTTCGCCATCGTCAGAACCAACGTTCCCTCTAAGCCGAAGGGTTAGCTGCGCGAGAATTTCAAAGGCTGCACGGACCGATCAAATATTAATTGAGCAACTGTCTTGTAGTGCGCGCCAACCCGAAATGAGTGCGCGGGGGCTTCTTAACTGATGCGCGGCTGCGCACGCGCGCAGCTTAGAGGGAACGTTGACTCAGAACTATCTAGTTAATTAGCTATCACTGTAACTTAGGAGCGTAATATTATCTGGATTTTTAAACAAATATCATAAATTAATTTCCCAGATTTTCAATTGAAAATCATTACCGGAATAAATGATCCGAAATTGAAAAATAATTATTACATTAATTTTATTTGTAAAATAATAGACGAACGATGTACATATTTTATTTTACAATATGTGTATATTGCTCATAAACTATTTTTCTGCATTTTTACAACCACATTTTTAAGACTGGCTCTGAAAGGATTAGTGCATCTTTTTTTGTTTCCTTGTTAAATAAATTATTAATTCCATTTATATGTAAAAAAACATTTCTAATAGATTTAGGGTAAATTGGTTGAAATTTATTATAATATTAAATTGAAGAATTTGTGGACTTCTCGCTTAGCTTAAATATTAAAAAAAAAAAAAAGTAAATGTAGTCCTGTGATGGAACTGACGTTCCTTTTTAATTCAATCATAAAAATAGTCTTTGACATTGATTTGACGCAACGCTCAGCCATACAAATTAATGTTCTATAGAAGCTCACACTCGGAAAACTGTATAAATAATTTCACTCCCCGAAGCTTTCCACAGACTCCGCCTTTGGAAATGAACCAATCGCGAAGGCTGTATCCCTTCCACAGACACCAAAGGGGAATACGAATTTTTTCGTGTCCGCCTTTTCAAAGGCTCCCGTAGGTTATCGCAGCGACAAAACACTAAATATCATTCAGTATCACAAAAACGGTTGTGCGGTGTGGACGCAGATTCCAAACGAAACACAACACGATTCGGTCACACCCGATTTGCTCTGTGTATTATCGGAAAAATAAATACTCTAGTAACTTGCCATTGAATCGTTATTGGATATTGGCGTTTAAATAAGTGAATATTAAAAAAAAGAAACATTTTATATCCGTGTTCATTTGTGATTCAGATAGTATAAAATTGCTCCAAATTACTTGCGATTTTTTACAATGTTTTAGTGTGATAACAATTGAGTTCCGTGATAAATTCGTCTAGATTTATTTGTGTTTGAACGTTATAAGATGCACGCAATGAGTGACGCAGCGGCCCTGGCTGGGATGCTGCCTTTCGACTCCATGGGTCTCTATGAACAGCCAAAGCCTCGATTCATATTCAAAATGCCAAGGGTGGTTCCGGACCAGAAGGCTAAATTTGAGTCTGACGATCTCTTCAAGCGGCTCAGTAGGGAGAGTGAGGTAAGGAATTTGTCTCGATTAACATTTTATCCTGTGTTCGTTCAACTATGTCAATAGTTAATTAAATTTTAAATGTATAATTAAAAGGAATCATTCAAATGGCAATTTAAAAAGTAGGTATACTAATTTCAGTAAAATCGCAGACAATATTATTTTTTTGGTTTTAACCCTTAAAATCATGTTTCACCGGATTGTTTTTTGGGTGTTTACAATAAAAGAGTTATGGAATCAAAAATCAAAATAATCCAAAAATTAATTAATTCATACTTTTTACTGCAGAAAAATACAGATATTTCTAGATTGAATGAAGAAATTTAGTTAAAAATAAATTTTGTATCAACATGTAATAATTCATTAATATTTTAATTTTATTGAACTACCTTTATAAAAGTAATATTAAATATTAGCTGATTGGTGTCTGTAGTTATAAATCCACAGTGGCTAAACTGGAAAAAGGTAGAAACCAACTGAAGATTATAGTTTTACTAGTAATAGTTTAATATTGACAATTTAGATTTTCAAGACATGTTATGAATCACTAAAATGTAATTATTTTATATACCAAAATGTCACTTGTTTAAAATCAATCTTCTTTAGTAATATATTTATTTAAAATTTTGCCGACGGTATGTAAATAATATGAATAGGAAGATAGTTACAGCTTTATGTCCACAAGCAGCAAACCTTAGCTCCAGCAACATAATTAATTAATCAAATGTGTAAAAATACCATAATAAAATGTGCGCTGCAATAAAAACCTTTCTAAGCCGTAAAAGATCTGTACTATTCGTTTCCTACTTTTCGGGTTAATATAAGAGTAAATTTATGCTCATAATTCTATAATAGTAATTCAAAAAACGTCCGTTTCCTAACTGCATTAGGGCAAGTCAACCCAATGTATTAACTTCAATTAATTCTAAATTTTAAAGTCAAGATATTCTTTAGTTTGCATTCCATTGCCAAGTGATTTTTTTACCATGTCCGATTTTACCAAGTTCCCATCAAAGAAAAAAAACAATATAGCTCCTGTTACTGAAAACTGCGTCGTAATTGAGGAAACATTTATTGATTGACTACGGTCTATTATAAGTACATATCTTAAATCAAGTGAAATAACGATCAATAAGTTAATTACTTATTAGTATTGCGTTCTACCAAAATAGCTTTTGAATTACGTTGTATATTGAATCTACTAAAATCAATTCAGATAATAAATAAATATTCGTAACGTTCTTCGTAATAGGATAGTATATATTGACTTAACAATAAATACCGAAAAGCTTTTTTTTTTAAGTTAGAATAATATAAAATATGTACCCAGATTTCCTATCGATTGGACATAAAAATAAGTATATTTATTCTTGTAGGTGCGCTACACAGGATACAGAGACAGACCCCTGGAAGAACGGCAAGTCCGTTTCCAGAACGGCTGCCGAGAGGGTCATGCTGAAGTAGCCTTCACTGCGACCGGAACTAACCTGCAACTTGTCTTCTCACATACTCCATACGGTGACAGAGAATGTGACTTCCAAAAAGAACGAGGAAAGGTGAGAAATCTACCAAATAACTTACTTTTTCTTTTTGATCACTTATGGCTCATATCTGTAATAATACGTCAGATGATTGATGTTATAGTGAACGTATCATGTTATTCGATTAACTGGTAGAGTAAAAGAAACTGGTTAATTTCTGCAGTTCTTAGTTTACAAATTAATAATAGTTTCGAATCGTGTTTCTTAACTAAATTAAATCTCGGTTCAAACTACAAGGTTCCGAGTGTAGGTTTTGGCGAAACAAAGAGCAGTTTTAGTATAGTATTCATTGTTATAAATGACTGTAATTTGTAGTAATATTGATATACACAGCGGTGAAGTGGTAAATAAATAGGTACCAGGTCGGTCATTGATTTCATCCATATTTTTTTTAATATTTGTAAAAAAACACAAGTTTTAACAATTAAATCAATAAAAAAACGATTTTGAATATATGTATATACTTGAAAATTAAGTTACAAGTCAAAAAGGTGGCAGGGCGCCTTCCTCATTTTCAGGTGCCAGGTCGCCGATCTGGCCCCACTACACCACTGGATATACATATATTTCTAAAAGTCTTTATTATTTACTAAAAACTGTTTTCTATTAAAGATTTGTTCAATGAATAAAAGAACAAACACATCGCTAATTACATTATAGTTTTAAATACTTTATTTAGATTAATTTTATTGTAAAATATAGCATTGGAAGGTCTTCATTCGCGTATAGACGTTTACACTGCACAAATTGTATATATAATTAATATTCAGTACCTACTATTAAAAAGGAAAAGATGCTTGGTAGTGTTCCCGTATGAAACACTTACCAGAGAACTGCATATTAATAAAAAAATGCAACAATCGTACTTTTTAAATTTTCATATCGTGACTATTTATAAAATAATACATTCATCATACAATCTTGTAACCAGTTTGAACGGCAGCTAACGAAAATTATTTCTTTCGATTCGATAAACACCGCTTTAAATTTAGGTTTATTAGTCATTCTTGCTATATTACGAAATACATTATTAGTATATTATCACTTCGGTATATCAGTCAATAATAACGAGTCTTGGGGTATCTTTGTTCTCTTAGTCATGCTAGGCGTTCAATCGATCCACTTCTTCTAATGACGAAATCACGGCACGTAGTAAAGTTACCGCGGGCCCCAGGTGAGAACAGGTGACTGAGCGTGTAGTCGCGGATAGGGATCACAATAACGGTATTGCCAAAACCGGGTTCCGGTATTTCGGCCGTTTTAAATTAGATATAAATGTATTGCGGTATTACTTTTTGTTAGGTAACATTATATTCAGTCAAGCATTAAAAAAAATCTGCCACAGAATACATTTGCACTATTATGTTATTAACACACCCAACGAACAAAGCAGCTAATCGCTATTTGTCTATTTGAAAAGAAAATAAAGCGTGATAAATTGTCAGTTAAAAAAATATTGATATGAAATCTTATAGAAATCAATATTTTTTTTTTGTTTCGCTTTCCTGAAAAGTAAACATACGTAAGATACTGATTTATTCGTATCATTTAATAAGAAACACCAAGTTTGACTAATTAATGATTTTTTAAATTATTGCTCTCCCAATTCAGAGGTTGGGCCGCCTAACCCTAACACCTAAAAACCTGCCGTAAACTTTAAAATAGACTTAGCTAAAATTCTCAGTAAAATATATCTAAACCAGAGGTCACCAAACTTTTTGAGAAACGGGCCTGACGAAAAATATTCTTGATGGAACCCTATTCAAAAATCAGTATTTCGCAGGTGTATAATATTTATGTATAAAAAATGTGAAGCCGGATTAAAATCATTGAAGGGCCGTAGTTTGGTGACCGCTGATCTAAGCGTTTGTCATTGATATCTCATTTTCAATGCCGTGTGACGTATCTGACAACCAACTCCGACCCACGAACTATTTTACTAATTTTTGCCTATTTTTGTTATACAATACTAAATTGTTTCGCAATACCGGTATTGGTATCTTCGTCCGGTATTGCAATCCCTATTCGCGAATGCGTCACTCACCGGTAAATAAATTGTGAGCACGGTGAGTGGGAAAGTCCAACATCCGTCGGCTCTCGTTCTTCACTAGGCGAGTGTTTTACCCGTCGTCACTTGTTTTCTCCGTAATTCTTATTATTTGGACAGATTGTTTTTTGATTAGGCAAATACTAGACTTGTACGTAAGAAGAAACTATAGTGTCAATATTATAACAATTGCACCGAGTCAGATTGGCCGAGTGGTCTAAGGCGCCAGATTTAAGCTCTGGTTCCCGAAAGGGAGCGTGGGTTCGAACCCCACATCTGACAATTTCATATATTTTTTTTATTTATTTTAAAACATTTAAATACAAAGAATACATGCATAACCATACGTTTCATTATATTATTGATAAAAAATATTTTGTTTTTTTTTTAATATTGATACATAAAACTGGCGGTATAAAAAATATATCAAAATATATTTTAAAGCACCAACAAAGTTATGTAGAATATATATGCAAAGTGAACAATGCATATAAAACTATTCAACAAAAACAGAATTTCTACCTTTTTTGAGAAAAGACCTTTGTTCGGCCTTTTGTAAATTAAAAAATATTGCCATTGGCCAATAAAATATTTAAATGAGTTCTGATTGAATTTTCTCATTTCTGTCCAAAATGTAACCATGCTTATTTTTATAAAGTAGGGTGAAAGCTATAGTACTGGGATATTTAAGGAAGTCCAAAATTATACGTATGTAAGTATTTTTTTAGACATTCATATTTGCAAGTTTAGTTGAAGTATCAAATAACTGTAACTGTCCAGCTTACTATAGCATTCGCCCTAGTCGAAAATAATATTGAAGAAGTTTCTAAATTCCGATTTAGTATTATCAGATGCAGTGTATTACAAAAGTAGAATTGTCGGTTATTTACAATGATTTATTACATCTGCCTAAGTAAAAGTGCGTCCTTATTTTCAGTTGAATAATAATAAATATAATCACATAAAACCGGCTTCATTGTTTAGTTTTTGCTTGACGCGTATTGGCTTTCGAAATCCTCTTAAGTATGTACAATATTTTGATCCGACACATACAGAGAGAGCTCTTCAAAAATATCAAATACACCAGGATTTAGTATTGTTAGTCCGTTACACAATAGGACGGGACACATGGATGAACAGGGATGTAATTCAATCTCGACGGGGGGCTGTGTCGATAGCACCCCACGTTCCCCTATCGCAAAACATTGAAATCCTGCCTACTGCCCGGCGGCGTGTATTCAATGGGAGGAGACCGGGGTGCTGTACTGCCGGAAACGGGTCGACAGCCATTTTGTATTTTCCGGATTTCATAATATAGCAGTGAGAATTTTTAAAAGGTTTATTGTAATCAATTACTGCAACAATTATTAGATGCGTTGTAACTGATAATTGTATATAATTTAATTTACGTAGTGTCATTTTTAATATTATTTTGACACTTAAATCTACCAGTGTGCTATTATTGTACACGAATCGATCAATGCTAATATTATCAACTAAATTGAATATTCATTCACGCTGCAATTCGCATTTATTTTTACAATTATACATCATTTTCATTTCTTACACTTTATCAGACGGTAGATATTTTTGCCATCAGTTACTATAAACATCCGATGAACACAATTATAAACTAAATATTTAAAACCTAACGTTGATAATAACTCCCTTAATCCTTTAAGTCTGGCTGACGTGCTGTGCACTTGGATCAAAAACCATAGTGACTGACGCGTGTTTTCATTTATAAGAAAGAAAAAAAACTGAATTCGTTAAAATAACATGATCACTATAAAGAATACGTTCAAATTTAATTTGCGATTATTTTCATCGGATTAGATTTGATTCGAAAAAGTCAGCTGATAAATTGTATTAAAACGTTTTTATTGAAGCGCCGATTAGTCGGCGGGAGGACATTTTTACAGTTACTGAGTCTGAGTGATAGTTGAAATATAAAAATACATGACTATCACAGGTGACGTACAGTTATTGGCACAAATTTAACCGAATATGTTTTTCAAAACAAAACAATCCATTTATCTTTTAATTAATGCGTTCAAGCTGAGCGCATTATTTTGTTGATTTGAACCGAAAAAACGATATTTTTGTAGCTTTCAAATTAATACATTATTAATATTAAATTTACAGCTGTTAAAATTTTACGTCTCTGGGACTTCTGGTTGCCGAGCATGAAGGGTTAGAGAAAAAAAATCCACAACTTACTAAACTAGTACTGCTGTAGTCCTTTATTATCAATTTCAAAATTTCCGTTTCGAGTAGTCTTTGATTAGCGACGCCTGCCAGAGCTTTTCCTGGATTAGAGTACCGCCCGAAGCAATAAGGGGCCGCTGAATAGCGAAGGCTGAGGGGGGCTAAAAGGGCGTCTGGGAAATCGATAACATGGTAGGCGGAGCGTCGCGACGTCGGCCGCCATTTTGGACGCTTTTCAATACGCATACATTATGATACTAACACAAATACTAACTATCTTTATATGAACACTAAAATCTTAACTGTTTATGTGTAAATAATGTATAATGCTATCGTAGGCAATAATTTCGTCTTGCGTGTTCGTAATTTCCGTGGCACGAGTCGATAATTATTGTTTCCTTTGCCATCTGACGCGGCAGCTGCCTTTTTTACTTGAAATGCTTTAAAAAGAAACACTTTAATATGCTATTATTAAATAACCATCCTTTTGATGTTGTTATTGGCCACCCAAATCTTTTTTAGTGATAATTTATAGGTTTAATTTATATCTTATTCGGTGTAGCAATTTATTAAAATTCTTATGTTTAAATCAATCAATGCAAGTTCACAAATATTAAATAGAGGACCTTATTAGTGTAGTATTGAACTTATTCATATGGTTAGGCTACCTATATCTTTATTTAAATCAATTTCCACAATAAAACAACCTGTATCACTTTCATATACGTTATTTTATTTCAATTAAAATCAGGTTTGATTACTTGATCGGTCATTTTTACCACAGTGAAAAATATATAGTAATTATTAAAAATCATTCAAACAAGGAACGCTAGAATTATATGGGTAAGTAAAATAAAATATGCAGTCCAAAACAGCAAGCAAAGACGTGATTGCACGCAAAGAAAAAGTTTTACCATTTTACTAGTTGACTCACTTCAACCCTCAGAGGCTCATCTTCTTAATTGATATGTGAAGTTTATTCATAGCCGTAATAAAAGCCTTTTGGGCTTCGGCTTTTGAGGGCACACTTCGAAGTTATATATTATATATACCTGGGTATATTTTGTGTATTCGATGCAGCATGCCGGAGCCCTATAGTCGGCTCGTTCTGATTATTACTTATACGCTCATTTAACACATATTCATACGTAATACTCTAAGATACTCCAAAGAAGAGTAGGGTTTGAAATATACATCCTATATCGAATCGCTCATATGCCGGTATTATTTATCGATGCCTGGTCTCGTAGGAATTTAAGTATCTGTTGTAATAATAGTAATTTAATTTTCATTGTGCTAATTTTAAAATTTCCTTTGTTCTCAGGTTCATCTCGTATCGCGATTTATAATGAATGGTGTATGTGTTGCTTGGCGTGGCTGGCTGGATCTAGAACGCCTTGACGGAGCCGGTGGCTTGGAGTTGGATACAGAGAGAGCCACCCATGAAGATGCACTTTTAAGAGACCAAATTGAAAGATACAATCAGAGGTTACGAGACTTTGAAGAGAAACAACGAGCCTATAGAGATCATGCACATCAGGATATGGAGGTAAATACGTTAACTGAGTTAATATAATAAATCATTTTGTGTCATCTTGTGAAATCTTTTGAATTTTCGTTACCCGAGAACCAGGTACAAAGTTCTTTTTGGTAAAACAAAAGTAACGATGAATATCAGTATTGGTATAAACTTGGGTGACTTTGATTGGTTTTGTTAAATATCTACAATTATAACTTTGTGTAGTTCTCGGGTTGCGTATTTCTGGTAAGGCTCACAATTTGTTTCTTTATTCTTATCACTATATTGTGATTCATCTAGAATCACTCGATTCATGCAATATTTTCCTTTTAAAACTGCGTCTTTACTTCACAATGTAAAATCATGTTTATTCATTTATATATTTTTTGTTCATTTATATATTTTTATGGATTTCCCATAACATCGCCTGTCAGAGGGCTTTTGTAAATTAAATACCACTTGCGGTTATTTCGAAAAGGACACTTTTTTAATGTCTACTATTTTTGAAGAATTATACATGTATTGTGTTTACTAACAGTTTGTTTTCTTCTATTTTACAGCAGTTACGCATGGCAGGAGGTCTCCACCAACCCCGCTGTCACCAGCAGTCGCCCCGTCATCAACAACACGGATCCGCCCTCAAGCCCCACTCCCAGGGGGCCATCCTCTCCTAATGCCGACGCCAGGGACCCTCTCAACATCAGGGGCCACCGTGCTAAGAATGTGCGGATACTGAACGTAGCACTCATCCAATGAAATGAGTTTCACGATTGCTTCTTCCGGAAAAATGCAGTGGAATAAAAACAAAAATAAGGGATTCGTACCACAATATTCAATCATCAGCAGCATCCAGAAAAACTATAATTTAAATAATTATAATAAATAAAAAATATGAATTGATTTCATATGACAATGTAACGTTGCTTACAATATTAAACGATAAAGAAATTATCTATCAACAGTGTCAGGATACTGCGTATGAATTTAACAAAAATAATGCGTATTCATTACGTACATCATTATTAAAATTCTTTTGTTTTAAATTCTTCCATCGATACGAAAATACTTAAATTACTCATTCTTGTGATGACAACAAATTAATTCTTGGAGAGTGAGTGACTACAAAACAATTCAGTGAAATATAAACGATGTCAAAAGGAAAAACTATCTCAAAAGTACAAGACTCTTAAGCAGTTATCTCTTTATTTAGAATTTGTGCTATTCTGTTACTGTGCTATTTCATTATATGAATTATTATGATTTCATAACATATAATATAATGTAGAATTTAGAAAATATAAACTGTGTCAAGCCACACCATTTGTAAACTAAGTATTAGATATACGAATCAGTGCAAAGATCATATCATGATTACTATATTGGAAATATTTTCATGTTATATATATTATATTATTTTAAGTTTGACTACGAAATATTGACTGCATTATCAATCATCCGACTGTTCTTACATCACTTTGGTGAAGAACTTGATAAAATTTTAAATTCTCTTAATTTTGACACGAATGGAAATTAAATACTGTAATAATGTAAAGAATGATGTTTTACCTTATTTCAATAGAGTTTCAGAAAGAAGATTAAATTAAATCAATTTTTGAAAAACGTATTTACCATGACTCTGACTTATCACAATTCGTGTTATCAGTATTACTGATTATTTTTTAAGGTATACAATGAAAACTTAATTATTTGTTACAGTGTTGATCATTTCGAACAAATATATCTTTTTTTTTATTTACCTATTGACCGAAACCACTAATTAGAAATTCGTTAGCTTATCAAACATACAATTGAGTGAAATACGTGATGGGGTTTTTAGAATCCATAGGCAAAACTGGTTATTAACAACTTAGCGTTTACAAGGATGTAATATTAATGTCCGCTTTAACATTGACATTATACCTAATTAAGACGTAACGCTTGAAAAGTTTTCCGACTAAATGAATTCTTTACTTTCAATACTTCATAATGAATTTATTCAAATTTCCAAATGTACAAAACCACCTTACAATAGAATCACCAAAATTATACATTACACAATTCAGGTAATTGCTTTTTGATCGACAGTGTAGCAGATTTTACCATGTTCGTCAAATTGTTACTAAAAGATGTCTGACCTAATTGAAATTTTTTGAAAGCCTACCTATTGTGTTTTTAGTTTTTATTTGTATGTAAACGTGTACAAAATTATGTTATTTATTTTTTTAAGTTTGTAAAATTATTATAAAGCCAATTCGATGAAGGTGTATTTTATTCGTTGTGATATTTGTAAATAAAAAAAGGATACTTAAGAATAATTCAATTGTTTTAATCCAGTTTCCAAATATGCATATTATTCACCGGTGAACAAATAAATATAATATTTTGTTTACGATATAACCGACGGACACTTTTATTAACAAGCAATAATTTTATCGAGAAATAGACAATATACTTCTGCCAGGTGTTGCTATACTCGTTGTATTTTATTCGTGTTGGAAAAGCATACAATATTTTATATGAAAAACTATTCTACAAATTTTACATTTCTTTTCACATACATTAAATATTTCTACAGCACCAGTTCAAGTTATTTCCAGTTATTTATAAAGCACAAGTCAGGGCTGTGGAGTCGGGTAAAAAAATGACGACAACGGCGTTAAATTTAATAACTGACCATCAATTTTTTTGATAATTACCGTTTAATTAACATATCTGGATACCGTCAGATCATTCTAGTTATTACATGTAAAATAAAAAAAAACTTCAAAATAATATAAAAGTATATGGAGTAATAAAGTATATAGAGTAATGCTATTTCTTTTTGAAAAAAGGCCCAGTACTCACTAGTCAAGTTTTTTTTTTATGTCCGTTCCCAATGTGGAGCATGTGACATAGTGGAGGTATTACAACGGATTATTTATTCGAGAACTGCTTGTTAATTAATCGTTCTCACTTTAAAAGATTTGAAAGCAAATTATAAATAAAATTTAGTGTTTTTTTTTTATCTGAAACGTTAAAATTGGCAAGAAAAAAAGTGCCAGAACGCCGTTCCACCTCGTTACATGGGGAGAAAAGCACTGAAATAGACAATTTAATATAAGCTATTTTTGAGGCCACAAGCGCGTGCTAAATTCACTTTCAGGATAATCAGCCACTCACACTGGATGTATATATATATATATATATCGACTATGGAAAGGAAAAAGGACGTAACCCACACATATCAAATTTTACAGGAGGCGCTAAAAACGTGTTTTGATGATTTTGTGACATATGCAAATTATGAATTATACACAACCTTGAAGTGCACGGATACTTCAAAACTGGTGTTAAATTGACATAACTTATTATGAATCAAAGAAATTGTGTGGGAAAAACCTTTATTTCAGTGTTTTTCTTGGTTTTAATTTTTTACAAGGTCATCTTTTTAAACACTAAAGCTAAATTTAGATACTCATTCGGAATTTTCACCTTCCATCCTTTTGATAGAATGTGAATCAAGTTGTATACATTGTGATTATCGAAAAAAAAGCTGTTTTGGAAAATTGAGGGTAACGTCCTTTTTCCTTTCCACAGTCGATATGTATGTAAAGAAGTAAAGTATTTTATTTTAATATGCAGTTCCATAAATTACACCTCATTCGTTTACACGTAGCGCGTTTTTAAAGGGTTAAGGTATTTAGTCCTAATTAAGACTTATTAAATATAAGTATCACTTTGGGACACTCGAAACATATAAATGTTTTTTTTTATTATGACATTGTTGTATTACAAGACACGCTTCTAATTGAACAAGTTGGTGACACATTTTAATTTAAACAACTTGTTAGCGCCCAGCACATCAGGATTTTAAAAAATTCAATGACCTGACAACGTCGGCGTGGATTTATTTAACGATGAGTGCGTCACAAATTCAATTTTTTTTTTTATTTATCGGGATTAATTTTTCTGATTGTCTTTTTATAAGCACTAAGTCACGTTTTATTATATGTCACCGAAATGTCAATATGAAAATAAACTTTCATTGCTTAACTCAGAAATGGAAGACTTAATCTTAAAAGCAAGGCCTTATTAGCATTATTCCATTTGTGTAGTGGATTTTTACCCGTTGCATGGAGTACGTTGTATCCACTTCATCTGTAGAGTGGACCACTTAACAGTGTGAGTGCCAAGTCGTCCAAATATGGTTGTGATTAATGGAAACACTATCGCAAAAAACAGGGGGTCAATTCCCCCTGACCAAGGACAAACATTGGTTCTGTTTCACCTGAGGAAAAACAGTGATTCTGTTTTACCTGTTGCAGCGTTGGTCGTGGTCTTGAAGGTGGTGGCACTGGCGTGCCTGGTATATCTCGAGCAACGTTCCCACTAAGCTGCGCGCGTGCGCGGCCGCGCAGCAGTTGAGAAGTCCCCGCGCACTCATTCCGGGTTGGCGCGCACTACAAGACAGTTGCTTAATTGATATTTGATCGGTCCGCGCAGCTTTTGAAATTTCCGCGCATCTAAACCTTCGGCTTAAAGGGAACGTTGATCTCGAGTGGGTTAAATGTGGGAGGAGATTTTTCCGCGCCGAATGCATATACGTGTTGTATAGAATTTTTTACATTTCGGATCGCTTAACGATATTTGAAAACGTCGCACGTTTTCTGGCAGAATACCGACGGTGCGGTCTTCAAAAGAAATAAATTGACGCATAAAAAGCATTATGTTATAATTCAATTTTGGTTGATAAAATCAGTTACTATTTTTGACGAAAGTGATAATTCATGACTGTTTTAGAGTGATTTGAGTAAATGCTTTAATGACTATAAAAAAAAGGTTTAGAACCACTGTATTAGACTATTATAAAATGGGTTATCTATACATTAAATTGAAAGATTTAGTCTTTTATATACTCGATAAGTAAATTTGATCCTATGTATCTGCCGAATTTTATTAACGGATAAAGGAATAGTCCACTTTCAACAACAACATTAAAATAATTTTCAATTCTATATCGACTGTGGAAAGGAAAAAGAACGTAACCCTCAGATTTTCCAAAACAGCTTTTTTCTATAATCACAATTAATACAACTTGACACACGTTCTATCAAAAGGATGGAAGCTGAAAATGCCGAATTAGTATCTAAATTTAGCTTTTAATTTTGAAAAAGAAAGGCTTGTGAAAATTGTAACCAAGAAAAAGGTTTTTTAAAAAATATTAGGTTATTTCAATAAAAACCCAGTTTATCGGTCACCGTGCACTTCAGGGTTGTGTATACACCCATACCTCGCTTTACGGCCTAGATACGTTCCGCGAAACTTAGCCGCAAAGAGAAAAGCCGTATAAGGAATCAATTATTGTAATACAAATTCAATGGGATTGGTTCCAAATTTTTTAAATATGTAACATGGTTTATCATTCAAAATGCATTTTATCTTTTAATTTCATTTAAATCAAAAATACATGAAACAAAAATGAAACAACTTCATGTCTCATAAAATATGTGTATGTGTACAAACATTTTTTTTAAATGGCTTTAATCTGAAGACGATAAAGAAATGGTTACCTGCAGATCATGTATATCATAATTTGCTTTTAGCCTAAAATCATCAAAAAACGTTTTTTGTGTCTCCTGTAAAATTTTATATGTGTGGGTTACGTCTTTTTTCCTTTCCACAGTCGATATGACACCGATCGGAGGCCAGCTAGCCGTAGCATATGGCCACCAAATGGTTCCTCCAAGATTAGAGAGTATAATTCGTGTAATTCATTAGCTTTTTTAAACCATGTACGCACCTAATTTGGAATATATGAGCTCGTTATAAACCATTTGAATATAAGTTGTTTTACGATAACTGGTTATTATTCAGTTGAACAAACTCGTTTGTTCGGTAAGGGTAAACACAGTGAAACCCCGATTCTACGTTTTTCAAGGGACCGTAATAAACAAACAAAAAATGTGGGAAATCTTCAAATAATACCAAAATATATGCTTAATTGTTAAACAACCTATTTATTTACTTACACTGTTTTTATTAAATTACTTTACACATACTCAGTTATTTTTTGAATGTCATGATTTGTTATTAGTTTCTCAGCTAGACATCTAGTTTTATTCATTTAGGTATTTTAATTTGTATGTTAGAAAAAATGGCCAAATGATATCTGAATTAACCCTCCAGAGACGAGAGCTTTTTTCCGATAAAAAAAATATTTTCTAAGCCATATTGAAGTCACGGATAACTTTTATTCCTATCCAAAATCAAAAACAAAAAACGCAAAGTCGTTGTATAGAAAACCCGCATGACTATATGGTCATGCTCATCCTTTTATTACCGTGTAGTATTGAGTACGGACAAAAGTGACCGTATGGGTTCGCAAACATTCGGGGTTGAAATATAGCTTTTTAAATATTTACAATTTGACCTCTTTATATTTTTTTTTATAAAAAGGGGTCGCTATTCGAAAAAGGTTGATAACCTATGGCTTAAGCCAGGGATGAGAAATTATCTTACCTGTTTAAACTTTTAAAAATGATTGTTTTTATTTAAAGCCTTAATTACTCAATCTTTGTCACCCGCGGCATTTTTTTTTTTCATTTTTTAAATCAAATTTGACCCATTTGTGAAAAAGGTTCGCCATCCTTGGCTTAAGCCACTTGGACACAGAACAGTCAATTTTAGTTGTGAATTTACACAATATAAATTTCACATTCCATGCGTGGTAAATGCCGCACCATCACTGTCTAGATAAGCTGTCAGGGATAACATAATATTGCAGTTGTAACAAAATCGTTAGCGTGACATGGTTAAAAAATGAGGGCGTTATCGTAACTGATCCGTTACGTCATTTACTGTAAAATTAATAGTTTTAAATTACAACAGTTTTCTGTCAAATCGATATCGTTAATACATGGCTAGTGAGCATGAATTTGAGCATGCAGAGTTATAAGTAACAAACCCAGAGGTGGGCTGAAAGGAGCTCGCTTGAAATCTTTGTTAATTTTATCTTAGGCTAGCGAGCCTCTTAATAAATATAAAAAACAATATTTTCAGATCAAATCAATATCTGCCTGTAATAAATGACATTTATATTATATACGACAGTTTAACTTGTCGTTTAAAACATGGAATTTGAGCAAAAATAATAGTAGGCTTATATAATATTTCTGCGTCAATCTTTGATTTTTCACTCTTCCAATCTGAGATAGATAAGTACATTGTTCAGCTATTGGTATGAATTGTTTAAGTGTATATTGCCAGTGGTGTGGTGCTTGTTTAAAAAGTCTGGGAGCACCGATTAATTATAATATTTGAATGCTCTCAATTTTCCCACCAACAAGATTCCAACAAAATGTTCTTCCAATACATTATTACAAAAATCAACATTTATTGCAAAATTTCTAAATCGTCTAGTAAAGGTGTGCGATTTTTGACCCCGCGCGCCCTCGCCCCACTACCTCACTGTATAATGCGTATTGGTATATAATATAAGTTACATTTGATTGCTTCAAAAATTATTTAATATAATTTATAATAGTGGTTAAAAAATCGATCCTTTCCAGAACACTGCAGATAGTGCCGAGATTGCAAAGGTATGTCCTGAGCTGAAAAAGTATTTATGAAGTAATTAATGTTTTCTAAAATATTTTTATCATTTTTTCTACATAATTGCGACCAGACATAAAATGAAGGAAATAATAAAAAGAGAAGATTTACCTATTAACTTTTAACTATTTGAAACGGCCTATTTCAATAGAAAAAGTGTTAAAATACTTAAAATAAAAAACTAATTACAAACATACGTTACCGTATCTTTACACAAACGAAAATATCCATACGCAGATGAGATATTCATAAGCAGGCTCCTGGAGGGCTAGTTAGATCATTGTCTTGTCTTCGTTTTCCTGACAAAATGGATATACAATACTCCTAGTATTCGCTGCAGGAATCTATTTCCAAAGCACAGTATACGTTTACTCTGTGTTTTCGTAAGGTGCCATGACTCGCCACCGCAAAGAAGCACTGTCAACATATATGCGCTGAAGATGAGACACTAGGCACTGAATACCACCGTGAATATTTACAATCAGACTAATATTTTGTTTTATATGTCGATTACTTGACACCATTTTTTTGTATAAGCAATATTATGGTGATGTTACATAAAGAAAAGTATAGTACACATTTTTTGCACCAATTCCATGTCATAGTAAAAATCGGTTTCCTCTATCGCGAGCATTTTCAGCTGTCGAAAAATTAAATTGATTGATTTCAGCATTCGGTGGCTGAATTAATCTTACCATTTAGTTACGACACTGACAACAGCCACAAGTAAATGTGTGATACGACACTTGATATATTATCAATTGTGCCTCTTTAATAGGTATGCGGAATCCTTAGAAATTAAAAGAGTTTCGATGTCATATCACACATCGCTGATCAATTTATCGTTAGGTCATATTTCAACAAGACATTTTTGTTAAAGTGAAGGTTTCAATCCATCATAAGCAAGTCGTTCGAAAGGTTTCGGTCGTACCCCAAGTTAACGTTCGTTAAGATTAACGAGGGAACAAAATATTTAATTTTCAAAAAAAATATTTATTTATGTAACTAAATGCGATGTAAAACTATTTGAGAAAAAAAATCTACATATACGGTCAATCGGGATCAATAATTAGGACGGGACGATAATATTTAGATGATAGATCGAGGAAATCAGTATCCGGGGAATGATAAACGTGGAATTATTAAATATTGTTATGACGGGGTCTTGGTCGAGTAAAAAATAAACGATCCATGCAAAAAAAACGAAGATAGCGAGAACGGTAGATCGGGGTTCCACTGAAAAAACGCAAAACGAAATGCGAGGCAAAACTATTGATGAAAAATATTCAATGAAAATGGTCAATAGGAATAGAATTCGTGACGGGACCAAAATATTTAAACGATAGATCGAGGAAAACGGTAAATCGGGGAACGATTAATGCGGGATTCTTTTACATTGTTCTTATGGGTGTTTGGCCGGGACTATGAAAAATAAACGATCTATGCGAGAACGGTAGATCGGGGTTCCACTGTATTTCAACTCTTTAATTTCGATTATTGACACTAAACATATGTCTTTCAACTTCTGTTTTCAATTATTTTCAATATAGGCATATTCTTCGCTCAGCCAAGTATATGAGTAACCTGTATCCAGTTTCTTGTTCCAGCTTGATGTAATTGATCCACTTTTTATGATGTAATTTGTGGTATCATATTTTTATGGATTCAACCACCGGCAGCAACCAAAAACAAGTTTGGTATTGGATACTTTTTGATGGATACTCAAGTACTTTACTACTTTGTACCGAAAAAATACTCCCTCTCAAGTCTCATCTAAGGATTGCAAGGATTGTTATAAACATAATAATACAAAGATATTAAAAATGAAAATAGTTTCCAAACGACAAGTTACGTTGTTTGGTACTTTGTGCTAGTTTTCATTATTACATTTTATAAGTAACATATATTAAAGAACCAATCTGCTTACTTTTTAGAAAAATTTCCATACCTATTCAATAAATCAGTATTTTGTTGTATTTATAATTCTCGGCATAACACCTTTTCCGTGATCAAAAGTAAATAACATATAATCGATTTCGTTTCGAATGCATGGTGTTTGTGATTTCTAAAAAATCCTTCCCACTCTTCCGGTCCTTTAATAATTGAGCGTAGCGAGAGGGATTAGTTAACCACTAGTCCTGTCACACCTGTCATAGCCTTATCCTTGTATCTCACTTTGAAAATGAAAGTTTGAGTAACAAGCAGTTCTCGTATAGAAACTTCTGTGGGGTTATTTTCATTAGAAGACCAGATGCGCAACAGTGGACATGGATAAATATGCATATATACATATCGACTGTGGAAAGAAGAAAAGACGTAACCCCCAGTTTTTTCAAAACAGTTTTTTTTCGATAATCACAATGTATCATAAACTTGATACACGTTCTATCAAAAGGATGTAAGCTGCAAATCCCGAATTAGTATCTAAATTCAGCTTTTAAGTTTGAAAAAAATGACCAAGAAAAAAGACTGAAATAAAGGTTTTTCCTAGACAATTTCTTTCATTAATATTAGACTTTGTCAATTAAACACCAGCTTAGAAGTCTCCGTGCACTTCAAGGTAGTGTATAATTCATAATTTCCATATGGCCCAAAATCACCAAAACACGTTTTTTGCACCTCATGTAAAATTTGATATGTGTGGGTTACGTCCTTTCCCTTTCCACAATCGATATGTAGTACACGCTTAAGATTGAAATATCCAAGTAAAAATATGCTAAGTTGATCACTAAAAGTGTTGCCTATAAAAATAAAATGACAGATGTACCTGTCCACATTACCTGTTACTATTACCTAATCTCCTTATCTCAGTTCAGTTGGTTTATAAGATTTAGATTGTAGATAAAGAGGACATTATTGACCAGTAAAGTTCCAAATAAATTCCCACGCAGGATTTGTATTCCGTTCAATCCATAACAAAGCTTTTTTAAAAGCTCTTTTTCAATATAATATGTTTGAACATATACACCTGACGATAATCGTTTGATAAACTTTATAGGGAAAAAACTATCCTGTCTATTGAATTACTATGTAGTTCTGTAATTATTTGAAAATAAAATTTGAACGCTACATTAATGAATATTATTCGTTATTTAGAATTTATATTACGTATTCAATTGACGGATACTATAATATCCACGGACAATGAAATCTCATGCAAATATTTTTATACATCGATTTTTTATAATCTTATAATACCATTTATTGTAAAACTGAAATTCTCATATAAGAAATTGAAATAAGTCATCCGAATTAAGAGAAAACTTTTCAGAATTTTAAAAAACGTACATAATCCATTTTTTGTTTTGTCTTCCTTTAATTAGAAAGAACACCACTGACCAAAATATACAAAACAATAAAATCTCAGCGGCATTTTCTGCACTAGTTGAGTGGTATATAAATGTTAAACTGGATCGATGGATGGCTTAAACCATAGGTCGTCAATCTTTCTATGCATACCGCCCACTTTTGCTTATTTTTCATGGTAAAATTTTCATACCGCCCATCAACATTGCTATATTTCATTTCAGTATATGGGTGAAAAAAATTCCAGAAGGAATTTAGGAGAAATAAAAATCCCCCACCGCCTTTACCGCCCACTAGTGGGTGGTAAGGACCAGGTTGACGACCCGTGGCTTAAACGTAGACACAACAAATATTTATATTTTTGATGGATTCGGCGGTAACCTTGTGGAAGCTAATTTTTTAATATAAAACTAAATTAGATAACTTTGTTTTGTCATAGTTTGTATAACTAACTAATAACTGTGAATCTTCAGTGTGTCCAAAGAAACTTCTCAAAAGAGCGAAACACGTGTCACAATTTGTTATACAACCTGTGGAATAACAAAGTTATTCCATTTAATTTTATATGTTCAAATAGTTTTCGATGAGTTACCAAAACCTTTATATAAATTTAAATTGATAATATTGTTATTGCACTTCTTGCGTGTTATTGTTTCGCATATTTACTGAAGATACTTCTCGAAGAGGCGAACACATAACTAGTGGAATAACAAATATTATCATTTATTTATTTCTATAAAAAAGGAATATCCGTAAATTTGCCGTCGAATGCATTGAAAATATTACAGTATACACAAGCTATAACACCAAAAGTTTTTTATTTCTATTGTCATTGTGTATTCAGTATTGAATCAACAATTCAGATCATAGAAACGACTATTCCGCGCTCGTATTCACGGAAAGTAAAATTCCATAAACACACAAATAAGCTATCTGTTTACAAGGATAACATTCTTATTGTGTCCAAATAATGACAATAATAGATTACAAGCAAGTATTTAACACCTACATGTCATTGTTAAAATGGTGTGAACGTTCGAGCGATTGATTTTATCTAAAATTGTGATCCGGTATCAGGTGAAATTGAAGGCACGATAACCTTAATCGTGCCATCTTGTAGGAAGCATCATTCATTACAAGCATTGCGAAGTTTCATTGATCGTAGAGGTGTTTTATATCAATTGCATACATTGAATTTTGAATAAGAGAATTTTGAAATTGTGCAGCATAAAATTAATTGAGACAAAGGTTGTGCTGTAGTGTAAATATAAATAAAAATGTTAAAAAATCAACAAAGAGTATTTCAAAATAACGTGTTTGAAAGTCAACCATGCGACACAAATCAATATTAAATATGGCAAAAAGACGTAAGACACAGTTTTTTTCGATGATCACATTGTAAATAACTTGATACACGATCTATCAAATGAAGCTTAGTTTTTGAGTCCAAGTGCACTTCAAGGTTGTGTATATTTCATATTTTGAGTTTGGCCCAAAATCATCAAAAAAACGTTTTTTGTGCCTCATGTAAAAATTGTTGTGTGGGTTACGTCCGTTGCTTTCTCCACTGTCGAATATAAAGTGCTCATTCTGGTCAGCCCTCATAGCCAAATAGTAATAATATGCACTCTAAAGCTAGAGCTTGCGTCTTTCTTGCTTGCTCAATGAAGTTAACGATTTTTCCGTGTAATTCAAACATTATAATGATTGTATATTTAAAAGGGCTTTGCCAGTGGTTTGTGTAGCTTTTATACACGTTTTATTTCCCTCTGTAATTAAAAACAATAGCGGTATCAAAAGAAAGCTCACATGTTCAAGCATTACACGGTCAATGGAAATAATTAGTGAGGGGTCTTTGAAAAACAACAATAATAATTGTTCAGCAAATTGCTACAAATAATGCGCGGGCGTATGAGACACGCACGCCCTTCGGTGATAAATTACTTAAACAACTGTCGAAGAGTGAAGAGGTAGCGGAACAAAACGGAACTAACTTTTACAAGCCGGAGGAATATGGGGGACAGGTTAATGATGCTTAATTACCGTACACGGTACATTTATCTATGGCTAAATGAACGAAACATTTTATTGCTGTATAAACGACAGCAAGAATTTTTGTAAATTAAAAATTCTTGGTGGAAGCTTTGTAAACGCTTCCCATTTTCAATTTCTGGTAGAAGAGCAAACGTCGGAAGACTGTGACTTCGCTGGTTCGATGGACTGTCACAAGATATACCATTTACGTGCGCTGGTCAGTACGGAGGTGGAGGGCTCAGCGAAATGGAGGAGACAAACTGAGGTGGCCAAGTTCACGCCAGACGGTTACATGAAACATAAGAGAAGAAGAAAAACAAGTATTAGATTCTGTTTTCAAGAAATAAAAATGAATGAAACATAAGTTTATTTTAATCATTAAATCTATCACTTTAACATTGGTTACTGCGTTACTAGTTTAATGATAAAATTAAATAACTATTCCACGGGTGAAAACAGGTGATTGGGCTTAGCTGATGAGACTGACGGGTAGTTAGTACCAACAGTACCAACACACTCAAATCAGTTTATGTCTTTAATTGAAAACCTTTTTTGCGGCAGTATGTATTCATTTTTAATTTATTATAAGTATGCTTAAACACGCCGCCTCAATTATGTTCGTAAAATACTATTTCATTTTTTTAAGCAATGTAAAGCCTGTAACAATAGTTTTGATTGGTTTTTATAATAATAAAAAGCGTATGTCTTGCTCCATTTGTAGTGTAACTGATGAAAAACTTTAACAGTGATATATATAACAATGTGTTCATTATAAACACACACTATTTAGAAGTATTAGAAATCATTATTAAAGTCTGTCAATTTTCTATGAGCAATATTGCTCACAACAGATTACTCAATCAAAAATATAAACTAAAAATGCTCAAACAAGAGAGTTGAAGAGAATTCACGATATTTGTGGGCCAAAGGTAGTTTTATTTTTTAATATTATTTATTAACAAAATATAGTACTTGAAAATTTATAGTTGACAAGGAAAATCTATAAGAAAACAAAAGAATCCCCAATCAGCTATAAAATTATTCCTCAAAGCACATATTTAAAAATGGAAGAATGTTTTAAATTTACTTGCATAAAAGTACCCAAAAATATTATCAAAAGTGGCATCATTCACAGTTTTTTTTTAATTAATTATTTTTTCTCTGAAATAAGTTTATCTAATATTTTGTAAAATCACAAATGAAGCATTAAGTGAGGTTGATATTTTTTTTGCTCAAACCAGATCTAAACTATTTCGATCATTTACGCGAGCTTTGAGTCAAGCTTCACAGTGGACAATGAACTGGGGGCGCAATAATTACCAGAGGTCCAGGCAATGTCACGCTCATATTGTTATATAACACATTGTAAATAGGTAAGCAATAAAATGATTCTGAAGAGAACGGTCCATTTGTATAGCTATACACTATAAACTTCAACACCCGCATAATTTGGAATAATTTGTGAGTACTTTTAATAGAGACTGGGATTACCATCAATGGCGAGTAGGGATTGCAATGCCAGAAGAATATATCAATATGTTCACTTTTAGGGTGTTCACTATCAATACTTTGTGGAAAGGCATTATATTAATAAAAACACAATAATCCTTTGTACTTCATTCCACTTTATTTAATATGTCAGGACCGGTTTCGCTCATTGCGCATATTCACTTTATTAATGTAGCATTTTATCACTTTGTCAAAAATTTCCCAAATTTTAATTATGTTTGTAATTACTTTCAATCACCATTCTGAATTTATTAATCTGGGATGACCTTTTAATTATATGTTAGATGTGTTGAACATTTTAATTTTGTGTTATTTTAGAATCACTTTAATGTAATTGGCAATTTCTTTTCAATGCCAATTGTTGTGTATAACTTTTCAATTTTGTATAAATAGCTTGTTAAATTATATTTCTTATCAGTTGACAATGCTCGCAATGAGCGAAACCGGTCCTGACATATTAAATAAAGTGGAATGAAGTACAAAGGATTATTGTGTTTTTATTAATATCAATATGTTACCAGTATTAGAAAAAGTTTAAATAAAGCAAACGAATTCGGTAAATTTGGATCGTTACGCCGAGCAAATAAACCCCAAATCAGTATTTCGAACGGGTGATTTTCATAATAAACTTACGGTTTCTTAAATTAATGAAAAATCGTTGAAAGGTTCGTCAATTCTAGAGCAGATTTTAAATATATAACTCAATTCATCGCCAATATTTTTATTAAAATTTGTAATGGTCTTTGTACATTTAAAATTCAATTTAGTTCATTTTCAATACTGAAATACCGGTATTTTTACATTTTTAAAACTGGTATTTCAGTATTGAAAAAACAACGTGATCCCGCTTTCGACAATAACGGTATTGCGATTCTTAATCGTGTGTACAAACTACTATCATCTTAGATCCTTTTTATAACTCGTGTCAGCAGACGCGTGGTCCTCAATTCTGGGATTTCATACTACTCGGTAGGGTAAAGAGTTCTGAAAATTCATTTCATTCATTCTTTATTTTTACCCACCCTCTATTTCATTTTGGAAACAACCATAAGAGAAAGCAATTGACTAACTTATAGTTCTTTCCTAGTACCATTCTTCTATTTTACCTCTTTTAATAGAGTGCTTAATCGAATGACTTACAGCCAAATACGGAAGATTTTTTAGTAGGAAAAACTTAATTTAATAATTGATAAAACGCAGCTATATGTAGGTAGCAGATAAATACGTAGCAGATGGGCACGCTAAACGCTTTAGACTACAAAAAACTTTGTTTTGATTTTGTAAAAAAACGAGCACATTATGAGTTAACTGAAGTTTTGATTTAATTTTTGAAATATTTATCTAATTGAAATATGACTATATATTGGATAGTAAGCTTAAAAATATGTGTTATACAAGATTTCATTCTTCTTACTTCTTTCAATCAAGGATTAGCAGTAAACGTTATTCATTTTTTAACAGTTTGTAAAGTAAAATATAAAGAAATGTAAACGTTGATACCCGCTGTCAAAACTTTTAAATTTAGAACAAGAATAAGCTACGTATTATATTTTCAATCGAAAACGGATTGTATCGTGTTGGGATAATCTCTCGGATTTATTTAAAGAAAGGTTTCGGCGATTGTGCCCGCCTAATAAAACGTAATAAAAATATTGAAAGGGTTTAAATTCAAAATAAACTAAGGGATGAATGGGGGCTACTGGTAAGAGCTTTAAACAGTAAAGCAGCGCGGAATTTTTTCTTTACAGACTGGTTCAGAAGATGTCTCTAAAAAGTTGCGCTCATCCAATTACACCGTCTACATAAACTACTATAGATATGTGGATTTATATTCAATTTAATATTAAATAAATTTATTTTTTACGTCGTATTTCATTAAGAAAACAAACATTTTTGAGCTTTTATGAATATTATGATTGGAAATGTTTTTTAAATTTAACAAACGAAATTATTTTGTAAAAGTTTTCTCAATCTGCTGTTTTATACTAAAATTATTTTATTTTTTATTTTTTAAGTACTTACATATCAACTGTGGAAAGGAAAAAGGACGTAACCCTCAATTTTCCAAAACAGCTTATTTTCGATAATCACAATGTATACAACTTGACACACATTCTATCGAAAGGATGGAAGCTGAAAATGCCGAATAAGTATCTAAATTTAGCTTTTAAATTTGAAAAAGATGACCTTTTAAAAAATTAAAACCAAGAAAAAACACTGAAATAAAGGTTTTTCCGAGACAATTTCTTTAATTAATATTACGTTATGTCAATTAAACATCAGTTTAGAAGTATCCGTGCACTTCAAGGTTGTGTATAATTCATAATTTGCATATGTCACAAAATCATCAAAACACGTTTTTAGCGCCTCCTGTAAAATTTAATATGTGTGGGTTACTTCCTTTTTCCTTTCCAGAATCGAATGACACCGATCGGAGGACATTTATCATTAGTTATCTCATTTCGATGATTTTATAATCAGACAGATTTCTATCACAAAACATAATTAGTTTTATACTTTCATATATTTCTGGGGATTTCTGTACCGTAAAATTCATGATCAAAATGCTAAGGGATGAAAAAAACCTAATAAATCTTTTATTGTGAAGGGGCTATGGAGGGCTGGATGGACATTTTGTTCAGAATGCCTTTGGAATTGATACCTTACACACAATAACAAGAATAAAGTTTTTTTTTCCATTCGACACTATTACATTTAAAATCCATAAAATGAAAATTGTTTTGTGAATACTTTTGAAATTGATCGCTTAAAACATTTTGAAAAATGAAAACATAATAATTAATGTTAAAGGTAATGAATTTATTTCGTTTTTCTTATCTCCATATATGTAAATACAATATGTTTTTGAGACACCAAACATTTTTCATTTATTTGTCATGTTAATATGATTTTGACGATTTACCTTATACGAAACTTCAAGATTCAGAATAACTTTTTTTTCCAATTAAGTATATTCGCTTCCAATATGGAACATTCCATTATGTAGTAAGAATACTGCAAATGGTAAAAATAAAACATTTTAACATATGAATGGTATCATACAATCACTGACTGAATGTAAGACATTTTTTTTCTCAGTGAACATAAAGGTAAAGGTGAACAGGAAAATTATAAATAGTTATCAATTTCCTTCCTTATATGTCACAGTTTCAGTATTGCTTAGGATGGGTGGGAAAATATTGTTAAAAAATCACAGACATCCAATGAAAGTTTACGTTAGATATTTTGAGTCATCTTACGCATGTAGCTTTTAAAATATATATTTAATTAATATTATTGCGCAAATCACATCTAGTTACAGCGGCCGACAGAAAAATCGACAGTTTTGAGTAATGAATGCAAATAGACAGATTTTAATACGCTATATCTTCTGAAAAAAAGTTCAGCCATATTCTGTGATTTTTTATATAATTCGAATATAATATACATCAATTCCATTCAAAGTTATTTTTGAAAAAAGCTATAAATTACTTAACGCTTTTGAAGATGTGCATCGAATTCGTTAATCATTATTGAACTTCGTGAAGTGTTTGGAAACGATAAGCGATAGTTAAAGGTTACAGTGCATTCAAAGAGATATTAAAATTTCATGATTATCGAAATTTATGAATATCTTAAAACAAGGTTTTTTGACTTATCGCCGTCTGCCAATATAACGACGATATTATGTCAGAATTTTTATCCAAGACCTATGTGTTTTTTATAATGTTTTCAATCAGATTTGAATTTAAGCTCCGTTAAGATAATGTGTAGAGATTGAATAAAAACATGTATTCTAAATATCTACTAGCCAAAATTGTGACATTGGTTCCCTGCAACTTTGATCCACGTATCTTTTTGACGAAAACTATTTACGACTAACTTTCGCACATTATGATTTTTTTTTTAAATAACGTCGGCTCACTTTGTGTATAAATAATATATTCAAGCCATTTTATTAACAAATAAATATTCCTCGCCGTGTGATTCAAGTTTTACAACTTCTGAGATTTAGGTGTTGGTGTGGAATACGAAGATACATACAGACATTAAAATATGTATGTGTGTGTATTCAAATTATACGTTGATTTACGATAATACAATATTAGGGAGTGCTTGAATTTGACAGGGACACCAAGTCTTTTCATTGGCTGAAGTTTGAAAGCTTTCAGCTGTTTTATGGAAGGGGAGATTTACACCTCTGTCAGAAGGGCGGATCGACACATCATAATGTTATCAAACATTTAATCAGGGAAATATCAAATATCCTATTCATTCAAAACCTTTTAAAGCGCACAATCCTATTCGAGGGCGGGAAATAATATAATATATTCACTTAGGTAAGTAATATCGGTAAGATACAAATATTTTTTCTACTCTTCGTGTTTTGGGTTCCAATAAAGTATTTATCGGATCTCTGTTAATAGGCTGAAAGGTTGGTAAAACTGTGTTAGTGATATAAGGAATTATCTATACAATAATAACTGTTTCGTGTCGTGTCTGACATACCGTCGGAATATTAATAAAAAAAGAAATGCTTATGTTTCTGAGTTCTTTGATATTGACAACAATTAATATTTACTAAAATTGTTTAAAACTTCTCAGTCGCTATGATGTTGAAAATATTCTTCTGACCAACAATTAATCATACCTAAAATAATACAGAAATCAACATTCTGCATTTATCATTTACATGAATATTTGTAAAACGTTACAGCATGAAAAGTATCACAAAACCTTCAGCTTTGCTTTTCCCTTGTCTGCTTTCACTTTTATTAATTTATTATCACTGAGAGTTCTAGTTGGTAAAAGCTTTGTCTTAGTGATCAGGCAAGTATGGGTTCAAGTCTCAGGAAGTTCAATACATATACTTTTTGTTGATTTTTTTCAATTTAAATTTGAAACCGTGTTTTTTTAATCAATTTTTCGAGTTTCTCTTCAAAGGCATTGGTGTTTGTGATGGTCTCCGAATAGAGGTATTTTAACCAAAGTTTTTTCTGCGAGAACTGTTCGTTACTCATTTTTTCAACCACTTTTTTATATAGGTTATGGATAGATGAATATGGCTAAACAGTGGTTAACTAATCGCTCTCGGTATACCCCGTTATTTTTAAGATTGACAGGGATCGAGGGATTTTTTAGACATCACGGCTTCTAACAGAAATTCTTAAATCGATTGAAAAAATGGTGCTCGTACTGGAACTCGAACCCGTGAGATCCGTCTGTGAAACTGCTGATATAAACGTTTAACACACAAGGAAAAACAAACATTGGCAAAGAATCATTATTATGTTAGTGAAATTAATGAGGTAATCCAATTTTTAGGCGGTGGATAAAACACATATTACTTATCTGATAATGGCGATAATGACATAACAACTAGCTTAATTACAAATTCAAATATCGATGCGGTCAACCTTTTGCCAATGATCATGATTACCGAATCAGCCAAAAAAGTTTAACATAATCAAATTACAATAAAAGAAAACGGTGTCAGCTAAGTGCAAATATAATCCATTCCATTTATCAGAGGCGGCTTTAGGTACTGGGCTAGGTGGGCTAAGCCCGACCTGCATTTTTCACTCAAAACTTTAGATGGCTGAATAAAAATGAACAGCAATTCGGCCGCTCAACAAAATAAATAATTAATAAGCGTAACTAACCTTTCCCAAATTAATACAATATCTTTGTTTTGATTTTCCTCTGTCAATATAAGACAATGCTATGTCTACCTACAATAATATTCTCGATTGTGTTTTGTATTACAATTTTAAACTGAGCCAGCATAAAAAAAACAATAACCCTATAAATACTTCATAGAGAACAGGCAACGTGACGTCAGTCTGGCAACACCTACGTATTAACGAGTCAGGGGCTGGAAAGATCTAGCCCGTGTTTTTTCTCTTACACTGGGGCGCAATCTAGCACGATTAGATTTTTTTGTATTTATATGTACGGAAACGTCATCAAACTCACACGATTGTGCGTCAAATTATCAAACTTCTGTCATTCGTTGGGGGCTAAATTGAATTTGTCCATGACCCACCTATACATTCAAACACAAATACCAATATCGTTGTATTGCATGAAAGTAACAGATATTGACATTCAGTGACAGCTCTGTATTGCTTTTTGTACTTGTTATTTCACTTTGAAAGAGACGAATTTAAGGTTATTATTTCTTAGTTACATTAGCATTGATTTTATTATATAGTAATTTATGCTTTGCAGTAGTGTCGTAATATTTGAGGAGCAAACATTCAAAAAGTGTTTTGTCACAAATTAAAAAAAATGGCGTTTTATATTAATTCTCATAGCCCATAATAAAACCTATGAATGGAAATCAAAATTAGTGTTCAAAAAGGTTTTTTTTCACATTAAAATGAAATCATAAAGTTGACACATTCATACAAACTGTCACTTTTGCAACACTTAAATCATCATTTTCCAAGCTTTGTATTTGTGTGACAAAACACTTTTTGAATGTTTGCTCCTCATTTGTTTATTTACTTGTAGATTAATGTATAAGGTGAAGTGGAAAAATACACAATTTCGTAAATAGTATACAATGCTAAACTTTCCTCTAGCCCACCCAAGATTTTAGTTCAGGAACCGCCACTGCCATTTATTATAGATGTTAAGTAATAGTTGTTATTTCTTTCCCACAACTGTTTGAAGTATGCCCCTTGAAGTTCGTAACTAGAGCATCCAATCCTGAACCCTTTTAGTAATTGCAGGATTCACCATAATATTAGCCACAATTGCTTGATATTTTCGGTATGCGAGCTTTCGGGATCCCACGATTAATCACTGAGAAAAAGTCAGAAATTGAAAGATCCTAAAATAATACCACCATTTTTTTAGCTCGATAACTTCAAACAGTTGTTTACAGAGTTGACAATTATTTAAAAATGTGGGACCTTTTTTTCAGTTCACTCACCCAAACAAGTAGCGAAACCACTGATTGTACAATTATGGACAAATGTGAGCTCCATCCTTTCAAGACAATCTTGAAATCTCGGGATTACGGAATCACAAAATTGGTCGGGATCCCGGGATTGGACGCCTCATTTTCGACCTATTGTTTGAGAAACTGGAATCAAATAGAATTTGGTTTTATTTTTTTTATAATTTGCTCACGCCATTCTTAAAATTAGACGTTCAAGAAGCATTACGATTTTTTTTTATTCATCTGGTTAGTTACAACTTCTATCAGCTATCAAAGTATAATTGAGGAGCAAACATTCAAAAAGTGTTTTGTCACACAAATACAAAGCTTGGAAAATGATGATTTAAGTGTTGCAAAAGTGACGGTTTGTATGAAGGTGTCAACTTTATGATTTAATTTTAATATGAAAAAAAACCGTTTTGAACACTAATTTTGATTTCCATTCATAGGTTTTATTACGGGCTATCATAATTGATATAAAACGCCATTTTCAAAATTTGTGACAAAACACTTTTTGAATGTTTGCTCCTCAATTTGACTTTTCTCTATTTATTAGGACAATATTTTCCGCATCGTAGTCAAAGGGTCGCGTTGTTGGCTTGAACTGGGGTGCTAACGCCTCACGGGCTCGAATCTCACTGCGGACAGAAATCCATAAATTGATTTTTCAATCGTTCGTAAAATTTATGAATTGTTACTAAAGTTTTAATGCCGATTACGGGTCGATATGTAAATTTTCAAATGTTTTATGTTTTGATTCCAAATCGTTAGTCAGAAGACCGCTCGGCGAGTCTTCTAGTATTATTAGTAGGCTAGGACAGAGTTGGCGTGTATAGATAAACCGGCACTGAATCTTATTGTAATAATAAAAGACCCCACTTTCAGCATTAGTGTGACAAAGCACAGAATTTTTAATGCGATATACTGAGGAAAGATAAACTGTTTGAGCAAATCTCCGTTTTCAGTGGTGTGTAAAATTCAAGCTCCAAAGTTTGTCTTTTTTAACAACGTAACGAAAAAAGTGCTGAAAGTGTTTACTCATGTATGCTGTGTCAACAATGGATTTGCAAGAGATCGTTAGGCGCCTCAGAGCCTGTACAAATATCAATAAACAAATAGGTACTTTAACATACAATCCTCTTGCTTTTGTATTTATGAGTTTTTCGCTTTTATCATTTTTGTATTGACATTAAAAACTCTCAGCTTCATTGCCTGTATCCTGGTATATGGTATACCAGAATGGTATATTTAAACGTCTCCAGGGAGAATAAAACATATTTCCATTAATTTAAGATTTCGACTGAAGGTGCTTGGTGGAATTTCAATGTTAAATTTGAATCGTTCAAATTTAATACTTCCATTAAACAGTATATTTTTTTTCAATATTTTGTCTTGATTATTTTTGGTTTTAAAAAAATCACGCTAGCAATGTGAAAACTGTTTGATAAATAATTTGTAAAGACTGGACGGTATTTGACAAATATTACAAGTAGGGCCGCCGCTACCATACAGACGAAATAGGCAATCGCCTAGGGCGCAAATCATTAAGGGGCGCATCTCTGATTATTGTTATAACATATTTTTACCATCCCTGACCGGATAAAAGACGACGCATAATTGAATAGTGGTAGTAGTGATTATTTAATTATTTTACCTGGAATGCTATATCATATTACTATTACGCAAATTAAAACCCATTTCATTCTCAGACACGAAATACGGCTTTTAATGTTTAATCAATTGCAATATTCACAATATAAGATTTTTTATCCATGTCCGTAGCCAATGTGGAGCATATAGCCTCCTGTTTTTCTACGAGAACCGTTTGTAACTCAGTTGCTCATCCTCTCTTAGGGATAGAACTAGAAGGATAGGATTTCCGTTTTACAATAGAATAAGTTGTAGAAAATTCAAGACACCACACACATCCATGCCCTCGGACAGAAATCCATAAATCGATTTAAAAATCAATCTATAACAATCGTCCGACCTCGATGTTCTAAGTCAACGATGTTGACACTCGACAACACAGCCGGCGAATTAATTTAATTATTATATAGTAAAAATACGTTAAGTTATCAGAAATTGTATCAAATAATGACTGCTACACAGGGATAAATGAATGTTCATCAGTATGTTTCTTTGTAATTATTAATCCATTTTCACCTATCTACTAATTACCAATTGTTGTAATAATAGATTATGTTTATCAGAGTAAGTTGGCCAACAGTTTATCATTTAAATCTTTTGCGGTTTTTGCCCTTAAAACCACATTAATAAATAAGCAAGTTGGTATAAATAAATAGTTACGAATTCTTGATAACAACCGATAACAGTATTGAAATTCTAAGCATTATTGCATACATTATTTTATACGATGGGCGATGGCATGTTATTTCGTTTGTCACTTTACGTTTAGTTTTATTAACATCTTTTGGGTGAAATTCTATCATCTTGAGACGTGTGCAAAGAACACTGAACCACATCTTCAACGGTATAAATGATATTAATAAACTAAATCTTTTTCTCACATTTTTTAAACAAGCAATAAGGAGTTAATCAATTCAGCTCGACCGACGGTCGAACCATTCGGCCACATCAATTTAGTTGCAATATTATAGAACTATATCGCGTTTAATATCTATGAAGCGTCAAACAGACAGCGAATAAAATAATATAAGAAACCAATAATGATAAACAGTTCTAAGACAATTCAACTAATAATTTGAAAGCGTTTTCAGTATTTGCCCAGTAAGGGCTGTACATCCGTAGCGGGTGACTATGAGGGTAAATTAAATAAAAAAAAACTTCAATACATATGCAATTTTGCAGTAACAACATTACCCTAACGAGGAAGGCTTTGGTTCAAGTGCAGTAAAGCTGACAATAAATTAAGCCTTTTTTCAAATCAACATTTGATATCTTAGAGATGGTTGTTCGTTATATATTTTCACCTCGAGTTGATCTAGAGCAGTGGTGCGAGAAAGCATTTCCAGGGGTGCGGGAGAAATTTTGACATATTTCAAAACAAATATTACAAAAAACCTCGTCATAAAAATTTGTTGTATTTTTTAATGTACATATTTTTCAATAAAAAATATCTTGCAATAAAAAATCAGAATAAATTTTCAAGTGGACGCGAGAACATATTTTTCAGATTCAAGGGGGTGCGGATCACTAAAAAGGTTAACAACCACTGATCTAGAGTGATATATAAAAAAATGATATTATTTTAAATATCAAGCGCCTTGACAATTCTTAACAGTCTGTAATCGCAAAGATTTTTTATGAACAATCTGTTACTATTTTTGAACCAAATTTTCATGCATAACGAATAAGTATTTTTATTGAAAAATTCTCCTGAGACACTCCTGGTAATTGAGTTGAAAGTTTGTGTAGTGACTACACCCAGTTTTTGTAATCTTGAAACGTTAAAAAAATATATTTTACGAAATTATATACGATTACATTCATATAGCAAAGTATAACTGTTATATTTTAACGGTAAATAGAGCCATTAATTAATTTATTCACGAAGCCGTGCGTATTGCTTATTCACTTTAAAAATGATAATAATGAATAATGTTACTCTTAAGCTCTGTACTCAGTCGCGAAAGTGCTCAAATCCCTTTAGCAAATTTGCCCGGGATAAAATTAATGTCCGTGAGAGATAGACGTATTGATCCAACAAGCTTACCCGAGCGTACACCACTATACGTTGTATCTATTTGCTGATTTATTTATTTTGTCACAAATCGTGTCATCTATAGAATATAAGTAAAGAATAGATACAAAAGCTTCTTAGATTACAGTATAATTAATTATCAACAGCAAAAACAGAAGTTTTTTTAGTTGTATTATTAATAAAAGCAGTAGCGTAGTTAGAAATTTAGGGCTCTTATGCAAAATACCTGCAAGTCCACGCTTCCACGCATTTTTTTGTATTGAGTATGTAGAAATTTGGGCCCCCCTTTTCGCTGGGCCCTCATGCATTGCATGACCCTTCTATACTGTGGCTACGCCACCGATAGATATATTCGATTGCTAATGTTAATCCATTCATCAATTTAAGATGTTTATAAACATATTTTTAAATAAGCACACTTTTTTGCTCTCACGAACTGACTTAATACACAGACGCTTTCACATACGATTGGAAAAAAGATGTCGAATGGCGAAACTCAGGTGTTAGCGAAAAAATTCATGGAAAAGTACAAAATTCAAACTGATTGACTGAAGATTATTTTCATGCTTTCTTTTTAATGATAATACTGCAAGGAAGGCAGAGGACGTGCAAGAAGTACCTGCTTAGTAATACATATCGACTGTGGAAAGGAAAAAGGACGTAACCCACACATATCAAATTTTACAGGAGGCGCTAAAAACGTGTTTTGATGATTTTGTGACATATGCAAATTATGAATTATACACAACCTTGAAGTGCACGGATACTTCTAAGCTGGTGTTTAATTGACATATTATAATATTAATTAAAGAAATTGTCTCGGAAAAACCTTTATTTCAGTTTTTTTTCTTGGTTTTAATTTGTACAAGGTCATCTTTTTCAAACCTAAAAGCTAAATTTAGATACTAATTCGGCACTTGCAGCTTCCATCCTTTTGATAGAAAGTGTGTCAAGTTGTATACATTGTGATGATCGAAAAAAAACTGTTTTGGAAAATTGAGGGTTACGTCCTTTTTCCTTTCCGCAGTCGATATGATTGAAATGCATCATGATGATTCGTTATTGTATGCAAAGTGATAATTGTATAATAATGTACCCATTCTCTGTTCATTTTATCGATGTTAAATCATGCAAAATAAAATAATGGAAGTATTAATTACTCAACACGCCCTCGCTTCGGCTTTTGATCCCGGCCCCTGAAACAGGGAGACGCTCCTCGATCGATTGTGACGTCATTCCACGGATTCCCTGTAAGGGGTCTCCCCATATTGTTCCCTAATTGTATGCAAATACTCGAAAGCATTGTATTCAATGCGCTGTTCACGATACGAATAGCTGTGTGTGTACTGTGTGGATACATGGTGAATACAAACTCGTTAATCAAAGATACCCTGCGTAATTCAAAATGATTTTCATATTCTGTTGATTAAACATTCACGTATAGGTATAGTATTATTCTCTTAAATGTTTATGATTTTTGTATTACTCTACAACGAATACCATACCCAGTTTGATGCCATTTTTTCTATACATACTACCGTAGCAAGGTCTTTAGGTGGTGGAAGTCATTTAAAAAAAGGATATAAAGTTTTGGAAGTAATAAAGAAATAAAAATTGCTTTGTATTCAGAATATTGGGTCGGGTCCATGGTCAACATCGTTGGCTTCCATGTCGGACCTCACGGGCTAAAATCTCAATAAGAACAGCATTTTTCAATCGATTTTTTTAATCGTACAATGTCTTATCATTTTTTATTATAATGGTATTTCTAAGCTTAATTAAACATGACACTGACTAATAGATTTTATGACTGTTAAAATACACATGCAACTTAATTCCGCAATATTAATAATAAAAATAATTAAGCAATTTCATGGGACAGTATTGTAAAAATACTGCCAGTATTAGAGTAAGTATAAAATATATTTTTACAAAATTTAAAAAATCACCATTTGCTTAATCTTATAATAGTTAATGGATAAAAATAGGAGTAGACAGTAAAAAAACAATCGTCTTGTCCACCACTATTATTTATTTAAAATCATCATTTGTTGGTGATAAATTGGAGAAGAGCGCAAAAACACTAGCTAGTCGATGTATTTCTCCTAATAAAACATTATCAGTAATTCGCATTTTAACAATTCACAAAGCTGGCACTGTTAAACTTGATTATATAAAAAAATAAAATTTTGCAGTGTTCTAAAATATTTTAAATATACCAATTATTTCAAAGCAATGTTTCGAGTCAAGAGTGTGTCTTCAAAACCATAAATTTTATGATACACATAATATTATAAAATAATAATTATACTGGTAGTCACTCTGTACTTTTGTTACAGTAGTATACGAGTGGCTGCATTTAGTTGGCGCACGCGTTGATTCAACAATCACTTCTGTTCTCTGTAGTACATATTTAACGTAAAGAGCTATCGAATAACTTCGACATCTTTTATTTGTTTTTAAATATAAGCTCAGAATACAAAAGATAGCATTAAAATTCAATTTTATTGTTTGTAATTTGTAACGTTAAATAAAATTACGAAAACTCTTGATAAACAAAATAATTCATATAAATACAAAATGCGTGCAGTAGCGAAGAACCAGAGTCTTAATTGAAATGTATCGAAGGGTTTGATATTTTAACACATATAATATATACAACGTGCATAGTAATTTCGGTATGGATGAACTATAGCTGCAATTATTATACATGAGTATCTATCTACCATAGTATCTTAAATACTGCGCGAGCGTTTCCTTAAATACAGCATACATTAGGTCAATTTTCTTGTCTGTATATGGGGATTAGCAGTGGTGTAATGGTAAATAAATAGGTACCAGGTCGGTCATTGATTTCTTTCTTATTTAAAAAAAAACAATTTTGAAAACATGTATGTGCTTGACAATTAAGTTATAAGTCAAAAAGGTGGCAGGGCTCATTTTCAGGTGCCAGGTTGTCGACCTGGCCCCACTACACCACTGGAGATTAGGGAGGTTTAAACACCAGGAAAAATATTGATTTTCTTTTAAAACATACAAAATTCACAAAATCTTCGACCCCCTGTCACATTGTTGTAACCGTTCCTCCTTCATTATTAAGTGATATGCATTAAAAAGGTTTGACTGAGATTTTTTTATTCTCAAAAAAAAAGATGTATTTTTATTACGTTCGTTTTATAACCTCATATTTTCTAACACCTCTCCTACTTCCTCCTTCCTTTAAAAATCGCCACATTTTGTTAGAAGTAAGCGTGACGTCACAATATATAGGCGACCGTTTAGTACGATTTTTTTTAAACCATGTCCGCTCCCGATGTGAAGCATATGGATTCCTAATGGAGTTTATCTCAACAAAAGTGTTTCTACGAGAACTGCTTGTTACTCAGTTGCTCAACCTCTCTTTTTCCAAAGAGAGTAGGGATAGAAGGATAGGGCTAGGACAGGATTAGTGGTAAGCTAATCGCTCTCGATACGCCCCGTTCATAGGATAGGATGGGTGAAAGGGGGGAATTCAAGACATCACATACATCCATGCCTTTGAACAGAAATTCATAAATCGATTAAAAAATCAATTAATAAAAACTGTCCGTACCGGGATTTGAACTCGGGGCCTCCGTAGCCGATGCCAACAACGTTGACCACTCGACCACACAGGCGGCATATTTATTTAGAAACCATAAATTGCGCAACTTACAATCACAAGCTAAGTTATTACTCAAATAATGATTTCGGCTTGTGCAGACAACCGCGGCGCTTCGGCGTCGCATTTTGTGTCTATGTTTATTCAAGAAGCTTCCGCCGCCACGCCATGTTTGTTTTCGACCTGTCATAAAATGAGTTATTTAGGATTTTATTACCTCTGAAAATCAACAAGCGTTAAATCGTCTTGTAGTTTATTTACACCGGTGATTTATATCTCAATCCGATGTTATAAACGTGTAAAATGTAACATTGTTTTCAAACAAGTTTCTTATCATTAGATAATCATGCATTTAGGCATAAAACTATGTCTTAAAAGTATTTTACGACGATCACTCTCCCAACGACAATATAAAAAAAGTTTTTCCAAAGAATATTGTGAATAGTCTTTGGCGAAAGTACGAGACATGCCTCTATGAATTTCCTTATAATATTCATAAGGTTATATTAGCATTTACCAATCGGGATTCCACGGATGCAAAATTAGTGGCACCATAAAGTATTAAAAACAACTTTACTCAATACGGATATATGTATGAAGCGAGTGAGCAGTGACAGATAAGCGATTAAGAGGCTCCATGCAGGAGTGGGCTGAAGTGGGCTCGAAGAGGTTCGCGCGAGCCCCTTGCTAATTTTAGAAAATCTTTATTCTCGAATCAAATCCAACCTAACTGCATTTTTTGCAGATGGTTTAATTGTATTATGGAATTAAACTTTGGTTCACCTTCAAATTTTTAGTAAAAAACATTTATTTTGGGCGTATAATAAACGAGACCTTGCCGTTTTTTGTCTATAATACATTTATGTCTAGAATATATATTGTCTAATTATTAAAAACGCCGATTTTTATTATGATATTGCTTCCAGATGTTTTAAACGGTGTTTTACTATATTTTTATTTTAATATGAAACATTAGAGTGCCACAAAATATCAAACGGGCTGCATGCGGTCCGTGAGCCGTGGGTTGTGCGTTAATGTTGTAAAGGCATTATGGCTGAAATTAAGAGAGCCCCTTGTTAACAAATTGGCGGCCACCGCTGGCCTCCATGCACAATCAAATTATGAGGCTCTGTTTTTAAAATATCATATTTGTAAAAAAAAATACAAATTTTATTGTTGAATGAAGTACAAAAAAACTATATTATGTAGACACACGTCATCGTCAAAATTAGTTCTGACATTGTTCGGACGTGTTAGTTTTGGTATGACGATGGTGTGATGCCGAAAGAGATATCAATAATATATTATAATTCTCACAGAATTATGTTATTATTATTACGTGACATGAGTTAGTTTTGACTAGATGAAGCGACATTATCTAAAGTCTTAAGAAAAGGAAATCTTGTATACACGCAGCTTTACAAATTATAAAATGGGAACGGTTACACATGTTTTTTGATCTCGTTGTGTCTGGAGATGGAAAAGTGTTTGTTTATTTATGAATGTCGAGTTATTGCTTTGCCGTGTTGATGGTTGATCCTTCTAACTATTATTCGTTTATGTCGAGACACTTAATTATTTAATAGTCCTAAGATGAGAGGACGCCGCCGGATCCTGTTTGTTTCCTTTGCCTCCAATGGAAATGAAAGGATTTAATGACCTAAATAATGATTAAGCAAAACACACATATCATAAATACTATATCTACACTATACCATAAGTTGAACAGTGACTGAGCTCAGGGGTGGGCTGGAGGGGGCTCGATTTTTTTTCTGTTATATTTGGAATGGAATGGAAGCGAAAAGAATTATAAAACATAATTTTGTGTCAATCTTAAAACTATTGACTCTTGCAATAGAAGGTTTGAAAGTACATTTTCAGCTATTGATATTGGCTATTTTACAGTGGATTGCATATTGTTACACAGTATAAGTACATATATAAAGTAACATTCGATCTAAGAATTAAATAATTATTGTGTATATGTAGTTGTATATAAGTTTTTAAAAAATCCACCCTTCCCCGGAACGCCGTAGATAGTTTTGAGATTAAGCGAGCCCCCTGTTAATGTATTGGCAGCCCACCCCTGACTGAACTTTAATAATTTTGAAGAAAGAAGAGTTATAATTTTTAATATTCCATTGAGATATTTACCAACATTATTAAAAAAATAAATGATTACGAGACGGCGCCAACTATTAGGTTTCATTACATATTTCAGCTGTGAGATTAAGCTTAAAAAAGTGACGCATCAATTCGGTTGCCAGTCCTCGGATCATGTCAGGGGGTTGTCATGAAAGAATATAATTTCAAATAATGCACAGGATTATCCCAAACAGTTCAGGTGACCAGGGTTAATCTTTCAACCGAAAATCTCGACATACCTTGGTTAATTGATGAGAACTGATATCGATTTTTCGACACATGAGGCTTTTAAAAGTGATCGCTAAGTGGCGAAATGCATTCCCAATGTGTAGTTATAAAATATATTTGAGTACTATTTTATGAGTATGTTCTTCACTCTTTTCAAAAGTTAAATAAATTTTTGAACTGGACCAGGGCCCGGAATGAACATTCAATATTACCCATATTTTTTTTTGTAAATGATTATTGAATACAATACAAATTTATATTTAACTATCTAAGACCTGAGACGGAAACTTCGATTTTAACGAAATGGCGCGGTACTCTCCATCAATTTCAAGAACCGATAGGATGCCCAGTAAAGGAAAAGCTTAAAAAAATTATGGAAGACCGTAGTTAGATATAAATTGTAAAATCAACCCACAAAAATATAGACACACTATTAATTATTGTTGTCAGCGTGTTGTTATTTTATTGCTGTTAATCAATTTACAATTTAAATTCTTATTGTTTCTCAATCAATATTATCGACTGACGATGCTTTATGATAAGTCACGCAAAGGAAATAATTATCGTTCAAGTCAATTCGAACAAAAAAAAAATTGACTAGTTGGTCATGCCGATTTGTTAGCTACGAAAGCGAATTATATTGATAGCTTTTAAGTATTTAGTAATTTGGTAGTGTCGCGGCGTCGTGCGGAGAGCGATTTGTTTTTTAAATCGCAGTTTTTTTTTTTTTTTAATATGTGAAATGTTTTCAAACGGTAAAACGTTGGTTATCCATATGATGATAAAAATTCGATTCAAAATAAAATTGTATATTAAGAAGTTGAAGACAAGTAATATATATGCGAGAAGGCGTGTTTAAAAATTCTTAAGGTGATTCATCGCAGTTACCTCCAATTAAGTTATTCACTTTAGAAACATTACTAATATGAGATACTCTATTTTCAAGGATTATCCAAAAAGTATTTAGCCATCAGGGAACGTATGCGCGGCAAGGATCATGGCTTAACGTGTTTTGACATTTATCTATTCATCGGTATCATGTACGGGCGGGTTACGTCCCTGCATGATCTGAATAAAACGCCAAATTAATTATTTATTGCGAAACGAAGGGAATCTAAATCCCTCGTCCACGTGGCTGTATCCAAGGGGACAGATTCAGCTGCAAGCTCTAGACCTCGTTATTTTTTAATAATAAGAAAGTGATTCGAAAATAAATAATGGAGATTGCTTGAAGTTGCGTAACTAGTTGAACTAACTGGTGAAATAATCATAACTATCACGATTACGGTATTAATTGAAGAATATTTAAATTTTAAATCAATTTGAACATTTTTTCTCAGCTATTCAACGAAGTTTTAGTAAATATTTTCATAAGGTTAGTAAAGTAGAAACTAGTAAAATTATAACAAATCTACTGCGCACTTATTATATGATAATAATTAACATTTCAAAATAAAATAACATAAAATTGTATTTTAAATAAATATTGCATAGAATTGTCTAGGAGTGTTATTTAAATCTACCCTTTCCCTCAAACACCGCAAATAGCACTCGGATTAAGCGAGGCCTTTGTCAACGTATTAGCAGTCCACCGTTGCATATATAAACAGAAAAATTGTGAGTTAGAGTCACTAGTGAAATTTTAATCCCGCACGCTGAATTTTTTAAACCAGTGATTGAAAATTAGCTCGATAACATTGCCTCAATTGAGCTTTGACGGTAATTGATGAGTGAACAAGTTTAGTTTTTGAAAGATTAAATTTTGTATGTTATTCCATATGGGCATAAAAGTTAAAATTAATTTATTTAGTGCATTTCAATCCCGAAATAAAAATACCTTTTTATTACAAAGATATGTGTCAAAATCAAATTGATATGCATCGAATTAACAACGGTTTAGTACGATAAGTTGCTGATAACGATCTGTAAATTTAATGCGTAAATATGTAAATTGATTCAAATTGAAAGGGACACCCTTTTTGTGTTGAGTCAGGTGCATATAACGATTCTTTATTTTAATTTTAATAATAAAACTAAAGCGAGGGTCATTTATTAACAACGCGAGGAACAAGTGTTAACATTCAAATTTTGTAGCGTACGATTAGGCAAATATCCGTGACTAAACATATGGTAGATTTTTATACAAGGGTTGTGCGAGAGGCGTACCTACGCAAGTTTTTTGTGGTTGACTGAATTTCAAAAAAGATATAACATATTATATTTTTTAAAGACTTTAACTTATTATAACTGAAACCGATTTCGTTAATCGGGAAAAATATATATAATAGAGTTTATCTCAACAGAAGTTTTTCTACGAAAACTGCTTGTTATTCAGTTGCGCAACCTCTCTTTTTTTTAAAGAGAATAACGATAGAAGGATAGGACTAGGACATGACTAATGGTTAGCTAATCGCTCTAGCTATACCCGTTTTTAGGATAGGATGAGTGGGATGGAATTCACGATTGCCTTTGGACAGAAATCCATAAATCAATTTATAAAACTGTCCGTACTGGGATTTAAACCTGTGACCTCCGTAAATGAAGCCATCGACTTTATTATTATAAATACAAATAATACAATCATATCACATAATTTGATAATATAATATTATATATAATGTCCACTATAGGCGGTCGGACCGTCTTGATTTCTTATTTTTAAATTCAGCAAAGTTGTAAAACTGTTGTCTGTGTATATCAATGTTTCTCAAAGTATGGCACGCGTACCCCCTGAGGGACGGGAAGAGTTTCGTGGGGGTACGCGATGCACCGGGCTTTGGCTGCACCTGGTGCAACAAGCGGCTTATATATTTTTATTTTATTTTATTTTTTTAACCATGTCCGCTCCTAATGTCGAGCATGTGGACTTCTAATGGAGTCTCGACAGAAGTTTTCTTACGAGAACTACTTGTTACTCAGTTGCTCAACCTCTCTTTTTCCAGAGAGAGTAGGAATAGAAAGATAGGGCTTAGGACCAGTGGTGAAGTGTTGAATAAATAGGTACCAGGTCGGTCATTGATTTCTTTAGTATTTTTTTTTGTTTTTTTTAATATCCGTCTGAAATTAAAGAAACCACAAGTTTTAACAAATAAATCAATAAAAAACGATTTTAAATAAATGTATGTACTTGAAAATTAAGTTACAAGTCAAAAAGGGAGCAGGGCGCCTTCCTCATTTTCAGGTGCCAGGTCGCCGACCTAGACCGACCTGGCCCCACTACACCACTGGCTAGGACATTGACGGATCCAAGGGGGGGGGGGGGGGGCTTTTTTTTTCTTCATTTTTTTACTATATTAAAACTTTATTGTGAAATGGGATCTTAAATTGTTTAGTTTACGATGTTTTATAGAATACATACTTAATTATGTACTGACTACTTTTATATAGATGTTTATTTTTAAATCACCTATTTTTTAATGTATTATTTTTGTATGATGTTTATTTTAGAATTGAATGGCCCCCTCCTTGGACAATTTCTGGATCCGCCAATGGGCTAGGACAGGACTAGTGGTAAGCTAATCGCTCTCGATACGCCCCGTTCATATGATAGGACGGGTGGGAGGGGGGAATCCAAAACATCACATACATCCATGCATTCGAACTGAAATTCATAAATCAAACCTGTGACCTCCGTAGCCGAAGCCAACGACGTTGACCACTCGACCACACGGGCGGCATTATTTTATTTACTTAAGTATATGCATTTTTTTGACGAAGCGTACTCGGTGTTTCGAAAATTATAGAAGGGGTACACAAATGACAAAAGTTTGGGAAACACTGATGCAGATGAATTGAACGTGGAAGTATATTTTATCAGACATAAAAAACACGATTACAGTGTTTTTTGAATGGACTCTTCTTGTGTCATTATAATATTGTTGCAGCAAAGAAGTGAGTGACGCCACTGGAGAAAATTTTAATCGCTGAATATTTTTAAGCGCAAAATGTACATGACATTAGCGCCCAAGCGAAAACCTTGCGACAATTTAATACCCTTGGTAAGGTTATTATTTTTGACGTCACGCTTATAGGAAGGAGTGAATATGTAATTAAATCCTCAGTGGTATATACATATTTTCAAGGTTATTTAATAATGATAAATGTACTTTTTTTTTGTTGATCGCAATTGCGCTAAACATACCGCATTTCCTCGATTATAAGTGGCAACCTAATTTTTATGTATGAGTAATTATAAATATCGTAATGCAGTGTCATCAACTTACGACCAATGGCGAATTACCGTATAAATAGCTTATTTTTTAAAACCCGTAAGTATACTTTTTGATAAAAATTTAATATATTTTTATTGTTTTACGTGGAATTTTCTGTCATTTTTATGTTATCCGGATAACAGGGCCTCCAAATATTATTGCGCCTCTGACTACGACTATTATCGACGCACCCAAGATTCAGAAACACCAAAATAGGAAAATATCATGCGTGTTATAATTGAGGAAAAACTGTATGATAATAATATTTGTTTACAACAGCAAAGCAGTGACATCTCTGAAATATTAGTTTAAGCTCACATGGAAGAAATTACAAAATAAAAATTGTAACTGGAAAATTTCTGCACAATGCGATACAAAAGATAACAAATAAAACTATCTATGTTTTATATATTATGCACAGGGACAAGTAATATCAATTCTTATAGGGGGGGGGGGGGGGGGGCGGCCAAGACATTCATATTCCACTCCACAAATTTCAACAAACATAAGAATTGGTTTCCCTTAACAAGTGAGCATTTTTAATTGATCAGTGATAAATTTTATCAGATCTCTTAAATGTTTATGTTGTTGGCTTTGCTTGCGGTTGGTTACCAACAGTTTCATGAATTGTTTATCAACCGATTTTTGACCAATATGTCTAAATTTTCTCTCACCCATATAACTTACTTAATGTAAGCCTGTTACACTGCAATAAAGCCTACAGTAATAGTTGATTTCAATACTATTTTTATTGTAGTAGAAATGGTGTAATAAATATATCACTTATGGTTACACAAATGTCAATTGTGATTACAACATTAAATTTAAAAAATATATATAAAAATACAACTGCACTTAATAGCAAACAAAATCACTAAATTTTCAATGAATAATTGCAACCATAATCGTTATTGTCTAATAAAAGTCTGGAATAGACGAATGGTTATATGAAATGAAAAACTTGATTTTTCTACTAAATATTTTTATTAAAGAAATTAACAATTTATTTAGGAATATTAATAGTATTATAATAACAAAATTCAAATTATTAAAATATTAAAACATATTCTTTTTCATCATTAATTAGTGTTACAAAAAAATATAAAATACATATTTGGCAATGCTCACAATTAATTTAATGTGTTTTATACTACTCTAGCAATATTGGTCCGTGAATAAAAAAAAACAGAAACTGGGAAAATATCAATGAATGCAAGCATCTTTCGGTTGACGAAATACTTATACACTAGATACCGAATTAACCGGAATGAACGGTGAAAAAGAAATTCCAGTCAATAATGGAAACAATAAAAAGGTTAATGCACTAATTCATCCCAGAAATACAGAACGAATGATGTTTCAATGAGGACACCATTGGAAATAATTCCAATGTAGTTGTTCATATATAATTAAAAAGGCAAGAATTTTAAAGAGAAGGGCAAAATAAGCCAACAATATGTGTTTTCGAGTCTAGCGTACTCAGAAAAAAATATCATTACTTAACTATATTGGGAGAAAATTCATATGCTATGGTTTAGTTATAAAAAATTGGATAGATTACTAAAAAAATCACACTAGGAAGCAAATTCTAAAATTTGTTTTGTAACATTTATGGCTAAACCATATTATTTTCTCTGTAAATCAAAAACAAAACATTCCGTAACTACCAGCATTACATAATTAAATTGATTTAGTAAAAGAGCTTGGTATATAAATTCGTTGTTCTATCTGCCTAGAAATAAGACATAACTTTAAAAATAAATGCCGCTCGGGTAATACATCAGAAACAATGTTTATAACTTACAAATGATGTTAAAACAATTAGTTACACAATGATTCGTGGGTTATATGCAAAAATATAATATTTAGTGGACGGATATTATATATTTTTATATTAGCAAGTTGAAAAGGATTGAAAATACAGTATTGGTATAGTAGATAAGGATTATCCGAACTATTTGTACATTGGATATGCTTGAAAAATATATATGATGTGGTGAAGCTGATTTTGATCTATAAAATTATTCACTATTATATTTATAATAAAAGATTTTTAGTACTTTTTCCACATACAATTTATTAGATCAGGACCGGTTTCGCTCATCGCAAGCATTATCAACTGATAAGAAAAATATATAAACAGTGATATTTATACAAATTTAAATTGAAATAAAAAGGTGTAAGCAACTATTAACAATTTAAAGGATTAACAAATTACATTATAATTACACAAAATGAAAATGCTTAACACCCATAACAATTAAAAAATCATCATCAAAGAATAATAAATCTAAGTGGCAAACAATGTCAATTATAAACAGAATTAAAATTTGGGAAACCGGTCCTGATCTAATAAATTTTATGTGGCAAAAGTACTAAAAATCTTTTATTATTTTTATTATTATGCCTTTCCACCAAGTATTGACAGTAAACACCTTAAAAGTGTTATATATATCATAAGCTAGTCTTCTTATCGCTTTAAAACATTGTTACATCTGAAAATATAAAATGAAAGAAAATGGATTGCATAATCGTATCAAAATTTTTAATATGTGTTATGATTTAGGTTCAGATTTCAATGTTTTTTTGAGAATTAAGGCCATAAATTTTTGTACCACTTAAAGAATAGCAGAGGAATCTCCATCAAAGGTTACCTGAAATTTCCCTTTCATTATTACACACCATATAACATATTTCGACACTTCCTACAAAAGTATTGTAACTTTAAAGCGAAACTTTACAGAGGAGTTGTTCAAAGTGATAAAAGCTTGGTGTTAGTCGAGTTTTGCGCCAAATTTGGGATTTTCATTTATAAATAGAATTTTATGTAAAACAATCAAAAGCTTAACTCACATCAAGCTTCTGTTTCATTAAACCAGGGTCAGGTCTTCGTCGGTCAGAGTCGGAAAAATCTTACGACTCAGAACCATTAATTATGAATTGATGTGTATTCAAACCGTAAGAGTCCATAGTGTTGTCACTGCATGTCAAGCTGACTAAAGATAATCTAATGATTGATGTATGTATGAGCAAGTCTTTTTTTTACCTGACTCCACAGCCTTACGTTAAACCACTCTCTTTACGTAGGAGGTGTCAATATGAACCTAACTGTAAGCAGTAGTGGGGCTCAATTACAGTATTGTCAAATGGCTTCATTTAATTCCATATGATAAAAATGTTTCGCACATGAAATCACATTCACATATTAATAACAGAAATTTTTTTAAAAATGTAAAACAAAAGCAAAATAATCTTTTGTTTTCAATTGTTTCAGAATATATATGTGGGGTCAAGGTAAATCAAAATCAATAGTACTATTTTATTTAGCACTATACCACTGACTGTAAGCAAAACACAAGTCCAGGGAAAATGGACTTAAAAATATTCTCTAGAATTATGTCATGAACTGGAATGCAAGTCACGGTTGTCATAATATTATATTTAATCAGAATATTTGTGTACTAATAGAAATATGATATTTTAGAGATACAAACTATGTTAAATGTTTTTCATTTCACTAAATTATTATTGATTGTAGGTTATATCAAATGAAAAATATTATAAGGCAAAATCTAAAAAAATATCAACTGTAATGTTCTGCGATCAGTTAAACTTGTTTATATATTATTACTTAAGTTTGTTTGAGTGAATTACTTACACAATTCAACTGATTTACAGTCCTATATAATTACTGAATAAATGTTAATTTTATTGATAAAATATATATATTTTTTAATCCGAACATTAAGGTATCCAACACAGGATTTTAGAACTATTCAGGCTTAACCTTGGAAATATACAAATAAAATACCATTGAAAATAATCACATTAGGCAAAAAATAAATTAATATCATTCATGATTTAACAATATATATATAAATATTAAACGAATATAAATATTATATCCTTGAAGTTTAAAATCACAAAAATTATAAAAAAAAAATTGTATACCCTACTTAAATCTAATTATGATCTAGGTTATCTTGGGTTTAAAAAGATAATAGTTAAAATTTTAGTCATTAGCATAAATGCAGATACAGCAAAAATTCCATATTCACCCTAAATCTTTCCTAGCAGAAGTTCTATAAATTGGACCTATACCTAAGTGTGGTAAAAATATATGCAACTACAGTAGTCAGTGGGGGGAGCAACCTTTTAACTGATACGGGAACCCTGAATGGCTTGCTTATGACAAAGCATCATATGTATATCTTAATTTTGCTGGACGAGTTTCGAGATGAGTCTCTCCGAAATTAAAGATGAGCTAAAGAATGAAAACTCCCTCCCACAGGCTTAAAATCAGGATTGATAAGCCAACCATTAGTCGTGTCTTAGCCCTATCTTTCTATCCCTACTCTACTCCTTGACAAAGGTTGAAAAACTGGAATACAAACAGTTCTTAGAACAGAATTGGTTGAGATAAAATTCATTAAAAGTAAATATGGTCTAGATTGGGACATCAAGTGTCATACTTAGTTAAACGTCAAGTGGAATAATGTTATTAAAAATAAATTTACGTAAAGAATCTATCAAAATATATAACTGGCTTCACTAAGGATTTCCCATCTTTGTAGCGATCACGCTCTTTCGTCGGGAACGATGGTAAGGGAATACATACTTCCGAAACATTAGGGATGAAGGAGACTCGAAAAACTTTGACGCCAACGCGTACAGCTCCATAAATTTGATATCCAAAAACAAAATATATACAGTGCCCGTTGATGTATATTGATGGCATCAAATTAAACAAAATTTAAAAACAATTTGATAGATTCATAATGCATCTTGCAATAGCAAATTACATGTATATCTTTGATGCAGATAAAGTGTCTCATTAAAATATAATAAAAGTTTCTATACTTAGCTGTATTTTATTGGCAGAACGATTCCAATTTAATTTAGCGAATATGTTATCTTTCACTGCAGATTATCTCAATAGATAAAAATACATATTACCATATTATACCCATCGAGTGCTTCACAAAAATCGTCATAAAATTAAAATACAATTTGGTCAATCGGTTACATTACAAATATTAAAAAATAGAATATCTGTCGTAACCGATAAATGATTTATTTATATCTGACAAACTCATCGCAATCTTTGAAATGAATTCTATTAAATGTTAATCCAATATTAATTATCCAATATAATGAAATATTACATTTCATAATATTTGAAAACTTAATTAACATCTCTTATAGATGATGGACTGTATAAAAAAATAAATGCTAAGCAAATGAATTTATTAACGAGTTAGAAATATGTATGCTATAAATATTGCACAACTTATTTGAGGCAATTTATCATTATATATAATATTTATTACATAAACCTCATTGGTTACAATACAAAGCTAATTTATTAGTTACATGTTCATATAATTATGCCAGAAGAAAGATTTTATTAAATGCGAGTAGTTAATTTTGAAATATACATGTGAACATAATCGCCAAATACATTCTATGGACACTGTTAAGTTGGCGGTCTGTATTATTTACATACAATACATTTAACAAACCTGAAACTCAGTAAGTAAGATCAATAAAGAATATATATTATATGTCAGCGGTCGGCCAACTTTTTGGGCTCACGGACCATTAAATTCACAATTTTAATCCAGCGGACCACTAACTGGACTTCTGTGTTAAATAAATTAAAATGAAAGTGAAAAAATGTGTCTAAAAATGAACTTAGTTCAGGAAATAAAACTGTCAATTAAAATTAAATTATACAAGCTTTATTAATTTTTAATGTGATGGATGTTCTCGGATTTTCGAAATGATAAAATTAATATTTGGCTCCAATGATTTAACTGCATGAAGGAGAACTAAATCTATTTCAATCCGAGATCGATACTATGTTTTGATTGCTGTGACAGATGAAAAGGCCTTTTCGCATAAACATGTTGTAGAGAATTGAATTAGAATTTTCATCGCCTCTTCACTAAGCAAAGGTGTTCACTTTTTATAGCAAGCGATAACTGAGGTCTTAATAAGGATGAATGAAATTTAACTTTGAGAATATCATCGGATGAAAAATCGATTAGGCTTTCTTTTAGCTTCATGCATAAATTAATATCTTGAATGTTTGTTCTAAACGAATCTATTATCCACATTTTACCATGTCTAGGACCTTCATTTAAATTAAAAATAATATCAGATTTCTCTGCGGGCCACACTTTGCCGACCGCTGTTATATGTAGTGGAATTAGCCTTTTTTCGAGGTCTGATTACTTCATCAATCACACTTGTATGGGATAATATGAAATGTGATTTAGTTTTATTTGAATGCCCAGCACAACTAAGACATGATTTGTTAGTGCAAAAAAGGATATATTTAATTTGAACAGGTAGGAAAAGTTAATCTGCGAAAGTAGTTGTAATTTCGATACATCAGTCTAAATATTTCTCATTTTAAAAATTTTAGATAAAATTTATGTTTATTACAGAAGAAATCTGTTTCCACAAGATGGAGCAATTACTCAACCGTTGGCAATTATAATGGCTACTTATAAATTAAATTGAAGAATTGCGTGGTTGGAAAATTGATTCAATAATATAAATTTTCGTTGAAATGCATCACACAACTTCTTTACGAAAACTAACATCTAGTCTTAAATCAACTGTTGGTGCAATGATACTAGATTTATTATTTATGCATATTATTGGAGGCCAGTTGTGGAGACCGGTGGAGACAAGTTGAAAGCTTTTAGAGTAATAATTGAAAATACAAATTTTATTTCTCTAAGTAGCCAAAAATTCAAATGTTACGAGGATATGTATGGTTTGTATAATTTTACTACAATTATGGTTTATTCAAACATAAAACCTTGATGATTTTTAAAAAAGGTACACATTCAATGAATGTTATTGGTATGAAATAAACAAGACGATTGTTAAATAAATTCAATATTACATAAACACTATTTATATTACAAATTGTTTAGTTTGATTATCATTTCTGTGAGTTTTTCATGACTTATGTTATATACATAGATAAAATATTTAGACAGATTTTTTGTCTTGTACAAACCATTTAGTTGACTGTCATTTTTAATTTTATGAAGTAGAAAATTTTCCTCTTGTTTTAGTAACCAAAATTGCTTTCACATTATGTTTTGGATTGAAGCATATTATTAAGAATTCAATGTTATTTAACGTATTCTGAGTGAGGTTGGAGCAATTCCCTCTTCCTCTTCTCATAGATATTGTTTTTAAGTTCATTATCAACAGATCATAATAATCAAATCGTTACTGAAGATTGTTAAAATTGCAGCGATTATCAAAGCTAAACACGATGTTTGTAACTTCTATTAAGGGTAGCATTATTTGTTAATCTTTCAATGTCAAGGAAGTATTATACACATACATAGGTGAAACTTCCACATAATAAAATCATTGGGTTTTCGGTGACATTAAGAATAGCTTCCCTACTCTCACTTCCCTTTGTTTTTGAGTAGTCAGTTATCATAAATAAGTCAGTAATTACAATTTGTTAGGGGTTTCCAGACTGTTTGCGCACGTTTATTGTTTATGGTACATTAAAACAGCTCTAACTCATAATTTCAGGTATACGTTATCCATGTTATAAGTGGTCAATGATATTAAAGTTAAAATGTAAAAAGTATGAAATGTTAGGCACTGAGTTTGACCACTGTATTATCATGGTCATCGTTACTTCATTATATGCAGCATCTATTTCAACTGTTGCAACTTTTTTTTCTAATTTAGATCGAGCGTAATGAACAATTAAAAAAAAGTCACCATCACTAGTAATGTAACGGGGATCACTGAATGTTTTGATCGATGACACTTTGCAAATCGCCAAAAGCGGCCGAGATTCTCGGATGATGGGGTCGCCGCGTTTCGAGAGTCGATCGAATCGCCAGGAGGTGCTCCCGGCATCTCACGCAGCGCGCCACTCGCTCTTCCCTGGAAATGTCGATTCCTCCGGCTCCAGCGCGTACATTGCTCATTATCACGGATGCAAAATTTCTCAAGATGAGACGTAACGCTGAACATCCAGTTGTCATGTAACTGAAAAAAATAATTATGAAACTATTTTATTGCATTAAGCACGTAGGGTACTATCCATAGGATGTACTCGGTGGAACTGGTGGAAAGATTGGTTGTTGGACCATCACTATATACTTATCCTAGTTACAAAGTTGAGGCCGGGCTTGAAAGTAGGGAAGAATGTATAAACCACATGTTATGGCAGTTGAAATTGATTACTAAGATTGAAATAAATTAAAATAATGAAATTGAAACTTACGATTCATATTTGCTTTGAATGAGGTTGTGAATTTGCGGAAGAATAATGGCACATATATCCAGAGTCCAGATCGACCTAAAAATAAATACAGATTTGTTTGTTGTAAGTAGATAAATTATAAAATTTGAATTAAATAAATTAAAAACAATTTATCAATACTGACAACCCAAAAACATATACAGTAGGATTTTGAGTTTACATTGAATTTTGAATTTTTAACCATACTTAATAAGCTAATCATGAAATAGGAGGCATTAAAAATTATATATTCAAAGCATTTTTGCCATGCTAATTAATTACATATAAAGAAGTGCAAGTGTATTTTGGTTATTTGATCGTTTGTAACCAAAGTATATATATATGTAGAGCTTTGATGTTTTACTACTTACGGTCTAAGAACTATGACATTCAGGATATCTAAAATAACAGGCAGATTGTCACCGGCTACAGTCGATTCTAAAGCCACCTTTAAATTTTTACTCATCCACATTGAATGGAAAACCTGAGAAAAGAAAAGAAAATATTAGTTACCGAGCATAAACATTATACAGAGGGTCCTCTACTTGCGCGGTTAATGCGTTTCGAAGGATTCAGCGTAAGCCGAGTAATACTTAAATTTTGATATATATTTAATGTGTAAATCGTATTCAGTTTCAAACCGTGAAATGTAACATCAGGTTAGAGTAAATAAGAATAAGTATATATTATTGCCCTTGAAGTATTCAGGCTCTACGGATGATCAGTGTCTTTTTTATTTAATTTATTGAAATATTTATCCAGGTATGTTTATACGACAGCTCTCTTTTTTTTTTTAATAATAAATAAGTTTATAGCAGACAATTGCATCCTGCACCGCTTTATGCACTTTTGTAAATCAATCAATATCAGAAAATTGTGCTTCTAAGCCATACATTCCTCAATCTATCATATGAAAGCATTCTTCCAATTCTCTAGTAACAAATTCAATTACAAAATCCATAGAAATCGACATAACTGTTTTTTTTAATTCTCATCCGCATAACTATGAAACCGCGTAAGAAGAGGACCTACTGTAATAGCAATGGTAATATTCGAAAATTTGCTGTACTATTAAATATACATATCTCAATTCCTTAGCATCTAGAAATCAATATACACTTCGTTGTTATTCTGGCATAAAAACCAATACAAAGAGTAAATTCTTCTTCTTCTTTGGCCATGTTCGCTCCCTATGTGGAGCATATGTCCGCCACGCGGCACCTCCATGTTTCCCTGTCTCCCGCCAACCGCTTTGCTTCCTCCCATGACATGCCAGCATCCCTCAGTTCCGCCGAGTACATCCTATGGATAGTACCCGACGGACGTCCGGGACGCCGGAATCCCACCAGTCGAAAGAAGAGGCAGGCAGGATTGAGGCTTTCCTGGAGGCATTCACAGCATGTGACCCCAAATACTAGATCCAAAATGGGGACGATATAATTCTTACCTTTAAAGCATATGACATAAAAACAGGTACATTGTTTTATTCAATCAAAATATGTGCCTAAAAGATTTCATAAAATCAATTTTGTTATTTGATTGAACCCTATTTGGCTATGCTAATATTATAATCAACAATTTGAGTCGGAAGTATTGTGAGCGTAACATAATTTTTTCCTTCTATATAGTACCAACGCATGGAAACAAATCCACATTACTGTGCTGTGGCTCTTGGCAGCTCAAGACATTAAACTAATAAGGTGCTGTTACCTGTAGTGATCTTTGTCTGGTTGCCAAAACAGACATCATCGACTCGTGCCCCCTCATTATCACACTGAGAACTTCTTGCTCCGACAACTCTCCTCGTGCGGGCCCAAAGCCTGGCCGTGTTTTCTAAAATCAAAAACATATCCATATAAATATGTCAATACAGAGATAATATGTATATATATATATATTTGTGTAACAGAATGTGTATTATAAGAAAACGAATTTTAAATACTCATTGTAAATTTTTTTCTATTGTATTTTAAGATGATTTTATAAAGACATTTTCAAATGGCGCACTTTTACAGAGCTGAAGCAAAAAATAAAGTCTACAATTTTGGTTATGTAACATATGTAGCTCGGTGTTGATATATAACTCCTATATTATGTAGTTGTGTAAATAATCTATTTTTACAGTTTATCTAAACAGAAGTGTTTCTACAAAAACTGCTTGTTATTCAGTTGCTCAAACTGTCTTTTTTTAAAGAGAGTAGGGATAGAAGGATATGACTAGGATGGGACTAGAGGTTAGCTAATCGTACTCGCTATATTAATTACTCTGTACTTAATTTACCGGTAGGAATTCTTCCAAGTCCAATCCCACTGGTCTGTCTGACTGTGTTGGAATAAACTCCGGAGAGGCTGATCGTTCTTGCTGTTTTGGTGGATGTAAATTTCTCGAAGGTGGCTGACTAACGTATATTTCTACAGGAGCGGTCTTGGAGCTGGTGAAAGAAATGAAAATCCATTTTTTAATATGATATTTTGCATTTGATTATTTTTCTAGTATTGATTACAAAAATGATTTTGTGAGTCGTGGCTTTTTCGATAAAATATAATAATCATTTAACTCTGTATAGCAGCTCCCTACTGCGTCTTCTATAAATCTCTTTCTTTTTGGTAAAGTGGCAAATTCAGTTGCTTTTAGCGGATGTAAAAATTATCTGATTAGAAGAAGAAACAGGTGGAATTCACGTGTGGTGCAGGCAACGTTCCCTCTAAGTTAGCTGCGCGGACGGATAAAATATTAATTCAACAACTGTCTTGTAGTGCGCGCCAATCCGGAATGAGTGCGCGGGGGCTTCCCAACTGCTGCGCGGCCGCGCACGCGCGCAGCTTAGAGGGAACGTTGGGTGCAGGCATCATCACAAAATGATAAAGAAAAGTCTGCTCTAATATATGAATTCTTTAACAAAACAAATTTATTACATCTTCACGCAAGCATCTGCGTTCAAAGCTCAGTATACATTTACCCTGAGCTTTCATGAAGTGCCATGGATTGTAACAGTAAGGGCTTATTTGTACAGACATTTAAAAAACACCGCATTGGCGTTGTTTAACAAATGTATTATACAATATACCAGTTAAGTGTTTCTGTTCACACTAGATTAGTTTTTCGCGTATGATGAAAACTATAGAACTTTTTCGTTTTACATTTTCGATGCCTTAGTACAAGGATGTACAAGAAAGTACCTATTAGTATATTATTTAAGGTTAATATTAGTATATCATTTATGGTTAACAATGCTATCGCTTGTGTGAACCAAACCCTAAATGAGAATCGTTGGAACGCATTAATTAAATAATCAACACATGGTCTGCATGAGTGAGCACGAGTCTCAAACTTTCCCATTAAACACTGGTTGAATGTGAATACAGTGATCCTTAGTTGGATGGAAAACTCTTCACGCGGATTACCATGTTCGGTACAGTGTAATTAGGTGTCTGAATCTGTTCTGTTCCAACTTGTTAAAAAGCAGTCGGAACATGGATAGCAGCAGTCCTAGATAACAGTGGTTTTATTTGCATCCGTCAGTCAGTGGTACAACGCTAACAAAAAAAATATTATTTACCTTCTATTATTGTGCACTGAATAATCCCGTGAAACTGGTGCAGTCGATGTTTCTTGTGCGGTACGAGCAGGCCGACAAAATGAAAGTGATCTCGGCGGAGGAGCAGTCTTCCCTAAAGACATTTCACTTGTACTAGTTCGGAGAGAGCCAGGTCCGCTGTTGGCGTTTGTGTGAACGGTGGCTTTACTTTCGCCATCAGAATGCTGCCGTCTCAGAGGTCTACTGCTTCCGGCAGAAATCATTTGCGGCGAGTCATCTATAGTTTTGGTTTCCCCTTCCGAGTCTTCATAGGGTGTGTGAATGCTTTCGTAAGATCTATAGTAATTGAGAAAATGTATTTGATTATTTATGAACATAAAATTTCTAATACCGAGTAAATATTTATAAATGTTATAGTCTGCAATATCTCGCAACAGTTAAGCACTGTTGTATTCATGCAAACATATGTATGGTTTTTATTTTCTTATCTGCATTGCAAAAATCGATTCAGCAATACATTTAAAACTCCAAAGTGATGTACTGTGTTGCATCAGGAAACTCTTCACAATCAACTGGTACAAGGCTTGTAATGAAGAAAATATCTTGACAGAATGCCAAGCATTGTTCTATTTGCCAGGTTTTATTTCATTTTTAAATATTTATTTATTGGTAAAATAAATTTATACTCATATTCTGAAGAAAACAATACCTTATTCTGTCAAAATGATTTCCATGTCAATGTATTCAGAGTGATAATACCTGTGCGAATGTTGTGTAGCAGCATCGCTGTTGAGAGACGTGGGGGCAGAGTGATACGTTGGGGAGGGTGGATCCATCGAATTTAACGACAACCCACGTACTTCACTCGACAGTGATGACGGTTGATTGGTATCTATAGTACAAATTACGGCATTCAGTCACATTTGATAAAAATATTTTTTCATTTACCCATGCCAGTATAATGAGGTTATTTTCATTATATTACTTTGATAAAGTGTTTAGATATAGTAGACGCACAAGGAGGCAAAAAAAGTTGTCTGTAAAAGTATTATGGATTATACAATGAAAATATTATAATTTTATCTTTTCCCATCTTTGAATAGGTCATGCAGACCACACTTCAGGAAGGGAGCATTCAGCCGATTTCACTCGTATGCTTTTCAGACAAATGTGTTACAGAGATTAATTGAGTATAACTATATTCTTAAAGATTATTATTTGACATAAAAGTGGGTAAACGAAAAACTCTGTAATGTTTATGTTTGAACTGTAGGAAGTACCGTTTGGGCATGATATTTTTTGTCATTTTAAAATAATCATTCGTTTTTAATATATCTCAATGAAGAATTCATTTCTCTTATTTCATAATGGTGTTAGATTTAAAAAAAAAACGCTGACTCTTGTGGTGTGAAGATTAAGTTCATCAGTAAAAATAATATTACAAAATAACAGAGATTGCATAAATAATAAATAGAATATGTGGTGCACTGATCGTGTTAGTATATTAGTCCAAGCACAGAAGTGTTTTGAGGAGTGGAAATAACGTGCTAACCTGTTGCCAGCCCTGGAGGGGGGCTGTCCGGAGGGGCAAACAAACTTGTGCTTGGTGGCGGTGTGCGATTTACTGTCAAAACATATCACAATGTTACACTTCATATTGCATCAGCGTGACGACAAGACGGCACTCGTTTAAAGCACAGAGAATAAAAACCTCATTAACATGTTGAAGAAACTTTTGATCAACTCCAAATCCACAATTATTCAATAAATCGTAAGAGACTTTGTTTCATAAACAAACAAATCTGGTCATTGGTATATCACAACAGTGTTTTAGTCCCGCAACCTGCAACCTGTAACCTGTATCATCCCCGAAGTCCATTGATATTTCTTGATGATAAATGAAATATTCATTTTTAGTGAAGTTCCAAAACAATTTGTTGGAGGGAAATATTTCTTAATAAAATTAATCTGCAAAAACTTACATACATTTATAGTGCTGAAATTATGCTTTGTTAAAATTTCAGTAACAGAAGTAATAATCATACATCAATGATCGTCGAAGAGATAGCAGTAATTTACAATATGTACATAACATATATTAATAGTTAATTTGAATTGTTTGAATGCCTGAAGATGCCGAAAGGCGAAACTCGGGTCGTTAGCAACAAAACTCATGGAAAAGTACAAAATTCAAACAATTTAAATTTGATATTGAAATTCCATCAAGCACCCTCAGTCGAAATACTTGCTACGAGGCAATGGACAACTTACGTGCTCGGCTGGGGTGAAATATTTCTGTGTAATCAGTAAAATTAGAAATAACAGCAGGCGGTTCCTCTTCTTCAGTACCGGATGCGGATTCTTCGACAGTCCTTTCGTCAATTAAAGATTTTCTATGGACGACTGTGAAAAATATTAAACAAACATATTTTTTTGTAATTTTAGATTATTTTATCACTAATGAAACAAGATAACCCTTCGTACTACATGATCACATCATCAAAAAATTAGCCTTGTCACTTCGATGATGGCTTTACTGTTTAGAAATGGCACCATGGAATACAAAGGGTTAAAAAAACAACAATCCGATAGTAATATTTGATTATAAAAATGTATTTCACTGACATGCCGCCATAGTAGTGGCATTCGAGTGCAAAGAGTTAATTCATTCTAATTATATCAACATTCATAGGTTTTTCACATATACATAAATGAGGTATTACTTTTCGACATCTTCGGGTCTTTTAAAATAAAAATGGGCCCAATCTGACGTAGAGAAGTGAAAAAAAAATCATCAATCCAACCGCGATATTCCAGTTACAACAATAACATTTAGCCAAATGTATTAATATACAGTGATACCCCTGATTACGCGAAAGTAGGGACAGCATTATTGGGATTCGCGTAATTGGAATAGTGAAGCCCATACAAAAATTAGGGTTACATTTTTTCCGTGAAAAATGCAAAACTGCCAAAACAAGGAATAAATAAAAAAAAAAATATGGATGAAATATTTAGTTACTAGGCCACGGGTTCCCAACCTGGAGGTCGCCATTTTTTTTTTAGATTTTAACAATATAGCAAATCGAGGATTTCAAATTCCTCAGTGAGCTAAAAAAAAAAAGGAGCTTCGGAGACAATCCGGGCAAAAAGTAAATCGAGGATTTCAAATTCCTGGGGGGGGGGGGTCGCTAGTCACACGGCTTTTATAAAAAGGGATCGCAACCCGAAAAAGGTTGAGAACCTATGTACTAGGCGGTAAAATGCATAGTTGCCCGCCAACGTTTGAGTGTATGCACGACACAGACAGCCGCCTGGCTGTGTGTGAGACGAACGCACACCCGCACAGCAACGATAATAAATGCGTCTGCGCAATTGGAAAAAACAACTGCAAATATTTTTGGAATTTGCGTAATTTGAGTTCGCGTAATAGGGGGGATCACTGTACATCTATCTTAAAGCTTTTCACATTACGAAGCTTACTTTTGTATGGGATGATTCCACGTTTCTATTAAATTTCCGGTAAAATTGTTATAGTAATTACAGTGAATATTCAATTTTGTATGAAATCTTTGAATGCAGTATAACTCGGTGAATTATGAAATATACAAAAATCAATCAAACCTTGCTTAGAAGGACGCTCTTTGGAAAAACTCTTTCTCACAGAAGAATTTTTTTGAAATGGCGAAGCAGGTTCCACAGCTGGGCCAGGAGGAGGTGGGCCACCAAACGGATGCACTTTTGATAATTCCACTACATTCAAGACTACGTTTGTTGAATGAAACCAGCCAACAATCTGCAAATTGAAATTCATGTTGAATGTGCGACTGCAGTTTGACTAGTAATAAGAATAAAATGAAAATAACTAAGCGTACCAATTTATTGTGAGCCACAGTCATATCGTGTATCTCTCCCCAAGACGCAGGAACGGAATCAAACTGTCGAGTCGGTTCCCAACCTAGAACCTGTAATCCTTCACCGCCGGCTCCCAAAAGACAAGCGCCATTGTCAGAAAACCACACTTGCCTGAAAAAAAGTAATGTCTGTTATTGGCTATCACAGTACATATATGAAGATTATTCATTTTCATGCACTCAAAATGAATAATTTGAAACAATTGAATAATCCATGAAGTGGATACAAATAAATATTACAAAAAAAATATGGATGAAGAAGTCATTCCATCCCGATTTTAACCCTCCAGAGACGAGAGCTTTTTTCTGATAAAAAAAATATTTTCTAAGCCATATTGAAGTCACGGATAACTTTTATTCCTATCCAAAATTAAAAAAAAAAAAAACGCAAAGTCGTTGTATAGAAACCCCGCATGACTATATAGTCATGCTCATCCTTTTATTACCGTGTGATATTGAGTACGGACAGTAGTAAGGACAAAAGTGACCGTATGGGCTTGCAAACATTCGGGGTTGAAATATAGCTAAACGTGATTTTTTTTAAAATATTTACAATTTGACCTATTTAGATCAACATAATTTCAAAACAAATATACGAGCAAAATAACTGTAAATAATTTTATGTTTTTATAAAAAAATATCTAACAGTTTCAAAAAGTAAATTAAAAAAAACGGAAATTCAAAAAATCACATGTGCTTTTGGAGACCGTTCCTGTTCCTACGGCTGATGGCTAACTGTAGTCCGTACCCTTCTTAACCAAATATGAGCAAAAGCAACGATATTCAGGTAGAAAAAGTATGAATAGTGGGATCAATAGACAACGGTGTTTTGTGTGACCATATGGTGACGCTCGTCCTTGGAGGGTTAAGAGACATAACATACAAATATTCCATGATATATGAATATAATGGCCTATAATGTTCTACTTACCTTTCATCATATTTTGTTTTTTATTTAAGACTTAAATGATTTACAACCAGTTCTAGTTAATCATATTCAGTTGACATGTTTTGTTGGGAGTCTGCTGACTTAACATTGCGCTTGCCCTGGGTAAAAGGGTATGCAAATATTTAATCGTTTACGCCATGTTGATATGCTGTGCACGTGGATCAAAAACCGGTCCCAGGACGGACATATACTCGGGACGCAAAAACAATGCCTTGTTTTATCTTCCATTTATAAGAGCAATAGTTAACCGATTTCATTCAAATAACTTGATTACTTATAAAGAATAGATTCAAAAAAGTTATCAACTGATAAATTGAACTTTTTTTTTTAAGTTGAATATCGATTTAAAGTTGCCAAGCCTGAAGGATTAATACAGAATATTTTCAACTGACCTTATGGGTGATGCCTGTTTTTCTGTACTGGATACGAGCTGGAATTTCTCCATATCGAAGAAATTGGTTATTCTATCTGAACCGCAGCTTGCGAGTAGAAACTCATGGGGATGAAATCTAACACAAGTGACTGCACCTTTGTGCTCTGTAAATTGTTGTAATACTTTCCCATTTCTAACATCCCATACTTTTACGGCACCTAACAAAATTTACAATATTTATTAAATCACTTTAATTAATCACTTTTAGGGTGTTCACCGTCAACACTTGGTGGAAAGGCATTATATTAATAAAAACACAATAAATATTGTGTTTTTATCAACACTTTAATTAAAATATCTTTAAGGCAAAACTGTGAAACAAAACAATATTTTTTCAGACTATAAAAAGCATACCTTCTTCTCCACCTGATGCAATCCACTGTCCGTCAGGACTAAATTGTAAGCTATTGACAGCCATTTTATGACTAGTGTATGTGAATATGCAACCGCGTTGCCGAGTGTCCCATAGCTTTATGTTCATGTCGCACGAACCGGTAGTCAAATATCCACCGTAAGGATGAAAGTCCATACATTTTATTGCAGATTTATGACCAGTAAGGGTTCTTATTAATTTTGCCGCCTCCAAGTCCCAAATCTTTAAAGCTCCTACCTGTGAGCCAGCACAGACCATGTCCTCTGAATGACCAAAGGAAACACATTCTACGGGTGAGGTGTGACCACTGAGACTCTGAAATATTTAAAAGTTTTTAGTTTTTAATTTAATAGATATTTGAAGTAACAAAATTTTAAATTTTTGAATTTCGAGAAAAAATATCACAATTTGTTTTACAAAAAATACATCATATACAAGAGATGAAGATATTCTACAAACAAAAGCGTTACATGCTTAACCCTTCCTTTACTATGCAAAAAAAGCACAAGCTCCTGAGCTGTGTATCCGTTACACATCACGCAAACGGGAGTGAATTATAACAATTATATAACACTACTACAGCAGTACTACGTATAATAATTGTCATGATTCACTCCCTTTTGCCTGATATGTAACAACTACACAGCTCAGGAGCTTGTGCTTTTTTTGCATATTAAGGGAAGGGTTAAGCAATATCAAATTGTTTATAAATAGAGTAACTCAAAGAAGAAGCAATTTAGAAACTAATGTCAAGGGTCCATTTAATTCTTCTTGGCTTGTTTTTGATAGTTGAATTTTTTTGGTGTGTTGTGCATGACTATTGAGTTATGTATAATAGTTATACAATAAATCATCAGTGATACTTGTATGTAAGAAATAAGGTTACCAATAAGCAGCCATGCCGCCCAATCGCCCACAGATTGACTTTCTGATCATCTCCTCCGGTGGCCAATACTTGGTTGGATTTGTGACCCATGGCTAAGCAGTTGACATTTGCCGAATGAGCCAAAAACTCCTCTGAAAATCAAAATTCCAAATTAAACATAATGCTACTAAAGGAGACTTGCACTAAAAATACAAAATATTTTAGACATTGACCGAATTTAACCCTCTTACTCTCATACCACCGATATATCGGTGGTGTATAGAAATGTTATAATGTATTTTTATGATCTGTGAATCGATCTTTATGATTTTTTTTAAATGACACATACACAGAGAATTATTCATTCATAATAATTAAATGATTACAAGAGCAATTTTGGAATCTGATATGTACCTAAAACTAAACGACTCAAGCCGGCAGATAATTTTTGGGCTATAACTGACTTAGGAACCAACCTAAAGCAATAAGTTAAGTTATAATTGATCCATTTATTGACACCTGCAAGTAATATACAGCTGTTTCACAAATTTAGTAATGAAAAAAAAACAAAGAGCTCTTTTAGTTTAGATGAACTATGCATGGCAGAAACTAGCAACACAGCAATATATATATAGAATAAATCTTCTATGCATACTGCAATTTTTTTAATTGCAAAATATTTGAACCTTAATAACGTTTTTACAATGTAATGAAGTTTTTAGCATATACTTTTATAAAGGCCTTGAGAGTAAAAGAGTTAAAGACCAATGTGAGGACTGTATAATAGATTCTGGCGATAATTTATTATATACTAGAGCAATACATATATTTAAAATGACCTTACATATTAAAATAAGTCATTAAAAAGAACAGATGGTATAATTTTAGGTTAGGATTGAATTGTTGTCATTGAAAGTACCATAAGAAAAAAACAAGTTTTTTCGTTTACTAACTACAACAGGGGTTAACTCTATACATTAGTGAATAGAAATGTACCAGACGTCAAAATATTTCGTATATATAATGAAAAAAGAGGATATAAAGGAATTCTAGAAAGTAAAAAAACTTACGCAGCTTCCATGTTCGCTTCACATTGGATCCCATTATGCATTGGAAATTTTAATTTCGCACAATGATTACGCTTATTTGAAATATAAATTAATTTCGTAAAACTCTCGCTAATAATATCGTAGATACTGAAATCAAAACTCACAAAGCAACAAATTATTTTAGTTGCAAACTGTCAATGTTGTAGGGATACCAGACGAAATAAAATAAAATATTTATTTAACTAATAGTTCGTTTACAACCAATATACGATGAAAATATTGACAAGATGTGAAAATCTATTTCCAATTTTATTATATTTATCTAAAAATCACAAAAATTAAAATTAGACGGAGAAGCAATTATTTTCATCATGCTTTTTTTAGCTGCATCTTTAAGTTTTCTGGCAATTCTGATGTTTTTATGTCAGTGTGACATTTCTAAGTAATTTAAAAATATATACATTAAGTAAGCGAGTTAATTATACAATAGCATAATACTTGCAACAAGTCTCAATTATATGTTATGAAAAGTAATACATAGCCTGTGGAAACCAATTCTAATTCAAAATGTTTTTGATAAGAATTCCAAAATCTTCAATTTTTTTCAAAAGATTACCATTGAATAGATCTGTCAGCTATGTTCAGGGACAGGAACCAGAACCGAAAATCAGAGAATATTTTTACTACATCGATCACCAGGGCATGGTTGGTTTTTCTTATACCATTAATAATGAAATAATTCGTACATGTATTCAGGTTGATTCGGGTAATTTTTATTTAGCAGTTTCAAAATTAGTTCAACTTTATCTTTTGTAATGACAAATTGATTGATTCACTGGATAAAACGTCGAAAACAATCAATTAACTTACATTATGATATTTGAATGCTATTTACTGAAAATGAATGTTGTAAACCCAAACACTAATATAAATATGATCCATTTCATTTCCCTTTCATATAAATTGTTTTGTGCTTTGATTACTGAACAAAAATAACATTATTTTTTACATCAAATTGATGTTTGCAAAAAAAATGAAAATATGCCACGCAATTGTTGGATTGGCCTGCTCAGCCTTTAATTTTTCTCTGCAGCTAACCTCCCATCTTAGAGGGAACATTGATTACTGCTAAATTTGCTTGAAAATCATAAAACAGATTTGATGTTCATTTTGCCTCAGATCTAAAATTTCAAAATCAGAAAGAATCAAATGATTGTGTGCTTATTGGGACTTGAACTCAGACCCGCTCTGGTCGTTAGGGCATAACTATTACCAACTAGACCAGCGTTTCCCAAACTTTCCCCTCCTGCGACCCGGTTATTTTAATATTTCTCCTTTGTGACCCACTAAATTTGTTATGGCCTATACTACCGGCCTTTAGGTAAAATAAAACAGTATATTTATGTCCATGCAGTCTTTATGTTATAACACCAAATAATTTACTGTGATAAAACCTATAAAGAAATCAAATGTACCAATAATTTATTAATGAGAGATGTGATGCTGTTTCTTAACTAAAAGCTCCAGGTTTGGAGAAAAGAGTGATAGCTTTATTCTTAGATCCGCTGCACTTACTGACTACAACGCGACTATTTTTGACCATAGACAGCGTTGCGTTATGTTAGCTTATTACGAAATAATATAGTAAATATAATTTATTTTAGGAAATTGGTGACCCGGCATTTTGCTTTCTGCGACCCGGTACCGGTCGCGACCCATAATTTGGGAAACGCTGAACTAGACTATAGAGGCGACATAAAAATACTATTTCTTTTGTTGATTGGCAAACCGTTAAGACGAATAAAGAAACATAATTGCAATAGACTTAATATCGATATCAACACTTATTATAGTCATAAATTATATTATAACGCAAACCAGATACTGAAATACTAACATAATTGAACGGCCTCTAGTTAATATTTTTTTTTTGTGTTTCCAGCTGTTTTTGGATGACAGTAAAATGAAAAACTTCACATCATGTTACAAAGAAAAGGTGTTTCTCAGTATATTCTTTAGAAATCTGAAGAAAAATCTGACCGGAAGATATGAAGAGGATTTTCCATACATATCATTATGCGGAAGGGAAAGGAATTTTATTAGATGCGATGACTATCCTATCGTCTACACGCATATAATAAAGAAAGAAAAAGATAAATATTCAAACTATTTGTCTTACGGTTATGTTGGAGAATCACTCGCCACCGAGTTTTTACCTGATAAAGTGTTCATGCTTCCTGAAACTGGACGAATATATCATCCGGCACATAAAAAAACTGGATCTATCGGTCTAATAAGATCTAAATTGGCAATTGAATTGAGCAAAAACTTTAAATTTGAAGACGGTGAAAACGTGTCACCCACACACATCTGTTGGGAAGGAAAAACTTATGACTTAGATAAAGATTGGTTTAGATTAGCCAAAGAAAGTGAATAAAAATACTTGTTTTAATTAAATATAAGAATATTTATTATACATCACAGGGTATTTGTTCATTTTGATGAATAATATATTTATATCTGTATATAAATGCAATATTGCTATTTCTCTTATGTACATTGTTCTATAAAACTAAGCTAATATTTTGTAGTTATTGCCTCATCAGTTTTATATTATTCTTATGATTAAACGTTCAGGCCAAAAAATGGTAATCAATATATTCCAACAAGAAATTAACACATCTTTCAATCTCAGGTCCAAAAAACTGGATGTTGTTTATTATTTCAAAAATAGTTTTAAATCCAAGTATTATGTCTACAACATCTTATAGATAGTTGAGCAAATAGCTGACCACCAACCCCTGTAGAAAAAGTTACTATTATGAAACCGCAATACTGGTCTAAGAGCATTTACAAATGTCTCAGGAAGCTAAGACCTGCATAGATTTTATGGCCGGAAAGAAACTGAAGTCATGTATAATAATATTTTAATAGTATTATTCCAAAATGTACTCGGTCTAATGTGTCAGTTTTTCATAATATGAAAATAATATTTTGATAGAATATAATTATTTTGTAATTGATTTGTAATTTCACTGAAAATAAGATGATCTTTTAAAAATCTATAGACAAAATGTACTTCTATAAAATGTACGGTTTGTAATATGAAAAACTGTAATAATCTCAACACATGGACATGGTACATTTTGGAATGTTGTCAATTTTTTTTTTAAATCTTAGTCAGTGCATATTTTTATAATAATAAAGTAGCGTGAAGATTAAATAATACATGGACCTATAAATTGTAAATCCATCCACTAGATGTCTCCTAAAATATTAAATAACATAAATAAAGTTTAGTCAGAAGCTGTCTTTTTTGCAATGTAAAAAGTATAATTATGTAATATCAAATTTTTAATGCAAAATTTAAGTCTTTAGGATAAACATTACTCTCAACATCACAAGTGAGCAAGATAATTTGGACATGCTTTGTTATACGCCGGCAAAATTAGTACAGCTAATCAATTTCATAATGCATTTTTATCTGGCCTCTTCTTCGGTAGGTTTAGTGAAAGGTTTGAACGTGCCCGGCTGGACCCACGACAGGCCCTGACTGGGTACGATTGATGCGGGACTCGAAGGATTAAGCATTGAGATCTTGACAGAGTCATGAATGGATGGGTCGTATGGACTGAAGCAAATGTAGTGCTTGTCGTCTGTAGGAGGCTCGTCATATAAATGGTCCATACTCAGCATAACACTCTCTTTGGCCTTTTCGCTGAAAACGATTTTATTTGTTTTGTACCTGAAATTAAGAATAGGATAAATTAAAAAAAAATCTTAACCGGAACAAATTTTCGGTAACAATATTTATTTATAAATGAATTAAGTAAATACAGCCTCTATTAAAATCATTACAGCAAGTAAATGATCACTTTTAGTTTGTTCACTGTCAATACTTGGTGGAAAGGCATTATATTAATAAAAACACAATATTTCTTTGTACTTTATTCCACTTTATTTAAAAGGTCAGGACCGGTTTTGCTCATTGCGAGCATTGTCAGCTGATCCTGACTTTTTAAGTAAAGTGGAATAAAGTAAAATGGAATATTGTGTTTTTATGAAAATAAGTAAATGATCCTTTGTATTTTTTTTAATGTACACCAAAATATGTTTTTTTTGTATGATTTATGAATGTTTGCATCAATGTATGGGCGCTCTGGGGCTAACAAGTCCAATAAGCCTGCCACTGGTAAAACTGATGTTTATGAGTTAACATAAAAATGGTTCGTATAAATACATCTGTCACTGTGTATAATTTATGTACTGTATGTTCTCGATTATAAGATGCAAACCTATTCTGGAATCATTGAATTCAGAGTGTCTTATAATTGATTTATCAATTTACTTGGTAAAAATTAAGGTACTTTTAGCAACTTACTGTTTCAGAGCTTCAGCATTAAATGGTGATTTCACATTGATGTTTTGGAACGTCCAGTGAACATATTTTAATATTTGCCATATATGATTACTTGATTTTGTCCATTTGGGAAAGACTTCTCCCAATGCTAATACACCTGTATTTGGGTCAATCGCCGGATGAAATATCTGCGATTGAAATGTGACAGTCTGGAATGATAAAAGAGTTACATGAACATAGGGTTTAAATTAGATAATATAAGAGGTTTAAATCCTTCAATATAAATGTACTAACCGGGCATTCACAGTCTGGAAAAGTTTCTGGCAATGATAGGATGAATCTAAAAACACCACCCTCGTAACAACCACTTCTTACAAAGATGACGCCATACCATACTGAAATATAATTTATTTAATTTAAAAACAGTTACAGTTTGTCAACATCATTTTTTTCGGACACCCAGGGTCAATTATTGGTCGATAGGCATTATATTTATAGATTAAAACACAATACACATTTTTTGAGAGAAGATTTGCAACATCAGAAGAGCGAAACCGGTCCTAATAATTATATAAAATTGTGTTTTCATTTTTATACATAAATAAATGCTGATGACTTGTAAGGAGACTGGCAGGGAACAGAAAATCTTGCAAAAACTGTGTAGTGGCCATATGCTCCGAGTAAGGAATAGATATGGTTAAAAAAAATGTTCCCCATTAATTTAATAAATGAATTAGTAAAAATCCTTAAATATTTATATGAAAAACTTCAAAAATAATACTTTGTATCAAAATATCAAGTGAAGGATCATTTCCAGAAGTCATCCCTTCAAGTATAAATGCAACGTTAAACTTATTTATTCAGAAAAAATATTGTTGGACTGGTGAACATGAAAATGTTTCAATATTATGTTCATTCCTTATCTAATTTTCCCGATCAACCTATCCGATCCTAAAAATGGGGCTTAGCGAGATCAATTAGGTAATCACCAATTCTGTCTTAGTCTTATCTTTCTATAAGTACTATATTAGAAAAAGAGAGAATGAACATGAACAACGAGCAGTTCTCATAGAAAACGTCTGGTAAAATTAATTATCAGGCATGCATGTTTTACATTGGGATCAGATATGTTTGAATAAAACAAAACTTTTTTATTATATATATATGAGATGTTTAGAGTGACAACAATGATTTACAGCAACGCTGGGCAAAAACTGTATTTTTTTCTTGACTCCAATACAAATTTAATTGCGAGCAAATACTGTCTTAAACAGGAAATATGATGTAGGCCATTCAATATATAATCTGCCCACCTATGCCTTACAGCACTGTATGAAATGTGCCTTTTAATGAATGACCAATTCATCTACACACAGCTTCATTCTGTTGAGGGTGAAAAAAGTATTCAACAATATCATCTATAAATTACCTGACTTGAGGTGTTTTAACTAAAAATAAAAACAGCCAACACGGGTCATACTTACAAAAGGAATTTTCAAATGAAGGTATGACGTATACTCCATGCATATTTTCACTTTGCAACATTTTACTAGAAAAAAGACAGTGATATTAGAAAAAATACTCAATTAAAATCGCATACTTTGACATGCTAAGATTTCTAATACAAACTTTAAGACACGGGGAAGATCAAGTCTAGAATTAATGCAAAATGTTAATGATAGAACTTTTATTAAGGAACAAAAGTGTTTAAAGCACGGGTTCCCAACTTGGGGGTCGCCAAGGGTTTTCTGGGGGGTCGCCAACTTTACCCGGTGAGCTAAAAAAGAAGAGTTTCGGGGACAATCCGGGGAAAAAGTATAGCAAATCGAGGATTTCAAATTCTTCAGGGGGTCGCCTAGTCACGGCTTTTATAAAAAGAGGTCGCCACCAACGTTCCCTCTAAGCTGCACGCGTGCGCGGCCGCGCAGCAGTTGGGAAGCCCCCGCGCACTCATTCCGGGTTGGCGCGCACTACAATACAGTTGCTCAATTAATATTTGATCGTTCCGCGCAGCCTCCACACAGCCTCCGCGCAGCCTTTGAAATTTCCGCGCAGCTAACCCTTCGGCTTAGAGGGAACGTTGGTCGCCACCCGAAAAAGGTTGGGAACCTATGGTTTAAAGCAACAAAAATTTAATCATTCAATATAAGGTTAAACTGTATAGGCAATTGAAAATTTAACTTGCGAAATGAAAGAAAGTTTTTTTCATTAAATTTGATACTGTGTTTTATTAATTAAGGGTGTTTAGTCAGTGCTTCCCAAAAAAATTCATACCGCTGCCCCCTAAATCTGAAAAAAATAGTCCGCGGCCCCCCTCAATACAAAACATATTCTGCGGCGGCCCCCAATTTGGGAAGCACTGCAATAAGATATGCGATGTTTATTAGCAATATGTATCAAATTATATAAAATAATACAGTGTGAAAATAAAAAACCAACTAACAATAGTATGTTTCTTATCACTTATAAACAAACCTATCAACAATGCAAACATAATTTGTCAATAAACACTGATTAGTGATAATATTAATCTGTTGTAGATATTTTCCCTGGCAGGGAAATTTATCAACAAAAAAAAACTCAGGATGTGCCAATAAAATAATCATGACATAAAAGGAACTTATTCATTCAATACATAATAATTGTTTCCATTATGTATTGAATGAATGAATTGAACATGAAGAATTTAAAATGAGTGAATGGTATAAATGTTATGTTTGAATATTATTTCATGAAATATAACCGCCCCTCCATATACAAGAGGTGCATTGATCCAATGCCACATTGACCGGGTGCCACTGCTTTTCAGGGCTTAGATGTCGCCATGAAGTAAGTGGTTTGAGAGGCAAGAAGAGTGTAACACAGGATAACTTATATGTCTTAAAAATATTCGCGATTTGGCAGCTTCAAAAAGAACAGCTGGTTGCGTTAACCAAAAATCAATACTTGAATTTATTAATAAAACATAAATTAACCCAGATAGACCTACCGTTCCTTTAAAGGAACACTCTTTATCATGTTACAAATTTAAATATTTTTTCATATGAAAACATTAGTTTTGATAAAATTTTTGTTTATGGCAACACTAGATGGTATGACAATGACAATGCATATTTTTTTGTCAGTTGTTGTTGGGCTTTTGTCCTGATCGAACGTTTTAAAGTTTGTTCATATCTTTATTACAACAATACTCCACTATGGATAAGTCAAGGTATTTTTTTTTATTTTATTAGTTATCATTATGAAAATTTTTTGATGTAATTTTATTATGGGATATATAAACTTCTTCAGACATAACTTTTAACATATATATTCCGGAGTTTTATCAATGTATTGAAGTATATATTAACTGTTCCTTATAAAGATCAGTAGGACTATGTACTGTGTGAATCCAATTTGATTTTATTTTTTAGCATTGGAACAGGGCAGACCAAATTATTTATGTTATTGGAAGAATTGGAGACAAATGATCAGTTGGAGGTTCCTGATGAAATTTTCATTTTGCCACCAGAGAATGCGAATGACTGTATTACCGATGAAGATTCTGGGGAAGAAGATGATGTTACCTTGGACAATTTAGATGGAAACCAACTTCGAGTTGATGTAGATGTTTTGGTGGAAGATTCAGAAAGTGATGATGATTTGCCGCTGAGTAACATAAGTAAAAGATTTCGTTATTCCACTTCAACTGTTTCGCATACGTCAAGAAATACCATAGTAAGCAAAAAACAACAATATAAATGGTCAATGGAAGATATAAGTATATCATCACAGCAGTGGAAAGAAATTCAAGGTCCGCATAACAATGAATCACCTACGAAACTTTTTGAAAAGCTATTTGATGATGAAATTTTTGAACTTCTTGTAAAATATTCCAACTTATATGCATTTCAAAAAAATATGACTGGTGATATTACTATAAATGAAATGAAATGTTTTATTGGAATACTATTATTTAGTGGTTATGTACGAGTACCGAGACGTAGAATGTATTGGGAAAATACTACAGATGCAGGCATGAAAATTGTTTACAATGCTATAGCAAGAGACAGATTTACGTTTATTATGAAGCATTTACACTGCAACGATAATAACAATCTAACTCAGGATGACAAATATTCAAAAGTGAGACCTCTCATGAATTGTCTGAACGAAAAGTTTTTGAAATATGCGCTGAGAAGAGAATCACAGTGTTGATGAAGCTATGGTTCCATATTATGGACGCCATAGTGGAAAGCAGTTTATTCGGGGGAAACCAATTCGATGGGGGTATAAATTTTGGGTTGGAACCTTGCGATTAGGCTACGTCAATTGGTTTGAACCTTATCAAGGTGCGTCTACAATTATCTCAGAGAAATATAAGGAACTTGGATTGGGTGCCAGTGTAATTTTAGAATATTCGGATGTCTTATTGAAACATTTTGAATGTAATTATACATTTCATCTCTATTTTGACAACTTTTTTACTTCTATTCCTCTAATGCACAACCTTAGTAATAGAGGTATAAATGCAACTGGTACAATTCGGGGGAACCGAAATTCTGGATGTTCCTTACTAGACTCTAAACAGCTACAAAAAAAGGCAAGGGGCACCTTTGTTTATAAATCTACCAAAGAAAATATTTTGCTGTGCAAATGGAATGACAATAATGTTGTGGCTATCAGCTCGAATGCAAATTCCATACATCCTGTTCAAAAAGTCCAAAGATTTTCCAAACAACAAAAACGTAAAATAAACATCGACCAGCCATATCTCATAAAAAAATATAATGAGAACATGGGTGGAGTTGATCGATGTGATCAAAATATAAGCTTGTATAGAACTTCAATCCGGGGGAAAAAATGGTACTTCCCACTGATCACACACTGTGTTGATATGGCAGTACAAAATGCATGGCAGCTATATAGAAAAGCTGATGGAAAAATGGATCATTTATCTTTCAGAAGAAATATAGCTCAAGGTCTGCTTGAAAGCTACAAAAAAGATACAAAACGAAGACCTATAAAGACACCAATAAGTCTACATAGTTGTTCGAGATATGACAATATAGGACATTTAGTTGTCTATAAAAGTATACAAACAAGGTGTAAAATATGCCACAAAAATGCAAATTTTCAGTGTAGGAAATGCGATGTCGCTCTACACCCTAAACACTGTTTTGAAAATTATCATACAAATATGTAGGTTTTTTATTATGATAATTTTAATTGCTTTAGTAAATGAAAATAAAGTTATTAATGTGAAATGTGTTGTGAAAATATAATTATTAAAAAAATTTTTTTTTGGTAGTCCTTTGTCCTACCGTTCCTTTAAAAGAACACCCATTTTCTCGGAAAATATGATATATACGTGGTTTTTATTATTTTTCCCATATTACTATTAGTATATAACCTAATAATTTGTAAAAATATTATCAATACAAGAAAAAAAAAGTTTCAGGACTATCTGGGTTAATACTGTAGCTATATGTGCAAATAAAAAATATTCATACTGAATGTACATGTCTTTCCTTGTCAATTATGTTTTTTTTTCGATTATCTGGATTTTTCCTTATCATGAGGAATTCAGAAAAAAATCATTATCTTAAGAGGTATGCATTCCGGGTGTGCAAGGTGTGCACCACACACCATAGAACTCTAGAACATGAAGCTATATATTTGAACTAGATTTGTAAACAGTAATATATTATCGTATATGTATTATGCAAGGCGACCGGAACAGCCTGCACAACTGCATACGCAAGACAGACCATCTCGAGAGTAGCCTGGACTAATTTTTGATCGCAGTTTTAACATTCAAAGGCGACCTTTTAAGTATCAGCTCCCCATGCTTATCTTAGTCTCGAATTTATCCAGCGTACTTTCAAAGCTTACATGATTCCTTATTAGTATATAACCTTTTATTTTGGCAAACCTTATAATAGATTATTATATTAAATAACTATGTTTTTATATCTATAGTTCATTTTACCTAATATTGACTAATAGTGTCCAAGAAATTTTGAATACTTCATTTTCAAATAGAAGTTGTAATATGAAATTGATTGTAATAATAATTGGTAAGCAACACCCGCAATAAGCCTAAGCTTCCAATTAAAAAAAAGAATAATCATCGAGCTAATACAAAAGGGCACATTTTACGACATCGCTACTGACAAATCTTTGTCTCGAAAGCGAAGAATCGAATTCATGTATAAAAAAATAATAAAATGTATTTAAAAATCGTATTTAGAATAATTTATCAGTGATCTTCATAATAACACCCATCGTATGCCACAGTTTCTATGACCCACGAATCACAAAAACATGGTGTCTTCCCAAAAATAATAACTTACGTTTATATATGAAAATATATAACGATAACTTACTATTCAGCCATTATACAATACTCCTGTTGAAATAATTTATAAAGTCTTTTCGTATCTGGATTGTCTGAAATTGATTTATCAGACAACAAATTATGGTCAGTTCCTGTGTCCTGGCTCATTCTTTTTTTGATCGAGTCGTGATGTGCATATCCGTCGGTTGATTCCCGGTTCTGAAATAATTCCAAATATATACACGTATCACAATGATTGATAACCATCATTGTTTTTATTACATCTTCCTGATCAAAAATGACTTAACTAACCTTGGAACTGGCAGCGATAGTTGTATACATGGTGGTGAGGTTGGCACTGTGGTGGTTAATATTAATTATTTTTCTAGAATATATCACCACATAATTCCTAAATCTTACTACCGTCAATCTTAAATGGCTAAAAATCTGGTGAGCATAACACAAGACCAACTCCTTTTTGACATATACCCAAGCAGTATCATAGACATTACACTAATCATACTAACAGTGGGTATAATCAACGAAATGGAATCCATAACCAAAAACTAGCAAAGCAATTTTTTTTAAAAAAAACTAATCAATTATACTCAGCTTAATATCATAATGTATTATAAAATTGAGTTCTTAAACATC